>OX244031.2:9826519-14826519 GCA_945859785.2 Tridacna gigas | reverse complement strand
TCCTCAAACTCATAAAAACTAAGAATTGTATGGGGGAGTGTTAGGCTGAACAAATTTCAATATACATGACCACAATGCAATACTGTTTGTATACGTGGACTGATAATTTGCATAATTGTTTTTACGTTTGTGTGTTTATAGATGGGTATCAGAATGGTTTACGAATTTTTCGCAGCTGTCATGCGGTTTTAACCCTTAAGCTGCTAAGCGCGACTTGCTGACCTTTTGCGGACAGTGTGGATCAAGATCAGACTGTATAGGAGGCGCAGCCTGAACTTTGATCTACACTGTCCGATAAGGTGTTTTCTTTCCTGTGAAATCAACTTGAAATCGCAATATTTTCTTTTTTACTATTGCGTGGAAATTTTTCTTTTATTTATTTAGCAGTGTTATGGGTTAACTCTTCTCCTCTCGCTTGCGACCGTGGATTTGTTTAACGTCGAATGTAAAGCAAGATCAGCCTCCACATACGTACAATCTGATCTAGCTTTACACTCTCCACGGCTCTACCAGTAGTATCGATCATGTGAAGCCAATAAACGTAACGAAATTAGTTTTGTAATCATAAAGAATTTTTATTCGGCAGGATAAAGGGTTAACTCTTTACGAAAAGACAAATTTATAGACTGGTCCAAATTGAAAGCATTTGCAGACGACAAATAAATGACACTCAAATGATGGAATTTGTATCAGAAAGGGTAGAAAACATTGTGGGAAAAGGAGAAAATGCTGGTTACCAGCATTTTCTCCTTTTCCCATAATGTTTTCAAAAGGCTTCTTCCTCAGGGTCGTTAAAAGTCGGGATTGTGTTGTAAAGGTTTAAAGTAATATTTCCCAGTATTTAACTTTAAATGCCAAAAAAAAGAAAATAGTCCATTTTCAGGCAATAGAATTAACCCAATATTTGTCACTTCATGGGTTAAACTCCTTCAGCGTCAAGTTTACGAACTCGACCTCTTTCGAGGGTTGAAAATACAATATGAGCCATGCTCTGGCAAAAGGGGTTTTAATGCATAGAGGATGGATTTTTTTTTTTTTTTTTTCAGTGAAAGATCGATTTCAGTGAAAGATCGAAATTTATTTCATCTATTACATCATCGGTAATATTTTTATGAGTGGCGCAGCCACGAGAGAACATATTACCGATGATGTTCACGAGATGAAATAAATTTCGGTCTTTGACCGAAAAAAAAAAACAAATACTGGTCCTAACCATGAAATATCAACCTTATTTCATGCTTTTCGGTAGTTTATCGAGAAATAATGGTGGATTATGGTTTGATGTTTAATGGTTACGACCAGTGAAAATACCGATTTTATATTTTGTAACTCTTTAATTAAAAGCGGAAACAATATTTCCCGCGCACCAGTTACCTAGGTAATCAGCGCGTACCATTCAAATGGAGGGAAATATGACGTCATTTACGCTATATTTCTCGCACTTTGCGTAATATTGTAATGCGTTGTTTTGTGAGGGGATACGCCACGGGGGATAACCGAAAAGAACTGTACTGGATTTTGATGAAAGTTCCAACAAAATAGGGGTTAGAAGCATGAAATAAATAGATTTTCTTTCTTTTTTTTTTTGTGAAAGATCGAAATTTATTTCAGCTCGTGATTATCATCGGTAATACTTTATATTCATGGTTTTACCGATAATGTCACTCGATGAAATAAATTTCGATCTTTCACCGGAAAAAACAAATATCCTGTATATAATCCACCAATATTCCTGGATAAACTACCGAAAAGCTTGAAATAAATCTGCGTATTGCATTATACCAAGCAAAACATTACCTAATTATGGACCCATAAACTCCATTTTAACAAACAAATGACTAATGCATGAGGTAGAATTATTCTTTGACACGCAGAAAAGTTAAAAATAGCGAACCGTTTCGGCCCATGTCAGCCTGCGCGTACTGCGCAAGCTGACATGAGTCGATACTTTTCGCAAATGCATTTAGCCCCCTTTTCGCAGAGCATGACTCATATAATGAAAATTAATAACTTTTTTCTTATCTCTTAGGCTTGACATGAAAACGAACAGTATTAAAGTAGAACCACGATCAGACTACACGTTCCAAACAGTCTTTCTTTTTATCTATCGTGTCCCCAAAAGTCCCTGTGTCCACCCATGGCTTTCAACACTTGATAGTTATACCTGTAATACGTGGATATATATATGCGTGTCGAAAAATTTGCGAAGTACCAGTTACGGACATTTCGCGTATGGTAATGTTTGCGGATTCAAGACACTTGATAATTGTTGGTATATTTGTGGTTAAATACGCGAACAGATATGTTTGCGAAATTTTCAAATTCGCGAAATCGCAAAAACTTCCACGTCGCAAACATTTCCACCTACACAGCATTCACTGTAGTCTCAGACTCTGATCTTAATCTATGACAAAACTGATAAATACTTCTTTATATTTTTCTTGGTTTTTTTTTTTTCAGATAAAATGGTGGTGAAGATGGTCCGGACACGTCACTGCTTTGTACTTTGTGTAGGTTACTCTTTGATTTTAATGTACTGGAAATCGGATCATTCTTATAATGTGACATTGAAATTGAAACAAATTATTCTTTAGCATTTTCTTCGTCCGTCTCCGTGAAGACCCGTTTAATGAAGTTATTCCAGGATCCATTATCTTCCGCTAGGTGGCATTTTTTTCAAATACAAAACTGTCTGATATGGGCATTCTGGGTACAGAACCGGACTACTTTCAGGGTAGCAATGAATGCAACGACTTTCAAAATAAAATATACGTTTACTCTCTAAAACCTAACTTGTACGATTCATCCAGCCAAGGTTAGCTAGCATATAACCTAGGCACCAGCCATTTCTAAACATAAGCCCCTACAAACTTGGGGGAAAAGCCCCGGTATAAGCCCAGCAAGGTGGGGACGTTATTCTTGTTGTCAGTCTGTTGCACAAATCCCGGTTTTCCCCTATACAGTAAACATTTGGTATTTTAAAAGATTCCTCCGTTTGAAATCATTTTTCAAAAAGAAAAATCTGTAGCGAAAAACTGACTTGATTTTTTCCACAGGCATTCTCCACCTGCACTCGGCAATTTACGCACCACGTATTAGTATTTATCCTCATAGCACATAGGTTTATCTTCGAAGAATATGACATGCACAGACAACGTTCCAGGGGTTGACTAGCCAGCATAGCTCAAGTGTCAGCATCAAGTCTTGGGTCACTTGAGCGTGTGGATTCGAACCCCACGGCTGGTCATCTAAAAATACTAATAGTCTTTCGAATGAGACGTTAAATCGAGGCCCCGTGTGACGGTGCTATACACCGATCACGATAGAGAACCAGGTGCAACTTAGGATGGGTTTCTTCCTGTATCCTGCACTGTCCCCGTAATAACACTAACAGTCTTCAGGGGGCGTCGCCCATATGGGCAACCGGTGGCGACGATAAATAAATGTAAAAGTCAATCAGTCAAAAGTTCTAGAATCAAATGGGATATTGTTACAATGTAGTAATAGTTAGAACAAGCGATTGCTCCTATTCTATCGGCGTTTTCGGTATCATTACAAAAAGACAAATTTCCTGAAATATTTCTCTTTTGTGTTGATTGTACTAGCTACATGCAAAAAATTCTGTCCAATTCAGAATTTACCACTCCTTCGTTTATAAATGAGCCATGCTCTGTGATAAGAGGGCTTAATGCATTTGCGAACAATATCGACCCTTGTCAGCCTGCGCAGTTCGGACAGGCTGACATGGGCCGAAACCTTTTGCTGTGTTCAAGTTTTCTGCATGTCAAGGGATAATTCTACTGTATGATTCAGTCGGTTTTTTGACAAAATGGACTGTATGGTTCCATAATTTGGTGATGTCTTGCTTGGTATAATGCATTACGGAGATGCATTACGTCTCCTATTTGCAAGAGTGTGGCTCAGATGTATTTCAACAACCTCGAACAGAATGTAGGTGAGTGATTTAAAAGCCTAATAGCGGACAAAAGTGAAAAAAAAAAACTATGTGTATGAAATAAAGGTAAATTTTATTCGTGTCATTTAAAAATACATTTATACTCGTTTTAGCCGGTTTTTAACCCATTTCATCATTACTTTATGAAACTATAATCAATCTTGTATCATCGTGCCAGATGTTGCCTCTGACGATTGCAAGGTGACACGGATTACGAAAGATAGAAAATGCATTTAACTTTTTGGCAGCCTTTAAAGAAATCGTTGTTGTCATTTTCGGTTTAAAATGAGTAAGAATCCCTTGAGTTTCTCTGTTGCTTACACCATTTATTTGGGTAATTTATCTATGTTTACACAGCTGACCAAATTCTGAACCTTTATAAACACTTTCAAGTTTTTACATTGTTCTTTCTATCTGGATGTAAGGATGTATTTCTAAAATTATGGCTATTATTGTAAGTCTTGCGATCTATTAATTCTTTACCAAATGACAAAATGTTGGATTGGTCCAACTTAAAAGCATTTGCAGACGACAATTAAATATGGCTCAAAATTGAAATTTGTTTTGTAAATGGTAGAAAACATTGTGGAAAAAGTGTGTTCAAAAGGGTTTTTCTTCAGGGTCGTTAAAAGTCGGGATTGTGTGGTAAAGGCTTAAAGGTTGGTTGTTTGGGGTTCCATTCACTGGCAGAACGATAAATATCAAAACTAGAATTATTGCTGACAACATTTGAAAGACCGTCATAACTTTTTGTTTTCAGTTAAATCAATACCGGTATATTTTCATTTGTTACAGTTAATTTTGACCTTGGAACTCTTAATCTTGGTTCTGTGGACAACGAGGGAGCTGCAAAATGCACCACCTGATGTGAGATTATCGAAATATGACCTCTATAGTCTACGAAACATTTCTGAACCAACAACTATAAACTTTAGCACAACTCTAAACCACCAATCAAAAAAATACATTCTACCACAACCAGATTGCAACCAGAAATTGTTGATTTACGAGTGCACGGACAACACCCGAGTATGTAGCGGGCTTGGGGACCGTGAAAGAGGCATTGTGTCGACCTTTCTACTGGCTCTTCTAACCAACAGAACTTTTGTAGTGAAACATACAAGGCCATGTTCTCTTTCAAATTTCTTTGAGCCAAATCTGTACAACTGGTCAAAATGTACTCATTCTAATGAAACATCAGCTGAGGAGACTCACTACGTTGAAGACATTGATGGAATCTTTAATCTCCCTGAGTTCGACACATTAGAAAAAGGTGATATTTGGAAGGAGCGGAATGTGGTTATGATAACAAACGCAATATTGAACACTAAAGTCAGAAGTCACCCAAGCGTTAACGATACTATACCATGGGTGTTCCTTGGCCATAGAGAATACATCACGAATTTACTATTTAATGTTTTATTTAAGCTCAAACATTCTCTCGAAGAACAAGTAGATGAATTTATTAATACCGTAACCTATAACAGAACTAGAGTCCTAATAGGGCTTCATATAAGAAGGGCATTTATCTGGGAACAAGATGTCAATAATATCTTAGAATTTATGAAGATATTTTCCAATGAGTCGATGTATACTATTTACCTTGCCACTGAAGATAGGGATCTACGGGAGCACGCACTAAAAGAACTCCCTAACAGTGTGTCGCTGAACGTTTCTGGTGTAATACTGAATGTTAACCGGCTGCACGCGACATGTGACAGTTTCCATTATGCCATTTTCGAACAACAAGTACTGTCGAGGACAAACGTTCTCTACAAGACAAAGAGCGAGTTTTCCAAGATGGCTTACATGATAAGAGGCAAGATGGCCAAGGTGTATGAATTCCAGAGAGTAGAGGATAAATTAGTTCCCCATTTGTTAAGAGCAGATTTTCCGGATCCGAGTGACCCTATTTTTACTTAACCTTCAGACTGCTAAGCGCGATTAAATGACCTTTGCGGACAGTGTAGATCAAGATCAGACTGCACAGAAAGTGCAGTCTGATCTTGGATCTACACTGTCCGATAAGGAGATATTTTTACCCAAAAGGTAGTTGAAATAACAAAATTTGGATGAATACTATCGGCTTGAAAAGTTTCATTTATTTAGCAGCTTAAGGCTTAACGGTATATGAAAGGATTTCCACATAAGACAAAAGAGAAGTTGAACAATTTTTGAAATTCAGTTAATTAAATATTGAATGGGTCCATCCAATGATTATTTCCTCTATCAAGACTAACCCATGCGTTATACTGAATTTGTAAAACCGTCTATGAACAGGGTGGAAATTTTAGTCAAAACTGATGTAAAACTACCTTGCATGCACCTTTGCAGCTGGCGTCAAAAAAAATCATGGACGCATTTGAAAGTAACACGAGGAGAACAAATGAGCCGTGCTCTGTGAAAAGGGGGCTTAATGCATCTGCGGGGGGGAAAAAAAATATAGACAGGGGTCAGCCTGCGCAGTCCACGCCGGATAAACTGGGTAGAAACTTTATCTTCGGTAAGTTGTCTGCAGAATCAGTCTACCTCATCATTCAGTTGCTTGTTAGAATAGATTTTATGGATTCATAATAAGGTGATGACTAGCTTGGTATCATACCGTTGTCTGCGCATGTCATATTCTTTGAAGATTCGACCTGTCTGCTATGACGCATCAGCCACCCCCCGTATACCTGGGAAAAGTAGGGCTTATATCGAAGCTATTAGCCTATTACCAAAGCATGTAGGGGCTGTTTTAATAAATGGTCGGTGCATAGGTTACATGCTAGCCGATCATAGCTGAATGAATGGCACCAGGTAGCGTTTTACTGAGTAAACGTTTATTTCATTTGAAATTCAAAGTCACGGTTGTTGTTTTGAAAAATTACTCCGCTACTGTACCCAGGATGCCCAAATTAGATAGATGTGTATTTGTAGAATGCCATCTAGCGGGAGATAATGGGTATCATACATCACGGAGATGCATTAAATTCTCTTTTCCCAGAGGACCGCTCAAGTAGTAGATGAAACGAAGAGCAGTTTTCCGCGAATCAAGCACCATATAAAACATTTGAGCCTTGCTCTGTGAAAAGGGGACTTAATGGATCTGGGAAAAGTATCGATTCAGGTCAGCCTGCGCAGTCCGCGCAGGCTGACCTGGGCCGAAACTTTTCGATATCAGTCAATTCCAAGATGTCCAAGAACCGGTATACCTAATGATTAATTCGGTTGTAAAACAAAATGGATTTTTATGGATCCCTAATCATGTGATGACTTGCTTGGTATCATGCATCACGGAGATGCATTAAGCCCCCTTTTGCCGGAGCGTGACTCATTTTGTTATTCATTGAATATATTATCGAATATTTTTTTTTTAAATCATCGTATGTATTCACTCTTTAACTCTTTACCAAACGAAACGATTTTGGATTTGTACAAATTTAAAGCTATTGCAGACGAAGCATTTTGCTGAAATAGTGGGATATATCTTTGAAAGGACATAAAACATTGTGGGAAAAGGAGATACTCCTGGTTACCGGCACTTTCTCCTTGCCCCACAATGTTTTCAAAATCCTGTTCACTGAGAGTCGTTAAAAGTCGGGATCGCGTGGTAAAGGGTTAGATGATTGTTGTTAGACCCATTTTTGTTCTTTGAATCAGAAATCTGTCAGGAAGCGTGCTGAAAATGTAATCAAAGTGCTGAAGGCACTGCAGTTGGGAACCTGTATTAAAAGTTGCGAATTCAAGGAAAACAAAATAAGATTAGACGGTTTTTTTTTAAATACCCATCAGTACTTTTACTCGCGCATGATTAAATCGGTCAGTGTCGGGTTATCACAATGAAATACATATTACTTGACAAACGCATCAATAAAATAAGAAATATAAAGTAGTATTAAAACGTCACTGGAAATGGGCGTTACCTTGTACGGTTTCAAATTTCGGGGTAGCCATCTCTCTAGTTGTGACCTGTGAGCAGGTGCCAACTAAAAGCGAGGATACATTGTTTTTACGCCGACAGGCTGCTAGAGCTCGTCTAAATGTATTTTTGTGAACTGTCTAACAGTGAGGTTTGTTCGATTAGGGATTAAAATTACATTGTCTTGGGTGTTAACAATTAGCTTGAAAAACTTAGTTTTACAGTTTAATGCTTTACCAAACAATCTTACGTTTTAACGACCCTGGGGAAGACAGCTTTTGAAATCATTGTGGGAAAAGAAGAAAATGTTGGTAACCAGCATTTTCTCCTTTTACCACAAGGTTTTCTACCCTTTAAGAAACAACTACCATCATCTAACAAACGTCTAATCTGAAGTCAGACATAGGGTTAAGGTACATAATTATAGATTCTCTGCATCGAAATAAAGTGCACTAACAATCGACTTCTCTTTGGTTTGTGTTTTCATCATTCGGGACGAAGGCACTTGGATTCTAACAAACTTCGCCTTCTATAACCTAGTGTATAAGACAAGGTGTCTGGCTCTGTTTCCTGTTGTACATGACACCCTATATCATTCGTCGGTATTTCTCACACATTTCTAAACGAGGATAAAAAAGGACGTTAACTTTATTGTGTTTTACGGTAATTTTATCTTCGATCTAATGCATGGAATGGAACAAACGGATAGACAATGAACGAGTTATTAAGGTTGAAACGGCGTGATGCTAAAAATAGTTTTTAACCAATCAAGATCCGTCCAATATGCCATCATTCGGCAAACCTCGGGTGATTCGTTAAAAAAGTCCCTGGGCTGTATCATGTAGCTTGATATGCACCTACACGGTACATTTCTTGGCCAGAAATACACCGCTCTACCGTTCTTAAATCTTAAAACTCAACTTAGAAAAAAAAACTTGTCACAAGTTCTAATAGAATCTTTCCAAATACATTTCTGTTGATTAGTAGTTTGTAAATTTATTTTCTAGGTTGGTCTATCAATTTCGTAGGCATTTTTCAGCGACAGGTTTGTTATCACATGGCTGTTGTTGCTGTTGCTAATCGATTTACAAGCGCCACCATGTTGAAATAATGTGACTGGCATGGAAGCCCCCTTGATACCGATAAGGTTAGATGTAGGTACGGAATCGGCAGAGTTGTGTCGAGTAATATGCCATATTAGACAAATCTGATCGGTCGAGACTATTTTTAGCATCAAGCCCTTATTTCAAAGCGGATATTCAAATTTCGTTGACCAATCAGATTTGTTCAATATATTCACTGCGATATTAAAACTTCAATTTCACGATGGGAATAGAAATACTTGTCCGCTTCCAAAGTTTCGACCCATATCACTTCCTTAGTACTAATCCATTTGTTTCGTTCCATATACCAGGTAGATGGTAAATTATCACAGATTACGATAAAAGAAACGGCTTATTTATTCGAGTTTAAAAATATGTCACAAGAAGTGTCACTGAGAAGTGACTGATTCCCCCGAGAATAGTAACCTTTTCAAGTGAGCTGTGAACATGAACATTGACTATGGACACAACACTTACAAACACTTCTGACCTTGTCTTGACCTTGACTTTTGACCTACGGATAAAAATCTTGCGCGCGACACATCGTTTGTATTTGGTTGACAATTCATTCTGCAAATTTATACTGAAATTCATTCATAATTTAAAAAAAAAAATAAAGTAACAGTAGTCCGGACAAAATCAATTCCACCGAAAAACTTATTTGACCTTACATATAACCTAAGGACATGCCTTGCTCTTATCACATTGCCTTGATGTGGTTAACATTTGTGCAAAGTTATTGTGATGTTAAGTCATTGGGAGATAAAGTTATAGCCTGGACACGAAAACAGATATTAGACCTTGCAGTGACCTGGACCTTTGACCTTCGACATGATTCTTGAAACTTTTGAAAACATTATAAGGCCAAACTTAAACACGAAACAGAAAAAAAAATTGTATGCATATTTACAAGTTTTAGGCTGATCAAGGCTGATCAAAGGACCATTCTAATTCATGGTTCAGTCACGGTAATAAAGAAGTGGCTATTATGGATTTATATTTATGTGTTGTCTTGCTTGGTATCATGCATCACGGAGATGAATTAAACCCCCTTTTCACAGAGCATGGCTCAGTTGCAGACGGCAATTTAGATGTGACTTCAATAACGGGATTTTCTTTGAATACAAGGTACGTGTAGTTTAGCTCTTACAAAGTACGTGTAGTTTAGCCCTTACAAGGTACGTGTAGTTTAACTCTTACAAAGTACGTGTAGTTTAGCTCTTACAAGGTACGTGTAGTTTAACTCTTACAAGGTACGTGTAGTTTAGCTCTTACAAGGTACATGTAGTTTAGTTCTTACAAGGTACATGTAGTTTAACTCTTACAAAGTACGTGTAGTTTAGCTCTTACAAGGTACGTGTAGTTTAGCTCTTACAAGGTACATGTAGTTTAGCTCTTACAAAGTACGTGCAGTTTAGCTCTTACAAGGAAAGTGTAGTTTAGCTCTTACAAAGTACGTGTAGTTTAGCTCTTACAAGGTAAGTGTAGTTTAGTTCTTACAAGGTACGTGTAGTTTAGCTCTTACAAGGTACATGTAGTTTAGTTCTTACAAGGTACATGTAGTTTAGCTCTTACAAAGTACGTGTAGTTTAGTTCTAACAAGGTACGTGTAGTTTAGCTCTTACAAGGTACGTGCAGTTTAGCTCTTACAAAGTACGTGTAGTTTAGCTCTTACAAAGTACGTGCAGTTTAGCTCTTACAAAGTATGTGTAGTTTAGCTCTTACAAAGTACGTGCAGTTTAGCTCTTACAAAGTACGTGTAGTTTAGTTCTTACAAGGTACATGTAGTTTAGCTCTTACAAAGTACGTGTAGTTTAGTTCTTACAAGGTACATGTAGTTTAGTTCTAACAAGGTACGTGTAGTTTAGCTCTTACAAAGTACGTGTAGTTTAGCTTTTACAAGGTACGTGTAGTTTAGCTCTTACAAAGTACGTGTAGTTTAGTTCTTACAAGGTACATGCGGTTTAGCTCTTACAAGGTACGTGTAGTTTAGCTCTTACAAGGTACGTGTAGTTTAGCTCTTACAAAGTACGTGTAGTTTAGCTCTTACAAAGTACGTGTAGTTTAGTTCTTACAAGGAAAGTGTAGTTTAGCTCTTACAAAGTACGTGTAGTTTAGCTCTTACAAGGTACGTGTAGTTTAGTTCTTACAAGGTACGTGTAGTTTAGCTCTTACAAGGTACGTGTAGTTTAGCTCTTACAAGGTACGTGTAGTTTAGCTCTTACAAAGTACGTGCAGTTTAGCTCTTACAAAGTACGTGTAGTTTAGTTCTTACAAGGAAAGTGTAGTTTAGCTCTTACAAAGTACGTGTAGTTTAGCTCTTACAAGGTACGTGTAGTTTAGCTCATACAAGGTACGTGTAGTTTAGTTCTTACAAGGTACGTGTAGTTTAGCTCTTACAAGGGAAGTGTAGTTTAGTTCTTACAAGGTAAGTGTAGTTTAGCTCTTACAAGGTACGTGTAGTTTAGCTCTTACAAGGTACGTGTAGTTTAGTTCTTACAAGGTACGTGTACTTTAGTTCTTACAAGGTACGTGTAGTTTAGTTCTTACAAGGTACGTGTAGTTTAGCTCTTACACGGTACGTGTAGTTTAGCTCTTACACGGTACGTGTAGTTTAGTTCTTACAAGGTACGTGTAGTTTAGTTCTTACAAGGTACGTGTAGTTTAGCTCTTACAAGGTACGTGTAGTTTAGTTCTTACAAGGTACGTGTAGTTTAACTCTTACAAGGTACGTGTAGTTTAGCTCTTACAAGGTACGTGTAGTTTAGCTCTTACAAGGTACGTGCAGTTTAGCTCTTACAAGGTACGTGTAGTTTAGTTCTTACAAGGTAAGTGTAGTTTAGTTCTTACAAGGTAAGTGTAGTTTAGTTCTTACAAGGTACGTGTACTTCAGCTCTTACAAGGTACCTGTAGTTTAGCTCTTTCTAGGTATTTTAGCTCATACAAAGTACGTGTAGTTTAGCTCTTACAAGGAAAGTGTAGTTTAGCTCTTACAAGGTACGTGTACTTCAGCTCTTACAAGGTACCTGTAGTTTAGCTCTTTCTAGGTATTTTAGCTCATACAAGGTACGTGTAGTTTAGTTGTTACAAGGAAAGTGTAGTTTAGATCTTACAAGGTAAGTGTAGTTTAGTTCTTACAAGGTAAGTGTAGTTTAGTTCTTACAAGGTACGTGTACTTCAGCTCTTACAAGGTACCTGTAGTTTAGCTCTTTCTAGGTATTTTAGCTCATACAAGGTACGTGTAGTTTAGTTCTTACAAGGTAAGTGTAGTTTAGTTCTTACAAGGTAAGTGTAGTTTAGTTCTTACAAGGTAAGTGTAGTTTAGCTCTTACAAGGTACGTGTAGTTTAGCTCTTACAAGGTACGTGTAGTTTAGCTCTTACAAAGTACGTGTAGTTTAGCTCTTACAAGGTAAGTGTAGTTTAGTTCTTACAAGGTAAGTGTAGTTTAGTTCTTACAAGGTACGTGTACTTCAGCTCTTACAAGGTACCTGTAGTTTAGCTCTTTCTAGGTATTTTAGCTCATACAAGGTACGTGTAGTTTAACTCTTACATGGTTCGTGCAGTTTAGCTCTTACAAGGTACGTGTAGTTTAGCTCTTTCAAGGTACGTGTAGTTTAGCTCTTACAAGGTACGTGCAGTTTAGGTCATACAAGGTACGTGTAGTTTAGCTCTTACAAAGTACGTGTAGTTTAGCTCTTACAAGGTACGTGCAGTTTAGGTCTTACATGGTTCGTGCAGTTTAGCTCTTACAAGGTACGTGTAGTTTAGCTCTAACAAGGTACGTGTAGTTTAGCTCTTACAAGGTACGTGTAGTTTAGCTCTTACAAGGTACGTGTAGTTTAGCTCTTACAAGGTACGTGCAGTTTAGCTCTTACACAGTACGTGTAGTTTAGCCCTTACACGGTACGTGTAGTTTAGCTCTTACAAGGTACGTGTGGTTTAGCCCTTACAAGGTACGTGTAGTTTAGCTCTTACAAGGTACGTGTAGTTTAGCTCTTACACAGTACGTGTAGTTTAGCTTTAACAAGGTACGTGTGGTTTAGCTCTTACAAGGTACGTGTGGTTTAGCCCTTACACGGTACGTGTAGTTTAGCTCTAACAAGGTACGTGTAGTTTAGCTCTTACAAGGTACGTGAAGTTTAGCTCTAACAAGGTACGTGTAGTTTAGCTCTAACAAGGTATTTGTAGTTTAGCTCTTACAAGGTACGTGTAGTTTAGCTCTTACAAGGTATTTGTAGTTTAGCTCTAACAAGGTCCGTGTAGTTTAGCTCTTACAAGGTACGTGAAGTTTAGCTCTAACAAGGTACGTGTAGTTTAGCTCTAACAAGGTATTTGTAGTTTAGCTCTTACAAGGTACATGTAGTTTAGCTCTAACAAGGTACATGTAGTTTAGCTCATACAAGGTACGTGTAGTTTAGCTCTTACAAGGTATGTGTAGTTTAGTTCTTACAAGGTATGTGTAGTTTAGTTCTTACAAGGTACGTGTACATTAGCTCTTATAGGGTATGTGTACTTCAGCTCTTACAAGGTACCTGTAGTTTAGCTCTTTCTAGGTATTTTAGCTCATACAAGGTACGTGTAGTTTAACTCGTAAATGATTCGTGCAGTTTAGCTGTTACAAGGTACGTGTTGTTTAGCTCTTACAAGGTACGTGTAGTTTAGCTCTTACAAGGTACGTGTAGTTTAACTCTTACAAAGTACGTGTAGTTTAGCTCTTACAAGGTACGTGTAGTTTAACTCTTACAAAGTACGTGTAGTTTAGCTCTTACAAGGTACATGTAGTTTAGCTCTTACAAGGTACGTGTAGTTTAGCTCTTACAAGGTACGTGCAGTTTAGCTCTTACATGGTTCGTGCAGTTTAGCTCTTACAAGGTACGTGTAGTTTAGCTCTTACAAAGTACATGTAGTTTAGCCCGTACAAGGTACGTGTAGTTTAACTCTTACAAAGTACGTGTAGTTTAGCTCTAACAAGGTACGTGCAGTTTAGCTCTTACAAGGTACGTGTAGTTTAGCTCTTACAAGGTACGTGTAGTTTAGCCCTTACAAGGTACGTGTAGTTTAGCTCTTACAAGGTACGTGCAGTTTAGCTCATACAAGGTACATGTAGTTTAGCTCTTACAAGGTACATGTAGTTTAACTCTTACAAGGTACATGTAGTTTAGCTCTTACAAGGTACATGTAGTTTAACTCTTACAAGGTACGTGTAGTTTAACTCTTACACGGTACATGTAGTTTAGCTCTAACAAGGTACGTGCAGTTTAGCTCTTACAAGGTACGTGTAGTTTAGCTCTTACAAGGTACGTGTAGTTTAGCCCTTACAAGGTACGTGTAGTTTAGCTCTTACAAGGTACGTGTAGTTTAGCTCTTACAAGGTACGTGCAGTTTAGCTTATACAAGGTACATGTAGTTTAGCTCTTACAAGGTACATGTAGTTTAACTCTTACAAGGTACATGTAGTTTAGCTCTTACAAGGTACATGTAGTTTAACTCTTACAAGGTACGTGTAGTTTAACTCTTACAAGGTACGTGTAGTTTAACTCTTACACGGTACATGTAGTTTAGCTCTAACAAGGTACGTGCAGTTTAGCTCTTACAAGGTACGTGTAGCTTAGCTCTAACAAGGTACGTGTAGTTTAGCTTTTTTAGTACAAAGTATCGAATTCGACCTCTTTCGACAGCTGAAAATACAACCTACCGAAGCTCAAAGAAATGTTCATCTCACAGCCTTAATCAACTAAACAAGAGGACAGTATAGACCAAAGATCAGACTGCAGTGCAGTCTGATCTTGATCTATGCCGTCCACAAAAGTGCATGTTTTCGCCTATGACTCTGAAAGGTTTAACCAATTACCACACAATCCAGCGTTTAACGACCTTGAGAGACTAGACGTTTGAAAACATTGTGGGAAACGGAGAAAATGCTGGTAACCCACATTTTCTCGTTTTCCCACACTGTTTTCCAACCTTTCGGAAAAAAATCCGATCATTTGACCCACAATTATTTTGTCGTCCGAAAATGCTTTCAATTTGGACCGGTCTAAAGTACTGTCGTCTGGTGAAGGTTTAAGGGATAGGTTTCTAGGTTTTACGAAATGTTAATTCAGATGGGAGTCATGAAGATGATACGTGTACTATCAGCCCTTTACCAGCGGCCACATTCTTTACGGCCCAAATGATTTATAATCTTTGAAAAAAAATATCGTTTGGAAAGGAGAAAATGCTTGAAACAAGTATATTCTCCAATTCTCGGAGTTTTCCTTACCCTTTCATAAATAACCATCATTACTTGAGGCTTAGTTCGATGAGGGTGAGTCATGAATTTTGTCTTCTGGTAAGGGTTGAAATGTTTCTCGGCGTCTATTTCCAGGTTGATTATTGTTTATTCTTGTTTAAGTCAAACAACATTTTCAACATCTGAAAACATATTTCAAATAATATAAACATTATATTCGATTAGAATACTGCTTCGTTTATAGCTGTTGCGTTATTCGCTGCACTGGAGATTTGGAAATGCAAGTAAGAATCATTATCGTTCTGCAATGGAGACGGGAGGGGGTTTTAATATTTTTAGACATTTAGGATCTTATATGAGTGCTTATGTATTATTATTTTTATCAAACGACTTGACGAAAATTATATGAAGCGAGCCTTGGCGAGCGTCATATACATTTTTGTCAATGAATTTGATGAAAATGTTATAACATAAACAAGAATGCGATATCTTATTTATCACATAAATCGAATGACTGACAAATCAGTGTCCTGCATCATCAACTTCATCCTACACATGAATACCGTTCACGGGTCCATGTTTACGGATATAGTTCAGTTTGAAAAGTGTAGATG
This sequence comes from Tridacna gigas, assembly GCA_945859785.2. Classification (NCBI taxonomy): domain Eukaryota; kingdom Metazoa; phylum Mollusca; class Bivalvia; order Cardiida; family Cardiidae; genus Tridacna; species Tridacna gigas. The sequence continues at coordinate 14,810,713 of OX244031.2, read as the reverse complement.
TATACTCGTACACAAGAAGATAGCTCACTGACATTTACATCGAAAGTAGAATGGATCAGTTTATAGGGGGAGAGAATCGTAGCATTTTTGCATGTATACGGCTCAGCAACAACAATGTCATTTTCCTGCAAAATGATGAAATAGTACACTGTGGTTGGCTTCGCCGGCTTCACGCGCTCATGACTACAAAAATAACCAGAACCGAGACACACAAAAAATCAAAGTGCTGTAAGCACTGTAATCGGTCGACACTGAATAATTACAGTGGTTTGAAATCTCAAATCAAATGGTAGATGTTTGAATTATGTATGGGACAAAAAAATCCTACACCGTTACAAATGAGCCACGTAGGATCCCACTTTTTTTAGACTGTCTTTTACAAATTAGTCGTTTAACGATTGGTTAAAATATAGGCTATGTTTGCCAGCCGACAGCAATAGAACGTAAAAGATATGTGACAATTCTGATCAGCAATACCCATTATCAAGTTTTAGATATCGCTCATTATGAACAGCAGTACCTGCCAACCCTTTAAAAGAGTGAAAAAATACATATATTCTTTTCTGTAACTTTGGCAACTTTCGTAACTGTATTGTAACATATGAAAGCCGTATAAAATATGCCTGCATTATAACTTTGGAATTGTTTACTTTTGGCTGCTTGTGGGCCTTTCATTTTTCCATTTTTAACAAGACATCGTATTCATCTTGACAAACTGTCCTACCTCTTTTTTAGCGGGCCAAATCGTCCAGTCCAAACGTGTGCTGGCAAATTTCTCCTACATTATAACTTTCAAAGAATGTAGATACCCAATAGTTTCCTAACCGTCAACTCTTTACCAAATGATAAAACTTTAGACTTGTCCAAATCAAAAACATCTGCACATGACGAATTAAATGTAGACCAAATGATGACTTGAATCGTTGAAAGGGTAAAAAAGAACATGGGAAAAGGAGAAAATGGTAACCTGCATTTTCCCCTTTTCTCACAATGTTTTCAACTTCTTTCTCATGGGCATTAACAAAGGATAATTTGGTTAAGAGTTAAAACACTCTGTTAATCGACTAGCCTTTTACAGTCAGGAAAACAATATCAAACATTAGGCTACAATTTCATGGTCGTTTTTTTCCCATATACATCCCAAATAAACAGACAATTAGATCTAAGATATGAACGTCTGTGATATTGAATTGCATTGCGTTTAAAGGACAGTCTGATCTTTATATTTTATTGTCTCCAAAAGCGACCTTACTTGTCCATAGCCAACATAGGTAATTGTATTTGAGTCAATTGCTGAACACATGCAGTTTCTCCAACTATATTTTCAAAGCCCCACAGGATTGTTTGGTCAAGGGTTAACAGACTGATTCTAGTCTGTAGAAACTCACCAAGAAGATACATGTAAGTGACTGTGTAAAATGGTAGTGCCACGGCTGGAAAGAGAGGAAGAGGGGCTGTGAAAACAATTTAACCCTTATCCCGCTAAAACATTGAAATAAAATTTCAAACCGGTTGTAAAACCCGAATAATTCTATGTCAAACTTATTCTTTTTTGAAAAAAAGAAATATCTCCTTATCCGACAGTATAGAACCAAGATCAGACTGCACGTTCTGTGCAGTCTGATCTTTATACTATCCGCAAAAAGGTCAGTGAGTCGCACTTAGCAGCCTAAGGGTTAATACATCATACGCTGAAAGATGTGTAATCAGTCAGTATTGTGAATGGACAGTCTTGGTATTAAGATTACACGCGGTGAATCGCCAGTCCATTCTGAAAATGTTTACGTAATGGCCTCTCCGCGAGGGCCATAACCTTTACACAACTCTATACCCTTTGTCCCCACAGCTTCACACGCTTCGCCTCACATATACAATCCCTGCATTAAACGACCAACGGCCTTTATATTTTAAACTTACGGCTGTTACGAGTTGCATTTACATCAGTTTTCTCTTAGGCAGAGCAATCTAAATTTTCAAATTCTTTTAAAGCAATATTTCCTTACAAACTCCTTTCTGTTGCGATTTTATTCCTCTCAAGACCAAAATGACCTATCATCTTTTCAACACCTGCTACATATATGGAGATCACTCGTCCCAACTCGGCCGATCTCGTAACTACGTATAACTATCAACGGATCACTCGAAATTTGCCAATGATATGAACAGCAGACGACTACAAGATGTATTCACATCAGCCGATACACTTGATTCGCACTCGTTTCATTCATAAAGTTGCTGCTAATCACTGGGTCAAAATTAGTTTTTGTAATAAGGTCATTACAGCAGGTATAAGCGTTAAAACGCTGTAAGTAAAAGCTGTTACGAGCTGCAGTTACATCAGTTTGCCCTGAGCGGACGGGTTTCCAAAGTTTGCCATCTCTCTAATCGGTCTACCGACCGGTTAAAAACGATAGGATTAATACACTAGCGTATTATCAAAAATACGCCATGGGTTTAATCCAATGCTTAGGGGGGGTTTATGTGATCAAATGTAATAAGCGCCTTCTAAATATGAAAGGTTTTTATTCTTTACACTTATTTTTGTACATATCGTTTATCTGCTTGTGATAAAGAATGTGATGACTATTTTAGTGATGACTATTTTAATTCACAACAGAGAAACAATTCTGCAATCAGTTTTTATTGTTAGCCGAAAGATGCATAGGTCTTATACACATTTAAGCTACATATTTCCGCGCCTAAGGACGTTTTCTATAGTTTTAATTCTTCCATTTTTTTTTTTTTTTTTTTTTTTTTCATATACATTATGTAATTTTTTATGCTGAATTCACAAATTAAAAGAAAATTATCGTGTTATTGTTACATGTAAATGCCTGTTTTCATGGAAACAGTATACCCTAAAATTCTAAAAGTTGTGACTTCTGCTTGAAAATGATAATATCATTGTCAGACAGCTTTGGTTTTATAATATATATACAATCAGAGCTAAATATTTGTATATCTATTTCTGGCATTCAGAAAATTTAATTTCCATCAACATTTTTGCAGAAAAAAGGTCATTTATCGAAATTTAGTATTCACAAAAAAAAAAAAAAAAAAAAAAATTAAGAGTTCTCCAAGTAAAACTGAGTTGTCAAAAATACTCTTCCACAGATTTTGTCCATTTTTTTTGAAAAATATAGAATCCATCAAAAATCTTCTTTATAAATTGAAAAAAAAAAAATAGGTTGACGAGTTCAGATTTTGACAGAATTGCGGTTTCGATGGCAACCATAAAACAAGTTTGCGCAAAAATTCCTAATTTCGCTGAAAACTGACGACGCAAAATTATTTTAAAGACATACAAGCATAGTCTAATGAATGAAGACAATACAAATACAAATATTTTTATTTGTACATGAAGGCCACCGGCCCATAATGCAAAATTTTAAATACAGTCCTTACAGTGAAGAGTTGCAAATAACATTTACATTCAGAAATATAATCACTATAAATTAGAATCTTTTAATGTTAAAATTGATAAAATATACTTTGCTACCTTTTTAACAGTAACAATAATTTTACTTTTCATTAGATTGTAAAATGACCTTATATCTTTTCTACCTCGATACCAAGAGAACAATAATGTTTGTCTCTCTGCACTGAATAGAGAACAATTAAAAAAAGAGTGGTATTCAGTTTCTACGACTAAAATGTCATGGTTTAATAAACAATGCTAGCACACCCTATCATTTCTTTCTATGTTAAAGTGTCTACCTAGTTCTATATTGATTTTATGGCTAGAACACCTGAATCTTGCAAAAGCTCTTCTTAAACTCGGAGAAATATCCACACATAGATAATTAAACAAGGAAAATATGTGTTTATACAAATCACGCCGAGGTGAGTTTTGAATTGACTCATATAAATACTGCAGCAAACAATCGGAAATTCTTCGCTTAAACAGCTTAACAAAGTAATCAACATCCCCTATATCTTGCGAAAGCCACGCATATGCAAAACCATGTGTATAAAGAAGATTTTTAACTCGTGTAACCCAATTGACTCTACCAAGATCGGCATGTGCCTTAAGCATCATCCATACGTAAAAGTTTACTCCAATATTTGACAACTTTGGTTTTATAGATAATACATAAGGGTAGTCTGCCACACTCACATAGGTCAACACAATTATTAACAGAATGGTTTACACCTAAAAATTCTCTACAAAATCTTAAATGAACATTTTCAATGATATCAGAATACCCAAATCCCCATATCTCTGCCCCGAAGGTGAGGATAGGTAAAACCATTGCATCAAATAATTTAAAATACTCCTTACGTAAAAAGAAACCAAATTTATACTGGTATGATTTAATTGAAAATATTGCCTTTTCTGCTTGCGACGCAAGTTTGGACTTTGAAGCAGACCGTGAAAGTTTTGGTGTCAACAAAAGGCCCATATACTTGTACACTGAAGTTGTATTTACACGTAAACCATCAAAGAACCATTTTTCACTCATTTTAAGGGGACCCCCATTTCTAAAGACCATAATTTCCGTCTTACGTAAGTTAACAGATATTTTTGTTTCTTTGCAAAATTCTGAGAGTTTATTGAGTTGTAACTGCAGATTATTTACTGTGTCCGCACAATGTGCCTCGTCGTCTGCATACAACAAGCAAGTGATAGGTGAAATTTCTTCCGATATATATATATCGGGGCAATATTCTTTGATAAGGATAGATAACTCTTGAATGAATAAGTTGAATATGATTGGGCTGTTTACGTCCCCTTGTCTCGTTCCTATGTTACAAAAGAATGGAACTGTGATTTTGTCTGATATCCATAGGTATGATTTTAAACTTGAGTACATGTCCAAAGGTAGATAAAACATTTTCCCTTTTAGGCCTCTGTTAAGTAAAATGCTAAACAGCTTCTCATGCACTAGCGAGTCAAAAGCTTTTTTAAAATCTACATAAAGAAAATAGAAACGGCCTCCGGCTGTTCCCGTATATTTTTGTATCATGCTTTGTAAGTAAATAAATTATCGATAATTGAATAACCTGCTCGAAATCCCGCTTGATTTCCATCTATCAACTCAAACCTGTCCGCCCATTGATATATATTATCATTAATACTTGAAAAGATCTTGTACAATACATTTATTAAGGAGATTCCTCTATAGTTTGACGGATCACCTTGCGAACCGGATTTATGTACGGGTACTAAAATGCTTTTACCCCAGGATTTGGGAAATCTACCAGAATTAAAAATTTCATTGAAGATCATGACTAGAGTTGGAGTTACAATATGACAAGTATGTTTGTAGAATTCAGCTGATATGCCATCTTTACCAGGCGCTTCACCATTTTTAAGTTTACTTATACTCTTTCTGACTTCAATATCAGTAATTGGGGAGTTCAGCATTACATCGTGATCATCTAATATATCGTCTGTTTCCCATTGTCTCTCAGTAAGATGAACGTCCTCACTATTAGATAGTAAGTTTTTAAAGTTAACCATCTGTAAATATTACCCTCGCCCACAGTGCACGAAGTAACGTTAGTTCTATTTTCACTTTTCGTTTTAAGAACCCGCCAGAAAGCAGTCAGATCATTACTACTATTTATTAATGTTTGGCGTTTGTCAAATTAAAATTTGGCCTTTTTCCGTGAGCATATGGATTTAAAATAATTACGAGCTTCTATGTATCTTCGATAATCTAAATAATTGTTTGTGTTCCTAAATTTTCTTAATAAGGAGTATTTCAAAGTTTTTGCCTCATGACAACTTCTATCCCACTACGGCGGATCCGCAGTACTTGCCGTTATCCTATGTGTTTGCGCCCGCATCATTTCTGCAGAAATTTTATAGACATAAGTTAACTTTTCAATAGCCATGTTTATATCAGTGGTGACTAAGTGCTGTATTTCGTTTAAATAATCAGAAAAGTTGTCATTAAAACAAATCAAAAATTGTTCACAGAGTTCATTTTTCCATTTCAAGCTTTCCAGGGGAAATAACTCAATCGTCTCTTTTACATAAGACGCTTGGGTAACCTCCCCTCGAAGACCAAATGATAAACAGCTATGTAACGGAAAATGATCCGACTCATCTCGATCCACAACAGTGAAATAGGTTATGAATGGGAACAGTTCCGTCGAGACTATATGGTAGTCTACAATACTTTTACCATTATTTGCTGTACATGTAAAGTTACCAGAATAATCATCATGTGGACGCCCATTTAGTAAATGGATATCATGTACACAGCACTGTTCTACTAAATGTTTACCATATGAATTGTCAACGGTGTTATCTTTGTTATTTCGTGGAACTTCAAAATTGTCCATATTATAATCAGTATCAACATTAAAAACATTACGCAACGTATCATCGGGAATATAGTGTAAAATATCTTTAGTTCTGGCGTTTTAATCGCCCATTACTTACAAATAACAGTTTGGGAAAACATATCTCAAAGACTCAATAGTTTGACCAAGAAGTAAAATGCCATTGCTTTGATCGGCCTTATAAATAGAGGACCCTTCATGTGAGACTTATGTCAAAATAAGTAAAACGTCTTTCATACAATCAAAAATGCTACAATTAATATACAGTACAACACAATCTTTTAAGTCATGGCAAATATGCCAAACAAAATTATTCTTCAAGAGATCATCCTTAACAAACACGCTGACCCCACCGCTGCTTCTAATTGAACAGCGAGATTTATTTCGTGTAAAATCAAAAACAGCATAATTATCAATAAATGTTGACATTTCACCAGGATAATTACACCATGTTTCAACTAGCCTGATGATGTCAAAGGAAGAAAGATATTTTTTTTTTTTATGTTACTACAGTTGCTAAAATGTTTTAAGCCCCGAACATTCCAAGATAACAACCTAATGTTTACATCAGTCCGTGGGCCTTGACCTATCAGCTATGCAGATTGACCACTCGCTATGCTGTTTCGAAGAATCTCGTCATTTGATTGGTTTAATTCTTTTTGGAAATACAAGTAAGAATCATTTTCGTTCTGCAATACATGGATCCGTGGAAATCGATATTCGACCAATCAGGTCATCGCATTTATTTGGCCCGATGTGCAGCCTTGCTGTCTGCTATTTCGGCTCACAAACAAGCGACTGTTAATGATGGAGAAGTGCAATATTATTTGTATTTACAACGCTTGAATTTTAGGAAAAAGTTTAAAAGATGTCCTTTGCGATCGTGCACTGCTTACGTGAGATATACGAAGAGATTATAAGTGTGGATTATGATTATGATTGACAATGGGACATGAGCAAAGAGTTTGATCAACGCTATATTACGCAACGGATTAATTAATGTTAGTTTTTTTGTTTTTTTTTTCCCTGAAACTCTCCGAAAAAAACTTAAACTGTTTTACAGTGGAAAACAAAGGTAAAATATATGAAATACTAATAAAGAGAAAGTACGTTCACTCAAATAGTTAATCTTGTTTAATAACATCTGCACATCCAGAAAGGGGCACGTGTCATCAATGTTTAAGTTTGACGTTAATATTAACCCTTGGTGCGTGAAGAATGCTGAATGTGTAGATACAGATCAGAGTGCAAAAAAATGCAGTTTATTCTTGGATTCAAACCAGCTTCTACTTAAATTAAGTACATTTACGTGTATTCTTACTGAAGGTACATGTAGATTTCAATTATGAAACAAAGCAAGTTCTTTTGTGTACAGTTTTGGTAGTTTAGCTCAAAAGGCAACTTATGTTAATTAAATCAGCTTTTACCTTAGCCATATTTAGGTTGATTAGCACATCTGCCATTTCAAAGGGTATGTCAGTAAACTGTCAACTGATAAGATGTTTGTTTGATTGCCGCTGTAATCCACTCGACCACCCGTTGTCTTCAGTATATCATAAGATAAAACAAACTACCGCCAATGATATTAACAAGTTTGTTAATTGACAGCACACTTTACACTTTTTTAAAATCGTCAGGCAACCATTTTCCCTTAACTTGAAATTTAAACATTTCTCAGACTTCCACATCTCTGTTGAATGAGACAATCTATAAATATTTCAAAATGCTAGTAATACAGTTTAATTTATTATCGAATACGATGTTGAGACAACCTAAGAAGCCTTACAAAAATATTAATCATCTTTAATTCTATTATTCTTAAGCAAAACTGCAGAGGATTATGAGTTGTTTCATTCTTTCTCGTAGAAGTTCAAAACTTTGCTGGCACATGTATTACATTGTCCGTAGCCCCTGAAATTCACACTTTTTGAACAAATCCTTGTGTAAATAAGTTCAAGTATCCATATATTTCTTGCAAAGAATCCATCATCGGCAGAAACATATGAAAAAGATTATTTTTTCCGGAATTTAATCGAAAGAAACAAGCATGACAGCACGATTTAAGTAGCCTTTCTGCTATACTGTATATGTATTTACTGCGTTTGTTTGTGAGCCCTTAACGACGGTAACCAAGGAAGTCGGTTTATCTCATCGCCACGGATCTATGTATGGAGACGGGAGTGGGGTTTAATATTTTTAGACATTTAGGATCTTATATGAATGTTTATGTATTATTATTTTTATCAAACGACAAAAAATCATATGAAGCGAGCCTTGGCGAGCGTCATATATATTTTTGTCAATAAATTTGATGAAAATGTTATAACATAAACAATATCTTATTTATCACATAAATCGAATGACTGACAAATCAGTGTCCTGCATCATCAACTTCATCCTACACATGTATACCGTTCACGGGTCCATGTTTACGGATATAGTTCAGTTTGAAAAGAGTAGATGTATACTCGTACACAAGAAGATAGCTCACTGACATTTACATCAAAAGTAGAATGGATCAGTTTATAGGGGGAAGAGAATCGTAGCATTTTTGCATGTATACGGGTCAGCAACAACAATGTCATTTTCCTGCAAAATGATGAAGTAGTACACTGTGGTTGGTTTCGCCGGCTTCACGCGCTCATGACTACAAAAATAACTAGAACCGGGACACCAGAAAAAGCGATAGGATTAATACACTAGCGTATTATCAAAAATACGCCATGGGTTTAATCCAGTGCTTAGGGAGGTTTTATGTGATCACATGTAATAAGCGCCTTCTAAATATGAAAGGTTTTTATTCTTTACACTTATTTTTGTACATATCGTTTATCTGCTTGCGATAAAGAATGTGATGACTATTTTAGTGATGAATATTTTAATTCACAACAGAGAAACAATTTTGCAATCAGTTTTTGAGTCGCCTGGTTGCATAGCAACCATGCTCTCATTGTTATCATCTTGATCCATGGGGTGACGTAAGCATACCTCCGGCCTTGTACTGCTTCCTGTCCCACTTCCGGTTTGCGAGACATAATCTAGATCTGTAATTATTCGGTGAAGAAGCAAGTTTTTTTCCGTTGTAAAATTTATAACTCAGAAATGGTGCATTTTGTGACCATGAGTATGTCTTTATAAACTGAACAGTTCGAATCTTCGAAACAATCATTTCGTCCACTTGGATATACGATAACCAATCGTTTACACAAGCATCAAGTATCATTTGCATATATCTATGTATATGGCAGTCGTGAAACAGTTTCCGGATACGCCTAAAAAGAAATACTCTACGACTGAAATCGTCTCTTCTACGACACGTTTCCATCTGTGGAAGAATTGTAAACTTCTACACATTTTTTTTATTCTAGACTTTACAATACTTGCTTGCACTCGCATATTTTGGCTGAACCGAAACCCTGTGCTCTACAAGTGCCGTATGTAATGTGTGCGACTCTTGCCTGCACTAAATCACCGCTCAGCAGGTGCTTCTAAAGATGGAATGTATAGTTGAACAGCGATACTGTATCACTTGTTAAGGATATACGAAATGTCTTTTTCGATTGAAATGAATGGTAAAAAATAACTTAAAACCAGTAATCTACATTCCTGCATAGACATATACAATAGTTCCAAAATTTATAATAACCGTTCAATGTTGTTTATTTGGATTTTGTGTATGTATATAAGTGACATAGAGTCGGCGTTTAACTGTAACTGTGGGACAAATATAGATATTGTGATCACGTGATATCATATATAGTTCATATAGTTCATATAGAATCGAGGCCAGCTGTACAATTGTACATAAGCTATTTAGCTTCTAAAGCCCCTTTTTGATGATGTTTTCCCCGATCTAATTTTTATTCCAGATACTTTTATCTCTTTGTTCACCATTCTTGTATGTTTATGGTTATTACCATATATTATAACAATCTTAACATATATCTATCATAGCAAACTAGACACTAGTTCTTACATGATTGAATCTATTGTGCATGTTCTCATAAGTCAGATTTCTGTATAAATGATTGTGTACAATCACTATTTAAAAAAAAAAAAAACTTATTGTACAACTTAAAATACATTTTAAAATACCCTGTCCAGTATATGTAATTATTTGTAACACTTTGCCATAAATTTATTCTTAGCTTTCCAATCTTTATTCAGTCTGGATTTAAAGCTGTTCAAAGATGGTGAAGTAACAATTATGTTTTCTAGATTATTCCACAGATTCACCACTCTGTTGCTATAACTATATTTTTTTTACATCATGGCTAAACCTTTTTTTTTTATATAATTTTAGGCAATTTCCTCTAGTACCAGCAGCATCCCGTAAGTTGATGATTTGTTTGGAAGTTTTATCAATACCATATAGTAGTTTATATGTTTGGATAAGGTCTGTTCTATCACGCCTATACTCTAAAGTGGGAAGGCCGAGCTTTTTTAATCTCACACTATATGTGAGAGTTTTTAATGAATGGACTAGACGTGTTGCTCTTCTTTGAACGTTTTCGATTGTAATGATGTCTTTTTTAAATTTTGGTGACCAAATAACCGAGGCATATTCTAAATGGGGTCGAACTAGAGATTTATACAGGTTTAGAAACAGTTCTGGGTCCATGAATGTAAACGATTTACTTATAATGCCCAGATTCCTATTGGATCTACAGATTCAACAACCCACACAAATTACATCTTCTTTGTTGCAGTGTTTGTAAAAGGTGTAACGTCACGTAGTTGTGAATCGCGAATATTTAGTTTATACCAAAGTAATTTATAGATCGCCAGCTTTCAACTGGTGTGGACGCAGTTCTAAATCCTACTATTCAATGATTGTGGCGGTCCAACATTACGCCCAGGCCCCGTGCTTATAAAACTTGTTTGAGCTCAATCTCATGCTCAATGAGCGGATTCTTACTCGTCAATAGTGTTCTATTTTTAAAAGGGAGTTGATTGGTTGTCATGTAAACACTACGTTTTAAGGTTGGTGGCTACATCTGTAATCATTACATTTTAAGGTAGGGGCCTACTAATTTCAAGAAAATACCACTGAAGCTAGTGTTTGTGCTGATTTCGTTATTAAAGCTGCTAATATCTACGATAATATTTCCCAAAAAATCACTTTTGTCCACTGTTCAGGGTAGGAATTCAATTTATTTTTATTTGCAGGATCTGGCAAACTAGCTGGATCAACACTAGCTAGCATCAGCTGTCAAAGCCTTCATGTGGTTTTTGTCAATTTTCAGCATCAGATTAGAACATGTAATTTTTGGGTTCAAGACGATTCGGCCCAATGCGAAGAGTGGGGCAAATTAGGAGAATTTTGGAAAGTTTTGCCCATTTATGTAGGGTTTTTTTTCTGTTTGTTTTACTTATTTATATAATTCTGGCGCTTTTCTTATTTTCACTCATTTATTATGATATGTAAAATTTAAATTTATTTATCTGGGTTTACTACTTATAAAACTATTTCGTTTGAAATATAAACTATAGTTGTAATGTATTTTATGCGTATGGTCACTGTATAGTAGTGTCTCACCGTCTAGTAGAGTCTCCAGTGCAACGGACATTAAACTTGGTGGAAATGTTTGTTCTGATTAAATACTGCACATGTTGGAAATTGGTTGCCGCTGGTAAAAATGTGGCTCACTAAGCTAGACATAAAAGAAAGGTTGTGTGGGCTCAGAGGCCGATAGTCACGTTACTGGGCCGTATTGTTTGGCTTGTGCTGTAACAGTCACATTTCTAGTCAAATATTTATGTGCGCTCCGGCGGCTTCCTTTCAGTCCAGTGTTCATGAATTTGACCGGATATTTGTCTCCAGAATATTTTTGACAAAACTGAACATATGTCATCTGGGGGTCAAAAAAGGTGGCCATTATGCTGAATCAGACAAAACTTTGATAGTGCTGTAGAACCCATTTATTTTCAGTCGAATGTTCATGAAACTTTGTCACACTGCTTAAATTAGATATGGATGAGTTGCAAAAGGTTTTTAATCTAAAAATATGTCACTACACACTACAAGCCAAATTTTAATTGAAGGCCATGCAGATGTTCCCTTAATTATCTCCTTGCAAAAGTAATCAAACGGTTCTGCTCTTTTTCTGAAAATTTCACAGAAGCTTAAAAAGAGAGTATTAGCATTTAAAAATCACATCAGAAACTGTTTCAGCAATTATACCATAGTCATCGTCCTGTGTTGGGAAAGGATAGCTCTTCAGGTTAGACGATACATTTAACTATATGGTCCAATTTAAGACAAAGTGTGTCATACAAAAACAACTGGTTCTAAATCTACAGAGAAACTGTTTGCCCCATTCTACTGAAATTATTCTGAATCTACTGAAATTATTCAGAATGTTTGTTTTCGCTATGTGTGCTAGAATTAAGATATAGGTTTAGTCACCATGGATTCTACTGCTTGGGTACGATATCTTAGAAAAGACTGTTGGCAGATTTTATGAACCTTTATATTTTACATCTCGTTTAAAGTCAAATTCAAACAACAGAAGAAAAGATAAAAAAAAATACATGTGTAAGTTACCAGTTTCGGGTGTGAAAGACAAGCTGTCTATGTGAAATTTGCTGTATTAACAATGACAGTTTACGAAAATCTAAGAAGCAGGAAAGAAAAAGTTTTAAAAAAAAGTTTTCTAAGGCATCTTTAAAAACACTATAAGAGAATTTTGAATATTGGGACTATTTCTCCAAAATTCAATTTAGGGACAATTTCTCCAAGGGACGATTTCTCCTGCAGCCGCCCAGAAGCCTTAGGCCAGATTTTTTTGAGGCATTAAGCTAAGGAGGAACTGCAAATAGCGATAGAACTTCATCAGTTATTTTATTTTGATAATACCTTTTGATAATCTTTTCTTTTTTCTTTATTGAAGTCACTAGGGTAAAAAACCAGGTAACTTTGGACTTTTCAAAGCTATTACTAATACATAAAGTACAGTTCTATCTGCATATTTCTTTCTCATGTGAAGTCTGATTTTTATGTTTGTAATGTTAGGATGACAATTCAGAACTTATGCATGCATATACAAATCGTTTTGCGGTTACCTTATTTTGTATCTTGAATACTGTTAATAGATTTTTGTTTTGAAATTTAAAAAAAGTATGATGTAAAGCAGATGAGTTTATACACCATTACACACCAGGCGACTCTCAGGACTATCAGTCCTTTGATTATTGTTAGCCGAAAGATGCATAGGTTTTATACACATTTAAGCTACATATTTCCGCGCCTAAGGACGTTTTCTATAGTTTTAATTCTTCCATAGAATTTTTTTTTTTTTTTTTTTTTTTTTTAAATATATACATTATGTAAATTTTTATGCTGAATACAAAAATAAAAAGAAAATTATATGTTGACGGGTTCGTGTTATTGTTAAATGCCTGTTTTCATGGAAATAGTATACCCCAAAATTCTAAAAGTTGTGACTTCTGCTTGAAAATGATAATATCATTGTCAGACAGCTTTGGTTTTATAATATATATAAAGTCAGAGCTAAATATTTTTATATCTATTTCTGGCATTTAGAAAATTTAATTTCCATCAACGTTTTTGCAGAAAAAAGCCATTTTATCGCAATTTAGTATTCACAAAAGCCAAAAAAGAAAAAAAAAAAAGAAACTCAGAGTTCTCCAAGTAAAACTGAGTTGTCAAAAATACTCTTCCACAGATTTTGTCCCTTTTTTTAAATATAGAATCCGTCAAGAATCTTCTTTTAAATTAAACAAACAAAAAAGAAATAGGTTGACGAGTTTAGACTTTGACAGAATTGCGGTTTCGATGGCAACCATAAAACAATTTTACACAAAAATTCCTAATTTCACTGAAAACTGACGACGCAAAATTATTTTGAAGACATACAAGCATATTCTAATGAATGAACACAATAAGCACTTGATATGTCAAATTTAAGTAACATTTCACCTATTATCAAAGGTTACCCATAAGTGAAGATCGGTTCGGTTAAACATAGTAAATTTATTCTAAATGGGGCTCGTAAAATGTTTGAAATATGTAAGCTGGTTATAATATGCATTACTTAATATCAGGTAAGTATAATCAAGGATTAAAAAACCCACTTTATCCTTTAAGCGCCATAGGCGAAAACAGTGGCTTTAGGGGATGGTATAGATCAAGATCAGACTGCAGTCTGATCTTGGATCTATACTTACTGCTTGTTTAGTCAAGTCTGTATGCGAGTAATTCGACGCAGGCTACTAAATCGACGATCCCTTTTCCATGGCTCGTTCGGCGATGTTGGTTTCTCATCACGAGACTACGGTTTCTTGTGCCTCGCTAATTGTATACAGTCGGGACTTCTGGTAGTATAATTTCTTGGAATTGCATACTGAACCCTTGAAATACGGTATAACTTAGATTTTCTCTCTAAATGTCCTTTATAACGAAACGTGTTCACGCTGTTTATCGCGCTGTACGGCATTATCTTCCGCTAAATGGCATTTTTAAAATACATAACCTATTGCAATCTCCGAGCAGAGTTGTCGTTCGTTACCTCACATACATCTCTGCGATGGGCTAAATGACAAGAATCTTGTTAAACCGAGGAAAACATGTTTTGTTACTGTTTAACTGTTTCATGTGTAACATGATAAAGTAGACAAAGCAAATATGATTCCAGATGCATTATAGGTGCATTTAAATTGATGAATTTACCTGTATACAATGGAACTATTTTTTCGAGTTTCTTCACTGATCAGATTCCTACGCCAATTGTAAACCGAATGGCTGGGCCCACGAATGAAGACAAGTTAAACAAAATTATACAGTCCTGTGACAGTTTCGACAAACCGATGGATCTAAGTTTGTAACATCAAAGAAGAGATTGTCGTCCTTTAAAACACATTTTAGCTTTTCAGAAAACCCCTCTTTTCCACATTTTCTCCCACTAAGTTTGATTGGCCGTATGCTGTTTGAACAGCAAACAAAACAATCGATACATCTTTCTTTCACCGGCGTTTGTGTCGCCATTTGGGGTTATGGTCATGTGACGGAAAATCTCGCGAGAGGACGGACTACTTTCTGAGCCCACTACAGAGGTGAATGTGAATGAACCGGAGTGCAAGAGAGTGAACCTATTGATATGGGCATTCTGGGTACAGAACCGGACTACTTTTCAGGGCGGCAATCAGTGCAGCGAATTTTAAAATAAACCTTTACTCGATAAAACACTACCTCGTTCGATTCACCTCGCCACGGTTAGCTACCACATAACTTATGCACAAGTCATTTATAAACACAGCCCCTATAAGTTCGGGAAATAATAAAAATACATTTTTTGTTGATAAGTCTTGAAAAACCCAGATGCACAAATCCTGGGTTTCCTGAAATCTATATTTAGAAACTCTATGCAAAGATTTGCAGTAAACAATATTTTTAAAAACTTTTTTTGCCGTTTAAAATGATAAAAGTTTTAAGGAATGTGAAGCGAAAACCAAGCTAGATTTTTTTCACAGAATTATTTTTTTTAAACGCTCGTTTTCATGCTAACTAAATTGCCCCCCCCCCCCCCCCGAGACATCCTTAACTAATTAAATGAACATTTCAGTTAGGAAAACGAACCAAACTATTGCAATTTCAATGTAAGAAAGTATCAGAACATATTCAAGATAGACTGCACGTTCTCTGCATTCTAATCTTGATCTTCGCTGACCGCAAAACCCATCAACCTAAACTGGGTTCAGATCATTATCTCTTGGCACAAAATTGAAGCAGACGACCTCGAAAATGATCGTTTGGTTTTACACATCAGAAATTATTTTACTTTGAAATTTACAAAACTTTTGCGAAGAGTGCAGGTTAGAATGAGCCATGCTCTGTGAAAAGGGGACTTAATGCATCTGCAAAAAGTATGGATCCAGGTCAGCCTACGCAGTCCGCGCTGATCTGGACCAAAACTTTTCGCTATCGGTCAATTTTCTGTATGTCCAAGGACAGTCTACCTCATGATTAAGTCGGTTGTTAAAAAAAAGTGGCTATTATGGATGCATGATCATGTGATGGCTTGATAGGTATCATGCATTACGGAGATACATTAAGCCCCCTTTTGCAAGGACATGGCTCAATTTATTTTATGAATATGGGCCCACGGGCTCGCAATAGCCAACCACACAGACAGTTTTAGTCTAATTCTCAAGAAATTTCTAAATCCGAAAATAACAAAATTTCTGATTGGCTAAACCAAATGGTGTAGCCAATCAGAGGTTGTGTTACTTGCTTATCTAGAATAAGACTACGAATGGTTGGTGAATAGCGGCCCTGGTTGACAATACATCAGCCCAAGCCTGAAAATGCTCAAAATCGAAAATCACGATGATTTGTGAGGCCTAAACGTGATAGCGATAAAACAGTTTTTTTGCCTTACAAAGTCACCCGGACCCTCAAGAAAATTGTCTTCGCGAACATTTCATTACGTGTACGGCGTTACGATATCTTTGCTTCTCTACAAATTTGTAGAGGTGTAAAGGCTGCTGAACGCAATCCAGCCATCTTTGTCAGAAAGGTTGCAGTATTCAGGCGTGCTGCTACCGCATGGAAGGCGTCGTTCAAACTTGGTCACAACTTTATGGTCTTAAAGATTAAAGATACATCTATACACAGCCAGTTTTCAATCCATTTCATCTTTATTTCATCAAAGTATAATCATTATTGTATCTTCTCGCCAAATCTCGCCCCTGACGTTTGCAAGGTTGCACAGATTACGACCGATAGGAAGTGCATTTCATTTTTCTGGAAGCCATCAAAGAAATCATGGATTAAATGTTTGCGGTTTTAAATGCAAGATTTCCGATATGTTAAAATTATCCCTAACGCCATGTATATCGGTAAGTTATCTGTGTTTAGTGTGACTTTACACAGGTGACTAAATTCTGAACCTATCTACAGTCTATGAAATTTTAACAGCGCTTATTCTCTCTGGTTGTAAGGATTTACCTTTAAAATTTCGACAGACTTTCTACCGTGTCGGTTGTTTAGTACAAACCACGCAATTTTGAAGCGAAAACCGCAACAAATGGAAATCTACATGTGATGAAAATGCTGTTTCAAAGACGAAATTTCTACTTGGAAGTCATCCCTGTAAGTTTGCAGATTTTAACTTAAATTCATTTCAAAAGGGGTGCCAAATTCCAAGTTTTGTAACGTAATCTCTCGCATCTTTAACACCTTCCGCGCAATAGCCGAAAACAGGGGCTTTTATTGACGGAACAGATTAAGATCAGACTTCACGAAACGTGCAATCTAATCTTTTATCTGTACCGTCCGCCTCCTATGGTCAAGCCTATATCATAAAACTCTTCCTGGTTTTCAGTGGATTGTATTTTCAGCGGTGGAGAGAGATCGAGTTTTAACCCTTATCCTGCCAAATAAAATGAGACTTTCAAGCCGATAGTAAAAACCAAGATCTTGCTATTTCAAGGGTATTATTTTTTTTTCTTTTTTTGGGGGGGGGAGGGGAGATATCTCCTTATCGGACAATGTAGATCCAAGATCAGACTGCACGTTCTGTGCAGTCTGATCTTGATCTGCTATTTTCGCAAAAGGTCAGTGAACCGCGCTTACCAGCTTAGGGGTTAAATATCTGGTGCTGGTCGAGTTAACCCTATGGCTGCTAAGCGCGAAAAGAAAGTTTTAAAAGACAATATTCGAGGTTTTACTATCGGCTTGAAAGTTTTATTTAAGTTATTTAGCAGGATTACGGTTAATATTTCCCCAGAGTAAACAGGCACTTTCTGGGTCCTAAACTCTCTCTCTCTCTCTCTCTCTCTCTCTCTGCTGTGTAGTTTTATCAAAATTTTACCACTCAAAGTAAACAGACACTTTCTGATGATAATATTACCTAGCCAAAATAAATAAATACAAGTAGTCACGATCTGTAAGTAGAAAGATCAAAAATCCAAAATTGTGTTTTTGTGTTATTGATCTGAAACATGGAACACTTACTTAACATGTACACACACACAAAAATGTAAATTTCTATCATTCGACCTCATTGTATACACATACACAAACTTAGAGAGTCGGTCAAGTTGAAGAAAAAAAAAAATCACACATCGTGTTTTTAAGTCAAACTGAATCAGGACATTTCTGCGGTAAGTGACTTTTCATGAACGTTTCGTCCATATAGAAAAATACTGCTGTAACTTTGCCGATTCCGTATACGAATAATATACTGAAAATGATTTGGTCAGTTCCTCGGCATATCTTACTTTTTATTGTGTTTACTACTATTTTCAGGTAGGATGCTCTTCAAGTCGACCAGATCACTTCAGTGTTTCCTACTAAGTGTATGTAATTCATTCACCGTTTATTTGTAAACAAAAGTATTCCAAGGTTTCATCTTCAAATACTAATATGGATAACTATTTGCTGATGTTTCAATTAACAGTTTAACAGACGCATAACTAGACTAACGCCAATAAACCAGGGCTTAACATTCTAGCATGGCTCAAATAACCCTTTACCACACAGTCCTGACTTTTAACGACCCTAAGGAAGAAGGCTTTTGAAAATGGTAGCCAGCATTTTCCCCTTTTCATACAGTGTTTTCTATCCTAACAAAGGGAGAAATCACCATTTTAGCCACATTTAATGTGTTGTCTGCAAATGCTTTCAAGTTGGACAGCTCTAAAATTTTATCATTTGGTAAAGAAATAAAGAATATAGTACGTTGTGCAGATGTTGCAGTCTACGGTTTTATTGTCAGAAGGCAAACGCTTTACAAGGTAAGTCTATATGCTACAGTCTGCGAATAATCTTATATCACATTCTTTTCAGTGTAACTTGGCGAATTTTACACACAAGAGTTCTTCTCTTTTCTTTCAGCTTATAATGTCCTTTGAGCTGTTCATCATAACAGTCTGGACAAACAGGGAACTGCATCGTCCGAGGCCCGCATCACAACGTTCAAGATTCGTTTTGCAAGATTTTAAGTTCGAAAGTTTGATGAACCAAACTAAGCTAACTCGTGCTGTAAACCTGAACCAACAGTATACACTCCCACAACCGGATTGCAATAAGAGGATGTTGATCTATGAGTGTACCGAGGCCACTAGAGTATGCGGCGGTTTGGGAGACCGTGAGAGAGGAATGGTGTCGACCTTTCTGTTGGCTCTTCTTACAAACAGAACCTTTGTAGTGAACCACACCAGAGGGTGCTCGATTTCCACTTTCTTCGAGCCAAATATGTACAATTGGTCAAAGTGTATTTTTGATGCATCGGCTGAAGAATCGCGTTACGTTGAGGACATTGATGGGATCTTCAATATTCCAGATTTCGCAACATTAGACAAGGGCGATATTTGGATGGAGAAAACTGTGGTAGTCGCTACAAACGCTATACTAAATACAAAGATCAGAAGTCATCCAAGCGTGAACGATACAATTCCATGGGTATACCTTGGCAACAGAGAGTATACAACAAATCTACTTTTTAATGTTCTATTTAAGCTCAGGCAATATTTGGATGAGCAAGTAGATGGATTTATCAGTAGCATTACTAACAACAGAACAAAATTTTTAATTGGACTTCATATCAGAAGAGCATTTGTTTTGGAACAAGACATTCCCAACATTTTGAAAACTATGGATAGATATTCCAATGAATCGAAGTACACGATTTACCTGTCGACTGAAATCCGCGAGCTGAGAGACTATGCGATCAAGCAGTTGCAAAATAGTGTTTCCCTTAAGGTCACCGATGGAGTTGTATTGAATGTAAATCGTCTAGGTGCAACTTGTGCTAGTTTTTATTACGCCATTTTCGAGCAACAGATCCTTTCCAGGACAGATATTCTCTATAAGACTGAAAGCGAGTTTTCTAGGTTGGCTTACATGATAAGAGGGAAACGCGCCAAGGTGTACGAATTTAGGAGAGAGAACGGCGAATTAGTAGCTAAAAGGCTGAAAGCCGATTTTCCAGATCCTTATCACCCAGTGTTCGTTTGACAACATTATGCTACAGGATATGAAGGCTGCAAAAGAAGTTTTTTAGTGTCGTATCTGGTCAATTTTGTAAATATTGTAGCAATAAATAGAGTCTGAATTTTTTATACGATGAGAGGAGAATTGTCATTGTAGTAAACATGTGAAAATTTCTGAAGTTCATTTTTTACTGGGAAGCAAGTAACCGTATCTTGCCCAAATGGGGAATTACTTGTTGTATTCGACAAGATACAGCGATAAAGCCTAACCAGTGTGCTGCCCACGGTCATTAGACTGAAGCATCTGGTGTTTCAAATGGCATTGTTTGGCTTCGGTTTATAATAATTCTATGAATCCGTTGAAGTCATTTTGCATGTTGAGCATGCCTAAAAAGGAGGCAAGATCCTGTACTGTAACATCTCAGAGACAAATCACGTGTATAATATAGCATATTGATTTTTTCAATGCATGGATGTTCTTGTTATTCCTGAGTATTTGTTTTGTTCCAAAGTACTTCTGCATATGTTTCTTAACTGATCATTTCACGCAATCTCTCTTTTATATAAGAAAATGAGACGATAGTGAGTGAGTGAGTCGCTCAGTCAGTCATTGCATGAGTGAATGAAAAAATTTGTCCTTTTTTTTTTCTTTACTTTTTATGGCTTGTTGAGCTTGAAAACAAAAGTTTGTGTCATGTATGGAGAAGTGTATTTCATTTCTACAACGTAAGCTGTATGACAGGAATTTTTTTTGTCTGTTACAAAAAAGGTAATATGATCAATGCTTTGAGAACTACTATGTAGGGCTTCATCTGGGGTAATATTTTCCAAATTATACTTATTCCAAAATATACTTATGTTAACGTTTTTTTCTTTTTTTTTTTTTCTTTTTATTTGGAAACTAAAGATGCAAAACAACTGATACCGGAAAACATATGACATATAATATTTCTCGTGTATTTCAGAGACAATGAATATTATTCTTTCAAGGAAATTCAATCTCATAATATTTTGCGTAAGTAAATCTCAAACTTATACTATTTTATCTCCCTCCCTCTCTCTCTCTATCACGATAATCAAACATCTTGTTTCTTTAACAAAAGCATCATAGGCCTGCCTTGCGTATCTCAACAAAAGGGGCTCAGTTTTTGACGAACTTAGCCCACTATAAAAAGTACATAACTCAGTATATCAGACAAGGTGTCCAAACATTACCTGTAGAACACAATCCCCCATATCTGTCAGAAGTTTCACATTTTTTCTAAATTGTGATTGGAAAGATTCATTATTTATATCGTGGCCCGCCCGTGTAGGCCAGTGGTTTGCGTATCTGACTCGTGACCTGGTAGTTGCGAGTTTGATGAGGCAAACTTTCTTTCCGGCGATTTTTCACCTGAGTAGTATAGGAGGGTAGACCTCGGACAAAATCCGTTTTGTCCGAGGTCTACCCTCCCTGAGTGCCATTTTGTCCGAGGTCTACCCTCCCTGAGTGCCATTTTGTCCGAGGTCTACCCTCCCGGGGAGACAAAAGACCGGTCAAAATATCAAACCGGAAGTAGATGTCCGCTTTTTCTGCCCCCCCATGCCACGGTCAGAGCCCCTTTTTAACTATCTCTGTGAAAAGGGGTCTTAATGCATCTGCGCGCACGCGCGCACGGATCGTAATGATATGGTTCGGCAGAGACTATCGTTGGACTTAGTCTTTTTTCTTCATCGGAGATAGATGTTCACCATCTTTGACGCGGCAGGGATCCTTTTTTAAACCGTGGTCTGTGAAAAGGGGTCTTAATGCATCTGCGTGCACGTGCACGGATCGTAATGATATGGTACGGCAGAGACTATCGTTGGACTTAGTCTTTTTTCTTCATCGGAGATAGATGTTCACCATCTTTGACGCGGCAGGGATCCTTTTTTTAAACCGTGGTCTGTGAAAAGGGGTCTTAATGCATCTGCGCGCACGTGCACGGATCGTAATGATATGGTTCAGGCAGACACTATCGTTTGACTTAGGCTTTTCTCTGTCATCGTTGGACTTAGTCTTTTTTCTCCGTCTTCGTTCGCCTCAATCTTTCTCTATTACCGTTGGACTTAGTCTTTTTTCCCACGATATGGGTTATTTCCCCCTCTTCAGCTTGGCTCAGGCAAATACCATCGTCGGACTTAGTCTTTTTTTCCCGTCTTTTGTTCGCCTCAGCCTTTCTCTATCACCGTTGAACTTAGTCTTTTTTCCACGATATGGGTTATTTTCCCCTCCTCATGCTGGTTCAGGCAGAGATCATCGTTGGACTTAGTCTTTTTCCGTCTTTATTCACCTCAATCTTTCTCTATCACCGTGTTGGATTTAGGCTTTTTCTCTGTCATCGTTGGACTTAGTCTTTTTTCTCCGTCTTTGTTCGTCTTAACCTTTCTCTATCACCGTTGGACTTAGTCTTTTTCACCACGATATGGGTTATTTTCCCCTCCTCATGCTGGTTCAGGCAGAGAGCATCGCTGGACTTAGTCTTTTTTCCGTCTTTGTTCGCCTCATTTTTTTTCTCTATCACCGTTGGGCTTAGTCTTTTCTTTGGCTCCTAGCAGTATGATCTTTAGATATTTGTCTGACGAACTCAGTCTTTTTTAAAAACTAGCTTTAGGAATAAAGATCTGAGAGCTGAGGTGATGTATACCACTATTTATCGATTTGGTTGAATTAGGTAGACAAGATTTGACACTTTTATGCTATACGCTATCTTCCGAGTTGGTCAGAGATGGTTTATAGCATAAATCCTTACCATACAAGCATCGTGTTGGGGCTTAACCTTTTTTGAGTTAATTTGAATTGAAGTATATCGTTTGGAATGTAACTCTTGGAATGGTACTCAGTCGTAAAATTGACAAGTCTCGAAGATAGGACTTTCTGGAATGAATGTTAGCTCTGAAAAGAGCTGTTTTTACCATTCTCTGGATTGGAATTAAATTAATCATCCGAGCAAGTTAATTCCAAAAATCAGAGAAAGATAGAGGATTCTAAACCTCTTCATCATCAACTCATTGGTTGATTGATATCACAGACTCCCCAAAGATTGGATCATCAATTGGTATAACCCAAAGATCGGGGTAGAAATTAGGTGCTGGGTTCTGGGTATAGGGGTTGTCCCCTTGTCTTGCAGAGAACTCAGCCGACGTCTTTGTCTTTTGACGTTTTCTCTTCTCCTTGTTCCTTCGACTTTTACCAAATAGTCCACAGCAGAATCTGAACAAACCCATCGTGGAAATGAAATGGCATATAGAGAAATTTGGTGGTTTTATAGCTTGGTGGAGGGATTGACCTACTTTTCGTCTTGGAATTAAGAGTACGAACGTGGGCGAGACCATGTAGATAGAACATAACGTACTGTAAAAATTCATTCACATAGAATGTTATGATCTATCTACATTTTTTTCCAAGACTGATATTTTGTGGAGGGATTATCTTTGTCGAAAAAAGAATGAAAAAAACACCATTAAACAGTATAACTTTTATTTGAACAGAACTGAACAATGAACTGAGCAATGAACATATTTACAACAAACACATAGATAAAAGAACTATTATACATTTATATACTATTTGTGGGGAAAAAGTCTCTGAGCTTTATTGAATAGAATTCCATACTGCTGATTGAACCATAACACTACATCTCGATCGTTTCGTCGATGTTCCGTTGAGAGGAATTTCTGTTGAAGATATTTCTGTATGTTGTATCCTCTGGCAGCAGCATCCAATACGAAGATACAGTAAAATCCGCAAACTTTCCCCTGTGGACTCTGAAGAGTTTGTCGATTGTATCTCCACGAATAAGAATGATTGTCTAAAAAGTTAATGATTTCTGGCTCAAGTGGTGGTAGTCCGTAGGGATCAAAGTATAGTACATTGCCATTATTGTTGAATATCACGGCTACCCAGTGTTCTCCTGGACCGGTTGATTTCTCTGTGTTCACAATGTAGGCTTTCACATGATCGGGTTTTTGTCGAGGTAACTGATCTTTTGCACAGACTTTTGCCTGTAGATTTTTTATCCATGTCCCGTGATCCAATATGTATTGAATTTCAGAAGTATACATTTTTTTCTAATCACTTTCTTCCCAGGATTGTTTTACTTTGTCACACCAGTATTGTAACCACGACTCCGTGAATTCAGATAAAATGTTTTGTTTTATATTTCGCCATAATCTGTAGGCTTCCACATAGTCACTTTCATCGAGTTTCATTTCTATGAGTTCAGGATACCATTTTTCCATGATTTCGTATGGATTTAATTCCATCATGGCTTTTTCTATGAACATATCTGTATGTTCTTGTCTATCCTTGAATAAACACAGTTCATGCTGTGTTTGACTGGGATGATCCACTTGACATCCGTAACACTGGTTGGTAACTTCACTGACAATAAGATTTTTTAATTTTTCAGTCATATGTTTTTCGAAGCTATTATGAATGTCATTTTTCCGAGTAGAGATGCACTTCGATACGGAATATTTCACTTTTTCTGCTTCTTCTCTAAGTGATATAGCAAATCTGAGTCCCAACATTGTTTTTTAGTTCTTTAGTCCTGTAGATAGTCCTGAAAAGAACTGTTTTTCAATAGTTCTGAAAAGAACTGTCGTTTTCGATATTATATTCCTTAGTCCTGAAAAGGACTGTTTTTGTGAAAGCTATCTTTTGATCAGAGAGTTTCTGTTGATTTTTCCAGGATTAATAATCTGTGATAACTTCTCTCAAACTGTTGATTTCAATCTGATTGTCAAATTCAGCAAAGACAATAACGTTGATAGCTGCTGCCAGAGCTTGAGCAAACTGAAGTTCAATTCGAAGATTTCCAGTTTTTATAGGGTGAAGTTGTCCTTCTTCACTACCTTGATCCGCTGTCAAATCGTATCCCCACAAACAGTATCCACCAGCATAGTCTTCTTTACCAATATTAAATGATTTATTAAGTGCTAAAGATGAGTTAGCCTGATACAATGATAGAAAGGATTTCAAATACAATCCTGCTTCAAAGTTAGGTTCAAAGGGTCTGTTATGAATACTGTGACCATTACATGATACATCAATTTTTGACAGATTAAAATGATGAAAGAAAAATGGATTTCTACCATAATCCCCATTATAATCAGTATTTGCTACCATTGCAATGAAAATGCGTTTTGGAAGTTGTCCTTGAAACAAATGATCTTCAACTTTAGACTGAAGGCCTGTAGAAATGGTAAAAGTTTTTACTTCAACCCTACGAATAGGGATTTTCATGTTTTGCTGAGCAATAACATGATTTAGATCATTTGCAACAACAGGCAACAATTCGACATTTCGCACATGAAGACTGACTGTTTCCAGTACAATTTTTGAAGCTGGTGCACCACCGCCTCCTGTGAGACAAAAGTTTACCGAAGATCTGTTTAATCTAAGTCTGATTTCAATACCATTAGGTAAATATTTTTCTTGTTGAAACAGATCAAGATGCAAGCGTCCAAAAAGTTCGGCAGTTCTACTTTGTGCAATTTCATTCATTCTTTCTTTTAAACCTTCATTACGTCCATCATGGTTGAGTGAATTGAAATCGCCAGAGGTGTCTTCAACCCAAAGATCACCAGCTTTCAAATGCGTAGTCTTACTGTCAGAATTATATGACATAAGATTTTCGATATATGCTCTATATGGGTAGGTATCTGAATTGCTGGTGATTAGTTTATTATTTAGATACAAATCAACACTGCTAAACAAACTGTGTAGGAAGTTGTTTACAGGGGCCACATTTGCATTGGCAAGTAAATTGCCACCGTCAGCTTGAACGACTTTGTATTTGACATACAAATACGATTGTGACAAATCTGTCCAATGTTCAGTTTGAGGTGGTATGATGAATTCTATTGGTGCATTGTTTGCCAAAGACGATATTGGAAAATGTTCAATCCATTGACTTTCTTGCATCGTTGTCATTGTAGGTGGTACAGAAAGAACATCGAGTTCTGACTTACTGCATTCACAGGACCCACTTTGCATCATTTTTATATAATTCAAGTAGATGAATTCAATATATGAATCAATTATATTAATCAAATATATCAAGAGGTCGTCTGTCTCTTTGTCTTATGATCTTACCACTGTGAAGGCGGTAGGGGGAATGACGTGGTTTTCGTGATTTTCTTTTATTTATCCCTGGTATTAGCTTTTCTGCTAGATCATGAATGGCTTGTTTTCCCCGTGAAATTACAACTTTTTTGGGGTTTTCACCACGTAAAAGGATATCTTCTACTACGCCTATTCCTTGTTTGAGTCCTTCTTTTTTCACGGCATTAAAACCAGATTTAATCAACGGTTTAAGCAATGGAGTCACTACTTTAATTGCCGATTTAAATAGCGAACCTAACCCATAACCATACTGATGTTTTACACCACGATAAACTGGTAGCATTTTTTAAAAATGATTTTCAATGATTTTCAATGATTGTCAGTTGAACGTTGTCTGAAATGTAGCTTCACTATTGTCTTACCAGTAATGAAATGAACCGGTATACCTAAATCCCCTGTTATTTGAATGTGAATATGATCGAAATCGGATTTCGAAACGGGAATATAATGCGGTATTGTAATTTCATGATTGGTATGTTGAGAACCACAACCATTTTCAACCAAATCGGATGTTTTGAAAGGCAGAACACGAAGTATGGGAGCAAGTGTATCACCCACTATAGTGTGTTCAGCAATATCTGAATAAATATACAGATGATTATAGCCAGCATCAATGTTTGGATTGTATTTAAAGTATTTGAAAATATTTTTACCCTGAAAAATTGTATCATGTTTGAATTCTGGTGATCCACCTAGTTTTAAAAACAGGGATGGATGTAATTTGAGTCCTGATTTTATAATATTATCAAATGTAATTTTCGGACGTTTGGTTGAAGGTGAATAAGTGATGTGCAGACCCGACGAATTCTTACGAAGAGCAGGACCTATAGCGGTTTGAATCACATCATTGATCGTGTCTATAAGATGAGCAGGTGAAGTGTAATTCCCGGATGGAATGTTAAATCGAATTCCCCATTTTATTATATCACCTCCACTATTTTGTCTTAATATATTTATTTTCATATTATCTCCTCTTTTGTCTATCTGTGATATTAATTTGACTAAGTCCTTATCCGTTGTTATAAGATCGAACTGTGCTTCTTCTTCACTTATGTTTAAGAACTGAGAGGGAGTAATAAGTTGAACTAATGCGACTTCCCAAGTTTCCTTGTCAATATGAACTGTCTTTGGTAAATGAACCTTAAAACAACATTGGGTGTTGTTCGGATAAAGATCCATGGAACTATCGCTGGGTAGAGTGAGATAAAACGAACTCATTTTTTACTATCAATCCACCCTGACTGCTTTTGATCTGATCTGCTGAATTTTAATCCTGGTGATGGAAGAATATATCCAAGTGAGCTGCTTAACAGGATCAGCCACAATTCACGATCTTGACTTTGAATACTTAAATGTACTATTGAGGTTGCAATAATTGCATAAATGACTAAAATCTGTGAAATATAGGTAAACTGATTCTTTGGGACACGATTTCCACAGCAATTGTAGTTCTTACTGATACTACTGCTACTACTGCTATCGAAGTTTTCTATTCCGAACTTTTCTTCTATTCCAGACTTTTCTGTTCCACACTCGATGTTTGACTGTGGATTCATTATGAATGTACTGACTTTTTATAACTTTTTTCTTAAGTTATAAGATTTTTTATAAGAAAAGATGTTTTCAAAACACTAAAATAGGATTACACCAAATAGGATTCTGGTATCCAACTTTGAAATTTTTTTGGATAGCCTTTCCAATTGACTTTTATTTCTTTGATTAATTTTTTACCCTTACGTCTTGTACGTCTATCAAGAACTGAGTCAATCTCATAAATATCATCATCTTTTATTAATTGAAGTTCATATTCATAATAAGTTCCTAAAATCTGTTCTCCCAGTAGATCTTTTACTTTATAGGTAATAGGTGAAAATGTTTTGTTGACATGGCTGATTTCAAATATTTCTTGCGTCCAATTCGGTAAATAGCCCTTATCAAATGTACGTTTTGTTTTATTGATTCGAACATGATCTCCAATTTTGAATTTCGGCTTTTTCATCATTACATTTGTCGGTAATTGAGAATACAGATTTCTCGAAATCTCTGCCTCATTGGATTTTGTTACCATTACAGGAGATGTTTTTATACTTCTGTGAAAAGTATGGTTGTAATTCTTAACTAAAGAATTCAATACGTCAATGTAACGCCTTGTTTTCTTGTACGTAAAGTATTTCCACATTCTCGTTTTCAAAGTTCGTTGAAATCTTTCAACAATGCTTGCTTTTGTCTCTGGGTTTTCAGTGGTGAAAAAATGAATCTGATTCTTTTTCAAGTAGTCTTGAAACGATTTGTTTTTGAATTCCGAACCTTTGTCTGTTTGAAGCGCTAAAGGTTTTCGTTTTGATTTCTGAACGATAGATTGAAATGCTTTGATTAAAGTTTTACCCGTTTTGTCTGGAATAGGGATAACCCATGAAAATCTCGAAAACACATCAATCACACAAAGTAAATATTTCTTGTTATTATTTTGTTTTGCTAAATGTTGCATGTTAGCCAAATCAGCCTGCCATTGATAATCTATACCACCTACAATAGTTTTTCGTCTTTTGAAACGACGACGAATCGGTTTGTGTAAGGTGTAGGTGGATTCACCCTGTAACCATTCTTGAACATCTTTGTATCTTATTCCTTTCAAAACAGATTTCGCAGCGTGATACAATTGCTTTACTCCACTAAATGCTACAGTACTTTTAGGATCATAAAACAACTTTCTTAACACGTAATCAAGTTTTGACTTTACCATGCCTCCCATGACTGAAGTGTTTTACGGCTCGGAGTCTTTTTTATAGACTTTGGTGGAGTTAGCAGTTCTTTAACATAGAATTGCTTCAATCGTTCTCTTTCTTCAGGTTTCATGTATGGAGATTTTTCTTTTATTCTTTTCATACTTCTTTTTATAGGCGTTAACTTAGTACTTTTTCGTACACTTTTTGGTGTGTGAAATAAGTAATCGGAATCTCCATAGGATTCTGCATGGGAATCTTCATTTTCGCTCAATGATTTACTCGGTGATTTATCATGGACTTTTTGTATCCATTTCCATCTGTTCAAATTACCAATAACTTCTTGAGGTATATTACTTTCATGTAATGCCTTTGAAAATGTTTTCCATCCTCTGGGCTCAATGCCTTTTCTTTGACGTATCGCATCATTGACAAGATCAATAATATTGGAGCCATGGATGCGTGTACCTTTATATGACACCACCCCATGTTCGTCCCAAGTTAAATTATCGTTGTCTTTTATCATACTCAAAAGTAACTCAGCTTTTCTTTTCATGGTTTTTGGTACACTTTGCAAAATTCGATCATACAAGGCAACAGATTGCAGGCCAACAGATGGTGATTCCTGTGCACTATCATCGGTTTTTGGAAGAAAATTGATCGAAGTTGGTTTTGTTTTCTGAAGCGAATTTTGTAACTTAATCAAAGTTTCGCCATATCTTTGAGCCTTTTCTGTTTCTGACAGATCGGTACTTTGTAAAATCTGACTCATATCTTGTCGAAGGTGTGATGCATCTGCAACTTGTGGATTAGGTGGTAAACGAGGTTTTTGAGCTTGTTCGGCTTTCCATCGTTTCATGTTTTCTAAGACCTGGTAAGGTACGATAACCATTTTTCTAACAGACATGATTTCTTATTTATAAGATTTTTTATCTACAAGATTTTTATCTATAAGATTTTTTTCATTGAAAATGTTTTCATCTACAAGATTTTTTATCTACAAGGCTTTTAGAGCTCCTCCTATTCCTCCGATAACGGCTTTTCCTAACAAAGGTAATAATGCAGGTGCAAGCAATGAAAGAAATCCACCTTTTTGATTTAAAATTTGTTTTTTATCTTTTACAGAGACTGATTTTGAAGCTAAACGTCTGAGATGTTGTCGGCTTGAATACAACTTCTTCTTCTGATCTGGTGATAAATGTACATTGCCTTTTAAAACATTATGACAGCATTCCGATATACACCTTATCGCTTCTGAGGGTGAATCTTTGACAAGCTTTTTACGTATTTTTGGTGTAGCCTGTATCATGGCCATAACCATTGAGCCGTGTTTTTTTATCAGAGGTCTTTTCTTCATGTTGACTTTATCACTATTTCACATCAAATGAAAATAAAAGTTCCATGTCACTATCATTTATACCTGATGTTTTATCATACTGTCTTTTTTTACAAAAGAAAACTACGAATCGGAATCAGTGAGTTCTTCATCCTCGCTTTCTTCTACATCTGACCCTCTGTCGGGCAGAGGAATGGTTCTTCCACCACCAAGATGAATCAGACGCTTGTCATAGTCAACACGATATTTTCCTGTATCAAGGTTATATTGGATTATATCCCCAAACAGTCGATCTTCTGCCTTTCTACCTTTTTTATATTTAGCTAATGTATTTGGAGACCATGAGGTGGATGGAATGGATTGAAACTTCAATTTTTTCCCTGGTTCTATAAATTGTGAATACTTTGTTCTGAGTTTTTGCATTCTTTCACTTAATAGTTCCTTTCTGGATTTCGGATAGCGTTGATGTTCTGAAATGGTGCTTCCTACAGGCCTTCGCATAGTAACAAATCTTTCATCAATCATAGGCGGCGGGGTGGTAGTTCTTGCATCAATTATAGGTGGTGAGGTGATGGCTCTTTCATCAATCATAGGTGGTGAGGTGATAGTTCTTGCATGCGTTTTCGGGGTCTTTCTCTTCTTTGGAGATTTTTTCTTCTTTGGAGACTTTTTCTTCCTTGGAGATTTTTTCTTCTTTGGAGATTTCCTCTTTCGCGGAGCACGTTTTCGAGGTTGCCTTTCACCCCCAAATTTCCTAGTTTTAGTTCCATCCCATCTCAGTAAACTTCTGATAATAACACCACCTAGAAATCCACCACCTCCAGGTTTTAAAATAATTCTACGTTTAATTTCCTCATCAATATTCGGATCTGCTAACTGCTCGATATCTGCTCTATGTTTTGTCATATACGTGGTGGTTTGTTTTGGTAATTTGATTTTATCTTCAATGATGTTTTGTGCTGCCAACGTAAACCATTTTAAAATTTCTTTTAATCCTGCTTTCAACACAGATTCTCTTTCATATCTATTGGTTTGTTGACTTAAATTTCGCAAAGCAGCTAAAATTGAAGTTGGTGTGGTTGGTAAAGCCATGTTTACTCACTGTCGCCTATTGATAGAATGACAATATAAATTAAAATGAAGTCATTTTTATTTTAAAAAACATTGTAACGATTAAGCAGGGGAATAAACGGTTGGACCTCTTTTGTCTTCTTCATAACGATGAAATATATCTGTTCGCAGTCTTAATTCTTTATTTGTTCGTGAATGGAAATCGATGACAAGATATCCATGATCCGCCGATGTAGCATCTTCATAAGCAGACAGTAAATGTGGAGCTTGCATTTGGTGAGCTAGTGTTTTAATCTGATTTTTATCTCGCTCATTTCGAAATAAAATCATGTATCTTGAATTAAGACTGATGGTTCGACTCGATTTCGATTGTTGAAACATATTTTGTGTGATATAAATCACGGTTGCATTACGGTGATGTCCTTTTCTTGTAAACCAAAGTTTAATTTTTTCCTCATCTTTTTCACCCAGCATATCATCAAAGACGATTAAATGCGGTATAGATACATCGCTGACAAGTTCGTTTTCATCGTCAGGAATTCCTTCCACGAATTTTATTAATTCAAACTGCGAATTGAATTTCTCCTGCATAAGATTGTAAGCATACTGCCATTCTTTGTAACACCAGACAACTCTTTCAGGAACGATATTGAACAAAGCTTCTCGATAGTCAATTAATTTATGAACAAAGACTGTCTTTCCACAACCACTCGGACCTGTGATGAAAATATTACAAGGATGTTGAAATAAAATAGCTTGTACATCCACCTCCATGATTTCTTTACTTTTCTCTTTAAGGATTAATAATAAAATGACAACATAAATAACGATGAAAGCATTTTTATTCAATCATTTCTTCAAAAAAAGATCAGTCTTGGAAATTGTAGATAGATCATAACATTCTATGTGAATGAATTTTTACAGTACGTTATGTTCTATCTACATGCTCTCGCTCACGTTCGTACTCTTAATTCCAAGACAAAAGCAGGTCAATCCCTCCACTAAGCTATAAAAATCCAGTGAACTTTTCCTATAATCATTCAACTCTCGTTCTCTCGAGTAGTGCAAAGAAAAATTTCTATCGATTGAAAAACCTGTAGACAGAAATCTTGTAGTGAAAAAATATGTCAAGTGAAATGCTGCCTTTGCCGATAGAACTACGTGAAAAAGTTTATAGAGATTTCATCCATCTGCACACGCTCGATGAACAAGTACAGGCTGATATTAAATTCAACTGTTTGAAACTTTGGGTAGATAGATTGAATAAGGGAGCTACAAAAGGAGAAACATCCTGCAAACTGTATGCCATACACAGTTTTATTATGATGTTGGTGGACGATACAGGTTCAGATCCCATCCTCGAAGCTTATTTAGCAGGTTGGTGGTGGAAAGATCTCATTATTGCTAATCAGATGCAAAATTTCACTAAACAAATGCAAGCCACAACTCGATGGGTATTCATTATCATAGGAAGAACAGAAGAAAGTTTTCTGAACGTCCTGAAAATGAAATCAGTTCTGTTTGACTTTTACTTACGCTACAAAAGAGGATCAATTCAAGACAGTGAGGAGACAGTGGATACTCTGGAAGGCTATATTCTATTTGATAGAGATGTCACAGAAGAAACCGTATATTCATCTCTTTCAACAAAAGATATTTCAAAATATGTTTTTCCATCTAGTGGAACACGTCATTACAGTGAAATGGATAGCGTATATCCAATGTCTTTGGGCAATGAACAATTACACAAAGTTATTGTGGAACATGAAGACAAGTGGAAAAATCGAGGTATCTGCGAATTTGCATTGTAAGAATTGTTTTATCATTGTTGTAGATTAAAAACTGTATTGTTAATAATGTTTTGTATAAATATATATATATATATAATGTATCTTCAATATTGTTTTGTAAACATTGCCTTTGTAAAAATGTTATAGTGTTAGAATGTTTTGCTTTTAACGATGATGTTTTAAGAACTTGAATAAAAAATGATTAAAAAGTCACATGTTTTAATTCCTTCCCAGGAAAAAGGGAAATACACTAATAAAGATAGTCTAAGACGAACAAAAACGGAGAAAAAGACTAAGTCCAACTTTATCCTAATAGAGAGAATGGGTAAGTTGAACGAAAGCAGAGAAATGGCTAAGTCCTACAGACGGTGGCACAATCTCACAGAATAAAGACGGAGAAAAAAGACTAAGCTCAACGATACTCTCTGTCTGACCCAGCGTAAGTAGGGAATATAGTCCATATCGTGGAAAAAAGACTAAGTTCAACACTGCTAGAGAAAGGTTGAGGCGAACAAAAGACGGAAAAAAAGACTAAGTCCAACGATACTCTCTGTCTGACCCAGCGTAAGTAGGGAATATAGTCCATATCGTGGAAAAAAGACTAAGTTCAACGGTGATAGAGAAAGCCTGAGGCGAACGAAGACTGAGAAAAAAGACTAAGTCCAACGATCCTCTCTGCCTGACCCAGCGTAAGTAGGGATATAGTCCATATCGTGGAAAAAAGACTAAGTTCAACGGTGATAGAAGATTGAGGTGAATAAAGACGGAAAAAGACTAAGTCCAACGATGATCTCTGCCTGAACCAGCATGAGGAGGGGAAAATAACCCATATCGTGGAAAAAAGACTAAGTTCAACGGTGATAGAAGATTGAGGTGAATAAAGACGGAAAAAGACTAAGTCCAACGATGATCTCTGCCTGAACCAGCATGAGGAGGGGAAAATAACCCATATCGTGGAAAAAAGACTAAGTTCAACGGTGATAGAGAAAGGCTGAGGCGAACAAAAGACGGGAAAAAAAGACTAAGTCCGACGATGGTATTTGCCTGAGCCAAGCTGAAGAGGGGGAAATAACCCATATCGTGGGAAAAAAGACTAAGTCCAACGGTAATAGAGAAAGATTGAGGCGAACGAAGACGGAGAAAAAAGACTAAGTCCAACGATGACAGAGAAAAGCCTAAGTCAAACGATAGTGTCTGCCTGAACCATATCATTACGATCCGTGCACGTGCGCGCAGATGCATTAAGACCCCTTTTCACAGACCACGGTTTAAAAAAAGGATCCCTGCCGCGTCAAAGATGGTGAACATCTATCTCCGATGAAGAAAAAAGACTAAGTCCAACGATAGTCTCTGCCGTACCATATCATTACGATCCGTGCACGTGCACGCAGATGCATTAAGACCCCTTTTCACAGACCACGGTTTAAAAAAGGATCCCTGCCGCGTCAAAGATGGTGAACATCTATCTCCGATGAAGAAAAAAGACTAAGTCCAACGATAGTCTCTGCCGAACCATATCATTACGATCCGTGCGCGCGTGCGCGCAGATGCATTAAGACCCCTTTTCACAGAGATAGTTAAAAAGGGGCTCTGACCGTGGCATGGGGGGGCAGAAAAAGCGGACATCTACTTCCGGTTTGATATTTTGACCGGTCTTTTGTCTCCCCGGGAGGGTAGACCTCGGACAAAATGGCACTCAGGGAGGGTAGACCTCGGACAAAATGGCACTCAGGGAGGGTAGACCTCGGACAAAACGGATTTTGTCCGAGGTCTACCCTCCTATACTACTCACCTGTCACCTCTGATGCACATGGGAAAGAAGAAGTCAGTGGCTTTGGAAAGAAAGTTGTGTCAGTACTAGAGTGAGAAAGCCAGAAAACACTCGAAGCGTCACTGACCGCCATGATATAACCTGAGCTGTTAAAATGGCGTTGAACTCCAATACAAACCAAACCAATACTTATATCGTGTGTTGCGGTAATTAATCTTCGATCTAGTATTTATAAATATATGAGCCGTGCTCTGGCAAAAATGGAGGTTAATGCATTTCCCTGATGCATAATACCAAGCAAGTCATCATATAACAATGGGTCCATAAAATCCATTTTGTCTAACAATCGACTGTATCATAAGGTAGACGGGTCCTTTGACATACATAAAATTCACAAGCAGAAAAATGACCAATAGCGAAAAGCTTTTATTAAGTCTTCACCTCCTGGAAAAAGAAAACTTATTGGCGACGACTTTTGAAAACACATTTTTAAGGTATGGATCAGCAAAATTAAATAATGGTTGAATAAATGAATACATGTGAAAACAAGGGGGTAAAATGAGAAATCGCTCATTTGGAGCATTATCTCCTTTCCGATATTTTCATTCAAACTTTATCAGCTGTAAGACAGAAGAGTCGTCTGAAGGCGATGAAGTGCTTAATTTCTACAAGATAACAAAATTTCTAGATCAGTCAATACTGAAAGCATTTAAAGACAGCAAATGAATCGTAATTTTAATGATTTAATTCGTCTTGGAATGGGTAAAAATCATTGTGGCAGAAAGGTAAAAGTACTTTTCCTCTTATCAAACAATAGTTTCAAAATTTTCTTTCCCAGGGACGATAAAGAAAAGGGATCGATTGATAAAGAATCAACTCAGAGCCCTTTATGTTCTTGTTTGGTATATCATGTCTCTATTACAGACGATTTTGGCTTTGGACTTGCTTGTTATTGTCCTTTGGTCCAATCGAAATGTCGAAAGAGACGACATGGAACTTTACACAGATGAAACTCGAAGAAATTCTACCGTTCATGACGTCAGCCATACTAGTGTAAAGCCAGATCATTATATATTACCTCAACCGGACTGTAACCAGAAGCTTTTGGTCTATTCTTGCACGTCTAGAACCAGAGTGTGCAGCGGTTTGGGTGACCGTGAAAGAGGCATCATTTCGTCATTTCTTCTGGCGCTTCTAACTAATCGCACGTTTGTTATCAAACACTCTGTTCCATGCTCACTTTCCAACTTTTTTGAGCCGAATAGGTACGATTGGTCCAAATGTATCGCCAATAGTGAGTCTATAGAAGATACATATTACGTCGAGTATATCGACGGTAAGTGCAATTTGCCTGATCTGGAAATGCTTGAAAAGGGCGACATCTGGAACGCTCGGATAGTGGAGATAAATACAAACGCTATACTGAACGCACGAGTCAAACTCCATGCTAGCGTCAACGATACCATACCGTGGGTATTTCTAGGCAACAGAGACTTTTCGTCGAACCTTCTTTTCAATGCTTTGTTCAAGCTTACAAAATCTTTAGAAGACCACGTAAATGAATTTCTCAGAATTGTTACAAACAATGGAACAAAAACTTTGATTGGCGTTCACATCAGACGAGAGTTCATTGAAGAACGAGATTTGATTCAGATTTTCAGGACAATAAGAACATTTTCCGATGAATCCCTATACACCATCTTTATTGCAAGTGAGGACCGAGAAATACGAGAACGCGCCGAAAAACGATTTCCGAACTGTGTGTCTTTAAATGTATCTGGACTGGAATTGCATATAAATCAAAAAACTGCAACCTGTGAAACTTTCCTTTACGCAATTTTCGAGCAACATATTCTTTCTCGATCAGATATACTTTTCAAAACTAAAAGCGAGTTTTCAAAATTGGCTTATATGATAAGAGGTTACGGGGCCAAAGTATATGAATTTAGAAGAGTTCGTAATAAACTGAAGGTTGTCTTGTTAAACCTAGAATTTGAAAATCCGGCTTATCCAGTGTTTTAATATTACTTTGTTGTTCAGTCTTTCGGTTATTGCCTTTTTCAAGAGTTTAGAAAAAAAAAAAAAAAAAACAGCCGAAAATTGAACAACAGAGTGATTTAATTTATTGTGTTTCATTCATTCTAAGAGAAAATTATGAAGTCAATGTATTCAGGGCCCGTAATCACCAACCGTTCTTCAGAACGTTCTTAGCCTTATTCTCCAGAATTTTCTGAATATGAAAGTAACGTAATTTCTGATTGGCTAAAGCATTTGGTTTATACTGACCGCAGCGGCAACTATAGTTGTGAATGGCGCTTGCAGGGATAAGTCATTCATTACCTGTTGAAGCGAACTGGCAATAGATGACTCTGAAAATATAGCTGTTAAGTATGGATAACCAACCTGAATTACTTTACCTTTGTATACAGGTGTATATCTTGTTGAAAATGAGGCATTGATAGTTACGACGTTTTCAGAAGTGGCCACTTGCAAGACGTAAAAGGTCCTCAATCATCCATGCACGATTATTTATACCTGAACAATTAATGTTTCGTTTTATGTGGCGTACTGTAGGGAACCAGTTTGGATTTGACTTTCCATCTGGGCATTCTCATTCATGCTATGTAAATGAAGTTAATACTGTTTCTTAGTCGGCCAAGGGAATTCCCATTCACGCTATGCGAGTTAAATTTATACTGAATGTTTGAATACATTGCGTGAGCTATGGGCATTGGCACTTATGTTATGTGAATTAAGTTTATACTGAATGTTGGCATGTGGGCATCCCCTGTTCATGCTATGTGAATACACTATGTGAGCGAAGGACACTACCACTTATGCTATGTGAATTAATATTATACTTTATGTTGGCGTTCCCATTCATGCTAAATATTTGAATAAATTATATGAAAGAAGCATTGCTGCTTATGCTATGTGAAGTAACTTTATACTTTATGTCGGCGTAGGATATTCCCGTTCATGCTTTGTAAATTACCTGCAGCTTACTTAATGGTCTTATTAACAATGATCATGTGGGCGTAAAACAATACCATTCATGCTATGTGAATTAATTTAGAACTTTTTTATGTTCGTATGCTGTGTAAATGAACTTGTGAATAATGTTTATGTCGGCGTAGGGCAATCCCATTCATGCTATGTAAATAAACTTCATACTGTATGTCGAGGTAGGACATTGGTCATTCATGCAACATTAATAAACTAAATCCTATACGTGTTGATGTAGAGCATTCCCATTCCGAAAATAAAATGAATACTGTATATTCTTTCGGCGTGCTCTATTTCAATCATGGCATGTTAAATAACCTAAGGACGCTTTGAAAAACATAGTGAGAGAAGGCCGTTGCTTATAACAATTGCTCCCTTTCCCACAAAATTTCTCATACTATAGATAAACTATTCTTTCCTCATCCTCAAATGTTTGCCTCCGGGGGTTTAACCCTTATCCTGCTAAACAAGTTGAATAAAACTTTCGAGCCGGTAGTACAAACCCGAATAATGTTATTTCAAACTTAATTTTTGGAGGAAAATATCTCAATATCGGACAGGGTAGATACAAGATCAGACTGCACGTTCTGTGCAGTCTGATCTTGATCTACACTGTCCGCAAAAGGTCAGTGAGTCGCGCTTAGCAGCGTAAGGATTGTTGCATTTGCAAAAAGTATCAACCCTGTGAAGCAGTCGGAACTTTTTGTTATTGGTCAACTATCTGCATGTCAAAGGATCGGTTTATCTCAGGATTCAGTTCGTCAAAAATGGATCTTATGGATCCATAATTACATGATGGCTTGCTTGGTATAATGCAGCACGGAGATAAATTGCCAGAGTGCCACTAATATAATTCTACTGGTTTCGACGGCTGAAAATGCATACTACTGAATCACAAAAAAGATTGTTATAGTGTATGCCTGACGAAATAAGCGAACGGTGAAGATCCCAAACCTGATCTTTCTTCTTTGCTGTTCACAAAAGTCCAGGCTGTTTCGCTGAAAGGTAAGAGGGACGTACCTTTATTTCTGTGACATTTGTGCCTCCATTCAACCGTGGTAACTGTTGCGAGAAACACCGCTTTGCCACAATGGTTCCTGGATGACGAGAAATGGTATCGTCTGCAGATGGTAGTTAATTATGTTTTTTTTTCACTTTTGTGAAGGACGGACTGTTTTCGCACGAGATAGGATACGGTATTCAGAGGATGAAAAAAAAACGGATGTCACGTGACATCAAGGGACAGTTATGACGTTCCGTGCGTTTAACTATTCCTTGAACATGATTATATACGAGTATATACACACGATCCGTCATAGGTTTTTGCTTTTCAGCTCGAAGTTTAACGACGTTTCAACACAGTTTAGTTAAAATAAAGCAGCCTGTTAGTGTCTTTACTCGAAGACTTACGCAAAGCCTTCTCTCTAAACCACCTGCAGCTTGCCCACAAACTGAGTCATCTTAACTGTTTACCACACGACAAAATTTTAGACTGGTCCAAACTGAAAGCATTTTCAAGCGACAAATTAAATGTGGCACCGACAATGAAACTTTCTGTGAAAGGGAAGAAAACATTGTAGGAAAAGCAGAAAACGCTGGTTACCAGCATTTTCTCTTTTTCCCTACTGACTTTATTCTGTCTGGAAAATATTTTAACCCTTATCCTGCTAAATAAGTGAAATGAAACTTTCATGCCAACATTAAAAAACCAAAATACTGCTATTTCAAAGGTAGTTTTTGGGGCAAAGATATCTCCTTATCGGACAGTGTAGATCCAAGATCAGACTGCACGTTCTGTGCAGTCTGATCTTCATCTACACTGTCAGCAAAAGGTCTTTGAGTCGCGTGTAGCAGCCTATAGGTTAGCTCTTTACCAGAAGACAAAAATATAGATTTGTAAATTTTGAAAGCAGTTGCAGACGACTAATCAAACATGTCTTTACGATGGAATTTTGCCCATGAATAGGTAGAATATATTGTGGGTGAGGAGAACAATGCTGGTAACACAACGATTGCAAATTTGGGCTTTGGTACTTTGATACTTATGGTGTGCTACATCTTTGCCAGCAGAGGGAGACCCTCAACTGCTTTTTCTTTTGAAGGAGAGCATAGTGGAGCGTAACCCTTCCCTCGGGTACATAGTCTTTCGTCAGATATTTGTCATTATTCGATCTGATAAACTTCTACTTTTGCACATATTTCTTGAATGCTGTTTTACTCCGCGTTCAACATTATTTTAGTCTTATCACGGCGAAAGCTCACATAGTCCTGGGTTTCACCAGTACTAGGCTAGGGCTCTGTATCCTGCCGAAGGACAATCCAACGAAAAACCCAGTGCTTCCAGTAGGGCTCGAACTCGGGACTCCAGGTTACGAGTCCTAAACAATATCACTGGGCCACGCAGGACCCCACTGTACATGTAGACCGTGGTTAAACTACTGGAAATTTACCCCATATTTTGTCTTTGCCATGGACAGTGAGTCGATGGAGACGCCCGACCCCTCTCAGCCTTAGAATAGAGAAGCATAGTGGAGCGCCAGCCTTGACCTATGAGGATAGGTGTGCAGAACGGTTTGTTGTCCTCGTGTCGATCTGATTAAAGCCTTGTTTGTATCCATTATCATACATATTTGGGTAACAGATGAAACCTGTGGCCAGCTTTCCTTAACAAAGAGAACTTAACCCATTACCAGACGACAAAATTTTAGCCTTGCCCGAATTGAAAGCACTTGCAGACGACAGTTTCAATGTGGCTCAAATGGCGCAATTTTTCCTTGATAGGAAAGAAAACATAGTGGGAAAAGGAGAAAATGTTGGTTACCAGCATTTTCTCCTTTTCCCACAATGTTTTCAAAAGACTTCTTTCCCAGGGTCGTTAAAAGGCGTCATTGTGCGGTAAAGGGTTAAAACCGTTTACCAAACAACCCCGAGTTATCACAACCCAGTAGAAAACAGCCCTGAAAAAAACATAGTGGAGAAAGGAGAAAAATGTTGTTAACCAGCAGCTTTTTATTTTCCCGCAATTTTTACTACCCTTTCAAATATAAATTTTGGTTTATAGTAGCATTAAATTTACCCGTCTGGCGGACTTATGATCTTTTTGCAATGTCCAACCGGACCGAGTAAAATCTGTAACATTAAAAATCCAAAACAGCACCTAAGTTGTCCTTGTTGGGGGATTTACATATGAGCCATGCTCTGGCATAGGGGGCTTAATGCATCTCCCATGATACCGAGCAAGGGATCCATAAACTTCCATTATGTCTAAGAACAGATTGTAGCATAAGGTAGACTAGTCCTTTGACATACAGAAAATTGAACAACAGCGAAAAGCGGACGGCGCAGGCTGACCTGGGTCGAATCTTTTCGCAGATGCATTAAGCCCCTTTTCACAGAGCATGACTCATAGAGATCTGGCCGCAGAGATGTCCTATGTGAGGAAGAGGGAGAAGGAGAGATGAAATCACCTGAGTTACTAGTTTTTCCCTTTTACCTTGTACACTCTCTCGATAATCCTGCCGTTTTTACAAGCACTGGTGAAAGGGGGCTTAATGCATCTCCGTGATGCATTGTGCCAAATCAAGCCATCACATAAGTATTGATCCATAATAGCCACTTTTTTTCAACACGACTAAATCATGAAGTAAACTAGTCCTCGGACATACAGA
Source organism: Tridacna gigas (assembly GCA_945859785.2). Lineage (NCBI taxonomy): Eukaryota > Metazoa > Mollusca > Bivalvia > Cardiida > Cardiidae > Tridacna > Tridacna gigas. The sequence goes on along the minus strand of OX244031.2, from coordinate 14,768,950 downwards.
AAATTGACCAGCAGTAAAAATTCATGTTCGGTCCAGACCAGCCCGCGCGGACAGGCTGATCTTGGTGATACTTTTGGCGGATGCATAAGGCCCGCTTTTCATAGAGCATGGTTCACACATATTGAATGCACCACTTGGGGAAATGAAGTGTATTTCGATATTGTTTGGTAGGCATTTTGGCGACAAAAGGTCGTCAAACTGTCCCGTCAAACAAAGCTGAGTTATAGAAAATTATGGACATTTCACCTGGCAATCATCAACAATCTAATAGTGACCAAAAGTGCCCGTCAGTCACAGGAACAAACGTTTCAATCAATCACAAAGTATCGTTTGTCCATAAAATCCTTCATCAACCATTTTACACATGATAATTTTCATTTGACATAGAACAAAATACACGTCGGGGAACTGTCGTCAATAGTGTTGGGGATTTGTCTCGGAAACTCGTGTCGGGGAACTGTACTTTTTCGTATAGTGTCCGATACATTCAACGTGAAATACTAAATCAGGGCACGTATGATACACATAAGCAGTGCTCTGGCAAAAGGGGGCTTAATGCATATCCGTGATGCATGATACCAAGCAAGTCATCACATGATCATAAATCCATATTTGTTTATTTTTATTAAGCCCCCTTTTCACAGAGCATGACTCATGTATATAAAATCCCTGATTCTATGTATGCAGTCTTGTCTTGATCTATGTCGTCCTAAAATCTGATGTGCTACGCCGTGTTGCGTGAGGGAGAAACCTTTACAAGCTGTTTCTCTCATAAACTGACAGCCTGTTATCGTACCAGTTTATCTCTCTCATACCTTGGCATGTCATCTGTATTTAACCCGATATGACATAATCCTGAGTTTTAAAGACCTTAAGGAAGAAAGCTTTTGAAAACATCGTGGGACAAGGAGCCTATGTAATACAGAAATCACAATTTAAGCAATATTTAATTTGTCGTCTGCAAATGCTTTTAATATTTGACCAGGCCCCTTCGAATATAACAATTTACGATCCCTGATTTGACCCAGTCCAAAATTTTGTCGTTTAGTATTGGGTTAATTAAAACTGACCTGTGGAAGAACCGATTAATGATGCACAGGTATCCATTTTAACTCTTTACCAAACGACGAAATTTTAGACTGTCTCGATTTAAAGAATTTGTAGACAAGTAAAATGTGGCTCAAAGGACGAAACATGACCTTGATAGCGTAGAAAACATTGCGGGAAAAGGAGAAAATGCTGGTTACCAGAATTTTCTCCGTTCCTCACAATGTTTTCAATTGGCTCCTTTTCTCAGGGTCGTTAAAAATTTAGATTCTGTGGTAAAGGGTTAATCAATTTGCAATTTGAGACTCAGTCATTACGTACTTTGATTTTGATGGCGGGGTGACTTAATGGTTACCTCCCTTCGATGCTCTTTCCGCAGCTAAGATAATAAAGAACACCATGCTAGGATTTTACTGAAAGACACAAGAAATATTTGCTGACTTAGTAATCCGAAGATAGCGTACTATTATTTAGAAAATATCATTTTTTCTTGTGAAGTAGGTGAGCATTACCAAACTAAATATTTTGATGTCTCTTATGAATTAAACCACGATTGCGCCACTGTCACCGATTGATACCCGCCATTTTTATCCCGACGATCGCCAGTCATTTGTTTCTGTCTCTTGAAGAAATGTCTTGGGCAAGAGGGGAGAACCTGGGTTCCTTAAATATACCATACAACGTAATTAAAGACTTGCCGAAATCGAAAGGAATTGCAGATGACAAATTCAGTGAAGCCTAAAACTTAGGACAATTGGATGTTTTTGAAATGGTAGAAAATATTGTGGGAAAGGGAGAAATCAATGAATTTTAAAAGAAGTTTTTATCATCATACCCTTAGAATATTTAACCCTGTTCCAAACGATGAATTAAAGTCTTTTCCAAATTGAAAGCATGTGTACAATTGACAATTTAAATGTGACTGGAATTATGTGATATGACTGAAAAAGTAGAAACCATTGTTGGAAAATGGAGAAAATGCTGGTTACCTGCATTTTCTCCTATACCCTCAATGCTTTCAAAAGGGTTCTTCCTCAGGGTTATTAAAACTCGGCATCGTGTGGTAAAGGGTTAACTCGGTAACTAAGTTAACTCTTGCAGTTGATTGTATAGGGTATGTTGGCGTGACGTCACTTCACGTAGCAACAAGCAGACGCTATTTTCGGAGGTGAAAATGTTACATAGCAACCAGCTATTACTTAGGCTGATCGAGATTTTGATCATGGAATAAGAACTATTTTTTGCGATCACAAACTATTGCGGACCAAGAATTTTGTTACAAATAGATTTAATATTATGTATGTAGAGTTGTCTAACATCGGGGTAGAGGTAAAACCACCAAGTCATAGTAGGTATGAGGGACCGGGCACGAGGTGCGAAGTGTCAGCAGAAATTGCTTGTTACCTTTTCCACCATATTTTCTAAAGCTTTTTTCCTCACTCAAAGCTGGGATTGTGTGGTAAAGGTATAATTGCTCTAACGTGCTTGATCATTAATAATTCAGAATGAATTTTCATTTCTGTCAGTGGCATTGCATATTGCATTATTGATCTATCCATGGCTGAAAGTGATTGAATCCTTTTAATACATTCAATCCAGTGTTTCAACCACCTCAATGGTTGCCTTCAAAAACAGGGGTTGACATAAGGATTTCTTCAGCACTTGCCCGGGGGGCAAGCTTGATTTTACTGCAGCTTGCCCCCCCAGGTTTTGAACTTGCCCGAGGGGGCAAGTTCGATTTTATTCCAGCTTGCCCCCCAGGTTTTGAACTTGCCCGAAAATAATTATTGTATAAACTCTGTTTAACCTATTCATTTCACTTAAATGCATTAGTACTTGCAGCATTTAAATGTTTAAATGCAGCAAGTACTAATACACATGCCAAACTTAGCTAAAATTATTTAATTAAAAGGAGGCAAGAAAAATTAACATTTCTGAACAAATTTCTCACAATAAAATTCATATTCAACATTTAAAATTTTTTGTTGTGCAAAAATCTGCTGCTTTTTTCATCAAAAAACAATCATTATCTTTGAACATGTGATCACTGTGCCACTTAGCATTTCATCCCTTAACTCTTTACCAAACGACAAAATTTTAGACTAGTCCAAATTGAAAGCACTTGCAGACGACAAAATAAACATATCTAAAAGACTGAAATTTTTTCCAGCAGGATAGAAAAAAACATTGTGGGAAAAGGAGAAAATGCTGGTAATTAGTGTGTTGGGGGGAGTGGGTGATGACAGACATTCAAAAAAATTCTCTACCAGGTGGACCTGCAGGTAATGCAGTACCTTAATTAAGGATTGAATGCTTGAAGCTATTGGGTATTTTTTAACATTTTACCCACTCCTTTTTCATTTTATTGGATTTTGGAATTTTTATTTGGGTACACCTATATTCTGTATTAATGGAGCCAGTGCCATTTTAATTGGGTATTTACAGGAATTTTACCCCTTGAATTTTGTTTGGATTGCTTTTTAGCTCCACTGGCCGAAGGCCAGCGAGCTATTGTCATGGCGTTGTGACCGTGCGTGCGTTCGTTCGTCCGTGCGTGCGTTCGTAAACTTTTTCTTTAAAAAACTTCTCCTCAGAAACTATTGACTGGATTTTTACCAAATTTCACAGGAATGTTCCTTTGGTGGTCCTCTTTCAAATTCCTTCAAATAATTGTGTTCCATGAAGAATTCTGGTTGCCATGGCAACCAAAGTAAAAAACCTTTAAAAATCTTCTCCTCCCAAACCGCTATTTGGATAGCATTATTATTTTGCAGGAATGTTCCTTAGATACAGGTTTACAGAATTCCTTTAAAAAAAAAATGATCTGTCAAAAAACATGGCTTTTATGGGAGACTCATTTTCCTTTTATGGTATAAAGTAAAATCTTTGAAAAATTTCTTCTCTAAAACTATTCATTGGATTTCATTGTTGTTTTGCAGGTAAGTTCCTATGGTGGTTGTCTGCCAAATTGTTTCTATGGTGGTTGTATACCAAATTCCTTTTAAAAGAATGATACACCTAAAAACACATTTTTTTATAGACAAGGCTTATATTTCAAAAAAATGTTCTTCTCCAAAACTATTTATTGTGTTAGTTTTATCGACTAACAAAGAAAAAGGAAGAAAATTGGATTGACTTGACCTAGTCAGGGCTGTCCTATTTAAGCCCACACATTTTCCTTGGTATTAAGATCACAATTTACTCCAATGATATGCTATTAGTTAGTACTAGTAATAAAATATCACTGGCCATAAATAAGATAAAAGCTTGAGCACCTTTCACAACTTGAGCTTTTCAATTTTGCCTTATTACTAAGCCTGAGTAACCATGCCAAGATAAAAAAGAAAAAGTATTTTAATAACAAAACCCCCATGTTGTAGGTACTTTATAGTCCTTTTGATATAGAACAAGAGAACCTCTGCACTTTTATTAGTTCTGGTAAAGGTTTGTTGACCTACTAATGAGTAAATGCAGAGTGGACAGAAGGGGTGTAAATCCTGGTGACCCGGTACAAAGTGGGACAGGGCTTTACATTTGTGATAAGGCATTAATGTTATCCAGTCAAACTGATCCCGCAACTTCAGTACACCAGAATTAATCTGTGCCCTGGAGCAGGATATTTGATTTATGTAAATGCATTTGTAGACCATTTTGTGTTGTTTGCCACAGAAGACATTCTAACTGTGACTGTGAAAAGTTGATTATTAGGGATTAGGTGTTCATTGTATGCCAGCATATTTCATTCTATCTGGTGTATTGATGTAAGTTGATCTATATTGCTATAACATTCATTCATTTGCCCTCCTAGCTGTTCTTTTAGATTACCCCTTTACCACACAATCACAACTTTTAACGACCCTGAGAAAGACATATTTTCTATATTTTGATATTTCCCCACCCAAAATGGTTTGTGAAAGGACCTGTTGCAGACAACATATCTTCAAATTAGTAAGACATATATAAAAAAGGATAGAAATTATTGTGGGAAACTAAGAAAATGCTGGTTACCATTTTTTTCTTCTTTTCTCACAAGTTTTTTCTTCAGTGAGCTAAAATGCAGGATTGAATGGTAATTGTTAAAAACTTCTTTTCGCCATTATAGAAATATCAGGCCTGTGGAGCGATACAGGCGCTCAAGCGCCTCTAGTTTTTAAATTTTAATTGGGTTTTTACCCAAATATGCAGCTTAATTAGGTACTGGTAATGGCAGAATATAAAATTTCTGAGTCGCCACCTGTTTGGGAAAGAGCTGTTGACTCGTTTTGCTGTGTCTTGTTTTTTTTTGTGGGTCATTTTGTGCTGCACTTCTTTGACTAGTGCCAGTGGTTATAGGCGGCCATCATGTTTGGATTTGAAAGTATCATTTCCTGCTCCTTGTTTTCTGAGTAGATAACCACCCATCTTTCCACAAGCCATGGTCAGCTTTAACTCATTACCAAACAATCCCGTGTTTTCACAACTCTGAGAAAGAAGCTTTTTGAAAACATTGTTGGCAAAGGAGAAAATGCTGGTAACCAGCATTTTCTCCTTTTCCCACAATGTTTTTCACCCTTCCAAGAACAAATTTCAATTTTTGAGTCACATTAATTTTTTCGTCTGCAAATGCTTTCAATTTGGACCAGTCTAAAATTTTGTCATTTGGTAAAGAGTTGAGCGGGGTGTGTTTTCAGAGAAAAATGTGCTAGACTGCCGGGATTTTTGATTTGGTTGTTTGAAAATTAAATGTGATAGAAACGACAAATAATTTGTTCTTCATTTTTCTTTTCTGTATTTTAAAGAATTCGCTAAGCTCCTGACACGACGTTTGTCTCCCTCTCTTTTTTTGGGGGAAACGAAACTTCACTTCGATGAAAAATGTAACCACAAAAACGACACATAAATTGCTAACGAGTTACATCGGAGCCAAGCGAACCCTTTTATTAACTGTTGTTTCTGAAGGCATTTATCACAGTATCACGTCGCATTTGTCTCTACAATTACAAATTTCCCAGTTAAATAATTTCGCAACATGAGTGTCAGCCATATTGAATATGGTAGCATCCGAAACATCGAAACTTTACTTGTCGATTCGTTTCATTGGATGAAAAAAGCCACCAAAGGCATAATCGACCAATCAAAAACAGTTTAATATCCATTTGCGTATCAGATCTCAAAGACCCAAAAGTACCGTTATCGGCGATAAAGACCCGAGTTGACGATACCGGACCGAAAATTTTACTTGCCCGGCGGGCTCACCAATGGTGAAGGCAGCTTGCCCATAGCACTTACGGCCCGAATCGGGCAATCGGACGTCCGCTTATGTCAAACCCTGCAAAAACATTATGGGACAAAGAGAAAATGCTAACAGCGGGTCCTAGCAGCCAGCATTGTCATCTTTTTGCACAATGCCGTCAACCACTTCAAAAACAAAATACATGTAAATGTCATCAATTGATCAATATTTAGTTTACATGTGTGCAACTGCTTTTAACTGGCCAAGTGTAAATTACTGACACCCACCCATCCCCTTAAAAAAAAGAGAATATAAAACCCTTTTATCGACATAGTGAAATGTTCAAATCCAAACAGTGAATTGTGGTAAGATAAAGTAATTTATTTTAACCTGTAATGGTTTCACACTTTGGTTTCACACCTTGAACATCTAATTCCACTACAAGAAATGTGTAACTGATACAAAACTGATACAATGTGTAACTGATACAAAATGATATTTGTTTTGAAAAAATATATATGTTAACAGTGTATACCCTTGACTGAATTGCTTTGTCAAAGGTATTATGGCTCAAAGATAACAGTCAGGGGTCCATAAAACCCAGTGGTTGTAAAGAAATAACCAGTTAATCCTTTACCATATACAACTCGGTGTTTTGAGGCCTCTGAAAAAAAAAACAAAAAAAACAGGCCTTTTAAAACATTGTGGGAAAGGGAAGATGCTTACTATTCTCTTTTAGACAAATCACATTAGTTGACCATATTATATTTATTATCTGCAAATTGATTAGTGGTAGAGGGTTAAGGAGCCTCTGAAAGTCAAAGGATGTTTCATTGTTTTACTAAATTTATCCAATAAACATCACAACATCACCCTCCTTTGATCTTTACCAGGGAGGGATATGCTGAGGGTCATAAATTACTCCTTATCACACAAAAAACTTAGAATGGTCCAAATTCAAAGCTTATATAGACAGCATATTAAATAGGGTTTAGAAGATAGTATTGATCTCTAGGAGCAGAAAACACTGAGTGAAAGAAGAAAATGCAGATTTCTAGTAAAATTAATGTTGCATTTGATAGACAATTTTCTCCTTTCCCAAATTTTCCTGCAAAAATTAGATCTATCTTTACTCTTTACCATACGGCATTATTCTTGACAGACCTGTACAAACTGAAGGTATTTGGAGATGACGAATTAAGTGCAACACAAATGATGGAATTTGGATTAGGAAGGATAAAACATAGTGGGGAAAGGAGAAAATGCTGGTTACCAGCATTTTCTCTTTTTCCACAATGTTTTCCAAAGTTACTTTCCACAGTCATTGAAATATGGGATTGTTTGGTAAAAAGTTAAAGATTAAAACATTTGATAATACAAGTATTACAGGAAACCAGCATTTTCTCCATTTCCCACTATGTTTTCTCCCTTGTAACACCATCATTTTGAGCCATATTGACCCTGTTATCTGCAAGGGCTTTCAAACTGGACAAGTTAAAGAAACAAAGCAAATGCTGGTAATTTGTATTTTCTTCATTTCCCAAAGTTTTTCTAACCCCAAACAGGATATTTCATCACTTTTTGAGCCATATCTAATTTTTCGTCAGCAAGTGCTTTTGAGTTTTGACAAGTTGGAATTTTATTATTTTGGCCAATGTGGGTAAAAGAGAAAATGCAAATGACCAGCATTTTCTCCTTTTCCCACAATGTTTTTTTCTTTTTTTTAACTTTTACATAACTCATACCTTGAGCCAATTTAACCCTTCACCACACAATTACGACTTTTAACGACCCTGACAGAGAAGACTTTAGAACACATTGTGGGGAAAGGAGAAAATGCTGGTAACCAGCATTTTCTCCTTTTTCCTCCACAATGTTTTTCATCCTATCAAAGACAAATTTAATCATTTGACCAATGTTTAAAGTGTTGTCTGCAAATATTTTCAGTTTCTGACAAGTCGATATTTTTGTTGTGTGGTAACAGGGATCGTAAATTACGTGTAATATAGTTATACGATCCCTGGTGGTAAGGAGTTAACCCTTTACTCTTTGCACAAGTGGCAAAATTTTAGAGGAAATTCAAAAAGAGAAATGCTGGATAAAAGCATTTTCTATTTTTCCAAATGGCACTGCAGATTTTCGACATATCTATCGCTTTTACGACTATTTCCCGGTGTTAAAATATGACTTGTTCACTATCAAACACTATTCAAGATGACGTCTATTTTCACCTCCGTGTCGGTTACAATGTCCGTCATACCCTATGAAGTACAAAAATGAAACCTTATTCAAAAGGACATTCAATGGAAAAACTGAATTTCACCTATCAGTGTTTCAGCTAGCTCATAAATTTTTGGGGTCATCTGTGACTCGCTGTTTGAAATTTTGGGGGTCGTTCAGAAATCTTACATATCATGGTCTTTAACCTTTTTTTTTTTTTCACGTATTGTTTGCCCTTGCCAGTTTGCAGATGTCGCATAATCATGCTAAAAGGTTTAAATGACAGTGTGGTATTAAAGGTAAAAGTTGAAAACAATGACCTTGTAGAAACTGTCGTCTGTGATATATTGACATGTTGTAGACCGATTCAGTATAAACCGGAAACAAATAATTCAGTGTTAGAAAGCGGGTTCAAAATGATTCTGCAGTTATTAGTTTGACGATTTTGCAAGATACATTAATTGAATCAATCCTTTATGTTCCTTTTTAGTTCTGATTTATTTTGTGTCAAGGAAGATGCAATGTACTAATTTTGTTGTGTCATGCTTTAATTTTGCGTGTTGAAAACGCTAAAACAAGGATTTTCTGAAACGCTGGATATGAATGAATTTCACCTGGAACAGACTGCCTTTCACCTCAAAATGACAAATTCTAACATTTAGTGATAGCTTTTGACCTGAAATTGTGATACATTTAAGAATAGAATAATTTCATGCAAATTTTCTTTGTAATAGTAATTTGTCAGGGTTTCTTTGATTAGAACCATATTTCACGACTCTGTAAGAGTTACTATACCATGAAATGTACACACAGAATTTCACTGAAAAGGTGTACATTCTATTTTTCACCTGTACAAATACCATTTGAAAAAGTTGGGGTTTTTTTGGCAGAAGAATGGTATGAATTTATAATAGCTATGTTTACTTCATAAACCAGCTAAATGCAGCGCTTCTTTTTAGGGTTTGGGGAAGACACTGGACACAGGTCAAAAGGGGAAAAAATGTGCAACAAAGCCATATTTGGGGAAATTTACTGCCTTGCTATTTATGTTGGCGCACATCATTATACATGTTTGTGATATATATTATACATTATGTACTATCAATAGAACAGTGGTATTAGTCTTTGCAATAACACTCAAGCATATGAAAGAGAATTTAATTGTTTTATGAAAACAAAATGTTTGTTTACAGGTGAATGTCTATGTCCTTTTTGGACCCAAGAAGATCAATAAATTAAAATGATTTTTCCAAGAGTCAAAGAGAAATGTCCAAGGTTCAATTTCTTGGTTATTACGGAGAGATAAAGGTGAAATAAAGACAATTTTTCATTTATGTTCTTTATTTATTGATAGAAATTAGACAAGAAAATACCTCATCTTATATAGAGACTTGTTGGAATGAAGTGGATAGATGAATTTTTAACTTGTAGTTGTAGCATGCAATTCATCTTTATGAATAACACTTTACCAAACGACAAAATTTTAAACCAGTCCAAATTGAAAGGATTTGCAGACGACAACATAAATGTGACTGAAAAATTGAAATTTGTCTTGGGAAGGATAGAAACATTGTGGGAAAAGGAGAAAATGCTGATTACCAGCATTTTCTCCTTTTCCCACAATGTTTTCAAAAAGCTTTTCTTCAGGGTCGTTAAAACCGGTGATTGTGTGGTAAAGAGATAAACGGACATAAACAACATTTTATTTGTTTACCAAACAACAAAATTTTAGACTTGATCATGTGTTAGGCATTTGCAGACTTCAAATGTGGCTGGAACAACTTGATTTTCCTTTCATAGCTTAGAACATTGTGGTAAAGGGAGAAAATAAAGGTCACATCCATAAAGTGTTATTTCTTTAAATTTTAGTCTTCTTTTGTTTTTGTCCAATAACTACTTCTTTCACACTTTATCCAGTGCTAATACTCTAAGACAAGAAGGCCAAACCTCCATCTTCCCCTGCTCCCGCCCGTCTTATCTACAGGTTGTTGTAGGCTATATTTTCAGTTAAAAAACAACCAAAGTTTTTCCTCAATATGAAACAGAGATATTAGCTTCCACTTATTGTTTTATACAGAAATTAGTGTAAATTCACTGTTTAAATTTATTATCAAAGATGAAAAGATAGTTTGAAGTGCCTCTGATCAGACGATGTCAACTGACTTCTGTTGTGTCATGGGTTTTCGCGTTTTTCTTCTGCGATCTTTTTTTCATGTAAGTTGATTTTTCCAGAAATATTACTGCATGATTTGACATGAATTTGTCAATTAGGTTAGCAGGTAACTTTATAATCTGTCATTTGACACTAGGTAATTAGATTAACACCTTTATCACGTTTTCAAAAATGAATCGTCACTGAATTTTTTTGGGGGGGGGGGGAAATTTGCTGAAGGGAAGATGCCGACTATCGGCGTCACTTTCTTATTAAAAAAAAAAAAAAAAAAAACCTGAAATGGGAAAATAATTTGATGTGGAATACAGTCATCAAGAGGTGGGATATAGTCATCAGGAGGTGAAATAAGATGAAATTCAGTGTTCAATCTAGCTTTGCTTGTAAGGGTGCCCATCGGGCCCACAGACATTGAAATAGGGGGATTTTAGGGGCCCAGGGCGCAATGGCACGCTCTAGATTGAACACTGGTTATTATGTTAAAAGTGAGATTCCGTTTTTTGATGCAACCTTTCAAAGAAATCATCTTGTTAAAAAAATAATGTTCTATTAGCTATAATTCAAACTGGAGTGGCTTGTTAACTCTTTGCTAAACGACAAAATTTTAGACTACTTGAAACTGAAAGCATTTGCAGATGACAAAATTAATGCCACTCATAAATTGAAATTTGTTTTGGGATGGGAAGAAAACATTGTGGGAAAAGGAGAAAATGTTAGTTACCAGCATTATCTCCTTTTCGCACATTGTTTTCAAAAGTTTTCTTTCTCTGGGTCATGAAAACCTGGTATTGTTTGGTAAAGGGTTAACTGAGAAGACACAAGTTCGAAAGTTGTAATGAAAACATTAACTTTTTATCCTTTTCCACATAATACAGAGTTTTAATGATGCCGAAGGAGAATGCTTTTGAAAACATTGTGAGAAAAGGTAACCAGCATTTTTCCTTTGCCTACAATGTTTTGGTCCTTTTCAGAGACAAATCCGACCATCTGAGTTACATTTCATTATTTGGTAGTCTGGAAGTGCTTTGGATCTGGACAAGTCTTACATTTTGTTGTTTTGTAAAGAGGTGCGTAACTTAAATTGCCTCCTGATTGCCTTAGAGCAAACAAAATTGTCAAAATACTGGGTCTACAGTATCTCTCAGACTGAGGAGGCAGAGGTCGAAAAATTTTTCCATACCCGCTCGTCTTGTACGGCTCATGTATATTTTATATTATTTTATTTTCAGGGTTTTATCTCTCTCCTGTCTTGAGACAGAATGAGTAACTCCAAGCTGACGTCACTTCTTCAATACAGATTTGTTAAGAAAGACTCCGCTAGCCCACAGACTTCTCAGTCCTCAGGATCTGAGACATTATCACCAACACAATTAACAACTCAGTCACCTGTCACTCCAAATAAAAGCAATGCACAGAGTTCCCACAGCACAAATACTCCAGGTAATCTAACCTTTACTCCCTAACAGCACAAGCCTGAATTTTAAAGACCCTGACGTTTGAAATTATTGTGGAAAAAGGAGACAATGCTGGTAACCAGCATTGTCTTCTTTTTCAGAATGTTTTCCACCTTTTCCAAGACAAATTTCAACATTTGGGTCGCATTTATTGTCTGCAAATGCAAATTGACTATGGATGAGTAAACTTTTGTTGATCGGTAATTTAACATATTTGAAACTCCATAGCCCATAAAGATTTGTGTGGCTTTAAATGACATTTTTAATGCTTTTTTTAGCTCCACTGGCCGAAGGCCAGCGGGCTCATGTCATGGCCCGGTGTCCGTCGTGCGTCTGCATCCGTCCGTCCATTCGTTAACTTTTATTTCAAACATCTTCTTCTCTGAAACTACCTATCCAATTTTCATGAAACTTCACAGAAATGATCTTGCCATGGTCCTCTTCAGAATATCTTGAAAGAATTTGATTCCTTCAAAAACTCTGGTTGCCATGGCAACAAAACTGAAAAATATTGGAAATCTTTAAAAATCTTCTTGTCTGAAACCATAAGGGCTACCAAATTTGGCACGTAGCTTTATGTAGTAGACCCCTATTAAGTTTCTTCAAATTATAGCCGTGGGGTCAAAATTGGCTCTGCCCCAGGGTTCACAAGTTTTACATAGGCTTATATAGAGAAAACTTTAAAAATCTTCCTGTACCTAGCCATAAGGCCTAGAGCTACCAAATTTTGCATGTAGCTATATCTAGTGGGCCTCTACCAAGTGGGCCAAAATTTTCGCCCTGGGGTCAAAATTGGCCCCGCCGCAGGGGTCACAAGTTTTACATGGGCTTACATAGTGACAACTTAAGAAATCTTCCTGTTTTGATTTTTTTTTTGAAATTAGCCTTGCATCAGGGGTCTTATGTTTTACAGAGGCTTCATATGGACAAAACTTGAAAATCACCTTATTTATAACCATACAGCATAGACTTGCATTATTTTGGCATGTGGCTTTATCTTGTGGACCTCTACCCGGATTCAAGTAATTATAGCTCTGGGATCAAAAATGGCTTTACCCTGCGGGTCTCAACTTTCACATGGGCTTTTACAGAGAAAACTTTGTAAGTCTTCATTTTGAAACCATTTGGCTCAGAATTGAAATGTTTAGTATTTATGGTTTATATTTATAAGCCAGTGGAGCGATACAGGGCCATCATGGCCCTCTTGTTTTTTTAATATGACATTTTGTTCTAAGCAAAAAACTGTTTTGGTTCAAATTTTCATTTATTTGGACAATATTTCAAAAACAATAGTACTACAGTACACCTTTTTATCATGTGTTTAGGAATTTTCATTCTCTGTAGTTTTCAGTACGTGAAAAATGTCCAAATAGGGCGGTTGACATGGTCAGGAAATTGCAGCCTCAGCAGATCACGGTTTTTTATACATATAAGTTAAGTGAAAATCTTTTATTTATACAGACAGTAAGAGACCTGCAAAATCAAGTCCAGAATCCCCAATATTTGGGCGCAAACCCAAATTACCAGGCAGAAATTTAATAGATTCACCCAGTCAACCCTCGTCTAGTTCTTCCTCCCCCTGGTTGGCAAAGGAAAATGGAGCCATTCGAAATGGAACATCATCTAAGAAGTTAGTATAAATCTTTACCAAACAGTTATATTTTAACTTTTTACCACACCATCCTGACTTTTAACCACCCTGAAGAAAAAGCCTTTTGAAAACATTGTGGGAAAAGGAGAAAATGCTGATAACCAGCATTTTCTCCTTTTCCCACTGTTTTCCATCCCCTCCCAGAAAAAGTTCCAGTTTGTGGCAGCATTTGATTTTTCATCTGCAGATGCTTTCAATTTGGACCAGTCTAAAATTTTGTCATTTGGCATGATTTAACACTTTACTAAACAACAAAACTTTAGCCTTGTCTAAATTGGAAGTATTTCCAAACAACAAATTAAATTTAGCTCATATGTTGGAATTTGTCATCAAAAGGTTAGAAAACATTATGTGAAAAGGAGAAAATGCTGTCTTTCTCAGGGTCGTTTAAACACGGGATTAGGTCAATTTGAGGTAAAAGACTGTGTTTAAACATGCAAAATTTGAAATCAAATTTTATTATTGAATTACCTTGTGATCTTTGATGGTATTATGTGATTCTTGATAGGATTGATGTTTTAATCCACAATATTTTATCCGTAACAGGGTTCCAATCCACACACATATGTGTGTAATTCGCACACTTAATCGAATAATCACACACAAAAGTATGAAGTGAAACGTGCATGCCTGCACAGGTTTCAGGGTGCCTGCTATCGATCGCCAGCGGCATCTATTGAGACAAGTTAGAAAAAATGTCTCCAAAACTGAAGCACTGGTGAATCTATTAACAAGTAATATCTCTACATGATATCTGAAAGATCTAAACTCCAACATATACAATAAGTATCAAGTGTGAAGGATACACAGGGCACTGTTTATCATAGCTAATCAAGTTATGTCATTTATTTAAAAGAATTAATGATATTAATAATCCGCTTTCCTAGTGAAAAATTACAGGTTTTGAAGCTACCCCAGTGGACATATTTATATCAAAGTATGCGGAAATACTACTCCAGAAATTAACTAGCATGAAAAGAAGATTGATGCAAAAAATGCATAGTACAATAAAGATCATTTTGACATCATCTGATCATAGGCATTACAAACTCACTTTTTATTGGGAAGGACAGGTACACTGGGTTGAAAGCGTTTTTGTCATGCTAATGAAAGTTGCATTTAAAGGTTTATTAGTGTGAAACAATCGTTTTAGCCCCTAGAATTTCTGTCACAAAATAGTCCCCCTTGTGGACAAAGTAGATAGGATCAGATCAATCAGATTGCTTAGGGCTTGCAGTGCTTAGGGCTTGCAGTCTGATCTTGATTTATATTGTCTGTTATGTAAAGTTGCTTGCACCAAAAATAGCAATAAAATTACAATGTTTAGATCTTGTTTTCCCAGACTGAACATTGGACATTATTCAGATTAATATTTAGCACTCCGGAGATAGCCCTTTCCGAAACAATTTCGAGTTTTACACAAGCAACAAATTTATCCTTTTCCAACAGTGTTTTCTACTGGTCCAAAGACAGTCACAACATTTTAGCGTCATGTACTTTATTGTAGTGAAATGCCTTTGAAAAGTAAAGGTGAAGGGTTGATAGTGTGTCAGAAACTTAAAAACATCATTGTTCTCATAGATTAATCATTTTCAAATTTTTAGGCCTAAGAGACAATATCCAATGTTTTCTGAGGATGAAGGGATGGACAGTGAATTATTGGCCATTCCAGATTATGAGAGCAAACTGGACAGTTTGAGGCAGATGTTTCCAGCCAAAACAGAGGCTGACATACAGCGAGGTTTGATTGACGGAAATGGTGACGTAGAAGATGCTATTGATGTAATCATTGGTCTGAAAGGTACTGTAGAATTTTTGGACAGAAACTTGCACAGAATAGCAACTGGGTCCATATTCTTCAACCATTCTAAATTCAAGTCTAAAACTAAGTTTAAAGATTAGCTGTCTGATTGGTTGAGGTGAAACAACTAGGCCAATCAGATGGCTAGTCTTGGAATATGGAGTTTGTCCAATATCTGGAACTGTGTGCTGAATGCATGTCTTGATGTCCAGGGGTTCTATTCACTGAAAAACTTAATACAAGCGTAAGTCAAAATTTTCGCAAGTTTTTGTATACTTCCAAGCTTTTCCTTTTCCTAAAATTTGAATATTATCTTTTACATAAGTCTGAATATAGTTTTTGCGTAAATGCACATAAATTGTCATATTTCCTTCAGGTTGAATGGCATGTCCTGTTTATGTAGTTTACAAGTGTGCTGGAAGTAGTTTCTGCCTTCGATTGAAGAGTTACAGAATTGTTTACTGATGTAAATTCACATAGTTACGAAAGTTTAGTAATACAGATTTACCTATTTCGTTAATGTGAATGTAGGCATAAAGTTGCATTAATTCTTAAGCAAAAACTTATGAATTGTTTGTAAAATGTTCCCCAGAATTATAACAGTCGCAATCGTCATAATCTTTTCCTCATACAGGCACCTTTTGATTTCTCTGCGATAAACTGCCTTTGAAAACATTGCAACAAATAGAGGAATTGATCAAACTGAGCAATTTTTGCATTTGCCATGTTTTTTTTGTCTCTCTCTGTCCAAATGGAATTTCGTTTTAGATGCTTTTGAAATCATTCTGGGAAACAGAGAAAATGCTGGTTACCAACATTTTCCCCTTTTCCCACATTTTTTTTTTACCCTTTCACAGACAAATTCCTTAATTTAATCCACATTTGTCTCCTGCAAATGCTTTAAAATCGGAATAGTCTAGCTTGTTGTTTGTAACGAGTTAAACACTGAACAAGCCAACCTGACAATTTAACTCTTTTCAGAACAACAAAATTTTAGACTAGTCAAAATTGGAAGCATTAATTTTGCAGATGTAAAATTCTAGAAAAATTATTAAAATTTTCTTTGAAAGGGTAAGATCCATTGTGGGGTAGGAAGAAAATGCTGGTTACCTGCATTATCTTGTTTTCCCACAATGTTTTCAAAAGTTCTTTTCCTTGGGGTCGTTAAAACTTGGGGATTGTGTGGTAAAGGGTTAAAGTGATCGTTTCTTAACTCAGGATCATCAAAAGTGGTAAAGGGTTAACTCTGTACCCGACAAGGAAATTTTAGCCGCCTTATTGACAGCACTTGCAGTTTACAAATTAATTATGACTTCAATGATTGGATTTGTCTTTGAAAGGGTGAAAATATTGTGGGAAAAAGGAGAGAATGCTGGTGACCAGTATTTTCTCCTTTTCCCACAATGTTTTTAAACAGAGCTTCTTCCTCAGGGTGATGAAACTCAGGATTGTGTGGTAAAGGATTGATACATGAAGTGGCTGTCAAACATACAGGTGATGCTGATGATACTTTTTAATGTATTTTCTTTTGATGTTTTTTGTCAGGTAAAAGTAGTTTTAAGAGAATACGAACAGACAATCATGACAGTTTTTCTGACCCCGACACACCTGTACAGCCTCGTAAGCGCATACGGAAGATATCAAGTGACAGCGGAGAGGACCTAGACTCACAAACAACAGTCTCGTATGGGCTAGAATCGCAGCGTTCTGATGCAACTGAAATCTATGATTTGACTAAAGATGGAGATGAAAATGAACCACTGTCTGAAGACAAAGAAAAGAAAGTTCAGTTCCTGAAGGATTGTTTTAGGGACAAGTCTAGAGAGGTATGCCTGTATAGCATTTATGAGTTTTTCACCCTTTACCAGACTACAGGATTTTAGACTTGTCCAAATTGAAAGCATTTGCAGAAGACAAAGTGAAAGTGGCTCAGATGATGAGATTTGTCTTTGAATGGGTAGAAAACATTTAGAGAAAGGAAGAAAATTCTTGTTACCAGTATTTTCTTCTTTTCCATAACTGTTTTCAAAAGTTTTTTTTGTGTATAGAATTCTTAACCCTTTACCCTAGAGTCGCGATCTTTAATGACTGTGATAAAGAAAGCGTTTAAAAACGTTGCGGGAAAAGGGAAGTATTAACCCGGGTCAGTCTGGGCAGTCCGCTCAGGTTGACCTGGGTTTTAAACTTTTTGCTATCGGTAAATTTTCTGCTTTGCCAAGGACCATTCTACCTCCTGATTCAGCAGGTTATCATACAAAATGGATTTTATGGATCCATAAAAAGGCGATGATTTTTTGGTATAATGCATCACATAATGCATCACAGAGATTTATTAAGTCCCTTTTGCCAGAGCAAGGCTCATTTGTATTCTTCATTTACTCTGAATATGGAATAATCTTGAAATTTTATCATCTGGTACAGAATTAGGGCAACCTCTAACTTTATCTAGACTTTAAGTAATACAGAGACAAAATATATATATATTTTCAGTGATATGAAATCTTTGCGAAATGGTCTGCTCTTCAAGTAAGTATTAACTCTTTACCAAACGACAAAATTTTGTACTTTTCCAAATTGAAAGCATTTGCATATGACAAAATAAATGTGACTCAAAAGCTGAAATTTGTTTTGGCAAGGGTAGAAAACATTGTGGGAAAAGGAGAAAATGCTCGTTACCAGCATTCTCTCCTTTTCCCACAATGTTTTCAAAAGCCTTCTTCCCAGGGTTGTTAAAAGTCGGGATTGTGTGGTAAAGGGTTGACACTGCAATTTTTTGTCCCAGTTATTTCTAATGTGGATCATTTGAAAAAGAACCGCATATGAAGTAAGTGAAGTACATGTATATATACGGTAGAACCTGCTTACAGAGGACCTGTATTAAGCAACCAACTGCTTTAAGAAACCACTTGTTTGGTTCTACACATCACCTGTTGTTAGAGATGACATTTACAAATTCACTAGGGTGGTCTCTTAATGCATGCAAAACTGTTATTTTGGGACTGATCTATTACAGGAGATTATACGATCACTCTCTGCCAATGACTGGGTGGTGGCCGATGCTACAGTTTCAATGAGCGATACAGCCACACTTAAATCTGCAACTACAGAGAATAAGGTCAGAGCAAAGGCAAGAGAAGGAATCAAAAAGAGAGGTAAGGTGTTACAGACATTATACCCTTTGAATGTGATGGAGAGTTTTTTTTCTTTACCCTTTACTGAATAATCCTTACTTTTAATGACCGTGGAAAGAAGGCTTTTGGGAACATTTTGAGAAAAGGAGAAAATGCTGGTAACCAGTCAAATGCAGATAAATGACATGGAGGACAAGTGCAGTGCAGATCCATGACTCTATGGTCATATGCAGATAAATCACAACAAGGACTAGTTCAGTGCACAAGATCCATAACTCTGTCTTTGTTATTTTTTGGAGTTACAGCCCTTCTTTGTTTTACATATTGGGTTTTTGTCTGTAGCATAACTTTCATGGTATAAAAGCTATTGACTTCATACTTGAAATATATATAGATGACATTGAGCATAAGGGAAATACACATGATCCCTAACATACTGACCTTAATAAAAGAAAATGTACAGAACACATATCCATGGCCATTTAAGGTCACAATTGATGGCCAAGGTCCCAGTCATGAGTCTAATGTTTGAAGCTTGGCTTTCATGTTGCAACATCTGTGTTTGTGGATTCCATGTTTGCGGATTTCATGTTTATAGATATATTATCAAGAAATTATATCGATATACCAGTTTACTTTGATTTCATTGATGCAACCAAAGATATGGATGGATGGATGGTTTGGTGTTTTATATCCATCAACACTATTTCAATCATGATGCAACAATGAAAGGGTGATTATAAAAGGCTCAGTGCAATGAAGTGCTGTCTAGGTGCAGTTGTGGCAGGGGAATGTAGCTGTCCTTCAGACTGCCTTCTTGTTTTGCTTAAATCCAGTGAAGGATTTGGCATCTGACTTAAGTTTGTTATTTGAGACATGTTTCACTAACATTAACATACCTAACATTCACAAATCCTGAACTGACACAATATTTTAGACTCAGCAAAATAAACAGACTTAACTTATTTAACAGACTGAAATCTGTGATTCTGCTGGGTTGAGTCTGGAACATTGTGTCGTATAAAGATTTTAGAATGTTACTAAAGTTTGTGTATGTTAGTGAAATGCATCACAAATAACAGACTTAAGTCAGAAAATGGGTCCTTTAGTTGACTTGAGCAAAATAAGAGACCTCGGTTTTTTTCGTGAAACCGGGCCCAGATCATCAGGGGTACTAGAAAGCTTAATTTTTTTTCTCTCTTACCTAATTTTTTAGTAACTAGAATTGTCAGAATGAGACACTGTACATGAGTACCCACAATGAGTACCCATAACATAGGTTTTAGTGAAGAAATAAGATGGTATTGCCATTTGACCACAACAATACCATACTCTTATTTGTACCAATGTATTTTAACAAAATTTTAGCCTTGTCCAAATTGAAAGCATTTGTAGATGACAATTTCAATGTGGCTCAAATGATGCAATTTTTCTTTGATAGAGCAGAAAACATTGTACGAAAAGGAGAAAATGCTGGTTACCAGCATTTTCTCCTTTTCCTACAATGTTTTCAAAAGGCTTCTTTCTCAGGGTTGTTAAAAGGCGGCCTTGTGCGGTAAAGCATTAAGGATTAAAAGTTGTAAACTTGTTTTGTGAAATGACTTTTTGATCTGTGATCTTTGAAACAACACGGCAGCAACTTTTGTTGTCTGAAAATAACCTTATCACAAGGACAATTTGAGCAGCTTTTATAGATATTGATAATCTAGAGCAGACTGCACAGAACATAATCTGATCTTGTATGTAAGTCTCAGACTGCATGGCATGTATTGCATGTCAGGATCTCTTGACTAGCAGTCGTTCAATTCCATAGTCTCTTCCTAAAAGCATTGGTTTTGTATTAAAACAACCAATTTATTTGACAGTGCAAGAAGCATGCTTTGTTTGGCAAAACTGTGAACTGTGGATGGTCTTGCTAGAATTCTAGAGAGCCATCAATTTAAGCCTCTTCTATTTATTTCAAGTTGAGCCCAGGGGTGCCGTTGGTAGTATACAGGACTGGAGACCAGGGGCTCGCTGGTTCAAATCCCCAGCTAGGCCAATCTCTCACCAAGGATTGATGATAGGCATTGTGACAGGATTTATTCCTCTCTCAACGCTGATCATTGTTTCCATGATAGTTATAGCCACAGGCACGTGAAGAATATTGTGGAAAGTCCTGGTTGAAAAAATATCCAGAAAGGAAAGCGTGAATAAACGCACTGGCCACTACAATATAACTGAAATAATGTTGGAAATGGCGTTAAAAATCATACAAATGAAATTTATTTAAAACTTGTCAGATATAGAGATTGACCTGGAAGATGAAGAAGAGGATTATGGGAATGAATCTGATGCCAGTATCGACAGTATAGAGGTAAACCTTTTATTTAACCCTTGATTCATAATTTTTAAATATACTGATTTTTGTGAAGTATTAGTGTGTTTACAGTGTATCTATGTAACTCTTATGACTTTCCAGTATGATTTATTTCTTAACATACAGGCAAATTTACAATAAATCTTCGCCCTGTTCCATGATATACAGGTTGATTTACGCCCGTTCGGGTAGCTCAGTGGTAAGCGTATCTGACTCGTGACCTGGTGGTTGTGAATTTAAGGCAAACTTTCTTTCTGGTGATTTTTTTGCCTCTTACTTGGTGCATGTGAGAAAAGTAGTCAGTGACTTGGAAAGAAAGTTGTGTCAGTATTGGTGAGAGAAAGGTGCACTGACCGCCGTGATATTTAATCCTATTCTAAATAATTTCATGTTACATGAACCAGAGGAAGATGTATTTTGAAAATATAGTGTAAAACTCAGAAATGTTTGTAACAGACATTTTTCCTTTTCCCCAGATATTTTCTACCATATCAAAGAGTAAAGCTTGATTTGAACCACTTTTAACCCTTTACCACACAACAAAAATTTAGACTGGTCCATATTGAAAGCATTTACAGATGACAAAAGTATCTCATATGATAATTTCTGCCTTTGGTTGGGTAGAAAACATTGTGGGAAAAGGAGAAAATGCTGGTTACCAGCATTTACTCCTATTCCTAAAATGTTTTCAAAAGGCCTCTTTCTCAGGGTTGTTAAAACTTGGGATTGTGTGGTAAAGGGTTAATCTGAAGTCTGCAATTAATTTCTATCAGATAAGACTAAAATGTTATCATGCAGTAAGGAGTGAAACACATCGGCCAAAATGAGCAGGGGATGGTATTCACTTGACATTCTTCATTCATTTCTAATTCTGTATTTTTTGAGAAGCAGACTGAAGGACTGAGACAAAACACCTTTAACTCTTTACCAAATGACATAATTTTAGACTAGTCCAAATATAATTTTGGACTAGTCCAGATTGAAAGCTTTTGCAGAAGACAAAAATAAATGTTATTCAAAAAGGTTAAATTTGTTTACTGGAGAGTAGAAAACGCTGTGTGAAAAGGAGAAAATGCTGGTTACCAGCATTTTCTCCTTTTCACACATTATTTTCAAAAGCTTACTGAAGATACTAACTTCAAACGTGGACTTGTTGTTGACTATCAAAAAGGGTAATCTACACAAAAGGGGCAGGTCGTTAAAACTCGAGATTGTGTGGTAAAGGGTTAAATACTAAGAACCTGAGTAAAATTCAGAACAACCAAAGAAAGGTAATCTCCTCCATAGAGTTATAAATCTGTCCATACTCTTACCAAATGACAAACTTTTAGCCTGTTCCAAATTGAAAGCAATCAGAGACTTACTGGTGAAATGTGGCTTAACCCTTTCCCAAAAGATAAACTTTAGACTGGTCCAAATTGAAAGAGTTTGCAGACGACAATTCTGAATTTGATAAAAATGACAGAAAGTTCACCAAAAGGGTAGAAAACACTGTGGAAAAAGGAGAAATTGCTTGTTACGAGCAATTTCTCCTTTTCCCACAGTGTTTTCAAAAGACTTGTACTGCAGACACGTGAAAACCAGGGCTTGTTTGGGAAAGGGTTAAATGATAGTATTTGGCTTTGAAAGGGTACAAAATATTCAGGGAAAAGGAGAAAATGTTGGTTACCAGCATTTTGTCCTTTTCTCATAATATATTCAAAAGCTTTCTGACCCAAGCTGTTAATTCTCAGAATTGTTTTGTGAAGTGCTTCCTCTATGAAGCAAGTAACCTGTATTAACTCTTTACAACACAATCCCAACTTTTAACTGTCATCAGAAGAAGCCTTTTGAAAACATGGGAAAAGGAGAAAATGGTAATTACCAGCATTTTCTCCTATTCCTACAATGTTTTCTATCCCATCAAAGACAAATTCCATCATTTTGGCCACATTTATTCTGTTGTCTGCAAATGCTTTCAATTTGGACCAGTTTTAAAATTTGTTGTTTGGTAAAGGATTAACTCTTTACCACATGTCAAAATTTTAGACTGGTCCAAATTCAAGGCATTTGCAGACAACATATTAAATGTAGCTCAAATGATTGGATTTGTTTCTTAATGGTTAGAAAACATTATGTGAAAAGGAGAAAATGCTGCTTACCAGCATTTTCTTCTTTTCCCACAGTGTTTTCAAAAGGCCTCTTCGTCAGGGTCATTAAAAGTTGGGGTTGTGTGGTAAAGGGTTAAGGAAGCTTAGTGGAGTTCCCAGAGTAGGTAGATATGTTAAAATGTACCTGTGCTGAGCAAGTACCTGTTGTAAGCAAATACAGTCTGAGTGTTCCATACATGCTTGCTTAGTGCAGGTTGGACCATGAGTTATCTGCGTTGAAACGCATTTCTTTTTATTTTGTCGTGATGCAGGATGAGAGTAGTGATGCAAAGTCTGTCATACTTAGTTTCTTTGATGATGCTTCGGTGGAGGAGTTGATAGCCACACCTGGTTGTTCCAAGAAAAAAGCAGAACTGATTGTGAGTCAGAGACCATTTACAACATGGGAAAACATGGTAAATTTTTTTTTTTGTTTCCTAAAAGCTTATTTCTGTCAATGAACTACAATGGTACAGTAGAACAGGAATAAAAGGATATGAAAAGTTTGGTCCTTAAATCCGTGTCGGCATTCTTTTTAACTCTTAGCCAAATGACAAAAATGTATACTTGTCCAAATTGAAAGCATTTGCAGACAACAATTAAAATATGGCTCAAATGATGGAATTTGTCTTCGATAGGGTAGAAAACATTGTGGGAATAAGAGAAAATGCTGGTAACCAGCATTTTCTCCTTTTCCCATAATGTTTTCAAAAGGCTTCTTTCTCATGACAGTTAAAACTGGTGACTGTGTGGTAAAGGGTTAATTGATGTACATGAATAATGTTGCTAAATTGGTATCTTAATTGAAAGATTTCTGGTTCTTTAAAACGAACTCACCCTTTGCCTTCTAGCCTCAGAATTTGAAACTGAAAATCAACATGCAGGGAAAAAAAAGCACTAACTAGATAATAATATTGTGTAAGAAATCATGGCTTGAAATTACCATTGTATTGAGCTTGAGTGTCTTAGATCAGACTTCTTTTTCTCAGCAGTCTAATCTTGTATCTACATTATGCAGTATTTTGATATTTAGGTGGAAGAAGAGGCCTTGAAGTCAATATATATTTTTTTCTCTGATAACCAGGCTGTTAGATTTGGTTATTTGTCACTGCTAAAAGGTGGTATATGAATCTTATGTATTTAACCCTTTCCCAAATGATGAATTTTAGACTGGTCCAATTGAAAGAGTTTGCAGACAACAATTTTAAATTTGATGAAAATGACAGAGAGTTCTCCAATGGGGTAGAAAACACTGTGGGAAAAGGAGACATTGCTCGTTACGAGCAATTTCTCCTTTTCCCACAGTGTTTTCAAAAGACTTGTACTGCAGACACGTGAAAGCCAGGGCTTGTTTGGGAAAGGGTTAAGTCAATAATGAGGGTTTTCAAGTTCAGTCAAAAATCACTGGTGACTTTTTGCCTTGATGTTTTCAAAGTAATCCTCTACATGAAGATAAAAGTTGTCTTCAGGGCACATATTTACCAATCATTTGTCCCATTCCAGATTTGGAACAATTTTGTTAAACCAATCAGACATTTTGAAACTGAAAAATCTTAAGAAATTCTTTAGAATTAGACTATGTCAATCATAAAACCATATTACATATGACAATATTTTGGATTGGACCAAACTGAAAGTATTTGCAGAAGACCAGTTAGATATGGCTTAAAGGCCCAATAGCTGCCAAAATCACTGCAGGTATTAAAATAGATGTAAATTTAAATCACACCATTTAAAAGCATGGAAAATATTGTGATGATGACAATCTTTTATTATGTGGTCGGTCCAGGTGTTAGTCGCAGGCAAAAAAATGGATTTCCAACTTAGGCAAAAGATAGAGTGAACTGGCAACTTTTAACCTAGTTTGGAAATCAATATCTTTGCAGAACGATGGTATGAATTAAGTATAAATCTTTTAAAACCTGCTTTATTTACGTTTGGCAGCTATTGTTACTTTAAATAGTGATAGTGTAGAAAATATTGTGGGAAAAGGAGTAAATGCTGGTTACCAGCATTTTCTCCTTTTTCCACAATGTATAGAAAAGCCTCCTCCTTCAGGGTTGTAAAAACATGGGATTGTGTGGTAAAGACTTAAAGAATGTTTAATATAAAGAGTAGTTGGCAAAAAATGGCCCGGACGGTTTTCTGTATTAATCGTTTTGTGTCCTCTTTTGCTCTTTTAATTGGTATTAAGGTTCAAATAGAATACTTTGAAATGTTTTCTTGTATTTTTCTTCCATCAGACTGAGAAGTTCCTCACGGTAAAGGGATTGTCCTATGATCTCATTAGTGGTTGTCGAGAAGTAATCAAAATTCGTGAAGTTATTATCCGCCTCATGCAGCGCTGTGAAAAGATCTCCTCCTCAATGGAAGAAGTAGTATCCAATTTGATTCATTCCAATACACAGATAGATGATGCAAACCATATCACTAAACAACCGAATAACCTGAACCCAGAGTAAGTGTACCATTTTTTTTTTTTTTTTTTTAACTATGATTAATTTGTTAATTTGTTACAGCTTTTTGTAGTTACAGTTAGATCAATTCACATCAAAAAGCTGTTGAAACTTGTTTGCTTTTCTATGTTATTTTGTGAAAGCATGCCCGCCCAGGTAGCTCAGTGGTTAGCATATCTGACTTGTGACCTGGTGGTTGCAAGTTTGATTCCCAGTTGAGGCAAACTTTCTTCCTGGTGATTTTTCGCCTTTCACCTCTGATGGATGTGAAAATAGTAGTCAGTGGCTTTGTAAAGAAAATTGTGTCAGTACTGGTGTGAGGAAGCCAGGAAACACATGGGTGAGTCACTGACCGCCATGACATGGCCTGGGCTATTAAAATGGCATTAAACTCCAATACAGACCAAACCAAATTGTGAAAGCATTATCTGGTTTGGTTTGTTATCTGCTGTATTCTACATTTCCTATTCTTTTCCATACGACCTGGGTAAAACTCCCTAGGATGGAGGAGAGTAGTTGCAACAGGATGTATTCATTTGTCATAGATGAACATAAGCAGCTATGGGTTTGGTCAGAGAATCTGTAGGAACATAAAGACTGGTGCTCTGGCTGCCATCGCACATCAGAGATTCAGAGTTTAGATTTGACTGTTATATGCAGTGATCTGATCCCGACTGGGAAAGAACCTAATCATGCCTCTAACATACACTAAGTTAAAAATACAAAAAAGAAAAATTAGAGCCAGACATATATAAACATTAAATTTTGATTAAATTTTGACCTGACAAAGGAAGAAAATTGTTTCTTGGATTAAATGGCATCTTGCAGTTTTTGACAACATTTCAGGTATATCAGTGTCAACTCACCTAAGCATATCTTTTCTGTTTGTCACCTGTGTAAGGCTTTAACTGTGCAGTGTCATGCCCAAGGGTACTGCAATGTACATAGTGCTAATTCTTAATCAGAGAGCTCCAGAGGACTTCTTTAAGGAGAAAGAAATATATGGGTAGCAATCCTACCACACTGTCACATTTCCATATTTTTATCTCTTGACTGACAGTCATAAGAACTTTATGATTCAACTATGAATTATTTAACCATTTACCACTCTCATAATTTAATGATCCTGAAAGGGGCCTTTTGAAAACATCGTTGGAAAAGCAGGAAGTGCTGGAAACCAGCATTTCCTCCTTTTCCCGCAATATTTTCTTGCCTGTCAGAGAAAAATCTCATCATCTTAACGACACTTAATTTGTTGTTTGTTAAATTTTAGATGTGTCTGAAATTTTGTGGTATGGTAAAGAGGTTATAGCTGTTTTACCCTTTACCGGACAACAAAACTTGAGACTAGTCCAAATTGAAAGCATTTGCAGACGACAAAAATATTGTGACTCAAAAAATGAAATTTTCTTTGGGAAGGGTAGAAAACCTGTTGGAAAAAGCAGAAAATGCTTGTTACCAGCATTTTTTCCTTTTCCCATGTTTTCAAAAGTGTTCTTTCTCAGGGTCGTTAAAAGTTGGGATTGTGTGGTAAAGGGTTAAATGTTACAAAGTCTGTGTTATTGTACATGTAATGCATTTCTTTCAGTCTTCAGTTGAAGCCGTTTCAGATGGTTGGCCTGAACTGGTTACGAATAATGCACTCTCAGGAGCTGAATGGTATTCTAGCTGATGAAATGGTTTGTATGATTAATTTAATTTTAAATGTAGAACTTTTTATTAGCTCAGCTGTTTTCGAGTAAACATCAAGGTATTGTCATATCGCTGATGTTGTTGTTTGCATTGTCATCTGCTTCATCATCTTGGTGCAAAAACTTTGGCATTTTATAATATCTCTGTCATTACTGAAGATACTTATGTCAAACTCAGACTTGTTGTCAATTGTCTCAAAGGGGAAACCATACAGCAGGGGCAAGTAACCATCAAAATATTGTTTTACACATTTATGCCCCCATTTTGACTTGGAATTTTATAGAAAACGTTGACATTTTATAATATCTCTATCATTACTGTAGATATTTAGTTCAAACTCCTTTTTTGATTTAGAATTTTCACTTAGAGCAACAGCAGCCAAGTTTTGACACCTGTATGCGGTGTTCTTGTTTTGTCTTGCAGCAAACCACTTTCTGAAATATTGTGGAACAATAGAAAACTAGAAATTTCTTATATTTGCATTAAGATCCAATTAAAAAAATCATCACTTTAGGAACATTGTAACCTTTCATCTCTCACATGATCTTGGTTGTAAAGTATGTAAGTATACATGTATAGTATAAGACATGTATAGTACAAGATATGTATAGTACAAGACATGTATAGTACAAGACACACACATGTGAGCCATGCTCTGAAAACGGGACTTAACTCTTCACCATACGACAAAATTTTAGACTGGTCCAAATTGCAAATCCGTTTGCAGACGACAAAATAAATTGGAATGAAAAATTAAAACTTGTTTTGGGAAGGGTAGAAAACATTGTGGGAAAAGGAGAAAATGCTGGTTACCAGCATTTTCTCCTTTTCCCACAATGTTTTCAAAAGGCTTCTTTCTCAGGGTCGTTAAAATTCGGGATTGTGTGGTAAAGGGTTAAAGCATCTCCATGATGCATGACACCAAGCAAGTCATCACAGTGCTATACATTCCTAAAATCTGTTTTGTATAACAACCTACTGAAATATGTGGTCACTGGTCCTTTGACATGCAGAAAATTGACCACAAGCAAAAAGTTTCGGTCCAGATCAGACTGCACAGGCTGACCTGGGGGGATATTTTTCGCAAATGCATTAAGCTGCCTTTTCACAGAGCATGGTTCATGTATATTTGAAAGATACTCTTGGTTCTCAGGTTAACCCTTAGATCACTAAGCACACACTAGTTGTTTTAATGTAGATCAATATTAGACTGCACAGAACATGCAGTCTGATCTTTGATCAACGCTTGGATATACTCGTAAAATATTCTGATAAAGGTAGTCTCTTATAATGTTCTGGCTTAAATGCCCTTGAATCTGCAGTGCTTTGATCATTTTTCCTTATTGAGAGAGTCTTATTTCATCTATGCGGCACTCACAGAGTTAATGAAAAAGACATGGGATTGGTAACTAAATTCACTTCCTGTTTACCAAACAGCCATGTTTTCTTTACAACCCAGAGGTAAAAGACTTTTGAAGACATTTTTGCTTTTTCCGACATTTCTGTCCTTTGAAAGATAATCACTTCATTTGAGTCATGTTTGATTTATCATCGGAAAATGGATAGAATATGGGAGACGTCTTAAGTAGCTGGAACCCTACTGATTTTCAAGAAAATCTGATGATCAGTAAGTGAAAAGTAGCCATTTAAAGTTGAAATTTACATTTCCTGTTTACGTGATAAAGTCAGCATTTGCAGTTGGATTTTAACGGAACTTGCACAGTTGCTTTATATCATCAATAGCTTGGACCCTATTGATTTTGAAAAAATCTGAAAATCCATTAGGGAAAGTAGCCATTTAAAACTGAAAATTTTCATTTCTTTTTTACATGACAAAATGTGGTCAGATTTTTGTGAAACGTACACAGTTGCTTTATATCATCAGTAGCTTGACAATTAGTATGGAAAACAAAGCTATTTAAAGTGAAAAATTTACATATTGTGTTTACGCAATTATGTCTGAAATTTCGATCAAATTCTTTTGAAACTTGCACAGGTCATTTGTATCATCAAGGAATTGAAGCCTGTTAAAAATGAAAATCCAGCAATCAGTTTATAAATAGCAGCTATTTGATGACTTAGTATCATTTACTGATACTCAACACTGAAACTTGCAGGGATTGTTTAATCCATTGAGTACTGAAACCCTATCAAATTTGGCCAGTTGCAACGCCTCCCCCGTCCCCACCAATTTTGTGTATGTTTGTCTTTTCCCTTTTACATCAAGAATTCGTAATGTATGCTAAAAAAAGCAAAATCGCCACCAGTAACCAGTAGAGCAATTCTGGCCCTCAAGGGCCTATATTTTTCCCTACAGTATACCAGTATACTACTGTTGAAATACTATGGCAAGAGGAAAAATTTTCTAATGATTTGCAAATTCTCCTTTTGTTACCTTTCTCATGTTTTCTGCCTTTATTCATGTTGATTATCCATATTTTACAATGGTCTGCAGGAGCCTAATGAGTCAATCATTTGCTGAATTTTTTATTTGCAGGGACTAGGAAAAACTATCCAGACAATAGCATTCTTAGCTCATTTACTATCAGAAGGGGAGACAGGTCCACATGTCATCATTGTGCCATCTTCTACAATAGGTATTGTGATTCCTTCTCCCTATATCCTGGATTTAAAAAAAAGCTTCCTACCAAGCAATCTTGTGTCTTACATGAAAATTGCTTTTCAAAAACATTGTGGGAAAAGGAGAAAATGCTGTTTACAATCCTGTTAAAGACAAATTCCATCATTTGAGACACCTTTAATGTATCATATGCAAATACGTTCAATTTGGACAAATCTTAACATTTTGTCATTTGGTAAAGAGTTTAGCCCAGTTTCTAGAAAAAGCGAATAATTTTTAATACAAATGGGGCGGATTACTTATTTTAGTAATCGAGTACTCAGTCACTCTTTCGATCGAGTACCCGAGTACTCAAGTCACAGTTGAGAAGTATAGGCCCAGTGTTATCAACATACATCAACAGACTGGATACCAAATAGAGAGTGTGGCAATATACAGGTAAATACTAAAATAGAAATAGCAAATGATCGTAACACATGCAAAAAAGGTTTGTTCGTTTTGTAAATTACTAAATATGAAAGGAAGAGTTCATTTCTATACCTGGTAGCAGGTGCCCGTTATATTTGCATACACTGTCTAATATAGTCAAATTCAAGGTTGTAACATGCATTTGGAATGGTCAGTAACGACTGATGGCTTTCTTTAATTTTTGATTGTCCGTCAAGTTGGATGTCTGATCAACAAGTTGAAAAGCGTGTAAACCCTACAAACATCAAATCGAGTATGTAAACAGTGACTGTTTACCTATTTTAAATTTGATGCTTGTGGGGTATACATGCTTTTGTTAAAAGTTGATTTAAAAGTTTTGCATTCACCTGCTGATTGAATAAGAAATGAAAAAATAATTTAGAATGTTTGCTTTTAAAAAGTTTGGTCTTTTTTTACAGATAACTGGATAAGAGAGACAAAAAGATGGTGTCCAGCATTAAAAGTATTAATTTACTATGGGTCACAAGAGGACAGACGGGCAACCAGACAATATATACTGTACAACAAGCCTGATGATTTTCATGTCATCATCACAACGTAATATATCTTCCTTACATACTATGTTCATATTTGTTATGTAATATTATGGGCCCTTGGCCTTTCTTTACGAATAAAATGTATTGTATGAAATAAATGAGCCATACTTTGGCAAAGGGGGGCTTAATGCATCTCCAAAATGTGTGATACCAAGCAAGTCATCACATAATTAGGGTTCCATAAAATCCATTGTGTCTAAGAACCGACCGTATCATAAGATAGACTAGTCCTTTGACATACAGAAAATTGACCAACAGCGAAAATTTTCGACCTAGGTCAGCCTGAGCAAATTGCACAGGCTGACCTGGGTGGATACTTTTTGCAGGTGCGTTAAGCCCTCTTTTCACAGAGCATAGCACAAATTGATGTAGAATTCTAGGATACAGCTGCATTTGTTTGTTCAGATATGAGTTAACTCCATACCAAACAACAAAATATCAGACTGGCCTCAATTGGGAAACTTTGCAGAAGACATGTGCTTACATGTTATCAAGATATTAGTTGAAACGTTAGCACAAAGTAGGATAATAGATGTATTGATCAGGCCTCTAGTTTGTACTTTTGCCAAACAACATAAATTTAGACTTTACTAAATTGAAAGAATTTGGAGATAGCAAAATAAATGTAAGTATGATATCTGTTTTGGATATGGTAGAAAATATTGTGGAAAAGGGAGAAAACTTTTCCCACAATATTTTCAAAAGCCTTGTTCTTCAGGGTTGTTAAAACTTAGGATTGTTTGGTAAATGTTTAATTGTAACAATATTATACTATTGCGATTTCAGATACAACATGGTGACAGGAAGTGTAGAAGACAGAGCATTATTCAAGAAATTTGAATTCCATTACGCAATATTTGATGAAGGACATTTGTTGAAAAATATGTCCTCATTACGCTACCAGAATCTCATGAGAATTAGTGTATGTATTGTGTACATAATTTGGAATATAAGGTTGTGAACATGAGACGAAAAAGAAAGAATTTTAAGAATGAGAGGGTATTGATTGGTTCCATTGTGGATTTTTTTTATACCTAAAAAACTTTCAGTTGTGATACATTAGTTTCATTCTATGTCTTGCTAGCTTGTTAATGTTTGTCTGGTGTATATGGCAGTAATGAAGGTCTAACCAATAACTGAACATGTGTGAATTCATAAGTATTTACAATAGGCATCTTTTCAAAACAAATAATTTCTTCAGAGATTTTAATTTTGGGGAGGGGGGGGAATAATAGTATAAGCTTGCCTATTCATCTGTCTCTGTAGATGGACATAAACATGTTTGTGTCACATATTTCTCCTACAGTTTTGCTATCAGTATTCTGAAACTTTGCTTAACACATTTTGATAGCCGCTTACTTTGGTGTAATTATTATGATTTTGACCATCAAATTTTTCTATTATGATTTTCTTTGTCAGAATTACGCTCATTTTGCAATGCCAACATCAGGTAAATTTTAATCCCGTGAACTTTTTTAGGTTTAGCCTCTACCCAAGATTTGAATGTGCACATGCGTGGATATGGTTTTCTGTGCATTCATTTATTTTGTCCGAAACTGGAACCAGTCACATGTGTATAAAAAAAAAAAAAAATATCAGAGTTTAAAAGGAAAATCCATAAAATTGATGATGAAACAGACATCTTTTTGTCTTCAAATAAGACTAAAAAACAGGCGGTGAAGCAGCGATATAAAACCTCATACTGCGAAATATTCAGTTTCTGCATTTGTCAAGAAAGGGAGAATATTACATTAGATGTGAAATTAGTAACATTGACTTCTCAGACTCATGTTCCCATGGCTGTCAGTGTGATTGTACAAAACATGTTTCATCAAAGACACATAGTATTGATGTTCAAAATATTAACCAAAGGACAGTGACATCGATGTTTGAAAAGACAGCAAACAATCAGGCTAGGTCCAAAAAGTAGGCGTAGACAATTATGTGTAATGTCATCACAGATTACAACCTCTCACTGTCGTCAGCTGATAAATTTTCCAAGTATTTAAGGAAATGTTCCCGAAAATTACTCCTCATATTCGCTCATTTTCAAAGATTTTCAAAAATTATTACTCTTACATCAGAAAATGGGTAAACAGGTCTAGAATTATTTCCCATGAACTTAGACATTTTCATGCAAAATAGTTTGAGCATCTGTCTTCTCTGTCAAAGCACTTGGGGTATTAAGTCATTTTTCATGATGGTCTTAGTTTGTTTTTGCAAAATGAAGTTTGTTTGAGTTGTGTATTTAATTTTCGTTTTAAAATGGAAATATTTGTAATTAGTATGTTTGAATTAATCAGATCTTATTGTGTATTCTTTGTTGCAGGCTGAACGAAGACTGTTATTGACAGGTACTCCATTACAGAACAATCTATTAGAGCTGATGTCCCTGTTGTGCTTTGTGATGCCAGATATTTTCATTGGTAAAACAGAGCAGTTGAAAAGGATGTTTACCATGATCACTGTAAGTTTGGATTCTTGACCATGACCTGTATAGATCTTCTTCAGAATTCAACACATTTCCCATGAAAATACCAGAAGAAGAAATAATACAAAATACAATAAAGAATTAGAATAAAAAACAGATTTTTAAATGAGTCATTTTGTTGATTCTGCTTACAGTAAGGTCTAAGTAATCAATTAGTTGTTTTTGTTTATGATTGTGTGTCCCTATTGTAGTCCTGGCCCTGGGATACCAATTTGGCCTTGTCCAGCTGTCTGTCCCATCTTCCAGAGGGATTTATATGAGCTTTGCTCTGGCAAAAGGGGGCTTAATGCATCTCCATGACGCATGATACCAAGCAAGTCATCACAGTATTATATATACATCCCTAAAATCTGTTTGTATAACAACCAGCTGAATCATGGCGTACACTGGTCTTTTGACATGCAGAAAATTGACCAAAAACAAAATTTCGGTCCAGGTCAGCCTGCTCAGACTCTGCAGGCTGACCTGGATTGATACTTTTTGCAAATACATTAAGACTCCTTTTCACAGAGCGTGGCTCATGTTTTCTATACAAAGTATGCTCCCCTTGCAGGATGGGCTACAGGGTCAGGGATATTGGTTCAATGCAGTAATTTGTTATACCTGTGTCTAACTGACTTTATCTGGATCATATCATCCTCCTAAAAGAGACTTGACAGTAATATGAAGAAATAGAAAGATTTATCTCTAAGCCAAGTTCATGTTTAAAATTGCAGAGATCTAACAGCGATGAGAAAAGAAGTTTATATGAGCAAGATAGAATTGCACATGCCAAAAGGATAATGAGACCTTTCGTTTTACGTAGGCTGAAGTCTGAGGTAAGTTTCCATGGGTAGACCCTGTGTTAGAAATTAAAATGTTTTGCAGAAAGTACTTCCTTCCTGGCCTGAAATAAAGAAGCAAAAGAAACCTACCTGGAAGTAAAAAGGGGGAGACAAATAATGGCCCTCCCTTCCACCATAGAATGATGCTGGAATTACTGCCTTTGACTGACAGTTGCTAGATGGAAGTCAGAAGCACATTTCTTCATTGTGCATAGATACTGCTGTTTGTCAGTTGCCTTTTCACTAGGCTCATTTATACCCTCATGTTTTCCACTTTTTTTAGAGACATTAGTGAAGATTTACAAAGGTCACAGTTTATCACCACTAATCAAGCTGCTATGTTGTTTATTTAAAACTATTAATGGTATTAATCCACTTTTCTAGTGTAAAATTACAGATTTTGAAGTTACATGCTACCCTAATTGACAAATTTGTGTGAAAATCATGAGGAAATACTACTGCAAAAATTAACTGGCATGAAAAAATAGATAGCTGCATAAAACGCGAAAACCCATGACACAACAAAAGTTGATTTTACGTTGTCCGATCATAGGCATTTCAAACTGTCTAGTCAGCTTTATTAATGACTTTAAACAATGAATTTACATAAATTTCTCAATTAATAAGTTGAAATCTAATTAGTGATTGATATTGACAGTGAAATGGAAAATTCTACTGGCCATCAGGTTGTAAGTTGTCCCTTTGAACCTGGTCCAGTGAGTAAGGAAACATCACAGGCAAATTCTTTTTTAAATTACACATATTGTTTTCAAGAACAGATGACTGAAGAGTGAGATTCATCAAAACAAATTTTCAATACAACAGACCCTTATATTCCTCCATAGATGCTCTAAAACTGTCATTATTAATTGCACTCCTAGAATTTCTCTTGCACTCCCAAACTTGTCCTCCGGGGAGTGCATGCACTCCCCAAAAAAGATGCGAGTGGGAACACTGTCATGATTCAGTCGGTTGTTATACAAAACAGATTTTACGGATCTGGATACTGTGATGATTTGCTTGGTATCATGCATCGCGGAGGTGCATTAAGCCCCCTTTTCACAGAGCATGGCTCAAATATAGTTGCTAAATATAAATCATCATCAAGGTCGGACATGTTTGATCAGTGTGACTCAATAGTGCAAAAATTCTAACAGATTTCTAAATGATTTCTAAATGAACAAGTGGAAGTCTTCATTGAAAATCAGAAAAACACTTCAAAGTGAGCAGAATTACCTTTTGCTACTGCTTTTGTGCTTTTGTAGCAAAATTCAGTTTTCAGGTAGCAAATTTGCTAAAGTGTAGACTCTTAAAATGGAGGCTCCTGTTTTAAAGTACTTGGTTTTTCGTGGGAGTGTCCTTGAGCAAGACACTTCAGAGCCCTAACCTTGTACTGATGGAGCCTAGGACATACATGGATGTTTGAGTTGTTGCTATGATATGACTGACAGTGTCAAAAGCTTGGTTAAAAACCATTCAATCAGTCTTTATTCTGCTCTTATGTGTTCTGTTTATATCTATGACTGCAGTAACAGCTACAAGAAGTTTTTCCTTGTTTGCTTAAGTCTTTACCAAATAACAACATTTTAGACTCAACCAAATTGCAAGCATTTGTATTAGAAAACTTTTTTGGTGGGGAATTTGGTGTTTGGTATCAAAAACTAATTTGTGACATGACTTTATTCTCTTAGGTGGGTTGAAAGGAAAGGAACACAGGAATACTACAAAAATTACTTGCCATCATTGAGATTCGAATTGACCATCAAAACCATAGTCCAGGGACTCAACCCATTTAGCTTTTTGCGCACCTATGTCTGTAATGTTAGATATGGGCTACGCTGTGGCAAAAGAGGTTTATTGCATCCCTGTGATGCATTATACCTATCAAGCCTTCACGTAATTATGGATCCATACTAGCCACTTTTTTCCACACCCAATTTAATCATGAGGTAGAGTGGTCCTTGGACATACAGAAAATTGACAAATAGCAAAAAGTTTCGGCCCAGGTTGGCCTGCGCAGACTCTGCAGGCTGACCTGAATCGATACTTTGTGCAGATGCATCAAGCCCCCTTTTTACAGAGCATGGCTACTATGTATTTATTCCTTATCATGCAATTACAGCTCCCAGGTGACAGACGGATTAACCCTTTCCCAAACAAGCCCTGGTTTTCACGTGTCTGCAATACAAGTCTTTTGAAAACACTGTGGGAAAAGGAGAAATTGCTCGTAATGAGCAATTTCTCCTTTTCCCACAGTGTTTTCTACCTTTTTTGAGAACTTTCTGCCATTTTCATCAAATTTGAAATTGTCGTCTGCAAACTCTTTCAATTTGGACCAGTCTAAAATTTATCGTTTGGGAAAGGGTTAAGAAATTTTACAGAATAATATGAAAAAGTTTGACAATATCTCATGTTTTTTTCACATATTTCTGTTTCTATCTGTTTTAAAGCCGTTCTTGCTGTTGAATAAAACTTTCCAGTTTTTGTCAAGATTTTATTGGAAAAAAAAATGGAATTTTGTCATGTGTCAGTTTAGTGTAACCCGTTACCAAGACAATCTCGTGGTAAAACAACCCTGAAGATGACTTTTGAAAACATCATTGAAAAAAGAGAAATTTACCAGCATTTTCTCCTTTTCCCAAAATGTTTCAGCCCTTTCAAAGACAAATCCTGTCATTTTAATAGTATTTAATTTGTTGTCTGCAAATTCTTTTAGGTTGGACAAGTTAAACATTTTGTTGTCTGGTAAAGAGTTAAACAATAAACAAAGTTTATACAAGTTACTGAGAAACATCTAAATTCCATCCATATATCTTGCATCATAGTGATCATGCTCTGTTTTGCTTTGCCTTCCAGGTGTTGAGCCAGTTACCTAAAAAGATTGAGCAAGTAGAGTACTGTACAATGATTCCAGGGCAACAGGAGCTGTATGATAAGCTTATCAGCAAATTTACATCACAGATAAATGAAGAGACATACACTGCAGGGGGCGCTGGCATGTTGATGCAGCTTCGGAAAGCCGCAAACCATCCTCTATTGCACAGACATCAATATGATGATAAGAAACTTAATAAAATGGCTAAAATTCTTGCAGAGGTATTGTGTAAGAAGCTGTATTCACAAGCAATTCTAATTTTGAATTTCAATGCTACCCAACGGTTTGCTTTTCGTGGACTTTAGACTTACAGCAATATTTAGAATTGTTGGTGAAAAAGCTCCTGTTATCTGATTTTAGGTGCCTCCTTGCTCATCTGCTGTTTACAGTTTTAAGATTGTTATGAAAAATAATTGATTGCTAAAAAAAAAATTGAAATTTCTGCCATTTTCAAATTTTCTGTTTTTCAGCAAATAATGACTGTATTCAAGTTTCAGGCTGACCATTGTTTTGACGATGGTTATGTGGGAAAGCAGCCAGTGGCTTGGAAAGAATATTATGCGGGGTACTGGTAAAAAGAAACTCTGGGAAAGCATGGATGGGTGCACTGGCCGCTGTGATATAAAACTAACTGAAATAATGTTGAAAATGGCATTAAACACCATGCAATCAATCAAATTTCAGAGAGTTGCAATTCAGTATTTAGTCAAAGGTTTTAATAAATTCAAACTCTAGTGTGCAATAAAACATGTAAGCATACAAAGTACAATATAATGTTGAATGAAAAAGTACAGTCAGGAAGTTTATGTGTATTTAATTTGTACCTCATAAAGTAGGCAAGAAGCATTATGAATTTGAAAACATCCTTATAAGCTATAAAATGGCTTAAAACCCCAATACAAATGAACAGACAGATAGTCTACATGAATTAAGTTTTCATTCAACCATGGTTTATTTATTGTTTAGGAGCCCTCCCATAAGGAGAGGGGAGCAGTGGCCAAACTGATCGCTGAAGACATGCAGGTCATGTCAGACTTTGAAATACACAATACATGCAAGTTCTATCGTGTAAGTACCATTAATTTTGTTGTTACATGAGGGGAGACATCTTTATTCTAAATATGATGAAACTTTTTCAGATTGTTTGTCTTGTTTAATTTTTGCTAAACTTAGTCATCATGGGTTTCCTTTATTATAGAATATACTGGTAAACACTGGCAAGCAGACCGATTAAGTAATAATTAGCCCCTTAAAACTTTTTTGCTAATTTATTTGAGAGGTTTTTAGCTCACCTGAGCATGATGTGCTCAAGGTGAGCTTTTGTGATTGTGCTTTGTCCGTTGTCCGGCATGCGTTGTTCTGGCATCAACAGTTGCACTCTAGAGCCACATTGTCAGTCATATACTAATGAAACTTGGTCAGAATCTTTGTTTCGATAATATCTCGGACAAGTTCGAAGTTAGGTCAGGTCCGGTCAAAAAGTAGGTCACCAAGTCGAAATTTAAGAAAAACCTTGTGTGCACTCTAGAGGCCACATTTTTAGTCCATTACCCATGAAACTTTGTCAGAATGTTTGTCTTGATGAAATCTCCAACAAGTTAGATATTGGGTCATGCCGGGTCAAAAAGTAGGTCACTAGATCAAATTTTGTAAACCTTTTGTGCACTCTAGAGGCCAGATTTTTAGTCTAATACTTATGAAACTTGGTCAGAATACTTTCCTTGATGATGTCTCGGACAACTTCGAAACTTGGTCATATTTGGCCGAAAAGTAGGTCACTGGGACAAACCTTAGAAAAACCTTGTGAGCACTCTAGAGGCCACATTTTCAGCCAGAAACTCATGAAACGTGGTCAAAATGTTTGTCTTGATGATATCTCTGTCAAGCTTGAAATTGGGTCATGTCCGGTCAAAAAGTAGGTGACTCTGCCAAATTTTAGAAAAACCTTGTGTGAACACTAGAGGCCAGATTTTCAGTCAAATACTCATGAAACTTAGAATGTTTGTCTTGATGAAATCTAGCGCAAGTTGAACATTGAAAAAACTTGTGAGCACTCTAGAGGCCACATTTTCATATCAGTTCTTATGAAAGTTATTCAGAATGTTTGTCTTGATGATATATCAGACAAGTTCAAATTTGGGTCATGTTGGGTCAAGAAGTAGGTCAATGGGACAAATCTTAGAAAAATCTTGTGAGCAATCTGGAGGCCACATTTTCTGTTCCATATTCACGAAATATCGTAAGAATGTTTATCTTGATGATATCTCTGACAAGTTCAAAAATAGGTCCAGGAGGTCAAAAAGTAGATCACAACACTCATGTGTGTTACATCATTACAACCAGGATCTCTTCAGCTTTATCAATCCTAGATGACTTTACTCAAGTGAGTGCTTTAGGGCCAGTGGCCCACTTGTTATCTTGTATTATTCCTAAATGATATTACTGTCAATGGCTTATAAAATATCATCTATACCAATTTTTAGACATAAAAGACTGTTTATTTGTGATTTACAGAGTTGTTTAGCAGACTTCTTGCTGGATGAATCTCTCGTTGAAGAATCAGGGAAGTTTAGACTACTAGATGACAAATTAGAAACGCTAAAGGAGAAAGGACATAGAGTGTTACTCTTCAGTCAGTTCACATCCATGATGGACATTATGGAAATATACATGAAACGGAAGAATATAAAATATTTACGACTAGATGGATCTACCCCAGTAATCGACAGGTACTTTAGTTACTTGTTTCTGTACTGAGAAACTCATATGAAAGTGAAAATTCTCAACGATGTCAACTTATACTGAAAAAAAATGTTACTTATTACAAAATAATGAACAAATTAAGAAACAGCATATTTGTCTTTCAAGGGGTGGAAGACATTTTGGGAAAATGGAGAAAATGCTGGTAACCAGTGTTTTCTCTTTTTTAGCTCCACTGGCCGAAGGCCAGCGGGCTTATGTCATGGCCCGGTGTCTGTCGTGCGTGCGTCTGTCAGTCCATCCGTCCGTCCGTGTGTTAACTCTTATTTGAAACATCTTCTTCTCTGAAACTACCCATCCAATTTTCATGAAACTTCACAGAAATGATCCTGCCATGGTCCTCTTCAGAATTTCTTGAAAGAATTTGATTCCTTCAAAAACTCTGGTTGCCATGGCAACAAAACTGACAAATATTGGAAATCTTTAAAAATCTTCTTGTCTGAAACCATAAGGCGTAGGGCTACCAAATTTGGCATGTAGCTTTATGTAGTAGACCTCTATCATGTTTCTTCAAATTATAGCCCTGGGGTCAAAATTGCCTCTGCCCCAGGGGTCACAAGTTTTACAAAGGCTTATATGGAGAAAACTTTAAAAATCTTCCTGTACCTAGCCATAAGGCCTAGAGCTACCAAATTTTGCATGGAGCTCTATCTAGTGGGCCTCTACCAAGCGGGCCAAAATTTTAGCCCTGGGGTCAAAATTGGCCCCGCTGCAGGGGTCACAAGTTTTACATGGGCGTACATAGTGACAACTGAAGAAATCTTCCAGTACCTAGCCATAAGGGCTAGAGCTACCAAATTTTGCATTTAGCTTGATCTAGTGGGGGTCTACCAAAAGTGCCCAAATTACAGGGGTCAATTTGGCCTCATGCTTGGGGGGGACGGGGTTTCACAAGATTTACATGGGCTTATATAGGGAAAACTTCTAAATCTTGGTGTACATAGCCATAAGGCTTAGGGCCACCAAATTTTTCGCATAATTATAGCATTATCTAGTGGACAACTACAAAGAGGGCCCAAGTTACAACCCTAGGATCAAATTCGGCCCTGCACCAGGGGTCACAAGTTTTACATGGGTTTATGGAGTGAAAACCTAAGAAACCATCTTGTTACTAGCCATAAGGCCAAGAACTCCCAAATTTGGTCATAAACATGTGCTTATAGGGTGAAAATTTAAAAAATCCTTTTTCTCCTAACCGCAAACCCAAGGGCTACCAAATCTGGATCACTTTGATTTTTTTTTGAAATTAGCCTTGCATCAGGGGTCTTATGTTTTACAGAGGCTTCATATGGACGAAACTTGAAAATCACCTTATTTATAACCATATAGCATAGACTTGTATTATTTTGGCATGTGGCTTTATCTTATGGACCTCTACCAGGGTTCAAGTAATTATCGCTCTGGGATCAAAAATGGCTTTGCCCTGTGGGTCTCAACTTTCACATGGGCTTTTACAGAGAAAACTTTGTAAGTCTTCATTTTGAAACCATTTGGCTCAGAATTGAAATGTTTAGTATTTATGGTTTATATTTATAAGCCAGTGGAGTGATACAGGGCCATCATGGCCCTCTTGTTTCACTATGCTTTCAAAAACATTGTCCTCATTCTAGTCCTGGAGGTATTAATCTTTTACTGAGCAATCATGCATGGCCCTGAAGTAGAGGGCTTTTGAAAACATTTCGTTGGAAGGAGAGAGTGTTGTTAATCAGTAATATCTTTTTTCCCCAAACTCTTTCCTGCCCTTTCAAAGAAAACCCCCATCATTTGAACCAGATTTTATATGACATCCTCAACTAGTTTTAATGTGGACTAGTATTGAAAAAAATTGCTAGTCCAATTGCTTGGTAAAGAGAGGGTTTCTTGAGATAGATCTCATAAAAGTGTATGCCTGTAGGAGTTGTTGGTAAAGTGAAAAATATGCAAAAATTGTCATTGGATTATAGCCCAGGTACTGTTAGTAATTAATTAACCCTTTACCACACAATCCCAACTTTTAATGGCCGTGAGGAAGAAGGTCTTTGAAAACATTGTAGGAAAGTGAGAAAATACTGGTAACCAGCATTTTCTCCTTTTCCCACAATGTTTTCTACTCTTTTCAAAACAAATTTCAATTTTTGAGTCACATTTATTTTGTCGTCTGCAACAGCTTTCAATTTGGACTTATGTAAAATTTTATTGTTTGGTAAAGAGTTAAACAAATCTGGAGCTAAGGACTTTACAAACATCTTTGTAAGAACAGAGATAGAATAAATTAACTCTGTACCAAACAACCCAGGTTTAAATGACCCTAAAGAAGAAGGCATCTGAAAACATGGTGGAAAAAGGGGATAGTTCTGGAAACCAGCATGTTCTCCTTATCCCTCAGTGTTTTCTACCCTTTCAAAAAAAAAAAAAACATCCCTGTGCACCATTTGATTTGACATATGCTAGTGCTTTCAAATAAGAAAAGGTGAAAAAATTGTTCTTTGATAAAGACACATATGTCAGTATCTGAATGAAGGTGAAAACATCATGGCAGAAGAAGAATTTGCCTGCTACCAATAATTTCTTGGTCTTCCAAAATTATTTCTTGTAACCCTTATCCTGCTAAATAAGTCAAATGAAACTTTCAAGCTGATAGTAAAAACTCAAACAATGCTATTTTTTCAAACTTATTTTTTGGAGGAAAAATCTCCTAATCGGACAGTGTAGATCTGAGATCAGACTGCACGT
The DNA here is from genome assembly GCA_945859785.2 of Tridacna gigas. NCBI lineage: Eukaryota > Metazoa > Mollusca > Bivalvia > Cardiida > Cardiidae > Tridacna > Tridacna gigas. Next base: position 14,726,360 of record OX244031.2, on the reverse strand, counting down.
TTTGTGCAGTCTGATCTTGATCTACTCTGTCAGCAAAAGGTCAGTGAGTTGTGCTTTTCAGCTTAAGGGTTAAGTGGTCTGCTGCATGATGAAAGACAAGCATCAGTAGGAGGAAATGAGTGACAGAATTTATTTATAGTACTGTCAGATGTGAAGTCATCATTGACTACTTCCTTTATTTCTGATATATTAAATCTTTCCCAGACAAAGAAGTTTTGGACATGTCCCTATTGAAAGCATCTGCAGACCACAAAGTAAATGTAGCTCATGTGGTGGTATTTTTCATAGAAAGGCATGGAAACACTGTGGGAAAAGGAGAAAATGCTTTTTACTAGCATTTTCTCCTTTTCCTACATTGTTTTCAAAAGGCTTTCCCCTCGGGTTGTTGAAATGTGATTGTTTGGTAAAGGGTGAAGTATGTGCTTTTATCCTTTCTCTCTCCATTCTAGACAAAAATTGATTGACGAGTACAACAATGACCAATCTATATTTGTGTTCCTCCTGTCCACAAAAGCAGGGGGGTTGGGCATTAATCTTACCTCAGCCGATGTGGTCATATTGCATGATATAGACTTTAATCCATATAACGATAAACAAGCTGAAGATAGATGTCACAGGGTAGGACAAACAAGGTATGATTATGTATATGATCCTTTCTGTGGCAAAAGGGAGCTTTATGCATCTTTGTGATCCATGATACGTAGAAAGTCATCACATATTTATGGATTGGTAAAATCCATTTTGTACAACAATGACTGATTCATGAGGTACGCTGGTTTTTGACATGCAGAAAACTGACCAGTAGTGAAGTTTTGGCCCAGGACAGCCTGCGCGGTCTGCGCTGGCTGACCTGGGTAGATACTTTTGGCAGATGCATGAAGCCCCTTTTTCATAGAGCATAACTCATATCTTTAAGAGTTGTCAATTTAGCTTGGCTGTTTTCAAAGAAAATTTGAAGTATTGTCATGGACCTGCTGTTGTCTTCGCCTTTGGGGTTGTTAAAAACCTTGGACATTTTCTCCTATATCTGTAATTACTGATGATATTTCTTTCAGTCTTGAGAACTAGGGTGCCAGGTCCAAATCCCCAGGTACGCAAATTTCTTTCAGAGGATTGATGATAGTCAATGCAACAGGATTCATTCCTCTCTTACAGCTGATCATTGTTTTGATGATAGTTACAAGGAAAAGCAGCAAGTGCTTGGGAAGAATATTGTGCCAAGTACTGGTAAATGAAACTTACGAAAAGCATGGATATGTTGAAATTGGAATTAAACACCATACCATTATTCAGTTGTACTTCATTGGCGAACATCATTGGTAATATTGTCAGGAGGTGGCACAGCCACTTGTGAAAATATTACCATATGATGTTCACTCAAATAAATTTCTATATTTCACTTAAAAAACACATATATTCTGTTTATTTCATGCTTCTAAGCCTTTGTTGTAGGAAGCCCGAGCACACGGGAGCTTATCAATCCTTAAATTCACTGGTCAAAATAGTGAAATTATCAAACCATAATCCACCATTATTTTTCAATAAACTACTGAAAAGCATGAAATAAGCTGATTTAATTCATGACTAACTGTGGTTGAAGCTCTTACAATTGACCATTTAACCCAGTTTAAATGACCCTGAAGAAAGAGCCATATGAAAACATTGTTGAAAAAGAAAATGCTGGTAACTAGCATTTTCTCCTTTTTCCCTACAATGTTTCCCAACCTTTCAAAGATAAATCCCATCATTTGAGGCACATTTGATGTTGTCTGTAAATGCCCTGAATTTGAACAAGTTTGAAATTTTGTGGTTTGGTAAAGAGTTGACTCTACCACACAATCCTGAGTTTTAACTACCCTGGAAGAGAAGGGTTTTGAAAACATTGTGGGAAAAGGAGAAAATGCTGGAAACCATCATTTTTTGCTTTTTCCACAAGGTTTTCTACCTTATCAAAGGCAGAAATCATCATTTGAGCTTCATTTGATTTGTCGTCTGCAAATGCTTTCATTTTGGTTCAGTCCAAAATTTTCTTATTTGGTAAAGAGGCAAGGGGATCTTTTGTGACTCCTCATTATCTCTTTACCAGGAGGCAAAATTTTTTACTTCTCCAAACTGAAGGCATGACAAGGTAGTTTTGGGCAAATGGTTGAATTTGGCTTTGAGCCAAAAGTAATGAAATTAGGTGTTGAATAGGGTGGAAAACTTGTGGGAAATGGGAGAAAATACTAGTTACCAGGGTTTTGTCCTTTTTCCAGAATGTTTTTAGAAGACTGTGTCTTGGAGGTCATTTAACCCTTTACCACACAATCCTGACTTTTAAAGACCCTGTGAAAGAAGCCTTATGAAAACATCGTGGGAAAAGGAGAAAATACTGGTAACCAGCATTTTCTCCTTTTCCCACAGCCAAGCCCCAGTAGCTCAGTCGGTAGCACACAGGACTTGAGAACAGGAGGTCGCTGGTTCGATCCCCGGCTTGGCCAATTTCTTTCTGAGGATTGATGATAGTCATCGCAACAGGATTCATTCCTCTCTCACCGCTGACCATTGTCTCGATAATGGTTATGTGGGAAAGCAGCTATGGGCTTGGAAAGAATATTGTGCGGAGTACTGGTAAAAGAAACTCCAGGAAAGCATGGATTGGTGCACTGGCCGCCATGATATAATAGAAGTAATGTTGAAAACGGCGTTAAACACCATACAATCAATCAATCAATCCTTTTCCCACAATGTTTTCTACCCGTCCAAAGAGAAATTCAGTTTTTGAGTAAACTTTATTTTGTCATCTGCAAATGCGTTCATTTTTGACAAGGCTAAAATTTTGTCGTTTGGTAAAGAGTTAACTAAGCAATAGTATGTTGAAGGGTAAACTCTGTGAAATGAAAAAATTTAAGACTTTCCCTTATTTGCAGACAGCATATAAGTGTTACACAAAGGGTGAGATTTGTGTTAACTGTTTGAAAGGGTAGAAAACATTGTGCAAAAGGTTAAATCGCTTGTCTCACTAGATCTATTTGTTGTTTCAGGGAGGTGCAGATAGTTCGACTGATCTCCAAAGATACAGTAGAGGAAGCCATGTTGAAGTGTGCTCATGAGAAACTTAAGTTAGAGCAAGATGTCATTAGTACAGATACTAAAGGTAACTTCGAAATTATTGTCGTAATATTTGCCTGATCTTGCTCCATCAGACTTTCATCCCTTTCCAAAATTGGAAAAGTCTAGTGTATAGATATTGAAGGGGATTATGTTGAGAAATAATGCAATATGTCTGCAGTGTTTTCTCCAGGTGTAAAAATTTGCAGGTCATTTTGACCCCCTATCAAGAAATTTGGGGTCAAAAGTCAAAACGGGGTCAGATTTCTTTTTGTCATTTTCAAATAAATGATGAATTTATAATTTTCAATATTCTTTTGTTTGTGTTTCATTGACATCACCAAATATCAACATATTCAGTGATACAATGAACCTTGTAACTTATTGTGGAAAATACAGCTTTCAATTAACATACCTTCAAAAGTCGCTGGTTGTTTGATGCAGAAGACATTTTTTGCCATGTAAAGGTCAAGAATCAGTGTTTAGGAATCTTGACATGATATGATTTTTGTTACGTTTACTATTGAGATCAGTTTGTTTGCTTTTGGTTGCTAATAATGCCATCAACCTTTGGTGCCTTTGGTGCTGATGACATTTTACGCCAAGGAATTCCCAGTTTATTGGCAGGGGTACAGCATTTGCGTTCTGAATTGGATACTAATACAACTGGTCCCCCACTTTCAAACTGGAGCATAGTGGTGATTGCATTTGGGAACCAGAGAAATTTGTCAGTCAGATTTGTAACCTATATTTTTCATTCATATGCTTGGAAAACGGATTTCGATTTAAGCGCGTCAAAAAAGACGCGACTATAAAATTTCCACAGGACAGGTGAGTAAAAAACGTGTCAAAGACGCAAAAAACGCGCTCTGGAGAAATCACTGATGTCTGATAAAAGTCAAACCTTTCCATATGAGGCTCAAAGCATATCAATCCGCACTCGTATATCCTTTAATTTTTATTCAGAGATTTGTAATTTTTGTCATCTGCTTTTTAAATTGTATTTGAAGTACACTTACTTAATGAACTCACTTTCTTCACAGATTTGCATGGATCATCATAAAATTTGGATAATTAAGTGCCAACTTCGTGAAAACAGTGTCGCAAACGGAGAAAATGGTTTACTCCAAGGCACCTATTCACCAACCATTCTTTATTTTTTGATTCTTAGTCTAGCTTTAGATCAGAAAGTAACACTACTTCTGATTGGCTAAACCATTGGTTTAGCTATGGTTTAGCCAATCAGAAAGTTTGTTACTTTCACATGTAGAAAACTCATTGGAATAAGACTTAAAATGTTTGTAAGAATGGTTGGTGAAAATGGGCTCAGGAAAAGAACAACTTGGTGTTTATTGTTTCCTTTTTTAGATGAAGAGAATGGAAACGTCAAGGATGTGGCATCTATATTGAAACAAGCACTTACAGGACATGAAGTAAAGAAGAAAACCTGATGTTAGCTTGTGTGTAGGTTCATGAACTTGATCTGTGATTATTTGGTGTTGTAACACCAGCACGGAGAATGTATTATCTGCACATTGACAGTAAAGTTCAACCTGTTTCATAGGCCACTTCTGCTGATCAACCAGTTGGTCTAAAAGAGACTGCTGTTTCAGTTAGAAATGTTACAAATAAAAAGAAATTGATTTATGAGGTCCATGAACTTGATTTGTGATTGTTTGGTGTTGTTAGACCAGCATGGAGGATGTATTATCAGCACATTGACGAAACAGTTCAACTTATTTTAGTTGCCACTTCTACTGATCATACAGTTGGTCTTAAAGAGGCACCTGTTTCAGTTAGAAATATTAACAAGTAAAAAGAAATTGATTTATGAGGTCCATGAACTTGATCAGTGATTATTTGGTGTTGTTACACCAGCATGGAGGATGAATTTTCTACACAGTGACAGGCCAGTTCAACTTGTTTTAGTGGCCACTTCTTCTGATCAACCAGTTGATCTTAAAGAGGCTGCTGTTTCTGTTAGAAATATTAACAAATAAAAATAAATTGATTTATGAGGTTCACAAACTTTAATCTATGATTATTTGGTGCTGTTACATCTACATGGAGGATGTATTTTCTACACATTGACAGGACAGTTCAGCATGTCGTAGTAGCCACCTATATACACCAACCAGTTGGGCCATTGCTTCAGTTAACTCTTTACCAAACGACAAACATTAATACATATCCAAATTGAAATCATTTGCAGATGACAAAATAAATATGACTCAAGGATTAAAAATTGTTTTGGGAAGGGTAGAAAGCATTGTGGAAAAAGGAGAAAATGCTGGTTTCCCACAATGTTTTCAAGTGGCTTCTTCCTCAGAGTCGTTAAAACTCAGCATTGTGTGGTAAAGGGTTAAAACAAAATCTTGTACATTTATTTACCAAACGAAACCATTGTAGACATGCCCAAATTGAAAGCATCTGCAGATGACAAAATCAATGTGACTCAAGAATTGAAATTTGTTTTGAGAAGGGTAGCAAACATTTTGGGAAAGGGAGGAGACACTGGTTGCCAGCATTTTTCTCCTTTTCAGCAACATTTTCAAAAGGTTTTTATTCTTATGGTCATTTAAAGTCGGGATTGTGTGTTAAAAGATTGAGCAAGCCCTCGGCTAAAAGCTTTACCTGACTTAACCCTTTCCCAAACGATAAATTTTAGACTGGTCCAAATTGAAAGAGTTTGCAGACGACAATTTTAAATTTGATGAAAACGACAGAAAGTTCTCCAAAAGGGTAGAAAACACTGTGGGAAAAGGAGAAATTGCTCGTTATGAGCAATTTCTCCTTTTCCCAAAGCGTTTTCAAAAGACTTGTACTGCAGACACATGAAAACCAGGGCTTGTTTGGGAAAGGGTTAAAAATTGTAGACCTAGCCAAATTGAAAGTATTTACAGATGACAAATGTGGCCAACACAAAGGGATTTGTACTAGAAAGTATTACCAGCATTTTCTCATTATCCTACATTATTTTCAATAGCCTTCTAACTCAGGGTTGCGAAAACAGGGTATTGTCTAGTAAAGGGTTTAGAAAACACTGTCAAATATCTCTTGAGTGCTGACTCAATACATGTGTATTTAGAGAAGAGATATTTTGCCTGTAGTCAATGTATAATATTTGCACACTTGGGATAAAAAAGAAAGAACAAGTTTTTTTATGGACCTTGTGGGTCAAGACCAGACTGCACATTAAGTGCAGTCTAAACTGTGATCAATACTGTCCAATATTATGAACGATTTTGTAACCAAGACAGTCTTGAATTTATATTGTTTTTCTCTGCTAACCTTAAAGGTTTATTTGTACACCTAAGGGTTTTCTTTTTTTTTAGTTTAGATAGTGATAGAATTATTACAACTGTCAGTGTAGTTCCAGAAGAAAAAAGCCTCCCGAAAACATTGTGAGAAAAGTAGAAAACGCTGGTAGCATTTATGTTGTAGTCTGCATAATATTTTGCTTTTAACTTGGACAAGTCTAAAACTTGGTAAAGAGGGTATTATGCCTATATCATATTTTCTAGTAAAAGATGATTTAACTCTTTACCAAACGGTGAAATTTTACACTCCTCCAAATTCAAAGCTGTAGCAGACGACAAATAAAAAGTAGCTCAATTGATGAAACCTGACTCTAAAAGGATAGAAAACATTGTGGGAAAAGGAGAAAATGCTGGTTACCAGCATTTTCTCCTTTTCCCACAATGTTTTCAAAAGGCTTCTTCCCTAGGGTCCATAAAACCCGGGACTGTGTAATAAAGGGTTAAATGCTAGGAAAACACAATTTTTGAATGCCTGATCTAAGACATTTACATTCTTGATCAATGTATGGTATAAGTGTTAAAAAAAATTGCCAAATCCTCAACAGAGAAATTTGTCTGGATCATCGAGTGCCTCCATTAGCCCTGGGTTAAGTTTAATTGACATTTAATACTAGTCTTGTGACATACCTTTTGAAAACATTGTGGGAAACTTGTTTTGGGAAGGGCAGAAAATGTGAGGAAAGAAGAAAAAAATAGTAACCATTTTCTTTTTGCCCAGAGTGTTCCCTTTCCTTTCTGATACAAATACATTAATTTAAGCTCCATTTGATTTGTTTTTTGCAAATGCTCTCAATTTGGACTTGTTTAAATTTTGTCATGTGCTAAAGTTTAGATATCAAATAGGTGCAGGCTCAATTCAGGTTGGACTGTGTACTTCAATTTTGACCAGATAAACTTGTTTCTCATTGGTCATTGTGATGTGTTGAAAATAAAATTAATTGAATGAAGTTACATGTTTGAACGTTTGTTAGCTCAGCTGTTTTCGAAGAAACTGTCAAGCTATTACTGTAGCACCGGCATCGTTGTCTGCATTGTCATTGTTCATGTTGTCATACAAAAACTGTTTATAGTATCTCTGTCATTATTGAAGATGTTTTCTTGAAACCCAGACTAGTAGTTGGGTATCAAAAGGGGAACTCGTACAATAGGCAGTTAACCATCAAAATATTTTTGACTCAGTCATGCCCCCTTTTTTGACTTGGAATTTTCAAAAACTTTGACATTCTATAATATCTCTGTCATTACTGAAGATGTTTACTTCATACTTGGGCTTAGCTGCTATTTATTAACTATTAACCCTTTCCCAAACAACAAATTTTGGACTGGTCCAAATTGAAAGAGTTTGCAGACGACAATTTTAAATTTGATGAAAATGGCTGAAAGATCTCAAAAAGGGTAGAAAACACTGTGGGGAAAAGGAGAAATTGCTCGTTACGAGCAATTTCTCCTTTTCCCACAGTGTTTTCAAAAGCCTTGTACTGCCGACACGTGAAAACCAGGGCTTGTTTGGGAAAGGGTTAAAAGAGGAACCCATGCAACAGGGCAGGTAACCATCCAAATATTTTTTACCTAGTTAACCCTTTCCCAAACAAGCCCTGGTTTTCACGTGTCTGCAGTACAAGTCTTTTGAAAACACTGTGGGAAAAGGAGAAATTGCTCGTAATGAGCAATTTCTCCTTTTCCCACAGTGTTTTCTACCCTTTTTGAGAACTTCCTGCCATTTTCATCAAATTTAAATTTGTCGTCTGCAAACTCTCAATTTGGACCAGTCCAAAATTTGTCGTTTGGGAAAGGGTTAAGCCTCTTTTTTGACTTGGATATTTCACTAAAATTAACTGCAGCCAAGTGTTAGCACCCACATGTGTTGGTCTTGCTGCAAATTGCTTGTTGCCAGTTTTGATTCAGATTTTTTTTTGTTTTTTGCTTAAGCAAAAAAGAAAAAAAAAAGCATTTGAATTTGTTTCTCTGCCTAGTTGATTTACTTCACCATCAATTGTTCAGCACATAACCATGCTATTCCATAATTTTTATGATCCTGCAGCCTATGGCTTTTGAAAAGATTGGGGGAAATGCAGAAAATGCTGGTAACCATCATTTTCTCCTTTTAACAACATTGTTTTCTATCCTTTCACAAACCCCAACATATAAGACACATCTTTTGTTTGAACACACTTTCAATATGGAAAAGTCATTTTGTTGTTTGGTAAAGAGTTAACCCCAGTTTTATAGAACCCGAGACGGAAGGCTTTGGAAAACATTGGAAAGAGGAGAAATCGCTTGTAGCCGGCATTTTCTCCTTTTCCCACAATGTTTTCTACCCTTTCAAAGCCAAATCCTGACATGTGACACGTCATTTCTTGTTAGCAAACACTTTCAATATGGACAAGTCATTTTGTTGTTTGGTAAAGAGTTAACAGGTTTCCATTTGGGCTATTTAAGTCTTTACCAAATGAGAAACTTTTGGACCAGACCAAGTTGAAAGCATTTGTAGACGACAAATTAAATGTAACTTAAGTGATTATTTCATTTTTCATTAGGGCAGAAAAACATTGTTGGAAAAGGAGAAAATGTTGGTTACCAGTATTTTCTCCTTAACCCCCAGTGTTTTCAAAAGGCTTTTCTCCACAGGGTCATTAAAAGGTGGCATTGTGCGGTAAAGGGTTAAGACACTCCATTAATGTGTACAATTTAAACAGAGGAGATATATTTGAAGAAATATAGTTATGATTCTATGAAGAAATTAAACATGAAAGGAGGATGAGCTAATACTTGCAGCAAGCAGTTTTCATACTTTTACAACAATGTTTGCAATTGGCTGTATTAGGTATCTTTGGAAAAAGTCATTTATTGACCAAGAGTTTTAACAATCCTGTGAAAGTAAGCTAGCTTCTAGCATCTGAGAACATAGTGAGATTGGGAGTAAATGCTGGTACAAGCATTTTCTCCTTTTCCAATGTTTTTTTCTATCCATTTAGGGACCAATGTCACTACTTTGGCCACATTTAATTTGTCCCTTGCATAAAATTATTTTTGTTATATGAACAAGTTCTTAGATTTGTCATCTGGTAAAGAGTTGATTGATTAACCCTTTACCACACAATCCCGACTTTTAACGACCCCGAGGAAGAAGCCTAATGAAAACATTGTGGGAAAAGGAGAAAGTGCTGGTAACCAGCATTTTCTCCTTTTCCCACAATGTTTTCTTCCCTTTCCAAAACAATTTCAGTTTTTTATTCACATTTATTTTGTTTTTTCTGCTTTCAAATTGGACCAGTCTAAAATTTTGTCGTTTGGTAAAGAGTTAACCCTTTCCCAAACAAGCCCTGGTTTTCACGTGTCTGCAGTACAAGTCTATTGAAAACACTGTGGGAAAAGGAGAAATTGCTCGTAACGAGCAATTTCTCCTTTTCCCACAGTGTTTTCTACCCTTTTTTGAGACCTTTCTGCCATTTTCATCAAATTTAAAATTGTTGTCTGCAAACTCTTTCAATTTGGACCAGTCCAAAATTTGTTGTTTGGGAAAGGGTTAAGGAATAGTACTACAGCATCTGCTCATTACAGTGGAGTGATTTTGGGCCATAATACCAGCATTACTATTAGTTGGCTTTAGTTTTGGGTTAGAATTGTCAAAAAGATTTAACTCTTTACCAAATGACAAATTTTAGACTTGTCCAAATTGAAAGCATATGCAGACAACAACATAAGTGTGACTCAGAATTTAAACTCGTTTTCTGAAGGGAAGAAAACATTGTGGGAAAAGGAGAAATTGCTGGTTACCAGCATTTTTTCCTTTTCCAACAATGTTTTTAAAAGCTTTTTCTCTCAGGGTTGTCCAAAGTCGGAATTGTGCGATTAAGAATTAATAAGAGTTCCTTCGTTATCACAGAATTATGTTTGTAGGATCTAGAGACATCATGTAAATAGCATGCCATTTTTGTAAGATAATACTTCACGATAAAAGTGACATAAAATATCTTTCTTACTTATTTACTTACTATAACCCATTCCCAAACAATCCGGAGAATTATTGAACCTGAGAAAGAAGCCTTTTGAAAACATCAGCGGGAAAAGGAGAAATGCTGGTAACCAGCATTTTCTCCTTTTTCCATAATAATTTCTAGCTTATCAAGGACAAATTTCATCATTTGAACCATATCTAAAATGTCTGCAAATGTTTTGGATTTGGACAAGTCTAAAATTTTGTCATGTAGTAAAGAGTTAACTTCCTTTTTATTAACTCCCCACAAAGTAATCCTGAGCTTGAATGACCCTGACAAATAAGGCTTTTGAAAATGTTTTGGAAAAAGCAGAAAATGCTTGTAACAGCATTTTCCCCTTTTTCCACAATAGTTTTCTACTCTTCCAAAGTGAATCCTTTGTACCGAATAGCATTTAATTTCCTGCCTGGAGAATGTTTTCTAAGTGGACAATTCTGAAATTTTATCGCCTACTGAAGACTTAACCCTTTACCACATGACAAAAATGAAGACTTGTCCAAATTAAAAGCTTTTACCAATGACATATTAAATATGGCTTGAATGATGGAATTTATCATTTTCATAGGGTAGAAAACATTGTGGGAAAAGGAGAAAATGCTGGTTACCAGCATTTTCTCCTTTCTCCACAATGTTTTCAAAAGCCCTTTTCACCAGGCTTGTTAAAACTTAATTAGTTGTACCTCATGCATAGGTTCTCTTTGAATATGTGAAAACATTTGGTTTGAAATCAGGAAATCTTTGTTCAATCTTCTTCAGGCTGATCATTGTTTCGACAACGGTTATGTGGAAAAGCAGCCAGTAGCTTGGGAAGAATATTGAGCGAAGCACAGGTAAAAGAAACCCTAGGAGAGCATGGATAGGTGCACTGGCGTCTGTTAGATAGCAGAAATAATGTTGGAAATGGCATTAAACACCGAACAAACAATTCAATCTCGTTTCGAAACACTGCTCACATGGGAGGGATGTCCTTGGGCTAGGCAAAGTGAAGCCCTGTCTTAGTAAAAAGAAAAAACTGGTTCAAGGGCCTGAATCACTCTACTGGCAGTGATTTTCCTTTACTTTGTAACATACATCATGAATTCATGATGCAATGTAAAGGAAAAAGACACACACAAAGGAAAGGGGGAAGGGTTGTTGCAACTGGGCGTGAACCCACTGACAGCATAATAAGTAGGCATGGTGAATTGAACGAATAGAGAAATAATTAAAGTACAGTTTCTCAAAACCAGTTGTTTGGAATCAAGCCAAATTTGATGGGCCTGTAGTACTCATGTATAAAACAATCATTGCAAGTTTCAAAGAAATGGGACCAAACATATGGACTATGTTAAGTAAACAAGGTTAAGTCATCAAATGGCAGCTTTCCCTAAAATAGTTGCTGGGTTTTCTTCATTTTTAATAGGGCTGGATTCAAAATGCAGACTTTATCGCGTAAACAAGAACTGTAAATTTTCAACTTTATATGGGGACTTTTCCCTTACTAATTGTCAGATGTTCTTCTATCTCAATAGCGCTATTGATGATATACATAGAAAGAAATTGTACAAGTTTCACGAAAATCCACCCAGAAATGAGGACTTCATCAAGTAAATGAGAAATGGGAATATTCAGCTTTAAATGGCTACTTTTCCTTCATTTATTGTTGGATTTTTTTCATAATCAATAGGCTTCAAGCTTTTGATAATATCAACAACCTGTGCAAGTTCCACAAAAAATCTGCCAACAAATGCAGAATACATCGTGTAAACAAGAAATGTTAACTTTCAACTTTAAATGGCTACTTTCCCTCACTTACATTTTTTTTTTTTAAATATCTAAATCTATAGGCTTCAAGCTTTTGATAATACAAATAACCTGTGAGAGTTTCACGAAAATCTGCTCACAAAATGTGGACTTTATCATGTAAACAAGAAATGTCAATTTTCAACTTTAAATGGCTACTTTTTCATAATTGTCAAGATTTTTTTCAAAATCGATAAAAAACTTGGGATTGTAGTATTTGTTCACCTGTTAACTTTACCTACCAGCTGCATACAAGGAAAAAATTGCAAACTATTTGAATGGAGTTTTTTTTTTTAAATAGTATTATGTCATTCATTGATCAGCATCAAGTTATATGTGTACTGAATATTCACTCAACAATTTAAACTTGACACTTTAGCAGATGACAAAATTTTGGACCTGACAAAATATGTGCCTTCGATATGGTAAAAAGCATTGTTTTAACACCTTTCTTGGGGTCGTTAAGACATGGTATCATTTGTAAGATTAAAAAGAGCTATATGCAAAGGTAAAATACATGTAATTAACTCTTTACCAAATGACAAACTTTTAGGCTTGTCCAAATTGAAAGCATCTGCAGACGGCACATTAAATTTAGCTGAAATGGTGGTAATTGTCTGTGGAAGTGTAGATAACCTTGTGGGAAAAGGAGAAAATGCTGGTTACCAGCATTTCTCCTATTCCCACAAGGTTTTCAAAAGGCTATTTCCTCAGAGTTGTTAAAACTCCAGATTGTGTGGTAAAGTGTTAAGGGGAGTAGAAATCCGAAAATACTACAAGTAAATGGAAGTAATCCAGTAGTAGTTAACCCAAAAAAATGTGAACAACAGAGGTATGGATGGAGGTAAAGCATCGGCCTCTCACACCACCAGGTTATCAGGGTCAACCATTGGAACTATCCACACCACAGCGTGTGTACTGGTTAAGGTTTCCACAACCACTGATTGAGAGTAATGACAAAGTTTTATGCATGCCCAAACTGAAAGCACATGCTGACAAAAAATTTGATGTGGCTATAATTATGTAATTTGTCTTTGAATGGACAGAAAACATCTTGGGAAAATGAGAAATGCTTGCAACCAGCATTTTCTTCTTTTCCAACAATGTTTTCAAAAGCTTTTTCTTGAGGGTCATTAAAACTCGGGATTGTGTGGTAATTAACCTCCTGAAAAGGATAAACTAGATAATACCAGGCAGATCTTGTGAACACCATAAATGCCTAGAGTCCTGTTTTCAGGACAGTACCATATGCCCACACCTGTTGCCACTAATTACATGTAGTGATACTTGTTAAATTCATCTTAGAAATTACCTGATAAGCCTGGACTTGACCCGTTACAGAGCTGGAAATGATAATTTCCCCACATTTCTGTATTTGCTGCAAGAAATAAAGACATGGACGCAAAATATTTTTGGGGAAAGTGATTTGGGTAAAGGCTACAATTCAAAGGTATGTTATACCAGTCCCATGTGCATGCTCTTAAAAAAGACACTGAGTTCATCTGGGGACCTGAGCAAGATAAAGCATTTCAAACTGTAAAACAGATAATTGCGCAAGCACCTGTTTTGCAATACTTTGACCCCGCAAAACCTGTGACTTTGCAAGTCGATGCTAGCTCTAAAGGCATCGGAGCCGTTTGCTTACAAGGTGGAAAGCCAATTGCATACGCGTCGAAAACTTTGACTGAAAGTCAGACATCATGGGCACAAATTGAAAAAGAATTGTTGGCCATTTTGTTTGGTTGTTTGAAATTCAAACAGCATATTTACAGAAACGAACGACAATCGAAAGCGATTGCAAACCTGTATCATCAATCATGAAAAAACCCCTTTGTGTTGCCCCACCAAGACTGCAAAGAATGTTGTTGCATCTACAGCCCTTTGACATTGAGGTTCTACATAAAAAAGGAACCAATATTCCTTTAGGTGATGCGTTAAGTAGTAACTATGAGTCTAAGACTTACTCAGATATGTTTGATGGTCTCGATACACATGTTCATACTGTTCTGAAACAACTGCCAATAAGTGACCACAGACTAGAAAAAATCCGCATAGCATTGCAAAATGATCAGCAATTTCAAAACTTGATAAAAGTTATCACAAACGGTTGGCCTGAACTACGCCAAAACTGCCCGAAGTCTATCGTCGACTTCTGGAATCATAGAGATGAGTTATCTTTCGAAAACGGATTGATATTTAAAGGTCAAAAGATTATCATTCCAAAGTCAATCCGTTCAGACACTATAAAAGCTATCCACGACAACAGCCACCAGGGCTGCAATGAAGGTGCATGCCGAGCGCGCGATATTATGTTTTGGCCCGGAGAAACCTGGGAACGCGCGAAAATTTCGCAACAAAATACAGACAGGTCATACGATATCCAGACCTCAGATGGTGCGACATATAGGCGTAACCGGATCTTTATAAAAAAAAATCTAATTCAATTTAAGACAATGATAACACCGCGCCAATCCCTGTAGAAACCCCAGCCTCTGTATCACCTAGCATCATGGATAGTGTCACATACAATTATGTGACCAGGTCTGGTCGAAAAGTCAAACCACCACCGACTTTCTCATGGGATGAATGGGAAACATAATCTATGTTACCCGATACTATAGCCTACATAGTATTATGGAATTTCATTCAGTTATATCATACTTTCCTTTATTAGTTTTTTTATATCTTTTTTCTTTCTTTTAAAACAAAAGGGATGTTACATATTGTAATTTAATACTCTTTTGACGGGGTAGAAAACATTGTTTGAAAAGGAAAAAAATGCTGGTTACCAGTATTTTCTCATTTTTCCACATTTTTTTTTTTCAAAAGGCCTCTTCCCCTGGGTCTTTAAAACACAGGATTGTTTGGTAAAGGGTTAAAGCTCAAAGGTATGCATTTATTTTACTGTAACTGTTTAATTTTGATATGCAAGCAGACCCCATCATGATGTTTGCTAACAGTCAGCTCGCATTGAAAGAGTTAAATGCTTCATTTTAACATTAAGCATAGCATAGCCATTTCTACCATGTAATCATGTCCACTCTGTATGTTGAAAAATGTTTGAGATATTATGAAATTTTTCACTGAGCATTGAGACAATGTGCAGAACTTAAAACCGTAACTCTTTTTTAACCTCTTGGACTTGCAGCCTTTTTAACATAGTAGAAACTGAAAATAACCTTTTCTACTACATATATGTATGAAGAAAAAGGAAACAAACTGTTTAAAACATTTAATCCAAATTAAAACATGAAAATACATCGATGTTAAAAATATTAAGGGAAAAACTACATGAGATGATGTATATTTGACAGAGTTATGGCACTTGCTTGATTTAAGTGCAGTGGAGGTGCATGGTGCAGTGCTTGCAATGCTTCTATTTCTTTTTCTTTTTTTTAAGACTGATAGAAGAGCTGTTGGGTAGATGTAGGAGGAGTAAGACAGAATGGATTTGTCCAGTTGATGGATGTTCCAGAGTTCTTAGCAGAAAGCAGACCCTACAAAGTCATGTTTCATCCATTCATCATATTGAATGTAAGTGAAATTTTAAGTTATTTGGATTGTCAGTGTTTCCACAAGTCACAGTGGCTGGTTATTTTACTGGCTACTCAGTAATGATGAACTGGTTACTTTGCAATAAAAGCTATGCATTTTGACTGGGCTGTCTATGAGTATTTTGTAAAAGGCTGGCTACTTTGGACTTATTTCCTTTTACCGGAGTTATTTAGAAAACTCTGAATTATTATTTAACATTTCAAGTGTAATTAAAATCTTTTAATTTGTTTTTTAGAATTTTTTCATTACAGTTGATACAAGAAATACAAGAAAAAAAATGAAACATAAGATGTCATACTGTGTTTGTATAATAACTTAGCAAATCTTTTTTGTTGTTGTTGTTTTAGCTAGCATTCCAACTAAGAGATACAAAGTGTATGAGAGTGATCCAACAGCAGCCATACCCACAAGTACAGTTTATGCAAAAAGGTGGGCACCATAACATCTTAAGAATTAAGGTCTACCGTAATTCATCCATATATTCATACAATAGAATAATTATTTTATTTTGTGTCTGAACAGATAGATAATTGCCCCCGTCAGTCAGTCAGAAAACATAGAGAATAATAAAAAAAAATCCTGTCATTTACGAAGGCAAAAAACAGTGTCTTCATATTATACCTAAAAAAGACTGTAAAATGCCTTCAAAGAGTGGATCTGGAGACTGAAACTTTGTATATCTGTTGGAAGTGAATACTGTGAGGGAACAAAATAAAAATTTCAGTGAAACCTATGAAGAATAAAGTTGTAGGTGCTTAGATGCATTCATATTTGAACAGTCCTCGTATAGTACATTTTTTCTACCCGATGCTTTGTCTAAAATGTTGCTCTCTCTCTCTCTCTCTATATATATATATGGCAAACTGTGTAGTGCCTAACCAGCTTCTGCATTCTGTGGCATCTGATCTGGGTGTACACTATTTGCAAAGGCCCATATATGTGGATAGTACAGTTATTATTGTAGTATACATGTTGTTGAGAATATTTATATAGTGACATCTATTGAGAGAAGACTTTGAATTTTAATGTTTTGTAGGAAAGCAGAGGCCATGGAAGCTTGCAGTAGCTCAGTGGAAGAAGAATTGTTACCTGATTTTGTGGGAACTCCTCTGCAAAATGAAGTAGATGATTCAGACATTCTAGCAAACGAACCAGGAGAAGCTTTTGACAGTGATATGGACATTTCATCCGTATCAGATTCAGATTCTGAAAGTGACAACTCTGACTCTGATGATACTTCTGGGGAGCCATGGAATAATGAATCTAGCAAATCAGTTGCTGACAGTGTGAACAGTTCAGCCCCACTTTATGTTCTACAATGTGACAAGTTTTCTGACGGAACATATTCTTCAGACATTACAGTACAAGAACATGAACTTGCCCCTTTAGCATATGCTACACGCCATAACCTCTCTGACACAGGTGTTCAGCAGCTTGTAGACATGATAAGTCTCTATTTACCAGCCAGTAACTTGCTAGAAGGGAACATAAACAAAATAAAGGAACGTTGTGGTTTTGGTAACCAATTTATGAAAGGGTATTTGGTTTGTAACATTTGTAAGCGAACACTTGAAGATGGTGCTGATACATGTCAAACACCAAATTGCAATGGACAAAGGCTTGTGAGCACCTCACAGAGCTTTTTCATGATTGGGGATCTTGAAGCTCAACTTAAATCAGTTTTGACCAAAAAAGGAAACTGGAAAGCAATACAAGATATGAAGACTAGGAAATCATCTACTATTACAGATATTGTTGATGGCACAGAATATAAGAAGCTACAGGAAGAGGGAATGTTTTTAAGTAAATCCAACAACATTACTCTAACAATGTCCACAGATGGAATTCCTCTTTTCCAGAGTTCTGGAACATCATTGTGGCCTGTGTATCTTCTTATAAATGAACTACCTAGACAAGAAAGGTTCCAGCGAAAGAACATGGTTTTATGGGGTGTGTGGCAAGATTGTGGGAAACCACATATGACTACTTTCCTCAAACCACTGGTAGAAGATTTACAGAGATTATACAGTGCTGGCATTGAGATAGAAACTGACTCCAAGACCTTCACCTGCAGAGCCATGCTTGTAGTAGCAACAATGGATTTGCAGGCCAGATCTGCCGTTCTGAATATGACACAGCATAATGGGGAATATTCCTGTGTTTATTGCATGGATCAAGGTAAAGTTGTACAATCTGGTAAAGACCATTGCTGTGTGTTTCCGTATGAAGGCAATCCTTTGATATTCAGAACAAGTGAAGTGATACAAAAGGATGGAAAACAAGCACAGCAAAGCAGAAAGAAAGTAAATGGCTTCACTGGAGAAAGCGTTTTTAATTATTTGCCAAA
Source organism: Tridacna gigas (assembly GCA_945859785.2). NCBI lineage: Eukaryota > Metazoa > Mollusca > Bivalvia > Cardiida > Cardiidae > Tridacna > Tridacna gigas. The sequence continues at coordinate 14,708,268 of OX244031.2, read as the reverse complement.
TTTCAGCTTGAACAATAACATTGTGATAGATTATATGCATGGCATACTTCTTGGTGTAACAAAAAAGCTGCTAACATTATGGTTTGATAAGAAATATGATGGAAAAGCTTTTTTTATTGGTAACTCGGAGAAAGAGGTAGACAGACGACTAAAATCTATTACCCCCTCAATCTATTATCTTATCAACAGGCTACCTCGGAAACTAGACACATTGAATCACTGGAAAGCCTCAGAACTTTGATCTTGGTTGATGTTTTATTGCTTGCCATGCCTTCAAGGTCTTCTTCCAGCAGAACACCTAAAACACCCGAGTTTACTCGTTGAAGCTACGTACATCCTTCTAGAGGAGGGAATCAGTAAGGTAGACTTAAAAAGGGCAAACCTACTTTTAAATATTTTTGTAAAAACAACAGCAGGACTATATGACCTGAACATTATTGGATTGAATTTTCATAACCTGCTACATTTGACAGAGTGCGTAAGGAAATGGGGACCAATGTGGGCATGGTCATGTTTTTGTTTTGAATCGTTTAATGGCGAAATTAAGAAAAGCATACATGGCACTGGAAATGTTTGTCGGCAGATATTTTGGTGCCTTCAAGCTACAAAACGGATTGAGAATCTGTCAAATGAACACATGAGCGATAAAGTGAAAACTTTCATTTTATCCGTCACTGATGCTAAGAAAAACAGTGTACAGAGAGATGTAACTCAGTGCATTGTGAAAAAGACATATCCATTACCTGACAACTTTAGTTTAACTCCAGAAGTTCAAAATAAACTAGCCAGTTGGATTAATGAACTTAACCTCAAGAACTTTGTCAGAGCAAAGAAAATCATTCACAATGGCTATGTAATGTACAGCAAACTCTGCAGTAAAGTTAAAACGAGAAATTCCTATACTGTCTCTGTGAGTGAGAATGTTCAGGACAGGAGAATACTTGAGGTTCACTACTTTCTGGTCCACAGAGAAACTTCACAAGTGTTTGCTGTTGGAAAACCCTTGCAGCTGGTTGGTGGTGTTCTTCAAAACAATGTGCCTCATCTTCAGAAAGCAGAATATTGCGGGTAAGTATGACATATTTAAACTCCAATACAAACAAACAAACAATCCAACCACAGAAAGGCCATTACCAAGCGAGTCATCTCTGCTGAACACAGATATCGGGATCTTACAAACATTTCCATTATTGTATTTTTTATCTTTTTATTAAGTCTTGAAAATCTTGGAAATCACAACATACCAATGTTCTGTTTGCTGAAATGTAAATTGGCTGAAACTACATGTATTGTAGATCTACAGAAAAGTCAAATCATGTCTAGTTTTTGGGAAAATTTTAACTTCTAATTTTGAGAAGTTAAAAAACAATGCAAACCGCAGACCATATAACTTGATACGAGCAAACTGAGATTTGTCCATCTTGATCCAAGTTGTCTGCAATGTAATAAACATTTAGAAAGTTTAACTCGGAGACAACGAGCTCTTAATAATATGCATCGTATTCTTGTGATCATTAACTATGCTAAAAACATGGCCTGTTCTCATTCAGTCAGCCTTAGTTTGTAAATAACCGTGCATACAGGTTGAGATTAGGGTTTTTCCGAACATGCTTCTCAAGTGCTTTTAACACATGATAAGAACATTTCACACAGTATAATATGTTTATTTGCATATTGCAAATATAAAGAACTCTCAAATATCGGGGCTGACTGTCCTTCCAAGACTGTTTCACTTAAAAGCAGAGCCAGTCTATTAAGTAGGTAACTGGAGTTCCTGGGTAAACCACCTAGCCACTCACAGGCAGAAAGACTTGGCTTGCCTTACATGCCAGGATTGAACCTCACAGCAATCATTCAGCCACACAGGCCGCATTTTCGATTTACAATATATGTGAATGCTTATAATACACTGTTCTCCATTATGAAATGGAGAATGCATGCAGTGAGTCACAAAAGTCTGCTTGTTTAATGTGTTCTCTCTCATTTTTTGGTATTCCAGTAGCTGGCTAGCAGCAGACATAACACCTCGTGCCAGTCAGCTGGCACCAGATCATAAATCTACTGACAGCCAGCTTACAGAAGACCTAGTTAAGAAATATCAATACTGGTGGAAATCACACTGTATGATGATGTTCTGTATTCATTTCAGTGATAACCTGACTGCTGAAAGAGCCATAACCCTTCAGGAAGTTCTTATTAGTTTTGAGGTCAACAGAAACCATATCATATCCAGACTGCCAAATAATACAGAAAGAGATTAACAGTGATATATGTAAACAAAACATTCAGACTGGAATGTGCAGTGTGCTTTATTTTTTTAAGTCTTTAACAATTAGAACTCTGCTTAAAATTTTCAGCAAACTACATACTGAAATATTTTCTTATCTTTCCCAAAAAACAAGATTTGACACTTCATGGGCCCGACCGGGTATCTCAGTGGTTAGTGTATCTGACTCTTGACCTTGTGGTCATGAGTTGATACCCGGTTGTGACTAACTTTCTTTCTGATGACTTTTTGCCTCACACCAATGTAGGAAAGTAGTCACTGGCTTGGAAAGGAGTAGTGTCAGTACTGGTGAGAGAAAGCCAGGAAGCATAGGTGCACTGTCCTCTGTGATATGACCTAAGCTTTTAAAACTGCATTAAATTAAAAAAAAAACTAAGTCTAATTGGCATGAAATGTCAAATCCTGCTTTTTGGATTAATATGAGAAAAATATCAATTTGCATATCCTGAATTAGCCCAGTGAGTGGTTAAGGTTTAACTCATTACCACATGACAAAATTTTAGACTGGTCCAAATTGAAAGCACCTCTGAAGACAAAAAAAATATGTTTGACTCAAAATTAAATTTTTGGGGGAATGGTAGAAAATGTGGTGGTAAAAGGAGAAAATGCTAGTTGCCAAAATATTCTCTTCTTCCCACGATGTTTTCAAAAGCTTTCTTTCTCACTGTCATTAAAAGTAGGGATTGTGTGGTAAGGGGTAAAAAAAACCTTGAATGTGTGTACACTGTAAATAGTGACATGATTTACATGAAATAGTAAAAGTTAGGTAACATTTCATACAGTAGAAATTAAAAGAAAAAAAGGGAGATAGATTAGTAAAATCCACTGTCACAAATAAGTTTGTCTCCTCTGTATAAAACAGACAGTACAAGAAAATTTCTAAGTATGAAATTGTAGAAAATAGACTAAGTCCGAAGTGCCGCCACTTTCCGTCCTTAAAATTGGCTATCTTATTTTTCCATCACTTTTCCATCTTCAGAATTGACTAAATTCAACTTTCCATGGCAGCTTCTTTATAAATCCGTGGAAAGTTGTAACTGATTTCTTTCTTTCCATGGAAAATTATTGGATTCTACGGATATCCATGGCTAAGAAAAAGATAGAAAATTTGTTATCTGCTTAATCCATGGAATTCCACGGAAAATCAGCCTGCATTTGAAAATTCCATGGCAAATTCTATAGAAATCCATGGCTTTCCATGGAAAATCAAGGAAAGGCATGGCATATTTAGAGACGGGATATTCCCGCCTCTGTAAGACCCAGACGAGGTCCAGGCGGACTCGCTGATTAAAGTTTGAACATTGCACACATATTGTGTTTATTCTATCGATCTAATGCCACACTTGTGGACTATCCAAGAACTGACAAACGAAACAATAACTTTATTTACCAATATTTCAAAATAACATGTTGAATAAAAAACTTTAAAACAATCATTAGTAAATTTTTCCTTGTCATTTTTGACTTTACAGAAGTGTCCTGAAAACAGGACAGTAGGCGTAAATTGGTGCTTTGGCATTTTTTTGTTCATGTTATATGTACTTACTTCTATATTTCTTTGCATGAGATTTAACTTGGACGAAGTTCTATCTATGCTAGAAGATGAACAAGCATAACAAAGGGCTGACATTCACATAGAACCTCCACTTGTGGACAATGTTACAGACGAGGATAGTGGTGATGAGGATGGAGATGTTGATATAAACAACCTTCCAGGTTGAAACTGTCACAACCAGCCTCTGTGACAGTCATTCGGGAAAAAGGATGCACTGTTGTTGATGATGATAGTATTCTTACTAAAGTAAAAATCTAAAATAATGTTAACCATTCCTACATTGCCATAGGTAATGCAGGCCTCCTAGTGAAACCTTTAAAACCTTTAAAAACCTTTAATTTCAGAGCAAACCTTTAAAACCTTTACATTTCCCCAGAAAACCTTTAAAACGCCAAAATAGCCTGTAATTCTCACTCAAAACCTTTATATTTGCTCTGACTGGTTGCCGTGCTAGCTTAACCCTATCGCACTCAGACCAGCCGATACCGCCTTACCTTTATCTCCTCAGAACGCCCGATACCGCCCTTCCAATCTATCCTCAAACCGCCCGTGGCGGCCCGATTATACCGGGTACATTACATCCTTTTGTATTCCTTTATTTACACCAAAAACTACCGTTTCACAACACAAATCATTAAAATGTATATTTCTCCCTATTTTTCTACAAGAATTACCAAAGTACATGTTGTTTTGTCGTAGATATTTAACTGAAAACGAAGGCCAATTATGACTCGCTAAAATTTTTTCCTCGTGTCCTCGCCTGGGTAAAATCCATTTAATTTCCGTTTTTCAACAAAATCTTTCGTTTTAAAGCTCAAAATTTTGAATTAATAAACTTCTCCACATTTTGAAACTTGAAAATTCTACCTAATATACATTAATAACAGATATTATAACCAAATTATCGGTGATTTATGACTCGCCATTTTTTCCCCTTTGTTATGCAACTTTCAAAGTGACGCCATATTTCACTCTTGAAATCCGGTTTCTTCCAGTTTTTCTCGGAAGTCTTGGGTGATTTATGCGCGTATAACTGTCTGCGCATTAACTAAGCGTCACCTACCCATTTCATAACAATATTTCACGAAAGTCACATCGACGACACAAAAAAAACTACATATATATTATTGAAATATAATACTTGCCTTTAAATTTTAATAATTACTTATTTCCAGCGAACTTTTACTTATTTCCAATGAACTTTATTAGAAAAAATTTCGACGAAATTTTAAGGATTTGGAGTTACACTACGAAGGACCAAAAATGGAGTTTGTTACCGACGAAAGGAACTCGGATTTGGACAGCAGTTTCAACAGCGGATTTGACAAGGAGACCCTACAGACAGCAGAGGAAAGAAGGAGAAATTTTGATGACAGCGACATTTCAGACATTTCTGACTGGGAGATTTCCAGCGTTTCAAGCGTATCTTCAGCGGATCTTGGATACCAGAACGACATAACCAGCGACGAGGAAGACCAGAGCGATGAGGAATGGACAGACACACTCCACCCAGTCAACATACGCCCATTTACTGAGGCAGTTGGACCAGTCCATGACCTAGATATGGGAGCCAAGCCTATCCACTTTTTTAATTTGATGTTTGAGGACGACTTTTTCCAGACGATTGCTGACCAGACTAACTTGTATGCAGAACAACAACAACAGATGAATGGAAGAGACACCAGATGGATAGCCACGACGATAGATGAAGTACGGGCCTTCTTCTGCCTACAGATCATCATGGGGATTCACAGACTACCGGAATACAGCCACTACTGGGCCGACGACAGGAATCTGAATGTCCGTGGTGTATCAGAAGTGATGCCGAAGGCCAGATACGAGAAGCTGAACCAGTACATTCACCTTACCAACAACCAACAGCAGCCAGCCAGAGACAGCCCAGACTACGACCCACTATTCAAAGTACGACCACTTTTAGACATGCTGAACAGAAATTTTCTACGACACTACACACCAGGAAGAGAACTGAGCGTTGACGAAGCGATGATAGGATTCAAGGGGAGATCACTGCTGAAACAGTACATGCCAGGAAAACCGACCAAATGGGGGATGAAAGTTTGGCAGCTATGCAAATCAACAACAGGATACACTTCACAGTTTCAAGTCTACACCGGAAGAAGAGAAGCTAACCAAGACCACAGAGCCCTAGGACACAGAGTTGTGATGGACCTACTACAGCCACTACTGAGACGGAACTACCATGTATACTTCGACAACTTCTTTAGCTCTATACCACTTATGGAAGACCTGACCAGACAACAGACCTATGGATGCGGAACCTTACGACTCAACAGAAGAGGATTACCACCAGCCCTGAAGAACGCCAAGCTGAGGCGCCCTGGAGATACGCTGAAACAACAGAAGGGAGATTTACTTGTGACTGTATGGAGGGACAAACGACAAGTTGCCATCATTTCGACCAACCAACAGAAATAAAAGGTTTCAAAAAAGTGTCTTTCAATCATTGTAGTGTGATACGTAAAAATATCATTCTATTAAAAAATTCAGTGTTTGGATATAATTGTGATTCGATATCTTCTTGTTGGATATAATAGTGGTTCAATATAATAGTGATTGGATGTATTTCATGAAGAATAGATTTACGCAAGTATATGTTGTTAATCTAACTATTAACAAATGTTCTGTTCTGTTTGTGTTTTAACTTTGTTTTTAACATTTATTACTAACATTGCAGGTACTTAACCCTTTACCAAACGACAAAATTTTAGACTAGTCCAAATTGAAAGCAATTGCAGACAACATATTACATGTCACTCAAAACATAAAATTTGTCTTTCAAAGGGCTGAAAACACTGTGGGAAAAGAAGAAAATGCTGGTTACCAGCATTTTCTTTTTTCCCACAATGTTTTCAAAAGGCTTCTTTCTTAGGGTCGTTAAAATTAGGGATTGTGTGGTAAAGAATTAAAGTGTTAACTTTGGGTAAATTTTCCCAAATAGGGGTGGTCATTTCTTTTTGTAACTACTCCTGCTATATTTGCAGGAATTGTTTAGTTATTGTTTTATTTTATAGCTAAATGATTATTCTTTCAGATAAAAGCTTTTGATTGGTGATTTTAGTGTTAAAAGTAAATAATTTGGGAATTAAACTAAGAAAAACCAACATTTTTTTTATTTTTCTTTAACTTTTTTAATTCATAAGCAACACACTGGAAATATCATAAACAGACAGCTTCACTGTTCGACAGGAAATTAATCTACCTGCAAAATAAAAAAAAAATTATTAAAATCTGATGATTATTAATCGAGATATGACCTTTTAAAGACACATACCCCACAGTGAACTGATTTTGGGTAAAAATAGCATGAGGACAGGCAAGTCATAAACCCAATATTGGATAATGAGATAGAGGCTTATCAGTTATTGGTGCATCAGTGCAATAGGGTTAAAGCAAGTAATGGATTTTGTTCTGCATTTTCCCTTCTTTTATGTGTAGTTAAACAATGCTGCTTTTGTTTCTTTCATCTTGAGTTTTTCAGAATGCTGTTGTGTTCACCAGCCTACCATGCAGTAGCTGTTTGCAGTAGTGCACTCACCAAACCATGGATGGTGTCATGTTATCAGCATTATGTACCATGGACCTGGATGCTTGAAATGATAAGTCAGTGATTTTGTACACTGAGGGCCCAGTGAAGGAATCTGAGGGCACAAAGACCAAATAAGATATTGTGTGTGGCTCTAGGTGACAGATTCAAAAAGAATGCATACCGTATATTGGTCCCCTAAACCACACATATATTATTTTTGGTATTATGCTCCTGGCTATCCAGTTGTAGCATAGTATTGACCATATCTGCATTAATTGCTGGTTTCCAGCTTGCAAACAATCAATATTGGAAAACAGGTAACCAAAACCCCCCATCATTTTCTGATTGGTCAATATTGACCAATCAGAAAATGTTGGAGGGGTTTGGTTACCTGTTTTTCCAATATTGATTATTTGTGCACTGGAAACCAGCAAATTAATGTAGATATGGTCAATGGCATGTTAGTTTGGTTTCCATGCAAAACAAACTAACATGCAATGCTTTTGCTTTGCTAGTCTGCATGCTTTTTTCCTATATTTTCAGATACCAGTTAACTAACAGATTACTAACCACATGACCATTTATTGTTCATACTAACACTTTCAATGTCACACTCAAAAACCAAGTTCCAGTCAAAATGGCTGGATGAAAAAGATGGAAATGGTGTGTTATGTAGACTGTGGTGTCGACCCTTGCCTGACTCGGTATATGAAGCAAAATGTGTCCAGTGTGCATGTACTATAAATATTGCCAACAATGGACTTTCTGCGTTAAAACAACATTCAATAGGAAAGAAACATAAGCAAAAGGCGGCATGTTTAAATTTTGGAAAATGTGGAGAACAAAAGCCGTTAACATCGTTTGTGACAAAACTGGAACCATCTGTAAGTTCATCTAAAAGTGAAACAGTGTCATCAGCTTGTGCTGTTGAGAATAAACCAGATGTGAATGATTTGTCAAGACTATCCATACCCCCTCCACCACCAAGTGAAAACTCAAGAGTTCCCCAATGGATATCTGTACGCGAAGCTGCAGCTAAGGCAGAAGCACTGTGGACAATCAAGACTGCTTCTTCTAATTACAGCTTTAGTTCTTGTGATGGACTGCCATCCTTGTTCCAGGAGATGTTTCCAGACTCCACTATTGCAAAGCAGTTCAGCCTTAGTCACCAGAAAGCATCATATATGATATCCCACGGGCTCAGACCATATTTCCAGAATAATACTGTGAAAGATGTACTTTCGTCAGGAGTTTACTTTACTATCCACTTTGATGAAACAGTCACCAGTCAGTCAAAAAAGCAAATGGACATTCTAATTAGATACTGGTCGGAACAATCTGCCTGTGTTCAAGTGCGTTACCTATGCTCTCTATTCTTTGGTCATGCTTTTGCCAAGTTTGTTTGCAAAGGTTTACTTGATGTCTTCCAGGACTTAGCATTGCCATTGAACAAGCTTTTAAGTTTGTCTGCAGATGGGCCAAATGTGAACAAGAGTATCAAGGGAAGTATTGACACAGCTGTGAAGGGTGCTGGTGCAGAAGGGTTGGTGGATGTGGGATTTTGCTTCATACATAAAATTCATAATGCTTTTAAAGCTGGGAACACAGCATTTGGCATCCATGCTCTTGACTTTGCAATGAATATATTTACCTGGTTTCATCTGTACCCTGCCAGAGAAGAGGATTTCAAGTTTGTACAAGATGACGAAAATTTGGAAAATTTGAAGTTTCTCAGACATGTTGATTCTAGGTGGTTGTCGTTGTTGCCAGCTGTTGAGAGAATCCATGGACAAATGTCAGCATTAAAGAAGTACTTTACAGTATTCATCCCAAAGCACGAGAAGAGGTCACAGCAGCTGAAAAAATTCAAGGACATCCATGAATCACTGACAAAGAATGAAGGTATCATTCTAGTGGAAATGGCATTCCTCGAGTTAGTCAAGCCACTCTTTGATGGATTTCTGACAGCCTTTCAGGTTGAAGGTCCACTTATACACATGCTGTACCCATCACTTGTGGACATGCTACGTCAGATCATGTACAGATTCATTAAACCCAAATTGGTTCAGGGTAAGAATGGGACCGAATTAGCACAGACAGATGTGAAAAAAGCAGATAACCAGTTGCCTGATGAACGCTTAAACATAGGGGTTAAGGCCAAGGACTATCTCAAGAATCTCAGTCCATTACAGAAGAAAGAATGTATAGTTGGGATGAAGCTCTTCTTTTCCAAGTCCACAGAATATATACAGGATCGACTACCATACAGGAACACATTACTCAAAGCCTTGCCATGTCTCCATCCAGATATGAGACAACAGCCTTCATCTGACTCAAAAGTGGCAACAGTAGCTGCTAATTTGCCATGCTGTGAGGAAAATGAATTGCCTCTTGTAGTGGATGAGTGGAAAATATATAGGGAACTTGAGATTCCACAGAGCTGGGTAACTGAAAAAGATAAGAAGGGCAATGAACAGCCAGTTAGAGTTGACAAGTACTGGGCAAATATATTTGGCCTTACAACAGCAGCTGGAAGACCAAGATTTACAGTTCTACCAAAAGTTGTGAAGTGTGCATTGACATTGTCACATGGCAATGCTGATACAGAAAGAAGCTTGTCCCAGAATAAAAAGATTTTGACTAAAGAGAGAACATCAATGCAGAAGAGCACGCTGATTGGGGTCCGTTTAACTAAGGATGCAGTTGGAGCTTCAGGTGGCCAGGCTGTAGATGTGAAGATAACCAAGGAGTTGCTGTCTCACTGTAAATCAGCACATCAGGAATACAAGAAATTTGTAACTGAGCAGCAGAGGAAAGAAAGGGAAGAAAAACAGAAAAAGGAGAAGGAACGTGAGAAACAGCCCCAAGCAGAAGAAGAAGAAAAGGCAAGGCTTGAAAAGGTGAAAAGCCTGAAAATGAAAATAAGGACATAGACCACAAGATTGAAGAAGCTGAAGGACAGCTAACCCGACTGGATGGTCTAAGTGTTGAGGCCAATAAAAGAATGACAGAAGCCATCAAAGAAAAACATATGATGGGTATCGAAATTGCACATGAGTTGCAGGAAGTTGCAGCCAATAAACAAAAAACAGCACATGCAGCTCTGCATGAGTTAAACAAACGGAAAAGAGAGATCACAGATCAACTTGAAAAATATGCCAAGAAAAAGAGACTTGTGTGAAGCACATACTTATGCTATATGTGTATTGTCAAGCAGCTACTAACCCTTGAGCTTATAATGCATCATAGCTTGCTAAGCTTCTAGTTCCTTGTTATAGTTGCTGTTGCTTGTATAGGCTGTACATACATTAGAGTGTAAAGTTTTGAAGTTAAGTGTAATAATTAACACTAGACACATTATTGCCAAGTATTTTGTTGGATTGAGCCTGGCACTGAATGTTATAACCAGTATATTCTCAGCTAAGAGTATGATCTGCTTACTAATTATGCTCTGCTTACTTATGCTCTGTTACAATCTGTTTGATATTAACCATGTTATTGTGTTTGGTACTAACTTCTTAAACAAATATCCATGCAAGTTTGTCATAAGTGTAACTAACTGCTAGCTATATCAAATCATATTAACTTGCTTTAACCAGTTTGCATGTATATATGTTCATTTGTGTTTGAACTTGTCATTTGTTAAAATACCCAATCATTTTAACCACAGTTTAGTATTGCCTGCCTCCAGGAATGTCCAAATTCTTAGGTTGGAAAATGATTGGGTGATTATAACAAATGCCAAGTTCTACTGATTGTGACAAGTTGAATAAAGAAAGAAAAAAAAAAATTCAGGTCTGGTGAGATGTTTGCACTACTGTAATGATGGACAAGGTTTGGTGAAGCTACAGCATTCTGAACAAAGGTGATGTAGATCCTACACTGTAAAACAGGAGCTATGTATGATATAAATATGCAGAGAAAATAGGTATACACATTAAATAAGGTATGTATTATATTGCATAATTCAAACAGTATATAACATCAAAAAATGACTTTGGTATGACTGTGGGTTTAATAAAGAAATGAGAACTTCGACGAAAATAGCCTTTATTTACTCTTTATTTTTTCATATTTTACACTAAAAGGCCTTTATTTTCATACATTGGAGCCTTTATAAAAACCTTTATTTTTGTTTTGGCCTGCTAGGAGGCCTGGTAATGTAATGATACCATATATATATGGAATATTTCACAAATTGCTTCGTAACTATATTCTATAATACTTGTGTATAAGACAAGTAATATGATAAAATTAATATCTTTGATTATTTCAGGATGACACATCACCAATACCTGGCACATCTACTGGTAGAAAACGTGCACAAACTGCCTCAAAAGAATCAAGACAAACAAAGAAATCAAAACATCTACTGCCAACGAAGCACAACTGGGTAAAATAGGATATACCATCAGAACAGTCGGAATGCTTTGTATGGCACCAACCAAACCTCAACACATCAAATCTTCCATAATCTCCTGATGGCATCTTTGAACCATTTTTTGATGAATATGTAATGGATATGATGGTGCAGAACTGCATATCCTACTCTGGATCAAAGGGAAGACAAAGGTTTTCCATTACAACAGAAGTTGGGGCATTTATAGCTATACTGATAATATCTGGCTACAGTGCAGTACCTCGAAGAAGAATGTATCAAGAGTTTGAGCTCGGTTTTGAAATGAGGATATTGCATTGGCAATGACAAGAAATAGATTCGATGAAATTATGTGATACATGTATGTTGGCAACAACAATCTGCTCGATCATGTGGATAAGTTCATTAAAGTTAGACCAATGCTGAATATGATGAATGAAAGGTTCCTTCTTTACATTCAAAAAGAAAAGAACTTGTCTATAGATGAAAGTATGATACCTGACTATGGCAGGCATGGCGCACAGCAGTTTATACGAGGAGAACCTATAAGATTTGGTTACAAGACATGGGCCCTTACCACTCCATTGGGGTATGTGCTGCAGTTTGAGCCCTTTTCAAGGAGCATGTGAATGACAAGCTGCTGACAGTCATCAACTTGGCATGGGTGGTGTTGTAGTAATGGATCTGTTAGCCAAGCTGAAAAAAGGCAACGGCTATCACCTTACATTTGTTAATCTTTTTAGTTCACTGCGTGTTGTGGACAAACTCAGCAGTACGGGTATTGCTTGCACAGGCACAATAAGGTCCAAGTATGTAGAGGACTGTCAACTACAATCCGTGAAAGGAACAATGCGGTACTTATGATAATGCATATGATGCCACCAAAGGATTGTTTGTCGTTAGATGGAACAATAACAGGACTGTCAATGTTTTTTCTAACCAATACTGGGTGTTGCCATTGCAAACAGCCTCAAGGTGGTCCAGATCAGAAGACATAGAATACGCATGGAGCAACCATATGCTGTTAAGCATTACAACAGGACAATGGGTGGCGTAGACCTATGGATCAGAACATGGAAAAGTGCAGAGTGGCAATAAGGTTAAAGAAGTGGTGGTAGCCCATTTTTATGTATTGCATTCACTTAGCAGTACAGCAAACCTGTCAGCTATTCTGTTTAACAAAAACCTGAAAGGAAACACCTCTAAATCTTCTTGAAGTGCGTAGACACATTGTTGGAGTACTGCTAGCACGGGGAACACCATTTCCTATTATTGAGGACAACCGAAAGGGCGTCCTGTTGCTGATGCCAAACATGTTCCAGAAGGCATTTGATACCATTTGATTCGAAATTTTGATTACTTTTGTTCCTAGCATCCTGTTTTCAGTACACATACTAAAATTATTAATTTAGCAAAAAAAAAAGAGCTGTAGAAGATAAAAAAGGTTTGATTCTATTTGGTCTAGATATATTCCCTTCATGTATAAATCAATTTCCCCAAAATGAAAAACTCGGGCATATACGGGTTAAAACATGAAAAACAGACATGCTTGAAATAAGACCTACCTTTAAATTCTGATTAAACATACCAAGTAAATTAGCCTTTTGAGCTGACTGGCATGGAAGTTGCAGTATAGGAAACTTGTCCTGTCCCCAGACTTATCACGGGTTCCCAAATTCTCAAGTCTGAATAACCAAACAGAAACAAAGTCCAGACTATAGTTGACCATGGACATATTTTGGAAAAAACATTACATGTCTGAACAAATTGACACTTGCAAAAACTGGGGACTGCAGAGAGATGAAACAAGTTGAAGAAAACCATAGATTTTGGATACATCTGTGGCACTAGATAGTGAAGACATCATTAGCCTTGAGTTTGATCACGTAGCCTATGGGACAGTGGCAGTTATTAACAGTGTGACAAAAACATGTGAATGGGCTAGCAACAATGCATTCAGTATTGTCAAGTGACCAAGACACAGAACGAAGACTTTGGCCATGTCCTTGCAGAAACTTTCATCCAACATGAGTGACAGAGCTAGAAATGAAAAGCTTGCAAACAAGATTTTATATGACTGGAGGAACAGGATACATCAAAAGTTTGATGGTAATGTAAAGACTGTGCACACCTTTCACTGTCTGGCACATATTCTTTAAACCTTTAAATTACCACACAATCCCAGGTTTTAACAACCCAGAAGAAGAAAGCCTTTGAAAACATTGTTGAAAAAGGAGAAAATGCTGGTAACCAGCATTTTGTCCTTTTCACACAGTATTTTCTACCCTGTCAAGGACAGAAATCATCATTTGAGCTATATTCCACTTGCAGTCTGCAAATACTTTCATTTTTGACCAGTCTAAAATTTTCTTGTGGTAGAGAGTTAAGGATTTCATAACAGTATTTGGCTGGATAATGAAAGAAAATGGCATAAAGGTTGTTGAAACTGATGGTCCTTCAGGCAGAGATGGAATGCCCATCTTCAAAACAGTAAAAATCATTCAGCTGCTGAATGTGCAGTAAGACAGCCTTTCATACACGTACATTTCGTCCCACTGGAGATGACAATGGGTTTAGAGACCGCTAGGAGGTTCACTGCAGTGCGAATGGGGTAAAATCATTAATTGACAATTATCATGACAATCAATTTAACCCATTTAGCCCTTGACCACACAATCCCGACTTTTAACGACCCTAAGAAAGGAGTCTTTTAAAAACATTGTGGGAAAAGGAGAAAATGCTGGTAACCAGCATTTTCTGCTTTTGCCACAATTTTTTCCATCTTTCCCAAAACAAATTTCAATTTTAAAATCACATTCATTTTGACGTCTGTAAATACTTTCAATTTCAGCCCGTCTAAAATTTTGTCGTTTGATAAAGAATTACGCCTTGTGTCCCCTTTTGGGGGACATTCCACAAATTATGCCTCTGGCTTTCACCAATTAACATTCCATGTAATTGTTTATCTTGAGAATGTCAAATAAGTTGAATATTGTGTCATCATGGTAAATATAATGGGGATTTTATCAGTACCGGTAATTAGCAGAGCCCCAGGTAATTTTTGGAACCAAGGAGTATTTAAGCATCATTTTCTTATGATAGGGGTAAAATGAAATGACTATGCTTAACCAGCAAATTTTCAAGAAAGAAAATTCTAATGATAGAGTAAAAACCGAGTTTTACCCCATTATTGAAATAGTAATTTCAATCCCATAACGTTACCTTTTTTCATTTTAGATAGTGACAGTAAGATTAATTGAAAAAAATAGCAATTTTATTGTATTCTTTTTATCTGTTATATGCTGAGCATTGTATAAAGGAAAATGTGTTGCTGAAATATGGATACCAGGGTTCTCAATCCCAGAGTGATTTACTCTTGGACCCTAATTTTCAAGTAAAAATGGAATTTCCAAGGATCAAAGAGAAAATTTTCATGTTCAAGGGTCAACATTACCCAGTTGTTATGAAGAGATAAGTGTGAAATTAACACAATTTTTCATGTATTATGTTTTTTAAATTTACGAGTGCATTTCCAAACATTGAATACAACTGTTTAGTAATTTCAAGCACTTGATCATCAGAAAGATGGAGAATTGAATTTTAATTTGCAACCCTAGCATGCAATTTGTCATTATGAATAAATGGACACAATGTTCTGACAGTTTTCCAAACAACATAATTTTAGACTCTTTCACATTTAAAGCAGTTGCAGACAAAAATTCAAATGTGGCTTGAATTTCTGGATTTGTTTTTCATAAGCATACCAGAACGTTGTGGAAAAAGAAGAAAAGAAAGGTCACCATCATGAAAGGGTTCTTTCATTCTATACATGCTTTTCGTGTGACATCATCACATCCGGACACCTGCGCTCCGTCCGCCATTTTGTTTGGCATGTCAAAGTATACATGGGTCACTACACACGAAGAAAAATAACAAACGCAATCGTCTGTAAAAAATGCTTGTCTCCTGTTGGGTAAACGGCTGTGCAAACCGAGCTAATGGAAAGGATAAAAGGGTTTTTTTAGCATACCTGCCATTCAAGAAAATGAAGGTGATTTTACCAGATCCCTGACTGAGAAGCGTTGGCGGCTTTGGCTTGCAAACAACAACCTGAGGCATTTCCCGACCAAATACTCCAAGATATGCTCCAATCACTCTGTCAAAGGTACCTGCTTGGATTATGGGAACTATGTATTCTTCATTCTTTGTATGAGTGACCAACACCTTCTTTAACACTAGTTCCAGTGCTAACACTGTAAGACAAGAAGGCCTAACTTCCACCCTCCGCTGTCTAATTTGTACGTTGTCATATATTTTATTTCATAGACCCTAAAGCATCCGATGGTATTAATCACTACAAAACAGATATTTTGTCTTCCACTTCTTGATCTGTACAGAGATTTGTGTAAATTCACTGTTTAAATTCATTATTAAAGACGATAAGACAGATTGAAGTGCCTCTGATCGGACGATATCAAACTGATCTTTGTTGTGTCATAGGTTTTCTCGTTTGTTTTCAGCGTCCGAGTTTTCATGTCAACTAATTTTTGGAGAAGTATTCTCACATCGTTCGACATGAATTCGTCAATTTGGGTAGCAGGTAATACTAAAACCTGTCAATTTGTTCAGAAAATGACATGCAAACATTTCAGTGACGACACCGCTGATCAAGATGACGATCTTGGTCGTCAACAAAATACGCAATGAAAATCAGCCAAATTGCGTATTGTGAGAAACATGTGCGTATTTGGTACGCTTTAAAATAAGTTTTGTTGCGTATTAATAGCGTAAAATATGCAAATACGCCGCTTATCTGGGGAGCTGTAATTAGTATGAATTACAGGAAAGTATTCAAAGTGAAGGAGTGAACTGCTGGAAGGATGGCCAGAAATAAAAAATATGGGTTTTTTATTTTACTTATACATATTCTTATATAACAAATTGAATAAAACTTATTCCATTTTGATTAGTGAATATGAAAATCTGCAAACACATGGCAATTTATGAATTTTTCCTTACTTTTTTTCAATTGTAACTGTGCCCCATATTGGGGACGCTAGGACTGAGTGGGAACAGGTTTTTCTGAGTAGTTTATTGTCTTCCATAGGCGTTTTACCCGACACGTAGTTGTTTCAACACTTGAAGATGAGACCAACTTTCAGATGGCCTATATACACGTTGAGCCACCACCTGTAGATCCTTCGACAGATGAGGACAGTGCAGATGAAGACTCTGAGGTTGTTGTTGACAACCTTCCTGGTCAAGTACTATAGGAACCAGCCCATGTGACAGTTGTAAATCCTGATGAACATACTGTTATTGGAGAAATTGATCAAGAGGCAGTAAGTATATCATTTAATCGGCTAAAATTTACATATATTGAAAATTACTAGATAACTTGAACACCAGTAACTGTTGTACTTTTGTTATTATATTTTTTTATGTATTTTGTTCTGAAATATGTATTTTGTTCTAAAATCAAACATAAACTCAATGTACGACGGATCGTTTTAAGAAATATGGAAAAGTTGATTATTTATTTCAGTAAATCATTTGTTTTGTATTTGCAGGTTGAAGGACAAGATGACAGATCATCTACATCTGGCTCAGACACTGATTCATACAAAGTGCCTGATGAAATACCAGTTGCAGCTACACCCAGCACCTCCAAACGACGACCAGTACGGGTTGCCCTAAAGGACTCTAGGTTCGCTTGCCTAGCAAAACACCAAAATCCCCCAAAACGTCAATGGCAAGGATGTGACATTCTACAAAAAGCATCCAACAGATTTATTTGGCATGACCTGAATGCTGACACATCAAGGCTACCAAAAACTCCAGTGGTCTCTTTGGGTTATTCTTTGATGATGACATCATTGATATGACTGTAAAATATAGTATGATGTATGGTGGTTCAAAGGGAATGCATGGGTTTTCTATAAGCCCAGGCAAAATCAGAGTATTTACTGCAATACTTTTAATTTTTGGCTACAGCAAGGTATCGAGGAAAAGAGTGTATTGGAGTCTTGATGCAGACATACACAACAATGCCATTGCAGGTGCAATGACAAGGAAAACGTTTGATGAAATCATGCAATACATACATCTGGGAGACAATTACAACCTTGAAGTGACTGATAAATTCAGTAAAGTTCGCCCTCTTTTGGCTATGCTCAATTAAAGATTTTTACTGTTCTCCATGAAAGAAAAAAAAATCAATCCACTGACGAAAGTATGATCCCCTACTATGGACGACAGGGGGCAAGGCAGTCTATTCATGGAAAACCTATCTGGTTCAAGAGGTGGGCCCTGACAACATCCCTTGGATATGTCCTACAGTTTGCACCCTATCAAGGTGCCAGAGGTCAGTAGGCTGTAGACAACAACCAACTTGCAATGGGTGGAGCTGTTGTCATGGACCTCTTGGCCGAGCTTGTAAAAGACAATGGATACCATCTGACATTTGATAATCTATTCATTTCATTAAAACTAGTTGATGAACTTAACAACATAGGCATAGCAGGCGCAGGCATAATCCGATCAATCCACCTGCATGATTGCCCTGTAAGGTCTGTGAATGAAAAGCAAAATATGGCATGAGGTACTTATGTTATGCCTATGACAAGCGCAACGGTCTTATTGTTGTGTGATGGAATGACAATAACATTGTGAGCGTTATTTCAAATCAACATGAGGTGGAACCAGAACAGACAGCAAGTAGATGGTCCAGGGCTGAACATGAAAGAATTCGGGATCCAGCAATCTTTTCCCAAAAAGCGCTATAACAGAACCATGGACGGAGTTGACAGAATGGATCAGAATGTTGAGCTGTACAGGACCAGGATACGTTCAAAGAAATGGTGGTGGCCAGTGTTCGCGTACTGTCTTGGCTTGGCTGTACGGCAGACATGGCACTTGTACAGGGCAACAGAAAATAGCAGGACAGAGCCATTAAGATTCATTGGGCATCCACAGAGCTATTGTTAAAGTTTTCTTAGTGCATAGCAGGAGACAGGCCACTCCTGGGAGACCTAAGGGGCGACCACATGCTCTCACAAGGTGTGTTCCTGATGGAACACATTATAATGGAAAGGGTCATTTTGCACGACCTTCAACACAACACCGCTGTGCGTTGTGCAAAAATAAATGCAGAACTATGTGTGCCAAATGCGATATTGGTCTTCATCATAAATGTTTTGAGGTATTTCATACTGCTTGATATTGCTGTTTTGACAAGTCAAATAATTGATAACTATCGTGCTAGGTGACACAGATGGGAGGAGATCGTTGATCTAACAATGATCCGTTATTGTGCTGCACAAGTTTTAAATATTATATTGTATGATTAGAGGACAATATATAAGTGTTTTGGCCAGTTTCATTATATTTTTGCGATATATATACTTTATCCAATAGACACAGTATGTACCTAGCATCCCCAAAAGGGTTTCAGTATTTTGGGGTGTAATCAAAATACATGTAATTATTCGTAGTTATAACGAACTATATTTTGGTGTATGAATACAATAAATATTTGTCTAGGGAAGATTATGACCGATTTAAATACAGTGATAAGGAGGAAAGTATACTTAAAGAATCGTCTATTACCTCTATTACTGTCTGGTGAGCTGTTCGAGTTTTGGAAACGGTTTGCAATACTCGATAATTCTGTCGCTACATGTACATTTTCAATACAGGAATCTGTGAAACCACTGGTTCCTTTTTGTAAAGCCCAAAATAATTGAGATGTATTATCACCAAAACAACCTTTGACTAAAAGTGCTGCACACTCTTCCTGCAAGTATTGAATATGGGCACACAAGACAGTAACCATTGGTCTTATATCAAGGTCACTCCCTTCTTCAGTTTGACTAAGTAATTTCAGCAATGTTTCAACGTATCTAATAGTTATCATTTTTAGCTAAGACATTAACCAAAGTTTGATCTTCTCTCTTTGTCCCTGTGCATGTTTCATTTAGTTTAAGGTGGGGGGGGGGGGGACATTACTTTATCTACTGACTGTTTAATAGAATTAAATCTTTCTTCAATTTCATGGAATTCAGATATCCCAGAGGTGAACTTACTTTCAGGACTGGATTGACTACTTTGAGCCTGGTCTGGCTCAGTTCTTGATCTTCTTCTGCTGGAGTACCTGTACTTTCGGTCGTGCCCCTAAGGCTTCAGTATTTGACGAACTATTTTCACTCACAAATCCCCAAGATGGCGGATCACGCGCGGAACTCATTTCCTCAAATAGCTGTCAGGTTTGATTACCGTCAATTTCGAGTTGATGAAGTCGGCACTCCATCCTTTCGATTGCCGACACAATCTTTTTTTTAAATATACTTTCCTCTTTATCACTGTAATTCTGTGTATCATTTAAATCGGTCATAATCTTCCCTTAGAGCCAGGCCGGTCTCCACGAGAGACTTGCACATGGACTAGACCGGCAACAGCACTAATAAGAAACCAGAATAGATAAGCGAGTATATAACATAGATTTCTTATAAATAATAAATGGTCCAGATCTGCTGTGTTACAATTGGCAGCCCTTGCCATGATAAGGGTCATCAAGAAGTAGCTTGTAGACTTTCTATGGACCATTCTGCAAAAATAAATTAGCCATGCTCTGGCAAAAAGGGCTTAGCCCCTTACTACATGACAAAATTTTACAATTGTCCAATTTGAAAGCATTTGGAGACGACAAATTAGAAATGGCTCTTTTGGTGAAATTTATCTGTAAAAGGACAGAAAAGGAGAAAATGCTGGTTACCAAGATATACAAGGCAGTGGAAAAGCTCACAGGAAAAGGTTATATCAACTTTGGGGGCATCAGTCACTTTTCAGAGGCACGTCTTGTTTATATTGCGGTCGTGGACCCAGGAAGGATGACATCAACCCTGAATTTTGGAAATAGATCAGTCTGTTTTACAAAGTAGACAAGAAGGTGAGCGGTGAATATCTAAATAATGTCCAACATGCATTTTGTAAAGTACAGAGCAAACACTATCAGAACCAATCAAGAGAGCATAACGGAGGCTCTTTCCAAACTGATCATTCTAGGAGTCCAAAGAAGCATCTGGGAAGAGGATTTCCAGCCCAGTCAAATAGACTACCCCTTCCATGAGTACCTTATTTCTAGTTTACAAAACAAGAAAAAAAAGGCTCAAAAAGAACTGTCAGAAACGCAGTCACAACAACTGGCTGCTGCTCTGACAGCAGAATTGGACGGCTTATAAACTTGTGATTTTAAGTACATAGTGTAATTGGATATAACAAGGGGATTTGTGCACAAATACACAGGCAAAAGACTGTTGGTTGTAAATATTTACGGATTGTGCAATAATACCCATCTTGAACAGAAAAAGGACTGTTTGGTTGTAAACTGGAAATTTTTTACATATTTTTATTTGATTTACAGTTCATTCCAATGTCTTTGTAACAATCATTCCTCTTGTGATTTCCAGTCATATCATGTACATAGTGTAAATAGATATAACGACAGGATGTGTGCAATAATACTATTATACACAGACAAAGGACTGTTGGTTGTAAATATTTTGGGATTGTGCAACAATGCCCATTTTGACAAGGTAAAGGACTGTCGGATTGTAAATAGAAAAAATTTTTTGGGCGATTTTTATTTGATTTCATAGTTTTTGCAATGAAATACTTACACAAGAGAAACTTCTACAGGATGGTGATGATCTTACTCGGGATAGGGCAATCCAAATAGCAAAGAGTTATGAATATTTGCAAGCCCAACTCAAAACTACGTACAACAAGAGGGCCATGATGGCCCTGTATCGCTCCACTGGCTTATAAATATAAACCATGAAGAGAAGTCTTTACTATATAAGCCCTCATAAAACTTTGACCCCAGGGCTACAGTCGGACTAAATGGGGAATATGTGTATTAGAAGAATAACATGCCAAATTTGGGAGTTCTTGGCCTTATGGCTAGTAACAAGACGGTTTCTGAACTTTTCACTCAATAAACCCATGTAAAACTTGTGAACCCTGGTGCAGGGCCAAACTTGATCCTAGGGCTGTAACTTGGGCCCTCTTTGTAGTTGTCCACTAGATAATGCTATAATTATGCAAAATTTGGTAGCCTAAGCCTTATGGCTATGTACACCAAGATTTAAAAGTTTTCCCTATGTAAGCCTATGTAAATCTTGTGAAACCCCCCCCCCCCCCCAGCATGGGGCCAAATTGACCCCAGGACTATAATTTGGGCACTTTTGGTAGACCCCAACTAGATCAAGTTAAATGCAAAATTTGGTAGCTCTAGGCCTTATGGCACAGGTACAGGAAGGTTTTTAAAGTTTTCTCTATATAAGCCTATGTAAAACTTGTGACCCCTGGGGCAGAGCCAATTTTGACCCCAGGGCTATAATTTCAAGAAACATGATAGAGGTTTACTACATAAAGCTACATGCCAAATTTGGTAGCCCTATGCCTTATGGTTTCAGACAAGAAGATTTTTGAAGTTTTCTCTATATAAGCCTATGTAAAACTTGTGACCCCTGGGGCAGAGCCAATTTTGACCCCAGGGCTATAATTTGAAGAAACTTGATAGAGGTCTACTACATAAAGCTACATGCCAAATTTGGTAGCCCTATGCCTTATGGTTTCAGACAAGAAGATTTTTAAAGATTTCCAATATTTTTCAGTTTTGTTGCCATGGCAACCAGAGTTTTTGAAGGAATCAAATTCTTTCAAGAAATTCTGAAGAGGACCATGGCAGGATCATTTCTGTGAAGTTTCATGAAAATTGGATGGGTAGTTTCAGAGAAGAAGATGTTTGAAATAAAAGTTAACGCACGGACGGCCGGACGGACGGACGCACGACGGACACCAGGCCATGACATAAGCCCGCTGGCCTTCGGCCAGTGGAGCTAAAAATGGATATGATGAATCTATCAATTCTGTCAAACAAGGAAACTCAGCATCGAGCTCAAAGAAAAAGCAACAGAAAGAGACGATGAAAGACAAACCCAATAAAAGTCCAAAGAGTGGGCAGCGACCTGAAAATGAGAACTGTACTGCCAAGGGAAAATAACGTTACTCTTGTAAACAATGGAACCATTTCCAGTCAGTTTGTAGATTAAGAAATAAGCTTGTTCACAATATTGTAAATAAATCAGAACGTGAACATAAGTGTGAATTTAATGTTGATTGTGTGAGGGGTGTACAGAAGAAACAGGTATTTGCTGAATTATTTCTGTAAGAAACGCAATAATTCTGTACCAATTTCTTAAGTTAGATACAAGAGCTAGTTGCAACACTCTTACTGAAAGTACATACAAGTTACTAAAATGCACTGAACCACTGGAAAGGGTAAATTGCATCCTTACTGCATACAATGGTGCAAAGCTTAATGTTTTGGGAAGTGTCAGACTGAAGTTGAACTGTTGGTACAAATCTATCACAAAATGTGTTGATTTCTTTGCTGTTAGCAAAAGCAAATATCCAATTTTAGGATTGGAAGCATGTCTTGATTTCAATTTGATCAAAATAGTCTTGTCTGTAGACAACAACTGTCCATCTTTTACAAATGATATACCGTAGTCATGAAAAAATATGTTGACAGATTTCATAGTATAGGTAAACTTCCAGGGACTTGTTCAGTACAAATTGACAAAGTTGCTGAACCACTGGTTCACCTATCAAGACGCCTCGTACCTATGCATGATAAGGTAAAAAAAGAATTAAACAGAATGGACTAGAGGCTCTTGAGGGCTTAAATTGCTCTACTGGCAGTGATTTTGCTTATTTTCATACATCATTAATTCATGACGCAAAATGGAAAAAGACAATCAAGAGGGCCATGATGGCCCTGGATCGCTCACCTGATGTCAATAGGCGAAATTTCACTCCTGGGTCATAATGACCCAATTTAAAACTGATCTGAGATATCATTGAGACAAACATTCTGACCAATTGTCAGGTCAATTGAGGTGAAAATGTGGCCTCCAGAGTGTCCAAAATGTCTTTCTTCAATTTGACCTAGTGACCTAGTTTATGACCCTATGTGACCATATTTCAAACTCATCCAAGACATCAAAGCAAACTTGTTGACCAAGGTTCAGGTGAATTGGGCAAGAAATGCCACCTCTAGAGTGCCCACAAGGTATTTCTGTAATTTGACCTAGTGACCTAGATTATGACCCTATGTGACCCAATTTCAAATCCATTTAAGATATCATTAAGTCAAACATGCTGACAAATTTTCAGGTCAGTTGAGCAAAAACTGTAGCCTCTACAGTGCCCACAATACACTTCTTTAATTTGACCCAGTGACCTAGTTTATGACCCTATGAGACCCAATTTCTAACTGATCAGAGATATCATCAAGTCGAATATGTAGACCAATTTTCAGGTCAATTTAGCTAGAATTGTGGCCTCTAGAGTGCCCACAAGGTATTTCTTAAATGTTGTTTATGACCCTATGTGACCCAATTTTGAACTCCTCTGAGATATCATCAAGACAAAAAAAATGTGGCCTCTAGAGTGCCCACAAGGTATTTCTTTAATTTGACCTAGTGACCTACTTTATGACCCCAGATGACCCAATTTCAATCTCATCCAAGATTTAATTAAGGCAAACATTCTGATAAATTTTCAAGTGAATTGAGCAAAAAATGTGGCCTCTAGAGTGCCCACAAGGTATTGCTTTAATTTGACCTTAGTGACCTAGTTTATAACCCTAGGTGACTCAAATTCGAACTCATCCAAGATTTCATCAAGACAAACATTCTGACCAATTTTCAGGTCAATTGAGTAAGAAATGTGGCCTCTAGAGTGTCCACAGGGTATTTCTTTAATTTGACCTAGTTTATGACCCCAGGTCACCAAATTTCAAACTCATCCAAGATTTAATTAAGACAAACATTTTGACAAATTTTCAAGTCAATTGAGCAAAAAATGTGGCCTCTAGAGTGTCCACAAGGTATTTCTTTAACTCTTTACCACACAATCCCAACTTTTAATGACCCTGTGAAAGAAGTCCTTTGAAAACCTTGTGTGAAAAGGAGAAAATGCTGGTAACCAGCATTTTCTCCTTTTCCCACAATGTTTTCTATCCTACCCAAAACAATTTTCAATTTTTCAATTAATTTATTTTGTCGTCTGCAAATGCTTTCAATTTGGCCCAGTCTAAATTTTTGTCATTTGGTAAAGAGTTAATTTGACCTAGTGACCTACTTTATGACCCCAGGTGACCGAATTTCAAAGTTATCTGAGATTTAATTAAGAAAAACATTCTGACCAATGTTCAAGTCAAATGAGCGAAAAATATGGCCCACAAGGTATATCTTTAATTTGATCTAGTGACCTAGTTTTTGACCCTAAATGACCCAATTTTGAACTCATCTGAGTTTTTATCAAGACAAACATTCTGACCGAGTTTCATGAGTACCAGACTAAAAATGTCGCCTCTAAAGCGCACCCAAGGTTTTTCTAAGATTTTACCTAGTTTTTGCCCTCACATGATCCAATTTTGAACTTGTCCGAGATTTTATCAAGACAAACATTCTGACCAAGTTTCACAAGTATCTGAGTGAAAATGTGGCCTCTGAAGTGTACACAAGGTTTTTCTAAGATTTGTGACCTAGTTTTTGACCCCACATGACCCAATTTCGAACTCGTCCGAGATTGTATCAAGACAAACATTCTGACCGAGTTTCACAAGTATCTGACTGAAAATGTGTCCTCTAGAGTGCACACAAGGTTTTTCTAAGATTTGACCTAGTGACCTAGTTTTTGACCCCACATGACCCAATTTCGAACTCATCCGAGATTTTATCAAGACAAACATTCTGACCAAATTTCACAGGTATCTGACTGAATATGTGGCCTCTAGAGTGCACTCAAGGTTTTCCTAAGATCTGACCAAGTGACCTAGTTTTTGACTCCACATGACCCAATTTCGGACTTGTCCGAGATTTTATCAAGACAAACATTCTGACCAAGTTTCACAAGTATCTGAGTGAAAATGTGTCCTCTAGAGTGCACACAAGGTTTTTCTAAGATTTGACCTAGTGACCTAGTTTTTAACCCCACATGACCCAATTTCAAAATCTTCCGAGATTTTATCAAGACAAACATTCTGACCAAGCTTCATGAGGATTGGACTGAAAATGTAGCCTCTAGAGCGTTCACAAGGTAAAATGTTGACGCCGGACGCTGCACGACGGATGCCGGACACAGCACGATCACAATAGCTCACCATGAGCACTTTGTGCTCAGGTAAGTTAAAAAACATGTCAAACAAGAGCACCACATGCAGGTGCCAACAATTAGGTGTTGTTTTACGACAGATAAAAATTTCCCTAACAATTTTTGAAAAAGGTCACCCTAGGAACATTTCTGTGAAATTATTTCAAAATCTGATCAGCCATTCCAGAGAAGTAGAATTAAGAAATTCCTCTTCATGTCCCTTTAGTGCAAATAGCCCCCACCACCAGAGCCATGTTTCTTGACAGATCACAATTTTGCGAACAAGTTTTGAAAAGAGTCACCTAAGGAACATTTCTGTGAAATTATCTCAAAATCTGACCAGCAGTTTCAGAGAAGAAGAATTTTTACGAATTTCTCCATGTCTGTATAGTGTAAGTAGCCCACAGTCATCAGAGCCATGTTTCTTGACGGATCAAAATTTCTCGAACAATTTGCAAAAACGGTCATCCAAGGAACATTTCTGTGAAATTATTTCAGAATCTGACCAGCCGTTTCTGAAGAAGAATTTTTAAGATTTTCTTCATATCCGTATAGTGCAAATAGCCCCCAGTCACCTGAGCCGTGTTTTTAGACAAATCAAATTTCGTGAACAATTTTTGAAAAGGGTCACCCAAGGTATATTCCTGTGAAACTATTTCAAAATCTGACCAGCGGTTCCAGAGAAAAAGAATTTTTAAGAATTTCTACATGGCCGTATAGTGCAAGTAGCCCCAGTCACCAGAGCCATGTTTCTTGACGGATCAATATTTCGTGAACAATTTTTGAAAAGGGTCACCCAAGGAACATCTCTGTGAAATTATTTCAAAATCTGACCAGCCGTTTCAGAGAAGTAGAAGATTTATGAATTTTTTCATTTCCGAATAGTGAAAGTAGCACCCATTCACCAGAGCCGTGTTTCTTGACGGATCAAAATTTCTCGAACAATTTTTGAAAAGGGTCACCCAAGGAACATCTCTGTGAAATTATTTTAAAATCTTACCAGCGGTTTCAGAGAAGAAGAATTTTTAAGAATTTCTTTATATCCATATAGTGCAAGTAGCCCCCAATCACCAGAGCCATGTTTTTCAACAGATCAAAATTTCGCGAACAATTTTGAAAAGGGTCACCCAAGGAACATTCCTGTGAAATTATTTCAAAATCTGATCAGCGGTTTCAGAGGAGAAGACTTTTAAAGAATTTCTTAGAAAATTCCATTTTGTTGCCATGGCAACCAGAGTTTTTGATGGAATCAAATTTTGTGAACAATTTTTAAAGAGGACCTCCCACGAAACATTCCTACCAAGTTTGGTCCAAATTGGCCTTGTGGTTTAGGAGGAGAAGATGTTTAAAGAATTGTTGACGACGCACGACGAACAACGCACGATGCACGGACGCACGACGGACACCAGGTGATCCTAAAAGCTCCCCTTGAGCACGTTGTGCTCAGGTGAGCTAACAAAAAAAAAGGGGGGGTGTTGTTGCAACTGGGCTTGGACCCACTAAAACAAGCATAAGTAGGTATGGCGAAATGAAGAAATTGTGAAAAAATTAAAGTACAATTTCTCAAAACAAGTTGTTTGAAATCCAGCCAAATATGATAGGGTTTCAGTACTCATTGTGTTGAACAATCCCTGCAAGTTCCAAAGAAATGTGACTAATAATGTGGACTCTGTTGAGTAAACAATACTAAGTCATCAAATGGCTGCTTTTCCAAAACTGATAGCTGAATTTTCTTCATTCTTAATAGGGTTCATTCCCTTGATATTACAAATGATTTGTGCAAGTGTGCAAGTTTCAAAAGATTTGCATAAAAAATGAGAACTTAATTGCGTAAACAAAAAATGTAAAAACAAATTTAAAATTCAAGTCAAGTTGATTATCTGTCTGGCTGTCCCTTTACAAAAATGGTTTCAAAATACATGTAATCATAATTTTATTTTCTGGGGGTTACTGATCTAATGTTACATAAAGTCAATATATTGATCTAACATAAGACTGATGAAGTCCATTTTCTTAAGTATGTTTAAGTCTCTACCAGTAATATTCTTAACACAATTCAGAAAACTTGATTCATCCTTGTGCCCTTCAAGTATAAAGTCTACCGTCTCATTCGACAGTGGTGGATTTATATCAGATCGTCTCAACAGAATATTTTCTGGGTCATACCGTAACTGATCTTCCATTAAGATGATCTCCAGTTCATTATTTCCTTCAAGCATTGCTAGAATTGTTGAGCTTAATAAAACCTCTTTAACTATCAGTATTCTTAGATTTCGACAAGCTCTCACAAAATTTAAAATCTGAACATTGATTGATAAGAATTTACTGTCCCTCTTTGCAAACTCGTAGATTTTCATTGAGAATGAGAGGTCAATAAAAACTTCCAGTGTGGAAGAATAACACATCAAGAGTGGACTTAGAGTGTCATAATGAAGTAAATGGTCCTTCTGATATCTGAAAGTCCTCACAGGCATTTCTTTCTTTAACATTATCTCCTTTTCTGTCCACTCATGACCAACTCCAAAATGGCAGTGAACTCGAAAATGTTGACCTTGACTGCATATTTGCTTCCACTGCCAATTTTGTAAAGCTTCGTTGTAGAATTCAACATGTTTAGACAGTGCCACGATGTGTAAATCTGTTAGGGATTGACCCACAAGATGATACAATAGACTGTAGCTCAAAACTTTGGGTTCAATAGCAAGTTCTCTCAAGTTCACCAGATACATAAGATTACTAAGATTGTTTATCTGGAAAGACTGAAAGAAATACAGTTGTTGCAAGCACTGAGAATGTCCAGCCCCGACTGGTAGAACATCACATGTGTGTGTTACTGTTGAATCATATGTATCCAGGTCTTTCACATCTAAAACTTGTAATCCGGTATTCTGTTTAATCAATCTATATACAGCTTGTTTGCATGCATTTTGATGATTCTTCACAACATTCACAAAATCATGAATTCTATAAATTTTCAGGCTCCTCACACTGAAACAATTTTCAGCCAAGCAGTTCATAATTTCACTAGAATGCTTTCCTCTGTAATATAACCTGACAACCTTGAAATACTTTCCAACATTTCTGACAGTTTCCACCATCTTTTGTTTCAAAATATTTTCACTGCAAAGATATCTGTCCTGCTTGTGTTGTCTGAATATTGCTGTTGCATACTCAAACTGGGACTCATCTTCTGAGTAAGTAAATGTGTACCACACTTCTGGTCTTTTTACAGCTGCAGCCCATTGAGGGCATACATCTACCAGTATCAACTTGTCTGTTGTTGGCAAATAGCTAAATATGTTTCCAAGAAGAAGATCTGGTAAACTATCCCAGGTAGCCATTATCCAGAATGTTTTTTTTACACTGAAATTGAAAAAGGGGAAAAGTATTCATTCCTTAATCCTTTAACTCTTTACCAAACAACAGAAATTTAAATCTTGTCCAAATTGAAAGCTTTTGCAGACGACAAAATAAATGTGATTTGAAAGTTGAGATTTCTTTTGGGAAGAATAGAAAACATTGTGGGAAAAGGAGAAAATGCTGGTTACCAGCATTTTCTCCTCTTCTCACAATGTTTTCGAAAGGCTTATTTCTCAAGGTCATTAAAAGTCAGGATAGTGTGGTAAACTGTAAAGGGTTAAGAAAGGACAAAATTTTGAACTCGTTCAACTTGATAGCATCAGCAGATCACAAATGTGGCCTAAATGACAATTTCTGTCTTAAAAAGGGTAGAAAACATTGTGGGAAAAGAATTATATTCCAGTTACACAGTTTCATGCATAAAAAATATGTGAAACCACAGTGGGAAAAAGAAGAAATTGCTTGTTAAAAGCACTTTCTCATCTTGCAGCAGCATTTTCTGGAATGGAGCTATTCAGATTTTTATAATGTTACCAATTTTCAAAAAAGATTTATCACTGAATTAAGTAAGGCGGTAGCTGGCCAATCATCCGTAAAGAAGAAAGACAAAAATAAGAAAAAAATATTTGTCACTAGTATTTCCATTATGGGCTCTATGGCTTCTTCGGGTATTTTTAGAATTCTTGCCAGAGTTTCACAAAGACTTCTGGGAATGTCACATGATCGGGATAAAGAAACTCTAAGGGATTTGGTGTCCAACAAATTACCAAAATACCACTGAAACACCGAAATACCCCCTGATTTTTTTATCATTATAGATTTAGGATTACTATAGTTGTGGTTTTTGACACAAATTGTAATCATACAGATGAAGGAGGGTTAGTTCAAAACAAAATAACAACATGCCATTGAAGCCAACTGTGAGGAATGTGCACCGGAATAGCCTACCCGTACTGTAAATGTCCACCAAAATACCCTATAGACGTAGTTAAACTTGTCGATTCAGAGATTCTATCTCAGCAAACTCACTACAGTAGCTTTTATACAAGGTTGATAGGTCTGATTTTTATCTATAAGTATGCTAGAAAAATAGTTTTCATTTTTTACATTGGGCATATGAAATTAAAAATCAACAAATTAGGAAACCAACAGCCATTTTGAATCTGTGATTAACATGTTACTAAGTGTAATTTGATAAGACAATTTTAACTCTGCCAATAGAATATTAATAATAACCATGTCACTTTAAAAATTACAATGACAAACTTGCACATCAAATAAGTTGGACCATATCAGCCGAATGCCTTAAACTAGGATTGCTTCACCATGACAGAACAGAAGAGAACGTGCCAAGCTACTTGTGCGTTCTGATGGATCAGACACTTACATCATGTAACGTCTGATTTAGGTCTACTTCTTTTGTAAATGATTTTGTATGTGTTTATCATTCAAGGAAATAATAAATAAAAGTGATAACATCATACTGACAATTCTTTAGTCTACAGTGGCATAATCAAGATCAAGTACTTCGGTGTGTAACAGACCAGACATGCGAGTGTTTATGTGATTGTTCTCCACATAAATCAATGATCAGAACATGTTAACAACATCATTCTTCTCAATAATGATTAAAACTTTGATTAAGCACTTTTTCTGTTTAAAAAAAAAAAAGACAGAAAAATCCTGCATACTTGTATCAGTTTTCTGATCTCAATAATGAAAAAATAGGGGTATTTTGGTGGCATTTCAGTATTTCGGTGATTCGTCAGACTGGGTATTTGTCCTCATTTACAACCGGGAACAACAATAGCAATAGCTTGGAAGGCCTCCAAAGTATGAAAGGCACTTTCTATCCATCGTAATCTGTGCAACCTTGCAGCCATCAGCAGCAACATTTGGCATGATGACACAAGAATGATTCTAGTTTCATAATATAAGGATGAGATGGGTTAAAAATTGGCTTAAATATGGCTGAAAACGAGTACAGACGTGTCTTTAAAGCCAGGTAAAGGCATGATACAGATTGTACAACATAATAATTAAAATGGCAAAATTCAGACCCAGAAGATTGTAGACACATATAATTTGCTGAAAATTAGTATGATACAAGTACTTGATAACTTATTTGCTGTACTCAGAGTCAGTCCTACTAATGCTGAGGATGCTGTCCAAACATACCAAAACTGTAATATAACCAAAACTTAAAGTGTACTCAAAAATAAAGTTAAAATGTACCCAAAAGAGAAAAAAAAGGTACCCAAAACAAAAAATATGTATCCAAACCAAAACATAACAAAAAAAATAAGTCGAAATTTATCCAAAAATAAAGTCAAAATATACCCAAAAAGAAGCCAAAAAGTACCCAAAACAAAAATTACTTTGCACTATTTTTGATATTTGATAAAAATGTGCTTTATATTTTACCTTCAAAAGCCAAAAGGATGGGTTAACTCCAAACCTCCTGAAAGAAGAAAAAAATATATCAACGATCTTAAAAGTGACCATTGAAATACAGCTCATTTTATCAGACGACCAAATTTTTTTACATGACAACCAAAATTTTGAGTTGTACTTATTGAAGGAATTTGCAAATGACCAAAATGTTGCTTTCAAACTTTCAACTTCGAAAGGGTAAAATAACTTTTTGGAAAAGAAGAATATTTGTGTATGCAGTGTTTTACCATTAATTTCAATCATATATAAAAATAAAGTACATCTGCCAGTACCATTTCATGTATAACTATTTTACAACATGACTGTTTATTAAGGATGTCAGACATATAGACCCCTGACCATTTAGATCCATTAAAATTTGGATGACAATTAAAGAGAGAGACATTTAGACCCCTTTTTTCCTAAAAGATAGTATACACGTGAAATTGTTTATGTTTATTAATGGTATTGGTTGTAACTTTTGTCTCACAACATAAAATGTGTACTTTGACTTTTGATACCATAGCACGAACAGAATTAGTTGGTGAAATGACTATGAATTACCAGTGGTCAACAGAAAGGCCAAACAAACATACACATAGATCTACATGACTATTTTCAGATTACTTTTTTAATTGGTTGGTACTCTTTTCCAAAGTATGTCCTTTTTTTTTCAAATTAAAGATATGTGCAGTAATTTCAGTAAAATAAGATAAACTATCTTTTAAGCTGTCTGCCAACATGTCCCAGCTTCCTTTCTTCCTTCCCTCCAAACCTCCTTTTATACCTCTGCCGAAACTGCCTTCCTTCTTTTAAACCTGCTAATTTATGACAGATTCTGGGAAATTTCAAAGATACTCACATAAACTAGAGGCCCTTGAGGGCCTGAATCGCTCCAATGGCATGATTGTGCTGTTTTTTATAGCATATGCTATGAATTCATGAAGAGAAAAGGAAAAGCAAACACACAAAAAAATGGGGGAAAGGGTTGTTGCAACTGGGCTTGAACCCACTAAGATAGCACAAGTAGGCATGGTGAATTGAACAAAATTAATAGTGAAAAAAAAACAACTAAAGTACAATTTCTCAAAGCCAATTGTTTGGAATCCAGTCAAATTTGATAGGGTTTCATTACACACTGTTTTAAACAATCCCTGCAAGTTTCAAAGAAATGTGACCAATAATGTGGACTGTGTTGAGTAAACAATACTAAGTCATCAAATGGCTGCTTTCCCTAAACCGATTGCTAAATTTTCTTCATTCTGAACCCTTTCCCAAACGACAAATTTTAGCCCCTCCCAAATTGAAAGCATCTGCAGACGACAAATTTGAAAGTGGTACAAATGAATTTAAGGTTTTTGGAGAGGGTAGAAAACATTGTGGGAAAAGGAGAAAATGTTGGTTACCAGCATTTTCTCCTTTTTCCACAATGTTTTTCAAAGGCCTCTTCCTCAAGGACGTGAAACCACAGGATTGTTTGGTAAAGGGTTAATAGAGTTCAATCCCTAGATGTTACAAATAATCTTTGCAAGTTTCAAAAGACTGAATCAGAAATGTGACTTAATTGCATAAACAAGAAATGTCAATTTTCAATTTTAAATGGCTCTTTTTCCCATACTGATTTTCAAATGTTTTGTTTTTTCTTTTTAAATCCAAAGGGTTCAAGCTATTGACAATATAAAGCAACTATGCAAGTTCCATGAAAATTCAACCACAAATGCCGACATTATCGCATAAACTAGAATTATAAATTTTCAAATTTAAATGGCTGCTTTTCCCATACTAATTGTCAGTTTTTTTTCAAAATCGATAGGGTTCAAGCTGTTGATGATACAAAGCAACTACAAGTTTCATGAAAATCCAACCACAAATACAGACTTTATTGTGTAAATAAAACAACAGGGCAATGATGGCCCTGTATCGCTCCACTGGCTTATAAATATAAACCATGAAGAAAAGTCTTCACTATATAAGCCCTTATAAAACTTTGACCCCAGGGCTACAGTCGGACTAAATGGGGAATATGTGTATTAGAAGAATAACGTGCCAAATTTGGGAGTTCTTGGCCTTATGGCTAGTAACAAGACGGTTTCTGAAGTTTTCACTCCATAAACCCATGTAAAACTTGTGACCCCTGGTGCAGGGCCAAACTTGATCCTAGGGCTGTAACTTGGGCCCTCTTTGTAGTTGTCCACTAGATAATGCTATAATTATGCAAAATTTGGTAGCCTAAGCCTTATGGCTATGTACACCAAGATTTAAAAGTTTTCCCTATGTAAGCCTATGTAAATCTTGTGAAACACCCCCCCTCCCCCAGCATGAGGCCAAATTGACCCCAGGACTATAATTTGGGCACTTTTGGTAGACCCCAACTAGATCAAGCTAAATGCAAAATTTGGTAGCTCTAGGCCTTATGGCTAGGTACAGAAAGATTTTTAAAGTTTTCTCTATATAAGCCTATGTAAAACTTGTGACCCCTGGGACAGAGCCACTTTTCACCCCAGGGCTGTAATTTCAAGAAACATGATAGAGGTCTACTACATAAAGCTACATGCCAAATTTGGTAGCCCTATGCCTTATGGTTTCAGACAAGAAGATTTTTTAAGTTTTCTCTATATAAGCCTATGTAAAACTTGTGACCCCTGGCACAGAGCCAATTTTGACCCCAGGGCTCTAATTTCAAGAAACATGATAGAGGTCTACTACATAAAGCTACATGCCAAATTTGGTAGCCCTATGCCTTGTGGTTTCAGACAAGAAGATTTTTAAAGTTTTCTCTATATAAGCCTATGTAAAACTTGTGACCCCTGGCGCAGAGCCAATTTTGACCCCAGGGCTATAATTTCAAGAAACATGATAGAGGTCT
Organism: Tridacna gigas; assembly: GCA_945859785.2. Classification (NCBI taxonomy): domain Eukaryota; kingdom Metazoa; phylum Mollusca; class Bivalvia; order Cardiida; family Cardiidae; genus Tridacna; species Tridacna gigas. The sequence goes on along the minus strand of OX244031.2, from coordinate 14,673,598 downwards.
ACTACATAAAGCTACATGCCAAATTTGGTAGCCCTATGCCTTATGGTTTCAGACAAGAAGATTTTTAAAGTTTTCTCTATATAAGCCTATGTAAAACTTGTGACCCCTGGCGCAGAGCCAATTTTGACCCCAGGGCTATAATTTCAAGAAACATGATAGAGGTCTACTACATAAAGCTACATGCCAAATTTGGTAGCCCTATGCCTTATGGTTTCAGACAAGAAGATTTTTATAGATTTCCAATATTTTTCAGTTTTGTTGCCATGGCAACCAGAGTTTTTGAAAGAATCAAATTCTTTCAAGAAATTCTGAAGAGGACCATGGCAGGATCATTTCTGTGAAGTTTCATGAAAATTGGATGGGTAGTTTCAGAGAAGATGTTTGAAATAAAAGTTAACGGACGGACGCACGCACGCACGGACGGACGCACGACGGACACCGGGCCATGACATAAGCCCGCTGGCCTTCGGCCAGTGGAGCTAAAAAAGGAAATTTTGACCTTTAAATAGCTACTTTTCCCATACTGATTGTCAGATTTTTTTTCAAAATCAATAGGGTTCAAGCTATCAATGAGATAAACAAACTGTGTGAGTTTCACAGAAATCAGACCACAAATGCAGACTTCATCGCATAAACAAGAAACTGAAATTTTGAACTTTAAATGGCTACTTTTCCAACACTAATTTTCAGATTTTTTTCAAAATCAAAAGGGTTCAAACTATTGATGAGATAAACAAACTGTGCAAGTTTCTCGAAAATCTGACAACAAATGAAGACTTTATTGCGTAAACAAGAAACTGAAATTTTGAAATTTAAATGGCTACTTTTCCAACACTGATTTTCAGATTTTTTTTTTTTAAATCGATAGGATTCAAGCTATTGATGAGATTAATAAACTGTGCAAGTTTCACGAAAATCCGACCACAAATGCAGACTGTACTGCGTAAACAAGAGATTGAAATTTTCAACTTTAAATGGCTACTTTTCCCACACTGATTGTCAGGTTTTTTTCAAAATCAATAGGGTTCAAGCTATTGATCAGATAAACAAACGGTGCAAGTTTTAACGAAAATCTGACCACAAATGCAGAGTTTATCGCGTAAACAAGAAACTGAAATGTTGAACGTTAAATGGCTACTTTTCCCACACTGATTGTCAGATTTTTTTCAAAATCAATAGGATTCAAGCTATTGATGAGATAAACAAACTGTGCAAGTTTCATGAAAATCCAACCATAAATGAAGACTTTATCGTGTAAACAAGAACAAGAGGGCCATGATGGCCCTGTATCGCTCCATTGGCTGATAAATATAAACCATGAAGAGAAGTCTTCACTATATAAGCCCTTATAAAACTTTGACCCCAGGGCTACAGTCGGACTAAATGGGGAATATGTGTATTAGAAGAATAACATGCCAAATTTGGGAGTTCTTGGCCTTATGGCTAGTAACAAGACGGTTTCTGAAGTTTTCACTCCATAAACCCATGTAAAACTTGTGACCCCTGGTGCAGGGCCAAACTTGATCCTAGGGCTGTAACTTGGGCCCTCTTTGTAGTTGTCCACTAGATAATGCTATAATTATGCAAAATTTGGTAGCCTAAGCCTTATGGCTATGTACACCAAGATTTAAAAGTTTTCCCTATGTAAGCCTATGTAAATCTTGTGAACCCCCCCTCCACCCCTCCCCCAGCATGAGGCCAAATTGACCCCAGGACTATAATTTGGGCACTTTTGGTAGACCCCAACTAGATCAAGCTAAATGCAAAATTTGGTAGCTCTAGGCATTATGGTTAGGTACAGGAAGATTTTTAAAGTTTTCTCTATATAAGCCTATGTAAAACTTGTGACCCCTGGCGCAGAGCCAATTTTGACCCCAGGGCCATAATTTCAAGACACATGATAGAGGTCTACTACATAAAGCTACATGCCAAATTTGGTAGCCCTATGCCTTATGGTTTCAGACAAGAAGATTTTTAAAGTTTTCTCTATATAAGCCTATGTAAAACTTGTGACCCCTGGGGCAGAGCCAATTTTGACCCCAGGGCTATAATTTCAAGAAACATGATAGAGGTCTACTACATAAAGCTACATGCCAAATTTGGTAGCCCTATGCCTTATGGTTTCAGACAAGAAGATTTTTAAAGATTTCCAATATTTTTCAGTTTTGTTGCCATGGCAACCAGAGTTTTTGAAGGAATCAAATTCTTTCAAGAAATTCTGAAGAGGACCATGGCAGGATCATTTCTGTGAAGTTTCATGAAAATTGGATGGGTAGTTTCAGAGAAGAAGATGTTTGAAATAAAAGTTAATGCAGAGACGGACGGACGGACGCACGACGGACACCGGGCCATGACATAAGCCCGCTGGCCTTTGGCCAGTGGAGCTAAAAACTGACGCACGGACGGACAGATGGACAGACGACGGAAACAACGCCATGACATAAGCTCTGCTGGCTTACAGCCAGTAGAGCTAATAAACTAGATGCAGGCAGACATTTGTCAACAATTGATATAAAAACTTTTAAAAATGCTGTTAATAACAGGTTACAAAGGGAAATGAGGGATTTCATACAGTCTTACGGTGTAAAATTAACAGACCAAAAATGTTCCACACTGACCATCACAAACAAATAAAGTTGTGGTAACCAGCATTTTTTTTTTTTCCTTTTCCTGAAATGACTTCAATCTTTCCAAAAACGGATCTCAACATTTGAGGAATATTTCATTTGTTGTGTGCAAATGATTTGGATTTGAACAGATCCAAATTTTTGTTGTCAGGTAAAGGTTTAACCCTTTATCGCACAATTTGGACTTAGCAGCCCTGAGAAAAACAAGCTCTTAAAAACATTGTGAGAAAAGAAGAAAATGCTGATTACTAGTATTTTCTCCTTTTTTCCCCATAATGTTTTCTACCCTACAAAATTAAAATTTTTTAGTAACATTTAATTTGTTGTGTACCATCTGCAAATGCTTTCAAATCAGTCAAAATTTTTTTCATGTGGTAAAGTTTTAACCCTTTACCACACAATCCCGAGTTTGAAAGACCCTGAGAAAGAAGCCTTTAGAAAACTATATGGGAAAAGGAGAAAATGCTGGTAACCAGCATTTTCACCTTTTCCCACAATATTTTTTACCCTTCCCAAAACAAATTTCAATTTTTCAGCCACATTAATTTTGTTGCCTGCAGATGCTTTCAATTTGGACAAATATAAAATTTTGTCCTTTGATAAAGAGTTAAAGGGTTTCTGAAAAGACGTTTGAAGATCCAATTAACACCTTTAACCCCTGCTGGTGATAGACAAGATATGGACCATAAATTAATGTACAGGGATTATCCCTTTTTCGCCTTTTGAATTTATGATTTTAGTAAATACTGTATCTATTTTCCTCCATTCTATCAACCTACCTGCCCTTCTATCTTTCCATCTAGCCCACTCTTCATTCCTCCAGCCATCAGTAATATAATCTATCCATGCATCTATATTAAGACACTGTTTTTCAGTCTTGAAAGAACTAGAAAAGATGTGAAATTACACCTGACCAATTGGATAAATGAAAATCTAAATTATGAAAAATTATATGGTGGTCTTACCTGTTTTCGTAGGACTAAATTAACAATTTTAGCTTACTCACATCTAAATGAAGACCTGATTACAAAAAAACATTTTATAAACAAATAATCAAATTCAAATGCATATGAAAACATAAATTCTGTCTGAATCATGCATATTCAATGGCAACAACATATTTCACCTTTCAGTCTTTTGCCGGAAGCTGAATTTGCGCATGGGAAAACATGCCTTCATTTCGTGGCTTTCAATATCTGTAGAACAGCTCATAAATTAAAAACTATAAATCATCATGAACATCAAAACTCATCAAAAGTGTTAACTATCACAAGGAGGGACTGTTTTCAACAATGAAAATGGACAGCTCTGGGTCAATTATCCTTAGTTTATGAAGCGTGATGAAAAGGATAGATTAGTGTCATGACAGCCTTTGGCCCTCTCGTGACGACAGCACCAGAATACCAGAATAACAAAAAATAAGGCATTCTGGTCCCTTCTATCAATTTATATGCACCAATGAGGACAGATTAGGAATTGTTTTAAACACCATTTCATCATAAAACATCTGCAAATAATGGGTATCTTATTAAAAGGACTGGAAACATTTTCTCTCTGTAGCAGCGAATGTTCTGGAAAAATTGTTCACTCATAAGTGACTGAACGAAATAGGTTATGAGATTCTCTGCTTTAATTATAGATCAGACTCTTTTCACATTATTCCAGTATGGTCACATGACTTTTTGGCATCGAGACTGACTATGTCACATGTCAGGAATTTTTCAGGATTAAAATTAGATATCAGACAGAGAATTTGAATTAGGCATGTATCGGGTTGAAAAAAGTAATAAGAAATTTGTCACTAAAACCGATCTTTCCTTTAGAAACATGCATACTGTCTTGCTTTTGTTGCATTTTATAAATTAGCAACACAGACACTGTTGTTTACATTCGAATTTGTGGTTCACACAAAACAGTGACGTCATTCACTTCACAGTTCGCAATAAAACTTGGATATCATTTCGGGCTCAAAAAAACAGGTACTCAACGAAAATGGGTAACACTAAAATACGCCACAGCAGTAATTTACACCACAGGTACGCCACAGGAGAAACGGACACGCCACAGCATATTTATAACTTTCAATACCCAAATTTTATGCTTAGAGATCTTAATTAACATGTTATCTATAATTATTGAAGTACAGCAAGGAAATTTTATGTATTTTGGTAGAAATTTGATCTTGAAAGACAGCCATATCCTGTGTTGTTTGCAAATCATGCTGTCAATGATGCCACGGTTGTATAATACATTAATTTCTTAAAGATGTTTGTCTGTACAACTTTCAATAGACTTATTTTTCAATTTTTATGATATTTAACAATGTTTAGTATTGGATCATCACTTCATAAACTGAATCGTCTCCAGACTAACGATTAAAGTAACGACAAGTATCAAACGTTTGAGTTATCTCCCTTCACTATCTTCCAATTCAGATCTGAGTTAACACATTGAAGTCTGGAGGCAAAATGGTTTACAAAGTTATGATTCAATTCCTAACATCATGAAATATTCTTAGAATTGAAAAATAAATCTTTTTAAAGTTGTACAACCTACAATTGATGGCGTCATTGTGACCATGACTCAGAGTATGGCTGTCTTTCAAGACCAAATTTCCATCTAAATACATAAAATTTCTCAGCTAAACTTCAATATACTAAAGATAACACCTTAATTAAGATATTTAAGCATAAAAAAATATGTATTAGATGTTATTTATGTGCTGTGGCATATCACTTTCTCCCTGTGGCGTACCTGTGGCGTAAATCACTCTTGTGGTGTATTTAAGTATGACCGCAACGAAAATAGGTATGTCGACCATTTAATACTAAAATGATAAAACAGTGCAATATTACAATGCTGATTAGCAAGGAAAATATGTCTAAATCATGGTCAGCGGTCCATGTGTCTCACTCCCGTATTAACAAAGATCAAAAATAAAAATCATTGGTACATTTTCACTTCACTCGATACGTTTTTGGTTTGGGTACGTTTTGACTGTAGACCGAATGAGCAAATATCATCATTTCTAGAAATAGGATGCCGAAGGCAGATGATGGTACTTTAGCTCTAAAAAACACTAAAAGTGCGTTTAAAGTCGCACACTACATTTGTACAGATGGAAGTACCTTTCAACTCGGAGTAGTACAGAATTCGGTTCAGGCTCTAGCTTATGCTCGGTTAAACTGGTACCCGTTGTATCTCCCGTAACCGTTCGATCTCATTCGGCATACCTCGGGTGATCCGGTGATCAAATAGGTACGGAATCGGCCGAGTTATGACGAGTGCGTCCGATCTATAGACGATATTGATACGAAATCGATAACAGTTTAATGCTCGGTACCATTCCCTGAACGTGACTTCCGCTGTCAATGTGAAACTTCCGTAAATGCGCACACAAATGCGCAGAAAGATCCGATGAATTCCAATTGAAATAGAAGTTGACACTTGCAGACAACACAGAAAAGGGAAACATTTTTTAATGTAAGAGTCTTTTAAAGTATTTTGATGATTGTATTTATTCAAAACAGTATATATTCATTGAAATATCGCGTTGCCCAATAATTGAATTTGCTTTTATGTTAAAATAGTGTTGCAGTTGCACCGACACTGTGACACAGACCTTGTTTGTGATTCTGTGTTGCCTTGAATCTTTACAAACAACAAAATGTTGGACTAGACCAAATTGAAAGCAGACGACGACAATGAATTTAGATCAGACAATGACTCTGTCTGTGAAAGAGTAAAAAACATTGTGGAAATAGGAGAAAATGCTGTTTAGCAGCATTTTCTCCTTTTCCCACAATTTTTTTCAGAAACCTTCTTCCACAGGGTTGTTAAAACTTGTGTTTGCTTGGTAAAGATCTCTACATCTTGGCTAAATTTTTGACATGTCCAAATTTAAAGCATTTGCAGACAATACATTTTATGATTCTTATATGCTCAGCTTTGCCTATGAACAGGGAAAAATAGAGCAACATCGGGCATTATCAACACTTTCAGAGGTTGGAGAGTGTCAGTGTTGATGACAGCCACTACAAATTCAAACAGAAATTTTATCAGTTATTTATTTTGAGGCTACTCTATTGATCTGAGGGTATAAGATAATGAATGGTTCCTAATTGCATATAGTAGAGAATAATGCAACATTACATGAGTGTATGTTGTCAGTGGTTTATTTTGAGGGTACTCTGTTGATCTGAGGGTATAAGATAGTGGTCCCTAATTGCATGTAGTAGAAAATAACGCCAACATTAAATGAGTGTATGTTGGGTGCTATCGACAAGATTCGCCTGTTTTTGACATGGTATGCACTTTTTATGAAATAAACATCAAAATCCTTGTTTTACTTGCCAACATGCTTTAATTCCAAGCCCTTAATGGGCTAGATAATACATTCAAATAAAACTACATATATAGAACAACCAAAAAACATCTTAACAAGCAGTTTGTATCATTGACCCAGAGATATGATAAGTTTTGCGTGAACCTCGAATCTATGCAATGTTTTTACCATGGAAATAATAATTTTTTAATTGGTAAACTGGGAATTTCAGCATTTGTGCATCACCTGTACAGCTCAGGGACTGAGCATAACAGAGAATTGCGGTCATGTAATGCATATCAATTTTGATTTCTTCCGTTCATGTTACAACCTGTCGATAATTGCCAATCATATAAATTAGCGTCGGCACGTATCATCACCTCCATAAACTGGATTATGGTTGACAAAGCAAGCTCGATTTTGTGATGCAGACATTATTCTATTTCCCTAACTTGTACCTAAGTTTGAATTATTGCAATAAAGCAGGTTTCAATATGCCTTACACGCAGACAAAAACACTACCTTTCTTATCATATGCTTTACCATAGGGAAATTTTAGTTTGTTAAAACTTGTCTCACTCCTTGAGACTTGGTGATTGTTTACCTTGTGCAAGATGAACATATAAAATTGTGATGTCATATATTATATCATAAATACGGAATTAGCTCATTTTTCACAGAATTAAAGGACTATTATGTATAAAGAATGGATAGTAAATGCTGAAAGATGATAATACCCGATGTTGCTCTACTGTGGGAAAAAGAGAAAATGCTGGTCAACAATGTTTTCTTAAGCTGTTTCCCCTGGGTTTGATTAGTATTGCTGTGTACTGTACAGGCGTGTCAGGGTTCTCACTAGGTCCTGAATCCCAAGAGTCATTGACTCTTGGGCCTAAATTTTCAAGAGTCAAAATGGAATTTCCAAGGATCAAAGAGAAATGTCCAAGGATCAAAATTACTCGGTTATTATGGAGAAATAAAGGTGAAATAAACACCATTTTTCATTGGTGTTGTTCTTTATTTATGGACAGAAACTAAACAAGAAAATATACTAATTTTATGAACAGACATGTTGGAATGAAGTAAATAGCCCAAACATGCAATTCACCATTATGAATAAATGGACACAAACCTGTTTACCAACAACAAAATTGTAGACTTGTTCACATTTAGAGCACTTGCAGATGACAATTCAAATGTGGCTCGAATGACTGGATTTCTCTTCTGTAGCATAGAACTTTGTGGAAAAGGGAGAAAATATAGGTCACATCCAATACATTTTTTTTTTTTAATTTCTAGTCAATGTCTTTGGATGAATATCCAACACCTTCTTTATCACTTGTTCCAGTGTAACTGTTAACACTGTAAGGCAAGACGGCCTAACCTCTCCATTCTCCCTCCTGCCCACCCCCCCATCATTTTTTTTTCCCCCTCATTACATATCAGAGATTTTGGCTGTTAATTATTGTTTTATACAGATAATTTAAGTAAATTCAGTTTAAATTCATTATTAAAGATGAAAAGAAAAGTTGAAGTGCCTCTGATCGGACGATGTCAAACTGACTTTTGTTGTGTCATGGGTTTTCACGTTTTTTCCAGCGGCCTAATTTTCGTGTCAATTAATTAATGTTATTGGAGAAATGTTACTGCATCTTTTGGCATGAATTTGCCAATTAGGGTGGCAGGTTACTTTAAAACCTGTCATTTTACACCAGATAAGTTGATTAACACCTTTACCATATTGACTCGCCAGCTTGATTACCTGTGATGAACAGAGTCACATGCGTCCTTCACAATTGATACTGATAGTGTTTATGAAAGCCAATTTTTCAGCCGGATGCACGCCAGCTAATTTATGTGAAGCTTTAGCCAATAATCTCATGCGTCAGATTGACGCTTATGCCGATATTTTTGGGCGTCAAAAACAGGTCATTTCAAAATTCCAAGCATCAAAACCCGGGGTCCTGGGTCAAATGAGAACCCTGCGTGTCATCATTTCTTGCATCTGCTTTTCTATACTCTTGCTTTGGCATGTGTTGGCTGATTTGTCATTTCTAAAATTTGATTTCAAATCAAAGAGGGGAAAATGTTGCATGTTTTTAACGAAAATTTACAAAATTATGAAACTAAGCCTTATCCTTTGGTAGTCAGGATGAGAATACTTTGGATTTACCTATGGTATATTTCGTCATCTATTTAATTATTTTTTTTGATTTGATAAACTGTTGGGGTTTTATCTTTTCCGTATGAACAATAATTTGGTCCAATTATATTGATTACATGCATCTAGCTACACTGATGATTACGTCACAGGAACGCCATGACAAAATGCTTGTCTGCTGAATTTTCGAGACTGTTACCTCTTCATGACAGGCATTTCATTGAAAGTTTTCATATTATGTTTGTTTTAGCAATGTTTTTGAGTAGAAAAGGGATCTTTCTCCATAATCCTAGCAAAATTGATACTGTTGCATTAAGCTTATTTGTAGTGAGTGAGTTGTGAAGGAGTTGTATACCCAGATCATGGGTATATTGATTGTAAAAGTCTTTACTCAGTTCCCCCAAATGTAATTTGCAGTCAACAAGCTTAAAAATATCTTAGCAACATAATCAGCATGTTTAACACTGGAATGATGAGGCAATAGGCAAAATGAAAAGAAGTTGCTTCTGAAATTTCTGCTCTTGACACACTGTTTTCAAAACTTAGTTGCTGCAAGGCATACAGCCATCTATAGGCAAAAATAAACAGTTTTATTATACTGGCAGTGTCTGATCTAGAGTGCGCGATTGCGGGAATGGCCGATTCCCATTTTGTTTACAGTAGAGTTACCAATTCAACTGAACAGATTTTTTTTTTAACGAAAAATTAAACCGCATTTTTATCTAAGTAAGCGTGGTAAAAAATAATTTTGTCGAATTTTACCAATCTTTTCCATCAATGGATAAATCGGGGAAAAAACAACGCATTACCGACTTTTTTAGCCCTGGAAATGATCGTTCCTCAACATCTGAGTCTGATCCTATACCTACTACTGGAATTGAATCTCGGATTGAAACTGAGAGTACACCTAATATCGGCGAAACAGACAAGATGTCCGAGAAAAAGTCTAAGCTGTGGCACTTTCAGCAAAAGTGGCTACAGGAACGGCCATGGCTAAAATATGAAGACGGCCTAATTTTTTGTTTTCCTATCTATTTTTTTCCTATCCCCCATACTTTTCAAAGATAATGGGGGATTTTCCCCCTTATTTTTCAAATCCTGGATCAGACACTGTACTGGTAGTCTGGGTATAGCTGTGGTTAACTGATGTTTTGTTTTTCATACACAGACAGTATAAAATTGCATGGCTGGTGTTAACCGTATGAGCATGATGGAACAAGTACATCTTGCAGGAGAAGATGAAGATGACATTTATGGAGGATTCAATGATTACAATGCTACCCTAGATACAGATGTTTGTACTTTTTTAGCCTATTTCTGTTCTCAAATGTCTCTCAGCTTTCACTTTTTTCAAAACTCTTTGTGTACTGGAGCAACATTGACCTACTGTTTTGGATTTTATTCTAAATTTCAAGAGTAGCTGAGGCGAATGTCTTGGCCAATTAAATGGCTAGTCTTAGAATTCAGAATTAGGCAAAATTTAGAACCTGGGATGATTACTTTCCTTAACTCTTATCCTGCTAAATAAATCAAATGAAACTTTCAAAGTGATAGTAAAAATCAGAGTAATGTTATTTCAAACAATGTTTGGAGAAAAAATACCTCCTTATTGGACACTGTAGATCCAAGATCAGACTGCACATTTTGTGCAGTCAGATCTTGATCTACACTGTCCACAAAAGGTCATTGAGTCGCGCTTAGCAGCTAAAGGGTTAATATCCAGTCATTTCAATAAAAAGGTATGTTGTTGTCATTTTCTTAATTTGATGGAATTTATAGGCTTTAGGGCCTTGGAAAAATCTAATGTGTTTTAAAACACCTTCTCGCTGTATGTCTTATCAATGTCCAACTCTCAGAGATGGGCCAGATTAACATGCAAAAATTGTTCACCTTAACAAGAAAATGCTTGGATAAATAACATGTTAACTGTGCAAATCAACAGTGCACAACGGAACAAACTGTAGCAATAAAATTTCAGCTGTAAATTGCTATGGGCATGAATGTAACCTCTATGCTTTGAACAATACAGTTACTAGTGTTGGAAATTGGTGATAAGGGCCGGCTTTTGAGTACAATTTCAAGTTGATACCCTCCCACCTCTGTTCCAGACAATAAAATTGTAGTCTTGTCCAAAGTGAAAGTGTTTGACAATGAAAACTGTGATTCAGTAAAATAAAGAATAGAAACTATTGTGAGAAAAGGAGAAATTGCCGAACCTTTACAACACAATCCCAAGTTTTAATGACCTTGAGAAAGAAAGATTAGGAAAACATTATGGGTAACAGAGAAATTGCTGGTAACAAGCATTTTCTCATTTTCCCACAATGTTTTCTTCCCTTCCCAAAACAAATTTCAATTTTTGGGTCGAACTTACTTTGTCGTTTGCAAATGCTTTCAATTTGGACTGGTCTAAAATTTTGTTTTATGGTAAAGAGTTTAAGCTCTCCTCCTCAGGATAAATAAAACACAAGAATTTTTGGTAAAGCGGTAAGCCTTGGTGTTATTGATATTATTATCAGCTGGAAGAATTTAGATAATTGCATAGATTCTTATTGCAGGTGTTATGATCTGTACATGTACTTCATTTCTTTCCAGGACTTAGCCAATGATCCAAACTTTCAAAAAGCAGTTTTAAGAACAAGCCATGGAAGAAGACCACCTCCTGTAAGCATAACCCTTAACCCTTGTCCTGCGGTTGGTGATAGATGTATTCAGCCAAGAGTTTAAGTCAAGATCAGCCTGCACATACATGTAGTCTAATCCTGCATGCTCTATACTCTCCTCTTCTCTATGTAGTATAAACCCAGTAAAATGCCATGAAACTTTACAAAATACAAGGGGCCATTGTTTATGTTCATAGAGTAAGGCATTTTTTTATGCTTCTGTCATAAAATGTGGGGCACATGTGCTATAGTGTTACACCTGTCCGTGTGTGTTTGTGTGTGTATGTATGTACATTATGTGTGTTCAGTAAACGGTGGTGGTTGTGTCTGGCCTATAGCTTCCAGGTGCGTGGTCAGATTCTAAAATTTTCACACAAATGATCTCCAAGGATAGGCAACATGTTGTGTGCAACATTCATGTCGCCAGCTCAAAGGTCAAGGTCACAGTGCTTGGTTGAACTTAATCAATATTTGTTACAATTATAGTGATAACAGGTGTTCCTGTCCGGCTAATAACTTCCAGATGTACAGTCTGATTTTTGGCAGGATAAGGGTTTATAATATTCCTGTTTGTTATTAATTGTGGATGTACTTTCTATGTAGTTTGATCTTGATCTTCACTGTCCTCAAAGCAACAGCAGTAACTGGTGTGATTTTTATCATAATGGTTGATTTCTTACTTTGTATACAATTTTAGACTATCCATGAATGAAGACATGTAAATAAAAGAGAACAAAATATTAAATCAGTGTATTTTGATAAAGAGAACATTAGATTCTGATGGACAGAATATTGCACACTACATTAAAATATGTATTAACCCTTTACCACACAATCCCGACTTTTAATGACCCAGAGAAAGAAGCCTATTGAAAACATTTTGGGAAAAGGAGAAAATTCTGGTAACCAGCATTTTCTCATTTTACCACAATGTTTTCTAGCCTTCCCAAAACAAATTTCAATTTTTGAGTTACATTTATTTTGTCATCTGCAAATGCTTTCAATTTGGACTAGTCTAAGAATTTGTCGTTTGGTAAAGAGTTAACAAATTTTAGAGTACACTATAGGAATATTTTATTAGGCAGCTATTTTGATGGATTTCAAAGTAGTGTTTTGAAAAGAAGTTCATCACAATTGTTGGACAACCTTTTTTTTAAATATATACATGTAACTGTGTTCTTCAGACTGGATTTCGTGGTCCTGTTGGGGGAGGGGCCCCTGTATTGGGAGGAGCCAGAATGGGCACTGCTATGAGAGGTGGGCGTGCTGGACCTTCCTCCATGGGCCGACCAATCACTGGGGCTGTTGCAGGTCAAGATGGTGCAGCTAGACCAATGACAGCTGTTAGAGCTGCAGGATACACTGCCGCTGGGAAAAGAGGTATGCAGCTTTGTACTCTGTAGGATGTAATAGTATTACTGATCTTTCATTTTAGTGATTAGTTTGCAGTGTTTAATATACAGAGACTGAAAATAAAAAAACAGATTCAAAAAACTGTTGCAGGTAAACCACAATCACACAATCCTGAGTTTTAACGACCCTGAGAAAGAAATCTATAGAGAACATTGTGGGAAAAGGAGAAAATGCTGGTAACCAGCATTTTCTCCTTTTCCCACAATGTTATCTATCTTTTCAGAGATGAATTTCAACATTGAGCTACATTTGACTTGTTGTCTACAAATGCTTTCAATTTGGATGTGTCTAAAATTTTATTGTGAAAAGCGGAAAGTACAGTCTGATCAGTGATCATGGACGAACGTCTACTGTTTTGTGTTTATACTTATCTAGGCAGATATGAAATTGTGAGATATAGTTTTCTTTAACTACATGTACCTTGAGAAATAAGTCTTGAAAACTGTGGGAAAAGGAGAGAATGGTGGTAACGAGCATTTTCTCCTTTTTCCACAATGTTTTCTGTCTTTTCCAATACAAATCCCATTACCAGTATGTATTTTAGCTGCATTTGATTTGTTGCCTGCAAATGCTTTCAACCTATACAAGTCTTAAATTTTGTTGTATGGTAAAGGTTTAACTGACATATAATGTCAATTTCATTTTATTGACACTTTGAAATAAATAGAAAAGCAAAACAAAAACAGCTCAGTATATTTAATTCAATTCATTTGGTTTTGATTCGGTATATAACAATGCACAGTTTGAATGAGACACTAGTCCTAAGCAAGAGTGTTTGATTCCCTCTTTGTCAAAGTATATGAGCCATGCTCTTTGAAAAGGGGGCTTAATGCATCTGCGAAAAGTATCGACCCAGGTCAAGCCTTTGCAGCCCGCGCAGGCTGACATGGGCTGAAACTTTTCACTATTGGTCAATATTCTGTATGTCCGAGGACCAGTCTACCTCATGATGAAGTCGGTTGTGGAAAAAAGTGGTTTGTATGAATCCATAATTATGTGATGGATTGATAGGTACAATGCATCACAGAGATGCATTAAGTTCTCTTTTGCTACAGCATTGTTTATGTGTATATTTGTTTTTCTACAGGTCCAGCAGGGTTTGATCCTCTCAATCAGGCAAGTGGTCCAGCACCCCCTCTTGAACCAAAGCCAGAAGACAGGTAATTATAACATTATGTTACTATTCCCAAGCTTTTGGTGCCCCTTGTTTTCCTTTCAATAATACTATTTTGAAGAAGAACATTTTTATATGCTAGGATGTGTAAAATCAGTCGCGTTTCACAATTTACTATTATATAATGAACGTTATTTAATCACTGGATTTAGCTCTGTACCAAACAATCCCCAGTTCTAATGACCCTTAGAAAGAAAGTTTTTAATTTTTGTGGGAAAAGTAGAAAATTTTCTCTTTTGCCCATATTGTTTTCTTCTTTTTCACAGGTAAGTTTCATCATTTGAATCACATTTTATTGTTCATCTGCGCATGCTATCAATATTGATGAGTCCAAAATTGTGTATTCTTGTGAATTAAAGGAAAAAAAAGCTTATACACATTGTTGAAATTGTTGTTTAATGTTAAACTAAATAATTGTTGTATTTTCAGTCCTGAAGAGAAAATTCGACAGCTTGAGAAGAAAGTCAATGAATTGATTGAAGAAAGCTGTTTTGCTAATAGCAGAGGAGAAATGAGCCTGGTAATACCTCCAGTTTATAAACTCTGACAAGAATTGCAGCATTGAACGTTAAAAATAAAACATCTAACTTCTATTAGAAGAATGCATGGCTAAACATTTCTGAACATCATTCAGCTTTCTTTTTGGAAGTATTTTAATGCATAATCAATGTAATCCTAGGTCTTGTAATTTATATTTCTGATTTTTGCTTTGACCTTTTAGTTTTCTTTCTTGAAAAATACTTAGATTGTCCATTGATAATTGCTTGCAGTGTTCCAGATGATAATTGTAGGTGTACAATATAGTTCTGTTATTTGGTATGACCCATGCTCGTGAAAAGGTGGCTTAATGCATTTGCAAAAGGTATTGACCCAGGTCAGTCTGTGCAGGCTAACCTGGGCAAAAACTTTTTGCTATCAATAAATTTTCTGCATGACAAAACATCAGTCTACCTCATGATTCAGTCAGTTGTTAAAGAATGTGGCTATTTTGGATCCATAATTATCTGATGACTTGCTTGGTATAATGTATCACAGAGATGCATCAAGCTTCCTTTTGCCAGAGCATGGCTGATATGTAATTGGTATTTTAAGGCTCTGGAGAAGGCAAAAGAAGCTGGAAGAAAAGAAAGAGTTCTTGTTCGCCAGAGGGAGCAGATGTCAATGGGTGACCAGATTAACCTAGATTTGACTTACTCGGTAAGACCTGAAGATATTATAGTGCTTTAGTTTGATACATATGAAAAAGAGCATAGAGACAGAATAGAGAGCCCAGACATTGGTTAGTCACATTTATCCTGCTGATTTGAAAAATTAGATAAGCCATCATTGTTTAGAATCAACTTTTGTATTAGATGGATCTGTGTACATCAACAGTTTACATTGGGTCTCGAAGAAGCCAAACCAAGATCACTCTGCAGAGGTACGCAGCCTGATCCACGCAGTCAGATCTTAGTCTACTCTCACTGTGAAGGACATAACGGGTTGTGATACACAGGATATAGGAGAATACTATTCTTTGCTCTATGCGCCTGAGAGAGTTTGTGTATTTGTCAGTGTGATTCTATGCAATATTGAAATTATGGGCTCTTATTCTTTAAGTCATCAACAGGATGATTGTTCTTTGTCTGAGTATTTACCATGATTGATTTTTCTCATCACAAAAGATAATGTAAATTTGGTTGAGACATGTAAATAATTACCCTGGTTAATTTGCCTTGAAGTCTGTGAATTATAATTATCGGTAGTAACATGCATTACCCAAAACACAGTGGAAAAATTGATTACTTCAAAATTACTGTAAGTTAGATACATTATTTTGTTAGTATATGAGGGTTCAGTCTGGCACAGTTTTAGTTATCATTTTCAGGTTTTATTTAACTTAGCCAACCAGTATGCCTCCAATGAAATGTATAATGAAGCTCTGAATACATACCAAGTTATAGTTAAGAACAAAATGTTCAGTAATGCAGGTAAGATATAACTTCCGTAGTACATAGTACTTTTTTTGTGTGATAGATGTCAGTGCAACTTGTGATGCATTGCAGTTTCCATGAAGTCGGGAAGTGATCTATGAGAAATATAAATTTGAGACCTCTCGCGATGTTTATAATACTGATAAGAAAAAAAAAACCTGTGAAAACGTTTGAATGAAATAGTTAACTTTATTGCCACTTGGAATCAGAACTTGTTTCTTATTGTAAGACAATTGTATATGAACCATGCTCTGTGAAAAGGGGGCCTTAATGCATTTGCGTAAAGTATCGACCCAAGTCAGTCTGCGCAATCCACGCAGGCTGATCTGGGCAGAAACTTTTTGCTATTGGTCAATTTTCTGTATGTTCAAGGACCAATCCACCTTATGATTGAGTCACTTGTTAAAAAATGTGATTGTTATGATGACTTGCTTGGATAATGCATCACAGAGATGCATTAAGCCCCCTTTTGCCAGAGCATGGCTCATGTTAGTTAATTACATGTACACACAAATTTATCTTTGAGCAACCATGAAAAGCTTCACTCTTGACTTGTTAATACAAGTACATGTACTTTGTACATTGATTATAGAAGTAGTGAGAACCACACTCAAAAGCCTTTAAACAGAATGAGATTATACACAGTATGTATTTATCTTCAAACAGAAAATTTAGCCAGTCAAACCATTACTGTATATGCTGTTTTTATTGGAAAAGTCGAAAGTACAAATGTATTGCTTTTCAGCTTCATGCAAACCAGAGCTTCAAAATGTTTTTCAGAGCTGTAAGCTCCCAAGGCATATAAAGTCATATTTGTACAATAACGCAGTGAATGGTACATTAATTAGTACATGAACCTTTATTTTAGGACGCCTTAAGGTGAACATGGGAAACATATACTTCAGACAGAAGAACTATCCTAAAGCTATAAAGTTCTACAGAATGGCTCTGGATCAAGTTCCTAACTCTCATAAAGAAATGAGGTAATTTATGGGAGTATTTTTTTTTCCTTTAATCATGGCCAGTTCTGTCCAGTAGATATTTCAACCTGAATATCAGTATATGTCAAGATACACAGGCATTACAAACAAGAGGTCATATCTTTGTGGGTCAGTAGAAGGCAAATATCACCTTGATCTAAGTAAGTTCTATCTAATAAAATTTTTCAGTCTGAGTTTTAATGTATTTGAAAATATCAGGGGATTACAGGTAAAAGGTGACATCGCCATATGAATGAAGAATGACTATAACACCTTCTACCTGTAACTCCTTGATATGTTGTATATATCATATGAATCAGATGATACTGAAAGTTCCAATCACAACCTTTATTACTTTAACTCGTTACAAAACAACAGAATTTGTTTAAAAGCAGTTGCAGCCAACAAATGAAATGTGGCTCAAATAATGGGATTATTTGTGATTGGCAAGAAACCATTATGGGAAAAGAAGAAAATCCTGGTTACCAGCTTACTGTCATTATCTCCTTTTCTCACAATGTTTTCAAAAGGCTTCTTCCTTAGGGTTGTTATGACATGAGATTGCCTTGTAAAAGATTAACTGAAAAGTTGAATATATTTGCCAGATACAATTTATTGTCATCTTTACTATCAATGGTTTACAGGGATGTTTTCAGTTTTTTTAAACGCAGATTGTTTTAGGAGATCATGAGTTAATCCTGCACCAAATGATCCCAAATTTTAAAACCCTGATTAAGACTGCTTATTGAAAACAATTTTGGAAAAGGGAAAAAGGAATTTTCCACTTTTCTTATATTTTCTATCCTTTCAAAGACAAGTTTCATCATTTGAGTTACATATGATGTGTTGTCTGCAATTGTTTTCGAGATAAAAAATCTAAAACTTTGTTTAACCCTTTACCAGACGACAAAATTTTAGCCTTGTCCAAATTGAAAGCATTTGCAGACGAGAATTTCAGTGTGGCTCAAATGGTGCAATTTGTCTTCTATAGGGTTGAAAACATGGTGGGAAAAGGAGAAAATGCTGGTTACCAGCATTTTCTCCTTTTCCTACAATGTTTTCAAAAGGCTTCTTTCCCAGGGTCGTTAAAAGATGGCATTGTGTGGTGAAGGATTAAAGAGTTTATACTACTTTCTTACTCAATTTACAGGACTAAGATCATGCAGAATGTGGGTATTGTGTTTGTCAAGATGGGCCAGTATAGCGATGCCATTACATCCTTTGAGCACATCATGTCAGAAGCTCCAAGTTTTAAAACAGGTTTCAACCTCATCTTATGTTATTTTGCCCTCGGTGACAGGGAAAAAATGAAGCGAGCATTCATGAAACTTCTGACAGTGGATTTAAAGATAGATGACGAGGACAAGTACCTGCCACACGGTGTATGTATTTATGATTTTTTACCAGATAGCTGTTTAACCCTTTACCAGACGACAAAATTTTAGCCTTGTCCAAATTGAAATGATTTGCAGACGGCAATTTCAGTGTGGCTCAAATGGTGCAATTTTTATTTGATAGGGTAGAAAACATTGTGCGAAAAGGAGAAAATGCTGGTTACCAGCATTTTCTCCTTTTCCACAATGTTTTCAAAAGGCCTCTTTCCCAGGGGCGTTGAAAGGCGTCATTGTGTGGTAAAGGGTTAAAGAAAACAGTAAGGTATTGGCCTCGCTTTTTTTTTGTTGTTTGTAAACCTTGACATTTTCTCATATCTCTGTTAGTGCTAAACATATTTACTTCAAACTTTACTGTTAAATGAGAAACCCATACCTGAAAGGCAGGTAACCCTTAAAAATATTTATCCTCAGTCTCAACTTTTTGGAATTTTCACAGAAAAAGTCCTGTCAACCAAGTGATTGCATCCCCATATGGTGCTCTTACTTGCATCTTGCAGCCAACCACTTTCAAAAAAATTGTTGCAAAGATAGCAAGTGCTGATGGTGATATATTTATATACACTTAGCTGTTTTACACTGAATAATCGTAATTAACTAAAGGTAACATTACTTAAATTTTAGCTCGGCTGTGTTTGAAGAAATCACTGAGTTATTGTTATAATCCTGGCATTATTATCTGCATATCGCAAAAACTTTGACATTATATGATATGATTTTTCTGTCATTGCTGAAGATGTTAAGTATCAAAAAGGTAACTCATACAACAGGGGCGGGTAATCATCAAAATACTTGCGACACAGTTTGCCCCTTTTTCGACTTAGAATTTACACCAGAAGCAACTGCAGCCAAGCAATGGCACACACATGTGGAACTCTTGTTTTGAGTTTTTGATGGGTGCCATGCAGATAAATAAGACTGTACTTTATTAGGAAAAAGATGTTTTTTTATTTGTCAATAGATACCCTTAACTTGAGTCTCTTTAACCCTTTACCTCACAACAAAGTTCAAGACCTGTCCATATTGAAAGCAAAAAGGTGAATCTTGTGATTTGTCTCTGAAAGGGTAGAAAACATTGTGAGAAAAGGAGAAAATGCTGGTTACCAGCATTTTCTCCTTTTCCCACAATGTTTTCAATAGCTGTCTATTCCAGGGTCATTAAAAATTGGGATTGTGTGTTAAAGGGTTAAAATACAATTAAGCATCTGAATTGACTTAGTAGAGTTTGTAAATGTTGAAAGAGACAATTTGTAGGTTCTTTTTATGGGTGAAAACTAAAAAAGAGATAGCTCTGTCATTATTGTCAGTGACAAATTAAGATACTTCTGTTTTTGCCATAGTACTCTGTACTAATATAGTATTTTGTATCCATTATGCAATTTTCAGGATGCCAAGGTATGGTTGTTTTATTGTAAGCTTGATTGTTAGTGTTTTATATATATAAAACCCCTTTGCTTTGCTTTTGTGTCAAATATCTCTCAGTCTGAAGCTGTAGATATGTGACACAAAGTTCTGCAACTTTAGATATTTGCTAGAAAGTTTAGTTGCTATTATTTACCCTTAATCTTTAGAATGCTTAAAACAAATATTGTTGCGTATGAGGATATTTTTTTATTTATCAGTATCAAATTGTGATAGACATGCTTTTTTATCGTTGATCCACAGCGTCCAGTATTTTGTTGTATATCCTGGGCAAATTGGCCTATAAATGTCAATATCTTGGCCTTTCTTATTCACTGAAGATGACCAGTTCATTTGAGGCATACTCTGTGGAAAAGGGGCTTAATGCTTCTGCGAAAAGTATCGAACAGCGTAGTTTGCACAGGCTGACCTGGGCCAAAACTTTTCACTATTGGTCAATTTTCAGTATGTTGAAGGAACAGTCTACATTATGATACAGTTGGTTGTTAGCCATGATGGATTTTATGGATCCCTAACTATATGATGTCTTGCTTGGTATGATGCATCACGGAGATGCATTAAGCTCCCTTTTGCCATTGCATGGCTCATTTATTTAATCCTTGCAGTGCTAAATAAATGAAATGGAAAGTCTTAGTCAGTACTAAAGATACAGATAATGATTGTAGTTTCAAAGCTTTTTTGTCAAAATGTATGGCAAAGAGGTGTATGGTGTAGATCCAAGATCAGACTTCTCTTTCTATGCAGTTACATCTTGATCTTCACAGTTTGGGAAAGCATTTAAAACTAGGTTTAGGGTGACAAGGGTTATAGTACACAAAAAATAACCATACAATTTCTACCATGTTTATTCACATTGAATTGAATGTTTTGGAATTTTGTGGCAGGAATTTTTATGTCAAGGCATGTCCTTGTACACTTTTTAAAATATTTGCCTCATGTAATGGCCCATTTATTTAGCTAATTTGTTTAGCCAAAGAAAATACTAGCTTTTGTATATTAGCTCATATAGATGTGAGCTGTGTTCTGATAGAAGGGGGCTTGATGCATCTCCATAATGCATCATACCAAGCAAGACATTACCTTATTATGGATCCATAAAATCCATTTTGACCAACAACCAACTAATGCATGAGGTAGAATTATCCTTTGTCATGCAGAAAATTTAACGATAGCGAAAAGTTTCGGGCCGTGTCGGCCTGCGCAGGTTGACATGGGTTGATACTTTTCGCAAATGCATTAAGCCCCCTTTTCAAAGAACATGGCTCATATTCATTTTTCTGTTCACATTAGACCTGTGAATGTGGGAAAAAAAGAGATAATTTCAGTTAAAAGACACATTTACTTGTCATTTAAATTGTTTATTTCAAATGATAATAAGTTTTCTGCACAGATGTATACTTGTAGTATTGCATTTTTTTTTTCCAACATATATTGCCTTAAAGCTTTAAATTTTATACATGTAGCATTTTACCAAAATATAATTGGACTATGTCAGTAACATTCTAGGTAATGTCCCTGTCCTTTGACCTAAAACCTAGGAAAAAAATGAATGTAAAAATAAGGTTGATTTACAATAATGCCTTTAGAATTGACTGCTCTAAATTCTTTGGGTGTCTTGATAGATTTTTGTATCAGGAAAAAGTTAGGTTCACCATTTTTAGCTCCACTGGCCAAAGGCCAGCGGGCTAATGTCATGGCCCGGTGTCCGTCGTGCGTCCGTCCGTCCGTGCGTTAACTTTTATTTCAAGCATCTTCTTCTCTGAAACTACCCATCCAATTTTCATGAAACTTCACAGAAATGATCCTGCCATGGTCCTCTTCAGAATTTCTTGAAAGAATTTGATTCCTTCAAAAACTCTGGTTGCCATGGCAACAAAACTGAAAAATATGGGAAATCTTTAAAAATCTTCTTGTCGGAAACCATAAGGCATAGGGCTACCAAATTTGGCATGTAGCTTTATGTAGTAGACCTCTATCAAGTTTCTTCAAATTATAGCCCTGGGGTCAAAATTGGCTCTGCCCCAGGGGTCACAAGTTTTACATAGGCTTATATAGAGAAATCTTTAAAAATCTTCTTGTCAGAAACCATAAGGCATAGGGCTACCAAATTTGGCATGTAGCTTTATGTAGTAGACCTCTATCAAGTTTCTTCAAATTATAGCCCTGGGGTCAAAATTGGCTCTGCCCCAGGGGTCACAAGTTTTACATAGGCTTATATAGAGAAAACTTTAAAAATCTTCCTGTACCTAGCCATAAGGCCTAGAGCTACCAAATTTTGCATGTAGCTATATCTAGTGGGCCTCTACCAAGTGGGCCAAAATTTTAGCCCTGGGGTCAAAATTGGCCCCACCTCAGGGGTCACAAGTTTTACATGGGCTTACATAGTGACAACTTAAGAAATCTTCCTGTTTTGATTTTTTTTTTGAAATTAGCCTTGCATCAGGGGTCTTATGTTTTACAGAGGCTTCATATGGACAAAACTTGAAAATCACCTTATTTTTATAGCTTTATCTTGTAGACCTCTACCAGGGTTCAAGTAATTAAATAGCTCTGGGATCAAAAATGGCTTTGCCCTGTGGGTCTCAACTTTCATATGGGCTTTTACAGAGAAAATTTTGTAAGTCTTCATTTTGAAACCATTTGGCTCAGCACTGAAATGTTTATTATTTATGGTTTATATTTATAAGCCAGTGGAGCGATACAGGGCCATCATGGCCCTCTTGTTTTCTGTTGCTTCGTCATAGCAAACCATAGATACTTCGTCATAGCAAACCATAGATACTTTGTCATAGCAAACCATAGATACTTTGTCATAGCAAACCGTAGATACTTTGTCATAGCAAACCGTAGATACTTTGTCATAGCAAACCATAGATACTTTGTCATAGCAAACCATAAATACTTTGTCATAGCAAACCATAGATACTGTGTTGCACACATATGAGCCATGCTGTGGCAAAAGGTGGCTGAATGCATCTCCATGATGCCTTATACCAAGCAAGCCATCACATAATTATGGATCTATAATAGCCACTTTTTTCAACAATTGACTTAATAATGAGGAAGACTGTCCTTGGACATACAGAAAACTGACCAATAGAATGGTTCATAATTTTGTATAGCGTGATTCATTCATTTTTTTCAATAGGCTATTATCAAAAGAAAATAAAAAAGTTGGAGCAATGTATTGGATCTATTGTTATCTGTTCTTTTTGGAGTTGATCAAGAATATGCAAGAAAATAGTTGTGTGGATTTTGTTTTATTTTCATAATAACTGAAGAAATATGTACATGTAAATGTAACTATCAACCTTCATATCAGAAACCTGATGATATATCCAAGGTTAGAACTAACTTTATGCTAACTCTTTACCAGACAACATAAGTTTAGATTTGTCCATTTGAAAGTATTTGAAGTAGACTAATTAAATGTGGCTTAGATGATAGGTGTCTATCAAAGAGCACAAAACATTGTTGGTAAAGGAGAAAATGCTGCTAACCAGCATTTCCTCCAGCATTTCCTCCTTTTTGCTAAGTTTTTCAAAAGCTTTCTACTTCAGGGTCATTAAAACACAAGATTGTTTTGTAAAGGGTTAAGTTGTTTAAGAGTTCTCAGTTATTCTGTAGGTGATTTTACCCTTTTGCTACCTTATTCATAGATTCAAGCTTTTTTTTTTTTTTTGAGATCTGATGATAGATATAGCTGCTATGAAAAGATTCATTCCATATTTTGAAATTGATTAGTGGATGGTGTATGTCAAAAAACAGACAGCATATTCTGTTCAGTCTGCTCTCGATAATATGTAGTGTCCACAAAAGTTTGTCATTTTTCTAATGGTGGTGAAAGGGTAGGATTCAAGTTTTGACTGCATGAAGACCTGTTTCTGTTTACATTCACCTTTTACCGCACAATGCCGCCTTTTGACGCCCCTGAGAAAGATGCCTTTTGAAAACATTGTGGGAAAAGGAGAAAATGCTGGTAACCAGCATTTTCTCCTTTTCCCACAATGTTTTCTACCCTATTAAAGAAAAGTTGCACCATTTGAGCCACATTGAAATTGACGTCTGCAAATGCTTTCAATTTGGACAAGGCTAGAATTTTGTCGTCTGGTAAAGGGTTAAGATAATCCTTTGATATTCCAGTATGCTGTTACATGTACATAGGAAAAAATAGCTCCAAATTAGTTATCTGTAGAATTCTTTGGTGTATAGGATACATATTTCATACACAGATATATGATAATAAATAACACAAGTTTAACTTTGGGTAAAAGCTGGTTACTAATGTTGAAGTTATGGCCCTTTTCAAGCTTTTTTCTTTGTTTCCTTGTAAAACACTGCCTTCAGTTTATTATCTTTTGAGTTATATGTGTACTGTTTTTTACAAGGGTAATAGTGAAGTATAAGTTATGTTCAATTTAGAGTAAAATTTACTAATTTCTTATAGGAGTTACGGCATTTCTCAAACTTAATTTTTTTTTTTTTTTGTTCCATTGTGTGGGCACCTATTTCATATTGACTTGTGTCTAGTTAATTATTATTGTTTATGACTGTACAGTTTATGATAAATTGAAATGAGTGTATGAGAATGTGTGTTTATCTGAAACATGTCAACCAATCAGTTAAGTTTTTCAAAAGTAGGAGAGCTTTTAAATTATGTATACAGATTAATTGTTTCGGATACAACAAAACATTGAGTAGTACTTTTTACTAATGACATATTAAGGTAAACTAGCTTTAGTCAGAAATTTACCTTTACTACATGTGAAAACTGCATCTATGTGGCAAAAGTAGAAATTGTTTTTTTGCAAGCAATTTCTCTATCTGTGAGAATGTTTTGCCAGCTGCAAGAGAAAAAAGCCCTTCCTAATCCTGAGTCAAGCATTCTAGCTGACGCTTTTATGAACGAAAAAATTCTAGATTGGTTCAAATTGAAAGCATTTTTAGGCAACAAATTAAATGTGACTCAAAAATTGAAATTCGTGATGGGGTAGAAAACATTGTGGATAAAGGAGAAAATGCTGGTTACCAGCATTTTCTTTTTTTCCTACAATGTTTTCAAATGCCTTCTTTCGCTAGGTCATTAAAAGTCGGGATTGTGTGTTAATGGGTTAAAGGGTCCTGTATTTGTAAACCGTTTACCAAACAACTCCATGTTTTATCAAACAAGAGGAATACTGCTGAAGAAAACATTATGTGAAAAGGAGAAAAATTAGTGATGATCATCAGCATTTATCATTTTCCAGTAATGTTGTCTATTCATTGCCAATATTTGAGTTATGTTTTATCAATAATTATATGCTGTCTGCAAAATTTAATGCTTTCAATTGGGAAAGTCTTTATTTCTATTCCACAAACCACAAAGGGTTAAATTTTTTTTTTTTTTAAATGCCTTTTTTCCTTTTTTTTATTCCAAACCACAAAATTTTGGACTCAACCAATTGAAATCACTTGCAGACAACCAAATAAAAATAACGCAAACAATGATTTCTGTTGTTGATAGGGTAAAAAATATGTGGGAAAAGGAGAAAACATTATGATTAACGATTAATGAAATGATTAACACTATTTTCTCCTTTCCCCACAATGTTTTCATAAGCCTTTCTCTTCAGGGTTGTTAAAACTTGGGATTGTCTGGTAAAGGGTGAATTATTTGGTAAAGAGTTTAATTCAGTTTGAGGATCTAAGGCTTTTCTAAGTTTCGATTCAGCTCTTGCTTCTTTCAGCTCTTTACCAAGCGACAAAATTTTACGACTAGTCCAAATTGCAGACGACAAAATTAGTGTAACTCAAAAATTGAAATTTGTTTTGGAAGGGCTAGAAAACATTGTGGGAAATGCTGGTTACCTGCATTTTCTCATTTTCCCATAATGTGTTCGAAGGGTCGTTTAAAGTTGGGATTGCGTAGTAAAGAGTTAAGGGTTTTTCTTCACTCTAAATAAACACCTATGCTGTTTATACCCCCGCAAACGAAGTTTGTGGGAGGTATACTGGAATCAGCCTGTTGGTCGGTTGGTCGGTTGGTCGGTCGGTCGGTTGGGCGGTCGGTCTGTCCGCAAAATCTTGTCTGGACAACTCCTCCTACAGTTTCAATCCAATTCCCTTGCTACTTGGCAGAAGTGTTCATTAGGAGCTGTAGATGTGCAAGACACACATTTTGTAAAAATTCCATCAAGAATTACTGAGTTGTTGCCCCTGATTTGACTTAAAAATGCTTGTCCGGACAACTCTTCCTACAGTTTCTGTCTGATTCACTTTAAACTTGGCAGAAGTGTTCATTAGGAGCTGTAGATGTGCAAGACACACATTTTGTAAAAATTCCATCAAGAATTACTGAGTTATTGCCCCTGATTTGACTTAAAAATGCTTGTCCGGACAACTCCTCCTACAGTTTCTGTCTGATTCACTTTAAACTTGGCATAAGTGTTCATCAGGAGTTGTAGATGTGCAAGACGCAACTTTCGTGAAAATTCTATGAAGAATTAATGAGTTATTGCCCCTGATTCACATTTAAAATGCTTGTCCGGACAACTCCTCCTACAATTTCAGTCCGATTCGCTTTATACTTGGCAGAAGTGTCCATTTGGAGTTGTAGATGTGCAAGACGCAAATTTTGTGAAAATTCCATCAAGAATTACTGAGTTATTGCCCCTGATTTGACTTAAAAATGCTTGTCCGGACAACTCCTCCTACAGTTTCTGTCTGATTCACTTTAAACTTGGCAGAAGTGTTCATTAGGAGCTGTAGATGTGCAAGACACACATTTTGTAAAAATTCCATCAAGAATTACTGAGTTATTGCCCCTGATTTGACTTAAAAATGCTTGTCCGGACAATTCCTCCTACAGTTTCTGTCTGATTCACTTTAAACTTGGCATAAGTGTTCATTAGGAGCTGTAGATGTGCAAGACACACATTTTGTAAAAATTCCATCAAGAATTACTGAGTTATTGCCCCTGATTTGACTTAAAAATGCTTGTCCGGACAACTCCACCTACAGTTTCTGTCTGATTCACTTTAAACTTGGCATAAGTGTTCATTAGGAGTTGTAGATGTGCAAGACGCAACTTTCGTGAAAATTCTATGAAGAATTAATGAGTTATTGCCCCTGATTCACATTTAAAATGCTTGTCCGGACAACTCCTCCTACAATTTCAGTCCGATTCGCTTTATACTTGGCAGAAGTGTCTATTTGGAGTTGTAGATGTGCAAGACACACATTTTGTAAAAATTCCATCAAGAATTACTGAGTTATTGCCCCTGATTTGACTTAAAAATGCTTGTCCGGACAACACCTCCTAGAGTTTCTGTCTGATTCACTTTAAGGAGGTCTTTTCTGTCATATGTATAGTTGGCCAACATTATGCGAAAAGGCACCTTTGGACATTTGCAACAAGCGTGGATCCAGACCAGCTGCTGTGTCTCAGACATATTGTCAGATCATGGTCTACACTTTTTTACACTCATTTAGTTTTGTGTCCAATTAAATTGATACTTTGCATAAATATTCACCAGGAGCAGTAGAGGTTCAAGATGCATTTTTCTCAAATGTTTGCCAAATTAATTACCCCTGAATTTACTCAAAACTTCTTGTCCAGAGAACTATTCCTTCAGTTTAAGTCTTATTCACTTGATATTTGTCATGATATTCACCAGGAGCAGTAGATGTGCAAAGCACAAATTTCATGAGTGTTGGCCTAATGATTACTGAGTTATTGCCCCTAAATTGACATTGCAGAGTTATTGCCCCTGTGACATGAAATATAGGGGCGGAGGTATTTAGTGATAGTTATTCTAGTTGAAATCAGTAGCGATAGTTGTTTGCTCTGACTGTTTAAATGCTGAAATATTCTTATATCCCTCCATGAATGTATATTGTTTGGTAACTTTGTGAATGTGTAATGGTTTACAGTTGTGGAAGTTCAATTCTTTTCTTTTTCAGGAAGATAAGCAATACAACTTGGTACTTGAAATCATCAAAAATGACTCACTGCGACAAATTGAGAGAGAAAGGTAAAAAACTGTTCTCTTTTATAACCAAACAATCTAGTGTTTTGAGGACCTGCAGGGGAAGCAGCCAGTTGCATGGGAAGAATATTGAGCAAAGTAGTGGTAAAAGAAACTCCAGGAAAGCATGTGTAGCTGCACTGGCAGCCGCAATATAATTGACTATATGTTGAAAACGGTGTTAAACAGCACTTAAATAAATTTCGGTAGGTCATAAAATAGTGTGTACTGTAACTATTTGAGCCATGCTGTGGCAAAAGGGGGCTTAATGCATCTCCATGATGCATTATACCAAGCAAGACATCACATAATTAGGGATCTATAAAATCCAGTATGTCTAACAACTGACTGTATCATAAGGTAGACTGGTCCTAGGAAATTGACCAGCAGCAAAAAGTTTCGGCCCAGGTCAGCCTGCGCAGGCTGTGCAGGCTGACCTGGGTTGATACTTTTTGCAGATGCATTAAGTCCCCTATTCACAGAGCATGTCTCATTTATAAATAAGTTTCACTATCCTTTTCTTTTTTTTCAGGAAATATGAAGCAGAGAACTGCATTAAAACTGCAGCTAAGATCATTTCACCTGCTATTGAGTCTAGTTTTGACGCTGGATATGACTGGTAAAAGTTTTCTTTCTATTTACAGTGATAGAAAAACATGAATAGTCAAACCTGTGTTACCATTAATTTCATTCTATATAAAAAGTTACCTGTTCAGTTCGAAACTTCTAGTTTTTTTTTTCAATATGAAAGAGTGTGGGTTCACCGCTCATTTGTTTTAACCATTTATGACACAGCCCAGAGTTTTCATGACCCTGGGTTACAGGACTTTCGAAAACATTGTGAGAAAAGGAGAAAATGCTAAACATGACAACACTGACTGTGTACATTACATGTATCAATCTTAAATATTGTACAAATTTCATACTCCAAGGCTGGCCATCTGATTGGCTGTCACAAGTTGTCAATCAGCTGTTGCAGTGTAATAATGTTGAATGTGTTGTAGAATGCAAACAAAACAAAAAATTGTTTAACCCTTTACAAAACAATCCAAAGTTTTAACGACCCTAAAGAAGATGACTTTCGAAAACTTTGTGAGACAAGGAGAAAATGCTGGTTATCAGCATTTTCTCCTTTTCCCACAATATTTTCTATCATTTCAAAGACAGAAATCAAATGTTGAGTGACAGTAAATTTGTTGTCTGCAAATGATTTCAATTTGATTGAGTTCAAACTTTTGTTATTAGGTAGAGAGTTAACTCATTTTATCTTGAAAGAAATGCGCAGCAAATGACTGTTTAAAAACTTAAAATCTTTATCATTATTATAACTTACGTTTTAAAATATGAATACATATAAAAAAACATTGTGGCAGATTGGAGAAAGGGTTTGCTTAGAGTAATATCTTCTCATGCCACACTGAGCAAAACTGATAAAATGGCACTGCCCATTTTGAAGAAGGACAATAATACCAATGAACAAAATCAACAAATTCTGATTAGATGGGATACCCCATTTATTTCAATAAAATTTCAGATTCTAACATAACAAGTGAATTCAGCTATATAAACATGGTGCAACTGAAGTGTGGTAAAATCAGTGTCATTCTATATTCTATGTAAAAAAATAAGAATTAATCCACATCCGTTTTTGTATACTAATTATGGACTTGTTTTTCTTTGATCAAGAGTTGGTCATGTTGGAATCGAAATAGTCTTCTTTCTATTGTGGTTTATTGTTCAATAAACCACAGTTGTGAGTTATGAGGTGCAATGAATAAACCAGTTAGGCTATTGCCCTCCTGGATTACTAATTGTGCCTCATAAATCACAACCATGGTTTATTGAAAGATTATTGCACCCCGTAACTCAAAACTGTGGGTTATTGAACAATAAACCATGATAGAAAGAAGGTTATTTCTTCAATATCAACTATCTTATTTCTTTTTGTTTTCATATGACAGGTGTGTAGAACAGGTCAAAAATTCACAATACATAGATCTGGCCCATGATCTAGAGATTGACAAGGCTATTATGTTCTTGAAACAGAAGGACTTCAATCAGGTACAGTGAAAATCTTCTTGTGTATGAATATTTACTGTAGCCCTACAAAACTATCCAGAGTTTTGATACCCTTATGGTGCAGGCATTTTGAAAACGTTGAAACAGGAAAATGCTGGTAGCCTGCACTTTCTCCTTTTTTCACAATGTTGTGTACCCTTTCACAGACAAATCACATCATTTGAGTCACATTTCAGTCTGTCATCTGCAAATGCTTTCAATGTGGAGGGGTGTAAATTTTTTGTCATCTAGTATGGGAGATAGTCATAGTTGCATAGGTCATTCATCTAAATTTTATACACAGTCAAGAAAGTTTTGCACTCCCTGTGTTTTTACTGACTTTAATTTTCTGTCATGAATAATATAAAATGGGGTAGAAATTAGAATCCGGTTGCTGCATTAACCAAGAGACCAATCTTTCACCGATGAAATGAACTGAACTGAGGTATCCCTTGACCTCTTGGTAAGTAGGAATTTTTTGCTTAGATATTGCTTTCAAATTTAAGAAAAACTAGAAGCTTTGATTAAATCTGGGAATTTAATGTTGAAATAAAAGTTACGACAGATTGAAAGGGACCTGCAGAGAATGAGCACACACAATCGGTCAATATTGCTCAGCACTTGCAGAACAGCTTGCAGTTGTTGTGTTACACCTCTCACAAGAGGGTGAAGCAGCTTGATCAGTAGCCACTGCCATGAGGTCAAGGGATACCTCAGTTCAGTGCATTTCAGAGACAACATGTGCATGCAGCAGCCAGATTCTAATTTCCAACTCATTTCATAACATTCATGCCAGAAAATTAAACCCAGCAAAAACACAGGGGGTGCAACACTATTTTTAGTGCATATAGAATGTTTAGTACAGGACTTTTCATATCCAGATGGCACCTTTTGAGATCAGTTAGGGAAAAGGAGCCATTGCTTGTTACAAGCAAATAATTCAATGTTTGATTCTGTAAACTGCCTGTTGATGTTGTATGAAAACTTGATTAACCCTTACACTGCTAAGCGTGACTCACTGACCTTTTGCGGACAGTGTAGATCAAGATCAGACTGCACAGAACATAAGTTTGAAATAGCATTATTCTGGTTTTTCTATCAGCTTGAAAGTTTCATTTAACATATTTAGCAGGATAAGGGCTAAGATTATTATTATATTTCAAAGCAATGATAAAAGGTAAGTCTGTCACCTGTTTTATCTCTTTACCAGATGACAAAATATTTTTATTCATCCAAATTGAAAGCAGTTGCAGATAACAAATTTAATTGTAATTCAAATTATGTTATTTGCCAAATGACAGAGTTTTAGAATAAATTGAAAGCAAATGCAGACATCAAATTAAAAGTGGCTGAAATGATAGAATTAGTTTTGGAAAGGGTAGAATACATTGTGGAAAAAGGAGAAAATGCTGGTTGCCAGGATTTTAGCACATTTTTTTCAAAGCTTTCCTTCTCAGAGTTTTTAAAAAGAGGGATTGTTTTGTAAAGGCTTGAGTCATTTTTTGTATTAACTCTTTACCAAATGACAAAATTTAAGACTGGACTAAATTGAAAGCATTTGCAGACGACAAAATAAATCTGACTCGAAAAGTGAAATTTGCTATGGGAAGGGTAACCAGCATTTTCTCCTTTGCCCACAATGTTTTAAAATCTTTCTTTTAAAGGGTTGTTAAAACCCGGGATTGTGTGGTAAAAAGTTAAGTAGGGTGATTTGCAGGTTATCATAAGATACATTTGCTCATTGAGCTATTGACATTCAGTTTCTAGACTCACCTGTTAAAACTATCTAGCAGTGTCTGCTTAACCCTTTGTCAAACAATCTGGAGTGTTAATGACCCTAAAAAAGGGCTTTTGAAAACATTGGTAATCAGCAATTTCTCCTTTTCCCACATTGTTTTTCTAGCCTTTCAAAAACAAACTTATCATTTTAGTTGTATGATTTTATTTTGACAAGTCTAAAATTGTGTCGTCTGGTAAAGCGTTAGGAAAGAGGATAGAATAAGTGATTGCATCTTAATACATATGGCACATTATATTAGCATATGCCCAGAGTTTCTTTAATTTACCAACAACTACATTGGGAGTTGTTAAATTTTTCTAGGCTATTGAAACCTTGAAGTCATTTGAAAAGAAGGATTCTAAAGTGGCCTGTACAGCAGCAACCAATCTCAGCTTTCTCTACTTCCTGGTATGTATATGTGCATGTTGCATTTCATATTTCATTATATTTTTGTCATCTATTCTCAACATTTTGTTGGGAAAACAATTCTGCATATGGAAGATCTCATTGTTTTTGGATACGCTGATTTGCAAAGCTAGCATAGCATCCTTTTATGTCTGACATTAACTTACACCATAGAACTGAACTTTCATGCTGTAGTGAAATTAATTTATATAAAGTAGTTGATATATGACTGTGGGCAGCATGTACCTAAGATCAGACCGCATGTGTTCTGTGAGCTTGAGTTTTGCATGCAATATCTTTGCGGCACTCCAAATTGTATAATGAAATTCTAAGTATTACTTTAGCAGGGCTTTCATTCTTCCCTGACCGTTTATGTGATTCTAAAATTATTGATGTAATTTACTTTCAAATGTGCTGATTTAATTTGATTTCAGAGAAATGAGGTACAATGTATTTATGGTTTCAAGTTTTGTTAACTTCTTTCCCTTAGAAAAGTCATCCATGATATAGTCCATAAGTTGATTTATAAAAGTGGTAAAGTTTGAACAATTTTGATGAAAAAGTTGATGTTTTTTCCAAGTTTTACCAATTTGAGCCGACCTCTCACTTTATTTTAGTTATTGTAGGTTGAATTAATTGTTTGTTCAAAAACTTGTGTTTTTTGTATGATTTGTATCCTTGATACTTTATTAATATACAGTTTTCTAGTTCAAAAGCTGAATAAAAGGTTTTCTCATAAAATGCTGATTCCAGGCAAAAGATTTCAGCAAAGCATCTAATCATATTTTCTTAGAAAAAAACGTATAAGACAGATTAAAGATTAGCCACTGATGAACATAGTTCACAAAAACAACTGAAGTTTTGCAGAGCAATTTATGTTAAAATGAAATTCATATTACTTCATTCATCAGTCAAACTATCTGGTCTGTCTTCTGTTAGCTTAGTGTTTCACAGCAGATGAGTTCATCAGCATTTAGTTAAAAAAAAAAATGAACATACATTAGATACGATTGACAGGTTTTTGTAACAGTTTAAATGTTTTTTAGCAACAATGAGTATCTGCTTGGAAATTGAACTAAGATTTATTTCTGCACTAGTAACAGCATTAGTAAAAGCATTTTTTTCTTTTGCAATATATTTACAGGAGAATGATCTATCTCAAGCTGACAAATATGCAGAAGTAGCCATGTCTGCTGACAGATATAACCCTTATGGTGAGAACAGTTACCCTGTTCCTCTTGGTTCAGTCATAAGAATTGACTCAATTCATAGAGGACCTAATTTATCACATAAAATCTCCTCTGACAGTGTATTAAGCCCATGACTTGTTTTCGATAATACACTAGTGTATTATCATTTTTTGAGTCCTGGTTCTGGATGTGGTGTAGTTATGAGTGCCTGAAATCGGGAAAAAAATACATGAATACAGTGTGAAAACATTGTTACTTGTTATTTTGCCACAATAATTAAAAAAAAAGAAGGTAGTATGCTGCAGGAAGACAAAAATGGAAAGTCACATTGACAGTGTAAATGTTCAATGCCCCAGTTGATAAAAATACAGAGTTTCAAAAAGAATGATAATTTAGTTATCCACTGCTATATTGTCTTGGGGGATAAACTAGACACATTTTCTCTGTATGCTTTTCAGCTCTTGTAAATAAAGGAAATGTGATTTTCACCAAGGGAGACTTTGAAAAAGCCAGAGAGTTCTATAGAGAAGCATTACAGAATGACTCATCTTGTGTGGAGGCCCTATATAACCTAGGTGAGTTAGGCTGGTATTGTGTATCTAATCTACAATATTTAAAGTAAGTATGGCTTTTGAATGAACAGAAAAGAACCAAGTTAGCACTTTTCATTGACACAGCAATATGAATGTTTTGGGTACACTGGATTCAGATAATGTCTCCATCCATCAGTGGCTTGCAATTAATATATGAGCCATGCCCAGTGAAAAGGTGGCTTAATTCATCTGCAAAAAGTATCGACCCTGTTCAGCCTGTGCAGTCAGCCCAGGCTGACCTGAGCCAAAACCTTCTGCTTTTTGATCAATTTTCCGCATGTCAAAGGACCAGCGTACCCTTATCATTCAGTAGGTTGTATACAAAACACATTTTAGGGATGTATAACTGTGATGACTTGCTTGGTATCATGCATCATTGGGATGCATTAAGCACCCTTTTCACAGAGCATGGCTCATATGTTCATGTACAAGTTTTTAATGTCTGCTTAAAGAGTAGGAACAGGCTTAAGTTGCTTTTGTGGGCAGTGCAGACCAAGATAAGATAGGATAAGACCAACCATTTTTAAGGACATTCTTAGTCTAATTATAGATATAGAAAGTAACACAACTTCTGTTGAGTTAATCAGATTTTTTGTTACTTACAAAACCAGAAAATTCTTGAAAGTAAGACTGAAAATGTTCTTAAGAATGGTTTGTGAATACGAACCCGGACTATAGGCAACATACAGTATGACCTTGCATCTACACTGTCCACTACTTTGTTACATATTCTGGCTAAAACAACCCTAAAATAGCTATATTTGAATTTTTTTACCACATGATTTGCATGAACAGAAGATATTACATTTGTACATTATCATAGCACTGTTAACAAATTGAAATTTAAACAATTTTGTATCTGTCCTTTTTACAGGCCTCACTAATAGAAGAATTGGAAGACTTGAGGATGCTCTGGACTGTTTTTACAAACTACATGCTATTTTGAGAAACTCGCCACAAGTTATATTTCAAATAGCAGATATGTATCCTTGTGTTTAATTTGAAAATAAAAATTAATTATCTGCTAGGCCAATTTTTTTTTTTTTTTTAATTTTCAAACCCTTTACCACAAAAACACCCATGTTTTAATGACTCTTGTAAGGAGGGTTTTGAAAACATTGTGGGAAAAGGAGAAAATGCTACTTACAAGCATTTTCTCCTTTTTCCACTAGGTTTTCTACCCTTTCAAAGACATTTAATCATTTGAGCCACACTTCATGTGTTGTCTACAAACGCTATTAGAGAGTCAGTAAAATAAATTGACACTTGTCTATCCAGCCCACTGTAGTGATGGGTCCTGTGATAACTCGACATATGCAAGGTCTAACCCTTTAAATATCACCTTTAGATATACTTTAATTGTAGATACTCCATGTATCTTCAGTTTCATACTAAAGTGAAAGTCAAGGTCAATGTTACTAAAATAAGAAAGAATCAAATCTGCAATAATATCAACCAAATGTTTGCATCATATTTAACTATGTTTTCAATATTAGGTCAGATATAATGTGGTGGCCAGTGCACCTCTCTGTGCTTTCCTGGATTTTTTTTTTTACCAGTACTTTGCACAATATTCTTCCCAAGAAACTCTTGCTTTCCCATATAACCATCATAGCAACAACACCTAGTGCTTAGAGAGGAATGAATTCTGTCACAATGGTTATCATCAATCCTTGGAATAAATAATCTGTTGGCTAGGCTTGGCATAGCGATATAATGCTCTCAGGTGTATTTTATTGCTATGGCAGGGGTCAAGGTCACATTTACTTAATACAGAATTAAATATATTATTGAAGGTGCATTGTAAGAAACTCTCTTTCCCATTCAAAAAGTCCAGCTACTATCTTGATCGCTAAGGCTTACAATATTTACTGGTTCAATACATGTACCATATAAACGGTTCTCTATATTTTATTGTATTGTTTGATAATGCATGCCTTAACTGGATGAATAGACATGACCAACTTGAAGATTCAGCTCAAGCTACAGAATGGTAAGAGAAGAAAGACATTTCTTTCACATGCGTTTTAAACCTATACTGTTTTAGACCTACCAGAAACTTTAGAAAAAATGCATAACAGACAAGCAATGGAAGTAAAAACAAAGACTTTTTTGTAAGTAATTGATCACACTGTGGTGTGCCAAGTAAATGTTATTGGGATGAAAGACAGAAATGTTGCAAGGATCAAACTGACAACCTCCTTGCTAGTAATCAAATATTTTACTACATTGGTACAAAAGCAAAATCTGTAGCAACTTGTATCCTCTTCACATTTGATGTTCCCTTTAAATTTCTGCAAGACAAAGATCATCAAGTTATAGAAACACTCTTTAGGCATTCTTATGTTGGCTTTGATTATCTTTACTCAGCAGCTTTTAGGATGCCAAATGTTATGGGCTGATAAGTAACCTTCCCAAGGTAGACATCAAACAAGTGACCTCCAGCTCCATATGCAAAAACTGTACCACATCACTACAAAGCTAGCTCTGTTGCAAGGCAGTGCAAGCGCCAACTTATGCTAGACTTGGCTAAACTAGAAAACAAATAAGTGAGCTGACACTATGATTTATTAACCGAAAGCTACACAAACATCAAGTTTGGATCTGAAATTACTCAATAAATATATCCTAATTCCAGGTTTATGCAGTTGATAGGTGTTGTACCCACAGACTGTAGTGTCTTAGCTAAAACAGGAGAGATCTACGACAATGATGGAGACAAGTCACAGGCATTCCAGTACTATTATGATGTAAGTAATATTGTCAACCATTCTTTTTTCATCCTTTTACATCTGACATTAACTTACACCATAGAACTGAACTTTCATGCTGTAGTGAAATTAATTTATATAAAGTAGTTGATATATGACTAAAATTGTGGGCAACATGTATCTAAGATCAGACTGCATGTGTTCTGTGAGCTTGAGTTTTGCCTGCAATATCTTTGCGGCACTCCAAATTGTGTAATGAAATTCTAAGTATTACTTTAGCAGGGCTTTCATTCTTCCCTGACTGTTTATGTGATTCTAAAATTATTTAATGTAATTTACTTTCAAATGTGCTGATTTAATTTGATTTCAGAGAAGTGAGGTACAATGTATTTATGGTTTCACTACAGGATCCCATGTATTTTATGACTATGTTGCAGATGGCTTTAGAAAACATTGTTGGGGAAAAGAGAAAATGCTTGTAACCAGCATTTTCTCCTTATTAAACAGTGTTTTCTACCATTTCATAGTCAAATTCGTAATTTTAGGTACATGATGCTGGTCTTCTGTAAAATTCTTTCAAAATGGAGTAGTCTAAAAATGTGTCATCTGGTACAGACGTCATACATGTATAGATGTGAAAACATTGTGGGAAAAGGAAAAAGTCAATGGCACAAGGTAATGTGTTAACCCTCTACCACATGGCAGTGTTATGCTCATGTCCATATGGAAGGAAGTTACAACAATTCATATGTTTTTTCAAATGATAGTATTTGCCCTTCAATAGGTAGAAAAGACTGTGGGAAAAGGATACCAGCATATTGACCTTTTTCCACAGTGTTTTCAAAGTCCACTTTTTTCAGGTGCAGGTGCAAAAACTTTGGCACTTTCTCATGTCTCTGTTATGATAGTATTTGCCCTTCAATAGGTAGAAAAGATTGTGGGAAAAGGATACCAGCATATTGACCTTTTTCCACAGTGTTTTCAAAGTCCACTTTTTTCAGGTGCAGGTGCAAAAACTTTGGCACTTTCTCATGTCTCTGTTATGACTAAGATATTTACTTTGTTGTCCAGTGTAAAAAGGGGAACACATACCAGAATGGCAATGAACTCTCAAAATATTTTTGACACAGTTATGACTCTTTTCCAATTTCCAGTTTAAATGAAATAGCAACTGCTGCCAAACATTGGCACACACACGCAGTACTCTAAAGACTATACCATCAAACTTATTTTGAACAGCCATTCATTCATCAAAAAGGCATGGTGGCCCCTAAAAATAGTTTACAGCTTAATGCATTTCAAACGTATTTGCTGAAAGCTCCTGTCCTTTCAGCATTATGTTTGATCAGCATTATACTGTCACCTGTCTGAGAGAAAGCCTGTTTTGTTATTGTTTGAGTAGTCCTTGTGAGCAGGTTACTCATTTTGTTATTTCAGTCCTATAGATACTTTCCATCCAATATACCTGTGATAGAGTGGCTAGGAGCTTACTACATAGATTCCAAGTTTTGTGAAAAAGCCATTCACTATTTTGAGAGGGCTGCTATTGTTCAGTAAGTATATTTTACCTCTTACTGCCTGCAGAGGAATTTGAAAATCATTTTGGCAAATAAAGAAGTTGCTAGTAATGAGTAATTAAAACTGTTTTATTTAATTAAATTGATTTTACACATAGCATATTCACTGGTGTTGTACAACAATAAAATACATTACATCTGTGAGTCACAAAATCTTTTATTGTCAGCTAATAAGAACACAATTTTGTATTTATTTCTTGTTGTTGGTCACTCAAAACCACGATTGAAAGTCCCTGAAAAACAGTGTTTGAAGACCTTTCTTGAATGTTTCTCCTGAGTCACAGTTACCGGTACTTAACTTTTGGGGTAATTTGTCCATAACCTTGAAATTACTGTTTTAAAACCTCTGCCTTCAAAAAATCTTACAGTAATTGAAAGTTATGATGTAACAACCTTTGACAGTGTCAGAAGATCTCAACCTTCTTTTTGGCACCTGCTCTGAAAACAGTTCAGTCAGGTTAGTCGGACTGTCAAAATCTTGAATTAAATTCTTGCTTTTATACAAAAATAATGCAGTTCGAAAAGAGTAATTTTTGCCTCAAAACTTTTTGTAGCAATGTTTTACAGTTATGTTTGGGTAAAACTTTAATTCATGCAGATGAATCTTACTTAACAAAGATGATTTTTCAGTTGTCAGGGTTTGTTTGAGGAGGTAATGAGTTAACCCTTTCAAAAAATAACATTTTTATTACCTGTCAAGTTTAGAACAGCAGCAGACAATAGTTTTGAAATTGATACAAATGAGTCTGAAATTGTGATATTTGTAGAAATACTGTGGGAAAAAGGGAGTTTGCTTGTGACAATCGATTTCCCCTTTTCCCACAATGTTTTCTAAAGGCTTCATCATTAGACATGTTAGAAAAGGAATTGTTTGGTAAAAGATGAAAACAGTACCAAGTGAATTCAGAAGCAGGATCTGTACTGTCTAAAATAAAAAAAAAAGTATCTTCTAACAAGAACAGGGAACCCTTTACTACTTAAATCTTTATCAGATAGTAAAATTTTAGACTTGCCCAAATTTCTAGAAGTTGTAGGCAAAATTAAATGCAGCTCAATTACAGAATTTGTTTTATAGAAAAAAAAAAACATTGTGAGAACAGGAGAAAATGCTGGTAACAAGCATTTTTTCCTTTTTCCACAATGTTTTCAAAAGCTGTCTTTCTCAGGGTCTTTAAAACCTAAAATTCTTTGGTAAAGGGTCAAAAGAGTAAGTCTGTATGAAATAAATTATAGGTATGTACATTGTGTATAAAATTTGTTTGACCCTGTGTATTTTTACATTGGTTGTGAAACAAGTTCTGACACATTAACACTTTACCGCAGAATGCTGCCTTTTAATGACCCTGGGAAAGAAGTCTATTGAAAACATTGTAGGAAAAGGAGAAAATGCTGGTAAGCAGCATTTTCTCCTTTTCCCACTATATTTTCTACTCTATCAAAGAAAAATAGCACCATTTGAACCACATTGAAATTGTCATCTGCAAATTCTTTCAGTTTGGACACTGCTAAAACTTTGTCCACTGGTAAAGGGTTAATCACTCTGTATGATTGCTTCCTGGAAACCTGAACCCTTTACCAAACAACAAAATTTTCAGCCTGTCAAAATTTAAAGCATTTGCAGATGACAAATCAAATGTGACTTGGATGGCAGGATATGTCTATAATAGGTTAGAAAACATTGTGGGAAAAGGGAGAAAACGCTGGTTACCAGTATTTTCTCCTTTTCCTACAATGTTTTCAAAAGGCTTCTTATCCAGGGTCGTTAAAAGTTGGGATTATGTGGTAATGGGTTAACCAGTACTCACGTTATAATGTGAGTGACTCCAAAGGTTGGCCTCACTCATCAGGGAATTCAAACTCGGAACCTTTGATGTCTGAGGTCAGCACTCTACCTCAAGACTACTGTCATCCCCTATAGATGAGAATGAAGTGATATGCTTTTGAATTCAATTTGGATACTCATTGTAATGTTGGTTTCAAGTTCCAGCAAAAACAACACAATGATAAAAGTATATCATTCTAATGAGATTTGGAGTTTGAAGGCATAGAACTATAGTCAGTAACCTTTGGTTTTGCAGGCCAAATCAAGTGAAGTGGCATTTAATGATAGCAAGTTGTCACAGGCGGAGTGGAAATTATCAGCAGGCTTTGGAAACCTATAAATTCATTCACAGAAAATTCCCAGATAATGTTGAGTGTAAGTATGATATGAGCCATGCTCTGTAAAAAGGGGGCTTAATGCATCTGTGAAAAGTATCAACTCAGGTCAGCCTTCGCAGACTGCACAGGCTGACCAGGGCCGAAACTTTTCGCTATTGGTCGATTTCTGTATGTCCAAGGACGAGTTTGCCCCTTTATTTAGTTGATTATTTAAGATAAGTGGCTGTTATGGACTCATAATTATGTGATGACTTGCATGGTATAATGCATCACGGAGATGCATTAAGCCCCCTTTTTGCCAGAGCATGGCTCATATGTTAATACATGTAACATGTATCATAAATACATGAGGAAAATGTATGGGATTGAAAAGGGCATGCTTTGAAAGTCTGTTTATAAGGTACTTAGCCTTCTCCACATGAAAATGTGCGCTGTTGCCGTGATCTGACTGAAATAATGTTGAAAGTGGTGTAGAACACCATACATTCAATCAATTAATCAATCAGTGCTCCTGTAGACACTTATTTTAACTTAATTTAAACCTAGTAAAAGTAGTAAATATTTTAAGGAAAGGAAATACTTAGTGGAATGTGTGAAAGCAACTAATAAAAAAAAAAATTATAAATTTTAGCCATGCTCTAGCAAAAGGAGGTTTAATGCATTTTCAAACAATATCGACCAGGTCATCCTGCAGAGTCTAGGCAGGCTGACTGGTCCAAACTTTTTGCTATTGGTCAATTTTCAGCATTTCAAAGGACTAGTCTATCCAAGAATTCAGCCTAATCTGATAAAATGGATTTTATGGTCTCATAAGCAGTGTTTCCACTAGAGCGCGTATCTTGCGTTTTTGACGCAGTTGTTTCTTTCAGGGCGCAATAGAATTGGCCTTGTGCGTTTTTTCTGGCGCAACCAAAATATCAGTTCAACCAAAAGAACAATTTCGTACAAAACCGTGACTTTTAGCGAAACCAAGGTGTAAAAGAATGTTTCGTATGCGAAGGTTGAAAATTTCGTTGGCCATGTTTATTTACATTAACAGTTTATGTTATGGCTCCCAGCGTCAATTGGTTGTCGCTTCCGAATATATCCGGATTTTAAATGTATTCGGTCTTAGTAGTCCAGATGCTCTCCGATACAAAAATGAGCTTTTGAAAAGTGAAATTCACCAACAGGTGGCCCAATGGAAGATTTGCATGAGATTAAATAAAGAGTGATGGCTTGTAAAGATTTTGTCAATTTGAGTTTGTGTTTAAAACTTTATGATGGAAATTATCTCAGTAAAGATTATATACCAGTCATAACATTAAAAAATGTCTCTGGTTTTCTAATTGGATAGAATACATTGTGGAAAAAGGAGAAATTGCACAATGTGTGCAATTTCTCCTTTTACCACACTGTTTTCTAAACCTTCTACTGTAGAGTTAGTGAAAACATGGGATTGAATGATAATGGGTTATAACAGTGACCCATAATATTCCTGTGTGACCCTCAAAAGTTAGGATAGAGGGTCACAAATGACCCTAAAAAATTTGAATCTGGCAGAAACACTGCATAAGTATGCGGTAACTTGCTTGTGAATTATTGAGATGCATGAAATCCCCTTTTTACCAGAGCATGGCACATGTATAGATTTAGATTGGCACTCAGTATTTCTAATGCACATTAGTTATGAACTATGACATGGGTACAGAGGTACAGATGTGTGGGTATGATTACATGTTAAAAGCAATATTCCTTCACTAAAACCCATGTTGTGGGTACTCACCAGAATGATCTCAACCATACTACCACAACATAGGTTTTGGTAAATAGCTAATGCTATACTCATTGAATTACAGAGTACTCCCGTCATTTGTTTTTCTTTTATTGTTTTATATTTCATGTTCTATATTATAGGTCTGAAGTTCCTGGTAAGAATCTGTTCTGATTTGGGTTTGAAAGAGGCACAGGAGTATGCAACAAAATTGAAAAAGGCGGAAAAAGCGAAAGAGTTGAAAGAACAGGTAACCCCATGTACTATTAACCTTTTACCATACGACGAAAGTATGGACAGGACTAAATGAAAGCATTTGCAGATGACAAATTAAATGTAACTTAAATGATTA
This sequence comes from Tridacna gigas, assembly GCA_945859785.2. Taxonomy (NCBI): domain Eukaryota; kingdom Metazoa; phylum Mollusca; class Bivalvia; order Cardiida; family Cardiidae; genus Tridacna; species Tridacna gigas. Next base: position 14,630,885 of record OX244031.2, on the reverse strand, counting down.
TTTCTGTCCTCAATAGGGTAGAAAACATTGTGGGAAAAGGAGAAAATGCTGGTTACTGCCATTTTACCATATGGTGAAATTTTGGACTGGACCAAATTGAAGGCATTTGCAGATGTCAAATATAACTTGAGTGATTATTTCTGTCCTCATTAGGGTAGAAAACATTGTGGGAAAAGGAGAAAATGCTGGTTACTGTCATTTTCTCCTTTTCCCACAATGTTTTCAAAAGGTTTTTTCCACAGGGTCGTTAAAAGGCTGCATTGTGTGGTAAAAGGTTAAATATGAGCAATGCTGTGGGGAAAGGGGTTTTAATGCATCCTGTTAATGCATTATACCAAAATCATTATCATGGCGGTCATTGACGCTTCCATTTGTTTCCTGGCTCTCTCACACCAGTACTGACACAACTTTTCTCACATGCATCAGAGGTGAGAGGCAAAATACCGCCAGAAAGAAAGTTTGCCTCAACCAGGTATCAAACTCGCAACCACCAGGTCAGGAGTCAGAAACGCTGGAGTGGGCTATTGTTCCCAAAACATATCAAACACAAATTTCCAGATCAACTCTTATGTAAAATTTGAGATCATGGTAAAGCTATGGTAAGGTTTGTTTTATTTTTAGATCTGAAATCAAATAGTTATTTGTCTGCTACTGTGGAACGATTCCTATGCCAAACATACACATATGTAAAAGCAGTGAGCCAGTATCATTTATGAATATGTGGTTTTTGCATATAGTTCCTACCATCATACACATGATTCTTGAGATACTGTTATGTGATAAAGAGAATCTGACATTCATTTGCTTTTGAGGTAAAATTTTATGAAATTCATCAGGAAAAAATCAAGCTCACCAAAGTCTCATTTAAAACATTTTCAGACACATTTAATAAAATTATATCTCAAACATAAACTCATGCCAGATCCAACACATCTAGCAACATACTGAAATAGGGATAGGTCGTAGATCATAATGTATGTTCCATGCAGTTTGCAGAGTAAATAATTTTTTTTTATATAATTTAATTTTATTGATAAGATTGGTGTAAATTATGGAAAATCATCATCAATAAAAATTTTGATAACAGAATATGCTTGAAAACATCATGCAAAAGAAGAAAGAGGTAAATGTACTTGGGCAAGGAAATGCAGTTTTAGCCCAGTACCTGTAGTAGGAAACACATGAATAGGTGAGCTGATCCAGCGATATGACTAATACTATTAAATTTAAGCCTGTGTAAAATGCCATTTTAATGAATCTTTAATGTGTTAGTGTACACTGTTTGACCTATTTCAGAGAGCGAGCAGTGGAACAAGAAGGGGTAGTGGCAGGAGAAGAGAAGGGAGTGCAGAGGGAGGTTTGTATATTTATATACCATTTTCTCACCAACTCTTTTCCAAATGACAGAATTTGGACCTATTCCTATTGAGAGTGTTTAGTGTAGTTCAAATAATGGAGTTTGTCTACGAAGGAGTAGAAAACAATGAGAGAAAAGTTGAAAATGATAGTATCCTTAGTGTTTATCCAGAATGTTTCCACAAAGCTTTCTTCAGGGTCATAAGAACATGAGCCATGCTCTGTTAAAAGGGGGCTTAATGCATCTGCAAAAAGTATTGACCCAGGTCAGCCAGTGCAGTCAGCGCAGGCTGACCTGGGTAGATACTTTTTGATGTAAGTCAATTTTCTGCATGTCAGAGGACCATTCCATCTCATGATTCAGTCAGTTGTTAGACAAAATGGACTTTATGGATCCGTGATCATGTGATGACTTGCTTGGTATCATGTATCACGGAGCTGCGTTAACCCTTTCCCAGACGACAAATTTTGGGCTGGTCCAAATTGAAAGAGTTTGCAGACGACAATTTTAAATTTGATGAAAATAGCAGAAAGTTATCAAAAAGGGTAGAAAACACTGGGAAAAGGAGAAATTGCTCGTTACGAGCAATTTCTCCTTTTCCCACAGTGTTTTCAAAAGACTTGTACTGCAGACATGTGAAAACCAGGGCTTGTTTGGGAAAGGGTTAAGCCCCCTTTTGCCAGAGCATGGCTTACATGTGGGTGGTTGTCTGGTTGAGGATAACTTCATTGCCTCCTGCAGGCCACTCTTCTGTCTTTCAACAAATCACAAATTAGTATTGTTCAAATGTTGGAATTTGTCTTTGAAAGAATAGAAAACATTGTATGAAATGGAAAAAAATGCTGGTTACAAGCATTTTTTTCTTTTTTCCTCATTGTTTTCAAATGACTATTTTTCCTTTGGTTCGAAACTCAAGACTTTGGTTAAGAGCTACATGTATTTGAGCCATGCTCTGTGAAAAGGGGGCTTAATGCACCTGCGGAAAGTATCGACCCAGGTCAGCCTGCGCAGTCCACACAGACTGACCTGGGCCGAAACTTTTCGCTATTGTTCAATTATCTATATGTTCAAAGATCAGTCTACCCCATGATTATGTCATTTGTAAAAAAAAAAGGTGGCTATCGTGGATTCATAATTATGTGATGGCATGCTTGATATCATGCATCACAGAGATGCATTAAACCCCCTTTTCACAGGGTATGGCTCATTTATACCGTAGCATTTTGTAGATATTCTAGATTGCATAGGGGATCAATTGACTACCTTTGTCTGATTTCAGCTGAGCAAGGTTCGGCAGGCAGAACCCGAGGAAAGAGAAACCGGCCCAATCTGGATGACACAGAGGGAACATCATACCAGCCTCGTCAACAGGAAGTTGATGCAAACTATATTGATCCCCTTGGCCCGCAAATGGAAAGACCAAAGACTGCAGCTAAAGTACGAAACATGGATGATGAATTTGCAGATGAGGAGTTAGGAGAGGATCTTCTCCCAGAATAAGAAAATAAAAGAGTTTTTTTTTTTTCAGTTGGCATGCTATATTTTTTCAAGAAAATTAAATAGATCATATTTTCATTTGATCATTATTGAAGACAGTTGGCGTATAGATTCTTCCATATCCTAATCATAAATTGAAAATGATGCTGTAAAGAATGAAAATCAGACAGAAAAAAAGAATTACTTCAAATGTGAGATGTGCTCTGTGGAAATGGGGGCTAAATGCATTTGCAAAAGGTATCAACCCATATCGGCCTGTGCAGTCCACACAGGCTGACGGGGCTCGAAACTTTTTGCTATATATCAGTTTTCAGCATGTCCAAGGACCTTGCTTGCTCGAAATTTAGTAAATCGTTATACTAAATGAATTTTATGAATCCATAATTATGTGATGACTTGCTCAGTATAATGCATCAGAAAAATGCATTAAGCCCCCTTTTGCAAGAGCATGGCTTATATAATTATCCCTTTTCCAAACATCAAAATTTTAAAACTGTTCAAAATGAAAGCATTGGCATACAATAAATTAAACAAGTTTTGAGTGATAAGATTTGTCCCTGAAAGGGTGAAAAACATTGTTGGAAAAGGTGGAAATGGTTACCAGCATTTTCTCCATTTCTGAATTTTTGTTTTCAAAATTATTTTTTGAAGATTTTTTTAAACACTTTACCAAGTGACAAAATTTTACACTCGTCCAAATTCAAAGCTGATGCAGATGAACATTTAATGCGGCTCAATTGATGAAACCTGACTCTAAAAGGGTAGAAAACATTGTGAGAAAAGGAGAAAATGCTGGTTACCAGCATTTTCTCCTTTTCCCACAATGTTTTCAAAAGGCTTCTTTCCCAGGGTTGTAAAAACTCAGGATTGTGTGGTAGAATTAAAATGCTTACAATGAATGTAAATTACTGCATTTGGAATGTTTTCATTCAAAGACAAAAGTCAATAGACTCCAATCCGTATAAATGTTTGCCAGACAAAATTTTAGACTGGTCCACATCTAACCCTTTACCACACAATGCCACCTTTTAATGATCCTGGAAAAGAAGCCTTTTGAAAACATTGTGGGAAAAGGAGAAAATGCTAGTAACCAGCATTTTCTCCTTTTCTCACAATGTTTTCTACCCTATCAAGAGAAAATTGCACCATTTGAGCCGCATTGAAATTGTTGTCTGCAAATGCTTTCAGTTTGGACAATGCCAAAATTTTGTCGTCTGGTAAAGGGTTAAAGCAATGCAGATGACAGATCAAATATGGATCGTCTGGTAAGATTTGCCTTTGAAAAAAAGGTAGAAAAAATTGTAGGAAAAGGTGAAATCCTGATTTCTAGCATTTTCTCCTTAACCCATAATGCTTTCAGATGTCTTCCGCCATGAGGGCATTGAATGATGGGCCTATTTGGTAAAGGTTTTTTTCGTATCAGGAATCCCTTCTCTCACATCAGTGTATGAAAAGCATGAGTCCTGTTATCAGCTGAATTTATATATACCAAAACATGGTTCAAGGAGTTCCGTCCATCTTATATTTTTATTTATTTATTAAAAAAGAAACATGATATTTGTTAGATGTTAGCTGTGTTTATTTCAATAAAACGATTCTTTTGTAAGTTAAAATATCTTTTATTGTCTAAATAGACCCAAGGATCACACATTCCAAACATGGAAGACTTCTGTACATTAGAAGCTTCAAAGACTGTACAAAATAGGCCATTCAACAACCATTCTATGTGGTTTGGCCATTTAGAAGTTGTGGTACTCTCCAGATGTAGAAAAAGGCTAAGAATGTATTTTAGAATGGTTGGTGAATACAGGCCCATGCCATACAGAGAAAGTCAGCCACATCCACTGCAGCAGATCAAGATTTCATCACTGCATTCTGACCAATAGTTATTGACAAGATTTTCAAAAATTGCACAGTAGGTCACTTCTGTTAATGAATCTGAAAGAGGTCTGCCAGTGCATCTTTAAAATCTGCATGGAGGAAAATTCAACAAATGTCTGTTTTGATAAGATTTTTCTATGGCAATCACTGAATTTCATGGACTTCAGTCCTCCGAGTAATTCTAATGAGGAGCTGAAAATATACTTAGAAATTGGGTTCAAATTAGTTCAGTAGCTTCAGAAAACAAGAGAAGTATCAAGAAAAGGTTCAAGCGCACAAACTGGACATTAACACTTGTATTATCATTTTAATACTGAATTTCAAGACAAGCAATCTGATAAGCTCTCACAGCCAATTAGATGACTACTCACAGACCTTAAAATTGGAATCAAATTCTAAATGGTTGGAAAAGTGACTGGTGATGACATGACCGTAAGCTCACTGGCCCTAGAAGAGTAAAACAAGAGGGCCATGATGGCCCCGTATTGCTTCACTGCATAATGTAAAATATGTAATCTGTATAAATGACAGCAAGTCATTAAACTGTAAGAAATTTGTTTTTTCAATACAAATGAGCCATGATCACCCATGTGAAAGGGGTGCATAATGCATCTGTGAAAAGTACCAACTCACGTCAGCCTGCGCATTCAGCACAGGCTGACCTTGGTCGATACTTTTTTGCTATTGGTCAATTTTCTGTATGTCAAAGGACAAGTCTACCTCATGATTCAGTCGGTTGTTAGACAAAATGGACTTCCTTGGTATCATGCATCAGAGATGCATAAGGCCCCCTTTTGCCAGAGCATGGCTCAATTCTTTGTAAAAATAAGCTTAGCCCCCCCCCCCCCCCCTTACAAGTCATATCTCTTTCACATGCCTAGATGATGTTAGTGAAAACAAGCAGGCCTAAACAAGTATAATTCACACCAAATATCAATGAACTCTGTTTTAACAAAGAGTATTTTGATAAGACAGCATTAAGATTTTCCAAAGTGTTCTCAGTAAAAGTCCATATAAAAGTTAAGGGCTTTTTGTGACCCAAAGATACCCATTTAGTTGAATCTGGGGAAGGGTCTACTTGATAAAACAACACATTAAATGATACAGATCAAGGCCAGATGGCCAGTAATAGGTATGACTCTTGGGGCAGGGCCAATTTTGACCCCAGAATAAAATTTCTAGGTATGATCATACTGATCATGCCATCTGATCCTGTGCATGTCTATGTATCGCATCTGATACAGCATGATATTTGTAAGGAACAGCCCTAAAAGTTCAATACATATTTATGGAGCTTTTAGATCGAAATTGTACTTGTATAATATATAAATAAGATTTTTCTCACCAACCGATGAAATTTAGACTATCCCACATGGATAGCAATTGCTAATAACAAATTAAATGCAGCTTATACATGTATAATGAAAGCTGTCTTTAACAGAATATAAAATGCTGGTTACCAGCATTTCCAATCCCCCCCCACCCCTATTTTTCAAAGGGCTTCTTCTTCAGGGTAAACAAAAATCACCGGATCATAATATCTTGGTAAAGGCTCAACAGGAAGGATTTTCTTGGACAAAATGTAACAGAGTCTGGTTATTAATCGTATATAAATGTTTTATTATTAATAATAATATTCTGGCTTCAAACGGAGATAATCTCCACTATATATGAAAAAAGCAGCTAGCGATTCTACAATCAAATGTAAAGGTGACAAAACAAAGGTTAACTTTATACCAAACTACAAAATTTTAGACTTTTCCAAAGTGAAAGCAGTTCCAGACGACAAAATACATGCGACTTGGAAAAGGAAGTTTGTTTTTGAAAGGGTAGAAAACATTGTCGGAAATGTGGAAAATGCTGGTTACCAGCATTTTCTCTTTTTTCCACCATGTTTTCAACACTTCTCTCAGGGTCGATAAAACTCTGAATTATTTGCTAAAAAATGAACTGTTTACCAAACAACAACATTTTAGACTTGTACAAATTGATAACATTTACAGATGACACATGAATGTGTCTGAAATAATGAAATTCATCTTTGATAGAATAGAAAACATTGTGGGAAAAGGACAAAATGCTGGCGACAAGCCTTTTCTACTTTTCCCACAATGATTTCAAAAACCTTTGTTTCTGAGGTAATTAAAAGTCTGGACTGTTAGGGAAAGGTATAATTTAATGTGGCTGAAAACTAGCTATAAACACAGTATCTTGTATAAGCATCCTCCACTTGTATTATGTGTAGAAGATAACAATAACACTCCGCAATACTTCGAACAGAAAATACAAAAGTTCTAATATCAGTTAAACTGTAATTATTTCTTTTTTCTTAACATTCAAAATTACAATTTCCTTCAACTCTTTACCAAACAAAAATTGTTCAGACTTGTCAAAATTGAAAGCATGTGCAAACAACAAAATAAATGATTCAAACATTGAAATCACCCCCACAATGTTTCCGAAAGGCTTCTTTCTCTGGGTCTTTTATAACTCTAGATTGTGTGGTAAAGGGTTAAATGACAAAACAGAACAACATTAGCAGGAATGGGAAAAGCTTCTTGAATCGATAAAAATCCAGCCCACCCCCACTCTCTCCCTCTCACTCCCTTCTTCCTTTCCTCACTCACTCTCCCTCTTTCTATCTCTCTCATAGCCATCTCTCCCTCCCTCAAAGATCTACATGTACATGCAACTGAATTTTAAGTTTTAGCATATAAACATGCCTTTCTTTAGTTTTGTGAAAGCTTTTGATAGTGAAAATATACTTACCAAAACAAGAGGCATTAAAACAAAGGCACTTGAAAATTTCTGGAATGTTTTGGAATACAGAATGATGTTTACCAGCCGATTTCTAGTAATAACATTATTATTTCTTTTATAAAAGTAATATTCCTTAGCCCTTATAGCCATTATGAACTTATTGACATAAACCATTGCTCAACAAATAAGACCTTTTACCTTCCTGAAATAGGACTTATGAAAACAATGGGGGGAAAAGAAGCTAAGCTATCGCTTGCCATAAGCAATAACAATAAGTCTTGTTCCCTAAATGCTACCTATTCAAATGTTTTCTATTTTGCTTGCAACAGTTTTAACTCTACCACACAATCCCGACTTCCAACAGCAATACGGAAGAACGCTTTTGAAAACACTGCGGGAAAAGGAGAAAATGCTGGTAACCAGCATTTTCTCTTTTTCCCTGAATGTTTTCTATCTTATCAAGGCCTAATTTCCTCATTTGAGTCTCACTTATATTGTCGTCTGCAAATGCTTTCAATATGGACAAGTCTACATTTTTCATGTGTGGTGAAGGGTTAAGTAGGTCTACAATTATCCTGCAAAATAATGTATTAGGATATATCATGGTAAGTAATGCACTTTATTGCTCTATGATATGTTTTCAAATATTTTTAGTGAAAGGAGATATTGCTTTGTATAAGTACAGAATAAATAAACACATGTTGGAAAAGGACATAGAGTTTTCTCCACTGTTTTAATGTTAAGGGGCAAAATTCAGTTCTGATTCTAAATTTCAAGTCTAGACATCTGACTGGCCAAAACAGAATGTATGATATTTTGTCTTATGGTAAAGGGATAAAACATTAGTTCCTCAAAAATGAGCAATTTCTCCTTTTGGCATAACATTACCAGATATTTTCATGTATTAACTCTTTACCCAACAGCAAAAGTTTAGACTACTCCAAACTGAAAGCAGTTGCAGACGACAAAATAAATGTGACTGAAAAACTGAAATTTGTTTTAGGACGGGTAGAAATCATTGTGGGAAAAGGAGAAAAATGCTGGTTACCAGAATTTCTCCTTTTCCCACCATGTTTTCAAAAGCTTCTTTCTCAGGGTCGTTAAAAGTTGGCATTGTGTGGTACAGACTTGAACATCCATTCAGTTTGATATGTCCCAATTTAAAAACAAGAGGGCCATGATGGCCCTGGGTCGCTCACCTTAGTAGAGTGCCTTTAAGGTTTTTCTTTAATTTGACCATGTGATCTAGTTTTTGACAGCAGGTGACCCAATTTCAAACTCATATTTCATGAAGACAAACCTTCTGACCAATTTTCAAGTCAATTGAGCAAAAAATGTGGCCTCGAGTGCCCTAAAGATATTTCTTTAATTTGACCTAGTGACCTAGATTATGACCCCAGGTGACCCAAATTTGAACTGGTCTTTGACTATATCAAAAGAAACATTTTAACCAATTTTCAAATCATATGAATAATAAATGTGGCCTCTAGAGTGCCCACTAGCTATTTCTTTAATTTGACCAAGTGACCTAGTTTATGACCCCAGTTGACCCAAATTCCGACTCATGTGAGATTTTACAAAAACAAACATTCTGACCAATTTTCAAGGCAATTAAGCAAAGAATGTGGCCTCTAGAGTGCCCACAAGGTATTTCGTTATTTTGACCTAGTGACCTAGTTTATGGTTCCAGGTGACCCAAATCCAAACTCACCTGGTATTTCATCAAGACAAACATTCTGGCCAAATTTCAGGTCATTTGAGCAATAAATGTGGCCTCCAGAGTGCAAACAAGGTATTTCTTTAATTTGACCCGGTGAACTAGTTTATGACCCAAGTTGACCCAAATTAATCTTATGTGAGACTTTATAAAGAAAAACTTTCTAACTAATTTTCAAGGCAATTGAGCTAATAATGTGGCCTCGAGAGTGCCAACAGGTATTTCTTTAATTTGACCTAGTGACCTAGTTTATGACCCAAGATGACCCAATTTTGAACTCAATGAACTTGTTGCGCTTAGATGGGCAAACAAACTTAGAAGAGAATCACTACATACCAAATATCAAAGCTCTACGCCTTCCAGTTTTAAAGAAGAATTTTAAAGATTTCCTTCTTTGTTCCTATGTTCGAACTTGTGACCCCCGGGGCTGGGCCAGTTTTGACCCAGGGGCATCATATGAACAAACTTGGTAGAGGTCCACTAGGAAATGCTACATACCAAATATCAAAGCTCTACACCTTCCCGTTTAAGAGAAAAAGAAATTTAAAGTTTTCCTTCTTTGTTCCTATCTTTGAACTTGTGACCCCCGGGGCGGGGCCAGTTTTGACCCTGAGGCATCATATGAACAAACTTGGTAGAGGTCCACTCTGAGATGCAACATACCAAATATCAAAGCGCCACACCTTTCAGTTTCAGAAAAGAAGAATTTTAAAGTTTTCCTTCTTTGTTCCTATGTTCGAACTTGTGACCCCCGGGGCTGGACCAATTTTGACCCAAGCAGCATCCTTTGAACAAACTTGGTAGAAGTCCACTAGGAGATGCTACATACCAAATATCAAAGCTCTATGCCTTCCCATTTAAGAGAAAAAAAAAATTAAAGTTTTTCTTCTTTGTTCCTATGTTTGAACTTGTGACCCCCGGGGCAGGGCCAATTTTGACCCCAAGGGCATCATATGAACAAACTTAGTAGAGGTCTACTATGTGATGCTACATACCAAATATCAAAGCTCTATGCCTTCTAGTTTTACAGAAGAAGATTTTTAAAGTTTTCCTTCTTTGTTCCTATGTTGGAAATTGTGACCCCCGGGGTGGGGCCAGTTTTGACCCCAGGGGCATCATATGAACAAATTTGGTAGAGGTCCACTGGGTGATGCTACATGCCAAATTTCAAAGCTCTACGCCTTCAAGTTTCAGAGAAGAAGATTTTTAAAGTTTTCCTTCTTTGTTACTATGCTCAAACTTGTGACCCCCGGGGTGGGGCCAGTTTTGACCCCAGGGGCATCATATGAACAAATTTGGTAGAGGTCCACTAGGCAATGCTACATACCAAATATCAAAGCTCTACGCCTTCCAGTTTCAGAGAAGATGATTTTTAAAATTTCCCCTCTTTGTTCCTATGTTCGAACTTGTGACCCCCGGGACAGGGCCAGTTTTGATCCCAAGGGCATCATATGAACAAACTTGGTAGAGGTCCACTAGGAGATGCTTCATGCCAAATATCAAAGCTCTATGCCTTCTAGTTTTACAGAAGAAGATTTTTAAAGTTTTCCTTCTTTGTTCCTATGTTGGAAATTGCGACCCCCGGGGCGGGGCCAGTTTTGACCCCAGGGGCATCATATAAACAAACTTGGTAGAGGTCCACTAGGAGATGCTACATGCCAAATATCAAAGCTCTACGCTTTAAAGTTTCAGAGAAGAAGATTTTTAAAGTTTTTCTTCTTTGTTACTATGCTCAAACTTGTGACCCCCGGGGTGGGGCCAGTTTTGACCCCAGGGCATCATATGAACAAACTTGATAGAGGTCCACTAGGCAATGCTACATACCAAATATCAAAGCTCTATGCCTTCCAGTTTCAGAGAAGATAATTTTTAAAGTTTCCCCTCTTTGTTCCTATGTTCGAACTTGTGACCCCCGGGGCAGGGCCAGTTTTGACCCCAAGGGCATCATATGAACAAACTTGGTAGAGGTCCACTAGGAGATGCTTCATGCCAAATATCAACGCTCTATGCCTTCTAGTTTTACAGAAGAAGATTTTTAAAGTTTTCCTTCTTTGTTCCTATGTTGGAAATTGTGACCCCCGGGGTGGGGCCAGTTTTGACCCCAGGGGCATCATATGAACAAACTTGGTAGAGGTCCACTAGGAGATGCTATATGCCAAATATCAAAGCTCTATGCCTTCAAGTTTCAGAGAAGAAGATTTTTAAAGTTTTCCTTCTTTGTTACTATGCTCGAACTTGTGACCCCTGGGGCGGGGCCAGTTTTGACCCCAGGGGCATCAAATGAACAAACTTGGTAGAGGTCCACTAGGAGATGCTACATACCAAATAACAAAGCTCTGCGCCTTCTAGTTTCAGAGAAGAAGATTTTCAAAGATTTTGCTTTTTTTTCCTTTTTGTTGCCATGGCAACCAGAGTTGTGGGTGGAATTTAATTCTTTGAACAATTTTGGTAGAGCTTCACCCAAGGAACATCCCTGCCAAGTTTCATCAAGATTGGCCCAGTGTAAACCACTGAGAAGAAGATGTTTAAAGAAATTGTTGACGGACGACGGACGCCGGATATAGGGCGATCACAATAGCTCACCTTTAGCACTTTGTGCTAAGGTGAGCTAACAAGAGCACCATATGCAAGTGCCAACACTCAGCTGCAGCTGCTTTTAGTGAAAATTTGAAAAAGGGGCATAACTGTGTCAAAAACATTTAGATAGTTACCTGCCCCTGTTGTATGGGTTCTACTGTTTCAAAGACAGAATTCATCATTTTTTTGCTACATAAATTTTTTATCTGCAAATGCCTTCAATTTGGTGCAGGTTAAAAGTTTGTTGTATGGTAAAGGGTTAACTTATTCCTTCCTGTTGATAATGTTTTTATTACACGGGTCACTCTTGAAACCGCTGTGCCAAACAGGCAAAAATGCTCTTGATAAGTAAATTACCCTCCTGCCACAATGTCATCTACAAATGTGTTTTTCCGGGGGTAAGAAATCACATATTTGATATCAGTTATTAATAATCACAACCAATTTGAAACATACAATAAACAGTAATTATTGTTTGATATGAAATCATACACTTTTATAGAACAACCTTTTCAGTTCAAGTTAACCCTTTACCACACAACAAAAATTTATACCAGTCCAAATTGCAGACAACAATTTCAATGTGGTTCAAATGATGTGATTTTTGTTTGATAGGGTACAAAACATTGTGGGAAAAGGCGAAAATGCTGGTTACCAGCATTTTCTCCTTTTCCCACAATGTTTTCAAAAGGCTTCTTTCTCAAGAGTGTTAAATGTCGGGATTGTGTGGTAAAGAGTTAAAGTAAAGTTACAACAGAAAAATACACATGTATAATATTATGAAGTTTCCACAATGATAAATTGACCTATAATTCAGTTTAATCCTTTACCAAACAATCTCATTTCTACAAAGAGGGCCTTTTGAAAACATTATGGGACAAGGAGAAAATAATGGTAACCATTATTTTCTGCAATTTCTTCACAATGTTTTAGATTCTTTCAACAACATATCCTGTGATTTAACTCTACCAAACAAAAAAATTTTAGACTGGTCCAAATTCAAAGTATTTGCAGACGACAATTTCAACATGGCTCAAAATGTTAAATTTGCCTCTGGAAGGGTAGAAAACCTTATGGAAAAAGAAGGCAATGTTGGTAACCAGCATTTTCTCCTTTTCCCAAAATGTTTTCTATCCTTTTAGAGTCAGGTTTCATCAAATGAGCCAAATTTATTTTGTCGTCTGCAACAGCTTTGAATTTGGACCAGTGTAAAATTTTGTTGCCTGGGAAAAGTTTTAACAAGCCTGAGAGAGAAAGTTTCTGAAAACACTGAGGAAAAAGGAAAAATACTGGTGGTCAGCATTTTCTACTTCACTAACAATATTTTCTACTGAATTAAAGGCAAGTTCCATCAATTAAGCCACCTTTAACTTGTTGTCTGTAACCGCTTTGAATTCGGACATGTTTAAAATTTTGTTGTGTGGTAAAGAGTAAGAGACACAACATGCAAAAAAAGGATTGCTGTCTGAACTTTGTCATTTATTTAAAACAATTACCCTACAATCTCCAAAGTTCACAGAACAGGGGACTAAGACTTTTCAGAGTAATGGACTATCCATGGTATGAACTTAACTGTCTACCACACAATCCCGAGTTTTAATGACCCTGAAGAAGAAGGCTTTCAAAAACATTGTGGGAAAAGAAGAAAATGCTGGTAACCAGCATTTTCTTCTTTTCCCACAATGTTTTCAACAATCTCAAAAACACACACTGTCGTTTGTGTCACATTTTATTTGTCGTCTGCAAAATGCTTTCAATTTGGATTGGTCCAAAATTTTGTTATCTGGTAAAGACTTGAGGGTTACCAGAGGAACTGCTCATGCTGACCTATAGATTAATTCTTTACCTGATGACAAAATGTCAGACTTGTCAATACTGAAAGTATTTGCAGACGAAAACGTAAACGTGGCTAAAATGATGGGATATGCCTTTGAATGAATAGTTAGTGCTGTTGGAAAAGGAGAAAACAGGTTACCAGCATTTTTCCTTTACCTATGGTGTTTTCATAAGCCCTCTACCTCAGAGTTGTTAAAACCCAGGATTGTGTGGCAGTGGGGAATTGTGCCTACTACGAATTTGTTTCACAAAGAAATGAGCTATGCTCCAGCAAAAGGGGACTCAATGCATTTCCATGATGCATTATACTGAACAAGCCATCTCATAATTATGGATCCAAGAAAAAATTTTCGTCCAACAACCAACTTTATCATAAGGTAGGCTGGCCCTTTGACAAGCAGAAAATTGACTAATAGCGAGAAGTTTTGGCCCAGGTCAGTCTCTGCGGATTGTGCAGGCTGACCTGGATCGAAACTTCATAGATGCATTATGCCCCCTTTTCACAGAGCATGGCATAAATGGGTTGAAATTCAAGGCAAATGCAAAAACTTGGGCACTTCTCTACAGGCAAAAGAGCATGGACAATTACATGTATCCATTTCTGTAGTTCAAACTGAAAAAAAAAAATATCAACAAAGAGAGAACAGTTCACAACCTTAACTCTTTACCAAATGACAGAATTTTGGACTGGACCAAATTGAGAGCAATTGCAGACAACAAATTAAATGTAGTTCAAATGATGATTTCTGTCTTTGATAGGGTACAAAACATTATGGGAAAAGGAGAAAATGCTGGTTACCAGCATTTTCTCCTTTTCCCACAATGTTTTCGAAAGACTTCACTTGTAGGGTCGTTAAAACTCGGGACTGTGTGGTAAAGGTTTAATCCTTTACCAGTTACCCAGACAATCACATTTTTTTTGTGATCCTGTGGAACAAAGCTTTTGAAAACATTGTGGGAAAAGCAGAAATTTCTCCTTCCCCACAATGTTTTTTCGAAAGAGAAATCTCACCATTTGAACTGCATATAATTTGTCATAAAGAAATGCATTCACTCTTGTTGTCAATAAAAAGTTACACAGACAATATTCATATAAAAAAAGGTCAACAGTTTTAAGTGATAAAGTAAAAATATAATAACATCATTTTGTAACCTCTTGGTAATGTGTAATTCTGTCCTATCACATGATCTCCACACAACACGTTTAGCTATCACATTGACCGTAATACCATGTGTTAATAAAACAGTTTTTTTTTTGTTATTCATATTTACTTATATACAGATATAATACAAAAATAAATGCCTTCTGTAATTTGTACAAGATGAAATGTTACAAAGACACAAATAACAGAATAAAAGCAACAAAAATTTCTTTGTCTCATTACAGCCCAACCTGTATTTACCCTTTCACCACACTATCCAGAGTTTTAACAACCTTTAGGAAGAAGAAAACACTGTGGGAAAAGCAGAAAATGCTCGTAACTAGCCATTCATCCTTTTCCCATAATGTGTTCTGATCTTACATAGACAATTTTCACCATTTGAGCCACACTGAATCTGTTGTCTACAAATGTTTTGGATTAGGAAAAGTCCAAAATTTTGTGGTTAAGAAGGAGCTTAAGGAACACTTAAAACGTGCTTCCAGAAGACAAGTGTTTGTTTGGTACAGGTGCCCTTCAGCACATCCATACACTGTATATATGCTTGCATTCAATATATGCTTGCTTAATAGGCTAGTTGCCTAACCCTATACTAAACAATCCTATGCTTTAACGACGCTGGGAAAAGAAGCTTTCAAAACAATGTGGGGATAGAAGACAATGTTTCTGATCAGCATTTTCTCCTTTTCCCACAATGTTTTCAACCCTTTCAAAGAGAGCTATGTTAAATTTGCTGTCTGCACATGCTTTCTGCTTCAACAAATCTATTTTGTTGCTAGGTAAAGAGCTTATAGGGGTTCCTTGTTTAACCCTTTACCGCACAATGCCGCCTTTTGACGCCCCTGGAAAATAAGCCTTTTAAAAACATTGTGGGAAAAGGAGAAAATGCTGGTAAGCAGCATTTTCTCCTTTTCCCACAATGTTTTCTACCCTATCAAAGAAAAATTGCACCATTTTAGCCACATTGAAATTGTCGTCTGCAAATGCTTTCAATTTGGACAAGGCTAAAATGTTGTCATCTGGTAAAGGGTTAACCCTATACCAGATGATAAAATTTAAGACTGGTCCATACTGAAAGCACTGGCAAACAAAAAATATGTATGGCTCAAATGAGGGGTTGTGCTTTCAAAGGAAAGTAGAAAAAATTGTTGGAAAAAAAGACAAAAGCAGGTTACCAGCATTTTCTCCTTTTCCCACAATGTTTAACCCTTTCCCAAACAATAAATTTTAGACTGGTCCTAATTGAAAGAGTTTGCAGATGACATTTTTAAATTTGATGAAAATGGCAGACAGGTCTCAAAAAGGGTAGAAAACACTGTGGGAAAAGGAGAAATTGCTCGTTACGAGCAATTTCTCCTTTTCCCACAGTGTTTTCAAAAGACTTGTACTGCAGACACGTGAAAACCAGGGCTAGTTTGGGAAAGGGTTAAGGAGCATTTATCTTCAGCATTATTATAACATGTGATTAACATGGGAAAGGGTTGACTCTTATAAGCAAAACTACACCAGATTTCTTCAGCTTCTGAGTTAATGGAAATGCTTCAAACAAAAAGTGTATGATGATAAGAGTAAAAAAATTATTCTAATGATTTGTTATCAACAAACATGATATAATTACATGTAATGTCAACCTGTTGGACTCTTAATCCTATTGTCATATGTTCCTTCTTGCTGCGCATACAACCTATTAAAAATAGAAAGATGTGAACACAAAAATATAAAAGTGAGTTTCTCTTTGCATTTTTTCAAGTTTCAATAAAGAGAAATTGTTTTCTCACAATAATTTATTTCCTTTGCAAAAAAAACCCCAAATCACCACAGTGCATAACCTATTCAGCCCCACTATTGACCATTATGTAAAATCTGAGATTCGATTCTGCGCTGTGTCGTTGATGCTCTTGCTTTCTCCTTCGGTGTATTTTCTCCTGCTTCTTGAGCAAAAAATTTCATTTTATCTCTGAATGACAGTCTGTCGGCATTCTGTTTCCCTTTATTGGCCATTTTGGCTTCAATGCGGGATCTAGGATCGCGATATATTTCCTGTGAGCCAATTACTGTCGGCGTATTACCTTCAGTTTTGTACACTACACTGTTTTTGTCATTGTTGTTATTATTTACATTGACTGAATTCACTGGCACTGATGGCGAAGAAAAATTTGTCCGAGAATAGTTTTGTTCAGGGGATGTATACGAACGCTGAAACGGCTGGTACGATGAAACATGGGGCTCAGAGTTTGTCTGGGAGTTCACCTGTGGGTTGAATGATACTGTCTTTTTGGGAATATTCTCCTGACTTGACCTGAAAGGTGACAGTACATTAGGGTTGTTACCACGGTAACCATCATTTAACCTCTCCCCACCATCAACATGACCTTGGTTAACACTTCGTGTAACAGGCATGTACGATGAACCTCTATTGGGTGGAGATGGAACATATGGAGTTGGGCCGAAACGGGCTTCTGGTAAATGTTTAGGAGAGCCCTGGGGAGGCAGGTTTTCATACTGCTGATAATATGAATTTTGATTCTGCATCTGCTGCTGCTGTGCTATTGCTTCTAAACGTTTTCTCTCTTCAGAAACTCTGATCTCACGTTCTGCCTCTTGTCGTCTTCTTTCTTCCTCGGCTCTCTGTCGTCTCTTATATTCCTCCTCTTCACGTCGAATTTGTTCACGTGCAGCTGCCTCTTCAGCCTCTTTCTGAGCCTGTATTTCCTTCATCCTTTGTTTTTCCTGCAATAAAAATTGGGCATTGCTTTGTGAAAAGGAGGTTCAATGCATATGCAAAAAATATCGACCACACAGGCTGACCTGGGTCAAAACTTTTTGCTATTGGTTAATTTCCTGCGTGTCGAAGGACCAATCTACCTCATTCAGTGTATTTTTAGGCGACAATGGATGTTATGCCCAGCGACCACCCTCTCAAGGTTTGATGTTCATGTACCATACTAGTTGGGGGTACTCATTAAGTATTGTCCATGTACTATCTCCTTTTTCCCCATTATTTTTGAAAAACGGTAGAAACTGGCTTTTGTTACACTCTATGAGGTTGTTATTGTACACGTCACATGACGACAGGTATGGTAAAATCATGTATTATATTACAAGATACATGTATAAGTAATAAAGTATGTCTATGTCTATGTGTCTATTATTATGTGATGACTTGCTTCGTATCACGGAGATACATTAACCCTTTACCACACAATGCCGCCTTTTGACGCCCCTGGGAAAGAAGCCTTTTGAAAACATTGTGGAAAAAGGAGAAAATGCTGGTCAAAGAAAAAATGCACCATTTGAGCCACATTGAAATTGTTGTCTGCAAATGCTTTCAATTTGGACAAGGCTAAAATTTTGTCGTCTGGTAAAGGGTTAAACCCTTATTTCATAGAGCATGACTCGTGTATATATTCACTACCGGTATACCCTTTACCCCCCTGAAACAGAATCGCAGCTGAGGGCTTTGAAAATATACAGTGTACTTGTGAAATTAGTATAGATTGTGATGAACAAAAGTAAAGTTTTGATAATTTGAAAACCATGAAAATAAGGTAAAAGCAAAAACTGTAATTTTCTTTTTCCCCTTTGGTCACAGTGTTTTCGAAATTTTCTGCTGAAGGACAGAAAGAGAATCATCGGCTGGAGGTATTTCACCCTTTGCCATAAAATCCTGAGTTTTAATGACCTAAGAGAGAAGGCTTTTGAAAACATTGTTGGAAAAGGAGAAAATGCTGATAACCAGCATTTTCTCCTTTTCTCACAATGTTTTCTTCCCTATCGAAGACAGAAATCACCATTTGAGCCATTTGAACATGCAATTTCTCTCAACATGTTCAAAAGATGTTGAAAGCTGGAAAATTTCACATATGCATGACTTTGGGTAAATTGAAATGTGATTATGAAGTGTGCTTTTTGCCAACAGGAAATCTCTAATATCTTACTTTGTGCAAAAATGGGGCATGTGAATATACAAAAGAAGGCACTTATTTCCTATTTGTCATAAGCTTTGCAATATGTCAGAAAATATGTTTTCTGTCTCTGACAGGGTAAAAAACATAGTGGGAAATGGCGAAAATGCTGGTTACCAGCATTTTCTCCTTTTCCAACAATGCTTCCAAAAGCCTTCTCTACTAGGTCATTAAAACTCAGGATTTTACGGCAACGGGGTAAAATACCTCCTACCGATGATTCCCTCTTAATGGTGATTTCTGTCTTTAATAGGGAAGAAAACATTGCCTGCTCGGGTAGATCAGTGGTTAGTGTATCTGACTCTTGACCTGGGGGTTGCAAGTTCGATACATGGTTCAGGCAAACTTTCTTTCCGGCAATTTTTCGCCTCTCACCTCTGATGCATGTGAGAAAAGTAGTCAGTGGCTTTGGACAGAAAGAAAGTTGGTGCTGGTGTGAGCAAGCCAGAAAACACATTGGTTTGTCACTAACTGCCATGATATGACCTAAGCTGTTAAAATGGCGTTAAACTCCAACACAAAGCAAACCAAATCAAAGGTAGAACTGGCTTCTTTCCCCAGAATACTGCTAACATGACGAGATCCATCTTTGAAAGGAACAAAATATCATGGGAAAGGAGAAAAGTATTTTCCAACAACGTTTTCATGTCATTTTTGTACAGGGCAACAAAACAAGGGACTGTTTGGTACAGAAATAAAAGAATTTTATTACCATTTCTTTACGGCGCTGTTCTTCAGCCTGTTTTCGTTGCTGTAGTTTTTCCTCCTCTAGTTTCTGTTGCCGTATATTTTCTTCTATCTCCTGTTTGTGCCTATCACGTATCTCCTGAAATACAATGTCTTATTAACCCTTTACCACACAATCCCGAGTGTTAATGACCTACTGGTATGGGTTCCCCTTATGGTAGTCAACAACATGCCTGAGTTTGAAGTAAATATCCTCAGAAATGACAGGTATATTGAAAAATGTCAGTTTTCTCATGACATTGCAACAGGGCTATGACAGTACTTCTTATTTGAGCCATACTCTGGCAAAAGGGGACTTAATGCATCCTCGTGATGCATCATACCAAGCAAGACGTCACATAATAAAGGATCCATAAAATTCTATTATTTCTAAACAACTGACTGTATCATAAGGTGGACTGGTCCTTTGACATACAGAAAATTGACCAACAGCAGAAAGTTTTGGCACAGGTCAGCCTGCATGAACTGCACTGGCTGACCTGGGTCTATACTTTTTGGAGATGCATTATGCCCTCTTTTCACAGAGGATGGCTCATATTTCAGTGGCGGCCAGTGCACCTATCCATGCTTTCCTGTATTGTCTTTTACCAGTAGTATGCACAATATTCTTTCAAAGCCACTGGCTGCTCTCCCACAAAACCATCATCAAAACAATGGTCAGCAGCGAGAGAGGAAAGAATCCTGACGCAAAGACTATCATCAATCCTTGGAAAGAAATGGGCAGAGCAGGGGATCCAACCAGTGACTCCTGTTCTCAAGTCATGTATGCTACCGACTCAGCTATCGGGCTCAGCCCTCGAACATGGTCCACTGAAAAAATAAGCAATACTAAGTCTAACGGGATCACTAGAAAAGTCACCTTCTGTTTACGAAGATAATCTTCTTGCTCTTTCTGTTGTCTATCTGCCCTCTTCTGTTGTCGCAGTTTAGTCTCCTCCCTCTCTTTCTCAAACATCTCCATACGCCTTTCAAGTCTGAAAAAACGGACACAGATTCTAACAGGTAAAATTTAGCCATGACCTTGTTTGTATCCAAATTTTGCACAAAATGCTCCATCTTCATGTACAACTGAATTTAAGTTTTTGAATATTGCTGGCAATTACCATGATAAAAGGATATACATTACTCTTTACCAAACAACAAAATTTTAGACTGGTCCATATTGAGAGCATTTGCAGATGACAAATTAACACAACAAAAAAACTGAAATTTGTCTTAGAAAGGGAAGACAAGGGGGCCATCATGGCCCTGGATCGCTCACCTGAGTCAAAAGGCCAAACATTCTGACCAAATTTCACAAGTATCTGACTGAAAATGTGGCCTCTATAGCGTGCACAAGGTTTTTCGATGATCTGACCTAGTGACCTTGTTTTTGACCCCACATGACCCAATTTTGAGCTCGTGTGAGATTTTATCAAGCCAAACATTCTGACCGAGTTTCATAAGTATTTGACTGAAAATGTGGCCTCTAGAGCATACACAAGGTTTTTTGAAGATCTGACCTAGTGACCTAGTTTTTGACCCCACATGACCCAATTTCGAACTCGTCCGAGATTTTATCAAGACAAACATTCTGACCAAATTTGACAAGTATCTGACTGAAAATGTGGCCTCTAGAGCACACACAAGGTTTTTCAAAGATTTCACCTAGTGAACTAGTTTTTGACTCCACAAGACCCAATTTGAACTCGTCCCTGATTTTATCAAGACAAACATTCTGACCAAGTTTCATGAGGATCGAACTGAAAATGTGGCCTCTAGAGCGTACACAATGTTTTTCTAAGATTTGACCTAGTGACCTAGTTTTTGACCCCACATGACCCAATTTCAAACTCGTCTCAGATTTTATCAAGACAAACATTCTGACCAAATTTCACAAGAATCTGACTGAAAATGTGGCCTCTAGAGCGTACACAAGGTTTTTCCAAGATCTGACCTAGTGACCTAGTTTTTGACCCCACATGACCCAATTTCAAACTCATCCAAAATTTTATCAAGACAAACATTCTGACCAAATTTCACAAGCATCTGACTGAAAACCTGGCCTCTAGAGCGTACACAAGGTTTTTCGAAGATTTGACCTAATGACCTAGTTTTTGACCCCACATGACCCAATTTCGAACTCATCCGAGATCTTATCAAGACAAACATTCTGACCAAGTTTCATGAGGATCGGACTGAAAATGTGGCCTCTATAGCGTACCCAAGGTTTTTTGAAGATTTGACCTAGTGACCTAGTTTTGGACCCCACATGACCCAATTTCAAACTCGTCCCAGATTTTATCAAGACAAACATTCTGACCAAGTTTCACGAGTACCTCACTGAAAATGTGGCCTCTAGATCGTACACAATGTTTTTCGAAGATTTGACCTGGTGACCTAGTTTTTGACCCAAAATGACCAAATTTCAAACTCATCCGAGATTTTATCAAGACAAACTTTCTGACCAAATTTCACAAGTATCTGACTGAAAATGCGGCCTCTAGAGCGTACACAAAGTTTTTCTAAGATTTGACCCAGTGACCTAGTTTTTGACCCCACATGACCCAATTTCGAACTCGTCCCAGATTTTATCAAGACAAACATTCTGACCAAGTTTCATGAGGATCGGACTGAAAATGTGGCCTCTAGAGCGTACGCAAGGTAAAAAGTTGACGACGGACGACGGACGACGGACACAGCACGATCACAATAGCTCACCATGAGCACTTCGTGCTCAGGTGAGCTAAAAACATTGTGGGAAAAGGAGAAAATGCTAGTTACCAGCATCTTCTCCTTTTCCCTCAATGTTTTCAAAAGCCTTCTCCCTTAGGGTCGTTAAAAGCCCAGACTGTGTTGTATACGGTTAAGAAATTTCTGACTACATGTACTTTGTCAGCTAAAAACTTACTGGAAAAGTCTAATATCCCTGCCAAATACTTTTATAGATAACAACACTTACTATTCCAATCTAATTAATGTGTTGTGAAAATGACAGTAGAATGTGCATCAACAAAATAGACCAGCTAACTTTTTAACCATCACACCAAGAAGGTGATTCCAGTTTACCCTTGGCAAACTTGAATAGATTATTTTCCCTAATGCAAAAAAAAAACTAAGCTTTGGCCATTTTGCGTCTCTCTTGACCCTTCACCACACGATCCCCAGTTTTAATGACCCTGAGAAAGAAAGCTTTTGAAAATATTGTGGGAAGAGGAGAAAATGCTGGTGATCAGTGTTTTCTACCCTTCCAAAATCAAGTCAGTTTTTGAGTCACATTTTCTTTGTTGTTTGCAAAATGCTTTGAATTTGGGCAAGTCTAAAGTTTTTTCGCTTGGTACAGAGTTAATCTATTCCATCAACAACAGCCACTAAAAATGCTCTTATCCAAGGTGCAATGTTCACAACCACTCTTCTAACTGAACAGCAAGTGTAGACATATAAGTGCTACCAGAAACAAAAACCATTCATGACTCAGTTTATCTCCACCTTTGACAAAACTTAATAACTCTTTCAACACAAAATCCGGAGTTTTAACAAACACGAGAAATAAAGCATTTGAAAACACTGTAGGAAAAGGAGGAAATGCTGGTAACAAGCATTTTCTCCTTTCCCCACAATGTCTTCTAAGCTTTCACAGACAAAATTCATTATTTGTGCCACATTTACTATTCCATCTGCAAATGCTTTCAATTTGGACCAGTCTAAAATTTTGTCATCTGGTAAAGAGTTAAGTCCCCCCTATCCTTTTGAGTGCAAACTATCAGAAGCCATCACAATCATATCAAACATATCATATCCTTTTAAGTGCAAACTATCAGAAGCCATCACAATCATATCAAACACAGTTGAAGAAAAGTACAACATTATATTTCAAATTCTAGGCTGGTCTAAATTGAAAGCATGCGCAGACAACTAATAAAAGACGACCAAAATGACAAAATTTGTCCATAATAGGATTCAAAACCAGCATTTTCTCCTTTTTCCACAATGTTTTCAAAAGCCTTCTTCCTCAGGGTCATTAAATGTCGGGATCATGTGGTAAAGGGTTAAAAACATTTGTAGTGCTGGGTAAATAAAACATGTGTACATATTCATCAATCACTCTTCATGGCATTCTTAGTCTAGATTTAGAGAGAAACACAGTTTCTGGTTGGCTAAAGCATTTGGTTTAATCAGGCAGATGGTTTAGCCAATCAGAAAATGTGTTAATTTAAAATTTAGAAAACTCTTGAGATTTAGACTGAGAATTTTATAATCAATGGTTGGTGAATACAGTCCTATAAATCGCTGTGTATTCCCTAACTAGTGCGCTGGCCCCAAATCAACATCAAGCAGCAATTTATTTACAATATATCTACCCAACAGACACTTGTCTTATAGACACTCTCTTTACACTGGCTGAGGTCTTGTTTTTAAGAATTCCCCTGTATAAGGTAACAACATTTCTAAATCTTGACTTTGAGCGACATAACATGAGACAAGTACAATGTGATTAAAATGATTGCATAAGTCTCCTTAAAGGCAAAAAAGAATATGGGAAACTAGAAATGTCGCAAAATGGACAAAAATATCCACCCCCATCTTGTCACTGAAGCAGCACAATCAGAGTAAACAAAGTTCACCTGTGACCTTGACCTTTGACACATGTGACCCAAAAACAACAGGGCAGCTCCTTGGGTCATGAGGAACACTTGTATAAAGTTTCAGGGTCCTAGGTCAAACCGCTTTTGAGTTAGAGCACGGAAACGAAAACATAGATGGATTGACAGATGGACAGACGAACAGACGGAGAGACAGACAGACAGACAGACAGATGTGGCAAAACCAGTATACCCCCCTCTACTACACAGGTGGGGGTTATAAAAGAAGAAAATGCTGGTAACCAGCATTTCTGACTTTCCAACAATGTTTGTGAATGCTTTCCACCTGAGGATCCTGGAATCACCAGAATGTCCTGTAAATGGTTAACCCTTTACCACATAATCCAGAGTTTTAACAAACCCGTGGAAAGAGGCTTTTAAAAACATTGTGGTCACCAGTTTTGATCCACACTTAAATTAGTCATCTTGAGATGCTTTGAATTTCAGACAAGTCTATAAATTTCTTGTCAGGTAAAGGGTTAACCCTTACAGCCCTGGAACTGACTTAAGTTGTTTTTGCAAACAGTGCAGATCAAGATCAGGATGCACAGAACATGCAGTCTGATCTTAGATCTACACTGTCTGCCACTATGTTACATATTCTAAAGGAAACAAACTTGAAATAGCAATAATTCGGGCTGTTCCTAATTGAAAAGGACCAAATATTTTGATGGTTACCAGCCCGTTGTATAGGTTCCCCTTTGAATAGTGAAGAAATCTAAAGTAAATATCTTCAGTAATGACAGAGATACTATTAAATGGTAAAGTTTTTGGAAATTCTGAAATCCTAAGTCAGAAAGGGGGCAAAACTGTGTCAAAAGTACTTTTACAGTTATCTACCGCTGTTGTATGGGTTCCCTTTTTGATAGTTGACAACGAGTCAAACTTTGAAGTAAACAGAGCTATTACAAAATGTCAAAGTTTTTGCACAACAACACAAACGACAATGCCAACGCCAGAGGTATGACAATATCTTAACCCTTTCCCAAACGACAAATTTTAGACTAGTCCAAATTGAAAGAGTTTGCAGACGACAATTTTATATTTGATGAAAATGGCAGAAAGGTCTCAAAAAGGGTAGAAAACACTGTGGGAAAAGGAGAAATTGCTCGTTACAAGCAATTTCTCCTTCTCCTACAGTGTTTTCAAAAGACTTGTACTGCAGACACATGAAAACCAGGGCTTGTTTGGGAAAGGGTTAATGTTTTGTTTGAAATCAGTTGAGCTAAATATGCAACAATGACACTATAACAAGTCATGCTGATCTCTTGTTTCTCACTGTAACATTTTTTAATTTTACAAAATGACTTTGAAGCTTTAAAATCTTACCTCTGCATTCGCTCCTTCTCTCTCTCAAGCTCATCATACTGTCTACGCTGTTCCAGCTCTTGCAAGCGCATTCGACTTTTCACCAAATCTTCTTGCAAAGTGGCTCGACTGCCCATCTGCAAAAAATTCACATAACAACATTGGTCCTAACAACTGTTTACAGGTGCAATGCATTAAATGATCTGGGTAATGTAGATTTTCAAAAAATGATCAATCTTTTCCTTTTCTGTAACGCAGATGATAAGACAACCCATTACCTCATGCTAAGTAAATGCAGCAGACAGCATTTAATAAGAGACAAGATAAACCAAATGATGAATCTGTTCCATGTGTATAACCAACCAAGCACAGGAAATTTTGAAAGAAGCAGTATCTACACAATGTTTGCGCAGGATACAGTGAATCTCAATTAACTCTTTGCCAAGTCCCCGTAGCTCAGTCGGTAGCGTACAGGACTTGAGAACAGGAGGGGCGCTGGTTCGATCCCCGGCTTGGCAAATTTCTTTCCGAAGATTGATGATAGTCATCGCGACAGAATTTATTCCTCTCTCACCGCTGACGTTTCGACGATGGCAATGTGGGAACGCAGCCAGTGGCTTGGAAATATTGTGCGGAGTGCTGGTAAAAGAAACTCCAGGAAAGCATGAATAGGTGTATTGGCCGCCGTGATATAACTGAAATAATGTTGAAAACGACATTAAACACCATACAATCACTTAATAAACTCTTTACCACACAAAAAAAAATTTTACACTTATCCGAATTGAAAGCATTTGCAGCAGACAAAATTTATGTGACTGAAAAATTGAAATTTGTTTTGGGAAGGGTAGAAAACATTGTGGGGAAGGGAGAAAATGCTGGTTACCAGCATTTTCTCCTTTTCCCACAATGTTTTCATATGGCTTTTTTCTCCGGGTCATTAAAAGTTGGGATTGTGTGGTAAAGGGTTAATCTAAAAGTGTAAAAATTTCGAGACATCAATTAAATCTTTACCAGAAAACGATATCTACGACTTTTTCATGTTTTCAAAAACCTTCCTCCTCGAGATCTTAAACTATGGGATTTTCTGGTAAAGGTTACAGTATTGGCTGGACAGAAACATCTTGGAAAGTAAAAGATGTAGCAACCAGTCTGAGTGCTCTTATTAGCTCTTTACCACATGACAAAATTTAAGACTGGTCCAAAATATGGCAAAACTTAAGGGGCTTGTCTATGAAAAGTTAGAAAACATTGTTGGTTAAAAGTAGGGAATGTATGGTAAAGCATTCAGCAATCAGAACTACCACTACACTTTTCCCACAGAAATAAAGACAGGCAAACGAAAAAGATGCAAGTTTGTAAGATGACTTAAAGATCTGACTAAAAATATGAGCACTTATATCCAGTAATCACTGCAGTTTGACATGATACTTATCGTTCAAGAAAAATAATGATTGCAAAGAAATAAATCTGAATTATCCGATATCGAAGATTTTCCAAACATAAAATGCGAAATAAGAAATAACATCAACTCACAAATCTATCGTCATCTGACTCGTCCTCATCATCTTGACTCGAAACTTCCTGTAAACGTCTCTGAAACTCTCTGTCTAACAACAGTTTGCGTAATCTTTCTTCCTCGGCTGGACTACGATGATGTCTAGCCTCTAGTTCATTGATCTCCATGTCCCGCAATCGCACCATATTGTCTTCCTGCTGTTTCTTTTGTTTTTCCTTCTCTTCTCTGTCCCATGGAGACACTATTGCTTCTCTCTGTTCTTTAATTTCTTTCTGTATTCCAGGTCTGTACTTTGCATTTTGTAATTTGGGATCATATGTCTCATACAAGTTAGAGTGATGAACTGGTTGACTTGATTCCGTGTTTCTGTTTGGGTAATTTATGTTCTGGTAATCATGGCTTGGCTGGTATCCAGAACTGTGTGGTGGTAATGAATGGGTTTGCTGAGGCTGAAAACCAGCAGAATGAGGAGGTTGGAAACCCGCAGAATGTGGAGGCTGGTACCCAGTACTGAATGCATGTTGAAAGTCACTGCTTAAATTGGGTTGGTTTCCTACAAAATGATCCTGAGGGGAGCGCTTCCCATTGGTCTGCATCATAGAAACTGATAAAGGCTGGTTCCTGCTGTTTGGTGGAGGGAGGTTACTGTAGCTAGGATCAGACTGGTGCTGAAACATTCTGTTTTCCTCCTCCCGAATCTTTTGTTCCAAGCGGAAGTCAGTGACAGGAGGAGGTGGAAGTGGGGGAAGGTCATCATCTTGTGCATCTTCCATCATAGGGGGTGGGGGCAACTCAGGAGGAATCTCGTGAGGGGGCGGGGGCATGTCCATTGCCTTATTGTAATAAGAATCTTGCCCAGGGGATAACTTTGATCTGGAGTCCATCCGCCCATTATGGAAACTTGTGTTCTGATAGTGTGAGTTGGGTGAAGACTGGGCAAAACTCTGATGAGGAGAGTTATTGTAGGGCTCATTAATCCTTGGATTATAAAAGTGTGGCTGTGTTTGTCTGTTATCAACCTCTGACCTTGGGATCTCTGCTGGCTGCACCAATGGAAGGTTGGGTTTAGCACTGACTGATGGTTTGGGGGCTTTTGGGGGTCTAGATTTTTCATTTTCACTTGGAGGTCTACGTAGTTGCTGGAATGGTGGCACAGGCTCCTGTTGCCTGGGTACTGTGTTTTCATAAAAGTTTGGTTGTCTTGGTAGACTACCAACATCCATCTTCCTGATTTCTCCTTGATTGGCATAGTTTGGTTGTGGACGAATATTGCTGTAATTAGGGGCTCTATTTTCAAAGCTGTGATCATGCGGAGAGCCTTGGCTTCTCTCCATCTCTTGCAAACTTCTTAGTTTCTCCTGAGATATTTCTTCTGACTTTGGTCGCCCATGACCAAAATCTGGACGTTCTTGTGGACCAAAATACTGTGACTGGGGCCTCTCAAAATTCTGTGACCCCCGAGAACTTGCGGGGCTAGAGGTCTTAGGGGGTATATTCATGGCCTGTGGTTTAGTGAACGGGTTTGAAGAGGGCTGCATTCCATTTGGATACCCAGGTGCTACGCTAGTGTTGGGATATCTCAACCTTGGATCCAGTGGTTGATTTTCATAGTCTGGATTCCTAGACTCTTCAAGAGAATGAGGTTGATTATAATAATCTGCATTGTTTGGCATTCGTTGCTGTTGAAGTGCACTTACACTATGGGCAGGGCGCATACCCTGGTTCCCTCTCATGTCCATTGAATTATCCATGTGTAAATTTGGAATAGATTTAGATTTGTCCATGTCACGGTTGTCCCTCCTATTAAAGTGACCGTGGGGATGAGAGGGCTGGTGTTGGGGTGGCCTCTGTTGGGGTTGGGGAGGATACTGGTTACCTGGCTCTCTAAGATTACCAGCAGATGGTACCCTAAGGCGTTCAGCTGCAGACATGTGTTCACCTGCAACAGTAGTAAGCAAACAATACATCATGCCATATTCTGCAAAAGCTTTAAACTCATTACTTGTTAAAACTTAATCAAAATGAAAAGATGAAACAAGACTGAAGCTCTATTCCTTTAAGTCAACACTATCTGGCAGGACATATTAAGGAGAAGCAAGTTCTCCCTGTAAGCAACACCATCATTTTCCAGAAAGTCTCATGTTCACTGATTTTTTTTATAAAGATAATTAACTTGCAAGATCAAAATAATCCAAAATAATAGAATATCTTAGGCCATCCAAAAATGTTCTTGTACTGACCTTGGGAAAAACTCATTTTTTCTTTGAATCTTTTGAAAGTTGTCCATGCAAAAATATAGGATGTTACTGTTATAAGTGCAGCTTTTTACCAACCCTTCCCAAGTGATAACCTTTTTATTTGTTACCAAAGAAATGATGGGAATGAGATGTGGCACACCAGAAAATGCACCCTGACTTCACATTTACCCTTTACCACACAATGCTGACTTTAAACAACCCTGAGGAAGAGGCCTTTTCAAAACATTGTGGGAAAAGAAGAAAATGCTGGTGACCAGCATTTTCTCCTTTTCCCACAATGTTTTCCATCCCATCAAAGAAAAATAGCATCATTTGAGCCACACTGAAATTTTCATCTGTAAATGCTTTTAATTTGGACTAAGTATAAAATTTTGCCTTCTGATAAAGGATGAAATACATGTTGGTATATGAAGGAAAAGTAGCTCAAATTTGAAAAAAAAAAAAAAAAAACATCCCTGGTACCACCACTATCAGGACCTTTCAGTACCAGTATTTTGGCACAAATGGAATCCATGTTGACAAGACATTATTTCCAACCTGTTATTTTAGGTAGAAGATTGTGCATTTCAATGTCATGGTAACGTAAAAAATAGCAACACCCATTGAATACCAGGCCTGCAAGTAACCTTTATTGTCTTCAAGGATTGACAACATCAAAGACTTTGGAAATTATCAATAATGCTTATGGAAGCAGGCATGTTTCTTGCTTGTTGCTTTTCCAGTGGCAGATTTTCCTACGGCCAAAAGGCCAAAACAAATAAGCCATGCTCTGGCAATAAGGGGCTTAATGCATCTCCATTATGCATTTTACCAAGTAAGACACCACATAAAAATGGATCCGTAAAATCCATTTTGTCTAACAAACGACTGAATTTTGAGGTAGACTGGTCCTTTGACATACAGAAAATTGACCAATAGCAAAAAGTTTTGACTCCGGTCAGCCTGCGCGGAGTGCACAGGCTGATCTGGGTCGTTACTTTTTGCAGATGCATTAAGTCCCCTTTTAACAAGAGCATGGCTCAAATATATGTGTGGTTCCAGTTAACCTGACCCTATCTAATTTTTACGCCCAGCCCTAAACATTCATTCTACACAAGTCCAAAATTCTGACGATAAAAACTCACTATCAACCAAAAAGAATTAGCATCAGACCACTTTGATAACATTGTGACATATGGAAAGCTAACTTGGGAGTAAACACAGCAAATTACTAATGCATAAGAGCCACACAGATCAAGCCACAGCTTAAATGAACTTACTATACTTTTTCATTAATTCAGAATCACTTTTGATTCTTCTACCAGGTTCAGATCGACTACTTGTCAGCCCATCAAAAACATTATCATCATCTTCATCATCGACAGTACTGTCATCTATAGACAGCACAAGTTCATGTAATGAAGGAGATCTTACTGGTCGGGGATACCGATCAATAAACTTTCGAAAAAAGTGGTTAGAGACTTGGGCTGCCTTTTTGTGATTTTTCATTCCAAAGTATTCTCCTTTTGGAGTCAGTCTTTCTGCTCTGACTCTATAGTCTCTTAGTTCTGCCTCTTCAACCAGCTGCTTTAACACTTTTAAAGGAATGTGATCTTTTAAGCGTTGAAGTTCAAGCCTTGACATATAGTTAGTTGGTTTCTTGCGACCAAGACGAGCCCCTGGAAAAGTCATTTCAGCCCAGGCTCTCTTGTCACGAATTTCTGCATCTTTAATAAGTTCTGAAACACAACCTGAATGCCAAGTGTTTCTTCGTTCTCTCTTGGAAGATCTCCGCCTTGGTTTTTTAATGTGTCCAGAATCTGTCAGGACTGAAAGAAGGTTAAAAATCAACATGCTAAAAAAGTCAAAAAATACCTTAATAGATACCTAGCTTTGGTACTTGCAAAAACATGGCCATTCTCTTCTTGTTTTCTTTTTGTGTGAAATATAGAACCAGAATTGTATTCTGAATGATTAGTAAATATATACCTAGGTATTTTCCAACAGATTCTCCATTGTAATTCTAGAGATTTTATTTTCATATTTCCCTCAAACAAAATACCTTGGGAGCAGTGACTCTATTTTGTACTATACACACATCCCAGAATGTTGTGTTCTGAAAACAATATGGTTGAAAAACAGAACACAAATGAAAGAAGGCCATATCATACAGGTACCAAAACTAACCCATTGTGCAGATTCACTGTCGATTCTGAACCTAGTGCTCTATTACATTTCTAGAAAGGCAGAGAAGTCAACATACTGTTCAAAGCAGGTGAAGATCTACTATCAGGCCCTCTGAGGGCTTGTCCCCTTATATCCCTTGGTAATGTTCTGGTGTCAGGGGGCTTCCTTTGGCCCATTCTGCCATCACCCTCCTGGAAGTTGTTATAAGGGGGTGGTCCCTCTTCACCTTGTCTTTGTTTACTGGGTGTTGCTGGACCCTTCTGTGGGGAGGCTGAAATGAAATAAATATATAATTGAATTTTGGAGCTCAATATGAAAGATTTTCACACTTGATCTGACCTGTTATCATACCAACCGAAAAAAAAAAAAGCCATGTTCTGGCAAAAGGGGGCTTGGCATCTCCGTAATTCATTATACCATGCAAGTCAGAACTTAAATATGGATCCATAAAATCCATTTTATCTAGCAACCAACTGAATTCTGAGGTAGAATGGTCCTTTGACATGCAGAAAATTTACCAAAAGCAAAAAGTTTCGGCTCAGGCCAGCCTGCGCCAACTGCGCAGGCTGACCTGGATCGATACTTTTTGCAGACACATTAAGACTCCTTTTCACAGAGCATGCCTCAAATATCATGCAAATGACTTTCTTTTTTTTTACAGCTGACCACTTTTGAAGAACATTGTAACAAAAGGAGAAATTGCTGGCATAAAAACAGCTAACTTCACTATCTGTTCAAATTTTGTCACATTCTGTCATGTATAAGACCTATATCATGCTGACTATCCACATTACTTTACTCTTTAAAAACTTGAGACTTGTCCAAATTCACAACCTGTGCAGATGACAAACTAAACCTGGCTCATACAATAGATAGGCTCTGATGACCTTTCTTGTAACATATATTTTTAGAAAACAATTCAGCAAAAGAATAAATGCTCCTGACCAGCCATTTCTCCTTTTCTTAGGGTTTTTCCATAACCTATCATTAAATCTTTATCAAACAACAATTTTTAGACTGTCTTAACTCATCTTTGAAAGGGCAGAAAACATTGTGGGAAAAGGAGAAAATGCTGGTTACCAGCATTTTCTTCTTTTCTCATCAATGTTTTCAAAAGGCTTTTGTCCTCAGGGTCATTTAGGGATTGTTTGATACAGTATTTACACTGACAGAGAAGCATACCTCTCTGCATGATGGGGGAAGGTTGACTCAGAAGTGTTGCTAGGCCGTGAAAAATTGCTCCTTGTTTCGCAACTTTTAATGTAACCGTATGCCCTGTTCTTGTCATCAACTCAGCAGCTCTGAAAAAGGAAGAAATATATAAAATTATATTATCAACCCTTCACCCTTTACCAAATAATCTCCTGAGTTTTGACAACCCTGAAGATTTGATTTGTATTGGAGTTTAATGCCATTTAAACAGCTCAGGTCATATTATGGTGGTCAGTGACACACCTATGTTTTTCCTGGCTTTCTCACACCAATACTGACAAAAAGTTCTTTCCAAAGCCACTGACTACTTTTTTCACATGCATGAGAGGTGAGAGGCAAAATCGCAGGAAAGAAAGTTTGCCTCAACCAGGTTATCAAACTCACAACCACCAGGTCAGGAGTAAGATACACTAACCACTGAGCTATCCAAGCAGGCGACAACCCTCAAGGGGGCTTTTGAAAACACTGCGGGTAAAGAGGAAAATGCTAGTTACTAGCATTTTCTCGAACTGCAATGGGTTTTTTTTTAAACCTTTCAAAAGCCATCTTCACAAGAGCCATAATGACGCAGGGTTATTTGAAATTTCTCCTTTTAACAATTTTGTTCAGCTAAGGAGCTGTAAGCATATATGCCTAAAGCTATGGAGATGTCAGCACATATGCCTAAAGCTATGGAGCTGTCATCATATATGCCTAAAGCTATGGGGCTGTCAGCACATATGCAAAAAGCTATGAAGCTGTTGGCATACGAGGGCTGTTAAAAAAATACGGGGAAAAGTACAGTAATTCTCTCAAATATTGCTTGAATACAGCAAAATTGATACCTATTGTAGACAAATTAATACTGTACTGAAGGAATGAATTTCAAATTATTAAGTCAACATCTTATAAAGATATGGTAGTTATGGCAATGTCGTGTTCCAAAACCCGGCCCAAAATGCTCTTAAACGAAAGCATTTACCGTTTGGAAAACGACACGTCTCTTTTGTGTCTGATCAGATATCTTCATCAAATTTTGTCAAGATTTGGCACCAACTCTTGGTATGATGTTTATGAAGTAACATTTACGTCTAATGTCATTTGAGCGTTTGGTGGCCATATTGTTCATTCATGCGCGGCACTATGAGTACCGAACAGAGAACTGCAGTTAAATTTTGTGTTTTAAGTGGAAAACCCAGAAAACAATGGAAATGTTAATCGAGGCAACCGGCGATTCAGCAATGAAGAAAATGGCTTTGTACATTTATTAAATGGTATGCGTGTTATGAAGACAGTCATGAAAGTGTGACAGATGACCAGAGGAGAGGACGGTTGACGTCAATAACACAATGTAAAGAGTGCAGTGCAGTCCGCGATTGCTTCTGCTGAGTCTGGTGCCGACAGGAAAAGCTTCTATTCATGGGTGAAACGATGCAAAAAGTGTACTACAATTCAAGGAGAGTACTTTGAAAAAGGATGAAATTCTTTAGAAAGTTATCTAATCTAGGTATGTGAAAGAAATGATTCATAAGTAATGCAAATAAAGCGACGTAAAATTGATGCTGGATGATGTTGGGCCGGAGTTTGAGCAATGACGTTGCTACAACAACCATATCTTTTTAAGTTGTTGAGATATTGACATGAAATTTATTCTGTCGATACAGAATTAATTTGTCTACAATATGTATCAATTGTGCTGCATTTAAGCAATATTTGAGAGAATGACAGTACTTTTCCGCGTATTTACTGAACACCCCTCGTATATATCTGAAGCTATGGAGTTGTCAGCACATATGCCTAAAGCTATGGAGCCGTCAGCATATATGCCTAAAGCTATGGAGTTGTCAGCACATATGCCTAGAGCTATGAAGTTGTCCTCATATTTGCCTAAAGCTATGGAGCTGTACAGCACATATGCCTAAAGCTATGGAGCTGTACAGCACATATGCCTAGAGCTATGGAGCTGTCCTCATATTTGTCTAAAGCTATAGAGCTGTCAGCACATATGCCTAAAGCTATGGAGATGTCTCCATACATGCCTAGAGCTATGGACTTGTCAGCATATATGTCTAGAGCTATGGAGTTGTCAGCACATATGCCTAATGCTACGGAGCTGTCAGCATACATGCCTAGGGCTACGGCGCTGTCAGCATATTATTATGTATGTCAACTATTGTGTTGTCTGCATATATATATGGCTTGAGCTATGGATTTATCAGTGTAATTATATGCCTAATTATGCAAGGGAGATGTCAAAACCTATGCCTAAAGCAATGGAGTTGTCAGCAACTATGCAGTAAGCTGTGGAGTTGTAAGCATTTAATGGCTAAAGCACTAGAGTTTCAGCATTACTATATGCCTTGAATTTCAGAATCTATGCTTTAAAGAGATCTGTGCTCAATTGAAATTTCTATAAAAACATGTTGAAACTTTGCACAATTACCATTTGAATATATATATATAAAATACCACAGAAAAATCAGGGGGTTACTGTACTTAATTCTGAGTAATTGGATCTTGAAAATGGGTGGTATCTTTATGAACCAAACTCTGGCGACAAAATGAGCAAAATTCCATGATTAGGTAATTCAGAACCTGAAATTCATTACAATCACTTCTTCAAGTTATAGTATGTTTTTATCTAATAGTCTGCATCTTCAGGATTATATAAAACCTTTCCAATTTTCTTTTACTTATGATTTACAAGATCAGATATAGATCAAAGGACTCAAAGTCCTGGAAAGCAGATTTGTGGAGTAGCATAAAGCTGTAATATTTTGTAATAAAAAATGCAACACATGTGCAATCATCTTAAAATGGAGTTAGCATGGGCAGGGAAAGTCAAAATTGTTCTGCCCAGCAGGTCGCGCAGTAACTGTTATTCTACTACTGCTTAAGGAGAGGTAATTTTAAGCAGGTTTTTGCTGGTATTGGATTTCGGAATATAGGTATACACATGTAGGACAGTACATACTGTAGTGACAAAAGTGAGGTGGAGGTGTATCAGCTGAAACTGAAAGTAGAATTGGACCAAGCGTGAATCACAGTATATTTGGTTCAGGTTAGACCGATATCATAGTACAGTGTGAGCATGCATGCGTTGTTACGCATGATGTATTTGGTTCCGGTCAGAACGATCACAGTAAGGGGATTTGCGATACAAATCCACTAAAAATGATAGAAAGTTTTCAAAGCTTACTTTTCTTGAGTAAGGCCCACCAGACTTTTCCCATCTACTTCTAATAATTGATCACCAGCCTGCAATCTGCCATCCTGTAATTATACAAGTAGTTAAACTCTTAAGTCTTTCCTAAACAACAAAATCTGGAATAGGAACGACAAATTACTAGTAAATGTTGCAAAAATGATTTCTGTCTTTGATTAGGTAGAAAACAACATAGAAAACGGAAAAAATGCTGGTTTCCAGCATTTTCTCCTTTTCTCACAATGTTTTCAAATGCCTTTTCTGTCAGGGTTAGTAAAAGTTGGGATTGTGTGAACTGTGTTTACCCTTACTTAATTCTTTATCAAATAAAAAAGTTCCAGAATCATCCAATTAAATGTGCCTTCAGATAACAATAAAACATGGCTCAAGAAATTGTTTGAATAGGAGAAAATACTGGTTACCTGCTTTTTCTCCTTATCCAAAACTGTCTTTAACCCTTTGCCACACAATCCTGAGTTTTAATGACCCTGGTATATTTTTTCTTAAAATATTGTGGCAAAAGGAGAAAATGCTGGTGACCTGCATTTTCTCCTTTTCTCACAATATTTTCTTTCCTATCAAAAGCAAAAATCCTCATTTCAGCAACACTGAATTTATCTGCAAATGCTTTCAATTTGGTCCAGTACAAAGCTTTGTCGTTCGGTAGAGAGTTAAAAACAGTCTTCTTCAGGGTTGTTAGTAAAGACATTTTTTAGTATAGAGTTAATTCCTTACCGAACAACAACATTTTAAACAAGTCCAAATTGAAAGCAGCTGCAGATGACAAAATAAATCCCGAAAAGGTAGAAAACAGTGTGGGAAAAGGAGAAAATGCTGGTTAACAGCATTTTCTCCTTTTCCCACTATGTATTCAAAAGGATTCTTTCTCAGGGTCCTACAACTTGTGGAAGACTAAGCAGAAGCTGACAGCAGAGCAACGTTTTTAAAAGCTGCCTTATGCAAGGTCACATAAACTTTGAACCTAGCAGGCAAAGGGATAAACACAGAATAAAGTTAACTTAACATTATCATCAGAGAAAAAGTTTCCAAACATTCCAACTCAATAAACAACAATAATTGTTGGAGTTTAAAATATTTCCCACAATTATCTTTAAGTGCCTACAGTTTGCATGTTAGAGAATCAGTTATAAATACATGTAACCACGCCACACCTGGGTCTTTTCGATAAATTGTCACCTACTTTCTACTTTCCCTTCACCCTTTCCCAAAGGCCAAATTTTAGACTTCAAAATTAAAAGCATCTACAGACGACAAATTAGAAAGTGGGCACAAATAAGCTATGTTCTTTGACTGGGTAAGAAACAATTGGAGCAAAGGAGAAAATGCTGGTTACCAGCATTTTCCCCTTTTCCCACAATGTTTTCAAAAGGTCTCTTCCTCGAGGTTGTTAAAAATATGGTACAGGATTTTTTGGTCAAGGATTAATCCTTTACCGCACAATGCACAATACTCGCACTGTAAGTGTGGGCTGAGGAATAGTCCCAAAGTTAACACGGGCTTGCGAGTATTGCACTCGGAACCTTATGGTTGACGAGGCTGAAACTCTTACCTCACAACCATAAACACCACCCTGACATTGTTGATAGGGGAGAAAAATGCTAGTTGCCTGCATTTTCTAACATTTTTCACTCTTGTATCAGTGTTTTCCAAAACTGCCTACATGGTTAAAAAGTACAGTATTACTTAGTAAAGAGTGAAATCATTTCTAAACACCAAAATTGTTGGTGAAGGGGTGGCTCACCCCTGATGGTCTCTCCCATGTGCCTAACACCTATGCTAATGCATGGTCTGACTCTTTCAGTGACAAATATAAAGTCTGAGTAAAGGGTCCATAAGGCTATGTTTAACCCTTTACCACACAATCCCGACTTAAACGACCCTGAGAAAGAAGCCTTTTGAAAACATTGTTCGAGAAGGAGGAAATGCTGGTAACCAACATTTTCTCCTTTTCCCCACAATGTCTTCTACCCTATCAAAGAAAAATTTCACCATTTGGGAAGGGTAGAAAACATTGTGGGAAATGGAGAAAATGCTGCTTACCAGCATTTCCTCCTTCTCGAACAATGTTTTCAAAAGGCTTCTTTCTCAGGGTTGTTTAAGTCGGGATTGTGTGGTAAAGGGTTAAACATAGCCTTATGGACCCTTTACTCAGACTTTATATTTGTCACTGAAAGAGTCAGACCATGCATTAGCATAGGTGTTAGGCACATGGGAGAGACCATCAGGGGCGAGCCACCCCTTCACCAACAATTTCGGTGGTGGTGGTGGTTGAAGAAATCTTTTTTCTTGTAATAAGCAATGACTGCTTATGATATTTTCAGTACCCAGTGAGGGATTAAAGGGTTGTATTTGCATTTTGTTTGGAAATGATTTCACTCTTTACTAAGTAATACTGTACTTTTTAACCATGTAGGCAGTTTTGGAAAACACTGATACAAGAGGGAAAAATGTTAGAAAATGCAGGCAACTAGCATTTTTCTCCCCTATCAACAATGTCAGGGTGGTGTTTATGGTTGTGAGGTAGAGTTTCAGCCTCGTCAACCATAAGGTCCCGAGTGCAATACTCGCGAGCCTGTGTTAACTTTGGGACTATTCCTCAGCCCACACTTACAGTGCGAGTACTAATGTAGTAAGCTGGTAACCAGCATTTTCTTCTTCTCCCACAATGTTTTCAAGTCTAATCTACCTGGGTCATTAAAACTAGTGATTGTGTGGATGGGAGTTAAGTAAGGCTAAACTGATAGGATATGCCTTTGAAAGGGTAGAAAATATTGTGGGAAAAGGAGCAAATGTTGTTCATCAGCATTTTCTTCTTTTTCCCCACAATGTTTTCAAAAGTCTGCATTGTGACAGGGTCTTTGAAACTCAGAATTGCTTGGTAAAGAGTTAATGGGTTAAATAAGTTAAATGAACATTACTAGCCAACAGTAAAAACCTTAATATTGTTATTTTACATTTCTTTTCACAGGGAAAAAAAATTCACTACATCAGACAATGTAGATCAAAGATCAGACTGTACATTCTATATGGTCTGATTCTGATTTACACAGAGCCTTGAGTCCCCCTAAGAAACCTAAGAGTTAACCCTTCACCACACAATCCCGCAATTTAACGATCCTGAGGACGAAGGCTCTTGAGAATATAGCGGTAAAATGAGAAAATGCTGGAAACTAGCATTTATTCCTTTGCCTGCAAATATTTTCTACCTACTGAAAGACAAATTTGATCAACTGAACCACATTCTATATGTCGTCTGCAAAAGCTTTCAATTTGGACAAGTCTAACATTTTTTGTCATTTGGCAAAGAGTCAGACCTGGGTTGAGTCAAGCGCTTCAAACTATTACCATGACAAAAGGCTCCGTACAGGGATCAATCAGACCAATTCAATGCCGAAGTGTTACACCGATTATTTATTTTAGGAAAGAAATCTTTTTACATCATTTCAAACAGTTATTATACCAAACACTTGAAAGACAGGAAGTCTGGCCCATAATGTAATGTTTGGTTCAAAAATAGACCCCCCCCCCCTACTCCCCCCCGTTTTTTTTCTTATAAATAAAAAAATGCCATTTCCTTTGACAAAAGCAATTCCATTTTTCAGCTTTTCATATTAACCATTTACCACACGACAAAAAAGTGGACTTGCTCAAATTGAAAGCATTTGCAGACGACAATGCAATTGCGGCTCACACGATGAAAAATGTCTTCGGTAGAGCTGTAAACATTGTGGGAAAAGGAGAAAATGCTGGTTACCAGCATTTTCTCCTTTTCTCAAAATGTTTTCCAAAGGCATCTTCCTCAGGGTTGTTAAAACTCGGGATTGTGTGGTAAAGAGTTAATAAGAAGATCTTCAGGTTTTAACCTTTTGAAAATGAAAAGACTCATCTGACTATCTTGGAGAAATTTATCCAAGTATTACTCTTTCACAAATAACAAAATTCAGAATTGTCAATATTGAAAGCATTCATGATTTGCTGCCAGTCTTGGGTAAGAATTATGCCCTGGGTTTCAAAACCTCTACATTTCTGACTCGGCTATCTTGCTCGGCCAAAGGTATCATAATTTCGTGGCCATTTGTATCTCATAATATCAGGCAGTTTAGATCCAAGATCAGACTGTAAAGTATGTGCGATATGATTTTGATTCTCACTGTCTGCAAAAGCCTTATGGGCAATTGTAAGTCTGCCACTACTTGATCCTTTGGCTGTTAAGGCTAATGCAGGCAGTGAACATCAAAATAGTACAGTCAATCTTGCTTGAGCGACCACCTCTATTAAGCGACCCATTGTATTAAGCAACAGCTATTCAATGCAAAGTTAAAAATTAAGTTCCATATAAGAGGTAGAGATCACAACGATAAATCCTTTGATAAATCCTTTACAAAACGTCTCGATGAGACGATTCTAATGAATACCAACAACAAAGGATTTGGTTGAAAAGGTGTGATTTTTCATAGTTACCTCACTCCCTTTTATCTACACGACAGATGTTGTATAAAGAGACCACTGTCTTAAGAGACCACCACTTGAAATTCCCCAGAGTGGTTGCTTACAACAAGTTATATTGTACTGTAAAGAACATGCAGTCTGATGTTTGATTTACACCGTCTGATACAAGAAATACTTCAGGACAAAAGAACTTTGAAATTGTACAATGAAATTTTTTACTATTGGTTGGAAAGTCTTGGTTATACTTAACTCTTTCCCACACAATCCCGACTTTTAATGACCCTGAGAAAGGAGCCTTTTGAAAACATTGTTGGAAAAGGAGAAAATGCTGGTAACCAGCATTTTCTCCTTTTCCAACATTTTCCACCCTGTCCAATACATAGATCACCGTTTAGCTACACTTAATATTTTGTCTGGAAATGCTTTCAATCTGGTCCAGTCTAACATTTTGTCTTTTGGTAAAGGGTTAATACAACTAAATTTATTCTCTTTTTCCCCAATATGTTTTCTACCCTTTCAAAGACTAGTCCCATCATTTTTAATATACATTTAATTTGATGTCTGTAAAAGGTTTTAAAATGGGCAAGTCTTATGTTCCATCTTTTTTTGAAAAAAAGGTTCAAAACTACAAATTTTGTACATCTGCAAATATAAAATTGCTTCAGAAAATCGTTGGATGTTTTCATATAGTATAACAATATGATTACTGTATGTAAAATATATGAGCAATGGGGTTAAATTGCATCCTCATAATGCACTATATAAAACAAGTTTTGTAAAATTTGCATAGATGTTTTATCTTAACCCTTTCCCAAACAAGCCCTGGTTTTCACATGTCTGCAGTACAAGTCTTTTGAAAACACTGTGGGAAAAGGAGAAATTGCTCGTAACGAGCAATTTCTCCTTTTCCCACAGTGTTTTCTACCCTTTTTGAGACCTTTCTGCCATTTTCATCAAAGTTAAAATTGTCGTCTGCAAAACTCTTTCAATTTGGACCAGTCCAAAATTTGTCTTTTGGGAAAGGGTTAACCCTTTACCAAACAACAAAATTTTTCAACTGAACCAAATTGACCGTATTTGTAGATGACAATATACATATTGCTAAATTGATGATTTCTGTCTTTGATAGGATAGAAAACATTGTGGGAAAAGGAGAATATGCTGGTTACCAGCACTTTCTCCTTTTCCCACAATGTTTTCAATAGAGTTTGTCCTAAGAGTCGTTAAAAGTTGTGACAGTGTGGTAAAGGGTTAAAACCAGTTATATAAGGAACAATTGTCCTTTGACATGTGGAAAATTTTGTAATTTCTAAAGGTTTCAACCCAGTTCAGCCTGCATGGACTGTGCAGGCTGATATAGGTCGATACTTTTTGCTCATGCATCAAACCACCTTTCCATAGAGACAACTTAAATGTGTATGAGCCATGCTCTGTGAAATGGGGGTTTAATATATCTGCAAAAAGTACTGACCCATGTCAGCCTACACAGCACATACTGACATGGGTCAATACTTTCTGCTAATTGTGAATTTTCTGCATGTAAAAGGACCATTCTACTTCAGGATTTAATTGGTCACTAGACAAAATGAATTTTCTGTATTCATGATTATCATCAAACTTGGTACGGAGATACATTAAACCCCTTTTTTGCCAGAGCATGCCTCATATATAAATATAGCTAAGTAACGTACCTGTGCAGCAGCCCCCTGTGGTACAACCGACTTGATGTAGATCCCTCTCTCTCTTTGACCATCCCCCTGGAAACAGAAATAGGCACAAATTTTGAGGGTCTGCATGGAAACTTTTTTTGTAAAGAGTTAACTCTTTACCACACAATAAAATTTTAGACCAGTCCAAGTTGATCAACATTTGCAGATGACAAATGAAATGGTGCATAAACGACGGTATCTGTCTTTGAGTTCATTGAAAACATTGTGGGAAAAGAAGAAAATGCTGTTTACCAGCATTTTCTTCTTTTCCCACAATGTTTTCAAAAGCCTTCCTCTTCAGGGTCGTTAAAACTTGGGATTGAGTAGTAAAGAGTTAAGCTAATGGTGACAGAGAAATGTTTGAAAGTTTTAATGTCTGTACTTTCTATAATGCTATGAACAGTCATCACATAACAGTATGATTGATGGTAGAACATTACCCCTTTACCACACAAAAAAAGTTTAGACTTATCCAAATCTAAAGCACTAAATTTTGCAGATGAAATGACAAATGTGGCTAAGAAGATAGAAGCTGTCTGTGATAGGGTAGAAAATATTGTGGAAAAGGAGGAAAAATACTGG
The DNA here is from genome assembly GCA_945859785.2 of Tridacna gigas. Lineage (NCBI taxonomy): Eukaryota > Metazoa > Mollusca > Bivalvia > Cardiida > Cardiidae > Tridacna > Tridacna gigas. The sequence goes on along the minus strand of OX244031.2, from coordinate 14,588,358 downwards.
TTACCAGCATTTTCTCCTTTTCCCAAAATGTTTTCAGTCTTCTTTCACTAGGTCATTGAAAGTCGGGATGGTGTGGTAAAGGCTTAAAGTCATTACGTGTTCAGTTTCAAAAACACTTTCTGTGAAGCCTGATCTTGATCTCCACAGTGTGCAATCAAATCCAGGTTCAGCACTACCAGGATCAATACGACACACTGAAAAGTAGAATCGATTGGGGAGTCAGTACACAAGAATAACGCAATAAAACTTGAACCTACCTTTCGAAATTAAAGCTAAAATCCAGATTTATCCTGAACTTTCCTTTGAATAAATCACAAATTTTTACAGCAAATGATATAAAATAAGACATAACCTGTAACAACTTGGCAACATCTCTACAATAACTGACGAAATCTTTCCTCCACAACAGGTTGTATTAACCCTTTACCACACAATCCTGAATTAATGACCCTAATGAAAAGCTTTACAAAATATTACTGGTTCCTACAATGTTTTCTATCCTTCCCTTAACCCTTTACCAAAAAACAAAATATTGGACTCGTCCGAATTAAAAGCTTTTGCAGACGACAAAATAGTTGTTACTAATAATTAGAAATTCATCCTTAAAAAGGTAGAAAACATGGTAGGAAAAGGAGAAAATGCCAGTTACCCGCATTTTCTCCTTTTCCCACAATGTTTTCAAAAGGCCTATTCATTAGGGTCGTTAAATCTTGGGATTGTGGGGTAAAGGTTAACAAATTTCAAATTCTGAGTCACATTTATTTTGTCACCTGCAAATGCTTTCAAATTTGGACAAGTCTAAGATTATGTCGTCTGGTAAAGAGTTCAGCTTGTTGGTGGAACTGTGAAAAAAGTAGCTCCTTCTTTGTATTCATGCAATCAATTACATGTACTGCATCTCTCTGTATTTCCATAATGTATTCAAACATTTTATCAAACCATTCTAAGTTTTTAGAAATGAGGGATAAAGCTGGTGAAAACATTGTAGGAAAAAGAGAAAATGCTGGCAACAGCCATTTTCTCCTCTGCCCACACTATTTTCAACTATGGTATTTCAAAGGAAAATTTGGTCATTTTATCTTCTTTTATGTGTGATCTGCAAATGCTTTGAATTTCAACAAGTCTAAAATTTTGCTGGCTGGCAAAGAGTTGAGGGCCCTATTTAAGTAAATTTCCTGACCTGAAAATAATTCTACATGTACGAGATACTATCACACGAGAACAAAAGTATTCTATTCTTTGTCTATTTCAAAACAGGAAAGCGCAAGAGAGAAAAATACAGTCAAGTTTGAGTCCATTTTTTACCGTTTCTGCACAATGGGATTTTCTAAAACCTACTTGAAATTTCAAAATTACAGCCCTTTACCACACAATCTCTAGTTTTAACAACACTGAGGAAGATGACTTAAAACATTGTGGGAAAAGGAGAAAATGCTGGTAATCAGCATTTTCTCCCTTTCTCACCATGTTTTCAACCCTTTCACATAATCCACATTTTGAGCCTGATTTGTCATAGATGCAAATGCTGGGCTTAGAGGTCCAAAATATTGTTTGGTAAATGGCTAACAGAAGAAAAAGCAAATGCTACCCTAATCCACTATCTCAACCATTTCCTTTCATGTGTAACACATCCATACAATTAGATCTGGCAATAATTCTTTGCTATACATACTTAATCATGAGCATGCTGAAATCAATATGTACCCCGTTGACATTCCAAATCATGATTAGACTGCACAGAACATGCAGGCTGATCTTGGACCTATAAAATAATCATTTTTAAACCTTCCGGCTAATACAGCCTTGACTTCACAATATTTTGGTCTTTCTACCTCCAAAATTGCAATTGATTTCACAAGCCAATGATTAATCAATTCAAAGAGTACCTGTAACAAACACAATAAATCAATAACTTATCCAAATTTCAGGTAAAATACAGTTGTTTACCTCTTTACCGCATGACAAAAATGCAGATTTGTCCAAACTGTAAGCATTTCCAGATGACAATTTAAATGTGGCTCAAATGATGGAATTTGTCTTTGGTAGGGTGTAAAACTTTGTGGGAATAGGAGGATGCGCTGGCAATCAGCATTTTCTCCATTTCGCCCCAACTTTTCAAAGGCTTCTCTCTCAGGGCCGTTAAAACACGGATTCTTTTGTAAAGAATTAAATTTTTCCCCATATGGCAAAGTAGTTTTATTCAATAGCAGCCAGAAGTAAGCAAAGAGGGTGGTATAAAAATGCATTTGAATTTAAATCAATCCATTTTAAAGTTTTTCAAAGGGTAAAAATTACAAACATTGAGGGTGGAAAAGGAGAAAATGCTAGTTACCAGCATTTTCTCCTTTTCCCATTATGTTTTCAAAGGCCTTGGGAATAAAGGGTTACATGTTGGAATTTGTCCCAAGACAGCGTAAACAATATTCTGGATAAAGGAGAAGATGCTAGGTACCAGCATTTTCTTCACTTACCATGTTTTTAACTCTTTACCAAACAATAAAATTTAAGACTGCTCCAAATTCAAAGCATTTGCAGTCAACAAATTAAATGTGGCTACAATCATGGAATTTGTTTTTGATTGGGTAGAAAGCATTGCTGGAAAAGGAGAAAATGCTGGTTACCAGCATTTTAACCATTTCCCACAGTGTTTTCAAGAGGCTCTCTTCTTCAAGGTCAATAAAACTCTGGAGTGTGTGGTATAGGGCTAATAGGTTTACTGGGGACAGCTTGGTTAAGGGTAGATAAAAACCTCAGACACAGAAAATCATAAACTTCCAATCCAAATTACAAGAAAATTCACTTTTCAACTCAACAATACATCCCAACATGGTGTCCACTCAGAAATTGATCTCAGAACGAATAGAAACGTCCTTAACCCTTTCCCAAACGACAAATTTTGGACTGGTCCAAATTGAAAGAGTTTGCAGACGACAATTTTAAATTTGATGAAAATGGCAGAGAGGTCTCAAAAAAGGTAGAAAACACTGTGGGAAAAGGAGAAATTGCTCGTTACAAGCAATTTCTCCTTTTCCCACAGTGTTTTCAAAAGACGTGTACTGCAGACACGTGAAAACCAGGGCTTGTTTGGGAAAGGGTTAACAGACTTTTTATGCTCCTGAGAATCTCAATATACGCTTAATCAAACAATCCTGTTTAATGACAGTGATGAACAAGGCTTTTGAAAACATTGTAAGAAATGGAAAAAAATGCTGGAACCAATTCTAACCATGCAGAAACAAATCCAATCATTTTGTCCACATTTCATTCATCATCTGCAAATGCTTTCAATTTGGACCGGTATAAAATAATGTCGCTTGGTAAAGAGTGAACAGACTTTTTAAGTTTCTAAGAAATCATTTTTGCCCTTGATCTCACAATCCTACATTCTAATAATCCTGCAAACATTGTTGGAGAAGAAGAAAATGCTGGTAACTAGCTCTTTCTCCTTTTCCCACATTGTTTTCTATCCTTTTAATGACAATCACATCATTCTAAACTACATTCAATTTCTACTTTTGAAATTCCTTAAAGTTGGATCAGTCTAAAACTTGTTATCTGAAGCATGCAATAGTTCAATTCTCCAAGAGCACCAGACCATTATGGTCAATACTGCGAGCAATAAATTCAGGTTGTACAAAGATTCAACACTGCTCTTTAACCCTTTACCAACAACATAAGTTTAGACTTGTCTAATTTCAAAGCTAATTATGCAGACTACAAATTAGATGTGGCTCAATTGATGAAATTTGTCTCTGAAAGGTTAGAAAACATTGTGGAAAAGGAGAAAATGCTGGTTACCAGCATTTTCTCCTTTTCCCACAATGTTTTCAAAAGGCTTCTTCCCCAGGGTCATTTAAACTCAGGATTACGTGCTATAGAGTTAGGACTTCTTTTTCATGGCAGCTACTCAAATTCATGTTTTTCTCTAATAGCTTATTGATCCTACTGATTGCAGTAGAAGACCTAAATAGTTTTTGTGGACAATGTAAATCAAGATCAGACTGCAAAGATAAATAATCCTGAACTGAAAAGAGAAGTTTAAAATAGGAAATCCCCCCTTTCCCATTTTATCTATTAAGTTTATCTAATAGCCTCCTTAGTCTTGTCTAGCCTCGCCCAACTTATAATATAATAGCCAAGCCCCCTTAACTCAGTCGGTAGCGTACAGGACTTGAGAACAGGAGGTTGCTGGTTCGATCCCCGGCTTGGCCAATTTCTTTCCGAGGATTGATGATAGTCATTGCGACAGGATTCATTCCTCTCTCACTGCTGACCATTGTTTCGATGATGGTTATGTGGGAAAGCAGCCAGTGGCTTGGAAAGAATATTGTGCGGAGTACTGGTAAAAGAAACTCCAGGAAAGCATGGATAGGTGCACTGGCCGCCGCGATATAACTGAAATACATGTAATGTTGAAAACGGTGTTAAACACCATACAATCATTCAATCAAGCCAACTTATAATAAATCGGGGGGGGGGGGGGGGGGGTGCCATTTTAACATTATTTCAATCACATAACTAGTCCTGGGTTTCACCATTACAAAGTTAGGGCTCTGAAATATCTTGCAGAAAGAAACTCAAACTTGTCAAACTTGTTTTATTAAAGATTCGAAACAAAAAGGTTAACTCTCCAAAAGCATCTTTCATAACTATAGTTGCCTTTGTGTCCAGTGCAGGTCAAGATATGGCTGCACAAAAAGTGTTGTCTGATTGTTGATCTACACTGTCTGCTTTACCGAGACATTGTGGACAGTAACAACCTTGGCATTGCACTAGAATATACAGGCCTTACTTGGGGAATGAAAGTGTTCCTTGGATTTATTTGGCACTGTATAAAGGTTAACCCTATACTGCAAAATGCTGCCTTTTAACAACCTGGGACAGAAGCCTTTTGAAAACATTGTAGGAAAAGGAGAAAATGATGGTAACCAGCATTTTCTCCTTTTCCTGCAATGTTTTCTACCCTATCAAGAGAAAATTGCACCATTTGAGCCACATCGAAATTGTCTTCTGCGAGTGCTTTCAATTTGGTCTAGGCCAAAATTTTGTCATTTGGTAATGAGTTCAGATTCAAACTACTGGACTGTATTTTTCAAAACAAAAGAGTATTTAATCTATCTTTCATTCATGAAAACCATCCTATTAATGCAGATATATATACATGATATATTTATTAATATTATCAAAATATCACAAGACAATCCAGAACTGAACAATACAGATTGTATATGTTCAATATACTGCTTGATCTTTACTGATCTATCAAAATCATCTTTATAAACTCTTTTGCTAGACAACATTCTTGACTTGTCCATAAAGAAGACAACAAATTTAATGTGGCTAAAATTATGGATCTGACTTTGTAAATGTAGAAAACATTGTGGGAAGACAAGAAAATGCTGGTTACCAGCACTGTCTCCTTTTCCCATGGTGTTTTAAAAGGCTTTCTTCTTTGTTAACATGTAATTATCATGTAAAAAGATGAATTCTTATAGCCATTTTTAACTCATTACCTAACCTTTATCAAATTTACCTTCAAATTGGCAGCGAACAACTTTGAAAAAAATCCTTTTGAAACATTAATAATCAACTTGAAACAAGGTATTTACACACAGATACATCAGACATTGTTTACCAAGGCGAAGCCATGCTTGTTTAGAATTAATTCTTAAGCTGCTAAGCGCAACTCACTGACCTATTGCGCAGAAGTGTAGTCTGATCTTGGATCTACATTGTTCGATTGAAGGAGATATGTTTCTCCAAAAATTAAAGTTTGAAATAACATTATTTGGGTTTTTACTATCGAAAGTTTTATTTAGTAGGATAAGGGTTAACCCAAGAATGCTGAGAAAAATTTAAGGTACTGTCCAACCTGAATTAACCCTTTATCAAACAATCCTGAGTTTTAATGACCCTAGGGAAAAAGACTTTGGAAAAAATTTGGGGAAAAGAAGAAAATGCTGGTAACCAGCATCTCAAAGACAAACCATACCATTTGAGCCACACATACTTTTTCTTTGGTCTGTAAATGCTTTTAATATTGGGGAAAAAAAGAATTTTGTCATGTTGTAGAGAATTAATACAGGTTACTTCCTAAATAGAGGTGGCCACTTTTGACAATTTTTTTCAATCTAACTTTTGTGGACATCCTAAATCTATACCAGTTTGCACAGAATGTGCAGCACTCTGACCTCAGCGTTCATCCGTTTAAAAATTTGGTGAAATATAACTATAAAACCAGCCTTGCCATAGCAACGATTGAGTCTTTATTATCAAATGAAAATACCCATGTACAGTTTTCAATTTATTTGCTTTGCAATCCAATGGTTTACATTTCAGTCAAACAACTTACACAGACTGCCTCTGACAATCTTCAGCCTTTCCCTCCCTATCAACTCTTTCAGTGCCCTAGGTGAACGGAGATTTCACAAATGGCATAGATCAACATCAGACTACACAAAATGTAGAATGTGCAGTCTGATCTAGGATCTACAACATCTGCTTGCTTTAAGTCAAGCCAGCAAGATAAAAATCTTTCAGAGATTTTGTGGATTGTAGAGGTAGACTTTACTATTTGGCTGTAAACCCACTGCAGTTCAAGTCACAATTTTTGTACACACCTTCAGTAGATAGATTGAAAATATTGTGGATGAAGAAGAAATTGTCTGTAACAAGCACTTGCTTCTTTTTTTCTATAGTAGTCTGTCTTCAATATTGTTATAATAAGTCATTTTCCTTTTTTCCAGAATGTCTTCAATATTGTTACAAGAAGTCATTTTCCTTTTTTTCCAAAATGTCTTTAATATTGTTACAATACGCCATTTTCCTTTTTGCCATAATGTCTTCAATATTGTTACAATAAGTCATTTTCCTTTTTCCAGAAAGTTTTCAATATTGTTACAAGAAGTCATTTTCCTTTCCTCCAAATATACATCCTTTGCATCACTTACACACCTTTAAGTGTTGTGTCTAAAATTAGCAAGAATGAAGATAGGATCAGCCTTTTTCAATCTGCTGGTATTTTTTTCACATCTTTTGCCCACTAGGCTAGCAATCAAAGAAATGTAAAAAGCGTAAGATTGACACTGGCAAGCAAGGGAAAGTTTACTTAAGTTCTTGTGCCTAAATTATACAAAGCTATCAGACATTTTATCCAAAGCATTTTGAATTTTATCAGGTTTTAACCCTTTACAACACAACCTTGAGACCCTGAGAAAGAAGACCTCTGAAAACATTGTTTGAAAAAGGAGGAAATGCCAGTGACCAGCATTTGCCCCTTTCCCCATTATTTTTTCTGCCCTATCAGAGATTTTTGGATAATATGTAGCCAGAAAAAAATTTGTCATTTTATAGATGCTTAGAAAAGCCTACTTCCCGACGATCATTATCCCTTTACCAGACAACAAAATTTTAGCCACGTCCAAATTGAAAGCATTAGCAGACGACATTTCCAATGTGGCTCAAATGGTGCAATTTTTCTTTGATAGGGTAGAAAACATTGTGGGAAAAGGAGAAAATGCTGGTTACCAGCATTTTCTCCTTTTCCCACAATGTTTTCAAAAGGCTTCTTTCCCAGGGTTGTTAAAGGCGGCATTGTGCGGTAAAGGGTTAATACATAGGACTTTTCGGTAAAGGGTCAACAGATTTATACACAAATAGAAACTTTACCTCAAGTTATCAGGACAACTGAATGACAACAAATATTGGGCTTAACACCTTAAACCCCAGCTAAAGAAATCCTCCAAGTCAACCAAATAAGGTATAATCTACATTCTACATGATGCATTGCTCCACCTTTGAAATTTATCATCTAACAACAGCTTAACATCAGCACTGCAATGCACGGCAATATACACCCAAAGGAAGCTAATACAAGCATGTCACCTTTGACCCAGTGCTGTGACCTTGACCTTTACAGCCTGGAATCTACAACTTCTTCCCTGCACATCTTTACAAATTAACCCTTTCCCAAACAAGCCCTGGTTTTCACGTGTCTGCAGTACAAGTCTTTTGAAAACACTATGGGAAAAGGAGAAATTGCTCGTAACGAGCAATTTCTCCTTTTCCCACAGTGTTTTCTACCCTTTTTCATAACTTTCTGCCCTTTTCATCAAATTTAAAATTGTCGTCTGCAAACTCTTTCAATTTGGACCAATCCAAAATTTGTCGTTTGGGAAAGGGTTAAAGGGCACCATGTGTGCAATAGTTTCAAAATCCGATGGGAGTTTCCAGAGATATTAAGCAGAAGTGATTTAAGAGCATATCCTTTGACCCCCTGTTGTGGCCTTGAGTTTAGGACTTGGCATCTGAAATCTCCCGTCTACATGTCCTCTAAAAAAGGTACACACATGATGTGTAATATGTTAAAAATCAGACAGGGTGTTCAAGAGATATAGACGGGACATGAACTCAGCTAACTGGTGGACGGACAGATGGATAGATGGACAAAAAGACCACCAGGAGCATAACATATTCTGATGTAATAAAGTTTATTTTAAACTTTTGTAGGCTTTTCTGGTTGAATCAATGTTTAAAAAGTACAGTCATATCACACTCACTACTTCACCGGGGTTTAACCAGCACCAAGTTTCAGTACACAAGTGCATCATAGCCTGCTCTTCACCGGACAAAAAAAAATTTGGAGTTGTCCAAGTTGAAAGCTTTGCAAATGCCGACTAAAATGCTTAAAATGAAGAGATTCAGTGTCTTGGAAAGGGCAGAAAACATTGTGAAAATGTTGATTACCAGGTGTTTTTTTTCCTTTATTCAACAATGCTTTCAAAAGCCCTCTTCCTAAGGTTCATTCAAGCTCAGGCTTGTAAACCAAAGGCATCAAGGAAATGGGAGAGATAGATAGTTGACAGTATGGTAAGTAATGTCATTTTTAGCATTATTTCAGGTATACTGCAGCTGCCAGTGTGCCTATACATGTTTTCTCGGTACTTTGCACAATATTCTTCCCAAGCCACTGGCTGCCTTCCCATGTAATCATCATCGAAACAACAATCAGGGAGGAGGAAGGAATGAATCCTATTGCAATGACTATTATTAATCATCAGAAAGAAACTGGCAAAGCTAGTGATTAAAAGCAGCAACCAGGTGTTCTTAAGTCCAGCGCACTACCATCTGTACTAACTGGGCTCTGAGGGAAATGGGGGAGGAAATGAGGTGAAAGCAAATGTGACCAAATAGAAAGACGAACAAGACATAGATCTATGTCAAGGAGAGAAACTGAAAAGCTTATTATACTGATTAGGAATTATTTTCTTTCCCTTTTAACACTTCTATAGATTCCAAAGTAATGACTGTTCTTTCAATTGTGATTCCAGATGGACTAATTTGGCTCTACAAGTTTGCAATTATTATACACAGACACTTATCTTTCACAAGCCTTAAAATTACCATAAATTACTTTTGATCTGTTCTGAAGAAAACAGAGCATTTAGACAAAAGCTCACTTATTCATGCATGGCCTAGGTTTTACCAGTGCTTGGCCAGAGCTCTGAAATGCCTTGACCTAGGACCAAACCCCACCCAAAAAAACAGCACTGCCAGTGACTATTGAGCCTCAAGGACTACCTGGGTCCATATTCACCAACCATTCTTAGGAATACTCTTAGTCTTATTCTCCAAAATTTTTTACATTTGAAAGTAACACAACTTTAGATTGGCTAAATCAAATGGATTAGCCAATTAGAAGTTGTATTACTTTTAAATGTAGAAAATTTTGAAGAATAAGACTTAGAACATTCTTCAGAATGGTTGGTGAACACGGGCTCTGATCCTGAATCCTACTATATATATGTACTGTATTTCACCTAATTAATGCGCTGGGGTGCCATGCAAAAAATCAACAGGGCACTCCAATTTCATATCCAATTTCCCCAAATTTAAGCCCTGTCAGTTAGAGTAAGTACGGTACTTTGATCCAAACTTTAGTTAGTGCCGAGTGCAAGCGACAGCCATTTTGAAAGACTCGCTAGCAGTAATGCAGAATATTGATTTGACCATCAACTATGATTTGGACATTAAATATCATTCACAATTAGTATGGGTCACTGGTATTCAATACTTCACTTTGTTGAAGTTTTTTCCAAATTAGTTAATTTGTGTTACCGGAAGTTTCTAATGTTACTGAAGTGTATGCATATTCGGATAGTCAGGTGTTAATGACATCGATTTGTGAAGTAATTAGGATTATACCAACCCTGTACCGGTAAGTTTATTTATAAAATATTGGTCATTAGTGATTTCTATAAGTCTTCGTTTGAAAAGTTTTAGTGAAGTTATCTTGTGTTTGGAAGTTTGTCACTCCAGTCGTCGATTTTAACATATGGTCGGGTGTGGATTGGGGTTGTCCAGAGGCCTCTGGACTAAGAAATATAGTGGGGGGCGCTACTATTAGGGAGGGAGCTTTAATTAGGTGAAATACAGTAACAGCACACAAACTCACATCAGATGTCATTAGTTTGTTCAGTCTAATCTTGACTTTCACTGCCAAAGTATCTTACAATGTCCTAAACAGAAGAGTCAACAGTTCAGAAAACGTCATGCAAAAAGGAGAAAATGCTGAAAACAAACATTTTCTCCTTTTCCCGTAATGTTTTTCATCTTTTCCAAAATAAATTTCAATTTTTGAGTCATGTTTATTTAGTCATCTGCAAATGCTTTGAATTTGGGCTCGTCCACAGTTTTGTGGTTTGGTAAAAGAGTTTTTTCTGAAACAAAAACTAAAACTCTTTACCACATAAGAAACTTTAAAACATGCCCAAATTGAAAGTATTTGCAGACGACACATCAATTGTGGCTCAAATAATGCCTTTGAACAGAATGGAAAACAATTTGGAAAAAGGAGAAAATGCTTGTTACTTCTCATTAAAGAGTTAAATGCTGGATAGCAGTTTTTTTTTTTTTTAAACTTTTAAACAACAGCCAACTTGGTAAAAATTAGTCCAAATCTAATGTTCTTTCAAATATTCTTCCATCAGTTTTATGCCGTTGTTGTTTACCTCAAACAGACAATATAGTTAGCCTTATCATTTAGACTGAAATAATTTTTTAGTTCTTTACTTTTTTACCCTTCACCAAACAATCCCAGGTTTTAACAACCCTTAAGAAGAAGCCTTTTGAAAACATTGTGGGGAAAGGAGAAAATGCTGGTTACATGCTGGTAACCAGCATTTTCTCCTTTTCCCACAATGTTTTCTAACCTTTTAGAGACAAGTTCAATCATTTGAGGCACATCTAGTTTGTCGTCTGCAAATGCTTTCAATTTGGACCAGTCCGAGTATTTGTTGTCTGGTAAGGAGTTAAAACAAAAACTATATAAACTATTCAGAAACAAAGTTCACTTTTTAAATCCTTTCAACAAAACTAATTTCACACATTTCACATTTGAACACAACCTATTTCAATTTAACCAGCATTTTTTTCTTTTTCCCACAATGTTTTCTAACCTTTCAGAAACAAATTCAATCATTTGAGACACATCTAGTTTGTCGTCTGCAAATGCTTAAGTTTTCCCACAATGTTTTCTAAACCTTTCAGAAACAAATTCAATCATTTGAGACACATCTACTTTGTCGTCTGCAAATGCTTAAGTTTTCCCACAATGTTTTCTAACTTTTCAGAAACAAATTCAATCATTTGAGACACATCTACTTTGTCGTCTGCAAATGCTTAAGTTTTCCCACAATGTTTTCTAACCTTTCAGAAACAAATTCAATCATTTGAAACACATCTACTTTGTCGTCTGCAAATGCTTAAGTTTTCCCACAATGTTTTCTAACCTTTCAGAAACAAATTCAATCATTTGAAACACATCTACTTTGTCGTCTGCAAATGCTTTCAATTTGGACCAGTCCAAAATTTTGTCATCCGGTTAAGAGTTAAAATAAAAACTAAACAAACTATTCTAAAACAAGTTCACTGTTTAAATCCCTTCAACCAAACTAATTTTCACACATTTCACATTTGAACACAACCTATTTGAATTTAATGAAAGTAATTTCATTATGATGACTTTCCCACTCACACAGGCAAACTACCATAAAGCTTCCAAATAGTTGAACAATCAAAAACAATTTGAAAATCATTTAAAACGCTATCGTTATACAATGATCAATGTCTAAACTCTACCCGATGACAATACTTTGGGTTTGCCCTTATCAAAAGCACTTGCAGACGACAAATTGATCCCGGCTCAAATGATAGGAACTGTATTAGAAAGGGAAGAAAACATTGTGGAAGAAGGAGAAAATGCTGGTTACCAGCATTTTCTCCTTCTCCCACAATGTTTCTGAAAGCCTATATTCTCATGATTGTAAAACACGGGATTGTACGATAAAGGGTTATTTTCTTTTCTTCAATATACTCTACAAAAGTTTGGAGGACATAACCTTGTAAACATTTAACAAACAGGAAAACTCAAGCAATCTGATTTATCTAACAAGTATGCTTGTTTTATCAAAATGCTTTTAATACTCAATTTGAAAAAGTAGCAAAAATTAATTTCTATGATAAGCCTAGAAGAACAGCTCAAAAAAAACATAAGTGCATGTAGCCAGAGTCTTAGGCCTTTACCAAACATCAAAATTTTAGCCTTGTCCAAATTGAAAGCATTTGCAGATGACAATTTCACAATGTGGCTCAAATGGTGCAATTTTTTCTTTGGTAAGGTAGAAAATATTGTGACAAAAGGAGAAAATGCTGGTTACCAGCATTTTCTCCTTTTCCCACAAAGTTTTCAAAAGGCTTCTTTCTCAGGGTTGTTAAAAGGCGTCATTGTGCGGCACAGGGTTTAACTCTCTATGTACTAAACCACAAAATTTCATGCTTATCTAATCTGACATATAATTATTATTATGTAGACTACACATCCAAAGTGGATCATATAATAGGATGTTTCTTTGAAAACTAAGAAAACATTGAGGAAAAATGGTGAAAAATGTTTGTAACAGCTTTTCCACAATGCTTTTCAAATATTTTTTGTTGTCTGGTAAAGAAGTGACTCTTTCCAAAACAAGGGTCAGCCCTTTCAAAGCAAAGCGACAAATCTTAAAACTCTTCTAAAGTGAAAGTACATGTATTATGCAGGTGACAAATTCTACATTGATACATGAGATAAATTTCTCTACAGGGTTGAAAACATTGTGGGTAAAGGAAAAATTGCTTGTTATGAGCAATTGCTTCTTTTGCCACAATACTTTCAAAAGCCTTTTTCCAAAGGGTCATTAACACACAAGATTGTTCAGTAAAACTGATAAATGCTTAAGGTAGCTCTGAATAGAAAATACCTGTTTGTGATATATAATTGTAAAAGGTTATCATCTAGAGACTTGCAAACACTTCATCCTAATTATACAAATGTACATATTTTTTTCAATATATCCCCAACTGATCCCACCTGCATCTTTTGATAAGCACTGAGAAAATGTTAAGAAAATTCTTGTTTACAAAGACCATCCAAAAATCATTGTGGCCTGTGGATAATTTCTCCAAATTTCAAAAAAAAAAAAAAAACCAGCATTTTCTCCTTTTCACACAATGTCTTCTAAACTTTCAAACCCAATTTTTTATAATTTGAGCTACATTTAATCTGTCCCTACAAATGCTGTCAATTTGGACCAGTCACAATTTTTTTCCTAAGGTAAAAAATTGACTCTTTACCAGATGAAAAAGTTTCAGACCAGTGCCAAATTAAAAACATTTGCAGACAGTAAATAAAATGTCATTTTCTCCTTTTCCAAAAGCCTTTTTCTATGGGTCTGGAAAACTTAGAATACTTGGTAAAGGAATAACTCTTTACCACACAATCCCGACTTTTAACGACCCTGAGAAAGAAGCCTTTTGAAAACATTGTGGGAAAAGGAGAAAATGCTGGTAACCAGCATTTTCTCCTTTCCCCACAATGTTTTCTACCCTTCCCAAAACAAATTTCAATTTTTGAGTCACATTTATATAGTCGTCTACAAATGCTTTCAATTTGGACAAGTCTAAAATTTTGTCGTTTGGTAAAGAGTTAATTTACCTAGACATCTATAGGTTGAAAAGAATTAAGTTGTTCAAAAGGCCAAGATCTATATACATTATCAGTCTAATTACTGCCAAGAACATTTGCCAAATTACTGATAAAGAGGCCTAAAAATCAAAACAACAAACCCTTTATGCATAAAGATCAACGTAGTGTTTTGCGGTTATTCACAGTAGATCAAAATCAAAATGTGCAGATTGTGCAACACAACACCTGAATCTACGCTGTCTGACATACATGCAAGATTTTTTTGGAGGGGGAGGGAGGAGATTCAAAGATTCAAAATTGCTTAATAAGACTTAACCGAACAATTCAGTTTTCTCAAACCTGATGAAGAAGAAAAAAGAGATTTAAACACAAAAAGAGAGAAAAACACATTATTTAACCCTCACTGAAATTGTCGTCTACAAACGCTTTTAATATGGACAAGTCTAAAATTTCATCCTGTAGTAAAGGGTTAAAATGGAGGATTGTCTGGTAAATGGTCAAAATGTCACATCAAGATCATACTTATTTCATTGACTTTGTTTTTAGTCATATTGGTGTACAGGACTCTAATCAATCAAATTACAAAATATTTTCTATCAGGTTCTAAGATCTCATAATTTGTCATTTGATAAGATTAAATAGTTTACTCTTATCCAATCAACAAAATTTAACTCTGCCACACAATCCTGAGTTTTAACGACCCTGAAGAAGAAAGCTTTTGAAAACATTGTGGGAAAAGAAGAAAATGCTAGTAACCAGCATTTTCTTCTTTTCCCACAATGTTTTCAATGATTTCAGACAGAAACTGTGGTTTCGGCCCTATTTTATTTGTCATCTGCCAATGCTTAAAATTTGGACTGGTCTAAAATTTTGTTGTGTGGTAAAGAGTTAAAACTCAACCAAATTTTGGCAGAAGACAAATTACATGTCATGCAAATGATGATTTCTGTCTTTGATAGGGTAGAAAACATTGTGGGAAAAGTAGAAATTGCTGGTGACCAGCATTTGCTACAATGTTTTCAAAAGCCTTCTTCTTCGGAGTTATTAAAAGTTGGGATACATGGATCCGTGGCAATGAGATAAACCAACTTCCTTGGTTACCGTAACTAAGGGCTCACAAACAAACGCAGTAAATACGTAATACATGTACAGTATAGCAGAAAGGCTAGTGAAATTTTGCTATCATGACTGTTTATATCGTTTAAATTCCGGAAAAAATATTCCTTTTCGTATGTTTCTGTCGATGATTGATTCTCGGTAAGAAATATATGAATACTTGAACTTATTTACACAAGGATATGTACAAAAATTGTGAATTTCAGGGACTACGGACAATGTAATACTTTTGCTAGCAAAGTTATGAACTTGTACGAGAAAGAATGAAACACCTCATGAACCTCAGATTTGCTTTAGAACAATAGAATTAAAGATTATTAATATTTTGTAAGGCTTGTTAGGCTGTCTCAACATTGTATTTGATAATAAATTACACTAGATTACAAGCATTTTGAAATATTTATAGATTGTCTCATTCAACAGAGAGGTGGAAGTCTAAGAAATCTTTAAATTTCTAGTTTAGGGAAAATGGTTTCCTGGTGATTTTAAAATGTGTAAAGTGTGCTGTCAATTAACAAACTCGTTAATATCATTGGCGGTAGTTTGTTATATCTTTTGATATACTGAAGACGACGGGTGGTCGCGTGAATTACAGTGGCAATCAAACACACATCCTACTAGTTAACAGTTTACTGGCATACCCTTTGAAATGGCAGATGTGCTAATCCACCTAAATATGGCTAAGTCAAAAGCTGATTTAATTAACATAGTTGCCTTTTGAGCTGAACTTCCAAAACTGTACAAAACAGAACTTAGTCTTTTTCATAATTGAAATCTACATGTACCTTCAGTAAAGAATACACATAAATGTACTTAATTTAAGTAGCAGATGGTTTGAATCCAAGAATAAAATACATTTTTTGCACTCCGATCTGTATCTACACATTCAGCATTCTTCACGCATCAAGGGTTAATGTATACGTCAAATTGAAACATTGATGACACCCCTTTTTGTGTGTGCAGAGGTTATTAAACAAGGTTAGCTATTTTAGTGAACGTACTTTCTTTTTATTAGTATTTCATATATTTTACCTTTGTTTTCCACTGTAAAACATTTTTTTTCCTGAGAATTTCAGAGGAAAAAAAAACAAACATTAATTAATCCATTGCATAATATAGCGTTGATCTGAACTCTTTACTGATGTCAAATTGTCAATCATGATCATAATGCAAACTTGTAATCTCTGCGTATATCACACGTAAGCCGTACATGATCGCAAAGCACATCTTATAGACTTTTTCCTAAAATTCAAGCTGTGTAAACACACATAATATCGCACTTCTCCAACATTAACAGTCGCAGTGTGAGCCGAAATAGCAGACAGCAAGGCTGCACATTGGACCAAATAAATGCGATGACCTGATTGGTCAAATATCGATTTCCACGGATCCATGTATTAAACTGATACACGGCTGCCAAGTTTCAACCCATTAACAGTTCAATAAATTAACTGAAAATCTCCAACTCATAATAAAAACCAAGATTATTGGGATTTTAAGGTTATTTTGGCCTGAAAATTCTCACAATATCAAACAATGTAGCCCTTGGATCAGACTGCAAACTCTGTGGATTCTGTTCCTGATCTACAATGTCCACAAAAGCAAGTCCTTCTTAGCAGTCAAAAGGTACATATGGGCCTACTTATCTAAGGGACTTAACTCTACAATTACAAGTTTCTAGGACTTTATTTAAGCTACCATCTTTCACCGTAGAAGTCAAGTACTCTTGTAACTGTACTTTTGTATGATCAAATAGTAACTGTTTTCTTGACAACAATATTTTGAATTTGAATTCAGTATGGAAAGTTACAAATTGTGATCATGGAAACAGTTAAATCCTCACCTCAACAAAATTTTGGACTAGTCCAAATTCAAACCAGTTGCTGACTACAGTTTGAAAATGACTCATATGATGGAAATTGTCTTTGAAAGGGTAGAGTACATTGTGGGAAAAGAATGAAATGCTACTGACCAGCATTTTCTCCTTTTTTTCACATGTGTTCACAAAGCTTCATTCTCGAGGTTGTTAAAACTCAGGACTGTTTAGTATAGGGTTAAAAAAAATTAAATGATTGGATTTGCTATAGAAACATGGTTCAGTGGTGAAGATGTAGCATTGATAATCCAGCAGCCAACAGTTCAATCCTTGCTCAAGGACCGGGTTAGAGAGTGTCCTCAGGCAAGATACTTCATAGCACTAGCCTAGTAATCAGGAATCAACCGCAATTTCCGTATTACAAGGTGCCTCTTTACCACACAGCAACATTTTTAACTGGTCCAAACTCGGGGGCATTTGCAGGTAACAAATCAAATGTAGCTCAAGTGAAGGGATTTGTACAAGAAAGCGTTATGAGCATTTTCTCCGTTTCTCACAATGTTTTCAAAGACCATCTTCCTCAAGGTAATTAAAACTCACATTTATGTGGTAAACAGTAAACTACAGTAACTGTTCTACAAAGGAAGCCGTCTTCGCCATCAGACAAATGATGTTAAAGGAATATAATCATCTCGTTTCAATGAAACATTTTAACCCCGATTAAGTAAACTGTTTCCCTAACCATTTAACCCTTAGGCGGCTAAGTGCCACTCTCTGACTTTCTGTGGACAGTATAGATCACGATCAGACTGCAAAGAGTGTGCAGTCTGATCTTGGAGCTACACTGTCCAATAAGGATATATTTTTCGCCAAAAAATAAGTTTGAAATAACATTATTAGGATTTTCAGTATAGACTTGAAAGTTTTCTTTCACTTATTTATCAGGATACAGGTTAGAGTAGCATTTTCACACTAATTCCAAATTTAGACAGTAAAGCAATTTCTGATTGGCAGAACCAAATGGTTGAGCCAATCAGAAATTGCGTGTCTTTGAAGGTAAAAAAATTCTTCACATTGGTTGGTTAATTCAGGCCCTGGATATCAAAATGTGTAACAAGTAAAACTCACCTTAGCAGCCACAATGCTGAGGCCCATACTGTTCTTGACTTTACTGAAGGTCACATTAATAACTTCAGGCTCCTTGGCTTGGGGTGGGGGCTGTTGTCTGGGGTCTGGTGTGCGTTCCTTTCTGTCCCTGATGGACTCCTGAAATTTACGTAAGTTTATAAAGCTCCTTACTAAAGAATAAAACATAGCTTTCCTCTAAAAGTAAATCAAATGTTACCATCTATAGATAAATTCCACTTTCCTGCAGCGAAATTCTCTGATACACATTTTTTCTGTATATCCTTTTTAACACCACTTCCATTACCACCTGAAACAAACTACCGGTAATAACAGATAACATACTTGTAAACATGGTTAATCAACATAGCTCAAGGCTTGCTTCTTGTTAAAAAAATAAAACCATTGCAGTAGTAGGAGATGATGCTCCATGGAAGCAAATTTCTCTTTCTGCCACAGCAAGACGAAATAATGCCGTATATAGGAGGAAATGACTTGATATCAATTCTAGAATAAATCCTACACTACACAGCTTTTCTACCACTAGTTTTTCTTGAGACTTCATTACAGCATTCTATTATTGGAAACATCAAACAAGAATATAATAGGAAGCCATTCAACTCTTTAACCCTTTCTTTTGAACTGAAAGCATATGCACCTGAAAAATTTAAATGTGGTACAAATGATCTGAAGTTCTTTGACAAAGCAGAAAACACTGTGGGAAAAGGAGAAAATGCTAGCTACCAGTATTTTCTCCTTTTCCCACAATATTTATAAAAGGCTTTTTTACTCAGAGTCATTTAAAGTCAGCATTGTTTGGTCTCCACAAATTTGAAAGCATTAATTTTGCAGATGACAAATTATACACGATTTCTGTCTTTGATAGGGTAGAAAACATTGTGGGTAAAGGAGAAAATGATGGTTACCAGCATTTTCTCCTTTTCCCACAATGTTTTGAAAGCCTTCTTCTTTGTGGTCATTAAAGCTCAGATTTGTGTGCTAAAGGATTAAAGCACAACACAACACCAGTGCCTTAAATGAAACTCGGAAATTATTCACACTCCCATTTTTGTCTTAATCCTATGACTAAACAATCTTAAAGTTTTATCACCCCGAGGGATCTAAGGCCTTTTGAAAACATTGCGGGGATAAAAGCAGAAAATGCTGGTAACCAGTAAATTTAATTTGATGTCTGCAACTGCTTTTTATCTGGACAAGTCTGAAATTTTCTCTCTGGCAAAGAGTCAACCCTAAGGATGTCTGCACACTTTTCCTCGGTCAAAAACGTCTTCATAATTATGCAATTTCAAAACTGTTTTTTTTTTTTTATCAATATACTGTATAAGGAAAATCAAAGATCAGGCCGTAAATTTTGCACAGTCTGATCTAGCTCTACAATGTCCACAAAAGCTGCTTGCAGCAACTGTGCTTCACACTCAAAGGTCAAATATATGTAGCTGTAAAATTCTTCCACATAAACCACAAATAGGAAAAAAGAACAAACTAGATATTGATGTGCCTGATCTTTTGGCAAGCATAGTCAAGAAAACATTATGGCAACGGTAGAAATGTATCTACCTGAGCTATTAATTCATCCTTTTCCACAATGTTTTTCGAACCTATAAGATGTATATGCCTACCATATCTATAATGAAGGTATCTGTTACAAAGAAAAACAGTTTCTGTGAAATGCCAACCTTTCAATTAAGAGTTTGTATCATATTCCAACCTTTTTTTCACTTTGAATATTGATTTGAAGGTTTCAACAAAAACAAATTTTGCTTTTACCAAATGAAAAATTTCGGACTTCACCAAATTGAATGCATTTGTAGATGACAAATCAAATGTGGTCCAAAATAAGATTTCAATCATTACCATGGTAGAAAATGTTGTGGGAAAAGCAAAAAAATGCTGGTTACCAGCATTTCCCCTTTTCTCAAAACATTTTGAAAATGCCGTTATACTAGGGTTGTTAAAACTGGTGATTGTGTGGTAAAGGGTTCTTATCCTGCTAAATAACTGAAATAAAAACTTTCAAAATGATAGTAAAAACCTGAATAATGATATTTCAAATTTATTTTTTTGGAGATTAATATCTCCTTTTTGTACAGTGTAGATCCGAGATCAGACTGCACATTCTGTGCAGTCTGATCTTAATCTACAGTGTCCGCAAAAGGTCAGTGAGTTGCACTTAGCAGCTTGCGGGTTAGTTTCAACTCAGTATCTCCCTGCTTACTGATCCTTAGTTGGTCTATTTCTCAAAATTCTTTACCGGATGACAAAAGTTTGGATTTGTCCAAATTGAAAGCATACCTGGGCAATACAATCATTTTCTCTTTTTCCCAGGTCCAAAATTTTGACAGGTACCATAATTTTGACACCCAATTTTCTTTTTTTTGGGAAAAAAAAAAGCTGTTCGCTATCCACCAAACTTAAATACAGAGCAAATAGAATAGTCCACTTATGCTAAAAATTCAGACATGTCGATGAGCATTTTGAAGGGTTGTATAGCAAGAAAAGAAAACAGGCAGAGGTAAGTATTATAGCAATACATTTCATTGAAATGATAACTCCCCCCCCCCCACATCGAAATAAAACTTTTTTGATTAAGAAAATTGGATTTTAATTCAAAAATTGAAATGGGTGTCAGAGTTAGGGGTATGTCGACATTTAAGGCTACTCTGCTCTACTACACTTTGACATGTCTTTGTACTAGTTTATGATGTGTCTTTATGCCAGATAGTGGAGAATCTTTGTAAATAAGTGTCATCATTTTTTACAAGGTGAGTGTTGTGTCATTGTATTTGATAGTGGAATGGCTTCGTAATGGTTTGCAATTTGTCTCTGTGCCAGACAGTGGTTTGTCTTTGTGATGAATTGTTATATGTCTTTCCCCATACATGAAATGTCTTTGTATTTGAAGTTAGTTATATCAGGAGGCATTTTGTGTTTTGCTACATAGTGCCATATATTTGTGTAAATTTGTGAATTATCTTTGTGTCAGAGAGTAAAATGACTGTAGTAAATTTTTGTACTATGTTTTGAGCACAACTTTGTATTAGAAAGTGACATGCCATTGTAATATAATATTATCATGGCATGTCTTTGTTCTTGATTGTGGCATGATTTTACATATTTCTCTTTCAGGTTCAGTGTTGCTTGCTAGTTTACCCCAGCCCTGCTGAACATGACTTGATGACCTTTTGCTTACAGCATAGATCAAGATCTGACAGCACATTCTAAGCAATCTGATTTCTATTTACATTGATATGGTATGACTTTTTTGAGCCAGTAAACATAGATATCTCATCATTTTGGACTTTGACAAGTGCCTGGAAATGTCAGTTTAAATTTTTAAGCAGATTCAGGATTATGGTGTTTGATTTGCAATCCGAGGAATCTGGGTTTTATGTCCACTGGTGACACTTGTCATTTAATGGAGTGTTTTCTTCAATGCCTGTGCCTTAAGTAATGTTGAAACCTATGAACAATCATTAATTATTGAGATTTTGCAATGACATGGCTTTTACTGTGAAAGAATTAGCCATTTTGCACAAGTCCAGTTGCATTTTGTGGACATTGTGAATGGAGTTACCTACCCTTTCAGAAACAAATCTCATTATTAGAGCCATTTCATCTGCAAATGTTTTCAATTTGGACAGGTCTAAAATTTCTTCGCCTAATAAAACCCAAATACTTGCAATTTCATGGTTGCTTTGTTTACAGCAAAGCGGAAGTGTAGATCAAAGATCAGGCTGCACGTTTTGTGCAGCCTGATCTTATTCTACACTGGCCACAAAGGCAACCAGGGTGAAGAATTAAGGTAAAAATTAGGCTCAGCACTTTCAGATACCATGGTAACATGAATGCATGGTGACTTGATTTTCCAACTATATCCAATATCAATTCTTTCCCCCATCATTTTGTTGATGCTTTCATACTTACTTAAATTAGAGCCATCACATGAAACAGAATAAAATCACCGAGTGAACAAAAATTTGATGTGCAAACAGCCAAGACAAAATATTAATACATGTATGTAAATGGAAAAATTCCTCATCTCGTGAAATTTGCACATGTGCCATGATGTTTTATATAGGTTTTTAATACCAAATTGATTCAGTGTCTGACTTGTCTTTCTACAGTTATGGGCTAACTCTTTACCACATAATAATAAGTTTTATCGACTCCGAGGAAAGAGCCTTTCGAAAACAGAGTGGGAAAAGGAGAAAATGCTGTTATCCAGCATTTTCTCCTTTTCCAACAACGTTCTCTACAATTTCAGAGCCAAATGACAATGTCAAGACATTTAATTTGTTGACTGCAGATGCCTTCACTTTAGACAAGGTAAAATATTCTTGTCTGGTAAAGTGTTAAAACACCATGGATACAACAGGCTATGAACTCTGCATTTAGCAAATAATATTATGACTAGATGATGTTGTAAATTATCTGTGATACTTCTACAATTTCTATCGCGCCCCCCCCCCTTCCTCTAAGATGACGAAGTTTTAGACATCCATATGGAAAACTTTAGGAGACATGTGTCTCAAATTATATAAAGAACAGTGACAAAGCAGATATTGCCTGCAACCACAATTTTTTTTTTCCCTGTTCCCACAATGTCCTCTAAAGCTTTATACCTCAGGGTAATTAAAACATGGGAGTGTTTGATACAGGGATGAGTCATGAAACAGGTCTACTATTTTCAACACTGTATGAGTGGAAATGTTTGCAACATCAACAGGCCTTTTTGCTCAAGGTCCTTAAAACTCAGGATTGTGTGGTAAAGAGTTAAGAAAATATAATAGGAAAAGGAGAAAATGCTGGTACAAGCATTTTCTCCTTTTCTCCTGCTGTTTTCTACAATTTCCACAATTAAATCTTTTGAAGTTTGTTTTTCATCTGCACATCCTTTCAATTTGGATGAGTCTAAAATTTTAGGTTTTAAGTCTTTTCACACAATCTCGAGTTTTAACGATCCTGAAGAAGAAGACTTTTGAAAACATTGTGGGAAAAGTAAAAAAATGCTGTTAATCGGTATTTTCTACTTTTCCCACAATGCTTTCTACCATTTCAAAGGCAGAAATTATCTCATTAAATTTGTCGTCTCTAAATGCTATCAATTTGGTCCAGTCCAAAATTTTGTTTGATAAATTCCCTCATATGAACCACATTCTATTTGTCGCATGCAAATGATTATATTCCAACTTGGACCAGTCTTAAATTTTGTTGTTTGGTAAACGACATAATGTTAGACTCCACCAAACTGAGAGCATTTGCAGACAATATATATGATTTAGCTCAAAATATGATTTTTGTCTTTTAAAAATGGTAAAAAACACTGTGGGAGAAGGAAAAAAAGCTGGGAACCAGCATTTCTCCTTTTTCAACAATGTTTTCAAGTCTTTTCCCTCACGATTCTTAAAACTCCAAATTGCATGGTTCAGGTTATGTTAATTAACCCTTAAAGTACCTCACACAACTATAGTTGCC
This sequence comes from Tridacna gigas, assembly GCA_945859785.2. NCBI lineage: Eukaryota > Metazoa > Mollusca > Bivalvia > Cardiida > Cardiidae > Tridacna > Tridacna gigas. The sequence goes on along the minus strand of OX244031.2, from coordinate 14,564,785 downwards.
TTAGCAGCTAGTGTAGATCAAGATCAGACTGCACAAAACATGCAGTCTGATCTTTGATTTTCACTGTCCGCTTTGCTAAATCTTTTAAGACAAAAAGAACCATGAAATTACAATTATTTGGGTCTTATTTTTCGATTAGTGTCTGCTGGGTTTATTTAACACTTTACCACACAATCCCGAGTTTTAACGACCCAGGAGGAAAAATTTTTTGAAAAAATTGTGGGAAAAGGAGAAAATGCTGGTAACCAGCATTTTCTCCTTTTCCCACAATGTTTTCTTCCCTACCAAAGAGAGGAAGCATCATTTTAGCGACATTTGATTTGTCGTCTGCAAATGCTTTCAATTCGAACATGTCTAAAATCTGTCGTTTGGTAAAGAGTTATGGGTTAAAAAAAAAATCCCTCTTTATGAACAGAAATGCATTGTTGATACATACTTCCCTTTTCAACACAGCCGCTACATGTTTATTGACAATTTTAACCAATCTGGGTTCAGGATCAGTTTTTCTCTCCTTTCCTACCGCGTTTCTGAATCGTTCACGTAATCTCTGGGCAGCACACATGCTCAATCATCGTTTATTTACACAAACATAATCACCACTCTCTTCGTTAATTCATATGAACATTATCAATCTTTGTAACTTTTGAATAACAAAGTACATTGTAGATGAAACATTCCCTTTTATTTGATAGAATAAACCTGTTAAAAACAATTTCAAAGTAGTTTTGATCAGAATACCTTGGAAATCAATGGATAAAGTGGATCACTGACCAGAGTGCACTTTCTGAGTTATCTGATCTTGATCTATACTGTCCATCAAACGCACAAGACATTGCTTCTACCATACTTGAGACACAAGACATTGCTTCTAGCATTAATTTCATCATTTCTGTAGCACTTTAGTTTTTCAACATCCACACACCAATATGTATACATTTTCTTTTACCTTGAATATAAATCAATACAATTCTTAATAACCTGAAACTGGGAGGCTAATATTGCAAATCTCTTGTTAGTCTTGAAAGGAAGAAATTCTTCTTTCTTATAATGCTTTACCAAGCAACAAAATTTAGACTGGTTGAAACTGAAAACATTTGCAGATGACAAAATAAATGAGATTGCAGAAACTTGAAATTTGTTCTGGGAAGGGTAGAAAAGATTGTGGGAAAGTAGAAAATGCCTTTTGAAAACATTGTGGAAAAAAGAGAAAACAAATATATTGCTGGTAACCAGCATTTCCTCCTTTTCCCACAATGCTTTCTACCCTTTAATAGCAAATTTCAAATTTTCAGTCACATTTATTTTGTCTTCTGCAAATGCTTTCAGTTTGGACTAGTCTAAACTTTTGTCATTTGGTAAAGGGTTAAAAATGTCCAGACATTGCTCAAAGTCTAATGTGACCTGATCATTTTTTGCAACTGCTTCAGGTGTACATTAACCCTTTACCGCACAATGCCGCCTTTTAACGACCCTGGGAATGAAGCCTTTTGAAAACATTGTGGGAAAAGGAGAAAATGCTGGTAACCAGCATTTTCTCCTTTTCCCAAAACGTTTTCTACCCTATCAAAGAAAAATTGCACCATTTGAGCCTCACTGAAATTGTCCTCTGCAAATGCTTTCAATTTGGTCGAGTCCAAAAATTTGTCAGCTGGTAAAGGGTTATATTATCTTATCTGTTCTAAAACAATTTCAGGGAGAAAGTTTGCATATAAACACTGCATGAGTGATTGATTTACTGTACGGTGTTTAATGCCGTTTTCAACATTATTTCAGTTATATCGCGGCGGCCAGTGCACCTATCCATGCTTTCCTGGAGCTTCTTTGACCAGTACTCTGCACAATATTCTTTCCAAGCCACTGGCTGCTTTCCCACATAACCATCGTCGAAACAATGGTCAGCGGTGAGAGAGGAATGAATCCTGTCGCAATGACTATCATCAAACAATGCATGAGACTTGGAAATATTTTTCTTTTACAATGTGTATGGTTAAGGCATACAACAAAATGCAATTCCGTGTACAAAGCATAAATCCAATAATCACAATAAATGTTACTGTTATATAGATCATAATTTCCTCCTCTGTTTAATTGCAGATAGTGAGCTGTTAACTTTATCCATTATTACAAAAATACAACATCCCAGAGACTTCAGTCCTCTTAAAATCAATGAGGGAAAAGGAGCAATTACTTGTAATAAGCAATGCCTTTTGCTAACCAGTGTTTTCTCTATCATTCATAAAGATGATTTTCCTCTATTCAGATGTTTCTCCATCACCTTATTTGTAATTTTTCTGTGCATCTAAAAATATCCTGTACAGCAACAGGTTAACCTTTTACAAACTAGAGCTGTCGAAAAGCTGACAAATACCCCCATCAGCACCTTGTCACTGAAGCAGCACAATCAGATGACGGAAATGATTTTCACAACTAAGTTCACATGTTACCTTGACCTTTAACCCATGTGACCCAAAAACATAGGGCACCTCCTTGGGTCATGAGCAACACTTGTATAAAGTTTCATGATCCTAGGTAAGACAGATATTAGAGCACGGAAATGATTTTCAAACTAAGTTCACCTGTGACCTTGACCTTTGACCCATGTGACCTGAGTTTTTGATCCTGAGTGAGTAGGCTTTAGAAAATAAATGTGTAGAAAGAAAATGCTGATGAGCAGCATTTCTTCTTTTCCCACAAGGTTTTCTTAGTAATCCTTTCAGGGAAATATCCCAAATTTTAATGTCAGCTCATGATCTGCAAATGCTTTGAATTTGGACTAGTCTAAAAGATTTTTGCTGGGTAAAGAGTTACACACTTTCAAATGGTATAATTAAAATGCATTCTAACACCCACTTTGTTTACTTTTGACAGCTTTTCTTACCTAAAGAATGTACAATCTGACCTTTTTCGACGATGTTTTCTGACCCTTTGAGCTACATCTGTTGTCTCGTAAACGTTTAACAAATGTTTTAAGGACACTGGGGTAGATGGCCTTGGAAAACATTTAAGGAAAAGGAGAAAATGATGGTAACCTGCATTTTTCTCCTTTCTTTTTCCACAATGTTTTTCACCCTTTTGAGTTAAATTTGAATTGTCAACTTCTACTGCTTTGGATATGGACAAGTATAAATTTTTACCATTTGGTAAAGATTTGTAAATTCTTCTAATATGGACAAGTCTTAACTCTTTACCACACAATCCTTAACAACACAAGTTTTAACAACCCTGATGAGAACGCTTTTCAAAAGATTGTGGGAAAAGGAGAAAATGCTGCTAAACCAGCATTTTCTGCTTTTCCTACAATATTTTCCACCCTATCAAAAATAGAAATCATCATTTGAGTTACATTTATTTAATTTTCTGCACTTGTTTTCAATTTGGTAAAGTCCAAAATTTTGTCGTGTGGTAAAGAATTAACCTTTGTTGTCTGGTAAGCTTCTCAAACTGTAGATGAGGATTGCATTATTCTAGATAGCAGTCTCTGTTTTTGAAAATGAATCAACACACGGCAAGATACAATACCCTACTTAAAATAAATCCAAAGGGTGTCTTCTTTTGCATATTAATAAAAGAAAAAATTAGCCCTTTGTCAAACAATCCCGTATTTCAACCAATCTGTGAAGAAAGGCCTTTGAAAACATGTTGGAAACAGAGAAAATGCTTCTTACCAGTATTTTCTTCTTTTTTTCCTACAATGTTTTCTACCTTTTCAATGAAAATTTCCATCATATGAGCAGCATTTTTATGTTGTCTGCAATTGCTTTCAGTTTTTGCAGATCTCAAAATTTGTCATCTGGTAGAGGATTAACCCTTTACCGCACAATCCTGAGTTTTAATGACCCTAAAAAGAAGCAGCTTTTTGAAAACATTGTGGGAAAGAAGAAAATGCTGTTAACCAGCACTTTCTTCTTTTCCCACAATGTTTTCTATCCTTCCATAGGAAAATTTCTATTTTGAGTCACAATTATTTTGTCCTTTGCAAAAGCCTTTAATCTGAGTAAGTCTTAAAATTTGTTGTGTGGTAACAGGTTAAGAAATCATCCAGATCAAAAATGAAAACACAAGGGCTGTATTTAACCCTTTCCCAAACAAGCCCTGGTTTTCACGTGTCTGCGGTACAAGTCTTTTGAAAACACTGAGGGAAAAGGAGAAATTGCTCGTAACGAGCAATTTCTCCTTTTCCCACAGTGTTTTCTACCCGTTTTTAGACCTTTCTGTCATTTTCATCAAATTCAAAGTTGTCGTCTGCAAACTCTTTCAATTTGGACCAGTCCAAAATTTGTCGTTTGGGAAAGGGTTAAGACAACCTTTTCTGCATCACAGAATGAGCACTTCAACCCACACTTTCATCAAGACAGGCAAGAACACAGTGTCACTGTTACCAGCTTTTTCTCATCTTTACAATGTTTTTAACTCTTTACCAAACAACAAAATTGTAGACTGGTCCAAATTGAAAGCATTTGCAGACAACAGATTAAATGTGGCTCAAATGAAAAGTTACAAAATATTGTGGGAAAAGGAGAAAATGCTAGTTGCCAGCATTTTCTCCTTTTCCCACCCTGTTTTCAAAAGACTTCTTCAGGGTCGTTAAAACTCAGGATTGTGTGGTAAAGGGTTAAAAGCCATGTGATTGTTTGGTAGAAGCTTAACCCTATACCATATAATCCTGACTTTTAGCGACCCTGTGAAAGGAGACTTTTGAAAACATTGTAGGAAAAGGAGAACATGCTGGTAACAAGCATTTTCTCCTTTTCTCTTAATGTTTTCTACCCCCCCCCCACAAAAAAAATCAATTTTCAGTCACATTTATTTTATCGTCTGAAATGCTCCCAATTTGGACTAGTCTAAATTTTTGTTGTTTGGTAAAGAGTTAAATACAGGATAGTAACAGCCAATCCTAGTTCTACTTAAGTCATACCAAGAGTAAGAATTGATTTAAAATCAGTAAATTTTAATTAAAATTTAATCCAATCTTTTCTAACAAAACCTTCCAAGACTGAGTTCAACAGTACTTGCTTTCAGAGACAACATAAATCAAGACAAGACTGCAAATAATCTGCTTTCTGATCTTACTGAAAACAATCTCCTCAAATATGTTTAGACAATATGGCAAAAACAAACCTTATAACTGATATCTTTGTATCCTTTTTCCCAAATGAACCTGTCCATTTGTTCATCAATTGAATATATTTACCATATGTCAAACAGATATATTACATTTTACATACACTATGTATTTAAGCCTTTACCACACAATCCTGACCTTTAACGACCTTGAGGAAAGAGCCTTTTGAAAACATAGTGGGAAAAAGAGAAAATGCTGATAACCAGCATTTTCTCCCTTTCCCACAATGTTTTCTACCCTATCAAAGACAAATTTCATTATATGAGCAACATTTAATTGTCATCTGCAAATGCTTTGAATTTGGACAAATATGTGATTTTGTTGTTTGGTAAAGAGTTAAAACCCTTACTGTACAATCCGTTCTAATAATCCTGACACTGAGACTTTTGAAATTATTTTTGGAAAAGGAGAAATATGTTCATAACCAGCATTTTCTCCTGCTCCAAAAACATTTTCTATTTTTACGGGAGTTGAGCAGTACTTCATTTGTTGTTTGCACATGCTATCAATATGGAATAGTCTAAAATTTTGTTGTCTGGAAGAGAGTTAGCCCTTTGCCACACAATCTCAACTTTTAATGACCCTGAGGAAAAAGCCTTTTGAAAACATTGTGGGAAAAGGAGAAAATGCTGATAACCAGCATTTTCTCCCTTTCCCGTAATGTTTTCTACCCCATCAAGGTCAAATTGCATCATTTGAGCAATATTTAATTGTTGTCTGCAAATGCTTTCAATTTGGACAAATATATGATTTTGTCGTTTGGTAAAGAGTTAAAACCCTTTACTGCACAATCTGTTCAATAATCCTGACACTGAGACTTCTGAAATTATTTCTAGAAAAGGAGGAAAATGTTGATAAAAAGCATTTTCTTCTCTTCCAAAAATGTTTTCTATTGTTTCGGCAGTTTAGCAGCATTTCAGTTGTTGTTCACATGCTATCAATATGGACTAGTCTAAACTTTTGTTGTCTGGTAGAGAAGTGATCGTTTACCACACAATACTGCCTTTTAACGACCCTTGGAAGGAAGCCTTTTGAAAACATTGTGCGAAATGGAGAAAATGCTGGTAACCGATCTTTTCTACCCTATCAAAGAAAAATTGCCCCATTTGAGCTACACTATAATTGTCGTCTGCAAATGCTTTCAATTTGGACAAGGCTAACATTTTGTTCTCTGGTAAAGGGTTAAACCTCTGCTGCATAGAGCATGACCACAAAATACCTTACATTCAGCATATGGTATGTTTATCTGATTAACCCTTTCCTAAACAACAAATTTTGGACTCGTCCAAATTGAAAGAGTCTGCAGACGACAATTTTAAATTTGATGAAAATGGCAGAAAGGTCTCAAAAAGGGTAGAAAACACTGTGGGAAAAGGAGAAATTGCTCGTTATGAGCAATTTCTCCTTTTCCCACAGTGTTTTCAAAAGACTTGTACTGCAGACACATAAAAACCAGGGCTTGTTTGGGAAAGGGTTAATTACATGCATCATCTACATTATGATGAAATTTCAACCTCACTTTACCCTTTACCACACAATCCCGACTTTTAACGACCCTAAGAAAGAAGCCTTTTGAACACATCGTGAAAAAAGAGAAAATGCTGGTACAAGCATTTTCTCCTTTTCCCACAATGTTTCCTACCCTATCAAAGACAAATTCCATTTATGAGCTACATTTAAATTGCCGTCTGCAAATGCTTTCAATTTGGACAAGTCTATATTTAGCTTGTGTGGTGAAGAGTAAACCCTTTGCTAAGCAATCCCATGCTTTCAAGACCCTGTGGAAGAAGACTTTTAAAAACACTGTGGGGAAAGGAGAAAATGCTGGTAACCAGCATTTTATCCTTTCCCTGAAGTGTTTTCTACCCTTTCAGAGAACTTAAGGTTGCTAGTACCAATTTGTTGCAAATGCTTTCATTTTGGAACAGCCCAAAATTTGTGATTTTGTATAGAAAAAACAAAAAACACTTGTGTTCAGGTAAGAGTTTTTCATTCAATCCTTTCATCCCTATGGGTGGTGTATGTATATGTATATATAGTTACTCTTGAAGATGATGTAGATCAAGATCATGTTGCATACCAGTATTCAGATATGAGAAATTCTGAGCAATTGTTCTTTTCCCCCCCTACAATGTTATTGATAGATATAAACAATTGAGGATAAAACATTTCATTTCCGTTTTGTAATTGGTAACATGTCAACTGCACCTTTACCAAGCATGGTTTCATGTCTTACTTTCGCTTGACTGACTCCTTCATATATCAACAGGTTACTTCATTGAAATGATATCCCTGGCCAAAAAAGACTTTTTTTGATAGAGACATAAGAGGTATTGTGTTTTGCATGTTCACCTGACCTTTTTTGTTACTGGTCCATAATTAATTATACATTAAGCCCCCTTTTTCCATCACATGGCATTTCATTAAACAAAAACAAATAATGATTGTCTCTGGCTTATGATAAACAATATAAAGTTTCATAAAATTTTGTCCAGTCGTTAAAGAGATATTGGTCCATAATGCAAATGTACATCAAGACCCCTTCCTCAACGACATGTCATTAATTAAAAAAATATATATATATCGGCAGACTATTGTATGGAACACATGTATGACTCACTATACCAGGGACCTCACAAAACTTCAGTCTTTCATCTTTGAGTGACTAACTATATCAGGGATCTCACAAAACTTTAGTCTTTCATCCTACAGTAGCTTGCTAAATCAGGGACTTTTCAAACAAAACTTTAGTCTTTCATCCTTAAGTGACTCACTGTATCAGGGACCTAACAAACTTCAGTCTTTAATTCTACAGTGCCTTACTATTTCAGGGATCTCACAAAACTTTGGATTCCATCTTGGAGAAACTCACTACATCAGGAACTGCACAAAACTTCCGTTTTTCATCTTTCGGAAACTCGCTGTATCAGGATTCTCACAAAACTTCAGTCTTTCACCCCTAAGTGAATCACTAATTCAGAGACCTCACAAAACTTCTTTCATTCATCTTACAGATACTCACTATATTGGGGACTTCACAAAACTTCACTCTTCATTCAAGTCTTCCACCTTGCAGAAACTCACTTCATCAGGGACCTCACAAACCTTCAGACTTACATCCTTAACTCTTTCCCAAACAAGCCCTGGTTTTCACGTGTCTGCAGTACAAGTCTTTTGAGAACACTGTGGGAAAAAAGAAATTGCTCGTAACGAGCAATTTCTCCTTTTCCCACAGTGTTTTCTACCCTTTTTGACAACTTTCTGCCATTTTCATCAAATTTAAAATTGTCATCTGCAAACTCTTTTAATTTGGACCAGTCCAAAATTTGTCGTTTGGGAAAGGGTTACGAGAAGCACTACATCAAGAATCTCACAGATCTTCAGTCTTTCATTCTTAAGTAACTCAATACATCAGACAACTCACAAAACTTGAGGCTTTCGTCCTCAAGTGACTCCCTTAATCAGATACCTCACAAAACTTCAGTCTTTCATCCAACACCAACTCAACAGCTTCAGTCTTTCATCCAACTGCACCTCAATATACTAGAAACCTAACAAAACTTCAGTCTTTCATCCTTGAGTGACTCACTAAATCAGTGACCTTAACCCTTTCCCAAACAACAAATTTTGGACTAGTCCAAATTGAAAGAGTTTGCAGATGACATTTTTAAATTTGATGAAAATGGCAGAAAGGTCTCAAAATGGGTAGAAAACACGGTGGGAAAAGGAGAAATTGCTCGTTACGAGCAATTTCTCCTTTTCCCACAGTGTTTTCAAAAGACTTGTACTGCAGACACGTGAAAACCAGGGCTTGTTTGGGAAAGGGTTAAAAAACTTCAGTCTTTCATCCAACAGTAACTCACTATATTTGGGATGCCACAAAACTTCAGTCTTTAATCCTACAGTACCTTACCATACCAAGGACCTCCAATTACTTTAGTCTTTCATCTTACAGTAACTCACCATACCAGGTACCTCACAAAACTTCAGACTTTCATCATACAGTGACTCACTATACCAGGTACCTAACAAAATTTTCAGTCTTTCATCTTACTTTGACTAACTATATCGGGGACCTCACTTAACTTCAATCTTTCACCTTACAGTGACTGACAATATCAGAGACCTCACAAAACTTCTGACTTTCATCTTACAGTGACTCACTATATCAGACACCTCACAAAACTTCAGTTTTTCATCCTATGGTTACTCACCATACCAGGGACCTCACAAAACATCAGTCTTTAGTCCATTGAAAGGTGCACAATGTAGTGGTTATATGATTGGCAGAACTTATTTCAGGAAGCATAAATTATAATTATGAAAGGCTACGCATTTAGCAACTTACCTCCATTATTTGAGAAGTTTCATCATCAGACATGTATACAGTCCAGAGACCACTAGAGTGAGGCTGAAGTGTCATTCGACATAACCCAGCACGAGTCAGGGGCTCTATATATTCTCCAAGGCCATTGGGAACTCCTGCACAAAAAAGGTAGAGTAACCATTTACTAGATGTCACATTTATATCAGTCCAACAGAACGTAAATGCAGGCAACAAATTCAGTGTAGCTGAGATTATGGGATTTGTCCTTGTAAGAGAAGGAAACACTACAGAAAAAGGGAAAATGCTAGTAACCCAAAATTCTTTATACCCTTTTTATGAAAAATTTTATTATTAAACTCTTTACCACACAACAAAAATGTAGACTTGTCCAAATTGAAAGCATTAGCAAACAACAATTTACATGTGGCTCAAATGATGAAATTTGTCGTTGATAGGGCAGAAAACATTGTGCGAAAAAGAGATGCTGGTTTTCAGAAGGCTTCTTTTTTCAAGTTTGTTAAGACTCGGAATTGTGTGGTAAAGGGTTAAGACACATTCCCTTTGTCACCTGCATAATTATGCTTTCAATTTGGACAGCTCAAAAACTTTATTGACTGAATGGTGTTTAACACCGTTTTTAACATTATTTTAGTCATATCAAGGCAACAGCTCACACATTCATGTATTGTCGGTACTAGGCTGGGGCTCTGAAGTGTCCTGCTCACAGACACACCTACGAAAAACCAAGTGGATCCAGCGGGGCTTGAACCCGGGGCCACCAGGTTACGAGTCCTACACTTTACCACTGAGCCATGCAGGACCCCTTCAAAAACTTTAGGTTAAGGGTTTAAGAAAACAAAGTAACAATGCAATTCAAAGAGAGGTACAGAATAACCTGATTATAGCTCACCTTTGATTGTATCACATGAGTAACCATCTTCTGGCAGTAAGAATGGAAGCTGAAGATCTTGGTCTTCCTCTAACTGCACAACGCGACCGTCTGACCTGATCAGATCATCAGCCATATTTTCTGCGACTGACACCACATTGTCAATCAAATTCTGGGGTATGGGTGGTTCCATAGGTTCAGGAACGTACCTCTCTAAGAGCTCCCGGAGTTGTAAAGAATTCAATTTAAAACACTGTGAACTGATGTTGGCAATATCATCTGGACTGCTCTTTGGTGCTTGTAACAAATGGGCAGCCTGGAAGAAAGGTAAGGATTTCCCTATCTTTACCAAATATTCCCAGTTTATAACAACTCGGAGAAAATAAACTTTTGAAAAAATTGTGGAAAAAGGAGAAAATGCTGGTAAGCAGCATTTTCTCCATTTTTTACACCATGTTTTTTATCTTGTGAAAGAAATATTTTCATGTTTTGAAGCCCCAATAGCTGCCAAAAATAAAGAATGCTGGTGTTAAAATGCATTTAAATCAAATCATACCTTTTAAAAGTATGAAAATTATTGTGAAGATGACAATCTGCTTTTGTATAGTCAGTCCAAGTCATTGGCAAAAAAATGAATTTAAAAACAGATCAAAAGTTGTCCGATCGCTCTATCTTTTGTTTAATTTCTAAGTGGTTTTAAAATTCATTTTTCTGCCAGCAACTAGCACGTGGACCGACCCTAAAACTAAATTCTGCAGTCTATAAAGGTATGAATTCAATTTAATGCATTTTAATACCCAATTGCTTACTTTTGGCTGCTATTGGGGCTTTAAGTAATGTTTAGTTGTCTTCAAATGCTTTCAGTTTTGTTAAGGATAAATTTTGTTGCTTGGTAAATAAAGATTCAACCCTTTACCACACACTTTTAACTTTTAATGACCCCAAAAGAGAAGGCTTTAGAAAACATTGTGGAAAAGGAGAAAATGTTGGTAACCAGCATTTTCTCCTTTTCCCACAATGTTTTCTACCCCTCCCAGAACAAATTTGACTTTTTCAGTCACAATCATTTTGTCAGCTGCAAATGCTTTCAATTTGGACCAGTCTAAAATTTAAGTCTTTTGGTAAAGAGTTAACGTTAACTATATTTTAGGAGGCAAGGAAATAAAAGGAACTTTGAATGTTACCTGAATAATTCTACACAAGTGACAATCTGCTGCCAACTCCAGTCCTTGTTTCTCAGCCCAAGCCTCTACACGAGCAAGTCGTCTTTTCAACCTGACACCCCAGGCACGAGTGCACAAGCTGATTCGTTTTTCAGCCACAAGAATGTTGAACACCCACATATTGATAAAATGAAATAGTTGCGAAAATAACTGTATAGTGAGAGCTGCATTTACACGACATCTACGAAGCAGATTCATGGCTGATGACAGAGTATCCAAGATGTCTAACATGGTTGGTTTATTCCTGTTGTATCTGCTTCTGTCATCTGTATGAAATAAAATTAATCTTAAACTCCTGGTATACTACAAAACCTAAACATTATCAGACAGTTAAAAAAAATCAGTAGTCATTCAAGATCAAATTCAAATTCCTTTTTCAGTTTAAATTCTTAGTCAATAAAGGAGTGTAACTGTGTCAAAATGTGTTGATGGGTACCTGCCCTTCTGGTTTGTGTTTTCCATTGGACAGTTAAGAACTAGCCCACGTTTTAAGTAAATATCTTTAGTAATAACAGATGTATGAGAACTTGTCAAACTTTTCACACCATGATGACAAAAGTAGGGATGCGACAATACCTCAACACCTTTGAAAAAAGCCTAGCTGAAAAGTAAGAATTGTCTGAAGAAAGTAATGAGTTTAGCAGCAGAAACACTACAAAATATTCTATACCCATTTCGTCAATATCCTCACTCTCATCCAGGAATGCTTGGAGTGTCCTCTGAAGGTCGTACTGCAGACATCTAACAAGGTGATGGAAAGCTATCTGAACTGCCTCAGCCAACATTTCCTGTGAGTCCTGAGAGAACAGATGTATGTCTCGATCCATCTTGAAGAAATGTAGAATTTCTGAAGCATTGGCCATCCAGAATGCAAGTGCTGCAGGGTTATCTCTATTCTCCTAGTAAAACATAAAGCAATTTTTCTGAGAAAGGCATTTATAATGCTTTTCATACTTCTGATTTAATCATTAACCTGCATGTAACTATGTATTTTGTTGCAAAGAATTAGCACTGTAAGGATATATTTTGTTACAAAGAATCTGTTCAGTATAGATGTATATTGTTACACAAAATCTGCACTGTCAAGATTTATTTTGTTGTGAAGGATCTGCACTGTAAAGATTTATTTTGTTGCAAACAATCTACAAAGTAACAATGTATTTTGTTGCAAAGAATCTGTTGCAAAATTTCTGTACTGTGCAAATATATTTTGACCCAAAGAATCTGTATCACAAAGATGTATCTAGTTGAAAAGAATCTGTAAAGATTTACCTTGTTGCAAAGAATCTTGACAGTAAAAAGAATTTTAAAATATTCTTACCTGTATTGCCTGATTGGTCAGCTGTGACACCTTGTCCACTAAAGAGGTCAGTTTATGAGCTCTGTCAGCTGGGGAAAGGTCAGGTCTGTATGTACTGGACAACCTGTATCTCACTGCTAGGTATAACGTGTATGTTGTGGACAGCTTAAACTGAGACGCAGCCACATTTGTCTCCAAAATCACAGCTCGTAGAAAGTCACCTTCTCCTGTTGGAAAGAGGATAAGGCATTTAACGAATGTAACAAGTATGCCTTATTTAACTTGTACCTCCTGAAATAAATATGTGGCAGAAGACCTTGAAAAAATCACTGTAACATATTGGCAATAAATGTGGGTTAATGTTTAACTCCTACAAAATGACAAAATTTTAGACTTTTCCAAATTGAAAGCATTAGCAGATGACGAAATAAATGTGACTAAAAAATTGAAATTTGTGTTGGGAAGGGTAGGAAACATTGTGGGAAAAGAAGAAAATGCTGGTTACCAGCATTTTCTCCTTTTCCCACAATGTTTTCAAAAGCAATCTTTCTCAGGGTCGTTCAAAGTCGGGATTGTGTGCTAAAGAATTAATGCATTCATACAATGTACAAAAGTTCCGCAAAGCAGGACAATATGTGCACAAGGGAAGCTATCACCTTAGACTTCCCCACTGTGACTTTCACCTTGGAGCCTGGTGCATGAAACATCTCTTCTGCACACTTTCCCATCAAGGTGCACCCAGATTTTCAAAATCAGACAAGAGGTTCAAGAGATAAAGAGCAGACACAAGATTGCTAAAAGACAGATGGACAACCAGGAACATAACATGATACGTCCCTTTGAGTGTATAAAAAATTTTATGGCCAAAGGAGAAAGTGTTTGTCACAAGAAATTTCTCCTCTAGTCACAATGTTTTCCAAAGTGATCAACCGATAGACACTGGAAGGATTCTGCAAGAGTCACTAACTTTCACTAATGTAGCCTTCAAGAAAACAGGTTAAGAAATTCATAAGAAGAAAACGTTTCTTGATTTACACTTTCGAAGGTATAACATTAAGTTAAAACAATAAGTAAAGGGAGATAACTCTTGACCTCCTGACATTCCAAATTCTAATCACACTTATTGTCCTTTCATAACAAAAGTCACTCACGTTCATCTCTAAATTCTAGACTTGCAGGTAAAGCATCTTCAAATCTGGATCCATCTGGACGCCCTCCATCTCTAGGTGACCTACAACATATACACACGTTTCCTTTCAGTAATCGCCTTTGTTGTCTCCTGCTTTAACCCTTAACCTAATGACAAAATTTTAGACTCCTCAAAACTGAAAGATTTGCTGATGACAAAATAAATGCGATTGAAAAACTGAAATTTGTTTTGGGATGGGTAGAAAACATTGTGAGAAAAGGAGAAAATGCAGAGTACCAGCATCTTCTCCTTTTCCCACAACGTTTTCAAAAGACTTCTTTCTCAGGGTCCTTAAAACTCGAGGTTGTGTGGTTAAGGGTTAAAGCCTTCTCAAAAGCAATTCCAAATTCTCATAATCCTCAAAGACATGCCTGTGAAAAACATTCTAGGAAAAAAGGAGGAAAGATCAGTAACCACCATTTTCCGGCCATCCTACAATACTTTCTACCTTTTCAAAGCCAAATTCCATCATTTAAACCACATTTCAGTGTTCATCTGCGAATGCTTTCATTATGGATGAGTCTAAAATTTTGTCAAAAGTGGTATGTTCGAAGAGAAATAAATTCTGCAGGAGGTCAGCTTACTGTATGTGGTAAAGAGTAAGACTGGAAAATAAGTTTACTTTTCCATTAGAACCATATGGTTCTTTTGGCTTGAGTACCATGAAAGTAAGACAGTGTCACTTTTCACAACTCAGTCAATTCAGTACCTACACCTAACTTCGTCTGTGTAAAGGAGGCTTCCATTTTGAACTACCAATCACATGATCTTAAACATGGCAGCGCCCCAGTAAATCGCTTAGCAACGATATGAACAACCACGGTGAAGTTCTTCACATCTATCGATCTGTCGATGAAAGCTCCCAATGGATCTAATAAACCATGCTAAAAATTGAATGTACAAACTGTTTGCCGATGAAAATGTTCTTAGAAAGATATCGACAGAAAATTGTGACTCATGTTTTCCTTTTTAAGAGGAGCCTTACAATTTCAATAAACATAAAACAATGAGCTCCTGGCGAAGAATATTACTGTTTAGGTGCATATCAAGCTACGTGATACAGCTGAGGGACTTGATCACCGGATCACCCAAGGTATGCAGAATGACACTGTGTGTGACAGCATGTTTACCAGTCCGATCTCAGCAACCTACATGACATAGGCCACTACATGCTAAATGCTAGAGATTACGTTACCACAAAAATCCTGGTCTTTTTTAGCTTTCAAAAAACATTTTGGGAAAAGGAAGAAATGCTAGTAAACAGCATTTCCTCCTTTTCAAACAATGTTTTCTCTCCAATCAAAGACAAATGGCATGTTTTGAGCCACACTTGACCTTTACAGTGCAGAATAAATCATGTGGACATTTTCAATCTTGAAATACGACCCAAATAATTGCAATTTCATGTTTGCTTTTGTCTACAGTGCTTCAGCAAAATCGACAGTGTAGATCAAAGATTAGGTTGCACATTTTGTGCAGCCTGATCTTGATCTACACTGGCTGCAAAGGCAACTATAGTCATAACAGGCTCTATAAGGGTTAATTTGTTAACCCTTTCCCAAACAACAAATTTTGGAGTGGTCCAAATTGAAAGAGTTTGCAGACGACATTTTTAAATTTGATGAAAATGGCAGAAAGGTCTCAAAAAGGGTAGAAAACGCTGTGGGAAAAGGAGAAATTGCTCGTTACGAGCAATATCTCCTTTTCCCACAGTGTTTTCACAAGACTTATACTGCAGACACTTGAAAACCAGGGCTTGTTTGGGAAAGGGTTAATTTGTCTGCCAGTGCTTTCAATATAGACCATTTTAAACTTCTGTCGTCTAGCAGATTTAATACAACATGAATCTTGCTTCCTACACACCCTCTTGGCATTTCCTCGAAACTACTTCCATGGGTACTGCTGGGCATACTCTGTCTGCTCCCTTGTCTCTGGGCATTTGGTGGGCGGCCATCATTCACGGTCTCAACATGTCCGTCCATATCAAAGTTTGTTTCTGCGGGTCTCTGTTCATTGGGTGGAGCTCCCTGTTTGTACATGGGGCCGGGAGCATTCTGCTGCTCTTGTCTTTGCTTCTAAAAATAGAAATTGATGAATCAGTTATTTTGTTTAACTCTTTACCAAATACAGAATTCTAGACTGGACAGAAATTCACTAGCATTGGCAGACAACAACATAAATGAAGCTCAGACAGTGATTTCTGTCTTTATAAGTTTAGGAATTATTGTGGAAAAAGGAAAAAATGCTGAAGTCAAATTTGGAGTAAAAAATACCTACCCATCTGAAATGGGTTACCTTTTTGATAGTTATCAACTAGTCCCATTTTGAAGCAATGACAGATAAATAAAAAAAATATCCAAGTTTTCCTACAATGATAATGCAAATGGAGCAGACAACAGGGCTATAGCAATACACTGACTTTCTTCAAAAACAGCCAACTTACAAATGAAGAATGATAACCAAAACTAAGTGTTTATGTATAGTCAAGCTTTCTATGCGATACTCTATCATAAATGAGCCATGTTCTGTGACAAGGGGGTTTAATCCATTTACAAAAAAGCACCAACCCAGATCAGCCTGAGCAGCCTGTACAGGCTGACCTGGATTGAGACTTTATGCTTTTGTTAAATTTTCAGCATTTCAAAGGACCACTCGGTTGTTGGACAAAATGGATTTCATTGCTCTATAATAATATTGTGACTTGCTTTGTATGATGCTACAATGTGATACTTTAAACCCCCTTTTGTCTGAGCACAGCTCAAATACTAATGATGTCTGCTTTCAATTATGTACGACTAAAACATTTTGATAATTGGGGAAGGTCACAACTCTGAAAAATACCCACCGACATGGCAAATACAGCTTTGAAAAAAAGGTTTTAAACCTTTATTGCACAATGCCACCTTTTAAAGACCCTGGGAGAGAAGCCTTTTGAAAACACTGTGGGAAAAGGAGACAATGCTGGTAACCAGCATTTTCTCCTTTCCCAAAATGTTTTCTACCCTAAAGAAGAAAAATTGCACAGCACAATCTGAACCACACTGAAATTGTCATCTGCAAATGCTTTCAATTTGGACAAGGCTAAAATTTTGTTGTTTTGTAAAAGGTTAACATGCATTATCTACACACCTCCTCCCACGCTGGATCAAAGAACCGAAATGCATTATTCTTGCCAAATCTGACAACCATTCCATGCTGCAAGAGGCTGGTGTCTGTCACTCGTTGGTTATTTACATAGGTCTCCGACTCTGGACTTTCCGGAGTCACGGTAACGATACCACTCGTGTGTGCAATCACACAGTGTCTTGGAAGAATGTTAGGGCCAGTTAACTGCAAAAATAAAAAAAAAGTCAATCATTTAGACCATTAGCATACAAGTCTATATAGTAATGATCCTACGGAAAAAAAAAATTGAAAACACTTTAGGAAATAGGAGAATATGCTGGTAAACAGCATTTCCTACATTTCCCACCATGTTTCTTATCCTTTTTAACACATGTGCCTGTATTTAGGGATACATCCGTACAGCCAGAGAAAAAACACATTGTAAAAATTTGATAGACTGTAGAATGGTTTAAAAATTTAGTCAGCTGTATAAACATAGATAAATTACTGATATATATTGCGTAAGGGATAAATACTTGAATCAGAAATCTTTCATTTAAAACGGGCAATGTCACAACATTGATTATTTTGATGGCCCAAAGAAAATGAAATGCATTTTCTATCAGTCGAAATCTATGCAACTCCTTAAGATACCTGTAAGCGCAAGAATTTAAAAACATCCTTGTTAAACACCAATACTTGACATGCAGTGTGGTTTAATGCAGGAATAGATGTGAAAATATGGTGGTAAAAGAAGAAATCATATTAAAAAAGTTCCCCCTTTGCTTTAAAAAGTGATCTGCAAAAGGTAATGCTGAAATGAAAAAGCCTTATTGAGCTTTCATGCTACTTTTAGTCTTAGCTGAAAATTACTTCCCTTTGAAACATATTCTGTGAGTAGCAGTAGCTTCCCTTCCTCTGATAAACGTTTGATTGATTGATTGATTGTATGGCATTTAATGCAATTTGCAACATTATTTCATTTATATCACAGCGGCCTGTGCACATACCCATGCTTTCCTGAAGTTTCTTTTACCAGTACTCAGCACAATATTCTTTCCAAGCCACTGGCTGCTTTCCCACATAACCATCGTCGAAACAATGGTCAGAGGTGAGAGAGGAATGAATCCTGTCGCAATGATTATCATCAATCCTCAGAAAGAAAATGGCCGAACCAGGGAATCAAACAAGTGACCTTCTGTTTGTAAGTCCAGCATGCTACCGACGGAGCTACCTAGGCTTGGCTGATAAATGTTTGTTAGGTCACGAGGTTTGAAAGCATTCTGTTACAATGTTTCATGCGTCAACCCTGTCATACATAAGTGCTTTTAACTCTTTCCAAACAACAAAATTTTAGACGGGTCCAAATTGAAAGCATTTGCAGACGACAAAATAAATGTGACTGAAAAATTGAAATTTGTTTTAGGAAGGGTAGAAAACATTGTGGGAAAAGAAGAAAATGCTGGTTACCAGCATTTTCTCCTTTTCCCACAATGTTTTCAAAAGCCATCTTCCTCAGGGTCGTTAAAAGTCGGGATTGTGTGGTAAAGAGTTAATTTGGACATGTCTAAAATTTTGTTGTCTGATGAAGAGTAAACCCTCTATCAAACTACCTGTGTTTTTACAACCATAAAGAAAAGACCCTTTTGAAAAAAAATTTGTTGTTTGGTAAAGTGTTAAGTAGCACGTTCCAAAGAATACTGCGTATACCTGTAAATGTTGACCACTGGTAGACATGGACTTCTCTCTTCCAACCTCTGTTACATCAAGCATCAGTCTGTGAACTTTACCCTTCAGATTTTCTGTTCCATCTGTTTAAACAAAATATGTGGAAGTTTAATAATTACTTTCTAAAACAAAATGGCAGCAGACAATCTTCACATAAAACTTTGACTCTTGAAAAAGTGGAGGTTTCTTAATGAGGGCCATTCCTGTAAGTCAAATTATCTCCCTTGCCAGATGAAGACTAAAGGTAACCAAATAACAGATTGGTCCTTTAGAATGTATTCCTTTGTTTTTATCCTTGATCCCCTTATGGATGTTGCGATAAATATAATTTGATTTATGATATATATGTAAAGACCCCATGTAATTCTAAAGCAATTTCTGTTTCCAATCATCAAAGAAAAGCGTATAATCAATCTGTGAAAAAATCTGACCAGATTTAGTTGAGATAATATGTCAAGAACATATTTGAGAAGTGCAAGAAAATCAAGGACAAAAACCAAGTAATACCCTTATTAGGACCAATGTAGTACTGGAGAGGAATCAAGGGAAATAAATGAAGAATGGCTCCCATTAAAAGCATGGTGATACATGGAAAAAACTTTATTCAGCCTTTGCCTTTTTTTACGTTATCTTTTTTTAAAAAGTGTTACATTGGGGCAGAGATTGCACTCGGGACACTGGGACTGAATATCCAGACAATTTGATGAAAGAAGCTAATTATCCCTTTACCACACAATCCTGACTTTTAACAACCCTGGGAAAGAAGCCTTTTGAAAACATTGTGGGAAAAGGAGAAAATGCTGGTAACCAGCATTTTGTTGTCTGCAAATGCTTTCAATTTGGACCGGTCTAAAATTTTGTCGTTTGGTAAAGAGTTAAAGCGTGGGTATTCATAATCATCCATCGGCTTTTGGCATGGATGTCATCTTTACTAAACTGCTGGCTATGCCCTTGAATGCATGATTATGATAACCAGAAATTACAATTAAATTTAAGAATACACATATAATACTGTGACAGAGGAACAGAGGGGAATGAAGAGGAAATCTGCAATTTATACAATTGTATTGTACCTGGATAAAGCTCTACCAGGAATGGTAACTTATTGGGTGGGATGGAAGACAGGGTAGAATCCTTGGTTGTTCTCAAATCCTCATGGGACACCGCTCTTGGCCGCTTATTTTTGGGTTTGATCATATCCATGTTCTTTCTCTTTAGCTGAAACATCAGCATTCCTTCAAAATAGCAAAAAATGAGAAATGATAAAATTGTAAAAATATTCTATCGGTACATCAGATCTCCAGATTAGAGGGAGTGATTGTATTATAAATCCATTATTTCTCTTCCAAACTCTATGTTGTGGGTACTCGATGCAACGATTCTAATGAGTACCCTCAACATAGGGTTTAGTGGGGAATAATTAATATTTTCAATTTTGAAATCATGAATCTTGTCGGGAGCTCTGCTACATTCATTCTGGTATTTACACGAAGACAAAAACACATTATTTCCTCAACAAATGCAGTCCTGTGTACAAGCCTATTTCCATTACTTCCCTTTACCAAACAATCCTGTGTTTTAACAACCCCGAGAAAGAAGGCTTTTGGAAAAGAATTATAGGAAAAGAAGAAAACACTGGTAACCAGCATTTTCTCCTTTTCCAATAATGTTTTCTATCCCATCAGAGGCAAACCTTATCATCTAAGCCACATTTCATTTGTCCTCTGAGGCAGCTTTCAATTTGGACAAGTCCAAAATTTTGTTCTTTGGCACAGAGTTAAGCCTTTACCACACAATCTTGAATTTCAACTACCCTGAGAAAGAAGCCGTTTGTAAACATTTTGGGAAAAGGAGAAAATGATGGTAGCCTGCATTTTCTCCTTTTTCGAAAATGTTTTCTACTCTTCCCAATACAAATTTCAATTTTTCAGTCCATTTAGTTTCTCGTCTGCAAATGCTTTCAATTCGGACCAGTCTAAAATTTTGTCATTTGGTAATTAAGCTTTGCAAAGCTGAATAAATAAAATGGATATATCCTATATTATTTCTATAGATTTAGTATGAATGAATGAATGTATGGTGTTTAATGCCGTTTTCAACATTACTTCAGTTATATCGCGGCGGACAGTGCACCTATCCATGCTTTCCTGAAGTTTCTTGTACCAGTACTCCGCACAATATTCTTTCCAAGCCACTGGATGCTTTCCCACAAAACTATCTTCAAAACAATGGTCAGCGGTGAGAGAGGAATGAATCCTGTCACAATGACTATCATCAATCCTCAGAAAGAAATTGGCAAAGCCGGGGATCTAACCAGCGACCTCCTGTTCTCTAGTCCTGTAAGCTACGGACTGAGCTACGAGGGCTTGGCTATAGATTTAGTATTGCAATTTCAACGCTATTTTTGTCCAAAATATCCAGCGAAGTAGCATACAGTGTAGGACAAAGATCACACTGCATGTTCTATGCATTTGTTTGTTTGGAGTTCAGTGCCATTTTCAACAGTATTTCTATCACATCACAGTGGCAACTGCACCTATCCATGCTTTCCTATAGTTTCTTTTACCAGTACTTTCCAAGTCACTGGCTGCTTTCCCACATAACCATCATCAAAACTATGATCAGTGGTGACAGAGGAATGAATCCTGTCGCAATGCCTATCATCAATCCTTGGAAAAAAATTAGCTGAGCTGGGGATTCGAACCATTGAACCCCTGGTCTCAAGTCCTTATTGCTGGCAAATGCACCTCCGGGGTCGGTATCATGTTCTGTGCAGTCTGATCTTAATCTGCTGTGACCGAATAAGCAATAAAATCCAGGTTCAGCACTACAAACTATTGAACAAACAGCATGTAGTCACTGATGTCACAATATAAGCACCTACAGAGAGATGGTCTATGGTTTAGGCCTATCAAGTCCTGTGCTCTAAGACTGCTCCACCGAGGCTTGGCCTTGAAGAGTTTAATAAGATATCCAGCTCTTTCAAATCAATAAATGACTGAACTCTTTACCACAAAAGAAAATTTTAGACTCTTCCAAATTCAAAGCTGTTGCAAATGACAAAAAAAATGGTTGCTAAAGTGATGGAATTGTCTCTGACAAGGTAGAAAACAGTGTGGGAAAAGAAGAAAATGCTGGTTACCAGCATTTTCTCCTTTTCTCACAATGTTTTCAATTGGCTTCTTCTTAAGGGTCGTTAAAACACAGGATTGTGTGGTAAAGGGTGAACAGAATATGACAGGAAATAAGAGAGATGCTGACAATATGATAATAAAATTGATAGAGGATCAAGTAATCAATAGGAAAGGTTTAAAAATTCATAACCCTCCCCTATAAAACTGTAAACTGAATCATGTTACACAAACTATATTTCCCAGATATTTCAGAGTGCTCTCTCAAAACAAAATTATATTAAAACTTTACCAAACGACAAAATTTTTAGATAAGACTAAATTCAAAGCATTTACAGAAGACAAAAAAAAAGTGACTCAAAAACTGAAATTTGTTTTCGGAAGGGTAGAAAGCTGGTAACCAGCATTTTCTCCTTTACCCACAATGTTTTCTAGTGTATCTGATACAAATCCAATCATTTGTGCCACACTTATTTTGTCGTCTCCAAGTGCTTTTGAATTGGACCAGCCTAAAATTTTGTCGTTTGGTAAAGAGTTACCTCATTACAAAGGTAATGAAGTAATACAACTATAAATCAATGACTACTGTAAATAAAGACCACCTCTGTTGGGAGGGTGTTGCATAGCAATGGCCAGTGGACATTCATCCTCCTCCATAATCCTCTCATCTCCAATTGTTCCACCATGGTATTCTCGTTCACCAGGGGGCACCAGGACCTAGCAGAAATGCAATAAAATATGTATACCTTTGTAATGGACTGTGTAACACAAACTCTTGGAGTGCTCCATACAACTTCAGAAACTTGTGTTTACTGACCTTGACAGGTCCTGCTAGGCTCAGTGGTGAATTGAAGAACTCGTTCCTTGGAGGTCCCAGGTTGGATCCTCACTGGCAGCACTGAGTTTTTTTGTGGGAGTGTCCTTCGGCAAGACACTTCAGATCCCAAGCCTAGTAAAATTCAGGTCATACATGAATGTGTGAGCTGCTGCCCTGATACGGCTGAAATAATGTTGAAAGCAGCGTGAAACACCATACAATCATTGCTGACCTTGGCAATCAAGAAATAACTGCTACATTACTTTTTTCCAAATGTCATATCTTTAGACTTGTCAGAATTCAAAGGGGAACTTTGGGTTAACCTTTCACCAAACACTCCCAACTTCTATCGACCTTGAGGAAAAAGGCTTTTGAAAACACTGTGGGAAAAGGAGAAAATGCTGGTAGCCAGCATTTTCTCCTTTTCCTGTGATGTTTTTTATCCTTTCATGGACAAATTCAATAATTTGAGCCACATTTAAGTTGTTGTTTGCAAATGGTTTCAATTTGGACAGGTTCAAAACTTTGTTGTTGGTAAATGGTTAAAGAATCAAACTGGAATTAACCCTTACAGCCCTGGGACCAACCCAGTGTTGATCTTAGATCTACACTATCTGCTACTATATTCCATTTTCTAACAGAAACAACCTTGAGACAGCAATATTTTGGGCTGTTTTTCAAAATTAGAAAGGTCAAAATCATTAATTATGCACTAAAAAGGTTAATACCTCTACAAGGACAAACTGGCTTGTATCCTCTGTGTCTACACCATATTTCTCCATGGCCTCTTTGATCACATGTTTGACGGTATCAGCTGTAGACAAAAGTAAGGTTTTGTAGGGAATGTCAGGTTTCAAGGTCTCCCCATAGATTTTCAGCGTACCCCCTGAAATGATACAATAACACTGCAAGGTAAGGCACAATTTAACATAAAACTCCTTTTGACAGGTATTATATATCTGCTGCATTGGTAAGATTTATTGAAATTAAAGACATTTTAAGTTTTAAATTTGTATTCACCTATTTAGACACAACAGTCATGTATTGAGACCTCTTTTGAAAACACAACTGGTTCTAAAAAATGCAGCTGCAAACTTCAAAACACAGTCTTAACCCTTTACCTCACAATGCAGCCTTTTACCGCCCCTGGGAAAGAAGCCTTTAAAAGATATTGTGGGAAAAGGAGAAAATGCTGGTAACCAGCATTTTCTCCTTTTCCCACAATGTTTTCTACTCTTTCACAGCCATATCTTGTAGTCCTAGCCACATTTGAATTGTCATCTGCAAATGTTTTCAATTTGGAAAACTCCAAAATTTGGTAAAGAGACAAACATATGAGTTAAAACATTGTTGCAAAAGGAGAAATTACTCCGCATGAACAATTCCATCTTTTACCAGTATGTTTTCTGAAGTCACTACAAGACAATTAAAGACTGTGGAGGAGTTGACAAAATTTCCGACTTTAAAGTTGAACATATTTAACCGTAAATTACCATACGACAACATTTTCGACTCATCCACCATTGAAAGTATATGCAGACGATATATCAAATGTTGCTAAAATAAGATTTCTGTGCCAATGCTTGGCTGCAGTTGCTTGATTATATTGAGAATATTCTAAGTTGATAGAGCAGCATAACTGTGTCAAAAATACTTTGATAGTTATCTGCCCCTACTGAATGGGTTCCCCTTTTGATAGTGAACAACTTGTCCGAGTTTGAAGTAAATATCTTCAGTCATAGCAGAGATACCATAAAATGTAAAAAATTTTGCAAGACGATGCAGACAACGACGCCAGGGATGTGACAATAACTCAATATTTTCTTCCAAAAATAGGTGGGCTAAAAATGTGGATAAAGAAGAAAATGCTGGTTGCCAGCATCTTCCTCTTTATGTCTCCCAACATTGTTCATAAATATCAGGATCTTTAAAAGACAGGATCCTTTGGTAAATGGCAAATTCAAAGGCTACAGGGCCACAGACTCTGATATGAGTTTTACCCATTACCACACAATCCTGACTTTTAACGACCCTGTGACAGAAACCTTTTGAAAACATTGTGGGAAAAGGAGAAAATGCTGGTAACCTGCATTTTCTCCTTTTCCCACAATGTTTCTACCCTTTCCAAAATAAATTTCAACCTTTCAGTCATGATTATTTTGTTGTCTGCAAATGGTCTGAATTTGGACCAGTCCAAAATTTTGTCGTTTGGTAAAGAGTTAACAGAGCATTCATAATGACATTTCATCATAACTTGACAGGAGATGTATGGTTTGAGAACACCCCTACATTCACCACATTCCACAGGTAATGTATACCTGGATTACTCCTTGTGGATTAACTCTTCACCAAACGACAAGCATTTGGAGATGACAAATTAAACATGACTCAAAAAGTGAGATTTGCCCTTGGAAGGGAAGAAACATTGTGGGAAAAGAAGAAAATGCTGGTAACCAGCATTTTCTTCTTTCCCACAATTCTTTTTTAAAAGGTCTCTTCCCCATGGTCATGGAAATCTGTGACTGATACAGGGTTAACTCTTTACCAGGCTACAAAATTTTAGAACTTTTCCATATTGATAGCATTTGCAGGCAACAAATTCCATGTGTCTCTAAGGAGGTTGTATACACATGGTAGGATATAAAAAATTGTGGGAAAAACAGAAAATGCTGGTTACCAGCATTTTCTCCATTTTACACAATGTTTTCAAAGGCTTCTTTCTAAAAGCTTACTCATCTCTCCTTGGGGTTGTTCAGTAAAGTGTTAACCCTTTTAGCATGTATAAATGAAAATACATAAGTCAAAACAGTACAACAGTTCTTTACTTCAAAGTTTCAAGGCCCCTTGGATAAAAAATACCCTATTAAATAGGAGCCATTGTAGATCTAAGATCAGGCTGTGCACACAATGTCCAGTTTCGCCAAAATCGATATATTCCGCAAACGCAACCTGTGTTTGACACACTCAGGGTCACCTGTCCTAATGCACTATTTATGACTTCCTTCAACATAATTATATATTTTACATGTGGTTTTGAATTGCACATGTTGATCTATAAATAAATTTCTGCACAGATAGATCTAAATGACTTACATATAAAACTGCAAAACAAAAAGGGCTGATTCTTAAAAAAGAAAGGTTACCCTTTACCAAACAATCCCAACTTGTAACAGTGCTGAGGAAGAGGGCTTTTAAGAAAATCGTGGGAAAAGGAAAACTTTTGTGTTTTGAATAACATTCTAATAATTTAATCTGCTGTCTGCAAATGCTTTCGATTTGTACAAGGCTACAATTTTGTCATCTGGAACAACAATTGTAACTCCACATACAAAAATATTATGCAGCTGATTGCACCTAAAAAAATCTGGGAAGAAGGAGCAATTGCCCAAAACAAGCAACAACTACTTTTTCCATTCTGTTTGTCATACAATTCAGGGAGGGTTTTTCTTCAGATACTAATTTTCATCTTGGTTCCAATTTTGACGATTTCAGATGGTCCAAAATCAACCTGGACAGTAATGGTCTGGTAAGTGTTGGAAAGTTGATGTACATAGTAAACAACCACTAGGACACAAAGGATAGTCAGTCCACCCATCCAAAACAAAAACACTTCTCTCTACTCTCTAACTTACCTCTGATATTTTCATAAATTTTACCATGTATCCACCACCATAAAGGGAGTGATTCGCACTTTTTAAGCCTCACCAGACTTAAAAACAAGAGGGCCATGATGACCCTGTATCGCTCCACTGTTCCCATGGGGCAGGGCCAATTTTGACCTTGGGGCTATAGTATAAACAGTTCTTGTAAAGGTTTATTAGATAAATCTACATGCCAAACTTTAGGTAGACCTAGGCCATATGGTTTAGGACTACAAGACTTAAAGTTTCCACCATAGAAGCCTATGTAAAACTTGTGATCCTAGAACTATAAGTTGGTGAGTTTTTGTAGAAGTCCATTAGATGAAGCTATATGCCAAATTTGGTAGCCCTCGGCCATATGGATTAGGACAAGAAGATATTTAAAGTTTTCACTGTATAAACCTAAGTAAAAATTGTGACCCTCTGGGCGGGACCAAATTTGACCCAGGGGCTATAATTTGATGAGTTTTTGTAGAGGTCTATTAGATGAAGCTACATGCCAAATTTGGTAACCTTAGGCCTTATGGTTTCGGAAAAGAAGACTTTTAAAGATTTTCAATATTTTTCAGTTTTGTTGCCATGGCTACCAGAGTTTTTATAGGAATCAAATTCTTTGAAGAGTTTCTGAAGAGGGCCATGAGAGGATCATTTCTGTGAAGTTTCGTTAAAATCTGATGAGCAGTTTCAGAGAAGATGTTCAAAATAAAAGTTAACGCACACACACACATGGACTGACGGATGCACAGAGGCACGACAGACACAGGGCCATGACATAAGCCCGCTGGCCTTCAGCCAGTGGAGCTAACAAGGGATCTTTAAAAGGGATTGATGGTGTAAATTCGCCAGCAAATAGGCAGGGGCCCTTAGAATAAACAAATAAACATATCTACTTTTTTGACTTCAGGAGCCCTTAGAATAAACATGTCTACACTTTTGACCAATCACAAATTTCTATTCATTAATTTTTTATCAATACCAAAAAGTAGGTCAAAAGCCAGCACAATCAGCTATGCCAAATAAAAAGATTTATCACACAATTTAGTACAGCAATAGCTGGAAAATCATCAGTGCAGAAGACAGACAATAGGGAAAAAAAAAATAAGGTATCTCATCAACGAGCACCCTAGCTTCTTAAGTTATCTACATGTACTTTGAGCCAGAACTTCACAAAGACATGTGGGAATGTCATATGATCATTGGCATACATCAATTAAGAGGAATCATTTTCAGATGGGTATGATGATATCATAATTATGTAATTAAAATAGACTGAGTTATTGATTGCAAAACAACACCTCATTATATAAATATTGAACACTGCACCTTCTTTTTAATGATGTAAACATGGTCAGTTTTAATAAATGCAAAGAAAAATATTTGTAGATGCATTCATCGGTGTTTAATCCTTTACTACACCATCCCATGTTTCAACCACTCTGGAAAAGAAAACTTTTGAAAATGTTGTGGGAAAAGGAGAAAATGCTGGTAACCAGCATTTTCTCTTCTTCCAACATTTTTTTTTAAACCCTACCAAAAAGAAATTTTAATTTTTGAGTCACTTTTGTCATCTGCAAATGCATTCTCAGAATTTGGACAATTCTAAAATTTTATCCTTTGGTAAAGGGTTACAGTAAGAAGAAATTTTGATTTTCGGAATAAAAATAAATAGATCCCTTTAGTGAATAAAAGAATATAAACAATCAAAATTATGGGAACACTCAGAAAATTTGAGGGTCCAAAGGGACAGCAAGGACTTAACCAAAAAAAATCCTGTCTTAACGATCCTAATTGATTGTATTGATTGTATGGTCTTTAACACCGTTTTCAACATTATTTCAGTTATATCACGGCGGCCAGTGCACCTATCCATGCTTTCCTGGAGTTTCATTTACCTGTACTCCGCACAATATTCTTTCCAAGCAAATGGCTGCTTTCCCACATAACCATCGTCGAAACAATGGTCAGCAGTGAGAGAGGAATGAATCCTGTCACGATGACTATCATCAATCCTCGGAAAGAAATTGGCCAAGCCGGGGATCGAACCAGCGACCTCCTGTTCTCTAGTCCTGTACGCTACCGACTGAGCTATGGGGGCTTGGCTAACGATCCTAAAAAGCTGCTTTTCAAAACAGTTTGGGACAGGCAAAAAGTGCTTATAACCAACATTTTCTCCTAAGAATTCAAACATGTTCACAGCTCCTTTAAATATCAATCCCGTTTGAGCAACAACTAATTTGTCATCTGTAAATGCCTTCAATTTTCACATTTGACAAGTCTAAAATTATGCTCTTTGGTAAAGCCTTTCGTGCAGCAGTCATCAGCAGAGAGGTCTGCAAATTTCCTGGGCTGTGCAAATAATTGCTTTTTGTCTCAATGTTATGAATTGTTTTATATAACAGGTTTTTCAAGACACAGTGTTATAAAAAGAATTGGTCCCTGGTACTCAACCAGATGATATCTGTTTATAATAAATATCAGATTTGAACTAAACAAGATACTGAAAAAGATAAAACGTTGTGAATACATTTGAAGTCCATGTGTTTTTCCACTGTTGGACTATGGAGGTATCATTATGATAAAGATCTTTAAAATATTATGAATATTCCACACTTAGCTCTACATAGGAGTGAATTAAGTCTTTACCAAACGAAAAAATTTCAGACTCAACAAAGCTGAAAGCATTATTTTTCAGACAACAAATTTTCAATGAAGCTAAAAAGCTGATTTCTGTTTTTGAAAGGGTAGAAAACATTGTGCGGAAAAGAAGAAAATGCTGGGTTACCAGCATCTCCTTTTCCCATATGGTCTTCTAAAGCCCTCTTCTTCAGTGTATTGGGACTGTTTGGTATAAGGCTAACTCATTTACACTCATGCAGACAACTTTGTATGTCATCCTGTGTATGTGTAACATGTTTTCAAAAGCATTTAACTCTTTACCAAACGACAAAATTTAAGACTGGTCCAAAGTGAAAGCATTTCCAGACGACAAAATAAATATGACTTAACCGTTAACCAGACGACGAATATTTAGCCTTGTCCAAATTGAAAGCATTTGCAGACAACAATTTCATTGTGGCTCAAATGGTACAACTTTTCTATGATTGGGTAGAAAACATTGTGGGAAAAGGAGAAAATGCTGGTTACCAGCATTTTCTCCTTTTCCCACAATGTTTTCAGAAGGCTTCTTTCCCAGGGGCGTCAAAAGGCGTCATTGTGCAGTAAAGGGTTAAAAATTAAAATATGCTTTTGGAAGGATAGAAAACATTGTGGGAAAAGGAGAAAATGCTGGTCACCAGCATTTTCCCTTTTTTCCACAGTGTTTTCAAAAGGCTTCTTTCTTAGGGTCGTTAAAAGTCGGGACTGTGTGGTAAAGGGTTAGGGCCAGTAAAAGACAAAATCACTTCATAAAGCGATTAAGTCTTCAGATTTGTCATATTTAAAACACTTGCAGACAACAAATTCTAAATGTGGCTAAAATGTTTGGATATGTCCTTTATAAGGGATAAGAAAGCATTGTGGGAAATGGAGAAAATGCTGGTGAGCATTTTCTCCATTTACCACAATGTTTACAAAAGCCTTCTCTACCTAAGAGGTTGTTAAAACACAGGATCATTCATTGTATAGGGTTATCTGAGTACAAGCAAAGTTTACTAAATGTCATCAGAATTTGTCATCATTTAAATACAAGTCATTATGTGATGTGATGACTGAAAAATGGCAAAACTTAAGTTAGAGAGTGAAAGTAACCCTTTCAGTGCCAAACAGATGAAATGAACACTTACAGGCATTGGAATGAACAAAAATATTGTATTTTTTTAGGCTAGTTTACTTGAATACAGTGGAAATGTTGATTTAACATCCGGCAGCAAGTACTGCACAATCTGATCTTTACCTCCTGCACTTACTGAAATGCAAGCTATGTTGTGATAGGCACTTTAACCCTTTACCACACAATCCTGACTTTTAACAACCTCACAAAAGAAGCCTTTAGCAAACATTGTGGGAAAAGGAGAAAAAAACTGATTTCCAGCATTTTCTCCTTAGCCACAAGGTTTTCCTCCCTTGGAATTAAAAATTTCAGGTTTTGTTGTCTGCAAATGCTTTCAATTTGGGCAAGTCTAAAATTTTTTGTATGGTAAAGAGTTAATTCTTAACCAGATGACAAAATATTAAACAAATTCAAATTGAAATGTATGCAGGCGACAGTGAAATTAGGCTAAAATAATGGGCTTTGTATTGGATAGGATAGAAAAGATTGTTGGACCAGCATCACAGTCTGTAGTGTTAATGAACTTGAAGTCTACTGGGAGGGTTGCTAGTTCAAATCCCCAGCTCAATTTCTATCTGAGGATTGATGACGGTCACTGCTGATCATTATTTTGACGATGCTTGTTTGGAAAAGCAACAAGTGACAATGTTGTGCAAAGTAATGGTAACAGAAACTCCAGGAAAGCATCGATAGGTGCACAATTCAACTGAAATGATGTTGAAAACAAATGAGAAAGAGCTGAGCCAGGTACACAAGGTAAAGGTAAAAAATATCCCCATAGGGTCAGAAATCTGACAGTGGCTTATCAGTTGGGACAAACACCAGTTCTGATAGCTGTATCTGTAAGGACTTCACATGTATTAATATGTCAAGCCTTACTTAACCCTTTACCAGACGACAAAATTTCAACCTTGTCCAAAGTGAAAGCATTTGCAGACAACAATTTCAATGTGGCTCAAATGGTGCAATTTTCTCTTGATAGGGTAGAAAACATTGTGGGAAAAGGAGAAAATGCTGGTTACCAGCATTTTCTCCTTTTCGCACGTTTTCAAAAGGCTTCTTTCCCAGGATCGTTTAAAGGCGGCATTATGCTGTAAAGGGTTAACTCTGTACAACACAATCCGAAGTTTTACGACCCTGAAAAAGAGGGCCTTTGAAAACATTGTGGGAAAAGGAGAAAATGCTGGTAACCAGCATTTTCTCCTTTTCCCACAATGTTTCTATCCAATCAAAGACAGATTTCATCATTTTGATATGTCGTTGGCAAATGGTTTCAATCTGGTCTGGTTTAAATTTGTGTTATTTGGTAAAGAGTTAACTCTTCCAAGATGGTGAAGATTTTACTTGTCCAAATTGAAAGTATTTGCAGACAACAAATTCAATAAATCTCAGATAATGACATTTCTGCCAGAAAGGTTAGAAATACTGTGGAAAATGGAGTATATAGTCCATACTAGTATTTTTTCCTTTTCAATGTTTCAAAAGCCTTCAACCTCTTCAGGTGTTAAAACTCTGGATTGTTTTGTAAAGGGTTAAATCTTAAGATAAAGATGCTTGACCCCTAGTTGTTACCCCCCTTGTCCAGGATGAGAACCCTACGAATTCTCAATATCAACTGCATTTTTTAGTACAATTTTTTTTTAACAATGCTGAATTTTAACCACCCTGAGGGAGACAGGCTTTTGAAAATTGCTGCTAGAAAAGGAGAAAATGCTGGTAATCAGCAATTTCTCCTTCTCCCACAATGTTTTATACCCTTTCTGACACAAATTCCATTGAACTCTTAAAGCGCCTTTCACAACTAAAGCTGCCATTGCAGCCAGTGTAGATCAAGATCAGACTACACAAAATGTGCAGTCTGATCTTTGATCTACACTGTCTGCTTTGCTGAAACACTAAACACAAAAGCAACCGTTAAATTGCAATTCTTAGACTGGTTTAATTCTGGACTGAAACCGTCAGCTGGGTTTATTTGGTGCTTTAGCTCTTTACCAAACGACACGTCCAAATTGAAAGCATTTGCAGACGACAAAATAAATGTGACTCAAAAATTGAAATTTGTTTAGAGAAGGGTAGAAAACATTGTGGGAAAAGGAGAAAATCCTGGTTACCAGCATTTTCTCCTTTTCCCACAAGGTTTTCAAAAGGCTTTTTTCACAGAGTCGTTAAAAGTCAAGATTGTGTGGTAAAGAGTTAAGGGTTGATGTGTTGTCTGCAAATTTTTTATTCTGCATTTGACAGAGTAGAAAACATTGTGGTAAATGGAGAAAATGCTGGTTACCAGCACTTTCTTCTTTTCCAAGAGTGTTTTCAAAAGCCTTCTACCTCAGGTACCTCATGGTCATTAAACTGCAGAACTGTGTGGTAAAGAGTTTAAATTTTGACTCAGTTCTATAGGTCCTACTCATCCAAATGCTGACTATTTAGATGCGCTCAGTGGCTCAAATTGATGGAATTTATGTCATAAACGGGGTGGAAAACACTGTGATAACAAGAATAACTCTTCCGCCATTTCAAATAATTATTTCTTTTAGTCTTATGAAGGGGTCAACTGACTGCCAACATGGTGAGAAAGTGTAGGGAAACCATACACATTGTCTATCACTGTGCTGAAAAACTAATTTATCTTGGTTACATAATTATTATTATATGACGGACCCTTTTCCAAATGCATAACCTTTCAAACAACTCTGAATCACAATCCATATTACGCCTCACAAACTATCAGAAACATTGTCATTGAATGAATCAAGTCAAACACAGTGGTTTCTTTGTTTCCCAACACATCCCATCTTCACAAGCCAAGGATACTAAGGTAGTACCCTTGGCCGCTCGCCTCTTTAAAAATTTAAACTCCCGCTGCGCCATTTCATTGGATGCGATCAAAACCCATCGTGTCCAATCAAACCATCCGTAACAAGAAATCTTCTGCGAAACAGAAAACAATAATGGCGGCGCCCGTCAAAACGAAAGTTGTCGTGTTTGTGACGAAAATTTGCCAAAAAAGAGTAGACGACCAATATTTAATGAGTTTTTTACAGTTCATGATCAATTATGTGAAATATTAGGACGGGTTCCACAGCCAAATGATTGCGAATCATCGTATGTCTGATAAATTTCAGAAAATTGTGATGAATCCGAAAGCGCAGCCATATTTGATGCATAGCCTAACAAATTTTATTACGAGCATTTTAATTGGTCAGAAATAACATCAGCAAAGGTTGCGCAACTCATAATATTCGATAGGTGGCGCAGCGGGAGTTTCGATTTTTAAAGAGCTGAGCGGCCAAGGGTACATAACGAACAAAGTGGAGTTAGTATCCTTGGCTTGCGAAGATGAACACATCCCTGATTGTATCCATGTCTGCTTTCTCTTGGTTCAGGCCTAGAATGTCATTAATTCCTGTCTCGAAAATAATTGTGGAGCAAGCATTGCACAGGCAGAGAATATCATTGAGACAGTGCACAAATGTGGGTGTGTTCTTTCCTTTCAACCCTGTACAAGACAGCAAAACTTTTAAAGCTTGTCCAAAGCATTGGCAGATAACAAACTAAAACAATGTGGCTAAAATGGTGAGGGTTTTCTTTGATTCGGTAGGAAACATTGTGGAAAAAGGAGAAAATGCTAGTTACCAGCATTTTCTCCTTTTTTCCTATAAAGTTTTCAGAAGTCTTCTTCCTCAAGCTCACAAAAACTCGGAATTGCATGGTAGAGGTTTGATTGGTCAATATTGAATGCATTCGAAGTCGACAAATTATA
This sequence comes from Tridacna gigas, assembly GCA_945859785.2. Classification (NCBI taxonomy): domain Eukaryota; kingdom Metazoa; phylum Mollusca; class Bivalvia; order Cardiida; family Cardiidae; genus Tridacna; species Tridacna gigas. Next base: position 14,530,784 of record OX244031.2, on the reverse strand, counting down.
GGTACATATTGCTAAAATGATAAACTTTATCAAAATATTGCGGGCAAAGGAGAAAATGACCAGTATTTTCTCCTAATCCAACAATATTTTTAAAAGCCCTCTTGAGATAAGGTCACTGAAACATTTGATCATTGGTAAACGGTTGATGCAAAACAGTGTGGAAAAAATTGCAAGGCAACATTCACAGAAAGGGTCAGAAGTGATATATATGCATGACTCTAGGACTAATGTAGTATTTCAGTATTTCGCCAGTGTTTAGCCATACTCCCCGAGGCAATGCAATCCTGGTCAATTTATTCAGGTTGGTGTCCATACAGTATTGGCCAAGACACAGTAATTTTGACAATTTCACACCTATTGACTTTCCCTATGACCCTTTCTACCATGTCCCCAAATGGACATTTAATTCTATACCACACAATCCCGTCTTTTAATGACCCTGAGAAAGAAGCCTTTTGAAAACCTTGTGGGAAAAGGAGAAAATGCCGGTAACCAGCATTTTCTCCTTTTCCCACAATGTTTTCTACCCTTCCCAAAAACAAATCTCAATTTTTCAATCACATTTATATTGTCATCTGCAAATGCTTTCAATTTGGACCAGTCTACAATTTTGTTGTTTGGTAAAGAGTTACGACTTTAAAAAGATCCCCCCAAGTCCCAAAACAGACAGGGCTATAATAGATAGATAGTTGTGGACTTAAGGTATCATTCCTGCAATCAAACATTAGATTACTAAATATTAGAACTGATTCATACAAGCCGCCACATGTTTGAGACAGAAGAAAACAAATGCAACAAAATGGCTCTGATAATCTTGACCTTTTGACTCATGGGCAGTGTCTAGGCCCAGTATAAGCATTTACAAGACACATAAAAATCCCTGGCAATTAGTAAATTGCTATGGAGATAACCTAGGTAATGATGTATTAAATGTGTAATTTGCCTAAACGAAACATTTTCTTCAACTGTCAATGATTTAAAACAGTTTGCCTACAACAAAACACAGTCAAAAACTGTTTTAGGGAAAGGCTTATTATATGGTTCATTCACCTGTCTTCCTTGTTTTCTCACAGGGGTTCTGGACAACATTATAATGATCACTGACCCTTGAAATGCTAAGAATGTCTCTTTCCAACTGTAGATGCTTTTATAGAAATCGTAGATCAAGATAAGACTGCAAACAGTTTGATCTTGGATCTACATTCAGTCTGCTATGCCAAGTCATTGGCATTTTTTCCAAGACTGAAAATTATGCTTATTGGGTGGTACCATGGGTTAACATTTTGTCTTGCTGTAAAAGTGGATATAACTGCAGGTCTAAACTTTCACGAATTATCAAATACTGACCTTACGCATGTTTTAATTTCCACGAAAACTGCAACAGACAGTCTTTCATATGAAATATTACTTTGATGAAACAATTGTTTAACTCTTTACCAAACGACAATATTAGAGACTAGTCCAAATTGAAAGCATTTGCAGATGACAAATCAAATGTGGCTCAAAATTTGAAATTTGTTTTGGGAAGGGTAGAAAACACTGTGGGAAAAGGAGAAAATGCTGGTTACCAGCATTTTATCCTTTTCCCACATTGTTTTCAAAAGGCTTCTTTCTCAGGGGTCGTTAAAAGTCGGGATTGTGTGGTAAAGGGTTAATTGGCAGTATTAACTGCCACTCACCTGGTATTCTAGTGGACTTTCATGAAAAAAGGCATTCACTGATGTTGACAAAGGTGTCAGTCAATAGCTCCCTCATGACCTAGTATCCAGGTAAAATGCACCTTAACTCTTTCATTACTAACTCCGGAAATTCCACTTTTTTTCCCTGAACTCAAAAAATAGATTTCCACTTTTATTGAAAACGACTTTGGTCATAGTTTAAAAATAGAGTAGTGGACAGTGTAGATCAAGATCAGACTGCACGTTCTGTGCAGTCTGATCTTAATCTATGCTGTCCGCAAAAGGTAATCAAGTCATCATTAGTAGTGAAAGAGTTAATGTGGAAAATCGCAAAGATTCCATGACGGGAACATTTCTGGTTTTACAGTATCTTACGATCATTAGAAATGTCCATGCCCAGCACTTTGTTACACAGTATAAGGTGGCTTAACCCTTAACCACACAATCCCAACTTTTAACGACCCTGAGAAAGAAGCCTTTAGAAAACAATGTGGGAAAAGGAGAAAATGCTAGTAACCAACAGTTTCTCCTTTTCCCACAATGTTTTCTAAACTTTCAGAAACAAATGCAATAATTTTAGCCACATTCAATTTGTCATCTGCAAATGTTTTCAGTTTGGACCGGTCCGAAATATTGTCGTTTGGTAAAGAGTTAAGAGATGATTTATCTCTCAGGACAACTTTTTTAAGTTTATTACCTTATTTTTATTTCTTATTCAATGAAAGTCTTAATTTCACATGGCCGTATTTGCAAAAGCACTCTTAACCCTTTACTGCACAATGACACCTCTTAACGTCCCTGGGAAACAGGCCTTTTGAAAATATTGTGGGAAAAGGAGAAAATGGTGGTACCCAGCATTTTCTCCTTTTCCCACAATATTTTCTATCCTATCAAAGAAAAATTGCACCATTTGAGCCACACTGAAATTGTCATCTGCAAATGCTTTCAGTTTGGACAAGGCTATAATTTTGACGTCTGGTAAAGGGTTAAACTTGAAAATTTGAACAAAAACTGCACTGAGCATGAACTAAAATTTTATAAGCACCAACCTGGCACACTTTATCCTACATGCTCAGCTATACAACGGGCAAATTTTACCAGTGCCAACACTTGGCTACAGCTGCTTGATTTTCAGTGAAATTGTGAGTCGAAAAAGGGTACATGACTGTGTCAAAAATACTTTGATGGTTATCTGCCCAAGGTGTATGGGTTCCCGTTTTGAAAGTTAACAACTTGCCCGATTTAAATATCAAAGTTTTTAAACATTGTAAGTCAAACAAGGGGCATAACTGTTAAAAATATTTTGATACTTGCCTGCCCCTGTTGTATGGCTTCCCCTATGGATAGTTAACAACTTGCCCAAGTTTAAAGCAAATAACAGTAATAACAGAGATATTATAAATGTCAAAGTTTTTGCACAACAACCATGACACAAATGGTGACGAGGCTAGGGGTACGACATTATACCTCGACTTTCTCTTTGAAAACACAACTGGTTTAAAAACAAGAGCATTGTACTTTCTACTAAACAGATATCACTTCAATGAACTTTTCTAGATGTAAATTTACCAAGGAATAGACATCACTGAAAGCTGATACATTCTCTATTTGCCCAATCAATTTTCAACTATAATTGTAATTATCAACTTGACCTTGTAAGTAGGTAATAAACAGTCCTACAACTGGCAATTTTGACTTTTGATTCTCCCATACTTTACAAGTCTCTTTGACAACATAATCATACCAGTAGATGGGATAGTGAAAAATTTGAACAGTTTATTGATAAAACAATTAATAGGTTAGAAAATATTACCGAAAATAGAGAAATCACTGATTTTGATCTTTTTTGTCCTGGCAGCCCTGAATCAAGATTTGATTGCTTATGTGGACAGTATAGATCAAGATCACTGCCAATATTCACCAACAATTCTAAAATGCAACTTTAGTATATATCTTTAGAAAGTAACTCAATGTCTGACTTGAAAAACAGTCTGGTGAACTAAATCAGAAACTGCAATAATGTCAAATTTAGAAAATTCTTGAGACTAAGAATAATTTTAACCTTTTACCACACTAGTCCAAATCGAAAGTATTTAAAACAATAATTTAAATGGAGCTAAAATGATGATTTCTGTTGTTGATACTCACTGGTAGAAAGCACTGTGGGAAAAATCAGCATTTTCTCCTTTTCCCACAATGTTTTCGAAAGCCTTTTTTTAGGGCCATGAAAACTAGGGATTGTGTGGTAAAGAGTTTAGAAAAGCTGACGAATATCAGCCCATACTGCAAAGAATAACAGTCTGATCATGGATCTACACTGTACACTTCCTTACCAGATAAACTGACTTAACCCTTTCCCAAATGACAAATTTTGGACTGGTCCAAATTAAAAGAGTTTGCAGACGACAATTTTAAATTTGATGAAAATGGCAGAAAGTTCTCAAAAAGGGTAGAAAACACTGTGGGAAAAGGAGAAATTGCTCGTTACGAGCAATTTCTCCTTTTCCCACAGTGTTTTCAAAAGACTTGTACTGCAGACACGTGAAACCCAGGGCTTGTTTGGGAAAGGGTTAAGATATAACCTATCAATAAATAATGCATTGAAAAATGTTCCAAAATAATTCTTCACCCGATTTGGGTTTTGCATTACAGATCTTTCAGAAGGTACACATTCAACTCTTACCATGTAAATGTGACAACTTTCACTTTATAAAATTTTGTCAGTTGACTGATAGCAGAATTCACATCAGCAAATGAATTTTAACAATAATGGTATCATAATTATATTCATCAAGAGTACCCATAAATACCAAGAAGACAGAGATACCTTTCACAAATAAACAACCAAGAAACATTGTTGCACAGATAAGCCCTTTAGTGAACAATTCTGTCTTAACGATGCTCCAAAAGACTACTTTTGAAAACATTGTGGGCAATGGAGAAATACTGGTTACCAGCATTTTCTCCTTTTCCACCATTTTTTCTCTCATTACAAAGGCAGTAAACATCTTTTGAGCTACGGGTACATCTAATTTTTCGTATGCATATTACAGTTGTTTGGTGAGTCCAATCTTTGTATACCAAAGATTTAACTCTTTACCAGACAACAAATTTCTAGACTAATCCATCTGAAAGCATTTGCAGACCAGAAGTAACCAGAGCTCAAATAATGGTATTGGTCTCTTACAAGGCTGAAAACATCGTGGGAAAAGGTGAAAATGCTGGTTACCAGTATTTTCTTCTTCTCCAACAATATTTTCAAACATAATCTTTTTCAGGCTTGTTAAAACATGGGATTGTTTGAAAAACAGTTTCACATAATACAGTCTGACAAAAAAGCATTGAAACAAAAGCAACTGTCAAGGCAAAGGATGCCAATGTCAACCATAAAACTGGGCCAAAATCTGTCATACAAATCATAAACCAATGCAGGACTGTGTTTAGATATGCATTAAACCTTCACCAGATGACAAAATTTTAGCCTTGTCAAAACTGAAAGCATTTGCAGATGACAATTTTAGTGTGGCTCAAATGGTGCAGTTTTTCTTTGATAGGGAAGAAAACATTAAAACCAGCATTTTCTCCTTTTCCCACAATGTTTTCAAAAGGCTTCTTTCCCAGGGTCGATAAAAGGCAGCATTTTGTGGTTAAGGGTTAACCTTTTCTGCCTGTTACATGTACTTCAATCTGACATGCGAGGTAATGGCAACAAAGCTCAAAATGACATCAGAAAACACATAGTTTGACAAATTGATTGTATATCCGACTTGAAATTAAACTGCTGTCAACAATACCAGTATGTCACAGAAGCAGTATACTTATTCATGTCTTCCACTGGTTTCACAGGTACAACGTTGGAGCTTTGTTGTGCTTTGTGAGCAGCACTGCCAGTAGAGATTATATACTGACTAGGCTTTGTTTGTAGTGGAGTCTAGTGCCATTTTAACAGCTTACTGGTCATACCACAGCAGTCAGTTCCCATATGCATGATTGTGTTTCCTGGCTTTCTAACATCAGTACTGACACAACTTTCTTTCCAAGTCACTGACTACTTTTCTCACATGCATCTGAGGTGAGAAGCAAAAAATCACCAGTAAGAAAGTTTGGCTCAACCGGGTATCAAACCCGCAACCACAAGGTCAGGAGTCAGACATAGAGCCTACTGAGCTACCCGGCCAGGCCCAAAGATTAGGTACCAAGACTATCTTATAACAAAACTAACAATACTTAAATAACAATACCAAACAACAAAATTTTACAATCGTCCATTAATTCAAAGCTTTTGCAGACGACAAATTAAATGTGGTTCTATTGATGAAACCTGACCCTAAAAGAGTAGAAAACATTGTGGAAAAAGGAGAAACCAGCATTTTCTCCTTTTCTCACGGTGGTTTCAAAAGGCTTGTTCCCCAGGGTCATTAAACCTCATAATTGTGTGGCAAAGGGTTAAAAACTTAACAAGCTAAAATGAATTACTAAATTACAAAATTTGGTTTCCTCTGTCGTAGACAACAAAATTTCATTTTTGTGACCAACTGTGAAAACATTTCAAGACACCAATTAACCCTTTACCACACAATCCTGACTTTTAACAACCTTAAAGAAAAATCCTTTTGAAAATATTGTGGGGAAAGGAGAAAATGCTGGTAACCAGCATTTTCTCCTTTTCCCACAATGTTTTCTACCCTTCCCAAAACAATTTTCAATTTCTGGGCCACATTCCATATGTCATCTGCAAATTTGGACTAATCTACATTTTTGTTGTTTGGTAAAGAGTTAAATGTGGCCAGGATGATAGGATTTTAAATTTGAAAAGGTAGAAAACATTGTGGGGAAAAAGGAGAAAATGCTGACCATGAGTATTTTCTCTTGTATTTGCAATGTTTTCAAAAGCTCTCTTTCTCAAGATCAACAAAATCTGGCAAGTTGGGCTTGTTTGGTATAGGGTTAAGAGTTTAAAACAAGTGAAACTACATAATATATGAATTGGGGTTTAATTCTTTACCATACGACAAATTTTAGACCAGCCTAAATTCAGAGCGCTTGCAGATGACAAACATGACTGAAAAATTGAAACTTGTTTTGCAGAGGGTAGAAAACATTGTGGGAAAAGGAGAAAATGCTGGTTAGTGCAGCGTTTAGTCCTTTTCCAACAATGTTTTCAAAGGGATTCTTTCGAAGGGTCGTTAAAAGTCGGGATTGTGTGGTAAAGAGTTAAATTCAAGTCCCTCCCCCTGGGCCTTCCCACAATAATGTTCAAAGAGAATGTGTAAGTGCTGCACACTGATTTATGTTGACAAGTCTTTAATTGAACTGCAGATTGATCCAGTTAAACTTTATCAATTATTTTGAACAAAGTCAGAAATTGGCTTTTCAACCCTTTACCACACAATCCCGACTTTTAACAACCCTGAAGAAGAAGGCTTTTGAAAATATTGTGGGAAAAGGAGAAAATGCTTGTACCCAGCATTTTCTCCTTTCCCATCAATATTTTACCCTTTCAAAGACAAATATCATTCAATGACTCAAATTTTATTTGTCGTCTGCTGTTGCTTTCAAATTGGACTGGTGTAAGATTTTGTCATCTGGTAAAGAGTTAATCCGTGCCCTCATATCTTTATGAAGCTGCAGCAGGAAACTTTTCAAAAACAGAGAAAAAAAAATGATCAGGATCAGATTAAAAACATGTGCATTTTTATTTTGGAATGCTGTCCAATACTTTGTACAATTTTCTGGCAAAACAGCCTTGAAATTGCAGTATGCTATTCTTTTTTCTCCCAAAAGAAAATGTCAAATTCGTGTATAACTCACTCTAAAAATAAAATATCAACACGTCAGAGACTGCAGACTGACTGAAAACTAATCATTATTCTAAATGAGTAAAGAAAAAGGCCCGAAAATTGAAACTGAAAGCTCATATTATTTGAACAGAATTTCTTGCACAGTATCTGACAGTATAGATTCAGGATAAGACAGCACTTTCTGTACAGTGTGCAGAACATCAGAAGGCTTAACTCATTACTACATGGCAACATTTTAGACTGGTCAAAATTGAAAGCACTTGCTGATGACAAATTAAACAAGGCTAAAATGATTAAATTTGCTTTTGAATAGTTAGAAAAACAGTGTGGGGAAATGGAGAAAGTGCTGGTTTACAGCATTTTTTTCTTTTCTCACTTTCACAAGAGGCCTTTTTTTCAAAATCGTTGAAACTGGTGAGTGTAGTAAAAGGTAAAGTCTTGCAAATTTGGGAACTGTTGAACTTGGTTATATTTATGAACATTACAGTGCATGCTGTGACAACAAGATGTCCATTCCACAGCCTGTGAACATTTTACTGCATGCTGTGATAACTAGATGTCCATTCTACAGCCAGTGAACATTACACTGCATGCTGTGACAACTAGATGTCCATTCTACAGCCAGTGAACATTACACTGGATGCTGTAACAGCAACATGTCCATTCCACAGCCAGTGAACATTACACTGCATGCTGTGACAACTAGATGTCCATTCCACAGCCAGTGAACATTACACAGCATGCTGAGACAAGATGTCCATTCTACAACCAGTGACAGCAAGATGTCCATTCTACAGCCAGTGAACATTACACTGCATGCTGTGACAACTAGATGTCCATTCTACCACCAGTGAACATTACACTGCATGCTGTGACAACAAGAATCCATTCTACAGCCAGAGAACATTACACTGCATGCTGTGACAGCAAGATGTCCATTCTACAGCCAGTGAACATTACACTGCATGCTGTGACAACATGTCAATTCCACAGCCAGTGAACATTACACTGCATGCTGTGACAACATGTCGATTCCACAGCCAGTGAACATTACACTGCATGCTGTGACAACTAGATGTCCATTCTACAGCCAGTGAACATTACACTGCATGTTGTGACAACTAGATGTCCATTCTACAGCCAGTGAACATTACACTGCTTGCTGTGACAGCAAGATGTCCAGTCTACCACCAGTGAACATTACAGTGCTTGCTGTGACAACAGAATGTCCATTCTACAGCCAGTGAACATTACACTGCTTGCTGTGGCAACAAGATGTCCATTCTACAGCCAGTGAACATTACACTTTATGCTGTGATAACAAGAATCAATTCTACAACCAGTAAACATTACACTTCATGCTGTGACAGCAACATGTTGATTCTAAAAGCCAGTGAACATTACACTGCATACTGTGACAACTAGATGTCCATTCTAGAGCCAGTGAACATTACACTTTATGCTGTGACAACAAGATGTCCATTCCACAGCCAGTGCACATTACACTGCATGCTGTAACAAGATGTCCATTCTACAGCCAGTGAACATTATACAGCATGCTGTGACAACCAGATGTCCATTCTACCACCAGTGAACATTATACTGCATGCTGTGACAACTAGATGTCCATTCCACAGCCAATGAACATTACAGTGCATGCTGTGACAAGATGTCCATTCTACAGCCAGTGAACATTACACTGCATGCTGTGACAAGATGTCCATTCTACAGCCAGTGAACATTACACTGCATGCTGTGACAAGATGTCCATTCTACAGACAGTGAACATTATACAGCATGCTGTGATAACTAGATGTCCATTCTACCACCAGTGAACATTACACTGCATGCTGTGACAACTAGATGTCCATTCTACCACCAGTGAACATTACACTGCATGCTGTGACAACTAGATGTCCATTCTACAACCAGTGAACATTACACTGCATGCTGTGACAGCTAGATGTCCATTCTACAGCCAGTGAACGTTGCACTGCATGCTGTGACAGCTAGATGTCCATTCCACAGCCAGTGAACATTCCACTGCATGCTGTGACAGCTAGATGTCCATTCTACAGGCAGTGAACATTGGACTGCATGCTGTGACAGCTAGATGTCCATTCCACAGCCAGTGAACATTACACTGCATGCTGTGACAGCTTGATGTCCATTCTACAGCCAGTGAACATTGCACTGCATGCTGTGACAACAAGATGTCCATTCTACAGCCAGTGAACATTACACTTCTTGCTGTGACAAGATGTCCATTCTACAGCCAGTGAACATTACAGTGCAAGCTGTGACAGCAAGATGTCCATTCAACTGCCAGTGAACATTACACTGCATGCTGAGACAACAATATGTCCATTCCATAGCCAGTGAACATTACACTTCATGCTGTGATAACAAGAATCTATTCCATGGCCAGTGAACATTTTACTGCATGCTGTGATAACTAGATGTCCATTCTACAGCCAGTGAACATTTTACTGCATGCTGTGATAACTAGATGTCCATTCTACAGCCAGTGAACATTACACTGCATGCTGTGACAACTAGATGTCCATTCTACAACCAGTGAACATTACACTGCATGCTGTGACAGCAAGATGTCCATTCCACAGCCAGTGAACATTACACTGCATGCTGTGACGACTAGATGTCCATTCTACAGCCAGTGAACTTTACACTGCATGCTGTGACAGCTAGATGTCCATTCTACAGCCAGTGAACATTACACTGCATGCTGTGACGACTAGATGTCCATTCTACAGCCAGTGAACATTATACTGCATGCTTTGACAAGAAGATGTTGATTCCACAGCCAGTGAACATTACACTGCATGCTGTGACAACAATATGTCCATTCTACAGCCAGTGAACATTATACTGCATGCTTTGACAAGAAGATGTTGATTCCACAGCCAGTGAACATTACACTGCATGCTGTGACAACAATATGTCCATTCTACAGCCAGTGAACATTACACTGCATGCTGTGACGACTAGATGTCCATTCTACAGCCAGTGAACATTATACTGCATGCTTTGACAAGATGTTGATTCCACAGCCAGTGAACATTACACTGCATGCTGTGACAACTAGATGTTGATTCCACAGCCAGTGAACATTACACTGCATGCTGTGACAACTAGATGTTGCTTCCACAACCAGTGAACATTACACTGCATGCTGTGACAGCAAGATGTCCATTCCACAGCCAGTGAACATTACACTGCATGCTGTGACGACTAGATGTCCATTCTACAGCCAGTGAACTTTACACTGCATGCTGTGACAGCTAGATGTCCATTCTACAGCCAGTGAACATTACACTGCATGCTGTGACGACTAGATGTCCATTCTACAGCCAGTGAACATTATACTGCATGCTTTGACAAGAAGATGTTGATTCCACAGCCAGTGAACATTACACTGCATGCTGTGACAACAATGTGTCCATTCTACAGCCAGTGAACATTATACTGCATGCTTTGCCAAGAAGATGTTGATTCCACAGCCAGTGAACATTACACTGCATGCTGTGACAACAATATGTCCATTCCACAGCCAGTGAACATTACACTGCATGCTGTGACAACTAGATGTTGATTCCACAGCCAGTGAACATTACACTGCATGCTGTGACAACTAGATGTTGCTTCCACAGCCAGTGAACATTACATTGCATGCTGTGACAACTAGATGTTGATTCCACAGCTAGTCACCATCCATTTTCCTCCACATTCTAACTGTTGAACCCTAAATGTAGTAAGTTTCAGTCAGCAGACAATGCCATCTTAACTGTCATAATCAGTGCTGTTTTGACTATCAGTGGATAGACAAGACAGACTTGTTAAACTGCATTTTCAACGCTGTTTCAACTTAGAAATCTTTAAATGTAGTGGAGAGTGTAGATCAATAATCAAAATGCATGTCATATGCAGTCTGATCTTCATCTGTAATATGTGCAAAAGCATCATATTTGCCTTTTGGAAACATAGGGTTAATCTGACTGAACACCTGACAAAACAGGTGGACCCCTACTACTAAAGGTATGAATTGTCAAAATAATGCCAACATGGGGGAATTTATAGAGGGCAATAGTTTTTGCCCATTCCTTCACACAAAACCCCTCTAAATGTCTCAAGGCAAAGCTTTTGGGAACATGGTAAGAAATAGAGAACAAACTTTGAACAAAAAGTGTTCCCAGTTTTATTTGCATATCTGTTCATCTGTTTTTCTTTCCTATTTGTTAATTTGAACAGCAATGTGAAAGCTCTTTCTTCTGAAGCCCCTGTAAATCATTTCCTTAGTTACAAGACTTCAGACCTCTGCAACAGACACCTCAAGTTTACTGGGGATGTGCTCTATCCTGCCGTGCTCTATCCTCATTTTTTTCAATTTCAACCCTGGTTGTGGGTACCTATGGATTATCTTCATTTACTAGGTAACTTAAATTCAACAGAAGCCCAATATAAAGTCCCAAAATAAAGGATTTACTCTTGCCTCACAGAAACTTATGCTGTATTGAATAGAACTGCATCATTTGCAGAAGCTGTTTTGCAACATATATTGTCCACTGGAGTAGCCTCCCTTGACAGGGAGTGGGTCAAAATGACCCACTTCCAAAATGGCCTGGTCCAAAATGGTTAACTTTAAAAGGTCTTAGTCTACTGTTACTGCAATGAATTTTTTCAGAATGAATCTTTTAACTGTCTTACTCTTATGTATTTTTGAAAATGAATTTAATTGCATGAGAAGGATAGTCTAGAAACCGTCTTTTGACATGTAAACACGTCAGTAAGTCTACTGTTTAGTCTTGGACAGGAATAAATGTCTGTTATATGAGTTATGTTTTGTTGCCGAGCCCCATAGCTCAGTCAGTAGCGTACAGACTTGAGAACAGGAGGTCGCTGGTTCGATCTCTGGCTTGGCCAATTTCTTTCCGAGGATTCATGATAGTCATTGCGACAGGATTCATTCATCTCTCACCGCTGATCACTGTTTCGACGATGGTTATGTGGGAAAGCAGCCAGTGGCTTGGAAAGAATATTGTATGAAGTATTGGTAAAAGAAACTCCACGAAAGCATGGATAGGTGGACTTGCTGCCGCGATATAACTGAAATAATGTTGAAAACGGCTTTAAAAACCATACAATCAATCAATCCATATATGTTTTGTTACTGATCAAAAACTCAACAATAATTCCCCTCCCCACTTTTTAGATAGGGGGGGGGGGGAGATTCCCCCCGCCCAATTTTCAGTTTCTAGAATAGACACTGAGTGTGCTGTTTTTTTTTTAAATCTGATATTACCTTTTTACATATTCATCTGAATTCTGCACTTCAAGGCAGTTTTCATGGGGTTAACCCTTTACCACAAAATCCAAAGTTTTAACAACCCTGAGAAAGAGGCCTTTTGAAAACATGGTGAAAAAAAAAACAGAAAATGCTGGTGACATGTATTTCCTTGTTTTCCAACAATGTTTTCTACATTTTCAAGATCAAATCCCATCATTTTAGCAGCATTTAATTTGTAGTCCACAAATGCTTTCAATTTGGATAAGTTTAGAATTCTATCATCTTGTAAAGAGCTAACCCTTTACTGTCAATCATGTGTTTAACAACATTGAGAAGTAGGTGTTTAAAAAATGGTGCAAAAAGGAAAAGATGATAATAACCAGCATTTTCTCCTTTTTCCACATAAAAAACAATATCAATCATTTGAGTCACACTGCTTCTTTCGTCTGCAAATGTTTTGAATTTGGAAAAGTGTGGTGAAGAGTTAAGTGGCAGCTCTTTAGATTTCATCAATTTCCTGTGTCCTTTTTCTCTTTATGAAAATCAAAACTGCTACCTAGAGACTGACAAAGATTGGGTTGTTCAACAAATGTGGCAAGATTATGACGATATTGACACAGCTAGATGTATCAACTTGAAAAATACCTGAGCCACTGTCAGCTGCAAGTTCACTCCCGCGACTTGTTCCATTTGTTTTAGCTGTTCTTTTATATGAAATTTCAGTGTCTAGCAGGAAGGATAAGTTATTATCATAATACAAAACAGGAAACAATTTATAGTGGGCATCTTTAATGGCATGCTAACTCTCCTATTGTCATTATTCAAAAATTTCTTTCATGTTTCGTAAAGATTATATAAGAATGGGACATACAACATTTCGTACCCATCCTAATCATAGCAAGTCACTAAAAGATTCATAACCCTTAGAATGCTAAGTACAAGTTGAGTTGCCTTTGCCAACGATGGACATTCAGATCTGACTGCATAAAGAGTTTAGTCTGCTGTTGACTCTACACTGTCTGACACTTTGTAACAATACTTTGGCCAAAATAGCTTTGCTATCACATTATGCAGGCCATCTTCCTTGACCCAAAAATTTACATTTCAACAATTCCATACTTAGAGTTGACAATCACAAGGTATGAAACAGACTGAAATATAGAAAACTCATCCAATGGTGTGAAACTGGTGAACTCAATGTAAAAAATTTTCAGTTTAATTTGCCAGTCTCATATTTTGTAACATGAACAATACCTCCTGCAGCATCTTGGAAAACACTGAGGTAAAAGGAGAAAATCAGATATTTCTTCCTATACCAGAATATTTTGACCTGTATTCATATTTCATAAAGATGTCCTCAAAGTTTTACCTCATCAGATCAAACTGGCATTCTAAATGTAACTGCTCAAACAGCCAATTTTTGGAATGTCATGATAGGTCAGATTAAAAATGCAGATGATTTTTTATCTTTTTTCTTTTACTCTTTACTAAACGATAACAAGAGGGCCATGATGGCCCTGGGTCGCTCACCTTAGTAGAGTGCCTTAAAGGTTTTTCTTTGATTTGACCATGTGACCTAGTTTTTGACTGCAGGTGACCCAATTTCAAACTCATATTTCATGAAGACAAACATTCTGACAAATTTTCAAGTCAATTGAGCAAAAAATGTGGCCTCGAGTGCCCTAAAGATATTTCTTTAATTTGACCTAGTGACCTAGATTATGACCCCAGGTGACCCAAATTTGAACAGGTCTTTGGTTATATCAAAAGAAACATTTTAACCAATTTTCAAATCAAGTGAATAATAAAGGTGGCCTCTAGAGTGCCCACTAGCTATTTCTTTAATTTGACCAAGTGAACTAGTTTATGACCCCAGTTGACCCAAATTCAGACTCATGTGAGATTTTACAAAGACAAACATCTAGTGACCTAGTTTATGGTTCCAGGTGACCCAAATCCAAACTCATCTGGTATTTCATCAAGACAAACATTCTGGCCAAATTTCAGGTCATTTGAGCTATAAATGTGGCCTCCAGAGTGCAAACAAGGTATTTCTTTAATTTGACCCAGTGAACTAGTTTATGACCCAAGTTGACCCAAATTAATCTTATGTGAGACTTTATAAAGACAAACTTTCTAACTAATTTTCAAGGCAATTGAGCAAATAATGTGGCCTCGAGTGCCAACAAGGTATTTCTTTAATTTGACCTAGTGACCTAGTTTATGACCCAATTTTGAACTCAATGAACTTGTTGCGCTTAGATGGGCAAACAAACTTAGAAGAGAATCACTACATACCAAATATCAAAGCTCTACGCCTTCAAGTTTTAAAGAAGAATTTTAAAGATTTCCTTCTTTGTTCCTATGTTCGAACTTGTGACCCCCGGGGCTGGGCCAGTTTTGACCCAGAGGCATCATATGAACAAACTTGTTAGAGGTCCACTAGGAAATGCTACATACCAAATATCAAAGCTCTACACCTTCCCGTTTAAGAGAAAAAGAAATTTAAAGTTTTCCTTCTTTGTTCCTATCTTCGAACTTGTGACCCCCGGGGCGGGGCCAGTTTTGACCCAGGGGCGTCATATGAACAAATTTGGTAGAGGTCCACTCTGAAATGCAACATACCAAATATCAAAGCTCCACACCTTTCGGTTTCAGAAAAGAAGAATTTTAAAGTTTTCCTTCTTTGTTCCTATGTTCGAACTTGTGACACCAGGGGCTGGGCCAGTTTTGACCAAAGCAGCATCCTTGGAACAAACTTGGTAGAAGTCCACTAGGAGATGCTACATACCAAATATCAAAGCTCTATGCCTTCCCATTTAAGAGAAAAAAAAAAATTAAAGTTTTCCTTCTTTGTTCCTATGTTTGAACTTGTGACCCCTGGGGCAGTGCCAATTTTGACCCCAAGGGCATCATATGACCAAGCTTGGTAGAGATCCACTAGAAGATGCTACATACCAAGTATCATAGCTCCATGCCTTCCTGTTTCAGAGAAAAAGATTTTTAAAGTTTTCCTTCTTTGTTCCTATGTTGGAAATTGTGACCCCCGGGGCGGGGCCAGTTTTGACCCCAGGGGCATCATATGAACAAACTTGGTAGAGGTCCACTAGGAGATGCTACATGCCAAATATCAAAGCTCTACGCCTTCAAGTTTAAGAGAAGAAGATTTTTAAAGTTTTCCTTCTTTGTTACTATGCTCAAACTTGTGACCCCCGGGGCGGGGCCAGTTTTGACCCCAGGGGCATCATATGAACAAACTTGGTAGAGGTCCACTAGGCAATGCAACATACCAAATATCAAAGCTCTACGCCTTCCAGTTTCAGAGAAGATGATTTTTAAAGTTTCCCCTCTTTGTTCCTATGTTCAAACTTGTGACCCCCGGGGCAGGGCCAGTTTTGACCCCAAGGGCATCATATGAACAAACTTGGTAGAGGTCCACTAGGAGATGCTTCATGCCAAATATCAAAGCTCTATGCCTTCTAGTTTTAGAGAAGAAGATTTTTAAAGTTTTCCATCTTTGTTCCTATGTTGGAAATTGTGACCCCCGGGGCGGGGCCAGTTTTGACCCCAGGGGCATCATATGAACAAACTTGGTAGAGGTCCACTAGGAGATGCTACATGCCAAATATCAAAGCTCTACGCCTTCAAGTTTCAGAGAAGAAGATTTTTAAAGTTTTCCTTCTTTGTTACTATGCTCAAAATTGTGACCCCCCGGGCGGGGCCAGTTTTGACCCCAGGGGCATCATATGAACAAATTTGGTAGAGGTCCACTAGGAGATGCTACATACCAAATATCAAAGCTCTGCGCCTTCTAGTTTCAGAGAAGAAGATTTTCAAAGATTTTGCTTTTTTTTTCCTTTTTGTTGCCATGGCAACCAGAGTTGTGGGTGGAATTCAATTCTTTGAACAATTTTGGTAGAGCTTCACCCAAGGAACATCCCTGCCAAGTTTCATCAAGATTGGCCCAGTGGTTTAGGAGAAGAAGATGTTTAAAGAAATTGTTGACGGACGACGGACGACGGACGACAGACGACGGACGCCGGACGCCGGACATAGGGCGATCACAATAGCTCACCTTTAGCACGTTGTGCTAAGGTGAGCTAAAAAGGGTAGACCAGTCCAAATTGAAAGCATTTGCAGAGAACAAAATAAATGTGACCCAAAAATTGAAATTTGTTTGGGGAAGGATAGAAAACATTGCGGGAAAAAAGAGAAAATGCTGGTTACCAGCATTTTCTCCTTTTCCCACAATGTTTTTTAATGCGTCTTTCTCAGGGTCGTTAAAACTTGGGATTGTGTGGTAAAGGGTTAGCTTTGAAACTTTCCAGATTTGTCATAGTGGGGTCCTTAACTCTTTACCAAATGACAAAATTTTAGACTGGTCCAAATTGAATGCTTTTGCAGACGACAAAATAAATGTGAATTAGAAATTGAAATTTCTTTTGGAAGAGTAGAAAATATTGTGGGAAAAGGAGAAAATGCTGGTTACCAGCATTTTCTCCTTTTCCCATAATGTTTTCAAAAGGCTTCTTGCTCAGGGTCGTTAAAAGTTGGTATTGTGTGGTAAAGGGTTAGCTTTGAAACTTTCCAGATTTGTCATAGTGGGGTCCTTAGCCCTTTACTGCACAATGCCGCCTTTTGACGCCCCTGGGAAAGAGGCCTTTTGAAAACATTGTGGGAAAAGGAGACAATGCTGGTAACCAGCATTTTCTCATTTTCCTACTATGTTTTCTATCCTATCAAAGAAAAGTTGCACCATTTGAGCCACATTGAAATCGTTGTCTGCAAATGCTTTCAATTTGGACAAGGCCAAAATTTTGTCGTCTGGTAAATGGTTAATAGCAGCTATCTGTATTTCTCTGAGGCATTACAGCTTCTTCTCGACTATGGCATTTTCTCGGCAACTGCAGTCCCACAATGCAACCTCAATGTAGTATTTATTATGTGACGAAATAACGAAAAGAAAAATGCCAATAAATATTTCTGTTTCACAACTTTTCCAGAGGGGTCCTGCCTGGCTCATTGGTAAAGTGTGGGACTCTTAACCTGGAGATCCCGAGTTCGGGCCCCACCTGATCCAGTTTTTAATGGGAGTATTTCATGGGAGTGTCCTTGGGCAAGAGACTCCAGAGCCCTAGCCTAGTACTAGTGAAACCCAGGAAATGCATGAATATGTTAGCTGTCGCTGTGATATGACTGAAATAATGTTGAAAGTGGCATAAAACACCATTCATTCAATCAACTTTCCAGGTGTAGCGACTTGTACAATTATATGGATAGCACATTCAGCATTATGAATTGTAAGGTAGTCTCAACTTCACTTCAACCTTCCAACTGACATTCCAACATAATTACAAGTAACTATTTCTGTATTGTTATTTGTAGAAAGAAAAAAATATCTCATACAACTAAACCATTACATTTTCTAATGTGAAACCCATTCTACTTTATTCTTCAATATGGCCACATCATATTCTTTCACTATATAGCAACATGACTAAAGAGGCTTTCTCATTCTAGCCAAGTTAGTATTTTCTTTTCCTTATCTAGCAACTTCATCATGGGGTAATCTTCAATATATCCATACTACCAGCATTTTCTTTTCTGATTAAAGAAGTTTTAACCCTTTACCACACAATCCCAAGTTTTAACAACCCTGAAGAAGAAGGCTTTTGAAAACATAGTGGGAAAAGGCGGGTTAAACATGGTACTGTTTGGTAAAGGGTTAAAAGGTCAAGATCCCATCCTTTGGAATATATAACCCATCAACATCAATTTGTACAGTGACAAAATGAAAACTAAGCAAACCTTATTAGCAGTTGCAGCAGATATAGATTACAACAAAACATCTCAGACAATCACATGGCTAGTCTCAGAGTTCAGAATTTCTATAACAAAAATTTACAGGTGAACGATGATCCCTGAAGTTTTAGAGGAGGATAAGGACAAAACAATAAGGAGAGTGACAAACTTATCATGCCAAATCATGAGGAATGGACAGAATTGATCACTTGAGAGCTCCTCATCCATTTATCAATAAGGTTAACCCTTAAGCTGCTAAGTGCCACTCAATGACCTTTTGCAGACAGTGCAGATCAAGATAAGACTGCACAAAATGTGCAGTGTGATCTTGGATCTACACTGTCCGATTAGAAGACAATTTTCTCAGAAAAAAATAAAACTGAAATACCATTATTCAGGTTTTTACTATAGGTTTGAACATTTCATTGAACTTATTTTGCAGGATAAGGGTTGACCCATTACCACACAATTATAGGACTTGTTGCACCCTGTCCGTAACATTATTAGAAAACATTACGGGGAAAGGAGCAATTCCTTGTTTCAAGCTATTGCACCTTTTCCTACAATGTTTAAATGCTATTAAATGAGAACTTTTCCTCTGAAGTTTTTTTTTCCAGTTTGTCACTTGCACTGACCTTACAGGTCCATAAATTGACCTGTAGGGTAATGGGTCAAGAGGCAGATAGTATCAGAGACAATTAAAGAGCTCCTACAAATTGATCTTGTCCAGGGACATTTTGTAGGCATCTTACAGTCTCCACCCTTCCACAGCCTTCCAGGTTCTTTCTTTCTAGCAAAGAGACCTTTAACTCTTTACAACACAACAAAAATTTTAGACCAGTCCAAATTGAAAGCATTGGCAGATGAGAAAATCAAAGTGACTCAAAATTTGAAATTTGTTTTGGGATGAGTAGAAAACATTGTGGGAAAAGGAGAAAATGCTGGTTACCTACATTTTCTCCTTTTCCCACAATATTTTCAAAAGGCATCTTCCTCAGGGTCGTTAAAAGTTGAGATTGTGTGGTAAAGGGTTAAAATCCCAATTACAGGTATGTGTTTTTTCTGCTGATTAGAAATTTTTGTTTGATTTATTCAGCAGTATAAGGGCCAAACTCTCTACCAGACAACTAAATACAATGCTTGTGCAAATGGACAGAATTTGCAAATTCAGTACAGCTCAAAAGATGAGTTCTGTCTATAAAATGGTAGAAAACATGGTGGGACAAGGAGACAATGTTGTTTACCAACATTTTCTCATTTTTCCACAATGTTTTCAAAAAGGTCTTCTTCCTCTGGATCATCAAAACATGGGGCTGTTTGATAAGAGATTAAGAGCTTATTCATAGACAATGGAGAATATAACTCACTATGAGCATTAATTACCCCCCCCCCCCAAAAAAAATCAAATTATCAAAATAAAGAGCATTCTTCTGTCTTGAAAATCATTCCTTCTGTTTATTTGCTGAATCTAAGAATACCTAGTTTCTTTCCTACTTGGCGCATTTTAATTAAAGTACCCAATTTCCATTCTGATCCAGTGAATCTAAAAATACCTGATCATTGTGATGTGATAATGGTATATAAAATATTCTCATCTAGACGGGTGCAAGAATAAAGGCAGCAAAAATTACCACATCAAAAGATAATCTAAATTTTAAATTCAGATCAAATAACCATTTCCCATACATACAGGAAAGATATCCTAAACCTGACCCATATTATAGTGCCCAAAAAAATGAAATGTATGGTAGCTGAAGTTTTGATCTGAGTGCGATTTCAAGGAAGAAATCCTCACAATGTCTCATAGAATATCTGATATATTGTGCAGATATAGATTGTTTTACACACTGTAATATCAGACTGGCAGATTCTGCAAGTATGATCTTCATCTTTGCTGTCAATAACTGCACCTTAACCCTTTCCCAAACAAGCCCTGGTTTTCATGTGTCTGCAGTACAAGTCTTTTGAAAACACTGTGGGAAAAGGAGAAATTGCTCATTATGAGCAATTTCTCCTTGTCCCACAGTGTTTTCTACCCTTTTTGAGAACTTTCTCCATTTTCATCAAATTTAACATTGTCGTCTGCAAACTCTTTCAATTTGGACCAGTCCAAAATTTGTCATTTGGGAAAGGGTTAAGCCTTAGAGCCCAGAAAAAAGCAAGACACATTTAAGACAAAAAAAATCCAATTTCAAGGTTTCCCTTGTTCAAAAAGGTATCAGCAAAGCAGAGAGCATAGATCAAAAATTAAACTGCATGTTTTGTGCCTTCTGATCTTGATCTAAACTGGCTGCAAGTCCTATGACCTATGAGCTGTACTGAACCCCTCCTTGTTTTGAATGCTTTTCCTCTCTGTTAGCAAGGAGTAGTTCGGCAAACAGTTAATTAACCCTTTACCACACAATGACGCCTTTTGACGCCCCTGGGAAAGAAGCCTTTTGAAAACATTGTGGGAAAAGGAGAAAATGCTGGTAACCAGCATTTTCTCCTTTTCCCACAATGTTTTCTACCCTATCAAAGAAAAATTGCACCATTTTAGCCAAACTGAAATTTTCGTCTGCAAATGCTTTCAATTTGGAGAAGGCTAAAATTTTGTCGTCTGGTAAAGGGTTAATATCTTATATCAAGGCAGCATTCCCTGAATCTCTACCTTTAATTTGGTTGAGAGGCTAATTGGATGAATAACTAGGCATTGTTTTATACTGGCTTGAGGTCAGATAATACTGACAATAAAATAGATAGCAGAGGTCAGGTTACAGGGATTTTTATACCTGACCCTGTCCGTCATATCCTCTACAGTGTTTTTTTTTCTCCAGGAGTCTGCCCTTTAACTTAATATCCCTACAATACTGTTGAAACGGCTCACTGGAAGAACTATTGAAAACATCATAGGACAAGGAGAAAATGCTGGTATCACGCATTTTCTCCTGTGCTCACAATGTTTCAAATGGCAATCTTCCAGAAGGGCATTAAAGCTGGTGATTCTGTGTCTTGTACTGCTTCACCGCAGAACATTTAATCCAGTTCTGTAGTACTAAACCCATTACCAAACAATGCCCCAAGTTTTAACACCCCTGGGATATTAGACTTTTGAAAACATTGCTGGAAAAGGTGAAAATGCTGGTAACCATCATTTTTTCCTTTTCCCACAATGTTTTCTAACCTTTCAGAAACATATCCAATTATTTGAGCCACATTTAATGTGTCATTTGCAACTGCATTGAATTTGGACTAGTCTAAAATATTGGCGTGTGGTAAAGAGTTAATGAATAAGTCACCCACAATCACTGTGCTAATGATACTTACTGCATCTTCGAGGCTGTTTTAGGCATAATATCTTGCAAATAGTAGAGAGTGTAAATCCTAAAGTCTGCACGATTTCTGTGCAGTCTGATCTTGATCTTTACTGTCTGCAAAAGTGCATAAGTTGCCCTTAGAGGCAGTCCTAGGGATTAATCAAGCAACAGAGAAAACTATTCCAGTGTGTTATACATATGTTTACTGTTGATAGGCCCTGTCTTATCTTTGGTCATCATTTGCACTACCCATAAATCTGACATTCATTACCAACTAACTAGCTAGCCCAGAATAAAATTAACTGAGTCGAAAGAAATAGAATTTCTGGCATGACCCCCTATAACAATATGGTAAACATCACAAACTTCAAATGAAAACCCTGGCGTCTTCTTGTGCTCAGTATCTTCATCACTTCCTGGGAGTTTCCAAATTTTGTGCATGGAAACTACACAGACTATGAGAGTAGGGGTAAAGTATGGATCAGGATGAGACTGCACAAAACATGCAGTCATTCAGGATCTATACAATCAGAGACTTAGATATTCTAGCCATAATGGTCATAAAATTTGAATAACTTTGACTTTTCTACTAAGTAAAAAAGGCTATTCCAAATATGTCTGTATCACCTAATTTGTTGTCTGCAAATGCTTTGCATTCGGACAAGTCCAAAATTTTGCTGTGTCGTAAAGCATTAACCCTTTCCCAAACAAGCCCTGGTTTTCACGTGTCTGCAGTACAAGTCTTTTGAAAACACTGTGGGAAAAGGTGAAATTGCTCGTAACGAGCAATTTCTCCTTTTCGCACAGTGTTTTCTACCCTTTTGGAGAACTTTCTGCCATTTTCATCAAATTTAAATTGTCGTTTGCAAACTCTTTCAATTTGGACCAGTTTAAAATTTATCATTTGGGAAAGCATTAAAGTGGCTTAAAATCCATGGTAGGACAGAATGTGATGAAGACTCAGCCTGTTTGCATTAACTTTGTTTCTACATGTAAAATTCAGGGTACAAAGGCCTACATGACTGAGGAATGTTTGGCAAAACTCACCATTATAATCTATTAAACTTAAATCTCATTAAAGAACGGATTATGAAATTAAATAAATTTTGTTCACCCCAAGCTTAATTTGGACCCTTGATCTTACAACAAACTAAGCCCGCTAATAAATTCATAAGTTGACTTTAACCCTTAACCAGACGACAAAATTCTAGCCTTGTCCAAATTGAAAGCATTTGCAGACATTAATTTCAATGTGGCTCAAATGGTGCAAATTTTCTTTGATAGGGTAGAAAACATTGCGGGAAAAGGAGAAAATGCTGGTTACCAGCATTTTCTCCTTTTCCCACAATGTTTTCAAAAGGCTTCTTTCCCAGGGGCATCAAAAGGCGGCATTGTGCGGTAAAGGGTTAAACAAGCAGTTACCCCCTGAAACAAATTTGCATCAGGATCACCAAGTTGAGAGCATCCTTGTTAACTCTTTGCCAAAGAGCAAACGTTTACACTTGTCCAAATTGAAATCATTTGCAGAAGACAAATCACAGACAGCTCAATGCTTTCAATCCTTTTAACTCTTTACCAAACGAAAAAAAATTTTGGGCTCGTCCCCCTGCGAAAAATGTTCAAGAACTTGTAGTGAGTTCATGAACATTCAAGAACCTTTCTTGAACCTTAAGAACTGTTCTTGAACCAATAAAACAGTTCAAGAACTGAGGTTCTAGAACCCAAATGGTTCTTGAATACTGGTTCTAAAAGCAAGAAAGTGAAAGAACATTAATTCTAGAACACCATCAGTTCTTGAACTGATCTGAAAGTTCATGAACTTTCAAGAATCTTTCTTGAACCTTCAGACATGTTCTTGAACTTTTAAAACAGTTCTTGAACTGGGGTTCTAGAACCCAAATAGTTCTTGAACATTGGTTCTAAACGCACAAAGTGAAAGAACATTAATTCTAGAACACTGCCAGTTCTTGAACTGATCTGAAAGTTCTTGAACAGTTGACCTAGAATACAAATGGTTCCAGAACATTGCTTTTAATACACTGACCAAATTCTACAAACCCTGGTTCTAGAACTGTACCAGATCTTGAACGGTTGGAAATCTAGAATTTGGTAAACTTGTATGTTTTGCTGCAAATTTGTGTAATGGCAAAAATTAGCAAGTTGTCTTTCCTTCAATTTGCATAAAAGTGGTTTCAGATGCTCGTTTACATTTCAGATGCATACATGTGCTTTCAGAAACATTAGCAGCCATGAGGTCTAGTGTATTTATGCAGGGATCATACATGTGTTCATATATTATCCCTGATTTATGTGAAATGGCAGTAATATAACTGTTGCAGACTCATTTACATTTTTGAAGTCAATCAGATAATTTGAAATTTTTTTTCCATCACAATGTTTTGAAAATTTCGACTTCATTTTCCACTTGATCTACGTGGGATTGCGTAATATGCTACTGATGATTTATACAATGGCTCTTTATTGGCTTTTATCTTGCTACTAAAATTAAGTTACAAACAATCTCTGCATTGCTGCAGTCTCTTATGTAATGGTGGAGTCAAGCCCAAAACTGAGTAAGTCCAGCTGGTGAATAAGCAGGACTTTAGCTAGCCTCGGAAATTCAGGAGTAGATGACCCATTGACCCACAAGTTTCAGGGGTCAAATCTAATTTTTCAAGAGTCAAACAAAAAAATCACGAGTTAAAAATGGAAACTTTAAGAGTTTATAGTAACTTTTTGTTGTTGTTGGACATTATTAATATTGCAATATAGATGTGGAGTGAACAATAGTGATTATGTTCAAGGTGGCTAGGGTTAAAACCTTATTCACCTAAGCAATCGGTAAGAAAATTATGGACAATCCTTTTCACTCAGAAGTCCTTTGTTAAACTTTGCTGAAATAATGATAAGACTTATTTACTTCTAGTACCATCCAAAAACATGTAAAGTTTTAATGTTCATTGGCCTGGATTTTTGTGTTTCATCGTCACTCGACGATATTATTGCAAACTTTTTTTTTCTGGATACTATCAAGTAAGTATCACTGATAGAAAAAATTGCAATGAAAAGCAGAAATTGTATGACTGCAGGGGAACTCGCACTTGAGGACAAGTTCGGAGAACATAACCGAAAGTAGATACAGCTACCAGTACCTGAATTATTTACGCCTATCATTTTCGTTCGTATTAATCTCGTCATAAATATTAACAGATAGAGATCTACGATGTACTAGTTTACTAACCCTTATTTAATTGTCATGCTGGTTAACAAAATCGTAAACTTGCGGTTTTCTGAAAAAGAAGCGTAGAGAATATGGAGGAGGAACATGTTTATGTTTACTTTCATTCGGAAGGGTGCATGGAACACACCGGGTTTCACTTCGAACTGCTTGATAACCATATTTCACCTCTTGTGACAGTATTATACATCAAATAGTAAATTCTTTGCCATGGCTATACTCATTTAACTAATTTATTATGTAATTATCACTAACATGCCAAAAAAAAATCTTTTCAAATGGAATTAGAAGAAACCCTGACAAATTATCGTTAGAAAAAAATATTTTCCAGAAAATTAGCATAAAATTATACTATACATAAATATATTTCATTTCAGGTCAAAAGTTATCACTACGGCAATAAAAATTGTCATTTTTGGGTGAAATTTGGTCACCAAGTGTTGAAATCCTGTGGAATTTGGTTTTTTTCATGCACCCGGAAAATCTCGGGTAACCCGTTATTCACTTCCGCTAGGTGGCATTTTTCACATGACGTGCGCAATCAACGGTTGTCCAATTTAAATCCATTAGATGCATAGACTATATCGGCCGAGCTCTTCTCCACTTTTGCGGTTGAATGTCGATTTCTTCTTGTTCGTTTTCATTGGTTAGTTCTGTAAAGCGCAATCAGACCCTGATGATGACTTCACAGGGAAGAAATATGGATGATGCTTGAATGTCGGGTAAGAAACGTTTCAATTTTCGTGTTTTCTGCGTGTGTCTTCTGCGGAACCCCGCAACAGAACAGAAGAACATCAATTTATCGAGAATATTTCTTAGTAGATCTAATCTCGCGATGCTTTCCAATATTTCGTCCACCGTTGTTTTATGTTGCTCGGCCGTTGCTCCTTCGTCCCCAAACCAGTCCATCCCGGAGTTTTTTGTGTTTGTGATTCCAGATTGGCGATTTTACCGAAAATTTCAAAATGTCTTGTTCGTACCTAGTACATTTATGCAATCATTTGAATTAGATTTGAATTTCATTTGATGTCGATCTACATTTTTTTTTTGAAGTCTGTTTAAAGATCAAAATATAAGATACAATTATGGGATACTACCGCATTGACAGATATGTCACTTCTCACTGACATGTTTTGTTACACTTCTGAAAACAAATTTTGAATTAAAAAAAAGAGAAAATGGTGCTGGCATTCTTGTTTTTACATATTTGCTCTTCGTTCAATGGCAAATCCTTTTGTTTGAGTGGCGTTTAATTTGATGTCTGCAAGATTTTTTAGTATGGATGAGGATAAGATTCATAATTGTCATTTGGTAGAGAGATGACAATCAAAAACATCAATTGTAAATTGTTTGTGTATTGTTTGTTGTCTTGACTGTCCTTTTTTTGTAGAGACTCACTGACCAGAAAAAGACCATAGCAGCTTGAATCTTGAAATGCAGAGTCCATAGCTCCAGATAAGTAGGAGGATACCAAAGTTTTAGTTTTGATCATAAAATTGCTGTTCTAAATAAGTTCTGTAACCCAGCTCTAGAATTGTTCATGAACCTCAAATTATACTTCTAGAATTACAGGTTCAAGAATTTTAAGTTCTTGAATTAGTTCCTGAACATCAGTGTTCTAGAACAGCCAATTAATGTTCATGAACTTTTCAAGAACTAGAGTAAAGAATTGTTCTGGAACTGTTTCTTGAATTCCTCACAGGAAGTTCTTGAATTAGTTCTTGAACATCAGTTCTAGAATTATGGCCATTTAATGTTCATGAACTATTCAAGAACTAGGTTCAAGAACTGTTCTAGAACTTTCTAAAGAAAGTTCTTGAATTAGTTCTAGAACATCAGTTCTAGAATTATGGCCATTCAATGTTCATAAACTATTCAAGAACTAGGTTCAAGAACTGTTCTAGAGCTTTCTAAAGGAAGTTCTTGAATTAGTTCTGGAACATCAGTTCTAGAATTATGGCCATTCAATGTTCATGAACTATTCAAGAACTAGGTTCTAGAACTGATGTTCCAGAATTATGGCCATTTAATGTTCATGAACTATTCAAGAACTAGGTTCAAGAACTGTTCTAGAACTTTCTAAAGGAAGTTCTTGAATAAGTTCTGGAACATCAGTTCTAGAATTATGGCCATTCAATGTTCATGAACTATTCAAGAACTAGGTCCTAGAACTGTTCTAGAACTGTTTCTTGAATTCCTCGCAGGAGTTCTTGAATTAGTTCTTGAACATCAGTTCTAGAATTATGGCCATTTAATGTTCATGAACTATTCAAGAACTAGGTTCAAGAACTGTTCTAGAACTGTTTCTTGAATTCCTCGCAGGGGTTCCCAATTGTAAGCATTTGCAGACGACAAAATAAATGTGACTCACAAGTTGAAATTGGATTTTGGTTGGTTAGAAAACATTGTGGGAAAAGGAGAAAATGCTGGTAACAACACTGGTTACCAGCATTTTCTTCTTTTCCCACAATGTTTTCAAAAGGCCTTCCTTCTCAAGGTCGTTAAAAGTCGGAATTGTGTGGTAAAGGGTTTAAGAAAGATTCTATAAATGAACCAAATTTGTTGTTTGCAAATGCTTTAAACATGTACCAGTCTAAAATTCTATGTTCTGGTAGTATGCCCTTTACAAAGCCAATTCCATACTTTAATGACCCAGAGGAAGGCGGCTTTTGAAAACACTGTGGGAAAAAAGGATAAAATGCTGATTACCAACATTTTCTCCTTTTCCCACAATATTTCCTACCTTTTTACAGACAGAACCACCACTTGTGGTACACTAGGATTTTCATCCACAACTGTTTTGACTTTTGACAAGTCTAAACTTGTTGCCTAGAAGAGCTGCCCTTTACTACACAATCACGATTTCAAGGAAAAGGACTTTCGAAAACATTGTGGGAAAAAGAGAAAATGCTGGTAACCAGCATTTTCTCCTTTTCCCCCACAATGTTTTCTACTCTTTCAAGGAAAAATGTTCTAATTTTTGCAACATTTAGTTTGTTGTCTGCAAATGCTTTATGGGCCAGTATAAAATAGTTTACCTTTACCACACAATCCAGACTTTTTAACAACCCTGTGAAAAAAGCCTCTTGAAAACATTGTGGAAAGAGGAGAAAAGGCTGGTAACCAGCATTTTCTCCTTTTCCAACCATGTTTCCTATCAAAGACAAATTTCTCCCTTTGAGCTAGAATTGATTTGTTGTAATTTCGACCAGTCTAAAATTATGTCATTTGGTAAAGAGTTAAACCAAAGGATACATTGGTTGACCTCAAGGGGTGAGGATCAGCATTATCACATTGTTCTATCTCCCTGCAAACATGGATGTTTGTATGTTTGTTTTGGGACTAGTTGCTTGATATCTGTAATCTTGACTAAATGTTATCCTGTTCTATAATTTGTTACAAAATTTAAGTTGAAGAAGGATTATTTAACTGTAAAATCTTTGCTCGTCTATCACAAAGTCTCAATAGTACGATGTTCGTCATCATGCATATTTATTTTTATTGGCTGCCTTCGGGAGTCAGTTATCTGTACTAACCTATCACAATGTTTTCTTTTCTCAAAGAAACTGTTACTAAGACTTTTTTAGAAAGAAATTACATGTACAAGTACACGCCATCGGTGGCAAAAAAGTTTACATAAATTTTGTAAATTTTTGAGCATATAGAATACAATGCTATCATCAAACTAACAGCTTTGACTTTTTCCTCACACAAAAGCCACTGCTTCATAAGCTGTGTTAAAAGTAACTCCAAGTCATTATTCTCCAGCAATACACTGTACTTATCCAAATTGAATAAAAGGGTGCTGACATGTACTTATGTTTTCGTATTTAACCCTTTACCAAATAATCCCATCTATTAATGACCCTGAGAAAGAAAGCTTTTGAAAACTTTGTTGATGAAGGAGAAAATGTGGGGACCTTTTCCCGAATATTTTTTATCAGTCCAAAAACAATTGTCTGAGTCAGAATTATTTTGTCTTCTGGAAATGCTTTCAGTTAGGACTAGTTTGAAATTTTGTTGTTTGGTACAGAGCTGTAAATCGATCTGCACAAGTTTATTGTGTCACTGTCTTGGGAATTATGCCTGTACACATGGCATGGCAATTGTTTATATTATTGGCAGCGGGTGAAACCCGCTGTCATAGTCCCCAGGATGAGTTACTGATTTTCAACGCTTACGATATTTATCTAGGTCGAGAATTCTTGCATCCGGCAGCTTTTTCCTGGATACGTGAGGTAAACAAAACTTGATTCCTACACTTGACTAAATAGTTCCTCCATGAATACACAAACGATCATGTATAAATACGCGCTACTCGCGCAGACGACACCCTTTCAAAACTGCCTTACACCTTACGAGTTCATCCGTAATGTTACTGTAGAATAGAAACGGAAAGAGGGCATTGGTATCTACATAGACCGAAAAAGTGCAAAAGAAAATATTTTCAGAGCAAAAGTTTTTATTAGTCGCCGCGCAGAAGCGCGCGACTATATTTTTAATAGTTTTTCGAGTTAGGACATGGACAATGGGAATTTCTTTTTTATAGGGGTGTTAAGGTTAACAAGGAATCTTTCTACTTCGCCTTAAACTGGCTTTTTAATTCATTCTTAAACTACGAAGTATATACAATACAATACTATTTTTGCTCTGTTAATACTTACAACATCAAAAAATCCGCCCAAGTATTACTTTTATTTTCGCTATTCGCGAGAAATGGACTCATCCAAATAAATGCCTTGTTTCCATTGGTCAAGGCTGTACAGGTTTCCAGTCATTTCGTACCTAGTTAATTTCGTACCTAGGTCATTAAGTAGATACGATTTTGGTCCATTCGTACCTACCTATACTTTCTATTTTGGTCATTTCGTATCCAGTTGGTCATTTCGTATCCACTTTCGTCATTTCGTACACAGGTTTAATTATCATTTTGATTATTTAGTACCTAGTTTTTCCTACTATTTGTGTTTTTTGTTGAATGACCACCGCTAAAATTGTACATTGCTGAAATTGTGTTAAATTCCGCTGAAGAACGAGTATGATGGTTATGATTGTATCTAACCATTATTGGTTACTTCTTTCTAAGTTTAGTTTTTAAAACAAAGATTGTTTAGAACCCTTTTGTTTATTTCTCACCAAGTTCTAGATAAATTTACATGTACTTTGTTGGAAAAAATCTGGAGAGAGACCAGTTTTTCGCTGTGTTGTTCATAAATCGCAATGCAAAACCAATATTCTTTATTAACAGCGTTCACCAAACAGTATAGTTTTAGACTTGTTTAAATTTAAAGCATGCCTTGCAAACTTACGTTCTCTTGAATCATACTATCCTAGGACATTAACATTTTAGTAACTTGGCCCTGTTTTCAACACTTTCCCAAACAAACGCGGGTTATCATGTGCGCTGTCAAATTCTTTTGGGAAAAACATGTTGGATAAGGAGAAATTACTCGTTATAAGCAATTTCTCCTTTAACAAATACTTTTCCCCCCACTACTAGCGAATTTTCTACCATTTTTGCAGCTTTTTAAATTGTCGTCTGTCAACTCTTTGAATTTGGAAGAGTCTGATATTTTTCGTTTGGAAAAGAGTTCAGAGAGCGCTATGCGAGGGTATTAGATACTGTAACAGAAGACAACTTTTGATATAGATTCACAGTCACATCAATTTCATAATGTGTTAAAAAATCTGCTGATGAAAACTGACATTTACTTATTTGCCCTGGCTTTCTTGAAGCATTAAATAAAAAAATTTGCGGCGACTTTGATTCTTTGCATCGACTTTTTCTTGTCGGTGTTTGTTTGCATGATGAATTTTGAGCATAGGGCATCGTAATGGGATTCGTGTAACATCGCCTTTTATCGCCAAAGTCGTACGGATTCGGCTATGACAGGCGATGTTACACGAAAAGTCACCCATTAAGCCTTTGGTAGACGGCAAAATTTCAGCTGTGTTCAAACTGAAAGCATTTGCAGACGACAATTTCATTGTGGCTCAAATGGTACAAGTTTTATTTTATAGGATAGAAAACATTGTGGATAATAGAGAAAATGCTGGTTCCCAGCATTTTCTCCTTTCCCAGACTGTTTTCACAAGGCTTTTTTCTCAAGGTTGTTAGAAGTCGGCATTGAGTGGTAAAGAGTTAAAAGTAGTTATAACTGCAAATTATATTATGCATTTACTTTTACAACACAATCTCAAGTTTTAACGACCCTTAGAACATAACTTTTTACAAACATTGTAGGAATGGGAGAAAATGCTGGTAAGCAGCATTTTCTCCTTTTCCAACAATGTTTTCTACCCTATCAAAGATGTACACTGTTTTTGAGCCATGTTTCAATTTTTGTCTGCAAATGGCTTCTTTCAGTATAATTTATTAGCAGTTAATGAAATTTAAACAGCTTGGGTCATAACAGCTGCCAGTGTACCTATGCATGCGTTTCTTGGCTATTTCCTTAAGGTCATGCACTGAATAACAACATGGCATAAATGATAAGTGGATCAGAAAGAAGACCATGCTGGAAATTTAAACCAGCGGTACCAACTTCAAGTCTTTGAGCTACAAACTCCTTAAAAGGGATCGGCAAAACTTTTATAAAGCACATTATTTGGCCTACAAGGATTTTGAGGTGTAAAACCTCAAAATTATACTAAGACTGGTTTTCAGTACTTTAAG
Source organism: Tridacna gigas (assembly GCA_945859785.2). Taxonomy (NCBI): domain Eukaryota; kingdom Metazoa; phylum Mollusca; class Bivalvia; order Cardiida; family Cardiidae; genus Tridacna; species Tridacna gigas. The sequence continues at coordinate 14,498,987 of OX244031.2, read as the reverse complement.
ATACCTTTCAAGAATTTCATAAATGTTACGGATTGATATAATAGAAAACATTGGTTAGAAGCACTTTCTCCATTTCCACAAATGTCTTTAAAGGCCTCTTCCACAGGGTCATAAAAACTTGGGATTGTTTTGGAAAGGATTAATATCATTTATTCAAGTCTTGTTTTCTGCCTGTGCTCATGTACTAGATTTTATCTTTATTTTAGCCACAAACAAATGAGCTGTGCTTTGGCAAAAGGGGGCTTCTTGCATCCTCGTGATGGATTATACCAAGCAAGACATAAATAATTATTGATCCATAGACCGACCCTTCGTTGTACAGAAAATGGACCAATGGCGAAAAGTTTCAGCCCAGGTCAGCCTGTGAAGACTGCACAGACTGACTGCCTGCACAGGCTGACCTAAGTCTATACTGTTTGCAGATCGATTAAGGCACCTTTTTACTTCAAGTCAAGTATAAAGGAAACCTGTGCAAAGAAAGTAATAAGATCTGTAGCTGGCACAAACCTGCTGCCTTCAGTGCGTCAGCACTTTGATTTTTCTTTTAGGATCAAAAACCATTTTAACAAAAGTTCACACAACTTCAGGCAGCATGGGAAATCAACTGGTCATGAGACTTAAAGTAACAATAGCTGCCGAAAGTAAACAAAGCGATGTCAAAATGCATTTAAATCAAAATTATTCCATTTAACTCTTTACCAAATGACAAAATTTTAGACTAGTCCAAATTGAAAGCAGTTGCAGACGACAAAATAAATGTAACTAAAAAAATGAAATTTGTCTTGGGAAGGGTAGAAAACATTGTGGAAAAAGGAGAAAATGCTGGTTACCAGCATTTTCTCCTTTTCCCACAATGTTTTCAAAAGACTGAATTCTTAGGGTCGTTAAAAGTCTGGATTGTGTGGTAAAGAGTTAAGGGTATGGAAATTATTGTGAAGATGACAACCTGTTATTGTACAGCTGGTCCAAGTATTAGTCGCTGGCAGAGAAATTAAAATTCAAAACTGGGTAAAAAATTGCCAGGTCACTCTATCTTTTGTATACTTTTTGCCATCATTCTTTTGGCCTTACAATTTGAAGCAACCTTGATGCTATGCATCAATATTTTCTTGTGTGTCATTTTAAGAAGTCTGGCTTGAGCAATAAGGAAAAAGTGAGATAAACTACAGTTTTAGTACATCACCACGTTGTCTTCATTAATCAAACACCAACTGCTAGTGAAAAATAAATGAAATGTCACACTGGGAGATAAATGCTCTCAAATTTTTAGTAACTAACTGAAAACAACAATCTGTACAAATTTGACTTTTCCTTTTAAAGAAATCTAGCTTAGATAAAGAAATTGAAATACAGTAACATTTCATTATGTTACAAAATAGTCTACAAGAATGGGAATCAAACACCGAAAATTCAAGCAAAAATTTAGTACTAACAAACTCATTGATACCAGAAAAGGACTGCAAAAAACAACCTATCATTACCTCCAATCTCTTCTACAAGGAAACAGAGACAACAACAAAATTTTAATGTAACCTTTGTCTTGATTTTTTACATACTGTGATAAATCTTCAAACCTAATTTACCATGTTGGACATCAAAAAAGGTAAAATATCAGTTCATACCAGAAATATGCACAAGCTGCAGTGCAATAAAATCTAAGATGTAAAAATCAATTAAATAAGAAAAGAAAATGGCATTCAGATTAAAACCAGCCATTAGAGAAATCATTCTCTCATGAACCTATAATTGTCTCTTTCTTATAAAACCGGACAGTGAAAAACACTCAATACCCAATTCAGACTTTGCAAAAATTGTGCGATCCATTTTGGGCCCACAGTATTTTTCCATGGGAATAAATAAATTATCAAAAGCATGTACTACAGTGTGTTGGTAGTACAGGCAAAAGTAGGCAAACCAAGCACTGAATAGTGGAAGATGAATTTTAGTTTCCTGGTACTTTGGAAAGCCACAAACTATTCTAAATGCCTTTAAATAGTAATTCTCAAGAATTTTCTAAATTTCAATGTAATTTCTGGTCAGCCAAATCAACATATTTAGCCAATCAGAAACTGTATTACATTCTTGATTAATGAAAGAATGCAATTCAGAGTATTCTATAACCCTGTACCATACGATCCTGACTGTTAACGACCCTGAGGAAAAAGCCTTTTGAAAACATTGTGGGAAAAGGAGAAAATGCTGGTGACCAGCATTTTCTCCTTTTCCCACAATGTTTTCTACTCTTCCCAAAACAAAGTTCAATTTTTGAGAAACATTTATTTTGTCGTCTGCAAAAGCTTTCAATTTGGACTGGTCTGAAATTTTGTCGTTTGGTAAAGAGTTAATACTACATATGAGCAATAGTATCAATGTCCAGAGACTTCAAAAATTACTTAGCTTTTTAACCCTTTGCCAACCAATCCCAAGCATTAACGACCCTGAGAAAGACAGCTTTTGGAAACATTATGGGAAAAGGAGAAAATGCTAGTTACATTTTCCCACAATGTTTCTTATCCAATCAAAGGCATGTATCATCATTTGAGCCAAAATGCAAAATGCTTTGAAGCCAGAAATTTTGTCATTTTGGTAAAGAGTTAAAGATAAAAGGTCTCACATTGCTGTCAAAATTGACCATGCCTTCCTGAAGTCCTTTTAACTCATTACCAATTGCAAAATTTTCAGGCGAGTCCAAATTTACAGCATTTGCAGACGACAAATTCAAAGTGGCTCAAATGATGGGATCTGTCTTTGATACAGTAGACAACATTGTGGAAAAAGGAGAAAATGCTGGTTACCAGCATTTTCTCCTTTTGCCACAATGTTTTCAGGAAGTTTCTTTTTCAGGGTTGTTAAAACTCGGGATTGTGTGGTAAAGCGTAAAATGGGCCTGTACATTCCTGAAAAACAAAGTAAAATAGAAAACTGCTGCTCTTACCTTGCCCGTTTTGACCATGAAACTGTTGTAACTTTTTCTCCAGCTTTTGCTGTCTGCGGCGCCTCATTACAGCCTCAGGATTGGAAATGCTTCTGGTAAAACTTGTTTCTGGGGCATCTGTATACAACTGCTGAGCCACGCCAGAGTTTTTGGCTTCATGCTCTTTATTCATCTTTCTCTCCTTCTCTGCTTTCTTCTTTTCTTTCTTTTCACGCTTAGAAAGCTTCCTTTTGAAATTTGCATTTTCCTTCTCGCTTGCAGCTGTGGCACCCTGACACGAAAGTTGATAATGCCATCATTATCACCAACAAATTTAACCCTTTACCAAAGAACACAGAGTTTTGACAACCGCTGAGAAAAGGTTTTTTGAAAGCATTGTGGAAAAAGAAGAAAATGCTGGTAACCAGCATTTTCTTCTCTTCCCACAATGTTTTCTACCCGTCCAAAGACAATTTTCTGTTTTAGGGTCACATTTATCTTTACATCTGCAAATATTTTCAATTAGAAAAGTCTAAAATAATACCATCTGGTAAAGAGTCAGCCATTTAAGCCATGAGTATTAACAACATGGATCTTTTCAGTCAGGGAAAAAAGGCCCAAATACTGCACTATCAAAGCTGTTTCAAGGTCACTCTAAGACAAAAAATCAGAGACTGCAGATCCAAGATCAGACTGCATGTTTGAACAATGTATGACAAAAAATTAGAGTGTGAACTACACTAACTTGGTCCTTTTTTTGCAAGAAACTTACCAATAAACCCATTACTGTTCAATTACATTCCATGTCCCTAGTGTGAAGTACTTTTGAGAACATTGTGGGAAAAGGAGCAATTGTGATCTTTGCCCACATTTTTTTCCAATACCATCATTCATATCTCTCCTCCCCTAAAACATTTCAGTTTATCAGTACATCTCCAAATACAGTAAAACTCTGATATAGCGAATTTCACGAGACCGTCAGATTTAATTCGCTGTAAGCATAATTCGCTTTATTGATAGTACGAACTTCGTTATATTTCGGGACTCAAAGGTGGACACATTTACATGCAGTCTAACATTTATTTGGTATTTTGTTTTTAATGAAATTGCTTTCCTTTTTTTGGAATCCATGCTCAACTTGAAACAATTCCAACAAGAACGATTAGCACTGAACAGTACAATGGGACAGGTAGGAAAAACTAGTAGCCGATTTCGTATTTATTTAATCGAGTGAGCGATGTTAATCATTCAAAACACATTTTATACCGGTAGGAATTGAAAGCATTTGCAGACGACAATTTTCTACTTGTGGCAAATTACACCTAACCACGATAATTATCGATCGATAACGCAGTCACTTTATGTTGTGTAGATCAACGCCTCTAGCGTCAACGTGTTAATTGGGCAAGCGGGAAGGTGTGAATAACTGACTTCGTAATTAAAGACCCTTAGATGCGACTTCAGTGTAACCAAGGTATTTTCAGTTGAAATGGATATCTGCGGACCTGATTTTTGATTCGCAATATGCGAAAATTCGTAATATCCAAATTCGTTTTAACAATTAATTTTTACAAAGGCGAAAGAAGGTTTTTGCCGGGGAATTGATTTCGATTCGTACTAAGCGAAAATTCGCATTATCAGAGTTCGTTATAATTAAGTTTTACTGTAGCTAGTTCAAGTATGGGCTAAAAGTAACATATTAATTTAAACCCTTCAACTACTAAATACAGTAACTAAAATGACACTTCTGTGCAAAAAAAAAATGTCATTGTATGGACAGGGTAGACCCAAGGCCAGACTGCATGTTCTTTATCAGTGTTTCCGTTTAAATAACATTTTACCGAGTCCATGGGACCCAGTGCAACTGCAAAAATTGAGTCCCATTGCGTTCCGAGTCCCATTTTTGCCTGCATAAATCGTCCGTTTATTAAGGCCAAATTTGGTTCATGGATAAAAAGAAGTTATTTCAAATGACTTCTTTATGGAACCTTTCACAGATTTAATGTGCTATGCATGCCGGTGACCATTGCTCGAAACAGTAAGAATCTTATGTCACGATGGAACTTCTTTGAAAGTCCATGCAACCTATTGTAAAAACCTTATTTCTGCTTAGTTTCATGACAAATCAAACACTTTACACGAATAGAGGAATATAGATAAAGTTCTCTAAGCATCCAATCTTGGAAGGCAGGATCTTTCGGCCATTTGTCTCGGAAAGATCGCAAATGCTTTTTCTTTTTGGGCCGGGAAGCCATCTTCAGGAAAGAAATGCTAAACAACAGCTGTTTTCCTAAGATCAGTTCGCCGGGAAAGACAATATGAGCACAACGCGGGTAACCAGTCAAGTCGACGACAGAGATCTATTTTTAGCTTTCTCTGCTATATCTTGGCATTACAAGATCTATTTATAGACACTTTGGAATTCTGATGGTCAGTTTGTACAAGGAATGTTAAAATCTTCATACCAGTATTTTGCATTGTTTTCGTTATTGATGAAGATCTAGTTAAATCATGGTTTTGACTCATTTCAGACTGCGTTCAAGGGACGCGATCAGCTTTGATATTTTGCGTCTGAGCTGATTTTCGTGTGTCTATAGATACTTTTATGTCATAAACGGAAACCCTGTATATGGTCTAATGTTGATCCACAATGTCTGCAAAATGGTTTTAAGTCACCCTTAGCAGCCTTAGGTTTAATAATAATTTTTTGGAGCAAATAAAATCCGTATCTTACCTCTCTTCTTAGCAGGAAGCGACCCTCTCTAACATCTTTTCCCCAGTTCAACTGCACATATAGAACTCTTTCCTCATCCAGTAGTCTTCTCTCCTCTGAAATACATGAACATGTGTCTCAAAATACTCTTTAATTAACCCTTTCCCACACAAGTCCTGGTTTTCACATGTCTGCAGTACAAGTCTTTTGAAAACACTGTGGGAAAAGGAGAAATTGCTCGTAACGAGCAATTTCTCCTTTTCCCACAGTGTTTTCTGCCCTTTTTGAGACCTTTCTGCCATTTTCATCAAATTTAAAATTGTCGTCTGCAAACTCTTTCAATTTGGACCAGTCCAAAATTTGTCATTTGGGAAAGAGTTAACTCTTTACCAAACAACAAAATTTTAGACTAGTTCATTTTCAAAGCATTTGCAGATGACAAATTAAATGCGGTTCAAATGATTGGATTTGTTTCTGAAAGGTATGAAACATTGTGAGAAAAGGAGAAAATGCTGGTTACCAGCAGTATCTCCTCCCTCAATGTTTTCAAAGTCTAATTTCCCAGGGATGTTAACACTCGTCATTGTGTGGTAATGGGTTAACTAAATTTATCTTATTTCTTGTCCTGTTCATTCTTTAAATAAAGTTTCTTTACCAAACAACAAAATTTTAGACTTGTCCAAATTGAAAGGATAATGCACAGGACAAAAGATATTAAACAATGGGATTGGTTTTTCCAAGGGTGGAAAGCATTGTGGGAAAAGGAGAAAATGCTAGTAACCAGCATTTTCACCTTTTCCCACGTTTTCAAAAATGATCCTTCTTTGGGTCATTCAACATGGGACTGTTTGGTAAAGGTTGATTGATTGATTGATTGATTCATTGATCGACCGACCAATTGATTGACCGATTAATTGTATATTTTTAACGCTGTTTTTAACATTATTTAAGTTATATTGCGGCAGCCAGTGCACCTATCCATGCTTTCCTGGAGTTTCTTTTGCCAGGCTATACACAGTATTTATTTCTAAGCCAATGGCTGCTTTCCCACGTAACTAGCGTCGAAACAATGGTCAGCTGTAAGAGAGGAATGAATCCTGTCGCAATGACTTTGGTTAAATTGGTTGAGTCTGGGATCAAATCAGAAACCCTCTGTTCTCAAGTCCTGTACACTATTGACTGAGCTACTGGGGCTCAGCTATTTGGTAAAGGGATCACATTATAAATTAAAGTGGAGAATCAGAAAAATGTACCCAGAGGGCATGAAAGTACTAAAGTTATTTATTTTATTCATTTCTTTATTATATAGACAAAATCAATCTCAACTTATAAACAGTCTAGTTGTGGATAGTTTAGTTTTATAAAAAAACCCATATCAATTCTTTGCCATTTCTCTTTCGGTTTTATGACAGCTTTATCTGTCTTTTAGGGAAAAAAAAGGAACTTGGGTATTTTGAGTCCCTTATGGACCCAAATACTGTATGGCCAAGGTTACACCAAAATTTTGACGGTATACTTTAATTTTAATTCAAGTCTCAATAACAATTTTTTTCACATGCAACATTAAGAAAAGTTTTAAGACATTCGGTCAAAAAAAAAGAATGACTGGGACTTAAACAAAACCACATACATATACACGTACAATTTCTAATCACAAACTTGAGCAATCATTCATAAATTTTTCACCTTGGTTGAAAAGGTAAATATTGGTATGAAAAACATGTCAAATATTTTGGGTTTTCTCCCAAGTCAAATACCTAAATAGCTTACCAATGTTTATACTTGTATATAACCAACCCTTTACCACACAATCCTGAGTTTTAACGACCTTGAGGAAGAAGGCTTCTGAAAACATTGTGGGAACAGGAGAAAATGCTGGTAACCAGCATTTTCTCCTTTGCCACAATGTTTTCTAAATTTTCACAGATAATTTCCACCATTTTAGCCACATTTCATTTGTAGTCTGAAATGCTTTGAATTTGGAGAAGTCCAAAACTTTGTCGTTTGATTTAAGTCATTACCACATGACAAAATTTGAGACCAGTCCAAATTGAAAGGATTTGCAGACGACAAAATAAATGTGACTAAAAAATTGAAATTTGTCTTGGGAAGGAAAGAAAACATTGTGGGAAAAGGAGAAAATGCTGGTTACCAGCATTTTCTCCTTTTCCCACAATATTTTCAAAAGGCTTCTTTCTCAGGGTCGTTAAAAGTTGGGATTGTGTGATAAAGGGTTAAGACTTAACCAATACATCAATGACAAGGTTTGACATTATTTCTATAGATTATTACATAAATATTTCTCTTTTTACATTAATTTTCAGAAGGCTGGATAGTGTAGAGGCCCAGATTTACAGCATTTACTGTTTTGAATGATACTTCTTTAGTTCTGCACCAAATTCTATAATGATAATGATGTCTGTACCCATTAGAACTGTCTCATTCTAATTGGGATCAGCATTTTCTCCTTTTCATATGGTTTCAAATGCCTCTTACTAGGGGTCTTTAAAACTCGGGATAATATGTAGTAATGAGTTAAGGGTTTATATATGCGAATGAATTAGCTTCATCTTTTATACTTCAAGGCTCATACAGTGTTTACACCGTCGTCAGCGGAAGAAACTAGGTGCTAAGCATTCTATTGCATTTGCAGCATTAGCCTTTGAGCACCAAATAAACCCAAAAGACATTTCAGTCTGGAAATAAGACTCCCGTTATGGATAATTTCAACGTTGTTTTTGTCCAGAATGTCTCAACAGAGCAGACTGTGTATATTGAAAGTGGTGCAGTCTGATCTTGATCCTGATCTACACTTGCAGCAAAGGCAAGTTGCGAAAGGCACTTTACGAGTATTATCTTCAAACTACCATTCCTAACATAGGACTGATCTTTTGTATAGTCTGCTAATTCATTACATAAAATTTACACTGTCAACACTATTTCAGTCATATCATTGCGACTTACATGAGCTGAGCCCTGGCAAGAGGAGGCTTAATGCATCTGTGTGATCAATGATACCAGTCAAGCCACCACATAATTATGGATACAACATGGCCACTTTTTTAACTCTTTACCGCACGGCAAAAATGTAGACTTGTCAAAATTGAAAGCAATTGCTGATGACAAATTAAATGTTGCTCAAATTGTGGAAGTCGTCTTTGATAGGGTAGAAAACATTGTGGGAAAAGGAGAAAATGCTAGTTACCAGCATTTTCTGCTTTTCCCACAATGTTTTCAAAAGGCTTCTTTCTCAGGGTCATTAAAAGTCGTGATTGTGTGGTAAAGGGTTACCAGCATTTTCTGCTTTTCCCACAATGTTTTCAAAAGGCTTCTTTCTCAGGGTTATTTAAAGTCGGGATTGTGTGGTAAAAGGTTAAACAACCGACTTACTCATGAGGTAGACTGGTCACTGGACATACGGAGACTGCACAGGCTGACCTGGGTCGATGCTTTTCGCAGATGCAATAAGCCCCCTTTTCAAAGAGCATGGTTCATATTCATGTATACCCTGGTTTCAGCAGTACCAGGCTAGGGCTTTGAAATGTTTTGCCAAAGGATTGTCTCCCACAAAAAAATCCAATGGTTGAATATTGGAGTGGACGGTAGAGTAACTTCACACAATGTGGTACATAATAATTTGTACTATCTGAAACTTGAGTAACACTGAAGGAACATGATATCCCCAGACATCTTTTTTTTTTAACAAACAATTTATTCTTTTCCCTCTTATCCCTTACCTTGAAAAAAATTTTAGACTTGTACACACAGGAGCTAATTACATAACTGCCACAAAGTAGCCTAATTCATACCTGCCATAAAGGAACTATTTTCATAACTGCAACATAAGAGCTTATTTCATACCTGTCACACAGAAACTAGCTTCATAACTGCCACAATAGAGCTTATTTCATACCTGCCACACAGGGACTAATTTCATACCTGCCACAATGGAGCTAATTTCGTACCGAGCATGAACTAACTACAACCTTTACGGCAAAAAGGAGAAACAGATCATGGATAACAGTGAAATAACTGACTGTCACAAGCAATGGCTCCTTTTCCATTATGTTTTGGAACATGTTGTTTTGTGTGGTGATTGAGTTCCCTATTTCTCATTTAGCTCTACATCTACAGTATAGTGCACTGAATTATAAAATGACTGTTTTCAGAAATTTTCAGCAGACAACTGTGACAATGTGCAACTATGACAACATTCACATAAATCATAAATAATCAACACTGATATAGTTTCATATACAGATCCATGTGAAACATTGTGATAAAAGGAGAAACTTCTTGCAGTGCTCCAGATAATTTTCAATGACATCAGTACAGTACTGATGAAAATCAAGATTAATCAGTACCAACATTTGGTTAACAAGACTGATTAAAGTCAAAATTGGTTTTCTTGCATTTGCTTTTATATATGCATTACTGTAAAACTAGATAACATTTTACCTAGTAACAGTATGATGGCGATCTGATCAACTGAGAGCCCATCTGGGTGCATGCGCTATTTGCTTCGTATTTTTTGTGCGTGATTATTCAATTTAGAGCATGAATTATTGCACCTTTATACATAAATGGGAACAGTGCTTTAGTCTTGGCCAGTCTGATTTATCTTTCAACGATTCTCAGTTTTGTTAGGATTATTTGGTTCTGGAGATGGATGAAATAACCTAGCCAGACGTTTCTGTGTATTCCCCGACTTTTTCGAAGCGCAAACTGTTCATTCCAAACATACATGTACATAGTACGATTATCCGCTGGTCCCACGCCGTGATCAATAAAAACTTGACTTAAGCCGAGATGCAGGGTCTAATTGCGGTCCGAGCCGATTTTTCCTTTTAATTCAACGGGAAAAAATTGGAAAATCGCTCGGCAATCCCGAAGATATCTGAGTGTTTGTCTGAGAAAGAGTAAGCTCCCTTTCATTGTGTATGGATTCGTACCCTATATTTTACATACCTGGAAAAACGTTCCGTGTCGAGTACGGAATTTTGTGAAAAAGAGATGTGTAACAATCAGACCGTCATCCGTAAATTAGTGAATACGGACCTTATCTGGAGCACTGTTCTTGTATCAAGCACCTGCTGGTTTTGCCACCTGTTGAGCAAATTACATGCTCTACAGGATGCAAAATGTCATGTATGCCAGAGGTAATGATCTACTAGCAAGTAAAATAGGACAGACTGTAGACCTGCTGACTATTCAACAATTTTTTCAGCTGTCATCCACCTGTATTACATTTCTTTTGTAAACTGATCCTGATCCTTTACTGGTTGTATACAATTTTGTATACAAATACACTTACCTCGATCTGGGCCAACTAAAATGCACAAGGAAGGAAATGCACTAAATGCCATATGTTGCAATAGTTTTATTCCTTTTTCAAAATGATGACCAGAGATCTTGTGTGTGAGCTTTAGTAACATGTAGGTATTGGTTTTCCTTTACAAGTAGTATAAAATTATATGGGCACCTAAATCTGGGTCAACTAAATGCACAACCAAGGATATACAATAAATGCGATCTTTTGAAAACAAACAATGAACTTCAAAGTTAACTGTCAGAATTGGCTCTAAATTTGAAAATAGCATCATTTTGCAGCTCTGACATGACCTATTTTAAAATGTCTATGTCTCAGATGAATAAGTAAGAGAAACACCCAAAAACACTTGAAAACACCCAAAACCACTGTCATTACACAACAAACCAATTTCTTAACACCTAAAACTTCTATCAATCTTAGAAAAAATGTCAACCATCAGGTGAATGAGATTTTAATAAAATGGTCCACTGTTAAAACCTATTTGCCAGGAAATTTCTACCATCACCTTCTATTAGTACTTTCAGTATTTTTTTTCTTTTTGATACTTTATTCAGGTCATTCGTTGCATTGTTAATAAAAAGGTCTGACGGCACCTGACTCTTGGTTTCAGTTTCAAATTCGATCCTCCATCAGTAGCACAGCAAATGCGTAACATCGAAATTTCCATTCATACATTTATTTTTGAAAAAAATAATGATTTCCAAACTGAACTTGAATCCATCAACCCTTTAGCACACTATCCCGACTTTTTAACGACCCTGTAAAAGAAGCCCGTTGAAAACATTGTGGGAAAAGGAGGAAATGCAGGTAACCAGCATTTTCTCATTTTCCCACAATCTTTTCTACCGTGCCCATGACAAATTTCAATTTTTCATTCCTATTTATTTTGTCGTCTGCAAATGCTTTCAATTTGGACAAGTCTAAAATTTTGTAGCTTGGTAAAGAGTTAAACAAAAAATTAATCAAAGGACTGATAGTCCTGAGAGTCGCCTGGATGGTAATGGGTTAGAAGTTTTCACCCTTTTTTGTTCAAATCTATTAAACGCATTCGAGATACAAAATAACTTAACTATAAGACAGTATTATATGCAAGCATATTTCTAAGTTGTCATCCTAAAATTACAGACATATTAAAATTTACATTAAAACAAATATATGTGGTGAGAATTAAAATTTAGGCACAAGGAACAGGTTTAAAAAGTTAAAAGTCTCTTACCCCAGGCGACTTCATTTAAAAAAATGGTTTTCAAAAGGTACAATCAATACAAAACAAGTCATTTCGTTGAAATGATATCCACCTCCGAAAAAAAACTTTTTTTTTATAGAAGCATAATTATAAGAGGTATTTTGTTTTGCATGTAAATGACCTTTTTTTGTTATTGGTGAAAATATACATTAAGCCCCCTTTTTCCATGATAGGGAATTTCATTAAATAAAAACAAATACTGATTGTCTGTGGCTTATGATAAACAATATAAACATGAATTTTCATAGAATTTTGTCCAGTAGTTAAAGAGATTGGTCCAGAATGGAAATATACATCAAACCCCCTTTTGCTATGACACCGCTTTAAAAACAAAAACAAAATACAACCGAAAGACATCAAGCGCCCTTTTTCCATGACAAGGCATTACATTTTAAAAAAAAAAGTGTATCGGAGGACTATCATGAGGACCACATGTATGAAGTTTCATTAACTTTCGTCAATGATTTTAGAACATATCTGTCTGAATGGACGGAAGATCGGACAGACGAACAGACGGACGGACAGACAACATGAAAACCATATCTCCCTCCCCACCCCGAAATTCAATGGGGCGTAATAACAGTCTAAGTTAAATCAATATTTACAGTTCCTCCCTAGCTTGATAATGCCTGTAAAGAATGTGGACAAAAATTATGGTTCTAGTTTGGTAAAAATGTTTTTCTAGTGCAGAATCTGGGTGATTTAACTTACATGTATATCTTCATTCTTACACATTTTGCTAAAACAAGCATTCTAAATAATTTCAGTAGAATAGGGAATACATTTTCTCCCCAGATTTAGAGCAAGTTGTTTTATATGACACAAATTTTCTAAAATTGGACAACATGGTTATACATATATCGTTTAATTTCAATAATTGTCCTTTCCAAATACAGGATGCTAGATATGAAATTTGGGTATAATTGTTTATATAGTTTCAGAGGCTGTTATTTTGAAATGTTACTACTCAGTTCTGAAGCTTCTGTGAAGTTTATAGAAACAGAGCTGAACCACTTGAACAATTTTACAAGAGGACCATTTAGGCAACATCAGTATGGAACTCAATTGAACTTTGTCTTCTGGTATTGGATCTAGTGACAAACTTTTAGGCCAAAAATACTCTTTTGCAACTCACCCATATCTAATCTAAGCCTGACAAGTTCCGTGAGTACTGGACTGAAAATAAATGGATTCTACAGTACTAGATCTATTATGGTTCTGTCTGATATGACCTAGTGACAACCTTTTTCTTTTAACCCCTGGTGACCTACTTTCAGTTTTGTCAAAAAATATTATTAAGACAAACAGCCTGGCAATTTCATGATCATAGGACTGAAATGTCTCTGGAGCACACACCAATATTTGACTCAGTAATCTACTTGTCCTTTGGAAATAATTTGTATTTGTTGCTATCTGGGTTCAATTTTTGTCCACAGTGGACTCTAAGAATGTGGCTGCTACAGCTCAAGAAAAACAATATAACCCAATGGCATGATCGTCAGCCTTTTAACTTTGTCTCTGTTTTATAACGTCCCAGGAATTAGTACTGCTTCCACACCAATTGAAAATTTTAGAGATCTACATGTATACTGCTTTGGCTTAAACTAAATGTTTGCGGTTCGCTCTAAATTACCCTTTACAACAACCCTAGACAAGATTACAAACACGCCAATAAAGAACTTGTTCGAGTGGGTTAACATTAGTATGTTCTATTATATTTGAAATGTAGTGGAGTAAAAAGTCAAGTTCTCAGATTGCTGGTTGTTAGAACTGCGTAGTTTCAAGTCGAATTCTCGTCTGAATTCAGATTTTGGCAGTTACGAAAGCACCTTGCATACTGACACCCGCACTAATAAATTGTTGTTTCATAAATACTAGATCTAGGTTAATCGCACATTAAAAAAAAAAACAGCAGAGTTTTACAAATTCACCTCTTTAAAAACGAAAAACAATTAATCAAAAAAAGTATACTTTAAACACTCTCTCTGCATGGATCGTTAAAGCTTTAGGTCGGTGTACGTTGAAAATAAGGGCCGCTTTGCACAGTGACTGATTCATAAATATGTAAATTTATAAAGAATTCCGTGGTGCAAATGACGTTACACGTCATGTGATTATAAGATCTATATTTGTCGCACAGCTACATTCCAGAAAGCACCTGCTAAGCGATGACTTGGTACAGCCTAGAACCGTGCGCATTACATACGCTATGTACGATCTCTGTGCACCTAGAATATTGGTGTGCAAAGTATTTAAAGTCTAGAATAAAAAGCTCTGAAGAAGCAACGTGTAAGAATGTTTAAGAAGGCAATGCAATCATTCCAAGTCGTTATAAATTTGTTTTAAAAAAATAGCCAACTGTTGAGAAAAATCTCCATTGAAATCTTCAATGTCAACTCGGTATCGCCTTTCTCTTTCCGACCGTAAGTTGAGTGTTGAATTGTAATGAGACTTTTAACAATTAAGGACAGATTGTGAGATTCAGAATGTACTTCTAATCGGTAATTATCGAACCATTTTCACTGAGAACTGTCCACAAATAAAAGCGTGTCGTAGTAAAGACGCTTGTCGTCGGAGAGTATTTTTCAGCGTGTCCGCAAACTTTAGGTCACGACGTCTATTTTTAGATATATACATAATGCGCTATATTTAAAGATGACGTCTGTGTAAGCGATAGGATATTGTGTACCCATGTGGACGAAAAGATTGTTTCAAAGGTTTAAACCGTTAAAAAGGTAAGTCTTTGTAGACATATTCATTATCACAAAGGCACAATTGTAAGTTATTTACAACAGAAACTGGGTTGTTTACCGAATAATTAGAAAACTATGTTTTATCTCGTAAACCGGAACTCGGCCAGGAAGCAGTACAAGGCCGGAGGTATGCTTACGTCACCCCATAGATCAGGATGATAACAATGAGAGCCTGGTTGCTACGCAACCAGGCGACTCAAAAATCATGCAGATTTTTTTCTTGTAAAAGATCAACTTTATGTACATGCAAAAGCCCAAATTCACCTCCCCCATCCCTGACGACATTTGCGTAATTTAAAAAAAAAGGGGACACAAGCTATGCTCCTGTCCATTTAATATGTCACAGGTATATGTTATTTGTATGTTCAGTAAGGAAAATAAACAAGAGGGCCATTGGCCCTAAAGCACTCACCTGAGAAAAGTCATCTACAGTTGATAAAGCTGAAGAGAGCCTGGTTTTAATGATGTAAAATCAATGGGTGTAAGTGACCTACCATAAATTGCTTAAGTTTTGGGCCAGTAAAAAATAATTAATTTTTCAAATGTCCCAATATTTAGGTCAACGAAAAATAATCATTTTCCGAGGCGTGTGTGTGGAAAGGTAGAATAAACATAGAACTTTCCCTGACAAGCCAGTTCCGGGACGACACTTTTTTTAAGAGGCAGTTCCCAAACACTTTTGTTCTAGCCAAACTACAAGTACCTATTACTTACTATCATTAACAGTTATTGTTGGTGATCATTGAAAACTAAGGATATTTACAGATAACACATGTTTTGTGATTGGATAATTTGTACCTGTTACTCTATATATCTTATAAACATTGACAGTTTTTCCCTAACCATAACCCTCATGTTTTCACATAAATGTTACACTGAAGAAAATGAATTATGATTTGTTATTCGCTGGTATTTGGCAACAAAATCATCTGGTTGGCGTCCGCACCATCCGTAGATGGCAGTCTTATCCTAAACTACATCAGACAAACACACACGCACACAAAAACCTTTAAAGTATAATGATTCGAGCTTCTGGAAATACATGACATTTCAGAGCAATATATTTACATGTTAATCTATAATTGAAATATGAAATATTGCAAATTAAAGAGTTGTCAGAATCAAGTAAAAAAGAAAAAATGAAAGAAATAATTATACCCTATCATAAAAGTACTAGCTAAGGTTCCTCAAAATATAATCAAAATCAAGGAGAGTCAAAAGACCAGGCTGTACATTCCATACAGTGTGATCCCAGTTTACACTACCTGCAGTTCAAGAGAAATTGCATAAACATGCCTTGATAATTGTTGTCTCGAATTGTTGGGAAACATTGTACAGAAGTGTTGGGGAATTATCTTGTCAGGGAACTGTGTAGTTCCTGCAATGGTGAAGGTTGTTGCTATAAATAGACACCAGTAATGAATCTCAGCACATCTTGAATGGCATATAAAGATGTTTTTGGCTTGATAATACTTTGAGAAAAAGACAACCTTATCTATTGTATACTTTATATGTTTTGGGTCAAGTTTTGTTGGTTAAATCTTCCTAGGAGAGCAAACTCTCACAGTTGAACAAGTTAGCCTACGACGCTATTTCCTTCCATGACCGAGCACCCATGCCGTTCGACATTGCCTTTCCCTTCTGTCACTGATCGATTTTAAATCAGAAAAAGAGTATGAGGGCTGCAACCAAATTAATGAACTTTCAGCGGGTAATTTAGCCAATGAAGAAGGAATCGTCCTTAGTTTTATTAATAACTGTTGCCGTATAAATAGCGGGGCTTCGTAAGCACACGCGCCAGACAACATCCAGATATGCAAATTATTCTCGGGTGCATGAAACTAGAGGCGCTTGAGCGCCTGTATCGCTCCACAGGCCTGATATTTCTATAATGGCGAAAAGAAGTTTTTAACAATTACCATTCAATCCTGCATTTTAGCTCACTGAAGAAAAAAGGTATGGAAAAAACTTGTGAGAAAAGAAGAAAAAAATGGTAACCAGCATTTTCTTAGTTTCCCACAATAATTTCTATCCTTTTTTATATATGTCTTACTAATTTGAAGATATGTTGTCTGCAACAGGTCCTTTCACAAACCATTTTGGGTGGGGAAACATCAAAATATAGAAAATATGTCTTTCTCAGGGTCGTTAAAAGTTGTGATTGTGTGGTAAAGGGGTAATCTAAAAGAACAGCTAGGAGGGCAAATGAATGAATGTTATAGCAATATAGATCAACTTACATCAATACACCAGATAGAATGAAATATGCTGGCATACAATGAACACCTAATCCCTAATAATCAACTTTTCACAGTCATAGTTAGAATGTCTTCTGTGGCAAACAACACAAAATGGTCTGCAAATGCATTTACATAAATCAAATATCCTGCTCCAGGGCACAGATTAATTCTGGTGTACTGAAGTTGCGGGATCAGTTTGACTGGATAACATTAATGCCTTATCACAAATGTAAAGCCCTGTCCCACTTTGTACCAGGTCACCAGGATTTACACCCCTTCTGTCCACTCTGCATTTCCTCATTAGTAGGTCAACAAACCTTTACCAGAACTAATAAAAGTGCAGAGGTTCTCTTGTTCTATATCAAAAGGACTATAAAGTACCTACAACATGGGGGTTTTGTTATTAAAATACTTTTTCTTTTTTATCTTGGCATGGTTACTCAGGCTTAGTAATAAGGCAAAATTGAAAAGCTCAAGTTGTGAAAGGTGCTCAAGCTTTTATCTTATTTATGGCCAGTGATATTTTATTACTAGTACTAACTAATAGCATATCATTGGAGTAAATCATGATCTTAATACCAAGGAAAATGTGTGGGCTTAAATAGGACAGCCCTGACTAGGTCAAGTCAATCCAATTGTTAGTCGATAAAACTAACACAATAAATAGTTTTGGAGAAGAACATTTTTTTGAAATATAAGCCTTGTCTATAAAAAAATGTGTTTTTAGGTGTATCATTTTTTTAAAAGGAATCTGGTATACAACCACCATAGAAACAATTTGGCAGACAACCACCATGGGAACTTACCTGCAAAACAACAATGAAATCCAATGAATAGTTTTAGAGAAGAAATTTTTCAAAGATTTTACTTTATACCATAAAAGGAAAATGCGTCTCCCATAAAAGCCATGTTTTTTGACAGATCATTTTTTTTTAAAAGAATTCTGTAAACCTGTATCTAAGGAACATTCCTGCAAAATAATAATGCTATCCAAATAGCGGTTTGGGAGGAGAAGATTTTTAAAGGTTTTTTACTTTGGTTGCCATGGCAACCAGAATTCTTCATGGAACACAATTATTTGAAGGAATTTGAAAGAGGACCACCAAAGGAACATTCCTGTGAAATTTGGTAAAAATCCAGTCAATAGTTTCTGAGGAGAAGTTTTTTAAAGAAAAAGTTTACGGACGCACGCACGGACGAACGAACGGACGGACGCACGGACGCACGGACGCACGACGGACACAACGCCATGACAATAGCTCGCTGGCCTTCGGCCAGTGGAGCTAAAAACCGGATTTCACTTCAAACCGTATTTCACCTTGTATGACCATATTTCACATCAAATAATGAATTCTTTGCCATGGTTATTTCTCATTTAGCTAATTTATTACGTAAATATAGTTACGTGTCAAAAAAATCTTTTCAAAAGGAGTTACATGTAGTTCTAAAAAACCCTAACAAATTATGGTTACAGTAAGACATTTTCCAGAAAATTAGCATAAAATTATGCTGTTCATAAATATATTTCATTTCAGATCAAAAGGTATCACTATGGGCCTATTATTCTCGATGTTAATGTGAAAGTTCAGTGTTCGTGTATCCTAGAGCAGCACAAAATTATTTCAAATATTTACGAATTTGAATACTTGAGCTGTAAGGGACGTCTTCGATATACGGTAAAACCTCTCCTCACGACCACCCCGGTAATATGAGCAACCCGCTATTACGAACGATTTTTGTCAGAACGGAATTTTTCCTTCTTCATAATCAATGACCACGACCCCGAAAATACGGGCACCCCGCTATTCCGAAATTACGACCACCATTTTCAGTACCAATGAGAAATTACCAATAGATTTTAACCCCTTGAAATGACCACTAATTTTCACAATTTCTTTACGACCAGCTAATTTTCACGTGTCCATAATCGCGAACTGGAGGTGGTGCTTCATGTACGAATATTCTTGGGTCCGATGGAGTAGCCAATCAATTATCGGTCTTTTGTTTATCTGTTGACTGTAGTAACACAATTGGGTTAAGTGATCAAGGTGTTACCTTACATAATCAAATGACCAATGAATTGATAATAGTTAATTCGGTTTTATTCGGTAATCAGGCGTTTATCACACGTTGCTGATCCGATTGAAAAGCATGTCGACATCCGGGTAATTAAATTTGTTTTATACATCCAGCTTTTGTAATTTGAGACGCTTGGGTTAATATCTAGTGATCGGGATGGGATAATTATTTGGTTTTTGTTACACATTAAAGCCATACTTATATCGTAGAGAATTTGCGATTTGTGAACTGGCGAACACTTCATCTTTGCTATCGACGATTAGTAGGACTGTTCAAACATTCAACTCGAATCTAAATGGGGGAAAAAAATGTAAATGTCAGGCTCTTCAATAATATTCGAAATTCTTTGTTTAAAAATGAAAATGAGCATGTTGAATAGGAGTTCTCGAGACTACACAAAATAAAACAAGAGCGGCAAATTGTCGCAAGATACGCCCGTCTTACCCCAAGTTGTAAAGTTGGGGCATAATAATGATAAAGGGGAGGTATAGAAAAATAGCAGTGCAGAATATTTTTTTTACTGTTGATTGAAGATAATGGCAGTGTATTTGTGTTGACGGAACTCTTGTTTATTATTGTATTACTATTAACTCTTTACCACACAGCAAAAGTTTGGACTAGTCCAAATTGAAATCATTTGCAGTTGACAAACTAAATGTAACTCAAAAATTGAAATTTGGTTTGGAAAGGGTAGAAAACATTGTGGGAAAAGGAGAAAATGCTGGTGCATAAAAAATAAGCAATTTATATTTCATGTGCACTGCACTACCCCTTGATGAGATGTATCCAGCCCTAAAATTTCATAACCCGAGGTAGTATAGTTTGAGAGATATGCATCATACAAAATTCAAGTTCGAAAAAAAAACAAGAAAGGGCAATAACTGAAAAATTAAGCAAGCAAGAGTTGAAATTTATATGCACAGCACTTCCCGTTGATGGAATGTATCCACGCATGAAATTTCATATCCTTAGCTAGTATAGTTCTGAAGATATGCACTGGACAAAATTAAAGTTTCAAAATAAAGAAAGAGCAATTAGTAAAAAATTAAGCAAGAGTTATGGTTCATGTACACTGCACTCCCAGTTGATGAGATCTATCTACGCATGAAATTTCATAGCCATAGGTAGTATAGTTTTGGAGATATGCTCGAGACAAAATTCAAGTATGAAAATAAGTCAAAAATTAAGGAAGGAAGAGTTATGATTCCTGTGCACTGCACTCCCCCTTAATGAGATGTATGCAGGCATGAAATTTCATAACCCTAGGTAGTATAGTTTTGGAGATATTCACCGGAGAAAATGCAAGTATGAAAAAGAAGAAAAGGCAATAACTGAAAAACTGAGGAAGCAAGAGTTATGATTCCTGTGCATTGCACTCCCCCTTAATGAGATGTATGCAGACATGAAATTTCATAACCGTAGGTAGTATAGTATTGGAGATATTCACCGGACAAAATTCAAGTATGAAAAACAAGAAAGGGCAATAACTGAAAAATTAAGGAAGCAAGAGTTATGATTCCTGTGCACTGCACTCCCCCTTGATGAGATCTATCCATGCATGAAATTTCATAACCGTAGGTAGTATAGTTTTGGAGATATGCTCCGGACAAAATTCAAGTATGAAAAACAACAAAGGGCAACTAGAGCTATCACTAAACGTGATCATACCCCCCAACAGGTCCTTGTCACAAAACAGATTAATGTCACAGGAATGCAAAATAAGTGACTGGAGAGTCAATTATACCAGAGCTATCACTGAAGGTGATGAATATCCTGCAATGGCTTCTTGCCAAAGAATTACTCTTTGTTACAGACTAAAGACTTGGAGAGAATAAAACTTACTTGATACATTTTTTTTTACCAGCTGGACAAATTGAGATTGGTTTAAATGAAAAGGTTTTGCAGACAACAAATGTCTTTTCATGCAATGTTTTTGACCAGACTCTACATCTTACTTATACAGTACGGAAACTAACGAAAGCAACCTCCGAACCGAATCGGAACCGTAATAGTAACTGAACTGAACCGAAAGTAATAAACTTAAGAAAACATTGTAAATACAGAAGCCATTGCTCACGATGTTTACAATGTTTTCCTTTTTAGTCATATAATACGGAATGCACTGAAACCGCAGCGAAGCCGAAGCGGAACCGCAAAAAATGTTGCTTTCGTTAGTTTCCGTACGGTATTGGTATCTATTTTAACACATCACAAGTTGAAGACTTGGAATAGTTGTGGAGAACGTAGTAAATGCTTGTAATCATCATTTCATTTTTTTCCCAAGTAACTGCAAAGATTAATCTTTCCAATTCTGTGTAGAAAGTAGTAAGTGCTGGTAATCAGCATTTTCTCCTTTTCCAAACATATCTGAAAGATTAATCTGTCTTATATTTGAGTAAACTTCCGATGAAAAGATGAAATTGACATGACATGACATAAGTGAAGTGACATGAAAACTTACTAGTGATGGTTAGTGATGGTAAGTCTAGTGTTAACTATCTACAGGTGTAGGAATCTATCATAAGAGAACGACAAAAAAGGGCTTAGCTCTTGGAAATTTTATTTAATTAACTAAGAACAATTTATGATATGCACATCTTTGCTGAGTGCAAAGTCTATCCATGAAGTTTGAAAGAAATTTGTCCAGAATCATCAAAGGGCCATAACTCCATGAAACCTAAATAAACCATAACCAAAATAGGATATGCACATCTCTGCTTGATACTGAGTCTATTTGTGTAGTTTGAACCAAATCTGTCCAATAGTTGATGAGAAAAAGAGCGGACAAGAAATTTCATGAAAGGACCATAACTCAGTGAAAAATCAATGAACCATAACCAACATTTCATATGCACATCTCTGCTTGATACTGAGTCTACCTGTGAAGTTTGAATAAAATTCGTCCAGTAGTTTATGAGAAATAGAGCGGACAAAAAGCTACAGACCGACCGACGGTGTCCAGAATCATCAAAGGGCCATAACTCCATGAAACCTACATAAACCATAACCAAAATAGGATATGCACATCTCTGCTTTATACTGAGTCTACTTGTGTAGTTTGAACCAAATCTGTCCAATAGTTGATGAGAAAAAGAGCGGACAAGAAATTTCATGAAAGGGCCATAACTCAGTGAAAAATCAATGAACCACAACCAACATTTCATATGCACATCTCTGCTTGATACTGAGTCTACCTGTGAAGTTTGAATAAAATTCGTCCAGTAGTTTATGAGAAATAGAGCGGACAAGAAATTTCATGAAAGGGCCATAACTCAGTGAAAAATCAATGAACCATAACCAACATTTCATATGCACATCTCTGCTTGATACTGAGTCTACCTGTGAAGTTTGAATAAAATTCGTCCAGTAGTTTATGAGAAATAGAGCGGACAAAAAGCTACAGACCGACCGACCGACGGACGGACGGACCGACGGACCGACCGACAAGCTCCTATATACCCCCCAAACAGAGTTTTGGGGGGTATAATAAGTCAAAAATTAAGGAAGCAAGAGTTATGATTCCTCTGCACTGCACTCCCCCTTGATGAGATGTATGCAGGCATGAAATTTCATAACCCTAGGTAGTATAGTATTGGAGATATTCACCGGACAAAATTCAAGTATGAAAAACAAGAAAGGGCAATAACTCAAAACTTAAGGAAGCAAGAGTTATGATTCCTGTGCACTGCACTCCCCCTTGATGAGATCTATCCACGCATGAAATTTCATAACCGTAGGTAGTATAGTTTTGGAGATATGCTCCGGACAAAGAACTGGACAGCCCGCCCGCCCGCCCGGAAGCCCACCCGGAAGCCCACCACGGGTGATCCCATAATACGTCCCGTCTTCGACGGGCGTATAAAAAAAGCAGATTAAAGCAGGGAATATGACAAGTTCCATCAGTTACATTAAATTATGTAGTCTTTTAAGTTCAGATTCTTAGTTAGTGTACATATCTTGCTGTAAGAGTTTAAATAGGCAATTATGAATGGACATGCACTGCCATGTGGATCTATTCATAAAATTCTAGCAACATATTAACTTTTAAATAAACATGAAAATTTTCTTGTTGTCATTTAAATGTGTGGGCATAGGCTTCTCTGACTAAAATACGTGTACATTACTTGGCACATACGTTAAATCTAAATAAGTCTACACAGAGTCCGGGTTTGATTCAAAATCTAGGTGGGTGAAACCCAGAAATCAGACCACCCCGCTAATAAGACCAGTTTTCAAAAGTACGACGGGTGGTCTTAATAGAAGGGTTTTACTGTATATCTGAAAATTTAGCAACTGAAAATTATGCACAATAGAAGCATTGAGGATAATGCAACATTACAAATGAACTACACAATGTCTCGCAAACCGGAAGTCTGGACAGGAAGCAGTACAAGGCCGGAGGCATGCTTACATCACCCCATGAATCCAGATGATAACAATGACAGCCTGGTTGCTATGCAACCAGGCGACTCAAAAACCCTAAACGAAGGAGATTTTTGAAAAAACATTTTGGGAAAAGGACAAAATGCTGGTTACCAGCATTTTCTCCTTTTCCAAAAATGTTTTCTACCTGTCCAAAAACAAATCTCCTCATTTGAGCCACACTAGAATTGTCACGTGCAAATGCTTTTAATTTGGACAAGTGTAAAATTTTGTCGCTTGGTAAAGAGTTAAAGGGTTGGGCATTGTCTGATGAAATGAATCTCTAGCACAGGAATAAGGTTGTTATTGCTCGACTTGTACCTTCTAGTTGTACAAATTACTGAAAATTGTTCGCTATAATATGAAGGGGCTTGTGTGTCACTTACAAGGGCTAAACCAAAAGGTTTTTCTATAGAAATGTATCAAATAAAGCTTAAGTAAATCTTGTGAATGCAAAACTACGTTCAGAAATATACATGTATATGAGCCATGCTCTGTGAAAAGGTAGCTTAATGCATCTGCAAAACGTATCGACCCAGTCATACTGCGCAGTGCAGCCAAGTGTACCTGGATAGAAACTTTTTGCTTTTGGTAAATTTTTTGCATTTCAAAGGACTATTCTACACCAGGATCCAGTTGGTTGTTCGACAAAATGGATTTTATAGATCCATGATTATGTGATGACTTGCTTGGTATCATGCATCACAGAGAAATATATTAAGCCCCCTTTTGCCAGAGCATGGCTCAATTATACAATATTTCTGTCAGTCATAAAATCCATTCTGTGTTGTTTTGGAATTTTAGTGTATATACAAGGGGCACAATATCGGCTTTTACGTATGGCCCGTAATAATACAGGGTCAATTCTTCTGTTCAATACCCAATACAAACAAATTTTTAAAAATATTTACTTTTAGCATTATCTGTTTGATATAGTTTCCATAATTCATTCATAGGGATTCTCCTTGAATCAATGGTTAACCCTTTACCGCACAATGCCACCTTTGAAATACCCTGGAGAAGAAGCCTTTTGAAAACATTGTGGGAAAAGGAGAAAATGCTGGTACCAGCATTTTATCTTTTTCCCACGATGTTTTCTATCCTATCAAAGAAAAATTGTGCCATCTGAGTAACAGTGAAATTGTCGTCTGCAAATGCTTTCAATTTGGACGACGAAAAAATTTTGTCGTCTGGTAAAGTTTTAACTACCATATTTACAAAACAATCCAAAGCTATACGATCCCTAAGTAGAAGGTTTTTGAAAATATTTTCGGAAAAGCAGGAAATGATAGTCACTAGCATTTTATCCTTGAACAAGAATTTTTCTACCCTTCCAAAGGCAAATAAAAGTTTCTGGGTCACAATAAACTTGTTGTCTGCAAATGCTGTCAAATGACATGTTAAGTTTGGACAAGTCTAAAAATTGAATGTTCTCATCTGGTGAAAAATTAACTGGGAAATTTCTCGTCTGCGAGAATGTGTTCCATTTGGACAGGTCCAAGGTTTTATCATCTGGTACTTACAGTTAATCAATCTCCAATTTAATAGTTGATGACAAATAAAAATCTTGTGGTAAATGGAGCAGTTGTTAGACAATTAGTATATTACAGGGGCATTAAAGCAGACTTTGTTTTGCAATTTTTTTTTTTAAATCTTAAAGGTCAAGTAGCTGCCAAAAGTAAACCATGTGGGTGTTAAATGCATTTAAATCTATATCATACAAAGACGGCTAATTTTCATTCACATGCACAAATGACTTCATGATTGATTGTATGGTGTTTAATGCTGTTTTCAACATTATTTCAGTTATATCACAGTGGCCAGTGCACCTATCCATGCTTTCTTTGAGTTTCATTTACTAGTACTCCGCACAATATTCTTCCAAGCCACGGGCTGCTTTCCCACATAACGATTGTCAAAACAATGGTCAGCAATGAGAGAGGAATGAATCCTGTCGCGATGACTATCATCAATCCTCGGAAAGAAATTGGCCAAGCTGGGGATCGAACCAGCGACCTCCTGTTCTCAAGTCCTGTACGCTACCGACTGAGCTATGCGGGCTTGGCACAACAGATGTCTTCAAAATTAAAACATAGATAGAAATACACATAGAAAACATGAAGAATTATGTTTTTTTGTATTTTTACTGTAAAATTTCCTATTCTATTAGTAACCATATATTGAAGGTTGTGGGTTCAAGTCCCAGCGGAGACATCATTTCAGCTTCATTTTTCACGTCCCTGTAAACGGGTAGTAAGCACGGTGGATAAGAAGAATATTTTCCCCACAAAGTGTTTTGAAAGCCCCTCTTTCTACAGAGAACATATACACGGGATCTTTTGGTAAGGGTTCCACATTCCAATCATTCATTTCCACTGACCTTAATTTGGTAATTATGCAGTGAAGTTCTGTTTGTGATAATTAGTATTACTCCTCAAGTCCATGGACAATGAGAAACCATTCTCCATGGTTTTCAGGTGTCAGGTATTATGAACAGTACCCTCTGTTAGCATTTTTTGTCTAGTAAGCATAACCTGTTACAAGAGGGCAAAACTTTATACTTGTCCAAACTGTGGGAATTTCCTGACAATAAAATACATGTGGCTCATTTAATTGGATTTGCCTTTTTCAGGGTCATTAAAACATAACTTATTTTTTCCCAACTATTACTTTTGATGTAAATAAACTAACAGTACAGGTGTCTAATCTAGGCATTATAACAGGTTCAAAAAGATGTTTGCTGGTGAAAACAGATGTGTCCCCTCTTTCCCCCATTCCATGTTACCTTTGAATCCCAGCTGTGACCTTGACCTTTGAAAATGGTATGTGAAACCTCTGCCCTGCTGTTGTCTCATGAAGGCAGACATACATATGAAATATTTTTGAAATGTGGCGAGTGTCAGGAAACATGGAGCAGGAAGAAAAAAAGTGACAAGCAAAGACGGAAAAACAGACAAACAGACAGGAAAACAGACAACTTGACCAAAAGGGTATGTTTCCTGCCAATTAATCTATGGGGAAGAACAATTTCATCCTTGATACATTATCTGCTGAGAAGAATTAGCAGCAAAGGACTTAGAAAACATATTTCTGGATTATCCTATTGTGGATGATCAATTTTAACTCTTTACCAAATGACAAAATTTTAGACTGGTCCGAATTGAAAACATTTACAGACAACAAATTAAATGTAGCACAAATAATGAAATCTGTCTTTGATAGAGTAGAAAACATTGTGGGAAAAGGAGGAAATGCTGGTTACCAGCATTTCCTCCTATTCCCCCAATATTTTCAAAGTCTTTTTCCTTGGGGCCGTTAAAGGTTGGGATTGTGTGGTAAAAGGTTAACTGAACAGTAGTGTTACACATGAAACCATTTTTTTTTTGTTTTCAAGAGAAGTTTGCTGCAACGAAAAGTTATCTGCATGATATCATAGAGTATGATACGAACAAAAAAAAGAAAAATATTTTGGGAGCCTTACCTCCATTGATATGCACTTCAAACAAGTTGTATCTATTTGGAGACAACATTCTCATGTCTGGTCGAAACTTTTCAACCAGTACATCAACAACCTCCTTGGTTGTGGCCGAGCTTGCAACCCGTATACATTTTGTGACAACATTATGATCCTCATCTTGGAAATAGAACCTCACAACACCATGGAACTCTAAATTCTGAAAGAGAAAAGTACAGAGAATAATGATTTTTGTAAAACAGACAACATAGACTCATTGCAAAAGTAACCCACCACATCCTTGCATCAACACTAGATACCAAAAGACATAATTCAGTACCACTCAAAAGTTAAATTGCAGACACAAATTAAATGTTGCTCAAATGGTTGCTCAAAAGGTGGGATTTATTTTTGGAAGATTAGAAAACATAATGGGAAAAGGAGAAAATGCTGGTAATGAGCATTTTTCTTTTTTCCACAATGTTTTCAAGAGCCTCTCTCTTCCGAGTCAATAAAACTTGGGATTGTTTGGCAAAGGGTTAAACTGAAAACTTTGCCACAGAAACGCAACTTGATATCCATTATCTGGCAATTTAAGCTGCTGCAATGTTACTTAAATAATGTTGAAAAAGGCGTCAAAAAACCATATAAACAAACCATCCATTATCTAGAGAAATTCTGGTATTCAACAGTGCTGGTAAGAACAGAAGTGTTTTAATAAAAAATCTTGCATATAGGTTGCACATTAACTTTCTACCAAAGAACATTGTTGAAAATGACATCAAACATACAGATTAATCTTTGTCTAAAAAAATTCTGATACTCAACAATGCTGCTAAGTAGTATACAGTTATATAAAAATGAAAGCTTGCACATAGGTTGTCACTAACTTCTAACTAGATGACAAAATTTTAGACCTGTCCATCTGAAAGCATTTGCTGATCACATACCTAATTTGGTACATATAACAAGATTTGGTTTTGAAAGGATAGAAAACATTGTATAAGGAGAAAATGCTGGATTCCAGTATTTCTCCTTTTCTAACAATGATTTTAAGCCTTCCTTTCAAAGGATCATTATAACATTGGTTTGATGATTTACAACCATGTTCCAACAACCCTGGAGGAAAAACCTTTTGAAAACATTGTGGGAAAAGGAGAAAATGATGGTGATATTAGACTTGTCCAAACTGAAGGCACTTTTGAAAACGACAAATCAAATGTTGCTCAAATGTGGGATCTGCCTTTGAAAGGTTAAAAACGCTATGTACAAAGTAGAAAACGATGGTTTCCAGCATTTTTCTCTTTTTCGCACACTGTTTTAATCCTTTACCAGACAACAAAATTTTAGCCTTGTCCAAACTGAAAGCAGTTGCAGATGACAATTTCAATATGGCTCAATTGGTGCAATATTTCTTTGATAGGGTAGAAAACATTGTGGGGGATAGGAGAAAATGCTTGTTACCAGCATTTTCTCCTTTTCACACAATGTTTTCAAAAGGCTTCTTTTCCAGGGGCGTTAAAAGGCGGCATTGTGCAATATTAAAAATTTTCATTTTTTGGCTCATCACTGATCTTTCAATCTACAATTTTCTCAGCATGTCAGAACTACACGAATGACCTCATTGATTAACAAACCTCTTGTTCATAATCTATGTGTTTTCCAGCTGCTGATGCTATCTGATTGTGGCTTCTTCTCTTTGAAAATTTTACAACTCCAAAACATTCCAATAGATTCATAATCCAGATTAGCTCCTTCCTATGACAGAGCTTACTTTAAACACAAATGTATGAAAAATAATTTTTCAGCATAGTTGAAAGGGCAGGCCTTTGGCCTACTTCTTGATATAATGGAATCAAATGAATAGGTGGTAATTTGTGATTGGTCAAAAATGGGGCATATGTTTTATCAGTGGGTCCTTGCTGGCCCAATTGCTTGCAAATTTGTGCGAAGAATTTTCAAGCGTTGCTATCACTAAACAATACCCGGGGCTTTTATTCACACAGCAAATTAACATGATCGGGAATGATCCTTTTCTTGTAATATTAGTATTATTTTTTCAAGGATTACAGAAAAACCCAGTACTATATGTTTCGACAAGTGTAATTTGGCCAACCTCGTGTAACTTTAGTATCATCCCAACGAGGAAAATATATGTCATGGGTTTGTTTTATAAACACTTAAAGCAACCTCTATTTATAAAAAGAATTCACAGCAGTACAGAAGATGCACGACTCTCTTGTGAGGTTATGTGACACACTCCAATGTTAATGCTTGGATGGGCAATCAAGTCATTCTGACAAATATTTTTCATTTATTTCCCTTTTCAACGACTACTGGAATTAACTTGTAACCTTGAAATGTACATCAGCCATGTTCTGTGAAAAAGGGGCTCAATACATCTGTGGAAAGTATCCATCCAGGTCAACCTCCGCAGTCTGTGCAGGCTGACCTGAGCCAAAACTTTTTGCTACTGGTAAATTTTCTGTATATTAATTAAAGGACCAGTATACCTTACAATACAGTCAGTTGCTAGAAATAATGGATTTTATAGATCCCTAATTATGTACCATTTTGCTTGGTATGGTACATCATGGAGATGCATTAAGTCCCTCTGTCCCAGAGCATGGCTCATATCTAATTAGAAATTCCACTTTTCAACAAAATGAAAAATAACAATCAAAAAGAGGTAACTGCTGGCAAGGTCACTTTTCATTATTTCTCCTCAAAATGAGCCACAAAAGAGCTTCTGTATTCAGTATCTCTTGCTCTGTCCATGTGTCTATCTTTTTTAAAATCTTTACCACACAAGAGAATTTTAGTCTAGTCCAAATTGAAAGTGTTTGCAGACGACAAATAAAATGTGGCACAAAGGACAGTATCTGTCTTTGAGATCGCTGAAAACATTGTGGGAAAAGAAGAAAATGCTGGTTACCAGCATTTTCTTCTTTTCCCACAGTGTTTTCAAAAGCCTTCTTCTTCCGGGTCGTTAAAACTGGGGATCAAGTGGTAAAGAGTTAAATCCTTTCTTGTTTAGATATTACTAGAAATCGAAGCAGATTGATGATCAAGATTGCAAAAATGTTCCTTTTCCGATGCACAAACACTACTTACAGATAATATTCCTTTCACAAACCAATGACCATGATAAACACTACACTATTTTCAGGATCTTTTACAGTTGTAAACAGCTAGTTACAATGTAGAAAGTAACTCGACAAAAAAAAATGAAAAAGAGCAATGTGTAACACTGTTGCACCATAGATATCTAGTGAAAACTATAGTTTAATCAATCCCAAACACAACATGTTCAGGTTTAAAAAAAAGAAACCTAGTAGTGCCAAGAAGATTTTACAATATGGAGAAACAAGTTTTCAACTATTCTGACAATTTGGCACTATCTCTGCTTCTGCTCAACAACATTAATGCTAATGAGCTACACCTGTACACAAAATGAAAAAGAACATTTTCTGACAGCAGAAAAAAAAGACATGCATATTGCAATGTCAAGGCTGCAATTCCTAGAATATCCAACACAGAACAGGCAGAATGTGAAATCAGGAAATCAGACGGCACATTCTATCATGAAGTCTTATCTTCATCCACACTATCTGCAAAAAGCAATTTGATTTGTGTGAAGGGCTCTAAGATATGGCACTGAATTTACTCAAGAACTACAGTATGTTACGTGTTAAACATACAATTGTGTGAAAGTGTGAAAGCATCCATACCTTTCAACAGGTTTTCTTGTGTACTGCTGATGCAATGAAGTATGTTACTCTTTACCACAAAATTGTGAGTTTTAATAATAACCCTGATAAAGATGGCCTTTGAAAACATCGTGGGGGAAGGAGAAAATGCTCGTCTCCTTTTCAAACAATGTTTTCTACCCTTTCACAGACAAAGCCATAATTTGAGCCACATTTAACTCTTTACTGCATAAAGTGTGATTTGAAAATTGAAATTTGATGTGAAAAAGGGTAGAAAACATTGAGGGAAAAGGAGAAAATGCTGGTTACCAGCATTTTCTTTTTCCCACAATGTTTTTTTAAAAGCCTTCTTTCTCAGGGGCATTAAAAGCTGGGATTGTGTTAAAAGGTTAAACCTTTAGAAGATGACAAAATTTTCTACATGCTCGAACTGAAAGCACATGCAGACAACAAATTAACCCTTTACCACACAGTCACCAGTGTTTACAACCCTTGTAGCCTGCATTTGCTTCTTTTCCGCCACCATTTTCTACTCTTTTAAGGACAAAATGCTATCATTTGAGCCACATTTGAATTTTCATCTATAAATGCTTTCACAGTACAGTCATTTTTCACGTACCTGACCATCAAAATTTAATATAGAAACAGGAACATGTAGAAAGTGAAAAAACTTACGTGAACACTACAACTATTAAATATTTAGCAGTATCTATGCGGTCTGATGAATCGGCGAAATACCGAAATACCACCGAAACACCCCTATTTTCTTTTTATTATTGAGTTCAGATAACTAGTAAGAATGCAGGATTGTTTTTTCTCTTTTCTTCAAAAGAAAACGTTGTAATTATCATTGAAAAGAATGATGTTATTAATTTACACTGATCATCGATTTACGCGAAGAACAATCAACCACCGAAACACCGAAATACCCCTATTTTTTTATTATCAAGTTCAGATAACTGGTAAGAATGCAGGAATTTTTCTTTCTCTTTTCTTCAAAAGAAAACGTGTTTAATCAAAGTATTAATCATCATTGAGAAGAATGATGTTGTTAATTTACACTGATCATAAATTTATGTGAAGAACAATCACCAAAACACTTGTGTGTCTGGGCTGTTACACATCGAAATACTTGGTCTTTCTCTTCAATCTGGACTAGACAATCACAGTATCACATTATCTCTCGCCGAGCCCTGTAGCTCAGTCGGTAGCGTACAGGACTTGAGAACAGGTGGTCGCTGGTTCGATCCCCGGCTCGGTCAATTTCTTTCCGAGGATTGATGATAGTCATTGTGACAGGATTCATTCCTCTCCCACTGCTGACCAGTGTTTCGACAATGGCTATGTGGGAAAGCAGCCAGTAGCTTGGAAAGAATATTGTGCGGAGTACTGGTAAAAGAAATTCTAGGAAAGCATAGACAGGTGCGCTGGCCGCCGTGATATAACTGAAATAATGTTGAAAATGCCGTTAAACACCATACAATCAATCAATCAATCACATTATCTCTTGTATTAATTACTAATGTTATTATTTCTTTGAATGATAAACACACACAAGAGGGTGCTTATGCACTTCATTTACGAACGAATGAGACCCAAATCAGACATTGCATGGTGTAGGTCTCTGAAGTAGCTCGGCACACTCTGTTCTGTACAAGTGAAGCAATCAGAATGAAAGTGTTTGGCTGATATAATCCTACTTATTTCATGTGTAAGTTGGTCATTGTTATTGTTATTTTTAAATTACTATGGTTATTATTCATAATCTTATCGGTGGAATTATAACTGTCTTATCAATTGACGCCTGGTAACGTGCTAACCATAGATTCAAAATGGTGGCCAATTTTGTAATTTGGTGATTCATTTTAATTCCATATGCATCATTATAAAAAAAAAAAAAACACTTTTTTTTTTTCTATCATATTAATGGACATCAGACACATCAACCTTGTACAAAAGCTACTGTGGTGAGACTGCAGAGGTAAAATCCCTGAATCGACAAATTTTACTACGTCGAGCTGGTATTTAGGTGGACATTTACAGGTAGGCTAATCTGGAGCACAATCTTCACGTCGGGCCTCAATAGCATGATGTTATCTCATCATTTGGTTTTAAACTAACCTTCCTTCATCAGTATGATTACAATTTGTGTCAAAAACTAAAACTTCAGTTATCTGATCTCATTAATTACATATATAAAAAAAAAATAGGGTATTTCAAAGTTTTGGTAGCATTTCAGTATTTCGGTGATTCGTCGGACCCGTTTTAAACTATCCTTCCTCCATCAGTATGATTACAGTTTGTGTCAAAAACCAAAACTTCAGTTATCTTATTTCATTAATTATAAAAAAAATAGGGGTATTTCAGTGTTTCAGTAGCATTTCAGTATTTCCTTGATTTATCGGACACGTATCTATGTATATTTATGTAAAAAAGCATATTTAACACATATATTACTTATTCCTGCTTGGTTTTAAGATGTAGGTAATGTACTTGACATAACATTTTCTCACAATGTTTCTGCTTGATAGGGAAGGTGTACCAGTAAACATAGAACCTATACTGGGGTCAGTACTCATTGGGCATCAATATGGACACATCCAAATGTACACTCGGGCAGGAAAACCCTCTAAACTACAATTCAAAGCATGTACCTGACTTCCATTCTTGACTGCATTTATTATTCAGCTTCTACAGGGAACATAATTATGAAGTCTGTGAAATGCTGCTTTTATTTTGAATAGGAACAGGGTTTATAGAGATGACAAGGAAACCTTGTGTCTTCACATTCAAAATCAGTTGTGCATTTTTGATTGTGTTATTTTATTGTTGGAAAAGGAGAAAATGCTTGTTACCAGCATTTTCTCCTCTTCCCAAAGTGTTTTCAAAAGGCTTCTTTCCCATGGTTGTTAAAGGGCAGCATTGTATGAAAAAGGGTTAAAGATATTGCTCTACAGGCGATCATTTGAAAGGACATAAAAAGCCAGGCAAGGATTTAAGCCTTTCCCAAACAACAAATTTTAGACTCTTTCAAATTCAGAACATCTGCAGATCTATCTATGACAAGTTCAAAATTAGTTCAAATGAGCTTAAGCTCTCTGATTGGATGGAAACATTGTGGGAAATGGAGAAAATGCTGGTTACCAGCATTTTCTCCTTTTCCTACAATGTTTTCAAAAGTCTCCTTTCCCAGGGTCATGAAAACCCGGGACTGTTCAGTAAAGGGGGTAATAATTGGATTATGATGCAAAAATAGACAAATTGTAACAATTTTGTATTCACCCATCATCTGAAAATGTGTACAGTAGGTACACAGTAATTATTCCTGTGGCGTATGGTCATATACTACCTGTCATGTTATTGAAGCATCAACACCCTCCAGGCAGTATGTTATGACAAGATACATATGACACATTTAACTCTTGACCAAACGACAGAATTTTAGACACGTCCAAATTGAAAGCATTTGCAGACAACAAATTATTTGTGGCCCAAATGACAAAATTTGACATTGATAGGGTAGAAAACATTGTGGTAAAAGGAGAAAATGCTGGTTACCTTTTCTCCTTTTCCCACAATGTTTTCTAAAGCCTTCTTCTTCAGGTTTGTTAAATGTTGGGATTGTGTATTAAAGAGTTAACCCTTTATCACACAATCCTGAGTTTTAACATCTCTCCCTACTATAAAGGCTTTTAACTCTTTACCACACAATCCTGACTTTTAACGACCCTCTGGGAAAAGCCTTTTGGAAACATAGTGGGAAAAGGAGAAAATGCTGGTAACCAGCATTTTCTCCTTTTCCAACAATGTTTTCTACCCTTCCCAAAACAAATTTCAATTTTTGTGTCACATTTATATTGTTGTCTGCAAATGCTTTGAATGTGGACTAGTCTAAAACTTTGTCGTTTGGTTAAGAGGTAAAACACATGATGGGAAACAGAGCAAATGCTGGTAATCACCTTTCCCCACCATGTTTTCTATCCTATTCTAGACAAAAACCATTCTTGGACACTCATTTGTCATCTGCAATGCTTTCAGTTTGGATGAGACTAAAATTTTGCTCCCTGGTAAAGATTAATCCTTTACCGCACAATGCCGCCTTTTAATGCCCTTGGAAAAGAAGCCTTTTGAAAACATTGTCAGAAAAGGAGAAAATGCTGAAGTTTGCTTTTGAAAACATTGCTGGAAAAGAAGAATATGCTAATAACCAGCATTTTCTGCTTTTCCCACTATTTTTCTGTCCCTTCTGATACAAATACCATCATTTGTGCCACATTGAATGTGTCATCTGCAGAAGATTTTAGTTTAGATCAGTTTTAAACTTTATCGTCTCGTAATTTACTGCTGAGGTAAAACTTGAAATTGTTTGCCTTTGGTAAAGAGTCAGTAACTGCAGGTTAACCCTTTACCACACAATGACGACTTTTAACGACCCTGTGGAAGAAAGCTTTTGTGGAAAAAGGAGAAAATGGTGGTAACCAGCATTTTCTCCTTTTCCCACAATGTTTTCTGTCCTATCAAAGAAAAAAATCACTATTTGAGCCACATTAAAACTGTCATCTGCAAATGCTTTCAATTCGGACAAGGCCAAAATTCTGTTGTCTGGTAAAGGGTTAAAAACATCCCAGTGGCATAGGCAAATATGCCATAATATTTTCATACACCATTTCCCTCTAAACCCTTTGCCACAAGACACAATTTTAGACCTGTCCAAATTGAAAGCATTTGCAGACCACAATTCTAATGTGGCTGAAATGATGTGGTTTTACTTTGTTAGGGTAGAAAACATTATGGGAAAAGGAGAAAATGCTGGTTACCACCATTTTCTCCTTTTTCCACAATCTTTTCAAAAGCTTTCTTCCACAGGGTCGTTAAAAGTCGTCATTGTGTGGTAAAGGGTTAACCTGCAGTTACTGACTCTTTACCAAAGGCAAACAATTTCAAGTTTTACCTCAGCAGTAAATTATGAGACGATAAAGTTTAAAACTGATCTAAACTAAAATCTTCTGCAGATGACACATTCAGTGTGGCACAAATGATGGTATTTGTATCAAAAGGGACAGAAAAATAGTGGGAAAAGCAGAAAATGCTAGTTATTAGCATATTCTCCTTTTCCAGCAATGTTTTCAAAAGCAAACTTCTAAACCATTAAATTGTTTGATAAAGTTTCATGACCCTAGCATGGCAGGCTTTGAAACATTTTAGAAATTGAAGAGAAAATAATGGTAATCAGCATTTTCTCCTTTTCCGATGCTGTTTTCAGTCCTGTCAATGACAAATCCTATCAATTAAGGCTTGTTTTATCCGATGTAACCCTGTACCAAACAATTTGCTGTTTCCAAGATCCTGGGGAAGAGGCACTTTGAAAAAACTTTAGGAAAAGGAGGAAATGGTAATCATTACTATACTCCCCTTCATCAAGGTTCAGTCTGATTGATTGAATGGTGTTTTACGCCGCTTTCAACATTATTTCAGTCATATCACAACGACAGCTCACATATTCATGTATTTCCTGGGTTTAACCAGTGCTAGGCTAGGGGCTTAATACAGATAACTGTCCCCCCAAAGTGATTTTAATTTTTGACTGGTCGCCTCTGGGTACAGAGATGGTCATAAAAAAAAAAAAAACAGTTAAAATATGCTCACAGATTTTGTGCGTACTTTGCAACTCTCTTATTTTCACAGAGTACAAAATTAGAATTTAAACATACATGTTGCTTACGTATTCAATAATCCTTCGTTTCAAACATAAATATTTCCAATTTAAACGCTATACAGCGACAAAACAGTTTAATTCATTTGTCAACCATGATGTTTACGTTCACCTAGATAGAGTCAAAATGGCTGTGTGATAAATTTCCTTTTTTTTTTTGAGATTACATATTATTTACTATTCTCTACAAGCCCTTTTGGTAATGAAACGTTTAATATTTTGTCCTTGCTCATATGAGTTATTAAAAATTAATTGCATTTGTTACAGTAGAAATTAACCGACGAAACAAAAAGTCAGTTTAGTGCCATAGTTTTGCTACCGGAAAATTCCTGATGGACTTGACATGGTGCAGTGCACAGTAAATGTCCAAATGTGAAAACAGGCACCACAAACGTCTCATTATTGACTAGGCTAGGGCTCTGAAGTGTCTTGCCCAAGGACACACCCATGAAAAACCCAGTGGATAAAGTGGGGCTCGAACTTGGCGCCTCCAGGTTACAAGTCCCATACTTTACCACTAAGCCATGCAGGACTCCAGGTTCGGTCTGGGGTAGGCCTTTTGCTGCAACAAAATTGTAAAAGTGTGCCAGCCCTTTGCTGCTTTACAAAAGCTAAATTTGATACAGATTAAAGAATAAACCATGGTAGATTGATGATCAATCCTGTACACATTCCTTAACCCTTTACCACATAATCCCCTCTTTAAACTACCCCGAAGAAAAACCCTTTTAAAAACATTGTGGGAAAAGGAGAAAATGCTGGTAACCAGCATTTTCTCCTTTTCCTACAATGTTTTC
Source organism: Tridacna gigas (assembly GCA_945859785.2). NCBI lineage: Eukaryota > Metazoa > Mollusca > Bivalvia > Cardiida > Cardiidae > Tridacna > Tridacna gigas. The sequence goes on along the minus strand of OX244031.2, from coordinate 14,461,614 downwards.
TACCCTTAACTAAACAAATTTCAAACTTCAAATTTCGAGCCACGTTTGATCTGTCGTCTGCAATGCTTTCAATTTGGACCAGTCTAAAATTTTGTCATTTGCTAAAAAACATGCTTTTTCTGACAAGTAGTCACACAAAGCACTTTATCAACGAACCACAATTTTAACAAAACTTTGAGGACGTAATCATTTGGGAAGATCTTAGAAAAAGGAAACTATGCTGGTGACCAGCATTTTTACCTTACCAAAATTTTCTTCCCTTTCCAACACAAATCACATATTTAGAGCCCTACCTTCTATTTTGTCTGAAGATGCTTTCAACACATGTTATAAAACTATGATCTCTGGTACACAACAGATCTACTATACAATAATTTTACAAAAAAGTAAAGTAATGACTAAATTTTGAGCGAAAACAAACATATAAAGTACCAAACAATAGCACATAAACCTTTAATAAATGCAGGAAGCGATCACAATTTGAAAGGGAGGTAACTTTATATCAACAGGTAAACAAAACTCGACTTCACCCTTTCCTTACGGATCTTAGAAGTTTTAGGACAATATGAAAACTGGGCAAAACTGAATCATATAACGTAACAGAACTGTAATATCAGCATCCGTAGTGTATAAAATACTGTCTTTAAAGTTGCACCTGACTCCAATTTGACGTCAGCCATTTTGAAAATATTGTTGACGATTTGTCACCTGAACTTACCTGTATGTTGACAACAAAATTCCAAAAATTATCCATAAAAAATAAATTCAGAAAAGAAAACTGAAAAATATTAATCAAGATAAAATAGCATAGATCACAATACTTACCTCATTTGGAGCACTTAGTTCAAATAAATCATAATGGTCCTGATTCCACTGTGAAATCAAGTTCGCAAGCTTTTGGCGATCTTGCGCTTTACTTGAGTTAGTCATTTTCAAATCATTAAATCCAAAAGACGAATATAAATCAAGCAACAGTCACATTTACTCCAAAATTAATTTCGTTCATGCGCGATAGTAATAATTCCGTCTGGAAACACTTAAACCGACATTTGGAATGTGCGTAAACGTAAGTTTACATCGTTTCATCGGCCTCCCATTTTTTTGGAATGTACTACGCATGCGCAGTGCACTATTGATATGTAAATTAGCATAGGTGTATCTCTGCATCTTTAAAGGGACACCCTCTTAATCTACTCGAACTGACTATCCTTAATGTTTTACAAAGTTTTAAGTATATTTTTTGCTTTACTCATTGGTACTTTTTTTTTTCTAAATTTAACATTAACTTTTTAGATCTAGATCTATCAGACGAAAATATTTTAGACTTAGATCTAGTCTATTCAAATCAAAAGCATTTGCAGACGACATGGAATGTTGGGATATATGTCTTTGAGAGGAGAGAAAACATCCTCGTAAAAATGAGAAAAATGCTGTTCATCAGTAATTTTCTCCTTTCCCAAAACATTTTTAACCCTTTACCAGATGACAAAATTTTAGCCCTGTCCAAATTAAAAGCATTTCAGATGACAAAATAAACGTGACTGAAAAATTGAAATTTGTCTTGAGATGGATAAAAAACATTGTGGGAAAAGGAGAAAATGCTGGTTATCAGCATTTTCTCCTTTTCCCACAATGTTTTCAAAATGCTTCTTTCTCTTGGTCGTTAATAGGCGGCATTGTGCGGTAATGGGTTAAAGTCTTCCTTCTCAATGTTGTTAAAACTTGGGATTGTAAAATTTGTTTTAGGATTAGTCTAATAGATCTATCTTCCTACATGGGGATTTAGTAGATCCCCAGGTAGATCTAATTTTTATTGTGTGCAAAGATGGCTTTAATCTAAAATATAGACAACAATACTCTAGGTAACATGTGGAATAATACTGTTTAGTAATTTTTGTGTAAAATTTCCTATTCCATAATTTGTAATGGGATAGAATCTAGCAGTTATTGCAAAACAAGGAATAAATGTAGTTTGAGCACAGAAGAATAAAAGTTGCCTGGATTGCTCCATATGAACAGCTGCTATGTTGTGGTTTTGAAAGGTCTTGGATATAAATTCCAGTACTAAATGCACTTTTTTTTTACACTTTACTCAACAACGAAATTTTAGATTGGTCCAAATTGTAAGCATTTGCAGATGACAGTGAATGTGGCACAAATAATGGAATCTGTCTATAAGGGGGTAGAAAACATTGTAGGTAAAGGAGAAAATGCTGGTTACCATCATTTTCACTTTTTTGTACAATGTTTTCAAAAGGGCTATTCCTTAGGGTCATTAATGAAAACGCGGGATTGCTTGGTACAGAGTTAACCAAACGACAAATTTTGGACTGGTCCAAATTCAACTAGAATAACTATCACTAAAGGTGATAAATACCCCCGCCCCTATATTTCATGTCACAGGGGCAATAACTCTGCAATGTCAATTTAGGGCAATAACTCCGTAATCATTAGGCCAACACTCATGAAATTTGTGCTTTGCAAATCTACTGCTCCTGGTGAATAACATGACAAATATCAAGTGAATAAGACTTAAACTGAAGGAATAGTTCTCTGGACAAGAAGTTTTGAGTAAACTCAGGGGTAATTAATTTGGCAAACATTTGAGAAAAATGCATCTTGAACCTCTACTGCTCCTGGTGAATATTTATGCAAAGTATCAATTTAATTGGACACAAAACTAAATGAGTGTAAAAAAGTGCAGATCATGATCTGATAATATGTCTGAGACACAGCGGCTGGTCTGGATCCAAACTTGTTGCAAATGTCCAAAGGTGCCTTTTCGCATAATGTTGGCCAACTATACATATGACAGAAAAGACCTCCTTAAAGTGAATCAGACAGACACTGCAGGAGGAGTTGGCCGGACAAGCATTTTTAAGTCAAATCAGGGGCAATAACTCAGTAATTCTTGGTGGAATTTTTACAAAATGTGTGTCTTGCACATCTACAACTCCAAATGGACACTTCTGCCAAGTATAAAGCAAATCGGACTGAAATTGTAGGAGGAGTTGTCCGGACAAGCATTTTAAATGTGAATCAGGGGCAATAACTCATTAATTCTTCATAGAATTTTCACGAAAGTTGCGTCTTGCACATATACAACTCCTAATGAACACTTATGCCAAGTTTAAAGTGAATCAGACAGAAACTGTAGGAGGAGTTGTCCGGAAAAGCATTTTTAAGTCAAATCAGGGGCAATAACTCAGTAATTCTTGATGGAATTTTTACAAAATGTGTGTCTTGCACATCTACAGCTCCTAATGAACACTTCTGCCAAGTTTAAAGTGAATCAGACAGAAACTGTAGGAGGAGTTGTCCGGACAAGCATTTTTAAGTCAAATCAGGGGCAATAACTCAGTAATTCTTGATGGAATTTTTACAAAATGTGTGTATTGCACATCTACAGCTCCTAATGAACACTTCTGCCAAGTTTAAAGTAAATCAGACAGAAACTGTAGGAGGAGTTGTCCGGACAAGCATTTTTAAGTCAAATCAGGGGCAATAACTCAGTAATTCTTGATGGAATTTTTACAAAATGTGTGTCTTGCACATCTACAGCTCCTAATGAACACTTATGCCAAGTTTAAAGTGAATCAGACAGAAACTGTAGGAGGAGTTGTCCGGACAAGCATTTTTAAGTCAAATCAGGGGCAATAACTCAGTAATTCTTGATGGAATTTTTACAAAATGTGTGTCTTGCACATCTACAGCTCCTAATGAACACTTCTGCCAAGTTTAAAGTGAATCAGACAGAAACTGTAGGAGGAGTTGTCCGGACAAGCATTTTTAAGTCAAATCAGGGGCAATAACTCAGTAATTCTTGATGGAATTTTTACAAAATGTGTGTCTTGCACATCTACAGCTCCTAATGAACACTTATGCCAAGTTTAAAGTGAATCAGACAGAAACTGTAGGAGGAGTTGTCCGGACAAGCATTTTTAAGTCAAATCAGGGGCAATAACTCAGTAATTCTTGATGGAATTTTTACAAAATGTGTGTCTTGCACATCTACAGCTCCTAATGAACACTTCTGCCAAGTTTAAAGTGAATCAGACAGAAACTGTAGGAGGAGTTGTCCGGACAAGCATTTTTAAGTCAAATCAGGGGCAATAACTCAGTAATTCTTGATGGAATTTTTACAAAATGTGTGTCTTGCACATCTACAGCTCCTAATGAACACTTCTGCCAAGTTTAAAGTGAATCAGACAGAAACTGTAGGAGGAGTTGTCCGGACAAGCATTTTTAAGTCAAATCAGGGGCAATAACTCAGTAATTCTTGATGGAATTTTTACAAAATGTGTGTCTTGCACATCTACAGCTCCTAATGAACACTTCTGCCAAGTTTAAAGTGAATCAGACAGAAACTGTAGGAGGAGTTGTCCGGACAAGCATTTTTAAGTCAAATCAGGGGCAATAACTCAGTAATTCTTGATGGAATTTTTACAAAATGTGTGTCTTGCACATCTACAGCTCCTAATGAACACTTCTGCCAAGTTTAAAGTGAATCAGACAGAAATTGTAGGAGGAGTTGTCCGGACAAGCATTTTTAAGTCAAATCAGGGGCAATAACTCAGTAATTCTTGATGGAATTATTACAAAATGTGTGTCTTGCACATCTACAGCTCCTAATGAACACTTCTGCCAAGTTTAACGTGAATCAGACAGAAACTGTAGGAGGAGTTGTCCGGACAAGATTTTGCAGACAGACCGACCGACCGACCGACAGGCTGATTCCAGTATACCCCCCACAAACTTCGTTTGCGGGGGTATAAAGAGTTTGCAGACGACAATTTTAAATTTGATGAAAATGGCAGAAAGGTTTCAAAAAGGGTAGAAAACACTGTGGGAAAAGGAGAAATTGCTCATTACAAGCAATTTCTTCTTTTCCAACAGTGTTTTTCAAAAGACTTGTACTGCAGACACATGAAAACTAGGGCTTGTTTGGGAAAGGGTTAAGCAGCAGATCTACTAGTATATTTCTTTTGTTTTTTTCCTGAGCTAAACAGTTGCATGATTATTCCATGGCTCAGTGGTAAAGTGTAGGAATCGTGACCTAGAGGCCCCTAAATCAAGCCTCACTGGATCCACTGGATTTTTTGTGGGAGTCTCCTTCAGCAGGACACATCAGAGCCCTAGCGTAGTGCCGATGGAACCCAGGAAATACATAAATAAATGAGCTATTGTGGGAAAAAGGAGAAAATGCTTTTCCAGGTTTTTTTTTTTCACAAGGTCTCTTCCCCAGGTTGTGAAAACATGGGATTGTTTGGTAAAGGGTTAATAAATGCTATGGATATTCACAGTCAGACCTAAAGATGTCAATACTGGAGTTACAAAGCTGTTTTTGTCAGAATAGAACCTAAATGGCAAAGAAGCGAACAATCCAGATCCAAGATCAGACTGCATATTCAGTGTATTTGTGTATTTCTTTTTCATGTTATTGATACTGAGTGGAAGGGTACAAATCAATAGGTCTATATGGAAAATAGGTTTAAATTCAGCGCCTGCTCACAATCAATCAGCATTACAGTACCTACCCACTAGTATTTGTCTACATTAGTAAGGGAAATAACTATTTTCTAGCAACTTGTATTACAAGCTGGTCTCCCTTCTAGAGAGGGACCTATATTCACCAACCATTCTTAAGAATATTCTTTAGTCTTATTCCTCAGAATTTTCTAGATTTAAAAGTAACACAACTTATGACTGGCTAAACGATTTGGCTACAGACCCTGGAACAAGTTTTTCTTCAACTGTAATTATTCATCATTAATGTACAATGTTTTTTTTTACTGCAAGTGAAGACGGTATGTTTCTTTGCTTTATAAACAAGGTTAACCATTTACTAAACAATCCTGTGGGAGAAAGCTCTCAAAAACATTGTGCAAAAAGGAGAAAAGAAAGGTAACCAGCAGTTTCTTCTTTTCCAATATTTTTTTCCAGCCTATCAGAGAATTTTATCTTATTCTTACCAATTTTGAAATTTTTGTATGCAAATATTTTGCGTGTGGAAGAATCTATAATTTCTGGTAGACAGTAGTGTATGGGTGGAGCACTGGCCTCTCACACCAAAGGTTCTGGGTTCGAAACCCATGATAGGTGCGGTCAATCTTCGGAACTACCAACAAGTACTGGTTAACTCTTTATCATACAATCCGACTTTAAAACGGCCATGTGGAAAAAGCTGGAATATTGCAGAATCAGAGGTGTTTGCGCTGGACAAATTTTCAACCTGAAAGGTATTTCTTTAGCTCTGGAAACAAAAAGAAGTCACAAGGGGCATGGTCAGGTGAATACAGAGGGTGGGCAGCACAATGATTCCTTCCTGCTTCAAAGTCTTGCACCTCATACACAAGACAATGACTGAAGCTGATGGTTTATACACATTGAAATAAGAGTTGACAGAAAACGAATTCCAGTGTTTCAATATGGACGAGTCTAAAATGCTGTCATCTGGTGAAAGAGATCAATGATGGGTTTTATCATTGAAAAGGTAGAAATCATTTTGGGAAAAGGAGACAATGCAGGTGACATGCAATTTCTCCTTTCAGTTTAAAATGTTTTCAAATTTCTTCCATTTTCTTGGTTGTCTAGAGTCAAGACAGAATTGGTTGGTAATGGCTTAAGTCTTCATGTCCAATTTGTTTTTTTGGAAAGTGCTGCAGCAGTTCAAATGGGCAACTTGAATTGCTGCTATACTGTTTTTCAAGGACCTGATTACCAAAGCAGATTATATTAACCCTTTACCACACAATCCTGAGTTTTAAGGACTCTAAAAGAGAAGGCTTTTCAAAACATTGTGGGAAAAGGAGAAATCGCTGGTAACCACAGTGTTTTCTACCCTTCCTAAAACAAATTTCCATTTTTGAGTCACATTGATTTTGTAGTCCGTAAATGCTTTAAATTTGGACAAATGACCTGAGAAAGACAGCCTTTGAAAACATAGTGGAAAAAGGAGAAAATAATGGTAACCAGCACTTTCTCCTTTTCCCACAATGTTTTCTACCCTTCTTAAAACAAATTTCAATATTTGAGTTGCATTTATTTTGTCATCTGCAAATGCTTTCACTTTGGACAAGTCTTAAATTTTGCCATTTGGTAAAAGGTTAACCAATATCTTTATCATACATGGATCCGTAGAAATCAATATTTGACCAATCAGGTCATTGCATTTATTTGGCTCGACATGTAGCCTTGTTGTCTGCTATTTTGGCTCCCAAACAAGCGACTGTTAATGTTGGACAAGCGTGATATTATGTGTTTTAACAACGCTTGAATTTTAGAAAAAGTTAAGATGTGTTTTGCGAACGTATACAGCTTACATGAGATAAACGCAGAGGTTACAAGTTTGCATTATAATTATGATTGACAATGGGACATGAGCAAAGACTGCTTCGATCAATGCTATATTACGCAATGTATTGATTAATGTTAGTTGTTTTTTCGTCTGAAATTCTCTGAAAGAGACCCAAAATATTTTGCAGTGGAAAAAAAAAGGTACAAATATCTGAAACACTAATAAAAAGAAAGTATGTTCACTAAAATATCTAACCCTGTTTAATAACCTTTGCACATCCAAAAGGAGGCACTTGTCATCAATGTTTCAGTTTGGCGTTAACATTAACCCTTAGTGCATGAAGAATGCTCGATGTGTAGATACAGATCAGAGTGCAAATCTCAGTTTATTCTTGGATTCAAACCATCTGCTACTTAAATTAAGCACATTTATGTGTATTCCTTACTGAAAGTACATGTAGATTTCAATTATGAAACAGACTATGTTCTGTACAGTTTTGGAAGTTCAGCTCAAAAGGCAACTTATGTTAATTAAGTCACCTTTTGACTTTAAGTCGTAGCCATATTTAAGTGGATTAGCACATCTGCCATTTCAAAGGGTATGTCGGTAAACTGTTAACTGATAGGATGTGTTTGATAGCCGCTGTAATCCACTCGACCACCCGTTGTCTTCAGTATATCAGAAGATAAAACAAACTACCGTCATTGATATTAACAAGTTTGTTAATTGACAGCACACTTTACACATTTTAAAATCATCAGGCAATCACTTTCCCCCAACTTGAAATTAAAACTTTTCTTAGACTTACACTTCTCCATTGAATGAGACAATCTATAATTTTTTCAAAATGCTTATAATTTAGTGTAATTCATTATCAAAATATGATGCTGAGACAACCTAACAAGCCTTATGAAAATATTAAGCATCTTTAATTCTATTATTCTTAGGCAAAACTGAGGTTTATGAGGTGTTTCATTCTTTCTCATTGAAGTTCAAAACTTTGCTGGCACAGGTATTACACTGTCCGTAACCCCTGAAATTCACACTTTTTGTACATATCCTTGCGTAAATTAGTTCAAGTATCCATAAATTTCTTACCGAGAATTCATCATCGACAGAAACATATGAAACAGAATATTTTGGAATTTAATCAAGAGAAATAGTCATGACAGCATGATTTAAGTAGCCTTTCTGCTATACTGTATACGTATTTACTGCGTTTGTTTGGGAGCCCTTAGCGATGGTAACCAAGGAAGTTGGTTTATCTCATCACCACGAATCCATGTATTGGTCCTGCTAATCAAATAATCATGATTTCCTCTATATATGCTAAGTCTATGGTTGCAGGACTATAAATTCTATACAAACAGTTTTTACTTTTACTAAATTTATTTTCAATGCATAACAAAGGCACTAAATATATATTTCACAGAGCTTACAGTAACAATATAGAAAAAAAAAGACATTTATCACGTTTTTAACAATAACATTTTAGATAAGAAAAGAAAGAAAAACATGAAACAAAAATGATTCAACCATGTTACTGTATTGCTATTCTGCTTCAACAAAAATTCATGAGTAAACATTTTTGTTTCATTCCTCAGACTGGTACATTTATAAAATGGTCACTTCCCTTAACCTTTTACCGAACAACAAAATTTTAGACTAGTCCAAATTGAAAGCATTTTCAGACGACAAAATAAACGTGAATGAAAAATTGAAATTTGTTTTAGATGGGGTAGAAAACATTCTGGGAAAAGGAGAAAATGCTGGTTACCAGCATTTTCTCCTTTTCCCACAATGTTTTCAAAAGGCTTCTTACTCAGGGTCGTTAGAAGCTGGAATTGTGTGGTAAAGGGTTAAGTATTGTAGGTGCTCATCACTACAATGCCAAGACTCCGTCCTTATAAAAACTTGGTTTATGCTCAACTGAAAAACTCAAGTCAAACTCTTTACTAAACAATAAAAGTTATCCATTTGCAGAGGACAAATTAAATGTGGCTCAAATGGTTGAAGTTCTGATCAAAAGGGTGGAAAACATAGTGGGAAAAGGAGAAAATGTTGGTCACTAGTTTAACCTTTTTTTGACCTGTGGTGGACCATACTCACTTCATCAGAATTATCACTTAAACATTCTATGGTTTTGTTTTGTCTCGACAAAAACATTGTGCTTTTTTTACTGATACAAAGGTACCATAAGTTTTGACCTGATAATCTTACTTTGACTTGTTGTGACCCATTTCAAAAATGTTTTAGATGTAACCAAGACAAACACGCTGACAAAGTCTTACCTAGAGTGAGAAAAAAAAAATGATTTGATTTGGAAAGCCAGTTTTTGCCTACAAGTAACATATAATCAAACTATATGAGGCATTGTCAAGACAAACACCCTGAATTACAAAAACAAATTTCAATAAGATAGGAGCAAAGTTTTGCCTGTACAGAGATTGCATTTTCTTATGGTTTGGCCAAATCACATAGATTTCAATCACAAGTTCAATCTTTAGTAAAATATTGCAGAAACATAATATTCTCACTATTTTTCATTATGAATGCAGCTAAAATGTGGCCTGTAGAATGATACTAAGCATGTCTGTTTGAGCAATTTTGGTTTACTGATGTTTAGGATAGCCACCTAGCCTTTGACTATGGATGACTCCTTTGACACATGTCAGAACAAAAGTTCCAATCAAATTTAGATAAAATTGGGCAAAAATGTAGCCTCCTCAGCACTAACAATGTTTTCCTAAGATCTGACCTAGTTGATGATTTGAGTGACCAATATTCATCAATACCAAGACATTGTCATTACGAATATAGAGAAATAAAAGTAAGACAGGAGCCAAATTGTGGCCTCTACAGAGGTAATAAAATTAACCCTTTACCACACAATCCGGACTTTTAACGACCCTGAGATAGAAGCCTTTTAAAAGCATTGTTGGAAAAGGAGAAAATGCTGGTAACCAGCATTTTCTCCTTTTCCCACAATGTTTTCTACCCTTCCCAAAATAAATTTTAGTTTTTCAGTCGCATATATTTTGTGGTCTGGAAATGCTTTCAATTTGGACAAGTTTAGAATTTTGTCGTTTGGTTAAGAGTTAAAGGCCCAATAGAGGCTAAGTTTTCCAACCTATCAAACAAATCCCACCATTCTAAATATATCTGATTTGTTGTTTGCAAATGCTTTCAAAATGTCAAAATTTTGTCGTTTGGTAAAAACTTAACTCTTTACCACACAATCCCGACTTTTAACGACCCTGTGAAAGAAACCTTTTGAAAACATTGTTGGAAAAGGAGAAAATGCTGGTTACCAGCATTTTCTCCTTTTCCAACAATGTTTCTACCCTTCCCAAAACAAATTTCAATATTTCAATCATGTTTATTTTGTCGTCTGCAAATGCTTTCAATTTGGATCAGTCTAAAATTTTGTTGTTTGGTAAAAGAGTTAAATAAGATGATAACTAAAAAATGATAATTACATGTAGGCACATACAGAGTAGGTGAAAGAAAATCAAATAAAAATGTAAATTCATAGAAAAAAAAAATAAAAGATAAATAAGAAAAATGGATTTCTGACATTTCTCAATTTGGAATACTGGTTTACTAGTATACATATTGCTAGCCTAAAGAATTCCCTGTGTTTTGCTTTGTTCATACAAACAGCTTGCAGTTTGTAACAGAATTACTACTCAATATCTATATATTTTTTTAAATTTTGATAAATTAAATACCAAAAAATTAAGTCCATGTAGGGATATTTTTTAATCATCAAGCAGAAGCTATTTAACACTTCACCACACAATCCCAAGTTTTAACGACCTTGAGGAAGAAGGCTTTTGAAAAACAGTGGAAAAAAGAAAATACCAGCATTTTCTTCTTTTCCCACAATGTTTCAAAGAAAAATCCCATTATTTGATCCACATCTGATTTGTTGTCTGGAAATGCTTTCAATTTGGTTGAGTCTGAAAATCATGTTTTCTGGTAGAGTTCAACGACTCTCAGGAAGAAGGTTTCTGAAAATAAGAAAATGCTGGTTACCCACATTAAGTTGCTTTTGTGTAAAGTGTAGAACAAGATCCGACTGAAGAGAACATGCAGTCTGATCTTGGATCTACAGTCTCCAGTTTTTTTACAAGATATTCTGACAAATACGGTCTTGAAATTGCAATATCTGCATCTCTTGACTTAACTCTTTACCAGACGACAAAATTTTGGACAGGGCCAAAGTGAAAGCATATGCAGACAAAAAATGAAATGTAGCTAAAATGATGATTTTTGTCTTTGATAGGGTATGAAATATTGTGAGAAAAGGAGAAAATGCTGTTCACCAGCATTTTCTCCTTTTCCCACAATATTTTCAAAAGCCTTTACTTTCAGGGTCATCGTAAGTCTGCATCGTGTGGTAAAGGGTTAATCTACTAATTGTGAATGTCCATTTCAATTTTGTAAGACTAAAAATCTTTACCAGTTGACACACTTTTGGACTAGTTGAAACACAAAGCATTTGCAGATGAAAAAATTCAATATAGCCCAAGTTCTAGGATTTGTCTTTGAAAGGGTTGAAAACATCGAGGGAAAAGGAGAAAATCCTGGCTACCAGCATTTCCCCTTTTCCCAGTGTTTTCAAAAACTTCCTTCTTTAGAGTCGATAAAACCCTGGATTATTTGGAGAAGAGATGTGAGTAAAGTTTAAAAAAAGGTCTCACCCAATATATTAAAAATTTTGGACTATTCTTCAACAAATTTGGGCACAAAAAAATATCAAACTTGTACAGAGAGAATTAAAACATTAGGAGAATTATTTTTTACCAATTTCTCAATTTGTCACATTGTTTTCAGAACACTCCTATGGTAGAGGTATCAACATTAAATGAGGGAATTAATGGTAGTAAATTACTGCATTAACTCTTTACCAGACAACAAAATTTTAGACTTGTCCAAATTGAAAGCTTTGGCAGCTGACACCTGTTACTTGTACATGAAATTTGTCTTTACCAAACAACAAAATTTAAGACTGGTTCAAATTGAAAGCTCTTGCAGATGACAAATTCTGTTCTATTCAAAAACTGAAATTTGCCTCGAGAAGGGTAGAAAATACTTTGGGAAAAGAAGAAAATGCTGGTTACCAGCATTTGCTTCTTTTCCATATTTTTACAAAAGCCTTCTTCTGTAGGGTCGTTAAAACTTGGATTTGTGTGGTAAAGGGTTAAGGTGTTAAGACTTTTCAGTAATAGATTTGTCCAAATTCTGGTATAGATTCAAATAAGTTTTATTAGGACAATGAAATGTCTATAAAATTCCACAAATTGTTGGTTTTAATCAGTGCTGGCTTTATTTTAATCAGTACTGGCTTTAGTCAGAGCTTATCAGCCAAATGACAAACAAAATTTATTTTCTTTCAATCCTTAACTCTGTTACCAAATAATCCCGAGTTTAAACAACCCGGAGAAAAGAGCCTATTGAAAACATTCTGGGTAAAGGGAGAAAATGCTGGTAACCAGTATTTTCTCTTTTTTCCCACAAAAGTTGTGCCCTTTCCAAGACAAACTGCAATTTTTGAACCACAGCAGATATAAGAAAATGGCCCAGTCTAAAATGTTGTCATCTGGTAAAGAATTAAAAATAAAAAAATAAAAAAAAAGGACCACTTTACAATTGCAATTGAATAAAAGGAGAATGAAAACATGTTTTCATAACAAAAATGCTTGACTTGTGTCTTTACAAAACTGTGTGAACTGACATCTAAAAACAATAGCTAAAAATACAACAGCACTTTCACAAGACTTCCATGTATAAAACAATCAACAGAAAAACACTAAAAAGACTCCATAACTATATACACACTGTATAAAAATATACATTTGACAAAAGAAAAAAGTATGCAACAACAGGAGTTATTTACAAAATTTAATGTGCATCAATGTTCTTCTCTAACAGGATGATAAAATTCTCAAGAGAAACAGTTAAAAATTAACCCTTTACCGCACAATGACGCCTTTTGACGCCCCTGGGAAAGAAGCCTTTTGAAAACATTGTGGGAAAAGGAGAAAATGCTGGTCACCAGCATTTTCTCCTTTTCCCAAAATGTTTTCTATCCTATCAAAGAAAAATAGCACCATTTTAGCCAAACTGAATTTGTCGTCTGCAAATTCTTTCAATTTGGAGAAGGCTAAAATTTTGTCGTCTGGTAAAGGGTTAAAGGAAACTGCAGACAGCATTAAAAGCATATACAAAAGGTATGACCTACATAATTATATCTTGTTCAAAGCTTATAATCTTTTAGCCCTTTACCAAAAAACAAAATTTTAGACTGGTCCAAATTGAAAGCATTTGCAGACAAAAAAATGAATATGACTGAAAAATTGGAATTTGTTTCCGAAAGGGTCGAAAAACATTGTGGGAAAAGGAGAAAATGCTGGTTACCAGCATTTTCTCCTTTTCCCACATTGTTTTCAAAAGTTTTCTTTCTCAGGGTCGTTAAAAGTCGGGATTGTGTGGTAAAGAGTTAACCCTTTACCAAACAATCCAGACTTTTATTGACCAATAGGAGGAAACCTTTTGAAAACATTATGGTAAAAGAAAAAAATGCTGGTTACCACCATTTTCTCCTTTTTACATCCTGTTTTGCACTTTTTCAGACACAAATTCTACCATTTGAGCAACAGTTGACCTGTCACCTGCCAATGCCTTCAATTCAGGCCTAAAATTCTGCCATTTGGTATAGAGTAATACATTTTCTACTGAAACTAACATTTGCAAGGGAAAAAGAAAGAAACCTCATCTCATACTTCCTCTTTACAACTATTTTTATCTTGCATCACAAAACATATTTGCAAAAGGAGAAATTATTTGTTCAGGTTATTTTGAACATGAAAGCGCTGGAACCACCTTAGGTTGCTTTAGCAGACAGTGTAGATAAAGATCAGTCAGTAAAGAGTGTGCAGATTTACACTGTCAACTACTTTGCTACATGTTCAAAATTAAAATTGCAACAAACAGTCTGTCCATTTGAAAAGGTCAAGTTCATTAAATTTGGTGCTCTACAAATTAACTTGTATGTTATCTATACAGTATAAAGTAATACAGTTACATGTAATAATGGATTTATTAATTATAAGTAGCTACACAGAACTGGTTAACCCTTTACCAAACAACAAAATTTAAGACTTGTCCAAATTGAAAGCATTTGCAAACGACAAAATAAATATGACTGAAAAATTAAAATTGGTTTTGGGAAGGGTAAAAAACATAGTGGGGAATGGAGAAAATGCTGGTCACCAGTATTTTCTCCTTTTCCCACAATGTTTTCAAAAGGCTTCATTTTTAGGGTTGTGAAAAGTCGGGATTGTGGTAAAGAATTAAGACTTTCCAAATCAATAATTATTTGACTCTTCCAAACTAAAGGCATCATTCTGTAGACAACAAATTACATGTTGCTAAAATGACCATATTTGTTTCTGAAAGAGTAAAAATCATTGTAGGAGAAAGGACAAAATGCTGGCTACCAGCATTTTCTCCTTTTAACTCTTTACCAAACGACAGTTTTAAAATTGTCCAAATTTAAAGCATTTGCAGATGACAAATTAAATGCTACACAAATTATGAAATTTGTCTTTGAATGGGAAGAAACCATTTTGGGAAAAGGAGGAAATGCTGTTACCAGTACCAGTATTTTCTCCTTTTCCCACAATGTTTTTGAAAGTTTTCGTCCTCAGAGTCGTTAAAAGTCGTGTTTGTGTGGTAAAGGGTTAAACAGTTTTTTTGAAAGCCTTCATCCTTGAGGTCCTTACAACATGGGACTGCTCGGCAACAGATTGAAATTTACATAGATTAGAAAACATGAAAACAATAATGAATATAACAAACAATTTGTGATGATAATGTGATGATGAAAACTTATCACAGACCTGTGTAACAAAACAATGTACATGTACTCGTGCACAGTTCCAGATAGAGGGTGTGATTTTGATTTTAAAAATTGAAAATATTAGTTATTCTCCACTAAACCCTATGTTATGGGTACTCATTGGAATTGTCTCACTGAGACGATTCTAATGAGTACCCACAACATAGGGTTTGGAAGAGAAATAATGGATTTAGAATACCACCACTCCCTCTTATCTGGAGCTCTGCCAGTGGTACTTTTTCCTCAACCATATTTACCCTTTACCGAACAACAAAATTGTAGCCTTGCCCAAATTGAAAGCATTTGCGGACAACAATTTTATTGTGGCTCAAATGGTGCAATTTTTCTTTGATAGGGTAGAAAGCATTGTGGGAAAAGGAGAAAATGCTGGTTACCAGCATTTTCTCCTTTTCCCACAATGTTTTCAAAAGGCTTCTTTCTCAGGGTCATTAAAAGTCGGGATTCTGATGTAAAGTGTTAAAAAATTGTAGACTTGTTTCCTTTCCCAAATGACAAATTAGGAGAAAATGCTAGTTACCAGCATTTTTTCTATTCAAAAGCTTCTTTCCTTACGGTTCTCAAACCACATATCACATGATTGATATAGGATCAAAAAAAAAAAAAAAAATGAACTATAACTCAAAATGATGGGATGTGTCTTTGTAGGGGTATAAAACATTGTCGTCAAAAAGAGAAAATGCCAGTTACCAGCATTTCTCCTTTTCCCACAATGTTTTCCAATACCTTCTATCTGAAGTTCCTACAGTTACAGTATAGTAAGGTAAATTGTTAAGTCCTCAAAATTTGTTTTTTGAAATTCCATTTATTGACTTATCATGGACAAAAAGAGATTACACCTGTATTCAAAATCAGACTTCACTTAACTCTGTACCAGAGGACAAAATTTTTGACTAGCCCAAACTGAAAGCACCTGCAGATGACAAATTAACCCTTAGGCTGCTAAGCACAATCAGTGGACCTTTTGTGGACAGTGTAGATCATGATCAGACTGCACAAAATGTGCCGTCTGATCTGGATCTACATTGTACAAGGAGATGTTTCCCTAACCCCAATAACTTTGAAATAGCACCATTTTGGTTTTTACCATCGGCTTGAAAATTTCATTTAAGTTATTTAGCAGGATAAGGGTCAAATGTGACTCAAATAGTGGAATTTGTTTTAGAAAGGATGGAAAAGATTGTGGGGGAAATAGAGAAATTACAAGCATTTTCAAAAGTGTTCTTTTTCAGAGTTGTTAAAAAATATGGCATTGGTTGATAAAGCTTTCAGGGAATTCATTACACATTCTTGTAAAATGGAATAAAACAGGACAAAGCACATTAACTTCAATAATGAGAAAACATTGTGACGAAATGAAAGATCTTTAGCTATGAACATATTTCCATTTGCCACAGTGTTTTCAAATGTGGTCAACTGAAATGCTGTATAAGTCTTCCAAAGGATGTTTTTTTCTCCCATTTATCCTTAATTCTTTACCAAACGACAAAAATTTGGACTGGACCAAACTGAAAGCATTTGCAGACGACAAATTACTTGTACCTTAAATGCTGATTTCTGTATTTCTTAGGGTAGAAAACATTGTTGGAAAAGGAGAAAATGCTGGTTACCAGCATTTTCTCCTTTCCCCAAAGTGTTTTCAAAAGCCTTCTTTTCCAGGGTCGTTAAGACTCGAGATTGTGTGGTAAAGAGTTCAGACCAAGCAAAGACCTGTCTTAATACAACTCCCAGTCATAGTGTAGCAAAAAAAGGGAAATATAATAATCAAACGTAACAGGCAACAACTATGACAGCATCACATAATTATATATAAACTAGAATATGCAAAACAGGCAACAAGCAAATAATACGATTACATTTTTATGTAAAAAGTGGATTTACAATGACCCAAATCTTAACCCTTTACCAGACAACAACATTTTAGCCCTGTCCAAATTGTAAGCATTTGCAGACGACAATTTCAATGTGGCTCAAACAGTGCAATTTTCCTTTGATAGGACAGAAAACATTGTGGGAAAAGGAGAAAATGCTGGTTACCAGCATTTTCTCCTTTTCCCACAATGTTTTCAAAGGGCTTCTTTCCCAGGGGCGTTAAAAGGCATCATTGTGCGGTAAAGGGTTAATTCTTTGCTGCCCCCTCCCCCGTCACAGTTGCTCTGAAAGAAAACTATCAATCAGCAGCTGAATCATATAAATCTAAACAAACTCATTCCATCACAAGATTCACCCTGTACCACACTATCCCAAACATAACTCTTTACCAAACGACAAAATTCTATATTGGACCTGGTCCAAACTGAAAGCATTTACAAACAACAAATTAAATGTGACTCAAAAACTGGAATTTGCCTCTGGTAAAACATTAAAACATAAAACATTGTGGGGAAAGGAGAAATTGCAAGGAAAATGCTGTTTACCAACATTTTCTCCTTTTCTCATCATGTTTTCAATGACCTTTTCCAGCAAGGTCTTAAAAATTTGGGATTGAGTGGTAAAGAATTAAATGTCCCCAGAGAATGAAAGCTTCTGAAAACATTGTGAGAAAAAGAGAAAATGCTTCTGTATCAAGAAAATGCTCCCCTCCCGAAAATACCTTTTACATCATTCAAACAAGAGGGCCATGATGGCCCTGTATCGCTCCACTGGCTTATAAATATAAACCATGAAGAAAAGTCTTCACTATATAAGCCCTTATAAAACTTTGACCCCAGGGCTACAGTCGGACTAAATGGGGAATATGTGTATTAGAAGAATAACATGCCAAATTTGGGAGTTTTTGGCCTTATGGCTAGTAACAAGATGGTTTCTGAACTTTTCACTCCATAAACCCATGTAAAACTTGTGACCCCTGGTGCAGGGCCAAACTTGATCCTAGGGTTGTAACTTGGGCCCTCTTTGTAATTGTCCACTAGATAATGCTATAATTATGCAAAATTTGGTAGCCTAAGCCTTATGGCTATGTACACCAAGATTTAAAAGTTTTCCCTATGTAAGCCCATGTAAATCTTATGAACCTCTTCCCCCCCCCCCCGCCAAAGCATGAGGCCAAATTGACCCCAGGACTATACTTTGGGCACTTTTGGTAGAACCCAACTAGATCAAGCTAAATGCAAAATTTGGTAGCTCTAGGCCTTATGGCTAGGTACAGGAAGATTTTTAAAGTTTTCTCTATATAAGCCTATGTAAAACTTGTGACCCCTGGGGCAGAGCCAATTTTGACCCCAGGGCTATAATTTCAAGAAACATGATGGAGGTCTACTACATAAAGCTACATGCCAAATTTGGTAGCCCTATGCCTTATGGTTTCAGACAAGAAGATTTTTAAAGTTTTCTCTATATAAGCCTATGTAAAACTTGTGACCCCTGGGGCAGAGCCAATTTTGACCCCAGGGCTATAATTTCAAGACACATGATAGAGGTCTACTACATAAAGCTACATGCCAAATTTGGTAGCCCTATGCCATATGGTTTCAGACAAGAAGATTTTTAAAGTTTTCTCTATATACGCCTATGTAAAACTTGTGACCCCTGGGGCAGAGCCAATTTTGACCCCAGGGCTATAATTTCAAGAAACATGATAGAGGTCTACTACATAAAGCTACATGCCAAATTTGGTAGCCCTATGCCTTATGGTTTCAGACAAGAAGATTTTTAAAGATTTCCAATATTTTTCAGTTTTGTTGCCATGGCAACCAGAGTTTTTGAAGGAATCAAATTCTTTCAAGAAATTCTGAAGAGGACCATGGCAGGATCATTTCTGTGAAGTTTCATGAAAATTGGATGGGTAGTTTCAGAGAAGAAGATGTTTGAAATAAAAGTTAACGCACGGACGGACGGACGGATGCACGCACGCACGGACGGACGGACGGACGGACGCACGACGGACACCGGGCCATGACATAAGCCCGCTGGCCTTCGGCCAGTGGAGCTAAAAAACAGTATTTCCCTTCAATCACATATTTATACTTTGTGTAACTGGTGGAAAAGAATAAACTCTTTACCAAACATCAAAATTTTGGACTTCGTCCGAATCCCAAGGGTTTGAAGATTACAAATCAAATGTGGCTCAAATGGTGAAATTTGTCTATAAAAGAGTATAGACAATTTGGAAAAGGAAAAAATGCTTGTTACAAGTATTTTCTCCTTTTCCCAAATAGTTAAAGTGTTAACCCCATCCCAAATAAAAAATTTTAGACTCCTTCCAAATTCAGGCATTTGCAGACTACAAATCAAAATTAATACAAATGAGGTAATATTCTCTCCTAGGGTAGAAAACTCTGTGGGAAAAGGAGAAATTGCTTGTAACAAAAATTTGTCCTATTCTAAAAAGTTTTTAAAGGCCTTCCACCTTTGGGCCATTAACTAATTACCAAACGACAAAATTCAGAATTGTCCAAATTGAAGGCATCTGCAGACGACAAATTCAACATGACTCAAATGATGAAAATTGTCATTTAACCCTTTCCCAAACAAGCCCTGGTTTTCATGTGTCTGCAGTACGAGCAATTTCTCCTTTTCCCACAGTGTTTTCTACCTTTTTTGAGACCTTTCTGCCATTTTCATCAAATTTAAAATTGTTGTCTGCAAACTCTTTCAATTTGGACCAGTCCGAAATTTGTTGTTTGGGAAAGGGTAAAAAGACTAAATAATGTGAGAAAAGGAGAAAATGCAGGTTACCAGCATTTTTTCCTTTTCCTGCAATGTTTCCAAATGCTTTCTTCTTCAGGGTGGTTAAAACTTGGGATTGGTAATGGATTAAAACAAAGGATCGTCTAGTAAAGGGAAACTTTAAACGCATCTACTTCACACTCATCATCCAATAAATCAGTGATTAAGTCTTTACCAAACAACAAAATTTTAGACTGGTCCAAATTGAAAGCATTTGCAGACAACATACTAAATGTAGCTGAAATGATGGTACTTTTCTGTGAGAGCGCATAAAACCTTTTGGGAAAAGGAGAAAATGCTGGTTACTAGCATTTTCTCCTTTTCCCACAAGGTTTTCAAAACGCTATTACCTCAGGGTCATTAAAAGATGGTATTGCGTGGTAAAGGGTTAAAGTAAAAGCAGAGACAAATTGTAGCTCTTTACCATGCAATTCTGACTTTTAACCACCCTAAGAAAAAAAGCCTTTACAAAAATTGTTGGAAAATGAGAGAGTGCTGGTCACCAGCATTTTCTCCTTTTCCCTCAATGTTTTCTACCCTTCCAATGACAAATTTCAATTTTTGAGTCACATTTATTTTGTTGTCTGCAAAAGCTTTCAATTTGGACAAGTCTGGAATTTTGTCAATTGGTAAAGAGTTAAAATATACACTAATCTATTCCTAGATACCAAGTATCAAGAGCAGAAACATATGATTGACAAAAATAGACACAAGCAATTGAGCAAAAACCAAGTCAGCAGAAAGACAAGCAAGTAAACCTGACTTCAACCGTAACTGGCAGAGAAAAAAAAATACAATAGCAAAACAGGGACTCAAACTCTGGATCCCTCCCATACAGCGTGAGTTTTCTGCTAATTGCAGTATCAGGCCATGTGTGGCCCTGCTATCATTTCAATCTGTTTGATACTTTTCTAAGATGCATTAAGCCCCCTTTTCACAGAGCATGGCTCAAATCTAAGATTTTTTTTTATCGAGTGAAACTGCTAATCACTGATAAAACAATTAATGATCTATTAACCCTTTATAAAACAATCCAATGTTTAAACAACACTTCGAAAGAATGCTTTTGAAACCATCTTGGGAAAGAAGCAAACTAGCATAGGTCAAATCACATCATTTCAGCAACATTTAATTCGTCTGCAAATGCTTAGAAGTTGGACAAATGTACAATTTTGTCTTTTGGTAAAGAGTTTTAGATTTTGTTCAAGATAAGTTGTACTCCATTGTTGTTCATTATAGCCGGACCTCATTTGAATTTGTAATCAAACAAGTTTCTAAACTAAACCTTTGTTCAAAAATGTGGAAAATGTATGAAGAAAATTATGGTGAGAAAAAAAAAAAATCAAGACAGAAAAGTCTATCAATGATGCCATTTTCAAACGATATAAACTTTTTTCGAAAGAAATATCACCGGTAAAAACCATATCAAAATACAAATTTACAAAACATAATATTATTCAGATGTAAATGACGATCAACAATCAAAGGAAGTTAAATGTATAACAAAATCTCATTTACAATCCACTGATTTTAAACATAATGTACAAGGAACAACAAAAAAAAAAAAAGCAAGACTTATAACAAAAATCAGAACTTGATACACGTACCATGAACTATGGGTGGGGCTCTAGGGATTTAACTGTTTACCAAACAATCCCTGGTTTTCATGACCCTGAGAAAGAAGCCTTCTGAAAACATTGTAGGAAAAGGAGAAAATGCTGGTAACCAGCATTTTCTCCTTTTCCCGTAATGTTTTCTACCCATCCGAAAAACAATTTCAATTTTTGAGTGGCATTAATTTTGTCATCTGCAAATGCTTTAAGTTTGGACAAGTCTAAAATTTTGTTGTTTGGTAAAGAGTTAATTCTACCAAACGACAAAATTTTAGACCAGTCAAAATTGAAAGCATTTGCAGACCACAAGATAAATTTTACTCAAAAATTGAAATTTGTTCTGGGAAGGATAGAAACATCGTGGGAAAAGGACAAAATGCTGGTTACCACCATTTTCTCCTTTTCCCACAATATTTTCAAAAGCTTTCTTTCTCAGAGTCGTTAAAAGTCGGGATTGTGTGGTAAAGAGTTCATTTATATTCGTAATGCATTACCATATTTCAAGAAAGTTGTCAAACAACAGGGAGCCATTTTGTCTAACATCCACTGAATCATGAGGGAAAAATAATTTAGGCCCTTTTAACTCTTTACCAAACGACAAAATTTTAGACTAGTCCAAATTGAAAGCATATGCAGACGAAAAAATAAATTTGAATGAAAAATTGAAATTTGTTTTGGGAAGGGTAGAAAACATTGTGGGAAAAGGAGAAAATGCTGGTTACCAGCATTTTCTCCTTTTCTCACAATGTTTTTAAAAAGGCTTCTTTCTCGGGGTCGTTAAAAGCGGGGATTGTGTGGTAAAGGGTTAGCATGCAGAAAATTTACAAATAGCAAAAATTTTCATTCTATATTAGCCTGTGAGGACAGCACCGGCTGACATGTATTGATACTTTTTGCAAATGTATTAACCCTTTAACACACAATCCCAAGTCTTAAAGTCTTTGAGGCAGAAGACTTAAGGAATCATTGTAAGAAAAGGAGAAAATGCTGGTAACCACAATGTTTTCTTCTCACACAATTTCAATCATTTGAACTGTATTTAGTTTTTCCTCTGCAAATGCTGTGTATTTGAACAAGTCTAAATGACTTCTTTTCTTGTTTACCACTCATACCTAGGATTCAAATTCTCAAAAGGTTGCAAGCCCGAGCTTCGCGAGCTTGGCATGTGCAAAAGGGATTTTGTTTGTTGGTGTTTAAAACTATTTTCAACATTACTTTAGTCATATGATGCCTGCCAGTGTACCTATCCATATTTCTGACGTTTTTTTTTTCTTTACAGTAATTCTTTCATTCTTTTCCAGTCTTTTTCAGTCTTATAAACACTGTAAGAGCAATGCCCAGCTGAAAAAGAGGAATTCATCCTTTTGTAGCGACTAAAATCAATGCTCTAACAGCTCTAACAGCTTTGCTTTGCCAAGATTTCATCTCAAGACCCTTAGATTACTAGCCCTAAAGACTACCAACAGGGCTATTGGGCTCACTGTTTGCAAAACAATGGTTTTCAAAGGTGTCTACTGGTGGGCTGATGGTTAACCCTTAACCCCAACTTTTAACGACCCTGAGGCAGAAGCCTTTGAAAACATTGTGGGAAAAGGAGAAAATGCTGGTAACCAGCATTTTCTCCTTTTCCCACAATGTTTTCTATCCCATCAAAAGAAAATTCCATTATTTGAGCCACATTCAAATTGTCGTCTGCATATGCTTTAATTTTGGACAAGTCTACGTTTTTGTCTGTGTGGTAAAGAGTTAATTATTGACTGGAACACTGTGATGGAGATTTGAGCAATTTCTCCAATGTTACAGATCCTCTCAAAACCTCTTGCAGATACCATAATTCAAATCCTCTTTCAGAGGGAAATAAGCTACGATTGTTTGATTAAATCAAGTGGCCCCTCCTCCCTGCTAGCAGTCCCCTGAATCCCAAATTTCTGCCTCTTCTGAAGAGGCATGTAACCCCAGCTATCTGCATATCTGGGCCTTAACTCAGGAATGGGTTGTGAGACAGAATGTGAGAGCTGCATGTAGTTTGGCTGCTGCTGAATGTACCTCTGTGTTGAAGAGTTGGATATCAATGAGGGAGGTGAATGTGAGTGAGAAGTGCACACTGTGGGTGTGAATGACTGAGCATTGTTTTGTTCATGTTGATCAACAATTAGACGTTTTTTCATTGGAATGGATCTCTCTTCCTTGAAACTATCAGACCTTGCAAAATCGTTCATCCCTGACTTGTCCTGTTTTGTTCCATCATGAGAATCTTGCTTTAAAGTGACAGAGTTTATCTGATCCAAGTCATGATCTCCACTTGAGGTAAAGATCCGTGTATGTAAAGGTAGAAACTTTTGATCACTCCCGGACTGCGTCTCAACTTCTTTCTTGTTTATCAGTAACTGAGAACTGGGTGGTACACCAGTCAATAATACTGTTTCTTGATTTGGAATCATGATTTTCATAGGTGCAATATCAGATGTACAACAAAATATTCCACCACTACACTCATACTCCAAAGGTTTCAAAGTCAAGGATGACTTTTCCTCCTGCTGACTGGTCTGTCGTTGCATGTTTTTCGCCATTTTCTCTGCAGTATCATGATTTAAGCTATCTGCATTGTAGGTGTTATTCTGTGTTTTCCTATCTATTTCCGTAGCATTGACTGGCTGACATGTCACCATGATACCTATAAAATCAAAACAAAGGTACAGGATGTTTCATAATAGATACACTTTCAAATATGCCAAAGTTATTTTGTTTATACACAATGACATTTGCACCATTTAACTCTTTATCAGACGACAAAATTTAGCCTTGTCCAAATTGAAAGCATTTGCAGACGACAATTTCAATGTGATCCATGTTGTGCATTTTTTCTTTGATAGGGTAGAAAATATTGTGGGAAAAGGAGAAAATGCTGGTTACCATCATTTTCTCCTTTTCTCCACAATGTTTTCAAAAGTCTCCTTTTCCAGGGTCAGTGAAAGGCAGCATTGTGCGGTAAAGGGTTAATAAATTAAAGAATACAGTTTCATGACATGCACAATATGTAAGGTATCGCTGAACAATACAGGTGGCTAGCGCCTTTCGAAATACACATTAATTTGCATCAAATGCTCAAAATGACATCCGTTTTGAAGTTGCAGGGCATTCTGGCTATTCATGAAATTCGCTCTTGTTCATCAGGGTTGTAATTAGGCTTGTCTTTGGAACTACTGATGCCTTAACCCTTAAGCTGCTAAGCGCGACTCACTGACCTTTTCCGGACAGTGTAATTCAAGATCAGACTGCAGAGAAGGTGCAGCCTGATCTTGTATCTACATTGTCCGATAAGGAGATATTTCTCCCCCCCCCAAAATAACTTTGAAATAGCAACATTTGGGCTTTTCTATCAACTAAACAAAATCATTTAATTTATTCAGTGGGATAAGGGTTAACCGGTTAACCCTTTACCACACAATCCAGACTTTCAACAAACCTGAGGAAGTAGCCTTTTGAGAACATTGTGGGAAAAGGAGAAAATGCTGGAAACCAGCCTTTTCTCCTTTTCCCACAATGTTTTCTACTCTTCCCAAAACAAATTTCTATTTTTGAGTCACACTTATTTTGTTGTCTGCCTAAGCTTTCAACTTGGACTGGTCTAAAACTCTGGCTTTTGGTAAAGAGTTCAGCTCATCTGTTGTCTGTGGCTGGACCCTAAGCATATTTGAAAGTGTATAATATATTAGGAAACACCCTGTATTACAACTTCTTGCAATCCTCAATATTCATACCCGAGTGTAGCTAATTACCATCTGAATCAATTTATGACTTTGGAAATATCCTGACAAATATTCCCAAATGCCAGATCGCTGGATATGGAAAACTATCCAAAGGCACATAACTCTAGAAATAGGCAACGGGTCATGATACACTGATTAATGTCAGTCTGATAGAGTTATCTCTCTTTGAGCACCCCCCACGACCACCACTTCTGCATATTCGGTAAGAAAATGAACCAGTTTCAAGAGACAGCTCAATATCATTGTTTATCAGGTCAGACATGGTGCCTGTAAGGCAGAAAAAACATAAAATGACCCATAATGAGAACGATAAATGAGGGTAAAAAAGTGAATATACTTATTATACACTGCTAGCAATGAAATGTGCCTCCTTTCATAACTCTTTACCAAATGACAAAATTTAGACTAGTCCAAATTGAAAGCATTTGCAGACGACAAAATAAATGAAAAATTGAAATTTGTTTCAGGAAGGGTTGAAAACATTGTGGGTAAAGGAGAAAATGCTGGTTACCAGCATTTTCTCCTTTCCCCACATTGTTTTCAAAAGGCTTCTTAGGGTTGTTAGAATACGGGATTGTTTGGTTAAGAGCTAAGGTATGCAAGACAACATGTGAATTTACTACCACTGTCTGTAAAGTCTGTCATGTAACATAACAGGAGTTTTACAAATTAGAATTCTTTTCCTAATTTCATGCTGAAGGTTTATCTTTCATCCTTAAAACTTTACCAAATGACAAAATTTCACATCAGTCGAAATTGAAAGGCTCTGTGGACGACAAATTGAATGTGGTTCAAATGATGTAACTTGTTTTTGAAAGGGTAAAAAATATTGTGGGAAAAGGAGGAGATGCTGGTTACCAGCATTTTCTGCTTTTCACACAATGTTTTCAAAAGGCGGTTGACATGGGTGTTGTTAAAACTCGGGCTTGTGTGGTAAAGACTTAACCACACCATACCAAGATCTAACAACATTGAAAAAGAGACCTTTTGAAAACATTGTGGGAAAAGGAGAAAAATGGGATAACCAGTGTTTTCTTCTTTTCCCATGATGTATTCTTCATTTTCAAAAGCAAATCTTAATATTTGAGCCACATTTAATTTGTCTTTTGCAGTTGCTTTGGATTTGGACAAATTTGGTTGTGTGGTAGAGAGTACACTTAACTGACAACGCTTTGTTTATTACACTGAGAAAATTTCTGGGACTTAAATATACCAGTATTGCCATGACAACAGCTATGTCATTCTTAGTTTGGTGATACCATCCTATATATATTTAACTTTCTATCACCTGCAACCAAACATCTAAATTTAGCTTGATACCAAATGACAAAATTTTAAGCTTGCTAAGATCAGAAGCATCTGCAGACAATTCAAGCATGCTGGTTACTAGTATTTTTTCCTTTTCCCATACTGTTTTCAGATGTCTTCTACAACTGGGCTGTTGAAACCTCAGGACTGTTTGGCAAAGGCTCAAACTTCAAAGCATTATCCATTGACACATTTTGCAAGAAACTACTTTTAAAACATTATTTTAAAATACATAGCAATCAGCTTGAATTTCGGTTTTCATTACAATACTCTTGCATATGAAAGTATCGTGGAAAAAAGCAAGTTTGCTTACAGCTAGCAATTTCTCCTCTTAAAACAATGTTTCCTCAAGTTGTCTGCTTGAAAATGTTACAAGATACTTTACCACACAATCCTGACTTTTTACGAACCTGAGAAAGGAGCCTTTTGAAAACATTGTGGAAAAAGGACAAAATGCTGGTAACCAGCATTTTCTCCTTTTCCCACAATGTTTTCTACTTATCTCAAAACAAATTTCAAGTTTTTAATTTTGTCGTTCGGTAAACAGTTAAGGAAGCACAGAGTTAATCCTTTACCACACAATCCAATTTTAACAACTTTTCGTAAAAAGGCTTGTAAAAACATTGAGAAAAAGAAAGAAAATGCACGTTAACTGGCATTTTCTCCTTTATCACAATGTTTTCAACCTCTTCAAAGATAATTTCCGCTTTTTGAGCCACGTTTAATCTTTAGTCAGCAAAAGCTTTGTATTTGGGAGAGTCCAAAGTTTTGTCACTTGGTAAAGAGACTGATTAATGCTGCCCCTTTCCAGAAAACATACGACCCTACTATCAGGTCACAAAATTATTTGACTCATGACGAGACGCCCCTTACTTTCCTCTTACCTCTTGGACCATGTTTGACTTCAAATGTTTTCATCCAGTTGATGAAAGATTTAATATCCCTGACCTCCAAACTGTGAACAATGTCTAAACACTTCTCTTTGGCATGTAGAATGTTGGCTGTGGACAAGAACAGATTTGAGCTTAACCCTTTACTGCACAATGCCACCTTTTAACGACCCTTGGGAAGAAGCCTTTTGAAAACACTGTAGGAAAAGGAGAAAATGCTGGTAAGCAGCATTTTCTCCTCTTCCTACAATGTTTTCTGCCCTGTCAAAGAAAAATTGCACCATTTGAGGCACACTGAAATTGTTGTCTGCAAATGCTTTCAATTTGGACAATACTAAAAATTAGTTGTCTGGTAAAGGGTTGATGCATTTGCAATAAATACCGACCCATGTCAGCCAGCGCTCTCTGTGCAGGCTGACATGGGTCACAACTTTTTGCTCTTTGTAAATTTTCTGCATGGTTTAGGACCATTCTACCTTCAGATCCACTAGATTGTTAGACTAAAATGGACTTTATGGATCCATAAGTATGTGATGACTTGCTTGGTATAGCCCATAATGGAGATGCATTAAACACCCTTTTGCCAGGGCATGACTCTCTTATAGCATATAGAGGATACTCAACTATTTGTGTGTGATACCAAAAATCTGTCCAAAGAATGGGGTATGATACAGTTGAAGAAACAATTCCGAAGGTTGAGTTTTCGTAACCAAATCACACCCTATTCTAATATCAGGCACTATTAGTTGGATATTCTTTTCATCATATACCTAACTCGTCCTTGTTTTCTTATGATTATCAAGAATTGTAAAAGGGGATGGGGAGGAGGGAGAAATAAGGAGATGAAGAGAAGAAGGGAGAAATGAAAAGCCTCTGCTCTGCCATGGAAGGATACATGTTTCAAGCATAAATTTTGAAGCTGTCGCCATGTTTTTCTGTCAGTTGAAGCAAGTGATCCTATGAAATTTATTTTTCTCAACCTACTGCATTTCAAAGTTTTACATTTGGTGAAATGTTGATCTACTGGAAATAAATGGATGCCTATTTCTGCAAAATACTTTCTGCTTTTGTCACAATGCTTGCTCACAAGTCTAATTTGCCATTCAATAAGAATCTAGATTTTTTGCTCTGTACAACTGCTGGGGGTTAAGAAAGTGAAAAAAAAAAATAGTTCCTGACTTCTGGCAAAACTTTCATCAATACTCAAGTAAAGATATTAACTGTAGCAGTTACGAAATTTATTTTATTTATAGATCCCATTGCATTACAACTGAGCCATGCTCTATGAAAAGCGCGCTTAATGCATCTGAGAAAAGTATCTACCCAGGTCAGCCTGCGCAGTCCGCTATTTGCCAAAATTTCTATATGTTCAAGGACCAGTCTACCTCGTGATTAAGTCTGTTGTTTAAAAAAGTGGCTATTCTGGATTCATAATTACGTGATGACTTGACTGGTATGATGCATCACGGAGATGCATTAAGCCCCCTTTTGCTTGAGCATGGCTCAGTTCAATATGATAATATGCTGTTACTGTGAAACCCTAGTGTTTTCAAGTACCATTAGAGTGTCCTTTATCAATGTACTGCGGAGTCCTAACCTAGTATTGGTGAACTCCAGACATCAACGAGAGAAATGTGGCCATAATAAGACTGAAGTAATGTTAACTACTTTAGCACCATAGGCACTGATTTACCTGTAGCAGTGTCCGATGATTTTGTTTCCTCCCTGTATGGATAATCTCGAGATGACAATCGGTGATCTCCACTACGTTCAAAGTGACCTTGACCATTCTGCCCAGTGTCACTGAAAATATATAAATAAAACAAGTTATTTTCTAAATCTTAGCTTATTATTCCCTCGAAAATGTTTAACCCTTTACCAAACAATCCAAAGTTTTAACCTCCTTGAGAAAAAAAGGCTGTTCGAAAACATTGTGGAAAAGGGAGAAAATGCTGGTAACCAGCATTTTCCTCTTTTCCCCACAATGTCTACTATTCTTTCACAGACAAACTACATTATTTTAGCCACATAAAATTAACCATCTGCAAATGCTTTCAATTTCAACCAGTCTAAAATTTGATAAAAACTAACTGAATAATGGGGTGGAATAGTCCTTTGACATGCAGAAAATTTACCATAAGCAAACTTTCAACCAAAGTTAGCCTGCGCGCACTGCTCAAGCTGAACTTGGTCGATACATTTTACAGATGCATTAAATATCCTTTTCAAAGCATGGCCCCTTGAGTAAATACAAGTAATTAATTATTTGTTCTTTTGCTGTGGCTATGTATAGAATATACCCTTAGTAAACCTTCACTGTAAAGTACTATTGAGTCCAATGAGTGAATTTAACCCTTTACCGCACAATGACGCCTTTTGACGCCCCTGGAAAAGAAGCCTTTTGAAAACATTGTGGGAAAAGGAGAAAATGCTGGTAACCAGCATTTTCTCCTTTTCCCACAATGTTTTCTACCCTATCAAAGAAGAATTGCACCATTTGAGCCACAATGAAATTGTCGTCTGCAAATGTTTTCAATTTGGACAAGGCTAGAATTTTGTCGCCTGGTAAAGGGTTAAGTATGCACTGTATGAACATAAAGGGAAGATATCCAACAATACCATAACAGGCTACATATCACTGTAACAAAATACCTTTGAAATAAAATTTTCCCGACACTTTCGCTTCTTATTCATTGATAGTTTGTAAAGTATTGCCTAACTAAATTCATTGATACAACAGTTTTGAAGTTTGGTATAAAATGCAATAATCCACCAGTAAACTGAACCTTGTAAGGTCTTGGTTACAGAATATGACCTCACCTGTAAGCAGGACTGTATCTATTAGCAATGTTACTCTCGTTTTTTCCATACATCTGGTACCCTGTATCTGCATGATTGTCTCCCCTGTCCAAGGACTTACTTGTCTGGGGCATTTGTATGTGAGGGGAACCAGAATCAGGCCAGCTGTTTCCACTGCAATAAATGTTCACATACATGAAAATGTTCCCTCGATGTAAGTAACCGACATTCACTCATTGCCACCTGCATACGTCTTTTGCATCTTGCAGCAAAGACTTGGAAACATTGTGACAAAAGGTGACACTTGAGAAAAATTTATGCTTGCAATAACAATGTATCTCCTTTATGTTATACATTTAATTCTTTTATTTGCTTCCTTCTTTACCCGATGACAAAAAAATAAGACTTGTAACAAAGTAACTCATAGCAACATGGTAAATGACACTCAAAGGATGGAATTTATTTTCCAATGGGTAAAAGGCATTGTTTGAAAATGCCGAGTTCCAAGATTTTTTCCTTATCCAAATGTGTTTTTAAAAGGTCTCTTTAACTCTTTAACACAAACCCGAGTTTTAACGACCCTGAAAAAGAAGGCCTAGGAAAACATTGTGGAAAAAGGAGAAAATGCTGGTAACCAGCATTTTCTCCTTTTCCAACAATATTTTCTACTCTACTGAAGACAGAAACCATCATTTGAACTACTTTAAATTTGTCATCTGCAAATGCTTTGAATTTGGTTGAGTTCAAAATTTTGTTGTCTGGTAAAGAGTTAACAAGGTCATTAAAACACAGGGTTATGTGGTAAAGGGTTAAATTTAATTCAAACAGATATGGGATAAAGATCCAAACTGACCGTAATATGGGACTCGCTGAGTTACATCGTAAAGCATCATCCTCTGAGTTCATCATGTACACTGGCAGTCTCGGCTCCGAGAGACGAGGTCGAAAAAGAGCACTTCCGCTAAGGGCACTAGCGATGGACAGAGATCCCTCTGAATGGCGTTTGCGTACCAAGTGAATGTCTGTGTGATTGCTGTGTTTCATTTGTAGAATGCGACGAAACTGTTGACTTCCAAACAGGGCTGATCGACAGATAGATTCGATGACAGGAATGTATGATGACTTGATGGCATTTATTGGGTAACTGTCAGGTAATCCTGAAATGAAGAAGATAATATATTCTGGTGCTTTGCAGATACTCAGCGATAGTCAAAAAGCATGCCAAGTAAAGCAACCATCCACAGACAAACAAACAAAACCAGTTTCTACCCTTCCAAAGAGGAATCGTAGTTTCTTGGACACATTTGTCTTCTGCAGGTGCTTTAAATTAGGACCAGCTGTTTGGTAAAGAGTAACCCATTTTCACACAGTGCCACCTTTTAACAACCATAATGAAGAAGGCCTTTGAAAACTTGTAGGAAAAGGAGAAAATGCCGGTAATCAGCATTTTCTCCTTTTCCCACAATGTTTTCTGTTTTCCTTCCAAAAATAATTTTCAATTTTTGGGCCATATTTATTTTGTTGCCTGTAAATGTTTTCAATTCCAAAATGTCTAAAATATTGCCGTGTGGTAAAGAGTTAAGGCAGGTGGCTCTGTAATACATAATCTTTTACAATGAAAACATTAACTTGAAACTTCAAAAGGCGGTCCCAACTCTGTATCAAAAACATCCATAAAACTGACAGATTTTTGTGTTTCTTTCTATTGAAATGAGCTGTGCTCTGGCAAAAGGGAGCTTAATGCATCTTCGTGATGCATAATAACAAGCAACACATCACATGATTATGGACCCATAATATCAATTTTGTTTAACAACCAAATAAATCATGAGGTAGACTGGTCCTTTGACATACAGAAAATTGATCAATAGCAAAAAGTTTGGGCCCAGGTCAGCCTGTGTGGACTGCGCAGGCTGACCTAGGTCGATACTGTTCGCAGATGCATAAAGCCCCCTTTTCACAGAGCATGGCTCAAATGTAATGCATTACCACATATGAAAGAGTTGCAGCAAATGTAAAAGAAGCTCTTTAGGACCAGTTTCGTTTTTGGGGACATTTTTTCAAAAGTGATTTTTTTTTTGCAAAACAGTAAAAAAAGATTGTAAGTGGTAATAACTCTTTACCAAACAACAAAATTTAAAAGAAAACTGAAAGCAGTTGCAGACGACAAACTGAATTTGAGTCAAGTATTGGTATTTTCTTCAAAAAGATTGAAAGCACTGTAGGAAAAAGAGAAACTGCCTGTAGCCAGCCTTTTCTCCTTTTCCCCGCAATGTTTTTGAAATCGTTCTTCTTCAGGGTCATTAAATCACCAGATTTTTTGGAAAAGGGTTCATTCAGTGAAATAAATCTTAAAAAGAAATCTTTATGAAAACAAATCTGGGTACAATTACTCTATGACCTTTCATTTTTCTGCTGCATCATTCAAACTAGGTCTTTCATTGGATAAAATAATCTGTTTCCTTGAGGGGCAAAGGTTTCAATTTGGAATCCAAGACTTTAATTAGAAGACTGTCTTAGTTATTTGCTACCTATTTTGTCATCTTTTATTAAGCCAGCAAAGACATCAAGCTTATCTGTCCTTTTATGATGAACCGGTAAGTTGATTAACCTCTGATTGGAGCATTTACTTTATTCCACCATTATAAAACATGCAATATGTATCTTTACCAAATATTATAGAACTGTCCAAATTGATAGCAACACACAGGACATACAAATATGACTCAAATGATGATATTTTGCTGGAATAGGTAGAAAATAATTATGGTGGCAAATGAAGAAAATGTTGTTTGCCAGGATTTTCTCCTTTTCCAGTCATGTCTTCAGAAGCCTTCTTTCTCCTTTTTCCACATTGTTTTTTACCTTATCAAGGAAAAATTGCAGCACTTGAGCCACATGAAATTGTCGTCTGGAAATGCTTTCAATTTGGACAAGGCTAAAACTTTGTCGCGTGGTAAAGGGGGGGGGGGTGTTACATTTTTCAAAACAGGGGCAATTAACTCTTTACTAAACAATCCCTGGTTTTAATGGTCTTGAGTTGGAAAACTCTAGAAAACCTTGTGTGAAAAGGAGAAAATGCTGGTAAGCAGCATTTCTCATTTTCCCACTATGTTTTCTATAATTTCTGATACAATTCTAATTATTTCAGGTACATTTTGTCATCTGCAAATGCTTTAATTTTAAATGCATCCAAAATTTTGTTGTTTGGTAAAGAATTAATACAGGTCTGTGGACAAGGCTAACATTACTGTCCAGGTTTTATTTAGTGCTTATTGTGAAGCGATCACCATTTGGGAAACCCGCTGTATTTAATGCAGAATATCAATTTTACCAATAATCATAATTAACTCAGAATTTGAATCGCATTCATGATTAAAGTGTCACACTGGTCTTCAATACTTTCACTTTCTTAAAGTTTTTTCGAAATTAGTTCACTAACTTTGTGATACCTAAAGTTTAACATGTTATCGGAAGTGTATGTATATTCAGATAGTCAGGTGTTATTGACATCAATCTGAGAAGTAACAGTAAATAGGATTACGTTGATGCCTTATTAACCCTTTCCCAAACGACAAATTTTGGACTAGTCCAAATTGAAAGAGTTTGCAGATGACAATTTTAAATTTGATGAAAATGACAGAAAGGTCTCTAAACTGGTAGAAAACACTGTGGGAAAAGGAGAAATTGGTCGTTACGAGTAATTTCTCCTTTTCCCACAGGGTTTTCAAAAGACTTGTACAGCAGACACGTGAAAACCAGGGCTTGTTTGGGAAAGGGTTAAATGTATTGCAACTTTTTTATTTCAACTTTATTGATGGATTAGCCATCCGAAAAGCCCATTTTCAGTTGGAAAAAGGCTGGGGGAGCGTTAATTAGAGGGGGAGCGTCTATAACCTTGGACATTACAGAACTATCAAGACAGCAACTGCAGCTATCCATGGATTCAAGGAGTTTCTTCTTTACCAGCAAAGTATGACATGTGATGCTTTCCGTCAATGACAATGAGGATACTATAATTATCAGTCAAGCAGAGGGAGAGGAACAATTAGTTAACCCTTTACCATACATTTCCATGTTTCAACAACACTGAGGAAGAAGCCTTTTGAAAACTTAGTGGAAAAAGGAGAAAATGCTGGTAACCAGCATTTTTTTCCTTTTCTCATTATGTTTTCAACTCTTTGAAAGAAATCTCATCATGATGATTATAAAGCCGAACTTAGTTTGTCATCACCAAATGCTTTCAGTTTGGAAGAAAGTTGAAAATTTTGTTGTCTGGTAAAGATTTAAACCATTACCACACAATCCCAAATTTTAACGACCTTGTAAGAGAAGGCTTTTGAAAACATTAAGGAAAAGGGAGAAAATGCTGGTAACCAGCATTTTCTGCTTTTCCCAGTTTTCTACCCTATCCAAAACAGAAATCATTTGAGCTACATTTCATTTGTTGTCTGCAAATCCTTTCAACTTGGACCAGTCTAACTTTTTGTCGTTGAGTAAAGAGTTAAAACAGTAGCTGAAATAATGTTACCTGCAGACTGAGTGATTCTGTTCATAAGTTTGTTCAAGGTGCTATTTCCAATGGAAATGTTGTCGTACCACACAAAATCAGTTGGTAGTATGTTCCTCTTCGGTCTCTGCCAAAAAGCGTCCGACATAGGGTGAAGGTGGATAACGTACGTTGTGTAAGACAGCACAGGGCATTTTGGGTCACCTGGAGAGAACTAAATCTTTAAAATTGGTAGCCTTTTTTGTTTGTATGTTGCTAAACACCATATTCAACACTTAACATTATTTAAGTGATATTAGAGTAGCGTGTGCAACTAGAGCTATCACAAAGTGGGAAAATACCCCCCCACCAGCACCTTGTCACTGAAGCAGCACAATCAGAGAATGGAAGTGATTTTCAAAACACACTTTACCTGTGACCTAACAACAGCAACTGGGCACCTCCTTGGGTCATGAGCAACATGTGCATAAAGTTTCAGGATCCTAGGTCAAACAGCTATTGAGTTAGCGCAGGGAAACGAAAACATGGACAGATTGACAGATAGACAGATGAACGGACAGACAGACGGACATGGCGAAACCAGTAAACCCCGCTCTACTTCGTAGGTGGGTGGTATAACTGTCTTGTGCTTTCCTGGAGTTTCTTTTTACCAGTGCATTGAAGAATATTCTTACCAAGCCACTGGCAGCTTTCCCACTAAACCATTGTAATGGGAGATCACTCCTTCCCTACAGCATAGATTCTTCCTGTATAAAATCAATACCTGACAACTGGGGTTAGGGAGAATTCTCTTTAGCTCAGGAGTTAGTGTATTGGTCTTTTAACTCTTTACCAAACGACAAAATTCTAGAGTCTTGTCCAAATTAAAACCATTTGCAGACGACAAAATAATTGTGACTTAAGAATCCAAAGTTGTGTTGGGAAAGTTAGAAAACATTGTGGGAAAAGGAGAAAATGCTGGATACCAGCATTTTCCCCTTTCCCCACAATGTTTTCATAAGGCTTCTTTCTCAGGGTCGTTTAAAGTCGGGATTGTGTGGTAAAAGGTTAAACCTCAATAAACGTTGATATTTGCCGCACGGGTTCAAATCCAAGCCGGAGCGGTTTTTGTTGCATTTGTTGCGAATTTTCATGTTCGTAAGACCATCATCAAAACATTGATCAGTGGTGAGAGAGGAATGAATCCTGTCACAATGACCATCATCAATCCTATGAAATAACTGGCTGAGGGCCTGTATTCACTGACCATTCTTAAGCACATTCTCAGTCTTATTTTCCAGGCATTCATTTTCAAAATTTGAACGTAACACTTCTGATTGGCTAGACCATTTGGTGTAGCTGATCAAAAGTTGTGTTGCTTTTGAATTTAGAAAATCTTGGAGAATTAGACCATAAATGTTATTGAGGATGGTTGGTAAATATCAGGTAACCAGCATTTCCTCCTTTTCTGACAATGTTTTTTTGGCATTCAAAGACAAATCTCATCGATTGAATTTGATTTGTTGGCTGCAAATGCTTTAAATTTTGACAAGTTACAATTTTTTTTTCATTCTGTACAGATTTAAGAGAGGTGAATCCCATTTGTTAGAGAAACCTAGTGACTGATTTTTGAAATAAAAAGTTAAAAATAATATCTTCCTATCAGATTAGTTCAAAATATTCGACACCGCATTGGGCTCCTGCATGGCCCTGTGGTAAGGTGTTGGACTCGTGAACAGGAGGCCCCAAGTTTGAGCCTCACTGGATCCACTGGGTTTTCGTGGCAGCGTCCTTGGGCATGCCACTTCACCAGCTCTAGCCTGGGACTGGTGAAACCTAGGAAATCAGGAATTCATGTGAGAGCTGTTGCCTTGATATGACTGAAATAATGTTGAAATTGGCATAAAACACCTTTCAATTAATCAGTTGACATGACATTAATGTTTCCATTTTGTGGTGCAGTTGAAGAGTATTTTCTGCCCCCAAAGTTTCAGTGTTAGTAACTCATTGAATATCTATCCATCTTTTCCATTCTATTTAACTCTTTACCACACAATCCCAAGTTTTAACAGCCATGAAGTAGAAGGCTTTTGAAAACATGGTGGGAAAAGGATTTCCATGATGTTTTCTACCTTGTCAAAGACAGAAATAATCATTAGAGCTACATTCAGTTTGTCATCTGCAAATGCTTTCAATTTAGACCACTCCAAAATTTTGTCGTTTGGTGAAGAGTTAACAGATGGAAGATAAGTTACTGCATGACATGATAAAAAGAACAGGCTTTTTCCATTCCAACGTAGAAATACATGAAATATACCGACAAATGCCAAGGTGGGGTTGAGGGTTTTGAAGGATAGTCAAGTTGGACCCTCTCTCACACACACACACACACACACACACACACATGAGCCATGCTCTGGAAAAAGGTGGCTCAATGCATCTCTATGATGCATTATACTAAGCAAGTCATCACATAATTACTGGACCATAAAATCCATTTTGACTAACAACTGACAAAATCATGATGTAGAACGGTCCTTTGACTTGCAGAAAAGTGAACAAAAGCTGTTCAGTCCATGCATGAAGCCCCCTTTTCACACAGCATGAATTTTAGCAAGGAAAAAAGAGTTCAACAGTGCATGGTATAAGTAAGCATTCTTCACTGTTTTTTTTTTTCACCATATTATCAGGGATTGGATGTGATAATTACATGAAGATACCATAGAAACAATATAGAGTCATTGGTTTACATATCGGGATTTGACAGTTAACATGAGTAGGTATATTGATTTCATAAAACAACCTCCCTGGTTTGGCCGAATTTGACCATTACAATGCTAAATATATTTGATCATTACAGTGCTAAATCAATGAAGTAGACATTCTCAGTCATAAAAAGAGAAAACAGGTATGGCAATTTCAGGGTATTCTATACAAGAGGGCCATAACGGCCCTGTATCAATCCACTGGCTAATAAGTACAAACCATACATACCAAACCTTACAATTTACGCCAAATGGTTTTAAACAAGAAGACTTGTAAAGTTTTCTCTATAAAAGCCCATGTGAAAGTTGTGACCCCAGGGCTAGGCCATTTTTTATCAAGAGCCATTTACCAAATAATACACCTAATGGTTGCAGGTTCGATGCCTGTTGAGGCAAACTTCCTTTGCAGCGATTTTTCGCCTCTCATCTATGATGCATGTGAGAAAAATATTTACTTGGAAAGAAAGATGTGTCAGTACTGGTCTGAGAAAGCCAGGAAATACATGCACTTCACACTGACCACTATCATATGACCAAAGCTGTTAACTCTTTACCAGACAATCCCAACTTTTAATGACCCTGTGCAAAAGGCCTTTTGAAAACCTTGTGGGAAAAGGAGAAAATGCTAGTCACCAGCATTTTCTCCTTCTTCCACAATGTTTTCTACCCTTCCCAAAACAAATTTCAATCACATTTATTTTGCTGTCTGCAAATTTAATGCTTTCAACTTGGACCAGTCTAAAATTTTGTCGTTTGGTAAATAATTAAAATGGCATTTAACTCCAATACAAATCACAAAACCAAATAATAAAAGTCTCGGCCCTATGGTCATAAGCAGGAAGATTTTTAAAAAAATTCTTGATATAATAATCCCTGTAAACCATGAGACACCTGAGGGAGAGTTATTTTAATCCCAGGGCTAAATTTTGAAGCAATCTACAAGATGAAGCTTTGTGCCAATTTTGGTAGCCCTAGGATTTAAAGTTAGGAGCAAGAAAACTTCAAGAATTTTTACTCTATAAGTACTAGTTAAAATAATGACCCATGAAGTGGGGCAAATTTTGACAATTAAATTTCAAGCATTTTGGAGGAGGCCTCCTAAATGATACAACTAAAAAATATTATAGCTATAGTTCACGGTCAGGGACAAGAAGATCTTAAAAAGTTTCACTGTAAAAGCCTATGTAAAATTTGTGACTTGTGGAGCAGGACCAATTTTGACCACATGGCTATACCTGGAGAATGTTGGTAGTGGTTTACTAGATAAAGCTACAAGCAAAATTTGGTAGCCCTAGGCTTTATGGTTAGGATTACCAAGATTTTTAAAGCTTTCATATTATAAGCCCATGTAAAACTTGTAACCCCGGGAAGGGTCCAATTTTGACCCCTAGGCTATAATTTGAAGAATATTAGTAGAGATCAATCAGATGAAGCTACATGCCAAATTTGGTAGCCCAAGGCCCTATTGTGTTGAACCAGAAGATTTTCAAAGTTTTCACTATATAAACCCATGTAAAACTTGTAAGCCTCGGTGCAGAGCCAATCTTGGCCACCTGGCTATAATTTAAACACTCTTAGTGAAGGTCCATTAGATGAAGCTTACATGCCAAATTCGGTAGCCCTAGGCCTTATGGTGTGAAACCAGAGGATTTATGAAGTTTTGACTATAAAAGGCCATGTAAAAATTGTGACATCTCCCCCACCCCTTCCCCAGGCGCTATAATTTGAGATGCTAGGTAGAGGTTCATTAGTCGAAGGTAAATGCCAAATTTTGGTAACCCTGGCCATATGGTTTAGAACCAGATTTTCTTCAAGTTTTGACTATACAAGCTCATGTTGAGTCTTAACCCTTTCCCACACAATCCCAAATTTTAACAACCCTTAAGGTAAAGGACTTTTGAAAACATTGTGGGAAAAGGAGAAAATGCTGGTAACCAATGGTTACCAGCACTTTCTCCATTTCCCATAATGTTTTCAAAAGCTTTCTTTTTCAGGGTCATTAAAACTAGGGATTGTATGGTAAAGGGTTAAGAAGAATTTGACCAGAGTACATGTATCTCAAAAAGGATAAATAATGTTGATCAATGATCAGACTTCATATTCTGTGCAGTCTGATCATAGTCTAAACTGATACCAAAAGCACACTGTTGCACTTAACATATACAGGAAAAAGGAACATTTGTGGGAGAGGCACAATCATGTCAAGTACATGGGCACAACATGATGTAACGCATCACAAACAGGATCTGTACTGTTCTCCCGACTCAATACCAAATAACAAAATTTTAGACTGGTCCAAATTTGGGAAGACAACAAATTATGCAATTTGCCCATGAACAGTTAGAAAACACTGTGGAAAAAAGATAAATGCTGGTTATCATCATTTTCTCATTTTCTCGAATTGTTTTTTAAAGCCTTAACTCTTCACCACACAGTCCCGATTTTTAACGACCCTGAGAAAGAAGCCTTTTGAAAAAATTGTGAGAAAAGGAGAAAATGCTGGGTAACCAGCATTTTTTCCTTTTCCCACAATGTTTTCTACCCTTCCCAAAACAAATTACAATTTTTCAGTCACATTTAATTTGTCGTCTGCAAATGCTTTCAGTTTGGACTAGTCTGAAATTTTGTCGTTTGGTAAAGAGTTAAACCACTCAGGATTGTAAAATGTTGGGATTGTAAGGTAATGTGTTAACTCTTTACTATAGGAAAAAGTTTAACTCTTTGCCAAATGCTTAATTTTAGACTAGTTCAAATCGAAAGCATTTGCAGATGACAAAATGAATGTTGTGAAATCTAGGAAATTTTCCTTTGAAAGCGTAGAAAACATTGTGGGAAAAGGAGAAAATGCTGGTTATCAGCATTTTCTCCTTTTCCCACAATGTTTTCAATAGTCCTTTTTCTTGGGAGTTGTTAGAATTAGGGATTTTGTGGTAAAGGGTTAAGACTCAATTTATTTATTGAATGGTGTTTATGCTGCTTTCAAGATATTTTGAGTCATGTCACTGCTATACGGCTCACAAATTCATGTATGTCAGTCCTTGGTTTCACCAGTACTAAGCCTTCGGCTCTGAAGTGTCTTGCTCAAGGACACTCCTAAGAAAAACCAAGTGGTTCAAGTGAAGCTAAAACCAGGGACCTTAAGGTTACGAGTACTACACTTTACAACTGAGTCAGAAAGGAACCCCTTTAGACTCTACAAAATTGAAAGCATTTGCAGAAATCTATATGTAGCTCACAGGATAATTGCTGTAATTGAAAGGGTAAAAAACTCTCTGGGTAGAGCAGAAAATGCTGGTTACTAATACATGTATCTCCTCCTTTTCCCACAGTGGTTTCAAGAGTATTTCTTCCTGGAGGTTATTAACCCTTAAGCTGCTAAGTGTGACTCACTGACCTTTAGTGTACACCTAGTGTAGATCAAGATCTGACTGTACAGAATATGCAGTCTGACCTTTGACCTACACTTTCCTATGACCTATGCTGGTAACCAGCATTTTCTATTTTTTCCACAAGCTTTTCTACCCTGTCATTGAACTTCAGTTCATTTGTACCACATCCAGATTTGTTGTCTGTAGATGCTTTGAATTTGGAAGAGTCTAAAATTTGTCGCTTGAGAAATGGTTAAAGCAGACATACATTGTTTTTTTTTTTGGCATAGCTGAATGTGCTGGCTTTTGACCTACTCTTTGATACTGATAAAAAATGAATAAACAGAAATTTGTGATTGGTCAAAAACATAGACATGTTTATTTCAAGGGCCCCTGCCTATTTGCAAGCAAATTTACGCCATCTACCTTTTTTAAAGATATTTCTTGTTTTTTATGGTGTGTAAAATACTATGGAAAGGGGGACAATTAACTTTTCAGCTAGCTATTTCAGTATTTCCAACAAAGCTTTTAAATGGGACATATTGCAAAAGCTGAAAAATTTAACATCTTTATGATAATTACCGGTACAACATTCTTTTTATTCACAATTCATTATCACAAAGTCAACTCAAAAACATTTTTGTTTGTTCTCTTTTATGTAATTCAGGCTATTTTCCACATTAGATGTATTCTACTTAAATCCACAGCTAGGACTTTGTCTTTAGCAGCATACAAAACATCTTCTTCTTTTCTCCTTTTTACTCAATTTTCTTAGAAGCATTCTTCCTTTGGGTCATATAACAAGGGATTGTTGAGTAAACATGAGAAAGTACAGTAGTTATACTATTGTTTTTGAATATCTACTTTTACAAGAAAATATTAGCAGGCTTATAATTGTTACGCTAAGCACAACTGCAATGTTTTCTACCTTTTCAAGGAAAAATTTTGTCTTCTTTTCCCACACTAAGTGTTTGCAAATGCTTTCATATTGGATAAAACTGGAATTTTGTTGTCTGATAAAGAGTTAACCCTTCACCATACAATCCTTACACTGAGGATGAAGCTTTGAAAACATTGTTGGAAAAGGAGAAAATGCTGGTAACCATATTGTTTTATACCATTTCAGCAACAAATTCCAAATTTTGAGCCACATGATTACAATTTATTGTCTACTGCGGAAGCTTTCAATTTCAATGAGTCTAAAATTTTGTAGTCTGGTAAGGGTTATCCAAATAATCACAGAGGAGCCTACAGCATGTAAGCTCTGAACTGAAACCATAGACTGCAACCTATTTCTGTCCAGCTGTTTCACAGATTTCAATAATTCTGTAACACAAAACAAAATTTCAGCCTTGTCCAGAAAGAAAGCATTTTGACAAAGACAACAAATTTAATGTCTCCCTATTAAATGATTAATCTTTAAAAGGGCAGAAAACATTGTGAGAAATAGAGAAAAGCCATTTCTTATTAGGTTGTTAAAACTTGGGATTGTCTGGTAAAGGTTAAAGGAAAATGGTAAAAATAGAAGCTGTTAATGAATAATATGGAAAACAGAAAAAGCAAAAGAATCTCATTTACTTTTTAACCAAACAACAAAACTATACTTGTTCAAATTAACGGCAACAG
This sequence comes from Tridacna gigas, assembly GCA_945859785.2. Classification (NCBI taxonomy): domain Eukaryota; kingdom Metazoa; phylum Mollusca; class Bivalvia; order Cardiida; family Cardiidae; genus Tridacna; species Tridacna gigas. Next base: position 14,419,097 of record OX244031.2, on the reverse strand, counting down.
CAGATAACATATCTGATAGGAATCTGAATTTGTCTTTGAAACGGTAAAAAAAATAGCAGGAAACAAAGAAAATACTGTTTACCAGTATTTTCTTGTTTTACCATGTATTTTTTTCAAAGCTGTCTAAAACACCATTGCTAAAATTCAGGATTGTTTGTTAATGGGCAAATAACCAGCAGTTGCTTGATTTTGCAAAGTCTTGTAAAAACTGTCACTTTCAGGGACGTGAGTCATATTTCTATGGCAATAGGTCAAACTCTGTTGAACGTCACAACTGGAAACGTACCATAAAAAGATGGTTTACTGAAAGTAAGCTATTACATAGACAGTCGTTTATTACGTATTAACCTTACCACGATTGGCCTTTCCACAGAGTTGAACAGAGTTTACTGTTCTAAACCAAGAAGGTACGTATTTATGCTAATTTAACCCTTTACCACACAATTCCAACTTTTAACCCTTTACCACACAACAAAATTTTAGACTAGACCAATTTCAAGGCATTTGCAGACAACAAATTCAACTTTGGTACAAATAATCTTAAGCTCTCTGATAGAGCAGAAAACATTTAGGGAAAAGGAGAAAATGCTGGTTACCAGCATTTTCTCCTTTTCCCACAATGTTTTTATGAGCCTTCTTTCCATGGGTCGTGAAAACCCGGGATTGTTTAGGAAAGGGTTAACCACCCTGAAGAAAAAAGCTTTTGAAAACATTGTGGGAAAAGGAGAAAATGCTCATAACCAGCATTTTCTCCTTTTCCCACAATGTTTTCTGCCCTAACAAAGACACATTTCATCATTTGTGCCACATTTGAATTTTCGTCTGCAAATGCTTTCAATTTTGACAGATCTACATTTTTGTTGTTTGGTAAAGAGTTAAAATCCATCCATGGAGTTGGATTTGCCTGGCCTCATCCCATGGCCTTGGAACCGATTGTGTTTTGAATATGATTAACTTTTCTCCACATGACAAAATGTTAGAACTAACAATACAGTGAATATTGATAGCATTTGAGGGCAACAAATTATATGTGGGTCAAATGATGGAACTTGCCTCTGTAAGGCTGGAAAACATTGTGGAGAGACGACAAAATGCTGGATACCAACATACTGTCTGTTACCCACAATGTTATAAAAACCTTCCTCTGGTTAAAACCTGGACTTTGTGCAGGGTTAACCTTTCCCCAGCTAATTACGAGTTTTAACAATCCAAGTGTTCAATCAAGTTTTGCTGGGGGGCGCGTGCACACATGAAAAATCATATTTTATCTCTGAAATGATAACCTTTTCATTAACAAGTGTGTTTTCATTCGTGTATCTATGAGTAAAATGGAAATAAAACTGCAACACTGCAGAAATAATCTTTATTATTGACACAGTCTTGTTTCCACCATTAATTTAACCCATAGAAAAAATGATGTAATATGTAATTGGTATACCAATATGTAATATGTCAGTCAATAGAAGACTTTTGAAAATTCTGACATCCCATCACAAAAGGATTGGACTTTCCTCTTGATCACTCAGGCTATAGTTCGTAAGTTAAATTTTTTCGTCACAAACTAACCAACTTTTGAACAAATCATCCAGCAGCGATTTTGGTTGAAACTCAGATTTTTATGAGGTTTTATTATCATCACTTGATATAGGGGTAGGTATTGGCCTGATTGTGCTTTCCAAAGTAATGTTTTGAAGAGGTTTTGTGCTTTTCGCGCCACTGAGGCTTTCAAAATCAGCGATTTCTCCAGAGCGTGTTTTTTGCATCTTTTCGCATCTTTTTACTCGCTGAAATTTTATAGGCGCGTCTTTTCTGATGTGCTTATATCAAAATCCATTTTCCAAGTATATGAAATTTCTCTGGTTCCCAAATGAAATCTCCATTTCACTCCACTTTATCCGGGGGGGGGGGGGGGGGGGGGGGGGACAGTTGTATTGGTATCCAATTCAGAGTGCAAATGCTGTACCAGAGCCCATTAACTGGGAACCGAGATTGAGTCTCATTTCAAGCGTCAAGAAATCTTGACTTATCCTCTGCGTAAAATGTCTTCAGCACTAAACTACTTTTGACAGAATTGTTAGAACCAAAAAGCAAAAAAGCTGATCTCAGTACTAAATCTAACAAAAACTGTATCATGTCAACATTCCCAAGTACTGATTCTCGGCTTTTATATGGCATGAACTGACTTTTGATGGCGTTTTTAATGAAGCCTGTCATTTTCCAGTTGTAAGTTACGAAGTAAATTGTATGACTGAACATAGTGATATTTGGTGATTTCAATGAAACACAAATGAAAGAATGTCAAAAACTTGTTTATTCAATTTCATCATTTATTTGAAAATGACACAAAGAAATTTGACCCACAATTTTGAATTTTGACCCCAAAATTTCTGGATGGGGGTCAAAATGACCCGCAAAGTTTTACACCTGGAGAAAACACTGCAAAATACTCAGAAATTCACATCATTGTGCTGTTGAATGATCAGCAGAAGCTGATAGAATCGTAACCATAAACTGGTACCCATTGTATCTCCCGTAACTGTCTGATACGAGGATCGATAACAAGCTAGGCCTATCAGTTTTATCCTAATCATAACATCTGTCAGGTTATGGATGAATTTTTTTCATTGGAAAGGGCTGTACTACATTTATTGATAGGGAAGCGCAGACACGGACGAAATAGACCCTAATTTGCAGAATGGCATTTTTATGATCCAGTGCGTCCAACGGGCCTGAGATTGGAATAAAACTGCACCATCTGGGACTTTAGGGGGTCCAGAGTACAATGGTGCACTCTAGATTGAACACTGTGGCCCTGAGAAACAAGAGGGCCATCATGGCCCTGAGTCCCTTATCTGTATTAAAAGCACTTGCAGATGACAAATGTAGCTCAAATTTTGAGATTTGTCTCTAAAACAGTTGAAAACATTTGGGGAGAGAAAATACTTGTTACTCCAAATGCTGAAGGCACAAGGGAGTTGTGGGGGAGCACTAGATGGGGTTCACTTGGCTGTTTCCTTGCTGGTACGGGGGAGGCGTGTTTCGACCTCCCTGAGAAAATTTTTGAAGTATAGACGTCTTATCACTACCGATTCTAATGCATTCTGAAACCATTTCTGCTTGACACAGAAATAATGAAAACTGTGGTAATGGGCAATACCAAATTCAGCCCTAAAAGTGGTCCTGCCATGACTGTCAATCCTCTAACTTCCTTCTCTATAGCTTATCCCTTTCCCACACAATCCCTAGTTTCAACTACCCTGAGGAAAGAGGCTTCTGAAAACATGGTTAGAAAAAGATGAAATGCTGGTATCCTGGTATCCAGCATTTTCCTCCTTTTCCAACATTGTTTTCCACCTTTCAAAAAAATTACAATTATTTTACTATGATTTTAGGCACATTTACTTTTGTTGTCTCTGAATGCTATCAATCTGGAGAAGTCCAAGATTTCATTGTCAGTAAAGGGTTAATAGATATGAACCATGGTCTGTGAAAAGCAGGCTTAATGCATCTGCGAAAAGTATTGACTCAGGTCAGCCTGCGCAGTCCGCACAGGTTGACCTAAACCAGAACTTTTCACTATAGGTCAAATTTCTGTATGTTCAATGACCATTCTACCTCATGATTAAGAGTCTGTTGTTCAAAAAAAGGCTATTATGGATCCATAATTATGTAATGTTCGACAGGTATAATGCATCATGGAGATACATTAAGCTCCCTTTTGCCAGAGTGTGGTTCATATGCAAATTACTACTGTTGGTGCAGATCTAATAATTGCCAGAGATAACTAGTTCTGGTTGATTGCATAACCCTTTACCACACAATTTTGAGTTAAAGCTTCCAAATATGTGGGAAAAAGAGAAATTGTTGATAACCAGCATTTCATCCTTTACCTACAATGTTTCCTACCAAATAAAAGACAAATCCTCTCTCCTGAGCGATTTTTAATTTGATCACTGCATATGCCTTCATTTTGAGCAGACTAAAAACTTTTTGTGTGGTAAATAGTTAACCCTTTATCAAACAATCCAGGCTTTTAACGACCCTGAGGGAAAAAGCTTTTGAAAACATTGTGGGAAAAGGACAATCATTCTGTAGATTTAACAATTACTCTTCTTTACTTTTTACTCTTCAACACACAATCCCTATTTTTAAAAACGGTGAGAAAGAAGGCCTTTGAAAAGATTGTGAGAAAAAGAAAAAAATGGTAACCAGCATTTTCTCTTTTTCCAACTATGTTTTCTAGCCTTCAAAAAACAAATTTCAGTTTTTGAGTAACGTTTATTTTGCTGTCTCCAAATGCTTTCAATTTGGACATGTCAAAAATTTTGTCGTTTGGTAAAGAGTAAATGATGTTTTTCAACTGTGTGTGATGCGGTGGTGTTGTGGTAAAACAAATTACTACCGATCCAAAGCCCCAAAGTTCAATTCTAAGCCAAAGTACCGATTCTTCAAACACAGTTTGTATTTTCCTCTACGCTGAGGTGAACTGGTTAGAAGTTCATGGGTGACCTTGCGTTTAACAATGCCTTATATTGGGTATATAGAAAACCAAAGAGGTTTAACCCTTTACTTTACAATCCCGACTTTTAACGACCCTGAGAAAGAAGGCTTTTGAAACATTGGGGGAAAAGGAGAAAATGCTGGTAACCGGCATTTTCTTCTTTTCTCACAATGTTTTCTACACTTCACAAAACAAATTTCAGTTTTTGAGCCATATTTATTTTGTCGTCTGCAAATGCTCTTAATTTGGACTGGTCTAGAATATTGTTGTTTGGTAAAGAGTTAATTCAAATCTCCACACAGTTTTCTACTTCAGCTTCCTTGTAACAGATTCTTTTGCTCCAGTTTCTCACTTACAGTCCATACAAAATATGCATACAGCATAAATAGACCTAAATCCTACAAATTATCTCTTTGTGTTTCAGAATGTTTTCAAGTTTTCGAAAGGAGTCTGTGGTACATTTTGTTTGCTCAAACAGAAAGTGATACAGCCAATGCCACTTGACATAGGGGTAGGTACTGCCGTGATTGTGCTTTCAGAGGTAGCATTTCACACCAATGAGGCTTCCAAAATACTCTGAAATTTGCACCATTGTCAAGCTGTGTGATCGTCCTGGTCCAGAAGCCATTTTGGTTGGAACTCAGGTTTTCATGAGGTTTTATTGTCGTCGCTTGATACAGGAGTAGGTACTAGCCTGACTGTGCTTTCAGAAGTTTTATTTTCAACAAGTTTTGCATTTTTCGCACCATTAAGGCTTCCGAAATGCTCAGAAATTTGCATTATAGCGTGGAATCACTGCCCAGTGGAATAGGGGTTAGTATATATGAAAAACAGGTGAAAGAAACTCCAGGAAAGCATGGTTAGGTGAATTGGCCTCCATGATATCACTGAAATACATGTAATGCTAAAAACTGCTCAGAATATCAAAAAGAAACATACATGCTGGATGGCCTTTCTCATAACTCTGTACCTGATGCCAAAATTTTAGACTCGTCCATTTTGTTCATAAGTTTTAGTGGGAGACATAATAACAGTGCTTTGAATGATAGGGTTTTTCTTAGAATTGTCTGAAAATAGGGTGGAAAAGGACAAAATGCTTGTTACAAGCATTTTAGTCTTTTCTAATGATACTTTCAAGCCTCTTCCTCATGTTTGAAAAAGGCAAGGGATAAATTCTGAAGGCCAAATTACTAGTCAAAACAGGAAATATGTCACACAGACTTACATAAAATTACAAATATGGCCACATAAGATATTTGTAATTATTACCCACCTTTGCGCTCATACATCCGTTCTCCTATCTGCGACCCTGGCAAACCATCAAAGGTCATACCACCTGCAACCTCTTGGAAACTAAACTTTGAGTCATACTTCAACCATACATATCTTATCCTATTTTGATCTGTTGACAATTCAAAGTCAGACTTGGTCATTAATCTCAGAAAATCTTTTCCTCTGTTGCAAATATACATACAAACATCAAAGAAAACTTTATTCTGTAGAGTTTCAGGTTTGTCTAAGTTCATCGCATCTGACAAATAGATCTGTCTCAGTTCGTTCGTGTCAAAAGTGAAAGTACGCTGTCGAGTATGTTTTTTCATAGTGGGTCCTTTCATAGTCACATCCTTGTTGGGTGGGCTGTCGTCAAACAACGAATTGCTGTCGCTGAACTCAGTAACTGAACTTATATCAATATTTGCAACTTTCAGGAAATACGTCTGCAAATCGGAACGTATTCCGTTCAAATTCTGCGAACCTGTCAGTTCCTCTTCGCCGCTGTCTTTGATTGCCAGGTAAAACTCTTTTAGAAACCCATCTAGCTCAGGGGAACTGAGCGAAACAACGTACCGAAAACCTTTGTCTCTTGACCTCGCAAAATCTCTGAGAGCTATGACAGCTTTACTAACACTTTCTTCGGGGTTAACCCAACACTGTTCCGTGTCAGAATCATCCGGATTCTGCGACGACATGGTTCCAATTGCCCGTTTTGTTTCACGCACCTGAGCTCTCTGACGGTGACATGTTGTTGCATTAGGCGTGACGTCATCCTGATTGGAACATAAGAAATACAGAATAGGGGGCCCAAGATACCGATATACTAGATAAAATATACATTTGGGATCTAACTTTGCCTTTAAAACATACAAGTAAGGATAATAGTACCAAAATCAATTTATTTAGCATGAATCTAATCATTTATATCGAAATCTGCCTATTTAAGTGACCACCATACGCTTGAAGATCCCATGTAAAATAATGGATTAATCTTTATATACAAAGCTATGTTGTGTCATGTGGTAGGAGAGTAGCATGACGTCATATTGAACTTTGCTGGTATATATCTTCTGCGTAACACGACTGCACAACGCTGTGTGTGTACACAATCTCGATAAGCGCCCGGCTATTTTCTAAATTAAGAAATTACTGCGATATTTATAAAATAAATGGGTCACTCATTTATCTGCAACAATCGCGATAACGCATGAATGTGCCATATCACACGAACAACGCTCTGAATGTGTGTAGATCTACATGTATCGTTTTAAGCCTATGTTTCAAAATTTATGGGTCATAAATTAATGGCCTAACACTGGAAAGGAAGCAGGGTGCCAGATCACAATGAATGGAGGGGAAATCATGGGGATATGTGTGTGTACACGCGCTCGCGCGTGTGTGTTGGGGGTGGGGGCAGAAAAGCCTTTGCTTTGCCCCGCTATACTCGATCTGGATCACATCGAGTTTTTTTTTTCGTCCGCACCGAAATGCTTTTTTTTTTTTTCGTGGTGCAAAATAGATCTACTTCCCTCTAAAAATTACAAACCTTCCCCTACAGGCATGTAGATATCGATGTATAGACGGGACTTGTCCATCTTCCGCAGTGTTGGGGAATTGATCTATATCTATTTAATTTCGACAATTTCTGTCTTTCACGAGCTTGACCGAATGCAGGGGAAATAACCCCAAGCAATGTCTTATTCTTATGTAGAAAGGTTACTTCCCTTAATCATGGACCAGGGAAGTTACGATGAAGATGAAAGGTTTCTCAGCGTTCGACTCCTGGTAATATTCTTCTGATCAAAGAACTTTGAAATCACAATAATGGTTGTTAAACATTGGTTCAAAATTTTCATTTATTAAGAAAAAAAAAGTACTCAATACAAATCTAGCATAGCTATCTTGTGCTAGCTGATCTATATTCGATGACCATGTTGTTATTATTAATGGTCTTTTTTATTCATTTTTCAGTTTTCTTTTCACATTTAAAATGATTTGAATGCCCAGTCTATTGGGGAGTTATAGTGCTTTGACAATCATCAATAAGCCCATTCTGGACTCTACATTCCAAACCAGGGTATGGCAGTTTTCTAAATAAACAGTGCACTGCACTTAACCCGTTACCAAACAACAAAATTTTGAACTCGACCAAATTGAAAGAATTTGCAGACAACAATTCAAATGTAGTTCAAGTGATGATTTCTATATTTGGTAGGGTAGAAAACATTGTGAGAAAAAGAGAAAATGCTGGTTACCAGCATTTTCTCCTTTTTCCACAATGTTTTCAAAAGCCATTTTCCTTGGGGTCATTAAAGCTTTGGATTGTATGGTAATGAGTTAAGTACTATACTAGTCCTATAGTCTTAGCACTATACTAATTCTGAAGTTTTAGAACTAGCTTTGCATTTTTATCACTTCACATATTCATCAGTGTAGGACTACATCAATTAGGCAGTTTCAACAATGCATTTCTTCAGATGTTTTAGCAAAACAATACTTCTGTAGTTCTGGACCCACACTTATTTCGCAGTTTAACCCCTTTATTACCCAATCCCGAGTTCCAACGACCCCCGAGGAAGAAGGCTTTTAAAAACATTATGGGAAAAGGAGAAAATGCTGGAAACCAGCATTTTCTTCTTTTCCCACAATGTTTTCTACCCTTATAGAAAGTTTAGCTCATTTGTACTAATTCTGAATTTGTCAACAGAATGACGTTTTGAATTTGAGAAGAGTCCAAAATTTGTCTTTGGGAATGGGTAAAGTGTAACTGGTCAATCCTGCGGTTTAGGAGCTACATTTATTAGCCATTTTAGAACCAAACTTTATCTGTAGGTTTATTGTGTAGATTTTGGGCTCCTGCATGGTTCAGTGTAAGGTGTAACAAGAGGGCCATGATGGCCCTGGATCTCTCACCTGAGTCAATAGGCAAAATTTCACTCCAGGGTCACTCTAGAGCACACACAAGGTTTTTCTAAGATTTGACCTAAGGACCTAGTTTTTGACCCCACATGACCCAATTTCAAACTCGCCCCAGATTTTATCAAGACAAACATTCTGACCAAGTTTCATGAGGATCGGACCGAAAATGTGGCCTCTAGAGCGTACACAAGGTAAAAAGTTGATGACGCACGCCGCACGATGGATGCCGGACTCAACACGATCACAATAGCTCACCATGAGCACTTTGTGCTCAAGTGAGCTAAAAAACATAAGTCAAAAAAGAGCACCACATGCAGGTGCAAACAATTGGCTGTTGTTTTTCGATGGATAAAAATTATCCTAACAATTTTTGACAAAGGTCACCCTAGGAACATTTCTGTGAAATTATTTCAAAATCTGACCTGCCATTCCTGAGAAGAGGAATTAAGAAATTCCTCCTCATGTCCCTATGGTGCAAATAGCCCCCACCACCAGAGACATGTTTCTTGACAGATCACAATTTTGCGAACACTTTTTGAAAAGAGTCACCCAAGGAACATTTCTGTGAAATTATTTCAAAATCTGACCAGCAGTTTCAGAAAAGAAGAATTTTTAAGAATTTCTTCATGTCCGTATAGTGTAAGTAGCCCACAGCCATCAGAGCCATGTTTCTTGACGGATCAAAATTTCTCGAACAATTGCGAAAAGGGTCACCCAAGGAACATTTCTGTGACATTATTTTAAAATCTGACCAGCCATTTCAGAGAAGAATTTTTAAGAATTTCTTCATGTGTGTATAGTGCAAGTAGCCCCCCCCATCAGAGCCATGTTTCTTGACGGATCAAAATTTTGCACACAATTTTTGAAAAGGGTCAACAAAGGAACATTTCTGTGAAATTATTGAAAAATCTGACCAGCGGTTTCAGAGAAAAAGAACATTTAAGAATTTCTTCACGGCCGTATAGTGCAAGTAGCCCCCAGTCACCAGAGCCATGTTTCTTGATGGATCAAAATTTTGCGAACAATTTTTGAGAAGTGTCACCCAAGAAACATCTCTGTGAAATTATTTCAGAATCTGACCAGCCGTTTCAGAGAAGAAGAATTTTTAAGAATTTCTTCATTTCCGTATAGTGCAAGTAGGCCCATTCACCAGAGCCATGTTTCTTGATGGATCAAAATTTCGCGAGCAATTTTTGAAAAGAGTCACCCAAGGAACATCTCTGTGAAATTATTTCAAAATCTGACCAGCCGTTTCAGAGAAAAAGAATTTTTAAGAATTTCTTCATATCTGTATAGTGCAAGTAGCCCCCCATCACCAGAGCCATGTTTTTCGTCAAATCAAAATTTCGCGAACAATTTTTGAAAAGGGTCACCCAAGGAACATTCCTGTGAAATTATTTCAAAATCTGACCTGCAGTTCCAGAGAAGAAGAATTTTTAAGAATTTCTTCATGGCCGTATAGTGCAAGTAGCCCCCATTCACCAGAGCCATATTTCTTGACAGATCAAGATTTCGTGAACAATTTTTGAAAAGGGTCACCAAAGGAACATCTATGTGAAATTATATCAAAATCTGACCTGCCGTTTCAGAGAAGAATAATTTTTAAGAATTTCTTCATTTCCGTATAGTGCAAGTAGCCCCCTTTCACCAGAGCCATGTTTCTTGACGGATAAAAATTTCGTGAACGGTTTTGAAAAGGGTCACCCAAGGAACATCTCTGTGAAATTATTTTAAAATCTGACAAGCGGTTTCAGCGAAGAAGAATTTTTAATAATTTCTTCATATCTGTATAGTCCAAGTAGCCCCCATTCACCAGAGCCATGTTTTTTGACAGATCAAAATTTCGCAAAGACTTTTTGAAAAGGGTCACCCAAGGAACATCTCTGTGAAATTATTTTAAAATCTGATCAGCAGTTTCAGAGGAGAAGATTTTTAAAGAATTTCTTAGAAAATTCCATTTCATTGCCATGGCAACCAGAGTTTTAGATGGAATCATATTTTGTAAACAATTTTTAAAGAGGACCTCCCAAGGAACATTCCTGCCAAGTTTGGTCCAAATTGGCCCAGTGGTTTAGGAGGAGATGATGTTTAAAGAATTGTTGACGATGCACGGCGAACGATGCACGACGAACGACGGACACCGGATGATCCTAAAAGCTCCCCTTGAGCACCTTGTGCTCAGGTGAGCTAAAAACAGTGTATTGACTATCATGACTGCCCATATGCTTTGTATGGTAGTTTGTTTGCAAGAAACTAGGTAAGGAAAACAACATACTATGTCATGTGCTCACAGCTTTTATTATGAATGTATGTGTTATACTAGGCAATACAAAAGAAATTGTTAAGACCATTTTCAAGCTCTCAAACTTATTTCAAGTATAGTACTAGATTTCAAGGCTGACAGCTAACCTTTTACCAAACAAAGCACTTTTTAATGACATCCAGGAAAAAGGCATAAGAGGAAATTACGGGTAAGAGGGAAAATGCTGGTTACCTGCTTTTTCTCCTCTTCCCACAATGTTTTCTACCCTTGCATAAACAAATCTTGTCACTTACCAGTAAGCCAAATTTTCATGTGTCGTCTGTATATGCTTTCTATTGAAGCATAACATACTGATGTCTGGGAAAGAGTTACTAGATGTCTAGCCATGAAATTCTGACCCTGGTGCCTTAACCCTTTACCACACAATCCCAACTTTTAACGACCCTGAGAAAGAAGCCTTTTGAAAACATTGTGGGAAAAGGAGAAAATGCCTGTAACCAGCATTTTCTCCTTTTCTCACAATGTTTTCTACCCTTCCCAACACAAATTTCAATTTTTTAGTCACATTAATTCTGTTGTCTGCGACTGCTTTCAATTTGGACCAGTCTAAAATTTTGTCATTTGGTAAAGAGTTACAAAACACAACAGACTATAATTTATGCTGGTACCCAGCTTCTATCTGTATAATAGCAATAACTGAATACATTATCTAGATCCTGGAGTAATAGTATAATACCAGTATTTTAACTCTTATCCTGCCAAATTTAATTTGTTTACGGTTATACAAATATCCTCCATTACGTTTATTTGCATTGAGCTGGGATCATATGACCAAACTACTGATAAAACGGCAGAGAGTGTACAGCAAGATCAGACTGCACGTATGTGCAGGCAGATCTTGTTTTACACTCTTCTCAAAAGACAATTTGGCTGCAAACGGCAGGATAAGGGTTAAGTATTGTATAAAACTAACCCTGCCAAGCTTTGTAGCTCTGTCTGTAACAAACAGGGTTTGAAACAAGGAGGCTACTGGTTTGGATCCACAGCTTGGTCTATTTCTCATCATGGGTTGACGATTGTCATTGCAACAGGATTCAATCCTCTGAGTCTCTAACCAGTGTTCGGCATTTAGACATTGGTTATGTGGGAAAGGAACACTTGGCTTGGAATGAATATTGTGAAAAGTAATGGTAAAAGAAACTCCAGCAAAGCATGGATATGTGCACTAGTCACTGCAATGTAACTGAAATATATATAATGTTAACAAAAGGGCCATGATGGCCCTGTGTTGCTCCACCGGCTTTTTAAGAAATGTACCCTGTGCTTAACCCTTTACCACACAATCCCAACTTTTAATGACCCTGAAAGACAAGGCTTTAGAAAAAAAATGTGGGAAAAGGACGAAATGCTGCCAGCCAGCATTTACTCCTGTTTCCTCCATGTTTTCTACCCTTTTGAAAACATCTTACACCATTTGGACCACATTCAATTTGTCATCTGCAAATGTGTTGAATTTAGAAAGGTCCAAAATTTAGTTGTTTGGCAATAAGCTTTCATTGAAAAATTGCCCCTTGTCATCTTTTTTCCAAATGCAAAGATGATTTCAATAAATACAAGCAGGTCTAAGCAGGTGTTCATTTAGAGGATCAATGAAATCAAACAGGGAAATACTTTGATATGAAATTTTCCAAAACTTTAGTAGCAGAATGAATGAATGAATGTTGTTTTATGGCGCATCGACAGCTTTGGTCATTTAGCGCGCATATCTGTGTTGAAGGAACGATTAAGGTGGATTTTTTAGCTAAAAAGATTTGAGACATGCTGACAGTAAAAGAGTTGAATTAAGAAGGATTATGTGTGATCTTAGTATGCATAAAAGATATAATTGAGCAACAGGGGAATTTTAGTTGCAGAAAACATATTTTCAATGGCATGAACAGTAAAGTTCTTGAACAAAAAAAAAACAACAATCAATGATACAAACCTGTTTTTATGAAATATACAACTCATCTCAGCCTAACAATTAACATCAAAATAAATCACTCTCACTGAAAACTGAACATTTTCTATCCAAAAATTTGAATACCCACCACCAACCATGTAATAGTGGAGCTTGAAAACCAAGGGAGGTAAATGGTAACAAATGATGTATATCTATGACTGAACATGAGTTATTTCCCTTGATCAATATTATATAGGCTTTAGTCATATTGACTTCATGTACATTAAGAACATTTTTAGAGTTCTCACTATATGAGCTTTGTAAGCTGTGTTACTCTCCCTGGGCTTACCCCAGTACTGTACTGTACTGTGTGTACTACAGCTTCCTACAAGCCAACTAGATTAAGCTACATGCAAGTTTTGATCAACCTAGAACTTAATGCCTTTGTAAAATGTGTTACCCCTAGGGCTATAGTTTTAGCAGTCTCGCTACAGGTCCACTAGATGAAGCTACGTGCAAAATTTTGTAAACTTAGATTTTGCAGTTAGGAAACAGATGATTCTTTAAGTCTTCAGTTTGTAAGCCCATAAAAAACTTGTAACCCCCAAAACTATAAATGGGACAATCATGGTAGAGGTCTACTATATGAAGCAGCATGCCAAATTTGGTAGCCCTAGGCCTTACATTTAGGATCATTAAGATTTTTTGAAGTTTTCACTTTATAAGCCCATGTAAAACTTGTGACCCTTGGGGTGGGGCCAATTTTGACCCCAGGGCTATAATTTGAAAAACATTTGTAGGGGTCTATGCTACACCCAAATTTGGTAGACCTCTATTTTATGGTTTAGCAAAAAAAAAAAGATTTTTAAATTTTCATTTTATAAGCCCATGTAAAACCCCCGAGGCGGACCAATTTTGACTCCAGGGCTGTAATTTCAGAAAATTTGGTAGAGGTCTATTAGATGAAGCTACATGCCAAATTTGTAGGCCTAGGCCTTATGGTCTCTGACAAGAAGCTTTGAAAAGATTTTCAATATACTTCAGTTTTCAGCCATGGCAACCAGATTTTTCATTGGAATGAAATTCTTTATTCTGAAGAGGGTCATAGCAGGATCCCTGTGAAGTTTCATTAAAATTGGATGGGTAGTTTCTGAGACCAAGATGTTTGAAAAAAAAGCTAATGCACGAACAAGGAATGCACACACAGACAAATGAATGCACAACAGACATCCAGCCATGGCATGAGCCCGTTGACCTTTGGCCAGTGGAGCCAATAATCAAGTTGCTGAGCCCCTGTAGCTCAGTCAGTAGTGTACAGGACTTGAGAGAAGGAGGTCGCTGGTTCGAAATAACATACTGGAATATATTCTAACCAAGCAATGAGGAGGACATTAACAATGTTGACTTCATACATGTGGTTTATGGGGATGAAAAGTGATAACGAAGAGACCGTCATGTACTGTGGTATGATCTGTTGTAAGCATCACTGTTATCAATTCAACAAAAGGCAATTTCATAGGTCTCCAACGCTAACAAGGGCCGCCATAAAGAGGAAGATCTATAAAACAACTTTATTATATACCTGTAAGTTTTCCGGGTTAAATACATGCGTCGCACGCGGCTAAAATCACACACGATGGAAAAAAAATCCGTATTCCACTCAGTGGAATACGGTTCCAAATATGGTATGATGACGTCACACTGTATCCACGTGAACACGGCAGCCATTTTGATTGTTTTATATGTTAACACAATGGGCGTGGTGGAAATAATACTAAATAAAATTCATCCGCCATTCATGAAAAAAAGATGTTAACGCCTACTAAACCAATTTTTCTTATAACTATACTTTGTTTTCGAATAAAATTGTCACTAAATGCATATATTTTGGTTTTTGGTAGTTTAGGTATATAATAAATGGAATATTATGTTGTAGTGTGTTTCCTGGGGCTTGTATTTACTTCTCGCTGCGTGGGAAAATTTTGATAGCGCGCGAGACTTTCGGTCTCGTGCGATATCAAATTTTCCCACGCAGCTCGAAGTAAATACAAGCCCCAGGAAACACACTACAACATAATATTCCGCATTTATTCACTGGATTTAATACCATGCCAATCTATGCTGTAATTTATTTACTGTTGACCACGGAAATGATAAATACAATCCTGACCACAATGGATTCTTATGGGTCAACAGCCAAAAATATCTTTAATTCCTGCAAAGGTCATAAGAGTTCCTAAAAAGTTCAACGTAGGCACTGCGAAGTTCAAAGTTTTGTACTGTTAATACTCTAATTTGGTGGGCTAAAATAGCTTACGGATAACGTTAATTATAATGTTTGTCATAACATCTATACTGTATCACTAACTTATTTACTGTTGACCACAGAAATGATAAATACAATCCTGACCACAATGGATTCTTATGGGTCAACAGCCAAAAATACCTTTAATTCCTGCAAAGGTCATAAGAGTTCCTAAAAAGTTCAACGTTTGGCACTGCAAAGTTCAAAGTTTTGTACTGTTAATACTCTAATTTGGTGGGCTAAAATAGCTTATGGATAACGTAAATTATAATGTTTGTCATAACATCTATACTGTATCACTAACTTATTTACTGTTGACCACAGAAATGATAAATACAATCCTGACCACAATGGATTCTTATGGGTCAACAGCCAAAAATACCTTTAATTCCTGCAAAGGTCATAAGAGTTCCTAAAAAGTTCAACGTTTGGCACTGTGAAGTTCAAAGTTTCGTAATGTTAATACTCTAATTTGGTGGGCTAAAATAGCTTATGGATAACGTAACTTACAATGTTTGTCGTAACATCTATACTGTATCACTAATATCATAAAAGATGATGTTACCGGTATAAATTATATTATGGATACGTTTTTGAGTATATGTAATAGCCATTTTTGGCTCACAAACATGACCAAGTAGAGTTCTTTCAGTACTTTGATTCAAACAAAATATGGAAATATTTCTGACCAGTCAAATGTGGAAAATGAAATGAAAATTCATTCAATTCAGAATGGCGATTCATTTATACCTTGTATGCAAAAGTGCACTTTAACCCTTTCCCAAATGACAAATTTTGGACTGGTCCAAATTGAAAGAGTTTGCAGACGACAATTTTAAATTTGATGAAAATGGCAGAAAGTTCTCAAATAGGGTAGAAAACACTATGGGAAAAGGAGAAATTGCTCGTTACGAGCAATTTCTCCTTTTCCGACAGTGTTTTCAAAAGACTTGTACTGCAGACACATGGAAACCAGGGCTTGTCTGGGAAAGAGTTAGACCTTTGACCTCTATAACTCGCAAACACCCTGCTCTCCAGGTGGCAGACTTTGACATAGTGCTCTGGAAACATTGGGGTTTCAGAAAATAATAAGAGCTGAAAATACTCCCCGAGTAGGAGTGAGTCTATTGGTGGCTCAAGGTCTATCAAACCAGCTAAGGAAAATACATAAGCTTATATTAAAAGAGCACAGCAAAGTAAAACACACTACCAGAGTATTTTGAATGAAAACTTGAAGGAAGTACCGGTAAAGTTAAATGATAGAGTGAAAGTGTCATTTACTCTTTACCACACGATCCCGACTTTTAACGACCCTGAGGAAGAAGGCCTTTGAAAACATTGTGGGAAAAGGAGAAAATGCTGGTAACCAGCATTTTCTCCTTTTCCCACAATGTTTTCTACCCTTCCTAAAACAAATTTCAATTTTTCAATCACATTTATTTTGTCATCTGCAAATGCTTTCAATTTGGACTAGTCTAAAATTTTGTCGTTTGGTAAAGAGTAAAAGATACTGATGTAAAAGTTCATAGGGGCACAATTAGGAAATCCTCCAATGATACTGATACAGTTACAAGAGAGTTTACTTCTGAATCACTATCTCGGATCACCTCATGATTCCATCTGATAGTCAAAGTATTGCAGATGCATCTCATGCCTTTAGGCTTAGAAATTTGACTTTCCTATCAAATACAGAGTCTGAAACTCAAAGTGTAGAAAAAATACAGATATTGTGTAAAAATTTTGGTGTGGAAAAGTCACTCAAAATGTCACAAAAGAACCAATAATAAATTCAAGTAAAACTAATGCTGAGTGGAGTCTTGCCAAGGCTGTAATTACCAGTAAGCAGACACTTTATCCCAGGGACAGAACACATTTATGAACTCTGGAAATTAGTGTAGCCACATCAGGAAATATTTCCAAACCTTTTGGAACTTGCAGCCATTCCAGCCATATACCAAATTGCTGACTGTGAAAGAGGGTTCAGTCAGAAAGATATCACAAAAAGCAAATTATGAAATAGGCTGGAACAGCAAAGTCTTAAAGGACCAATGATGATCATGCTGGAAGGCCCCTGTTTTTGGGAGAGTTTGACTATTCACAGGCCTCAAAGAAGTGGCAAAGAAATACAGTTCAGGGAAGTTTGTGAACAAAGCATAATTATTTTCATTTTATTGGATTGATTTTTACAATTAAATAGGCCATTAGTTTAACTGGACACATAAATAGTATTCATGTTAAATGTCACAGTGACTGTGAAAATACTAATTAATTACAGTGTATTATAAATTCTTCAGGTTATGCTAAAACATTAATGTAGTACAGAAATTACTAACTGAAGTGTATTATTCTTTAATACTTCATTAGACAGTAAATTTTCAAGTAGACTTGTGTAATGGAGGACAAAGAATACATGTACTAGTAATTCATTGGATATATAAATCTATAAAAAGTAATGTAAATTCATCGTTTCTTAATGAATTTAGTATAATATACAACCTCAAAGCACATAAAATGGTCTCGATATGCATCCCCCAAGTTATTTTCATAGCACCTAAATTTCAGTAATTATGGAAGGCATCCCCCCTCCTTTGCCAATTTCTAGATACATCCCTGCCCCTTGGGGTTGGCCCAATATGTTCACCTCAGAGCTATAATTAGGACAATATTGGTAGAGGTCTACCAGATAAAGCTACATGCTGAATTTAGTAGTCCTAGGCCTTAGGGTAAGGAACAAGAAGATTTCTGAAGTTTTCACTATATAAGCTTAATTTAAAACTTGTGACTCACCCTTGCGCTGGGCCAGTTTTGACCCCAAGGCTATAATCTTAAAAATCTTGGTAGAAGTCCATTACATAAAGCTATCTGCCAATAGTCAAGGATTTTTATGAAATATTTTCAATATTTTTCGGTTTTGTTGCTAAGGCAACCAGAGTTTTTCCTGGAATAAAATTCTTTGAAGAAATTCTGAAGAAGGCCATTGCATGATCATTTCTGTGAAGTTTCATCAAAATTGGACGGGTGTCTGAGAAGAATATGTTTAAAAATAAAAATCAACACACTAACACATTGACAGATGCACGGCAGACACAGGGCCATGACATAAGGTTGCTGGTCTTTGACCAATGGAGCTAAAAAACTTGCCCCTTAATTTCTTGGCTGTGAACTTTGAAACTTGAATTGATGGAAGATTTGAATATGGCAAAACTTGGTGTAGAACTAAAAACTGCATCCTTATTACTGACCAAAACACACCAATTAACCCTTTACCACACAATCCCGACTTTTAACGACACCAACATAGAAGCCTTTTGAAAACATTGTGGGAAAAGGAGAAAATGCTGGTAACCAGCATTTTCTCCTTTACCCACAATATTTTCTACCCTTCCCAAAACAAATTGCAGTTTTTCAGTCACATATATTTTGTTGTCTGCAAATGCTTTCAATTTGGACAAGTCTAAAATTTTGTCATTTGGTAAAGAGTTAATTGGAGATTTTCACTTTATAAAAACAAACACACATTATTATTGTGGTTTCAAGCTACTTTGCTTTGACTAACAAACAAAAGTGCCCGACACTGTATATCTACAGATAAGATCAAACACCACAGGCTGAGATTTACATATGACAAAAAAGTTTGAATCTCATTCAATACATTTTTCTTGACTAGAACAATCATCAGATTGATAAGTGGGGATTAATTTTTAAATTCAAAGATCAACTGTTTATCAGACAATGAAATCTCAAGCAAGTCCAGATTGAAAGCATCTGCAGATGACAAATTGAAAATGAAATAAAATGTAGCCCAAATAATGGGAATTGTATTTAAAAGGGTAAAAAAATTCTGGAAAACGAAGAAAATGCTTGTTAACCCTTTACCACACAATCCCGGCTTTTAACGACCCTGGGGAAGAAGCCTTTTGAAAGCATTGTGGGGAAAGGAGAAAACGATTTACCAAACGACAAAATTTTAGACTTGTCCAGATTGAAAGCATTTGCAGACAATAAATGCGACTAAAAAATTGAAATTTGTTATGACACTGGCAGAAAACATTCTGGGAAAAGGAGAAAATGCTGGTTACCAGCATTTTCTCCTTTTCCCGCAATGTTTTCAAAAGGCTTCCTTTTTAGGGTCGTTAAAAGTCGGGATTGTGTGGTAAAGAGTTAAATTTAGAATGCTGATGTTGTGGCTTTCGACAAACCTTAATGATTATGGGAGGCTGGATTAGTTTTTAACTCCTTACCAAACAACAAAATTTTAGACTGGTTCAAATTGAAAGCATTTGCAGATGATAAATTAAACGTGGCTCAAAAACTGAAACTTGCCTTTGCAACGGTAGAAAACATTGTGGGAAAAAGAGAAAATGCTGGTCACAAGCATTTTCTCCTTTTCCCACAATGTTTTCCAAAGCTCAGTTCCTCAGGGTCATTAAAGCTTGGGATTGTGTGGTAAAGGGTTGAAATCTATTGACATAATTATGACATGTCATTGAGGTCTGTTGTAAAGAATGTGTGCTTGAACAGGGTCTACAGACTAACAGTACTCGTAAATGTTCATCGAAATACCTGCTTGATGTGTTAGTAAATTTATATCTCGCCCAAGATATCATCAAAACAAATATTCTGATGGAGTTTCAAGAGTATTGGGCTGATGTTGTGGCCTCTAGAGTGTATACAAGGTTTTTCTAAGATTTGGCCCAGTTACCTGCATTTTCATCTGACATGACCCAATTTCAAACTTGTCCAAGATATTATCAAGCCAAACATTCTGACCAAGTTTCTTGACTGTCAGGCTTGAAGTGTGGCCTCTAGAGTGCACACAAGGTTTTTACTAAGGTCTGGCATAGTGACCTACATTTTGACCCAATGTGACCAAATTTCAGATTTTAGCAAGACAAACATTCCAATAAAGTTTTGTGAAAATCGGACTGGAAATGTGGCCTCTACGGTGCACACGAGGTAATTTTTGACGCCCAAAAGACACACAACGGACAATGTCTGACAGATACAGCACTATTACAGAAACTTATCTTGAGCACTTTGTGCTCAGCTGAGCTACAAATTTAAATAACTTGCATTAACCCTTTCCCAAACAAGCCCTGGTTTTCACGTGTCTGCAGTACAAGTCTTTTGAAAACACTGTGGGAAAAGGAGAAATTGCTCGTAATGAGCAATTTCTCCTTTTCCCACAGTGTTTTCTACCCTTTTTGAGACTTTTCTGCCATTTTCATCAAATTTAAAATTGTCGTCTGCAAACTCTTTCAATTTGGACCAGTTCAAAATTTGTCGTTTGGGAAAGGGTTAATAACCACATACTGAAACAGATACAAAAGCTCAGAATCTATTATAACTTGAAATTCATAGTTACAGGCATTGGTCCTTATAATAAACATCAATGGGTATGATTGCAGAAACAGAATACTCTAGTTGGTCAGCATCGGACATTAATCCTTTACTGCACAATGCCGCCTTTTAACGACCCCGTGAAAAAAGGCTTTTGAAAACATTGTAGGAAAAGGAGAAAATGCTGACTACTTGTAAAGGTATAATATCTGTCAAGTTCTTCACTGAAATATACATTGTGGTACTGAGTTCTCATTAGCATATGCTTTGAGAAAACAATCCTACCCAGTCACACAACACTGGCTTCAGTGAAGAGATTTACACTGTACATAGATACCCCAACTTATCGGAGCCTCTGCTTTTCGTTTTGTATAAACTGGATACATGAGTGTTCCTCTATCACAGCCAGATTCAGTCACAATGTTGACTCTCTATGAAAGCAACTAAAGTCTTGAATACATTTGTATCATTGGCAAGAAATTGGCAAAGCTTACTATCACATACATGTACAACCCTCTTAACTCTTTACCACACAATCCCGACTTTTAACGACCCTGAGAAAGAAGCCTTTTGAAAACATTGTGGGAAAAGGAGAAAATGCTGGTAACCAGCATTTTCTACTTTTCCCACAATGTTTCTAGCCTTCCCAAAACAAATTTCAATTTTTGAGTTACATTTATTTTGTCGTCTGCAAATGCTTTCGATTTGGTGTAGACTAGGTAAAGAGTTATCCCTTTACAAAATTTTAGACTAGACCAAATTTAACAAAACTCATAAACTGGTTTCTGTCTTTGAAATGGTATAAAGCATTGTGGAAAAGGAGCACATGCTGATGACATGCTACGTCTTTGAGAGGCTTGCCCCTTTCTCATAATGTTTTCTATACAGTTGAAAGGCAATATTTTCCATTCCTTTGATCTTTGTTCAATTAAGTAATGAGGCCAAAAAAAATATATATAGGTGGTCCAGATTACATAGTTTTGAGAATTACGGTCAGTAGGCAGGAAAATTGAGCAACCAGCACTTATTTAATGCAAAGTAACGATTTTACTGCCAAGCACGATTAACTTGGTCATTAAATACGATTCTTGATTAATATTGGACACTGGTTTTTGATTCTTTCATTTTCTAAGGCTTTTCCAAGTTACTTGACTAATTCTATGTTGGCAAAAGTTTATAATGTAATCGGAAGTGTATGTGCATTCGAATAGTCAGGTGTTAATGACATCGATTTGTGAGGTACTAATTAGATTACATCAATGCTGTAAGTGTATTCCAGCTGATTTATTTAAACTTTGTCTGGCTGGCCCTTTTTTAAACTAAAAAATAGCTGTGGGAGCATCAATATGGGACACTACCGTGTGTTAAAATATAAAACGTTCAACCAATGAAAAAAAGGCTTTGACCGAAAAATTAGAAACGGTCGGGTAGCTGGAACCACATATATTTTTTTGTTTTGGCCTAATCTAAGGTTGGTTTACAGAAAGTGTCCAATGTAAGGGGTCAAACATCCAGCAATACACCAGAAGGAATGGAATCTTCCTTGAACACTCCTTGAAATAATTTATCTTGGCAGAGTCCACTATACTCTTTGGAGTAGATCACCCTTAAGCTCCGTATCTCCAGCAAGCAGTCCACATATTTTGAGAACTTTTTAATGCCTGCTATCTGCCCATATTTGTACTTCAGAAGTTTAACAAGTATGTTAGTCACAAATTCCTGACTGTTGTTTACAGCTTGGACATTCTGAATTTCACAGTTATCACAGCTAAGAGTCACGATGCTTGTCAACAACACCATTTCTTCTTTAGAAATATTCATTCTCTGCAAACGGCTGTATAGATTGCAAACACCCACAATAAAGGCTCTAGAGAAGAATTTATCAGCACTTTCATCGACGTGATATGGCATCCCATTTATCTCTAAAAACACCTGAAGATCAGCATTGTATCCTTGATGCATAACAAGGATGAAAAAATCAAAATGTGTTGATTTTAAGAGACGCTCTTGATCAGTATATGACAGCTGACCAAATCCGGGGATCTTCTTAGTATATTTGCAATACTGACCAACTAATCTATCCCAGTGACTAACACAGTCTTTCAGATAATCAAACTGCTCATCTAAATCTATGCCATTATTCCCTGAAAGACTTTGATGGTCCTCTTTAAACGCATTATTGAGCACCCCAAACATGTTCACTCTCTGCATGTATTTTCCATGATGTTCCTGTAAACATTTTTCTCTGGCTTCCTTTGTATCTAGTGCTTCACCCCAAGGTTTAATCTCATCTAAAGAAGATATCAAGTTTTCAATGATTTTATTTTCCTCATCACTCAAACAGACACTTGAAGTAACTGGTTGTGAAAGAGATTCATTAGGTGTAAATACATGATCCTCAGAGTGTGAAACATCAAATGTTTCATTTTGGGGATCATCCTTGCCTTCTAACTTTCTTACTTTTCTAATTGTTTCAGTTCTACGAAAGTAACTATACCGACCCATTTTTGATTTGTCCTTTGACATTCCAAGTCGAAGGCATTTAGTTAGTCTACATTCAGAACAGTTGCTTTTTCTACCACTAGAAATCACACAATTGTTGTCTTTAGAGCACTTATATCTTTGATTCCTCAGAAGATACCTGCGAAAAAAGTTCTTGCAGGCTTCACAAGTATTGCAGCCATAATGCAGTCCAGATGCTTTACCACTGCAAATATCACAGGGGGGAAACTTTAACACTCTGGTTTGAGGTTTGGCATGAGGTGTTTCCCAGTTCATAAAACTGTCTGCCAGAGATATCACCCCTTTTTGTTGTGAATTACTGTCAACATTTATTCCTAAATCAGGAAAGGAATCACCTCCCACATTTTTTACAACCCTCATGTCCATAATACCTGTAATATTTTCTAGAGGATATTCATGTATTTTTGGAATCACAGCAAGCCCATCATAATGTAATTGTTTTCCGGCTAGAGTTTCCTTATTTACCAATCTTTTGGTGCAAACCTGCATACTAACAAATGGTACAGTATTTCCATTTGCTTTGTCTGTTGTTGGAGTTTCTGTTGTGTCACAAAAATATGCTGTGTTCATTTTTTCTTTCGCATCTGCGCCAGCTTTCTGTTGTGAGCCGAGGATGGCACCACCATTAAAACTGTCAGCAATGTTTTCATTGTGTCCCTTTCCACCTAAACCTACAGCTACATCATCTACATGGCCTGATTCTTGTTCACAGTTTTTAAAGTTTCCCAAACCAAC
This sequence comes from Tridacna gigas, assembly GCA_945859785.2. Taxonomy (NCBI): domain Eukaryota; kingdom Metazoa; phylum Mollusca; class Bivalvia; order Cardiida; family Cardiidae; genus Tridacna; species Tridacna gigas. The sequence goes on along the minus strand of OX244031.2, from coordinate 14,395,294 downwards.
ATTTTCAATTGTTCGTGTGTGTTTTGTTATCAACAGGTTAAGGTCATCTTTTTCAACAGCATACATAAAACCAGGATCTATTTTTTCTTCAGATAATACTGCAGTTGATGATAATTCTCTGGTGTCCCCTGAAGTTGGATGTGAATCGACACCCATTTTGTTTAGAGACCAGTCAGTTTATATCCTCTATTGTCACTGAAAATAAAAAGCACATTGGTCACAAACTAACAGTTGACCCTTTACCAAGCAATCCCTAGTTTTTACAACCCCATGGAAAAAGGATTTTGAAAACATGATGGAAAACAAGAGGGCCATGATGGCCCTGTATCGCTCCACTGGCTTATAAATATAAACCATAAATACTAAACATTTCAATTCTGAGCCAAATGGTTTCAAAATGAAGACTTACAAAGTTTTCTCTGTAAAAGCCCATGTGAAAGTTGAGATCCACAGGGCAAAGCCATTTTTGATCCCAGAGCTATAATTACGTGAACCCTGGTACAGGTCCACAAGATAAAGCCACATGCCAAAATAATACAAGTCTATGCTGTATGGTTATAAATAAGGCGATTTTCAAGTTTTGTCCATATGAAGCCTCTGTAAAACATAAGACCCCTGATGCAAGGCTAATTAAAAAAAAAAAAAAAAAAAAATCAAAACAGGAAGATTTCTTTAGTTGTCACTATGTAAGCCCATGTAGAACTTGTGACTCCTGAGGTGGGGCCAATTTTGACTCCAGGGCTAAAATTTTGGCGCACTTGGTAGAGGCCCACTAGATATAGCTACATGCAAAATATGGTAGCTCTAGGCCTTATGGCTAGGTACAGGAAGATTTTTAAAGTTTTCTCTATATAAGCCTATGTAAAACTTGTGACCCCTGGGGCAGAGCCAATTTTGACTCCAGGGCTATAATTTGAAGAAACTTGATAGAGGTCTACCGCATAAAGCTACATGCCAAATTTGGTAGTCCTATGCCTTATGGTTTCAGACAAGAAGATTTTTAAAGTTTTCCAATATTTTTCAGTTTTGTTGCCATGGCAACCAGAGTTTTTGAAGGAATCAAATTCTTTCAAGAAATTCTGAAGAGGACCATGGCAGGATCATTTCTGTGAAGTTTCACGAAAATTGGATGGGTAGTTTCAGAGAAGAAGATGTCTGAAATGAAAGTTAGCGCACGGACGGCCGGATGCACGGACGCACGGACACACACCGGACACCGGGCCATGACATAAGCCCGCTGGCCTTCGGCCAGTGGAGCTAAAAAATGGGAAATGGTTGTGAAAAGAGCACAAAATGTTTTTCTTTGAAGACCCATTGGACTCTTTCCAGATATTATCAAGACACACATTTTTACCAAGTTTAATGATCATCTAACCAAAAGTCCAGCGTAAAGTGCCCACCATGCAGAAGATGACAACTGATGAGACATGATGGATACTAGACCATAGGCCACTGAAATTCCATTGATCTATCACAGGATAGCAAAATTTTCCTTAGCAGACACTGTTACTATAAATTGCACACTGGCGACTGCCTCTATATCCTATATTGTAGGACAAGGTGTGCAACGAAATCGAAGAAAATTTTTACCCCTCTTCCCTTTCAGAGATAATATTTAACCGAAAACAAAAAAGTAAACCTAATTACCATTGCAAATGGGTTCACAAATGATTTATCTTGCGTACCCTGACCTTCAAAAGTTCTAAACGGCTCTTGCAATCAAGCAATAGCTCTGATCTAAAAAAAAATGAAAAAGCTTCCATATTTTCCAGATTGCCATGCACTGATGTCACACAATTTATCATCCCACAGCGAACTAAAACTGAAATATTTTTTTCAAATAACGATCTAAAATTATTTTGTTGATATATTGATGAAATATTAAAATAATATTTCGTCTGTTATAATTATGCCCCCCTTCAACGAAGTGGGGGTATATTGCTTTGCACATGTCGGTCGGTCGGTCCATTGGTAGACCTTACCTTGTCCGGATAATAACTACACACAGAATTGACCTAGGTTTGTCAAATTTGGCACAGACATGCGTCTCGGGTGTAGATGATCCCTATGGATTTTGAGGTCAATCGGTCAAATGTCAAGGTCACAGTGACCGTCAACATGTTGATATATAGACCAAACCTTGTACGGATGATAATAGACACAGAATTGACCTAAGTTCATCAAATTTGGCACAGACATGCGTCTCGGATCGTAGATGATCCCTATTGATCTTGAGGTCAATCGGTCAAATGTCAAGGTCACAGTGACCGTCAACATGTTGATATATAGACCAAACCTTGTCCGGTTTATTATCCTACATAGACTACATGTCACAAGACTACTTATAGTGATGTTATCAGTGTTCCATCTTCACCAAATGATATTCAGTATAGGTATTATATATACAGACAACCCATTAGATCCTCCAAAGACCATCACTATCTTCAGTATTTAAGGTACAATGTACTATTTTTCTACTAAATATGATACTCTTTAATGCTTTGTCTTAACTCTTGCCATCCAGATGTTGACTCAAACAGTAGTTGCAAACAGTGTACACAATGATTTTTTCGCATGCGTACATGCAGTTTAATCATAGTCTACACTGACTGTTCTCCTATAAACTTAAATACCTAGACCTAATACATACATATTCTAGCTTCACTTACAATTACCTTTATCCTTTCCTGAGACGACATCAGTATTTCCCAATCAATTCTTTTGATATCAGTTTATGAACTGTGCCACTTCCTGTATCAATGTGGCAGTAGGGGGGGCATGACTGTTTTACAAACAGACATCTTGTTAATCTTTTCATTTAATCCATTATCAGGATTTTCATATTCTGTTTTGCATATTTTCAAACACGTATTTACCGTTTATTGGGAAAAAACTTTGGCGCATCTTTTCACGCGAGTCATAATTCGCTGTGTCATTATGAAATGTGTGATGTCAGGGCATGGCGATCCAGAAAATGTAGAAGTTTTCTAAATTCTTCTAGATCAGAGCAATTGCTTTACAGAGGCAGTTGCCAATGTGCTATTTACACTAATGGTGTAAATGAAAATTTGAGTGTTCTTTGATATACAGGCAATGCAATCTGTAAAAGTGTTCGATGATCCACCAAGGAAAATGTTAGTGTTCTGTGATACACCAATAGAGTTTCAAAGGCCTGTGACTAGACACAGCACAATCACATAACCTCACCTGTAGCACTTTTGTACATGAACCTTTTCTGTTATCACACAATCCCAAGTTCTGACCACCCTGAAAAAAGAAGACTTTTAGTATGTGTGGGAAAAGGGTTAAATTCAGGTTAACAGCATTTTGTCCTTTCCCTACCCGTCCAAAGACAAATTCAGTCTTCTGAGTCACATTCAATTTGTTGCCTGCAAAATGCTTTCAATTCGGATATGTCTTGAATCTTTATTTTTTTTTCATGTTTTGAGTACCATTTAATTTGATGTCTACAAATGTGTTGACTTTAACTCTTTACCAAACGAGTCCAGATTGAAAGCATTTGAAGACGACAAATTAAAATGTGACTTAAAAATTGAAATTTGTTATGGGACAGACAGAAAACATTGTCGGAAAAGGAGAAAAAGCTGGTTACCAGCATTTTCTCCTTTTCCCACAATGTTTTCAAAAGGCTTCCTTTTTAGGTTCATTAAATGTTGGGATTATGTGGTAAAGAGTTAAACAAGGCTATGCTTTTTTCTGGCAAAGAGTCAAAGGGAGGCAATGAAATGATATCTTAACTCTTTACCAAACAATAAAATTTTAGACTTGTCCGAATTGAAAGTATCTGCAGATGACAAATTAAATTCCGCAAAAATTGTGATTTCTGTCTTTGAAAAGGTTGAAAACAATGTTGGAAAAGGAGAAAATGCTGCATACCAGCATACCCATAACATTTTCAAAAGCCCTTGTTATTGGAGTTATTAAAATACAGGATACCGATAGTTTGGTAAACGGTTACCCTTTTAGCACCAAATATGTAACACAATCTACTGTAACTCAGTATGATTTTTATTTTATTGACAAGTAGACGGTATAGGTCCAAGATCACAATGCTTTTTCTGTGCAGTCTGATTTTTGATCTATGTTGTCCCCCAACACCCCTGATTATACCTATGGTTCTGAAATGGTTAACGGTTACTTCTCCCCTCTTTTTTTTTCCAAATGTCCTCAAAAAAAAAATGCATGACTAACACTATATCCATAATCCTACACTACATGTGTAACTAACTTCTAACAGTTACTGTAAATAAGCAGTCAAGCCTAGCCAAAATTTAAATGAAAACAGACCTTTTTAGTCTACCAACTGCCAATTCAATGCTAAATCAGCCTGATTATTTAACAATGCAGCCAGCAATCTAGACCAATGAACAGATTGACCAGACTGCACATTCTGTGTAATCTGATCTTCAGCTACACTGTCTTCAAAGCCACAACGCCACTACTACGCCACTCATTAGATATTGATAATTCTTTGCATACAATAATAGAGCTCTCTGACATTAACCAATTACATGTACAAAAAATAGCTGGAGACCTCTGAAGTCAGACAAAATACCAAAGGTTATTCTTTTCTATAAACTGTATTGTAACACCTTTATCTTTACTCTCAGGGTGCAAGGGCAACTTAACCCTTCATCAAACAATCCTGTGTTTAAACAACCTGAGGCTGGGAAGACTGTGTTTGAAAAAGTTTGTGGGACAAAGACAAATCCCATCATTTGAGCCACATTTAACCCTTTACCACACAATCCCGACTTTTAATGACCCTGAAGGAGAAGGCTTTTGAAAACATTGTGGGAAAAGGAGAAAATGCTGCTAACCATTTCTCACAAGGTTTTCTACCCTATCTAATACAGAAATTGCCATTTAAGCAACATTTAATTTGTCGTCCACAAATGCTTTCAATTTGGTCCAGCCCAAAACTTTGTTGTTTGGTAAAGAGTTAATTTTAACATCCTTGAAAAATTCAGATTTCTTTGGACAAACACTTTAACCCTTTCCCAAACGACAAATTTTGGACTGGTCCAAATTGAAAGAGTTTGCAGACGACAATTTTAAATTTGATGAAAATGGCAGAAAGGTCTCAAAAAGGGTAGAAAACGCTGTGGGAAAAGGAGAAATTGCTCGTTACGAGCAATTTCTCCTTTTCCCACAGTGTTTTCAAAAGGCTTGTACTGCAGACACATGAAAGCCAGGGCTTGTTTGGGAAAGGGTTAATGATATTGTTGCTAAGCAGAAAATGCTCATACAGAGCATTTTGTCCTTTTGCTGGCACATGTATCTTTCCAAAAGCAGTCTGGTACAAGCCAACATAGTCATCCGTAGCAGGTGATATGTTGATTTACTTGTACTGACTATGCAGACCTTTGAACCACACTATTCACTATTTTCTCTGTTGACCCTTCACCACACAACAAAATTTCAGACTTTTCCAAATTGAAAGCATTTGAAGACTACCAATTACATGCAACTCACAATAAGCAATCTGACAGTAACAGTCTATCATAGGGTAGAGAACTTTGTGGGAAAAGGAGAAAATGCTGGTTACCAGCATTTTCTCCTTTTCCTACAATGTTTTCAAGAGCCTTCTTCCCCAGGATCATTAAAAGTTGTGACTGTGTGGTAAAGGGTTAAAATAATGGCTGCCAAAAAGTAATCAAAATGGATGTTAAAATTTGTTCAAATTTAAATCATAGTATTTATATTTATTTATTAATCATTATTCTGTACAAATGCTGAGCAAAAAGGTGGACATCAACCATTGAAGATGTTTTAAAATATCCATACATCAATGATTAAGCTTCAAAAGGATACACCAATATTGAATTTATTGCCCTGTCTGTCACTTTCAGCAACATTAGTGCCAGTTGTCGACCTACGCTTATCGTAGGTAACAAGTCAATTATCACCTTCCGGTCACACTTCGCTGATTATATGCAGCAATTTAACTGATGTTCAACACCATTCTGATGATTTTCAGGCCTTTAGCATGATTACCTTTTGATATGATTGTTGTTTTATATATTTTTTGATGCATTGCTGAAAATTTTTTGGGGTGTAAATGATCCCTTGTTCAGAATTTTCTGTGCATCAAAAAAGGGTATTCGAAGATTTTTGTGAGTTAAAACCCGGGTTTACGGGTCTAACTACAGCCCTGTATGACATGAAAATGACAATCTATTCTTGTACGGTCAGTCCAAGTGTTAGTCGCTGGCAGTGAAACTAATTTCAAAGCTAGGTTAAATTCTGCCAGGTCACTCTATCCTTTGTTTACTTTTTGCCTGATTTTGAAATTCATTTTTCTGCCAGTGACTTACATTTCGACTGATCACACAATAGCAAAATTTGTTTTTTCAGGTAGAAAATTTGCTACTTGCTACTGCTAATTTTGAACCCTGTGTTATTGCTTGGAAAAGGGTTAAAGGAGCTTGTACATACTATATCTATTTAACCCTTTCCCAAACGACAAATTTTGGACTGGTCCAAATTCTCAGAGTTTGCAGACGACAGTTTTAAATTTGATGAAAATGGCAGAAAGTTGTCAAAAAGGGTAGAAAACACTGTGGGAAAAGGAGAAATTGCTTGTTACGAGCAATTTCTCCTTTTCCCACAGTGTTTTCAAAGGACTTGTACTGCAGACACGTGAAAACCAGGGCTTGTTTGGGAAAGGGTTAAGGGTGTGTCCGTAAATAGCAAGTATGTACAGTGGTATTTATCAGTCCTGATACACAACTTTAATGTATCCGACTCCTTTGTCACAAATAAATTGACACATTCCATAAACTAATCATCAATATGAAAAAAGTCTTTTTAAAATCATATCTTCGAGACATTCAAGGTATACAGATATTGTAAATCTAGTTCATAATTTCTTTTTTGTAAAATCTGTACTTGCCCCTTTACCTTGCCCTCCTTTTCCATGTAAATCTACGAAACATCTGCTAACAGAACTGTTCATATTTAACTGCAAATACCATAAGTCATCATTTCAAATGTGCTTGTAGCCAAGATATCCTTTTTATTTCACAAGAGGTAGAACGATCATCAAGCCATCAAAATCTGAATGATTTATCTGAATGGAAGGAAAACAAGTGGACCATGATGTCCCTGGATCGCACACTTGAGTCAATAGGCCAAACATTGTGACCAAATTTCACAAGTATCTGACTGAAAATGTGGCCTCTATAGCGTACACAAGGTTTTTCAAAGATTTGACCTAGTGACCTAGTTTTTGACCCCATACAACCCAATTTTGAACTCGTGTGAGATTTTATCAAGCCAAACATTCTGACCAAGTTTCATAAGTATTTGACTGAAAATGTGGCCTCTAGAGCATACACAAGGTTTTTCGAAGATCTGACCTAGTGACCTAGTTTTTGACCCCACATGACCCAATCTTGATTTCTGAAAATGTGGCCTCTAGAGCGTACACAAGGTTTTTCGAAGGTCTGACCTGGTGACCTAGTTTTTGACCCCACATGACCCAATTTCGAGCTCATCCGAGATTTTATCAAGACAAACATTCTGACTAAATTTCACAAGTATCTGACTGAAAATGTGGCCTCTAGAGCATACACAAGGTTTTTCGAAGGTCTGACCTGGTGACCTAGTTTTTGACCCCATATGACCCAATTTCGAGCTCATCCGAGATTTTATCAAGACAAACATCCTGACCAAATTTCACAAGTATCTGACTGAAAATGTGGCCTCTAGAGCATACACAAGGTTTTTCAAAGATTTGACCTAATGACCTAGTTTTTGACCCCACATGACCCAATTTCAAACTCGACATAATTTTTGACCCCCCATGATGCAGATTTTATCAAGATAAACATTCTGACCAAGTTTCATGAGGATCGGACTGAAAATGTGGCCTCTAGAGCGTACACAAGGTAAAAAGTTGACGACGGACGATGCACGACCGACGACGGACACAGCACGATCACAATAGCTCACCATCAGCACTTTGTGCTTAGGTGAGCTAAAACATGCTGGTTACCCGAGTGCTTGGCCCAACTGAGATTTAAACTTGACATCCCTGCATAGCTAGCCCTGTAGGTAATGAGCTAACAGGCTTGGCTCAAATCATTAACAAACAACAAAATTTAATCCTTAAACCCAAAGGCCATTTTCATTCCAGAATGAGTCCAAGATGATACCAACTGAGTGGGTGCCTTTTGTCTGCAGTGTTTCAACAAAGCAGACAGTATAGATCAATGATCGTACTGCACATTTCGTGCAGTCTGATCTTGATCTACACTAGACACAAAGGCAACTATAGTAGTGAAAGGCGCTTAAAGGGTTAAGACTTGTCCAAATTCAAACCATTTGCTGACAACAAAATAAATGTGACTCAAAAATTTTAATTTGCTTTTGGTTGGGTAGAAAACATTGTGGATAAAGGAAAACATGCTGGTTACAAGTAATTCCTCTTTTTCCCACGATATTTTCAAGAGCCTTATTTCTCACAGGCGTTAAAACTTGGGACTGTGTGGTAAAGGGTTAAATAGAACAAGATTTTTAAAGTTCATTCTGTATACCTTTATGTCCTGTTTTGACCCAGGGGCATCACTTTAACAAAATTGGTAGAAGTCCACAAGGAAATGCCACATACCAAATATCAAAGCTCTAGGCCTTCTAGTTTCAGACAAAAACATTTTTAAAGTTTGCTCTATATGCAATTTTGCCCAAAACTGTGACCCCTGGAGTTAAAGGGTTCATTCAATCCTTTTAACAACTTTGGTAGAACTTCACCCAAAGAATATGCCTGTCAAGTTTCAACATGATTGGTTTAGGAGGAGAAGATGTTTAAAGGAATTGTGGAAAGACAGACGCTGGACAATGACGAATCACAATACCTCACCCAGCACTTCGTGCTCAGGTGAGATAACAAATAGGCCTAACCATTGTCTGTGGCTTGTGATAAACAACATAAAGATGAAGTTTCATAACATTTTGTCCTGTAGTTAAAGAGATATTAATCCATAATGAAAATATATGTGAAGCCCCCTTTTCCATGACACGACATTTAATCAAAAAAGCTAAACTAATGATATTGGCGGACTATCATAAGGAACACATGTATGAAGTTTCACAAATTTTTGTCCAGGATTTTGAGTTGAAGATACATGTATATTGATCCTTAACAGAAATATACATGAAGCACCTTTTTCCTATGAGACAGTATTTGATATCAAAAAGGCAAAAAAAAACCAATAAATATCAGTGGACATCATTAGGAACACCTGTATGAATTTCTATGTTTTTGTCAAGGATTTTAGCAGATATCTGTCCTGAAAGATGGACAAACAGGTGGTCATTGGTCCATGACGAAATTAAACATTTAGCCCCCTTTTTTCATGACAAGGCGTTTCATGAAATAAAAACAAATAACTGTTGTCTGTGGCTTGCAATAAACAATAAAAAGATGAAGTTTCATGACATTTTGTCCTGTAGTTAAAGAGATATTGGTCCACAATGAAAATATACGTCAAGCCCCCTTTTTCCATGACACAGCAATAACTGGTCCTATCAGACCTAGAATCAAACTCATTCGAGATCTTACGGTCATATATATTTTGACCAAGTTTGGTGCTGATTGGTTTAAATTTGTAGATGCTAGAGTGTAAACAAAGTCAAATGTTGCAATTTTTTTAATTCAAGGGCAAATAACTCCAGTTGTTCTGGTCCGATTAGACACATAATTGAACTCATCCGAGATCTTATGGTCATATGTATTTAGACCAAGTTTAGTGCTGATTGGTTAATATTTGTAGATGCTAGAGTGTAAACAAAGTCAAATATAGCAATTTTTTTCATTCAAGGGCAAATAACTCCAGTCATTCTCATCCAATTAGACCCATAATTGAACTCATCCGAGATCTTATGGTCATATACATTTTGACCAAGTTTGGTGCTGATTGGTTTAAATTTGTAGATGCTAGAGTGTAAACAAAGTCAAATGTAGCAATTTTTTTAATTCAAGGGCAAATAACTCCAGTCGTTCTGGTCCAATTAGACACATAATCGAACCCATCTGAGATCTTATGGTCGTATATATTTAGACCAAGTTTGGTGCTGATTGGTTAATATTTGTAAATGCTAGAGTGTAAACAAAGTCAAATATAGCAATTTTTCTAATTCAAGGGCAAATAACTCCAGTCAAGTCCAATTGGACCCATAATCGAACTCATCCGAGATCTTATGGTCATATACATTTTGACCAAGTTTGGTGCTGATTGGTTAATATTTGTGGATGCTAGAGTGTAAACAAAAAAAATGTGAACGGACGGACGGACGTATAGACGACGGACGGTGAGTGATCACAATAGCTCATCCTGAGCACTTTGTGCTCAGGTGAGCTAAAAATCTATCCCGAAATCTATTTAAGAGAATGAGTTCTCTTGAGAACTCATACCTGGAGTACGAGTTCTCCAGAGCACTCATACCCTTCAAATTTGGCAGGGTTTTCCCGAATGCAGGTTACTGCATCTGAGACTCTCAAAAACATATCTTGGATGCATACCATAACAACATGTGCATCCACCTGGACTCGCAAAATTGTGTTAGGGTAAGACAAACATTGAAAAATCATCATGTCAACGTGCTCTTCTGTGATTTTGATCCGGAATTTCAACCGACTTTCTGTCATCTGCGTGCTTTCCATAATCTTTTTAAAGTATAAGGATAAAATCCACGTCATTTTGTGATCGCCAATCTCCGTACTTCTATCATTGTTCCCTTCGTAAGCATCCAAGCTATAACGATATCTGACGAGAAAAGTTGATTGAAAACTGACTGGTTACTGGTTTTTCAGTAGACAAAGTACTGAGTTGGAATCCATTATCTGCTTTTATTTACTACTGGGCTATTTCTAAAACCACATGCTGTAATAAGTACATGTGCATTATGAATGACCGCAGTGCTTTCATGAAGCGGATGTAAACATAACATACGTCCTGAAAAATCTCAAAACTCCTAAACAAGAGGGCCATGATGGCCCTGGGTCGCTCACCTTAGTAGAGTGCCTTTAAGGTTTTTCTTTAATTTGACCATGTGACCTAGTTTTTGACCGCAGGTGACCCAATTTCAAACTCATATTTCATGAACACAAACATTCTGACCAATTTTCAAGTCAATTGAGCAAATAATGTGGCCTCGAGTGCCCTAAAGATATTTCTTTAATTTGACCTAGTGATCTAGATTATGACCCCTGATGACCTAAATTTGAACTGGTCTTTGACTATATCAAAGAAACATTTTAACCAATTTTCAAATCAAATGAATAATAAATGTGGCCTCTATAGTGCCCACTAGCTATTTCTTTAATTTGACCAAGTGACCTAGTTTATGACCCCAGTTGACCCAAATTCAGACTCATGTGAGATTTTACAAAGACAAACATTCTGACCAATTTTCAAGGCAATTAAGCAAAGAATGTGGCCTCTAAAAGAGCCCACAAGGTATTTCTTTATTTTGACCTAGTGACCTAGTTTATGGTTCCAGGTGACCCAAATCCAAACTCATCTGGTATTTTATCAAGACAAACATTCTGGCCAAATTTCAGGTCATTTGAGCAATAAATGTGGCCTCCAGAGTGCAAACAAGGTATTTCTTTAATTTGACCCAGTGAACTAGTTTATGACCCAAGTTGACCCAAATTAATCTTATGTGAGACTTTATAAAGACAAACTTTCTAACTAATTTTCAAGGCAATTGAGCAAATAATGCGGCCTCGAGAGTGCCAACAAGGTATTTCTTTAATTTGACCTAGTGACCTAGTTTATGACCCAAGATGACCCAATTTTGAACTCAATGAACTTGTTGCGCTTAGATGGGCAAGCAAACTTAGAAGAGAATCACTACATACCAAATATCAAAGCTCTATGCCTTCCAGTTTTAAAGAAGAATTTTAAAGTTTTCCTTCTTTGTTCCTATGTTCGAACTTGTGACCCCCGGGGCTGGGCCAGTTTTGACCCAGGGGCATCATATGAACAAACTTGGTAGAGGTCCACTAGGAAATGCTACATACCAATTATCAAAGCTCTACACCTTCCCGTTTAAGAGAAAAAGAAATTTAAAGTTTTCCTTCTTTGTTCCTACCTTCGAACTTGTGACCCCCAGGGCGGGGCCAGTTTTGACCCAGGGGCATCATATGAACAAACTTGGTAGAAGTCCACTCTGAGATGCAACATACCAAATATCAAAGCTCCACACCTTTCGGTTTCAGAAAAGAAGAATTTTAAAGTTTTCCTTCTTTGTTCCTATGTTCGAACTTGTGACCCCAGGGGCTGGGCCAGTTTTGACCCAAGCAGCATCCTTGGTAGAAGTCCACTAGGAGATCCTACATACCAAATATCAAAGCTCTATGCCTTCCCATTTAAGAGAAAAAAAAAATTTAAGTTTTCCTTCTTTTTTCCTATGTTTGAACTTGTGACCCCCGGGGCAGGGCCAATTTTGACCCCAAGGGCATCATATGAACAAACTTGGTAGAGGTCTACTAGGCGATGCTACATACCAAATATCAAAGCTCTATGCCATCTAGTTTTAGAGACGAAGATTGTTAAAGTTTTCCTTCTTTGTTCCTATGTTGGAAATTGTGACCCCCGGGGCAGGGCCAGTTTTGACCCCAGGGGCATCATATGAACAAACTTGGTAGAGGTCCACTAGGAGATGCTACATGCCAAATATCAAAGCTCTACGCCTTCAAGTTTCAGAGAAGAAGATTTTTAAAGTTTTCCTTCTTTGTTACTATGCTCAAACTTGTGACCCCCAGGGTGGGGCCAGTTTTGACCCCAGGGGCATCATATGAACAAACTTGGTAGAGGTCAACTAGGCAATGCTACATACCAAATATCAAAGCTCTACGCCTTCCAGTTTCAGAGAAGATGATTTTTAAAGTTTCCCCTCTTTGTTCCTATGTTTGAACTTGTGACCCCCGGGGCAGGGCCAATTTTGACCCCAAGGGCATCATATGAACAAACTTGGTAGAGGTCCACTAGGAGATGCTTCATGCCAAATATCAAAGCTCTATGCCTTCTAGTTTTAGAGAAGAAGATTTTTAAAGTTTTCCTTCTTTGTTCCTATGTTGGAAATTGTGACCCCCGGGGCGGGGCCAGTTTTGACCCCAGGGACATCATATGAATAAACTTGGTAGAGGTCCACTAGGAGATGCTACATGCCAAATATCAAAGCTCTACACCTTCAAGTTTCAGAGAAGAAGATTTTTAAAGTTTTCCTTCTTTGTTACTATGCTCAAACTTGTGATCCCCGGGGCGGGGCCAGTTTTGACCCCAGGGGCATCAAATGAACAAACTTGGTAGAGGTCCACTAGGAGATGCTACATACCAAATATCAAAGCTCTGCGCCTTCTAGTTTCAGAGAAGAAGATTTTCAAAGATTTTGCTTTTTTTTCCTTTTTGTTGCCATGGCAACCAGAGTTGTGGGTGGAATTCAATTCTTTGAACAATTTTGGTAGAGCTTCACCCAAGGAACATTCCTGTGAAGTTTCATCAAGATTGGCCCAGTGGTTTAGGAGAAGAAGATGTTTAAAGAAATTGTTGACGGACGACGGACGACGGACATAGGGCGATCACAATAGCTCACCTTTAGCACGTTGTGCTAAGGTGAGCTAAAAACAGAGACTGGATTTTTTACTTATGTCCTGAATTTTACAAATATGTCCGCATATCCATATTTGGACGTTTGAAGTCTCAAGTTAAGAATCATAAAATCGAAGGTTAAAATAAACATAATTTTTTGTCAGTATGGGTGTCACTGTTGGCTCCAATATCTGACCAATCACCTTACATTATCAAATATTGTAAGGACAGGAACTTTATAAGCTTACAGCTTTCGTTCCAATCCTTTTCATGTAATCTGAATTTCTAGAATATTAACATACATGTATATGCAATTATTATACTGAATAAAATATGTCAGTTTAAATATTGTAAATTCAATCTCCTTCACAACCAATTACAATGGTAGGAGAGGGGTAAACAAAGATTATGCTATTCAGTTTAGATGGTATAAAAAAACAAGAGGGCCATGATGGGCCTGGATCGCTCACCTGAGTCAATAGGCGAAATTTCACTCCAGGGTCATAATGACCCAATTTAAAACTCATCTGAGATATTATTAAGACAAACGTTCTGACCAACTGTCAGGTCAATTGAGCTGAAAATGTGGCCTCCGGAGTGTCCAAAATTTCTTTCTTCAATTTGACCTAGTGGCCTAGTTTATGACCCTATATGACCATATTTCAAACTCATCCGAGACATCAAAACAAACTTGTTGACCAAGGTTCAGGTGAATTGGGCAAGAACTGTCGCCTCTAGAGTGCCCACAAGGTATTTTTGTAATCTGACCTAGTGACCTAGATTATGACCCTATGTCATAATCCATTTAAGATATCATCAAGTCAAACATGCTGACAAATTTTCAGGTCAGTTGAGCAAAAACTGTGGCCTCTACAGTGCCCACAATACATTTTTTGAATTTGACCCAGTGACCTAGTTTATGACCCTATGAGACCCAAATTCTAATTCATCCGAGATATCATCAAGTCAAATATGTAGACCAATTTTCAGGTCAATTTAGCTAGAATTGTGGCCTCTAGAGTGCCCACAAGGTATTTCTTCAATGTGACCCAGTGACATTGTTTATGACCCTACGTGACCCAATTTTGAACTCCTCTGAGATATCATCAAGACAAAAAATGTGGCCTCTAGAGTGCCCACAAGGTATTTCTTTAATTTGACCCAGTGACCTATTTTATGACCCCAGATGACCCAATTTCAATCTCATCCAAGATTTAATTAAGGCAAACATTCTGATAAATTTTGAAGTCAATTGAGCAAAAAATGTTGCCTCTAGAGTGCCCACAAGGTATTGCTTTAATATGACCTTAGTGACCTAGTTTATGACCCTAGGTGACCCAACTTCAAACTCAACCAAGATTTCAACAAGACAAACATTCTGACCAATTTTCAGGTCAATTGAGTATGAAATGTGGCCTCTAGAGTGTCTACAGGGTATTTCTTTAATTTGACCTAGTGACCTAGTTTATGACACAAGGTGACCAAATTTCAAACTCATCCAAGATTTAATTAAGACAAGAGGACCATGATGGTCCTATATCGCTCACCTGAGTACCAAGCAGTAAAGGTCTACAAGGAAGATAAATACCAAATATCAAAATGCAAGGCTAAAGCCCTAGGTCTTCTTGGTTTAGACAAGAAGATAATCTTTCTTAACCAAGCCTGGTTATATAAATATTTGTGAGAAGTTTGAATGATATTTGTCCAATAGTTGTTAAAAAACAATAGGGAGAACAAGAAATTTCATCAAAGGAAAATAACTTTGTAAAAATTCAATGAACCGTCACCAAAATACAATATGCACATTCTTGCTTGGCACCGAGTCTCTCTAAAGTTTGAATGAAATCTGTCGTGTAGTTGTTGAGAACTAGCTCTGACAAAAAAATGCTACAGAAAGACTGATTGATGGATGGATGGATGGATGGATGGATGGTTGGACCGACAAGCTGACTCCTATATACCTCCAGAACAGAGTTTTGAAGGAATAATAACAAAGCCCTAGGCCTTTTGGTGTCTGGCAAAAAGTTGCCTGATTTGAACAAACTTGGTAGAGAATGTTTGCCAATTCAAGACTTTCTATACAAGTTAGTATTATAATGTTGTTAAATACATCAACAACTACAGCGGTTGTCCAGGGACATGTTCATGGGTAATTGCTATTGTAAACACATAATGTATTTACACTTGCAATAGTCTTGCACCAATCTTTCAATGCATCCAGCTTACAAAATTTGCCCTTCAAGTGTGACATTGACCTTGGCCCTACCTGAACAGATCTTTCAAATGGTACTTCAGTTCATGGTGGAGTATATGCCCAAAATCTATGGGGGGTCGTCATAAACTTATTTATAAATTAAGACAAACACCACAAGCTGAAGAACAAAAATTATAATGACTTCTAAGATTTACAAGATAAAATCTGTACTACAGAGTTAAATGAATGAACAAAAATGAACTCGAAATACAATGAACACAATGTTCAAAGATACATCCTAACAGCCAGAGAGAAAAATGCTGTCAAAGCCTTTAACCCTTTACCCCATGGCAAAATTTTAAATCTGTCCAAATTGAAAGCATTTGCAGACAACATTTTCATATTGGCTCAAGTGACACAATATTTCTTTGATAGGGTAGAAAACTTTGTGGTAACAAGGAGAAAATGCTGGTTACCATTTTCTCCTTTTCCCACAATGTTTTCAAAAGTTTTCACAGAATGTTTCTCATCATGTGACCTAGCACATATTGTCAAGGTTCTGCAATTTATAGCTGCATCATGGAAAAAAGGGTCTTCATGTTATATTTTATTTTTCACCAGTATCTCTTTAATTACTGGACATATCTCAACAGATTTGGATGAAATTTTTACACATCAAGTGACCTAGCGCATATTGTCAGGGTTTTGGAATTTATTGCTGTGTCATGGAAAAAGGGGGCTTCATGTCAAATTTAAACTGCATCCGTCCGTCCTGAATACATAAAAGGAAAAAATGATCAGGTGGGAACCAAGGCTAGGGGTATGCAATACAGGATGTTTTATCAGACAGTGTAGATAAAGATCAGACTGCAGTTGGATCTTGGATATATATGCCTTATATTCTGCAAGATAGTATTGCCTACAACACAGTCTTGAAATGCATATTACTTGGTCTATCTTTATCTCTTTACCAAACAAAAATTTTAGACTGGTCTATAATTCAAAGCATTTGCAGACAACAAAATAAATTTGTCTCAAAAAAAGAACTTAGATATGGGATGGGTAGAGAACATTGTGGAAAATGTTAAAAAAAAATGCTGGTTACCTGAGTGCTTGGCCCAACTGAGATTTAAACTTGACAGCCCTGTAGGTAATGAGCTAACAGGCTTGGCTCAAATCATTAACAAACAACAAAATCTAATCCTTAAACCCAAAGACCATTTTCATTTCAGAATGAGTCCAAGATGATAACAACTGCGTGGGTGCCTTTTGTCTGCAGTGTTTCAACAAAGCAGACAGTATAGATCAATGATCGTACTGCACATTTCGTGCAGTCTGATCTTGATCTACACTAGACACAAAGGCAACTATAGTAGTGAAAGGCGCTTAAAGGGTTAAGACTTGTCCAAATTCAAACCATTTGCTGACAACAAAATAAATGTGACTCAAAAATTTAAATTTGATTTTGGTTGGGTGGAAAACAGTATGGAAAAAGGAAAACATGCTGGTTACAAGTATTTCCCCTTTTTCCCACAATATTTTCAAGAGCCTTAAAACTTGGGATTGTGTGGTAAAGGGTTAAATAAAACAAGACTTTTAAAGTTCATTCTGTATACCTTTATGTCCTGTTTTGACCCAGGGGCATCATTTGAACAAAATTGGTAGAAGTCCACAAGGAAATGCCACATACCAAATATCAAAGCTGTAGGCCTTCTTGTTTCAGACAAAAACATTTTTAAAGTTTGCTCTATATACAATTTTGCCCAAAATTGTGACCCCTGGAGTTAAAGGGTTAATTCAATCCTTTGGTAGAACTTCACCCAAGGAATATGCCTGTCAAGTTTCAACATGATTGGTTTAGGAGGAGAAGATGTTTAAAGGAATTGTGGAAAGACGGACGCTGGACAACGACAAATCACAATACCTCACCCAGCACTTCGTGCTCAGGTGAGATAACAAATAGGCCTAACCATTGTCTGTGGCTTGTGATAAACAACATAAAGATGAAGTTTCATAACATTTTGTCCTGTAGTTAAAGAGATATTAATCCATAATGAAAATATATGTGAAGCCCCCTTTTTCCATGACACGACATTTAATCAAAAAAGCTAAACTAATGATATTGGCGGACTATCATGAGGAACACATGTATGAAGTTTCACAAATTTTTGTCTAGGATTTTGAGTTGAAGATACACATATATTGATCCTTAACAGAAATATACATGAAGCACCTTTTTCCTATGAGACAGTATTTGCTATCAAAAAGGAAAAAAAAAAAAAACAGTAAATACCAGCAGACATCATTAGGAACACCTGTATGAATTTCTATTAGTCTTTGTCAAGGATTTTAGCAGATATCTGTCCTGAAAGATGGACAAACAGATGGTCATTGGTCCATGACGAAATTAAACATTTAGCCCCCGTTTTTCATGACATGGCATTTCATGAAATAAAAACAAATAACTATTGTCTGTGGCTTGCAATAAACAATAAAACAATGAAGTTTCATGACATTTTGTCCTGTAGTTAAAGAGATATTGGTCCACAATGAAAATATATGTCAAGCCCCCTTTTTCCATGACATGGCAATAACTGATCCTATTAGACCTACAATCAAACTCATTCGAGATCTTACATTCATATATATTTTGACCAAGTTTGGTGCTGACTGGTTATTATTTGTAGATGCTAGAGTGTAAACAAAGTCAAATGTAGCAATTTTTTTAATTCAAGGGCAAATAACTCCAGTCGTTCTGGTCTGATTAGACACATACTCGAACTCATCTGATATCTTATGGTCACATCTATTTAGACCAAGTTTAGTGCTGATTGGTTAATATTTGTAGATGCTAGAGTGTAAACAAAGTCAAATATAGCAATTTTTCTAATTCAAGGGCAAATAACTCCAGTCGTTCTGGTCCGATTACACCCATAATCGAACTCATCCGAGATCTTATGGTCATATACATTTTGACCAAGTTTAGTGCTCATTGGTTAATATTTGTAGATGCTAGAGTGTAAACAAAGTCAAATATAGCAATTTTTCTAATTCAAGGGCAAATAACTCCAGTCGTTCTGATCCGATTACACCCATAATCGAACTCATCCGAGATCTTATGGTCATATACATTTTGACCAAGTTTGGTGTTGACTGGTTAATATTTGTAGATGCTAGAGTGTAAACAAAAAAATGTGAACGGACGGACGGACAACAGACGCCGACAGACGGTGAGTGATCACAATAGCTCATCCTGAGCACTTCGTGCTCAGGTGAGCTAAAAAAACGTTTTGTCCAATTTTCAAGTCAACTGAGTGAAAAATGTGGCTTCTAGATTGTCCTAAAGGTATTTCTTTCACTCTTTACCACACAATCCCGACTTTTAACGACCCTGTGAAAGAAGTCCCTTGAAAACCTTGTAGGTTAGGGAATGTTTTCTATCCTACCCAAAACAATTTTCAATTTTTCAATTACATTTAGCTTATCGTCTGCAAATGCTTTCAATTTGGACCAGTCTAAATTTTTGTCGTTTGGTAAAGAGTTAATTTGACCTAGTGACCTACTTTATGACCCCAGGTGACCCAATTTCAAAGTTATCTGAGATTTAATTAAGAAAAACATTCTGACCAATGTTCAAGTCAACTGAGCAAAAAATATGGCCTCTAGAGTGCCCACAAGGTATATCTTTAATTTGACCTAGTGACCTAGTTT
The DNA here is from genome assembly GCA_945859785.2 of Tridacna gigas. Taxonomy (NCBI): domain Eukaryota; kingdom Metazoa; phylum Mollusca; class Bivalvia; order Cardiida; family Cardiidae; genus Tridacna; species Tridacna gigas. Next base: position 14,375,767 of record OX244031.2, on the reverse strand, counting down.
TTGACCCAACATGACCCAATTTTGAACTCATCCGAGTTTTTATCAAGACAAACATTCTGACCAGGTTTCATGAGTACCAGACGGAAAATGTGGCCTCTATAGTGCACACAAAGTTTTTCTAAGATTTGACCTAGTGACCTAGTTTTTGCCCGCACATGATTCAATTTCTCACTTGTTCGAGATTTTATCACGACAAACATTCTGACCAAGTTTCACAAGTATCTTACTGAAAACGTGGCCTCTAGAGTGCACACAAGGTTTTTCTAAGATTTGACCTAGTGACCTACTTTTTGACCCCACATGACCCAATTTCGAACTTGTCCGAGATTTTATCAAGACAAACATTCTGATCGAATTTCCAGGCCTCGGCCGAGTGGGCGACTTGGGCGAAAAAGTCGCCCGATTTAAAAAAACTTTGCCCATTTCGCCGGGCAAAGCGAAATCAAAGTCGCCTGCAAAAATTGTGAAGTCGCCTCGCATATATTGACCACGCGTCGGGTACTCGATACATAATCAGCGTGTGTAGATCTATTACCTAACAGTGTGTTAAACCCGACTCACAGCTAGTGTCCAATCAGCGAAATTATTTTCAACTGTCCGATTTGACAAGCAGTTGTTAATTAGTTTCTCAGGTACCAAATCACCCATCTTAATTGGTTGGTGTCAGCTTAACCGAAAATATTCACCCCTTTGCCCCTTCAAGTTGCTAGAATTATTGCGAAGTTTAACCAATGTTTTTCGCCAGTCATAACAAACATCGACGCCGTCTAGCGGCTTGTCTGGCCTCTTTTTTTCAGTGTAAAACCCTGACTCAGATATCAACGTTTATTTCCAAAATGTCCCGGAATTAAAACGTAATCGGTACATTGCTTTTGAAACACCTATTACTCCATCCTTTATTACTCGTACTTTTACTACTGAACAGACAGGATGACATATTTAGACAATCTGCTAAAAGCATGTGGCAATAATTTTGAAATCATGTGACTACAAATTGGCGCCAACGTTCCAATTGATTTTTGGACGAATTCCAACGAAGTCACACGATTCAATTTCAAAATGGCGGCGGGACGTTTACATTCACTCTCTTGCACTACGGATCATTCCCATTCACCTCTGTAGTTGGCTCAGAAAGTAGTCCATCATCATGTGATATTTTCGTCACATGACCATAACTCAAAATGGCGACACAAACATGAAAGAAAGACCAATCGATTGTTTTGTGTGCTGTTCAAACAGCATATGGCCAATCAGACTTAGTGGTAGGAAATGTGAAAAAGAGGGATTTTCTGAAAAGCTAAAATGTCTTTTAAAGGACGATAACTTGTTTTTTAATTTTGTTTAAATTGTCATCATTCATGAGCGGAGCCATTTTTTTTTACAATTGGCGTAAGATTCTGATGAGTACAGAAGCTTGAAAAAATAGTTCCATTGTATACAGGTAAATTCATCAGTTTGAATGCACCTATAATGTATCCGGATTCGTATTTCCTTTGTCTACTTTATTATGTTACACGTGAAACAGTTAAACAGTAACAAAACATGTTTTCCTCGGTTTGACAAGATTCTTGTCATTTAGCCCGTTGCAGAGATGTATGGTGAGAGTAACGAACGACAACTCTGCTCGGAGATTGGTTTACATTAACTCAAGGGCGGTTTTCTTTCAAACGTTTGGACGAAATTGCATACTTTTCTTTGATGCGAACAAAAAGATGAAATTAAAAAAATATACATACATTGTTAATGATTCCATACTCTGTTAAAATTTTGACATTCTTGTTGATCGGACCCAATCAACCGCGAACGCATGATCCACAAGGCTAAATCAGGTGTTTAAGTTGGAAATGTATGTCCTTAGCGATGTTTTCATTAATGATTTATGTGTCATCAGCAAAAGACAAACAGTATTTAGAAAAACTTGTCTTTGATGTCTCAAGCTGTCAGAAAAAGGAATTTAAATACCATGGGGAAGTTGAAAACATTGTGTCAATAGGAGAAAATTGCTGGTAGTCTAGTAAGCTTTCCTCCTTTTGACACAATAATTTCGTAACTTTTTAACACTATTTACATCCTTGAGTAATTATCTATTAGCCTGCTGTAAATACTTTTGATTTGATATTTAGAATTTTTTCTTACCTGGTAAGGGACAGAGATTGTAATACATATTATGATCCCTAGTAAAGACAATGATTTTCAGCAAAAAAATTTGTCCAGGATTTTGGAAAAAAAATAGTGCTTTGAAGATTTTTTGGGGAAAAAAATGTGCTAGGAGGAACCAGTGCTCATAACAAGTATTTGCTTTCTCTTTCCATAATGTTTTTATCCAGAAAGTGTATGACTGAGCATGGTAAACAGTGAATAAACATGTTTTAAGTAGTTTCTAATAGGAATAAGTATATTAATCTTTTAAAAGATATAAAGTATAAAATATTTTCATTTAATTTACATGGTTTTCTATCAAATCAACTGTTAAATTATCAAAATATTGTTATTTCCTTCTATAAGTCCGACCACATCTGCATTTTAATGTCCGTCTAAACTTCTCCTCAAAGTCAGACCACTTCTCCCCATTTTGAAAAACTTCTCCCAATTCTCAGACTAGGGAGAAGTCACTTCTCCCCAAAGTCTGAGAGTTGGCAGAGGCCTGATTTCACAAGTATCTGACTGAAAATGTGGCCTCTAGACTGCACACAAGGTTTTTCTAAGATTTGATCTAGTGACCTAGTTTTTTACCCCACATGACCCAATTTCAAACTCGTCTGAGATTTTATCAAGACAAACATTCTGACCAAGTTTCACAAGTATCTGACTGAAAATGTGTCCTCTAGAGTGCACACAAGGTTTTTCTAAGATGTGACCTAGTGACCTAGTTTTTGACCCCAGGTGACCCAATTTCAAACTCATCTGTGATTTTATCAAGACAAACATTCTGACCAAGTTCCATAAGTATCTGACTGAAAATGTGGCCTGTAGAGCGCACACAAGGTTTTTCTAAGATTTGACCTAGTGACCTAGTTTTTGACCCCACATGACCCAACTTCAAACTCATCCCAGATTTTATTAGGACAAACATTCTGACCAAGTTTCACAAGTATCTCACTGAAAATGTGGCCTCTAGAGCACACACAAGGTTTTTCTAAGATTTGACCTAGTGACCTAGTTTTTGACCCCACATGACCCAATTTCAAACTTGTCCGAGATTTTATCAAGACAAACATTCTGAACAAATTTCACAAGTATCTGACTGAAAATGTGGCCTCTAGAGCGCACACAAGGTTTTTCTAAGGTTTGACCTAGTGACCTAGTTTTTGACCCCATACAACCCAATTTCGAACCCATCTGAGATTTTAACAAGACAAACATCCTGACCAAGTTTCATGAGGATCAGACCGAAAATGTAGCCTCTAGAGTGTACACAAGGTAAAAAGTGGACGACGGACGCCGCATGATGGACGACGGACACAGCACAATCACAATAGCTCACCATGGGCACTTTGTGCTCAGATGAGCTAAAAAACATAAGTCAAACACGAGCAGCACATGCAGGTGCCAACGATTGGCTGTTGTTTTTCAAAGGATAAAAATTTCCCTAACAATTTTTGAAAAAGGTCACCGTAGGAACATTCCTGTGAAATTATTTCAAAATCTGACAAGCCATTCCAGAGAAGAAGAATTAAGAAATTCCTCTTCATGTCCCTATAGGGCAAATAGCCCCCACCACCAGAGCCATGTTTCTTGACCGACCATAATTTTGTGAACAATTTTTGAAAAGAGTCATCCAAGGAACATTTCTGTGAAATTATGTCAAAATCTGACCAGCAGTTTCAGAAAAACAGAATTTTTAAGAATTTCTTCATGTCTGTATAGTGTAAGTAGCCCACAGCCATCAGAGCCACCTTTCCTGACGGATCAAAATTTCTTGAACAATTTGCAAAAAGGGAATGCAAGGAACATTTCTGCGAAATTATTTCAAAATCTGACAAGCATTTTCAGAGAAGAAGAATTTTTAAGAATTTCTTCATGTCCATATAGTGCAAGTAGCCCCCAATCACCAGAGCCATGTTTCTTGACAGATCATAATTTCGCAAACAATTTTTGAAAAGGGTCATCCAAGGAACATCTCTGTGAAATTATTTCAGAATCTGACCAGCGGTTTCAGAGGAGAAGATTTTTAAAGAATTTCTTAGAAAATTCCATTTCGTTGCCGTTGCAACCAGAGTTTTTAATGGAATCAAATTTTGTGAACAATTTTTAAAGAGGACCTCCCAAGGAACATTCCTGCCAAGTTTGGTCTAAATTGGCCCAGTGGTTTAGGAGGAGATGATGTTTAAAGAATTGTTGACGACGCATGACAAACGATGCAAGACGCACGACGGACAACGGACACCAGGTGATCCTAAAGGCTCCCCTTGAGCATGTTGTGCTCAGGTGAGCTAAAAAACAATGACAAACCTTTTGTGATAGCCAATAATGGCAATTATTTTTAAACTTGCATGAGGAAAAATTCAAGTGTGAAGTTTCCCCCTCCACGATTACTTTTATAACTGTTTTTTTTTTTTTCACAACTGTATCATAACAGATTATGATGATTTTCCTATCGCTCTGTATATGTGTCAAAACATAAAGAAGATCTTTTTCAAAGTTTATACGTCATGGGAAAACAGCACGAAAACCCATGAAAAAAAATTTCAAATTGACTTCATCAAATCAAAGACCCTTCAACCTGCCTTTAAAGCCTTGATAATGACTTTCAACTGCCAACTTCTGTACAGACCACATAGAAAATAATGATGAAACTCAAATTTCTATTAAATCATCAGAAAAATAGTTAGATTATCCTTATGCGTAAAAAATAATATTGAACAACCTACAAGCTACAGATATCCTGTTTTACCTTGAGTAAGATAAGAGAAATATTCACTTGCTTGTCCAACAAAACTTTCATAAACTAAAAGCATTTCATTCACAATTTTGTTTAATTCTTGTTGAAGTGGCCATTTTAGTAACTAGTATTTAAAGAAACACATTCCATGCACCATTTAAATAGTGGACTCTTGATTTTTGTTGTTGGACCCTCAAATAATTGAGGCAAGAGTCCACAGGACTCCCAGACCTCAAAACTGAGGGAAAACCCTGATAAGGGTACAGGTTCTCTAGGGTACAAGATCTCCAGCAACCTGAAAAGAAGCACCATTCAGTAAACGTCTCATTATGTGTGGTCGATGAAAAACCCGAATTTCTGGTCATCAAGAGGTGAAATTCTGTTAAAAGTGAAATTCTGTTTTTCCAGTCTTATCACTTTGACTAAGCTGTTTTGGTATTTGGGCATTTTCGTCCCTGAGCTTCTTCGTCTGGGCTTATTTGTCCGGGCTTGTTTGTCCCAACTAAACTTCAAATAGTATTTACAGACAGATGTTTTTAATGTAATTATACGGTTCCAAGACATTTCGGCCCATAACAATTTCGGCCCATTACAATTTCGGCCCATAGCAATTTTGGCCCATTATGATTTTGGCCCATAGTCTAAATACCAATTGAATGACACTTGAATGTTTCCCTGTTTGTTTGTCCATCAGCTTGCATGCTGCGACCTATCTTGCTACCATTCTTTGTGTTGATTGATTGCTTTTATATGACATTGTTTTAGCCGCTAGTCCTACACCTTCGAAGGTTTGCCAAACAAAACAGCCGTGTTGTGTATTGGGCAAGGGAGGATTAGTGTCATCGTTTGAAATAACACAAAGGCACTTCCAGACTTGTAAACTTGCCAGTCATTACTAATTTCAAACTCAGTTTTAGCTGAAGAACGTACGTTTTCTAAGGATAGTTCATTATGCAGAGCCTTCACTAAGGACTAATTTCTAGGAATTTTGAAATTCCAGATATCATTTTAATTTTTTTTTTTCATGAAAATTTGGGAAGTTATACATACCTCGGCAATACCACAAATCCAGTTTTTTTCCCAATTTTACCATGGAACAGATGAAAGTGTTAATTTGGGCTTCAGCATGAAAAACGTTACGCAATCCTTCTAAAAACCCTGTGTTGTTTTGAACTATTACATGTAGACAATGAGTTAGTACCCACAACATTGACAGGGTTACCTTAGGTCAGGAGAAAAATTAAGTGCTAACTAAGCAATTAAATTCTTCTCTGATCTGGATGCTATAGTGAAATAAACTGAAAAACAGTTACCTTACCATGTCCTTGAACTTTTTACCAAATGACAAAATTTTAGACTGATCAAAATTGAAGTAATTTCAGACGTCAAATGCTGCACAAATTATGAAATCTGTCCTTGAATGGGTAGAAAACATGGTGGTAAAAGGAGGCAAGGCTGATTATCAGCATTTTCTCCTTTTCCGACAATGTTTACAAAAGTCTCTTTCCTTGGGGGTCGTTATAACTCGGGATTGTGTGGTAAAGGGTTAAAAACATAAATCCTTGGTAAACAATCCATTATCACGAATAAAAACAAGACTGATTGTGCCAATTATTATTGAAAACAATTACTGAAGTTGCATCCATTCAATTATTTTACCCCGTCTTCAATTACACAAATTTTAGAGCACTCACGTCGACAAGTAAACACCTCCCCCTTTCTGATCTACGTCATTTGATAATAGACTTTATTTCATAAGAAATAAAAACAAGACTGATTGTGCCAATTATTGTTGAAAATAATTACTGAAGTTGCATCCATTCAATTATTTTACCCCGTCTTCAATTACGCAAATTTTAGAGCACTCACGTCGACAAGACTTTATTTCATAAGAAATTTTCTGACGTTTTTCGTAGTAATTGATATCCCAGCTCCAACATTATAAATTATATAGCATCTATACAAGTCAGCTATATAAAGTTGTTATCTAGGTTTAAAAAAGTCAGTTTGAAAGGGCTACGATCGGACAATGTTAATTTGATATTAGGTTTGTCGTGGGTTTTCATGTTTTTTTTTAACCCATGCCTTGTAGTATTTTAAAAAAGCATTTAGAACAGCTAAGAATTGAAAATCAGAATGAGATTGTGACACGAGTATTTCTAGACCCCAGAAAAAGTGATTTGGAGGAGAAATTTAGCACAAAATTGTTACAGTATACAAGTCAGAACTTGGAACTTCCGTTGATATCAGTTGTCTTTGATCACCACTATTTCAGGGCAATTATGACAGTTTTATTACTAATTACACTGCTCCGTACTTCTAATTAGCACAATATGATTATAAAATACCCGTTTCACATGTACTTGGTTGTCAAGGAGACTAGATTCACAACACCCAAAATAATAAAACGCGACGAAGCGTGCACCTAAATTCAACGGATATCTTAGACGATATTATGACATTACTGGATGGTTTAAACCCTTAACCCAGATTGGAGGACCCAAAAAAGAGAGTATGATTAACTTTGCCTGCAAAAAAGGAGGTAAAAAGATCAATAAACAAGGGATTTAACTTGACCATTTCAGACGGAGACCTAAATATCCCGTCGTGGAGAGCATACATCAAGATCAGATTGTACTTTTAAAGTGATGAAAACTCTTCAATTCATAACGTTCGCTACCTGATGCTAAACTTAGATAATTCAAAATTTAGGAGATGGGAAATTTAGTTCTCAACTCTTCTACTGTCGATGGCAACTTAGTATCTTTTGCAGATGGAGTAGGTCTAGACAGGATTAAACATGATATTTACAGTCTGATCTTCGATACAAACCAAGATTTAACATCTGCCGTATGATTATATTGGTTTTCCTTTGCTCATATTGTACATACTCTTTTACTATGTGTAAACATTCCACCAGGACGTAAAAAAATATCCAAAATGTTTATGGATGCAAAACAAACAATATTCAAAAGTGCAATTTTATCCACCAAACAGTTAGTAAAAGGACTCATCAGATCATACAATATTTATGATACACCAAACCATAGGCCGAAATCGTTATGGGCCGAAATTGTTATGGGCCGAAATTGTTATGGGCCGAAATGTCCAGTCACCTAATTATACCTGCCAATTAAGGATGTTAATGGCAAAAACATGTTGTCCATCACTTTTGGCAGGCTTGTAAAGGTGTTTAGGACTGATAATTTTGAATTGTCATGATGAGTACAATCAAAGTATTGAGGACTGGCCCACCATGATAACTAATCCAGGACCATTCGGCAATTTTATATGGCGAAAGTGAGATAAAAGCAATTATGGTGTAAAAACATTACAAAAACAAACCCTCACTATGCCGACGAAATGTTCTATAGAATCATAGAATTACCTCATTTTGATCTTCATGTGATACTTACATTCGTTTTGGTCAATAATGTTGCTTGCAATCATCTGGGATGAACAACCCCGAGCGAACAAGCCCTGGGACGAACTGGTTCTGGGACGAACAAGCCCGGAACCCCAGGCCGTGTTGATTCCCATTCGGCCGAAACTATTCAGGACCAAAACGACCGGAAAAGGAGAGGCGGTACATTTATCCTATCGTTATAATAGAGACAAAATCAAACCTTGAACTACTTACGGTCTCAACTTAGCTTACAATTCGACAATGTCAAAGTAGTGCAGTGTCAGAAATAAAGTTATTCAGAGTTATCTACCCTAGTTGAAGGGGAATGACCAATCAACTGTCACATAACATGATACGAAGGACTAATAATCAAAGTGCTGTAGGCACTGTAATCGGTCGACACTGAATAACTTGTACAGTGGTTTGAACTCACAAATCAAATGGTAGTAGTACGAACTACGTTTGGGATAAAAAAAAAATCCCACACCTTACAACTGAGCCACATAGGACCCCCCTTTTTCAAATGTCTTTTACATATTAGTAGTTTACCAGAATGGTTGAAATATATGAGCCATGCTCTGGCAAAAGTGGTCTTAAAGCATCCCCATGATGCATGATACCAACCAAGTCATCACATGATCATGGATCCATAAAATCCATTTTGTCTAACAATTGACTGAATCATGAGTTAGACTGGTCCTTTGACAAACAGAAAATCGACCAGTAGCGAAAAGTTTTGGCCCGGGTCAGCCTGCGCAGACTGCTCAGGCTGACCCTGATCAGTAATTTTAGCAGATGCATTAAGCCCCCTTTTCACAGAGCATGGCTCATATGTTTGCCAGTCGACAGCGAAGGAATGTAAAAGATATGTGACAATTCTGATCAGCAATATCCATTATCAAACTTTAGATATCACTCATCATGAATAGCAATACCTACCAACCTTTTAACTCTTTACCACACTATCACGCCTTTTGAAAAGATTGTGGGAAAAGGAGAAAATGCTGGTAACCAGCATTTTCTCCTTTTCCCACAATGTTTTCTACCCTTCCCAAAACAAATTTCAATTTTTGAGTAAAGTTTATGTTGTCGTCTGCAAATGCTTTCAATTTGGACAAGTCTAAAATTTTGTCGTTTGGTAAAGGGTTAAAAAGAGTAAAAAAATACAAATACTCTTTTCTGTAACTTTGGCAACTCTAGTCATTAAACTGTAACATATAGTAACTTCGGCCACTTTAGTAACTATACTGTAACATATTGTCAGATTCATAATAATATCCATACTTAAAATGGCAGCATGAAATTCCCAAATCTTCCAAAATCTTTTTTGGGAAGATTTGGGAGACATTTTCGAAAGATAGGGGCAGCCTTGGGAATTTCATGCCACCCATACATGCTGGTTACCTGCAGTCTTTTCCACTACATTTTGAAAGCCCCACAGGATTGTGCGGTCAAGGGTTAACAGACTGATGCCAGTCTTTAGAATCTCACCAAGAAGAAACATGTTACTGGCAATGTAAAATGGTAGTGCCGTGGCTGGAAAGAGGGGCTATGAAACAGTTATACATCTGCACTAAAAGATACATAATCAGATCTATACTGGTCAGTATTGTGAATCGACAGTCTGGTTACTAAGGTTGCAAGCATGGGATAACAATGGATGGTCCCTCCGCTAGGGTTGTAACTCTTACACATTGTACATCTTTTGTCCTTCACAGCTTCACCTTGCTAACTTTAAAAGACCAAAGGTCGATCACTATTTTAAACTTACGGCTGTTACGAGTTGCATTTATGGTCATCAGTTTGCTCTAATGCAGAACAATCTAAATTTTCAAATTCTTTAAAAGCAATGTTTCCTTACAAACTCCTTTCTGTTGCGATTTTATCCTTGCTCAAGGCAGAAATGACCCATCATATTTTCATCACCTGCTGCATATACTGACAGCACTCATCACAACTTGGCGGATCCCGTAACTTCGTATAACTTGATCAACATATCACTCAAAGTTTGCCCAATAATATGGACAGCAAACAACTACAAGCACTCATCACAACTTGGTCGATTCCATACCTATATCAAATCTGGTTTGTATAAAGGAGGTTTCAAAGTTTCCAATGCATTGATTGCCACCTTGAAAAGTAGTCCAGTTCTGTACCCAGGATGCCCATATCAGATAGGTTATGTATTTAAAAAATGCCACCTAGTGGAAGATAGTGCATTTGGGAGGACCTTCCCTAACATTGCATTATCTTCTGCTAGGTGGATTTTTTCAAATACATAACCTATCTGATATGGGCATCCTGGGTACAGAACCAGACTACTTTTCAAGGTGGCAATCAATGCAACGAATTAAAAAATATATATTCATATACTCACTAAAAACCTACTTTGTATGATTCATCCAACCATGGTTAGCTAGCATATAACCTATGCACCAGCCGTTTATAAACATAGCCCCTATAAGCTTGGGAAAAGCCCTGGAATAAGCCCAGCAAGGTATAGGGACATTATTTTTCTTGCCAGTCTGTAGCACAAATCATGGTTTTCCCAATGTCTTCATCTAGAAACTGTCTACAGAGATTTGCAGCAGACAACTGTTTCAAAAAATGATTTCCCCGTTTGGAATCATTTCGTTTTTTGAGAAAGTTGTAGAGAAAAAACTGGCTTGATTCTTCTGCAGACAAATTATTTATTGCCATTTTCAGTCTGCACTTTTTAAGCGGCAATCTACGCACCGTGTAGTAATATTTGTCCTGTACAGAGTTGTGATGTGTCATATCAGACAGGTCAAATCTTCGAGGAATAATGATGTGTGCAGACAATGCTCCGTAACTCTGAAAAATATAAGTGATATATAGCCTGTATAAGCATGCCAAGGACAACATTTTTTCAAATATTTTTTCCACAAACCTTATGATACATAAAACTTTTGCATGAAGTAGCAAAGTATTGATGTAATAATTTCGAAGCTTACTGAACAAACGTATGTCTACAACTTCAGAGCCATAAAACACAAATGGAGCCACACTACATAAACAGTCAGATGTGTTTTGAGCAAACTTTCTGTGATTTTACTCAGAGACACGTCTGGGGACATTGTGGTTGTTTATCTATCACCTAGACACAATTAAAACAGCAACACTCAGCCAAACAGCTTCAGTAAGCAATCTTTTAAGAGAAACACCATCATGTGTCGCCATCTGAAAGTTTCCTCTCGGAAGAAAGCGTTTCATAGACAATCCTGAGGGCTTTGCTCAGTATCCTTTGCATATTTCAATGGTAAAACATATTATTGGTTGAATAGCATTCTGTTTTTTCTTGTTAATACCATTCAAAGAAGAGAAATAAATGAAAATACCGAGCACCTACCTGACAGACAGATTAACTGTTTATGAGCTACAAGTTTGGAGCCACAGGTGTCCCAGGAGACCAAAACAACATTTTAAGTGCGGAGCCAGCGGCTCTGTTTTGTAGATTACCCACCGTGGAAAATATGGCCTCTAGAGTGTGGACTAAACTTTGTCAGAGTGACCTACTGTTAAACCCAACATGACCCATTGTCAAACTTCTTTGAGGTGTCATTAAGACAAACATGTTTAGTAATTTCTTACCAATTTTCATGAGAACCGGAAATATGCCTCTAGAGTGCACACAAGGTTTTTCTAAGATTTGTACCAGTGACCTACTTATTGACCCAACGTGACCCAATTCCAAATTTGTCTAAGATGTTATCAATACATTCTGACTAATTTTAATAATTGTCGGCCAGAAATTTTGGCCACTAAAGTGCAGAGGATTTTCAAAGATTTGTCCCAGTGACCTACTTTTTGATCGGTCTTGACCCAATTTCAGTATTGTCGAAGATGTCATCCAGACAAACATTATGACCAATGTTTATGAGTAGAAGACTATTTTTAAAATTGTTGCTTCTAGAGTGCACCCAAAGTTTTTCTTAGATTTACCCCAATGACCTCCTTTTTGACCAAGGGTGACCTGGATCTGTATTCAACAACCATGCTTTAGAACATTCTTAGTCTAATACTCCAGAATTTTCAAATTTGAAACCAAATGGTTTTGCAAATCAGAAGTTTTGTTACTTTCTAAATCTAGAATAAGATTACGAGTATGAAACAAAGAATGGCTTGTGAATATGGGCCCTAATTTCAACTTGTCCAATATATCATCAAGTAAAACATTTTGACCAGCTTTCATTTGGCCTCCTGAGTGCACAGACGGTTTCCCTAGGATTTGACCCAGTGACCTACCGGTACTTCTTGATTCGATGTGACCTAATTTCAAGCTCATCCGAGACATCATCAGGACAAAAATTCTGACCAATATTCATAAGCATCGGACTGAAAATATGGCCCATGAACTACCTTCTGTCCACATGTGAGCAAATTTCAAACTCGCCAAGAATATTATCATGACAAATATTCTTACCAACTTTCATGAGTATTGGATTGAAAATGTGCCCTCTAGAGTGCACACAAGGCAACTGTTGATGCCCAAACAATAGACTATATGTATGACAGACACAGCACGATCCCAAAAGCTCACCTTCACAGTGTAGGACCAGAAGTATGCCTTGTATGTGACTTGGGATTCTGTATAGTGTCACTTGGTTGTTAAAAATTGTATTAACATGGTAAGTCAAGCTGGTGTTTTCTCATTTACTTTGATAGTTATTATAAAATATTCATATCCATTTATTTCTTTGTTATGTATAGACCATACCAGGAACATGGGCCATGAACCTTCATTACAGCAATAAAGATACCTTGATCAGTTGACCGTGCTAAAAATACAGATGATTTTGTCCCAAAACAATGCCATTTTTATTCGATCACTCAACGCTAAAAGCCTGTTTTCTCAATGGAAAATGTATAAACAGATACTTTATTCATACTTTTGTGAAAACATGTCACAAAAGTTTAGTAACAGAGTCTACTGCAGTCTTCATTATCATTCGTTTTAAATGGTACATTGAGAAATTTTCGGTTGTACAGTCGCCTGAGATCTATTAACTGCTTACATGTGACTGTACAAATTTTTTTTCTCAACATACCATTTTAAATGAAGGATAAGGAATATCACAGTCGACTTTGTTACCAAACCTTGACATGTTTTCACAAAAATATGAATAAAGAAACTGTTTACACAAGTCATTTTTCGTTGAGAAAACAGGTTTTAACGCTAAGTAATCAAGTAAAAATGGCATTGTCTTGGGACAAAATCATCTGTATTTTTAGCATGGTCAAATGATCAATGTTCTGAGAGAGGTTCACAGCGCACATACCTATTCCTGATATGGTCTATACATAACAAACAAATAACAGGATATGCATATTTCATTATAACTATCAAAATTAATGAAAAAGCACTAGCTTAACTTACACAATTTATAACACCAAGGGACAGATTGTCACTGTACAGGATCCCAAGTCACATACAATGCATACTTCCGGCCCTACACTATAACCTTGAGTACTTTGTGCTCAGGTGTGCTATCTTAGATAACATCATTGAGCCAAATTTATCATCTGCAAATGCTTTCACTATTGATATGAGTATAAAACTTTGGGGCCTAGTAAAGAGTTTTAACTCTTTACCACACAATCCCCAGCTTTAACGACCCTGAAAGAGAAGGCTTTTAAAAACATTGTGGTTAAAGGATAAAATGCTGGTAACCATTTGTTGTCTGCAAATGCTTTCAATTTCGTTTAGACCAAAATTTTGTTGTTTGGTAAAGAGTTAAGCCCAGGTAGCTAAACGAATGAAAATAAACACATAACACAAGCTTTATTTCTTTTCCTCCTTATATTCATGAACAACACAGTCTCAAAGTTTATTATGCTCCATAGCTTGGGCTCAACTAAACAATAACATTTAAGTAGATATAACTCTAACTCCATAAACTTTTCATTAACAGTTTATATGAATGTTTGTTTTTGGCAATACATGTCCAAAACTTAGAACTGTGATGAGATAATATAAACATTATCGAGTTGGCCTTATGATTTATCTCATCTCGGTATGTGATTTTAAATCTGTTATCCAAAACACAAACAATAATATAAACTGATAATGAAAGGTTTATCGAGTTAGAGCTACAGAAACAAATTTGTCCCAGAAATGAATGACCCTTCACCAAACAATCAAAAGTTTTAACGACCCTAAAGAAGACACCTCCAGAAATCTTGTGGGAAAAGAAGAGTGCTGGTAAGCAGTATGTTATCCATTTCCCACAACATTTTCCATCTTTGCAAGATAATTCCATCATTTGACCTACTATTAACCCTTAACCACATTATCCCGAGTTTTAACCATCCTTAGGAAGAAGCCTTTTGAAAACACTGTGGGAAAAGGAGAAAATGCTGGTAACCAGCATTTTCCCCTTTTCCCACAATGTTTTCTACCCACTGTGGGAAAAGGAGAAAATGCTGGTAACCAGCATTTACTCCTTTTCCCACAATGTTTTCTACGCTATCAAAGACAAATTCCATCATTTGAACAACATTCAAATTGTCATCTGCAAATGCCCTCAATTTGGACTGGTCTACATTTTCCTTGTGTGGTAAAGAGTTAAACTGCTAAATAAATGAAACAAAAAATTCCATTCAATAGTAAAACCCCAAATATTGTGATATCAATGTTGATTTTACCGGAAATAAAATCCCATCTCGGACAGTGTAGATCAAAGTTCAGACTGCATGTTTTGTGCAGTCTGATCTTAATCTATACTGTCCACAAAAGCACCCGGAGTTGCAGTTAGCAGTCTAAGGGTAAACTTTTTGTCTGCAGACATGCTTAATTTGGACAAGTCTAAAGCTCGGTATGGAGTTAAAAGAATAATACAATATCTTTAGCAAGATAATCACATACATGCACTAACAAAATCAAGTCATTAAATCATTCAATATAATCTCTTCTTTGATATTATTTATATAATATTAAAATATTCTATTATTAAAACAATAATTTAATTCTATAACATCTAGAATATAATTAGTCATGGTAAATAAGATATAATGATGTAGAAGTCAACAATTTTCTTCTGTAACCTTTAACTCTTTTAGCGACCCTGAAAAAGAAGACTTGAAAACATTGTGGGAAAAGGACAAAATGCTGGTAACCAGCAGTTTATCCTTTTCCACAATGTTTTCTGTCCTTCCAAAAAACATTTTCAATTTTTGATTTGTATTTATTTTGTTGTTTTCAAATGTTTTCAATTTGGAAATGTCCAAAATATTGCTGTGTGGTAAAGACTTGAGGAAAAAATTCTGTTTTTCTTGCACCCTGAGTTAGAGGGCCTTTGGAAAGATTAACCCTTTAGTGCACAATGCCGCCTTTTAAGGCCCCTGGGAAAGAGGCCTTCTGAAAACATTGTGGGAAAAGGAGAAAATGCTGATAACCAGCATTTTTTTCCTTTTCCCACAGTGTATTCTACCCTTCAAAGAACATATTTTGTTTTTTCAGTCAACTTTATTTTGTCATCTGCAAATGCTTTCAATTTGGATAAGACTAAAATTTTACTGTTTGGTAAAGAATTAACCTTTATGAAAACAATTCTGTGTTTCTTACACCCTGAGTTAGAGTGCCTTTGGAAAGATTAATGAAAAAGGAGAAAAGCTGGTATCCAGCATTTCCCTCCCCCCCCATGTTTTTTATGACAATGAGACATGTCCCACTATTTTAGCCTCGTTTAACTCCTTACCAAATGAAAACATTTTAGCCTCCACCAAACTGAAAGCATTTGCAGACGACATATTGAATGTAGCTCAAAACATGAAATTTGTCTTTCATAGGGTAGAAAACATTGTTGGAAAAGGAGACCAGCATTTTCTCCTTCTCTCACAACATTTTCAAAAGCCCTCTTCCTCAAGGTCATTAAAAGTTGTGTGGCAAAGGATTAATATGTCATCTGCAAATGCATCCAATTTGATTAAGTTTTAAAAAAAATTGTCCTTTGGTTTTAATCCATTACCACAAAATACCGACTTTTAACAACCATGAAAAAGAAGACTTTTGAAAACATGGTGGGAAAAGATGAAAATGCTGGTAACCAGCATTTTCTCCTTTTCCCACAATACTTTGCAACCCTATCAAAGACAACTTCCACTTTTAATTGGCGTCTGCATATGCTTTGGGTTTGGACAAGTCAAAAATTTTGTTGCATGGTAAACGGTTCAGTTAAGATTTATTTTTCTATAAACTGAATTAACCCTTTACCACACAATCCCGACTTTTAAGAAAGACTTTTAAGACCCTAGAAAGGAGGCCTTTTGAAAACATTGTGGGAAAAGGGGAAAATGCTGGTAACCAGCATTTTCTCCTTTTCCCACAAAGTTTTCTACCCTATCAGAGAATAATCATATCATTTGATCCACACTAAAATTGTCGTCTACAAATGCTTTCAAATTGGACAAGTCTAAAATTTTCTTGTGTGGTAAAGGGTTAACTCTTTACCACACAATACTGAGTTTTAACGACCCTGAGAAAGCAGCCTTTTGAAAACATTATGTGAAAAGGAGAAAATGCTGGTAACCAGCATTTTCTCCTTTTCCCACAATGTTTTCTACCCTTCCCAAAACAAGTTTCAATTTTTCGTTCGCATTTAATTTGTCGTCTTTCAATTTGGAATAGTCTAAAATGTTGTGGTGTGGTAAAGAGTTAACTGATAAACCTCTTCAACAAACATAACAGCTCAACATGCAAATCAGTCAACAACAAAATTTCACAATTGTCCAAAACTGAAACATTTGCAGATGAAAAATTCAAGGTAGCTTAACTCTTTACCACGCGACAAAATTTTAGACTTGTCCAAATTGAAAAGCTTTTGCAGACGACAAAATAAAGTAAATCAAAAACTGAAATTAGTGTTTGGAAGGTTAGATAACATTGTGGGAAAAGGAGAAAATACTTTTTCCCGCAATGTTTTCAAAAGGCTTTTTGCTCTGGGTAATTAAAAGTCGGGATTTTGTGGTAAAGGGTATAAATGATATTTTCTGTCTTTAAAACGGCAGAAAAGTATGATTGTAGGAAAAGGAGAAAATACAAGGTTCCAACATTTTCTCCTTTTTCTACATTGTTCCACAATGCAAACAGCGTTTTTAACAAAATTTTAGTTTTGTCAGGGTTGTTGAAGGTAGGTTGGGATTGTTTGGTAATGGGTTAAATTTTTGTCTGCAGCTACTTTCCATTAACCGTATACAACACAATTCAAACTTTAAATGACCCTCAGGATGATGGCTTTTGAAAACATTGTGGGAAATGGAGAAAATGCTGGTAATCAGCATTTTCTCCTTTTTCCACAATGTTTTTCTCTCCTCCCAATGACAAATTTCAATTTCTGAGTCACATTTATTTTGGTGTCTGCAAATGCTTTCAATTTGGACAAGCATAAGAATTTGTTGTTTGGTAAAGGATAAACCCATTACCACACAATCCGGACTTTTAACGACCCTGAGAAAGAAGCCTTTAGAAAACATTGTGGGAAAAGGAGAAAATGCTGGTAACCAGCATTTTCTCCTTTTCCCACAATGTTTTCTACCCTATCCAATTATCACTATGTAAGCTACACGTAATTTGTCATCTGCAAATGCTTTCAATTTGGTCCAGTCTAAAATTTTGTCTTTTGGTAGGTAAAGGGTTAAATCATTTGGTAAAGAGTTGATAATTCAGTTAGGTCCAGTCATTTTACATTCAAGCTTATACATCACTGTTTCACTTTTGATTTCAATAGTGTACTTTCAGAAGTACGCAGGACATTCAAAACATCCCTACAATACATATATTCTTTAACCCTTTACCGCACAATGCTGCCTTTTAACGCCCCTGGGAAAGAGGCCTTTTGAAAACGTTGTGGGAAAAGGAGAAAATGCTGGTAAACAGCATTTTCTCCTTTTCCCACACTGTTTTCTACCCTATCAAAGAAAAATTGCACCATTTTAGCCACACTGAAATTGCCGTCTGCAAATGCTTTCAATTTGGACAAGGCTAAAATTTTGTCGTCTGGTAAAGGGTTCATCAAGACAGATAATCATTTCATGAATAAAAGTCAATGACAATTTATATAGCGTCACCGGTACATGTATATAAAATAAGTCAAATACATTAACACAGAATAAGTATTACCGGTATACATATCAGAATGATTGTATATAAATATTATGGAATGTAACATATTGTTTATAAGACATGAAATGTTGTTTTACTGTAGTTCTATCTTAAATCCAAATCACACTTTTTACCCAGAGATGACTCATTTTTGTCACAAATATTACCAAAACAAACCTTCTCACTAAGTTTTATCCGCATTGGACTGAACTAGTCCACTATCTTTTGTTAATATTTCATAATTTGACCTAGTGACCTACTTTTTGACCCAAATTGAGTCAAAGTCAAATTCTGACCAAGAGTACTGGACTGAAAATGTGGCCTCTAGAGTGTTCACGGCATAAAAGTTAAGGACTCATAAGAGCCACAGCTTGATTCCAAAAGCTCGTCTTGCTCAGATGGCTCAGGTGACCGAAAGACTTGTAATGCTTTAACCCTTTCCCAAACGACAAATTTTGGACTGGTCGAAATTGAAAGAGTTTGCAGACGACAATTTTAAATTTGATGAAAATGGCAGAAAGGTCTCAAAAAGGGTAGAAAACACTGTGGGAAAAGGAGAAATTGCTCGTTATGAGCAATTTCTCCTTTTCCCACAGTGTTTTCAAAAGACTTGTACTGCAGACACGTGAAAACCAGGGCTTGTTTGGGAAAGGGTTAAATGACCATTATGGGATTTTTCTTTGTACAGATAATAATCATTTTTTCCATTTTCAGAAAATATTTCAGAATGCTTTCATGCTCAAGGTTATGACAACAATTAATCACATGGAAAAGGGTTCATGTATAAAATAATTATGATCTCTGAAGATTGTCTAAATTACCATAAATGCAATTCAATTGGTTTACTGTCGTTGAAAAAAAAATCTCTAAAATGAGGTTTGAATTTTTAAAATGTCTTTGAGCAAACTTCAATTCAATATTCAGATGCACTTTCAATCAACAACACACCTGCAAAATTATGTACATCATAGATAAGAAAAGGAATATAGGAAATTAATTCACTACCAAAGGATGAAATTGTGGACTGGCCCAAATTGAAAGTATTTTGCAGACGACAAATTAAAGGTGACCCAAATGACAAAATTTGTCTTTGATTGGTAAGAAAACACTGTGGGAAAAGGACAAAATGCTGGTTACCAGTGGGAAGTCTATCAAAGCATGGACATTTTCTTGTTGCGAAAAGCTACGTAAAACATCAGTCTGGTACAAAGGTGGAAAAGGATGAAAAGGGAGGTAACTTTGAGTACCCTCAAAAAATACATATATTATATATATAAAATTCTGTCATTTGGTAAAGAGTTAACCCTTCTTCACAGAATGCCGCCTTTTAACGACCCTGATGAAGAAGGCATTTGAAAACATTTTTGAAAAAGGAGAAAATGCTGGTAACCAGCATTTTCTCCTTTTTCCAACAATGTTTTCTGTTCTTCCAGAAACAAATTTTACTTTTTGACCCATGTTTATTTTGTCATCTGCAAAGCCTTTCAATTTGGAAATGTCTAATACATTGCCATGTGGTAAAGGATTAAGCAAAGTAACAGCAATTCTATATAAAAATATTTGATAGTCTGCAAAGATACACACATACAGATAAGGCAAGATACATTCAAAACTACTCAGGGTTTATTCCCCAAAATTAGGTGCCCAAAGGAATCTGCTTTTGAAACCCTTAGAAAGCTTTGCACAATGTTATTTATAGACAGAGTAGAACAAGATCAGACCTCATATAACATAATGGTCTGATATTAGGTCTACTTGTGCAAAACATGTACTTTTTGAAAATCTCCCCTCCCTTTGCTTGTTCAAAAGCATTTGTAACTAATCAAAGTTAACCCTTAACAGCACAATCCCTTCTACTTACGACAATATAGAGAAAAGCCTTCAAAAACATGAAAATATGCTAGTAGTCAGTATACTCTCCTCTTCCCACAATGTTTTTGACCCTTCCAAAAATCTTCCAAAAATTTCAATTTTTGAGTCAAATTTATTCTGTCCTAAGCAAATGCTTTCAATTTTGGCAAGACTAAAATTTTTTTGTTTGGTAAAGAGTTAAGTTATCATTATATGTACAGGTGGCAGCAGGAAAAGGGCAAAGAACTGTGTCTGTCATTATTTGTTACAGACAGCTTCCATCTTGATTTCATTGCAATATTATACACTTATTATTCAAACTAACAAGCCAATCTTACATGTACATGCAGGCGCCTCACCCCAAACACATTTCGTTTTCAGTTAGACTGTCCATTAACTCTTTACCACACAATCCCAAGTTTTAACTTTTAACCAAACAACAAATTTTTTTAACTTGTCCAAATTGAAAGCAGTTGCAGACGACAAAATTAATGTGACTTAGAAATTAAAATTTGTTTTGGGAGGGGTAGAAAACATTGTGGGAAAAGGAGAAAATGCTGGTCACCAGCATTTTCTCCTTTGCCCACAATGTTTTCAAAAGGCTTCTTTCTCAGGGTCGTGAAAACCCAGGATTGTGTGGTAAAGGGTTAACTACCCTGAGCAGAAAAGGCTTCAGAAAACATTGTGGGAAAAGGAAAAAATGCTGGTAACCAGCATTTTCTCCTTTTCCCACAATGTTTTCAACCCTATCTAAGACAGATATCATCATCTGACCTACGTTCAATTTGTCGTCTGCAGATACTTTCAATTTCGTATGGTCCAAAATTTTGTCGTTTGGTAAAGAGTTAATTCATTCGGCTTGTATATAGACTTAACTCTTTATCAAACAACAAAATTTTAGACCAGCCCAAAAAATTGAAAGCATTTGCAGACGACAAAATAAGTGCCACTAAAAAATTAAAATTTGTTTTGGGAAGGGTAGAAAGCATTGTGGGAGAAAGTGAAAATGCTGGTTACCAGCATTTTCTCCTTTTCCCACAATGTTTTCAAAAGCCTTCTTCTTCAAGGTCATTAAAACTATGGATTGTATGATTAAGGTTTTACTCTTTCAAAAATTTGCATTTGAAATATAGAATAATTCTTTTAAAGACATCACAGGAAAAGGTGAAAATGCAGATAACTTGTATTTTCCCATTTTCCAACATTGTTTTCTACCCTGTCTGTAACAAATGCCATGATTTTAGCTGCGCTTAATTTGTTGTCAGCAAATACTTTGAACGTGAACAAGTCCCAAATTTTGTCTTCTGGTTTAGAGGTTCAAAAACCTTTAACTCTTTACCAAACGACAAAATTTTAGACCTGTCCAAATTGAAAGCATTTGCAGACAACAAATTAAATGTGACTGAAGAAATGAAATTTGTTTTGGGAAGGGTGAAAATATTGTGGGAAAAGGAGAAAATGCTGGTTACTAGCATTTTCCCCTAATGTGTTCAAAAGCCCTTTTCCTGAGAATTGTTAAAACTCGGAATTGTGTGGTAAAGGGTCAAAATACATCTTAGCTCTAGATACTGTAGCTTTCCATAAACAATGTAATCCTTTATGACACAATCCTGAGTTTTAACCACCCTGAGGAAGAGGGCTTTTGAAATCATTGTGAAAGAGGAGAAAATGCTTTTATCTGCCCTTGAAAAAATAAATTTCAATTTTTGAGTCACATTTACTATTGTCTACAAATGTTTTCAATTTGGACAAGTCTACAATTTGTTATTTGGTAAAGAGTTAAGCCTTTACCAAACGATCCCGAGTTTTAACGACCTTGAGGAGGAAGACTTTTGAAAACATTGTGGGAAAAGGAGAAAATGCTGGTAATCAGCATTTTCTCCTTTACCCACACTGTTTTCTGGTTTTTCAAAGAAAACATCATCAATTGCAACACATCTGATTTGTCGTCTGCACATGCTTTCAATTTAAACAAGTCTAAACTTTTGTTGTTTGGTAAAGAGTGAACTGCCTGTGACTGAAGTACATAAGAGTAACAGTTACAGACATTTTTTACTTTCTACCCTAAGAAAAATCAATTCTAACAATTATGGCGTCAACTTGCTACCATGGTAACCTCCATCAGAAGTAAAACAAGCCCTCATAGTGCATGTCGGTAATGTTCACGACAATTAACCCATTACTGTACAAATACAGCATTTAACTCCCCTAACAGTGATGGCTTTAGAAAACACTGTGGGAAAAAGGAGCAAATGCCTGTCACCATGATTTTATCCGTTGCCAAGCGTTTTCTGTTCTTTGTTTAAAAATTATGTTTTCCTTTCCTTCATATACATAATTTGCAGTTTGTAATAATTATTGGTTTGGTAAATGATATATAATGTGCAGTAATGGGTTAATCCTTGTGATGTACAGGAGGCTCTAGGTTTTTGCAGAGAGTATAGACAAAGATCAGATTCTACTGAGCATGCTTGATCTTATCACACTGCACTCTATTATAATATGAGCCATGCTCTGGCAAAAGGGGGCTTAATGCATCTCCGTGATGTATTATACCAATGAAGCTATCACATAATTATGGATCCATTATAAAGACTTTTTTTCATAACTGATGTAATCATGAGGTAGAATGGGCATTGGACATACAGAAAATTCATCTATACCAAAAGATTTGGTCCAGGTGAGCCTGCGCGGGCTGACCTGGGTCGATACTTTTGGAATATGCATTAAGCCCCTATTTCACACAGCATGGCTCATATCTTTTTAAAAGAAGGTCCTAAGAACTTCAAAAACACTGGACTTAAACTCTTAACCCTTTACTAGACGACAAAATTTTAGCCTTGTCCAAATTGAAAGCATTTGCAGACGACAATTTCAACGTGGCTCAAATTGTGCAACTTTCCTTTGACAGGGTAGAAAACGTTGCGGGAAAAGGAGAAAATGCTGGTTATCAGCATTTTCTCCTTTTCCCACAATGTTTGCAAAAGCCATTTACTTTCAGGGTCGTTATTGTGTGGTAAAGGGTTAAGGAGTTACTGTTCCTTTCCGGACAGAGTACATAAGAGTACACAGTCCAACATTTTGTAAGGTAATCAAGCAAAACCTGCTTTGAAATCACAACATTTCTCCAACCAAAGCACCCATTTCAATTTTGATTGCCTCCCCAAAGCTTGAATTTGCAGAATATCTTACAAAACACCAGAAAGGATACATGAAATATCAGTCAGAGACCTCCGGTAATTATTCATGTCTGAATGTCAGTTTTGCTTGAGCTCTAAGTGCATGATCTGCAGAGTTTGGTCCTGGGTCCGTATTCACCAACCATTAAGAATATTCTTAGTCTTATTCTCCAAGATTTTCTACATTTGAAAGTAACACAACCAAATGGTTTAGCCAATCAGGGGTTGTGTTACTTTGATTACCAGCATTTTCTCCTTTTTCTATAATGTTTTCAAAAGGATTCTTTCCCAGGGTCCTTAAAAGGTGGCATTGTGCGGGAAAGGGTTAATGTAGTGCTTGTGTTGTTATGGTGATAATTATGGTGTGGCTTGCTGCGCAGGGTGAGAATGATTTGCCGATTTTTTAGATTCAATATCTGACTGTACAGAACAAGCAATGTGATCTCTTGGTGACCAACATTTTCTTCCTTTTCTAACAATACTTAATACACCTTCCAAGACAAATTAAATCAGTTAATTCTTTACTACACAATCCCGACTTTTAACACCCTTGAGAAAGAAGCCTTTTGAAAACAATGTGGGAAAAGGAGAAAATGCTGGTAACCAGCATTTTCTCCTTTTCCCACAATGTTTTAAACCCTATCAAACAAAAATCACATCATTTGAACCACACTGAAATTGTTGTCTGCAAATGCTTTCAATTTGGACTGGTATAAATTTTTGTCGTTTGGAAAAGGGTTAATTAAAACAATATTCTGTATTGCTGTCACTGAATGCTTTCATTCTGGAAAAGTGTAAAAAATTTTCTAGTGTAGTAAAGAGTAACATGGTACATTCACAAACAGCTGTTTTTTTTTCTTAAATCTAAAAGCGTTCAAGATTTAAATAATGACATAATAGTAACAGGATTCAAGATAAAAAGATCAAGGCACACGTCTAATCTACATCAAGAAGGCAATTCTTGGCACAGAGTAAATAAAATTAAAGTGCTGATAAAAGCTAAGCTGCAAGTAATTTTTCCATTTGTTACAAAATTTTTGAACATCATTCACTGCAGCACATGACAAGACAAAAATTGCTGTCTGCAGGAGCCCATGTCTTAACCCTTTACCACAAAATCCTGACTTTTAATGACCCTGAGAAAGCAAGTCTTTTGAAAACATTGATGGAAAAGGAGAAAATTCTGGTAACCAGCGTTTTCTCCTTTTCCAACAATGTTTTCTACCCTTCCTAACACAAATTTCAAATTTTCAGTCACATTTATCACATCATCTGCAAATGCTTTCAAATGCTTTCAATTTGGACTAGTCTAAAATTTTGTCGTTTGGTAAAGAGTTAAACCTTTAATACACAACCTGAGTTTTGACCAACCTGACAAAGATGGCTTCTGAAAAAACTATGGGAAATGGATAATTTTGAAAACATTATGGAAAATGGAGAAAAAAACTCTTTACCAAACAACAAAATTTTAGACCAGTCCAACTTGAAAGCACAGACGACAAAATATGTGCGACTGAAAAATTGAATTTTATTTTGGGAAGGGAAGAAAACAGTGTGGCAAGACGAGAAAATGCTAGTTATCAGCATTTTCTCTTGTCCTACAATGTTTTCAAAAAGCTTCTTTTTTCAGGGTCATTAAAAGTTGGAATTGTGTGGTAAAGGGTTAACCCTTTCCCAAAAAACAAATTGTAGCCCCCTTCCAAATTGAAAGCATCTGCAGATGACAAATTTGAAGGTGGTACACATGAACTTAAGGTTTTTTGACGGGGTAGAAAACATTGTGGGAAAAGGAGAAAATGCCGGTAACCAGCATTTTCTCCTTTTCCCACAATGTTTTCAATAGGCCTCTTCCTCAGGGTCGTGAAAACATGGGATTGTTTTGACTTAATTCCTGATATTGTCTTAGGTGAATTTTACCTCCTTTGCTTCCAGCTTTTAAAAATCAACAATTTTGGTAAAACCAATAGATATAAAACATTGTGGCTATAAGAGAAATAGTTCGTTACTAGCACATAGTCCTTTAGCCACATTGTTTTCAAATTGGACTCCTGTCAGACAAAAAGAGTAACATGTAGGAGAATATGCGTTGATCTTTTACAACACAATGCCGAGTTTTAACAGCCTTGAGAAAGAAGACTTTTGAAAACATCATTGGAAAATGAGAAAATGCTGGTAACCAGCATTTTCTCTTTTTCCAACAATGTTTTCTAACCTATCAAAGACAAGTTCTACAATTTAAGCCACATTTAACTTGACATCTGCATATGCTTTGGATTTAAACAGGTCTGAAGTTTTGTCGTTTGGTAAAGGGTTAAATCTAAAAGAATTGGACCCTTTACCAAAGAAAGCTGTGTTTCGACGATTCTAATGAGGAAGGCTTTTGAAAAAAATGGGGGAGAAGGAGAAAAGGCTGGTCATCAGCCTTTCGTCTTTTTCCCACAGTTTTTTCTACCATATCAAATAGAATTCAATAAGTTGATACATGTATAATTTGTGATCTGCAAATTTTTTCAATCTGGACAGGTCTAAAATTTTTCTGTCTGGTAAAAATTAAATCTGAATGAGTTCAACAAAACATTCAATGATAGTCGTAGGATTTCACAATATAAGAGATCAAGACACATAAAGGTATAAAGTTTACATCAAGAATCGGGCAATTCTGGGCACAGAGCTGGAAAATTGGGCGCTGCGTCTGTGATCATTTGATTTTGGCTCATCTCCTGATATTCCTTAAAGTACAGTTCACCACCTTGCCTACCAGCGGTCAAACAGTCAACAATTTTGGCAAATTTTTTTTGCCAGCCTTTTCCATTTAGATGATAGAGTACTTTGCACAGTAAGGTTGTTAAATTGCTGTGAACCTTGTCAACTGCTTCAAAGTTTATCAACTCACACCTGTCTGTACAAACCAAAGACATGGCTATCAGGACGGCCATTTCCTCCTTTGCTAGATTTACTTTCTGCCACTTTACAAACAATTCACACTGCAATTCGACTAAGGTTCGAGAAAATATTTTGTCAGCTGCTTCTTCAATATGTGATGGCACCCCATTCATCTCCAGAAATATTTTGTACTCCTCCATGTAGCCCTGATGCATCAGTATCAAAAAGAATTCACAGTGTCCAAATTTCAGCAAATTCTCTTGATCCTTACCACCCAGCTCTTTGAAGCCAGGTATTTTGTATGCAAATTCACAATATCTCTGTACAATATGATTACAGTTGTTTGCTTCTCGTTTAAACAAGTCCCATCTCTGGTCCAAGTCAATATTATGCATTTTCAGTAAAGTGAAGTATTCTTCCTTTGGAATGGCTTTCAATGGTCCAAACAGTTTTACCTTTGCAAGGTAATTCTGATAATGATCCTCAATCAGTTTTCTGATCCCTTCTGGGGTCTTTCCAGACTCTCCAAAATGTTCAATAGCGTCCATTGATTCTGTAAGTGTTTCAATGAGCTGGGTATCTGATTCACTTAGAGCTAGTTCATGATTTTCTGTCAGTTTAAGGTTTATGGCCAATCCAGCAGGATCATTCGTTTCAGTTTTGATGTGAGTGTTTAAGGTACTTTGTGCATTTGAGCTGTCTGAAACTTCATCATACTTTCCTTCTAACTTCTTAACTTCATTGATAGTTTCAGTTCTTTGTGCATGAGTATATCTACCAATCTTTGATTTATCTTTAGACATACCTTCTGCTAGGCATTTCTGAAGTCGGCATCCTGAACAGTTTCCTCTTGTTTTATTAACAATCTTACAGTTACCTCCCTTTTTACAGTGGAAAAGTTCATTTCGCATCAAATATCGACGAAAGAAATTCTTACACGCTTCACAGGTGTAGCAACCATAATGGAGGCCAGAGGCCTTTCCACCACAAACAACACATGGGGGATATCTCAGGGATGCTGCTTTGTCTTCCTGCGATACTGAGGATGAAGATGATACAACGAAATTCCACTCGTCATCCGGTACAAGAGGATATTCTTTTTCTCCAGCAGCAAACGGTGGCTCCACTTTAATAAGCTGCCCCATGGCCATGTTGCTATCAAGCCCGTCATATTCATTTAACAGGAATGTAGTGCCCAATATGTCAGTCTCTTCTACAGAAGTATCAGTAGGGTGTGCCATGCTTGAATACAAACAATTTGGCCAATCAACCTAGGTCAACCCATCAATACAAGCCGGCAAATGAAACCTGAAAAATATTTTAAAGTAAATTTTTCAGTCCGTTACTACAGAAAAATGTAGGGGTAGTAAAAATTTTATTTCTTCAGGGATCTGAAATCTTATAATATGGTAAGAGTTAATTCTTACCACTTTACCAAACAATCCCACAATGTTTTCAAAAGGCTTCTCTTCCAGGGTTGTTAAAAGGCGGCATTGCTCGGTGAATGGTTAAACACATGGCTTTACACACTTTACCAAACGACATAATTTTGGACTCAACCAAATTGAAAGGATTTGCAGATGACAAATTAAATGAAGGTCAAGTGATGATTTCTGTCTACGAAAGGGTAGAAAACATTGTGGGAAAAGGAGAAAATGCTGATTACCGGAATTTTCTCCTTTTCCTTGAAGTTTTTTTTCAAAGGCTTTCTTTCTCAGCGCCATTAAAAGTCGGGGTTACCAGCATTTTCTCCTTTTCCCACAATGTCTTCAAATGGCTTCTTCATCAGGGTCATTTAAAGCCGGCTTTGTGTTATAAAGGGTTCACCCTGTATCCAACAATCCTGTGTTTTTATGATCTAGAGGATGAAGGCTTTTGACACAATCCTGACTTTTAATGACCCCTAGAAAGAAAGCTTTTGAAAACATTGTGGGAAAAGGAGAAAATGCTGCTAACCAGCATTTTCTCCATTTCCCACAATGTCTTCTACAGTACCAAAGAGAAATTTCAGTTTTTGAATCATACATATTTTGTTGTCTGCAAATGCTTTCAATTTAGACATTCCTAAAATTTTGGATAATGGGTTCAAACAGACCATCTTCTATTTTAACCCTTTATCACACAATCCCGACTTGTAATAACCCTAAGAAAGAGGCCTTTTGAAAACATTGTGGAAAAAGGAGAAAACGCTGGTAACCAGCATTTTCTCCTTTTCCCACAGTATTTTCTACTCCTCCCAAAACAAGTTTCAATTTTCAGTCACATTTATTTTGTCATCTGCAATTGTTTTCAGTTTGCACTAGACTTAAATTTTGTCATTTGGTAATGAGTTAACTCTTTACCACACAACAAAATTTTAGACCAGTCCAAATCGAAAGCTTTTGCAGACATCAAAAAAAATGTTACTCAAAAATTGAAATTTCTTTCAGGAAGGGTAGAAAACCTTGTGGGAAAAGGAGAAAATGCTGGTTTCCAGCATTTTCTCCTTTTCCCACAATGTTTTCAATAAGTTTTTTCCTCAAGGTCGTTTAAAGTCGTGACTGTGTGGTTAAGGGTTAAAATGGCCTACTTCCCTTTTTGCCTCTAAACTAGAACAAAAACCTCAACCAGTGCACTGCCCTTTGTACTTCAGATTTGAATATTTATAATTTCCTTATATGTGTTAGAAAGCTCAGATGTTGACCCTTCACCGCACAATGCCAAATTTAATGACCTTGAGAAAGAAAGCTTTTGAAAACATTGCGGGAAAAGGAGAAAATGCTGGTAACTAGCATTTTCTCCTTTTTCCAGAGTGTTTTCTACCTTATCAAAGACAAATTTTATGTTTTGGGTAGTATTTAATTTCTTGTCTGCAAATGCTTTCAACTTGGACAAGGCTAAAATTTTGTCGTCTGGTAAAGAGTTAACCCTTATCTTGCTAAATAAGTTAAATGAAACTTTCAAGCCGATAGAAAAAAACCTGACAATGCTATTTCAAACTTATTTCTTGGAGAGATATATCTCCTTATCGGGCAGTGTAGATCCAAGATAAGAATGCACATTCTGTGCAGTCTGATCTTGATCAACACTGTCTGCAAAAGGTTAGTGAGGTACCTTTAGCAGCCTAAGGGTTAATTCTTTACCAAACAACAAAATTAAGGGTTTGTCTTCGAAGGGGCAAAAAAACATTGTTGGAAAAGGAGAAAACCTCTGTTTTCTACCATATTTTCAGAAGACCTCTTACACAGGATTGTTTAGTAAGTTTTAAGATGTATTGTGAAACCACTTTAACCCTTTACCACACAATCCCGACTTTTAACGACCCTGAGGAAGAAGCCTTTTGAAAACATTGTGGGAAAAGGAGAAAATGCTGGTAACCAGCATTTTCACCTTTTTCCAAAATGTTTTTTACCCTCCCAAAAAACAATTTTCAATTGTTCAGTTGCATTTATTTTGTCGTCTGCAATTCCTTTCAATTCGGACTAGTCTAAATTTTGTCCTTTGGTAAAGAGTTAATTTGTCACTACTTTGTTTCTGTTTCTGACCATGTTTGGTTTTTCAATATTTGCCTTGTTTTTAACTCTTACCAAACGATAAAATTTTTGGATTCGTTGAAACTGAAAGCACTTGCATACGACAAAATTAGATGTTGCTCAAATTATGAAATTTGTCTTTGAAGGGGTAAAACACATTGTGGGGAAAAGGAGAAATGATGGTAACTAGCATTTTCTCCTTTTCCAACAATGTTTTCAAAAGTTTTTTTTTCCTTGGAGACGTTAAAGGTCGGGATTGTGTGGTAAAGGTTAAACGGAGATCAAATGTTTATTATGTTTATGTAATAAACTGATCTTGTCACTGTGTCCATTGTGTAGTCAGGTAAAATACCTGGACATATCACAAAGTTAACCTATAAAATAGTAAATTTATCGGAGATCTACAAATAGTTCACATAAAAATACAGAAGTGACAAGTTGAGGTGGTTTAACTATGTACTCTAAGTCTTAAATCATTATTTCTAAACCCATCACTTTTATACAAATCAAAAACTATAATTTGAATTACAAATAATATTTTATGGGAAGAGAAAAAATATTTTTAACCCTTTACCACACAATACTGAATCTTATCCATCTGTACAAGGAGGGCTTTTGAAAACATTCAGGGAAAAGGAGAAAATGCTGGGAACCAGAATGTTTTCCTTTCCCCCACAATGTTTTCTACCCTGTCAAAGACACATTTTATGACTTCAGCATCATTAAATTTTTGCCTGAAAATTCTTTAGACAAGTCTAAAATTTTGTTTGTGTGCCAAAGAGTTTAGTGATATGAAAGAAAATTGTGGGAAAAGGAGCAATTACACACTAAAAGGACTTACTTGTAATCAAAACTGAATCGTTTTTTGACCCATTACACAAGAAATACAAGCAACTTGTTGACCCTTTACCAAACAGTTCTATGTTTCAACAACCCTCGGGTAACGGGCTTTTAACCAGCATTTCTCTTTTTCCCCCAATATTTTTTTGCACTTTCAGAGGCAAATCCCATCTCAAAATCCATATCTAATAATGTCCTCAGCAAATGCTTTTTACTTCAACAAGTCTTAATCCTTAACCCTTTCCCAAACGACAAATTTTGGACTGGTCCAAACTGAAAGAGTTTGCAGACGACAATTTTAAATTTGATGAAAATGGCAGAAAGGTCTCAAAAAGAGCAGAAAGCACTGTGGGAAAAGGAGAAATTGCTCATTACGAGCAATTTCTCCTTTTCCCACAGTGTTTTCAAAAGACTTGTACTGCAGACACGTGAAAACCAGGGCTTGTTTGGGAAAGGGTTAAGCAGCTAAGCAGGACTCATTGACCTTTTGGGGACAGTGTAGATTGAAGATAAGACTACACAGAACGTACAGTCTGATACTGGATCTAAACTGTCCGATAAAGAGATATTTTTCTCATGAAAAACTAAGTTTGAAATAACATTATTCGGGTTTTTACTATCGACTTGAAAGTTTATTTAACTTATTTAGCAGGACAAGGGTTAAGTTTTGTCATCTTGTTAATGGTTAACTCTTTACCACACAATCCCGACTTTTAACAACCATGAAATAGAAGCCTTTTGAAAAAATTATGGGAAAAGGAGAAAATGCTGGTAACCAGCATTTTTCTCCTTTTCCCGCA
This sequence comes from Tridacna gigas, assembly GCA_945859785.2. Classification (NCBI taxonomy): domain Eukaryota; kingdom Metazoa; phylum Mollusca; class Bivalvia; order Cardiida; family Cardiidae; genus Tridacna; species Tridacna gigas. Next base: position 14,344,294 of record OX244031.2, on the reverse strand, counting down.
ATGTTTTCTAACCTATCACAGGCAGAAATCATCATTTTAGCATCATTTAATTTTTCGTCTGCAAATGCTTCCAATTCGGTGCATTCCCAGATTTTGTCATTTGGTAAAGAGTAACAGTTACATGAAAATATCTAAAGGCAAGGAGACAGCCTTTTTGTTGAGTGTTACGAATACTACTGTGGGGAAAAGAAATGGGGGAAAAAAATGACTGTTACAACCAATAATTGCTCCTTTTCCCGCATTGTTTCCCATCTACCCTTTCAAGGACACATCCTTCTGATCATCAATTTTGAGGCACATTTAATGTCTTCATCTGCAAATACTTAAATTTTGACCGGTCTGAAATTTTTAATGGTCTGAGTTCAGAACTTTTGGCATAATTTCATTTAGTTTTGTATGTTAACATTGGTGGGCAAAGAAGAGATGAAAAGGAATTTTTCACACTTTGTCGACAAGCACTGGGCCCTTATTATGAGGATAAGTGCTCAGTTCATTTGTACTACTTTCAGATTTGTTGCAAGCAGAAGCTGTCAATTTTAAAAAGTCTAAATTCTGTTGTTTGGGAAAAGGGTTAAAACTGGTAGTCTGGAGGAGAGATAGGTCTATAAGAAGTCCTTTAAGAAAAGGCTATGAGAATAATTCCAATTATCCCTCTATAGGCACTGTCTACAGAGCCATCTCAAATAGAGTATGTACAAGTTGGCTTCTTTAAAAAAGAAGCCAGGAGAGGTCAGCATCAATGTTTTCAAATAGCTTATTGCTTTTAATTTCAATATATTTTGGTACATGTAAACAAATAAATAAGGCATTATATGATTGCCGCTGTGTAAAAAGAAGAAACCTCTTCTGCATTACATGACAGACACGTGACCTTTTCCCCACGTTTTCAAGTCGCGTGATCTTTTCCCGCGGTGTTCTCTTTTTTAACGAAATTCTTTTTTTGTGTGTGTGTGTAGCTTTATTTGTTTAATGAAAAATTACAACCACTGGAAATGTCATTTGCAATCAAATCAATATAACAAATCCTTTTTGAAATCCGTCAAATAAAAACAAAACACGTCTATTTCCTATTTCAGTTTTTTGATTTCGGTTTGTTTATAAAACCATGACGAAATAGACTGTGTATCAGAACGATTTCGCAGAAAAGCATGGAGTTAGGCAGCAATTTCTGAGGCAGTCTGCCTTTTAAACTCACCACTGTTGGAGAGGTCTGATGACCTCTCTAATAAACTCGAATTATCCTGCAGATGAGGAAAATTTAAACGTTTACCCCACAATACCACCTTTTAACGACCCTGGGAAAGAGGCCTTTTGAAAACATTGTGAGAAAAGGAAAAAATAAAATGCTGGTAACCAGGATTTTTTCCTTTTCGTACAATGTTTACTACCCTTCCTAAATCAAATTTCAACTTTTGTGAAATATTTATTTTGTAATCTGCCGATGGTTTCAGTTTGAACAAGTTTAAAATTTTGTCGATTGGTATAAAGTGCCGAAAAACGTAACAGACATTTTCAGCTGAAAAATAAGACCCCGATGATTGCGATTTCATGGTTGCTTTAGTATATAAAGATTTAGCAAAGTGGATAGTGTAGATCAAAGATCAGGCTGCATGTTTTGTACAGCCTGATCTTGATCTATACTGGCTGCAGAAGTAACTATAGTAGTGAAAAGCACTTAAAGCTTAAGAGTATTGTCTTCTTCGTAACAATATTTACCTGTGTTTGACTCTTAACTCTTTACCAAACAACAAAATTTAAGACATGCCCAAATTGAAAGCATAATTATGCAGACGACAACATAAATATTACTCCAAAATTTGAAAATTGTTTTTGGGAGGGTAGAAAACATTGTGGAAAAAGGAGACCAGGTAACCAGCATTTTCTCCTTTTCCCACAATGTTTTCAAAAGCTTTCTTCTCTAGGGTCATTAAAAAGTCTGGATTGAGTGGGAAAGGGTTGACACTTTACAAAACAATCTGGTTTTTGTTAACAACCTATGGAAGAAGGCATTTGAAAATCATTGTGGTAAAAAGAGAAAATAATAGTAACCAACCTATTCTGCTTTCCTCAGCATGTTTTCTATCCTATCTAAGACAATTTATATCATTTGAACCACATTTCATTTTAATTTGTCTGCAAACTCTTTCAATTTCAATGAGTCTATAATTTTGTTGTCCGGTGTTCAATAACCCTGAGAGAGAAAAATTTTTGAAATCGTTGTGGGAAAAGGTGAAAATGCTGGTAACCAGGGAAAAGGAGAAAATGCTGGTTACCAGCATTTTCTCCTTTTCTCACAATGTTTCAAAAGGCTTCTTTCACAGGGTCGTTAAAAGTCAGGATTGTGACATTGTGGTAAAGGGTTAACCCTTTCCCAAACAAGCCCTGGTTTTCAGGTGTCTGCAATACAAGTCTTATGAAAACACTGTGGGAAAAGGAGAAATTGCTCATAATGAGCAATTTCTCCTTTTCCCACAGTGTTTTCTACCCTTTTTGAGACCTTTCTGCCACTTTCATCAAATCTAAAATTGTCGTCTGCAAACTCTTTGAATTTGGACCAGTCCAAAATCTGTCATAGTGGTAAAGGGTTAAAAGGATAAATGCACTCATTAATCAGACTGTTATCTCTTTACCACAGACAAAATTTTAGGGCCGACCAAATTGAAAGCGTTTGCAGACGACAAATTAAATGTTGTTAAAATGAGGATTTCTCTCTTTCATAGGGTGGAAAACATTGTGGAAAAAGGAGAAAATGCTGGTTACCAGCATTTTCTCCTTTTCCCACAATGTTTTCAAAAGCCTTCTTTTGTAGGGTCGTTAAAAGTCGGGATTGTGTGGTAAAGAGTTATTATTCATACATACATGTCTGTATATGAATGACTTTTTGCAAAGAAAAATACAGTATTATTGTACCAGTTTATCCCTTTGTCAGGCAGAAGACCATATTCTAGACTGGTCAAAATTGAAAGAATCTGCAGACGACAAATCGAATACATCTCAAATGATTAAGATTGTTCTGAGGAAGGATAACCTGCATTTTCTTCCTTTCCCACCATAATGTTATGTTCCTCACAGGGTTGCAAGCCCACCCGGGCAGCTCAGTGGTTAGCGTATCTGACTTGTGACCTGGTGGTTGTGAGTTCGATTGCCGGTTGAGGCAAACCTTCTTTCCGGGGATTTTTCGCCTCTTACCTCTGATGCATGCGAGATAAGCAGTCAGTGGCATTGGAAAGAAAGTTGTGTCAGTACTGGTGTGAGAAAGCCAGGAAACACATGGGTGCGTCATTGGCCCCCATGATATGACCTCAGCTGTTAAAATGGCGTTAAACTCCAATACAAACCAAATCCTCAGGGTTGCAAACACTCTCGATTGTTTGGTATGGGTTAACCCATAACCACACAATCACTCCTGTCTCTTGTCAAGAAGTGCCAGACTAGCCATTAACAAGCATTTAACTTCTATTAACTCTTTACCAAACGACAAAATTCTAGACAGGACCCAAATGAAAGATGACAATTGAAATGAAGCTTAAATGGTGATTTATGTATTTGGATAAGGTAGAAAACATTGTGGGAAAAAGAAGAAAATACTGGTTACCAGCATTTTCTCCTTTTGCCACAATGTTTTAAAAAGCCTTCTCTTTCAGGGTCATTAATACTCAGGACTGGGTGGTAAAGAGTTAACTTATCGAAACTAGATATCAAACCTTCAACACAAGATATAATTTCAGACTTGGTCCAAATGTTAACCCTTTTTCACATGACAAAATTTTACACTTGTCCAAATTGAAAGCATTTGCAGACGACAAATTAGGTATGGCTCATATAGCGAGATTTATCTGTAAAAGGACAGAAAACATTGTGGGAAAAGGGGAAAATGCCGGTAACAAGCACAATGTTTTCAAAAGGCATCTCTCTTGGGGTCACTTAAACAAAAGATTGTGTGGTAAAGGGCTAAAGCATAAACTATGCAGACAACAAATTAAGTACCACTCAAATAAAGGGGTTTGTCTTCAAAAGGGTAGAAAACATGGTGATAAAAGGAGAAAATGCTGGTTACCTGCATTTTCTCCTTTTCCCACATTGTTTTCAAAGGCTTTTACCAGTGTCGTTAAAACGCGGGATTGTGTTACAAAGGATTAAACTACATGCTGGTTAGCAGAATTTTCTCCTTTTCCAAAAATGTTTTCAAAAACCTACCTCAGGGACATTAAAACAGGGATTTCTTGGGTAAAAGGTTATAGACAGAATATGTACATGAATAAGACAGAATATAGTGACAACTTTTTTTTTGCAATTTCAAAGCTGTTTTGGCTGGTGTTTCACAAAGTAAACTGTTGCTGTAAATTACTATACACTCTAGTGTAATAATGACTGATTGATTTATTGCTTGAATGGTGTTTTATGCCGCTATCAACATATACATAGTAAAATTAGTGTTGCACCCCCTGTGTTTTTAACGTGTTTAATTTTCTGGCATGAATGACATGAAATGGGTTGGAAATTAGAATCTGGCTGCTGTATACAAGAACAAACAAGTCTGTTGTCTCTGAAATGGAATGAACAGAGGTATCCCTTAACCTCATGGCAGCAGCTACTGATCGAGCTGTTTCAACCTCTCGTGAGAGGTGCGAGACAAAGACTGCAAGCTGTTTTGCATGCCCCGTGCAGAAGTACGCAATATTGCCTGATTTTGTGTGTCCATTCTCTGCAGGTCACTTTCAACCTGTAGTAAGTTTTGTTTCGACATTAAATTCCCTGTTTTAACCAAACTTAAACGCTTCTGGTTTTTCTTAAATTTGAAAGCAACATCTAGGCAAAAGATTCCCACTTACCATAAGGTCAAGGGATACCTGACACCAGTTCATTTTATGGGCAAAAGACAAGTCTGTTGGTGTATGCAGCAGCCAAATTCTAATTTCAACCCAATTTTATCTCATTCACGTCAGAAAATCAAACCCGGTAAAAAACACAGGGGGTGCAACACTAATTTTACTATGTATATTTCAGTCATATCACCTCGAGAGCTCACATATATGTATTTCCTCAGTTTCACCAGTACTAATAATGACTCTGAAGAACAAAGGTTATGAGGACAAGGTGGGAAAAGGAGAAAATGCTGCTAACTAGCATCTTCTGCTTTTCCCACAATCCTTTAACTCTTTACCAAACAAAAAAATTCCAGACTCTTCCAAACTGAAAGCATTTACAGACAACTAACTAAATGTGGCACAAATTATGAAATTTTCCTTTGAAAAGGCGAAAAACATGGTGGGAAAAGGAGAAAATGCTCTTTACCAGCACATTCTCCTTTTCCCACAAAGTTTCTTTAACCCTTTACCACGCAATCTTGAGTTTTAACGACCCCGAGAAAGAGGCGGCCATTTAAAAACATTGTTGGAAAAGAAGAAAATGCTGGTAACCAGCATTTTCTCTTTTCCCACAATGTTTTCTACCCTTCCCAACTAAAATTTCAATTTTTAATTCACATCTTTTTTGTCGTCTGCAAATGCTTTCAATTTGGTAGAGTCTAACATTGTGTATTTTGGTAAAGAGTTGAAACTTTGTGGGAAAAGGAGAAATACTAATAACCAGCATTTTTTTCCTTTTCCCACAATGTTTTTACCCTTTCCTAAAGGGGTTAACTTAACCCTTTGCCACACAATCCCAACTTTTAACCACCCTGAGAAAGAAGCCTTTTTGCACAATGTTTTCTACCATTCCCAAAACAAATTTCAAACCTTCAGTTATATTTATTTTGTCGTCTGCAAATGCTTTCAATTTGGATTAGTCTGAAATTTTTGTCATCTGTAAATGCTTTCAATTTGGACTAGTCTGAAATTTTGTCTTTTGTTAAAGAGGTAAACCACTCCAAAGACAAATCCAAACATTTAAATCACACTTTGTCATCTGAAAATTATCTTCAAAATGGAATGTTCCGAAGTTTTGTCGATTTGCTAAGTTAATTTACATGCAACAAATGTATAATTAGTTCATGCTCTACCAATTTCTATAAATAGCACTATTTAATTAGTTAACAATTAGCCTGCCGAATAACTCTTTACCAAACAGCAAATACACATGTATGTACTAGTATACAGACTTGTCTTAATTGAAAGCACTTGAAGATGACAATTCAAATGCAGTTTAAATGACCAAATTTGTCTTTTATAGGGTAGAAAACATTGTGGGAAAAGGAGAATATGCTGGTTACCGGCATTTTCTCCTTTTCCCACAATGTTTTTCAAAGGCTTCTTCCTCAGGGTCGTTAAAAGATGGGATTGTACAGTAAAGGGATAAAGGAAATTACTGTCTTTAGTCACTGAAAAACACCCAATAATTGCAATCTGTTTGGACTGGAATTTCTCCAAAACAGTAGGACACTCTTAATCCATGGTGAGACTACATGTTCTGTGTAGTCAGATCTTGTTCAAAGCTGTTTATTTAACTCTTTACCAAACAACAAAAATGTAGACTGGTCCAAATTCAAAGCATTTGCAGACGACACCTGAAATGTGAATCAGATGATGTAAATTCTCTTTGATGGGGTAGAAAACATCGTGGGGAAAGGAGAAAATGCTGGTTACCAGCATTTTCTCCTTGTCCCACAATGTTTACAAAAGGCTTCTTCCGCAGGGTTGTTAAACTCAGGATTGTGTGGTAAAGGATTAAGAAGTATCTAAGCACTCTAAAGAACGTAATTTTTCACACAAGGAAAACAGAGTACGACGATACAAAAGTACATTCATTTTGATCATTTTAACAAAGACAGCCTGGACTTCACATTGATTCACTTTACTCTTACCTAACAACAAAATGATAAAACTTGTCAGAGTTACAAGTTTTTGCAGACGACAAATTATATATGACTCAAATGAAGATATTTGTCTGTGAAAGGATAGAAAACATTGTGGGAAAAGGAGAAAATGCTGGTTTCCAGCATTTTCTCCTTTTCCCCACAATGTTTTCAAATGGCCTCTATCTCAAGGTCGTTAAAACTTGGGATTGTTTGGTAAATGGTTAACTCTTTAATGAACAATCATGAGTTTTTATAAATTTGGACAAGGCTAGAATTTGGTCATCTGGTCAAGAGTTAACCCTTTACAACACAGTCTCGAGTTTTAACAACCCAGAGGAAGAAGCCTTTTGAAAACTGTGGGAAATGGAGAAAATGCTGGTAACCAGCATTGTCTCCTTTTCCCACAATGTTTTCTTTGCTATCAAAAGCAACTTTTGTCATTTGAGCAGCCTCTAATTTGTCATCTACATATGCTTTCCATTTGTACAAGTCTAAAGTTTGGTTGTTTGTAAAGGGGTTAACCCATAGAGCACTGCATATACCTATCAGATATTTTCATTCTAGAAATATGACTGAAATAATTGCAATTTCATGGTTGCTTTTGTCTACAGTGTTTCAGCAAAGCGGACAGTATCGATTGAAGATCAGGCTGCGCATTTTGTGCAGCCTGATCTTCGATCTATACTGCCTGCAAAGGCAACTTCAGGGTAAGCAAGCTAACCTCCTATCTTAACCCTTAGGCTGCTAAGCGTGACTCACTGACCTTTTGCGGACAGTGTAGATCAAGATCAGACTGCACAGAATGTGCAGTCTGATCTTGAATCTACATTGTCTGATAAGGAGATATTTCCCCAACCCACATCACTTTGAAATACCAACATGTTTGTCTTTACTATTTGCTTGAAAGTTTCATTTAACCCTTTACCAAACAACAAAATTTTAGCCTTGTCCAAACTGAAAGCATTTGCAGACGACAATTTCAGTATGGCTCAAATGGTGCAATTTTTCTTTGATAGGATAGAAAACATTGTTGGAAAAGGAGAAAATGCTGGTTACCAGCATTTTGTCATTTTCCCACAATGTTTTCAAAAGGCTTCTTTCCCTGGGGCGTTAAAAGGCAGCATTGTGCAGAAAAGGGTTAAGTTATTTAGCAGGATAAGGGTTAAAGGGCGTACTTATCAACAACAAAGATAGTTTAGCTGTAGTAGGCATGTCTCTTACCACACTCTTGATGAAGAGTTATTGATAAATCTTATTCAAATTTTCAAAACTTAATCCTTTACCAAGTGACAAAATCTTAGACTCATATTATACTGAGAGCATTTAAGAACGACATTAACTCTTTACCACTTAATCACGGGTTTTGACGACCCTGAACAAGAAGCCTTTTGAAAACATTGTGGGAAAAGGAGAAAATGCTGGTAACCAGCATTTTCTCCATTTCCCACAATGTTTTCTACCCTTCCCAACACAAATTTCAATTTTTGAGTCACATTTATTTTGTTGTCTGCAAATGCTTTCAATTTGGTTAAGTCTAAAATTTTGTTGTGTGGTAAAGAAATAAAAGTGTGGCCTAACCATGAAACTTGTCGTCAAAAGAGTAAAAAAAAATTGTTGGAAATGGGTCAACCCTAACATAAAAGGCTTTTGAAAACATTGTGGGAAAAGAAGAAAATGTTGGTAATCAGCATTTTCTCCTTTTCCCAAGAAGTTTTCATACCTCTCAAAGACAAAATTCCATTTGAGCCACATTTGTCGTCTGCGAGTGCTATCAATTTGGACCAGTCTAAAACTTTGTCCTTTTGTAAGGAGTTAAAACAAAACTTGAGATTGTTTGGAAAAGGGTTACAGAAATAGCAGATGCTACAAAAATTGAAGATGGGCCCCTGTGTTGCTAGGTGGTTATGCTGTTGCACTGGCCTGGCACTTTAGATATCCTGGGCTCTGTCCTCACCTCACAGAGACAAGGCTTCAAAGCACCAGCCTAGTATAGTACAAATAACTGTCCCCGAAGGCTACATTAGTTTTTGATTGGTTGCAAGGTACAGTGCACAATAAATGTCCAAATAAGAAAAGCACCGTAAAAATCTTATTATTGAGACTACAGCCAAGTATTAGTTACATTCAAGGAAGTTCAAAAATATGTCAGCTCTCGGCATGATATGTCTGAAATTATGATGACAGAGTTAACCCTTTACCACACAATCCCGACTTTTTAACGACCCTGAGGGAGAAGCCTTTTGAAAACATTGTGGGAAAAGGAGAAAATGCTGGTAACCAGCATTTCTCCTTTTCCCACAATGTTTTCTATCCTTCCCAAAACACATTTCAATTTTTCAATCACATTTGATGTCTGCAAATGCTTTCAATTTGGACCAGTCTAAAATTTTGTCGCTTGGTAGAGTTAAAAAAAAAAATCAGTCAATTTGATCTGGAGATCAGACTGCATGATCATTGCAGACTGATCTTAACCTATATATTAATTGCTAGTTAAACAATATTCCTTTTGCTTAGTGCTTGAGGGTTTGAAAACACAAATTGTGACTGTGTTCAATAAAATACTTGTAAGTGTACTAAAAAATAACATACACAACACAATTGCATGTAAATTTCCCAATCATAAGCCTAAAAAAAAAAATACCCTTGATTTTCCCAAATTAACAATGTTTGAAATAGACCCACAGTTAATATTATTGCGTTTTCAACAATTATTTTCAAATTAACGGCGACGACAATAATGAAAGACTTACCCCCTATTAGTTCCAGAGGATACTGTCAGGTTTGGAAACACTCCTTCAAATCCAGCCAGGTGACCTAAAAACTCGTTAAAAATCGTTGGCAGGGAGACTGTGTGTCATTATGACATTTTCTTCATGTGATTATTACGTCATTAGAAACACGATATTAAGGCATCACTCCCATGAACCGATTTCAAAATGCTGTAGACTCCAGTATATTGCTAAATCAGCGCATACATTTCGGATAGTTAACGTGCCACCCGCAACTTGACATACATACCTCATATTCGACTATACAGTGTCATGTTTACTACACCTGGGGAAAAATCCAAAATCAAAAGGGAGTTCACTCATTCTCAATATTTGTGTACATGTATTTCATTTACCTAATGCGGTTGTCTCCCATGTAAAGCAAGGGAGGCTACTGCGACTTATCGATAACTGCAAGGAAGAACTAGTAGAGTTATGCAAACAGTAGATACAGAGAAGAGTATCGTATTTTCTCTCTTTGCCGTATTGGAAAACGCAGCAGAGCGCAACCAACACCTATAAAGAAGGGCAGCAGGGAAACGGTAGACAATGTAAAATTAAATAGAACAGAATGGAATGGAACAGAATATCAGTACTGAGGGCTTTCACAAATACCGACCTTTCACAGAGAGAATCAGGAAGGCCCATTTTTCCTCGCCCGACTACAAGTGGTAACAGATCTGAAGAGTGTTGCCATTTAGCCCTTCACAGGGTTATCATGTATAATCTAATTTTAGACTTGGTCAAGGTCACAGTATGGGATCAACTACCAGAACTTGGGCTGGGGGTTTTGTTGGGACCCACCTAAGTATAAAATTTGGTAACAGGACTTCTGTGAAACAGAAAATACTGTTCTAGTTCGTGCATACACAGAAAGATAGGTTATTTTTACCAAATAAAAAGAGAAAATGGAAATACAGATGTAAAAAAATAAAACATGAATTTTAGCTTTTTAATACAAATCAGAATAAAATATACAATAACAAGAGTCTTTAATTACATATTAAACATAAACTTGGTTGTCCTTACATGTAAATACCATGCACATTTAATGCTAAACCTTCCAAGCATCAAACACAACTTTAGCTAATTCTGAGGACATTGCAAATCAAGATAGACAGTAAAGCATGTGATGTCTAATCTTAGCTCTACACTGTCCTCCACTATGTAACATATTCTGTTCAAAACAACAATGAAATTTCAATATCTCCGCTGATTTTCTTCGTCCAAAATTTTTTTTCTCCTTTTTTCATAATGTTTTCCAAAGTTTTTTTTAGGGTAATTAAAACATTGGATTGTTGGGTAAAGAGTAAATTCTTTTTCTTATCTCATTTCCACTGTTACAGGTTTTAAAGATCAGTTTGAGAAAATAAGACTTAACCCTTAACCACACAATCCACTTTTAATGACCCTGAGATAGAAGCCTTTTGAAAACATTGTGGGAAAAGGAGAAAATGCTGGTAAGCAGCATTTTCTCCTTTTCCCACAATGTTTTCTATCCTTCCCAAAACAAATTTTAGTTTTTCAGTCGCATGTATTTTGTCATCTGGCAATGCTTTCAATTTGGTCAAGTCTAAAATTTTGTCATTTGGTAAAGAGTTAAATGAGCTTAATCTTTTACCACACAATCCTGACTTTTAACGACCCCGAAAAAGAGGCCTTTTGAAAATATTGTGGGAAAAGGAGAAAATGCTGGTAACCAGCATTTTCTCCTTTTCCAACAATGTTTTCTACCCCTCTCAAAACAAATTTCAATTTTTCAGTCACACTTATCATGTTATCTGCAAATGCTTTCAATTTGGACTAGTCTAAAATTTTGTCGTTTGGTAGAGTTAACTCTTTACCACATAACTCTTTACCACATAACAAAATTTTTGACCAGTCCAAATTGAAATTGTTTGCAGATGACAAACAAAATGGGGCACAAACGGCAGTATCTGTCTTTGAGATCGTTGAAAACATTGTGGGAAAAGACGAAAATATTTGTTAACAGCATTTTCTTCTTTTCCCACAATGTTTTCAAAAGCCTTCTTCTTCAGGGTCGTTAAAACTCAGGATTGTGTTGTAAAAAGTTAACTCTTACCACACAATCCCATGTGCTACTTATCCCGAGCAAAGACATTTGAAAACATTATCGGAAAAGGAGAAGATGCTGATAATCAGCATTTTCTTCTTCTCCAAAAATATTTTCTATTCTCACAAACAAAAACTGAAAACTGATCATTTGTGCCATAGTAAACTTTTACCTGGAAAAGCTTTCACTATGGAAAGTCTTAAAACTTTGTCATCTGGGTAATCAACCCATTACCACATAATCCCAAATTTTAACAACCCTGAGGAAGAAGACTTTTGAAAACACTGTGGGGATAGGAGAAAATACTGGTAAACAGCATTTTCTCCTCTTCCCACAAAGTTTTCTACCCTTAAGGAAACAACTCCTGTAAGTTGTCTTACACTGACTTTGTTTTCATAATATAAGCCCATGTAAAACTTGTGACCCCCATGGTGTGGCTAATTTTGACCCCAGGACTATTATTTGAAAACTCGGGTAGAAGTCTATTGGATGGTGCTACATACTAAATTTGGTAGCCCTAGGCCTTACGGTTTAAGAGAAGAAGATTTTTAAAGTATTGTTACCATGGCAATGAAAGTTTTTACTGGAATCAAGTTCTTTTAGGAAGTTCTTAACAGGGCTATGGCAGGAACATTTCTGTGAAGTTTCATCAAAATTGGAGGGGTTGTATGCGAAAGATGTTTTAAATACAAGTTAACGCATGGACAGACTGACAGCTGGACAGATGGATATATGACGGACACTGGGCAATGGCTGGCATAAGCTCGCTGGCCTTTGACCAGTGGAGATAAAGTTTCTTTTGAGAATTTCACCATTTGGCACAATATATTCAAACCTCCTTTTCTGGTCTAGTATAGGCTGAAGCTTAAAAGCATGCCAAATTAACTCTTTACCAGACAACAAAATTTTAGCCTTGTCCAAATAGAAAGCATCTGCAGACGACAATTTCAGTGTGGCTCAAATAGTGCAGTTTTTCTTTGATAGGGTAGAAAACACTGTGGGAAAAGGAGAAAATGCTGGTTATCAGCATTTTCTCCCTTTCCCACAATGTTTTCAAAAGGCTTCTTTCACAGGGTCGTGAAAACTTGGGATTGTGTGGCAAAGGGTTAATCCTTATTTGCCAGCATTTTCTCCTTTTTTCTCACAATTATTTCTTACATTTCAGTGACAGGGGCATTTGGTTCACATTTTACTTGTACTATACAGATGCTGTCAATATGGACAAGTCTAAATTTTGCTGTGTGGTAGAGCTAACAAAAAGCATAATTTAAGTCATTAAATTACAATAATAATTATGGCTGTTTTTGTCGGGATATTTAGTAAAGTATATGGACAAAATGTGCAGCCTGATGTTGGATTAATATTGTCCTCCCTTGTCTTGTACAGCATCCTGGAACAAATATCCTTAACTCAAGAAAAATTTAGCCTAGTCCAAATCGAAAGCATTTGCAGACGACAATTTAAATGTGACTGGAATCTGTCTTAGATAGGGTAGAAAACATTGTGGGAAAAGGAGAAAATGCTGGTTATCAGCATTTTCTCCTTTTCCCACAATGTTTTCAAAAGGCTTCTTCCTCAGGGTCGTTAAAAGTCGGGATTGTGTGGTAAAGAGTTAAATGAGTACATGACTATCGTCTGGGTTTTACCAGAAATATTCATTACATTTACAGATATCTACTACTTTAAGATTTAAAAAAAATAAAGTTACTTTAACTCTTTACCAAACAATAAAATTTTAGACTTGGGAAAATTGAAAGCATCTGCCGACGACAAATTCAAATGTAGCTGAAAATATGGAAACTGTCTCTGAAAGTGTAGAAAACCTTGTGGGAAAAGGAGAAAATTCTGGTTACCAGCATTTTCTCCTTTTCCCACAAGGTTTTCAAAAGGCTATTTCCTCAGGGTTATTAAAACTTGGGATTGTATGGGAAAGGGTTAAGAGATATAAGGAAATGTGACAGACCATGATGTATGGGTACAAAGTCTTTCTCTCACATCATAGGTTTTGGGTTTGAATCTCCTGATGAGCAGAATCAACTTTTCGAACTAACAATACAGTGGTGTGAGTATTGGTTAAAGTCTTATAAAGCAAACATTTGGAATGATAGATAAGTAAGCAAGCTGTAGAACTTGTTGAATAATCAATGAAAAATGAACAAGTTTAACCATCTTTAAACTCTTTACCACACAATCCCGAGTTTCAATGACCCTGGGAAAGACGCCTTTTGAAAACATTGTGGGAAAAGGTGAAAATGCTGGTAACAAGGATTTTCTCCTTTTCCCACAACGTTTTCTACCCTTCCCAAAACAAGTTGTAATTTTTCATTCGCATTTATTTTGTCATCTGCAAACGCTTTTAATTTGGACCAGTCTAAAATTTTGTCCTGTGGTAAAGAGTTAACCCTTCACTACACGACAAAATTTCAAACGTGTCAACATCGAAAGCACTTTCAGACGACAAAATGAATGTGACCCAAAAATTGAAATTTCTTTTCGAAAGGGTAGAAAACGTTGTGGGAATAGGAGAAAATGCTGGTTACCAGCATTTTCTCCTTTTCCCACATTGTTTTCAAAAGGCTTCTCTCTCGACTCGTTAAAACTCGGAACTGTGTGGTAAAGAGTTAAAACTTGTACCACACCATTCTGAGTTTTAACGACCCTGAGGACAGAAGCTTTTGAAAACATGGGATAAGGAGAAAATGCTGTCAACCAGCATTTTCTCCTTTTCCAGTGTTTTCTATCCTTTCAAAAATAATTTTTACCACTGGGGCCACATATATTGAGCTGAATGCAATGTCTTTGAATTTAGAAAAGTCTAAAAATTTTTGTTGTTTGGTAAATGTTTAATTTCCTCTTTGACACTGTCTATACATTGATGACCCCAGTAGCTCAGTTGGCATAGGACTTGAGAACAGGAGGTCACTAGTTTGATCCACGGCTCAGCCAATTTTTTTCCAAGGATTGATGATTGCCATTGTGACAGGATTCATTCCTCTCTCACCGGTGACCATTGTTTCAATGATGGTTATGTGGGAAAGCAGCCAGTGGCTTGGAAAGAACATTGTTCAGAGTACTGGTGGAAGAAACTCAATGAAAGCATAAATAGGTGCACTGGCCTCTGCGATATAACTGAATACACCATAAAATCAATCAATCAGTATATACATTCTATACTCACAGAGGCAGTGCTCTGCCTAGGAGGAGATTTGAGGAAATTGTCCCATGGTTTAGAAAAATGTCCCACCATAATCCACACTCAGTCATGGGAGATTTTGTCCCTTTCAAATATATTTGAGAATAAGTCTTGAGTACAGGTGTCACACAAATTGTCAAAGTGTCCACTTATTTTTGCAAGTGTATACACAGGAAAACTGCCCCCTCTTTACACTCTTTACCAGATGACAAAACTTTGGACTAGACCAAACTCATAGCATTTGTCAACAACAAATGAATGTCGCTAAAATGACATTGTCTGTCTCTTATTGTGGTGGAAAATATTGTGGGAAAAGGAGAAAATGCTGAGTTCCAGCATTTTCTCCTTTTTCCACAATATTTTGAAATGCCTTCCCTTTCTTTCCTTAAAAGTCAGGATTTAGTAGTAAAGGATTATCAGTAATAATCCTAGGGAGAAGATTGTCTAGGTAAAAGGTAAATACATGTATATTCTTCCCCATCTTCCAATACCAACATTGTAAGAAGTTCCAACTTAAAAACACCAACGCAAAAGGAGAAATAAATTGGATCAAGTAACTTTTCCTTCTGCCACAACATCTTTCATATCTACTGAAATTTAATTATAACAAGAAAAATCACCTATATGAAAAAATAGGTAAATACAATGAAGTAAGCTTTCGAAATACCATGCATCCTTGAAAATAAAAAAAACTAACAGAAGAAAAGAAATATTCAAAGCAACTGGAATGACTCAAGAGGAGCAAAAACTGTTCATAAAATACAGATATTTCACATCAACTTTCACACTTTGTCTTTTTTGCTACAAAAACCACATTTTTCACACACTAATCTCAGGAAAAATTCCCATATGACTACATTTTATATTTTTCAATAATGAAAGCAACAAATTATATTTGGCTCAAGTGATGGATTTTGTCTATAACTCTTTACCAAACGACAAAATCTGAGACTGGTCCAAATTGAAAGCATTTGCAGACGACAAATCAAATGTGGCTCAAAATTTGAAATTTGTTTTGGGAAGGGTAGAAAACATTGTGGGGAAAAAAGGAGAAAATGCTGGTTACCAGCATTTTCTCCTTTTCCCACAAAGTTTTCAAAGAGCTTCTTTCTCACGGTCGTTAAAAGTCGGGATTGTGTGGTAAAGGGTTAAGAGGGTTGAAAATACTGTTTGAAAAGGAGAAATGCTGGTTACCATCATGTTCTCCTTTTTCCACAAATTTTTATTAAGCCTACTTCCACAGGGTTATCAAAACACTCGATTGTTGGGTCCAAGATAAAAGATGGAAAAATATGTTTAAAAGTATGGAAAAACTTTGAGGATGAAGATGCAATTACTTCTTACAAGCAATCACTCATTTTCCCACAATTTTTTTGAATGCCATCAAAAATGTTTATGTTTAAAAAGTTGTAACTGTACATCACTGTCATTTTTTTCCCAAGATACCTGGCAATCCCAATCTTTAGCTATGTTCTGAGTACTCAATAGTCCCAAGTTTTAATGACCCTGAAGAAGAAAGCTTTAGGAAAAAATTGGAGGAAAAGAGGAAAATCCTGGTAACCAGGAGTTTCTTCTTTTTCCACCATGTTATCTACCCTATCAAAAAACAAATCTCAGCAGTTCAGCCACCTTTAATTTGTTGCCTGCAAATACTTCAACCCTTTACCACACAATGCCGACTTTTAATGACGCTAAGGAGGAAGCCTTTTGAAAACATTTTTTGGAAAAGGAGAAAATGCTGGTAACCAGCATTTTCTCCTTTTCCCACAATGTTTTCTATCCTTCCTAAAACAAATTCCAATATTTTAGTCACATTTATTTTTTCGTCTGCAAGTGCTTTCAATTTGGACAAGCCTAAAATTTTGTTGTTTGGTAAAGAGTTAAAAGATTATCAGAGGGAACTGCTATCATTTGAACCACATGTAATTTAAAATTTAATGCTTTCAATACATGAACCACATGTAATTTAAAATTTAATGCTTTCAATACATGAACCAGTCTAATTTTTTTGTTATCTGTATAAAGCTAACTAGACACTTTTTCCAGATGGAAAATTTTTTCACCCTTTACCAAACATTCACATGTTTTAACACTTTACCTTACAATCCTGAGTTTTAAGGACCCCGAGGTAGAAGCTTTTAGAGAGCATTGTGGAAAAAGGAAAAATTGCTGGTTACCAGCATTTTCTCCTTTTCCTACATCATTTTCTAACCTTCCACAAAAACATTTCTGTTTTGAGTTACATTTATTTTGTGGTCTGCAAATGCTTGAACAAGGGTAAGATTTTGTTGTCTGGTTAAGGGTTAATTACCTTGTGGAAGGCCTTTTGAAAACATTGTGGGAAAAGAAGACAAAGCTGGAAACCAGCATTTTTCTCTTTACCAACAATGTATTCTGCCCTTTCAAAGACAAATCCGCATCTTTGAGACACACTACGTTTGTCATCTGCAAATGCTTTCAATTTGGACAAACGTAAATTTCGTTGCTTGGTAAAGTTTAAACCCATGGGTCCACTCAATCTCAATTTCACGCAGCTTTACATAGTTTTACAGCGTAAGATATAGAGTAGAGATAAACTTTAATAAATACAATACTTCCTATACTTACTAAGCACTAATACATGAAACAATATGTGAACTAGCAAATCAATTATAATAAAAATAATACAGTAATAATGATTGAAAAATAAATCTTAACCAAAAATAAAAAAAACCATGACTGGTAGGCAAGCTATGTGGGAATGGTCCCATGTTAAATAATAATATGTAAAAAGCTGAAAAAGAATCTCATTACCCCTTTACCACACAATCCCGATTGTTAACGACCCCACGAAAGAAGCCTTTTGAAAACATCGTGGGAAAAGGAGAGAATGCTGGTAACCAGCATTTTCTCCTTTTCCCACAATGTTTTCTACCCTTCCAAAAACAAATTTCATTTTTTGGGTCACATCCATTTTGTCATCTGCAAATGCTTTCAATTTGGACTTGTCTGAGACTTGTCTGAAATGAAAGTATTTGCAGATTAAAAATTACGTTAGGCCTAATGACTAGATTTACCTTTAAAAAGGTAAAAAAGAAACATTGTGGGAAAAGAAGAACATGCCAGCATTTACCAGCATTTTCTCCTTTTCCCACAATGTTTTCCAAAGCCTGTTTCCTCAGGGTCGTAAAAAGTCAGAATTATTAGGCAATACACTACATACCACATACTAATTCAAACCTGTATTATTTGCACGAGCAAGAACAGATAAAAACTTACCATTTTATTTGTGTATATCAAAACAGAACAAAAATACAGTTTGTATTCTTGAATTCATTTGTGTCACAGAAATATCACTTGAGTATAAGGAAGCTATACCGCAATAAATATGAAAGTTCTCCATGTTAAACAGTGATCATCCTTTAAACCTTTACCAGACGCCAAAATTTTAGCCTTGTCAAAATTTAAAGCATCTGCAGACGACAGTTTCAATGTAACTCAAATGTTGCAATTTTTCTTTGATACGGTAGAAAACATTGTGGGAAAAGGAGAAAATGCTGGTTACCAGCATTTTCTCCTTTGCCCGCATTGTTTTCAAAAGGCTTCATTCCCAGGATCGTTTAAAAGTGTCATTGTGTTGTAAAGGGTTAAATGCTAATGAAAACTTAAAATTGCTTCTGTTGACAGTGTAGATCAAGATCAGACAGCAGAGAACTAATAAGCAATGGCATTTTTTTGCCTTACTTATTTTCTTTCTCTATACAACAGATTTTTATCATAGATTCACTTTTCTTGTATCTTTCTATTGAATTTTAAACCACCTAAGAGCATAGGTGATTTAAGGTAAAACATAAACAAAGCTGTGCTCTGTGAAAAGGGGGCTTAATGCACCTC
This sequence comes from Tridacna gigas, assembly GCA_945859785.2. NCBI lineage: Eukaryota > Metazoa > Mollusca > Bivalvia > Cardiida > Cardiidae > Tridacna > Tridacna gigas. The sequence continues at coordinate 14,325,590 of OX244031.2, read as the reverse complement.
CGTGATGCATTATACCAATCAAGTCATCACGACAAATTTTGGACTGGTCCAAATTGAAAGAGTTTGCAGACGACAATTTTAAACTTGATGAAAATGGCAGAAAGTTATCAAAAAGGGTAGAAAACACTGTGGGAAAAGGAGAAATTGCTCGTTACGAGCAATTTCTCCTTTTCCCACAGTGTTTTCAAAAGACTTGTACTGCAGACACAGGAAAACCAGGGCTTGTTTGGGAAAGGGTTAACAACCAACTGAATCATGAGATAGACTGGTCCTTTGACAGGCAGAAAATATAAAAGATAGCTAAAAGTTTAAACCCATGTGCATGGACTGCACAGGTTGACACGAGTCAATACCTGTTGCAGATGCATTAAGACCCCTTTTCACAGAGCATGTGTTTGATATTTCACAGAAATTTATGTTTCACCTTTGATTACTTGTACTGTCGAGCTTTACTTAAAACTCTATACCAAACATGTTTAGACTCATTGAAAAAGCATTTTTCAGACAACAGTTTAAAGAGTAGTTGATACAATGACTTCTGTTCTTGAAAAGGTGATGAAACATGGTGGAAAAAGGGCTACCAGCAATTTCTCGTTTTCCTACTACGTTTCAAATATCTCCTTCCTTAACCCTTTCCCAATCAAATCATGAGATTAAACCACCCTGAGGGAAAAGGCTTTGGAAAACATGGTGGGAAAAGCAAAAAATGCTGGTAACCAGCATTTTCTCCTATACCCACAATCTTTTCTACTCTAAGACAGAAATCATTTTTTCAGCCACATTTACCTTGTCATTTGCAAATGCTTTAAAATCAATTTAGTCCAAAATTTTGTTGTTTGGTAAAGAGTTTAGGTCGTAAAAACATGGAATCAGTTGATACAGGGTTGATAAATTATTAATCAAAATGCATTTGTTCAGCAAGCTACATGTATTACCCAGAATATCAACATGTACTGGAATAATCCACTTAACATCTTATTACTTGCACATCACTTTTGCCATCATGCAGCCAAAATTCTTTTTTGGAAAAAAAAATCTGAATGTTTTTACACAAACTCATGACTAAAGCTTTAATTCATGCTGATAATCCAGATTTAACCCTTTACCGCACAATGCCACCTTTAAGGACCATGGGAGAAAAGCCTTTTGAATGTTTTCTACTCTATCAAAGACAGAAATCATCATTTGAACTACATTTATTTAGTTGTCTGCAAATGCTTTCAATTTGATCTAGTCCAAAATTTTTGTCGTTTGGTAAGATTTAAGGATATTTTCATACTTGTCTAGGTATAGGGAGCATTCATTAACCCTTTCCCAAATGATAAAATTTAGACTGGTCCAAATTGAAAGAGTTTGCAGACAACAATTTCAAATTTGATAAAAATGACAGAAAGTTCTCCAAAAGGGTGGAAAACACTGTGGGAAAAGGAGAAATTGCTCGTTACGAGCAATTTCTCCTTTTCCCACAGTGTTTTCAAAAGACTTGTACTGCAGACACATGAAAACCAGGGCTTGTTTGGGAAAGGGTTAAAATACATTCACAATGGCAAGCATACCTTATTGATCAACATTATGACATGGTCATGGCATAAAGTAGTCCCTATCATGTAGTTATATAAATGTAGTAATATTAATACAACATTTTGAAGTACAGACAATTATTTAAAGATACATCTTTACCACCTGAGAGAAAAAAACGCTGTCAAAATCTGAGGGTGTGTAGAATGACTCTGAATTTAGTCAGAAGCATAAACAGATAAATTACAGATATAAAAGGTGTAAGGGATAAAGAAATTCAAGGGATATGTCTTCCATTAACCCTTTCCCACACGACAAATTTTGGACTGGTCCAAATTGAAAGAGTTTGCAGACGACAATTTTAAATTTGATGAAAATGGCAGAAAGGTCTAAAAAAGGGTAGAAAACACTGTGGGAAAAGGAGAAATTGCTCGTTACGAGCAATTTCTCCTTTTCCCACAGTGTTTTCAAAAGACTTGTACTGCAAACACGTGAAAACCAGGGATTGTTTGGAAAGGGTTAAAAAATGCCAACTGTGATTTACAAGAAAATGAAATACATTTCCTTTTGGTCATAATTTGTGCAATCTTGCAACCATCAGGGGCAACATTTGGCATGAAGATACAAGAATGAAAAGAGTTTCATAAAAAAAAAGATGAAATGTTTTAAAAACTGGCTGAAAACGAGTATAGATGTATCTTTAATACTTTCCTTTCAACTGTACATTTGTGAGTAAAGTATAAGATGTTACAAAAATTTAGAAATAATGAGCAAAAAATTATATCATACAATGCCGTCATTTTTTTTTAAACCACAGTGTACTGTTTTTTTGTCAGGTTCAACATATAAGATTTCAGACAGGTAGGAGCTCAAAAATTACATTACGTTAAACAGATTTAGAGTAAAGGAAAACGATTAGTGGAAAACATCAAGGGAAAGGGAGCAGTTGCTTGGTAACCCTGTATAAAAAAAAAATCCAAGGTTTTATTGACCCTTTGGAATACAGTTTTGAAAACATTGGGGAAAAGGAGAAAAAATGGTAGTTTACAGCTTTTTTTTTTCCTTTTCCAACAATGTTTCCAACCCTTTGAAAAACAAATTTAATGTTTTGCATAAACATTTAATATGTGGTCTGCAACTGCTTTCAATTTGAACAAGTCTAAAATTTTGTTGTTTGGCAAAAAGCTATCCATTGCAGAAATATATAATTTGTATGTTATGTATTTGTAAAGCAATCCTTAATCATTTAATTTTTAACCAGACGACAAATTTTAGACTTGTCCATATTGAAAGCATTTGCAGAAGACAAAATAAAGATGACCAACATCATAGAATTTCTCTTTGAAAGGGTGAAAAACTTGGTGGGAAAAGGAGAAAATGCTGGTTACCAACATCTTCACCTTTTCCCATGATGTTTTCAAAATCCTTCATCCTCCATCCATGAGTCCTTAACTCTTTACAACACGACAAAGTTTTTGGCTCTTCCAAATTGAAAGCATTTGCAGATGACAAATTAAAAGTGTCTCTAATCATGAAAATTGTGTGGAATAGGGCAGAAAACATTGTGGGAAAAGGAGAAAATGCTGGTTACCAGCATTTTCTTCTTTTCCCACAATGTTTTCAATAGCCTTCTTCTTCAGGGTCGTTAACAGGATTGCTCCATAAAGGATTACCAAATTTCTAAATGTAGGATGCCAATTCAACATTCTGTTTGAACTCTGAACAGGCACAACATACACGAAACTTAAAATGTCATCTCAGCTAACAGACAATCTGCATTCTATAGTTTCTACAATATCACTGTTAAACATTAAAGCTATAACATTACATATCTTACCACAAGGAACTTATATTTAACCCTTTATCAAACAATCCCAACTTTCAATGACCCTAAGGAACAAAGCTTTTGAAAACATTGTAGGGAAACAGAAAATGCTGGTAACCAGCATTTTCTCCTATTCCTACAATGATTTCTATCCTATCCGAAGCAATTTTCAATTCTTGAGTCACATTTATTTTGTCGTCTGCAAATGCTTTCAATTTGGACTTGTCTGACATTTTGCTGTGTGGTACAGATTTAACCCAGTAGTCCATCATCCTCATTCTCAGACATTCCTATGATCAACTTTTTACCAGGCCAGAAAATTTTTAGACTTGCCAATTTTTTAAAATCATTTGCAGACAACAATTTGCTAAAATGATAGGATTTGTCACAGAAAGGGTAGAAAATATTGTGGAAAAGAGAGAAAATACTGGTAACCAGCATTTTCTCCTTTTTCCACTATGTTTTCCAAAGCCTTTTTTCTTAGAGTCGTTAAAACTTGGGGATCGTATGGAAAAGGGTTCACATGGTAGGGTAAGGTTACAACATGTTTGTTAATTAATTTTTACAGTACAATCCCAAGTATTAAGGGCCATAAAAAGAAAGCTTTTGAAAATATTGAAGGAAAAGGAGAAAATTCTGGTAACCAACATCTTCTCATTTTCCCACAATGTTTTCTACCATTTCAAGGCAGAAAACATCTTTTGAGCTGCACTGAAATTGATGTCTGCAAGCATTTTCTCCTTTTTCCACCATGTTTTCGGACTTCATCCTCAAGGTCATCAAAACACCAGATTGTTTGGTAAAGATTTATTTAACCTGTTACCAGACAACAAAATTTTAGACCAGTCCAAATTGAAAGCTTTTGCAGACGACAAACTAAAGGTACCTCAAAAGATGTAATTTACTTTTGAAGGGGGTAGAAAACATAGTGGGAAAGTAGAAAATGCTGAATACCAGCATTGTTCCCTTTTTCCACAATGTTTTCAAAAGGGCCTCAGGGTCGTTAAAACTTGAGGTTGTGGGGTAAAGGATTAAGAGTTAAAGAGTCAATTGGAAAACCTTGTATCATACAAATTTCTGTGACTTTAATGTCACTTTTGCCACAATGTTTTCTATGTCATTCAAACAAGACATTTTCCCTCAAACAAAAATTTCCGCTAGGTTTGGTATGCCTGACAATGGGTTTGTGGAATAATGGGTCAAACTTCTTTATATTCTTTTTTTTTTTCCCCTTTACCAAACGACAAAATTTTAGATCAGTCGAAACTGAAAGCATTTGCAGACAACAAAACAAAATTACTCAAAAATTTAAATTTGTTTTAGGAAGGGTAGGAAACATTGTGGGAAAAGGAGAAAATGCTGGTTACCAGCATTTTCTCCTTTTCCCACAATGTTTTCAAAAGCTTTCTTTCTCAGGGTTGTCTAAAGTCGGAATTGTGTGGTAAAGAGTTAATTAGCAAACAAAAACAGCACAATAAAAGACTGGCACTTGACAAGATGCTTACAAAACTGAAAGTTATTCTTCTTTATTGCTAAACATGGTGTTTATGCTGTTAATTTTCATGTCAGGAAAAACTGTTTAACCATTTACCAAATAAAACAATTTTGGACTAGACCAAACTGAAAGCATTTGCAGACGACATTTTAAATGAAACTCAAATGATGATTTCTACCTTTGATAGGGTAGAAAACATTGCTGGAAAAGGAGAAAATGCTGGTTACCAGCATTTTCTCCTTTTCCAACAATATTTTCAAAAGCCTTCTTTTTTAGGGTCGTTAAAATTCAGGACTGTGTGGTAAAGAGTAAACCCTTTACCATACTACATAATTAAAGACTTATCTGTGGTAAAAAGAGTGGCAAATGACATATTGGATATGAATCAAAATATAGGATTTACCTGTGAATGGGCAAAAAACAATGTGGGAAAAGGAGAAAATGCTAGTTACAAGAGCAAAGAGCCATTTTTCCATTAGTCACAATCTTATATGTATTTACTCTCTACCACACCAAAATATTTGACTTGTTCAGTTAGAAAGCATTTGCAGACAGCAAAATGGATGTGAAGTACCTTTCTTGTTACCAGCATTTTCTCCTTTTCCTACAATCTTTCAAAAAGCCATCCCCCCTCAGTGTTGTTAAAACTCATTATTGAGATGTAAAGGGTCAAATTGTTATTTACATTGTCCATCCATTATACGGGAATGTTATTAAAGTGTGTGCTTAAAAACTGTTATAGCAGGTAATAACTTAAAGGCTGAAGAGCAGCCAAAAGTAAACAATGTGGGTGTTAAAATGCCTTTAAACTTAAAGGCCCAATAACAACTAAAATAATGAAAGGTGTTGAAATGCATTTAAATCTAAATCATACCATTTAAAAGTATGGAAAATATTGTGGAGATGACAATCTGTTCTTGTGGGGTCGATCCAAGTGTTAGTCGCTGGCAGAAAAATTAATTTCAAAATCAGGCAAAAGGTAAACAAAAAATAGTGTGATCTGGCAACTTTAAACCTAGTTTTGAAATTAATTTCTCTGCCATCCAACTAACACTTGGACTGACTGCACAGTAAAGACTGTAATTTCCAGGCAGAAAAATGATATTCAAAATTAGGTCAAAAGTTGCTAGGTCTCTCTATCTTTTGTTTACTTTTTATCTAACCAGTGACTAAAGCTTAGACAACCATGCAATAATAGACTGTCATCTTCACAATGGCTTCCATACTTTGAAATGGTATGATTTAAATGAAAGTGCATTTTAACACCTGCTTTTTTTTTTGCCACTATTCGGCCTTTAATCAGCAAATTTGTCAAACTGATTGCTGGTACAAAGACTGAAAACTGAACCAAGAAGCAAAAATTTTTTCTATCGAGTCACTTTCAAGCCAAGTAAGTAAAAATATTTTAAATGGTCATGAAGTTTTGTAGGAATATACTATAGAATTGTGAGAGTGTTGATTTGGATTGAAATATCATTAATAGTGTACACGATTTTGAAATAGATGGTATTGCACATTTTAAAAAAGGAAAAATTAAATAAATCAAATATAGTAAGACGATATATATGAGCCATGCTCTGTGAAAAAGGGGGCTTAATGCATCTGCAAAAAGTATTGACCCATTTCAGCCTGCGCAGTTCGCGCAGACTGACATGGGTGGAAACTTTTTGCCATTGGTAAATTTTCTGCATGCCAGAGGACCATTCTACCTTCCAAATCCTGTGAATTGTTAGACAAAAAGGATTTTATGGGTCCATAATTATGTGATGACTTGTGATGGTATTATGGATCAAGGAGATACACTGACTCTTTACCACACATTCCCGAGTTTTAACAACCCTTAAAGAGAAGGCTTTTGAAAACATTGTGGGAAAAGGAGAAAATGCTGGTAACCAGCATTTTCTCCTTTTCCCATGATGTTTTCTACCCTTCCCAAAACAAATATCAATTTTTGAGTCATGTTTATTTTGTCTTCTGCTAATGCTTTCAATTTGGACCAGTCTAAAATTTTGTCATTTGGTAAAGAGTTAAGCCTCGCCCATTTTTCCCAGATCACACCTCATATATGTCTACGTCCTACTGTACATAATACATAACCAAACTTGATTAAGCTCATAACCTCCTGAACCAAACTTGCAGCAGACGACTTCAAAAACATCATTGCAGAAGATAAATAGTTGAACCATAACTATCGACCATACAACAAAATTTCTGAACGCTCCAAATTGGAAGCATTTGCAGAAGACACATTATATATGGCTCAAACGAGGAAAAGACATTGTGGACGAATGAGAAAATGCTGGTGACCAGGATTTTCACCATTTTCCTCAATGCTTTCAAAAGCCCTCTTTCCCAGGTTCCTTAAAACATGGGATTGCTTGGTAAAGGGTTGTGTAAGGTTTAACCCTACACTAAATGATGCCATCTTCAGAAGATTCTGTGAAGGAAAACTTTTAACCCTTTACCTGACGACAAAATTTTAGCCATGTCCAAATTGAAAGCATTTGCAGACTATAATTTCACTGTGGCTCAAATGGTGCAGTTTTCCTCTGATGAGGTCGAAAACATTGTGGAAAAGGAGAAAATGCATTTTCTCCTTTTCCAACAATGTTTTCAAAAGGCTTCTTTCTCAGGGTCGTTAAAATTCGGAATTGTGTGGTAAAGAGTTAAAAAGATTAGGCAAAAAAGGAGAAATTGCGGCTATCTGGCATTTTTTTCCCTTTTACCGGAATGTTTTCTAACCTTCCAAAGACAAATATCATCATTTGAACAAGATTTGTCATCTGCAAACGCTTATCAATCTGGACAAGTCTAAAATTTTTTGTCATCCCGAAGGTAAAGAGCTTTTATGCATGAACACGTGTGAAATCATTGCATCAAAAGGAGGAATTGCTTATCAGGAGTAATTTCTCCTTTGCAACAATATTGTTGTAAGTAATCTGTTGCACAAAAAGTGTTGATAAGCCTAAAATGTAGATCAATTTGATTGTCTATGTAAGTAACTTTCAATTTTGTAGGCATGTCTGTAGAAATAACACACATATATATTATACAAGGTTACAAAATGGTACATTTGAACTTTGACTTGTGATGGGTCTTTATAGGCGGTCCTTCATTAAACTCAAATTCCCTGAAAAAAAAAATGACCAATTAACTTCTTTTTAATATACATTATAAAAATATCCTACAGGTATTAAGGCTATTCAACTGTTTAACCCTTTACCAAACAATTCCTGGTTTTAACGACCCTAGGTTATTTGAATTTAAAAAAAAAAAACTGTGGGAAAACGAGAAAATGCCGGTAACCAACATTTTCTCCTTTTCCTACAATGTTTCTAGTGTTTAAGACACAAATCCAATCATTTGAGCAATACTGAATTTGTCGTCTGCAAATGTTTTCAATTTGGGTCAGTCTAAAATATTGCCATGTGGTAAAGAGTTAAATCTCTACAAGACAACAAAATTTGAGACTCATCAAAACTGAAAGCAATTATTTTTGCAGACGAAAAGTTAAGTGTTGCTCAATTGATGGAATCTGTCTTTGAAAGGTTAAAAAACATTGTTAGAAAAATGAGAAAATGCTGGTAACTAGCCCTTTCTCCCTTTCCTACAATGTTTTCTAATGTAATAAAAAAAACTTAAGCTCCTTTGTGCCAATTTACAATTTGTTGTCTGTATTTGGTTTTAGAAAAGTCTAAAATCTGTCATTTAGGAAAGGGTTAACCCTTTGCCAAACACAATCCCGAGTTTTAACAACCCTGTGGAAGAAGCCTTATGAAAACACTGTGGGAAAAGGAGAAAATGCTGGTAACCAGCATTTTCTCCTTTGCCAACAATGTTTTCTACCCCATCAAAGACAAATTCCATTTGGTAAATTCCATGAACTGTCGTCTGCAAATGCTTTCAATTTGGACAAGTCTAAAATTTTGTCGTTTGGTAAAAAGTTAAACATTTACTGTGACAGATTATCTATATTTATTCAAAAACAATGTTTTCAAAGTCGACTGCTGCCAATTTGTTTCAGAATGTAATGATATAACCCTTTACCAAACGCAAATTTTAAGACTTGTCCAAAATGAAAGCATCTGCAGTAACAAAAAAAAAAAAAAAAGTTGGCTGTGCTCTGGCAAAAGGGGGCTTAATGAATGTCTATCATGCATGATATCAATCAAGCCATCACATGATTATGGATCCATTGTAGCCACTTTTTTTCATAACCAACTTAATCCTGAGGTAGAATGGTCCATGAACATACAGAAAATTGACCAACAGGAAAAAGTTTCCGCTCAGGTCAGCCTGCCAAGGCTGACCTGGGTTGATACTTTTCACAGATGTATAAAGCCCCTTTTTCAAAGAGCATGGCTCAAATGTAATTGAAGGGAAGACAACATAAATGTACCTTTAACCCTTTACCAGACGACAAAATTTTAGCCTTGTCCAAATTCAAAGCATTCCCAGATGACAATTTTGATGTGGCTCAAATGGTGCAACTTTTCTTAGATAGGGTAGAAAACATTGTGGGAAAAGGAGAAAATGCTGGTTACCAGCATTTTCTTCTTTTCCCACAATGTTTTCAAAAGGCTTCTTTCCCAGGGGCATCAAAAGGCAGCATTGTACGGTAAAGGGTTAATTCAACAAGTTTGTCTCTGAAGAGAAGAAAGGGGAGAAAATTCTGGTCACCAGCATTGTCTCCATTTTCCATAATTTTTCCAAGTGCCTTCTTCTTAAGCCTGCTAAGACTTAGGATTGTGTGGTAAATGGTTAAAGATGAAAAAAGAAATAAGAAATTACGACCAGTACCGACCTGACTTTTCTTACTAAGTCATAAAATGCTCTGTCTACGTTGAGTCTCATTTTTGCACTAGCTTCTATATGACTAATCTTTAACTGTCTCGCTAACTCATGACCTTCTTCTTGCGTTACCTGTTTAAACAAACATACAGATGCTTAACCCTTTATCAGAAAACAAAATTTTAGCCTAATCTAAATTGAAGGCATTTGCAGATGACAATTTCAATGTGGCGCAGATGGTGCAATTTTTCTTTGATTGGGTAGTAAACATTGTGGGAAAGGGGAAATGCTGGTTACTAGCATTTTCTACGTTTCCCATAATGTTTTCAAAAGGCTTCTTTCCCAGGGTTGTTGAAAGGCAGCATTGGGTTAATAATAACCCTTTATCAAACGAGAATATTTCTGATCTCTGTATTATGTATGTTGAAAGCTTTTGCAGACGATGAATGTGGTTCAGATATTGGAATTAAGTTTGAGCTGATCAGAAAGCATTGTCAAAACAAGATGGCCATGAAGGCCCTGTATCATTCCACTGGTTTTTAACGAAATGTATTGTGTGCTTACTTAATTGGCATGACATAGACATAAATCATGGGAAGTCTGTATAGCAATAAGATTTCATGGAGAAAATAGCCCCTGCCCCCCCTCCCCCAGCCCCATTTTTTGAATGCAAAGATGATGCCATTAAATACAAGCAGGTCTAATCGCGTACTGTTTATACTGAATATCAATGAACTCTAACAAAGAAGTGCTTTGATGAGAAGATTTCCAAAACTTTAGTAGCTGAAATTTTTCAAAATATTTTTTCCATGGCATGAGCGGTAAAATTCTGGAACAAAAAACTGAATGATACAAACCTTTTTTCCACAAATTATTTAACCCATCTGAGCATAACAATTAACATCAAAATAAATCACTCTCAGTGATAACTGAACATTTTCTATAAAAAAAAAACTTGAATACCCAAAACAAATCCACGACATAAGCTCGATGGCCTTGGCCAGTGGAGCTAAAAAGAGAAAATCCTGGTTATCAGCATCTTCTCCTTTTCCAATATTGTTTTAAAAGACTATCTTTCTTGAGGCCTTTTAAACACATGACTGTTTCGTACAGGGTTAATATTGTAAAGAACATTATACTAAGGTAATTTGGGTACTACTCTGAAAAGCTCTAAGATCAGATTAACAAAAGGGTGTTTCCCTTAAACGGAATACAGTACCTTTTATGCTTATCCAAACTGAATGTATTTGCCAACTACACTTCAAATGTCACTCAAATGATGTGATATGTGCAAGGATGGTTTTCTCATTTTCCCACAATGTTTTCAATAGCCTTTTTTTCTCAGGATTTTTAAAACTCAGGACTATTTGGTAAAAAGCCAAGGCTAAATGTTGTTTCCATTCTTGAGGGACAGCAGCCAGTGGCAAGGATAGGGTGTTCTACAAAGTGCTGGTAATTGAAACCAGGAATGTGAGCATAGATACATTGTCTGCCTTGATATAACTTCAATAATTTTGAAAACAGTGTTAACACTTTACCACACAACAAAATTTAAGACCAGTCCAAATTGAAAGTGTTTGCGGACAACAAATGAAATGGGGCACAAACAACAGTATGAGTGTCTGTGTTTGAGATCGTTGAAAGCATTGTGGGAAAAGAAGAAAATGCTGGTTACCAGCATTTTCTTTTTTTCCCACAATGTTACAAAAGCCTTCTTCTTCAGGGTCGTCATAACTCAGAATTGTGTGGTAAAGAGTTAAACACAAGGAAAAAAAAAAATTATACTCATAGAATACTAAAGAACATACCACTCTTTGATGATCTAAGTCAGATTTGTTACCAACTATTATCATTGGAAACTCATCTCTATCTTTAACTCGTAAAATCTGTTTGTGGAATTTGTATATCTCATCAAAACTGTGGGGGAAAAATAGGAAGATGTCATATAGTTATGCAGAAACAAAATATTCCTTTTACAGTCCTGGCTATCACCTCCCTTTATGCATGGATTGGCACATAGTATGCTAAGGAATTCATTAACCCTTTACCACACAATGCCGCCTTTTGATGACCATGGGAAAGACACTTTTTGAAAACATTGTGGGAAAAAGAGAAAATGCTGGTAACATTTTCTCCTTTTCCCACAATGTTTTCTACCCTATCAAAGAAAAATTGCATCATTTGACCCTCATCAAAATTGTCGTCTGCAAATGCTTTCAATTTGGATGAGGCTAAAATTTTGTTGTCTGGTAAAGGGTTACATCCAGAGTATCGTGATTTTGAAACTTCACAAAATATTCCTATATAGCTGTACAACCCTGAGGAATAATGCTTCAGCAAACACTGCGAGAAAAGGAGAAAATGCTGGTATCCAGAGTTTTCTCCTTTACCCATAACCTTTCATAGAGTTTCAAAGACAAACCCTATCATTTGAACTGCAGTAACCCTTTTCAAACCATAAAATTTTAGACCAGTCCAAATTGAAAGCATTTTCAGATGACAAAATAAATGTGACTGAAAAATTGAAAATTGTTTTGGGAATGGTAAAAAACTTTGTCAGAAAAGGAGAAAATGCTGGTTACCAGCATTTTCTCCTTTCCCCACAATGTTTTCAAGTCTTCTTTTGCAGGGTCGTTAAAAATCAGGATTGTTAATAAATTGTCTGCTATTGCTTTCAACTTGGACAAGTGTAAAATTTTGCTAACTGGGAAAGAGTTGAATTTTTATCGATCAATTCTCTGGTCATACAACCCCCTAGGAAAAAAACTTTTGAAACTGTCATGGGAAAAGGATAAAAAATTCTGCAAACCAAGGTTTTTCTGTTTTCAAAAATATTATCTTCCCTTTCAGCGACCAATCCTATGGTCTGAACATGTCAACTGCAAATGCTTACAATATTGACCAGCGTACCATATTCCAATCTGGTAAATATTTGACGAGTTTTTAAAATGTCCGAACTCATAGTCACTTGACTATCTTATTCTTTCATCAATAATCCTCTGTTTAAATGACCATCATTTCCTCCTTATTCCTAGTGTTTCCTACCCCTTTTAAGACAATTTTCACCATTTGTGCCATTTTTTTTTTTTTCTCTTCAACTGCTTCTAATTTTGAGTAATTGAGTGTAGGTAAAAAGCCCAACTGATGAAAAGCCCACTACCCTTAAATGAAAAGAGGACAAAAGCCCACCAAATATTACAAAATGAATACTGGTATATCTTGTGTTTAAATGAATTTATGAATTTATAATCTGTTTTGTTCATGCAATATTGTGAGTGTGCATGTATTGATTTTGAAATATTGACTTTGTGAAGCATTATTGTGAGTGAATAAATTTAACTTATTATTTTAAGCCTTTACCAAACAATCCCGGATTTTCACGACCCTAGGAAACAAGGCTTTTGAAAACATTGTGGGAAAAGGAGAAAATGCTGATAATCAGCATTTTCTCCTTTTCCCACAATGTTTTCTGCTCTATCAGAGAGCTTAAGCCTGTTTGTTCCAAAGTTTAATTTGGCGTCTGCAAATGCTTTGAAATTGGACTAGTCTAAAATGATGTCGTGTGGTAAAGAGTTAATGGTATTGCAATACTAATGTATTTTTAATATTAAAAGGGTCTGTTATTGTTTAAACTATGTGAATACATGTTTTTTTTTTTTAAATATGACTTTTTGTTTTGTATGCAATTTGTAAATTTTATTGATCATGATGAAAATTACATTACAATACATTCAAAACAAAAGAAAAGAAAGACTGCAGAATACACAAATTAAAGTCGATGATTGTTCAATAAGTAAGCATGGCTTTGTTCTGTCTTTCATGTTGCATGTATCCAAATTAATACGAGGAGTGTTCAAATATGAATGCATCTAAGCACCTAAAATTTGATTTTTCATAGGTTTCACTGAAACATGAATTTTTTCCCTCAAAGTATTCACCTCCAACAGATATACAAAGTTTCAGTCTCCAGATCCAATCTTTGAAGGCATTTTCATGGTCTGTTTTAGGTATAAACTATGAAGACACTGGAATTCATTTTCTGTCAACTCTATTTCAACGTGTGTAAACCATCAGATTCAATTATTGTCTTTTATATGAGGAGGAAGACTTTCTAAGTAGGAGAAAGTCGTGCTCCCCCACTCTCCATATTCACCTGACCTTGCCCCTTGTGACTTTTTTTGTCTCCAAGGCTAAAAAAATACCTTTCAAGTCGAAAATTTGTTCAGCGCAAACACCTGAGTTCTGCAATTTTCCAAACTCATCTGGGATATCATCAAGACAAACATTCTGACTAACTTTAGACAGTATTGGACTAAAAATATGGCCTGTAGAGCGTGCAAAAGCTTTTTCAAAGATCTGATCCGGTGACCTAGTTTTTGACCCCATATGACCCTTTTTCTATTTAATCAAAGAAATCATCAAGACAAACATTCTCACCACTTTTCATGAGTAGTAGATTGAAAATTTGGCCTCCAGAGCAAACGTAAGGTTTCCAAAGATTTTATCAAAACTCTTCTCTACCTCTACAATGATGTCTCCCACAAAAACAGACAAGATGCAATCCTGATACCAATCTAGTTGCCACAAAGGTATTCCATTCATAAAACCCCATACATAGCATTCCTAGTCGCATGGATTTTCTGATTTCAAAGAAAGACAATTTCTGATTGACTAGACCCAATCGGCTCAAGTACTGAGTTTAGCCAATCAAAAATTGTGCAACATTTGAAATTAAAAAAAGATTAAAAATACAAGTAAGAATGGCTGGTGAATACAGACATGTGCTGGAAAGGAATATAATATAATACATACAAATAATACATCAGAATATATTAATATATTCTTCCATAACCCTTTGCCAAACATCCAAATTTTGGATCAGACCAAACTGACCATATTTGCAGAAAACATATGAAAAATGTCTAAAATGATTAGATTTGCCTTTGAAGGCATGGAAAACATTTGGGGAAAAGAAAAAATGCTGTTTTCTATTTCCACATTTTCCAAAGCCTTCCTACCAAGGGCATTAACACACAGGATTGTGTGGTTTAGTAAAAGTTAACCATACAATGCCGACTTTTAACAACCTTGAGAAAGAAGACTTTTGAAAACACAGTGGGAAAAGGAGAAAATGCTGGTAACCAGCATTTTCTCCTTTTCCCACAATGTTTTCTACATTATCAAAGACAAATTCCACAATTTTAGCCACTTTTAATTTGGCGTCTGCATATGCTTTGGGTTTGGACTGGTCTGAAATTTTGTTGTGTGGTACAGGGTTAAATGAGTTTCACTTACCTACTTCTATCTGTTACAGAATAAACCAATAAAAAACCCATTCCAGACCTCATATACTGCTCTCTCATAGCACTAAACTCCTCCTGCCCTGCTGTGTCCAGTACTGTAACATACAAAATAGGACTATTCCTTTATCAATGAATTAACCCTTTACCAAACGACAATTCTTTTGGTCCAATTCTTTTGAAACTTGCACAGATCATTTGATCCCTACTAAGGATGAAGAAAATCAGACGAAGAAGTTGTCACTTTAGGAAAATAGCCATTTGATGACTTAACTGTTTACTCAACACAGTCCACATTACTAGTCATATTTCTTTGAAACTTGCAGAGATTGTTTAATAGAAGAAATACTGAAACCCTATCAAATTTAGCTGGAATCCAAACAATCAGAATGAGAAATTGTACTTCAATTTTTTCACTATTTGTTGCAACAACAACACCCCCCCCCCCCATTTTTTTTTTTGCTTGTGTTTTGTCTTTTTCGTTCTTGCAACATGAATAAATGATGTATGCTAGAAAATAAGCAAAATCACTGCCAGGAGAGCAATTCAGGCCCTCAAGGGCCTTTAGTTTTCTGCAAAAACAATTGTCATGTTTTGCACTTGATTTTTCCAGACAACAAAATTGGAGTGTTTGGTAAACTGTGAAAAAGATATAACCATCATTTTTATATTTTCCATTTAACCCTTTACAAAACGACAACATTTTAGACTTGCCCAAATTGAAAGCATTTGCAGACAACAAAATAAATGTGATTCAAAGATTGAAATTTGTTTTGGGAAGGTTAGAAAACATTGTGGGAAAAGGAGAAAATGCTGGTTACCAGCATTTTCTCCTTTTGCCACAATGTTTTCAAAAGGCTTCTTCCTCAGGGACGTTAAAAGTTGGGAGTGTTTGGTAAAGGGTTAAGCCAGATGTTGCCAAATGAACAGAATGATCTTTCCCAGCCACGCAAGACAAAACATCTTACATGTACATATAATTTCACAATGGCTTTTGGCATAAGCATCTCTTACACAGTGAATGGTGTAGAACCAAGATCAGAATACATGTACAATGTACATGTTTTGTACAGTCTGATTCTGATTTACACTAGGCAAAATAGTATCCAGAGGCACATGTACTTATAACAACAAGAACACCACATGGGGTTGCCAATCCTTTTTCAGTGAGAATTCTAAGTCCAGTAAGGGGCATAACTTGGTCAAATATACTTTGAGGGTCACCTGCCCTTCTGATAATGAACAATTAGCCAAAGTTTGAAATAGATACATGTATCTTCAAAACTGACTCAGATAATGAGAAAATGTCAGCATTTTTGCACAACAGCAACACAGAAGACAACAAGGCTTTGAAAACAGCCAAGCTAATAAAGGAAGTTTATTGGAAGAAAATACAAAAAGTTTCAATCAATATGTTCTGGTTTAACCCTTTACCACATGACAACTAGAGGCGCTTGAGCGCCTGTATCGCTCCACAGGCCTGATATTTCTATAATGGCGAAAAGAAGTTTTTAACAATTACCATTCAATCCTGCATTTTAGCTCACTGAAGGAAAAAGGTATGGAAAAAACTTGTGAGAAAAGAAGAAAAAAATGGTAACCAGCATTTTCTTAGTTTCCCACAATAATTTCTATCCTTTTTTATATATGTCTTACTAATTTGAAGATATGTTGTCTGCAACAGGTCCTTTCACAAACCATTTTGGGTGGGGAAACATCAAAATATAGAAAATATGTCTTTCTCAGGGTCGTTAAAAGTTGTGATTGTGTGGTAAAGGGGTAATCTAAAAGAACAGCTAGGAGGGCAAATGAATGAATGTTATAGCAATATAGATCAACTTACATCAATACACCAGATAGAATGAAATATGCTGGCATACAATGAACACCTAATCCCTAATAATCAACTTTTCAGTCACAGTTAGAATGTCTTCTGTGGCAAACAACACAAAATGGTCTACAAATGCATTTACATAAATCAAATATCCTGCTCCAGGGCACAGATTAATTCTGGTGTACTGAAGTTGCGGGATCAGTTTGACTGGATAACATTAATGCCTTATCACAAATGTAAAGCCCTGTCCCACTTTGTACCAGGTCACCAGGATTTACACCCTTTCTGTCCACTCTGCATTTACTCATTAGTAGGTCAACAAACCTTTACCAGAACTAATAAAAGTGCAGAGGTTCTCTTGTTCTATATCAAAAGGACTATAAAGTACCTACAACATAGGGGTTTTGTTATTAAAATACTTTTTCTTTTTTATCTTGGCATGGTTACTCATGCTTAGTAATAAGGCAAAATTGAAAAGCTCAAGTTGTGAAAGGTGCTCAAGCTTTTATCTTATTTATGGCCAGTGATATTTTATTACTAGTACTAACTAATAGCATATCATTGGAGTAAATTATGATCTTAATACCAAGGAAAATGTGTGGGCTTAAATAGGACAGCCCTGACTAGGTCAAGTCAATCCAATTTTCTTCCTTTTTCTTTGTTAGTCGATAAAACTAACACAATAAATAGTTTGGAGATGAACATTTTTTTGAAATATAAGCCTTGTCTATAAAAAAATGTGTTTTTAGGTGTATCATTTTTTTAAAAGGAATTTGGTATACAACCACCATAGAAACAATTTGGCAGACAACCACCATAGGAACTTACCTGCAAAACAACAATGAAATCCAATGAATAGTTTTAGAGAAGAAATTTTTCAAAGATTTTACTTTATATCATAAAAGGAAAATGAGTCTCCCATAAAAGCCATGTTTTTTGACAGATCATTTTTTTTTAAAGGAATTCTGTAAACCTGTATCTAAGGAACATTCCTGCAAAATAATAATGCTATCCAAATAGTGGTTTGGGAGGAGAAGATTTTTAAAGGTTTTTTACTTTGGTTGCCATGGCAACCAGAATTCTTCATGGAACACAATTATTTGAAGGAATTTGAAAGAGGACCACCAAAGAAACATTCCTGTGAAATTTGGTAAAAATCCAGTCAATAGTTTCTGAAGAGAAGTTTTTTAAAGAAAAAGTTTACGGACGCACGCACGGACAAACGGACGGACGGATGGACGCACGACGGACACAACGCCATGACAATAGCTCGCTGGCCTTCGGCCAGTGGAGCTAAAAATGCTGACTTGTCAAAACTGAAACCATTTTCAGACCACAATCTAGATGTGGCTCAACTGATGGAATATCAATCTGACAGGGTAGAAAACACTGTGGGAAAAGGAGGAAATGCTGGTTACCAGCATTTTCTCTTTTTCTCACAGTGTTTCCAAAAGCCTTCTTTTTCACTCGGATTGTGTGGTCAAGGCTTAACCCTTTCCTAAACAACGAATTTGAGACTCTACCAAAATATACAACAAATTCAAAACTGGTACTAATGAATAGATGTTCTCTGACTTGAGAAAGCAAAAAAAGAAAAGAAAACACGGGAAAAGGAGAAAGTGCAGGCTACAAGCATTTTATACTTTTTTTTCCAACTATGTTTTAAAAGGCTTCATTCCCAGGGATGTTAAAACACAAGATTGTTTGGTGAAGGTTTAGATTACGGATTAAATAATTAAGTGCATTAATACAGGAAGTTAACTGGAAATTAATATGAAAAGGCTAATATTTGTGGAAAGACAAGAGGGCCATTGGCCCTAAAGCTCTCATCTGAGTAAAGTCATCTATGGTTGATAAAGCTTAACCCTTTCCCAAACGACAAATTTTGGACTGGTCCAAATTGAAAGAGTTTGCAGACGACAATTTTAAACTGGATGAAGATGGCAGAAAGTTCTCAAAAAGGGTAGAAAACACTGTTGGAAAAGGAGAAATTGCTTGTTACGAGCAATTTCTCCTTTTCCCGCAGTGTTTTCAAAAGACTTGTACTGCAGACACGTGAAAACCAGGGCTTGTTTGGGAAAGGGTTCAGAGATCCTGGTTTCAGTGTTGTAAAACTAATGAGTGTAAGTAACCTAGTTTTTGACCCAACAAACTTGTACAAGATATCACCAAGAAAAATTCTGACCAAGCTTCATGAGTATCAGGCTGAAAATGTGGCCTCTACGGTGCACACAAGGTTATTCAAAGAACTGGCACTGTGACCTACTTTTTGATACCATGTGACCCGATTTCCAACTTCTCTAAGACATCATCAAAACAAACATTCTGACCAAGTTTCACGAATATCAGGCTAAAAATGTGGCCTCTAAAGTGCACACAAGGTTTTTCTAAGATTTGGCTACTTTTTGACCTAACATGACCTAATTTCAAACCTAGCCAAGATATCATCAAGACAAACATTCTGACCAATGATGTTTTCAATTTTTCAAGGGATTGAACCAGCGACCTCCTGTTTTCAAGTCCTGTACGCTACCGACTGAGCTACGGGGACTCGATGCCAAGGGTCACTAAAACTTGGGATTGTGTGGTAAATGATTAAAGAACCTTTCACCTGTGTAGTTTCTTTTGTGGCCAGTGTAAATAAAGATCAGACTGCACAAAATGTGCAGTCTGATGATCTTTGACCTGCACTGTCTGCCTTGCTAAACACTACTGACTACAGCCATCATAATATTGTTATTGTTCTGGTTGTATTTCTAAACTAAAACTGTCTGTTGGGTTTATTAGGTGCTCTAGGGGTTAACAGTATAATGTGAAAATCCTTTTCCCATAATGTCTTCTGCCTTTCCACAAAAAATTTCATATCTTTAAGTCATTCAATTTAGAGAAGTCTTTACAAATTAAAGCCAATTTCTATTTCAGTATTCATTCATCTTTTTCAAAATGGCCACTTTATCTTTTTCAACACTCTTTAACTAGTTACTTTACCAAACAACAAAATTTTAGACTGGTCCAAATTGAAAGCAGTTGCAGACCACAAAATAAATGTGACTGAAAAATTGAAATTTGTTTTGGAAAAGGTAGAAAACATTGTGGGAAAAGGAGAAAATGCTGGTTACCAGCATTTTCTCCTTTTCCCAAAATGTTTTCAAAAGGCTTCTTTTTCAGGGTCGTTAAAAATCTGGATTGTGAGGTATAGAGTTAAAGGCTTACCAGTAACTCATCACCACTTTCATTGGCATATTGCAAAAGGAACGCTGTTTATAAGAAACAAGAAATATCTTTAAAAAAGATAGATGTCATAAGAGATACTGGAATATGAATATTGAAACTCTCTTGTGGCTCAATATGAAGTAAAATAATGAAATGTAACCTCACAAGCAATTGCCACTTTTTCCTCAATGTTTATCATTTTGTTGAAAAGTAGTAGATCTATTGGGTTATTGGGTAACGCTTGTGAAAATATTAAATTTCAAATAGTGCAAGAAAAGAATCATTCTCTACTACATTATTTTGCTATGGTATGAATCAAGACCCCAGGGTACCGATTAGCAGTAGCAATGCTTGTTAATAGTGGTTTCATATATGTGTGAGCAAATATGCCAGCAGGGGCCTGCTGAATAAACATATTTTTGACCAATCACAAATCATCATCTATTCATTCTTTATCAGTACCAAGAAGTAAGTCAAGAGCCAGCACATTCTGCTACACCGAAAAATAATATTTTTTCCTTTAGCCATACCATATTTACACGGTTTTATGTATTAACCCTTTACCACACAATCTCAAGTTTTAACGACCCTGAAGAAGAAGACATTTGAAAACATTGTGGGAAAAGAGAAAGCAACCAGCATTTTCTCCTTTTCCCACAGTGTCTTCTACTTTTCCCAAAAGAAATTTAAATTTTCAGTCACACTTATTTTGTTGTCTGAAAATGCTTTCAATTTGGACAAATCTAACATTTTGCCATTTTGTAAATGGTTAAGCCTTTACCACACAAGCCTAAGTTTTAATGACCCTGTGGAAAAAGAGGAACTCTCCTTTTTTCACAATGTCTTTTGTCCATTCAGAGACAGATTTCATCACCAAAGCCATTGCCTGTTGCAACATTCAATATGGATGAGCTTGTAAACTTTAGTCGTCTGGTAAAGAGGCAAAATTATTACACAAGGCAATACATTTTGAAACCAACCAACCCACTTTCCAATTGTTTTAACCCCAGTTATTTGATCCTTAACAATGCAATCCCGTGTTGTAACAACCCTAAGAAAAAGTGCTTTTGAAAACATAGTGGGAAAAGGAGAAAATACTGGTAACCAACATTTTGTCCTTTTCCAGCAATAATTTCTACCATTTCAAAGATAAACCACATCATTTGGAGCATGCAAATCCATTCATTTTCATTAAGTCTGAAATTTTGTGGTGTGTTAAAATGTTTATAAGTGTCATAGTCATCTGTGATCACATGATAAAAATCATCCTACCAGGAAAAGGGAGAATAAGAGTAGTACAGTAATTATCCAACTTGAAAACTACAGTTCAAGTCAACAGGAAGTGAAACAAGATCATACTCTTAACCCTTCACCAGATGAAAAAATATTTGGACTTGTCCAAATCCAGAGCATTTTCAGATGACAAATGTGACTAAAATTTATCTTTGGAATGGTAGAATACATCGTGGAGAAAATGCTGGTTAGCAGCATTTTCTCCTTTTCCCAAAACGTTTTAAAAAACGTTCTTTCTCCGGATCGTTAAAACTCAAGATTGTTTGGTAAATGGTTATATAAATCATAAGTACGTTCTCTGTGGTTTTTGTCACCTTTATTTTCCCTTCTTTTTTTGTATGCCCAAGTTCAGATATATATCTCTTGATATTCAGATTTCTTATTGATATACATTTGAAACATTTTTTTTTCCTTTTGAAACAATACTTTATTATAACCTCAGACCTCTTTCAAAACACACATACCTATAATACTTCCAGACCACTCAAAAGGAAATGAAATAACTTATCCCCTTACCACACGATCCAGAGTTTAAACAACCCTGAGGTACAAGCCTTTTGAAAACATTGAGGGAAATGGAAAAAATTCGGGTGACCAGCATTTTTTCCTTTTCCCACAATATTTTCTATCCTATCAAAGACAATATCCATCATGTGAGTCACATTTGAATTGTCGTCTGCAAATGCTTTCAATTTAGGCAAGTTTAAAATTTTGTAGTGTGGTAAAAAGTTATCTGTTGTTTGTTTGAAACCCAACCTATACTAAGGTCTCAAAATAAGCTGTATAGTCACATGCATAGCAATGACTTTCATCTTTGGTGAGCATTAACTCTTTACCAAACGACAAAATTTCAGACTTGTCCAAATTGAAAGATTTGCAGACAATAACATAAATGTGATTGAACAATTTAAATTTGTCTCAGGAAGGGTAGAAAACACTGTGGGAAAAGGAGAAAATGCTGGTTACCAGCATTTTCTCCTTTTCCCAAAAGGCTTCTTTCTCAGGGTCGTTAAAAGTCGGCATTGTGTGGTAAAGAGTTAACACTTTACCAGATGACAAAATTTTGGACCGAAAAAAGCACTTGAAAGACAGATTGAACAAAGCTCAAATATTTGGATTTGTCTTTCAAAGGATTAAAAACAAAATGAAAAATTATAAAAATATTGGTTAAGAGCTTTTTGTCCATCAAAATTTTCCATATATAAAAATTTTCCATTTATAAAAAAAATCTTTTACCTCATGGTTGTTAAAACATGAGATTTTTATTCCACAGCACTCAAATATCTGAGTCCTCTATGGCTATGAAAATTTGGGAAGTCCTGGATTGATCTCTGCTGACAGGTCAATACACACTAAATTTTCTGTTAGATTTTTCACTTAACTCTTTATCAAATGAAAAAATTTTAGATTGGTCCAAACTGAAAGCATTTGCTGACGACAAATTAAATGTTACTAAAATGTTTGGTTTAGTCTTTAGATGGGTATAAAACATTGTGGGAAAAGGAGAAAAAGCTAGTAACCAGCATTTTCTCTTTTTCCCTCAATGTTTCCAAAAAGCCTTCAACCTTGGGGCCGTTAAAAATTGGGATTATGTGGTGAAGGGTTAAAATGATGAATTATGTTGGGTCATTTGAAATTTTTTGTGGAGTTTCCATATACCAGTACATGTATAGATTTTATTCTATAAGATTGTATTAAAACTCATTTTTTTTTTACAGCACTACTATTTAGTTGATATTATTCTGTATGTTCAAGACTTTCTGACCAACATATACTTTCTATCTGGGAAAATGATTAGCCTAGTAAAACTTCTAGGCCTGTTTGCTAAAAGTGTTTGCTATTCATTTATCACTGAAAGGAATTGTGCCACAGATACTTACTGTCTAATCTGGCCACCTCTTCATCTATAACGCATTGTTTAGCATAAGAATCTTCAATTGTGGGATCATAATCTGTCACAAAATATGACTGAAAGAAAAAGAAAAAAAAATCTTTATTATTCCAGGCTCTGTTGGAGAAAACATTTGAAAACTTAACAAAACACAAACATCCCTGTACCCCTAAGCTAATTGGGGTGTGGAATTCAGATGTTTCGGAAAAAGACGTGTTCTGTAAAGTGGACTTTATATAGTCCATAACTGACAGGAGGCTTTTATAGCTGGGTACTCATCAAGTGTTACTTGCACCATGATGATTTTCACACCCAATACCTGGCTTCGACTTGAGTCTTGTAAACAAAACCCAGTACTACAAGTTAGAAACTAGTTTTACTGATTGGGTGTGAAAAACATCATATAACATGTAACACTTTATAACTACCTTTATACAGAAACCTCCAACAAATTTTCTATGCAAGTCCATTTTACCGAGCTAGTTCAACCAGCATGTTACTGAAGCTAAAGTAAATCCTAAATCCTGACTTTTTCAATTTGTTCCAAATAATATCTATGCAAGGACATGCTTAGTTTTAACTTGTCCAAAGGCAAATAAGTAATTTATAGTAGTTCCCAGACTGTCAATGATCGTCACCAACCATTCTTAAGAGCATTCTTAGTCTTATTCTCCAGAGTTTTCTAAATTTGAAAGTAACACAACTTCTGACTGGCCAAACTGTTTGGAAATAATGCAGAAAATTACGCTCAAAATATGACTGAACAACTTATATTTAATTATCTAATGTTTTCATTAGCAAACAACTACTTTTTCCGTAGTTTTTATACCCCAATGATTTCCATTTTGTCAAACGATTTCTATTGCATCCATTTAGTCAAAAAATTTCCAAAGCATATTTAAGGGGTCACACTAAAATACGCCATATGTACGCCACTGGAGAAAATGATATGCCACAGCACATTTAAAACATTTAATGTATTATCTTACATACAAAGGTTACCCAAAAATGAACATCCGAGAATATGAAACAGGCGGAATCAGGGTCACTTCTCTATAAGATCAGTCGGGGCCTAAATTTCCATTTACCGCTCTCTTCTGCTTACTATTTAGAATAATTACTATGAAAAAAATAATAACAAATGCTGTGCATGTATTCGAGAATCTGTTTTCTTTGATAATTGAGACGTGGTGACATTAGTGACACCTCTGCTTCCAAAACTGCAACCCTCGACTTTGTTTTAAATATAGCAAAATGTTTGCAATAAACAACTTACCTGAATAAATTGGATGGTAAGCGCGCTCTTGCCAACTCCTCCTCCACCTACTACCACCAACTTGTAATTTTGATTGATATTGCTGGTATCACGATGACTTCGGGACATTGTCAATTTGTTTACAATTTCGACTTCCCTTGTCAGAAAATGATACGAAACTAAACCCACCCTTGTGTGAGGGCTATTCGATCCTTTTGTTTATTGATCGAGAGTTAAATGTAATTACAAGTAGACTTTTTTAAAAATGATTTTCAGTTCCAAACAGATTTCTTCATAGCCACTAATACTTTACACATTTTCTTTAAATCGCACTTTAGAACTAATTTACCAGGAAACAATTTGCGATGAACTGGAAGCCCAAGATATTTGAGTCTATTGGTCGAAATTACAAAAGGGGCAGTCTCCAATTTATTTCTGCAATCAACACCCGCCGACCAACATTATCTTTTATTTCTTCTCTACCATGTATGCGGGGTGTCCTTTCGCAAGACACAGCATTACCCTGGCATAGAACTGGTGAAACTCAGAACACAGATGAATAAGCGAGCTGCTTGGCTTAAGAGATGTTGTAAGTGGTGCAAAACACCAGTCAATTAATCAATCAATCGATCGATCTACCAATTGCAGAGGTGTGAAAAAACGCTGCAGGATTTCAATCAATCAATCAATCATATATCATGTAATTAAGTTATATATTATCGCTTCAGCTCATTTTAGATGAGATTCCTGTGTTTCGCGTGTCAGCAGACTGGCACTCTGAAACGGTATAGCTAAACAGCGAAAGGAACTTCCTTTCGCGAAAGGAAGATTCCGTCCACGAAAGGAGGATTTTTTGCTATGAAAGAGGTGTTTTTCTTACGAAAAGAAGGTTTGCGTGTTCATCGTAGTACATCTTCTCGATATATATGACATTTAAATGCTGAATTTAAGTGTTTTAGACCGAAAAACTCGTGTTTTCATATCACGGTAAATAGCGTTACTATAAATAGCGTTAGGTAATTTCTTTTCACGAAAGGAAGACTTTTGCTACGAAAGTAGTGTTTAGTTTACGAAAGGATTTTTTTTTAAATCTAAGGCTATCTTTTTGATATGAATACATTTTACTTTAAATTACGACTTACTTATTTATCCTGCTAAATAAGTGAAATGAAACTTTCAAGCCTCCAGTAAAAACCCAAATTTTGCTTTTCAAAGGTATTTTTGGGGGAAGGATATCCACTTATCGGACAGTGTACATTCAAGATCAGACTGCATGTTCAGTGTGGTCTGATCTTGATCTACACTGTCTGCAAAAGGTCCTTGAGTCGCGCTTAGCAGCCTAAGGGTTAAATGAAACTGTGTGAAGAAGTATTTGCTGTGAATGGTGAAGCGTTCCTTTACAAAAAGGAAAGAAAGGAACTTCCTCTCTCGACAGAAAGATTTCGTCTACGAAAGGAAGATTGTTTTGCTATATAAGAAGTGTTTTCCTAACGAAAGGAAGTTTCCTTGCCAAACTTAGTAGGCTAAATCTTCTCGTTATGAATAAAAATTGAATGTTGAGTTGAAATGTTTTAGACCAAAAAATGTATTTTAGCACTGCGTATTAATATACATAAGTAATTGTACGGTATTGTGTTGAACGCTAGATTCATTGCGACATTTTCGTAAAGGTAAATTCCTTCCACAAAAGGAAGTTTTTTGCTACGAAGGAACATGATGTTGCTATTTATAGTGTTCTTTTAGTAAAAGAAAGTTCAAGAATTTCATAACAAAAAGCTTCTAAGTTTCCGAAACGAGTAGCTCTAATTTTGAGAAAAAAAAAACAAACAAACAAAAAACATTTAATGGCGAGTTTTGATATTCATTTGATATTTTCTTTTTCTACGTTAGCTTTCAGGGGGGGGGGGGGGTTTCTTCGTCCTTCATTTTTCCGTATAGACGTTTCTGTCCGGATTTATTCCTGTTACACGTCTTGTTCATGCCTAATTAATATTCCGTGGAAAAAAAAATCCAGATATATTTCAGTTCCAAAGTGTGTGAATTTCACTCGTATTGAACGAAGGAACCTTTCCGAAGATGTTCTCCTCCCACCCAAGATAACTGAATCGAACTTCAAGAAGGGGGGGGGGGGGGGGGCTTAAGGACTGGTTAAAGAAACTCGGACCTCTCTCTCTTGCAGTCTTTTTCTCTGGTTGTCCCTCCACCTGTTTGTGTCGCTACAATGTAAGTATTTTCAGCAAAATAGGACTAACTTCTTTCTCAAACTTTCAAACCCCATTATCTATCGCTGAGAAGGATTCACTCTTTGGAGGTTCTGCATGCGCTTAAGGGGTAAGTGCGTGTGTAATTAAGTCTTCACAGCAATAATATGTACGGGTACGAGTCTTTTGAAAATAGCGTGACATAAGTTCAGTCAGAAATGCTTCTGAACCACTTTTCATTGAGAAAGAATTCATGTTACAAATGGCACCTTAATAAATGATTTTATACGAATGTACTTTTATCCTCTCATGATCGGTTAAGATTCGCCGGACAGTGATTTTCAATAATTTGAACAAACTAATAAATCGAACTGAAGCGCCAGTGAGTATTGTGGTGTCAATTTGCATACTGACTATAATTGCTTTGAAATGTACCTTTAAAATACTGCAGTCTAACAACACTTGTGACTGTGTAGGAAGTAGAACTGCTGCTGCAATGTTTTTGAATGACTTCAGACAGAAACAAGCATGCAGGACCCTAAAATAATGTCCGTTCAATAATAATGATAATAATAATAATAAATTCTCTGCAACCAGCAGAATATATTAATTACAAATCGGGGTGTTACATTGACATTAAACTATTGAAATCGTCGACAAGTAGTTTCTGTTATATACTGGGTTCGACTAGTTTTCAAATGTTCAACATATGGGCTGTTCGGGCCTAAAATCTGGCCAACGTATGACGTTATATGACCGTAGTGCTCAAACTGTTTGTTTGAAGGATGTTTAACGCAATTTTCAAAACGGTTTCCATTAAATCGCGGCAGCCAGAGCACCTGTCTATACTTTCCGTGAGCTTTAATCAGTGCTTAGAAGCATAGCCAAGTTTTACGGCCATGCCTTATCAGCAGCCTCGCGTATCAACAAATCAATAAAAATTATCGTTATCATTCGTACAGGTTCGGCAGTTTCCGGAGTTTGGCGAACCTAAACCGTGTGTAATCGATATCCCGTGGCTAAGAAAGATAAGATAAATGTAACATTACGTAACAATCAGTAGCCCAGCTTCCATCACACGTATATTGACCATCCTTTTATATATAGACTGTATATCTGGCACTAATCAGATTATTCGTATTTTAGCCACATCCCTTAGTCCGCTAAACGCGACTCAGGATGACTTTAAAAACAGTGTAGATTAACATCAGACTGCAAAGAACGAGCTTACTTATCTATGATTTACACTTTTAGATACGGTGAATTTTTTTTTTGCGAAAGAAAATTGAAATTGCAATATTTGAGCTGAAATTGCCGGTTTGAAATGTTGAATTCAAATTATTCTTCTGTTTAAGGGTTAGATTTTCATTATTTGATACATTAACTGACCCCCGTGGTTTGACCCTTAGGCCAGGGATGTAATTTACGATCCATGCTTAGGCTGATCAATGCGATTAAATGCACTTTGCCGACAGTATAGATCAATAACAGACTGTACCAAATAAAAGCAGTCTGATCTTTGACCCCATCGGTCCCATAGATCGATATTTTTTCGGTAAAAAACAAATACATGTTGATCTACGTGATATCGTAATATTTTGGTTGAAATTATTGGCTGTAAATGTTAATTTATGGAGCAGTTTAATCCTTTAGTAAGCAGTCTCTGTTTTATGACCCTGAGGAAGTAGGCTTTTGTAAACACCGTGGAAAAAGGAGAGAAAGCTTGTCATCGACAATCTGCTATTTTCCAACGTGTTCATCCCGTTTCAAAAACAAATACTAGATCTATACGACATATTTAATTTGTCTTCTGTAATTGTTTTCATTTTGAAAAATTCTAGGATAATTTAGTCAGAATTTCAAAAATGTATTTATGTACACGTGGATCTAGAGAGTACTGTTCTTGCGAGAGAGGCTGACCAATTTAATTTGTGCAAACAGCGTTTACAGTTTCCCATCATTAGCAAAAGGACGAGAGAAGAAAACAAATTTCGTGTATAACACATGCTAATTTCGAATACTGCACAGAATGTTTAAAGGACGTGATTTTATACACACGAAAAGTTACAGATTCAGAGAATATATGACGTTTTGGCCAAGGATATTTTGGTAAGGACATTTGGGCCATGACGTTTTGTCAACGAACGTTTTGGCCAGCCGAAAGCAAAAAGTTGGAAGTTTGGTCCAAACGTTATGTCAACGTGTCTGCCGTGGGTGTCTTTTGAAAAAATTGGAGAAATCGTATGTTAAAGTATAGATTATTTGAAAATATCGGTGGAAATAAAAAAAAATTCTTGGGATGTGCAAATTCTTTTTTCTTCTGCAGCTTGAGAAATTAGAAGTCATTATGGGAAAAGGTAAAATTTACGAGCATTTACACCTTTTCTCACAATGAGTTCTATGTCATCACATTAATATATCCTTGGAAAATTAGGATTTATTGGATTTAATATGATAATAATGATATGGTATCGGGTAATATTGAAATGAAGAGAAGTTCTCGTTACGTTTCTTTTCTAATAAAGTAGAATTTATAATTACATGTATGTATGTTATGGCCAAATGTTATTTAAAAGCAGAAAAATGTAATAAATGAACTTCCAGTGCTTTTCTTTTTCTAAAAATTTATTCATGTACTAAAGAGCATAAACAATTCACTTATTGCATTTCTCTGTTCTAAAACAGCATTTGGCCAAAACGTCCTTTTTTGTACTTTCAGCTGGCCAAAACATCCATGGCCAAAACGTCCGTCCGCCAGTTCAGATATTTATCTAACATTGCTTTTGTTCGGCGAAAAAATGAGATTTTTGTTTGGTTCTGAATAATGCATTGACTCTGTGGTGTCGATTTCTTTTCGTTCACGCTACTTTTGGACGAGCGATTTCCCTTCTGGAACCCACAATTTCTACTGCTGTCCCGGAGAATTTACCATTATTACTAGCAGGTATGTTTCTATTATTCTATCAACCCTTAGGCTGCTCGATCAGTGCAAACTGAATCTCGCCATCTATTGGGATGAAAAAGATACTAAGTAATCCTTCCTCCAAAATCTATGTATGATGCAGACGGTGTCAATTCAGGTAACCATACGTGGATTGCTTAACGACATCGAAATAGCTACAATACTCATTCGTGATTTTCACTTGTTTCAAAGTTTGCCTTCTTTTAAACGATTCTAAACAGGAACTCGCCATACAATTCGCCTATCTATGTTTCACTGCCTACCACGTGAGTAGAGTTAAAAGTCAGAATTAGAGTTTCTGGACTACAAACCTCATAGCCTGCTCATGATATCGCTCTTTAAGCTTACATATAGGCCTACATATATTATGCAGTAGCCAACTTTCGAAGTCACTGGTAAAGATAAAATCGCTTGTATCACCCCCGTTTCCTCCGCTTTGTTCCGAGTCTGTGTAAATTTCAAGCTATAAGTAGCCATTCTTTTTGCAATTACCACTTTTTTGCAGGTTACTTTGTTTTAAATTTGGACGAAACTTCAAATTACCCCATTTCTGCATAGACTAATTTTAGATCATTGAACAATTAATACATGGGAAAACATTTGAAAGAAAGGGGTCACTGCTAGGTGATATTGGTGATATTTAAAACATTGAGGGGAAAGGAGGAATTGCGGGACCTGTTACGAGTAATTGCTCCCTTATCCAGAATGTTTTCAAAGGAAATCAACTTCAGGGTCGTTATATTTGTACTGTTGATGTTTTTAAATCGGCGATTCATGTATGAGATTTCCCCACACGGCAATCTCAAACCCGGTAATGAAAACCATAGTGTCTAAGACTGGTTTGTTGCTATAACCACTGTTACTTTAGTAAATTACTTGTAAATGAAAGAAACATTTTACAGACGATTAACGCCTAATGGAACCAAATGCTACCTTTTCCCACAATGTTTTAAAGGGTGGCGTAGTTCAAGCAATATATAAAACTACGTATATAAATATTCTCATTATTTACTTTTTCTATCATTACTGTTGTTAATTACTATCATTATCATCATCTCGAAAAAGTAGGTAATCATTTTCTTTGCTCGTGAGAAGTGTTGACTTAGACCAACATGCCTTACGAGTTTGCAAGGGCTTACTTTGTGCTTTCTCGGGAGTTTCGGTCGCGATGACAGCGTAACGAAACAACTGCCCCGCAAGTTTCTGGTGATTGGTTAAGAAATGGTCTAAAAGAAGTCAGGAAACATGAATATCTGAGCTATCACCGTGAAATACTTATGGTAAGGCATTAATTACCGCACATTTGAATCTAAAAGCTTAACTGTGGAAAAGTGTGGCAACTGTAAAGCATATACGCTTTACATATTGTAACATTGTTAATCTTGAATCCATGAAAACAAACTTTGTTAATGATTTAAAGTTTACAATGCAGTCTGTCACAGTTCCAGTCGCTGGCAGAGATACTATTGTAAAACTAGAATGAATTAAAGTTGCCAAAATACAATTAAAGTAATCACTAAAGATGGATACATGGCGTATTTCGTCATGTATTTAACATTGATGAATACAACAAAATATACTTTTGGACATACGCAGTAAAAAGGACACAGACTGGCTTTCGAATAATAGGTTTGTTGCTGTTTTTTGGTGTGTGTGAAATCGAATATGTCATTGTATAATTCATTTGATAAAGATCCCACGTCCTATGTTATTGGTCACATAACATTCCCTCATGATATTCAGGTGCAAAAACTAAAAATACTGTAAATTGTGTGGGCTAGCACCAGGCAGTGCTACGAAGTTTGTCATGAGAGAGAGAGAGATAGAGAGTTTGTTTGTTTGTTTGTTCCTTTCTTGCAATTTAGATCATGGGTATAGAGAAAGTGATTAATCTTATTTTGCTAAAAACTAACGTATATGGTAGAGACACTGACAGGAGGGACAGATAGAGAGACAGACTCGCTAAGGAGAGAAGTCCACTTTTCTCCAACCAATCCTGAAGTGTCTTTTTTCCCAACCAATCTTGAAGTGTGCTTTTCTCCCTGAAAGTTCTATTTATAGGATCTGTAGGAAGAGAAGAAAATTTAGGAAAGGTTCCTTTCGATCTGCCCGAAATTCTTTGACTATTGAACCCTTTCATACAAAATTCCGAATGAGAGGGCTCTGGAAAACATTGCTGGTGAAAGACATTTTCTCCTTTTCCTACTATGATTTCTCATATTTCAAAGCTAAATCTCATTATTTGAGCCACTTTTATTTGTCGTCTGCAAATGTATGCTTTGAATTTGGACAAGTCTATAAAATCGTCTTTTGGTAAAGGGTTACTCTTTGGAACTGAAATACACCTAGAATAATTATTTTTTCCATTTCCACAAAATATTTGGGACACACAGTACATATTACAATTATAAAACTGGACGAAACGTCTAAAGTGACGAAAAAAATAGGGACGAAAAACACTCCCCCCCCCCCCCCCCCCCCCCCCCAAGTAAACAACACGAACGGTAACAAAATAACCCTCAGTATTCAAATACATCATCAGTAAATGTGTAGTATAATAGGCATAGTTTTCATTTTTTTAAGTTTATACGTTTCCGAACCAAAAAAAAAAAACTTTTTACTTTTGAATGAAACTTCTTTTCACGATATCTAATTGAACGCTCTAATAACGCTGTGTAAAGGCTTCGGGCGATGCAAATGGTCGAACTAAAAAGGTTGGTCGATTGAAGTATATTTTTTAGTACCGATGGTTGGGCGTTTCAAAAACTATCAAATACTGTTATTTAATATTGTTAAAAGTATACAGCGTAATGTGATTTCTTAAACTTAACAGGGCTTAAACTCTGTCTTTATCTTTAAACACCAAAAACACCTAAAATAATTGCGGACTACTTTGCGCCGGCTACCAAAATTAACCGGACCTTTCTACCGATGGAATCCAACAAGGCAGTGAAATCTAAAATTTTCAAAATTTTGTTCACCACAGTGGTTTCTGGAACCCTGCTTTTTAATTTGTCCAAATAGCTGCTTTAGTATGGGTGCTTGGGTAATCGAACTGTTCCTGCAAACTCTTTAACTTTGGAATTGAAACACGATTTCTGAAACTCTTTACCATTTCATTTCAAAGTAATTTTTTTTTTTGAAGAAGGTAAAGAGTTTCTAGTAATATGATTTTGCTCGTCTAGAAACTTCGATTGAACTCTTTACTTCATAACCCTGAGTTTGATAGACCTTACGGAGGAAGGCTTTTTAAAGGATGTGGATGAGAGATGATTTTTTTTTTTTATGGAAACTCGTAACCATTTTATTTTTTTTTTGTAAGATGGTAAAGAGTTTCTACATATATGCTTTTCAATATTCAGAAACTGTATTTTATAAAACATCTGTAGAAATTTAGATTTGACCCAGTAGCACACATTGAGAACTGAGTTTTACAGACCTTGAGGAGGAAGCCTTTTCAAAACATTGTGGAAAAAGGTGAAAAAAAATATTTTTTTTTTTGAAACTCTTTACCATTTTATTTCAAAGTATTTTTTTTTTTGTTAGATGGTAAAGAGTTTCCACCTACATGCTTTTCAATGTCTAGAATCTTTGATTTTATCCAACAGCACACAGTCCTGAGTTTTATGGACACTGAGGAACAAAGCTGTTGAAAACATTGTGGAAAAAGGTTAATTTTTTTTTTTTTTCAGAGGCTCTTTACCATTTTTTTTAATTCAAAATTTTTAAAATGGTAAACAGTTTCTGAATTATGCTCAAATATTTCTAGAAACTTAGATTTGACCCAATACCACACATTTCTGAGTTTTACAGACCTTGAGAAGGAAGCTTTTTCAAAATATTGTGGAAAAAGGTGAAATTTTTTTTTTATTAGAAGCTCTTTACCATTTAATTTCAAAGTGATTTTTTGTTGTTGTCTTTGGATGGTAAAGAGTTTCTACTTACATGCTTTTCAATGTCTAGAATCTTTGATTTTATTCAACAGCACACAGTCCTGAGTTTTATGGACACTGAGGAAGAAAACTATTGAGAACATTGTCGAAAAAGGTGAAAAAAAATCTTCAGAAACTCTTTATCGTTTTATTTTTTAAAAGACAAAATTTTTAAAATGGTAAAGAGTTTCTGAAATATGCTTTTTTTACCTCTAGAAACTTAGATTTGACCCAGTAGCACACATTTCTCAGTTTTCCAGACCTTGAGGAGGAAAGCTTTTCAAAACATTGTGGAAAAAGGTGAAAACAAAGTTTTTTTGAAACTCTTTACCATTTCATTTCAAAGTGATTTTTTGTTTGTAAGATGGCAAAGAGTTTCTACTTTCATGCTTTTTAATGTCTAGCAACTTTGATTTTATCCAACAGCACACAGTCCTGAGTTTTATGGACACTGAGAAATAAAGCTGTTGAAAACATTGTGGAAGAAGGTAAAAAAAAAATTTTTTTTTTCAGAAACTCTTTTCCATTTTATGTTTTGAAGACAAAATTTTTAAAATGGTAAAGAGTTTCAGAAATATGCTTTTTTTAACCTCTAGAAACTTAGATTTGACCCAGTAGCACACATTTCTGAGTTTTCCAGACCTTGAGGAGGAAAGCTTTTCAAAACATTATGGAAAAAGGGAAAAACAATTTTTTTTTAACTCTTTACCATTTTATTTCAAAGTGATTTTTGTTGTTGTCTTTGGATGGTAAAGAGTTTCTACTTACATGCTTTTCAATGTCTAGAAACTTTGATTTTATTCAATAGCACACAGTCTTGAGTTTTATGGACACTGAGGAAGAAAACTATTGAAAACATTGTCGAAAAAGGTAAAAAAAAAAAAATTTCAGAAACTCTTTACCATTTTATGTTTTGAAGACAAAATTTTTAAAATGGTAAAGAGTTTCTGAAATGTGCTTTTTTTACCTCTAGAAACTTAGATTTGACCCAGTAGCACACATTTCTCAATTTTCCAGACCTTGAGGAGGAAGCCTTTTCAAAACATTGTGGAAAAAGGTGAAAACAAAGTTTTTTTTGAAACTCTTTACCATTTCATTTCAAAGTGATTTTTTGTTTGTAAGATGGCAAAGAGTTTCTACTTTCATGCTTTTAAATGTCTAGCAACTCTGATTTTATCCAACAGCACACATTCCTGAGTTTTATGAACACTGAGGAACAAAGCTGTTGAAAACATCGTGGAAAAAGGAAAAAAAAAATTTTTTTTTTTTTCAGAAACTCTTTACCATTTTATGTTTTGAAGACAAAATTTTTAAAATGGTAAAGAGTTTCTGAAATATGCTTTTTTTACCTCTAGAAACTTAGATTTGATCCAGTAGCACACATTTCTCAGTTTTCCAGACCTTGAGGAGGAAGCATTTTCAAAACAACGTGGAAAAAGGTGAAAACAAAGTTTTTTTGAAACTCTTTACCATTTCATTTCAAAGTGATTTTTTGTTTGTAAGATGGCAAAGAGTTTCTACTTTCATGCTTTTAAATATCTAGCAACTTTGATTTTATCCAACAGCACACAGTCCTGAGTTTTATGAACACTGAGGAACAAAGCTGTTGAAAACATTGTGGAAAAAGGTAAAAAAAAAAATTTTTTTTTTTTTAGAAACTCTTTACCATTTTATGATTTGAAGACAAAATTTTTAAAATGGTAAAGAGTTTCTGAAATATGCTTTTTTTACCTCTAGAAACTTAGATTTGACCCAGTAGCACACATTTCTGAGTTTCCAGACCTTGAGGAGGAAGCTTTTTCAAAACATTGTGGAAAAAGGTGAAAACAAAGTTTTTTTGAAACTCTTTACCATTTCATTTCAAAGTGATTATTTGTTTGTAAGATGGCAAAGAGTTTCTACTTTCATGCTTTTAAATATCTAGCAACTTTGATTTTATCCAACAGCACACAGTCCTGAGTTTTATGAACACTGAGGAACAAAGCTGTTGAAAACATTGTGGAAAAAGGTAAAAAAAAAAATTTTTTTTTTTTAGAAACTCTTTTCCATTTTATGATTTGAAGACAAAATTTTTAAAATGGTAAAGAGTTTCTGAAATATGCTTTTTTTACCTCTAGAAACTTAGATTTGACCCAGTAGCACACATTTCTGAGTTTCCAGACCTTGAGGAGGAAGCTTTTTCAAAACATTGTGGAAAAAGGTGAAAACAAAGTTTTTTTGAAACTCTTTACCATTTCATTTCAAAGTGATTATTTGTTTGTAAGATGGCAAAGAGTTTCTACTTTCATGCTTTTAAATATCTAGCAACTTTGATTTTATCCAACAGCACACAGTCCTGAGTTTTATGAACACTGAGGAACAAAGCTGTTGAAAACATTGTGGAAAAAGGTAAAAAAAAAAATTTTTTTTTTTTAGAAACTCTTTTCCATTTTATGATTTGAAGACAAAATTTTTAAAATGGTAAAGAGTTTATGAAATATGCTTTTTTTACCTCTAGAAACTTAGATTTGACCCAGTAGCACACATTTCTGAGTTTCCAGACCTTGAGGAGGAAGCTTTTTCAAAACATTGTGGAAAAAGGTGAAAACAAAGTTTTTTTGAAACTCTTTACCAGTTCATTTCAAAGTGATTTTTTGTTTGTAAGATGGCAAAGAGTTTCTACTTACATGCATTTCAATGTCTAGAAACTTTGATTTTATTCAATACCACACAGTCCTGAGTTTTATGGACACTGAGGAAGAAAACTATTGAAAACATTGTCGATAAAGGTAAAAAAAAAAGTTTTCCAGAAACTATCTACCATTTTATGTTTTGAAGACAGAATTTTTAAAATGGTAAAGAGTTTCTGAAATGTGCTTTTTTTACCTCCAGAAACTTAGATTTGACCCAGTAGCACACATTTCTGAGTTTTTCAGACCTTGAGGAGGAAAGCTTTTCAAAACATTGTGGAAAAAGGAGAAAACAAAGTTTTTTTGAAACTCTTTACCATTTCATTTCAAAGTGATTTTTTGTTTGTAAGATGGCAAAGAGTTTCTACTTTCATGCTTTTAAATGTCTAGAAACTTTGATTTTTTCAAAAAGCTCACAGTCCTGAGTTTTATGGAAACTGAGGAAGAAAACTATTGAAAACATTGTCGAAAAAGGTAAAAAAAAAATTTTTCAGAAACTCTTTACCATTTTGTTTTGAAGACAGAATTTTTAAAATGGTAAAGAGTTTCTGAAATGTGCTTTTTTTACCTCCAGAAACTTAGATTTGACCCCAGTAACACACATTTCTCAATTTTCCAGACCTTGAGGAGGAAGCCTTTTCAAAACATTGTTGAAAAAGGAGAAAACAAAGTTTTTTTTGAAACTCTTTACCATTTCATTTCAAAGTGATTTTTTGTTTGTAAGATGGCAAAGAGTTTCTACTTTCATGCTTTTCAATGTCTAACAACTCTGATTTTATCCAACAGCACACAGTCCTGAGTTTTATGAACACTGAGGAACAAAGCTGTTGAAAACATTGTGGAAGAAGGGAAAAAATATTTTTTTTTCCAGAAACCCTTTACCATTTCATGTTTTGAAGACAAAATTTTTAAAATGGTAAAGAGTTTCAGAAATATGCTTTTTTTACCTCTAGAAACCTAGATTTGACCCAGTAGCACACATTTCTCAGTTTTCCAGACCTTGAGGAGGAAGCCTTTTCAAAACATTGTGGAAAAAGGTGAAAACAAAGTTTTTTTGAAACTTTTTACCATTTCATTTCAAAGTGATGTTTTTGTTGTTGTCTTTGGATGGTAAAGAGTTTCTACTTACATGCATTTCAATGTCTAGAAACTTTGATTTTATTCAATAGCACACAGTCCTGAGTTTTATGGACACTGAGGAAGAAAACTATTGAAAACATTGTCGAAAAAGGTAAAAATAATTTTTTTCAGAAACTCTTTACCATTTTATGTTTTGAAGACAAAATTTTTAAAATGGTAAAGAGTTTCTGAAATATGCTTTTTTTTACCTCTAGAAACTTAGATTTGATCCAGTAGCACACATTTCTCAGTTTTCCAGACCTTGAGGAGGAAAGCTTTTCAAAACATTGTGGAAAAAGGAGAAAACAAAGTTTTTTTGAAACTCTTTACCATTTCATTTCAAAGTGATTTTTTGTTTGTAAGATGGCAAAGAGTTTCTACTTTCATGCTTTTAAATGTCTAGAAACTTTGATTTTTTCAAAAAGCTCACAGTCCTGAGTTTTATGGAAACTGAGGAAGAAAACTATTGAAAACATTGTCGAAAAAGGTAAAAAAAATTTTTTTCAGAAACTCTTTACCATTTTATGTTTTGAAGACAGAATTTTTAAAATGGTAAAGAGTTTCTGAAATATGCTTTTTTTACCTCTAGAAACCTAGATTTGACCCAGTAGCACACATTTCTGAGTTTTTCAGACCTTGAGGAGGAAGCATTTTCAAAACAATGTGGAAAAAGGTGAAAACAAAGTTTTTTTGAAACTCTTTACCATTTCATTTCAAAGTGATTTTTTGTTTGTAAGATGGCAAAGAGTTTCTACTTACATGCTTTTCAATGTCTAGCAACATTGATTTTATCCAACAGCACACAGTCCTGAGTTTTATGAACACTGAGGAACAAAGCTGTTGAAAACATTGTGGAAAAAGGTGAAAAAAAATTTTTTTTTTTTTTCGGAAACTCTTTACCATTTTATGTTTTGAAGACAAAATTTTTAAAATGGTAAAGAGTTTCTGAAATATGTTTTTTTTTTACCTCTAGAAACTTAGATTTGACATAATAGCACACATTCCCGAGTTTCCCAGACCTTGAGGAGGAAGCCTTTTCAAAACAATGTGGAAAAAGATGATTTTTTTTTTTCATTAACTCTTTACCATTTTATTTCAATGTGAATTTTTTTTGTAAGATGGCAAAGAGTTTCTACTTGCATGCTTTTCAATGTCTAGCAACTTTGGTTTTATCCGACAGCACACAGTCCAGAGTTTTATGAACAATGAGGAAGAAAACTATTGAAAACATTGTGCAAAAAGGTAAAAAAAAAATTCTTCAGGAACACTCTACCCTTTGATTTCAAAATGGTTTTTTTTTGTCAGATGGTAAAGAGTTTCCGCTTATGCTTTTTCACTGTCCAGAAACATGGACTTTATCTAACAGCAAACAGTCCTTATTTTTATGGACACTGAGGAAGAACGCTATTGAAAACATTGTGGAAAAAGGTAAAAAAAAAAATGTCTTCAGAAACTCTTTTCCATTTTATTTTTTGAAGACAATTTTTTTAAAATGGTAAAGAGTTTCTGAAATATGCTTTTTAATCTCTGGAAACTTAGATTTGACCCAATAACACACATTTCAGAGTTTTAAAGACCTTGAGGAAGAAGTCCTTTCAAAACATTGTGGAAAAGAGATAAAACAATGTTTTTTTTTTTTAAACTCTTTACCATTTTGTTTCAAAGTCATTTTTTTTTTAAAATGGTAAAGAGTTTCTAGCTTAATGCTTTTCAATGTCTAGAAACTTGAATTTGACCCAATATTTAAAAAATCCTGAGTTTAGTCATCACTGATGAAGAAGGCTCTTGAAAACATTGCAGAAAAGGAATCCAATTTTTTTTTTTTTAAACTCTTTACCATTTTATGTGAAAGACATTTTTCTTTTAATTCTTTACCAAATGGCAAAATTCTAGACTGCTCCAAACTGAAAGCATTTGCAGACGACAAAATAAAGGTGACTCAAAAATAAAACTTTGATTTGGGAAGGGAAGAAAACAATGTGGGAACAGGAGAAAATGCTGGTAACCAGCACTTTCTCCTTTTCCCACAATGTTTTCAAAAGCTTTCTTTTTTAGGGTCATTAAAAGGCGGGATTGTGTAGTAAAGGATTAAGATTGTGAAGAGTTTCTAGCCCAATGGCACACAATCCTTGGTTTTTCCAAGACCTTGAGGCAGAAGACTTTTAAAATTGATGAATTGATTGTATGGTGTTTAACGCTGTTTTCAACATTATCTCAGTTTGTTATTAAAGAGTGAAGAAAAAAAAATGAAACTCTTTGCAACATTATTTGGA
Organism: Tridacna gigas; assembly: GCA_945859785.2. Classification (NCBI taxonomy): domain Eukaryota; kingdom Metazoa; phylum Mollusca; class Bivalvia; order Cardiida; family Cardiidae; genus Tridacna; species Tridacna gigas. The sequence goes on along the minus strand of OX244031.2, from coordinate 14,286,019 downwards.
AGATTTTTATTTAGAATGCACTGCTAATAATTATGCTTTCAGTTTCTTGAAACTTGCATTTAATCCTTAAGCACAAAATCCTAGGTATTAAGTATTAAAGACTCTGATGAAAAAGGCTTTTGTAAACATTGTGGAAAAAGGAGAATATGCAGGTAACTTACAATTTCTCCTTTTCCCCCCACAATGCTTTCCATTTTGTTAAAGACAAGTTGTATCAGTTAAGCCAGATTTATATTCTTGCCTGAAAATGCATTCCATTTGATATGTCTAAAATTTTTTCCATTGATAAGGATTTTATTTTTTTTGCAAACATTGTAGGAAAAAAGAAGAAAATACTGGTAACTAACATTCTCTCCTTTCTCCACAAAGTTTTTTATTCCAATTAAGAAATGATCTATCTTTTAAGCAAAGTTTTAATGACCCTGAGAAAGATGCCTTTTGACAACATTGTCTGAAAAGGAGAAATGCTGGCAACCAGCATTTTCTTCTTTCCTCACAATGTTTTCTATCCTTCCCAAAACAAATTTCAATTTTTGAGTCGCATTTATTTTGTCGTCTGCACATGCTCTCAATTTGGACTAGTCTAAATTTTGGCCATATGGTAAAGGGATAATTGACTGTTTACTTTCCATAGATATCAATTTGAAACAAGAGTTTAAAAGATATGAATCTCTTTGCCATTCAGTTTGAAAGACAGTTAATTTTAGAAAGCAGAGTTTCCTTTTCTGTTTTTTTCTATGTGCTCAAGTGTGCTTTGTAAAGACCTAGGGGACTTTGTTCTATGACTGATCACTGTGACATTGACCTTTATGCTGAAGGTCAACGTGACCTTGACTGGTTGGCCTCAGCATCAGTTGGGACCATCTATAGCCTGTGTTGAATATCTGCACATACCAAATTTGAAGGACCTAAGCTAAACCTGTCTCCTTATTGTATCCATGGACAAGGTGTAGTCTTATGTCATACCTACCATGCATGTGCACAGCAGTTTACCTCCTCTGCTTGTAAGGTGGGGGTTAAAAATTGTCCCTTTTATCCGTCATCTCTGCCTCACAAGTTGCTGGATGCATACAGTACTTTTTGGCAGGTATCAAAAAGCATGTGTAGGTATCTGTGTTTGAATATTGAGTACTGTTGTTCATGATTTAGTACTTCCATCATGCACTTGGGTGGCTTGCATGACTCACTTAGCAAGTTGGATTTGATATCATTCAAACTGAAATACTATTTTGATCCCAACTGGCAGTGCTGAACATGTAGGAATGGCTGAGGCACTGTACATCCCCGTTTTAGTTCAGGTGAAACCAAGAATAGATATGACTGAAACACCACATTCAGGTGCCAATGCTCAGCTGTAGATGTTTGATTTTCAGTGAAATTTTCAAGTTGAATAAGGGGGATAATTCTGTCAAAAGTATTTTGATGGTTACCTGCCCTTGTTGTATAAGTTCCCCTTTTGATAATTAACAACTTGTCCAAGCTTGAAGCGTATAATTATCTTCAGTAATAACAGAAATATTATAAAATGTCAAAGTTTTCAACAATGTTGACGCAGTCAATGACAACGCCAGGATTACGGCAATACCCCAACATTTTCATCGAAAACAGCCAAGCTAAAAATTTCTAGATGATTGTACTGGACGGATGGTATGTTCTACTAAGGAAAAAAGGCAATATTGCCTAAGTGCCCACCATTTGAAAAAAATGTAGATGGGCTATGTAGCTCACTCATGATCTTGCCAGGCTTGAAACCCAAGGGTTGTAGGTTCTATTTGTCAGAGGAATAATGTAACGGGAATGATTTTCCTCACTGCTGAATTTAGTACATGTATCAATGATTTTTAACCCTTTACTGGATGACAAAAATTTAGACTTTTCCAAATTGAAAGTGTTTGTGACAAATAAAGAGTTGCTCAAAATATGGAACTGAATTGAAATCTGCCTCTAAAAGGGTATAAAAAATTATGAAAAAGACATAAAATGTAGGGTACCAGCATTTTATCCTTTTCCTAAATATTTTGAAAAGTTCCTCTCCTTGGGGGTTGTCAAAGCTCAGGAATGTGTGCTAGAGTTATATAAAAAGGCAGCTAGTAGTGTGGAAAGAGTATTAGACAAAATATTGGCAGATGAAACTCCGGGGACACATAGAATAGGTGCACTAAATGGCACACAGACATAATGTTGAAAATGGCGCTAAACAACACAGGTAGTTTACTGTAATAAAAACAAGAGCACCACATGCAGGTGCCAACACTCTGCTGCAGTTGCTTTTAAAATCATGTAGATTGGTTTTTCAGTGAAAATTGTAAGTCAAAAAGGGACATAACTGTGTCAAAAATATTTTGATGGTTATCTGCCCATGTTGTATAGGTTCCCCTTTTGATAGTTAAGAACTAGTCCAAGTTTCAGGTAAATGTCGACAGTAACAAGTTAGATATTATAACGTCAGTTTTTGCACCACCAAGAAGATGCTGACAACAACAGTGCTATGACAATACCTCAACATATTCTTTGCAAACAGCAAATAAATAATTAAAAAATGGATTGTCTCCTTTAAGGTAGTCTTTATTTCCAAATAAATCAGTGTTTTTTTAAGTCAATATATACTTAAAGGGAGACATCTAGATTGATTTTAAAACTTTAAATTGAGTATTTTTCTATTAGTTTTCATGTATGAAGGACACTATGACATGACATATCTATGACCTAACTTCCCTTGATAAAGGTTGGATGATTTCCGAGGTGTAGGGAAATCACAGGGAACATGACAGTGATATGTAGTGTAGTCTAATTAGGTTTTTCAATTAAATTAAAAAGTTCAAAAAATGTGCATAATAAAATAAAAAACTTAAAATACTAAGGCAACCTTTACTGTTAATACAAATCAGACACTAGCAAAAAGGATTATTAAAAAAGAATTAAACTTTGACAAAAACTCTGGATATCTCCCTTTACGTGTCAGTCAGAGCATATAATAAATCCCTATGTGCCCTGGCGAAATACTAAAATTTCATGCAACTACATGAATTACCATGTCAAAATCAGTAATGAAACTAGTACCAACAACAACAACCATCATCAAAAGGTGTTCAACCTGTCCAATTTGAGTTTTCAGACAACAACTTGAACATGTCTCATAAAAAGAGATTTGACTTTAAATATGTATTTATCCCTTACACCATATACATGTATATATCGGTAATTTATCTACGTTTACACAGCTGACTAAATTTTGAAACATTCTACAGTTTATCAAGTTTTTACACCGTTTTTTTTTTTTCTGTCTGTCTGTAAGGATGTATCTTTAAGCCCTCCTGGTCACTGTCATCACAATGGTAAATGTAGCTTTGTTCACCCAATTAGTTCATACAATATCAGAATTTCACTTGTAGCGTTGTTTGTGCAGATGATTCCAGTAAGATCCACATTTCACTAGCAGGAAAACTTTGACCTGTATTTACAAAGAAAAATAAAGTACACAAGGTCATGCACTTAACTCCTTACCAGATGACAAAATCTTAGACAACTCCATTTGGAAAGCATTGCAGAGGACAAATTGACTGTTGCTCAAATGATGGAACTTTCCTTTAAAAAGGCAAAAAACACTGTGGGAAAAAGACAAAATGTAGGTTACTGGCATTTTCTTCATTTCTCACAATGTTTTCATGAAGACAATCAACTGATTCTTCAGACGTTCTATAACCATATACCAAACAATCCCATGTTTTAACAACCTAACAGAACATGCTTTTTTTAAAATGGAAAAAGCTTTGAAACCTTTTTTTTTTCCATTTCATACAATGTCAATTATCATAAAAAAAAAAAATGAACTGTTCCAAATCGAATCATTTGCAGGTGGTAAATGTTGTTCAAATTATGGTATTTCCCCTATTCCTGCAAAACACAATGGATTTAATAAATAGAGATTAGTCCAAAGATACTTTGGACAATTTTTTTACTGAACCTTTAACCCTTTATCACACAATCCCGAGTTTTAATGACCAAAAGGAAAACAACTTTTAAAAACATTGTGGGAAAAGGAGAAAATGCTGGTAACCAGCATTTCCTCCTTATGTCACAATGTTTTATACAGTTTCAAAGACAAATTTCATTATTTGTGCATCATTTTACCAGTCGTCTGCAAATGCTTTTGATTTGGATCAGTCTAAAATTTTGTTGTTAGATAAAGGTTAAAGATCATTCCGGTTTTCTAACTACCCTTAAGGATCATTTATAAACATTTTTGAAAGAAGAAAAAACTTGAAACAAGCATTATTTCCTCTCCCTCAATGTTTACTTCTCCATCAAAGACAAGTCCTATCATTTGAACAGCATTTAGTTTAATGTCTGCAAATTCTTTAACTTGGAACAGTCAAAGATTTTGTAATGCAAAGAATTAACCGTTACACCGCATTGGCATTTCAATACTTCCTACAACCAATGATTATCTTCTACTTATTGATCTTATTGGCGCTTTGAAGGAAATGAATTGATAAAACTTTTCGTGACTGTAAAAATATACAATTACCATACAAAATGTCCAATGCTTAACAAAAAGTTTGTCTAAACTGGGCTATACTTGTTATAAGGATCATCTTTTTTGGAAGCACCTGCAAACTCGATAGTATTTATCACATGAAAGGTTGATGTACTCTACCATAACACAATTTGCTTATTCATAGTTGTTTTGCATGATGTCGCAACTTAATGCTCTTAACCACTAGTTTTGCAAAAGATAGTTAAAAGTTATTTTGGTGAAAAAAGACACTGAAAAAGTTTGACATAATATTTTGATATTAAAGTATGTAAGTTTGATATACTCTTGACAGTGGCCAAGGCTGTACGTAATGAAAATTCTTAAGGTTTGCAAATGGCATTTGAATATTACTGCATAAATAAGAAAGAGACAGAAGGACAGAAACCACACCATGTCATAAGCTCTGCTGGCTTTCAGCCAGTAGAGCTGAAAAATGCCCACATCCCCCACCCCCCCAAAATACATGTATCAACCAATTGCATTTTTTTGCAAAACCACACACAAAACTGGCAACCCTAAAAATTTGTCTTCTCTGGAACAGCTGTTCACAGTCATGACCCCAAGTTTTTGTTCCTCCAGTTACACAAAATAATCCTGTCAATATACAATACAGAAGGGTCATTGGCCCTAAAGTGATCATCTGAGTAAAGTCACGTAGGATTGACAAAGCTGAAGAGAACCTGGTTGTAATGATGTAAAACACATTAGTGCTAGTGACCTACTTTTAAACAGACTTGAACTATTTTTAGTGATATCATCAAGACAAACATACTAGGTTTTATGAGTATCGAGCTGAAAATATGGCCTCTAGAGTGCACAGAAGGTTTTACTAAGATCTGGCCAAGTGACCTACTTTTTGGCTTTACGTCACTCAATTTCAAACATGTTAGAGATATCATCAAGACAAACATTCTGACCAAGTTTCTTGACTATCAGACAAAAAATGTTGAAGCAGATCTGAATCATACACCTTCATGCCCTCTCAGCTTCATGAAACAGTGCAAAATAAGTGTACAATTTCACATGGGACTACCTTTGACTACTAAAACAAGGCAACAATCTTGCAGTGGTGTGACACCTAAATAAAACAGAATTTCAAGTCATGTTTTTGTAGCCCTATGGCTGAAACTGGGTATTAAAACAGGGCTAGATGTGCTTGAGAGAAAGCAAGGACATCTTAAAAAAGAAAGCCCATTTCTTTAACATGACACTTTTTGCGGCCAAGACCCTAAAAAATGGAAACTTTTAGTCCAGTGACCACTCCTCCAAAATCAAATATATCTCGGTGAAAGCTAAAAGAACTTAAAGGAAATAAAAACATACTGTTCTGGACTCTTTTTTCTGTATTTTTAACCCATTTTCATTCATATACATTGGAAACATTGCATGAAAAGTAGCCATATTGACCAACCCCTACCCCCCTTGAAAAAAAAAAAAAAAAAAAAATTCTGAATTACGAATTTCCCCATTTTTTTAAATCTAAAATCTTCCATGAGGCCAGCCAAATGCAAATTTCTAAGCTTCTTATTCTTTGTTTGAGCATTATCAGTCAAAACGAGGGTGGAATACATGAAAGAACAAAAGCAGATGACCTAAATAGAATATGATGAACACAGACCTTCATCTTCATATAACACCAGTACTGCAAATTTACTTAAACATAGCTCCTTTTGACACAATGTTTTCATCTAGATCAGCTATCTATGATGCAATCAGCTTTAAACCCTGATAGAAGCAGGCCTATTTTAAACATTCAGATAGCTGGAATTTATTACAAAAAATATTGCATAACCAAGCCTAACTGGGCTTATCAGTACCTGTCCAATCAGACTAGTGCATTGGGTAAATAGGTCACTGGATGGATAGATTTGAGAAAATGACAGAGAGAAAAGTATAAAACACCATACTTACCCAGATTTACTCATAAGGAAAGAGGAAAAAGAACGATAGAGCTGTCCAGATACAGAATATGGGGGAAAATGAACTGAGTAGACGGAAAAAAGGAGATGTACTTAAGCTTGTTCCAGAAAAGAAATTTGTTTTCACCAAGAAGAAAGAAATCACCTGAATATTCCCAACAAACAGATGAATAAAACTGTAACACCTCCAGTCACAGACAGCTCGCCAATCACTGATGATATCACAGCTACAGGGAAGCAGTACAACCTTTGGTCACAGTGCCTGAAAGAGACAGAGAATGATTTTAGAAGGAATTGCATCAACATGGGGAAAATGCTGGAAACCATCAACACTCTTATCAAACAGCATTCAGGTAGAAAATGTGGGAAGATGATTTAGTCTGCAAGACAGAACATAAACTTGGCCTAGCTAGGAAGTGCGGCAATTTTACTGCAGGGCATGTAGATATGAATCACAGGTGAAGAAGATGTATGACAGAAATACCCAAAACAATGCGGGCACCTATCAATTCCAACCTAGCCGAGGCTTTGCTGGACACACCCATGGGAATTTCAAGAGCTGGATACTTGTTCAGTCAACAAGACAGGTGGATCCATACCACCTAGCTGCTACTCCGCAGAGAAAAACAAGAAATGCCAATTTCAGTATAGGGATATTTCCCATTGGTACCGAAAAAGAGAGACAGACAGCCAGAGTAACTCTAGCCAGGGACATCAAACCAAGATCTAATGCTAAAATAGAAGAAATGGCCAGGAGGGTAAAATGGGATATAAGTCTAATGCTAAGACACTACCTTCAATCAGGAACACCACTGTTGAATGTTGAATGAACTGCAGTAACTGACCCATAGACCCTCTGCCCTGCTAAGGGGAAGGTGCCAGCTGCTAGTAGCATGAAGTCCAATGCCCTAGTCCTACAAAAATAACATTATTAACAAGAGGGCCATGATAGCCCTGTTCTGCTGCACTTCCATTTAACTCTTTACCATACAATCCTGAGTTTTAATGACCCTGAGAAAGAAAGCTTTTGAAAACATCATGGGAAAAGAAGAAAATGCAGGTAACCTTTCCCAAAACAAATTTCAATTATGGAATCTCATCTCTTATGTCATCTGCAAATGCTTTCCAAATATGACTAGTTTAAATTTCTGTTGCGTGGTAAAGAGTTACACAAAATTTTAATGTATCATGCGCTTAACTGAAGAAAATAAAAAAAAAACAGCCTAGTCCTATCCCTCACCCAAACAACAACAACAACAAAAGTCCTATTTTTTTCAAATGCAAAGATGATGTCAGTGAATACAAGCAGAACTAATCAAGTTCATTCATACAAACTAGAACTGTCACAAAGGAGACAAATATCCCCCACCAGCACCTTGTCCCTGAATCAGCACAATCAGAGATCGGAGATGATTTTCAACACAAAGTTCATCCCTGACTTTGATCTTTGATCCATGTGACCCAAGAAAAATGGGGCTCCTCCTTGGGTCATGAGCAACACTTCTTGTAAAAAGCTTCAGGGTCCTAGGTCAAATGGCTTTTTGAGTTGGAACATGGAAACCATTTTCTAACAAAGTTTCCCTGTGACCTTTGACCCATGCAATCCAAAAACTAAAAGGCTCCTCCTTGGGTCATGAGCAACACTTATATAAAGTTTCAGGATCCTAGGTCAAACTGCTTTTGAGTTAGAGAACAGAAGCGATTTTCCAACAAAGTTTACTTGTGGCCTTGACCTTTGACCCATGCCAGCCAAAAAGAAAAGGGCACCTCCTTGGGTCATGAGCAACACTTGTATAAGGTTTCAGGGCCCTGGGTAAAACTGCTTTTTAATTAGAGCATGGAAACGATTTTGAAACAAAGTTCACCTGTGACCTTGACCTTTGACCCATGTCACCCTAAAACAATAGGGCGACTCCTTGGGTCATGAGCAACACTTGTAAGTTTCAGGGTTCTAGGTCAAACGACATTTGAGCTAGAGCACGGAAAAGAAAAGGTGGACGGATTGGCAGACAGATGGACAAGCAGATGGATGGACAGGCAGACAGACAGGCATGGTGAAACCAGTATATCCCACAGGTGAACGGCGAGCGACAGTGTAAATCCTGTATTGCACAGTAATATATTACTGTGCAATACAGGATTTACACTGTCGCTCGCCGTTCACCTGTGGTATATCCCCCTCTACTTTGTAGGTGGGGGGTATAAATATCAGAGTACTATAACAAAAAGTGGGGTCCTGTGTGACTCAGGGGTAAAGTGTAGGACTTGTGACCTGGAGGCTTCCAGTTCGAGCCTCACTGGATTCATTGGCTTTTTTTCTGGGAGTGTCCTTGGGTAAGACACTTCAGGGCCCTAGCCTAGTATTGGTGACCTGTTACTTGTTAACATGCCATTGAAATTATTGAAAAAATACAGTAGTAGCCTACTTACTATATTTACAGCCCCCCACCCCCGTCCAGCAAGCAGTCTGGCACCTTTTGCTGCAATGCTTGTTACTAGTACATGACCAGTGCAAGTCATGGCTTTCAATTGGCCTTTGTCCAGTAAGTCCAGTACGTAAGTGCTCCTGTAAAGAAAATGTTCTAGATTTACCATTATTAAAACTTTCTTTCGTATTAATACGATATATTGATACATCATTAAATAGGGTGTATTCAATAAAGCAAACAGTCAATACAAAGGTGACTAGCAATAGCTATTAGCATGAAACTTCGGGTCAAATACATCTATTCAGCGATAACTGCCATTCGGTAGGTTGTACAGGTTCGAAACCCTGCCCTGGTGCGGATCTCTTGGAGCCCAGTATCCGTTCTTAATACTCACACTAGGTACCACTTCCATTTCGTACAAACATTTGCCATTTGCATGCAACTCAGGTATAAATAAATTGGTACCCGTTGTCTTTCACGTAAAGGTCTATTGAAGCTGAAAGGCAGGCTACCAGTTCAATGTATGAATACAATGCGTGCCCTTAACTCCGGTATCTCCAGGTATACACCGGTACATTTTACAGTCCGGAACTACTTTGAAATCAAACGCCCTGCCATCGGGATTTTAACCGAACAACCTTTTTAGTTTCATGGATGCAAATACATGGCGATTTGGTTTAAAATACTTGAATTCAATGTGTAAATTTTATCCATATACAAGAAAATATATTAAATGTGACAAAGAAACCTTTCTTTTAAGTATTAAACCCATATTTCATAGTAAATAATCTTCCTTTCGTGGACACTATCCTCCTTTCGCGAAAGGAAGTTCCTTTCGCTGTTTAGCTATACCCCTCTGAAATGCCTTACCAAAAGACAGTTCCACACAACGAACGCAGCCGGTTAGGATCGATCCCGGATTATATAGATTTATGTCGGACTGCTTTAAGTATCATAGACCGCAAGTCTACCTACAAGGCGAAAAAAGAAAATTTATTCTCCATCAGGAATAGAAAGAAAACAGTTAATTGTTAAATTTAGAATAAAAGATAGTAAGCGTATGAGGTACTGAAATATGAATGTTGAAGTCTCAAGATGAAAGATTGTGGTTCAATATGAAGCGAAACAGTGAAAAGTAACACCAAGCCAGCTACTGTCTTTTTACCCTCATCATTTTCGCGGCACATTGTAGAAAAGTAAAATTTTCAGACAGTAAGGCCTATGTGAGTCATGCACTGTGAAAAGGTTGTTAATGCTTGATACCAGGGATTATATATAGGCCTACATGATCCCTGATGATATCAAGTAACCCATCACATAATAATGAATCCATAACAGCCATTTTTAATCGGTCGGTAGACCGATTAGAGAGACGGCAAACTTCGAAAACCCGTCCGCTCAGGACAAACTGATGTAACTGCAACTCGTAACAGCTTTTACTTACAGCGTTTTAACGCTTATACCTGCTGTGCTGACCTTATTACAAAAACTACTTTTGACCCAGATTGGCGCACTTTTGACCCACATAAGTGCAGGAATAGTAATTAGCGGTAAACAGGCGTTAAGTAATGTCAAGTAATCCCAAAATAAGTTTTAAATTGTGTAATAAATGGCGGAAACAATTTGTTTAGTATTGAAGTATGTCATGATTAGAGTATTATCAAAATCTCTGGCCAGCAAAAACTGTAGCAGTTTACTTTCATTACGATTATAAGAAATAGGGTCAGTGATTAGCAGCGACTTTATGAATGAAACGAGTGCGAATCACGTGTATCGAGTGATGTGAACACATCTTCTAGTCGTCTGCTGTCCATATCATTCGGCAAATTTCGAGTGATCCGTTGATAGTTATACGTAGTTACGGGATCGGCCGAGTTGTGACCAGTCCTCTACGTATATGTAGCAGGTGGTGGAAAGATGATAGGTCATTTAGGTCTTGATAGGAATAAAATCGCAACAGAAAGGAGTTTGTAAGGAAACATTGCTTTAAAAGAATTTGAAAATTTAGACTGCTCCGTTTAAGAGAAAACTGATGTAAATGCAACTCGTAACAGCCGTAAGTTTAAAATAGTAACCGACCGTTGGACGTTTAATGCAGGGATCGTATATGTGAGGCGAAGCGTGTGAAGCTGTGGCGACAAAGGGTATAGAGTTGTGTAAAGGTTATGGCCCTCGCGGAGAGGGCATTATGTAAACATTTTCAGAATGGACTGGCGATTCACCTCTTGCAACCTTAGTACCCAAACTGTCCATTCACAATACTGACTGATTACGCATCTTTTAGCGTATGATGTATTAACCCTTAGGCTGCTAAGTGCGACTCACTGACCTTTTTGCGGATAGTATAGATCAAGATGAGACTGCACAGAACGTGCAGTCTGATCTTGGATCTATACTGTCCAATAAGGAGATTTTTTTTTTCTAAAAAGAATAAGTTTGACATAGAATTATTCGGGTTTTACTACCAGTTTGAAATTTCATTTCAATGTTTTAGCAAGATAAGAGTAAAATTGTTTTCACAGCCCCTCTTCTTCTCCTTCCAGCCATGGCATACCATTTTACACAGTCACTTACATGTTTCTTCTTGGTGAGTTTCTACAGACTGGAATCAGAGTAGTGTATAAAAGGTACCTTCTAGTGTTTTAGCCTTCCCTCCAACCACGAAATTCCGGAATTTCCCAAATTTTTTTTTCCTCCACGTCTCCAACCACTAACCTCCCCCCCTCCTCTCCGCGCCCTTTTTTCGTCTCACGCCGTTTTTCTATCCAGAACGTCCGTTTTTTCTAGCCAGAACGCCCGTAAATTTTTTATTTCTTTAAAAAAACAATTTTTCCGCCCAAAAATCTTCCGATCTCCCGCGCCCGCGTTTCTCAAAAAAAAAAAAAATTATAACTCGTAAAGTTATAAATTCCCGATCTCCCGCGCCCGCGTCTCTCGAAAAAAAATTTATAACTCGTAAAGTTATAAATTTCCGATCTCCTATCCCCCGCGCGTGTCTTTTCCCCCCCAAGAAATTTCCTATCCCCCCGAGAAATTTCCCGATCTCGCTCGGAAAAAAAATATTTATAACTCGTAAAAAAAAAGTTATAAATTCCCGATCTCGCTCGAGTCTGATCTCTCGCCCGCGCGCGCATCTCTTAAAAGGGGGAAAAAATTTATAACCGGTAAAGTTATAAATTTTTCGTTCGAAAAAACTTTATTTCTTAGCCAACGAGTAATTAATATTGATACCCTTTTCTTCCATATCTTTTTTAAAATTAAGCCAGGCCAATACCTTTCCAACATCATCATTTCCCCAATCTTCCCTTGGTTTCTTATTAATCTCATCGATCTCTTTAATTTTTGTTCTTAATAGGTCCATCATTTTTTCCTTTCGTTATTTGTCGGTTTTAAATTCTTTTTTCCCATTTTCTATAGTATATATTTTTTTTAAAAAAACTAAATATTCTAATACAAAATAAAATTTGAATTCAATAAAATTTTTCCAAATAAAGCGTCATAAAAAAAAAAAAAAATGGCGGAAAATATAAATGATAAACAAGAATTAAAGAATATATCCGAGTGATTGAAAGATTTAAAAAGGCGAATAAGTCGTAAAGATGATATAATTAATCATATACATAGATTAATTTATGATAAAGATAAAGATATGAAAAGATTAAGAAGCGAGGAAGCAAGTCTAAAAAACCGTTTAGGAAATAATGAAGATAATTGGAAATTAGCGGGCAAAATTGTTTCTATCCAAAAAACTAGTTCGAGACGTTATGATGAATATTCGGATTTAGTAAAAAGATTACATCTTTATTTAGAAGACCTAGAAAGTGATTTAAAAATGGAGATAGATTTAAAAGAAATAGCGCGTCGAATACTTCGAAATGCTAATGTACCGGAAACGGAAATAGAAGAAAAGTATGAATCTAAAGAAACGGATAAATTACACGCGGAATGGCATTTAGATGAAAAGAGCGTAACCATAAAAGAACGTAATGCTGGACACGAAATTACGTATACTTCTAGTGATTCTGACTCTGGAATTGATTAGAGTAAATTTATAACTCGTAAATATATATTTTATTAAAAAATATATATTTTTTATTTAAAACCTTTTTAAAAAATTAATATACGCTTTTTATTTTCGTTTAAACGTTTGTTTTCCTCTCTTAGTTTGTTTATCATTGAACTATTATTGCTTATTTTTCTAGCATTAACTACGGATCGTTTAAGATTTTCGGTTTTACGATTAATATCGTTTCAGTCAACAATCACCCGTAAAGACTTATTCTCCTTTTTTAACACCTTAATACGATCATTATTTGCCGAGATTTTATTGTCGTAAAACGTGTCTGAACGCTTATTGTCTATTATGCGATAATCCATTTTTAAAAAACAAAAAATTATTTTACTCGCTTAAAATTCGGTATTTTTCAAAAATTTAAGAAAAAATTTCTCGCATAAAAAAGATGATTAGTTTAAAAATCGGGTTTATTTCGCATTTAACTAAAGTGCAAGAAGATAAAATTTATTTCGGCAAAGTAAAATATCGAGATCCTAATATAATAGCGTTACCACCATGCATAGACGAGAACGATTTCTTATCGCTTCAAAGATTAAAACCGGTTATTTACTACCAATATAGCAAGATAGATTATATTTACAAAAATATATTAACTCGCGTAACGTTAGTATTTCTGACGAAAAGCTATATTACGCTAGATTTGAATAATCTATGCACCTACGATATTTTATGGTCATATGTTAATTTGGTCCGCTTTTGTGAATGGGATGAAAAAAAACCGATTTTCATAAATCTTGTTATGGATCGTGTCTATTTTAAACCGACAGATTTTCCTCATTCGTGGGAACAGGGTGTTTTTACTAAATACAATACTTGGAGCGATGATCCTATAGAATTGGATGATGACTCCTCATCGCCGGAAGAAGAATTTAGCGATAACAAATCGCTCGAAATAGAGACTAGCACAGAAACCGCACCAGTCACGGATCCTTCTGTAATTAGAATAACGAACAAAGTACAAAATGTCGAAATAACGACGTCAGTTTGTCACGTAGGCGGAGTTTACCGAGGAGAATGCGTTATATGCGGAGATAAGGAATCGAACGTATTATTTTGTAACTGCGGTCACATGGTAGTATGTTCGGATTGTTTCGATGATAGTAAAGAGAAGAAAGCGGCGATAACTAAATGTCTAATGTGCAGACTAAAATTCGATGTGGTGAGGATATTCGAATAAATTTATAACTTTTTTTTAAAAAAGTTATAAATTTTCGTCCAACTTATAATGCCCCAAAGCTAACGTATTTATACTATCTTTTAATATAAATCTTTTATCGTCTTCGTGACTTAACGCTATTTTGTTTATCTTTTCCGTATACATTTCGTGCCCTCGACTTCTTAGTACGCGCATTTGCCTATACTGATCTTTTTTCGTGAATAAACAATCTTTATAATTTTTGAAATGTAATTCGTTTTTGATGACCGACTTTTTAATACCCTTGCACCTTTTATCCTCCTTATTATCCGAGGTTTTATAAGCGTACATTTTTGCCTTTAACCCAGCAAATTCCGTCATAATTTTACCTCCTAATTCGTCTTTAAACTTTCCTATTACTTTCTCGTTTTCGCTATAATAACACGGATGATCGGTCGGATAGTTACTCGTGTCAAATATTTTAGGTATGTCTGGACGAATATCTTCGTAAAGGTCGTACGTTTCTATTTCGAGTATAAAACTATCGGTATCCGTATAACATAATTTAACTTTATCGTTATACTTTTTCTTAAAATAATTATAATAAGTGTTATACATATGCGTCTTACTGATATCTAAAATGCTCATACCCAAATAAACGGGCTTGTCATATTTTATTAAGGTTCTCTTCATGTGTAAAGCTACTAAATTCTCGTCGAATATAGTCGTATGATCGTAATTCGGTTTTGCTGCCTGCTTTTTAAAAAAATAAGATTGATCGTAATTTTATATCTACTCTGTTTCTTATATTTTCCATCGTTTTACCAAAAACGGAATTATTCATCAACTTAAAAAAATCTTTTTTGAAGTTATTTTTAGCTTTAGTTCTCAAATCGTTGTTAAGATCGATGTAAGATTTTAACCAATTACTTTCTTTAAATTTAAATCCTCGGGTAACGTTTTTTAATTTAAGGCCCAAGTCAATATACGTTTTTAAAGCCCGATAATGCAAAACATATTTTTCTTTATCGTATAAATTGGGAATTAATTTTTTTACCTTTTCTACTTTTAAATGTTCGGGCACTAAAGGAAAGTCGTTGTGTAAATCGTGTAATGTTTTAGGGTATTCCAATTCTACCTCTAAGATACAACCTTCTTTTTTATCGCAATATTTTTCTCAATTTTTTAATTCATTTTCCGTCATCCATTTAAAACCGTGCGTGGGTAAAGGCTAGCTCATTGCTCCGGAGTAAAGACTATTTGCGTCTACGTATATTAAATACTTCGGAGGTTCGTTCGTCACATATTGATCCCCCATGTATTTATTATTCGCTTTCGAGTATCTCGTTGTACACATGCTAACACAGCCTCTTAGTCCATTTTCTACCATTAAAAGCGTGTCCAGGTCCGATAAAAGTTCTAACTTTACCTCGGTGTTCTTTAACAAGGCGTCCCAAGCTAAACCAGGAGCGGTATAATACCAACTAGGGTCTAAGTCGTAGTTTTTACGGCAAACGTTTCTAAAGTTTTCGTAAACGTCGGCTAAAAGTAATACGTCCATTTTGTTTTATAATTTTAAGTAATCTTCTAGCGTACTCGCGTTAAAAGTTTTCCAAACTTTTATCGCGTGAGCGTAGTCCTCATCAGTAATGCGTTCCCCGTTTAAACCGGAATAAAATTCTTCCATAGGCGGTAACTGCGTTTCTTTAAGCCTCTTAAAAGAGTCTAAGTATTCGTAGGGAAAAATTCCTTTTTTTCTAACTAATGGCAAATCTTCTTTCGTAAAAAATTGCAATAAAATTCTTATTTGGTCTTCATTTAAATTGCTCGAAAGATTATCTAAACTCGTACTCATAAACTTAAAGGTGTCGATGAATCTAAGTTTATGCCATATCGTTTTTTTCTTATCTTTTTCTTTTACCTCGTCAACGACAATATCCTTACTAAAGCTGATGTATTTTTCCTCGTTATTCGGGATGCAATTAATTTTACCGTAATGTTTACCGAGACTTTTAATAAAAAGGTGAGCGTCATACCCGCACAAATTATAAAAAAAAACGGGGATAAAGTCCGGCGTTTTTGCTTCTAAGTTACACGAGTTATGCGCGGCTCCCCTATATTTACCCGTAAAATGGCAATGATCTCTTACTTTATCGTTATTAAATTCTTCGCCGCAAAACCAACAATCCGTTCGATTTTCGTAATCCGTCTCTTCTTCTTCAGTCATGATAATAGGCTTTTTATCTCGGTAGTACTTTCGGTAAATTTTTCGCCCGTCGGATATTAGCCGTTCTATAAACTTTTCCCCCGCATCTTCTCCGACATAACTTCTAGTAATAGGCCGGCAAACATTATCCTCAAAACATTTTATGAGATAGTAAAAACTACAAGGCGCGTGATGATGTTGTTTTACAGTAAAACTATTTTCCGGGTTTAATTCGCACGTATGTATAGGTTCCAAAATACTCTCGAAATCGGCGTACAAAATGAAAGGAACCAGTAGTTTCCTATAATGGTTTTTAAAACTTATTGTAGTACCATTTTCCGGCATCTCGAATCTAATGCTTTCATGATCGTTACAAAATTTTCGGTGTTTTTCCAAAAGATCTTCGTTTCCAAAATGGTTTAAACACCGCTTACAAAATTTAATATTTCCGTTATGATGACTCGTTACCTGGCTTCTTACTAATCGATTAAACTTTTTTATGAGAGTATAGTGCGTTTTTCCTCCGTCCATAATATATAACAGGTCTACGTGATTAGTTTTTTCGAAGCTCGCATTTCTAATAGGATAAATTTTTTTATTTTCGTAACCAAAAAAATTGACGCTAATTTCCGGATTTTGTTTCTCGAACTTATTTATGTCTTTAATCGAGACGGGGTATTCGATCCCATCCGTGTTTAAACTGTCTTCTTTCGATCGTAAATTTCCATCTATTATTTCAGAGATTTTGTCTTTAGGATAAAGATGCCTTAAAACGCACCATAAAAAACATTTATTATCCTTATTTTTTATATTAATAACGGCCTTTTTATTTTTAATCCAATCCGGTAAATCTAACCACCCATCAGCCCCCAAAGGTTCGTAAATGACTGTATGCAGTTCTAATACCGTTATACGTACAAAAGCCCAACCGCTGCCTTCTCGTTCAAACTTTTCCATTTTTGCCGTAATGTCGTCCCACATATCTAGTAATATATCATTTACTTCATTCACGTTTAAGTTTAATATTGTTTCGAGTGAAAAGCGAATTCTTTTTCTTCCCTATCTGGGTCCGATGTAAGAAAATATCTGCTTCTAAGAACTAGTTTTACCTTTTTTTGTAGGTTACTTCTAAGAACGCCTCGAATAGACTCTTCGGTTTCGTTAAAAAAATTTTCGGGCAAATAACCCCTTTTTCCGTCTATTTTATACACTCTAGTATAATCTCGAAATGCGGATTGCCTCAAACTAATATTAAATCGTTCCCTAACGGGAGGAGCCCGCGGTACTAAAGGTACCCGAGCAGAAGGTCTAGTGCGCAACCTAATTCTTGACTGAGTCGGAGCTCTAACGCCGGGCGTACTATGGATCTTCTCATGTGTAATCTAAAGTCATCCAGTACTTTCGGTATGTTCGTGGAATATACATTATCGACGAGCCATTTATTGAAATTAGTTATTCTTCTTTGTATAGGTTCTGGAACAAACGCGGAGTAGGCTCTAGATGCGGCCCGTTTCGCCGTCGAAAATAAATTCGAAATATAACGCGACATTTTCTTTTATATTATAATAAAAAAAAATATTTAAGTTGGTAATCAATTTTATTACGATATAATCGTAATAAAATTAAGTTATAGTTATTTTATATTTATCTTTCCAAACTCTACCATTCCAATTACAAACCGTTTGAGGACAGGTCCGGATAAATTTGCTCGCTTTATAAATCGAGTAAAAATCGCGTACGTTTCCGGTTTCAACGTTTTCTACGCGAACTTTTTTAGGATTATTCCTAATATCTTTTAATCTATCGAACCTAGGATCTATCGTCTTTTCCGGTTTAGGAGGCTCTTCCGGTAATACTCCGTGTTCTTTAGCTAAATCGATCAATTGTTTTTTATCCAAATAAGAAAAAAATTTTATATTATTTTCTTTAAGAATATCTTTTAAATCCGATTTGCTTATCATTTTTTATATTAAAGAAAAATCTTAATACACTACGCTCATTTTATTTCCGTCGGACTGGAAGTTTACTCGCCTATCGCTAATAATAACGGCATATGCTTTACAAGTTCCAGCTGCTGGATTATAATTGTCAGCAAAATTTGCCTTAATGTGAATATCGGTTACGGAATATTTTATTCTTTCAGTTTGTTTGCTAACATCGAACAAAAACAACGGAAACAGATTTTTGTACTCTAACGGGGTAAAGTTGGGATTTGACGCTAAATCATCCATGAGAAAAAACTTAGATCGAAACATAGTGACATCGCCGTACGCTCTACTAAAGCGTTGTTGGGGAAACGAAAGATTGTAGTCGGTTCTAGGATATTTATAAGAATTTAACGTAACGTGAATATCCATAACTTGTAAGTGGTCGAATATAGCGGGATTTGCTCCTTGCAAATTTTGTTTGCCCTGCTGAAAACCGATAATAATGTAACGCAGAAACTCTGGCGATGTTTTAACCGCGAGCCTCCAAGTAAATGATAATGCTCGAGCAACATCCGCAGTATCGCATTGAATCATTCTATAATTAACCGGAAAACTTTCTTTATTCTGGATGTGTTTATAAAGTTCCATTTTATACTTATCCGTGGGTAACACGTGCGGCATAAGCCATGCTACTTTAGTCAGGGTAACTTTACCAGCATCAACGGCATTGAGTCTAAAAATAGCGTCATTATTGCCGGTTCTTGACAAGTAAAGAGTTTGCTTCATTCCGTATAAAACTTTATTGTAATCTTCGCAAAAACCGAAAATATGTCTTAATGGCACTCTAAAATTAAATTTACCCTTGTAATTATTATCTTCAATACTATCAATAAATAAATTTTTTCTTATCGTAAAGCCATCATTATCTGCTACTGTTGTGTTTGTATCCTTGAACCACAATTGGTTTAATCCCCGCGATTTAGAAAAATCATCATCATATTTTAACAATCCGAGCATAGTGGTAGCCCACCCCCGATGCGCTATTCTTTCGATCTCTTTACCTGAAAGGTCGTATCTAATATTACTAAAAAGATACATTAAACCGTTGTTCGTTAAAGTAACGTTGTCAGCCGCCGCATATCTTGTGTCATCATTTTTTACTAATTCGCCTTCTATAAGTAAATAACTTTCGCTAGGATGCATAAAAATATCTTGAGTTTCGATGGTAATCGTAATATCTCCTCCTTCATTGTTAAGATTGTTAACGGCACCTACAATCGGTAAATACTCGAAGTATTCGTACTCTTCGATACTATCGTCGTTAAAACCCATTTCAGTAATGTTTAAAATGCTCATTTTTTATTATATTATAATAATCTTATATTATTATAATATTTTTTATGTCGTTTTAATGCCGGCTCCGCTATTTAATTTTTTAACTAATTCTTGTATAGCGATTGCTTCATTACCACTTCCGGCTATTAAGTTGTTTACGTTTCGCGAAGTTATGGGCATTGTCGTCGCGGGTATAGCATTATACTTTTTCAAAATTTTCTTAGATTTCGGCGTTAAAGCCTTTTCGATTAACCTTTTTCCCGCATCTATAGCGGCGCTCTCTCCGGCCTCTAAAGCTTTTTTTTGCTCCTTCCTTAGCGACGCTTTTTCCAACATCGACGGCGGAGGACGCGATTTGTTTAGCTGCGCTACTAGTAAAAAGTCTCACGAGAAAGCTAGCTAAGCTGTCAAAAATTCCGGCTCCTCCGTATCTATTTCGTCTTACAAATCCTCATTTCTTATAGATGATCATATTTTTATAATAAGGACATTATTTTTTTATAGATATCACTATCGAAAACGCCTTGCCTTTTTAATTCATCACACACGCTAACGAGTTCGTTTCTTACGCCAGTATTACCCGCCGCTTTACTAGCCATGAGTAAATCGAGTTTTTCTAGCAGCGCGTTAGGGTCACTGGGGATAACAATTCCTTTTCCAACTTTTTTTTGTTTTTTTTCCCAAACAGGTTTAACAAAAGCGAGCCATTTTGTCGATCTGGAGGATTTAGGATAGGGATTTTTGGGATTATTGCCTCGATGCATAGTATTAGTATAATCTAAGATAAAATCATATGCTTCTTTATCTTCAGTTTTAAATAACTGTTTTGTTGGGCTTTTAGATGTAATAAGGTGCATCAAGCCAGGTGTATTATTAAATTTATAATCGCCAATATATATTTTTTTTTCATCAAAGTTAAACTTTTTATCCCCCCAAAAAAGTTTATTATCTTTAGTATAAACACCAAAAGTAGTGTCAGAGTCACGAAAAAAATCTTTAAAAGGTGTTAGTACTTCTTCCTCTTCTTCCTCTTCTTCTTCCTCTTCTTCCTCTTCTTCAAATGTTGATGGTAACGAACTTGTTGTTCTATAACTAGGAGGAGCCGTGCTAAAAGGATAACCTGTTTGTTGGGGCAATTGTTGCGGTAATCTTTCGGGTAATTGCTCGATAGCCGTTTTAATGCCTTTAAGACCCTTAATAGGTTTAAGACCCTTTTTAATAGGTCTAAGACCCGACGTAATTGCCCTTTGCGTTTCTTTTTGTGTTTCTTTTTGCGATTCTGTAACGGGCTTAAAAAACTCCGAAAGATCCTCTCGTAATTCTATTTTACCCGTTTTTTCCACTAATTCGTTAGCGCGAATATTCTTTTTTATCGCAAGAAATTCTCTTACAGTTTGTTCCCTTTTTATGGGATCAGCGATTTTTAAAAAAGACATTTTTTTATTAGGATTATTTTTTTTAACGCAGTTTTTAACACGTTTCGTAACTAAAACTACATGAAAATTTAATTTTAGGTTTTTTAGACGCCTTTGGCATCCAGGGTCCCGAAAGGGGCCTAATATTCCAACGGTCCGCCACGATTTTTTTCAACCAACCTCCGAAAGGACTCGCGCTGTTCTCTTCTTCCTCTTTCTATTAACGACGCCTCCGTTTCGCTCGATATCTTTTTCTCGGATTTAGACCAAATTTCTTCCTTCATCTTCTTATATTTCTCTAATTCCTCCATAATTAGTCGGAACTCTTCGTCCGTGACTTTATTATCCTATAAAGCTTTCAAGACGTGCGAGGTTATAGTGTTTAATTTCGTATCGGCGATAGTTTTAATCTTTTTGTGTTTTTTGGCTTTAGCCGTCGAATGTCTAACGGCGTATTTCCTGGCTATACTTAACAAACCGGTAAAAGCCGCGACACCTTCTATCGCTATTACAGCGGGTATTGCGACTACCGTCGATAACAAACTAATACCTCCGGCTCCCGCGGCTAAAGTAACTGTAATTAAAACGGTGTCAACGTTGTCTACTATTCTCGCGGCTCTAAAATATTTTTTACTTAAAGCTTCTCTTTTTGCGACCTCGCCTTCTAAGAAGTTTTGTATCTCGTTAATTTTCTGCAAACGATAACCCTGACCCTCATCCGCCGAAGGAGCCGTGGGTAATTCCGGATATACATTAATCTCTTTCATTTCCATTTTTTTAAAGATGATAATAAACGTGACATAAAAGTTCGTTTTCTTCTATTTTTACCGAGTTTTTAGAATTGTTAGTAATAGTAATTAAAATATTGCTAGCGTCTTTAAGACTAACCTCGTTTTGTAAACTACAGTTTTTTAATCTTAAAGAATACGCTAATGAGGTTAAAACTATGCCTTTAGTCAACGTGAAACCTAAACCTAATTGCATCGGAACTACTTGCCCCGGAGTTAACGTAATTTCTTCTTGGGCAAAGATGTTCCAAGTTAACTTATTTTCTTTTATCGGAGGATGTTTTAAATTAGGATCGAGACTCCAATGGATCATTTTTGGCCGATAAATTTTCGGTTTTACGCTAAATTTGTGAACATTCATCTTTTTTAATTTATAAAATAGCTCCTAAAATGGGTATATTTTTAAAAGGACTATTGGGCCCGAGAATGAGACCTTTTCCGTCGTAAAACTTTCCGCCCCGTTTTAAACCGTTACCGACTGATCCTAATCCTTTGCCTTTATAAGGACTTAAATAAAGACCTTGTCCGTCAGTTTCTACCCGGCAAACGCAACCTCCTTTTTTAAGGTAAAGACCCGAACCCATCGCTTTTTGTACGCCCGATGACACTAGTCCCGAAAGGGCGCCTACACCTAATGCCGGCAAAACGGTTCTGGCTATTGCCGGCAAAGCGCTCGCGGCTAAACCGGCTAACATTCTGAGAAAACCTCCCTCTATTTTTTTGTTGTGTTTAAGTTGATTGGGACTTATTCTTATCGTTACTCCGGTACCATTTTTGAAGGCTTTAGCTATTTTTTTTGCTTGGGTGCGGGTAACAGCTAAAACATCATTACCGTTTAAGTCCTCACGCGATAAACGAATACTCGTTTGGCAACCCCCTTTTTTAATAGCGGATAGAAGTTTTTGTTTTTGTCCCTCCGTTATATTAACTTTAATACTCACGTAATTCGTCATTTTTTATACGTTTTTATTTTTTTATGACTCTCTAATATGAAACCTAATCGTTAGATTTTTGCCTCTTAGATTTAGTAAAGTTCCATTTTGATCCGTAATTTTTACCTCCATATCGTGTATATCGTACTTCGTTATCGGTAAATATACTAAATTAACCGGCGACTCTATTATCTTATATCTGGGAGCGACATTGGGGAAAAAAGAGTAAATTGTGTTTTGCGTCAAACCATTAACGTAGCTTCCCGAGATAATATCGACGTTAACGAATACGGAATTTATACTAAGAATGTTCACTAGGTTTTCCGACTCGTGAAAACCCGCTTCGTATTTCGCGTGAGTAAAACCGAAAACTTTAGAAATGGAGTTCGGATGATTAAAATCTACTTGACAGCCGTCTTCGATAATAAGAATAGATTTTAGCGTATTCGTGTTTGCCGAAATGTGAATAGGATATTCGTCGTTAATTAAATCGAAATGACCTTTTTTCCTAATTTCCTGGTAAATGGTATCATTAATGTCTGAGAGGTCGTGACTTCCTTCCGGAATTAGTATTTTAACCCACGAAACGCCATTATCCGGAGAATAAATAAACGCGTTATTCGACGCGTCAATGTTTGGAAAAGAATAGTACGTTTCGAGGTTTACCAAAGCTATCTCGTATTTTCTATCGTATTCCAGCCGAATTGGGGGATTAAACATCGTCGTAAAACGCGTTTTATCGTTACTTACTATAATTTGCGACAACATTTTATGTTCCGTATTTCTCGCTATCTGTTTTAAATGATCTTCCATTTTTTTAATAGTTAAAAAATTATTTTAAAAAAATATATCTTTCGTTAAAAAAGATATATTTTTTAAAGTTTAGTAGCAAATGCACCACCGCTTAAACACTGTTTTTTAACATTTCCGTTAAAATCCGCCTTTAAGTCGTTAACTCTAGCTCTTCCTAATCTTATATTATCTTGTACCGAAAGAAGTGTACCGATATTCCCTATTTCTTTTAAATAAGGTAACATTTTCTTTATATGTTTTCTATGTTTTCTATTCGTTCTATCTTCCTTTTCGGTTTCAAAAACCTTTGCCCAATAATTTATATTACGCAATATTTCGGAAATGCGTTGGTTTAAAAAAGTAGCGTATAATACTTCTTCGCTGAGACCGCGCTCTTTAACGAAAGTTCTAAACTCTTTTTTTAGATTATAAAAACTTAAAATATTATAAAAAACGTGTTTTGGACAACGTTCGATTCCTTTTTTCAGTTCATTTTCTACAAAAGTTTTAATAACCTCTACTATAAAATTTACCGAATAGCCATTTAATCTATAATGGAGAGTATACAAATTTACCTGCGTCATTTTTTGAGAATTATTTTTTTTTTAATTTTTATTATTTTCAAATTTTTATTTTTTACTCTATCGAATTAGGTATATAAAAGTTGTCAAAACCGTCCCTATATTTTCCTTCACCTTTTTTACTCGATAAATTGATAATGATAAAACCGAAGGGCTTTTCCCATACCTTGTAACAAAATTTTCTAAACTCTTCTTTGGTCATATCTTCGCTAACGTGATCGCTATAAATATGATTAATGTTTTTATGATCTTGGCGAAAAAGGCAGATAAAATTTGCGTTTTCTCTAATAGTTTGCCTCGGCAACCTAAAATAGTTTTGCGAAAGGTAAAAGCAATCAACGTTACTATGTCTTCCTCGAATATAGTAGCATTCGCATTTATTTTGCTTTTCTAAAAGTAAATCGTCTAAGATCATTAAATTTTTGTTTTCCAATTTTAGTTCTCTCGGATCGGGTACATCTTCGGCGGTTTCGAAAAAACTACATTTAATATTTGATTTACTCGCTAGAGTTTCGATCCATTTTTCGATCAAAGCCGCGGGAGAAACGTTTTTATCCTGAACTTCGTCGCGCATGTGAAACAGCCTTAAAATTGCCTCTTTAGGTAATTTTTCTTCGAAAGCTTTTTTAAGTATACGATATTCGGGTTGAAAAAGACTTTTTCCAAAAACACATCAATTATCGTAATTGAGCCAATCCAGTCTTAGCAAAAGGTTTAGTAAAAGAGTCATCTTACCGCATCCCGATTTACCCATGATTAGTCCTGTAATGCTTTTAGGCAAAAAAGGGTTATTAAGTCTCTTCGATACTACTTCGTTCCACGATAAATCTATGACATCCATTTTTTATATATGTTTAAATAAGTTTAAATTATATATAAAAAGATGTATTGCGTTAAATGTAGAAAAATCACCGATACTAGCGACGTGAATTACGTTGTTAGTAAAAATGGAAGAAATATGGCGCGCGGAAAATGCGTCGTATGCGGAACGACTAAAACAAATTTCGTTAAAAAAAGGGCGGTTCACTACTAAATAAGTTTATTAATAACTTAACGGTTGAAATGCATCTCCCGGGTCATAATTTCACTGGACTCGGTACTAAGCTAAATAAAAGACTCAAACTTAACGCCGAAAGAATGGAGTAAACCGATAAACCGGGTTGATAAAGTGGCTTACCATCACGATATTTGCTATCTTAAACATAATGACACGGCTACCAGAAATTCTATTTGCGACGCTAATATGTTAACGGAACTAAAGGGAATCTATAATCCGACTATTAGAGAAAAAATGGAACGATTCGTCGTTAGTAATATGATCGGAACGAAGAAGAAATTCGGAATGGGAATTAGGTCCCCTTCAGGGACCCGAGCGTCAAAGACGCCTAAAAAAAAAAGTTCGAAATGACGACGCTGTCGGAAGAGCTGCATAAACCCGTAAAAAGAAAGTTTAAGAAAAGAAGAGTTTTAGTAAACGGTATCGATAGGATATGGGCCGCGGATTTAGTAGACATGCAAGCGTTTTCTAAATTTAATCAGGGTATCAAATATCTTCTCGCAGTCATCGATATCTTTTCCAAATACGGTTGGCTGATTCCGTTAAAAGATAAAACGGGAAAATCCGTTACCGAGGCATTAAAGATTATTTTTAAAGAGAGGAAACTGGAAAAAATGTGGGTGGATAAAGGTAAAGAGTTTTATAACAAGGATGTTAAAGACCTGATAGAGTTGTATTCTACCGAAAATGAGGAAAAATCTAGCGTCGTCGAGAGATGAATTAGAACGATGACAGAAAAAATGTGGAAATATTTTTCCGCTAATTCCACTAACGTTTACATTAACGCGCTGTCGGATCTCGTTAAAGAATATAATAACGCGAAACATTCTTCTATTAAGATGACGCCGGTAAACGCTAGTAAAAAGGTTAATGAAACCGAGGTTTGGAAAACTCTTTATCCCGAAGGTCACGAAATAAGGGATATAAATCCTAAGTTTTCTGTAGGCGATAAAGTAAGGATATCTAAAAAGAAAAAGACTTTCGAAAAGGGATATACCACAAGATGGACCGAAGAGGTTTTTACGATTTCCGAAGTAAAACGTACGTCGCCCGTAACGTATAAAATTACGGATCTTAACGAAGAAGAAATAAAAGGTACTTTTTACGAACCCGAACTACAAAAAACTAGCCAGGAGTTGTTTAGGATAGAAAAGGTTGTTAAAAAAGGAAAAAAGAAATCTTTGGTAAAATGGAAAGGGTATTCTGACGAGTTTAATTCTTGGGTTGATAACGAAAACATTAAAAATATTTAGATATAAAAAAATGTCGGATATCTCGATTAAAAACGTAATTTTACCGAACGAGCCGTTGAGCAACTTCGAACTAGAAGATGCCGCTAAAAAATTAAAAATTCCTTCTTTTAGGGGGATATTTTTACGAAACGCTTTACCGAGAAGATGTAGAAAAAAAGAATGCGGCATATTAAATCTCGATGATACTAGCGGTCCCGGGACGCATTGGGTCGCTTGGTATAAAGACGGTAAACTAAAAATTTATTTCGACAGTTACGGCGTCCGACCTCCTCTCGAACTTCGAAACTATTTGATAGATCCGATATTTTACAATTCGGACCAATTACAACGAGCCGACCAAGTATTTTGCGGTCATTTATGCTTGTATGTTCTTAAAGAGCTAACCTCGGGAAATAAATTTCAACGAGTTTTAAATAAACTTTTTTAATTATATTAAAAAAATGCCGGTCAATAAATTCGGAAGAATGGATGACGTTAAGCCGAGCGATGATGGAGCGTCGTTAACTTATATAAATAATAATTTTTTGCGTAAAGACAGAACGACGGAAGTTACCGGTTCTATAAATATGAACGGTAATACATTAACGCGAGTTAGTAACCCTGTAAATCCTCAAGACGTCGCAACTAAGAATTATGTCGATTCCAACACCGGGTTGTTAAACGAAAATGGAGGCTATCTCATGACGGATTATTTAAATATGAGTTTTAATAAGATAAAAAACTTGGGCGATCCTACGGAACCGAGCGAAGCCGCTAATAAAAAATACGTGGATGATAAAGGTGGGCGATAGTAAAATGACAGGTTGGTAGTTTTTCCGCCATCGGGGATATAGATATGGGAAAAAATAGAATTAAAAACTTGCCCGAACCCGCTGCTTGGGATGACCCTGTGACGAGGTCTTTTCTTACCACACAGCTTTTAGTTTTTTCCGAGCGTGAGAAAGGCAAAAAATCTTTATCGAGAAACGTTGACAGTTCTTTTACCGCAAATGGTCAAATAGATATGAAAGAAAAAAGAATTATAAACTTGCCCAGACCCGTCGATAGGAGCGATCCCGTAACAATATCTTATCTAACCGAGCGGTTAACAGCTTTATCGGTGCATTTAATAGATTTATCCAAAAAGGAAAAAACTAAACCTATAATAAGTGTTCACGCCGAGGAACAAGGAACTTTATTTGACGGAAATTTCGAATTTTCTTTCGGTAATGGCAGCAACGGAAGATCTCACAGACACGGGGGTTATTGCATGTCAGCTCCGGGCAGAATTATAAGAGGTAGTTTAACGGTTTTAAAAGGAAATAAGTTTTTAGAAGAAGAGATAAAAATTAACTTAGTCGTAAATGATGAGGAAAAAACGGACTATTCCTTAATAAAAAAAACAGGAGATGCTTGCAGTTGCATAATTTTTCCTCAGCCTTTAGAATTAAAGCGGTGCGACGTTATAAACTTTATAACGAGAACTGGCAATAACGACGTAAAAAATGCTTATTTATCGATACTTATAGAACTCGATTTATAAAAAAAATTTATAACTTTAAAAAAAGTTATAAATTTGCTTTTTTAATATTATAAAGCAGTAACTTAATCATCTTCGGTTTCGCTTTCATCGTCGGAACCAAACGTTAATTCCGCAATATCGGTAGGTCGGTTCATAGTCGCTCTTTTAGGCGGAAGAACATCCTTTTTAGAAACGAGAACTTCGGAAACGCTAGTATGTATTTTAATCGTAGTATGATTAATAATAATAATAATTAATGTATTTTAATTGTAGTATGATTAATAAAAATATCTGTTATATCCATATAAACGATTACTTTACATCTTACTTTATCGAAAGAATTAGGATCTTTTTCTTCGAGATTTTTATCTTTACCTCTTTCGAAAAAACGAGTATCTATCACGTTTTCTACGTGTTTTTTGGTTTCTTTGTCGTATATTTTAGTTTGTTTTAGTTTCAGGTAAAAAATATCTTCGTCAACAATTTTTAAATTATTAAAACTCTTATTTTTAATATTTTTATCATCCTTTATACATTTTTTAGGCGCTTCTTTTCGTAAAAAAGCCGAAATTTCATCTAATACTTTTTTAAACCCAATTTCTTTCGGCGTCGGATTCTCATAGTCGTAAAAAGATAAAAAAGTCATAAAGTAATCTTCCGTATTAGTTTTATATTTTTGTAATCCGTACGTAAATAAAAGACACGAACGTAATCGTAAACTTTTCGTTTTTCCATCCGGATATTCGTACAAGATCCCTATCGATTGATAATTATAAGACCTAACTTTTGCAAATTACTAGTTTATTTAAATCGAAGTCTTTAAAATCTATATAACTCATCTCCATCCCGCTTTTTGACATATAAATTTTTTTACTTAAGTCAAATTTTTTTATTTAACTTTTTTTAAAATAAAAAAATTGAAAAATAGGAATTTTTATCCAATTAACCGAGTTTTTTCGTTTTAAGAAATGAACGAAAAAATTTCTACCCAAGTATTTATGGTTTACATGAACATAAATGACCTTAACTTAGAAAAGTTGCGTGAAGAGATCATTAAGACGCCCGAATTAATGAGCACGTCTTATAGTCCGAAAAAAATAGAAAAATCCCGTTCCAAAGAATTTTTTTATTGCATTTTATTTTTTTTTCGTCGATGGAAAAAAAATCAACTTGAAAGTTTTTAAAAACGGGGTTATACAGCTTACTGGGTGTAAATCTTATGATCATTGCGTAAAAGGTTTAGTCCTTTTATGGGACGTACTCAAGAAAACTCCGTCTTGTATTTTACTCGATAGTCTAAAGATTTATTTGGTTTCCGTAATGAGAAACGTTATTATTAATTTAGGGTTTTCCGTGGACAAAGAAAAACTGAGAAACTATTTTGCCGACAATAAACGATATAACCTTTTACCATCCATGCAAGATTCTATAGGAATTAAGCTTATATCGCCCGTAGAATCTATCGATGATATGCCGGTTTACAAGCTCGATATAAGTAAAGAAGATAATATCGCGCGTTTGGAAAAAGAAATACCCTACGATAAATTTCGAAGACGAAAAATGCGCGTAAACTATCTAGAAAATACGATACCATAATTGTATTTCCCACGGGACGAGTTTTGTTTTCCGGAATACACGAAAAATACCAAAATCCCTCGGTAAAATGGTTTTCGGATATTATGTTTAAAATAAAAGATAAGGTCGTGGTAGAAGAATTTCCAATTTGTCATTTAAAGGATTACTTGCGTCCAAATTTATAACTTTTTTAAAGTTATAAATTTTTTTTAATTTTTCGAGAAAACAAATCTTACTAATCTTACTACTCTTTCTATTATCGTAAGCCTATGATCTTGTTCAATTACGTAAAAATTATTTATTACCGCCCTGCAAATAGCGCATTCGTTTCTTCCCACGTTTTTAGTATTACAATCCCTACACATACAAATATGACGGCAAGGAATATTAATTATATCAGGTTTCTTATCTAGGCACACGCAACATTTATCGCACGTGATTAAAGTTTTTTTCTCCAGGTACTTCATCATTCCAGGTTACCTCATTTTCCCACTCTAAATCTTCGGGAATATTTTTGTCAGAATCTTCGAAATCGCCATATGGTAGTCGCCCACCAAAAGATGGATCTTCCCCATCAGGATCAGAATCTTCGTCAGAGTCCTCTTTATAACCAATTTCATCGAGTATTTCCATTTTTTTAGTCGCAAATTCTTCTATCACTTCTCCCAGACCATAACGAAAACACTCGGCACCCGTTATTTCATTTTCTAGATCGAATATTTCGTAATATCGATATTTAATTTCGGTTTCTATCCCTAGTTTTTCATGCTCTAGTCTAAGAATAGAAGATGTTTCTTCCGCAGCAGCAGTTGTTATTTCATTTTCTATATCATATAACCGATTATTTAGATCATTAATTTCGATCTCTGCATCTAGCACCATTTCCTCGTTTAAACGAATAAAAGATAATTCTTTCGATCTTTTAAGTACCATTTCGCGAATTTGCCGGTTTATAAAATTAACCAGCTTGTGTTGGTTTTTTTCCAATTGGTTTCCTCTCAATCGGTTTATTCTAGTTATAACTGTGCCCATTTTTTTTTTATGGAGCTTTATTCGCGAAAAATATTTACAAAAGTCAAAAAAATTTTTTTCGAATGAGAATTTTAAAAAAATTGAATTTTTTTAGAGAGACACGCGCGGGGGAAATTTTAAAAAAAAAAAAAAAAAAAAAAAAAAAAAAAAAAAAAAATTTAAATAAAAAAATTTTAAAAAAATTAAATAAAAATATAAAAAAAAAATCTTTAAAAAAATTAAATTAAAAAAAAAAATAAATAAATAAATAAATAAAAAAAAAAAAAAAAAAAAAAAAAAAATAATAATAATTTTTTTTTTTTTTTTTTTTTTTTTTTTAAATAAAAAAAATTAAAAAATTAAAAAAATAAAAGAAAAATAATAAAAAATTTTTAAAAAAATTAAAAAAAAAAAAAAAAAAAAAAAAAAAAAAATTTTTAAAAATTAAAAAATAAAGTTTGTTCGAACGAAAATTTATAACTTTACCGGTTATAAATTTTTTCCCCCTTTTAAGAGACGCGCGCGCGGGCGAGAGATTGGACTCGAGCGAGATCGGGAATTTATAACTTTTTTTTTACGAGTTATAAATATTTCTTTTTCCGAGCGAGATCGGGAAATTTCTCAGGGGGATAGGAAATTTCTTGGGGGGGAAAGACGCGCGCGGGGGATAGGAGATTGGAAATTTATAACTTTACGAGTTACACATTTTTTTTCAAGAGACGCGGGCGCGGGAGATCGGGAATTTATAACTTTACGAGTTATAAATTTTTTTTTTCGAGAAACGCGGGCGCGGGAGATCGGAAGATTCTTGGGTGGAAATTTTTTTTTTTAAAAAAATAAAAAATTTACGGGCGTTCTGGCTAGAAAAAACGGACGTTCTGGATAGAAAAACGGCGCGAGACGAAAAAAGGGCGCAGAGAGGAGGGGGGGGAGGTTAGTGGTTGGAGACGTGGAGGAAAAAAAAATTTGGGAAATTCCGGAATTTCGTGGTTGGAGGCAAGGCTAAAACACTAGAAGGTACCTTTTATACACTACTAATCAGTTTGTTAACCATTGACCAAACAATCCTGTGGGGCTTCGAAAATATAGTTGGAGAAACTGTATGTATTCAGCATGTTCTCTTTTTTCGACAGCGTTTTTCACCCATTTGAAAGATTTTCAAAATTTTGTCAAATAGAACATTTTCATCGAGGATAAAAAACCCTGAAACTGTAACACAAATAAGCCCACTTAATGTTATATTCTCCGTATCTGAATCAACGGACCAGGGAAAAAGTTTTTGCAGAGAGTGCAGATTCAGACCAGACTCCTCAGAACATGCAGTCGGATCTTGGATCTATCATGCCAGTTTTTCGAGTTATTCTACTCAAGACAGCAATAGTCCTGCAATATTTAGACTGCCTTTCCAAGCTTAACATGTCTATTTTAACAATTTAGTGCTCTAAGCGTGCAGATGTCAGCAACATGTTTGTCTCATCAGCTATTCCATATTGGCCGATTCTCATCCTTTCCACATTTCAGATAAAGAGATCAAGGCTACCGCAGTTATGCTCTTTCTGATTAGAATGACTCAAATACATGTACAATTACCTTTGTTGGCTATGGACAGGTAAAGTCGCTTTTGAAGACAATAAAAGATAAAGATCAGACTGTCCGTTGAACGCAATGCAGTTCAATATCACAGACGTCCGTATCTTAGATCTAATTGCTAGTCGATTAACTGAGTGTTTTAACTCTTAACCAAACTATTCTTTTTTCATGCCCATAAGAAAGAAGTTGAAAACATTGTGAGAAAACGGGAAAAAGTAGGTTACCATTTTCTCCTTTTCCCATGTTTTTTTTTACCCTTTCAACGATTCAAATCATCATTTGGTCTACATTTAATTCATGTGCAAATGCTTTTGATTTGGACAAATCTAAAATTTTATCATTTGGTAAAGAGTTGAAGGTTAGGGAGCTATTGGTTATCTACATTCTGTGAAAGTATTATGTAGGAGAAATTTGCCATCGTAAACAGGCTTTTTAAGTCACTGTACAAAAATAAAATATCAAAGATCCCAAGCGATTGTACAACCGCCTAACAAGTGACTGTACAAATGTGTTTTTTCAACGTGTCATTTTAAACGAAGGATAAGGAAGACTGTAGTCGACTTTGTTACCAACCTTGACATCTTTTCACAAAAATATGAATAAAGAAACAGCTCGTACACTTTCCCTTCAGAAAACAGGTTTTTAAGCTGAGTAATCCAGTAAAAACAATAACAGCATTGTTTTGGGACAAATCATCTGTATTTTTAGCACGGTCAAATGATCCAGGCATCCCGATTGCTCTTAGGAAGATTCACAACGGTCATACGTGATATGAACTATGCATAACAGACAAATGATTGGATATGATTGATTGAATGGTGTTTAACGCCGCTTTCAACATTATTTCAGTCATATCACGGCGACAGCTCACATATTCGCGTATTTCGTGGGTTTTATCAGTACTGGGATAATTGAATATGAAGATTTTATAATAATTGTCAAAACAAATGAAAGATCGCCAGCTTGACCTGCCATGTGAACACAAATTTTCACATCCAAGTGACATACCGCCACTGTACAGAATCCGAAGTCACATACAATCCCGAACATTGTACACTTCCGGTCCTACACTGTGGGAAATATGAAAACGGTCAATCCAGTGTTTTATTTGTCTACAATTTCTCATGCATTATTTGCCAGCCATCTATCGAAGATCAGTCTGCAAGTTTTGTGCAATCCCATTTTGATCTACATTATCGATAAAACATCTAATGTAACATATGATATTAAAATTGCTGAAGAAGTCGTCCCTTTGAGAAATCGAACATAATATAAACTTTAATGGAGAAAGCGTATTTCGCTTAATTGATGTTTTTATCATTAATGTTGAAGCCCGGACTTCCGCCTTGCTATGCGCCTGGTTCATATAATTGCTGAATAAATATAATGGCTAAACCCTGCTCCTTTGATTTATTATATTGGGCGATGTCCTGAAATTTGTTCAGAGTTTAAATAATTCGTGAAAAAAATACCCGGAGATTGCGCTATAATTAGTCATAGACTCAGACGTAAGGGAAGCCCAGGGTGGAATTGTATCAGACCGTGTAGAACAAGATCAGATGCTCGTTCTGGGCAGCCTGATCTTGATTTACACTGTCAGTAGCGCAATGAGTCGCGCTTAGAAACCTAAGAAATGGCAGTCCCGATATGGAGTGTGTAATGATCCTAAACTTCTTGTTACGCCCCTGCGAATGCAAAACATATTGTCCATCTTTACGTACAAATTCTCCTTTTGCCACAGTGTTTTCGAAAATTGTCTGATGCAAGATGAAGAATTTTGTATATGCCAAGTTATTTATGTCATGACTCCTTGGCCAGAACTTTTGCTAAGCTGAGTAATCGAACCTGCTACTTCCGGATTGCTATTACTATGCATTACTAGTCCCAAAGGTATCGGGCCTCTGCAGAGGGAATCGTCTGCAATTCGCTTAACCGTCGGTGTTATTTTGTACAGTATAGATCAAGATCAGTCTGAAGAGAACTTGCAGGCTGATTCAAAATCTGACCGTGAACAGTGTAGATCAAGATATGACTGCACAGAATGTGCAATCTGACCTTGGATCCACACCGTCCAATACGGTGAGATTTTCTCCGACGAGCAAAATTTTTAAATCGTAAACTATGGGTTTTCACTATTGGCTGGGACCTTTTGCGAACAGTGTAGATCAAGATCAGACTGCACAGAACGTGCAGTCTGATCTTGGATCCACACTGTCCTAATAGGAAGTTTTTTTTTGCCCCAAAATAACTTTGAAATAGCATCAATTGGCTTTTTACTAGCGGGTTGAAAGTTTCATTTCACTTATTTCGCAGGCTAGGGGTAAATATCTTCATCTTTTCACTGCAGCTTTAACTGACGGATGGTATGGATCGGTATCAGACTGCAGAGAATACATGGCCTTATCTTTGATATGCAGCAATCGCAAGTAAATGCTTTAATATAACACAATCGCACCTGCAATTTGCGGCAAAAAAGCAGAATTTGTATTTGAGCCATGCTCTGTGAAGATGGGGCTTAATGCATCTGCGAAAAGTATCGGTCCAGGTTAGCTTGCGCGGACAACTGACTTGGGTCGAAACTTTTCGATACTGGGCAATTTTCTGCATGTCAAAGAACCAGTGCACCTCATGAATCAGTCGGTTGTTAGACAAAATGGTTTTAATGGTCCATATGTATGTGATGGCTTTCATCGAGAAGATGCCGTAAGCCCCCTTTTGCCAGAGCACGACCCATTGATTTAATCTTGTGAAGAGTGAAAAGGTAAGAAAAGGTGAGAGGTAAGAAGTAAAGGGTAGAGAAAAATACATCAATCAATGCTTGAACGGTTTAGCTGATTAAAAAGTTATTTATACCTGAGGCGATAACGGTTCCTTTTTATCCATACATCACCATTACTTTCGTGAATACTTCTCACCGTTTGAGTGAACGTTACGCAACGGATTTCGTGAATACTTCTCACCTCTTAATTCAACATCACTCAGTGAGTTTTTTGTGAACACTTCTCACCGTTTGAGTGAACAGTACTCAAAAGATTTCGTGAATACTTCTCACCGGTTAAGGGAACATTACTCAATGAGTTCTTGTGAATAGTACCCACCGTTTGAGTGAACATTACTCAGTAAATTTTCCGTGAACACCTATCACCGATTCATTGAACATTACTCAGTAAGTTTCTTGTGAATACTTCTCATAGTTTGACTGAACATTACTCAACAGATTTCGTGAATACTTCTCACCGGTTAAGTGACCATTACTCAGTGAGTTTTTTTGTGAATACTACTCACCGTTGTAGTGAACATTACTCAGTAAGTTTTTCGTGAATACTTCTCACTGATTCAGTGAACATTAATCAATGAGTTTTTGTGAATACTACTCACCGTTTGAGTGAACATTACTCAGTAAGTTTCTTATGAATACTTCTCATCGTTTGACTGAACATTACTCAGCGGATTTCGTGAAGACTTCCTACCGTTTGAGTGAACATTAATCACAGAGTTCGTGATGATATTTCGTCGTTGTAATGAGCGGTACACTGATCTTTTATTACGCAATTATTTCTCACTTTTTTTGTTTCCAGTTGACCTTTACACATTACCAGACAATCCCCATTTTAAATAACCGTTAGGAAAATGCTTTTTGACACATTGTGAGAAAAGGAGAAAATCATTTTCTCCTTATCCAACAATGTTTTCTGACCTATAAAGGACAAACACCGTACTTTGAGCACCAACGTCGTCTACATTTGCTCTTAGTGTAGACAAACCTCAAAATTTGTCAGCTGAACCACGGTAGCTCCGTTGGAAGCATACAGGACTTGAGAATAGGAGATCGTTGGTTCGATCCCCAGCTCGGCCAATTCTGGTACTTTTTGAGTAAATCTCAGAGCAAATTGGCTATGTCAAACTCCATTAACATGTATTTGAGCCATGCTATGTGAAAAAGGGGCTTAATGCATTCGCAAACGTATCGACCCATGTCAGCCTTCGCACTGTGCTTACATGGGCCGAAACTTTTTGCAAGTTGTCCATTTTCTCCATGTCACAGGACCACTCTACCACATAATTCAACTGGTTGTTAAGTGAAAAGAGAAGAATTTTATTGATCCATGATTATGTGATAACTTGCTCGGCAAAATGAATTCCTGAGATGCATTTAACCCCTTTTTGCCAGAACGCCGCTCAAACAGGTCAGCCAATCAGAGTTCGTGTTATCCTGAAATTTAGAAAATTCCGGCGAATAAGACTAAGAATGTGCTTTTAGAATGCTTGAGCTTATACTACAGAAAAATCCCTATTAAAGCAGATTTTGGGCATAATGTCATAATTTCTTAACCGATTTCAAAACGATAGAACTGTGCATTTTTATTTTAGTTATTGATTTTTTTTTTTTTTTTTTTTATCTGTTCTTTCTCGTTTGGGGCTGCATCGAATAGCTAAGTTCTATTGCAGCTGTGTTGTCCGTCGTCTGTTCTTGGTTGAATGACAAATTTTTGCCCAGTAAATAGCAACTGGCGGGGACCAAGCCCGGGATGAGCGGTTATGCAGGCAGGTCATTCAATAAGATATGAGTGGAGGCGGCCTTTGAGTAACTGTTTTTGCAAATCATTGCCGGTATTTGTTGTGCGCCCCACCCAAGCATTTTAATGTATGTATACAGTTCCCGTGTTTAGTTAAGAAAATGATTGAAAGCTTTATTCTGGGAAACATGGAATACTTTACTTGTGAATAAATGCTAGGTTGCCGATAAGAACTGCATCTCGGTTTTCATTTTCGAGTTTCATCGTTTCATGGTTTTATAGATATATCCCGCTGCCTTTCTTTTAATTGGAGTTTTACGCCGGTTTACAGAGCTTAGGTCATATCAAGGCGGTCAGTGCACCTATGCATGTATTCCTGGCTTTCTCACACCAGTGCCGACACAATTTCCTTCCAAGCCACTGGCTACTTTCTCACATGCATCATAGGTGAAAGGCAATATATCGCAAAAAGTGAGATTTTCCCGCAACCGGGTGTCAAACCCGCAACTACCATGTCTCGAGTCAGTTGCGCTAACCAGTGAGTTACCCGTTGTAATCATGCTGGCGTTATTTGAAGGTCATCCAGGCATACGTTTAATGCATATTTCAAATGTTCAAACCGCTCTCCTGAAAATTGATTTCTCTGTAGTACCATATCCGACCTACTAAGCGCGCTATGCGCTCAAATTTTTCGACAATGACCAACAATTAGGGAACACTCGTCCTTCCAGTTAAGCGAACTTCATAATTTCCTACCCTGTATAATGCTTGTATCATGGCAACAGACACAATTTTCAAGGTTGCACTTAATGTCATAAATCGACTAATTAAAAGTTTATATACAAGAAAATATTGATGCTTAACATCAATGGTGCCGCAAACTAGTTGTTTCTGTAACAGGGCACAATGCATTGGGTTATTTCCTAATACGCATCTCTTGCACAATCTTCGTAGAGGTCCAAGTGGTGATACTGTATTTAAACTCTGGGCCATCTGGTTTTTGACAAGATTTTTAAATTTCATATCATTAAAGGCTATTTGCAAACTTCTTATCAATGGACTGGGCCATTTCTTTATGCACAGGACATCATTTGGACACAATTGGTAGATAGAAATGTTAGAGCTGTTGCCTTTCTGATATTTGATAGAAGATTTTGAAAAGTGTGCAACAAATATGGCTATGCGCAAATTTGTGACATCTGGGTGGAGGGGAGCATATGGCAACTTTTGACCCGAAGGCCACCATTTGAACATACTAGTACTTGGTAGAGGTCACTGTAGCGATAATACACATGAAATATCAAAACTCTTGACCGTCTGATTTTGAACAGGAAGATTTTACATTAACGAAAGAAAAGTCTGTTATCGGATTGTGCTAAATCTGACACTCCAGCACATATGTCTGGTATCATACAACCCCTCTCTATTATAGATATAATAAAGACTTGAATGAAGTCCTTATATCTATATAGACTGGAGGGGTTGTATGATACCAGTCATGTTAGGCGCTCCAACATTGATTTACGGATGTTTCGGTAACAGACGAGTTCGGTAAATTGGACTTATAGAGTAAATTGATTGGATATTTCGGTAACAAGGCAGTAATATAGTGCCGTGACGTTTTTCACACCCATGGCTTCTGTTTGTGCTAACGTTTTTTCTTTTAATTTGCAATTCTCACTCGTTTTCTGACGTAAATATATTTGTTGTTCTTTCCATGCTGTATAAATAAATACCTGAAATTAGTAAATTTTGATCACCATATCTTATTTTCGTTTTTCACCCATAGCTGATTCATGTAATGAATAATATACGATCCCTGATAAAACCCAGCCCTAAGCTTGTACCCGTATCACTTAATCGTCCTACAGATAACAGACTCCAACTTTAAGCCAATCCTCAAGTTTTTTAAAAATGTTTTATTAAAACTGACGCTATTCTTGTCAACGTTTTCTGTGTGAAAAATAATTTCTTCCGGAAACAAATTGGTCAACTTCCAAACCAGCCATTTACCCTCAGAACACCTTTCACTCTTGTTTCCCTTGCGACCGATTCAGACAAAGATCAAACTGCAAAGCAAAAAAAAAAAAAAAAAAAACAGAGTCCGATCGTTGGTTTACGATGCCAGCTTTTCTAAGACATTATGAGGAAGGACAACTTTGCTTTGAAATAGCTAATATCAGACCAGGGATCGTATATTGTAATATATATATTGTTCTGTTTCTAAAATGAAAATAGCCTTTACTTTTTTCGATGCTCTAAGGGTTAAAATTATGGATAATTAACGTGAATTCAGAAATAAAGATAATACATTTGAAACACTGTGGCAAATGAAGAGAGGGAGTGAGAGATAGAGAGAGAGGCCTTGACAATAATGCTTTCGTGCATACTTCTTGTGATTTTGACCATGAACATTTGTGCCCATCTAAAAGATATCTGTTCTGTATTGTTCCTCTCCATTTTCCACACAGTTTTCAAATCTGGTCTGGTGCACAAAAATCGGCGTCTGCTGGTTTTAAAGTGCGTTCATCAATACAACACTGCATAAAAAAATCATATGCGTACTATTTGAGAGCGAAGGGAGTACTGTATATTGTATATAGACGCGTTTACAGCCTGTTTTCACACCTCCCATTGCCAACAAGATAAAGAAGTTTCCCGTAGATCTTAAAGATTAACCCCGGTTTATGAAAACCTGAAACACCAATGGACAAGAAGAAACTCGCAGATCAGACTGCATGTAAAAGTTATGGGGATCGGGCATGTTTAGATCACACACTGCTCGTGCAGTTTGAAAAAAGTATTTGTCAAAAAAAGTATTTGCTACTATCTATCTCTCGCGCTCACTCTCTTCTTTTGCCACAATATTTTACCTGTATTACTTGTGTTTCTGAACTAAATTTAACTATCCATAATTTTAAATCTAAGAGCGTCGAATAAACCCAACGGTCATTTTCATTCTAGATATAAAACCTATTTTTAGCAGTGTCAAGGTTTTCTTGTTCAGAATGTCTTGCAAAATTGACAAATGAAGATCAAAGATCAAACTCCGTGTTTGGTGTACTCTGATCTCGATCTGCACCGGCCGCAATGAATGAATGAATGTTGTTTTATGGCGCATCGACAGCTTTGGTCATTTAGCGCGCATATCTGTGTCGAATGAACGGTTAAGACGGATTTTTTTTTTTTTTTTAAAGATTTGAGGCATGCTGACAGTAAAAGAGTTGAATTAAGAAGGATCATGTGTGATCTAAGTATGTATAAAAGATATAATTGAGCAACAGGGCTTCCCTATTAACTCAAAAAGGTTTGGAATAATGATGTTAAGACTGCGATAAAAAGATTTGAACAGTCTTAAATTGATAATAAAGGAGTCTTTACATGAAGAATGAATGTCTCCAATGAGATAAGATGCCCTCAAAAGAGGTAATCCTCCCATTAAGGGGATGCAAACTTAAGATTGTGATAAAAAATTTGAACAGTCTTAAAATGATAAGAAAAAATCTTTAAATGATGAAAGGTTATGTGTAACTGATAATGTGCATAAAATATAATATTGAGTGGCTGGGCAATCCCTGCCTACTCAAAGCTCCAGACGAAAAAGTTAAGAATGTGAATAGAGAAAGGGTGGAGCCTCCAATGGGATCAAAACACTCCCATTAAAGAGGTCCCGTCTCCAATGAGATAAGATGTCCTCAAAAGAGGTAATCCTCCCATTAAGGAGATGCAAACTGGAGATAAAAAGGTTTAAGCAGTAGAAATATGAGTTTACACAACGGGTTAAAAAGTTAATTAAGAAAATATCACAGCTTGTTGTATAGACCAATCTCTTTGATAAAGGTAATAATTGAATCAATGTTGACTGTTTCAAAGAGGTTGTGCATACTGTCAACATTGTAGTATTTCTCACGAATTGGTTGAAAGTCAATGCAATCTAATAAAATATGTTTTATTGTAAGGTGTTCGTTGCATTGAATACATTCTGGTGCATCTTCTCTGGTTAAGAGCCAGGAGTGTGTAAACCGAGAATGTCCGATTCGGAGCCTTGTGATTATCACCTCTTCTCGACGAACAGACCTGTAAGAGGGGTACCATTCGCCAAGGGTTGGTTTAACGGAATGGAGTTTGTTGAAGTGATCAGCATCCCACTGGGATTGCCAAAGAGATTGGATGAAAGGTAAAATGGACGCTTTAAAATCTGTGTAAGGTATTTTAAAATGAGATATGGGTAGAGACAATGCCGATTTGGCAAGTTCATCGGCCTTTTCATTGCCTCGAATACCCATGTGACTAGGAAGCCAGCAAAATACAAACTTGTGTGTATCGGAGAGAGAGGAAATTCTCTCAAGAACAGCACAAATAGATGGGTTATCAATTTTCTGATTATAAAGAGCCTGGAGTGTAGAGAGAGAGTCTGAGAACAGAAGAAAGCGATTAGACCTACTTTCCTCTGCAAGACTCAGGGCAAGGTCGATTGCTTTCACTTCAGCAGAAAAAATTGAAGTATTGTCAGGAAGGCGACATTTTTTACTTTTATTACCAAATACTGCTGCTGCTGAAACAGCGTGCCCATCTTTAGATCCATCTGTATAAATGGTTTTATAGGAATTGTACTGCTCTTTTATTTCCTGGTACTGAGTTTGGAAAACAACTCTATCTGTGGTTGACTTCTTGTGGGCTACAAGATCAAAACGAAATTCAGCAGTCTTTATCAACCATGGAGGGGTATCAGGAATTTTGTTTTCACAAATGGCATTCATGTCAACATGGAGATTGTCTAGATGAGGTTCCATGCGGATACCAAATGGAGTTATTGCATTTGGCTTCCTAGCAAATAAAATTTTGCAGCCAGGGTTAAAAACAATTTTGTGTGTAGGGTTGGATGGGTTTGCTTTCAGTTTTAACAGATATTGAAGGGATAGTTTGAGCCTTCTATGAGAGAGAGAAGGCTCATTGGCCTCTACATACAGGCTGTTAATAGGAGAAGTTCGAAAAGCCCCAAGGGCCAAACGTAAACCCTGATTGTGGATTGTGTCAAGGATCTTCAAGTATGATTTGCGGGCTGAACCATACACAATGGAGCCATAGTCTAACTTTGAGCGAATGAGGGAGCGATAGAGACGTAGAAGAACTTTCCTATCAGCTCCCCAGTCCGAATGAGCAACTGTTTTTAGAAGATTAAGTGCCTTATAGCATTTCTTTTTAAGTGCTTTAATGTGGGGCAGGAAGGACAATTTCTTGTCAAAGATGACACCTAAAAATTTAAACTCTGGTACAACTTCAATTCTTGTGTTGTCAAGATGTAGCTCTGGGTCTGGATGATGACCTCGTAATTGACAAAAGTGAACACATTTTGTTTTGGTCTTTGAAAACTTAAAACCGTTTTCATCAGACCATATTTGCAGTTTGTTTAAACACTGCTGAAGTTGTCTTTCAATAATGGCCATATGGCTTGATCTAAAGCATATGACGAAATCGTCCACATATAAACAACAATCCACACCAGGGTTGATAGCCTTTATTATACTGTTGATCTTGATACTAAAAAGTGTCACAGAGAGGATACATCCTTGTGGCACACCCATTTCTTGTTCCCTTGCATCTGACAAGGTTGTGCCAACCCTCACACGAAATAGGCGATTATTTAAAAAGGAAGATATAAAAAGAGGCAGGCGGCCTCTGAGACCGAAGTCATGCAAGTCCTTTAAAATTCCGTATTTCCAGGTAGTGTCATAAGCACTCTCCAGGTCAAAAAATACTGATACAACATGTTGTTTTTTTATGAAGGCTTCCCTAAGAAAAGTTTCAAAGCGTACAAGGTGGTCAACTGTA
This sequence comes from Tridacna gigas, assembly GCA_945859785.2. Classification (NCBI taxonomy): domain Eukaryota; kingdom Metazoa; phylum Mollusca; class Bivalvia; order Cardiida; family Cardiidae; genus Tridacna; species Tridacna gigas. The sequence continues at coordinate 14,243,611 of OX244031.2, read as the reverse complement.
CTGCGTTGACGTCTAAATCCACTTTGAACATCAACAATGAGGTTTTGTTTTTCTAAAAACCAAACAAGGCGGGTGTTGACCATTCGCTCTAAAGTTTTACAGAGACAACTTGTGAGAGCTATGGGTCTGTAGCTGTTTGGGTCGGAAGTATCTTTCCCTGGTTTTGGAATTGGGATTACCAAAGCTTCTTTCCAGGAGGAAGGTAAATCACCTTTTTGCCAGATATCATTGAAAATATCAAGTAGGATTGATAGAGTGGTATCTGGTAAATGCTTTAGAAATTGATAATGTATTTTATCTTGACCTGGAGAGGAATCATGGGCTTTGTCTAAAGCAGACTTGAGTTCTTTGAATGAAAACAGTTTATTGTAAAACTCAAGATTGTTGGATTTGAAATTCAGCCTTTTCTTTTCTTCTTTAACTTTATTCCTTTGGAACTTTTCAGAGTAGTTCTCAGAGGAGGACTTCTTGGCAAAAGAATCGGCTAAAGTATCTGCAATATCTTTAGGGTTTTCAATATTTGTATTGTTTGTAGAAAGATGTTTAATAGGCGAAGAAGCACTGCCTTTAATCTTTCTGATCATGTCCCAGACTTTTTTTGTAGACGTTCTAGCATTAAGTCTGGAAACAAAATGCCTCCAAGACTTACGCTTACTACTTTTTATGGTTTGTCTGGCTTTTGCCCTGGAAATACGGAAGAGGTTATGGTTTTCCGGAGTGGGTCTCAGGTTGAATTTTCTGAGAGCTTCTTTCCGTTCTTTTATAGCCGACTTACAATCATCAGTGAACCACGGCTTATTTGGGCGTTTTGGCTTTGTCGAGGTCTGTGGAACTGACTGTTTTGCCACATCAATGAGCAGCCGGGAAAATAATTCTGCAGGGTCAGCACAATCTACAAGTTTATCTCTTGTAATATTTTGCTCACAGAGAACTTGAAAAAGGTCCCAGTTGGCTTTGGAGAGTTTCCATTTCTTTGGACGTTCACATGTAGATGGCTCAGAAGATGTAATAAAAATTGGAAAGTGGTCGCTTCCACAAAGGTCGTCTCCCACTTTCCAATTAAAATCCTGAAGCAAGGCTGGGCTACACAGAGATAGGTCAAGGGAAGAGTAAGACCCAGTTGCTGGATGAAGATATGTTTTTGAATTATTGTCATTCATAATTGACAAAGAATTATTAGAGATAAAGTTCTCTAGTTGTAAGCCTCTTTGATTTGTATCACTGCTACCCCAGATAATATTATGACCATTAAAATCTCCTGCCAATATGAAAGGAGATGGTAGCTGTGAGATGAGGTCATTGAGCTTGTTTTCATTGATAGGAGAACTTGGGGGAAGGTAAATAGAGCATAGAGTAATGGTTTTATGAAGGGAAAGACGAACAGCAACAGCTTGTAGAGAGGAGTTTAACGGTATTTGTGTATGGGGGATGTTGTTATTTACAATAACAGACACGCCGCCCTGGGCCTTATCACCCTCTTTGTATATTTTATTATAAATTGAGTGATATCTGAAAGAGACAGTGTCAGATTCCTTCAGGAAAGTTTCCTGTAAACAAAGTGCAACAGGATTGTGGTCATTAATTAAAAGTGAAATCTCTTCATGATTTGACTTTAGACCTCGACAGTTCCATTGTATAATATTGTGAGCCATTATGCCCATTAAAAGAATGTAAACATGGGTTATGAAATGTTTCTGTAGGTATTTCATATACCCTATGTATTTATATGGACTATGACTTCAGTCTCGGGTTTTGATGTTGACCAGGATTCTACATCCTTATCCCAGTCAGTTGGAGAAGGCGCGAGTTCAGAATCGGAGAGCTCTCCCTCCAATTCCTCCTCTTCCATGTTTTCTTCCTGGTCCTTCAGAGGTTCATACCTGTTTGAAACAGGTAATGAATCCTTCTGGACCGGCATCTTGTCTTTAGAGGAGGTGGAAGCTTTTGGCCTCTGTATTTCTGTTGACTTTTTCTTTGGTGATTTTGGTTGAGCTTGTGATTTAGGAGTTTGTTGTTTTTGCTTCGTAGGGGCTGATGGTTGTTTGTGTGTTGAAGTAGGTTTTTTAGGCTCGGGGGTAGGTTTATCATTCTTTAGTACAGGTTTTTCTGTACCTTTAACAGAGGAGGCTTGTGTTTTGGGGGTAGAAGAGGAGGTATTGGGTTTTGTTGCAGGCTGTGTATGTATGAGGGATTTAGACAATTGAAGGTCTGGCACTATGCTTTTTAACTCATCGGCCATTTCTGGAAATTTTTCAAGAAGTTTTTTGGCCAAGAGTTCGCAAGTAGAGCAATGTTCCTGTGCAGACGTTGCAGTTGACACTTTTGCATATGTTGTTGAACTATTCAACAATGTTTGGTCATTTCTGCGTTTTTCAACTATCTTCCGTGCTTCAACAAAACTAACATTTTCTTTAAATTTTATAGACAGGATTTCTTTCTCATCCTTCCAGACTGAACAGTCTTTAGAAAAGGTTGGATGAGAGCGCTTGCAATTAAAACAAAGCACAGGGCTGTTACAAGTATTAGGGTCATGGTCTAAGCCCTCAAAAGCACATTTTGGACAGACTGGTGTGCTTTTACAATTACTTTCGTGATGGCCATACCTCTGGCATTTGTAGCAACGCAGAGGGTTTGGCACATACACGTCAACCTTTACTGATTGAAATCCTATTTTGATGGAAGTAGGAAGAATCGGAGTAGAAAATGTTAGGATGTAAGTATTTGTTTCCCTACGTACACCATTCCTGAACACGGAGATCCTTTTGACCTCAGACACAGCCTGGGATTTAAGATTACTTTTAATCTCTTCCAGTGAGTCACAGTAGGAGAGCTCCTTACACCTGATGACTCCTTTGCTAGTATTGAGAGTTTTGTGAGGGTACACTTTAACATCTAGATTGAAAAACTTTTTATGAGACAAGAGATTTTTGGCCTGCTGTTGAGAAAGACATTCAACAAGCAGAGTCTCATTTTTTAATTTTTTGACTGACTTTGGAGTACCCAAAATGGAAGAGATTGTCTTCTCTATTACGAAAGGAGAAAGTTTTGTGACTGGTTTAGAAGAGTCAGCTGCCTCAATAACAATGAAACGAGCAAATGTAGAATTAGAATTGTAAGAAATTTCAGATTCCGAGTCAGAATCGGAAAGAACACGCTTGGCTTTCTTTTGTGTTGCCATGTTTGTTTTATATTGTTCATCACCGATGCTCCCCACCCGCCTCGGAGTCCAACAAGGGGACATGATCTGGGGAAACCAATCGCAGATCATGACAAGGATACATCGGTGATATACTCGAAGTGAAAGGGCTAGACCGGACAAATGTAGGCCCGCAGAATGTCACACCAAGCATAGACTGTCTTTGGGCGGTTACAAGTGTCAATCAAATACCAACTTTCACCCGATTAGCCCATGAGCCACCGCCTTCTAGGGTATTGATATATATGTTCGACAGTGATGAAAATGATTTGACATTCTTGTTGCAAATATGTGCATTTTTTAAATAATACACAGTAATACAAGTACCCTAGGGCTAGGCATGACCAGCCGATTGATCAGGACGGGCCCTCCTGACCTCTCGTTTAGTCCAATTCAAGGCCAAAGTGGTGTGTTGTGAAAACAGAACAATTCAAGGGCCATATTCTGAATCCACTCAACCACCAGGATCCCGTCATCAGACGACACGAGTTGCAGCCCACGGCAAACGGGCAGGCACAGTGGGGGGGTCTTACCCCTTCTGTAGTGCGACAGCTGGGCTATTTCTATCCCCCCGCCCAGCTGGGGGAAACCGGCCGCAATGGCAACAGCAGTAATGACAGACGCTCTAAGGGTTAATGGCTGGTTTGGAAGGCTTTCAGTAAGAAAATATTTTCACATTGAAAGGATCATAAAGCATTGATTTAAAAGGAGATACAAAGTGTTTCAAGTTTAGGATTGGGTGTTGTTATTCGTTACCTCAACTTTGATTCGGGTATCATTTTACGTACAGCATGACAGTAGAAACATAACAAAAATATTATGTCTTAAAGTGTGTGGAAGAAAAAAGAGAAACATTGAACGAATCAGAACCAAGACTTTATTTGGTGTGAAAAACGTCACGGTGCATTACCACTATATAATTGCCTTGTTACCGAAACATCCAATCGATTTACTCTATAAGTCCAATTTACCGAACTCGTCTGTTACCGAAACATCTGTCCCCCCCCCCCAACATTGACCTAGTTACAGTTAGCTGGTCTTAAAAACACGATCGCGAAAGGAAAACAATATTTCTACAATCCATAAAATACTAGAACAAAAATATAAGTGGGGTCACAAGTACCACATAGGGTGCTCTAGGGTCAAAGAGCTTGAAAATGCCTCTTAACCTTTTCCAGCGTAACATATTTAAAATGGTGGCTTCGAAAATTTGTGACAGATAATTTTTGATCACGTGAGTTATTATTCGAAATGCATTTTTTATTTTTCGAAAGGAAAATGTTGATATGTCTACGATCCGTGTTTTTATCCATCTAACAATGAAAGTGCAATATACAAAAACAACAACAACAAAAAACAAATCCCCACAAATAAAGAAAAAAGTTATTATGCACCCCGATCTGGTAATCAAAGTACAGTAGATATAGGTGGATGTTTAAAACAAAGCATGGAACCAGTTCAATATGGCTGCCTCCATAGGCACTTTACAAAACCGAATAAAAATATAGTGCCGCCGCTCATGCGGCGCCACAATAAAAAAATCAGCGGGGTAGATGAAATATCATCAATTTCATGTGCGCTTATGAAGACGATTTTCAATATTCTAAAAAAAGTAGGATGTGTTTATTAGGACATTTGCGCTTATCAGGTTGAATGGGGTACTGTATCAGAATTTTCTGAAGTTTAAGCTTAAATCAGTCAACCTCTAATCTCGTTTAGAAGTTTTCGAAGCCACAATAAACTTTGGGGATCTATATCAGCTGGGTACAAGAGTTCACACTGCGTTCGGTATTAGTCGCATATAGAACTCGAAATTTGTCTGTAGTGTTGCCTTGAAATATAACCTTATTGGGATTTTCAGTATCTAATAAAGTATTCGAATTACAGCGACTGAAACCAATATTTGAGGGAGCATTTCTCAAATCTATCTTCTTAAAATTTAGTCAAACAAGTCAAAGTCTCATATCCCTTCAAATCGGCATCTTCGTGTCAAATTTCAATTTTCATTCATCGTAATAAAAGACAGGCTTTTTAAGTCACTGTAAAAAAAATATCAAAGATCCCAAGCGACTGTACAACCGCCTAGCAACTGACTGTGCAGATGTGTTTTTTTTTTCAACCTGTCATTTTAAACGAAGGATAAGGAAGACTGTAGTCAACTTTGCTACCAACCTTGACATGTTTTCACAAAAATATGAACAGGTTGGCTTCTTTAGGAAAGAAGCCAGGAAAGGTCGGCACCAATGTTTTCAAATAGTTCATTGGCCTTTGATATTAATATATTTTGGTAGATGTAAACAAACAAGTTAGGCATGAAATGAATGAGAAAAAACTTTTTTTTTTTCAATTTTGCTGGTGTATAGGCACAAAACAGTACATGTTCCACATGGTTATAACAGTCTAGGAACAACAGGCCTATAACGGCTAAAACCAGCTCTACTGGCATTTAAATACAGACTCGAATGTTTGCAAAGAGTGGTGGCGGTATAATGAAATTGAGAGCTGATATGAGCTCAGCTATTCTTTTTCATGTTTGTTTCCAAAAATACATGCGGTAAGCTCTTGACAAGCTCAAAATGCATTTTGTTTTTAAATTTAAGGGCAAGGAATTTCTGACCCAATAATCCGACGGTTTGCAAAAGAATCCAGCTCCCATGAATATAAACTGTGTGGGTCTTGTGGAGACTGAAAGTAAAATGAAGGCTGTATGCTGTTCACAAGCTCATTTTTTTTTTTTTTTTTTTTTTAAATTCAAGAGCATGTAATTTGTGACTCCATGACCCGATTTTGCTCCTCAATTTTGAAAGGAACAAAGCTCTCATAAATATCTAACAACGCGAATTTGGTAAAGATTTGAAGAAATTGTAGGCCATGTGCTATCAACATTCTCAGGAATGCATCTTTTTTTAAAAAAAAATCAGGAACACAAAACTCAAGATGATGATCCAATTTGCCCCATTTTCTAAAGGAACAAAACTGTAATGGATGTTTGTAATGTGTGCTCAGATAAGCCAAAGTATTTTTGGAAAGGAGAAATCGTTCAATTAAGATTTGATACAATTTGTTAATTCCACTGAATAGGCAAGAATCTTACCTGATGACAATAAATAAAGGTGGTCTATAGTAATACAAGTACCAGACATGTTAAAAATAAATGTAACATTTTAAAATTTTAACAAACAACAATTTTGGACTGTTCCGAACAGAAATAGCTTGCAGACGACAATTCAAATTTTGATGATAAATGTAAAAGATGGTACTTTATGTGATGGAAACCATTGTGACAAAAGGAGAAATTGCAGTAACTAGCAGTTTCTCCTGTTCTCACAATATTTTGAAAAGTTGTCTGCTGCAGACATGTAAAATGAAGAGGTTGCTTGTCTAAACGTTAAAAATTTAAGAAAGTAGATAAATGAACCATGCTCTAAGAAAAGGGCGCTTCATGCATCTGCCAAAAAAAATCTACCCATGTCAGCCTGCGCAATCCGCTCAAAACCAAAGGACCACGGACTCTTTTGAGGTGTGCGGTACGTACTGTAGGGCGAAGAGGCACGACTTTTTTGCGCTCTTAAGTTAATTTTCGCGGGATTCTCGCAATCCCGCACCCTAGAAGCAACTCTGTGTGTTATTTCATTAAATCTGTATCATTATAAAACCATAGAATGTTTGTATAAAACTGAGAAAAATGCTAGAGTCTAGTCAGTTTTGAAAAATAAAACTTGAAAACACACTGATCAACCTATTTATATCTATGTATGGGGTACGAGTTCTCCAGAGAACTCGTGCTCTCGAGATTAGGGTTCGAGTTCCAAAGGGTACGAGTTCACCACATAGTATCAAGTCACGTGATCTTTTCGCGGGTGTTCTTTCTCTTTTTTTTTTAACAAATTTTTTTTTTTTTTTTGCTTAGATTTATTTAATGAAAAATTACAATTATTGGAAAGGTCATTTACAATCAATATAGTATAATAAATCTTTTTGGAAATCCATCATGTAAAGAAAACACTTTTATTTCCTATTTCAGTTTATTTATAAACCATGAAGAAATAGACTGTGTATCAGAACAGTTTCGCAAAAACAAATGGATTTAGACAGCGATTTCTGTGGCAGTCTGCCTTTTAAACTCACCACTGTGATGACCTCTCCAATAAAGAAACAGTTCATACATGTTCCCTTCAGAAAACAGGTTTTTAAGCTGAGTAATCCAGTAAAAACAATAACAGCATTGTTTTGGGACAAATCATCTGTGTTCTTAGCACGGTCAAATGATCCAGGCATCCCGATTGCTCTTAGGAAGATTCACAACGGTCATACGTGTTCCTGATATGAACTATGCATAACAGATAAATGATTGGATATGATTGATTGAATGGTGTTTAACGCCGCTTTCAACATTATTTCAGTCATATCACGGCGACAGCTCACATATTCGCGTATTTCGTGGGTTTTATCAGTACTGGGATAATTGAATATGAAGATTTTATGATAATTGTCAAAACAAATGAAAGATCGCCAGCTTGATTTGCCATGTGAACACAAATTTTCACATCCAAGTGACATACCGCCACTGTACACAATCCGAAGTCACATACAATCCCGAACATTGTACACTTCCGATCCTACACTGTGGGAAATATAAAAAAGGTCATTCCAATGTTTTATTTGTCAAGAATTTCTCATGCATTATTTGCCAGCCATCTATCTAAGATCAGTCTGCAAGTTTTGTGCAATCCGGTTTTGATCTACAATATCGATAAAACATCTGATCTAACACGTGATGTTAAAATTGCTGAAGAAGTCGTCCCTTTGCGTATTTCGCTTAATTGATGCTTTTATGATTAATGTTGAAGCCCGGGCTTCCGCCTTGCTATGCGCCTGGTTCATATAATTGCTGAATAAATATAATGGCTAAACCCTGCTCCTTTGATTTATTATATTGGGCGATGTCCTGAAATTTGTTCAGAGTTTAAATAATTCGTGAAAAAAATACCCGGAGATTGCGCTATAATTAGTCATAGACTCAGACGTAAGGGAAGCCCAGGGTGGAATTGTATCAGACCGTGTAGAACAAGATCAGATGCTCGTTCTGGGCAGCCTGATCTTGATTTACACTGTCAGTAGCTTTACACGCAATGAGTCGCGCTTAGAAACCTAAGAAATGGCAGTCCCGATAATGAGTGTGTCATGATCCTAAACTTCTTGTTACGCCCCTGCGAATGCAAAACACATTGTCCATCTTTACGTACAAATTCTCCTTTTGCCACAGTGTTTTCGAAAATTGTCTGATGCAAGTTGAAGAATTTTGTCTATGCCAAGTTATTTATGTCATGACTCCTTGGCCAGAACTTTTGCTAAGCTGAGTAATCGAACCTGCTACTTCTAATTGCTATTACTATGCATTACTAGTCCCAAAGGTATCGGGCCTCTGCAGAGGGAATCGTCTGCAATTCGCTTAACCGTCGGTGTTATTTTGTACAGTATAGATCAAGATCAGTCTGAAGAGAACTTGCAGGCTGATTCAAAATCTGACCGTGAACAGTGTAGATCAAGATATGACTGCACAGAATGTGCAATCTGACCTTGGATCCACACCGTCCAATACGGTGAGATTTTCTCCGACGAGCAAAATTTTTAAATCGTAAACTATGGGTTTTCACTATTGGCTGGGACCTTTTGCGAACAGTGTAGATCAAGATCAGACTGCACAGAACGTGCAGTCTGATCTTGGATCCACACTGTCCTAATAGGAAGTTTTTTTTTTTGCCCCAAAATAACTTTGAAATAGCATCAATTGGCTTTTTACTAGCGGGTTGAAAGTTTCATTTCACTTATTTCGCAGGCTAGGGGTAAATATCTTCATCTTTTCACTGCAGCTTTAACTGACGGATGGTATGGATCGGTATCAGACTGCAGAGAATACATGGCCTGATCTTTGATATGCAGCAATCGCAAGTAAATGCTTTAATATAACACAATCGCACCTGCAATTTGCGGCAAAAAAGTAGAATTTGTATTTGAGCCATGCTCTGTGAAGATGGGGCTTAATGCATCTGCGAAAAGTATCGGTCCAGGTTAGCTTGCGCGGACAACTGACTTGGGTCGAAACTTTTCGATACTGGTCAATTTTCTGCATGTCAAAGAACCAGCGCACCTCATGAATCAGTCGGTTGTTAGACAAAATGGTTTTAATGGTCCATATGTATGTGATGGCTTTCATCGAGAAATTCCTTAAGCCCCCTTTTGCCAGAGCACGACCTATTGATTTAATCTTGTGAAGAGTGAAAAGGTAAGAAAAGGTGAGAGGTAAGAAGTAAAGGGTAGAGAAAAATACATCAATCAATGCTTGAACGGTTTAGCTGATTAAAAAGTTATTTATACCTGAGGCGATAACGGTTCCTTTTTATCCATACATCACCATTGCTTTCGTGAATACTTCTCAACGTTTGAGTGAACGTTACGCAACGGATTTCGTGAATACTTCTCACCTGTTAAGTGAACATTACTCAGTGAGTTTTTTGTGAATACTTCTCACCGTTTGAGTGAACAGTACTCAAAATATTTCGTGAACACTTCTCACCAGTTAAGTGAACATTACTCAATGAGTTCTTGTGAATACTACTCACCGTTTTGAGTGAACATTACTCAGTAAGTTTCTTGTGAATACTTCTCATCGTTTGACTGAACATTACTCAGCGGATTTCGTGAAGACTTCCTACCGTTTGAGTGAACATTATTCTCAAAGTTCGTGATGATGTTTCGTCGTTGTAATGAGCGGTACACTGATCTTTTATTACGCAATTATTTCTCACTTTTTTTGTTTCCAGTTGAACTTTACACATTACCAGACAATCCCCATTTTAAATAACCGTTAGGAAAATGCCTTTTGACACATTGTGAGAAAAGGAGAAAATCATTTTCTCCTTATCCAACAATGTTTTCTGACCTATCAAGGACAAACACCGTACTTTGAGCACCAACGTCGTCTACATTTGCTCTCAGTATAGACAAACCTCAAAATTTGTCGGCCGAACCACGGTAGCTCCGTTGGAAGCATACGGGACTTGAGAAAAGGAGATCGTTGGTTCGATCCCCAGCTCGGCCAATTCTGGTACTTTTTGAGTAAATCTCAGAGCAAATTGGCTATGTCAAACTCCATTAACATGTATTTGAGCCATGCTATGTGAAAAAGGGGCTTAATGCATTCGCAAACGTATCGACCCATGTCAGCCTTCGCACTGTGCTTACATGGGCCGAAACTTTTTGCAAGTTGTCCATTTTCTCCATGTCACAGGACCACTCTACCACATAATTCAACTGGTTGTTAAATGAAAAGAGAAGAATTCTGTTGATCCATAATTATGTGATAACTTGCTCGGCAAAATGAATCCCTGAGATGCATTTAACCCCCTTTTGCCAGAACGCCGCTCAAACAGGTCAGCCAATCAGAGTTCGTGTTATCTTGAAATTTAGAAAATTCCGGCGAATAAGACTAAAAATGTGCTTTTAAAATTCTTGAGCTTATACTACAGAAAAATCCCTATTAAAGCAGATTTTGGGCATAATGTCATAATTTCTTAACCGATTTCAAAACGATAGAACTGTGCATTTTTATTTTAGTTATAATTTTTTTTTTTTTTATCTTTTCTTTCTCGTTTGGGGCTGCATCGAATAGCTAAGTTCTATTTCAGCTGTGTTGTCCGTCGTCTGTTCTTGGTTGAATGACAAATTTTTGCCCAGTAAACAGCAAGTGGCGGGGACCAAGCCCGGGATGAGCGGTTACGCAGGCAGGTCATTCAATAAGATATGAGTGGAGGCGGCCTTTGAGTAACTGTTTTTGCAAATCATTGCCGGTATTTGTTGTGCGCCCCACCCAAGCATTTTAACGTATGTATACAGTTCCCGTGTTTAGTTAAGAAAATGATTGAAAGCTTTATTCTGGGAAACATGGAATACTTTACTTGTGATAAATGCTAGGTTGCCGATAAGAACTGCATCTCGGTTTTCATTTTCGAGTTTCATCGTTTCATGGTTTTATAGATATATCCCGCTGCCTTTCTTTTAATTGGAGTTTTACGCCGGTTTACAGAGCTTAGGTCATATCAAGGCGGTCAGTGCACCTACGCATGTGTTCCTGGTTTTCTCACACCAGTGCCAACACAATTTCCTTCCAAGCCACTGGCTACTTTCTCACATGCATCATAGGTGAAAGGCAATATATCGCAAAAAGTGAGATCTTCCCGCAACCGGGTGTCAAACCCGCAACTACCATGTCTCGAGTCGGTTGCGCTAACCAGTGAGTTACCCGTTGTAATCATGCTGGCGTTATTTGAAGGTCATCCAGGCATACGTTTAATGCATATTTCAAATGTTCAAACCGCTCTCCTGAAAATTGATTTCTCTGTAGTACCATATCCGACCTACTAAGCGCACCATGCGCTCAAATCTTTCGATAATGACCAACAATTAGGGAACACTCGTCCTTCCAGTTAAGCGAACTTCATAATTTCTCACCCTGTATAATGCTTGTATCATGGCAACAGACACAATTTTCAAGGTTGCACTTAATGTCATAAATCAACTAATTAAAAGTTTATATTAAAAAAAAATCAGCGGGGTAGATGAAATATCATCAATTCCATGTGCGCTTATGAAGACGATTTTCAATATTCTAAAAAAAGTAAGATGTGTTTATTAGGACATTTGCGCTTATCAGGTTGAATGGGGTACTGTATCAGAATTTTCTGAAGTTTAAGCTGAACTCAGTCAACCTCTAATCTCGTTTAGAAGTTTTCGAAGCCACAATAAACTTTGGGGATCTATATCAGCTGGGTACAAGAGTTCACACTGCGTTCGGCATTAGTCGCATATAGAACTCGAAATTTGTCTGTAGTGTTGCCTTGAAATATAACCTTATTGGGATTTTCAGTATCTAATAAAGTATTCGAATTACAGCGACTGAAACCAATATTTGAGGGAGCATTTCTCAAATCTATCTTCTTAAAATTTAGTCAAACAAGTCAAAGTCTCATATCCCTTCAAATCGGCATCTTCGTGTCAAATTTCAATTTTCATTCATCGTAATAAAAGACAGGCTTTTTAAGTCACTGTAAAAAAAATATCAAAGATCCCAAGCGACTGTACAACCGCCTAACAACTGACTGTGCAGATGTGTTTTTTTTCAACCTGTCATTTTAAACGAAGGATAAGGAAGACTGTAGTCAACTTTGCTACCAAAATTGACATGTTTTCACAAAAATATGAACAGGTTGGCTTCTTTAGGAAAGAAGCCAGGAAAGGTCGGCATCAATGTTTTCAAATAGTTCATTGGCCTTTGATATTAATATATTTTGGTAGATGTAAACAAACAGGTTAGGCATGAAATGAATGAGAAAAAACTTTTTTTTTCAATTTTGCTGGTGTATAGGCACAAAACAGTACATGTTCCACATGGTTATAACAGTCTAGGAACAACAGGCCTATAACGGCTAAAACCAGCTCTACTGGCATTTAAATACAGACTCGAATGTTTGCAAAGAGTGGTGGCGGTATAATGAAATTGAGAGCTGATATGAGCTCAGCTATTCTTTTTCATGTTTGTTTCCAAAAATACATGCGGTAAGCTCTTGACAAGCTCAAAATGCATTTTGTTTTTAAATTTAAGGGCAAGGAATTTCTGACCCAATAATCCGACGGTTTGCAAAAGAATCCAGCTCCCATGAATATAAACTGTGTGGGTCTTGTGAAGACTGAAAGTAAAATGAAGGCTGTATGCTGTTCACAAGCTCATTTTTTTTTTTTTTTTTTTTTAAATTCAAGAGCATGTAATTTGTGACTCCATGACCCGATTTTGCTCCTCAATTTTGAAAGGAACAAAGCTCTCATAAATATCTAACAACGCGAATTTGGTAAAGATTTGAAGAAATTGTAGGCCATGTGCTATCAACATTCTCAGGAATGCATCTTTTTTTAAAAAAAATTCAGGAACACAAAACTCAAGATGATGATCCAACTTGCCTCATTTTCTAAAGGAACAAACCTGTAATGGATGTTTGTAATGTGTGCTCAGATAAGCCAAAGTATTTTTGGAAAGGAGAAATCGTTCAATTAAGATTTGATACAATTTGCTAATTCCACTGAATAGGCAAGAATCTTACCTGATGACAATAAATAAAGGTGGTCTATAGTAATACTAGTACCAGACATGTTAAAAATAAATGTAACATTTTAAAATTTTAACAAACAACAATTTTGGACTGTTCCGAACAGAAATAGCTTGCAGACGACAATTCAAATTTTGATGATTAATGTAAAAGATGGTACTTTATGTGATGGAAACCATTGTGACAAAAGGAGAAATTGCAGTAACTAGCAGTTTCTCCTGTTCTCACAATATTTTGAAAAGTTGTCTGCTGCAGACATGTAAAATGAAGAGGTTGCTTGTCTAAACGTTAAAAATTTAAGAAAGTAGATAAATGAACCATGCTCTAAGAAAAGGGCGCTTCATGCATCTGCGAAAAAAAATCTACCCATGTCAGCCTGCGCAATCCGCTCAAAACCAAAGGACCACGGACTCTTTTGAGGTGTGCGGTACGTACTGTAGGGCGAAGAGGCACGACTTTTTTGCGCTCATAAGTTAATTTTCGCGGGATTCTCGCAATCCCGCATCCTAGAAGCAACTCTGTGTATTATTTCATTAAATCTGTATCATTATAAAACCATAGAATGTTTGTATAAAACTGAGAAAAATGCTAGAGTCTAGTCAGTTTTGAAAAATAAAACTTGAAAACATACTGATCAACCTATTTATATCTATTTATGGGGTACGAGTTCTCCAGAGAACTCGTGCTCTCGAGATTAGGGTTCGAGTTCCAAAGGGTACGAGTTCACCACATAGTATCAAGTCACGTGATCTTTTCCCGGGTGTTCTTTTTTTTTTTTTTTTTTGCTTAGATTTATTTAATGAAAAATTACAATTATTGGAAAGGTCATTTACAATCAATATAGTATAATAAATCTTTTTGGAAATCCATCATGTAAAGAAAACACTTTTATTTCCTATTTCAGTTTATTTATAAACCATGAAGAAATAGACTGTGTATCAGAACAGTTTCGCAAAAACAAATGGATTTAGACAGCGATTTCTGTGGCAGTCTGCCTTTTAAACTCACCACTGTGATGACCTCTCCAATAAAGAAACAGTTCATACATGTTCCCTTCAGAAAACAGGTTTTTTAAGCTGAGTAATCCAGTAAAAGCAAAAACAGCATTGTTTTGGGACAAATCATCTGTATTTTTAGCACGGTCAAATGATCCAGGCATCCCGATTGCTCTTAGGAAGATTCACAACGATCATACGTGTTCCTGATATGAACTATGCATAACAGATAAATGATTGGATATGATTGATTGAATGGTGTTTAACGCCGCTTTCAACATTATTTCAGTCATATCACGGCGACAGCTCACATATTCGCGTATTTCGTGGGTTTTATCAGTACTGGGATAATTGAATATGAAGATTTTATGATAATTGTCAAAACAAATGAAAGATCGCCAGCTTGATTTGCCATGTGAACACAAATTTTCACATCCAAGTGACCTACCGCCACTGTACACAATCCGAAGTCACATACAATCCCGAACATTGTACACTTCCGATCTTACACTGAGGGAAATATAAAAAAGGTCATTCCAATGTTTTATTTGTCAAGAATTTCTCATGCATTATTTGCCAGCCATCTATCTAAGATCAGTCTGCAAGTTTTGTGCAATCCGGTTTTGATCTACAATATCGATAAAACATCTGATCTAACACGTGATGTTAAAATTGCTGAAGAAGTCGTCCCTTTGCGTATTTCGCTTAATTGATGTTTTTATGATTAATGTTGAAGCCCGGGCTTCCGCCTTGCTATGCGCCTGGTTCATATAATTGCTGAATAAATATAATGGCTAAACCCTGCTCCTTTGATTTATTATATTGGGCGATGTCCTGAAATTTGTTCAGAGTTTAAATAATTCGTGAAAAAAATACCCGGAGATTGCGCTATAATTAGTCATAGACTCAGACGTAAGGGAAGCCCAGGGTGGAATTGTATCAGACCGTGTAGAACAAGATCAGATGCTCGTTCTGGGCAGCCTGATCTTGATTTACACTGTCAGTAGCTTTACGCGCAATGAGTCGCGCTTAGAAACCTAAGAAATGGCAGTCCCGATAATGAGTGTGTAATGATCCTAAACTTCTTGTTACGCCCCTGCGAATGCAAAACACATTGTCCATCTTTACGTACAAATTCTCCTTTTGCCACAGTGTTTTCGAAAATTGTCTGATGCAAGATGAAGAATTTTGTCTATGCCAAGTTATTTATGTCATGACTCCTTGGCCAGAACTTTTGCTAAGCTGAGTAATCGAACCTGCTACTTCCGGATTGCTATTACTATGCATTACTAGTCCCAAAGGTATCGGGCCTCTGCAGAGGGAATCGTCTGCAATTCGCTTAACCGTCGGTGTTATTTTGTACAGTATAGATCAAGATCAGTCTGAAGAGAACTTGCAGGCTGATTCAAAATCTGACCGTGAACAGTGTAGATCAAGATATGACTGCACAGAATGTGCAATCTGACCTTGGATCCACACCGTCCAATACGGTGAGATTTTCTCCGACGAGCAAAATTTTTAAATCGTAAACTATGGGTTTTCACTATTGGCTGGGACCTTTTGCGAACAGTGTAGATCAAGATCAGACTGCACAGAACGTGCAGTCTGATCTTGGATCCACACTGTCCTAATAGGAAGTTTTTTTTGCCCCAAAATAACTTTGAAATAGCATCAATTGGCTTTTTACTAGCGGGTTGAAAGTTTCATT
This sequence comes from Tridacna gigas, assembly GCA_945859785.2. Taxonomy (NCBI): domain Eukaryota; kingdom Metazoa; phylum Mollusca; class Bivalvia; order Cardiida; family Cardiidae; genus Tridacna; species Tridacna gigas. Next base: position 14,227,552 of record OX244031.2, on the reverse strand, counting down.
TCACTTATTTCGCAGGCTAGGGGTAAATATTTTCATCTTTTCACTGCAGCTTTAACTGACGGATGGTATGGATCGGTATCAGACTGCAGAGAATACATGGCCTCATCTTTGATATGCAGCAATCGCAAGTAAATGCTTTAATATAACCCAATCGCTCCTGCAATTTGCGGCAAAAAAGTAGAATTTGTATTTGAGCCATGCTCTGTGAAGATGGGGCTTAATGCATCTGCGAAAAGTATCGGTCCAGGTTAGCGTGCGCGGACAACTGACTTGGGTCGAAACTTTTCGATACTGGGCAATTTTCTGCATGTCAAAGAACCAGCGCACCTCATGAATCAGTCGGTTGTTAGACAAAATGGTTTTAATGGTCCATATGTATGTGATGGCTTTCATCGAGAAGATGCCTTAAGCCCCCTTTTGCCAGAGCACGACCCATTGATTTAATCTTGTGAAGAGTGAAAAGGTAAGAAAAGGTGAGAGGTAAGAAGTAAAGGGTAGAGAAAAATACATCAATCAATGCTTGAACGGTTTAGCTGATTAAAAAGTTATTTATACCTGAGGCGATAACGGTTCCTTTTTATCCATACATCACCATTACTTTCGTGAATACTTCTCAACGTTTGAGTGAACGTTACGCAACGGATTTCGTGAATACTTCTCACCTGTTAAGTGAACATTACTCAGTGAGTTTTTTGTGAATACTTCTCACCGTTTGAGTGAACAGTACTCAAAATATTTCGTGAACACTTCTCACCAGTTAAGTGAACATTACTCAATGAGTTCTTGTGAATAGTATCCACCGTTTGAGTGAACATTACTCAGTAATTTTTCCGTGAACACCTATCACCGATTCATTGAACATTACTCAGTAAGTTTCTTGTGAATACTTCTCATAGTTTGACTGAACATTACTCAACAGATTTCGTGAATACTTCTCACTGGTTAAGTGACCATTACTCAGTGAGTTTTTTTGTGAATACTACTCACCGTTTTTAGTGAACATTACTCAGTTAGTTTTTCCTGAATACTTCTCACCGATTCAGTGAACATTAATCAACGAGTTTTTGTGAATACTACTCACCGTTTGAGTGAACATTAATCAGGAAGTTTCTTGTGAATACTTCTCATCGTTTGACTGAACATTACTCAGCGGATTTCGTGAAGACTTCTTACCGTTTGAGTGAACATTAATCACAGAGTTCGTGATGATATTTCGTCGTTGTAATGAGCGGTACACTGATCTTTTATTACGCAATTATTTCTCACTTTTTTTGTTTCCAGTTGACCTTTACACATTACCAGACAATCCCCATTTTAAATAACCGTTAGGAAAATGCCTTTTGACAAATTGTGAGAAAAGGAGAAAATCATTTTCTCCTTATCCAACAATGTTTTCTGACCTATCAAAGACAAACACCGTAATTTGAGCACCAACGTCGTCTACATTTGCTCTCAGTATAGACAAACCTCAAAATTTGTCGGCCGAACCACGGTAGCTCCGTTGGAAGCATACAGGACTTGAGAACAGGAGATCGTTGGTTCGATCCCCAGCTCGGCCAATTCTGGTACTTTTTGAGTAAATCTCAGAGCAAATTGGCTATGTCAAACTCCATTAACATTGTATTTGAGCCATGCTATGTGAAAAAGGGGCTTAATGCATTTGCAAACGTATCGACCCATGTCAGCCTTCGCACTGTGCTTACATGGGCTGAAACTTTTTGCAAGTTGTCCATTTTCTCCATGTCACAGGACCACTCTACCACATGATTCAACTGGTTGTTAAATGAAAAGAGAAGAATTTTATTGATCCATAATTATGTGATAACTTGCTCGGCAAAATGAATCCCTGAGATGCATTTAACCCCCTTTTTGCCAGAACGCCGCTCAAACAGGTCAGCCAATCAGAGTTCGTGTTATCTTGAAATTTAGAAAATTCCGGCGAATAAGACTAAAAATGTGCTTTTAGAATTCTTGAGCTTATACTACAGAAAAATCCCTATTAAAGCAGATTTTGGGCATACTGTCATAATTCCTTAACCGATTTCAAAACGATAGAACTGTGCATTTTTATTTTAGTTATTGATTTTTTTCTTTTCTTTTTTTTTATCTTTTCTTTCTCGTTTGGGGCTGCATCGAATAGCTAAGTTCTATTTCAGCTGTGTTGTCCGTCGTCTGTTCTTGGTTGAATGACAAATTTTTGCCCAGTAAATAGCAACTGGCGGGGACCAAGCCCGGGATGAGCGGTTACGCAGGCAGGTCATTCAATAAGACATGAGTGGAGGCGGCCTTTGAGTAACTGTTTTTGCAAATCATTGCCGGTATTTGTTGTGCGCCCCACCCAAGCATTTTAATGTATGTATACAGTTCCCGTGTTTAGTTAAGAAAATGATTGAAAGCTTTATTCTTGGAAACATGGAATACTTTACTTGTGAATAAATGCTAGGTTGCCGATAAGAACTGCATCTCGGTTTTCATTTTCGAGTTTCATCGTTTCATGGTTTTATAGATATATCCCGCTGCCTTTCTTTTAATTGGAGTTTTACGCCGGTTTACAGAGCTTAGGTCATATCAAGGCGGTCAGTGCACCTACGCATGTGTTCCTGGCTTTCTCACACCAGTGCCGACACAATTTCCTTCCAAGCCACTGGCTACTTTCTCGCATGCATCATAGGTGAAAGGCAATATATCACAAAAAGTGAGATTTTCCCGCAACCGGGTGTCAAACCCGCAACTACCATGTCTCGAGTCAGTTGCGCTAACCAGTGAGTTACCCGTTGTAATCATGCTGGCGTTATTTGAAGGTCATCCAGGCATACGTTTAATGCATATTTCAAATGTTCAAACCGATTTCCTGAAAATTGATTTCTCTGTAGTACCATATCCGACCTACTAAGCGCACCATGCGCTCAAATTTTTTCGACAATGACCAACAATTAGGGAACACTCGTCCTTCCAGTTAAGCGAACTTCATAATTTCTCACCCTGTATAATGCTTGTATCATGGCAACAGACACAATTTTCAAGGTTGCACTTAATGTCATAAATCAACTAATTAAAAGTTTATATTAAAAAAAAATCAGCGGGGTAGATGAAATATCATCTATTCCATGTGCGCTTATGAAGACGATTTTCAATATTCTAAAAAAAGTAAGATGTGTTTATTAGGACATTTGCGCTTATCAGGTTGAATGGGGTACTGTATCAGAATTTTCTGAAGTTTAAGCTTAAATCTGTCAACCTCTAATCTCGTTTAGAAGTTTTCGAAGCCACAATAAACTTTGGGGATCTATATCAGCTGGGTACAAGAGTTCACACTGCGTTCGGCATCAGTCGCATATAGAACTCGAAATTTGTCTGTAGTGTTGCCTTGAAATATAACCTTATTGGGATTTTCAGTATCTAATAAAGTATTCGAATTACAGCGACTAAAACCAATATTTGAGGGAGCATTTCTCAAATCTATCTTCTTAAAATTTAGTCAAACAAGTCAAAGTCTCATATCCCTTCAAATCGGCATCTTCGTGTCAAATTTCAATTTTCATTCATCGTAATAAAAGACGCTTTTCAAGTCACTGTAAAAAAAAATATCAAAGATCCCAAGCGACTGTACAACCGCCTAGCAACTGACTGTGCAGATGTGTTTTTTTTTTTTCAACCTGTCATTTTAAACGAAGGATAAGGAAGACTAGTCAACTTTGCTACCAACCTTGACATGTTTTCACAAAAATATGAACAGGTTGGCTTCTTTAGGAAAGAAGCCAGGAAAGGTCGGCATCAATGTTTTCAAATAGTTCATTGGCCTTTGATATTAATATATTTTGGTAGATGTAAACAAACAAGTTAGGCATGAAATGAATGAGAAAAAACTATATTTTTTTTTCTATTTTGCTGGTGTAAAGGCACAAAACAGTACATGTTCCACATGGTTATAACAGTCTAGGAACAACAGGCCTATAACGGCTAAAACCAGCTCTACTGGCATTTAAATACAGACTCGAATGTTTGCAAAGAGTGGTGGCGGTATAATGAAATTGAGAGCTGATATGAGCTCAGCTATTCTTTTTCATGTTTGTTTCCAAAAATACATGCGGTAAGCTCTTGACAAGCTCAAAATGCATTTTGTTTTTAAATTTAAGGGCAAGGAATTTCTGACCCAATAATCCGACGGTTTGCAAAAGAATCCAGCTCCCATGAATATAAACTGTGTGGGTCTTGTGAAGACTGAAAGTAAAATGAAGGCTGTATGCTGTTCACAAGCTCATTTTTTTTTTTTTTTTTTTTTTTTTTTTCTTTTAAATTCAAGAGCATGTAATTTGTGACTCCATGACCCGATTTTGCTCCTCAATTTTGAAAGGAACAAAGCTCTCATAAATATCTAACAACGCGAATTTGATAAAGATTTGAAGAAATTGTAGGCCATGTGCTATCAACATTCCCAGGAATGCATCTTTTTTTAAAAAAAATTCAGGAACACAAAACTCAAGATGATGATCCAACTTGCCTCATTTTCTAAAGGAACAAACCTGTAATGGATGTTTGTAATGTGTGCTCAGATAAGCCAAAGTATTTTTGGAAAGGAGAAATCGTTCAATTAAGATTTGATACAATTTGCTAATTCCACTGAATAGGCAAGAATCTTACCTGATGACAATAAATAAAGGTGGTCTATAGTAATACTAGTACCAGACATGTTAAACATAAATGTAACATTTTAAAATTTTAACAAACAACAATTTTGGACTGTTCCGAACAGAAATAGCTTGCAGACGACAATTCAAATTTTGATGATTAATGTAGAAGATGGTACTTTATGTGATGGAAACCATTGTGACAAAAGGAGAAATTGCAGTAACTAGCAGTTTCTCCTGTTCTCACAATATTTTGAAAAGTTGTCTGCTGTAGACATGTAAAATGAAGAGGTTGCTTGTCTAAACGTTAAAAATTTAAGAAAGTAGATAAATGAGCCATGCCCTGAGAAAAGGGCGCTTCATGCATCTGCCAAAACAAATCTACCCATGTCAGCCTGCGCAATCCGCCCAAGACCAAAGGACCACGGACTCTTTTGAGGTGTGCGGTACGTACTGTAGGGCGAAGAGGCACGACTTTTTTGCGCTCATAAGTTAATTTTCGCGGGATTCTCGCAATCCCGCATCCTAGAAGCAACTGTGTGTGTTATTTCATTAAATCTGTATCATTATAAAACCATAGAATGTTTGTATAAAACTGAGAAAAATGCTAGAGTCTAGTCAGTTTTGAAAAATAAAACTTGAAAACATACTGATCAACCTATTTATATCTATTTATGGGGTACGAGTTCTCCAGAGAACTCGTGCTCTCGAGATTAGGGTTCAAGTTCCCAAGGGTACGAGTTCACCACATAGTATCAAGTCACGTGATCTTTTCCTGGGTGTTCTTTCTCTTTTTTTTTTAACAATTTTTTTTTTTGCTTAGATTTATTTAATGAAAAATTACAATTATTGGAAAGGTCATTTACAATCAATATAGTATAATAAATCTTTTTGGAAATCCATCATGTAAAGAAAACACTTTTATTTCCTCTTTCAGTTTATTTATAAACCATGAAGAAATAGACTGTGTATCAGAACAGATTCGCAAAAAGAAATGGATTTAGACAGCGATTTCTGTGGCAGTCTGCCTTTTAAACTCACCACTGTGATGACCTCTCCAATAAAGAAACAGTTCATACATGTTCCCTTCAGAAAACAGGTTTTTAAGCTGAGTAATCCAGTAAAAACAATAACAGCATTGTTTTGGGACAAATCATCTGTATTTTTAGCACGGTCAAATGATCCAGGCATCCCGATTGCTCTTAGGAAGATTCACAACTGTCATACGTGTTCCTGATATGAACTATGCATAACAGATAAATGATCGGATATGATTGATTGAATGGTGTTTAACGCCGCTTTCAACATTATTTCAGTCATATCACGGCGACAGCTCACATATTCGCGTATTTCGTGGGTTTTATCAGTACTGGGATAATTGATTATGAAGATTTTATGATAATTGTCAAAACAAATGAAAGATCGCCAGCTTGATTTTCCATGTGAACACAAATTTTCACATCCAAGTGACATACCGCCGCTGTACAGAATCCGAAGTCACATACAATCCCGAACATTGTACACTTCCGATCCTACACTGTGGGAAATATGAAAAAGGTCATTCCAATGTTTTATTTGTCAAGAATTTCTCGTGCATTATTTGCCAGCCATCTATCTAAGATCAGTCTGCAAGTTTTGTGCCATCCGGTTTTGATCTACAATATCGATAAAACATCTGATCTAACACGTGATGTTAAAATTGCTGAAGAAGTCGTTCCTTTGCGTATTTCGCTTAATTGATGCTTTTATGATTAATGTTGAAGCCCGGGCTTCCGCCTTGCTATGCGCCTGGTTCATATAAGTGCTGAATAAATATAATGGCTAAACCCTGCTCCTTTGATTTATTATATTGGGCGATGTCCTGAAATTTGTTCAGAGTTTAAATAATTCGTGAAAAAAATACCCGGAGATTGCGCTATAATTAGTCATAGACTCAGACGTAAGGGAAGCCCAGGGTGGAATTGTATCAGACCGTGTAGAATAAGATCAGATGCTCGTTCTGGGCAGCTTGATCTTGATTTACACTGTCAGTAGCTTTACGCGCAATGAGTCGCGCTTAGAAACCTGAGAAATGGCAGTCCCGATAATGAGTGTGTAATGATCCTAAACTTCTTGTTACGCCCCTGCGAATGCAAAACATATTGTCCATCTTTACGTACAAATTCTCCTTTTGCCACAGTGTTTTCGAAAATTGTCTGATGCAAGATGAAGAATTTTGTCTATGCCAAGTTATTTATGCGATGACTCCTCGGCCAGAACTTTTGCTAAGCTGAGTAATCGAACCTGCTACTTCCGGATTGCTATTACTATGCATTACTAGTCCCAAAGGTATCGGGCCTCTGCAGAGGGAATCGTCTGCAATTCGCTTAACCGTCGGTGTTATTTTGTACAGTATAGATCAAGATCAGTCTGAAGAGAACTTGCAGGCTGATTCAAAATCTGACCGTGAACAGTGTAGATCAAGATATGACTGCACAGAATGTGCAATCTGACCTTGGATCCACACCGTCCAATACGGTGAGATTTTCTCCGACGAGCAAAATTTTTAAATCGTAAACTATGGGTTTTCACTATTGGCTGGGACCTTTTGCGAACAGTGTAGATCAAGATCAGACTGCACAGAACGTGCAGTCTGATCTTGGATCCACACTGTCCTAATAGGAAGTTTTTTTTGCCCCAAAATAACTTTGAAATAGCATCAATTGGCTTTTTACTAGCGGGTTGAAAGTTTCATTTCACTTATTTAGAAGGCTAGGGGTAAATATCTTCATCTTTTCACTGCAGCTTTAACTGACGGATGGTATGGATCGGTATCAGACTGCAGAGAATACATGGCCTCATCTTTGATATGCAGCAATCGCAAGTAAATGCTTTAATATAACCCAATCGCACCTGCAATTTGCGGCAAAAAAGTAGAATTTGTATTTGAGCCATGCTCTGTGAAGATGGGGCTTAATGCATCTGCGAAAAGTATCGGTCCAGGTTAGCTTGCGCGGACAACTGACTTGGGTCGAAACTTTTCGATACTGGGCAATTTTCTGCATGTCAAAGAACCAGTGCACCTCATGAATCAGTCGGTTGTTAGACAAAATGGTTTTAATGGTCCATATGTATGTGATGGCTTTCATCGAGAAGATGCCTTAAGCCCCCTTTTGCCAGAGCACGACCCATTGATTTAATCTTGTGAAGAGTGAAAAGGTAAGAAAAGGTGAGAGGTAAGAAGTAAAGGGTAGAGAAAAATACATCAATCAATGCTTGAACGGTTTAGCTGATTAAAAAGTTATTTATACCTGAGGCGATAACGGTTCCTTTTTATCCATACATCACCATTACTTTCGTGAATACTTCTCACCGTTTGAGTGAACATTACGCAACGGATTTCGTGAATACTTCTCACCTGTTAAGTGAACATTACTCAGTGAGTTTTTTGTGAATACTTCTCACCGTTTGAGTGAATAGTACTCAAAAGATTTCGTGAATACTTCTCACCGGTTAAGTGAACATTACTCAATGAGTTCTTGTGAATATTACTCACCGTTTAAGTGAACATTACTCAGTAAATTCTCCGTGAACACCTCTCACCGAGTGAACATTACTCAGTAAGTTTTTTTGTAAATACTTCTCATCGTTTGACAGAACATTACTCAGCGGATTTCGTGAAGACTTCTTACCGTTTGAGTGAACATTAATCACAGAGTTCGTGATGACTTTTCATCGTTGTAATGAGCGGTACACTGATATTTTATTACGCAATTATTTCTCACTTTTTTTGTTTCCAGTTGACCTTTACACATTACCAGACAATCCCCATTTTAAATAACCGTTAGGAAAATGCCTTTTGACACATTGTGAGAAATGGAGAAAATCATTTTCTCCTTATCCAACAATGTTTTCTGACCTATCAAAGACAAACACCGTAATTTGAGCACAAACGTCGTCTACATTTGCTCTCAGTGTGGACAAACCTCAAAATTTGGTAGCGTACAGGACTTGAGAACAGGGGATCGGTGGTTCGATCCCAAGCTCGGCCAATTCTGGCACTTTTTGAGTAAATCTGAGAGCAAATTGGCTATGTCAAACTCCATTAATATGTATTTGAGCCATGCTCTGTGAAAAGGGGGCTTAATGCATTCGCAAAAGTATCGATCCATGTCAGCCTTCGCAGTGGGTGCAGGGTTACATGGGCCGAAACTTTTTGCAAGTTGTCCATTTTCTCCATGTCACAGGACCATTCTACCACATGATTCAACCGGTTGTTAAATGAAAAGAGAAGAATTTTATTGATCCATAATTATGTGATAACTTGCTCGGCAAAATGAATCCCTGAGATGCATTTAACCCCCTTTTGCCAGAACGCCGCTCAAACAGGTCAGCCAATCAGAGTTCGTGTTATCTTGAAATTTAGAAAATTCCGGCGAATAAGACTAAAAATGTGCTTTTAGAATTCTTGAGCTTATACTACAGAAAAATCCCTATTAAAGCAGATTTTGGGCATACTGTCATAATTCCTTAACCGATTTCAAAACGATAGAACTGTGCATTTTTATTTTAGTTATTGATTTTTTTTTTATCTTTTCTTTCTCGTTTGGGGCTGCATCGAATAGCTAAGTTCTATTGCAGCTGTGTTGTCCGTCGTCTGTTCTTGGTTGAATGACAAATTTTTGCCCAGTAAATAGCAAGTGGCGGGGACCAAGCCCGGGATGAGCGGTTACGCAGGCAGGTCATTCAATAAGATATGAGTGGAGGCGGCCTTTGAGTAACTGATTTTGCAAATCATTGCCGGTATTTGTTGTACGCCCCGCCGAAGCATTTTAACGCATGTATACAGTTCCCGTGTATAGTTAAGAAAATGATTCAAAGCTTTAGTCAGAGAACCGTGGAATAGTTTACTTGGGAATAAATGCTAGGTTGCTTACAAGAACTGCATCTCGGTTTTCATTTTCGAGTTTTATCGTTTCATGGTTTTATAGATTTCTCCCGCTGCGTTTTAAATCGGTCGGTAGACCGATTAGAGAGATGGCAAACCTCGGAAACCCGTCCGCTCAGGGCAAACTGATGTAACTCTAACTCGTAACAGATTTTACTTACAGCGTTTTAACGCTTATACCTGCTGTGATGACCTTATTACAAAAACTACTTTTGACCCAGATAAGCGCATTTTTGTTCCACATAAGCGCAGGAATAGTAATTAGCGGTAAACAGGCGTTAAGTAATGTCAAGTAATCCCAAAATAAGTTTTAAATTATGTAATAAATGGCGGAAACAATTTGTTTAGTATTGAAGTATGTCATAATTACAGTATTATCAAAATCTCTGGCCAGCAAAAACTAGAGAAGTTTACTTTCATTACGATTATAAGAAATGGGGTTAGTGATTAGCAGCAACTTTATGAATGAAACGAGTGCGAATCACATGTATCAGGTGATGTGAACACATCTTCTAGTCGTCTGCTGTCCATATGATTCGGCAAATTTCGAGTGATCCATTGATAGTTATACGTAGTTACGGGATCGGCCGAGTTGTGGCGAGTGCTCTCCGTATATGTTGCAGGCGTTGGAAAGATAATAGGTCATTTAGGTCTTGATAGGAATAAAATCGCAACAGAAAGGAGTTTGTAAGGAAACATTGCTTTAAAAGAATTTGAAAATTTAGATTGCTCTGTCTAAGAGAAAACTGATGTAAATGCAACTCGTAACAGCCGTAAGTTTAAAATAGTAACCGGCCGTTGGACGTTTAATGCAGGGATCGTATATGTGAGGCGAAGCGTGTGAAGCTGTGGCGACAAAGGGTATAGAGTTGTGTAAAGGTTTGGCCCTCGCGGAGAGGCCATTACGTAAACATTTTCAGAATGGACTAGCGATTCACCGCTTGCAACCTTAGTACCCAGGCTGTCCATTCACAATACTGACTGATTACTCATATTTCAGCGTATGATGTATTAACCCTTAGGCTGCTAAGTGCAACTCATTGACCTTTTAGTGGATAGTATAGATCAAGATCAGACTGTACATAACGTGCAGTCTGATCTTGGATCTATACTGTCCAATAAAGAGATTTTTTTTTTCCAAAAAAAAATAAGTTTGACATAGAATTATTCGGGTTTTACTACCAGTTTGAAATTTCATTTTAATGTTTTAGCAGGATAGGAGTTAAATTGTTTTCACAGCCCCTCTTCCTCTCCTTCCAGCCATGGCACTACCATTTTACACAGTCACTTACATGTTTCCTCTTGGTGAGTTTCTACAGAGTGGAATCAGTTTGTTAACCCTTCACCAAACAATCCAGTGGGGGCTTTGAAAATTTACTTGGAGAAACTGTATGTGTTCAGCATGTTCTCCTTTTTCGACAGCGTTTTTAGAATGACTCAAATACAATGACATTTGTGGGCTATGGACAGGTAAAGTCGCTTTACAAGACAATAAAAGATAAAGATCAGACTGTCCTTTGAACGCAATGCAATTCAATATCACAGACGTCCATATCTTAAATCTAATTGTCTGTTTATTTGGGATATATATGGAAAAAAAAAAAAAAACGACCATGAAATTTTAGCCTAATGTTTGATATTGTTTTCCTGACTGTAAAAGGCTAGTCGATTAATTGAGTTTTTTAACTCTTAACCAAACTATTCTTTTTTAACGCCCATGAGAAAGAAGTTGAAAACATTGTGAGAAAACGGGAAAATGCAGGTTACCATTTTCTCCTTTTCCCATTTTTTTTTTTTTTTCAAATCATCATTTGGTCTACATTCAATTTATGTGCAAATGCTTTTGATTTGGACAAGTCTAAAATTTTATCATTTGGTAAAGAGTTGACGGTCAGGGAGCTATTGGTTATCTACATTCTTTGAAAGTATCATGTAGGAGAAATTTGTCAGCAGACGTTTGGACTGGACGATTCGGCCCGCTAAAAATAGGTAGGACAGTTTCTGAAGATGAATACGATGTCTTTGTTAAAAATGGAAAAATGAAAGGCCCACAAGCAGCCAAAAGTAAATAATTCCAAAGTGATGATGCAGGCATATTTTATACGGCTTTTATATGTTACAATGCAGTGACCAAAGTTGCAGAAAAGAATATATGTATTTTTTCACTCTTTTAAAGGGTTGTAGGTACTGCTGTTCATGATGAGTGATATCTAAAACTTGATAATGGGTATTGCTGATCAGAACGGTCATATATTTTTTACGTTCTAATGCTGTCGGCTGGCAAACATAGCCTATATTTTAACCAATCGTTAAACTACTAATTTGTAAAAGACAGCTTAAAAAAGTGGGATCCTACGTGGCTCATTTGTAACGGTGTAGGACTTTTTATCCCATACATAATTCAAACATCTACCATTTGATTTGTGATTTCAAACCACTGTAGTTATTCAGTGTCGACCGATTACAGTGCTTACAGCACTTTGATTTTTAAAATTTACCAACTGAATCATGGGATAGAATGGTCCTTTGACACATAGAAAATTGACCAATAGTGAAAAGTTTCGGCCTAGGTCAGCCTGCGCGGTTTGCGCGGGCTGACCTGGGTCGATACTTTTTGCAGATATATTAAGCCCCCTTTTAACAGAGCTTGGCTGATATATATTCTTCAAGGTTAGATATTAATTCAGTCATCGTTGGAGAAGGAGCAGTTACTGCTAAAAAATGCGGTGTCTGAAAGTACATGTAGATTGTACAGTAATGAGTCGTCGGGTAACGTATAAAAATATAAAATTAATAATCAGTACTAGAAAAGGATTATTCCCTGTCATATCCAGTTACAAAGGTGTGAATAAACGCCGAAGGATTTCGATCACTGGTCATAATATTAACTGGTCCCCGTTGTAGTTTTTCATATTACAACTGGCACAGGCTATTGTGTCTTTGCTTTTCATTGGGCTACATGTATATCACAGAATGGCCAATCAGAGCAGCTTACACATTTCCAGTTTGTCTATATAGGTAACACTGCGATTTTTAGCACAATTCGAAATTGTCAATCGAAACTAAAACGAATATAAGCAGACATAAACATTAAAAGGTGGTGCTAAAATTACAACTCACTCTATCGTGAGGTAAAAAATATCGGAAAATCTGCTGCTCAGGAAGTGAGAGTGACCTCCCCTGAATCACTAGTAGTATTGCGACATAGCTGTTCTAAAAATAGGCGGGAAGAATCCCGCCCGTTTTTAGCAGCCTGTACCAATCCCTATACGCTTGCTGTATCAAGGGAGGTAACCAATCTGTGGTCATAAAATGGACCCTCAAACAGGCCTGCAGAGTAAACAAGCCCACATTTTATTTACCAATTGCAAATTACTATTTATTCATTCGAGACTTAATACCCAAAGAGCGTAAAAGTCCAGCTTATACAGTATGCCGAAAGAGCATACTTCACTCGGATAGGATATACAATTAAACTGACCTTTCATAAATTAAACGAAAGGTCAGAAAGACGAAGTTTTTGTCCTAGCAATGCTCAAAAGACTTTCAACATTTCGACCTACGATTAACCTAGAAAAGTCGATTTTTTAAAGGACTATGGATGTACTTTTTGAGAGTAACATACTGACGGAGAAGCGATATTTTTGCCAATAAGTGATCTGTGAAGCTGCAAATATGGTCAGTTTTACCTTATTTTCCATGTGTAAAACTAACCAGTGGTGTAACACCACTTGGATGGGTGATACGTAAGGGCGTAGCGCACATTACCCACAATACGCACGTCGTGTATATATATAAAATCCGCGACCACAGTTGTAAATAACAGTATCATTTACATGAACAGAGTTTTCTCTAGATCTGCGGGCCTTATCAATCTAAATAAGTTAAATTGATGCCATGATGACTTACGAATTCCCCTTTGTTCTACAATAAATGGTGACGTTTAGTGTGACGTCATGCTGTTGAGCAAACGTCATCACTCTGCGTATAAATATGCCTATTTTAATCCTGGCTATGCCTACGATACAGACGAGGTTAGACATAGGAACGGAATCGGCCGAGTTGTGACGAGTACTGCAGACCACTTCAGCGGATGTAACTTTCAGCTAGGTGCCTTGGACTGCAAGCACAGACACATCCAGCTCACCTCTTGAAAGGGGTCCGACATCTACCATTATTAACCTACAAATCAGTCCTGATTTTGACGATCCTGAGGAGGAAGCCTTCTGAAAACACTGCAGGAAAATGAGGAAGTGCTGGTAACCGGCATTTTTCCTTTTCCTACAACGTGTTCTACCCTTTCAAGACAGTGCTCTTCACATCTGGGAATCGCATTATGCACCTCTTGCACTGGTTCTACGGGATGCAGTCATCTTCTACACCAACAGCAGTTCCGAACCTAAAGCCGATAACCGTCTGATGACGTATCTAAAAGTCGCCGACAATATATCTGCCAGCAGTTGGTGCGTTCGTACCTACCTACACCTGTTGACCAACAGTTTGCCATTTTTGTGCAAAAAATGTAGGCCTATTCATGTATTTATGCTGGGGCTGCATGCTCACAAGGTATTCTCGTATTCCTAGCAGAACGTGGAGACTATGGGTGCTGAATTTTTTTTGTCACTGCAAAGTTTCCATAGATAAACCGTTCACTTTAATAATACATATATATGCTAACATTTAAACAATAAAAGAAATAGAGTATAATGGCAACTTTGTCACGAGATTCTAAAATTTCCTTCTGTAAGAAAAAAACAGTCCGATATTTCATGATAAAGGTATTTCGGTTGATAATTCTGCAACATGTGTTTCGTTGATAGTTTCCTCATTTAGTAATTCAACCCCATCCACGCTTTCGTCTCTTTTGCAAACTGAAAGTTCCCTGTCATCAACATTAGCTGAAACATCCTCCACCACCGGCGCCATTTCCTTACGACTGTCTTCATTTTTGTCGGCTAAAATCTCCCAACTCAGTTTGTTTGCTAAGCACCCATCAAGCAGAGGCTTTGTCTGGGGTAACACAGTCTTCAGTAATTTGTATAGTGGCTGGCATATGGTGTTGATAAATTCTGTCTTTAAATATAGAAATAAAATTCTACAGAAAAATATATTCAATTCACACACACACAAAAAAAAATACAAGTCAGAGTAGTTTTGATATATTCAAACTAGGAACACCGTGTAGGAAATTGAGAAATGTAGATTTTTGAGAAATTCGAAGAGTCATGTGTCATGCTCTGGCAAAAGGGGGCTTAACCCTTTACCGCACAATGCCGCTTTTTGACGCCCCTGGGAAAGATGCCTTTTGAAAACATTTTGGGAAAAGGAGAAAATGCTGGTAACCAGCATTTTCTCCTTTTCCCAAAATGTTTTCTATCCTATCAAGAGAAAATTAAACCATTTGAGCCACACTGAAATTGTCGTCTGCAAATGCCTTCAATTTGGACAAGGCTAAAATTTTGTCGTCTGGTAAAGGGTTAATGCATCTCCGTGATCCATTATATGCAGATGTACTTAGCAAGACATCACATAAGTATGGGTCCGTAAAATCCGTTTCGCCTGACAATTAACGCTTGTCCTGCTGGATAAATGAAACGCAAATTTCTACTCAATGCGGGTTTCAAAGTTGATTTCACCGGAAAGAAAATACCGTATCGGACAGCGTAGATCAAAGATCAGACTGCGCGTTCTGTGCAGTCTGATCTTGATCTACACAGTCCGCAAAAGGTCAGTGGGTCGCGATTAGCAGCTTAAGGGTTAACTGGATGTAGGGGTAGGATGGTCCTTGGACATGCATAAACTTTACGAACAGCAAAAAGTTTCGACCCATGTCAGCCTGCGCGGACTGCGCAGGCTGACATGGGTCGATACTTTTTGCAGATGCATTTTAAGCCTCTTTTTCACTAGCATGACTCAAATTATTACCTGGTGCATTGGCATATTTTCAACGTTGATTGTGCTTGCAACTTTTGATCCTTCGTCCTCGTTTCGAAAATCCTACAAAATCGTAAGACCGTCATTAAGCATGTTTGCACCTCTATCACATTCTCTAACAAAAGTGTAATTATGTTAAATTTACAGGATCATTTTACCTAGTAACAAAAATTCTCTTTATACCAGAAAGTAAACTACCGGTAAAAGTTATTGCAGGCAGCCAAACCTTGCCATACAAAAAGGAAGTTACCCCTGGTAACCCAAATGTTAAATATAACGGTACACTTTTTGTTGCCCCTGAAAAGTCGTTTTATATGAAATATCTGTCCAAATGTCATCAGCATGGAGATATTCTTCTGTGCTTTCAGATAATTATTTGTCTTCTCCATTACTGTAAAGGAAAGAGTATTAAACCCGATTTCATTTGGAAAGCTTCTTAACGAAAATCTTAACAAAGACTGCTAGTTTTCATTCGCGTGCGAAGAACACTTTGAATGAAAGCGTTGACAGAAATAGATGTAGAAAGAATGAGAAATTACCAAGTTTTTTTTTTTTTACTGTAGAATTTTCTTATTCCGTTGGTAAAGGTACCACCATTTTGTTTGGGAATTAGAATAAGAATACAATTTAGAACGAATGGTGAATAAGGGCACAGAAATAATCTTTTAAGTACCTCACCGCAGTATTCATCATGTGCTAATCTAGCGATAAGCATGGACGTATCCCAGGGTTTACAAACACCACATAGGTCTGCCCCAACCATCATGGCGCACATCAGAGCAGTGCGGTGATCCGCTACGTCCATACAAAAATCACTGTTTTCTACTAGACTGGACAGGAAGTTATGACGTGAAAAATGTCTGGTTAGATCTGTGGCCATGATGTTTCCTCTGAAATAAATAGAACCATGAAAGTATTAAGTCCGAAACAAGGTCAGTCAGTGTCTGCATTCACCAACCGTTCTAAATTGTATTCTTGGTATAATTCTAGATTTAGAAAGTAACTCAGTTTTTGATTGGCTAAATATTGTTCTTTAGCCAATCAGAAATTGCCTTGCTTTCATCTTTTGAATTAAAATTCTTGAGAATTACAATAAGAACGTTATCAAGAATGGTCAGTGGATACGTACCCAGGTCAGAAGAGGGAAACGAAATATTGGCCTAAACATCCGGGGTCTTGTTCACAAACCTTCGGAATTGTTGTACTAATGCTACATTCTAAGAATAAGAATCTGATTTGATTAGGCGTTCTATCTCTGCCAATCATAGTTCAGGGCCCTTATTCACCAATTATTCTTAAGAACGTTCTTAATCTTATTCTCCAGAATTTTCTAAATTTGAAAGTAAAACAACTTCTGATTGGCTAAATCATTTGGTTTAGCCAATCAGAAGTTGTGTTACTTTCATATTTAGAAAATTCTGAAGAATAAGACTAAGAACATTCTTAAGAATGGTTGGTAAATACGGACCCTGTTGGTCTTTGACAGTAGAAGTAAAACGACATTCAGATGGGCTGATAAGTACACTCCATCCCCAATCCCTAACCCGACTCATATTTCAGAAACTTCAGTGAAAATGAATTAATTTTCCATTACCAGGAAACTTTCCAATCATGGAGAAAATTCATTAGATATGGGCGTATCTTACACCAAAAGTAAATTTTATGGTATCATAAGTGAAATCTAGTACACATTTATTCATCAAATGTTCTTAACACCTGATTTCCACCTCTTATTTCTGACACCCGCGATTTGATTTGCTGAGAAGCTCACTATGATATTCAGCCAATCAAAATTCTAGTATTGGAATTTATCATTACATCTAGAACAAAACTTAGAATGGTGGATGAATACGGTCGAAACACATGAATACGGTCAGACAACAGCGATATAGAGCGCTAATAAAACAATACGCGTTTCTCCATATTGATTCTAAAACAAGAGGGCCAAGATGGCCCTGGATCGCTCACCTGAATTTTTGAGAGGACCATAGCCATTTTTTTTTTTTTTTTTGTTTGTTTGTTTGTTATTCCAAAACTTTTTCTTCAATAACTTCAATTAAAAAAAAAAAACAAAAAAAAACCAAGAGCACCGCATGCGGCTGCGAACGATTGGCTGTTGGGTGCTGGATAGTAATTAAAATTCTAAGTTGAAAAAGGGGCATAATTTGGCACCAAAAGATCATTTCTGTGAAATTATTTCAAAATCTGACCAGTGGTTTCAGAGAAGAAGAATTTTAAAGAAATCTCTTCATGTCCGTATAGTGCAAATAGCCCCCTACCACCACAGCCATGTTTCTTGATGGATCAAAACTTCGCGAAACAATTTTTCAAAAGGGGCATCCAAGGGACATTTCTGTGAAATTATTTCAAAATCTGACGAGTGGTTTGAGAGAAGAAGAATTTCAAACAATTTCTTTAAGTCCATACAGTGCAAAGACCCCCCCCCCCCCTCCCCCTCCCCCCAACCACGGCCATCTTTTTCAACGGATCAAAATTTCACGAACACTTTTTGAAAAGGGTCACCCAAGGAACATTTCTGTGAAAATATTTCAAAATCTGACCAGCGGTTTCAGAGGAGAAGATTTTTAAAGAATTTCTTAGAAATTCCATGTGGTTGCCATGGCAACCAGAGTTTTTGTTGAAATCAAATTCTGTGAACAGTTTTTAAAGAGGACCTCCCAAGAAACATTCCAGCCAATTTTGGTCCAAATCGGCTCAGCGGTTTAGGAGGAGAAGATGTTTAAAGAATTGTTGACGACGGACGACGTTACACAGGGTGATCCTAAGAGCTCCCATTGAGCATGTTGTGATCGCTCACCTGAATTTTTGAGGGGACCATAGCGACTTTTTGAAATTTTGGAGACAAAATCAATTTTTTGTCAAGCAATTTGAAAAGGTCACATGTAAAAATTATTTTAAAATCTGTCACCACCCCTACAATCATCACCACAGCCATGTCCGTATAGTGCAAAAAGCACCCCCCCCCCACCACAGCTATGTATCTTGACGGATCAAGATTTCGCGAACATTTTTCAAAAGGGTCACCCAAGGAACATTTCTGTGAAATTATTTCAAAAGATCTGACGAGTGGTTTAAGAGTAGAAGAATTTCAAAGAATTTCTTTAAGTCCATACATTGCAAAGAGCCCCACCCCCACCCCCCACCACCACCACGGCCATGTTTTTTGACGGATAAAAAATTTCGCGAACATTTTTTGAAAAGGGTCACCGAAGGAACATTTCTGTGAAATTATTTCAAAATCTGACAAGTGGTTTAAGAGAAGAAGAATTTCAAAGAGTTTCTTTAAGTCTATACAGTGCAAAGAGCTTCCCCCCCACCCCCCAGCACGGCCATGTTTTTCGACGGATCAAAATTTCGCGAACAATTTTTGAAAAGGGTCACCCAAGGAACATTCCTGTGAAATTATTTCAAAATCTGACCAGCGGTTCCAGAGGAGAAGATTTTTAAAGAATTGCTCAGAAAATTCCATTTGGTTGCCATGGCAACCAGAGTTTTTGATGGAATCAAATTCTGTGAATACTTTTTAAAGAAGACCTCCCAAGGAACATTCCTGCCAACTTTGGTCCAAATTGGCCCAGCGGTTTAGGAGGAGAAGATGTTTAAAGAATTGTTGACGCCGCACAACGGACGACGCACGACGCACGATGGACACAGCGTGATCCTAAAGGCTCCCCTTGAGCACGCTGTGCTCAGGTGAGCTCAAAAAACATAATGTATTAACACTAACTTGATGAGATCCAAAAGTTTCCGGTGTTCATCGACCGTCAAAAATGAACAGATCTCATTCCCTTCCATGTGTAAAATTATGACTGTTTGCTTATAACTATCTTCTACCATCGAAGACGAATACAGTGCAGCCAGAGGAGGGTTTAGACCGCGAAAATGGTGATCACTATAACGTCGGTGTTCCAAGTGGTGGCAAAGGGCGCCGATAATTAAACTCATTTTCTCTACTTCCGTTAATGTATCCATCTCGCATCTTTTCATCATTTGCCACGCACAGTGTACGGTATGAAATGCGTGGTGCCAGTTGTGATAGGGCATCGCCTGGTACTTTTGTCGAACTGTCAAAACAAATCTACAAAGTTTTGCAATCTCAACTGTTTGTGCGAAAGTGTCTTGAATGATGCGGATCAACAGTCTTGGTAAAAGAGGATCGTAGCTATAGCAACAGAAGTGGAATTGATCGAAGTCTGATGGGGTCTCTTTTTCTTCCAAAACTGATTGTTTTCTCAGCGCTTCTGCTTCGGCGTTTACATCAACCGATGTCGTCTGCAGGGATTCTAAAGCAGCCTATATAAAAGAAGGATTTACCCTTAGTTGCCTTTGCGGCCAGTGTAGATCAAGATAAGGCTGCACAAAACGTGCAGCCTGATCTTTGATCTACACTGTCCGATTTGCTGAAACACTGTAGACGAAAGCAACTATGAAATTGCAATTATTTGGGTCATATTTCTAGGATGAAAACATCTGATAAGTTTATTCGGCGCTTTAAGGATTACTTATGTTGATTAACCTTCACTGTGAGTGAATGTTGTATTAACTCATTGATATGAGCAGTGCTCTGGCAAAAGGGAGTATAATGCGTCTCCATGATGTTTTATACTATGCAAGTCATATAATCATGGATTCATGCATATAAAATCAATTTTGTCTAACAACCGTCTGAATCATGAGGTAGCATGGTTTTTTGACACGCAGGCAATGGGAGACAAAAGTCAGTTACTTCCCTTGATAGCTCTCCACTACTTACTAGGTCCTGAATAAGGTATTACTTTGGATTTTATCCTCGATATTCTTTGCACTATTAGGAATGTACAGGTTTAAATATCTCCTTCAAAATTTATCAAACCACAAATTTGATCTATTTGATGCATTTCAATGGTAACAGTGTGTGAAATACGTTTTGCAAATATTATGAAGACCTTACATATACATCACAAGTCAAATTATAATAATCGCAATATCTCTTAGTAAAGCAAGGACAAAAACAAAGGAAATCAAATAAAAGGACCCAGTTGCAATTTGGTAACCTTGGTTTTTATCTAACAAGGGAGATAATTTGAATTTCACTTTTCTCTCCCATTGACCAATGGCAGGTCAGCCTTCCGGCTGGTCGCGGGTCTGGGTCGATACTTTTTACAGATGACCCTTTTAACAGGGCATGGCTCATATCCAGATTCCACCCCCCCCCCCCCTAAAAAAAAGGAAACAGCTTTAAGAAAGATAGACGGCGTAAATTTGCCAGCAAATAGGCAGGAGCTCTTAGAATAAACGAGTCTACATTTTTTAACCATAGGGGCCCTTAGAATAAAGATGTCTACATATTTGACCAATCCCAAATTTCTATTTATTCAACTTTTATCAGTACCAAAAAGTAGGTCAAAAGCAAGTACATTCAGATAGCCGAAAAAAAAAAACTTCTGATGGGATTTAACACTTTTCCTTACAACAAAACTATAGACTTTCCCCAATTTTCCACGATGTTTTCAAAAACCCTTTTCCTCAGGGTCGATAAAACTCGGGGCTGTTTGGTAGAGGGTAACTAATCTAACGACAACTAAAGAATCTGAGGATTTATTTCTAAAAAGTTCACTTTTTTTCACTGTGCATACGACTGACAGATATGCCCTAGTCCACTGTTGCGTAATTGAATTTTTCTCCATGCTCAATCTCAACATTTCAAGGTAAGATTCTACCTTTTTTTTTTTTTAAGTAGAATTAAGTTAAATTGCACCAGAAGGAAATGTCGTTTTCAGACAAAGAAAATCCATTTACTTCTATTAATTAATTTATGTAAAGTTTTCTTATGCCGTATCTCACGAACATGAAAGTTCGTAACAAACGCATAGCTCACATAGAAACCGCCCGGCTGGGATTCGAACCCGTGCGGCAAATATCCTCGCTTATTGAGGTTTAAAAGACCAATACACTAACCCCTGAGCTAAAGAGAATTCTCCCTTAGTAACGCAGTTGTCAGGTATTGATTTTATTCGGGAAGAAGCTATGCTGTAAGGAAGGAGTGATCTCCCGTAACACGTAGTACTGACCCCCACCTTGTACAAAACTTTGTCACAGAGTAAGAACAAAAGTGGCGTACACATAAATAGATTGTGTGGAAAGCACGTGAAAATTCAGAACAATCGTATGACAGGTAGCAGAAAAGGGCGAGGATTTATGCACCCAGTATTTAAACACCACGATAATATTTGAGCTAAGTTAAGAACATGCAAAAAAAAGTAATAAAAAGTCTGGAGACTTTACAAAACTTAAATGCATATTTTCTTGCAATGCCTGAAATACGTGTAAATCTTTAAAAGAATCGGCCTTTTCTCCATTTTTTTTTTTTTTTTTTTTTCTACAGTTTCAAAGTAATTGAGCCATGCTATGACAAAAGGGGGCTTCATGCATTTCTGTAATACATTACACCAATCAAGCAATCACATAATTATGGATGCGTAAATAGCCATTAAAAAAAAAAAAAAAAAAACAGTCAACTTAATCATATAGTAGACTGGTCCTTGGACATACAGAAAATTGATCGGTAGTGAAAAGTTTCGGCCCAAGTCAGCCTACAGGGACTTCGCATGCTGACCTGAGTCGATACTTTTCGCAGATGCATTAAGCACCCTTTTCTCAGAGCACGCCTTAATATTTCTTCATTTAAGCCACAATGAATGTGTTGTCTGCAAACGCTTTCAAATCGGACAAGTCTAAAATTCTGTTGTCTACCTGGAATTTTTCACGACTCTGAACTAGCCTATTGGAGATACGGTGATGCTGGAAAGCGCGAGCAATAAATACTGCTAACATCTTTAACGTGTCTTCATCGGTCGAGATGAAACTGCCACTGCCAAAGCTGAAAATATACATAATGTTTAGTTTAACTCTTTACCAAAGGCTAAAATTTAAGACCAGTCCTAATTTAGAGCATTTGCAGACGACAAAATAAATGTGATCCAAAAATTAAAATATATTTTGGGAAGGGTAGAAGACATTGTGGGAAAAGAAGAAAACTGTGGTTACCACCATTTTCTCCTTGTCCTAAAATGTTTTCAAAAGCTTTCTTTCTCAGGGTCGTTAAAAGTTGTGATTATTTGGTAAAAGGTTAAACGCACATGTATTTGAGCCATGCTCTGTAAAAAGGGCGCTTGATGCATCTGCAAAAAGTAACGATTTAGGTCAGCCTGCGCCGCATGATTCCATGAAGGCTGACCTGGGTCGAAACTTTGTGCTATTGGTCATTTTTCTGCATGTTGAAAGACTAGTTTATCTTTCAACTAACCGGATATCCATGCAATAACACCCATGCGATTTTTTTTTTTTTTTTTTTTTATATACCACGGATATACCACGGATATTTATAGATTTTTGATATACCACGGATATTTATAGAACAGTCTGTCCACTGACTCCGCCCCCTATCTCCATTTATGAATGAAATGCATTCCAAAAATAGTAACGATTACTACAGAAAGCCCGTGAAAAAAGAACGATGTCATAGCACGCGCGCTACTTTCCGATGATCTGCCTACGTAATTCCTGCCCTTGACGTCATTTGAATGCTCGTTTACCGCGTCTTCTCAAATAGAATAATCCCAAGCGATCTCAATCGCAATTTTCGGACGTTTAATTACTACGATAAAATACTATGTATGTGGGTAAAGCAATTTTAAAATGGGAGTTCCGACATAAATAAACTTTTAAAACTTTTAAAATGTATTTGTCAGCAACAGTTTTCACATCTTTTCACAGCGAGTACAAATCATAGGTTAAAAGATAAATAGAATACGTACATAGTGTTGTCGTAGATCAAAAATATCTAACTCGGTTGTGAGAATTGATAATTGTCTCGCCAAGGCGAGACAATTATCAATTCTCCCAACCTCGTTAGATATGTTTGATCTACGACAACACTATGTACGTATTCTCTATGTACCACATGATTCAGTCGGTTGTTATACAAAATCGATTTTATGGATACGTTGCTTTGTGATGACTTGCTTGGTATCATGCATCACGGAGGTACATTCAACCTCCCTTTGCCAGAACATGGCTCATTTATTTTCCATCGATTGTAGTGAAACAAGTTCTAACATCTTATATGAATCAATCTCGGCGAATGCTTTCTGGAAAGTTTAACAGCCGGGGAGACCGGGGCCGGTTGTTACACCCTTTCCTTCATAATTAGTCAACGCTAGGTAAGCCATCCAAATTTCATTTCAAATGAATTGCCCGAGGGACCTCACTGAACTCTATATTTGTCCAGCAAAAACCAAAACGTCTATGTTTTAGACAACCTGAGAGATGTAAAGTCATACGGCTTATTTACTAATTTATAAATGTCTTTAATAGAAGATCATTTTTTAAAAAGCTTTTTAAGGCATTGCAAATCAATTTTGAAGTTTCTCCAAATGAGCGTTTACAAACCCATGCTTTGACAAGTAAAAGGAAACGCTAGTCGGCTTTTATATATTAACCCTCAAGCTGCTAAGCGCGACCCACTGACCTTTTGCAGCCAGTGTAGATCAAGATCAGACAGCACAAAACGTGCAGTCCGATCTTGGATCTACTCTGTCCGGTAAGGAGATATTTGTCTCCAAATATTAACTTTGAAACAACATTATTAGGGTTTTAGACTAGCGAAGCTATAGGCATCAAGACCGACCTAGATTCAAAGTAAACAAAAAACCCCACAGTTGCCAAATACTGCCGCACAGAAAAAACTTCTTTCTGTTAGAAATCTTAATTCTGTTATACATGACAATTTTGACAAAAACCACTAAATCTCTACAACTCCAATTTGAGCATGGCCTCATATAAAGTAATAAAGTGAACAAGATGTCATTTATAAGGTACAAGATCTTTGCTTATATGTAAATTAAGTGACCTGTGCAAAGCAGAGAATCACTTATTCCTACACCACTGTAACAGTATTAATGAATCTTTTAATAGATACATCTAGGTATTAAGTAGTAGCAAATGCCGGCTATAACAACCCTCACTGGACAGAGAACCCTTGTCATTCATTGTGTACAGTTAACTGTTAAGCTGAACTGTTATTCAACCTCTTACCAAACAATTCCAAGTTTTAATGACACTGGGGAAGAATCCCTTTGAAAATATTGCAGGAAAAGGAGAAAATGCTGATAACCATCATTTCTCCTTTTCTCACGTTCTTTTCTGCCCTTTTGGCATCACATTTCATCAGTTAAGCCGTATTTCATTTATGTTCTGCAACAGCTTTGAATTTGGACGAGTGTAAAATTTTTGGTTTTGTAAAGAGAGTTAAATAGTTAACTACATCTTGTGCTGTTGGATATTGACTAACTGATTGTATGATGTTTAACGCCGTTTTCAGCATTACTTAAGTGATATTGCGGCGGCCAGAGGGCCTATCCATGCTTTCCTGGAGTTTTACTTTTACCAGCACTACCACTCAATGGCCTTTTGTGGACAGTGTGGATTAAGATCAGACGGCACAGAGCGTGCAGTCTGATTTTGGATCTACACCGTCCGATAAGAGGATTTTTTTTTTCCAATATGTAACTTTGAAATAGCAATATTCAGGTGTTTACCATCAGCTTGAAAGTTTCATTTAACATGTTTAGCAGGTTAAGGGTTAAACTTAAACTGGAGTATTGTTAAACAATAGCACGCATAGCCCCGGCAGCTCAGTCGGTAGCGTACAGGACTTGAGAACAGGAGGCCGCTGGTTCGATCCCCGACTCTGCAAATTCCTCTCTGAGGACTGATGATAGTCATTGTGACAGGATTCATTTCTCTCTCACATTTCGACGATGGTTATGTGGGAAAGCAGCCAGTGGCTTGGAAAGAATATTGTGCGGAGTACTAGTAGAAGAAACTCAAGGAAAGCATGGCATGGACATGTGCACTGGCCACCGCTATATAACTGAAATAATGTTGAAAACAGGGTCAAACACAACACAAATAATCAATCAAATTCGCTAGTCTGTCAGTACTTTCAGTACTTTGATTACTATAGGCTTGAAAGTTTTATTTAACTTATTTAGTAGGATACGGGTTATAGGATGTTTTAGAAAATGGCATTTTCGCTTTGTGAAATCATATGGCGACTCATAGAAAGTAAATGAGCTATGATTTGTGAAAAGGGGGCTTAATACAGCTGCAAAAATTATCGACCCAGGTCAGCCTGCGCGGACTGCGCAGGCTGACCTGGACCGAAACTTTTCGCTATCGGTCAATTTTCTGCATGTCCAAGGACCATTCTGTCTCATGATAAAGTTGCTTGTTTAAAAAAAGTGGCTTTTATGGATCTATATTTATGTAATAGCTTGATAGGTATCATGCATCACGGAGATGTATTGACAGAGCATGGCTCAAATTGAAAAGGGTTGTTCCTGTTTTACTGAGTATTAATGACAAAAATCACTTTGAAATCTTAATTTAATGTTGGTTAAAGATCTATTGAGGCTTTAATGAGTGAATATTTGTATTGGAATTATTTGGATATGGTCTAATTCTCGGAGGCATTACTGAAAAATAGAGTTTTTTGTGTTTTATATACCGGTAATATCGACATATTGCAAAATATTTTGAACACTTCTCCTTAGTCTCAATAATGAGACATTCACGATGCTTCTTGTAATATTTGGGCGTCACCTTAACGTTTCAAGTCCATCGTGAATTTTCCGTGAGAAGAGCCATGTACAGCGCTACAGTCGTTTTTTGTTTCGTCAGTTTAATCTGTATTGTAGCGAAATGGAATTAATTTTTAGTGACAAACATGACAAAGGACAAATTATTAAATGTTTCTATGCAAGTCGTTTATAAAATGTAAATTTCGAAAAAAATCTAATAAATGTTATTTTATTTGGCAGCCATTTTGTGTCAACATGTCGAATAAAAGATGAATAAAGCTGTTTTTTTTACGTTTAGCGTTTTAGTTGAGAATATTTGTATTTGGAACGAAGGATGATTGAATACGAAAGCAACAAGTACGTCAAAATAAAATTCTAGTTTTGTTGTCAATTTGTGAAAATGTGAGAGGTTAAACGTGTGCACAAAATATGTGCTGAGATTTCGTCCATTTTTTCGGGATCGTCTCTGAACCCGGATGCGACCGGTCAAAAACTAATATCGGAATTCGGAGACAGTTATCTGTACTAGTGTCTGCAATGTTCTTTTTTTCCAAAGTATGAATTCTTTACAGACATATTGTTACAGACGATGCTTAACTGGGCCAGCTGTTACAGTGCAACATTTGGCACCAAGGCTTTGTAACAACTTGCCCCAGTTGCACGGTACGACATTATGTAAACCCAAGTATCTCTGAAAAACATGGTGCAATCGAAGTTTGTATGGAAAACATTGACACTACTATTTTGTGACTTATCTGTCACAAAATAGTAGTGTCAAATAATAGTAGTGTCAAATAATTAATGATTTCGGATTTCTAATATCTTAATTATTTACCAAACAACAAAATCTACGACCAGTCCAAATTCAAAGCATTTGCAGACGACAAAATGAAACTGCTAAAAAGTTGAATTTTGTTTTTGGAAAGGTAGAAAACATTGTGGGAAAAGGAGAAAATGCTGGTTACCAGCATTTTCTCCTTTTTCCACAATGTTTTCAAAAGGCTTTTTCTCCGAGTCTTTAAAACTCAGGATTGTGTGGTAAAGGGTTAATATATGACCCGAGAAAAAACTAATATTTCTCACACAACCCAATATATGTATTTACTTACGTTGTATGCGGTTGCCTTTTGAAGCTTGTCTGTAATTGAATTATGGTTAAAATTCTTGTTCCGAGCAATTGCGGAAAATGTGCAAATAAACATCGGGATTCATGTGAATGTGATTCTAACGAAATAAATAAAGTCAACATGCCGTCATCTCTATTGTTACAACTTGCCCGTATTATTAACTCGCTCAGGTCTCCCTTGTCGCGTCGTGGAGTGGATAGTTCCAAAGGTTGACTCCACTCATTCCTAAACCATTGGTCAGTGTGCTATCGCTCTTACCCGTACACTGCTATGTAACACGCACACTTGGGTAGTATTAACAAGTTATTCTAGTTGCAGTTCTTATTCTATATAATTGTTTGGCCATAACGAAGCATCTTCTCAAAAAAGATAGCTAATCTTGAAATTATGGTTTGGTTTGTGAATACATCCTTTGTATTTTGAAAGAGTATGTCTGTAATACAATATACCGGAATTGTACTATTTCGAAGAGAAACGCTTTCTGTACCTATTTGTTACTTTAATGACAGCCAGAATCCTGGGTCTACAACCTATTGGTACAAAAATTTTGTTTCTGGTATCGTTACAACTCTGTCCCTCATGCTTTTGCACACCTTTGATGTTGACAACCTGCGAATAGAAATGGCCATAGGAATGCATTAACAACACCATGATTAGGTGTCGCACCACTGCGAGATTGGTCCGGGTCGTAGTAGTCAAAACTAGTCCCATGTGAAATTTTGCAGTAGCACTTTGTTTTCACCGTTTCATGGAGCTGAGAGGGCTTGGTAGTATATGATTTAGATTTGCTTCAAATTTAGGCAGTCGGGGACCATTTAGTTGTAATTTTATCATATATTGATTGGACTATTTTGTGTCAGTGGCGGAACAAAAAATTGGGGTCATGGCCGTGAACAGGTACCGGTATTTTTTGAGAGCACAAGCCCGCTCGGGTAGCTCAATGGTTAGCGTATGTGACTCGTGATCTGGTGGTTGCGAGTTCGATACCCGGCTGAGGCAAACTTTCTTTCCGGCCATTTTGCCTCTCACCTCTGATGCATGTGAGAAAAGCAGTCAGTGGCTTTGGAAAGAAATTTGTGTCAGTACTGGTGTGAGAAAGCCAGGAAACACATGGTTGCGTCAGTGACCGCCATGATATGACCTGAGCTGTTAAAATGCCGTTAAACTCCAGTACAATGTACATGCCCAATACATCACATACGTGTACGATGATAAACGAAAATACAATACAACAGCGGTCAATTGTGAAAATTTGAAAGAAAATGGATATGAACAATATGTTATATTGCAATTGTATGGTGTATCCATATGAATTCATACAGTATGCTGTAGTAACTTTATTGTTGCTTGTATTTGCTTCGAAATGTTTGGAAAAATTTGGTTTCATGCATGACCGAACGGCGAGTGGGGTTTCAAAATTTTCCTGGGCAGCAAGAAGCAAATACAAGCCGAAGGGTAGTTACTACAACACAATATTCTTTTTATTGTACATCTACATTTTTGAACAAACAGTATTACAATATAGACAATTCTACACGAAGATAATAAGAAATTAAAACAAATATTGGTCTAGTTAGTAATAATTTTTTATGAATTACGGATGGCTGTTACAGTAACTTTTTTGACCAGTTAAAGTAGAAAAAAAGCTGAAAGTAGTTCACAAGCTGGTTATGTCTTCATACAACACACGTACTTTGGAACCGTATATGACACTAGATTTTTGATCTTGTACCATTTTTTTTTCCGTCGTATCTGATTCTGTCCAGCTGCGATGCATACATCTGAGCCAAAAAAGTGTTTTGGTATATAATAAAGGTACGAACCACACTGTGAAAAGGGGGCTTAATGCATCTGCAAACAGTATCGATATCATGTCGGCTTAAGCATTCCGCGCAGGCTGACATGAGTCGAAACTCTGTGCTATTTGTAGATATTCTGTATGTCAAAGGACCATTCTACGTCTTGATCCAGTTGGCTGTCAGACAAAATGGATTTTATGGTTACATAATTATGGATACATAATTATGGTTACATAATTATATGATGACTAGCTTTGTATAATGCATCATTGAGATGCATTAACTTTACCATACAATCCCGGGTTTTAATGACCCTGAAGGAGACGCCTCTTGAAAACATTGTGGGAAAAGGAGAAAATGCTGGTAACCAGCATTTTCTCCTTTTCCCACAATGTTTTCCACCTTACCAAGAACAGAAATCATCATTTGAGCTGCGTTTAATTTGTCGTCTGCAAATACTTTCAAATTGGTCCAGTCCAAAATTTTGTCGTGTGTTAAAGAGTTAAGCCCCCTTTTAACAGAGCATGACTGGTATGTATCGTTTGTAAAATATCAGCTTCATTTACCTCTCCTGTCTGGACGACATGTTCAATAGTGTCTTGGTCTGTCGTTTCTTGTTGCTGAACCTTAGTTCTTACGTGTACTTTTACGTCATCGTTGTTCGTCTTCCACGACTCAACATCAGTGAATACACGGTTACTGAAAATGAATTACTACACTAGATCTATACAGGAAATCACCGTTAACCATATCTAGAGACTGGGTCTCGCGCATTTTATCACGGATAAAACACTTTTTGAAACGACATGTTAGTCTGGTACCCCGCCGTACTACAAGAGTACGTCAGGCAAAGCGCAATAATGGCGGCCCCCGTGGTACTATATGCAGAGGAGACGCGATATTGTTATTTCACATGATCAAATCGGATCATAGGCTAAATTCGAAACAGATCGCTTGCAATAAAGTCATGACAGTGAGTTTTTCTAATGCCGTTCTTACTTGGCGTGAAAAAACTACATATCAGAAATGCTTTAAGTATCCGAAATGTCAATAGACCTATATAACGTCCGAAAACAGGGCTACTTTTAAAATGATTCATACTCGAATTTTTATTGAAACCATACCCCAACAGCACGTTTTAGATTCGGTAATGTATTTTTTGTACAAAAATGATCTCAGTTTATTAACTGATCAAACGGGATCACATGAAAATGGGGAAAATGGGGAAGCATGTAGGGGTACGCTTGAGGACACCTAGGAGGCCGCCATTATTGCGCTTTGCCTGACCCGATAACGTAGTGGTAGGGGCAGGTAATCCAGACTAACGACATGTCAGCCAAAAGACAACGGCGTATATACGTGAAAGGATTTGCAGATGGAAAATTTAATGATTTTGATTGTTGCAGTGTTAGATCTACTGTAAAAGAATACAAAAACAGTGTGGGGAAAAAGAGAGAAAATATTGGCCACCAGTGATTTCTTATTTTCCAACAATGTTTAAAAGCCCCGATTTTGCTTGTTTTTTTGTATAGGGTTTAACGCCTTTTTCAACATTATTTCAGTTATATATCGTGGTGGCCAGCGCACGTTTCGATGGATACTTTCCTTGAGTTTTTCTTTGACCACTTCTTCGGACAATATCATTCCCTAACCACTGGCTGCTTTCCCACATAGGTTTAAGTCCCTGTTTGCACCTATGCAGTTAACCTTTTACCGCACAATGCCGCCTTTTAACGACCTTGGGAAAGAAGCCTTTTGAAAACATTTTGGGAAAAGGAGAAAATGCTGGTCACCAGCATTTTCTCCTTTTCCCACAATGTTTTCTACCCTACCAAAGAAAATTTGCATAATTTGAGCCACACTGAAATTGTCGTCTGCAAATGCTTTCAATTTGGACGGGCCTAAAATTTTGTCGTCTGGTAAAGGGTTAAAGTGTTAAACGTATTCCAGTGTTTCTAAATGCCATAGATCTATTCCTCATTAATTTTACTCTTTCAAGAAAGCATCCATGTAGCCTAAATATCGTGATAAGCAACATGAAAGCATGAACTTGGGCTGTTGAAAATATTGTGACAATGGGAAAAATGCTCATTATAGGACTTTTTCCCATTTGACACAATGTCTTAAAATGACGTCTGCTGCAGGATGAGAAAAAGTCGTCTGCCGGAAATACATGTATCTAATTAAAGATTTCTTACATGACGTCATCAATGACGTGTAGAGTACAGTGTTCACACGGTATCAATTCCTTCGTCACGGCGACGATGTTTGACAGAAATATCTCAGTGTTAAGGGTGTTCTGAAAAACTGGTAAGACTTTCTGCAACACGTTCTCATTGAATTGACCTTGTAGTCTTCCACACTGCAAATAAAACGTAAACCGTTTCTAATTCCCCCTACATTAGAATATTAACCTTTCACCACACAATCCCGTGTTTTAACGACCTTGGAGAAGATATATTTTAAAAACATTGTGCGAAAAGGAGAGAAATGTTGGTAACCAGCATTTTCTTCTATTCCAACAATGCTTTCTACCGGTTCAAACACACAAATCATCTTTAGAGATGTTTGAATTAGTGTGTCTTTAAATGCTTTAAATTTGATAGAGTCTAGTGTTTTTTTCCGTTTGGTATAGGGTGATTGGTTGACTTAACCCTTTCCCAAACGACAAATTTTGGACTGGTCTAAAATGAAAGAGTTTGCAGACGACAATTTTAAATTTGATGAAAATGGCAGAAAGTTATCAAAAAGGGTAGAGAACACTGTGGGAAAAGGAGAAATTGCTCGTTACGAGCAATTTCTCCTTTTCCCACAGTGTTTTCAAAAGACTTGTACTGCAGACACGTGAAAACCAGGGCTTGTTTGGGAAAGGGTTAAAGCTTGAAGGAAAGACCGACGTCAGTGTGAAGGTGGTTTGTAAAAAGTGCCCAGGAGCACCTTCTGCTACTCTAGTGCGTTGATTTGTCCTTCACACTGCATTTTAACCGTAAAATGCTTTTGAATCTGCAATATTATAAGGTAAGAACTGTATGCTTGAACTAATCATTTTGTACTAAACGATAAAATTCTGGACTTGACTAAATTGAAAGCTTTTGCAGACGACAAATTAAATGTGGCTCGAATAATGATTTCTGTCTTTGATAGGATGGAGAACATTGTGGAAAAAGGAGAAAAATACTGGTTACCAGCATTTTCCCCATTGTTTTCAAAAGTCTTCAGTATCAGGGTCGTTAAAACGCCGGATTGTGCGGTAAAAGGTAAACAGAAAGACACAAAAGTTCAGATTTCCTTCGAGAAGTGTTGCCATCTTCTGTCATATTTTTTCATTAAATTGGCTGTCTTTATAACCCTTCATACTTCCAATAACAATAATATAATAATAGTAACAATGATATTTATGATTCCTTGAAAGGATGGGAAGTAGTAAATGAATTGGCAAAGGCTAAAAGAATGGAATGAATTGGCCTATCTAGTCATCGTGCAACAGAGACACAGAGAGAGAGTGTGTGACAGACAGACATACAGAGACAGAGAGAGAGAGAGAGAGAAGGGGGGGGGTAGGTCGGTATTCACCAACTATTCTTTCATTCTTTAGAACATTCTCAGCCTTACTCTCAAGGATTTTCTAATTTTGAAACTAACACAACTTCTGATTGGCGAAACCAAATGGTTAATTCAGTCAGAATTCATGTTAGGCTATATATTAAATCTAGAATTAGATCTGAAATGAAATTAAGAATGATTGGTGAATACAGGCCCAGATTATCTCATTGAGGCACACTATTTGAATAATCTTCAATGAAGATCCCAAATCAGTGCTGGCAAAGGGCACCGTAACATGTTTGACCCACACCCAGGCCTGCGAAACCAGAATTTAACCCTTAAGCTGCTAAGCGCGAGTCAAGGACCTTTTGCGGACAGTATAGATCAAGATCAGACTGCACAGACGTGCAGTCTGATCTTGGATCTACACTGTCCGATAAGGAGATATTTCCCCAACCCCCATAACTTTAGAATACCAACATTTTGGTTTTTACCATCGGAATGAAAGTTTCATTTAAGTTATTTAGCAGGATAAGGGTTAAAATAAAACTAGAATGTATAGATCTACTGAGATACCGGGCCTTTTTTGCGGTGTAAACATCATGATTTTTGTTAGAAATTGTTGTTCATTATTTTTTACAGTAAATAGTTTTAAGTATAGGCTAACAAACCTTTGTCAGCTGTATACTCTGTATGCAAACTGTAATCCAACTAAAAATGCTAGTAATGAAGTCGAATTCTCTTCCAGAAAAGCCTTCGTGTTCCTTTGGTCGTTCCAAATGGATGATAGCAAACAGGACCTTTGACTCTGTCAGTATCGGAACACAAATACTATGATGCAATTTCAAACCACTAGTTTTGGGGTCAATACTTTTCTTAAGCCTTGGGTCATGTTTCAAGCGCACAGCACTCACGTTTACTGCCATTTTAGCTATCGCCACATAGGCTGGTACCGCAGGTATATGTTCTACAAGCTTGACGTTTTGGTCCAATCCATATAGAACCAGTCCA
Organism: Tridacna gigas; assembly: GCA_945859785.2. Classification (NCBI taxonomy): domain Eukaryota; kingdom Metazoa; phylum Mollusca; class Bivalvia; order Cardiida; family Cardiidae; genus Tridacna; species Tridacna gigas. The sequence goes on along the minus strand of OX244031.2, from coordinate 14,193,940 downwards.
TCATTACAAATCAGATACATCGAGAACATTTCTGCTCTCACTAGTTTTGCCAATTTACCAGATATATCATACACGCATTTATAGAGCTGGTCGTCTGTGAATCCTCTTGCGAGATGTTCCATGTTGACCATATGGTGTTGTTCACGTCTGCTTCCATATTGTTCCGCAACCATCTTCCGTTTCCGTCCTATAACTCGGGCCAGAAACTCCTCTTCAAAGTTTTCAATAAGAAATTCCTCCAGGATAAAAGGAAATGATTTTAGAAATTCTTTAACTTGTTTAGCATTTAATTCTACGGCATCAATATCGGGCCCGACAGAACCTTTAACACTTGACGATATCCCGCAGTGCGGCATCTTCCCTGTGCAATAAACGGAAGTTTATTCACTCATTCTTTATCACCTGTTCTCCATCATATGCATTTTCCGATATTCTGCTCGATGCTTTTTAAATATTGAGTAACTCGAACAGTCAACTCATGTTTGTGCGCGTTTTAACTTACTTTTTTGCCGTCACTGCCTGGCAACATTTGTGACGTAATTCATTAACGTATACTGAACCTCGCGAGATGCGCGATGTGGTCACGTTTCGTCCAAACTTACGTTTTAACTGACGTTCTCTAGACCGCTAGCAAGCCTCCGGCTTCTATCGGTCCCTATGCTTACTTTGTATCTCTGTTGGAGTGCTGTAGCAGCTTGGAGTGAATACGAGGGGGTGGTTTCTCCAATGGTTGTTTAGTCTACTTTATAAAGGAGTTTATACTGGGTGCTGTGACAATGTCATCGCTCAAAGAATTCCATATATCAACAACGCGGGTATTGAAATAGTTTTAAAGCCTGCCAGGGCTGACCTAGGCCGAAACTTTTGCTATTGGCCATTTTTTTTTGCAAGTCCTTGATTCAGTCAGTTGTTAAACAAAATGAACTTTATGGATCCAAGATCATGCGAAGACTTGCTTGGTATCATGCATCACGGAGATGCACGGAGCCCGCTTTAGCCAAAGCATGGCTCAAATATTAGAAAAGTGTTTACTGCTCCCTTCCCCCGCCTCCGCTTTGGTACAAGGATGCTAGTACATGCACATTAAAAAAAAAAACGTTAGAAATCGCAGTAAAACGAGGCCAAATAGCATTCATGAATTTTAACGACTCTGATAGAGAAAGCTTTTGAGACAATTTTGGGGAAAGGAGAAAATGTGTTTAACCAGCATTTTCTCCCTTTTCCAAAATATTTTCTACCCTTCCCAAAACAAATTGCAATTTTTGAGTCACGTATATTTTGTTGTCTGCACATGCCTTCAATTTTGACCAGTCTAAAATTTTGTTTGGTAAAGAGAACATTCTTAGTCCTGTTCCCAAGAATTTTATACATTTGAAAGTAACTATTTCTGACTTGCTAAAGCAAATAGTTTAGTCATTCAGAAATTGTTACTTTCATTCTTAATTCCACAGCTACTTCATAGATGTATGTGTACCTTGTGATAGTCTGCCGATATAACTTTTTTTGTTCTTTTGATTTAATGCCATGTCATGGAAAAAGGGGGCTTGATGTGTATATCCATTATGGACCATTATCTCTGTATCTACAGGACAAAATTTTATGAAACTTCATATTTATACTGTTTATCATAAGCCAATCATTATTTGTTTTAATTTAATGAAATGCCATGTCATGGAAAAAAGGGGCTTAATGTATAATTTCATTATGGACCAATAACAAAAAGGCCACGCTTACATGCAAAAGACAATACCTCTTATATGTTTCTGTCAAAAAAGGTCTTTTTCGGCGGGGGATATCATTTCACTTGTTTATCTTTAAAGGCCCAATAGCTACTTAAAGTAAACAATGCAATGTTAAAATGCATTTAAATCTAAATGATACCATTTAAAAAATATGTTACCTTTTGTGAAGATGGCAATCCCTCACTGTCCGGTCAGTCCATGAGTTAGCTGCTGGTAGAAAAATGAAATCTAATACTAGGTTAAAAGTTGCCAGGTAGCTTTATCTTTTGTTTACATTTTACCTAATTTGAAAATTCATTTTTCTGTCAGCAATTAACACTTGGACTGAAAGTACAATAACAAATTGTCATCTTCACAATAATTTACAAACTTTGTCAGCTATAGGGCCTTTAACCCTTTCCTAAACAAGCCCTGGTTTTCACGTGTCTGCAGTACAAGTCTTTGGAAACACTGTGGGAAAAGGAGAAATTGCTCGTAACGAGCAATTTCTCCTTTTCCCACAGTGTTTTCTACCCTTTTTGAGAACTTTCTGCCATTTTCATCAAATTCAAAATTGCCGTCTGCAAGCTCTTTCAATTTGGACCAGTCCAAAATTTGTCGTTTGGGACAGGGTTTATATTCTTTGTTTTTAGATAGGTTTGTTCTTGAAGTCTTTTATGTTTTGCTGTCTGGAAATCCTTTTAGTAAAGAACAGTGTAAAACTTTTTGGAAAATTTTAAAATTGATAATGTGCTCTCTGTTCATCTATTTAAAAAAAAAAAAACGGTTACTGTCACTGTAGCAGCCAAAGGTAAACAATGGGGGTGTTAAAATGCATCTAAATTTAAATCATACCATTTACAAGTATAATATTATCGTGAAGATGACAATCTGTTACTGTATGGCTGGTCCAAGTGTTAGTCGCTGGCAGGAAAATGAATTTTAAAACCAGGTAAAAAGTAACCAAACGATAGAGCAACCTGGCAACTTTTGACCTAGTTTTAAAATTTATTTTCCTGTCTGTGACTAACACTTGGACCAACTGTGCAATAACAGATTGTCATCTTCACAATAATTTTCATACTTTTACGTGGTATGATTTAAATTTAATTGCATTTTACCCCTCCCACTGTTTATTTTTGGCTACTGAGCATTTAACCCTGTACCACACAATCCTGACTTTGAGAATGACGCTGAGAAAGAAGCCTTTTGAAAACATTGTGGGAAAAGGAGAAAAATGCTGGTAACTCGCATTTTCTCCATTTCCCAAAATGTTTTCTTCCCTTCCAAAAACAAATTTCAATTTCTCAGTCACATTTATTTTGTTGTCTGCATATGCTTTCAACTTGGACTAGTCTAAAATTTTGTCGTTTGGTACAGGGTTAAATATTTGGCTCAGTAAGATGATGCATAGAACTCCTGATTCAAAATGCTGGCTCAAGGTTACAAGTTTATGCCTTTGATAACTTGACCACACAATTTCTCCTGACCTGGGATGAAACTTTTCACTATTGGTCAATTTTCTGTATGTCCACGGACCAGTCTACCTCATGATTTAGTTGGTTGTTAAAAGAAGTGGCGATTATGGATCCGTAATTATGTGATGGTTTGCTTTGTATATAATGCCTCATTGAGATGCATTAAACCCAGTTTTGCCAGAGCATGGCTCCTACTTTATTTTTCAACAATGCAGACTCAAGATAAAGGTCACAGTTAAAGGTCAATACATTAGAACCTTTTGTGTTATGTTTGCTGAATACCCCCTCTCACTGTCAAGCTGGGTGGGAAATGTACTGGTATGTAGCTGTCCATCAGAATGCCATCCTGTACATTTGTATTTTGTGTACTCGCTTTTGTTGCCATTGTATTGAAACATTGTAATACTACCGGGAAAGTGTAGATCTTTAACCCTTAAAGCACTTTTCACGACTATAGTTGCCTTTGCTGCCAGTGTAGATCAAGATCAGACTGCAAAAAACATGCAGTCTGATCTTTGTTTGCGCACTGTCAGCTTTGCTGAGATATTCTAGACAAAATACTTTGACTGGATTTATTTTAGTCTTATTTCAACATTTAAAACATTTGGTGCTTTTAATGAGTTAATATGCAATGTTTGAATGTTTGCTATTAAGACTTTTTTTTCAGAGTGCTTGGCAGCTCTATTGACCTATTACCAAATGAAAACATTGTGGGAAAAAGCCAAAATGCTGCTGACCAGCATTTTCTCCTTTTTTAACTTGTAATGTTTCCTACCCTCTTGTTAACCCTTACAGTGCTGAATTTATGAAATGGACCTTTTCATTGAAGAAAAACATCCAAAATATTGTCATTTCATGGTTGTTTTAGCCAGAAAATGTAATGAAGTAGCTGACAGTGTAGATCAAAGATCAGACTGCACGTTCTGTGCAGTCTGATCTTGATCTACACTGTCAGCTATAACAAATTAAGTTGGTTCCAGCACTTTAAGGGTTAAAGAATCCCATCTTATCACTTATCCTGCTATGCAAGTGGAATGAAACTATCAAGCTGATAGTAAAAACCCATATTTTGCTATTTTAAAGGTATTTTTTTGGAGAAGGATATTTCCTGATCAGACAGAGTAGATCCAAGATCAGACTGCACATTTTGATCTACATTGTCCGCAAAAGGTCCTTGTGTCTTGCATAGCTGCCTAAGGGTTTAGTAACTTAACTCTTTACCAAACGACAAAAATTTTAGACCAGTCCAAACTGAAAGCATTTGCAGAGGACAAAATAAAAGTAACTCAAAGTTAAAATTTGTTTGGGGATAAGTAGAAAATATTGTGGGAAAAGGAGAAAATGCTGTTTACCAAAGGCTTCTTCTGGGTCGTTAAAAGTCGGGATTGTGTGGTAAAGGGTTAACTCTTTGCCACACAATCCCCAGTTTTAACAACCCTGAAAGAGAAGACTTTAGAAAACATTGTGGGAAAAGGAAAAAATGCTGGTAACCACAATGTTTTCTACTCTAGAGTACTCTACATAGACAGAAATCATTTCTTAAGCTACATTTGATTTGCGGTCTGCAAATGCTTTCAATTTGTCTCAAATTTTGTATAGAATAAATGATTAGATAAAGAATTGCTACTATAAATGTAAGACATGCCTCTTTTCTGATGCATCCTACAATGATACAACCCATACATACAGAGAAATAACTACAATGTTTGGTACTCACTACAGCTTTGACCATCACTATCACTAGTTTTCTGGGAATCCAAATATGATTATACTATACACACAGAGTTCACCTCACTTATATAAAGATTTGTAACAAATAATATTGTCTGTAAATTTCAAGTTGTTTTATATTCCCCAACATAACAGTATCTGCCACCATTTTCGTCAATGATTTGTGCAATTTGACAATTAACATTTTTATCCAATCAAATCCATGGGATTTTTTGCACTATTCTGATTTATGATTTATGATGTCATGGAATAATGTCATTGGGACATTCCAGGGAAATCTATTGACCTCTTTACAAGTAAGAGTCATTTCCCTGACATTAGCAATATCGTAGTCTTTAGATGGAATAGTTTCTGATACGGTGTTAGAATTTTTGGCACTGTGCTTTTAATAATGCACACATTACAGTAAAGATGTAGCAGTTTGAGTGCATAGTTTTTGGATTTTTGGGGCATTCTCAGAAATAAAGGGGCAATGCCACAATTCTGCAAACTGGATGCATCACTGAGAGACCTGCATGGTCATTTTCTTAACATACACGTACAAGAGTGCTCAAAGAGAGATAACTCCATCAGACTGGCGATAAGTGTTATAGTTCCTTCAAGACTGAGGAAGAAAATCTACATTCAGCAAGTTGATAATTCAAGATTTATTATTATCAAACTTCACAAAAAACTCTGAAAATACTGTCTCTATTTGAATGTGAAAAATATACTTATAACACACAGTAAAAGTTCTAAATGGTGGATCTGTGAAAACTGAAAAAAATAACTATTTTGATAAATAAACATCTCTTAAACTCTTCACAAAAATGAAAAAAAAAAAAAGATGGCTTTTACTACAATTTATTTTTTGGCACCTGATCTTAGTTCCCTCTCTATTTTAATGATTTTCAGTACACCATCTTTCATTTCGTTTATAGCCTGAATTTCAGACAATCCCATTCGGCGCTTGTTGGAAATATCATACACTCCGCCCTTACTCTCAGAATGCTCCCCATGGATTCCTGTTAAAAAATGAAATTACTGAAAATATCATGACAAAAGCACAAATTAATATCGGCAAGCATACATCTACTGTGTACTGCTTCACGATATCATATTTGATCTATATTTGATTGAAATTCTTATTTCAGTGACTGCAACAGTTTTTAAGTGACAACAAAATTTGGAATAAATGGCAAAGGAATGCCCTAATGTGTGCATGTTTGTAGCCTATTATTCCTTCTACCACAAATTATACATTACATGTTTTGATATAGCCTGGGGTCCAGTCCATTCATTTTTTTTCCCTTTTCTATCATTATGACGTTACTTTTTCAAAACTGATGGCTCAGTCCCTTGATGATACAAGTAATCTTTGCAAGTTTCAAAAGAATTTAATAAAAAATGTGACTTAATTACGTAAACAAGAAAAGTACGAGTCATGCATCACAGTGATGCATTAAGCCCCCCTTTGTCAGGTCATGGCTCAAATCATAGTACGAAACATGGTCAGAATGCCTGTTCTTATGATATCTCTGACGAGTATGAATATGGCTCCTCTTTGGTTGTAAAGTAGGTAAGCCATCAGCCAGAAGAGCCCAAGTGGTTATCATGAGAGACACTGGTGTAGGGGTACAGCACTTGCCTCTCACATCAAATGTCCTGGGTTAAAATCCTGTGATGAACATGTTCAATCTCTGGAACTGCCTGCATTACAGGATGGGTAATAGTTATACTTTCCAGAAAGCAATTATCAAGAACGATTAGAATAATAATATCAGTCAGCCTCTGATAAAAGGGGGCTTATTGCATCCCAGTGATGCATGATACCGAGCAAGTCATCACGTAATTATGGATCTATATAATCCTATTTTTTTTTCCTAACAGTCAACTGGATCTGGAGAGAGAAATGTCCTTTGCCATGCAGAAAATTAACTGAAGGCAAAAAGTATGCATGTCAACCTGCGTGGACTGTGCAGGCTGACATGGGTTGATACTTTTTGCAGATGCACTAAGCTCCCTTTCCAATGGGTGTGGCTCATATATATACTGGAATTATGAGTGTTGGCTGTGGAAAATTAGAAAACGTTGTAGGAAAAAGAGAAGAAGCTAGTTACCATGGTTACTAGCTTTTCATCCTTCTCCCAGGATGTTTTCAAAAGCTTTTTTTTTTTAGATTTCTGTGATGAGGGTTTAACCCTTTATCATACAATCCCGACTTTTAACGGCCTTGCAAAAGAAGCCTTTTGAAAACATTGTGGGAAAGGAGAAAATGCTGGTGACCAGCATTTTCTCCTTTTCCCACAATGTTTTCTTCCCGTCCCAAAACAAATTTCAATTTTTTAGTCACATTTATCTTGTCGTCTGCAAATGCTTTCAATTTGGAGCAGTCTAAAATTTTGTCGTTTGGTAAAAGTTTAAATGCTCTACCTCGTGGCTGTAGATGCATCTCTTCACATTTCTTCTTAAAATCAGGCTGCTTAGAAAAATTTGGGATTCTGATATGTACACTGGCCCTGAGTGTGGTGCCCAGGTTGGTTGGACAGAAAGTTAGGTACCCATACTTCGGATGGTGAGCAAAGGTCAGCTTCTCTTCCAGCTTTCTCAGACCCTGGAAAAAAAGTAAAACCATTAAAATAACAAGAGCACCGCATGCGGGTGCCAACACTCGGCTACAGATGCTCGATTTTCAGTGAAAATTTTTAGTTCGAAAAAGGAGCATGACTCTTCAAAAATATTTTAATGGTTACCTGCCCTTGTTGTATAGGTTTCCCTTTTGATAGAACTTTAACAACTTGTTCAAGTTTAAAGTAAATATCTTCAGTAATGACAGAGGTATTATAAAATGTGAAAGTTTTCGAAAAACGACACAAACAACAGCAGGGCTATGACAATACCTTGATGTTTACTTTGAAAAAAGCCGAGCTAAAAGTGAGCCATGCTCTAGCAAAAGGGGATTTAACTATTTACCACAAAACAATATCATAGGCTTGTCCAAATTGAAAACACTTGCAGACAGGAATTTAAACGAAGCTCAAACGGTGAAACTTGTCTCTGATGGGGTAGAAAACATTGTGGGAAAAGAAGAAAATGCTGGTTACCAGCATCTTCTCCTTTTCCCACAATGATTTCAAAAGGTTTCTGCCTCAGGGTCATTGAAACTCGCAGAACTTTGTGTGGTAAAGGATTAATGCATTTCTGTGATGCATCATACCAAGCAAGTCATCACAAACTATGGATCAATACAACCTATTTTGTCTAAAAACCAAGTAATGATGTAGAATGGCCCTTGGACATGCAGAAAATTGACCACTAGCAAAAATTTTTGATCCTGGTCAGCCTGTGCTGACTGATCTGGGTCAATACTTTTTCAGATGCTTTAAACCCTCTTTTCAAAGAGCATAAATAATAGCCTGTTATAAGGCAGCTGTATTCAGCAGCCTTTATTAACCCTTAGAGCACGGAATAAAATTAACAGACTTTTTACGTCTACGAAAAAAGACCCAAATAATTGCATTATTATGGTTGCTTTTGTCTGTACTGTTTCGCGTAAGCAGACATTGTAGATCAAAGATCAGACTGCACATTTTATGGAGTCTGATCTTGATGTAAACTGGCTGCAAAGCAACTTAAGTTGTGAATGGGGCTTTAAAGGGTAATATTATGGGAACAAGAGCAACTGTTAGTTGCATTCTCCAGCTCTTATTTTGATCTATACCAAAAAATTTTAGATGTGGTGAAATTGGGAGCATTTTCAGACACCAAATTAAAGGTTAAAATGATGTTAATTTTCCTTGGAGTGGTAGAAAACAATGTTGGAAATGAAGAAAATTCCTTCAAGCAACAAATTTCAATTTCTGGGTCGCATTTATTTTGTCATCTGCAAATGTTTTCAATTTAGACAAGTCCAAAAATTGAACGCCAGGTAAAGTTTTAAAAACAACTTGATTCTGTCAACAATTCTGGTTGCCATGCAAAATAATGAAACTTATGTATAATGTTTAGAAATATTCTCCAAAACTGCAGTCAAAATGATCCTTATGAATATCCTTCTTGATATAATTCTCCAAAACAGTCATGTAAAATTCTCTACATGTTGGCATAGATGATACTTATTAATATCCTTCTTGTACTTCTTGATATTTTCTCCCCCCTCCCCCTAAGAAAAAAAAAATTGGGGGTAAAGTTGTGATTTAACCCTTAAGCTGCTTATCGCGACCCAGTGACCTTTTGCAGACAGTGTAGATCAAGGTCAGACTGCACGTTCTGTGCAGTCTGATCTTGATCTACACAGTCCGATACGGTATTTTATTTCCGGTGAAATCAACTTTGAAACCGCAATATTTGGCCTTTTGGTATTGAGTAGAACTTCGTGTCTCATTTATTCAGCAGGTTAAGTGTTAAGATGCTAAACACCACACAAAAATATTCTGCAACAATTACATCTCTCCCGCAGTCACTGGACATTAAGATGTACTTCACATGTATACTTGAGCCATGCTCTGTGAAAAGGGGTCTTAATGCATATGCGAAAAGCACTGACTTGTGTAAGCCTGCACAGGCTGGCATGGGTTAAAACTTTTTGCCATTGGACAATTTTCTGTATGTCCACACCACTCTTCCTCCAGATTTAGTCAACTGTTAGACTAAATGGATCTGATGGATCTATTATTATATAATGGCTTGCTTGATTTAACCCTTTCCCAAACGACAAATTTTGGACTGGTCCAAATTGAGAGAGTTTGCAGATGACAATTTTAAATTTGATGAAAATGGCAGAAAGTTCTCAAAAAGGGTAGAAAACACTGTGGGAAAAGGAGAAATTGCTCGTTATGAGCAATTTCTCCTTTTCCCACAGTGTTTTCAAAAGACTTGTACTGCAGACATGTGAAAACCAGGGCTTGTTTGGGAAAGGGATAATGCATTACAGAGATGCATTAAGCCCCCTTTTACCACAGCATGGCTCAATTATCATTTTAGGGCATTTTTAAAAAGAATTTTATGACCTATACCCGAACAAGTCTTTGCCAGACTTCTGCCAGATTTCCACCTGGTTGCATGGAGATGATTCGCAAGTGGTCCTCCTCATTCACCCAAACCAAGAATCGTTTGTTGTTGCTAAAGAAGATACCACGCCCCGTAGGCCAGTTGTCATACCCATTGGCATCACCCAGAACTCTGTAACGAAATGTTATCCAAAGTTGTTTTCAAATTTTACTAAAAATCTTGTCCAAATTAACTGTTACCAAATCTCATTAATGTGATATCATTTATGCCTCAGTAGAGAAATTAGGACAGAAATAGGACAAAAACCATTATAAATCATATTCTGTTTCTACTTCTAAATTATCTATTTAGAAAGTAACATAACTTCTGATTCATTGGAAATCTAGAAAATTCTTGAGAAGAACTAGCATGCAACTTAAACCAGAACACACTGACAAACTGTGCACATCCTCCTTATAGGAAAGCATTTACTAAAAAAATAGCATGGAAAAGAAATTGTGAACTGGATGCAAGGACGCGCAGACGGACGGAAGGATGCAAGGATGGACAGACGGAAGAAAGGATGCAAGGAAAGACAGATGAAAGGAAAGATGTGAGAACAGACAATATGGCAAGTATATATCCCCAATTATTTCAATGAGCATAATAACCATAGTATTTACCTGATCCCCAAATTGAGAATAAGAAAGAAAGAAAACAAATTTAATCAATATTAACCACACAAGCCGGACTTTTAATTATCCTAATGAAGAAGGCTATTGAAAACATTGTGGGAAAAGGAGAAAATGCTGGTAAACAGTATTTTCTCCTTTTTCCACAATGTTTTCTGCCCTATCAAAGAAAGCATTGTCATTCTAGCAACATTTGATTTGTCTTCTGTGAATTCTTTAATTTGGTTAAGTCCAAACTTTTGTCGTTTGGTGAACAGTTAAAGACCGACTTAACCCTTTACCACACAATACCGACTTTTAATGACCCTGAGAAAGAAGCCTTCTGAAAACATTGTGGGAAAAGGAGAAAATGCTGGTAACCTTTTCCCACAATGTTTTCAAACCTTCCAGACACAAATTTCAAATTTTGAGTCACATTTACTTTGTCGTCTGCAAATGCTTTCAATTTGGACAAGTCTAAAATATTGTCATTTGGTAAAGAGTTAAGCATGTTTGTGAAGAAAGAGGTAAAATGGCAACTCACGGATCATCAGCTCTGAACAGGAAGTGATCCTCTATCATTTGTTTTTGTACGTCGGCTGTCATGCCTTTTAACGGATAATACTTTCCCTGCAAATCTCCTCGCAAAGATCGCAATGCATCTACAGTCATTTTCTCCATCTCAACCAAGTCCTGACGACAGAATGAAAACGAAACTCTATCATAAAAATAACCCTTAGGCTGCTAAGTGCAATTCATTGTCCTTTTGCAGATAGTGTAGATCAAGATCAGACTGCACAGATCCTGCAGTCTACAGTCTGATAAGGAAACTTTTTTGCCTTCAAAAGATAAGTTTGAAATAGCATTAGAGGTGTTTTTACTATCGGCTTGAAAGTTTCAGTTCACTTATTTAGCAAGGTGAGGGTTAAGGTATGTTTTGTAGTAACCACCTGAAACCGAACTACAACTTTAAACATGGACCCCCGAATAGTGATGATGTAGGATATTTTTTGCCTGTCATTTGTTTTATGTGATAAATAGAATCTCACATTCGTGCTTATGTATTATCATTTTTTTCAAACTCGTTTACTAAAATGTATTTGATGCTCGCCAAGGCTCGCGTCATACATTTTAGTCAACTCATTTGATAAAAATGATAATACATGTACATAAACACTCAATGAATGTTAAGTACAATTAGGTCTTTATCAAACTGTAACATTTTAGACGAGTGCAAATTGAAAGCATTTGCATGCGACAAATTAAACATTGCTCAAATGGTGAGATTTTTCTGTGATGGGGTAGAAAATCTAATGGGAAAAGGAGAAAATGCCTTTTCTGCCAAGGTTTTTTAAAGCTGGAATTGTTTGGTTAGGAGTTAACAATCAGATATTTTCACAAGCCTGTGGAAGAAAGACTTAACTCTTGAGTCTTGACAAAACCACAAATTTTGAAGTTGTCCAAATTGAAAGCATTTGCAGAAGCTGATTTAAATGTGGCTTAGAATATGACGTTTGGCTGCAAAAGAGTAGAAAACATTGTGGGAAAGAGAGAAAATGCTGGTTACCAGCATTTTCTCTTTTTCCCACAATGTTTTCAATAGGCTTCAAAATGCAACCTTAATTCATATATTTCCATAATCATTTTGTATTTTTTCAAATTCATTTGAGTGCAAAACTTAGCTTCACAGAAACATAAACCCTTTTGCCAAGCGACAAAATTTTGGCCTTGTCCAAATTCAAGAAATTTACAGATGACAGACAGAAAGTCTCTGGTATAAAACATTGTGAGAAAAGGATGAAATGCTGGTTACCAGCATTTTATCCTTTTCCCACACTGTTTTCCAAGCCCTCTTCTGCAGTCTTGTTAAAACTTATGACAGTTTGGTAATCTGGTATAATCATTTGATTTCTTTTTATAGTAACTCCATAATCGGACCACACATTTAAACAATTTCTAGAAGCTGCTTCGTAATTTTGGCTCTTCATCTTAGTCTGTCAATCTTTTGAATGAGCTGTGCTCTGGCAAAAGGGGACTTAATGCATCTCTGTAACGTATTACACCAAACAGGACATCACCTAATTATGGATCCAAAAAGTCCATTTTGTCAAACAACTGACTGAATCGTGAGGTGAAATTATCCCCTGACATGCAGGAAATTCAAAGACAGCAAAAAGTTTTGGCCAATGTCAACCTGCATGTTGACATTGGTTGATACTTTTCGCAAATGTATTTTGCCCCCTTTTCACAGAGTGTGGCTCAAATTAATCTTATAGCTAAAAACTAGGGATCAGTGATTGAAACCCATGTTAAATCTTATGCATGTATATAAGACCCTATTTTGTCTTGAAATTCAGTGAGGGTGCAACAAAACTAATTTCTGAGGGATGGGAGAAAGGATTTGAGGCATGCTCCATGAAAAGGTGGCTTAATGCACCAGCAAAAGAAAGCATGGAACCATGTCAGCCTATGCAGTCCGTGCAGGCTGACCCGAGCCAAAACTTTTTGCTGTTGGTCAATTTTCTGCATGTCAAAGGACCGGTTTATCTGGGATTCAGTGAGTTGTTAGACAAAATGGATTTTATGCATCCATAATTATGTGATTCTAGCTACAGTGGGGAAAGGCACTTTAAGGGTTAAAAGCGGAAAACGATATCTATCAAACCAGGGGGTTGCTGGTTTGAATCCCTGACTCAATAAATTTCTTTTGAATGATGATAATCATTGCAACAGGATTCATTCCTCTCTCACCGCTTATCATTGTTTCGATGATGGTTATCTTGGAAAGCAGCCAGTGGCTTGGGAATAATATTGCAGAAGTACTACTAAAAGAAACTCCAGAAAAGCATGGATAACTGCACTGACTGCCATAATTTAACCCTTTATCAAACAATCACAATTTTTAACTACCCTGGGAAAAGGTTTTTTCTTGTGGGAAAAGGAGAAAATGCTTTTATCCAGCATTTTCTCTTTTTCCCACAATGTTTTCTATCCTATCAAAAATAAATTTTACCCTATGAGCAACAGTCAGTTTGTTGTCTGCAAATTCTCTCAATTTAGACCAGTCAGAATGTTTCGTCATTTGGTAGACAGTTAATTGAAACATGTTTAAAATGGCTTTAAACACCATACAAACAAACAAAAACAAGCTAAAACAAGGAGGTGGATCTCGCATTTTATTCACTGAACATGCTGAATTGCATTCTCAGTCTTATTCTAGATTTAGAAAGTAACACAATTTCTGATTGGCTAAACCACTTTGTTTAGCCAATCAGAAATTGTGTTACTTTGAAATTTAAAGAAACTTTTCACAATTAGACCGAGAATGTTATTAATAATGGTTGATGAGCAAGAGCCCTCGATCTACTTCCAACAGATAATGCCAGGTGGTGTGTACACCAACCATTCTTAAGAATATTCTTAGTCTTATTCTTCAAGATTTTCTAAATTTGAAAGTAACACAACTTCTGATTGGCTAAACCAAATGGTTTAGCCAATCAGAAGTTGTGTAACTTTCAAATTTAGACAATTCTGGAGAATAAGACTAAGAACGTTCTGAAGAATGGTTGATGAATATGCGCCCAGGTGGCTTATACAAACTTTTTCCGATGTGGTTGGGGGGAATCCATAATATGCATGAGAACGTCCGACGCGGATTCTTGTCGAGTTGATGAACTCGTTGTTTGGGTCGAGGTCGCCAAAGCCAAGGTTGTTCAAATCTCCAAAGTCTGGCGCGGGATGGCTAAGGGTTTTGACTCCATGATATTCCTTGATAATGGGTTCAAACACTTCACCGAACACCTCATAGGCATCTGGGTCACAGGCATAGATACCACAGTGGCTTTTCAAATGTAAGCATCCTAAAGAGAAACAAAATAGATGAACTAATTACTGGCCAGTCAGAACATCGATTTGATCACAAATGATACTTCCATTAACCCTCATCCTGCCAAGTAAGTGAAATGAAACTTTTAACCCTTTACCACACAGTCTGGACTTTTAACAACCCTGAGAAAGAAGGCTTTTGAAAACATTAAGGGAAAAGGAGTAAATGCTAGTAACCAATATTTTCTCCTTTTCCAGCAATGTTTTCATCTTCTAAGGACAGATTTTGTCAAACGGGCCACCTGTAATTTGTTGTCTGCAAATGCTTTGAATTTGGACTAGTCCAAAATTTTGTCATTTGGTAAAGAAAGGGTAGCAAACTTTATTGGAAAAGAAAAAAATACTGTTCCGCGTTGTTTTTAAATGCTTTGCCGGGTTTGTCAAAACTCTGGATAGTGTGGTAAAGGGTTTAAGACCCTGAGGTAATTTTCAGGCTTCTGAGAAAATTGCAGGAAAGAGAGAAAATTCTAGTAACCTGTATATTCTATCTTTTCCACAATGTGTTGTTGTCTGGTAAAAAGTTGAACAGCATTTCAATTATATCATAACAGTAGCTCTTTTTTTCACACATTTCCCTGGTTACTACAATTCTAGGCTGGGATTCTGCAATAACAAGTCCAAACAATACAACTTGAATAATTGCAACCCAGTCACAACAAAATGAGGGCGCGGTTTGCTTTATCCTCTATGTTCTAAAGGATAAAACTCGCACCGCCTTAAAAAAAATTATTCAAGAGTAATCTCCCTTGTTTGTGACTCCCTCCTTCCGTTCCCCATAAGCACTAGACGAATCAAAATACGCATTATCCATCAATGTCTTCCACAAGATCTTTACAGTAGTTTCTAAGTTGAACTGTAAAAGAAAATCTTATATATTTTTGTAAGATCCTCGACAAGATTTCTACCACAAGGTGTATAAATTACAACATGGCTTCCATTTAGGCCTTCGCTGAAAATTAAAATCCCGTTTCCAGGCGAATTTTGGACGCGATCGCTAATAGTTTACCGACTATAATTCGTACGAGCTCTAGAAAATTGTTTTGATGGCATTCTTTGTTAATGCTCGGCATCCATGCTAGTAATATTCTTTGGGGTATGACAAAACCTCCCAGGGTGGATGCCCAGTCTGAAACTTCGAATTAAGGTCACAGCAAGGTCAAAGGTCAAATAGGTGCGTTTTCATATTAAAATCGTCATTGTGATATTTTTAATTGCTATACATGCTGTATTATTAATTCTAATTGTGCTAAATTTTCTGAAAACTGCATCAGAGACATTATTTTATTGAAAAGACGACTTTTTGTGAATATTTTGACTATTATGGGATAGAAAAATATACTTTCCGAAGCTAAAAACGGTTTATCTCTGAATATTTTTGACGTTTTCAGTCTTTTTTTCAACGGCATTTGCCATGATGCCTCAGTCATATGCATTTCTTAATTTGTGATTGTGTCCTCTACGTTGTGTAAGGGTCTGTGTACACTTGGATTGTATTTTGCTTTTATAAACTTAACTAAAATTCAGGTCGGTAGGCTAAGGGAATCGGTTGAACTTGCTCAGTACTTAATATTGCGTTTAAGCTTTAAAATTTGTATCAACACAGGTTTTGAATTCTTTTAATATTAAGAAGAGTTCTAGATTTCTGTTCAATAGTTTTGTTATAAGCCTCTCTAAAGGAAAATGACACTAATTTAATTACCCTGTGCATACTGCTAGCCACTGTACCAGTAAATACAGCGCTACAAAACGACAATTTGAATGTATTTGTTTACCGGACGCTAGGCGACGTGCACTCTTTCTACATAACAAACCATCTCACTTTCTTGAAGTCAAAAGATTTTTATATTCTGATAAGGTGATAAATATGTTGCAAACAGTTATGTTTTTCGTGTAAAATGTGTTACTGAGACTTGATTATACAATTTGTCATTATATCCAGCTGATTTTATGCTAGTTAGTAGTTAATGTTCAGTGATTTCAATCTTTGATTGTTTTGATTATAAATCTTTCTTTTATAATTCAGAATTTAAGTTACACCAATCATGGACGTTGATCCAGTTACTGTGTTGAAAAGAAAATCTGATGTGTTGAAACGTTCTTTTGATTTTTGCATTATATGTCAGGCATCTAGGAAAGATCAGCTAAGGGTTGGTAGCGAGGATGGTAAACAGAAAGTGAGAGAGTGTGTGCGAAGGCGGAGACAGTTCAGAGATGTTGCCAGTATAGACGTGTTAGATAGGCTTGACTCATTGAGTGACACTGAGTGGGCATCCTCAGAGATAAAATGGCATAAGAATTGTTACAGCTCATTTACATCCGAGATGCACATTCAAAGGTTGCAGAAAAAAGCAGAGGAATCAATAGTTTCCGAAACAAAAGTAACTGAACCAGCCTCTCGATCAGGGCGACGATCAGTCGCTCCAGTAGACTGGAAAAAGTGCATGTTTTGCCAAACAGATAAGCGTGAAGAACTACACAATATAGAATATATGAAGAAGTCTGTGCAGATAATGGAGGATGCAAAGTTTGATCCAATTATGAGGGTTCGCTTATCATCATTCTCCGGCATCGGCAAAAAAACATGTTGGAAACAGTACCTGGAAACTCCGAAACTGCTACAGTCATTAGGTAGAGACTTGAACGTTCAGGAAGTAGAAGAATTTGTCATTCGGTTGTATGGCGGATGCGTTGAAACAGAAGGTGTGGATATTGACTTGATACGATTCAATCTTTTCTCCAAGGCGAGAAAAGGGCTAGAACTTCTACCACCTACTAAAGATGCGCTTGAATTGCACTGTTTTAGAGCTGATCATCAGGCCAAAATTTGGCTGAATGCTTATAATGCTCAAATGGAAATCGGAACAGCAACCGATACTGGTGGATGGAAACTTGGGCCAAATGGAATAGAAATTGTGTGGAGTAGATTACCAGCTGTGCCGAAGGCTTGCATGGAACTCACTACTTGTGGCTGCAAAACAAAATGCAGTACTGCCAGATGTAAGTGTTTTAAGGCTGGTCAGATCTGCATGATTGAATGTGCATGCGATGCAGCAGGATGTGCTAATCCTGTGGGACTTCAAGCAGCCTTGGAGGCTATCGAGTACGCCGAATCAGTGCAATTTCCACTGGCCGACCTGTAGACACTTTTAAAAGGTCTCCTACAAACATGTTTCTGAAAGTAGTCACATATGGACATTTATTAGAAGGTGTGTGGTAATAGAAGCTGTATATCAGAAACTGTTTGAGCCTTAGAAGTGTCTTGAATAACATGTATATGACAATTATATAAAGCATTGTGTTTCATCATGTTTACTGACAGTATTGTGTTATTTCTTTGTTTTGCATTGCGCCGGGGCGCTTTTTAGCAGAAATATGGTAAAGTTTTACCTGTAAATATCAATTGAGAGGCTGAGGTAAGCCTTGGTTTCATTTTTACTTATTTGCATTTGATTTTGTTCCTATTGTCATAATTTTAAAGATGAAAATAATGTACAATGTACATCAGTTGCACGTATTTGCCAGTTTCCCACATTTGAACGTACTTTACCTGTGACCTCATTCTGACCTGAAATTCGAAACAGACACTAAGCATGCATCCTAACATTGTTTGAAGTAGTCTAGAATATTTCTAGCATGGCTACCTTTAGTTACAAGAATGCCTTGGATTATATGTATGTAATAATAAACCTTTTACTCATGTTCAATCAAAATTTCGTTAAGTATTGTGCTTTATTTTGTTATTGGCCTGAGCGTTTTTTAGCATAAATATGGTAAAATACTGTTTGAAAATGACAATATAGGCTCTGGGGTGAGCCTCTGTCCATTCCTGATTCAATTTATTTGATTTCGTTCACATTGCTTTCATTTTGTGTTGACGCAAATAATTTTGCTTTAGCTACAAGCCATTTTTTCTTGATTTTTGCACTCATTGACCTTTGACCTCACTGTGACCTTAAATCGAAAAATCACGCTGGGCATCCACCCCTATCTTGTTTGTAATAGTCTAAGGAACAATTCTAGCATGGATGCCGAGCATTAACAAAGAATGCCATCAGGAGTCATCGTAGGATTTAAGGGAGGCAGACTATAATAAAGATGTGATAAAAGTTTTTAAAACATGATGCTCTACTTGTGCACCTACTTCGTAGAATCAAGCTTTATCTCTACTTTTTGTGCGAAATCACTCGACTAACTGGACAAAAATTAGATATAGGCTAAATCTATTGAAATAACGAGACATTACTTGTAAGTAAACGTTTCAAAGTAGCCGACAGCGTTATGTGCTCTGATATTAATCCACAATTTTAACAAAAGTATCCAAATCCGGTTCAGTGTTTGAAGGGTGTTTAACTGCAAAAACAAAATCTATATCCTCTGTGAAATCTTACCTTCGTAAATAAACCGTTATTTCCCACTTAAAATTTTGGCGGTTTGTTTTGTTTACAATTTTCGATAAAATAAAAAGGGAGACTACCGACTACGTACGAAATGTCATTCATGTCGTTAATAACTTTTTTCTTCTTGATGTCACGATATCTTCATAACTGTACTTTTATGACCAGACCATAAAAATAAATTAGAAATCGTTCCAGCTCCACAACAAAAGTTGTATTTATAACGATCTTTTTTGAAGGTTTACACGTGTAAAAACGCTTGTGTATTCGTTCATAGTTTTCTGTTGTCCACATAAACAAGGGAGACGACTGTAATACAAATTAAGAAGAAAGTTTGTACGAGTTTTCTCCCTTAGACTATTACTTTATCGGCCAAGTTAAAAAGCCAAACTGATTTTGAGTGTCGATGCGTAGATGAATATTGATCACCAGTTTTAAGATAAATATGCAATACAGGAATTCGGTTTGTCAAATCTATAACCCAGTGTCATTGCAATAATTTTGTTCTATCATATTTTATGTTAAAAGGGCTGTAAGCATGAAACTACTTTTCTCTTTTTTTAATCTACCAAACGATATGACCTCGGCCTTCTTCATATCCAAAGCATTTGTAGACCACATAGACCGGCTCAAATCGTGGAATTTGTATTTGAAAGAGAGAGAGAGAGAGAGAGAAAATGTTGAAAAAGGAGAAAATACCGGTTACCAGCGTTTTCTCTTTTCCAAAGCAATGTTTTCAAAAGCCTTCTTCCTAGAGGTCGTAATTTCATACACGTGACTTTTTCGTAAGAGGTGAAATTCAGTCCAGTGAGGGGGGGGGGGGTAGAGATTTCACGACTGACAGTATTTTCTAACCGTCAAAGGCTCTGCCGTCATCCGTATTTAGAGCAGTGGAGACTAATTTTCCAGCTTGCCATTGTTTTTAACCCTTATCCTGCTAAATAAGTGAAATGAAACTTTCGAGCTGATAGTAAAAAACCCGATTAATGCTACTTAAAACTTATTTTTCGAAGAAAAATATCTCCTTAACGGACAGTGTAGATCAAAGATCAGACTGCACGTTCTGTGCAGTCTGATCTTGATTTACATTGTCCGCAAAAGGTCAGTGAGTCGCCCTTAGCAGCCTAAGGGTTAAAGTCATAACCCAGGGGCGTAACTGGGCTTCAGAATCATTACGCACTCCGAATCAAAGGTGCTATTTCACCGTTTAGTTGTTATGCTCGACGTAGTCCCCTTTTACGGACAGTGTAGATCAAGATCGAGATTGCACTGAACGTGCAGACGGATCTTGATCCACACTGTCCAATACAATGGGATTTTCTATAAATAAATAAATAAATAAATAAATAAATAAATAAATAAATAGGATGAAATCGAAATCTTTGACTTTTTACAATCGGTTGGAAATTTTCATTTTTCTAGCAAGTTTAGGCTTAATTAAGAGGATGGAATTGTTCTATAAAGGATGGAGCTATATATCACCTGTGACCATTTTTTCTACATTACGCATTTACGTAATGTGCGTTGTGGACGCTACGCCTTTGTAATCAATCAATTAACCTGGACGAGTGGAGCTTGACGATATATTTATGTCATTTTTTTTTCGTAACTATTTTACATACTTAGTAGAATCTATTGAGATCCGGGGCTAATTAGGTCTTCAAGTTTACATGATATGTATGTAGGTTCTATTTTTATTGTTAATTTTTTAAATGGTTCAAACACGTGAAAGAATTTAAAACATCTTTACAAGGACAATTCTTGTACATAAGCCATGCGCTACTTTGAATTTTCCGAGTCTTCTAGCGTCTCACGAAGTCCAGTAAAGTCTCGCACTGGGCTGAAATGTGCCCAGTAATATTTGGAAAATACCCTTTGTTGATATGGAGGTCGATAGCAAATATCCTGTTGAACCCTTTCCCAAACGACAAATTTTGGACTGGTCCAAATTGAAAGAGTTTGCAGACGACAATTTTAAATTTGATAAAAATGGCAGGAAGTTCTCAAAAAGGGTAGAAAACACTGTGGGAAAAGGAGAAATTGCTCGTTACGAGCAATTTCTCCTTTTCCCACAGTGTTTTCAAAAGACTTGTACTGCAGACACGTGAAAACCAGGGCTTGTTTGGGAAAGGGTTAACTAGAACTCAAACGTTAGCATACTGGATAGTGAACGATTTCTCTTTTTCTTATCAACCATTTCATCTGAAATTAACAGAACTACAAACACGATTTATGCGCCCAACCGATGATACTGATATAATTTTATTTTCAAAGGCTTTGAAAATATTATCACATGTACAAGTAGCATTCTTTCGTTGTCTGACAAACACTTCAAACTTATTTCATAATCACTGCGCTGTACCATCAGTATACCAGTAGTATATAGCCAAATTCTCACCCGATCGCAGGCAATCTCTCAGAGTTCCGCCGAAACCTGTTATTACATTCTTATATTTCTGGTATAAATTCGGTGTGAGGTATTTTTTCAATAGAGACTTGCAATCAGGTCCGGAGTTCCGCAAAGCGAGGTATAGATCGTCTGAGCTCTTGTCCGACATCTTGAAATATTATACGAACTCGGATGAATATTTTGAGTGACGTCAACATCCCGTTTCTCGTGCAGTAACGTAACGACGCTATTAATTTTGGCGCGACTCGGCTCAAAATTTTTATTTGACTCATGCTCTGTGAAAAGGGGGTTTAATGGATCTGCAAAAAAAGTATCGACCCATATCAGTTTGCAAAGTCCGCTGACATAGGTCGATACTTGTTTGCTATTTGTAAATTTTCTGCATATCCATGGACCATTCTATCTCCAGATTCAGTCGATTATTAGACAAAATTGATTTTACGGATCCACTATGAACTGCTGGGTGTATATATAATGTATCACGGAGAAGCATTAAACCCCATTTTCCCAGAGCGCTGCTCGTGTAGGATCACTCCACAGTCTCCTATAAAAGTAATGTAGGTAAATGCTTATGAACAGCGCTAGAGTGCCTGCTCTTTCCCTACCACTAGCACGTTATTACCTTTTTAGTCTTACCAAAACCTTCAGCTCAGACTTTCTATCATAATTAAGTAGACTCTAACGTTGGTTCACGCAAGGTTTAAAGATACATCCTTACAGCCAGAGAAAGAGAGAGAGAGAGAGAGAGAGAGAGAGAGAGCGGTAAAAAATTGATAGACTATAGAACGGTTCAGAATTTAGTGAGCCGTGTAAACATAGCTAAATTACCGATACATGTGGTGTAATAACGGATAACCACATATATCGGAAATTCGGAAATCTTCGATTTAAAACCGAGGACGTTACAACAGCGATTTCTTTGATGACCTCCAGAAAACGAAATGCATTTTCTATCCGTCGTAATCTATGCAACTTCGCAACCGTCAGGGGCAACATTTGGCATGAAGATGCGAGAATGGCTCTAGTTTGATAAAATAAAGATACAATGGATTGAGCACTGGCTGAGGACTCGAGTACAGATATATCTTTAAAATGGAACATCTAGGTCTGCATCAAGATAGGCCGACCCGCTGGTGTTCGAAAAGTTGTTGCATTGAATCACGGTGGGTTGTTCATAGTTTTTGGGGCCTTTTCAAAGTACGGATTTTTAGGGAAAATTAAAAAAAAAAAAATTGAAAATCAATATTGTACAATGTATTCACAGCACATGAGATTATCTCGTTAACTCTTTGCTTAGCTCTTATCTTGCTAAATAAAAGAAATGAAACTTTCAAGCCGATAGTAAAAACCCCAATTTTCCTACTTCAAAGGTATTTTCGGAGAAAGGACATCTCCTTCTCGGACAGCGTAGATTCAAGATCAGACTGCACGTTCTGTGCAGTCTGATCTTGATCTACGCTGTCGCGCTTGGCAGCCTAAGGGTTAACACTTAAACCGCCCGCCGCCGCCCCTTTTTCGCACATGGGTCCTCTCTGAAATCACTGAGGCAAAAGGAGTTATTGCTTGTTACAGATTCAGAAGTAATTTACATCTAGTTTGGATTAACAGTTTGTGAAAAAAATACGTCATGCTGTTTCCAATTTTTTTCCTTATTGACTTGTGTATTTTATTAAAGGCGAGGGAGAATGAAGCTTCGTGACATAGATAAGAGCCATGCTCTGTGAAAAGGGGGCTTAAAGCATCTGCGAAAAGTGTCGACCCAGGTCAGCCTGCGCACTCCGCGCAGGCTGACCTGGGCCGAAACTTTTCGTTATTGATCAACTTTCTGTAGGTCCAAGGACAGGCTTACCTCGTGATCGAGTTGGTCGTTAGACAAAATGAATTTTATGGAACCATAATTATGTGATGACTTGCTTGGTATAATGTATCACGGGGATTCATTAAGCCCCCTTTTGCAAGGGCATGGCTCGATTAATATTGCGGGAAAGGCATCTATCGACTGTCACATGTAATTACCTGTATGTTTTTTTGAAAACTGCATACTACGGGGGGGGGGGGGTAGAAATTCATATGAGCCATGCTATATGAAAAGGGGGCTTGATGAATCTCCATGGTACATGATACCAAGCAAGCCATTACATAATTATGGATCCATAAAATCCATTTTGTCTCACGATCGACTGAATCATGAGGTAAACTGGTCCGTGGACATGCAGAAAATTGACGAATTGCAAAAGGTTTCGGCCCGGTCAGCCTGCGCGGACTGCACAGGCTCACCTGGATCGATACTGTCTTGCAGATGCATTAAGTCCCCTTTTCACAGAGCATGGCTCATTATGAATCGTACAGCCAAGGATTAAAGGCTTAGTAAAGCGATCAATAATCGATTTTTCTTCTTTACTCTTTATCATTTCAAACGGATTTTGTCGTCAAATCAATCGATTCTTCTTTTCTCAATATCCAGGAATGCATTTCTACTGCAAAAGAATAACCTTAATGGTCATAGGAAAGAATCCAATGACGAGAGGTATAGATTTAAGACCAGACTATGTTTCATGCAGTTTCATCTTAGTCGAAGACGTATGGTATACGCTATTAACCCCTAGGCTGCTAAGCGCGACTCGCTGACCTTTTGCGGACAGTGTAGATCAAGATCAGACTGCACAGAACGTGCAGTCTGATCTTGGATCTACACTGTCCGATAAGAAGATATTTCCCCCAAAAAATACCTTTGAAACTGCAATAGTCGGCTTGAAAGTTTTAATTGACGTAATTAGCAGATTAAAGGTTAATTTATGTAGCGTGTTGTGACGAAAGGGTAAACCTGACAATCTGACAGCATTTGTAAAGTTAGACAACGTTCTTTCAATCTTCAATCTATAAAATGATCCCTATAAAACCTTGCAAAAGCCAGATAAAGATTTTAAATGTGTGCGGTCTGATCTTGATCTACACTATGCAAAGGTACAAAAAGAACAAAATCAAGCCAAAATATCAAAACCTAAACTGATCAATGAACTCCGTACCAGACGACAAAATTTTGGAATTGTCCAAAATGGATGCATTTGCGGACGACAAATTTGTTGTGACTCAAATGACAATGGTTGTTTTTGAAAGAATAGAAAACCTTTTGGGAAACAGAGAAAATGCTGGCTACCAGCATTTTCTCCTTTTCCCACAGTGTATTAAAGTTTTTATCATTGGTGACGTTCCAGTTCGAGATTGTTTGGTAAAGGGTTAGCAGTTAAACAGACAGTCGAAAAAATTGTATCGTATCCATAGTGCAGAACAAAAAGATAATACTGCACAATGTGTGCAGTCTGATCTTGATTTGCACTCACTGCCAAAAGAAAGTGAACCGCGCACAGCAGCCTACGAGTTTATATGTATCAAGCCTAGAATGACCCCCCCCCCCCGCCCCCCCCCCTCACCCCCGACCTTGCCTGGGTCTTGACGGTAAGAGTCTTTTAGCTATTCCTTATTGCGGTCTCATTTCAGGGTCTCTACAGAATCTGTGGCAAAACAGTGAACTATTTACCAGTTTTTGCAAGCGACATAATAAATTTTTATTCTTTTTATCAGTACTCCGCACAATATTCTTTCAAAGCCACTGGCTGCTTTCCCACATAGCCAGTGTCGAAACAATGGTCAGCGGTGGGAGAGGAATGAATCCTGTCGCAATGACTATAATCAATCCTCGGAAAGAAATTGGCCGAGCCGGGGATCGAACCAGCGACCTCCTGTTCTTAAGTCCTGTACGCTACCGACTGAGCCTCGACTTTTAGACTTAATGATATTCAGAACCAGTCTGTCTACGTTTTAGCACTTACACCGTCGAGCAAAACCGTTTTTTTTTTCTTCCAGACGATTTGAATCAAGATCAGACTGCACAGAGCATACAGTCTGATCTTGGATATACAGTATCCGGTAAATTGTTAGATATTATGGATACAAAACTCTTGGGGGAAAAAATGAAATCTGAGTTTAATTAAATGGATAAAATGTCCACTTGAAATACACGTATCTGTCGCAGTATAAGGATAAAGACGGTGAATGGTGCAGACAAAAACTGAAGAAAATCAATAGCTTTGTAACTTGTAAGTCGATCGGATTAAATCCAAAGTTCGTTTAGTCGTTCAATGTTCCATGCTTATACCTATGCTTGTATATTCACGTCTATTTTCTTTCTTTTTACTTATTATGTTCTCTCTCCGCCAACCTTTATTAATTAAAGTCTCCTTTTATATTAATTTATTACTGAAAATATGATTATCCGTGAATATTATATCTTTGTTATTACTTTTATCATTGTTATTGCCACTTTTATTTTCATAACTGTTATTGTCGTTTATCTATTTTGTTCCCTTTCCACGAAACACACTTTTTTTAATTTGCTTTTTTTGTTATAACTGAGCCAGACTCTGGCGAAAGGGGGCTTAATGCATCTGTGATCCATAATACCAATCAAGCCATCATATAATTATGGATCCATAATAGCCACTTTTTTCACAAATGACTTAATTATGAGGTAGACTGGTCCTTGGTCATAAAGAAAATTGACCAGTGGCGAAAAGTTTCGGCCCAGGTCAGCCTGCGCGGAGTGCGCAGGCTGACCTGGGTCGGTACTTTTCTCAGATGCATTAAGCCCCCTTTTCACAGAGCATGGCTCATATTTATTTATCATTGACATTACGGTCATCAGTGATTGTTATATTATTATTATTGCTAAAATCATTGTTATTTGTTATCACTATTAATTAATACATTGCCCCTTTTATTATCAAAACTGTTATTGACGTTTCTTACATGTATTGATTTCAATGTTCTTTGACAAGAAGTCTCTCATCCTATCGGAAAGTGTAGAGCCAAGATCAGACTACATTTTCCTTATCGATGACCTTAGAAAAGCGGAAAATGCGATCATAGCAAGACAGAAAAAAAGCTGCATTTTTCAAACCCTCATCAAAATTAGTCACTTTAAGCAAAGTTTTAAACGATTTCTGCCTTTGTGGCAATCTCTCTCTCTCTCTCTCTCTCTCTCTCTTTTTTTTAATTCATACCACAGATCTTTTACAATTTCCAGTGCTTCCTTCATTGCCCGTGTAATTGAATACTTAATGTACTTTGTTCCGAATGTAGAGCTTGGGATGGGCATAACTTCTAGCGATTTTGCAAGCGTTATAGCCAAGATCAGACTAGACAGAACGTATGGCCTGACCTTTAACTCTTAACCACACAATCCCAAATTTTTAAGACCCTGAGAAAGAAACCTTTTGAAAACATGGTGGGAAAAGGAGAAAATGCTGGTAACCAGCATTTTCTCCCTTTCCCACAATGTTTTCTATCCTTCCCAAAAACAATTTTCAGTTTTTGAGTCACAGTTATATAGTCGTCTTCAAATGCTTTCAATTTGGACGAGTCTAAAATTTTGTCGTTTGTTAAAGAGTTAAGGTACATTTTCAGGTATTTTTAGAGCATCTTTCGCGAACAACCTTGGAAATGCAATACTTGTGCCTTATGATAAAGGTTTTTATATATGTAACGCGCAGAAGGCTAAATAACCATAACATTTCTGGGTATCTAGGAGAGACACAAATTTCGTATCCTGTTGTAGAAAAACGCTTGAGCCATGCTCTGTGAAAAGGGGGTTTAATGCATCTCCGTGATGCATGATACCGAGGAAGTCACCAAAGTATTACAGGTCCATAAAATCCATTTTGTCTAACAACCGACTGTGTCATGGGGTAGAATTATCCTTGGGGATGCAGAACATTTACAAATAGCAAAAAGCTTCGACCCATGTCAGCCTGCGCGGACTGCGCAGGCTGACATGGGTCGATACTTTTTGCAGATGCATTTTAAACCCTTTTTTACAGAGCACGATTCGTAACTGTGTCTACTAAGTTTTGGTGTAAAGAAAAATAAACCAAAATGATTTTACAGACTTTCTTTTTTTCTTTTTATATAAATCTGCAGCACAATTTAGTGGTCTTGTTAACCCTTTACCGCACATTGCCGCCTGTTAATGACCCTGGGAAAGAAGACTTTTGAAAACATTGTGGGAAGAGGAGAAAATGCTGGTAACCAGCATTTTCACCTTTTCCCACAATGTTTTCTATCATATCAAAGAAAAATTGTACCATTTGAGCCACGTTGAAATTGTCGTCTGCAAATGCACTTTGGACAAGTCTAAAATTTTGTCGTCTGGTAAAGGGTTAATCTGTAGGTGGTGCAAGCTAACACTGGAAACAGATTGAATATACTGAAACTTTACTACTATCAGATATTTCTACAACTATCGTCGGTCCGAAGAGCTATTTCGTTAGCTGTCTCTATTATCTTCTTGTAACACAATGTTTAGAGCTTATTAAACTGTATTTTCTGATATATCAGGAGTAACAACCTACGTCATAGCATACGTCATCGGAGACATTTTAAATCCGCCATTTTCGTTTTAAAGGGTAAGTTTTTCAGCTTGTACATTATTGTTATTGAAGATATGTCCAAACAAAGCAGTGCATATGGTACCTGACAACTTTCTTCGTTAGTATACATTAATATTTTGTTCATTAGTTTCGTTGATTCTGCAATTACCTCCGCACAATTTTCGAAGCCGGTGACACATGTGCGGTTTAACAATAGATGTCGTATACACTTCAATTGTGTTGAAGTGTTTAGAGCTACAACATCGTTTCATGGCATTTTGATTTCACGAATAGGACAAATATATTTACCGTCACCAGATGAAGTAGGTGTTCTAAGTAAATTTTAGATACATATATCTTTTTAAAGTAATTAATCTGCACTTTGCGCACAAAATGGCGGCTATTCAAAATGTTTCCGACACCTCTGCTATGACGTAGGTTGTCACCCTTGTATATGTAGGCCTAAAGCATTCTGTTAATGTTATCGTTTATCTATACATGTTGAATCATTGGCCAACGGCCTACGTGCTAAAATAAACCCACGTCTGTGCCTGTCCACATGGTAGTTCAATATCATCCTGAAATGATTTATTTCACCCTTTTTCCCGCTAAACAAGATAAATAAAATATTTCGAAGCCAATAAAAAAAGGAAAAAAAATGGGTGACTCCAAAGTTCAACCACGAAAAAAGAAATAAATCTCACTGTATCGGACAGAGTAGATCCAAGATCATACTGCACGTTTTAGGCTGTCTGATCTTGGGTCCACTATATCCGAAAAAGCGCAATGAGTCGCGTTTCGCAGCCAAAGGGTAATCTTTTTGTAACGACAAGTTATTTCGTATTTAAAGAATTAAAGGTCACCTTTAAAACCACACTTATCTCTAATCCTACCCCTTTTCAGCGTCGTGGGCGAAAACTGAGACTTTTACGGACGGCAAAGATCAAAATCAGACTGCACAGAACGTGCAGTCTGATCTTAGATCTATACCGTCCGTTTATTTAGTCAAACTTATAGGATGAAACTTTTTTTTTTTCAAATTTCACTGGATTGTATTTTTAGCCTTGGAAAGAGATCGAATTTACAGCGCTCAAGATAAGAGGGAGTGATGATATTCTAAATCCATTATTTCTCTTCCAAACCCTATGTTGTGGGTACTCATTAGAATCGTCTCGATGAGACGATTCTAATGAGCACCCACAACATAGGGTTTAGTACCGAATAATTAATATTTTCAATTCTATAATCGAATCATTCCCTCTATCTGGAGCTCTGATTTACATATTTGGCGGATCAAGAGTTAAGGCTGAAGGATCCTTATTCGAGGATAAGACACTGTCGAGATTGCAGTCTATTCGACTGAATAGAATGAATAATAAAAAAGTCATGTTTATTCATTAGTGCATTGCGTTCGTAATGCTTTCAACCAATGGAACATAATTTTGCTTTGTTTAATTAAAAGGACACGTTTTTGAGCAATGTTCCTGCTTAAACAGAAAAAAACTTATATAGTAAGTATATTTATCGATCGGGTGTAACTTTAGATAAATTGTCAATATAGATCCGATACTTAAATCTCTCAAACCTTAACCCGTTACCAAACGACAAAATTGTGGTCTTGTCCAAATTCAAAGCGTTTGCAGACGACAATTTCATTGTGGCTGAAATGGTGCAATTTTTCTTTGATAGGGTAGAAAACATTGTGGGAAAAGGAGAAAATGCTGGTTACCAGCATTTTCTCCTTTTCCCACAATGTTTTCAAAAGGTTTCTTTCTCGGGGTCGTTGAAACTTGGGATTGTGTGGTAAAGGGTTAAAGCGCCTTTCACAACTTTAACTACATTTGCGGCCAGTGTAGACCAAGATCAGACCGCGCTAAACGCTCAGTCTGATCTTTGATTTCCTCTGTCCGCTTTGTTAAGACATTCTTAGTAAGTGCATCACTGAAATTGCAATTATTTGGGCCAAATTTCTTGACGGTGGATATTCGCAGGGTTTATTATTCGCCGCTCTCAGGGTTGAACTGCTAAATAAGAGAAAAAAAGGCATCAAAATACTCATTTGTTGCAATGTCTCGGCCAACCAGACCGAAATATCTCTAAAGACATCGTATGTTTTATATAACGGTCAGACTATACGTTCTTCGCTGTCTGATCTTGATCTACACTGTCCGCAAACACACTTTAAGTTGTCGCACGTGTGCTCAGAGTGAATGTAGATCTGTTCAAATAGATCGCTTGTCGCTTTGTAATAATACAGAAAAATAAGGGATTAACCCTTTTCCAAACAAGATATTTTCTGAGCTTTAACAACCCTGAGGAATAGGCTCTTGAAAACAATGCAGGAAAAGGATAAAATGCTGGTAACCAGCATTTTCTCGTTTTCTTACATTGTTTTCTACCCTTTTAAATGCAAATTTTATCATTTGGGTAGCACGTATTTTGTCGTCTGTAAATGCTTTCAATTTGGACAAGTCTGATTTTTTGTTGTCTGGCACAGCGTTAAACGTGTATCCATATATTCTTCAAACAAATACATGTACAACAGATTATTGGATTTTCAAACTTGTCCGAACTCTTAAAACTCTTTACCAAACGACAAAATTTCAGACTAGTCCAAATTGAAAGCATTTGCAGATGACAAACGAAATGTAACTGAAAAATTGAAATCTGTTTTAGGTAGGGTAGAAAACATTGTGGGAAAAGGAGAAAATTATGATTACCAGCATTTTCTCCTTTCCCCCCCCCCCCCACAATGTTTTCAAAAGGCTTCTTTCTCAAGGTCGTTAAAAGTCGGAATTGTGTGGTAAAGGGTTAAGACGCCAAACATAAAAAGTCAGCATACATGTTCAGCCTATGGAAGCATAAAAATCTTGAGGTGGTGGTGCACAAGCAGAGTGCCAGTCTCTCATATATGGCATTCTTGGCTCCAACCTATTGATAGGCGAAGCCACACCTTGGCGCGGAAAATAAATAAGGTTTTAGAAAACAGCCATCGGGAGTGATTAATCTAAGTCTCTGAACTTGTTTCACGATCGATACAATTTGAATAAGTTTTAAGTAAACAAATGTCTTGGCTTTTTTCTACCATGCAACGAAAGTACGAATATCATAATAGACTCTTTGACCGACATTACTGAAATTTAGAAAATTGTTCTTTCCTGATGCGAGTTAAAAACATGGTTAAAAAATATTATATTTCACGACTACTGTTAATAGTTTTACTCTGCGTCGCAGCACTACATTTTGTCGGATGTATCTCTGCACTTCCGGTTTAGTGCCATAATAGGTATAACACCCGGTTTGCCGGTATTCACCAACCATTCTAAACTGTATGTTTAGTCTAATTCTCAAGACTACCTAAATTTCAAAGCAACGTAAATTTCGATTGTCTAAAGAAAAGTTGTTCAACGGTAGCCAACCAGATATTGCGTTATTTTTCTGACATGGTAAAAAAACTAGACTAAGAATAACATTCAGAATGGTTGGTGAATCTTTGAAACGGTATTAAATATTGTGCGATGGAAAAAAGAACACCCTGATACCGAGCACTTACTTCTTTACGCATAATTGTTCAAAAGCTGTCTTCCTAGGTGTCGTTAAAAATTGGGAATTTTTATTAAATGTTAACAAATAGTTTAGTTCAAGACCCGGTCGACTGTGTGTTTAGCTCAAGACCCGGTCGACTGTAGGACAGTGTTAACCCTTTCCCAAACGACAAATTTTGGACTGGTCCAAATTGAAACAGTTTGCAGACGACAATTTTAAATAAGATGAAAATAGCAGAGTTATCAAAAAGGGTAGAAAACACTGTGGGAAAAGGAGAAATTGCTCGTTACGAGCAATTTCTCCTTTTCCCACAGTGTTTTCAAAAGACTTGTACTGCAGACACGTGAAAACCAGGGCTTGTTTGGGAAAGGGTTAAATGGTAAGAGGGAAAGGAATCTGTCGTCTTAACACTTTACCAAACGATCCTGTGTTTAAACGAACGCGAGGAAACAACCTCGTGAAACATTATGGGAAAAGGATAAAAATGCCGGTAAACAGCATTTTCTTCATTTGCCCAAAGACAATCTTTCAAACCCCATTCAAAGACAATATCCTATTATTTGAGCCCGATTCAAGTTGTCGTCTGCAAATGCTTTCAATTTGGACAAATCTAAAATTTGGTCGTTTGGTAAAGAGGTATTCAATCCTCGGAGATAGTTTTGGCTGGGCCGGAATTCGAACTCAAAGCCTCAGGATTAACAGGGCTTCACTTACAAGCCACCGGGGCCCTCATTGTGGGAAAAAGATCAGGTACATTGTTAGAACCAGACATGATTATTGTAAAAAAAATATTTCTCTCTTTTTCCCCATTCTTTGCAAAATCTGTGCACAAACTCATTTGTGCTGTAGATTAAGTGAGTAAGACTAGGCATATCACAATGGTTTCTTACCTGAACGAATACAGTCGGCTAGCGTTCCGCCATAGCTCGTTACTCTGTTCTTCAGTTTCGAAAAAATTTCCGGTGTCAGATGCTTTCTCATTAACGAATTTGTATTCGCTGGAGTGGCTTTCTTGTACAAATCTTCGGCGCCTTCTTTTACCCCCATTTTGATAAAAATATATTAATCACAAGTAAAATAAAAAAAAGAGATTCTGTCTGAAAATAGTCCGTTTCTTCCACAGACGTTCGGGAATCGCTGACACAAGTGATTTATTCCGCTCTATGTTTTTCAATGTCAGATCAACTTGTCAAGGTTATTTCGGGATTACCCATAGACATTGAACAAATAATCTGCAAACCCACACTGGCATGCAGCCAGAAATATTGGTCTATCTGAACAGTCCTATAGAAATACGCAAGGCAGTGCGCCAATACTAGATACAATATTATACCTTTACCACACAATCCCGACTTTTAACGACCCCCAGGAAGAAGGCTTTTGAAAACATTGTGGGAAAAGGAGAAAATGCTGGTAACCAGCATTTTCTCCTTTTCCCACAATGTTTTCTAATCTATAACAGACAAACTTCGTCATTTAGGCCACCTTTAAATTGTCGTCTGCGACTGCTTTCGATTTTGACCTGTCTAAAATTTGGTCGTCTGGTAAAGAGACTCCGGTATTGTGTGTATTCATTTGATTGATGGCACTGAGCACGGTGGCTCAGTCGGTAACTTACAGAGCTTGAAAGCAAGGGGTCACTGGTTCTAATCTTAAGCTCGGTCAGACTTCCTTTTCGAGTATCGGTGACTGTCACTGCGAAAGGATTAATTCCTTACAATGAAGGTTGTTTCCACGATGCTTATGTGGGAAAGCAGCTAGTGGCTTTGGAATGATGTTGTGCAAAGTACGAGTAAAAGTAAGCCCTTGGAATGCATCCATGGATAGATGCACTGACCACAGCGATATAACTGAAATACTGTGGAAAACGGCTTTTAACAACTGTATACAGTCATACTAAAAAAATGAAAGTGGTGCCCGTAATTGTGAGGTGGAACGTTGGCCTCGTAACCATAAGGTCCCGAGCTCGATTCCCAGGGGCAGGTGTCGACTTTGGGACCGTACATTGGCCCACACATTCGGCACCAGTACAGGTGTATTTCCCAGGAAGCAGAATCGAGAGAGATTAGTTTTAGTCGCAATAACTTGTTTCTCAGTCGATGTAAAATAAATATGTTTAAACAAAAAAAAAAAAATCAATCAATGGCAAAGCACAGAAAGTTTGTAATACCTCGCACATTGATGTGTTCCTGCGTCCGTATCTTTCTTACTTTCTGTCACTTCATTAGTTGAAAATCTCGTAAGAGAAGAGTACTACGAAAATGTTTAACCCTTAACTTGCTAAATGAGTTAAATGAAACTTTTAAGCAGATACTTTAACCCCAAATTTTGCTGTTTCAAACAGGTTTTTTTTTTTTGAGGGGGGTGTGTTATCTCCTTACTGAACTGTGTGGATCAAAGATCAGACCTCACGTTCTGTGCAGTCTGATCTTGATCTACACTGTCCGCAAAAGGTCCTTCAGTCGAGCTTAGCAGCCAAATGGTTAAATGACTGGCGTCACATAAAAGTTACCACTGAAGATGGAATTTCGAATACTGTTATCATATTCTTAAATTTATTTCTAGTGTGTGATTCCAAGACAAGCCATCTGAGTGGCTCAGGCAAATATGTCAGCCAATCAGATAACTTGTCTTCGAATTGAAGATTAGAGCAGTATGTAGAATATTGGCGCAGTCAAGTTAATTGTCACTGACAACGGTCTTCCTATGTCAGCGCAAGACATTTCATACAGACCTACATGTACTTTGATCAAGTCTTTTCAGAGAGTCCATCCAAAGGACAAAAAAAAAAATACACTTGTTTAGAATGAAAGCATTTGCAGATGACAAATGATATATGGCTGAAACGATGGGATTTAGCTTTGAAAGGGTAGGAAACATTGTGTGAAAGTCTGTAAATCTATTTAATTTGGAATTTATTGTCTGATAAAAATTATGGAATTAAGTTCACCGCCAGGTGAATATATGTCTCTTCTTTTTTGACAGCTGTAGATACACTTCCTTCATCAAAGAAAAGATTGCTTATGGTTTTAGATCTACTAGCAAATGGTGTAGGTTCCTTTTTCGACAATGGAGTCTGATCTTGGTCTACACAGTCTTCAAGGCAAAGCTGTGTTAGGTATAGGGAGTCTAAGTCTTCACCAAATGACAAAATGATCTACTTGTCAAAATCGACGGAGATTACAGACGACAAATGTATGTGACTCGAATGATTTGTCTTTAAAAACGTAGAAAACATTATGGGGAAAGGAGAAAATGCTGATTACAAGCATTTTTCTCCTTTTCCAACAGAATATTGGTAGAAACCTCCTTCCCCAGGGTCGTTGAAATGAAGAATTGTCAGGAAAAGAGTCTCTGGAATATCGATCACTCACAAATAATTATTCCTAGACTATTTTTTAACCACTGATTTAACCGTCAGAATGCAACGCGTAGTCTGATCCCGACCCTACGATCCTGAGGATTATTGAATACATATACCATAGAGTACACCGTTTTGAAAATATGAAATGTTTGTCTTTTTTTTCTGGCTGAAATATCCATTTCAGTATTTCGTACCTTACAGGTCGACAACTTTGAGAGATAAGCGTATTCTAGATTTTAGTGTCGGGTGTATGTCATCGTTTGAACAAGTTTGCCGAGATAACATTTATCTTTGAACAAACCCGGACCTTTAACACTGCACTAGATATAAGAACTAAGAAGTAAGACGAATAAATTTTATCTACTCACATATTTATAACAATGAAAAGAGTTTGGTAGAAAACTCAACAAACTCAAAGTCCTGATAAAAATTATGTCTGTATACGCATAAAGGAAATCTGACTCTATAAAACTCTACATTTCATTTTAAAAAATATGGGGCTAAAATGATGATAAAATTTTCTTTGAAAAGGTAGAAAACATTGTGGAAAAAGGAGAAAATTCAGGCTACCGGTATTTTCTCCTTTTCCGACAATGTTTTCAAAAGCCTTCTATCTCATGGTCGTTACAACTCGAGACTGAAAATGAAAATAGAAAGACCAACAGGGAGAACGTAACCCTTAGGCTGCTAAGCGCGACTTACTGACCTTTTGCGGACAGTGAAGATCAAGATCAGGCTGCACAGAACGTGCAGTCTGATCTTCGATCTGCACAGTCCGATAAGGAGATATCCAAAAAGTACCTTTGAAGTAGCAAAAATCTTTGTTTTTACTATCGGCTTGGAAATTTCATTTCACTTATTTCGCAGGATAATCGAATGATAACCATACAGCTTATTTTCAGTCATGTCGTAAGTACAAACACAGGCACTTGCCTTGTTAAAACAAACTCCAGCCTCTATAATCTAACGTATAATACAAAAAACAGGTGCCTTTTAGTAAAATGAATGCGAAAGGTAAAGTATGAGGAGAAAAGAAAAGTAGGCTTATTTTGAAGAACTGGTAAATGTTGAAGCGCTGGAACCGACTTAACTTGTTATTGCTGACAGTGTAGATCAAGATCAGACTGCACAGAACGTGCAGTCTGATCTTTGATCTACACTGTCAGCTACTTCAATA
Source organism: Tridacna gigas (assembly GCA_945859785.2). Classification (NCBI taxonomy): domain Eukaryota; kingdom Metazoa; phylum Mollusca; class Bivalvia; order Cardiida; family Cardiidae; genus Tridacna; species Tridacna gigas. The sequence continues at coordinate 14,158,170 of OX244031.2, read as the reverse complement.
CACCTTCTGGCTAAAACAACCTTGAAATTACAATATTTCGGATGATTTTTTTCACTGAAATGGTTTATTTCATAAATTCAGCGCTCTAAGGGTTAAGATAAGTAAACTTTTGATTCTCACGAATAGTTTGTTCGTTTTCCGACAAAGTTTAAAATCTGTGCTGGGTAGAAAGACCGTTTTAACATCCTCAAATACTAGAATGCAAAGAGTTGAGGAGGGGGCATCTCTGGCCACCCCGCTTTCCTCTTTTCGAGTTATATATTTAAATTTAAGACGATTTAGTAGCACCTCGACTTCATTTTTGCCATTTTCGCGTGTGAAACCCAATAACCTCTGCTGTTTTCCAAACAGCAACATAGCAAAAACCTTGATAGGCCGAAAAAGTGGTCCGGGTATTGTGGGACCGCTTACGATAGCCTTGGAGAGTCAGAAATGACGTCATTACCGTTACCTTCCACTGACAGATAGCAATGAATAACATACAAGTAAAATCATTATTCTTGCTGCTCTCAACTGACAGAGAGACAGATAATCGGAAATAATTTTTTTTGGATCAACCGCCTTAATAAACAATTGAGCCATGCCCTGTGAAAAGGGGGCTTAATGCGTCTGCAAAAAGTAGATGACCTTGGCCGAAACTTTCTGCTTTTGATCAATTTTCCGCATGTCAAAGGACCAGTCTACCTCAAAATTCAGTCGGCTGTCAGAGAAAATGGATTTTATGGATCCACAGTCATATGATGACTCGGTTTCATGGATCACGGAGATGCATGGAGCCTCCTCCCCCCTTTTTTCAAGAGCATAGCTGAATAATAATAATAATAATAATAAATCTTATCGAGACAGATATGCATTCGGAAAGTCTGTGTAGTTTGTATTATTAGCTTTATTACAAGCATTCTAGCTGTAAATAAAATCATTGTTTCGAAATTCCAGAATTTAGGTATAAATCTTGATGTTGGTGACACGATCCTAGGTCCAACGTTTCATCCACATGTCCTTGTGTTTAATGTTTCGACGATAAGATAAGGGGAGTCAGATAAGCCCGTTTTACCTGTCCGAGACAGATCTTTCGTGTCGTAAAATGTATCCTGAGTGGGCCTGTTCTCTTTGACAAGTGCTTATTTCCTCTTGCACCCGTAGTTAGTTACATGGTTTGATATTTCGAATTTTTAGTTTCCCCAGGTTTTGTATACGTTACACTTGCTATCGTCACCAACCGTTCTCGAAAATGTTTTAAGTCTAACATTCAATTCTGTCTGATATTGGAGCGTTCAACAACTGTACTGGATATTATTCTAATTCTATACACTATACATCTAGTTGGCTTAGATGTGCTGTCTCAGCCAATCATATGTCTAGTCTTGGAGCTGAGAATCACAAGTGAATTACGGTTGATATAGGTGAATCAAGTGGCTGGCATTTTCAACTATCTGTGGTCTCATAGTTTATACCACAGGCACTTGGTTTTGAGAAACTTTTTCTTCTATCATATAAGGCAAAGTTTGTCAACATCGAGTGCCTGTGATATGTAGATCCCCCCGCAAAAGCGGCTAACGAAACTGTAGCTTTTGATGCTTCTATTGCCCTTCCCTATGTTTTCATCTAGAACACCATGATGACCCTTCATGTCTCCAGTGGTTTAAAACCCTATACCACACGAAAAAAAGTTTAGACCTGTCCAAATTGAAAACATTTGCAGACGATAATTTCAGTGTGGTTCAAATGGTGAGATTTTTCTTTGATAGGGTAGAAAACGTTGTGGGAAAAGGAGAAAATGCTGATTATCAGAATTTTCTCCTTTTTCCACAATGTTTTTAATAGGCTTCTTCCTCAGGGTAGTTAAAAATCTGGACTGTGTGGTAAAGGGTTAATAGCAAGTCGGGTGTGATGACATGGACGTGATACTTTTCTGTAATCCATGGAAAATTATAGATAGATAAAAAAGACACCACAAAAATATTTTTTCCCACACACCAATATGATGCCAAGGAATTCGAAAGAGATCTATACAGGGATTTCTTCGGTGAAATATCAGTTAAATTTGACAAATACGTTTAAACAAGACGATTTCTAAAGATTTTGTAGATTTTAACCCTTTACCACACAATCCCGACTTTTAATGACTCTGAGAAAGAAGGCTTTTGAAAACATTGTGGAAAAAGGAGAAAATGTTGGTAACCAGCATTTTCTCCTTTTCCTACAAAGTTTTCTATCCATCCAAAAACAAATTTCAATTTTTGAGTCACATTTTGTCGTCTGAAAATGCTTTAAAATTGAAGAAGCTTAAAATTTTGTTGTCTGGTAAAGAGTTAATAGATTTAGGTAAGTTTTTTTTTTTTTTCAATAAAAATGAAAAAGAAAATTGAAGTAAGGTATATGAGACTCAATTGGAGACAAAAGACAGTTACTTCCCTTTATAGCTCTCCACAAATTCATAGGTTCTTAATAAGGTATTACTTTGTTTTTATCCTTGATATCCTTTGCACTATTCAGGAATGTTCAGGTTTAAATAGCTCCTTTAAAATTCATTAAATCAAAAATTTGATCTACTTGATGTATTTTGATGGTAATAGTGTGTGAAATTCCATTTGCAAATACTATGAAGACCTTACATATATATCACAAGTCAAATTATAATAATCGCAACATCTCCTAGTAACGCAAGGATAAAAACAAAGGAAATCAGTTGATAGGACCAAGTTGCAATTTGGTTATCTTGGGTTTTATCTAACAAGGGAGATAATTTGGACTTCACTCTTTTCTCCCATAAAGAACCATCAAGTAACCAAGAGTTATTTCCCTTTCATAACAAGACAGCTTGATGAAAGATTTTTATATGGAGAAAATAAGCCGAGCCTGCAGCAGGTCGTTTATATTTACTAGTATTTGTTGATAATTCTGCGTCGTCTGGAGAACATTCTTTACTCTATACCAGACGACAAAATTTTATCCTGGCCCAAATTGAAAGCATACTGCAGACGACAAATTAAATGTTACTCAAAGAATAAAATTGGGCTGTCATAGGGTAGAAAACATTGTGGGAAAAGGAGAAAATGCTGGTTACCAGCATTTTCTCCTTTTCCAACAATGTTTTCAAGAGGCTTCTTTCCCAGAGTCGTTAAAAGTCGTCATTGTGTGGTAAAGGGTTAAATGTCTTCTCTAAAGAATTGTAAGGTATACCATGGTAGGATAATTTCTGAAAAGTGTGGTCAAATTGGTTCTGTAGTTTCACATGATACGTTTGACTAATTATTGCATGGAGACGTTTGTTGGTATTGCATTTTAACGCCGTTATCACAGCTTAGGTAATATTACGGCGGACAGTGCACCTACGCACGTGTTTCCAGGCTTTCTCACCCCAGCACTGACACAACTTTCTTCCATTCTTCCAAGTCACTGACTACTTTTCTCACATGCATCAGAAGAAAGAGGCAAAAAAAAAAAAAAAACGCCGGACAGAAAGTTTTCCTCAGTCGGGTATCAGTAGGATAGATAATACTTGATCTAGGACAATACCCTTATACCTCTCTTACCTTACACAAAACGATATACCTTACACAAAACGATATAACTTACCAAATAACCAAATGTTAAATAATGCTGAGGTACTTATACAAATCCAACAATCTTATGCATTTAGCTAACCCTTATCCTCTATCACCCCCCTCACCAAATTTCATGTAACACGCACGCATTTAAGCCGCATGCTCATAAAATTATCACCCTCATTAAACTTACGCAAAACCAATTAACAAGCTTCATAAAACAAAATGACTTAACCTCTATCTTAATCCTTTTACCTTTAATTCAATTATTATATCATATCAATCCCTTATGTAGTAGATGAAAAATTTTCTAAAAAAAAAAAATTTAATTTTAAAAATTTTTCATCATCACGCGTCATTGCATCAGTTAATCATTGCATCAGTTAACCAACAAACCCATCAGCCCAGACAAACTCATACATCAGTTAATCGCTTAACCTCCCCCATCAACCAACACGTCATTGCATCAGTTAATCATTGCATCAGTTAACCAACAAACCCATCAGCCCAGACAAACCCTTACATCAGTTAATCGCTTAACCTCCCCATCAACCAACGCATCATGCAACGGCTAGCCAGTTTATCGGTTAGTGGAAAAAATATTTTTTATTCCTTCAATAGAAATAAAAAATTGAATTTAAAGTAAAAATTTTTAGCAATGTATGTATTACGTAAGATGAATAACAAAAGAAAAGCTTTAGGACAAACAAATAGAGGGCAGTTGACTTTTATTAGAGATGATTCAATGTTTAAACTAATAAATACAGTGGATTTACCTATGGTTAGCAGTAAAATAAATGATAATATTGTTACTAAATTAAAAGAAAATGTAAGCAATAAATGTTTAAAGAGAGCATTAGAATATTTAAAAAAGGGAAAAGTTAAAACTGAAGATAGAAATGAAAAAATGAAACAAATAATACTTTTAGAAATTGATAACATTCATAAACTAGTAAAAAACAAAGTAAGGAGATATACAGATTTACAGCAAAGTAAGAAAAGACAAGGAATAATATTATTAAGAAGGGAGATATTGGATACCATAGATAAATTACGTATTATTGAAGATATAATAAACAACAATGAAGTGAATAAAAATTAAAAAATTTTATTTTTATTTGATTTATTATCAAATAAAAATTTTTATTTTATTTTTGGTCTTGCTCCCTATGCTTCATCGGTCAGCTTATAATGACCCCATGATAAAGTTCTATAACTTCCATCTCTCAGTATCAAACCCTTTTTATCATCTTCAAAGCTTAATGCTATTTTTTTCATTTTTATAGTTGTTAACTCATGAAGTTTACTTTTTATTCCTCCCATAGTTACACAAAAATCTTTTTCAGTATCCAAACAATCTTTATAAGTTTTAAATTTTAGGTCTTTTTTTATTACAGACTTTTTAACTCCTTTACATTTTTTAGTTTCTGATGAACTATCTTCATAATCAAACATACCATTTTTATCAGTTAACGCATTACCATTTTTATCTTTTCTTAAGATAAATTTTTTCATAGCATAAGTTTTTGCTCCAGGACTTACAAATCCTGTTAAAAGATCTCCTTCCATTTCATCCTTAAATTTACCTAACACATTACAATTTTTATCACTATACAATGGATGATTTTTTGGATAATTACTAAAGTCAAACAAATTATCGGCATCCTCTTTTAAATCTTCATACAAATCTTCAGTTTCTATTTTTAAAACATAACTATCAGTATCAGTATAGCACATAAATACTTTATCTTTACCAAATTTATTTTTAAAATAGTTATAATAATCTTCTAACATAGTTGTTTTGCTAATATCAAGTATACTTACTCCTAAATAAATTGGTTTATCATATTTAATCCATGTTTTTTTCATATGAACAGCAACCAAATTTTCATCAAATATAGTATGATTATGAAAGTTATGTTTTGCTGTTAACTTTTTAAATCGTTCACTATTTTCACCATTAACTAATTCTATGTTTACTCTATTTCTTATATTTTCCATGGTTTTACCAAAAACAGAATTCATTGCTAACTTCCATAAATTATCTAAAAATTTATTTTTATCCTTTTTTGCTTGTGTTCTTAATTCTACACACTTATCAACATATTTTTTAATAGCGGTACTCTCTTGATATTTAATTCCATGATGTATTTTTTTAATTTTTAATCCTAATCTCTGGTAAGTCTTTAAAGCTTCATAATGAAGTAAATATTTTTCCTTATCATTTAAGTTTGGTATTAACTTTTCTACTTTACTAACTTTTAATTTTTCTGCTGCTAAAGGCATTTCATTATGCAAATCATGTAACTCTTTAGGGTACCCCAAATCAACCTCCAGGGTACACGGATATTTTTCCCAGTTATTTAATTCTTCTTCTGTCATCCATTTAAAATTACCTACAGGTAAAGGCTTACTCATGGCCCAAGGATAAAGACTGTTTTTATCAATATAAAACCCATATATACTAGGTTTAGTTGAATCATACTCATCACCCATATACTTATTGTTTGCTTCAAAATGTCTAATACTTGTCATGCAAACACCACCCCTTTTTGATGCTTCATAAAAGTTAAGCATATTAATATCAGTAAGTTTTTCTAATTTTATTTCGCTTACCTTAAGCATAGCATCCCATCCAAATCCAGGAAAAGTATAATACCAAGCAGGATCTAAGTCAAATTCTTTATGCAAAGAAAATCTAAAGTTTTCCATAACATCAGCTAAAAGTACAACATCTGTTTCATTGTATAGTTGTAAATAATCAGACATAGTTTTGCAACCAAAAACATCCCACACTTTTAACGCGTGTGCCAAATCTTTTTCTTCAATTCCTTCTCCATTTAAGCTTGAATAAAATTCTTCTATAGGTGGTAGTTGTGTTTCTTTTAACTTATCAAAACTATCCATCCATTCATAAGGAAAGATACCCTTTCTACTTAACAATTTTAATTTTTCTTCTGTATAACCACCACGATGTTTTTCTAAATAATACTTTAAATTTTTAAAATTTTCATCTTTTAAATTTTCTACAATTTTTTCTAAACTACTAGCTAAAAACTTAAAACTATCAAGAAATCTTAACTTAATATGATTATTTCCTACCATAAGATGTTTTGTAAAACTAATATATTTTTCTTCTGTGTTAGGTAAACAATCAATTCTACCACTAGTTTTACCAAGATACTTAATAAAAATATGTGCATCATAACCAGATAAATTATGAAAGATAACAGGTATAAAACTTGGAACTTTTGCTTTAAGATTACAATTATTACAAGCGGCTCCTCTATAATTACCAGTAAAATGACAATGATCTCTTACTTTATAATTTTCATGAGTAAATTTACCACCACATATCCAACAATTTACTTCATTTTTATGTTTTCTAACTTTATCTTCAGTTAAATTTTCTATTTTTACTGGGTTTTTATAAAATTCTTTATAAAGTTGTTTAGCATCCTTAGTTAAAGTATCTATAAAATGTTTTTCGGCATCCTCACCTACATATCCTCTTAATACTGGTTTCATAATTTTATCATTAAAAGGACAAATTAAATAGTTATAACTTACAGGTATATGCTTTTGTGTTTCAATAGTATTACTTCTTTGTTGTGGTTCTATTTTTTGTAATATACATTCAAAATCAGCAATAACAACAAATGGTACCATAATTTTTCTACAATAGTTTTTAAACTTTATTAAAATTTCTTCAGGATTTTCAGGATCAAACTTAGGCATTATTAAATCAACTCCATCATGATCTTCACAACGCTCCATATGTTTTTCTAAAAGTTTTTCACTACCAAAATGATTCATACAAAGCATACAATACTCTACATTATTATTAGAAGCTGTTTGAGTTCTAAGTAAAGCTTTAATATTTTTTATTAAACCATAATGTGTTTTTTCTTTTTCATCTTCAATATATAACAAATTTATATGATTTTCATTTAAACTTTTTATAGCTCTAATACGTTTGATTTTTTCCTTACCTTCTACTATCCCAAAAACATTAACGCTAATTGTTTGATTTTGCCTTTCAAACTTATCTATATCCTGTAAAGAAACAGGATAATTAATTCCTTTCATATTTAAGTTATTTTTCTTTGATTTTAAATTAGCAATTCTTTCAGGGTGATTATCTGTTGGATTTAAATGTCTTAAAATACAATCTGTAAAACATTCATCATTCTCACTTTTCATATTAATACATGCCTTTTTGTTTTCAATCCACTTTGGTAAAGGTAACCAACCACCTGCTCTTAATGGATCATAAATAACACTATGCAACTTTAAATGAACCACACTAACAAAATCCCACCCACTACCACTTGAAACAAAATTAACAAAATTTTCTAAAATTCTATTTACCATTTCATAGTATAATTCTATTACATTTGTTCCTTGTAAATTAATCTCATATTCTTTACCTTCACCATCTTTGTCTTTAGAAGAAAAATTAGCCTCTACTCTTTGTTCATTATTACCTTCTCCTCTTCTCATAATACACTGAAGATTTAATTTTACTTTTTGACCACGCATGCTATTTAAAAGATTTATAATTGATGAATGTGTTAGTTCTAAAAACTCTTGTGGTGTAGCAACAGGTATTCCTTTTATTTTATGTTCAGTTGCATATTCTTTTAAGGCAGATCTACTTTTTATTACGTTTATCTTATCCAATTTATCATATATACTTTTTATTTTATTTTTTAAAGCATTAAGTTCTGGTGTTATACTTGGTTGTTCTACTCTTACATTTTCTAAACTCCTTAGCAAATCATTAACTGAAGTAGTTGGTGAAGTGACCAGTCTTTGTCTTGGTGGTATATAGGGCGTTGGTTGTAATATTGGTGCATCAATGGTATCCAGGTCTCTATCTAATATTGAAGGTCCCGTATTAGTCAAAAGAGTTATCAATTCATCACGTCTAAGCCTTGAGTATCTTCTTAATCCCCTTTCCCTTGCTAGATTTCTTAATCCAGCTACATTATATCTATCAAATTGACGTTCCATTTTTTTTTAAATAAAAAATTCTTTCCTTAAGTCAAATTTTATTATTTTTTCATTAAATAATAAAATTATTGAATATCAATTCTATATTTACCATTCCATACTCTACCATTCCAATTTTCAATCGTTTGTGGACATTTATCTATATACTTAGAAGCCTTGTAAATCGATGGAAACTCTTTCACCTCTTCAGTTTCAACATCCTTTAAGGTAACCCTCTTTGGGTTTTTAGCAATATCCTTTAATCTATCATAATTTGGATTTTTTTTTTAAATTTTTTTTTCTTCCTCTTCAGGATACAGACCATACTCTTTTAACACATCAATATACTTTTTCTTGTTCCAATAGGAATACCACTTAATATTGTTATCTGTTAATATTTTCTTAAAATCAGCAACCTTTTTCATTTTATTTAAATAAAAAAATTACTTAATATACTACACTCATCTTATTCCCATCACTCTGGAAGTTAATTAGTCTATCACTAATTAAAACTGCATAAGCTATAGTATCTGGAAGAGGATTTGGATCATCAGCTGCGTTTCTTGGAGCAAATGTTGCTTTAACGTGAATATCAGTTACAGAGTACTTAAGCCTTTCACTTTGTTTTGATAAATCGAACACAAACAAAGGAAAGAGAGTTTTATAGTCTGAAGGAGTAATATTAGGGTTTGATACCAATTCATCCATGTTAAAAAATTTTTTTCTAAACAAAGCAGCTTCACCATATACTCTACTAAATATATTAAGGGGAAAATTAATATAATAATCATAAGCAGGATATTTTTTTTAACCTAGCATTACACTAATATTTTGTACAAGTGTATTATCAAATATGGCTGGGTTTTGTTCTTGTCTATTACTTTTTCCTGATTGAAAACCTATAATTAAGAAACGTGGTACCTCAGGAGATGATTTAGATGATAACCTCCAAGTAAAACTTGATACTTGTGGAACTGTGATACTGTCGCTTTGTATCATTCTATATCCAACTGGGAATTTTTCTTTCTTCTCAATAAATTTAAAAAGTTCCAACTTGTTACCATCTTCTGGCGTTACATGGGGCATAAACCAAGATACTCCATCTAATACAACTTTACCTTCATCAACTGCTGGTATATCCGCCCCACCAGGTCCTGCCCCTGGAATTAAACCTCTTCTATAAATTGCATCATCATCATTATTTCTTGTTAAGGTTAAAGTTTGCTTCATACCATATAAAACTTTGTTGTAATCTTCACAAAAACCAAAAATATGTTTCAATGGTATTTTAAAACTAAATCTTCCTTTATTATTGTTAGTTATATTAATATCACCCGTACCTAAAATATATTCTCTTCTAATTTTAAAACCTGTATTAGTAGCATCTGCATTATTACTAGTATCTTTATACCACAATTGATTTAGTCCCTGTGATTTAGAAAAGTCATCAGGGTATTTTAACAGTCCTATCATTGTAGTAGTTTGACCAGGATAATTAATGCTTTCTATCTCTTGCCCACTAAGTTGATATCTAATATTTTTAAATAAATACATCATCCCATTATTTGTTAAGGTTACCAAATCGCCAGCATTAGTTGAATCATATGCATTTCCATCTTGTTTTTTTACTAATCTACCATTAATCTCTAGATATGATTCTGAAGGATGATAAAAAATATCTTGTGTTTCAATATCAATCCTGATATTTCCTCCAGGGTTGTTTAGATTAGTCCCTGTAATAGGCAGATATTCATAATATTCATATTCATTAATACTATCATCTTTTAAAATCGGCGCTTTAATATTTAAAATATCCATTTTTATTATATACAATTATAATTTTAAGTCAAATTATAATTGTTTAAATTAATTTAATTTGCCCATAGTTGAGGGAATGACCTGTTTTCATCATTTACATACACACCCTTAAGTTTAATATTTTTAAGTTTTTTGACTGTAAGGTTTTTTTTCATTTTTAAATAAATTCTATTTCCGTAAAGAATGGTTACCTTAGGTATGTTATTTTCTCCTAAATATTTATTTACATCTTCTTCAAATTCCTTAATGATATCAGCTTTTTCAGGTGACAATTTTAAATCAACCTTATTATAATCATAATTTGTATCACTGCTATCTATTACTTCACAATCTTCATCAAGTTTAAAATTTGCATAAAGGATACTAACCTTTTTTGTATTGTATTTTTCATAATGTGTTAAATTAAATTTTAGATTTGGCATTCTTTTTTATTTAATGTAATAATTTACTTAACTTAAATTTCATAATACTTTAACTCCACCACCCTTACTATTTAATTTCTTAACTAAATCTTGAATAGCAATGGCACTACCATCTATTAAGGTGTTAATATTTTGCGCTGCAGGTTGAGTTGTTGTAGTAGGCTTTTGAGTATATTTTTCTATAATCTTTTTAGATTTTGGTGTTAAAGCCTTTTGAACTAACTTTTTACCTGCATCAACCGCGGCACTCTTTCCAACCTCTAACGCTTTCTTTGCTCCTTCCTTAGCTACGCTCTTACCAACATCAACTGCTGAAGATGCAATTTGTTTAGCTGCGCTGCTTGTAAAGAATTTAGTAAGAAAATTGGCTAAAGTATCAAATATTCCTGCTCCTCCATAAGCATAATTTCTTTTAAATCCTCTCTTTTGTGATGTAATCATTTTTATAGTATAGCCATTAATTTTTTATAAGTTTTTGCATTTAAAACACGCTGTCTTTTTAATTCATCACAAATACTTACCAACTCATTTCTTACACCAGTATGACCAGCTCCTTTACTTGCCATTAAGAGATCTAATCTTTCTAATAGTGCATTAGGGTCAGATGGGATAACAATGGTTGTTTTCTTATTTTTTCTCAATCCTTTACCTGAAAAATTATTACTACTTTCATTTTTAGCTGACCTTGACCTTAATGAATATGTAGTTGTTTTAAACGGACTTTTAATAAATGGGGGTTTATTTTTTTTAGAGATTTCATCCCAAACAGGTTCAAGAAGTAATTTCCATTTTTTACCTTTACCATCACCCTTATGTTTTTTACTTGTTGGATCATTATTTTTATAAATTGCATTGCTAAACTTCATAATTTCTTGATAAGTTTTAAAATCTTCTTTAAATGGTGAATAATCAATTGAATCTAAATCTTTAAGCATTTTTGTTTCTTTTAAATTAATAATACTAATTAATTCTTCAGTAAGAGGAAAAGGTTTTTTACCAACATAAATTTGTCCTTCATCAAAATTAACTGAAAAAGTTTTATCACCTAACCAATAATTATCACCAATTTTTTTTACACCAAATGTTTCATCATAGTTATCACCTTCTTCTTCTAAAATTTTTAAAAACATTTTATCTTCATCAGTAAATATTTGCGATGGATGAATCAAAGATTCATCTTCAATAAGGGTAAGTGGCTCTTTTGATTCTTTTGGTTTCATTTTTTGTAGCATAAGTAATTGTGGTAAAAAGTCAGTCATTTTCTTAATACCACCCAATTCTTTTGTAATTTCCTTTGTTGCTACTTTTTGTGTTTCTGTAATAGGTAAAAAAAACTTAGAAAGGTCTTTTTGTAATTCGGTATCCCCGGTTCTCTCTGCAAGCTGATTATCACGAATTCTTTTCATTGTTGCAAGATATTCTTTTACTGTTTCTTCCCTTTTTAAAGGGTCTTTTATCTTCAAAAATGACATTTTTTTAAAAAGTAAAAAAATTTTTTAATTTGTATTGTCTATCTCACATGCACAAGAACATTTAAACTTGGGTGGTTTTAGTTTTATTCTTAATGGCTTCCATTGTTTCTTTCTACTAGTCTCCTGAATTCCTCCCGTGCTTCTATTCGTCCCTTCTCTATTAAACTCTCCGACTCCTCTAGCTTGCTTTTTTTCTTAGACTTACTCCTAATTTCTTCCTTCATTTGTTTGTATTTTTCCAATTCATCCATAATTAAAGTAAATTCTGAATGATCTATTTTGTTGTCTGTCATTGCTTTTGATATATGTGTAAGTAGTGTGTTTAGCTTTGAATCAGCCAACATTTTAATCTGAAGATGTTTTTCAGATTTTGTTCTGCTTCTTCTAACTACAAACTTACCCACTAAAGCGGTTAACCCAACAACTAAAGCACAGCCTTCTAGAACCATAGTTGCAGGTATCGCTACTATGGTTGATAGTAAAGCGATTCCCCCTGCTCCTGCGCCTAGTGCTATAACGGTTAGTCCAGCTTCAACATTGTCCACATTCTTACTAATCTTTAAATACTTTTTACTTAGTTGCTCTCTTTCCTTAACTTCATTTTCTAGAAAAGTCTGAATTTCTGATATCTTTTGTAACCTGAATGATTGACCATTGTCTTCTGCTGATAGTATTGGTTGTATTGATGGCGCATTTGGTATATTTCGTGCTTCTGGTAACTCTGGATAAATCTTTTCTTTTAGTTCCATTTTATTAACAACAACTATTTTTAAATTGAATAGTAAAGACGGCACAAAAATTCGCCTTCATCAATTTTTACTAACTTTTTTGAGTTGTTTGTAATTGTGGTAACCATGTCATCCACTTCTTCTAATGTAACTTCATTTGTAATAGATATTTGATTAAGTTTTAGAGCATAAGATAGAGAAACTAAAACAAAACCTTTACTCATATTAAAACCCATACCTAAAGCCATCGTTCTTGTTTTACCTCCTTCTAATACTAATGGTTGTTGAGTAAAAATATCCCATGAAACAGAATTAACTTTTTTAGCTGGATACTTACCTTCAACAGGTTTCCAAAAAATAGTTTTTGGTTGAACTATTTTATGATATCCATTTTTATTTCCATTTCCAAATTTATGTACATTCATATTTTTTAATTTATAATATTGCTCCTAATATAGGAATATTAGCAAATGGGCTATTAGGTCCTAAAAGAAGACCTTTTCCATCATAAATTTTACCACCTTGTTTTAAATACAATCCATCACCAACGGAACTCAATCCTTTACCTTTGTATGGTTTAAGATATAAACCTTCACCATCAGTTTCTACTTGATAGATACTACCACCTTTCTTAAGATACAATCCATTACCCATTGCTTTTTGGACTCCTGAAGAAGCAAGACCAGATAGTGCACCAACTCCTATAGCAGGTAAAACGGTTCTTGCTAATGTTGGTAAAACTGATGAAGCTAAACCCGCCAACAAAGGTAAAAATCCGCCTTCTACTTTCATGTTGTGTTTAAGTTGCTTAGTAGACATTCTAAACGTTGCTCCCTTTCCACCTTTATAAGCTTTTGTAAGTTTATTTACTTGTGATTTGGTTAATGCTATTACATCATTACCATGTATATCCTCATGCTTTAAACGAATACTTGCTGGAGCTTTGTTTTTAAAAGCATGTAAAATTTTTTCCTTTTGTCCGTCTGATATATTTATTTTAGCGTTAATGTAGTTTGTCATTTTTATATTATCTTGCCTCTCTTATATGGAATCTAATTGTTAAATTTTCCCCTCTTAGATTTAGTAATGTTCCATCTTGGTCTGTAATTGATACATTTAAATTATGTATTTCATTTAATGTTAGGGGAAGATAAACAAGGTTTACCGGGTTTTCTATTATTTTATACCCTGGTGATACATTAGGGAAAAAACTGTAAATCGTATTTCTTTGTGAGCCGTTAACATAACTACCTGAAATTAAATCAATATTAACTAACAAGCTATCAATACTAAGAATATTTACTACATTTTCAGATTCATGAAATCCTTGTAGATATTTTGCTCTATTAAATCCTAATACTTTTCCGATACTTCTGCTTTGATTAAAATCTACCTGATAACCATTTTCAACATAAAGAATAGATTTTAAAGTATTAGTGTTTGCGGAAATATTAATATAATATTCTTCATTAACTGGATCATAATGTCCCCTTTTCCTCATTTCTTGTTGTATTGTATCATTAATATCAACTAAATCATAAGATCCCTCTGGTAATTTATGTTTTACCCATGTTGCACCATTGTCAGGTGAATAAACAAAAGTTCCATTGTGTTTATCAATATTAGGAAATGAATAGTAAGTTTCAAGGTTAACCAGCGCTATTTCATATTCTTTATCTTGGTCTAATTTAAGTGGAGGAGTAAATCTTGTTTTAAACTCTGTTTTGTTATCGCTTACGATAATTTGAAATGATGTTTTATGGTTAGTGTTTTTTACTATCTTTTCAAGTAATTCTACTTCCATTTTATAATTTGTAAAATATAATTTTAATGAAAATATATTTTTAATAGTAATCCTTGTAATCTCGTGGTATGTAAAAGTTGTCAAAACCACATCTATATTTTCCATCATTACGGTTCTTAGTTAAATCAATCACAACAAAACCATGTGGTTTTTCCCAACAGTTTTTACAAAAATTGATAAACTCTGTTTTAGTCATATCATCTCCAACATGATCGCTATAAATATGATTAAGATTTTTTAAGTCTTGTCTAAACAGGCATATTAAGTTAGCATTTTCTCTAATAGTTTGACGAGGTAATCTAAAATAATTTTGTGCTAGATAAAAACAATCAGCGTTACTATGTCTGCCCCTTACATAATAGTTTTCACACTTGTTTTGCCTTTCTAAAAGTAAGTCATCAAATATCATTAAGTTTTTATTTGATGCATTTAAATCTCTTGGGTCAGGAACATCACTAGCATATTCAAAAAATTCACAATTGATATCAGATTTTTCCTTAATTGTTTTTGCCCATTCTTCAACTAATGCAGTAGGTGAAATATCTCGGTTTTGAACTTCATCTTTAAGTGAGAACAACCTTAATATGTATTCTTTTGGTATTTTTTCTTCAAAGGCTTTTTTAAGTATGCGATATTCTGGTTGAAACAAACTTTTACCAAAAACGCATAAGTTGTTATAATCTAACCAATCAGGTCTTAACAAAAGGTTAAGTAAAAGTGTAGTTTTACCACACCCTGATTTACCTACTATTAAGCCCCTGATGCTCCTAGGTAAAAGGGGGTGATTAAATCTTTTTGCTAACGCTTCATTCCATGATAAATTAACAATATCCATATTTTATATTAAATATTTTATTTTAATACAAAAAAAATGTATTGCGTTAAATGTAAAAAGAAAACTGAAACTACTGATATACAGTGTGTAGTAAGTAAAAATGGTAAAAATATGGTTCGGGGAAAATGCGCTATTTGTGGTACAACTAAAACACAATTTGTTAAACAAAAAGAAGGTGGTTCATTGTTAAACAAAGCAATCAATAACTTGCCTGTTGAAATGCATTTACCTGGTCATAATTTTACTGGTCCTGGTACTAAGTTAAAGAAAAGATTAAATCCTGATTTAACACCTAAAGAATGGTCAAAGCCCGTAAATCGTGTTGACAAAGCAGCATATCATCATGATATCTGTTATCTTAAGCATAATGATACTAAAACACGGAATGATGTGTGTGATGCTAATATGCTTAAAGAGTTAAAGGGTATCTATAATCCAACTATTAAGGAAAGAATGGAAAGAGGATTGGTTTCTTCATTAATAGGAACCAAGAAAAGATTTGGTATGGGTGTAAGTAAAAAAAAAATTTAGAAAATATAGTGCTAGCAGAAGAATTACATAAACCAGTAAAAAGAAAATTTAAGAAAAGGAGAGTTAGAGTAAATGGTAACAATAAGATATGGGCCGCAGATTTAGTAGATATGCAAGCATTTTCTAAATTAAATCGTGGAGTAAAATTTCTTCTTGCTGTCATTGACATCTTTTCAAAATATGGATGGCTAATACCATTAAAGGATAAAACAGGAAAATCTGTTTCTGTTGCATTGAAGAGTATTTTTAAGGAAAGAAAACCAGAGAAAATGTGGGTGGATCGGGGGAAAGAGTTTTATAACAAAGATGTTAAAGATTTGGTTGAATTGTATTCTACTGAAAATGAAGAAAAATCAAGCGTTGTTGAGAGATGGATTAGAACAATGAAAGAAAAAATGTGGAAGTATTTCTCTGCTCACTCAACAAATGTATATATTGATGTATTACCAAATCTTGTTAAAGAATATAATAACACGAAACACTCATCTATTAAGATGACGCCAACTGAAGCAAGTAAGAAGAAGAATGAAAATAAAGTTTGGATAACATTATATCCTGATTATGACCAAGTAAGGGAGGATATCAAACCAAAGTTTTCTGTTGGAGACAAAGTAAGGATAAGTAAAAAGAAAAAGACTTTTGAAAAAGGTTATACTACGAGATGGACTGAAGAGGTTTTTACAGTTACAGAAGTAAAATATACATCACCTGTAACATATAAAATTAAAGATTTAAATGGTGAAGAAATAAAAGGTTCATTTTATGAACCTGAACTACAAAAAACAAGTCAAGAGGTGTATAGGATAGAAAAGGTTATTAAAAAAGGAAAAAAGAAATCTCTTGTAAAGTGGAAAGGTTATTCTGATGAGTTTAATTCATGGGTTGACAACAGTTCTATTATAAATATTTAAATATATAAAAAATGAAAGATATTACAATTGATAATGTAACTTTAAAAAATAAACCTTTAAGTAATTTTGAACTAAATGATGCTGCAAAAAAATTAAAATTAAAAAATTTTAGAGGAACATTTTTAAGAGATACCCTACCAAAAAAGAATAAAAAAAATGAATGCGGTATATTAAACCTTGATGACTCTGGTGGTCCCGGTACTCATTGGGTTGCATGGTTTAAAGATGGAAAAAGAAAAATTTATTTTGATAGTTATGGTATTCAACCACCTAATGAAATTATAGATTATTTAAAACAACCTATATACTACAATACTGATCAATTACAACATGCGGGTGAAGTATTTTGCGGTCATTTATGTTTGTTTATTCTTAAAGAGTTGTGTGATGATAATGAATTTCAAAATGTTTTAAATAAACTTTTTTAGTAATAATAAAAAACGATGCCTGTTGATAAATTTGGAAGAATGGATGATGTTAAAACAAGCGGCAATGGTGGTGTGTCACTTGCTTACATTACTAACAACTTTTTACGTAAAGATGGAACAACCACTGTTACCGGTTCTATAAATATGAATGGCAACACATTTACGAGGGTAAGTAATCCAGTAAATCCGCAAGATGTTGCGACAAAGGATTATGTTGATAATACAGCAGGGGGAAGCCATGAATCACCACTATTAAAAGAAAATGGAAATTTTATTGCTACTGCTCCATTCAATATGGGTTTTAAAAAAATACTTAATCTACATGACCCTGAAGAACCACATGATGCTGCTACAAGAAGTTACGTAGATAAGGTTAGTAGAGAAAGTGTCATTGTTAAACGTAATGATGGAAGATTTGTTGCTACAGGAAATATAGATATGAGGAATTATGGATTAATTAATGTTCTGTCACCGGCAGAACCTGATGATGTAGCAACAAAGGGGTATGTTGATAGTCAATCCTCACCATTTTTGTTTAACCCCATTGATAACTTTTATACTGCAATAGGAGAAATATCTTTGGGTAACCGGCGAATTCATTTTGTTGCTCCTCCAATTGAAAATAGCCATGCAGCGAATAAGCTTTACGTAGATAGCGTTATTGAGATGGCTACCGCAGGTGAAAAGGCTTTAACAAAAAACCAAGACGGGTCTTTTTCAGTGGCTGGTAAAATAGATATGGGTGGTAACTCAATTACTGGTTTACCAAATCCAATAAATCTTAACGCTGCTGCTAATAAAAATTATGTTGATAATGGTGGTGCCATTGTAAAAAATCCAAATGGAAGCTTTACAGCAATATCTGATGTAGATCTTCAAGGTTTTTCTATAAAAAACGCTGCGATACCTGTAGATGAGGGAGATTTAGTAACAAAATCCTATGTGGATGGAAGGGTATCGCTTCATAAAACAATTATAAGCGTGTGTGCCGAGGAGCAAGGTTCTTTAACAGATGGTCAATATGAGTTTTCTTTTGGTAATGGGAGTGCCGGAGTAAGCCATGGAATGGGGGGTTATTGTTTGTCTGCTCCTGGTAGAATTATAAGAGGGACTTTAATGGTTGTTAAGGGAACCGGTATTCTAAAAGAAGAGGCAAAAGTTAATATAGTCGTAAATGGAGTTGAACAGATTAACTACACCATAGTAAAAAAGAAAGGAGAAGGTTGTAGTTGTGTAGTTTTCCCACAACCTTTAGAAATAGACCAATGTGATGTTATAAACTTTATAACAAGGTCAACTAATCCTAATGCTAAAAATGCATATTTAACGATACTGATAGAGTTAGACTTGTAAATTTTTTAACCCTTTACTGGGTTAAGAAATAATAATATTTGTTTTGGTTAATGTGTTATCAATCATAAACAGTTTATCAAATTTATTTAGTATCTCTCTTCTAAACAAAATCTTTCTTTTTATATTTGGATATTTTTTAACCATGTTTTCGACTTCATCTAAAATACTGTTAATATAAGAAATCACTATCATCCTCATTTCTTGATTTTTATTCTCTCCTTTTGGTTTAGGAATATGGAAAAATTTTAATATATTATAAAGGGATGTATTAGAAACTTCAGTGGTTGCTAAAATTTGTTCAATTTTATCTATAATAGATTTAGCAGTCTTATTAAGGTCTTCAGTTTTGATTTCTCTTAATATTGTATCGTCTCTCATGTAAGAGATTTGTGCATTTTTATTAACTCCTAGGGCTCTTCCTCTGTTCATCTTTGTAAACTGTAGGAATCTATAAATTTCAATTCAAAATTTATAGATTATATAAACTTAAAGTTTATGCTATATTCTTCAATATCGTTAATACAACTTTCTAAAAAACTGTGTTCATTTGGGCAATCTATAAATCTTTGTTTAAAGAGAGATAGCAAATTGGTTAAATCTTTACTGTAAAAACAATGTTTAACGCGTATGTTGTTGCCACCAGCATAAAATGTTATGTTTAAAGTATCTTCTTTAGATTGTTCATAAAGCAATTTACTACAGTAATAGTAGATATCACTAAACCATCTTGGATTTTTATAGGGCATTAACCCGGTTCCATTTGTGTAAATGATTTTGTTTGTGTTTATAGGATAAATATTTGATTTATCCCTAAGTAGGTCACTTAACTTATGTTTAAAATCTGGCTCTAGTTCTAGCATTTTATTTTATGAAAATTTTTGTTTAGTTAATCTATTCTTGTTTATATCCACACTATAACTACTTCTTTATTTTATTGTTCTAGATCTTCTATGTCTATATATTCATATCTCACATCTCCATCATATTTGTCATGGAAAATTCCAACAACTTCTCCTTCTGTTCCATCAAAATCTTCTCTTAACATTACTCCATCTTCTCTATCGATTGTCCATTCTTCATCATCGCTAAAACTATATGTTAAAAATTCTTTGTATGCTTTATCTAGTAAATGTTTTTTCTCATACTGTTGTTTCTCTCCTTCTGTTAACTGTTCAAACTCTGAAGAATGTATAGTTTTATTACTTTTTTTCTTTGTTTCAACATAAAATTTTAGTTTGTCTTTAAACAGTCTTACAAATCTATCAACAGTAATATCTACTTTATCTTCTTCAACATCGTTTTCATGAAAGTACCATAGAAGATCGTCTTCTACTATTGATTCTTGTAAGCCTTTTAGTTCTAAAAGAATGCAGGGAACCAGGTCGGCTAGTTCTTGTTCTAGCCTTTCTTGTATTTTATCTCTAACATCTAGTGTTTGGTTGTTAGTTGAAAATTCCTGTAAGTCTGTCATCTTACCTACTATTGATATGTAAACTTTTACTTTAAATTCAATTTTTTATTTCTATTGAAGGAATAAAAAATATTTTTTCCACTAACTCATAAACTGGCTAGCCATTGCATGACGCGTTGGTTGATGGGGAGGTTAAGCGATTAACTGATGTAAGGGTTTGTCTGGTTAGTTAAGTAACTGGTTAGCTGATGCGTTGGTTAGCTGGTTAGCTGATGCGTTGGTTAGCTGGTTAGCTGATACAATGATACAATGATACAATTATGTAATGACGTGAGATAATGAAATTTTTTTAAAAAAAATTTTTTTTATTTATTTATTTTCACCATCATCTTAAGCCCACCCACTAACTCATAAACTGGCTAGCCATTGCATGACGTGTTGGTTGATGGGGGAGGTTAAGCGATCAACTGATGTATGAGTTTGTCTGGGCTGATGGGTTTGTTGGTTAACTGATGCAATGATTAACTGATGCAATGACGCGTGATGATGAAAAATTTTTAAAATTAAATTTTTTTTTTTTTTTTAGAAAATTTTTCATCTACTACATAAGGGATTGATATGATATAATAATTGAATTAAAGGTAAAAGGATTAAGATAGAGGTTAAGTCATTTTGTTTTATGAAGCTTGTTAATTGGTTTTGCGTAAGTTTAATGAGGGTGATAATTTTATGAGCATGCGGCTTAAATGCGTGCGTGTTACATGAAATTTGGTGAGGGGGGTGATAGAGGATAAGGGTTAGCTAAATGCATAAGATTGTTGGATTTGTATAAGTACCTCAGCATTATTTAACATTTGGTTATTTGGTAAGTTATATCGTTTTGTGTAAGGTATATCGTTTTGTGTAAGGTAAGAGAGGTATAAGGGTATTGTCCTAGATCAAGTATTATCTATCCTACTGGTATCGAACCCACAACCACCAGGTCACATGTTCTGTTGCAGAAAAAAACTTGAATATGGTCAAGTGTTGCCCCTGAACCGTTATTCAAAACAAGAGGGCCATTGGCCCTAAACGCTCACCTGAATAAAAGCATCTACAGTTGATAAAGCTGAAGATATCCTGGTTTTAATGATGTAAAACACGAGTGACCTACTTTTTGACCAACATGACCTACTTTTCAGAGATATCAGCAAGATAAACGCTCTGATGACATTCGTGGGTATCACACTGAAAATGTGGCCTTTACAGTGCACACATGGTTCTTCTCAGATTATTCCAAATGACCTACTTTTTTACCCAACATGATCCAATTACCAACTTGTCCAAGATATCATCAAGACAAACATTCAGACAAGGTTTCATGAGTATCAGGCTGAAAATGTGGCTGTTACGGTGCACACAACGTTTTTCGAAGATTGAGCGCAGTGACCTACTTTTTGATCTGACATTACCCAATTTCCACCTAGTCCAAGATATCATCAAGACAAACATTCTGATTAAGTCTGAGGAGTATCAGGCTGAGAATGTGGCATTTACCCTGCAAACAAGATTCAAAGATTTGGCCCAGTAACCTTTTTGACATGGCCGGCATTTTCATACTAGTCCGAGATATTTTCAAGAGAAACACTCTGACCTAGTTTCGTGAGTATCAAGCTGAAAATGTGGCCTCTAGCGTGCACACAATGGTTTTCTAACATTAAGCCCAGTGACCTACTTCTTAACCCGACATGACCCAATTTCAAAGCTGTCCGAGATAGCATCAAGACAAATATTCTGAACATGTTTCAAGAGTAGCAAGTTGAAAATGTGGCCTCTAGAGAGCACACAAGGTTTTTTCTGAGATTTCGCCCACTGACCAACTTTTTGACCCAACATGACCCAAGACTTGTCCAAGACATTATCAAGACAAGTATTCTGACTATGTTTCATAAGTATTGGACTAAAAATGTGGGCCTCTAATGTGCACACAAAGTTTTTCTAAAATTTGATCTGGTAACCTACTTTTTGACCCGGCAGGACCCAATTTCAATTTTGTCCAAAGTTTTATCAAGACAAACATTCTGACCAAGTTTAATGAGTATTGGACTAAAGATGTGGCCTCTAGGGTGCTCACAAGGTTTTGCTAAATTTTGACCTGGTGAGCTACTTTCTAACCCAATTTCAAAATCGTCTGAGATATTATTAAGACAAACATTCTGACTAAGTTTCATGAGTATTTGACTGATAATGTGGCCTCTAGAGTGCACACAAGGTAATTGTTGGCATCTGGAGTGACGGACGCAACACACAGCACGATCACAAAAGCTCACCTTCGGCACTTCCGGCTTAGGTGAGCTAAAACAAGAGGGCAGTTGGCCCTAAAGCGCTCACCTGTGGAAAGTCATCTACAGTTGATATAGCTAAAGAGATCCTGGTTTTAATGATGTAAAACACATAAGTGTAAGTGACATACTTTTTGAACCTATTTGACTAAATTCCAAACTTGTCAAAGACCTCATTAAAACAAACATTCTGACAAAGTTTCATGAGTATCAGACTGAAAATGTGGCCTCTACGGTACACACAAGGTTTTTCTAAGATTTGGTCCAGTGACCACCTTTTTGACCATACGTGACCCAATTTGAAATTTGTCCAAGATATCATCAAGGCAAACTTTCTGGCCAATTTTCATGAAAATCAGGCTGAAAATGTGGCCTCTAGAGTGCACATAAGGTTTAGTGAAGATTTGACCATGTGACCTACTTTTTGCCCTGATATGACCCACTTTCAAACTTGTCTGAGATATCAACAAGATAAACATTCTGACCAATTTTTATCAGTATAAGGCTGAAAATGCGGCCTCTATGGAGCACCCAAGGTTTTCCTAAGATTTGGCCTAATGACCTACTTTTTGACCAGACATGACCCAATTTCAAACTTGTCTCAGATATCATCAAGACAAACAATCTGACCTAGTTTCATGAGTATCCGACAACAAATGTGGCCTCTAGAGTGCACACAAAGTTTTTCTAATATTTAGCACAGTGACCTACTTTTTTACCCAACATTACCCAGTTTTGAATTTGTCCAAGATATTATCAAGACAAACAATCTAACCAGAATTCAAGAGTATGAGGATGAAAATATGGCCTCAAGAATGCACACAAGGTTTTTCTTAGATTTAGCCCAGTGACCCACTTTTTGACCTGACATGACCCAATTTCGAACTTGTCCGAGATATTACCAAGACAAACATTCTGACCAAGTTTCATGTGTACATGACTGAAAATGTAGCCTCTAGAGTGCACAAAAGGTAATTGGCGATGCCTGGACGACAGACACAGTAAGATCACAAAAGCTCACCTTGAGCACTACCTGCTCAGGTGAGCTAAAAATGACTAGTCCAAATCGAGCGCATTGCAGACATCAAGTTAAATGTGGCTTTCATGAAAGACCTTGTCTTTCAATAGGTAGAAAAACTTGTCAGAAAAGCAGAAAATGATGGCAACCAGAATGATTTCAAAAACCTTCTGATTCAGTCTTTCAATCTACTGAAGTTTGATGAAGGGTATATAATGCTAAACAGACAAAAATTCCGGCCAATGGTAAGAACCTTAACTCTACCAAATACATGTATAACAATTCACAACCTGTCCAAATCCAAAGTATTTGCAGACAACGATACAAAGTTGGTTCAAAGCATGGGATTTGCCTATGAAAGGGTGGAAAACATTGTAGGAAAAGGTAAAAAAAAAGCTGTTTTTCAGCATTTTCTCCTTATCCCACAATGTTTTCGAATGCCTTCTTCCTCAAGGTTGAAACTTGGGATTTTGTACAGGATTAATACGGCCATTTCAGTGTTCTTTTCGCTGGAAAATCTCATCTAATTGGATGGTCTAGATCCAAGATCAGACCACTTTTTGTGCAGCCTGATCTGATACATTCAATGGTGGTTTATGCTGCTTTTAAATTCATTCAAGTCATATCATGGCAACAACTCGCATAGTTATCAATGTATGACACTGACTTCACCAGAACTAAGCTAAGGCTCTAAAGTGTCTTGCCAAAGGACACTCCGCAAAAAAAAAAAAAAAAAAGCCTTTTGAGTAAGGACTGGACCCAGGGCCACCAGGTTACAAGACCTACACTTTACCACTGAGACAGGCAGGGCCCTGCAGTCTGATCAGAATTTATATTGTCAGCAAATGGGCTTTGTAGCCTAAAGGCTAACATTGGATATCATATCAAGATATAAGAAATAATAAGAAGACTACATTTTATTTATCAAAATATATATAACAATGCAAATTATTTGGTAGGAAACTCAATAAACTCAAAGGTCTAATAATGTCTAAATGTCTAAAGGAGATCTGACTGTAACATTATTTACATTTCATTAGAAAATGTATACCAATACAAAATTTGTACAAACTAGAAATTTAACCCTTTACCAAACCACAAAATTTTAGACCAGTCCAAACTGAAAGCATTTGCAGATGACAAAATAAATGTGACTCGAAAATTGAAATTTGTTTTTGGAAGGTAAGAAAACATTGTGGGAATAGGAGAAAATACTGGTTACCAGCATTTTCTCCTTTTCCCACAATGTTTTCAAAAGGCTTTTAAATTTTTTCAGGGTTGTTAAAACCCGTGATTGTGTGGTAAAGAGTTAAAGGGGCATATTTAAAGTTTTTTTTTTTTTGGTCAAAACTTCTGATCCAGATATTCTGTATTGTTTCTGCTCTTTATCATATAT
Source organism: Tridacna gigas (assembly GCA_945859785.2). Taxonomy (NCBI): domain Eukaryota; kingdom Metazoa; phylum Mollusca; class Bivalvia; order Cardiida; family Cardiidae; genus Tridacna; species Tridacna gigas. The sequence continues at coordinate 14,133,179 of OX244031.2, read as the reverse complement.
AAAGCGTAAAAAAAAAATGTTTACTGTTTTCTTTGGAGAAAGGTAAAAGATTTTCATAGTTTAGGGAGTGTACAGAGAATCTTAAAGTGATATGTATCCTTCTGGGGTACCTTTCACTAAACTACGTAGATTTACACAAATTTTTTGGGATTAAATATTCACATATACAATTCCTGCTTTACCCAAAGGTATAAGCTGGCAAAAAGTTATGCAAATATTTACTCAAATCGTAAATTTATGCAGTTCAGTGAAATTTGTTTTCAGACTTGATGCTTGCTTACCGAAACCACGTACGCAAATTGCATGTGAATGCAGTTTAGAGAGAGGTACCCCTGATGTTTTCCTATAAACGATACATAAAAATGTTAGCAACTACAAAGTGATTTTTAATACACTTCTCTTTAAACTTTTCCAAAGAATCTCAAGATCTAATGACCCTGTGGGGATAAAGCTTTGAAAACATTATGAGAATAGGAGAAAATACTGGTAACCAGCATTTTCTCTGTTTCCCACAATGTGTTCCACTTTTTAAGAGATTAAATTCAACCAATATCTGCTGTTTAACTCAACACCTGCAACCTGCAAATACTTTCAGTATGGAAAAGTCCAAAATTGAGTTGATAAGAGTTAAGCAATTCTCGCTATATTTTATACAGAGCAAGAGTCAACTCATAGCAGAAAATTTGTTTTGGCAAAATCAAACCCAAACATCTCCCTATAAAGCAATTTTGTAACAATAATGAGAGGTCCCTCACAGTTTATGCGATTTAAAGACTTTGGACTGCAAAATGAAATCAAGGCTACTTCGGCCTGTAAATCTCACATATCATTGGATAGTGTAGACCCAGGAATTAATGAATGAATGGTGCTCTATGCCGATATCAACAATATTTAGTCATATCAAGGTGACAGCTCACTTCCTCATGTGTGTCCAGGGTTTCATCAGTATCAGGTTAGGGCTCTGAAGTGTCTTGCTTAAGGACACTCTCACAAAAAGTCAAGTGAGGATGGAACTGGGGATCTAGCCATGACCTCCCTGAGCAGAATTGTATGAAATAATTCATTCATGAATGGTCTACTCATTTCCTTGTACATTGTACTTCAATTATCTTTTTACAAAAAAAATAAAAATTTAGACTGGTCCAAACTGAAAGCGTTTTCAGACATCAAATTAAATATGGCTGAAATGATGAAATTTGTCCTTGAAAGGGTAGAAAACATTAAGGGAAAAAAATCCTGTTTACCAGTATTTTCTCCTTTCCAACAAGGTTTTCAAAAGCTTTCTTTCTAAGGGTCACTGAAAATGGAATTGAATGGTATAGGTTAAATTATATTATCCATTACTTTTACTCCATTACTTCATTACTCACTAATCATTATATTAATCATGATAGATATTTCATTTCACTTGTATCTAATTATGTACATCAAGTTACAAAATCTTAGATTTTACAAATAACAAGAGGGCCATGATGGCCCTGGATCGCTCACCTGAGCCAATAGGCAAAATGACCCCAGATGACTGAATTTCAAACTCATCTAAGATTTAATTAAGACAAATGTTTTGACCAATTTTCAAGTCAATGGGGCGAAAAATGTGGCCTCTAGAGTGTCCACAAGGTATTTCTTTAATTTGGCCTAGTGACCTACTTTATGACTCTGGGTGACCCAATTTCAAGTTTTCTGAGATTTAATTAAGAAAAACATCCTGACCAATTTTCAAGTCAATTGAGCTAAAAAAAAGTGTGGCCTCTACAGTACCCACAAGGCATTTCTTTAATTTGACCTAGTGACCTAGTTTTTGACCCCACATGATCCAATTTCAAACTTGTCCGAATTTTATCAAGACAAACATTCTGACCAAGTTTCACAAGTATCTGACTGAAAATGAGGCCTCTGGAGCTCACACAAGGTTTTTCTATGATTTGACCTACTGACCTAGTTTTTGACCCAACATGACCCATTTTTTAACTTGTGCCAGATTTTATCAAGACAAACGTTCTGACCAAGTTTCACAAGTATCTGACTGAAAATGTGGCCTCTAGAGCACACAAAAGGTTTTTCTAAGATTTGACCTAGTGACCTAGTTTTTGACCCAACATGACCCAATTTCAAACTAATCCTTGATTTTATCAAGACAAACATTCTGACCAACTTTCACAAGTATCTGACTGAAAATGTGGCGTCTAGAGCGCACCCAAGCTTTTCCTAAGATTTGATCTAGTGACCTAATTTTTGACCCTATATGACCCAATTTCGAACTCGTCTGAGATTTAATCAAGACAAACATTTTGACCAAATTTCACAAGTATCTGGCTGAAAATGTGGCCTCTAGAGTGTACACAAGGTTTTTCTAAGATATGACCTAGTGACCTGGTTTTTGACCTTACATGACCCATTTTCAAACTTGTCCGAGATTTTATCAAGACAAACATTCTGAACAAGTTTCATGACGATCGGACTGAAAATGTGGCCTCTAGAGCGTACTAAAGGTTTTTCTAAGATTTGACCTAGTGACCTAGTTTTTGACCCCACATGACCCAATTTTGTGCTTGTCCGAGATTTTATCAAGACAAACATTCTGACCAAGTTTCATAAGGATCGGACTGAAAATGTGGCCTCTAAAGCGTACACAATTGTTTTTCTCAGATTTGATCTAGTGACCTAGTTTTTGACCCCACATGACCCGATTTCAAACTTGTCTGAGATTTTATCAAGACAAACATTTTGACCAAATTTCACAAGTATCTGGCTGAAAATGTGGTCTCTAGAGCGTACACAAGGTTTTTCTAAGATTTGACCTAGTGACCTACTTTTTGACCCAACATGACCCAATTTCGAACTCGTCCGAGATTTTATCAAGACAAACATTCTGACCAAATTTCACAAGTATCTGGTTGAAAATGTGGCCTCTAGAGCGTACACAAGGTTTTTCTAAGATTTGACCTAGTGACCTAGTTTTTGACCCCACATGACCCAATTTCGAACTCGTCTGAGATTTTATCAAGACAAACACTCTGACCAAATTTCACAAGTATCTGGCTAAAAATGTGGCCTCTAGAGCGTACACAAGGTTTTTCTAAGATTTGACCTAGTGACCTAGTTTTTGACCCCACATGACCCAATTTCAAACTCGTCCTAGATTTCATCAAGACAAACATTTTGAGCAAGTTTCATGAAGATCGGACTGAAAATGTGGCCTCTAGAGCGTACACAAGGTTTTTCTAAGATTTGACCTAGTGACCTAGTTTTTGACCCCACATGACCCAATTTCGAAATCATTTGAGATTTTATCAAGTCAAACATTCTGACCAAGTTTCATGAAGATTAGACTGAAAATGTGGCCTCTAGAGCGTACACAAGGTTTCCCTAAGATTTGACCTAGTGACCTAGTTTTTGACCCCACATGACCCAATTTCGAACTCGTCCGAGATTTTATCAAGACAAACATTCTGACCAAATTTCACAAGTATCTGGCTGAAAATGTGGCCTCTAGAGCGTACACAAGGTTTTTCTAAGATTTGACCTAGTGACCTAGTTTTTGACCCCATGTGACCCAATTTCGAACTCGTCAGAGATTTGATCAAGGCAAACATTCTGACCAAATTTCACAAGTATCTGGCTGAAAATGTGGCCTCTAGAGCGTACACAAGGTTTTTCTAAGATTTAACCTTGTGACCTAGTTTTTGACCCCACATGACCCAATTCCGAACTCGTCTAAGATTTTATCAAGACAAACATTCTGACCAAATTTCACAAGTATCTGGCTGAAAATGTGGCCTCTAGAGCGTACACAAGGTTTTTCTAAGATTTGACCTAGTGACCTAGTTTTTGACCCCACGTGACCCAGTTTCGAACTCGTCCGAGATTTAATCAAGACAAACATTCTGATCAAGTTTCTTGAAGATTGGACTGAAAATGTGGCCTCTAGAGCGTACACAAGGTTTTTCTAAGATTTGACCTAGTGACCTAGTTTTTGACCCCACATGACCCAATTTCGAACTCGTCCGAGATTTTATCAAGACAAACATTCTGACCAAGTTTCATGAAGATTGGACTGAAAATGTGGCCTCTAGAGCGTACACAAGGCAAAAAGTTGATGACGGACGACGGACACAGCACGATCACAATAGCTCACCATGAGCACTTCGTGCTCAGGTGAGCTAAAAAATTATAGACAACAGTGACATACCAGTGCATATGGAAGGAGGAGGGGGAGGGGGAGGGGGGAGAGAGAATAGAGATTATATATATCATAAGGTACGAAAAGAAAGATGTCAAAATAACATGTAGTTTTAGCAATATTAACCCTTAGGCTGCTCATCACGACTCAAGGACCTTTTACGGACAGCGTAGATCAAGATCAGACTGCACAGAATGTGCAGTCTGATCTTCGATCTACACTGTCCGATATGGAGATATTTTTCCTCCAAAAATCCCTTTGAAACAGGAAAGTTTTGGGCTTATGCTATCTGCTTGAAATTTTCATTTCTTTTATTCAGCAGGATAAGGGTTAACTTTGAGTCCCCATTTGGAACAATATTCATATCAAGACTATGTTGTAGGTCTTCCTTAGAATTTCCAAAAATTACCATGTCAACTGCCAATGACAACACAAAGAATTTCATTTAACCCTTTACCACACCATCCCGACTTTAAATGATCCTGAGAAATGACATGATTTGCTACAGAGGAAGGAAAAACATCGTGCGAAAAGGAAAAAATGCTGGTAACCAGCATTTTCTCCTTTTTCCACAGTATTTTCCACCCTTCCAAAAGTTCTCAGGTATAATAAGAAGTTGTAAAGCAAGCTTTCAGAGTTCTTCATTTTTATCCTGCCATACACAAATATATGGATCAATTTTAACCCTTTACCACACAATACAGAATTTTAACAATCCTGAAAAAGAAGCCTTTTGAAAAGAAAGAGGAAAATGCCAATAGCCAGCATTTTCTCCTTTTTCCACAATGTTTCCTACCTATTTTAGGGCAAACAGTATCATTTGAACAATTTTTGAATTGTTGCCTGTAAATACCTTCAATATCAATGAGTCTAAAATTTTGCAGTGTGGTGAAGTGTAAAGCGAGTGTAGACCGAAACAAACCTACACATATGTCGTCTGATCTTGGTCTACACTGTTTCTCTGGTGATGGTTTCAACAATACAGTCCAAATTCAATGCCAATATAAATGGTTAACCCTTTACCACACAATCCTGAGTTTTAACGACCCTGAGATAGAGATCTTTTGAAAATATTGAAGGAAAAGAAGAAAATGAGGGTAACCAGCATTTTCTCCTTTTTTCCCCACAATGTTTTCTACAGCAGTTATTATTTGAGTTACCTTTAACTTGTGGTCTGCAAATGCTTTCAATTTGGTCAAGTCCAAAATTTTGTTGTTTGGTAAAAAGTTAAGCAAATCTATTTTGTGATAGCCATCTATATAAATTTGACAAGACATGATTTGCTACGGTGGAAGGAAATAAGATTGTATAAATAGGAAGAAAAATGTAATAAGACTTGGTCAAGTATCACATACATACATCTGAATATTATGACTTAAACAAAGGAGACAAGCAGTCCGACGTAGCCCTACATATACAAAATAACTTAATGATTGCCAGAAAAACATATTTTTTAAGTCACCATAACAGAGTTTATAAAACACTGCAGGAAAAGAAACAAATGCTTGTACCAATTGCAAGCATCTGCTACTTTTCCCTCAATATATTCAGCATCAAGAAAGAAAAGGAGCTTTCTTTCCTAAGGACTTGCCTTAACCCTTTACCATACAATGCCAACTTTAAATGACCCTGAAGGAGAAGCCTTTTGAAAACATTGTGGGAAAAGGAGAAAATGCTGGTTACCAGCATTTCCTCCTTTTTCCACAATGTTTTAACCCTGTGACAGACATATTTCATGCTTTCAATACCATTTGGAATCTGCAAATGCTTTCAATGCAGACAAGCGTAGAATTCTGTTGTGTGGTAAAGGGTTAACACTTTACCATACGATCCCGACTTTTAACGACCCTGTGAAAGAAGCCTTTTGAAAACATTACGGGAAAAGGAGAAACTGCTGGTAACCAGCATTTTCTCCTTTTCCCACAATGTTTTCTACCCTTCCCAAAACAAATTTCAATTTTTCAATCACCTTTATCTTGTCGTCTGCAACTGCTTTCAATTTAGGCCAGTCTAAAATTTTGTCGTTTGGTAAAGGGTTAAGCAACACATTTGCACCAAAATAATCCTATAAAATATGGATAACAAATATCTGCTTTGATTACATATTATAAAAATACATGTAATACAATTGAAGAAAAGGCAGAAATTGCATGTTGCATGCCATTTCTCAAGTACAAGCACTTGCAGATGACAAATCAAACATCTATAAAACAAACAGACTTGGCAGTATATTTGAATAGGTAGAAAACAATGTGGGAAAAAGATCCTAAAGTTTTACAAGATACTCCTGTCCTTCTGCATTTAACCCTTTTAACGACCCAGAGAAAGAAAGTGTTTGAAGACATTGTGGAAAAGGACAAAAATGCTGGTAGTCAGCATTTTCTTCTTTTCCCATTATCTTTTCTACCATTTCAAACGCAATTTCCATCATTTGAGCCATATTGATTTTTTTCCATCTGCAAATGCTTTCATTATGGTTCTGTTTAAAGTTTTATTGTTTGGTAAAGGTTTGACTCTTTACCATGTAACCCCAACTTTTAACGACCCTGAGGAAGAATTCTTTTGAAAACATTCTACACTAGGAAAGACAAATTTCATGTTTTGAGTTACATTTAATTTGTCATCTGCAAATACTTTCTATTCTTCATTACATTTCCTACATTTGTCATCTGTAAATTCTTTCAATTTGGACAAGTCTAAAATTTAGTTGTCTGGTAAAGTTACGAGAGGGAAGTGTGTCAAATTTTGCTAAAAAATGATTTTGGAGACACCTGCTCTTAAAGTTTGTGTCTAGCCCTATAAAAAACAAGAGCACCGCATGCCAGTGCCAAAGCTTGGCTGCCATTGCTTGACTTTCAGTGAAAATTCTAAGGCAAAAAAGGGAAAAAACTGTGTCAAAAATATAATGATGATTAACCCTTTACCACACAATCCCGACTTTTAACGACACTGGGGAAGAAGCCTTTTGAAAACATTATGGGAAAAGGAGAAAATGCTGGTAACCAACATTTTCTCCTTTTCCCATAATGTTTTCTACCCCTCCCAAAACAAATTTCAATTTTTGAGTCATGTTTATTTTGTCGTCTGCAAATGCTTTCAAGTTGGAGAGTATAAAATTTTGTCGTTTGGTAAAGAGTTAACTGCCCTTGTTGTATACTTCTCTTTTTTGATAGTTATAAAGTTGTCCAAGTTTAAAGCGAATATCTTTAGTAATAACATAGAAAATACAAAATGTCGAAGTTTTTGCATGACAATGCAAATGTCAGGGCTACGATAATACCTTGATGTTTTCTTTGAAAACAGCTGAGCTAACACGTGCACCTCATGCAGGCACCAATGCCTGATTAGTTGCTTTTCCAGTGAAAATTCTAGTTCTCAAAAGGGACATGACTGTGTAAATAATATGCTGAGCTGCTGTTCTGGTATGGGTTCCCTTTCTGATAGTTATCAATCGGACCCAGTCTGAGGTAAATATCTTCAGTTATGACAGAGATATCAGAAAATGTCATAGTTTTTGCAAAAAAATAACAACAACCCAAATGATCATGGGGGCTATGACAATACCTCAGTGTTTTCTGGGAAAACAGTTAAGTTAAGCATCTATATGTACAAATAGCTAAGAAAATATCCAACAGAAAACAATACATCAACTTGCTATGATGTGCAATAAGTCTAACCAATATTATGTACATTTGCTGTGGGCAATAAGATCTGTGGCTACACCATTTTTCTCAAGACAAGTCTGTTCTACCTTGTTTTTCAATTAACTGTTAACTCTTTACCAAAGACAAAATTTTACACAGGACCAAACTGAAAGCATTTGCAGACAACAAAATAAATGTGACTTGAAAATCAAAATTTCTTTTGAGAAGGGTAGAAAACATTGTGGGAAAAGGAGAAAATGCTGGTTACCAGTATTTTCTCCTTTTCTCACAATGTTTTCAAAAGACTTCTTTCTCAGGGTTGTTAAAAGTGGGGATTGTAAGGTAAAGGGTTAACCAAACAAAAATTTTTTAGACTTTTCGATATTCAAAGCATGTCAACTAATGGGGTTTTGTGTTTTCAACTCTTTACCACACGGCATAATTTTAGACTTGTCCAAACCCAAAGCATTTGCAGACAACAAATTCAATATGGCTCAAAGTGAGGAACTGTGTTTGATACTGTAGAAAATATAGTGGGAAAAGGAGAAAATGCTGGTTATCAGCATTTTCTCCTTTTGCCACAATGTTTTAAAAGACTTTTTGTCTTCAGGGTTGTTAAAAGTTGGGATTGTGTGGTAAAAGGTATTGATCATTGTGGGAAAAGGAGATAATGCTGATTACCAGCACTTTCTACACTTCTCAAAATACTACCAAAAGGATTTTTCTTTGCGTCATTAACCCTTAAAGCTCCTTTCATGACTAAAGTTGCCTTTGGGGCCAGTGTAGATCAAGATCAGGCTGCAAAAAGTTTGATCTAAACTGTTCGCTTTGCTGAAACACAGTTCACGAAAGCGACTATGAAATTGCTATTGTTTGGGTCATATTTCTAGGTTGAAAATGTGTGACATGTTTATTCGGCGCTCTACGGATTAAAACATGCAATTATTTGGTACAGGGTTAAATATATTTTGATTACTTTTTTTCTGAAAATTTCATACAGTTGTGTAATACAAATTCACATCATTCAACTCATAATACAAATCTGAGGCACTTCTCGACTTCTGAAGCATATGTAACTCTTTACCAAACAATCCAATGCTTTAATGACCCCGACAAAAGAAAGCTTTTGAAAACATTGTGGGAAAAGGACAAAATGCTGGTAACCAGCATTTTATCCTTTCCCTGTAATGTTTTCTATCATTTCACAGACTACATCAATTTTCTGTCGTATGTAGATGTTTTCAATTTGGTCTAGTCTAAAATTTTGTTGTTTGGTAAAGGGTTAAAATCAAGAAATAATGATTAGCATAAATAATGTTTAAGAATATAAATTCAGATGAAAAAAATGTGGCAAACGGAAAAGAATACTCATTACAAGCAATCAATCCCTTTGCAACAATGTTTTCAAAGTGGAATTCTGCAGAACACAAAACATCTCGAGGAGGTAGTAAAAATACTTGGATGACTTCATTTGATTAACTCTTTACCACACAGTCACAGGTTTTAACGACCTTGAACAAAAAGCCTTTTGAAAACGTTGTGGGAAAAGGAGAAAATGATGGTAACCAGCATTTTCTCCTTTTCGCACAATGTTTTCTACCCTTCCCAACACAAATTTTAATTTTTGAATCACATTTATTTTGTTTTCTGCAAATGCTTTCAATTTGGACAAGTCTAAAATTTTGTTGTGTGGTAAAAGCATTAATTGCCGCCCTCTCTGATAATCATGATACCAGTTTAACCCTTTCCCAAACGATAAAATTTAGACTGGTCCAATTTGAAACAGTTTGCAGACGACAGTTTTAAATTTGATGGAAATGACAGAAAGTTCTCCAAAAGGGTAGAAAACGCTGTGGGAAAAGGAGAAATTGCTCGTTACGAGCAATTTCTCCTTTTCCTACAGTGTTTTCAAAAGGCTTGTACTGCAGACACGTGAAAACCAGGGCTTGTTTCGGAAAGGGTTAATTCTGTACAAGATGACAACAGTTTAGACCCTACTGAACTCTTTACCAGACGCAAAAATTTTAGACTGGTCCCATTTGAAAACATTTGTAGACAACAAATCAAACATGGCTCAAAAGTTGAAATTTGACTTGGGAAGGACAGAAAACAATGTGGGAAAAGGAGAAAATGCTGGTTACCAGCATTTTCTCCTTTTTCCAACAATGTTTTCAAAAGTCATTTCTGTGAGGTTGTTAAAACTCAGGACTGTGAGGTAAAGGCTTAAAGCATTTGATTTTTTTTTTTGGAAGGGTACAAACTTTTGTGTGAAAAGGAGAAACTGTCAGATACCACAATTTTCTCCTTTCCCCACAATTTTTTCAAAAGTCTTCATCATCAGGGTCTTACAAGATAAAATTGTTTAAAACTGGGTTAAAACTTCTTTAAAGCTCTGTTTTCATGTTTTGTGCCGTATCTTTCCCATTGATATTCTCATACAATACTTCTGGGTAGGGATCTGAAAGGGAAATAAAATGCAATGTGGCTATTCAATAAAGAAAAATAAAAAATAAACATGAATGACTTGCTATATAGTTTAAAGATTTGGAAAGCAATGTGGGAAAAGGTTCAATTGCATTTAATAAACAATAGTTCCTTTTTTAAGATCACTTTCCACTATTCTTAATGTTTTAAAAATGGCTTTTGTCTTAAATATTTACCAATATACTTTTATTCAAATATCATTCCACTGTAGTAATTCTTTTAGTTTTTCATTTTAATAGCCTTTACAATAAGCATTTAACTCTTTAACCCCTTTCCCAAACGACAAGTTTTAGACTCGCCCTAATTCGAAACATCTGCAGATGACAAATTCAAAATTGGTACAAGTGTACCCGACGACAAAATCATAGCCTTGTCCAAATTGGAAGCATATGCAGACGACAATTTTAATGTGGCTCAAATGGTGCAATTTTTCTTTGATAAAGTAGTAAACATTGCGGGAAAAGAGAAAATGCTGGATACCAGCATTTTCTCCTTTTCCCACAATGTTTTCAAAAGCCTTTCATGGTCATTAAAACTCGGGATTGTGTGGTAAAGGGTAATCAGATGTCAAAACTTTATAACTACTTAACCCTTTACTGCACAGTGACACCTATCAATGAACCTGGAAAAGAAGCCTCGTGAAAACATTGTGGGAAAAGGAGAAAATACTGGTAAACAGTATTTTCTCCTTTTCCCACAATGTTTTCTACCTTTTCAAAGAAAAATTGCACCATTTGAGCCACACTGAAATTGTTGTCTGCAAATGCTTACAATTTGGACACGGCTATAATTTTGTCGTTGGGTAAAGGGTTAAATTTGAATGCCCTTGCAGGCAACATAGAAAATGTTGCTCATATAATATCTGTTTCTGAAAGAATAGTAAACACTCCTGGAAAAGGAGAAAACTTTTGGAACCAGAATTCTCTCCTTTTCCTACAATGTTTCATGTCCCATCTCTCTCAGGATCATTCAAATTCGGGACTGTTCGATACAGAGTTAACCTGATAAATAAGTGAAATGAAACTTTCAAGCCAACAGTAAATACCCAAGTTCTGCTATTTCAAAGGTAATTTTTGGGGAAAGATATCTCCTTAGCAGACGAAGATCAGACTGCACGTTCTGTGCAGTTTGATCTTGACCTACACTGTCTGCAAAAAGTACATGGACTTGAGTCACACTAAGCAGCCTATGGGTTACCTCACTGCCACCCATTGATAGCTTTTTGAGTCTTACATTGGATCATGTTTGAAAAAGTTATGGCAAAAGGAGAATTCGCTTGTGCTTGTTGTGAGTAATTTCTCCTTTTCCTCATATTTTTATATCTTGGTTTCTTTTTCATTCTAATGGTAAATATTAACCCTTTACCACACAATCCCAAGTTTTAATGACCCTGAAGAAGAAGCCTTTTGAAAACATTGTGGGAAAAGGGGAAAATGCTGGTAACCAGCATTTTCTCCTTTTCCCACAATGTTTTCTACTCTTCCAAAAACAAATTTCAATTTTTGATTTGTATTTATTTTGTTGTCTGCAAAAGCTTTCAATTTGGACTGGTCTAAAATTTTGTCGTTTGGTAAAGATCAATCTCAAAATTTTTTGCTTGTTAACCTGATTCCTACTTTAAAATGATGTTTAAAATATTTAAAAAATTTAATCTATTATGATCACAGTTATTACTACCTGAATTACAAAAGGCCTATATGGGCCTACAATATTCTACAGACATTGAACCAAAGGCTACGCTATCTTTTAACAACATGTAAATCAGATAAAAATCTGAGACTTTAAATCCCCATAAAAGAGTAAATATTGACATTCAGTAAAGAGTTAAGATACATCAGAGAGAAAGATAAAGAAATCGACAGGAATCATACCATAATGTTTGAGCCATGCTCTGGCAAAAGAGGCTCTGATGCAATTCCGTGATGCATTACACCATAAAAGTAAAAGTCGTCACGCGATTCTGGATCCAAAAATCCATTTAGTCTAAGAATGGCTGAATCATGTGAAAGACTTGTCTCTTGACATGTAGAAAATTGATAAATAGCAAAAAGTATCGACCCATGTCAGCATATGCGGACTGGGCAGGCTGACATTGGCTGATACTTTATGCAGATACATTAAGCCCTCTTTTCACAGAACATGGCTCGTATCATTCGTACAATGGCTAAGAGAACGTCAACAAGAGAACAAGGAAAACCAAACATCCTTTTGATACATAAATCTGCCCGTGTTCATTTTTTTTTTTTCATTTTGGTGACAGAACGAGCTGAAACAGAAAACAACATTGGTCATTCTTCTAAAAATGTTAATAGAACTGACCTTTAACCTAGTTTTTGACCAAATATAGCCAAGCTCAGAGATGATACCAAATTAGTTCTTTAAGGTCTTACAGACTGCCCATCAATTTGACCTCTATAATCATGTTTCCTGCTTTGAATAGATGAAGTGAGGACAACAGATAATACAATGAAGTTAGTGATGACTGGGAAATACAGTATACTTATTGTTTTAATGATCTTGGGCTAAGCTTCTGACCCATCATGACTTGCATTCAAACTCAATCAACCCTTCACCACACAGTCCCAACTTTTAACTACCCTGTAAAAGAGGCCTTTTGAAAACATTGTGGTAACCAGCATTTTCTCCTTTTTCCCCACAATGTTTTCTACTCTTTCCAAAACAAATTGCAAATGATCTGAATTTAGACGAGACTACATATCTGCCATGTGGTAAAGAGTTAAGATACATCAAAACAAACATATGACAATGTTTGCTGGAGATTTGATGAAAAGTAAAGCTTCTGGTATCTTACAATTTTTAAGGCAAGTTGATATTTTGACTCTATCATTGACCTGACATGGTATATTCAGATTCACACCTAATAGCAATCATTCTGACAAAATTTCATGGAGACTGGATGAGTTTGACCTCTGAATTATTTCCTATTTTGACCTTATGACCTACTCAATAACCTCATTACAATCTAAGGCTGAAATGATATATTGACTGATTGACTGAATAGTGTATAATGCCGCTTTCAACATGATTTCAATCATATCACTGCAAAAGCTCAAATGTTCATGTGTGTCCTGTGTTTCCTCAGTACTACGCTAGGGCTCTGAAGTGTCTTGCCTAAGTACACTCCCACAAAAGATCCAGTGAAATGATATAGGTATAATAATGTCAAACATCTTGAGACATGATGTTGTGGACATTTGATGAAATAGGACTTAGTCTTAAACATTCCATTTTGATCTTGTAACTCAGCCTAAATTACCCATGAGAGTTATTCAAGAGAGTTTACAACATTATTCAACAGCTTGACTAACATATCCACTTCCTGATCTCAAATAACCTAGTTTTGAACTTCATCTAAATATCAATGAGATCAACATCACGAGAAAGTTTGGTAGAGATTTGAATATTATTCAGAAGAGCTAGTACAGAATGTAAACAGCATTTTCAAACAAACACAGCTGAAGATACTGAGAATCACACATTTCAAATGTGCCTTTTTCTCATGCTAGATATAAGAAACAAACTTGAAGTTTAAAAACAGAAAATTAACCCTTTACCACACAATCCCTAGTTTTAACAACCATGAAGGAGAAGGCTGTTGGAAACATTCAGGGAAAAGGAGAAAATGCTGGTAACCAGCATTTTCTACTTTTCTCAAAATGTTTTCTGTCCTGTCAAAGAAGTTGGTTTCTTTGTATCACTTTCTGTTTTATGTGCAGAGGCTTTCAATTTTTAAGAGTCTATAATTTTTTTGTTTGGTTAAAAGTTATAGATCTATTTACTGAAGATATAAATTTTTGTTTTGAGGTATAAAACATCTTTCAACAGCCATATATAGAGGATATTTGATTTTTTTCGGTGAAAGATAGAAATTTATTTCATTGAGTGAACATCATCAGTAATATTTTCACAAGTGGCACTGCCACAAGTGAAAATATTACCATATGATGTTCACTCAATGAAATAAATTTCAATCTTTCACAGAAAAAAAACATATATTCTATTTATTTCATGCTTCTACCCCCTTTTTTGTTGGGAATTGCAAAGTACAGGGGAGCGCTCAGTATTTCTGGTACCAGTGAATTTACCTATGTCACTTCACTGGTCGAAACAGTGAAATGATCAAATCATAATCCACCATTATTTCCCGATAAACTACCAAAGAGCATGAAATAAGAAGCGAATATTTAAATGTACAAGGCAGTTTTCAAAGACTTTACAAAGGCGTCACAAGAGTTAAAATTATGATTCCCTACTTCTTCCTGATTTCGACTGCCCTATGAAAATGAAAACAAAAAGAGCATAAACTTGCATTTTCTGCACCTGCCATTCTATGTTCCTTTCTGCAGACTTCTTGAACCCTTTACCACACGAAAAAATTTTAGACTAGTCCAAATTAAAAACATTTGCAGGTGGCAAAATATATATGACCGAAAAAGTTAAGTTTGTTTTAGGAAGGAAAGAAAACATTGTGGGAATAGGAGAAAATGCTGGATAAAATGCTGGTTACCAGCATTTTTTCCTGTTCCCATAATGTTTTCAAAGCGCTTCTTTCTCAAGGTCGTTAAAAGTAGGGATTTTTCGGTAAAGAGTTCAACCCTTTACCAAATAAAAGCAGTGTTTTAACTCTTTACCATACAACAAAATTTTAGACTAGTCCAAACTGAAAGCTTTTGCAGATGACAATATAAATGTGAATCAAAAATTGAAATTTAGTTTTGGAAGAGTAGAAAACAATGTGGGAAAAGGAGAAAATGCTGGTTACCTGCATTTTCTCCTTTTCCCACAATGTTTTCAAAAGGCTTCTTCTTCAGGATCGGTAAAAGTTGGGATTGTGTGGTAAAGGGTTAACAACCCATTTGAAAAAAAAATAAAGTTTTTGAAACTATTGTAGGACAGGGAGAAAATGCTAGTTTCCAGCATCATCTCCTTTTCCCACAATGTTTTCACCCTTTCAACGGTTAAATTCATGTATCCTGCAGAAAAACAGATTACAATTTTGGCATGTTACAATTCTATCATGCATGGTTCAGGTGTTATTTCAGCCAATAAAAGTACTGATCACATAAACTCTCTTGTTTTCGGTGTAATATACCCATTACAAATTTTCTGATCTTAAACAGTTCAAAATTGTGAGACGTAGGTTGCACATAATTTCAGAGAAGTGAATGTTTTCTTTGAATGGAAATTACTGCGTGTCCATAGATGGTTCTGCATCTTCTAATCTATAATTTGTGAAATATTGTTATGTTATAAAAAGAATCAGACAGTCTTTGACTTTTGAGGTAGAACTTTATTAAATTAATCTACAAATGTTATAAAGCTCACCAGAGGCTGGCTTCAAAACATTTTTTCTACACTTGTTTAATGAATTTTTACCTCAAATGCCAACTTATGTCAGATCACTGAACGCTTAACCAAACGACAAAATTTAAGTCTAGTCCAAGCTGAAAGCGTTTGCAAGACAACAAATTAAAGATAGTTTAAATCACAAATTATGTCCGTCATAGGGTAGAAAACATTTTGGTAAAAGGTGAAAATGCTGTTCACCAGCATTTTCTCCATCCCCAACAGTGTTTTCAAATTTCTTCTCCATCGGGTTCAGTTAAAATTGAGACTGTGTGGTAAACAATTTACCAAATATCAGCCTTTCCCGCTTTGTTAATGCATTTGAGCCATGCTCTGTGAAAAGGGGACTTAATGCAAAAAGTATTGACCAATGTCAGCCTGCACATAATGGGCAGGCTGACATGGGTCAAAACTTTTTGCTACTTGTAAATTCATACATGTCCAAGATCCATTCTACCCCTATATCCAGTTGCTTGTCAGACTAAATCAATTTTATGGATCCATAATTATGTGATGTCTTGCTTGGTATGATGCATTACTGAGATGCATTAGGCCCCCTTTTGCCAGAGCATAGTTTATATCAAGATAACTTTCATGCAAAGACAAACTAAGCTGACAGGAGGAATAGGTTCACAATCTTTAAACTGATTCCTAAATAACTAAGGTAAAGGAAACTGCTTATTGTAAGAAATGTCATCCGAAACAATCTTAAAAAAATTCAGATCATCTGTGCCACATGAAACAGTTTAATGAGAGATAAGCTTTCATTTACCTGTCAGGTCACACTCATGAAGATAATTCAAGAAAGAGGTCAAAATGTGCAAAATCGGTTTAACCCTTTACCATACAATCCCGAATTTTAATGACTCTGAGGAAAGAGGCTTTTGAAAACATTTTCCTAAAATGTTTTCCACTTTGTTGAAAACGAATCTCATTCTTTGAGTCATATTTAGTTTCTCCTCTACAAATATTTTCAACATTTGGATGAATCTAAATTTTTGTTGTGTGGCAAAGGGTTAATGAACTAGTATGATCTTTAAATGAAACAGAACTATCACTGTAGAGATAATAAAACAGTTTTTACCGAATCCCTCATTTTCGTACAGGTTATCATCTGAGTAAGTTTTCATTTCACTCAGTTTCTTGGCCTCAAGCATCTTCATAAAGCAATCATGGATTAGAACATACTGGGACTGAAAGGAAGAGGAGAACCGTTAACCCTTAAACTGCTAATTAAATGATACAAAAATTTCTACTAAATAGTAAAAGCCCAAATAATATTGCTATTTCAAAGATAATTTCACCAGAAAGAAAATACTGTATCTGACAGTGTAAATCAAAGATCAGACTGCAATTTTTGTGCAGTCTGATCATGATCTACACTGTCCGCAAAAGAGTCCAAGTTGTGCTTTGTAGCCTAACAGTTCGTATCGATGGAACCCTCCTATTCCCTGCAAAATTTGTGAATTTCTTCCCATAAATTCTGACGAGGAAGAGGAACTCTGTTCCTTTAGTGCTTTCAAAATGCTATAGATATGTTTTTTTTTTGTTATCAGCTTGAGTCTCTATGGCGTTACTTTTTCTCAACTGTTTCCAATCAAACAAAATTTACTCAGCTTTTTAAACTTTTAAATGACTCTGTGGCTTGGCTGTTTTGCAGATAAAACATAGCCTTGGCTTTGTGATGACAAAACTTGAACATTTTCAACAATGTCGTACTGAAGAATTTTACTTCAAATTCAGTCTTATTAGTAAACCAGAAGGGCTGGTAACCCCTGAACTATTTTTGACACAGTTAGGCCCCTTTTTTTGAACATAAGAATTTTCACTGATTGACTGTATTCGAGTTTAATGCCGTTTAAACAGCTCAGGTCATATTGTGGTGGTCAGTGCACCTTCGCATCTGTTTCCTGGCTTTCACACACCAGTTCTAACACAACTTTCTTTGCAAGCCACTGATTACTTTTCTCACATGCATCAGAGGTGAAAGCGAAAAAATCACCAGAAAGAGTTTTCCTAAACCAGGTATCGAACCTGCAACCACCAGGTCATGAGTCAGATACGCTAACCACTGAGCCACCCAGCCTGGCTAGAATTTTTACAGAAAATGCACATGTATTTAAGTATTTGAAACCACCTGCAGTGCTCATATTCTGTTTTGATAGTAGACCAATGTGTAAACAACTGAATCATTCAAAATACAAGCATATAAGGAAATATGTCACTAACCTCCGTCTGTACCATAGAGACTCTGTTTTCTCGGAGACTTAAAACTATATCAAATATATCCACACTACCATCCCAGGAGAAACTGGGGCTGTTTAGATACATCTGTAAACGATCCAGAGCTATAAAGGTACCTGTCCGACCTACACCAGCACTACGAATCAAATGGAGAGAAGAAATTAACAACAATAATACAAAGGGTAGTCAGTGTTACAATATAAACATTATTTTAAAGAAATATCCTTACAGCCAGAGAGAAAAAAATGCTGTTACAACTTAAAAGTGTGTAAAATGGCAAAGAATTTGGTCAGCTGTGTAAACATAGATAAATTATTAATACATATGGTGCAAGAGACAGAGAAACTCAAGGGTTTCTTCCTCATTTACAACCAGAAATGATTTCTTTACAGGCTGCTAAAAAATGAAATGTATTTTCTATCTGTCGTAATCTGTGCATCTTTGCAGCAGTCAGGGGCAACATTTGGCATGAAGATACAAGAATGATTTTAGTTCCATAAAATATGGATGAATTGGGTTAAAAACTGGCTGAAAAAAAATATGTATCTTTATCACATAAAAGTCATGACTGTGTAATAACGGGTTAATGCAAAGGGTCAAGAAACTAGTGATATTGGAATGCTAATTTCTGGACTACAAAAAAAACACCAACCTGCAGTGTACAATAATGGGACCATCGTTATCATGCGGGACGAGAGACCTGGCCGTCTTCACAAAGTCGAGGAAATGATCGTATTCTACGTTGGCACTGAAGTCTGGAAAGTCCAGGTAGTGGAGGTGGGTGACCTGCCTTTCAAGCCCATTCTAAAATAATGAGACAACATTACCCAGTAGTTCCTAAAAACAGTACAGATAACTGTTGTCTGAGGCGATTTTAGTTTTTGATGGGTCACCTCCGTGTATAGATACAATCACTAAACTAAGAGGACCATGATGGCCCTTTATCGCTCCACTGGCTTTTAACCCTTTACCACACAATTTCGAGTTTTATTGACTCTGAAAGAGAAGGCTTTTGAAACCATAGTGGGAAATGGAGAAAATGCTGTCAAACAGCATTTTCTCCTTTTCCTACAATGTTCCCTACCCTATTAAAGACACAAATAATCATTTAATCTATATTTAATTTATTGTCAGCAATGGCTTTTAATGTTAATTTGGTCCAGTCGAAAAATTTGTTGTTTTGTAAAGAGTACAATAAATGTATCAAGCACTTAACTGGCATTGACAGAGACAAACAGCATGAAAAGTCTGTATGGCAATAAACTTGCATGGAACAACCCCCCCCCCTCCCCCTTTTACAAAAAAAAAATATCTTTTTCAAATGCAAAGATAATGATGTAGCTTGTGACCTTGTGACATTTACATCGAAAGTAGAATGAAAGTTTAAGGAGGGAAATGATCAAAGGATTTCCACAATTTATTCATTTTAAATACCTTTTTCAGCAGTTTTTGCTTTTTTTTTAAGCATGAAAACCATAAAACTTTCACTTCTGTTCAGCTGACAAACTTAAATTCTTCTGTTACAATGAAAGTTTTTATTTTGCTAGAGGTTATAATATAGATGCAAGCTATATATTGAAAAAATATTTTAAAAAATGGTATCAGATGACAAAATTTTAGCTTTGTCCAAATTGAAAGCATTTGCAGACGACAATTTCAATGTGGCTCAAATGGTGAAATTTTTCTATGATAGGGTAGAAAACACTGTGAGAAAAGGATACAATGCTGGTAACCAGCATTTTCTCCTTTTCCCACATTGTTTTCAAAAGGCTTCTTTCCCAGGGTCGATAAAACATGGCATTGTGCGGTAAAGGGTTTAATGAATATTTTACATTTTGTCTAGAGGTGATACTACAGACAGAAAAAAAATCCCTATACTTACAGCTGTTACACTGAAAATGGATATGTTATATTTGTCTAGAGGGGATATGGATGTAGGATTGACCACAATATCTCCATATTGTTTGGGTTCTCGTAGCTGATCAGGCCAGTACATCTCACACTTCACCTGGACAAATAAACAGGAAATAGCATGTAACTTTTCGTAACTACAGAAACCATTTGATACTTGTGGATTGATTAACTGGTTTCATCAATTAACCATCACCCATACAATTCTGAGTTTTAACGACCCTGAGAAAGAGGCCTTTTGAAAACACTGTGGGAAAAGGAGAAAATGTTACCAGCATTTTCTACTTTTTTCACAATGTCTTCTACACTTCCTGAAACAAATTTCAACTACTGAGTCACTTTTATTTTGTTGTCTGCAAATGCTTTCAATTTGGATAAATCTAAAATTTTATATTTGGTAAAAAGTTAAATACATGTCATAAACAAAATCAGAACTTAGCTTATGAATAATATTTAACACTATTGTTGTATTTTCACAATTATTGTTAACTTAGAATTGAGCCATGCTCTGTGACAAAGGGGCTTAATGCATCTGCAAAAAGAATAGATCCACGTCAGCCTGTGCAGTCTGACCAAGGCTGAAACTTTTTGCTTTTGGTCAATTTTCTGCATGTCAAGGGAACATTGTACCACAAGATTAACCCTTTCCCAAACAAGCCCTGGTTTTCACGTGTCTGCAGTACAAGCCTTTTGAAAACACTGTGGGAAAAGGAGAAATTGCTCGTAACGAGCAATTTCTCCTTTTCCCATAGTGTTTTCTACCCTTTTTGAGACCTTTCTGCCATTTTCATCAAATTTAAAATTGTTGTCTGCAAACTCTTTCAATTTGGACCAGTCCAAAATTTGTCGTTTGTTAAGTCACTTGTTAGAGAAAAAGGATTTTATGGATATATAATTATACAATGACATGCTTTGTATCATGGATCCTAGAGATAGATCAAAAAGCCCCTTTTGCCAGAGTATGGCACAAATTATTTTGCGCAATTCAAATTAGCGAAGCCTGAGACTATGACACATATGAAAATTTCAATACTGATTAACCCTTAGAGTGCCGAATAAACCTGCCAGATATTTTCATCCTAGAAATACGACCTAAATAATGGCAATTTCATGGTTGCTTTTGTCTACAGTGTTTCAGCAAAGTGAAGAGTGTAGATCAAAGATCAGGCTGCACATTTTGTGCAGCCTGATCTTGATCTACACTGGCCACAAATGCAACTATAGTCATGAAAGGTGCTTTAAGGGTTAAGTTTAATCTAAATTTTACCCCTACCTGTAGGTGGATACTTTTTCATACAAGGATTTGCCATTGCCACTGATTCATGAAAATAAATCTATGTAGAAAAGTCCAATAACTCTACCACACAACAAAATTTTGGGCACGTCCAAATTGAAAGCATTTGTAGAGGACAAATAAAATATGGCTTAAATGATGAACTTTGTCTCTGTAAGGGTAAAAAACATTTTGGGTAAAGGAGAAAATGCTGGTTACCACCATTTTCTCCTTTTCCCACAATGCTTTCAAAGGCTTCTTTCTCTGGGTCATCATAACTGGTGATTGTGTGACTAAAGGTTAATGAAAAAACACTGACATTTCTAGAAACTGCAATTTCTATGTACACTGTATGTCACTCACCCTATTTCCTTCCCTACACTGGGTCAGCATTACAATGACCTTGACATTCTGTTCCCACACCATTCTCCAGAAATCATCAACTGTCCCTGGCAAGGGCCCTTGAGAAGCTATGTATTCCCTTTGATGATTAAATCCCTGCAATAGTATATAAATAGTTGTATACTTATATCTGTTCCAGCCAGTATGTAAGGTAAATTAACACATCAAATCCTGTCTTGAAGCAGACCAAACAGTCCCAACTTAGCATGACCCTGATGAAAAGGGCTTTGGAAAACACTGTTGGAATAGGAGAAAATGCTGTTAACCAGCATTTTCTCCTTTTCCAGCAATTTTTTTTACCCTTTCAAAAACGGTATGCAGTCACTTTGTACTGTAACCATTTTGTACCATTCTGTTTATGACCATGTCATACAATAGATTTACCACTTCGTACAATAAATTTACCATTTCGTACCATAGCATTACCATTTCATACCATGATAATTGCTACCTCGTAGTATGACCAAACATATCAATAAATGTGACAAAAAGTGGTATTTAATATACTGGTATTTACTTAGTATCAACCAATGCTTTGGTAACTTTATTTACAGAATGTTATCATAAATCAGGAATCAGTTAGTATGCGACTGAGAAGACAGGGGATTGGTCTGTTTGCCTGTAATGTTTGTTGCAAGTCAGGAAATTAGAATTGGGAACAACCTGATTATATTTATTAAATTGAACATTTCATCAAAGAATTATGAATGTTTGATTACCCTTGATTGCAAATTGTGCATTTTCTTTTTTTTGTTTTCTTTTTTATTTTTGATCATGGATACGTTTTGAAATCACATGAGCCTTGTATGCCCGAGACAAGGCCAAGGTCAAACATCAAGGTCAATGTGACGATCTTATTTTTTGTAAGAAAAGAAATTTTCAAATATTCATTTACTTTAATTGCACACCTTACAAAAGCAATTGTTTTTAACGACCCTAGGAGAAACTACTTTGAAAACATAATGGGAAAGGGAGATGATCAGAAAGTGTTATTGCACATTATTTCTTAAATAACTATTTAAGTTTAATAAACAGCGTTTTTGTTTCCTCTTTTAATACATGTACTGGCATAATGATAGTTTTTCATAATCAACCTTCATAAGTCCCAAAAAACTTGGAATTGGTATAATTATGGTACAAAAAGGTAAATTTATGGTACGAAATGGTATAAATTATGGTATGAAATGGGAACGAAGTGACAGGTACGAAATGGTTATGGTGCAAAACGTCCATGATTCTCCAAAAACAAACTTCAATTTTTGAGTTGCATCTATTTTGTTGTCTGCAAATGCTGTCAGTTTGGACATGTTTAAAATTTTGTCGATTGGTAATTTCTTGTAATGAGTAATTTTCCTTTTTGCAAACATCTGTTCAATATTTTGATATATTCATACTTACTATGTTAATTATTTACTGGATAGAATGTGAACAGTATATCAATTAACAGCTTTTAATGGTCTGATCCTTCACTAAAATCTCAGAAAAAAAGACCAAAACTGAACTTTGTATGCTGAAAGCTATACTGTGCACTCAGTAATCAAAAAACAAAAATGAAATTAAAAAAAAAAAAGCTGATGATTAACTTAACCCTTTCCCAAACGATAAAGGTTAGACTGGTCCAAATTGAAAGAGTTTGCAGACGACAATTTTAATTTTGATGAAAATGGCAGAAAGTTCTCAACGAGAGGGCCATGATGGCCCTGGAGTCACTCACCTGAGCCTTTTGACCAAGCACAACCAATTTCCAACGTCTTGTGAGATATATGTATTACCAAACAATAAAATTTTAAACTCATCAGTCTGAACCTTCTGCATAAAACAAATAATATGTGGATCAAGCTATGGGACTGGTCTCTCAAAGGGGCAGAAAACATTGTGAAAAAGGGAAAAAATGCTGGATACCAGCATTTTCTCATTTTCAAAGAGTGTTTTCAACAGGCTTCTTTCTGAGAGTCATTCATACACTAGGTTTTTCTAAGATTTCACCTAGTGACCTAGTTTTTCAGCCAACATAACACATTTTCAAACTGGTCCAAGATATCATTAGGACAAACATTCTTACCAAATTTCAAGAGTATTGGACTGAAAATGAGGCCTCTACAGCGTACACAAGGTTTTTCTAAGATCTGACCTAGTGACCTAGATTTTGACCCAACATGACGTATTTTCAAATTCATCCAAGATATTACCAAGGAAAACATTCTGAGCAACTTTAAAAGAGTATTGAACAAAAAACGTAGCCACAACAGTGTACACATGGTTTTTCTAAAATTTGACCAGGTGACCTAGTTTTTGACCCCACATGACCCATTTTCAAATGCTACTGAGATATCATCGAGACAAACATTCTGACCAAATTTCAAGAGTATTAGACAGAAAATGTGGCTTCTGGAGCTTACACAAGGTTTTTCTAGGAATTGACCTAGTGACCTTGTTTTTCACCTGTCATGACCCATTTTCAAACTAGTCAGAGATATCATCAAGGCAAACATTCTGACCAACTTTCAAGAGTACTGGACAGAAAATATGGCCTCTACAGCATACACAACGTTTTTCTTAGATTTGACCTGGTGACCTAGTTTTTGACCCAACATGGCACATTTTCGTACTATTTCAAGATAAAATCAAGACAAACATTCTGACCATTTTTCAGTATTGGACTGAAAATGTAGCCTCTATAGTGTACAAAAGGTTTTTCTAAGATTTGACCTAGTGATCTAATTTTTGACCCCACATGACCCAATTTCAATCTTGTTCGAGATTTTATCAAGACAAACATTCTGACCGAATTTCACAAGTATCTGACTGAAAATGTGGCCTCTACAGCACACACAAGGTTTTTCTAAGAATTGACCTAGTGACCTAGTTTTTGACCCCACATGACCAAATTTCGAACTCGTCCGAGATTTTATCAAGACAAACATTCAGACCAAGTTTCACAAGTATCTGACTGAAAATGTGGCATCTAGAGCGTACACAAGGTTTTTCTAAGATCTGACCTAGTGACCTAGTTTTTGACCCCACATGATCCAATTTCGAACTCGTGTGAGATTTTATCAAGACAAACATTCTGACTAAGTTTCATGAGGATCGGACTGAAAATATGGCATCTAGAGCGTAAACAAGGTTTTACTAAGATTTGACCTAGTGACCTAGTTTTTGACCCCACATGACCCAATTTCGAACTCATCCGAGATTTTATCAAGACAAACATTCTGACCAAGTTTCATGAGGATCGGACTAAAAATGTGGCCTCTAGAGCGTACACAAGGTTTTTCTAAGATTTGACCTAGTGACCTAGTTTTTGACCCCACATGACCCAATTTCCAACTTGTCCGAGATTTTATCAAGACAAACATTCGGACCAAATTTCACAAGTATCTGACTGAAAATGTGGCCTCTAGAGCATACACAAGGTTTTTCTAAGATTTGACCTAGTGACCTAGTTTTTGACCCCACATGACCCAATTTTGAACTTGTCCGAGATTTTATCAAGACAAACATTCTGACCAAGTTTCATGAGGATCGGACTGAAAATGTGGCCTCTAGAGCATACACAAGGTTTTTCTAAGATTTGACCTAGTGACCTAGTTTTTGACCCCACATGACCCAATTTCGAACTTGTCCGAGATTTCATCAAGACAAACATTCTGACCAAGTTTCATGAGGATCGGACTGAAAATGTGGCCTCTAGAGCGTACACAAGGTTTTTCTAAGATTTGACCTAGTGACCTAGTTTTTGACCCCACATGACCCAATTTCCAACTTGTCCGAGATTATATCAAGACAAACATTCGGACCAAATTTCACAAGTATCTGACTGAAAATGTGGCATCTAGAGCATACACAAGGTTTTTCTAAGATTTGACCTAGTGACCTTGTTTTTGACCCCACATGACCCAATTTCAAACTTGTCCGAGATTTTATCAAGGCAAACATTCTGACCAAGTTTCATGAGGATCAGACTGAAAATGTGGCCTCTAGAGCGTACACAAGGTTTTTCTAAGATTTGACCTAGTGACCTAGTTTTTGACCCCACATGACCCAATTTCGAACTCGTCCGAGATTTCATCAAGACAAACATTCTGACCAAGTTTCATGAGGATCGGACTGAAAATGTGGCATCTAGAGCGTACACAAGGTTTTTCTAAGATTTGACCTAGTGACCTAGTTTTTGACCCCACATGACCCAATTTTGAACTCGTCCGAGATTTTATTCAGACAAACATTCTGACCAAGTTTCATGAGGATTGGACTGAAAATGTGGCCTCTAGAGCGTACACAAGGTAAAAAGTTGACGACGGACGACGCACGACGGACACAGCACGATCACAATAGCTCACCATGAGCACTTCGTGCTCAGGTGAGTTAAAAAGGGTTGAAAAACTCTGTGGGAAAAGGAGAAAATGCTCGTTACGAGCAATTTCTCCTTTTCCCACAGCATTTTCAAAAGACTTGTACTGCAGACACGTGAAAACCAGGGCTTGTTTGGGAGAGGGTTAAAAAAAAAAGTTTTGATATACAGTGCTGTTGAATGAAAGACGAGTATATATCTGTTGAGAATACAAAAAAAAACCCGAATTCATAAACTTGTAAAATTTGAGGATTGTGAAATTGATGCATAGAAGTCAAAATAACAATCTTCTACTGATATAAAGTTTGATATTATCCCATAGAGTGTAAACCTGTGCCAAACAATTTGATGTTATAATGATGATGAAGAAGAAAAGTTTGGAAAACAGTGGGAGTAGCCAGAAATATCTCTTCTCTTGCAAAATGTTTTCTGCCCTTTAAGCCTTTCCTAAATGACAAATTTTAGCTCCTTTCCAAATTGAAAGCATCTGCAGACAACAAATTTGAAATTGGTACAAATGAACTTACGGTTTTCTAACAGGGTAGAAAACATTGTTGGAAACGGAGAAAATGCTGATTTCCCATGATGTTACCAAAAGCCTTTTCTCTTGCGGGACTTCTCTTTGTTACAACAAAGGACTGTTTGACAAAGAGTTATTGTATGGTCAGGTGTTCTTGATAAGATCTAATGATTGATTGTATAATGTTTAATGCCGTTTTCAACATTACTTCAGTTATATCGTGGCGGCCAGTGCACCTATCCATGCTTTCCTGGAGTTTCTTTTACCAGTACTCCACATAATATTCTTTCAAAGCCACTGACTGCTTTCCCACATAACCATCGTCCAAACAACGGACAGCGGTGAGAGAGAAATGAATATCCTCAATCCTCGGAAAGAAATTGGCAGAGCCAGGGATAGAGCCAGCCACCTCCTGTTCTCAAGTCCCGTACCTTACCGACTGAGCTACAAGGGCTCAGTGGTAAGATCTGATTTTAAAATGGTTGCTAAAAATGTACATTGATGTAACAAGGTATAGTTAATCAATGAAAGGTTTATACAAGTATAGAATTGCTATAATCTAATTTTATGAATGACCAGCCTATCTCCTTATCAAACTACGAAATTTTAGACTTGTCCAATTTCAAAGCAATTGCAGACAACAAAATTAATGTGACTCAACAGTTGAAAAATGTTTTGGGAAGGATAGACAGGAGGGCCATAATGGCCCTGGATCACTCACCTGAGTCAATAGGCAAAATTTCACTCCAGGGTCATAATGACCTAATTTGAAACTCATCTGCGATATTATTAAGACAAACATTCTGACCAATTGTCAGGTCAATTGAGTTGAAAATGTGGCCTTCGGAGTATTCAAAATGTATTTCTTCAATTTGACCTAGTGACCTAGTTTATGACCCTATGTGACCATATTTCAAACTCATCCGAGATATTATCAAGACAAACACGCTGACCAATTTTCAGGGCAACTGAGCAAGAATTGTGGCCACTAGAGAGCCCACAAGATATTTCTTTATATCTGACCTAGTGACCTAGTTTATGACCCTATGTGACCCAATTTTGAACTCATCCAAGATTTTATCAAGACAAACATGCTGATCAATTTTCAGGTCAATTGAGTAAGAATTGTAGCCTCTAGAGCGCCCACAAAAATTTCTCTTAGTTGACCTAGTGACCTAGTTTATGACCCAAGGTGACCAAAATTCAAACTCATCTGAAATTTCATCAAGAAAAACATTCTGACCAATTTTTAAGTCAATTCAGCAAAAACTGTGGCTTCTAAAGTGCCCACAAGGTATTTCTTTAATTTGACATTGTGACCTAGTTTATGACCCAAGGTATCCCAAATTCAAAGTCATCCAAGATTTTATTTAGACAAAGATTCCGACCAATTTTCAAGACAGTTGAGCAATAAATATGACCTCTAGACTGCTCACAAGGTCTTTCTTTAATTTGACCTAGTGACTTAGATTATGTCCCAAGATGACCCAATTTTGAAGTTATCCAAGATTTCATCAAGACAAACATTCTGATCGATTTTCGGGTCAACTGAGCAATAAATGTGGCCTCTAGAGTGCCCACAAGGTATTTCTTTAATTTGACCTAGTGACCTAGTTTATGACCCCAACTCGTCAGAGATTTAATTAAGACAAACATTCCGCCCAATTTTCAAGTCAATTGAGCAAACAATGTGGCCTCTAGAATATCCACATGGTATTTCTTCGATTCGACCTAGTGACCTAGTTTATGACCCCAGGTGACCCAATTTTAATCTCATCCGAGATTTAATTAAGACAAACATTCTGACCAATTTTCAAGTCAATTGAGCAAAAAATGTGGCCTCCAGAGTGTCCACAAGGTATTTCTTTAATTTGACCTAGTGAGCTACTTTATGACCCCAGATGACCCAATTTAAAAGTCATCTGAGATTTAATTAAGACAAACATTCTGACTAATTTTCAAGTCAATTGAGTGAAAAATGTGCCCACAAGGTATTTCTTAAATTTGACCTAGTGACCTAGTTTTTGACCCCACATGACCCAATTTCGAACTCATCTGAGTTTTTATCAAGACAAACATTCTGACCAAGTTTCATGAGTATCGGACTGAAAATGTATCCTCTAGAGTGTGCACAAGGTTTTCCTAAGATTTGCCCTAGTGACCTAGTTTTTGAAATGAGGTGACCCAGTTTCAAACTCTTCCAAGATATCATCAAGACAAAGATTCTGACTTAGTTTCATTAGTATGGGACTGAAAATGTGGCTTATAGAGCGCACACAAGGTTTTTCTAATATTTGACCTAGTGAGCTAGTTTTTGAACCCACATTACCCAATTTCAAACTCGTCTGAGACTTTATCAAGACAAGCATTCTGACCAAGTTTCATGAGGATCGGACTGGAAATGTGGCCTCTAGAGCATACACAAGGTTTTTCTAAGATTTGACCTAGTGACCTAGTTTTTGACCCCACAACCCAATTTCGAACTTGTCCGAGATTTTATCAAGACAAGCATTCTGACCAAGTTTCACAAGGATTGAACTGAAAATGTGGCCTCTACAGCCCACACAATGTTTTTCAAAGATTTGACCTAGTGACCTTGTTTTTGACCCCACATGACCCAATTTCGAACCCATCTGAGATTTTATCAAGACAAACATTCTGACTAAGTTTCACAAGGATCGGATTGAAAATGTGGCCTCTAGAGCATACACATTTAATCTGGTCACTCCTGTAAAATTGTATTTGTACAGTATATGTATAATGGGCCGGAGGCTTAACTTACCGAAATAAAATATGTTATGTTATGTTACAAGGTAAAAAGTTGACGCTGGACGCCGGACACAGCACGATCACAATAGCTCACCATGAGCACTTTGTGCTCAGGTGAGCTAAAAACATTGTGGGAAAAGGAGAAAATACTGGTTACCAGCATTTTCTCCTTTTCCCACAACGTTTTCAAAAGGTTTCTTTCTCAGGGTCATTAAAAGTCAGAATTGTGTGGTATAGGGCTATACAAATTATTGTACATCCAAATAACTATAAAAGTTACAAATGAACAAGCACAGACATGCACATATTATACTATCTAGCTACATCCAAGTTATCAGCATGCTGCCCTACTGCTTAACCCTTTACCAAACAACAAAATTTTAGACTTGTCCAAATTGAAAGCATTTCCAGATGACGAAATATATGTGACTGAAAAACTAAAATGTTTTGGGAAGGGTAGAAAACATTGTGGGAAAAGGAGAAAATGCTGGTTACCAGCATTTTCTCCTTTTCCCACAATGTTTTCAAACGGCTTCTATCTCAGGGTTGTTACAAGTCGGGATTGTGTGGTAAAGGGTTAATAATCAACCTTTACAATGCCCCTCACAACTTCTGAATTTGCTTCTGAAAGACAGTCCAGGTAATGATCAGACTACATTAAATGTATACTCTGATCTTAAATTTTGATTTATTAATCTTAACATTTAAAGCCTTTCACAACTAAAAATGCCTTAAGTGCAAGTGTACATTAAGACCAGGTTGCACAAATGTTCATTCTGATCTTTGATGTACACAGTCAGCTTTGCTGAAATATTCTGGACAAAAGCAACTTTGAATAGAGGAGAAAAGTTTGAAAAAGCAGAAAAAATCTTTAACCTGTTACCGCACAATGCCGCCTTTTAATGACCCTGAGAAAGAAGCCCTTTAAAACATTGTGGGAGAAGGAGAAAATGCTGGTAACCAGCATTTTCTCCTTTTCCCACAATGTTTTCTACCCTATCAAAGGAAACTTGCACCATATGAGTCACACTGAAATTGTCGTCTGCAAATGCTTTCAATTTGGACAAAGCTAAAATTTTGTCGTCTGGTAAAGGGTTTAAAAAAAAGCTTACTTGGGAGAGATGCAATAGCTTGTAAAAAGCAACTATATTTTTTCCCCAGAAATGTTTCAGAATGCTACCTTCTGCAGGGGCACTAAAAGGTTGAAAACATACATATAGTAAAGGTCTCAGACATTTTACCAAACAAAACTAAGTTTTAATATCCATGTGGAGAAAGACTTTTGAAAAAATTGAAGCATCTTCTCCTTTTCCCACAATGTTTTCCACCTTTTCAAATATAAATACTGTTACAAGTATCATTGTTTCAGACTCATGAAATTTGTTGTCTGCCATGCTTTCCATTTGGTGTCATTTGATAAAGTTTAACAGGCATTACCCAATTTCACTGATTATGAAACATGCAGACGACTTGCTCTTAAATGCATATACGATCTGGTATAGGTTGGCTTTGGACACATAATTTTATCAATTAAGTCTTGAAAAATGCTGAGTCCAACTTTGGTGAGCATAATAGAATGTTTTCTAGAAAAGAATTTTACTCCTTACCAAACAACAAAAGTTTAGACTTGGCCAAATTGAAAACCTTTCCAGACGACAAATTAAGTTTGGCAAAAATCATGGGATTTGTCCTTAAAGGGGTAAAAAACACTGTGGGAAAATGAAAAAATGCTGGTTACCAGCATTTTTTCCTTTCGCAACAATGTTTCCAAAAGGCTTGTCTGTTAGGGTAATTCAAACTCTGGAACTTGTTGTAAAGGGTTAATAAACCTGTCTTGAAAGCCATCCAATTTCAGATTTTACCTTTTCACCAAATAACTGTACCATGGGGATTTTGTTATGAATGGAAAATATGCACAAACCTTTATTGAGCAGTCATTCTAAGCGGCAGCTTCTGACCACAGGTGAAAAGGCGATGAAGCTCAAATAATGCAGAAGGCTCTTGTTCATTACAGCTTCTAATGTCACATTAGCAAGACAACAAGCATAATAAAAGTTTTTTTTGCCATTTAGCCCTTTATGACAGAAAATCTTATGCTCTTCCAATTCAAAACATCTGCAGACAATAACTTTGAATTGGTATAAATGAACTCAAGCTCTCTGACAAAGTAGAAAACATTGTGGGAAAAGAAGAAAACGCTGGTTACCAGCATTTCCTCCTTTTCCCACAGTGTTTTAAAAGGTTTCTTTCCTAGGGTCGTTGAAACTCAATCCTGACTTTGAATGACCCAAAGAAAGAAGAAGAAGGAAGAAGGCTATCAAAAACATTATGTTGGAAAAGGAGAAAACGCTGGTGACCAGCATTTTCTCCTCTTCCCACAATGTTTTATACCCTATGATACACAATTTTTGTGATTTTGAGCCACATTTATCTTGTCATCTGCAAATGTTTTCAATTTAGCAATTTGGACAAGGCTAAAATTTTCTACTGTGGTAAGAGTTAACTCTTTACCAAACGACAAAATTTTTGGCTGGTCCAAACTGAAAGCATTTGCAGCCGACATGTGGGATGTGACTCAAAATTTGAAATTTGTTTTTGGAAAGGTAGACAACATTGTGGGAAAAAGGAGAAAATGCTGGTTACCAGCATTTTCTCCTTTTTCTCACAATGTTTTCAGAAGCTTTCTCCCTCAGGGTCGTTAAAAGTTGGGATTGTGAGTTAACCCTTTCCCAAACGACAAATTTTGGACTGGTCCAAATTGAAAGAGTTTGCAGATGACAATTTTGAATTTGATGAAAATGGCAGAAAGGTCTCAAAAAGGGTAGAAGACACTGTGGGAAAAGGAGAAATTGCTCGTTACGAGCAATTTCTCCTTTTCCCACAGTGTTTTCAAAAGACTTGTACTGCAGACACGTGAAAACCAGGGCTTGTTTGGGAAAGGGCTAAGGGGTCAATATCCATGCTCTCCTGGTAATTCTTTTTGTACCAGTATTTTCCATTCCATACCACTGGTTACTTTCCCAAATCAACTTCACTGAAACAACGTTCAGTGGTCAGAGTGGGATGCATCCTGTAGCAACAACCATTATCAATCCGTGAAAAGAATTTAGCCAATCTGAGGATGAAAACAGAGCCTCTTTGTTTCAAGCACTGTAAATTGCCAACTGAGCCACTGGGATTGGCAGCTTGCTTTTATTCTGAAACAATTCAGCTTTTTCTACTGCTTGAAATATTATTTCCATTTTTGGCATTTTAAGACAAAGAGATATGATGGCTAATACTGGCACACCGTTATACATCTACATACATATCAAATTCTTATCCCAAATTGCTTTCTTTCAAGCAAAAGCAAGCTAGCAGCCATCAGAAACCATACTACATCAGATTTAATCCACGGTCTATTTTAACCCTTTACCACACAATCCTGACTTTTAATGACTCTGAGGAAGAAGCCTTTTGAAAACACTGTGGGGAAAGGAGAAAATGCGGGTAACCAGCATTTTCTCCTTTTCCCACAATGTTTTCTACTCTTCCCAAACCAAATTTCAATTTTTGTGTCACACTTATTTTGTCGTCTGCAAAAGCTTTCAATTTGGACTGGTCAAAATTTTGTCGTTTGGCAAGAAGTTAATGTGGTCTAGCAGTAATCTTACTGAATAAGATATCAAATACACATACATAATTAGATACTGTCTCAAGCACAAGCAAACCACTAATACAACCAGTCTAATTTCATTTCAGGCAAGCAACATGATTGGTCCAGACTCTGCAGATTGTAGCAGCCAATCAGACAGCTTGTCTTTGACCAGAAGAGGTGTCTATACACAAGCAAGGTATGTTACAAGTACAAACCATCCACTTAGGCCAGTATAAACCTTCCATTCACATTCTTTTTAAGAGAAGCAATCTGATTGGCAGGGGATCAACATGTTCCCCAAGCTAGTCAAATGGTTCATCTTGAAGATTAATAGTTCCAATACACAATACTAGAATGGAAGGTGAAATATGGCCATTAACTTACAGGCAAATAATTAGCATTGATATAATCAGATGTAGGATCATCGTCGTCCAGTTGTTGCAATTTTACTCGACTGTGATCATCTTTGTTAGTAAAATAAAAATGATAATTGTGAACATTCATAATTGGGTATTAATTGGTTTAATTTGGTATACCTCAGCATTCAAGTCCTTAACACCATCATGTGGTTAAAACCCATGCCAACATCATATCAAATGTGGATGAGAGGTTCCTTTGAAATTTGTCTAGCTGTATAGGAGGAAAAGATGTTTTGCTCTTAACCAAACGACAACTATAGACGATCTATAGACTTGCCCATTCGCAAAATAATTGCAGACAACAAATTTGATTTGGTTCGGAGGTTCGATTTTGTCTTTGATCGGGTAGAAAACAATGTGGGAAAAGGAGAAAATGCTGGTTACCAGCATTTTCTCCTTTTCCCACAATGTTTTCAATAGCTTTTAACCAAAGGGTTGTCATAGCTTGGGATTTGGGGTAAACTGATTGATTAAATGATGTTTTACGCTGCTTTCAACATCATTTCAGTCATATCACGGCTCACACACATATTTACGTATGTCCTAGGTTTCACCGGTACTAGGCTGGGGCTCTGGAACTTTCGAAGGTCAGGATTCACAAGAAAAATCATTTGTGAACCCATCTGCAACAGTAATTAGGTTTTAATTTTTCATTTTCAGTTAAATATTACCTCTGAAGGTGGAACAGGGGTCAAATTTTCTTCGATTTTGTTTTACACCTTGTCTTACTATATATGATACATGAAAGTTCGTAACAAATGCATAGCTCAAATATAGACCGATCAGGCTGGGATTTGAACCTGTGTGGCAAATAGCCTTGTTTATTGAGGTTTAAAAGACCAATACACTAACCCCTGAGCTAAAGAGAACTCTCCCTAATGCAGTTGTCAGGTATTGA
Source organism: Tridacna gigas (assembly GCA_945859785.2). Lineage (NCBI taxonomy): Eukaryota > Metazoa > Mollusca > Bivalvia > Cardiida > Cardiidae > Tridacna > Tridacna gigas. Next base: position 14,099,074 of record OX244031.2, on the reverse strand, counting down.
TTTTTATACGGGAAAGGCGATATGCCGTAAGGAAGGAGTGATCTCACATAACACTATATATAATACACAGGCAGTCGTCAATGTGTTATTCATAGTAACAGTGTCTGATAATGAAATTTCAGTATCCCGTAAAGACCAATGGAGTTTCAGTGGCCTATGCGCAGTCAGAGGGCTATGGCAAAACCTGGACATCTTCTTTCACAACAGTGGAGATCAAAAACTGACAGAATCTGAGGAAACTTCATTGACTATTGTACCAAGACATAATGTATCCACATTTAACTCTTTATCAAACGACAAATTCTAGACTCTTCCAAATTGAGAGCCTCTGCAGACGACAAATTCAAACTTGATTTAAAGGGATCAAAGTTCTCTGACAGGGTAGACAACATTGTGGGAAAAGGAGAAAATGCTGGTTACCAATGTTTTCAAAAGTCCTCTCCTTCGGGGTCGTTAAATTTTGGGATTTTGTGGTATAGGGTTAATTTCTTCTATTTGAACACGGTCTCACTGTATGATATAGTTTACACAAACAACAACAAATAGACAATACCAGCATGCAAATTACTCTGAACAAATACATAAATTGAATTAACCCTTTACCACACAATCCTGACTTTTAACGACCCTGAAAGAAAGGCTTTTGCAAACATTGTGGGAAAAGGAGAAAATGCTGGTAACCAGCATTTTCTCCTTTTCCCACAATGTTTTCTACCCTATCAGAAAGAGAAATCATCGGTTTAGCAACACTCAAATTTGTCGTCTGCAAATGCTTTCAATTTGATTCAGTCTAAAATTTTGTCGTTTGGTAAAGAGTTAAATACGCTATCTTAACCCTGTATCAAACAATTCCATGTTTTCACAACCCTGAAGAAGAAAAGTTTTGAACACACATCTGAAAAAAGAGAAAATGCAGATAAGCAGCATTTTCTCTTTTTCCCTGCAATGTTTTTTAGCCTTTCAAAGAAAGATATCTGACATAACAAAAGTTACATTTAACACTTTTCCACATGATCCCGATATTTAATGAAAATACTCTGGGAAAAGGAGAAAAAGCTGGCAACCAACATTTTCTACTTTTCCAACAATGCTTTTTACTCAGTTATTTTGTCACCTGAAATTGCTCTGAATTTAGATACGTCTAAAATTTTGTCATGTGGTAAAGAGTTAATATACTGTCGGCAAATGCTTTCAATTTAGACAAATCTAAACTTCTGAGGTCTGGTAGAGAGTTAAATGTAATATTAGTGTGATTCTTTCTCTCAAGGAAACTATGAGGAGACAAATTTGCACAGTTTGTTTACATGATTAACAGCTTGAAGTCTACAGATTTTGACAAAAGTCCCACACCTATTCATTGTAATAATAAGAATAAATCATCAAATGGCTTCTCTTCCAAAACTGATTGGATTTTTCTCATTTTTCATAGGCTTCAACCCCTTGATGAAATAAATGCTCCACGTATGTTATAAATGAATCCAATAAGAGATTCTGACTTTATCATGTAAACACAAAATGCAAATTTTCAACCCTAGTTGGATACTTTTTCACTAAATGATTGTGGGATCTTCTTCAAAGTCTATTGGCTTCAAGCTGATGATGATATAAACAAGATGTGCAAGAATCATGAAAATCTGACCAAAATGCTGACCTTATGGCATAAGCAAAAGACTAACAGACTTATTGAACCCTATAAAAGTTAATGCCTACGAAGGAGAGGTTAGGAATATTGTTAAGAAATAATCTAGAGTGTTATCTCACAACAAATAAAACATATATTCAACACTCATTCCTTACCATAGCCAGACATTTGTTACTATTGCATTAGGTCTGAAATTCAGATTAGTTATATTATTTGAAACTAACATTAAAACTTATATCATCCCAATACTTTACAACTTAACTTTTTCTTTAACATTTAACTCTTTACCTAACGACAAAATTTTAGGCTTGACCAAATTGAAAGCATTTCCAGACGACAAAATAAATGTGACTCAAAAATTGAAATTTGTTTTGGGAATGGTAGAAAACATTGTGGGAAAAGGAGAAAATGCTGGTTACCAGCATTTTCTCCTTTTCCCACAATGTTTTCAAAAGGCCTTTTTCTTAGGGTCCTTAAAAGTCGGGACTGTGTGGTAAAGGGTTAAGCTGCTGAATAAATGGAACGAAAATTTCTACTCTATACAAAAAGCCCAAACATTGCGGTTTCAAAGATGATTTCACCGTAAAAAAAATACCATGTCCGACAGTGTAGATCACAGATCAGACTGCACATTCCGTGCAGTCTGATCTTGATCTACACTGTCCAAAAAACGTCAGTGAGTTGCGATTAGCAGCTTAAGGGTTAAATTAAGACTTGTTACATGCAATTGCTCTTTTTCCAACAGTGTCAATATTTTATTTTCTTTGCTTAAAATCTTTGCCATTAAAAATTAGTACCAGCTTTAGGTAGGTTTGCTTGAATAGTAATGGGTTAAACACAATATTTCAAAACACTGTGGCAAACGGAGATATTGCTTTATCAGTAATTTCTCCATTAGCCAAGGAGTTTTCTTGAGGGCTCCCATATTGTAGTTTTTTTTTTGCATAAATCTTACCTAGGGTAGAGCCTTCACATAGAAAAAATCTAAAAGTTGCAAATGGGGGCATGAGTTAACCTTTTACAAAACAAAAAGGTCTTGGAAAACATTGTGGCAAAAGGAGAAAATGCCATTAACAAGCTTTTTTTCCCCTTAATCCACAATGTTTTCTACCCTTTTGAAGATAAATCCCAGCATTTACACTAAATTTTGTTGTCTATGAATGCTTTCAATCTGAAGAAGTCTTAAATATTTCTGAAGTTAGCATGAACCCAAATTTACGCTGCATACTGAACAATATCTCCATTTGCTAAAACATATTTCACATTTATCTCTATCTACACTTTGACAGACCTCTAAACACTGATACTTTTTTCTCGTTAGCTTTTTTGAAGCGAAATAAATAAGCTATTTCGTTGAAATATCCCCTGCCGAAAAAAATCCCCCTTTTTCCATGACACAGCATTAAATGAAAAAAAAAAAAAAAAAAAAGCGTATCAATGGACTATCATAAGGAACACATGTACGACATTTCATCAAATTAGGTCAAGGATTTTAGAAGATATCTGTCCGAACAGATGGACGGACTATATCCACCTACAGCAGGGGATAATAATCTTGACCTCTTTCATCAGCTTGACATACAATACTTTGACCCTTAGAATGAGTTTTTTAACATCAAAGCTTGACTAAACAAGTGGACTTTATATATCCAAGATCAGACATGTTCTGTGTGGTCTGGTCTTGATGTATGCCATCCCCACAAACCCTTTTTTCCACATATGGCATTGAAAGGTCAATACTGAAAGAGTTCACATTTTTATGTTAGTCAATACATTTCCGGTATTAAATTACTTAACCCTTTACTACATGACAAAATTCTAACCTTGTCCAAATTGAAAGACCACATTTCAAACTTGGCTCAAAAGATGGATTTGATGTTGAAAGGATAAAAAACATTGTGGGAAAAGGAGAAAATGCTGGTTACCAGCATTTTCTCCTTTTGCCACAATATTTTAAAAAGATTTCTTCCTCAACATCATTAAAAGTTGGGATTGTGGTACAGGGTTATAGCTGGCACTTACAAGGCAAAATGTTGACCCAACGATTCTTCGGTTTGTTAGCTTCTATATTTGCTGCATTACAGGTCGACCTCTCCGAAATCTCTATACTCAACTTGGCAATGTCCTTCAATAAAGAGACAAAAAAAATAGTCAACCCTTTACCAGACAACAAAATTTTAAGTTTAAGTTTAAACAAATTTATTTTACATTGATTCAAAAACAAGTTCTTGCAACTTATATTAATCTTTCTCAGTTCTGATTCCTGGAAACTACACCATTACTTGTGCTAAATGGGCCAATAAACAGTTCCAAATTTGATGCCCACACCCAGGTATCCAACTCAGGACCTTCTGGTTACAAGGCCAACACTCTACCTCACAACCACGGACACCATAAAATTTAGACTGGTCCTAATTGACAACATTCCCAGATGACACAATAGATGTTACACAATTGATGGGATTTGCCTCTGAAGGAGCAGAGAACATTGTGGGTAAAAAAAAAAGTGCCGATTACCAGGATTTTCTCCTTCACAAAATGTGTTAAAATCCTTCTTTTTCAGGGTCTTAACAACATTTGGTACAGGGTATAGTCCAGTTAACTGTGGCAACTGCAAAAATTGATCACAAAGAACACTTATTTTTCTCCTATTGTCAACATGTTTTCAAAAATGATGTGCTGCTAGCTAACACAAGAGCATGGCATGCAAATGCTTCTTCTGCATAAATTATAAGTTGGAAAATGGGCATAACTATGTCAAATATGTGTTGAGAGTTAACTGTCTTTCTCATATGGGTTCTTATTATGATAGGGAATACCTAACCCCAATCTGAAGTAAATTTTTCTGCAACATTAGAGATATGACAGATTCTCATTTTTTTGCAAGACAAGGTAGACGATGACAGAGTTAGACGATGACCGAGTTATGCAATACCTTGATGTTTTCTCCTAAAACAGCTGAGCTAAAAATTAATCTCCAAGTCCTACCATGCTCACATGGCTTCGAACTGCTTTACATCATTTTCTTTTTGTTTCAAGTAATTGAGTATAATATACTCGAGAAGCATTTTCAAACTGAAACCTATGCTGTTATTGGAATATGTCTTTGGCCACTTGTCTTACATTACTCTATAAAATCAATAAGGTTAATCCTTTACCACACAATCCCGACTTTTAACGACCCTGAGAAAGAAGCCTTTTGAAAACATTTTAGGAAAAGGAGAAAATGCTGGTAACCAGCAATTTCTCCTTTTCCCACAATGTTTTCAAACCTTTCAGAAACAAATGCAACCATTTTAGCCACATTTACTTTTTCGTCTGCAAATCTTTCAATTTGGACCACTCCGAAATATTGTTGTTTGGTAAAGAGTTAAATCAAAGCCTCTATTTACCTCATACTGGTCAGACAGTTTCAGATTCGTATCTCTATGTAAATCTTCCAACACTTCCTCATACTTGTTTACTTGAAAAGGTCTGAAATACAGTTAACCCTTTCCCAAACGACAAATTTTGGACTGGTCCAAATTCAAAGAGTTTGCAGACGACAATTTAAATTTGATGAAAATGGCAGAAAGTTCTCAAAAAGGGTAGAAAACACTGTGGGAAAAGGAGAAATTGCTCGTTACGAGCAATTTCTCCTTTTCCCACAGTGTTTTCAAAAGAGTTGTACTGCAGACACGTGAAAACCAGGGCTTGTTCGGGAAAGGGCTAACTGATTTTAAACTCACTGTGTAACTTTCAATCACACACATGTGTAGGAAAATATGGAAAAGAAAGGAAAGGAAATACAAGTAAGAACACTGCAGGCTGGTGCCAAGGCTCCGCTACAGATGCTTGATCTCCAGTGAAAATTCTAAGTCAAAAAAAGGGCATAACTCTGTAAGAAATACTTTCCTGGTTACCCACCCTTGCGTATAGATTCCCCTTTTGATAATTAAAGATTTTTCCAAGTTTGAAGCAAATATCTTCAGCAATAACAGAGATATTACAAAATGTTAAAGTTTAACCCGACGATGCAAATGACGCCAGGGCTATGACAATAACTCAGCGTTTTCTTCAAAAACAAAACAGCTAAAATATGAACAAAGATCAGCATGTAAGTGTAGCTCATTTCAACCCTTTACCAAACAGTAAAATTATGTATTTCTATGACTCTCAGGAAGGCTGGTAACCACTATTTTCTCACTTTCCCACAATACTTTCTACTCTTTCAAAGGCAAATGTAATCACTTGTGCCATGCTCTGGCAAAGGGGGGTTACTGCATCTCCACGATGCATGATACCAAGTCATCACAGTATTATACATCCCTAAAATCCGTTATTAATAACAGCCTTCTGAATCATGAGGTACACTGATCCTTGACATGCAGAAAATTGACCAAAAGCAAAAGGTTTCTCCCCAGGTCAGCCTGCGTGGACTTTGCAGGCTGACCTGGGTAGATACTTTTTGCAAATGCATTAAGCCCCTTTTTTACAGAGCATGGCTCAAATACATGAACTACATAAAGGTGAACTGAAGCATAAGAAGTGCATAAAGCTGAATGAAGAGTATAAACATGTATGGGGTATGTATTGGTGCACTGAGTGCAAGGACATACGTGTACCACATGACAGTGGAACCAGCACATGGGGGTGCATAGAGCATGATATGGAGATGCACTAATCAACTTCCCAGATAACATAATTTTTAGACTTGTTCATAAGCATTTGGAGACAAGGGGTTAAATGTGGCTCAAATTTTGGGATTTGTCTTTGAAAGAAAAAAAAAAAAAAAAAGATTGTTGGAATAGGAGAAAATGCTGGTGAACAGCATTTTTCACTTTATTCATGATGCTTTCGAGAGTTGAAATAGGTTGAAAAAAGATACATAGATGAACATTATGGACTATTGCCCTCTCCACCATTTACATTATTTAACCCTTTCCCACACAAGCCCTGGTTTTCACATGTCTGCAGTACAAGTCTTTTGAAAACACTGTGGGAAAAGGAGAAATTGCTCATAACGAGCAATTTCTCCTTTTCCCACAGTGTTTTCTACCCTTTTTGAGGCTTTCTGCCATTTTCATCAAATTTAAAATTGTCGTCTGCAAACTCTTTCAATTTGGAACAGTCCAAAATTTGTCGTTTGGGAAAGGGTTAACAATATGTGATAGATGTTTAACAGCAATCACCTTTTGCGACTTAGAGCAAGAGGCAGAGGGGAAATTGGCTGACTTTCCACTTCCTCATTCTTCATAAACCATCCTGGTCTGAAAGATAAAAGAATAATTTTAAATATTTTTCAAAAATATGAAAGGCATACAAGTTAAAAACTAGAATACAATTAGGATAAACAGTCAAAAAAAAACCCAAACTAGTGCAAAACAAACCAAAATCAATCATTGTTTGTGTAAAGGCTGAAGTTCTTCTCTATTTTTTTCTCATCCCGCTCCCTCCTCTGTTTATTTTTACTTTTCTACCCTGTGAGTCTTCCTGCTTTATAAAAAAAAAAAAAACTCTTTAAGCCTTTACCAAAGGACAAAATGTTAGACTGATCCAAATTCAAAGCACTTGCAACCTACAAATTAAATGTGGCTCAAATGACGGCATTTGCATAAGAGAGGGAAGAAGACATTGTGGGAAAAGGAAAAAATGCTGTTTACCAGCATTTTCTCCTTTTCCCACAATGTTTTCAAGAGCTTTTTTACTCACAGTCTTTAAAACTTGGGATAATTGCCATTTGCTGCCAGTGCAGAACAAGATCACTGAATGCACAGTCTGATCTTTGATTTACACTGTCTTCTTTGCTGAGACATCATAGACAAGAACAACCTTGAAACTGCAATTATTTGAGTCTAATTTCAAGCCTGAAAGAGACTCTTAGTTTTATTTGGCACTCTAATGGTAAAACAAAACCCAGAATACAAAAAAACCAAAAATAACTTACGGATCAATAGCACCTCTTAACCAAAGGAGAGAAAAAACAGCAACGGCCAGCACCAGAAAGACTAAGACTGTAATTAAGGCAATGATTGCTGGTGAGACACCACCTTTTTCCTCTGGCTTTGCAGTTCTAAAGGGTCCAAACAATGGCGTGAAAGAACATTTAAATCTCATTGTACAAACATAGCCCATCAGACTGAAAAAAAAAAAAAAATCACACAAAGGGAAATTACAGAAAAAGTCAACAAAACACTATAAGAAGACTGAACAAGAGCACCACATGAGGGCGTCAAAATGCTTGGCTGCATTTGCTTGTCAAAAAAGGGGCATAACTGTGTCAAAATACTTTGATGTTACCAGCCTTGTAGTAAAGGTTCCTCTTTTGATAATTAACCACTTGTCCAAGTTTGAGCCAAATATCATCAGTAATAACAGAGATATAAAATGTCGAAGTTTTCCAATAACGGCAAAGACGATGCCTAGGCTACAGCACTAGCTAGATTGTTTCCTTCAAAAACAGCTTAGCTAATAAAGGCAAACTATAACACATTTTTATACAAACCCTTTACAAAACAAGCCTGCATTTTAACCATCCTGAAAGAGGCTTTTGAAAACAATGTTAAATTGTAGTCAAAGGAGAAAATGCAGCACTTTTTTCCTTTTTTAAACTATGGTGTTTCTTCCTTTTCTTAGACATTTTCCTGCCTTTCAGCTACATTCAATATGTCATCTGTACATGCTCTTCAATTTGGACAAGTTTAAAATGCTGTCAGATGGTAAAGATATAAGATATACTATGCATCTTGTGAAATCAGAAAATAATTCTGAACTCACTATATGCAAATAGTACAACAGTTAGTGATGCATTATTAACCCTTTCCCAGACGACAAATTTTGGACTGGTCCAAATTGAAAGAGTTTGCAGACGACAATTTTAAATTTGATGAAAATGGCAGAAAGTTATCAAAAAGGGTAGAAAACACTGTGGGAAAATGTGAAATTGCTCACTACGAGCAATTTCTCCTTTTCCCACAGTGTTTTCAAAAGACTTGTACTGCAGACACGTGAAAACCAGGGCTTGTTTGGGAAAGGGTTAACTCATTACCAAACAACAAAATTTGGGATTAGACCAAACTGAAAGCATGTGCAGACGACAAAAGAAGTGAAGCTAAAATGATAATTTCTGTTTTTGATAGGGTTATCAGCATTTTCTCTTTTTCCCACAGTGTTTTCCAAAAGGCTTCCACCTCAGGGTCGTGAAAACTCGGCATTGTGTGGTAATTGATTAACCCTTTACTGTACAATGCCGCCTTTTAACAACCCTGGGAAAGAGGCCTTTTGAAAACATTGTGGAAAAAGGAGAAAATGCTGGTAACCAGCATTTTCTCCTTTTCCCAAAATGTTTTCAATACTATCAAAGAAAAATTGCACCATTTGAGTCACACTGAAATTGTCGTCTGCAAATGCTTTCAATTTGGACAAGGCTAAAATTGTGTCGTCTGTTAAAGGGTTAAAAGAGACTGGTGGACAAGTAGACAGACAAAGGACAAGAAACAGACAGAGAGTAAATATATAGCATGACAGTGGAACCAGCAGAGAACGAACAGAACCATATCCATTTACTATATCTCTGTATCCTGTGGAAGGTACTTGTTGCAAAATGTATCAGTTGACACCATGCAATCCTCTGATCCAATCTGGATTTCTGCTATTTGCTTGGAGAACATACTCATATCTAAGTAAAAACAAAAACACAAATACAGTAAACATTGTATGACAGCCTGTCTATTTTTAGTAGACTTATTCTTAAATATATTTCTCGTAGACTTATTTTTAACTAGGCTGAAACAAATACACAAGCCTGTGACAAAATCGATGAATATCATAACTCTTAGATTTTTACAGAAAATTAATCAAAGAACTCTTTATCAAAAGTCTTTCCTCAAATTCTTTTGAGTTTCATTCAAGTAAGGTTACCCTGTTACCAAACAGCCCTGTGTTTATTGACCCTGAAGATTGATTGATTGATTGATTGATTGATTGAATGGTGTTTTACACCGCTTTCAACATTATTTCAGTCATATCACTGTGACAGCTCACATATTTGTGTATTTCATGGGTGCCACCAGTACTAGGCTAGGGCTCTGAGGTGTCTTGCCAGAGGACATCAACCCTGAAGAAAAAGGTTTTGGAAAACATAGTAGCAAAAGGAGAAAATGCTGGTAACCAGCACTTTTTCATTGTTCTGCCATGTTTTTTACCCTTTCCATGACATTCTTCATTTGAGCAAGATTCAATATGGCATCTGTGACAAACAAAAGCTTGCAATATGAAAGAATCAAAAACTTGTTGAAGGGTGAAGAGTTTAACATCTACCACACAATCCCAACTTTTAACGACCCTGAAAAAGAAAGCTTTTGAAAACATTGCAGGAAAAGGAGAAAATGCTGGTAAACAGCATTTTCCCCTTTTCCCACAATGTTTTCAGCCCTTCCCATAACAAATTTCAAGTTCTGAATTACATTTAATTTGTCTTCTGCAAATGCTTTCAATTTGGACTGGTCCAAAATTTTGTCGTTTAGTGAAGAATTAAACCTTTAAACCAACAAAATTTTGAATCCTCCCAATTGAAATCTTTTTGCTAACAACAAATAAAATACGGCTCAAAATATTAGAGCTGTTTCTTAACCCTTTACCACACAGTCCCAAGTTTTAACAGTCCTGACAGAGAAGGCTTTTGAAAACATTGTGAGAAAATAAGAAAATGCTGGTTACCAGCATTTTCTTATTTTCTCACAATGTTTTCAACTCTTTCATGAACAAATTCCATCACCTGAGCCAGACTTTATCTGCTGTTGCAAATACATTCCTTATGGGTGCGCCCAAAATTTCATGTGGTAAAGGATTAATAGGTAGACAACTTTATGGTGAACAAGCAAAATGCTTGTTGCCAGCTTTTTCTCCTTGCCCAACTGTGTTTCCAAAAGCTGTTTTCCTAAGGGTTGTTAAAACTTCGGACTGTGTGGAAATGGATTAAGATGCTACAGAGAACAGATTCACCCCTATTTAACCCTTTCCCAGACGACAAATTTTGGCACTGGTCCAAATTGGAAGAGTTTGCAGACGACAATTTTAAATTTGATGAAAATGGCAGAAAGTTATCAAAAAGGGTAGAAAACACTGTGGGAAAAGGAGAAATTGCTCGTTATGACTTGTACTGCAGACACGTGAAAACCAGGGCTTGTTTGGGAAAGGGTTAAGAGTGTGTTCACCAGTTGGGTAGTCTAGCATGACCTGCCGTTTACTACAATATTTCCAGAACTACCTGCCCACAATCTTTTCTACCCTTTAACTCTTTACCACACCATCCCAAGTTTTAACGTCCTCAAGGAAAAGGCTTTTTGAAAACATTGTGGGAAAAGGAGAAAGTGATGGTAACTGGCATATTCACTATTTCCAACAAAGTTTCTACCCTTTCAAAGACAAAGTTTATAATTTGTGCAACATTTTTTTAGTCATCTGCAAATTGTTTAAATTCTGACCAGTCTAAAATTTTGTTGTTTGGTAAAGAGTTAAAAGACAAATCCATCATATGAGCCGCATTTCATTCGTTGTGTGCAAAATTTGATTTCAGAGTGGAGAAGTCAAAGATTTTTAGAATACATTAACGGGTTAAACACATCATATAAAACTTCAAAAAACCAACCCTTTACTTTTAGGCATTTTCTTCTGCAAGTGTGCTGATAAGCCAATTAACCCTTTACCACACAATCCCATGTTTTCACAACCTGAGGAAAATGCCTTTTGAAAACATTGTGGGAAAAGGGGAAAATGCTGATAGCCAGCACTTTCTGCTTTTGCCACAATGTTTTCTACTCTTCCAAAGATTGAAATCACCATAATTATGGCCCATATTTGTCATCTGAAAATACTTTCAATTTTGACAAGTCTAAAATTTTGTCATTTGGTACACAGTTAGTCAGTTTGACACTGTTTTTAGATTCAGGACTAAGACATGGGTCAGACAAACATAAAGAGACATAAAATACCTATTCTTAGATCATCTGGAATTATTCTGTACAACAAACTTGAGTTTCTCCAACCTCCAACCTCTTGTATTTTTGTAGATGGTGGAACTAAAATTTATATAGAACATATAATCCTTTCCATTGTTATAGACTTTATCATACAAACCTCAAAACTGGTCTGAGTGACCCATGGGAGAAATCGCAAGACAGCGCAAACAACATCTGACATTCCCGCTGATTTGGCCCTGCGTTAGACATTTCCATTTAATTCTTTACCAAACAATCCCTGGTTACCAGCATTTTCTCCTTTTCCCACAATGTTTTCTACCCTTCCCAAAGCAAATTTCAATTTTTGAGTCAAATTTATGATGATGTCTGCAAACGCTTTTAATTTGGACAAGTCTAAAATTTTGTCATTTGGCAAAGAGTTAATCAAGTCATATGACCACAGGCCGCACACGCTCTGATCATCGAGAAAACTGTGATATTTACAGAGATAGGTATGAAATTTGTACAGGGATTCACAAATAATTCAGAAAATCTATGGCTCTCAAAGAATTGTGATTCAGGTAATTACCATTTTGTTGTATTGATAACAATGGTATAGAGGATATTAATGCTTTTTTTTTGTTGTTGAAAAATCGAAATTTATTTCGATTGAATATCATCGGTTATATTTTCATGAGTGGCTGCACCACTTGTGAAAATACTACTGTATGATGAAATAAATTTCAATCTTTCACTCGGAAAATAAAAAAAATCAAAATTTATTTCATGCTTTTAATCCCGGTTTGTTGGGACTTATAAGAAAATCTGTACAGGTGTTTTTGGCAATTCCCCATGGTGTATCCCCCTCAACAGACCACATTACAATAAGAATGTATTTACAAGTTCACAAAGTAAATAGTTCGTTTGTATAGGCCAGAATTATGACAGTAATGATTGGGTTTTAATCAATTTGTGCAAATATAACATTCAGAGAATTATTTAAAAAAGACAAAAATCCATTTTCAAACTAACATTTTTTAATCTTTAATCCCCCAATTGCCAAATATATCCTTCTGTGTTAGTGTCACTAGTGTCCGCCATTTACATTCGAAGTGACAATACAAATGAACAAAGCTCATAAACCTAAATTTAGCAGGATTAATAGATGTTTTGAAAAAGTGGCATTGTTGGTCAGATTGATCCATTTAACCCTTTCCCAAACAAGCCCTGGTTTTCACGTGCCTGCAGTACAAGTCTTTTAAAAACACTATGGGAAAAGGAGAAATTGCTCGTAACGAGCAATTTCTCCTTTTCCCACAGTGTTTTCTACCCTTTTTGAGAACTTTCTGCCATTTTCATCAAATTTAAAATTGTTGTCTGCAAACTCTTTCAATTTGGACCAGTCCAAAATTTGTCGTTTGGTAAAGGGTTAATCACTGACTGAAATAGATCTAATGTGTTTGAAAGGGCAAATTCATAAGCATGGTGCAAGAATCTAAGTAGTTCCGTACTGGTAGCTATCAATCAGTTAATTTCATTGGTCATAACAATGAATTATCAAACCATAATCCACCATAACTTCCCGATATGTTAGCAAAAGAAGTATCTTACTTTCATTCCGACTGACAATAAAACCCCTCGCAGTAATCTTTCCTTGAGATTCATCATTGAAAAACATGCGATCTACTCTGATTGTAATCCAAGTTGTAGAAGTTTCTGTTGCTGAAATGGTCTTATTTTTGTCCCATTCTGGGGGTTCTGAAAATACACAGAACAATTAACTCTTTACCAAACGACAAAATTCTGGACTGGTCCAAACTGAAATCATCTGCAGATGAAAAATTAAATGCGGCTAAATCGATGATTTCCATCTTTGATAGGATAGAAAACATTGTGGGAAAAGGAGAAAATGCTGGTTACCAGCATTTTCTCCTTTTCCCTCCATGTTTTCAAAAGCCTTTTCTTTCAGGGTTGTTAAAAGTCGGGATTGTGTGGTAAAGGGTTTAGTCTGGACATGGTGCAGTATGGGTTTTTACTTCATGACTTCCAAAAGATGATTTTTATCAATCTTGTAGCAGATTACTTTTCAAATCATTGTGGTATAAGGAGAAATCATGAAAATAAATTTGAGCCATGCCCTATGAAAAGGGCGCTTCACTCTACCATTCAACGAAAAACCTGGACTTGGCCAAATTGTAAGCATTTGCAGATGACAAATTAAATGTATTTCAAATGATGATATCTGTCTGTGATGGAACAGAAAGCATTGTGGGAAAAGGAGAATAAGTTGGTTACCAGCATTTTCTCCTTTTCCCACAATGTTTTCAAAACCCTTCTGCTTAAGGATTGTTAAAACTTGCGATTGTGTGGTAAAGGGTTAATGGATCTACAAAAGGTATTGACCAAGGTCAGCCGGTGCAGTCAGCGCAGGCTGACTTGGATCGAAACATTTTGCTATCGGTAAATTTTCTGTATGTCAAAGGACCACTCTTCCTCCCGATTCAGTCAATCGTTAGACAAAATGGATTTTACATAGCTCTAGTTATGTGATGACTTTAATGCTACAATGCATCAAGGAAATGTATTAACCCTTTCCCACATACCAAGTTTTAGACTCTTCTCTTCAAAATATCTGGAGACGACAAGTTTAAGATTGCTATAAATAAGCTCAAGCTCTCTGACAAGGTAGAAAACAATGTGGGAAAAGGAGAAAATGCTGGTTACCAGCATTTTCTCCTTTTCCCACAATGTTTGCAAGAGGCGGCTTTCCTAGGGCCGGTAAAACCCGGGATTGTGTGGTAAAGGGTTGAGCCCCACTTTTGCCCCAACATGACTCTAATCCATCTTTTACGTGGTGTTTTCAAAGTCAATCAAGTTAATATGATGGGACTACATTTCAGGTGAAAATAAGTCAAAGGCTGCAAAGTAAGAATTTGTATGTAATGAGCAATTCTTTTTATCACAATGTTATAGATGTAATGTTACAAGTAAAAGAAATTTAAAGCTGGGAGGGGGGGGAGAGAAAAAAAAAAAGAGAGAGAGAGAGAGAGCAAGAGAGAGAGAGATCTTGACAAATGTTTTGTTGTATACATTGTGATTTTTACTATGTACACTTGTACTCGTCTAATATCTGTTCTGGTATTCAATGGAGCCATTTTCTATGTTGGAACAACTTACTGCAGTTTTCTGTCTTGAAAGAGAAGTTTGAAGGGATCCCTTGCAAGGAAGTGTTTGAAACAGCTTTGATCTGCCAAGACAAAGAAAAATAGATGATTAACATACATGTACATGTACTTAACAAGTCTTTTTCAGAAAATCATATATTTTTACAATTACGAGGGCTGTTCGATAAATTTGTGGAATTTTGTCATTAAAACCATGTTTTTTGGTATTTTAACTAAAAATTTGCAAATAATAGTATGAACATGTTACAAATTTGACACAGGAATTTTGTAGGTGTAAAATATTTCAAACGCAAAATATTTGTAACCATAGTAACCCATGTAATGCACATTGCCGGGCTCAAATTTTTTCCTGATTCTAAACATGTAATTAACCCTTCACCAGACGACAAAATTTTAGCCTTGTCCAAATTGAAGGAATTTGCAGACGACAATTTCAGTGTGGTTCAAATGGTGCAACTTTTCTTTGATAGGGTAGAAAACATTGAGGGAAAAGGAGAAAATGCTGGTACCAGCATTTTCTCCTTTTCCCACAATGTTTTCAAAAGGCTTCTTTTCCAGGGGCGTCAAAAGGCGTCATTGTGCAGTAAAGGGTTATGTGTAAAATGTACATTCAGGAATGTGTGAAAATGCCACTATTTGTGGAATCGATCAAATAGCATCATATGAGTATTTCTGTAAAACTTCATAGACGTGGCACTTCAGTTTTAGTCACGTCAGTGCAAGGTAATTTTTGACGCAGTGATGTCTTCATTGGATGTGGACTTTCACACATTAACCCTTTCCCAAACAAGCCCTGGTTTTCACGTGTCTGCAGTACAAGTCTTTTGAAAACACTGTGGGAAAAGGAGAAATTGCTCGTAACGAGCAATTTCTCCTTTTCCCACAGTGTTTTCTACCCTTTTTGAGACCTTTCTGCCATTTTCATCAAATTTAAAATTGTCATCTGCAAACTCTTTAAATTTGGACCAGTCCAAAATTTGTCGTTTGGGAAAGGGTTAATAATAGGTTCTGTTGGAGTCGGCAAAATACCAAAACAGGCTACAGAATTGAGTTAGGAGATGCTATTTTCAAGTTCCTGTGGTATTTTATTTGTCTACAAGTGGCATGAGCGATTAACTCTTTACCAAACGACAAAATTTTGGACTGGACCAAATGGAAAGCATTTGCAGACGACAAATTAAATGAAGCTCAAATAATGATTTCTGCCTTTGATGAGGTAGAAAACATTATGGGAAAAGGAGAAAATGCTGGTTACCAGTATTTTCTCCTTTTCCCACAATGTTCTCAAAAGCCTTCTCTTCCAAGGTCGTTAACACTCGGGATTGTGTGGTAAAGAGTTAAGGAATGATTCAAAACATCACTTAAAGATGATAATCATGAAGGACGGCTGATTAGGGTAATGGCGTCAATTTTGGCAGCTGCGCATGACAAAGTGAAAAATGACAGGCAGGTTACAGCATGTGTCATATCTGACGACTAAGGTGTGTCTTGTTCCACAGAACAAGTATCTTCCACAGAACAAGTATTTCCTTACATAGGACCTAGAAATCTTTAAACTGGACAAACACTGGGTTTGTGGAAAGAATTATATAGAAAAAGTACACTGATCTCTTGACTTGTAATGATGTTAACATTGTTTTCTCTAATCCAGCACCTGGCAATGTACATTTACATGACTGTATTTTTGTAATTCTCTGTTGAAAACATATTTCTCAATGAATTTGTATAAAATTTAGAGGATGTTTTGGGTATAGATTGTTTTATATGTATGCGAAATACGAATTTAATTGGTCTCCTAGTTTTAATTTTACAACAAAATTCCACGTATTTATCGAACAACCCTTGTACATATATGTACTATGGTTTATTGTAACATTGCCGCAATGAAATTAAGTTGATTTTTTAGGAAAAACAATGGCATTTCAACAAGATTCTATTACCAGAAATTTCAGTTAGAAACCATTATGTACATTGAGTCAGAATGTCGAAAGACTGCATAATAATTACTAGTAGGTTCATTTCAATGTAAGCATAGGAATAAGCATTAATATGAATTCAGATGCCTTCTTTAGAAATAATTTTTAACGCTTTACCAAATGACAAAATTTTACTCTGGTCCAAAATGAAAGCATTTGCAGACAACAAAATAACTGTGACTGAAAAATTGAAATTTGTTTTGGGAAAGGTAGAAAACTTTGTGGGAAAAGGAGAAAATGCTGGTTACCAGCATTTTCTCCTTTTCCCACAATGTTTTCAAAAGGCTTCTTTTTGACTTTTTCAGGGTCGTTAAAAGTCGGGATTGTGTGGTAAAAAGTTAAGCTGTCATAGCCAGAAATATCTAACAGAAATGAAGACAAAACAATGAAAAACAACATATTTATTCCTTATCATTAAAATCCTTACAACATTTTCATGTGACCAATAATTCCAAAGGGTAAATAAGTTTCTGTTCAGTAAAGAGTGTGTAAATGTAAACTTAACATTGGCATATTTATAATCAATGAAAGCTGAACCCAACTTAGCTGAAGTGGGTCAGGGACAGATCTTTCATCAAGAGGTTGAACTTGTGGACTTGCCCACTCACGAAATCAATCAAAACTAGTCCTCAATGAATATTACCGGTTTCACAGTATCAAATGAAAGTATCATCATATTAAGTTGATAACTATACAAATTATAAATCTACCAAACAAACCCATGTTTTAATGCCCTGAAGAAACATCTTGAAAACACTGTGGAAACAAGAGGGCCATGATGGCCCTGGATCGCTCACCTGAGCCAATAGGCAAAATGACCCAGGGTGACCAAATTTCAAACTCATCTAAGATTTAATTAAGACAAATGTTTTGACCAATTTTCAAGTCAATTGAGCAAAATTGTGGCCTCTAGAGTGTCCAGAAGGTATTTCTTTAATTTGACCTAGTGACCTAGTTTTTGACCCCACATGATCCAATTTCGAACTTGTCCGAATTTTATCAAGACAAACATTCTGACCAAGTTTCACAAGTATCTGACTGAAAATGTGGCCTCTGGAGCTCACACAAGGTTTTTCTAAGATTTGACCTAGTGACCTAGTTTTTGACCCCACATGACCCATTTTTTTAACTTGTGCGAGATTTTATCAAGACAAACATTCTGACCAAGTTTCACAAGTATCTGACTGAAAATGTGGCCTCTAAAGCACACACAAGGTTTTTCTAAGATTTGACCTAGTGACCTAGTTTTTGACCCCACATGATCCAATTTCAAACTAATCCTAGATTTTATCAAGACAAACATTCTGACTAACTTTCACAAGTATCTGACTGAAAATGTGGCGTCTACAGCGCACATAAGGTTTTTCTAAGATATGACCTAGTGACCTACTTTTTGACCCCACATGGCCCAATTTTGAACTCGTCTGAGATTTTATCAAGACAAACATTTTGATCAAATTTCACAAGTATCTGACTGAAAAAGTGGCCTCCAGATTGTACACAAGGTTTTTCTAAGATTTGACCTAGTGACCTAGTTTTTGACCCTACATGACCCAACTTTGTGCTTGTCTGAGATTTTATCAAGACAAACATTCTGACCAAGTTTCATGAGGATCGGACTGAAAATGTAGCCTCTAGAACGTACATAAGGTTTTTCTAAGATTTGACCTAGTGACCTAGTTTTTGAACCCACCCCATGTGACCCAATTTCGAACTTGTCCGAGATTTTATCAAGACAAACATTCTGACCAAATTTTACAAGTATCTGGCTGAAAATGTGGCCTCTAGAGAGTACACAAGGTTTTTCAAAGATTTTACCTAGTGACCTAGTTTTTGACCCCACGTGACCCACTTTCAAACTTGTTCGAGATTTTATCAAGACAAAAATTCTGATCAAGTTTCATGAAGATCGGACTGAAAATGTGGCCTCTAGAGCATACACAAGGTTTTTTTAAGATTTGATCTTGTGACCTAGTTTTTGACCCCACATGACCCAATTTCAAACTCGTCTCAGATTTTATCAAGACAAACATTCTGACCAAGTTTCATGAAGATCGAACTGAAAATGTGGCCTCTAGAACGTACACAAGGTTTTTCTAAGATTTGACCGAGTGACCTAGTTTTTGACCCCACATTCTGACCAAATTTCACAAGTATCTGGCTGAAAATGTGGCCTCTAGAGCGTACACAAGGTTTTTCTAAGATTTTACCTAGTGACCTAGTTTTTGACCCAACGTGACCCAATTTCAAACTTGTCCGAGATTTTATCAAGACAAACATTCTGACCAAGTTCATGAAGATCTGACTGAAAATGTGGCCTCTAGAGCGTACACAAGATTTTTCTAAGATTTGACCTAGTGACCTAGTTTTTGACCCCACATGACCCAATTTCGAACTCGTCCGAGATTTTATCAAGACAAACATTCTGACCAAGTTTTATGAGGATTGGACAGAAAATGTGGCCTCTAGAGCGTACACAAGGTAAAAAGTTGAAGACGGATGACGCATGACGCATGACGGACACAGCACGATCACAATAGCTCACCATGAGCACTTCGTGCTCAGGTGAGCTAAAAAGGAGAAAATGGCTGGAAACCAGCTTTTTCTCCTTTTCCTACAATTTTTTCTACCATTTTTCTCTATCCTTTCATAGATGATTTCCATCATTTTAACCAAATTTAACATCTTTTATACAAGTGCTTTCAAATTGGGAAAAATGAAAAATATCTTTTCTACAAGTGCTTTCAAATTGGGAAAAATGAAAAAAAAAAAATCCTTTAGTAGAGAGTCACATTTAGATATACCACTGAAAAGCTTTAAGTATGCAAAGGAAAGACGGACATAATAAATGAATATGGCAAAGACTGTTGGAAAAGGACCAACTGCTTGTAACAAGTAAATGCTCCTGTTCCCAGAATGTTCACAAAAGCTGTCTTTTGCATGAAGGAAACATACCATGTGTTTATGTACCAACAGCAATCTACATATTGAAACAGATTGAAAGTTTACCATAAATTTTCGGAAGGCCATACAAAATAGAAGATCTTACATGAGTGACTATGTATTATCATTTTTAAACAAGTTCACTAAAAATGTATGATGCAAGCCTTGGGGAGCGTCAAATACATTTTAGTCTACAAGTTTGATATAAATGATAATACATGAACATGAATGTGAGATTCTATTTATTACATGAAACAAATGACAGACAAATAGGTATCCTACATCATCACCTTCAGCCTTTATACCGTTCACTGGTCCATGTTTACAGTTGTAGTTCATTTTCAAAGGTGTACATACACAAGTAGATAGCTCTTTGACATTTACACCAAAAATAGAATGAAACAGTTTCTAGAAGGGATAATTCCACCTATTTCCGCAATTTTGTTGATTTTAAAAAAACTTGAGCTGCATTTTTTGGTTTTATTACACATGAAAATATAAAACTTTTCACGCGTATACGCCTTAGCAACAATGACGTCATTTTTCTGCTAAATGGCTTAGAAGTATAAATTCCGGCACATGCTGTGGCTGGTTTCTTCGGCTTCACAAGTTTATGGCTAAAAACTGATCAGAACCAGGACCCAAAAAACGATAATGCACTAGTTTATTATCAAAAATAAGTCATGGGTTTAATACACTGATGGAGGAGGTTTTATGTGATAAAATAAACAAGAGGGCCATGATGGCCCTGGAGTCACTCACCTGAGCCTTTTGACCAAGCACAACCAATTTCCAACACCTTGTGAGATATATGTATTACCAAACAATAAAATTTTAAACTCATCAGTCTGAACCTTCTGCATAAAACAAATAATATGTGGATCAAGCCATGGGATTGGTCTCTCAAAGGGGTAGAAAACATTGTGAAAATGGGAAAAAATGCTGGATACCAGCATTTTCTCATTTTCAAACAGTCTTTTCAAAAGGTTTCTTTCTGAGAGTCATTCATACACTAGGTTTTTCCAAGATTTGACCTAGTTTTTCAGCCAACATGACACATTTTCAAACTGGTCCAAGATATCATCAGGACAAACATTCTTACCAAATTTCAAGAGGATTGGACTGAAAATGTAGCCTCTACAGCGTACACAAGGTTTTTCTAAGATCTGACCTAGTGACCTAGATTTTGACCCAACATGACCAATTTTCAAACTCATCCAAGATATTATCAAGGCAAACATTCTGAGCAACTTTAAAAGAGTATTGAACACAAAATGTGGCCACAACAGTGTACACATGGTTTTTCTAAGATTTGACCAGGTGACCTAGTTTTTGATCCGACATGACCCATTTTCACATTCGACTGAGATATCATCGAGACAAACATTCTGACCAAATTTCAAGAGTATCAGACAGAAAATGTGGCTTCTGGAGCTTACACAAGGTTTTTCTAAGATTTGACCTAGTGACCTAGTTTTTCACCCGACATGACCCATTTTCAAACTAGTCAGAGATATTATCAAGGCAAACATTCTGACCAACTTTCAAGAGTACTGGACAGAAAATATGGCCTCTAGAGCATACGCAATGTTTTTCTTAGATTTGACCTGGTGACCTAGTTTTTGACCCAACATGGCACATTTTCGTAATATTTCAAGATATAATCAAGACAAACATTCTGACCATTTTTCAAGAGTATTGGACTGAAAATGTGGCCTCTATTGTGTACAAAAGGTTTGTCTAAGATTTGACCTAGTGACCTAGTTTTTGACCCTACATGACCCAATTTGGAACTCGTCTGACATTTTATCAAGGCAAACATTCTGACCAAGTTTCACAAGTATCTGACTGAAAATGTGGCCTCTAGAGCGTACACAAGGTTTTACTAAGATTTGACCTAGTGACCTAGTTTTTGACCCAACATGACCCAATTTCGAACTCGTCCGAGATTTTATCAAGACAAACATTCTGACCAAGTTTCATGAGGATTGGACTGAAAATGTGGCATCTAGAGCGTACACAAGGTTTTTCTAAGACTTGACCTAGTGACCTAGTTTTTGACCCAACATGACCCAATTTCAAACTCGTCCTAGATTTTATCAAGACAAACATTCTGACCTAGTTTCATGATGATCGGACTGAAAATGTGGCCTCTAGAGCGTACACAAGGTTTTTCTAAGACTTGACCTAGTGACCTAGTTTTTGACCCCACATGACCCAATTTCGCAATCGTCCGAGATTTTATCAAGACAAACATTCTGACCAAATTTCACAAGTATCTGACCGAAAATGTGGCCTCTAGAGCGTACACAAGGTTTTTCTAAGATTTGACATAGTGACCTAGTTTTTGATCCCACATGACCCAATTTCGAACTCGTCCGAGATTTTATCAAGACAAACATTCTGACCAAGTTTCATGAGGATTGGACTGAAAATGTGGTCTCTAGAGCGTACACAAGGTAAAAAGTTGACGACGGACGACGCACACCGCACGACGGACACAGCACAATCACAATAGCTCATCATGAGCACTTTGCGCTCAGGTGAGCTAAAAACACTTGTATACTTGGTAGATGAAAAGGATTTTCTTAACTGTTTACCACACAAAACGAGGTTTAACGACTCCAAGGTTAAGGACTTCTGAAAACATTGTGGGAAAAGGAGAAAATGCTGGTAACCAGCATTTTCTCCTTTTCCCACAATGTTTTCTACCCTTTAACAGGCATATTTCATAAATTGTGCAAAATTTAATTTGTCATCTGCAAAAGCTTTCAATTTGGACCAGTCTAATATTTTGTCGTCTGGTAATAGGTTAACTATTTACCCGATGCCATTTTCAGATGATCAAATAATAGGATTCGTCTCTGAAAAGGTAAAACATTTTCTGAAAAGGTAGTGGTACCAACATTTCCTACTTTTCCCACAATGTTCTTGAAAGCATTCTTCCTGAATGTTGTTATAAGCCTGGATTATGTGGTAAAGGGTTAACCTCTTTACCACACAACCCTGACTTTTAACAACAAAGCCGGGAAAGCAGCCTTTTGAAAGCATTGTGGGAAACAAAGAAAATGCTGGTAACTAGCATTTTCTTCCTTTCCCACAATGTTTTCTACCTGAGAAAGAAGCCTCTTGAAAACATTGTGGGAAACAAAGAAAATGCTGGTAACCAGCATTTTCTTCTTTTCCAACAATGTTTTCTACCCTTTTAGAGACAAGTGTTATGTTTTGAGCTACATTCTTTCAATTTGGACCAATCTACATTTTTGTCATGTGGTAAACGGCTAAGATATAATCATGATCATTATTATTCGCTAATTCTAACCTGCCAGTTGAACATTTTCTCTGGAGACACATGGTCAGATACAACCTCCGAATATTTCCCCTGCATGTCATGCCATGGATTTGAATATTGACTTAAGATGGTTTTGATCGTTCCCGTATCATTTGTGATCTCGTACGTGGTTATGTTAGCATTTCTGTTCAGTAACCTTGGTTCAGCCCAACTCACGTTGACTCTGGTTGCGTCACAAAGTTCATCCTTGTATAACACTGTTCTTACATTCTCCACTTGGCCTGGGCCTGAAAAAAAAGAAAAAAAATGAAACCACAAATAAAATGGACAGTATTATTTACCCTTTGCCAAACAATCACCTGTTTTAACAACCTTGTGGATGACAGCTTTCAAAACTTTGTGGGAAAAAAGAAGAAAATGCTAGACAACCAGCATTTCCTCTTTTTCCAGGATATTTTCTTCTCTTTTTACCCTTTACCACACAACCCCAAGTTTTGACCAGCATTTTCTCCTTTTCCCACAATTTTTTCTTCTTATTCAAAGACTTCTTCCATCATTTGAACCACATTTAAATTGTTGTCTGCAAATGCTTTGGATTTGGACAAGTCTAAAATTTTGTTGTTTGGTAAAGTGTTAAAGACATGTACAACTTGTCACCTGCAAATACTTTCAATACGCACATGTCCAAAACTCTATCATCTGGTAAAGGGTAAATTCTTACGAGCCATGCTCTGGGTCCGTATTCACCAACCATTCTTAAGAACGTTCTTAGACTTAATCTTCAAGATTTTCCAAGTTTAAAAGTAACACACCTTCCGATTGGCTAAACCAAATGGTTTAGCCAATCAGAAGGTGTTTTACTTTCAAATTTGGAAAATTTTGAAGAACAAGACCAAGAATGTTCTTAAGAATGGTTGGTGAATACGGACCCTGGCAAAAGGGGGATTAATACATCTCCATGATATATTACACCAAGCATGTCCTATAATTAACATAAAATCTATTTTGTCAAACAATTGACTGAATCTAAAGATGCCCGCATGGGTAGCTTAGTGGTTAGCGTGTCTGACTCGTGACCTGGTGAGTTGAGAGTTTGATACCCGATTGAGGCAAACTTTCTTTCCAGCGATTTTTTTACCTCTCACCTCGGATGCATGTGAGAAGAGTCAATGGCTTTGGAAAGAAAGTTGTGTCAGTACTGGTGTCAGAAAGCCAGGAAACACATGGGTGCATCACTCACCGCCATGATATTATGGCCTGAGCTGTTAAAGTGGTGTTAAACTCCAATACAAACTAACAAAAATATAAAGACAATCTGTCCTTTGACATGAAAAAAATTGACCAATAGCAAAATGCTTCAACCAAGGTCAGCATGCATGGACTGCGCAGGTTGACATGGGTCAATACTTTTTGCTGATGCATTAAGCCCCCTTTTCACAAAGCATGACTCATTTCTACTTGAATAGAACTTTTTGTGCCCTTAAGCTAGACAGCTTTTGAAAACATTTTGGGAAAAGTAACAATTCCTTGTAGCAGTCCAACACTTATCTCCCATTAAAAAAATGACGAAATAGAGACTCACCTTTGGAAGGGTAGAAATCATTGTGGGAAAAGGAAAAAATGCTGGTAACAAGCCTCACCTTTGGAAGGGTAGAAATCATTGTGGGAAAAGGAGAAAATGCTGGTTACCAGCATTTTCTCCTTTTCCCACGATGATTTCAAAAGGCCTTTCCCTTTTCTAGGGTCGTTTAATCTTAAGATTGTGTGGTAAAGGAATTTAATCTCAGGATTGTGTAGTCAAGGGTTAAGTATTGAACAGACAACACTATCTTTGACTTGTTCATAATGATAGCATTTGTAGATGAAATATCAAAAGGTGGCTAAAATGATGAGATTTGTCCTAGATGGGGCAGAAAACACTGTGGGAAAAGCAGGAAAGGGTTGTTACCAGCATTTTCTCCTTTTCCTACGGTGTTTTCAAAAGTCCTTTTCTTAAGGATTGTTAAAAGTTGAGATTTTGTGGTAAAGGAACAATGTCAAGAATTATAACAAGAACTGTCGCAAAGCAAACAAATAACCCTCACTAGCAGCTTGTCACTGAAGCAGCACAATCAGAGAACGAAAATAATTTTCAAAACAAAGATCATCTGTGATCTTGACTTTTGACCTATGTGACACAAAAACAAAAGGACACCTCTTTGGATCATGGGTAACACTTGTATAAAGTTTCATGATCCTGTATCAAACAGCCATTGAGTTAGAGCATGAAAATGATTTTTAAACAGTTGACCTTTGACCAAAAAACAATAGGGTATGGTTACTCCGTGGGTGATGAGCAACACTTGTATAAAGTTTCAGGGTCCTAGGTCAAAGGGGTTTTGAGTTAAGAGTCCAGAAATGAAAAAGTCTACAGACATTGATGGACCGATGGTTGGACAGATGGACAGACAGACATGGTGAAACCAGTTTACCACCCCTTTACTCTTATTAGATGTGTGTGTGTGTGTGTGTGGGGGGGGGGGGGGGGGTGTAATTACACCTCTACTAGCATTCCGACTTACTACTTTCCCGTGTTGTGACCACAGTTGTTTCCGATGACACACTTGTTCCTGCAGGATTAGATGATGATACCCTGAAGGTGTACTTCCAGAAAGGATGCAAGCCATCTTGGATACATGCAGCTGAGCTGTAATCTGAAGATCAATTAAATGTTTTACAACACAATCCCGAGTTTTAAGGACCCTGAGCAACATGGCTTTTGAAAACATTGTAGGAAAAGGAGAAAATGCTGGTAACCAGCATTTTCTCCTTTTCCCACAATGTTTTCTACTCTATGAACGACAAATTTCATGTTTTATGTTCTCCTATTCTAACAATGTTTTCTACCCTTCCCAAGACAGATTTCAATTTCTAAGTCACATTTATTTTGTTGTCTGCACATGCTTTCAATTTGGTAATGGGTTAAAGGGCGAAACTTAGGTCTCTCTTTCTGAAAATGTTCAGAATAATAAACATAAAGGATTCTACAATGATTAAACTTAAGAGTGGGGAATAAATGAAATGTACAATTTCTGTCAGGGTAAAAGGCTTTAATCTTATAAATCCAAGGCTGGTCTGGTCAGAATCTCTCACAAAACTTGGAAAAAAAAATCTTTTATTCCAATTTCTTTTTGGTGTTTTTTACCCCATACAAAAACTTTTAATGCTTCACCACACAATCTCCACTTTTAAAGACCCTGGAAAAAGGCTTTTTGAAAACATTGTTGGAAAAGTAGAAAATGTGAGTAAACAGCATTTTCTCCTTTTCCCACAATGTTTTCTATCTTGTCAAAGACAGATCTCACTATATGAGCAAACTCTAATTTGTCATTTGTAAACACTTTCAATTTGGACCAGTCTACAATCTTGTCATTTGGTAAAGAGTTAACTCTTTACCACACAATCCCGACTTTCAACGACCCTGAAAAAGAATGCTTTTGAAAACATTGTGGGAACCTATAACACACAGAAATCATCATTTACACTGCATTTGTTGTCTGCAAATGCTTTCAATTTGGTTGAGTCCTACATTTTGTCATTTGGTAAAGAGTTAAGCTTTCTTAAAGCGTAAATTCACCACACACAGGTCACAGAGAGACAGTAAGTCATGCTTTTGAGAAATCAAAATTTTATTACAAAATCTGAAAGGGTCAACTAAATGGCCATATATGCAAAGTTGCAGAGAAATCCAACATGCAGTTTTGGAAAAGAAGATTTCTTTAAGATTTTTCATCTTTGTTCAGTTCTTCTTTTTGCCATGGAAACTACAGAGCTGTTTGCAAAAGTGAATTCCTTAACTTACCAAACAACAAAATTATACACTTGTCCAAATTCAAAGCTGTTGCAGACGACATATTAAATGTGGCTCAACAAATGAAACCTGACTCTGAAAAGGCATAAAACACAGTGAGAAAAGGAGAAAATGCTGGTTACCAGCATTTTTTTTTTTTCCACAATGTTTTCAAAAGGCTTCATCTCAAGGGTCGTTGAAACTCAGGATTGTGTGGTAACAGATTGAACAATTTCTAACAAGGGCAATGGCAGGATAATGTCTGAGGAGTATGGCTAAATTAGTTCTGCAAAATTAGTTTCAGAGGCAATTATGTTTCGTAAAATTTGAAGACAAGCACAAGGCAAACAGTTAAGTTTCAAAAGACTGACAAAAAGACAATAAGACAAAGTACAGCAGACAGGAAGACTTAATAGAGAAATTGCTTATTTTTAGAGATGGGACCACACTGTTGAGTATTGGAATATTCTAAAAATGGCCTACGGTTTAAATACTATTTTCATATAAAATTGTCCATCAAAAGAAAAGAGCTCTAATCAAAAATGCTGATTATCGTTTTTTTTTTTCCTTTTCCGATAGTATTTTCAAAAGGTTTTTTTTTTCAGCGCCAGAGATAACTGAAATAGGGATAATCACCATAGAACAGTTTTAATACAAGCCATGCTCTGTGAAAAGAGAGCTTAATGCATTTGCGAAAAGTATCGACCCAGGTCAGCCTGCGCAATCTGCGCAGGCTGACCTGGGCCGAAACTTTTCGCTGTTGCTCAATTTTCTGTATGTTAAAGGACCAGTCTACCTCTTGATTTATTCGGTTGTTAGACAAAGTGGATTTTTATGGATCCTTAGTTTCGTGACAGCTTGCCTGGTATTATGCAATACGGAGATGCATTAAGCCCCCTTTTGCCAGGGTGTGACTCAATTATAGTTTTACTATACCAATCCCTTTTAAAAAACACTGTGGCAAAAGGGCAAATAGCTCAAAGGCAACTTCTCCTGTGATAATTAGGTTTCATAAAATGTCTGCTACAACACTCAAAAGACACTGAAGGAGTAAATGTGATAATCAATATCAACTGTTACATTGTTTAAAAAATATCAACAGGAAGAGACAATGTTGTTTGCTGTAAGTTAATTATTCTTTAAAACCTTACCACACAATGACGAGTTTTATCCACCCTGAGGAAGAAGCCTTATGAAAACATCGTGGGAAAAGGAGAAAATGCTGGTAACCATCATTTGAGCCACATTTATATTGTTGTCTGCAAATGCTATCAATTTGGACATGTCTACTTTTTTCCCATATGGTAAAGAGTAAAGTCAACTCTTTACCGTATGACAAAATTTTGGACTTGTCTAATCCATAAGCATTTGCTGACTACAAATTAATAAATATGATGAAAATGGTGGGATTTGTCTATGAAAGGGTCCTAGTATTTTCTCCTTTTCCTACATTGTTTTCAAAAGCCTTCTTCCTCAAGGTCGTTTAACTCTTTACCACACAATCCCGGGTTTTAACAACCCTCAGGAAGAAGCCTTTTGAAAACATTGTGGAAAAAGGAGAAAATGCTGGTAACCAGCATTTTCTCCTTTTCCCACAATGTTTTCTACCCTACCCAAAACAAATGTCAATTTTTCAATTACATTTAAATTGTCATCTGCAACTGCTTTCAATTTGGACCAGTTTAAAATTTTGTCGTCTGGTAAAGGGTTAAAAAATATCAACAGGAAGAGACAATGTTGTTTGCTGTAAGTTATTTATTCTTTAACCCCTTACCACACAATGACGAGTTTTATTGACCCTGAGGAAGAAGTGTTTTGAAAATATTGTGGGAAAAGGAGAAAATGCTGGTAACCAGTATTTTCTCCTTTTCCCACAATGTTTTCCACCCTATCAAGGACAAATTCCATCATCTGAGCCACATTTATATTGTCGTCTGCAAATGCTATCGATTTGGGCATGTCTACTTTTTTCCCGTGTGGTAAAGAGTTAAGTAAACTCTTTACCGTATGACAAAATTTTGGACTTGTCTAATCCATAAGCATTTGCTGACTACAAATTAATAAATATGATGAAAATGGTGGGATTTGTCTATGAAAGGGTCCCAGTATTTTCTCCTTTTCCTACATTGTTTTCAAAAGCCTTCTTCCTCAAGGTCGTTTAACTCTTTACCACACAATCCCGGGTTTTAACAACCCTCAGGAAGAAGCCTTTTGAAAACATTGTGGGAAAAGGAGAAAATGCTGGTGACCAGCATTTTCTCCTTTTCCCGCAATGTTTTCTACCCTTTCCAAATCAAATTTCAATTTTTGAGTCACATTTATTTTGTCATCTGCAAATGCTTTCAATTTGGACCTGTCTAAAATTTTGTTGTTTGGTAAAGAGTTAAATTTTGGATGATGTGGTAAAGGGTTAATACGATTCAAAGTTTGCAAATTGAAACTAGATTTTTGTTTTGCCAAACTTTAGATAAAATCTGTACAAAAACTGTTTATCTATATTCGACTCATGAAAATGGTCTTATATTCTTTATAAACAATCCAATTTTTGACTCTTTACCAAATGACAAAATTTAAGACCAGTCCAAATTGGAAGCATTTGCGAAGGACAAAACAACCATTTCTAAAAAATAAAACTTTTTTGGGGAAGAGTAGAATACATTGCAGGAAAAGGAGAAAATGCTGGTTACCTGCATTTTCTCCTTTTCCCACAATGTTTTCAAGAGCTTTTTTTTTAAGGGTTATTAAAAGTTGGGATCGTGTGGTAAAGGGTTAAATAACCCTGAAGAAATAGCTACAGAACACATTTGGGAAAGGGAGAAAATGTTGGCATTTTCTCCTTTTTCCACATGGTTCTCTCCCCTCTCAACAATAATAATCATTATCTGAAGCATAGTTGACTCTTTACCACACAATTCCAACTTTTAACAACCCTGAAAGAGAGGGCTTTTGAAAACAATGTGGGAAAAGGAGAAAATGCTGGAGACCAGCATTTTCCTCTTTTGCCACAATGTTTTCTACACTATCAAATACAGAAACAATCATTTGAGCTACATTTACAGTGTCATCTGCAAAATTTGGTCGAGTCCAAAATTCTGTTGTGTGATAAGGAGTTAAATTAATTTTTTTTTCCAAATTTAAAATCTCTCTTATCTAGTAAGGAGAAAATGAGGTGCAAAATTCTAAGGATTAGAGTTGAACTCTTCAACAAGCGATAGAATTTTAGACTTGTCGAGATTGAATGCATTTGCAGGCGACAAATCAAATGAAGTTAAAATGATGGTAATAGTATCTGGAACTGAAGAAAACCTTGTGGGTATAGGAGAAAATGCTAGCATTTTCTCCTTTTTCCCCACAGGCTTTTCAAAAGGCTATTTCATCAAGGTCATAAAAAGTTTGGGACTATGTGGTACAGAAGTAAGTCCATGTTATGGCATTTTCTTTAAGTCTTTACCAAACGACATAATTTAAGACAAGTCCAAATTGAAAACAATAGCAGACAACAAAATATATGTGACTGAAAAACTGAAATTTGTTCTGGGAAGGGTAGAAAACATTGTGAGAAAAGGAGAAATGCTGGTTACCAGCATTTCCTTCTTTTCCCACAATGTTATCAAAAGCTTCCTTTCTCAGGGTCGTTAAAGGTTGGGATTGTGTGGTAAAGGGTAAAGAAAATTAGGAATGTTTCTCTCTCTCTCACACACACACACACACTGGTAAAAACTTTAATCCATAACATAAACTTAACATGATACCAAATTTCATAAAATATTCCTTCAGTCAAAATATATTTTTACATAAGTTTAACGACTTTCTTCATTTGTACAATAGCAGCATCCTCTAATATCACGTTTGTTAATTTATCTCTTTCATTCATAATTCAACTTTAAAGTCCTTCGCTGCTAACCGAATGGAGAATTCGAGGTCTGTAAGTATCTTTTTTGTTTAAATTTCACCTGTTTTTGGTTAAAGATCAGCATCAGATAGCCAAGGGATAGCTTTTTGTGCAGTCTGATCTTGATCTTTGCCATCCACAAAATATATCTAAGTGGCTATTGGCAGTGAATGAGTTAAAGCCATTCATTGTTTGACAGTTAACCCTTTACCACACAATGTTGCCTTTTAACAACCCTGAGAAAGAAGCCTTTTGAAAACACTGTGGGAAAAGGTGAAAATGCTGGAAAACCCAGCATTTTCTCCTTTTCCCACAATGTTTTCTACCCTATCAAAGACAAATTGCACCATTTGAGCCACATTGAAATTGTCGTCTGCAAATGATTTCAATTTGGACAAGGCTAAAATTTTGCTGCCTGGTAAAGGGTTACGCAACATTACAACCTCCCTCATTGTCCTCACCCATTACCAAACAATCCTCTTTCAACAACCCCAAGGAAACTGGCACCTGAAAACATTGTTGGAAAATGCTGGAAACTACCATTTTCTTTTTTTTCCCACAATGTTTCCTATCCTTTCAAAGACAATTCAATTTATCATCTGCCAAGAAAATTCTACACGGATGAGTCGTGAAATTTTGTTGTTATCACATGTTTTAACAACCCTGAAAAAACATTTTTGAAAACATTGATGGAATGGAGAAAATGCTGATAAACAGCATTTTCTCCTTTTCAACAATGTTTCTTAAACCTTTACAAGAAAAATCTCAAGATTCCACAAATGTCTAATTTGTCATCTGCAATTCCTCCCAACTTGGACACATCTACAATTCTGTTGTTTGGTAGAGAATTAACAGAGTCCCA
This sequence comes from Tridacna gigas, assembly GCA_945859785.2. Taxonomy (NCBI): domain Eukaryota; kingdom Metazoa; phylum Mollusca; class Bivalvia; order Cardiida; family Cardiidae; genus Tridacna; species Tridacna gigas. The sequence goes on along the minus strand of OX244031.2, from coordinate 14,067,515 downwards.
AGAATAATTTTTAGAGAAGCATGCACAAAAAAACTTGATCAAAAACAGTATGTGAAAATCACACTACACAATAATGTGCAGTCTGACCAAGTTTTATGAAGCTGATTGACAAGTTGTGAGCCTTGTATGTAAAGGTTTGACGTTTGGCAGACATCTTGCTTTTTTTTTTTCGACTAAATCCCCTTCAGTATCCATATATTTTATCCCAGCAAAGTTTAAGGGCTTCAATGGCACTTTTAACCCTTTCCCAAACAACAAATTTTGGACTGGTCCAAATTGAAAGAGTTTGCAGACGACAATTTCAAATTTGATGAAAATGGCAGAAAGTTATCAAAAAGGGTAGAAAACACTGTGGGAAAAGGAGAAATTGCTCATTACGAGCAATTTCTCCTTTTCCCACAGTATTTTCAAAAGACTTGTACTGTAGACACGTGAAAACCAGGGCTTGTTTGGGAAAGGGTTAAAGAAGTCCTTTTCTTGACCATTCAAAAAGTCCTCCACTGCATGGATGATGTCATCATCTGAGCGAAAGTTGGTACCGGAATTGTCCTTTTTAAATTTTGGAAACAGATGAAAGTCTGATGAAGCAAGATCAGGTGGATGCTCAAATGATTCAATGCCACAATTGTTAATGGCAGCCATCACAATGACAGACTTGTGAACAAAGGCACATTGTGGAACAATACACTTTTACTGAGTTTTCTGCAGCACTTGAGTTTAATATTTTCTCTTTACTGCCAAAGAAGTGGTGCATAATTAAGATGTGTCATTGAATTTGCAGATAATATACCACAAGAATACCATCAGCATCCCAGAAAAACTGAGGCTATAACCTTTTTAGCTGATGGAACAGTCTTTAACCTTCTTGGCGTGGGTGAACCAGGGTGCTTCCATAGCCTAGACTGTTGTTTGGCCTCTTGGGTGAAATGATGGACCCAAGTTTCATCCATAGTCACATACATCTAGAGAAAGTTAGCAGGAACTGCCTCTAAAAGGTTCAGATTTGCACACAACAAAGTCTGCCTGGTGTGCTTCTGATCGACTGTCGAAGTCTTTTTACCCACAGGGCTGAAAGCTTTCTCATTGCAAGATCTTATATAAGAATGGAATGTACCCTTCCTGTGAAATCCCAACTGTACTGGCTATATATCCACCTGCCACCCTTACATTCTGCCAACTACCTTTTCACTGTAGCATGTGAAGGGGCATCATTCCCTGGTGTTGCCATCATATCAGTATGGATATTTTAAGGTACTAGACACTTCTAAAGCAAATATTGAATCACTGCTCTTTCAACAATTTTGTCCATTTTGAAAAAGTCATTTGCCTTGTTTACTTCAGAAGGCTACCTCTGTGATATAAAGTGACCAAATAACACCTGTCTTTGGGTACACAGTCTTAAATAGTCTGGGAATAGAGGGGCTGAACAAGAACATCCCTGCTTAACTCCTTCAATACAAGGATCACAACTTAGCAATCAGCTATCATAGAAGAAAAACCATGCTTGTACAAAAGCCATGGAGAATAAGGAGATCAGACAAATAACAGCAAAACCTACAAAATAAACCATTTACACCAACCAGATCCTTTAACAAGTTATTGAAAAGAACTTTTTTATGCAACATCAGAATTTCTCTCAATGTTTGCAACTTCAATATTTATATATCCACTTATCAGAGCCCTGTTTGTTGTCTGCAAATAGTTTCAGTTATGGACAAGTCCAAAATTTTGTGTTAGAATTGGGGTAAAGGAAAGGAAAATCATATCTGAGGTTGTTTATTTGTCTGGTTGTTTGTTGTTAAACACTTTTTTCAATATCATTCATTTAACTCTTTACTAAACAACAAAATCTTAGACTGGTCCTAATTGAAAATTAAAGTTCGGTCAAATAATGAAATTTGTTCTGGAAGGGTACCAGCATTTTCTCCTTTTCCCACAATGTTTTCAAAAGGCTTTCTCTGGATCATTATAAGTCGAGATTGTGTGGTCAAGAGTTAAATCCCAGCTGCCACTTCTCCTGTTTATCCTTTTCTGGATTTTTTCTTTACCAGGGTAAGTATTCACCAACTATTCTGAAGAACATTCTTAGTCTTATTATCCAAGATTTTCTTGATTTGAAAGTAACACACATTCTGGTTGGCTAAAACCATTTGCTTTAGCCAATCAGAAGCTGTGTTACTATCAAATTTAGAAAATTCTGCAGATTAAGACAAAGAATAATCTTAAGAATGGTTGGTGAATACGGACCCAGTACTTCCCACAACAATCTTTCCAAGCCACTGACTGCTTTCTCACATAAACATCAACAAAACAAGTTCAGCGGTGAGTGAGTAATGAATCCTGTCACAAGGAATATCATTAATGCTCAGACAGAATTTGGCTATGCTGGGAAATTAAACGAGTGACCAGTTGGTTTCAAGCCCTGTGTTTTAACAACTAAGCAACCAGACTCAGCTATAGAATCTGTGAACAAACTTACAACAAGGACGATATTCAATGTATCCAGGTTGGTGTGAATCATATGAGCCATGCACTGTGAAAAAGGGGACTATATGCATCTGCAAAAAAAGTATCGACCCAGGTCAGCCTGTGCAATCCGCACAGGCTGACCTGGGCCGAAACTTTTTGAATTTTGGTAAATTTTTTGCATATCAAAAGACCAGTGTACATCATAATTCAGTTGGTTCTTAGACAAAATGGATTTTATGGATCCATAATTATGTGATGACCTGCTTAGTATCATGGATCGCAGAGATACATTAAGCCACCCTTTTGCCAGAGCATGGCTCATATTAACTGTGGTAGAGTTTATTTTGAAGGTTTTACTGTATCTTCCAAGAAGGTATTTATGAACACATGTAGAGATCTAAATGCAATTTACAGATATAACCAGTCAAACTACATACTTTGATATGCATTGTTAGCTGAAAGATAATGTGTTTATAAAGTAAGCCATTTATACATGAAATCTTTAACCCTTTACCAAATAATTTGATGATTTAACCCTTTACCAGATGACAAAATTTTATTAACCTTGTCCAAATTGAAGGCATTTGCAGACGACAATTTCAGTGTGGCTCAAATGGTGCAACTTTTCTTTGATAGGGTAGAAAACATTGTGGGAAAAGGAGAAAATGCTGGTTACCAGCATTTTCTCCTTTTTCCACAATGTTTTCAAAAGGCTTCTTTCCTAGGGGCGTTAAAAGGTGTCATTTTGCAGTTAAGGGTTAAGGACCTCAAGGAAGTAGGTTTTAAAAACAATGAGAAAAGTAGAAAATGCTAGTAACCAGTATTTTCTACTTTTTCTATATTGTTTTCTACCTTTCCATGAGAAAATCAAATCCTTTTCCAATTTGTTGTCTGCCAATATTTTCAATTTTGGCAATGCTTAAAATTTAATCTTGTTTTCTAGCAAAGAGTTAAAGTAATTATGCCTACAGTGTATAATTTACGTAACCACAACTAACAGACAAGAGGGCTACTGACCCTTAAACACTCACCTGAGTAATATTGATTGATAATGCTGAAGAGATTCCGGTTATGATGATATAAAACACATAAGTGTTAGTAACCTACAGTTCGACCAATATGACTATCATCAAGACAAACATTCTGCCAATGTTTCATGATTGTATCAGACCGAAAATGCGCCCTTTAGCATGCAAGCACGGTTTTTTTAAGTTTTGTCCCCTTGACCTACTTTTTGACCCATTGTGACCAAATTTCACACATGTCCAAGATTTCATTAAGGCAAACGTTCTGACCAAGTTTCATGAGTATCAGACCGAAAATGTGGCCTCTAGAGAGCACACAAGGATTTTTCTATGATTCGAGTGACCTACTTTTTGACCTGACATAACCCGATTTTAAATTTGCGCAAAATATCATCAAAACGAACATTCTGACCAAGTTTCATGAGTGTCAGACTGAGAATGTGGCCTCTGGAGTGCACACAAGGTCTTTTCTAAGATTTGTCCCCCTGACCTACTTTTTGACCCATTGTGACCTGATTTCACACCTGTCCAAGATTTCATCAAGACAAACATTCTGAACAAGTTTCATGAGCATCAGACTGAAAACGTGGCCTCCAGAGTGAACAAGGTTTTTCTATGATTTGGCCCATTGACCTACTTTTTGACCCGACATGACCCAATTTCAAGTTTGTCTAAGATATCATCAAAACAAATATTCTGACCAAGTTTCATGAGTTTCAGACTGAAAATGTGGCCTCTAGAGTGCACACATGGTTTTCCTAAGATTTTGCCTAGTAACCTACTTTTTGACCTGACATGACTCAGTTTCAAACTTGTTTGAGATTTTATCAAGACAAAAAACAATGTCCAAGTTTCATGAGTATTGGACTGAAAATGTGGCCACTAGAGTGCACACAAAATAATTGTTGCTAACCACATGACAGACACAGCAAGATCACAGAAGCTCACCATCAGCATTTTGTGCTCAGGTGAGCTAAAACAATTTACACAACAACAACTGTTACAACACTTTAGGACTACAAATTAAATTACGATAAAGCTTAGAGACAACATTGGTACATATGATGGCATGCCACGTGAGCTGCAATATTTCTACCAAACAAAACAATTTTGTTTTTAACCCTTTACCACATAATCCCGAATTTTAACAACCCTGAGAGAGAAAGCTTTTGAAAACATTCTGGGAAAAGGAGAAAATGCTGGTAACCAGCATTTCCTCCTTTTCCCACAATGTTTTCCACCTTGCCCAAAACAAAGTTCAATTCTTGACTTACATTTATTTTGTCACCTGCAATTCCTTTAAATATGGACTTTGCTAAAATTTTGTCATCTGTTAAAGAGTTAACCCTTTCCCAAACGACAAATTTTGGACTGGTCCAAATTGAAAGAGTTTGCAGACGACAATTTTAAATTTGATGAAAATGGCAGAGAGGTCTCAAAACCGGTAGAAAACACTGTGGGAAAAGGAGAAATTGCTCGTTATGAGCAATTTCTCCTTTTCCCACAGTGTTTTCAAAAGACTTGTACTGCAGACACTTGAAAATCAGGGCTTGTTTGGGAAAGGGTAATAGGTTTCCACATGAACAATGAACAAAATTTTAGACTTCCAAACCAAAAGCATTGGCAGACAACAAATTCCATGTAGCTCAAATGATGGCATTTGTCTTTGACTGAGCAAAAAACATTTGGGGGGGGGACTGGAAGGTAAAATACTGGTTACCAGCATTTTCTCCTTTTTGCACAATGTTTTAGGTGTCTTTGACTCAACAATACTTGAGTCAATTACATCAGCATGCAGTCAATCTTTACCACACAACAAAACTTTAGACTTGTCCAAATTGAAAGCATTTGCAGATGACACAATAGATACAGCTCACATAGTAAGATTTGTCTCTATAAGGGTAGAAAACATTGTGGGAAAAGGAGAAAATGCTGGTTATCATCTCCGGGGTTGTTATACTATGGGATTGTTAAGTAAAGAGTTAATATTATTTCAACTACATGTACATGTATATTATTATACAGCACTCTGTTTTTTGCAATACAAAATAAGACACATTTCCAATGCTTCTGTGTGCTCTTTCTACTTCCAACAACTTGTGCACACATTTTTCCTCCTTGCTGGCCTGTTTGTTTTGAAACATTGTACCTAACTGTGAAGGCTCTCATAATTAGCAGTATCTCCTTTTAACACACTGTTTGCATAATTATGTAAACTGTGTTCATCCATTTAGCCTTAATTTCTGCTGATCATCCACATTTTCCTGTCAAAAAAATAGCAAAAAAGGTGAACTTACCCGTTTTAAAACATGGGGTTACATTTGCTGTCCTGTTAACGATAACATCCCATACCAAAAGGGTATAATTAACGAGCCCTGGGTTCCTACCAGGAATGGTCCAAGAGACATTGACTGAGGTTGAGTTGATCACCTGGGCGCCCACATTTGTTACTGGTTCAGGCTCTACAAGAAGACTTGAATACGTCACAAAAAATGGGTTTCAATCATTACCCCCTTAACCGTGTTTTCACGTCCTTGAGCAAGTACAACTGAGAAAAGGGAGAAAAAGCTAGTACCCAGCATTTTCTCCTTTTCCCGCTGTTTTCTGCCCTTTTATAAATAAATCTTATCACTCAAGCTAGGTTTAACCCTTTACCAAACAAGCCAGGGTTTTCATGAACCTGGGGAAAAGGCCTTTTGAAAACACTGTGGGAAAAGACGAAAATGCTGATAACCAGCATTTTCTTCTTTTCCCACGATGTTTTCTTCCCTTCCAAAGGCAAATTTCAATTTTTGAGTCATGTTTAATTTGTCGCCTGCAAATGCTTTCAGTTTGGACCAGTCTAAAGTTTTGTCTTTTGGTAAAGAGTTAATATAATGTCAACAAATGGTGCAAAACAGGGATACAAAACTGCGTGAGCAACAAAGTTACAGCAGTGAAGTTATAAGGATATAATACGCTGATTTGCCTGTATGTAGCATACTGGTCTCTATCAAGGACAGATGTGAAGTTCAACCCTTTACCACACAATCCAAAGTTTTTTCACCCTACCAAATTCGACTTTTAAAAACATTGTGGGAAAAGGCTGGTAACCAGCATTTTCTCTCTTTCCCACAATGTTTTCTACTCAAAAGCAAATTCCATCATTTGAGCACATGCTTTCAATTTGGTAGAGTCTAAAATTTTGTCGTTTGGTAAAGGGTTAATGTATAGCTTGTGTCAGTATAAGGGGACACTTATACTGCTCTGCTACAGAGCTAGCTTATGCTGCTACATTGTAGAGTGTTTGCCTCGAGGTCCTGTGTTCAATCCCCTTCCCAGGAGGTTATTTATCAGAGCCGTTACATTGATGCCCATAGTAAAAATACTCACCGAGTTGAAAAAATAGGGTTACAGTACTTGAAGTGAAGGATTCCAGCATTTTTTCCCTTTCCCACAATGTTTTCTACCCTATCAAAGATCTCCTTTTCCCAGAATGTTTTCTACCCTATACTAGAGAAATTTAGTGATTTGTACCACCGTTAATTGATCATCTGCAAAGGCTCATAATTTAGCCAAGTCTAAAATTCTGTCATCTGGTAAAGACTTAAGTCATGAAGGGCAAATTTGTTTTAGGATGTTATGAGCTTACTAAATTTACTTCTGTGACTGAAGTCACTGTTATGTTAACACTATACTGCACAATCCCAAGTTTTAATGACCCTGAGGAAAAAGCCTTTTGAAAACATTGTGTGAATAGGAGAAAATTCTGGTGACCAGCATTTTCTCCTTTTCCCAGAATGTTTTCAACTCTTTCACAGCCAAATCTCATAATTCCAGCCACCTTTAAATTGTCGTCTGCGAAATACCCAGCCACTTTCAAATTGTCGACTGCAAATGCTTTCAATTTGGATAACTCCAAATTTTTCTCGTTTGGTGAAAAGTTAAAATGTCAAAGAGAATAAAGACTGCACATACTTAGTAAAGATGTTTGTTGAGTTGTATTTGATTCTGGTCCAAGCCCAACACTTGTATAAGCAACAACAGAGACAGTATAGTTTGTAAAGGCTGCCAGACCCTCTATTTTGTACTTCATTGCGCGCTGATTAAGGCTTACACTTACTGTTTCATTTGGACAATCTTCATCACTGTTGCTTACCTGAAAGGAAGAAACTTCAGCAGTCCCAAATGCAGCTTAACCCTTCAGCACATAATCCCGACTTTTAATGACCCAGAGAAAGAAAGCGTATGAAAACATACTGGGAAAAGGAACAACTGCTGGTACCCAGCATCTTCTCCTTTTCCCACAATGTTTTCTACCCTTCCCAAAACAAAGTTTCATTTTTTAGTCACATTCATTATGTCATCTGCAAATGCTTTCAATATGGGCTAGCCTAAAATTTTGTCATGTTAACTCTTCACCACACAACAAAATATTTTGTTCATAGTAAAACCGTTTGCAAACGACAAATTGAGTATGGCTAAAATGATGGGTTTGTCTTTGGAAGGGTACAAACTTAGCTGGCAAAAGAGAAAATACTGATTACCAACATTTTCTTCTTTTCTAGCAATATTTTGAAAAGCTTCATTCTTTGGGATTGTTAAAACAGTGACTTGTTTGTTAAAGAATTAAGTGTTTTGATAGAGAAGACACATGGTTGAGCCTGGCTTGTCTTATACATTACAAGAAGTCCACTGGCCCTGATGCCCTCACCTGAATAAGGTGATCTAGATACATAAAGTTGTGGATTGAAAACTGAGGCCTCTAGAGTGTTCACACAGTTTTTTAAAGAAATTGTAGATACCCATATGATGCAAGGCAAGACTCAGCACAATCACAAAAGCTCATCTTGAGCACTTCATGCTCAGATGAGCTAAAATGTCTAAGTTCAAGAGGAAATACATTATCTAGACATCCCAAAATTGTGCCTCACACTTCAAAACTTTTAGGTTAATAGTTGACATCTGAAACAAAAAGTGCCATAATAATCTATCAAGTATAGTCCACTGATGAGCTTCTAATTTTGTCATGCTTATAGTTTCATTTGATACTATGAGAGTTTGAAACATGTTTCGCAAAAGGGGAAAGCAACTAATTTAAGACAAATCTATTTCACTCAAAGAAAACAAAACACATACCGGTATTTTTTAGCCCTTTCCCATACAGTTCCGTGTTTTAGAGACCCTGAGGAAGCAGCCTTTTGAAAACATTGTGGGGAAAGAAGAAAATGCTGGTAACCAGCATTTTTTCCTTTCCCCACAATGTTTTCTACCCTTTCTGAGACAAAATTCATCATAGGAGCAACATCTAATTTGTCGTCTACAACACCTTTGTATTAGGATGAGTCTAAGATGTATTTAGACGAGTCTAAAGTGGTAAGGAGTAAAAAAGATATGAAGAAACTTCCTCAGCTAGAAATTACTCGCAATGAGCAACTCTTTCTCTCATCAAAACAAACAATTTCAAGCACCATTGTGTTGGGTCTATGTGCAATTCAGTCTTGAGACCCTGCTGAACAATTTCATAGTTTAACCCTTACCCTGCTAAATAAATGAAATGAACTTTTCAAACCGATAGTAAAAATCCGAATAATGCTATTTCCAAATTATTTTTAGCAAAAAAGTATCTCCTCATAGGACGGTGTAGATCAAAGATCAGACTGCACGTTCTGATCTTGATCTACAATGTCCGCAAAAGGTCAGCGAGTCACGATTAGCAGCCTAGGGGTTAAATGCTCTGGAGACTAAGGGTTTTGAAAACATTGTGGGAAACAGAGAAATTTTTGTCTCATTTATTTTGCAGATTAACTCTTTCCCAAATGACAAAATCTTAGACTGGTCCAAATTTAATGCATTTGCAGATGACACTTTACATGTAGCACAGAGGATGGGACCTCTATCAAAAAAGGGTCAAAAACATTATAGGAAAAAGAGAAAATGCTGGTTACCAGCTTTTTATGTTTCTCCCACAGTATTTTCAAAAGCCTTCTCAAACAGGGTTGTTAAAGTTTGGGACAGTGTGGTAAAGAATTAAGGGTCAAGTTTGTTTCAAGAGACTCTGAGTTAATACTTTTCACCCTTCACCACAATATCCCGAGTTTTAACAACCCTAAGAAAAAGACCTTTTGAAAACATTGTGGGAAAAGGAGAAACCAGCATTTTTTTCCTTTTCCCACAATGTTTTCTACCAGTCCAAAGGTGAATTTCTATTTTTGGGTGACAATTATTTTGTCATTTGCAAAAGCTTTCAACTTGAGCAAGTAAAAGAAAATCGCTGTTTGGAAATGGTTTAATTAAACAAACAGTGCACTTACTTGAACCTGATTGGATGATGGACTGGTGAAAAGTACTTCACACCAGTTTCCTGATCTACTACTAGTCTTTATCCATCTCAACAAATAAGACACGACATCACCATTCGGCTGACTGGGTCGGCTCCATGTTACGTTTAAAGTGTCATTGTAAGGTGTCACAATTAACTCCTCAACTGTGCCAGGCTCTAGAATAAAATACAACATTTACATTAACCCTTTCCCAAACAAGCCCTGGTTTTCACGTGTCTGCAGTACAAGTCTTTTGAAAACACTGTGGGAAAAGGAGAAATTGCTCATAACGAGCAATTTCTCCTTTTCCCACAATGTTTTCTACCCTTTTTGAGAACTTTCTGCCATTTTCATCAAATTCAAAATTGTCATCTGCAAACTCTTTCAATTTGGACCAGTCTAAAATTTATCATTTGGGAAAGGATTAATGCTTTCCCCAACAACAAAATTTTAGACTGGTCTATATTGCAAGCATATGCAGACGACACAATAAATGTGGCTAAAAGATGGTATTTGTGTCTGAAAGAGAAGAAATTATGGGAAAAGGAGAAAATGCTAGTTACAAGTATTTTCTTCTTTTCCCACAATGTTTTCAAAAGGCCTCTTTTGCAGGGCTGTTAAAACTATAGATTGTTTGGTAAAGGGTTAAAGCTTGAATCCTAATCGAATGGACAAAAATTTGCTTTTATCACCTGAAACATATTCATAGCAGCGACTTGGCCAACATCCTTGTAAAATACTGATAACTAATGTGAAATATGGTAAAATATATGACTCCATACCAAACAAAATATGGCAAAAGGAAACTCACACCATGTTCACTGCATGCTTCAATTCTTTACCAAACGACAAAATTTCGGACTCAACCAAACTGAAAGCATTTTGCAGACGACAAATCAAATATAGTTCAAAAGATGACTTCTGTCTTTGATATGGTAGAAAACATTGTGGGAAAAAGAGAAAATGCTGGTTAACAGCATTTTCTCCTTTTCCTGCAATGTTTTCAAAAGCCTTGCTCTTCAGGGTCGTTTAAAATTGGGACTGTGTTGTACTGGGTTAAACACTTAATTCTCTTAGAAAAGTTTACAATTGTGTTTGTAGATGGTCATCTTCAAAAAGTCAAACAACTTATCAAAGCTGATAAAACTAAAGTAAGTATAGAGGATCTTACATCATCAGTGTTTATGTATTGTCATTTTTATCAAACAAGTCTTTGTTTGCAGATGCAGTTTGGTTTGAATGTATACATACACAGGAAGATAGCTTTTTGGCATGTACGTCAAAAGAAGAATGAAACAGTATTTACAGGCTAAGTCAAATTATTTATGTAACTATGATGATTTTAAATTACTTTGGCTGCACGAAAATGAAACAAGAGGGCCACTGGCCCTATAGTGCTCACCTGAGTGAGGTCACCTAGGACTGATAAGGCTGAAAAGATCCTGGTCATGATAATGTAAAATGCATGAGTTTAAGTGATCTACTTTTCGATTGGTTGAAAGCCTATTTTTTAATTTCTAATCTGGCTCAAAATTTGGCATCTAGAGTCACACAATGTTTTTCTAAGATTTGGCCCTGTGACCTATTTTTTGAGCTGATGTGACTCGATATCATTCTTTTCCGAGATTTCATCCAGACAAACATTCTGACCAAGTTTCATGAGTATAAGGCTGAAAATGTGGCCATTAGAGTGCAGACAACGTTTTTCTAAGATCTGGCCCTGTGACCTACTTTTTGACCAAATGTGGCCCAATTTCAAACTTGTCCAAGATTTTATTAAGGCAAACATTCTGACCAGGTTTCATGAGTATCAGGCTGAAATTGTGGCCTTTAGAGTGCACACAAGGTTTTTCAAAGATTTGGTCTTGTGACCTACTTTTTGACCTGACATGAACCAATTTCAAGCGTGGACAAGATTTAATACAGACAAACATTCTGGCCAAGTTTCATGAGTATCAAGCTGAAAATATGGCCTTTACAGTGTACACAAGGTTTTTCTAAGATTTGGCCCAGTGACCTACTTTTTAACCGGACTTCACCCAATTTCAAATTTGTCCGAGATTACAACCAGACAATCATTTTGACCATGTTTCATGAATATCAGGCTGAAAATTTAGCCTCTTGAGTGCACACAAGCTTTTTCTAAGATACAGCCCAGTGACCTACTTTTTGACCTGATATGACCCAATATCAAACTAGTCCGAGATTACATCCAGAAAAAATGTGGCCTCTAGAGTGCACACAAGCTTTTTCTAAAATTTTGGTCCTATGACCTACTTTTTGACCCCATGTGACCCAATTTCCATCTTGTCCAAGATTTTATCCAGACATACATTCTGACCAAGGTTCATGAGTATCAGGCTGAAAATGTGGCCTCTAGTGTGCACACAAGGTCTTTCTAAGATTTGGTCCTGTGACCTACTTTTTGACCTCACATGACCCAATTTCAAACTTGTCCAAGATTTTATCCAGACAAATATTCTGACCAAGTTTTATGCCTATCAGGCTGAAAATGTGGCCTCTGGAGTGCACACAAGCTTTTTCTAAGATTTGTCCCTGTGACCTACTTTTCGACCCCATGTGACCCAATTTCAAACTTGTCCAAGATTTTATCCGGACAAAGATTCTGACCAAGTTTCATGAGTATCAGGCTGAAAATGTAGCCTCTAGACTGCACACAAGATTTTTCTGAGATCTGGCCCTGTGACCTACTTTTTGACCCATTGTGACCCAATTTTAAACTTGTCCAAGACTTCATCATGACAAACATTCTGACCCAGTTTCATGAGGATCTGGCTGAAAATGTGGCCGCTAGTGTGCACACAAGGTAAATGTTGACGACCCCACAATGCACGACACACTATGGATGCCGGACACAGCTTGATCCCAAAAGCTCACCTTGAGCACTTTGCGTTCAGGTAAGCTAAAAAAATATGTCTAAGCAACAATGACGTTATTTTCCAGTGAATGTGTGAAATAATATGAATTCAGGCACATGGTTGGTTTCTCCCGCTAAAAACAACAAGAACTGGGACCTGAAAATGGCATATTATCAAAAATAAGTTTAAGTAAGGGTTTCATACGCTGCTGGAGGAGGTTCTATGTAAAATAATAGTGTATTCCATACACAAAAAGAAAGGTAAAGACGGTTCACCTGTCTCGTTAGTCCGGGTTTCTATTGAAGCACTGCCATTACTAAGGAAGGCTTCATTTATGGTGAAAATTTCAAACCTGTAGAATGCTCCTGAAATAGAAATGACCAACATGAATAATATACCAAAGGTTTAGTCCCTTACCACATGTTCCCATGTTTTAATGACCTTGGAGAGAGGCACTTTGAATACACTGGAAAAAGCAAAGAATGCTGGAAACCATCACTTTCTTGTTTCCCATGTTTTCTTTCCTTTTTAACCCTTTACCAAATGACAAAATTTTAGACTAGTCCAAGTTGAAAGCATTTGCAGACAACAAAATAAATGTGACTGAAAAATTGATTTTTTTTTTTTTTCAGAAAGCGTAGAATACATTGTAGGGAAAGGAGAAAATTTCTCTCTCTTTCTCAGGGTCGTTAAAAGTCAGATTGTGTGGTAAAGGATTAACCCTTTACCACACAATCACGAGTTTTAACGACCCTGGGAAAGAAGTCTTTTGAAAACTCTGTGGGAAAAGGAGAAAATGCTGGTAACCAGCATTTTCTCCTTTTCCCGTAATTTTTTCTACCATTTAGAGCCAGGTTTCATCAGTTGAGTCGCACTTAATTTGTCGTCTGTACCAGCTATGAATCTGGAGAAATGTAAAATTTTGTTGTTTGGTAAAGAGTTAAACCAAATCCCAACATTTCAGCCAAATTTGTCATCTGCAAATGCTTTCAATTTGGAGAAGTCTAAGGTTTTAGCGTTTGGTAAGGAGTTAACAAGAGCACCCTAAATGAGTTCCCAAGCTCAGCTGTAGTTGCTATCTAGTGATAATTCTAAGTTGAAAATATATGGAGGATATTTGCTATTTTTGGTGAAAGATCGAAATTTATTGCATTGAGTGAACATCATTGGTAATATTTTCACGAGTGGCACAGGCAAAACTGAAAATATTACCAATGATGTTCACAAGATGAAATAAATTTCAATCTTTTACCCCAAAAAAACAAATATTCTATTTATTTCATGCTTCTAACCCCTTTTTTGTTGGGACTTTCATCAAAATCCATTACAGCTGTTTTCGGTAATTCCCCTTGTTGTACCCTTCTCACATAACAACGCATTACGATATTACGTAAAGCGCGAGAAATATAGTTTAAATTACGTCAAAGTTCCCTCCATCTGAATGGACACAAATTCAATCAATCAACCCAAAGGTTCAGCGTTTGGTTGGTTAACCCTTTCCCAAACAAGCCCTGGTTTTCATGTGTCTGCAGTACAAGTCTTTTGAAAACACTGGGAAAAGGAGAAATTGCTCGTAACGAGCAATTTCTCCTTTTACCACAGTGTTTTCTACCCTTTTTGAGACCTTTCTGCCATTTTCATCAAATTTAAAAATTGTCGTCTGCAAACTCTTTCAATTTGGACCAGTCCAAAATTTGTCATTTGGGAAAGGGTTAAAAGTCGGGATTGTGTGGTAATGGGTCAAACTGAGCAATATGGACAGCATGTGCAGACAGACGATTCAATGTTACTGAAACAATGGAATTTTTGATAGGTGGGGTAGTAAATTGGTTACCAGCATCTTGTCCTTTTCTCACAATGTTTTAAAAGTTTCTTTTCTTCAGGATCGTTAAAATGAGGGATTGTTTGGTAAATATTTAAAAGGTCAAGGATATATAGTGTATGTATGAGGATTCTGTGGCATTACGGCAGCCTCTCTGTCACTGTCTATTTTGGGATGTGCAAATCACGTTAATTTTTTTTAGATCCCGCATAAATTTAGACCCAATGCTTGACAATCCTGCATAAAAAGAGAGTAATGAAAAAGTCCCAAAACAAAGAATTTACTCTTGCCTCACATAAAATACCGTTGTCTTGAATAAAACAGCATCATTGCCGAAGCTGTTTTGCAACATATTAGGCCTACATGTATGTCCATTAAAGTAACCTCCCTTAACAGGAAGTGAGTCAAAACAGCCCACTTCAAAAACGATCCTGTCCAAAATGGTCCACTATACCTCATACTGAACTACTGACAAAAAAAACGTTGTAGGAAACAGACAAAATGCTGGTAGCCAGCATTTTGCCCTTTCCCACAATGTTTTCTACCCTTCTCATAACAAATTTCAAATTTTGGGTCACAATTTTTTTTTGTCATCTGCAAATGCTTTCAAATTGGGCAAATCTAAAATTTTGTTGGTTGGTACAGAGTTAAACTTTTGTCATCTGGTAAAGAGTTAAACAAAATATATCTTATTTCTTAGTCTTAGACTATTGTAAATACTTTTTTATTTGCTGTAGACTGTATACATAATACAAAATACTGTGACATTGCCATTGACATCATCTTTAGTACTTATGTACTTGGGAAAATCAGCTATATACCAGATCCCTCTCTACACTATACAGATAAGCATAAACTAAAAATTCTATAGTTACCCAGAGCTCCAGATAGAGGGAGTGATTTTGATTTCAAAACTGAAAACATTAATCACTTTCCACTAAACCCTATGTTATGGGTACTCATTAGAATCGTCTCATTGAGACGATTCTAATGAGTACCCACAACATAGGGTTTGGAAGAGAAATAATGGATACCATCACTCCCTTTTATCTGGAGGTCTGGTTACCAGCTAATCTTCTCTCTAGAGCATACCTGGAATTAATTGGGTGAAATTCTGTACTTTAATAGTATTATCATATTCAGCTGTTGTATTGGTACAATTCTGGGGTGGAAAGGTCTCGTCCTTATACACTTTACTTTGCCAACAAATCTGATAATCAACCAATGTGCCTCTCACTTCATTTGGTTGTTTCCACTGTAGCCTCAGAGAGCTGCTTGTAACCATGGAAACAGAAGCATCATGGGGAGGATCTGGGACTGAAGTAAGAACAAAGCAAAACAGATTTCAAAACTGTAGCCCCTTGGTCTCGGACAAGTAAGCTTTCATTCAACGTCACAATGTTGAGCATGTTTTACAATGAACCCTTAATAGTTCAAATATGTGATGTGTGAATATGTTGACTCTTTCCAAAAGTTTCTTGGGACAGATATGTTGAAGGGAAAACAGTGTAGCAGAAGAATACATGAACAAACTGCTGCTGAGCTGCTCTTTAACCCTTTCCCAAACAACAAATTTTAGACCCTTCCAAACTGAAAGAGTTTGCAGACGACAATTTCAGATTTGATGAAAATGGCAGAAAGTTCTCCAAAAGGGTAGAAAACACTGTGGGAAAAGGAGAAATTGCTCGTTACGAGCAATTTCTCCTTTTCCCACAGTGTTTTCAAAAGACTTGTACTGCAGACACGTGAAAACCAGGGCTTGTTTGGGAAAGGGTTAAGAAATACTGCTTCTTCCGTTGGCATGAATACTGAATGACCTTGTACATGAGCCATGCTCTATGAAAATGCTCTGTAAACAGTTGCCTATGTGGCCAGTGTAGATCAAGATTAGACTGCACAAAACATGCAGTCTGATCTTTGATCTGCACTGTCCACATTGCTGAAACATTCTGGCTAAGAGCAACCTTGAAACTGCAATTATTTGGGTTTTATTTCTAGACTGAAAATCTCTTTGGTTTATTTGGCGTTTTAAGGGTTAATTTTATCTCTCACTAAAAAGATGTTTTCAATGTAAATCTGTAGCGAATTTCTTTGAGGTGGTCTACGGATTAACCCTTTACCACACAATCCCGAGTTTTAACGACCCTGAGAAAGAAGCCTTTTGAAAACATTGTGGGTGGGAAAAGGAGAAAATGCTGGTAACCAGCATCTTCTCCTTTTCCCACAATGTTTTCTAACCTTTCAGAAACAAATCCAATAACTTCAGCCAAGTTTAAATTGTCGTCTGTTAATGCTTTGAATTTGGACCAGTCTGAATTACTGTTGTGTGGTAAAGAGTTAAAACATGCAGAATGGTCTTGAAAAACATAGTGAGGACATTCATTGTTTTGAGCAATTTCTACTTGTGCAATAATGAATTCAACAGATATCTCTACAGCAGGCCTCAAAAATATATATATCTCCATAAGATACAGAGCTCGGGATAAGGAGTGATGATACTCTAAATGCATTATTTCTCTTCCAAACCCTATGTTGTGGGTACTCGTTAGAATCGTCTCAATGAGACGATTCTAATGAGTACCCATAGGATAGGGTTTAGTGGGGATTAATTAATGTTTTTAATTTTGAAAATCAAAATCACTCCCTTTGTCTGGAGCTCTGATAATAAGCAGTTGCATCATTTGTGACATCTTTTTCAAACTTCATCTGCTGCAGACACATTAAATCAACCCATTTCCAATGACCCTGAAGGAAAATGCTTTTGAAAACATTGTGGGCAAAGGAGAAAATGCTGGTACCCAGCACTTTCTCCTTTACCTACAATATTTTAAAAAGCCTTTTTTCCCAGGTTGTTTGGTAAAGGGTAAATAATGTATAATTATTGGGACATATACATGACACATAACAGTCAGTGATCATGATTGTAGTCAACTAAATGAATTGAACCCAGGTAACGGAATCAGTATTCTACAGACTATTGTTCTATCATCATCTTCATCATTATCATTATACAACTGAAGTCTTACCTTTCACATCTGTCTTGAAACTCCCAGATCTGGTATCACTAGACTTGCCATGGCTAATTGCCACAATCGACACATTGTATCTCTGTCCGTCCTTCAAGTTATAAATTGGTAGTGTGTTAGTACTAGTATTATTAGTGATTGCAGGGTGAGGTCCATATACTGTGATGTTGTAGTACTCCACATTCCCCTCTGATGGCTCCCATGCCAATGTTATGTTGGGCCCAGTTAAGTTTGATTGTGTTTCATTGATCTCTCCGGGTACTGCAGGAACTGGTAAATATAACAGAGAGAATCACATGCTGATGCCAATCCTCCACTGCAGTAACTTAATTTTCATTGAGTCAAAAAAAGGACATAACTGTGTTAACCCTTTCCCAAACAAGCCCTGGTTTTCACGTGTCTGCAGTACAAGTCTTTTGAAAACACTGTGGGAAAAGGAGAAATTGTTCGTAACGAGCAATTTCTCCTTTTCCCATAGTGTTTTTTACCCTTTTTGATAACTTTCAGCCATTTTTGTCAAATTTAAGATTGTCGTCTGCAAACTCTTTCAATTTGGACCAGTCCAAAATTTGTCGTTTGGGAAAGGATTAAATATACTTCAATGGTTACCTGTCCTTGTTGTACAGGTTCCCCTTTTGATTGTTAACAGCATGTCCGAGTTGAAGCAAATATCTTCAGTAATAAGAGAGAAATTTTTCTGTGAAACAGCCAAGCTGACAAGAGCACTGTATGCAGGTGCCATTGCTGCCATACAGTTGCGTTTAGAAAAAGATTGATTTTCAGAGAAAATTCTTAGTTGTCTAAAAAATATTTTGATGGTTACCTGCCCTTGTTGTATGGGTTCCCGTTTTGATAATTAAGAACTAGTGTGAGATTAAAGTAAAAATGTTTTGTAATGACAGAGATATCATTTTTGCATGATAACGCAGACAACGAAAGGGCTTTGACAATACCTAGATGTTTTCTTTGAAAACAGCCAAGCTATTAAAAGAGAAACGTAGAGGAGAAACATTAACCTTAAACTCTTTACCACACAATCTCGAGTTTTAACAACCCTGACAAAGAAGCCTTTTGAAAACATGGTGGGAAAAGGAGAAAATGCTGGTAACCTTTTCCCACAATTTTTCCTAGCCTCTCCAAAACAAATTCAATTTTTGAGTTACATTCATTTTGTTGTCTGCAAATGCTTTCAGTTCTGACTAGTCTAAAAATTTGTCATTTGGTAAAGAGTTAAAGCCCAAATAGCAGCCAAAAAAACACAAGAGGGCCATGATGGCCCTGTATCGCTCCACTGGCTAATAAGTACAAACCATATATACCAACATTAGAATTCTAGGTTGGCAAACAATAGAAACACTGAAATCTGCTATTCTCTGGCAAAAAGGGGTTTACTACATGTCCAAGATGCATTTTACCATGCATGTCGGCGCATACTTATGGATCCATCAAATCCATTTTGTCTGAATAAAGAGGTAAACTGTCTTTGGACAAGAAGAAAATTGACAAAAGTAAAAGTTTCGGCACAGGTCAGCCTGCTAAGACTGCGCAGACTGACTTGGGGCAATTCTCTTTGAAGATGCACTAAGCCATCTGTTCACAGAGCATTACTCACATATAATTTGTTGGAAGAAGTTCCCGCAGTGAAATATGATTTGTTTGGAAAAAGTTCCTAATGTGAAGTCAATTTGAAACAGTTGTTGACAGACACATAGATATTGGACCCACAATCAAAAAGAGCCTATTTTAGCATATTGTGCTTACAAAAGCAAAAATAAAAGCAAAATTACAAAGTCTAAAATAAAAACAAAAACATAAACAAGAGGGCCATGATGGCCCTGGATCGCTCACCTGAGTCAATAGGTGAAATTTCACCCCAGAGTCATAATGACTCAATTTAAAACTCATCTGAGATATTATTAAGACAAACATTCTGACCAACTGTCAGGTCAATTGAGCTGAAAATGTGGCCTCTGTAGTGTCTAAAATGTATTTCCTCAATCTGACCTAGTGACCTAGTTTATGACCCAATGTGACCATATTTCAAACTCATCCAAGATATCAAGACAAACTTGTTAACCAAGGTTCAGGTGAATTGGGCAAGAATTGCTGCCTCTAGAGTGCCCGCAAGGTATTTCTGTAATTTGACCTAGTGACCTAGATTATGACCCTATGTGACCCAATTTCAAACCCATTCAAGATATCATCAAGTCAAACATGCTGACAAATTTTCAGGTCAGTTGAGCAAAACTTGTGGCCTCTAGAACACCCACAATACATTTCTTTAATTTGACCTAGTGACCTAGTTTATGACCCTATGAGACCCAATTTCTGATTGATCCAAGATATCATCAAGTCAAACACGTAAACCAATATTCAGGTCAATTTAGCTAGAATTGTGGCCTCTAGAGTGCCCACAAGGTATTTCTTCAGTGTGACCCAGTGACCATGTTTCTTCAATGTGACCCAGTGACCTTGTTAATGACCTTATGTGACCCAATTTTAGACTTATCCGAGATATCATCAAGACAAACACGCTGACCAATGTTCAGGTCAACTGAGCAAGAATTGTGGCTGCTAGAGTGCCCACAAGATATTTCTCTAAATTTGACCTTGTGACCTAGTTTATGACACTATGTGACCCAATTTTGAACTCATCCAAGATTTTATCAAGACAAACATGCTGATCAATTTTCAGGTCAATTGAGAAAGAACTGTAGCCTCTAGAGTGTCCACAAGGTATTCCTTTAATTTGTTCTAGTGACCTAGTTTATGACCCCAGGTGACCCAATTTCAACGTCATCCGATATTTAAATCAAGACAAACATTCTGACCAATTTTCAAGTCAATTGAGCACAAAATGTGATCTCTAGAGTGCCAACAAGGTATTTCTTTAATTTGACCTAGTGACCTAGTTTATTACCCCGGGTGACCAGAAAAAAAAAAATTCAAACCCATCCGAGATTTCATCAAGACATACATTCTGACTAATTTTCAGGTCAATTTAGTAAGAAATGTGGCCTCTAGAGTGTCCACAAGATATTTCTTTAATTTGACCTAGTGACCTAGTTTATGACCCCAGGTGAACCAAATTTGAACTTATCCGAGATTTCATCAAGACAAACATTCTGACCAATTTTCAGGTCAATTGAGTAAGAAATGTAGCCTCTAGAATGTCAACAAGGTAAATGCTGATGACAGACGACGCACGACGGACGATGCACGTCGGACGCTGGACATCGGACAACCACAAAAGCTCACCTTGAACACATTTCGCTAAGGTGAGCTAAAAATAAGACTGATTTACCTGTTGTTGCTGAAGTATTGTTTTCTACACTAATACTGGTACCCTCAACCAGAGCAGTAACACTGATGTTATACAGTGTACCAGGAACCAGGGCATCACAGACTGCCAAATTTGAATCCATATTGCAAGTAGTTGTAGTTGCTGCAGTAGCTGTTACTTTGTACGTTATATTTAAGTCTGCTATTGATATGGAATGTGACACAGACACATTGATCTGATACACAGAAACGTTTACATGAATGACAGGCGTCAGACTTGAACCTGTAAAGAAATACATGAAATATTATTGTGGACTACTGTGTCAGATCATCAACATGCAATCTTGCTTATTCTACAAAGTGGACTGCAAACATTAATTTTCAAAATCCAAATTTGATAATCTGATTGGCAGTCCTGAGTCTATGATCTCTGTACCAAATCATCCCATGTTTTCAAGACACTTAACTCTTTACCAAATGACAGTATTTCAGACTTGTCCAAATTGAAAGCATTTGCAGACGACAAATTAAATGTGGCTAAAATGATTGCATTTGTTTCTTAAAGGTTAGAAAACATTGTGGGAAATGGAGAAAATGCTGGTTACCAGCATTTTCTCCTTTTCCCACAATATTTTAATGTTTTCAAAAAGCTTCTTTATCAGGGTCCTTGAAAGTCAGTAACGGATTTAAAGATGATCACAGAAAAATAGAGCTGGAAAAGGAGAAAATGCTGATAACTGGCATTTTGTCCAATTTCCTCAATGTCTTCTACCCTTCCACAGACAAAATTTTACTAATTAAGCCATATTTTTAAATATGTCAACTTAAGCAGTATTCAATTTGGACTCGTCCAAAATTTTGTCAATTGGTCATGAACTAAAGCATACACAATGCTCTACATTATTAAGTCTTTACTACACATTCCTGAGTTTTAATGACTCTGAGGAAGGAGCCTATTGAAAACATTGTGGGAAAAGGAGTAAATGCTAGTAACCATAATTTTTTCCTTTTCCCACAATGTTTTCTACCCTATCAAAGACGAATTCAATCATTTGAGCCACATTTAAATTTTCTTCAGCAAATGCTTTCAATTTGGATAAGTCTACATTTTTGCCAAGTAGTAAAGATTTAATCAATAAACTGTGCAGTTCCACTGACACAATGAAAATGATCCATTCAAGACCAATTGACAAACTTGGCCGACATCACAAGAAACTTGGCCAATAAGACAAAGACTCGCTAAATATGACTTGACCAATAAGAAATCCAAAATGGATGCCAAATCTAAGCTGTAAATTAATAAAATTGTCATTAATCAAGTAATTTTGTATTGGCAGAGTAACAGGACCTCTGTACTAGCCGTCAGCTATAGGCTATTACCACAGACCTCTGATCTGTAACTAGGCCAATAAGAAATTACTTATTAAGCCTTAACCACACAATACCAGGTTTAAATGACCCTGGGGGAGAATTTGAAAAACATTGTGGGAAAAGGAGAAAATGCTGGTTACCAGCATTTTCTCCTTTTACCACTATGTTTTCTACCCTAATCACACCATCTGAGCCACATTCAATTTGTTGTATGCAATCATTCTCCACGCAAGTCTAAAATTTTGTTGAGAGGTTATATTATTTGGTCTTGTAATATTGATGCTATTTTACAATACACAATTCTCAGAACTGTGCTCACAAGTATATGAGCCATGCTCTGTAAAAAAGGGGGCTTGATGCATCTGTGAAAAGTATCAACCCAGGTCAGCCTGCCCAGTCCACGCAGGCTGACCTGGGCAGAAACCTTTTGCTATTGGTGAATTTTCTGTATATCCAGGGACCAGTCTACCTCATGATTAAGTTGGTTGTTAAAAAAAATGTCTATCACGGATCACATAATTATGTGATGACTTGCTTGGTATCATGCAAGACAGATGCTTCAAGCCCCCTTTTGTCAGAGCTCATATATAAGAGTCATGTCTGTTTCCCATTAGTTAAATCAAACAATCGTGGAACTAAAAGTTTTAAAAAGGAGCAATTCTGATCACCAATTATTGCCAAATATGCATAGACATACCATATCACTCGTTATTTTTGCGAGTGCAAATTTTTGCGGTTTGGGGCCAAAAACAGTACAACTAATTTTTGCGCATTTAATTTTTGCAGTTTCTTAATCTGAGGTACCTTTTTTTTTTAAAGAACAACTTCGGGTATTGAACACAATTTATTAAAAATAACACAGCAGTTAAAAGTAATAAAAGAGCATTATGCCATAAAATCCTTTGACCTAAACTTGGGATATTCAACCTATTTTCTACCTATAGTATTAAAGTTCAGTGTTTATTCAAAAGTGAAACCAACACATGTGGCAATGCCTGCTTTTTCAAATCCCTTTTAGATTAATTTTCACAAACTGACAAAGACTGATAAAAACTGATAAAATCAATTGATAGTGTGTAATACAACTAGTCTTTGTCTACCTATAATTACACAGGTGTACCTTATCGTGGAGTGAAAATCAATAATCGGTCACGGTGTAGTGGCTATCGGGTGGTCTGCTGTTAAGAGGAACAGTAGGGGGAAAATCAATAATTATTTGCACATTTAAAATTTGCGGTCTGACACCACCCGCAAATTTCCACAAATAATATGTTGCCGCAAAAAAAACCCAGTCATACAGTAGCATGTACACAGTCAAAATGGTCACAATATTGTACCAAGCCATTTCTCCTTTTGCACCAATGTTTTATGTATTAACTCTTCACCACACAATCCTGAGTTTTAACATCTCTGAGAAAGAACCCTTTTGAAAACATTGTGGGAAATGCAGAAAATGTTGATTGCCAGCTTTTAATGCTTTCTAGTAGTTTCTACCCTGTAAAAAATACCACACAATCCCAGGTTTCAACAACCCTGAGAAAGAGGCCTTTTGAAAACATTGTGGGAAAAAGAGAAAATGCTGGTGACCAGCATTTTCTCCTTTTCCCACAATGTTTTCTATCCTTCCAAAAACAAACTTTAATTTTCGTGTACCATTTATTTTGTCATCTGCAAATGCTTTCATTTAGGACTAGTCTAAAATTTTGTCGTTTGGTAAAGAATTAAATTGTCATCTGCAAATGCTCTCAATTTTGAAGTCTACATTTTTGTTGTGTGGTAAAAATTTAATGTATCAAACCATGATTCAAGCTAATATCCCTACTTTGCAAGAATGTTTTCCAAGGTCTTTAGGTTTTAGAAATAAACGTAATGAAGCTGAGTTTAGCATTAACATACCATCAAAACAAGCTGTCACATTGTACTGGAAATTCTTGTTACTGTAATCACAATGGCATGTTCCATTACAGATGACGCCTCCAGATATTGTCGCATTGCAGTCCTCCAAAGCTGTACAGTTGTCACCTAGCACAGCAGCAGTTTGAAGTTTAGTTGTGATCATTTCTTCTGTTGAGGTAGGTGTGTTGACTGTAGTGCCAGCAGTCGCATTGGTGGATTGTGTTGTGATTGTTGTCTTTAGGTTGGAAACATCACTCTTTGGTGTTGCAGTACTGGATTGAACAGCTAGCTGTAAAATTATACTAATCCTTTCAGTTTCATGTAAATAAACTGGATATCTTCAGTGTGTGGAAAACTCTTATCTCTTTTCCAAACAACAAAATTTTAGGCTGGTCCAAGCTGAAAGCATGAGCAGACGAAAAAATAAATGTTGCACAAATTAGGAATGTTTTCTTTCAAAGGTTACAATACTTTGTGGGAAAAGGAGAAAAGGTTTGTTACCAGCATTTTCTCCTTTTCCCACAATGTTTTCAAAAGTCATTTTCTTTGGGGTCATTAAAACTTGGGATTGTGTGGTAAAGACCCAACTCTTTAGTGTATAATCCTGTGTTTTTCATGACCCTTGAGAAAAAGGTTTTTGATATCATTGTGGGAGACGGAGTAAATGATGGTAACCGGCAGTTTCTCCTATTCCCTGACTGTTTTATGCCCAGAAAAATTCAGTCCCATCATTTGAGCCAGAGAATGTCTTCTGCAAACACATTCTATATAGAACTGTCTAAAATTTTGTTGTCTGGTACAGAGATACCTTTTTACCAGTTTACAGAATTTAAGAGCTGTCCATGTCCAAAAGGATAGAAAACGTTATGGGAAATGGAAGGAAACATCTGTTTTCAGCATTTTCTCCTTTTCTTACAACGATTTCAAAAGCCTTTTCCATATATAATTTCAAAACATGAGATTAAGTGGTACAGTACTAGACTGACTGTTGCAATTTTAAAACGAGTTACCATATTGTCTCTTTTCAAAGCCCCTGTGGGCATTACATTTTCTGAAAGGGGGGCAATTAATACAGGTAACGACATAGGATTTTCCAAGGATGACGATAACACTAACGTTCAGGCTTTAGTCAGTGCCGACTGCTGGAGATCGCCAATTGAGAAACCCACTGTAATTAATGTAGAACATTGATTTCACCACCGATCATGATTCATTTTGTACATTGAAAATTTTCACAATTAATATGGGCCACAGGTCATGCTACACTTTCATTTTTCAAGTTTTTCAAAGTAACTTGACAAATTTTGTGTTGCAAGAAGTTTTTAATGTTATCAGAAGTGTATGAATATTTGGATAGTCAGGTGTTAATGACATAGATTTGTGAAGTACATGTAATTAGGATTATGTTGATGCAGAAAGTTTATCTCAGCTGATTTTTCAACTTTATTGAAGGGTTGACCATCTGGTAAGTCCATTTAAGTTAGAAAAAAGCTAGGGGAGCATTAATTAGAGGGGGAGCAACAGTAGGCAGAAGAGTTCACAAATAGGGGGAGAGTTGCTTGGTTGTATGGTGTTTAACGTCATTTTCAACATTATTTCAGTTATATCGCGGCGGCCAGTGTACCTATCCATGCTTTCCTGGAGTTTCTTTTACCGGTACTCCGCACAATATTCTTTCCAAGCCACTGGCTCCTTTCCCACATAACCATCGTTGAAACAATGGTCAGCGGTGAGAGAGGAATGAATCCTGTCACAATGACTTTCATCAATCCTCAGAAAGAAATTGGCCGAGCCGAGGATCGAACCAGCGACCCCCTGTTCTCAAGTCCTATATGCTTCCAACTGACCTACCGGGACTCAGCAAAGTGAGGGAGAGTAGGGATACAAACTTAGAGAGTATGTTCTGTGGACCATTAACCCTTTACCACACAATCCTGACTTGAACGACCATGAGGAAGAAAGCTTTTGAAAACATTCTGGGAAAAGGAGAAAATGCTGGTAACAAGCATTTTCTCCTTAATTCCCACAATGTTTTCTGCCTTTTTGAAAGACAAATTTTTTGCTTTGAGTAATATTAGATTTGTTGTCTTTAAAATACTGTCTGATAGGGCAAGTTCAGAATTTTGTCATCTGGTATTTTGTCATCTGGTTAAAATTCTAAGTCAAAAAAGGGGCATAACTGTGTCAAAATATTTTGATGACTACCTGCCCCTAATGTGTAGGTTTCCCTTTTGATAGTTAACAGCTAGCTCAAGTTTGAAGTAAATATCTTCAGTGATTACAGAGATATAAAATAAAAAAGTTTTTGAAAATTCTAAGTCAAGAAAGGGGCATTAAAGTGTCAAAAATAAATAAAAAAAAAAATGATGTTACCTGCCCCTGTTGAATGGGTTTCCCTTTTTGAAAGTCTACAACTTAACCAAGTTTGAAGTAAATACATTCAGTAATGGCAGAGATGTTGCAAAATGTCAAAATTTTGCACCACGACAGTCATGCAGATGATGACAATGCCAAGGCTATGACAATAACTCAAAATTTCTTTTGAAAACAGCCAAGCTAAAAATGGGAAAATAATACTAGAACTTTGCAAAGACTGAAGAACACATTGTGACAAAAGCAGGAAACAATCATTAACCCTTTACCACACAATCCCGACATTTAACGACCCCGAGAAAGAGGCCTTTTGAAAACACTGTGGGAAAAGGAGAAAATGCTGGTAACCAGCATTTTCTCCTTTTCCCACAATGTTTTCTAACCTATCAATAACAAATTTCATCATTTGGGCCACCTTTAATTTGTCATCTGCAAATAATTTCAATTTGGACCAGTCTAAAATTTTGTCGTTTGTTACAGAATTAAACAGGAATAAACCCTGCATTAGGGCCATTATGCTCTGAGTTCTGATATTATAAAATGTCAGAGTTTTTGCACATTGATGCAGACGACGCTGAGCTGGGCACCGTTAGCTCAGTTGGTAGCGTACAGGACTTGAGAACAGGGGGTCGCTGGTTTGATCCCTGGCTCGGCCAATTTCTTTCCGAGGTCTGATGATAGTCATTGTAACAGGATTCATTCCTCTCTTGACCCTTGTTTCAAAGATGGTTATGTGGGAAAGCAGCCAGTGACTTGGAAAGAATATTGTGCGTAGTACTGGTATAAGAAACTCCAGGAAAGGATGGATAGGTGCACTGGCCTCCGCTACATAACTGAAATAATGTTGAAAACGGCGTTAAACACTATACAATCAATCAATCAATCAGACGACCCTGATGCCGGGGCTACAACAATACCTCAACGTTTTCTTTGAAAACAACCAAACTAAAAACCCAGTCATCTTATCCATATTTATTTTTTTCGTCTGAAAATACTTTCAATTTTGAGGAGTCTAAGATTCTATCATTTTGTAAAGAGTTAACCCATTAGAAAGCAGATTATTTTGAAACATACCAACAACTACAATCAATGAAAAGGAGACCTTTTAGAAGGAAAGAAAAATGTCTCTTCAAAATGATTTAGAATTTGTTGTCAGAGAAAAGGAGCATTTGCTTTAACCCTTAAAGTGCCTTTCATGACAAAAATTGCCTTTGCAGGCAGTGTAGATCAAGATCAGGCTGCACAAAACGTGCAGCCTGATCTTTGATCTGCACTGTCCACTTTGCTGAAACACTGTAGGCAAAAGCAACCATGAAATTACAATTATTTGGGTCGTATTTCTAGGATGAAAATGTCTGGTAGGTTTATCGGCGCTCTATGGGTTAACAAGCAATTGATCCTTTTCCCACAGCTCTTTCAAAATCCAGTGGTGTAAAATGTCCAGCGTGTACCATTACCAGTTAACGCTTTACCATACAATTCCAGTTTTAACCCTTTACCACATAATCCCAGTTTTAACCCTTTACCACACAATCCCAGTTTTAACCCTTTACCACACAATCCCAGTTTTAACCCTTTACCACACAATCCCAGTTTTAACCCTTTACCACACAATCCCAGTTTTAACCCTTTACCACACAATCCCAGTTTTAACCCTTTACCACACAATCCCAGTTTTAACCCTTTACCACATAATCCCAGTTTTAACCCTTTACCACATAATCCCATTTCCAAACAACAAAGTTTTGGACTGGACCGAATTGGAAGCATTTGCAGATGACAAATTCAAAGTAGATAAATCAATTATTTCTATCTTCCATAGGGTAGAAAACATTGTGGGAAAAGGAAAAAAGGCTGATTACCAGCATTTCCTCCTTTTCACACGTTTTCAAAAGGCATTTTTCATAAGGTTGTTAAAGACAGCTTTGGGTGGTAATGAGTTAAAGACTCCGAAAGAGAAGGCTTTTGAAAACATTATCAGGAGAAAAAGTGAAAATGCTGGTAGCCAGTTTTTTCTCCTTTTCCAACAATGTTTACTACCATATTAACTGCAGAAGTCATCATTTTAGTTGCATTGATTTTGTCGTCTGCAACTGCTTTGAATTTGATTCAGTCAAAAAGATGTTGTATGGTAATGACTTACGTCATACATTAGTAGGCTAGTAGGTGCGCAATCTACATCCTTGCATGACTTACAGTTCTATAAATAGAACATGCCCAATTCTAAATGGGACTGCATACTTGTAATTACCAGGTTAACACTTCCATTATATGGTAAACCTTTTACCTGCCAACCCTAGGAAAAAGGCTTTTGAAAACATTCTAGGAAATGGAGAAAATGCTGGTTACCCGCATTTTCTTCATTTTCCACAATGTTTTCTAACCTTTCAAAGGAAAAAAATCATATCTTTGGAGTCACAATTAATTTGTGATCTACAACTGCTTTCAAATTGGACAAGTCTAAACTTTTGTTGTCTGGTAAAGAGTTAACTCTTTAACAAACGACAAAATTTCAGACTTGTCCAAATTTAGCATTTGCACACAACAAAATGAATGTGACTTAAAAATTGAAATTTGTTTTAACAGAGATTGTTTTGGGAAGGGTAGAAAACATTGTGGGAAAAGGGGAAAATGCTGGTTACCAGCATTTTCTTCTTTTCCCGCAATGTTTTTAAAAGGCTTCTTTTTCTGGATCGTTGAAAGTCAGGATTGTGTAGTAAAGGGTTAAATAGTGGTGTTTGACACATTATGTGTCACAGGGTTTTCCCTAGACTTTCTCAAAACGGTCATTAATTCTTATTCCCTTCCACTGGATAAAAGACGACAAACAATGAAATTTTTGCCTAATATTTAGTAAATTGTGAGGTCAAAATTGGAAGAAACAAGGGGGTCTGTGAAAATCTAAGTCTCAAAAACCATTCTTGAAAAAATAGAAACAGATAGAAAAAAAAAATGCATTTGCTTTATAATTTTTTACTTTTAATCTCCTCCTCTGATGTACACCCTCGTTAACCCAGGTGTGAAGTATTTACTATTTATTACCCCTGGGACTTCAATTGCGAAACCTTCATTTTTATAAATATTCATAAGATTGCGAATTACAACCAATAGCCAATCAAATTGTCGATAACATAACGATACTCTATTTTAGTGGAGGATAATCACATTTCTTCCGTTGTTATGAATAAACAGGGTAAAAACCCACATAATTATCAACGAATATGGCGGCCCCCGGTAGACCTTCCTTCTGTGGCATTTGCCTTACTACAATCCAGGGCAGACATTACAAACCCTTGTATACAAAGGCAAATATTCAGAAATACAGGGTGCAGTTGCAGTCTTTAGGGGTATGTGGGGGGGGGGGGGGGGGGGGGGGGGACGTCATCCTAGTTGACCCAGTTCCGATGTATTCCGTAAACTACATTCATCAATTTGATTGGTTGTAGACGAGGTAAAAATAGAAATGATGGCATATGGTCAATAAAGATAGATTAAATTTTCTCACTGAAAAACTGAGATTACCAATCAAAATGCCTCATGAATGATTCATGAGAACGAGAAAACATATGTGAGATAACCCAGGGGCGATGAATGTAGTTTACAGAATACTTCAGAACTGGGTCAACGAGGATGCTGATGTAGGTCAAACAGAAATTTATCATTTCCACTGTTGAAAACTCAGGGGACAAATGGTGACTGCATTGTTTCTCAGACTTATAATTTACCATTTAACCCTTTCCATAACAGCAAATTTTGGACTACTGTAAAAGTGGATATCATTATGGGTCTAAAATTTCACAAATTACTAGACCTTAGGCCTGTTATAATTTAAGCAACACCTACAGGCAGAAATCCAATATTTCTACTGTAACTGTGTACTGTAAAGCTAACTAATTATTCAATTCAATAAATCTCCATTTTTACTTTGATGAAACATGTTTAATTGGCAGTTTTAACCCCCCCCCCCCACACACACACACCAAACACATTTGACCTTGTTGTGACTGTGACCTTCAACCCAAAGATATGACTCGTGCACATGACACACTGTCTTTATGTGGTTAACAATTCGGCAAAGTTATACTGATATTTATTCATAATTAAAAAAGTTACAGGCCTGACACAAATTTGACCTTTAAATATCTCCATATCTCTGGTGCATGACACATTGTCTCCATGCTGTTAACATTTGTGCAAAGTTATCTTGAAATTTAGTCAAAGGGAAAAAAGTTATGGCCCGGACACGAAAATGACTAACCCTCCCCAAAGACATACGAGGTTGCTGTGACCTTGGCCTTTAACCCAAATAAGTGACTCTTGCACATGACACATCGTTTTATGTGGTTAACAATGCTGCAAAGTAATACTGAAATTCTGTCATAATTAAAAAAGTTACAGGCCAGACACGAATACCATCCCCTAAAATACATTTGACCTTGCTGTGACCTTGACCTTTAACCTATGGACATATCTCTTGCACATAACACATTGTCTCAATGTCTTATATGGTTAACATTTGTGCCAAGTTATATTGAAATTGGAAAATAGGGGAAAAAGGTATGCCCCCCCCCCAAACAGACAGATGCACGGAACAAAAATTATATGCCACCAAAAAAATTTCTTCAGGGGTGTGAAAAATTATATGCCACCAAAAAAATTTCTTCAGGGGTGTAAAAAAGTAAGACTCACCCAAATTGAAACCATTTAGAGATGACAAATAAACAAGGACTAAAATGACAGGAGCTGTCTTAGGGAGAAATGCTGATTATCAGCATTTTCTCCTTTTCCCATGAAGCTTTCAAAACTCAGGATTGCTTGCTAAAGGGTTAAAGATTATCTTTAGGTAGTAAGTCTATTTATTAGACAACAAACGGCTAAATGGCCAATAACAGGTAATTTCATGGACAACAAATGGCTCAAAAGTCAATCCCGGACGAGCCCCTATCTTATGAACATGAAAATTTGCAACAAATGCATAGCTCAAATACAAACCTCCTCGGCTGGGATTCAAACCCATGTGGCAAATATCCTCGTTTATTGAGGTTACACTAACCCCTGGGCTAAAGAGAATTCTCCCTAATGCAGGTGTCAGGTATTGATATTATACGGGAGAAGCTATGCAGTGAGGAAGGAGTGATCTCCCATAACAAATATCTTGAGAGTATTACAGACATGCATCAGAAATCTTCATTTGAAAACCGGAAACAACAACAGTAATTTCTTTGATGGCCTCCAGAAAATGATATGCATTTTCTATCAGTCGTAATCTATGCAACCTTGCAACCGTCAGGGGCAACATTTGGCATGAAGATACAAGAATGACTATAGTTTGATACAATAAAGATGAAATGAGTTACAACAGGCTGAAAATGAGTAATCTTTAAAGATTGACCCTTTACCACACAATCCCGACTTTTAACGACCCTAAAAAGGAAGCCTTTTGAAAACATTGTGGAAAAAGGAGAAAATGCTGGTTACCAGCATTTTCTCCTTTTCCTACAATGTTTCCTATCCATTCCATAATCATTTTCAATTTTTAAGTCACATTTGATTTGTTGTCTGCAATTGTTTTCAATTTGGGCCAGTCTAAAATTTTGTCATTTGGTAAAGGGTTAAGGTTGTTTGCAAAAGCTCTAAATGCAAACAAGTGCTTGCTGATAAAAGTGATTAACAAACTTCTTATCTCCAACAAGGAAGACACTCCCCATGCCTACAAGTAGTTGCAATTATTGTTATCCACCTAGACTTTAGATGGGAAACCAAATTTTTTTAACCCTTTACCACACAATCCCTACTTTTAACAACCCTGAGGAAGAAGCTTTTAGAAAACATTGTGGGAAAAGGAGAAAATGCTGGTAACCAGCATTTTCTCCTTTTCCCACAATGTTTTCATCTCTTCCCAAAACAAATTTCAATTTTGAGTCACATTTATTTTGTTGTCTGCAAATGCTTTCAATTTGGACACGTCTAAAATTTTGTCGTCTGGTAAAGAGTTAATATGAAGAAATTGCCCTTTTACTTTTTGCGAGGCAAAAAATCTCCGACTTGCCCATAAAAAAGTATTTGCCAGACGCCATATTAATATGGTTGAAGTGATGTGATTTTTATTTGAAAGCTGGTTACCATCTGTTTTTTTCCCTCTGCCAACCTTTTTTCGAAAGCCTTCTTCCTCATGATTGTTATGACACAAGGCTGACACATGACACTAATTTTGACATTTCTGGATTGAATGCATTTGCAGTTGACAAAGTAACTTAGACTCAAAAATTGAAAATTGTTTTAGGAAGGACAGAAAACATTGCAGGAAAAGGAGAAAATTTCTCGTTTTCTCACCATGTTTTCAAAAGGTTTCTTCCTCATGGTCATTATAACACAAGGTTGTTTGGTAGAAGTTTAGGGGCATTTTTTTTCTCATTTTATTTTTTGCCAAAATTCTTTTTTAAAGTAGTATGATACTGTCCCAATAGAAAGCATTTTGCAAGCAAATGGCATTTTCTCCTTTTCTTACAATGTATTCTACCCTGTCAAAGACAACTCCCATCATTTGAGCCACGTCAGTTGGTTGTCTGCAATTGCTGTCGATTTGGACAAGTCTTAAAATTTTGTTGTATTTTCGTATGGTAAGAGGTTAAATTTGAGTTAGATCTTGCTTGTTATTTGTATTGGAGTTTATCATATCGCAGCGGTCAGTGCACTTATGCAGGTGTTGCCTGGCTTTCTCACACTGACACAACTTTCTTTCCAAGCCACTGACTACTTTTCTCAGGCTGTTGCAAACAAGGATAATTCATGTATGTACATGAAGTTACAATCTCTGGAGAGATTGTTATTGGAATCTTTTTTTCTTGGAGAATTATTTATCTAAACATCAAATGACACTCCTTTATTTGAATGAATAATTTCCCTGTACTACATGTACCTACATGAATAAATTAGTGACATCCATATTAACGTTTTACCTGACCACAAAATTATAGCTGTGATGAAATTGAAAGTATTTGCAGACAACAAATGGAATGTTGCTAAAAAATGAAAATTGTCCCTGGAATGGTAGAAAACATTGTGGGAAAAGGAGAAAATGCCAGTTACCAGCATTTTCTCCTTTTCCTACAATGTTTTGAAAAGCCTTCTTTCTCTGGGTCATTAAAAGTCTGGATTGTTTGGAAAAGAGTTAACTTTTTACCACACGACAAAGTTTTTGACTTGTCCAAAATAAAGGGATTTGCAGACGACAAATCAAATGTGGTTTAAATGATGGAATTTGTCTCTGAAAGTGTAGATAACATTGTAGGAAAAGGGTAAAATGCTGGTTACCAAGTTTTCACTAGCCTTCTCATTTATGGTCACTGAAAAACTTGATTGTGTGGAGAAGAGCTAAAAGCACCTGCTGATGACAACTTAGTGTGGCTCAATGATGAAACTAGCAAATGAGAGTAGAAAACTTTATGAAAAGTAGAAAATACTGGTGACCAGCATTTCCCTCGTTCCCACAATGTTTTCCAAAGCATTCATTCTCTGGGCTGTAAAAACATCCAAAGGTTTAACAAAGGATCAGGTACAAAAGTGAACTTGCACATATTCAGATTAATACTTTAAATCAGAAAATAAATAAACTACTGATAACAATTTCATTAAATTTTGTAGGAACAGGGCTCACTTTAAATCTTT
The DNA here is from genome assembly GCA_945859785.2 of Tridacna gigas. NCBI lineage: Eukaryota > Metazoa > Mollusca > Bivalvia > Cardiida > Cardiidae > Tridacna > Tridacna gigas. The sequence continues at coordinate 14,033,402 of OX244031.2, read as the reverse complement.
ACCAGAAGGACAAAATTTTGGACTAGTCTGTTTTCAAAGCAATTGCAGACTATTCATAATCTATACTGAGTGAAACAAATATGAAACTATCTTAGAGTACGAGGGTTGTCCGTGAAGTTCGTTAATTGAATGGTTGAATGGTGTTTTACACCGCTTTCAACATTATTTCAGTCATATCACAGCAACAGCTCACATATTAATGTATTTCCTGGATCCTACCAGTACTAGGCTACGGCTCTGAAGTGTCTTGCCTAAGGACACTCCCATGAACAGCCCAGTGGATCCAGTGAGGCTCCAGGTCACGAGTCCTTTACACTTTACTACTAAGCCACGCAGGACCTCCCCACTCCCCCCCGAGAGTTCGTAGATGCCTTCTTGCACACCAATATTAAAGGCAAAGGATATATGAAACCTACCTCTAACCACTTACTAGTTACTGTAGTAGGAGCAAAATTACAAACTTTAAAAGATAATTTCATATAAATAATGAAACTGCGTCTGTTATTGTACAATGATGCAAGTCTTGTTGGAGCACATCATGATGTGAAAACGAGTATGACATCGACATTGAAAGCGGTTACTCTTTCTCGAAATATTTGCTGTTGCATTACATACATTTCCTCTGTCTATCAATCCATTTGTCATACACATTTAAATATCAGTCTCTCTCAATCCTAGAAATTATATGCGATCTTGCTAATTAGAGTTCTTTCTCTAAGTTGTGACTTTATCAGGGAGAACACTGCAAAATCCATCAGTGCTAAATCCAGACTGTATGGTGCATGCAGTAGTCTCAAACCCCAATGACTGAATTCCAAGAGAAGTTGTGGCAGCAGTATACATACAGAATATTATGTTGTAGTGTGTTTCCTGGGGCTTGTATTTACTTCGAGCTGCGTGGGGAAATTTGATATCGCGCGAGACCAAAGGTCTCGCGCGATATCAAAATTTTCCCACGCAGCGAGAAGTAAATACAAGCCCCAGGAAATACACTACAACATAATATTCCATTTATTATATACCTAAACTACCAAAAACCAAAATATATGCATTTAGTGACAATTTTATTCGAAAACGAAGCATAGTTATAAGAAAAATTGGTATTGTAGGCGTTAACATCTTTTTTTCATGAATGGCGGTTGAATTTTATTCAGTATTATTTCCACCACGCCCATTGTGTTAACATATAAAACAATCAAAATGGCTGCCGTGTTCATGTGGATACAGTGTTACGTCATCATACCATATTTGGAACCGTATTCCACTGAGTGGAATACAGATTTTTTTTCCGTCGTGTGTGATTTTAGCCGCGTGCGACACATGTATTTAACCCGGAAAACTTACAGGTATATAATAAACAGGGGAACTGTCATCAGTCATAATAATTCTATCTAAAAACACTCCAGCACTCACTTTCCATTTCCAAAGGAAAGACATAACTGCATTAACATACGCCTTTTTATTGTCATCAGAAAGTAATCTAGGAACCCAGCATGCACACACACGTTCCATTCCAAAGTTATCTGGGAGAATTTCATGCACAGGTGTCTTTTGAAAGACCACATTGTTCAGCAATATCTTTTACTGTATGGCATCTGTCGTAATCAATGACATTCCTTACTAAAGTTGAAAATCTCTCGGTAATAATGGTCATTGTTAGATGAATTATTACTCTGAATTTAATGAGTAGCTTAGTTTATAGTAATTATGATTATCTACATGTACCTTATAATTAGTGGATACATTTTCCTTCTCTGAAACGATTTTATAAAGTGCTTATTAATACTGAGTAAATGGATTTGGATATGGTTCAAGGAAACTCTAACATTATCGTGTAAAAAAAAAGCGACTTGGTAGGGAAATAACAGCTTACTGCAGGTGATCTCTTCCTTTCCCTTCTTAATTCAACTACAACATCCATTTTGCCTTATTACCACTCTAAGATATGATCAGATCCATACATGTACAATATAAATATCAACATTATATGTCACTCTACATGTATTTGTAATTATGTATTATGTTGATGTTTATGGGCCTAGGGCCTGAATACTTCAATAAATTGAATTGTATTGTGTAAATTTTCAAGGTTAACTTACCTTTGAGACATACACACATGTACAACTGTGGTACATGTAATTTCTCATTAAAGTCAGTTGGTCAGTAAATCCCTACATAAAAGTCTACTTATTTAACGCAAAGTTTGAGTTTCACATGCACATAATAGAAATATCCAGTCCATGGATTGGATATTTGTCTATACCAAAATATTGATATTTGTTGTTTGTTTAGATGAAAATGAACGGAAGTCTAAAAACATTCTAGATTTTGATTCAAACTGGTGTGCCGCAAGTACATGGAAATCTTTTTTTTTTTTGTAAAAAATACACTGTATTTTGTATAAAATGGAGCGACAGTAGTTAGTAACTTTCAGTGTAACGCCGGACAGTCGGGACAATGGTACTGATACTTTAAGTGATCTTCCTGCTACTTTAACTGTCATCTCCAAGGGTCCAATGGTTCCAACAGTATTTCACAATGACTTTGTATTCAGGTGAGCTAAAAATCAGGCCTGGGGTTCAAGACATACGGAGTAGACACAAAACACAAATTACAAGCATCAGATATTTGAACAAACACCCCCCTCCCCCGGCACATGACCTTGACCTTTGAACCTGGTGTCCTTTCTGCAGATTGCCTCCAGGTGAACATAAATTATGTGAAATACCGGTACTTTTTCAGGCCACAGGTTCAAGAGATATTTTGAAACACAGTATGTTAACAAGAGGGCCATGATGGCCCTATATCGCTCACCTGAGTCAATAGGCGAAATTCATTAAACGTGCATAATTCAATTTCTGACAAATTGTCAGGTAAATTGAGCTAAAAATGTGGCCTCTAGAGCGTTCACAAGGAATTTCCGTAAGTTGACCTAGTGAACTAATTTATCACCCCGCGTGACCCAATTTAGAACTCATCAAAAAATTTATCAAGACAAACATTCTGAACAGTTTTCAAGTTAATTTGACCTAGTGACCTAGATTATGACCCCAGGTGACCCAATTTTGAACTCATCATAGATTTTATCAAGACAAGCATTCTGACCAATTTTCAACTCAATTGAACGATAAATGTGGCCTCTACAGTGCCCACAAGGTGTTTCTTTAATTTGACCTAGTAACCTAATTTAAGACCCCACATGACCCAAATTCAGACTCATGTAGGGTTTAATCAAGACAAACACTCTGACCAATTTTACAGTCAATTGTGCAATAAATGTGGACTCTAGCTCACAAGGTATTTCTTTATTTTGACCAAGTGACCTAGTTTATGACCGCAGGTGACCCAATATCAAACTCATCTGATATTTCAAGACAAAGATTCTGACCAATGTTCAAGTCAGTTGAGCAAGATATGTGGCCTCAAGACTGACCACAAGGTATTCTTTAATTTGACCAAGTGACCTAGTTTATGACCTCAGGTGACCCAATTTTGAACTCAGACTAGATTTCATCAAGACAAATTTTTTAACCAATTTTCAAATCAATTGAACTATAAATGTGGCCTCTAGAGTGCCCACAAGGTATTTCTTTAATTTGACCTAGTGACCTAGATTATGACCCCAGGTGACCCAATTTTGAACTCATCATAGATTTTATCAAGACAAACATTCTGACCAATTTTCAACTCAATTGAACGATAAATGTGGCCTCTAGAGTGCCCAAAAGGTATTTCTTTAATTTGACATAGTAACCTAATTTAAGACCCCACATGACCCAAATTCAGACTCATGTAGGGTTTAATCAACACAAACACTCTGACCAATTTTACAGTCAATTGTGCAATAAATGTGGACTCTAGCCCACAAGGTATTTCTTTATTTTGACCAAGTGACCTAGTTTACGACCCCAGGTGACCCAATTTCAAACTCATCCAAAATTTCATCAATAAAAAGATTCTGACCAATTTTCAAGTCAGTTGAGCAAGATATGTGGCCTCAAGACTGACCACAAGGTATTTCTTTAATCTGACTAAGTGACCTAGTTTATGACACCAGGTGACCCAATTTTAAACTCATCCTAGATTTTTTCAAGAGATTTTATCAAGACAAGCATTCTAAACAATCTCAAGTCAATTGAGCAAAAAATGTGGCCTCTAGGGTGCCCACAAGGTATTTCTTTAATTTGACCTAGTGACCTAGTTTATGATCCCAGTTGACCCAAATTCAGACTCAGTTGAGATCATATCAAGACAAACATTCTGACCAATTTTCAAGTCAACTGAGCAAAAAATTTGGCCTCTAGAGTGCCCAAAAGGTATTTCTTTAATTTTACCTAGTGACCTAGTTTATGATCCCAGGTGAGCCAAATCCAAACCCATTCAAGATTTTATCAATACAAACATTCTGACCAAATTTCAGGTCATTTGAGCAATAAATGTGGCCTCTAGAGTGCCCACAAGGTATTTCTTTAAATTGACCAAGTAACCTAGTTTATGACCCCAGGTGATCCAATATCAAACTCATCAAATATTTCATCAAGACAAACATTCTGACCAATTTTCAAGTCAATTGAGCAAGAAATGTAGCCTCTAGAGTGCCCTCAAGGTATTTCTTTAATTTGACCTAGTGACCTAGATTATGACCCAAGGTGACCTACTTTTGAACTCATCATAGATTTCATCAAGAGAAACATTTTTACCAATTTTCAAATCAATTGAACAATAAATGTGGCCTCTAAAGTGCACACAAGGTATTTCTTTAATTTGACCTAGTGACCCAATTTAAGACCCCACATGACCCAAATTCGGACTCATATGAGATTTTATCAAGACAAACATTCTGACCAATTTTCAAGTCAATTGAGACAAAAATGTGGCCTCTAGAGTGCCCACAAGGTATTACTTTAATTTGAACTAGTGACCTAGTTTATGATCCCAAGTGACCCAAATCAAAAGTCATCCAAGATTTTATCAAGACAAACATTCTGACCACATTTTAGGTCATTTAAGCAATAAATGTGGCCTCTAGAGTGCCCACAAGGTATTTCTTTAATTTGACCTAGTGACCTAGTTTATGATCCCAGGTGACCCAATTTCAAACTGACTGAACATGTTGTGCTCAGGGGGGGCTAACAAACCTAGAACAGGTTCACTACATACCAAATAACGAAGCTCTATGCCTTCAAGGTTTAAAAAAGAAGAATTTTAAAGTTTTCCTTCTTTGTTCCTATGTTCGAACTTGTGACCCCCAGGGCAGGGCCAGTTTTGACCCAAGGGGGATCATATGACCAAATTTGGTAGAGGTCTACTAAGAGATGCTAGATGCCAAATATCAAAGCTCTACGCCTTCCAGTTTTAGAGAAGAAGAATTTTAAAGTTTTCCTTCTCTGTTCCTATGTTCGAAACTTGTGACCCCCTGGGCAGGGCCAGTTTTGACCCCAGGGGCATCGTATGAACAAACTTGGTAGAGGTCCACTAGGAGATGCTACATACCAAATATCAAAGCTCTACGCCTTCCAGTTTCAGAGAAGAAGAATTTTAAAATTTTCCTTCTTTGTTCCTATGTTCGAACTTGTGACCCCCAGGGCAGGGCCTGTTTTGACCCCAGAGTGATCATATGAACAAATTGTTAGAGGTCCACTAGGAGATGCTAGGTGCCAAATATCAAAGCTCTACGCCTTCCAGTTTCAGAGAAGAAGAATTTTAAAGTTTTCCTTCTTTGTTCCTATGTTCGAAACTTGTGATCCCCCGGGCGGGGCCAGTTTTGACCCCAGGGGCACTGTATGAACAAACTTGGTAGAGGTCCACTAGGAGATGCTACATATCAAATATCAAAGCTCCATGCCTTCCAGTTTCAGAGAAGAAGAATTTTAAAGTTTTCTTTCTTTGTTCCTATGTTCGAAACTTGTGACCCCGGGGCGAGGCCAGTTTTGACCCCAGGGGCATCATATGAACAAACTTGGTAGAGGTCCACTAGGAGATGCTAGATGCCAAATATCAAAGCTCCACGCCTTCCAGTTTCAGAGAAGAAGAATTTTAAAATTTTCCTTCTTTGTTCCTATGTTCGAAACTTGTGACCCCCAGGGCGGGGCCAGATTTGACCCCAGGGGCATCACATGAACAAACTTGTTAGAGGTCCACTAGGAGAAGCTAGATGCCAAATATCAAAGCTCCACGACTTCCAGTTTCAGAGAAGAAGAATTTTAAAGTTTTCCTTCTTTGTTCCTATGTGCGAACTTGTGACCCCAGGGGCGGGGCCAGTTTTGACCCCAGGGGGGTCATATGACCAAATTTGGTAGAGGTCTACTAAGAGATGCTAGATGCCAAATATCAAAGCTCTACGCCTTCCAGTTTTAGAGAAGAAGAATTTTAAAGTTTTCCTTCTTTGTTCCTATGTTCGAAACTTGTGACCCCCAGGGCGGGGCCAGTTTTGACCCCAGGGGCATCATATGAACAAACTTGGTAGAGGTCCACTAGGAGATGCTACATACCAAATATCAAAGCTCTACGCCTTCTGGAATCAGAGAAGAAGATTTTCAAAGATTTTGCTATTTTTTTCCTTTCTGTTGCCATGGCAACCAGAGTTATGGGTGGAATTCAATCTCTTGCACAACTTTGGTAGAGCTTTACCCAAGGAACATCCCTGCCAAGTTTCATCAAGATTGGCCCAGCGGTTTAGGAGGAGAAGACGTTTAAAGGAATTGTGGACAGACAGACAGATGGACGCCGGACAATGACCCATCACAATACCTCACCTGAGCACGAAGCTAAAAATCAGAGCAAGGGTTAAAGAGATATGGAGCAGACAAAACAGGGTAACCAACAGAAAGAAGAATGGACCAACAGACGAAGGTGATGTACATGTATATAATACCATTCCACTTCAATTGGTTTGGAAAATTAACCCTTCAGCTGCTAAGTGTAATTCACTGACCTTTTAAAGACAGTGTAGGTCAAGATCAGACTGCACAGAATGTGCAGTCTGATCTTTGATCTACACTGTCTGATAAGAAACTATTTTTGTCAAAAAAAAAAATAAGTCTGAAAAACAACATTATTTTACGTGCCTTATTTAGCTGGATAAGGGTTAATATAAAGTGGTTGGCATAATCATCTAAGATAAAATATGGCATTGCACGAATTTCCGAATTTGATAGATCTATGCATGACTTGTGTCCATTTTTTCCTAAATTTGAAGGGCCTTAGGCCCTTAGTGAAAACAGGTTAGGAAATCTCTGCAAAGATACATCTGTCTGCTCCATCAGATCTAAACATAACTCTTTACCAAACAACAAAATTTTAGACAAGTCCAAATTTATACCATTAGCAGACAACAAATCAAATGTGGCTAAAATGAGGAAATTTGTTTGTGATATAATAGAGAACATTGTGGGAAAAGGAGGGAATGCTGGTTACCAGCATTTTCTCCATTTCCTGCAATGTTTTCTAAAGGCTTCTTCCTCTGGGTTGTTAAGATTGGGGATCGTGTGGTAAAAGGCTGAACACAGGATATGAGTAAGAATCCTTGGAAACCAGGATATTAATACATTCATGTAATTCTTACACATAATTATATGTTGTAAAAACCAGGACATATTTCAACCCTTAACTCTTTATAAAATGACAAAATTTTAGACTGGTCCAAAATGACAGCATTTGCAGATGACAAACTAATTGTGATTCAAAAACTGAAATTTGTTTTGGGAAGGGTAAAAAACATTGTGTGAAAAGGAGAAAATGCTGATAACCAGTATTTTCTCCTTTTCCCACTATGATTCTACCTTATCAAAGACAAATTTCATCATATATGCAACATTTAAATTTGTCGTCTGCAAGTGCTTTCCATTTGGACAAGTCTATGTTTCGCTTGTGTGGTAAAGAGTTAATGACTATGTTTACATATCCTGGTGGGGCACATTAACTGTTTACCAAACAACAAAATTTTAGACTTGTACAAACTGAGAGTATTTGCAGACGGCAAATCAAATATTGCTTAACCCTTTACCACACAATCCCGACTTTTAACGACCCTGTGAAAGAAGCCTTTTGAAAACATTGTGGGAAAAGGAGAAAATGCTGGTAACCAGCATTTTCTCCTTTTCCCACAATGTTTTCTATACATTTACAGACAAATCTCACCATATGAGCCATACCTAAGTTGTCGTCTGCAAATACTTTCAATTTAGACAAGTGTAAAGTTTTGTCGTTTGATAAAGGGTTAAAGGATGATTTCTGTATTTGATAGGGTAGAAAACCTTGTGGGAAAAGAAAAAAATGCTGGTTACCAGCATTTTCTCCTTTTCCCACATTGTTCTCAAAAGGCTTCTTCCTGAGGGTCGTTAAGACTTGTGATTGTGTGGTAAAGGGTTAACACAAAACCCCAGAAATAAACTTGCTGCAGATGATTTTGAACCCATCTTAAATCTTTGTAAAATAGGGATAGTCAGTATAAATTAACCCTCTAACTCTTAACCACACAACAAAATTTTAACCTGGTCCAAATGTTAAAGCATTTGCAGACAGCATATCAAATGTTACTCAAAACATAATGTTTGTCTTTCAAAGGGGAGAAAACATTGTTGTAAAAGTAGAAAATGCTGGTTACCAGCATTTACTTCTATTCCCACAATGTTTTCGAAAGAACCCTTTTCTCAGGGTTGTTAAAACTTGGGATTGTGTTCAAAATTAATAGATGACTGAATTCAGACCTATCCCCTTGGAAAGCGATACGAGATGAAAAAATTAAAGGTTATTCAAGCGATAGGATTTGTCTTTGAAAGGATAGAAAACATTCTGGGAAAAAAAGAAAATGCTGGTGACCAGCATTTTCTCTTTTTCCAACATTGTTTTCGAAAGTTCTCTTCCTCAGGATCATAAAAATATGGTTGTGTCTATTCTAGAAACTGAAAATGAGGGAGATTTTCCCCCTCCATATAAAAAACAGGGGGGATTTTCAAAAATAGGTGGGGCAATTTTCGAACAGGTAGAAAACATACAGTTCATATCAGTTATTTATTCTTGTCCATGACTATAGAGTAGACTTATTGACCTGTTTACATGTCAAAAGACAGTTTCTGGAGTATCCTTCTCTAGAAATTCAATTCGTTTTTCAAAGATAGAAAAGAGTAAGACATTTATAATATTCATTCTGACAAAATTCATTTCAGTAGCAGTCGTCAGTCTACGACTTGGCAAAGTTGGCCATTTTGGACAGGGTAGTTTTGGAAGTGGGCCATGATAGACCCACTTCCTGTCGAGGGAAGTTAATACTCTAGTGGACATAATATGTTGCACAAGTTTTGGCAATGATGCCATTTTATTCAAAACATTAGTATTTTTGGCAAGGCAAGAGTAAATTCTTTGTTTTGAGACTATTTCATTTTTTTTTAAATGTGGGACTGTCACGCATTGGTATTCAATTTGTACTGGATATGAAAATCAAAGTACTGAAAGTACCGACATACTAAAAAAAGATTTTTGATATACATTCCATTTTGTTTTTGGCCCTGGTGCATTACCTTCAAATCTGAAGGACTACTGTCACAACAAAGAAAAAGAAATCAATGTTCTATGAATCATCTTCACAAATTTCACCATATCTGATGATCTAAACAGTTTCAGAAACTCATCTGTTACTGGATGCTTTCACTGTTTCCCAGTCATACTTCTTTGGACTGATCCAGTTTGTCAGGATATGGTGTTTATCCCTGTTTTCAACATTATTTCAGTTATGTAGCGGTGGCCAGTGCACATATCCATGCTTTCCTGGTGTTTCTTCTGACCATCATCAATTGTTGGAAAGAAATTTAGCGAGTCGGGGATCGAACCAGCGACATCCTGTTCTCAAGTCCTGTATGCTACCAACTAAGCTGCCGGGGCTATGCCTGCTATTGGTTAACTACAATCCAGTTTAAGTTTAACCCTTAAGCTGCTACAATACGTTAAATGAAACTTTCAAGTCGATGGTAAACATCAGAGTTACATCTTGGAGAAAATACATCCTCTTATCTGACAATGTAGATCCAAGATCAGACTGCACGCTATGTGCAGTCTGACTGTAATCCACACTGTCCGCAAAGGTCATTGAATCGCTGTAGTGCTGGTAAAAGAAACCTCAGGAAAGCATGGATAGGTGCTCTGGCCTGCACAATATCACTTAAGTAATGTTGAAAACGGTGTTAAACACCATGTAATCTATGGAGGGGAATATGCGCCAAAATTCTATGGGTCTAGATGGCAATCTTATTTGTGAACATTAGATGTCTATTTGTCTTCTTTCTTACATATTACATGCATATTGCATCTCATGTGTCATTATTACTAGTGCATACTGTTTGGTGCTAATTGCCTGCATCATTATTATAACTTGATCATATTTACTATTGTGTTTTTATTGATTATGAATGATTAATTCTTCCTGATTACTTCCTACTGCGTCATTGCATTTGTCTTTTTTCCTAGTGCTTGATGCATGTTTCTAGTAGCATTTTACTTTCTTCTAAATACATGTTATATTTGTTATACTTCCTTCTCCAGTATTGAAACTTTCCTAATTGCAGACGAGAAGCATAATGGGTGACAAATGTTTCGGTAACAGACAAGTTCGGTAAATTGGACTTATAAAAGTACATCTATCCGATGTTTCGGTAACAAGGTAATTATATAGTGTTTAACCCTTTACCACATAATCCCGAATTTTAACAATCTTGAAGAAGAAGCCTTTTGAAAACATTGTGGGAAAAGGAGAAAATGCTGGTAACCAGCATTTTCTCCTTTTCCCACAATGTTTTCTCTCCTATCGAAGACAACTTCCATCATTAGAGTCACATTTGAATTGTTGTCTGCAAATGCTTTCAATTTGGACAAGTCTACTTTTTTGTCTTGTGTAATGCACAGTGATGTTTTTCACACCAAGTAAAGTCTTGGCTCTCATTTGTTCAAGGGTTCTTTTTTCCACACGCTTTCAGACATAATAAGTTTGTTATGTTGTTATGTTGCTCCTGCCATGCTGTATGTAAAAAATATACCTGAAATCACAATAACATATTACTTTCGATATTCCAACCATATAGTTGAGGTGATGAATAATACCCAATCCTAACCTTGTACCCGATGTATCTTCCTTTAAAATGTTTTTATGAATATTTCAGTGCGAAAAGATTTTCTTCTTTAAAGACTTCCAAACCAGCAATTAACCCTATGAGCGCCTGTCACTACTTCAGTTGCCTTTGTGGTCAGTGCAGATCAAGATCACACTACACCAAACACCGAGTCTAAACTTTGATCTTCACATGCTCCTTTTCCAAAGCATTCTGAACAGAAAAAACCTTGAAATCGCTAAAATTAAGGTTTTATTTCTACAATGAAAATGGCACTTAGGTTTATTTGAAGCTCTTAAAGTTAAACTTATGGATAATTCAATTGTTTCCAGAAAGATGGCTACTACAGAAAAAATATTGTGGCAAATGAAGAGAGGGGGTGAGAGAAATGGATAGATAGATAGTGACATATACTCTTTTGACAAATACTTTTTTCAAACAGCATGAGCAGTGTGTGATCTGAACATGCCCTATCCCCTTAACTTTTATGTGTGCAGTCTGATCTGCGAATTTCTTCTCGTCTAATGTTTCAGGGACATAAAAATGTGTTTAGGGTTTTTGTTTTTAATTTTTCATCACAAATTCTAAATAGCCACCTTTAAACCCAGGTTAATCTCTAAGATCTATGGGGATCTTCTTTATCTTGTTGGTAATGGGAGGTATGAAAACAGGCTATTAAAGAATAGAAGTTTATTTATCGGCGCCACTGGTTTCCAATGTGGGCGACGGCCCCCGAAGGCTATTAGTTATGTTACAGGGATAGTGCAAGATACACGATGAAACATATCATAAGTTATGCCTGGTTCTTTAACGTGCTCGGTGTATAGCACCGTCACACGAAACCTCGGTTTAAAGTCTCATCTGAAAAACTGTTAGTAATTTTAGATGGTTAGCCGAGGGAATCGAACCCACACCCTCAAGTGTCCCGACCCATGATGTTTACTAGCCCTACGCTCTACCACATGAGCTATACAGGCTGGTATAGGCTGTTAAAGACACATGTCTGTACATATATATAGTATACAGTACTCCCTTTGGTCTCGCAAAGTTCGTACAGGTGTCAGGGACCTTATATGATTTTTTTATGCAGCGATGCCTGTGTTGTATTGATGAACACACTTTAAAACCTGTGGACAACAACTTGTGTGCACCAGACCAGATTTAAAAACATCGTGGAGGCAGGAGAGGCACAAAACAGAACATTTTTTCTAGACAAGCACAATGTACATAGTCAAAATTACAAGAAGTATGCAACAAAGCATCAACGAGGCCTCTCTCTCTCTCTCTTCATTTGCTACAATGCTTCACCTGTAATATCTTTATTAATTTGCACTGATTAACCATAATTTTAACCCTTGGAGCATCGAATAAACCATACGGCCATTTTCATTTTAGAAAAAGAACATCTACTATAAATGATTTCAAGGTTGTCCTTATTCATAATGTATTAGAAAAATAGACAGAGTAAATCTACGATCAGCCTCCATGTTTTGTGTAGTCTGATCTTGATCTGAATTGGCTGCAAGGGTGAAAGGTGCTCTAAGGGTAAATGGCTGGTTTGCAAGCCTGCCATTTTGTTTCCAAAAGAAAATATTTTCACAAAGGAAATGTTAACAAAGCCAGTGCCTTTTTGATAAAACATATTTATAAAACTTAAAATTGGCTTAAGCTGGGTGTCTGTTATCTGTAGGACGATTACAATGGGTACAGGTTTAGGATTGTGTATTACTGATTAAATCAACTAAGGGTGAAAGGGTGAAAACCGAAAATAAGATGGTGATCAGAATTTATCAATTGCTGGCATTTATAAACAGCATGAAAGGTACAACATAACAAATATTATTATGTCAGAAAACGAGCGGCAATTGCAAATTAAAAAAAAAAAAGGTTTGCACAGAAAGCTATGTGCTGGGTGTGAGAAACAAATGGGCACTGCCTTGTTACAGAACATCCAATTGATTTATTTATGAGTCCAATTTACCGAACTTGTCTGTTACCGAATAATGTATATGAAAGCGCCATCTGGTATCATAATATGACTTGTCGTATTCGTGTAAATGCCATTCTTGTTAGTGCATACTTCGTTTGCCTTAATTCAGCTACCTATCATAGCTTCAATTTAATATCACAAAAACCCATAGTTTTTGCCAGAATATGCCTAAACAAGAATGTAGCACTTTAATGATAAGCTATACAGACATGGGAAAATGGGAAAAATATCAGGATAAGGAAGTAAGATGGATGAAATCATAATGTCAAAAGGGGCAAAATGAACAGAAGCACACGCTACTAAATAACAATTTTATGGCATACAAGTGGAAGAAGAAAAATGGAATTAGCATCAAGCAACATGCACTAGTAATAATGAAACATGAAAAGTTATATGCATGTAAGATTTAAGAAAGAGGACAAATAGACATCTAATGTTCATAAATAAGAATGTCATCTAGACACATAGAGTTTTGGCGGATATTCCCCTCCATAGTAATCAATTAGTCAATATCCAGTAGCACAAGATGTAGTTTACTATCTAACTCTCTTTACAAAATGAAAATTTTACACTTCTCCAAATTCAAAGCTCTTGCAGACCATAGATTAAATGTGGTTGAAGTGATAAAACCTGATTCCAAACAGGCAGGAAACAATGTGGGAAAAGGAGAAAATGATGGTTACCAGCAGTTTCTCCTTTTCCTGCAATGTTTTCATAGGGATTCTTCCCGCGTGTCATTAAAACTTGTGATTGTTTGGTAAGGGTTAAGACATCGAATAACAGTTTAGCATAACAGTTTAACGGTCTGAATAATGATCTGAATAATGAATAAATAAAGGAATGACCAGGGTTCCCAGTCCAGTGAGGGTTAATATAGCTGGGATTTGCCACTAGTTACCTAGGTGTATCTATTGACTCTTTACCACACAATCCCGACTTTTAACGACCCTGAGAAAAAAGCCTCTTGAAAATATTGTGGGAAAACGCGAAAATCCTGGTAACTAGCATTTTCTCCTTTTCCCACAATGTTTTCTACCCTTCCCAAAACAAATTTCATTGTTTCAGTCACAACCATTTTGTCGTCTGCAAATGCTTTAAATTTTGACCCATCTAAAATTTTGTCGTTTGGTAAAGGGTTAATAGATTCATTCATAATGTTATGGTGGTGTAGGAAAAAGTGATTCTCTGCTTTGCATAGGTCACTTAATTTACATATCAGCAAAGATCTTGTACCTTATAAATGATATCCTGTTCAGTTTATTACTTTGTAAGACGACATGTTCAAATTGAAGTGTTTGAGATTTAGTAGTTTTTGTTAAAATTATCATATATAACAGAATTAAAGATTTTTAACAGAAAGAAGTATTTTCTGTGAGGCAGTATTTGGCAACTGTGGGGTTTTTTGTTTACTTTGACTCTGGGTTAGTCTTGATGCCTACAGACTAGCTTCGCTAGTCTAAAAATAAGCCATGCTTTGCATCTCCATGATGCGTAATACCAAGCCAGCCATCACATAATTATGAATCCATAATAGCCACTTTTTCACAACCAACTGAATCATGAGGTAGACTGGTCCTTTGACAAGTAGAAAACTGACCAATAGCGAAAAGTTTCGGCCCAGGTCAGCTGTCAGCAGTCCACAGATGGATTAAGGCCCCTTTTCTCTGAGCATGGCTCAAATTAATGTGAATCTCACAATCTCATAAATCCTAGAAAAGAGATGGATATGGGATTGTTTGGTAAACCCAGTTAATGTTAAATACATGACAACATGTCCTTCTGAGTAATTCTCCTTTTTTCAGATATCTTTGCAGTAGCAATTTTTTAACACTTTGTACGACAAAAATAATTTCTTCTTTTGCCAAATACTTTTCACATGTATAACATTCTCCCTTTTGATAAACCTTGTTTTAAAATACTCGACGTTGTTGAGTTATATGCTGTAAACTTGTATCAAGAGGAAACCAGTTAACCCTTTACTAAACAATTCCAGGTTTTCCCAACTGTGAGGAAGAAGGCTTTTGAAAACTGGGGGAAAAGGAGAAAATGCTGGTAACCAGGACCTTGTCCTTTTCCAACAATATTTTTCTACCCTCTCAGAGAGCTTAAGCTTGTTTGTACAAATTCTGAATGTGTGTTCTGCAGATGTTTTGAATCTGTTGTTTGGGAAAGGGTTAAAATTATCCTTTATCAAATAAACCCAGTAAAAAGCATTTTCTCTCTTTTTTTCATTTTTTTTTCTACTGAACCAAACCCATCAACTGAAGCATATCAATTTGTAATCTGAAAATGCTTTCAATATAGATAAATTTTGTCATCTCTAATGAGTTAATCCTTTACCAAACAAACCTGTGTTTTAACAACCCTGAGGAAAAAGCCTCTTGGAAACTTTGTTGGAAAAAAAGAAAATGCTGGTTACATCTTTAGGAAAAATTAAATGCAGTAACAATTCTGATTGCTCAAAATCAGAAATGTTGCTTTACTGAAACATTCCGATCTTTCTCTAATATCTATGCAGTCACCAAAAGCTCAGTTTTCTTAGGCCTACGATGGTGTAACAGGGTTCCCATTCAAGCAAATATGAGCATAATTTATGCACTTTGTTGAATCAAGCACAAAAATATGAAGCAAAATGTGCATGCACAAACAAGTTTCAGGGCTCTTGCTGTCGAACACCGGTGGCACTAGTTGGGACAAGCAAGAAAAAATATCCCTAAAATTGAAGCACTGGCGAATCTAGTGGCAAAAAGTAATGCCTTTACATATTTCAACAAGAGGGCCATAATGGCCCTGGACCGCTCACCTGAGTCAACAGGCCAAACATTCTGACCAAATTTCACAAGTGTCTGACTGAAAATGTGGCCTCTATAGCGTGCACAAGGTTTTTCGATGATTTGACCTAGTGACCTAGTTTTTGACCCCACATGACCCAATTTTGAACTTGTGCAAGATTTTATCAAGCCAAACATTCTGACCAAGTTTCATAAGTATTTGACTGAAAATGTGGTCTCTAGAGTGTTCACAAGGTTTTTTGAAGATATGACCTAGTTTTTGACCCCACATAACCCAATTTCGAACTCATCCCAGATTTTATCAAGATAAACATTCTGACCAAATTTGACAAGTATCTGACTGAAAATGTGGCCTCTAGAGCACACACAAGGTTTTTCAAAGATTTGACCTAGTGACTTAGTTTTTGACTCCACAAAACCCCATTTCGAACTCGTCCCAGATTTTATCAAGACAAACATTCTGACCAAGTTTCATGAGGATCGGACTGAAAATGTGGCCTCTGGAGCGTACACAAGGTTTTTCGAAGATTTGACCCAGTGACCTAGTTTTTGACCCCACATGACCCAATTTCAAACTCGTCCGAGATTTTATCAAGACAAACATTCTGACCAAGTTTCACGAGTATCGGACTGAAAATGTGGCCTCTAGAGTGTACACAAGGTTTTTCGAAGATTTGACCTAGTGACCTAGTTTTTGACCCCACATGACCCAATTTCGAACTTGTCCCAGATTTTATCAAGACAAACTTTCTGACCAAATTTCACAAGTATCTGACTGAAAATGCGGCCTCTAGAGTGTACACAAGGTTTTTCGAAGATTTGACCTAGTGACCTAGCTTTTGACCCCACATGACCCAATTTCGAACTCGTGCGAGATTTTATCAAGACAAACATTCTGACCAAGTTTCATGAGGATCAAACTGAAAATGTGGCCTCTAGAGCATACACAAGGTTTTTCTAATATTTGACCTAGTGACCTAGTTTTTGACCCTACATGACCCAATTTCAAACTTGTCTTAGATTTTATCAAGACAAACATTCTGACCAAATTTCACAAGTAGCTGATGGAAAAAGTGGCCTCTATAGCGTACACAAGGTTTTTCGAAGATCTGACCTACTGACCTAGTTTTTGACCCACATGACCCAATTTCGAACTCGTCCCAGATTTTATCAAGACAAACATTCTATCCAAATTTGACAAGTATCTGACTGAGAATGTGGCCTCTAGAGCACAAACAAGGTTTTTCTAAGTTTTGACCTAGTGACCTAGTTTTTGACCCCACAAGACCCAATTTCAAACTCATCCCAGATTTTATCAAGACAAACATTCTGACCAAGTTTCATGAGAATCGAACTGAAAAAGTGGCCTCTACAGCGTACACAAGGTTTTTCTAAAATTTGACCTAGTGACCTTGTTTTTGACCCCACATGACCCAATTTCAAACTCTTCTCAGATTTTATCAAGACAAACATTCTGACCAAATTTCACAAGTATCTGACTGAAAATGTGGCCTCTAGAGCATACACAAGGTTTTTTGAAGATTTGACCTAGTGACCTAGTTTTTGACCCCACAAGACCCAATTTCGGACTTGTCCGAAATTTTATCAAGACAAACATTCTGACCAAGTTTCATGAGGATCGGACTGAAATGTGGCCTCTATAGCGTACACAAGGTTTTTCTAAGATTTGACCTAGTGACCTAGTTTTTGACCCCACATGACCCAATTTTGATCTCGTCCGAGATTTTATCAAGACAAACATTCTGACCAAGTTTCATGAGTATCTGACTGAAAATGTGGCCTCTAGAGCGTACACAAGGTTTTTCGAAGATTTGACCTAGTGACCTAGTTTTTGACCCCACATGACCCAATTTCGAACTCGTTCGAGATTTTATCAAGACAAACATTCTGACCAAATTTCACAAGTACCTGACTGAATATGTGGCCTCTAGAGCATACACAAGGTTTTTTGAAGATTTGACCTAGTGACCTAGTTTTTGACCCCACAAGACCCAATTTCGGACTTGTCCGAAATTTTATCAAGACAAACATTCTGACCAAGTTTCATGAGGATCGGACTGAAATGTGGCCTCTATAGCGTACACAAGGTTTTTCTAAGATTTGACCTAGTGACCTAGTTTTTGACCCCACATGACCCAATTTTGATCTCGTCCGAGATTTTATCAAGACAAACATTCTGACCAAGTTTCATGAGTATCTGACTGAAAATGTGGCCTCTAGAGCGTACACAAGGTTTTTCGAAGATTTGACCTAGTGACCTAGTTTTTGACCCCACATGACCCAATTTCGAACTCGTTCGAGATTTTATCAAGACAAACATTCTGACCAAATTTCACAAGTACCTGACTGAATATGTGACCTCTAGAGCATACACAAGGTTTTTCGAAGATTTGACCTAGTGACCTAGCTTTTGACCCCACATGACCCAATTTCAAACTCGTCCGAGATTTTATCAAGACAAACATTCTGACCAAGTTTCATGAGGATTAGACTAAAAATGTGGCCTCTAAAGCATACACAAGGTTTTTCAAAGATTTGACCTAGTGACCTAGTGTTTGACCCCACATGACCCAATTTCGAACTCGTCCGAGATTTTATCAAGACAAACTTTCTGACCAAATTTTAAAAGTATCTGACTGAAAATGTGGCCTCTAGCGCGTACACAAGTTTTTCGAAGATTTGACCTAGTGACCTAGTTTTTGACCCCACATGACCCAATTTCAAACTCGTCCCAGATTTTATCAAGACAAACATTCTGACCAAGTTTCATGATGATTAGACTGAAAATGTTGCCTCTAGAGCGTACACAAGGTTTTTCGAAGATTTGTCCTATTGACCTAATTTTTGACCCCACATGACCCAATTTCGAACTCGTCCGAGATTTTATCAAGACAAGCATTCTGACCAGGATCGCACTGAAAATGTGGCCTCTAGAGCGTACAAAAGATGAAAAGGTGACGACGGACTACGCACGACGCACAAGAGACACAGCACAATCACAATAGCTCACATCACTTCAGGAATATTCATTGCCTCCCAGGGATGTTATCTCTATATCCCATTCCTGTGAGAGACCCTAGATTAACTAAATCAAAAAGCATGTCTCAGAAAACAAAATCCACAGATGTATAATTTTTGTGACGACTTATATCTGCTTGGACACTGAAATATTATGGTCTAAATTGTGATAACAGCGTTGAAGATTAAAAAGCTGTGAATTCTGAAAAAAGACAACTATTATGATGTCTTAGATACTGAATGGCTATGGCTTAAATGACGTTGTAATAGATTAAAAAAGAACAGAAGAGTTCCACTAAACTATTTTTACAATTTTATAATTCAAAACACAGTAATTCATAATACAAATGGAATTCCCAATAAACGTGTACGTTGGATTACTCAATAACAAGATGTCTGTTTGTAAAACAGTCATGCCCCCCTACTGCCACATTGATACAGGAAGTGGCACAGTTCATAAACTGATATCAAAAGAATTGATTGGGAAATATCGAGCCAACCTTGATAAAATTTGAGCCACATTTGAGCAACTTGAGCCAAGATAAATTATTGCATTCTAAAGTGACGACCTCATTCATTAGGCACAGTTTTGTTTAGCAATAACGGAATCTCTATTTATAAACCATTGTGGAAAGTCAAGCTTTTGTTCTCAAAACCAATTCTTGTTTTTCTACAATGTTTTTCTGAAAGTTCAATGTATAATAGTCTATATTAAATGGGAGCAGTTTGGTGTAATTCAAAACCTGGAAGTGAAAAATCATTTTGGTAACAGGAGAAAATGTTCAATAAAACAATTTTCCTTTTCTTCAAAATGTTTTCTAAGGCTTTCTACTGCTTTGAAAGCTTTGAACTTAATGGGAAGTCTAAAGGAAAAATAAATAAATAAACACAAAACAAACAAAAATCAAATTCAGTAACTTTTATTACACCCTTTTAATCTCTTTATCATGTGACACTTTTAACTTTTGGTACTGAAACCAACTGTCAATCCCTGAAAGAAAAATAAGAAATATTTTTAGATCAAGATGAATGTATACCGACCTTTTGATTTTGCATGTTTTGACACAGAATCTCTCTTAAGAACTATGCATCCCACAGTGAATGTGTTTGATTTCTGCATTTTGCTACAGAAGTTACAGAACATTGCTTTTGAACTTGGCTCATAACGTAGCCATGGATTTATTTTCCAATTTTCTTGAAATTGTCTACATGGAGATTTTGTTTCAAGCTTAGTTTTTTTAGCTGGAGGTAAGTCAAAGAAGTCTAAAGAATGTTTAGAAGCCATAGTGACAACTGATACTTTCCAATATTTCCCCATGTTTATATACATCATCGTAGATAAATTATAAAGTTTGCAATGTTATGTTTTTCACATAAAGTCCATGAAAATCATTAGATACATGTAATTGAAGTAAAAAATTCCACATACCTTTAATTATCAATCGCCGAAAAACATCCACATAATTTGATCCTTTAACTGCCGATAATTTGTTGACAAGTCCATCTTTAATTGGAGATGGGTCAAAGTACCGACATGCATCGGCAATAATCGCTAATCAAGTAATTAACATCCTTTAATTGTCTGATTTATAGCCCACTTCAATTGTTAAACGTGATAATCTGTCAACAGTTTGCATAATTATACACACCGCCATGCGTATACATACAAGATTGTAAACAGTCACCGATACACAGACTGGGTTATCGATTTTCTTCTCGGCACGCGCGTTCGGCTTCCGCTTTTTCCCAATCGACTTCCATGCTTACTACGTCCCTGATAATACGTGAATAAAATGTTGGAGCCACAAGTTGAGCCACATATGATGATTTCTGAGACACTTTAATTTCTTTTTGAGCAAATGGCTCAAGTGGCGAACGGCAGCGCGGGCCCTGAATCATCTGGTGGTCACTGTGACCTTGACCTTTCATGGATTAACCTTAAAACTGATTGGGATCATTTACACTCAAAGATGAATATCTGTACAGAATTTGAAGGACCTATGTCAATTCTGTGTGTAGTTATCATCTGGACAAGGTTTGGTCTATATATCATTAAGTTGAAGGCCACTGTGACCTTGACCTTTGATGGATTAATCTCAAAATCTATAGGGATCATTTACACTCCGAGACAAATGTCTGTGCCACATTTGACGAACCTAGGTCAATTCTGTGTCTAGTTATCATCCGGACAAGGTTTGGTCTATATATCAACATTTTGACGGTCACTGTGACCTTGACATTAGACTGATTGACCTAAAAATCAATAGGGATCATCTACACTCCAAGACGAATGTCTGTGCCAAATTTGACGAACTTAGGTCAATTCTGTGTCTAGTTATCATCCAGACAAGGTTTGGTCTATATATCAACATGTTGACGGTCACTGTGACCTTGACATTTGACCAATTGTAAGGTCTACCGACCGACAGACCGACTGACCAGCCTGTGCAAAGCAATATACCCCTCTTCGGTTAAGGGGGGCATAATAACATCATTTTTTCTTTGAGACCAGGATAAGGACCTATCATACAAACAGTTAAGTTCCTGTATTACGATCGATTAAAATCATGTGCTAATTACAAAGTAATTATGAAAATTAATATTCATTCTAGACTATTCTGCATTCATCATGTTTTGTAAACAAAACATAGAAAGTACTACTATCTTGACACTGTTACTAAAATTAGAACACCAAATAAACATTAATATATTTCTAGATTATTCATGAACATTCGATAACACAACCTTTTTTTAACTCAGATATAAAGGTATCTACTCATATTTGCTGGTGGTTATTGTATCTGATTTGATCTGTTTTCCAAAAAAAAAAAAGCATTAAGGACCCCTCTGTCATTCATACAGATTAATTTCCCTTTAGGTGCCCCCTACGAAACTCCAGCTATAAAAGTTCAAACAATGACTTGTCAAACCAAAATTGGATGACACAAATAAGTTTCAAGCTTTAAAAAATCTTGTTGAATTTGCATTTGAAGGAGACATGTAAACTGGTGGAAGAAAGCATGCAATAGGTTGCTGATGAGCTTTTGCCATACTGATAGGTATTTTTCTGTCACTTGATCAGTAATGACAGCTCAAAACACCATTGCCATTATGATGTCATTTGTTTTTGTGATTGGATGATGTCACAGATACGAAAATATCGCCTAGGAAAGAGTTTCGAAATTCGCTTATCCTACTATACTATCGATAAATATTAGGAGTGATGAATGCATTGGTCACTGTTTATCACAAAGCTCTAATCAACCTATTATGTCATTTATTTAAAAGTATTATAATGATCATCCGCTAAAATTACAGGTTTTAAACTTACATGCTACCCTAATTGACAAATTCATGTCAAATCATGCACAAATACTGTACTACTCCAAAAATTAACTGGCATGAAAACAAGATTGCAGCAAAAAACTCGAAGACCCATGATGCAAAAGTCAGTTTGACATTGTCCGATCATAGGCATTTCAAACTTTCTATTCAGTTTTGATAATGACTTTAAACAATAAATTTACATATTATATCTGTCTATAAAACAGGCTTTCATGTGCCCCTCTGTGAAAAAGTAGGGATAACATTTTGAAAAAAGTAGTGAAAAAGTAGAGATTATAATGAAGAAAAACTAGGGATAGTAGGGTATATTACAGAGAACTTACTATATTTTTCATCAATGATAATGAAAAATTTACCATCTAGTTATATATTTGACTCCTTCATGTAAACATACTTGCTCTCTATACATCAGGCACCATCTGTGTTCAGACAGAATTCATAGCACAGCAACAGGAGCAACCTTACATAAGCTTGACAAGGGTTTCGCTCCATATCACCATGAATTCCACCCAAAACTACATGTGCGCTCAGTACAGACATTATAAAATATACAGACCAGAATGAGGGCCATTCTTGTAAATCAACTTATCTTCCTTGCCATATAAAGACTGAAGGTAACCAAATAACAGATTGGTCCTTTTACATGTGTTCCTTTGTTTTTATCCTGGATTCCCTTGGGGATGTTGTGATAAAAATAATTTGATTTATGATTATATGTAAGGTCCCCATGTAATTTTAAAGCAAATCATGTTCTCAGTCATCATAGAAATGCCATGCTTCCCAACTCTCCCGATTTCGTCGGGAGTCTCCCGATTCAAGACAAAATACCCGATCACCCCGACAGACAGTTAAAAATCCCGATTTGGAAAAAATCCGACATAAGGGTAAAAAGGGTGTGATAAATTTGTACCCAAGGCACTTGTATATTATCCAAAGTTTACAACTAACATTAGTTGACATGTATGTGTATTTCACGGTCAATCAGGTTCGTTGTCTATAATAGGGATCAAGATACTGAGATTTATCGATCGATGATCGTGAACCAATCATATTCGAGAACGGGCCAAGGTACTTTTCAGAGGAAACTAGCAGCCTGTGTTCGATCTTCTATCGGATGGCTGCGTGAGATACAACGGGTACCAGTTTATTTTCAGAGTGGAAATCAAACGTCGTTCACCTGACGTTAGCAGGTAAATTACGTTCTAAGAGTATAGATCTATAAACACAAAATACCAGTGCTCATTGCGTCCCCGGGATGCCGATAAAAATGAGTGAAAACATTAAGTTAATAATCATCAAAAACAATGAACAAATACAAAGTTTTAAACTCTTACTGCTCAGTGATCACTGGAATTCCAATTTACGTAAAAATAGATCGACCCGAACGTGATCGTAGTTTTATTTAAAACAATGATGTAGCAATATTCGACTGGTTACTGGCGGTAATGTTGTAATGCTCAGGGCACTGATTTGAGGAACCAAGTGTTACCTAGCGTTACCGATGCTGATGTTTGCTTCCAGAATTTTTTCGTGTGAAGATTGCCTCTAGATATTTTTTTTTTTTTTTTTTGAAAAGTACATTTTTTTTTTTTTTTTAAATTTTCTTCACGCTTTTGAGATATTTTGCTGATGATTTATGCAGACAAAAATGATACTCCAAAGGAACTCAATGGGACTTGACTTTTTTTTCAAACAGTATGACAGCTTGTGCTTTTGATAGTTACCAGCAATTCGAGCCGGATTATTTGAGGTTTATTCGATATACCTGTTTGCGATTATTGAGTACCAAAGAGAATGAATAATATAAGGATAAAATGTGGTACTGTGTATTCTATATTTCAAGCTAAGACATTATGGGTACAATATAAAATGCCAGAATATCTTTACACAATAAGTCAAAATTATATGATATACTTACAAAACAGTGAAAACACAACGGACAAAGTAGCATTTGATAATAAACATTACAGTGCTTCTTTACCATAGTCACTGCTTTCTATATAATATTCATGACTGTAATGACTGATTTTGTTTTAGCTCTAAATATTCACATGTATACATCTGAAAAACAATAATATTCAATACAGAATAAAATTGAATAAAGTAAATTGATAAATCATAAACCTGACTTTTGTTCAATTGTAAAGTTATTTAGCCTAAAATGGTTTAAAAATGATCTTTAGAAGGACCTTCCGGTACGCCTCAAAAAGTCTCCCCCTTGGAACCCCCAATCTCCCCCTTTGAAACTCTCAAAAACCCCCTTTGGTGTTTGAAAAAGTTGGGAAGCAATAAATGCATATATATCGATTTATAAAACAATCTAACCAGATTTAGCCGAGATATTATCTCAGAACATATTTGTGTAGTGCAAGAAAGTAAAGGATAAAATCCAAGTAATCTCCTTATCAGGACCAATGTAGTACTAGAGAGGAATCAAGGGAAACAAGTGAAGAATGGCTCTCGTTAGAAACACCTTTCCATGGGTGAAAGTTACAATAACTGACAATACTGAAGTTTTTTGCTGGGGACCAGGGAGCTGCTAGGGCCCCTGGTGGGTCCAGGGCAACGCCCTGGCCAAGGGGTCCAGGGCCTCTAGATGCTCCTTGGCCCCCAGCAAAAAACTTCAGTATTGTCAGTTATTGTAACTTTCACTAGATGCTCCAGAAACATTGTTTTTTTATTCATGTTAAAACTCTTTTCCTGACATCCTCATTTCAAAAAGAATTCAAGAACATGTATTCCCACTCTCAATTTTCATTTTCAGTTAAATCTAAACTTAAGAGTCTGTCGATAAACTAGTGCCATACCAAGGCAGGCTAACAGAGGGATCAATACTTTCAAGCACATAGTTCTTTTAATAATCAACCTTATGAACTTAACTTCCTTCATTTAAACAAAAAAAAAAAAAACTTCTATGAATACAGGCATGCAGGTCTAAGGCTTTCTTTCCATTCGATCGTTTTCATGTACACTCGAAAAATGCAACTCTAGTTACATTGAGCACTATTAAACAGTAACTGGATCTTTCTCTGTCGAAATTTCTCTAGTTTAACCATTCCCACCTCCATGTATTTTTCGATTTCTTTGGAAGTAAAACCAGGAGATAAAAAGTTTTAAACCTGATTTTTTTAACAGTGGTTTAATTTTACCTCGGCAGCCATGTTATGATGCAGGGAGAACTTTCTCCTTTAAATAATTATCTATTGGTTGACCAATATAGTTTGGTCCAATCATAAGACATTTTTAAAACAGGCAACCAGTAATGCTGTAAATATTCCGAGTATACTCGGTCACTAATTTCAGCTGATTCCGAATCCAAATCTCTATTACCAGATGTTCGACAAGAGCCATAAATGACCAGGAACAGCCTTGAAGGAAAGGCAAAGTGGAAATAAACTGTAATGATACAGCACCTGGAAATCAGTTGAATTGCAATATATCAAAGATACAAGATGGGGGGGGCATTTTCTCCTCCGATTTAGAGGATTTGAAAAAAATGACCTAGCTGGACCCTGAAAATATAGAATTCCACCATAATATGGAAAACTTTCACCAATGACTTTTCACTATTTTTACCCTTTATATGAGCCATGCTCTGTGAAAAGGGGACTTAATACATCTGCAAAAAGTATCAATCTAGGTCAACCTGTGTAGTCCGCAAAGGCTGACCTGGGCCGATACTTTTCGCTATTTGTCAATTTTCTGTATGTTCAAGGATCAGTCTACCTCACAGTTCATTCAGTTGTAAGACAAAATGGATTTTATGGATCCATAATTATGTGATGGCTTGCTTGGAGATGCATTAAGCCCCCTTTTGTCAGAGCATGGCTCATATATATTTTTTCAATTCTCCTATAAAAAAAAGTTGGGCATTTTCAAGAAAAAGTAGGACATTTTCAAGAAAGAGTAGGGGGCACAGACAAAAAGTAGGGAAAAGTAGAAAAAGTAGGCCCACTTGAAAGCCTGATAAAACAAAAAGTGGAAGCTACTCAGGGTCTGAATTCGACAGTGAAATGGAAAATTCTACTAGCCATCTGGTTGAAAGTTATCCCTGTGAACCTGGTCCTGTGAGTAAGAAAATGTTAAAAGCAATTTCTTTTCTAAATTACATAATATTATTTTCATGAGCAGAATGATGACTGCAGAGTGAGACTCATCAAAACAAATTTTCAATACACAAGACCCTTACTTTCCTCCACAGAAGCTCAAAAATTGTCACTATTAAGTGCACTCCTAGAATTTCTCTTGCACTCAAAACTTTTACCCAAGGAAGTGCATGCACTCCCAAAAAGAGATTTGAGTGGGAACACGGTGTAAGATATTAACCCTTTGAATGCTATCCTTGACTTACTTACCTTTTGCAGACAATGTAGATCAAGATCAGACTGCACAGAACATACAGTCTGACCTTGGATCTAAACTGTCTGATAAGGAGATATTTTTTCTCCAAAGAATAAGTCTGAAATAGCATTACATAGCTCCAGATAGAGGGAGTGATTTTAATTTCAAAATTGAAATACTAATTATTCTCCACTAAACCCTATGTTGTGGGTACTCATTAGAATCGTCTCATTGGGACGACAAGAGAAACAATGGATTTAGAATACTATCACTCCCTCTTATCTGGAGCTTTGGCATTATTTGGATTTTTACCATCGGCTTGAAAGTTTCATTTAACTTTTTTAGCAGGATGAGGGTTAAGCAGAGATTTTACCTGATTACAGCTCATAACTACGATAAACAAACACTTCAGGAACATGCTGAGTCATCTATTTTCCCTCCAGGAAAGCCACAAAGTTTGTTATCTGATGTTCATCAATCACCAGATCTGTAAAAGTTCAATTTAGCTGGTTAGTAGCTAACCATTTACATGTACCAAACAATTTTATCATTTTTCAGATCTGATGGAGAAAGCCTTTGAAAACATTGTTGGTAACCATCATTTTCTCTTTTTCAGTCAGGGTTCCCATTCACGCACATATGTGCGTGATTCACGCACTGAATTGAATAATCACGCACAAAAATATAAAGTGAAACGTGCATGCACACGCAGGTTTCAGGGCTCCCATTGTCGATCACCAGTGGCGCCAGCTGGGACAAGTTATCAAGTGTGAAAGTCACTGTTTATCACTGCTAATCAAACTTGGTATCAATCCGCTTTTCTAGTGTAAAATTAAAGGTTTTGAAGTTACATGCTATTCGTATTGACAAATCTATGTCAAATCATGCGGAAATACTACTCAAAACCTTAACAGGCATGAAAAAAAGATCGCTGCACAAAACACAAAAACCCATGACACAACAAAAATTAGTTTGACATTGTCCAATCATAGGCATTTCAAACTGTCTGTTCAGCTTTATCAATGACTGAACAGTAAATTTACATAAATATCTCTATAAAACAATAAGTGAAAGCTAATTAGTGTCTGAAACTGACAGTGAAATGGAAAATTTTATTGGCCATCAGGCTGCAAGTTGTCCCTCTGAAACTGGTCCTGTGAGTTAGGAAGTTATAACAAGCATCTCCTTTTTTTAAATTACCCATATTGTTTTCAAGAGCAGCCGACAGCAGAATTAGACTAATTAAAACAAATTTTCAATGCAACAGACCCTTACTGTCCTCTGTAGATGCTCTATAATTGTCAATATTAAGTGCACTCCTAGAATTTCTCTTGCGCTTGTATTCCAGGGAGCACATGCACTCCCAGAACGAGATGTGAGTGGGAACACCGTCAGTAATATTTCCTGCCTTTGAGGGCAAATCCCATCATTTGAGCCACAAATAATTTTCATCTTAACCCTTTACCAAATGACAAAAATTTAGACTGGTCCAAATTAAAACAGAGCTCCAGATAGAGGGACTGATTTTGATTTCAAAATTGAAAATATTAATAACTCTCCACTAAACCCTATATTATGGGTACTACTCATTGGAATCGTCTCATCGAGACAATTCTAACAAGTACCCACCACATAGGGTTTGGAAGAGAAATTATTAACAATGGATTTTGAATACTATCACTCCCTTTTATCTGGAGGTCTGTGAAAGCATTTGCAGACGACAAAGTGAAAGCATTTAAAATGATGATTTCTGTCTTTGATAGTGTAGAAAATGTGGGAAAAGGCCTCTTTTTCAAACTTGGAATTTAAAATGATGATTTCTGTCTTTGATAGGGTAGAAAATGTGGGAAAAGGTCTCTTTTTCAAACTTGGAATTGTGTGGTAAAGGGTTAAAATACATAAGGTCCTAAGGTCCTGCATGGCTCAGTGGTAAAGTGTACAATTCATGACCTTGAGGCCTCGGGTTCGAGTCTCACATGATCCACTGGGCTTTTCATGTGAGTGTCCTTGGGCAAGGCACTTCTGATTTCTAGCCTAGTACTGGTGGAACCCAGGAAATACATGAATATTTGAGTTGTCGCCATGATAATGTTGAAAGCGGCATAAAATACCATTCAATCAATCAATCATTAAAGATACATCCTTATGGCCCGAGAGAAAAAAAAAAGGAAAAACACTGTAAAAGCTTGTTAGTCTGTAGATGGCTAAAAATTTAGTCAGCTCTGTTAACACAGTTAAATTACCAATGGATATGATGTTAGAAATACCGAAACTTCAAGGATTTGTCCTTATTTACTACCAGAAATGATAACAGGGATTTCTTTGACGGCCTCCTGAGAATGAAATGCATTTTCTTTCCGCTGTAATCTGTGCAACCTTGCAACCGTCAGGGGCAACATTTGGCATGAAGGTACAAGAATGGTTATAGTTGCATAAAATAACAATGAAATGGGTTAAAAACTGGCTGAAAATGAGTATAGATGTATCTTTATTGCTGTCAATTTGGATGAGTGCTAACTTTGTTATCTGGTAAAGACTTAACAGAAACCAAAATGTTTTAACTCGTCCATATTATAACAGACAACACATAATTTGAGCCATGCTCTGTGAAAAGGGGGCTTAATGCATCTGCAAAAAGTATTGACCCAGGTTGGCTTGAGCTATCAGCGCAGACTGACCTGGGCCCAAATTTTTTGCCATCAGTCAATGTTCTGCATTTCAAAGGACCTGTCTAACTCGTGATTCAGTTGGTTATTAAACAAAACAGATGTTTGGGGTTCCATAATAATATGATGTCATGCTTGATACAATGCACCACAGAGATCAATTAAGCTTTGTTTTGCCAGAGCATGGCTCATTTGTCATTGAAGTGATCAGATTTGGTCTTGAAAGGATAGAGAACACTGTGCAAGGAGGAGTAAATGCATTTCTTGTTTTCTTACAATTTCTAAAAGGCTTCTTTTCAGGACTCAATTAGAAAAGCAGCAGTCATTAACCCTTTACCACACAATCCCGACTTTTAACGACCCTGAGAAAGAAGCATTTTGAAAACATTGTGGGAAAAGGAGAAAACGCTGGTAAGCAGCATTTTCTTCTTATCCCACAATGTTTTTTACCCTTCCCAAAATGAATTTCAATTTTTCAGTCACATTTATTTTGTTGTCTGTAACTGCTTTCAATTTGGACTAGTCTAAAATTTTCTCGTTTGGTAAAGAGTTAAAGGGCAAATCTGACAATTTTTTGACTTTGCTTTTTTTCCCCTTCAATCATCAATGATGTCAGTAAAACATCGGTGCGTCATTTTCCGCCATTACTACCCGGTAACATACGATAAACCACGGTTCATTTGTCACAATAATTTATGGCCCTAAAATGGTGCATTGCTTACTTCCCCTGATTTGCTTATCTCCCGTCCTCGAGTGACGTCATTGCGGAATTAGTCTTCTACCTATACATAGGGATGCTGATGTTTGGACGTGTTTATCCAAGTGTGAAACGGAATTTACGCCGAAAGAATGACAATTTGTGCAGCCTTTGGCTGTAACGTCATTTCTGGAAATCATAGAATTAATATGTTCAAATTTCCAAGAGAATTAAAAAGAAGACGGCTATGGAATCAACATTTAAATTGGGGTCAGACAGTAGCAACGCATTTCGTGCCGACAAATTATTCTAAAATGTGTCTGAAACATTGGGGACAGTCAGTTTTTTATAAGTCCAAATCTAGCAAAGACAGTTGGTCATAGCAATTTTTGGCTATGACTGAAACCTGACGCTGTGCTAACATTATTCGAAACTCCAAATCAGAGAGAGGAAAAACCCAGACAGTCTGCGAGAGCCATTTCCAAAAAGAACCTTCAGCAGGTGGTAAAAATCTTTTTTCTTAAAATGAAGATATTTTGAATTGGTATTTGTACCATTTTACCGCATTATCTCTACATTGTGAGAAAAAGAGAAAATGCTCCAAACTAGCTGCTTTTTTTTTTCCGAAATGTTTTCAAATTCATCCTGTGGCATATTTCAGTGTGACCCGTTTTCAAAAGCATTATTCCTCAAGGTTTGGGGGTTGGGTTACGTGCTAAAGCGTAATTCTTCACCAGAAAACGAAATTTTAGGTTCATCTGATTTCAAAATTTTGCTGACAAGAAGTTCAATTTTGATCAAATGATTTATGGTAACTCTTTATAAAACGACAAAATATTAGACTTGCCTAAATCCAAAGCATTTGCAGATGACAAAATGAAAGTGAATAAAATGATGGTTTTTGTCTTTGGATGTATAGAAAACACTGTGAAAAAAGAAGAAAATACTGGCAGGGTTTTCCCTGAACTCTCTGATGTGTGGGTCATTTGACCCCCTTCATTACTAGAGTATGCGTCAATTGTTTGGGATGGTTGTTCTGACTCATGTGCAAATTCTCTACAAAAAATTCAAAATGAAGCTGCCAGAACTGTAACTGGTCTTACCCGTTCTGTTTCCTTAGAAAACTTGTTCTTAGAATGTGGGTGGCAATCTTTGAAAGACAGGTGGGAAACCCCAAAAATGTATTTTATGTATAAAGCCACCCATCAGATGGTTCCCCGATACATTTCAGATTTAATTCCACCACTTATTGCAGACACTACGCAGTATGCCCTTAGAAACGATAAAGATCTAAGAAACATATCTACTCGCACTACAATCTCTCAAAAATCCTGTATCCCTTCTTCAATATACATTTGGAATAATTTAAATGATAGTCTGAAGAATGTTAATTCGTTTTCAACTTTTAAAAAGGTAATTTCAAGTAGGTTCCCAGTACCCGGTGTTCCCGCCTATTACCTTGAAGGCAATCGTTTTTTATCAGTTTTGCATGCCCGGATTAGGAATAAATGCAGTGGACTAAATTGTGATTTGTTTCATAACTACCTTCGTAATAGTCAGCTCTGCATGTGCTTGGTAGAACCTGAAGATGCTGAACACTATTTTTTCAGATACAATCTTTTTGTTAGACAGAGACTACACTTGTTTAATTCTATTCAGCATCTTATCCACTAAACGTAAATGATCTACTTTTTGGTAAACCATCCTTAACAGAACGAGAAAATTCAGAATTATCTGTATCAGTCCAGGAGTATATTCAACAAACTGGCCGGTTTACTTGATATATTTTGGAATCTGATGTTTCTTTTCTATTATGCAGGAGTAAATGTCCAAATCCTCTCTCTCTCTCTGTCTGTCTGTCTGTCCCTCTCTCTCTCTCTCTCTCTCGCGTGCATTGTAATTAGTTGTGTGAACACTTGTATATTTACATTGTAGGGGGAGGGTCGATTTCTAAGTTGTTATAACTTCTGACCCAACCCCATTTCCATGTAATCTTGAGTGAAAATAAATATGTTTAAACTAAACTTCAAATGAATAAAGGAAGGCACACATGTACATTTTGGGGGTCCTTTAGAAAATATTGGGGCCCAAATTCAAAGAAACAGGGGTTCAGAGAAAACCCTGTGCTGGTTACCAACATTTTCTCGATTTCCCCCTATGTTTTCAAAAGCAATATTCCTTATTTGGTGCTTTTATATGTGCAAATCTACAAATAAATAGAAATGTGTAGATAGAAGTGTGTTTAATCATCTGAGGTACTGCATTAAGTCATGATATATATTATCCTTATAAAAAGTGAAAGTAGTTTGGTTTGGTTTTTGGCATTGTTGTCTAGTAATTTGTATGCTAACAGAAATATTTAAAAAGTTTACTAAACATTAGTGAATATGACAGGTGTAAACTTGCAAATTAGGTGTCATAATCCCTTCTCAACACCTGCCTTGCCCAAGTCTGCATAGGTGTTAATATATCAATAGAAACTATCAACAAACTTGCAGTACAAATTAAAATAAGATATCTAAATCATTTTTTGGGGGGTAAAAATTGGAAATAAATAATTTATTTGTGAAAAACATCTTGAAAAAATAAAATGTAGACAAAATGGGACTACTAGGCAAAACAGGTGTAGACGAAATGGGACTGTTGCGCAGATTTGTAGATGAAATGGGAGTAGACGACATGGGAGTAGACCAACTGGGATTGCTTCCCCTGGTTATGGTTATAAATGTTAATTATCACCAACCAGTTAAAACAATACAGGAAATGATTACATAACACTTGCATGTCTCACCCATTTGCACTCTTATGTTTGTTTGTGAAAGTGTCACTTCGGTTGAAAACTGATTTGTAAACTCAATTCAAACAAGCTCTGTGTGTAATTCTGGTTTTGCAAATTACTCTCTTGTTTACATCCATATGGTATCTTCCAAACCATTGAGACCAATCATTCTAATTCATGTGTCAGTTCAAAATTGTGAAATTTAAACTTTTTATACAAGCCATGCTCTTTGGTAATCAGAAAGAAGTGTGCACATGGAAAAAAAAATATAGATCTGCATTTTGCTGAAATAACACTTCATCACACAATCCTGGGTTTTAATGACCCTAAGAAAGAAAGGCTTGGAAAACATTGTGGGAAGAGGAGAAAATGATGGTAACAAGCATTTTCTCTTTTTCTCACGATGTTTCCATTCTTTTCATCATTTGAAACACAGTAAATTTCTTTGCAAATGTTTTCAATTTGGACAATTTATAATTTGTAAAGTGGAAAAAAGTTAATTGGAAACAGAGTGTTCCTGACCAGCTTCACATATCAGTGCTTTTACTCTTCACCTTACATTCCGGACTTTTAACCATGCTTACAGAGATGGCTTTTGAGAACATGGTTGGAAAAAGAGAAATTCCTAGAAACAAGCATTTTTTCCTTCTCCTACAAAGCTTTCTACCCTTTGTCAGACCCTTCCCATCGTCAAAGCCACATTTGTCGTCTGTAAATACTTTCAGTGTGGACAAGTCTAAAAATTCTACTGTAGAGTAAAGGGAGTAAAGGGTTAACCCTTTACTAAATTATAAGATTTTAGAATTGTCCAAGTCCAAAGCATTTGGATATGACAAATAAAATATGGATCGCAACTTGCCTTTGAAAGGACAGAACATATTGTGGATAAAAGTTTAAAGCTTTTTCCAATGTCTGAAAAGCTTTTTTCCTTGGGTTGTTGATACTGGGGAATTTGTGGTTAGTGTTAACATTGACTTTTGCTGTCTGTGCAGAGAAGTTTGATTTTGAGAACGGGGAAAAGATTTCAGTGAGTTAACTAAGATCATTTTAATTCTAGCAGGCATACAAAACCTACTTTTCTTATGTGAATCCTTTAGCCCAGAAAATAATCAACCTGAATGTTGTCTTACTTTGCAGTCACTTGATGCTGTTTGACATTATCCTAATACTCTACAGTATTACATTACAGATCACATGATAAAATACATGGCTACTTTTCTTCTACCCTTTCTTAACTCTTTCGCAAACGACAAAATTTGGACTCAACCAAATTGAAAGCTTTTGCAGAAGACAAACATAGTTCAAATGACAATTTATGTCCTTGATAGGGTAGAAAATATTGTGGGAAAATGAGAAAGTGCTGGTTACAGCATTTTCTTTTCCCACGTTTTCAAAAGCCTTCTTCTTCAGGGGTATTAAAAGTAGGGATTGTGTGGTAAAGGGTTAATTACTAGCGACACAAATCTCATTGAAAGGAAATTCATCACGTATAATATCTCCGTAGACCGTATAATTAGATGAAACAATTGTTCCAAATATCGAAACAGAAATTAACAATCCAGAAATTATGAAAGTACATTAAAAAAGTTTCGTAAGTTTTTTTCCCCTAATCCTAATTCCGCCCGTTGACCGACTGAAACTTCTTCAAACGAAACAAATTTTATGCAATATAGTTAATTCTATAATTCTATCACATATAAATCATTTTTTTCAATAAGCAATATCCGCCTCATCGTATCCAAATTTACCGATGCGCGATACTCGCCATGTTGAAACATCGACCACAAAATCTTCAATTTCATAGTCTTCACCAAACAAAGAATTACTCTCATCCTCATCCTCCGAAACTACATATTTTTCTCTATGAATTGGTTTGTACATGTACAACCTTACAGGACTAGAACCGCTTATTTCTTCGTCTTCAATACTACTCAAGTCGCTATCAAACACAAGGTCCATTTTGAAACAAGTACGCCTATTTTGTCACAAACCAAGGGACACAACAAATAAGTAAGGGAGATAGGCAATGTCGTAAAAACTAATAAGCAGAAATACAAATTGGAATAAAGTACTTTTTCCAATTTTTTTTTCTAATTACAACATTACCAGGTTACCAACTGATAAATGTAGTTTTGAAAATTAACATTTTCTGAAATCTGTTGATTTGCCCTTTAAATCAGTGTTGCATCTAGGAGTATCAGATGACAGGGCATTTGGGCTCCCTTTAGAAAATTTTAGGCGAGAAAAAATTTTTTTGGGGACATTATATTGGAAAACAAAATCCAAACACTCTACATACCAAATAATAAAACACATTCTGTTAAGCATACAAGCATAACCCAACAAAGAAATGAATGGAAGACATGGAGGATAATATTTGTTTTTTTCGGTGAAAGATTAAAATTTATTTTATTGAGAGAACATAGTATGTAATACTTTCACTCATGGCGCAGCCATGAGTGAAAATATTATCGTATGATATTCTCGAGATGAAATAAATTTTAATCATTCACTGCAAAAAAATAAATATCCTATCTATGTCTTGCTTCTAACCCCTTTTCATATAGTATAGGGGGAGATCTTGGTATTTCCAGACCAGTGTGTTTATCTTATAGTAAATTCACTGGTCCAAACAGTCAAAATATCTAACTATAATCAAAACTATTATTTCCTGATAAACTAGAGGAAAAAACAAAATTAAAAAATTTTTCATTCCTTTTCACACAGCAGACTAACTAGAATTAGTCCTGCATCCAAACACATCTCTGATTTGAGAGCAGTCTCTTCTTTAGCCTTATTAAAAAGCATGATCTGCTTCACCAAGCTTTAGTAATAAATACTGGTTTACGATACATTTGGTACTTGAAAAAGACCAGATTCAGATTGGTAAAAATAAATGTTTCTGAACCAGTCAGTGCAGAAATTGTTGTCAGCAGGCTCAACCTGCACATGTACAAAGTGCTAAACCCAACACTGTAAAACACTAAAAGCAACATTTGTACATGTAAGAATATACTTTTGTTTTGATACTGTAAATGAATTGATAGTTTGATATTAATTGAATATTTAGGCTTGATCAGGCACAATGTCAGAATTTGCAAACCGAAACTAAGATGGAACCAATAAGACCCGAAATACAAAATGGATGTCAATGAAAAATACGGTATCCAGTCATTTCGACACCTGGTCATTTCGACACCCGATCATTTCTACACTCTTTGGTCGTTTCGACCCCTATTTTGGTCATTTCGACACCCAAAAGCTTTTTTTTGCAAAAAATGGTCATTTCGACACCTGCTGATTCCCCACTCCCCAAAAATTAAGAAAAAAAAAACAGGTATTTTTTAGCGCAGAATGTTGTAAGATGCACTGATTTTAAAACTGTGGTGTATTTTTGCGGTATATACAGCAAAAGTCACCTTTTTTCCCGATCTTTGTGTGTACTACTTTTATTTTCCTATTGCAGATGGGCAACTATCTTGATTGATACATCAGCGGAATTCTATATGAAGAGTTTGTTAAAAGCAGACGACAGATAGAAGTGTTATTTCTTAGTAATAGCCGAATATTTGTATCTAATTTTATGTTCTTTCATGCTGCTTACATAAAATGATAATTAAGAAACAAACTGTTGGTTAAGTTGGATAAATTGTTTTGTTTGATTTAATTTGTATGTGTTGATTGGTTTTCACAAATTATACCCCCCCCCTTGCTGTTTTGCTTCAATTTTGATGCTGTAGTCAACATTTTGTTCACGAAATGTCTTTAATGTAACTAATTATAAAAAGATAAAAAGTAACATTAAATTTATTGATGTTGTTTTGTGTTTGTTTACTATTGAAGTTTTCTAAATAAACGGGAGTTTGTAAAGGTAGTTGTTCATTGTTTTATTGTTCTGCAATGGCCGATAACTGTGTTAAGTGTAGTCGGGAGGAGATAACAGGCAAGGCATGACCACTTTTTGGGCCAATTATGCTTTCGGCTGCACCCCTTTTTTTCTCTTTTCTGCTGATTGTTCTTTCGCGCTTATCTGTGATTTTATTGATTCATCAATAGTGCCGAAAGTCATTGCTGAAATTATCAACAGCGGTAGGTGCCCTTGCCATCAATAGACCTGGCCAAGACGTGAAAACAACCGGTCACATACCACGCAAAACAACACAAATTTATATCATGATGACACCTCCTTGATTAATTTCATAATCGTTTAAGAAGACATATTTTGAGCGCAGTGTGGGGCGAGATCAAACTGCAGAAAACTGTCGTCCCGTCTTGACTCTACACTATTCCACGTGTTGAATTTTGCTGACTTAAATAAGCTTCGCAAGGCAATTAGTTATGAGACTTATTTCGATGGAAAATTTCATATTACCATAACTGTAGTTATTGCGGGCATAAATCAGGATCGGACTGCACCTAACCTGAGGATCATGCGTGATTTTGCTCATGTATCAAAATACTGGTAAAAGAAACTATCGGAAAGCATGGACAGATGCAATGGTTGCCGCAAAATAATCGAAAGAATGTTGAAAACGGCATTTAATTTATTTATCATTCCATCAAGTCTTTGCGAGACTCTGACCACTGCGAACTGTATCTATGAATAGAATAATATGCGGAGTACTGTTAAAAGAAAGCCTGGCCGGGAAGCTCGGTGTTTAGCGTATCTGATTTGGACCTGGTGGTTGTGAGTTCAATACCTGGTTGAGGCAAACTTTCTGTCTGTTGATTTTACACCTCTCACCTCTGATGCATTTGAGAAAAGTAGTCTGTGACTTGGAAAGAAAGTTGTGTCAGTACTGCTGTGAGAAAGCCAGGAAACACATGTGTAGGTGCACTGACCGCGTGATATGGCCTAACCTGTTAAATCAGCGTTAAACTCCAATTCATTAACAACAATAACTGTTAAAAGAAACTCGAGGAAAGCATGGATAGGTGCAGTGGTAGATGTGAAATAACTGATCAATACAAAAGCAGAACACTGATAAACATAAGTCATTTTGATTGTCTAGGAAATTAGGCGATAAAAGCAAAACTTTGGTCATTTTGACACCCGATATGAGTATTGACATTGGCAATCAATTATGCCCATTATTTGAATCTTCATAGGCCATAAAACAAAAACACATATTTTGAACACGCACTTAAAACAAAATTACAAAGTAAAAATTAGTGTAATTTAATTCTATGAACTCAAACATACATAATGCTTAGGAAAAAAATCGGGTGTCAAACTGACCAAATTTTGCAAAAAAAATTTTCACCGGAGGTCGAAACGACCAAAAAGTGTCGAAATGATCGGGTGTCGAAATGACCGGGTGTCAAAATGATTGTCATTCAAAAATACCATACATCGGGGCTTGTAAAAAGGACTGGATTGTGTGACAAAATGTTAAATGTGACTTAACCTCCAGTGTGGAAAATAAACCCAACCGTCATTTTCATTTTAGAAACAGCATAAAATAAAGAGCAATTCAAAGTTTCAAAGTTTGATTTTGTTTAGAATGTTTTTCACAAGTCGACAGTCTAGAGATTAAACTGCATTTTTGTACTTCTGTAGCTTTCTATACAATAAAGTGTCTGCAAAGAGCTATGCAATAGCAGGTTAACTCAATGCCATTTCGATAGCGATTACCACCCATTTGAAATGAGCAGTCGAAAAACTGTTACTTAAAAATATTCCTTACAAAAGTTCCCTAAATTTCATTCATAAAATTTGTGATAAAAAAGACTCTAAATGGTTTTGTGAATATATTACATCTTAAACTACGTCAGTTTTATTTCATATTTAGCGTGCATCAAAAAAATGCCTCCGCTAAAACTTTCTGTTACCTTAAAAATAGCCAATAACACTTGTTCCTGAAAGACTCTGATCACAAAGAGATCATCCATCCGTTAATTTTGCTTCCTGCTTCACTCCGGTAGTCACGTGACTAAGCGCCACAAGTTGTTGTTGTTGTTTCCGATCAAACACGGGGCCTCCCGGTATAGGTATAATGTGGCCGAAATATACCGGTATACGAATGACTGCTACACGTGTAAAAGCTTGATTTGTCGTTTTGTTACCGATTTCGTTTACATCTATCTACTCAACTCTGTCTTTCCAAAAAAACAAACATCATTTTTTTGAGTCCCAATTGTTATGTCGTCTGCAAGTGCTTTCAATTTGGACTGGACTAAAATTTTGTCGTTTGATAAAGACTTTTAAAGAACTCTTTTAGAATTTTGAATCGGAAAATTATTATTGGCAGCATCGGTTAGATCAATGGAAACCAAAAAGTTATGTTACTTTGAAATTTAGAAAATTCTGGGGAGTAAGACCAAGAATGTTCTCATGAATGGTTGGTAAATACGATTAAACTAGTGCCCCAACTCCTTATCAGACGAGAAAATTTTATACCGATCCAATTTGAAAGCATTTGCATACGTCAAGATAAGTTAGGCTCAAAAGATTGCATTTGTTTTCTAGAGGGTGAAAGCCATTGTGAGGAAAGTAGAAAATGCTGATTACCAGCATTCTCTCCTATTCTCAAATTGTTTTCAAAATCTTTTTCTCTTGAAGGGGGGGGGGGGGGGGGCTAAAACACGGAGCTGTTTGGTAAAGAGTTAACTAACTACTGATTTACGGAAGTCCATTCTCATGAATTTCAGGCCCTTTATTTTTAAGTCTAAACACCGAGAAGAATAGATATTATTTTATCTTGTAAAGATATCATTTTTACGTGTAAAAGTCCCCGAAGTCTGAAAAAAGAGCCTGTTGAAAACATTGTCAATCCTTTACCAACTAATCCTGAGTTATAAGGACCCTAATGAAAAAGGCTTTTGAAAATAAGTGGGAAAAGAAGAAACTGCTAGTAACCACCTTTTTATCCTTTTCAAGCAATGTTTTCTACCCTTTCAAAGACAAAACCCATTGTTTGAGTCGTCAGTTAAGAGAAGACAAGAACAAATTTCCGTCGTTTGGTAAAGAGTTAAACACGGAACGAACAAAGAACGAACGAACGAATAAACAAACAAGTATACAAACAAGCATACGAATGAACAAACAAACACGTTTTTTAGGTGATAAACGCCGTTCTCTCACCGGTGCTGTACAATGCAGCCACTGACCCAGCCCAACGGGGTAACATAATACAGCTGAGCCAGGTAGGTCAGTTTGTAACGTACATGACAAGGGGGGTCGCTGATTCGAATCCCATGTCGCCCAATTTCTTGTCGAGGATTGATGATAGTTATTGCCACAGGTGTCATTCTTTTCTCATTTCTGATCATCATTTCGAGAATAACAACACATGCCTTTGAAGCTCCATTATTCTAAAACCGTTACTATAAATAGCACATTGGCGACTGCCTCTATATATTGTCTTACTAGATACTATATACATGTAGAGGCAGTCGCCAATTGCTATTTTTAGTAACAGTGTCCGATAATGAATATTTCGGTATCCCGTGATAGACCAATGGAGTTTCAATGGCCTTTGATATTAACAAGAAGAAGATCAAAACCAGCTTCTACAGCTACACCTAATCAAATCGATGGTTGCTTTTTAAGCCAATCAGAAACCGTAATTGCATATATTCATACATGATGTTAAAAGTGCTTGCGGCTTTTGTGCAAAATTCTGAAAAGCGGTATTACAAAGGTCTAGGCCCCTAATGGGCACCTAGCCCAAAAATCATTCAGCCCTTATCCTGCTGAATAAGAGAAATGAAACTTTTGAGCCGATGGTAAAACCCAAATTTTGCTAGTTCAAAAGTTGGTTTTTTTTGGGGGGGGGGGGAGATATCTCCTTCATAATCGGACAATGTAGAAGATCCAAGATCAGATTGCATGTTCTATGCAGTCTGATCTTGATCTACAGTGTCCACAAAAGGTGCTTGAGTCACATTTAGCAGTCTTTGGGGGTAATATGGCATCCAGCAGATGTATACCATAGACATGGGTGAAAGACTGTTTACAGTATAATGATGACATTTTATAAACAATACAACCATTGTTTGACGATATACATATATACATTTAGTGTATACAACACAACCTGCCTTCTAAGTATCAACAACAAATTGCGTACTCTCTTCGATGCTGAGAAAGGTTGGTAACATTGTCATTATATTCACATTGCAGCAAGTATTTTACTCGTATACTTACCAGTTAGAAATATTCACTATCTGCACACATGCCATTATGAATTGTGCGTTAAGTTTTCATACATTGTGATCTTTTTAAATCATGGGCTTGTCTGTCAGCGTGACAGTAAACTCAAGGTAGATGCATACAAATAAGCAAATAAGACATTGGATGCTATTTCTGTTAATAAAGAAAAACGTTTAATCAGTGAACAACAGAAATATCTACCGGGGAGACAAGTGGTTATCATACATCGAAATAGATTTGATTTAATTTTCTTCACCTTCACTGAAGCTATCTGTCTGTCTGTCTGTCTCGTAAAAAAACGGATTAGCAAGATCCCGTATCGTTAGCAAATCGTATTGTTCAGTTGTAAGTGCAACCATAAAGAACATCCCGATTAATGGCAGTGCACTGGCGAACAGGAGGGGTAACTTATTAATGAATATTACTTGAGGCAATAAGAAAATTTGTAAAATTTAAAGTAATGTCATCGGTTTGGCTTGTGGTATGAGATAGGCAAGATGGTTTAGCTAAATTGAAGTGGTCCTGACAAAATATAACAGAATACGGAACAAAAATGTGTCGACTTCACAAGTACATTAATAAATAACTTCCCTGCACCTCCCAGGAATGCTTTAATTTATAAAAGACAAATAATCATACGAGAACTCAATATTTGAGCCATGATCTGACAAAAGGGGGCTTAATGCATATCCGTGATGCGTCATACCAATTACGCCAATACGTAATTATGAATCCATAATGGCCACTTTTTTTTTTAATCATGAGGTAGAATGATCCTTGAAAATACAGAAATCGGTGACCAGTAGCGAAAAGTTTCGGCCCAGGTCAGCCTGCGCGGACTGCGCAGGCTGACCTGAGTCCATACTTTTCGCAGATGCACTAAGCCCCCTTTTCATATAGCGTGGATCATTTGTTTCATTTTTTTTTTTTTTTTTTTTTTTTTTGTAAATAAACGAACTTTTTTAAAAGAAGTTTTATACTTTACAAAAAAAATACTTATCTGTACTATCTGCCCGTATAGGGAGTGCTTGCCTCAATATTCTGTAAACAGCCATTCTCTTGTAAAAGTCCCGCTACTTTTACCAAAACAAGTGTTAAATTTTTCTCTGGTACGACTACGACAAAACCTGCTATAGTCATTGAAAACTGCCAAAATTTACTATAAAATCACTCATGAATTCTAGATCTACGATTTCTAAGGAATACCATTTACCATACTGGTCATTTTTATCTTTTACAAGCTTTTTTAACATAAAACATTTTCCGACAGTGTATCAAACCTATGACGTCCCGATTCTTATCAGGATTTAGCCATGAGCGCGTGAAGCCGGAGAAACCAGCCAAAGCACGTGCGGAATTTGTACTACTACGCAGTTTCGCGGGAAAATGGCGTCATTGGTCTTAAGACGTATATGCGTAGAGAGTTTTTGTTTTTATATTTCATGTTTAATAATAGTCTGGTACCCCCGCCGTACTTCAAGAGTCCGCCAGGCAAAGCGCAATAATGGTGGCCTCGGTTAGTAATATGCAGAGGAGACGGGATATTGTTATTTCACATGATTAAATCGGATCATAGGCTAAATTCAAAATAGATCCCTTGCAATAACGCAATGGCAGTGAGTTTTTCCACATTTCGTTCTTATTTAGCGAGAAAAACTATGTATCGGAAATGCTTTAAATATCCGAAATGTCAGTGGACCTATATAACGTCCGGAAACAGGGCTACTTTTAAAATGATGCATAGTCGAATTTACATTTAAACTATACCCCAACAGTTCGTTTTAGATACCGTAATGTATTTTTAGTACAAAATTTATCTCATTTTATTCATTGATCAAACTGGATCACATGAAAGTGGGGAAAACGGGGAAGCATGTAGGGGTACGCTTGAGGACGCATAGGAGGCCGCCATTATGGCGCTTTGCCTGACCCTATAACGCATTCGGCATACCTCGGGTGATCTGGTGATTAAATCCCTCGGCTGTATCACGTAGCTTGATATGCACCTACACGGTACATTTCGCACATCTCCGGAAGCACGCCCCTTTACCGTTATTGAAATTGTAAGGCTCCTATTAAAAAAGAAAACATGAGTAAATTTTCTGTCGTTATCTTTCTAAGAATATTTCAGTCGGCAAACAGTTTGTACATTCAATTTTTAGCATGGTTTATCAATTTCGTTGGGAGCTTTCATCGACAGATCGATAGAAGTGAATAACTTCACCGTGGTTGTTCATGTCATTGCTAAGCGATCTACAGGGGCGCCGCCATGTTTAAG
The DNA here is from genome assembly GCA_945859785.2 of Tridacna gigas. Classification (NCBI taxonomy): domain Eukaryota; kingdom Metazoa; phylum Mollusca; class Bivalvia; order Cardiida; family Cardiidae; genus Tridacna; species Tridacna gigas. The sequence goes on along the minus strand of OX244031.2, from coordinate 13,990,221 downwards.
ATCATGTGATTGGTAGTTCAAAATGGAAGCCTCCTTTATACAGATGAGGTTAGATGTAGGTACGGAATCGGCCGAGTTGTGACGAGTGCCTATAACGTAGTCGTAAGGGCAGGTAATCCACACTAGTTTGATAAAAGCCAAGAAAAGCAGCGAAAGTTTTTTTTTTAATCAACAAACTTGAGGAAATAGGTGGAATTACCCCCTGCCCCCCGAAACTCTTTCATTCTTCTTTCGTTGTAAATCTCAAAGAGCTATTTGCTTGTGTATGTACACATTTGAAACCGAACTACAATAAAATCTCACATTCCTGTTTATGTTTTACCATTTTTATCAAATTTGTTGACTAAAATGTATTTGACGCTCGCCAAGGCTCGCCTCATTCATTTTTAGTCAGCTAGTTTGATGAAAATGATAATACATAAATACTCGGGTAAGATCCTCTATCTATTATTCAGCTAAATGTTAAAGGACTGATAGGACTTGTCAACCGCCTAAAGGAGACGAAACTGAAAAGCAGAAGGAGAGTTGTCTGAGTCTAAATAATCAACAGCTGGCGCAGATGAAATCGAGCGGGAAGAAGAGAGTTGTAGTCAGCTTTTTATTGTCGACCTTCATTTACAATTTCCTGAGAAACGCAAAACTCGCTGTATCAGAAGTTACTAAAATGGAGGATACTTCAACTACTAAAAACACCAGCGTTTTGTCAGTAAGATGTCCGAATAGTGATAGAAAAATGATACTGAATTCTGTCTTGCCCGTGAATGAAAAAGGTCAAGTGATTTTAAGCCAAGGAGAAGTTTCAAGATGTTTAGTCATCGATAAAACAAAATCGGGAGTCTATAGGTTTATGGATGAGAGAAATTTTGAAGGCGTGACTTGTAACACAACCACCAAAAGGTTTCTCGAGGACGGAGAGATGCCTGTACGTGGTAAATCATACGTCATATTCTTTACACCTTTCTTGAAATTGTAGAAGCATGTAGGGCATTATTTTCTATTTGGTTTCGCCGCTTTTTATTTCATGCTTTTCGGTAGTTTACCGAGAAATAATGGTGGATGATGGTTTGATAAACTCACTGGTACGGTAATACCGAGAGCTCTCCTGTACTTTGAAAGTCCCAACAAAACAGGGGTAAGAAGCATGCAATAGAATATTTGCTTTTTTCGGTGCAAGATTGTGCCACTCTTGAAAATATTACCGATGATGTTCACTCGATGAAATAGATTTCGATCTGTCAGTTTAAAAAACAAGAGGGCCATGATGGCCCTGGATCGCTCACCTGAGTCAATAGGCGAAATTTCACTCCAGGGTCATAATGACCCAATTTAAAACTCATTTGAGATATTATTAAGACAAATATTCTGACTAATTATCAGGTCAACTGAGCTGAAAATGTGGCCTCCGGAGTGTCCAAAATGTATTTCTTCAATTTGACCTAGTGACCTAGTTTATGACCCTATGTGATCATATTTCAAACTCATCCGAGATATTATCAAGACAAACACGCTGACCAATTTTCAGGACAATTGAGCAAGAATTGCGGCCACTAGAGCGCCCACAAGATATTTCTTTAAATCTGACCTAGTGACCTAGTTTATGACCCTATGTGACCCAATTTTCAACTAATTCAAGATTTTATCGAGACAAACGTGCTGATCAATTTTCAGGTCAATTGAGTAAGAATTGTAGCCTCTAGAGCGCCCACGAAAAATTTCTTTTAGTTGACCTAGTGACCTAGTTTATGACCCAAGGTGACCAAAATTCAAACTCATCTGAAATTTCATCAAGAAAAACATTCTGACCAATTTTTAAGTCAGTTCAGCCATAAATGTGGCCTCTAAAGTGCCCACAAGGTATTTCTTTAATTTGACTTTGTGACCTAGTTTATGACCCAAGGTATCCCAAATTCAAACTCATCCGAGATTTTATTTAGACAAAGCTTCTGACCAATTTTCAAGACAATTGAGCAATAAATGTGGCCTCTAGACTGCCCACAAGGTATTTCTTTAATCTGACCTAGTGACTTAGATTATGTCCCCAGGTGACTCAATTTTGAAGTTATCCAAGATTTCATCAAGACAAACATTCTGACCGATTTTCGGGTCAGTTGAGCAATAAATGTGGCCTCTAGAGTGCCCACAAGGTATTTCTTAAATTTGACCAAATGACCTAGTTTATGACCCCAACTCGTCCGAGATTTAATTAAGACAAACATTGTAACCAATTTTCAAGTCAATTGAGCGAAAAATGTGGCTACTAGAGTGCCCACAAGGTATTTCTTTAATTTGACCTAGTGACCTAGTTTTTGACCCCACATGACCCAATTTCGAACTCATCTGAGATTTTATCGAGACAACCATTCTGACCAAGTTTCATGAGTATCGGACTGAAAATGTATCCTCTAGAGCGCACACAAGGTTTTCTTATGATTTGACCTGGTGACCTTGTTTTTGAACTGAGGTGACCCAGTTTCAAACTCTTTCAAGATATCATCAAGACAAAGATTCTGACTTAGTTGCATTAGCATGGGGCTGAAAATGTGGCCTATAGAGCGCACACAAGGTTTTTCTAAGATTTGACCTAGTGACCTAGTTTTTGACCCGACATGACCCAATTTCAAACTCGTCCGAGATTTTATCAAGACTAACATTCTGACCAAGTTTCACAAGAATCTGACTGAAAATGTAGCCTCTACAGCCCACACAAGGTTTTTCTAAAATTTGACCTGGTGACCTAGTTTTTGACCCCACATGACCCAATTTCGAACTCGTCTGAGATTTTATCAAGACAAACATTCTGACCAAGTTTTACAAGTATCTGACTGAAAATGTGGCCTAAAGAGCGCACACAATGTTTTTCTAAGATTTGACCTAGTGATCTAGTTTTTGACCCCACATGACCCAATTTCGAACTCGTCCGAGATTTCATCAAAACAAACATTCTGACCAAGTTTCATGAGGATCGGACTGAAAATGTGGCCTCTAGAGCGTACACAAGGTTTTTCTAAGATTTGACCTAGTGACCTAGTTTTTGACCCCACATGACCCAATTTCGAACTCATCCGAGATTTTATCAAGACAAACATTCTGACCATGTTTCTCAAGTATCTGACTGAAAATGTGGCCTATAGAGCGCACACAAGGTTTTTCTAAGGTTTGACCCAGTGACCAAGTTTTTGACCCCACATGACCCAATTTCGAACTCATCCGAGATTTTATCAAGACAAACATTCTGATCAAGTTTCACAAGTATCTGAATGAAAATGTTCTCTCTAGAGCGCACACAATGTTTTTCTAAGATTTGACCTAGTGACCTAGTTTTTGACCCCACATGACCCAATTTCGAACTCGTCCGAGATTTTATTAAAACAAACATTCTGATCAAGTTTCATGAGGATCGGACTGAAAATTTGGCCTCTAGAGCGTACACAAGGTTTTTCCAAGATCTGACCTAGTGACCTAGTTTTTTACCCAACATGGCCCAGTTTCAAAGGCGTCCAAGATTTTGTCAAGGCAAACATTCTGACCAAGTATCATAAGGATCAGACTGAAGATGTGGCCTCTAGTGCGTACACAATGTTTTTCTAAGATTTGATCTAGTGACCTAGTTTTTGACCCCACATGACCCAATTTCGGACTGGTCCAAGATTTTATCATGACAAACATTCTGGCCAAGTTTCATGGGGATCAGACTGAAAATGTGGCCTCTAGAGCGTACGCAAGGTAAAAAGTTGACGACGGACGCCCCACGACGAACGCCGCACGACACACACCGCACGCCGGACGCCGGACACAGCACAATCACAATAGCTCACCATGAGCACTTTGTGCTCAGGTGAGCTAAAAACCAAATTTCCTCTCAATATATATTAATTATGTGAGCCATGCTCTGTCAAAAGGGGGCTTAATGCATCTGTGAAAATTATCGACTCAGGTCAGCCTGCGCAGTCCGCGCAACCCAATCTGGATCTATTGGTCAATTTTCTGTATGTCAAAGGACCAGTCTACCTTATGATACAGTCGGTTGTTAGACAAAATATGAGTTGCTTGGTATAATGCATCACGGAGCCCCCTTTTGCCAAGCATGGCTTATATAATGGAGGCTAGTGTACCTGTACCCGTTGCTGGAGAACCTTTGCGGTACATCGCTTTGTCCGAAACATCGCCTGCATTCCGGATACAAATAACAACGTACCGTGTGTCGAGGGTAGGGAACAATAGTTTCAACCTAGGATCTCTTCTGCCGCTACGGTAGATAGTCTTTGAAGACATTGTGCGAAAATATGCGATCGGTTACTATAACTTATTATAGGATATTGCTCACTTTCCTACAATTTTCCATTCAATAAATTATGAGCATTTTCATTTCCATCAATAATTTGTCCTTTATGCCACTATACTTGAGTCGTTAATGGTATATCTTAACTCTTTTCCACACCCAATAAAAAAAAAAAAAAAAAAATGTGGGCATGTTTAAATTGAAATCAGTTGCAGACGACAAATTCGGAGTGGCTAAAAACTTGGGATTTGTCTTTGAAAGGGTAGAAAACTTTGTGGGAAAAGGAGAAAATGCTGGTTACCAGCATTTTCTCCTTTTCCCACATTGTTTTCAAAAGCCCTCTGTCTCAGGATCGTTAAGACTTAGGATTGTGTGGTAAAGGTTTAAAACAGATAGTGTGGTAGCAGCAAATAATTCTTTTCCTGAAAAAAGTGAAAGTTCCTGTAGACGTGAAAAAATGTGAGCCGTACTCTAAGAAAAGGGGGTTTGATGCTTCTGCAAACAGTATCGACACAGGTCAGCCTACGCATTCCACACAGCCCAATCTGGATCGAAAAATTTTGCAATTGGTCAATTTTCTGTTTGACAAAGGACATGTATCTCATGACTCAGTCGCTTGTTATACAAAATTGACTTTATGGATCCATAATTATGTGATATCTTGCTTGGTATCATGCATCAAAGAGATGCTCATTACCGAACGACTAAATATTAGACTTGTCAAAATTCAAAGCATTTGCAGACGACAAACGGAATGTGGCTAAAACAGTGTAAATTATCGCTGAACGGGTAGAAAATAATGTGGGAAAAGGAGAAATGCTGGTACCAGCATTTTCTTCTTTTCCCGCCATGTTTTCAAAAGCCTTTTTCCCTTTTTTTCTTTTTTTTCCTCAAGGTCGTTAAAACTCAGAATTTTGTGGTGAAGGGTTGAATCCCCCTTCTGCCAGAGCGCCGCTCATCTGGATATGCATTAGAATTGGTAGAAACATTGATGCTAGCATTTTCTCTTTTCTCGCAGTGCTTTCAAAAACTTGTTTTCCCCTCAAGGTAGTCATACCACGGGATCCTTTTAGAGAGGGTTAAAGAACAATAAAAATGACAGACAAGTACAACGAAGTTTACTTTAGATCCACGTAATTGTCAGCCACTCGTTTCTTAGTTTTGTAACCAGATCAATGATATTGAAAACGTGCAACTCTTGTTATAGCCAATGCCATAACACGGACTTCTGTGCTTTCAGGACTTTGATTTCTTATTCTCTAGCGGACAATTTTCGTATAGCACAATCGCATGCTTTTCCATTATCTCTTTTGTAGACAACCATTCTTCAGAGCTTTCCTGGTTCCGGAAACACGTGGACTCGTCATTTGATAGAGGAAATGACCGGTGGGCAAAGTTATATACCTTTAACCCTTTACCACATAATCACGTGTTCTAACGACCCTGAGGAAGAAACCATTTGAAAACATTGTGGGAAAAAGAGAAAATGCTGGTAACAAGCATTTTCTCCTTATTCCTACAATGTTTATACCCTATCAAAGACAAATAGCACGTTTTGAGCCGTATTGAAATTGTCATCTGCAAATGCTCTTAATTTGGACAAGTCTGTATTTTTGTCGTGTAGTAGAGAGTTAGACAAATCAACTGCATAGTGTCGAATCTGCATTTTAGACAGAGTTGTTACTTATCCGTTTAAAACTTGTGTGCTGGTTAAAATTGCTGATCGTCACCGGGTAAAAAGGAAAGCACAATTGAACCAAGAAAGCGTTAGTAGCTGAAAAGTCGTAAAAAAAAAAATCTTTTTTTTTAGGTATAGAATCTTATTTCATATATCTACTGTGCAAAGACTTTTTGAGTGATATGGTGAGATAGAGCTGAAAACGGATATTGTATTGGTAGATCATTGAAGTATCAGACAGGGATCTTTAAGTTACACGATGCCGGTCAAAACTTGCCTTAAAGTCGACAACTGTTGGAACCAAATAATTTTCCCAGATGATACACAGGCAGTTATTGGAAAAACAAACAAAAGAGTCAACGAGTAGCAAATATGAGAATAGTAACTGTCATCGTATTCGGTTCAGATGAGGCCAAAAGTTGTTCCCAGCCGGGCAGTCAACGGAATATGCTGGAAAAAGTATTCCAACAACAAAGTGAGGCATAATTAGTATCAATAACTAAAATTTCAAAATCAAATAAATACAAAAATTAGAAAAGGTAAAAAATACTTTTTGGACTGAGTAGAAAGACTTTCACATATGCTATCGATAAAATGTTCTTTACACTCTTTTAAAGTCTGGTTATACCACATTTTTAATATGGTACCCAAATTTGGACTACCATAAATATGACAGGAAAAAAAGAACTTTAGAAAAATATCCAAAGAATTACCAATTCTTAGAAACCTGAAACAACAGTCAAAATTTCAAAAATGTAGGACCCAAAACTTTGAAATATCCCAGAGTAGGCGCAGACATGCTTCAAGTTTACAGAAATTACTTAGCAGTGATAAAATATAGCAAAATACAAACAAAGCTAGAGGACATAATAACAAAATCTTACGAATATACAAGAACAGCAATAGAACATGTAATGAAAGGCAGTTTGTGAGCGGTTATAGAATTGTTGATCACTTGAACCTCTCCCAGTGCATTTTATAATTGCTAGCGGTGTAAATGTTTTTTAAAAAATCTTAACACATATTGGAACTTATTAAATGCCAAGGGTATAAGGAAAACTGCCCCCCCCCCCCGAAGACCCCCCCGAAAACTGCCCCCTGAAAACTGCCCCCGGGAAATCTGCCCCCTTAGGAAAACTGCCCTCGGGAAATTTTTAACATTGTGATACTGATACTGATGTTGTTGATTATTATTTTAATGCATTTCATTTTCATTGACTGAATTTATTCCGCTGAATGCACATTTCTCGAGACATTAAGATTCTCTTTGGAAGTTTAACCCTGTTAAGGAGAAGTGATTCTTTTGAAAGGTTTAATCCTATTAATGCTAACTGATTGCTTTTAAATATTTACTGTAAAGAATTTTGCGCTTCAAACTGTACTATGAACATTTAAAAATGCATTGTAAATATAATGTTAAATAAAGATGATAGTACTGAAAAAAAAAGGTAGATGCACCATATCATTCTTGGAAAGTGCTTATATTTCTGTTGTGTATGCATGTTCAATTTTCTTTAATGTTTCCATTACGGTATTAGAACTAAAACAATTAAATAAGATACATGTAATTAAAAAATATGATAAAGCGAGGATATTTACGGCAATTTCTATCTTTTTTTTTTTATAGAACTTGCAATCACCGCCTGATGAGGCTTGTAGATGAGCAAAAATTGTTCAGACGCGGGGGCCGTTTTCGGTTTTCGGGGTGTGGGGGTGGGGTGGCAATTTTCCTACGGGGGGGGGGGCAGATTTCCTAGGGTCACTTTTCAGGGGGCAGTTTTCCGGGGGGGGGGGGGAGGTTTCCTAGAACCAATGCCGAGTTATATAAGTCCAAGCCGAAAACAATACCAAGGACTGAAAGAGAAGGACTAGCGAGGACGATATCTTATTATGATTTCAGTGCCAAGCAGGTGTTATGTTTTGCGCTTGAACAACAAACGAATTACCTGAGAAACCCAAGAAGCGGTAGATTGGACTTAAAACATTAAAGACCTTTCAGATAGAATCAATGGGCTAATTTGCATGAAAGTATTCAGTAACAGCCCATTGATATTCAAAAGTGACGGTATGAGCTGGAATTATCTATCACGGTATTCTGTGTTTGCACGTATCTTTTAATAATATCTGTAATTCAAGAGCGCATAAAAGTCATTTCGTGTTTTTCTGTACTCTAAAAGTTACAATGTTGGAAAAATGCCATATGAAAAATACTATATCCATGCTCGGCGCTGGTGGAATTTAAACCAGTAACCGCTAGGGATTTCCAACGAACATTTGTTTTCACTCACCATGTTTCACTTTTGATATTTTTCAGGATTCTACACAGGTTCTGTCTTTATGGACAAAACCTTGAAGGCGGCTTTTCCTGGAGAGAAGAATGTCACCAATGTTATAGTTGTGAAATCACATAAACGCTACGATGAAATAGCCTTCAAATACGACAAAATCATTCTACTCATTAGGAAACCATATGACACGCTTTTAAGCTTTTTTAGTTGGTATAAAACGAAGAAACACACAGGTTTTGCTTTACAGGAAAACTATAAGCGAGAAGGTAATTTTCAATTCTTTTTCAATGTAAGTGTGCACTCACAACATGATAACCAGTATCTGAGTAACCGCCTGATGGTCCTATATCAAAGTTATATAAATTGTGTCTTAGGTTAAAGGATGTCCCTGCACATGCTGGTCACATGATAGTTTATAACAATGACCTCCATCCTGGATTACGGGAGATCAGCTGGAGCCTTAAAATTTTGTATCAAGCATCGGCTGGGTCCATATACAAAAATGATAGTTGTGCTGATGGTTTCAAAGTTGTTTTAACAAACGCGAGCCACATTATCCTCTTGTAAATATAGATCTACTAAACCTGAAAAGAAACGCAGGGTAAACTGCAGTTAATTGATTCATTTTTTTTTTTTTAATGCTAGACATTAAATTTTGAGACAGCATTTCGTTACAATATGACTACACACTGGCCTGTTTTCATGATTTTATCTTGAGTGGTTTGGCAGTAATCGCATAAAATATTTACCCTGTATTTCTTTTTCCATTCAGTATATAATGGATTCCATAATCCAAGCCAGCTTAAATTATAAATGAAACTAAAGAAGACCGATCAAATTCATAATTATTCCGCGGGTGCAAACAGATTCGACTTTGGAAATCAAGTTTGAAAAGGAAATTACACAAGCAAGTGAGTGCAGGCTCGCCAGTTCCGAAGTATTCCAAATTTTAAGGATTTGGATCCTTATAATTCATTTTACGTGTTATAATAATACGCATATCTTTTTATTTAACCAATGAAAAATCACAGTCTTAACAAAGAGAGGCAAGAGGGGCCAGGCCAAAGCCCGGGAACGGGGAAGCAAAGGCTATGTCTGTGCGAAAATAACAATTGATTTATTTTTTCTGAAGCTAATGGGAAGTTAAACAGGAGCTAGGCTCGTAAGAAAGTTTGATCATGCAAGATTAAAAGGTCATTGTCCATCGGCTCAATGGGTCTTACTCTGCCAGTCACTGAACAGCACCAGTACTCATCTTCGATACTTTTCTTCAACATATTCGTACGTAAATTATGCCTTAGAGGTGCACACTATCAGTGTTGCAGAACGACAGTTTATACGAAAAACATCCCGTGTCAAACGGCCTAGATTTCAGATCCAAATTTACCAACCCAAAATGCTCGAAAATTCTGACATTCAACAGCTTCTCTCTTTCCACTATGAAATGGAGACTATCATCAAACTCAGGCTGAGTGGTTTGTCGTTCTTGATTGGACATAGAGGAAATGGGGACGAATACTATTTTGTCTACTGTGCAAAGTACTTATACTTATCGACCACTTTCTGAATTCATCTTACTAAAAAATACAAAACTCATCTTTGTAATATTAATATGTTGGTCTATTTTTATTTTTTAGACATTCATTTCCTAGTGGGACTAGAAATCTGTCTACTTTCGAAGTTTTAATCTCTGTTCATGGTTATCTTTCGTCCATTTCTTTTACCAAATTTAAGACTGTGTACAAATCATCGGAAAACACACACAAAAAACAATTTTTTTTTTTTTGGTTCTATTTCATATATTTGTCAATAATAATGAAAAAGACCGACGGTTAAGTGTACACATTGGTTTATTCGAACTGTACAGTGGGGGAAAATATTTTGAAACGGTTGGTCTGGATCATTCTGTGAATACTTTTATAGATTACCGGTATTCGATATGAACTGCCAGTTTGTAGAGCGGAAACAAATGACAAATTTTATCAGCAATCCCACCACCATTATAACTGCTTCTACTGATACAATTTATTCTGAGTACTCTCTCTGTCATTACTACTTCACTGCTGCCATATATTATTAATAATATTATATTTTCTTGGCCGTTTTAACCTTCTCATACCGTAATTTTTGCCTCATACCGTAATTTTAAGTGCAAACTTTATTTTGTAATTTTTCAGAGTTCGTTACATTCCTTAGAAAAAAAATCAAACTCTATCAAGCGTCTTATATCCGGTGGCTGGAGGAACACAAAGGAAAACTACTCATACAGTTTTATCACGAGCTGAAGACAGACTTATTAAATTCTCTTACAAGAATTGCGTCATTTCTTGGAACTAAGGTTACACTGTCAAAGCTATGGTGCCTCAGTAAGACACAAAAGGGATTATTCAAACGTGGAGAAAGACCTGAATGGTTTATGGAGGCGACAAAACTCGACCAGGAGCTGGAAAATATTTTATCAAAAGCAGAAGCTGCAGTTCTCGACGCCTGTCAAAAAAGACTATAATAATTTGTGCTGTGTGTTGTTGAAATTTCATGTATTAGCTACTCCTAACTACATGTTATTGGGAAAAACTACTGATTTCACTTACTTTTCATTCTTCCGGTGATAACGTACGAACAGGTGCCTCTGAATTCAATAAACTCTGCATGTTGCACATAATAACCTTTTCATTCTTCCAGTGATTACTTACGAACACATACCCCTTAATTCAATAAACTTTGCGTGTCGCACATAATAACCTAGAACCTTTAACCTTCACAGAAATGTTTATCAGCATTGGTTGTTATGCACTTGAGGTTTTTAAATTCTCTCCCTCTGAGAGCTATAGAGTTATTACCCATTATAAGTAAAAACTGCGTTTACGCTGTGGTGCATGTATCCATCAAATAGCCTGGGCTTGATTCACTCATTTTCTCAGGTATGTTGACCAGCATGAGTTCATGTGCGTCTTGTATAATGAATGATCTTCTCTTAAATACCGCAGGCATGTTATCCTTGTCAACTTAAAATGACACTAACTTCAATGCAAACAATGTGCCGTACGTTATATCTCAAACCGCATATGCTCTAATCATGTAAGCTCACAGATTTTTTTTTTTTTTATGTCTATGCTTCGGGGGGGGGGGGAAAGAGTGTTGGGTCTCCATTACAGCAATAAAGTAAGAGCAACCAATGTGATATTTGGTATGTTTATGCAAAGCTCCAAATAATTCGCGCGTGTGTGTGTGTGTGTGTGTGTGTGTGCGCGCAACTTAATCTGCGTAAAAACGCTACTGAAAGAAAATGTCATTCACAAGGTTCGTTACAATGGCAACAATAGCTTGCAGATTTTCGCCGTTTTCATATTTTCTTGTCTTGTCTGGAAAAAAAAAAAAAAAAAAAAAAAAATCAGTTCTTAAATCCTATATGCCATCGCTGTTCCCAGGTTCAGTTTTCTTTACTGAATTTTATCGGCTGAGCGTTTCTTATAACCTTACGAGATACTTTGACATTGGGGCATGTTTCTTCTTTGAGGCATTCACTATTTATTTCCACAGAACATATTCAATAAAAAAACTCTTGACCTACATCACATTCGAGTTCTTTCAAAACAAATAGACAACTTAACCCCCTTTTAAATATAACATATTGTCGAAGTGTAATGGAACAGAAACTCGCCTTTTAAACATTTTCCTTTCTTATTGATATTTGTATGCCGGACAGAGCGTAGTCGATATAAGTATTACTGATTATCTATTACTAATTGTTCTTTGAGTTTATTTATGATCAACAATATTTATATCCTTTTACCAAGAGTGTGAAATAAGAAATCAAAATGTGAAAAAGAAGACAGTGTTACTACTGTTTAAGTATTCAGTCTCATAAAAAACTGGACGCGGGGCGATTCTCAGCCTCATACAACAGATGATTTTATTGTATTTTGAGTTACTTATTGAGCAGATTTTGAAAAAAAAATTCAAGAAAGTTCAACAAATCATTATCTTTTGATGCGTATGTACATTTGTAATCAGGCTGAATAATATCTATAATGACAGAGAAAAGGAAAAGGGAATTAGGTTCAACGTTATCAGTGAAATGTAACAGATATTATCGACATGTTTTAAGACGTTACGGTTTTCTGTGAACTCAGTTACAGTTGCAGGACGATTCTTCTCTTCAATTGTTCGTTTAACTGCTTGGTAATGTCAAATACATAGAAGAAAGAATTCTGTCCCAAAGGTTTTCATCGATCATTGGAGAGAATCTTTGCTGCGCCGGAATTCGAACCGCGTATCATGTCACGTGTTGGGTGTAGAACTTTAGTGCACTAAACATATTGCTTTATCACTTGTAAGTTGTCCTTTTATTACAACACATACACATAAAAACAAAAAAAAAAAAAAAAAAAAAATCCATGACTACTTTATTATAATTAATCTAATTTTTGACAAAACTATAATCCGAATTTGTAAGACTACTATAGTATATACATGTACATCAAACTTTTCGACACTAGCATATGAGCCATGCTCTGTGAAAAGGGGCTTAATGCATCTGCGAAAAGTATCGACCCAGGTCAGCCTGCGTAGTCCGCGCAGGCTGACCTGGGCCGAAACTTTTCGCTATTGGTCAATTTTCGTATGTCCAAGGACCATACTACCTCATGATTCACTTGGTTGTTAGATAAGATGGACTTTATGGATCCATGATTATGTGATGACTTGCTTGGTATCATGCATCACGGGGATCCATTAAGCCCCCTTTTTCCTGAGCATGCTCATATTTATGACATACAGGTATATATCTCATGATGAGAACACTGAGCACCTCATAATAACTAAAGGATTGTGACAGTCGTGAATCGTTGTATCGAGTCACGAAATCTGACCCCAAGTTACAAACTTGATAAAAATTTTAAGAGTTCTTTGTTTTTGTCTTTTTCTTTGTGGGGGGGGGGGGGTTTAGCACTTCTAGACTGGGACTCTGCAGTGCAGTGCAAATTCAACAAAAATAAAGCAACAACAACAACAAAAACAAAAATCTCCAATGTGATCATTTCAAGGAGCGGAGATTGAACGAAGATCCTCTGGTGTGCCAATCAAACACCTCTCCCTCACTGCAACTCCTTGTATATCGAAAGCATTTCCAGACCACGTATTAAATTTGATTGTTTAAGAAATACTGATAAACCGTGAATTTTAAGGGTAAATTGCGAATATATTGTCCCCCACCAATACAAATCAGGTGCGAAATAAAATCAGCCTGAACCAAGACAAATGACAATAAAACGAGAATTTATTAAAACAACTTCAGTTATCAATGCTCGTTGAAACATGTAAACCGTTCAATAAACGTCAACGCTAGCCATAAAAGAGAGGTGTTACGTAAATTTCACTGTCATACGGCAAGTGACTGGAGAGATAAGTCAACGGTCTTAAGGTATCTGACTGTTGTTTTTCTTGGATATGCTTTCCTGCTCTCGACGACTAAAATTACTATTTTTTGTTGGGTTGATATTCTTGAGCCGACTTTTTATGGAGCAGACAAAAGTGATACAAAAAGGTACGTTAAAGAATCAATTTTGTGACTTGGATGTGAAGAAGAAAATACTCGATTCTAAAATCTTAGTAGACTGGCAAGGAGAAATCAGCATTGACGAAAAACGATATCGAAGATGTTTAAGCATAAATGCAAATAAAACTGGAGTTTACAAGTTTATGGACGCAAGCAATTTTGAGGGTGTCAACTGCAAGAAAACTGCAAAACGGTTTACAAAAACGGGAGAGATGCCGGTAACAAGATTCTTTTCATTAGTTATCTTTTCCTTTCTACACTAATCCACTAATTCATTCTTTCATTCTACTACTGCTATCATTACTACCACTACTACTGACATTTCTACCATTCCTATTATCACTACTTATTGTTCTTCTACCTCTCATTTCTTATCATCATCATCATCATCATCATCATTTTTTGCTGTTTCTTATTACATCAGAACGTTTCTATATTCTTTAAGCTGATCATTTTTTCAAAGATGGTTACGTGGGAAAGCAGCCAGTAGTATTAGTATAAGAAACTTCAAGAAAACATTGATAGGTGTACTAACCGCCGTGATATAACTGATTTATTGTTGGAAACGGTTTTGAAACACTGGAGAAACAAACATTGATCTCTAAACGTCGCAAAAAGATGATTGATTAACCCGGCATCGTGACGAATAGGGGCTCTACTCGCTGCAGTTAAGCTTTAGGAAATACCGTTGGAACAGTTCTAAGCAATCGAATGTGCAGGCAAAGAACTAACTCTTTACCAGACTGACTTTAAGTTAATAAGAATGTAGATCAAATAATGGAATATGTCTTTGAAATACTTGAAAACATTGTTGGCACAGCCCATTTTGTCATGAAATTTTCAAAATCGTTTTTCTCAAGGTCGCCCAGACAAGGGATAGTCTGGTAAAGGGTTAAAGAACAATATAAATTTTGACAAGCATGTAAAACGAAGTGTACCATATATCCAAGTGATTGTCAGCGACTGATTCACTGTTTCGAAACGAAATTTGCAGCAGTTACCAGTTTATGAAAATTCATGGTTGTGCTAAGTTTAATATGTTTTATTAATCAATAATACAACACAGAGAAAAGAGCAATACAGTCAGTTAACAAAGATAATACTGAAGAACTGAACTGGGAAAGCTAAGCTAAAAGTGTTCTCCAATTTCCAGGTAACGGTTAAATTATTACATTTATATATACACATGAGCATTAATTAAGCACTACCAATTTTCATGTTATAAAGTTGCGTATGGAGTTGTCATTCATGATATGGAAAACCGAAGACTTGGTTATAAATTCGTTAACGGGAACACTGTAAGGTAGAAATCCATCAGCTACCAAACACTAGTTCTACTTTTAGCTGTAATTTATTGGCAGTCAGATGGGATCACTGAAAACGTCAAAAAATGACCATGTCCAAAACTATGGTCACAGAGATTAGGTCAATGGTCTGACGTACACGAAATTCTCAAAAAAATTAATGGTCAGTTTCCATACCTGAGCCAAAAGCATTGGTCACATCAGTATCTGGTGTATCCTCCTTTAAAAGGGATAATTGCTGTAAAACCCGCCTCCTCCTCGGGCTAGAAATCAAACGCTGAATTGGCATCATTGGTCCCATCCTCTGCCACTTGTCATGGAGTGTACCTGGGCCAATTCCTGTAGATTTTGAACAGGTGGATCCATTGCTAGAACTTAACGCCCAGGTGGTACCACAAATGCTCAATCGGGTTCAGGTCAGGGCTTCCTGCAGGCCAAGGTAACGTGTCAATTATTTTTGGCGGTGCTTAATTAATGTTAATGTGTATAGTATCATTTGGAAGATTTTCTTTGGTAACAGAAGAGTGATTGACTGATTGATTGTATGGTGTTTAACGCAGTTTTCAACATTATTTCAGTTATATCGCGACGGCCGGTGCACCTATCCATGCTTTCCTGGAGTTTCTTTTACCAGTACTCCGCACAATATTCTTTCCAAGCCACTGGCTGCTTTCCCACATAACCATCGTCGAAACAATGGTCAGCGGTGTGAGAGGAATGAATCCTGTCGCAATGACTACCATCAATCCTCGGAAAGAAATTGGCCAAGCCCGGGTATCGAACTAGCGACCTCCTGTTCTCAAGTCCTGTACGCTACCGACTGAACTACGGGGCTTGGCTGGTAACAGAAGAAGAAGGAGAAGAAGAGAAGACGACGAAGAGAAGGGGCACCTGTGGCACTGTGAAGTGTAAGTGGTGCGATGTGAATTAAAGATCGTACCTTTATATAGATTATAACAATTCAAAACCTGACTGTTTCTTCTACTTAAGAGGTTGCTAGTGCACCCTCGAAAAATAGTAATAAGAATGCTTGGTAAGAATATTATATCATGTGTTATATTAAACGTGGTAACAATAAATACGTTCTAAAATAATATTTTAAGTGAAAATTGCACATATCAACCAGTTTACTTACAGGAGATGGACGGCAGTCATCGAGGAGGTCTTCAGCTAGGTTCAACATAGGTTCAACAACATAAAAGAAGACCACACACACACACACACACACACACACACACACACATATATATATATATATATATATGTGTGTATATCAACCAGTAACTTTTACATTATTATGGTTGGGGTCCCTCCTTTAGGAAAAAAAAAAAAAACGCAGCCGAAACGAAACGCAATGAAATGAAACGCAATAAAACGGAACAAAACGCAACGCAATAAAATGGAATAGAACGGAACGAAACGAAATAGAACAAAGTCAAGCAGAATTAATACCTACATTATTTTTTATTTCTATTGAACTATCTTCCTTTTTAACTGCAATCAATGCACAAAAGTAAATATTGAATTTGATAGCGATTGTGCGCACGACGATCGTTCTATTACTGTGAACTGGATTATTATTAATTTGTTGTTAAAATAGCCAAGCCCCCGTAGCTCAGTCGGTAGCGCATAGGACTTGAGAACAGGAGGTCGCTGGTTCGATCCCCGGCTTGACAAATTTCTTTCCGAGGATGGATGATAGTCATTGCGACAGGATTCATTCCTCTCTCACCGCTTACCATTGTTTCGACGATGGTTATGTGAGAAAGCAGCCAGTGGCTTGGAAAGAATATTGTGCGGAGTACTGGTAAAAGAAACTCCAGGAAAGCATGGATAGGTGCACTGGCCGCCGTGATATAACTGAAATAATGTTGGAAACGGCGTTAAACACCAATCAACCAACCAACCAATCGTTGTTAAAATAAATCATCATTAAAATGTTCTTCAGTTATACTGCAGCTATCAATGCCGCTAATACGTTGCTGCCCACTTGATATTTTCCCTATTGTTTTCACGAATACTGCAACTCAAATATCTTGTCAAAAAAAAAAAAGCAAAATCAAGTAGCTCTGTCTCTTGATAATACACCGCCCGGTATTCAGTCCAGTTTTAATGCTAATAAGATGGGTTGGAAAATCCATTTTTCTGTTGTGCGACCATGGTCAGATCATTATTTACCATTTATCCATTTATAAATGCTACTTGATAGTAATTTTGAACATTTTTAGGTCAGATTTTTTTAAGTTCTTGCATTAGGTCTAAATACATTCGACCTCTTTTCACGTTAAAAAAAGAAACCTTCGCTACCTTTGAATGTAGAGAATCTTTTTAATCAATAGATTTGGCTGAAATCTTCGGTATTTTTTGTAAAATAATTTCTTTGGAATCTTTTTATATGGGCATATTGGACAGAAAGTATCAATTTGATTGTTTGGTTTAAATTAAAATAAGAAATGGGTCGATATCAGAATTAAATAATCAGTAATGTGTGACCACCACGAGCAATGCTGACTGCTTGACAGCGACGTCGCATTGGGAGCACAAGCTTGTTTATGTCAGCCTCTTGGATGTTACTGTATTCTCCATGCAGTGCGACTCGTAGGTCATTGATAACCACTGGCAGATTTAGACGTCGAAGTACGCGTCTAACAAGAGTTATGATCCCATATATGTTTTATTCGGCTAAAAACCGGACGACTCAAGGTCCAGATGTCGATGAAATCAAGGGTATGATTCTATAAAACTGTATATTGACACGAGCAACATCGGGTCTGTTATTATTGTAACGTCGTTATGACATCATGGCTCTAAAGAAGAGGGACAACATGAGGGCCTAGAATATTTTCCCGATATTTTTGGCACTTGAATTTCCCGCAATACCGCCCCGCTCCCCAGAACGATCGCGTTGCACTACGCAACAGTCGACATGACGTTCATTCCTGCGTCGGAATAATCACAGAAGGCCATAGTTCGAAACCAATACAAACCTTGACTCATCAGAAAAACTAATTGTCCTCCAACACTGTCTTGTCCATTCCATGTGTCCCAAGGCCCATTGCTCTCTTGAGGTGGCGGCGCGTCAAAAGCGAGCCGACTCACGGGCGACGTCTGTGCAAACTGTTTTCAGTTAAAAGAAATTTCAGTATACAGAAGTTGTGAAACAAGTTTACAAATGATACAATTGCTCCTAGGAAACCCAACAAGTACTCCCAATGTGTTTTGGATTACCCATGTATACTTGAAGATATTAGTGATTCTTTCCTTAGTCAATCAATCTTCCACAGCCTTCAACCTGAAGTAGAGCACGCATTGCTGGCAACAAAATGTAGAACAGAGGCGAAAAGCAGATCTTCCACGCCAAATGTGGAATTATGTAACGCTTTACCAAACGATTCCGCGTTTAAGGTTTGATAAAGAAAACTATTGAAAATGTCCTAGATATGAAAAAGATTTTCAAACCTTGCTCCTCCTTCTTTTCCTATAATAGTTTCAGTATTTTCGTATCATTTGAAAAAAAAAAAAAAATCTTTGTCGTCTGCTGATGCTTTAAATATATATGTCTAAAATGTACTACTTTGAAAAAGAGTTACCTATATTCCGGACAATCCTTTGTGAAGAGTATATGCTCAAATCAGCCTGCTTGTGACCGCAGTTTTGCACTCAGTGATAGTTAATTAACTCTTTCCAAACGAAAACAATTCAAACTCGTCCAAGTTGAGAGCATTTGCTGACGTCAAATTGAAGGTGGTAGAAATGACGAATTTACCCTTGGAAAGGTATAAATGACGGATTTACATAGGAAAGGTAGAAATGAGAGATCTACCTTTGGAAAGGTAGAAATGACGAATTTACCTTTGGAAAGGATAAAAATGACGAATTTACCTTTGGAAAGGTAGAAATGACGATTTTATCTTTGGAAAGGTAAAAATGACGAATTTACCTTTAGAAAGGTAGAAAACGATTGTGGACATGGAGAAAATACTGATGACGGTGTTCATGCACAATGTTTTCATAATGTTTCTACATGGCGTGCAACACACGAAAAGGGGCTTTCGGACATATCCGTAAAAGTGTGCCGTCCCAGATCAGCCTGTGCAGTCTTTGATTAATCCGAGATGACACTTCCCGTTTTTGTGCGATTTTCTGTTTCACGAAAGTCTAATGTATGAAAAAAATCTTATGTAATCGTAAAGTGCTGTCTCGGATTAGCCTGCGTGGACCGCACAGGCTAATCTGGGGCGACAGTTTATGCAAATGTCCGAAGGTCTCATTTCGCATGTTGCGGGCCATTCATCAGGGTAGTAAAAACTCCGTATCGTATGGTAAATGGTTTGATCCTCACACCCTTTCCATTTTTCCCTGAAAAGGTGACCTTTTTATTGAAAGTTTGTGAAATGAATCGAAAAAATCGGTACTAGATAACTCATAAGTCGCACTTTCTTTGGGTCGATTCCGTCGTATAAATAGAGCAATTTTACGGTCCTTGGAGACGGACACTTGAAGAGGAGTTCCTCAAATTCTGCCGGTGTTTTTTTTATCGTAACAAAAGATGTACTTTGTAGTGTAATAAAATCTCTGACATGCCTGTGTTGAAAAAAAAAAAATCCGTTTCTATCTATTTAATTAAAATAACGACATGATATCTTGTTTAATAAAACCATGTATTTGTATATCGACTTACGCTGGTTTTTTTGCCCATCGAATTGAATAAAAAGGGTATGAGACTTCAAAGCTTTCGGTTTAGGTTTTGAATCGTCATGTGTATAGCATAAATTGATTTGTTTCTGGATTTCGAAATACATGGGATAGAGCTCAATCACAAACATGCACTCATATAAACAATGGAGAGATGTGTACGGAACCTCACTGTCAATAACTCCTCAAATAGCCTGTTTTAAATATCCTTTAAACCGTATATTCTGTGCTACCAGTATCTTCAATTCTTATATTCTAGCGGAATACGGTAAGCTAATGTTCTAATATTGTACACTAATATCATATGCGTTATCATTTTTTTTTTTTTTTCAGAGAACAATTCTTCAGAGCTTTCCTGGTTCCGGAAACACATGGGCACGACATTTGATAGAGGAAATGACAGGTGGGCAAAGTCATACATCAATAAAAAGCCTAAGCGTATATAGTCTTTGAAAACTGCCGGTTTTTTAGGTCATTATGAGGACTCTCAAACATTTTACCCCTATTACATGTACATGCATTTATATTAGGCATCTGAAAGAAGAGAGGATTAAATTAAAGTGGAACTCCGGGGTAGAGCATTTTTGCTTTTTTTTTTTTAAAGTTGGAATCCTTAAATGAAAACAAAATCTCAAAATAAAAAAATAACTTATTTCAATGTCTTCCTTAACAAGCGAGAAATACACAGATGGTTTGCACACCTGTGCGAGTTTGTAAAATCTTCGTAACACCGGATGTGACATAGACAGGGTGACCTTCACATATACCTAAGCCTTTGCGGATAGGTTGTTATGCCCTGAAGCTGACTTTTCTTGTCACAGTTTAACCCCCATCTCATGACGGGAGACGACTTTTCCGTCATAAAAATCCCTGTCGTATGCCGAGTGCCGAGCTTTAGTACTTTATTGAACCAGGCGATAACTAAAGTCGTCAACCTGTCGGCTAAAACCGGAGAACAGATACGTAGCCTATCAATTTACAAGCATCACTCGGAAATATATGCGGGGTGAGAAATAAATGGTCGATTCAGTCTGATGATTAAAAGTCTCTATTGTTCATATTTTCTTTTCAATATTAAAGGCGCTACAGCTTCCAAAAGTAAACAATACATCACAACAATAGGATGGTGAAATGCATTTACATTTAAATAATACCATTAAAAAGTATGGAAACTATTGTGGAGATGACACTCTGTTATTGTACATTCAGTCCAAAAGGTAGTCGCTGGCAAAAAAATAAATTTTCAAATCGGGTAAAAAGGGACCAAAAGATAGAGCGACCAGGCATCTTTAAATCTAATTTAAGATTTCAGAGAGAGCTTACTACTACTTGAAGAGGAAAGAAAGCCGATTTAGGGAAGGTCAGGTCTCCGAAACGCTGAAAAATATAAATAATATAGCCTGTATAAGCACGGCAAGGACAACGGTGTTTCAAATATATTTTCCACAAATTTTGTGTAAAAACTTTGTACGGAGTTGCCATGTTGTAATATAATAATTTCGAAGCTTACCGATAAAACACGGCCTGTTAAATGGCAGAACTAACTGAACAAAAGTTTTTCTACAACTTCAGAGCCAGAATTACCATTACCTCTCATTGTTTTCGGACCGAATCCATGATGCAGGCCATTGGTTTCCATACAATCAGCACAGCTGGGGAATGGATAGTCGGCACCAACGTGGACTGCTCAGGGACTTCCCAGCTTGCAAATTGACACAACCTTGCTGCCATCGCTTTTGAGTAGAAGGTGTTATTTCTGATGAGGTGATGAGAAGTCATTAAGCAGATTTTTTGTCTGTCATCCACTTGAGTGACTGGTGTCGGCCGCTCACTCTGAACCATAATGATGTCTGCCAAGACCTGCAAAGCCTCTAATCGTTAGCCTAGAAACTCCTGACTTCTGCCATTTAAAAGGTCTTTCTCCCACAGCGGTAACATTGGTTTCAGGCTTTTGGGGGATCTAAACCCTCGACTGTATTTCGTAGCTGCTAGTGATGACTGCTCTTTCACTGCATCACACTAAGTTATTATTTGCTGTTCTAGCTCTTTATTATCTGCCTCTAGTTTCTCTAGCCGAAACCCATCTTTCTCAGAATCTTGAAAGGTGACACTCTTATTTGTATTCTGCTTCTCGTGCTATTATTTATCGAGACTTTCGAGACTTGAAAAAAACTAGACCATTTTTCTCTGACGAGGCAAACCAGTACCTAACTTCCCTAGTCTCATTCCTCGATTTCCCATGCATCACTCTACTAGTGTGTTGAAACCATCTGACTTTATTCAAAGCTTCTCCCATGTCTGCTGGACAGGCGGTCAAAGCATAATGACCAGCTTCTTTGTCTAGACATCCTTGACAGAACCTCACTATAGCTTGCTTACAGACCTGTCTGACCGTCAAATAAGGAAATGCTTTCATTGCCAGTTGGACCGCTCTCTCAGCCCATTCAATTGTAGATTCTCTCTGACCTTGACAGGCATAGGCAAAATGCATTTGTGTAGTTTCTGGCAAATCCTTCTTGTCGAATCTTTTTGCTAGAGGGTCTATGTTCGCACCTAGTAAAACCGGAGAACTCACTGGCCGTTCCTTCTAAACACCTAAAGAGGTTATTTTACATTTCTGCTCCTTTTAAACACCATTTTTGAAAGAGGTTATTTTTCATATCTGCTTCCGTCCAGCACTGTCCCTAAGAAAACATATTAAACTTTTTGCAAATGCCAGTCTCCTTCCCTTGGCATGGGCTGAATGCTGGCTCTCCTGTTTGGTTCTCTTCTGTAACTACACTCTCTTGGACATGGTCTGTGAAAATAGCTCTGGCTCTCAAAAGGGTAAGACTCGGGTCTCATATTAAGTAATCGAAGAACAAACATGAATTCTTGATGCCTGCTTTCCTCGTCATATTCTTCCTGAAAACGTCTGTGGCGGTAATATATCGCAGATGGTCGTTGTGTGCTTCCCATCATGCTTTCTTCATTCTGGCCAAAAACACTCCTTCGTGATTCAGATATATCGTTTCTGACGCCATTTACGGAATTTACCATCATCATCTATCTGCTGTGAAGACCTTCCATGATCGAGCATTCCTGAAGCTTCTCGATCGCCTTTCATTCCTACTTTCTCCTCATCATCCTCAGTCTCATCAATGGCACATTGATCTTCACTCGGTCCTGTAGATTGACCAGAGCCAACCCCTTCCCCTTTCCGTACCAGGGAATGGTGAGAAATCAAAATATTTGAGCAGTGCACCTGGATTTCTAAAACACAGTGAAACCAAGTCAAATTTCCATAATTTCTGTGTGCATCCTCAATTACTCGGGCCGTTGAAATTCCCACTCCAGGAATTCGTAATAAATCGGATAGCATACAAGTGTTGATCCGTATTGACCCTAATGGCGGCAGATCTCTGTTACTTATTGTCACTTTCTTTTTAAAATATGTATCTAATTTAAATATCAGAAAAGTCAAGTTGTAAGTTTGATAAATCTATACCCACCACCGAACTGAAAATTCTTTACTCGATGACAATGTTTTCAAAGATATTTAATGGTTTTCAATTAGAATCTTGTGTAGCCACCGGACATATTTCATAGAAACAAACAGCAAGCTGTGGGTTTGCCAATAAAAGTGCAGCAGAGGGTCAAGTATAGTGATTACCACTCTACATTTAATGTAGCAAAAACCCGGTGGTGTGACTTCTTAGAAAGACTGCATGACAATAACCTGAATATGCATGTAGGTAGGATAACCCTTTACCACACAATCCCGACTTTTACGACCCCGAGGAAGAAGACTTCTGAAAACAGTGTAGAAAAAGGAGAAATGTTGAATTTTCCTCTTTTCCCACAATGTTGTTTATCCTTTCAAAAAAAAAAAAACTTTCATTTGAGCCTCGTTTAATTTGTCGTCTGGAATACTTTGAATTTGGACAAGCCTAGAATTTTATCGTTCCGTAAAGAGTAAATAATTGTTTCACCAGATTCCGTGTAAATGTAATTGAGCCATGCTCTCACAAAAGGGGACTGAATGCATCTCCTTGATACCAAGCAAGACATTACATAGTTATGGATCCATAAAATCCATTTTGTCAAACAAAAAACTGATTTTTTTTTTCTTGAACTACAGAAGATTGACCAATAGCGAAAAGTTTCGGCCCAGGTCTGCGCAGGGTGACTGGGTCGCTACTTTTCGCAGATGCATTAAGCCCTCTTTTTAAAGGGCACGGCTCAATTAAAGTCAAACGGCTCTCTGACTTGTTCGATATATATTTGGTCATTAAGCGGAAACATCTGTGCGTTAAAGTCTACTAAAGAAGAGAAAAGTATTCTTGCTATAGGTATCGAGTATCCATGTCGCCTGTCGTTATCTTACCTAGACTCAAAATACGTATTTACTACCAAATTCTTTAAGGCTTCTCTTTGCTGTTTGACATTTGTTGATCCAATATTTTTGCAGCAAAAGATTTGAGGTAATTTCATACCGTTTTCATCTAGGTGATTGTAACCAAGGAACCAATACCAACCGGGAAAAGTTTGGAATGAGCTGAGATCATGTCATTTTTTTTTTTGAACATAATCTTTATAAGTTAGAAGCGCATAGCAGTTATTTTTTTTGCGTGTTTGCTGCCCCTGAATTGTACAATGTTGGAAACACATCTGCAAAAAACAAGCCCGGCGCTGGCTGAATTCAAACCAGTAACCGCCGGGAATTTCCAGCGAACGTTTGTTTTATCTCACTGTTCTTCTTTTTTTTTTTCAGGATTCTACACAGGTTCTGTCTATATGGACAAAACCTTGAAGGCGGCTTTTCCTGGTGAAAAGAACATTACCAATGTTATAGTCGTGAAATCACATAAGCGCTGTAATGAAATAACCTTCAAATTCGACAAAGTCATTCTACTCATCAGAAAACCCTATGACACGCTTTTAAGCTTTTTTAGTTGGTGTAAAACGAAGACACACAAAGGTTTCGTATCAGAGGAACAGTTTAAGCGAGAAGGTAATTTACATTTGAGTCATGCTCTGGCAAAAGTGGGCTTAATGTATCTCCGTGATGCAGTATACCTATCAAGCTATCACTTAACCCTTTCCCAAACAAGCCCTGGTTTTCACGTGTCTGAAGTACAAGTCTTTTGAAAACACTGTGGGAAAAGGAGAAATTGCTCGTTACGAGCAATTTCTCTTTTTCCCACAGTGTTTTCTACCCTTTTGGAGACCTTTCTGCCATTTTCATCAAATTTAAAATTGTTGTCTGCAAACTCTTTCAATTTGGACCAGTCCAAAATTTGTCGTTTGGGAAAGGGTTAATTATGGGTCCATAATAGCCACTTTTTTCAACAACGGACAGATTCATGAGGTAGACTGGTCCTTGGACACACAGAGCAAATAAACCAACAGCGAAAAGTTTCGGTCAAGGTCAGCCTGCACAGGCTGACCTGGTCAATACTGTTCGCAGATGCATTAAGCCCCCTTTTACCAGACCATGGCTCATTTCTTGTCCAATATTTCTGTCTACGTTCAACATAACTCAATGTTTTCTGACAAAGCAAGAAAAAAAATAGCACTGTGTATGGACGTTGTGACATCATCTAGTAATGTGATAAAAAGCAGTCTGTTTACAAAGTAGGGCGAGAAATTTAATCATTATATAATGGTTAGTAAAAATGACAATAAATTATCATAACATACTTTTATTCACAACATAAAATACTAATTGGAGAATTTAACAAAATGCTATTGGAAAAGAACATCTTTTTCGAGAGTATAAAAAGAGGTCTAAAAGTGAATTCTACTAACTTGTTGAAACTGGTATCAAACCAAAGGGGTCTGGATCATGTTCAACACTATGGTAGAAAAATAATGACGTCAATCGTAGAAGACGATTTTCAAAATTCTCCTTTGAAACCACAGGCCATCAAGTCTTGATATTTGTTAAAATGCACCATCCGTGATTCTCAGAAATGGTTATTTGAATTGTGCTCCGTAATCCTTTACCACACAAACCCGAGTTTTAACAACCTTGACAAAAAAACCTTTTTAAAAACATTGTGGGGAAAAAGGAGAAAATGCTAGTTACCAGTAATTTCTGCTTTCCCACAATGTCTTCCACTCCTTCAAAGGCACACCCCATCATTTAATTCCCAACTGAATTTTTTACATGCAACGCTTTCAAAATAGGCGAGTCTAAAATTTTATGCTAAAGAATTCAGTGAAAAACGATCCTTGCTCAGAATGATATATTTTTCGGTCAAAGTTTGAAGGACCTCTTCGTCAAAAAGCGACAAGACATTTGGAATCGACAGACGGTCCTTTATCAAAATTGAATAAATTTTGTCTGTAGGTGCAGATATTGCCCTGCACATTGAAGTAAATCAGAGGAGAAAAGAATGTGCCCGACGTGGGACTCGAACCCACGACCCCCGGAACACTAGTACCGCAGCTCTACCAACTGAGCTAGCAGGGCAACTGGTCGTGAGTCTACCCAACGCCGATTACTACACTCCTCCCCCTCCTGATTTCTTGGGAGTCAGCAACTCCCCCTTCGGTCCCCACGGACCGCCTGTGCCGCATACCCGCGCTCACCAATTGACCTCGTCGACAATGAAGTAAATCAGAGGAGAAAAGAATGCGCCCGACGTGGGACTCGAACCCACGACCCCCGGAACACTAGTACCGCAGCTCTAACAACTGAGCTAGCCGGGCAACTCGTCGTGAGTCTACCCAACGCCGATTACTACAACATGATAGTCACATGTTTAACAACAATGGCTTCGACCTGGTTTAAGAGCCAGAATCAGTTAGAGCTTTTAAATTTTGTATCAGACATCAGCTAGGTCCATGTATACAAAATGTTTCCAATTTTGTATTAATTACTTAAAGTGAGCAACACGATCCTCCTGTAAATACCAGGGATAAATTATTTTCCGTATTATGAAAATACGCTGATCTCTAGGGCTAATCATTGACGAAACTATAATTTTAGGAGAAGGGGGTGGGGTGGGGGCTGTGGCCATGTCCAAAAACCCGGGGGAAACTCGGGACTGTGTGGTAAAGAGTTAACTAATATATTACATACTGCAGATTCGATGACCTTTTTGCATTAATACTGATCTATTTTGCATTTTTTACCCAAAAAAACTTGTTCATTCATCACTTCGGTAAAAATAATATCACCTTCGTGGTGGGATGAGGAATCTGTCTTCTTTGAAGTTTCGATCTCTGTTCCTGTTTAACTTTCATCCATTTCTTTCATAGGACGTGTCACTTTATATATATATATATATATATGATCAGGCATGAGTTGGTGTTTGAGATTAAATTTTTATTAAACGAGTCTACAAAAAACATGTTATTAAGCGAGCCTTTGGCGAGCTAAATAACATTTTTTGTGGACTAGTTTAATACATGTTTACCTCAAAAGCCAACGAATGTCAGATTCTTTTTATCACATAACAATATTTCACAAACTATAGATCAGAAGATGAAGATACAAAACCACCTGTAGATGCACGCACGGTAAAAGCCATAAAAAGCCCATTCACTTACCATGAATACATACAAAAATGACGTCACGCAATTGTGATATCAAACGTGTATGAGACAAGAAAATTCGTAATGAGTATATTACAATTAAAAGAAGGTAGGTTATGTGATCAATGAATCATCGTAATATGCGGAAATTGTGTGCTGGTCTGTTAAGGATTTTACATTCGCCACAAATACTGAAAAATGACCGTCGTTTCGTAAGGCCTTTGTTTATTGTACAGAGCTAAACTTTATTTTGAAACGTAGTTGACCGGAAACATTATCTCTCCTAACCTGTTATATAGTTTGGAATATTATTTGGTGTTACAAGCTGCGTGTTTCAGAACGCAAACCTATTGCATTATATTACTTTATCACCACTACAAGTATCAGCCCCCTCTTCTACTTATGATGCAATTCATTCTGCTACTTCTTCCACAAGTACTTCTCTGCTACTATTATCGGTATTTCTTTTTATTAGTCAACATTTCCTGCCTTATAGCTTAGTATCATAGCCTTAGAAGATTTAAAGAAGCTCACGTTTTTGTTTAAAATTATGAGTCTTGATAACTGTTCGATTTGTAAGCAAATATTTCTGAGAAAGTTATTTTAACTATATGCAGAGTTCACTCAAATCTAAACGTGGATTTATACCCGATATTTGTAGCTTCCTGATCAAATACAATTTGAACCTTCTGTTTCCGGAACGATAAGGGTGTCTGCCACAAAAGCGTGTTTGGCGGCAATTTGCGCATAGCCCTGTAAGCTAAATCTTGTGGCAACTAAGGAGTTCCTTAACCATTTCAAATCTGCAGACTTTTCTCGTTTTAGTCAATTGCACAAGTCGATCAGCCCTTATTCATTGTATTCTCTGCACGGTAAGGAGATAGTTAGCATTTTTGGCTAAATTATGGGTGATTATCCCCTCATATGACACAGTTCTATGTAATCTGTGCAGCCGTATAGTGCTGAAAGATACTAAACACAGGTTGGTGGAATTCCACTTTATCGGTGGCACAAAAAAGTCGTTTATTCAGTTGTCTTTATAGAAAATTAAGTTGTGATAGTTTTTCTGAGCTGGTGCTGGCTCCAAACGTTAAATTTCTTACCATGGTTTTGGGTGCCAACACCAGCTTAGTTTTGTCAAATGAGGAAGCATCCTGTTTCATGTTAAAAGCAGTGCACTACGAATATCAGTGCTTCAACGGACCATATCTACAATAACTCTCTTTTTTTCAAAATGATGCAATTCAGAAATAGGACGATTTACAGTGTTTCCATCCATACAAGGATGAATTTACTACTTACAAGAGGACCATGATGGTCCTATATCGCTCACCTGAGTATATTTGTAACTTATTTGGTTTATCAAGGGCAGGCTATTCTCTTCAAATAGGCATATTCTGGTTATGAGCCGATGAAATGTTTGGTTTTTTACACAACTTCCAGTAGGTTATACTGAACAAGTGTATGAAATTATTTCAAAATCATCCTAACATATTCAGAGATTTCATCTGGAATCGGAAAAGCAGCTGAACAAAGACAGACAGACTCTACTGCCAAAAACAACAGCGGGGAGACATAATTTTAAGTTTTAGATAACTGGACTGACATAATGGTCTGAATCCATCAATGTAGGGGCATACGAGACACAAGAGCATCGCATCCGGGTGCCTACGCCAAGAACGCCAACAAGGTGGATGCCAAGGCGACAGCAATACCTCAGATATTCTTTGAAAACAGCCCAAGTAATAAAAAACATGACTTCATAATAGGCTTTGCTTTATTTTTCCAAGTGAATTTCCAACTGGAAAGATTGATACAACCAATGCAATACTATTAACTGTTGTTAGTTGGTAAACAGTGTATAGGCATCTTTTATCATTTGCAACACAGGCAGTTGTTGTATATAATGTGAGAGTCTTGCCATTTACAAAAAAATTATAAGACGACGTATCCAACTGTAACCAAAACTTAACATGATTGGTAAGTCATTTATCTGTGGTATTTCAATGCTGAAAAATCAGATGATGATGAAGATAGAGGTTAAAATTTTTGGCTGATATAGCTTTGGCCAAACCCTACGCAAAATGGCAATTAAATAGGGCTAAATGCAAATGTTTGTTTTTTGATTGGTCATTCAGGTAATAATAATAATGGTTGTTTGAAGAGGTAAAAATATATATAACCCTCATTTCATTTTCATTTATTCAGACTTGAATCAATTTGAAGAAAGTAATTGCAAATTTTATTTGTTAAAAGTTTTTAAGACTGATTTTAGTGTAATTGTTATATCATGAAATAAGGTGAACAAAGCAAATTCTTCGGAAATTTTAGC
The DNA here is from genome assembly GCA_945859785.2 of Tridacna gigas. Classification (NCBI taxonomy): domain Eukaryota; kingdom Metazoa; phylum Mollusca; class Bivalvia; order Cardiida; family Cardiidae; genus Tridacna; species Tridacna gigas. The sequence continues at coordinate 13,960,564 of OX244031.2, read as the reverse complement.
AAGGTATCAAACACATGTATTTTCACCAATGTTATTCTTTTAATATTCAGGTGCTTTTTTCTGATTGTAGAATCCGCCGACTACTTTTCTCACATGCTTCTGCAGAGGTGAGAACGCATACCCGGGGCATTGGAGGAAAGCCATAATGTGACCTCAATAAGAATTACTCTAACAACTTTTGGCAGAGGGTCCCCAGAACTTTGCTACAAAGAACATGAAAGTTTTAGTCTCTCACTTGTCACATGTAATTTTCTTCCTTTTCAATGTTAAATAGGGTGCGCCCGCGCAGAGCCCAAACTCCACCCAAAGGTCAATTTTTAAACTTTTGGTACAGGGTCTCAAGATCATGTTACATACAAATTAAGAATGCTCTAGCTCTTATGATTTGTCAGAACGAGAGTTTTAAAAGATTTTCTTCTTTGTTTCCATGTAAAATTGGGTGCACCCGAGCAGAGCCCAAATATGACCCAAAAGAGATAATTTTAACAATTTTTATAAAGGGTCACCAAATGATGCTACATGCAAAATATGAATGCTTTGGCCCTCATGGTTTGTCACAAAAAGATTTTAAAAGATTTCCGACTTTAATTCTATGTAAAATAGTGTGCGCCCGGCCAGAGCCCAAATATGACCCCAAAGGGATAATTATAACAATTTTTGTAAAGGGTCACTAGATGATGCTACATGCAAAATATGAATGCTCAAGCCAATATGGTTTGTCACAAGAAGATTTTAAAAGATTTCCTTCTTTGTTTCCGTGTAAAATATGGTGTGCCCTGGCAGAGCCCAAATATGACCACTGAGGTTTAATTTTCACAATTTTGGTAGAGGATCATCATATAATGCTACAAACCAAATATGAATTCTCTAGGCATTATGGTTTGTCAGAAGATGATTTTTTAAAGATTTCCTTCTTTGTTATTATGTGAAATAGGGTGCGCCCGGGCAAAGCCCAAATATGACCCTAGGGGATTAATTTTAACAATTTTGGTAAAGGGTCACCCAATGATGCTTCATACAAAATATGAATGCTTTCGGCCTTATGGTTTGTCACAAGAAGATTTTTAAAGATTTTTTCCATTTTCAGCCATTTTGTTGCCATGGCAACCACAGTTTTTCATGGAATTAAATTCTTTTAACAATTTTTGTAGAGCTTCATCCAAGGAACATTCCTGCCAAGTTTTATCAAGATTGGCCATCTGGTTTTGGAGGAGGAGATTTTTAAAGAAATTGTTAATGGACGGACGGACAGATGGACGGACGGACGGACGGACGGACGATGACCGGTCACAATAGCTCACCCAGAGCACTTCGTGCTCAGGTGAGCTAAAAATCATTGTTTGAATTATTTGTAATATGTTTCCGTCTGTTTATTGTAGTTTATTCAATTAATCTCCATTTGGAGGAATTGAATGAATGAATGAATGGTTATTATTATTATTATTATTATATATGTATATTTTTTTAGAGTTTGTGATATTCGTTAGACCAAAAATCAAACTCTATAAACGGTCTTATATCCAGTGGCTGGAAGAATACAAAGGGAAACTACTCATACAGTTTTATCATGACCTGAAAACAGACTTGTTAAACTCTATTACAAGAATTGCGTCATTTCTTGGAACTAAGGTTACATTGTCTCAGCTTTGGTGCCTCAATAAAACACAGACGGGATTATTCAAACGTGCAGGAAGACCGGAGTGGTTCATAAAGGCGACACAACTCGACAGGGAGCTGGAAACTGTGTTTTCAAAAACAGAAGCTGCTGTTCTCGAGGCTTGTCAAAAAAGAATCAAATATTAAATGGCATTCCTTATCACTTCAAATTTCATGTATATGGAACAGTCTTAAGTAAATGTTATCGGGAAGAAAGACTGATTTGTTTACTCATTTAATCCCAAAACAAATTGCAGCAGACCTCTTAGGGATATTTTTTAAGATAGACATTAGGATCAGTTTTCATGGGTATCCAACTGAAAATGTGATCCCTAGAGTGTACATACGGTTTTTCTAAGATTTGGCCCAGTGACCTATTTTTGGACCCGATGTCGCTGAATTTCGAGGCTGTCCGAGATATTATTAAAACAAATAATCTGATTATTTTTCATGCCTGAGTGAGTATCTGACTGAAAATGTGGCCTCTAGAGTGCACACAAAATATTTGTTGACGACCGCACGACGGACACAGCACGATCACAACAGCTTACATTGAGCATTTGTGCTTAGATAAGCTAAAAAGTTGTGCTATCGTAAGACAAGTTCCGAAAGAGATCTGTCGACAGTCTTTCGATACTTAACCTGTTTTTTTTTTATGCTCTCTTGTTCGTATCCGACTCGTGACCTGGTGGTTGCGGGTTGGATACCCGCTTCACACACACACACACACACACACACACAATGCCATGTCGTGGAAGATGGGGCTTTTTTCGGCGGGAGATATCATTTCAAAGAAATTGCTTGTTGTTATTGTTCTTCCTCTTCGTCTTCTTTTTTGTCAAATCATCTTTATCATAATTACTACTACCGGTAGTATCATTATATAGTTGTTTCTTTTAACATCAAGACAAACAATGTCTATCCATTCTGTATGGTGATCATTATTTCGATGATGGTTATGCGGGAAAGCAGCCAGTGGCTTGGGAAGAATATTGTGCGAAGTACTGGTAAAACTCCAGGAAAGCATGAATAAGGGCACTGACCATCGCGATATAACTAGATTTATTGCTGAAAACGGCGTAAAAATGCGTAGAAGCAAAGACTGTTTTCTAAACGTAGCAAAAATATTGATGAACCCATCGTCGTGACAATACGATCTTTAGTCGCTGCAATTAACTGCTTCAGGAAATACTGTTGGAGCAGTTCTAAACAATCGACTATGTAGGCAAACCTTCTATCTCTTTTGGTTACACAGTGTTTTCCCATAAATAGATATCACTTAGGTATAATTGCTGTGGCTCGTGTTTTGTAGTCAAACTTTCTATTGGAATATTTTTTCCGGAAATAAAGATTTTCGGCTTTTTTCAGTGACCCGGAAATTGTGTACATTGTCCGTCAAAATTTGGAAGAAGAATGGACAAATAAGTGGTATACATTGTCTGCCAAAATTTGAAAGGAGAACAGACAAATAAGTCGGTAGATCTACTCACTCTTCCTCCGTCAGAACGAATCCACATGAAATAATTGTATATCAGGATAATGGTTTCATTGAATGATTGAGTGCAGCATATCGGTACATCTCTAGGTCTAACCAATGACAAAACCTCATCTCAGGAGACAGGGGCCCCAGGGGCCAGTCTGAACCCTGGGGCAAGGAAGCAAAGGCTGTGTCAGTGTGAAAATAACCTTTGAAAAAGTTATCTTAAGCCAACGGAAAGTTAGACGGGAGGCAGCTGGACTTTAATAAAGCTTGATTATGCAAGATTAAAACTTTCGTTGTGCATCTGCCCAAGCTGTCTAACACCGTCCCTCACCGAACAGCACCAGTGGTCATTTTCTGTACTATTTTCACACATTCATACATAAACTAGACATAAGAGCGTGCACATTTTAACTCGTACCGCACAACAATTTACACAAATCAAATCAAGTCAAATCAAATCATTTATTGTAAATATAGGCCACCGGCCCATAATAAACATATAAGGATTTAAAAACACACGCACATATGCAAGAGTCGTATAACATAGAATCATCCTCTTTATCATCATCGTATTTCTATACTACCAGATCGTCATCATCATCAAAGTCATTCGTTTGTTTACATCAGAATATAAGAAATAATAATAAAACTAATCATCTTCATCATCGTCATCAACATCTGTCATCATTATTTGTCATCACCATCATCTATAACTATAACAATAATGTAAGTTTAGAGCAGAGCAATAGCAATGAAAGCATAAATAGCAATAAAAATCAGATTCATAATAATAATCATCATCATCAAATTATTATCATCAACCATCATCATCATTTGTCATCATCATCTGTCATCGCCATCATTTGAAAACCTGTGTAGAAAGGCCCAGATTTCAGATCCAAATTCATCGACGAAAAAGGCTCGAAAATTCTGGTATCCAACAGTTCCACTCTTTCCAATATAAAATGGAAAATGTCATCGAACTAAATATTGTGTGTCGTTCTTGATAGGTCATAGAGGAAATACAGACTAATATTATATCTTCTACTTCATTGAGTACGTGTACGTATCTTGAAGCACGTACCTTAAATCGTCTTTATCAAAAAGTGCGAAATAATCTTTTTGATGAGCTTTTGGCTTTTTATTCATTGTAATACTTATATTTTGGTCTATTTTTATTTCTTTGGCTCACAAAATTTGTTCTATATTATCATCTTGGTATGAACAACGTCCATTTCGTAGTGGCATGAGAAATTTGTCTACTTTCGAAATTCCAGACTATTCCTGGGTATCTTTCATCACCCTTTTCTTTAATCGGATTTACTACCCTATGAATTATCGTAAAACACGAGAAAGTTTTGGTTTTATCTTTCGTACAATCTTATATACTTGTCAGAAATACTGAAAAATGACCGCCTGTTCAGTGGATACCTTTGATCATTGTAACTGTGATTTGAAAATGTTGGCCGGGATTATTATCTCTTTTCTTCTAGCCTATTTGAATACTTTTGTCAATTCTCTGAAATGAACTGCCTGTATTCAGTGCGCAAACCCATGGTATATTTATCACCACCACCACCATTACTTCTTTTACTAATGCTACTAACAGTTTTTATTCTAGGTACTCTTCTTTCTATCATTACGACTTCACTGCTCCTAATATAAATATTACACTTTCTTGATCGTATTTCCAACCTTACTACCGTAATTTTAATTGCACGTGTTTTTAAAAAATATTTCAGAGTTTGTTTTATTTCTTAGTTTAAGAATCAAACTTTACCAAGCGGCATATACCCAGTGATTGAAAGAATACAAAGCGAAACTATCCATACATTTTCTTCTTGATCTGATGACAGACTTGTAAAACTCTTATCAGAATGGTATCATTCCTTGTTTACTCTAGCTATGGTGCCTCAGTAAGACACAAAAAGGATTATTCAAACGTGAAGTAAGACCTAAATGGCTTATATAGTCGACGTCATTGAATACACCTTATGAAAACGACTAATATATATATTTTTTATTTATGTTAATATTCTTGTTTAGATATGTGCTGATTAACCGGGTATTTCGTCACTGTTTCTGCAAGAATTTTAAGTAAGACCGTTGTTTTTGAAAATCAACAAATTTTCCATGGCCTCCAGGTTTGTATTGGCCAAGTTGGTGTGAATAGTTTCAGATGCTTCTTCCTCTATTTCCTGCGGAATCCGTGGAATTGAACTGAATGGTGGGCTACACCATGTAAATGGAAATAATATCAATAGCCCATGCCACTGGTTCAAGATATCTAGAACCATATATAAGAAGTTTCGCATTCAAACGTGATGCAAAGAAATCTATGTGCATATGGGGATGTATTTACTTTTGTGATGCACACAAAAAAAAAAAAAAAATGGCATCTCATGTTCTTTCTAGATCACCATCTCCACTCCTACAGAGTTTGCCTGTTTTTTTTGTTTTTTTTTTAACTCCGGCTTCATGATACTCCGATATGTGTATATGTCGTTCAATGCACGGTGTCATAGACTTCGTGCAACTTCCTCAAAGCTAGGAATCATCCCACCATAATTATTCATTCATAAACAACTTGTTGTATCGTAGGTATGTAGTCATACGAGGACTTTCTCGTGTTCCTAATAAAGAAGTAATCCTAGATTTAAAAAAAATCATTTGTAATAGGTTAATAAATGTGACCTTGTATCTTCGGTTGATCAAAACTCTTTTGGTTCCAGTATTATCTAATCATATGCCCCATACATTTTAAGTGCAACGACTGTATGGATTGTAAGATGTGCTGGATTTAGCGTTACGTTCTTGTAACTGCTGCCTTTGTTGTCAATCTACCAGCTTAAGCGGCTTTTAATTTCCCAGACTTACAGAAATGCGTATTGTTATTCTTCGTATGACGAAGACTTCAAAACTATAATATCGCCATATGCCTTTTGTGTTATCAGTAATTATGGATCCTTAGCAAGAAATAGACCTTGAACTATCGTCTTACCTGGCACGAGCGCAGGTGTTTTTCCCCCAGTATACCTAAATTCTTTCATGAATGTCCTTTATGTTTAGATTGTAGTGCGATTAATTTATCCTCCTTCTCTTTACCCTTCGGAACCGTGTTACTCTCTGCAGTTAGTTCCGTCTGTACATTTTTTTTAATGTCAAAGCTGTTGTCCGAAAAATCTGAAATGTTCGAGTTTTTCCCGTGTTGAGTCTCTGCACATTTTGATTAAGGAAGTATAGATCTCTGTATCTCTCTGGTCGGAATCAGTGCTAAGGTTATGACCCTTTAATAGAGGGTCTTTTATTTCCCGTGGTTGATGTAAACCACATTTTCCAGGTCAGGTATTGCATATGGTGTTTTCACAAATAAGATATCCTTCTTCACGGTAATTATAGAATCATTAAATGTCAGTAGTGATTTTGACACATCTGGTGCCTTACTTCCTGTCCCATTAAATGGACTGACCATTGAGTTCCCCATTTGTGATGATTTTTCTAGCAGACTTGGGTTGAGCTGAGATCTAATATATTGCCAGTCATTTCAGCTCTTGCCGCCTGTCACCTTGGCCTTTAAATATGCATGTATATTCCATGCGAGATTAGGGATTTTTAGGACGTGATATTTTGCTGTCAAGTATTTCTACATCATAGATTACGCGCTTTAATATATAGATTTCTTATGGTGACAACGCTTTGACACCATTTATACTGAAGTTCGACAACGTAACTTTACTAAGGCTTTCAACAATTTCATGTTGATCGAATTGTCCACAAATCATAAAATCCTGTCCTATTACTGTTGTTTCCCTGACACAAGTCCGTGATAATTGTGTGTCATATGATAATGTAACTAGGGTATCCATTTTCATATACAAGTAATTGTGCATCTATTAGGAATGTGGTATCCATCCATTATAGTGCATTGGAAACGATGTAAATCCATCGTTAATAGAACTTTGATATAATATTTGATAATAAATATTCGATATAGAAGTAATATTTGCTTGAACCTCGTTAACCCATCGTTAATAAATCTTTGTCATAGAAATAACTGTTGCTTGAACGACGTAAATCCATCCTTAAAGACGGTCGCTACAGTTTTCCCATTTTTTTTTCTACATTATAGAATTTGTTCATATTTGGTGTGATGTATAATTGATGAAAAAAAAAAAAAAAAAAATAAATAAATAAATAAATAAAAAAATGGGGGTCAAAACTTTTTTGTTTCTATCCCATAATCGGTAACATGACCAGTTCAGGGCATTAAGTTCAATTTCAGACTTGACGCCTGCACAACTCAATGGTAATAATTTCAATCGTGTGCTAGATATAACAACAAAAAATACGCACAAGTTGCAGAAACAATGTTATTTTCCATAAAAACCCATAAAAAGCTACAAAATATCTACTCATATGATATTCCTTTGCTGTTGTTGTAGCTGATGGTGCTGGCTAAGAAGTATTTTGATCATTTAGATTATATAGCATTTTCAAAATCATTAATTTTCTCAAAGTAAACATACTGAGATTTCTTTTCAAACTTTCAGAGACAGTAGCTGATGTACTGCAACAGACAGAAGCACATGGTAAAACTAGAATAGTCCCACCTACTTCGTAAAAAGGAGGAGGTGGGGTTTAAGAATTATTGAGATCAAAATACTGTCCCTTATCTGGGCCTGTATTCACCAACCATTCTCAAGAGCATTCTTAGTCTTATTCTCCAACATTTTCTGGATTTGAAAGTAACACAACTTCTGGTTGGCTAAACCATTTGGTTTAGCCAATCAGAAGTTGTGTTACTTTCAAATTTGGACAATTTTGGAGAATAAGACTAAGAATATTCTTAAGAATGGTTGGTGAATACGGGCCCTGGACCTCTCTTTGTATGTAGCCAATTCTTAAATATGAACATTTTCAATATGCAAAAATTTAAACGAAATTAATTTATTTTTCAAACATCCGTATCTTCAAAATGGTCAACATCACGTAATCAGGTAAAAAAAGAGACTCTTTGTAAAAAACATTTCAAATTACCTAACTAATCGAATGCAATACTGGCTGGTCCATGGCAACCGTCCTAAATTGACTATATATTGATCCTTGTAGCAATGATTTCAGATTTAATTGTTCATGTTGACAGTGTAGATCAAGATCAAACTGTGCAGAATGTTCAATCTGATCTTAAATCTACATGGTCCGCTTGCTGCAAGATATTTTGACAAAGCCAGCTTTGAAATCACATCAGTAGCACTACAAAGGTTTAAGTAGATAAAATTCCATATTCAAGTTTCTACCTTATTCGATACAACCATATCGAAATGAAAAGCGTTCCAAATATGCTAGCGTTGTCCGATGATGATTAGAAGATCTATCGTGCTTATCATCACATCTCTATGATATGAACCAACCTCTTTTCCGTGTCATCTGTAGAAAAGGAGTTTAAAAAAAAAAAAAAACATTTAGATCGTGACTTCGACGATTATCCGAATAATTGTGATCCATGAATTGGTGGTACGATAAAAAAATAACAAGAGGGCCATGATGGCCCTTTATCGCTCCACTGGACCAGTTTTGACACCGGGGCTATAATTGGTATAAGGTCAATGGTTTAGGACAAGAAGACTTTTTAAGTTTTCACTATATAATCTTATGTAAAACTTGTGACCTGCAGGTTAGGGCCAATTTTGACCACAGTTTTTTGTAGAGGTCCATTAGATGAAGCTACATGCAAAATTTAATAGCCCTAGGCCATATGGTTTTAGGACAAGGAGATATTTTAAAGTTTTCACTGTAGAAACCTATGTAAATTTGTGACCCCCGTAGCAGGGCCAATTTTGACCACGGAGCTCTAATTTGAATGGGGTTTATGTAAAGGTCTACTGGGTGAAGCCACATGCCAAATTTGGTATCCCTAGGCCTTATGATTTCAGACAAGAAGAATTTTAAAAATTTTCTATACTTTTCAGTCTTTGATCCACGGGGCGGGGCCAATTTTGACCCAGAAGCTATAATATGAAGGATTTTTGTTAAAGTCCATTTTAGATGAAGCTACATGCTAAATTTGGTAACTCTGGGCCATATGGTTTAGAACAAGAAGATATTTAATATTTTCACAATATAAACCTATGTAAAACTTGTGACCGCCGGGGCAGGGCCAATTTTGACCCCTGGGCTATAATTTGAAGAGTTTTTAGAGGTCCATTAGATGCCAATTTTGGTAACCCTAGGCCTTATGGTTTTGGACAAGAAAAGTTTTAAAGATTTCCAATATTTTTCAGTTTTGTTGCCATGGCAACCACAGTTTTAATAGGAATCAAATTCTTTGAAGAATCTCTGAAGAGGGCCATGCCAGGATCATTTCTGTGAAGTTTCGTTGAAATCCGATGGGTAGTTCCAGAGAAAAAGATGTTTGAAATAAAAGTTAACGCATGGGCGGACGGACGCACAATGGACACAAGGCCATAACACAAGCCTGCTGACCTTAGGCCAGTGGAGCTAAAAACGGAGCCGGTACCCGTTGCATCTCGCGTAAATATCCCATACGAAGATCGATAGCGGGCTACCAGCTTATAAACAAACGGTGTAAACGTACGTTGTCATAGACTGTGGCGTTTTATTGTAGCAACCGTCCTTAAACAGCGTAATGTTGTGCCCCAGACTTAGGTCATATTTCTACTTTTACTAGCTTGTATATTCATCATAGGTCGGAATGACGTCGCCTTCTATCGTCTTGTTTTAGTCTTGCGCTTCCATTTGATGGAAGTTTTCATGGTTACTTTCGGTTCGTTCCGAGTGGTTTAGGCATTGATTTGTAGTTTTTAAGTCGTATTCGGTTGTAAATTTAATCTCTATACTAACTATGGTTGCTTCAGGGTCTTGTAACTACTGTGAGACAGCCGATCGTCATTTTATTTCGCTTATTCCATTTTACGGTCATCTGTTCCTTGTTTCGTTCGCCATTTTGAACTTGACGGTGTACATGTAAATTTTTCCTTAGTAACCGTTGGAAGCTGAGTCCTTTTATGAAAACTCAAGATATGAATCAGACTAGAGGTGTAAAACGTTCATTTTCGGTGAGAATCCTTCAAGTTATCGGACTCCTTCATACGGTCACAGTTTTCTGTCCAAATTTAGGTTTTATACTAACGTTATACTTGTTAAACTCACGAGCTGGGTTGCTAGTACGCACACAAATCTTGTGTACATTTTCGACCAATCGCAGTGTGGGTTGTGCACATTATTTTTGTGTGCGCATCTCATTCCCACAGTTATTTTGTGTGTACCCACAATGTTTGTCTGTGCACCCACAAGATTATTTTGTGTACAGGCAGCGAGTATAAATACTCGCGCATTTTCTCAGTCGTGGTCTCCGAATCATCCGAACTCGCTAGGGTCAGAACCACTTGCAGTTAGCCTTTAAGTAGATTTGACCAGACTTCCTTTCCGTTAAGAGTAAGGGTTTTAAGATATCTTCCAGCTGTATCTTGTCATCATTCATTGAATTTTATAGATCTTTTGATTGCTTTTGTCCACAAGACAGATTCGCCATTCAAGTCTTAGTCCTGAACACAGGCCTATTCGGATAACGTTTCGCTTCGGCATCGGCGCATCTTTTCGACCTATGTTTTGTTTCCTTATTCATCAATATTGACTGCATACAGCTATCGGTTCTGCAGTAATAAAGTCATATTTCTCTAATCACAACCGGCCTTTGTTGTGGTGTGTTGTTTTAAAAGCCCGGAGACCCAACACCCCACCAACAAGGACAGAACGCAACATATTTTTGGTGTCAGAGAACGGGATCCGTTTAAAAAAAAAACCGATCTAGATACGGATCAGCACGCCATCTAATATATAGAGATCTAGGTAAGCATAAAAACTTATAAGACACAGTTGTAGATCAACTTTCAGTTTGTTTTAGTCACAAAAAATGAGCGACCCCATACAAGTGGATAGTGCTGGTGAAATCACTTTCAAAGCACCCCTCTATCACAATCAAAGCACTGAAGGCACCGAGCATGAAAGTGAACCTGCCTTGTCTCGATGTGCATCGGTAACAATGTTGGATGCTGAGATGAATACTTCACGCACTTCAACTGATTTCGCAATGCATGCTATGGTTACTAACATGACAGACATGTTGAAAGATGTCGTCAAAGAGCTGAAAGCACTTCAAAATTCTCATGGCCAGACTCGGCCTAATAATGAATACAGACGTCACAATTGCACCAATAATAGCACTTTTGAGTCCTGCAACAGAGAACCTATGCACCACACAGATAGAGGTAATAGTGATGTGTATTATGCCCCGCACAATAGGTCTGAAAACTCCCACGGGAATTCCACCATAGCACAGCACACATATGACTGTCAACCTAGTGGACCGAATAGGGGTAGAAGTTCAAGCCCACGTGAAGTGGCAAATAGTGGTTATAACTGGGAGGGTAGAGTGATAGGTAGTCGATCAACAGCTTGCCCTAGGCATCGTAACGTCACGTTCACAGGAAGAGGTGATTCAAACGAACAAGACCATACACGCCGAGATAGGACACACTCACCAGTACACATAAGTAATATGGTGAATGGTAGTGATCTAAAGCATAGCCGTTTAAATGATAGCCTACTTAATGGTCAGAGCAGATGGACCCCAAATTATGACAGTAGTGGTCAACAAGCAGGGGTAGGGGATGTTTATCAGCAACCCGCAAGATACAGTTGTGATAGATGGAGCTATCATAATGACCTTTATCAGCACACCAATACCAAATATTCCCCACAAATAAAACTGCCGCCATTTACGGGTAGGGAGGAATGGGCGACTTGGTTAGCTAGATTTGAAGTTCTGGCTTCCAGGTGTCGCTGGTCTGAAGATGATAAGTTAGAACAACTACTGCCCAAACTAGAGGGTGCTGCTGCCCAGTTTGCTTTTTCGCAGCTCCCACCACAGGTACTCAATAACTATGAAGAACTGGTGTATGAGATGAATAGCAGATTCCGCATAATCGAAACGCCCAGATCATTTGCCGCAAAGTTCAGTCGCCGGGTACAGAAACCCAACGAGACTGTAGAAGAATTTGCTTCAGACCTTAAACGCCTATATGACAAGGCTCACGGATATAGGTATAAGAGGACTAGGGATGAAGATCTGGTACGACGTTTCTTAGATGGGCTTTATGATGAGAAAGTCCGATTTGAGGTAGAATTCAACAAAGACCCTAGAAATATAGATGAGGCTGTTTATTTCGCTGTGAACTTGATCCAGATCAGAAATGTTAACAGGGGTGAAAGAAAATATCGGTCGAACACTAAACGCACATATGGGGATGATAGCCAATTTAGCGATATCACAGACGATGAGAGTGATGACTCTGCGAGAGTAAATGTGCTCAATAGAGGATCCTTCAGAACAAAGTCAGAGAGTCAGTGTCAAAGCTCAGCACGTGATCAGACTAAGAATGAGACGGTGGCTATTGAGAAGCAATTGCTCCAGCAACTACTCGAAAGCGTAGAACGGCTTGAAGCTAGTAAACAGCCTAGAAAATTTCAGGGGTCCGATAAAAGAGAGTGTTTTTACTGTCATGAGATAGGGCACCTCATTAAAGACTGCCCAAAGAGAAAGAAGGGTAGTGGAAGCTCTTCAAAACCAGATGATGGTATAAGGGGTTTTAGTGTGCCGCCTTTAAACGGGAAGGGACCAGCCCTTGCGGCCAAAGGGAGGTCCAATTAGATGACAAGTTAATAGTAGGCCAAGAGATGGGTCAGTACCCTGAAAGGGAGAAGCCAGAATCCAGTGAGGGTACAGATGGGGTTCGTGATCTATGGGATGGTGTGTACATCCGGGGACAAGTCGGTCACGAACCGGTCATCTTTAGAGCGGACACAGAGACTTCAAAAACTGTAGTTTCCAGCTCAGTGTATGACAGAATGGATAGGAGTGAAAGACCAAGGTTGAGTGGGTCTTTGTGTTTGAGAGGTGCAGGTGGGTCTCCGATAAAGGAACGGGGCAAGGCTCCCTTCAAACTGACTCTGGGTCCATTGGAGGTCATAACTGAGGCTATTGTAGCTGATATTGAAGACGAGGTACTTTTAGGGTATGATGTATTAGGCGACAAAGAGAATGGTCCTGCAGATATGCTGCTTAGTAGAAATATCATCAAATTGGGTGGTAAAGAAATTCCGTGTTTGCAGAAAAGGAACGGCCAGGGTTCAAGAAAAGTCGTGGTAGCTGATGACGCGCTCCTTCCCGGTCAAGCCGAGACCATCATAAGTGTATATGTTGAACGGGAGGAAGCAGATGATAGTCAATCTGGTGATTTCATAGTAGAAGCTACGGAGACTTTTAAAGAACGCTATCCCTTACAAATGGCTACAACCCTTGTCGACGTAAATAGAGGACCTACCTGCAAAGTACGAGTCCTGAACCCCTTCCCAACGGAAGTAAAATTATGGCAAGATGCTGAAATTGGGAGGGCTGAGATCATTGAGAAGTTCGTGAGTGTAGTTACTGAAGAAGAACATCTGGAAGAGAAAGATAATTTTGGTTATGCCAGGCGTGTCCAGATTGGTGAGGCGCGGGAAGTAAACAGCTCTGAGCTTGAGATGGCTACTGAAGGGGAGGTACCAGAGCACTTGAAGTCACTGTTCAAGAGGTCAACTGCAGGAAAAACAGACCATGAAAAAGCCATCGTAGCAGGATTGCTGAAGAAGTACCAAAGCACCTTCTCGAAGTCTGAATGGGACATTGGTTTAACCAACTTGACAGAACACCCAATAAATACTGGGGATGCAGTTCCAGTCAAACAAAGGCCAAGAAGGGTACCAATGGCATATGCTGAAGAGGAAAAGAAAGCCATCGAAGATCTGTTGCAAAAGAGTGTTATTCAAAAGAGCACGTCACCCTGGGCATCACCGATTGTTTTGGTGAAGAAGAAGTCAGGAGCAATCAGACCATGCATAGACTATCGCAAGGTGAATGCGTTAGTAAAGCCTGATGGTTTTCCGCTCCCACACATACAAGATTGCCTAGATGCTGTGGCAGGAGCTACCCTTTTCAGCAGCTTCGATCTAACGAGTGGTTACTTCCAAATTCCTCTAAAGCCAGAAGATATTCCAAAGAGTGCATTTTGCTGCAAGTTTGGTCACTTTGAAATGACAAGAATGCTATTTGGCCTAAATAATGCTGCAAGCACGTTCCAACGGACAATGGAACTGATTCTTCAGGGTCTGCTTTGGGTCACATGTTTGGTCTACATAGATGACATTATTGTTTATGGTTCAAGTTTTGTAGATCACATCAACCGAGTTGACCAAGTTTTAGACCGCATTTCTAGAGCAGGTCTTAAGCTTAAACCTGACAAATGTAACATATTACAGACTGAGGTGGTTTTTCTTGGTCATGTGGTTTCAGCCAATGGGGTGCGACCAGATCCGACTAATGTAGCAAAAATCACTGGATGGCCCAGGCCAGCAAATGCCAAACAGGTCAAGCAGTTTGTGGCAACAGGATCCTACTACCGTAGGTTCATCAGAGATTTTGCTAAGATTGCACGCCCATTGACTGCACTTACTAAGAAGGATGCGATCTTCGAATGGACGCCAGAATGTGAGAACGCATTCGTGACCCTTAAACAGTCACTGACAGGCCCAAGTGTCATGGGTTACCATGCTAAATGAGGGCGGAACATTCTTTTTGGATGTTGACGCTTCAGGGTCTGGCATAGGTGCAGTCCTTTCGCAAATGCAAGCCGGTCGGGAAAGAGTTATTGCATACGCAAGCCGATCGCTAAGCAAAGCCGAACGCAATTATTGCGTAACTGAATGCGAACTTCTTTCGGTGGTCTATTTCATCCAGTATTTTCGGCAATATCTCTTAGGGCGAAAGGTAACGGTGCGAAGTGACCACCAAGCATTAGTATGGCTCTTCAGCCTGAAGGAGCCTAACGGGAAAATAGCCCGCTGGCTTGAGATTCTGGCCTCGTACGACTTCAATATTGAGTACAGACCCGGCAAACAACAGCCGCACTGCGATGCCTTATCAAGGTGCGAGAACCCAAGGGGTTGTGACTGCAATGTTGTCGACACCCTGGAGCCATTGAAGTGTGGTCCATGTCGTAAGTGTCGGAGACGAGCAGACATAATGGCGTCATCCCAAAATGTGGGTGAAAATCGACCACAGTTAAAGCAGAAGGAGATGCAACTGAGGAAGTAAGAAACTCACAACCAGCCCTACCAAGTAAACTTAGGGAGGTTGCCATTGCAGGCCCCAGCAAGAAAACTATTCAGTGGACCATTGTCGGGGTAAGTCAAACAGCAGGTGATGTGAGAGCAAAGCAGTTGCAGGATCCCGACATCGAAGTTGTTCTTCAAGCTAAGGAAGCCAACAGTAAACCAGGAAAAGAACTAACAGAGACACTTAGTCCAGGGTGCAGGCACTACCTCTTGTTGTGGGAAAGCCTGAAAGTGGTAGATGGAATTCTAATTAAGGAATTCGCAAAACAAGATAAATCAGCAATCTATGGGCAGATTGTGGTTCCAGAAGGCATGAAAAGGTCAATACTCAAGTCAGTGCATGAATGCTTACTAGCAGGTCATATGGGTGTAAAGAAAACAAAGACTGAAATACTTCAAAGATTTTATTGGTTCAACCTGAAAGAGGATGTCAAGGTTTTTGTCAGCCAGTGTGACATATGTGGGCGCGACAAGAAACCATCTCGAACACCGAAAGCACCGATGGGTTCAGTCCGAACTGGAGCACCATGGGACGTTGTTGCTACAGACTATTTGGGCCCATTTCCGATGACACAAAGAGGGAATCGCTACATCCTTGTATTGACTGATTACTTCTCTAAATTTGTAGAGGTTATCCCTGTCACTGACATGTCTGCCGAAACTTGCGCTTCAAAAGTTTTGAATGAATTCATTTCTCGGTGGGGTTGCCCAATATCGATCTTGAGTGATCAAGGTCGAACTTACGAAAGCAATGTTTTCAAAGAATTGTGTAGATTGTTGGAAATAAAGAAACTTCGCACGAGTGTCCGTAACCCCAGGTGCAACGGTCAAGTCGAACGATTTAATCGCACTCTATTACGTATGGTTTGGGCTTATCTGGCAGGTGAGCAAGAAAATTGGGACTTGAATCTCGGTTGTTTAGCTGGTGCCTATCGCGCAACTCCCAATGAAAGCACCAAGCTTACTCCCAATCTTTTGACAATGGGCAGGGAAGTGCGTCTTCCTGCAGAAGTCTTGTTTGGCAGTGCGAGTAACAGGGGGTCAGTACCAGTAACCAGCTATGGTGAATATGTGGACAGCCTTCGAACTGAACTGAATCATGCTCACACCGTAACCAGACAGCATTTGAAACGATCCGCTGAACGTAGTAAAATAATTTATGACAGAAAGATGTTGTTTAACAACTACGAGGTGGGTGACATAGTACGGTGTCTTGCTGAGGCGCGTAAAGTTGGTGAGGCACCAAAGCTTCAGCCCGCTTACGAGGGGCCATGCGTTATTACGAACAAACTGTCTCCAATGACCTTTACCGTTAAGGTTAACTCGAAGGGCCTGGAACGCATAATTCGTCACAACAAACTGAAACCCTACGAGGGTTGCGACGTGCCGAACTGGATTAAGAAAGAGAAGAAATCGCTACAGTAGTAGTTGCGAAGACTATTTACGAACATCGGAAAATCAACATCGTTATTCGTCACCAATGAAAAGTTTTCTGTGATAGCAAAGTCACTTTCATCACGCTGCGAGCACCTTCTCATTTGACCTTCAAGCGACTTGAATGGGATCTGTCTATCCTATCCTTTATTGTAGCAGTTGTTAAGCAAGTCGGCAAATTTTCGCATCCTTTCTTCTTTCAGACGGCTATGTCAGACACAAGAAGGGGGAAACTGTATGCCTGCATCCACTGCGAGCTCTCTGGGAAGTGGTACGCTGAGGCGAAGTATCGGGTAGTGGCTCACATATTTAAGCATCACTTGGCCCTAGACCGTGCACCCTTCTATTGTACACTCTGCCTACTGCGCTGTACATCCAAGAATGCCCGGCTGAACCACGTCACCAGGTACGCAAGGCACAGACTGGTCTTGGCACAGAGTGGAACAAGAGATGACTCAAGGTACCTAGTGGAGAACCCAAACCCAGCATAGGTCATCCTGGGGAAAGACTTCAGGGAGCTCTCAACATTAGAGGCTTGCAGACTCCCCTCAGTCCCATCAGATGATAGTCCCAGTGTAGCTGCCAGCACTGCCACAACCGTCACCCCAGGTGCCATCCCAAAGACTGCTGGTCTGCCAACTTCATCACAGGGTTTGATCAGTGTTCAGTTGACGCCACAGATGCTACCTAGTCTCCTGAGCCAACAGGAACTACAGGGGCCATCAAAGCACCAACAGGCCAACCTTCCACAGGATGACACTCTTGGGCGTAAGCCTCCTATAACCGTTCCCTTGCATAGCCCAGCTCCACCACCGTCAATGCCGCTCTACGCACCGACGCCCCTGTCACAATCAAACACGGCAACAACCCAGATTGGTCAGGCCAAGACTACCTGCAGCTCATTCAAGCCCCTTTCTTCCTTGACGACTCCACAACTTTCTTCCGGATCTTCCTCCTCGTCTTCGGCCTGTTCTTCATTCACAGACTTCATCTCGATGCCGAAGCTGTCGACCAGTCCAGAGTTCACCGCAGTACCCTTGGAACCCAGCTTACCCGCTACAGGGGTGCCCAACTCCGCACCTGTGCCGAAGTCAGTGAGCAGCTGCACTGAGAATCTCCTGCCATCCCTCTTCAATGACATTTCCGAGTTGGATTATGGGTTTGATGACGAGGATCCCTGTAGTCGTGAAAAGCCAACAGTAGCTGAAGGGCCAATCAACTCCAAAAGCGACGCTGCAATCCAGACTGAGAGCAATGATGTACAGGAGCCAGAAGCAAAGAGGCCACGAACAGATCAGGAAAGTAACAGCGTCCTTGCCACGGTTATCGAACATGTCTTCGAAAGAGGCATCAGTCGTTTGGTGGATGCCGTAGAACAGAATAGCCGAGCCATCCGCGGAGTTGATTGGACGTTAGAGAAGTTGACGGAGTTTACTACAAGGCTGAGTAGAACTATGGAGAGAATCGGAGAGGAGCAGAGGAGGGAACACGAAAGGAGACACGAGGAAGATGGGAGAAGAGAAAGGCCCAGACAAAGATGTAAAGGAAAAGAGAATAAGGCGCTGAAGTCGGTTGTGAATAAGAAGTAGACTTTTTAAGTTATGTCACAAGTGCTGATTAGAAACGGTGTTTTAGTGATGTTATTTTTTTTCTTATTCATGAAAGTGACTTTTGAGAATTTATCATCTGTGACTGTTAATTCTATTTGTAATGTTATTTGTATATAGTGAACTTTATTTAATTGCAATTCTGATAATAGGAATCTGTTTAATGGCAATTTGATAC
Organism: Tridacna gigas; assembly: GCA_945859785.2. Lineage (NCBI taxonomy): Eukaryota > Metazoa > Mollusca > Bivalvia > Cardiida > Cardiidae > Tridacna > Tridacna gigas. The sequence goes on along the minus strand of OX244031.2, from coordinate 13,941,975 downwards.
TCAGGGCAAATCCATTTCTGCAGTACTTTTTGTCCGATAAGGTATCCCTGTTATTTGCAATGACAGCTTAATAGCAATATTTTGCTAGCAGGTAGTGCTCGCAAATAAGAGGAATAAACTGAATTTTAGGATGTTTCCTAGTTCTTAATTAGTCAGATGGAACTTTGACTTTTTTAAAGGGGGGAGTGATGTTGTGCCCCAGACTTACATGTAGGTCATATTTCTACTTTTACTAGCTTGTATATTCATCATAGGTCGGAATGATGTCGCCTTTTATCGTCTTGTTTTAGTCTTGCGCTTCCATTCGATGGAAGTTTTCATGGTTACTTTCGGTTCGTTCCGAGTGGTTTAGGCATTGATTTGTAGTTTTTAAGTCGTATTCGGTTGTAAATTTAATCTCTATACTAACTATGGTTGCTTCAGGATCTTGTAACTACTGTGAGACAGCCGATCGTCATTTTATTTCGCTTATTCCATGTTACGGTCATCTGTTCCTTGTTTCGTCCGCCATTTTGAACTTGACGGTGTACATGTAAATTTTTCCTTAGTAACCGTTGGAAGCTGAGTCCTTTTATGAAAACTCAAGATATGAATCAGACTAGAGGTGTAAAACGTTCATTTTCGGTGAGAATCATTCAAGTTATCGGACTCCTTCATACGGTCACAGTTTTCTGTCCAAATTTAGGTTTTATACTAACGTTATACTTGTTAAACTCACGAGCTGGGTTGCTAGTGCGCAAACAAATCTTGTGTACATTTTCGACCAATCGCAGTGTGGGTTGTGCACATTATTTTTGTGTGCGCATCTCATTCCCACAATTATTTTGTGTGTACCCACAATGTTTGTCTGTGCACCCACAAGATTATTTTGTGTACAGGCAGCGAGTATAAATACTCGCGCATTTTCTCAGTCGTGGTCTCCGAATCATCCGAACTCGCTAGGGTCAGAACCACTTGCAATTTGCCTTTAAGTAGATTTAACCAGACTTCCGTTCCGTTAAGAGTAAGGGTTTTAAGATATCTTCCAGCTGTATCTTGTCATCATTCATTGAATTTTATAGATCTTTTGATTGCTTTTGTCCACAAGACAGATTCGCCATTCAAGTCTTAGTCCTGAACACAGGCCTATTCGGATAACGTTTCGCTTCGGCATCGGCGCATCTTTTCGACCTATGTTTTGTTTCCTTATTCATCAATATTGACTGCATACAGCTATCGGTTCTGCAGTAATAAAGTCATATTTCTCTAATCACAACCGACCTTTGTTGTGGTGTGTTGTTTTAAAAGCCCGGAGACCCAACACCCCACCAACAAGGACAGAACGCAACAGTTATTTCATCGGCAATAGAAGGTTGATATAAAAGCAATTCTGCTTGAGAGCGACGTTATTCCATCGTTTGATTTGGAAGCAACTTTTGCTTGAGCGATGTAATTAACCAAAAGACAGCTGTCAATCAAAAAAACCAATAAGCCAATCAGCGATCAGCATTTTTCCATTCAGAGCGGAAGCCGTCTTGTCGTTATAAAACCTAGACATTCTGAATCATTAGGAGTTATAACTATATATAAATGTTTAGTATATTTATGAGAAAAATACTGATGAATAACTTTAAACTTGATATCCATTATTAATCCTTAGGACTGCAATTTCAAGATGCAGATTTACACCAGGTAAAACTATTGTTGCAGAAGACAAATTCAGATTTAAAAGGAGAAAAATAGATGAATACTTCTTGTTAACATGCTTTTTTATTGTCATAAATTTTCCAGAATTTCAATCTTGGCAACAGATACCCGTTTCTTTACTAAAAGAAATGTATGGATAATATTTTAGACAACTGATTGGATTTTACCATGTTCAGTTATTTATTTCCTTTACCTTATTTTTCATTTAAATATATACTCGATAATTCATTTTCTTACCAAATCGAGTTGACTTGTTATTTTGAATGCTGGTTATATGTCTTTTGTTGATTTTTTTCCCCTCGCAAATTATCCTTAGATAAAATTTGAATCGACGAAATTCGCGTAAAAATGGTTTTCATATAGTCTTCATAGAAGTCAAACCTAAACAGTGCCCCTTTCCCCCCCTTTTTAGAATAAAATGCAATGTAGGCACAGTTTAGACATTTGCTTAAATTAAAAACAAATGCCATCTTCCTCCATCAGTAAACCATTAAAAACGTTGTTCCCATTGGTCATTGTATTTTATCATATCTATGAATGCAAACTTAAAGCCTGTTAAATTAAAGACGATATGCCACCCTATGTATATTACCATCTTTTCCCTCCCTTCATTTTCAATCTTTTAATTATTAGTGTTTGAAATTTGGATTATACATGTTCAATGTGCAAGTCAATTTATTTTTCTATTACTCTTATAGAATAGTATTTAGCGGCGAATGCTTAGAAATATATTCATGTTTTTATTCTTTTTATTCTTCACCTCGGGTTTTTCCCTCGAGCTTGAAAAAATCAATTTGGTAAAACTATCATTTGTTAATGTTTTTTCTAATTTCAATTCAAACATCTGTTAATCATATTACCCTGTTAAAAACATGTGTGTTTCATTTGGTAATGTAAAAGTCTTGCAATTTGTGGTGAAATTGTTGAAGCATATATCTCGGACTAAGTAATGTAAAAATCTCTGTAATTGAAGTCTGAACTTTGAAAAGGCTTATTTTTGTACAGGTGAAAGCTGATTTGCATTTGAAGACCAATGACTTTAAGAAATATTTAGGAAGCACGAGTTACACGTACACGTATTATACCTACATTATCAAATGTAAATGGCTTAAGAGGTGTAAGTCAACTGACTTCGAAATAAACAGCCTCTATTTCAATTTTCACCTATAAAACTTCGAAAAACCTAAATCCAAAAGATGTAACTACCTTTTTTCATTTTTCCCATGCTTATTTTATCTTGAACAATTATTTCGTGTTAAAATATCTTCTGGTAACTTGCATATGTCTCCTAGCTAAGCCCTCGTGTCTGGGTAATGTTTGTCTAGGTTTTTAGATCCGCGGGTCACGTGACATCAGTGGGAGGAGCGATCTATCGTCTGTCGTTTGGTTAATTCCATTGTATGCAAATTGTCATTCTTTTCGTTATTATTATTACTATTACGATATATATATATCTTCAGAAAAAAATGAAACACGTAAATATCATCAAACCAATGCTGATTTTTTGTTCAAGACAATTTTTGAAGAAGGCATACGTCTCATCTCGACATTATTCGGTAATTAAAAATTCCGTTCTGTTACTGTAACTAAATTTGCATCTAAATCCTTTTTTCCGAGAATTACCAAGTAGTCTAAATCTAGATATAGATCTAACAAAATGCGGTGCCGCACCTAGCGAGTTTCAAATATTTGCTTCTATTTTATTAACGCGAATAGATTTTCTCCATTCAATAAAGTTCTGCAAGTTAAAGGGTCACCAGTGAAAAGTTAAAATCCTTACCAAAAAGAAGATCCCTGACGCTTTTTATAATTACCTCAAATGTTAATTTTTTCGACAATGTACAAAAATCCGAAGCCTTGCGGCAAGATTGCTGTATGAGTAAACGGTTGATCTGTACAAGTATTTTATCATAAGAAAACGAGTTTTGTTTGATGAGAAATTGTTCTACTGCCAGAGGACTGTTTTTCTTATAGAAAGCTATTGAAGCGTAATACATGTCCCAATAAGGGTTTGTTTACTATTGAGGAAGCGCCGCAAGTTCTCGTGAATGTAAAGAAGGCGGGAAGGTAGATCAGAGAAATACAGTGTCTAAATTTAGCATCGAATTTGATTGGACTGTACGTTCGTGATAAAAGTTACACGTACATCGTGTTGCTAGTTAAATACGGTGTTTTTGAAGTCATCAAACGCTTAATTTGTATGCGTTGGAAAGTAGAATGCAAGTGCAGCCATACATGTGGAGCGAGATAGATTTTGATGGCATGATGTTGAGAATTTCTATCGTTTGCGAGCGAGTCGCGTCATATTTAAGAGAGAAAATGTGCTGCAGAATCGATCTTCGCCTATAGGAGCATTATGGGAGAAACAACAGGTACCCCTTTACGTCATACTTTTCCTGACTTCTTTAGGGCTGACTTTGACCTGAAATCGTATAAAAGCAAGACGGTTGAAAAATTTTTTCGAAATTCTAGACTTGTTAACCGTTTTCAAGATAGTGTGGAAACTGTTGGTGCTTGTAAAAAAGATGTTCATGTATACCGATACATCGTTCTGCTCATTGAGTTGGAACGGTAACGGAAAATAAAAATTGAAAAAGAAAGTACTTTTTTTTTCTGTTTCATGAAAAAATTGGGTCAGCGGATCGGTAAAACGAAAAATGGAAAAAATTGTGGCCTAAACTGTTATTGGTTATGCTAACCAAGGATCGTATACTCATACATGTGTATACGATCCCTGTGCTGACAGTCTGTATTAAGTATGTACTTTAACCTGTTTTGACAATAACTTTTTACTAATATGGTCGCGCTCAGCCCAACATTTTCACACACAAAAAAATAACAGAAGAGAATTTTCTTATCAACAAACTACATTATCAAGTTATATAACTTAGACGATTTGCGCATTGACTTTTCCTGCAATTCGGCATGCTGGCACGTACATGTACCAAACACAGAGACAGAAATATGGATGTGATGTAACCCAAGACGTTTAAACTTGTTCGCTACATAAATTCTCTTCCGCGTAATGTTGAACGTTTTGAAAAAAAAAAAAAAAAAACACATTGACCATCGAAATGGAAGAAAAGATCATTGATCTAACTTACCATGAGAAACATTCGGAACGGTTCATCTTTGACTTGGCGAAGATGGAAATTGACATCCTTTCAGCTAATCTACCAAATTTGCTGGTGTATGAACGAATTTGTACTCTCGTAGAATTTGCACTACCTGGACCATATTATACAGCTTAAGAGTTTCATAATCTTCGATGAATAACTCCTCTACTAACGAAAGTTCCATCAGTTCTCTCGGGTAGAAAAATGACTCCCTCCTTGATCAGTCTTATCATACTCCCAAACACTGATTTTGTAATGCCATATACATGTACATTAAACACACTGTGACTCTACCGTATTTCACGACGTTACGGTTGTTTGTAAACTCGGTTACAGGTGCAGTACGACTCTTCTCTTCAATTGTTCGTTTAACTGATTGGTAATGTTCAGTACACAGAAGAATGAGTTCTGTATCAAAGGCTTTCATCGATCACTGGAGAGAATTTTTGCTGCGCCGGAATTCGAAATATATCACATGCTGAGTGTGGAGCCAGTATTGCTTTATCACATGCAAGTTGTCTTTTTTACTATAACAATCAAAAGAAAATGAGCCATGTTCTGGGAAAAGGGGACTTAATAGATTAGCAAAAAGTATCGACCAAGGTCAGCCTGCCCAAGCCGCGCAGGCTGACCTGGAACGAGACATTTTGCTTTTGGTCAATTTTCTACATGTCGAAGGACCATTCTACCTCCAGAACTAGTCGATTGTTAGAACAAATGGATTTTATAGATCTAAAATAATGTGATGATTTGCTTGGTAGAATGCATGCCAGAGATGCATTAAGCCCGCTTTTGCTCAAATTTATGACTACTTTTTTATTAATATTACTTTTTACAAAACTATAATCCGAATTTGTAATAGAGTCTAGTGTACTGTTTCAGTATATACATGCACATTAAACTGTGACTCTGCCTACCATATTTACCATCTACAGGTGTAAATCGTGATGAGAATAATGACCACCTCATGATAACAAAAGGACTGTGACGGCCATGTATCGCTGTACTGAGTATTAAGTCAAATACTAACCCAAAGTTACAAACCTGATACAAAAGAGTTGTTTGTTTTTGAGTGTTTTACGCATCTTCCAATACTATCTCGGTCATATCGTGGCAGCTCACTATTTATATCTTTTTGGGTTGCAGCAGTGCTAGACTGAGACTTTGCAAAGATGATCCGTTGTGATCAGCTCCGTGAGCTGGGACTGAATTGAGAACCTTTGGAGAACAAATCCTTAACTAAACCACCACAGGAGACTCCTCGTGTAAGTCGAAAGCATTCGCACACCATATATTGACTGGAGAATCTGACATGTGGTGAATTTTAAAGGTACACTATAAATGATTTATGCTCTGGTAAAAAGAGGGCTTAATGCATCTCCGTGATGCATGATACCAAGCAAGTCATTACAGTATTAAGGATCCATAAAAAGCATTTTGCCTAACAAATAACTGAAGAGGTACACTGGTCCTTTGTCATGCAGAAAATTGACCAATGGCAAAAAGTTTCAACCTATGTCAGCCTGCGTGGGCTGCGCAGGCTGACATGGGTCGATACTTTTTGCATATGCATTAAGTCCCTTTCCACAGAGTATGGCTCAGATCTTTTCTCTACACCCATACTAATCAGCCGCAAAATGAACTCATCATAAACTACGACAAATAACAATGAAACGAGGCTTTATCAAATATAATTGAGCCATTCTCTGGCAAAAAGGGCTTAAGTCAATCCAATTCCATTTTGTCTATAAACGACAGAATCATGGGGTATACTGGTCCTTAGACTTGCAGAAAATTGACCAATAGCGAAAAGTTTGGGCCAAGGTCAACCTGTGTGGACTGCGCAGGCTGACCTGGGCCGATACTTTTTTGCAGATGCACTAGGTCCCCTTTTTCGCAGAGCATGGCTCAATTGGATAAACAGGATGAAAAGATATGTCGTGATATGTCGCCTCTTTCCCTCCGGTACGGCGTCGCTCACGTATAATACATGTAGTAAGATACTCTTTAGACAAAAATTATCTTGTTCATAGATATTGAGAGAAGAGAGAGAATCGCTCCTGTTGAATCGCTCGTATTGAGCACCTTCTCCGTTTCGTCTGAACAGCTATTTTAACGACCAAAAAAAAGTACGACCATATTTGCTACAAAATCAGACAACACTTTTAAACAGTTCAATATGCAAATTAGTACCTCCCATTTTTGATATAACCATTAACAAAATGTAAGACAAACGACGGTATTATGTCATATCTTACCTGAAAATTCATTTTTGAACAGAACAGAACAGAACAGAATTTTATTTTGACTTGTACAAAGTACATCGTCAGTTGCACTACAATATACAAAGACAACGTGGTACATGGAGATACTATCAAGATGTTACAAAAAAGACATAAGAAATAAATAAGTTGAAAAGTATTATGATTAGAAATAAAAAATAAACAAGCAGTAGAGAGTGAACATTCAAGATCAATTAATTACAATATTTCCAGTCGTTTTGCGATCGCAAGTTTGACGTAGACTGCAGTTTTTATAATGATGTTTTTGTCTTGGGATTTTAACAGTTCAATACATTTATACATAGATTGGCGATTTCGAACATATACAGGCAAAAAGAAAAAAAAAATTTGGTCTAAGTTCGTTATAACATGAGCATAAAAATAAAAAACGATACGAGTCTTCAATATCTGTTGCGTTACAGCACGGACAAAATCTTTCCGAGCGGGGTATAGGGGGGTTGCTGTATCTGCCAGTTTCGATCCGCAAGTTGAGTGATGAACATCTAAGTCTTGTAAAATAGTTCCTCATATCTCCTAATAAAATATCTAAATATAGCTCGTAGCCAAATGTATGCTTGATTAGAGAATAGTCCTTCAAAGCTGCGCTATTTTGTAAGGTACTTAGCCAATCTTGAATAAAACAATCTATTACTCTTTGTTTAAAAACTTTCGAGAATTGTTTCAAATACAAAGGATCATAAATATCTTTATTAAAAACATCCGAAAAACCATAGTCATTCAAAAGTTTTTTAATATTACTGACCCAGTTTTTGAAGCAATTATTGCTATCTATTACGGCTTGATTGTAGACAGTTCTCAGAACAATATTATCAGATGTAACAAGGTTGCACCAATACTTTATCAGTCTACAATACCGCGCAATGTACATAGGATAGCGACCCAAATCGCCATATACTGCTGAGGAACAAGTACTGCTTTTGACACCTAAAATGTGCTTTAAAAATTACAAATGAATACGCTCAACTTCCCTCGATTTAGAATAACTGCATATCTCGGAGCCGTAACATAGAGTTGAACCAACAAAAGAATCAAATAGTTGGCATTGGGTTTTAAAACTGACTTGAATTTTACGACATTTATGCAATAAAAAGTTAAGATTTTTCAACGATTTACCAACAACGTGTTCAACATGGCTAGCAAACGTTCCCGTATAATGAAAAATACAACCAAGGTAATTAAAATCATCAGTCACATCTAAAAGGGTACCATTGTAAAACCAACGCTCATCATCTTTCAACTGTCCTCTTTTTCGAAAAACCATGATTTTAGTTTTGGCCTCATTTACTTGTAAACCCCATTTTTTACAATACTCGTGAAGATTATCGAGATGCTCTTGAAGTTCGCGGGGCGACTTAGCAAGCTGCCAGGTCGTCTGCAAATAACAACAAAATGATGACTATGTCATCAATAATAATTCCACTGTCGTTTTTATTTTGTAAAAAAAGTTCTAAATCCTCCAAGAACAAGGATACCAAAATCGGTGACAATATTTCGCCTTGCCTTAGCCCGACTAAGTGTTCGAAAAAATTAGATACATCATTAAAGTTTTTTACACATGACTTTACGTGTAGGTATAAGACCTTACCTTGAATATCTAATTTGTAGAGTTTTAACCACAATGCATTCCTGTATATACTATCAAAGCACTTTTGAAGATCTACAAAAGCTACGTATAAACGCTTATTTTTATTTAGAAAGTTCTGGACTAGATTTGATAAAGTAAACATTGCATCAATAGTAGATCTATCTTTTCTAAAACCGAATTTCGCGTCAGAGCGAGTGTTATTTTCATCACAAAATTGTTCTAAGCGTTCATTTATCACAGTAGTGAAAAGTTTCGAAAAACAGCTGAGCAACGTGATCCCTCGGTAATTTGAAGGGCAGTTTCTGTCTCCTTTCTTGAAGAGTGGAATTATTATGCCTTCGCACCATTTCTTTGGAAAAATACCTGAATCAAGAATTGAATTAAAAATGTCACAAAGATGAGGTGCTATGATATCAATAGTCTCAATAAAATACTCATTTAACATATCATCATTTCCATAGGCTTTGCCTGCCTGTAAACGCTTTGCAGCAGCTAAAATTTCTGATTGTGTGATTCTGCTATCTAGTTCTGGACAAAAATATGACAAATCATCGAAATCATGATTCCGATTAAAATTTTCTGCTTCCTCATTTTCACATTGATAAATATTACCTTCTAGACTAGAAAAATGATCGAAGAAATCATCCGAACTCAAATTGTTACGACACATATTATTATTATCTTGACGAAAATATTTCCAAAACTCTTTCGGTCTGCATGACTTTAAGCCTTCGATTTCAGTAACTTTAGATCTGCCATAATGTTTCTTTTTCTCCTTGATCAAAGACTTGTAGATTCTTTTTAAATCACATAAATTTTACCTGTTTTCAAAAGAGGATTGCTGTTTAAAAAGATCTACAGATTCTAAATATCTTCGTTTAGCTTCCAAGCATTCGTAATCAAACCACTCTGCGTTGCGGAAAACGTTATCATTTGAACAAGTAGAACCTGTATTAGTACATGTATATGACTTCTTGAATAATGGATTGGCAATATCCCGGTATATACCTGTAAAATCGTCAACAACTCTATTTATAGACTCATCACATGACAGATCTAGTGATTCAATCAAACTATTACATTGTGGTAATTTGGAAATTATCCCTGAGCGAAACCGACCTTTTAAATCACTTCGCCATTTCGTTTTAGTAATGGTAAAATTATCCGCCTTGCGAAAATACAGATTACAAGACAATGAAAACGTTAAAGAACAGTGGTCACTAAGTACGGATAATGGAGACACGGAAAAATGAGCGATATTTGAAAAATTGCATTCATCAGTTAATAGGTAGTCAATTACAAATGCCCCGGTACTCGATATATAAGTAAAATTTCCGATATTCTCAATCTACCGTTAACCAACCTCAACCCGTGCGCTTTACATAAGTCTAGAAGTTTTATCCCGAAATCGTTATATTTTTTGTCTTTTGAGGCTCGGTCCAGGTGTAAGTCTGGACTGTAATTATCACTGTCTGCACTGGAATCGATACAATCGAAAACAACAAAATCTCTCTTTTGACCGACCCTGCTTTTAAAATCACCACATAGGTAAACAGATCCCAGATTCTTGAAAAAAATGATATTACTTTCTAAAATTTCAAATAAATCAACGTTGAAAGTATTATACAAAGGAGATTCTCGACACCATAAATAAGTGCCGCATAAAAAGACGTCACTTTCGAAATTGAAATATTTAGCATCAAGCTTAACCCAAATTATTGTATTCAGGTTATTTTTGACGATAGATATTCCGTCTTGTATAGACTCTTTATAATATAAACATATACCTCCGCTGCAGCGCTTTGCTCTATGGTGCTGAAATTTTCTATAGAAATTGTGTGAAATATAACCATTTAACATCACTATTTACAGAAGTCCATGTCTCATATAGGAAACAAATGTCATTTTGGCTTAAAATATTTACAAAGTCATCATTGCCCCTCTTCGCCTCCTACAGATCGTTGACATTCCACGACATAATCGACAGTTCTTTGCCAGTGCGAAGAAATAGGTTCGGAAAAATACTATCTCTTCTCATGCGACTATTTCAACGAGTCTAGAAGAAGATTTCTTCCAAATTCAAATATTGATGACACTGAATATAATTACATGCAACTGATGCAGTGCTCGAGTGAACATGTCATGTCTAATCTTGCACGTTTCGCAGGAGTCATTGTGGCTACATTTACCTAATGACTCTTGCGAATTTATCTGAATATGGTGTGATCTGATCTTATGCCACACTGAGTTGTCGCATGTCATTTTGCTAGCCAAGCGGCTTACTTACATCATACCCTCACACACTCTGATCTGCATAGTATGCAGAATTATATGCCTACTTAAACTATATCCCATCAAAATGAAGTTGTATAAATGACAGAGAATGCCGGAATATGTGTCTGCAGTTTTGCAGTCTAATAGTCTGCCACACTGTTTGTCGTAACGGTCGAAATGTTTAAATATACATCTTTTCTAGTTATATGTCGTATAATTTACCGTTTTTTTCCCCCAAATTGGTCAGTCATCATGCATGACCAATGGGCGGCAGAATACTGGCATGTATTCATGCAGTCTGATTTTGTGCCACATTTTTTGCAATAATGATAAACTTCATTTCATGGTAAACTATCGAGAGTGAATAAAAATTGGCTGTGTAAAGGGATGACAGAACACTGGCCTGCATCTCTGTAATCTGATCTTGAGTCACAGCAAAAGTGATACTGATCATCTTTATACCTATTTTGTTATATACCGCCGTTTGGCAAGACAAATGGGTGACAGGATATCAGCCTGTTTTCTTGCAGTAAGATTTTGTCTTTTTTTTTTTCATATCGATTCCCACATTTCTCTGTAATTAACTTCATATATGTCGCTTTGATTCATTATCATGATCCGGTGTTTGGTTTTATTATATGGTTGGCATTATATTTACTTGTATTTCTGCGATCTGATCGTGCTCCACCATTTTGACCCATGATCAAATCCAGAAAGTTTTCGTGCAGTTGTTTTGACAAGTAGATGGCAGAATATTGATCATTTGCATCCGAGCAGCCTGATCCTATACCATACTTTTTGTTAAAGCGATCATCACACATTTAATCAATCGTACGTGAACCCAACAAATATTTATTTGTTATCATAGACCTAAATGTGTTGTGGTCTCGTAAACTAACTGGTACAGACCTGTAAATATTCAGCTACTGGTTGCTTGCTTAAAGTTACATATGATCAACCTGTAGAAAAAAGCAACCCCTGACATCCGGCGGGCACTGCAGACCGGAATGAGTCCTATATAGGGCTGATTCAGGTCTGCACTATTCGCCGACCACGAGCAGTAGTAATAAAAATGATAAAAAGTAGCCTATTAGACTAGATTTACATCTAGTTTAAAACCTATCTTATATTCATTGAAAATTTTATCTACGTACTTACCTTTGCTTTAAATACATACTCCATTCCGTTTGTTTATAAATGTCCCTTATTTATATGCCAGTTTCAGACAGGGCAAAATCAAAGGTCTCGGATGAATCTCGTGGTTAGTGTGGCATTACGGTAGGCTAACCGCCCGAATTAATGTCGCAATTCACGTGATCCCGCAAGTAGCACGAATGGGCGGAAACATTTCATTAGACTCTATCGCTGTCTGAAATTCCCTCCCCCCCTTCTTCTTCTCTCTTTTTTTTCCTTTACCTTATCCTCCTCCTACCTCTTAACCGAAAATGATATTCAACAGTGGATCTTCTTTCCTCTACTATATTTATCTCTTCTATTTTTTTTTTTTTTTTTTATCAAACTGATTAATTTGTGTATTTTCTTGACCCCTTGTATAATGTTTAACATTACTGGGTGAAATAAAGTGAATGTTATGTTATATGTTATGTTCACCCTCGGCGTAACCCTAGTCCTTCACTGGCTTGCCATCTATGTAAAGCGTGTCGTACGACAACCAAGCTGATTTACCTTCCTGACGGGCCTCCTTAAGTTTTAAAGTGAGTGGCCTTAAATGCAAAAAGGGAATTGGGAATATAATATATTACCTTTCCTTATTGTGGTTGCTTTACAAAAATGCTGTTGAGGCGTCGTCCTTCTACAGAGAAGTCCCTTTCCACGTCTGCACGGGTCGCCTGCTACCAAGAGAGTGAGTTCTTCGTAGATGAGTTCCGGATGTCGTTTTTCCCGCGCCGAAATGTTGCGAGTAGATATTTTTGCACACGTCACAACACTCCCCCGTCTTTCTCAAAATAGTGGTAGTGGTATCCTCACTAAATGTATGCTGGAATCCTGTGGAACTATCATCGAAATATTCACTCAAAGTCATTGGTTATATGGACTAGAAGCCCATTACTGTTAGCAATTCTTACAAGACTAGAAGCCTTGTGTTTGATCTCTAAGCCCAGACTTAAATTATTGTGACAAAACTATAAGCCTTGTCTGAAGTCCTTATGCAGAACTAAAAGCCCTGCTTTTATAACTGCCCACTAACTTTAGTAGAATGTTCTTAAGTGTTCATTGAGTAATAGGATTCTATGCAAAACTAAACGCCTTGCGATATCCGGAATTACGTTTGACTGTTCATAAGCAAAATTGAAGTCTTAGTGGTTCCTGATACAATGATGAGTTTGCAAAACTAAAAGCTTTGCAATGTTTAGGTAACCCGACAGTATACGACTTTCATACAGCCATTAACCAATCTCCCTGGGTAACCAACCAGTACTAGAGCCCGTATTTTACTGGAGTGGGGCATGGCTTGAGGCCAGTACTCCACAGTTCTGCCATTACTCGTTCCAGTACAGGTTGCACGCATTTTCTGTTGTAAGTTGGAACACCCTATTTACGGAAAGCCCTCGATGACGAGCCATGAGTCTCGCCACGGTGTATAGCTGTCCAGGTGACGATACTCGACGTCTCCCAACAGTGAAATAGGGTGCGTCTGATTCCAGCAGTAAGTGGTCCTCACCCAACATCTTAAGTGCCTCAATCTGGTCTGGTCGAAAAGACTTGATCTTGTTTGTGAAGCCGAAAAAGGTGTTGGGAAATGCTTGTAACCATCTCTCAACCACATATGAGTTTCCGGTAAAGCAATGCATGTGGATTCGATGAGCAGGTTTGACATGTTTCCGTACAAAGAGTAGTAGTTGCAGGAGGGCTTCTGTTCCACAATCTCCATCCATCCCCCTACAGTGCAATACAAGGACGTGTCTATCCTTTAGCAATGGCAGAACTTTTCCCAGTAGTATTAGCTGGTTAGACCAATCCTTTACCGGTTCGGTTCTATCCAATCCTATTTCTCCCAAAGCACAAATGCGTGGATGCTGTACTAAGGATGTAAAACATCTAATGGTTTCATCCATCTTGCGAACTGGGAAAGAAGCATGTCTCGGATGAAGGCCCACAGTGACTTTCATTTCTGGCTCAATGTCTAGAAGAGATTGAGGTGATGGGAAGGTATTTGGATCACAGTAGACGGCTACGGTTCCAACAAGGTTAATCTGCTCGTCTGGGTCCACCGGAATAGCCTGAAGGATATCCTGCAAAGAACCTTTACCAGAAATATCTAATTTGCTCAGAGTACGGTCTAGATGGAAATGAGAGTCTATAGCAGCAGGATATTGAGAAGTTCGACCAACATGGCGATCATGAGTCGACTCTCCAAAATTTGTCTTCCAGTACTCTCTTTCTTCCTGGTTCAAGACAGCCACTATTAACAGAAATACCTTCCAGTGGACCAGAACTCCAGGAGAGTTGGCCTCGTGTTTCTGTGGAAGTACATTCCGGGACGCTACAGGACCGTACCTTTGGCTTTTTAGTGCGTTTGTTTCTTTCTTCCCTTGCTTGCTGAACGGCTTGTTCAGTCCACTGCTTTTTCCTTATTTGAGGGGAAGGTTCTTTCAAGGGCCTTTTCCTCTCCGTATAACAGCCAACATTCCTTACATGTATCTGAATACCCGCAGGCCCAGCTGACGTGACTGTGCGCTGTCGGTTACCTTTACCTTTAGCCGAGTCTGGCTTAGAAATCTTTCCTTTAACAGGTGGTGTCGGGGTAGACTTTACATTGGGGTTTGTGCCCTCCGCACTGGCAGGACTAGAAGCCGCCGCCAGCCTTTGGGATCTTCTGGGACTAGAAGTCCCTCCTGCCTCTACTCGAGCTGTCGGACACGGCGAGCTGGGTCGCCTCGTCTGGGTCCGTGGGTTCAGGAGAGTAGAGCAGCTGTTCGGCCTGAATATCAGTGATGTCGTCCCCGAAGAAGGATACCAAACTAGAAGTCTGGTCCCCCTCCCGCCAGACTTCCACGGTGGAGTCACCGCTCAAGAGTTTGGTTACCTCTGTATTGGTAAGATCTGACATCCTGAAGTCTGAAATGGAGTATAAACATTCTTAATATTCCACTCTGGTTTCATTTACCTTACATTTTTCACACTTATATTTGTCAATTTGCAAGGAGTCTGAAATGCTTACATTCACACAGGACCCATGATACCATTCATTGCAAAAATCACATTGTATCATGAACCTGCCTTTCCAAGGCTCACGACAAATGCAATATAGAGTATCGTCATCATCTGGGGGCATTATTTGGTCGTCTACTGACTCCTTGTATCTTTTTATCCAAGCAGGTAACTTACGATCCCTGCAAGGCATCATCCTGTCATGATTTACGACAAATATGGACTTATTCAATTTCACCCTATAAATGTACGGTGACATTTTCTTGATGATAATGGCCGGGCTCTTCCATGGTGAAATTAATTTTTTGCACTTACCCTTAATGACAGCTGTATCTAAAAGATACACAATGTCACCCTCGGCGTAAGGTCTTAGCACGATCTTGAGATCATAATTTCTTTTCATTCGCTTTGAGGAACATTTTAAGTTTGCTCTTGCTGTATCGTGAGCTATTTGCAAATTTCTTTCAAGATCTGATACATACTCAAAATAGTCCTTTGGTTGGACTTTTTGGTTTGCAAACATTAATTGTGCTGGAGTGTTAACTTCTCTCCCCAACATTAATTTGTTAGGAGTGTACCCAGTATTCCTGTTAACTGATGCCCTCATAGCCATTGCAATTTGTTGAATGTATTGATCCCACTTACCTTGTTTTCTCCCCAAGAAACACCTGACAGCATCCAACAAGGTTCTGTTGAATCGTTCAACCTGACCGTTGGCCGAAGGCCGATACGGAGTGGTCCTTGCCTTGTGGATCTGTAGGCTCTTACATAGGGCCTCAAACAACTTACCATCAAAATTTCTTCCCTGATCAGATAGAATCTGGAGAGGGAACCCCATGCGCGAAAAGAAGTTGTCCACTGCAGCTTTTGCAGTTTCTTCCGCCCGCTGAGATGGTAGGGGGATACATTCCACCCATTTAGTAAATTGGTCCACCATCATGAGACAATGTTCATTGCCATTTTTGTCTTTGGTAATGGGCCTATAAAGTCAATGTGAACCCTTTCCATAGGTGCACCGGCCTGAAATTCTGTAAGAGGGACTTTGACATAGTGTTTATTTTTCTTGTTTTTGTTACACACATCGCATGTGAGAACGTATTTTTCAATGTCCCTAGTCATATAAAACCAGTAAAACTTTTCTTTAAGCTTTTGTTTAGTTCTGGCTACTGCCTGATGACCTGATGATGGAATGTCATGATGGAGGGACATAGCAGACTCTTTGAGACTGTCAGGGATCACTAAAAGCGAATCCCCTCCTGCCCTCTCCTTTTCATCATGTTTAAACAATACTCCATTTCTGAGATGAAACATCCCCTTATTCAACCAGTGGTTCTTCTCTTCGACGCTAGCTAAGAAGAGATCCTTCTCACTTTGTTGTTTGTTGTGTTCTAGCCACGCTAAAAGCATGCCTAGCTTCTTGTCGCTCTGCTGTGCTTCCCTTATATCTGTATGTGAATAACCCCAAGTTTGTGGTTCGTCGACCACTTGATGAGCACTAGAAGTGCTTGTTTGTACATTGCAACATGAAATGTGAGGACAAAAGTCTTTCCGTGATGCCATAATGTCAAAATGGGCTTCTGTCTCGCCCAATCCTTGGATGTTGCCCGAGGCCATGAGATCTAAAAGACCGCCTTGACCCCCTTGCCCTATCTTTGGGGCCTCTTTAGCTATTTTATTAATTCCCACTGTACTTGGTTTATTTTCCTGAGCCTCTGCCCCAGTATGGTGCACCCCCTGGAGAGTTGCCTCCCTTGTGCGCTTTGCTAAACCTACTGCTTCATCGATGTCTTCACAAAATTTTGCCCATTGTCGATGTGCCCTTGAGCAGTAGTGGCAACCTCCGCATGGCAGATCTTCAGGCTTAATGCCAGCTACATAATCAGAACATGGACTTAAAGGATCTGGGATCCTTGAGAGCGCATCCGCATTTCCATGTCTGGTGCCCGCACGGTGTTTTACTATCATATGGTATTGGGAAAGTTCCTCAATCCATCTAGCCAGCTGCCCTTGCGGTTCTTTGAACCGCAATCACCAAGTAAGACTGGAGTGGTCGGTACGTACAGTAAAGATGTTACCTAAAAGGTAATATCGAAACTGTCTGGTAAATCTAACTATGGCGAGAAGCTCTTTTCTGGTAGTGCAATAGTTCTTTTGTTCTGGTGTTAGAGAAAAACTGCTATAAGCAATGACTCTCTCAGCACCATTTTGAAGTTGAATAAGTTCGGCACCTATGGCGACATTGGATGCATCTACATCCAATATAAAATTGTGTTAGGCATTGCTAACACCGGTGGGCTTGTCAATGCTGTTTTTAAAGCTTCAAAGGACTTTTTCTCCCTTTCTCCCCAAACAAAAGGACAACCCCCTGTCAGTTTGTACAGGGGTTGGGCCAGATCTGCAAAATTCTTGACAAACAACCTGTGGTAATTTGCTAGCCCAAGAAACCTTTCTATATCTTTTTCAGAAGTTGGTTCGGGCCAATTTCTGACTATTTCTGTATCTTTCTGTGTCATTGAGAGGGAATCCCCACTGACATTTCTACCCAGAAATTCAACTTCTGGTTGAAAGAAAATACATTTCCTTGGCTTTAATTTCATGCCATGTACTCTGAACCTTTGCAAAACATCACACAAGTTTCTTATGTGATCCTCAAATGTTTTCCCCATGACCAAGATATCATCCAAAAAGGCTAGAACAACTTTCCATGTCAGACCTTTCAGAATAAAGTTCACTACCCTTGAAAATGTAGCTGGAGCGTTTGTCAGCCCAAAACCCATTCTAATATGCTCAAACAATCCGAATTTTGTCAAAAATGCCGTCTTCTTACGGTCCTCTGGCTTGACACGGACTTGCCAGTATGCGGAATTTGCGTCTAGTTTAGAAAACCAGACATTCCCAGCCAACGTATCTAAACAATCTTCGACCAAAGGTAATGGAAATGTATCTTTTATAGTAACCTCATTCAAGGCTCTATAATCTATACACCAGCGAACTGATCCATCTCTTTTTCTTATGAGAACGGGAGAGGAAGCCCATTCAGAACATGATTCTCGAATGACACCAGCATCTAGCATCTTTTTTAGGTGACCTTCCTCTTCATTGACGAAGCATGCTGGCGTTCTACGCATCTTTTGCTTAATGGGCTTTGCATCTCCAGTGTTTATTGCATGTTCTATTGCCGTAAAGTTGCCTAAATCAAAATCATTTTCAGCAAAGACATCAGAGTAGTCCCGTAGGACCCGTGCCAAATGTCCTGCCTGACTGGAATTTAAGTGTGATTTTGATGCTTCGAATACACCTTGCAAATGTTTTGGCAAATTTGTTGTCTGATCTGAATCGTTACAGCTAGAAGCCATCACAGAAATAGATCCCTCACAACTCATTTGACTAAAAGCCAAATCTTGATTGCCAATATCATTCAAAACAGATTCAATTTCATAAGCACTGGCTATTATATCATTTTTCCTGAATGATTTGAAGTTGTCGGTGGGGTTTACAAAACATAAGATTGGTTTACCCCCTGAAAGTCTAATAGTTCGTGGCATTAGAATTCCTTTCTTATAGACAATGTATTCAGGTTCTAAACAATAATCCCCAATTGGATCTGTCAATTTTCCTGGAACCTTTACTACAGAGTTGGGAGGTACCACAACTTTCCTGGTCAAAGAAATTCTGGCAACTAACGGTTTGCCATCCTATAGATGAGTGGTAATTGGTATTTTCTCCCCATTAACTATGAGCGTATCTGAGCACATATCATGGAGTACACCAAGATGATGCATGATATCGTGCCCCAGCAACATCTCATCGGCTATGGGTGCCACGTAAAGCCTTTCTTTGAAATTTTGGTTACCAATACCCAAATGTACAGGCCTTGTTATAAAGCCCCTCAATGAAGATTGTTCCAGCCACCAGAATGATGTATGCAAGGGCAAAACCTTATGTGTCCAGAACCTCAAGATATCTAAAGAGAAAACTGGGCCCTCCAATCGTTTCCTACTCTCAAGCAGCGATAACAGTTATTGAACCACCAGTCAGAAAATCAGCAAATAATTTGAGGAGTAAAATAAGGGAGAAAGTACAGCAAGTAGAGTTCTTCTCATTTTTCAAGAGACAGTCAGCTTCCGTGACTACTACTACTGGTGAAGATGGTATTATGAAGAGTGAGGAGGATGGCAAAGAAAATACAAATATTGACAAAGATGACCTTGACCTCTTCCCCCACTCAATAGAATGACCAGTTGGCCTAGAAGGCTCACTGAAGTCTAATATTTCCCAAGCCCCTTCAGGAATTTCACCTAAAAACATTAAAGCGAAAGCTTCTTTCGTCACCTTTCCATAAATTTGTCTGTGCCTAATGATAGCATTTGCTTTTTTCTCACCAATGCCGTTAATCAAACGTAAAGACTCAGGTGGGACTGTATTGATGTTTACTTTGAACATACTTATCTTTAAAGTTTGCAAAAGTAATAAATAATGTACTCACCTTGATATCGATCCTTGCTTACAAGGTCTCTCACTACAAATTTTCAAACCTCTGGCTAAGCTGTAAATTTGTTGGTGGGGTATAGGAAAACACTAAAGGGCCAATGAAGTTTTATTATAACCCACTTATACCTGGAAATCCACAACCAGTATCTTACAGAGAATTTAAACTTGTAATGTCAAAGTTGAAAATTAACTTTACCTTGTAAAAATAACCGAAGGTTTTTGGAAAAAATAATCAAAATACCTTAGTTACTGGCCTGAAACAAATTTAAAATTTATTTCAAGGACTTAAACCACAATTCTTCCCTTATACTTAAAAAATTTCTGAGCTAACTCAAACGAGACAAAGGCTAGTTTAAGCGCGAAAATTGAAGAATATTGAAATGCAGAAAAATAACAAAAATTTATCCTCGTCGCTAAATAAAGTGAGTGGCCTTAAATGCAAAAAGGGAATTGGGAATATATTACCTTTCCTTATTGTGGTTGCTTTACAAAAATGCTGTTGAGGCGTCGTCCTTCTACAGAGAAGTCCCTTTCCACGTCTGCACGGGTCGCCTGCTACCAAGAGAGTGAGTACTTCGTAGATGAGTTCCGGATGTCGGTTTTCCCGCGCCGAAATGTTGCGAGTAGATATTTTTGCACACGTCACAACAGTTTGGGTAATAGTCTCTTTCTCTTTTCACTCACTTCTTTCGGAAATTGTTCATTTATAAAAAACGACGTTCCTTTAAGATTTCTTCCCTGCTTTTTCACATAATCTTTGTCTTTAAATTCGTGAAATCTAGCAACTCTCTGACGAGGACCCTTCGACGACTTCGAACCCATTCTGTGAACTCTGTCAAACAAAATTTTATCTGCCAGCTCTTTCGCCACTTTCAGCTTTTCATGGAGGAAAACCCTTATCTTGTTTTCAACTTCTTCATTTGTTTCTGAATCACTTTCTGGGATACCCGTGAAAACCAAATTATTTCTCATGGACTGCGACTGCAGATAAACAATATTGTCTTTCAATTTAACATTTTCGGTCTGAAGATTCAAAACTTTGTCATTCAACAACCCGACTGAAAAATCAGTACTTTCGACCTTTTCCTCGACCAAGTTCAACTTTTCACAATAACGCTTATCTCTCTCCTGAATAGCAGACCATAAGTTTTTCAACTCTTTGTCTATCAATTCAACCTTTGGTTTTAACTCTTCTAATGACAAAAGTCTTTTCTCTATATTGGCGAATTTCTTGTCCATATTGGTAATCTTTTGATCTATTTTCTTTAGAAACTGTAGAATTTCGCTATCCGACGTCCCTTTCTCACCCTTATCTCCATTTTTCTCTGACTGACTCACGGAAGACATTTCACTTGATATTTCAGACTGACCCTCTGACGGACGTTTAGACTGGGGTAATGGAGTACTGCTGACTAATGATGTCTCAAAAACATTGTCTTTATCGTACAAAACTGAATTGGATCGTTTCAAAATGTCACTTACATCTATCTCTTCTTCTTCAGCAGACGATCCTCTCGGCTTAAATAATTTGGAATGCGACGGGTTATCTCCCTCTCCACTACCATTACACTCACTATTGTTCTTCTTTCTTTTTCCTGCCTTGTTTCTGCTAGCTTTTCCCATAACACATCAATGATGATGAACATGTTGGTTTAGACGATCAACACATATCAAAAAGTCTTAGAATCAGTGCCCTACAAACACACAAGACTGAAAATAGTCCTTGTCGATGTGAAGAATTCAAAAACATGTCCACTCCATTTTGTATCACGTGGCTGCAGATCATTGCTAGCAGTATATGAAAATAATCAAGGGAGCCAGACTTCATTTTAATCGCTCACCTGAGAACGAAGTCAGCTTTTGAAACTAAAAGATTCTTTCAAATTTTCAATATATATTCTGCCAAAGTTGACAATGACACTCAGGATTAATTTTGTCCAAAAAACAATAATGTAAACATTGTTGGTAGCAAGATCCCGGTTTTTTAGGCTAGCCACCATACACTACAGATCTACACTAAACGATCAAAAG
The DNA here is from genome assembly GCA_945859785.2 of Tridacna gigas. NCBI lineage: Eukaryota > Metazoa > Mollusca > Bivalvia > Cardiida > Cardiidae > Tridacna > Tridacna gigas. The sequence continues at coordinate 13,920,316 of OX244031.2, read as the reverse complement.
TGAAGAGTTATAAACATAAAACCTACCTAAACTTTGTAACCTCTGGGGCAGATATAGTTTTGACCCCTTGTCTGCAATTTAAATAAAACCTTGGAAGAGGTCTGCTAGATGATACTACGAAGGTCATTCAGTTAATTGTGTCACTGGGTGTTCATGAGACGCATTATATTAAATGCATATATTTTGTTCATTTCATCCCTTCAAAATATTCTCCATTGACAGAAATACATTTTTCAAGTCTGGAAATCAGCTGTGAATGCTGCAAAATAGGTTTTTCTGGGAATACCTTGCAGACACTGAAAATGGCACTTCCTAGGGCACCTTTAGTCATATCAACGCCCAGAGAGAGTTTTATTCAATAAAGGAAAGAGAAAAATGTCACATGGGCTGAGGTCGGGAGAATAGGGTGGGTTGGAAAGCTGTACCACCTTTTCCGTTTCCAGGAAATTCTGAATAATTGCAGACTTGTGAGCAGCATTGTTATGAATAAGGCACAGGCCTCTTAATGTGGTTTCAGTAATATAGCCAGTGTATATAACTGCACCTACTATAACTTTCAATAACTTTTGAAAGAATGTACAACCAAATTTCGTGCCAGTATTAGAACAACTTCCTTGCGAAAATACCGTTATTTCCTTGTGATACGCATGGTCATGCGGTATGGCGGCCCATTAGTGACACAATTAAATGAATGACCCTTGTACATAGAAAATCATACTGCTCTAGTTCTCACGGTAAGGAACATGAAGATTGTCAAAGTTTTCTCTGTCTTATTATAAGCCCGGGTAAAACATGTGAAGCCCAGGGCAAGGCAAATTTTGATCCCGGATTCCTATTCGAACAACATTGGTAGAGGTCCATAAGAAACTGCCATATCAAAATTGGGTAGCCATAAATTTGTGGGGTTGGTAATGTGTTACTCTGTGTGTGTGTGTGGGGGGGGGGGGGGGGGGGGGGAAAGAGGATACTCAGCTGTTTTCAGTGAAAGCAACTCTCTTACTGTGTGGTTTAAGACACGAACTATTTCTACGGTTATTAATGCATTTAGATAAACGTTCATTCAGTTATCACCAAATTTATTTGTTTAAAACGTACTTTTTAGAAGGATACCTGTCCATCAGTAGCACTACAAAGGTTTGAAATAAAATTCCATATTCAAGTTTCTACCTTATTCGATACAACCATATCGAACACTGGGTTACAGCACCTGTAGTGGCCAAATTACCACAAAAATGGCCATACTTTGGTAAAAGGGGGTTTGTTACAAAAAAAAAAAAAAAAAAAAAGTATCGACCAGATAACTCGGCGAGGTTGACTTGGCTCGAAACTTTCTGCTATTGGTCAATTTTCTATATGTCAAAGGGCCAGTTTACCGCAAAATTCAGTTGATTGCTAGACAAATTATTTTTCTTTGGCATCAAGAATTATGTAATGAATTGCTTTGCAAAGTGGATTACAGAGATGGATTTATTCCTTCTCCCAGAGCGTCCTTCATCTTTCACATGGCTATTTTTAACCTCATTTTAAAATCACGTTTGTAAATGCAGATTTTTGCCTATCACATGGCACAGAAGGCGAATTAGGCAAAACATTCTTTTGGGGAAAAAAACAAAAACACCATCTAACCCTTTACCGAACGACAAATTATGGACTTCACGAAATTCAAAGCGTTCGCAGACGACAAAATAAATGTAGCTCAAATGATGATTTCTTTCTTTGAAAGGGTAGAAATATTTTGGGAAAAAAGAGAAAATGCTGGTTACCAGCATTTTCTCTTTTTCCCACAATGCTTTCAAAATTCTAACTTTCCTCGGTCGTTAAAACTCGGTTAGCGCGGTAATGGATATTAACAGAAGTTACACATACACATCTCTTTGTTTATGACCTTTTACTTCATGGCGCTACTTGGGATGGGCGTGTCGCTGGTATCTGGCCAATATAAGTCATTCAACCAACGCTGTAACAGCTTGGCAAAGGAAACGAAACAGGCGTGGCGATTAAAAAAACAAAAACTCCCAGAGCAATGATTGGATAGTTTAAAAATTGCAGGAAAAAAAAATAAGTCGAGAAATAAATAATTTTGGTTTCTCGGTAAGCCATAGTGATAAACTGAATTTTCTTCATAATCTTATTTTTTTTCCTCAATTAGACTTATTCTGAAGTGTCGGGGCGCTGTTTTGAAAATAGAATTATTGTTGAATCTTAGCTCTCTCTCTCTTTTAACCCTTTGCCACAAAATAACAAGTTATAACGACACTGAAGAAAACTTTTTTGAAAACACTGTGGGAAAATGAGAAAATGCTGGTGACCAGCATTTTCTCATTTTTCCACAACGTTTTCTACCCTTCCAAAACACATTTCAATTTTTGCGTAAAATTTATTTTGTCGTCTGCAAATGCTTTCAGTATGGACACGACTATGATTTTGTCGTTTGGTAAAGGGTTAAGTTGTTTGTTTGTCCTGTATACTCTACATGGCTATTCATGAAAACTGGTCGAAAATTGTAGATCGTTCAATAAACGTCGACGTTAGCGCTAAAGAAGTGTTATTACATAAGGTTAACCGCCGTCCGGCCAGTAATTTGGGGAGATGTGTGGGCGTTTTTGTAGTATTTAACTGTTGTTTTTTCTTGGATATGCTTTCCTGTTCTCGACGGCTAAAAATGATGTTTTTTGCTGGGTTAATATTCTTAAGCGGACTTTTCATGGAGCAGTCAAAAGTGATACAAAACCGCGCTTCATATTCGGCTGATGCAACAATTAATAGTAGTAGGAATCCTTTGTGTAACCTAGATGTAAAGAAAGAAATACTTGATTCTAAAATTTTAGTGGACCCGCAAGGAGAAATCGGCATTGATGACAAACGATATCGAAGATGTTTAAGCATAAATGCAAATGCAACTGGAGTTTACAAGTTTGTGCATGCAAACAATTTTGAGGGTGTCATCTGCAAGAACACTGCAAAACGGTTTACAAAAACGGGAGAGATGCCGGTAACAAAATTCTTTTATACACCTATCTTCTCCTTTTTACATTGTATTCTCTCTCTAATTCATCAGTTTTATTGTTACTAAAACCACCATTACTACTAGTTCTTGCTCTCTCTCCTTTCTTTTTTTTTTTTTTTTTTTCCCTGAAAACCAGTATTTTCTCCTTTTTCCACGAAATTTTCTTCCATCGTAAAAAAAAAAAAAACATCCTAAGAATCACATTTGATTTTTCGTTGCCGAGCCCCGGTAGCTCAGTCGGTAGTGTACAGAACATGAGAACAGAACAGAACAGAACTTTATTTACATATGACTTAATTTAAACATATTTTATTCATAGAATTACATAGAATTACAAAGAAAAACAGACCAGACAGTATAATAACAAGAATAATTCTACAAAATGGATTGGAACGAAAGCTAAGCTTATATAGTTCCTCTCCAGCTCCGGTTAAGCAGCATGTATAAAGAAGTCACAAAAGACAAAAATGAAGAAAATAAAATAAAGAAGGACAATAGAGGTAAAAAGAGGAAAAGATGGATGTGGAGCTACGCATACTGGTAAACTTGTTAACTAATAATCGATATATGAGAACCATAAAAATAACTTACAACAAAAATAACTTACAACCTGACCTTACAATTCCACAGGAATATTTATTACTCAGAAGACTTAAGCCAGTTTAAAGGACGGATAACTAATAATCGCTTAATAGAAAAAAAAAATACGATCAGTTTTGCTAATATCTAAATCTCCCACTTCCACGAATATAAGTATGAACTGCAGCAAATATTATTTCATTTGAAGGCAGACTAAGACTTTCGTCCCCATATAGGATAGTTCTAAGAGAGACTCTTGTTATATCATTAATGGTAAGGTTTAATTGATTTCTTATGTTATCATAATTTGGACATTGAAGAAGGAAGTGTTCAGTTGATTCGACGGAACCACAAGTGCAAAGAGGAGACTGTACTATCTTTTTCAAATATAGGTGGTGATTAAGGGAGCTGCATCTATTGCGCAATCGAGCATGAATAATCTGAATTTTTCTTTCGCCATAAAAATAAAGTTGTTTCGGTACGGGTTTGCCAAGGTTCAAACGATACTTAAAAGCTGTTACTGTTTCGGCGCTCTTAATGTCATCCGTTAAGGAATTCCAATCACTAATTACTGCCGGTAGAAATGATTTTTTGTAGAAACTAGTTCTGCAAGAAATGGTTCGCAAGTTGTTTGGACTGCGTAGATTATAAGCTGATGAATTACCGACCGTTGGAGGTACGAGTTCATTAAGATAATTTGGTGAAAGCCCATTAATCATTTTGTAAAAAAGAATAAGTTTGTGTTTTCGCCTACGTTCGCTCAAAGTTTCCCATCCTGTTTCCTCATATAGATCAGCAATTGCCACAAGTTTTGTACAGCCTGTAACTATACGTGCAGCTTCATTTTGGAGTTTGTCTAGTTCATCCTTTAGCCCCTGAGAAAGATTGTCCCAAATTACATCACCATACTCCAATAAAGGCCTAATGAATGAAAAGTAAATGGTTTGAAGAGACTGCCGATCAAGTCGTACTTTCAAACGTCTCATAATTCCAACCCTCCTCCATGCCTTCTCAAGAATTTGTTGATATGAATATCCCAGGAACCGTCCTTAGAAAGATAAATACCTAAATGCTTATGACTAGAAACTGACGGAATTTCGATAGTGGACATAAAGAGATTTGGATGATTAGGTTTATTACGTTTACGGGATATTACCAGTGATTCTGATTTTGAAGGGTTAAACTTGACCAGCCATTTTTGTGCCCAACGGGAAATCTTGTCTATATCAGATTGTAGGATATTACCTACATTAGTTGGATCATCTACAACCATAGATAAACTCGTATCATCCGCAAAAAGATTTATGTTTGACTGAATATCATCAACGATATCATTGATATAAACTAAAAATAGAAGAGGCCCTAATATAGATCCTTGAGGTACCCCAGCCTGAACATGACATAAGGACGAAATTCCCCCTGGTATAACAACTCTTTGATATCGGTTCGAGAGATAATTAGAAAACCAAGACAATAGCTTACCATTGATCCCCGCCCTTTGTAATTTGAAAATTAGGCCTTTGTGCCAAACCTTGTCAAAAGCCTTACATATGTCAAAAAATACAGCTCTAAATTCAAGCCCATCGTCCAACGCTTTACAAATGTTGTTATATAGACAAGATACTTGATTGACTGTGGAGTCACCAGGCATGAAACCTGACTGGAACGGTGTAAAAAACCCGGTATCTTTTAAGTGGTTAGAGACATGTTTGAATATAATGCGTTCAAATACTTTTTCAATGCTATTCAGTAAAGAAACAGGTCTATAGTTAGATGGAAGAGAGGAGTCACCTGATTTAAATATCGGGCTTACATTGGATATTTTCCACGAAGATGGAAGTGTATGCACATTTAAAGAGTGATTAAACAAATCACATAAGTGTGGGGCAATCTGATTAGACACTTCAATAAGAATCCTATTATTAATACCATCAGGCCCCGAAGCTTTTCCATGTTTAAGTGATTTTAATGCATCCTTTACTTCAGAAGGAAAAATAGTCAATGTATCTAGGGAAGATTGTGTCAATGGGTAATGCTCATTTGGAAGAGCACTTAAAGAATCGTCTACACGCGACTGATTTGCAAAATAACAGTTCAAGACGTTGGCTTTCTCATTCTCATCAAATACCATTGAATCACAAGAATTATCGAAAAGTGGAGGGATTGACGACGGAGCATTTGAAGACATGAGTAACTTTAAGGTTTTCCACCAATCCCGTGATGTTAAAGAACCTGATTTTAATTTAAAAGACAATTGATCATAATAGTTTTCTTTAGTTTGACGAATAAGAGTTGTTACTTCGTTTCTAGCAGATCGAAACTTTGACCAGTGACAAGCTTTTTTAGATAGCTTGGCTTTTTTGTATAGTCTCTTACGCCAGCGAATCTTCCTTTTAATAGAACTGGTCATCCATGGAGGGTCTTGAAGGTTAATACTGACAGTCTTGCTTGGAATAAACATACGAGTTTTAGACATGATAACATTTGCAAAATTTCCAGCATAATTGTCAATATTATCATCAATTATTGTGCGCCAACTGAAATTAGCAAGACAGGCTCTTAACTGGTTGTAATCACCTTGATCATATTTCCAAATCGTTCGTTGAATATGCTTTAGTTTGGGTTTAATGAAATTGAAGACACCAAAACACAGGACAGTGGTACCGCATAGTAAGATCAAGACAAGGCTGTCCTACGCCAGTTGTTAAAATTGAATTTTTATTGGTAACAAAAAGAAGGTCAATGGTGGACATAGAGTTTTCGGTAAAATGAGTCGGTTCATCAATACATTGAAACAAATTAAATTGATTACAAAGGGCCTGAACTTTACGAAATTGATTTTCATTCATAGTATTAAAATTGAAATCCCCAGTAATTATAACATCTGTGATGTTCGTATTTATAGCAAGATCGATAGAATCTTCAATAAGTGTGGTATAAGCCACATCAGAGTTTGGTGGTCTATAGAAAACTCCATACAAGATGTTCCTATTGTTAACTAACTTGATTTGAATCCAGATACACTCAAGAATACCAATTTCAAGATCGTGTCTACGAGTATACGATAGGTTATTCTTTACATACAATATGACCCCCCCATATCTGTTATTAACTCTGTCTTTCCGTTCAGGTGGGTGGAAAGAAGGAAAAGGCAGATCATCTGAGGAAACGCTATCATGTAACCATGTCTCCGAAAATGAAATGATGTCAAAAAAAGAAAATTCCGCGATTAGAGTATCAATTTTGTTAGTTATACTTTGGACATTGTAATGGACAGTTGAGAGATGATTGGGATGATTAAGAAAGTTGTACAAGTCTGAACTAGACAAACTACATGATGACTCGCTAGATTGTGGACCAGGATTTGCATGTACATCGCTTGCTCGCAATATCAAAAGATGCGTCACTACTAATAGAGGCAACAAGCTGCATATAGATTTCAGAAATGCCGATTTACAAAATTGTACATTCTCTTCGCAACGTTTTCCTAGCAAAAATCGTTTTCTATTGTGGTGCAAGATATGTTTGCTCAAGGATAACGATTGTCTAATACTAACAAGAACTGAAAACGAATGGTACACTGTGATAATAACCGAAAAAAGAGATAATAACCGAAAAAAGAATATGACATACATATGACTTGAACAGCGTTCATCGTCATTACGAAGCATAATACAAATAGGATGTACATACATGTAACAATAGCTGACTGTGAATAAATAAGAATTTTAACGTTTGCGGAAATCACGCTTCGGTGCTATAATACGATTTTTTCATGATGTACAGACTGTATAGATCAAGACCAACAGACAGCTTAGTGTATGTTCATCTTGATCTATGCATTCCGAAACGTCCAGAATATTTGTCTAGTGGCACAATATTTGTTCCTCATTGTTTATGTATACATAATAGATGAAAGAAAATAAATGCAAGTAATAGATTCAAAAGTAGAATTTGCTTGGAATTAACATTTTTATATAGTAGAAATAATAATATTGATGTTGATAACCATAATCATACTGATATTGTTTGAAATAAAAATAAACAAAATGGAAAGTTTATATACACAGTGTATATATCAAAGTGTAAATGGTGAAACTACAATCGAAACATAATACATACGAAAACAACACAATAAACGATATCATGGAGAGCGAATAGATGTAGATAATGCATGTAAATGGTTAACGCTTTATCAAACGGCAAATTGTAGACAAGCCCAAATTCAAAGGATTTGCAGTCGACAAAATAAATATTGCTAAAAAATTGAAAATTGTTTCGGAAGGGTGGAAAAACATTGTGGAAAAAGGTGAAAATGCTGGTTACCAGCATTTTTTTCCTTTTCCCACAATGCTTTGAAAAGGCTTGTTTCTCAGGGTCGTTGAAAGTCGGAATTGAGTGGTAAATAGTTTAATAAAGCGCAAATAAATGTTTTGAAGGGAATAACCTTTCCAAGCTAAAGCCCAGAAGGACAATAATGATCAATGTCCGACCGCACAAAGCACGCAGTCTGATCCTGAGACATTTCCGTCCAAAAATATCGGGAGTACAGAAGAATAAACAAGGAAGTATACATGACTGTGTACAATATACAACAAACGGCAGAACGACACAATGTTTGACTGGAACAAATTGAAAACATTGACAGATGGGGATTTCGGTCCTTGGTAAGGTGGACAACATTGTAGAAAAGGAAGAAAACGCTGAAAACCAGCATCCTCTTTCCTTTCCACAGTATTTTAAAAAGCCAGTTTCTATATGGTTATTCAAATTTCGAGGTTGTGTGGTAAAGGGTTTTCTACTGTAGTATTACTTGTTAGAATTAAGGGTCTCGCGTCTCTGTTCTAAGGCCTTGATACAAAAAGTGGCGAGGTTATTTAAAGTTTGAACATTCGAATTTTGCAGTAATTGTGTAAATTTATATGTGCTTGGCCTAAAGAAAAAATATCTTTTTATATAAGTCTCTCTCAAAGTTTTCTAGAAAGGGCAAATAAGTATAAAATGATATTCATCCTCAATTTCGTGCATGTTACAGAGCGTGCAAATTCTATTTATTCTGTCTATGTTTCTGTGTCTTCCGACTTCAATATTTAATTGATGCGAAGATAACCTTATTTTTGCAAGGCAGTTTCTATATCTAGAATTATATATTTTGATAAGGTAGTTGGAAATTTCTATTTCAGATTTTAAACTCCTGAAAAGTGTTAAAGAAGTTTTATTTTGTACATCCATGTGCCAATCGTTTACAAAAAAAATCCAAAGTCATATATATCGTAAACTGGTGAATTCTCAGGGGCAACATATACAAAGCAAAAGTAGTAACATATACAAAGCAAAAGTAGTAATCATCCTGTATTCAAAAAAAGTTTTTTCTATTTTAAACCATAAGATACTGTATTTTTCACCAGCTTCACTCCTTTTGCCAGACTGTTTTTGATATAAACAATAAGTCCGCCACTACTTCGCTTTGCACGTCTGTGTTGAAAACGGCGATATGAATGAAATGCTTTGATCTCTTTTAACTGAATTCTTGAATTTCCACTTGTCCAAGTTTCATTTAAACAAATTATATCATATTTACTGATGTAGGATTCAAAGTCTGGGCTATTAGTCTTTGACTTGCTTAACCCTTCTACATTCCAAAAGAGGCACTTAACGTCACTTCTGCCGCCCCTCCTAAGCATGACTGGGATCGTCCTCTCTATATAGCTTACCGTTGACGTACAGTTTATCCACAGAAATATAGGCATTTTTCCCTTCGCCCTTAGCTTGCTTCATCACCGGGATAAGTCTTTTCCGCGTGTCCATAATTTCTTTTGGAAACTGCTGACTTATTCCATAAGGTCTTTCGATGTTCCTTGCCGTTTTTCTGACTGATTCTCTGTCTTGATAATAAGCAAACTTTGCAAAATTGGTCTTGTTTTTGTATAATTAAATCTGCCGATCCTGTGGGCTCGTTGTAACAAAATTTTACTTGAGGCATTTGAATCTCACATTTATTTTCAATGAATTCCAGCACTTTTTTTCACACACTGTTCATCTGTTTCTCCATTTTCCTCATTTATACCATAGAAAAGCAAATTATCTCTCATACTTCGAGATTTTAGGTCCAATATTTCTGCCTTCATCTGTTTTTCATTTTCTGCTTGCTTTTCCTCTAACTTTTTCATTTTACTTATCATTGAGTCAATTTCTTTCTGCTTTTTAACAATTTCTTCAATATGTCCTGAGTCAAAGTTTCTACTTTTCTCTAATTCAATCATCTTTTTCTCAAGGGAGGTAACTTTGGTATCCATATTGTCTAATCTGACCGTTATTTTATCAACCGATGATTTGATTGAATCTAACTGTGACAGTTTTGTCTCCAGCTTATCGAAACGAGACATTAATGTTGAAAACTGTTCATTCGTAGCTGTCTGAGGTGCATTGAGTGAGGGAGGTGGGGATAGATTGTACATTGGGGACCCTTGACTCATGGCTTGTGCATATGAAAACGGAGGGCTACCAGTCATACCTGGCTGGTTGTTATAGTTCCACATATGACCGTTATAACACTGATTTGGGTTTTGATGCAGGTGCTGCTGACTTTCTTGGCTGGTTGGAGTTTGCACTTGCTGAACTTGTTGTTGTTTTCCACCGGCCTGCATGTTTACACTGTTAATACTGTTCACACTGTTTTGGGACAGGGGTTTATTTCGTTTACTGTCTTCAGAATTAATACCTGAACCTGTCGCTAACCTCTTACTGTCTGCTTCTTTGTCTGAGGGGAAGTAATTACCTTTTTTTCCTTTTTGCGCGTTTCAGAGTGGGGCTGCTTTGGATCTTTCTTTGGTGTCTTCTTATGTCTTCCCATTTGATCACATCATAATCCTTTGTCCATATACTAAACCGAACACTCATCTAGCGACATTACTGTTTTCACAATAATCACATCACTCGAATTCATATAAATTTTCGATTTTCTACAAATTTTCACAGACCTTTTCAAAAATCCGCCATTGTTACGCGCATGCGCATTTATCGAATTATTTGAGAACAGGGGCTTGGCCAATTTCTTCCCGAGGATTGATGATAGTCATTGCGACAGGATTCATACCTATCTCACCGCTGACCATGGTTTCGACGATGGTTATGTGGAAAAGCGGCCAGTGGCTTGGAAAGAATATTGTGCGGAGTACTGGTAAAAAACAAATCAAGGAAAGCATGGATGGGTGCACTGGCCACCGCGATATAACTGAAATAATGTTGAAAACGGCGCTAAAATAGAAAAATGTTTCGTCTGTAAATCCTTATAATTTGGACGAGTCTAAAAATTTATTGGTATTCTATGGTACAGAGTTGAGCGAATTTCTAGCAGGTGGCTTTGACAATATCCTTGTGAAATAAAGATAATAAACACCATTTAGATACGATGCACAAATACCCACGAAAAACATCTCTGAAACATTTAAAATGGTCATAATGAGCAATTTCTTCTTTTGTGACACCGTTTTCAAATGCTGGATGCGGCCATCCCAACTCCTCCGTCGGAAATATTATTTTAGCCATGCTCTGGCAAAAGGGTGCTTAATGCATCTGCGAAAGGTATAGATTCAGGTCAGCCTGCGCAGCCCCCTGGGTCGAAACACTTTGATATTTTTCGATTTCTGCATGTCCAAGGACCAGTCTACTTCATGATTCAGTCGGTTGTTATAGAAAATGGATTTTATGGATCCATGATCATGTGATTACTTGCTTGGTATCATATATCACGGAGATTCATAAAGCCCCCTTGTACCAGAGCATGGCTCATTTATACGATATACAACAATATATGAGCCATGCACTGGCAAAAAAAGGGCTTAATGCATCTCCGTGATGCATGATACCAAGCAAGTCATCACATGATCATGGATCCATAAAATCCATTTTGTCCAACAACCGACTGTATCATAAGTTAGACTGGTCCTTTTACATACAGAAAGCTGACCAATAGTGAAAGGTTTCTACCCAGGTTAGCCTGCGCGGACTGCGCAGGCTGACCTGAGTCGATATTTTTTCGCAGATGCATTAAACCCCCTTTTTATAGAGCATGCCTCATATCTCTTTACCCTGAAATTACAGAACAAATAAAATGAGTTATGCTCTGGCAAAAGGGGGCTCAATGCATCTCCGTAATGCATGATACTAATCATGCTATCACATAATTATGGATCCCTAATGGTCACTTTTTTTAACAACCGAGTTAATCATGAGGTAGACGGTCCTTAGACATACAGAAAATTGACCAAAAGCGAAAAGTTTCGGCCCAGGTCGGCCTGCGTGAAATGTGCAGGCTGACGTGGGTCGATACTTTTCGAATATGCATCAAGCCCCCTTTTCACAGAGCATGGCTCAAATGATTTTTGTAGCCAATATTTAAGACACAAATATTGCGAGTTCTGTGGGAAAAAAAAAGCTCATCGTCTCGGACGGTATAGATCCAAAATTAGACTGCACGTTCAAATTAGTGTGATCTTGAATCCACGCAGTACGCAAAACCACATTGTGTCGCGCTTGGCAGCTTAAAGGCCCAATAGAGGCAAAAAATAATGATAATACAGGTGTTTAAATGCATTTCAATTTAAATCATGCCTTTTAAAGTATGGATATTGTGAAGATGACAATTTGTTATTGTGTGGTTGGTCCAAGTTTTAGTCGCTGGCAGAAACATGAATTTCAAAATGAGGTAAAAAGTAAACAAAGGATAGAGCGACCTGGCAACTTTTAACCTAGTTTTGAAACCCATTTCTCTGCCAGAGACTATTACTTGGACTGACCATAAAATAACGAATTGTCATCTTCACAATAGTTTCCATACTTTTAAATGGTATGATTTAAATTTGAATAGAGAAAGCCCCCATCTGGGCGGGGGGATAGAAATTGTCCAACTGCCGTCCTGCAGTAGTGGGAAGACCCCACCAATTGGACCCGCCTGTTTGCCGTGGGTGGAGCCTCGTAAGCAGGAAAAGAGGGTCCTGGTAGTTGAGGGGAGCCCAGGGATCTCCAGCTCTCCAACATACTGCTTTGGCCTCGGCTTCTGTGTAAACGAGAGCCTAGATGGGCCCGGTCTAGTGCAATCGGCTGGTCGTTTTAGGATTGGGCGTATTTTATTTATAAATGTATCGTGTTGGGGGAGCTGTACGGGGGGAGGACATCTGTATCCTGGGTATAGATGCTTCTTTCCTGCATGCGTCCCGCGACACACCTTGAAACCAAAGATTTTCAGATTCTAAAGCAGACTTGGAATATTTGATACTTTTCCCTCTTTTACTTACATAACTAATTTGGTCTCCATTCTCGGAGGAATAGTCTAATGCGTTTAACCCATATTTTATGTTTGCTTGAAAAGTGCCCTTTCTACCTTTCCCAATAGTACGTACTTTAAAGTCCTGGTCTTATATAGGCTGATGGGCTAACTGGGTGTTGTGAATTTTTCGTCGAGACTTTGACTGCCATGGCAAATCCCTGATCTGGGGGACTACCCATGTTCTCTTCCTTGTCGCTCCGACTTATTCAGGGCATGAGTATACCATCTGTGTAACCCTGGTATGGGGAGCTGGATACCCGCTCCATTGGCCATATCCCCTTGTTGGACTCCGCGGTGGGTGGGGTCATAGATGATGAACACTTCTCTTACAATCATGGATCCCCAAAACAAAAAAAGGACACGCGACCAACTCGATGCCGACTCTGAAACCACTCAATCGACCTCTCCTTTTCCTCGCTTTTTACTGATAGAATCAACTCTTCTTGACCAGCCTCTTAGTAAACTTTCTCCTTTTGTAATTCAAAAGGTTTTGTTGTCAGTTGATGGAGCACCTAAATCAGTGAAAAGGCTTTCTTCTGGTTCACTGTTAATTGAAGTAGAGAAACCTAAACATGCAGAAAGCCTGATGAAAATAAAGCACTTTTTCCAGATCCCTGCTAAATGTTCTCCGCACGGGAGTTTGAATACTACACGAGGAATCATTCCATGCCAAGATCTTGCAGGTGTATCGGAAGATGAAATTATACGGGAACTCTCCAAACAACATGTTACAGCCGCAAGACGCTTACAGTGTATAGAGACGGAGTAAAGCGAGAGACCAACACGATTGTCCTTACCTTTAACTCTGCAATCTTACCGAAAACCTTGAAAGTTGGCTATTTGAATGTGGGTGTGAACTTGTATATTCCGCTTCAATGTTACATATGCTGCAGATACGGGCACCACGAACGTAAATGTACGAAAGCTAGTTCAGAAAGTCTCTATAGACATTGCGGTGAGGTGGCTCACGATTCAGCAAATTGCAAAAATACTGTTAAATGTGCAAATTGCGGTGGTGAACATGTGGCCACTTCCCGAACATGTCCAGTGTGGAAACGAGAGAAAGAAATCGTTACAATCAAGCACAGAAAAAGTCTCTCGTTTCCCGAGGCAAGAAAAATTGTAAACAGTGGACAAAATCTGGCAAACCTGTATTCTGCAGTTACTAAATCGAATATGTGCACACCCAAAGAGGTGAAAGACGCTCAGACACAATCTATCGATGTCGCAGTACAAACAGTTAGTCAGACGAAACCAGAGTCTACTAGTAAGAAAACACAGAAGCCAACTGAAAGTTCAAGAGGAAATAGAATTTCGAGTCAAGCATCAAGTCGCAACAAATCGCCAAAAAAAGTTCAATCGGATCGGTTTCCAAAAGGATCCGATGATGAAATATAAAAGTTTAGCCGCTTCCAGTGTCTTGATGAAGACATGGAGGCAGACGATGAAGTTGCAAATGCATAGCAAGGTAATATCACCAGATTACCATTACAAACATGAATCATTTCATACTTCCTTTCCTAACTGTTGTTCTACTCCTTTTATCCTTAAGTATTACTAACAAGGTTTTGCAATGGAATTGTCGTGGTTTCTCAGCCAATGCTGAAGAATTATCTATCTTAATCGATAAATATAAACCAGTGGCAATATGTTTACAGGAAACCTTTTTAACAGACAATAACAAAGTATCTCTGAAACATCACTCCATTTATCAGTCAAACTCCAATGGAGGTGATAGAGCTTGTGGAGGAGTTGCAGTAGTAGTGAATAATTCTATTCCTCATCGCATTGTGAATGTCAATACTACTTAGCAAGCGACAGCTGTAAGCATTTCTTTAAATAAAACGACAACGATATGTTCCATATATTTGCCGCCAAGTATGCCTATAGATTGTACCAAACTTGATCAGCTGATTGACCAGCTTCCTAAACCTTTCATTGTAATGGGCGATTTTAATGCCCATAGTACCGTATGGGGTTGTAGAGACACAAATGTTAAAGGTCGACAAATGGAAGATTTTATTTCCAAGCATGACCCCTGTCTCTTGAATGATAAAACTCACACGTACCTACATTCTGCCACTGGCTCACATTCATCTCTAGACTTGACTATATTCGGTCCAGAAGTTGCTTCTGACTTTCATTGGAAGGGTGATGACGACCTTCATGGAAGCGATCATTTTCCGATTCTAGTATCGGAAATGGGACCTTCCATACAGCAACGCCCAGAACGCTGGAAACTTCATAAAGCGAATTGGGAACAATTCAAAATACACTGCGAACAGTCCATCGATCGAAATGCATTTGAAAACTGTGAAAGTCCTGCGGAACTTGTTACTTCCTTAGTTTACTCTGCCGCAGAGAAATCAGTTCCTAGAACCTCGACAATTCCAAAACATCCAAGCAAACCATGGTTTAATGATGACTGCAAGAATGTTATAGCAGAGTGTAAACGTGTTCTCAGAAATTTCAATCTGAGACCGACTCAGGAGAATCTTACAAAGTTTAAAATTGCACGTGCGAAAGCACGACGGACAATAAAACAAAGTAAACATACGTCTTGGAGATAGTACTTATCTTGATTGAACTCTAGATCGTCTGTCAAAAAGACATGGGATATAGATCGTAAAATTAACGGTAAAAACTCGCATCAAAATGTTTGTCACTTAAATGCTGATGATGGTGTCGTCACTTCCAAAACAGATAAATTGCCAATGCCCTAGCAGAAATTTTTGCAGAGAAATCCTCTTCTTCGAATTATATGCGAAGTTCCGAAAATTTCAAAACATAGAAGAAACAAGAGGGCCTTGATGGCCCTGTATCGCTCCACTGGCTTATAAATATAAACCATAAATACTAAACATTTCAATTCTGAGCCAAATGGTTTCAAAATGAAGACTTACAACGTTTTCTCTGTAAAAGCCCATGTGAAAGTTGAGACTCGCAGGGCAAAGCCATTTTTGATTCCAGAGCTATAATTACTTGAACCCTGGTAGAGGTCCACAAGATAAAGCCACATGCCAAAATAATACAAGTCTATGTTGTATGGTTATAAATAAGGTGATTTTCAAGTTTCGTCCATATGAAGCCTCTGTAAAACATAAGACCCCTGATGCAAGGCTAATTTCAGAAAAAAAAAAGTGATCCACATTTGGTAGCCCTTGGGTTTGCGGTTAGGAGCAAAAAGATTTTTTCAATTTTCACGCTATAAGCACATGTTTATGACCCATGAGACAGGACTAATTTTGACATAACTTGAATAACTTTGGAAGAGGTTATTTAGATTACACTCATACAATATTACAGCTGTAACTCAAGGTAAGGAACAAGAAGACCTTTTAAGTTCTCACTATATTAGCCTATGTAAAGCTTGTGACTTATTGGATGAAGCAGTTTCAGAGACAATAAGCTTGATGGCCTTAGGCCTGTGGAGCTAAAAAGCAGTATCTTTTTCATGAACTACAATGACGTTAGTAAATACAAGCTTTTGGAAAAGATTTTTGAAGGTTTTTCAATACTTTTCAGTTTTGTAGCCATAGCAACCATAGCTTTACACAGAACTTAATTCTTTGAAGACATTATGAAGAACATCATGGCAAGATGATATCTGTAAAGTTTGGTCAAAATTGGAAGAGTGGTTTCAATGAAAAAGATGGAACAATCTTGGTAGAAGTCTACAATATGAATCGGCATGCCAAATTTTTATAGCCCTAGGCCTTACAGTAAGGATAAAAAAAGATATCTTAAGTTTTCACTATGTAAGCCTATCTAAAATTTGTGAAACCTGGAGTGGGACAAATTTTGATCCCTAGGCTCAAAACATGCCTTATGGTTAGAAACAAGAAGATTTTCAAGAAGTCCTCACTATATAAGCCCTTATAAAACTTTGACCCCAAGGCTACAGTCGGACTAAATGGGGAATATGTGTATTAGAAGAATAACATGCTAAATTTGGGAGTTTTTGGCCTTATGGCTAGTAACAAGACGGTTTCTGAAGTTTTCACTCCATAAACCCATGTAAAACTTGTGACCCATGGTGCAGGGCCAAACTTGATCCTAGGGCTGTAACTCGGGCCCTCTTTGTAGTTGTCCACTAGATAATGCTATAATTATGCAAATTTGTTAGCCCTAAGCCTTATGGCTATGTACACCAAGATTTAAAAGTTTTCCCTATATAAGCCCATGTAAATCTTGTGAACCTCCACCCCCACCCCCACCCCCAGCATGAGGCCAGATTGACCCCAGGAATGTAATTTGGGCACTTTTGGTAGACCCCCACTAGATCAAGCTAAATGCAAAATTTGGTAGCTCTAGGCCTTATGGCTCGGTACAGGAAGATTTCTTAAGTTGTCACTATGTAAGCCCATGTAAAACTTGTGAGCCCTGCAGCGGGGCCAATTTTGATCCCAGGGCTAAGATTTTGGCCCGCTTGGTAGAGGCCCACTAGATATAGCTACATGCAGAATTTGGTAGCTCTAGGCCTTATGGCTAGGTACAGGAAGATTTTTAAAGTTTTCTCTATATAAGTCTATGTAAAACTTGTGACCCCTGGGGCAGAGCCAATTTTGACCCCAGGGCTATAATTTGAAGAAACATGATAGAGGTCTACTACATAAAGCTACATGCCAAATTTGGTAGCTCTATGCCTTATGGTTTCAGACAAGAAGATTTTTAAAG
The DNA here is from genome assembly GCA_945859785.2 of Tridacna gigas. Lineage (NCBI taxonomy): Eukaryota > Metazoa > Mollusca > Bivalvia > Cardiida > Cardiidae > Tridacna > Tridacna gigas. Next base: position 13,902,725 of record OX244031.2, on the reverse strand, counting down.
ATTTCCAATATTTTTTTTGAAGGAATCAAATTCTTTCAAGAAATTCTGAAGAGGACCATGGCAGGATCATTTCTGTGAAGTTTCATGAAAATTGGATGGGTAGTTTCAGAGAAAATGTTTGAAATAAAAGTAAACGGACGGACGGACGGACGCACGGACGCACGACGGACACCGGGCCATGATATAAGCCCGCTGGCCTTCGGCCAGTCGAGCTTAAAACTAAGCGAAATTTCAAATGGAGTAGTGCGGAGCCATACAATAAGGACTTCTTTTTAAAAGAACTGAAGAAAGCGTTAAAGAAATGCCACGACACTGCTGCTGGATGCGTCGACATTCATTATCAGTTTTTAAAGCATTTGCCCTATCAGTCCCTAGATTGTCTACTCAATATATTTAATCGGGTTTGGCAGACAGGTATTCTTCCTGATTCATGGAAGGAAGCCATAGTAGTACCAATACCCAAACCGGGAAAAGATTCTTCTAATCCTGCAAACTATCGCCCTGTAGCTTTAACAAGTTGCATTTGTAAAACCATGGAAAGAATGGTGAATGACCGTCTTGTTTGGTTTTTAGAGAAAAACAATTTAATAGCAACCGCTCAGAGCGGATTTCGTAAACAAAGAGGCACTCTTGATCATTTAGTTCGTTTTGAGACATTCATACGTAAAGGTTTCATTAAGAAAGAACATGTTGTCTCTGTATTTTTTGATTTTGAAAGTACCTACGATACAACATGGAAGTATGGAATTATGAATGACCTCTATGATTTCGGTATTCGAGGTCGCCTTGCTTATTTAATCTCAGCGTTTTTAAATGAGCGACAGTTTAGAGTCAGAGTCGGTAATACTTTTTCTAACCCCCATGAACAAGAGATGGGCGTTCCCCAGGGATGTATTCTTTCAGTTACACTTTTAAGTGTTTAAGATTAACGATATAATCAAATTTGTATGTCCTGGTGTGAAATGTTTTCTTTATGTCGACGACTTCTGCATTTGCTACTGGTCAAAACACATGCATACTATTGAGAGACAGCTCCAGCAGGTCCTGAACAATTCAAGCACATGGTCTGAAGAAAATGGTTTCAAGTTTTCCAAAACAAAAACTAAGTGTATGCATTTTTGTAAATCAAGAAAATTTCTTCTTGACCTAGAACTGACATTAGATGGTGTTCTTATAGAAGTCGTTCAAGAGCTCAAATTTGTAGGCCTTTTATTTGATTCTAAGCTGTCGTTCATTCCTCACATCAATTACTTGAGCAATAAATGTCAGAAGGCTCTCAATCTTTTACGTGTAGTATCTAGTATTGACTGGGGAGCAGATAAAAAAAGTATTATTGCGACTTTATAGGTCGCTTGTAAGATCACAGTTGGATTACGGTTGCGCTGTGTACGGATCGGCACGTCAGTCATACTTGCGCAAACTTGATACTATTCATAATCACGGCTTGCGTCTTGTACTAGGCGCATTTAAGACTTCTCCAATAAATAGTCTGTGTGCAGAAGCAAACGAGCCTTCCTTAAATCTTAGGCGAAAGAAACTGTCGATGCAGTACCATATAAAACTGAAGTCAAACCCTGAAAATCCTACTCATAAAGTTGTATTTGAACCTCTATATAAAGACGATTTTTTAAAGAAAGAAAATGTAATACCTCCTTTCAGTCTCCGGTGTGAAACTGACATCCGAAGTCTTGGCTTAGACCTTGATGACATAGCGGAGCAGAAGATTACAGATGTGCCTTTATGGACTTCCAATAGTCCAACATTTGTATATGATCTAACATCATAGAAAAAAGTCAGCAACAGATCCTTCCATTTTTAAAAGCAAATATCTCGAAATTAAAAGACAGTTCTATAATTATGAACATATTTATACAGACGGTTCAAAAGAAGGTGACAAGGTTGCCGCGGCTGCTGTACCGGACGGCGAACTACACCAGTTTCGTCTTCCAGATAAGTCTTCAATTTTTTCTGCAGAGCTAAAAGCTATAGACCTTGCTCTTCATCATATAAGGGAAAACGGTTACTGACGTTACATCATTTTTACCGATTCACTCTCTGCCATGCAAGCACTTGAGCATGAGAAGACTGATAAAACAATTATTGTTAATCTTTTAGATAAACTGTCTGACATCTGCGGAACTACTGACATTGTTTTCTGTTGGCTCCCCAGCCACATTGGTATCAGTGGTAATGAAGAGGCATTGTCACTTGATATTTTACCTTTTAAAGTCCCTTTTACCGATTTTAAACCTTCAATTAATGCTTTTATTTAATCTGTATGTCGCCGCGAAGAAATTGTTTTGGCCCGTCTGCGTATTGGTCATACCCATCTCACGCACTCCTATCTCCTAAAAGGAGAGGAGGCGCCGCAATGCATCCCGTGCAATCGGACGATGTAACTTTTTCAGTACCATTTACCCGTGGAGAACGCCTTATAGTTGTTCATGCAGCATCCTCGGAGGGATTGCTAAAAGGTGTCGGTCTTGTTTTCAAGGCAAAATCCTCAAATGGCGACTACCACTCGGAGATGAACAGCCAAAACTTCACAAAGTGGCTGAACGGCCAAAACTTCACAAAGTGGCTGAACGAGAAACTGATCCCGAATTTGCCAAAGAATGCAGTTTTAGTGGTAGGCAACGCACCATACCATAATATCTAGCATAACATGTCCCACGCAATGCACCAAGATAGCCGATCCGGCGAGTATGAAGAGAAAAATGAAAATGAAGAGAGTACGGATACCGCCTGTGAAGGGGATGAGAATTGAGCATTGTTTATTTTATTTTTGTCTTGTAAAAAAAAAAGAAATAGATAATAACAATAATAATAATAGTTCAGTTTGAAATGTTTACATACACAAGGAAATAGCTCTGTGACATTTAAATCGAAAGTATGATAACCGTCGCCATTCTTTACTAGAAATCAGAGCATTCTTACTTTACGGGAAGAACAGTTAAATTATCCGGTAACTTAAGCAAAACTGTACATTGGAAAGGTTTAGAAGTCTTACAACTAATACTGCAAGCAAGCGAGCAGTGGTATAATGGATACCGTACCTGCCTTGTAGACGTATCAATACAACAAGCCCACTATCCTCTTTCGAGCCGTACGACGACCTTCAATTTTTTTTAGAATATTTTTGTTTTTTTCTATTGTCTTTTATTTTGCCTTCCTCGTTTCATTGTATTTTTATGTGACTGTTTTTTGTTTGTTTCTTTTATTCTTTTTCTTTCTCTGTTTATTTTTTGTTTGTTTCTTCTTTCATTCTTTCTTCCATTTTTTTTTTTTTTTTTTTTTTTTTTTTTTCATTTATTTATTTATTTATTTTATTTTTTTTTTTATTTATTTTTTGTATTATTATTTGTCTATTTTTACAATACAATAAACAATGCTCAATTCGCTAGCGGTATCCATACTCTCTCCACTTTCACTTGCCGGATCGTACGCTCATCGTCTTCACTGGCAGTATCTGTTGCTGCCTCCTCGCTGACCTTAATTATCAATCGCTCTGAGGCTTCTTCAACTGCAATATCTGATTTCTGAATCTTTCTTCTACTTCAACCACATGTCTACAGCAACTCTCCCACTCAGATGGAGTCACGCCATCAATTACCTCCTGAGTCAAAGTCATGACATCCTTCATTCGAACGTTAGGTTGGAAGCACCTATCCGACGTTTCACGATTCCCCAGACCATTTCAATTGCGTTCAGTTCCGCGTGATATTGGGGTAGACGAAGACAGGTGTGGCCAAACCGTTCCAAAGTAGTATCAAGCTGGAACTTCGGAGCAGGCTAGTGTCTTTTGCAGAGTTCCAGGAGTTCTGGCTTTAATATATTTCTTGTTAAAAAGGACGTGATGCCTTTCCAGCCAAGCCTGTATGTCTGCTTACCTAGTGTATTGTGTGGGGCATTTGTCATGCTGGAATATGGTATGGTACGTTGTCTACCACTAAAACTGCATTCGTTGGCAAATTCGGGATCCGTTTCTCGTTCAGCCACTTCGTGAATTTTTGGCTGTTCATCTCCGAGTGGTAGTCGCCATTTGAGGATTTTGCCTTGAAAACAAGACCGACACCTTTTAGCAATCCCTCCGAAGATCCTGCATGAACAACTATAAGGCGTTCTCCACGGGTAAATGGTGCTGAAAAGGTTACATCGTCCGATTGCCAGCATTTTCTTGCGCTGTGTGTGGAATGGACAAAAGTTTCGTCAGTATAGACAATAGGCCTACCAGACTCTTTGTACTCTTTGATTTCCCGTAGGAAGTTGATCCTTGCAACAACTGTATCAGCTCGTTCCATTAGTAGACGTCTGTTCGATCCGCATTTCCTCCAAGTAAATCCTAGCTTTTTCATAAGCCTACGTAGGTAGGTTAGACCGCCTTGGAAATCCATGCTATCCTGCAGAGCTTTCTGTATCCACTTGGCAGTTGGAATAGTCTTCCCATGTGCTAGCATGTCATGGATAGTACTACAAATTAAGTCTCTGTCAAAGCTGTCCAGGGCGTACCTATCTCGCCTGGATTTCTTTGGCTTGGGACTTGATGAGGAGGATGCCTGGTTTAGCTTCTTACAGGTGTTCACAGACAGTCCAGTGTAATTCGCCACTCTCTTTGAAACCTGATGTAGTGGAACTTGTAAACATTCAGATTCTTTCTTCTCCTTACACACCTGAAAGATAAAAAGAAAAAAAATATAATAACCTGAACAATCAAATAATCTTATGAGCATTATAAAACTGACAATCATTCCGCTGCCTTCAATTCCATCCAGTACAGACGACATATAGCCATTTTTGCACTGCTTCCGCCCTGTTTGAAAACAGTGTTGGAAGAAGCTTCTAAAAGCAATGATCTCTTTTCCGCAATTTTTTCTAAGCTTTAGTTCTCAGTCCGTTCCGTTCCACTGGTGTTCAAAATTCAATCCGAGACGATTAAGTTCCTAAGTCTAAGGAAAAGTGAGTTGACACGTCTCGCCCAGCAAAGCCCTTATAAACGAGAAAAAAATGTTTTATCCAAAAAATAGAGGCAAGAAGTTTGTAGTTTTAGTCATCCTAGAAATATCAAACAATGTGTCTCAGTAACCTTTATAATATTTTTAACAATGCTATTTATAGCATCGATTTCTTTACAAGAAATGTCTTTGTTCATTTTTCCAAAATTTCAAAAGAATCAGCGTGCAATCTCGTCTGATATCAATTCGATATGAAGACGGCCAATAATTACATGTACAAATATTCACTATAACATCACAAGAAAATCATGCAACAAGTGACTTACCTTAAAAAAGAATCTCTTGGCAAAAAAAGAAATTAACGGATGACTAGAACTTGGTCCGTACCGGTGTAAAGAGAGTCGATATGACCACTATACCACAGCGCCAATGTACTTTTTTCATGAAAATTTACCAGTAAGTAACTGCCGCGTCCCTTGTATTCCCTATTTGAATGTTTTGAACTGACCCAATGTTTGTAAACAAAGGCTACAATTTTTGCGTTTTGTTAGTAGAGAGGAACATTTTATAGAGAGCGTAAATCAATATAATTCCTCAATTCTGTTAATTTTAAACAACTTCTACTCCATTTGTTGTTGTTAGACATGAAAATCATAGCAATTTGCTCACGTATATGTCTCAGCAACAACGACGTCATTTTCCCGCAAAATGGCGAAGTAGAACAAGTCCGGCACGTGCTGTGGTTGGTTTCGTCGGCTTCACGCACCGATAACAACAAAAATAAACAGAACCGGGAAAAACAACAACAAAAAAAAAAAGATAATATACCAATGTATTATCGCAAATAAGTCATGGGTTTAATACACTGCTGGAGGAGGTTTTATGTGATAAATGCATTTTAACTCTGGCTTTGTTTTGATTTAGCCGCTACTGTGCCTTAAGTGGGTTAATACTTCCTACCACAGTCAATAATCCGGGCAGATAAAGTTTAACGGTCCTTGTGTGTCACTTAATGAGGGTTAAAGCAAATAGTTTTTCGGTAGGAGTATAGTAACATAAAACTTGCCGAAATCTGATAAATAATAAACTACAATCCTAAATGTGCATATGAGCCATGCTCTGTGAAAATGGGACTTAATACATCTACGCACTCAACGCAGGCTTATCTGAGCCGAAACTTTTTGCTTTTGGTCAACCTTCTGCATGTCAAAGGACCATTCTTCCTTCAAAACCAGTCGATTGTTAGACAAAATGGATTTCATGGATCCATAATTACGTGATGTCTTGCTTTGTACAATACATAAAGGAGATACATTAAGCCCGCTTTTGCCAGAGCATGACTCATATACAATACTAGCAGTCTAAACTCATATAGCTCTCACTCACTACACTTTTCATTATCAGTTTACATTTTTGTTACTGTTTGGGATAACAGATTTAAAATCACGTACCGTGACGAGATAATTTAAAACCCAAACTCGATAATGTTTATATTATCTCGTCACTGTTCGTGGTTTTAAACATGTACTCCCAAAAACAAGCAATAATACAAACTATTTATGACAGGTTTATCTAGTTAGTTATAACACCTGTTCCGTGTTGTTCCTCTGGATTGTTTATGTATTTACAAGTGAGATAATATAGACTTTTAAGTATCTATACATGTGCGCGTTTTTATTAACGCTTTTCTCTAAGAGTTTTAGGTCTTCTTCTTTTAATACAGCCTCAAATTCAGATGAGTTTAAGGTTTTATTACAATAACCCTTCGATGCAAGTTGAAAAGTATTTTTTTTTAACAATCTTGTGAAAAAAGAAGCGTAATTAATTCTAGATTGGTTACATCCCCTGATACAGCAAGTGTATATAGGGATCGGTACAGGCTACTAAAAACGGGCGGAATTCTGCCCGTCTATTTTTAGAACAGCCATGTCGCGAGACTAATAGAGATTAAGGGGAGGTCACTCTCACGTCCTAAGCAGTGGATTTTCCGATATTTTTGACGTCACGAGTAACTGAATTGTATTTTTGGTATCGCTTTTTAATGTTTATGTCTGCTAATATTATTTTTAGTTTCGATTACCAATTTCAAATTGTGCAAAGTATCGCAGTGTTACCTATACGGCCAAAACTGAAAATGTGTAAGCTGCTCTGACTGGCCATTCTGTGATATACATGTAGCCCAATGGAAAGGAACGACACGATATCCTGTGCCAGCTGTAATATGTATATCTACAACGGGGACCAGTTAAAGTTAATTCATGACTATATAGATTTGTCACCGGTTAAAATTAATAAAGTTTTAATTCTAGGTAAAAAAAAAAAAAAAAAAATCCTAAATAACCCAAATTAAGAGGATCAATTTTTTCTTAGCACTGTATTTCTATTATAACTACTTGCGAGAAAATGTTAAAGTGCTTTTAAGGCCCTATGCGTCCTTGTGTAATTCATTACTTATAATGAATATATAGAGGATAGTTGCTTTTTTTGGTGAAAGATCGAAATTTATTTCATCGAGTGAACATCATAGGTAATTTTTTCACTCATGGCTCCGCCACCTGTGAAAATATTACCGATAATGTTCACTCGATGAAATAAATTTTGATCTTTCACCGGAAAAAAAAAATATTCTATTTATTTCATACTTCTAAACCCGCTTTTGTTGGAACTTTCTTCATAATCCAGTAGTTGTTTTCGGTAATTCCCCGTGGCGTACCCCCCCCCCCCTCACTTAACAACGCACTACAATATTACGTACAGAGCGAGAAATACAGGGCAAATTACGTCATATTTCCCTCTGTTTGAATGGCACGTATACCTAGTTTCCTAGGTAACTAGTGCGCGGGAACGACTGTTTCCGTCTTCAATCGAAGAGTTAGAAAGTATGAAATAGGTATTTTTCACTGTAGGCCATTCAACCTATCCGAAAACAGCACCAAAGTTGGAACCAATTGCAAAAGAAATGATTTTGTCATTTTCATTTCGTGTGATACCTCAGTAATCACAAGAAAAAAGTTGCAGTCTGAACTATGTGGGGAAGATGTCAAAAAATGCCGTCAAATAGGCCCACTAAAATTTTTCTAACATCATCTCCTTTTTCAACAAAATGCCATTTTATGCAAGATACTCAATGGAAAATGGTGTTATTTCACCTTATTTGTGAAACTGTTATTGCAGGAAAGATTGTGCTCTAAAACTCTGTTGTTCTGTGATCAAAACAAGGAAAAAATACTTAATTGTTGCAATTCCGTATTAATTTACCCCACCCACTTAGTTCAGAAATATATTTTTTTTCTTTTTGTTAGTTAATGAAGTGCAATACATCGAAAACATTTGATACATGAATCTTTTTGAAGTAAAACAATTTTATGGCAAAACATCATCATGCGCATAAGCAATGCATATGCATATCCTGAGTGAGGGGGCGGGGTCTATAGATGTAAATAGCACATCTGAGTCGGTGTCATAACCAAAATACATGTATGTTATATAAATGATTGCAAGAAAACAAATTAAGTAGATTATCTTAAAGTACTCAAACTACTAATTCTCGCAACATCTCCCTTTGTAATTTCACTTTTAAACCCGTTATGATCGATCCCACGTTTACGTTCGTAATATTTAAATGCGTTTTGAAAACATTTAAGAGAACCAGAAATTGCTCTTAACGACCAAGTTTTTAAGTTCTTCACCATGACGCTCCTACAATGCTGTGATTTTATCTAGGCCAAGCTTGGTGGCGAAAAATTTTAGGTCTTGGACTATCTAGCCAGTACAAGTAAAGATCTAGCGAGGTAATCTAACATGGATGTTTAACACTGACTGGCTCACGGAAGAGGTAATCATGTTTCCAAATTTTCCGCGAACGATATATTAATTATTTCCGCAAATGCAGGGCAAATGATAAATTATGCTGTATTGCGCAAATGAAAATCTCCGAGCCAACTAAACAATCTAAACCATGTTTTTCGCAGTTTTACTTTTCTTTGTAGCACAGTTTGTTTTAAACAGACTGTGTTCACTATATTCATAATCTGGGGCAGGGGAAGGCGAGTTTTTATTGGAAAGAATATTCCATCTCTTTGTTCCTAGACCCATTCTTCTGCAATGAAAAGTTGTGTTGGCTATCAAGCATTGTACCTGAAGTGCACACGAAGGGAACGAAATTCTGAACATTGCAGCTGAAGTAGGTGATAATGACTGACTTTGTACAAATGTAGACCTTCTCATAAGGTAACTTCTAAAATAATTAGATGTTGAGGGTGTCTGAAAAGCGCCACCAAAAAGGCATATTAAAGGCTTTTTAGCTAATGTGGTTGTATCCTGCTCTCATTTATTGGCTATAAAACAGGGTAACCATCCATCGCCCATTTCATATTTATTTTTACGTCTTTTCCACAGAACATATTTGTTTTTAAAGTCAAATGAATAAAAAGATCTGGTTGAAAGAGATGTTGTGAGTTTCATTGTTGGTGCTGCTCTGATATCGTCAAATTATTTCTTACAAATAGCAGTGTTGCGACTTGATCTGCAATGAAGAATGAGATAACATGAAAATGTTTTTTTTTTTTTTTAACTTATGTTTCAGTCCTAGTTAGATTCCTTAACTACATTCCCTTATGAAGTAAACAGAAGAGAAACAAACACATCTTCAATTCATATCATTTTCAAAATTTTTCACGCAATACCAGTCAACAGACTAATTTAATTGCTACATAAAATACTAGCTTTGTAATGATCGAGTAAGGCATTTGTCTTTTCAATGGTAAATGCTCCTTCATTGATAGCATTTCGTTGTTTTAATTTTGATGAAACAAAAGTCGCCATTTGACTTTATTCCTTATACTTAGAGTATCCTTTTTACCCCATTCATAAGCTAAAAATCTCAGAATTTTCCATTCATTAGTTTTCCCAGTGGTAATGGAATGGCCATTAAAGATCTCTATTTTAATGTCATGTTCATGTTCCCAAAATAAAGGGAGAAACACACCATATTCGTATGAACTAAATCTTTTGATTATCATTAGTTATGTACATGTAGCATCTTATTTGTGTTTCTTGTTTACTGGGAATGAAGGAAGAAAAAGATAATTTTTAAGAAAAAAGAAAAACATACTTTGTTCTACAAGTATAATTAGTCTAACTCTTAGCACTCACTCGAGACCATCTGTGGTTCATTGATTACTAGTTAGATTGTAATCGAGGGGACCTGGAATAGAATCCCACTTGCATCATTGGTCACACGGGCGTGTCTTCTTGCAAGGCAGGTAAGTACTGGTGAAACCCATAAACATGAGCAAGTGAAGTTCGCTGTGATGTGGTTGAAACATGGTGAAAGTCAGTAAATCATTCAACTAACACTGAATAAAAGTTTAAACATGCTTACACTTCTGTTGTAAAAATAATATAAATTAGTTTATCGTTTAACTTGTTAAATGTGAACTTAACTACCATCCTCGTTAACCCAGTTCCGATGTATTCCTTAAACTACATTCATGATGAATGGTAATACTTCACACCTGGGTTAACGAGGGTGCTTCACTACTTGAGTTTCAAATTAATTTATTCACTCAGTCTTTCTTAAGCGTCAATAATATTAAACCATCTGAAAGAGACGAATCAAGTACAAATAAATTGAAACATAATATAAAAGTAACAACGACAACAAAGGTTATAAAATAAAAGAAATATCATGTAAGTACTACCGATACGACGGAATTGAGGCGATAAGGTGCTTCCGTACTTTGTTGCAACCATATCGCTTGTCGTGACGTCATCAAACTTTATTGATCCTTAGATTTACTTCACACTTAACATATACACACAACAGTTGGCGCGGATTTTATCTCATTATCTATAAAAGAAGAACTTCCTCGATGTATAAAGATGATATACAATCACAGAAACACAGAAATGGATATCTTTATGATCTGACCTTCGTCAGATGATCACCTACGTCCGTGAAATGATGGACGAACAAACAGATCTAGAAGTCTATTTTCGAATTCAAAGGACCATCTAAAATGAAAGATATCGGTAATTGAAATAGGAATACCTTTTAAGTAATCATAGAAGTTTCGTTGATACATCGGTAGTTCAAATTTCTTTGCCGAAGTACATTTTGCTGGTCGTCATCCTCTGTGTTTACAGTTGACTCGTAGAATGGCGCGTAATAACTTTGACGTAGGTTGGATAGAGTATTCAATACGGCGGTTAATCGGGCCATCATCGAGCTAGCATTTTTTTCCCGAAATTTGCAAATCTAAACTACAAATACTTTTTTTCGGGCAATGAATTTTCGGTGCAACTTTTTCTGGGGATTAATATGTTCATTTTCTGACGTGGAATGCAAAAATAAAAACTTTTGCAATTAGTTCCAACCCATCTGATACGTTGACTGAACTACTGGTCGTAACAATGAAACATCAACCATAATCCACCATTATTTCTCGATAAACTACCCAAAAGCATGAAATAAATAGAGGATAATCAACTAGTTGTGATATTAAAATCTGTCACGAGACTGGGATGAAATGCAGTTGAAAGACGAATCCTGTGGTAGAGAGTTTTAAACCACATCAAACTCCATTCGAGTGATAGATTTATGACATAATCTCCCTTGTTTTTGGAGTAATTAATGTACCAAAAATTTATGATTTTTTTTTTCCTACACACATTTGAGAAAAGTACTGTTTGACGATGTTTCATTTTTAGCTCTACTGGCTGTAAGCCAACAGAGCTTATGTCATGGCGTGGTTTCCGGCGTCCTTCTATCTGTCTGTCCGTCTGTCCGTCCGTTCTTTTTTTTTTTTTTTGTTTACGCAATAAAGTCTCCATTTGTGGTCGGATTTTCGTGAAACTTGCACAGGTTTTTATGTCATTATGTCATCAATAGCTTGAACTCTACTGATTTTGCGAAAAATCTGACAATCTGTGTGAGAAAAGTAGCCATTTAAAGTTCAAAATTTTAAGTTCTTGTTTACGCGATAAAGTCTGCATTTGTGGTCGGATTTTCATGAAATTTGCACAGTTTGTTTATCTCATCAATAGCTTGAACCCTATTGATTGTTTTAAAAAAATGTGACAATTAGTTTGGGAAAGTAGCCATTTAAAGTTCAAAAATTCAATTTCTTGTGTACGCAATGAAGTCTGCATTTGTGATCACATTTTCGTGAAAGTTGCACAGTTTGTTTATCTCATCAATAGCTTGAACCCTATTGATCTCGAAAAAAATCTGACAATCAGTACGGTAAAAGTAGCCATTTGAAGTTCAAAATTTCCAATTTTTGTTTACGCGATAATGTCAGCATGTGTAATCGGATTTTCATAAAACTTGCACAGTTGCTTTGTATCATCAGCAACTTGAAACCTCTTGATTTTGAGAATTGTTTAATATTATTTTTTATAACTTAAACGCCAACTCATGTCAGATCCTATATATCTGAAAATTACGAATTTTCTTTTATCACATGATCACATAATACCGCCTTACGGCAGTGTATAAAACCCGTGACTTATTTTGGATCATACACTAGTGTATTATTGTTTTTGGGGTCCTTGTTCTCGTTGATTTGTAGTTATGAGGGCGTGAAGCCTGCGAAACCAACCACAACATGTGCCGGAATTTATACCACTACACCATTACGCTCGTAAATGACGTCATTGTTGCTTAGACCTCTACGCGGTTGGAAAATTTTCAGATATTCGTCTTTCATAAGAAAAAGACATGCGGGGAAAGTTGTTTAACTTTAAAATAAAATTGTTGAAAATATTTTTATCTATCACTGCTATAAGCTACTTTTGACGGCGTAAATGTCACGGAGCTAATCTTCTTGTGTATGTACACATTTCAAACTACATCTGTAAACCCCCAGTCCCTGTAGCTCAGTCGGTAGCTTACAGAACTTGAGAACAGGAGGTCGCTGGTTCGATCCCCGGCTTGGCTAATTTCTTTCCGAGGATTGATGATAGTCATTGCGACAGGACTCATTCCTCACCGCTGACCATTGTTTCGACGATGGTTATGTGGGAAAGCAGCTGGTGGCTTGGAAAGAATATTATGTGGGGCATTGGTGAAGAAAACTCTAGTAAAGCATGGATAGGTGCACTGGCCGCTGCGATATAACTGAAATAATGTTGAAAACGGCGTTAAACACCATACAATCAATCAATCATTCAACATCTGTAAACAAGGACCTGTGAATAGTATAACAGCTAAGGGTGATGAAGCAGAATACTTGTTTCTCTGTCATGCGTTTTATGTGATAAATATATAGAATCTAACATTTGTGTTTATGTATTATCATTTTCATCAAATGCGTTGATCAAAATGTGTAAGTCAAGGCTGATAAAAAATGATAATACATAAACGCTAATGTAAGATCCTCTTTTTATCACAAAACCTCCCCTGTTTTCACGAATTTTCTTGTCTTACACACGCTTGAGTTAATATTCTCTGACGTCATATGGGAGCTATATGTGACGTCATTTCTTATAACGTTGTATTCTTGTACGTTCTTTCCAAACACAACGTCGTGAGTCGGTCTCGTCTTACATTTTTTTTCTTTTGCAGCTTACGTTCCTTGCGAGTTTTCCAGGATCAGGAAATAGTTGGACACGATATTTGATAGAAGAATTGACAGGTGAATGTATTTATTCACGTGTTTGTATATCGTAACAAGCTAGTAAACAAAGTTTGTCCGTGTATTTGTACTTAGTAATTTAAAGGCAACAAGATTTTTCCCAACTATACATGTACGTACTTGTAACTGATAGATAAATATTGTTTTCTCCACGTATTAGCACTTTGTAGCTTAGCTTACAGATAGAGTTTTTTGTGACTGTGTGTATTTGCATTTTGCAGCTCACAGATGCATGAATTCTTCTCCATATATCCGATTTTTACAATACTTGAATTCATAGGTAAACCTAACAGACCTGTCACCGTATACATGTATTCATATTTTGTAACTAACGGATAGATTTCATCAATTTATCCGTATTTTGTAACTGTCAAATAACGTTTTTTATCCACCTACTTGTACTTATTAAGTGGTACCTAAATGCACCAAGCATGTTTTCTGATTGCCTGTTTCGATACGTAAACCTGTGTTGTTGAATTCAAACTGTCATAGAAAAGAAAAGTGTAATACATGTATGTAAGAATAAGAGTAAGGATAAAAATAGATAACCTATAATAATGAGCGAAGGATAGTTTTCCTTAATCTCAATAACCATTTTCATACAAATACAACAGTTACGTGGCTGCATGAAAAAAAAAGTCGGTGATATGAAAGAAATTCCCAACTTCAGTCAACCTCTGGGTATAAAAGAAATTCAACCCCTGAAATTTTCGTATGGTAAAGTTATTTAGTAAGACCTATTTTCGTGTACCTGTTTTCGAACTAGAGATGATTACCGAGTTTTTTTCGCGAACTATGAAGTACATGACGTCACCCTTTTTCCAGAAAAATCGCTGCTATTGAGAGTAAATGTTTTTGTTATGATACTCAATATTTTTAGATGTTTTATGATAAAATGGTGTTAAAAACAACTCCTAAATTGATAGAAGGGACCAAAATGCCATACTTTTTGCTGTTCTGCTATTCTGGTGCTGCTGTCACGAGAGGGACAATGGCCGCCATAACGCTCATTCGTTCTTTTCAGGGCGCTTCAAACACTAAAGATAACTGATTTAGAACTATTCATTTATATTGCTCAAAACCAGTTCATTCTTTTGGTACTACACAGTTTTGTTGAGTGTTGGTGTACATAATCTTTTTTCATTTTTTTTTTAAAGATATTTCTATAGATCTTTTAAAAGACTCGAATTGAGGTCGGGTTTGTCCTACGCCAATTCAGCTTCCGGCACAAGATTGAAAGATGAAATATATTGTTACCGTTGAATGATTCAAGCAAAATTTATGGTTATAAATATTCATTTAAAGTGGAATTTTGGGGTTATCAAACTTTTTTGTAATAAGTACTTCATTAAGACATGTCTAAACTAAAATTGTAAATTAGGTCCCTCGAAAACTGGTCAGTCCAACGTACTTTGCATTGAAGAATAGAAATTCGTTTTTATTGCATCTAGTGTGCAAGAAACATGTAAGAAGTTAGTTCGAGTTTGATGGAAGATCAAACTGTACATTTGAGATGTGCTGTGGCTAAAGGGGGCTTAATGCATCTCCGTGATATGCATCATACCAAGCATATCATCACATAATTAGCGATCTATAAAATCAATTTTGTCTAACAACCGACTAAATCATGAGATACACTGACATGTAGAAATTTTATCAAAAGCAAAAGGTGTCTGTCCAGATCATCCTGCGCAGACTGCACAGGCTGACCCAAGCCGATACTTTTTGCAATGCATTAAGCCCCCTCTTTATAGAGTATGACTCTTAGATTTCATTCATGAACAGCAATTATGATTCCATATTTTTAGTCGTAGCTTTATCACTGATAAAATATCAATTGTGGGATATATTTAGTAAATGTATCTCGCCTTGTATGCTGTATTTACCGTTGTTTCAGGAATCTACACAGGGGCAATGCACAACGACAGCAGACTGCGAACAGTATTTATGGGTGAAGGGCACCACGAGAACGTGATCGTGATAAAAACTCACAGGGACATTAACCAGTCCGCTGCCCTCCGCGTGGACAAAGCTATCCTTCTTATCAGAGATCCATTCGAAAGTATAAGAAGCTTCTACAACTTTGTGAAAACAAAGTCACACCTAGGAATTATCGACGAAAAACATCTAGACAAGCAAGGTGAGACGTCGGCCCTTATTCACCAACCATACTTAATAACATTCATTTGTCTAATTCTCAAGAAATTTATAAATCTGAAAGTAAAGCAAGTTCTGATTGGCTGATTCAAACTTGGTTTAACCAACTAGAAATTGCGCTACTGTCTAAATCCAGAATAAGGCGAAAAATGCAATTAAGAATGAATGGTGGCATATTTCTGCCACGAGATATGAGGTAAGTATCGGGATAATTTTAAAATGCTATCGCGAAAGATCACAGTTTCCTGGAAATTTTATCTAGATAGTGAACAATTTTCTGAAAAAAAAAAGAAAAAAATCACAAAAAACTTTGCTACCTACAAAATTTTACACAGATCAGAAAATATTTTATCGCAGAATTTCTTATTCGTGCATGAAGCTGACCTTCGAGATAAAACTGTCGCGATAGTTCTACCCGTTCCTCAAAACTGAACCAGTGGCATTATTCTGGGTACATGTTATTCGGATATCTTTAACTTAATCTGTTAATCGTAAATAAAACTCATTAATACCCTGTTTGGTTATTTTACATACTGCCTATTGAAGCCATTTTACACATCTCAAATATCATCTACTCGTACTACGGGCATAGGGTTGGAGACGAAGATGTTCTGAAACCGTTTCTATCTATAGGCCACGTGAATGTCAGTTGTGGGCACGAACGCAAGAAAAAACCTGATAAAAGTGAGAAATATCGCGATATCTTTATCTTGAAACTTTTTATTATCTAGATAATATTTCCAGGAAGGTACTTTTCATAAATTATCGCAAATAATTATCTCGTATCTCGTGGCAGAAATCTGCCACCATATGAATGTCTGGTTAATACAGCACCTGATCAATCCTTTTGCTGCCTGCCTGATAATTGAATCTGTAACATAAAAATATTAGTAGTGGTACCAGACGAAAGAATTATTAACTTGCCCATATTAAACGCTTTTGCATGCGACTACTCAAACGTTGCTGAAATTCTCGGAATTGTCTTTGAATGGGTAGAACAAACCGTGGGGAAAAGAAAAAAATGCTGGTTACCAACATTTTCTCATTTTCCAACAATGGGTTTAAAGGTCCTTCTTTCTCAGTGTCGTTTAAATATGTGATTCTTTAGTAAAGAGTTAAACCCATGACTTACTTTCAACACACTCGTGCACTGCAGCATGTTTTATATGTCAGTATAATTTATTTTGTAATTGTGAGCCAGAGAACACGAAAGTATCCTATACATCTTTGTGGAATTTTGTATTACTCCATGCCGTCAAAAAAGGTCTCCGAATCGCACTATTTTAACTTCCACTGTTAAAGAAATTTCTATTTTTGTCCATCGAGTCAGTATACCTAAGACGATTGTGAAATTTATCAAATTTTGAGAGCTCTTGTTAAAGATGACACGTTTATTCATTATCATAGTTATTAAAATTCATACTTTTAGAATTTTGATCGTTTCAGATTTTAAAACATTCGCTGCAGAAAAGGTGGCCAATTACACTGCATTTAATCTCCAATGGCTGAACGAGTTTACAGGCAGCGTACTTATTGTCTTCTTCGACGATTTGATTAACGATCTCCTGAATTCTGTCACAAAGATAGCAACCTTTCTCGGCACAAAGGTGACCTTGAAAAAGCTGTGGTGCCTCAACAAATCCAACAACGGACATTTCAAACGAGGTTCAAAACCAATCTGGCTTAGTAGGTCCAACTTGCTGAATGCTGACCTAGAGAAACAGTTTACCGTGTCAAAAAGATTAGTCTTGGAAGAAAGCAGTAGACGAGTTTCCAATTTTACATCATTGCTTTAGAACTTTATCAGACAACACAATTCTAGACTCGTTTAAACTGAAATTTTACAGACGACTGAATAGATGTGCATCAAGTGATTGGATTTATCTTTGAAAGAAACTATTTCGGGAAAAGGAGAAATTGCTGGTTATTAGCATTTTCTCCTTTTTCACAATGTTCTCAAAGGCCTTCTTCTGTAGGGTCTTTAAAAATCGGGGTTGTATGGTAAAGGTAAAAGATTTAATCTGTTCACATTTGTTTGGTATTAAAAGCCATTCTCCACACAATGTGACTAAGGCTTGTACGCTGAAGAAGAAGTTTCCCACCTGGTAAAATGGCTCCTTCAAACAAAAGGGTCTTCTCAAAGATCAATTACCGCCACATGTGGGCTTTTATTTTTACACTTTATTCCTCCTCTCTTACCTCTGATTATATTTACGTGGGAAGGTAGCCTATGGCTTGGAAAGAGAGTGGCAACGCCAGTAAAAATAAACACAAAACTTTCGGAAAGTATCGATATTTACCATGTAGGCCGACGTTAAACACCAAACAAACAGTTGCCGACTCAAAATTCTTACGAAATGCACTAAGTTAGATACGTTGATATTATTTTATAAGCAATTTTTCCTATTTTCACACAATGTCCAGGGTCCGTATTAAACCATCTTAGAAATATTCTTAGTATAATTCTCAAAGATTTTCTAAATTTGAAAGTAACACAACTTCTGATTGCCTAAACCAAATGGTTTATCCAATCAGAAGTTGTGCTACTTTAAATTTAGAAAATTCTTGAGAAAAAGACTGAGAATATTCCTAAGAGAAGTTGGTGAATACGGACCCCGATGTCATCTGAAGACGTGTAGAAAAGCCACATCTTTACAGTTACAGGTGAATTGCAATTTAATTGTCAAACCCACCTTGGGTATCTGGATGCATTCACTCATATTTGAAAGCATCCGGATACCCAGCTTGACGATTTGAATTTATAAGCAGTTTCTTCTATTTTCACATGGTCATAAAAAGGTGTACAAAAAGCTTATCTTTACAGTTTAGCTTAATTGGGTTTTAATTGTCAAACTCACTATGGGTATACGGACGCATCCACTCATATCATTCCAAACTTGAATGAAAGCATCTGGATACACAGCGTGACGATTTGAATTTATAAGCAATTTTTCCTATTTCCACTACATGTCATCAGAAAAAGCGTACAAAAGGCTCATCTTTACACTTGTAGTCCAAATGCACTGGAATTGTCAAACTCACCCTGGGTATACGGATGCATTCATTCATTTCATTCCAAGCTTGAATAGAAGTATCTTTTCAGTTGTAGTTTAGTTGTAACTGAATTGTCAAACTCACTCTGGGTATCCGGCTTTATCTGCATTTATTCATATCACTCCAAGCTTAAATGAAAGCACGTGACGATTTGAATTTATTCCTCTTACACGGTTGAATATCATTCCGACCCTTTTTGATTTGGAGAGACTGAACTTAATTGCCGTAAATTCAAATAAAATGTTAAAATGTCTTAAGAATACGCTGATTTTTCCGCAATATTGAAATTTTCAAGAAAGTCTCTTGCTGCAACTGAAAACTTCAAATAAGTATGCGATACATTTGCTAACCTACTGAAATTGAGTAACCTACTATCGTTAGATGTGCATAACATGCATGAAATATTGGGTCATTTTTCCCCATCTTTTTTTTTGTCAACAAGAATATTTGGTAATCATGGTTTGCCCAATAGAACACGCAGTATCAGTCCTTTGTACACATGTATCATAAATGGGCCCACGAATGGTCTCAAGAATGGCTCAACAGAATAAAGGTGAATGAAATTCAAAGCGCATATGATGCTAAAAACGTCGTGTAAATTTGTTAAGTGCGAGATATGTTTACAGAATATTTAGAACTTTACAAACATGGTATAAACTCAGGGATTAATATTGGTCATATTTTTTTATAATCCTTTTACCTTTTGCAGATGGTATGATTATTATTGGCAACTCCCGAAATGATAATAAAAGTATTCTAAATAAGTTGTGTACTTGATGTGACAAAAATTAGGCTTTTGGGATAAGGAAAGGGTATTCAAAAGATGAATACTCCTGTTATAACAATGTTGCGTTTTGGACATTGTTGATAAGTTTAAGTACTTGGGCACTATAGTTTCCTGGGTAACTTGCAATAATAGCGAAGATATAGTTGATGAATGTCTTAAGGCTTTATGTATCTTATCAAAAGAAGCGGTCTTTAAAACTAAAAAGAAACATTCAAATGGTCGATTTTTTTTTTTTTTTTTTTTTTTGCGAAGGGGGGGTGGTCGTTCTAAAATTACTCTGCTGAGATATGAGGTTTTTAAAAGTCTAAAAAGTAGAACATGTACTCATTAAAAAAAAAAAAAACATTCCTGGTGAAAGGAAATGTACATGTTATTGGGTTGTTAATGCAAAGATAGGATATTATTATGTGCATTTTGAACTTTATGTAAAAATTTGGGATGTTGGATCATACTGAAAAATATATTATAATACTTGATTTCAAAATATGTATTTGAAGATTATCTACAGAACTATTCGGGTCTCAAATGTTAATATGTTATTGAATGATAATGGATTTGAAAAAATCCACCATCTATCGATGCTAAAGTTTTTTATACCTATGTTAAAACAAAGGTTGTTGGAAAATTTAATTCATTGTAATAATTCTACAATTTCAATTTATTCCCCTTTTAATACAACTTATGATATGAAAAATTGCTAAATATTATGCGCTTTCAACTTACGACATAATAATTTTTTTGGGGGAAAAAAAAGAGAACATTCTCACGCTCATTACGAATACATTCTAGTCGTTTCTTTAAAGACAGAATGCCGAGAAATTAAAGAATTTGTAATGAAACCCTTAGCCAAACCATTCTAGCTTTTGCAAATTCTGTGTGGAAAGGAAAAACTGCTAACAACCAGCATTTTCTCCTTTCCCCAATGTTTGCCAACATTTTAAAAAAGAATTCATATGACTCCAGCCACACTTTATTTGTCTACTGCAAATGCTTTCAATTTGAGTTGGTCTAAAATTTTGTCGTCTTATAAAGAGTTCATCTAAGAATTTAGCCATGCTTTGGCAAAAGTAGGCTTGATGCATCTCCGTACTCCATGATACCGAGCAAGTCATCACATAATCAGAGATCCATAAATTGCATTTTAAATCACGCGGTAGAATGGTCCTTGGACATGCAGGGAATTGACCAAAAGCAGAGAGTTTCAGCCGTCCGCGCAGGCTGACCTTGGTCGATACTGTTTGCAGATACATTAAGCCCCCCTTTTCACAGAGCCTGGCTCAATTTTATACAAGTGTAACTGTTGAACCCATTTACCTTCTAAAACAAAAGTAGAAGACGGTCTCATACAATCCTTGTAAAATAGGGGTAATCAACAGGAGTAAATGGTGTAAAACATGAATAGATGTGGAACCATTGCTACAGATGGAGAAACTGCTCAATATTTTCTCGTTTTATCTCAATGTTTACAACGTGACCTCCTGTCTTTGTTTATAAAGCGACCTTAATCAAAATGCCAAAGTCTGACTGCAAAATGTTAAATGTTTGTCCAATGTAGCTACAAAAAAGAGCAAGCTAGCATGGAAGAAAAAGCCATGGTTTATGGGATTGTTCAAATTTATTGTATGGAAGAAAGTAAACGATAATTCATTACAGGACTTCTTAGTTAGTTTGTTTGTTTGTTTGAATGGTGTTTAAAAGCGTTTTCAACATTATTTCAGTTATATCGAGGCGGTCAGTACACCTATCTATGCTTTCCTTAAGTTTCATTTACCAGTACTTCGCACAACATTCTGCCCAAGCCACGGCTGCTTTCCCACGTAAGCAATGTCGAAGCAATGATTAGCGGTGAGAGATGACTAAATCCTGTCGCAATGACTATCATCAATCCTCATAGAGAAATGCCGAACTGGGGACTCGAACCAGCGACCGACCCCATTGTATCAAGTAAAAGATCTTCTGGGTCCGTATTCACCAACCATTCTTAAGAACTTTCTTGGTCTTGTTCTCCAAAATTTTCCAAATTTGAAAGTAAAACACCTTCTGATTGGCTAAACCATTTGGTTTAGCCAATCAGAAGTTGTGTTACTTTCAAACTTAGAAAATCTTGAAGAATAAGTCTAAGAACGTTCCTAAGAATGGTTGGTGAATACGGACCCTGTTTTCACAAAAGTTGATGTTATTAAAAAAAAAAAACTAAAATCGTCGATGCTTTTACAATATTCATGGAAACAGGTTATATCGACTTGTTTTTTACCGTAAACAGAACAAGAAACTGGGAGTGTTCTTATCTATTGACATAAATGATAACGTCAACAGACCAGGGTAAACCTAGAACATGCTGTCAACGGTCTTTAACAGAAACAGTGACAACAGCAATGTGTCACATACAAGGAGTCCACAGTACACCAAGGTCACAGTCATGGTATAGCTTTCAAACTCAAATAGGATTTAGCCGTTTGCCAAGCAATTCCGCCTGAGCCATGCTCTGGCAAAAGGGGGCTTAATGCATCTACGCGATCCATAATACCAAGCAAGTCATCACATAACTAGGGATCAACAAAATCTATTTCGTCTAATAGTCGACTGCATCATGAGGTAGAATGGTCCTTGGACATGTAGAAAATTGACCAAAAGCAAAAAAGTTCGTCCCACTGCGGACTGCGCTGGCTGACCTGGGTCGATACCTTTTGCAGATGCATTAAGCACCCTTTTCACAGAGCATGGCTCAATTTAAGCGACCTGAGGAGTAAACCTTTTGAAAATATTGATGAAAAAGGAGAAAATGCTAGTAATCAGGATTATGGCCTTTTCCCAAAATGTTTTCTAGCCTTCCAAGGATAAATGTCGTTTAATTTCTCGTCTACACGTGCGTTTGATTTTTTATTTGGATTTTTTTCTTTTGCCCTTTGTAAAAAAAAAAATAAGCAAAGGCAGCATAATTAGACAGAAAGAAATGCGTTAGTTTGATTTGCAGTATTTTACAATACAACAAAACTTAAAAGTTCTGGGTCAAGTAAAAAAAAAAATAACACATTTACAATGTTAAGTTTTATTTACCCCTTTATCAGAATTCAAAATTCTAGAATTGTGCAAATTGAAGGTATTTACAGACGACGTACTAAATACCACTCGCAGCATGACATTTTTCTTTCAAAGGGTAGAAAGCATTGTGGGAAAAGGCGAAAATGCTAATTACTAGCATTTTCTCCTTTTCCCACGATGTTTTCAAAAGTCATCTTCCTCAGGATCGTTAAAACAAAGGGTTATTTCGAAACAGTTTCATCAAAATCTATGATAAAGACTTGTCTTCATACGGAGTAGAGATTTTTAGCCATCAAAGAAAAAGAAAATTCCTCATTCATTTACCGTCGGTAAAAGTAGCTTTTGCGAACGCTGTAGATCAAGATCAGTCGGCACAAAACGTGCAGTCTGATCTTGGATCTACACCCGTCATTTGCAGTCTGATCTTGGGTCTACACTGGCCCATCATGTGCAGTCTGACCTTGGATCTACACCCGTCCACTGCCTGATACTAAAGTATAACCCGAAAACTGTCTTTGATTGAAGCACTAAGTAATCTACTTTAGATCCCCAAAAAGTCGCGCTGATTTGATAGCGAAAGAATTTAACCCTCACGCTGCTAAGCGCGACTTACTGACCTTTTGCGGACGGTGTAGATTAAGATCAGACTGCGCAGAACGTGCAGTCTGATCTTAGATCTACACTGTCCGACAAGGAGATATCTTTCCCTGAAAAAAATACTTCGGAATAGCAAAATTTTGGTTTTTACTATCGGTTTGAAAGTTTCATGTCACTTAATTACCAGGTGAAGGATTAATGTAACAGAGAGAGAGAGAGAGAGAGAGAGAGAGAGACCTTGACAAAGGTTTTGTTGGATATAACATGTAATTTTGACTATGTACACTTGTACACGTCTATTAAAATATATGTTCTGTTCTGTTCTGTTCTGTTCTGTTAATGGTCGAACAAGTTTTTCATTTTTTGTGGTAGACAGATGATCACGACAAGAAACACGGCCACAACCAGCATAAAGACCCCGTGTATGATCAGCATATAAAATGTAAAACTGCTCTGCTTCTGCAATAAAAACAACAAATAAATGAACTATGCTCTAGCAAAAAGAAGTTTAATCCATCAGCGTGATGCATGATTCCCAGTAAGTCTTCATTTACTAGTTATTATGGATCCATAAAATCCATTTTGTCTTCCAACCAACTGCGGTTTTAGGTAGAATGGTCATATGACATGCAGAAAATGACCAAAAACAAAATGGTTCGACCCAAGACGGCCTGCGCCGACTGCATAGCCTGACCTGGGTCGATACTTTTTGCACCCTCGTTAACCCAGCTGTGAAGTTTTGCAGATGTGTTAAACCCGCTTTTCACAGAGCATGGCTCAATTACAGTTCAACCTGTGTTAAACCTTTACCAGATGGCAACATATTAGACTCGTCTAAATTTGAATCAATCGCACACAACAATTTAGATGTCTCTAAACCCCTGGAATCAGGGTCCGTATTCACCAACCATTCTTAAGAACGTTCTTAGACTTATTCTTCAAGATTTTCCAAGTTTGAAAGTAACACAACTTCTGATTTAGCCAATCAGAAGTTGTGTTACTTTCAAATTTGGAAAATTTTGGAGAACAAGACCAAGAATGTTCTTAAGAATAGTTGGTGAATACGGATCCGGATCTGTCTTAAATAGGTAATAAAAGGAAAAGAAGAAAATGCTGTTATCCAGCAGGGTTTTTTCTTCTTACAAAAGGTTTTCAAAAGCCTTGCTGCTTCGGGTCTATCAGTGCATGCTTTGATATAAATATCACCATTTTATCAGACGCTCTGTTGTAAAGTTCAGCTGTAAGTCTCCAGCTGACCCTAAAACTATCAAAGTTTTCAGAAATCGATCGCTAGATGCGCACGCATCAATTCTGCAACGACGCGAACTCTTTAATCGAGTACTCAGCAAGATGGTGGCCTTCAATGAAATGCCTCGGGTGTCAACTCTAACGCGTCTTTTGGACAAAGAAATTAACGTTTTGACTGGTAACTTAGTCACACAAACATATGAGCCATGCTCCGGCAAAAGGAGACTTAATGCATCTCCTAGATGCATGATACTAATCAAGGAATCACATAATCATGGATTCATAAAATCCATTTTGTCTCATAACCGACTGTATCATAGGTAGACTGGTCCTTTGAATACAAAAAAAAAAAAATGATCAGTAGCGAAAGGTTTCGGCCGAGGTCAGCCTGCGTGGACTGCGGAGGCTGACCTGGCTAGATAATTTTGCAGATTCATTAAGCCCCCTTTTCACAGAGCATGGCTCATACGTAAATAAAGCTGCGAATAAAATTCTTGTGCGCTATATACGGAGAATTTATATTCGCTAAAGTTATAGTTACCGAATGACTCTGGGCTTGTTCGCGTCGCGTCGAACTTTCGAATATTTACCAAGAAACATAAATCTACGACTAACGGTGGACAGTAAATACCGATTGCCGGTCAATGAACTGGATTCGGACAACCGGGATTCAACTCATGACCTTATTGCTAGAAGTTCTACTTACAGATCCAACGTCTGAAATCAAATTCGAAGAAGAGTTAGTTCTGTGGACCGCACCATGGGCTGGAAAATACACATTGTTATCTTGTAATATTGGGCAGAAATGAATATGAGCCGTGCTCTGTGAAAAAGGGGTTTAATGCATATGCTGAGAGTGTCGATTCAGATCAGGCTGCGCAGTCTGCTAGAGCTGACAAGCGTCGAAACTTTTTGCCATATGTCAATTTTCTAAGTGTCAAAGGACCAGTTTAATTCATTCTACATCAGGATTCAGTCGGTTCTTCGACAAATAGGATTTTATGAATCCATAATTATGTGACTAGCTTGATATAATACATCATGGAGAAGTATTAAGCCCCCTTTGATCAGATCATAGCTCATTTATTACTGTCACCAAGAGGAAACATTTAAACCTTTAACAAAAAAATCTCTACCATTAACTATCCAAAAGAAGACAGCCTTCGAAAATATTAAGGAAAAGGAAATACATGTAAACGCAGGTAAACAGCATTTCTCCTTTTTCCACTGTGTTTTCAACCGTTCTAAAAGAAAATTTAATTATTTAAGTCATATGTGATATATTGTCTGCAAATGATTCAAATGTGGACAATTCCAAAGTTTTCTGGTTTATCAAACAGGTAAGAAAACGAAGATATCATATGATATAGAATACACGGAACAAAAAATGTTGCCAGTATGTTTACAGAACATTGTTGACCCTTAAGCTGCTGAGCGCGACCTAAGGACCTTTTGCGAACAGTGTAGGAAGGCGCCACGGTAGGAAGCTCCGGACGTATGTTGGAGTGGAGCCGGCGTGGGTGCAGATCTTGGTTGTAGTAGCAAATATTCAAAGTGTAAATCAAAGATAAGGCTGCACTGTCCGATAACGAGATATTTTTCCTCAAAAAAAAAACGTTGCAATTTGGTTTTTACCATAACTTGAAGGTATCATTTAACGTATTCAGCGGGAAACGGGTTAATAATAGAGGCCTAAAAAATCCTTGTTTTACAGAAATGGATAACTCTCTTTTCATATTTTTTTCAGTGATATCACGACTACACTACACCTATCTACATTTACTGGATTGTATCTCACCATTAGGTAAAGATGAAGAACCTCCATGACGATCTGTTCCTGCAGTAATCGAGCTCGGCAGAGCATAGTTACATTTTCCACGCTCTACCCAATAGACCTACGAAGATGTTTCCGTTATCCTGTAGATTTGTGGGACCAACGTTTCCTGGGTTTGGGGAAAACACGTATCTACATTTGCTTGATTGTATCCCACTATTAGGTTAAGATGAAAAACCTCCACTACGATCATTTCCTAGGGTAATCGAGCTCGGCAGAGCATGGTTACATTTTCCACGCTCTACCCATTAGATCTACGAAGATGCTTTCGTAATCATGTAGATATGTGGGACCAACGTTTCCTGGGTTAGGGGAAAACACATAATGATCTACATTTGCTTGATTGTATCCCACTATTAGGTTAAGATGAAAAACCTCCACTATGATCATTTCCTGGTGTACTTGAGCTCGGCAGAGCATGGTTACATTATTCGCGCCCTACCCATTAGACCTATGAAGATGCTTCGGTAATCATGTAGATTTGTGGGACCAACGTTTCCTGGGTTAGGGGAAGACTTAAAACTGGATCAAATTCAGAGGGAAACCATAGAGCCATGGGTAATCCATAAACCATAGAGCCATGGGTTATCGGACCTTTGCTTTGAAATATGGATTTGCATCTACACTTTGGGCTGTATGTTTTCGTTGAGCACTAGACAAGTAAGTTTGATACATTATACATTATACCCATAAATACTGTTTATTGTTGTAGACGGACGGGTGACCAACGGACGGTGAAAAAGCACAATAGTTCACCTGGAGCACTACGTTCTAAGGTATGCTAAAAACGATACACTGGTCAAACCACAACACTAAGAGTGCTAAAACGCTAAAATTCTTAACCTAAAGGGAGCTAGATAAAGTTTTTTTGTTGTCAACGGACAAGTAAACAACGGACGGAGAAAGATCACAATAGCTCATACTGAGCACTTCATTTGGAGGTATGCTAAATATAGGATCTTACACGAGTTGGCGTTTGAGATAAGACTTTTTTAAACGAGTCAAGGAAAAAATGTTATTGTCTAAAGCGAGCCTTTAGCAAACTTAAGATTTTTTTCTTAACAAGTTCAATAGAAATTTTATCTTAAAAGCCAACGAATGTCAGATTCTTTTTATCACATAACACATTTTAACAAATTATAGATAAGAAGATGCAAAACCATCAATAGATCCACATAAGGTAATATCCATTTCACTTCTATGAAATACGTACAAAATGACTTCAAAAATGACGTCAAACAATTGTCATGAATTCAAACGTTTATACACTGGCCTTTGAATCTCCAATGGTTTATAAATCATGGATCACTAAAATTTTCCTAGGTCGATAATTGAGCACTTATATAAGGACATTGGTGCATTGCCTGTATAGATAACGGAATGCTGAAATTGTCACTGACACCGTTACTATAAACAGCACATTGACGACTGCCTCTATGTTGTATATGATTTGACATACTGTATACTAGAGGTAGTAGCCAATGTGCTATTTATAGTAACGGTGTCCGATAGCCTAAATAAAAATTTATTATCCCGTGATAGAACAATGGCGTTTCAATGGCCTATGGTGTATAGGATAAGAAAATTCGTACTGGTTTATTACAATGAAAACAAAGAAGGTTATGTGATAAAACGATAATTGGTCAAATCACAACACTAAGGATGCTAAAATGGTAAAATTCTAAACCTAAGGGTGCTAGATAAAGCTAGCATCTCTGGGAAAAAAGCAAACTTATTTTTGATCCAAATATCGGATTTTAAAGACAAATGCTAGCTTTTTCTCCAGTCTGATCTTGATCTACAATTTCTGCACAGGTGATTAAAATCAATCTTAGCACTTTAAGGATGGAAAAGGAACCAGATGCAGTGTCTGCCTCACGTTGTCTTTCACATGACATTGATCAGTCAGAGTGCATTTGGGCCAGTCAGAAGTTGTTTACTTTCAAATTTAGAAAATCTTGGAGAATTAGACTAAGAATATTCCTATGAAAGGTTGGTGAGTATTCAACAAAATGCTATTATCACACAGTGTTGGTCACAGACTAGACTGTAAGTTCGGTTCAGTCTGATCTCGAAGCACTGGGTCAAAGGCACCACTTCTATATAGCACCATTTTATAAAATGAGCCTGGCTCGTTAAAAAGGGGATTTAATGCATCTGCGAAAAACATCGGCCCAGGTCAGCCTGCGCGGACTGCGCAGGCTGACCTAGGCCAAAACTTTTCGCTATTGGTCAATTTTCTGTATAACACAAGACAGTTCTACATTAAGAAATAGTTGGTTGTTAGACAAAATGGAATTTTTATAGATCCCTAGTCATGTGACGACTTGCTGGGTATAATGCATTACGGAGATGCATTAAGCCCCCTTTTGCCAGAGCTTGCTTTAAATTATTTTGAATCAAAAAAGAGAAAACTGATGCGATTTTATGATCCAAATTCAGATTCATGTTGCATTTTGGAAAGTCAAACGTATTACCTTTCAAACTTTTGTCATTAAAACTTTCGTCAACTTCTCACCGTTCGTATTATTTTGGATTTTTAATCAGAGTAAAAGAACGCCCATCCAACCATTAGGTATTCGAATCGAGGCTAATTTGTCTGTTTCTATTGGAGTTTAACGCCGTTTTAACACCCTAGGTCATATTACGGCGGTCAGTGCACCTATGCATGTGTTTCCTGGGTTTCTTACACCAGTACTGATACAACTTTCTTTCCAAGTCACTGAATACTTTTCTCACATCAATCAGTGGTGAGAGGCGAAAGATCGCCGGAAAGAAAGCTTGCATCAACCGGGTATCGAACCCCAAACCACCAGGTCACGAGTCAGGTACGAAAACCACTGAGCTCCCCGGGCGGGCTTGAATCGAGCCTAAATTTGGTATTCACATCGAAGTAAGAAAGAAACCATCTGGGTCCGTATTCACTTAACATTTTTAAGAACATTCTAAGTCATAGTCTCCAGAATTTTCTAAATTTGAATGTGACACAACTTATAATTGGCTAAACTATTTGGTTTAGGCAATCAGAAGTTGTATAAAGTTCAAAATCTGAAAATCTCAGATATAAAGACTAAAAATGTTCTGAAGAATGGTTGGTGAATATGGCCTCTGAATTATTCGCTCTTAAATTGGATCGAAATTCACTCAATACGATTAAAAAGTGGAATTTTCCTTTCCGTACGGGCCATATTTCACTTTTCGTCTTCAAATATTTTCAAGATGAACCAGTCTGAAATTTTGTCGTCTGATAAAGAGCTAATTGTCAAAACCGTTTTATGACAAAAATTGCGATAATTTTAAATAGGAAAAACAAAGTAAAACGCTCTAATTTTGATGCTCTTTTGTCAGAATATTTCATAAAAATTGCGGACAATGTATAGACTACAAACTATATATCAAAGACAAAGACCTAGTGTTCTGTGCAGTCCGATCTTATCTACATAGTCCAATAAAACAACCAACTACAAACAATTTTTAGACTCTATAGACTGGTTTATATACAAGAACGATACGGTCTCACTTCTGCTATAAACATTAGACCATTCAAAAACGGTAAAACCGCAGTCCGTTCATAACTGTGATATTTTTCTGCAACTGGCAGGTGAAAGTTTCAGCATATTTATAACATTTTGAACAAATGACAACTGATGACTGTGAAAACACCCTTTTAAATAAACAAAGGAATAAAAGTCCTGAAAAGCGGATTTGTGGAACAGTATTAAAGTATGCTATGGTGTAATGAAAAATAAAATTTCCATTACATATAATACATGTACATACATATTATATAAAATTAGTTAGTGGAGTCCAAAAGGGCAAGGAAAGTCGTAGTTGGTATGCCAAGCGGGACATACACTAACTGTTAGTTTATTACATGATCTTATTAAGGAATAGCAATTTGACGCAGTTTTCTGCTGGTATATGATTTAGGATTGTATATACACGTGTAGGGCTGTATATGCGGTACAGACAAAAACGAGGTCGAACTGTACTGGCTTAAACTGAAAGTAGAATGATTAGAGCGGAAACGTGTATAACAGTATTTGATTCAAGTTAAACCGATAACGTAGCACAGACCAGCTATTCAAAAGTGAAAGTGAGCGCGCATGCGTAATTACACATGATGTATTTGTTTCCGGCTAGTTCGATCACAGGAAGCGGATTTGCTATACAAATGCGCTAAAATTGGATTATCTTGCATTAATATGGAGCCCTTTTATTTCGACAAAAAGAAAAATTAATTCGTTACAATGAAGTCCTGCTTCGAGAAAATGAATAATGATTCATCGTAAGGCAATCGTATTTTGAAAAAGAAAAAAAAAAATCATTTTTAACGGAATACCAATTCAAGAATACGGACAGGGTAGACAGTGTAGAACGTGCAGTCTGATCGTGGATCTACTCTGTTCGATATTGGTTATATTTCCCCTCTCCCCCCCCCCCCCCCGCCACCCCAAAGGATACCTTTGAAATAGCATGGTTTTTGCTATCGGCTTATGTTTCATTTAGCTCATTTAACAGGTCAAGGGCTAGAACAAATTATAATTTCGTTTTATCGAAATAGGATTTCGCAATAACGAAGTTATATTTCACTTTATTGAATTTAGTACTTCGTTATAATGAAATGAAAACTGTGTATCACGTGACACCTATGGGAGTCAGTGCATCAAGGCTTAAGAAGTTGCTTGTTCCGAGCACTTGCTTTGTCTTGCTACAACGTTTTCAAAAGTGGTTTGTTGCAAGACAAATAAGATCGTCTGTAGGGAGCAATCACTAAACTCTTTACCAGACGAAATAATTATAGACTCATAGACCTGTCCAAATCAAAGGCCTTTGCAGAGGATAAATTCTATGTGGCTAACATTATGAGATTTTTTTTTTTTTGGGGGGGGGGGGGGAAGACATGGAAGGGAGAAAATATTCGTTACTGCAATGTTATCAAAATCCTGTTTTCTTAGGGTCGTTAGAATTCGGGATAGTTTGGTAAAGGCTAAACATGTGACATTACCACATGTACGTACCTACAAGCTATTTTCAGAAATACTTATGAATACACCTACCGCGTGGCTCTGTGGTAAAGTGTGGGACTCCTGTCCTGGGGGCCCCGGGTTCGAGCCCCGCTCGATCCACTTGGTTTTTCGTGGGAGTGTCATTGGACAAGATAATTCGGAGCCTTAGCCCATTACTGGTAGAACCCAGGAAATACATTTGACTATTTGAGCTGTTGCCGTGATATGACTGAAATAATGTTGAAAGCGGCGTAAAACACCATTCAATTATTCAATTCAATACACCCACCACAATTATACTCATATGAAAAAGAAAGTGTACGCTTGGGTAGAGTTTTTTTTTTTTTTGCTTATAAAAGCAAAATATAGGCAAACAATTCGGTAACAAAGCGTGCAAAAATGTATTTGCATTTGCTTACGCAGTTTAGGTAAGCACGCATCAAGCCCGAAAAACAAGTTTCTTTAAACTGTAACTGACAATGTTGATATCGTTCATAACATTGTTTTTTCCTTGCTCTCCTATATCCGCAAGTGCTATATGAGAGAGAGATAGAGAGAGAGAAAGAGAGAGATTTCATTGCTCTCCTATCTCCGCAAGTGTTATATGAGAGAGAGAGAGAGCTTGACAAATGTGTCGTTGTATACCTCATGTAATATTTACAATGTACACTTGTACTCGTCTAATAAAATATATGTTCTGTTCTGTTCTGCTTTAGATGGGATTTACGTCTGGAGAGCAAGCCGATTAACGGTAAGAGGTTAACATGGTATTTAGAAAAATGATTAAGTATGGCTGTTCGTGGCGTAGGAGGACACAGCCTGTTGTTATTCACGGTAATGTGAATTCCCAAGTTGACCAAGTTGAACACGGACTTAATACTTTACCAAACGACAAAGTTTAGACTTGCCAAATTAAAAGCATAATGCAGACTACAATATCATTGTCAAAGAGTAAGGGAAAAAAAACAATGTCATGGACGATATCAACACCTCGTCTCCAGCATTCGTTTATGAATGGAACGTCAGCATTTTCTTTTTTTTTTTTTTTTTCACAATGTTCTCAAAAGCCTCTTTCTTCAGGGTCATTAGAACACGTGAATGTCTGTTAATGGGTTCACATGCAAAGCCAAACGTTTAAATGATATGAGTAAATCAAACTATACATTTAAATAAAGATATGCAAACTTGACTTGTTTTTAAATAAATCAAACTTGGGGGCGATAGGGAATCATACAAAACGTAAATATTCAAATCTCAAACTATCGTAAACAAAGTAAAACCCTTTGGGTCTTCATAACCATGAACACCTATACGCTTGTGATAAGTAAACGCTTACAAAATACAGACAGAAGTTAGATGAAAGCGTAGCAGAATGACATCAGGGTCCGTATTCACCAAATATCTTTAAGGAAGATCTTTGTCTTTTCTCCAAGATTTTCTAAATTTGAAAGTTACACAACTTCTGATTGGCTAAACCAAATGGTTTAGCCAATCAGAAGTTGTGTATCTTTCAAATTTAGAATATTATAGAGAATAAGGCTAGGAACATTCTTAAGGATGGTTGGTAAATACTGACCCAACACCCAAATTTGTCAACCATTTTTGATAAGATTCTTGATCCAGTTCTCAAGAATTTTCTAAATTTGAAAGTTACATATTTTCTGACTGGCTAAACTGTGACGGTTTCTACAAGGAGAAAGTAGCCAGTAGTTGGGAGAGATAGTTGAAGGGTTACGCAAACACTAGGACTTTCTTTCACTAAACTGCGTAAGCACGAAATTTGCGTACGCAGTTTAGGTTAGCAAACATCAAGTCTGCACTCAAGTTTCACTAAACTGCCTAACTTTACGATATGAGTAAATATTTGCCTAACTTTACGCCAGCTCATGTCTTTGGGTAAAGCCAAGTTCGTATGTAAGTGTATACAATTCAAAATGATTTGCGTAAATCTACGCAATTTAGTGAAAGGCAGCGCAGAAGAGCACTGCAAGGTACTCATGCAGCCATAAAAAAGCGAAGAAATTGTTTAAAATATTGTTTACAAGAACAGAATGAACAAATTCGACTAGTGAACAACTATTTAATTACGTGTTTATATCCGCACAAGTGTTTATGTTCGCACAAGCTGTTATGGTAGTGATGTCATTCAAGTCATATTTACGTTTTACAGCTGTAATGTTGAACAGTTTCTTTTTTCATAAATATAAGAGGGCGAAATCACCTGAGCCAGTATTCACCATTCATTCGGAATTGAGTTCTACTTCTAAGTTCCAAACCTTGCAATCTGATTGGTTGAGACAAACGTCTCAGCCAATTAGATGGTGAATTTTGAAATTTTCAGTTATAACAGTTCTTTGACTAGTTGGTGAATAGGTTCCCGAGTAAGTTCGATTAGTATTTTACACTACTTCCAATTATATTTCACTAACAACACGGCAATAGTTCGATTATTCAGGTGTATCCCTGCTTTCAACAGGGGTACTCTGGCGCTAGGCAGTGCTTTGCCAGAGACGTGCAAATGAAACCCAGTGGCGTTAGTGATGATGGAACCCAGCTCTTTTACCTTAAACTTCTATCACCTCAGCCACTGAGTCTTGCAGAACTCCTTCATTGCTATTTGCTAACACATGTGTCTTACTCTTAACATGCACTAAAGTTTTAGGTGAATTTAATTAAAGATATTACTTGACAGAGCCCCTGTTTTTCGATTTCAAATGATCGAAATCTGGGTCATTGCTTGTAAAAATTGAGTTCACGCTCAAACTTTTAGTTTAATTATTCAAGTCAAGTCAAGTCAAATCCTTTATTTGGCGAAAAGCATTTTTTTTAAAATGTAATGTTTCACGTGAAAGGCAGAACATGAATGTAGATGGTACATTGTCAGCAACGAGAAAAGTGTAATGAACAAGTGAAAAAGCGAAGAAACTTGTATTAGCGCAATCATATGTGCAAAACATGTTATTTTCAATATAAGGTTGGGCGGAGATTACAAGCAATATAAACGAATTGATGACGATCGCGAGAGTTTCCATTGTCACGCTAGTGTAATTATCACGCTCACCGGTTACTCGAACTCAAACTTTTCACAGGCTATCCTGTTAAAGTTGTCCAGGTAACGTAATGGATAAAATAACAACAAAAACTGAGCGTTTCGTGTCAACAAAACACCAACACGAAAGTATTTCAAGTTAACATTATACTTGCGAGCCAAGAATCTGGTGGAAAAGGTTTCAAAAGAAGAAACTGAAAGCGAAAGTACGAGTAAGTCACCAAACGGGTATATATGGACTCGAGTTAATGTTACTAGAGTTCTATCTGACAGACGCATTTTTGAGCTGGAATATCTTTCAAATCAGTGATAGATGTGAAAGTACTTTAGAGTTGAAAAATACTGTTGAAGAAAGACATTATGGGTTTGGTTCAATGTTGCAAGTAAAATGTGACTGTGAGCATATATTACAAGGTGGAAACAAATCAAAAGACATCGCCCAAACGGAAATCAACGGATCACTTTGAGAGCTTCAAAAATGTAAAAAGACAGGCTGGTGCGTAACTTGCATTCTGGTGAATGGAACGTATGCGTGTGATAAACAATGTAGGAAAAGTAGAAACTGCTCGTTACAAGCAATTTCTCCTTTTCCCACAATATTTTTCTTAAGTGGTCGACTGTAGACCCGTCAAAAGTCTTTCCTATGAGGGAGAGTGTTAAAAGTGTGTCGAAGAGTGGGTTTGAAAGAATTTTAGCCATTACCAACAGAGAGAAATGAGATCTATGATATAAGTAGTATAAAATGGTAAACCAAGCTTACCCTGATCGGTCAGCTATTTCAGGAGCTATCTGATTTGGGTCTGCTCTGTTTCTTCATAAAATATTACAGAGCTGATGTTGATGGTTGTGGTACTAATTTTATTTGCTTTAAGTGCAAAAAAGCAAAATTAGATAATCATATTGGATGGAATCTAACATATTTTGATAATCATGTGGTCAAGGGCTATCATCGGACAATAATAACTCGGAATATAAAGCCCAGTATAGTTAAATTTTTAAAGTGTTGAACATTTTCATAATTATCTGCATAATTCCAGTGAACTGCATGTTTTGAAATCTTCAGTTGTAAAATAAATATGTAGTAATAGTTTAAAAAAAAAAAAAAGAAAATTAAAGCTAATAAGGGGCAGTAACTCTTACTCCGTCACCAGTCAGTTCCCTAGTTTTTTGCATGAGACGACATTAGACAACACTCAGGAAAAAGGAGAAAATTATAATGATCAATTTCTATCTTTGGCACAATGATTTCTAACCCGGCAGAGAACTGCGATTCATGAATACTATGTTTTGATTTTTCGTCCGCAAACTGGCTAAATTTGAAAGTCTAAAATTTGTCGTCTAGTAACGGGTTAAATCCTTACATTTGTATTTCATTTATATGCTGTGTGTTGGTTTATTGTGAGCAACAAACTTATTTCTTATCAATACTATTTTATTGTTGAAAAATTTTAATACTGTACTTTATATAATGTCTTTGTCTCGCGGACTAATACTAAACTAAGGCTGGTGACTTATTTGTTTTAAGCCTGAATCTTGTAGTTTAGTACCTAAATATTACTCATGGAAGAAATAAGAAAAATCTGAATTGTTGAACATTGCAAAATGTAAAGTTGAAGAAATATTCTTGTTTTATTGCGGTTTTCCGAAATGAAGGTATGTTTTAGCCACTTAGCCACAAGTAAAGGTTTTTACTAATTAACTGATACTCGGTATATCTTTTAAATCATTTTGTTTCATTAAAGTTGATGTTTTGCCAATATAATTAGATAAAATTTGTTTATAATTGTAATCACTTGGAAAAAAAAACACACACACACACACACACACACACACACACACACACACACACATATATATATATATTTTTTTCGTAGGTGAAATTTCAATCTGAACTGCCGCAATAGAATTTTTCCAAAGCTGGTGACCCCCTGTTTTCATCTCATATTTTTGTAGATCAGATGATATACTATCAACACACAAAGTTTCGTGGAATTTTGAATGTTTTGGAAAAAAATGATGAAACTGTACCGATCGTCTTTAAGCCAATTTGTTAAACAGTAATGTTGATGTTCTGGAAAACATGTAGATACATTATTATTATTATTGTTGTTATCATCATCATCATCATCATCATTAGTATTATTATTATTATTATTATTATTATTTCAGGTAGTAAGAAGAAAATTAAGACTGCAATTTGCCAAGAAAAAGCTCTAGAAGTTAAAAAGTTGCAAGATTTGACGTGTAAAATTACATTTGAGTCATGCTCTGTGAAAAGGGCCTTAATGCATCTGCGAAAAGTATCGACCCAGGTCAGCCTGTGCAGTCCGCGCAGGCTGACCTTGGCCGAAACTTTTCGTTGTTGGTCAATTTTCTGTATGTCCAAGTACCAATTTACCTCATGATGAAGTCGATTATCAAAAAAGTGGCTTTATGGATCCATAAATTTGCTCTGACTTGCTTCATAGAATGTTTCACGATGATGCATGAAGC
The DNA here is from genome assembly GCA_945859785.2 of Tridacna gigas. Taxonomy (NCBI): domain Eukaryota; kingdom Metazoa; phylum Mollusca; class Bivalvia; order Cardiida; family Cardiidae; genus Tridacna; species Tridacna gigas. The sequence continues at coordinate 13,865,864 of OX244031.2, read as the reverse complement.
TCCATTTTTGCCAGAGCATGGTTCAATTTATTTTACTTTAAATTTCAAGCTCAGCATAGTTGAGCATGGAAAGAAAAGTTTTATAAGCTCTGGCTCTCTAGAAATAAAATGACTGCGTGTCATTAAGCGGCTACCAAGCAATCAATACTGTGTTTTAACGACACTGAGAAAGAAGTTTCTTGAAAACATTTTTGGGCACAGAAGAAAATGCTGGTAACCTGAATTTTCTCATTTTTCCACAATGTTTTCCTCTGTAGGAAACACAAAACCATATACCTACCAATTGAGCCAAACTTAATTTGTCGTCCAAAGATTTACTTTTTTAGCACCATTGCAGAAACAGTGGCTTTTGTGGACTGGATGGATCAAGATCATTGATTGATTGATTGATTGATTGGTGTTTTACGCCGCTTTCAACATTATTTCAGTAATATAACGGCGATAGCTCATATATTCATGTATTTTCTGGATTCCACCATTACTAGGCTAGGGCTATGAAGTGAGATCAAGATCAGACTGCACAAAACGTGCAGCCGGATTCTACCTGCATCTATACCGTTCACTGGTTTGGTCAAGATTAAGATACAGAGAAGCTTTCCTTAGCCGCCGAAAGAGATCAAGCTATTTTTCTTTTTGGCGCTGAAAGAGTTAGATGGGAAATGTGTCGTCTGGGTGAAAAGTTAACTTACTCTAACCCTTTGCCACGCGACAAAATTTTAGACTTGTCCAAATTGAAAGCGTTTGCAGACGACAATAAAAATTATGCCTCAAAAGTTGAAATTTGAGAATTTGATGGGTAAAAAACATTGTAGGAAAAGGAAAAAATGCTGGTTACCAGCATTTTCTCCTTTTTCCATAATGTTTTCAAATGCTTTTTTTTCTCAGGGTCGTTAAAATTCGGGATTTGTTCGGTAAAGGGTTAAACGAGCACAATTTGACCCCGCGCAACTAGGATCGGATATCCACGATCCGTGGTTGCCCCCCCCCCCCCCCTCCTTTCCCCCTTTTTGCAATTTTGAAGAATTTTCTCGTCTTGAAGCGGACACTAGACCTCATGTGCAAGTTTCAAGCGATTTTTAGACGAGCGATCATAAAATCGCTAGTCTATTGCCATTTAGCGTGACCCAGATTCAAATGTAAAAAAAAATCCACAGTCGCCAAATACTGCACACAGAAGATTACTGTTTCTATTAGAAATCGTAATTCTGTTAGATTTGCCAAAGTTGACATGAACTTCAAAATCTGTTCCACTCAAACTTGAACGATGTCTACTGACAAAGTAACAGACTGAACAAGATGTCAACGATAAGGTACAAGATGTTTGCTTACACATCCATGTAAATTAAGTCAGTTACCTATGCAAATCAGGCTTATCTTTACTTATCTTAACGCAACCTTTTTCACCCTCGTGTGTTATGCGGATGTTGCTGGTCTTAAATGGCTACTAGTTCGTCCAACCGATAAGAAAGTCAAATGCATGGCCAGTTCACATAAAAAGGAACTCTAGAAAGTATTTTAACGCCAGATCATTAAATTGACATGTTCTTTATTTGCTTTGTTCAATTAGATTTAAAAAAGATCATCAAACACAAATTTAAATGGTATTTCCTATTTTGATAAGAAAATGGCAACCAGATCTGACTTAATAACCGGATTCGACTGGCCCGAACCGGATCGGACTGAATAACCGGATTGGATGGGATAGAACCGGAATGGACTTAATAACAGTATCGGACCATTTTATTTCTATCTTGTATGGACCAACCAAGTTTTATCTTTGCCATGACAACTTATTTCAAACTCGCTTGTCTGCCAGTACTAGAATAAATATGTAGGATCCAACATGAGTTGGCATTTGAGATAAAATTTTATCAAACGAACTTTAAGTTTTCTTATCGATAAGTTTCATTAAGCCAACGAATTCTTTTTACCATATAACTGTAGGCCTATCTCAAGAAATATAACTCACGATGTCTTAAAACATAAGTCTAGATGTACATGTGTACTGACATTTATATGAAGCATATTCGCTTTTTTGACAAGTGTGTGCGCCACGGTTGAAAAATAGTTTTACAGAAACTTCCGTATAATGATTTTGTTTTGAAACTTAAAACAATGAAAAGAACCAATTTGAACAATTAATTTCAAAGAGAAATCTGGGTCAGCAATGTTTTAGAAATGAGGCGTATGATTACAGAGTTTAAAATGCTGCACTAGTTGTTTGGCGTAAGCGTGTGTAAGATAAGAAAATTCGTAATGGCTGTTTTATACCGAAAACAAGGAAATCAGTTGAGGCCTGGAAAGAGGTGCTTATTTTTAGGTTCAACTTAGAGGCAGTTTCTCGAAACTGACTGACCGACCGACTGACTGTGACCGACCGACCGACCGACTGATGTTCTATGCTGCTTTCAACATTATTTCAGTCATATCACGGCGACGCTCACACATTCATGCCCATCAATGGTTTCACCGGTACTAGGTTAGGGCTCTGAAGTGTCTTAAACAAGAGCACTCCCAAGACTAAAATATTCTATGTCTAGAATACCCGTAAAACACAAAGAATGTTTTTATGACTGAGACAGCTGTGACAGTGTTTACTATATATCTCCAAGATAATGACAGATTTACCTTTAAGCTGCAAAGCGCGACTCAAAGACCTTTTGCGGATAGTGTAGATCAAGAATATTCGATAAATCTTTTCGTTTTAAGTATACGGAGAGCACAAGAAGGGACACGGGAAACGGGGAAGGGCTGGGAAGGGGGCGGGAGAGGGAGAGATGTGTCTTATCGTGATAAGCAAGCAAAAAAGTAGAAGATTTCATGAAACACTTTTGCGATACTAGAAAAAAGGCAGATATGTAAGTGTACATTTTCTAGCAATCAACTCGTTTACCGACATTACAACTTTAGACTTGCCCAATATGTAATCAGATGAAGAAGACAAAACATGTTGCTCAAATATAAGGGAAGTCCTTAAAACAGTATGTAATCATTGTGGGAAAAGGAGAAAATACTGGTTACCAGCACTTTCTCCTTTTACCACAATGTTTTCAAAAGCTATCTTCTTCAGTGTCAGTAAAATTGTTTGGTAAAGGGTTCCTACATTGGAAGAATTCTTTGAATAATTTAAAGACTTTCTTCTTACCTTCAGTGGAATCATTTCTTCGGTATATTTCAAGACAGAAATGCACAAAAACGTAGATGACGCAATATGCTGTCAGCACGTAGAATGCGCTTTGATGAACCTTCGCTGTATTCAGCTCTATTCCGAAGAACATGGTTATGACTAAAAAGGGGAAAAAGGCTTGTTTGGTTCAATATGCAGAGAAAGATCAACAGAAAATAACTTCGCAAGAAATAACATCTTTTTATTTCTCACTGTTCTGCATATTGTTCAAAAGTTGAAATTTTCAACTAGATTTGTGTCATACTCTTGCAAAAAAAGGGGTTTCATGCACCTCGTTATGAATGATACCAAGCAAGTTATTACATAATTATGGATCCATAAAATCCATTTAGTCTAAAAAATCCAGCTGAACCCTGAAGTAGAATGGTCTTTGAATAGAAGATACTTTTTGCAGATGCAATAAGCCCTCTTTTCACAGGACATGGCTTATATATATTTTTAAGATTGAATATACATAGCAGAAAATTGTCTAATTGCAAAAGGTTTCGGCCAAGGTCAGCCTGCGCGAACTGCACAGGCTGACCTGGGTCGATATTTTTTGCAGATACATTAAGCCCCCTTTTCACAAAACAGGACACATATCCAAGTGTCATAGCTCTTCACAAGAAGACAAAAGAAGACTAGTTCAAACTAGAAGCATTAGCAGACGATAATTTCACTGTGGTTCAAAAGATTGATTTTGTTTGTGAAAGGTTTAAAAAGGTTAGAAAACATTGTGAGAAAAGGAGAAAATGCTGGTTACCGGCATTTACTCCTTTTCCCGCAATGTATTCACAGCCTTTCTTCCTCAGGGTCGTTAAAAGTCAGGACTGTGTGGTAAAGGGATGCACGGGGCCGTATATGGGCCTGCAGGGGCCCGCAGAATAAACATGTCTTCTTTTTTTTTTTTTTTTTTACCAATTCCAAATTACCATTTAATCATCTAAGAATATCAATACGAAGAGGTAGGTCAAAAACCAGCTACATGTAATACAGCTTCTATGAATAAAAGATTCAAAATACTGAAATTAAACTGGTCCTCGTTTAGTCTGGTACCCCGCCGTACTACAAGAGTACGTCAGGCAAAGCGCAATAATGGCGGCCCCCGTTGGTAATATGCAGAGGAGACTGGATATTATTATTTCACTTGATCAAACCGGATCATAGGCTGAATTCAAAACACATCGCTAGCAGTAAAGTCATGGCAATGAGTTTTTCTACATTTCGTTCTTATTTAGGGAGAAAAACTACATATCAGAAATGCTTTAAGTATCCGAAATGTCAATGGACCTATATAACGTCCGAAAACAGTGCTACTTTCAAAATGTTTCATAGTCGAATTTATATTTAAACCATACGCCAACAGCACGTTTTAGACTCGGTAATGTATTTTATGTACAAAACTGATCTAATTTTATTTAACTGATCAAACTGGATCACATGAAATTAGAGAAAACGCGGAAGCATGTAGGGTACACTTGAGGACACCTAGGAGGCCGCCATTATTGCGCTTTGCCTGACCCGATAACGTAGTGGTAGGGGCAGGTAATCCAGACTAGTCCTCGTTGTCCATATACAGATGTAGGCCTACGCTTGCTATATCCGGGGAGGTTACCAATCTAAAGACACTTTAGAGCAGAACATTAAATTTTGTCTGTTTAGACACTAGCAATATTCAACATCAGTGCCCCGAGTAGTTTTTTTTTTTTTTTTTTTAACCCTTAGTCCAAACAAGCCCAGGTTTTCACGTGTCTGCAGTACAAGTCTTTTGAAAACACTGTGGGAAAAGGAGAAATTGCTCATAATGAGCAATTTCTTCTTTTCCCACAGTGTTTCCAACCCTTTTTTTAGACATTTCTGCCATTTTCATCAAATTTAAAATTGTCGTCTGCAAACTCTTTCAATTTGGACCAGTCCAAACTTTGTCGTTTGGGAAAGGGTTAAAGAGATTTATTGGTTTGTTTGATATTTAAAACCCTTTACCACACAATTCCGAGTTTCAACGACCTTGAGAGAGAGACATTTTGAAAGCTGGTAACCAGCATTTTCTCCTTTTCCCACAATGTTTTCTATTCTTTCAGACACAAATTATATCATTTGAGCGACATTTAATTTGTCGCTTGCAAATGCTGTCAGCATGGACCGAACTGAAATTTTGACGTTTGGTAAAGGGTTAAGTTTTTTTACGTTACTCCATTTATGTCGAGGCGACCATTGCATTAAACTTTATTAGGGTTTAACTCTTCACCAGACGACAATTAGCCCTATCCAAAATGAAAGCATTTGCAGACGACAAATTAAATGTGGCTCAAAGTATGGGATTTATTTCTGACAGGATGGAAAATATTTTGGGAAAAGGACAAAAGTTTTTTTTTTTTTTTCTTTTTCATTTTCCTACAATGTTTCTAAAAAGCCTTCTTCCTCGGAGTCGTTAAAACTCTCTGGTAAAGGATATAGAGACCTATGTGAAACCGAAATTTTTCAGTCTCCATTCTTTTCTTTCGTTTCGATCAGTTTCGAAAAAAAAAAAGAGTCCCCTCAAAAACCAGTAACTTTTCTTTACTTCCTGTCTATTCCATTCGAAAAGTGTCTTTTGAAATTTAGGCTTTCTGAAGTATCATAACAGTGTGAAGGTGTTTAAAAAAAACAGCGGCAAGAGAAGCCGCTAGACAGCACAGACGTTTGTTTTGACGGAAACACATCGATCACGGCAAAGCAAACTGTTGTGCATACGTACGTGCATTATGTGAATACATGTATATATATGAGCAACACTCTGTGTAAAGTTGGTTTAACCCTTTACCACACAATCCCGACTTTTAACGACCCTGAGGGAGAAGCCTTTTGAAAACATTGAGGGAAAAGGAGAAAATGCTGGAAACCAGCATTTTCTCCGTTTCCCACAATGTTTTCTACCCTATCAAAGACAAACTTCGTCATTTAAGCAACCTGAAATTTGTCGTCTGCAAATGCTTTCAGTTTAGAAAAGTCTCATCTTTTTTCGTTTGGTAAAGAGTTAAAGCATCTGCAAACTATATCAACCAAATTCTGCACAGGCAGACCTTGGTCGAAACTTTTTGCTTTTGGTATATTTTCTGCATGTCCAAGGACCTCAGGATTCTGCCTGGTTGTTAGACAAAATGGATTTTATGGATCCATAATAATATGACGAATAAACCTATCAGACATTTTCATCGTAGACATACAACCCGAATAATTGAAATTTCATGGTTGTTTTTGTCTACAGTGTTTCATCAAAGAGGACAGGGTAGATCTTAAATCAGGCTGCACGTTTTGTGCAGCCTGATCTTGATCTGCATTGGCCGCAAAGACAACTATAGTTGTGAAAGGTGCTGTCTGAGTTATGAACCTTTAGTAAATATGGTAAATATGGCCCCTAAACGATTATCTAAACACAACATGGCGTGCAACACACGAAAAAAAAGGGGCCTTCGGACATATGCGTAAAAAGTGTGTCGTCCCAGATCAGTCTGTGTAGTGTGTGACTAATCCGAGACGACACTCCCTGTTTTTGTACGATTTTCTATTTCACGAAAGTCTACTGCATGAAAAAATCTTATGTAGTCGTAAAGTGCTGTCCCGGATTAGCCTGCGCGGACTGCGCAGGCTAATCCGGAACAACACTTTACGCAATTGTCCGAAGACCCCTTTTTGTGTGTTGCGCGCAAATTATACAAACCTGCTGATATATGTGCGACGTTGCCCACTGTGAAATGAACCCAGTTAAATAACGGTCTATTGCTGCCTGTGGGTGAAGGTCGGAAAAAGGCAAGTATTGGCTAAAATTTGAATGGAATAAAGAGAATCAGACTATTACATGTACTTCTATGCGTGTTATATATATATACGTAGACTCAAAAATAAAGGAACCCTCGTATTTCATCTTGAGGCAGCTTTGTATTTTACCTAAACCATATGACAAATATGGAATCCAAGGCAATATCGGCTGTGACCACCATGTGCAGCAACGCCTGCACGACACCTGGCGGACATAGTTGAGATGATACGGCCTATCGTTGCTCTTGGAATCGGCTGAAATAGTGAGAGGTAAAGTCATCTTGTAATCTCATGTCAGAAGAAACAAGTGACAGACTTCCCTTATTTTTGGGGCAACGTAGATATAATCATTAGGAATGCGTGATCGAGTGACATGAATATGTTCTGATCTAATTTATTAAAACAAAACATATTTCACTGCACTGAACGCACAGGCTGGTCTTTGCGCCACAATACGCTCTACTTTGTCACAGGCTATTCAGGCTGAAAGAACTTACATCCCTTATTTCTATTTTAAAGGGGAAGAGTATGACTCTGTAAAGGCATGGCTCTTTCCCCTTCAGACGGTCAAACTCTACAGCGATACCTCCGGAAGTGATGTATGATTCAGGAGGGAGGAGTATGGCTGTAGGGCGGGACTTCCGGTAAAAAAAATAAGGCTCTTCAGAGTAGGCAGGAAAATCCTGGAGATAAATTCACTCTAAAGCTGGAATTCTAGAGAAGAAATACGGCTCTGAGAGGAATTACAGCTTAAGAGAATATTTTCTAACCAAGGATAAATCTAAACTCCGGAGCCATATATTTAGGGGGGTGGAGGGAGGCGAGGGAGCGAAGAGCCTCGCCCTTCAATACCTTCTCCTGTAGGCATTGCCTCAAGGACACTTCGGTTGTAATCTCTACGACTAAACTACTAGTATTTAGTTTCTTGGTACGGGTCTGCGACATTTCGTCGAAAAGCACCTTCGTCGAAAACGATCCCTAGTCCTGACCCTTACCCTAACCCAGAATAATTGTGGCTCAAATCTTCCTCCCAGAGCTTTTCATCAAATAAATATAGGAATTTAGCAATCGGTATTTTAAAACATTCATGGATTTCGTCGAAACACCCTTTCGACGAAATGTCGTTCACCGTCTTGGTACACCCTCTTACGTAGAGAAACACAAGCTGTTGTTTGTTTATTAGTTCCTCTCAAGGCTCATGGTAGGAAGTTTACGTAGAAATAATGAATCATTATTGAACGAAGAAACATTATATTTCTGTATACTTTTAGTCCGTTTCCGTAAACACCCGTACTGTGTGCTTTTTCCAAGGTTCATTTTGGACTTTGCAACAATAGTTACTGTAAACTAGTAAGTTTAAAAGGCAAGCCTCGCCAAAGAAGGATCATGGAACATGCAGATGTCTCAAATAAATCTTACCAATCCATAAGAAATTATTGGTCAAATTGGTCAAATACGTATACATGTGCATCATTATAAAAAATGTATACAAGACTATGTATAAGCTGAAAGTAATAAATTTGTCATCTTCCTTGCATAGGTTCATTGACAGTGCTAAGACCGGACCATAGTACCACTGGCAATGTAATTAACGACTAGTTGTATTATAATTGGCGTGCAACACACGAAAAAAGGGGCCTTCGGACATCTGTGTAACAGTGTGTCACCCCAGATCAGCATAAACATTTCATTATCAGTTTATATTATTGTTTATGTTTGGGATAGCAGGTTTAAAATAACGTACCGTGACGAGATAATTTATAAAATCAACTCGATAATGTTTATATTATCTCATCGTGGTTCGTGATTTTAAACATGTATTTCCAAAAAACGAATAATAACATTAACTGTTAATGAAAGGTTTATCGAGTTGGAGTTATATTTATTCTTACAGTTTGCCCTACTTTCTAAACCAACCAAAAGGCCGGATTTAATTCAAAACTGCTGGATTTAATTCCATACAGACTCAGTATCTCGCAATATGCGACCACTTAATTATTAAATGGTTGACCTATATACAAACAGTTCCCGCTAAACCCGAAGCTCCGCCCAGAGTATTTTAGCCGGTCGTTGTACAGTAAAAAATACTACAATGTGTGCACTGTCGTGAAAGAGGCGGGGACTATTGCAACTTTTGGGATCCTGAAAAGTTAACTAAAACAGAAACACGTACGAACGAGTTACCCTTATGTTCCTCTAGGAAATATCAAAAGAAATCCAAACACTTTTATCCAGTATTCACAAAACACCGTGATTTTTGGCTTGTACGAAGATGTAGTACAAGTGGCGAAATCTTTAAAATTGAACGCATTGTGAAATTTATGAATATGAAATTATGAACATGTAAGTGGGTTAAATGAAGGGACAGACAACTTAGTCGACTATCAAACAGCACGTACTAGTATGTGTAGACACCATTTTATCTTCGGTGCTTGCATTAAGCGGGTCCAGTTTCCAAGTGATCAGCAGAATAAGGGTTATTGTACTGGTCAATAAAGAAAACTATGCTTAAACATAGATAGAAAATTCTACGCTGTTTTAAAATAAGTAAATTGAATAAATATTTTAATAAATTCTTTGCAAAATTCTTCGTCGTCAACTAGTCCAAAGGATGTGTCCATGGCTGAATCAAGCGCTTGGGTGAATATGAGGGTAGATCAACTTTAGCGCCACAGACAGTTGTCCTAGATCAGGTTCAGTGCCAAATTAAAGGTGACACAATACGACTCAATGCGCATGTTAGTACCTCCGTCAACCACAAGAGGCCTGGCGACTGCGTTCTCTGTCCGACTTGTATGACTCTTTCCTTAGAGAGGCTGACTGTCAATCAATTAGAAAGTAGGGCAAACTGTAAGTCAGTTATTGATCGTATATTTCATTTTTAGAGAATTAAATCATCGGTCGGTTTCGCCTCCCTCCAATTTAATTCCCTAAAAATGAAATATATGATCAATAACTTATACCTACACATAGCGTTCACAGGATAAGTTTATGTAAACAAACACTGTGAATACATGAAAACATGTGGCAAATTGAGATGTTGCTCACCACGAGCAAATTCTCCTTTTTTTCAATAAGTGTTCACAAATGGGCTGCATGAATCTGATTGCGCAATATTGTTTTTAACCCTTAAGCTACTGATCGCGACCCACTGACCTTTTGCGGACAGTGTAGATCAAGATCAGACTGCACAGAACGTGCAGTCTGATCTTTGATCTACACTGTCCGATACGGTAGTTTCTTTCCATTGAAATCAACTTTGAAACCCCAATGTTTGGGCTTTTAGTATTGAGTAGAAATTTGCGTTTCATTTATTCAGCAGCTTAAGTGTTAATAGGTCACCATAATTTCAATGGGTAAGTTGAAATGATTAATCGCATTAGTTACATACTTTGCTTTATAAACGATATGTGGTTAAAAAGGTCGGTTTTTTTTTTTTTTAAAAGCTAGTGCCTGAGATTGAAGATTTGGCCCTTGTTTCCGAATCTGGTAACATGCAGGGCCAGTAATCTAGTTCGAATCCTTACTCGGATAAAACTTTTAATTTGGGTCATGCTCTGTGAAAAGGGGACTTAACGCATCTACAAAAATATCAACCGTATCAGTCTGTGAAGTCCGTGTAGGCTGACATAAGTCAAAACTTTTTGCTTTTGGGTTATTTTCTGCATGTCAAAGGACATTTTACGTCAGGATTCAGTCGGTTGTTTGACAAAGTGGATTTTATTAATCCATAATTATGTAATGACTTGCTTGGTAATACGCATCACGGAAATGCAATAAACCCCCCTTTACCAGATCGGCTCTCATTAGGATCCATTCCTCTTTCACTGGTGAATGTAGTTCTGACTAAGTGGCTAGTGGCTGAGTCAGGATTTCTCGTAGAAAAGTAAATGAATCATGAGGAATAAATGGATAGATCACAGGTCTTTGAAGCTTCATCGGTCAATCACGAAATAACAAAATTTTAGTTGCTCGATCTACATTGTGTTGTTACGATATATAAGCGATTCGCCAGTTTGCTATTTTTAGTAACGGTGTCCGACGATAAACCAATGAAAACTTTGGTGTTCCGTGATAGACCAATGTAACTTCAGTGGTCTATAGATAGATGCACTGGGGCCATGATTTATCTAAAATACCATTAAAAGGCTTCATTCTGTATCAAACAATCACGTCTTTCAACGACCCTAGTGAAAAATGCAGCGGAGACCAACCTGAGAAAAGAAGAAAATGCAGGTAACCAACACTTTCTCATTCTCTTACATTTTTTTCTTATACCATGAAAGACAAAGCCTATCATCTGAGCAGGATTCCAGTTATTATATGCAAATGCCTTCACTATACACGAGTCCATTTCTTTCTAGTTTCAACGAAAAATTATACGAGTGATAACTCTTTACCATACAATCCCGTGTTTCAACGATCCCGCAGAAGAAGTCTAAAATTTTGTCGTCCGGTAAAGTGTTTACCAGACGAAGATACATATAGATACTTACGTTAAGAAGAGCCAAACCAGTGGACGCGATACCAATATAAGGATGTGCTTTAGTGTACTCTTTTCCCGCTTCGGCTGCTATCTGGAAAATAGTTTATCCGTAGAACGCAGTATCCTGATAAACGGTCATTTTCAGGCTAGACATAAGGCTAATACAATGCAACTTCAAAGTTTTTTTTATGTACAAGAAGTCTCTACAAAATGGACAGTGTAGATAAAAAATACAGACAGCACAAAATAGATTTTCATCTATACTGACAGCAACTAAAGTTGTAAAAGTGCGTCTTTATTGAACAATCAGAACGTCAGGTCCAAGTCCAACTAAGTTTGCACACAATGTTCATCACCAAAAACTTGCAGTCTGATCTTGGGCGTGCATTTTTGTTATTCTGTGAGATATTCTGACAAAAACTGTCACTAAAATGCAAAGATCCTTTCACTGACTGATAAAATAACCACTTCAGATCTTCAGTTCTCTCATGCTTAAATCAACCTATGTGATTTTTGTACTTATTATAATTGAAAAAAATAGAATTAGATTTTGTTGATATAAGAAAACGCAATGGCAAATTGAAATCCTTTCTTTGGGAAATGTAGAATGTAGCGACAAACTTAAAGAAATTGTGCAGTCCAGTTTGAATCTTTTTTTTTTTCCAGGAATGACACGTTATAGAAATATTGAGCACACTCGTTTCCAAACGATTTTCCTTTTCTTTAATCTCTCACTCTTTTCAACATCTCTACCAGTGCCGAACGTTTTTCTTCTGTCCTCCTTTGCCACTAACGCCTTTCTCCAATCCTCTTATGTCTCTTTCGTCTTCCACCTTTTCTCTTTTGCTCCTCACTCATTTCAAACTTCTTCGTCTGTGCCTTTTTTGTATACTTCTAATTTTCTCTGTTGTCTGTCATATATTTTTCCTCCCTTGTTTAGTAGTCGTTTATTCTCTTCTTTTTACTATCCATCTTTTGTCCCTTTTTAACTCCATCATCTTCTTTTGTGTCTTCTTGCAATTATGCTTCTTCAGTATACTCTTTTGCCATTGTCTCCTTTGATCTCTTCTCTGTATTTCCTTTTCTTTATTTTTTCCTGCTTTTCCTCAACGTTGAAATCCTCTCGTCCTCTTTCCTTATTCCTTCCTTGCGTTATTTTTATTCGTTTCGTCTTCGTCTTAATTTTCTGTTTCGGGCCTAATTCACTTTTCATCTCCTGTTTTACTCACTTAATCCTCTTTGTGCTGGAGTGCACATAAGGCTGTTACCTGAGCTTTCCACTTTGATCTGTCCTTGGCCCATTCCTGTACCTGACCCCATGGCAAATTTCTGTTTTTGCTTTCTTTATCGACGGTGCGTCTCCAGGTTTCTTTGGGTCTTCCACTGTTCCTCTTTCCTGTTGGAGTCTACCTCATGGCTAACCTTGGGATGGCATTTGGGTGCATTCTTTGCCAAGCCATTTCTGTCTTTTTTTTATATTTCTAATGAAAGAGGAAAGGAATATGTTCTCTTATAAAGTTCTTTATTGGATACTGTGTAAGGCCAAGATATATGTAGAATTCGTCCTAAGCAGCGTGTCTGAAAGATGTCTGGTTTGATTGTGGTAGAGTTTGTCACTTTCCAAGATTCAGCCCCATACAGGAGGACTCCAAGTACATTACTCTTGAAAATTCTCAGTTTTTGTGTTAATCGTCCTAGATTTCCAAATATTTGATAATGCTGGGAAAGCTCCCATTGCTTTTGAGATTCTAGCATTTATGTCTTTTTCTGAGTTTCCATCATCAAAGATCGAACGTCCAAGATAGGTGAATTTGTTGATTTCTTCAATGTTGTGAGAGTTAAGAGTGATGTGTTCATTTTATTTTCCGTTGATTTTAAGGATATTTGTTTTATTGATGTTGAAATTGAGTCCTATCTTCTATGCTGTCTTGTCTAAATCATTGGTTTTGTCCTGCATGTCTTGTTGCCGATGAAATAGTAGAGCAATATCGTCTGCAAAATCGAGAACAATTCCATCAGGCTCTTTTTTTAACCTCCCTTTTATCTCTCTTTCTTACAGTGTTCCCTGCTTCTAACTTCTCTCTTCTTTTATTTCTAGGGTCTTAGTTTCCTGCTATTTTTGTCTTCCTTCTCTTAATATCGTCTTTCCATTTTTTCTCTTCTTGTTTTTTTTAACATACTTTACTCCTTCAACCTGTTCTCGTCTTCGACGCCACCCTCCTCTGCTCATTCTCCTTCCTCCTCTCCCCTTTGTCTTTGTTTTCCCCCGTTCTCCTTTGTTTCACTGTTTTTCTCCTCTTCTAAGGCTTTCCACCTCTCATCATTGTCCCTCACCCCTTCACCCTCTTTTGCTCCTATCACTTCTCTTTCCTTCTTTTCACCCTGGTTCATCCTTCTAAACACGTTTTAATCGTTTTATTCCCTAATCTTCTCTTCTTTTGTCCCTTACTCCTTTTCCATTCTTTATCGCCCACTTCCTTCTCTTTTTTTTTCTATTTTTTCCCTCAATCCTGCATCCTGTGTTTTTTTATACCTGTACTAGCATCTTTTCTTTTCTAGTTTTCTGTAGTACATATTTTCATCCTGTCTTCGTTTGCCTCTTACTTCTTGAACCTCTCCTCTTTGAACCTTCCCTCTTTCCATTCTTTTGTTGTCACTTACTCCATTCTCCGTGTCCCTTTGTCTTTCCTTTCTATTCTCCTGAATCGTCTCTTTTTCATCATTCTTTTCTTTTTTTCCCCACGCAACCCCCCTCCTTTTTGCCCCTGAATATTTATCGTATCGTATCTTTGTTTGAATCTAAATAAATTCTCGTCCCGTATATATTCCCTTCTTCAGCCCACTTCTCTTAAAATCCTCACTCTCCATCTGTAAGTTTTATCCATGACTCGTCCTGAATATTTTATCGTCTCTTTATTTGAATTTAAATTAATTTTCGTCCCGTTTATATTCCCTTATTCAGCCCACTTCTCCTCTTAAAATCCTCACTCTCCATCTTTAAGTTTTATCCGTGACTCATCCCTTCTCTTCAGTTTTGATCTTTTCTTCTCGACTAATTTGCCCCATACATTTTCCTCCTATTCCCTCCTGTCTGTAAACGTCTCCTCCCTTTCATCCTTTAATGCTCTCTTCTCTCTTGGTTAGTTGTCAATTCCTGCCTCCTCTCCTCATCAATACCCCATTTCTTAAACTACTTTCATTTGTTTCTCAATACTTCACATTCTAACCCTTTGACCTTTGACCCTCATTCCTTTCAGTTTTTCATCCGTCACACTTTCCTTATCTCTTCTTTTGCTTCAACTTTGCCACTACAAAGTTTCTATATTTTTTTCATATTTTCATTTTCCCATACCCTTTTGCAAGACAAACGCAAAAAGTCGTCTGCAGCTGCCGCCTGTGTTAAGAAAGAGATGAGCCATGTTCTGCCAAAAGAGGGCTTAATGCATGATGCATCATACCAAGCAAGACATCACATAATTCGGGATTCATAAAATCCATTATGACAAATAACCGACCGTATCATAAGGCAGTCTGGTCCATTGGCATACAGACAGCGAAAAGTTTCGGCTCAGGTCAGCCTGCGCGGATTGCGCAGGCTGACCTGGGTCGATACTTTTCGCAGATGTAGTAAGCACCCGTTTCACAGAGCATGGCTCATATAGTTTCAATGCAAAACTTATCTTACATAAAACTGAGATTACCTTGCTGAATCCGCCAACCTCCACAAATATTACAACAAAAGCTATGATTATACAGATAACTGCTACCACCATGAAACTGCGATGTACCTACAAGGACAAAATTGAAGATCTCAGTATCTTTTTATCTACAAGAAAAAATAGAGTTTACCCATTACTTTAGTAATATTGCATACTAAGACCTTGCGGGAGACTGCTTTTGAAAAACATTGTGTGCCTTTAACAAGTAGTTATTAGTTTTCCAATAATATTATCAGCATCATTGAGAAAGTACATTTTTTCCTTTCGGATATTTTTCAGAAGAAACAATTGATTTGACTAGTCCACGATATAACATAACATTTCAATGTATACCTTTTCTTGGCATTGAAAACTACGACTTCCGTTTTACATTAACTCTTTACCAGAGCACAAAGCTTAGACTTGTTCAAATTGAAAGCATTTGCAGGCGACAAATTAATATGGCTCATGTGATGGTATTTGTCTTTGAAAGGGTAGAAAACATAATTGGAAAAAGCGAACATGCTCGTTACCAGTATTTTCTCCTTTTTCCACAATGTCTTCAAAAGCCTTACTCTTTAGGGTTCTTAAAACACTGGATTGTGTGGTATAAGATTAAACATAATATACTATAAAAAATCAGACTAAAACTGGGGAAGTTAAAGAATTAATACCTTTATTAGAATACATTTCAAATATTAGAAAAATACCAGAACAGTAACTAGACAAACTGAAAATTGAGGGAAAAAGATTAACTTCTTGTAACAAATTTGCTGCAAGCAACTATCCCTTTTCTAACATTGTTTCCTTAAAAAAAAATCATCCATAATCCATGGAGAAAAGGTACTTCAGCACTTCTTCTTGGTATCCTTTTGCACAACGTTTGGTTCCTTAAGGACATGCATGTATGCCACAGTTCTGAGAGTTCTCCCTGCTCACTAATTAGCGCATGTTTTTGTACACTCTAATATATTCTACTTGGTCAGTATGACAGACAGATAGTATGTTTTTATCTGTAATATATCGGTTGCGTTTTAAATATCTGGAAATCACAGACGCGAAAGAAAAATGTGAGATTCATAAATGATGGGGATGCCAAATCACGCCAAAATAGGCTTTTATTATAAAGGGGAGTGATTCATTACGTCAATAACTTTTACAAATGCACCGTATCTCTTATAAATGCCTCGCCTGATATACCTTTTTTTTTTTTTTTTATCTCTTTCTTTTACAAGATATTGTAAAGCACTATTTCTGTGCAAAATTTTACAAGAAGTTGTCAACTGAATTATTTTTTCATTGCAGAACTTTGATCAGAAAGTAAGTCTTTGTTGCCACGTGAGAACACTTCTAATTGCTGCTGTGATCTGTCAAGTGCCTTAATCCTTTTTACTATTGGTAAACATCACATTTCTTAGAATAGTCATTTATTTGATCAGCACTTTAAGAAGTTTTTCTTTTTTTAGGTTCGAAATCAAAGCCTATTTTCTGTAATTTTGACAATAGTATTATGATCTGTGCGAAAATGAAAAAAAATCTGTCCATAGGAAAAAAATGTGGCATATGTCTTCAAATAACGTTGGAAAGATTTCACATGCTCTGAAGTAATGGATAAACAGTTTTATATACTTACAAGAAACCATGCTTTGACCTTGAAATAAAGTTTCTCTGCCAGCATACTTTTACAATGTCGAGCAGCCACAAGACCTACGCTTGATAAAAATACCCATGCGATCACCATCAATGATGCTAAAATGAAAAAAAAAACATTATTTCACAAATATTCCATGGAAGGACAAGAATTATTTTGTAGAATGCCATACGTCGTTGCCATACAAATAGGTAAAAGTAATCTGCTAAACCCATAACTACATAGGTTATAGTTACATTTGCCAAAAATATAAACGATGTTGTTCAATTATTATCTCAGGGAGGCGACGAATGTTGCTAAAATGATGTGAATTTCATGTTTCATTTTACTTTCTCTGGGGCCTCTATGTCTACGTATTTGTTGAAATTTATCTCATCACTCTTTGAAGAATGCGGATTTAGTGTACTTTCTCACAAAAACGATGTTTTGACAGATTTATAAGTTTTACTTGGGAAAATTGTTTTCACAGTTGTATTTGGATCAAATCACATGGTCACACAACCAGAAAGGAAATTGTTATCGTTGTGTGATCTCTACAATGTTGGAATCGCTTGCTTTGGCGAAATTTAATTACACCAGTGTATGTAGTTTGTCATCATTTTTCATTTTGACATTTGGAATTTTAGAGAAATCTACGTACGCTATCGATTATTTAGAAATAACGCGTATAAATATTGGGATCTGACAAGTGACCTCAGACAAAAGTTACCTAAAACGTAAGGTTGTAAAATTCATAAAAGGAAGGCAGGAATATTACACTCTAGGTTGCACTTGATCTTGTTGGCGGTAAATAACTGGAACTTCTGGATCGTATCAGTATTCGAATTTTCGATTTTCAACCATATATTAACAAGTACCGTGTAACTTTACAAGCGTTGATGGTCCACTGGTATCCTCCTTCGACACGTAGTTCTCAAGGAAGTTAACTCTATTCTGACTTTTGTATGGATCAGTAGTGTGTTGACGTATAAAGCCTGTTTGGAGAGAAGGAAAATAGTAGGTAATAAATACTTTCACGTCTTGCAAGATACGGTCGTAATGATTTAGGAAAATGGAGAACTCTCTTCTTTTGCTACAATGCTTTCACATGTTTAACTGTGTTAAATCGTAATTCACATTAACAATTCATAGTTAAACAAGAATTTTGTCGAATCATCTAAATTCTGCATTTTTGCTGAGAGAACTATGAAGCTAAGGTTTGACCAATATATATGAGCCATGCTCTGGCAAAAGGAGGCTTAATGCATCTGTGTGATCCATGATACCAAGAAAGTCATCATATAATTGTGGATCATTGAAACCCAATTGCTCTAACAGAGACTTAATCTTGAGGTAGACTGGTCCTTTTACATGCAGAATATTGACCAAAAGCAAAAGGTTTGGTCTGCGCAGCGGACTGCGCAGGCTGACCTGGTTCGACACTTTTTGCAGATGCATTAACCCCCTTTTAACACAGCATGGATCATACCCGTTAAGTGCAGATACAACAAGCGACAGAGACTAAAAAAAACATATGCGCAGGTAAGCTAGAACTGACAATATCTTTGTTGTAATAGAGTGGCATGCTAATGAAATGGAACTTTGCAGTTGGTTTTGAAAGTCACTTAAGATCATGCAGGGTGTACCCATACTGTACGTGTATCCAAATCAATTCTTATTTTAATCCTTCAGAACAAGATCGTCCGGGTAGCTCGTTGATTAGCACATGTGACTCGCGCCCTGGTTTCAAGTTCGATACCCTGTTGAAACAAACTTTCTTTCGGGCGATTTATTACATCTCTCCTCTGATGCATGTGAGAAAATAGTCAGTTAGAAAGAAAGTTGTGTCAGTACTAGTGTGAGAAAGCCTGGAAACACTGACCGCCGTGATTTAACCTAAGCTTTTAAAAACGGGGTTAAGTTCTAATACAGTTCAAAGAACAGTCACAAGAATTCAGCTATAATGTATGATGCCTATCGCAATGGCTTTCCCCAATCCTTGAAAAGAATCAGGACAGAAGAGCCGGGGATTCGAATGTCCAACCCTGTGTTTTACCACCTGGCTGACCTTGCTTGGCGACATCTTGTTCTACCAGACTTTTGTCTTGAACCAACAACAAACAGCGTAGCCAACTCACCACCGACGGATGATTTTACAGCTATTTAGGGTTCCACCACGAAATTCGAGTACATGGTGATAAACTTAAAGCATAAATAGATAACAGTAATTAGTACCGATCCCATAAAGTAGAGAAATAATTGTCTAATGTAAATCGACAAGAAATGCAAACCGTTTCGCAGAAACAGTTGATAAAATATGCCTACCCGATGCCACAGGTCCTGTTGCAACAACTAGGTAGTACGTTTCATTTAGATCAAGAAACTTTGGTTGGTTTGCCATCTTTTCTACTCGAGAGAATCTGCAGTGGATAATTCCGTTCGACACATCACTGCCTAATAGTTTTAATCCTAGAAGGGGCTGCAAAAAATACATTTATCACATAACTACCATTATTTTCAGTCTTATACAGCCATTACGAAATTTTCTTATCTTACACACGCTTGTGACAGGCAAGTAGTGCTGTACTTGGTCAAAGTTTTGTAATCATACGCTTCATTTCTAAAACATTGCTGACCAGGAATTAAGATTTCAAAAGATTGCCATTATATACAAGTTTTTTGGAACTATTTTTCGTCCTTGGCACAAACACACCTATCAAAAAAGCAAACTGTCTTTATGTAAAATTCAGCAAACTTGTATATGTCGTCATATGTTTTGACACATAAACTTTAATTGCTGATATAAAAAAGCTGATAGGAGTTGGCTTTTCAGGTAAAATTTCATTAAACTCGTCGTCAAAACTTATTATTGAGCTCGCATGGTAACTCATGAAAAGGCAAAGAGTTGAAATTATCATTGATTCAATGCTAAAAGATTAAAGCGTATCTAACGAAATTATTATAAATGAAATGAAAAGAATAAAAAGGAAAGTAAATAAATACCTAAATAGTATGAATTGATTCTAACTAAATATACGAGTAATAATTAAATTGACAATCGACAAAAATAACATCCTTACGTCAGCATACAAGATATTGGAGACGTCGTTATTATAGGAGGATTTTAAGCTGATGCCCGAGGATTGTGAAAGACAGGCGGCTACGTTAGTGTCAGACTGTAATAGAAAAAAAAAAACATCTGAGCCATGCCCTGTGAAAACCGAGTTTAATGCATCTACAAAAAGTATCAACACGGTCAGCCTACGCCAACTGCTGAAAAGTTTTGCTTTTTGGTAAATTTTCTGCAAATCCAAGGACCATTCTACCTCATGATTCATCCAGTTGTGAGACAAAATGGACGTTTTAGATCTATAATTATGTTATGTCTTCCTTGGTATAACGCATCAAAGAGATGCATTAAACCCCCTATTGCCAGAGCATGGCTTATCTGTTTAGCTTCACCTTTAGAAAACCAAAAACTACATCAGGACCGAGAACCGCCAACCACCCTAAATTTCTTTCCAGGTCTAATAATAACTTTAGAAAATAAGATGATTTCTGGTTGGCTGGACTGATTTAGTCACTCAGATACTGTGTAACATTTAGATTTACAAAATTCTTGAAACCTAGACTTACAATACAATTTAGAATGATTGGTGACAGATCCAGATACTTTTGCTGACAGGCAGATAGGCACGGATAGTGCAGACTGATCTTGGACTTCCTCTGGCTTATATTTGTACTTTGTGGTTTTTTTAATATAATTCTGGCAAAAAGCAGCGATGCTATTACAGTCAACATTTTTTGTTTTCTTTTTTATATCTTAACTAAAACATGTATAGGGTGGTATAAGTCCCTCATTTTTTTCAGTCAAGAGAGTTTTTAAATTAAACTTGTTAAAAAGACTGACTCACCATTTTGCCTTGGGGCGATATTCCAACAGCGATCCATTTATTAGTTGTGTCACCCAAATTCATTTTGATGTCGAAAATAACATCGCCCGTACCAGAGCTGGCTTGTAAACCGTTTTTAGTTATATTTCTATGCCATGTGACCAGATAAGTACATTGCTTGTTAAGACAGTCTGGGAAACAACCCTTGGAAATCCCGCAAGCCGGGTCGTATACTATACCTCCGCTTGGTGACGGCTGGAAAATAAATACGAAGTCAATGGCGTTAATAATGAAAGTGGCGATAAAAGACATGTTTGTGAAGATGTTTTTGAAGACAAAAATGAATATCTGACTTGAAAATATCATCATCACAAGAAAAGTTACACCAATAAAGCGACAGATAAATGAAATCGTCGAAATTTCTGAAAATTCTGATTTAAAGTAACATAGGAATGACCTTAATTTCTACAGTCTATAACAGTTTGTAAAAGACATAAAATGACTCAAAGTCCTGAAAAGCAGACTTGTGGAACAGTATTAAACTTTAATATGGTGTAATGAAAAATAGAATTTCCATCTCTTGTAAGTTATGCAATACGTATGTATGAATTAATTAGTAGAGTTAGCAAGAGCAAGGAAAGTCGAAGTTGTTCTGCCTAGAGGGCCGAGCAGTTACTGTTATTTTACAAATTACTAAGACGTAGTTATTTGATCCATCGATTTGACAAGTTATACTTCTGGAAATAGATTTAGGTCTGTATACATGTGTAGGACTGTATATACGGTAGTGACAGTTGCGAGGTTGGGGTGCACTAGCTAAAACTGAAAGTAGAATGAGAAGGGCGCAAGCGTGTACATCTGCGGTACAAATCCTCTAAAGAATTCACTATGGAGTGACAAAAGGAACAGTTTTCACTCTAACAATCATGGAAGAGTTCACAAAAAAAAAATCTGCCAAAAAGATAACCAACCAATGAAATGATTTTAACCTTACAGTCAGTGATAGGTTCGCTAAAAACAAGAGGGTCATGATGGCCCTGTATCGCTCCACTGGACCAGTTTTGACACCGGGGCTATAACTGGTATAAGGTCATATGGTTTAGGACAAGAAGACTTTTAAAGTTTTCACTATATAAGCTTATGTAAATCTTGTGACCTGCAGCTTAGGGCCAATTTTGACCACAGTGTTTTGTAAAGGTCCATTAGATGAAGCTACATGCAAAATTTAATAGCCCTTGGATATATGGTTGTAGGCCAAGAAGATATTTTAAAGTTTTCCCTATAGAAACCTATGTAAAAATTGTGACCCCCGGGGCAGGGCCAATTTTGACCACGGGGCTATAATTTGAATGGTTTTTGTAAAGGTCTATATGGTGAAGCTACATGCCAAATTTGGTATCCCTAGGCCTTATGATTTCAGACAAGAAGAATTTTAAAAATTTTCAATATTTTTCAATCTTTGACCTACGGGGCGGGACCAATTTTGACCCTGAAGCTATAATATGAAGGATTTTTTTTAAGCTACATGCTAAATTTGGTAGCTCTGGGCCATATGGTTTAGAACAAGAAGACATTTAAAATTTTCGCTACATAAACCTATGTAAAACTTGTGACCCCCGGGGTTGGGCCAATTTTGACCCCGGGGCTATAATATGAATAGTTTTTGTAGAGGTCCATTCGATGAAGGTACAAGCCAAATTTGGTAACCCTAGACCTTATGGTTTTGGACAAGAAGAATTGTAAAGATTTCCAATATTTTTCAGTTTTGTTGCCATGGCAACCACGGTTTTGATAGGAATCAAATTCTTTGAAGAGTTTCTAAAGAAGGCTCTGCCAGGATCATTTCTGTGAAGTTTCGTTAAAATCCGATGGGTAGTTCCAGAGAAGAAGATGTTTGAAATAAAAGTAAACCCCATTTCCCAAGACAGCAAATCATTTATTCTTACCGTTGTTGAAGGGTTTGTAACAGTCGGTGTCCCAGTGGTACTCATTGGTTCAACATTAGTCTTCATGAAATCTATTTTATCTGGACTAGGTACAGGATCTGTATCGTGTTTCTGTATGACACCTATAAATTTGAATGTGAATATAAATTGATAGGTCAAACCAACGGAAAACTTTTTCGTCTTGTAGCAGTAACTTCTGGAAACATTTTGACAGAAGAATAAATTGTCCAGCACAAGCGATTTTTTGTTTTAATTCTTTAATAAATCCCAGGCCTTGTTTACTGTTAAAACCCATGCAACCTTTTAATCAATGAGAATTGATCTATTTACAATTATCAGTAATGATTCCTGTTACCATGAAAGAAGAAGGAAAACAAGCTCTAAAGTAAGCAATGCTCTGTGAAAAGGTAAGCCTGTGCTATCTGACCTGGGCTGAAACCTTTTGCTCTTGGTCATTTTTTCCATGTCAAAGGACCAGTCTACCAAATGATTCAGTCTGTTATCAGACAAGGAGGATTTTATGGATCCATAGTTATATGATGACTTGCTTGGTTTAACCACAGGCCTTTGAAACTCCATTGGTCTATCACGGAACACTAAAATTTTCCTTGCTCGATCATCGAAAACATTTGCACATTGGTGCATCACCTGTATATCACGGAACATTCAAATTTTCATTTACACAGTTACTATAAATAGTACACTGGCGACTGCCTCTACATTGTATATAATAAAACAAAGTGTGCAGAGAAATCGAAGAAAATTTACCCCTGTTCCCTTTCAGAAACAATATTTTACCAAAAACGAGAAATACAAAAAGTTACCGTTGCAGATGGGTTGACAAATGATTTTTCTTGTGTACCCTGACCTCCAAATGTTCCAAACGGCTCTTGCGATCAAGCAATAGCTTTGATCTTAAAAAATTTAAAAAGATTCTACATTTTCCGGATCGCCATGCGCCGACGTCACAGAATTCATTATGACGCAGTCGATTATAATTCACGAGATTTTATTATCAAAAGACGCGCCAAAGTCCTTGACCAATGAACGGTAAATACACATTTGGAAATATGCAAAATGGAAGATGAAAATCGTGATACTGGATACTATGAAAAGATAAATTATAACAGACGAAATATTCGTTTAAAGATTTCATCAATATATCAACAAAAAAATTTTAGATCGTTGTTTGAAAAAAATATTTTCGTTATAATTCGCTGCGGGATAATTATTTGTGTGACGTCAGCGCATGGCGACCCGGAAAATGTGGAAGCTTTTTAAAAAAAACTTAGATCAGAGCTACGGCTTGATAGCAAGAGCCATTTGGAACTTTTGCAGCTCAGAGTAGATAAGAAAAATCATTTGTGAACACATCTGCAACGGTAACTAGGTTTCGTTTTCCATTTTCGGTTAGATATCACCTCTGAAAGGGAACAGGGGTAAAAAAAAATCTTCGATTTCGTTGCACACCTTGTTCTATTATATACGATGTAGAGGCAGTCGCCGATGTGCTATTTATAGTAACGGTGTCCGCTAAGAAAAATTTAATTTTCCGGTGATAGACTAATGGAATATGTCAGTCGGCTTTTGTTTAGCGCATCATGGAGATGCTTTTTTACCAGAACTTGGCTCAAGTCTTAAAAAAACTAATACAAACCATTCAACACTTTTCCGCTACCAACCAACATGTAATATTTCTTATTAAGGTCGAGAAACTTGGTCTCATTTTCAAGGGAGACAATTCTAGAAAACTGACAGTGTATGATTCCATTCATCACTTCCCCGGTAATGAGCGATAGTCCTAGAGTTGTCTGTAAAAAAGTAGTTGCAATGTATTATGGGGTTTTTTTTTTGCCGTTTTGAAGTAAAAATCAGTCTATCCTACACCGCACAACGCCCCCGCCCCCTCCCTCCTCCCCAAACTACTCGCTGCTCTCCGGCGTAAACATTCAAAACAATGTTTAGAGGTGAGAGAAAAACGAATCCTGTCGCTGAGAGTCAACTTTCGAAAGTTACATTCTCAGGTTTCACGAAAAAAAAAAAATAAGTCTCTTATTTTGCTCAAATCTGCTTAACCCTTTACCACATAATCCCGACCTTTAACGACCCCGAGAAAGAAGCCTTTTGAAAACATTGTGGGAAAAGGAGAAAATGCTGGTAACCAGCATTTTCTCCTTTTCCCACAATGTTTTCTATCCTTCCCAAGACGAACTGCAATTTTTCAGTCACATTTATTTTGTCGTCTGCAAATGCTTTCAATTTGGACTAGTCTAAAGTTTTGTCGTTTGGTAAAAAGTTAAAGACTCATTTTCCGACTTATTTCCCGTTCTTATTTGAGGCGCATTTTACTAATAATAAGCCAAGCCCCCGTAGCTCAGTCAGTAGCGTACAGGACTTGAGAACAGGAGGTCGCTTGTTCGATCCCCGGCTTGGCCAATTTCTTTCAGAGGATTGATGATAGTCATCGCGACAGGATTCATTTCTCTCTCACCGCTGACCATTGTTTCGACGACGGTTAAGTGGGAAAGCAGCCAGTGGCTTGGAAAGGATATTGTGCGAGTACTGGTAAAAGAAACTCCAGGAAAGCATGGATAGGTGCACTAACCGCCGCGATATAACTGAAATAATGTTGAAAACGGCGTTAAACACCATACAATCAATCAATACAATACTAATATTAACCCTTAACCCTTTCCCAAACAACAAATTTTGGACAGGTCCAAATTGAAAGAGTTTGCAGACGACAATTTTAAATTTGGTGAAATTGGCAGAAAGGTCTCAAAAAGGGTAGAAAACACTGTGGGAAAAGGAGAAATTGCTCGTTACGAGCAATTTCTCCTTTTCCCACAGTGTTTTCAAAAGACTTGTACTGCAGACACGTGAAAACCAGGGCTTGTTTGGGAAAGGGTTAAACTGCTGAATAAATGAAACGAAAATTTCCACTCAGTAGTAAAAAACAAAATATTACAATTTCAAAGTTGATTTTTTACCGGAAAGAAAACACCGTATCAGACAGTGTATATCAAAGATCAGACTGCACGTTTTGTGCAGTCTGATCTTGATCTACACTGTCCGCAAAAGGTCAGTGAGTCGCGCTACATTTCAGACTCGACTCAGCAAAATAATGTACTTGAGTCGGCTAACTGTAGAGTTAAGTCCTTTTATCTTGCTGAGTGAAGTCTGGATTTGAGAACGTTACTTAAGTCTGTTAATTTTAGTGAAATGCGTCTTAAAAAACGAACTCAACTTAAGTCAGAAATTGAGTCCATTAGTCGATTTAAGCAAAATAAGAGACTTATTTTTTTTCTTAAAAGCGGGCCCTGAATCTCTTACTCTATACTTTACTAACTAAGCCTTGGAGTTCAAGTGAATTGATAAGATAATATTGTACTTCTACAAACTATGAGACAGAATTTCTGTATGACACAACTATGTACTCCTGGGATCGTATTCACCAACATTCGTGTGAACATTCTTGGTCAAATTATAGATTTAGAAATTAATATAACTTCTGAATGGCTACATCATTTGTTTTATTAAATCAGAAATTGTGTTACTTTCAAATGCAGAAAATTCTTAAAAATTAGACTAAGAATGCAATTTAAAATGGTTGGTGAATACGGGCCTGTGATCGACTGTTTATAATACAAAGCTCAATGCAGAAATAACTCAGAAAATAGTGGTTATTGAAGTGAAATTATTCAGATACTGGTTATAAAAATGGACATATACTTACGTCATTGAAAAGAACATTTGTATAGCCATCATTATAAGAGGACTGCAGTGTAACTCCGGATGGTTGGGACAGGCATGCAGCGACATCTGTCCCATCCTAAAAAAAACGAAAACGAAAATCTGACAATTGACCCGCGACATGCGAAATGAGACCTTCGGACATTTGCGTAAAGTGTCGTCTCGGATTAGCCTGCGCAGTCCGCGCAGGCAAATCTGAGACGGCACTTTACGATTACATAAATTTTTTTCATACAGCCTGAAACAGAAAATCGCTCAAAAACCGGAAGTGTCGTCTCGTATTAGACACAGGCTGGTCTGTGACGGCACACTTTTACGAATATGTCCGAAGGTCCCTTTTCGTGTGTTGCACGCCAATTACAAATGAAGAATGTAAGCCATGAGATACAAAATACGACTAAAGTTCGAAGAATGTCTGCAGAACGGTACGAAAAGAAAAGCACGTTGTAAATGATCCATGCTATGTGAAAGAGGAGTTTGATGCATCTGAAAAAAGTATCAAACCAGGTCAGCCTGTTCGCAGCCTGAACTGTGTTGAAACTTTTTGCTATTGCTATTTGTTCACTTTTCTGTATGTCAAAGGACTATTTCCATTCTACCTTATGATTCAGTCGGTTGCTAGACAAAATGGACTTTTTGGATCCATGATCAGATGATGACTTGCTTAGTATAATGCACCACGGAGAGGCATTAACCCTTTCCCAAACGACAAATTTTGGACTGGTCCAAATTGAAAGAGTTTGCAGACGACAATTTTAAATTTGGTGAAAATGGCAGAAAGGTCTCAAAACAGGTAGAAAACACTGTGGGAAAAGGAGAAATTGCTCGTTATGAGACACGTGAAAACCAGGGCTTGTTTGGGAAAGGGTTAAAACCCCAAACCCCTTTTTTGCCAGAGCGCCGGCCATTTTATTTGTCCGCTTTATGTCATCACGTAAGTCAGCTGCTCCTGTCACTGTCAAATATAGGTACTGTACGTATGAAGAAAAAATAGTCAAAAATGAAATAGTGACAAACGCCAATATAGCATCTGTAAGGGTAAATCTGTATTCGTTTTTCCTCCTCAACAATGCATTGGAATAAATGCACCCATCTTTCCTTTATCATTAATATTGTCGTCGTTGTTGTTGTTGTTGTTTTCACGTAGAACTATGTCGCTTTCAACTTTACATAAGTCATGTTATTTCGACAAACTACTACTTGTTTAATGGGTTTCTGCAGTACTATGTTGGGTCTCTCTCGTGCTTCGCCAAAAGAGACCACAACATGAGCAGCATTGCAAGCTGGATTGGAACTAATACTTCCTCTATACAACTACCGAGAACTCATTTGAAGACTTGTTTCTTACCATTTTACCGGCAGGTGAAATACCAACAGCTACCCATTGGTTGTTCGTATCTGCAAGCTTCATTTTGATGTCGAATAAAATACTTGCACCATCTTCTCCAGCGTTTGTGACGACGTCACTGTTGTTTTTCTCCCACGTGACTAAATACGTGCAACCAGCGCTGCTACAATCCGAGAAACATCCTTTGGATTTCCCACAATTGGGGTCAAAGTTTATTTGTCCTGAAGGAGCCTGTAATGATCGACAAATTTTCAGTAAGAAAATCTACCTAGACCGATTTCTTTCGGAACGAACCTCTATTAAATTTAATCTTCATTATATGTATTTTACTATATACAACATGACACTGAATGGTTTTAACCCTTTACGAAAAAGTGCCCTGTTTAAAGAACCCTGTAGAGGTAGAATGCTTTCCATCCTTTCAAAGACAGACTTGAACTTTTGCAGTACACCGAATCTGTCTGGAGCTTCTTTTAGTTCAAACATATAAGCCATGCTCTTTGAAAACGGCGCTTAATGCATCTGCAAAAACTGTCAACCCAGGTCAGCCTGTGGAGTCTGCCGGGCAGGATGACCAGGGCCAAAACATTTGGATATTATGAATCTATGAATACATAACGACTTGCTTAGAATGATGCGTCACGGAGATGCATTAAACCCCCTTTTGCCAGAGCATGGCTCATATTTAAATGCCATGATTTACAAAGAATATATAATATGGCCCACAACATGCGAAATGAGACCTTCGGACATTTGCGTAAAGTGTCGTCTCGGATTAGCCTGCGCGGTCCGCGCAGGCTAATCCGAGACGGCACTTTACGACTACATAAGATTTTTTCATACAGTAGACTTTCGTGAAACAGAAAATCGCACAAAAACGGGAAATCTCGTCTCGGATTAGTCACAGACTGCACAGGCTGATCTGGGGACGACACACTTTTACGCACATGTCCAAAGGCCCTTTTTCGTGTGTTGCGGGCCATGTTATAAAGTTCACAAGAAAGGCGGCAAATTCGGTTGAGCCACAAGTTCGAAAACTTAGTCATGGCTCTCCCCATTAATCACTGAAATAAAATGAGGATCTCTCATGAAAGTTTATGTGTTATCATTTTTATCAAACTAGTTGACTAAAAATATATGACGCGAGCCTTGGCGAGCGTCAAATACATTTTAGTCAACGAGTTTGATAAAAATGATAACACATAAACACAAATGTGAGATTCTATTTATCACATAAAACAAATGAAAGGCAAAAAATATCCTGCATCGTCACCTTTAGCCTATACAACATTCACGGGTCAATGTTTACAGTTGTGGTTCGGTTTCAAATGTGTACCTACACAAGTAGATAGATCTTTGACATTAATTCCGAAAGTAGAATGAAAGAGTTTCTACAGGGGTTAAGTCTACCTAATTCCGCACTTTTGTTGTTTTAAAAGACTTTCGCCGCATTTCTTGATTTTTATTAGACATGAAAATCAAACACTTTCCACGCGTATACGTCTTAGCAATAATGACGTCATTTTTCCACCAAACGGCGTAGTCGTACAAATTTTCGGCACGTGCTGTGGTTGGTTTCTCTGGCTTCACGCGCTCATGACTAGAAAGTTAGAAAATGATTAGAACCGGGACCCAAAAGACGATAATACACTAGTGTATTATCAAAAATAAGTCATGGGTTTAATACACTACCGGAGGAGGTTTTATGTGTTAAAATGCTTTATTTAATGACATAAAGATGACTTCGGCAAAGTATCAAAATAAAAAAGAACAAGCATAATATTTGCTGGTCTATGAAAGAACAGAACGTAAAAGAAAAAAAAAACGAAACGTACAACATATGATATGGGGTAAATAAGGGAGTTTTTTTCACAAGTGTTTCGAACAATGTCTTCCCTAAGTAACTGGCTTGATTCCCACTGACAAATCGCCGAAACAATAATTAGAAATTGGAGAGGAATGAATGCTGTCGCAATGACTATTATCAACCCTGGGAAAGAAATTAGCCAAGCCGGGAAATCGAACGTGTGACCCCTTGGTTTCAGGCCCGACCGTTACCGACAGAGCTATCGGGTATATTCTATTATGACAGTTTCCAGTAAAACAGGGCTGTATCCGTTACCTTAGATGTCGGACTTGTTACAATAGGTGTTCCTGTCGTGCTGAATGGTTCGATGCTGTTTTTCGTGAAGTCGATTTTATCCGGGCTTGCCACCGGGTCTGTATCGTGTTTCTGTATAGTATCTATAAATCAAAACGATAAATACGGAATATTATGTTACAATAGCTTTCCTGGTGTTTGTTTTTGATTCGAGCAGCGTGAGAAAATTTGACACCGCGTGAGACCGAAGGTCGAGCGATTTGTTAAAATTTTCTTACGCGGCCAGAAGCAAATACCAGCGCCAGGAAAGTTACTACAAGATAATATTCCTTTTATTACATACCTACAACTTTCAACGACAAAATATTACAAATTACTGACATTTAATTCGAGAGCTGCAAACAAAATAAAACAAATAACGGTTTAGTAAGTAGTAACTTCGTTCTTTTGAATGGCGAATGAATATCATAGCGTAACATTTTGAGCAATCAAATCGCAAATCAATATTTGATACTGTGTAGATACGGATTTTTATTCTTTCGTGTTT
This sequence comes from Tridacna gigas, assembly GCA_945859785.2. Taxonomy (NCBI): domain Eukaryota; kingdom Metazoa; phylum Mollusca; class Bivalvia; order Cardiida; family Cardiidae; genus Tridacna; species Tridacna gigas. The sequence continues at coordinate 13,835,498 of OX244031.2, read as the reverse complement.
GTTATTTTATCCGCGTGCGACTAATGTATTTTAAGCCGGGAATATTTTAGTTATATAATAAAGGGTGATATTTGAGCAATGCAAGTGTGTAAGATGTGTATTTAACTCTTTCGCTACCAACTAAATAAAGTCGACTCTTCTAAAAGGTCTATAAGTATTTTTTCATTGAAACTTAAGAAGATTTTGATGAACGTTCAGCATCAGGTAGCGGACGGTGTCGATCAAAGATCAGACTGCACATTTTGTGCAGTCTGATCTTTGATCTACACCCTCCGATGGTAATGAATAATGAATGAGTTAAAAAAAAATAGAGAGCCATATAGATCTGATCATGACCAGCGGTTACCTCAACATGCTATCTCGACATGTTAGCTAGACAGCACAGACCATTTTACCCGTTTACTGCTAATGCGGACGACATAGGTAAAGATTAGACTGTACAGAGCCGAGCTCCAGATAGAGGGAGTGATTTTGATTTCAAAACTGAAAATATTCATCATTCTCCACTAAACCCTATGTTATGGGTACTCATTAGAATCGTCTCATCGAGACGATTCTAATGAGTACCCACAACATAGGGTTTGGAAGAGAAATAATGGATTAAGAATACCGTCATTCCCTCTTATCTGGAGCTCTGACAGAGCGTGTAGTTTGATCTTGGGTCTTTGCCGACCGCTTGTTTAGTCAATCATACAACTGGAATATTTGAGCTTTCCTGATAAAGCTGAAAGTATGTTTGAAAGATGCAACAGACGATTCTAAAACAATAAAAGGTGATTGATATTTACATATTAACTTTGTTGCCGAACAGTTGATAACTTTCACATTTCTACAAGATCTTCATTACATTCCAACAGCATAATTATGAAGATTTGTAAGACGGTGATTTTTTAATCAGAAGAAACGATGTATTTATTTCATTGCTGCATCGGCCACAAGATATATAAGCCATGTTTTGTGAAAAGGGTGCTTAAAGCATCTGCAAAAAGTATCGACCCACGTCAGCCTGAGAAATCCGTGCAGGTTTACCTAGGTCGAAACTGCTGTTGGTGAATTTTCTAAATGTCAAGGATTCAGTTGGTTGTTAAACTAAATGGATTGTACGAATCAAATACTTTGTGATGTCTTAATTAGTTTAAAGCATCATGGAGATAAATTAAACCTTAAGCTGCTAATCGCGACCCACTGACCTTTTGCGGACACAGAACGTGCAGTCTTATCGTTGATCTACACTGTCCGATAGGGTATTTTCTTTCCGTTGAAATCAACTTTGAAACCGCAATGTTTGGGCTTTTAGTATCGAGTAGAAATTTGCGTTTCATTTATTCAACAGCTTAAGTGTTAGACCACAGTTTGCCAGGGTGTGGCTCACATACACGTAACAAAGTAGTGAGGTGAAGATCAAGGACCATTCTCGGTTGTTTTATCTTGATCTACACTGCCCGTAAACAAGTTATTAACACTTAAGCTGCTGAATAAATGAAACGCAAATTTATACTGAATATTAAATGCCCAAACATTGCGTTTTCAAAGTTTATTTCACCGGAAAGAAAATATCGTATCGGACAGTGTAGATCAAAGATCAGACTGCACGTTCTGTGCAGTCTGATCTTGATCTACACTGTCCGCAAAAAGGTCAGTGGGTCGGGATCAGCAGATTAAGCGTTAAAAGATACATATTGAAGAAGTCACTGACCATTTATAACATTTCCGCTTCCAACTAAAGCGTAATACTTTTGATTCAGATCCAAAAACTTGGTCTCGTTGTTAAGGGAGATAACTCTTGTAAACTGACAGTGTATGATTCCATCAGTTACCTCCCCGGTAACTAGGGATAGACCGAGAGTTGTCTGAAAAATAATGGTGAAGGTAGCTTGTAGAGTTCATTTCACAATAAAAGTTAACTTTTGTGTTCACTGTTGATCATGAGCAAACTTCATAGACAACGTACTTTGATCATGAATCTACACTTCCCGCTTTTTCGAGATATCAACTACTACCTATATACATTGTGTATGGTGTATGGTGTTTAACGCCGTTTTCAACATTATTTCAGTTATATCACGGCGGCCAGTGCACCGATCCATGCTTTCCTGGAGTTTCTTTTACCAGTACTCCGCACAATATCCTTTCCAAGCCACTGGCTGCTTTCCCACATAACCATCGTCTAAACAATGGTCAGCGGTGAGAGAGGAATAAATCCTGTCGCAATGACTATCATCAAATCCTCGGAAAGAAATTGGCCAAGCCGGGGATCGAACCAGCGACCTCCTGTTCTCAAGTCCTTTACGCTACCGACTGAGCTACGGGAGCTTGGCTGTACATATATACAAACGACAGGTGTATAACTCTTTACCAAACGACACAATTTTTGACTAGACCAAATTGAAAGCATTTACAGACGAAAAATTAAAGGTAGCTCAAATGATTAAATTTGTCTTTGAAAGGGTAGAAAACATTGTGGAAATATGAGGATCTGCTAGTACAAGCATTTTTTTTTTTTCCTTTTTCTCATTATGTTTTCAAAAGTCTTTCTTTTTTTTTTTGTCAGGGTCGTTGAAACTAGGGGTCGTTCGGTAAACGTTTAAGGTTACGAAAAAATATCGATTTCCAGCAAATGGAAAACATTTTATTACAGAAGATTTTGTCCAATAAAAATGCTCTTTCTCTCTCAATGTTTTCTTTAATTCTGTACAACAGGGATGTGAAATTACGTATTTACATCTTAACGGGTTTAACTCGAATCTTCTTGTGGCTTTCATAACGATAGTAGATTACCATTAATCGGTGCCCTCCCCCCCCACAAAAAAAAATCATCACAGAGAGCATTTCAGTATGTGAGCCATGCTCTATAAAAAAGGGGGTTAAATGCATTTGCGAAAAGTATCGACCCATGCCTGCCTGCGCAGTCTGCTCAGGTTGACATGAGCGGAAACGTTTCGATATCTTTTAAATTTTCTGCATGTCAAAGGATAATTCTACCTCATGATTCAGTCGGTTGTTTGTCAAAATGGATTTTATGGATCCATAATTAGGTGATGTCTTGCTTGGTATAATGCATTACAGAGATGCATTAAGCCCCCTTTTGCAACCGCTCAATTATCACACACACATATTTACATATGTGTGTGTGAGTGTGAGTGTGTGTGTGAGTGTGAGTGTGTGTGTGAGTGTGAGCCATGCTCTGGGAAAAGCAGGCTTAATGCATCTCCATGATGTATTGTACCAAGCAAGCCATCATGTAATACTGGATATAATAAAATTCATTTCGTCCAACGACCGACTGAAATCAGAGGCAGCATGGTCCTTGGACGTGCAAAAAAATCACAAATAGCAAAAAGTGTCGATCCACGTCAGCCTGCGCAGACTGCGCAGGCTGACATGGGTCGATACTTTTACAAAAGCATTAAGCCTCTTTTAACAGAGCTTGGCTCATATATACACCCTTATCAACATTAGATATTCGCGTTCGTAAAAAATAAAATCGGCATAAGAGAACGTTTGATTAGTGCAAAGAACATCTGCAGATCGATAAAAAATGTACTTACATCATTGAAGAGTACATTTGAGTAGCCATCGTTGTAGGAGGACTGTAGCGTGACACCGGAGGGCTGAGACAAGCATGCAGCGACATTTGTACCATCCTGGATTTAATACATAACAATAGAATTGGACATGGTAAACAGGTGTATTGCGAACTTTAATCATTAGGCTGCTAAGCGCGACTGAAGGACCTTTTGCGGACCGTGTAGATCAAGATCAGACTGCACAGAACGTGCAGTCTGATCTTTGATCTACTCTGTCCGATAAGGAGATATCGTCCCCCCCCCCCCAAAAGTAACTTTGAAATAGCAAAATTTGGGTTTTTACTACCGGCTTGAAAGTTTCGTTTCACTTATTTAGCAGGATAAGGGTTAAAAGATATCTGCTAAAGATCGATGTAGACCAGGACAGGGAGACAGCGATAAAGACTGACCAAGGAATCATTGCCACCTAGACCGAGGCTAATCGTAAACAGGAAACACACGAAAATCCAAAATAGGAAATACTGCGACTAGTGCAAACCTGAAGCAAATTGCTGATTAACCCTTGACCAAACGACAAATTTTAGGCTTTTCGAAATTGAAAGCATAGATACAGACGACAATTTAAATGTGGCTGGAAAATGTGATATGACTATGAAAAAGTAGAAAACATTGTGAGAAAAGGAGAAAATGCTGGTTACCAGCATTTTCTCCTTTTTCCACAATGCTTTCAAAAGGGTTCTTCCTAAGGGTCGTTAAAACTCGGAATACTCTAACTCTGCCTATTAAGTGAATTCGAGTCCTTCGCTGTTTAAAAGAAGATTTTCCGTAAATTCAGGACACAACTTTGGTCATTGTATATGAGCAGGTAGGGGGCAATATGGATCAAGATCAAACTTCACTCTTTGTGCAGTCTGATCTTGATCTACGCCACTCTCTCTCTCCCTCTCTCTCTCCTCTCAAATCACAAATTTAATTGCTATGACCATTACAATCAGTTAGACCATAATTCAATTTGTCGTCTGCAAATGCTTTCAAATTCGATGAGTTTGACACTTGGTCGCCTGGTAACGAATTAAGGTCGTCCAAATTTGTTGGCAGCAAACATACTGATTCAATTCAATTCAAAATACTTTGTCAAACTCAAATCCTTAAAACAAACGATATACATTACCAACATAATACCATATTCAATATGTGACTATGTGGAGTTTCTATTTTTATCATATACTACTAAATTTTCTGGCCAAAATACATGCGTCGCAATCGGCCAAAAACAAACAAGACAGAAAAGAATCCATATCTACACATTGTGAAAGACGGTTCAAAATATGGTATTATGACGAACTTAGCATGCATTAATATGCGTCAAAATGTTACGCGGCAATGTTAATCCGCCACTCATAAAAACAGAGTTACTACCCTCCACATTGTTAATTGTCTCATTTTGTTTACCGTTTTCGAATAAAAAGTGTCAATAATTGCAAAAATGTTATCGTTGAAAGTTATAGGTATATAATAAAAGGAATATTATGCTGTAGTAGATTACCTGGTACTTGTATTTACTTCTTGCTCCGTAAGAAAATTTTGACATCGCGCGCGACCTTCGGTCCCGCACGATATCAAATTTTCTCATGCTGCTCGAATCAAATATAAGCACCAGGAAAGTTACTACAACATAATATTCCGTATATACGGTAGGGAAAGACTAACTGCATAAGCCAACGGACACTGCTTTTGTGCCACGCATAAAGCACTATAAATGGGCGACGCTCTGGTAAAGGGGGTTTAATGCATCTCAGATATGCATTATACCAAGCACGCCATCACATAATTATGGATCCATAAAATTTATATTGTCTAACAACCGACTGGATCATGAATTAGCACAATCCCTTGACATGCAGAAAATTGACCGATAGGAAAACGTCTCAACCAAAGTCAGCCTGCGCGGACTGCGCAGACTGACCTTGGTCGATATCTCTTGCAGATGCAATAGACCCCTTTTCACAGAGCTTGACTAGAATCTATATTCCGCATCTCAAATTATTAGCCTATTACCAAAAATACTACTAAAAGTACTCACCATCGAACCGTCTGGTGATATTCCCAAGGCGACCCATTTGTTCTTTGTTTCTGGAAGTTTCATTTTGAGATCAAATATTATTGTTCCGGTCTCATTGAATTCTGTCAACATGTTGCTGTTGTTGTTGTTCTGTTTCTGCCACGTGACCAAGTACGTGCAACCCGTGCTGTTACAGTCCGAGAAACAGCCTTTCGATTTTCCACATTCAGGGTCGAAGTTTATCTGTGCTCTCGGAGCCTGTATATACATATATTTGAGTCATGCTCTGTGAAAAGGGGGCTTAATGCAGCTCCGACAATATCGATTCAGGTCAACCTGCACAGTCCGCGCAGGCTGACCTGAACCGAAACTTTTCGCTTTTGGTGAATTTTCTGTATGTTAAAGGACCAGTCTATTACATAATTCGGTCGGTTGTTAGACAAAATGGACTTTATGGATCCATAATCATGTGATGACTCGCTTGGATCACGGAGATGCATTAAGCAACCTTTTGCCAGAGCATGGCTCATAGATTTAGTATACACATGAAAATTTTCCGGCTCAAATACATGCGTTGTACGCGGATGAAACAAACGACAGAAAAAAAAAAAATCCGTATCTACACAATCTCAAATACGGTTCCAAATATGGTGAGATGATATACCGGGTATCTCGTGCACAGTATACGCATGCATTGATTTGCGATTTGATTTGTCAAAATTTTACGCTATAAGATTTATCCGACATTCATAAAAACGAAGTTATCACCGACTGATTCATTGTTTGTTTGATCTTGTGCACACTTTTCGAATAAGATGTCAATAATTGCAATATTTTGTCGTTGAAAGGTGAAGGTATGAAATAAAAGGAAAATTACGTTGTAGTAACTTTCCTGGTGCTTGTATTTACTTCTCGCGGCGTAAGATAATTTTGACATCTCGCTCGACCTTCGGTCTCGCGCGATATCAAATTTTCTCATTCTGCTCGAATCAAATACAAGCACCTGGAAAGTTACTACAACATGATATTCTATATTTATCTCATTACTAGACGTTAAATTTTCACACTTGTCAAGAGAAAGAAAATGCAGACGGCAAATCAACTGTTGCTCAAAAGACGGGATTTGTCTTTAAAAAGAGTATAAAAGGTGGTAAAAGGAGAAAATTCTAGTTTCAAGAATTTTCTACTTTTCGCTACAATTTTTTTTCAAAAATTTTTATCCCCAGGGTCGTTTAAAGTTCCGTCAATACTCATTTCAAGCCAAATATAACCCATTTCGTCGATATTTTATCAAACTATAGTTATTTTTGTGGTTTCGTCACAAATATTACCCCTGGCGGTTGCAAGACTGCAAAGATAACGACGGATAGAAAATGCAAATGATTTGCATATTCATGCGGCTGGAAAGTGGAGTCGAGATACTTTACACAGGTGTACTGTAGCAACAATCAATATCACAAGAACTCAACAGCAATTTTATTCGAGGACGTCGGAGTTTTATATCGATGGTATTGATTGATTGTATGGTGTTTAGCGCTGTTTTTAACATTATTTCAGTTATATCACGGCGGCCAGTGCACCGATCCATGCTTTCCTGGAGTTTCTTTTACCAGTACTCTGCACAATAGCCTTTCCAAGCCACTGGCTGCTTTCCCACAATAACCATCGTCGAAACAATTGTCAGCGGTGAGAGAGGAATGAATACTGTCGCGATGACTATCATCAATCCTCGGAAAGAAATTGGCCAAGCCGGGGATCAAATAAACGACCTCCTGTTCTCAAGTCCTGTACGCTACCGACTGAGCTACGGGGGCTTGGCTTTTATATCGATGGTGCAGTGGAATGAAATCAAAGACAGTAGAAATGTAAATTTCGTATGGGTAAATTAGCATTTAGCGTTTTTGCATGAAGAATGGGAAAAGACATGATTCTACGAATAGACGGGTGCGCCATTTCCCGTGTTGAAACAACAAGTAGCTTTCTATTTGTAGATGGAGGTATGCAAATGACTCTAGCGAAAAAAACAAACACGATTTCCCCATTGTTTACTATTTTGACCGGACGTAATTTTCTCCTGACCAAAATTCATTTTCAAAAGCAAATCTGAAGCTTCTTTTCATTCTTTGGGGCCATAGATATTGCTGATTTATTGATTTAAACACATTTCTATATTTGGCTTAAAATGAGTAGCCAGGGAACTTAAAAAAAAAAAAACTTGAAAAAAACATGAAGTGCTTGCTAACAGGTTAACCATTCAGTTGTCATCTATATTCCTACAGAAAGACAGGATTGTCTTTCGCGGATTGTCTTTCGTGAATCATTGAAAGACTGTATGTAAACATAATGAAGGCCTCACGACCTATGTCAAAACTCTTTACAAGAGTACCAAAACATAGAATTGTCAAAATTGAACGAAATTGCAGACGACAGTTAAATCTGTCTCAGGCAATGGGATTCGTGTCTGAAAGGGTACAAAACACTGTGGGAAAAGGAGAAAATGCTGGTAACCAGCATTTTCTCCTTTTCCTACAATGTTTTCAAGAGCTCTCTTCCTCAGGGTCGTTAAAACATGAGATTGTTTATTTAAGAGATCAGTCTTAGAATGGGTTTGATTCAAAACTGATTTGGTACGCCTACGCACTCTTCGTGTTCTTGTTGTTTAATGAATTTACCACTTCAGCAGCTAAATAAATGCTCATTCCCATCCAGAACTCGAATATTCTAATTCAAAGATGTATTCGCTGGTCGTCACAGTGTAGAAAAAAAAAATCAGACGGAGCGTTCTGTGCAGTCTGATCTTGATGTACAATGTCCGCAAAAATGTATTCAGTGGCGTTTAACATCCAAAGGGTTGCGTAATAATACACCCTATTTCCTACCTCTGTAATGACTATAAGATATCTTGTATCATGTGGGATGCCATTTCTATGACTGTTTTTGAGATAAAGACTCTTAAGGGAAAACAAAAGTGATAGTCGAAACTATGCAAGCTGAAATCCTATGGATGAATTTTCTATTAAATCATATCTGGAGGCGCAGAAGTGAATAACGACGGCTGCATAACTTCTGTTTTATACCACTTGTGGTATAACATCTAACGAATATTCAAATAAATGTTGTGCTTTTTTTTTTTAATCGAAATGCTTTGTGAAAAATTGAAAACAGAGATTTTCCTGGTCAAATTTAGGTTTATAAGCGTGTGAAGAAGTTTAAAATAATCTAATAGTTTCTTGTTTTGAATCCAGATAGTTTGCAGTTTACGATCTACATTTTGTATGAAAAGCCTATTCATACACTTTAACCCTTTACCAGACGAAGAATTTTTAGCCTTGTCCAAATTGAAAGCATTTGCAGACGACAATTTCAGTGTGGCTCAAATGGTACAACTTTTCTTTGATAGGGTAGAAAACATTGTGGGAAAAGGAGAAAATGCTGGTTAACAGCATTTTCTCCTTTTCCCACAATGTTTTCAGAAGGCTTCTTTCCCAGCGGCGTCAAAAGGCGTCATTGTGCAGTAAAGGGTTAACCATGGGCGAAATAGGCAATTTTAATCGGATACGGCATAGATAGAATATAACATTGTGGTCATACTGTTTTTTTTTTAATCGAATTTCTCATTCAAATACGATAAAAAATCGACAAAAATGCCTTGTTGTGTAACTTTTTTTTTTAGAGTGAGCACTTATGTAATATTAGTAATTTGTATTTATTCTAAATTATTATTATAATTTGAGGCGTTTTAAATCTTATTTGAATAATAAATCTTATTTAAATAATTTGAGGCGTTTTAAATCTTTAGCAGACAACAAATATTTTAGACTCGTCCAAACTGGAAACATTTGCAGACCACATTTAATGTGTCGAAAACTGTCGAGCTTGTCTTTGAAACGGTAGAAAATATTGTGGGAATAGGAGAAAATCCAAGTTTTCCAGCCTTTTCCTCTTCTTCCACATTTTTTTTAATGGCTTCTTCCCCAGAGTCGTTAAACCAGGAATTGTTTGATAAAGAGCTAAACGGTTGCCTGATTCGCAAGATTAATACACAAGATCTCGCAATCATATATAATTGAGCCATGCTCTATGAAAAGGGGGCTTAGTGCATCTGCAAAAAGTATCGACCCATGTCAGCCCGCGCAATCCGCGCAGGCTGACATGGATCGGCACTTTTTGTGATCTTTATATTTCCTGCATGTCCTTGGACCATTCTACATCATGATTCAGTCAGTTGATATACAAAATGGAGTTTATGGATCCATAACTATGTGCTGACTTGCTTGGTATGATACACCACAGAGATGCATTAAGCCCCCTTTTGCCAGAACATGGCTCATATAAAATACTTACCTGTGAAGATGATGCCACAGGCGGGCTACTGGACGATGTAGACAAGGGACGAGGCGGACCCAACTTATTGGATGTAATGTTCAACCAGTATCGACTCTCGTCACAGCACACCTCTACTACTGTAGCTCTGTAACATAAAAGTTACGTAAATCTTGTGGTGCCGATTGCTGTCTGTTTTGCCTTTGCAGACAGTGAAAATCCACACCAAACTTCATAAAAGCCTTTAGTCCTATTTTTTTTTTTTTTTTTTTTTTTTTCTTTTTTTTTTGTTAAGATGATCCTATATTGCAAAGATGTTTTCTTGGCCATTTGCTGCGGATTCGTTTTCAGGACTGAATAAGTCCGTAAAAAAGGGACTTTTTCATTGACTAGGAAAAGAGCCAATATTAGGACATGTCTAACACGTCTTGAATAGCAAAGATCACTTATTTCGGGGGGCCATTAGTTAAACTATTTAAAGATCTGTCAGGGCTTCCTTGCATAACTTTACGCAAGCTCATACCTTTTAAAACCAGGTAAATCTACGCAGTTTAGGGAAAGGCAGCCTGGGCCCAGTTTCACGAAAAACTTAAGTCCCGTTGTTTTTCTCGAATCAGCTAACGGACTCATTCTATGACTTAAATTGAGTTGGTGAGTAACTTTCTTAAATCCAGAAACGACACGACGTTTCAGGCCCAGGCAAAATGAAAAACTTAGGTCTGTTACTGGATTTGGAGCAAAAAAAGACTAAAGTTTTTTGGTTTTTTTTTTTTTTTTTTTCGAGAAACCGGGCCTAGAGGCTAACAAAGTCAAATTTGAAAAATATATATTTTATTGTTCAACTAAAAGATTTAATTTTGAAAGAATCAATCAATACAAAGGTGTTTTGACAATGATCTATTTCATAAAGCTGACATTTCAGGGCTGCCTTTCAGTAAGCTAGGTACACACAGAATTTGTGTACGAAGTTTAAGTAAGCAATCATCAAATCTGAAAAAAGGTATCACTAAACTGCACAACTTTAAGTAAATATTTGCAAAGCTTTACAACAGCTTCTGCCTTTGGGTAAAGCAAGATATCGCATGTGTGTAGATACATCTTCAATTAACTCGCGTAAATCTACGCAGTTTAGTGAAAGACAGCCTTGCGCTACCTTTCACTAAACTGCGTAGATTTGAGCAAATAATTTGGGATTGTCTATACATACATATACGATATCTACTTTACCAAAACAATGTCTGCTTTACTCAAAGGTATGAGCTTGTGTAAAGCTATGCAAATATTTACTCAAATCGTAACGATGTAGTCCAGTGAGGCTTGTTTTCAGACTTGATGTTGGCTTACCTAAACTACATACGCCAATTTCGTGCATACGCAGTTTAGTGAAGAGCAACGCAGGTCTTCAGAAATGGCCATGATTTGGTTAAAATATATCAGAATATAGCAATGATAAAATTGCTCCAGATTTCTACAGGTACTATATAGATGAGTGACTACGTTACTCCTTGTTGAAAACAAATAAAATTACAATCAAATTTAGGTATGGATTTTAAAAGCCCAATAGCGGCCAAAATGACAATGCTAGTGTTAAAATGCATTTAAATTTAAATCATACAATTCAAAAGTATGGAAAATATGGTGAAGATGACAATATATTATTGTGTTGTCGGTCCAAGCGTTAGTCGTTGACAGAAAAAAAAAAATGTTTTTTTAAAATCAGGCAAAAGTAAACAAAGGACAGAGTGACCTGTCAGTTTTCAACCTAGTTTTGAAATTAATTTCTCTGCCAGCAACTAACACTTAAACCAACTGTACAATAACAGATTGTCATCTTAACAATAATTTCCATACTTTTAAATGATACGATTTAAATTTAAATGCACTTTAACCTCTGCTTTGTTTACTTTTGGTAGCTATTGTCACTTTAAAACTTTCATAATCTAAAAGTCCATCTGGGCTAATTTTCGCAACATTTGGTGTAGATTTCGTTTTATGATATGATATTCTGCGAATTGCAATTCAAAAATAGAAAATCGTGTATTTTTCATGTGTCGGCTACGTAATCGTGAAATAACAGCATATCATCTGGAAATCTTAACAAAACAACCCTGCATTTTTTTGACGCTAAGGAGGATGGCGTTCGAAAACATAGTAGAAAAAAGGAGAAAATGCGGGTAACCAGCGTTTTCTCCTTTTCCCATTATGTTTTCTAACCTCTCACAGACGGATTCCACCATTTGAGTCATATTTAATTTGTCGTTTGCCAACATTTTCAATGTAGACTTGCCAACATTTTCAATGTAGACGAGTCTTAAATTTTGTTTACATGCAAAAAAAAAAAACCAGATTGCACTGTGTGACAGTCCTTCGGCACTGAAATGAAACGATAAAAGTACTGCAAGGAGTCAAATCAACTCTTCCACCGTCAAGTCAACCATCAATTTGCTAAATAAATTTTAAAAAAATCCAGAAAATAGTTAAAAATCCAAATAATGGGTATTTAGATTTTTTTCGGGGTGGGGGGGGGGGGGGTCCAACAGCATTAGACGGTATAGATCCAAGATCAGACTGAACTTTGCTGTCTTATCTCGATCTACACTGTTCGCAAAAGGGCACCGGGTCTCTCTTGGTTGCACTAGGGATCATACACTGGACTCGTTATTGAAGTCTAACAAAAAGTTACGTAGCAAGTGAGGACCATTTGGACCATATCTTAGACACAGGAAGCAGACGGTGTAAATCTAAGATCAGACTGCACGTTCTGTGCAGCCTGGCGTTAATTAACGTCCGAAGAGTAATGCTGTCGACTCTCGCAATGAAAGGGTAAATTAAAAGATGCGCAGTTTCCAGACAGTGTAGATTAATATCAGACTGCACCGAGCATGGATTCAAATCTTTAACCCTTTACCACACAATCCCGAGTTTGAACGACTCTTAAGCTGAAAAAAAAACCTTTTTGAAAACATTGTAGGAAAAGGAAAAAATGCTGGTGACAAACGTTTTCTCCTTTTCCCACAATGTTTTCTACCCTATCAAAGACAGAAATCACCATTTGAGCTATATTTATTCTGTCGTCTGCATATGCTTTCAATTTGGTTGAGTCCAAAATTTTGCCGTTTGGTCAAAAGTTAATCTGCATTCTCAGTTCGACATTTTATGAGACATCTGAATAATCAGCCATGGAATTTAAATGATTCGGTAGTTTCTTACGGACAAAATCATTTTTATAGCGAAATGCACGTGAATTCAGCCCTGTAACACACAATTCCATGTTTTAACGACCTTGATGAAGGATGCTGTCGAAAACGTTGTGGGAAAAGGAGAAAATGCTGGTAACCAGCATTTTCTCCATTTTCCACAACGTTTTCTATCCTTTCAAGGACAAATCTCACCGTATGAGTTATATTAGATATATCGTTTGCAAATGCTTTTAATATGGATGAGTTTAAAATGAGTCTAGCGGGGAGCGGGGTATTAAATCAGGGGCGATAATTATAAAGTAAAATGTAAATTCTGATACATACGTAAATTATGGTGGGTATTAACATTTTACCAAACGACAGAACTTTAGACTTGTCCAGCAATTGCAGACGACAAATTAAATGTGCACAAATGATGGTATTTGTGTCTGAAAGAGAAGAAAACAATGTGGAAAAAGGAGTGACTACTGGTTACCAGTATTTTGTCCTTTACCCACAATTTTTCAAAAGGCTTTTCGCCAAGGGTCTTTAAAACTCGGAATTGTATGTTAAAGGGTTAAATCAGGGGAGGTAACTATGAATCAAAATGTCAAAATTCTGATACATGAATGAACTGGTCCCCGTTGTAGATATACATATTACAACTGGCACAGGCTATTGTGTCGTTGCTTTTAATTGGGCTACATGTATATCACAGAATAGTCAATCAGAGCAGCATACACATTTTCCAGTTTGGCTGTAGAGGTAACATTGCGATTTTTTGCACAATTTGAAATTGGTAATCGAAGCTAAAAAGAATATTTGCAGACGTAAACATAAAAGGTGATACCAAAAATACAATTCACTTATTCGTGAGGTAAAAAATATCGGAAAACCCTCTGCTTTCGATGTGAGAGTGACCTCCCATGAATCTCTATTAGTCTTGCGTCATTGGCTGTTCAGAATTCAGCCCGTTTTTAGACTAGTGAAGCTAGTCTATAGGCATCATGATTGACCTAGAGTCAAAGTAACCAAAAAACCCCACAGTTGCCAGATACTGCCTCACAGAAAATACATCTTTCTGTTAAAAATCCTAATTCTGTTACACATGACAATTTTTACAAAAAACACGTAGTCTCTACCATTCCAATTTGAACATGTATTACAAAATAATAAACTGAACAAGATGCCATTTACAAGGTACAAGATATTTGCTTATATGTAAATTAAGTGACCAATGGAAAGCAGAGACTCACTTATTCCTACACTATTGTAACATTATGAATGAATCTATAAATAGATATTACCTCGGTAACTTGTAGCAAATCCCAGCTGTATGAACCCTCAGTGAAAAGGGAACCCTTGTCATTCCTTCAGTCATTCATTATTTAGATCATTGTGTACAGTTAAACTGTTATCTTGAACTGTTATTTTACATCTTGACCCTTTACCAAACAATCCCAAGTATTAACGACACCAGGGAAGAATCCCTTTGAAAACATTGCGGGAAAAGGAAAAAACGCTGGTAACCATCATTTTCTCCTTGTCCCACATTGTTTCCTGTCCTTTTGGAATCAGGTTTCATCAGTTCAGCCACACTTAATTTATGGTCCTCAAAAGCTTTGAATTTGGACGATTGTAAAATTTTTCATTTTGTAAAGAGAGTTGAATAGTCAACTACATCTTGTGCTATTGGATATATACTAATTGATTGCATGGTGTTAAACGCTGTTTTCAACATTATTTCAGTGATATTGCGACGGCTAGAGCACCTATCCAGGCTTTCCTGGAGTTTCTTTTACCAGCACTACCGCGACTGAATGACCTTTTTAGGACAGTGTGAATTAAGTTCATACTATACAGAAACTGCAGTCTGATCTTGGATCTACACTGTCCAATAAGAGGATATATTTTCTCCGAAATGTAACTTTGAAATAGCAATATTCAGGTGTTTACCATCAGCTTAAATGTTTCATTTAACATTTTTTAGCATTTTAAGGGCCAAACTTAAACTGGGTTATAGTTAACCATTGGCACGCATAGCCCCGGCAGCTCAGTCGGTCGCATACAGGACTTGAGAACAGGAGGTCGTTGGTTCGATCCCAGACTCGGCAAATTTCTTTCCGACGATTGATGATCTAGTCATTGCCACAGGATTCATTTCTCTCTCACGTTTCGGCGATGGTTATGTTGGAATGCAGCCAGAGGCTTGGAAAGAATATTGTGCGGAGTACTGGTAAAAGAAACTCCAGGAAAACATGGATATGTGCACTGGCCACCGCTACATAACTGAAATAATGTTGAAAACAGGGTTAAAAACCATACAAATAATCAATCAATCAAATTTGTTAGTCTGTCAGTACTTTCAGTACTTTGATTAGTAGCGTGTACCGATCCCTATACGCTTGCTGTATAGGGGAGGCAACCAATATAATACATGAAATATACGAGTGGGGATGATATCAAGGTGGTAACTATGAGATAAAATGTCAAAATTCTGATACCTAAATTGTATGTCTCCTATGGAATCATTAGTAAAAGTCCACTTAAAATCGACACGTGACTTATTCGTGTTGTCAGTGTGTGTAAGACCTTGGTCGCCATTCTGTAAAGATAGAGTGTAACTTAACGGATTAAATCCCAAATTAGTTTAATACTACAACTGATATAAATTTCCTCTTCCTTTCAAGAGAAAGAAAAGCTTTTGTCCTTTTTTAAGTGCAATCTTTCTTAACCCTTTACCACACAATCCGGAGTTGTGGAAGAGGCCATTTGAAAACATTGTTGGAAAAGGAGAAAATGCTAGTAACCAGCATTTTCTCCTTTTCCCACAATGGTTTCTCTCCTTTCAGAGACAAATTCCACACTTTGAGCCACATATAGTTTGTCGACTGCAAAGCCTTTCAATTCGGACGAGTCTAAAATTTTGTATATTGGTAAAGAGTTAATATCCTTAACATTTCAGTGCCATAGGCGATAACAGTGAATTTTGCTCCCGGCATAGATCAAGATCAGACTGCACAGAACATGCAGTCTGGTCTTTGATCTATTCCGTCCGCTTGTAAGATAAAAATCTTTCAGGGGCTGTATCTTCAGCCGTCGATTACAGGTCGCGTTAAAGTAACAACAGCTACCGAAAGTCAGCAAAGCGGATTTTAAGATGCCTTTAAATGTAAATCATACCATTTTAAAGTGTGGATGGAAATTATTGTAGAGATGACAATCTGTTATTGTACAGTCAGTCCAAAAGTTAGTGGCTGGCGGAAAAATTAATTTCAAAACTAGGTTAAAAGTTGCCAGATCAACCTATCTTTTGTTTACTTTTTGCCTGATTTTAAAATTCAAAGTTTCTGTTAGCGACCCATACCTGGACCAACCACGCAACAACAGATTGTCCTCCTCACAATAGTTTCGATACTTTTAAATGATATGATTTAATTTTAAATGCATTTTAACATCTGCATGGATTTTTTGGTAGCTATTGGGCCTTTAATATATTCGGCGTTAGAAGAGGCAAATATGACAGGCAGATGCAGATGGTGTAAATTTAAGACCAGAATGCAGTCTGGTCTTGATCTGCTCTGTCGGCAAAATCTATCAATATCTTCCATACGAAGAAAGCGTTATACTGTGCCTGTTGACTTCGAAGAACTGTAAATTGTTGCCAACTTCTAGTAAACAATCGTATTTGATTTCGTCAAATATAAAAAAAGAAAAAGACATGCAAATTTAAATCGTGTTTTTATCTCATTCATATTTTAGTGTCTTATCGCTATAGCTTGTGTTTGATGAATGAAGCTGATGGCTCGCTGTATTTACATAAACAAAGTGCACGTAAATAGTGTATGGGCTATCTTTACATAAACAAAGTGCACATAAATACTATATGTGATGTCTTGGCTTTTAGTCTCTGTAACACAACGCAGCTTTAGACTTGCCTAATTTTAACACATTTGGCGAGGACCAAATCAGTGTGGATAAAAATATGATTCCTTTCTTTAAAATGGTAGAAAACATTGTGGGCAAAAGAGAAAATGCTAGTTATTCACCTAAAATTGACCCATCACAAAAAAGTATCGTTCCAGGTCAGCCTGCGCGGACTGCGCAGGCTGACCTGGAACGATACTTTTTTGTAGATGCATCGAGCCCCCTTTTCACAAAGCATGCCCCTTTTCGAATGTACTTTATACATACCGTTCCGCAGACATTCTTTGAACTGTTGTCGTTCCCAGACATCACTCCAACAATTCCGTTTCCGGGCACTGGTTCGATCAGAAACCCTCGAAATAAGGTACCGTTGGTTGAATATAGAGTCCCTAGATATACAAAGCAAGAAACATGTATAAGGATGGCAAAGGTTTAGACAAGTGGGGGATCTCAAATACCAAAGGCATAATCATTGTTGCTTCACTAAAGCTAATGCCATGGGTACCAGTAAGAATTGCCTTAGTTATACTCATTTTCTGCTTTTCCTACAACGTTTTCGAAAGCCCTTTTTTTACAGTGCCATTAAAACGGGATTGTGTGGTAAAGACATACATGGCTAGTTTTGCCCGTTTTTATTTTGTTCTTTTCCTCAAACTCTAAGCCAAGTTTAATGTGCTAAAGTAATGTTTTCGAATTGATTCATCCGCAGTTTTATTTCGCATACTTAGTACATGACGAAACGATTACATACTTAAGCCGTGCTCTGGCAAAAAGGGGCTTAATGCATCTCCGTGATGCATTACACCAAGCAGGTCATGGCATGATTATTGATACATAAAATTAATTCTGTCTTACAACTGACTGGGTCTGGAGGTAGATCGTCCTTCGACATCCAGAAAATTTGCAAATACCCAAAACTTACGATCCTTTTTGCAGATGCGTCAAGGCCCCTTTTTACAGAGTATGGCTCAATTATCTGTTGACTTGACAATGCAAAATCATGGATAGAAATAATTCCATTTTCTTACTTATACTTATAGCCATAGAGAAAAAAAACACTGTTGAAATTTGATAGACTGTAGAATGGTTCAGAATTTAGTCAGCTTTGTGAACATAGATAAATTACCACTATATATTGTGTAAGAGATAAATACATGAATTGGAAATCTTTAATTTAAAACCGGAAATGTCACAATAGTGATTTCCTTGAGGGCCTCTAGAAAATGAATTGCATTCTCTATCGGTCGTAATCTATTAATTTAGCAAACATCAGAGGCAAGGTTTGGCATGAAGATACAAAACTGTTCATAGTTTGATAAAATAAAGATAAAATGGGTTAAAAACTGGCTGAAAACGAGTATAGATATATCTTTAAACATCATTAAATAAAAGAAATGTTGTACGAACCGTGTATTACAACCTCATCCTGATCTCCAGAAGCTGTTATATTGATAGAATATGGCGGTGCACCGGAAGTTGTTGAGGGCGGATGACCAGGTACCATTGAACCACAAATGGAAGAAGGGGCACCAGTTGGATAGCTGGTGACAAATCCGACTTTTGTTAGTATCAGAACAGTTGCAATTGAGATTTTCAAGATCTGCATCTGAAATACATGAAGGATTTTTGCTTTACGTTTTTTTGTTTCTTTTTTAGGGGGGGGGGGGGGGATAGCATTTCAGTCACACCATGGCTACAGCTTACCGTTTCAAGTCTATCTGGGTTTCAAAATGATTTATAGCAGTATTATAAAACTGTTAGTAATGCAGTTAGAAATACTACGGTGCATTCCCGATAAATCGCGACAGGAACCTTGCTAAAACCATTAAACATGCATTTTTTTCAGTCCCTTGTCCCTAAGCCACGCAGAACACCTATACAAGTAGTTAGAGAGCCGGAAAACCCCACGGGCCACTGGCGGCACTCCATGGAAAAACCTACTCTCAATATTTGAGAGTCCTTTAATTGTGGTCTGTAAATGCTCTCAATTTGGGCAAGCCTAAAGTTTTTTCATTGGTAAAGAGTAAAGGGGGCCAAATATCTCTCAAAATGGCGGTGATTTAGATGGTCCACAAAAAGTAATTCTAATCGGCTTTGGCACCGAAAGGCTTCATAATCAAGTAATACATGGACCCAAGGTGGTTGCATTTCAGTGAGGCTATTTTTTAAACTCTGAAAGTATAGGATGGAGCTAAGTGAAAAGGTATGAATCGGGGTACACTTTAAGGCCGATAAAATAAATCGCTTCTAGTTAGTGAAAAGTATTGGGTATAAACTCTCGGTCAGTATTCACCAACCATTCTTAAGAATATTCTTTGTCTAATTCTCCAGAATTTTATAGATTTGAAAGTAACACAACTTCTGACTGGCTACAGCAAATACCTGTAATGGCTTCTTAGCAATATATACTTGTAATGGTACCAGTACTTTATGGACACCATGTATATCCCCCCCCCCCCGTAAAATTTAAAGGACTGATTGCAACACCATTAAAACTTAATCGGTATATCTAATGGCTGCTCAGAAATATACGACAGCTCTAAAACTTAATTGGTATATGTAATGTCTGCTCAGAAATAAATATTTAAACTCACCCTTTATGATTTGAGTTTATATTCCCACTTTTGGATTAAATAAAGTCCGGCTATAATGTCATCAATTGCAAACATAAACTTTATTTCATAATTTCAGGTCATACTAAACTACATGTATACCCGCACACTTTTTAACTCTTTAACCCAAACGGCAAAATTTTAGCCTGGTCCGAATTCAAAGAATTTGCAGACGACATATTAAATGACACTCGAAACAGAAATTTTGTCTTTCAAGAATAGAAAACATTGAGGGAAAAGAAGAAAATACTGGTTACCAGCATTTTTTCTTCTTTTCCCACAATGTTTTGAAAAGCCCTTTCCCCAGGGTCGTTAAACCTCGAGATTGTGTGGTCAAGAGTTTAACTACCTCTTCACGTGTACGGTTAAAACATCACATGCCAGTCACCCGTTAATCTGTATCTTATCTGATAGTATCCCAATCCTCACATACCCACATCATAGCTTATAGTTTAATCGGATCATGGTGTATGGCCCACGCCTTATATATCAGATGGTCTCACTTCTCTGTTCTGATATCAGTATATCTAGAACATCACTGATTACAAGCCACTGGCTGGCCTCCCACAAGGGCCAAGTCGAGCTAATGTTTGGGAGAGAGGAATGAATTCTGTAGCGATGGCACCTATCCACTCTGAAAGAAGCTTTGGCTAGGCTATGATTCGATCTCACTTCCTCTCGTAAAACAGCCCTGCACGTTACCAATTGCTTTGTCGAAATCATTTATCTAACAATGTTTTAAACCCTCTGCAAAACCAGTAATCTCGTTTGGGCAACGATGAAATTGGGAGTCAGCAAATGTTTTGAATTTGGACAAGTTTAACCCTTTACCGCACGATGCCGCCTTTTCACGACCCAGGGAAAGAAGTCTTTTGAAAACATTGTGGGAAAAGGAGAAAATGCTGGTAACCAGCATTTTCTCCTTTTCCCGCAATGTTTTCTATCCTATCAAAGAAAAATTGCAACGTTTGAGCCACACTGAATTTGTCGTCTGCAAATGTTTTTAGTTTGGAAAAGGATAAAATATTGTCGTCTGGTAAAGGGTTAAAAGTCCACCGATGGCCAAAAGTAAACAAAGCAGGTGTTAAAATGCATTTTTTAATTTAAAGTATACCTTTTAAAAGTATGGAAATTGTTGTGAAGAGAAAAATATGTTATTGAACGGTCAGTCCATGCGTAAGACGGAATCGATTTTAAAATCACGTAAAAAGTAAACAAGAGGACCATGATGGTCCTATATCGCTCACCTGAGTACCAAGCAGTAAAGGTCTACTATGAAGATAAATACCAAATATCGAAGTGTAAGGCCAAAGCTCTAGGTCTTCTTGGTTTAGACAAGAAGATAATCTTTCTTAACCAAACCCGGTTATATAAATGTTTGTGAGAAGTTTGAATGATATTTGTCCAATAGTTGTTAAAAAAATAGGGAGAACAAGAAATTTCATCAAAGGAAAATAACTTTGTAAAAATTCAATGAACCGTCACCAAAATATAATATGCACATTCTTGCTTGGCACCGAGTCTCTCTAAAGTTTGAATGAAATTTGTCCTGTAGTTGTTGAGAACTAGCTCTGACAAGAAAATGCTACAGAAAGACTGATGGATGGATGGATGGATGGATGGACCGACAAGCTGACTCCTATATACCTCCAGAACAGAGTTTTGAAGGAATAATAACAAAGCTCTAGGCCTTTTGGTGTGTGGCAAAAAGTTGCCTGATTTGAACAAACTTAGTAGAGAATGTTTGCCGATTCAAGACTTTCTATACAAGTTAGTATTATAATGTCGTTAAATACACCAACAACTACAGTGGTTGTCCAGGGACATGTTCATGTGTAATTGCTATTGTAAACACATAAACAATGTATTTACACTTGCAATAGTCTTGCACCAACCTTTCAATGCATCCAGCTTACAAAAATTTGACCTTCAAGTGTGATATTGACCTTGGCCCTACCTGAACAGATCTTTCAAATGGTACTTCAATTCATGGTGGAGTATATGGCCCAAAATCTAACGGGGGGGGGGGGGGAGGGGGTTCATAAACTTGTCTATAAATTAAGACAAATACCACAAACTGAAGAACAAAAAATTATAATGACTTCTAAGATTTACAAGATAAAATCTGTACTACAGAGTTAAATGAATGAACAAAAATGAACTCAAAATACAATGAACACAATGTTCAAAGATACATCCTAACAGCCAGAGAGAAAAATGCTGTCAAAGCCTTTAACCCTTTACCACATGGCAAAATTTTAGATCTGTCCAAATTGAAAGCATTTGCAGACAACATTTTCATATTGGCTCAAGTTGCACAATATTTCTTTGATAGGGTAAAAAACTTTGAGGGAAAAAGGAGAAAATGCTGGTTACCAGCATTTTTTCCTTTTCTAACAATGTTTTCGAAAGTTTTCACAGAATGTTTCTCATCATGTGACCCAGCGCATATTGTCAAGGTTCTGCAATTTATAGCTGCATCATGGAAAAAGGGGTCTTCATGTTATATTTCATTTTTCACCAATATCTCTTTAATTACTGGACATATCTCAACAGATTTGGATGAAATTTTCACACATCCAGTGACCGAACGCATATTGTCAGGGTTTTGGAATTTATTGCTGTGTCATGGAAAAAGAGGGCTTCATGTCAAATTTAAACTGCATCCGTCCGTCCTGAATAGATAAAAGGAAACAATGATCAGGAGGGAACCAAGGCTAGGGGTACGCAAGACAGGATGTTTTATCAGACAGTGTAGATAAAGATCAGACTGCAGTTGGATCTTGGATATATATGCCTTATATTCTGCAAGATAGTATTGCCTACAACACAGTCTTGAAATGCATATTACTTGGTCTATCTTTAACTCTTTACCAAACAAAAATTTTAGACTGGTCTATAATTCAAAGCATTTGCAGACAACAAAATAAATTTGTCTCAAAAAATGAACCTAGATTTGGGATGGGTAGAGGACATTGTGGAAAAAGTTTAAAAAAATCCTGGTTACCTGAGTGCTTGGCCCAACTGAGATTTAAACTTGACATCCCTGCATAGCTAGCCCTGTAGGCAATGAGCTAACAGGCTTGGCTCAAATCATTAACAAACAACAAAATTTAATCCTTAAACCCAAAGGCCATTTTCATTCCAGAATGAGTCCAAGATGATAACAACTGCATGGGTGCCTTTTGTCTGCAGTGTTTCAACAAAACAGACAGTATAGATCAATGATCGGACTGCACATTTCGTGCAGTCTGATCTTGATCTACACTAGACACAAAGGCAACAATAGTAGTGAAAGGCGCCTAAAGGGTTAAGACTTGTCCAAATTCAAACCATTTGCTGAAAACAAAATAAATGTGACTCAAAAATTTAAATTTGATTTTGGTTGGGTGGAAAACATTGTGGAAAAAGGAAAACATGCTGGTTACAAGTATTTCCTCTTTTTCCCACAATATTTTCAAGAGCCTTATTTCTCACAGGCGTTAAAACTTGGGATTGTGTGGTAAAGGGTTAGATAGAACAAGACTTTTAAAGTTCATTCTGTATACCTTTATGTCCTGTTTTGACCCAGGGGCATCACTTGAACAAAATTGGTAGAAGTCCACAAGGAAATGCCACATACCAAATATCAAAGCTCTAGGCCTTCTAGTTTCAGACAAAAACATTTTTAAAGTTTGCTCTATATACAATTTTGCCCAAAATTGTGACCCCTGGAGTTAAAGGGTTAATTCAATTCTTTTAACAACTTTGGTAGAACTTCACCCAAGGAATATGCCTGTCAAGTTTCAACATGACTGGTTTAGGAGGAGAAGATGCTTAAAGGAATTGTGGAAAGACAGACGCTGGACTACGACGAATCACAATACCTCACCCAGCACTTCGTGCTCAGGTGAGCTAACAAATAGGCCTAACCATTGTCTGTGGCTTGTGATAAACAACATAAAGATGAAGTTTCATAACATTTTGCCCTGTAGTTAAAGAGATATTAATCCATAATGAAAATATATGTGAAGCCACCGTTTTCCATGACACGACATTTAATCAAAAAAGCTAAACTAATGATATTGGCGAACTATCATAAGGAACACATGTATGAAGTTTCACAAATTTTTGTCCAGGATTTTGAGTTGAAGATACATGTATATTGATCCTTAACAGAAATATACATGAAGCCCCTTTTTTCCTATGAGACAGTATTTGATATCAAAAAGGAAAAAAAAACAATAAACATCAGTGGACATCATTAGGAACACCTGTATGAATTTTTTGTCAAGGATTTTAGAAGATATCTGTCCTGAAAGATGGACAAACAGATGGTCATTGGTCCATGACGAAATAAAACATTTAGCCCCCTTTTTTCATGACATGGCGTTTCATGAAATACAAACAAATAACTATGTATTGTCTGTGGCTTGCAATAAACAATAAAAAGATGAAGTTTCATGACATTTTGTCCTGTAGTTAAAGAGATATTGGTCCACAATGGAAATATACGTCAAGCCCCCTTTTTCCATGACACAGCAATAACTGGTCCTATCAGACCTACAATCAAACTCATTCGAGATCTTACGGTCATATATATTTTGACCAAGTTTGGTGCTGACTGGTTTAAATTTGTAGATGCTAGAGTGTAAACAAAGTCAAATGTAGCATTTTTTTTTTTTTAATTCAAGGGCAAATAACTCCAGTCGTTCTGGTCCGATTAGGCACATAATCGAACTCATCCGAGATCTTATGGTCATATATATTTAGACCAAGTTTAGTGCTGATTGGTTAATATTTGTAGATGCTAGAGTGTAAACAAAGTCAAATATAGCAATTTTTCTAATTCAAGGGCAAATAACTCCAGTCGTTCTGGTCCGATTACATCCATAATCGAACTTATCCGAGATCTTATAGTCATATACATTTTGACCAAGTTTGGTGCCGATTGGTTGATATTTGTAGATGCTAGAATGTAAACAAAGTCAAATAGAGCAATTTTTCTAATTCAAGGGCAAATAACTCCAGTCTTTCTGGTCTGATTACACCCATAATCGAAATCATCCGAGATCTTATAGTCATATACATTTTGACCAAGTTTGGTGCCGATTGGTTAATATTTGTAGATGCTAGAGTGTAAACAAAGTCAAATACAGCAATTTTTCTAATTCAAGGGCAAATTACTCCAGTCGTTCTGGTCCGATTACACCTATAATCGAACTCATCTGAGATCTTATGGTCATATACATTTTGACCAAGTTTGGTGCCGATTAGTTAATATTTGTAGATGCTAGAGTGTAAACAAAAAAATGTGGACGGACGGACGGACGGACGGACGGACGCCGACGGACGGTGAGTGATCACAATAGCTCATCCTGAGCACTTCGTGCTCAGGTGAGCTAACAAAATATCGAACGACCTGGCCGACCTTCGAACCACTTTTAAAATTCGTTTTTCTGCCAGCGACTAAGAGTTTGACCGATAGTGCTATAACAGATTGTCACATCACAATAATTTTAATATTTTCTACTGGCATGATTTGAATTTAAATGCATTTTAACGGCCGGATTGTTTACTTTTGGCCGCTATTGAGACTTCAACATTTTATCGCCTGTTTAAGAAATAAATTAAACACGTCGAAGTCAGATTTTAGTCATCCAGAAAGACACAAGTAGTAAACGTGCTCAGACGTTCATTATCTGATATGGTTTGATAAACTATACCCTAGATCTAAGTAATTGTTTAAAAAGTCGGACACAAGTGCATTGACTTCAGCGCATACGGAAACCGCTGATCATTGTATCGACGATGGCTATAGGAAAGCAGCCAATGGTTTGAGGAGAAAATTGTGCAAAGTACTTGTAAAGGAAACTCCAGGAAAGTAAGTATAACTGCACTAGCCGCCGCGATATAACCAAAGTACGGCGTTAAACATCATACAAACATAATGACACAAATATCATTAACGTCTGGTCTATTCTTGTTGACCTGCCGGTGGCTTATCGCAGGTCACATTCTCTGTACACTTCTGATAGCAATCAAATCCTTTCTTTCAAGCTTGTAAAACCCAAAGTAGATCTTCCGCAAAAGCACTTCCAAAGAACATGTAATTTCACAATTACTTTAACTGTAAAGTATTTTTTGTATCAATTGTCACGTCTTCTTGACAGGGTTTTTGCCCGCGACCTTTTCTATTCTTAACTTGTTATATCAGCTTGAAGCGTCCGATATCAGATAAGCTCAATAGATATGAGCCATGTTCTGGCAAAAGAGGATTTACTGCATCTGCGTAATGCATGATACCAGGCAAGATATCACATATCTATGAATTTTGTCTAACAACCTCCTTAATCATGAGGTAGACTGGTCCCTTGACATGCAGAAAATTTACCAAAAGCAAAAAGGTCTTGGTCCAGGTCAGCCTGCCTGGACTGCGCATGCTGACCTGGGTCGATACTTTCTGCATATGCATTAAACCCGCTTTTTACAAAGCATGGTTCATACAAGTATCTAAATCACCTGTTACTAGCAGATAACTTGACAGAAATATTCCATGAAAATAATCTGGGATGACAAAGATAGAGCTGTATGGTTAATCTCAAAGTTGACCCTTAGATCGGCGAATAAACCCAGCAGACATTTTCAGTTCAGAAGTAAGACCAAAATCAAAGTACTGATAGTACTGAAAGCCAGGAAATCTAGTGATCTGTAATCTCTAAAGAACGAAGGATACGAACTCACACGAGACCTCATTTTCTAATTATCTCTACCATACAGACAGTCAGGCCAATTCAATTATGCCATAAGAATTCATTGGTAAAGGGTTACTGTCATGCATAATATGGAATAATACAATAATCAACAGGATTAATTAAATTAATGCAAAAAAAGCAGTGCTCAGAAGCCAGATTCTATAATTAAACCGAAGCAAAGTAGTGGATACCAACGCTCGGCTATAGGGTGCATGATAATGGCTTTAAAAATTTCTAAGTCGAAAAGGGGCTTAAATCAAGCAAATTCATTTTTGAGTTATTTGCCTTATTGTTTAAGGTTGATCTTTATGATAACGCGCATATATTCCATGTTTCAAATAAATACCGTCAATGATAAGAAAGATAAGACACAATTTAAAATTGGACACAACGCAAATACCAACGCTTGATATCGCGAACGCAGGGCAGGGTGATGTCAATACATCGCAGTTTTGTTCTCAAACAGTCGATCTAAATCTATTCTTTTGACTATATCATACAAAGATGTCCACTAGCCCTTCTCGTCCCATTAGAGAGAGAGAGAGAGAGAGAGAGAGAGAGAGAGATTCCAACAACGGCTTCTGGCGCTTAAAATGAATTTGCACATCCGGAATGTATTTCAAAATAAATATTCTTAAACTTTCATTTCTCCTTTTCAAACAATGTTTCGGAAACTACCAGTTATGTCAATGAAACTCTAGGTATGTAAATGTGATGAATAACTGATAAATTAAAGCCTAATTTTTTAAACACACCTTTTATTTTCAAATTATTTTGTTAAAAATTTTGTTAAAAAATGTCCAAGGATCGCACAACACTTTCATGATTTCTAATCAATCAACAGTCATCACAAAAAAAAAAAGAATATAAGCAGATAACATGGTTGAATATCGGAAAATGTAGATAGAACATAAAATTCTTATTTTTCCATATTCTTCTGACAAAAAGAGGGATGTTTTAAATCGATTCACACAGAAAAAGGAGAGTATAATTTCTTTTAATTTCTGCATATTTCTTAATTCTATCGATTTTTTTTTTTTTTTTTTTAACATATAGAGAAGATCAAGTTCAGTTCTAAATGATTAAAAGAAACTGATAATAAATGCAGTTAATACACCTATAATCTCATTCAACTATCGACATTTCAATGGAAAATCGTATATCTCAATCTTTTCACCAGACAATCAAAGGAGTTCCCTTTGATCTTTATTTGAAACGCGGACAGTAACTAGCAAGTGACAATGGACACTAAAAATAGAAAACTGGTTCTCGGGTTTTTCCCTCGCGCTAGTACACTAGAAAGTGATATCAGGGGCAGTAATCATGGCTATAATACGAGAGGATTTCAGTATCCAATCACAGTGATGGAAAAGTTATTGACCATCTGTTGTGTATTCAACAGGGACACAACCCTTAAAACACACACTCGTTGGTTATTAAAGGGCTGTAATACCCTTGCAATTCCATAGCACTCTGCAGATGTCGGAAAGCTTTAAGGAATGGAAAACATTCACGCCGTGTGATAAGCAATCTCTGTACTTAGGAAACTAGTTGTTTTGGCGGACTCAGCGATATAGAATGGACACACCGTACAACATTTTGTCTGAAAGTAGTCCGGAAAAGTCAGTTTACGATCGCTATAGGCAAGGGAATCCCTTGAGAGGGATTGCCTGGCCAAATAATTTTGGTATCAAGGTACCAATTTTCTATCAGGAAAGCGGACAATGTAGATCAGAGGTCAGGCTGCACTTTTGTAAAAGTCTGATCTTGACATACACTGGCCGCAGAGGGAACTATAGTCGTGAAAGGTGCTTTAACCCTTATCATGCTAATTAAGTTGAATTAAAATTTCGAAGCCGATAGTAAAAACCCGATTAATGCTACTTCAAACTTATTTTTGGAGAAAAATATCACCTTATCAGACAGTGTAGATCCAAGATCAGACTGCACGTTCTGTGCAGTCTGATCTTGATCTACATTGTCTGCAGACGGTCAGTGAGTCGCGCTCAGCAGTCTAAGGATTAAGGGTAGTTAACCTACGACGGTTTAACTTTATTTTACTCCAATGGATTTGTAACGTAGTATGTTCAATTTTGCATTTGCAGTAAGAATAGTCTGACTCTCAGTACTTAAAGAGCTTTCATTTTACATCCTAGGTGTTCCTATCGTCGGCCACCGTCTCCGTTTCGTCGTTCTCCTCGTGTCACAATGTTTTCATCCATTGTTTTAAAATGCACTAATCCTTCAGTCTTTCAGCTCCAAATATATAAAGTCGTTTTCCTTCGACGGTTCAAAATACGATCCTTTTAAATAAACGAAGGAGCCATCCTCTCGCAAAAGGGGGCTTAATGAATCTCCGTGGTCCATGACACCAAGCAAGTTATGGATCCATAAAAACCATTTAGTCTAACAACTGACTGAATCATGAGGTGCACTGGGTCTTTGAAATGCAGAAAGTTTACCAAAAGCAAAATGTATCGACCCAGGTCAGCCTGCGCGGACTCCGCAGGCTGACATGGGTCGATAGTTTTTTAAGAAGTATTAAAGACCCTTTTCACAGAATGGCTCAAAGATTTTCATCTTATAGACAGGCTCGATAAAACAAGAGGACAGTACAGATCTAAGATCAGATTGCACGTTCCGTGCAGTCTGATCTTGATCTATGCCATCAGCAAAAGTTCCTGTTTTCGCCTTTGGCACTGAAAGGGTTACTTTGTCTTTAGTAAGGATAATTTCAGCGTTGTGTCCGTGGTTGCGAGATAGAGTGTCGGCCTCGTAACCATAAGGATCTGATTCCGATACCCAGGAGCGGGTGCCAACTTTGAAATTGCTTTTGCTCACACTCTCGGTGCGACTACTGGTGTAGTTTACAGGACGCAGAATCGAAAGAGATTAGTTTTAAGCTGCAAGAACCTGTTTCTCAATCTATGTAAAATAATAAAAATATTTAAACTAAAAACTAACCTATTATGTTAAAGACAGACATGTAAATGTGTCATTTTGCTTTTTCCAGAGCTCAAAAAAGTCCATTTCTACAGCAAATTAATAAGATTTTGGTTTTAATTCTTTAATTGAAGTTTAGTATCATGTAGGGAACGCTGCAGGTACATGATCAGCCTGCACGTTCTTTGCAGTCTGATCTTGAGCTACGCCGTCCTCAAAGACATCTCCAGTCCATGACAAAAGATTACAAAGCAGACTGGGGCGTTGAATAAATATTTAGAGATAACCAAGTAGGCCATTGTTCTGGAGTATCGACAAACGAGCGACATCGTATGACCCTGGATGTTCGGGGCGGTGATATCAGTACCTTTCTGTGTTTATCCCATGTTCTGTCAAATTTGCAACGCTTATAAATACAGTTGAAATTGTTGGAACTGACATTTGCTTGATAGTAACGTATAGAAAAGCAGAACTAAAACATAAATATGTTGAAAGATAGTAGTGTTGTCGTCAGTCTTAAATAACATTCAAAATCAGACATGCATTAACCCAATTAAACACTAATTTCCAAGCGGTCAACAGAAAACTTTTGTGTTTGTGTGCGCTTGAGAGAGAGAGACACACACACACAGACAGACAGAGAGAGAGCAAATGATGGAAGAAAATAAGATAGCTATATCTTCTTTCCATATTTCAACGAGTTTCTTTTGTTCTAGGCTTTAAAAAACATCTATATTATACGTTCTAACCCCAGAGAACAAACTCTTTTACTACCAATGTCGCCTTTGAGATCTTTTGCGGATGGCGTAGATCGAGGTCAGAATGCAAAACGTGCAATCTGATCTTTGATCTACACGATCCGCTGCCTGATACTAACATTCGACAAAAATTGGCTTCAAAAACAATGAAGATATACTTTCAGACCTTGAGAAATATCGTATCCCTTTATTTGGCAGCGAAAGAGTTGGTACGGAGACTGGTATACGTGGGTATTCGCCGAAATACTTGACCCAAATAATGGACTCTGATATAATCAAAGCGTTGAAAACACTGGTGTGGCATTTGTCAAGGAAGCCATTGTGTGGAATTAATAATTTGAAAAATAAACAACAAAAATAGTCTCAAAATATTCGCTTCTACTATAATAGTCATGCAAAATCCGACACAAAAGGGTGCAATCGTGTGGGACGAACAAGTCCGGGCGAACAAGCCCTCGGACGAATAAGCCCAGAAACAAACTGGTTTCGGGACGAACAAGCACGGTATGTGTTTATCATTACGACATTCCAGAAGGCTATAGCAGATCAAGCTATTTTCGATAAAAAGGAAGTACTTCCACGATCGATGGCCTAATCCAATTTATTGTAATATGCCATTTTCAATTTCATATCTGAGTGCAATCGAAATACTTATTTGTCTCAGAAAAATTGATTTTAATTGGGTTTACTTCCTTCGGTTTTGCACAAACTACGATACATGATTTTCAAAATGCCGTATTGAACTGGGCTCATAGTGGCATTGTCCTCGACAAATGCCACAAAAATCTTTATCGTCAATTAATTTATGAAGCACTCAAATTTGTATTTAGAAAAAAAAAAACCTACATGATATTATATTACTTGGATTAGTTGGAACAGACAAAATGCAGTCTAAAAGTACAGTAGAATCCACATATGCCCTTTTTACAAGGATAGGTTTTTGGTGTCAAGAAGACGACGTTAATTTTAGACAGTGCTAGTCGTGTTCCTCATCAAAATAGTTCATTCGGGGGATATTTGTCAGATGTTTAGGTGAATGACATCGCTAAAGAGTTTACTCCTCGAAGACTGCAACATGCCAAACACACTTTACAGTGACGTGTCGACTTTGATCGAAAACAACTATGTAAACAATTCAATAGATATTTCGTAAATTAATGTGTTTGTCTTGTGCGCGTGGGCGACAGTGTTGTTAACCTTGGTTCTACCAATCTGATTTAATTGATGGAACCCACAATCGTCCATCTTTTCAGCGTAGGTGTATAAGCTGTCTTTTGACCTAGTTTTTGGTATCAGTCTGGAATGAATGAATAGTGATTAACGACTGGTCAAAAATCTGGACATGTTTATTCTGTGAACTATTTTCAGGGCCAATTTATGACACAAATATATAAGGGTTGCTACAGTAAAGCGATACCACACGGCGCTTATTCACACCGAAGCAAATAGATATGAAAGAGGATACCCCTTTTCTTGTAGCAATTTGGAATTCAATATTTTTACCATTTACCCTTAAACCACAGGCCCTTGAAGCTACATTGGTCCATTTAGGAATACTGAAATTTTCATTGGTCAATCATCGAATACTGTTACTAAAAATAGCACATTTGTACACTTCCCCTTATATCGTATCTAATAATATTACATATGATAAAGAGGTGATACGCCGATGTAGCATTTTATGTAAGAGTGTCCGATGATCAAGCAACGAAAAAGTCGGTATTCCGTGATTGACCACAGGAATTTCAGTGGTCTATGATGTAACTTATTACTGTACAGTCTACGTGTATTTTCAGACGAACTTTAATTAGAATCTGCTCCTTTGTTCAGCGATGAGCTGGATTAACATCTAACCTTCAAAAATATATGAGCCATGCTCTGGCAAAAGGGGGTTAACTGCATCTGCGCAGGCTGAAGTGCATCGAAACTTTTTGCTACTGGTCATTTTTCTGCAGCTTAAAGGGTCAGGTTTACCTCGTGATGCAGTTGGTTGGTAGACAAAATAGATTTTATGGATCCTTAATTATGTGATGACTTGCACGGTATAATGCATCACAGAGATGCATTAAACCCTCTTTTAACAGAGCGTGGCTCATATCCATTTGAAGATTTCACCTTTAACTCTTGACCAAACGACAGAATATTTCACTTGCCCAGATTGAAAGCATTTGCAAATGACAAAACAATTGTGACTGATAAATTGAACTTTGTTTTGAGTAGGGTAGAAAACATTGCGGGAAAAGGAGAAAATGCTGGTTACCAGCATTTTCTCCTTTTCCCACGATGTTTTCAAAAGGCTTCTTTTTCAGGGTCGTTAAAAGTCGGGATTGTGTGATAAAGAGTTAAGGATACATCTACATATACTCGTTTTCAGCCAGTTTTTAACCCATTTCATCTATATTTTACGAAACTTTAACCATTTTTAGTATCTTCATGCTAAATGTTGCCCCTGACGGCTGCAAGCTTGGACAGATTACGACGGATAGAAAATGCACTTTTTAATGGCCTTCAAAGACATGGCCCGTTGTCGTTTCCGGTTTTAAACGAGGACAAATCCTTGAGTTTCTCAATCCCTTACACCATATACGATAAGAGTTTTAACAGCGGTTGTTTTTTTTTTCCCTCTCTGTATGTAAGAATGTATCTTTAAACGATAACCAAAACAAGGACGAAAAAGAGGCAAAAGCTTGCGTCGTTGGTTTTCATTATTACCCTGCACACTGAGCTGTACCAAAAAAGAGTTTGAATATTCGGTGTGTCCTCTGAACGCCTACTAGATTAAATTCACACCTATCTGAGTGGGGGTTTAGGAGGCCTACTGAGGGGTACTGATGTTTAGAATTGTACAGGTATAGATATGCACTGATCCTGAGATTTGTATAGGTAAAAATATGAAAATATAAATGAAAAAGTATATATAGTCATATCTGTAAATTGTAAACCTACTGTGGTATAAAACAACTGTTAAAAAAATACGAGCCATGCTATGTGAAAAGAGGGCTTAATGCATCTACGAAAAGTAGCAATTTTTAGTATTTTTAGAAATTCCTTGTGCGTAGTCAATTTTCGGTAAATCTAGGAATTTTTGGGTAAAAATCTATAATACAGGAATAGTTGTTATCGAACTCAAAATTATGCCTACCAGAATTATATGGAGCACTCCCGGATTTTAACGGACAGAAATCATGACCCAAATCTAGGACAGTTTAAACCACTCTGACATCTTTAACAGTCAATACGGTCAATTGAAAAGGCTCATACCGCACTTTTTATGCTTTTATGTAATTTTCTTTTGCAAAATATCGAACAATACTATTCAAAGATCAGACTGCAGGTTCCTTGCAGTCTGATCGTGGTTACAAGTATCATCAAAAGCACCATAAGCAGTTCTCAGAGATCGAAGTGAACATGCGACGTTATTACGTTCCATAAATAAAGCCAGGTCTTTTCAAAGCTTACACAAAGAACTCTATAATAAAAGCATCAGTATGGCGAATAGCTATAAGACTATTCGAGAAAAAAAATGTAATTTTACTCGGCAAGAGGTAAGCTGGCACAACGACAGTAATTTTTACACGGAAAAAAAAGATGTATGATAAGTGCATTTCCACATTTCACTTGGCTTGATATATGGTTCGGTTACGGTATGGTTCAGTATGGTACGGTTTGGTTATTATGTTATTCGGTTACGATATAATTCGGTAGCGGCTGGACTCGGTTTCGATACAGTGATGGATTTTTCCGTTTATTTATTAGTTGCCCATATGTGCGACGCCCCTGAAGGCTGTTAGTTATGTAGTACAAGATACAGGACAAAACCCATCCTAAGTTAGGCCTGGCTCTTCAACGTGATCGCTGTATAGCACCGTCACACTGGACCTTGGTTCGATGTCTCATCCGAAAGACAATCCGTTTTTTTTTTTTTGGTTTTTTTTTTTTGGTTTTTTTTTTTCGCCAGCCGTGAGGCTTGAACCCAAGACTTGACGTTTACAAGTCCTACGCTCAACCATTGAGCTGGTCTAGCGATACATTTTTGTCATAGTATAGTTTGGTTATGATTCGGTTCATTTATAACTCAGTAACAGTACGGTGACTGTAATTCTGAGATTTATTTCTTTATTTGAAAGTAACGCAATTTCTGATTGGCTACACCAAATGTATAATTCTACTATGAATGCGAAAGAATACTACTGTATTCATACGGATTCTGATCTACAAAAACAAAGCATTAAAAACAGGCCTTTCCTCTTCTATAATTAACCCTTCACCAAACAATTACAAGTTTTAACGACCCAAAAGAAGAGGACTTTGGAAAATATGGTTGGAAAAGGAGAAAATGCCATCTTCGCAAGCCAAGGATACTAAGGTAGTGCCCTTGGCCGCTCGCCTCTTTAAAAATCGAAACTCCCGCTGCGCCATTTCATTGGATGCGATCAAAACCCATCGCGTCCAATAATAATAATATCTTTATTTTGTGAAGGTTAAAACATTAAGACATATTTCAAGTCTTTTTTACAATGTTGCCTTCAAAATGAGTGGAATAACAATAATAATGATAGTAATGATATCGAAATTAATGCAGATATTGATGACTGATACTTATGATTGTGGTGTTTGGAAATGAAGAAGATGAATTAATGGTAAAATAATGATGGAATCTGAAATCTACGGACAGACACACGTTTCTATACTGTGCAATATTTTGTTAAGTTGTAAGATTTCCTAACTAGAATGGGGACTGTAAGGTTAATAAATGTTGCTTGAACTGTTTTTTAAAGATAGGTAATGATTTCGCATCTCTGATGGAAGTAGGAATTTCATTCCACACATCCATGCTAAAATACGAGAATGCTCGTTTCTTGTACGATGTACTGAATCTCGAGTTTATGATGTCACTGCGAGCAGATGACCTTAAATTGTAATTTGTGTTACTCGAAAACGAAATAATGTCGCTCATATATCTAGGCGATAGGTTATTACGACATCTGTAGATTAAAACGCCTGTGTGATACTTACATCTATTATCGTAAATTCACCAGTTAAGTTGACAAAAAAGTTCCTTGGACGGTGTTCTTGGGGTAACCCCTAGTATAATGCGAGCGGCTCTTTTCTGGAGGACGGTTAAGCTTAGATGATTTACATTTGGTGTTCTTCCACCAAACTGTACAACAGTAGTCAAAGATTGGGAGTATGTAAGAGTTGTAAAATAATTGTTTCATTTCAAATGTGAGATACATGGAAATTCTTTTTAGCAATGTTATCTTACTGTTTATCTTAGAAACAGTTTTATCAATATGAAAATTCCAGGACAAATGTTTATCAACATATACACCTAATATTTTATGAGATTCAACATTTTCAATACAAAAGTTATTAACATTTAATTCTAAATTAATAGATTTTAACCTATATTTTGGCCCAATAAGCATGCATTTTGTTTTATTTGGGTTTACAAGCATATTGTTAACAGTACACCATCTCAGTATAGATTCTAGGCTATTCTGGAGATTAGCTTGTATTTCTATAAGGTTTGTTCCGGATGTATGTAATGTCGAGTCATCCGCATAAAGGTCTAAATTTGCGGAATCAATGTGCAAGCCAATGTCATTTATGTACATTAAAAAAAGTAACGGTCCCAAAATAGAACCCTGAGGGACCCCGCTGGTTAGAATTCGTGGAGAAGAAAGTACATCATTATGTTTAATATACTGTTTTCTGTCATTCAAGTAGGATTTGAAAAGTGCCAAGGCCCTTTCAGAAAAATGGTGCAGTCTCAGCTTGTGTAACAAAATTTCATGGTCAACTAAATCAAATGCTTTCTTAAGATCAACAAAAACTGAACCAATAATTTTCCCTGAATCGATTTCCTTAAGCCATTCATCAATCAGTCGAATAAGTGCGGTCTGACACGAGTGTCTTTCTCTAAACCCCGATTGATACTTAGCTAATATATCAAATTCATTTAGAAAGGATAGTAACTGATTAGACAAATGGCGTTCAAAAATCTTTGACACAGTTGGCAAAATGGATATTGGTCGATAGTTGTTTGGATCTTCCTTGTCGAACCCTTTATGTACAGGGAGCACATAAGCCTCTTTCAATGCATTTGGAAAAACACCTTTCGCGATGCTGTTATTTATGATAGAAGTTATTGGTAAAACTATATGATCGCCACAATGTTTCAGAATATTTGCACCAATTCCATCAATCCCTGTAGCTTTATTTGTATCCAGTTTCTTAATCATTTGACAAACCTCAAAAGGTGTAATGAATTTTATGTCAAAAACTTTGTTTTTTAATACATTACGTAAATGTGTATGTAAATATGAAAATGTACTCTCTTTAAATTCTGATTTTGTTACAATGTTAGCTATATTAATAAAATGATCATTGAATGAGTTAAGAATTTGATGTTTTCCTTCGACGTTTTCCCCGTTAAATACCATTTTTGAAGGTAGGACAGCTAGTTCAGTATCTGAATTATCATTGTTTTGTACTTTTCTTAAATTTCTCCACAGATCTTTACTATTTGCTCCTTTCTTGATAGCTTTATTATAATAATCCTTCTTATTTTTACGAATTAGGTGCAGTGCTTTATTTCTCATCTTTTTATAGTTATCCCAATCTTTCAACTTGTGAAATCGATCTCGTTCATTCATCGCTTGTTTCACTTCAGCATTAAGCCATTGGGGAAGATGATTACTCTTAATACGTTTACATTTTACTGGAGCATGTTTAGATAAGACTTTATTTAGAGTATCGTAAAATGAAACCAGTGCGCGTTCTGGGTCGTGCTCAGTTTCGATAAGATGAAGTTCTGAAGCACTTAAATCGTTTTGAAATTCAGGTATATTAAACTTTTTAAAACTTCTATACTTCAAGATTGAATGAATGTTTCTCTTATCTCGTCGATTTCTTATTTTTCGCGTCACGCAAACCGGAAAATGGTCACTTAGGGACAGAGACGAAACAAATACTTCTCTTAGTCTATCATATCGATTTGTATAGACATGGTCGATAATCGTGGAAGATTTTCTTGACGCTCCAGCAATCAAACCATCCGTAACAAGAAATCGTCCGCGAAACAGAAAACAATAATGGCGGCGCCCGTCAAAAACGAAAGTTGTCGTGTTTGTGATGAAAATTTGCCAAAAAAGAGTAAACGATCGATATTTAATGAGTTTTTTATAGTTCATGATCAGTTATGTGAAATATTAGGACGGGTTCCAAAGCCAAATGATTGCGAATCATCGTATGTCTGATTAATTTCAGAAAATTGTGATGAATCCTTAAGCGCAGCCATATTTGATGCATAGCCTAACAAATTTTATTACGAGCATTTTAATTGGTCAGAAATAACATCAGCAAAGGTTACGCAACTCGTGATATTCGATAGGTAGCGCAGCGGGAGTTTCGATTTTTAAAGAGGCGAGCGGCCAAGGGTACGTAACGAACAAAGTGGAGTTAGTATCCTTGGCTTGCGAAGATGGAGAAAATGCTGGTAACCAGCATTTTCTCCTTTTCCCCTCAATGTTTTTTACCCATTCAAGGACAAATACTATCATTTGAAAACATCTGAAAAAAAACAAAAAAAAACATTTGAACTCTCATCTGTAAATTCCTTCAATATGGACGAGTCATAAAGTTTTCCGTGTGGTAAAGATTTAACTTAATACCACTTCTACTCGTCTTTTTCCACCTTGCGGTAAACCACTTTTGAAAATATTATACCAAAGGCAAAATTCCTTGTCAAATAATCAGTTTATCGCTTTGCTAGCATATTTTCAAATATGTTCATCTATACAAACTGATTTATTCCGATGAATCAGTACAGAACAAGAAAAAATAAGATACTAAGTGGTATCCCAAACAAAAGGAAATGTGATTTACTATGTTCATAATGAACGTATTTCAATGTATTTTGTCCTATGAGTGCTTTAAATATTATTTATATGCCTTCTTCCTGTATCTCTATTAGCCCTTTGCCTTCTTAATAAGTTAACCCTTTACCACACAACAAAATTTTATACTCATCTATAACGAAAGCATTTGTATAAGAGGAAACTAAACACGGTTCAAACGATGAGATTTGTAACTGAAAGGGAAGAAAACATTTTGGGAAAAGGAGAAAATGCTGGTTACCAGCATTTTCTCCTTTTCCCAAAATGTTTTTAAAAGCCTTCTTTTTCTTTTCTCAGGGTCGTTAAAAGTCGGGATTGTGTGGTAAAGGGTTAAATGAAACTTTCAAGCCGATAGTAAAAACCCGACTAATGCAACTCCAGACTTGTTTTTGAAGAAAAGTATCTCCTTTTCGCACAATGTAGACAAAGATCAGACTGCACGTTCTGTGCAGTCTGATCTTGATCTGCATAGTGCGCAAATGGTCAGTTAGTCGCGCATAGCAGCCTAAAGATTATGTATGTATGTCGACGATGAACCTTATGTGTTCAAGTCGTTTTTCTGAATAAAATCTGTTCTGTTCTGATTATTATCGTGGGTGGCTTATGTCAACTGTTGATTTACGATAAAAGAAAAAAAATCAACAGTTTGTTTTGCAAAACTACTGACCTTTAATTACCATGTCAAAAATTAATCAATCTTTTTAAATAGCGCCCCCCCCCCCCCACACACACACACTTTCTTTCCTTGTAGTATAGATTTATAAAAGCAATATGGGAAAGGAGCATTTTTATACAAGCTATTGCGATTTTTCAAACAGTATTTTCAATATCATTTGTGGCATTATTATTATTTTTTTCCATCAAATTATTCATCAAAGTCAGCAACTCGACTAAAGTCAAGAAATCATAGGGGAAGGTTGATTAAGATCTAGAATTTATCTACATTACAACATAACAATTATTTCCATCTCTTTGTGTTCTGCATTCTAGAACATTTACGATTTACCAAATATCTTCACTCAAAGAACTTACTGTGTTTAGGATCTACTCATTAATTTCATGTACTAAAGCTTAAACAATTAAATCAGTTTCGGAGATACTAGAAAAAAAGATCAGACTGTACGGCCGCACGGTCTGAACTTGGTCTTTACTCTTTGCACAGAACAATTATCTCCCTCGTGCATCTTTGTAGCCCTTAGGCAGCTAAGCGCGACTCGCTGACCTTTTGCGGACCGTGTAGACCAAGATCAGACTGCACAGAACGTGCAGTCTGATCTTGGATCTACACTGTCCGATAATGAGATATCCCCCCTTCCCCTCCCCCAAATACCTTTGACATGGCAAAATTTAGGTTTTTACTATCGGCTTGAAAAATTCATTTCACTTATTTAGCAGGATAAGGGTTAATATTTGTTGCAAATGTTTTCGTGTCGAGTAATTTTCCACATTTGAAATTAATGCTTTTTTCCTGTATCACAGGCATGTGCTAATGTTGTAAATTTGCTTCAGGCGGAACAAATTAGAAGAATTTTGTGAAATCTTTCATGAGGCGGTGCGATTTAACAATGACCCAGAGGCATCTAGAACTCGTGACCTCAAAGACACAAATGATCTTGCTGCTATATGATTGTTAATTAGGATGCACGCCGTTCCACCCACCTGCTAAACGTACACATCAAGCTGGTAAAGCTTAACATGCAGTGCAAGCTGGTAAAGGTAATTCACGAGAGTAGTTCGTTTCCGACACCCTAAACTCAAGCACCTTTGTTGTGACAATACATGCCTGGGCAAATATTATAAAAAACTGAATAAAAGAAACGTCTTGGTAAGAACTGTCAGGATTTATCAATGGCTTATCTAACCTATGCTGCCGAATATAGTTCTAAAAACAACTGTCATTCGTTCATGTTGAAACCTCAAAGATCATCGCACAACATAGTATCTTACAGGACAGGAAGAGCACTGCTGGCTATTGCTTTCCCCCACCTCGCCTGAATTGTTCAGGTAACTTATCTGCATAATCGTATGGTGTGGATATCGCGGTTGTTGGCTAAACTGTTCTTGTGCCGTAAACCTAGCAGTGTCCTTGAAGAATATTCCCTTTCTTACACAAAAAAAATGAAATAAAGGACAAAAGATGGCAAAGTGCTTGTCCTAAAACTCGGACATTTTTTTCTCGTTCTAATCACATATAAACATGAACCAGGTTCGTCAGCAGTATTTACACAAGTGTCCAACAGCGGACAACAACATAAAACCTTAAACCCTTCTTGTTCGTATTTTCAAATACTCATTTTTAGACGAGCCCTGCGATTGGCTGAGACCATTTTTATACATAGTGGGTGGAATTTGACACCATCCGAAGATTTATATTGCAACAAGCCCCGATGAACTCTCACTAAAGTCCAAATGCAATTATCGGATTTATAATTAAGGACTGTCTTCTTTGACACTTGAGGTGTAGCATCCACTATATAAATTAAACGGTCTTTTAGAAAAGGCGCGTTGTTACAATTCTGTGATACAAAGTCTATTATGTATATTTAAGATATATCGGTAAAATGTGTCGTCATTTAGTGTTTAGTATGTTACCGTTTAGTTTTAGTGTCATTTTGCATTGTACAGTTATAAACAGTTTGTCGGTCGACAGTGAACATTTAGAAGATAATTATGTAGACCAACTTATAGCAGAAAGTAAGTATTTATTTCATACTGTAAAACAAGAAATATATATCCCAGCCTCGGAAACCCTTTCTCTGCAATTATCTTTATATTTAACTCCACGAAGTATGCGATCTTGATCTTGCATATACACGGAGTTACATTCTTGTTCAGTTTTCTGACATAAGAAAGACCTATAGTCGGAATATTTTATATACCGGTTCTTTTTGTCTCATTTAATATCTCCGTATCTTTATTATTCATGTATATGAGTAATGCTCTGTGAAAAACGGGACTCAATGCATCTGCAAAAAGTATCGACACAGATCAGCCTGCGCAATCTGCGCAGGCTGACCTGAATCGAAACTTTTTGCTATTGGTCAATTTTCTGTGTGTCAAAGGACCGGTGAACCTTATCAGTCCGTTGTTATTAAATTAAGGGGGGATTTAACGGATCTGTAAATATACTGAGATGACTCGCTTGGTATCAGGCATCGCGGAAATGCATAGAACCCCCTTTTGCCAGATCGCGGATCATATTATCTTTTCAGTCATTGAGTGTTGGTCTTGTTTTAATTCTTACTCACGCATTGGTTGTTGTAAATGACTTGAGTTGTTTTCTTAATTACACTTTTCTCCTTATTCTCTTGTTGGATACTGTATTACAATTTGCAAAATATCTGAAAACGAATCAAATGAACAAGTAGCTTATCTAATCGTTCCCTCAGATTAGCGCTTCAGAATTTGTCATAGCATTTTTTTCGCAGTGACAATATTTAACTGACTTTGTACTTTTAAACCTCGAATTCAGTCCGTAATCATTTAAAGCGTAACCTGCGAAATAAATGACATGAAACTTTCAAGCCAGTAGTAAAAACCCAAAATCAGTTATTTCAAAGGTATTTTGGGGAAAAATATCTTCTTATCGGACATTCTGTGCAGTCTGATCTTGATTAACACTGTCCGTAAAAGGTCCTTAGCAGCCTAAGGGTTAAGTACCATACTAATCGAATGTCTCGGATTATCGCACATATAGAGTCCTACAGCTGCAGGTAATGGTTTGGTAGATGCGAAGCAATCACTTGGATAGTAATAGGCCTACTGACATCGTTAAATTTATTTTAATATTCGATGTACTTAAAACCAACAGAAACTGTATATCTATACTGTCAGAATTCAGTGGGTTTAGCCATTATAAGATAGGATTATTTTTCTGTGTTACCTACTGTACATATTGTAGTCGTATTTTTATTGCATTAAGAACAGAAGGGTCCTACAGCTAATATAAGCAACAGTGTTCTGACAAAGAACATTTTCTGAAGAGCACATGATGTTACAATGCATAAAATATACTGTAAAAAGTTTCGATCAATTAATACAGGCATAAAATTACAATGGATTTTATGTGAATATGGTTAAAAAAAATCTAACTGATTGCTCATAAATGCTTTATCAGTTATGATTAAAATTACATGTCTAGTATACATATCTGTGAATTCCGGACAAAATATATACCTATTGTCTCGATTTATTTGCAAAATAGATAGATTTAGCCAAAATGATAACTCTGTTGGATATATCTGTTGCAAAGATCAATAAGATCTTGAAATATATAATTTAATATATTATCAATCGTAAAAATTTGACTGTTTATTCGGAACAAAGACGGTACAATCATCAAAGTTATAACCCCATTACCGAATTTGACAGCAGGTTGCACTGATCACTGCTTAACAGTGACGTCATATGTGATGCACTAAGTTAATGATTTCGGTTGTTGAGTACTCCTGGCTTTTCAGTCTACCAGCAATATTTGGTGATTATTATTAATCCTCGATGGCGATGTTTCTCGATTTGTGGCTGTTAATTGTCTGTCTAGTTAGTGCTCGTGTCTCTAAAATACCGCACGTTGTACGAACATATTAGACTCTGGCTTTGACATGCTATGTCATTGTCAAGGAGACGCTTTAGCAGGTTTTCTCAGTAATTGTTTTAACAACCATTGACTATTTTGGGTTTTTTTTGTTTTTTTTTGTAGTGTCCGTGGATTTTCTTGGGGCCTTCAAAGAAATCACTGTTGTGACGTTTCCGGTTTTAAATGGAAGAATTCAGATATATGTATTTATCCCTTACACTATACAAGTACATATCAGTAATTTTTCTATGTTTACACAGCTGACTAATTCTGAACCATTCTACAGTCTATCAAATTTTATCAGCACTTTTCTCTCTCTGGTTGTAAGGACGTATCTTTAAGCATCAGGTAGCGGAAGGTGCAGTCTGAGCCTGATCCACGGCCCGCGCAAAATCTATTGAAGTTGCCACAGGCAGTGAGTTACCGCCCACTTGTTTGACTGTGTTACATGACAGTACTAAAATTAAAATGTTTCGTGATTTAATCGTTTAGAGTTAATGAATCTTTAATAAGTTATTATTGTGTGAGAATATTTCAGATATTGTGGTAAAATTCTGTTGATTAAAATGATACTAGATTAAAATGACTGAAATATTTATACCACAATGCACTGGGCAATGGTCAACGATACAATTTTGAATATGGAACGTAGGCCAGCTTATTCCTTGGAGATATGGCGTGCCTAGTCACCGATGCCCAACAAAATATTTGCTGTTTGAGACCCGGTTGTCATAGAAATTATCTTCATGCTGAACCTCAGTGATTCATATTCGAAAAATTTGTAGAAAGATGACGTTTTTTTTTTCCTTAGAACTGCTCATGATTATTACTTGCGTTACAATATCTTAAAGTACTGAAAGTTATTCATGAATGTGAGCCATGCTCTGGCACGAGGGGGCTTAATGCAACTCCGTGATGCATTTTACCAAGCAATACACCAAATAATTAGGGATTCATAGACATAGAATCCTCTTTGTCTCACAACCGACTGAATCGTGTGATAAACTGGCCCTTGGCCATGCAGAAAATTGACCAATAGCAAAAAGTTTCGGTCCAGGTCTGCCTGCGCGGACTGCGCAGGCTGACCTAGGCCGATGCTT
This sequence comes from Tridacna gigas, assembly GCA_945859785.2. Taxonomy (NCBI): domain Eukaryota; kingdom Metazoa; phylum Mollusca; class Bivalvia; order Cardiida; family Cardiidae; genus Tridacna; species Tridacna gigas. The sequence goes on along the minus strand of OX244031.2, from coordinate 13,791,856 downwards.
TTTGCAGATGCATTAAGTCCCCTTTCACAGAGCATGGCTCCTCATAAATATAAGTCAGCTAATAAACTTCATCATCAGCCGTTATAAATACTCCTCGAACACACGGTTGCTATGTTAGAACCACTTTTGTAATAAAGCGTTTTATTACAAAAGTGGTTCTAACATTGCTACATACTGTTGTATGTAGATTAACCCTCTCAGGTCCATATTTTAAAGCGAAATCAGATGCATTTTCGGGCGATACAGATAAAGATCAGACAGCACAGAACAGTCTGTTATTGCACCGTCGGTTCAAGTGTTAGTATCTGGCAGAAAAATTAATTCTAAAACCAGGTAAAAAGTCAACAAAAGATAGAGCGACTTGGCAACTTTTAACCTAGTTTTGAAATCAATTTTTTCTGCCAGCGACTAACAGTTTGACCGACTTTGCAATAACAGATTGTCATCTTCACAATAATTTCCATACTTTTAACTGGTATGATTTAAATTTAGCCCTTTACCACACAATCCTGAATTTTAACGACTCTGAGAAAGGAAGGCATTGGAAAACATTGTGGGAAAAGGAGAAAATGCTGGTCACTCACTGGCTTTTTCTCCTTTTCCCACAAAGTTTTCTGCTCTTTCAGAAAAAGATGCGATCAGTTGAGCCATATTTAATTATTGTTTGCAAATGCTTTCAATTTGGACTGGTCCGAATATCATCCGTGGTAAAAGGTAAAATGCATTTAACCCTTTACCATACAATCCCGACTTTTAATGACCCTGGGTAAGAGGCCTTTTGAAAACATTGTGGGAAAAGGAGAAAATGCTGGTAACCAGCATTTTCTCCTTTTCCCACAATGTTTTCTAACCTATCATAGACATATCCTGCCATCTAAGTCACATTTAATTTGTCGTCTGCAAATTCTGTCAATTTCGACAAGTCGAAAATTTTGTCGTTTGGTAAAGGGTTAAACACACGCATTGTTTACTTTTGGCCGCTAATATACGGGGCCTTTGAATAAATCCAGTTTTGATGTGTGCAGCCACCAAGATCAGTCTCTGACCAGCGATAGAGGCCCACCGGTTGTGATTTCAACCCTGTTTGATTAACAGTGTCTCACAAAATATCGGTCAGTGTAGACCAAGATCAGACGGCACGTTGTGTGCAGTACGACCTTATTCAACACGGTCTGGAAAAGAAGCGAAAGTTGTATTTGTCATCAAAAATTAAAAGGGATGGTATTTCACAGGATAATGATAACTACTCATTTTTCCAATCTTAGCACATGCAACAGGGGACAAATTAACAGAATATACATTCATATTTCATAAATTGTAGGGTTTTTTTTTTTCGAGTGAGGTTTGCATCGCGTACTCGAAGCCAAAGCGAGAGCGTTGGCTGTCATGGAAGTCTGTATCACTTCACTTACTGCAGACAAGTTTAATCGTCGTGCAGCAAGCTGCTTTTAGAACAAACGACAAAATTTTGGCCTGGACCAAATTGAAATCATTGACAGACGACAAATTAAATGTTGCAAATATGATTATTTCTGTCTTTGATATGGTTATCAACATTTTCTCTTTTCCCACAATGTGTTCAAAAGTCTTCTCTTTCAGGCTCGTTAACACGCGGGATTGTGTGGTAAAGAGTTAACCCTTTTCCAAACAAGCCCTGGTTTTCACATATCTGCAGTACAAGTCTTTTGAAAACACTATGGGAAAAGAAGAAATTGCTCGTAACGAGCAATTTCTCCTTTTTCCACTGTGTTTTCTACCCTTTTTGAGAACTTTCTGCCATTTTCATCAAATTTAAAATTGTCGTCTGCAAACTCTTTCAATTTGGACCAGTCCAAAATTTGTCGTTTGGGAAAGGGTTAAGCAAGAAGATAAAATGCCATAAACAAGTAATTACTCATTTTGTCATTTTGCTTTAACTTTATTTTTCATATATTGAAGTAATAATTAATTTACGTTATCCGTTTTTGAAAAGGATTTTTTTCAAAGCTGTCTACTGCGACTTTGCTTCTGGAAGTTATAAGCTAATGCAGATAATTACTTATGAGCTAGGCTCTGGCAAAAAGGGGTATAATGCATTTCTGCGATGCCGTATGCCAAGCAAGTCAACATATAATTATGGATCCATAAAACCTATTTTGTCTAACAACCTATTTTGTCTAACAACCTATTTTGTCTAACAACCTATTTTGTCTAACAACCTATTGAGTCATGAGGTCGACTGATCCTTTGACGTGCAGAAAATCGACAAATAGCAAAAGGTTTTGGCTCAGGTCAGCCTGCGCGGACTGCGCAGGCTGACCTGAGTCGATACGTTTTTGCAGACACATAAAGCCCCCCACCCCTTTCCCAGAGCATGGGTCTTATATTTTGAAATAGAATATGGTGTTAATTGAACTGACATTTAAAAAATAGATCTTAAAACAGGAAGTTCATGTGTCTGCTTAAAAATAGAGCGTGATCTCGTGAGAATAGTAAAACATCCGAGATTTTGATATTTTGAAGGACGTGACTTTCAGACGTGGTAAAATACAGTTGTATGGATAATTTATTGCGTACATTTATAATTTATTATTTTTTCAAGGGTTAATTCCTTACCAAACGACAAAATTTTAGCCTCAACCAAATTGAAAGATTTTGCAGACGACAAATTCCGTGTAGCTGAGAAGATGATTTATGTAATAAAAATGGTAGAAAACATTGTGGAAAAGGGAGAAAATGCTGGTTACCAGTATTTTCTCATTTTCCCACAATCTTTTCAAATGTCTTCTGCTTCACGGTCGTCAAAACTCAGGACTGTGTGGAAAAAGGGTTAATACGTCGATGGTGAGGCACTTTAGACCTTTATCGCTTTACCCAAAAAAAAACCAAAACATTTTAGACTGGTCCAAATTGAAAGCATTTGCAGACGATAAGTCAAGTGTGTCTCAAATAACAAAATTCGTCTCAGAAAGGGTTAGAAAACATTGTGGGGAAAAGGAGAAAATGCTGGGTTACCAGCATTTTCTCCTTTTCCCACAATGCTTTCAAAAGTATTCTTCTTCGGGGTCGTTAAACTCGGGACTTTCTGGTAAAGGGTTAACTCTTTACCAAACGACGAAATTTTAGACATGGCTAATTTCAAGGCATTTGCAGAAGACAAATAAATGTGGTTCGAAAGCTTAGGTTTGTCCTAGGACGGACAGAAAACATTGTGCTAGCAGCATTTTCTTCTTTTCCCACAATGTTTTTCAAAAGTCTTCTTTCCCCAGGGTCGTTAAAACTTGGGATTGTTTGGCAAAGGGTTAAGATGCTGAAGACAACTTGTGGATGTTTTGTGGGGGGAAAAAATCTGACTTGTTTACTATGCAGTGGTGGCCAATATCTATAAATGTTCGTGCTAAACTGCAGCTGAACATAAAATTTCAAAATGATATTATTGTAACTCTATACACCTCAGAGAGTAACTTCTGAACTTTTAGAGCTATTTCTTTCATGCTTCTTACTAAATCAGAGTCTATATTTCAATATTTCTTACTCTCTGAAGCCTAATAAAATCCTAAAGCTTGCAACCAACCTGAGGCGTTTAGCTCTTTACCAAACGACATAATTTTGGATTTGTCCAAATCCAAAGCATTTGCAGACGACAAATTAAATATGGATCACACTGTAGCATTTGTCTTTGAAAGGATAGAAAAAGTTTTAAGAAAATGAAAAAAAAAAATGCAGATCACTGGCATTTTCTCCTATTCTCACAATCTTTTCCAAAGTCCTGTTTCCAAGGGTTGTTAAAAATCGTAATTGTAAGGTAAAGAGTTAACCCTTTCCCAAACAAGCCCTGGTTTTCACGTGTCTGCAGTACAAGTCTTTTGAAAACACTGTGGGAAAAGGAGAAATTGCTCATAACGAGCAATTTCTCCTTTTCCCACAGTGTTTTCTATCCTTTTTGATAACTTTCTGCCATTTTCATCAAATTTAAAACTGTCGTTTGCAAACTCTTTCAATTTGGACCAGTCCAAAATTTGTCGTTTGGGAAAGGGTTAAGAAACGAAGTTTTCGTTCGCACAGGCCTTGATCCTGATCTAAACTACCCGGGCAACTTTCGACAGCTGTATATAGTTGCTGGCGGCACTGTTAGGGTTATTATTATTATTTCATCCCTTTTTTTTCCCCACTTTCAGATTACATAACAAATTTGATGAGAAAATGGAAACTAACGAACGTTATACCAAATACAGCCGATCCTTCAATATATGCGGACTTGAAAGGTCTATACGAAACTTTAAAATATCACCCCGGGTTGATGGAACGTCGACTTCAAGTGGGAAGTAAAACCCCGCCACCTCTACCTAAAGAAACACAAACAGGGTCGATACCCTTGAAGGTAGGTTATTTAACTAAGGGTTTTTTTTTTATTTATAATACTTATTATTGCCAGTCCGACAGAGTTATCTCTCTTTGAGCACTCTTGTGCATATTAGGTAAGAAAATGAACAAGTCTCGCGAGACAGCGCGATGTAATCGGGATTTAATTTTTGTAACGTAATCAAAACGTTACCTTACCAATTACCAGAATAACAAATACGAAACGAAAGCCTAAATGTACTTAACAGATACTGCATCGCATTAAAATGTGCCCCGTTAGTACAGATGGTTGCGCTTGAATGTAAAATAAAAGAAAATAAAATGAGAAGTACAATAATGTAAAGGAAGGTTAAATCTTTGGTAATTTAGAGAGTACAGATAGTTCTCACAGGCATTCTTCTGAGTTCCTCTAGTATTACCTTAATGATACATCTATTCTAGTTTTTATCTAACATCGTCAATACTAATTCGGTTGCATAAGAGGTCACAAAGTTTCCTGTAAACATTAGATTCTTCTTTTAAAAAAACATAATGCATGAATGCAGAAATATTGAATAGATATGAGCCATGATCTGTGAAAAAGGGCCTTTAATGCATCTGTAAAGAGTATTGACTGAGGTCAGCCTGCGCAGTTCTGCATATTAAAAGACCAGTCTACTTCATGGTTTAGTCGAGTGGTAGACAAAATGGATTTTATGGGTCCATGATTATGCGGTAAACTGCTTGGTAAAATGCATTACGGGGATGCACTAAATTCCGTTTTGCCAGAGCATTGCTCTTATCTTTAACACTCAAATATCCCGATACCATCGCTTATTGCAATAAGCATGTTCTTAGGCAGACAAGAACTTTTCGAAGCCTAATAATTTTAACAACGTCAAGAGCTAATTCAAATTTAATCGTAAATTTGGAATCGTATATCATTGACATATTGTTGCACGTTTTCAAAAAATTACTACACATGTAAGACATGCAAAGAAAAGCAATAAGAACATTTTGTAACGCCCGTTTGGCATTTTAAAAAAATTACCAATAGATCTGATAGGCTGAAAGTATACCGAATCGAAACCCGGCCGATCCGACGTCCGATTCGGTAGACGGCTACAATGAGCTGTCTAGCAAAAGACAAAACATGGTCATGCAATACGAAAAGTTTTACATGCATCCACGTCGTGTCCTGGCACGTGGGTATTTCTGTTGCACCTCAGTACAAACTGTAAACGTTGATCGCTTTAACAATTTGACAGTTCTCTTGTTTCAAAATTTCGATTTAACTTTCTTTTTATTTGAAAATTTTACTTTAAACTTAATTTCATTGTCATATACACTTGCTCACGTAAAAACAAACAATAAATTGAAATGCATGCAGTACTCTTATACGAAAATTATGTCAAATGTTCTGCGAAAGGATCTGGCCTAGTTCTTCAAGAAGTTTGGTTAGGTTGTTCCCCATTTCCATTTCCATGTTTATAAAATATCACACATCTTTAAACTGGGCATGTTTAAGTATTACTATATGGGATTATAAGACTGTAAATGGGTCATGATCTGTGCAAAGGTGGTTTAACGCATCTGCAAAAACTATCGACTGAGGTTAACCTGCCAGTGCACACAGGTCGAAACTTTAATGCTACTTGTAAATTTTCTGCTTGTCGGGGGACCCGTCTAGCTCAGGATTCAGTCAGTTACTTGACAAGATAGATTTTATGGATCCACCATTATGTAATGACTTGCTACGCATAACGCATCACGGAGGTGCATAAAACCCCCTTTTGCCACAGCATGGCTCATATATTTTGCAGGTTTACCTATACCCTTTTCACCTTTTCAGAAAAGGTCTGTGTTTGATCTTGGACTTGCTCAGCCTGTTTGTCCGTTTAGAACAGAATGGCGTCTTATTCATCACGCCAAAGACATGAACAATTCTGACGTCGACGTGTTTCAACCTTCCAACAACCATTCCAACCAATATCAGTGGTTTTATACAGTATCCTGCGATACCGACGCAATGATTAGCGAACAACATATGTGCCCTTTTTGCTGCAGGGGAATACATTCAAGAAGGTATTGTAAAGTAAAAACTATTGTCAACTTTAAAATTGTATAACCCTTTCTTTGCACAAGATGAAATAAACATAATCATCAGTTAAACGGACGCAGACCAAATTTTGACAGTTTTGGCAAATATACCTAACAACCACTCTCTAAATATATCGAACAGTATTGGTACAAGATCTGAGTGAAATTTCTGTCGTGTCTGATCTTGATTTACTTTGTCCGCAAAGGCGACTGGAATTATGTTCAACCCTTTTCTCACATGAAATACCTTAAACCACAATTCCACTACGCTTCAAAATTTTGGTCAAAACGGCTTGGATCGTAGCAGGAACAGCAACAGTGCAGTAGAATCGCCTTGATCGTAGTAGTAACGTATCGGAAGCTTCATAATCACCACTTCACGGCGCTGATTTTGACCTTGCTCAGAATTTACGTAGAGGGATCGCCGTGGGCTCGAAGCGCCACAAAAACGTAAAGTGTAGCGAGAAAATCATCAGCGCGAGTAATCTAGCTCGAGGGCATCGCATTGTAATAAAAGCGCCGAGAGATTTGTTAAACTTTAGGACTGGTTCAAGTGCTTTCATGAAGTTGATGCCACTCTTTTGGATTCTAGGGCCAACTCTAGGCAAGATCTCATCAAACATATGAGGCTCCATTGTCATATGATTGAAAAGTGAAGTACTGTCTTCCATCCTGTTTTCTCTCATGAAATGGTCATGATGGCCAAAATGGAGCCTTCGCTCTGCCGACATGTGCAACACTTTGGGACTTAAGCGTTTCGAGTACGCTTATAGTACGCTTGAGGTCTTTCCAAGGACGCTTCTACTACGCTTCCACAACGACGCGAGATTTCAGGCTTACCATGTTGTTGCTGCGACCTTGCTACGACCTATGCGCAGGAGCAGGGCATCTGTTGCGCTTTTGGAACGTTTCTATGGAGAATCAGCGAATTCACCGCTTTGGCAGCAGTTAACCATCGGCCTTGCAAGAAAATGGATCGAATTGCTGCAGAAACTGTGCTCCAGCTTGCGGTTATGATTAATAGATTGATAGGGTTAGGTGTTGCCTTTGTTACGATGCGCTGCGCCTGCGCTACGTTACTTGCGTTGCGGCTACGACACTGCTGCGTTCATGAATTTCTTGCTACGCTTTAACTACGTTTTCATGGCTCTTCGAGTACACGGCGATCCCACTACGTAAATTCTGAGCATGGTTAAAACATGCGTCGTGAAGTGGTGATAAAGAGGCTTCTACTAAGATCAAAGCGATTCTACTGCGCTGTTACCCTTTCTGCTACGATTCGAAACATTTTGCCAAAATTTTAAAGCGTAGCGGAATCGCCGCCCAGTGGAATCGAAGTTTTAAGTAGCGACCATGAAGCTTCCGATATGCTTCTACTACGATTAAGGCGTTTCTACTGCATTGTTGCGGTTTTTCCTACGATTCACGGCGTTTTGACCAAGATTTCGACGCGTACGAGCTAGCGGAATCACGGCCCAGTGGAATGGGGGTATAATGTCAAACACATAATGATAAATTATTTCAGTTCAATTTACCACTTTTCCTGTATCAATTTGTCATCCTTGTGACAGGCTCATAATAGTCCGAACTCAGAAATCTGTGAATTACATGTATTTAGAAGTAAACCATAATAGTCCCAAAGTTTTTGCTGACAGCAGTTTGAGTTCCTAAGCTGATATATTAGAGTCATGCTCTATGTCAAGGCATCATCAAAAGAAAAATAGATTCAGGTCAGCCTGCACAGTCCGCGCAGGCTCACCTAGGTCGATAGTATCTGCTAGTGTGCTATTGGTCTATTTTTGCATGCTAAAGGACCAGTCTATCTCTGCTTCTATGGATCCATAATCATATGATGATTGGTTAAATGCGTGATTGTGATGCATTAAAGCCCCCTTTGCCAGAGCGCCGCTCATTTCGGATTTCCGCATGTGCGAATATCGAGATTTCAGTTTAAGGACCAATTCAGTTTTTTATGACGTAAATTTCTTGTGATACCGATAAAAACAAAACATATTTCTCTTTGCAGTCGTATGTATACACCGTACGGTTGCACTGAATAAGAAATGTGCAACTTTCGGCTTTGAAGATAACGGCACGGTAGTTTTGCAACCGGTATCTCCGTCTATTTTTAGTACATCAGATATGACGTCATCGTCCAGAATTCAGTACGAATCCTCGTATCGGCTCGTGTTATTGATTATCTGACATTTCCACAAGTCTTTGCAAAACTCTGGCGCGAAATCTGGAAAACGGTATACCTTAAGAGGCTTCGTAGCCCATGAAGGGTATACCAACATTGATAAATGAGCCACGCTCTGGCAAAAGGGGGCTTAATGCATCTCCGTGATGCACCGTACCAAGCAAGTTATCACACTATAATACATACCTAAAATCCGTTTAGTATAACAGCCTACTGAATCATGAGGTACACTGGTCCTTTGACATACAGAAAATGACCAAAAGCAAAAAGTTTCGTCCCAGGTCAGCCTGCGCAGACTGCGCAGGCTGACCATGGTAGAAACGTTTTGCAGATACACTAAGCCCCCTTTTCACAGAGCATGACTCAAATATATATATTTTTTTTACTTTTGGCTTCTCCTTTGCTGATGATTTGCCAACTAATTCAGCGATTAATTATTTTTGTAAGCTTGGTGAGATTATAAAAATCTGAATAGCTCCTTCAACAAACAAATTAAAGCAGTTAGTGTATGTCATCTCTGCTGAGTACAGAATTCTGTCTTCTGGCAAGCATGAAATGCAGCTCATATTCTCAATTTTCACGAAAAATGTCGTCCTCTATTTAGCATTAAAAATATTAATGTCCTTTTTGTACCAAACGGTATTTATAAAATTTTGTAAACGTGCATTATTTATCGGGAAATTTTAAGCAATGGTCGAAAAAAAAACGTTAGACCAGCCGCTTGTGATTGATTTCTTGATCTGGGTTTATATCGGACTCAATCTAAATCAACTCAACATTTTATTTATATTAAAGGCTTCTGGCCTAGAATGCAAAGAAATATAAATACACAATCTTAACCCTTTACCAAACCAGCAAGCAAACAATTCCAGATTTTAAACAACCAGGGGAAATAGGCTTTTGTAAACATAATGTAACATAAAGGACGGTAATAGGAGAGTAAAAGAAATACAGTTAACCCTACAGCTGCTAAGCGCGACTGAAGGAGCTTTTGCAAACACAGAACGTGCAGTCTAATCTTGGATTTACACTGTCCGATAAGGAGATATTTTTCTTCTATGAATTCCTTTGAAATAGCAACATTTGGCATTTTTACAATCGACTTGAAAGTTTCATTTCGCTTATTTAGCAGGTCAAGGGAAAAAGTATAATTATGTTATCATTTACTCCGGCTAGACCGGTGCCATTGACATTTATGTAAAACAGTCGTCACGGATATTTTTAGCCCAATTCAGCTGAAAAAGTTACTGTTACTGTTTTTCGCTTCACTTAACCCTTATCCTGCAAAAAAAAGCCAAATAAAACTTTCAAGCCGATAGTAAGAACCCGAATAATGTTATTTCAAACTTATTCTTTAAGAACAAAATCTCCTTATCGGACAGTGTAAATCCAAGATCAGACTGCACGTTCTGTGCAGTCTGATCTTGATCTAAACTGTCCGCAAAAGGTCAGTGAGTCGCTCTTAGCATCTTAAGGGTGAACCATTTTTTTCTTTCGCTATATTGCAAACCGACATGCAAAGCATACGCTGTAAGCCGACCAACATATCACTGACTCAGCATAACGACAAACAATATTTTTCGCGATCCTTTTTTGAAAAATTTGACACCGTTTAGAGTTAAAAATAGGAACTTAATTTCAAGGTTTTGTTGCCATGCTCACGTAGAAAACTTAGTGACGAAGACATAATTCAATAATTGTGAAAAATACGGCCATCAACAGGTGTCGAAGGTAAAAATAGCTCGGAATTGCTATTTTTGAAAAAAAAAAAAATTGTCCTTTCTCTTTTTACGAGAAAGCACCGTTAGCTATCTCATAATTGTCATTATTACCGTCTTTTAACTCCCACTAAAAGGAGTGTCAAAATGAAACGTATTTATTCTCTGCCCTCCAGACATCGAACCAAATATAGGAAACGTGGTGTGAACTGCATATGTCACGTGATACTGCATTTTGTCCATATATAGATTCAATCTGCTGATGCATATTAAACATAGATTTGCTCGTGCGAGGTTTTACACCGCTTTCAATATTTTTATAGCAATATCAGGGCCACAGCTCAAATATTTATGCCTTTCTCGGGTTTCACAGTTATCAGGAAGCGCCCTGTAGATACTTGTCCGAGAAGTATTCCACGCCCAAAACGCCTCCATCGGAGATCAACCCATGTTTCCAGCGCCTTATATCTTTACCGGAGAACGAAGTTTAAGACTCGTCCAAAATGTCATACATCAAATCAAACATTTTTTGTGCAGTCACATGAAGCATCAAACCAAGCAAGTCATCACATAATTATGGATCCATAAAATCCATTTTGTCTGACAACCAACTGAACTATGAGGTTCACGGGTCCTTTGAGATCCAGAAAATTGACCAGGTTTCGACCCAGGTTAACCTACTGGAACTGCGTAGGCTGGCCTGGGTCGATAGTCTTTGCAGAAATATTGAACCCCTTTAATCACAGAGAATGGCTCAATTAAAAAAATCGGAATTAACGTTTAAACCATCTTCGCAAGCCAAGGTGAGGATCACTACGTGGATCTTACCCCTTGGCTGATCGAGTCGAAATTTGTTAGCACGGCGACGCGCCACCTACCGGATATTGATTTTTATCACCCGTAGATTTACGTCATCGAAAACCAATGAAACGTCGCGTAACATAACTCTTTCGGCATTTGGTTAAATATGGCCAAAAGCTTTTTTACCTTTCTAGGTGTTGAGCTCTTACTCACTGAAGCGCCTCGGGGGTCCTTGACAATTAGCAACTAAGATTTGGTCCAATGATAGTTCAGCATGCTTTCTCCGTTATTCGCCAACATTTGACTGCTTTTCAGATCGCAAATTTGACAGACAATTTATCACGTCAAAATCTATTTTCGAAATCTTGTTAAGTTTCGCAAAGCAAAAGCCACACACGTACTTTGACAGTACTTTGTTGGGATATATCCTAAAACTTCATTTAATTGATTTGTGAAAGTGAATGTTGAAGAAAATATTGTTCGGCTGTATTTTTTTGGTAAAAATTCACAGCATATCCGACAACTTTCTCCTGTGGTCGCCATTTTTATTTACGTTCTGCTTATGTTGGATAGCAAATGTAACGTGCTATTCGATTGGTGCTTTCAGTCCTGACTGCAACCAGTGATTATACGTATCGCGAAGCTAACAAATTTCAACTCGATCAGCTAAGGGGTAAGATCAACGTGGTGATCGTCACCTTGGCTTGCGAAGATGTCTTTAAACATGCTAACTGAGTAAATGGAAAATTACCAACCAACAGTAAAAAACAAATTATTGCCATCGCAGGGTTAATGTCGCCGAAATTATCTCACTTTCTCATAATAGATTAGCCAATCAAAAAATCGCGTTACTCTCTAAATGTAGAATAAGACTTAGAATGTGAATTAGAACGGTTGGTTAATACGGGCCTCGGAAAGTAAAAAGAAAGATAGGAATATGTATGGTAATTAACCCTTATCCTGTGGTGTCCGTGGTTGTAAGGTAGAGCGTCGGCCTCGTAATCAAAAGGTCCTGAGTTCGATACGCGGGAGTGAATGTCAACTTTGGGACTGTTCATTGGCCCACACATTCGGCGCGAGTACTGGTGAAGTTTCCAGGAAGCAGAATCGAGAGAGATTAGTATAAGTTGTAAGAACTTTTTTCTCAGTCGATGTAAAATAAATATGGTTAAACTAACCCTTATCCTGCTAAATAAGTAAAATTAAACTTTCAAGTCGACAGTAAAAACCAGAATAATGCTAATTAAAACTTTATTTTAAGGAGATAAATATCGCCTTATCGAACAGTGTGTATCCAAGATCAGACTGCACGTTATGTGCAGTCTGATCTTGATCTACACTGTCCGCAGAAGGTCAGTGATTCGAGCTAAGCAACCTAAGGGTTAATACCGCAGCAACAGTATTTTAGTTGCATCACGACAGCCTGTGTGACTATTTATGCTTTCCCAGTGTTTTCTAACGTCATTCCTACCAGGCTACTGAGTGCTTCTCCACATAACCAGAGTCATGGTTGAGTTTTTTTTTTATCAAACAATCCTTTGTTTTCACGACCTTAAAGAAGACGGCTTTTTGAAATCATTGTGGGAAAAGGAAAAAATGCTGACAGAAATCATCATTCGAGCTACATTTTATTTGTTGTACGCAAATACTTCCAAGTTGGTCTACAATAAAAGTTTGTCGTTTACTAAACAGGGGAGGTAATCCCATAACGCCTATTGCTTTGGTTATTTTCCAGACGTAATAGATTTCATATTTTCAGAGAGAGAGATTTTTGGGACTCTTCCCCTTCTCCTCCTTCCCCCCTCCCAAACCCCAGCCAAAACAGCAAAATCGACGCAAATACTTCCAAGTTGGTCTCCAAAAAAAGTTTGTCGTTTACTAAACAATTAAGGGGAGGTAATCCCATAACGCCAATTGCTTTGGTTATTTTCCAGACGTAACAGATTTCATATTTTCAGAGAGAGAGATTTTTGGGACTCTTCCCCTTCTCCTCCTTCCCCCCTCCCAACCCCAGCCAAAACAGCAAAATCGACTACATCACTTTACGTGTTCAACATCCCACCTCCCTTGCACTTTCGGTACTTGTCAAGGTCTTTTCCCCAATGTCAAAATTGCTTCGACGCCCCTGATATATTAATAATTGATTACACAATAATTTTCGCCTGTAAGGAATATTGCTGAAACAGTACATTTTCATTTGAAACATTATCTTTAACGAGTCCTTACAAATTATTATATTTCTTTTAACCCTAAGTGATCAGTATCATTTATACATGCTTATACCTACGTTTACACGAAGTACTCAATTACCTTATACCAGGGTCCGTATTCACCAACCATTCTTAAAAATATTCTTGGTCTTGTTCTCCAAAATTTTCCGAATTTGAAAGTAACACACCTTCTAATTGGCTAAACCATTTGGTTTAGCCAATCAGAAGTTGCGTTACTTTCAAACTTGGAAAATCTTGAAGAATAAGTCTAAGAACGTTCTTAAGAATGATTGGTGAATACGGACCCTGGACGACAAAATTTTTAGACTGATCCAAATTCAAACCCTTTGCATTAAATGAGGCTCAAATAATGGAATTTGTCTTTGAAAGAGTAGAAAATATCGCGGAAAACAGGAGAAAAAAAATGCTGTTTATCAGTATTTTTTCACTTTTTTTTTTTTTTTCAAAACCCTTCCTCCTGACGGTCGTTAAATCTTGGGATTGTGTGGTAAAGGTTTACACAGTGCCGAGTGCATAAATACTCGTAAAACAATAACAATACTGTAAGACGTTGGGTCTTTAACAAGGGCCTTTTGGCAACGTCAAACAAATAAATGCCACTTAAATCTTTATCAGACAGCAAAATTTCAAGATCGTCAAAATTCAAAAGATTTGCAGACGCCAAATTAAATGTGGCTAAAATAGTTCGAATTTGTCTTTGAAAGAGAAGAAAACATTGTGGGAAAAGGAAAAAATGCTGGTTACCAGCATTTTCTCCTTTCTCCACAATGTTTTCTGAAGCGTATTTTCTTCATCATTAAAACACGAGATTTAATTGCTAGTGAAAAAGGAATATCTTTCTTGCAAGTGAAATATCTGATGCATCTTTTGATTGGCTACAACAATCACATGACTTTGATATCTAAATATAGACATGAAAAGAGAAGAGGTAAATTATTCAAGATTCATATCACAGATAAATTTATTTGGATACCGAATTCCTTCCGTATGTTTCTTGAAAAACATTTAGAGGAAGGGAACAGTTGTTTGCTACAAGCAACTGCTCTATCCCCCCATTCGTTGAAAAATCTATCGAATTGCAAGAAATGTAAACCATCGAAAAAAAAGTATATGCCATGTTTAATATAGGTTATTTCAGGGCAATAAATACATATATATCAATTATATGTGCCAAAATAACATTATCTCAACATTAATCACTCTCTCAGAAATTTCTGACAGTAACTTTACGAAAGGTTGTTGGGTACATAGATTAGATTTATACGGATATATTTTGAAGTTTTTTTTTTGAGTGCTGAAAGTTTGTTTCTCCGTGGATTTGAAACTGAGCAGACATGGTATCATTTTAGCTCCCATTCACATTATCATCATCATTGTAATCATTTTCATAAGTGTATTTATTTTGTCGGTAAACTACCAACGTAGGTTAACGTTAGATATCCTGCATTAATATGTTACCCATCCCTGTATTTAGTTGCAGATTATGTAAGTAAAGTGGAGTGGGCGTAAAGCCTAATTGATGGTAATGCCCTGAAAAATGAGGTACCAAATTCGAACATTCCTTCCAAGAACTGGGACTTAACCCTTAGGCTGTTACATAAATGAAACGAACATTTCCACTAACTATTAAGCACCCAGATATTGCGAATTTAAAGCGGATTTCGCCGTAAAGAAAATATCGAATCGGACAGTGTGGATCAGAGATCAGACTGCACGTTTTGTGCAGTCTGATCTTGATCTACATTGTCCGCTAATGGTCAGTGAGTCGCACTCAGCAACTTAAGGGTAAACTAAGTGGTGTCCTCCGTTATCTCCAATTATCGGGAAAGATTCTTATTTCCCATGGCTATCTCAAGGGCCACCCAGTGATAATTTGTTAATTTTCCCTGACAGGTCTATTTTAGAAACATACAGCAGTTCAAGTGATCTACCATTCATGACTATTTAGAAAATTGAAGAATAATATAAACGTCATTATGCATTCTCTTATACAGTGAAAGGTCTGTTTTAAAACCACTCCGGGGAATGAGGTTAAAAGGTTTAAGTAGCACGGTGGTCGGTAAACTAATGATAACTGTTTTGGCAATATAGAAGAAAGAAATTGGGTGTGAATAAAATTGTCTTGAGCAGCAAAACGGTCTTTAAAGTGGACTGATCTTAAGGTGGTATGTCCCTGTGTTAATGTGTCCAAAACATCTTTAAAGTCCGATAGACAATTTTTGTTCTCTCAGTGGTGTGAGATATTTGTATATCTTTCGGAAAGATCCGTCAAAAAGTTCTCTATCTATTTTACTCTTTAAATTGATAACTGAATGGAAATTACTTTAGATTGACTTTATGAAAACTTATTAACAAAAATTAAACAAAGGAAAATGACGATAACAGAGTGAAATTTTAAACAAGAAAGTAATGAGTGCCCCTTAGTGTGCTGCAAGGTGGTGGTAATTCTATTCAAGAATATGAGCCATGCTCTATGAAAAGGGGGCTTTACACATCTGCAAAAAGTATTTACGCAGGTCTGCGCAGGCTGACTTAAGTCGAAATGTTTTAGCTTTTCGGAGATTTCTCTGCATGTCAAAGGACCAGTCTACCTCATGATTCAGTCCGTTGTTATACATAATGGATGTTAAGGGTCCATAATACTGTGATGACTGACTTGGCATCATGCATCACGGAGATGCATTAAGCCCCCTTTTCCAGTGCATAACTCATACTATAATTTAACATGGGAACTGGTACTGGTCCGAAGCTGATCAGAATAAGCGTTCAAGCTTATAGTAAGCACACTTGGTCAAATTAAAAGGTGAAATCTAAAAAAGAAAGTTCATGTGAATTCGTGAATGAGAATAGTCAGGAAACTTCATATTCCATAATATGTACACAATCAGAAGTAAACGTGACTACTGTATCTATAAGTCGAGCGACCTAATCTCAAGACGACAAACTTCTGAAAGCACTTGCAGATGACACATCAAATTTTGGTCAATTGGCAAGATTTGTCTGTGACAGGATAGAACACATTGTGGGAAAAGGAGAGATGCTGGTTACCAGCATTTTCTCCTTTCCCCACATTTTTTTCAAAAGCGTTCTTCTTCAGGGTCGTTATACTCGGGATTATTTGGTAAAAGCATAAAAAAAAGCCAGAATAATTCAGAAAATTGTTCAATCTTTATTGCCAAAAAACATTCATCTCTCCCACAAGCGGTATCCTGGAAAAAAAACACATTGTATTATCCTTATTTCGATATGAAAAGATTCAAACTTTTCTTTCAACGAAAGGAAAACGATTTTCTATGGTAAATACTTGAAGCAAATCTTGAGCAGACTCGCTCCTATTTTCTCTTATCAATTTTTCGACATAAACCCATGCATTTAAAGGATATACCTACTGACGTCTTTATCAGTGTTAAAATTCAAAAGTGCTGTAAGTGGAAATTCGGTGCTTGATTTCAAGTTTTCACCTTTAAGCTGTTAAGCGCGACTCACTGACCTTTGGCGGACAGTGTAGATCAAGATCAGACTGCACAGAACGTGCAGTCTGATCTTGGATCTACACTGTCCGATAAGGATAAGAGAGTGAGTTTGAAATAACACCATTCGGGTTTTTAATATCGGCTTGAAAGTTCTATTTAATTTATTTATCAGGATAAGGGTTAATGACATGTTCATGTTGCAATCTAGATGGTTCCATACATTCCCGACCTGGGGACATCTTTTTTATTTCAACATTACTATTGATATTGATTATATAGCAATTTTCATCGCTGGCCTACTTTTTCGAGGGTATAATATTTGAATCAGTAAATAGAAATTTGCGATTGGTCAAAAGTAAGGACATGTTTGTTCTGCGGGCCCCTGCAGACCTCTTGTCGCGCAAATACACGCCGTCTGTCTTCTATAAAGATATTTCTTTTTTCGTCTATTTTCAGATTTGCGTCCATGTGTATTACCCGGAAGTCCTATGTGATGGCATTAGTGCGCAAGCGCCACCAGATTACCTATGACTGGAACTATATACAAGTGGACTCCAGCTGTAACTGTGCTATCTCTCCGGCCGCGTAACAATGAAAAATATGTACTGTTAGGTTTCGATAGTTTAAGCAAAGGATCTTCAGAAATCAGGCCGAATTACCCGTGTATTTGGATTATCGAAAAAAAAAAATAATCGAAAGCTTAAAATAGCGTTTAAAAGGTATAAGCCATGCTCTGACAAAAGCGTTTAAAATATATTAGCCATGCTCTGACAAAAGCGTTTAAAAGCGTTTGAAATATATGAGCCATGCTCTGACAAAATGGGGCTTAATTTATCTGCGAAAACTATCGACACAGGTGAGCCTGCGCAGTCTGCGCAGGCTGACCTGGGCAGAAACTTTTCGCTATCGCTCGATTTTCAGTATGTCCAAGGACCAGTCTACTTTAAGATTAAGTCGGTTTGTTAAAAAAGAGACTGTTATGGATCCATAATTATGTGACTGCTTGGTTGGTACAATGCAGCACGGAGATGCATTAACCTCCCTTTTACCAGACCATGGTTCATATGACCTTGACCTCTTTCGACGGCTGAAAATACACGCCACTATATCTCAGAAAGATTTGTCTCTCGGGTCTTGACTAAACGAGCGGACCGCATAGAATCGAGATCAGACTGCACATTCTGTGCTATCCGATCTTTTTGCCTATTTCGCTGTTCAAATAGCGAAAACAAAAAGGAAAGATTTTGTCTCAAAATCAGTGCAGCAGCAGTTCTGGTTTTTCGTATCATCAATCTGAACTGCTGTTAAACTGTTTTTCGGCTTGGCTGAATGCGCTAGCTTTTGACCTACTTTTTCGCATTATATTCGAATGAATAAATAGAAACTTGCGATTGGTGAAAATAAGGACATGTTTATTCTGCGGGCCCCGGAAGACCTATTGAAGGGCAAATTTACGCCGTCTATAGATCTTTTTAAAGATATTTCTTGTTTCAAAGGGTAGTCAGTTCTAATCAATGTTTCGGAAAAACTGCCTGTTCGAATAATTGAGATTTCAAGTTATATCTAAAGTGGATAATCTTATTGATATAATGTTGTTAAATTTACTTTACTTTGAATTTGATGAAATGTATTTCTTCTTCAAGTTTGTTCGTGATTCTGTCTGTCTGTCTGTCTGCCTGCCTGCCTGCAGGTCGTTCGGTCGGTCGGTCGGTCTGCCGAACCACTGGGTTGGTTGGTTGGCTTGCTGGCTGGCTTGTTGTTCTGTTCTTTAAATGATTTGTCTTGTGTCTGTTAATCGATACCTAACACCGTTTTCAACAATATTTCTGGGTCCCGTTACTGTTATGCACCCAGTTATCTTTCCAGGAAGACTCTTTAACAGATGCTATGTACAATACACTTTTCAAGCCAGCGGCTGCTTTTAAGTAATTCATTATATGACTGAAGTTGAAAATATTCTCGATGGTAACAGAGGCACGAATCCCATCACAATAACTTTAATCAGTCCCCGAATAGGAGCTTTAGTCGAGCTAGGAGTCGAATTAATAGCCTTAGATGCGTATGACTCAAGTATTGCCTCCAACGTGAATCCATTTTGATACAGTCGACGATTACTGTTTACGGAATTATTTTTTAAACACTTTCAGCTTGGCCTTAGCCTGTATGTTTTACTGTGATACAACCGGAAATACAAGGCGGATTAATTTCATTAAGAAACGGTGCCGTTGTTAATTAAAATAGTTCTGGACGCCATTCTTGGAACGACATGATGCTGGCTCTGTTTTTAACCCTTAGGCTGCTAAGCGCGACACACTTACCTTTTGAGGAGAGTATAGATCAAGATCAGACTGCACAGAGCGTACAGTCTGATCATGGATCTACAATGTCCGATAAGGAGACATTTTTCTCCAAAAGGTAAGTTTTTAATAGCATTATTCGGGTTTTTACTGTCGGCTTAAGTTTCATTCAAATGATTTAGCAGGCAGGATAAGGGTTGAACTACAAAACATGTTTTCTAATATAGCAGTCATTTACTTCTGCCCGCCCACAGCATACTTTGTGGTTTGCTAAATTAATGAATTACCGCATGCTGATGTATTTCTTGCGGCAGACCGCTAAAAAAGAAACAGATCTTTTTTTTTTTATAAATATGAAATTTAAAGTACATGTAAGATTCTTTCAGTCTCTATGGCATGGTAGCCTATGGCATGGTTGACCGCATTGGTCTTTGCTTTTTCTCTCTCTCACTCTCTCTCTCTCTCTCTCTCTCTCTCAATCATGTCATTTGATAATTTTGATAATAAGAATAGAGCTCAATACTGTCAAGTGATAATTGATAGTTGACTTTCCCATATTTGTGATCCATCAATTAATTAGACCTAACAAAATTGTCTAGTTAACTGTTTCAGACCTCCTTATCCACTCTTATTTTGTTTTACCCTTTCCCAAACAATACCGTATTTACGATCCTGAGCAAGATGGCTTTGAAAAGGACGTATGAAAACACGGGTATCCAGCGTCCCTTTCCCACATTTTGGCATAGCCAATCTGAAATGGTGTTACTTTCTAAATCTAGAATAAAACTTAAAATGACACTACGAATGGTTGGTGAATACGGGCTGACTGCACTTAATGTGTAGTTTTATATAAATTTGCACTGTCTGCGATTCTCACAGCATTGCTAGTAAATAACCATAAATCTTTACCGACTAGTACCGTGACTTGACGGCGCTAAAGTAGAACGTTTATTGAAAATATTGTGGGAAGAAGAGAATATGGTGGTATCTAGCATTATCTTATATTCCAACATTGTTTTCTACCTTTTCAAAGACGAATCTTATCCCTTAAGCTATGTTCAGGCAGTCGTGTGCATGTCCTTACGTTTTGAACCAATCTACAATCTTGTTTTTAGTAAAGAGTTAACACGCATCTGCTGAAGATGAGGGTTTTTTCCCCGTGTTACACCCGACCATGCTTGAAAACTTGCTGCAAAAGGAGAAAGAGCTTGTAATGTATTGATGCGTTGAATTCTAAGGATGTGCAGTCTGATCTTGAATCTATGTCATCCAATGCGGGGATATTTGAATTTACAATATTTGGCCCTCTACTTTAGCCTGGAACTATCGATTTCATTCATTTAGCAGGTTGAGCCCTCACCAACTAACCCCATGTCTTAACGACCCAGAAGAAGCACGCTTTTGAAAACATTGTGGAAAAAGAAGAAAATGCTGGTTACCAGCATTTTCTTCTTTTTCCGCAGTGTTTTCAAATGTTTCCTCCCCAAGAGTTCTCTAAACCCGGGATTGGTTGTTACTGTAAAGGCTTACATGAGGTTCTGACGTTATTTCCTTTCCGTTGGGTAGAATTTTCGTGGACATTATAAGACTATTATATAGAGTAAGTGGATGTTTGTCATTCTATCTTCTTGATGTTTCAAACTTTTATATCTACATGTATGTCTCCTTTAAATCTGTGTTTTTCTCCCATGACTAAAGAACTTTTAAATAAACAGTAACCAATATTCATTAAATCGTGCTACAAATAGAGTTCATTCTTGATTATTTCCTTTTAGAACATCCAGGGTCGAGATCTGGTTATGCCTAATATCCAGATGGTATATAACGCATCTATTTCTGGATCATTCAATAGTTAAAATGAGCCATTGTCTGTGAAAAGGGGGCTTAATGCATCTGCAAAAAGTATCGATCCAGGTCAGCCTGCGCAGTCCGCGCAGGCTGACCTGGGCCGAAACGTTTTGCTATTGGTCAATTTTCTGCATCTCAACGGACCAGTTTACCTCACAATTCATTCGGTTGTTAGACAAACTTGATGTTATAGATTCATAAATCTGTGATGACTTGCTTGGTATCATGCATTACGGAGATTCATTAAGCCCTCTTTTGCCAGAGCATGACTCAAGTATATCGTGCTTAGCTATGTACGCACAGACTTTTGGTTGTACAGATATGTCAACGCGAGGAATTTCAGTAGTTCTGATTGATAAAATGTCTAATCAGAATGGCCAGAAGAGCTGATTTATTATTTCCACAAATGCCTGTAGAAATACGAACGTGTAGGCCTAGACATTCTTAAGATGTACCTTGCTTTATCGCCATAACTGACTTCTCTCGGCATTTCCCCCACAAAGCCGTCAGTGATGACCCTTTTCACAGATCGTGGCTCATAGTATTATTTTTAGCTGGAATAAGGGTGACACCAACGTACGCCTAAAGTACGGAAAGGGTCTTACAAAATGACAAACGAAATCTATGAAACATTTCACTATATCTTAAGAAATTTACGGACTTCCAAAACTCTAGGGAGGATCTTTTCGGCTATCCTTTCCATAAAGATGTCCTCGATCCTTTTAAAGCCGTGTAAACATCTATTAGACAGGTTGTATTCCATACTGGGCATTAGCCATTTCCTTCTACAAGCACGGTAATGCTTCAACACGACGTCACTTCCGTTAGCTTGTCTCCTGAAAATACATACGGGTCATAATCTGTTAAAAAAGGGTTTAATGCATCTGCAAAAAGTATCGCCCAATGTCAGCCTGCGCAGTCTGCGAAGGCTGACCTGGGCCAAAACTTATTGTTATTAGTAAATTTTCTACATGTCAAAGGACATTTCTATCTGGTGATTCAGTCTGTTGTTAGACAATATGGAGCCAGGTTACGTAACGACTTGCTTGGTATAAAGGATTATGAATATGCATTAAACCACCCTTTCACAGAGGATTGCTCACCTCATTTAAAAAAAGAAAAAATGCCTTTATAAGTATACTGCACGATACGAGTACTTTGTGTGATATTCTACCATTCCAGATTTTGATTTTCTAAGGTTTAACTCTTTACCAGAACGGCAAAATTTTAACCCCTACGCTGCGAAGCGCGCGTCGAGGACGTATTCCAGACAGTGTAGATCAAGATCAGACTCTACAGAACGATATTTTTTCTTAAAAACATAACTCTGAAATAACATTACTGGGTTTTTACTATCGGCTTGAAAGTTTATTTAACTTACTTAGCACCTGAAGGGCTAGGACCCAATCCATACTAAAAGTAATTAAATTCGGATGAATGATGGAATTTGTTTATTTGAAAAGGGGTACAAAACACTGCGGGGAAAGAATAAAATACCTGTTACCGGCATCATCTCCTTTCCCCACACTTTTTTATTATTATTATTTTTAGTATCCCCCCCCCCCTTCCTCAGGGTCGTTTAAACACGGGATTGTTCGGAAAAGCGCTGTCCGAGAAATAGTTAACCCTTAGGCTGCTAAGCGCGACTCTCTGACCTTTTGCGGACAGTGTAGATCAAGATCAGACTGCACAGAACGTGCAGTCTGATCTTGGATCTACACTGTCCGATAAGGAAATATTTTTCCTCCAGAAAGGCCTTTAAAATAAGAAAATCTGGGTTTTTTACATTCGGTTTGAAAGTTTCATTTCTTTTATTTAGCAGGATAAGGGCTAATTAATGCCCATACTTGACTTTTGCCGCAAGTCTTATCTCGTCACATTCCGAACTTGAGCTGTAGGACTGGTGTTTAACCCTTTACCACATAATTCCGAGTTTTTACGACCATAAGGAAGAAGGATTTTGAAATCATTGCGGAAAAAGGAGAAAATGCTGGTAACCATCATTTTCTCCTTTTCCCACTATGTTTTCTACCTTATCAAATACAGAAATCACCATTTAAATCAACAGTTAATTTATCGTGTGTAAATACTTTCAATTTCGGCATATCCAAAATTTTCACGGTCGTTTAGTAAAGAGTTAATGCCATGTTCCAAATTATATCAGTTACATCGGGGCGGCCAGTGCATCTATCCATGCTTTCCTTTAGATTCTTTCACCACTACTTTACACAATATTCTTCCCACGCCACTGAGTGCCCTTACATGTCAAGGCCGTAGCGCCCATTACGCACACTGATACGCCAGTGCGTAACTGTAGAAAAATGGGAACAGGCGAAACATTCTTTTATCACTTTATAGAACAACTCCATTTTCATAATTGAGCCTAAAACTACACGCGTCGCGCTTGGCAGCCTTAGGGTAAAATAGCACTCTAGATTCGGGTCGCGTAATGATTCTGAACCCCTCGTTATGCCCTTTCACATAAACATCGTAGAAACAATGTTCAGCGGTGAGAGATGAATGAATCCTGCCGCAATGACCGTCGTCAGTCTACGGGAAGAATTTGTCCGAACAGGAAATCGAACCAACGTTCCCCAGATTTAAAGCCTTACACGTTACCAACTGAGATAATGGGTTCAGCTGCGTCAGGATAAGCGGAATAGGCTTTGATAAATGACGAAGAAGGCCGGGGTCCGTATTCACCAACCATTCTGAAGAATGTTCTCAGTCTTATTCTCCAGAATTTTCTACATTTGCAAGTAACACAACATCTGATTGGCTAAACACGGTTTAGCCAATCAGAAGTTGTGTTACTCTCAAACGTAGGAAATGTTGAAGAATAAGATTAAGAATGTTCTTAAAGAATGGTTGGTGAATACGAACCAAGATTTTGCCAGCTTAATTTTAACCGCCCTGTTTTTATTTCTTTTAATATCTATTCAACATAAAAGCAAAAATCTCGTGTTTATACTCGTGGTGTATAGCTGTCGATAGAGAAATATTAGGCCAGAACATATGAAATAACCAGTAAACCTAAAGCAACTATGCCGGTCTTACTTACCAATGGTAGCCCTTTTGACCGGATGTTTGGTGTATAGAAACGGAACCCGGCTTGATGCGTGCCGTTACGTGAAGATTTTTCGTCGCGTCAATAAGATTTTCAGAGTGGTTCCCGTACTGCGTTATTAAAAGCTGGCTTCTTGAATTTGTTTTGCCCCAGTGTGTCAGATGCAGTTGGTCGTACAAGGCAAAACTGGAGGTGTGCTCGTATTTTGTAAGTAAAATTTCCTGAAACGGGGAATTATTTTATCACGTACATGTTCAACTTATGATCAATAGTTAGCGATGGTGCTTCAAGCATCTGCGAGAAGTATCGACCCAGGTCAGCCTGCGCAGTCGGCGCAGGCTGACCTGGGCCGAAACTTTTCGCTATTGGTCAATTTCCTGTATGCCCAAGGACAGACTCCCTCATGATTAGGTCGGTTATTTAAAACGTGGCTTTAATGAATCCATAACAATGTGATGGCTTGACTGGTATTATGCATCACGAAGATGTATTAAACCCCTTTTTGCCAGAGCATGGCATATTATGTATGTGATAGAGTAGCCCTAAAACCATCGGCATCTTTTAGATGTCTCATTTAGGTCCTACTTTAATGTACCAATTTGAAATGTTGCCCATATTTTATGAGATTGATTTCAAAGACGTCTGAAGCAAATTTGTTACAGAAGGAACTGGGGTAGGAAGAAATTGTGACTATTTTCCGTGTGATACTAAATCGTATATAACTTACCGAATACTTCTACTTTCAATAAACGTACGGAATATTATGTCATAGTAACTTCCCTGGTGCTTGTACGTATTTGATTCGAGAAGCGTGAGAAAAATCCGATAACGCTCGAGACCAAAGGTTGATCGAGATGTCAAAATTTTCTTAGGCAGCGAGAAATAAATACAAGCATCAGGAAAGTTACTACAACATAGTATTCCCTCTATTATATACCTACAACTTTAAACGACAAAATTTTGCAATTATTGATATTTTATTCGAAAAATGATAAACAAAATATAACAAATAATATTGTAGTGGGTACTAAATTCGTTTTGACAAATGGCGGATGAATATTATAGCGTAACATTTTGACCAATCAAATTGAAAATCAGTATGCGCGTGAGATACGTCATCATACCATATTTGGAAGCGTATTTGACACCGTGTAGATACGTACGAGGTTTTTTTTTTGCCCTGTGTGTTATTCTATTCACGTGCGACGCATGTATTCGAGCCAGAAAATTTTCAGGTATATTATGTAAACAAATAGACTTGCCATTAGCCCCACAAACGATGTGATACTTTGATTTACGGGCACAATGAACTCGTCCGTGTCGATGACAGAGAAATATGTATAAGGTCTTAGTCGTTCTTGGGCGTCGTAGTTTATAACTTGTTCATCGTGAACCATAGCTCTGTGTGGTATCCCGAACATCCGCGGGTAGGCATCTATACAAAGAAATCAAAATTGGCTTACTAATAGATTCGGATTCGTATTCACTAATCATTCTTAAGAACATTCTTGTCTTACTCTCCAAGATTTTCTAAATTTGAAAGTAAGACAACTTCTGATTTGCTAAACCAAACGGTTTAGCCAACCAGGAGTTATGTTGCTTTCAAATTTAGAAAATTCTGGAGAAGAGACTAAGAACGTTCCTAAGAATGGTTGGTGAATACGAACTTCGATAATACTTTTGTTAACTGATCAATTAAATGATTTACTTACTGACTCAGTGAGCAAGTGGTGAATGGCTGAATGAGTGGTTGAATGACTGAGGCACCAGCTTGATAGAACGTAGTTGGAAATCACAAGGAAAGTCAGTTTGTACATTCTGAGAAAAAATCTTAATTGCCATTAACCCTTTCCCAAACAAGCTCTGGTTTTTACGTGTCTGCAGTACAAGTCTTTTGAAAACACTGTGGGAAAAGGAGAAATTGCTCGTAACGAGCAATTTCTCCTTTTCCCACAGTGTTTTCTACCCTTTTTGTGACCTTTCTGCCATTTTCATCAAATTTAAAATTGTCGTCTGCAAACTCTTTCAATTTGGACCAGTCCAAAATTTGTCGTTTGGGAAAGGATTAATATTATAGATATATAGATAGAGGATATGAGCCATCCTCTGGCCAAAGTGGGCTTAGTGCAATTCCGTGATGCATTAAAGCAATCAAGCCATCACATAATTATGGATCCATAATAATCATTTTTTTTATTTTTTTTTTTTTTTTTTCCAACAACCGACTCAATCATGAGGTAGACTGGTCCTTGGACATACAGCACACTG
This sequence comes from Tridacna gigas, assembly GCA_945859785.2. NCBI lineage: Eukaryota > Metazoa > Mollusca > Bivalvia > Cardiida > Cardiidae > Tridacna > Tridacna gigas. The sequence continues at coordinate 13,765,533 of OX244031.2, read as the reverse complement.
ACAAATAGCGAAAAGTGTCGGCCCGGGTCAGCCTGCGCGGACTGCGCAGGCTGACCTGGTCGATACTTTTCGCAGATGCATTGTCCCTTTTTTTACAGAGCATGTCTCATACACATAAATAAATTCAAAGTAAGTGCAGACAGTACTCACAAAGTTTCGGTACATTAGTAAAAGGAACCATCTCTACAAGGCCTAATTTCTGGTAATATCTCAAGACCTCCATTGCTTTTTCTTCGAGGTGATACGGATGTATAATTATCCTGTCCACTCTAAAATATCGCTGATATTCCAACCACTCTATCAAGTGTGCCGGGTTCTTTTTGCCGTAACAAACCTTGCCATGGATTGCAAACTGTAGTTTAGGCTTCCTTATCGTGTATACAGGCTTGTGAAAGTCGACTGAATGGTCACAGGTTTGGTTATGGAGCACAAGACCCATCCCTACCGGAAATGACGTCATTAGCCTATTGTTGAATGCACAGACAATTTGTCTCGCATTTACAGGAGATATGGAGGATATAAATCTCCTTTTTGCTACCTGTTTGCTGGCCGAAATTGCTCCATCAGGAAAAAAGTAACAACATTTATAAGTATAACTATCAGCATCCTCACTTTCCCAACCGTTCACTATAAACCTGTCCCATGTTGGAACTGCGCTCGAGTTGATAGCGACGATTGAAAAAATATAAAATGAACGCTCGTCTTCAAAATTCTGCTCCGTACTATTTTCTCTTACTCTGTAATTTTTCTTGGCCCAACTTCGAGTAATAAAGCTTCTGTCATTGTTGCTGAAAGTCTCAAGATTGATCGCTATGAAAGCGAACTGGATTATAACAGCCACAAGGAAACAAATACATAACAAGGATTTTCGTTTCATCTTGCTCAGAAAGTCCATGAGTTACTTGGTCTGAAGTTGCGTGCTGAAAAACAGTGTAATCCGTGGACAGCTGAATCATTTAAAGGCCCAATAGCGGCCAAAAATCAAAGCAGGTGTTAGAATTGCATTTGTATTTAAGTCATACCATTTAAAAGTATGGAAAGTAATTATGAAGATGGCAATCCGTTATTGTATGGTCGGTCCAAGTGTTAGTCGCTGGCAGAAAAATGAGTTTTAAAATCAAGCAAAAAGTAAACCACAGACTAAAGTGACCTGGGTCCGTATTCACCAACCATTCTTAAGAACGTTCTTAGACTTATTCTTCAAGATTTTCCAATTTTGAAAGTAACACACCTTCTGATTGGCTAAACCCTACGGTTTAGCCAATCAGAAGGTGTGTTACTTTCAAATTTGGAAAATTTTGAATAACAAGACCAAGAATGTTCTTAAGAATGGTTGGTGAATACGGACCCTGGCAACTGTTAACCTAGTTATGAAATTGATTTCTCTGCCAGCGAGTAATACTTGGACCGACTGTACAACAAAAGATTGTCATCTCAACAATATTTTCCATACTTTTTAATGGTATGACGTAGATTCAAATGCATTTTAACACCGCTTTGTTTACTTTTGGCAGCTATTGTAACTTTAATCGAAAATATCCTGTATTTAACCCTTACAGTTCTAAGCACAACATAATTTGTTTAACCCTTAACTCTTTACCACATGACAAAATTTTAGACTCGTCCAAATTTAAAGCATTTGCAGAAAACAAAATACATGTGACTCAAACACTGAAATTTGATATAAGAAGGGTAGAAAACATTATGGGAAAAAGAGAAAATGCTGGTTACCAGCATTTTCTCTTTTTCCCAAAATGTTTTCAAAAGGCTTTTTACTCAAGGTCGTTAAAAGACGTGGAATGTGTGGTAAAGAGTTAAACTGCTGAATAAATGAAACGCGCTCAGTAGTACAAACCCAAATATTGCAAGGTCAAAGTTGATTTCACCGGAAAGAAAATTACCGTTTCGGACACTGTAGACTCAAGATCAGATTACACGTTTTGTGCAGTCTGATCTTGATAGACACTGCCCGCAAAAGGTTCTTGAGTCGCGCTTAGCAGCTTAAGGGTTAAGCAAGAATAGTGGGGATCAAGATAAGACGGCACAGATTGCAGAGAGCGCACTGTTTACTCTTGGATCATCACCATCTCAGCGGCTACTTTGTAAAGATTAACTGGCAAAATACCAAATGTTTGAGGGTTTTTTTTTTCCGACAAAAAGAAATCCATCTGATTTTTTTAGCTCTCTAAATATCAAAAAAAAAAAAACTTTCTCATGGATCGTATATTTATATATTTGAACCATGCTCTGGAAAAGGGGGGTTTAATGCATTATACCAAGCAAGTCATCACTGATGATTGTGGATATATAAAATTCATTTTGTCTAACAACCGACTGAATCCTGGGATAGAATTGTTCTTGTACATGCAGAAAATTTACCAAAAGCAAAAAATTTCGCTCCAGGTCAGCCTGCGCGGACTGCTCGGACTGGGGCTGCTGACCTTGGTCAATAGTTTTTGTCATAAAATGCATTAAATCCCCCTTTTCATGGCTAATTTGCATGTATAAGATCGCTGGACAAAATAATACCAGGTCGTTTAGGGCGAAACTCCTCACAAAATATCGGACAGTCTTGAATCAAGACTGGTATAAGATAAGACTTTTCAGCAGGCTATTCCAGCGAGAGAGACGGTTTGAGAGAATACAAAATGTACACGTAACGGAAATACCTATAGCCAAATCCTTCCTGATATAAACTGAACCAGATTAGACTTTGTTATAAAAAAGAATTATTGGAAGAAAGAAGTTAGTGTAAACACAACCACATAACAATGGAACTGAAAGCTAAAATGGTAATTGACTATAATCTATTTATACGGTTCATTGAATCCTTTGTCTTTTGCGTAATTCTACTTATTAGACTTCATTGTAGTGTGGAAGTGTTTGACATAGATCTATATAGCTTGGTTATCGTGGAAGTTTTTTCCCCTTCCTTTGACGGATTGGCTGAATCAGGGATCGTTATTTATACGATCTCAGGTTGAATTAAGTTGTTGCTTTTTCAGTAATATCCGAACGAATGCTAAATTACAATCTAGAGACACCTCGAGGGAAAATCATTGACGTTGTTTGTGGTGTTGAATATATATTTCGTCCTCAATGACATGATAAAAAGAAGGCATTATTTACTGATTTTTACGTTTTCAGATAAAGTTGTCTCTTTTTTTTTTTTCCTTGTATTTCCCAGTTGATCTTTAAGCTTTTCTGCTGCGCCAAATCCAGAATAAGTAGCAATAACATCTCACAATATTTGTGTTTCTAACGTTGTGCATACATCCTCATTTCCGGCAAAACCTCTTTCCGTGGTAAAAATATTAATCACAGAAACAAAAAGTATTGTACGTTGCTTTTTTAGCATTATTAATGAAATTTTCATTACATCACACTAACTTTTATTTTCTACAATTAAATGTATGTGGTCTATAGTCGTAATGACTTTCTAATTTGTTTATACTTTCCTAAACGTCTAGGAGATTGAAGCGTAATATTATCGGATGGCATCTCAATTTCGGATAAATTGTCGGTCGAGATCAGACTCAATACTGACGTAGCTTCTAGACTGTCTGGTGTTTTTTTATTAGAGTGAAAATGGCAATGTTTCAGTGGTGCGAAAAATCGTTTTCGTGGATAATGGGCGTAAGTTCAATTTGGTCCTAATTGAAATTTGGTTTTTATCATGCCGGGTCACACTAAAATACGAAAGTAGTAATTTACGCCACAGGAGAAACTGACACGCCACAGCACATTTATAACTTTCAATACGTACATTTTATGAGTAGAGATCTTAATTAACATGTTATCTACAGTACATTGAAATAGAGATACGAAATTTTATATATTTTGGTAGAAATTTGATCTTGGAAAAACCGCACTGTCCTGTGTTGTTTGCAAGAAGCAATCTCAATGATGCCATGGATGTATAATACAGTAGTTTCTTAAAGATGTTTGTACAACTTTCAATAGACTTATTTTTCAATTCTAAGGTAACAATGCTTAGCCATCACTTTGTAAACTGAATCGTCTCTAGACTAACAATTGAAGTGACAAATATCAAATATTTGTTAGAGTTATCTCTCTTCACTATCTTCCAATACAGATCCAAGTTAACACTTTGAAGTCTGGAGACAAAATGGTTTACAAAGTTACGTTCTTAGAACTGAAAAATAAATCTTTTTTTTTAAGTTCTACAGTCTGCATCTTCAAGAAATTGATGTTTTATACAACTATGGCATCATTGAGATTGTGACTCGGAGTATGGCTGTCTATCAAGATCAAATTTCCATCAAAATATATAAAATTTCTCAGTTAAACTTCAATATACTAAAGATAACACCTTAATTAAGATATCTAAACATAAAAAATACTCATTAGATGTTATTCATGTGCTATGGCGTATCACTTTCTCCCTGTGGCGTACCTGTGGCGTAAAGTACTCATGTGGCATATTTTAGTGTGACCATTGTATGCCTACCAAAAAGATGACCAAGTAATAATGAAAAAAAGAAAATATGGCAAATGGGTAATCTGGAAAAATGAACAAGTCTGATTGAGAAGGTATATTGGTTTCAACATTTTTCAGACAATCACTTTGGAGGTAGAGTTTCTTTCCAGTTTACCTGCTTATTGTAAATGACCAACATGTTTTCATGCTGATGTATATAGAGGCAAGGTGCAGAAATTAAAAGACTTTTGAAGAAAATTGCAATGGCATCTATGGATAAAAACAGAGGTGGAGAAAGAAGAATGTCTTCACCAGAAAAAAATGTCAAAGGTAAAGCAGTATTTATGTATGACATCATTGACAGTAGAATTTTTTTTTTTTTCAGAAATTGCAGAAATTAAAAAAGGATTAAACTTTTATCCAACAATCCCAGGTTTAACCCTTTACTACACAATCCCAACAACCTTTAGAAAGAAGACAACCTTTAGAAAAGAAGACTTGAAAACTTTGATAGAAAAGCAGAAAATGAAGGCAACCTGCATTTTCTCCTTTTCCCAAAATATTTTCTACTCCTTCTAGGGAAAATCACATCATTTAAGCCACCAGTGTCTGATCCAGGATTTGAAAAATGAGGAGGAAAATCCCCCATTACTTTGAAAAAGATGGGGGATTTCTCAAAAGTAGGGGTGTAACAATACATCGGACTATCGATGGATCCCGATGGCGACCGTGTCGATGCAACTGCATCGATGGTTTAGTTAAAAATCGATAACAATCGCTGATATTTACCTCGACTATCGATAGTTTCGATAGTTTCACTAACAAGAAGAAGAGAAAAATCAAAAGAATTCAAATAGCCCCCAAAAAGCTTCCAAATGTCGCCGACTGTCTGATAAATTCTTCCTATATTCGTTCTGTCGGATGTTTCGCCCAGGTCGGTTTTGTACTTAAGTGGGAAACAACTTACACCATTCAAATTTAATGGTTGTATCATTCGTAGACGTTAATTTGCAATGCTTGATTCTCAGTTAACCTTTCTTTTGTCTCTTTTTGATCATAATACCTGTTATTTTTTTTGTTGTTGAAAAATATTGTTCGCCAATGTGGCGAATTATCGGCGGGCGAAACAGGGTCGTTCTCCTTAGCAACATAAAACATGGCGACTGCATCAGCAACTGCAACGTCAATCGAAATGATAAAAACGGGAAAATCACAAGTCTGGGAGCATTTTGGTTTATTACAAGAAAATGGACAAATAGATAAAAAATGTGTTGGGTGCAAGATATGTCAACCTATTTTGAAATACAGCGGGAATAGAATCTACCAACAATTTGACGACCACCTGAAAAGAAAGCACCTGACTTTCAATGATGTGGGAAAAGAAGAAAATGCTAATTACCAGCATTTTCTCCTTTAGCCATAATGTTTTCAAAAACTTTCTGTCTAATGTTTCTGAAAAAAAATATGGAACATTTATTGGACGCTCTACTTGGATAATCAATGCATGAAGTTAAATGTCTTTCAGCATTATGGGCTCTGCAGTAAGCTTTTAAAAGTTGACTTCTTTAAAAGCTTACTGTAGAGTTACTTTATAATTACTTTTTTACAAGGTGTGTTTATGAACCATCTGCATTTGTCAGCATAATTTGTTTTGCTTTTCATTTCTGTAAATCAATCCGACAATCACATTTAAAATTTTAGAGTTTATGTAAAGTTATGTTTAATTGTTTGTGAACCATCAGCACTTGGAAAAAATAGTTTCTGAAATTTATTAAGCACTCCCACTAAAGGTAGAATTTAAACTACCCAAAGAAAGTATTAGTATAAAACATGATTTCAAGATGTAATTTGGTGAAATTTCATTTTGTGTAATTCAATAAATTCATGCAATAGTATCGCAATAGTATTGCAATAGTGACAGGCAATATCAATACTATTGCAATAGTATTTTTTCCAATGTCAATACTATCGCAATAGTAGATTTTGGCCTCAATAGTCAACCCTACTCAAAAGTATAGTGGATAGGAAAAAAGTAGATAGGAAAACAACCAGACTCATAGAATCGGCTTTGGAAAAAATTGATGAAAAAATTAATTTACTTTTTTCGGCCCTCCTTTTATATTACTGTCAATAAAATAAATTCATATTCAGAAAAAAACATCAAAAATACTAACATTTCTGTAGATACGACAAAATTATTTTTTATCGGGCTTACTCAGATAAAAATGCGGTTTAATTTTTTGTTTAAAAAAAATCTGTTAAGTTGAATTGGTAAGTCTACTGTAAACAAAAAGGGAAGCTACTCTATGCAACAGTGTGTGCTTGATCTGTCTATCTTTTTTCATAAGCACATATATCGGTGAAAAATAGGTAGGAAATTTGACTATTCTTTCCAAAATTTGAATGCGGGATTATCCAGCAGTTGGTTTGGAAATATGCATGATTCACAAAAAGTATCGGCGACTCCTGCAATCACGTGCTCTAGATCAGACACTGAGTCACATTGAATTCATTGTCGGCAAATGCTTTCAATTTAGGTAGGCAAGTCTGAGATTTTACTCATTGATAAAGAATGAAACAACTTTGGGCAAGAAGGCTTTAAAAACATGGTGGTAAAAGGAAAAAATGCATGCCAGTAACCATATTTTTTCCTTTCCCTACTTTTTCTGTCTTTTCAAATTCAAAGTCCATTGATTTAAAAATCAATAAAATTGTCATCTGCAAATGCTTCCAATCTGAATAACTATAATAAGTGTTATGTTTTGTCATCTGGCAGGGTTCCCATTCACGCACATATGTGCGTGAACTGATTCACGCACGTAATTGAATAATCACGCACAAAAATATGAAGTGAAATGTGCATGCACGCACAGGTTTCAGGGCTTGCGCTATCGATCACCATTGGTGCCAATTGGGACAAGTTAGAAACAATGTCTCCAAAACTTAAGCACTAGCAAATCTACTGGCAATAAGTAAGGTCTTTACATGATACTTGAAAGATCTAAACAGTCACATACAATAGGTATCAAGTGTGAAAGTCTACTGTTTATCACCCCTAATCAAACTGTTGACATTTATGTAAAAGTATTAATGGTAAAAATATGCTTTTTTAGAGTAAAATTACAGGTTTTGAAGTTACATGCTACCCAAATAGAGAAATCTGTGTTACATCATGCGGAAATACTTTACAGGCATGGAAAAAAGATCGCTGCAAAAAAAAACCGCGATAACCCATGACACAACAAAAATCGGTTGGGCATCGTCCAATCATTGTCATTTCAAACTGTCTATTCAGCTTTATCAATGACTTTAAACATTAAATGTACATAAATATCCATATAAAACAATAAGTGAAAGCTGATTAGTTTCTGAAATTGACAGTGAAATGGAAAATTCTACTGGCCATCAGGTTGTGAGTTGTCCCTCTGAAACTGGTCCCATCAGTAAGGCAACATAACAAGCATCTTCTTTTTTTAAATTACCCAAATTGTTTTGAAGAGTAGAGGACTGCAGAGTGGGACTCATCAAGACAAATTTTCAATACAACAGACCCTCTCCATAGATGCTCTAAAATTGTCATTATTAAGTGCACTTCTAGAAGTTCTCTTGCACTCCCAAACTTGTACTCCAGGGAAGGCATGCACTCCCAAAAAAAGATGTGAGTGGGAACACTGTCTGGTAAAGAGTTAAACTGAAAGTACAGTAAGAAGATTTGTTAGGTTTTCCCCTGTCAGCAAGTTGAGCAGACTTCACTGCCTTTAAAATTTTACGAAAAAAGAAATTGTGAGGCTTGACAATGAAGTTGATCATTTTACCAGCAAATGCAGACAATTTATATGTGGCTAAAATAATTGAACCATGCTCTGGCGAATTTATAATTTACTAGCATGTCGTCAGAGGCGTCTGCTAATTTGCCTCAGGGGATGATCACTTTATCTTCTGGCAAACATGGGTTTTTTTTAGCAAAAATGCTTTTCAATAGAAAGAAAACCAGGGAAAATAAATGAATAAATTAGTCATTGCCAGCAATCATTCCTCTCGCCATGTTTTCAAAAGCTGTAAAGTTCAGGAGAGAGAAAGGTTATAGGCATTTCCTTCATATAATTGTCCCCTGATAGTTCTGAAAACAGCCCATTCAGTAATACGTCAAATGATATCAGAATAGTTTTACCCTTTACCACACAATTCCAAGTTTTAATGACCATGAGAAAGAGGATTTTTGAAGACATTTTGGGAATAGGAGAAAATGCTGGAAGCCAGCATTTTCTGCTTTTCCCACAATGTTTTCTATCCATCAAAGACAAATTCCATCAATTGAATTTGAGGCACATTTAAATTGTTGTCTGCAAATGCTTCCAATCAGGACAAGTCTACATTTTTGTTGTCATGTTACAAGTTTATTCCTCTGGTAAACGAAATGTGGCTGAAATGCTAAGCTACATTTTGAACTAACCCTAAAAAATGTATTGATTCTCAGTGGTACTTTCACTTCATAATGATATTCTTGAATAAAATTGATCAAAACAGAATCATCAGAAGACTTTGAAATTTTGGTCAGATACATCCAGTGATGCAATATCCAGAGCTCCAGCTAAGAAGGAGTGATGGTATTCTAAATCCATTATTTCTCTTCCAAACCATATGTTGTGGGTACTCATTAGAATCGTCTCGATGAGACGATTCTAATGAGTACCCATAACATAGGGTTTAGTGGAGATTAATTATTATTTTCAATTTTGAAATCAAAATTACTCCCTCCATCTGGAGCTCTGAATATCGGACAAACATCTATGTTGATCTAACAGTTTTGACAGAAGTGCACATTTTACCCCAGTCACTTCTTCTTGAAGTACATAGAGGTGATTTACTCTACCAAACGACAAAATTTTAGACTTGACCAAATTGAAAGCATTTATAGTCGACAAATAAAATGTGGCTCAAAAATTGAAATTTGGTTTGGGAAGGGCAGAAAATATTTTGGGAAAAGGAGAAGATGCTGGTTACCAGCCTTTTCTTCTTTTCCCTCGATGTTTTCAAAAGGCATTTTCTTCAGGGTTTAAATTTGGGATTGTGTGGTAAAGGGTAAAATGGTTATTTATTCCAGCAAGAGCCCATTCCCCACCAGCTGTAAACAACAGACCATGTAAAGAACACTCGTTTTTGACAGATGTAGCAGATGTTAGAGCTATGGAACAAGGGTTGTTACAGCTTCTCGAAGACTTTCACTCTGGAAAATTACAGGCATTTGGTAGTACAGTACACTGTTGTCAGACAATCAAAGTTATCGTGTTTTTAGCGACATTTTAAATATACTATTTGTCCTTACAAAGGTCATGCAACTTCAGCATGCAAGTTGTAAATGTATAAAATGAAAGTTGTCAAACTTAGTATGCTAGCTCAAGCTGTATTACAAAAGCCATGAAACTTCAGAATGCTCACAATTATTTGAATTACTAGTGGGTTTTTTTTTTTTAACTTTTTTACCAAACAACAAAATTTTAGACTTGTCCAAATTGAAAGCATTTGCAGATGACAAAATAAATGTGACTCCAAAATTGAAATTTGTTTTGGGAAGAGTAGAAAACATTGTGGGAAAAAGAGAAAATGCTGGTTATCAGCATTTTCTCCTTTTCCCACAGTCTTTTCAAAAGGCTTCTCTCTCAGGGTCGTTAAAAGTCGGGATTGTGTGGTAAAGGGTTAAACAAGAAATCAACCCCCCCCATCGCAGGAAGGGATCACATTGGGTTTATACTTTATACTGACTTAAAAACCTAGCTTGGACATTTTTTTTTCTGAAGACTGATGAAAATCATTGCTAAAGAGATATTCTCCTTTGAATGATAAACATTGTTTCAAATCTCTTCAGGAGAATAAGCAACCAGTAAATAAGACAGCATGATTTGCATCATACTGGCATAGAATCCAAAGGAAAGGGTTTGCTAACTGGCTTATCACAGCTGATATACAGTTGAAAATGAGGTTAAACACAAAACAAATCCATAGAAGACAGTAGGAAATAGTTATGTGATTCTTTGACGGAAGCACTTAAAACAAATGAGCCATTCTGTGTGAAAAGGGGGCTTAATGCATCTGCAAAAAGTATTGATGTATCGGTCCGTGCAGGCTGACCTGGACCAAAATTTTTTACTTTTGGTAAATTTTCTGCATGTCCATGGGCCATTCTACCTTGGGATTAACCTTTTACCAGACGACAAAATTATAGCCTTTCCCAAATTGAAAGCATTTGCAGACGACAATTTCAATGTAGCTCAGATGGTGCAGTTTTTCTTTGATCAGGTAGAAAACATTGTGGGAAAAGGAGAAAATGCTGGTTACCAGCATTTTCTCCTTTTCCCACAATGTTTTCAAAAGGCTTCTTTCCCAGGGGTGTCAAAAGACGTCATTGTGCAGTAAAGGGTTAAGCTGGTTGTCAGACAAAGTGGATTTTATGGATCCATAATTATATGATGACTTGCTTGGTATATTGCATCACGGAGGTGCATTAACTCTTTACCATATGACAAAATTTTAGACTGGTCCAACCATTTACAGACAACAGCTTAAATTTTGCTCAAATGATTAAATGTGTCTGAGAAAGGGTAGAAAATATTGTGGGAAAAGGAGAAAATGCTGGTTTTCAATGTTTTCAAAAGCCCTCTTCCTCAGGGTCTTTAAAATATTGGATTGTGAGGTAAAGGGTTAACCCTTTACCACACATATCCGACTTTTGACTACCTCGAGAAAGAAACCTTTTGAAAACGTTGTGGGAAAAGGAGAAAATGCTGGTAACCAGCATTTTCTCCTTTTCCCACAATGTTTTCTACACTTCCCAAAACAAATTTCAATTTTTTAGTGACATTTATTTTGTTGTCTGCAGATGCTTTCAATTTGGACCAGTCTAAAATTTTGTCATTTGAGTTTGAGTTAAACCCCTTTTCACAAAGCATGGCTCAAATACATTTTTAAAAATGGGGGACACATGGATGGTATGTAAATGTCTGTTAGTCTTATTTGTGTAGAGAATATATGTAGTAGGAAGAATGAGTGTTCGCTTGTTCAGAACTTTTTTTTTCCATCAAGATTTTTTACATACATTGTACCTACCATTAGCTTTTATGTATTTCATGTGTCTTTCATTTACTTTCTGTAGGTGGCACAGAAATGTTTGACAAGATGAATGAAATACGTGAGAAGCAAGAACAGCTGGCTCAGTTGCATTTTGACCTTGACCTTCAGCAGGATATGAGAAGGTTCGGTTTTTAGCCCGTTTTATGATCTTCTCTGTAATACTGAAAAAATTTTAATTTGATGGAGCAGCTGAATCTGATGAAGATACACAAATTTATGTTTTATAATTATTAATTATTTCAATGGTTATAATGTTCACACATCGTGATATAGAAAGGATACAGTGTTACTCTCCATTGTGCTTAGTTTAAGTTTGTATATCTTGTAGCTCTTTACCATACGACAAAAATTTTAGACTGGTCCAAATTGAAAGCATTTGCAGACGACAAAATAAATGTGACTAAAAAAATGAAATTTGTTTTAGGAAGGGTAGAAAACATTGTTGGAAAAGGAGAAAATGCTGGTTACCAGCATTTTCTCCTATTCCCAAAATGTTTTCAAAAGGCTTCTTTCTCGAGGTTGTTAAAAGTCGGATATATGTGGTAAAGGGTTACCACACATTCTCCTTTTCCCACAATGTTTTCAAAAGCGTTCTTCCTCAGGGTCGTTTAAAGTCGGGATTGTGTGGTAAAGGGTTAAAGACTGGCATAAGAATTGGAAGAAGGAAATTGCATTAAAGGTAAAGCATGCTTCTTGGTAAAAGACACAAGCACTGTGTATTTTTTAACTCTTTGCCAAACAACAAAATAGTGGACTCAACCTGGTTAAAAGTATGTGCAGATGACAAATGTAGATCAAATGATGATTTCTGACTTTGACAGAGTAGAAAACATAGTGGGAAAAGGAGAAAATGCTGGTCACCAGCATTTTCTCCTTTTCCCACAGTTTTCAAAACCTTTCTCTCTTCATTGTCGTTAAAACTCTGGAATGAAGTGGTAAAGGGTTAAGCCAAGATTAGAGCTCTTGAATACCTTTAGCCCTGTACCACACACTCCTAACTACCCTAACAAAGAAGGCTTTTGAAAACATAGGGGAAAAGGAGAAAATGCTGGTGACCAGCATTTTCTCCTTTTCCCATATGTTTTCTACCCCATCAAAAACAAATTCATCATTTAAGCCACATCTAAATTGTCATCATCAAATGCTTTCAATTTGGACCAGTCCGGAATCTTGTTATTTGGTAAAGGGTAAAGGCTAGTAGAATACATCCCCAGTAGTGTTGCATATCTTAACTTCAAGCTTGCAGAGTGCAAAACCAACTGTCCATGTTTTTTGTACTATTGCCCCCCCCCCCCCGGCAACTATATGTTTGTAAATTTTCGAGAAATCTGCTTTTTCAGTACTGTACAAATAGGTACATTATTATGTTTTGTCTCAGCCAATCAGACAGCTAGGCTTTGATTTTAGGGTTAGAATTGAATAGCGGTAGAAGATGCCATCTGTTAATCTCATATTGGTAAATACTGTCTAGAATTTGCTTCTCCAGTACAGTCGAACCGCGTTTATCCGGGCTCCATAATTCTGGAAATCTCAGGATCCGGACAAATACATCAGGGAACGGATATTTTCTGTACAAATTTAACTTTTTATTCCGGAAATCCGCGTTCCGGAACCGAAATGAAAAAATCGGGAACGAAGGGTTAAAAATTAGTACAAACCTTATCCGAGAAACCGGACATGGCCTGACTGTGTATCACACAATTTAAACTGGTACCCGTTGTATCTCCCATAACCGTCCAATAAATACAAAAATCGATAACAGGCTACTAGTTTACACACAATTTAGACTTGTTATTTTCCCCAGGACCAAAGACTGGTTATCCTAAATATCATAAATACAGTCTACTTCGAGCGATTTCGGACTGGTTCATCGTGAATAACACGGGTATCAGTCTAAATAGTGTCAATTGTTGCAGACGATTTTCACATGTTTTGAAAACACGCGTGTTAATTAGTACTGTTTTCGAAAACTGTTAAATGACATTCTCGTGCCATCGACAATTGTCAACTTAACAGATTATCCATACACATAGTACTGAAGTGACAATTCCACGCTTTTGTTGTTTAATTAATACTGGATTTACTTGATTACAGTTACGATCGCTAAAAAAAATAACTGAAATGTCCGCAAAGATTTTGTGGGCATGTTTAAACTTATCTTTCAAAATTAAACGCAAAACTAAAATATGAACATACCGTCTGCTTGCATATTCAATAATCCTTCGTTTCAAAAACAAACATTTTCAATTTAAATGGTTAACCATAGGAAAAAAAAAAAACAGTTTGATTCACGTGTTACTCGAGATGTTTATGTTCCCCAAAGTACACACAAAATGGCCACCAAACACGATAAATTTTGTTAGGTTTTTCGAAAATATTTTACTCCTAACAGACTGTAAAGATGATTGAAAATATGCCTGTCTTCGATATCGAATCAATTGACAATCAATATTCTCAATTAGTCTTTGCCATTTTACCACTTTGAAAGTACGACTATCAGAAGCCAACAGAATGTCTACACCACCTGCAAAAGACGAGTTGAAGTTTCGACTTCCGTGAAAAAAGACATTTGTCAGTACAAAGAAGACCATCCAAAAAAACACTATTGCAGGAATTCGACAACACGTCATGTACATTTAAAATACTGTGCATATCGTGTTTTCCTTTTGTTTCGCCCTTTTCATGGTGTTTTCAAAAGTCACAAATGTGCCGAGCTTTACAAGTGCACCTGTTTGCACAATAGGTATGCATGTGCATGTAATTAGGTACAAGTAAAAAGACATGTACAAAAACAGACAAATAACAAAAAGGCAAAATGAAAATTTATGACACCCTTTATTTTATAAACCTGAACAATCGTAGGAGCAATGACATGTATACAAGTGCTTGTGTAAACATACGCTGTTGTAATTCTTACGATACACGGTGTCCCTTATCAACATGGAGGTTACTGACCTAGCTTAACTTGGATGCCATGCCAGCAATCACAGTTCGTTGATCCGGAAATACGGCTGATCCGGAAACATTTATAGGAAACAGAAGTGGCCGGATAAACGAGGCTCGACTGTATATTGTCTCCATATATATGATATGATATATGGGCCGCAACATGCAAAATGAGACCTTCGGACATTTGCGTAAAGTGTCGTCTCGGATTAGCGTGCGCAATCTGCGCAGGCTAATCCGAGACGTCACTTTACGACTACATAAGATTTTTTCATACAGTAGACTTTCATGAAACAGAAAATTGCACGAAAACGGGAAGAATTGTCTCGGATTAGTCACAGACTGCACAGGCTGATCTGCACGACACACTTTTAGGCATATGTCCGAAGGCCCCTTTTCGTGTGTTGCATGCCATATAAAGTCTATTTTATTAAATTGCAGGATTCCTTCAGAAGAAACAAGAGCAAGAAATTATGAAAATCTAAAGAAAATGATAGGAAAGGTAAAAGGTGTACAGCTCCATACAAAGTGCTCCAAGGACTTTTGTGATCTCTCACTTTCTGTTCTCTGTCCATCCTTCTCTCAAAAGCATCAAAGATCTTCTGCTAAGAAACTGTATATTTGGTGAATAATATTTATATTTGGTGAATCATATTCATATACAGACATATTGAATTGTTCAAATTATTTACATCTCAAACAATATTTTCACTCTTTATGAAAAACAGATAACAAATCCATTACTCTAGAACCTGAGATCAGTTGGTATTGAAAGCTGGCATGAGTAATTTGTGCCTTTTCAAATTATGACTTGAGCTAAGTTTGTATTGATCAAACCAATGACTGAGTTATATGGGAAACCTTAAATAATTGTCTTCTTGTCCTGAACCCAGGGGTTGTAAGAAAATGTCTGTTTTTAATTTGGCATCATGGAATGATCTTTAAACAAAACTGTTCAAATTTTCCTCAAAGGCTCAGAATCAGCCCCATTATTAAATTTGTTTTCATGTGCTCAGAGGAGCCATATTGGACTACCAGCTTTCTCAGAAAATGCCAAGGAACTACTTATTAGATGCCAAAGACATGGATCAGCATGAGACAGCACAAAACTTGATTCCAAGCCCCAGTAGCTCAGTCGGTAGCGTACAGGACTTGAGAACAGGAGGTTGCTGGTTCGATCCTCGGCTTGGCCAATATCTTTCCGAGGATTGATGATAGTCATCGCGACAGGATTCATTCCTCTCTCACCGCTGACTATTGTTTCGACAGTGGTTATGTGGGAAAGCAGCCAGTGGCTTGGAAAGAATATTGTGCGGAGTACTGGTCAAAGAAACTCCAGGAAGGCATGGATAGGTGCACTGGCCGCCGTGATATAACTGAAATACTGTTGAAAACGGCGCTAAACACCATACAATCAATCAATCAAACAAAACTTGATAGTCATTAGTGTATAAGATATGAGCCATGTTCTGTGAAAAGGGGGCTTAATGCATCTGCAAAAAAGTATTGCTTCAGGTCAGCCTGCGCACTCTGACCTGGGCCGAAACTTTTTGCTATTGGTCAATATTCTGCATGTCCAAGGACCAGTCTACATCATGATTCAGCCAGCTGCCAGACAAATAGGACTTTACAGATCCATAATTATGTGATGACTTGCTTGGTATCATGCGTCACAATCCCGACTTTTAACGACCCTTAGGGAGAAAGCTTTTGAAAACATTGTGGGAAAAGGAGAAAATGCTGGTAACCATCATTTTCTCCTTTTCCCACAATGTTTTCTACCCTTCCTAAAACAAATTTCAGTTTTTGAGTAGCATTTATTTTGTCGTCTGCAAATGCTTTCAATTTCCGACGAGTCTAAAATTTCATCATTTGGTAGAGTTAAGCCCCCTTTGGCCAGAGCATGGCTCATTTCTTGACAATAATCATCTGAAATTAGGTCAGTTTTTACTGCCTGAAGGTATCCATTTCATTCTTTTAGATGTGAGGCAGTACAAGGGTAAACTCGGTTTTAAGTAGTAGGTAAACAGTGCTGAAGAATAAGATTGTTTTATAGATATTATATTATTCAAAAAAGTTACAATGATTAAAAGCTTTGATTTATTTATGACGCAGAACTTTTAAAATTCAGTCTCTATCATTGTCATTATGCCAGGGACTTATTCAACCCTTTCCTAAATGGCAACTTTTAGACTCTTCCAAATTGAAAGCATCTGCAGATGACAAATCTGAAAGCGCGACAAATCTGAAAGCAATACAAATAAAGTGAAGTTCTTTGGCAGGGAAGAAACCATTGTAGGAAAAGTGCAAAAAGCTGGTTACCAGTATTTTCTACTTTTTCCACAATGTTTCCAAAAGGTTTCATTAAAACTGGGGATTGTTTTGTAAAGGGTTAATGAAAGAACCACGCATTTTGGCATCATAAATTTTTCTTCAGTATGTGGTAGTAGATTGATTCCTGTCTCCGTGCTAATTTCAGTAGGGGAAAAAGTTTAGGAAAGTATTTACTTTTGTTGAACGGACATTTGTTTGTTTATTGCTTTTTATTGGCAGGCTGCTGATAAATGATTGTCTAACCATTATCTAGACCAGGTTTAACTTGATTTTGCAGACAGTGTAGATCAAGATCAGACTACACAAACATTGAGTCTGATCTTAGATTTACACTATCAGCTACTTAGAAAAAATATTCTGCCCAAGGCATAACAATACTTTGGCTGTTTTTCCCCCAAATTGAAAAGGTAAATTTCATTAACTCTTTACCAGACAACAAAATTTTAGCCTTGTCCAAATTGAAAGCATTTGCAGACAACAATTTCAGTGTGGCTCAAATGGTGCAATTTTTCTTTGATAGGGTAGAAAACATTGTGGGAAAAGGAGAAAATGCTGGTTACCAGCATTTTCTCCTTTTCCCACAATTTTTTCCATAAGCTTCCTTCTCAGGGTCGTTAAAAGGTGGCAATGTACAGTAAAGGGTTAAGCTTTCCAAGCCTCACTTGTGCATGTGTCAATTTATTTTTCAGCTGCATGAGCTGAGTGGTTCAATGTATCCTTCATGGTGTAGGTGTGTCATTGATAACAACAAAATTAATGGTTAGTTGAACTCTTTCTCACACAGTCCCAGGTTCTAATGACTCTGAAGGACATTGCTTCTGAAAACATTGTTGGAAAAGGAGAAATTGTGGGTGACATTCTACACACTATTAAGTTATAAAAGCATTTTCTCTCTCTGGCTGTAAGGATGTATCTTTAACTCTTCACATTAGCATTTTGGACATTGAAAGCATATGCAGCTGTCAAATTACATGTAGTTCAAAAGATGGAATTTGTCTGTGAAAGGAAGCATTTGAGAAAAGGAAAACTTGCTGATTAGCAGGAGTTCCTCCTTTTCCAACATTAGTTTCAGAAATGCTTCAGCCCCAGGGGTCGTTAAAGGGTTGATATCAGTGCTTCAGTCACTTACAATCTAGCCATCACTGATTCCCTTTCAGCTAGGTTTGGCCAAAAATTATGTTGGAGAACTGATGAAAGTCTTTGCGAAAGGGTTAATTCCTCTAACACCAC
Organism: Tridacna gigas; assembly: GCA_945859785.2. NCBI lineage: Eukaryota > Metazoa > Mollusca > Bivalvia > Cardiida > Cardiidae > Tridacna > Tridacna gigas. The sequence goes on along the minus strand of OX244031.2, from coordinate 13,747,454 downwards.
TAACATAGTCTTGCTTTTGTGTGTGATGCAAAGATGTCAGTGGCTTAGTTCGATATAGTCTTGTAGGTTAGTTCAGAAACACTTGGATAGATACACTGGCCACTCTCTCTGACATACTTTAAAATGCCATTGAGAATAGTGTCAAACGACAAACAAACAGCTAAGTGATTGAAAGCCTTAACCTTGTACTCAGACAACAAATCCAGAAAAGTCAAAGCTTTGACACTCAGACCAAGAAGTGAACTAATGGAATCATTCTGTGGACCAATGTTCTACAGTGTTGGGGAAGACAGGCAATTAGCAATATTTTAAGAGCACAGAATTGAGGATGTCGCAGAGAAACAGTGACCCTGCAAGGGTTACTTGCCGGTAACCCTTTGCCACATTAGAAAGATTCTGAAGAAAAAGGCTTTTGAAAATGTTGTGGAAAAAGGAGAAAATGCTGGTAGCCAGCATTTTCTCCTCATCCCACAACGTTTTCAGTCTTTTCAAAGATAGATCCCATCATTTGAGTTTTCTGCAAATGCTTTCTATTTGAACAAGTCAAAAATTGTTTGTCTGGGAAAGAGTTAACCCATTAACCCATTTACCTAGACGCATATGTACTTAGCTAGTTTTTTTTAATGCATATTGATTTGATGTCAAGTAGATATTCGAATCAATATTTATAAACATGTTGTCCCACGCTGACAGTCATGCGACAGCCATTGACTGCAAAAACAAAAGAGGTGTTTTTTTTTTTTATGGAAACCTTGAAATGTGTCGGGAAAAATACAATTATCATGTGAATATACCATATAAACTGAAACCAAGAGCCAATCGGTCATCTAGTTTTTTTATTAGATATCGTAAACATGGTATGCATATGAATAATTTCTTTGAATCATAACGATAATGTAATCAAAAAGGGATAGACCGATCACAATATTTTGTTCTGTATCCTTCCGCTCTTCTTATTTCAATAATTTATGTTACATCCACTTTCGAAAGTGACAAACCATCAGTACATCACGAGTTACTGAGTCAGTACCGCGTATGTCCCAAGGCAGCACTGATAACTGAATTGTAGCAACTCCTCATAAACACGATCATGTTACAAAAGTCTTTTGTTCCAAGTTGTTCCAAACTCTTAGCACGTTCCTCTCAGTTTCGATGAGGTTTTGGGCCTAGGGTGAAGAGGGTACATGCCGTTTAAGGAGCTCCCACACATGTTAAATGGGATTCAAATCCGGGCTTTTGGCCGGAAATGGAATCACCCTGATGTTGTTTACATAGAGCATATTCAAAATTTGTCATGCTCCATGGCATGTTGCGTTGAAAATATTCAGCCGCTGTCTTAATAAATAATGGGTAGATTCATTCACTTTGATGTCGGATTGCTGACACAGTCATGGCCATGTTTTTCAGTCATGCAGATGGTTGCATAACAAATCAGAATTCACTATAGAATATTTAATAATAATTCAATAATAAAACAAGACTGCGCCAAACAAAATTTCGTTTTAAAAAAAGACATAATACGACTCTATAAATAGCGTTACCCCATTTATTGTAGTTCATTCGGAACAATCACATCTCTCCCATGACAAGTCATAACAAAACAGAGTGGTGTTGAATCGAAATGGATTTAGCTCATAAATAGGCAAGTTTTGTGCAAATAACCTTTTTTTTCAATCGAGAAATCATTTATTAATCATACTTCTGATGTATATTCAAGTTCAGTTAAAAATATCCAAATTTGTTGTTCAAACAGCGACAAAACTCAATGTTGGAGTTTGCTGAAGGAAACTGTGAAGGAACCGATAAGACCATATGTACACGATGAATATCAAAATGAAAAATAACATATTTAGGGCTTATAAATAAAACTAAATTGATCCCTGAGGTGTTTAAGAATAATATGCCTGTCCTGACAGTACGCTCAATTGGTCGACAGGGCCTATCAGCAATAATGCCAGCTTGATTGAACTTTCTCTTAAGTGCCTGGATCGTCATTGAAAACGCTACCCTTCCTGAAAACAAATGGGAATAATTGAAAAACTAGAGGCCTTTCAGGGCCTGAATTGCTCTACTGGCAGTGATTTTGCTTTTTTCCTAGCATACATTAAGAAGTCAAGATGCTAAAATGAAAAGGACCAACACACAAAAAAATCGGGGGGGGGGGGGGGGGGGTGCAACTGGACTTGAACCCACTAAGACAGCATAAGTGGGCATGGTGAATTTATCACAAGATGGCTAAAATTCTAAAACACAGTCAAGAGAATCATATTAACATCTTTATTTGGTTAACTTGATCACAATACAAGTACCTACAATCGATCAGATACACAATTTGTGGCGGTAAGGTCACAACCTGGGTAGCGGGAAACCCCGGAGCGGGAGGCCACAACCTGAATGGCAGCAGCACATCCAAAACACCTCCACACCAACCACTGGTAAGACACAACATGTGGTTGGGCAAAAATTGCACCTCCACACCAACCACCGGTAAAACACAACATGTGGTTGGGCAAGTCCTCCCCCGGTGAGACACAACATGGGGAGAATAATTGTACCTCCACACCAAACTAACAGTTCGGGCAAATTCCCCCCTGGTGAAACACAGCATGGTGGGAATAATAATGTTTCGCACCTCCACACCAAATCTATTTGGGCAAAAAATTGATTTTGCCAAAAGATTCGGGCAATTGCAGATATATTGCTGCCATTCACACCAACCTGCCATAACTCACACCGGTATTATAACCTCCCACCCCGGAATTTTCCGCAACACCCAGGAGTAACGTCAGGTTTATCAACAAAGGCTGAGTAGCTGTAACCTGAAAATATACAACAGAATGTAAAGCAGGAATAAAATACTTAAAATATCATTGATTATGAGAATTCTCAGCCATTCTGTAACAATGAAAAATAGGGTGGGTGGGAAAGCAAACAATTTATTTTTCGATGATTATTCACGTGTTCTATTTCGCGGTTAGAGTAATCTCCCTTCAACATCCGGGCGGTGTTCACATAAAAAATTCCCCCGATGCATCGATATATGTAAACAACAATATTGCAAGCATCAACTCTGAATAGTGGTTCGTTTGAACACATAATCAGCGACCTTGCAAGAAGCATTATAAGGAATAGTGTTGCTAAGCATAGAAAATATGCTGCTTGCAGTCGGATGAACGTAAATGCTAAAAGGCAGCATTTACCAACACCATCGACGGATTTTACCCTGGTGATAAATTTGCCTATTGTACAGCAATATTCTTCATTATCACAAGATGGCTAAAATTCTGAAACATAGTCAAGAGAATCATATTAACATCTTTATTTGGTTAACTTGATCACAATACAAGTACCTACAATCGATCAGATACACAATTTGTGGCGGTAAGGTCACAACCTGGGTAGCGGGAAACCCCGGAGCGGGAGGCCACAACCTGAATGGCAGCAGCACATCCAAAACACCTCCACACCAACCACTGGTAAGACACAACATGTGGTTGGGCAAAAATTGCACCTCCACACCAACCACCGGTAAAACACAACATGTGGTTGGGCAAGTCCTACCCCGGTGAGACACAACATGGGGAGAATAATTGTACCTCCACACCAAACTAACAGTTCGGGCAAATTCCCCCCTGGTGAAACACAGCATGGTGGGAATAATAATGTTTCGCACCTCCACACCAAATCTATTTGGGCAAAAAATTGATTTTGCCAAAAGATTCGGGCAATTGCAGATATATTGCTGCCATTCACACCAACCTGCCATAACTCACACCGGTATTATAACCTCCAACCCCGGAATTTTCCGCCACACGAAGTATTCGCCCCAAAATTCCGGCCTACGGGAGTCTTTCTAAAGCATCTTTAAAATGTAAAATTAAGATATCTGATCCAATGTCAGACAAGTGCACTCCATCCTTAAAGTATAGACCAGGTGTGTCTGCTGATATTTCCTCATTGGCTAAAAACTGACCATTAACAACACTCATGAACCTCCTAATGCGGTCATTACAGTGCCTGCGTTTTTTGTCAATTTTGACAGGTGGTATAATTGTCCTGGACCAAATCAACCGAGGTAGTAAACTAGAGAAAATAATTTTTGCTTTGGGAAATAATGTATGCAAATTCATCAGTTCTTTTTTAATAAACCGTTCCAAATTACAACTGTTATTGGCCACGCCCATGTCGTTAGATCCCAAATGGATGAAAATGACTTTTGGGGATGAGTTATGAAGAATGATGTGCTGTATTTTGGTTGGGAAGACTTTCCACTTCATTCCTCTTGTCCCAAACCAAGCGATGTTACGATTCTTGACTCCCAAATCCCTCTCAACTTTCCGCTGGATGGCCCGCCTTTCCATCCAATGGATATACGAGTCTCCTATACACCATACATCTGAAATGAACTTGGATTTTGTTAGAAAATGCCCGGTAATAAACATCAGTTAGTACACTTGTAACTTTTTACTTATTCAAACATGTTTCTTTAATCAAGATTAGGTAGGAAGATTATGAATACGAACTCAAAATGCTTCCCATTTAGATCAATTCCTAGTGTTTACTATTACTATGAAAATTTTGTTATCATTATTATTATTGTTGTTGTTGTTACTGCTCTAAACGCACTTAAAGCCTAATATATTTAAAAAATGCTTTTGGAAGACCAACGCCCCATTCTTTTGATGGTGTCGTGGTCGATTCCTTTTGAAGCCAGCCAGCTCGCTGCCCCAATCCTGAACGAGTGTGTCCGATAACTCCCATCACAGCCCTGAAGCGTTTTTAAAACTTTAGACAAGACTGCACCAAACTGATACCTAGATAAAGCTGACCCATTTTCATGGCAAAATAAGTAGATTGAATTAGCACTTTTTCTTGCTTTTAAGTAACTCAACATCAGTTTGACTGGGCACACTTCTGTGCCAACTGGAGAAACCTGAATGGTTTGTGCTTTCCCAGATTGGTTTGTTTTAGATTTACGCAGTCGAATGGTTAACATTTGTGACGTGACATTGACGTCCGATAGAAACAAAGGCCTATCCCACATATCATCAGCTGTGAAAGCGAGCTCGCTGACTCGAAAGAGGCCGAAAAATGCTGTCGAGAATGCAGTTTGAAATAACAATGTCTCATATTCATTATAACATACCAGGCCAAGGTTTCTATGAATTTTTACCAAAAGTTCATACATTATTGGTTGCCTTGTGTCAGTTGATGACCTGAGCCTTTGAAGCCCTTGTAACCGACTAGTGACTGAAAAAGCTTGAGTTGTATCTGTAATATTATTGACCTTATGATGATAACTAATAGCTGATAGGTAAGTTGAAGCTGTTTTAGAGGCATAGATGAGCCAAATATAATTGAAGGTGTGTTATAGGTGCAGGACTTTGCAACTCCAATTTGTGGCCGACCCTGAAATTTTGGAAATTTACTAGTGCATTACTGTAAACTTTCCGTGTATTTATAGACAGCCCTGCATTCAATAACTATGAGGCTCTAGACTGAAGATGTTCCAGAGATGTGCTGGCATTGGGACTGGGTATTTCTCTGCAGTTGGTGCCAACCGGTGAAACCTGTCCATCTGCAAACGAGACAAACTGTTGGCTATTTCGTTTTTTGAGCCAGGAGTATGTTCTGCCTTGAGCACTAAATTGTACTCGAGGCATTTCAGTGTCAGTGCTCAAACTAAGACCATGATTGCTTTATCTTTAGACGTTTGTGAATTTATTATTGTGACAACTGAAGCATTATCACACCTAAAGTTCACTTTCTTGTTACGAAATTGCTCTCCCCTAATGTAGATTGCTACTAAGATTGGAAAATATTCCAGTAAAGTTATGTTTGCGGTCATGCCTTTTTCATGCCAAAAATCTGGCCAAACACCCACAGTCCATTTGCCATTGAAATAAACTCCAAAACCCTTCCCTGTGGCTGCGGAGCTATCTGTGTAAAGTGTAAAATCTGCATTGCTATACCAAAATGTGTCATGAAACACTGAAATACCGTTACATTTGTCGAAGAAGTTCAACCAAACTTTCAAATCGTGTTCGATTTCTTTTGTAATTCGAATGTGGTGGAATGGTTTAGTTATGCCACAAGTAGCATTTATCAAACGTCTGCTAAAGGGGCGTCCCGGTACAATGGCCCGGCACATGAAATTAAGTAACCCAATAATTGACTGCAGTTCTTTTAATGTTACCTTATTTTTTGTGAGTGTTATTTTAATCAATAGTACTATCTCCTGAAGCTTATCAGTCGGTATTCTAACTTGTAATTTTATAGAGTCCAGTTCGAGGCCAAGAAATAAAATTGTTGTTACGGGCCAAACAGTTTTGTCCTGCGCTATTGGAACACCCAGGCGTTCACAAAGATTGAAAAATTTAGACATTGTTAGCCAACAGTGATTTGTACCCGCTTTACCACCAAAAAGGAAGTCGTCTAAATAATGTTCTATATTATCATCCATTGATTCTCTCCTAGCTGCCCATTCCAAAAAGGTTGAAAACATTTCGAATGTTGCACATGAGATGCTACATCCAAAAGGCAGGGCTTTATCAAAGTAAAATTTTGCATCGAATTTGAAACCCAGCAAATCGAAATCTTCTGGCCGTATTGGTATTAACCTAAATGCAGATTTTATATCTGCTTTCCCTAAGAGTGCACCCTTACCTAATTGCTGTATCATTTGTACAGCCTTGTCAAATTTTGTGTAATTTACAGAGCATAGCTCGGGGTCAATGAAATCATTAACAGAATTTCCTTGAGGATAAGACAAATGGTGTATAAGTCGAAAATCTCCCCCCTTTTTAGGAACCAAACCTAGCGGGGAAATTCTTAATTTAGGTAAGGGTCTGTGTTCGAAAGGTCCCGCCACCCTGCCTTCCTGTACTTCTTTTTGAATTTTTTGTTTCACAATGTGCTGATTTTGTAGAGCAGACTTCAAATTTGTACAGTTAAATTCTTGTCTCGCTCCTTTGTAATGCAGTGGGAAACCCTGTCTGAACCCTTGATGCAGCTGCCAAGCCGCCTCAGTATTGGGATACTTTGCCAAAAGCTGCTCAAGAACATGTAACTGAATGGGTGAATTCATTAATTTAAATTCTGGCTTGTCTGTTTTGGTTAAGTTGGCTGTTGTTGGACCGAAAATTACTAGTGCATTTGAATTCCGGATGCTCCTTGTTACACGACAAGCATCTGTGGGCAAACTTGCAGATCCTAAAATTACAGCCTTTTAAGCTATTAAAGTCCAAACAGATACCCCTAGGTTTCTTGTCCAATTTGCTACTTTGCGTAAGAGTTCGGCCCGCATATGATGTTTGTGCAGCTGTTTGGTGGTGGGTGGGGAAAGTCATACATCTCAACCATAAGTCTGAATTTATTTTATTCCAAGGCTGAGGTGAAACTGCTTGCCTCATACGAAAATTTTCATCATATGCAAGCCAAGCAGCCGATCCACAACGCTGTTCGGCGTCACGGATAGTTTGCATATATTTAATCGTCTCAAAAACCGAACCTGGGTTCTTTTTTAAATAAACGGACATATAAATAAGAAACGCATCTGTCCATTCCCTAATATCCCTTATAGACCGAGTACTCTTTGGTTTTGTCACAATTAGACCCTGTTCATTTAAACATAGGCTCTGTTCGCCCGTTTCCTGAGTGTTTCGTTTGAGTAGATCACCCAGTTGGACGAACTCGCCCAGCCAGATTTTCTTGATCAAGTCTGGAGAGACGTGCAGAGTTATATCGTCGTCTGCACAAGAAATAGCATTGTCGGGCAAGGCAAAATCATCCTTAGCCTGACTTGTACCCAATAAATCATCGCTAGGTTGACTGAGGATACTTGAAAAAACCCGCGCATCACTACCACTCTTACCCGCCGCCGAATCCGACATCGGGGCTAAACTAGCCACCTCCGGTGACTCGTCTGTGCTTTCAGCCTCGGTCCTGCGCCTATAGGGTTGCTGCCTTGCCTTGCTACCCGCACGGCCCTTCGATTTAGGCATTTTATTGTGATTAGTGAAAGCAAACAATTTATTTTTCGATGATTATTCACGTGTTCTATTTCGCGGTTAGAGTAATCTCCCTTCAACATCCGGGCGGTGTTCACATAAAAAATTCCCCCGATGCATCGATATATGTAAACAACAATATTGCAAGCATCAACTCTGAATAGTGGTTCGTTTGAACACATAATCAGCGACCTTGCAAGAAGCATTATAAGGAATAGTGTTGCTAAGCATAGAAAATATGCTGCTTGCAGTCGGATGAACGTAAATGCTAAAAGGCAGCATTTACCAACACCATCGACGGATTTTACCCTGGTGATAAATTTGCCTATTGTACAGCAATATTCTTCATTAACAAATAGTGAAAAAAGAATGAAGTACAATCTGTCAAAACTGATTGTTTGGAAACCAGCCAAATTTGATAGGGTTTCAGTACTCATTGTATGAAACAATCCCTGCAAGTTTCAAAGAAGTGTTTCCAATAATGTAGAGTGTATAGAGTAGACAATACTAAGTCATCCAATGATTTTTCTTCATTTTTGATAGTATTCAATCACTTGATGATACAAATAACTTTTGGAAGTTTCAAAAGAATTGGATGAAAATGTGGACTTAATTGCATAAACAAGAAATGTTAATTTTTTTAACTTCTAAATGGCTGTTTATCCCATACTGATTGTCGGTTTCTTTTAAAAAATCAATAGGGTTCAAGCTATTGATATGAAGCAGCTGTGCAAGTTTCATTAAAATTCGGCCACAAATGCTGAATCTTACCGTGTAAACAAGAAATGTAAATCTTCAGCTTTAAATGGCTACTTCTCCCATACTGACTGTCGGATTTTTTTCAAAATCAATAGGATTTAAGCTTTTGATGATGCAAAGCAAAGGTGCAAGTTTTATGAAGATCCGATTACAAGTGCGGACAGTAGTGTATGAGCTGTATATGCCTTGATTCACCCAAAGTCCTAAGCTCATTAATATTCAAACTCGCGCCAAGTGCAGTCCTGTGCTCATTAATATTCAAACTCATACCAGGTGCGTGTCAATTATTGGCCACAAGCTCATTAAGGGACAGCTGCATGCCAATTATCCAATTTTTTATCTTATCAAAATGACAAACAATCTTTCAAGTGGCAGGTGCTTGTCAGATTTAATGAGCCAAAAATGAAAGGCCAGGTGCAGACATCGTGGTGCCATTTTCAGTCTTGGAAAACAACTGAACTGTTATGAACAAGACGTCAATCTCTCTTATTTGATTTGAAATCCACCAATCACCGTCTCAATATCCCTTATTCATTTTGAAACTAAACACCCCTATTTATTTTTTGTCATATAACTTACATGGGGAACAAGTATTAGTATCATTAAGCGTAAAACATCAAGACATTGCTATGGTGCCAACATACGATCAGGCTGGTGTTTTGATGATAGTTTGAGGAAAGTTTGGACATGGAAGGACCGTTTCTCTAACAAAAGTGGGACGGTGAAACATACCTACTCGTACGAACATGAAAGTTCGCAACAAATGCATAGCTCAGATATAAACCACTCCAGCTGGGATTTGAACCCTCACAGCGAATATCCTCGTTTATCGAGGTTTAAAATACCAATACACTAACCCCTGAGCTAAAGAGAATTCTCCCTAAAGCAGTTGTAAGGTATTGATTTTATACGGGAAGAAGCTATGCTGTAAGAAGGGAGTGGTCTCCCATAACACACCTCTTAAGAGAAGTCATCATTTGATGATGGAAAACCTTATTAGGCAGCAACTCTATCATTTAGACTACAAATGGCTCAATGGCCAATAACGGGGACGGTGAAACTCGAACCCATGCGGCAAATATCCTCGTTTATCGAGGTTTAAAAGGCCAATACACTGACCCCTGAGCTAAAGAGAATTCTCCCTAACGCAGTTGTCAGGTATTGATTTTTTACGGGAAGAAGCTATGCTGTAAGGAAGGAGTGGTCTCCCGTAACACTACGTATCAACGATGATTCTAAATGCTGGGTTAGTAGCAGATTTGATAAAACACAGGCAAACAGTTAGTTACTAAAGTGGATTGATGCTATGACACTGAAGTAGCATTTGTTGGATTTGAATTCTTGCGCAAAACAATTTGGAAATAATCAGGTAAAGTTATCCTTCTTTTCAAAATTACAGAGTTTTATAACCCTATGTAAATTAAGATTATTTTGTGAAAAATGGAGATTTGCAGTATGAATTGTTGCAAATGTATTTTACAGTAGTTGGAGACGATTCGACCACAAAACAATCATGCTTTCAAAGAAGTCATCGCACCCAGTTAGTGTTTCTACATGAGGAAACAACCAGTGGCTTGGAAAGGGAACTGTGTTTTTATTGACAAGGGCTTCCCTTGAACACTTGGATAGGGACAGTGGTGACAGTTCTATAATGCACACTGTTGAAAAAGGCGTTAAGCTCAACTTTCTCTGTCTGTCTCTCGTCTCTCTCTCTCTACAATGTCTGCCGTAAAGTGAACTGAGATCAAATTTGAAAAGCAAGTCATCAGAGAATACTAGTATGCTTGAATAGGAAGTTTCAGTTGTTGGCTCCATTTCATCTTTTTGTTAGTGTCGGGACCGGGTATTAAAGGGAAAAATATACACTTAAACAAAAATTAAACTACGCTATTTTTTTTTTTTTTTTTTTTTTTTTTTCATTTATTCTCAGCTTTTTTTTTTTGTATTTATAACTACACATAAATAAAATATCTTATTTACATAAACCAATCCCAAGCACAGCAAGCTTGGTTTCGTCTACTACCGATCTTCACTTATTCTGAGTAGACCGCTAAAGACATGTTATACACGAAACTATCATTGGCATAGAAATCGTCGTTGTCAATAAATTCTTCCATACTGCCTCCTAAACACTTGAAATGTAAATACAAAAGACACTAAAGTCCACACATGGTCGAATGACTGCTCTGGAGTTGTTTTTGCTTAAATCTCCAATTCTTTGCAGTTTCCTTTATCCATTTCCAAGTAAGAACACTATTCTCTGCAAGAGGTCTGCAATAACTTTCGAAAAAACTCTATATGTTCTTGTCAATTATGGAAAGCGCACCAGTGTTATCCAGCTTCAGTATACTTGTCTAGCTTCGGTATGCTTGTCTGTATTCACAATCAGCCCATATGACTGTTGAAGATGATCAGTTGGAATGCAATCCGATGCAAATACGCCAATAATAGTAGCTGCCAGAACTTCATTACACTTGATAAACACTGTAGCTGCGATGTATTCATGATTGTTACACAACGCTGCGTTCCAAAGGGAGTTCCATGTTGCCCAGTTCTTCTGAGTAGACGATACAGCTCATTGGTTGTGGAAAATAAAGAAAAAACGATATCGTAAGGTGTCAAAGCAGCTATTAAGATGTATGCCATACCCAAGGTATCGTAACCATTTCTCAAAGCTATATTCTTCATACAAAATGCAGATCTTATGTTCAAAGGTTTTTACCCGCAAGTACTTTGCTGAAGTAAACAACCAATCGGGAATTTCCATTCTTCACCAGACACAGGTACTTTGATAGGAAAAATTGGGCCCCTACTGAAAAGCAAATACGGTGCTTCTGCTTTCGATGTGAGCCTCTAGAAAAAGTCTTTTTATATCGGATTTCCACCAATTGGAAGACAGTCATTAAAAATGGCGATTTGCGTCATGTTGCAGTGTTCGAAGTGAAAGGGGTTTCCGGTTTTGTTGCCTTGGAATATATTCTTCAAGATTCCATGGGAATGGTCTGCACACGAACTTCTTTTTTGGTGTAAGAATATAGAGCTTTTTTTTTCTCTAGCATTTCAGCTTGTCTGTACCTGACTGCCGGATGAGTCCAACCTTTGTAGCTATCTCATAAATGTCCTCGAACACAATTTTAAAGTCTTGGTAGAATTTATTGCCAGCAAGGCAAAACTCGCGGAATTTCTGTACAACTTGACGTTGACATCCACTTGATTTACTAAATAGCCATCCATGTTGAGCAAGTTGTGAAAAATGCGTCCCTGCAAATCCAGGCTCTTTGAAGCGGCGATCCACGTTGCTCTTTCGAATATTCCATTGATGTTGTCAGAAGTGTCAGTCAAGGACTATTAGCATCGTCCGTGAGCCACCCTTGGGTCTGTATGTGAGTCGACAAAGCATTCTGTCCGTGTTTCAGAAGAGTCAGAATGTAGGCTCTGTGAGGGTTGAAATTACAAGTGATCATGGCCTTGTCCTGTAGCGTTACTTTTACTGTTGAGAATAAACTTTGCAAAAATAAATTTGGTGGAAGCACTTTTTGGGAAACAAGAGGATTTTAACAGATATTTCTACTCTAAGTTTTACATACAGCTGGCTATTCTTCAAATCTAAATAGTCCAGAGAATGAAAATGAAGGGTCTATCAGACGTCACTTGCGAAACGAGTTGTAATTTTTCATTGTAGTATACATGTATATTTTTCATTGTAGTATTCCGTAATGCTTGTTTAAGTACTTGGCAGGTCAAAAAGACCCTATTCAGACACAAGTCCCTCTTTAAATTCCTGTTTGTTATACACTGACATCTTTTACTGTTTATTGAATAGGTATTTCTACCAAAGAACGTCGACTTTCATCTTTTTAGCTGGCTTTGTTGACTTGACGGCATGCTTGCGTTTTCCTCTACGGTCGCTGATTGGTTGAACTGCCTTTTTAACAGCTGAGGGATTTATGTCTTGTCGTTCTAGCTCCGATTTAACTTGTGCAGTGGATTGTTCAGAAGGTAAAACTGCTTTGATGGCGTATTCCTTGTAATCCTCGGACTTTGATTGGATGACACGGATCACGTGGGGTCTTCTACCTTAGCCTAATTAGAGATATCCGTTTTGCCCATTCTTTGAAAAAAATCCATCCAAGTTTGTAGATAACGAACGTAAAGTTTCATGTTTTAATGAAAGGGGTAGTGTTTTAGATTAAGTTTAAGGTGTATCGGTTTCGACAAATCTGACGCAACAGAGTCATCTTCTTACTTTATATTTATTTTGAAATCACGCACCTCTTTCTTTCTCACAGGCACGTAGAAAGGATTGTCAATGTTTTAGTCCCATTCACTTTTCTTATTTTTCTCTAAGCATTTGAGCAAGGGGCAATCTTCCCCTTTCACGATGCTTTCTCCCCAAAGGTCAGAATACGAGAAATGAAAAGGCCCACACTGGCTTTGTGACTCTAGAATCAAAGGTGAATTCGCTTTGAATACTTGGCGAGGACCGTAGTCCTCTTCCGTTTGATTCCAAGGGGTCGAATCATCGTCCAACGGTCTTTGTTGTAATACTCCACGACATATATAATGTTGTTGTTTGCCGTGTAAGTAGTGGTCTCCTCAGTTGTCGAAACACTCCATACATCGTTGGCATCTATATTGTTGAGAGGTCAAATTTGACAGGCGAGTCAATCCGGTCTGATTTGAATCACCGTGGCTGTTTTTGATCAAATCCTTGTACACTCTAAAGACAAATTGCCACGCCAAGGTACCATACCCTCATCAAGTGACAATTCTTATGAGGAATATAGACCTGATGAAACCTGGAAATGAAGTTTTTGTAGATACTACCTAGTTTGAATAAAGGGTCATGTCCCGGTTGTCCTCGACTTACCATGTCTTCATTGTTGGCTAAGTGAAAAAAACTCATAAGAAGCCAGAATCTATCCCTGGACATAAGGGTTTTAAAGAAAGGGGTCTCATTTACCTCACTCGTAGTCCAGTATTCGGACAAGTCAAGCTGGACTGCTAAACCCATTGCAACAGTCATGGCGAAAAATACCTTCATTTCGTCTGGCGTAGTATCGACCCATTTAACAAAACTTGAGTGGGGTTTTAAAGCATTTATTGCTAAAAACTGCGCTGCATACCGATTCGTTTCATTTGACACGGTCAAGAAGTCGTCGTCAGTGACAAAAAGTTGAAAAAAATCGAGAGGGGTAGGATTTTTGGGCAGACGAATTCTCAGGTCGATCCCCGGCCTACCTGTAAAGGGAAGATTCACTTTCTGACGATCTCCTTCGGACCAACCTTGCATAAAAACATCGTCAATAAGTGTCCCTGGGTCCGGCTCGGCGCTAAACTCGCCATCATCTGACGAAAAACCTTCAAATTCTTCGTCGGAAGATTCGTCCTGCAGGATTTCTCGAAAGAAGTCGGCCATTTTGAATGACGTGTAATTAGGTCCCCTTTTTTTCGCTAGGTATCCAAATAAAATAAGTATTTCTAAGGCCAAAACGAGGCTAAACGTGTTGCCTGGTTACTGCTTGAAGCTTTAGGATAAGAGTCTTCAAGTTATAACATTTGGGCCAAAATTAGCCCGGCCCCGGGGTCACAAGTTTTACATGGGCTTATATCGGGAAAGCTTTAAAAATCGTCTGGTTCTAAACCATATGGCCTAGAGCTACCACATTTGGTATGTAGCTTCACCTAATGGACCTCTACTAAGATTCTACAAATTTAGCCATTTGGTCAGAATTGGCCTTGCCTCGGGGGGTGGGGGGGGGGGGGGGGGCGCAAAAGTTCAACAAGTTTATTACGGAAATTTTGAAAATCTTGTTTATAACCATACAGCCTTGACCTATATTATTTTGTATGTGGCTGTATCTTGTTGACCTCTACCAGGATTCAATTTATCATAGCACACAATTATAGCTTGAAATCGTAATTATAGGTCAAAAAAGGATGTGATCTTATTATAAAGGAACGAACTAAGTCTGTCTAAGTTCTACATTTTTAATTTCTCAGGTTCAGACTAGCTCAAAGACTAGAACAAAAACTAAACCCAAACTCAAAACCGAAACTGACTTTCATAGCTGTATTTATAGTTCTGTAACCTGAGCAACGACAGTCATACCTCTCTAGCTGATCACCTAGGCTGTCCGTGCTCAGAACAGATTACCTAATACGGCTGACTGATCCGGCAGTATTACGGTGTACTCACATCTAGGTCATCAACTTTATGCAGAGAGACCCTTATTGTTTTACATCCGCCCACACCTCATCAGAAAATTTCCGTGAAAGTCAATCATACATGTCGACATTAAAATATTTATAACACAATAACATGAATGACATTAAAATATTCACAACACAAAGCAAAACAAAGGACACAAGAACTAAAAATAAAGATTCACTAAGTATTCAGGAATCAAGGTCCATTAAGGCTTTGACGGACCGTTCATACGAGTAGACTATTTATTTTTTTTCCTGCACTTTATTGTCTCTTCCTCCTCAATGAAGGTCGCCTTCATTTTCCAATGTCCTGCAGGCTGCTGGCGTCCGTGGGGCTGGTGTTAATGGTATCTGTTGTCGGCTGAACCAGTGTTTCTGGCACAACCAAGTTGCGCTTTCCACTCCAGTGTCGACCGACAATTACCTAATTAACTCTTCTGGAATCCACGTCATGCGTCGACGTATAACTATTTCTGCACAGCGTGAAATGTCGTTTACCAGTTGACCCCATTTTAAATCCATTTTTTTTCCCACGTATTCCACCAAACTAGAACTTTCACTTTTACTTCTATCTGGTCGTCTGGTTAGCGTCCAAATAATACATAGGCATTATTGTATTTTGTGTGTGTGCGTGTTTTATCTGTTGATTAATATTATGACCACAAATATAGTCCCAGGTAAGATTCGAGGTAAAGTTAGGACAGTTTGACCCGGAACATTTTCAAGCACTAAATACTTGAGATAACAATGAAATACACGACTGTCGCTGGACAATTACGTGTCCAGGTTATCTATTCTTTTATGTCTGTAGTACCAAATATCCTAGAACATAATACATTAGTGGTATAATCTTCTGTATCCTTTATTAGAACGGCTGGCGGCATGCTTCCACTACTCTCCCTTGTCTGGAGCTCGACTTCAGTCGGAACCGCTCCCTTTTGCTTTGTCCTCCATACATTACGTAACCATTCTGGCAGACAGGTACTTTTTCGTGCACAATCATATTTACAACAACAATGAATGATAGTGAAGACGACTACTAGAGCAAGGCTAAGGGTAACATGGGGCCAAACAGACCATGGCAAACCCACATCTGGATAAACGACCTTTGCTAATTCGAGTTCTCGAAGCAACGAGTTAAGGGGTATATTTTCAATTTCTCTCAGTGCAGGCGGGATATTAATCTCCGTATTGTTGCAAAACTTCTCTTGATAAGGTTTCCAGACAGTGATTTCTGAGAAGTTAGCATAGGCTAGATCTAAAGTATTTTCTTGCGAAGTGTTGGACCTTCCCACGACAAAAGGTGTATTTATGGTGAAATACTTATTTGAGGCAGTGCAGCCAGGTTGAACACTGATAATACTAAAGGGCGGTTGCGACCTTAACTTGATTACTGGCCAGGCAGACAAGAGCAAATGTCAGACGCGTTCTGGCTAGAACCAACCAATGAACGTCAAACAAGTATTGTGTCATAGGCAAAGGGGCCTTTGTTACTTCTGCTGCACAGAATAAGGTAGTATCACTATTTGCATTCATAAAAAGGTTTATAATACACGATTTACTTATGCCAACAGGGTAAGCGGCACTGGGTACATTACAAAACTGAAAGTTATGTTTACTATAGCTGTCTATTTGACTATCCGTGAGTAACAGGTAGTTTTTCCTAGCTTTATCTATCAAGAAACCATCAGCCTCCAATCTGTAAGTGGCTAATAAACTAAATTTCTGTGAACCATTAATTGGCAACCGTTTTTTTTACAATAGTGACATGCCCCTTTTTGTCTAGTGTGGTCTACCTCCATTAGAGTCGGACTATTTGATTCCACTTACTCACTTTTTGTCTGGCCTAATCTTAATTGAAACGGTTTTTGCAAATTTTGTTCTCACGACGCGATTGTCACGGCTGCATTTAAAGTATCTGGATTATCTCTCATGATTTTTAATTTCATATCCCGGTACAACCCATCAATGAAATACCCCACTAACTGCTTCTGGACGGCATCATTAGTTTGACCTTCGAAAGCGTCCTCACCCAAGGCTAAAAGCCTTTTGGCATAAACTTGAATCGTTTGTTGTGGTTTTTGTTTTACTTTTCTCAAAAGCAAAAGTGCATGCTAGATTTTAGTTCAGTTTTGATCCTATTCCAATCATGAGTGGGATTTTCATCTATATATCTTTTCAAGTAGTCGCTGTCAGGCCCACGACTAGCTTGATACGCAACTAATTTTATTTTTTCGTCATGAATCCCTGTCAAGGTGGCGAATTTCTTTATATATTTTTTACCCAATCTTTAAATTCTTTAGGAGTGCTGCCATCAAAATTTAGGACGACTTTTGCAATACCTTGAGCCCCCATAGTAGTCGTCAAATGATTCATCTGTTCATCAGCAGATCTAAATAACTGGACAAATACCTGTTCTGCCATCATTAAAAGTTACGCAATTAAAAGGAAAAGCAACTTACGGTTTTCTGCTCTGGTTTCATCTTAAAATATCCAAGACCACTTTTTCCAGAATTTTGCACCAATTTTGCACCACTATATTCAAAAATGTTACATTTGCATCGTGTCCTCCACAAATGTCCACAGGTTCAATATTCCTTAATTTCTAGGAATAATCATCTTAGGTCACGGCACCAAAAGAAACAAGCCCGTCCCTTGTGTGATCTTATTATAAAGGAACGAACTAAGTCTGTATAAGTTCTACATTTTTATTTCCCCAGGTTCAGACTAGCTCAAAGACTAGAACAAAAACTAAACCCAAACTCAAAACCGAAACTGACTTTCTTACCTGTGGGTGCCAGTATTTGTAGTTCTGTAACCTGAGCAACGACAGTGATACCTCTCTGGCTGATCACCTAGGCTGCTCAAGCTCAGAACACATGACCTAATACGGCTGAGTGATCACGCAGTATTACGGTGTACTCGCTTCTAGGTCATCAACTTTATACAGGGAGACCCTTATTGTTTTACAAGGACTGAACTTGGGGTCACAATTTTCACATGAGCTTTTATAGAGAAACTTTATCAGTCCTCTTGTTCGAAACCTTTTGGCCAAAAATTGTAATGTTTGGTGTGTAAGGTTTATGAGCCAGTGGAGTGATACAGGGTCATCATGGCCCTCTTGTCTTCAAAATCAATAAGATTCAAGCTGTTGATGATTCAAAGCAACTGTGCAAGTTTCATGAAGATCTGATTACAAATGCGGAAGTAGTAATGTTAGTGCAGTTGGGGAATTTTGGGGGAATATGGATCCGTCATGCTTGACTGCACTAGAACATCCGG
The DNA here is from genome assembly GCA_945859785.2 of Tridacna gigas. NCBI lineage: Eukaryota > Metazoa > Mollusca > Bivalvia > Cardiida > Cardiidae > Tridacna > Tridacna gigas. Next base: position 13,729,194 of record OX244031.2, on the reverse strand, counting down.
GTCATTCACGTATGACTCTCACGAACAATGGGATACCTCTCGTATATCTACCAAGAATGTCACTCCCTCATGACGTCTTCTACTGATTCATACCAAGGAACAATTGGGGGATTATGGATCCGTCACGCATGACTGATCACGATGAATTTATGACAAGTGACGAGCTCCGTCGAGAGTAAGGATCCATTACAATATCCTTATACTTGTGTGATATCGATTTCAATATTGGCACACGTCTTTTAGGGTATCAAATTACCACTTTGATTCGGGGTAACCCTTTTTCAGTTCAAGGACTTGTTACATTAACAATCAGTTCGGTTCAGTTTATTTGCTCTGAACAGTAGTTCCTCGTCAACTACATGCAATACTTCATGTTGAACAGACAGACATGCATAAACTCACAACGTGGCGTGCGCGCACGCACACACACACACAAGCAAACAACAAATTTTTTTGTGCATGAATACCAAACAAATGCCAGGGCAAAATTCTATTTTTTTAGCTCACCTGAGAACGAAGTGCTCGAGGTGAGCTTTTGTGATCGTGCTGTGTCCGGCGTCTGTCGTCCGTCGTCCGTCGTCAACAATTAACCAAACGCCAGCTGTCAATCAAAAAAATCAATAAGCCAATCAGCGATCAGTATTTTTCCATCCAGAGCGGAAGCCGTCTTGCCGTTATAAAACCTAGACATTCTGAATCATTAGGAGCTATAACTATATATAAATGTATAGTATATTTATGAGAAAAAACTGATGAATAACTTTAAACTTGATATCCATTATTAATCCTTACGACTACAATTTCAAGATGCAGAGTTACACCAGGTAAAACTATTGTTGCAGAAGACAAATTCAGATTTAAAAGGAGAAATATAAACGAATACTTCTTGTTAACATGCTTTTTTATTGTCATAAATTTTCCAGAATTTCAATCTTGGCAACAGATTCCTGTTTCTTTACTAAAAGAAATGTATAGATAATATTTTAGACAACTGATTGGATTTTATCATGTTCAGTTATTTATTTCCTTTACCTTATTTTTCATTTAAATATGTACTCGGTAATTCATTTTCTTACCAAATTGAGTTGACTTGTTATTTTGAATGCTGGTTACATCTCTTTTGTTGAATCTTTTCCCCCTCGCAAATTATCCTTAAATAAAATTTGAGTCGACAAAATTCGGGTAAAAATGCTTTTCATATAGTCTTCATAGAAGTCACACCTAAACAGCCCCCCCTCCCCCGCTTTTAAAGTAAATGCAATGTAGGCACAGTTTTGACATTTGTTTAAAAATAAATGCCATCTTCCTCCATCAGTAAACCATTAAAAACTTTGTTCCCATTGGTCTCTGTATTTTAACATATCTATGAATGCAAACTTAAAGCCTGTTAAATTAAAGACGATATGCCACCCTATATATATAACCATCTTTCCCCTCCCTTTATTTTCAATCTTTTAATCTCCCTTAAACTATTATTTATTTATCGAAAATCAATTAGGTACCAATCAAGCCGTTTTCGTTTGATTTGTTGTATATGTTGCCACTTTTTACGCAAAACGTGGAGCAAGAGTTTATGCGGTATTCTTTTGATATCGGTATACCACCCCAAAAGCGTCTGGTACTGTCCTACTTGTAAAATTACACACACGTGTCATATCAGTCTGACTCTTTGTGACGTCTACAACCCCTTTCAACGATTATTAGTGTTTGAAATTTGGATTTTGCATGTTCAATGTGTAAGTCAATTTATTTTTCTATTACTCTTACAGCATAGTATTTAGCGGCGAATGCTTAGAAATATATTCATGTTTTTATTCTTTTTATTCTTCTCCTCGGTTTTTTCCCTCAAACTTGAAAAAATCAATTTGGTAAACCTATCATTTGTTAATGTATCTTCTAATTTCAATTCAAACATCTGGTAATCATATTGCCCTGTTAAAAACATGTATATTTCATTTGGTAATGTAAAAGTCTTGCAATTTGTAGTGAAATTATTGAAGCATATATCACAGACTAAGTAATGGAAAAATCTCTGTAACTTTAAAAAAGCTTATTTTTGTCCAGGTAAAAGATTAATTGCATTTGAAGACCAATGACTTTAAGAAATATTTAGGAAGCACGAGTTACATGTACACGTATTGTACCTACATTATCAAACGTAAGTGGCGTAAGAGGTGTAAGTCAACTGACTTCGAAATAAACAGTTTCTATTTCAATTTTTACCTATAAAACTTCGAAAAACCTAAATCCAAAAGATGTAACTACCTTTTCTCAAATTGTTCCCATGCTTATTTTATCTTGAACAATTATTTCGTGTTAAAGTATCTTCTGGTAACTTGCATATGTCTCCTAGCTAAGCCCTCGTGTCTGGGTAATGTTTGTCTAGATTTTTAGATTCGCGGGTCACGTGACATCAGTGGGAGGAGCGATCTATCGTCTGTCGTTTGGTTAATTACCTTGTGCGCACCCTACATTTTCAGTCATATACTCATGAAACTTGGTCAGAATGTTTGTCTTGATAATGTCTCGGACAGGTTCGAAATTGGGTCATGTCGGGTCAAAAAGTAGGTCACTGGGCCAAATCTTAGAAAAACCTTGGGTGCACTCTAGAGGCCACATTTTCAGCCTGGAACAGTTTGGTACAATGTTCGTCTTGATGATATCTTGGACAAGTTCGAAATTGGATCATGTCGGGTCAAAAAGTAGGTCACTGGGCCAAATCTTAGAAAAACCTTGTTTGAACTTACATTTTCAGTCTGAAACTTACGAAAATTGGTCAGAATGTTAGTCTTGATTATATCTTTGAAAAGTTTGAAATTGGGTCAAAAGGCAGGTCACTCCGTTAAATCCGAAAAACCTTGTGTCCATTCTAGAGGCTACATTTGTAGTCGGATACTCCTGAAACTAGGTCAGATTTTCTGTCTTGGTGATATCTCAGACAGGTTTGAAAGTGGGTCATGTTGGGGCAAAAAATAGGTCACATGGTCAAATCTTAGATAAACCTTGTGAGCACTCTAGAGGCCACATTTTCAGTCTGATGCTCATGAAACTTGGTCAGAATATTGGTTTTAATGATATCTTGGACAAGTTTGGAATTTAGTCATATTGGTTGAAAAAGTAGGTCACTTACATTTATGTGTTTTTCATCATTAAAACCAAGATCTCTTCAGCTTTATCAACTGTAGATGACTTTACTCAGGTGAGCGCTTTAAGGCCAGTGGCCTTCTTGATTTTCTTTAAAATCATTTATTACTTTTGTCATCTCACGTTTTACTCGATTCCGGCGTTTTTATGTGTCCTGTATCTCGCGGAAACACACAGCCTAGAGAGAGAGAGAGAAACGTTGTATTAGCACGAGGAAGCTAAATATAACAGATCGTAAAAGAAAAAAATGAGTAAAATGCAGTATATAAAGAACTGCTCACCAACCGCATCACCCCCTGGTGCCAGTCTACATCTTGACTGGGGTTGGCTGGACTGGAGGAGAGTTTATCATCACCCTCCCGGTAGAATAGTCTCCTGCTAACCTTTGCCTTAAAGATAAATGCGTAAAGGTGAAGAATTTTCGTACAGTTCGAAAACAGTTTAAGTACTGAAAAGGTAAGTAAGATAGATAAAATTTCTCCAGCGGCAGCATGTAAACTTTTAAACCTATATACAAGAGATATGAAAATTACAGAATCTATTCAAACTCGCAAACTTACCCGAATATTTAAGAAATTGAAATCTTATTCATAAAAAGACCCGATTCTAATTGCAATCCATTCTAAAGAAAGGGTCGTATGCGGTGAAGCCTATTTTTAACCATTTCCGCCATGACGTCCAGGGCTTTTAGCTTTTCGAGGACTTTGCCGATATCGGATCTTCTGGAGATTAGTACGGGTTCGTCAAGCACGTTGACGTTGTCGTAGGGCCTAAAATAACGGTAGCTCCCGGTCTCCACGTATCTCATTATGAATCCGAACGACAAGTTGATCTTGAACGCGTGATATTGTCGGTCATAGATCCCCTGTAGAGCCTGACCAATGTTAAATATTGTCATGCGTTGGTACATGGGAATGTTGTAAATCGACTCGACAGGGGCTTCCCTAAACTGCTCCAAGATCAGCGTTCTGTTAGTCCGGTAGCAGTCTCTCACTCTTCATTGACGGTCCGTTCTCGTTGATCCAAGATTCTTGCCCGTGTTGAAAGGGTTCGGGGTGGAGACCGGCACCGACTTGATAGTGCTGGTGCACTTGATGGGCGTGCAAAGCTTGTCTGTCTGGAAACTGAGCGGGACAACGACGCCATTTGTACGAAGTGGGTCCCGCTGTTGGGGTCGAGCTCGGTCCAGGTTGGGGACTTGATCGCCGCAGTTGTTTAGTCGGCGGTGCGTTTTCTAGGCTCTCACTTTGTCTCTTTTGAGGCTTCACTTTGTGTTTAATTTTTTGATGAAATTCGAGTTCCCGGGCGGTTTTTAAAAGGACCTCTCATTGATTGCAAGGAAAAGTGACCATACACTGACAGTTTGCCTCATACTGACGCGATTGATCTCGACGGTTGTACGTTTTCTCACATCTGGCACAGGCATGTAGAGTTTTGTTGTGAACCCCTTTCACCTGCCGCACCAAACTTCTCTTCTGAATAAACGTCTTCGTGCATTGGTCACAAGCAAACCCCTGAGTGTCTTTGTCGCTTTGGTTATTGGTTTGTTTCTCTTTCCTGAAAAGTAAAGCGACTGTTGAGTCATGGAAAATAAAAAAAACGAAATAACAATAATAATAATAGAGAAAACTTACAAGGGCGCTCGCTCCTTCTGTTTGACCGGGGATTTTAAAAAATCCAGCAATTCGTCTGCATCGTCAACAGACCATGGGCGAGGACTTGCTTGATTTTGGATTACTTCATTGGCAAGCAATTAATTCAAAGCTTCCTGAACAAATGGATCGTCTTGAATGCCGTAGTCGCTCGCAAAGGCTAAAAATTGGTCTGCCGACGGCCCTTCCTTCAACAAAGCTTTAACAACCGCTTCTATCCCTAGTCATTTTTTTTTTTCCCAATCAGTTGGATTGCAGATGGAACACTGTAATGCACCCAGTTGGTTACAATGATCGTCTATCAAGTAACACCGTTCAACTGAAAAAAAATGCCGATGTAATTATTTATTTGTATCGAATGCAACAAATCTCGACTCGATCCGATCCCGAATAAGGGAGATAAATTATCGCGTTTGTATGATTTCCCGACAGTGCGCCTCGCTGAGTTGTTCACTGCACAACAGCCTGGGGACAAAGGAGAAATTGCTCAGCTCGACTTTCCTCTGAAGGGGCGACCTTTTGTTAATGTTCAGTACTGAAACTCGAGCAGACTGACATCAGTACCGGGCTATGATATTTACCCTTTACGGCGAATGAAATTAATTCTTTACATATTGCTCTAAATGATTCGTGTACAATAAGTGTAATTTTAGTCGACTGCCAAGACTTAGAAACGAGTCTAAAACAATTTGATTATATTGTTTGCATTGTATGACATAATGCGCTGTAAAGTTCTATTGTTTTCAAAATTAAGATCACCGGTGAGTCTTTAACGACACATATTTGGTCTTGCAGACCGCACCCGCTCCTATTGTCGAGAGTCTAAACAATTCGAGTACATTGTTTGCATTGTGTGACATAATGCGCTGCAACGTTCTATTGTTTTCAAACCAGTGATCGCCGGTGAGTTATTAACGAGATATGTTCGGACTTGCAGACTGCACCCTCTCCTATTGTCATGAGTCTAAATGATTTGAGTACATTGTTTGCATTGTATGACATAATGGGCTACAACCTTCTGTTTTTTTCAAATCAACGATTACCGGTGAGTCAATAACGAGACATGTTCAGACTTGCAGACCGCACTCTCTCCTATCATTTGAAAATTAAGTTCAGTCTAATATTCATGCCGGAGATGAATGATCGATGAGTATGAACAATGACATACGGGTTGTAATTTTCGCCATGAAACAAGATCATTCAGTCACGCAATGGATAAAACTTATTCTAGTCTATACCTATTCCGAAAAAAAGCATTGTTGACACATTACCATACTTATTCATTGTACTATTGCAGGGATTGTTCTCATGCACTAAAATGCTCTGATATTTACAGTGCATCACGCTTGGGAAGAACTTTTTCTAGCCTAAAATTGAGCTCGTTATCCTTTTTGTACTGTTTAGTCTAGACATCTGATTTTGGTCAAGTGTTTTTTATTTATCATTACCGCCTTGTCTTACAATGTACTGTTTCATTAAATAAAGAACATTAGGACACAAAGCGTGCAACTTATCGACAGTGAATGACCACTTTGATTTTGACTGTGAAAAGGGGTAGCTTGCTCAGTCTTATTTTCAATTTCAGTTTGAGGCAATAAAGATTAAAGAAGAATTTAATAATTTGAATGTAAAATAAAATGATTAGAATTCGATATACAGCTGGTAAGTTTATGTAGTCCTTGATCTAACCCGGTCATTGAACAGTGGAGACAAAATGGGTAGTAATCTGATCTTCCGTTTGCCAATTGAAATCGATACCTAATATACGGACCAGATTGTATATTTTTTATCCTTTACACTGGATCGAACTTTCGCATATTCCGATTCATATTCATTTTCTAAAGGTGTATGACTTAGCCCAAAAAAGAGCTATCCGATGATGATAACAGTTTCACCCCACTATTATGTAATACCGTGCCACCAAACCCATAGCGGCAGAGGCAGCAGGCACTCTGTCCGTTGTTCTGTGGAATGCGTTCGAGGGTGAGGTCATTAAGGTGTGGCAGGTAAACGGAACTCATCCTATTGTTCCGTGGTATGTATCAGGGGGGTTCCAGGGCTTGCAACAGACCCGTGGTATGAGTCATGGGATGACCTCATCAAGGAGTGGCAGGTTAACCGTCTATCGTTCTGTGGTATGAGTCGTGGGGGCTTCAGGCTGGCAGGAGACATATGATACTCGCCCAGTTGTTCTCGGAATATTATCCCATTGTTCTCCGAATAATATCCCTATTGTTCGTGGGTACTCGCGCATTAGCTGCAGGGGCACCAGGCATTGTTCTGCGGTATGCCTACCGAAATGACATCATTGTCTCTAGGCAGACAACCGATACCCACCCCATTTTTCCCAGAATAATACCCCATTGTTTGTGGGCAGTCACGCGTGGAATACTCCATTGTTTTTGGGCTGTTATGCGTGACAGCACCTTTGCACCGTTCACTCTGCCCAAACGATTGTTATGTACTACGTGCGGACTTTATGGCCTAATCAAGAAATGAAAATTTTCAACTTCTGATGGCTACTCTTACCATAGATATATACATTTTTTTTTTTTTTTTTTTTTTTTTCCAAAATCAACAGGATTCGAGCTATTGATAAGATAACAAACTCTGCAAGTTTCCGAAAACAAATGAAGACTATATTGCGTAAACAAGAAAAAGACTAACGGATAGACGGACGAACGACGGAAACCACGCCATGACACAAGCTGTTCTGGCTGTCAGTCAGTAGAGCTAAAAATCATAAAATGTCCTTACTTTTGGAATTTCACAGTCAGTAGAGCTAAAAATCATAAAATGTCCTTACTTTTGGAATTTCAATGCTGTTGATGCTTACCTGACTCTGCGGCACACCGGAGGTCAACATTCCAATGGCCCGGGCACGTTCTTCGATAGTCATTCTAGCCATATTTTATGATTTTTTTCTGATAGTACGGTCAATAACGAATACCTTGGTGAACCCTTGTGGGTAGAGTCCATCTTCCCTACTTTGCAGGGCCAACTTGTGAAAAAATAATAAATGTCGCAATATGACATTTGGGACTGAGGTCGACAAGATTTTTATCATTGAAAAGGTACACATATATCATAATGTGAAGAATGCAAAATTGCCATGGTGTAACATCTGTTTTTTTTTTTTTTTTGATTAACTTTAGAACCTAGCCGATTAGAAGTTGGTTTAAGTTTATACAGTATAAACGTATACTGTCTTTTCCTCTATCAGAGGACTCGGCTCTAGAATTTTGTTCAGAAACGATGATATATTTGTCCATTGAATAAATTGTGATGGAACCTGGAGGCTTTCGGCAAATGGAGAATGTGCACATAACGCGCACTTTCTTTTTTTTACCACTTCGTTTTAAAGAATGGATACAAGTCGGCTTGAGATGTTAAAGTAGTGTACACATAAAATATGAATTATTGGAAAAGTAAGGAAGACAAATACAATCAAATACGATTCAAATTTATTGAAATATGAAATGTTTGGCATTTTATTGTCAAAATGGCTGACTAATTGGCAAACACATCGTATTAAGCCTAATTCAAAATTTCACGTTTTAGAGCGGTACTGCACTGATCCCCCAAGATGACCAAAAGGTCAGAGCCATATGGCAGTGACCAAAATCCAAAGTTTCAAAATTAAAGAAGTGCCGGATAATCGGACGAGATTATATCTTATGTTCCGGATATTCGGAAACAATCCAAATTATATCAAGTAATATAGACAGGCCGGAATATCGGACCACTAAAAGTACATCGGAATATCGAATGTTAAGACTAGTTATCAGACCGGCCGGAATATCGGACCTATTAAACTTCACCGGAAAATCGGATGCTACAACTCCAACTATTCATACTTTTAAACTGACTATACAACATATCATAAAGAAGCATGAAAAGATGCAAATTCGCCGGATATCGGACTTTAATTTAAATGCTCTTGTTCTCGAATTAAAGCAATATGAACTAAAATCTTTTGATTAGTTGAAAATATAACGAAGTGTTTGCCATACAGGATTGCGCTTATATGCCAAAACTTGACTGTCAAACGAAGGATGACAGGCAAGTACCGCCATAACAAGAAAACCCAATTACTAAACTTAAATGGAAATGGCGGTATAGCGCATTAGTCAGCCATTTAAGGGGGGTAACACAGTGTTTCAGTTTGACAAAAAGCAAACGATCCATTCACTATTGACTCTAACATGATGGATAAACCTTGCTCTGACAAATGAACTTTGTCTCTAAATAAGGATGGATCCTCAAAAATTAAAGGATATCGAATGTAGCCACCACCAAGATTAATACATAATTTGGCTAATGTAGAATTTAACCGCTTTCTGGCCTTGTCCAACTTTGCATGATTTTGTTCACCCCTATACTGTAACCTAGAGATAATTTGAGACCAAACAATCCTAGTGTTTGGCATTTATGATGAAATCTTCTGAATACTATCTTTTAAAAGGTAGTTAGTGACGGACAAAGAAGTTTGGCCTAAATTATTTCCACCACAGTGAATAACAATCATGTAGGGTGGTGGGTGATAGTGAAGCATTTCTTGAATTGTATCCACTAAATGCTCCACCCTCATACCTGCTTGATACCTCCATTGAACATTACCTCCTAGTTGAGTCAAGCCAAGTGTCTTATCATAAGAAAACTGGAAGAGATCTCTGATAATAGATGACCCTACAATCCAGACTTGAAATAAATCTGTAATTGAATGTAATGAAATTAATATCAATATGAACTACCAACCTTAAAAAGGCCTTATATATGTCTTGTAAGCAGATGACTTCCAGCGACCGTATTTCTGAATATCACTTTCAGCTGAGCCTTTACTGTAAAGGTAACTTGCCCCTCCGATTCTAAAAGAATGACTGTGAAAAGCCGAATCTTTGATGTCCAAAAATTCCATGCTTTTCTTTAGCACTGAACGAAATTGGTAGGGAGTGAGCGGTAAACCATTTGCGTGACAAAGGAATTGTCCAGCGCAGTTTGGCCTAATTTTTCTGTAATGGTCAAGATTGTTTTTCAAATTTCCGGAAAATAAACATGTCAAAGGGATCTCGATTAATGTACCTTGACCTAATTGATCGGTCTTAGAAAAAGGTAGAAGTATTGTAAACTTCGAGTCTGTACATCTAACTCCCGAAATTGGAAATGTTATTTCACTCACCCTAAGTAAACCATAGAAGGCAAGCTGAAAAGCAACAGTAAATAGTACCTGTTCATAACCGGATTTGCATACAAAACGTAGAGAATTGCTAATTTTTTGTAACAAATTTGCACCAATTGGTTTCCTAGAATCTTTTCTGGATTGTGTTCTGCGCATACCTTCCAACAACTTTTTAACAATAAAAAAGTTAGTTTCGTCTTTAAAACTGTTTAGTTTGTTATAAAAGCTGATAGCATAAATATGACTATTGACCGTTCTGTGTGCATACCCTTTCATTGACATATGCGAGATATATTTCATTATCTGTACTGCCTGAGGAGGCCATTTGGCTTCAGAATAAGTAGCCTTTCTAAAGGCATCAAAGGAATCTAACCCAGATTGATAGCTTCTACGAGTACTGTCGGAAATAGATCCTTCTAGCAACCGAATAATCTCTGGTCTAAAAGCTGAACAAATTCCTGTGGAATGGAAAGAGGTGTTTTAGAAGCATTGTCAGGTAAAACGCTAATTAAACGGGGTATTTGAAGACGACTAAGCGCATCACAGATTACATTCTTCTTTGAAGAGATATGCACAGCTCTAAGCTGTATATTTTTAAAAAGAGGAGCTGTAAAACTAATTTTCTAACAAAAAACAGAACCCGATTGTTGCGCGATGTCTTTTTGTTTAAAATGTGTACTAAACTTAAATTGTCTGTATGGAGTATTATCTTTTTACCCTTTAACTTTTCATTCCATAAATGAAATGCCAAAAGAATAGGGACCAGTTCCAAAAAGGTTATATCTTTAAAAATGGATTCATCCCAGTTTTCTGGCCATTTCAGAATAGCCCATTCACCATCTAAAAAGGCCCCACAACCCAATTTTTTGTTACCTGCAGCATCAGTATATAAATGTAGATCATGATCAGAGACCCAGTCTAAATCACTAAAAACAGACACACCATTAAATTTTTGTAGAAACAATAGCCAAACTTTTAAGTTTTCCCTAATCTTAATAGAAATGCGTATGAAATGATGAGGCTTTTTGGCCTGAGACATGGCCCGATAAAGCTCACAGTTAAAAGCACGGCCTGAAGGAATTGCTTTTGTAAAGAAATTAAGTAGACCAACTAATGACTGAAACACAGACAGTCTAACCTTTTTCATGGAAATAATATTTTGTATTGAGTTTTTAGCTCGATTGATTTTGTCAATTGGAACATTTATTTCCATAGCAATAGAATCCAGCTCATAACCTAAATAGATGAGCTTTGTTTTGGGGCCTTCAGTTTTGTCAGGGCTTAAAGGAATGCCTATATCTTTGCAAACAGATTCAAATTGAGTCATCAGGATTCTACAGTTGTTTGTGGAGGCTTGCCCTAGGAAAATGAAATCATCTAAATAGTGGTCTAAATATTTAGACTTAGAAACAGTGGAACTTATCCATTGCAATGCTGTTGAAAATCTTTCAAAAATTGCACAACTAAGAGCTGCGCCTTGTGGTAAACATTTTTGAATCCATATTTCATTATTATATTGAATACCTAATAGCTCAAAATCTTTAGGTTGAATTGGGCATAGATTGAAGGCAGACTGGATATCGAGTTTACCTAACAAAGCACCTTGCCCCAACTCTTGTATCATATCAATAACATTGTCAAGCTTTGAATATTCAACGGAACAAAAAGTAGGGTCAATATAATCATTAACGCTTTCACCGAATGGATAAGATAAATTGGTTATCAAACGCCAGCCACCTGATTTTTTTTTTTAATTAATCCAACTGGATTGATGCGTAAATTTGAAAAAGGTGGATTTTTGAATGGGCCTAAAATGCGCCCTAATGAACATTCTTTTTTAAGTTTTTCCTTTAAAACATCTGGGTGTAAAATAGCTGATTTCAAATTTTTTGAATATAACGGTATTCGCGGCCCAGAAAACTGTAAAGAAAAGCCATTTTTTAAAACCAGACACTAGAAATTCAGTTTCATGTTGATCATAGCCAGAAAGCCAAAATTCCAATCTATCAACTTTAACAGGCGTTTGGCCTAAATCTAAAAGACGGTCCCGGAGTCGTGAATCTTGGCCTTGGTCTAATTGGTCTAATTGGGCCTCTTGGCATAGGTCTGAAATTGATCATTGTATTTCGATTATTATGCCAGCAATTTAATGCTGGGTGATTACCTTTACAAATTTTGCAATAATGTTGATATATAAAGTTGTGCCTATTACAATATCCTGTATCATTATATGAAAAACAAAATTTTTGACTTGTTTGATTACTTTGCGGAGTCATTGTAAGAAGCCAAAGTTCCCCATCAACTGATGACCATTGCGGGTTTTGGGATTGAGCAAGTTTTTGCCTGAATAGTCTGTCATATTCAATCCATCCATCTGCATTTCTCTTTTGTGCTAATCGTAAAGTGTTAAGATATGTCAATAAAGATGATGCAAGGTCAGGCCTTTTCATTATCAAAATCTGAGTGTAAATTAAAAATGCATCTGTCCAAATTTCTATAGAAGGGATAGCTTTTGGTGTTTCATTTCGAACAATTAAATTACCCCCCTCAGCTACCCCTACATTCTGGGTAGATTTACTGATGGAGTTGTCTTTCTTTTTTAATAATTGCTCCAAATTTATGAACTCACCGCTCCAAATTTGCTCTTTGATTTTTTGTGGAACATGTAAAATCATAGTAGTACAAGATATTTCATTTAGATTATTACCTTGGCTTGGTTGAAGATTACTTTGATAATCAGGAGCAAAATTAATTGGCTCAGGTTGTACCACTGAAGGCACAAAAGGTTCAGCCTGCACAGACAATAAAGATTGGGTTGGCTCCTGACCCAATGGGTTCGAGTCGACAGTGACACAAGTAGCTGGTGTTGACCCCGAGACAACAGGCGGGACATCTGAAGAACATTGTGTGCAAGTCGCCGTGGCCACAGTCTGGACTTGTACCTCAGCTGGGATGGGGGTAGGGCGGGTTTTCTTCTTGCCTGCATGACTATGAGGCGTAGAGGATCTTTTCCTTGAATTTTGACGTCTCGGTGGCATGGTATTATATGTTCATGAAATGAAATGGAGAAGAGGGGGTGTATAGACTATCGTTTATGTCTAAAAACCATATTCACGTGTTAAGCACGAAAACTAATGATTTTTAATTGCAATCCAATTAAAACAGACCATTTAAATAGACAGACAGGGGAAAATATTGCTACATGAATAATAAACGCGATGCAAACACACTTTTTCTAAAAATAATCGGAAAATTAGAATTTTGTGTATAAAAATGTCAAACAAACCTTTCTCGACTTTGAGCAAAATCAAATAGGACGATCCAGCATGTTGCGTAACTCTTTTTAAAAGTACACCAGCCTTAGACAAGCCCTCACGAGTTATCTTTCTTTCCAATAATAGTGCACATTTCAAGACAAGCTTTAAATATGCCGTATTATATTTAAAGTAGCGTACACATAAAATATGAATTATATTTAAAGTAGCGTACACATAAAATGTGAATTATATTTAAAGTAGCGTACACATAAAATATGAATTATATTTAAAGTAGCGTACACATAAAATATGAATTGTACCACTTGAGATAATTTTAGTTCATAACACTAACGCTCCTGTTACAAAACAGTGTACATGTACATTGAAACCATTACTGATCGTACCATGTTAGTAGTTATTCTAGCTAATACAAGTGTGCCTCCTATGGTTTATCGCCGATAGAGTGTCACCTGATTGAAGTTAAACCATTAAAATTTCAGATAGAGTATGATTGTATAAACCACTCTTCGATACTAACGGTAGTTTATCTCTGTACGATGTCGTGGTTGGTTAAGCGGTTACACAAATATATAACTCTAACTCGATAAACCTTTCATTAACAGTTATATTATTGTTTGTTTGGGGGAATACTTGTTTAAAACCACGAACCGTGACGAGATGTTATAAACGTTATGAAGTTGGGTACGTGATTTTAAACCTGTTGTCCCAAACATAAACTGATAATGAAAGGGTTATCGAGTGGGAGCTATGCTTGAGTTCCCCATTCTTTGTTTTTGTTTTCTACTTTTGTTTGTTTACTTGTAAACAAGTGAAGCATGACCGCCGTTTAAGCGTTATGAAACCGCTTTGACTTGTCACAACTTTGTTTCCGTAACCGTGTTCTCTTTCCCGATATTTGCCTCGTTCTAAGCGGAGTTGAAATGAGTATGTTTGTATAATAAACTGATATTGTCGCCGTGTCCATATTGTAGAGGCAAAATACCTGGGCACATGATACCAAAGTAAACGCCAAAATAGACGTTTTCTTTTAAAGGGAGGTAATTCATTATGTCAGTAACTTTTAAGCATGCACTGCATCTCTTAAAGATGCTCCGCTTGATATACTTTTTTTTTTTTTTTTAATTTTTACAAGATATTGGAAAACACTATGTCTGTGCAAAATCTAAAAAAAAACAAATCTGTCCACTGAAAGTGTTTTTATTGCAGAAAATTGATCAGAAAATAAGTGTTTGTTGATACGTAAAAACATTTCTAATTGCTACTGTGATCTGTATAGTGCCTTAATTATTTTGGTTAAGCCTTTTCAATATTGGCAAACATCACATTTCTAAGAAAAATCATTAAGAAAAATCATTTATTGGAGCAGTATTTTTACTTTTTTTTCCCAAGGTTTGAAATTAAAGCCTATTTTCTGTAATTTTGACAAGAGTTACCCCTTAGAAGAAATATATCTTGGTAATTTGCCCCGTAACATATGATTTTCTTTTCGTTTTTTTACTTCGCATTCATGATATCATCTGAGCGAAAATGAAAAGAAAAATCTATCCGTGGAAAAAAACTGTGGCATGTGTCCTTAAGTGACAAGTTAAAGCAGTTGCTCGATATACTGTTGGGTTGATTTTTTAGTTTTTGTTGTTGCTGTTGATAGTTTATTGTCGATAGAGTGTCACATGGTTAAGTTAAAGCATTAGAACTTTAGGTGAAGGAGGTACTTATCATGCTTCGATGGTACCATGACGCAGTTTGTTAACCCTTTACCACAGTCCCGAGTTTTAACGACCCTGATGAAGAATGCTATTGAAAACATTGTAGGAAAAGGAGAAACTGCCGGTAACCCAGCATTTTCTCTTTTTTTCGTACAATGTTTTCTACCACTTATGAGACGGGTTTTGTCATTTGAGATGCACTTGATTTATCGTCTGCAAATGCTTCCAATTTGGACCAGTCTATTTAAAAAATGTTTTCGTTGGTAAAGAGTTAAGCGATTGCAAGTGATGACATAAATATACCGGAGTTATAGCTCTTACTCGATAAACGTTTCATTATCAGTTTATATTATTGTTTATGTTTGGGGTAACAGGTGTAAAATCACTTACCATGACGAGGTAATTTATAAACCCAACTCGATTATATTTATATTATCTCATCATGGTTCGTGGTTTCCATGTATTCCCAAAAAACAAACAATAATATTAACTGTTAATGAAAGGTTTATCGAGATGGAGTTATGTAACTCTTACTCGATAAACCTTTCATAATAATTTTGATTATTGTTGTTTGTCTTTTTGGAATACATGTTTAAAATCGCGGACCGCGACGAGATAATATAAACATTATCCTGTTGGGTTTATCAATGATCTCGTCACGGTACGTGATTTTAAACCTGTTATCCCAAGCATAAACAATAATATAAATTGATAATGAAAAGTTTATCGAGTAAAAGCTATACCAATGTTGTGTTTTTGTTTTCGACTTTTGTTTGTATACAAGTGACACTGGACTGCCGTTTAGGTATATTGTTACATACGTTTGTACTGTAAATATGGTTAATGAGAAAAATAGACGAATGGATAAAAAATTTTCTGTCTAATTAAAGTCTTGTCAAATCTATCATGTTTTTTTTTTCTGAGATTGGAAGCTTAGTGTAATTTGTACATTGACGTCATGCGTCTCAAGGGACTCTGTGATGTAAATTCTCAGCCCATCCCTCTGCAGTGGAAATTTCCAAAGAATTTGATAACCAAGTTCGGAGTTTGCGGTTTGTGCTGATCAAGATCTGATTGCGAAAAAAGGTGTATTCTCATCTTGGATCTAAACTGTCCGATGTGTTGCTATATTCTGCCCGAAAAAAAAAAAACTTTACCAAAGAATCCCGAGTTTTAACGACCTTTGAAATGAAGGCCTCTGAAAACATTGCTGGAAAAGGAGAAAATACTGGTGACAAGCATTTTCTTCCTTTTCCCACAATGTTTTTAAAGGTTTTAAAGTCAAATCTCATCATTTCAACCACGCTTAATATGCAGCCTGCATATGCTTTGAATTTGGACACAGTCATACTTTTGTCGTCTGGTAAAGAGTTAGGCGTTGAATCACAGCTAAGCCAAACTCTTGCCAAGGATTGATAATAGTCATTGCGACAGGATTTATTTCTCGCTTGGCGCTGAACATTGTTTGACGGTGTATTTGTGGGAATGCAGCCAATGGCTTGGAAAGAGTTTTTTCGGAAAGAACTGGTAAAAGAAACGCTCGCCCCCGTCATGCATCTTAACCCTTGACCTTCTAAATAACCAGAATATTGCTATTTAAAACTTACTTTTTGGAGAAAAATATCTCCTTATCGGACAGTGTAGATCAAAGATCAGACTGCACATTCAGTGCAGTCTGATCTTGATCTACACTGTCCGCACAAGGTCAGCGAGTTGCGCTTACCAGCCTAAGGATTGGATAATATTGAAACTCGACAAAGACGAAACAAGGTGGGACATTTAATCATGCCATCTAAATTCGCCTCCCCCCCCCCCCCCCACCCCCCTAAAAAAGAGAGAGAGAAATTTCGATATGTGAAGTTGCAAATGTAATTTCACAGCAAATGTTCGAGTAGTGTGAAATCGAGTAGCAGACTGTATATCTTCATAGTTGGACGACAAGACCTGCACAGTATGCCGATAATAAATACAAAAAGTACCTGTCTTTCCTGTGGATTTAATTGTGATTTATATCTCTTTCAACATTATTTCAGTCATATCACGGTCACGACTCATTTATTCCTTTACCGCACAATGCCGCCTTTTAACGACCCAGAGAATGAAGCCTTTTGAAAACATTGTGGGTAAAGGAGAAAATGCTGGTAACCAGCATTTTCTCCTTTTCCCACCATGTTTTCTACCCCATCAAAGAAAAATTGCAACATTTGAGCACCACTGAAATTGTCGTCTGCATTTGCTTTGAATTCTGACATGGCTAAAATTTTGTCGTCTGGTAAAGGGTTATTTGTCTGTAAGGGTTCTTAATCCTTAACCTGCTAAAAAATGTTAAGTCTTTGCCAAACGACAAAATTTTAGACTTGTCCAAATTGAAAGCAGATGCAGACGACAAAGTAAATGCGACTGAAAAAGTGAAATTTGGATTGGGAAGGGTTAAAAACATGGTGGGAAAAGGAGAAAATGCTGGTTATCAGCATTTTCTCCTTTTCCCACGATGTTTTCTAAAGGCTTCTTTCTCAGGGTAGTTAAAATCGGGATTGTGTGGTACAGAAATTTAAATGAAACTTTTCAGACAATGGTAAAAAAAAATACTGCAATTTCAAAGTTATTAACCCTTAGGCTGCTAAACGCGACTCTTTGACCTTTAACGGACAATGCAGATCAAGATCAGACTGCACAAAACGTGCACTCAAATCTTTGATCTACACAGTTCAATACGGTATTTCTTCCTGGTGTAATCAATTTTGAAATCTCAGTATTTCGGCTTTTACTATTGTGTGGAAATTTTCATTTATCAGTTTAAGGGGTAACTGGGGAAAATATCTCCTTAGCGGACAGAGTATATCCAAGATCAGACTGCACGTTCTGTGCAGTCTGATCTTGGATCTACTTGGATCTTGTACCACAGGCCTTTGAAGCTCCATTGGTTTATCACGGATCACTAATATTTTCCTTGGTCGAACATCGAACACTTATACAGGGACAATTGTGCATCGCCTGTATGTGTAATGGATACTGAAATTGTCACGAACACCGTTACTATAAATAGCACAATGACGACTGCCTCTATGTTGTATATAGTAAGTCTTGCTATATAGGATATAGAGGCAGTCGTCAGTATGCTATTTATAGTAACGGTGTTCGATAATGAAAAATTCCGTATCCCCTGATAGACCAATAGATTTCCAGTGGCCTATGTTTGTACACTGGCCGTAAACGCGCACTGAGTCGCGCTCAGCAGCTTATGTGTTAAGTGTCGTGCCTAATGACAGTCCAATCGATGTATAAAAAAAGCCAGCGCTTCGAGCAGGAATGAAACAGGAGCCTCCGGGATTCGAATCTTTTACCTTTGAGCCATGCAGGATCCCTCGAGTCTCTTTTAGCCGCAAAGAGATAAATACGCGTCTGATGACTGAACCCTTTTCCCAACAATAACGTAGGATCAGCATTTTCTCCTTTTTCCACGATACGTTCTACTCTTTCAAAGACGCATCTTGTGTGATACACATTTTATTTGTTGCCTATAACTGCTTTCAGTTGAGACAAGTCTAAACAAGGTTTTCTGGGGAAGAGGTAACTATGTAACACAGTTAATATTAAACCTACTAAAGTCTACACTCAATACATTTGAGCCATTTGCTTTGGGAAAAGGGGGCTTACTGCATCGCTTTGATGCATTATACCCAGCAAGTCATCACATGATTAGGGATCAATAAAATCCATTTTGTCTAACAGCAAACTGTATCATAAGGTAAAATGCTCCTTTGACATACAGAAAACTGACCAAAAGCGAAAAGTTTCGGCCCAGGTCAGCCTGCGCGGACTGCGCAGGCTGACCTTGGTCGATATTTTTCGCAGATGCATTAATCCCCCTTTTCATAGAGCATGGCTCATTTAAAAACGCAACACTAGTTGTTGGTTGAAAATCTGACGGAAGATAGGTATTGATCTATAGTTTGCCTTTGATTTTGTGCATCATCTAATTGAATATCAATGAATTACAGTAAATAATGTAATTCATTGATATTCAATTAAATGATACACAACATTTTGTCAAAATGGTTTAAAATTTTCAAGCAGAAAATGACATAAAAAGTTCCTTACCGCAAATCAAAAAGTCACATGACTGATATCGATTATGGCCACTCCAAGCATTTGTCAAAAAATTGCCTGCTTAGTCTCATTGACTATAATTGTGAAATGATTCCATGCTGTAGGATCTTGTCCCATTCTTCCAGAAGGGCTCTGCAAAGGTCCGGAACTGTTGTCGTTCGTTAACTGTGGTATGCACACGGCTTTTCAAGATAAACCATGACCCAATAGACACCACCGTTCGAAAAGGCTTCATTTGAGCAGTATTGGTTACCGTTTGAATCTAGGACTTAATTTTCAAAACTCAAGGATCGTCGTCACACGTAGAGTTTGGCCCTGGTAGAATGAGCATTGCAGTGATGCTTGCATTATCGAGCATGACCAATAGGGTTTGAACAGTTCGTCTTTTGGGCAAGCAGAACCCAGTTCATAAAAACATGGCTTGCATTGTTTTAACCCTTAACCTGCTAAATGAATTAAAACTTTCAAACCGATAGTAATCAAAGCGCTGAAGGCCTGGGCATCAGAACGGGTGATGAGGTTGGAAGATAAGGCCCATAAGCTAAAAGTTGCTATCACATTTGTACAGGCTTAAAAACTGCTATCACATTTGTACAAAGTAATAAAATACTATCTACATGTTTCACACTGATATTCTGTGGAGCTGACAACAAATATAAATTTGTAAATGTCATTATAATGAATATTTTTGTATTGCCTTGGCCTCATGGTTTTTATGAATTGAAAAGAGATAATTTTCGAAGGATTTTCAGTTTCTTAATTTCTTTCTGTACGTTGCTTTGGCAACAAATCAAAATGGTAACAAACCAAAATGAGCAGCGTGCAAAAATTGCTGATACAGGACAAGTCCGGAGAATATTTCTGGAAGGTGCAAAAAATCCACAATGACCAAGCAATGAATCACACACAATCACACACACACACACACACTTTTTTTTTTTTTTTTTTTCCATTTTACCATACTCAGTCTAAAAGTTGAAATATCTGCTGTAAATGCCACTTTTCAATTTTCCCCATTGAAAGTCTATGGAATCTCCAAGTTGCCAGTTAGAAAGCTGATTTTGATAAACAAGAGGGCCGTTGGACCTTAAGCCCTCATCTGAGTAAAGTCATCTAGGATTGATTAATTTGAAGAGCTCTTTGTTGTGTATGTATATGGAAAACACAAATGAGCCATCTAAGCATTTGATCATCGATCACCCGAGATTTGCCAGTTGTTTCTTTCAGTATTAAGCGCACGAATTTGCAGTTATGAACAAGCTCACTAGAAAAAAAATTCTCAGTCAACACTTTCGTACGATTACCATCGCACATCTATCAAAGTTTGTTGTGAAATTAAACATTACTACGATGTTCAAATCAAAGTATTTTTATCATTTCAAGAGATCGTTTCTTTCAGCGTAGTGAAATGGATTGCAGGCGGTACTTTTCACTTTTACTCGGGGTTCTCCGTAAATGCTTGGATGGGGTTGAAATTTTGGTATACGATTCCTATGGCCTCGGGCTTGGCAAGCCAAGCCCAGGCCAAAAACCGAAATGTTGCTATTTCAAAGGAATCTTTTGGTGAAAAATATCTTATCCGATAGTGTAGATCCAAGATCAGACTGCATGTTCTGTGCAGTCTGATCTTGATCTACACTGTCCGCAAAAGGTCATTGAGTCACGCTTAGCAGTCTAAGGGTTAAATGAAACTTAAAGTTTTGCGTTTTAATCTGCTATTTTGGGTAAAAAACGTAGATAAGCATACAATAGATCGCAGTATGATGGTGCATCTGCACATACGGCTGTTTTGAACAGAAATTTTCTCCATCAGCAGAAAGTTAAATTGTTCGACCGGGCGCATTGTCACCTGAACTGGCACTAACTGAGCATGTCTGGGATGGTTTGAAAAGATGTGTGCAAACCAGAGTTAACCTCCAACAATTCTGGAACTTTGCACAGAGCCCTTCGGGACGAATGGACAACATCCCACAGCATGCGATAGCTTCACAGTTCTTGTTAATTAGACGAAGCTAGCAAATTTTAAATATATAAGGCGTGATCATGTGTTAACCATATTACTTTTTCATTTGTTGTAAGGAATTTTTGTATCATTTTCTGTTCGGAAATTTTTTAATCGTTTTAACGTAATTTTGTGCATCATTCAATGGAATATCATTGAGCAAATTAGATCAAAATTTATCTTCGACTGACTTTAATTTACAAGTAGTGTTGCGTTTTTAGATGTACTGAGTGTATTATTACAAGTGAGGCAAAGGGTTGTTATTGTCAAGATAGACATGTAATAGTGTTTTTAATTTCCCACAACGCACGATAAGTGCTCGTAACGCTGAAAAGCGGAATAGCTCGGGGATGCTCTTTGTCCAGGCTTAGAGCATAGATATTCTCCTGATTAAGTAAAATCTTGGAGCGCTAAGTATAACTGTAGACGATGTAGATCATGATCAGACCTCCTATTGCTGACACTGTAGATCAAGATCAGACGGCACAGAACATGCAGTCCGATATTGGATCTTGGCTGCCCACTGTTTTGTTAAATATTCTGGCAAAAACACCCTCAATACACGAAACTTGGTCAGAATGTTTGTCTTGATAGAATCTTGCACAAGATCAAAATTTGTCATGTTGGGTCAAAAAGTAGATCACTGGGCCAAATCTTACAGAAACCTTGTGTGCACTCTAGTGGCCACATTTTCCGTCAGATACCCATGAAACTTGGTCAGAATGTTTGTCTTGGTGATATCTTGGACAAATTGGAAATAGGGTCATGTCGAGTCAAAAACTAAGTCACTTACAATCATTTGTTTTACATCATTAATACCAGGATCTCTTCAGCTTTATCAACCATACATGACTCTCCTCAGGTGAGCGCTTTAGGGCCACTGGTCCTCTTGTTTACAGGTATACTTCTACAGACTAGCCTTTATAATTTGAAGGCCTTGATTTCAGAGGAGTTTTTGATATTTAACAGGTCTATTTTTGTAAATAACGAAAAAGAATATTGGTGTTTAGTGGCGAAAATTTGAAGAGGGAAAAAAAAAACAGATTACTTGATACTCGAGCTTGATTTTCGAAAAAGGTCGAAAGTTGCCGTTGACAGACAAAACAATATGGCGGATGAGTTAAACGTTCCTGCAGATTTTTTGAAACCAAAGTCAAAATGTGAGGAAAGAGAGTTACCTGTTGCTTTACATTTATGCTTTTTTACACTGTTGTTTTCAAATACTTGTTATCAAGGACTAACAAACAGAGGGCATTGTACAGCAAATTTCTTTATTCCCTTGAAGTTGCAAGTATCCGTTACCGTTCGCCCTAAAACCTGTTCGCTCTTGTTTCCGTTCGCCCCAGGTTAAATAGATAATTCCACTATTCAGTTACTGTATTGCTAATGGCTCGTTTACAAGCTAACTTTTGGTAGCATTTTGTTTGGATTTTTCTCCAATTATTTAATCGCCGCAAAGGTGCCTTTTGCAATTTCACAGTTTTAAGACTGTAAGCTGAGCATTGAGTTTTTAAACGGATTTTGATACAGGGGGTAAAGGATAAGGTTCATGAGTGGTAGTATATGGGTAAAGTTTCTTAATTTTTGATGATAAAATATGGATAAAATAAAGCCATATTCATAGACTGAAGTATGGTTCTTTAGACAGGGCTTTCTAATTTTGACTGTTTTTAAGATTTCTTTCCACAGTTCAGGGGTTAGCTCCATTATTTTTGTGATTCTGTCTCCTCAATCTTGGATTACAACCATTCTTTCATCCATTCTGGTATAATATATGAACATATGACACCCTGTTTCTTTGAATTTGGACCCCCTAATTTTCTAAATGACCCCAAAATTTCAATTTTTGCCTTTTTTCATTTATCCAAAGAGAGTTCAATGTCTCCCAAACAAGAAAATCTTAGGAAAAACATGGAGTTGATTTTTTTTTTTTTTTTTTTTAAGAAATATAATGTACATTCGTAGTAAACTGAATTAATAACAAATATTTGCTTACAAACTTACAAATCAACCAGACACGTTTATGTAAGAAAAAGGTAACTTACAGTAAGATTGATGAAAACCTTGTACTAAACTTGGTGTCAATTCCCCTGGTGTAGGTGTCAAGCTGAAGCTGAATGATTATCTATTGATCCATGTCTATTTTCTTAGCAGATAAGGAGATAAAAAAAACACATACAACTGGCTGAAAGGTAAAATTATTAGATTTCCAGAAGCAAATAAAAATGGCTGATGCAAAGGGGAGCAGAGAAACAATTACAAAAATAACATCAGAGCTAACATTCAAATCAAAGGTATTTCATCTCATCTATTGACATGAGTTTGTTTATATTGTCATTTCAGGTGTAGACATGAACCTTCTTCCTCCATCAGCATTTACAACCAAAGTTAAGGACTCTGATCCTTGGAAGGAAATCTCACATGTGACTGAAGAAATTGCTAAGCTTAAAGTAGAAAACTCTAAAATAAGGTGAATTTTTCTTCACCTATCTGATTTATCAGGTTTTTCAATTGATGTATATCATTTTGTAATCTTGTAGTAGATCACTTGAAAACCTTGTGGTTGAGGAAAACTGTTCATTAAAAGCAGTGTTACCTTTTGCCACAATGTTTCTATATAGATTCATTTGCTTTACCACATGTTTATCGTCAATAATTTACAAACATATTTTCAAAATAATCCGCTTCAAATTTATTTTTGAGGTTGAGTGAATAGTGTCCAGATTCTTTTTTATTGAATGAGTGGTTTGAAATCACCATTCACTGTATTTTATACAGATATAAAAATAGAGGAAAATGTGAGGGGTTTTTATGCTGATTGTCTGTGTATCTACTGTTACATGAAAACAGATATAATGTTGAAAAAGGTAATCTTCCCATTAGTTTTGAATACACTGGCCTCATTTTATGATGTAAAACTGACGAAGTGACCTGAAATTACTTAGTATAAATGTATTCAAATATTTTTTGACAAGAAATTATCGCAGTAAGTGTAGCTTAGGGATATTGTCTGGAGAAAAATTTTTTAAAGTTACATGAAATAAAGCTGTTTTTGTAATTTTTAGGTCCTTTGTGAATGTCTACAATCAGACTATGTTGAGTCATTCCTGTTATTGGTCAGTCAAGTAAATTTAATTATCTATTCTAAACCAAAAGCAGATTTTATTAGATGAAGAAATATTAACAAAAAAATTTCATACTGGTCCAAATTGAAAGCATTTGCAGATGAAAAATTAAATATTGATTGGATGGTAAGATTTATCTCTGATAGGATAGAAAACATTGTGGTAAAAGGAGAAAATGCTGGTTACCAGCATTTTCTCCTTTTCCGACAATTTTTTCAGAAGCTTCTTCTTCAAAGTCGTTTAAACTCAGGATTGTGTAGTGAAGGGTTAAAATGGCTGAAAAAAGAGTGCTATGGGTTTGAAATTTTAGATGCTGTTAGCTTCATTTATTTTAGTATATGTATGGGTAACCTGTGGGCAATCCCCTGTCTATATAATTCACAAACATGATGTTTGTTTTACAGAGAAGCTCAACAGAGGGCACTGGTTCCAGTTACAGTCACAAATCAGGTAGATACATGTACATGTCTTTGAGCTAGGTGTCATATTCATCTACAATCCTGAGCACTTTACCAGACAGTAAAATTTGAGACACCTTGACTCTGAAAAAGATTGCAGATGTTGATACAAATGTTGCTCAAATGATGGGATTTGTCTTTAATGGGGTAGAAAACATTGTGAGAAATGGAGAAAATGCTGGTTACCAGCATTTTCTCCTTTTCCCACTTTGTTTTCAAAAGTCTTCTTTCTGATGGTCATTGAAATAAAGGATTGATTAATTGGTTAAGGGTTAATAGCCCTTTGATTGTTGTTTTTTTTTTGTTTTTTTTTCTTTAATTAAAAACTAATAAATAAAAATGTCTGTTGATATATATTTATATATATAGAAAGTTTTTACTTTCTTAACTTTTTTTCACATAGATCTGAGGCTAACACTCACCCACTCACCCGCCTCCATTTCGCCGCCCCCCCCCCCCCCAAAAAAAAAAAAAAAAAAAAATGAAAGTTACGAATGTTATATTAATCATTCAAATATATCGGTATCCCACTCTAAGATTTGTGTGACTTATTAACGTAACACATAGTAACTTACTACAACCAAAATCAAGTATTTGTTTCTCCACTCGAAAATGTTCCTGAGGAAGGTTGCAGTAAATTTTCTTCCACTGTTCTGATTATTGTTGTTCAAATTCTGTATTCTGAGACTAAAGATATGATTGACTGAGACATTCTCTCTCAGCCAGTCAGATGGAAAGTGTTGGAATTTAGATTGGAATGATATTTGAAATCATTGGTGAAAGCTACCCCTGACTATATCACTGTTAAACAGTTTATGCGAATGTCATGGTCAAAAAACTTTTAACCAGCTCAAGAAAATTAAAAAACAAAATAATTATTACCTGTGCCAATTAACTTTCAACCAGGAACAGCACAGAGAAGAAATATGTAAATACAAATCCAGGCAAGAAGATCTGCGCTATATAGATGAATTGATAAATAAACAAGCTAGTGAAATCTCAGAGCTAAAGAAAGAGATTCAAGAACTAAAATCTAAGCACAGGGATGAAGTTACAGAGCTGGAAAGAGAAATTACAAGAAAAGAACGTGATTTTCATCATAGTGTAACCACTCTTGAAACTGATCTCAAAGCAGCTGAAAGTAGATATGAAATACAGGTAAGTACATGATTGTGTTTATGGAAATATCTGGATAACTTCATTATGTCAGGGACCAAGGAATTAGGTGAGACATGCTCTGTGAAAAGGGGTCTTAATGCCTCTGCAAAAAAGTATTGACCCAGGTCAGCCAGTGCAGACTGACCCTGGTTGAAACTTTATGCTATCGGTCAATTTTCTGCATGTCAAAGGACCAGTCTACCCGATGATTCAGTCGGTTGTTAGACAAAGTGGATTTTATAGATCCCTAATTATGTGATGACTTGCTTGGTATAATGCATCACAAAGATTCATTAAGCCCCCCTTTTTGCAGAGCATGACTCGTGAAATAAAGGTGTAATTCTTTGAACCACAAAATTGTCTGTTTATTTGTACCTGCATAGAATCGTCTGAAGCTTCAATATGCTTTCAAAGGGTAAATCCTTAAAGTTAGTAGGTTCATAAAATCGACCTTGGAAAGTAATACAGCTGCATTCCTGATTGTTTGGATTAGCAATGAGAACTGCTGTGACTTTATTTTTTCAAATGCAGGACAGTTAGAGGCAGTACCTTGAAAAGTAAACCAAAGAATTACTGCAAATTCAAAGCATTGACATTTTGCAGTGTATGTCCATTCATTTTTTCTTATTTCAGTATAAACATTTTACCATGTAATGTATTTATCTGAAAGTAATGTAAATAGCTTTTTGTATGGCAGGAAATTTTTTAAGATGAATTTAATCTGACCTCAGAAAGTTGCAATTTCTTTACTCACATGAATTCAAAGACTCAAACTCAGAATATCAAAAATTGGAAATAGAAAGCAAGATGTAAACAAGTATTCCATGAACTCTTTACCATAAGACAAAATTTTAGACCACTCCAAACTGAAAGCTTTTGCAGACAACAAAGTAAATGTGACTCACAATTTGAAATTTGTTATGGGAAGAATAGAAAACACTGTGGGAAAAGGAGAAAATGCTGGTTACAAGCATTTTCTCCTTTTCCACAATGTTTTCAAAAGGCTTCTTCCTCAGGGTTGTTAAAAGTCGGGATTGTTTGGTAAAGGGTTAAATGTTTGAAACAGCTTTTTTTTCTTATATCTGCAAGCTTAAAAGATACATCCTTACAGCTAGGGAGAAAAAAAGCTGTTAAAATTTGATAGACTGTTGGATGGTTCAGAATTAGTTAGCTGTGTAAACATAAAAAAATTACTGATACAAATGGAGTAAGGGATAAATACATATATTGGAAATCTTTGATTTAAAAACCGGAAATGTCAGAACAGTGATTTCTTTGAAGGCCTCCAGAAAATGAAATACATTTTTTATCCGTCGTAATCTACGCCACCTTGCAACGGTCATGGGCAACATTTGGCATGAAGATACAAGAATGATTATAATCTGATAAAATAAAGATGAGACTGATTAAATACCGGCTGAAAATGAGTGTAGATGTATTGTTAAGATTATTTTCTACAGATTGGAATCCTAGGATATCTTTGAGGTAATGCTTTATTGTCATGATACCAACAAATATTTTTAATACATTACCATAGAAGCTGTTTTCTGACAAACCCACATTATAGTTTACCATAAGTCACACAAAAGGGAAATTTTCGAAGTAATGGAGTCCAGCTTTCTTGCATGACATCAAAATATTGTGGAAAAAGGATCAAGTATTTATTACAGGCAATTGCTCCTATTTGTCCAATAGTTTTAAAAGCTATGCACTGCAGTGGCATGCATTTACCATACATTTGAGCTGTGTTCTGTGAAAAGGGAGTTTAATGCATTTGCGAAGAGTATAGACCCATGTCATCCTGTGCAGATAGTACAGGCTGACCTTTGTTGAGACTTTGCTATTGGTCAATATTCTGTATGTCAAAGGACCATTCTACCTCATGATTCAGTTGGTTAGTAGACAAAAGGGATTTTGTGGATCCACAATAATGTTATGACCTGGCCTGCTATCATGGAGATGCATTAATCTCCCTTTTGCCAGAGCATGGCTCATTTGTATTAGTATAGTGAAGACATAACTATGAGTGAACAAGTAATGCCCTTTACCAAACAATACTATATCTCTATGACCCTGATGAATAGGTCTTTTAAAAACCATAATGGGAAAAGAAGGAAATGCTGGTAACAGGCATTTTCTCATTTTCTCGCAGTGTTTCCTATCCTGTCAAAGATCTTCAGTTCATTTGTACCACATTTGAATGCCATCTACAGATGGTTAAAATGTGAAAGAGTTAATCCTTTACCATGTGATGAAATTTTAGACTTTTAGAAAGTGAAATTGTCTTCAAATGAGAAATCAAATGAGGCTCAAATTACAAGATTTGTCTTTGAAGAGATTGAAAACATTTTGAGAAGAGGAGAAAATGCTGGTTACCAGCATTTTCTCTTTTTCTCACGATGTTTTCAAAAGGCTTCTCCTTCAGGATTGTTAAATTTTGGGATTGTGTGAGTAGAATATTTGTCGTTATGGAAAGGGTTAAAATTCATCACAAACATATGTATGTTTCCATATCCATATTGTAATCCAACCAAGGTCGACAGACTGAGTAGAGAACATGAAATAGAGACCCAAGATCTCACCAGTGCCATCAGTAAACTCGAGGCAGAGCTTTCACATGTCAGAGTCCAGTCTGGCAAACAAATAAAGGACCGAGAGAGTAAATATGTACAACTGAAAGAAACTTCACAAGCAGACATATCCAAGTTAACAGAACAGTTGAAGTAAGACTAAATGGTCCATGGAATTTTTTGTTTTGTTTCTTGCAGACCAGAGAGTCATTAAAAGATCATAAAGCATGTATTTTACAAATCTTTGAAAATGCTTTTTCAATAATCTGTAACAGTTTCAGTCTACTTTTGCAGTATTATAAGATTACTAAAACATTGGTTGTCATCTCTTTTGAAATTTTTTGAAAAAGCTTGTCTTTTTTTTTACTATGGTAAACAGATTAACTATCGCAGCAGATTATTTGAAAAAGAAAGAGTGGAAAAGTGGGTATTTATTACAGGTACATGTACCAATGATTTCAAGTCTTTAATTCTACATTTACAAACAGATAAATCAGCCTTTTTTCTACAGAGTTAAATATACAGTTCTTCTTTAGAAGAGCAATATTTGCATATGTAGTTCAGAATCAAGTAGCTGACATGGTAGATTCCAAATTTAATTGCATGTTCTCTGCAGTCTTATCAGAGTCTTTGTCATCCTTAACCCTTTCCCAAAAGACAAATTTTGGACTGGTCCAAATTGAAAGAGTTTGCAGACAACAATTTTAAATTTGATGAAAATGGCAGAAAGGTCTCAAAAAGGGTAGAAAACACTATGGGAAAAGGAGAAATTGCTCATTACGAGCAATTTCTCCTTTTTCCACAGTGTTTTCAAAAGACTTGTACTGCAGACACGTGAAAACCAGGGCTTGTTTGGGAAAGGGTTAAAAGCTACTTATGTTGTCCATGGCCTGTGGTAAGTGTATATATATAAATTTTTTTAATTCAGGTCAAAAGAAACCTTGATCGAGAGCCAGTCAAATCAAATTAAGAGTTTGAAGAAGTATATCGGAGAAACAGAAAGCACAGTTCAGTCAAAAAGTATGAGTAAAAAGGAAAGAGAGACACTTTCAGCAAGACTAAAGGTATACAGTAAGACCTTATTTATGAATCTAGAGGCTAATACATGTATCTTAGTTTAACCCTTTACCAGATGACAAAAATTTAGACTAGTCTAAATTGAAAGCAGTTGCAGATGACAAAATAGATTTTACTGTAAAACTGAAATAGATTTGATAGGGTAGAAAACATTGTGGAAAAAGAAGAAAAATGCTGGTTTCCGGCCTATACCAAACAATCCTGAGTTTTAACGACCCTAAGGGAAGACTTTCAAAAACATTGTTGGAAAAGGAAAAAATGCTGGTAAACAGAATTTTTTCCTATTCCCACAAAATGTTTTCAACCCTTTGAAAGACAGATTTCAATTTTTGAGTCACTTTTATTTTGCTGTCTGCAAATTCTTTCAATTTGGACAAGTCTAAAATTTTGTCTTTGGTAAAGAGTAATTCATTACCTTCTGAGACAAGATGACTTTAAACATTTCCTTGTCCAAAAAAGATAACCGTCATGTATCAACTCTTTACCAGACAACAAAATTTTAGACTGGTCCAAATTGAAAGCATTTGCAGACGACAGATTAAAGGTGGCCCAAATGATGAAATTTGTCATTGATTGGTTAGAAAACATTGTGGGAAAAGAAGAAAATGCTGGTTACCAGCATTTTCTCCTTTTCCCACAATGTTTTCAAAAGGCCTCTTTCTCAGGGTTGTTGAAAATCGGGATTGTGTGGAAAGGGTTAAAGTAACATAAGCTGCCAAAAGTAAACAAAGCAGGTGATACAATGCATTTAAATTTAAATCATGCCGTGGAAAAGTATGGAAATTATTGTGAAGACGACAATCTGTTAAAATTCATTTTCCTGCCAGCGACTAACACATGGACCAACCACACAATTACAGATTAATCTTCACAATATTTTCCATACTTTAAAGAGGTATGATTTAACCCTTTCCCAAACAAGCCCTGGTTTTCACGTGTCTGCAGTACAAGTCTTTTGAAAACACTGTGGGAAAAGGAGAAATTGCTCGTAGCGAGCAATTTCTCCTTTTCCCACAGTGTTTTCTACCCTTTTTGAGATTTTCCTGCCATTTTCATCAAATTTCAAATTGTCGTCTGCAAACTCTTTCAATTTGGACCAGTCCAAAATTTGTCGTTTGGGATAGGGTTAAATTTCAATGGATTTTACCATCTGCATTGATTTTCTTGGATGCTTTGGGGCCTTTAAGCTTTTGTAAATGAATTCAAAGGAAAACAGTGTGCAAACAGGTCAACTGCTATTTAAATTTTTCCCTATAGCAATATTTTTAGTGTTCTGTTGCAGAACACACACAAAAAAAACTGTTTAACCCTTTACCAAACAACAAGATTTTTAGACTCGTCCAAATTGAGAGCGTTGGCAGATGACAAATTTAAATTGATGGAATTTGAGTATGGAAGAGTAGAAAACATTGTTGGAAAAGGAGAAAATGCTGATAACTAACATTTTCTCTTTTTCCCACAATGTTTTTTAAAAGTTTTATTCCTCAGGGTCTTTAAACTTCAGGTTTGTATAGTAAAGTGTTAAAGGAGGTGGTGAGTTAACCCTTTCCCAAACAAGCCCTTGTTTTCACGTGTCTGCAGTACAAGTCTTTTGAAAACACTGTGGGAAAAGGAGAAATTGCTCGTAACGAGCAATTTCTCCTTTTTCCACAGTGTTTTCTACCCTTTTTGATAACTTTCTGCCATTTTCATCAAATTTGAAATTGTCACCTGCAAACTCTTTCAATTTGGACCAGTACAAAATCTGTCGGTTGGGAAAGGGTTAATTGCAAAATGTTCGGATTCTTGCATTGAAGATTTCTTTAACCCTTTATCAAATAATAAAATTTTAGTTTTCAATTGAAAGGATTTGCAGACAACAAATTCTAGGTAACTTTAAAGATGAAATTTGTCTTTTATTGGGTAGAAAACAATGTGGGAAAAGGAGAAAATGCTGGTTATAAGCATTTTCTCCTTTTCCTAAAATGTTTTCAAAATCCTTCTTCAGGGTTGATAAATTTCAGGATTGTGTGATAAAGGGTTATATCTTTGAAAAGTAAGAAAGAAAGATAAAAAAAAGTATCTTTTTGTCTTATGTCTGAGCTTTCCTGTGGTGAAGATAAAATCAGGATAGTTATTTTCACCTTATGTAGTTACCTCTTTGTGAAGTAAGTTGGTTTATAGTCTTTGAGGTGAGGTCATGATTTACCATGTCATTACCTCTTTACCAAACAACAAAAATGTAGACTTGTTCAAATTGAAAGTATATGCAGAAGACAGTTTAGAAGTGACTCAATTGATGAACTTGTAGTTAATAAGGTGGAAAACATTGTGGGAAAAGGAGAAAATGCTGGTTACCAGCACTTTATTCTTTTCACATAAGGTTTTCTTTAGGCCTCTTCCTCAGGGTCATTAAAAGGTGGGATTGTGCTATAAAGGATTAACAAATGACGAAATTTTAGACTGGACCAAGTTGAAAGCAATTGCAGACGACAAATTAAATTGGCCCAAATGAAAAAAATTGGCCTTGGTAGGTTAGAAAACATTGTTGGAAAAGGAGAAAGTGCTAGTTACCAGCATTTTCTCCTTTTCCATCAATGTTTTCTAAAGCCTTCTCCCTCAGGGTTGTTAAAAGTCAGAATTGTGTGGTAAAGGGTTACCTAATATCTAAGGTAAGACCTCAAGTAAATTTAATTAGTTGTTTTTGTGTTTCAGCAATGTGAGGATGACAAGAAGAGCCTCAATTCAACTTTGCAACTATTAAATATACGATTAAACTCTATGAATGAAATTTTGAATCTTCAGGAAAAAGAGATAAGTAAGGTAGGGACAACACATTTTCTTGACAATCAATTTTTATCTCGAGAACAAATTTATTGATAGCCTTAAATTCCTTAAAGTATTTTAGATCTGAAAATTTTCTTAGACAAAAGGTATACCTAAGTATCAAGTACATATAGTACAATTTCAAATTTAGCAAATTTATTTCTATGGTGTTTAATGCCATTATTTCAGTTATATTGCAGCAGCCAGCGCACCTATCCATGCTTTCCCGGAGTTTGTCTTACAAATACTTTACACAACTTACTTTCCAAGCCACTGACTGCTTTCCAAAATAACCAACGCTGAAACATAGATCAGTGAAATGAATCCTATTGCAATGTCTATCATCAGTCCACGGAAAGATATTGGCCAAACTGTGGATTTGAACCAGTGACCCCATGCTTCAAGCCCTCTGCATTACAGACTGAGCTACTGTGCTGGGTGAATTTGGAAAAGCTGGTTTGATAGAAGATAGTGCCTATTCAAGAATGGTCCTTGGTTTCAACTAATTACCTCCTCAAACAAAATTTCAGCCGACAACTATGAAAACATCTTTGCAAATCAGGGATATAAAACATGGGTTGGTTCTTGACTCAAGATGGTTAGTTCTCTTGGGACAGTCCTTACAAGTGTCCTGTTAGGTATTTCAGAGCCTCGGCCTGATTCTTGTGAAATCTGGGAAACACATGATGAACAATCTCGAGTTTAAATGAGCTTGAAGAAGGGGGCTTCTTTAAAAATCGTGGGAAAAGCAGATAATGCTGGTAACCAGCATTTTCTGCCATTCCCACAATGTTTTCTAGTATACTAAAAACAAAGCCCATTATTTAAGCCATACTGAACTTGTCGTCTGCATAATGCTTTGAATTTGGACAAGTCTAAAGTTTTGTCGTGTGGTGAAGAGTTAAGGAGCTGTCTAGGTTACGACTGAAAACATGTTGAAACCAGTGTTAAACACTGTTTAATGAATCAGTTCTATTTTTCAGCCATCATCCACAGACAAATCTAAACAGGAGAGTTTGTTACTGACAAGGTAAGAAATAAAAATGTCTTAACCCTTTCCCAAACAACAAATTTAAGCCCCTTCGAAATTGAAAGCATGTGCAGATGACAAAATTGGAAGTGGTACAATTGAACTTAAAGTTTTTTGACAGGGTAGAATACATTGTGGAAAAAGGAGAAAATGCTGGTTACCAGCATTTTCTCCTTTTCCCACACTGTTTTGAAAAGGCCTCTTCCTTAATGATGTGAAAACACGGGATTGTTTGGTAAAGGGTTAAATTATTTATAGACACTACAAGTACCATACCATTATAGTAATCTGTGGTCTCTGTACCATAGCGCTACAGTCTGCCTACAACTTTCTTTAGTACTATTCATTAGTTTTGTCTTGTACACTGCAACATACCCTACCATATTTACGGTATGTCATTAGTTTACAGCAGATTGTTGAAAGAAGGATGTTTGATTGATTTCTGCAATTACTCCACCAGTTGTTATGTGGATTCCCCAACACACACACTTTTTTTTACATGAATTTTTATATTTGTCATCTGGTTAAAATCTAAAGATGGGATGAAATGAATTGGTTTTGTCATTAAGTGTTTTAATGTTTTTTACACTTTACATTTCAGTTAGATTTTTACTGCACAAGTTAGGTTTTGACCTTCCTCCATTTCTTTCTGATACATATTTGCAGCAAAGTACTTTACAAACAAGGTTGTTTTATGTGGATAATCAACTTGAATTAGGATTACATTATATACATGAAAACATTGTGGCACAAGGAGAAGCAGCTTGTTACAAACAGCCTCTCCTGTTGCCGCAGTGTCTTAACTCGTTACCAAACGACAAAATTTTAGACTTGTCCAAATTGAAAGCATTTGCAGATGAAAATATGAATGTGATTGAAATACTGAAATCTGTTTGGGAAGGGTAGAAAACTTGATGGATAAAGTAGAAAATGCTGGTTACCAGCATTTTCTCCTTTTCCCACAAAGTATTCTAAAGGTCTTTTCCTTGGGGTCGTTAAAACTTTGGATCATACGGTAAAGGGTTAAAAGGTGATCCTGGCAGAACAAAAAGATAAGCTTAGAAAAAGTCACTCTTCACTTAATTTTCTGCACACATGCAAACTACATTATATGTTGTCCAACAGGTCATTTAGTCTTCATGCATGTTTTCAGATGGAGAGAGAAGGTATTTGCATTAATGGTTCAAGCAAAGTCGTCTGCCATTGTTTCCAAAAATGATGAGAACAACTGGAAATCAAAGGTAATGGAGTATTGAAGAATTATGTTCAACCCAGAACATTTGTCATGCTAAGTTTTTTTTTTTTTTGGTTTTTTTTTTTTCAGTTAGTAACTCTTACCTTATTGTCATGTAGACTTACGAATTTTGAAACAAAGTCCATTTTCTGAATATCTGACTATCTTTACCAATACCAGTATATACCCACTAAATTCCATACCCTTATTTTCAAAGATTATATGGCCATCGGTAGATTTCATGTATGACAGCACAAGAAATGGCTCCTAGAAATCATTTTCAAAAGTTGTATGATACTGGATTATTAAAAGACTGTGTTGGATGAAACAGAGTACTGGTACATACCTATGCATATTTCTGCTTCTTGAACAATCTGTCTCGCTCGCTCTCTCTCTGTCTCTCACTCACTCTTCTCCCCTCTCCCTCTCTCTGTCTCTGTTCACACCCTCTTTTTCTCCCCCTTCCTCTCTCTCTCCCCTCTTTCTCTCTATCTCTCTCCCCTTTCCCTTCCTCCCTCTTACCCTCTCTCTGCCTCTCTCCCACCTCCCTCCCCACTCTCTCTCTCTCTCTCCTCCTCTCTGTGGAAGTGTTGGTTATGATAATTATACACACAGACTAACTACTCATACAATATGATGATCATGCATTCTAAATCCACAAACAGGTAGAACTCCTAGAGAACAAGCTGTCATCTGCTCAGAATCAGATCCAACAACTTACACACAATCTGTCAGATAAAGATGCCCAGCTCAGTATTGAAAGGAATACAACTCGGGTAAAACAAGTTTAACTCATTACTTTTTGCCACATATTTGCTGCAGACAACTTTATTGATATCTATCTTGAATATGGATAGATAGTGTGAGTTTGAGTTAACCCTCTTCCTTACAGTCCCTACTTGTAACGACACTGAGAAAGAAGCCTTTTGAAAACCAGCATTTTCTCCTTTTCCCACAAAGTTTTCTACACTTTCAAAAACAAGTTCCATCATTTGAGAAACATTTGATTTGTTGTCTAAAAACGCATTCAATTTGGATGAGCCATGAATTTTGTTGTATTGTAAAGAGTTAATACCTGAGTGCATGTGTAATGATTCGGACAAAAGGAAGGACAAGGCCCTGAATACACAGTGGGAAGAGCATTGTCTCCTTTTGTTACAATATTTTCTACCCTTACAAAGACATCCCAATATATGAGCAGTATTTGTTCTGTTTCTCAATAGGTATTGAATAGGAACTTGTTTAAAATTTTGTTGCTGGTGAAAGACTAAGGGTTGACTGTTGTAGCAATGAACCAAGATATAATTGCTTATACCAGCAGTGTAGATCAAGATCAGACTACATAGAATGTACACTCTGATCTCGAATCTACACTGTCTGCTTCTTTGCTAGATATTTTGACCTAAAAAGCTTTGAAACAGCAATATCTGTTTTTTTTTTCAGTAATAATTGAAACTGTTCATTACATTTGAGTCATGCTGTGTGAAAATGGAGTTTAATGTATCTGCAAAAAGTATTGGCCATGTCAGCTTGGGCAGTCCGCACAGGCTGACATGGGTGGAAACTTGCAATTTGTAAATCATCTGCATGTCAAAAGACCATTCTATCTCATGATTCAGTCTGTTGGTTGGCTTGCTTGGTATAATGCATTACAGAGATGCAATATTAAACCCCCTTTTGCCAGGGAGCCTCTCATTTAGCACAACAAGGGTTAAAAGAAACAAATCAAATGTATTTCAGAAACTACAGGCTGATTTATCCGAGGCCCAGCAGTTGGCATTGTGTTTAGATGATCAATTGCAGGCCAATCATGAGCAGGCACAGTCTCTACAAAATACTGTGGAAAGGTCAGACAATTTAGAATGTGCCTGTTTGTAGAACAAGCTCACCCTTTGATATTCTAATGTAGCAGTTTGCTCAGAATCTGAATATCTAGCAGGGGTCCTGTATGGTTCAGTGGTTAAGGGAATGGATTTGTAATCAGAAAGTGCTTGATTTTTATCACACAACCTTCCTTGTTTTCAATGTAATATACCCAAATTGCAAATTTTCTTATCTCATACACATTTAATATCATATTTGTGTGACGTCATTTGTGACATCATTTCATAAGTATTTCACAGAAGTGAATGCGGTTGTTTCTTATGGAAATTGCCACTTGTGCACAGAGCCAGAGGCTCGCTTTATAAGATTTTTCTAGACTTGTTTAATAAAATTTTATCTCAAATACCAACTTATGTCAGATCCTATATATCTGTGCTATTATAAGTCATTTTTAGAGAATCTCCATAGTACCAATGAAACACAGACAAGTCTATTTTTAGTACACAGGAGCACAAAGTGCTCAAGCTGAGCTTTTGTGACTGTGCTGTGTCTGTCATACGTTGTCATCTTTTACCTTGTGTATGCTTTAGAGGTTACATTTTGAGTCTGATACTCGGGAAGCTTGGTCGGAATGTCGTGATATCTTGGACTGGTTTGAAACTGGTTCACCTTGTGTCAAAAACTAGGTCACTGGTCAGATCTTTGAAAAACCTTGTGTACATTCTAGAGGCCACATTTTTAGTCCAGTACTCATTAAAACTAGTCAAATATATACTTTTTTTATGATATCTCAGATGAATTTGAAAATGGGTCATGTCGGGTCAAAAACTTAGTCACCAGGTCAAATCCATGAAAAATCTTGTAAATGCTGTACAGGCCACACTTTCAGTCCAATGCTCATGAAAATTTGCCAGAATGTTTGTCTCGATAAAATCTTAGACAAGTTTGAAAATGGGTCATGTCATATCAAAAACTAGTTCACCAGGTCAAATCTTTGAAAAACCTTGTGTACACTCTAGAGGCCACATTTTCAGTCCAATAGTCATGAATGTTCGTCATAATGTGTGTCTTAATGACATTTACTATATGTTTGAGAATGGGTCATGTTGGGTCAAATATAAGGTCACTAGAACAAATCCTAGAAAAGGCTAGAAATTGAGAGGCCACATTCTCAGTCCAATACTCATAAGAATTTGTCAGAATGCTTGCCTTGATGATATCTTAGACAGGTTTAAATATGGTTCACATCAGGTCAAGAAGTAGGTCACTAGGACAAATGTTAAAAAAAAACTTATGCACCCTTTTGAGACCTCATTTTCAGTCCAAAACTCTAGGAAATGAAAGTTGGTCAGCATGTCATGATGAGATGTACAAGTTTGAAAATGGGTCATGTTGGGTCACTGAGACAAATCTTAGAAAGAGCTTCTGTACACTCTAGAGGCCTCATTTTCAGTCCAGTATTTCATGAAAGTTTGTTACAATGCTTGCCTTGTTATGTAGGAAGATTTTGGAAATGGGTTGTATTGGGTCAAAAAGACTCAGATGAGCAACTCAGGGTCATCGTGGCCATCTTGTCTCTTCTTTGCACAATGTTTTCACAAGCTTTTTTTCTGAGGGTCATTAAAACTTGGCATTGTATGGTAAAGGTAAAATTAGTTTCACTGTATTGTATCAAGTCACTGAAAATCCTTCAAAAGTTACCTTAGAAAGTGGGTTTGTTATTACAGATTTTACTGAATTAAGCATTGTATGTCCTAATAATTTCAGTGTTATGAGTAAATTTCAAGAGAACTGTGATGTTCATACATCGGCTATAGCTAGTATAAAGGCTTTTGGACAAAGAATTAACTTTGCTAGTGGGCGAATAGACATGTTGCAAGGTAAGTGTTTTAGTTCAGGTTGTTAAACATTACTGTTCACACCAATTTTAGAGATGAACACTTACCCATACAAGTGAGAGAAAGGAGGAATTTTTTCTAGGAAAAAGAAAATGTATTAAATATAATAAAATGGCAAATATTGTTGCTTTTCACAATAACATTTTCAAAAACTGGCCAAATCAGCCTGTATTTGTATGGAGAGTAAATTACCACAAGCTGAAAACCCTTTTTGTCTTTCAGGAGACTACTTTTGAAAAAATTATGGCAAAATGAAAATTGCTCACTACGACCAATTTTTCCTTTCGTCATAATGTTTTTACATAATTATGCTTTGACTCTTTACACCACAGTCTCTAGTGTTAACGATCCAGAGAGATAGGCCTTTTGAAAACATTGTGGGAAAAGGAGAAAATGCTGGTAACTAGCTTTTGCTCCTTTTCCCACAATGTGTTCTACCCTACCCTATCAAAGACATATTCCATTATTTGAATTACATTCAAATTTTTGTTTGCAAATGCTTCCACTTTGGACATGTCTGCATTTTGGTCATCTGGTAAAGGGTTAATATATAACTAACCCTTATTTCTGGTGATTATCCTTATTTTACTAGAAAGTTTTCAAATGGCTTTGAAAGTTTCATCATTTGATCCACTCTTTATTTGTTGTCTGAAAATGCTTTTTTGGCTCATTCAAAATGTGTCATGCATAAATGTATCTTAGACTTCATACATAAATGACTAATGTTTCTTTGATGGAAATACAACAGAAGTACTTTTGTTTGCTCATATGAGATTTCAAAACTGCTTATATTTGTGTACGCTATTTATCACTTTCGAATCATGTGATATAATGAAATGATGAACAAAATGTACTATACATGTATTTGGTTTATAGGCTTGTTTGCAAGGAAAGAGGCATTGCTCAAGTTACAGATGGAGAATGTAAATATCCCTGTGAAAGATGAAACACATGCTGATGAACAAAGGTTTGTTTCCTGTGTTCGTATTCACCAATCATTCTTAAGGACACTCCTAGTCTTATTCTCCAAGATTTTCTAAATTTGAAAGTAACACAACTTCTGATTGGCTAATCCATTTGGTGTAGCCAATTGGAAGTTGTGTTACTTTCAAATGAGAAAATTAGGGAGGAACAAGACAGAGAATATTCTTAATAATGGGCAATGAAGATAGACCTTGTTGTTATTTTGCTACATAAAAAGGGACTTGAAACCATAATTCATTTTGCAAGTTTCTTTTAGAAAATCTCAACAGAGACTTTTTTTATTTGCCTGCAAAGATGGCTTTAAGATTTAAACCTAAATACATGTAGAAATACATGAAGAAAACATGCAGAATTGCCTAGTTTTTTGCATTTTTACTATTTAAGTTTCCTATTCCTTTATAAATAATATAGCCTTGATTGGATAACAGGGGATAAATACACTTTTAACACGACAACAGAGCAATTGGCTCAACAATGCTGTGGCTAGAGTGACAGACTGATTTGAAGGTCCTGGGTTTGAGTCAGAGGATTTTTTTTTTTCTCGGCATTTTCAGCTCACCTGAGCACGAAGTGCTAAGGTGAGGTATTGTGATCAGTCATTGTCCGGCGTCCGTCTGTCCGTCTGTCCACAATTCCTTTAAACATCTTCTCCTCCTAAACCGCTGGGCCAATCTTGATGAAACTTGGCAGGGATGTTCCTTGGGTGAAGCTCTACCAAAGTTGTTCAAGAGATTGAATTCCGCCAATAACTCTGGTTGCCATGGCAAAAGAAAGGAAAAAAATAGCAGAATCTTTGAAAATCTTCTTCTCTGATTCTAGAAGGCGTAGAGCTTCGATATTTGGTATGTAGCATCTCCTAGTGGACCTCTACCAAGTTTGTTCATATGATGCCCCTGGGGTCAAAACTGGCCACACTTCGGGGGTCACAAGTTCAAACATAGGAACAAAGAAGGAAAACTTTAAAATTCTTCCTCTCTGAAACTGGAAGGCATGGAGTTTCGATATTTGGCATCTAGCATCTCCTAGTGGACTTCTACCAAGTTTGTTCATATGATGCCCCTGGGGTCAAAACTGGCCCCGCCCTGGGGGTCACAAGTTCGAACATAGGAACAAAGAAGGAAAACTTTAAATTTCTTCTTCTCTGAAACTGGAAGGCATGGAGCTTTTATATTTGGTATGTAGCATCTCCTAGTGGACCTCTACCAAGTTTGTTCATATGATGCCCCTGGTGTCAAAACTGGCCCCACCCTGGGGGTCACAAGTTCGAACATAGGAACAAAGAAGGAAAACTTTAAAATTCTTCTTCTCTGAAACTGGAAGGCGTAGAGCGTTGATATTTGGCATCTAGCATCTCCTAGTGGACCTCTGCCAGATTTGTTCATATGATCCCCCTGGGGTTAAAACTGGCCCTGCGGGGGTGGGGGGGGGGTCACAAGTTCAAACATAGGAACAAAGAAGGAAAACTTTAAAATTCTTCTTCTCTGAAATTGGAAGGCGTAGAGCTTTGATATTTGGCATCTAGCATCTCCTAGCGGACCTCTACCAAGTTTGTTCATACGATGCCCCTGAGGTCAAAACTGGCCCTGCTCCGGGGGTCACAAGTTCTAACATAGGAACAAAGAAGGAAAACTTTAAATTTCTTCTTCTCTAAAACTGGAAAGTGTAGAGCTTTGATATTTGGTATGTAGCATCTCCTAGTAGACCTCTACCAAATTTGTTCAAATGATGCCGCTGGGGTCAAAACTGGCCCTGCCCGGGGGGGTCACAAGTTTGAACAAAGGAACAAAGAAGGAAAATTTTAAAATTCTTCTTTTCTAAACCTGGAAGGCATAGAGCTTTGTTATTTGGTATGTAGTGAACCTGTTCTAAGTTTGTTAGCCCACTGAGCACAACCTGTTCAGTCAGTTCGAAATTGGGTCACCTGGGGTCATAAACTAGGTCACTAGGTCAAATTAAAGTAATACCTTGTGGGCACTCTAGAGGCCATATTTATTGCTCAAATGACCTGAAATTTGGTCAGAATGTTTGTCTTGATAAAATCTCACATGAGTTTTAATTTGGGTCATTTGGGGTCTTAAATTAGATCACTAGGTCAAATTAAAGAAATACCTTGTGTGCACTCTAGAGGCCACATTTATTATTCAATTGATTTGAAAATTGGTTAAAATGTTTCTCTTGATGTAATCTATAATGAGTTCAAAAGTGGGTCACCTGGTGTCATAATCTAGGTCACTAGGTCAAATTAAAGAAATACCTTGAGGGCACTCTAGAGGCTACATTTCTTGCTAAATTGACTTGAAAATTGGTCAGAATGTTTGTCTTGATAAAATATCATATGAGTTTGATATTGGGTCACCTTTGGCCATAATCTAGGTCACTAGGTCAAATTAAAGAAATACTTTGAGGGCACTCTAGAGGCTACATTTCTTGCTTAATTGACTTGAAAATTGGTCAGAATGTTTGTCTTGATAACATCTCAGATGAATCCGAATTTGGGTCAACTGGGATCATAAACTAGGTCACTAAGTCAAATTAAAGAAATACCTTGTGGGCACTCTAGAGGCCATATTTTTTGCTCAATTGACTTGAAGATTGTTCAGAATGCTTGTCTTCATAAAATCTCTTGAAAAAATCTAGGATGAGTTTAAAATTGGGTCACCTGGGTCATAATTGAGGTCACTAGGTCAAAAAAAGAAATACCTTGTGGTCACTCTTGAGGCCACATGTCTTGCTCAATTGACTTGAAAATTGGTCAGAATGTTTGTCTTGATAAAATATTGGACGAGTTTGAAATCGGGCCTAACATCATATAAATTTATTTGGCATGTAGTACTTTCAATTATGACCCTGGAGTGAAATTTCGCCTATTGACTCAGGTGAGCAATCCAGAGCCATCATGGCCCTCTCGTTTTTTTTTTTACGACTGACAGTGAACAGTGAAGTACTTAAGATTTTTTGGTCACAAAATGTCAACTTTCTTCCCATATAACAAAATGGGGACAAACTCTGGTTTAGTTCCCCTTTAAAACCCATTACAGCACAAATGCAGCTTTTTGCACTGCTGCAGTTGAGAGCTTTGGAAAATATTGGGGGAGTGAGAGAGAAATTACATGTACTTGTCAAAAGCAGTTGTTCTATTTCTCACAATGGTTTTCTTACCGTACAAAGTGATGTTTTCCTTTGCTTTAAATGTACAATGTATGTCCTCAGTGAAGTTTGTCATAGATTTTCGGTTGGTTTAAAAATAGCCTGGTTGGTCTAAATACTGTGATGAGTAAATGCATACTATGAATAAGGGGTGTACAAAAATTATATTCCTTTCATGTTGTTGTTGTTGTTGTTGTCATTGTCGTTGTCTAGGCTTTTAAAGACATCTCCCAT
Source organism: Tridacna gigas (assembly GCA_945859785.2). NCBI lineage: Eukaryota > Metazoa > Mollusca > Bivalvia > Cardiida > Cardiidae > Tridacna > Tridacna gigas. The sequence goes on along the minus strand of OX244031.2, from coordinate 13,686,579 downwards.
CATTTGTGGCACATTCGTTGTCTTGAAATTCTTTCAATATTGACAAGTCAAAGTTGTAAACAAATTCCTGACAAAGTGTTAAGAAAGAGTAAACATGAGGTTAAGATATTTCAAGTCTTGAGATGTGTTTAACTTACTAGCTCTTGGCCCAAATTGGCAACAGATGACTGGAAACTTCCTTGAAATGAATTAACCCTTTACCAGACGACAAAATTTTAGCCTTGTCCAAATTGAAAGCATTTGCAGACGACAATTTCAATGTGGCTCAAATGGTGCAACTTTCCTTAGATAGGGTAGAAAACATTTTGGGAAAAGGAGAAAATGCTGGTTACCAGCATTTTCTCCTTTTCCCACAATGTTTTCAAAAGGCTTCTTTCCCAGGGGCGTCAAAAGGCGGCTTTGTATAGTAAAGGGTTAAGGTTCAACACATAAATAGATAAAGAGAAATAGATTTAGCAAGAAATTTTTCCCTTGCCACTATGTTTTCACAGTGGTTTGTTGCAAGAAAGATCATCTGCAGGTGGAACTGAGTTCACATGTGGCAGGTATCATTTGAACAATCTTCCTCCACAATGTGTCAATCACGTTCTGCGCAGCTCATGAGTTTCTAGATTTTTATGATGTTTTATCATGCTTGTTCAAGAAATAAAGGCAAAGACGAAAATGTTATTTGCTGAGTAGCAGTCAAATACGGATGGTTTTATGCAATTGGACTATTGATTTGCAAGTACAAATGAAACAGAATGAAATGTTCAGAATCAATTACCCTATATATGCTTATTTGAATATATCTTTCACTTTCCAGGGAGGAACAAACATTCCTTGCTAGAGAAGTAGAAAGGGTGACTAAGGAAAGAGACAATCTAGCAAGTCAAATCAAAGTGGATGCACAAGCTTGGGATGACAAAGTATTGGCCATTAGGAAACAGTGTATGTTTCTGCTTTTTTCATGTCTTTTTCAAAATTCAAATTGTGTGTTTGTATTGGAGTTTAATGCTGCTCAACAGATTAGGTCATATCACAGCCATCAGTGCACCTACACATGTGTTTCCTGGCTTTCTCACACCTGTACTAACACAAAAATCTTTCCAAGTCACTGACTACCTTTCTCACATGCATCAGAGGTGAGAGGCAAAAAAAATCGTCAAAAGAAAGTTTGCCTCACTGGGTATTGAACCTGTAAGGACCAGGTCACGAGTGAGATACGCTAATTTCTGAGCGACCTGGGCTGGCTTCATTGTTCAAAAATGTATTCTCCAAATTTCATACTTTGACAAACTTCTGCTTGTCTAGAAAAGCATTCCAATCTTTGTGCACATACCAAACTTAAATTTCCTGTCAAATCCAAGAAAAAGAGCTAAAGGATGAAACAAAAGCAGTAGAAAAATGGTATACGTGTACTCCTGTTTTTTCTCGATTAGAATTGGTCTATCTTTCGTATTGGCTAATATGACTAATTTCAGAAATTATTTATTCATTCACAGTTGAGGATGAAATCCAAGATCTGAGGCAGAGTAATACAGACTTAGAACAGATTGTAAAGGAAAAATCTCAGGTAGAAGGATCTCAAAAATATGTGACAAATACTACACTAAATAATGCTCTGACAAAACAGGGTTTGATGCACCTATGTGATGCATTATACAAAGCAAGTCATTATATAATTATGGATCTATAAAATCCATTTTGTCTACAAAGGGGACTGAATCCTGAAATAGGATGGTCCTTTGACATGCAGAAAATTGACCAATAGCAAAAAGTTTCGACCCAGATCAGCCTGCGCAGGCTGACCTGGGTTGATACTTTTTGCAGATGCATTTAACCCCTTTTCACAGAGTATGGCTCATACACATTCAGCATCAGTATTGTCATGAAAGGGTTTTATCTAGAAGAGAACACAAGGGAGGAATGTTTACGTTTCTCTTTTCCAGAATTGTCTCTGTAGATTTTCGAAATTTGCTTGTTCCAGGACAAGTAATATCAGAAGTATCAAAACTGAAAAGAACTCGCATTTTCTAAGAAAACAGATTCTTCTTTGGCACTTCATTTCCTGTTGTGTATTTCACAATTCAGTTTTGTTATATGGTAAAATGAATATAATTTAGTACACCTTAAAGATACATCTATGCTTGTTTTCAGCCAGTTTTTAACCAATCTCATCTTTATAATTATCAAACTATTATCATTCTTGTATCGTCATGCCAAATGTTGCCCGTGATGGTTGCAAGATGGCAGAGATTATGACTTATATAAAATGCATTTCCATTTCTTGGGACCATCAAAGAAATTACTGTTGTGACATTTCCAGTTTTAAATCGAAGATTTAAAATATATATGCTTATCCCTAATACAGTATGTATCGGTTATTTAACTGTATTCACACAGCTGACAAATTTTGAACCATTCTACAGTTAATAAAATTTTTACAGCATTTTTTCCCCTCTGGCTGTAAGGATGTATCTTTAAATTTGGGAAATCAGATTAAAATTTGGCTGAGTAGAAATTTGTGTTTAGCATGTCCTTGGAAGTGTGACAATACAGAAACATAACCAACATGATCATCCTTTATTTCAGAAATACCTGGAAGAATGCGAGAAGCTGGAAATATGTCAAAATGATCTTCAGTATGCCAATCAAACTATAGAAGAACTGAAGAGCACTCTTGCTAAACAAGAGATGAACATGGAGCAGTGTATGTAATGCTATGTATGCTTCAGTACAGATAATACCTTTCCACATTAATCTTGAGGCTGCTAAGCTTGACTCACTGACCTTTTACCTACAGTGTAGATGAACATCAGACTGCACAGAACATGCAGTCTGATCTTGGATCTACACTGTCCAATAAGGAGGTATCTTTCCTCCGAAAACACCTTTGAAACAGGAAAATTGGGGTTTATACTATCGGTTTTAAAAGTTTCATTTCTTTTAATTAGCAGGATAAGGGTTAATCATTTCAGCGCCATGGGAAAAAAACAAGTTACTTTTTCAGACAGCATAGATCAAGATCAGGGCCCATATTTACCAACCATTCTTAACCCTTAAAGCGCCTTTCACGACTATAGTTGCCTTTGCAGCCAGTGTAGATCAAGATCAGGCTGAATCACTATAGACAAAAGCAACAATGAAATTGCAATTATTTGGGTCATATTTCTGGGATGAAAGTGTCTGGAAGGTTTATTTGGCACTCTAAGGGTTAAGAATATTCTCTTGCTTATTCACCAGAATTTTCTAAAGTTGAAAGGAACACAACCTTTGATTGGCTAAACCATTTGATCAAGAACAGGGCCCATATTCACCAACCATTCTTAAGAATGTTCTCTCTCTTATTCACCAGGTTTTTCTGAAGTTGAAAGTAACACAACTTTTGATTGGCTAAACCATTTGGTTTAGCCAATCAGAAGTTGTGTTACCTTCAAATTTAGAAAATCTTCGAGAATTAGACTAAGAATGTCCTTAAGAATGGTTGGTGAATATGGGAAAAAGACTGCACATCAGCTTGTGTAGTCAAGTCTATTTGATAAAAATCTTTCTTAGTTTCAGGGGACTGACTATACGTATGAGCCATGCTCTGGCAAAATGGGGTTTAATGCATCTCTGTGATGCATTATACCAAGCAAGACATCACATAGTTAGGGATCCTTAAAACTAGTTATGTTTAACAACCGAGTGTATCATAAGTTAAAATGTTCCTTTGACATACAGAAAATTGACCAATGGCAAAGTTTCAGCCAAGGTCAGCCTGCGCAGGCTGACCTGGGTCGATACTTTTTGCAAATGCATTAAGCCCCCTTTCACAGAGCATGGCTGATATATTTTCAGCTTTCAAAAGAAGCCTAGTTTATATATTTTCTGCTGAAAGAGTTAATTGGTTCTGATACATTTACAACTTCTAACGCTCTCCAGCATTTTTCAAACAATCTAGGAAAAGGAGTTAGTTTGTTGCAATGTTACACAGGCATTCTAGAATTAGTACATGACACAAAAGACAAATATTTGAAGGAAAGGGAAAAATTTCTTTTTTTCAATGTTGTGGAAAACATTTTGTAACTAGTGTTATAATGCAGTAAAACTTCTATTGCAGTATTAGATGAACAGAGAAGAGAAGTAGAAAATCAGAAAGCTGATCAGTTTGCAGATCTAGATAGACAGTTGAATGAAGCCAAGAGAGAACATGCTAAAGCTGGTAATATAACCCTGTCTACTGAAAAACACAAATTTGCAATTTGTGGTGGGAAACTTCTAAATAAACCTCATAAAATATTCACAGTCAACATAAACTAAGGTTTAACCTTTTAACAGACAAGAAAACCATACACTTGCCCTGAAGCATATGAAGATAAGAATTTAACGAGGCTCAAATATTATCTATTTTTTGAGAGAAAGGGTATTACGGCAAAAGGAGATAATGCTTGGCACCAGCACTTTGTCCTTTTTTCCCACTATGATTTCAAACACTTTCTACTCCAGAGTCATTAAACTTTACCACACAATCCAGTGTTTTAACAACCCTGTTGAAGAAACCTTTGGAAAACATTGTGGGAAAAGGAGAAAATGCTGGTAACCAACATATTCTCCTTTCCCACATTTTCTGCTCTTTCAGAGAAAAAATTCCTCATATGTGAAACACTAGCTTTTTTTTTTGCCTTCAAATGCTTTCAGTTTGGAGTAGTCTAAAATTTTGTTAAACTCTTTACCTGAAACATTATAGGCTTGTCTAAATTGAAATGTGGCTAAAATGGTGAAAAGGGTAAATAAGGGTAAAAGGGTAGAAAACATCATGAAGAAGGGAGAGAATGCAGGTAACCATCATTTTCACCTTTTCCACAATGTTTTCAAAAGCTATTTTCTATAGGGCTTCAAAAACTTGATATTTTTTGGTTAACTCATTTGTATTGCATTGCAGTGGTATCATTGCGCCAACTAGAGAGACAGACAGCCAGAGAAAAAGAAAGAATGACAGAACACCTAAACACTGTAGAGGAATACTATAAAGGGCACATCAACAAAATGGAACAACACATCAAGGCAGTGGAGAAAGAAAGAAACCTAATGATGGTATACCATCGTGCTCATAGCGTTTTTATCGTCAATTCAAATCTGTACCATCTGACCAAATTCTGAGCTTGTCAAACTTGAAATCATTTGTAGATGGCAAATCAGACATTTGAGCATTTGTTAAATTTTTTTGGTAAATGAATGTAACTTCTCTGTATAAGTGACATACAAAGATCAGTTTATTAATGGAAAGGCCTTTCCAATATAAAAATTCATTAGTAAAACATGGATTAGCCCATAATGAATATCTTAATTCTATTTCGCTTTCTCATGAAAAGGATTCTGGGATTTTAAACATTGACATGTAGTGAAGGTTATTTCATTAACTCTTTCCCAAACAAGCCCTGGTTTTTACATGTCTGCAGCACAGGTCTTTTGAAAACATTGTAGGAAAAGGAGAAATTGCTTGTAACGAGCAATTTCTCCTTTTCCTACAATGTTTTCTACCCTATTTGAGAACTCAAATTTAAAATTGTCGTCTGCAAACTCTCTCAGTTTGGAAGAGGCGAAAGTTTGTCGTTTGGGAAAGGGTTTAAGAAAGGAGGTCGTATTAATGATTCTGAAAATCTTGTGCTATTTCTTTATATGTACATCCTGAATGGGTAACTCTTTACCAAAAGACAAAATTTTACACTAGTCCATATTGAAGGCATTTACAGACAACAAAATTATTAATGTGATTCAAAAATTGGAACTTGTCTTCAGAAGGGTAGAAAACATTTTGGGAAAAGAAGAAAAAGCTGCTTACCAGCACTGTCCCCGTTTCCAAAGTATTTTACAAAAAGCTTCTTTCTCAGGGCATTTAAAAGTCAGGATTGTGTTGTAAAGTGTTAAAGATATCTGTCATACTATAAGTACAAAATCGTTCACAAATTGTTTTCTACATCTTCAGCTAGCAGAGAAAACCTTAAGTTAAATGATTAAATTTAAAAGCCCAAGTAATTTCTTCTTGTCACAACATTTACTGCAGATTCATTAAGAAATAGATCTATATTACATACTTAAGTCACTGGATGATAGGAACAGACTTGGGTACTTTAATGAGAATTGTAGAACAAACCAAGACTAGTCTACACTTTCACGTACATGTAGCTTGACTCTTTACCACACGACAAATTTTAGACTTGTCCAAATTAAAAGCATATGCAGACAACAACTTAAATGTGACTTGGTTGATGAGTACTGTCTTGAAAATGGTAGAAAACACTTTATCAGCATTTTCTCCTTTTCCCATAATGTTTTCAAAAGCTTTATCTCTCAGAGTCATTAAAACTCAGTCAGGGTTGTGTGATAAAGGGTTAAGATTTACTCAAAAAAAAAAAAAAAAAAAAAAAATGCAATATTTAGGTCTTACAAACGTTCAAGTTAGCAACAAAGCATAGCTGAAATACAAACTGCCCTTGCTGGGATTCAAACTGGTGCAGTAAAGATCCTCATTTATTGAGGCTTTTAAGACCAATATACTAACCACTGAGTGAAAAAGAATTCTCCCTAAGGCAGTTGCTAGGTATTGATTTTATATGGGAAGCAATGCTGTATGGAAGGAGTGATCTCTTGTAACACAGGTCTTCTCTTATGATTGCAAAGTATGTTTTTCATATGCAAAGACCCAACTCATTACTGCACAGGCCATATTATACCTCCATAAAATGACAACAAATTAAGAAAGGACAAACTTGTGAATGAAAATTCAATATGTTTTTCCTTTAGTATGCACAATGATGTGGGAAAAGGAGCAAGTGCTTGATACAAGCAGTCACTTCTTTTTCCACTCTGTTTTCCAAAATCTGTCAAATGCAGAGAGAGGCAGACAAAAATGTGTTTTATTTCATGTTTTTCTATAGTTTACCAGCAAATAATGGTGGTTTATGGTTTGATAATTTCACTGTTTCTACCAGTGAATTTACCAATTGATAAACTCACTGGTACAGAAATACCTAGAGCTTCATTGTACTTTGCAGGTCCCAACAAAAAAGTGGGTAGAAGCATGGAATAAATAGAATTTTTTTTATTATTATTAAAGATTGAAATTTATTTGATCTCTCGAATATCATACGGTAATATTTTCACGAGTGGCTCTGCCACTCATGAAAATATTACCAATGACATTCACTCAGTGAAATCAAATTCGATCTTTCACCGAAAAAACAAATATCCTCTTTATCATACAGTAATAAGCTAATCAAGCTAATCACCCATTCCAGGCAACCTTGAGACAAGAAGGGTTAATAGGCAGACTGAAGTCTGACAGATCTGAGCCAGTGACAAGGACTTGGGACGAGGTGAAAGATGATAACAGTGAGGTTCAGGATGACAACATTCCTGTCAAAGATACAGTGGAACCACCCGTCACCATGTTTGGTGCTCCTGAGCAGCCATTAAATGAAGTAGAAGGTAGGAAGTTGATTATTAGAGGCCCAGTAGCAATCAAAAGTGAACTGTGGGGATGTCGAAATGTATTTAAATTTAAATCATGCCATTTGAAAGTATGGAAATTATTGTGAAGATGACAATCCTTTTTGTATGGTCTGTCCAAGAGTTAGTCGCTGGCAGGAAAATGAATAGTAAAATCAGGTAAAAAGTAAACAAAACCTAGAGCGACCTGGCAACTTTTGACCTATTTTTAAAATTCATTTTTCTGCCCATGAATCACACTTGGACCGACCATACAGAAACAGATTGTCATCTTCACATTGATTTCCTCAATTTTAAATGGTGTGATTTAAAATTTAAATGCATTTTACCACCCAAACTGTTACCTTTGGCCACTACTATGTGTCTTTAAATTTCCAATGTGACAATGACTTAATTCTTCACCAAACAATCTCATGTTAGTGTTAACAAACCTGTGGATAAATAGCTTTTGAAAACATTATGGGGAAAAAACAGAAAATGCAATTAACTAGTATTTCACCTTTCTCCCGACAAATTTTCTACCATTTCAAGACCAATTGAATTATATGAGTCACATTTGAGTTGTTGTCTGCAAATTCTTAATTTAGACATGTGTATGATTTTGTCATCTGGTAAAGACTTAGGCATCCTATGTTTTCATGACCCTGAGAAAGAGGTCTTTAGAAAGCATTTTGGGAAAAGGAGAAAATGCTGGAAACCAGCATTTTCTCTTATACCCAAAATATTTTCTACCCTGTCAAAGAACTTTAGTTAACTTACTTTCAAATTTGTTGTCTGCAGATGCTCTCAATTTGGAAGGGCCTAAAATTTGTTGTTTGGGAAAGGGTTAAAAGTTATTCAAATCGCTTGCAGATACTGATGAACCATTAACAGCCGTTTTGGAGGATTTACAATCCCTGACCGATGCAGTACTGAAGGATGAGGGATCAGACTCAGGATCAGAGGTGTGACCTGTACTAACAGTTGCCTGTAGTAGTAAAGGCTGTGATACATGTAACATTTAGAGATTGGAGAAAAATATCTAGATGTAGCTAGAGGTGTCTTCTGAGCTGGAGCATTCCCAGACAGAGTTCTGTAATCTTTGTGGTTGTGATGAGGACAGTGAGAACAACCACTATAGGGTGATAGACTCTAAGCAATGGTGAATAGAGTCATCGACAAAAGAAAGTTTATCCTGACAAATACCTGTAATAAAGTGTCATCAACAGGTGGAAATGTGTTAACTGTGTACCCCACAACCCCGATTTTAAACGACCCTGAGGAAGAGGCCTTTTGAAAACATTGTGGGAAAAGGAGAAAATGTTCGCAACTAGCAATATCTCCGTTTCCCACGTTTTCTACCCAGACAAAGAGAAATTCCATCAACTGAGCCACATTTAAATAGTCGTCTGCAAATGCTTTCAGTTTGGACTAGTATACATTTTTGTTGTGTGGTAGCAAGTTAAACTCAAGTAGCTAAGTTTATGTAGGTAATTCATATTTTGTAGAAAGCATACAAAAAAACATTGTGATATTTTAGAGATACTTTAAAACTCTAAAGCAATAGCAGTGTAGATGAAATTCCTACTTCAGTGCTACATGCTTAACTCTTTACCACACATTCCCGACCCTGAAGAAGGAGAAAATGCTGGTTACCATAGCCTCCTTCCTCCAAGTCATAATAAAACAGGATTGTTTGGTAAAGGGTTAACTCATTACCCTGTTCAGGTTGTGGTGTCTTTAAAAAGAAAAAAAAAAAAACACTGTTCAACAGATTGTAGTAAAAAAGAAGATAATGCTGCGGAAAAAGCATTATTTCTTCTCTTGCCACACTCTTTTCGTTTTATACTTGTGTATGAAACCCCACTTCATGTTGACTTTTGTGCTTTTTTTTTTTGCGATTTAACCCTATACCACACAGTCCTAATTTTTAATGACCCTGAGAGAGAAGACTTTTGGAAACATTGTTGGAAAAGGAGAAATGCTGGTAACCAGCATTTTCTCTTTTTCCCACAATGTTTTCTACCCTTTGAATGACAAATTTCATATTTTAAGTAACAAGTAACTTGTTGCCTGCAAACATTTTTTATATGGAGTAGGCTAAAACTTTGTCATCTTGTAAAGGGTTAAGATCATGAATCTTCATGAAAGGAAGACGAGTCCACGACGATCTTGAAACCAAGCCATAGAACTTGGTAACATTTGTGAGTTCAGAACAATGGCTAGAACATAATTGTAGATGAAACAGTGTAGGGGTACTTCTTATTACTCATACACTGCTTGAATGTTATTGTGGAAAGAAAAAACATTCACAATGAAGATTAAATGATGTCATATATGCATGGAGTTCCAGTAACTTTTTTCTATAATCCCATCAGCCCAGCCTGGCCTGCTCGGACAATACACTGCTTCATCAAGGAGGGAGAAGAAACCCATTCACCAGGACTAAATGACCCGAGAGCCCAACCTGTTAGCTCAGTCCATAAAAGGCTACTATACTAAGGGTTGCGAGTCCAATCCAAACTTGTCCAAACTCTGTTCAAGGATTGATGATTGCCATTACAACAAGATTCATCTCACTCGCCCTGCTTCACATTGTTTAAAGAATTACCAAATGACAAAATTTTGGACTGAACCAAATTGAAAGTATTTGCAGACAAAAATAAAATGTAAGATGATGATTTCTGTCTCCAACAGGATAGAAAACATTGAGAGAATAGGAGAAAATGCTGGTTGGCAGCATTTTCTCCTTTTCCCATAATGTTTTCAAAAGTTTTCATCTTCAGGGTCGTTAAATGTCGGGACTGTGTAGTAAAGAGTTTAACAATTTTCATGAGGGACATACAACTGAAATAATAATGAAGACACCAAAGAAATGACCTGATAGAAGTAAGTGCATAACTTTAAACTCTTTACCTCTTTACCAAAGGACAAAATCTCAGATTTCTCCAAATTGAAAGAAATTGCAGAAACAATTAAAATATGGCTCAAATGATGGCATTGGTCTTTGAATGGGTTGAAAACGGAAAAGCAGAAATTGCTGGTTACCAGTATTTTCCCCTTTTCCAACTATGTTTTCAAAAGGCTTCTACTTCAGGGTCATTAAAACTTGGGATTGTTTGGTAAAGGGTTAATGTACTTCTCTGCAAAACTGCATATAATTATCGTTTACTGTAATTTTGCCACTGTTTTTGCATATACTCATTCATGTATATCACTCTTGTGGTGTACCCATATTTTACAAGGATGTTTCCACAGTAAAGATGTCCTAAGTCCATCTACCTGAGACCTTTCAGGTTTTGTTTGTGGAGCATGAAATACAGGGAATCATTATCTTCAAGATACATCTTAACTCACTTTCAGCTACTTTTTAACCCATTTCATCTTGATTTTATCAAACTGTCATCATAGTTGTATCTTCATGCCAAATGTTGCCCCTGACGGTTGCAAGGCTGCATAGATTGCAGCAAATAGAAAATCACTTCATTTTCTTGAGGCCTTGAAAGAAATCACTCTTGTGATGTTTCTGAGTTTAACCCTTTCCCAAACAAGCCCTGGTTTTCACGTGTCTGCAGTACAAGTCTTTTGAAAACAATGTGGGAAAAGGAGAAATTGCTCATAATGAGCAATTTCTCCTTTTCCCAGTGTTTTCTTCCCTTTTTGATAACTTTCTGCCATTTTCATCAAATTTAAATTTGTCGTCTGCAAACTCTTTCAATTTGGACCAGTCCAAAATTTGTCATTTGGGAAAGGTTTAAATTGCAGATTTCTGGTATATGTTTTTATCCCTTACACCATGTATATCATTATTTATCTATATTTACACAGCTGGCTACATTCTGACCTACTCTACAGTCTATTAATTTTCAACAGTATATTTTCTCTTTGGCTGTAAGGATGTACCTTAAGACTGTCTCTGATAAGATAGAAAATACTGTGGAAAAAGAAGAAAATGCTGGTAACCAGCATTTTCTCCTTTTCCCAAAATCTTTTCTTTAACCTTTTTCTTTCAAGGTTGTTAAAACTTGGGTTGTTTGGTTAAGGGTTAACTGAAGTACTATGTGTCATGAAATCAACATAAAGTCTTATTTCATATCTTGCTGAATATAAAAATATATTCAAAAACATTACAATAATTATGAGAAAAAAACAGAAAATATTTGAGACAGATAACTCTTATCATCTTTGTAGTCTGATCCACTTTATTATGCTTTGGTTTTTAAGATAGATCCCTGAAATTCCAGAAAGTTGAGCAAATTTCTCCTACTAAAAATTTTCACCGGATGCAATATTTCAACACTCTTAACTCTTTACCAGATGACAAAATTTTACACCTGCCCAAATTCAAAGCATCTGCAGATGACAAATGCAGCTCAAATGACTAGATTTTTCTATGATAGGTTGGAAAACATTGTGGGGAAAGAAGAAAATGCTGGTTACCAGCATTTTCTCCTTTTCCCTAAATGTTTTCAAAAGCACTTTGACTTGTCAAAACCTGGCACTGTGTGGTAAAGGGTTAATGGGCATGATAAATTATGAGAATGACTTAATTCAGTGATATGCTACAATTACAACAACAACAACAAAATTGTAAAAAGTCCTCAATACATTCACTTATAAACAACTTTTGTGCAATTAAAAAGAACCTGTAACAAAACGTTGTCCAATCATTCAACAAGAAAAAAATTGTGTTTTATCCTTACACCAAAGATATGTTCCATTAAACCTTTGTTTAAAGGCCCAATAGCAGCCAAAACGACAATGCAGGTGCATTTAAATTTAAACCATACCATTCAAAAATATGCAAAAAATTGTAGAGATGACAATCTGTTATTGTGTGGGTGGTCTAAGTGTTACATGCTGACAGAAAAATTAATTTTAAAATAAGGCAAAAACAAAGAAAAAGATAGAGTGGCCTAGCTATTTTTAACCTAGTTTTTGACTGACACTTGGACAGTCTGTACAATAACAGCTGGTCATCTTCACAATAATTTTTATGCTTCTTAATGATATGATTTAAATTTAAATGCATCTAAACACACCTGCTTTGCTTACTTTTGGCAGCTATTGTTACTTTAAAGTCCAATTTCTAAGAGAGTTTCTGCAGCTGTTTGTATGAAATATGTAGCAACATAAACTTGCTTCTTCAGAGATTTCCAGAGGTCTGATCTTCCATTGGTTTGTATTTCATACATGAGGTCCACAATGGCCGGAAAATCGTTGTCACTATACCCATCAAACTGGCTGGGTGCAAATAAAATGTGTCTGAAAAACAGGAAACAGACTGGCACATTTTTATAAGGCAGCCTTTCCGGGTACGGTACCATATCCTTTGCCTCTGAGGGTAGGGGTACAGTAGCTTACACGGGGGATACAGATAAGGTACCGTACCTGGAAACAGCCCTAGTAAGACTTGTATCTGACTAGTTTCAAGCAAATTATATGTCTGTAAAATCGTACTATCTAATTTTGGCCATTCTATCAGGGAAAGTTAACCTTCGGGTATTTTACAATGCATGTTAAAGGTGTAGATCTTATGAATGCTGAAATCTGGGTTTGGCAGTAAAGGGGTGAAAGAGGTTTTTGTTAAAAAAAAAAGTTCATTGAAAAGGCCATAGAGAGCAAATTGATTGGAGGTTTCGATAAAATGGTAGTTATGCAGTGTATAGTATATTACTTCCTTAGGCTACCTGGCTTTAATTGTCCAAGAGCTGTTTTCATCAATCAAAATAAATACAAAATGAACAGACAACCCTATGAATATCAAAACTACTCAGAAAAAGTTATAGAGTAAATACAAAAGAAATATATCTTTAAAACATTCAAGGTAAAAAAGGGTATCTGGGTATATAGGTCTTTTTACTAAACCTGTCATTTTCCACACTTCCACAAATTCGTAAATCACATTAACCTCAGAGGCTAGAGGTACATTATCGTGGCCAGAGACACTGCCTTCTTAAAATCATGTAATGTCCCTTTACCAGATAATTCCCTGTTCTAACAACCTTGAGAAAGAAAGCTTTTAACTCTTTACCACAAAATCCCGAGGTTTAACTGCCCTGAGAAAGAAGCCTTTTGAAAACATTGTGGGAAAAGGGGAAAATGCTGGTAACCAGCATTTTCTCCTTTTCCCACAATGTTTTCTGCCCTTCCCAAATCAAGTTCTACTTTTTCATTCGCATTTGTCATCTGCAAACGCTTTCAATTTGGACCAGTCTAAAATTTTGTCATGTGGTAAAGAGTTAAAAACATTGTTGGAAAAGAAGAAAATGCTGATAACCAGCATTTTCTCCTTTTCCCGCTTAGTTTACTGCCTCCTCACAGCCATATCCTAAAATTTGAATTGCACTTAGTTTGTTATCTGCAAATGCTTTCAACTTGGGCTGGCAATAATTTTGTCAACTGGTAAAGTTAACTTATTACCTCTGGAAATAAATTTGAAGTAGACCACTTTAAAAACACTCTAGTTAATTTTTCATAATTAACTGTATACCAAACGACAAATGTTGTGACTCAAACAAATGTTACACCATTCTCTACCTTTTCAGAAGCAAATCCGTTTGTGTGAGTCAAACTTACTTTGCCACCTGAAAATGCTCTCAATGCACAAAAGTCTGAAATTTATTCATCCAGTATGGACTTTATTTTGTAACAAATGAGCCGATGAGGTAATCACAGATATAAAAAAGTCTTACTTAAAGACAGTTCTGTTTGGCACACCCTCTGGATCTATGAAGGCACGTTCTAGTTGAATCATCTTGTCATTAACCATTCTACACTGTAGGTCACTGAAATAGAAAATCAAAGCATTTAACTCCTTACCAAACAACAAAATTTTAGACTTGCACAAATTGATAATTTTTGCAGATTACAAAATAATTGAGACTAAAAAATAGAAATACACCTCTGGAAGGGTAGAAAACATTGTGGGGAAAGGAAAAAAAGTGAGTAACCAGCTTTTTCTCCTTTTCCAACAATGTTTTCCACCCTATCAAAGACAGAAACCATCATTTAAACTACATTTTATTTTGTCATCTGCACATGCTTTCAATTTGGTCTAGTCCAAAGTTTGTGGTTTGGTAAAGAGTTAAGTGATGGTTAATTCATACATACCTGAAGTCTAAATTCAGCACACTATCCCTTTTTTAGTCCTGTTACAGAAAATTTTTGAAAACATAGTGGAAAAAGGAGAGCTTGTATTGGATAGCATTTTAACTCTTTCCCAAACGACAAATTTTGGACTGGTCCAAATTGAAAGAGTTTGCAGACGACAATTTTAAATTTGATGAAAATGGCAGAAAGGTCTCAAAAAGGGTAGAAAACACTGTGGGAAAAGGAGAAATTGCTCGTTACGAGCAATTTCTCCTTTTCCCACAGTGTTTTCAAAAGACTTGTACTGCAGATACGTGAAAACCAGGGCTTGTTTGGGAAAGGGTTAAGCAATACTGTACGGTTTCCTTTGTAGAGATCAACAATATTTTATGTATGTGTTGCTCAGACAGGTGATCCACAGCATATGCCTGTTAATAACATAATACATGACCAATGTCTAATGACTTACAGTAACTGATCATACGGTACAATTTCTTAAACGGTGTAATGAATAGTAAAACAAGCACCTGCTATTGTCAACAGATGATAATTGGCTATGGAATTTCATTGCTGCATCTGTGAAATTATTGGCGGCACTCTGTAGAGCCTCTGTGAAAAGAAAATAATCATGTATTGAAATTACAATAATGGTCATCATCATTATCATCAATGATCATAACAATAACATAATAGTATAATAGGCTTGCAGAAAAAAAATTGTTCAACCAAACGAAAAATGCCAAGTCATGTGCTTGTAAAATGAAAAGGAGATCAAGAACCCATTTCACCCTTAACCAAACAATCCCTAGTTGCAATGACTCTGAAAAAGAAGCCTTTTGAAAGCATTGTGGGAAAAGCAGAAAATGCTGGTAACCAGCATTTTCTGCTTTTCCCACAATGCTTTATACTTGTTCTCATGTACACTGCACTATTTATTTCAAATTTGAACTTTATCTGCAAATGCTTTCAAAATGGACAAATATAAAATTTTGTTGTGTGGTAAAGAGTTAAGGGTGTAATAAACCACTCACCGCACACATATAAACCATTCAACCAGCATTTTCTCTTTTTCCACAATGATTTTAAATGCCCTCTTCAGGGTCATTAACACTAGGGATTGGGTAATAAAGGGTTAAGTTGCAGTAAATCAAGACCAGTGGTGGTCTGCTCTCTGCTCTACATTGTCTGACTGTCGTCATATTTCAACAACACCCTAACAAAGGTAATCACTCCCCCTCCTTTTTTTCTAGATCTGTCACAAGCAATGTAGTAATTACTTAACCCATTACCGCACAATGAACCTTTTAACGACCCTGGGCAAGAAGCCTCTTGAAAACATTGTGGCAATAGGAGAAAATTTTCCCCTTTTCCCACAATGTTTTCCAATCTATCAAAGAAAAATTGCACCATCTGAGCCACTCTGAAATTGTTGTCTGCAAATGCTTTCAATTTGGACAAGGCTAAAATTTTATCGTCTGGTAAAGGGTTAAATACATCTTCTGATAAAAAAGACAAAGACAATTACCAAAATTGACGTTTTGAACCTTCCATATTGCTCCAAATTCTTTTTCCATATTCTTGACAAAACCACTGACAGCTGTAGAATATCTACGAACATCATAAGGCAAGACCATCTCATTTGCAAGATTCCTTAAAGAAAGTGAGATATCATTGTTTGTGAAAAATGCACTTGACAGAAATATTTCAACTATGCTCTTTGAAAAGAGGGTTTTACTCTTTTCCACACAATCCCAAATTTAACGACCTTGAGGAAAATGGACTTTTGAAAACATTGTTGAAAAAGGAGAAAATGCTGGTAACCAGCATTTTCTCCGGTACCCACATTGTCCTCTACCTTTTCAAAGGTAAATTTCAGTTTTTGGTTCACATGAAATTTGTTGTCTGGAAGTGCTCTGGATTTGGACCAGAGTTAAATTTTGTCATTTGGTAAAGAGCTAACCCTTTACCACACAATCCAGGCTTTTAATGACCCTCTGGAAAAACCCTTTTGAAAACACTGTGGGAACAGGAGAAAATGCTGGTAACCAGCATTTTCTCCTTTTCCCAAAATATTTTCTATCCTTCCCAACACAAATTTCAGTTTTTGTGTCACATTTATTTTGTCATCTGCAAATTCTTTGAATTTGTACTAGTCTAAAATTTTGTTGTTTGGTAAAGAGTTAACACATCTGCATAAGGTATCAACCCCTGTCAGCCCACGCAGGCTGATGTGAGTCGGAACTTTTTGCTATTTGTTAACTCTTTACCAAACGACAAAATTTTAGACCAGTTCAAATTGAAAGCTTTTGCAGACGACAAAGTAAATGTGACTCAAAATTGAAATTTGTTTTAGGAAGAGTAGAAAACATTGTGGGAAAAGGAGAAAATGCTGGTAACCAGCATTTTCTCCTTTTCCCACAATGTTTTCAAAAGGCTTCTTCCTCAGGGTCGTTAAAAGTCGGGATTGTATGGTAAAGGATTAAACATCCAAGGACCATTTTACCTCATGATTCAGTCAGTTGTTCGACAAAATGGATTTTACAGATCCATAATGATGTGATGTCCTGCTTGGTATAATGCATCACTGAGGTCAAAGGTCAAACCCCATTTTGCCTCAGCATGGCTCATTAAAAATACTGTTAATGAAAAGGATAATTTATCAATAACAATTCCGGTAATTTATCAATATACTGTTAATGAAAAGGATAATCTATCAATAACAATTCAGGTAATTTATCAAAATACTGTTAATGAAAAGGATAATCTATCAATAACAATTCAGGTAATTTATCAAAATACTGTTAATGAAAAGGATAATTTATCAATAACAATTCAGGTAATTTATCAAAATACTGTTAATGAAAAGGATAATCTATCAATAAAAATTCAGGTAATTCATCAAAATACTGTTAATGAAAAGGATAATCTATCAATAACAATTCAGGTAATTTATCAAACATACCTAACGCTGACTTAAAAGCGTCAACAGGCTGACACAATTGAAAACAAAATGCTTTTTCTGAATTATCTGTACGGTATATTCAAAGCACTAATGGAAAAGAAGCAGTTACTTGAAACAAGCACTACAACATTACAGCTTTCTACCCCAAGGGGTATTGAAGTCACTTATTTTGACCAATCAAATCAGGGTCCGTATTCACCAACCATTCTTAAGAACATTCTTAGTTTTATTCTCCAGAATATTCTAAATTTGAAAGAAACACAACTTCTGATTGGCTAAACCATTTGGTTTAGCCAATCAGAAGTTGTGTTACTTTCAAATCAGAAAATTCTGGAGAATGAGACTAAGAACGTTCTTAAGAATGGTTGGTGAATACGGACCCAGATAACAAAATGAAATTGACCACTAATAATATTAATCCATACAAAATCATTGACAGGGATTATCTTATTTATCAAAACAGCAACTTGGCGATAAACTGGTTTGGGGATCCTGTTAGCTACATCAGGGCAGGTAACAATTTTAGACGCCTCTTTGCTGTCAGGTTGCTACAGCTGACAACAACAATAAAATGTTAAATAAAAGAGAAAACAGTATTGGAATTTCCTACTTCGATACTTATTGAAAAGTGGTTTTTGTTCAATCAAGCCAACATGGAAAATCTTAACCGGGATTCAAAGCTACAACATACATTGAACAGAATGAAGTAGAAATACAGACAAGAAGTAATATTTTTTTAACCACCACTACACAGGTTAACCCTTTACCACACAATCCTGACTTTTAATGTACCTGATGGAGAAGGCATTTGAAAAAATTGTGGGAAAAGGAGAAAATGTTGAAAACCAGCATTTTCTCCTAGTCTCACAATGTTTTCTTCCCTATCAAAGACATAAATCATCATTTTAGCAATATTTAAATTTGTTGTCCACAAAATGCTTTCAATTTGGTCCAGTCCAAAATAAAAATCTAGAATGATAACAGCAAACAAAACTTGCTAGTTGTTACAGACCTCCCATACTCAGTATCCCTCCTTTGTAAGAAATCTTACCAAGCAAGGACTCCAAGTAAATGGCCAATTCCTTGTGTATAGTTGAATGAGGGATCTATGTACTTTGTATACATGGTGAAAGTTTCATATGCCGAATGATAGAGTGGATAACTCAGTATATCCCATTTATTCTGAAAAATATATATACAGAAAACATTTTGAATTAAAAACTCAAAGCAAATTTCTGGGGCAACTTAATTTTGTGTGTAAAAAAATAACACTCTTGGAAAATGTGTGACAAAGTGAAATGCTCATGACAATTAATTTGTCCATCAGTCACAATGTTTTCTCATCTCTCTACATAGTAAACCTAAACTCATGAATTAAACTCTAATGTTAGGAGATTGTTTTCAAAGTCATCAGCTGCAAATTTTCCTGAGAATGTAATGAGTTATATCAGGCCTGCTGCAGGCATGAGACAAGGCTGTAATGAGTTATATCTGACCTACTGCAGGGTGTGAGACCAGGATGTAATGCCTTATATCAGGCCTGCTGCAGAGAATTAGACAAGGATGTAATGCATTATTTAAGGCCTGCTGCAGGGCATGAGACAAGTATGTAATGAATTATATCAGGACTGCTGCAGGGTAAGAGACAAGGATGTAATGAGTTACATCAGGCCTGCTGCGGGGCATGAAACAAGGATGCAATGAATTATATCAGTCCTGCTGCAGGCCATGAGACAAGGATGTAATGCGTTATATCAGGCCTGATGCAGGGTGTGAGACAAGAATGTAATGAGTTTGCCTGCTGCAGGGCGTGAGACAAGGATGTAATGAGTTATATCAGGCCTGCTGCAGGCCATGAGACAAGGATGTAATGAGTTATATCAGGCCTGCTGCAGGGCATGAGACAAGGATGTAACCAGTTATTTCAGGCCTGCTGCAGAGCGTAAGACAAGGATGTAATGAGTTATATCTGGACTGCTTCAGGGTGTGAGACAAGGATGTAATGAGTTAAATCAAGCCTGCTGCAGGGCATGAGACAACGATGTAATGAGTTATTTCAGGCCTGCTGCAGAGCATAAGACAAGGATGTAATGAGTTATATCTGGACTGCTTCAGGGTGTGAGACAAGGATGTAATGAGTTAAATCTAGCCTGCTGCAGGGCATGAGACAAGGATGTAATGAGTTATTTCAGGCCTGCTGCAGGGCATGAGACAAGGATGTAATGAGTTATTTCAGGCCTGCTGCAGAGCATAAGACAAGGATGTAATGAGTTATATCTGACCTGCTGCAGGGTGTGAGACAAGGATGTAATGTTATATTAGGCCTGATACAGGGTGTGAGACAAGAATGTAATAAGTTATTTCAGGCCTGCTGCAGGGCATGAGACAAGGATGTAATGAGTTTGCCTGCTGCAGGGCATGATACAATGTTAAGTTAAATCAGGCCAGCTGCAGAGCATGAGACAAGGATGTAATAAGTTTTATCAGGCCTGCTGCAGGGCATGAGACGAGGATGTAATGAATTATATCAGGCCTGCTGCAGAGCATGAGATGAGGATGTGCTGTGTCATGTCGAGCCTGCTGCAGGGTGTGAGATGAGGATGTACTGTGTTATATTCAACCTGCTGCAGGTAGTGAGAAAAGGATGTAATGTGCTATATCAGGCCTCCTGCAAGGTGTGAGAAAAGTATGTCATGAGCTTTATCAGGCCTGCTGCAGGACGTTACAAAAGAATGTAATGAATTTTTTCAGACTGCCTCAGGGCATGAGACAAAGATGTAATGGGTTATATCGGGCCTGCTGCAGGGCATGAGACAAGAATGTAATGTGTTTTATCAAGCCTGCTTCAGGGCATGAGACAAGAATGTAATGAGCTTTATCACCTCTGCTGCAGGGTGTGAGCCAAGAATGTAATGAGTTATTTCAGGCCTGCTGGCCTACAGGATGTCAGACAAAGGTGTATTGAGTTTCATCAGGCCTGTTGCAGGGTGTGAAACAAGGTAGTACTGGGTTATTTTAGGCCTTCTACAGGGCATGAGTTAATCACAAACAATTTTTTCCATGATAAAGGCAAGTGCTTGAACATGAAGTCAATTTAAATTTTTACTAAATGACAAAATTTTAGACTTTTCTGAATTGAAACCATTTGCAGACAAAATATCAGATGAGGCTGAAATGATGATAGTTGTCTTCAACCCTTTACCAGACAATGTTGAGTTTTAACAACCCTGAAGAAGTGGGCTTTTTAAAACATTGTTGGAAAAGGAGAAAATGGTGGTAACCAGTATTTTATCCTTTCCTCACAATGTTTCTGCCCTTTCAAATGATGAACCCATCATTTGAGATTCATCTGCTTTATTGCCTACAAATGCTTTCAGTATGGACCGGTTTAAAATCATGTTGTGTGGTAAAGGGTTATAAGTCTAGAAAGCACTTTTGGAAAAGGATAAAATGCTGGTTTCCAGCATGTTCTCCTTTTCCCACAAAGTTTTCAAAAGCATTTTTTACTTTGGGTCCATAAAAAAAACAATTGTATATTTCTGATCATACCTCATCATACGTATACCAGAAGTCTGTAGAGGGGACACCAACACGCTGATAGAAGGCTGCCATGTCACTTCCTGACCCCAGACTGTAGTAAACACTGTTTCAGAACAAAAATACATCAAGTAAACATGTACAAATGTACAAAAAGGAAACTTTTACATCAATTACTCAGGAATAATGATTATTGGAAAATGTCAAATGCATCATGATTAATTAATAATGGAAATGTATGATTACTATAAATCTAACTCTGATGCCAAGTCCTCTGGCTCATTTGTTACCACAGAGTACTAGTGAAACAGGAGTTGTGAGTTTAAATCCCAACTGATGAAGTTTTATTCTAGAATTCTTGATAGCCATTGGGACAGGATTTATTTCTTTCACAGATGAACATTGTTTTGACTTTGGTTTAGGGAGAAAGTAGCCAATGGTCAGAGAGAGTGTTCTGCATGGTACTTTCCAAAAGAAACATCAGAAAGGTGAATAGTTGCACTGGCCATTGCAACATAACTCAAATATTGTTGGGAAATGACCTAAAACATCACACAAACAAAAGCCACCAAATAAGGGATCTATACTTTTTTCTTGGTCTTTAAACCTACATTTCTACTGTAAATGAGGACCTTTTGGTCAAAGTTAACTCTCTAGCAGACAATCAATCAAAATTAACCCTTTACCAGATGACAAAATTTTAGCCTAGTCCAAATTGAAAGCATTTGCAGACGACAATTCTAATGTGGCTTAAATGGTGCATTTTTTCTTTGATAGGGTAGAAAACATTGTGGGAAAAGGAGAAAATGCTGGTTACCAGCATTTTCTCCTTTTCCCACAATGTTTTCAAAAGGCTTCTTTCTTAGGGGCGTCAAAAGGCGGCACTGAGCGGTAAAGGGTTAATGTGGTTCAAATTATGGTATATGTTTGTGAAAGGAAAGAAAACAGTGTGTGAAAAGATGAAAATGCTGGTTACCAGCATTTTCTCCTTTTCCAAAATTGTTTTCCAAAGACTTCTGCAGATTTAACAGGATTGGGTGATAAGGGATTAAACTTAACCCTTTCCCAAACGACAAATTTTGGACTGGTCCAAATTAAAAGAGTTTGCAGACGACAATTTTAAATTTGATGAAAATGGCAGAAAGTTCTCAAAAAGGGTAGAAAACACTGTGGGAAAAGGAGAAATTGCTCGTTACGAGCAATTTCTCCTTTTCCCACAGTGTTTTCAAAAGACTTGTACTGCAAACACATGAAAACCAGGGCTTGTTTGGAAAAGGGTTAAATAGCCATTCGAGCAGTCGCTAACCTAGGCTCAGATTCAAGTTTGGCTGTTCTCTCTTTCCAAATGTCATACAGTGTGGGAAATTTTGTTGAAGGGGTTGGGTTTGGTACTTGTTTAGTGGCAGTATACATAGCATCCTGTAGCAGGGGACTCAAACCTACAGCCGGATAGGCAGTAAAGTCTACAGCGTAGTCAACATTCAGATAGGCTATGGCTCTCTCATATAACACTTTGGCATGTTCCTGGAATATTACAACATGAATCCCTTAGTGTGCTGAATGTCAGATTACTATGAACATTTTTTAGACAGGGAATCAAAAATAATTTCAAGGCTGTTTTTGAATGAGAATATCTAATCATAGCAAATAGGGTAGTTCAGACTGCATGTTTAACCCAGTTTGATCTTGATCCACACTGTCCTAAAAAATAGCTACTGAAGGGCCTGATGCTCTGAGAGATGAATTGCACCAAATGGCTACCAGTATTTTCTCTTTTTCCATCAATGTTTTCAAAAGCTTTCTTTCTGAGGGTTGTTAAAACTCAGGATTGTGTGGTAAAGCTAAAAGGGTTAAGAACAATCTTGGTTTTATTCTCCAAGATTTTCGAAATGTGAAAGTAACACAACTTCTTATTAGCTATATCAAATGGTTTAGCCAATCAGAAATTATGTAATATTCAAATTTAGACGATTCTGGAGAATAAGACTAAGAATGTTCTTAAGAAAGGTTGGTGAATAAGGGCCCTTATCTTTGTCAGTACTGTTTCTAAAAAAAGACTTCAAAAGATTAGAAGCACATTACTTTACAGTTTTCACACAAATGTGAATGTCTTGATTCTTAGTTTCTTAGTGCAACAGTAGATCTGATTGCCTCTGTATTTAGTTTGTAGTCCAGCATTACAGTATAAATTCATGTGAATATATAAGTTTGTATAACTTCAAAAGTACTGCCTAGTATTTCTATTTCTTTGGGAAAATGTAGGTAATTGACTTCAGTAGAAATTAATCATAGCAATACATGTTTATTTTACTTTTCCTTTTTTTTTTGCAAAAAAATGGACACCAATCTATTATGGATGTAGCCAAAAGTGGCTGGACAAAAGAAACATTTTACCTCGACCCACTCTATAGATCCATGTAGACCAGTTTCCTCACCACCCCAAGAACAAAATACAATAGTTCTGCGTGGTCTGTGACCTTCAACATAAAACAAATAAAGTTAACTTAGCGAACTTTCACTACTTCAAACAACCTTATGGATTAAGGCTTTTGAAAAAAATGGAGAAATAACTGGTAATCCAGCATTTTCTCCATTTCCCACAATGTTTTCCACCCTGGCAAAGACAGCGTTTGAGCCTCATTCTAATTTTAGTCTGCAAACACTTTCAGTATTGTCAAATCCAAAATTTTGTTGTCTTTCTAACCACTGTTAAACAGTTAACCATCACAATGTCAATGCTGAATTAAGCAACTCATCTGCGATTCCATATATCCATGAAATAATTAAACCATCACCCATCCACCCTCTGAACAACCCCTCCACCCTTCATAGCAGCCAGCAAGAAATAAACCAATCAAAAACGTAAAAGCAATCAAGCAAAATGAAGAAATAGAAAATATATGATTGGTGCTGAGATGGATAAAGTTAATCCTGAGAGGCTAAGAAAACTGAGAGGGCAAGCTCCAGTGAGACCTCTTCAGTTTTTTGGCCCAGTCAGGTAAACTTTATCCATCTCTGCACCAACCATATATTCAAATTATCCTCCTTTCAAAAGGGAGCACATTTTTACTTCTCATTTCTTTTTAAATCATTTGATTTGTTTAAAATAGGTCCTCCTGCATCTTTGGTGTACAAGAAGCTTTCACAGCCTAAGTATGCACTTATTCTAGTGATCCATGGAAAGCAATAGTTCATATTATTTCCGACTAGAATACCCAAAAGAGCATCAAAAATGAGTCATTTCTCACAATTTCTAGCAGGAGATTAGTGTTTATATTTCTAAATGTGTCATTTTTAAGAACCATGAACATGGTTTATTATATTAGATTCTGCCACCTTATAGTGTGTAGGAATACACAACTGCCGGATAAAGCTAAGTTTATTATGTCACCCTTCATTAGGTCTGTGTAAGTAATGAAAATGGGATAAAATCAATACATATATACCTTGTTTGAGTAGTAAACCAAACACTCTAGTAAGTTCTGTGACAACCGTCGTTCCTGAGAGTGGATCTATGGCACCAAATACCCAAGCATCATGGTGATTTCCCATTAAAACATACCTGTCTAATATAACATGTATCTATCTATTTTAAGCCTTTACAACACCATCCCAAGATGCAACAATCCTGTAGAGGAAGGCTTTTGAAAACATTGTAGGAAAAGGAGAAAATGCTGGTACCCAGCATTTTCTCCTTTTCCCACAAAGTTTTCCATTATATCATAGACGGAAATCATTATTCGAGCTCAATTTACTTTGTCGTCTGCAAATGCTTTCAATTTGGTCAAGTCTAAAATTTTGTCGTTTGGTAAAGAGTTAACCCTTCAAGCCCCTTTAGTTGCCTGGCAAACAGTGTAGATCAAGATCAGACTGCACAAAATGTGCAATCTGATCTTGGAGCTAAACAGTTTGCAGAGTGAAAACATTCCATTTTAGTAGCCTTGATATTGCGATGCATTTATTTGAATCTTGACTCTAAGTGTCCTTTTTGTTTATTGGGCACTTTAACCCTTTACCACACAATGCTCAATTTCAACAACTATGAGATGACGGCTTTTTAAACAAATGTGGGAAAAGAAGAAAACGCCTGTAATCAGCATTTTTCCTTTTCCCACATCATGTTCTACCCTTTCAAAGAAAGCCACAATTAAGCTGAAATTGCCATGTCAACTGCAAAAGCTTTCAGTTTGGACCAATCTGTAATTTCATGGTGTGGTAAAGAAGGAAAAGTAGGAAGCATCATAAGGATACCATTAGATGTTTTCCTGGACAGTGTAAACAAAGATCAGACTGCAAATACATGTAACATGCAGGCTAGCTCCAGATCCACATTATAATTAAGACATTCCAGCCTAACAGCCATCATCCTGACTGATTTATTAATCGAGTCGCCCAAGCATCTTTCAATCATTAAGCTCATTACCTCATTAACATATCAGCAGCAGATGACTTCGAGAATGTTATTGTAAAATGCTCACTGTATGCAAATTCTTCTTGTAATGTTTTCAAAGTGATCAACTACAAGGAAAAATACTATCTGAGGGTAGAAATCAGTTAAGTATTATATCTTTTTAAAAGATAACTGAGCCATGCCCTTGCAAAAAGGTGTTTAATGCATCTCCATGATCCATTACACTAAGCACGTCATCACATAATTATAGATCCATAAAATCCATTTTGTCTAACGACCAGCTGATCATGAGGTAGACTGGTTCTTTGATGAAGAAAATTGACTAATAGCAAAAGTTTCAACCGAAGCCAGCCTGCACGGACTGTGCTGGCTGACCTGGGTCAATACATTTTTACAGATGCATTAAGCCCCCTATTCACACAGCATGGCTCAAATGCATGTACAAGAATATGAAAAACATGGCCAAACTTAAAATTGTTAAGTCTCTCACTACTAAATATGCAATTCTACCTCTTTTCCCCATTGTTCTAAAAGATGTATACTACAACTATGTTTAGTTTGATACCAAACAATCCAATGTTTTATAGACTCCGGGAAAAGAAATTTTTAAAAGCATTGTTGCAACTAGCATTTACTTCTTCACACAAAATGTTTTCAACTCTCAGCATTTGAACAACATACAATTTATCATCTGTTAACCCTGTCCCAAACAACAAGTTTTAGAATCTTCCAAACTTAGATCATCTGCAGGTGCCAAAACTCAGAGTGGTACAAATGAACTGAAGTTCTTTGATTGGGTAGAAATCATTGTGGGAAAAAGAGAAAATGCTGGTTACCTACATTTTCTCCTTTTCCTACAATGTTTTCAAAAGACCTCTTTCACAGGGTTGTGAAAACAAGGGATTGTTTGATAAACGGTTAAGGCTTTCAATTTAGACAATTATAAACTTTTTTTGTCTGGTAAAGAATTTGTTATCTGCAAATGCTTTCAATTTAGACAATTACGGTATAAAACCTTTTTTTCTGGAAAAGAATTAATAGAACAGTTGTGCATCAGTCAAATTACAAAGATGGCTGTCTTTCCTAACTCTCAGCAATACAATCTGCAAGCATGTTGTAAGTGTGTATGAAGGCAAGAATTCAAAGTCACATGACCCACCTGGCTCTTCCTTTCCTTTTATAAAGCCAATCACATTCTTCACTGGCGTCTGCTTCAGGTAGTTATTTACTGTCAACCTTGTTGTTCTGAAGGGAATACATACAACACATATTTGACAATAGATAATACAAGTATTGTCATTTGACCCTTTACCACACAATCCTGAGTTTTATCTACCTGGAGAGAGAGGCCTTTTGAAAACATTGTGGGAAAAGGAGAAAATGCTGGTAACCAGCATTTTCTCCCTTTCCCACAATGTTTTCTACCCTTCCCAAAACACAATTCACATTTTCTGTCACATTTATTTTGTTGCTTTATTAACCCTTTACCAGACAACAAAATTTCAGACTGGCCCAAATTGAAAGCATTTGCAGATGACAACTAAAAAGTGGTCCAAATAACAAAATTTGTCCTTGGTAAGATAGAAAACATTGTGACAAAAGGAGAAAATGCTGGTTAGCAAAATTTTCTCCCTTTTCCACTATGTTTTCAAAAGCTTTCTTTGTCAGGGTTGCTAAAAGTTGGGATTGCCTGATTAAGTGTTAAACAATTCAGTGTTTAAGCGACCCCAAACAAAGAGTTTTTTGAAAATAATGTGTGAAAATGCTGGTGACCTGCAAAGACAAGACCCATTTTTTGAAAAAAAAATTTGTCATCTGTAAATGTTCTTAATTCCAACAAGTCTAAAATATTTTCATGTGATACACAGTTAAGTCTACACCAAACAATTTTTGTCTTCACAAAGATAGCTTTTGAAAACATCATCAAAAAAGAATATGCAGATGACCAGCCTTTCTCCTTTTTCCCGTACATTTTTTCTATCCTTTATTGGACGAACCCTACATTAGAGCAATATTTATCTTCTTATCTTCAAATATTATCAACATAGACCAAGTGTATAAAAATTTTTTCAACTAGTACAGACATGAGCATGGCTCATATGTAATCGGGTTACAAACCCAATTGTTATATCGAAGTTGTATTTTATTTTTACAGAGTATAAATTTATAGAGATTTTAATTTTTCAAAAATTTACTTGTTATTGTTGACCCTTCAAGCGCCTTTCATGACTATGGTGCCTTTGTGACCAGTGAAGATCGAGATCACGCTGAACAAGATGTGCAGCCTGATCTTTGATCTACATGGTCCACTTTGACAAAAGGAACCCTGAAATTGCAATTTTTTGAATTGTACAGAACAACTTCATGCTATCATAGGCTATACTTCAGTCGCCCTTCTGATTAAATTCAACAGAAAGATAATCTAATTGTTTGTTTGGTATAAAACACTATTTTTCAACATTCTTTTAGTGATATCCCAGCAACCTATACATCTATCTATCCTGTATCCAGAGTTACTTATACCCGTGCTTCACACAATGTTCTTTCCAACTAATGGCTGCTTTCCAAATATACACCATTGAAACAATGTTCAGTGGTGACTATCATCAATCTTTGAAAAGTGGTGACTGTCAACTATCCTCCAAAAGTGGTGACAATCATCAATTCATGAAAAGTGGTGACAATCATCAATTCATGAAAAGTGGTGACAATCATCAATTCATGAAAAGTAGTGACAATCATCAATTCATGAAAAATGGTGACTACCATCATTCCATGCAAAGCGGGGACTACCATCCACTGATGAAATATCTCACAACACCAGGCAATAAGATTTTTTTTCCCATAACCCTTTCCCACAGAACAACAATTTATACCTGTCCAAATTGAAAGCATTAGCAGACAACAATTTCAATGGGGCTCAAATGATGTGATTTTCATTTGATTGATTAGAAAACATTGTGGGAAGAGGAGGAAATGCTGGCTACCAGCATTTTCTCCTTTTCCCACAATGTTTTCTAAAGGCTTCTCCTCAGGGTCATTAAAAGTCGGGATTGTGTGGTAAAGGGTTACACCCAAATGTTTCCTTCACATCCCACTACCTTACATTTCTTCAAATTTCCTTTCCTTTTCGACAAGTTCCTTTGGTGCTAAATGAAAAGCAAGGTATTGAGATCCTGTATTGAAGATAAAATTTCCTGAACTTACAAATCACTGTCCACAAACCCAGGTCCCAGTTTATATGTGGTTTTCAATTTTCCCTGCCAGCTTTCAGGGGCTTCAGGTCCCTTCATTCGACTGCAAAGTGAAAACAATCTTTCAAAAAAACATTTTCTGATACTGAGCAAAATTTCATACAGGTATATTTCTCACCATCTTTTAACTCTTTACCACACAATCCCGACCTTTAACGACCCTGACGAAGAAGGCTTTTGAAAACATTGTGGGAAAAGGAGAAAATGCTGGTAACCAGCATTTTCTCCTCTTCCCACAATGTTTTCTAATCTATCAAGGGCAGATTTCATCATTTGGGCTACCTTTAATTTGTCGTCTGCAAATGCTTTCAATTTGGACCAGCCTAAAATTTTGTCATTTGGTAGAGGGTTAACGTAATGTAGGAGGTCCATTTTAACCCTTATCCCCTCGCACAAAATTGCAGCTTGGTACATATTCACCAACCATTCTTAAGAACATTCTTTGTCTTATTCTCCAGGTTTTTCTTAAATTTGAAAGTAACACAATCTCTAACTGACTAAGTTGTGTTACTTTCAAGTTTAAAAAATTCTGGAGAATAAGACTGAGAAAATTCTTAAGAATGGTTGGTGAATAAGGACCCAGCTGATGACTGTGTAAAAGAACCTAGTGAAATATAGGTGATTTCTCTTTTTCTCACAATGCTTTCAAAGTTCATGTGCTAGAAGACTAAAAAAATTTTCTGCATGTGGTAATATGTTAATTCTTTACCAGATGACAAAATTTCAGACGCTTCCATTTTAAAAGCATTTAAAGGCGACAAATTAAATGTAACTCAAATGGTGAGATTTGTCTTTTTTGGGGGTAGAAAACATTGTATGAAAAGGAAAAATGCTGGTAACCAGCATTTTCTCCTTCTGGTTAACAGCATTTTCTCCTTTTCCGACAATTTTTTCAAAGCCTTATCTTTTGGGGGTCGTTAAAACTCGAGATCCTGTGGTATAAGGTCAATGATCATGAATCAGATAGATCTAAAATTTCTCATAAATCTTATGGTGAAACAATTTAACCCTTTAACGCACAATGCCGTCTTTTAACGTTCCTGGGAAAGAAGTCTTTTGAAAACATTGTGGGAAAAGGAGAAAATGCTGGTAACCAGCATTTTCTCCTTTTCCCACATTGTTTTCTACCCTATCAAAGTAAAGTTGCATCATTTGAGCCACACTGAAATTGTCGTCTGCAAATGCTTTCAATTTGGGCAAGGCTAAAATTTTGTCATCTGGTAAAGGGTTAAGGCTTCACCAGATAAAAAAATTTTGCA
Source organism: Tridacna gigas (assembly GCA_945859785.2). NCBI lineage: Eukaryota > Metazoa > Mollusca > Bivalvia > Cardiida > Cardiidae > Tridacna > Tridacna gigas. Next base: position 13,656,612 of record OX244031.2, on the reverse strand, counting down.
CTTGTCCACATTAATTTCAACACATTTGTACGACAATTATTTATATGTAGTTTAAGTCTGCAAAACAACCACACATCTCTTTATTACACAATAAAGACTTGTCAAAACTGAAAGCATTTGCGAACGACATTTTAAATGTAGCTCAAATGATAGAGTTTGTCTATAATAGGGTACAAAATATAGTGGGAAAAGGAGAAAATGCTGATTACCAGCGTTTTCTACTTTTCCAACAATGTTTTCAAAAGGCCTTTTCCTTGGGGTTATTAAAACTCGGGCTTGTGTGGTATGCGGTTGACCCTTTACCATATTATCCTGAGTTTTAACAACCCTGAACAGGAAGGCTTTTCAAAACATAGCAGGAAAAGGAGAAAATACTGGTAACCAGGATTTGTCCCTTTTTCCCCCCAATGTTTTCTATCCTATCAGTTTTGAGTGTGTCAACCGTAGATGTGTGGAATTTGGAAGAGTCTAAAATTTGCTGTTTAGTAAATGGTTATTGCCTACTTCATTTAACCTGATCCTGACCTTTATGCTTAATATATAAGTAGGCATATAAATAAAACTACAACTATTATTTGGCAAGTTTAGTTCGCATTCACTGAAGTTACGGAAGACTTGAGCTAGTTCTCTGTTAGGTATTTACATACACAGGTAAGCAATTTAATTCGTGCATACCATATGAAATATTTCCATGACCTTTTGGGTCCTATGCCAAAGGCAGTCCTGTTCAATACAGAGCATAAAAATAGAATTTTATGTAAATGATATTGACCTGGGTCAGATTAAATGATGTGGACAATAAATGCAAAACAAATGATGGCAGCCATTTTTGAAAGGGTAAAAAAGTGTGTGTGAAAAGGAAAATATGCTTGTCTACATCATTTTCTCCTTTTCCACCATGTTTTCAAAAGCCTTCTTCCTTATGGTAGTGAAAACAGATGACAGTTCTGTAAATGGTTAAACAGCATTTTCTTGAACTGTATCACATAATTACCTCAAAAACTTATAATTACCTCAAAAACTTATATGCATCCCCATAACTGATAGGTTGAGCTGGAATTCCAGGCATTTCATGTTCAACATCTTTTAGGTCTGCTCTGAAGGCATAATCTGTGAATTACAAAAAAGTAATGTTAATTCTTTACCAAACAACAAAATTTTAGACTTGTCCAAATGGAAAACATTTGCAGTGTACAAAATAAGTGTGACTCAAAAATTAAATTTGTTTTGGGAAGGGTAGAAAACAATGTGGCACAAGGAGAAAATGCTGGTTACCAGCATTTTCTCCTTTTCCCACAATGTTTTCAAAACTTTTTTTCCTTTGGGTCGTTAAATTTTGGAATTGTGTGGTAAAGGGTTAACTCATTATCACCTGATATAGATTTGCAGCAGGTGACGTAGGACTAGGTCTTCTGGAATATAGACAATGCAACATGAATTACCAGTTTGTATATGTAGCATACATGATATAAGTAAAAACAAAGAGGCAAACGGAAAAATTGTTTGCTATGTTTTGAGATGTAGGCTGCTACAAGACACTGAAACTAACAGTCACCTGCACCAAATAACATATGAAGACCAACCAGAAGAGAAATCATGAATTACATGTAGATGGACTGAATTTGTTATAGCATAGGAAATGAATGTTGTAGAATGTTACTGAAAAACATCCATCTATATAGGATCTGACATTGGCACTTGAGATAAAAAGTATTTGACTTTTTTTTTTTTTAGATAAGATTTTATTAAACTTTTCAACACAAAATGCTACCAAGCTAGCCAAAGATTCACCTAATAACATTTTTCTAAATTTGTTCAATAACATTAATCTCAAATGCCAATCCATTATATCTGTGCTGTACCATGTGTTAAGTGTTGATTACTATGTAGGGAACAATTAGTGCTCACATTAATCAAGTCAATACTTATGCTAATATGATACTAATTTGCAGCCGACAACTTTTAAAAATCCTTTTATTTCGAGCTTTTCCTTAGTTTATCAGGAAATACTGGTGAATTATGGTTTGATAATTTCACTGTTTCTAACAGTGAATTTACCGACTGATAAACTTAATGGTACAGAAATACTGAGAGCTCCTCTGTACTTTGCAAGTCCAAACAAAAAAGGGGTTACAAGCATGAAATAAATTGAACATTTGTTTTTTTGAGTGAAAGATCAAAATTCACTTCATCAAGTAAACATCATACAGGAAAATTTTCATTCGTGGCTGAGCCACTCATGAAAATATTATCAATATAGTTCACTTGATGAAATAAATTTTGATCTTTCATAAAAAAAAAATCCTCTCTGTAACATATGGACCAGCAAAATGAATTGTAGTTTAATACATTAATACACATGAATGCATTGGCACAAACAGTTCCTCTTTTTACCACATTGTTTTCAAAAGTGGTCTCCTGAGTTCTTACTACCTTTTTGGTTTTAAGGTTGCAATTTCTACAATACATGCTAACATATAGATTCACATACTAAACTGATCAAAGCTCAATACAAGAAAAAAAATGTCAGAAGTAACATGTGTTTTAGTAGCTTGAGTTTGATTTTTGCACAGACCTGTAGCAGGATAAAACCTTGTCAGCAAATCACCATCTGAGTAGCTTACAGTGCCTCTCTGCACCCCTGTGTCAGGCATCCACCAAGAATCCGGGTATGTACTGTTTTCATCCATGTTGAAATCTGACGGGTCTGTATACATAACCAGACCTGTCATGTTGAATCTTTCTGCAAGTTTTACCTGCAGAGTATATAGGATTATATTTACGTTTTATTAGACCAATTTGTCTGCTTTTTAGCCCATTACCACACAATGTCAAGTTTCTCCTTTACCAACAATGTTTTATACTGTTTCAGGGGCAATTCCAATTACTTCAGTCACTTCAAACTTGTCTTCAGTTGGAAAAGTTTTAAATTTTGTCATCTGGTAAAGGATTAAAAAGATCTACACTTCATTCAGAGCTTCCTCTATAACTTTTAACCCTTTACCACACAATCCCAAGTTTGAACGACTCTGAGGAAGAGGCCTTTTGAAAACATTGTGGAAAAAGGAGAAAATGCTGGTAACCAGCATTTTCTCCTTTTCCCACAATGCTTTCTACTCTTCCAAAAACAAATTTCAATTTTTGAGTCACACTTATTTTGTCATCTGCAAAAGCTTTCAATTTGGACTGGTCTAAACTTTTGTTATTTGGTTAAGGATTGTCCAAAAGAGTTAAGAATTGTCCAGAAAGACATCATTTACAGAAACCTATTCACAAATAATCAAATTTTACTTCATCTGCCCAAGGTCACATTTTGACAAACCTACAGCTATTGAATTCTAAAAACATGTACCACAAGCAAGATTTCTCATTTATAGCAAGCCTTCTTTTTCTCACCATTTTTATTTTAACTCTTTACCAAACAACAAAATTTTAAAGCTTTCTAAATTGATAGCACTTGCAGCCAACAAAAAAAAAATCTGACTCTAAAATTGTTTTGGTTTGGGAAGAGTAGAAAACATGGGAAAAGGAGAAAATGCTCGCTACTAGCATTTCCTCCTTTTTCAACAAAGTTTTCAAAAGCTCTTTTTCTAAGGGTCGTTAAAAATCAGGACTGTTTGGTAAAGGGTTAACAATGATACCGATTTGAGGGGTACATTGCATTCTGAAGGGCTTTATTTTCCATATGAAAATTCAGTTTCTGTACTAAAAAATCAAAGGACTGTATTATGCTACACATCGTTATTTTGAAGGCCTTGTAGCAGCCAAATGTAAACAGTGCAGGTATTAAATTGTAATATTGTACGGTCAGTCCAAGTGTTAGTTGCTGGCAGGAAAATGAATTTTAAAACTTGGTAAAAAGCTGCCAAGTCGCTCTATCTTTTTTTTTTACTTTTTACCCAGTTTTAAAATGCAATTTTCTGAAGCAACTAACACCTGGAAAGATTGTACAATGACAGATTGTCATTTTCACAACAATTCCATTCTTTTAACCCTTTCCCAAACAACAAATTTTCGACTGGTCCAAATTGAAAGAGTTTGCAGACGACAGTTTTAAATTTGATGAAAAAGGCAGAAAGGTCTCAAAAAGGGTAGAAAACACTGTGGGAAAAGGAGAAATTGCTCGTTACGAGCAATTTCTCCTTTTCCCACAGTGTTTTCAAAAGACTTGTACTGCAGACACGTGAAAACCAGGGCTTGTGTGGGAAAGGGTTAATTGATATGATTACATCTAAATGCATTGTAACACCCCCACTTAGTTACTTTTGGCCACTACTGGGCCTTTAAGAGAAAACATTACACATAGACATGCAGATAGTCTGCATGAATAAGGTACAGCCATGGAAGATGTGTAGAAGCATGTTTGTAATGCATGCAAAGGTAAAGATAAGAAAAAGATTTTCAGGTTTCAAAGACTGGTTAACTCTACAAAACAACATCATCATAGACTGGTCCAAATTAAAAGCAGTTGCAGATGACAAATCAAATGTGGCTTAAACGTTGGAATTTGTTGGTAAAAGGGAAGAAAACATTTTGGGAAACCGAGAAAATGCTGGTTGCCAGCATTTTCTCCTTTTCCCAAAATGTTTTCAAAAGCCTTCCCCCACAGAGTCATTAAAACTCAGAATCGTGTGGTAAAGAGTTAACCCTTTACCGCATTATGCCTCCTTTTAACTCCCCTGAAAAATTAGCCTTTTGAAAACATTGTGGGAAAAGGAGAAAATGCTGGTAACCAGCATCTTCTCCTTTTCCCACAAGGTTTTCTGCCCTATCAAAGAAAAATTGCACCATTTTAGCCACATTGAAATTGTCGTCTGCTAATGCTTTCAATTTGGACAAGGCTACAATTTTGTCATCTGGCAAAGGGTTAAAGAGCATTTCAGTTGATGGTCCAGTGTTTCACCTACCTTGTCCCCTCTAAATATTTTACCATATCTGGCAATCCCGATTTTACCAGTAAGGTCCATTGACAGATTCTTTACAAGGAACTGAAAGTCCTCTATTCTGCCATAATTTACGTAAACCAGGTCCCCCTACAAAGAACGATAAAAACTCAAAATTAATGCAGTATTGAGAAAATTGCGCTATGTACAGTAAGTAAATAAGCCATACTCTCTGAAAAGGGGGTTTAATGCATTTCCAAAAAGTACTGATCCAGTCACTTGTCAGACAAAATGGTTCTATGGTTCCATAATTACGATATGTGACGACTTGCTTGGTACAATGCATCACGAAGTTGCATTAAATCCCCTTTTGCAAGAGAATGGCTCAAACAAAAGTGACATTATCAGGTTCAGGTAAGAAAAGGGCAAATTTCACAGCAATTTCTTCACATTTCTTTTTAGGAATTCTTCATTCAGATGTCTATTTAACCCTTTCCCAAACGACAAATTTTGGACTGGTCCAAATTGAAAGAGTTTGCAGATGACAATTAAATTTTATGAAAATGGCAGAAAGGTCTCAAAAAGGGTAGAAAACACTGTGGGAAAAGGAGAAATTGCTCGTTACGAGCAATTTCTCCTTTTCCCACAGTGTTTTCAAAAGACTTGTACTGCAGACACATGAAAAGCAGGACTTGTTTGGGAAAGGGTTAAACCCCTTCAAATGAATAAAAGAAACCAAAACTGAAATTTTTGGGGACATTCAGAAACCTGAGGTTCAAGTTCAAAGAAACATGGGATCAGGGAGAACCGTCTCCTTTTGCCATGATTTTTTTTTTCACTCACAACTTATGTATCTAATCTTAATTCTTACTGCATGCCTTTAGGCAGTTTATTGGGAAATAATGGTGGATTATGGGTTGATAATTTCACCGTTTTGACCAGTGTATTTACCCAATGATAAACTCCTGGTATGCAAATTCCCACAATGTTTTCTACCCTTTGAACACAAATCCTCCCATTTGAACAACATCTAATTTGTCATTTCCAAATGCTTCAAACTTCTGCAATTTGAAAATGTTGTCATTTGATAAAAGAGTTCACAAACTCTCAGTTGCATTTACCTTCGCTTCACCAGCTGGGGCGTATGCATTGTATGGTGGAACCACGTCAGAATTATTTCCCTCTGCATCAAGGGGCTTTTCAAAAGCTGCCGATTCAATGCCTGTCGAAGTCCCATTTCTATACAATATCTCTACCTGTGAATTCAAGTAACTATTTTTGACTAATTCTCTTTCTCCACTTAACATCTTTTAACTCTGTAGCAAAAGACAAAATTCTGGACTCAACCAAACTGAAAGTATGTGCAGACAACAATTCAAATTGGCTCAGATGACAGCATTTGCCTTTGATAGGGTAGAAAACATTGAATAAAAAGGGGAAAATACTGGTTACCATCATTTTCTCCTTTTCCCACAATGTTTTCAAAAGTCCTTTCCCTTGGGGGTCAAAAAACTCAGGATTGTTTGGTAAAAGGTTAACAAATGTGTAAACCTATAAACATACAAAAGAAACCTTCTCTGCCTCTGACCACTTTAATAAAACATCTTGGAAGAATGAAACAGCAATTATTCTCTTTACAATGATATATATCACTTGTTTACCAAGTGTAGACAGGTCCAAACTGAAAGCATTTGCAGACGACATTTCAAATGTAGCTCACAACGTAACATATGTTTCTAAAAGGGTAGAAAACATTGTGGGAAATGAAGAAAATGCTGGTTACCAGCATTTTTTTCTTTTCCCACAATGTTTTTAAAAGGCTTCTTTCTGGGGGGTCGTTAAAAGTCCGGATTTTGTGGTAAAGGGTTACCAAACGATAAAATTTTAGATTTGTCCAAAATGAAAGCATTTGCAGTCGACAAAATTACAGAGATTGCAAAATTGAAATTTATGTTTGGAAGTGTAAAACACATGGTGGGAAACGGAAAAAAATGCTGATTACCTGTACTTTCTCCTTTTCCCACATTGTTTTCAAAATAGCTCTTCCTCAGGGTGGTTTAAACTCGGAATAATGTGGCATAGGGTTATTAATTATCAAACCATCAATAATTTTGATAACCCTTTTTTACAATAATGTTTTCAAAATTGCCTGCAGTTTGTTTTAGTAAGTAACTTGCTTGTTTGTTTGTATTGGAGTTTAATGCCATTTTAATAGCCTCGACACATCATGGAGGTCAGTGCACCTACACATGTGTTTTCCTGGCTTTCTCACACCAGTGCTAATGCAACTTTCTTTCCAAGTCACTGACTACTTTTCTCACATGTATGATCAAAGATGAGAGGCAAAAAACCACTGGAAAGAAAGTCTGCCTGAACCAGGTATCGAACCCACAACCACCAGGTCACAAGTCAGATACGCAAACCACTGACCTACCCATCCTGGCTTTAGGAAGTAATATGTATATGGATAAAACAGATGCTGTCAGTATAATAAAACTGTGTGGCTTAGACTGGGCTTATTGGTCACTGCTTACAAACTCTTTAACTCTTTACCAAATGACAAAATTGGAGATTAGTCCAAACCTAAAGCATTTGCAGAGGACATATTAAATGTGACTCAAAAATTGAAATTTATTTTGGGAAGGGTAGAAAACATTGTGGAAAAAGGACAAAATGCTGGTTACCAGCATTTTCTACTTTTCCGACAATGTTTTCAATAGCTTTTTTTCTCAGAGTTGCTAAAATGATTGTGTGAAAAAGTATTAAGTAATTTTGATTACAACAATGTTTTCAAAATTGACTGCAGTTTGTTTTAGGAAGTAACGAGTACATGTATATATACATAGTAAAATTAGTGTTGCACCCACTGTGTTTTTAACGTGTTTAATTTTCTGGCGTGAATGATATGAAATGGGTTGGAAATTAGAATCTGACTGCTGTATACAAGAACAAACAAGTCTGTTGTCTCTGAAATGGAATGAACTGAGGTATCCCTTAACCTCATGGCAGCAGTTACTGATCGAGCTGTTTCAACCTCTCGTGATAGGTGTGAGACAAAGACTGCAAGCTGTTTTGCATGCCCCGGGCGGAAGTACGCAATATTGCCTGATTTTGTGTGTCCTTTCTCTGCAGGTCACTTTCAACCTGTCATAAGTTTTGTTTCGACATTAAATTCCCTGTTTTAACCAAACTTAAATGCTTCTCATCTTTCTTAAATTTGAAAGCAACATCTAGGCAAAAGATTCCCACTTACCATGAGGTCTAGGGATACCTCAGTTCAGTTCATTTTATGGGCAAAAGACGAGTCTGTTGGTGTATGCAGCAGCCGAGTTCTAATTTCGACCCAATTTTATCTCATTCACGTCAGAAAATCAAACCCGGTAAAAAACACAGGGGGTGCAACACTAATTTTACTATGTATACATAAAACGTTACAAACTTATAAATGATAAAATTTCTGAGGGAAAGTCTCTAAATCACCTTATTTGGATTCGTTTTATTGGGATAGGACAGAAGAACACTGTAGGTTGGTACATTGACCTCATCCAAACCATTTTCTCTCCACTGTACAGCAAGTTCTTCAGCTAATTCCAAACTAAATGTTGATCCTGGTAATCGTGGTTTGCTTGTGAAGTCTCTATATCAAATGAAAAACGAAAGTGGGAAAAGTGCACTAATAACAGTGGGTTTAATCTTTTACCACACAATCCGACTTTTAATGACCCTGAGAAACAAAAAGCCTTTGAAAACATTCTGGAAAAAGAAGAAAATGCTGGTAACCAGCATTTTCTCCTTTTCTCCTTTTCCCATAACATTTTCTACCATATGAAAGACAAATTTCATGATCTGAGTAAAAAAAAATATGTCATCTGCAAATGCTTTCAATTAGGACAAGTCAAAAATGTTGTTGTTTAGTAACGGTTTAACCCCTTACCACACAATCCCGACTTTTAACGACCCTGAGAAAGACGGGTTTTGAAAACATTCAGTCTACTCAACTGAAGGCAATTTTCATCGTTTCAGCCATCTTTGATTTGTCGTCTGCAAATGCTTTGAATTTGGACAAGTCTAAAATTTTGTCACGTGGTAAAGAGTTAAAGCAGTGAAATTATCAGGTCATAATCCATTGATATTTTTCTATAATCCATTGTATGGCATATAAGAATTACTTGATCTATTCTCATAAACCAGACACAATGTATTATTTACTTTTGTAACTCATTAAAGTCCCTGTAGCTGCCCAAAGTAGACAAAGCTGGTGTTTAAATGCATTTAAATTTAGATAATACCAATTGAAAGTATGGAAATTATTGTAAAGTTGACTTCTGTTACTGCATATCAGTCCAAGTGCCAGTTGCTGGCAGAAAAATGAATTTTAAATGAAGGTCAAAAGTTGCCAGGTTATTCCAGCTTTTGTTTACTTTTTACCTGATTTTGTAATTCATTTTTCTGCAAACGACTTACACTTGGACCAACCTTTCAATAACACATTGTCATCTTTACAATGATTTCCATACTTTTAACCCTTTACCACACAATCCCGACTTTTAACGACCTTGAGGAAGAAGCCTTTTGAAAACATTGTGGGAAAAGGAGAAAATGCTGGTGACCAGCATTTTCTCCTTTTCCCACAATGTTTTCTACTCTTCCCAAAACAAATTTCAATTTATGAGTCACACTTAGTTTGTCGTCTGCACAAGCTTTCAATCTGGACTAGTCCAAAATTTTGTCATTTGGTAAAGAGTTAAAAGGTATGATTTAAATTCAAATGCATTTTAACACCCGCTTTGTTTACTTTTGGCCACTACTGGGCCTTAAGTCCTGGAATAAATCTGCAGTTGACAACTTCATATAAACTTGGAAAACTCCCTTGCTTAATATTGATTATCAAGGTGAGCAAAGGTTTAACACAGGAACATAGGTGAAAACATTGTAGACAGAGAAATTGCATGTAACAAGGAATCTCTCCTATTGATATACTGATTTCGATGGTAGGCTGCAAAAACAGAATTTTTGGCAAGAACAATATTTTTACCCTTTACCACGCAATCCAGAGTTTTAACGACCCTGAAGAAAAGCCTTTTGAAAACATTGCAGGAAATGGAGAAAATGCTGGTAATCAGCATTTTCTCCTTTTTCCTCAATGTTTTTTATTAGCTACTTCAAAGACAACTCCTATCATTTGAGCCACCAAGAATTTGCCATCTGCAAATGCTTGTAAGTCTAAAATTTTGTTGTTTGGTACAGGGTTATCCAGTACCACACACTGACCAAAAAACTAGAACAAGTCATGCAAAAGAAAAACAATACAACAAAACGGATTCAACCATATTCATGAACTTTATTGAAAGTAAAGTGAGTAAAGAAGCTTGTGACTAGCAACTGCTCCTTTTACACCAATGTTTTCAGAAGGAAAATAGTTGACCAAGTATGAGGATTTATATGAAAGAAGATTATCACACTGTGTAGATTGAAAGTTGGGGATGATCAATTCTTGATAAGGAAGATATATACGGAATATTATGTTGTAGTAACGTTCCTGGTGTGTGTATTTAATTTGAGCAGCATGAGAAATATAGGATCTGACATGAGTTGGCATTTGAGATAAAATTTTATTAAACCAGTCTAGGAAAAATGTTATTTACACTTTCCCAAACGACAAACTTTGGACTGGTCCAAATTGAAAGAGTTTGCAGACGACAATTTTAAATTTAATGAAAATGGCAGAAAGGTCTCAAAAAGGGTAGAAAACACTGTGGTAAAAGGAGAAATTGCTCGTTACGAGCAATTTCTTCTTTTCCCACAGTGTTTTCAAAAGACTTGTACTGCAGACACGTGAAAACCAGGGCTTGTTTGGGAAAGGGTTAAGCAAGCCTATGGCAAGCTTGTAACATTTTTCGTGACAATTTTAATAAAGTTTTATTTCAAAAGCCAACAAATGTCAGATTCTTTTTATTACATAGCGATATTTCACAAATCATAGATCAGAAAGTGCAAGACCATCTATAGATGCACACGCAGTAACAATATGGGTATATTACAATGAAAACAAGGGAGATTATGTGATAAAATTTGATATCGTGCGAGACCAAAGGTCCAGCAAGATGTCAAAATTTTCTTATGCAGCGCGAAGTAAACAGAAACATCAGGAAAGTTACTACAACATAATCTTCTTTTTATTATATACCTACAACTTTCAACGACAACATTTTGCAGTTATTGACATTTTATTCATAAAATGGTACACAAAATAAAACAAACAATGGTGTAGTGGCTAGTAACTGTTTCTATAAATGGCGGATAAATATCATGGCGTAAATTTTGACAAATCAAACTGCAAATCAATATGTAGTTTTTCTGGGCGCGAGTTATGTCAAGATACATCATCATACCATATTTGGAACCGTATTTCACAGTGTGTAGATATGGATTTTTTTTTTTTGTCATGTGTGATACTTTATCTGTGTGCAACACATGTATTTGAGCTGTAAAATTTTCAGGCATATAACAAAATGTAATGTGAAGAAAAAATTTAAGTCTTACTTAAGTTTACTTCTAAGGTTATCCTTGTTGACTAATTTCAGTATTGCTTTCCTGCCAACCTCTCTGAAAGATGATAGAATAAGAACCTTTTAGCCCTTAGCTCTTTACCAAATGACAAAATTTCGGACTGAACCAAACTGAAAGCATTTGCAGATGACAAATCAACTATTACTTAAATGGCGATTTCTGTATTTGATAGGGTAGAAAACATTGTGGGAAAAGAAGAAAAGACATTTTCTCTTTTTCCCACAATGTTTTCAGAAGGTTTCTTCCTCAGGGTCTTTGAAACTCAGATATGTGCGCACAAAATTTTAGCCTTGTCCAAATTGAAAGCGTTTGCAGACAAAATTTCTCCATGTGGCTAAAATGGTGCAATTTTTCTTTGATAGGGTAGAAAACATTGTGGGAAAAGGAGAAAATGCTGGTTACCAGCATTTTCTCCTTTACCCGCAATATTTTCAAAAGGCTTCCTTTCCAGGGTCGTAAAAAGGCCGCATTGTGCAGTAAAGGGTTAAGCACATGAAAAAATTTTAGACTTGTCCAAACTTAACTCTTTACCAGACAACAAGATTGGAGATTTATCCAAATTACGAGTATTTGCAGATAGCAAATTAGATGAGGCTAATATAATGGGAATTGTCTCTGAAAGGCCAGAAAACATTCTGGGGAAACGAGGAAATGCTGGTTACACCATTTTCTCCTTTTCCTGCAATATTTTAAAAAGCTTTCTTTCTCAGAGTCATCAAAACTCAGGATTGTTCAGTAAATTGTTAAAAACATTTGCTGATAACAAGGTAAGCATTCAGAGCTGAAATGATGAAATTTATGTTTCAGCCATTGTGGTAAAAGGAGGAAATGATGGATACCACCATTTTCTCATTTTCCTGTGTTTTCACAGGCCTTTTCTCTCAAGATATGCTTGAGGGTAGTTAGCGTCAATAGATGGATTGGTATAGGCCTAACTCTTTACCACATAACAAAACTATGGAATAGTCCAAACTGAAAGCATTTGCAGATGACATTCATCAATTGATGGAAGTTGTCTCTGATAGGGTAGAAAATATTTAACCCTTTACCAGACAACAAAATTTTGGCCTTGTCCAAATTGAAAGCATTTGCAGACAACAATTTCTATGTAGCTCAAATGATGCAATTTTTCTTTGATAGGGAAGAAAACATTGTGAAAAAAGGAGAAAATGCTGGTTACCTGCATTTTCTCCTTTTCCCATAATATTTTCGAAAGGCTTCTTTCTCAGGGTTGTTAAAACTCGGGATTGTGAGGTAAAGGGCTAAATGAAAATCTTAAGTACTGAGGCACTTTCCTTCCCTCCCTCCCCTTTGCCCCACTCCAAATACAACCTTTAGTGTTAAATCTCATGCATGTTATGTATATTTTACTTCACAACCATCAGCTGCTCAATTATTTCCCAAATTCTAAACATTTTTCAGTCATTTTCCATATGCACAATTTATAAAACAAACTTACAATCTTTGATGTGAGGCCTGATATGCACTCAGGCCTGTGACCGGAGGTGTGTCGTCTGCAGACTGCTTGTGTGAAAACCATCCAATAATCACACCCAGTACAAAACAAGTTACGGCACAAAGAATTCCAACTACCAGGATGCGTCGATAGTTTACCCCTCTGAAAAGATGAGAAAATGTAATTTTACAGTCAACTGGTAGGTCTGGTTTGTTTAGTTCTGTTCCAAACATCAGAATTTTTTACCTGTCCAAGGCTTTTGAACACGATAAACTAACTTATGGTTCAACTGATAAAATTTATCTATGGAATAGTCAAAAAAAAAAAAAATGCCCACTGGGAAATGATATAATGTTAGTAACTAGCATTTTCTAATTTTCCAACGATATTTTCAAAGGCCTTTTTCCTTAGTGTCATTCAAACACAGGACTGTTTAGTAAAGGCCACACAATCCCGAGTTTTAACGATCATACAAGAGAATGCATTAGAAAACACTGACATTGTGGGAAAAGGACGAAATGTTGGTAACCAGCATTTTCTGCTTTTCCCATAATGTTTTTAAACCCTATTCAATTAAAGTTTCATCATTTAAGCCACTTTTAATTTGTCGTCTGCAATTGTGTTCAGTTTGGACCAGTCTAAAGTTTTATCATTTTGTAAAGAGTTAACCAACTTGAATTAACCTTTTCCGACACGACACTAAGGAAGAAGGCATGGAAAGCACAGAAGAAACCAGTATTTTCTCCTTTCCCCACAATGTTTTCTACTCTTAAAAGACAAATACTGTCATTGGGGTCACGTGTAGTTTGTCGTCTCAAAACAGTTAAATAAACAGAGTGACGTCTAGGATCAAAAGTTCAACCTCAATAAGGTCACTGATTTACCTGCAAAAACAAGAAGAACGAAAAGTTTATGATACGAATCATACTTTGAACGTTGGTAATCGGCGTCCAGAATGGAATCTTCCGTACTGAGGGACATATACTCCTTGCTTTCCATTTCATTTTTCATGAAAGTGACAGGTCTGTACCTAACTGAGTTAGACTTACATTTTCCAAAATACATAAGACAAGTCTGCATATAAGACAGGGAACCAACGATCACAGCAGGTGAGATCCTATGCAGGGCACCAGAAATCGATAAACCCCTCCCCCTTTTAATCTATAAAAGCCTTGGGCGCTTATCAGTAATATCAGCCTTAACACTGCTAAATAAATGCAGCAAAAATTTCCACCCTCTTGTACAGTAAAAATCTCAATTATTGCGCTTTCAAAGTTGATTTCACCGGGAAAAATACTCTATCGGACAATGTATATTAAGATCGGACTGCACGCTTTGTATATACGATCCCTGCTTTGTGCAAGCTGATCTTGATCTACGCTGTCCGCAAAACTACACAAACGCCCCGAGTCGCGCTTAGCAGCCCCAGGGTTAAGATCTCCTTTACATAATGAATAAAATGATCCGAAACATTAGATTTGGTCCATTATATTTCAAGAGAACGCTGCCCCTTCCCCCCCCCCCCCCCCCCCCCCCAGCATTCTGTGCTTCTTAATTAGCCTACAGTAGGCCTATATGACAGATTTTATAGTTCTGATCAATAGATTATGTACATTATAAATGTATTGACTATTTGTAATTCTTGTCAATTTTCTTCGCGCTAATTTAATAACAAAAAGCCATCTACAGGAAAATTGCGACATAGACGATTTAAGGTGTCAGTCAATACAGGGTCGATACTTTTCGGAAATGCATCAAGCCCGCTTTTCACAGAGCACGGCTTATATTATACATGAATTCTAATGTTTCATTATGCAATCAAACTCACGTTTACACATTTAAGTCTGTACCAAACAATCCCGTGTTAAAAAGAACCCGAGGAAAAAGGATTGTGAAAACATTTGAACAGCAATTCATCTTTTACCACAGTCTTTTTTTACCTATTAAAAGATAAGTCCTATCATTTAAATCACATACAGCTAAATTTATGCGTCTGCAGATACTTTCAATTTGAACGATTCTAAAATTCTGTCATTTGCAAGACGTTTAAATATGGGAGCCATGCTCTGTGAAAAGGGAACTTAATAAATCAGCATAAAGTATCGGCCAAGGTCAGCCTGCGCAGTCAGCGCAGGCTGATCTGGGTCGAAACTTTTTGCTATTGGTCGATTTTCTGCAGCTCAAAGGACCAGTATACCTAATAATTCAGTCTGTTTTTGTACAAAATGGATTTTAAGGATCCATGATCATGTGATGACTTGCTTGATATCGTGCATCACGTAGCCCCCTTTTGTCAGAGCATGGCTCATGTGTATGAGGAAGCCGCACTGATAATTTATGACGCACAGTTTGAAATTTCGATGCATTCCAAAGTTTCCAAGTCATCCCTGACAACGCAAATGGATATGAGCCATGCGTTAGCCATATGCAAAGTGAGCTTTATGCGTCTCTCTGATGCATTATACCAAGTCTGTCATTTCATAATTAGGGATCCATAAACTCTACATTGTCTAGAACAACAGGCTTATTCCAGAGGTAAAATAGTCCTTGAACAAGCAGAAAATTGACCAATATCAAGAAGTTTCGACCCATGTCAGCCTGCGCGGGCTGCAAAGGCTGACATACGTCGATACTTTTTAATAGATGTATTTAGCCCTCTTTTCGCAGAGCACGGCTCAATTTGCAAATTCGACCAACATAATGTAGCCTAGCGCAGATTTAAGCCTGTTCGGTCAGAAATTTATTCTCAGATTCCAAACGCCAACATAAGTCGCCCCAAAGTGGTATCGTAAGTTTTGTTTTTAAGGTAGGCCAATGATTTAATCTAATGTCTGCTGTTCAAAGCTCGGGTCAGTTCTACGTAACTTTATCTAGGTGATCTTTCTGGGTCCGTATTCACCAACCAGTCTTAAGAATATTCTTAGTCTTACTCTCCAAGATTTTCTACATTTGAAAGTAAAACAACTCATGATTGGCTAAACGAAATGGTTTAGCCAATCAGGAGTTGTGTTACTTTCAGATGTAGAAAATTCTGAAGAACAAGACAAAGAACATTCTTAAGAATGGTTGGTGAATACAGACGCTGATATTTTATAGTTATGTATATGGCAAGTGGTCGGGGGAAAAAAACAGTTACGTAGCGGCTCCACAACGGAAAGGGGAAGCCATCTGGTGGCCTCTAGTGTCATTTTTTTTTTTTTTGCATAATTTTGTGAAAGCAAGGGCTTAGAATTTCAAGAAATACTTTGATTTCTTTCTTCTTTTTTTTGCAAAGTGTCATCTTCGCAAGCCAAGGATTCTAACTCCACTTTGTTCGTTGCGTACTACCTTAGTATCCTTGGCTTGCGAAGATGGCAAAGTGTACGCAACCGTATTTTTGCGTACAGGCAACTACGCCATTGCCTACATTACATTTCAGTCATCGTGACTCTCCTTCATCCGCATTTAAAACATAACACTGTCAGTTGAAGCAGAAATATATGAGCCGTGCTTTGGCAAAAGGGGGCTTAATGCATCTCCGTGATGCATTGTACCAAGCAAGTCGTCACAGTATTATAGTTCCATAAAATTCATTATGTCTAACAACCTACTGTATAATAAGGTACACTCGTCCCTTGACATCCGAAAAATTGACTAATAGCGAAAAGTTTCGGCTCAGGTCAGCCTGCGCGGAGTGCACAGGCTGACCTGGATCGATACTTTTCGCAGATGCATTTAGCCCCCTTTTCACAGAGCATGGCTCATATGAATTTTTGCAAGAGAAATTATAAGATTATTTCTTCCGTTTTCTGAGCTGTATGATCGTACAAAATATTTGGGCAGCCAGCGCCACTCCCGTCACTTTTATTCCGTAATTAATGGAAACGATCAAGACATGCACGACTCCAAACACTTTATGACCAGAATATCTCACAAATATCGAACTTAGTAAGGTAAAGAACAGACTGCACGCTGAACAGGTCAGCATTTCTCCCGACTGAAAGAGAAGTGCATTAATTAAATACAGGTACGATATGCCGCGCGCTGGTCGAGGTATTTCACCGGAACAAAAACCCTGAGGGGGATATAAGGCCAAGCGTTCCAAAAGCTCAAAAGCTTGATTAATTGATTGAGTGATTATATGGTGTTTAACGCCATTTTCTAAATTATTTCAGTTATATCGCGGTGGCCAGTGCACCTATTCATGCTTTCCTGGAGTTTCATATACCAGTACTATGCACAATATTCTTTCCAAGCCACTGGCTGCTTTCCCAAATAACCATCGCCGAAACGATGGCCAGGGGTGAGAGAGGAATGAATTCTGTCGCAATGACTATCATCAATCCTCGGAAAGAAATTGGCCGAGCCGGGAGTCGAACCAGCGACCCCCTGTTCTCAAGTCCTGTACGCTACCGACTGAGCTACCGGGGCTCCGCAGCTCAAAATCTATCTTTGCATAATATGATAACATATAAATAATCAAAGTACTGAAAGTACAGCCAGACTAGCGAATTCGATTGACTGATTGATTGTATGGTGTTTAATCCTATTTTCAACATTATTTTAGCTATATAGCGGCGGCCATTGCACATATCCATGCTTTCCTTGAGTATCTTTTACCAGTACTCCGCACAATATTTTTCCCAAGCCACTGGCTGCTTTCCCACATAACCACCATCGAAACTTGAGAGAGGAATGAATCCTGTCGCAATGACTATCATCAATCCTCGGAAAGAAATTGGCAGAGCCAGGGATCGAACCAGTGTACTTCTGTTCTTATGCCCTGTATGCTACCGACTGAGCTACCAGGGCTATGCACGCTATTGGTTGACTATCATCCAATTTAAGTTTAACCCTTAACCTGCTAGAAAAATTAAATGAAACTTTCAAGCCATGGTAAACACCTGAATATTGCTATTTCGAAGTTACATTTTGGAAAAAATATATCCTCTTATCGGACAGAGTAAATCCAAGAAAAAACTGCTGTTCTGTGCAGTCTGATCTGAATACACAGTGTCCACAAAAGGTCACGGAGTCACGGTCGTGCTGGTAAAAGAAACTCCAGGAAAGCATCGATAGGCGCACTGGCCTTCATGATATCACCGAAATAATGTTGAAAACGGCGTTAAACACCATACAATCAATAAGTCAATATCCAATAGCCAAAGATGTAGTGAACTATTTAACTCTGTACGAAACGAAATTCAAAGCTGTTACAGACCACAAATTAATGTGGCTGAATTGATGAAACCTGATTCCAAATGGGCAGAAAACAATGTGGGAAAAGGAGAAAATGCTGGTTACCAGGGATTCTTCCCCAGTGTCATTAAAACTCCGGATTGTGTGGTAAAGGGTTAATATTCAAGACGTAAAATAACAGTTTAACATAACAGTTTAACTGTACACGATGATCTAAATAATGAATGACTGAAGGAATGATGATAAGAGTTCCCTGTCCAGTAAGAGTTAATGCAGCTGGGATTTGCTACAAGTTACCTAGGTGTATCTAGTTTTAAGATTCATTTATAATGTTACAGTGGTGTAGGAATAACTGATAATAGCCTGCTTTGCATAGGTCACTTAATTTACATATAAGCAAAGATCTGGTACCTTATAAATGACATCTTGTTCAGTCTATTACTTTGTAAGAAGACCTGTTCGAATTGGAGTGGTAGAGATTTTGTGATTTTTGTCAAAATTGTCATATATAACAGAATAAGGATTTCTAATAGAAAGAAGTATTTTACTGTGGGGCAGTATTTGGCAACTGTGGGGTTTTTTGTTTACTTTGACACTGGGTCAATCATGATGCCTATAGACTAGCTTCGCTAGTCCAATAATTTTACTTTAATTACCGATACGAAATATGCGTGACTCTTCGGAGTTTTAACAGTTTCAACGCCGTTTTCAATACCATATACGATCGCGGCGGCCAGTACACGTGTCCATCTCTTCTTTACAAGTTCTCCGCACAATGCTTCCCAAGCCAGTGGCTGCTTTCCCACTTAGCCATCCTTGAAACAATTATCAGCGGTGGGGGAGGTCTAAATCCTGTCAAAATGACTATCATGATCAATCCTTGGAGAGGAATTGGCCAAGCCGGGAGATCGAACTAGCGACACCCTGTTTTCAAAACCTCTACGTAATAACCACTAAGTTACCAGGCTAGACAACAGCACCTGAAGGATTTAAGACAGTGAATATTGTCGAGATAGATAACGAAATGCGACATACATTGTTAACTCTGTTGGCTAGACGTAAATAACCACCATGTATCATCCACGCCGGAATTGCCACGTGAAGGCATTGTTGAGTCAAAGCTATTTGTAACGGTATATCTGTTTCACCCGCACAATGCTGCCTTTTAACGACCATTTAAACGAAGCCTTTTGAAAACATTGTGGGAAAAGGAGAAAATGCTGGTAACTAGCAGAACGTGCAGTCTAATCTTGGATCTACATTGTCCGATAAGGAGATTTTTTTCCCCAAAAAATAAATTTGAAATACCAATGTTCGGATTTTTACTATCGGTTTGAAAACTTCATTTCACCTATTTAGCAGGAAAAGGGTTAACAGCTTGTGGTAATTTCAACGGCCGATCGTTACGTTTCATGGAGAAATCAGATCCGTTCAATATATATTCATAGTGGAATCAAAATTTACCACATAACCTCCCTTGTTTTTCAGTGTAATATACCCTTAGGCCTACAAATTTTCTTATCTTACACACGTTACAGTTAAGCATCATGCGACGTCATGCATGACGTAATTCTTTCAGAGAACTTAATCAGGTTTTATTCATAGAAATTACCACGTGTATAATATGTATTCTTTCGCTTACTCTGACCTATAATTCGCGAGACACCGTTATGTGATTAAAAAAATATATATTTTACATTCGTTGGCTTTTGACTTGTTTAATACAATTTCGTCTCAAATGCGAACTCACGTCAGATCTTATGTTTCCATTCCATACTTGGATGGAAAACTTCTGGCGGCCTCCATAGTTTTTACCTTTTTAACTCTGTTCATACTAATCCATTGTTCCTTTTTACATGTACCAGATCGAAGATGAATTATAACAAAAAATCACATTTTCCATTCTAGCTAACTCCGGAAATACATGAAAAATACTGACAAGTTACGGGGAGTAGTGTCGGCAGTTAATATAGTTTGTCGTTTTGTCTTATTTGTTAGCTTATATTAAGGGCGAGGTTTGTAAAGAACAAAAAAAAAAATCCTTTGACCGTGTGCCATGCCGCAATCAATATTGGTGCGCTGGTACGTTTCAGTAGAAAGTCCGTGGTGGATGATACACGGTGATTAAAGGTTTCAATACTTGTTTGCTTGAGTACTGGATAAAGGCCTACATCAAAATTATGCTACCTGAGTCACAACGTCAGTTGGTTTGACGATTATAATTTAAATCTAGCTCTGTACGTACCCCTGTCTTCCAAAAGCGTTAAACTTTCCACTCATTTTTAGAATTCGTTCTTTATATGCTGCACTTTAAAACAGGATATGATCCAGATGTAGAACTACATGTATTCAGGTTGTCTGCGATAACACGATAAGAACACGTATTCATGAAACGTTAACACATAAAGCGTTTTAAATGAATGCAATGATACATTCAGACCGTAAATAGACAATGATAATTCATTTTCAACTGGGAAGGGGGAAAGGAGTGTAAAAATAAGATAAGGCTGTCCCCTACTGTCAGCTTGACATACTTGTCGATATCGAGGCAGGCGGTAAAATTTGGTTATAACTGCAAATGAGATGCATTAATCATGGATCTGCATTCCATGCACGTGAGAGAGGTGATAGTCGACATGTCTATATCAGTAGTCAGGGGCGTAGCTGTCAGTACGCAAAACAAACGCAGTTGCCTAAACTTTGCAAAAAATAAAGTAAGGATAAACTTGCCAAAGAACGTCACCAGAAACCGCCAAATAGCTTCTACAATTCCAAAATTGTCTGGGGAAGCCCTAAGACTCCACTAGCAACCACCCCTCTCTCTCGGTACTTCGCGCCTTTGGATACTTTAATTTGGGCTAGCTATGCCACTGGTAGTCAGTGATTTGATTCGAACAGAACATGACAGGAATCTAGAAAACATGAGAACAACAAGAAGGCTATTTTAGCCTGTATCGCTCCACTTATTTTTTCTGAATGCATATGCGCCATGCTCTGGCAAAAGGGGACGTAATGCATCTCCGAGCTGCATTATACCAAGAAAGCCATAATTATGAATCTAAAAAAAAAAAAACATTTTGTTCGACAACCGACTGATATCAAAGGTAATAGGGTCTTTGGACATGCAGAAAATTTACAAATAGCAAAATTTTTCGACTCTCGTCATCCTGCGCGGACTGCTCAGACTCACATGGGTCAGTACTTTTTTGCAAACGCATTAAGCCCCCTTTTCATAGAGCAAGGCTCAGATAAAGGTGCCCACAACATCAAGAAATCTGATAAGATCTACTCATAGTTCATTCATGCCAAGTTTCAACGAGTTTTGTCCTACAGTTTTAGAATTTAAAACAACAACAACAAAAAATCTGTATTTTCTTTATCCGGTATAAAAATGTATCATGTAAAAGTGACTGCATCTAAACATAACAGTATGGTAATAAAATAAATCGATGGTCACAAAATAATCTCCTAATACATTGAACTATTTGCCCTTCAGATAGGTTCATTTTGAATACAATATAAGCCAAGGTAAATCCATTTCGAATAGCCTTATACGCCTACCTTAAAGGGGGAGAGGGACAACAGGAGAAATGGTTGCCCTACACTGCTCACCTAAGAAAGAATTTAAATGCTTGGCGCCTCACTCGAGTAAAATTACCGTAATGGAGCTCATTGAAGCAGACATACTTTAAGATAGAAGAAAAAAAGCAACTAACTCTTAAATCTCTTATAAAAACCTATTTCGCAGCTGTCGTGTTTGTTCGTAACACGTTTGGTACAGACGGATTTTATGTCGAACTCAGTCGGAACAGATCGCACTGGCCGAACTATATGAGCCACGCTCTGGCAAAAGGGGGCTTAATACATCGCCATGATGCATGATACCGAGCAAATCATCACATTATCATTGATTCGTAAAGTCCATTTTGTCTAACGACCAAGAGAATCCTGAGGCAGAATGGTCCTTTGACAAAGAGAAAATTGACCAATAGCGAAAAGCTTCGGCCAAGGTCAGCCTGCGCGGACTGCGCAGGCTGACCTGGGTCGATACTTTTTGCAGACGCATTAAGCCCCCTTTTCACGGAGCACGGCTCATATGTATATGAAATCGAGGGTTATTCTGATGCATTGACTAGCGGACAAACATTGTGACAGAACATAAGCGTAATGCATTACGTGGATAGTATTCAGATAATAAGCGCACCTGGAGGCTTAAAATTGAAGATATGATATCAGTCAAGTATCTTTATGATAATTTAAGATCACAAATAAAATGCAAAATGCATGATAAGCTTTTGACAGATTTATACACCGCATTTTTCAGGTCTAAACAAACAGATCTACGTAATTTTACCGTTCAGACCTAGGCCTATTATTCATGTACATTTTCTTTTAGTTTACAGGGTCTGTCAGATTCCAACGAACTTACGTCCAGATTTATTGATAACGGGTTTCATAAAAATTCATTCTTTGCTAACACGTTGTCACAAAATTTTAAGGATGAGTATCGAAGCTGAAATTTTTATAATAGGCTGTGATTACCGTCAGTGCTTTGATAGTCATTTGCTTAGTTGCTTAGTTGAAGTGAGCGCCATGAGATAAATTAATTTCATTTTTATTTAGATTCCATTAATAAATCGACGATAGAATATTTATTTAAAAAAAAAAAAAAAAAAGGATGAAAAATCATTATCATACATACAACAAAACATGTTGAAAAGCCATTTTCGTAGGGAGGGTACCATCAAGGATCTACAACCGGATATAAGTACACTTGGTCGAGCCTATTTCCAATTGAATCAGAATATATATATATATATATATATATATGAAAAGTTCAACTGGTACCCGTTCAAGGATAAAAGGATAATACATAAAAAACAAGAATAACATCACATGGGAGAATATAAGAATAAGATTTATTGCCGACCGGTTTCTTCCATTAAGGAATCATCAGGGCAATCTAACAATAAACAACGTAGCAACGTTGTGTTGCTACACACAAACACAAAATCAATGACGTCATTTACTTAATGTTCAATTTAGGCATAAATTTTTTAATGAATGATTGTTCTTTGAGTAACCTAGCTGAAACATTTTCGTTGCGCATTTTAAAGAAAGGAAAGATCGAAAACTTTGGAGAGGTTTTAGAACATTTATCTAGATGAGCACTTAAAGGCATTTGTCTTGTTAATGGGTCTCTCACTTGTTGAATATGTACGGTTTTCCTATTTCTTAATTTGTCACCAGTCTGTCCGATGTAAAATTCCCTACACCCGTTACAAATTAAAACATAAATTACATTTTTAACAGTGCAGTCCATATTTTCCTTCACATAGAAAGTTTTATCATTTAATTTGATATTATTACCTTCAATAATATAATCACACAGTCTGCACTGTTAAAAATGTAATTTATGACACATCAAAACAAAGTTGTTGACCAAGGTTCAGGTGAATTGGGCAAGAACTGTCACCTCTAGAGTGCCCACAAGGTATTTCTGTAATTTGACTTTGTGAACTAGATTATGACCCTATGTGACCCAATTTCAAATCCATTTAAGATATCATCAAGTCAATCATGCTGACAAATTTTCAGGTCAGTTGAGCAAAAACTGTGGCCTCTACAGTGCCCACAACACATTTCTTTAATTTGACCCAGTGACCTAGTTTATGACCCTATGAGACCCAATTTCTAACTGATCCGAGATATCATCAAGTCAAATATGTAGACCAATTTTCAGGTCAATTTAGCTAGAATTGTGGCCTCTAGAGTGCCCACAAGGTATTTCTTCAATGTGACCCAGTGACATTGTTTATGACCCTATGTGACCCAATTTTGAACTCCTCTGAGATATCATCAAGACAAAAAATGTGGCCTCTAGAGTGCCCACAAGGTATTTCTTTAATTTGACCTAGTGACCTACTTTATGACCCCAGATGACCCAATTTCAATCTCATCCAAGATTTAATTAAGGCAAACATTCTGATAAATTTGAGTCAATTGAGCAAAAAATGTGGCCTCTAGAATACCCACAAGGTAATGCTTTAATTTGACCCCAGTCACCAGAGCCATGTTTCTTGACGGATCAAAATTTCGTGAACAAGTTTTGAAAAGGGTCACACAAGAAACATCTCTGTGAAATTATTTCGAAATCTGAACAGCCGTTTCAGAGAAGAAGAATTTTTAAGAATTTCTTTATTTCCGTATAGTGCAAGTAGCCCCCAGTCACCAGAGCCATGTTTCTTGACGGATCAAAATTTCGCGAACAGTTTTTGAAAAGGGTCACCCAAGGAACATCTCTGTCAAATTATTTTAAAATCTGATCAGCCGTTTCAGAGAAGAAGAATTTTTAAGAATTTCTTCATATCCGCATAATGCAAGTAGCCCCCATTCACCAGAGCCATGTTTCTTGACGGATCAAAATTTCGCGAACACATTTTGAAAAGAGTCACCCAAGGAACATCTCTGTGAAATTATTTTAAAATCTGATCAGCCGTTTCAGAGAAGAAGAATTTTTAAGAATTTCTTCATATCCGCATAATGCAAGTAGCCCCCATTCACCAGAGCCATGTTTCTTGACGGATCAAAATTTCGCGAAAAATTTTTGAAAAGGGTCACCCAAGGAACATCTCTGTGAAATTATTTCAAAATCTGACTAGCGGTTCCAGAGAAGAAGAATTTTTAAGAATTTCTTCATGGCTGTATAGTGCAAGTAGCCCCCAGTCACCAGAGCCATGTTTCTTGACGGATCAAAATTTCGCGAACAGTTTTTGAAAAGGGTCACCCAAGGAACATCTCTGTGAAATTATTTCAAAATCTGACCAGCCGTTTCAGAGAAGAAGAATTTTTACGAATTTCTTCATTTCCGTATAGTGCAAGTAGTTCCAATTCACCAGAGCCATGTTTCTTGACGGATCAAAATTTCGCGAACAATTTTTTAAAAAGGGTCACCCAAGAAATACCTCTGTGAAATTATTTTAAAATCTGACCAGCAGTTTCAGAGAAGAATTTTTAAGAATTTCTTCAAATCCATATAGTGCAAGTAGCCCCCATTTACCAGAGCCATGTTTTTCGACCTATCAAAATTTCGCGAACAGTTTTTGAAAAGGGTCACCCAAGGAACATTCCTGTGAAATTATTTCAAAATCTGACCAGCGGTTTCAGAGGAGAAGATTTTTAAAGAATTTCTTAGAAAATTCCATTTCGTTGCCATGGCAACCAGAGTTTTTGATGGAATCAAATTTTGTGAACAATTTTTAAACAGGACCTCCCAAGGAACATTCCTGCCAAGTTTGGTCCAAATTGGCCCAGTGGTTTAGGAGGAGATGATGTTTAAAGAATTGTTGACGACGCACGACGAACGACGCACGACGCAAGACGCACGACGGACACCGGGTGATCCTAAAAGCTCCCCTTGAGCACGTTGTGCTCAGGTGAGCTAAAAATACATAAATCTAACAGACACAGCATAATATGACACATGAAAAGCTATTTTCGCAGCGGAAAGCTATTTTCGCGAAAAGACGCTACTTTCGGTATCTAGTCATACTGATGGTCAACCACCTTCCATGGATCGACATATATTTAGATTATTAGTGCTTGGGAAATGATCCGATTTTCATACAGACTAAATTGCAGGGAGGTAAATTTTGAGTTAGAAAATTTGGCCCCTTCAGTATCCGAGAAAAGTAACAAATCCATGGACCTGAACCACAGGCGTTCGTTTTATGACGAATGTCGCCATCTATATAAAATATTTTACGTTATATAGATGGCGAAGTTCGTCACAAAACGAACGCCTGTGACCTAAACATGGCGACTAACTATAAGTACCAATGGTTTTCAAGGTTGACAAAACATTTTGCGGCAAAAGCTTTATAGCATTTCTTTCCGCTTCCCAGAATGTTGTACCCTATCTAAGACAAATCCGATCATTTGAGACACATTTGAATTGTCGTCTTCAAATGCTTTGATTTTGGACAAGTCTAGTACAGGTAACTGTCCCCGAAGGCGATTTTAGTTTTTGATTGGTTGCTTCCGGGTACAGAGACGATCGTGAAAAAAAAAAAACAATTGAAATTTGCGCACAGATTTTGTGCGCTCTTTGAAACGCTCCTATTTTTACAAATAGAAACAAAGTCAGTACAGCGTTGTAGCTTTGCTACTGGAAAATTCACGATGGACTTGATACGGTGCGGTGCACAGTATATGTCCAAATAAGAAGCACCGCAAACGTCTCATTATTGAGACTAGAAGATTGTCGTTTGGTAAAGATGTTTGGTAAAGAGTATGTACTTTATCGACTTGCCTTTCAAAGGGACGCTGACTGTGAACGGCATTAGCGGAATCTAGCTTTTCTTTAACAACCATTATGGATTCATTTGTTATTCTTTATTCGAAGACCGATAATCGGGTAGGCTACGACAGAAATGTAACTGTGCTCGTTGTTGAAAAATGTGCTAGAGAATCGTTTGTCCTTACCATCGCAAAAACTGAGAGCTTTGCACTGTCTGTGACTGGTCTACCTGTACCAAATGACAAAATTTTGAAAACACTTGCAGACGACAAAATAATAGGGCACAAATGATGGAATTCATATGGTATAGACCAGAAAACATTGTGGGAAAAGGAGAAAATGCTGGTTACCAGCATTTTCTCGTTTCCACAATGTTTCCGAAAGGCTTCTTTCCCAGGGTCGTTAAAAGGCGGCATTGTGCGGTAAAGGGTTAAAACAGATAGACGGCATAAATTTATCAGCAAACAGTCTACATTTTTTACCAATCACAAATTTCTATTTATTCATTTGTTATCAATATCAAAAAGTAGGTCAAAAGCCAGCACATTCAGCTACGCCGAAAAAGATTTTCTGCTAATGTTACCGTTTGTCAGATCATTGATATTTGGTGTGAATAATACTCGATTTGATAAGTTTTAACTTAAGGGCTGCTTTGACAAGAATTTCTTTGCGGAGACATATTTGACATCCTAGATAAGACTGGTAGTCTGATCAGGTCAGAAATCGTCGAACTTGTGCTTTGCAGGCTTTGGAAATCCAAAGAATTTGACAAGAATTTCTTTGCGGAGACATATTTGACATCCTAGATAAGACTGGTAGTTTGATCAGGTCTGTACTGTACACAAAATCGTCGAACTTGTGCTTTGCAGGCTTTGGAAGATTTAGGTCCGCAGCACAGGCGTTCGTTTCGTGACGAACTTCGCCATGTATATAATGTAATATAGAAGTCTTATATATTACATTATATAGATGGCGAAGTTCGTCACAAAAAGAGCGACTGTGGTTCGCAGGGTCCGACGTTGCCCAGCAGTTCAGCAGTTTATAAACAGATACGAGCGGTGTATTCATATCGGCTAATTTTACGCTATAAAAGAAAAATTGCACCATTTGAGCCACATTAAAATTGTCGTCTGCAAATGCTTTGAATTTGGACAAGGCTAAAATTGTGTCGTCTAGTAAAGGGTTAAAGATGTTTCATGTTTTCTGTGGCATGAATGGTAAAGTTTTCTGGGGAAACACTGAATGATACAAACCTTGCTTCATTTAAATATTCAAATACATCAAAGCATAATCATCAACATCAAAGTAAATCATCAGTAACGCTAACTGACTATTTTCTTTCCAAATAACGTGAATATTAAATACCAACCATGTTATACTGTGTAGCTTTTTTGACAATCAAGGGAGATAAATGGTAGCAAACTGTCGCGAGGAAAACAGGAGTTAAATCCCTTACACATATAAACCTGATATTGGTTGTTGTCACCAATAGCAGTCCTTTCTTTGTACTTAACTCTTTACCGAACGACAAAATACTAGACTTGTCCGAATTGAAAGCATCTGCAGATGATAAAATGTGACTCAAAAATTCAAGTTTGTTTTGGGAAATGATAGAAAACATTACGGGAAAAGGAGAAAATGCTGGTCACCAGCATTTTCTCCTTTTCCCACAATGTTTTCAAAGTTTTCCCACCAAGGGTCGTTAAAAGGCTGGATTGTGTGGTAAATTATTCAACAGATCTGGAAGAGGTTTGTCTAAGGACCACCTGGGCCAATTTTATAGAGAATTCCAAACCTCCACTTTGTAGAAGAAAAGTTTCTAAATGTTTTCTTTTTTTTTTTCATTTTTGTTGCCCTAACAACCAGAGGTTTTTTTTAACCAAACATTTTGAAGACGGCCATAGCAGGATAATTTTTTTGAAAATTCTCCAAAGTTGAATGGGTAGTTGTGGAGATGTTTGAATGTTTGATAAAAAAAAATAGATACATGCATGCTCGGCCAGACTGAAGTGTGGCAGACACTTGGCAATCACATAAAAAAACTGGTTACCAGCATTTTCTCCTTCCCTCAGCTTTTAGCTCCACTGACCGAAGACCAGCTGTCTTCCGTCTGTGGAGCTAACAAATGAGGGAAGGAGAAAATGCTAGTAACCATTTTTTTTCCCTTTTCACTCATTTTCTTTTCTGTAAAAAACAAACCACAGTTGTCACCTTCAAATGCCTTAAATTTGGACATTTGTAAAATTTTATTGGCCGATACAGAGTTAAGCCTTTACCACACATTCCCGAGTTTTAACGACCCTGAAAGAGAAGGCTTTTAAAAACATTGTGGAAAAAGGAGAAAACTGCATTTTCTCCTTTTCCCACAATGTTTTCTACCCTTTCAAAACCAAATCCCATCATTTTAGCCACATTTTATTTCTTGTCTGTGAATGCGTTCAATTTGTCCTGAACTTTGTCGCATGGGAACTGCTTAACCAATTAGAACTGAAGCATGACTTTTTATGCCTTTTCAGTATACACATTTTGAAAGATCATGAGACAATCAGACATTGCTCCTTTTCCCACAAAGTTTTTAATTCAGATCAGAAGTTTTTTTCACAAAGTTTTCAGAATTCATAAGAGCCTTTTCTCTTCCCTTCACGTTTTGCCATTTTGTCATAAAGATATTTTCCACTAAACAAAATTTATGAAAATTAATGGCATCTGCAGACAACAAACTAAATATGGCTCAAGTGGTGTTATTTGTTTCTGAAAGGGTAGAAAACATCAACATTTCTTCCTTTTCCCAAAATGTGCTCAAAAGCCTCCCTTCAAAGGTTCCTAAACTCTTTACCGCACAATCCCAACTTTTAACGACCCTGAGAAAGACAGTTTTTGAAAACATTGTGGGAAAAGTAGAAAATGTTGGTAACCAGCATTTTCTCCTTTTCCCACAATGTTTTCCACCCTTCCCAAAACAAATTTTGATTTTTGAGTCACATTAATTTTGTTGTCTGCAAATCCTCTTAATTTGGACAAGTCTAAAATTTTGTCGTTTGGTAAAGAGTTAAAATTTGGCATCTTTTTTTATAAAAGGTTGTTTTGGCTGTACAAGCATAGCTACTCAGATGACAAAAAGTCCACAACGAGGTAAAACAAACCCACAGTAAATGCAAGCAAAAACAAGAGGGTGCCAACACTCAGTTGTGTTGCTTGATTTTCAGTGAAAATTCCAAGTTGAAAAAGGGACATAACTGTGTCAAAAATACTTTGATGGTTATCTGCCCTTGTTGTATGTGACGGTTAACAACTTGTCCAAGTCTAAAGTAAATATCTTCCATAATAACAGAGATATTATAAAATGTCAAAGTTTTTGCATGACGACGCAGAAAAGGATGCCAGGGCTATGACAATAACCCGTCATTTTCTTCGAAAACAGCCAAGCTTAACTCTTTACCAAACGACAAATTTTAGACTTGTCCAAATTGAAAGCACTTGCAGACGACAAAATAAATGTGACTCAAGATATGAAATTTGTGTTGGGAAGAATAGAAAAAATTGTGGGAAAAGGAGAAAATGCTAATTACCAGCATTTTCTCCTTTTCCCACAAATGTTTTCAAAAGGCTTCTTTCTGAGGGTCGTTAAAAGTAGGGATTGTGTGGTAAAGGGTTAAAAAAAAAACGTTACAAACACAAATTAGCATTACATCCACTTTAATGAAACAATATATAGCATACTTAGGTGCATTAACAACACACTCCTCCGTGCCTACAAACCTATCACCTTTCTACTTTGTCAGAGAAAAAAAATCATAGGTCTTTTACTACTTTGTCCAAGGGAAAAAAGAATCATAGGTCTCTTGATCTAACCCTTTGTGTCCCCAGGACAATTTTAGTTGCTTTTTCGAGACAGTGAAGATCAGGATCAGACTGCAGAGGCTGCAGCCTACTCTGGGGTCTACACTGCTCTCCTTTGTGAGGTATTTTGACCCAAGTACTCTTGAAAATTGGAATATCCGAGTTGTTTTAGCTGGCTGAATATATCTCTTGATTAGGTTTACAAAATACCACCTGTGCAGAGGATCACTGTTGGAAACATTGTGGCAAAAGGAAAATCCTGATGGTGACAAGAATTTTCTCCTTTTCCCACATGTTTTCCATCCTTTCCAAAACAAACTTTAATTTTTCAGTCGCAATTACTTTGTCGTATGCAACTGCTTTCCATTTGGACAAGTCTAATTTTTTATGGTTTGGTAAAGAGATCGGTCACATCCACTCTGAGCATGACATAAATGAAACAGACATTTTCTGAGATTGTATTTAGTAGGAACATCTAAACAGAGCACACCATATGGATCTATGGTCAGATTGCAGGTTTTGTGCTGTTTACCTCTGCTTACACTCTCTATAAAAGCAACCGAAGTTGTGCTAGGCATTCTAAGAGTTAAAACTGAAACCTTTGAACAACATCGGCAGTAAACATTAATTTTCCAAATGTTATTTAAGTATCCATGATCACCAAATCATTCCAATTTAGACTCGAATGTAATTCCTCTAAACTTCCAAAATTGCAACCTAATTAAAAACAGTTATCAGAATAACTGTTGAAACCAGGGTCTGTCTTCATAAACCATTCTTGGGAACAATCTTAGTCTTATTATCAAGAATTTTCAAAATATGAAAGTAACACACCTTCTGATTAGCTAGACCAAATGGTTTAGCCAATCAGAAGTTATGTTACTTTAAAAATCCATAATTGGACCAAGAATATCTTACGAATGGTTGGTGAATATGGACCAAGATCCTTGTTAAAACTGAACTCAACATACACTGGTTCCAACTGAGTTTATCAAAACCAGTCTGCTCAGTGTAAATAAGTGAACTGGTCATTTTCAGCGTGAAGAATGAACTAAAGACTGCAAATGCAAGATCAGACTGAACAGCCTGTATAGTCTTATTATGACCTACACTATCTGCAACATAATGTTGCCCTTAGAATGCAAACAGTTCACTCATTTAACTTCTGCAGGCCACTTTTACAAATTGCTGTAAGCAATTTTTGAAAATGTAGCATAATGAAAAAATTCTTTGCTACAATGTACAAGTGATTTCAGATGAATCCATGTCTTAAACTCAACAAATGTTCATTATCCAAATTTTACGCGGATGCTGTCATATTTATATGCTGCAAAATTAATTCCAGAGGATATGAGTTAAAACAAATATTTATGGTTGCCTTTTTGTAGATTTCTTGTAATTGTCTACACTTTGTAACATTGTGCCGTTACATTTGAGCCATGCTCTATGAAAAGGGGGCTTAAAGCATTTGCAGAGCGTATCGACCCACGTCTGCCTGCGCAGTCCGCACAGGCTGACCTGGGTCGAAACTTTTTGTTATTGGTCAATCCTCTTCATGTCAAAGGACTAGTGTACCTCGTGTTTCAGATGGTTGTTTGGGAAGGAAAAAAGGATTTTATGGATCCCTAATAATGTGATGACACACTTGGTATCTTACATCATGAAGATGCATCAAACATCCTTTTGCTTGAGCGTGGCTCGTCTGAATTGAAACTCACAATTACAGGTGATACTGACCCTTCCTATGAGGTAATGGGTATGAACAATTCAGATACTGATTGACAATTTACAAATTCGTATTGATCAATCAAGTATCCATGACTGCAATGAATACAGTACCATAATTAATCGAAAAGTCTTGGACATAAGCTTACAATACATACACAATAACAAAAATGTACTTGTTTGGTTTTTATCGTCGAAAAATGTTCACAAATACAAGCCCGAAATACATGTACTTCAAGATGATTATATAATTGAAGTGGATTGGCTTGTGTGACTCTGAATATTGTCAAATGAAAATCTTTGATTTTTTTTTTTAACAACTGTAGCCCTTATTGATATAAAAAGAAACAGAATCTAGTGGGATTTGAAGGGATTAATATGACATTCCTCAACTTTTAACCCTTTCCCAAACAAGCCCTGGTTTTCATGTGTCTGCAGTACAAGTCTTTTGAAAACACTGTGGGAAAAGGAGAAATTGCTCGTAACGAGCAATTTCTCCTTTTCCCACAGTGTTTTCTACCTTTTTTGAGACCTTTCTGCACTTTTCATCAAATTTAAAATTGTCGTCTGCAAACTCTTTCAATTTGGACCAGTCCAAAATTTGTTGTTTGGGAAAGGGTTAATCAGACTGCACATGCATTGATTATGGCTTTTAAAAAAAAGTAGACGTAATTGCAGATAACTAGTAATTGCTTTGTTTCCTGCAATAGTTTCAAAAAGCTATCAACGACAGGGACATAAAAAGTTCTATGTGCAAAGTTATGCTTTAACCCTTTACCACACAATCCCAACTTTTGACAACCCCGAGGAAGAAGCCTTTTTAAAAACATTATGGGAAAAGAAGAAAATGCTGGTACCAGCATTTTCTCCTTTTCCCACAACGTTTTCTACCTTTTCCAAAACAATTTCAATTTTTCAGTCACATTTGTTGTCTGAAAATGCTTTCAATTTGGACTAGTCTAAAATTTTGTTGTCAGGTAAAGACTTAAGTGGAAAATCTGTCACAGGCTAAATTAAAAATTAGAAGAAAAGGTTATTTCTCACCACCCAACTGCTTTCTACAGACTGCCAAAAACCTAAACTCTTTTCAAGTCCAAAGTGCATCTTAAATTGCCTTTGCAGTGTAAAGATAAAGATCAGACATTAATTTGGAATTAAAAGGATATTTAGAATTGCTATGAATACATACAGTAGATGAAGAAAGAGACAAGAGAATCTTGGAACAAATACGAAAATTTTACATACAATTTCTTAATTCTTTACCACACAATCCCGACTTTTAACGACCCTGAAAGAGAAGCCTTGTGAAAACAATGTGGAAAAAGGATAAAATGTGGGCAAAGGAGAAAATGCTAGTAACCAATCCCGACTTTTAACAACCCTGAAAAAGAAACTTTTTGAAAACATTTTGGGAAAAGGAGAAAATGCTGGTAACCATCATTTTCTCCTTTTCCCACAATGTTTTCTACTCTTTCCAAAACA
The DNA here is from genome assembly GCA_945859785.2 of Tridacna gigas. NCBI lineage: Eukaryota > Metazoa > Mollusca > Bivalvia > Cardiida > Cardiidae > Tridacna > Tridacna gigas. Next base: position 13,623,179 of record OX244031.2, on the reverse strand, counting down.
AATTTTAATTTTTCAGTCCAATTTATTTTGTCGTCTGCAAATGCTTTCAATTTGGACTAGTATGAAATTGTTATTTGGTAAAGAGTTAAATCTGTCATATCATTTCCAAGTAATCTGCTGCTACGTTTTTGCATGAAAAGTTGCATTCTTTACTCTCTAAAGATTTTATCTATTTTTTTCCGCCTAAAGATATTATCTATTAACCTTCTACCAAATGATCCCACATCTTCATGACAAATGAAGAAGAAAGCTTTTGAAAGCATTGTGGGAAAAGAAGAAAATGCTGGTAATCAGCATTTTCTCCTTTTTTCCCCCCACAATGTTTTTCTACCATTTCAAAGACAGACATCATCATCAGAGCTACATACAATTTGTCCTCTGCATATGCTGTCATTGTTTGGTAAAAAATTAATTACAAAACACAACGCAAAGATTGTCACTGCTCAGACTGTTTTTTCCTGAGACCCCAAAACAGTGACTTGAATAAAGTTAACTTTTTACCCAACGACAAAATTTCAGACTTGTCCAAACTGAAAGCAATTTCAGACCACAAAATAAATGTGACCCAAAAATTTAAATTTGTTTTAGAAAGGATGGAATATTTTCAAAAGCCTGTCTGTTCAGGATCATTAAAACTTGGGATTGTGTGGTGGTAAAAGGTTAACCCTTTACCGCACAATGACGCCTTTTAATGACCCTGGGAAAGAAGCCTTTTGAAAACATTGTGGGAAAAGGAGAAAATGCTGTTAACCAGCATTTTCTCCTTTTCCCACAATGTTTTCTACAATATCAAAGAAACCTTGCACCATTTGAGCCAAACTGAAATTGTCGTCTGCAAATGCTTTCAATTTGGACAAGGCTATAATTTTGTCGTCTGGTAAAGGGTAAAAGATGGTGTCCACTGAATAACTTGCAGAAAGGTACCTATAAAAGACAAGCTAGCATGTATAATGTAGAGAAAAATGAGTACAAAAAGAGCACAAAAATGAGTAAAGTTAGTTATATCCTAATTCGCGGTTTTAGACTGATCCAAATTGAAAGCATCAGCAGCCGACAAACTAAATGTTACACAAAAAAGGAAATTTATTGTTAAAAGGGTAGAAAACAATGTGGGAAAAGGAGAAAATGGTGGTTTTCAAAAGTCCTTTTTCTTGGGGACGTTAAAACACAGGATTTTGTGGTAAAGGGTTAAATACAAAAAAAAAAAAAAAAAAAAAAAAAAGCTAGGTTATTATCTCAAATAAATATCAAAAAGTACAGTAAAATGGTTCAATCTGAATTAAATATGTGTGAGCTGGACCATTTCCCTCATAACCCCACGTACTTTCCTCCTATACAAAAAGTAGCCTATGAAAAAGATCCTTTTTTCCAAAATGCTTTCAAACTTTACCACACAATTCCGACTTTTAGCGACCCTGAGGTAGATGGCTTTTGAAAACATTTTCGGAAAAGGAGAAAATGCTGGTAACCAGCATTTTCTCCTTTTCCCAAAATGTTTTCTACCCTACCCATAGCAAATTTCAAATTTTCATTTATTTTGTGTTTTTTCTGTTTTCAACTTGGACCAGTCTAAAATTTTGTCATTTGGTAAAGAGTTAAAAGAAAGTATCTAGAAGTATGAGCTCTGAATTCTTCTTGTAGTTATGGCCATGTTGCCTGTCTATTTTTACAGACTTCTGGAGGTGCCAAATGGAAACTGAATCGGGTTGAATAACTAAACAACACACATTGTGATAAATGAAATTCTACTCACAGGAGCGACTTCTTCCTTTGTAACAACGCTTCAAATGTGTGATGTGTTGAAAAAGGCCAATATGACAGCTACTAGTTTTGAAGAAGATAAACTCTTCACCAAACAACAAAATTTAAGACTAGTCCAAATTGAAAGCATTTGCAGACGACAAATTAAATGTGACCAAAATGATGAAATTTGTCTTGGATAAGGTAGAAAACATTGTGGGAAAAGGAGGAAATGCTGGTTACCAGCATTTTCTCCTCTTCCCATGATGTTTTTTAAAGGCTTCCTTCTTTAGGGTCATTAAAACTCAGGATTGTGTAGTACGGGGTAAACTGATTATTGTGCAAATAAAACTTTTTACAACCCAACAGATGACTGCAGCAGGAAACTTTGGGGAATAGGAGTAACTGGTTGTGACAAGCCACTGCTTCTTTTTCTATACAATTAACACTTAAGCTGCTGAATAACTGAAACGCAAATTTCTACCCAATACTAAAAGCCCAAATATTGCAGTTTCAAAGTTGATTTCACCGGAAAGAAACTACTGTATCGGACAGTGTAGATCAAAGATCAGACTGCACGTTCTGTGCAGTCTGATCTTGATCTACATTGTCCGCAAAAGGTCAGTGGGTCGCGATCAGCAGCTTAAGGGTTAAAAATGTTCAATTCTTCCCCTTTCAAGTGACATGTAATTGTTTTGGGTTGGTTTTAAATTAGCCCGTACAGAAAAAGGTTAGGTAGTTATGGAGAAATGACTTCCCTCCTCCTTTTGCGAAACCATAAACAAACATTTCATTACTGACTAGTACCGGTATGTGCTATTTACAAACAGTGCAAACACGGCAATGGACTTCACATGTTTGATTCTGTCGAAAGAAGTTTTGAAATTGGATCATTCCAAACTAAGGAGGAGGGCTTAGCTCACAATACCCTTAATAGTTCCAGCATTGTATTCACCAACCATTCTTAATAATGTTTTGTCTTATTCTCCAAGATTTTCAACATTTGAATTTAACATGACCTCTGATTGGCTCAACAATTTACCAAATTGTTTAGCCAATCAGAAGTTGTGTTACTTTCAAATTTTGAAAATTCTGGAGAATAAGACTAAGAATGTTCTTAGGAATGGTTGTTAAATACAAACCCTGTTATGAAAATATCGTACTTATTACCTACATAACAGTTTTATCAGTCCAGAACTCGGGGGGAAACACATACATATGAAAAGAAGGCAATTATTTCGATATATTAATGATTTTTAAACTATGAGTAATAAATAAGTAAAAATAAATTTAATGACAATTATAGATTTGAACAAAATTTATCATGAGCTACTCTTTTGAATTACGTAATTACTATAAATATGCCACAAAAAAATGGATATCAAGAAATTTGTTCCTCAAAGACAAACTTGTGGTTTTAGAAAAGGTAGACATCACTTCAGTTTACTCTATATAAAGTTAGAGGGGGAAAAAAAAAAAATGCTGCAAGGTATGGAATATTCATATTAGCAATCATAACATTTTTCTTTCCTACAAGTTTCAAGTACAGTGGAAACAAAACGTTGGAAAAATTACTTGCTCAAAGCAAAACGAAAATTTGTAAAAAGATTATAAAAACCGTCCAAATGTGTCTGTCTTGAAAAATGATGGACATTTTACTACTTACTTATTAATAGTCTTTGTTTGTATTGGAGTTTAACACCATTTTCACAGCTTAGGTCATATCACAGAGGTCAGTGCACCTACACATGCGCTTCCTGGCTTTCTCACACCAGTACTGACACAACTTTCTTTCCAAGCAACTGACTACTTTTCTCACATGCATCAGAGGTTAGAGGCGAAAATCACCGGAAAGAAAGTCAAACTGTTATTTCATCGGAAGAAAATACCTACTTTGTAAGACCTCACTTTCTCATAACCTACTCATAACCTCTTAAAACAAATTTGCAGAATACATTCATGAAACATCCTTGGAAAAAAATGACAATAAATGCAAGATTATCTTTTATACATGCACAAAGTTTTCAAAAGTGTTCCCCTGTCAAGATGGAAAAACTGTGCTATATAAGCCAAAGCATCCGAGATAATTCCAACTGCTTCTTTCTTTATTCGCTCATATTTCATTGTAATGCAACATAGGAAGTAAAACTTGGGAAATATTCACAACATTGAAAAGAAATACAGAAAAAATGTCAAAAATGTTAAATCACGATTTGAAATGAGCAATTTATTCCCCTGTCATTCTCTGTTCAAATCAATAATACATTACAAGAAATACTTAACCCTTTACCATACAAATCAGATTTTTAACAACCCCAAGAAGAAGAGTTTTGAAAACATTGTTGGGATTGTGTGGTAAAGGGTTAATACATGTCTGAACCCTTTTTCCACTCAATTCTGTGTTCTGTAACACAGTATTCAGATTGGATGACCTGAACTGATAGTTATAACACAACAATCAATTTTAGCTCTTTACCAAATGAAAAAATTTTAGGTAAAAATTCAAAGCATTCGCAGACAACAAAATTAACATGATTCTAAAGTTGGGAACTTGTTTTAGGAAGGGTAGAAAACATTGTGGAGAAAATGTTGGTTACCAGCATTTTCTCCTTTTCCCATATTTTCAAAAGGCTTCTTTCATAGGGTCGTTAACACAGAACTGTGTGGTAAAGGGTTAAATACAGCTCATAGTGCAGAATCCAAGACTTGCCCAGAAAACGTCTTGGCCAAACAGATGAAATCATGCTGGGACTGTTAACTAGCTTTTGATTGGTTAGTGTTTAGACCATAACACAGAATATTCACAAACTGAATCAACATTTTAACAAAAATGTCTTATCTGTATGGCATTGTGGATTAAATATTCATAACATTATCACTAAAATTTAACAATAAATTGCAGTCAAAATGTATTTTGTCAAAAACATTTCAACATATTATCAACAACATCATCACAAAAGAAGCAGATTTATCATAGAAAAAGGCAGTCATTTGCACAATAGTTGTCTTGGAAAAAACAAAACCTTATAATAATGGAGAAAAAAATTGAAACCTGTTGTTCTGCTCTCTGTTTCAAAAATCATATAAATACTTTTGGTAATTCATCCATTCCCTCATGAGCTGTTCAATGTTTATTCCAAACCTATGGAGAACTATGCCATATCTGAGGAACACACCCTAGATTTAACTTTAAACCTTTAACATACAACCCCAAATCTCAACGACGATGGGAGAGAAAGGTTTTTTTGAAAACATTGTGGGAAAAAGGAGAAAATGCTGGTAACCAGCATTTTCTCCTTTTTCCACAATGTTTTCTATCCTTTCAGAGACAAATTTCATCATTTGCAGCTGCATTTAATTGTCACCGGCAAATGCTTTTAGTTTGGACAAGTCTAAAATTTGACCATGCGGTAAAGAGTAAAAAAACTTCAAAGGAGTTGTTTACAGAAAAAAAAAAGTCCAAAAGTCCAGTAGAGAACCTAATGTCTCATACAAGAGACCATTTCTAAATACATGATGACAATTTAGTGGAAAACTGAAAAATTGCCACTGATAAGAAATGTCCCTGACTGATTTTCATATGCCGCAAAAATATCAAACTGTCCTAAATATGAATTTTGAAATACTTCAAACAACCCCACTGAGGGAATGGTCTGACCAAGTTTATAATAAAACTCTCAAAAAGCAATATTGCACAGTATCATGCACATAATCAATGCAACACTCACCACAGACAACTTGAAACAGAATCCTACAAACCATGATGCTTTTCTTTGCTACAAGTCAATTTCTGTCAACTATACTGTATAACTGTACAAATGTGACTATTGTCACATTCCTGCAGTTGACAGTTTCTGACAACATTGTGGGAAAGGAGCTTTGGCTTGTAACAAGCAACACCTTGGTTTCGCGAAATTTTTCTGGACAGTGAAAAAGGCATTTCCTTCTGTCCCCACAATGTCTTTTTACCATCCAAAGACACTTACACTCTACAAATGCTCTGAATTTGAACAAGGCTAATCGTTTGTTGTCTGGTTAAAAAGAGTTATGTAACAGAAGGAATCTAAATGAGTTGCCAAAGTAATTGGAAGCTGACCTATATCCAAGATAATAGACAGCAATGGTATCATTTTAGTTTTTGACAGAGAAATGAAAGAATGACCCACTTTAACTCTTTACCTAAGAACAAACTTTTACACTTGTCCAAATTGAAAGCGTTTGCAGACGGCAAAATGATGATAATTTTCTGGGAAAGTCTAGAAAACCTTGTGGGAAAAGAAGAAAATGCTGGTTACCAGCATTTTCTCCTTTTCTCACAAGGTTTTCAAAAGGCTATTTCCTCACAGTCGTTGATCACGCAATTCTTTGGTAAAGAGTTACGAACAGCAGCAGACGACAATCTAATTAAATCATTATCCTCCTAACACAAATCTGCAGCAAACAACTTTGAAAGCATTCTTGTAAAATTTCGGTAATTTGAATGAATTAAGGTTTCCTACAGGAATCTATAATAAAAGAGTGTTCAAAAGGGAAGAAAGTGCTCATTATCAGCCATTAGTCCTTTTGTGGCACTGTTTTCAAAAGCCGTTTAGCAAAAGCTTTATTTGTAAAAAGGCAAATAAAGTTGTCGGCAAGTGGTATCACATTAACTCTTTACTATACCACAAAATTTTGACTAGTTCAAATTGAAAGCATTTTCAAAGGAGACATTAGATATTACACGAATTATGAAGTTTGTCTTTGAAAGGAAAGAAAACCTTGTGGGAAAAGGAGGAAATGCTGGTAACCAGCATTTTGTTCTTTACCCGTAATGTTTTCTCCTCTTTCAAAGACAAATTTCATAATATGGGTAACATTAAATTTTTCCTCTGCAAATGCTCTCAACTTGGACCAGTCTAAAATTTTGTCATTTGGTAAAGAGTTAACCCATTGTGGAAACAGAATAACTGCACATAATGCACAATAAAGCCTCACTGCTTTCAAATGTATAAAACAGTAATTTGCATATATACCAGTAATCAATATTTTACAAAGATGGTTTCATGGCTGTCTGTTGCAAATTGGTCTCAGGAGGTAATGAGTTAAACCAAGTTCAATGTGTATGGTGCATTCCCTTGGACCATTCTCCAGAGCTGCCCTTCCTCCGTTTCACTGTCTTCTTCCCCTTCTCCGATCCCATAAACTTCCAACACTTTGAGCGTTTTTTCATACTTATTTCCCATGATGCCTTCCACATCGTCCCACAATTTTTCAACCTCCTCAAACATTTCTGGATCGTCCTCCAGTTTTGCACCAACTGTTTCTTGATTATGATCACTAGGTTGCTTAGTCAAGTAAGTGAAATTGTTTGAAAAAAACTGTTTATTTCTTCCTTTGCTGTGACCGTCGAAATCACCATTGGACTGTTGTGATGCCCTTTTAGCATCACCATTATGGTTGTCCATTGTCATTTTATGAGAGTGCTGTTTGGAAGAAAGATCTGGGGCTACAGTTATTGATGTATTCACTTCTACACTTTCCTCATGACAAGAGGTCTGAAAAAAAAAAAAAAAAAACATCTTAATCCTTTACCAAATGACAAAATTTCAGACTGGTTCAAATTGAAAGCATTTGCAGATGACAAAATGATGAGATTTGTTTCTAGAAGTGTAGAAAACTTTGTGGGAAAAGGAGAAAATGCTGGTTACCAGCGTTTTCTCCTTTTCTTACAATGTTTTCAACAGCCTTTTTCATCAGGGTTGTTAAAACTCTGGATTGTGTGGTAAAGGGTTATAGAATTAAATTTCTAAGTGATCTACAAATTTGTTACAAAAGTTCCACGATTACCTTGTTGTAAACCTTGTTAGTAGAGGGTATCCTCATTCTGACACAGTTTTTAATAACTAAAACCAATGCTGTGGGTACTTATCAAAACTGTCTTATAGAGGAAACGTAGTAAGTATCCACCGTAAAGGTTTAACAGGGTTGTTTGACAAATCAATATTTTCTTCCATAAGTTAACCCTTTATCAAACAATCCCGTCATAAAAACTCACACGGAGGAAGGCCTTTGAAACCATTTTGGGAAAAATGAAAGAAATACTGGTAACCCCATTTCTACCTTTCCCAAAATATTTTCTTCCATTTCACAGACAAATCTAATCAGTTGAGCCTCATTTAGCCTATGGTCTGCAAACTTCAAAACTTTCAAATTGGACAGTCCTATAAAGGAGCTTATCCAAAAACATCCAATTAATCTGTAGTACTGTACATTATGTTATTCACATAATTGAGCCATACTCTGTGCAAAAGTATCCATCCAGGTCAGCCTGCGCAGCCCATGCAGCCTGACATGCGTAGAAAATTTTTGCTATTGATGAATTTTCTGCATGTCAAATGACCATGCTACCTCTGATTCCACTTAGTTGTTGGAAAAATTGGATTTTGTAGATCCATTATTATGTGATGGCTGGCTTGGTATCATGTAGCACGGAGATGCATTAAGTCCCCTTTTGCTAAAGCATGCCTCAGATTATCATTCTTTTTTTTACTTACAAACTAAGAGTCAAGCTGCAACAGCTCAGCTGGTAAGGCATAAAGGATTCAAGCCAAATGCTAAAATGTTCAAGTCTTTAAACTAGCCAACTCAAATTAAAACCGGAAAACAGCATTCCTCTCCGACTACAATCTGTGCAGTTTTTGAGTTTTTATCAGTGTCTCTCAGACATATTATGTTCATATGACATTGTATGTTTGAAAGGCATTCAACAACGGGGTGTTACACCATTTTGGACAATAAATATTTAACTCTTTACCGAATAAAGAAATCTTACACTAGTCCTGCATTTTCTCCATTTCCCACAATGTTTTCAAAAGGCTTCTTTCTCAAGGTCATTTAACTCTTTACCAAACGACAAAATTTTGGACTTGTCCAAACTGAAAGCATTTGCAGACGACAAAGTAAATGTGACTCAAAACATTCAAATTTGTTTTGGAAAGGGTAGAAAACATTGTGGGAAAAGGAGAAAATGCTGGTTACATTTTCAAAAGGCTTCTTTCTCAGGGTTGTTAAAAGTTGGGATTGTGTGGTAAAGGATTAAAGTTGGGATTGTGTGGTAAAGGGTCAACTCATATCAAATGAGCAGCTTTCCTGGGCTTCACCAGGCTGGGTCACTGAATTGGTTTGCCCAAGTGGTCAAACGATACTCCAATGAGACAAAAATTACAAGCATGAGTCAAATGTAGAGCCCTACTAATCGAAACTCAAATGTCTTGACCTCCGAGTCACAGACGACCCGTTAACCCTTTACCGCACAATGCCGCCTTTTGACGAACCAAGGAAAGGAGGCTTTAGAAAGCAATGTGGGAAAAGGAGATAATGTTGGTTACCAGCATTTTCTCCTTTTCCCACAATGTTTTCTACCCTATCAAGGAAAAATCGTACCATTTGAGCCACACTGAAATTGTCATCTGCAAATGCTTTCTATTTGAACAAGGCTAGAATTTTGTCGTCTGGTAAAGGGTTAATAAAAACAAGAGGGCCATGATGGCCCTGTATCGCTCCACTGGCTTATAAATATAAACCATAAATACTAAACATTTCAATTCTGAGCCAAATGGTTTCAAAATTAAGACTTACAAAGTTTTCTCTGTAAAAGCCCATGTGAAAGTTGAGACCCGCAGGGCAAAGCCATTTTTGATCCCAGAGCTATAATTACTTGAACCCTGTTAGAGGTCCACAAGATAAAGCCACATGCCAAAATAATACAAATCTATGCTGTATGGTTATAAATAAGGTGATTTTCAAGTTTTGTCCATATAAAGCCTCTGTAAAACATAAGACCCCTGATGCAAGGCTAATTTCAAAACAAGAGGGCCATGATGGCCCTGGGTCGCTCACCTTGGTAGAGTGCCTTTAAGGTTTTTCTTTAATTTGATCATGTGACCTAGTTTTTGACTGCAGGTGACCCAATTTCAAACTCATATTTCATGAATACAAACATTCTGACCAATTTTCAAGTCAATTGAGCAAATAATGTGGCCTCGAGTGCCCTAAAGATATTTCTTTAATTTGACCTAGTGATCTAGATTATGACCCCTGATGACCTAAATTTGAAGTGGTCTTTGACTATATCAAAAGAAACATTTTAACCAATTTTCAAATCAAATGAATAATAAATGTGGCCTCTAGAGTGCCCACTAGCTATTTCTTTAATTTGACCAAGTGACCTAGTTTATGACCCCAGTTGATCCAAATTCAGACTCATGTGAGATTTTACAAAGACAAACATTCTGACCAATTTTCAAGGCAATTAAGCAAAGAATGTGGCCTCTAAAGAGCCCACAAGGTATTTCTTTATTTTGACCTAGTGACCTAGTTTATGGTTCCAGGTGACCCAAATCCAAACTCATCAGGTATTTTGTCAAGACAAACATTCTGGCCAAATTTCAGGTCATTTGAGCAATAAATGTGGCCTCCAGAGTGCAAACAAGGTATTTCTTTAATTTGACCCAGTGAACTAGTTTATGACCCAAGTTGACCCAAATTAATCTTATGTGAGACTTTATAAAGACAAACTTTCTAACTAATTTTCAAGGCAATTGAGCAAATAATGCGGCCTCGAGAGTGCCAACCAGGTATTTCTTTAATTTGACCTAGTGACCTAGTTTATGACCCAAGATGACCCAATTTTGAACTCAATGAACTTGTTGCGCTTAGATGGGCAAACAAACTTAGAAGAGAATCACTACATACCAAATATCAAAGCTCTATGCCTTCCAGTTTTAAAGAAGAATTTTAAAGTTTTCCTTCTTTGTTCCTATGTTCAAACTTGTGACCCCCGGGGCTGGGCCAGTTTTGACCCAGGGGCATCATATGAACAAACTTGGTAGAGGTCCACTAGGAAATGCTACATACCAATTATCAAAGCTCTACACCTTCCCGTTTAAGAGAAAAAGAAATTTAAAGTTTTCCTTCTTTGTTCCTACCTTCGAACTTGTGACCCCCAGGGCGGGGCCAGTTCTGACCCAGGGGCATCATATGAACAAACTTGGTAGAGGTCCACTCTGAGATGCAACATACCAAATATCAAAGCTCCACACCTTTCGGTTTCAGAAAAAAAGAATTTTAAAGTTTTCCTTCTTTGTTCCTATGTTCGAACTTGTGACCCCAGGGGCTGGGCCAGTTTTGACCCAAGTAGCATCCTTGGAACAAACTTGGTAGAAGTCCACTAGGAGATGCTACATACCAAATATCAAAGCTCCATGCCTTCCTATTTAAGAGAAAAAAAAAATTGAAGTTTTCCTTCTTTTTTCCTATGTTTGAACTTGTGACCCCCGGGGCAGGGCCAATTTTGACCCCAAGTGCATCATATGAACAAACTTGGTAGAGGTCTACTAGGCGATGCTACATACCAAATATCAAAGCTCTATGCCTTCTAGTTTTAGAGAAGAAGATTTTTAAAGTTTTCCTTCTTTGTTCCTATGTTGGAAACTGTGACCCCCGGGGCGGGGCCAGTTTTGACCCCAGGGGCATCATATGAACAAACTTGGTAGAGGTCCACTAGGAGATGCTACATGCCAAATATCAAAGCTCCACGCCTTCAAGTTTCAGAGAAGAAGATTTTTAAAGTTTTCCTTCTTTGTTACTATGCTCAAACTTGTGACCCCCAGGGTGGGGCCAGTTTTGACCCCAGGGGCATCATATGAACAAACTTGGTAGAGGTCAACTAGGCAATGCTACATACCAAATATCAAAGCTCTGCGCCTTCCAGTTTCAGAGAAGATGATTTTTAAAGTTTCCCCTCTTTGTTCCTATGTTTGAACTTGTGACCCCCGGGGCAGGGCCAATTTTTACCCTAAGGGCATCATATGAACAAACTTGGTAGAGGTCCACTAGGAGTTGCTTCATGCCAAATATCAAAGCTCTATGCCTTCTAGTTTTAGAGAAGAAGATTTTTAAAGTTTTCCTTCTTTGTTCCTATGTTGGAAATTGTGACCCCCAGGGCAGGGCCAGTTTTGACCCCAGGGGCATCATATGAACAAACTTGGTAGAGGTCCACTACGAGATGCTATATGCCAAATATCAAAGCTCTACACCTTCAAGTTTCAGAGAAGAAGATTTTTAAAGTTTTCCTTCTTTGTTACTATGCTCAAACTTGTGACCCCCGGGGCAGGGCCAGTTTTGACCCCAGGGGCATCAAATGAACAAACTTGGTAGAGGTCCACTAGGAGATGCTACATACCAAATATCAAAGCTCTGCACCTTCTAGTTTCAGAGAAGAAGATTTTCAAAGATTTTGCTTTTTTTTCCTTTTTGTTGCCATGGCAACCAGAGTTGTGGGTGGAATTCAATTCTTTGAACAATTTTGGTAGAGCTTCACCCAAGGAACATCCCTGTGAAGTTTCATCAAGATTGGCCCAGTGGTTTAGGAGGAGAAGATGTTTAAAGAAATTGTTGACGGACGACGGACGACGGACGCCGGACATAGGGCGATCACAATAGCTCACCTTTAGCACGTTGAGCTAAGGTGAGCTAAAAAAATCAAAACAGAAAGATTTTTCATGTTGTCACTATGTAAGCCCATGTAACACTTGTGACCCCTGCGGCGGGGCCAATTTTGACCCCAGGGCTAAAATTTTGGCCCGCTTGGTAGAGGCCCACTAGATATAGCTACATGCAAAATTTAGTAGCTCTAGGCCTTATAGCTAGGTACAGGAAGATTTTTAAAGTTTACTCTATATAAGCCTATGTAAAACTTGTGACCCCTGGCGCAGAGCCAATTTTGACCCCAGGGCTATAATTTGAAGAAACTTGATAGAGGTGTACTACATAAAGCTACATGCCAAATTTGGTAGCCCTATGCCTTATGGTTTCAGACAAGAAGATTTTTAAAGATTTCCAATATTTTTCAGTTTTGTTGCCATGGCAACCAGAGTTTTTGAAGGAATCAAATTCTTTCAAGAAATCTGAAGAGGACCATGGCAGGATCATTTCTGTGAAGTTTCATGAAAATTGGATGGGTAGTTTCAGAGAAGAAGATGTTTGAAATAAAAGTTAACGCACAGACGGACGGACGGATGGACGGACGCACGACGGACACCGGGCCATGACATAAGCCCACTGGCCTTTGGCCAGTGGAGCTAACAAGAGGGCCATGATGGCCCTGTATTGCTCCACTGGCTTATAAATATAAACCATAAATACTAAACATTTCAATTCTGAGCCAAATGGTTTCAAAATGAAGACTCTGTAAAAGCCCATGTGAAAGTTGAGACCCGCAGGGCAAAGCCATTTTTGATCCCAGAGCTATAATTACTTGAACCCTGGTAGAGGTCCACAAGATAAAGCCACATGCCTAAATAATACAAGACTATGGTGTATGGTTATAAATAAGGTGATTTTCAATTTTTGTCCATATGAAGCCTCTGTAAAACATAAGACCCCTAATGCAAGGCTAATTTCAAAAAAAAAAAATCAAAACAGGAAGATTTCTTAAGCTGTCACTATGTAAGCCCATGCAAAACTTGTGACCCCTGCGGCGGGGCCAATTTTGACCCCAGGGCTAAAATTCTGGCCCACTTGGTAGAGGCCCACTAGATATAGCTACATGCAAAATTTAGTAGCTCTAGGCCTTATAGCTAGGTACAGGAAGATTTTTAAAGTTTACTCTATATAAGCCTATGTAAAACTTGTGACCCCTGGCGCAGAGCCAATTTTGACCCCAGGGCTATAATTTGAAGAAACTTGATAGAGGTGTACTACATAAAGCTACATGCCAAATTTGGTAGTCCTATGCCTTATGGTTTCAGACAAGAAGATTTTTAAAGATTTCCAATATTTTTCAGTTTTGTTGCCATGGCAACCAGAGTTTTTGAAGGAATCAAATTCTTTCAAGAAATTCTGAAGAGGACCATGGCAGGATCATTTCTGTGAAGTTTCATGAAAATTGGATGGGTAGTTTCAGAGAAGAAGATGTTTGAAATAAAAGTTAACGCACGGACGGACGATGGACACCGGGCCATGACATAAGCCCGCTGGCCTTCGGCCAGTGGAGCTAATGATAGAGACTAGAAATGATAAAAAGTTGACAAAAAGAAATGAAATTCACGACCTGGGACATCTTGTCGTCTTGTTGCATTATCTTCAAATGCTATGATTGGTTTGCCCACAGAATGAGACGTTGAATCACTTGAATCAATCATAGTAAGATCATCGTTATCATTCAGATTGTGGTTTATAAAATTCTCCGCCAACTGCTGGGCTTTCAGTGTTCTATTTGTCACATGTACGTTTAAATCAATCACTTCTTCAAACTGCGTAGACTCCGATATCGGGAGATTCTGCGAGTCCACCAAACTCCCTCCTATAGATCCCGTCTGTGAGCTGGCGAAAGAGTCAGCTGTGCGCATACTAATACTGTAAAGAAAAAATGAAAGAATTGTTTGAGCGGGGATTTATGTTGCTTTCGACAGGATGGCCTGAGCTCACTTATTCATGGCGTTCCTTTATTCATAAATGATGTGATCCATCTGTAAATCTATATAAAGTATTGTGAGAAAAGGAGGAGATGCTTTTCAGTAACACTGTCTCCTCTTCCTATATTGTTTTCGTAATTTTTCTTTTTCAGGTTGGTGAAAACATTTGATGACAACTGGAGAAGGGTTGTCTCTTTACTAGACAACAAAATTTTAAAGGCCCAATAATGGCCAAAAAACAATGCAGAAATAGCCTCTTGAAAACCTGAAGGGGAAAGGACAAAATGCTGGTAATCAGCATTTTCTCCTTTTCCCACAAGGTTTTCTACACTTTAGCAATAAAGCATTGTGTTGTAAGTCTAAGACAAAGAATAAAACGAGACTCAAATGATGCGATTTGTCTTTGAAAAGGTAGAAAATATTGTAGGAAAAGGAGAAAATGCTGGTTTCCAGCATTTTCTCCTTTTCCAACAATGTTTTCAAAATACTTCTTCTCCAGGACCCTTTATACACTGGATTGTACTGTAGAGTTAACCCTTTACCACACAATCCTGAGTTATAACAGTTCTACTGAAAAAGCTTTTTAAAAACATTGTGGAAAAAGGAGAATATGCTGGTAACGAGCATTTTCTCCTTTTCCAACAATGTTTTCTACCTTTTCGATGGTAAATTCTTAACCCTTTACCACACAATCCTTGGTTTTAGTGACCCTGAGAAAGGTCTTTTGAAAAAATTGTGAGAAGAGGAGAAAATGGTGACCACCGTTTTCTCCTTTTCCTACAATGTTTTCTCTATGTTCAAGAGCAAATTCATTCATTATTGTGGTACTGAATTTGTCATCTGAAAATGTTGTCAATTCGGACAAGTAAAAAATTATGTCTTTTGGAAAAGAGTTCATTTCGAGTTACAACTATTTTGTCATCTGCAAAAGCTTTCAGTTTGGACTAGTCAAAAATTTTGTCATTTGGCAGAGACTTCAAGCTATGGCTTTGCAGACATGAGACTGCAGATGGCAAGAAACATTCTCTTCATCTACATTACCTGAATAATGATGCACTACAGAGACCTGTTTAACCCTTTACCACATGACAAAAAAATTTATACCAGTCCAAATTGAAAGCATTTGCAGACGACAATTTCAACGAGGTTCAAATGATGTGATTTTTGTTTGATAGGGTACAAAACATTGTGGGAAAAGGAGAAAATGCTGGTTACCAGCATTTTCTCCTTTTCCCACAATGTTTTCAAAAGGCTTCTTTCTCAAGGGTGTTGATAGTCGGGATTGTGTGGTAAAGAGTTAACAGATATATCATTATTTATTACCCCTGTATAACTGGTGAAATTTTAAACTTGTCTAAACTGAAAGCATTTGCAGACGACAAATTCACTGTTGCTGAAATGATAGTAGATGTAATTGTCTGTGAAAGTGTAGAAAACCTGGGAAACTGAGAATATGCTGGTTCTCCTTTTCCCATCAGGTTTCATAAGACTATTTCCTCAGGATCATAAAAAAACTTCAGGCTGTGTGGTGAAGAGTTAACTCTTTACCACACAACAAAATTTTAGACCAATCCAAACTGAAAACGTTTGCAGACGACAAATGAAATAGGGTACAAACAACAGTATCTGTCTTTGAGATTGTTGAAAACATTGTGGGAATAGAAGAAAATGCTGGTTACTAGCATTTTCTTCTTTTCCCACAATGTTTTCTTAAGACTTCTTCTTCAGGTTCCTTAAAACTCAGGATTGTGTGGAAAAGAGTTAAATGTTATCTGTAAGATTTTGTACTATCATATTTTCATCCAACAGTAAAAATAGGCCCTGGTAAATTTTCATTCATCTGAAATTTTTCGCATGAATGCTAAACCTTGCTTAACCCATCAGGTGGAAATAAATGAAATCTACAATTTCAATCGACAAAAAAACACCCAGATATTGAAATGTTTAGGCTTTAAAATCTGACGAAATATTTGATAGTTTAGATCCAAGATCAGGTTTTGCTTTCTATGCAATCTGATCTTTAATTTCACAGCAAAGGCAACTAAAGTTGTCCATGCTATTGTAGCGTGTAACTCTTTACCACACAACAAAACCTTAGACCTGTCCAAACTGAAAGTATTTGCAGAAAACAACTAAATATGAAGTTAAAATGATTGAATTTGCAGGTGAATTTGCCAGAGACTGGGAAAGGTAAAAAACATTGTAGTAAAAGGAGAACATGCTGGTTACACTTTCTGCTTTTCCCACAATGTTTTCAAAAGCCCCTTTCCAGATCATAAAAACCCACAATGTTTTCAAAAGCCCCTTTCCAGATCATAAAAACATGGGAATATTAGTATGGTTAAGAGTTAACCCTTTCCCAAACGATAAATTTTAGACTGGTCCAAATTGAAGAGCTTGCAGATGACAATTTTAAATTTGATTAAATTGGCAGAAAGTTCTCAAAATGGGTAGAAAACACTGTGGGAAAAGGAGAAATTGCTCGTTATGAGCAATTTCTCCTTTTCCCACAGTGTTTTCAAGAGACTTGCACTGCAGACACGTGAAAACCAGGGCTTGTTTGGTTAAGAGTTAAGTAATTTGATCTTTTACCCATAACATACAATCCAGTGCCTCATAACCTCAGGGAAGAAGCCTGTTAATTTAAAAGCTTTGTACTTGTAACACTCTTTTCTTATTTTCCCACAATGTTTTCTACACTTTAAAAGACATATCCAATTACTTTAGCCATATTTAATTTGTTGTCTGCAAATGCTTTAATACTGACAAGTCAAAAAATTCACTGACCTAGTACAGGGTTAGCTCTTTAACCCTTTCCCAAACGATAAATTTTAGACTGGTCCAAATTGAAAGAGTTTGCAGACGACAATTTTAAATTTGATGAAAATGGCAGAAAGTTCTCAAAAAGGGTAGAAAACACTGTGGGAAAAGGAGAAATTGCTTGTTACGAGCAATTTCTCCTTTTCCTGCAGTGTTTTCAAAAGATTTGTACTGCAGACATGTGAAAACCAGGGCTTGTTTGGGAAAGGGTTAACACATGCCAAAATGTTTGACTAGGCCAAACTAAAACCAATTGCATTCCAGAAATTCATTGTGTCTCAAATGATTGCATTTTGTCTGCAAGGGTAGAAAAACATTGTGGGAAAAGGAGAAAATGCTGGTTACCAGCATTTTCTCCTTTACCCACAATTTTTTCCAAAGTTCTCTTCTTCAGGGTGGTTAAAGTGTGGGATTGTTTGGTAAACTGTCAAATTAGTTATTATATGAGGAATTGACAGGTCAAGATTGGTGTGGGTTATTTAGTTCCGCTTGTGGTTACAAACATTCTGTCTTGAAATGCCACTTTACCACAGTCTGTGTTTGAACAATAATGTGAAAGGCTTTTGAAAACAATGAGGGAATAGGAGAAAATGCTGGCAACCAGCTTTTTCTCCTTTTTCCACGTAGTTTTATGCCCTTTAAAGACCAAATCCCTTGATTTAATTTGTCTGCAACTGTTTTAAATTCGGACATGTTCACAACCTTGTCATCAGATCTGGTAAAGAGTTGCCACATAGTGTGCTTCATTAATGAAATAGACATTACATTATTTGGTCAATACAAAGACCTAAATATTGAAATTGGTTGGTTGCATTAAGTTTCACACCATTTCAACACTAGCTATATCCCAGCAGCAAGGTCACCTATCCATGCTTTTCTGGAGTCTTTTTTTTTTACTAGTACTCTGCACAATATTCTTCCAAAGCCACTGGCTGCTATCTCTCATGACCATGGTTGAACCTATGATCAGTGGTAAGCGAGGAATGAATACTGTCTCACATTATTTCAGTCATGTTACATCAGCAAGTGCAGCAATTGATGCAAAATTAAGGATCCTATTATGAATATTAAAGTTTTGTGAAAGTTTTGGATCAAAGCTTAAAGCTTTAGTAATGAAAATTTGTGAAAACATTGTGGCAGAAGTTGTCTGCAGCAAGACAGATTTATGAACTGTTTGCTGCCAGTTAAATCTTTAAATGTGTTATTCTATACACAATTTTCAGTCTGTAAACCCTTTACCGAACAATTTGTATTTTAATGACCCAGATGTTTTGAAAACATTTTCAGAAAAGAAGATAATGCTGGTACCAGCATCTTCTCCATTTTGCACAAGGTTTCAATCCTACTTACAATTAACAAATTCTATCATTTTGAACAACTCTTGCTTGGTCGTCTGCAAAGACTTTCAATATAGATGAGTCTAAAATTTTGTTGTCTGGAAAAGAGTTTACCCTTAAGCTGCTAATCATTACTCATTGACCTTTTGCAGACAGTGCAGATCAAGATCAGACTGCACAAAATGTGCAGTCTGATCTTTGATCTACACTGTCCGATACAGTACAATATTCTTTCCAGTGAAATCACCTTTAAAAACGCAACATTTGGGCTTTTACTGTTGAGTAGAAAATTTTGTTTATTCGGCAGCTTAAGGGTTAAATTTTGGAGGATCAAGACAGACTACAGGATGGGCTCAGTAAGAAGATAATAAAACCATAGGAATTAATATTTCACGAGTCAATTTTGACACACTGGAAGTCATTGTCATAAAAACAAGATGGATCATCACAGGGTGACACATCTGTGGTATTTTATGTAAACTGTTAAAGAGTTATATGTATAACCAACATAGCCTGTTTCTTATTAGATTAGTTTGCTTTTTAATGCTAACGGCGCCCAGACCTCCAGATAGAGGGAGTGATTTTGATTTTCAAAATTGAAAATACCGGTAGTAATCATTCTCCACTAAACCCTATGTTATGGGTACACATTAGAATCGTCTCATCAAGACGATTCTAATGAGTACCCACAACATACGGTTTGGAAGAGAAATAATGGATTTAGAATACTATCACTCCCTTTTATCTGGAGGTCTGTAACGCCATCAATAATTTTGGTAATTTGTGTGCATGTTGGGGGTGGGGGGGTTGAGACACAAAGAATAAGCAGAAAGAAACAGAACACCACCTTTTAAGCTCAATTTGATTTCATTTTTGTATGTGGCAAGATTTCCCTTTTTGTCAAAACATTTTCACCATATCCATGTGTGTATCTTTTACTAAATGATCCTAGGTCCTTCACTGGGTGTAAAAGCTCACAAAGATTAATTGTTTGTATTAAACCTTATTTCAATTAAATCATGGCGGCCAGAGCACCTATCCATACTTTCCTGGAGTTTCTTTACCAACTTGCTCCACATGATATTCTTCCCAAGCTACTGGTCAAAGCCACTTTTGCTTTCCTACATAGCCATCATCAAAACAATGAATAGTCCTGAGAGAGGAATGAATCCTCTTGCACCAATTATCATCAATCCTCAGTACGAAATTGGGCAAGCTGGGTATACAAACCTGCAACCCACCTGATTCTATGCCCTACCTGTTACTACACAAAGGTATTTTGTTGCAATTACAAGATTCATGATGATATCTAAGGGGGGTTCAGTGATATGCTCTGTGATATTGCAGGTAACCAAGATAAATTCTATATGAGTTTATTTACCCTTTAACTCTTTGCTACATGACAAATTTCAGACTCTCCAAAATTCAAAAAATCTGCAGACGACAAATTCAAAATTAATGCCATTGACCTTAAATTCTCTGATAGGATAGAAAACATAGAAGGAAAAGGAGAAAATGCTGGTTACCATCATTTTTCTCCTTTTCCCACAATGTTTTCAAAAGCCTTCCTACTTTGGGTCGTTTGATAAAGAGTTAACAAGATAACCAAAGTTTAGACCCTTCCATATTGAAAGCATTTTACAGACAACATATTTAATATAGCTCAAATGATAGCATTTGTGTATGGAAGGGCAGAAAACTTTGTGGCAAAAAGGAGAAAATGCTGGTAACCAGCATTTTCTCCTTTTCCCACAATGTTTTCAAAGGCTTCTTCCTCAGGGTCATTAAAATACAGAATGGTTTGGTAAAGGGTTAACTTACATGCTTATGAGAGCTCAATTTTATCACAAAGTGATTATCACTGATAATGATTTACAAATTATACGGGTAGATACAATAAGTGTACTCACCCAATTGACCCAGTAGGAGGGCATTCCATTGCAATTACTGAATACTTTTTAAACATGGTAGGAAATGAATATATTTATAAGCAATTTAAGCTTTTGCCACAATGTTTTCAACAGGTGTCGGCGGAAAGAAAAAGAATTAACATGTTAAAAAAGAGCTTATTTTACAGCTGAATGGGTATGACTTACAATCACCAGGTTTGGAACTAAACTGTCACCAACCATCTGAAGTATGGAGCTGGGCACAGATGACTTATATTATGACAACAGAGATGGCAAATGAAGAAATAAGTAGAAATTAATGCTGCTTAGAGCAAATTCTCCCTTGATGAATGATTTCTCCATTTGTCCCAAAATTTTGAACCATGGATAGATATCATAGGTTACACATTATTTCATACTGACTATCCCAACTTTCTTCAATCATTTCAATGTTATTTCAAAGCAGCTGGCTGCTTTCCAATATAAACATCATTGAAACAGTGTTCAATGATGAGACAGAAATGAGCCCTGTCACAATGGAATCTTGCATCTTCCCAAGCCAAGGTGACGATCACTACGTGGATCTTACCCCTTTGCTGATCGAGTCAAAATTTGTTAGCCTCGCGAAACGAGTAATCATTGCTTGCAGTCAGGACTGAAAGCACCAAACAGTGTGTTATATTTGCTATCCAACATCAGCAGAACGTAAATAAAAATGACAACAGGAGAAAGTTATCGGATATGCTGGGAATTATGACAAACAAAATACAGCCAAACAATATTTTCTTCAACATTCACTGTCACAAATCAATTAAATGAAGTTTTCGGTTACATCCCAACACCAGATGATGGACTGTCAAAGTAAGTGTGTGGCTTTTGCTTTGCGAAACTTGAGATTTCGAAAATAGATTTTGACATGATAAATCGTCTGTCAATTTTGCGATCTAAAAAGCAGTCAATTGTTGGCGAATTACGGAGAAAGCATGCTGAACAAACTATAATTGAACCAAACCTTAGTGGCCAAGTGTCAAAGACCCCCGTTAAAACAACAACACTGACGCCCTTAACAAATCATAGCCCAACACCTAGAAAGGTACATGTAAACAAGTCTTTGGCCATAGTCAACGAAATGCCGAAAGAGTTATGTTACGCGACATTTGATTGGCTTTCGATGACGTAAATCTAGGAGTGATAACAATCAAAATCCAGCAGGTGGCGCGTTGCCGTGGTGACAAATTTCGACATGATCAGCCAAGGGATAAGATCCACATAGTGATCGTCACCTTGGCTTGTGAAGATGGGATTCCTGTTGCAATGACTATCATCGCATCCTAGAAAGCAATTTGAACGAGCTTGAGCTTGGAATTAGCAGTCCCTGGGTCAACCCTTTACCACATGATCCTGTGTTTTAATGACCCTTATGAAAAAAAACTTTTCAAAACATTGCAGGAAAGGGAGAAAATGCATTTTCTTCTTTTCCCAGAATGTTTTCCACCCATCTGAAGACAGTTTTAGTAAGATACATCTATACTTATTTTCAGCCACACTTTAACCCATTTCATCTTTATTCTTATGAAATTATAATCATTCTTGTACCTTCATGCCAATGGGGGGCCCTGACAGCTGCACGGTTGCACAGATTACGACAGAAAATGCATTTCATTTCTGGACAGCCTTCAAAGAAATCACTGTTGTCATTTCCTGTTTTAAATGAGGACAAATCCCTTGAGTTTCTCTTTACCTTAAACCATATATATTGGTAATCTGTTTACACAGTTGACCAAATTCTGAGCCACTCTACACACTTTCAAGTTTTAACAGCTTTTTTTTTTCTCTTTGACTGTAAGGATGTATCTTCAAAGTCAATTTCACTTTTTCATATGCAAATGTTTTCAATTTGGACAAGCCTAAAATTTTGTCGTGTGGTAAAGGGTTAAAAGCCCCGTATGTGACCAACTGAGCTGCCAGGCCTGGTTATGGTTTACAAGAATGTTTTGGAGTGGTCTGCTACATTCCGGTTTGTATGACTTTATGTTTTGACTCCAATGCCCAATTGATTCACTTTTGCAAACATGGTTAACTCTTTACCAAACGACAAAATTTTAGACTAGTCCAAATTCGAAGTGTTTGCAGACGACAAATTAAATGTCACCCGAATGACGGAATTTGTGTCTGAAAGAGTAGAAAACATTGTGGGAAAAGGAGAAAATGCTGGTTACCAGCGTTTTCACCTTCTCCCACAATGTTTTCAAAAGGCTTCTCTCACAAGGTCGTTAAAACTCCAGATTGTGTGGTAAAGGGTTAATATGTGTATCAAGATCAGACTGCACAAGATAAACTGTACAGAAGTTGTAGTCTGTTTTGTACCCACAATTTCAATACAGTGAAATGTGGCAGACATATAAAAATGTTGGTAACCAGAATTTTCTCCTTTTCTCACAATGTTTTCTAGCTTTCAAAAATGAATTCCACAATTTTAGCAATAACTGTCATCAGCAAATCCTTTGATTTTGACAAGTCAAAATTTTTGTTGTTTGGTAAAGAGTTAAGTTAAATTTTGAGGGCTCAGCCTATAGGGATAGGCAAATTACTTATGCTGGATTTATTTGATATTCAAGACTTAGTATAATTCAAATCTTCAAAAGAGGATTATAAATAAATTTTTGTTTGTAACATGAAAGAGACTCAACCTTGATGGAACCTTGGCAATACACAACTTATTGAACAACGTATTGACAATCCCTTACTGCACAGGCTTTTTGACAACCAACCAAAAACTATCCTGTCAAAAAGGAGAAACATTTATTTAAAAGGAAAAACAACAACTGTTGTTGTGTAGACAAAACATTGAAAGAAAAAAAGCAATTGCTTGTAATAAACAAATGCTCCTTTTCTGTCAAGTTTTCCAAAATTTCTCCAACACCTAGATGTAAAATGTCATATTTGTGAGGTAAGGGGTTATTCAAATAGGTGATAATTTGAATATTATCGGGAAATTTAAAATCAGGGCTAGAGTGAACATGTCTTTAAATTAAAGTCTTTACCAAACAACAAAATTTTAGACTGATCCAAAATGAAAACATTTGCAGACGACAAAAAAAATGTAACTCAAAAATTGAAATTTGTTTTGGGAAGGGTAGAAAACATTGTGTAAAAAGGAGAAAATGCTGGTTACCAGCATTTTCTCCTTTTCCCACAATGGTTTCGCTTCTTCCTCAGAGTCGTAAAAAATCAGGATTGTGTGGTAAAGAGTTAGTACAAAGTGTAGCAGCTGTATTGATTGCTCATATTGATTTTAGGCCAAACTATTTTAACATTTTGTAGCAGACAGTGTTGATCAAGATCAGATTGCCCATTCTGTGAAATCTTATCATGATGTTGTTTCTTTACAAAAGCAATTACATTTATACCTGTTCCTTTAACCCTTTACAAAACAACATAATTTTAGAACTGTCCAAATTAAAAGCATTTGCAGACAAGAAATCAAATGTTGCTCAAATGACTGGATAAAGAAGAAAATGCTGTTTTCCCCCCATGTTTTCTACTCTTCCCAAAACAAATTTCAACTTTTGAGTCACACTAATTTTGTCGTCTGCAAATGCTTTCATTTTGGACTGGTCTAACATAGTGTCGTTTGATAAAGAATTTAAGAGACATAATTATACTGGGACAGGACCAAGTAAAATTTAGTAAAAAATTACTTCAGTACAAGCAAATAAATTCTAAAACTTACACTCCTTGTTCACATTGAAATCCTTTTTAGGTAATAATCTCATACAGATTTTCAAATGGCAATGACGTTCAACACTGAATTTTTATAATACTCCTCAACTTCTGGGGAATATAAAGTTTAAACATCATACAAATCCATATCAGGACACTAACAAAACCTCCACCCACATTTGATCTACATGTTTTGATGAAATTTTATGAAAATCTCAGATATGGACTGTCTCAAACACTACAGATAGTGGAAAAATTCAACTTTAACCCTTAAAGCACCTTGTGCAACTCAGTTGCTTTTGCGGCCAGTGTGGATCAAGATCAGACTGCACAAAATGTGCAGTCTGATCTTTGACCACACTGTCAGCTTTGCCGAGACATTTTAAACAAAATCAACCTTGACATTCCATTCATTTGGGTATTAACTCTTTACCACACAATCCTTAGTTTTACTGACCCTGAAGAAAGCCTTTTGAAGACATTGTGGGAAAAGGAGAAAATGCTGGTGACCAAAATTTTCTCCTTTTCCCACGATGTTTTTTACCCTTTCAGAAACAATTTTTTCCATCTGAGCCACACTGAAATTGTCGTCTGCAAATGCTTTCAATTTGGACAAGTCTAGCATTTTGTTGTGTGGTAAACGGTTAATTCTACACATACAGTGTTTGTTCAGTTTATTCAGCACTCTCAAGGGTTGATACCTCACATTCCTCGCTATGATTACATATAATATCCTGTTTACACAGAAAGAAACATGGAAAAAGATATTATTTTCAACAAATACACTAAAATGTTGTATTTGCTTTGTATGACTAACAATGGTTTGAAATTCAAATGAATGTGTATTCGAACTTGATTGTCAACAGTTTGCCAAAGATATTATTGAAGGCAAAATAACACTAGATCTCCTGAATCAATACACAAATGACCCTGTTCAATCACTCTAACCTACTTTATCTTACTCTCCACAGATAAAATCCTATAAAATCAATGGGTATCAAACCTATCTCCACAAGTTATGGGTCCACTTTTCATAGCTCATACACAACAATTTTGACACAGTCCTTTCATATGGCAGAGATAAAAGTATGTATAGAATACTCCAGGTACACCCCTCACTATATTATATATTATTAGGTTAACCTTTCCTTCAATGCTGGGATACGGTACAAGCAATCATCAATCATCAAAGCCGGCCTGAATGAAACACCAAGAAAAGTAAAGCAATTATGCTTTGACATTTATCTGAGTCGATTGAGACTTAGCTTGCACATCAGTCGTTTGAACAGGGGGAGCACTGCTACATTTACCTTCACTTCTGTAACCGGACTGTACAGATACTTGGTGATGTGTGGAAAAGGGTAATTTTGTACACAATGAGTTTACTATAAAGGTAATGCCATATTCAAAGGTAAGGTGTAATCATACACTCTGCAGTGAAGCATGCTTTACATTCTTGTTACTATTCAACTAAGGTTTTAACGCCTCCTTCATACCAGGAAGATGTTGGTTGGATATATTACACCATTTATATCAACAGTATGTACCTTCTTCAATAATTGGTTTTAAAGAAGATTCTCCACGATATCCATCTTTGCTTGATTCTACCCAGAAGCATTTAGACTGGGAAAATAAAACTGAATTGTCTAAAAATAAACAGAAATCACTGATGTGATATGTAAACCAAACTATTTAAACAAGAGGGCCATGATGGCCATGTATCGTTCCACTAGCTAATAAGTACAAAGCATACATACCAAACATTAGAATTTTAGGCCAGATGGTTTTGAACAAGAAGACATGAAGTTTTCTCTACAAAAGCCAGTGTGAAAGTTGTAACCCCCAGGCGAAGCCATTTTTGACTGCAGAGCTATTTGGTATAGATCAATAAGATAAAGCCACATGCCAAATAATATAGGTCTAGGTTGTTTGGTTAAAAAACAAAAAGATTTTCAAAGTTTCATCAATATAAAGCCCATACACAACATGAGACCCCTGAGGCCCCCGCCTAATTTCAAACCCAGGGCTAAATTTTGAACAAATTCTGAAGTTATTCAAATTTGGTAGCCCTAGGATTTATGGTTAAGAGCCGTAAGATTTTTTGAATTTTCACTTTTTAAGCACATGTTTAATTTATGACCCGTGGGGTAGGGCCAGTTTTGTCACCAGGGCTTAAATTTGAATAATTTTGGAAGAGGTCCACTACATAATAAAACTCACAAAATATTACAGCCGTTTCTCAAGGTCAGAAACAAGAAGGTTTTTAAAGTGTTCACTATATAAGCCTATGTACAACTTGTGACTTGTGAGGCTTGGACATTTTAGACCCCAGGGCTATAATTTGAACTATCTTGGTAGAATTCCATTAGATAAACATACATGCAAAATTTCTGAACCCTAGGTCTTATGGTTTAAAACCAGAAGATTTTCAAAGTTTTCACTATATAAGCCAATGTAAAAATAGTGACTGCCAGGGTGGGGCTAAATTTCACCCCACAAAGCTGTAATTTGGACAGTCCTAGAAGACGCCTACTATATAACGTTATATGCAAAATTTAATGGCCCTAGACTTTAAGGTTAGAAATGAGAAGATTTTTAAGAAACTTGGTAGGTGCTCTTTAGATGAAGTTACATTCCATATTAGGTAGCCCTAGGCCTAATGTTTGGGGACAAAATTTTCACTCTATAAGCCCATGTAAAACTTGAGACCCCCTGGACAGGGTCAGTTTTGACACCAGTGCTAAAATTTGAAGAATCTTTGTAGAGGTCTTGAAGCGACATGGCAAAGTTGCTAGCCCTAGGCCTCATGGTTAGGAACAAGAAGATTTTTAAAATTTCCACTCTATAAGCCCATGTAGTTTGCCACCCCCGGGAGTGGGCATGACAGGGTCAATTTTGACCCCAAAATTTGAAATATCTTGGTAGAGGTCTATTAGATGAAGCTACCTGCCAAACTTCGGGGCCTAGGCCTAATGGTAAGGAACAAGAAATTTTGAAAGTTTTCACTATGTAAGCCAATGTAAAATTTGTGACCCCCCCCAGGGCAGGGCCAATTTTGACCCCAGGGCTATAAATTGAAGAATCTTGGTTGACATCCACTAGATGAAGCTACATGCCAAATTTCATAGCCCTAGGCCTTACAGTTTTGGACAAGCAGATTTTCCAAGATTTTCAATATTTTTCAGTTTAGTTGCCATGGCAACCAGAGTTTTTAGAGGAATCAAATTCTTTCATGAAATTCTAAAGAGGACCATGGCAGGATCATTTCTGTGAAGTTTGGTCAAAATTGGATTAGTGGTTTCCAAGAAAAAGATGTTTAAAATAAAAAGCATGCACAGACACATGACAGACACAGGGCCATGACATGAGCTCGCTGCCTTTGGCCAGTGGAGCCAAAAACAAGGGCAACTTGTAACTGAAGTTTGTCCATTTTATCCTGAAGACTAGAATTAGACAAGTGTATTGAAAAGAATTGATATGAGCCATGCTATGTGAAAAGGGGGTTTAATGCATCTGAAGAAAATATCGACCCACGTCAGCCTGCACAACCTTTCCTTGGTCAAAACTTTTTGCTATGGGTCATCTTTCTGCATGTTAAATGACAAGTCTACCTAATGATTCTGTGGGTTGTGAGCCAAGATGGATTTTATATATCCATAATTATGTGATCACTTTCTTGGTACAATGCATCATAGAGATGCATTAAACACCCTTTTGCCAGAGCACTGCTCATACACAGGTAAGCCAAACCCTTACTCTTTTGGCCTTACAGAAGTCAAACTACAGTAAATGCAGTATTTGCATTTTACCCTAGAATATCTTGACTGACCAATATCCAAAATACAACATAAATAACTTCTGGTATATTATATAACAGGTATTTTGATATATTTAAAAGTGTTTCAATGAAAGTTTATGAAACTATGCACAGACAGAAGCAAAAAATTCAATGGGGCATGTCTATAAATTGCTTTAGTTGGCCTGTCTCAAAAAAAAAGAGGGTGGAGCATACAATCATGTCAAGAAGACACATTGTGGTTATGAAACTGAAAAATTCACCACAATGTGCATGTTGCAGCTATAATTTTTTATCCTGCTCACTTAATTCAGGGATTCTTGTTACATGCCCTCAACTTTTGAAAGTCTTCGTATGATTACTTTTTAGAGGACCTCAGAGCTCCAGATAAGAGCGAGTGATGATATTCTAAATCCATTATTTCTCTTCCAAACCCTATGGTGTGGGTACTGATTAGAATCATCTTGATGAGACGATTCTAATGACTGCCCATAACATGGGGTTTAGTGGAGCATAATTAATAATTTCAAATTTGAATTCAACATCACGTACATTGTCTGGAGCTCTGAGAGATGAAAAGCACCAACAAGCCCTTTGCTAATGTTCCTTTCATTATAACACACATGAGCTTCTGACTCCCACAGGAAGAAGCTGGTGTTTTATTCGTATTTAACCCTTTCCCAAACAAGCCCTGGTTTTCACGTGTCTGCAGAACAAGTCTTTTGAAAACACTGTGGGAAAAGGAGAAATTGCTCGTAATGAGCAATTTCTTCTTTTCCCACAGTGTTTTCTACCCTTTTTGAGACCTTTCTGCCATTTTCATCAAATTTAAAATTGTTGTCTGCAAACTCTTTCAATTTGAATCAGCCCAAAATTTGTTGTTTGGGAAAGGGTTAAGTATTCATGGTATTTAGCTCTGGTCTTTGAGCATTGGTTTGTAAACATGAGTTTGTGACATATCATTGTAAAATAATGGAACTAATGAGGATGCATCCTAACAGTCTACAAAAGTAACCAAAGTCTTTAACATGTATTTTATGAGTTCTTTGTGCAAACGACTTTCAAAATGAAGGATTTGGGTAACAAATCATACAAATTTGTTGTTTGGGAAAGGTTTAAGAAATCTACTGGCCTAATACCCACACCATTCCCTCACAGAATGCACACCAGAGTCAGAGGCATCAGATATAAAAAACAAGAGGGCCATGATGGCCCTGGGTCGCTCACCTTAGTAGAGTGCCTTAAAGGTTTTTCTTTAATTTGACCATGTGACCTAGTTTTTGACCGCAGGTGACCCAATTTCAAACTCATATTTCATGAAGACAACATTCTGACCAATTTTCAAGTCAACTGAGCAAAAAATGTGGCCTCGAGTGCCCTAAAGATATTTCTTTAATTTGACCTAGTGACCTAGATTATGACCCCAGGTGACCCAAATTTGAACTGGTCTTTGACTATATCAAAAGAAACAATTTAACCAATTTTCAAATCAAATGAATAATAAATGTGGCCTCTACAGTGCCCACTAGCTATTTCTTTAATTTGACCAAGTGACCTAGTTTATGACCCAAATTCAGACTCATGTGAGATTTTACAAAGACAAACATTCTGACCAATTTTCAAGGCAATTAAGCAAATAATGTGGCCTCTAGAGTGCCCACAAGGTATTTCTTTATTTTGACCTAGTGACCTAGTTTATGGTTCCAGGTGACCCAAATCCAAACTCATCTGGTATTTCATCAAGACACACATTCTGGCCAAATTTCAGGTCATTTGAGCAATAAATGTGGCCTCCAGAGTGCAAACAAGGTATTTCTTTAATTTGACCCAGTAAACTAGTTTATGACCCAAGTTGACCCAAATTAATCTTATGTGAGACTTTATAAAGACAAACTTTCTGACTAATTTTCAAGGCAATTGAGCAAATAATGTGGCCTCGAGAGTGCCAACAAGGTATTTGTTTCATTTGACCTAGTGACCTAGTTTATGACTCAAGATGACCCAATTTTGAACTCAATGAACTTGTTGCGCTTAGATGGGCAAACAAACTTAGAAGAGAATCACTACATACCAAATATCAAAGCTCTACGCCTTCCAGTTTTAAAGAAGAATTTTAAAGTTTTCCTTCTTTGTTCCTATGTTCGAACTTGTGACCCCCGGGGCTGGGCCAGTTTTGACCCAGGGGCATCATATGAACAAACTTGGTAGAGGTCCACTAGGAAATGCTACATACCAAATATCAAAGCTCAACACCTTCCCTTTTAAGAGAAAAAGAAATTTAAAGTTTTCCTTCTTTGTTCCTATCTTCGAACTTGTGACCCCCGTGGCAGGGCCAGTTTTGACCCAGGGGCATCATATGAACAAACTTGGTAGAGGTCCACTCTGAGATGCAACATACCAAATATCAAAGCTCCACACCTTTCGGTTTCAGAAAAGAAGAATTTTAAAGTTTTCCTTCTTTGTTCCTATGTTCGAACTTGTGGCCCCAGGGGCTGGGCCAGTTTTGACCCAAGTAGCATCCTTGGAACAAACTTGGTAGAAGTCCACTAGGCGATGCTACATACCAAATATCAAAGCTCTACGCCTTCCAGTTTCAGAGAAGATGATTCTTAAATGTTTCCTTCTCTGTTCCTATGTTCGAACTTGTGACCCCCGGGGCAGGGCCAACTTTTGCCCCAAGGGCATCATATGAACAAACTTGGTAGAGGTCCACTAGGAGATGCTTCATGCCAAATATCAAAGCTCTATGCCTTCTAGTTTTAGAGAAGAAGATTTTTAAAGTTTTCCTTCTTTGTTACTATGTTCAAACTTGTGACCCCCGGAGCGGGGCCAGTTTTGACCCCAGGGGCATCATATGAACAAACTTAATAGAGGTCCACTAGGAGATGCTACATGCCAAATATCAAAACTCTACGCCTTCAAGTTTCAGAGGAGAAGATTTTTAAAGTTTTCCTTCTTTGTTACTATGTTCAAACTTGTGACCCTCAGGGCGGGGCCAGTTTTGACCCCAGGGGCATCATATCAACAAACTTGGTAGAGGTCCACTAGGCAATGCTACATACCACATATCAAAGCTCTACACCTTCCAGTTTCAGAGAAGATGATTTTCAAAGTTACCCCTCTTTGTTCCTATGTTTGAACTTGTGAACCCCGGGGCAGGGCCAGTTTTGACCCCAAGAGCATCATATGAACAGACTTGGTAGAGGTCCACTAGGAGATGCTTCATGCCAAATATCAAAGCTCTATGCCTTCTAGTTTTAGAGAAGAAGATTTTTAAAGTTTTCCTTCTTTGTTCCTATGTTCGAACTTGTGACCCCCCAGGGCGGGGCCAGTTTTGACCCCAGGGGCATCATATGAACAAATTTGGTAGAGGTCCACTAGGAGATGCTACATGCCAAATATCAAAGCTCTATGCCTTCAAGTTTTAGAGAAGAAGATTTTTAAAGTTTTCCTTCTTTGTGACTATGCTCAAACTTTTGACCCCCGGGGCGGGGCCAGTTTTGACCCCAGGGGCATCAAATGAACAAACTTGGTAGTGGTCCACTAGGAGATGCTACATACCAAATATCAAAGCTCTGCGCCTTCTAGTTTCAGAGAAGAAGATTTTCAAAGATTTTGCTTTTTTTCCCTTTTTGTTGCCATGGCAACCAGAGTTGTGGGTGGAATTCAATTCTTTGAACAATTTTGGTAGAGCTTCACCCAAGGAACATCCCTGCCAAGTTTCATCAAGATTGGCCCAGTGGTTTAGGAGAAGAAGATGTTTAAAGAAATTGTTGACGGACGCCGGACGCCGGACATAGGGCGATCACAATAGCTCACCTTTAGCACGTTGTGCTAAGGTGAGCTAAAAAGAAAAAAATTAGTCATGCTCTGTAAAAATGGGACTTAATGCATCTGCAAAAAAGTATCAACTCAGGTCAGCCTGCACAGTTCTCACAGGTATGATTCATTTAACTCTTTACCACACAATCCTGACTTTTAACGACCCTGAGAAAGAAGCCTTCTGAAAGCATTGTGGGAAAAGGAGAAAATGCTGGTAACCAGCATTTTCTCCTTTTCCCACAACGTTTTCTACCCTATCAGGGACAGAAATCATCATGTTAGCAACACTTAATCTGTCGTCGGAAAATGCTTTGAATATGGTCCAGTTCAAAAATTTATCATTTGGTAAAGAGTTAAATGAGGCTCAAATGATGGAATTTGCCTATGTAAGAGAAGAAAACATTGTGAGAATAGGAGAAAATGCTGTTACCCAGCATTTTCTCCTTTTCCCATAGTATTTTCAAAAGGCTTCTTTCTCAGGGTTGTTAAATTGTATGTATTGGAAATTTAATGTCCTCTTAACAGCTTAGGTCATATAACAATGGCCGGAGCACCTACTCATGTGTTTCCTGGCTTTCTCATACTAGTACTGACACAACGTTCTTTCCAAGCCACGGACTACTTTCTCACATGCATTACAGGTGAGAGGCGAAAAATCGCTGGAAAGAAAGTTTGCAGTAACAGGGTTTCAAACCTGCAACCACCAGGTCATGAGTCAGATACACTAACCACTGAGCTACCCAGCTGGGCTCCGGGTCATTAAAACTCAGGATTGGGTGGTAAAGGGCTTATACAAAGTCAGCATCATACAGGCCTGCATGACCGACAAACCTTATATTTTACAAGATTTTCATATCTCTTAGAATAGCAATACTTTGACTCACTACAAAACTACAAATATTAGACATGTCCAAATTGAAAGCATTTGCAGACAACAAAAAAAGCATGTCACAAATGATCAAGTCTGTCTTTGATAAAGTAGAAAACATTGTAAGTAGAGCAGAAAATGCTAGTTACCACATTTTTTTCCTTTTTCACAATGTTTTCGAAAGCCTTTTTCTTCAGGGTCTTACAAGGTGGATGGTTACTCCCGACTTATAACGAATTTGAGAAAGTAGACTTGAAAACATTGTGGGAAAAGGAGAAAATGCTGGCAGCCAGCATTTTCTCCTTTTCCCACAATGCTTTCTACCCTATCAAAGACAGGAATCATCATCTGAGGTACATTTTTTCTTTTTTCGTTGTCTGCAACAGCTTGTAATTTCAACAAGTCCAAAACCTTGTCATTTGGTAAAGAGTTTAAATAAACCAAAACTGTTCACAAACACATTTAACTAGTAGGTGATGTTTTTCTTCTTGCAGAAGACAATTTTTTCAACACTTCTTTACTAGACAACAAAATTTTAGCCTTGTCAAAGTTGAAACCATTTGCAGACAACAAATTAAATTTACTCAAAACATGAAATTTGTCTTTCAAAGGGTAAAAAAGCATTATGGGATAAGGAGAAAATGCTGGTTACCAACATTTTCTCCTTTTCTCACAATGTTTTCAAAAGGCTTCCTCATGATCATTGGAAGTTGGGATTGTATGGTAAAGGAGTATGATTATAATGGGGTGAGAAAATGCTCAAAATGAGAAATTCCTCCTTTCCCCACAATATTTCACACATACTCATGCATTAAACCTAAACCTCTGTTGGTCATAAACAATTCACAAGAATGCTGTCAAAATTGTCTGCTTAAAATTAATTTAGTAATTAGATAATTTTCTTTCATTGCACACTCTAGGGGTAAATAGCTCTCACAAGCTTATGAGACTGTTCCCCACAGCCACTTCAAATTAAACATTTGGCAAACAATCCTGTGTTGTAACAACCCTGGAATAAAAAGCTTTTGAAAACATCAAGGGAACAGGAAAAAATGCTTGTACCCCCAGTGGTTTCTACTCGTTCTGACAAAAGCCATTATTTAAGCAACATTTTATAGGTCATCTATATGTCACCAACAGTTGCTTTGAATTTGGGAAAGTCAATCAAAGTTTGTTTGGTATGGACTTAAGACAAGATCACCGCATGTCGAGTACTGGGCTGCAGTTGTTTTCAAGAGAAGTTCTTGGTAGTGGAAGGGGCATTACTGTATCAAAGCTATTATATGTGTTACCTGCCCTTCTGCAATGGGTTTGATAGTTCACAACTTACTTGATTTTGAATTGAATATCTTTATTAAAGAAAGAGATACCATAGAATATAAAACTTTTTGCACAATGACAAAGAAGACGATGACAGAACTATGTCAGTTTGTCCCATGTATTCTTAAAAAAAAAACAACCAAGATAATGATCATCTTACCTAGAATCCACTAACTCCTTGGACTCAAGAAGCTCTTTTGGTTCTATATGAAGGTCTCCATTATGTGACGAAACACCATTAAAGGATAAAGAAACAGCACTATCTCCTGTTGATGCCACTGTTATTTGAGAGTCAGTCACAGGCTCCAATTTAAAATCATCTTCATTCACTTTCACTTGAGTTTCTGTATTAACTATCACAGTGTCTAATTTACTGTCAACAGGTGATTGATCACTAACAACTTCTTCATCTCCTACAATAACTTCATCTTTTGTTTCTATACTAGATTTTGTGTCCAGTTCCTTTACACTATCACAAGTTTCTCCTAGACTCTCTATCTCTGTGTGTCCATGACCATTCACAACACTTGTTGTCTGAGGTTTTCTTTCTTCTTTATCAGCACTTACTTTTTCCTCATCAGACAGTCCCTCTGTACTGGATGACAGTTTCTCTGTACTCTTTCCAATTTCATCCAGTCTAGTGCTTGAGAGTCTGGCACCAAGTTTGGTTTTACCCATAATGCTCTGGAGCAATGGTGACTTGAATTTAGGAGTGCCCGAATCACTGTCCTGGGTTTTCCCTTCGGTAAGCTTCTGTAATAAGGGAGACTTGAATTTTGGAGACTCATCTGCAACTTTGATCTTGTCTGTGGGTTTCTCTTTTTCACTTTCATCTCCTTTCTCATCTTCTGAGGACACTAGACTGGTCCTACCTGAAGATGATGTTGTAGCTACTCGTGTAGGTGACTCAGTCTGTAAAAAGTACAGGTTGTAAGTCGTTTTTCAGACAACAGAACTTTAGAATGTTCAATATTGAACAGTATTCACTAGGTATAGCTCAAAGATAAAAATACGCATGCAATTCTGCCTGATCTTGGTTGACTTTGTTAACAGTATGCATTACAAGTTATTTTAGTATGATAAGAAATATTTCATATGTGAACCCTTTACCACAGAATCCCAAGTTTTAATGACCCTGTAGAATAAGGCTTTTGAAAACATTTTTGGAAAAGGAGATGATGCTGGTAATCATCATTTTCTCCATGTCCCAAAACGTTTTCTACCCTTTCAACAACAGATTCCAACACTCGGACTTCATCTAATTTGTCATTTGCAAATGTAATCAAGTTTGACAAGTCTAAATTGTTGTTGTTGGTAACGAGTGAACTCTTTACCACTCAACAATAATTTAGACTGGTCAAAATTCAAAGCATTTGCAGACCACAAATTTAACTTGGCTGAAATTATTTGACTTGTTTCTGAAAGGATAGAAAACATTGAGGGAAAAGGAGAAAATGCTGGTTACCAGCATTTTCTCCTTTTCCCTCAATGTTTTCAAATGGATTCTTTCTCAGGGTTGTTAAAACTCGGGATTGCGTAGTAAAGTGTTAAACCATTCAATTCAATATCTGCAATATTCGTTCAAATTACAACCTGTGTTGAAAGCCCTCTTCCAATAACGTCTTAAAGAATCTGCTAGATGCTGTAAAAGCTTTACCTGTTATAAGAAGGGCTACTGATTCCAGTGTAAATCATATCAAGGGACAATCAAAGGGTATCATTTTAATGCAAGGCATTTGTTTGAAATGCCTTGCCTTCAAAGGGTTTATACTAAATCTGTTTATTAACTCTTCACTTATCACGCACATGTTTTAACGTCTCCGAGGAAAAACACATCTGAAAAACATTGTAGGAAAAGAAATAAATGCTGGTAATCAGCATTTTTCCCCTTCCCACGTTTTCAATCCTTTTAATTACGAATTCCATCATTTGGACCAGATTTGTCTGGTCGTCTACAAACGCCTTCAAAATGAACAAGTCTCAGATTTGGTGATCTGATAAGGGCAAAGGTGTCAGTTGAGTAGATCTATAACCCGTTTCTAGTCAGAACAATTTTAACTTGTGCAATTGACACAAAGGTGAGGAAAAATGCTTGTGAAAACATTAGGGCTTGGGGAAAAGGTCAATTACTTGTAACAAGCAATCGCTCATTCTCCAACAATGTTAACAAAAGCTGTCGACTGCACAGGCTTTAACCTCTTACTAAAAAACCATTTCTTTCAAAGTCCCTGTGAAAACTTCCGAAAATATGTGCAAATAGGAGAACATCTGGGTGATCGGCATTTTCTCTTTTTTCCTATGATCTTTTCTGCCTTTTCAGAGACATACTATCATTCAAACTACAAGTCTAAAATTTTGTTTCCTGCTTTAGAGTTAAAAAACTTCTTTCAGCAATGGTCTGAATTTAATGACACATACCCTGAATTTCTCTGGTGTCGAAGATGGGCTGTCTGGTTTAATTCTTTTAAGGACCTCTTCCAATCTCTGCAATGGAATTAAACATGTACATCATTAACCCTTAGGCTGGTAAGCCCGACTCAAGGACCTTTTGCGGACAGTGTAGATCAAGATCAGACTGCAGAGAATGTACAGTCTGATCTTGGATCTGCACTGTCCGATAAGGAGATATTTTTTCTATCAAAAATACCTTTAAAATAACAAAATTTGGGC
Organism: Tridacna gigas; assembly: GCA_945859785.2. NCBI lineage: Eukaryota > Metazoa > Mollusca > Bivalvia > Cardiida > Cardiidae > Tridacna > Tridacna gigas. The sequence continues at coordinate 13,586,739 of OX244031.2, read as the reverse complement.
TTTTTCTATCGACTTGAAAGTTTCATTTCACTTAATTAGCAGGTTAAGGGTTAATATTGAATCTTAACCTTTAGGCTGCTATATAGAGCTTAGTCCACTTTTGTGAATTGAGTAAATCAAGATCAGCCAGCACATAATGACCAGATAGAAATAGGTGCATAGACACAGGGACTGACATAGGCATAGAGACAAACAGGTAAAGTACTTGCATATGAACCTGATGGACCATTAATGATTTTGTTATTTGATGATTCTCAGTCCAGTGACACAGCAAAAAATATGGCATTATTTGATTAACCCTTTACCACACAATCCCGAATTTTAACAACCCTGAGGTAGAAGCCTTTTGAAAACATTGTGGGAAAAGGAGAAAATGCTGGTATCCAGCATTTTCTCCTTTTTCCACAATGTTTTCTACCCTTCCAAAATAGATTTCAATTTTTCAGTCACACTTATTTTGTTGTCTGCAAATGCTTTTAAATCAGACCAGTCTAAAATTTTGTCTTTTGGTAAAGAGTTAAGTGCAATTTTGCATTCATACAAATATTCCACAACGCTTTGATGAAACTAATGTATGCACATCTTACAGGGTGACCCATCCAAAGAAAGCAGAACCTATAAAAATTCAATCAAATCCTACAAAGATCCAACAAATTTCTTGAAACTTGCTGGACTTAAACTTCAGTCTAAGTATGATCATTCTCTTAAGTTTAGTTATATTGGTTGCTTTGCATAAAAGTCGTCTTTTTTTTTTTAAATATGCTCGAAATGGCCTCCTGGGCATTGGAGGCACACTTACATATGTCGCGCAAAATTATCTATTACTCTACCACATTCCTCTTTGGGGCCGTCCCTGATTTTTGCAATCGCAGCAAAGATCCAGGAAATCTCCAAAGGGGAATGTGTTCATGTATTTGACAATTTGCAAGTGTGCCTCAATAGCTGTAGAAGCCATTTGGAACATTTTTTAGAAAGAACTTGACTTTTCTCCGATGCGACCAAGATATCTGAAACTTTGAGGAATAATCCTACAAAGACTGAATTAAAAGTAGAGCAACTTTCAAGAATTTTGCTAGATCTATGTAGGATTTAATAAAATTTTCAAGGGTTCTGGGCTTTTTTGGTCACCCTTTAAAATGATGTGCACTAACATTTAATAGTTTATCAAAAGAACTATCATGATGAATATGTAAAACTTGTAAATAATTGGCTCTCACTGTTTGAGGTAATTTTTGACATAAATTGGCAAATAAAGGTAACAAATAAAGGTAACATTTCTAAGACACTGCAAGCAACTTTCTGCCATGAATTTTAAAAGAGACCTTTGATGTTTTGCACATAATGGTCTAAATCCTAATATCCAGATACTTCCTTAACTTTACCACCTATAAGGAACATTTCCAAGGTTGTCTGCCGCAAATCTGTCTAACCCTTTAACAGACAACAAAATGTCAGACTTGTCCAATTCCAAAGAATTTGCAGATGTCAATCTTTGAAAGGACAGCAAATATTGTGGGAAAAGGAGAAAATGCTGGTTACCTGTATTTTATCATTTTCCCTCAATGTTTTAAAAGCCTTCTCTTTCAGAGTTATTCGAACACTGGATTTTGTTAAGGGTTAAGGATATTTGCTTAAAGGATGGACTGTAACTCTTTATCTCAGATTTATCATTATTTACCTTTTTTCGTTCAATTTTCTCTTCTTCCTCCTTTCTGGCTTTCTCTTGCTTTTCTTTCTCTAGTCTTTCTGCCTCTTCCCTAGCCTTCCTGTCCGCTTCCTCTTTCTACAATGACAATCATGTATACAGTGATGGAGAAGTATTTGGTAATTAGAGAAACTAGAAGTACAAAAGCAAAACTTCATTAACCATTTACAAAATCAGCTTCAGAATTTTGCAAAATTACTGTGAAGATGACAATCTGTTATTGTATTGTCAGTCCATGTGTTAGTTGCTGGCAGAAAAATGAATTTTAACAGTAGGTCAAAAGCTGCCAGGTTGCTCTATCTTTTATTTACTTTTTACCTGGTATTAAGGCTCATTTCTCTGCCAGCGACTAACACTTAGACTGACTGTACAATACATGTTACAGATCACAATAATTTCCATACTTTTTAAAGGTATGATCTAAATTCAAATGCATTTTAACACTCCCATTGTTTACATTTGGATGCTATTGGGACTAAAAAGATCTTGACTATCTACCATACCTCTCTTTCAGGAAAAATTTAGAAAAAAAGAAAGGTTTCACATAAGATAACAGTTAAAAAAAATCATCAAATCACACAGAAGATAGGCAATTGTGTATTGACGACCCATGATGGTTCTATATCACTCTTTAACACATGGCACAATTTTAGACCAGTCCAAATTGAAAGCTTTTGCAGGCGACAAATTAAATGTGACTCAAATGATGTAATTTGTTTTGAAAAGGGTAGAAAACCTTATGGGAAAAGGAGAAAATGCTGGTTTCTAGCATTTTCTCCTTTTCCCACAATGTCTTCGAAAGGCTTATTCCTACGGGTCATTATAACTTCGGATTGTGTGATAAAAGGTTAATAAAACAAAGCAAGAGTCCCTAGCTGCACTACACATAAAATTAATTTTCAAACCTTACGCTGATCTGTCCCCCTTCAGGGCGTGTCTTTCTGCCCCCCCCCCTCCCATATGAGGGTTTATGTCAGCTAAACCTGAGGACTGCTGGTTCAGTTGACCCTTTACTGCACAATGCCACCTTTTGACAACCCTGGGAGCCTTTGAAAACATTGTAGGAAAAGGAGAAAATGCCAGTAACCAGCATTTTTTCCTTTTCCCACCGTGTTTTCTACCCTATCAAAGAAAAACTGCACCATATCAGCCACACTGAAATTGTCATCTACAAATGCTAGGATAAAAGTTTGTTGTCTGGTAAAGGTTTAAGCTAAAGAAGAGAAGGAACAAATCATATTCCTCACCTGTATTCTCTCCCTTTCAAGCCTTTCCGCTTCTTCCCTTCTACGTTTTTCTTCAGCCTCAATAGCTCTGGCAAGTCTTTCCTCTTCCGCTTTTCTGTTCTCTTCAGCCAATCGCAAAGCTTCTTCTTCCTCCCGTCTTTGACGCTCCTCTTCCTCCCTTAGTCTTTCTTCTTCTTGCCGCCTGGAAGTCATATATACTGATTTGTAAATTCAGTCAACCAAATGGGCAGATAATTTACTACTTTTGGTTCAAAGAGTACCATCTCTTAGTTTTCTGGTAACCAGCATTTTCTCCTTTTCCCGCTTTGTTTTCTACCCTTTCGTTTGCAAATTTCAGTTTGTGAGTCATGTTTAATTTATTGTTCACAAATGCTTTCAACTTAGATCAGTCTAAGATGTCATCATTTGGTACAGAGTTCAATTCTGACTTGTTTGATGGAGGGAAAAGATAAAGTGTAGTCTATGTTGGAACATAACAATTCCTCTCATCAAAACCTACCTAAGTTCTTCTTGTCTGATCCTCTCAATTTCTGCCTCCCTCTCTGCTTTCTCTCTAGCTAGCCTCCTCTTTTCTGCCAGTTTTGTTTTGTATTCCTCCATCTCTCTTTCCTTGTCAGTCTTTGGGGTGGAGGAGTCTGATTTAGCAGCTTTAGGTTCTGGGGACACCTGTTTGGGTTCTGGTTTAGCCCTTGGAGAAGTTTTAGGGGCCTCAGGCTCCACAAATTTTACAGTGGGTTCTGTTGCTTGCTTTTCTGGGGTACCATCCGCAGCCTCTGGCTTTTCAACCTGTGTCTCATCCACATCTAAAACAATCACAATCATGACGATATTTGATGCAAGATTTGTTTGCATTTGAGTTTAACACCGTTTTAACAGTTTGTCATATCCAAGCAGTCAGTGCACCTACGCAAGTTTTTCCTTTCTCACACCAGTACTGACACAACTTTCTTTCCAAGTCACTGACTACTTTTCTAAAATAAATCAGAGGTGAGAGGGGAAAAAATCGCCGGAAAGAAAGTTTGCCGCAACCAGGTATAAGTCAGATATGCTATCCACTGAGCTACCCAACTGGGCGTCATGCAAAACCTTTGCTTCAAGTTTCAATGCAGATGTAGCAAAAAAAGGGTTTTTTTTCCTTACTAAACTACCATCAAATGCCCTATATCTTTATAACGGCATTTCATCCTCATTTTTTGAAAGCTAGCATTACAGTTGACATCGAATTAATCCTTTGCCAGACAATCTCCTGTTTTAAAGACCCTACAAAAGAGGCTTTGGAAAACATAGTGAGAAAAGGAGAAAATGCTAGTAATCAGCATTTTCTCCTTTTGCCACAATGTTTTCTACCCTCCCATGGGCAAATTTCAATCTAGGAGTTGCATTAATTTTGTCGTCTGCTAATGATTTCAAATTGGACTAATCCAAAATTTTATCGCTTAGTAAAGCGTTAAGACAACATTATTCTTAAGTTCAGTAAATAAGTATGTGACAAGGAGATCATATCTTTGATTCCCATTAGTCATCATACATCCAGACATTGTTAATTTTATTGATGCTAATTGTAATCCTCAGTAGAGAAAGTCATTTCTGCTATACTCCAGGGAGTATCATGTTGGTAACCAAAAACTGGATACTCCAAATCAATACAACAAAAAGACTGGATAAATTCAGTAAAATGGATGAAGAAGTATCAATATATTGCAATTAATGAGATTCTTTGAATCCCACATAAATTTTAGACCTTCTAAAAGGTTAACCCTTTCCCAAACGAGCCCTGGTTTTCACGGGTCTGCAGTACAAGTCTTTTGAAAACACTGTGGGAAAAGGAGAAATTGCTCATAACGAGCAATTTCTCCTTTTCCCACAGTGTTTTCAACCCTTTTTGAGACCTTTCTGCCATTTGCATCAAATTTAAAATTGTCGTCTGCAAACTCTTTCAATTTGGACCAGTCCAAAATTTGTCGTTTGGGAAAGGGTTAAGACAATAAAGCATGTGTAAAATTTGTAAATGAAAACTGGCATAAGCATAGTTAATTCTTTACCACAAAGTTTTGGACTTGTCTCAATTCAAAGCATATGCAGACGACAAATCAAGGGTGACTCAAATGATGAAACTTGCCTTTAAGTAGAAAACATTGTGGGAAATGGAGAAAATGATGGTTACCATCATTTTCACCTTTTCCCACTAGCTTTCCAAACGCTTTCTTTCTCAAGGTCGTTCAACCCTTTACCGCACAATGACGCCTTTTAACGCCCCTGGGAAAGAGGTCTTTTGAAAACATTGAGGGAAAAGGAGAAAATGCTGGTAACCAGCATTTTCTCCTTTTCCCACAATGTTTTCTATCCTATCAAATAAAACTTGTACCACTTGAGCCACACTGAAATTGACGTCTACAAATGCTTTCAATTTGGACAAGGCTAAAATTTTGTCGTCTGGTAAAGGTTAAACTCTGTATTGTATGGCAAAGAGTTAAACAAAGAGAAATTTCTAAGTTTGTGAGAATATTCTAGTCATGGTCTGCAAAGAGATAAAAAGATGTTCTGCAGCTGACAATGTGTTAAACCTTTACCAGAAAGTAAAATTTTAGACTTGCTTAACTCTTTACCAAACAACAAAATTTTAGACTGGTCCAAATTGAAAGCATTTGCAGACGACAAAATAAATGGGACTGAAAAATTGAAATTGGCTATTGTAAGGGTAGAAAACATTGTGGGAAAAGGAGAAAATGCTGGTTACCAGCATTTTCTCCTTTTCCCATAAGGTTTTCTACCCTATCAGACACAAAAATCTAAATTCATGCTATACTTTATTTACCATAATATGCAAATGCTTCCAATTTGTACCATTCTAGAATTTGTTCATTTGGTAATGAGTTAACTGACCTGGTGCTCCCTCTATCTGGATTGTGGGCGTGGCCTGTGGCTGGATAGGTTTTGTGGGCACTGGTGAGATAGACTTTGGACTGTCTGATTTCGAAGAATCTTCTTTTCCTTCGGTGTCCTTTAAGCTAGGCTTGCTGGGTGACTTTGAGGGAGAGTCTCTTTGTGGTCTGGCCTTCACCTTGGGAGTTGTGGAAGTCTGAATGAAAAAAAAAAGACACACTTTTTATCCCAAATTTTTTTAAATTGGTATCTTAGTTGTATAGCTTGTGGTTTGAGCGAGCACAGAATTTTAACATGTGATGCTCAAGAGATGTTGTTTTCAGATTTATGTTACTATCTGTACCAAAACCTTATTCCTGTATAGTGATATCCAGAAACTATAAGCCAAACAGTCTGAATTCAGATCTACAGAAGAATTCCATAGTCAAGTTCACTTTCTAGCTTGAGCTTGAACATTAAGATCTGGACTTCACAACGTTAGGCTTGTATTTCTTTTATTTCTTCAGTTTGATAAAAAGGTGTTAGAGCTATTAAGCCTTTCCCAAACGACAAATTTTGGACTGTTCCAAATTGAAAGAGTTCGCAGACAACAATTTTAAATTTGATGAAAATGGCAGAAAGTCATCAAAAAGGGTAGAAAACACGGTGGGAAAAGGAGAAATTGCTCGTTACGAGCAATTTCTTTTTTTCTCACAGTGTTTTCAAAAGACTTGTATTGCAGACATGTGAAAACCAGGGCTTGTTTGGGAAAGGGTTAACAGAAATTTAACAAGCCAAGCTCTTAGTTTCACAAAATCTACAACCAGGTAAGACAAATTTACATGTTTCTGTGTAAAAATAAGTTTATGTCCAATCAGTAGACAATCTATTGAGAACATTGTAGAAATAAAGAACAATTCCTCCATATCGGGTGCAGCAAAATCAACTGTCAATGTCATCCATATTGTTCCACAACAAGTGCATGTAGTATGGACATAAATTTTCAAGAAATCAACTCACAATTTCTTCTGGTGAAATGTTTGCAAAACTTTTAAATATTCAGACACATACTGTACAAATTATTTCTTTATAAGCATCACTCACTTTAAATTAATTGCCCCCAATATCAAAATCAATTCCAGTTTTTCACACTGGACAGCCAATATTTTCAGTAACTAAACAGAATTACAAAATCCTAATAAGTCATGCACCCTAAGGCTAATGTAAAATCAAATCAATAACACCTTATAAAACAACAAAATTTTAGGCTTTTCCAAGTTAAAGCATTTCCGGATGACAAATTACATTTAAATGTTTCTGAAATGATGGAATTTTTCTTGTGGTGTAGAAACCTTGCAGGAAACAGAGAATGTACTGTTTAATAGCATATTCCTTTATCCACAAGGTTTTCAAAAGCCATCTTCCACACATCTGTACAGGCAGAGAATTGTTCAGTACAAGGGTTAAGACTGGGAAAAAGAAAAGGACATTTTACCTGCTATATCAAAATATTGCTCTTTCACGACTAGGAAATCACACTTCACACTGACTTTACATTTTGTGAAGTCTAATCATGAACTTATCAGAAGCACAAAATTTGCTCTCAAAATCCATAAAATTTCAAAACTGATCACTAATTAAGATCAAGTAATGAAATAAATAATCAGCAATCTGAATCACACTTGACTCATCATTAGGTCCCTGCCTCACAATGGTATTGCATTCTTTGAAAACAAATAATGAAGAAACTATCAGAAATTCTTACAATGGTTAATCAAAGTGAAAAGAAATTGTATGATATGGGATGGGAAAATAATTGAGAAAATATTATTCATCAGTTTGTCACTTTACCACCTTTGTTTTCGGAGTATTCAGTTGAAAATGCATTAAATAAATCTAAATCGGGATAAGGGTTTGAAATCAATACATGTAATTACACATTCACAGAATGGTGACAACACTCTACTCATTACATCATAGTGATTAGATATTTAAAACTTTATGATGAAGTCAAGTCTAAGCATCTACCTGGCTTTTGTGACTGTATTTACGCCCGGCCTGGTAGCTCAGTCAGTCAGTAACAGAGCTTTAACAGGGGTCACTAGTTTGAATTCCCAACTCAGACAATTTCTCTCCAAGGATCATATTGATGATATTGATTCTATACTATACAATATTGTTAACCCTTTACCACACAATCCCAAGTTTTAACATACCAGAGGAAAAGGCCTTAGAAAGCTTTTGAAAACATTTTGGCAAAAGGAGAAAATACTGTTAATCAGTATTTTGTCCTTTTCCCACAATGTTTTCTGACCTTACGAAATAAAATTTTAATTTCTGAGTGACACTTATTTTGTCGTCTGCAAATGCTTTCAATTTGGAAAAGTCTTAATAAATATGATTCAAAAATTGAAATTTGTTAGAGAAAGGACAGAAAACACTGTGGGAAAAGGAGAAAATGCTGGTAACCAGCATATTCTCCTTTTCTCAATATTTTCTCAAGCTTTCTTTGTCAGGGTGGTTAAAACATGAGGTTGTTTGGTAAAGGGTTATTCCATTCCTTCACAGACCAACAGACAGTCCTAGTAGATTAACTGGTAAGATTGAGGGCCTGAAACCCTAGGCTCAATGTTTTAATTTTGTGCTTGTCCAAGTTCTTTCCAAGGACTGATGACAGTCATTGCAATAGGATTGATTCCTCTCTCACAGCTGTATTTTGTTTCGGAAAGGAGCCAGTGGCTTGGAAAGAATATTGTCCACGGTACTGATAAAAAAAAAGCTCCATGAAAGCATGGATAGTTGCATTGGCCACCTTGATGTAAATGAGATATGTAGAAAATGGCATTAACACTTTTCAAACAAACAAGAAACTACTGTAGCATAAAAAAAAATTTTTTCAAATAAATGGAAAACATTGAGGAAATAGAAGCAGTTCCTTGTAATAGGTGATTGCTCCTTATACCCCAAAGTTTGCATGAAGAGGCCATATTTGTGCAGTAATGATTTATGACTGTGCTACACAATGACTTTGATACACCAATATGACAAGAAAGCTTACATAATATCTCCAGCTTCTTTTCCTTATGATATGCTAGCATACAAAAAAGGATAGTGTATAAAGAATGTATTTTGAGTAACTAAATGTTGAATTTATAAATAAAATACCTGGAAGGAAACAAAACAAGAGGGCCATGATGGCCCTGTATCGCTCCACTGGCTTATAAATATAAACCATAAATACTAAACATTTCAATTTTGAGCCAAATGGTTTCAAAATGAAGACTTACAAAGTTTTCTCTGTAAAAGCCCATGTGAAAGTTGAGACCCGCAGGGCAAAGCCACTTTTGATCCCAGAGCTATAATTACTTGAACCCTGGTAGAGGTCCACAAGATAAAGCCACATTCCAAAATAATACAAGTCTATGCTGTATGGTTATAAATAAGGTGATTTTCAAGTTTTGTCCATATGAAGCGTCTGCAAAACATAAGACCCCAGATGCAAGGCTAATTTCAAAAAAAAAATCAAAACAGGAAGATTTCTTAAGTTGTCACTATGTAAGCCCGTGTAAAACTCGTGACCCCTGTAGCGGGGCCAATTTTGACCCCAGGACTAAAATTTTGGCCCACTTGGTAGAGGCCCACTAGATATAGCTACATGCAAAATTTGGTAGCTCTAGGCCTTATGGCCAGGTACAGGAAGATTTTGAAAGTTTTCTCTATATAAGCCTATGTAAAACTTGTGACCCCTGGGGCAGAGCCAATTTTGACCCCAGGGCTATAATGTGAAGAAACTTGATAGAGGTCTACTACATAAAGCTACATGCCAAATTTGGTAGCCCTATGCCTTATGGTTTCAGACAAGAAGATTTTTAAAGATTTCCAATATTTTTCAGTTTTGTTGCCATGGCAACCAGAGTTTTTGAAGGAATCAAATTCTTTCAAGAAGTTCTGAAGAGGACCATGGCAGGATCATTTCTGTGAAGTTTCATGAAAATTAGATGGGCAGTTTCAGAGAAGATGTTTGAAATAAAAGTTAACGCACGGACGGACAGACGCACGGACGGACAGACGCACGACGGACACCGGGCCATGACATAAGCCCGCTGGCCTTCGGCCAGTGGAGCTAAAAATCTTTTAACTCTCTACCAGATGATAAACTTTCAGACCATATCAAATGCATTTATCAACAACAAATCAATGTTGCTCAAACAGTGAGCATTTTCACCATTTCCCACAATGTTTTCTATCCTTCCAAAAACGAATTTTAAATTTTGAGACACATTGAATTTCTTTCCGGCAAATGCTTTGAATCTGGACAAGTTTGTTTGGTAAAAGGTTAATTCTATGTATAAGAACTGAACAGCATCATGACATAAACCTAAATGAGGATTGGTAGTTTAGCCAGAGGGAAGATGGGATTTGAGGTAAAAATAGTTTTCCGATAACTCTTTACTACACCATCCTTAGTTTCAATGACCTTGAGGAAGGCAGCTTTAACCCTTTCCCAAACGACAAATTTTGGACTGATCCAAACTGAAAGAGTTTGCAGACGACAATTTTAAATTTGATGAAAATGGCAGAAAGTTATCAAAAAGGGTAGAAAACACTGTGGGAAAAGGAGAAATTGCTCGTTACGAGCAATTCCTCCTTTTCCCACAGTGTTTTCAAAAGACTTGTACTGCAGACAAGTGAAAACCAGGGCTTGTTTGGGAAAGGGTTAAAAAAAAAGTTGTGCTTTAAAAAAAAAGAAGTTGTGGGAAAAGAAGACAATGCTGGTAGCCATCATTTTCTCCTTTTCCCACAATGTTTTCCAACCTTTTAAAGACAATTTCTACTGTTTGAGCCATGTTTATTTTGTCATTTGAAATTCTTTGGATTTAGACAAATCCAAAGTTTCATCATCTGGTAAAGAGTTAACCATTTCAAATATGGTTTTGTCCACCTCCACAGCAAAACAGCTGTTTCCCTGTACAATGAGTAATAATACTACATAGAATAATTAGTTACAACTGTTAAACTTAAGGAATCAGAAATGGTCTAGCCAATCAAAGTTGTGCTTTCAAATTTAGAAAATTCTGGAGAATAAGAATGAGAACGTTCCTAAGAATGGTTGGTGAATACAGACCCAAACTTCTATTGTTTTAATTCAAGCTAAAATGAAGAAGAGGGCCATGATGGCCCTGTATCGCTCCACTTCCAACTATGTGTAAGGCACATTTACTTTACACAAAGTTGGCAGGGACAAGCCCATTAAAGCATAACAAGTATGTATGGCAATAAAATTTCATACAGAAAATAGCCTAGGCCCCAAAAAAGTCATATTTTTCACAAGCCAAGATGATGTCAGTAAATACAAGCAGGTCCACTTATTCGTTCATAGGAACAAGGTTTTTATAGTTTTCAATGTAGAAGCCCATCTTAAACTTATGAAACCTGAGGTAGGGCAAATTTTACACCCCCAGGGCTATGATTTGAACAATCTTGGTGGTGGTCCATTTCATAAATCTACATGCCAAGTTTGGCAGTCCTATGCCCTACAGGTAGAAACAAGATTTTCCAAGTTCTCACCATATTAGCTTGTGAGCACCTGAGTGGTGCTAATTTTGACCCAAGGGTTAAGATTTGAATAATCTTGGTAGAGGTCCGTTAGATGAAGCTCCATGCCAAAATTGGTAGCCATATGGTTTTTGACAAGTAGGTTTTTAGAAGATTTTCATTTTTTCTGTCAGTTTTATTGCCATAGCAACCAGTGTTTTTACAAAATCCAAGTTCTGTAACCCTTTAACCACATGAAAATATTTCTGACTGCCTCAAATTGAAAGCATTTGAAGAGGACAGACAAATTAAATGTGTCTCAAATGATTGGAACTGTTTCTGAAATGTTAGAAAACATAGTGAGAAATGGAGAAAATGCTGGTTACAAGCATTTACTTCTTTTCCCACAATGTTTTCAAAAGTCTATTTTGCCAGGGTCGTTAAAACTTGGGATTGTGTGGTATTCGATTAAACAAATTTTGAAAGGCACCATGGCGGGACCATTTCCGATAGTTCAGTCAAAATTGGATGGGGAGTTTCAGAAAAAGAGCTTTGAAATATAAGGATAACTTGATAAGGCCATGCATTAAGCTGGCTAGCCTTTGACTAGTGGTAAAGATTCATTAGTTAAATACTATGTGACATATATCCCACTTAACCCTTTACCACACAATACCAACTTTTAACAACCCTAAGAAAGAGGCCTTTTGAAAACATTGTGGGAAAAGGAGAAAATGCTGGTAACCAGCATTTTCTCCTTTTCCCACAATGCTTTCTAACCTATAAAAGACAAATTTCATCATTTGGGCCACCTTTGTCGTCTGCAAATGCTTTCAATTTGGACCAGTCTAAAATTTTGTCATTTGGTAAACAGTTAATCATAAACCAAACAACTCCATGTCTTAACAACATTGTGGCAAAAAAGTTTTTGAAACTGATTGAGGAACGAAAATATTTTCTACAAATTCTAGGATAAATTCCATAATTAAGAAACATTTACTTCGTTGTCTGGAAATGCTGTCAATCTGGAGAGGTCTAACTTTTTTGTAATTTGAGACAGAGTTAAATACATTTAAGCTATGCTCTGTGACAAGGGGGCTTAATGCATTTGCGAAAATTATCGACCAAGGTCGGCCTGCGCATGCTAACCTGGGCCGAAACTTTTCGCCATTGGTCAATTTTCTATGTGTCCAAGGAAGAGTCTACCTCATTATTAACCCTTTACCAAACAACAAAATTTTAGACTAGTCCAAATTGAAAGCATTTGCAGACGACAAAATAAATGTGACTCAAGAATAGAAATTTGCTTTGGAAGGGGAGAAAACATTGTGGGAAAAGGAGAAAATGCTGGTTACCAGCATTTTCTTCTTTTCCTACAATGTTTTCAAAAGCTTTCTTTCTCAGGTCGTTAAAAGTCAGGATTGTGTGGTAAAGGGTTAAGTGAGTTGATAAAAAAAAAAAGTGGCTATTATGGATCAATAATTATGTTAGGCCTTGATTGCTATCATGGATCACAGGGATGCATTAAACCCCCTTTAGCCAGAACATGGCCCATTTATTACTGTAACATTTCAAAACATTCTGAAATGATGAGAAAGGTGTATACTTATATCTATAAGGGGAATGACACCTATTCAGTTTTGGGTTTCATTTCTTGATAAAAAACAAATATACATATAATCATGATTTCAGTATCTTCACAGAAACTTGTATGAATGAAGAAATTAAACCTACAAATTGCCATCTTAAACAGAAAGGTTATATGAAAGCTGGATATAATAATTATCTGCTTATTTATATCAATTTCACCACGGTTAAAAAATGTTTTATTGCTACAGATATGTATCTATAATCTACAGTATGATTACACCCCGCAAGACCAACCTTTTCTGGAACAGAGGGTGCTTCAACAGGTGAACCTTTCTTAATGACCTGTCAATCATAAAGTCACAGACTGCTTTTCAACCATGTCTCCAAACTTTGCACATATTTGACAGCCATTTTTGATTAGGTAGAAGACTGCTGTTTTCCTGTACTATCTCAGTAATTCTTAACTCTTTACCAAACAACAAAAATTTTAGACTAGTCCAAATTGAAAGCATTTGCAGATGACAAAATAGATGTGACTCAAAAATTGAAATCTGTTTTGGGAAGGGTAGAAAACATTGTGAGAAAAGGAGAAAATGCTGGTAACCAGCACTTCCTCCTTTTTCAACAATGTTTTCAAAAGCTTTCTTTCTCAGAATGGTTAAAAGTAGGCATAGTGTGGTAGTTCTCTCCGCTTGTACTGCTTTTGTTGTAAATATTGTTTCTGTCTTAATCAAGTTAACTCTTTACAAAATGACAAAATTTTAGAGTGGTCCAAATTGAGAGCATTTGCAGATGACAAATCAAATGCAGCAAATGATGATTTGTCTTTGATAGGATAGAAAACATTGTGGGCAATGGAGAAACTGCTGGTTACCAGCATTTCCTCTTTTTTTCCCCACAATGTTTTCAAAAGCCTTTTTCTTCTGATTCATTTGAACTCAGGATTGTGTGGTAAAGCGTTAAACATTGCAAAATATCAATTTTGTATTAGGGCATTTAGTGCAATTTATCTCGCTTTTATGGTGTTGACTTAGATCAGACTGCTTGTTCTGTGGAATCTTATCTTGATCTATATTGGCCAGAAAGGCACCTGAAGGTGCATTTAATGCTTTACTGGTAAACAGAGATTGCTTTAACCCTTTACCAAATGACTAAATTTTAAACTGGACTGGACCAAATTAAAAGCATTTGCAGACGACAAATTACGTGTAGCTTACATTATGATAATTGGATAGGGTAGAAAACATTTAGGGAAAAGGAGAAAATGCTGGTTACCAGCATTTTCTCCTTTTCCCACAATGTTTTCTAAAGGCTTCCTCCTTGTTAAGAGTAAGGATTGTGTGGTAAAGAGTTAAGTACCTATAACTAAAATAGAACTTACTTTAACTGGAGTTGCTTCTTTCTCACCAGTTTCTTTTTTGTCAGCCGACGTATGTTTTGGAGTGGCCAATCTTTCAATAAAGGACTTTGACAGGGGTTTCGGGACAGCTTGCTTCTCCTTTTCAAGAGTTTCAGACTTTGACATTCTTTCTATCCTTTCCTTTTCTCTCTCTTTTTCTCTTTCTCTCCTTTCTTCTCTTTTCTTCTCGGCTTCAAGTCGCCTCTCCTCGATTTTTTGCCTATCTTTGGGTCTTGGCAAAGTGGCGGCTTTTTTCTCCTAATAAAGTAATTGAGCCATGCTCTTGTAAAAGGGGTCTTAACCCTTTCCCAAACAAGCCCTGGTTTTCACATGTCTGCAGTACAAGTCTTTTGAAAACACTGTGGGAAAAGGAGAAATTGCTCGTAACCAGCAATTTCTCTTTTCCCACAGTGTTTTCTACCCTTTTTGAGAACTTCCTGCCATTTTCATCAAATGTGAAATTGTCGTCTGCCAACTCTTTTCAATTTGGACCAGTCCAAAATTTGTCGTTTGGGAAAGGGTTAATGCATCTCTGTGATGCATTATACCAAGCGAGTCATCAAATAACTATGGATCCAATCAAGTTCATTTTGTCAAACAACTGGCTGAATCCTGAGATAGAATGGTCCTTGGACATGCCGGAAATTGACCAAAGGTAAAAAGTTTCAGCCCAGGTCAGCCTGTGCTAACTGTGCAGGCTGACCTAGGTTTAAACTTTCTGCAGATTCATTAAGACCCCTTTTCACACAACATGGCTCATATGTCTCATACAAGATTTTAGGGGTTTAACCATTTTTTTAATGAAACTATGAAATGATTACAGAGGTTCAGTCACAAAGCCATAAAAAAAATATATATAGGACATAAAAAAAAAGCTCTAGCAAAAAAAAAAATGTTATTCAGACATACAATTATTACACCAATGCTAGATTGACTTAACTCTTTACCAAATGACAAAATTTTACACTAGTCCAAATTAAAAGCATTTGCAGACGAAAAAATAAATGTGACTGAAAAACTGAAATTTGTTTTGGGAAGGACAGAAAACATTGTGGGAAAAGGAGAAAATGCTGGTTACCAGTATTTTCTCCTTTTCCCACAATGTTTTCAAAAGGCTTCTTTCTCAGGGTCGTTAAAAGTTGGGATTGTGTGGTAAAGGGTTAACAGATGACTTAACTATTTACCACATGACCAGATTTTGAGCTTATCCCAATTAAAAGCATTTGCAGATAACAAAATAAATGTCACTGAAAAAGTGAATTTTGATTTGGGAAGGGTAGAAAACATTGTGAGAAAAGGAGAAAATGCTGGTTACCAGCATTTTCTCCTTTTCCCATAATGTTTTCAAAAGCTTTCTTTCTCCAGGTCGTTAAAAGTTGGGATCGTGTGGTAAAGGGTTAAGGGGCACAACTTCTTTAGAGTAAGAGATAAAACCTGTCCTTTATAGTGGCAATACTTTCACTGAAAAGAATTATTCGTTATATCTCAATAACCCTTTGCCAAAGAGTCCTATGGCCCACAGGCAGAAGGCCTTCAATAGGAATGTAGGAAAAGAAGAAAATGCTGGAAACCATCATTTACTTTTCCCCCAATTTTGTCTACTATGTAAAAGACGATTCCATCATTTGTCAGTTGGTAAAGAATTAATATTTTACCTTTCCATCCACTTTTTCATCATCCTTTCTGCCAGGTGTTCTGGTCTTGCTGACATCTGAAAAAATATCATAAAAATACATAAATAAACCTTTCATCCTAGCTCTTTAACGCACAACAAAATTCTGGACTTGCCAAAATGAAAAATTTTTGCATGACAAAATAAGTGTGACTCAAAAATTCAAATTTGCCTTTCGAAGGGAAAAAAATTCTGATTACCAACATTTTCACCTTTTCAAATAATGTTTTTAAAATCTGTCTGCTTTAGGGTTGTTGAAACCCAGGATTATTAGGCAAAGGGTTAAATAGCCTGACTTGTGTTTATCCACCAAGGAAACATACTTGTTTGACAGAATTTCATGGCTGTATTTCTATTACCTACATTTGAGCTGATAATCAGCATTTTCTTCTTCTTCTACATTGATTTCGATCCTTTCAAAGTTAATTTCAACCATTGGTGCTACATTCATCTTTTGCTAATAAATTTTGTTGTTTGATAAACAGTCAAGACATACATATAATGACGGGTACTATCCAATTTTTACCATAAGCAGATGATCTTTTGCTATCATTCATGTCATAAATTCTCCTTTTAACAAAGCATTTTCATAAGCCTTTTCCCTCTAGGGCATTAAGACACCATATTGTTTGGCATAGGATTAACCCTTTACCACACAATCCCCAGTTTTAACCCTTTCCCAAACAAGCCCTGGTTTTCATGTGTCTGCAGTACAAGTCTTTTGAAAACACTGTGGGAAAAGGAGAAATTGCTCGTAACGAGCAATTTCTCCTTTTCCCACAGTGTTTTCTACCCTTTTTGAGAACTTTCCGCCATTTTCATCAAATTTAAAACTGTCGTCTGCAAACTCTTTCAGTTTGGAAGGGTCTAAAATTTGTCATTTGGGAAAGGGTTAACAACCCCAAGGAAATGGACCAATGAAAACATTGTGAGAAATGGAGAAAATGCTGGTAACCAGCATTTTCGACCTTTCCTACAATGTTTTCAAACCTTTCTAAGAAAAATTTCCCAAATTGTGCTACATTTATTTTGTCATCTGCAAATGCTTTCATTCGGACAAATCTAAATATTTTTTGTTTGGTAGATTTAAACCAGTTTTGGTTGTACCTGAAATACCATTATACAAAATCAGTTTGACAGGCCATGGGCCCAAACAACAGTTCACCGACCTGCGAGGGCTAACCTCTGTGGATGTATGGAAAACTATCAGCAAAACTTAAAAAGAATATTTCCTTACCTCTTATACCCCTGTCGGTACTTTTACTTCTGGATGGCCTAGGGCTGTCTGTCTCTAGTGGCACAAAACTTGGCATGGATGTGGCTACACTGTAAGGTCTCTGTTTCCTTGGTGACATCTTGCTGGGATCTCTCATCTTCACACCTGTCGGCCCACTGCTAGCAACATTGATAGCACTCTTGTGTCTTGAGGGCGGAGTTGAAGCTGGAAGAGACCGCCTAAGCCTGTTCTCTGGGATTGTATTAAGGGCTATTAGGGGACGTGAATTTGTGCAAAAAGTGAGTTACCAATGAGGGAGGGCCAGGTAGTCATAGGTTTAAAATGGATTTGAGAACAGGCCATGGGGTGGAGAAAAAAGAAAAAGAAAAGAAGAAAAAAATGTATTAATAAAATGTTTGACAATTTTGATTTATTTCTTTAACTGGATTACATTGATTATATGCCTCCACCTCTGGATCATGTATCTGAGTAGTTGAACAGCATGCGGGTACAACATAAGCTCATGCAAATAGGTAAACATCCAACAGTCAAAAATAACTTCCTCCTGTCATTCCATTACACATTGACCAAGGAAACAGAAGTTGCAGAACAACATTGACAGAACAAAATTCTTATATGTTACACTATTAGTGCATAAAAGTAACAAGAGTGCTTTTGGTGTATTGTAAGGGATCTATAAACAGGACTGTGAACAAGGAAAATGAATACAGAAATACAGTACATAGACTACATTGAGAATCCAGAGTCCTGAAGCTTTCAAACAAACAAATATGCCTTTCATAATCTTGCCACAAAAAAGAACTATCTTTTAACTTTTTACCAAATGACATTTTAAAATTGTCCATATTGAAAGCAATTGCAGATGACAAAATAAATATGACTCAAAAGAGTAGAAAATGTTGTGGGAAAAGGAGAAAATGCTGGTTACTAGCATTTTCTCCTTTCCAACAACGTCTTCAAAAGTCCAATTTCCCAGGGTCGTTTAAAACTCTGGATTGTGTGGTAAAGAGTTAACTACAATTCATAATTCTATCCCTTCCTCCATTGGAAGTCTAGTCCATGATCAGAGCCAGAGGAAGATACTACAGTATTATGTCAAGAGTTCAAATGATCTTTTCATCGAAAGTATTTAACAATGAAATCACGGAGATAAAAAAATAACAGATTGAATTCCATAAATGGTCTTTGACGCAGCTTTCAACATCATTTCGGTCATATCACAGCAACAGCTCACATTCATAAATGTCCTGGATTTCAAATTACTGGGTTGAGGCTCTGAAGTGTCTTGCAGAAGGAAACTCCCACAAAAACCCAAGTGCTTCCAGTGAGGCTCAAACTTGTGGCCTCCAGGTTACAAGTCCTACACTTTACTACCAAACCACATAGGACACCACCAAAGTAATAGATGCGACTGATTTCCAAAACTGGTCAAACCACAGAGAGCATGTCTGACCCTGAAGCACAACTTCATTTACTTTTGTAGAGTGTAAAACAAGATCTGGATCTGTAAAGTGCTGACAACCCTGAGTAAGAACACTTCTGAAGACATGGTGGAAAGAAGAGAAAAAGCTGATAACAGGTATTTTCTCCTTTTTACACAGTATTTTCTACCTTTCCAAAATCAGTCCAATCATTTGAACCACATTTTATTTGTTTCCTGCATGTGCTTCCAATGTGCATCAGAAAACTTCGTTTTTGGCTTGTACAGAGTTGCGCAAACTTTACTTGTGCTTTACCCCCAAGAGTTGACCAAATTACTCCCCTGCAGGGAAACTTATAAAAAGCATGGGAAATGCAGCAACTATTTGTTTTAGCTTGTATTATGTAAGTTGAAGCTATCAGATCATTTCAACCCTTTACCACACAATCCTGACTTTTAACGACCCTGAGAAAGAAAGCTTTTGAAAACATGGTGGGAAAAGGAGAAAATGCTGGTAACCAGCGTTTTCTCTTTTTCCCACAATGTTCTCTATCCTTTCCAAATCAAATTTCAATTTTGGAGTCACATTTATTTTTTCGTCTGCAAATGCTTTCAATTTTGACAAGCCTAAAAATTTGTAGTCTGGTAAAGAGTTAAGAACAGACTAGAGCCAATAAGGCATAAAGTATAAGCATGGCTATGATAGCATCGTTAGTCACTAAGACTGCACCATCAATATCACAACAAATTTTATGTTGTATGACAAATACATTGTTGCAGACAAGTGCAAAAAATCTTTGTAGAATAGGGATCTACTTGAATTAAGGTTTAATTCATGAATGTTCAGTTAAAGTAAAAACATTGTGGAAAGAGGAGAAACTGCTCATCATGAGCCATTCCTCCTTTTACTAAAATGTTTTCAGAAGTGATCTGATGTAAAGGGAAAAAAAAAAGTCGTCTGCAGGACTTGCTGTTAACCCTTAGTGCCCTGAAACCAACTTATGTTGTTTTTGGAAAAAGTGTAGAACAAGATCAGACTGCACAAACTGTGCAGTCTGATCTTTGATTTACACTGTCTGCTACTACATTACATATTCTAACAGAAACAACCTTGAAATAGCAGCATTTCAGATTATTTTGCCTTATTAAAAAGGTCCAAATCATTAATTCAGCGTTGTGGTGGTTAACTCATTACCACACAACAAAATTTTAGACCAGTCCAACTTAAAAGCTCTTGCAGATGACGAATAAAATGGGGCACAAACAACAGTATCTGTCTATGAGATCTTTGAAAACATTGTGGGAATAGAAGAAAATGCTGGTTACCAGCATTTTCTTCTTTTCCCACAATGTTTTCAAAAGCCTTCTTCTTCCGGAGTATTAAAACTCGGGATTGTGTGGTACAGAGTAAATTCACGGATAAATCAATATGCATCAGACACTATACAGGCTGGTATCAGGCTCCATCAAGCCACTGATATGACTCAACATTGAATCGAATGATTTCTCGGATGAATTTCAGAAGCTTCTTTATTACTATCTGGTCATAATTTTTTACATACTCCTCTAATTCCCCCAACATTTTTTATTTTTGTTCAGTAAATATTTTGTGATCTCCATAAAAAAGATGGCTTAAGTCCAACAAAATTAATACTCATAACAGGTTGAGGCTCCTACAGCAAGACCCTTTGTTTCTTTGGTTTTAAATGTTTTCAAAATAATTTCACTTATACCCTGGCAGCTAGCGAACCTTACCATGTTTTCCTAGGGTTTCTTTAACCATTAACCTCACACAACTTTCTTTCCAAGCCACTAGATGCTTTCTCATATAAACATCATGGAAACAATGTTCAGCAGTGAAAGAGGAATGAATCCTGTCACAATGACTATAATCAATCCCCAGAAGGAATTTGGCCAAGCTGAGGAATCAAACCAGCAAACTCTGGATTTCAAGCCCTGTACATAATGGACTTAATGGGACTGCCAGCAAGATTCTAGTCCTGGTTGTAACAAAAGCACCAAATGCCAACACCAACACTCGGCTGTATTTGCTTAATTTTCAGTAAAAATTCCAATTAAAAAAGGGGACATAACTGTGTCAAAAATACTTTAATGGTTATCTGCCTGTGTTGTATGGGTTCCCCTTTTGATGCTCTACAACTTGTCTGAGTTTATATTAAAATATCCAAGTCTTTGCACGTTGATGACTATGACTATGATGCAGAAAACAACAGGGCTACAGCATTACCCAGATGTTTCCTTTGAAAACAGCCCAGATAATAAAAGCAATTGTTCTTGATGTAAACTCTGTTTTCAAAATGGATTCAGTCATATCAATATGGACAGTGCAACTTTCCACACATTCCTGGAGTTTCTCTTACCAGTGTTTAGTTGCACAACACCCTTTCCAGGCCACTGGCTTCTCTCCCATATAAACATCAACAGAACAATCTTCAAGTAATCTTAACCCTTTCTCACACAATCCCAACTTTTAACCTAACCACCACCAGATAGAAAGCTTTTGAAAGTATCGTGGGGAAAAAAAGAAAATGCTGGTAACCAGCATTTTCTCCTTTTCCCATTATGTTTTCTAACTATCCTTTCAAAGACAAACCCATCCTTTGATCCACATTAAACATGTTGT
Organism: Tridacna gigas; assembly: GCA_945859785.2. Classification (NCBI taxonomy): domain Eukaryota; kingdom Metazoa; phylum Mollusca; class Bivalvia; order Cardiida; family Cardiidae; genus Tridacna; species Tridacna gigas. Next base: position 13,565,428 of record OX244031.2, on the reverse strand, counting down.
CTTGCAAATGCTTTCATTTTGGACAAATCTATAACTTTGTTGTTTGGTAAGTATAATCATGTGATTCTCATATGATCAGTCTTTACTGATGTTTAGCCTTTATTGTTGTTTTAGCCTTTATTGATGTTTAGCCTTTATTAATATTTATATAGCTCCCATCACCACATAAAATAGCAGCCTTTTCTCAAGTACAAAATGTGAGTTTTGTTTTCATTCATTGTTGTTATAAAACAAACTATGAATTACTACTTAACTCTTTACCAAATGACAAAAATTTAAGACTATTCCAAATTCAAAGCATTTGCAGACAACAAAATAAATGTGGTTCAAAAATTGAAGTTTGTTTTGATAAAGGCAGAAAACATCTTGGGAATAGAAGAAAATTCTCCTTTACCCACAACATTTTCAAAGGCCTTCCTTGTCAGGGTGGTTAAAAGTCGGGATTGTGTGGTATAAGGTTAACTTTCTTATATACCGTATTTCACCTAATTATCACACCTGAGTGCCATGCAAAACACTGACAGGGTGCTTTTATTTCATAGCCAATTTCCCGAAATTTAAGCGCCGTCACTTAGAGTAAGTACAGTACTCCGATCCAAGTTTTAGGTAGTGCTGAGTGCAAAAACAACCACCATTTTGAAAGACTCACTGTAATGTACTAATGCAGAATACTGATTTTACTGCTGATCATGATTTATTTGGACATTAAAAATTTAATATCACCGACAATTAGTATGGGACACTGGTATTCAATACTTCAATTTCTTGAAGTTTTTCCAAGTTAGTCAACAAATTTTGTGTTATTAGAAGTCTATAACGTTTTTGGAAGTGTATGTGTGTTTGGATAGTCAAGTGTTAATGACAGCGATTTGTGAAGTATTTTGGATTATGTTGACGCTGTACTGGTAAGTTTATTTATAAGACTCATTAATCATTAATGATTTCCGGAAGTTTGTGTTTGAAAAGTTTTAGTGAAATTATCTTGCGTTTGGAAGTTTGTCATTCCAATTGTCAATTTTAAGGTAACATCGAGTGTTGGTGGGGGTTGTCCGGATGCCTCTGTGGTAAGAAAATATAGTGGGGGCGCTACTATTAGGAAGGGAGCGTTAATTAGGTGAAATACTGTATTCCCTTTCCTGCAGTTCACCAGATCCTGGGATAGGTACATGTAGATATATCAAGATAAATCAAGAGTTTATTTATAAATATTCATGGTCCACAATGAAAAACTATTCTTTCAATATCTTGACTAATTCTGTTGCAAGTACTAGTGACAGAGCCATCATCAAAGGGCCACTCTTACAAGCTCCTTCAGCATTATCTTTTAAACATTTATTAGCAAGGTTTCAAGACAATCACAATTCTGTTTGCAGAGAAAAGGCTGATCACGAAATAGGATGAAATACAAAATTACATGCTACAAAAGGAATCTTCAATCTTCTGTGTCAATGTAAAACAGTTTCTCCAGTAACTCTCTACCAGACTGCAAAATTTTAGCCTCATGCAAATCGAAAGCATTTGCAGATGACAATTTCGCTGTGGCTTAAATGGTGCAATTTTTCTTTGATAGGGTAGAAAACATTGTGGGAAAAAGAGAGAATGCTGGTTACCAGTAGTTTCTCCTTTTCCCAAAATGTTTTCAAAAGGCTTCTTTCCTGGATCATTAAAAGGCAGCATTGTGCGGTAAAGGGTTAGTTTGCTTGTTTGTTGGATCTTTACCGCCATTATCAACATTACTTCAATTATACATGGTGCCTATCCATGCTTTCCTGGAGTTTTTGCTATCAGTACTTTCCATAATATTCTTCCCAAGCCACTGACTGCTCAAGATCAGACTGTATATCTGATACAGTCTGAACACACACCACAACCTACACTGCCTGCAATACCAAAGTACATTTCGAGCTCTGCAGAACCCTCTATGTGCCAAATACTTTGTCAAAAAACAAAATTCTGCAATCTCCTCATCACTTTTTGACCAGCATACCATTAACCCTTTACCACACAATTGCGAGTTTTGATGACCCTGAAGAAGAAAGCTTTTGAAAACATTGTGGGAAAAGAGAAAATGCCAGTAACCAACATTTTCTTCTTTCCCACAATGTTTTCTACCCTATCAAACATGGAAATCACCATGTAAGCAACATCTAATGTGTCGTCTGCAAATGCTTCAAGTTTGGTCCAGTCCAAAATTTTGTTGTTTGATAAAGAGTTAAATAGCTGACAGTGTAGATACATGATACTGCAGACTTGTGCAGTCTGATCTATCTGCATAGCAGCTTAAGATGAACTTGGCAGTCCAAGTAAAAAGTAATTGAAAGCTGAAGGAATTCCCTTACCCATTAAGGACTCGGCCCCTGATCTGAAGCTTCCAGTACCAACCTTATTGATGGTACCTGTAGAAGAGAAGTCTGGGCTTCTTTTCTGGTAGAGCACACTGGTCGACACAGACAATTGTTTGGAGGGTGGGGATTCGCCCGGGTAACCTATACAGTATATAGCATACAACAATGCAGTAACAGAATGCACAAAATGCAGCAAAACCAAAAGATGCAATAAAGAGTAAAGGCTCATTCTGACATAGACTACAGTAGAAATGATACAAAGTATTGTAAAGGATAGAAATATTACAATTTTACTCAAAGAATTTCAGGCAAAGTTTCATTTTATTCATGCAAACTAAAAATGCCAGCTGAAAAATGGTGGTAGTTGGCAATTTCTGTAACTGCAACAATGTTTTTGAAAGCAGTATGTAGCAAACGTACAGAAAAAAAATCTATTATGATAACTCTTTACCGAACGACAAAATTTTAGAATCCACCAAATTGAAAGTACTAGCAGACGACTAATTAAATGTAGCTAAAATGATGACTTCTGTCTTTGGTAGGGTAGAAAACATTCTGGTTACCATCATTTTCTCCTTTTCCCACAATGTTTTCAAAAGCCTTCTTCTTCAGGGTTATTAAAACTGAATTGCATGGTACAGGGTTAAAGAAGAGTGTTCACTTATCTTGATCAAAATAAGCCTCTACATTGTCACAACATCAGATAAGAAATTGAAAAATAAAAATTTACAAAAACAATAAAAATAAAAACATATTAATTTAATAAAGCAAAAAAATGGCAAAGTAAGAGAAACATTTCAATAATAATAGCTGGAAGATTTTTCAAGCACAAGTTATATCGAAGTTAGCAAAAGAATATCCTATACTTTTTTATCATAAATGCAGTGCTGTAAAATAAAATCATAAAAAGAACTTTGAGAAATAAACTCTATATCAAACAACAAAAATTGAAGACCTGTTCAGACTGAAAAAGCATTTTGCAGACAGCAAAACAAATACATGTATGATCTAAAATTCAAATTTGTTTTTGTAAGTTTAGAAAATGTTGGAAAAGAATAAAATGCTGGTTACCAGCATTTTCTTCTTTTTCCACAATGTTTTCAAAAACCCTCTTCCACGGGGTTGTTAAAAGTCTGGATAGTTTGGTAAAGGGTCAATTCAAACAGGTACGGATAAAGAAGAGTGTTAGCTGTTAAAATGTTTAATTAGAATAGAAATTTCAGTCAGTAAAAAAGAAACAACTGTAATCATTTCAAGGCAGAATTTGCGAAAAATCATTGTACAGATATCAGATCTCAAGTCTAAAAATTTCTGCAGTGTGTCTTTACCCTTTATCACATGACAAAATTTTGAACTCGTTCATATTGAAGCAATTTAGACGACAATTCAAATGTTTCTCAAATGATGGTATCTGTCCTTGGTAAGGTAGAAAACATTGTGGAAAAAGGAGAAAATGCTGGTTACCAGCATTTTCTCCTTTTCCCACAATGTTTTCAATAGGCTTCTTTTTCTGGGTCGTTAAAAGTCGGGATTGTTTGGTAAGAGGTTAAAGTACCTTGACTCCTTACCAGATGACCTTTCTTCAGACTCATCTATACTTAAACATTTGCAGACAACAAATTAATCATGCCTCAAATGACATGAATCATCTTTGATAAGACAGAATTGTAAAGGGCTACAGTCATACTCAGGACTGATTGGGTTAATCAGTACCTCGCCTGGCATATTTCACTTGCTTGTGTACAAAGTGTAGATCAAGATAAGACTGCACATATCTACAGTGCTGCACATATCTACAATTCTATATTTTTAACAACTTTAAAATTGCAATATTGGGGTCTTTTCTATGACTTATAAAATATCTATTTCAGCCACAGGAGAAGCTCCACTGTAATGCTCAATTTTTTCTCTTACCACAATGTTTTTTTGGATGTATTAATGTATAAGCCTTTAGCTCACATTAACTATCCCCAATTTAACAGGATGTTTTAAAGTTCTATGCTGCGAACTTGTTTCAGAAAGTAACATTTCAAAGGTCAAGCTATCAAATTGAGTTTGGTATGCTAGAAGCATTTATGCCAAACCAATGAATAGTCAAATGAACTTTTGTTGCCTTAAGTATCTCTAACAAATGCTTGGCTAGGATTTCAATCATAATCATGCAGGGGAAATAACTGTGTGAACGAAGCTGGTACATGTATTACACTACAGCCAATACTAGCGCTCTGATTACATATCTACAATCATAATACAGGCTTTAAGGGTAGAAAGGGAGATAACTACAGCTCACAAACAGTCTGTCAGTATGTAGCTCTTAGCATTACTGTCAAATATGTATGAGAAATATACATTTTATTTATTGAGTATAGTTAAGGTTAAAATATAACTGATGAAACACAGCAGATTCATCACACTTATCTTTTTCTTTCCTACAGCTATACATGCCTATACATCCACAGTACGTAGCTTATAAAACCAATATGACTAACAAAGAATTGTTTATTTTTTTATCCACAACTGAAAAACTTTTAAAATTTTACATGCCTTGATAGATTAAAGTTGATTGTACTGACATAAATAAACAAAAAACTCCAACATGCATGATAAACTAAATGTTAGCACAATATCACTATCTTCTAGCACCACAAGCAAAATCAAAACATCTATCAATCAAGCAAGCATTTTCTATAAAGGGAAGTAATTCTAATGTGCTCAAGCCCTGTAGGTGCTATTTGAATCATCTTCTACACATAGTTTCAAAAGAAATCTCAAATAGGTATGTACACATAAATAGTTACTGGTATAGCAACACAATTTTTCTAAAGCACAGAATCACTTCCAAGACCTGCACAATTTTTCTAAAGTATGAATAACTTCACAGACCTAAAAGTTAATTTCTCACATCAGCCCTACATGATAAATTTTGTTAGTCAAGAAACTGAATTCATTGTCTTGCAAACATTCAGATTTCAACTGGATCTTAGCAGATCTATACAGTATATCAATTTCACTTACTGATGATATTTTGCCGGATATTTAGTCAATCTATAAATCTTAATCATATAACCAAGAAATAATGGCAGCTAAACTTGCACATATTATTACTGGTAGTCAGTTTATCTAGTGCATGCAAGTCATTTTAGTTAGTGCCTCTTAACTAAGGATGTAAGCTTTTGTTTTCAAAAGTGGTCTACTGGAAGACCAAGGTAGTCTGCACCATTAGCTGTGTAAAGGAACAAGGTAACAATAGACCTGTCACCTACGGTATGTCAATCTTCTACCGAAAACTAGAAAACCCAATTAAGTTTTGCTAAATCATCTTTGAATTACTGTTGGCAACACTGATACAGATTTATCAGTACTTTAAAATGCAACAGTATGTACCAGTAGTCCTTTAACCCTTTACCAAACAACAAACTTTCAGACTTGTCCAAATTGAAAGCATTTGCAGACGACAAAATAAATGTGACGCAAAAACTGAAATTTGTGTTGGGAAGGGAAGAAAACATTGTGGGAAAAGGAGAAAATGCTGGTTACCAGCATTTTCTCCTTTTCCCACAATGTTTTCAAAAGGCTTTTTGTTCAGGATCGTTAAAACCCATGATTGTGTGGTAAAGAGTTAATCCTTTCCAATGTTTGAAATAACAGACAGTTACTTTTTTTTTTTTAATTTGAAAGTTGAGCACAAGACCAAACCGTGTTGTTCTTTTTTCTCTTTTTCATTTAAATCCTCCTTTTCATCTTAGTCTTTAATCCAATTTTGAAAAACTTTAAAAAAGTTTACATCCTCTTTTTCAGAAACTGTTCAGTATTTAACTCATTACATCCTGTAACAGATATGCAGCACACAACTAGAAAACATCCAAGTAAAACAGGTATAATCAGTATCAAATAAGGTTACCTTTAGAAATATTTAACCCTTTACCTCACAACTCAGAGTTTTAATGACCAAAGAAAGCAGCCTTTTGAAAACATTGTGGGCAAAGGAGAAAATGCTGGTAACCATCATTTTCTCCTTTGCCCACAATGTTTTCTACCTAGTCAGAGACCTTGAGCTCATTTATACCAATGTTAATTTTTTTTGTTTGCATATATTTTGAATTTGGGGGAGTTTAAAACTTACAGTGTGGGAAAGGGTTAAGCAAAAGGAGATTCTACTCATTTCAAGCAGTTTTCCCTTTTGCAATGCTGCATGTTAAAAAAAAAATACAGGATATATTGAGTTAACATAAATGGACCTAGTACAGGCTAAATACCAGAGGTAGAGTTATATACAATGATCCAATGATCCAATGTTTTCAGAAAAAGATAGAAAATGAATTGTTAGTTTATTTACAACATGTCATTGTTCATTATATTTTTTCTGTTTGCTATTTCATTGATGAATATTTAGCCTTTCTCATCATGATTCCAACCAATTCTATAATTTGAGGGAAACTAAGGCAATGCCAACCCCATGGAGTGTTCTCAAAGGGTTTTTTTTTTTTGTTCCTTTGACAATTTTCATCATATGGGCAGAATTTGATCCATAACCAAATTAACAGCACTTAAAAAGGCAAAATTAGAAAATTAAAGAAAAGATGGTCCAGAATAGAAATAAAATAGGTTTTGCAACCCTAAAAGAGCCCAACAAAATCAAGGGTTATACAGATTTACAAAATTAAATGTATTTTGACAAAATTTATGGCATTTTGCTTAAGATTTATTGAAATACCATAGTTAGTATCAGTCTTAATCACAGATGTTTTAATTATACTGAAACTGAAACTTATTGAGGTGTTTAATAATCTAAGAAAAAAGTGAACTAAACATATGGTTGACAAACAAATGACTCATGCTCTGGCAAAACAGGGCTTAGTGCATCTCTAGTGCAAGTCATGAGTCCATTTTGTCCAACAACCAACTGAATCACGAGGTAAACTGGTCATTGGACATGCAGAGAATTGACCAAAAAGCGGACTGCACAGGCTGACATGAGTTGATACTTTTGCAGATATGTTAAGCACTCTTTTTACAGAGCATGGCTCAGATACATTCAATCATGTCTTCAGGAGACAGCTTTTTGACGACAAAAATTTGATGGAGCAAATACTCTTAAACAGAAATATCCCAATTTTCCTAATATTTCCCTGACTATACCTAAATCTGCGTTATATACATCCATATTTTTAAGTTATAATCCATCTTGTCTTAATGACAGGGTCTGAAAGTCAAGACTTGAGTTAACCCTTTACCACACAATCCCGACTTTTAACAACCCTGAGAAAGAGGCCTTTTGAAAACATTGTGGGAAAAGGAGAAAATGCTGGTAACCAGCATTTTCTCCTTTTCCCACAATGTTTTCTAACCTGTCAATGACAAATTTCATCACCGGGGCCACCTTCAATTTGTCGTCTGCAAGTACTTTCAATTTGGACTAGTCTAAAATTTTGTCGTCTGGTAAAGAGTTTAAGTGAATATGATTAAAAAAAAATTGTGCAAGTCTATATTTACATCTGATTTGATATTTTCAGGAAAAATGGAAACTGACATGTCATAAGTTAGAAGTAGGATGGAGAGTAACATACCAATACCCTGTGTGAGTTTGTTAATATCTATACAACAGTGTCGGCGAACTACACTGCTTGCCGACACTGCCCGTCGATGAAAGTAAGAGTCATAGTCGGAGCTGTTAGGTGAGCGTCTAAGCGTGCTTTGTGAAGAAGAACGCCTTGAATCTAGCGGTAAGCACACTTCACGCGGAGTACGGCTACCAAAGCCGAGTACATGTTTTCTCCCACCTTTTCTACCATGAGCCTTCCATTGTTCATATCTTGTCAAACGTTCTTTTGCTTTGCTCAATATTGCTTCTTTCTTGGCCTACAAAACATTAAGAAAATAAAATTGTATATCTTTGTTTCTTGTCCAGGAAATAAAATGCATAACTATCAAGTTCAAGATCCGCTAAATCAAGCATTCAAGAAAACACATTTGCCACTGTAAATGTTCCAGAAAAAACAAGACCTTACCGTAACCTAAACTGCACAATTTAGATTTTTCCAAATTAAAAACTTTGAAGGAAAACAAAAACACTCCATTATCAAGACTCAGCTGTATGTAATCACTCTAAACTTACAAATTGTGCTTAAATTCTGAACCACTGGTAATGTCAAAGATCTCTTTTTCTCAACTTTTTCCATTTTCCAGCAGAACATCACTTCTGAAAACAACGTGTGTGACAAAAGGAGAAATTATTGATAAACGTGTATCCAAGAAAGTAAATGTAGATTCAAAATAAATTCTCCATATTTTACAAGACTGTTTCCAAAATTGTCTGTACCAAATCGGGAGAAATAAAGTTAACCCTTAACCACATGAAAATTTTTAGCCTTGTCCAGTTCCAAAGCATTTGCAGATGAAAACTTAAATGTTGCTCTTATTGTATAACTTGTCTGATAGAGTTGAAAACATTGTGGGAAAAGGAGAAAATCCTGATTACAGCATTTTCTCCATTTCCCACATTTTCAAAACTCTCCTTTCTCAAGAGTGTTAACCCAAAAAGCACTGGAACCAACTTGTCTGTGCATACAGTGCAGATCAAGATCAAACTACACAGAACATGCAGTCTGATCTTGGATCTACACAGTCTGCTACTTTGTCACGTATTCTGGTACAAAACAACCTTGAAATGACAATATTTTGGATATTTTTCCTCATAGAAAAAGTCCAATGCATTAACTCTTTACCAAATGACAAAATTTTAGACCCATCCAAATTGAAAGCATTTGCAGACGACAATTTCATTGTGACTCAAATGATGCGATTTCTCTTTTATCGGGTAGAAAACATTATGGGAAAAGGAGAAAATGCTGGTTACCAGCATTTTCTCCCTTTCCCACAATGTTTTCAAAAGGCTTCTACTTTAGGGTCATTAAAAGTCGGGATTGTGTGGCAAAGGGTTAATTCAGTGCTGTAAGGGTTAAAAGTTGGGATTGCTTTGGTGGAATTGTGTTGTAAAGGGTTAACCCTTTCCCAAACAAGCCCTGGTTTTCACGTGTCTGCAGTACAACTCTTTTGAAAACACTGTGGGAAAAGGAGAAATTGCTCATAACGAGCAATTTTTCCTTTTCCCACAGTGTTTTCTACCCTTTTGGAGAACTTTCCGCCATTTTCATCAAATTTGAAATTGTCGTCTGCAAGCTCTTTCAGTTTGGACCAGTCCAAAATTTGTTGTTTGGGAAAGGGTTAAACAGGGTACTGGCGCTCAGTGCAAGGCAATGTGTATGTGCTCACTGGTTTTGCTATTAGTACGATTGGATAACTAACCCTTTCAGCCCCATACGCAAAAATAGCCACTTTTGCAGACAGCATAATCAAGATCAGACTGTGCTCAATGTGCAGTCTGATCTTGGATCTAAACCTTCTAATAGCTTAGTAAATTGTTTCTGAGATTAAAGGACTGTCCTCTCAGGCTTCCAAACAGGGCAAGTTTATACATTAGGAATTAAAAGAGTGACACCTGACCATGATTACACTTAGTCTAGTTTTAGTATCATTAAAGGCCTAATAGCTGCCAGAAGTAAACAATGTGGACGTTTAAATGTATTTGAATATAACTCATACCATTTCTACGTATGTAGATTATGGTGAAGATGACAGTCTGTTATAATAAGTTTGGTCCATGGATTAGTCACTGGCAGAAAAACGAAATTTAAAACTAGATTAAAAGTTGCCAGGTCCATCTGTCTTTTGTGTACCTTTTTACCTGATCTGAAAATTCATTTTTCTGCCAGCATCTAATACTTGGACACACCGTACAATAACAGAATGTCATCTTCATAATAATGTCAGTACTTTTAACCCTTTCCCAAACAAGCCCTGGTTTTCACGTGTCTTCAGTACAAGTCTTTTGAAAACACTGTGGAAAAGGAGAAATTGCTCGTTACGAGCAATTTCTCCTTTTCCCACAGTGTTTTCTACCCTTTTTGAGAACTTTCTGCCATTTTCATCAAATTTAAAATTGTCGTCTGCAAACTCTTTGAATTTGGACCAGTCCAAAATCTGTTGTTTGGGAAAGGGTTAAATGGTATGATTTAAATTTATATCCATTTCAACACTTGCACTGCTTACTTTTGGACCCTTCTGAGCCTTTAGTAAATTTCTGATTCTCTCTGCCATCTACCTTCTCACTAATTACATCCTACAGCTTGTCAAAGACAACTTTTGAAAACATTGGAGAGAATGTACAAATTGTGTTCTAACAAGCCATGTTTTATCTGTATGTATTTTTTTTCACATCCAGATCAATAATCTGTATTTTACATGAATGTTTTCAAAGTGATCTGCTGCCAGTCTGATTCAGGAGATAGCAAGTGATCTGTAAATTTGAAGCATTTTCTTTACCAGAAACACATGTAACCTTAACAAGAGTAATAGGTAGCTCTGTATCTTAATACAGGTTTATTTCTGCATTTTCATCTTTGTTTTGAACAAATACTGCTTTTACAGATATTTAAAAAGGACATTTGAAATGAGGGTACATTCAGGAAAAGCTATACTGCCTAGCCAATTAGTATATATCTAAAAGCAGTGATATGTGTTTAACTCTTTACCATATGACAACATTTTAGACTGGTCCAAATTCAAGGCATTTGCAGACGACAAATTAAATGCTGCTCACATGATTGGATTTGTTTCTGAAAGGTAAGAAAATATTGTGGGAAAAGGAGAAAATGCTGGTTACCAGCATTTTCTCCTTTCCCCACAATGTTTTCAAAAGTCTAACATCCCAGGGAGGTTAAAACTCGTCATTGTGTGGTAATGGGTTAACACTAGTTCCAAAAGCATTTTGCTTACATCACCACCAGCTACAATGGATTTATTCGCGCCTTTCCTGGGTTAAACCAGTGCTTTGTCAGGGCTATGCAGACCATGAAATGTGACAAGCGCAGCAAGAGGAGAATAAATGTGCGTACAAGGGGTGAGATTTTTGCAGTCTATTGCATCATATCCTATGGTTACACCACTGCCTATTGTTGACAGTCCTCAAGCAAACATCTGCTTCCAAACTTAACCCTGTACCACATAATCCCGACTTTTAACAACCCTGAGAAAGGAATCTTTTGAAAACATTGTGGGAAAAGGAGAAAATGCTGGTAACCAGCATTTTCTCCTTTTCCCACAATGTTTTCTACCCTACCCAAAACAAGTTTAAATATTTGAGCAACATTTATTTTGTCGTCTGCAAATGATTTCAGTTTGGACAAGTCTAAAATTTTGTCATTTGGTAAAGAGTTAATTCAAGCCAATCAGCTGCTCTTTACATCTCCATGTCATCACTTTACCTCTTGCACAAGACTTTTTATGTCTTACAGAAGACTATTTTTAGAAAACATTGAGAAATCATTTTTTTTTTAGCTGCTGTATTTTCACTTGTATTCATATGGTAAATTTTATCTTCTGAACATTTACTTCAGAGTTTTCACAGGTACATTTTCAAAACGAACTAATTTGTTAGTTTGTATTGGAGGTTAATGCCATTTTTTATCAGGTCCTCATATCACAGGGGCCAGTGCACATACACATTGGTTCCTAGCTTTCTCACACCAGTACTGACACAACTTTCTTTCCAAGTCACTGACTACTTTTCTCACATGCATCAGAGGTGAGAGACGAAACATTGTTGGAAAGAAAGTTTGCTGCAGCCAGATATGGAACTCGAAACCACCAGGTTACAAGTCAGATACACTAACCGCTGAGCTCCCTGGCTGGGTGTCAATGATTTAACCCTTTACCACACAATACCGACTTTTAACAACCCTGTGAAAGAAGCCTTTTAAAAACAATGTGGGAAAATGCTGGTAACCAGCATTTTCTCCTTTTCCCACAATGTTTTCTACCCTTCCCAAAACAAACTTCAATTTTTTAATCACCTTTATTTTGTCACCTGTATATGCTTTCAAATTGGACGCATCTAAAATTTTGTCGTTTGGTAAAGAGTTAAGCCTTTACCAAACAAAAAATTGTTAGACTTGTCAAAATCCAAGGCATATACACATGACGAATTAACTCAAATGATGCACAATGTCGGTGAGAAGGTAGAAAACATTGTTGGAAAAGGAGAAAATGCTGGTCAACAGCACTTTCTCCTTTTTCCACAATGTTTTCAAGAGTACTTTTTTTGTCAGAGTCAATAAAGCACGAGATTGTTTGGTAATGGGTTAAAAAAAAGTCTCCTGCAAGATCTTAAAGTCAACTACACAAGGTCATGTGTTAGAAAGACTCTTTCAAATCAAAAATGGTATATGAAATTACAAATTAACCCTTTACCACACAATCCCAATCCACAATCCTGAAAAAAAAAAAGACTTTTAAAAAATTATACATTTTCTCCTTTCCCTACAGTGTTTTCTACCATGTAAAAGATAGAAATCATCATTTTGGCCACATTTGATTTGCAGCCTGCAGACGCTTTCAATATGGACAAGTCTATCATTCTGACATTTGGTAAAGATTTGATTCTTTAACAAACAAAGAAAATTTTAAACTAGCCAAATTTCAAAACATTTGCAGACAACAAATTGAATGTGGCTCAAATTATAGGATTTTTCTGTGTAAGGATGGAAAACATTGATTTTCTCCTTTTCCCATATCCCCCCCCCCCCCCCAACTTCAGGGTTGTTAAATTCGGGATTGTGTGGTAAAGGGTTGAATAAAACACTGCTCTTGTGTTCTGTCCTCATTTACAACAATCTGTGCCATATAAGAACACACTCTTAAATAACATTTTAACTTTCCTTCTTTTTTATTTTATATCTCGTAAACCCCTGAACTTCGTACAAGATAATTAGGTTTGATAAAGGGAGGGAACTGAAAAGTCTTATCCGACACGATGTAAAATTCAGGCTTTGTCTAGGGATTAAGTTGACCTGCAGTGCTGATGTCAAAAGAATGTCATCTATGCAATGATAAGTGTTAAACATGTTTCTTTCATGACCAAATTTAAGATGGCAATGTCATATTAATGCATATGAAATCATTGTCTAAACAAACAATACACACATGTATGCCATTTGTCATCCTAGCATACTTTGCACACTTACTGTACCTTGATGTTTTGCAAAAAAAAAAGAGAAAAATAGAAAGAAAACATAAAAGGTTGGACTATTGTGGTTCAACTGTTCTGAATGCTTTATTTGCAGACACAATATTGACTTTACTGCATGCATAAAAAGCCCAGTCATCTCCACTTAATCAGATGCGTCAGTGCGAACTGAGATATCCTTTTTTTGTAGATAATGTTGTGCTTGAGATAGTTTGCTTACTATTCTTGCTCTTGCACTTGTTCTGTTTTGAAGATTTAAATTAAATTAAGTAATAGAACCATTTACCGTTTAGGGCTTCCTTACCTACTCTTTAACCCTTTACAACACGACAAAATCTCGGGCAAGTCTGAACTGAAAGCATTTGCAGACATCAATTTCAGTGTGTCTGTAATGATGGGATTTTTGTTTGATGGGTTACAAAACATGGTTACCAGCATTTTCTCCTTTATCCACATTGTTTTCAAAAGGCTTCTTCCTCAGGGTCGTTAAAAGTTGGCATTGTGCGGCAAAGTGTTAAATAAAAAAACTATATTGTATGTATCATTTTGTACACAAACTCGTATTTATAGTCAATCCTGACCTAAGCAGCATCCAATGGAAACAAACAAAACCGACCTCTCACAACAAGTGACTGTATAAAAAAGATTACTATCAAATGGAAAACCCATAAATGTGAAACTTAGAATGTTGGCCGCTTTATGAAAGATGGCTGCTGAAAGAGTGGATACATCTTACAGTAAATTCCTATTGTTAACAACTTGTACTACAATCCCATTTTTGTGCATTTCAAAAAAAAAATTGTATATCAACATTTCCTGAGATAAAAATCAAATGGATGTACATTTCAAACATGAAGTTTTAAATAAAAGTAGCTACTAGAGTGTTACAGAATGAAATTAATTTTTCGCTTTTATCAAAATATATCACCACTCGTTATTGTCAGTTTATCATGAACAATTCTTATGACATGCAGCACATGCAAGTTGTAGATTGTTACCGCAGCATATCTTTCCCACTTTTGTTTTAACTTCTCCATTGCTCGTTTCTACAAAAAATATCAACTTGGATGTCTGGGAAGCTATCGACTTAGAGTTGCATCTAAAGCAGCTCATTTGAAATTTGAATTTAAAGCCTAAAAAAAACCACAGAAGGCACTTTATATACAGTCTGTCTTCAAAGGCTCTAATTGAGATCCCTGTAGCAATTATGCTCCATTTGGAGACTAACCTGAAAGACTACTCTTCACTGTTTCTATTGATGTCCTCCAACTACAGGATTTGTTTCAAGAATTGACCAAAGGTTAAATGAACTTGTATAAATTTACAACTATTTAAATCATATTTTCATATCATGCTTGTTGACTTCTTTCACTAATTCTCATGCAATGATCCTTTAACCCTTTACCAAACAATCCTACTCTGCAAAAAAGACTTTTTTTGTTAAAACATCATGGGAAAAGAGGAGACCAGCATTTTCTTTTTCCACACTGTTTTCTGCCCTGTCAAAGGCAAATTTCCTTATTCAGGCATATTCCATCTAGTGGCTGCAAATGCTTTTGGTATGAAGGGGTCTAAAATTTTGTCATCTGGTAAAGAGATAAAAACCATTTTACAAAGATCTTCATTAATTCTTTACCACACAATCCCGAGTTTTAACAGTCCTGAAGAAGAAGCTTTTTGAAAACATTGTGGGAAAAGGAGAAAATGCTGGTAACCAGCATTTTCTTCTTTCCCCACAATGTTTTCCACTCTACCAGAGACAAATTTCATCATTTGAATCACAATTTGTTGTCTGCAAATGCTTTGAATTTGGACAAGTCTGTAATTTTGTCGTGTGGTAAAGAGTTAAATACAGAAACAAGAGGTTACCATATATAGCAAGGCACTATCTTTGCTTTCACAACAATGTTTAAGATTTTGGATTTAAGCTTAGTTCTCAAGCTGACTTGATATTAAATGACGGAATTTCAGAATCATCCAAGTTGAAAACGTTTGCAGAAAACAAATAATAATGCTCTAATGATGCTTTCATACAGTTCCAAACTGAAAGCATTTGCAGATAACAAATGTGCCTGAAAAACTGAAATTCCTCTTTGGAAGTGTAGAAAAACTTTGTGGGAAAAGGAGAAAATGCTGGTTACCAGCATTTTCTCCTTTTCCCACAATGTTTTAATAAGCCAACTTTCTTTGGGTTGTTAACACTCTGGATTGTGTGGTAACGAGTTAAGTGAAATGAAATCCTAAAATATCTATCAAAATATTTACCCTGTCAATTTCATCCTGATTTCTCCTTCTTTCCTCCACTTGTTTTCGTCTTTCCTCCTCACGACGTTTGAGCTCTTCAATCTTCTTTCGACGTGCTTCCAGTTGCTTCTCTCTGTTTTCTTGGGCCAGTCTTTGCTGTTCTCTCATTTCTTCTATTTTCTTCTGTCGTTCTTCTGCAAGCCTCACTTGAGCCTGGCGAATTCTTTCCTCCCTGTCTTTGTCTTTCTCCCTTTTGGCTGGGTCTATAATAACAAGAATGAAAACAAAACACTGAATAAATTTCTTTCAGTAAATTTGAACTCTTCAGCTAAAAGATCACTTTAGGATGCTACAAACAAACTAACAAAGTATTAGACCTTGTGGTTGATTCTATAAAGTTTCCTCTACATTCAGACTGTTAGACCAATCATTCTGGTACTCACAAAAATTTTCAACAAAGTTGTTTTAATTCCTCTTAACCCTTTAACACACAATCCCTACTTTTAATGACCTTCAGGAGGAGAGCTTTTGAAAACACTGTGGGAAAAGTAGAAAATGCTGGTAACCAGCATTTCCTCCTTTTCCCACAATGTTTTCTACCTGTTAAAAAACAAATTCTATTTGAGTAACATTAAATTTTGATGATGTCTACAATGTAAATGATTTGAACTTGGACCAGTCTGAAAATTTGTTGTTTGGTAAAAGTTAACTTTGAGGCTTTGACCATTGATAGGTTTTGAAAATACAAAACAAAAAAAAAAACATCAAATTGCACATCCTGAGTCACTCAACCTTTTGTAACAATTTTTTCATCATAGAATATATCACATGTACACTTAAAAGGCCCAGAAGCAACCAAAATAACACGGCAGGAGTTAAAATGTATTTAAATTTAATTCATACCATTTAAAAGTATGGAAAATATAGTGAATATGACAATGTGTCATTATAAGGTCGGTCCAAATGTTAGTCACTGGCAGAAAAGTGAATTTTAAAATCAGATTAAAAAGTTAAAAAAAGACAGACTGACCTGGCAACTTTTAACCTAGTTTTGAAATTAATTTCTCTGCCAGCAACTTACACTTGGACCAACTGTAAAATATGAGATCATCATCTTCACAATAATTTCCATGCTTTTAAATCTAATGATTTGAATTTGAATGCATATTAACACCCACTTTGTTTACATTTGGCAGCTATTGTTACTTTAACTTGAGTGTTTTTCTTAGCCTAAATATTCAATATAACAATAACAGTCTATCTGAAAATAGGTCAAAGGTTAACCTATTTGAAAATTTGAAAAAGTTTAACTCTTCACTGCATGACAATATTTTACGCTCATCTAATTTGGAAGCATTTGCAAATGACAAATTTATTTCAGCTCTCATTGAAATGGTAGAAAACCTTGTGGGAAAAGGAGGAAATGCTGGTTACCAGACTTTTCTTTTTTTTTTTCTACAGTGTTTTAAAAGGCCTTCCCTTTCAGAGCTGTTGAAAGTCAGGATTGTGTGGTAGAGATAACCCTTTACTACACAATCCAAGTTTTAACTAGAAGCCACCAGAAAACATTTTTGAAAAAGGAGAAAATGCTACCAGCATTGGTGGCATTTTTTCCTTATCCCACAATGTTTTCTTCTCCTGCAGACACAAATACCATCATTTCAGCCACATTTAAATTATCGCCTGCAATTGCTTTCAATTTGGACCAGTCTAAAATTTTGTCGTTTTGTAAACAGTTAACCCTTTCCCAAACAAGCCCTGGTTTTCACGTGTCTGCAGTACAAATCTTTTGAAAACACTGTGGGAAAAGGAGAAATTGCTCGTAATGAGCAATTTCTCCTTTTCCCACAGTGTTTTCTACCCTTTTTGATAACTTTCTGCCATTTTCATCAAATTTAAAATTGTCGTCTGCAAACTATTTCAATTTGGACCAGTCCAAAATTTTGTCGTTTGGTAAACAGTTAACATAAAATTATCACTTGAAGACTCTTTTTTGTACTTTGGCTCATTCTTGGTAAGTTCTAATACCATTTAATTTCTGGTTCTTTTTATTTTTCACCCTGTCTGCCACATAGGTCACTTGAACAAAATTAACAAACAACATGAACAACCTTTGTACACCCAACCTAAGGAGCTGCATCTGAAATTCAATCTTATTCACAAAACAATTCTTAACTCTTTCCCAAACAACAAATTTTGGACTGGTCCAAACTGAAAGAGTTTGCAGACGACAATTTTAAATTTGATGAAAATGGCAGAAAGTTATCAAAAAGGGTAGAAAACACTGTGGGAAAAGGAGAAATTGCTCATTACGAGCAATTTCTCCTTTTCCCACAGTGTTTACAAAAGACTTGAACTGCAGACACATGAAAACTAGGGCTTGTTTGGGAAAGGGTTAATGAGAAAATCTTTGACTTGATGACTAACATACAGTTGACACAAAGACAGAAAGTTTTTACCCTCGAAGAATTAAAGTCATATTAATTTTTTTTTCATTATATTAATATTAAATACTTTTTGACAAGAAATCTTTGAACTTCTGAAGGGCATACAGGCAAGAGACAGTAAGCATTTTCTTCCTTCAGAAAGGCATATTAACCCTTTCCCAAACAAACCCTGGTTTTCAGGTGTCTGCAGTACAAGTCTTTTGAAAACACTGTGGGAAAAGGAGAAATTGCTCGTAACGAGCAATTTCTCCTTTTCCCAGTGTTTTCTACCCTTTTTGAGACCTTTCAGCCATTTTCATCAAATTTAAAATTGTCGTCTGCAAACTCTTTCAATTTGGACCAGTCCAAAATTTGTTGTTTGGGAAAGGGTTAATTTTTTTTTTTCTAATTCATGTATTATATTGCTAAATACTTGATGTTAGAATATGATCTATTGTACACATTGTTACTGTTAAGACTCATCCTTGACCATGTTGAAAGCATTTGCAGTTGAAAATTTTTAAATGTAGCTGTTAATTAATATGGAATTTGTCTTTGATATGATAGAAAAATTCTTGGCAAAAAGAGAAATGTTTTCTACCTTTTCAATGCCAAATCCTATTATTTTAAGTCTTTACCACAGGGCAAAATTTTAGGCTTGTCCACACTGGCAGCATCTGCAGATTACAAAATGTGGCTCAAATAGGGAAATTTGTGTGAGAAATGCTGGTTATCAGCATTTTCTCCTTTTCCCACAATGTTTTCTACAGGCCTCTTCCTTAGGGTTGTTATGCCAATATGTCCAAGTCTTAAGTATTGCAGTCTGGTAAAGAGTCACAAAGTACAGCTGCACTTGCATAGAACAGCTTCTGTTAGACTGAAATCAATATAAAATGCAGGACTGCAGCTCATTTCTATTTACCCACTCAAGCTGTGTTGTCTGGTGCACAGTTTTTAACCCATAGAGAATCTAAGAATAGTGCAGATCCAAAATCCCCTTTCAGAAATCTGTGCAATCCGATCTTGATCTACAGTCCACCATTGAAATTAACATATTGAGAGAACCTACAGTCCACAGTAATTATTCCATAAATCTTAACCATGTTAGCCCCAGACTTTTAACAATACCAAAAGCAGAGGCTTTTTTGTAAACACTGTTGGAAAAGGAGAAAATGCTGGTAACCAACAGGTGAGGGGATATAATTTTTGCATTGTCTGTCTGCCTGCCTGCCTGTCCATCTGTCCAGACAGATTTCTTCTAAAATCCTTGACAAAATTTGATGAAACTTCACTTGAAATGCTTTCAATTTGGATAAGTCTAAAACTTTGTCGTTTGGTAAAGAGTTAACTCTTCACCAAATGACAAAATTTTAGACTTGTCCAACTTGAAAGCATTTGCAGACAACAAAATTAATGTGACTCAAAAATTGAAATTTGTTTTGGAAAGGGTAGAAAACATTGTGGGAAAGGGAGAAAATGCTGGTTACCATCATTTTCTCCTTTTCCCACAATGTTTTCAAAAGGCTTCTTTCTCAGGGTCATGAAAATCCGGGATTGTGTGGTAAAGGGTTCAATGCTAAATTAAAGCTGACTGTGTAACAGGCTTTCAGTTTAACCCTTTAACAAACACTCAAGTGTTTTAGCAACCCTCAGGCATGAGACTTTTGTAAACATTGTTGGAAAAGAAGAAAATGCTTGAAACCAGCAGTCTCCTTTTCCCACAATGTTTTCTACCCTTTCTGATACAAATCCTATCAATTTTTTTACGCATTTTGTTTGTCTTCTGCAAATGCTTTCAATTTAGACCAGTCTGAAATTTTGCCGTTTGGTAAAGAGTTAAATGCCCACAAAAAGGCCTTAGCCTTAGGTTTACATGCCCTTTTCAGGCTGGAAGTGCAAAAGACTTGATTTTTATGTCCTCTAAATATCTGTACCTGTAGTGCAGTCTTGAATCTAAAGGCAGTAATTTCTGATTAAATCAGAGGAGAAAACTAAATGAACTATTGCTAAAACACAGATCCCATCCTTTCCTCCCTCTATCCCTTCCTTCCTTTCATTTTCACTCATCTATCTCCAGTCCCTTACTCTCTCCATCTCCTTGTGTACCAGTACACATGGGAAAGAGTAAAAACTTGCACCAACTTCTTGAAAATGCCAACTCATTCAACTCACAAGGGCAATGAGCCAAACTGATGTATGAGGGTCACTGTCTCCCTTACCCTAGAATATAAAACCCATTACGCCAAAACAAAATATAAATGTGGTTCTGGTTACCTAAGTGTGTCAAATTTTTTCATCCGACCCTAAACATTTTTTTCACCTATTGATCATTTCATATTTTATCTTACTGTACTATTATTGTCATCTTCTGAAATTTGAAAATTCTGTGTTACCTCTATTAAGCGCCCCTAGGATGTGGGGGGGGGGGGGAATTCAAAAAAATAATGAATATAATTTTCAGACCTAGTGATCCTAACTCTCAAAAGTATGTAACTGGAACCACACAACTATTTTTGTTTTGGCTTTAGTTCCTACCTAAGGAAGAGCTTGCATAGCTGAACCAGCTTGTTTCACTGTCACACTCACTGGCAGCCTTCTCAAACCTGACGTGATGTGCTTCCATATTGACCTTGATCACAGAGAACTGCCACACATGACCTGTACTAATCTCTGATTGGCTATCAGTTCTTGGATCTGCAGCCACACTGGATGGTTTCATTTCGATAACACATATCCATGTTCAAAAATATATTTTTCGTACAGTGCACCATGTTTAGTTTTGAATTACACACGTTATGATAGAACTTGCAGTCTAATCTTTGATCTACACTGCCTGAAATTGTGCAAGATATTCTTTTGTAAAAGAGCCTTGCAAAGGAAATATACAGAGAAAAAAGTTAAGCACTACAGGTGTTTTTGGTCATCAAAGCAAACACACATATGAAATGACAGACTATGGTCAAAAGAACTTGAGCAATTGAGATAGGTTATCAAAGAACAGATCTTTGGGAATACAAGAACACCCCAAGTCTCTAATTCACAATGGCATTAATTTTTTACCTCACATGCCTGGTATATAAAAAGGTAATTTGCATGAAAACGAAAATGGTTTGAAACAAGTGAGGTGGTAAGTCTATGGGTAAATGTGAGTTGATGAAATTTGTTCAAGAGCTCACATAGGGTGTCAAAAACGGTGTACAGTCAGTAACGAGTACTCCCTCCATAAATTTTGCCTGGATGCTGGTGCCAACCCTTCTTCACATACCCCCATAAAGAGGCTGAAACTGAATAATGGGTATTCTCTGCCATTCCTCATGCGGTGCTGCCTCCAGTTCACCCAAGTTCTGTACCGGAGAATGCGGAGGGTGCACAAGATGAGCGATAGTGCTCCAAATGTGCTCAATTCTGTTGAGATCAGGACTCATAGTAGGCCAGTCATACCTCTCTACAGCATTCTGGTTAATAAGGTGGTTCACTGTGATGGAATGGTGGGGCCTGGCATTGTCATCCATGTACACAGGCCTGGAGGCAAAGCATGATTCTCAAAATGAGGAACAACAGTCCGCTGCAGCACTTCCTGGATGTACCCTGCACCTGTCAGAATGCCCCGTATAGTCAGCAGGTCCAACTTGAAATCATGTGAAAAGAAGCCCCAACCCATCATAGAGCCCCCCCAAACAGAACATTAGGAAGGATGTTAATAGGAGTATAGGCTGTATCTCTGCCTCTCCAGACTAGTATTCGACCGTCTTTTGGATACAGTATGAACTAACTTTCATCGGACCAGTGGATCCTTTTCCAAGACCTAAGATTCCAGTTCATTCTCCCTTTGACACCATATCAGTCACTGTCTTTTATGGTTATCTGTCAACAGCTGACACCTGATCACCCTTTGTGAGGCCAATCCAGCAGCTTTCAGATGATTCTTTGCAGTCTTAGTGCTCAATTGGCAATTTGGCAGCAGGAGACATTTCAGGACTGTACCGAATGAAAAAGACAACCGTCTCACCAGCCATATAAGTGCCCTGTTTTTGCATTGTGGCACCACAGAAGGACGTCTCAAAGTTGGACAACCCATCACTTGATGTATCTGTGCGTCTTTTCTGATCAGTCTGCTAATAACACTGTAATGTTACCCTGTTTGTCTTCCTATTGTCTTGAAGGCATTCCTGCAGCATAAAGACTGATAATTTGCATCTTTGCGCTGCTGACAACCTTCTAGGAGCCATTGTTCATTGTAATGATGAACCATAGAGGCAGAGTGCATTAAATAGTGAAATTGTCCTGCATGAAAATACTGCATTTTGGGGGGGAAAAATGGGTCATCAGTTGCTCATGAATAGTTTGTTGTGTTCTGATGCTTGATTTTAATAAAAATACTGATCACACATTGACAATACACAATGTTGATAGATGTCAACTGATGCCATGTTCATTGTTGTTGACCAATACGTGATTCTAGCTATCTCATTATGGGGGTGCTTAACTTTTTTCTCTGTGTATAGCTCCATTCTGTTAATTAACTTTTACTAGTACTATCAAAACAATACCTTTTTTCAGTATGCCTGAGGAACAAGGCTTTTGAAAACATACTGGGAAAAGATAAATATTGTTGTTTTCCACCAGGTTTTTCTCAAAGCTTTTTTAATTCCATCATTCAAGCCACAACTGTCATCTCCAAATGCCTTTAATATGGACGATTTGTCTGGTAAAGAGTTAACTCTTTACCACACAACAAAAATGTAGACTTGTCCAAACTCGAAGCATTTGCAGACGACAATTTAAATGTTGTTCAAATGATGGAATTTGTCTTTGCTAGGATAGAAAACATTGTGGGAAAAGGAGGAAATGCTGGTTACCAGCATTTTCTCCTTTTCCCACAATGTTTTCAAAAGGCTTCTTTCTCAGGGTCATTGAAACTTGGGATTGTCTGGTAAAGGGTTAAGGGCTCAGAGGGCTCTAACAGTTTACTCTTTTCCAAGCAACAAATTTTTGGTCTTGTAAAAATCGAAAGAATTTGCAGACAATAATTTAAGTGTGGCTCAATGCTTGTAACCAGCATTTTCTCCTTTCCCACAATGTTCTCTACCTTCCGAAAACTAATTTCTATTTTTGAGTCTCATTTATTTTATTGTCTGCAAATGCTTTCAATTTGGCCAATTCTATGGTTTTGTCATGTGGAAAAGAGTTGTAAGAAATAGAACATAACCACACTATACATGCAACATCATGCACCTGCATGTTTTACTGAATCACTCTGTCAACTGGAAACAAAGTTTTTGGACATGTCATCTGCTTAAACAAATTTGTACCAAACAACTTTGAAAACAGTCATGCAAGAAATGGAAAGTCACCATGAAATAACCCTTTACCTTACAACAACATTTCAGACCTGTCCAAATTAAACTGATTGATCGTATGGTGTTTTATGCTGCTTTCAACATTATTTCAGTCATATATGGAGATCCAAATTAAAAGCATTTGAAAACGACAAATTCAGTGTGGTTCATACAATGATTTCTATCTTTGAAAAGGAAGAAAACATTCTGGGAAAAGGAGAAAATGCTGGTTGCCAGCATTTTCTCCTTTTCCAACAATGTTTTCGAAAGTCTTTTCCGCCTGGGTTGTTAAAACTCAGAATTGTTTAATAAAACGTTATGGTTGTACACGAGCACATAAGAAAACTTTGTGGCAAAATGAAAAATTGTTTTGGGTCAGCAATGTCTCCTTTTGCAACAATGATTTCAGGAGTGGTCCACTGCTCCGTGAAATAGGTTTTCTGCAAGTCCTCATGTCTTATCATAAATCTATGAAAAAGCCTTTTATAGAAGGCACCAGATATTTCCTGACAACACAAATTTTCCAGCCTCTAGCCAATTCCAATCAATAGAATAGGTTACACAGAATGTCGATGCAGTCCTATATCCTACACTCTCCTTCCAAAGATGAAAAACTAGATAATAACTTTATTCCTATCTCATAGTAATGTTGGGTCCTTTGAGCTCATCCATTCAACATTTAAAGGCACTGTACTGTAAAATGCTTACACCAGCAAACTTAGTTCCGATCAAGTCATCAATATGAAGTTCTGAGTCACTGAACATGGCAATGCCATGAATATTCATGAACAGGGTCATGCTGAGTGTGACATCAAAAGAACTCATCTCCCATAAAATAAAGCTAAAAGAAACCACATTAAAAACAGGTTAAAAGCACCATCACCACACTTATCCAAACAGATTTACAGAAATTCAAAAAACTTAAGGCCAAAAAATAATTATTCCATGGATGTTCACCCCATACTGCCAGACAGTCATACAGGGATCGATCCAATATGAATATCAAGACCAAAAATTCCCAGAAACCAATTGATTCTTACATCACCAATTATGTTTCTAGCATTCTGGGAAATAACAGCGTCTTTGAAACATGGACATTTTAAAAAACAAGGGACAAACTACCAGTTGATGCAAAATCAGAAGTGAAAAGAAACTTTTTGTGCAAAACAGCAAAATCAATAGGGAGATAGTAAACAACTTGTACAGTTCTGCTGACTCCATTCTGTGGTGGGATATGCATAACCAGCATGATTCCTCTTGCCGGCATCAATTGCTTCATCAGCAAATTTACAGAAAAAATATGGTAAGACTTATTGCTACTTTTCCACAATGTTTTTGCTCCACATAATTATACTGATATTATACCACAAGGTAGAGCCCATCTGTAAATCTGATCTTTGACACCATAATGAACATATTTCAATCCTCTGAAATCAAACCTGTGTTTTCACAACCCTGAGAGAGGCTTTTGAAGGCATTGAAGCCTTCAGAGAAAGTGCTGGTTACCAGCATAAATTTTCTGTTTATTCTACACTGATTTGACCTTTTCTGGGACAGATTCCATCATGTGAGCCACAAGGGATTTTTCATCATCATCAGATCAGATCAAAACAATCAATTAAGTTTCAGTGGCCTTGAAAAACACAGAGGATCTCAAATAGGTGTTTATGTATTATCATTTCTTATCAAACGGGTTGACTAAAATTGTATGATAAGAGCCTTGGTGAGCATCATTATACATTTAAGTCAACAAATCTGATAAAAATCATACATTTACACAAATGTGAGACTCTATTTATCATATAAAGCAAAATTCTAATTAATAATAGCATCCTGCATCATCACCTTTAGCCTATATATTGTTCATGGGTCCATGTTTACAAATGTAGGTTGAAATGTTGTACATTTATAAGAAGATAGGTCTGTGGCATTTACATCAAAAGCTGCATGAAATAGTTTACAGAGGGAGCAAATCAAAATATTTCCACAATTTTGTAGATTTTGTATAACTTTCGCTGAAGGTCTTACTGTTCTTAAACATGAAAATCATGAAACTTTCCACACATATACATCTCAGCAACAATGACGTCTTATTACCATGAAATGGTGAAGTAGTACAAATTCTAGCACATGCTGCAGTTTGTTTCATCGGCCTAATGCATCAATAACTACAAATTAACTCTTTACCAAACAACAAAATCTTAGACTAGTCCAAATTGAAAGCATTTGCAGACGACAAAATGATTGTTACTGAAAAAAAGCAATTTGTTTCGGGAAGGGTAGAAAACATTATTGGAAAAGGACAAATTTCTCCTTTTCCTACAATGTTTTTAAAAGGCTTCTTTCTCAGGGTTGGTAAAAGTAGGGAATGTGTGGTAAAGAGTTAACCAGAGCTGGGACCAAAAACAAACCATTAATATACTAGTGTATTATCAGAATTAAGTCATGAGTTTAATATGCTACTGGAGGAGGTTTTTTATATGATAAACATTTCCCTTGACTGATAAAGACCATGACAGTGAAAATACCCAGTACAACACTATTGCCAACAAACTTACTTACTTTTTATAAACAAGCTATGCTCTGGCAAAAGGGGGCTTAATGCACTGTACCAATCAAGTCATCACATAATTATGGATCCATAATAGCCACTTTTTTTTAACCGACTAAATTATGAAGTAGACTGGTCCTTGGACATACAGAAAATTGACCTATGGTGAAAAGTTTCGGCCCAGGTCAGCCTGCACAGACTGCGCAGGCTGACCCAAGTCGATACTTTTCAAAGATGCATTTAGCTCCCTTTTCACTGAGCATGGCTCAAATAATTCTAATGGCAAATAGCATGTAACATCAAACAAGTAAATCCTACCTTTGGATAGAACACAAATATAAACCTGTTTTAGACAAGGATCACTGAGACTATCTTGTGCCCTGGACAGCAGCACGATATTCTCCAATGAAACACATCCACACTTCATCTTCTTATTTCAAATCATTTGATTAAATCCATGAGCAACAGCATGTTCCCACTCACTGTGTCAAGATTGACTCAGAAAGAAGATTAACACTTATCCTCCAGAGGTTAGACATGGTTAATTGCACGTTTCCTGTTAAAACAGTGCAAGCACTTATTTTAAAACATGACCATGATCTCTGATCTTCATATTAGAAGAACAATCAGTAAAAGGAGCTAGACCTTCACTGAATGAACTGATCAAAGAATAATATCAATCTTGTCATTGTCCAAAGGATAGAGGTAGGAACCCTCTTCATTCAAGTGTTCAAAATTCTTGTATCATATTCAATCATTTCATACATCACAAAAAGATCATTCTGCTTCTTGAAACAAATCATGACCAATACACTTGCCAGATTGACCATCACTGTTTTGATAAAGGAACACTAGAGTCTTAAGAACTCTGTCTGTATTTTCCTCCACCTGAGTCTCTCAGTGACATCCACTTTTTTCATTAAACACAAAAACTTACAAGTCACTATTGGTAAGAGTTACCTTCAACCATCAACCTTCCCATTTCCTGCCAACTAAATTACCATGAGTGAGGATAGAGATTGATTTTATATCAATTTATTACATCCAAGGCTACATGAACGAGAAGGTAGCAGCACCTGGTGCGTTGGCAACATGTGGGGCAATACCGTAATCTATTGTGAGATTTTTCCCTGAGTCCATTGCCCTCCCTCCACTGTATCTTTTGAAAACATGATCTTATTCCCTCTAGCACCTATCACAACTATAGTTGCCTCTGCAGACAAAGCAGATCAGTGTCAGAGTGCACAGAATGTGTAGACTGATCTTTGATCAACACTGTTTGCTTTGCCAAGACATTCTGGGAAAAAGCAATCTTGAAACTGCAATTATCTAGTTCTAGATCATAGTTATCTAATTCTGGATCATAGTTATCTAATTCTAGATTGCGAATGACCCTTTGGTTTATTAAGTGTTCTAAGGATTTAAAAGATTTCTATAATATAATAACAAAGAATTCTCACCAAACAAGGCTCTAGACTTGTTAGAGGAATATGCTGGTACATGATTACAAAGTAAAGAATACAGTTGGTGTCATGTTAAAGATATTCAAAACCTACCACCATATTAAACTTTTAAATTCCTTAGAAATTATCCTTGATCTTTCTCCCTATCTTGTAAATTTTATTCGAAGAAATAAAATGCTAACTCTAATTCTTTATTGTAGTCAAAAACAATCGTATTGTGTGTCCTACACTTTGGATCCTGCTTCATTTTGGTCTCTATCACAAGTGTCATTAATTTTTAAGACAGAGTACATCACAATCTTTTATATATCAATAAGATCCAAAGAAAATAATGCAGTTATTTGTGATTATTTCTCCCTTTGTCAAAATTTTCTGATATTGACTTGCCGCACACATCAATGTACATCTATATCAAGGATATTGTTGCCACCTCCTCTCTGCCCCCTTCTTAAGTATTCCTACAAACTTTTATAAAGAACACAATTTAAACGAACCAGAGTCAATCAATTTACCCGAGATCAGAGAAACTAAGGACTAGACTAAAAACTGGTCCTGAAATTGCTCACCTTAACTCTTTACCAAACGACTATATTCTAGACAAGTCCAAATTGAAAGCATCTGCAGACGCCAAAATAAACGGGGCTCAAAAACTGAAATTTGTTTTGGGAAGTGTAGAAAACATTGTGGGAAAAGGAGAAAATGCTGGTTACCAGCATTTTCTCCTTTTCCCACAATGTTTTCAAAAGTCTTCTTTCTCAGGGTCGTTAAAAGTCGAGATTGTGCGGTGAAGGGTTAAAGTCTCTGTTGATGACATTCAATTTCTGATGTAAATTCTATACACAAGATGAACATCATGGTCCTATATTGCTCGACCAGGTTAATAATAATAACAGTGGTGCAGGTTTAGGAGATGTTTACATAAACATTTTAATAATACAGAGTAAACCACAGAGGATGTACAACAGACCCTAACCCACCATAAAAGCTCCCTAGGAGCACTTTCTGCTCAGGTGAGCTCAAAAGAAGACTTTCAGAACAACTGATTGGCAAAATTTTGAGCTTGTCCATATTGGAAGCACTTTATATATGACAGATTAAATGTTGCTGCAATGTTGCAATTAAATTTCATCAAAGTAAGGTTAGAAAACAATTTGGGAAAAGAAAGAAATTGCTAATTACCTGCATTTCCCCCTCTCTCAATCATGTTTTCAAACACTTTCTTTCCCAAGATCTTTAACAAGCAGGCCATGATGGCCCTGCATTGCTCACCTGAGTCAATAGGCCAATTTCACCCTAGGGTCATAATGACCCAATTTAAAACTCATCTGAGATATTATTATAACAAACATTCTGACAAATGGTCAGGTCAATTGGGCTGAAAATGTGGCCTCTGGTGTGTCCAAAATGTATTTTTTCAATTTTACCTAGTGACCTAGTTTATGACCCTATGTGACCATATTTCAAACTCATCCAAAATATCAAGACAAACTTGTTAACAAAGGTTCAGGTGAATTGGGCAAGAATTGCCGCCTCTAGAGTACCCACAAGGTATTTCTGTAATTTGACTTAGTGACCTAGATTATGACCCTATGTGACCCAATTTCAAACCCATTTTAGATATCATCAAGTCAAACATGCTGACAAATTTTCAGGTCAGTTGAGCAAAAATTGTGGCCTCTAGAATGCCCACAATACATTTCTTGAATATGACCTAGTGACATAGTTTATGACCCTTTGAGACCCAATTTCTGATTGATCCGAGATATCATCAAGTAAAATATGTAAACCAATTTTCAGGTCAATTTGGCCAGAATTGTGGTCTCTAGAGTGCCCACAAGGTATTTCTTCAATGTGACCCAGTGACCTTGTTTTTGACCCTACGTTACCCAATTTTGAACTCATCCAAGATATCACAAAGACAAACACGCAGACCAATTTTCAGATCATCTGAGCAAGAATTGTGGCCGCTAGAGCGCCCACAAGATATTTCTTTAAATTTGACCTAGTGACCTAGTCTAGAGAACCCACAAGGATTTTTTGTAAGTTGATTTTTTTTTTAAAGAATTGCTTAGAAAATTCCATTTGGTTGCCATGGCAACCAGAGTTTTTGATGGAATCAAATTCTGTGAACAATTTTTAAAGAGGGCCTCCCAAGGAACATTCCTGCCAAGTTTGGTCCAAATTGGCCCAGCAGTTTAGGAGGAGAAGATGTTTAAAGAATTGTTGACGCCGCACGACGTACAATGCACAACGGACACAGCGTGATCCTAAAAGCTCCCCTTGAGCACGTTGTGCTCAGGTGAGCTGAAAATAGGGTGTAGGTTTAACCCTTTACCACAAAACACTGAGATCTAACGACCCTGAAAAAGAAGGCTTTTGAAAACAATGTGGGAGAAGGAGAAAATGCTGTTCACAGGCTTTTTCTCCTTTTCTACCTTATCAAAAACAGAAATCATTATTTGACCTACATTAATTTTGTCTTCTGTGATTGCTTTTAATTTGATCAAGTATAAAATTTTGTCGTTCAGTGAAGTCTCAGAGATACCTAAGAGTACTACAAGCAGAAAAACCAACAACATCAAACCAACACTGTTCTTGAACAATGGAAATATTTAAATCTACATTCAATAAAAACATAAACAACAAAACAAAGAAAAGCAAAATGTATAAAAAGCAACATATATCATAAGCATCACTGTTCTGTTTATATTGCCTACATCCAAAAAGTCCTCCATCTCTATAACACCAGAGCATGTATTTGCAGCCATTTCCGATTCACTTTCCTCATCCACATGTCCAGACACAGCCATCTGATTGGCAAGTAAGACCTTAGCCAATCAGAAAGCTTTGCTGCTTGTCATGAAGTATAGTTAGAACTTGTTTCTATCTGAAATGGTAATCTTGAGTGAGATGCTAACATTTCCTTTCATGCATGGTTTTAATTTTTCTGTACTATCAAATTACGGCTATCGTGAGTCATGACCACGCAATTACAATATTAATGGAAACATTTCCGAACTAGAGATATGAAGGAGAGACAGGGATGTCACCCTAATTACACCCTAAGCAACAGGAATGAATAACTGAATTTAATGCCTGTCTACAAAGTTAGGTACAAAACAAACAATTCCTTACAAAGATCATTGAAGTAAAGTAACAGAGATCACATGAAAACAAGCAGAATGTTTGAGATCATGTGCACTACAAAATTTTGAAATCATAAAAACAGAACATTAAAAAGATACATCTCTAATCATTTTCAGCCAGTTTTTAACCCATTTCATCTTTATTTTCAGCCAGTATTTAACCCAATTTATCTTTATTTTATTAAACTATAATCATTCTTGTATCTTCATGCCAAATTTTTCCCCTGACAGCTGCAAGGTTGCACAGAATTTAACAGACAGAAAATGCATTTATATTTATTTTTGCAGCCTTCAATGAAATCACTGTTGTTGTTTTAAATAAGGAAAAATCCCTTGAGTTTCTCTATCCCCTACACCATATAATTATATTGGTAATTTATCTATGTTTACACAGCTGACCAAATTCTGAGCTGTTCCCACACTTTCAAGTTTAAACAGCTTTTTCTTCTCTCTGGCTGTAAGGATGTATCTTTAAGGCTAACAGCTTCCTAAGAAGGGGAGGTTGTAAACACCTAGACATTAAATGTGGAAAGGATCGTCACAGTGCACACACTGTAATATTCATAGCATTTATATTGTAAACAGAACAATGACCCTTGTATGACAATGACACATATTTAACACATCACCAACGACAGACAACTTCCTTTTTCATCATACAGAAGGCTGCTTAGGAAAACATCATAATAGGAGAAATTGCTTGTAACAAGCAATTTCCCCTCTTGCCACAATATTTTATCATGTATCCAGGTTTTAAACCCTGATTTGTGTATGTGTCAAGAATTTTTTCAGTGATCTGCTGCAGTTTGGATTGAGGAGGTAAAGTGTTAACCCTTTACCATACAAACTGGAGTTTTAGCGACCCTGAGAAAGAAGCCTTTTGAAAACATTGTGAGAAAAGAAGAAAATGCTGGTTACCAGCATTTTCTCCTTTTCTCACAATGTTTTCTACCCTTTCAAAGACAAATCCCATCATTTCAGCTCCATTTCATTAGTTGTCTGCAAATGTTTTCAATTTGGAAAAGTCTACAATTTTGTCGTCTGGTAAAGAGTTAATCAACAAAATGTTAGATGAAGCATGCACAAGGTTTTCATAAGCAATAATTTTATATCCCTTTTCTGCATGGCTAAATTCTCTTTAGTGAAGAATGTCTGTTACATAAACATCTACCAGGTTACAAGATTGACAAAGCCAGCAGGGCTTGTCACCTGCATCAAGGCAGTTCCTTTTTTTAAAGCATTTTCTTAAGTCTTAAATTCATCCCTAAAAGAATTCAGCCTGTCTATTTAGGAACAGTGCTACAAAACCAGCTATCTGTCCCAAATAAGCAACAATTATAGAACTGTTTGCCACTTTTTCTCTAATCTATTACTTGCCAAAATATTGTGTTAAACATTTCTTTGATTTGTAAAAGCAAGTAAGATAAAACAACGATGTCTTTTCCAATGACCCCTAAGTAGATCAATTAAAAATACCAAATGGAAAGGAGCTATTGCCTATGCTTAACTATTGCTCCTTTTCTCACTGTTTTCTAGACCTTTCAAATAGCGGTATACTACTATCAGAGCTCAAGACAGAGGGAATGATTTTGATTTCAAAATTGAAAATATTAATTACATATATTCTCCACTAAACCCTATGTTGTGGGTACTCATTAGAATCATCTCATCGAGACGATTCTAATGAGTACCCACAACATAGGGTTTGGTAAGGAAATAATGTATTTAGAATACCATCACTCCCTCCTATCTGGGGCTCTGCTCCTATCCTTTCCAGTCAACTTCCTTCCATTTCCTCAAATTTACTAGGCCGAATCTTCGACTAGTTTTTATGGTAATGGGTTAAAAGCATGAAATATCTAGCCATTCAGCACAGGGATAAAAAAGCCTCTACCACACTAAGTGTAAGCGTTGTGCTGTTCCCTTTCTCCTGTTAAAGGATAGAAGGATACTTGCCCACTCTGCCACTCCATATCATGTACAATTTTTTCTGATCCTCTGAACCTAGTCAAATAAAACATGCATAGAAAGACATAGAATTGTCTTTAAGTTTGACCTAGCTAAACCTCCCTCATAATTACATAACCATGAGGACTGGTATCCCTGAGATAATGGCCTTGGAAAAAAAAAAAGTATCACATGGAGAAAATGCTCTCAGCCTGAAGTCTAAAATCAAGGCTTCATAGTCAGGTAGTTAAGAGTGAATCTCCACATAAGGCCAAAAATATCCCATTAATTCCAGCTCTCCTGATATTACAGAGTCAATGCAAAAGTTTTTGAATTGTCAAACCAATTTCATCTCTCACTAACTATACTAAAATAATCATGCATTATTCCTTAATCGTAAAGACTAGTATACTATGCCAATTTAAAGCTTACTGAGAGAAAATAGTTTCTAATGCTTGATCTGCGGGCATTTCTTTCTATTCAAACTACAATACATATAAGCCATGCTCTGGCAAAATGGGGCTTCATTCATCTCCGTAATGCAGTATACCAAGCAAGACATCACACAATGACGGACCCATAAAAATCCATTAGTCTGACAAGTGACTGGATACAGGGGTAGAATGGTCCTTGGACACGCATAAAATTCACTAATAGCATAAAAATTCAACCCATGTCAGCCTGCACAGTCTACGCAGGCAGATATGGGTCGATACTTTTTGCAGATGCATTAAGCTCCCTTTTCATAGGCTATGGCTAAAGATAAAGGCAGGCTTTTATGATAGGGTTATTCTTCATACAAAAATAGGTCGTGGTCACTTACTGTAATTGCTTATTGTGGCCATTTAACTCTTTACAAAATGACAAAATTTTAGACTGGTCAAAATTGAAAGCATTTGCAGAAGACATAATCAATGGGACTACAAAATTAAATTTGTTATGGGTAGGGTAGAAAACATTGTGGGAAAAGGAGAAAATGCTGGTTACCAGCATTTTCTCCTTTTCCCAAAATGTTTTCAAAAGGCTTCTTTTACAGGGTCGTTAAAAGTCAGGATTGTGTGGTAAAAGGTTAAATGAGTATCCCACAACATACTTTTTTTTTTAAGTAGTGATTTAAGGCAAAGAATACAATCTGGACTTCAGTGCTCAGAATGTTGAATTGCTTACTCCATTGACATGCATAAAAGTACTTGTGAAACAACAAGATAAAATAGACTTGTGAAAATAAAACTATATGAAAAAAATCCTAATATAAAAAGAGTCATGCTCTGGCAAAAGGGGGCTTAATGTATCTCTATGACGCATGATACCAGGCGAGTCATCACATGATCATGGAGCCATATAGTTCATTTTGTCTAACAACCAACAGCATCAAGAGGTAAACTAGTCTTGAACATGCAGAAAAATTACCAAAGCAAAAAGTTTCAGCCCAGGTCAGCCTGCGCAGACTGTGCAGGCTGACCTGGGTTGATACTTTTTGCAGATGCCTTGAACCCCCTTTTCAGAGCATGGATCACATGACGAGGTACATGTTCGTAAAATCAAGGGCAGAAAACAGAAGATTTTTATATCAGAACGAATCTAATTTGACAAACCCTAACTGAAATCTTAAGCATGTTCTACTGGACTTCTCCATTCATTTTTTTCCAAGTCTTGCCTATTGCTAAGGTTTTGCCACAATACATTTAAAATTGAAGATTTGAAGTATGTTCTACTTGAATACTTTATAAACAACTGAATTTCAAGAAAAATCAGTTGCCATAATATTGCTATGTAACTCTAAGAATTCAGCAAATTTCCAGCCAAGAAGCTCACCTGAAATTAAAGCATCTGATCAATATGCAGCATCTGTATAACTCGATGAAACATATGACCCATGGGGAGGAGCCATTTTTGACTCTAGGACTACAAAACTGATAATGGTCCAATAGAAGATGCCACATACCCAAGTTCTTTCAGGTCATAGTGGCTTTAGACAAAAATACTTTTCTAAGATTTTCCCTTTAATGCTTTATGAATATCTGATTCCCTTGGCTTGGTCCTTTTTTTCTAACCTGGTAAACTTTCAGCGATCTTGGTGTAGGTATGCAAGTTGAATATTAATACCAAATATCACAGCTTTAGGTCTAGTGTCTCTATAAAAGAAGATTTTTTTCAAGTTCTCCATATACAACATGGTATCAAAAAGCTGGACTCATCACAAAAAAAAAAGTCAGAAGGGAACTTAAAGATCATCATTTGAACAACTTTGCAGTACTTCTGATACAGATTTTCAGTGCTCTGTTTAAATGCCATCAGATTTTCAGCTCTGGAGAAGATCTTTCAATAGCTAAATTAACATCAACTGTGGCTATGGCACAGAACCTTCTGAAAAAGGTTTCTGAAGTTCTAGGAAGCTTAAATTTCAAATTGAAATTGATCCAATCCAGTGTTTCTGGAAAGAAGTCATATCAAATTATTGTTTATAGACATAGGAAGACTGACAGTGGACGATCAAAGACACTCATCTAAGCAGGTTGTGCTCAGGTAAGCTAAAAACTTAAAATACAATAAGTATCATGTCCCAATATTTTCTTTTGGCATAAACCAATATGTAAAGAGGATGTTAAAAGGTACCAGTAATGTAATGTATTGTTTATGTGTTATTCCCTCATGAATTTCCAATCATTCATTATTTATGACATACATGTACATCTAATTAACTAAATTGATCCAGTCACTACATGATGTTCACTGTTATTAATGGAGCATGAAAAATTCTCGATGGAATCTTTTATCAGCATTTACACAAAATTCTTTCAAACTGTTTAGGGAGTAATAATCAACAACCACTCCAATTTAATTCAAATTCAAACTTCCAAGGCTAACCATCTTCTTTGCCAATCAGGTTGCTAGTCTTGGATGTTACAACTAAAACTTAGAATTTTTTGTTAAAAGTGCACCTAGATTTTTCCTCCATTACCGCACAGTTACAGCTGTAGGCATAATATTATCTTGGGGCATTTTATAAAACAGCCAGACAGGATCAAATAAGCTAATACTTTAATATACACATAGTTAAAAAGATATTGTATTTCATGTCAAAGGGCTAAAATTTTGCATTCAAAACTCTTATTTTACAAACAACAAAATTATATTGAAACAATACCACCGACTGATGAATTTTTATGGCTAGCAACAGACTTTTAAAAACATATTGGCAAAAGAAGAAATTGTCCCTGAGTAGCCATTCTACTTTGCCACAAAGTCTTCAAATAGATTCATGGATTAAAACTTACTGAAGACTTTGTATGGACATTTTCCAAATAGCCTGCTACAAACTTGTATCAGGAAATTATGAGCTACAGGTAACAATATCAAAATACACTCAAGGCTTAGCAAATGAAAATAAAATCCACTGCAAAAAAAGGAAAAGAAAACAGGTGAATAAAATTCCATATATCACAGAACACCAAGAAAGATATCTCTTGCTTCTCTTTACCTTTTTCTTTTCCAGGGGTGCTACTCTTGCCACCAGAGCTTGCTGCAGACGCCGGCCGACTGTCACTCAGCCTCCCTCCACCATCAGGTAAGACTTTATCTGTCTTTAATTTTTTCTCCGCAGGTTCAAGACTTGTTCTGCCTTCTTTATTCCCTTTCACCTCATTTTCATTTTCTTTATTTTCAGCATTATGTTCAGCTTCATGTTCTACATTTACAACATACATTCCCTCTTTTCCTGAAGCCATTGACTCCCCACTGTCACTTTCTTCATGATGTTGATTGGCAAGGCTTTCTAGTTCTGAGGAGGGACTTTCCACATCCATGTTCCTATCAGAGGATTCTGACAGGATATCAGTTCCTGTCACTTTGTCATCACTTTTATCTGTTTCATCATTTGAACCTAAAAGTAGAAGTTAAACAATCAGATGACAGTGGTCAAGATAACCATGGATATTGCCTGTCTGAAATGATTAGTTCCTCATCTAAAGCCAAGGATAGGTACTCATCAGAACTGTCTCACTAGTTATTCTCAGTCAAGAAAAAAAGAACAAAATTATAGCAGTTTCAATAGACTTTTATGAGAATGTCTCAACAAAACAGTGTATATCAAGAATCAATCGCACAGTTTGTAATGTATGATCTTGATGCATACTGTTTGTGAAGGTGACAAACCTCGTGACAGATGCCCTTTTCACATGAAGGTGAACTCACTTTCCATGATTTTCTTCGTACCACCCAAAAATAAACACACATGCTTTTCTCAGGCATGAGGGTCAGATATCATTGTTCTTGCAGACTTACACAATGTCACATCTTCTCGTTTAATATATCATTTTTATATGAAAATTCTCATCTGACTGAGAAGAGTTGAAGCCCCATAATTAACATAACAGATTTTATTAGATGTTCATCTCAAGTACATCCTTCACAGAGAACTATGGTATCTGCATGAAATGGGCAATGCCTGTTTTGAATGATATCGAAAACATGCCAGATTTTAACCCAAATTTTTTTTTTGTGGGGAGAAAGGTGAAAAAGAGCAATTTTTGTTCAGATTTTCTTCAAAACTTGCAATGCGAAATCTGGTTTTAAGCCCCTTTAACCCTACAAGCTTTAACCTTTTCCCAAACGACAAATTTTGGACTAGTCCAAATTGAAAGCTTGCAGACGACAATTTTAAATTTGATGAAAATGGCAGAAGGGTCTCAAAAAGGGTAGAAAACACTGTGGGAAAAGGAGAAATTGCTCGTTACAAGCAATTTCTCCTTTTCCCACAGTGTTTTCAAATGACTTGTACTGCAAACATGTGAAAACCAGGGCTTGTTTGGGAAAGGGTTAAAGCCTTTACCAAGCAATCCCATTTTTAACAACCGTAAAGAATAGGGCTTTTAAAAAACCTTGTGGGGAATTGGAGAAAATCTAGGTAACCAGCATATTTTCCATTTCCCACAATGTTTTCAACCACATCACAACAAGTTCCACCATTTGAGCCACATTTAATTTGTCCTCTGCTTGTCAATATGGTTGAGTCAAAAACTTTGTCACCTGGCAGAGGGTTAAGGATAATACCGGTAGATCTTTCACAGTGACCACAACCAAGATAAATGTAGCAACTCCCACAAACAATTATTACTGAAGTTTATTTACTCCCACAAACTGTAATTATTGAAGTTCATAACAATCCCTGCACTGTTTTAGGCAAAGAAAAATGTTAAAGAGCACAATAATTAACAGTTTTGAAAATTGAATTTCCGCACTTCCAGAGCTTTGGCATTTTTTTTTAGCTGTATACCAGTACATGCCAAGATAAGGCATCTTTAGTACGGATTTAACTGTTCATAAATTGGTCAAGACTTAAAATGACCCTGAAAAAAAAAGGCCTTTGAAAAAATGGGAAAGGAGGAAATGCTGGTGACCAGCCTTCTCTTCTTTTCCCTACATGTTTTCTATCCTTTGAAGACAAATCTCGCCTTATGAGCAATATTTGTTATCTACAAACACTTTAAATTTGGACTGGTTTAAAACTTTGTTGTTTGGTTAAGAGTTAACCCTTTATCACACAACAAAAATATTAAACTTGCCCAAATTGAACACATTTGTGTTTGAAACTCCAGATTATGTGGTCAAGGCTTAAGAATGAGGGAGTTAGCTCGCTGTCAATCATATTGACTCTAATGACTGTGATTCAAACATGGGGAGTTAAAACCTAATGATTGTAATCTGGAACTCTTATCTTCAATTCATTACGACGACAGAAATGCATGTTTTAAAACATTGTAACAAAAGTAATCAGATGTAAACAGAGAATGATCACTTTCTACACTGATCACCATAATTTTTGTACCGTCTCCAACTGAAGATTTTGACATTTTTGTGTTTTTAAATGTTCTCTTCTTGTCCAAAAATTTGATAATAACGACCTGGTATAAATTATCAGTAGGTCATGACCAGCAGTGTTATTCTTCCTGTGTCTTTGGGCAACATGTGCCTTTTTACTATATAGCAGACGACAAAATTCAAGATCTATCTAAATTGAAAGCATTTTGCAGACAACAATTGAGAAAGGTATTTTCCATTTGACCTAAAATAAGACAGGACAGGAATTCATAAACCTTTACCACACAATCCCACATTTTAGTGACCCAGAGCATGAAAGCTTTTGAAAAAACACAGTGCGAAAAGAAGAAAATGCTGGTAACCAAATTTTTCTCCTTTTTCCATAATGTTTTCTAGGCTTTCAAAGATAGCAGCTATCATTTAACTCTTTACCGAACGACAAATTGTCAGACTTGTCAAAATTGAAAGCATTTACAGACAACAATTTAAATGTGGCTTCAATAATAGAATTGGCATTGATAGGGTAGAAAACGTGGGAAAAGGAGAAAATGCTGGTTACCAGCATTTTCTCCTTTTCCCACAGTGTTTTCAAAAGGCTTCTTCCTTGGGGTCGTTAAAAGTCGCTTGCAAATGCTTTGAATTTGGACAAGTCTAAAATTTTGTCACTTGGTAAGCAGTTAACCCTTTATCAAACAACCAAATTTTAAACTTGTCCAAATCGAAAACATTTGCAGATCATAATTTGAATTTGGCTCAAATGATGGAATTTGTCTTTGATACAGTATAGAACATTGTGGGAAAAGGAGAAAATGCCAGTTAACAGCAATTTCTCCTTTTCCTACAATGTTTTCAATGGGCTTCCTTTCTCAGGGTCGTTAAAACTCGAGATTGTGTGGTTAAGAGTTAAAGAGATCACAAAGACAACTGTTGGCCATATTGCCTAGCAAATCATCAAGTCAGAAGATATTAAACATGAAATGTATTCATCAAATTTTCGCTTGTCAGTTTTGATTTTGAAACACACTGTAGTCAGAGTAACATCCCAAATCATTTTGGCTAACCCTTAGGGCTAAATAAGTGAAATGGCATATTTTTAGTCTGGGATAAAATATCTAGATATTGCAAGTTTAAGGATGTGTTGTGCAGTCTGATCTTGATCTATACATTCTTCACTGTCCCCTAGCTAACGCGAAAGGGGTCCTCCTGTTAATTGATGTATTTTTCATCTTTTACCAAACAATCCCATGTTTTTCGACACTTTGAAAGAAATATAGCATGTGATACATAGCTGTACACAGAGATATTGGTATTAACCAGGATTTTCTCCTTTTCCAACTACGTTTACTTCATTTTCAAAGACAAAGCCCACTATTTAAAGCACATTTGTCATCTGGAAAATGCTACAACATACATGTAGAGAGGTCCTTAACCCTTTACCGCACAGTGACGCCTTTTGACGCCCCTGGAAAAGAAGCCTTTTGAAACCATTGTGGGAAAAGGAGAAAATGCTGGTAACCAGCATTTTCTCCTTTTCCCACAATGTTTTCTACCCTATCAAAGAAAAACTGCACTATTTTAGCCAAACTGAAATTGTCGTCTGCAAATGCTTTCAATTTGGAGAAGGCTAAAATTTTGTCGTCTGATAAAGGGTTAACTTTGTTGTCAGGTAATGAGTTAGTCCTTTACACAACAAGAAAATTTCACACCTGTCCAGATAGAAAGCATTTGCAGACCACAAATTGGACAGAAATGATGGGATTTGTATGAGAAACAAAAGATAATATTGACTAGATCAGGATAAGACTGCACAAAATATGCAGTCTGATCTGTGATCTACAATGTCCACTTTGCTGAAATACTACAGACAAAAGGCACCCACTTAACCCTTTCCCAAACATACCCTGGTTTTCACGTGTCTGCAGTATGAGTCTTTTGAAAACACTGTGGGAAAAGGAGAAATTGCTCATAACGAGCAATTTCTCCTTTTCCCACAGTGTTTTCTACCCTTTTTGAGACCTTTCTGCCATTTTCATCAAATTTAAGATTGTCGTCTGCAAACTCTTTCAATTTGGGCCTGTCCAAAATTTGTCGTTTGGGAAAGGGTTAATTTGTATTACATTTATATGGGACATATTCTAGAATGAAAATGTCCTTTGGTTTATTCCACGATTTAAGGGTTATAACACAGGATTATCAGGTAATGAGCTATGTAGGGAGGGGTGAAAACAATAGAGAACAAAGTCAGTACTTTGTTCCGGTTTTCAATAATTGATCAAAGCCAACATCAAATGATTTTGCCTATACAACCCTAGCACAACCTAACTTGCTGTAGATAACTACAGTAGATGATGAATAGACTGCACATTCTGTATTATGATCAGTCTGCATGGAATATGCAGTCTGACCTCAAATCTATACTGTCTGATAATTTGAGATATGCAGGTGGAAACAGGGTAATGCACTTTGTCTTTTTTATTGACTGGAAAATATGAGCACGTCAAGTCAATGGTTAACCCTTTACTTCCAGCCAATGGATCTTCTGCATCAAAGGAGTAACCTGGAGTGCATTTTATCAAAGGTCCTGGGTCTGTATTCACAAACC
The DNA here is from genome assembly GCA_945859785.2 of Tridacna gigas. Taxonomy (NCBI): domain Eukaryota; kingdom Metazoa; phylum Mollusca; class Bivalvia; order Cardiida; family Cardiidae; genus Tridacna; species Tridacna gigas. Next base: position 13,524,462 of record OX244031.2, on the reverse strand, counting down.
ATTCTGAAGAACGTTCCCTGTCTTATTCTCAAGAATTTTCTAAATTTGAAAGTAACATAACTTCTGGTTGGCTAAACCAAATGGTTTAGCCAATCAGAAGTTGTGTTACTATCTAAATCTAGAATATGACATAGAATGAAATTAAGAATGGTTGATGAATACAGACCCTGTTGTACCCTCATATTTGTTGGACCATTACGGATGTCCATCTTCCATCATGGTCATGTCATCGATCATAATAGTGCATGTCTACGAATCAACCCTCAGAAAGGTCATACAGTTATTGCTTCTTATGCAACATCTTTAGTTAAACAGGTGTTAAGTTTCAATGTAAATTAACCACAGGATCAACTTTTACTTTAACCCTTTCCCAAACAAGCCATGGTTTTCACCAGTCTGCAATACAAGTCTTCTGAAAACACTGTGGAAAAAGGAGAAATTGCTCATAACGAGCAATTTCTCCTTTTCCCACAGTGTTTTCTACCCTTTTTGAGAACTTCCTGCCATTTTCATCAAACTTAAAATTGTCGTCTGCAAACTCTTTCAATTTGGACCAGTCCAAAATTTGTTGTTTAAATTAGTAAAGGGTCAGCCTTTTTATTCTTATAGACTGTTGATAAATTGCAATCCACTTTGTGATAAAATTACATTTCACAACTTTTCCACAAAGTGGGTACCGTACATGTAGTAACATAGCTCACCTGTGTTGACTTCATGCCAAGATGAGCTAGAAAGGGACCATCAGTATTAAGAGCATTCTTGCCATGGTTTGATTACAGACCTGCTATGTCATCAAATATTCAAAATGGTTCATGAATATTGTACGTATTACCCTGAGGACTTGAAATAAAGTAAGCTCTCAATCAAAGTCATGTGTTAATTTAATTAACCTTTACCGAACATTCACGTTTTGAAAACCATGAGGAACAAGTTGTTTGTAAACACAGCAGGAAAATGAGTATTCTCTCTTTTTCCAAAAGTCTCTTCCACCCGTCCAAAGATAAATGCCGTCATTTTTGTTTACAAAATGAACAAGTCTATAGAACTGGTATTAAAATCAGCCAACTTTGGTCTGAATGTACATGACTACGTATTGATCACTTTTATGACATATTTTTTCAACTGAATTTTACCACAGGTTTTGAGGTCCTCTGCATAATGTTTATTAAAGGTTAAAGGTGACAAATTTTGCATGGTACTGATGTAGAACTGATGGTTAACAAAAAAACATACATGCTCAAATACCCATTGGTCAATTAAATTAAATGTGACATGGTGATTGCTATCTCAGCAAGGTCTGACAGCTGTGAGGCAATCAATACTACAAAATGTATTGCACTAACATTGATTCTGTGACAGCTATAGTAGGTGACTATACAGTACGATACAATCTCAAGTTTTAACAACCCTGTGGAAGAACACTTGTGAAAACATAGTGAGAAAAGGAAGAGATGCTGGTAACCAGGATTTTCTCTTTTTCTTGCAATGTCTTCAATCCTTCCACAAACAAATTTCAATATTTGAGTGACATATTTTATTTTGTTGTGTGCAAATGCATTCAATTTAGACCGGTCTAAAATTTTGTTGCTCTTTACTTCACAAAAATGTTAGATTTTTCCAAGTTGACAGCATTTGCAGACAAAAAATAAAATGTAGCTTAAATAATTGGGTATGCCATAGCAAAGGTACAGAACATGGTGGGAAAATGAGAATATACTGGTTTCCACCATGTTTTCAAAAGGCCCTCCCCATCACTTAAAGCTCTTGAAAACATTGTGGGAAAAGGAGAAAAAGCTGGTTACCAGCATTTTCTCCTTTTCCCACAATGTTTTCTACCCTTTCAATGAAAGAAATCATCATCTGAACTACGTCTGATATGTCATCTGCAAATGCATTCAATTTGGTGGAGTCTTAAATTTTGTCCTTTGGCAGAGTTAACCCTTTCCCAAACAAGCCCTGGTTTTCACGTGTCTGTAGTACAAGTCTTTTGAAAACACTGTGGGAAAAGGAGAAATTGCTCATAATGAGCAATTTCTCCTTTCCCCACAGTGTTTTCTACCCTCTTTGAGACCTTTCTGCCATTTTCATCAAATTTAAAATTGTCGTCTGCAAACTCTATCAATTTGGACCAGTCCAAAGTCTGTCGTGTGAGAAAGGGTTAAAGCTCTTTATTGGTAACAAGATAGTGAGTACATTGTTTGCTATTTACTTGAGTCATGACACTCCGAGACACGACAGTATTTTGATGTCATCAAAAATTTTGGTCATACTAATGAACACATTTCCTCCTTTTGATGATCTACTATGTCTTTGCATACACCATAGCAAATGGAGAAATTTCTCTTTCAGCCACAATCTTTTTACATGAAATAACCAGCAAATACCTTAATAGTTATTATACACTGTAACACATGAGTTAAAAATGAAAACAGAAGAAACAGGAATTATTTGTTTCAGTGATATGGAAACATTGTGGCAATAGATTATGCTTGTAGGGATCTGCTGCATTTTGTTGAAAACTATGTTTGTGGAAAACAATCCCTTGCCCTGACCCTTACCCTAACCCAGACAAATTGTGGCTCAAATCTTTCTTCTAGACAGAGCTTTTCATGTGATAAATCTAGGGATTGGCAATCCGTATTTTAAAACATACATGGATTTCGATGAAACACCCTTTCCACGAATGTCATGAATCTGCCTGTAGCAAGCAACACCTCTTTCCCCAACAATCCAATGGTAAGGTGAAGGATAATTATGCAAATACAGTGGCCTCTGTTTGATCCTCAACCATGCTGTTTAAGGTTTTCATAGGAGTTTCCATATGAAAGACACTTCAGAGCCTGAGCAGCCTAGTACTGGTATAACCTTAGGGATAAGCATGAACAAGCAAGTCATTGCTTTGGTAAGACTGAAATAACAAGTGGCATAAATTTCTATGGAAATTTTCTTTTTCATATATTTATGTCATCAAAAGAAAGCTGACCCCTTAACTCTTTACCAGACGACAAGTTTTTAGCCTAGACCAAATTGAAAGCATTTGCAGACGACAAAATAAATGTAACTCAAAAATTGAAATTTGTTTTGGGAAGGCTAGGAAAGATTGTGGGTAAAGGAGAAAATGCTGGTTATCAGCATTTTCTCCTTTTCCCACCATGTTTTCAAAAGGCTTCTTTCTCAGGGTCATTAAAAGTTGGGTTGTGTGGTAAAGGGTTAAGTATCAAACAAATGAAAACTCATACTCGTTTTTTCATTTCAACCCATACTCCTTCTCCCATAATATTTTCAAAAGCTATCAACTGCACAGTTATAAAACTTTAAAGATATAATTCAATTACAAATTTACAGTAGTAGATAGAAAAGGCACCACGCTCTCTCCAGGGTGCCCAATCACGTACTGCAGTACGTAATTCACGTATAAATTCTACTCCCCGCGTACAAAGTTTTTGTGCTTACGTGCATGCACATACTGTCAAATGTATGCACGTACAAACAGGAAAGTAATTATGTAAACTGCACGTACAAATTAGATACCATTTCGTATTGCATGCCAAACAAACAAAACGAAAGTAGTTTTTCTCATAAGTGGGTACCATGCTTTGTCCTCAACATAGAGCGGGTAACCAAATATTTCCACTGTATATATTTTGCGGCTCCCCCGTCTGTCTGAATAGTTTTCGCTACGATTTTCTAAGGTGTCAAAATGTACCACTTGTACAGGAAATCTGGTAATTAATTTTCAATGAGAAATTACAATCATTTGATAGTATTATGATGCGCAGTTATTGTTAAAAACACATTTTGTGACATATGAAACCTGAAAAATCGAGCTGCAAATTAAACGTGTAATTTTCGTATGTATGGCGTCTGCTGCAGAAAAAAATGTCATCACAGCAAAAGTTGTTAAAATATTTTACAGTGTGAAGATCTGAGAAAGGTAGGTTTACATAAGTGATTCTACCATTACACATTTTGTTTTATTTTGCCCTAACGCGGCATGGCCTTTATTTCACAGAGTTCGAGCTTACAATGAGCCGATCGGCCTGCTCCTCTGTGATTTTGAAATTAGCTAGATCTACAAACATCATCTTGGACAACGAGCATCAATCTGTCTACACTTCCTTTTAAAGCAGTTCTAATGTACTTTGCAACTTTTAGAAAGGAATAAAGGTGAAAAATCTTCCACAAAGGCGGTTGATTATCAAAACTCATGGCCATGTTCGGCTTTTAAACCCTGACCGCTGTATTAATTAAAATGCGATTATATCTAAGTACGTGCATGACATATGTGACATATGATGCATCCATATAATCACCAAATGCACAATTTACTAATTTAATTAAGATCCCATTCATTATGGTAAGGAGCTAGGGTGTTAAAATTCATAAATAAAACTGAAACAGCCAAAAGTTACTCTGTACCCCCTAATTTTTCGTTGTACCCCCAATTCAAAACCTTAAGGGAGTACACTGTACCCCCAATTTTTTCTTTGTACCCCTAATTCAAAACCTGGAGGGTGCATGTACCCCCAAATTGAAAACCCAGTGGGCATGCTGTCTCTCAATCCTGACATCACCAGTACTAGGCTAGGGCTCTGAAGTGTCTTGCCAAAGGACACTCCAAGGAAAAACCCAGCAGATCACGTGGGGCTCAAACCCTGAACCTCCAGGTTACAAGTCAAACACTTTACCGCTGAGTCATGCAGGACCCCAGTGAGGGGCAAAAAAGACCCAAATAAATCCACAGCTTCTGTTATGCTGATAAATGATAAGACTGCACATTTTGTGCAGACTTATCATAATCTACACTGGGGACTATGTCCACAAATGCAACTAAAGAAGGCTCATGGGCTACATTGGTTAAGTCTTTATGAAACGACAAATTTCAGACTAGTCCAAATTGAAAGCATTTGCAGACGACAAAATAAATGTGAATGAGTAACTGAAATTTGTTTTGGGAAGTGTAGAAAACATTGTGGGAAAAGGAGAAAATGCTGGTTAACAGCATTTTCTCCTTTTCCCACATTGTTTTCAAAAGCTTTCTTTCTCAGGGTCATTAAAACGTGGGACTGTGTGGTTAAGTGTTAAAGACTGGCTTGTAAATGGACTGTACAAAATGTGCAATGAGATCAATCTCTTGATAGTTACTGTCAATACTGGTCCCTGGGGCTGTCAGCCAAGTTTTAGAGTAGGTCTATACATTATGAATCTGTACTTGCTGACAGGGAGAGGATAAAAATATATGTCATCAAAACATAGCTGACCCCTTAGGTGTCAAGTAAATGGAAATGACGATTTCTATGAGTGAAAATAAAAACATTGCAATTTCACTGACTTTCAGTCTATGTACACGGTATCTAACCAAATGAAGTTTGTGCAGGTTTAACCCCTCTCCTGCTAAATAAGTGAAATAAAACTTTCAAGCCAGTAGTAAAACCCATAATTTTGCTATTTCAAAATTATTTTTGTGGGAAAAGTCTCTCCTAATCTACGCATTCTGTGCAGTCTGATCTTGATCTACACTGTCCGCAAAAGGTCTTTGAGGTGCTGCTCACCAGCCTAGGGGTCAAGATACACATCACACTGATGTTAGTCAGTGCCACAAGAATGTTTTAAAAAAAAAATGGGATTAGAATTTTTGCATGAAGTTTTATGCCAATTTCAAATGTATATCAAATATATCACTAAAAAAGCTCACCCATTCATGTCCCTCCAGGGTTTCACCAGAACACACCTGGGGCTCAACAGTGCCTTTTTATAGCTGAGCTATAAAGAATGGGATAAAGATTTCTTCAGTACAAACGCAAGGTCTTCGATACACCGAGTGATGGAGAAACATACACTCTAGCCGAGATCAAGATCGAAAAGCTCTAGGTTACAAATCCATTCCTTAAATCTGAAGCAGAACTTGTATATATAAATTTGAAGCAGAACTTATATATATATAAGTAAATAAATGTAAACCTGGACAAAAATTATTAGAGAAAGCCGTTCTTATTTACCTGAGAGCCATGTAATATTCCAGTTTTCCTGAAACATGTCACTCCAGGTTACTTTTGACATAATTATCTAATAGGTTGCAGCTTTATCATGTCATAATAATATTGCATCAAAAATTACTACGAAAACCTCTAGTCCATGATTATGCTATCACTGGTTTCTCCCTCTTTACATACTTTAATTAAAAAAATCCATTTACATGAGCATTATGTAACAAAAGAGAACTCAAACACAATCATCATAAACCTGTCAACCGATTTGGACTCATTCTGACAAGATTTCCATTACTGTCCCAGTAAGTGATTACTTTCTGTGCTTTCACTTCAAAGACATAATTGAACATGGTTACAAAAATGGATAGAAATGGTATCCTAAGTCACTTTTATTCCAATTCCTATCTGTGTACAAGACTGGAGACACCTATGATGGTCAGGTATGATTGTTTCCGATAGCAGTTATTACAACATGACATCCACACATACAGCAAATGTGTGATCAAGACACACCTCATTTCTATCAACACAAAGTCATTCCAGTTGATTTATTGGATTCACAATTCCATTGTTATTGCACTACATAATAAAAAATCATTTAGATGGAATGGCTTCATGTGTTTTAATGTCAAGATCTAATTAATTGCCACTTCATCTCTCAAAAATCAATAACAAGCTAGAAACTGTGAGACTGTGCCATTATCAGCATCCTCTTCTTCCCTACTAGACTGGGTTACCTGGTAAGTCATTTACATACAGGTGTAAATATTCTGAGAATGATGTCTGAGTGCCAGTCTACAAATAATGATTACCTTTGTTTCACTTTCATTACTATCAGATTTTATTTGTACTGTAGATAAAAAAAAATTAGACATACAGTAAATTTTCAGGTAGGAGACTTTCTTACATCACCTCGTAATTTTTATGATGTGGTTCTAAAAAACAGAAATGACCAGAAGAAAAAAAGCAGCAGTCCATAATTGAATAAAATCTGAATAGCACACAATCATAAAGCATTGAGATAAATAATATTCTCACACCAGTGCTAACACAACTTTCTTTCCAAGCCACTGACTACTTTTCTCACAAGCATCAGAGGTCAGGCGAAAAATCGCCAGAGAGAAAGTTTGCTGCAGCCGGATATCCAACCCTCGACCATTAGGTCACAAGGTCACAAGATACACTAACAACTGAGCTATCCGGCCCGGCACCAAAAAGGCAAAACCCTCACCAGTGACAGCTTTGGCTTGTCACCAGTAGATGCTCAGTTTCCATACAATCAATTAACTCTTTACCAAACGACAACATTTTAGACTGGTCCACATTGAAAGCTTTTGCAGACAACAAAATAAATGTGACACATAAATTGAAATTTGTTTTGGGAAGAGTAGAAAGCATTGTGGGAAAAGGAGAAAATGCTGGTTACCAGCATTTTCTCCTTTTCCCCTAATGTCTTCAAAAGGCTTCTTCCTCAGGGCCGTTAAAAGTCGGGATTGTATGGTAAAGAGTTAAGTTGCCTCTTCTTCTGAAACAGTTTTCTGAAAATCTAGGAAACAAAGCGTGTACAAATTACAATAATACCTTAAAATGCAATGAACTAAACAAAAGGGACATTTAAATCGTTATGATAGGTTTTAAGACTGAATACCTCAAAAATTGTCAGAACGAATAGATCCAAGATCAGTGTGCACATATTGTAGTCTGATCTTCGACATACACTGTCTTCAAAAGCAAGTAAAAGGCCTCCGTAGGTTAGGTTACAGTTAAAATTTACCACTGGATATTATCATATTTCATGATTTCCATTTTTTTTTTCCCACAGACTGAAAGGCTCAGTGTAACACCACAACACACTGTATGAACCTGTTCACTTTAGTAGAGTTATGGAATTCCAGGCACAAGATGACTGATGCTGCAGTGGTGCAGATAACATAGCAAGAATTCATAAATAATACAGGTATAAGCTTGAAATAACAAATCTGGTCATAAATTACAACATGCTGATATGACATACATGTAGCATGGCCTGAATTTGCCCCATGATTTCTATTTCACCCCCCCCCCCTTTTGAATAACCCTTAACAAGACTGTTTTAATGCCCCAAGGAACTTTTGAAAAACAACTGAAAAAGACTGCTGAAAAAAATGTGGGGAAAGAAAAAAATACTGGTGACCAGCATTTTCTCCTTTTGCCAAAACTTTGTATACCCTTCCTAAACCAAAATCTCATTAGTCAAGCCACAGCGATTTGTTGTCTGCAAACGCTTTTAATCTGAACAAGTCTAAAATTTTGTTGTCAGTTAAAGAGTTTCTAATTTCTTTTTTCAAAAAATTTGAAGAAAAGAAAACTTGTTTTTTTGCATCAATTGTTTTATGTATCAGACATTATCTCAGCCAGTCAGATGACCAGTCTTTGAGTCTAGAGTTAGAGAATAATGTAGTTTGTGAATAAGGCACCAAGAATGGATGAACAAGTTCACTAGTTTGCAAGATATTACAAACGTTTACTACAGAAAAAGCACACAAACAAAATAAAAAAAAAAACAAGTAGTTTGGCCGCAGGTTTTCTCAGCTCTCACGCTATTTTTCTCTGCATTAACTGTTACCACAGAATCCCCAGTTGAAATGACCCTGAGAAAATAGCCTTTTGAAAACCTTGTGGGAAAAGGTGAAAATGCTGGTAACCAGCATTTTCTCCTTTTCCCACAAGGTTTCCTACACTTTCACATGCAATTACCATCATTTAAGCTATATTTGTCATCTGCAAATGCTTTCTATATTGGACAAGTCTTAAATTTTATTGTTTGGCAAAGAGTTCAATTTTCTTCTTTTGAAAAAGAAATACTGTTACCTGTGACTACCATACCAAAAAATTTGTTCAAAACTTCAAATTCATCCAACACAGTATGTAAATGTATAGGTTAAACAGTTTATTATCAATTTGACAGTATACCGGTAGTTTGATTGAAGTAAATACTAGAGTAAAATGTAGGTACACTAAAAATGTGAGAAATGTACAAGGAATGTAACTAACCTATTATAATAGCCAACTGTTATCTTTAACTCTGCCATACAACAAAATTATAGTCACAAATTGGCATGGCAAATCATGTGTAGCTAAAACTGAATTGATCTTTGATAGGGTAGAAACATTCTGGGGGAAATGAAACAAAAAAGGCTGTTTACCGGTATTAAAATTTTGCTCCTTTTTACACACAGTTTTTTACAGCCTCCTTTGTCAGGGCTGTAAATGCTGCACATCTTAAAGTAAAAGATTAATCCTTCTCCTTTAGACATGCCTTTTGCCCGAAATGAATCTGCTAACAATTTCAAATATGAACAACTCAAAGTCACTATATCCTCTGTTTGTCACGATGTGGACTCAAAAGTCTCCAAAAAGTATGCATTTTAACAGTTCTTCTGTTTCTTTTTCAAAGGTCTCTTGACAAGGGAATCAAACCACTGCAAGGGAATGGGTAAGAATTTGCATAAATATTTTGTTGTAAAAGGATAGGTGGGTCAAGGAAGACTGACTTTTAGATATACCCTTTTCAATACCAGCCTCGCTTCCCTGACTTCCACTCCCTCTCCAGCAGTTGACAATTACTTAACCCTTAACCACATAATTCCGAGTTTTAATGACCAAGAAAAATAAGCCTTTTGAAAACATTGTTGGAGAAAATTCTGGTAACAAGCATTTTCTCCTTTTTTTCCAATGTTTTCTACTCTTTTACTGCCAAATCTCAAAATTCTAGCCACATTTTAACTGTCATCTGCAAATGCTTTCAATTTGGACGACTCCAAATTTTTGTCCTTTGATAACAAGTTAAAATTTTAGGGCAGAATTCAATATTTGAAAAATTTTAGGACATCTCACATGTAACTTTACCACACAACAAAATTGTACACTTGTCCAAAATGAAAGCATTTGCAGAGGACAATTTAAATTTGCCCAAATGATAGGGTAGAAAACATTGTGGGAAAAGAAGACAAGAGGGCCATGATGGCCCTGGATCACTCACCTGAGTCAATAGGCCAAACATTCTGACCAAATTTCACAAGTATCTCACTGAAGATGTGGCCTCCATAGCGTGCACAAGGTTTTTCTAAGATTTGACCTAGTGACCTAGTTTTTGACCCTACATGACCCAATTTTGAACTCGTGTGAGATTTTATCAAGCCAAACATTCTGACCAAGTTTCATAAGTATTTGACTGAAAATGTGGCCTCTAGAGCGTACACAAGGTTTTTTGAAGATCTGACCTAGTGACCTAGTTTTTGACCCCACATGACCCAATTTCAAACTCATCTGAGATTTTATCAAGACAAACATTCTGACTAAATTTGACAAGTATCTGACTGAAAATGAGGCCACTAGAGCACACACAAGGTTTTTCGAAGATTTGACCTAGTGACCTAGTTTTTGAATCCACAAGACCCAATTTCAAACTCGTCCCAGATTTTATCAAGACAAACATTCTGACCAAGTTTCATGAGGATCCAACTGAAAATGTGGCCTCTAGAGCGTACACAAGGTTTTTCTAAGATTTGACCTAGTGACCTAGTTTTTGACCCCACAGGACCCAATTTCAAACTCGTCTCAGATTTCATCAAAACAAACATTCTGACCAAATTTCACAAGTATCTGACTGAAAATGTTGCCTCTAGAGCGTACACAAGGTTTTTCGAAGATTTGACCTAGTGACCTAGTTTTTGACCCCACATGACCCAATTTCGAACTCATCTGAGATTTTATCAAGACAAACATTCCGACCAAGTTTCACGAGTATCTGACTGAAAATGTGGCCTCTATAGCATACACAAGGTTTTTCTAAGATTTGACCTAGTGACCTAGTTTTGACCCCACATGACCCAATTTTGAACTCGCCCCAGATTTTATCAAGACAAACATTCTGACCAAGTTCCACCAGGATCGGACTGAAAATGTGGCCTCTAGAGCGTACACAAGGTTTTTTGAAGATTTGACTTAGTGACCTAGTTTTTGACCCCACATGACCCAATCTCACAATCGTTCGAGATTTTATCAAGATAAACTTTCTGACCAAATTTCACAAGTATCTGACTGAAAATGCGGCCTCTAGAGCGTACACAAGGTTTTTCGAAGATTTGACCTAGTGACCTAGTTTTTGATCCCACATGACCCAATTTCAAACTCATGCGAGATTTTATCAAGACAAAGATTCTGACCAAGTTTCACGAGGATTGGACTGAAAATGAGACCTCTAGAGTGTACACAAGGTTTTTCTAAGATTTGACCTAATAACCTAGTTTTTGACCCCACATGACCCAATTTCAAACTCGTCCCAGATTTTATCAAGACAAACATTCTGACCAAGTTTCATGAGGATCGGACTGAAAATGTGGCCTCTAGAGCGTACACAAGGTAAAAAAGTTGATGACGCACGACGGACGACGGACACAGCACGATCACAATAGCTCACCATGAGCACTTCATGCTCAGGTGAGCTAAAAATGCTGGTTACCAGCATTTTCTCCTTTTCCCACAATGTTTTCAAAAGGCTTCTTTCTTAGGGTTGCCAAGCCCCCGTAGCTTAGTCGGGGAAAGAGCTTTGGGTGAACCAGGATTCGAACTCACAACCCCCGAATTTCTAGCCCCACTCAGTATGTGCTGAACCATCCAGACTAGGCTGATTTTTTCTATGCTCAAATGGTCAATGACTTCCAATTTCTTTTTTTTTCTTTCAGGATGTTTGTCTTATTTCACCTGAAGCAAAACTATTTAACTCTTTATCAGATGAAAAAATTTTAACTTGTTCATATTGAAAGGATTTATAGGCGACAAATTAATTGTTGCTCAAATGATTGTACATCTTTAGAACAGTATATAACATTGTGGGAAGAGGAGAAAATGCTATTTACCAGATTTTTCTCCTTTTCCTACAAGGTTTTTAATAGCATTCTTCCTCAGGGTGGTTAAAATAGCAAACTGTCTGGTAAAGAGTAAAGTACATCATAAATGCCAATCAGAGAACATGAAGTATTTGGGCCATGCTCTGTGAAAAGGGGACTTAATGCATCTGCAAAAAAAAAAGTATCAAACCAGGTCAGCCTGCACAGCCCGCGAAGTCTGACCTGAGCCGAAAACTTTTTGCTTTTGGACAATTTTCTGCGTGTCATGGGGCTAGTTTACCTCATGATCTAGTCATTTGTTGGACAAAATTGATAGGATGGATCCCAGATTATGCGATGCCTTGCCTAGCATCATGCATCATTGAGATGCATTAAGCCCCCTTTTCCCATAGCATGGCTCATTTACTATGGTATGTATGAAAACAGAATCACCACATGTTACTATTTGCTACACAAAAAAAGAGTGAATATTTCAGTATCATTTATGTCATCACCAACTGCAGAACGTTAGTTTCGTATTGCAGCAGACATTTTGAAAACATTGTGTAAAAAGGACAATTACAAGCTACACATAATTTCTCATTCAAAAATGCAATGTTTCATTAGTATCCATGTATCAAAACATGAGACAATGATGATTATCCATTTTCCATTTCCTTGGTTGTAAATTAGTAAGAGGTAAGGCATTAGCTGTTTATCTAATCAAAAGACGCATTTTCATATTCATCCAAAATGTAATCAAGACAAATATTTTGACCAACTTTCATGAGTATTGGACTAAACCCTTTACTGAACAATGCCGCCTTTTGACGCCTCTGGGAAAGAAGCCTTTTGAAAACATTGTGGGAAAAGGAGAAAATGCTGGTAACCAGCATTTTCTCCTTTTCCCACAATGTTTTCTACTCTATCAAAGAAAAATTGCACCATTTAAGCCACATTGAAATTGTCGTCTGCGAATGCTTTCAATTTGGACAAGACTAAAATTTTGTCGTCTGGTAAAGGGTTAAGATGTAGCCTCAGGGGTCTACACAAGGTTTTTCAAAGAACTGACCTGGTAACCTGGTTTTTGACCTGATTTGACACAATTTCTAACTCTCCCTGATATCAAGACAATGCTCAGGTGAGCTAAAAAGTGGAAATGCTGATAAATTCCTTTTCTTTTTAAGTTATCTACCAATTCCAAGAGGATGTGAAGCATTTGGTATCAACACACTGTACAACAAGGGACATAAAAATATAGATGAATGAGAGGCTAAGCTGTTGCTTTGAACCACACCTGGCTTTTTCTTATCATACAGTTTTGTACAAACTTTCAGTAAGTATATTTACAACTACAGAATCAGGGGAAATTCCCATTATATTTACTAGCAAAATGCTAGTCAGAATTGGAAAATGCAAGCTGTATTTTTGTGCACCTGAAAAAAAATAAAAATACTTGCGCAAAAAATTGACTGCCGATTGCGCAGTTAAAATAAACTGTACATGTGAATATAAACAAAGTAATCCTTTGCATTCTAAACAGCTATCATGTGGGAACAGAGCTCCAGATTGAGGGAGTGATTTTGATTTCAAAATTGAAAATATTAATCACTCTCCACTAAACCCTATATTACAGTATCATTAGAATCGTCTCATCGAGACGATTCTAATGAGTACCCACAACATCAGGTTTGGAAGAGAAATAATAGATTGAGAATACTTTCACTCCCTTTTATCTGGAGGTCTGTGGGAAGTGATCGTTTTCATTCTTAACAGCAATCGTGTGACGAGAAAATCGTTTGGCAGCTATTTATAAATTTTTTGGGAATAAGAAAAAATGTAAACCAGATCTTGACTCCAATCAACTGAATAAAAAGCGCCTGAAAAACAAAGAACCATGTAATGGCCTAGCAAATAAACATGTATTATTGTGTCAGAAAAGATCTGTGATTCTTTTTTTTTAAACAAAATTTGTGTCCACATCAAATAAAAGAAAGGCCGAAGAAGTATCGATGTCAAATGATGATGCATACAAAAGCTGTTCAAGTAGTTCCACAAACAAAATATCCAACATAGCATCAGGAATTATGAATGCAAAGAAACACTGAATTCCAATCCGGATCAACTGTATGTATTTACCTTTGGATTGCCACGCACAACTTAATTTGCATCTGATTAAGATCAGACTTTACCAAATGTGATAACTGATCTTGGATCAGCGACCGTAGCCATCAATGTGCAATTATACATGTATCGATCTTAGATCTTTCCTGTCTGCTTTTTTGTGCTATATTTATTCTGAACAAGATAGACCTCAGCGCTTCACCTGGGACCACAAAATTTTAGCCTGATCCAAACTGAAATAATTCGCAGACAAAACAAGAGGGCCACGATGGCCCTGTATTGCTCCACTGGCTAATACTTACAAACCATTCACACAACACATTGAAATTCTAGGCCAAACAGTTTGGAACAAGAACATATAAAGTTTTCTCTATAAAAGCCCATGTTAAAATTGTGACCCCAGGGCGAGTCCATTATTGACCTATAACTATGATTTCGAGTTTTAATTTTGAGCTATAATTACTTGAATCCTGGTAGAGGTCAACACGATACGGCCACATACCAAATAATATAGGTCTAGGCCGTATGTTTATTTATAACCAAGAAGATTTTCAAAAGTTTCTCAATAGCAAGAGAGGCGGGGCTTATTTCGACTCAACAGCTAACTTTTGAACAAATTCAGATGATATTCACTAGATGAGGCTATATGCCACACTTGGCAGGCATAGGCCTTATGGTAAGGAACAAGAAGATTTTTAAAGTTTTCACTTCAAAAGCCAATGTAAAACTTATGACCCAGTGACAGGGCCAGTTTTGACCCCTGGGCTATAATCTGAAGAATCTTAGCAGAGGTCCATCAGGTGAAGCTACTATCAAATTTGGTAGCCCTAGGCTGGTTTAGAACCACAAGATTTTTAAAGTTTTTACTATATAGCACCATGTAAAACTAGTGACCCTCGGGGCAGGGCCAATTTTGGCCCCAGGACTTTACTTTAAACAATTTAGTAGAGGTCCATCAGATGAAGCTACATGCAAATTTTGGTAGCCCAAGGCTATATGTTTTGGAACTGGAAGATTTTTTAAAGTTTTCACTATATAAGCCAATGTAAAACTTGTGCCCCCCCCTGGTAAGGGCCAATTTTGGCCCTAGGGCTATAATTTGAAGAAATTTAGTATAGGTCCATTGGATGAAGCTACTGGTACATGCCAATTTTGGTGGCCCTAAGCCATAATTCAGGGTTCATACAGAATTTCTCAGGGAAAATTTAAGGGTTTTTCAAGGGCTTTTTAAGGCTTTTGGAATAGAAATTAAGGTCTTTATATGGACATGGCTATATACAATAACAATCCAAATTTTACCTTGATTATGTTGGCAACATTATGTTGTATAAAGAATCTATGACTGACTGATGCATAGGATAAGTAACAAATGCTTTATTATTTGGAAAAAGTAAAAGCAACTGTCAAAACTGTAACAGGTTTACTGTCTAACCTTATTTTATTGCAAAAACGTGTCCACCGTTTATACCTTTTAAATTCTCGTACCTAGTGTTTGTACATGGGATCCGCTAACTAATTTCTTTTAAATATACATTTCCCCATTTCTACAAATCAATCCAGACGACCTTTTTACAAATGGCTGACGCATATGATAACGATCACTGTGAACAGACGCTCTTAGCGATAAGGTAATGGTACCCGACTTTCTACTAAAACTGAAGTATATGGTCAGCCACCAGTCTGAAAAACCAAGTGTGATATGACGCAATATCAAATTATATCATCAAAATATGTGTAGACAGTGCTCTTCCTTGTTACTGTATATACTCACTTGTAAGAAGATCTGAAGGAATATGGGTTTCTTTGCAAACTTTCTTCGATCACGTCACCTGGATATTCGGTGCATTGTGCTTTATGATTTTTAGATTTAAGGGTTTTTCAAGGACTTTCTATACTTTTTAAGGGTTTTTTAAGGCTTCTCATCATTTTCAAGGGTTTTTCAAGACTGAAGTAAAATTTAAGGGTTTTTCAAGACCTGTGCGAACCATGCATATTGTTTAGAACAAGCAGCTTTTTAAAGTTTTCCCTATAAAATCCTATGTAAAACTTGTGACCCCCCAGGACAGGACCAATTTTGTACGTCTATTAGATGAAACTACATGCTGAATTTGAAAGCCTCAGGCCATCTGGTTTTGGACAAGAAGGTTTTCAAAGATTTCCAATATTTTTTAGTTTTGTTGCCATGGCAACCAGAGTTTTAAAAGGAATCAAATTCTTTCAAAACATTCTGAAGAGGTCCATGGCAGGATCATTTCTGAGAACTTTGGTCAAATTTGGATGGGCAGTTTCAGAGAAGATGTTTGAAATAAAAAGTTAACACCCACACGCATGGATGCACAAAGGACACAGGGCCATGACATATCTTTAACCTTGCTGGCCTTTGGCCAGTGGAGCTAAAAATTATATGTATCTCAAATGATGGGATTTCGGCTATTGAAGAGTACTAAATATTGTAGTTACCAACATTTTCTCCTTTTCCCACAATGTTTTCAAAAGTTGTCTTATTCTAGTTGTTCAATCATGGGATTGTTTGGTGAAGGATTTAATTTACATAGATACATTCTCAAAATCCACAGGATGCAATACTACAGGGAGGTCTGGCCTACTTCACAGAATAATCCTCATCATCAATAAAAGGTAACTCCTGTTCTGTTATTCATACCAAAACTTTTGGTATGTTTGTGACTTCAACTAGTTTATCAGATATAATGATGTTCTTTTTATACTTGCATAAAAATCAGAGTGTTTGAATCATGCTCAGTGCTATTTTCAACAGTTCACAATTATATCATAGTAACAGTTCATTTTATTCGTGTGTTTCCTGAGATTCAACAGCAACATAATACGCTTTTAAACTCTTAACCAAACAACAAAATGTAAGACTCGTCTAAACTGAAAGCATTTGCAGACAACAAATCACGTCTGGCTAAAATCAAGGTATTTGTCACTGATAGGATATCTTTGCAAGCCAAGGTGATGATCACTGCGTGGGTCTTAGCCCTTGGCTGATTGAGTTGAAATTTGTTAGCTTCGCGATATGTGTAATCATTGGTTGCAGTCAGGACTGAAAGCACCAATCAAATAGTGCATTACATTTGCTATCCAGTATCAGCAGAACGTAAATAAAAATGGCGACTACAGGAAAAAGTTGTCTGATATGCTGGGAATTATTACCAAAAAAATACACACAAACAACATTTTCTTCAACATTCAGTGTTACAATCAATTAAATGTAATCTTAGGATGCATGCGACACCAGATGATGGACTGTCAAAGTCAACAAGTCTGTGGCTTTTGCTGTGCGAAACTTAACAAGTTTCGAAAATAGATTTAGACTTGATATTTCGTCTGTCAAGTTTGCGATCTGAAAAGCAGTCAATGTTGCTGAATTACGGAGAAAGCATGCTGAACAACCTATAATTGGACCAAACCTTAGTGGCCGATTGTCAAGGACAACTGTCTATTGTTGTTCAAGACTCTTCAATATTTGATGAGAAAAATTGATTAAATTTCTGTATTTCCTGCATAATTCCAGACATAATGATGTAAGCTAAAAAGCAAAAGGTTAACATTAACTCATACTGTGTTACATGTTTTTCAGTAATTTCAAGGAAAATCAATTGTTGACCGCCTTTTTTCATCAATTTTCTCTCTATACAGGTACCTCAAGTTCAGACATAAAATTAATTTGAAAGCAAAATGCATCATTACCGTCACTGGTAGGCAACTCAACCCTAATCTTTACAAGACATGTAAGTACAACATTTTGTACATCTACATGACATTTTTTGTAGTGCTCTGACAAAAGGGGGTTTAACTCTTTACCACACAAGAAAAATTTAGACTGGTCAAAATTGAAAATATTGGCAGATGACAATTTAAATGTGACTAAAATAATGGAATTTGTCTTAGATAGGGTAGAAAACATTGCGGGAAAAGAAGAAAATGCTGGTTACCAGCATTTTCTTCTTTTCCCACACTGTTTTCAAAAGGCTTCTTTCTCAGGGTCGTTAAAAGTGGGGATTATGTGGTAAAGGGTTAATGAATTTCTGTGATGCATTGTACCAAGCCAGTCATCACATAATTATGGATCCGTAAAATCTTTTTTGTCTTACAACCAGCTGAATCATGGGGTAGACTGGTCCTTTGACATGGAGAAAATTAATCAATAGCAAAAGGTTTTGATCCAGGTCAGCAGTGCACCGACAGCACAGGCTGACCTGGGTCCATACTGTTTGCAAATGCATTAAGCCCCCTTTTCATTGAGCACATCTTACATGTATTTTTTTTCACAACCCTGATGTCAAATACATGGAAAAAAATTTACTCATAAACCCTTTACCACACTATCCCAAGTTTTAATTATAAATGACCCTGAAGAAGAAGCCTTTTGAAAACATTGTGGGAAAAGAAAATGATTTTAACCAGCATTTTCTCCTTTTCCCACAACGTGTTGTAACTTTTCAGAAACAAATTCAATCATGTGAGGCATATCTAGTGTGTCTTCTGCCGATGCTTGAATTTGGACCAGTCCAAAATTTTGTCATTTGGTAAAGAGCTAACTCTGGAAGATGACTTTAGCAAGATTCTCCAAAAATGTGGATAGCATGAATTCAACTTTCACCCTTTACCACATAATCCCGAAATTCCATGATCCTGAATGAGAAGGCCTTTGTGAGAAAAGAAGAAAGCCCTGGTCACCTGCATTTTCTCCTTTTCCCACAATATTTCTTTTCCCTTTTAGGAACAAATCCTGTATTTTGAGCCAGATTAATCCAATACCATACAATCCTTGAGTTTTATTAAACCTAATGAAGAAAGCTTTTGAAAAAATTGTGAGAAAGGAGAAAGTGCTGGTAAACAGCACGTTCTCCTTATCCCACAATGTTTTCTATACTTCCAAAGAAAAATTTCAATTTTTGTGTCACACTTAACCCTTTACAGCACAATGTCGCCTTATAACGACCCTGGGAAAGATGCCTTTTGAAAACATTGCGGGAAAGGAGAAAATGCTGGTAACCAGCATTTTCTCCTTTTCCCACAATGTTTTCTACCCCATCAAGAGGACAAGGCTAAAATTTTGTCGTCTGGTAAAGGGTTAATTTGTTGTCTGAAACTGCTTTCAATTTGGACCTGAGATATTGTTGTGTGGTAAAGAGTTAAATATATTGTCTGCATGTATGTTCAATACAGACGGTTCTAAAATTCTTTGTTCGGTAAAGAGGTAATAAATACATTTATATAGTATGAGAATAATGTAGCAAAACAGAGACCTGATATTGCTTGTTACTTAAAATTTCATTTTGGCAGTATTTTTTTAAAAATGGTCAACTGTAAGGTAATGAAGAATCAACATATTATTTACAGGTAAAAAAACCTTACCTGAGTCCTCCATTTTTCTAGCACCTTAATAAGACACTTTAATGTAATCTCCCTAGAAAATCATACCCACCCTTTCATAATGTCCAATGTCTAGAGAAAAATCAATAAGGTAGCATGCTTGCTCTCTAACAGATGTTGACATCACTGTGATTATCCCCATTTTTTTATGCAAGGTAGAAACCAAGTATTTCTAATGAACCAACATACCATGACAAAAGCCTTCATCACTCTTCAAGAAAACAAAATTTTAGACTTGAACATACTGAAAACATTTGCAACCCTTTCAGAACTGGCAATGATCACAGATGTTGCAATCTAGGAGATTATACTACTTTTTCACTTCTAGTGAACCATAATCACGTGTCAAGTTCCCTCTTCCATATAACCATAAACACATAGTTTAGATTTGTCTACATTGAAAGCTTTTGCAAACAACAAACTAATGTGGCTGAAATGTTGGGCATTTGTTTTTGAAAGAGTGGAAAGCACAAAATTTTGGAAAAGGAAAAAATGTTGGGTATCCTGCATGTTTTTCCTTTTCCAAGAAAGTTATCCAAACTGTTCTTTCTCAGAGCTGAAACATGGTATAGCTTGGTAGAGGATTAATAGGGCACAAGACACATAAAATCAAAGATGCTTAACTCTTTAGTCTTTACCAAACGGCAAAAATGTAGACTTGTCCAAATTGAAAGCATTTGCATACGACAATTTCAGTGTGGCTCAAATGATGGAATTTGTCTGTGATAGGGAAGAAAACATTGTGGGAAAAGGAGAAAATGCTGGTTACCAGCATTTTCTCCTTTTCCCACAATGCTTTGAAAAGGCTTTTTCCTCAGGGTCATAAAAAGTCCAAATTGTGTGGTAAAGGGTTAAAAGTGTGAATGTGTTGGTCTGAATGTGTTATGCCACTTTAACCCTTTACCACACAGTCCCGGCTTTTAATGACCCTGAAAAAGAAGGCTTTTGAAAACATTGCAGAAAAAGGAGAAAATGCTGGTAACCAGCATTTTCTCCTTTTCCAACAATGTTTTCTACCCAATCAAAGACAGAAATCATCATTTTAGCAACATTAAATTTCTTGTCAGCAAATGCTTTCAATTTAGTCCAGTCCCAAATTTTGTCGTTTGGTAAGAGTTGAACAGAAATTCACTTATTATCAACTATCAAGGCAGTAGCTTACGTAGGCCGTTCTCTCCTGGGTTTCACTAGAATAAGGCTTGGGCTTTGCAATGCCTTGCCAAAGGACATTCCCTGATGTCAAGGATAGCCAGCAAGGATTGAATGAAGATATGCAACTCCCTTATTCCCTAGAGTGGGGTCCTGCATGGCTTAGTGGTGAAGTGTATGGTAAGTAACCTCTAGGCCCAGGATTCGAGCCTCACTGGAATCACTAGGTTTTTCATGGAAGTGTCCTTGGGCAAGACACTTCAAAGCCCTAGCCTAGTAATGGTGAATTCTATGATATACATGAATATTGAGAGCTATCGCCTTGATAGGGCTGAAATAATGTTGAAAGCTGCATAAAACAACATTCAATCAATCAATCTTTTCAACAGTGCAGAGAATCAGTGCTTTTATTGTTGTACTGACCAAATTATAATATTTCTACAACTTACTTTCACAAAAGTATCGCATGAATAAAATAGCACCATAGATCAAAGATAAGACTGCATATACAGTGAAACTTGCTCAATCAATCAATCTTTCCAAGAGTGCAGAAAATCTGAGTTTTTTGTCTTGTACTGACCAAATTGGAACATTCTATAAACTATTTTAGCAAAAATATCTCAAAAATAAAATAGCTTCAAAGATCAGACTGCATAATACAGTGAAATTTGCCATAGTGGCCACCTCTATTAAACTGCAAGCATATAATATTGACTTATTGAGACTCAAGAGAATGAAAATATGTTGTATATGTACTAATGTTCTTATTAAGCATGTACCTGTCTTAAGTAACCACCTTTTAAGTGTCCCTTTGGTGCTTGCTTAATATACATTTGACTGTGTATTCTTTGCTGTGTGATCTTGGGTTAACACCTCCACAAAAGTCATGCTTGCAATGTGAAATTTTCACTATGTTGACTGCCATGAACAGAGCACATAAAGAGGACAAGATATTAATAAGAAAGAGTATATCAATTTTGGCAAGAAAAATGCTTACCCTATACCACATGACAATATTTTAGGCTCATCCATCATGAAAACAACTGCAGACAACCAATTAAAAGTGGGACAAATAATTGGATTTGTTTTTGAGAGGATAGAAAACACTTTGGGAAAAGGAGAAAATGCTGTTTACTAGTCCTTTACTCAAAATGTTTTCAAAAGGCTTCTTCCTTAAGGTCCCTAAAACATGGGATCGTTTGGTAAAAGGTTAACCATCTCATTCTTTGTATCAAACATAAAAGTGATCAAAAAGGTTATCTGATCCATTCATATATCACTTATCACTGGTCAATGTAAAACAGACCATAAAAACACAAACTCTTATATATTTACTTTGTAGGTTTTATAGGTTTGACACTGTTTGTATTTTAGATGGTATCACATTCAATTATTTTCGAAGTATTTTACGTTCTTCCCTCATACATCGTGTTAAATGCACAAGATATTTAGCATGTGTATCCTTGACATGCTACCAGAATGTTATGGCAACCTTTATGATTAACTCTTTACCACATGACAAAAATGTTGACTTGTCTAAATTGAAAGCATTTTGTAGATGACAATTTCTGTGTGGCTCAAATGATAGAATTTGTCTTTGATAGGGTGGCAAACACAGTGGGAAAATGAGAAAATGCTGGCAACCAGCATTTTCTCAATTTCCCATGATGTTTTCAAAAGGCATCTTAAAACTCATGATTGTGTAGTAAGAAGTTTAATAATATGTGAAATTTATAAGTAGTTCCAATACTGTCATGTCTGCAATGTTTACATACACATACCGGTACTTCTCATATACATGTAAAGCTATTGACCCTACAACTCGGAGGTCCAAATAATGGTTTGGTGGGTGTAATCAAATTCTACTATCATTATTTCCTTTTGATTCTTTGTATATTTTTCGCAAACATTAGTGTTTTAGTCTTCATCACTTAGAATTGTCTTGAGACAATTCTGACAGGTACCAGTACCCCAAACATAGATTACAGAAAAGACCTTCAATTTACCACTCTAAACTCTTTACCACACGACAAAAATTAAGACTGGTCCAAAATGAAAGCATCTCCAGATGACAATTCAAATATAGTTCAAAAGATGGAATTTGTGTTAGATAGGGTAGCAAACATTGTGGGAAAAGGAGAAAATGCTGGTTACCAAAATTTTCTCCTTTTCCCACAATGTTATCAAAAGGCCTCTTCCTCAGGGTTGTTAAAACTCGGGATTGTGTGGTAAAGAGTTAAGCCTTTGAACTTGAGAATACCTTTGCCTAACTTTTGTTTCTTTTGCTTAAAAGAACAGTAATAATGAGTAATTGTTGACCAGAATCTAGTTCAACCCATTACCACACAATCGTGACTTTTAACAACCCATAGCAAAATGGCTTTTGAAAACATCGTGGAAAAGGGAGAAAATGCTGGTAACCAGCTTTTTCTCCTTTTCCCATCGTGTTTTCTACCCTATCACAAACAACTTTCATCCTTTGAGCTACCTTCAATTTGTCGCCTGCAAATGCTTTCAATTCAGAGAAGTCTGAAATTTTGTTGTTTGGTATGGAGTTAAGAAATGGTGTCAAGTTTTCCATTGAAGTCAGACTAATACATGGCACTATGTGGTGGCAATTTTTTGGACACTCTGATTTTGAATATTGCTCTTTCAAGTCTGCTATTTACCAAAATACTTGATGTTATATCACTTATGTCGGGTATATATTTGCACTGTCTGATTGATTTAGCCTAAGATTGTTGAGAGGAATGAAAATTATGAAATATCTTCTGTGCACAGCCATTATTTTTGTCCCTAATTATCCCTTTACCAAATAATCCCGAGTTTTAACTCTTTACCAAACAACAAAATTTCAGACTAGTCCAAATTGAAAGCAGTCGAAGACAACAAAATAAGTGTGACTGAAAAACTGAAATTGTCTTAGGAAGGGTAGAAAACATTGTGGGAAAAGGAGAAATTGCTGGTTACCAGCATTTTCTCCTTTTCACACAATGTTTTAAAGAGGCTTTTTCCTGAGGGTCGTTAAAAGTCGGGATTGAGTGGTAAAGAGTTAACTATCCTGAGGAAGCAGGCTTTTTTACATTATTTTCAGAAGACTCAAGAGCGAAATTTGTTGGTAACCACTATTAAGCATTTCCTCTTTTTTCCATTATGTTGTCTATCCCTCTACAGAAAAATTCAGATATCTGAGAACTATCTAATTTGTTGTCTGGAAATCTCTTAACCCTTTGCCACACAATCAAGAAAGAGTTTTAAAGAACTTGACAAAGACTGCTCTTGAAAACACTGATGGAAAAGTAGGAAATGCTGGCAACCAGCATTTTTTACTTTTTCCAAGAATTTTTTCTACTCAGTTAAACCATTACCACACGACCCCCACTTTTAAAGACCCTGAGAAAGAAGCCTTCTGAAAACATTGTGGGAAAAGGAGAAAATGCTGGTAACCAGCATTTTCACCTTTTCCCATGTTTTCTACCCTTTCCCCAAAAAACTTTCGTTTTTATTCACATTTATCTTCTTGTCTGAAAATGCTTCCAATTTGGACCTACCTAAAACTTATCCATTCAGTAAGGAGTTAAAGGCAAGTTTCAGCATTTGAGCCACCTTTGATTTCTCGTCTGCATAATTATGCTTTAAATTTGGACAAGTGTAATATTTTATTGTGTGGTACAAGGTAAACTTGGACAAAGTTCAGATTTTGGTGCTCAGTAAAGGGTAAAGCTGAAAACATCACGTAAGAACAGACACACTTGTGTATCAAGGAAAATCCTGAGTATTGCACATTCAAATATCCTGGTCATTGTTTACTTACCATGCTATGAGAGAGAATGAATCTTGCAAGCATACTTCAAATTTATAACTTACAAGCTGTTGGGCATTTGGGCATAAAATGTGTGATCTTCAATATTTTTCCATTAATCCTATATTTGCACAGCCTACACGCAGGACTGTCCCATCTCAAAAATGTTTTATGTCTCTGATAAAGGCTTCTGCAGATATGAGTATATCTTAAACTTTTTCAAATAAAAAAAATATCTAGCACTGAATAAAAAAAAAAAAGAAAGAAATTTTCTAAAACACTGCATCACTTTATCACTTTGCTTTCAAAGCTTTCAGAAGTAAGCATTTACAATAAAAGGAAGATAAGACATTCTAGCCAGAAAGTTTCAATAGTTTTATCAATGAATTTAACCTCCATATTTTACAGTGGTTTCACTTTTTCACAAACTCTTGCATTTTTTCATCAATTGTCAAAATTGAGACAACTATAGAATAAGTAAACAAAAATCTCAAATTGACAAACTGAACCAAAAACAATGACAAAGACCTCCTGGTTTGTGAGGTAATATAATTCAGCCATGCTCTGGGAAAAGGAATTTTACTGTATCTTCATTATGCATCATACCAAGGAGGTCATCACTTTATTATGGATCCATAAAATCCACTTTATCTAACAAACGACTGAATCATTACATAGAACGGTCCTTAAACATGCAGAAAATTTTCAAACAACAAAATTTTTTTACCTATGTCGGCCTGTGCAGGGTGACATAAATTGATACTTTTTGCAGATGCATTGAACCCCCCTTTCACAGAGCATGACTCAGTCAGCCTTTCAGAAAGTCTGTTTTTGCTGCAGAAAACGAAAGGCTGACACGACAAAATTCATACATCACATCTTCCTTGACGCTACATAAAACAGAACTAAAGAGTAGCATAAAAGATTGATTCAATTAATATATCTTACAAAATCATCAAGTTTGTAACTGCAGAATCATATCAAATCCACTTTCTACCTTAAACTGGTAATCTGTCACCAATCTTCTTATCAACCCATGGCTACGGGAGATACAAACGTACCAGTTTATTTCTACAACTGAATTATTTGTGTCAGGTTTAGTTTACACTGTATCTGTCTAAAATGTGACGTTATTCTGTGTGAAATTGCTGTCCTCTTGCCTATATTACTGTATGGAATTCGTATTTAAACTTTTATTTTGTCTGCATTTTAGACCCAACTCGATCATAGTCACTGACTCGCTGGAATGATCGGGATAACAGACAACACAGTTTCAACGAGGTTTTTGAATTTACAATTAAAAAAAACAAAAGAAAAAATGTATTTTAAAATTAAGTGGGATAGAAAAATGGGGGTTTGCAGTCTTACCCATGTTGAAGCTTCTCATTTGATTTTTTCATTTGATCGGCAGTACTTTTTGAGGCTTCCAATAGGGTAACTGATTCAATGTCTATCAGAAAAGATTTCTCCAAGTGTCAAATGTCAACATTCAAGATGGCCTGGGCATGTAGATTACAAACAGGGAATATGTGTACAAATAGTGGTGAAACGGTTTACCGATTAACCGATTAACCGCGGTCTATTCAAAGAAAAAACCGAAACCGGTTCGAATTTTACCGTATCGGTATTTCTGCAATATGTCAACTTCTCTTAATTGCATCAGAAAGTCCGGTTTTCCCAAAAATTCTGTCTGAAATCGATCGTTTTTCAACTTACAGTTCTAAAGATTTTCGAAAGCGAAAGTTGTTTATTTTTTTCCACAGGCGGTGTCACCGGTGTTTAGGTAAAACTATGACCACATAAAATTCACGACACGAACTCCAAATAAACGTCGAGCTTTAATGCTTTTGGATCAATGGAGTTTGTATGTTATTCATTTCTTATAACTTTGCTCACACTTATTTTTGCGTTTTCCAGTAGTTAAGCTGCAAAGTATTAGTGTTAGTGCAGTAAGCAACTGAGTAAGTTAGTGCATCGCACTGTCTACTCTGTTGAGCCATGTCCCGAAGTTCGGTATATAGTAGCGCTGGTTTTTATATAAACAAGTACGCTCTTGAAGAAAAAAAATGGCAGACGAAAATCGTCAAGATAGCGAGTGTTAAAGACTAGTCAATTTTAGTTTGTTTTTATTTGTTCATGCGAAACAATTGATTTTTAGTTCATTATCTTGAAAGAATGGAAGAGTTCCAAGCACATGTACTAGTTTTCTTTATCACCTTTTGAGCATATGCTACCCTAACAGTGACTACAAGTGGTCAGATATGCTAAATGTCAGCATATACAGCATATTGCAATACGTATTGCAATACGGGTCAGCCGTATTGCAATATATTGCAATACGCTTTTTACCGTATTGTTTCACCCCTATGTACAAAACTGCAAAATTATGTAGGATGAAACAGTCAGGCCTTTTTCCTTTAAATCATGAAACTGCTTCAAGCTGTTTAGTGAGTGCAGAAGCAATTTGACATTTTTTTTTCCCCAATTGTTGATGCAAAAATGTCTCTTCAAAACAAAATTCAGGGCAAAAACTTTGTCGAAATTTGGTAATGAGAGAAGTGTCCAACCACTTTTTTCAACTGTTAACAAATGCATGAATCCGATAAAGATGCATGGATCAATGAGAAACAGATATACTGGTTCTGTGACATTCCACCAGATCTGTCTCTTCGTAAAAAGTCATTTGAAAGACAGTATCCATATATTCTCTTGTTACTCAGTTTCTTTGGAATTTGGAATGCCGAGCAATCATAGAAACAGAAGAAGAATCCTGTGCATTAGACTTTTGCATTTCAATATTCAATCATTAATACTTCACTAGGCATTCTATTACAGTAATTATCAAATATACTTATAGGACAATTTCAAAGAAATTTACCATCGGGTTCTTCGTTCACCCTCTTGTCGACTTCCGCCATGTTATGACGTCATACGTTCATCAAGAATTATTCCCCTTGAGAATGTGTTTCGATTCTGTGTTACTTGTCTCCGTGTTTGCTTTGAATTTGAAAAAAAAAAAAAATCGAGAGTTAATTTCATCACTTAAAATGTTTAAATAACTTTTCAATATTTAATTGGGTAAACGATAATAGTGGTATAACCCCAAGGTAATTCTTTTAACCCTTTACCGCACTACGCCGCCTTTTAACGCCCCTGAGAAAGAAGCCTTTTGAAAACATTGTATCCAGCATTTTCTCCTGTTCCCATAATGTTTTCTACTATATCAAAGAAAATTTGCTCCATTTGAGCCAAAATGAAATTGTCGTATGCAAATGCTTTCATTTGGGGCAAGGCTAAAATTTTGTCGTCTGTTAAAGGAAAAGCATGCATACCAATTTACGTTTATAGAAAGAGCTAGCTTGCTTATAACAATATACATGTAAAATTTCATGTACACTTGGTCTAGCATCAGTAAAAGAAAACACACAAATATAGCAATAAACAAGTAATATCATTCAAAAGAGATAAACGGCGTGAGAGGTACTGGACTGCCGAATATTGAAACTCTTTTAAAGGTGGTTTAATATGAACAGAAATCCTTTTTTTTTTTTTAAAGTAACCTCTCGGGCAAATTTTCCCCCTGTTTCCTCACTGTTTTGAGTACAGGTGGAATATGAAATATTCAGTTAAGATACATTTTTCAAACTTAAAAATTAACCCAGGGATCGTATATATAAGATGTAATCAGAGACATAGATTGAGTGTGTATTGTATGTCTCTGATGTAATTTACGATCCCTGGTTAATCCTAATCATGGTTCGCAAAAGAGCAGTTGCTGCCAAAATAGGCGTTCTGGAGACACACAGTATTCATTTACAAAAATATACTGCAATACTGGAGTGTTTTCTTCTCAAAACGACTTCAAGAAAAATCTCACGGGGTAGATCCAGGGATCGATCCCTCGATCATGGGTCAGACACTGATCTACCTTGAGCCAAATCCTATCACCAAAGGCAGCAAAAATTTAAGTGATGATAGTTTTAAATCTTATAAATACCAGTAAGAATGTTTCATCAGTTGATAAAAAACCCACTTGTACCAATCTCAAGGACTGTTTAAAACTCTTTACTACACAATCCCGACTTTTAACGACCCTTGGAAAGAAGCCTTTTGAAAACATTATGAGAAGAGGAGAAAATGGTGGTAACCAGCATTTTCTCCTTTTCCCACAATGTTTTCTAGTCCCCCCCCCCCCCGACAGATTTCAAATTTTGAGTCACATTTGATTTGTCGTCTGCAAAATTTAATGCTTTCAATTTGGACAAGTCTAAGATTTTGTCGTTTGGTAAAGAGTTAAAGACGAATATCTCATAAAAGATTGAACTATGTAGATGAAGAAAATATAAAAAAGTAACCAATCAACATATTCTACAGTCTGGATTACCTGCCCCTACCACTGCGTTATCTTGAAGTACGGAGGGGTACCAGACTATGCCACCTGATCTTGATTTAGCTTACACTGCTACCTTTTATCGACAACAGAGTGATTTTATAAGAATTTCCATGTTTAACCCTTTACCACACAATCCCGAGTTTTAACGACCCCGACGAAGAAGCATTTTGAAAACATTGTGGGAAAATGAGAAAATGCTGATAACCAGCATGTTCTCCTTTTCCCACAATGTTTTCTACCCTATCAAAGACAATTTACATCATCTGATTCATAATTTCATACTTCAATTGTCGTCTGCAAATGCTTTCAATTTGGACCAGTTTACATTTTTGTCGTTTGGTAAAGAGTTAAACTAGGACTGTCCCGATTCAACCTTTTTCATAAATGTAAACGTATCAGCTATAAGTTGTCCAGAGCTGACAAATGGAGAAAGTGTTGAAGCTAATGTTTGCTCCTTTGTTCCTTCAATGTTTTTTACCCATTCAATGTCAAATCCCATCATTTTAGCGATACTTAGTACTTTGTCGTCCGCAAATCTTTTTATTTATAATTATCAATATTATTTTGCTGCTACCTTTAGTTACAAATGTTGCAGAATAATATATACACACAGTCTTGAGGCACAGAAAGACATACTTGATTTGATAAAGCACTATTCCCGACCTCACAAATACTGGCGTGGACCTATTGATGCGCTATCCATTATCGTGGAAAGAAACGGAAAAACATTACCACAGGGAGAATAGCTGCACCTAGTAATCTAATATTCTTAAATTGCAGTTACTCCCCTTTACACTGTAAATCGTCATCGGACATCCGCAATGTGTTGGAGTCGGTGCAAAAATTGTCCCGCGGAAAGTAGAATTTCCTGCTTTGTTTTGCAAGTCAGAAATCGTATATATAGAAAACATATAGAATATACGATCCCTGTGCAAGTCTAGAAAAATTCTGGAACAATTCTAGAATTGTTATGCGTAAAGTACGAATCCTTATTTTTTTCGTGCAAGATACCAGTATTTCTCGTACCCGCCTAGCCAGCATCAGGTGGTAATTTATGCTTTAACCACTCCTGATCGCGACAGTCTCCTTTCACGGTCTTCAGGGACATATCTGTTGCAAAACTGCTTATCGATTATTATTAATACCATGTTGTCTGACAAAGTAACGTCAGAAGAAGCCCGTGTGCCAACCCGGTCATTTTTTTTTTCTGTTATATATGATTCGGACGTTACTTAGTCAAAAAAATCACAGTAATAATTACGGAAGCGATATTTACCGTTTGGCCTTAGATCTATGTGTATGGACCGTGAAAGGAGACCTTTTGTGGACAGTGTAGATCAAGATCACACTGCACAGAACGTGCAGTCTCATCGTGGATCTACATTGTCTTATAAGGAAATACATTTATCAAAAAATAGCTAAAATAGCAACATTCGGGTTTAACTATCGGCTTGTAAGTTTCATTTAATTTACATCTATATAGATCTAGCAGGTTTAGGGCTAAAAGATTATTACCGTCTGGCAAAAAATTATCAGCTTGGACCCAGGCCCTTTAGTATCTAGTTCCCCCTTAATCCTTTACCACACAATCCCGACTTTTAACGACCCTGAAAGAGAAGCCTTTTGAAACCATTGTGGGAAAAGGAGAAAATGCTGGTAACCAGCATTTTCTCCTTTTCCCACAATATTTCTACCCTTCCCAAAACAAATCTTAATTTTTGAGTCACATTTATATTGTCGTCTGCAAGTGTTTTCAATTTGGACCAGTCTAAAATTTGTCGCCGTTTGGTAAAGAGTTAATCCCTAGGGAGCTAACCGCATCCCTCTAGTTGCTTTTGTGGTCAGCGTGGATCT
Organism: Tridacna gigas; assembly: GCA_945859785.2. NCBI lineage: Eukaryota > Metazoa > Mollusca > Bivalvia > Cardiida > Cardiidae > Tridacna > Tridacna gigas. Next base: position 13,493,880 of record OX244031.2, on the reverse strand, counting down.
TAAAAGATAAGATTGATTCCACTTTGTCTAATACGAGTATTCCTTATTTTTGGTTTGGGGAGAGAGATGTAAATTTCTACTCTGTTCATGGCAGTTTTAGAAGTGTGCAAATTCATATTTTGTAATAGAATAAGTGTAGATAAAAAAAAAAAAAAAAAAATCAGGGATGATTTAATTTATTGACAGATATTTTTTTAATGATTTTTCTCTGTGATCAGGGATCATATTATATACATATCGGCCACGCCCTGGCAAAAGGGGGCTTAATGCATCTCCGTGATGCAAGCCATCACATAGTTATGGATCCCTAACAGCCACTAATTTTAACGACCGACTGAATCATGAGGAAGACTGGTCCTTGGACATACAGAAAACTTACATATAGCGAAAAGTTTCGGCCCAGCGCAAGCTGACCTGGATCGATTTTTTTCGCAAATGCATTTAGCCCCCTTTTCACTAAGCATGGCTCATATATATCTGATCCCTATCTCTAATATGAGCAATCTATTCCAAAGGACAAATTTAGGTTCTTCTAAATTAAGATTATCTGCAGATGAGAAATAAAAAGAATAAATAAATAAATAAATAATAAATACAAATGAGTTAAAAGGCTCTGATAGGGTGAAAAAAACGTTTGAAAGAAAACAAACCATCATTTTCTCCATTTTTCACATTGTTTTCAAAGCTACATTTCATCGAGGTCATTGATACACGCGACCCACGGTATGGTAAGAGAATTCATGACAAGTATATAAGTCACGCTCTGTGAAAAGGGGGTTTATTACATCTGCAAAAAGTATTGACTAATGTCAGCTTGGGCAGCCCACGCAGGTTGACCTGAATAGAAACTTTTTGCTTTTGGTGAATTTTCTTTATGTCAAAGGCTCACCCTGCCGCGAGTTGCAGTGGGTTGTAAGACAAAATGGATTTTATGCATCCATAAATTGTGTCATGGATGATTTGCGTGGTACAATGCACCACAGAGATGCATAAAACCCCCGTTTGCCAGATCATGGCTCATACACGCGTATATGCCATGATATGGCAAAAAGGTGGTATTATACATCTCCGTGATGACTTGAGAACTGGAAAATAAATAGATTTTATGAGGACCAGGTGGCCGTCTCCCTTTAGGACTTTGATTTTTGATAATTTGCCCAAACATGCGCAGTGACAGAAATTCCTGTGCCTGCGCACCTTGTTACTAAAAACAACATGGCGTCCAAGAACAGTCAATAAAACGAAAACAAGACAGTTATCTGATGATTTATTGTATCAGAAAGCATTTTTGATGAATATCTGTTGAGTAACATGTGAAAATGATATATTTGTTGCGTCGAATGAGTTAAAGATTGTCAAAAAATGCTCGGTGGGGCGTATTCGTATCCTTTACGATGGTTACAAAGAATGAGCGTCGATATTAAAAGGTTTAGCCGGCATATGTCACACGATACTTACAAGTTATTTTCTAATCTGTGGAGCTCTTGTTTGCACCTCTTTTGTACCTGGAACTATTCATTCACATTTCCGAAATAGTATCAAGTGACTTGGATGGCACTTTGCATTAGTTCCACCTCCCTCCGAGTTTTTTTTCCGGCAAATAAATGTATCGTTGATTCCCATTATTCCGTGAATTCTCATATCTTCGTGAATCTATGTTTGCAATCAATATTTTCTTGCACACTCTGTTTTCGTGGCGCCTGTTACAGACTAAACATTTCAGAAAAGTTCTCTATGCCAAAGAAATGTCAAAAACAGAATTGCAACTAAAAAAAAATCACATTTTATCAAGAATCATATTTCTCCCCCCATAATTCATCATTTGTTTGTACAACACATCATTTCATTACACTGAAAGCACATGAATTCTAAGTTCGAAACAGAAAATACATCAGTCATAAGTGTAGAGGCTGTGACCAGTAGGAATACCCCCTATATGACGTCATTTGACTACATTTGGAATGATTCTGATTTTTTAAAAAATGATTCATGGAGTTACGGGAAATTGTCCGGTCAATTTCTCGTGGTGATCAAATGCATTTTAAGGATAATTTCACTGTGAAGAACAGGTTAATTGTACTTTCCCTTGTCCAAAAATGGTTACTGACACTTTCCCTGCCTATTAATTTGCCTAAATTAAATCTATGCCTTGTTTGTGTCTTTGATGGCATGAAAATACCAGTTAGGATCACGAGGGTATGAGAAAAGGACATACATGGCACTACCATTCTATTTCTCTGTCTGGACAATGTACATGAAGATACAAACACACAGAAACAATTTGAGCAAATGAGGCGAGGCAAAGTTATTAATTTCTAGTTACTTGATAAGGCAGAAGTTTGTATCATTGAAGCTCATCAAGCAGTGACAAAACACTATTCAGCGCTTCTGCCAGCTCATGAACTTTGGAGTTCTTCTGTGATTCCCTGTTAACTCTACAAAACAACAAAATTTTGGACAAGACCAAATTGAAAGCATTTGCGGACAATAAATGAAGGTGAAATGATGATTTATGTCTCTGATAGGGTAGAAACATTGTGGGAAAATGAGAAAATGCTAGTTACCAGCATTTTCTCTTTTAAGTATTTTGGGGGTCATTCAGATATTTTAAGGATCATGGCGTTTAATTTTTTTTTTTTTCCATTTTGTTCCTTTGTAGATGTTGCATAATGCTAAAAGTTTTGTATGACATAGTGGTATTAGCCCTTTACCACACAATTCTGACTTTTAACAACATTAGAAAAGAAGCCTTCTGACAACAGTGTGAGAAAAGGAGAAAATGCCGGTCACCAGCATTTTTGCATTTCCCACAGTTTTTTCTACTTCATTAAAAACAGAAATCATCATCTGAGAAACATTTGTTGTCTGCAAATGCTTTCAATTTTGATAAATTTAAATTTTTGTTTGGTAAAGAGTTAAAGGTAAAAGTTGAAACAATGACCATGTAGAAATTGTGTTGTCCGCTATCTGGATTACTCCAGCAAGTTGATGACCATGACCGAGCAGGGTCTAAAATGCGGATAAAAAGTTTGAAACATGGATTCTATACAGTAATATAGGTGAGACAACAGCGATGTCACACACAACAATGTCGTGTTTTAGACTGATACAGTTTAAACTGGAAACAAATAATTCAGTGGAAGAAGGTAGATTTGATATGTTTCTGCAGTTATATACTTGATAATTTTGTAAGATGTACATGTATTAATTGAACCAATCTTTAATGTTACTTTTCAGTTGTTTTACTTTGCGATGGACATGTATTATGTTGGGTCAGCCTTTCATTTTCTGCGGCAAAAACGCTGTCTTTCTGAAATGCTGACTATCCCTGAAATGCTGACTATCCTTGTGAGCTGTCATTTATTTTTGTCAGTTTTTCTACACACTTGTGTGACATGTTATTTCAGAAATCTGATAGCAAATTAAGGCGGGAAAAATGACACATACAAGATGTTTAAAAGGAAAATTAGAAGAAAATTTTTAATGTTGACAAAACCGCAAAACTAGTATTCTTCCCAAGTTTTTCCATGTCCACTCCTATTGAGTTCCTCTCAAGTGCTGTTTTTGCCCACATATACATGTATCACCTGTAAAATATTTCATAAGTGTGGAAAAATAGAACGAAAAAAAAAACCAGTGCTCTTAACAAGAAAATTCTGGAAGTATTCTGTATCATAGATGACACTAGGCAACAGTTTGATCCTGCGATCAGTGTCCTGGGAATCACTATATTACTTTATCACTGGTAACCCGTCAAGCATTGGCACATTGATTTAAATAACCTAGGATCACATGCAGGTCAATTTGTTTGTAGACAAATTGGAATTTCATTGTTTTGTTAATGATTAACCCTTTATCACGTGGCAAAATTTTAAAATCGTCAAAACTGAACGCATTTGAAGACCACAACTTAAATGTGGCTAAAATGAGGAAAGTTCTGCGAAATAGGTAGAAAACATTTTGGGAAAAGGAGAAAATGCTGGTTACCGGCATTTTCTCCTTTTCCCACAATGTTTTCAAAAGCCCTGTCAGCTATGGTTGTTAAAATTCGGGATTGTGTGGTAAAGGGTTAACTTAATGTTTTCACTCATTTTTGTCTTCATCCTAGGATAAAATGAGCATTGGTATTTTGTGTCCAGGTTGATTACTTGTGGTCACTGATACTTTTACAACATAAAAGTGTTAATGTGAGGTGGAGGACAATTTCATTTTAACTCGGAAAAGTATCAAATTTGCCAATCAGCATATTCCCAAATTTGATTAGTCTTAGATCTCTAATTTGTGAACCTCAGTAAGAAAGATATCTTTATTTCTATTTGTGAATAAGCAATGAACATGATTGACTGTAAAATACACATGCATGTCAACTACTTGGGTTTTTTTATTATATGTCAGGGTGATCAGGATTTTTTTTTTGTCTTGAATCTGGAGACTCCAAGCAAAATTGGGAGGGTTGGAAAGCATAATTTTTGGTGGCCACGATGAAAATACTTTAGATTTACCTGTATTCCACCACCGATTTAATGGTTTTTTGGATATGATAAATGAATAGGGTTTAACTCTTTAACACACGAAAAAATTTTAGGCAGGCCCAAATTCAAAGCATTTGCAGATGACAATTTAAATGTGGCTCAAATGATGGGTTTTGTTTTTGAAAGGTTAGAAAACGTCATGGGAAAAGGAGAAAATGCTGGTTACCAGCATTTTCCCCTTTTTCCACGATTTTTTCAGACATCTAATTTCCCAGAGGTGTTAAAACTGGTCATTGTGTGGTAAAGAGTTAATCATTTTGGTGAGAAAAATAATTTGATCATATTGATTACTCGTGCCTGGCTAGACTGATGATGACATCAAAGGAACACCATAAAAAATGTTTGTCAGCAGTACTTTATTTTTGAGAGGGGTAACCTTTTTATAACAGGTATCTCATCCGAAGCTTTCGTAATACTACCAAAATTCATACTTTTGCTTTAAGCTCTATTGTATAACTTGAAGAGTGAGTTGTTAAGGAGAACACATGCCCATACTATCGGTATAATTGCTGACAGATCTTAATTGAACAAATAACAAGTAGCTGGTTTCTTTCCCAAAGGTAGGGCACCGGCTGCTCACACCAGAGGTTCCAGTTTCAAACCCAGTTAAAACATATAGGATTGTTCAGTAACGGGTACAAAAAACTAGTTCCGCATTTGTTGTAAAATAGACAAGATGATAAGGGTCTTTTGCCTTATTTTCCTTGATTCTCTATTAGTAACCAATATAAGAATTTGGAGAGACAACAACTGGACACCATTAAAACATTTGCAGAAAATGAGAAGACAGACAAGATAGCTAGAGCCAAAAAGTTATCGCTGGAAACCAATAAAAGGCGAAGGTAAATATGATAAATATTATTCTACTTAGCACTGCTAGCAACATGTACTTAGAGAATTAAATTTTCTAAGATTTTTGCTAGGGATACCTTAGTAGTAGTAGTAGTAGTTTAGTAGTAGTTTTATTCGGTTAAAATGTACATAACATGGTAACAATAAGACATGTGTAACATTAAAAAGATACTGACATGAATACTAAAACCATGTAATGGACACCAGCACCAGGGATAGCACAAAAAAGAGATAAACTCTTATTTCCATTGTGGTCCCTTAGTGTTGGCGTCATGACATAGAGCGGCAAATTAAAATAAATATATCACGTTAAGCCTGACATACAATAAAGTTAAAATTGATAGGCACAGAGGATCACAGAATGCTTTATATATCACACGATTTTAAAGATTGTCAAACAGATGTGTTTTTATCGCACGCTTAAAAGTATGGAATTTATCCAGTTTGGTAATATGGTTTGGCAACTTATTCCATAATGAACAACCTATAAAGCTAAAAGACTTCGAGCCATAACTTTTTACTCTTGGCAAGACAAAACCTCCTTTTAGACTTGATCTAGTTTCATAGTTGTGTAAAGAATTTTGAGGCTTGAATTGTTCATTCAAATATTTCGGTGAAGAACCGTTATAAATTTTAAAAACGTTACAAAGAATACTTTGTTCTACCCTTTTGTTAACAGGCAACCAGTTTAGTTGTTTAAAATGCAAAGGAAAAATATGATCATTACAATTCAGGTTTAGTATAAATCTTATGAGCTTATTTTGAGTAGTCTGAAGCCTATTTTTGAAGTGCATGGAAAGACCATTATACCATATGGAACAGGCGTAATCATAGTGGCGCTGAATTAAAGCTTGTATTAATAGTAATTTAGTATGCTCAGTTAGGTATGCTTTTTTACGATAAAGAAATTTTTGCCTAGAATTAGCTGTTCTAATAACCGAACGTACCATTTCATTGAAAGTCAGATGTTGATCTATGGTAACCCCAAGATACTTTACAGACGATGCCGATTTAACAGTGGAACCATTGCAAGAAATTGATAAGTTTGGGTTACTCTTCAACTTATATTTAGAGCCAAATAGTATAGACTCTGTTTTACCAAGATGGAGAGATAGTTTATTGTCCACAAGCCAGTGACTTACAGATTTTAGATCATCAGACAAAAAGGTCTCGATTTCAATTTTGTTCTTACCAGAGACTAAAATACAAGAGTCGTCGGCATAAAGAAGGAGTTTATTTTTTACAGTAGCCGGCATATCGTTTACGTAGATTAAAAATAAAAGAGGGCCTAGAATAGATCCCTGTGGTACTCCACATGTGATTGGTGCAAATGATGAACGGGTCCCTGAAACATCAACAAGCTGTTGTCTATCCGTTAAATAGGACCGAAACCATCTTAAAATATCATTTCCAAGACCAGAAGCTTTTAGTTTCAACATTAGAATGGAACGGTCTACGGTATCAAAAGCTTTCTGTAAATCCAATAAGACCATACCCACCATGTTACCTTTATCCATCTCCATTCTTATAAAATCAGTAAGAAATATTAGACATGTGTCGGTTGAAAAACCACTTCTAAAGCCTGACTGAAATTCATAGATTAAATTTTTCTCCCGGAAATAAGATTCAACTTGATCATATACTACTCTCTCAAAGAGTTTTGATATCACGTTTAAAATAGAAACCGGACGGTAGTTCCCAACTTCAGTTTTATCATTTTTCTTAAAAAGAGGAACAACTCTGGCAGATTGAAGATCATCCGGAACAACGCCTTGAATCAGAGATAAGTTAATGATGTGAGTTAAAGGACCAACAATAATAGGTGCTCCATCCTTAATAAAACGACACGGAATCTCGTCTAAACCGGTTGCCTTGTTAACACTGAGGTCATTAAGATATTTCAAAATCTGAGGCTCTGGAACAATGGAAAATGAAAAGGAGTTAGGAAAAACACCCCTATCGGCATAGAATTTACTAAAAAAGTTAAAGCCATATTTGGGTTCTATTACAGGAAGTTTTTCAACAAGCTTAGATGCTACAGTTGTATAAAATGAATTAAATGTTTCTGAAATAGTTTGCTTGTCAAAACATACATTACCATCAATATTAAGGCTAATACTGTTTTTAGATACGGAACACTGCTTTTTCGAAGGTAGACCCAAGTTTTTAAGAGTATTCCACAAAGTCTTAGAGTCATTCTTGGAATTTTCAATAGAGTCAATAAAAAAATTCTTTTTAGCTATATCAACTGCATATTGTACTTTGTTTCTCAGTAACTTAAAAGCCTCAAAATTTCCTGGAGACCTATCAGTTTTAAAACAACGAAAAGCTTTATCACGATCATTTAACAGTTGTAAGATTTCAGAAGTTATCCATGGTTCTGTTCGCTGTTTAATCCTTACTTGCTTAACAGGTGCAATATTATTTATGACAGACAAGAATATGTGTTTAAATTTATCCCAAGCGTCAGATACATTGTCAGACAGTAAAACAGGACTCCAATAAGCAGAAAGTAAATTTTCCTGAAAGGTAGTCTTATCATAATTTTTCAGTGAACGGAATGAAACAGTGTTATGAACACCCATAGATAATTTGGAAACTTTTCTAGTACAGTAGATCATGCAGTGATCACTTAAACATGTGTTTAAAACACCAGACTGCGAAATATTTTCACTATCAGAAACCAAAATTAGATCAATAGCTGTCGAGCTTTTTTCACATATTCTTGTATAGTCACAAATAAGTTGCTTAAAATCAAACAGTTCTATAAAAGAATTAAGTAAATCTAAGACACGAGACTGGTTCATAGATAAGAAGTCAGTGTTAAAATCATTAAGTAAAATTAATTCATACTCTGAAAAGTGGTTACAATTAGAACATACTGATTCTAACAAAGAATAAAAGTCTGATTGTCTTGGGGGTCTATAAATAGAGCCACAAAGAATAGGTTTACATTTCGGAATTAAAAGTTCAATCCAGGTTGCTTCTAAATTAACATGATTTAAGTCACATCGTTCGTTAAAAGAAATGTCACTCCTGATGTAAATACACACTCCACCGCCTTGACGGTTTCTATCTTTATGTTGGATGCTATAGTTTTCTATATGGACTTCTGAATTGGGGATGGTGTAGTCTAACCATGTTTCTGTGATGCAAATACAGGCTGCTTTGGACTCGCGAGCGATCAGATGAATTTCATGTAGCTTTGGTAGTAAGCTGCGAGTGTTAACATGTAAAAAATGCAGGCCACGCTTTTTGAAAATTTGGAAATCGGGGTTTGGAACAGCGTCAGTACCAGGACAGGGATGGATGTCGCCACATACCAAAAGACAAATCGGGAGTACACAGTTCCGCATGTTCACAGAATAACATTGTGATGGCTTTTTCTTTGATACGGTACCTTGTTTGCCTATTTCACCATTTGAATTGTTATATTAACCCTTTCGCAAACAAGCCCTGGTTTTCACATGTCTGCAGTACAAGTCTTTTGAAAACACTGTGGGAAAAGGAGAAATTGCTCGTAACGAGCAATTTCTCCTTTTCCCACAGTGACTTCTACCCTTTTTTTTTAACTTTCTGCCATTTTCATCAAATTTAAAATTGTCGTCTGCAAACTCTTTTAATTTGGACCAGTCCAAAATTTGTCATTTGGGAAGGGGTTAATGGTTGGAATGTTTTGACTCCAAGGAAGGTAGTGTTAGATGTAGGGGAAGATGTGAAGGCGTGAGTGGGTCAAGATATGTTGAGAAGAAAAGAACTGCACCAGTGGGTTTAGATCTGAAGATAAGGTTTAGATGAGGACAGATTGTGACTGAAGTGGAAATACCTGGGATGAAAGAACTATTTATTTAAGTAATTTTAAAAGAACTTTTATTAGCTCCTCTGGCTAAGGCCAGCCAACGTATGTCATAGCCTTGAATCTGTTGTTCATCTTTCTGTCCATGCATGCATTAACTTTTATTTCTAACAATTTCTTCTCTGAAACTACCAATCCAAGATTGGCAAAATTTCACATGGGTGATCCTGCCATGGCATTCTTCAGAATTTATCATAAGAATTTGGTTCCAATTCTATAAAACACTTGTTTTTAGGGCACCAAAACTAATATTGATGAAAATCTTTAAAAATCTTATTCTCCAAAAGTACAGTATGAGTTCTCTATAAAGTAGCTAAAATGATTCTTTGGTTGACCCTTCTTGATATATTTTCATCCGGAAATATGTTTGCTTTTGTTTTGGCTTAATTACTGGTGATAACAAGCTAATTTGTTAAGCCTATTGTGATGATGTCTGTCATTTATGGGTAGAAAACATTGTGGGAAAGGGAGAAAATGCTGGTTACCAGCATTTTATCTTTTTCCCACAATGTTTTTAATAACATTCTTTTTCAGGATAGTTAAAACTCAGGATTGTGTGGTAAAGGGTTAAGTTACCTATAAACTTTATGCCAGGGTTTCACAAAGACTTCTGGGAATGTTGCATTATCTCTACATGTGTTGGTAACAAGAAGAGGATTCATATTCAAATTAGTATGATGATGTCATATCTGATGTAATAAAAATAGGGTTACTGATTGCTGAACTACCATCTCATTATTTAACTCTTTACCACATGACAAAAATTTACACCCGTCCAAATTGAAGGCATTTGCAGACGACAATTTTAATGGGACTCAAAATTATGTGATTTTTGTTTGATAGGGTATAAAACAATGTGGGAAAAGGAGAAAATGCTGGTTACCAACATTTTCTCCTTTTCCCACAATGTTTTCAAATGGCTTCTTCCTCAGGGTTGTTAAAAGTCGGCATTGTCTGTTAAAGAGTTAACACAATTCTTCTGAATTTAATCCTTCAGTTTATACAACTGCAAAGAAAAATATATTAGCCATGCTCTGTGAAAACAGGCTTAATGCATTTCAGTGATGCATGATACCAAACAAGCCATCACATAATCATGGATCCATAAAGTCCATTTTGTCTAACAGCCGACTGAATCATGAGGTAGACTGGTCCTTTGAATCCTTTCACATACAGAAAAATCACCAAAAGCAAAAAGTTTCAGTCCAGGTCAGCCTGTGCAGACTGCGCAGGCTGACCTGGGTCAATACTTTTTTTTGCAGGTGCATTAAGCCCTCTTTTCCCAGAGCATGGCTCATATCTACATGTAGTTGTATTTATCAGTTTTCTACAAGAAAATTTGATTTACGGCATAGAAATAAATAACCGTCTTTTACCTATTATAGCGCAGGATGATTTACAATGATTTGAGATACATTAATTTTGATGTATTCTACAAATGCTGTCACTTGAACTTACCTTTAATTTTGTCATCTGGTAAAGAATTAAGCCTTTCCCAAATGACAAATTTTGGACTGGTCCAAATTGAAAGAGTTTGCAGACGACAATTTTAAATTTGATGAAAATGGCAGAAAGGTCTCAAAAAGGGTAGAAAACACTGTGGGAAAAGGAGAAATTGCTCGTTACGAGCAATTTCTCCTTTTCCCACAGTGTTTTCAAAAGACTTGTACTGCAAACACGTGAAAACCAGGGCTTGTTTGGGAAAGGGTTAAAGAGGAGATCTACAATATATCTATCAAAGTAAACTAATACATACCTTTGAAAAGAAGAGTAAAATGGAAGAAGTCATAGTGATTTTGTTTTTTATCTGAATGAAATGTAAATAATGTGGTTGGGAGCATTGGTAGTAAAACTTACATTTCTAAAGGTAAATGTCAATATTATCATAGGATTTGCACTAATTCCATAGTTTTCTGTTAGACTTACTGGTACAAATTTTATGGGAACTTTGTATATATATTATGGTATGCCTTAATGTCTTAATAATTAGTCAATTCATTTGGGAAATAATATGGAAAGGGGTAACTGTTTCTTACTGTGATGTTTTCAGGTTATTTTTCCTATTATATTTACTGTGTGACATGTATTTGAATGGTGCTTAATTAACCCTTGAACTGCTAAATAGATTAAGGCTTAACTCTTTACCAAACGACAAAATTTTGGACTCACCAAAATTCTAAGCTGTTGCAGACGACAAAATAAATGTAGCTCAAATGATATTTCATATTTTTCATAGGGTAGAAAACATTGTGAGAAAGGAAAAAATGCTGGTTACCAGCATTTTCTCCTTTTCCCACAATGTTTTCAAAAGCCTTCTTCTTCATAGTCATTAAAACTTGGGATTGTGTGGTAAAGGGTTAACCAAATGACAAAAGTTAATACATGTCCAAATTGAAAGCATTTGCAGATGACATATCAGAATAGCTAAAATCAAAGGATATGTCTGTGAAAGGGTAGAAACATTGTGGGATAAGGAGAAAATGCTGATAACCAGCATTTTCTGATCTTCTCACAATGCTTTCAAAAGGCTTCTTCTCAGCTTGTTAAAACATGGGATTGGTTGGTAACAGGTTAAAGGAAGATTGCCCTCAGATTGTAAAAATCCAAATTTTCCAAGTTCAAAGTCCTTTTAGCCAGAAAACTTCAGCTGTGTTGAACAGTGTAGATCTAAGATCAGACTTTGCATTCTGTTCAGTCTGATCTGGATCCACACTGTCCATGAACCGGCCACAAGTCAGACTTAGCATCATAAGGGTTTCCTGTTATCTTAAACATTTTTTGTGTTATAGCAGATCACTTTTGTTGCATCAAGCAGAGAAGTTTCTTGTTTCAAGCAGCTGAGAACTCCTTTTGTTGCATTGTTTTCACATACACATCTGTATTCATCTTTTGAATATTAATTCATGTTGATAATACATATTGTACTGAAAATGTTTTCAATGTTGTCCCGTTGTTCAAGGATGTACTGCATTAACACTTTACCACACAGTCCCGACTTTTTACGATCCTTAGAAAGAAAGCCTTTGAAAACATTGTGGGAAAAGGAGAAAATGCTGGTAGCATTTTCTCCTTTTCCCACAAGTTTTTCTACTCTTCTCAAATCATAATTCACTTTTGTAGTCACATTTATTTTGTCGTCTGCAAATGGTTTCAATATGGACTAGTCTAAAATTTTGTTGTTTGGTAAAGAGTTAAGCAGTCTCATCATTTACTGCAAACTGGCTGACAAAATTTAAGACTCTTCTACAGTTGAAGCATTTGCAGACAACTACTGGTAATGGAATGTGGTTCAATTGATTGGTCTTTGAAAGGGTAGCAGACATGTTACATGATGAAAAAGGCTTGGCCAATTTCTTACTGAGGATTGATGATAGTCATCGCAACAGGATTCATTCCTCTCTCACCGCTGACCATTGTTTCGACGATGGTTATGTGGGAAAGCAGCCAGTGGCTTGGAAAGAATATTGTGTGGAGTACTGGTAAAAGAAACTCCAGGAAAGCATGGATAGGTGCACTGGCCGCCGCGATAGAACTGAAATAATGTTGAAAACGGCGTTAAACGCCATACAATCAATCAATCAAAACATGATGAAAAAAGAAAAAGGAATGCATAAACCCAGTGCCATAAATTGATGCATCACTAGCCTGTACAGAATACATATTTATGTGCTTCAAAAAAAAAAAGTTGGAGTTACAATCTCGTTTCATGCCCCTTTTACCCTTTACCAGACAACAAAATTTTAGATTAGTCCAAATTGAAAGCATTTGCAGACGACATAATGAATGTCACTGAAAAGCTGAAATTTGTTTTGGGAAGGGTGGAAAAAATTGTGGGAAAAGGAGAAAATGCTGGTCACCAGCATTTTCTCCTTTTCCCACAATGTTTTCAAAAGTCTTCTTCCTCAAGGTCATTAAAAGTCAGGATTGTGTGGTAAAGAGTTAACCCTTTCCCAAACAAGCCCTGGTTTTCACATGTCTGCAGCACAAGTCTTTTGAAAACACTGTGGGAAAAGGAGAAATTGCTCGTAACGAGCAATTTCTCCTTTTCCCACAGTATTTTCTACCCTTTTTGAGAACTTTCTACCATTTTCATCAAATTTAATATTGTCGTCAGCAAACTCTTCCAAGGTGGACCAGTCCAAATTTTGTCGTCTGGGTTAAATGGAAAGCACTTTTACTTGATTTGTATGATATCAAAAATCAGGCAGCTTATTAGAGAAGGAGAGATATATGTCATTTATCTGGTAGCATGAGAGCTTGGCATGATGTAAATTTTGACCCCGCCTAGCCTGCTGATTCGGTGGGTTCCGCTTATTTGCAACTCCTATTTGTCAGAGAAAATCTTGCGATAAAGTGATTGTGTTGATAAACCAATGGCTCTTTTCAGACAGGAAGTCAGACAAAAGATGCAAACGATTGTTTTGTCTCTATAACAGAGGTTTAGCCATAGGATTGATTCATATTTGAAAAATATGTTTATTTCAAAATGAATCAGTTTAAAAACTTCATTTCTTAATTTAATTTGTTATTTTCCAATCAAGTGCATATTGCACCCCAAAACAATCCTCGCTGTTTGCGATGATAATCCTTCATTTCACATGAAATCCAAAACAAACTCATTGAAAATACAAGTTTTGACGCATATCTCCAGTTTCGGGTTGTTTAACAATTGCTACATTTGTACATCGTATTCTTAAGACAACCATGACAACATGAATGTGTATTATTCACCTTTATAACCTCCATCTTGCCATCTATCTGGTTAAATGGGCGGATAAATTCTGTGTGATTTCATGGACTGATTGCCGTACAGACAATGATAATTCAAATTCAACATGAGCTCATTATAACATGTATGCTGATGCAATGGTTTATAACTTTTAGTCTCTGTATGCCTCAATATTTGACTTTTATCTACAAATGAAAATTATTTCTTGTGAAAATGATTGCAATTTTTCTTTGCCTTATGCCACAAAATTGCTAGTATTCAATAGAATTTCGAATCTTTTGCATATTTTCTGATGCAAAAAACTAAAATTTTTAATATTACAGGATCCTGATTAACTGTTTAAATTTCTAACCTTGTCTAAATAGGAAAAGGATCGGTGCTGGACTAATTCTTGCTAATAAACGTAAATCTCGATTAAGAGGGTTGCAGTTAAGTGAAATCCACTGTATTGAGTTAAAAAAGGGTCACAGTGTAGATTTATAGTCAAGTGTGCAGATTAGAGAAAGTAAATATGCGTGAAAAAGTATTATTTGATCCCCTGTTCAATAGATAATAAAGGCATAATATTCCAATCAATACATATTCAATAACCAATGGGAGAACACAAGTTTTGTAAAGTAATGTATAGGGAAAATAAATTTTTTTTATTTGCTGCAAGTTTATAAACTGCAAATGGAACCTTTTACCATACATACTGTATTATCTTTTTTTGACTCTTTACCAAATGACAAAGTTTTGGACTGATCCAAATTGAAAGCATTTGGAGATAAAAAATTAAACACTGCTAAATTGATGATTTCCATCTTTGATAGGATAGAAAATATTGTGGGAACAGGAGAAAATGCTGGTTACCAGCATTTTCTCCTTTTCCCTCAATATTTTCCAAAGCCTTTTCTTTCAGGGCTGTTAAAAGTTAGAATTGTGTGGTAAAGGGTTAATCATGTTTTATGCTACCTATGACAGAATTCCAATCAATTCCTTACAAGTACATATTGCAAGCACTGTGAGATAAATACAACAAACAAATGTATTTGGACTGAAATTCTCTTTGAAAGGGTAAGAACAGCAGGTAAACAGCATTTTCTCCATATCCCACAGTGTTTTCAACCACCTGTTTCCTTAGAGTTGTTAGAACACGGAATTGTTTGGTAACAAGATAAATTACTCGTAACTCCAATTGCAAAGGAGTGTTATGTTGTTACCAAACTTTTAGTTAGAGTTTTTGCAGATGACACTTTATATTAAATTTGATCCAAATGAAAAGATTTGTCTACAAAAGGATAAAAAGCAAATGCTGGTTATCAAAAGCTTTATTTTTAGGGTTTTTGACCCTTAACCCATAACCACACAATCCTGACTTTTAACGACCCTGAGAAAGAAGCCTTTTGAAAACATTGTGGGAAAAGGAGAAAATGCTGGTAACCAGCATTTTCTCCTTTTCCCACAATGTTTTCAACCCCATCCAATACATAAATCACTATTTAGCTACACTTAATTTGTCGTCTGCAAATGCTTTCAATTTGGTCCAGTCTAAAATTTTGCTGTTTGATAAAGAGTTAACTCTTTACCACACAATCCCAACTTTTAACAACCCTAAAAAGGAAGCCTTTTGAAAACATTACGGGAAAAGGAGAAAATGCTGGTAACCAGCATTTTCTCCTTTTCCCACAATGTTTTCTTCCCGTCCCATAACAAATTTTAATTTTTAAGTCACATTTAATTTGTCGTCTGCAAATGCTTTCAATTTCGACTGGTCTGGTAAAGAGTTAAAGCGCTGAATGAATGATTTGGATCTTTTTAATTAGCAAAAATAGCATGAAACATTGCTATTTAAAATTTCTTTCCATTAGAATATGGAACACATTGGCAGACAGTGTAGATCAAAGATCAGACTGCATGTTCTGTGCAATCTGATCTTGATCTACACTGTCTACAAAAACAACTTAAGTCAGTTCCAGAGCTTTAAGGGTTAAAAGAAGGTAATGTATGGGAAGGGGTTTAAGATGTTCAGTAGGAGTTCTCTTAAAAAATTTCCAGCAGCTTCATTGCTTTTCAAATTTTCAGGTGCAAACAACCTTTCATTGCCTCCAGGACTTCAGTTTTATGGGAATACATTATTCCATATCCTTTGTACAAAACGTCAGACTCTTTTTTTTGAAAGGACAATGCAACAAGTGTTGGATTTCCAAATTTTGAAAGGAATAACTTGAAATGAGGAAAGGAAACTTGGCAAACAGAAATACTGCACAATACAAAAAATTTTTGGCTTTTTCAAAATGATTTTTGACATTCGAGATATCTATGGTTAAATAAATTTTTTCTTTATGAAGGAACTTGTAATAGAATTGGCATAGCTGAGATAATAATCTGATCTAATCTGATTGGATTAAACCGATGGGTCAGATTTAAACTCATGAAACTTGTATGAAATATTTATTGTTGTTTATTGGAAGTTTTCAGATCCGTAGATAAGTGATGATGATAGTACAATACTTTTGTTGTATTCCATCAAATAACTAGCTGTATGGCCTAAGTTTCTTTTCAAGACTCTTTGCCAAATGAAAAAAATTTAGACTTGCTTTAGCTTAACCCTTTCTCATACAATGCCGACTTCTAAGGAGCTTGAGGAAGAAGACTTTTGAAAATATTGTGGGAAAAGGAGAAAATGCTGGTTACCAGCATTTTCTCCTTTTCCCACAATGTTTTCTACCATATTAAAGAATACTTCTACCATTTTAGCCACATTGGCATCTACATAATTATACTCTAGGTTTGGACAGGTCTTAAATTTTGTTGTTTAGTAAAGACTTAAAGCCCCAATAGTGGCCAAAAGTAAACGATGAGTGTTGAAATGTATTTTAATATACCGGTAAATTGTACCAGTTACAAGTTTGGAAATTATTGTGAAGATGATAATCTGTTATTATACAGTCGATCCTCAGACCTATGTGCAAGTCACTGGCAGAGAAATCAGTTTTAAAACCAGGTAAATAGTAAACAAAAGATAGTGCGACTTGGCAACTTTTGACCTACTTTTAAAATTCATTTCTCCACCAGTGACTAACACTGGGACCAACGTACAATAACAGATTGTCATCGAAACTGGTCCCCATTGTAGATATACATATCAAAACTGGTCCAGGCTATTGTGTTGTTGTTTTTCATTGGTCTATGCGTATATCACAGAATAGCCAGTCAGAGCAGCATACACATTTCCAGTTTGGCTGTAGAGGTAACATTGCAAATTTTTGCACAATTTGAAATTGGTAATC
Source organism: Tridacna gigas (assembly GCA_945859785.2). NCBI lineage: Eukaryota > Metazoa > Mollusca > Bivalvia > Cardiida > Cardiidae > Tridacna > Tridacna gigas. The sequence continues at coordinate 13,476,639 of OX244031.2, read as the reverse complement.
GAAACTAAAAAGAATATTAGCAGACATATTCATAAAAGGTGATGCCAAAAATACAATTCGCTTATCGAAAATCTACTGCTCTGGAAGTGAGAGTGACCTCCCCTAAATATCTACTAGTCTAGTGTCATGGCTGTTCTAAAAATAGAGGGGCAGAATTCAGCCCAGTTTTAGTAGCTTGTACCGATCCCTATACACTTGCTGTATTAGGGGAGGTAACCAATTTAATTGTCATCTTCACAATGATTCCCATACTTTTAGTGGTATGATTTTAATTCAAATGCATTAACACACTTATTGTTTATTTTTAGCCGCTTTTCTGGGCTTTAAAGCTTCGGCTGATAACGAATTAACCCTTAACCACACAATCCTGACTTTTAAAAACCCTAAAGAAGAAGGCTTTTGAAAACATTGTGGGAAAAGGAGAAAATGCTGGGAACTAGCATTTTCTCCTTTTCCCACAAGGTTTTTCTTTTCTATTAAAGACAGAAATCATCATTTGCCCTACACATGATTTGTCATCTGCAAGTGCTTTCAATTTGGACCGGTCTAAAATTTTGTTGTGTGGTAAAGAGTTAAACAAAGCTCATTTGAGGAGATTTGTTTTTGAAAAGAGAAAAAAAAATGGAGAAAAGAAAAAAGCTAGTTACCATCTTTTTTCTCTTCCCACAAAGGAAGTAGGCTTTTGAAAACATTGTTGGAAAGGGAGAAAATGCTGGTAACATAGTGGTTTAACTCTTTACCACACGACAAAAATATGACCTTTCCAAATTGAAAGCACTGTGCAGACGAAAAGTTAAATGTTGTTCAAATGATTGAAAGGGTAGAAAACATTGTGCAGAAAGCAGAAAATTTTCTCCTTGTCCTGTAATGTTTTCAAGAGGCTTCTTCATTAGGGTCGTTAAAAGTAGGGATTGTATAGTAAAGGTCTAAGGGTTGAAGGTGGTTCACCTGAGCTCATAGATTTTCTACAAATAATTGATTGTGTCTGGTCAATATAAAATCATAATGTCATTGTGTATTGCTTAACTCTTTACCAAACGACAAATTTTTAGACTGGTCCAAATTTAGAGCATTTGCAGATGACAAAATAAATGTAAATCAAAGACTGAAATTTGTTTTCAGAAGGCTGGAAAACATTGTGGGAAAAGGAGAAAATGCTGGTTACCAGCATTTTCTCCTTTTCCAACAATGTTTTCGAAAGGCTTCTTTCTCAGGGTCGTTAAAAGTCGGGACTGTGTGGTAAAGAGTTAACCTATGACTGCATTGGTTTTTTTCCAGTTGAAGCGACAAAAAGGACAAAAAGTTTGTTTATTCGTTTTTTAGGTGTTAATGCAGCTTTCAACATTATTTCAGTTACATGAACATCGCAGTGGCCAGTGCGCCTATCTATGCTTTCCTGGAGTTTCTTTTACTGGTACTTTGTACAATAATCTTTCCAAGCCACTGGCTGCTTTCCAACATAACCATCGTCAAATCAATGATCAGTGGTAGGAGAGAAATGAATCCTGTCACAATGACTATCATCAATCCTCAGTGAGAATTTAGGAGAGCTGGCTATTCAAACCAGCGACTCCCTGGTGGCGAGTCCTGTATGCAATGGATTACCCTACTAGGCTGGGCTGAAACAAGTTCGAATGATAGGAAAATAAGTTTTCCTCGATATAATGAAAATCACTGTGGCATGAAAAGGAACTGCTTTTCACCCGCTAATCCTTGTTTTTTAACCTTTAACCCTTTCCCAAACAAGCCCTGGTTTTCACGTGTCTGCAGTACAAGTCTTTTGAAAACATTGTGGGAAAAGGAGAAATTGCTTGTAATGAGCAATTTCTCCTTTTCCCACAGTGTTTCATACCCTTTTTGATAACTTTCTGCCATTGTTATCAAATTTAAAATTGTCGTCTGCAAACTCTTTCAATTTGGACCAGTCCAAAATTTGTCATTTGGGAAAGGGTTAAAACGCCTTTTAGAGCAGCTATAGTTGCCTTTGGGGCCACTGTTGATCAAAATAAGAGTAGACAGAGACCAGACTGCGAAAAACATGTTGTCAGATCTGTGATACCCTCTGTCTGCATTGCTGAGACATTCTGGTCAAAAGCAACCTTGAAAATGAATTATTTGAATCTTGTTTCTAGACCAAAAATGTGTAACGGTTGTTTTGTGTGCTCTTAGGCTTAACCCTTTACCGCACAATGCCGCCTTTTAATGCTCCTGGGAAAGAAGCCTTTTGAAAACATTGTGGGAAAAGGAGAAAATGCTGGTAACCAGTATTTTCTTCTTTTCCCACAATGTTTTCTACCCTATCAAAGAAAAAATGCACCATTTGAGCCACATTGAAATTGTCGTCTGCAGATGCTTTCAAATTGGATAAGGCTAAAATTTTGCTGTCTGGTAAAGGGATAACCAAACAGTGAAAGCTGTGCCAATCTCCTTTGGTCTATGTAACTATTTGATGATCATCTTAACCCTTTACCAAACAGTCCCAAGTTTTAACAACCCTGAGGAAGAATTAAGCCTTTGAAAACATTGTGAGAAAAGGAGAAAATGCTGGTAACCAGCATTTTCTCTCTTTCCCACAATGTTTTCTTCCCTTTCAAGCACCGAAGACAAATATCACTGTTTGAACCATGATTGTTGTCTGCAAATGCTTTCAATTTAGACAAGTATAAAATTTTTGTTGTCTGGAATAGAGTTTACAGTTGTACTGCTATACACATGAAAAACAGAAATACTCAGTCTGTAAAAAAAAAAACATGAACGTTATAATTTCACTCATTTTTTAGACAGAATGTCCCAAAATATATTGAATAGAAGTCTGGGTTTGTATACACAAACTATTCTAAATTGCATTTTTAGTCTTGTTCTAGATTTAGAAATTAGCACAATTTCAGAAATCGTGCTTTTTTGAAATTTAGAAATCTCTTGGGAATTAGACTGTGAATGCTTTTACTTTTTACTAAATGACAAAATTTTAGACCAGTCCAAATTGAAAGCATTTGCAGACAACAAAATAAATATGTCTGAAAAATTAAAATTTGTGTTGGAAAGGGTAGAAAACATTGTGGGAAAAGGAGAAAATGCTGGTTACCCGTAGTTTCTCCTTTTCTCACAATGTTTTCAAAAGCCTTCTTCTTCAGAGTCGTTTAAAGTTGGGATTGTGTGGTAAAAGGTTAAAGAATGGTTGGTTAATATTGGCCCTGAAGTCATGTTTTATGGTTAGCAAAAAAAAATACTTACCATTGCCTGGGCATGATATTTATTTACTAGGAAAATACTACATTTGGAAAACCTCAGACGGGTCATTCTTTCTCCTTTGAAGGGTCAAAGGATAAAGGTTCTCATAAAAGAAAATATTTAAATATCAAGATGAAAATGATAAATATAATATCCATTACATGTATTCACCCTTTTTCTCTAAGATGGCATTTCGATGGGCGAGGTCAATTGTTTAACGTAATCGTAACATGTTGTCCCAGAATCTTTCTGCTTGAAAATAATGAGACTATGTGGTTGAAAGTGACAGCTAAAAGTAATTCACCAAAAACGAATTGATGGTCCAAATACGGTATATGGTGGTCTGTAGGAATTTAAATTGAGACTTTGATATAATTTTATATGGGTATGAATTTATGACAGATGTAGTCAGTAAATAGACCCATCGATTCCCCTTTCTAGGTTCTTTGGCAAAAACATCAAACAAAAGTACATGTACTGTACATATATTAGACTGTTTAACTCTTTACCACACAATCCTGAGCTTTAACGACCCTGAGAAAGAAGCCTTTTGAAAACATTGTAGAAAAAGGAGAAAATGCTGGTAACCAGCATTTTTTCCTTTTCCCACAATATTTTCTCCCCATCAAAGAAAAATTGCACAATTTGAGCTACAATGAAATGGTCGCCAGCAAATGCTTTCAATTTGGACCAGTGTACATTTTTGTCGTTAATCATAGTTTCCTAAATTCATCATGAGTTAATTCTTTACCAAACAACAAAATTTTAGACTAGTCCAAATTGAAAGCATTTGCAGATGACAAAATGAATGTGACTCAAATGTTGAAATTCCTTTAGGGAAGGACAGAAAACATTGTGGGAAAAGGAGAAAATGCTGGTTATCAGCATTTTCTCCTTTTCCCACTATGTTTTCAAAAGGCTTTCTCTTCTGGGTCGTTAAAACTTGTGATTGTGTGGTAAAGGGTTAATAGGGAAAGGTTTTGTTTTCCACAGGTTGTAAAAATTGAATACATTAAAATGGAGAGAACTTCTTTAACTCTATCTTTATTGGGAAAAAAAATCTACCTTGATGATCTTCATTTAATGAACAGTGTAGATCAAGATAAGACTGCATAGAATATGCAATCTGACATTAGATCTTACTGTCTGAATTTTTAACAAAGAGTATCTCAAATAGCAATAAAATGGGTTTTAACACAATGACGGAAAATCATTTTATTCATGTCACAGACTGGAAGGGTTAAACTCTTTAACTCCTTTATTTTTAGGGAAAAAAAAAAAATCTACTCTGATGATCTTCATTTAATGAACAGTGTAGATTAAGATAAGACTGCATAGAATATGCAATCTGACATTAGATCTTGACGTCTGAATTTTTTTAAAGAAGATATTCACAAATGGCAATAAAATGGGTTTTAACACAATAACAGAAAATCATTTCATTCATGTTACAGTAGAAGGATTTAGCTCTTTTAACAAAAATTTTTGACTTGCAGATGACAAACTAAACTCACTTGATATGATTTGTATTAGGAGCCATAGAAAACATTGTAGGGAAAAAGAGAAAATGCTGGTTACCACGATTTTGTCCTTTTCTCCACAATGTTTTCAAAAGCTTTTTTTGCTCAGGATCCTTAAAACATAGGATCATGTGGTAAAGGGTTAAAACCCTCTATAAAAGAATTGAATGGATGTGAATGTTTGGCTGTTTGGAAATCAGTTCAAATTGTATATTGATGATTCAATTCACTTTCAGCTGTAGGAGGATCTTGAATTAATTCTTTACTTCATACGCCTCTTTACTGGCAAGTTGTCTGACACCTCATGGAAGGAAGACAGCTGCAGAAAATAAAAGAAGATAGCAATGACTCTTATAGAAATTTAGATAAAGTCTGTATAACATTGTGGCAAATAGAGAAATTGCTCTGTACAAGCAATTTCTCTTTTTGCCTCCATTTTTTTTTTTTTAAATTTTCTATGGCAGATGTATTGTATTTGCTTATCAAATGTTCCAACGTTAAGTGTTAAATGAATGAGTGTTTTGCCCTGTGACAGTGTCAATAGAGGATTAGAGGATGGAAATTGTATGTAAACCAAACTGAATCATAAATATGTGAAGATATGTACCAATCAAGTAAACGGGACAGTGTTAGACTTACATTGCAGAAAAGGTGTGATGTTTTGATAATAAGGATATCATTTTGTGAACATAAATGATGGATATCTATTTCATTGTGATGTGTTTGAGTAGGACCTACTATATCATGAATGTTTGAAATGGTTTATTGATCATTCAGATAGGATTCCCCTCTCATTTCTGTTCACTGGCTTGAACCTGTACAGTGCCTAGCAGAACTCTAGCTACTTGTCATACAGTATAGATCAAGATCAGACTGCCCATAGCTTAATGTTTTAGTTTGATCTACACTTTCCTATAGTTGAAGAAGCAGTCTTTAAAGGCACAATAGCAGCCATAAGCAACAATGTGGCATTCAAATTTAAATTATACCATTTAAAAGTATGGGAACTATTGTGGCAATGATAGGCTGTTATTGGACAAGGTTGGTTCAAACGTTTGTTGCCGACAGAAAATAAAATTTTAAAACTAGGTTAAAAGTTGCCAGGTTACCCTATCTTTTGTTTATTTTTTGCCTGATGTTAAAGTTCATTTTGCTGCCGGCGCCTAACACTTGGACCAACCACACTATAATAGATTGTCATCTTCACAATATTTTCCATACATTTAAATCATATGATTCAAATTTAACTCTTTACCAAATGGTAAAAATGCAGACTGGTCCAAATTAAAAGTATTTGCAGATGACAATTGAAATGTGAATCAAATGATGTAAATTGTCTTTAATAGGGTAGAAAACATTGTGGGAAAAGGAGAAAATGCTAGTTACCAGCATTTTCTCTTTTTCCCTATAATGTTTTCAAAAGGCTTCTTCCCCAGGGTCGTTAAAAATCGGGATTGTGTGGTAAAGGGTTAAATGCATTTTAACACTTGCATTGATTTTTTGGTCATTATTGGGCCTTTAAAGTGATAGCCCATGTGCTTGCTTATTTTTTCTTCACTGAAGATGTCAGTATCATTCATACTTGAAACTAAAGGCTTAAATTGAGGGTGCTGATGAGGGTTTTCTGGCATTTGCAGACAGTGAAGTTAAAATTCGGACAGCACCTTACTGTCTGAACTTGGATCTCCACTGTCTGATGTTTGGGAATGATTCTAGTCAAAATATGCTTTGACCTGTTTCATGCCATCTAAATATGCCCTCAGAAGATGCTTAATTTTAGCATTCGTATATGTTCATTTGCTGCATTGAAACTACTGCAATATAGTCCTCAAGATGGCCCTACAGAAGAAATGAGCGGGATTTGGTCCTAAACATTCACTGTCATAACTAAAAAGTGGGCTACATTGTAAAGGACATACTGGTAGCTTTATGCAATATCTGTGAAAAATAATGTGTAATGGAAAATTTCACTTTTTCATCTTTTTTTACATATACACCGTAGGAATGAGTCTAGTGCATTGTATTTCACCCTATGCAAATAAATAGGGACAATATCAAAGACAGTGCATACTGAAAAATGAATTTTCAAATCAGGTTAAAAGTAAACAAAAGACAACCTGACAGCTTTAAACCTAGTTTAGATTTCATTTTTCTGCCAGCAACTTACACATGGACTGACCTTACAATAACAGATTGTCATCTTTACAATAATTCTATACCTCTAAATGGTATTTTTTAAATTTACATGCATTTTAACACCTTCATTGTTTACATTCGACAGCTATAGGGCCTTTAAGTTAACACTTTGCCAAACAACAAATTATTGGACTTGACCAAAGCATTTGCAGATGACAATTGTGGCTCAAATGATGATTTCTGTCTTTGGGAGGATAGAAAGCATTTTTTTGAAACAGAGAAAATTCTTGTTTCAAGCATTTTCCCCTTTTTCCAAAATGTTTTCAAGACTTCTTTTTCAGGGTTGTTAAGACGCCGGAGGGTTTGGTAAAGGGATAAACAAAGAAAATAATGTTTTCTTTATAATTTCAGAGCCTTAGCTTTGAAAAGGAAAAATGATGCTGAGAGAGAAGAAAAAAGACGCCAACAAATTTTAGCAAAGCGTAGAGAAAAGCAGAAAGAAGCTACTGAGAGATTTCAGAGGGCTCATATGCCACCAAGACCTTCGAGTGGGACATCAAGTTAGTTTACTTACATTTACTAATGCTTTACATGACTTTAGGTGCAGAAGTCCAGATAAGTAGGGGTTTCAGTTTGAAAAACTTCACTAAAAGATATCTTGTGGGTAATCATTAAAATTGTCTCAATAGAAATTCTAATTAGTACCAACAACATAGATTTTGGTAAAGAACTAAAGAGATATTACCTTTTAGATTTGAAACATATGTGCCTCTGCATGATCGATGATTATTATTTTGCAAATTCATGACAGCCTTGCCCCACAACTCTTGATGAAGTATGTTGCTTTACCTAGCTTTGTTTCCTTCTTTTCTGAATAAGTAAGCTGTTATGATATGACCTGAAATAACCCTAATATTAAATGCAGTGTACAAACCATTCAATCAATCTTCCATTCTAATTATTTTTGGTCATGCCAGTGGTTTTCAGGATTGTAGATTTGCTACATTTACATGCATCATACAAGTTTTATAGTGAAAAAATGTTAAAGACGATCATTTAATAGACATTTAGCAATCTAATTACAATCTGGTGTTTCATTTTTGTTTTATGGCACACCAACACCTAAGGCAATTCAGTACACATGCTTTCTGTAACAAATAAATGAACTATGGCCTGTGAAAAACTCAGGATTGTGTGATAAAGGGTTAAACCTGATTTTCACCGTCTTGGAGAGACTTGCAGATTCTCAGGAAACTATTGATAAAAAAACGCTAATTTTTCACTGTACCATTTAGATGGAAGCAGTAGATGGTCACCAAGACGCACCACACAGTTAGAGGATGCTTTACGAATTGTCAGGGGAAGCCCAGCAACCACCAGAGTCAGCTCAGCCAGGACTCACGACAGGGAAAGTCCAACAAGAACCTCGTTATACCGACAAAACTCGGATCCACTCAGTAAACCATATTTTAACAAATATGCACATCCATCTATAAATCAGAGTAAAAGTGATGTAGATAAACAAGAAGCCTTACATAATAAAAGTTTGCATAATTTAAATGCCAGTCGAAGTTTGTTTGAAAAACAGCTTGAAACGCATCAACAGTTGCTTCTTGAGCAACAGCAGAATGCTTTAAGAGAATTCAATAAACAAGTAATGAAAGAAGTGGAATTCGATAAGAATGTTACAAATAGTGAGCCAAATGAGAATTTTGAACGCACAGAAAGTTTATCGTCTGTAGATAGTTTAGAGGAGACTGTCTCTAATGATACATTAAGAGAAAGTTGTGATCTTGATGCATTTGAGAGTAAAACTCAAAGTCTTAAAACTGATTTCATAATCAATGGAAATGGTGGTGATAAAAATAGATACCTGAACCATACAGCTGGTAGTCAGTATGCTGTAAGCTCAAACACTCCTTTAAATATTGACTCCTATAATACACAACTGCAAGCAGTGTCAAGAACTGAAGAAAAGCAACAGTTTTATCAACAAAGACAACTAGAGATTCAACAACAGTTACAAGAGCAACAACAGCAACAATATTTTCAACAACAAAAACAGCAGCAGGAGTTACAGCATAGGCTAGAACAACAGCAGAAACAACAGCAATTATTGCAGGAAGAATTTCAAAGACGACATGAGCAGCAACAAGAAAAACAAGAGAAGCAATTAGTGCAGACAAATCAGCAGTCAAACTTATCTTCAAATAATGTACAGAATACAAGGACTGGGGATGAGAAGGAGAACCAAAGACCTAAAGTTCAGCTAAAGGCTTGGGCCACTCCTTCACCGCACCCACCCACACCAGTTTCAGCAAATGTGTCAAAAACAAACAGTATGGTTACCAATGCTAGTCCTTACACTGGAAGATCTACAAACACAAATATGACAACAGTGACAACTTATGATACATCAGTGATAAGAGATAATAGTTTTATCAATTCAAAGCCTGTTTCAGTGGCAACCCCTACAAGTCAAGGTGAACTTACACAACAAACAGTTACATCACAGGCAAGAACACAAAGTGTAGTAAACACGACACCTCAAATTAACAATTCCGAGTTGCTTCATAGCAGAGCTTATCAAAGTCAGGGCTCTTTTTTAGAAACAGTGACTAAAGATTTGACACATCAGTCAAAAGTTTCTGCTGACAATGAAAAGTCAAGTCAAGTTACAAATCATACAAATGGTGGAAACGATTTGTCAGCAAATGAAAACTTACAGAAAGTTACTCCTCAAGCATCTTTAAAAAATGGTCCAAATAACTTGAATAGTCCAAAGACTAACTCTGTAGTGACTAAGCCCCCTATAAATTCAGCTTTCTACCTGAATTCTTATTCATCAGCTTACAGCATGCGCCAAAATCTTCAACAGCAACTAAAACAACCACAGCAATCCAAGACAGCTTTACAGGAACAATCATCTGCTGGTCCAGTTACAACTGTGGATTCTACTAGACTCAATATAAAACCTACGAATGGTTCCCAGCATGCACTAGAAAATCAAACTTCTATGTTTCAAATAAATACATATAATGGAGATGAAGGCAAGGATACAGCTGATACAGATTCTGTAAGCACAATAGGTTATGAGGAAAAGGAACCAGAGCCTAAAGGTATTGATATTTATTAGAATAATACATTTATTAACTCTTTACCACACGACAAAATTTTAAACATGTCCAAATTCAAAGCATTTGCAGACGACAAATCAAAGATGGCTGAAGCAATGAAAATTGCCTTCAGTTGAGTAGAAAACATTGTGGGAAAAGGAAAAAATGCTGGTTACCAGCATTTTCTCCTTTTCCCACAATGTTTTTAAGAGGCTTCTTTTTAAGGGCCATTAAAACTCGGGATTGTGTGGTTAAGAGTTAATACAATGAACTTATACAAGATGACAAATTTTGAGCCTCGTCAGGATTGAAAGGATTTGCAGATGACAAATTTCTTGTGGCTAAAATTATAAAAATTTGTGAAAGGGTAGACAACATTGTGGGAAAAGAAGAAAATGCTGGTTTACCAGCATTTTCTCATTCTCCTACAAAGTCTCCTCTTGAGTTGTGGCAGGCATAGAAATTATTTCAGCAATGTTGTAATATACTGCATACATTGTATTACCTTTCTGTAAACTTGCAATCCCAATACTGTGGCATTCTTGTCAGATTTCTTATATCATTGTTTCATGGCTTGTTTTTCACTTCCTGCTGATTAGTGTAGATTTTGTCTAATTGCGAGCTAAGTCTGATAGCACAGTCAGTAGCATAGAGAACTTGAGGCCAGGAGGTGGCTGGTTCAAATCCAAGGTTTGCAACTAGATATGGTACGGCAAATTTCTTTTTAAGGATCAATGGTCGTCATTGCAACAGGGTTCATTCCTCTGTCACCACTGATAATTGTTTTAACATTTGATATGTTGGAAGCAGTCAGTGGCTATGGTAGAATATTGTAGAAAGTACTGGTGAAAGAAACTCCCAGAAAGGTACTGGCAGCTGCGATATAACTAGAATGGTGTTAAAAACACAGATATACACCATACAGACAATTCTAATTGTGATTGAGCACTGCAGAGATGTTGTTTTAATTTTATTTTAGCAGAAATAAAAAGTATTTTGAAAAGGGGAGCCGGTGCTAAAGGTATTCTGAAAAAGTCCGGGTCAACTGGAAGCTTGCAAAGACATGATATAAGAGACAGCCTTGAAATCACTCGTGTTCATCTACAGACAAGTGCAGAGGAAAAAGAACAAAGGGTAAGTGAATTCAAATATTGTTGAATAGAAATTATCATGCATAAAATCAAATGACAGAATTAGAATTTAATATTATATTGTGTTTTTTTATTTATATATTATCTTTTGATAATTCTGTATTCACTTTTGTTGAAAGAACATGAGGAGTAGTTAGATGTTTGTTGTAAGTTTTGGTAAACTCTTTGTTTCCGTGCAAAATTCTAGCATAAACCTTCACTGTTCTGTAATTTTTTGTATCAACTCTTATTTTACTTAAACAATTTTGGGTATAAGACCAGAAAAAACAAAAGAAAAAAGAAATAAATGAAACACATTTTTATTTAACAAAGGTTTGATCTTGTGCCTACTGTTAATCAGTGACATACATTTTGTTTGCTTGACTCTTTACCAAACAACAAAATTTTGGACTGGTCCAATTTGCGAGCATTGCAGACAACAAGTAAAATGTTTCTAAAATTTTAGAATTTGTAATTGAAAGGGTAGAAAACCTTATGGGAAAAGAAGAAAATGCTGGTTAGCATTTTCTCCTTTTCCAACAAGGTTTTCAAAAGCCTTCTTTATCAGGATCGTTAAAACACAGGATTATTTGGTAAAGGGTTGAACAGATTCACAAATGTCATTTGAAATTCTAAATATAAACTGATAGAATTTAGGTTGTTAGACAGAAGAAGTTACTTTTTGAGAAAAAAAAGGGGGGAGCATTTGACCAATGTTACCAAAGATTTTTAATTTCTGTAAAGACATAAAATTTTGCTAACTTTACAAGTACCTGTTACATAAATAAAAGAATGGCCATAGTTTTATATATGTTGCGCTACAAATGATTGCTGTGTGTTTCAATAGAGGCTAAGAGAACTTGAGCGTAAACAGGCACAAGATGTGGTGGTATGTCTTCTTCCTGCTTGGTTTGATTTTATTGATAAGTTTAGGTATGCTCTGGCTTTTGTCATTGTTTAATAGATAAGAGCCATGCTCTGTGAAAAGGGGCTTTATTGCATGTGCAAAAAGTTTAGACTTGTGTCAGCCTGCACAAACCACACAGGCTGACATGAGTTGAAACTTAGCTTTTTGTAGATTTTCTGCATGTCAAAGGACCATTCTACTTCCAGATCCTTGCTTTGCTTTTTGTAGACTTTCTGCATGTCAAGGATTTTATGGTTTCATGAAATATGTTATGATTTGCTTGGTATAATGCATCACAGAGAATCCTTAAGCCTCCTTTTGCCAGAGCATGGCTCATAAAATTTTTTCAATTCGTATAGCAATTGAAACTGTCTAGAGAAAAGTTGCCCAAGACTTCTGTGTCAACAAGAGTTTGGAAATTATTTGGAAATTATGAAAGTAAAAAATTAAAAAAAAAAAAAATCATCTGGGGAAAGGATCTAATTGTTTGGCTTCTTCCATGCCAGTATTTTTCTGATATATGCTTTTATTCTTTCATTACTCAATATGTGAAGAAAGAAAGTTTTTCAATGTGGAAACTTTTACAAGTGCTTATCTGAGAAAATATTTATGATGTGGATAAGCTACTTTTTCCTTACTCTTTTCATTATTTTTGTCATGTAAACATTGAAAAGGGATTTACTATCTGGGTTAAGGACTCCTAGGGTCAGAGCACACCTAAACTTACTAGTTTTTATTCATCCATTCTTGTTTTCTGTAATTCTTTGAAATATACTTAGAAAGTGGATGGGATATTGTTATTTTAATGATGTATTCATTTCCTGTTTGTAAAACCTTAATTATTGATTGCCTGTATAAAGCCTTCATCATACCAAGTTCCAAACCCCTAGTTTTGAATGTAACATTTCTTGTTTTAAACAGTCACTCATTGTTGGAGGCTGCCATTGTTTGTACCCCTTGCTGGCAGGTTGAGACATTTCTGACTCTATACATTTGGAACAAAGCATTACTAGTTGTTTGAATGTGGTTTTATCTAGTTAGTCACATTTATTTATTAAACAATCATTTGAAACATCAGCTTGAAGGTACAATCAAAATACATGCAGTCACAAATTACAGTTACACTGACACTTATAGACAATCTTTCTTCTTGCCACCATGTTTTCTATGCTGTCTGTAGTGATTTTAAATCAGTCTGTTACATTGGTTGATTTTGGGTCAAAGGTTTCAAAAAGGGGTACGCTTCTATAAAATTTCAGTCTAAGAGTTACAACAATCAAAAGACTTTTGTTGGATTTTGACCAGTGTTGAACATAAACTGTAAATAGCAAAATGATGTCAAAATATTTTTGTAGTATAGTCGAACCTGTCCCAATGACCACCTACAATAAACGACCCCCTGCTGTAAATGACCACATGAAATTTCTCCCACCGGATTTTGCTATGCAAGTGACCAGTAATAAGTGACTCCCTGGTGACTCCGACCAGTGACCATGCAAATTTTGACTTTTCTGGACCAATATACCCCAATAGGTGACCATTAAATTTCATACAAACCGTAAAGACAATGCCAGACTGTCTGTATGTTTGCGCCAGTGACTACGCAAACTCATACAGTTTCTGTCATATTACTCCAAGATGAGATCAAAAGCCACAAAAATTCCAGTATTTTTCCATCTTTCTCTTCAAATCAGTTACTATTATTTGAGAGCAGTACTCAGAAAATTATCTGGACGACCATCCAAATACATGTACAAAATATTTTCGTCTCCAAGAGGAGGCCATAAAGTTCCTGTGTACACATTTACTTGCATATGGCAGAGCAAGCAGTGTGTGTTTTGATTGGTTGCTGTGCTATAAATATCCCAGGTGTATTGCATAGATCGTGCAGTAAACCAGAAAATCAATAACTAACTGCAAGGTGTAAAGTTTATGTCTATTCAGCAGCATGAACCCTTGTAATGCCAGACTGATAGCTTGTGTAGGTAAAAATGAAGTTGATTTGGATTTGCATGACCACACATTAATTAGAGAGTTTTTGTTTATTTTTCTAAACGAATGGAAATTTTGGTTGTCTGTTTCATCTTTGATAGAAAGGGTCTGCATAATAGAAAATTTCTAAAATTGTCAACATGCCATAAATTGGCGATGTGCCAGTTTTCATGTTTCAATGTCAGAATTATGACCTATTAACTGTGATAGTTGGTCAACATAAAAGAATCGATTAAATAAAAGAAAGAGAATTTGTTTGTGTGTGTGTGTGGGGGGGGGGGGGGGGGGGGGGGGAGAGAGAGAGAGAAAGAGGGTTCAAATGAAACAATAAAACTTGATTTATAATTCTTAAAAAATAAATTGTACATGCAGATTAATGTGACAGATGTTATATTTTTTGTTATAGATCTATTTCAAGTATATGTATTGAGTCATTCAATATTTTAATATCCTCAACAGGCATACTAAGAATGGTCTTAAAATGATCTGAAAAAAATTAAAGTACAAGTTGAAAGTTCATCCCTGCAATAAGAGACCATCTGCTGTAAGAGACCACTTTTTAGATTTCCCTTGGGTGGTCTCTTAAACCAGGTTCGACAGTAGATACATTAGATGTGTTTTTCTGTTGTTATCCATCTGTGTTGATCAGTCTACCTCTAACTGTACATTTAAATGTACTCAAGCATTCCAAACTTAAGTGAGAAAAAACTATAGACTGTAGCTTAGTCTGGTAGTCCATTATACTCAGTGCTTGGAACTGGCTATTTTTGAAATACTTATGTCTATTCAAAGGTTAAAAAAATCGGTTGATAAAAGTCCTCATTAGACTAAAGTGCTATCAAGGATGTGCAAAGAAATACCAATTTAAGGAGATTATCAAAATGTTTGCATAGGTATCATTGCATGCTTAATTGATGCTTATATAACATGACTGAATTTCAGTTAATTCTAATATTGCATGTCTGCAAAGAAAATAAAGTGTAATTCATAAAAACAAAAGTAATTTGCTTGTAGAACGGATTTGAACAGCTGGCTAAGTTTGATGTTAAAAAACTGCATGATGTTATGTCTTCTATTCAAATTAACATTTCACGTTTTTGAAGTAGGAGAATCAAACAAAAGTTAGATTCAAGGATTTTCTTTGTTTTAGCTAGATGGCTGTACCTGTATAATCCAGAATGTTAATTTTGTCTGGCAGTATGTTTCTCCTTAAGTGAAAAAAATTGTATGTTTCTGTAACTTCCAGAAATTTATGTGCCAAAGAAATAATACTCATATATGGAATAATATTTTATGAATGAAAATGAGCCATGTTCTTTGAAAAGGAAGTTTAATGAATCTGTCAAAAGTATCTACCCACCTTAGCCTGTGCATGCTTGCCTAGGTCAAAACTTTTCGCTATTGGTCAGTTTCCTGTATGTCTATGGACCAGTCTACCTCATGATTCAGTCAATTTGTTAAAAAAAAGTGGCTATCTGATGGCTTGATTGGTACAATGCATCACAGAGATGCCATAAGCCCCCTTTTGCCAGAGTATGGCTAATGTATGTGCTGAGGCAAAATTCATTAAATAGTATGGTGTTATACTCATTCCTATGATCCAAAAACCTGGTGATAACCGAGATTTGAAAACAGATTTTCAACCTTAATGGATTGTGGTCAGCAAGATGAGGTCTAAAAAAGTTGTTTGAATTGTGTATTAATTATGGCTTTCAAGAAGAACCTAAATAATTTTTACAATGACTCTACAATACTGTATTTTTGTTATATTCATTTGGTGGTTTTTTTCCTGGAAAAAAGTTCAGAACAACACATATTACATGTATTTAACTTTATCCTGATGGCTCAGCCCTATTTTACTACCTGACTATTCCCACATGTTGCAGCAAGAATTTGTTGAGTTTCATCTTTGATCAGCTTTGTTTTGAAAAATTGAAAGTTTTGTGAGTAAAATTTGTTATGTACATAGATGATATTGAAACTCGATGGTTATCTGTGGGTATGTGACAAGGTGCAAGTGTCTGAAAAATTTATTATTGAAGCTGGTATTCAATATTGATATTTCATAACATCATGCTTTATGCATGTTAGGACATCATGTCCACATACTTTTGCTTTGTATTTCACATTTTGTATATCTTTGAGCCATATTTCTGCTGCTGAAATAGCTAGTAAATGCTATGTGGTAGTGACCAAATTATTATTAATGAGGAATTCTCTTGTACATGATTCTTTTTATTTGTGAGATTTATAAATGCTATTTGATTTATTGGGAATAAGTCAACTACTGTAACAAGTATACAGACATGTATGTGCACTGGAAATGTATACTGCAGGCATTTTATCCATATTTGAAATTATCCAATCACTACCACAGATAATTCTTTCTCTGTCTGTCTCTTAAAGGCCCAATAGTGACCCCAAAAAAATAATGCATGTTTTAAAATGCATTTAGATTTAGATCATACCCATTAAATGTAAGGAAAATATTGTAAAGATGACAATCTGTTAATTTGTGGTTGGTCCAAGTTTTATTCCCTGGCAGACAAAAAGAATTTTAAATCGGGTTAATAGTAAACAAAGGATAGAGTGAAAAGGCAACATTTAACCCTTTCCCAAACAAGCCCTGGTTTTCACGTGTCTGCAGTACAAGTCTTTTGAAAACACTGTGGGAAAAGGAGAAATTGCTCGTAATGAGCAATTTCTCCTTTTCCCACAGTGTTTTCTACCCTTTTTGAGACCTTTCTGCCATTTTCATCAAATTTAAAATTGTCGTCTGCAAACTCTTTCAATTTGGACCAGTCCAAAATTTGTCGTTTGGGAAAGGGTTAACCTATTTTTGAAATTAATTTCTGTGCCAGCGAGTAACACTTGGACCAACTGTACAATAACAGATTGTCATCTTCGCAATAATTTCCATACTTTTAAATGGTGTGATTTAACCCTTGACCACACAGTCCCGAGTTTTAACGACCCTGATGAAGAAGACTTTCGAAAACAATATGGGAAAAGGAGAAAATGCTGGTAACCAGCATTTTCTCCTTTTCCCAGAATGTTTTCTATCCTATCAAAGACAGAAATCATTATTTGCACGACATTTAATTTGTCGTCTGCAAATGCTTTCAATTTGGTCGAGTCATAATTTTTGTCGTGTGGTAAAGAATTAAATTTAAATGCATTTGAACACCCACATTGTTTACTTTTGGAAGCTGTTGTCACTTTAAATCTTTTGAAAACAATGCGTCAAAGGATTCTTTCTCAGGTTGTTAAAACTCAGGATTGTGCGGTCAAGGGTTAATTTGTCACATTTAATTTTTCATCTGCAAATGTTTTCAATATGGATCAGTGTAAAATTTGGTCATCTGGTAAAGAGTTATTGGAGAATGATTAGAATACTGTTTGTGAAGAAGTAAGTGGTTTTCACTTGTATTACATACTTTGTCTGTAGAATATTAACCCTTAACCTGCTATAGAAGTTAACCCTTCACTGCACAATGACGCCTTTTGACGCCCCTGGGACAGAAGCCTTTTGAAAACATTGTGGGAAAAGGAGAAAATGCTGGTAACCAGCATTTTCTCCTTTTCCCACAATATTTTCTACCTGATCAAAGAAAAATTGCACCATCTGAGCCACATTGAAATTGTCGTCTGCAAATGCTTTCAATTTGGACAAGGCTATAATTTTGTCGTCTGGTAAAGGGTTAAATGAAACTTTCAGACCAATAATAAAAAACCAAATTTTCAATTTCCAAGTTATTTTTTTGGAGGGAAAATATCTCCTTATCGGACAATATAGATCAAAGATCAAACTGCACATTATGTGCAGTCTGATCATGGAACTACATTGTCCACAAAAGGTCTTTGAGTTGCACTTAGCAGTGTGAGGGTTAATATTTTGACATCACAACTATAAATTTTAATACACGAATTGCAGTATGGCTGTGGGTAGTGCCCAGGATTAGTGGTCTTATTCTAAAATAATTATATTTTGATAAAAACCTATGTTGTTGTTACTTTATGGGTTGTCTTAGTTGGATAATTCATTAAGGTTTGGTTATGAGCATTCCTGTTTAAGATTCATAAACCTATTGTTATGGGAGATCACTCCTTCCTTACGGCATAGCTTTCCCATATAAAATCAATACCTGACAACTGCGTTGGGGAGAATTCTCTTTAGCTCAGTGGATAGTGTATTGGTCTTTAAACCTCGATAAACGAGGAACTTTGCCGCAGGGGTTCGAATCCCAGAAGGAGCGGTTTGTATTTTAGCTATGCATTTGTTGCGTACTTTCATGTTCGTAAGACTGTCTCAGATATATGCTTTCAGCTATTTTGGGAAAGGTTTGACATGAACAACTTCTAAATTTACGCTTCCTGAAAAACAGACTCTACTTATTAGATTGATTCCTACTTTTTCCAGAATATTTTCTATCCTTTCAAAGACAATTTTTTTTACTTGAGCCATATTTAGCCCTTTACCAAACAACCAAGTGTTTGAACAACCCTGAGAAGGAAAGCTTTTGAAAACTTTGCAGGAAAAGGAGAAAATGCTGGTAACCAGCATTTTCTCCTTTTCCTGCAATGTTTTCTATCTTTCCAAAGAAAAATCTTGTCATTTGAAAGACATATAATTTGTCTTCTGCAAATGCTTTCAGCTTGTACAAGTCTAAAATTTTGTTGTTTGGTGAAGAGTTAACTCTTTAGTCTTTACCACACAATCGTGGCTTTTAATGACCCTGAGAAGAAAGCTTTTGAAAACATTGTGGGAAAAGGAGAAAATGCTGGTAACCAGCATTTTCTCCTTTTCTCACAATGTTTTCTACCCTTCCTAAAACCAACTTCAGTTTTTTAATAACATTTGTTTTGTCGTCTGTAAATACTTTCAATTTTAACTGGTCTAAGATTTTGTTGTTTGGTAAAGTGTTAATTTGTTGTATGTAAATGCTCTCAAATTGGAGGAGTCAAAGATTTTGCTGTCTGGTAAACAGAAATTGGAACATCAGCCTTTCAGGCTGTGCAAAAGATGTAGATATATGTATTATTGTCTTGTCTTTAACAGATTACGAAGAAAAATGTACGGTTTGCAGACTTAACTTATGATGAGCCTGTTGGAAATGGAGGACAACAAGCAGAAGATACCAAATTGTTTGTTAAAAGAAATGTTGGTAAGAAAAAACCTGGATACTTGGAACATAAATGTCTTTTATAATGTAGGCAATAACGTCTTTTATAAGATAGGAAAAACTTAATTCTTTACCAAGCAATCCTGTGATTTAACAACCAAGAGAAATAAGGCATTTGAAAACTGTTAGAAAATGAGAAAATGGCGATATATAACCAGCATTTTATCCTTCAATGTTTTCTGGTTTTTCAGGCAAATCTCATCAATTTGGCTCCATTTAACCACAAGTCTGCAAATGTTTTCAATTTTGAGCCGGTCTAAAATTTTGTCATCTTCATTAATCCAGAAGCCCATTTGAATTTTTTTGGGTACCTTTAATTAGATTATTAAAGTTGATAATGCATGTCAAGGAAAAAGACCAAAATATTGCAACACCTGTGCTGTTTTTGTCAGGTTTTGGATAGTGAAGATTTAAGGTCAGACTGCATTATATGTGCTGTCTGATCTTGGATCTCCATTGTTTGCAACAAAGTATTTGTAATGGGGGTAGCTGCATTTAACCCTTTACCACACAATCCCGAGTTTTAGTGACCTTGAGGCAGTAAGGGTTTGAAAAAATTTTAGGAAAAGGAGAAAATGCTGGTAACCAGCATTTTCTCCCTTTCCCAAGATGTTTTCTGTCCTTTCAGAGACAGTTTTCACCATTTGAGCCATATTTAATTTGTCGTTTACAAATGTTCTGGATTTGGACATGTCCAAAATTTTGTTGTTTGGCAAAGAGTTAAGAGATTTATATTTTATGAGTACTTTACAAGAGGATATAGACACTTTGACCAGAACATGGTGAACAGATAAGTGCACTGCTAAAAACAATTCAGTCACAATGTTTTCAAAATCCTTCTACAAAGGAATCGCAAGACACTTGCGTGAGGGATGTGGTTGATTTGATAGATAACAACTGCTCCATTCCCCATTGTGTTTTCCATTCAGCGGAAATAATGTCTTCTTGCCATCAACTTTCTGTACTTTATGTTCAAAGACTTCTAAAAAGAAAAAAAGACTGTTTATTGCATATAATGTCATTACAGGAGAGGGACAAAATGGCTCAACCAGTCACCCAAGGCCAGTCTCAGCTGTATCCATCAAGTCCACACCATCTAGAGTGGATCACAAACCTCCTAGAGCATCCAGTGCAACTGTTCGTGCAAGTACAATACCAAGAGCAAAGACTCAAGTTGTGCGCCCACAAGCTGCAGCACATATAATTCACAGTCCCCCATCAACTGGAGGAAATAACATGGAGAAAAAAGTGACAATAGTGAATAATAATTTTATGGAGAAGGTTCCATCTGTGTCCAGAGGGAACCAGGTGATACACACAGCTTCACCGTCTATTGTGTATACAGCAGCATCAAGAACAGATCCACAGAAAGTGAACTATGCAGTGTCTAGTATTGTAATGCCCAAGTCTAACAGTGCACCATTTATTTATCCAGGTTATTCTAAGGACATGCTTCAACCTTCATCTAGTTCAACCATGCCAGCACACAATGGAACTAATTCAAAATATGATGGTGCAGTGTATGATGAGAATGGAATGAGAATAGATAGAACACCAACTGATGAAGAAATCAACTTTCTGTGGGACAAAGTGAGAACTTGTTTAAGTAGAAACTCTAGTACTGGAGAGAAAGTACAAACTCCTGTATCTACTATAGCAGACAGTCACAGACAAGCAGCACCAGTTGCTAATACATATATAGATGGGAATGCTCTAGGTCAGTTTAACAGTATGAACAGAGTTGCTGCCCCTCACTATGGCAGTAATCCAGCCCTACATAGACAGAACTCGCTGGATAGTGCCACGGGCTCCTATGCTAAAAGATACGGGCTTCTTCAACAGAGAAAACAACAACCTAATCCCAACAGTTTGAAATCGAGACAACAAACTCAACAACAAGTTCAAGGTCATCCAGGGTACACAGTGTATCATGCTCCAGTTCAAAGCTACAATGAGTCTGTACAAACTGTCCAAGTTAATGGCGATGGTGAGGCATTAACCCTTTACCGTACAATTACGGCTTTTAACGCCCCTGGGAAAGAAGCCCTTCGAAAACATTGCGGGAAAAGGAGAAAATGCTGGTAACCAGCATTTTCTCCTTTTCCCACAATGTTTTCTGTCCTATCAAAGGAAAATTGCACTATTTGAGCCACATTGAAATTGTCGTCTGCAAATGCTTTCAATTTGGACAAGGCTAAAATTTTGTTGTCTGGTAAAGGGTTAAATCTTTACCAAACAACAAAATTTTGGGCTGGTCCAAATTAAAAGTGTTGCCAGAGGACATATTAAATTTCGAGCAAATTATTATTTCTGTCTTTGATAGAGTAGAAAACATTATGGGGAAAGGAGAAAAATTTTTTACCAGCATTTTCTCTTTGTCCCACAATGTTATCAAAAGCCTTGTTTTTCAGGATTGTTAAGAATTGTGTCGTAAAGAGTTAACCCTTAACTACACAATTCTGAATTTTGGCCATCTAAAGGAAAATGCCTTTTGAAAACATTGTGGAAAAAAAGGGAAAATGCTGGTGACAGCATTTTCTCCTTTTTCCACAATGTTTTTTACCCTTCCCATAACATTTTTCAATTTTTAATAACATTTAGTAAATGCTTTCAATTTGGACAAGTCTGAAATTTTGTCCTTTGGTAAAGGGTTAAGTAGTAACTGAGACAGATTGGCAGACACATAGGTTAGAAAGCTGAATCAAAAAAAAATATCCAAGGATAGGCTTCTTTTAACCCTTTCCCAAACGATAAATTTTAGACTGGTCCAAATTGAAAGAGTTTGCAGACGACAGTTTTAAATTTGATGAAAATGGCAGAAAGTTCTCAAAAAGGGTAGAAAACACTGTGGGAAAAGGAGAAATTGCTCGTTACGAGCAATTTCTCCTTTTCCCACAGTGTTTTCAAAAGACTTGTACTGAAGACACGTGAAAACCAGGGCTTGTTTGGGAAAGGGTTAAATCCCTATCAGTCAACAGAATTTTAGACTAGTTCAGATTGAAGGCATTTGCAGATGACAAAATGATTGTGACTGAAAAAAAGGAAATTTGTTCTGGGAAGGGTAGAAAACATTGTGGGAAAAGAAGAAAATGCTGGTTACCAGCATTTTCTCCTTTTCCCACAATGTTTTCAAAAGGCTTCTTTTGCAGGGTTGTTAAAACTTGGAATTGTGTTGTAAAGAGTTAACAGTTGACTCTTTTAGAATAAAATATAAAAACTCGACCCCTGTCAACCACTGAAAAAACTATTTGCTGAAAATCAAAAAAAAACTTTTATGTTATAGGCTTGACTAGACAGGGGGACAATATACATTCAAGATCAGACTGCACTTTCTTGATCTATGATGGTGGCAATAGCAGGTATTTTCGTCTGTTGTGCTGAAAAGGGTTCAGACAGAGATATCAAGTGCGGCATGTGCAAAATTTGCTACTTATAATCTATTTTGCTGATTCAGGCATAAAAACTTCTTGTACTTCTGTTTGTGTGTTTTCTTGTATTATTGCATAAAATGTATGTTTCTGGGCCGTTACAAACATGTATTAACGGGGGAAAACTGGGCGTTAACGAGAGAAAACATGTATTAATCAGTAAAATCATGTGCCGTTAATGCCCGGCTTTGTACTTTCAATATCCTTGACTGGTATAAGTCCGGTATATTTCAAATTTGTTTCTTTACATTTCTATGGAAATGTTTTTTGCTGTCGTTGCATATTATTGCTAAAATACATTTATTTTATGCAATAATAGCATTAATTCACGTTTCTTCTGCCGTTTACATTTGCAGCTGCGAATGTTAATGACCTCAAAAACATGAATTAACCCTACAAACATTTACATGAAGGTGACTCTTTGGATGTCCATTTGAATCTCTGAGAAATAGTTATAATTAACTCTTTACCTCATGAGAAAAATGTAGACTTGTTCAAATTGAAAGCAGAGGACAATTTACAAAAGGCTCATGAAATATGGCTTTGATAGTGTAGAAAACATTATGAGAAATGGAGAAAATGCCGGTTACCCACATTTTCTTATTTTCCCACAATGTTTTCAGAAGGCTTCTTCCTCAGGGTTGTTAAAAGTCAGCATTCTATGGTAAAGGGTAAAAAATCCACACAAATACTTTTCATAATAGGTAGAATTCATACGCAAGAAAAACAAGCAAATTTAGAATTAAACTTACCATGATAATTTCAAATTAGTTTCAGAAAGTATGGCTGAATTTTTAACAGCTGAACAGTTATCTGAACAGTCAGTGTCAGAGAGTAAGATACATCAAGCTATGGACGAGGCTCATGCCAAACAACAAGCCTATATTGCTTCTAAACCTGGTGCTCCTAAAGGTATTCATTTCACTTATTTCATGCTTTTGGGTGATTTATCGGGAAATAATGTTGGATTATGGTTTGACAATTTCGTAATTTCGACCAGTGAATTAATTGATTGATAAACTTACTGGTGTGAACATGTAAACACCAAGATCTCCCCTTTACTTCGTAAGTCTCAATGAAAAAAGGGGTTAGAAGAATAAAGTAGAATTTTTTTTTTTTTTTCGGTGAAAGAAATTTATTTTATCTCATGAACATATAATTCACTCAGGGGTGTGCCACTCTTGAAAATATTTCAGATAATGTTCACTGGATGAAATAGATTTCGATCTTTCACCAAAAAAAAAAAATCCTCTATTTCCTTAGAAGAAAACACAACATTTTATATTGATAGCTTAACCTTTACCCAACGAAAAAATTTTAGACCTGTCCAAATTGAAAGCATTTACAGACGACAAATCAGTCATGGCTCAAATAATGGATTTTGTCTGTGAAGGGGTAGAAAACATTGAGGGAAAACCAGCATTTCTCCTTTTCCCATAATATATTCTACCTTATCAAGGAAAAATTTTGTGTTTTTTGCCACCATTAATTTGTAATATGCAAATGCTTTCCATTTCGAACAGTCTGAAATGTTAATGTCAGGTAAAGGGGTATGGGTTTAACCCTATACCAAACAATCCTGATTTTTAACAACCCAGGGGATGAAGCATTAGAAAAGGTTATGAAAAAAGGAGAAAATGCTGGCCAACAGCATTTTCTTTCCTACCCACAATGTTTTCTATCCTTGCAAAGACAAATCCCAATATGTGAGTACCATTTAACGTGTTGTCTGCAAATGCTTTCAATTTGAGCAAGTCTAACATTTTGTTGTGTGGTAAAGGGTTACTTTTTTATGTCATACCTGATTTTTTGTTTGAAAAATGTTAATTCTCTATCACTTTTAACTCTTTACCAAAAACAAAAAATTTGGAGTCAGCCAAATTGAAAGTATTTACAGACGACAAATAAAAATTTAGCTAGAACTGTGCTATTTGACTTTGAAAGGGTATGAAACATTGTGGGAAAAGGAGAAAATGCTGGTTACCAGTACCAGTACAAGCACACATGACTTTATGGTAATAGGTTAAAGCATACCAGGAAACTCCATTATTGGCAACTTCCCTATATCCAAGCATGATCTGTTCTTTTGGTCTGCTACTTTGATATGAGCCATGCTCTGCAAAAAGGGGGCTTAATGCATTTGCGAAAAGAATCAACCCAGGTCAGCATGCGCAGTCAGTGCAGGCTGACCTGGGCCAAAACTGTGCTATTGGTCAATTTTCTGTATGTAAAAAGATCAGTCTTCCTTGTGATTCAGTCGATTGTTAGACAAAATGAACTTTATGGGTCCATGACTAGGTGATGACTTGCTTAGTATCACACATTACAAAGTTGTGTTAACCCTTTCCCAAACAACAAATTTTGGACTGGTCCAAATTGAAAGAGTTTGCAGACGACAATTCTAAATTTGATGAAAATGGCAGAAAGTTCTCAAAAAGGGTAGAAAACACTGTGGGAAAAGGAGAAATTGCTCGTTACGAGCAATTTCTCCTTTTCCCACAGTGTCTTCAAAAGACTTGTACTGCAGACACGTGAAAACCAGGGCTTGTTTGGGAAAGGGTTAAGCCTCCTTTTTGCCAGAGCATGGCACATATCTTTAAATCTGTGGAGTTTAAACTTCACTCAATGGACATGACTATGTTTGCCAGACTGCATTTGAGAACACTGTGCAACACAGAAAAGTTACTCTATTTGAATTTGATTAGCCCTGTTTTGCATGGATTGGTTAGAAGTGTCATTTTGTATTTGTGTTAAATTCTTTGCTAGAGGACAAAATTTATGACTTGCCCAATTTGAAAGAATTTGCATAAAACAAATTAAATATGGGTCGTATGAAGGGATTTGTCTCTGAAATGGAACACAACATGGTGCGGAAAGAAGAAGCTGGTGGTTACCAGCACAAACACAGGATTGTTTGGTAAAGGATTTAAATTAACACATTTGTATTACAAAGATTGTTTTTCTGTTATATTTCAGCAAGATCAGCTTTATCAATGGAAGAACAGAGGTTGTTAGAGTCACTAGACAGACTTAATGATAAATTAAAAGGTAGGTAAAACTGACTTTTACCTGCTATTCTATGGATTAAAGTTAAATATTATATGATTACAACCTGAAAATGTCACTGTTTTAACTCTCAACCAAAGAACAAACTTTTAGACTATACTAAATAGTAAGCATTTGTAGATGACAATTCAAATGTAGCTGGAATTGTGAGATTTGGCTGTGAAAGAGTAGAAAACATGATTGGAAAAGGAGAAAATGCTGGTTACTAGCATTTTCTCTTTTTCTCACAATGTTTTCAACAGTTTCTTACTTAGGGTTGTTAAGCCATGCTCTGGCATTTGTCTTTGAAATTGTAGTGAGCATTATTGGAAAAAGTCTGTTGCCAAGAGTTTCTCCTCTTCCTGCGATGTTTCTACATGCCTTTTTCCTCAAATTCTTAACCTGTCAGTGCCATAGGTGAAAACGGTGACTTTTGTGGATGGCATAGATCAAGAGCAGACTGCACAGAACATGCAGTCTGATCTTTGATCTATACCATTCATTTGTTTAATCAAGCCTACACTTTTTCTTAGTCTCAGTGGACTGTATTTAGAGCCGTCAAAAGAGGTTGAGTTCACGTATTTGGCATAGGAAGAGATAAACACGTAAGATTGTAGGTCAGAAGTTAGTAATATTTTGTACAAGGGGTGATCAGAAAGAATGTGGACCACCTCTTTATTTTGAAAACTACCTAGTGTAAGATTACAAACAATTGCACAGATGAGTATTAATTATCTGATAATTGACTCAAGCTTTCAAATGTGGTCTTATTCATGTAGGTAAAGTGTGATGTCATCTTAACCCTTTCCCAAACAAGCCCTGGTTTTCACGTGTCTGCAGTACAAGTCTTTTGAAAACGCTGTGGGAAAAGGAGAAATTGCTCGTAACGAGCAATTTCTCCTTTTCCCACAGTGTTTTCTACCCTTTTTGAGAACTTTCTGCCATTTTCATCAAATTTAAAATTGCTGTCTGCAAACTCTTTCAAGTTGGACCAGTCCAAAATTTGTCGTTTGGGAAAGGGTTAATTATGTCTTATACTGCGTAAGTCATCTACAATGTCGGATGAAATTTTATTTGAGCAGAGAAGAAATCACATTCTTTCTGATCATCGCTCATAATAGCTTGTAATTGTATTTAGTTACAGAGCAGACTATACAGCCCTCACCACATCAAACCCAGTCCAATGTTCAGCAACAACAAACACCACAACAAGTCTTGCATGTAGGTATCCATAAATATTTCCCTTCTTCTCTAGAAATAAAAAATACATTTTGTAATTCTGTATACTGTTAACATTTTGTGAAATATATATGAACCATGCTCTGTGAAAAGGGGGCTTATTGCATCTGCGAAAGGTATTGTCTCAGGTTAGCATGCGCACTCTGTGCAGGCTGACCTGGGTTGACACTGTTCACTATTGTTCAGTTTTCTGTACATACAAGGGTCACTCTGCCTCGTGATTAAGTTGGTTTTTAAAAAAAAAAAAATTGGTTATTATGTCCATAAATAAGTGATGGCTTGATAGGTAAAATGCATCACAGAGATGCATTAAGCCCCCTTTTGCCAGAGCATGGCTGATATCATTTTTTAAAAAATAAACTCTTTAAATAAACTCTTTACCACACAACAAAATTGTAGACTTGTCCCAATTGAACAGCCTTTGCAGACAACAAATTAAATGTTGTTAAAATGATAAAATTTGTGATAAAAGGATAGAAAACATTGTGGGAAAGGGAGAAAATGCTGGTTACCAGCATTTTCTCCTTTTCCCACAGTGTTTTCAAAAGGCTTGTTCCCCCGGGTCATCGAAGATTGTGTGAGAAAGAGTTGAAATGGTTCTCATACACTGTATAGATTCTTTAGGTATCATTATTAAAAATCAGAGAATTTAAGAAAAGACATTTTTGATGAATAATTGAGTAGTTTGGAAAGAAAATACATGTATTTGAAAATGAGTAAGTAAGATTAACTTACATAGCTGAGTATGATTAAATTTTCTCTGTGTCAAAACAGTTCAGAGGTGTACACAAAATTTGTTTGGTAAACTCTTTGCCACACAGTTTCATGTTTTAAGAATCCTGAGAAAAAAAGGCTTTTGAAAACATTGTTGAAAAAGGAGAGAATGCTGGTAACCACAATGTTTTGTACCCATCTCAAAATGAATTTCAATTTCTGAGTCACATTTGTCGCCTGCAAATGATTTGAATTTGGACTAATCTAAGATTTTGTCTCATGGTAAAGAGTTAAACAACTTTTAACTCTTTACCACACAACGAAAATGTATACTCGTCCAAACTGAAAGCATTTGCAGACGACAAATTGAATGTGACTTAAAAATTGAAATTTGTTATTGGGCAAGTAGAAAACATTGTGAAAAAAGGAGAAAATGCTGGTTACCAGCATTTTCTTCTTTTTCCACAATGTTTTCAAAAGGCTTCCTTTTCAGGGTTGTTAAAAGTCGGGCTTGTGTGGTAAAGGGTTAGAATATCCTTGTAAACCGTAATTTGTTTACCTGTTCTAGAGGTCCTCTTTTTTAACCCCAGATGGCAAGGTAAAAGCGTGTTGAAATCCATTTTAACCTTTGCTTTTTCTTTTTGTCACAATTTTAACAGTTGTTTGTGTTCACAGTTAAACCATTGCCTCCCTTCACTGTTAAGGATTGCTTTCTTAAAGACATCGATTAACTCTTTACCCCGGCTCGGCCAATTTCTTTCCAAGGATTGATGATAGTCATAGCGACAGGATTCATTCCTCTCTCACCGCTGACCATTGTTTCGATGATGGTTATGTGGGAAAGCAGCCAGTGGCTTGGAAGGAATATTGTGCGTAGTACTGGTAAAAGAAACGCCAGGAAAGCATGGATAGGTGCACTGGCTGCCGCAATATAACTGAAATAATGTTGAAAACGGCGTTAAACACCATACAATCAATAAATCATTAACTCTTTACCAAACACGAGAATTTTAGCCTTGTGCAAATTGAAAGCATCTGCAGACAACAGAATAAAGTTGACTCAAAAACCGAAATTTCTTTTTGGAAGGGTAGAAAACATCATGGGAAAAGGAGAAAATGCTGGTTACCAGCATTTTTTCCTTTTCCCACAATGTTTTCAAAAGGCTTCTTTCACAGGGTCGTTAAAAGTGGGGAGTGTGTGGTAAAGGTTTAACTTTACCAAACAACTCCATGGTTTAATGACCCTTTGGATGTAAGGCCTCTGAAAACATAAGAAATGGAGAAAATGCTGGTTATCAGCTTTTTCTCCTTTTCTCACAATGTTTTCCATCTTTAAAAGAAAAATCCCATCGATCGAGCCACAGTTAGTTTGCCGTCTGCAAAAGCTTTGAATTTGGTAGATCTAGAATTTTGTCGTTTGATAAAAAGTTAAGCATGACCAATGTAGAATAGTATTTAAGAAAAAAAAAAGAAAGACGTACATTTTAACCCTTTCCCAAACAAGCCCTGGTTTTCAGGTGTCTGCAGTACAAGTCTTTTGAAAACACTGTGGGAAAAGGAGAAATTGCTCCTAATGAGCAATTTCTCCTTTTCCCACAGTGTTTTCTACCCTTTTTGATAACTCTTTGACATTTTAATCAAATTTGAAATTGTCGTCTGCAAACTCTTTCAATTTGGACCAGTCCAAAATTTGTCGTTAGGGAAAGGGTTAAGCATTTTCTCTTCTCACAAAAAGTTTTCTTCTTCATATATTTCTGATTGCATTTTACAAAGTTGATAGAATTTGTTCTTAATACTTCCTGAACATTTCACAAAACAATCCTAAGATGTTACAACCCTGAGGAAAGAAACATTTTGAAAAAAAGTGAGGAATAGGAAAAAGTGCTGGAAACCAACATTTTCTCCTTTTCCTACAATGATTTTTACTCTGTATTATTCACATGTGAATGTGAAGAATGATAAAAAGAAAAAGTTTTCAAGAGACTTTTTTTCTTATAAGTATTTGAGCCCCTCTTTAACTCTTTACCAAACGGCAAAATTTAAGACTTGTCCAAATTGAAAGCATTTGCAGACGACAAATTAAATGCGACTTAAATGATGGAATTTGTTTGTGATAGGATAGAAAACATTGTGAGAAGAGGAGAAAATGCTGGTTACCAGCATTTTCTCCTTTTTCAACAATGTTTTCAAAAGCTTTTTTCTCCAGTGTCGTTAAAAGTCGGGATTGTGTTGGAGAGAGTTAATAGAGTACATACTATAGTTTGCAACAGGATCCCTTTGCAACAGAGTACAATATTGTAGTTTCATTATAAGAAAGTTGTTATTCATTATTGGCTCTTTCCTTTTTTGCTCCCTGCACACCCACTAACTTGAGTTTAAATAATGAGGGGAGATAATTTAGGTGAATGTGCTACCCTCTAAAATGTAGTGGAAGACAGTTTACATAATTACAGGTAGTTGGCTGCTGTTTTATCAAAACCCCTATACCAGAGTAATTGCTTGGAAGAAGCAGTTGCTTGTTTTTAGACAGTTTTCGATGCTATTCAGTCTAGCAATATTTCACTTTTTGCCAAAAGATCTTGAGTTTTTACAACCCTGAATAAAAAAGCCTTTGAAAACATTGTGGGAAAAAGAGAAAATGTGGATAACCAGCATTTTCTTCTTTTCCCACAAACTTTTCTATCTTGTTAAAGACAAATTTCATTAAGTTAGCCGCATTTAGTTAATTTTTCGTCTCGAAATGCTTACAATTATAGTAATAAAGAAAATAATGTGACCAAGTATAGAGATAAAAAGGTGGAGTTTTTTTCGCAATGGATTGACTAGAAATGAGCAATACTCTGGCAAAAGGGGGCTTACTGCATCTCTTTGATGCATCGTACCGTGCAAGTCATCGCATTGTCGTGGATCCATTATATCCGTTTTCTGTAACTCTTTCCCAAACAAGCCCTGGTTTTCACGTGGCGGCAGGACAAGTCTTTTAAAAACACTGTGGGAAAAGGAGTAATTGCTCGTAACAAGCAATTTCTCCTTTTCCCACAGTGTTTTCTACCCTACTTGAGAACTTTCTGCCATTTTCATCTAATTCAAAATTGTCGTCTGCAAACTCTTTCAATTTGGACCAGTCCAAAATTTGTCGTCTGAGAAAGGGTTAACAAAATGACTGAGTCATGAGGTAGAATGGTCGTTGAACATTCAGAAAATCGACCAGAAGCAAAAGGCTTCAGCCCAGGTCAGCCTGTGCAGGCTGGCCTAGGTCGATACTCTATTGCAGGTGCATTAAGCCCCCTTTTCACAGAGCATGGCTCAAATATTTCAACTTTAATGTGGCTAATCTCTTTGTATCTATTTTTATGAGTGTTTGGCTTTAAAATGATATGACATTTTGCGTTTTCCATACATGTACCAGCGTTATGTTTGAGCTTCAGTCCTTTTGATAACAGAGTTTCTAACCGATTCAATTCTTGACTAATATATAATAATTATGATCAGTGCTCCAGATAAGAGGGGGTGATGGTATTCTAAATCCATCATTTCTCTTCCAAACCCTTTGTTGTAGGTACTCATTAGAATTGTCTCGATGAGACAATGAGAAAATGGCAGAAAGTTCTCAAGTAGGGTAGAAAACACTGTGGGAAAAGGAGAAATTGCTCGTTACGAGCAATTACTCCTTTTCCCACAGTGTTTTTAAAAGACTTGTCCTGCCGCCACATGAAAACCAGGGCTTGTTTGGGAAAGAGTTACAGAAAACGGATATAATGGATCCACGACAATGCGATGACTTGCAAGGTACAATGCATCAAAGAGATGCAGTAAGCCCCCTTTTGCCAGAGTATTGCTCATTTCTAGTCAATCCATTGCGAAAAAAACTCCACCTTTTTGTCTCGATGAGACAATTCTAATGAGTACCCATAACATAGGGTTTAGTGGAGAATGACTAATATTTTCAATTTTGAAATCAAAATCACGCCCTCTATCTGGAGCTCTGTATGATGTAACTAGTGAAAGTTGTCAATTCCTACAGCATTACGGTTTTCATAATTTTTCAAATCAACAGCCAGAAGAAACTGAGGGAAAGAAGCAAAAATCTGTAAGATTTGTTTTTTGTAAAAATTGTTGCACCATTATGTACATTGTGCTAGGTTATTCACCCAACGAACCTTATTTTGATGTTGTATAGATCTCTTTACCAAATGTTCCAAACACAACCCCGACTTTTAATGGCCCTGGGAAAGAAAAGTTTGCAAAACACTGTGAGAAAAGGAGAAAATCCTGGTAACCAGCATTTTCTCCTTTTCCCGCAATGTTTTCAACTCTTTTTAGCAAACATCCCATCATTTGAGTTCCATTAAATCTGTCGTCTGCAAAGGCTTTTAATTTTGACTGTTTGAAAATTTTGTCATGTGGTAAAGTGTTAACAACCCTGAGGAAGAGGGCTTTTGGAAACATTGCTGGAAAAGGAGAAAGTGTAACCAGTATTTTCTCCTTTTCACACAATGTTTTCTACCCTTTTAAAATCAAATTCCATTATTTTAGCCACATTTTAGTTTGTCGTCTGCCAACACTTTCAATTTGGGAAGGTCTAAAATTTTGTTGTTTGGTAAAGAGACAATTCTGTTGTAGGTGATAGAGTCAGAGGGCAAGTTGTGTGTTACAACAGTCAGGTAGTTAATCCACCTGCTATATCATTTAATTCCTTAACCCTTTACCAAACAACAGAATTTTAGACTAGTCCAAATTGAAAGCATTCGCAGACGACAAAATAAACATGACTTAAAATTGAAATATTCTTTTGGAAGAGTAGAAAACATTGTGGGAAAAGGAGAAAATGCTGGTTACCAGCATTTTCTCCTTTTCCAACAATGTTTTCAAAAGGCTTCTTTCTTAGGGTTGTTAAAAGTCGGGATTGTGTGGTAAAGGGTTAACCTTTTACCAAACAGTCCTCGGTTTTAACAATGCTGAGGAAGATTGCTGTTGAAAATATTGCGGGAAAAAAAGAAAATGCTTGTAATCTGCATTTTCTCCTTTTCCCACAGTGTTTCATACCCTTTCAAAGACAAATTGTTTCATTCGAGCCACCCTTCATTTGTTGTCTGGAAGTGCTTCCAATTTGTACATACCTAAAATTTTGTCATTTGGTACATGTTTGAGGCAACTTGATGTGCAAATTTAAAAAGTTTCAAGACCATGGTATATAGAATGGACCATCAGATCTTTGAACTGCACTCATCCAACTTAAGATACTAATTCTAATTAAACAGTTATGGTTTTGAAAAATATCCACCAACTGACAATGTTGGTTTCAGACTTTCTTACGTTCTTTCTTGGTCAAGAAAGGTTTTGTGTCATTTTCTTAGAAGTTCAAGAGTGCGTAAGGTATGAAAGAATGACTGTTGACATGATGTGTTTGTCAAGACAAAGAATTTTTTTCCAGTATTCTTAGAGCCAAGTTTCTTACATTATCAGATAAATACATGATGCATACATAGTGTAGTTTGTAAATAAAAAAAAAAATCTAACAAGGTTTGGAGAATTGATAGTTGTTGAGCCTTGGGGAGACAATTACCAATTGTCACAACCTCGTTAGGTATTTTCGATATACGACAACACTATGTATGTATTATATTTATATAATGATTTGTTGGTGTTCATTATTTCTAATAATGACAAACACAGTATATGCTGATGATATGGGTATGGATTAGCTGTAATAGTGACATTATGAATGATGTTGAGTGCATCATAAAAGGTGACGTTGACCCAGAGAAAATTCATTTATGTTCTATAAATATCCATGGTATCTCAAAAATAAATATCGCATAGGTGTTATTGCATGAATAATGGGTTATTTGAAAGATAAATGGAGTGAATGAGTGGAGTAGAGTCACTGATACAATAATGACATGCGCTAGAGTTCACACAGATGTATGGTTGCAGTGTTTTTTCATAAATAGAGTCATGCCTCGAAAGTAGTTAATATTTACTGTTAGAATATGCCTGCTATTTCAGTTACCAAAAGTATACTTTGCCTGAGCGTAGGACTGGTAAGATTTGATTATTATATATGAGCTGCGCTCTGTGAAAAGGGGGCTTAATGCATCTGCGAAAAGTATCGACCCAGGCCAGCCTGCGCAGTCCGTGCAGGCTGACCTGGGCCGAAACTTTTCGCTATTAGTCAATTTTCTGTATGTCAAAGGACCAGTGTACCTCGTGAATCAGTCGGTTGTAATACAAAATGGATTTTATTGATCCATAAATATGTGTTTACTTGCTTGGTATCATGGATTTTGGAGGTGCATTAAGCCCCCTTTTGCCAGAGCACAGCTCATATTTATATATCTCTTGACAGCTGTACCCAGTGCTACTAATTTTCACTATTTTCCAGAGAGCATTTGAAGGGACTTTGGTTTTAGCTCTATCACAGGTTTCTAATGAACCTTTCTTCCCTTTTTTTTAAACCATTTATCACATGACAAAATTTCACACTTGTCCAAATTGAAAGCATTTGCGGACCAAAAATTAGTTATGGTTCATATGGTAAGATTTTTCTTTAAAAGGCTGGTGACCGTCACCCACGCTTAATTTGTTGTCTGCAAATTCTTTCTATTTGGCCAAGTCCAGAATTTTGTCGTTTGGTAAAGAGTTAACCCTTTGCCACACAATCCCGACTTTTAACGACCCTAGGGATTAAGGCTTTTGAAAACATTGTGGGAAAGGGAGAAAATGCTGGTAACGAGCATTTTCTCCTTTTCCCACAATGTTTTCTACCCTATTAAAGAGAGCATTCACCATTTTAGCAAAACTGAATTTGTCATCTGCAAATGTTTTCAATTTGGCCGAGTCCTAATTCTTGTTGTTTGGTAAAGAGTTAAGCGGCGTTCAGCTCTTTGACTTTTCCAGACGGCAAAATACAACTTGTACAAATTAAAAGCGTTTTCGGCCAACAATATAAATGTTTCTTGGATGATGGTATTTCTCCTAGACTAGGAAAAGGTATAAAACATTGTAGGAAGCGGCGAAAATCATGGTTTCCAGAACTATGTTTTCAAAAGCTTGTTTTCTGCTCGAATTGTAGTTAAATCCAGTGATTGTGTGGTGAAGGGTTTTTTGAACTGTCATCTTCTTATAAAAGCCAGGAAATCCAAATACAGTTTTGTTTACTTTTTCCTTGGCCTTCTGGGTTCTTAGTTGCAACAGGTTCTGTAATTGTTTCAGCATTAAATAATTATCTCTGCAGATTCACTTGGGACAAAATAACTCTTTACCACAAGAAAAAAACTTAGACTTGTCCCAATTCAAAGCATATGCAAGTGACAAATCAAGAGTGGCTTAAATGATGAAACTTGCCTTTAATGGATTAAAAAACATTATTGGAAAAGGAGAAAAAGCTGGCTACCAGCATTTTCTCCTTTTCTCACAGTGTTTTCAAAAGCTTTCCTTCTCAGGGTCATTTTAACTCGAAATTATGTGGTAAAGGGTAAATGTATACCTGTATTATTTGGATGTATGTGCATATTTCCAATATAAAGCTATGCCATGCACCTGTTTGAATTGAAAATATAACATTTTAACCTTTTACAAATGTAATTTCAAAATGGTCAAGTGTATTAGATGGTACATGTATAATGCATCACGGAGATGCAGTAAGCTCCATCTTCTCAAAGCTTGTATCTGTAATCAATAATTTGTAATGAATTGCACTATACTCAGGGGGTGACCAGAAAAAAAATTAAAGGAGTTTCATTTCAAATACTGTTTGCAAATTTGCATGCCTACAGGACACTATCTTTTGTTTATCTGTCTCTCTTGTGTGATACAGTGCTGTGATTATAGACATAGTAGAAGGCCTACCAGGTAACCTTTTACCACACAATCCCGACTTTTAACAACCCTGAAAAAGAAGCCTTCTGAAAACTTCAAAACATTGTGGGAAAAGGAGAAAATGCTGGTAACCAGCATTTTCTCCTTTTCCCACAATGTTTTTAGCTCACCTGAGCACAAAGTGCTCAAGGTGAGCTTTTGTGATCGCCCAATGTCCGTCGTCCATCGTCCACAATTTCTTTAAACATCTTCTCCTCCTAAACCACTGGGCCAATCTTGATGAAACTTGGCAGGGATGTTCCTCAGGTGAACCTCTACCAAAGTTGTTCAAGAGATTGAATTCCACCTATAACTCTGGTTGCCATGGCAACCAAAAGGAAAAAAATAGCAAAATCTTTAAAAATCTTCTTCTCTGAAACTAGAAGGCGTAGAGCTTTGATATTTGGTATGTAGCATCTTCTAGTGGACCTCTACCAAGTTTGTTCATATGATGTCCCTGGGGTCAAAACTGGCCCCGCCCCGGGGGTCACAAGTTCAAACAAAGGAACAAAGAAGGAAAACTTTAAAATTCTTCTTCTCTGAAACTGGAAGGCGTGGAGCTTTGATATTTGGCATGTAGCATCTCCTACTGGACCTCTACCAAGTTTGTTCATATGATGTCCCTGGTGTCAAAACTGGCCCCGCCCCGGGGGTCACAAGTTTCGAACATAGGAACAAAGAAGGAAAACTTTAAAATTCTTCTCTAAAACTGGAAGGCGTGGAGCTTTGATATTTGGCATGTAGCATCTCCTAGTGGATCTCTACCAAGTTTGTTCATATGATGCCCCTGGTGTCAAAACTGGCCCCGCCCCGGGGGTCACAAGTTTCAAACATAGGAACAAAGAAGGAAAACTTTAAAGTTCTTCTTCTCTGAAACTAGAAGGCGTTGAGCTTTGATATTTGGCATGTAGCATCTCCTAGTGGACCTCTACCAAGTTTGTTCATATGACGCTCCTGGGGTCAAAACTGGCCCCGCCTCGGGGTTCACAAGTTTCGAACATAGGAACAAAGAATGAAAACTTTAAAATGCTTCTTCTCTGAAACTAGAAGGCGAGGAGCTTTGATATTTGGCATGTAGCATCCCCTAGTGGACCTCTACCAAGTTTGTTCATATGACGCCCCTGGGGTCAAAACTGGCCCCGCCCCGGGGGTCACAAGTTTCGAACATAGGAACAAAGAAGGAAAACTTTAAAATTCTTCTTCTCTGAAACTAGAAGGCGTGGAGCTTTGATATTTGGCATGTAGCATCTCCTAGTGGACTTCTACCAAGTTTGTTCATATGATGTCCCTGGGGTCAAAACTGGCCCCGCCCCGGGGGTCACAAGTTCAAACATAGGAACAAAGAAGGAAAACTTTAAAATTCTTCTTCTCTGAAACTGGAAGGCGTGGAGCTTTGATATTTGGCATGTAGCATCTCCTAGTGGACCTCTACCAAGTTTGTTCATGTGATGGCCCTGGGGTCAAAACTGGCCCCGCCCCGGGGGTCACAAATTTCGAACATAGGAACAAAGAAGGAAAACTTTAAAGTTCTTCTTCTCTGAAACTGGAAGGCGTGGAGCTTTGATATTTGGCATGTAGCATCTACTAGTGGACCTCTACCAAGTTTGTTCATGTGATGGCCCTGGGGTCAAAACTGGCCCCGCCCCGGGGGTCACAAATTTCGAACATAGGAACAAAGAAGGAAAACTTTAAAGTTCTTCTTCTCTGAAACTGGAAGGCGTGGAGCTTTGATATTTGGCATGTAGCATCTACTAGTGGACCTCTACCAAGTTTGTTCATCAATTGACCTGACAATTGGTCAGAAATTGGATTATGCACGTTGAGTGATTTTCGCCTATTGACTCAGGTGAGCGACCCAGGGCCACCATGGCCCTCTTGTCTACTCTTCCCAAAACAAATTTTAATGTTTTAGTCACATTTATTTTGTCGTCTGCAAATTCTTTCAATTTGGGCCAGTCTAAAATTTTGTCATTTGGTAAAGAGTTAACCCTTTACCAAACAATAAAATTTCGGGCTCGACCAAAATGAAAGCATTTGCAGACAACAAAATAAATGTGCCTTTAAAATTTGAAATTTATTTTCAAAAGGGTAGAAAACATTGTGGGAAAAGGAGAAAATGCTGGTTACCAGCATTTTCTTTTCCCTCAGTGTTTTCAAAAGCCTTCTTTCTCAGGGTCTTTAAAACTCGGGATTGTGTGGTAAAGAGTTAAACCCTTTACCTAACTATCCCAACTTTTAACGATGCTGACAGAAAAGGCTTTGAAAACATTGTAGGAAAAGGAGAAAATGCATACAATGTTTCCCACCCTTTCAAAGACAAATTACATCATTAGAACACATTAAATTTGTTGTCTGCTAAAGCATTCAATATTTTGACTAGTCTAAAATTTTTTCATGTGGTAAAGAGTTAAGTGAAGAATGATTATTTATAATCTACCCTTTTTCCACCGTGTTTTGCTCTTCTGTTCTGTCCTTGTCTCTGAGAAAGATGAGTTAGCCCTAAAGGCTTCAAAGATATGATAATTTTTTTT
The DNA here is from genome assembly GCA_945859785.2 of Tridacna gigas. NCBI lineage: Eukaryota > Metazoa > Mollusca > Bivalvia > Cardiida > Cardiidae > Tridacna > Tridacna gigas. Next base: position 13,438,607 of record OX244031.2, on the reverse strand, counting down.
TAAATTTCTTTTTGTGTTAAAATTATAGTACTACGCTTAACATTCATTTACTTAAATATTTTGTTTCCAATTAATATATCAGACCTTTTTTCCCCCTTTGTTTATCATGAAAATATCAGCTATTTCATTATAAAAGATCATTTTTGAGCATGCATTCTTACATATTTTTATAACCTTTCCAAGTGTCTGCTGTAGCAGTTTGCAGCTTTTTTTCTTGCTAGCTCGACTTTTTTCGAAGAAAACCTTGAGATATTGTCATAGCCCTGTCGTCAGTGGTGGCGAGCAAAAACTTTGATATTTCATAATATCTTTGTAATTTCTGAAGATATTGACTTTAAACTTGGACTACTTGTTAACTATCAGAAGGGGAACCCATACAACAAGGGCAGGTAACCATCAAAGTAGTTTTGATACAGTTATGCCCCTTTTTTGACTTAGTATTTGACTGAGAATCAAGCAACTGTAGCGGAGAGTTGACATCGACATGCAGTGCTCTTGTTTTACTCTACATTTTCTGTCAGCAGCTGGAACTTTGACAGATTGCTCTGTAACATGTTATCAGGCTTATCCATACTTTTCAATGGAATGAATCAAGTTTTTCTGCTTTTTGACTCAAGTATTGTTTACCTTTGGCCGTTAGTGTGCCTTTAAAGAGTCTATGTTCAACTCTGTACGAGACAACAAAATTGTAGACTTGCCAAAATAGAAAGCCTTATGCAGATGAAAATTAAGTGTGGCTCAAATGATGGGATTTATCTTTGAAAGGGTAGAAAACTTGAGAAAAGAAAAAAAAAATGCTTGTTACTTTAAGTCAGCATTATTTGCCCATGGTAAAAGAAATGCTTGTTACTGGTCAGCATTATTTGCCCATGATATAAAAAATCTCCTTCCCCAGGGTTGATAAAAAAAAAGATTGTTTGGTGTAGGTTAGACCATTTACCATACAATCACGAGTTTTAACAACCTTGAGGAAGAGGCTTTTGAAAACATTGTGGTAAAAGCCTGTCCAGGACAAATCCCAGCCTTTCAGCAACTCTTCATAATGTGGTCTGTACATACTTCAGATTTGGAATGGTCCAAAATTTTTTTGCAGGGTAAAGAGATAAACAGAGATTATTAAAAAAGATCATAGCCTTTGTTAGTGTTAACTGTCACAAAATGACAATTTTTTGTACTCCACCAAATTGAAAGCATTTGCAGACGACAAAAGAAATGTAGCTCAATAATAGAGTTTTTAATAGAGTAAAAAACATGTTTTCAAAAGGCTTCTTCTTCAGGGTCATTAAAAGTTGGGATTGTGTGGCAAAGAGTTAAGTTTCTAGAAACACTTTTGCCATGGCATACAGAATTGATGGAGAACCAGGATGACACAGTAATTTCTTATTTTATTGTATCTACAAGTTTTTGGTCATTAAAGTAGAACATTGCTGAAAACATTCTGGCAAGTAAAGAAATTGATCCTTACATACAATGCCATCTTTTTCGACAAAATATTTACATATATTTATGTGATAAATTTTAATTAACCCTTTACCACACAATCCCAATTGTTAACAACCCCGAGACATAAGACTATTGAAAACATTGTGGGAAAAGGAGAAAACGCTGGTATCCAGCATTTTCTTCTTTTCCCACGATGTATTCTACCATTCCCAAAGTAATTTTCAATCTTTCGGTCATATTTATATTTGTTGTCTGCAAATCTTTTCAATCTGGTCTAAAATTTTGTTGTTCGGTAAGGAGTTAAAGTTGACTATCCTTACCTTACAGAAAGTTTTCGAAGTTCTTGAAATTTTTGTCAAAAGGAAACAAGTGAATTGGTACCTACAAACATAATGGTTGCTTTTAATTTCAGGTGAGCGGCTTCAAAGGTCATCAGCCTTTACATTCACAAAGACGAGTCATTGAAAGTGCCAATCCAAGATCAAGGTTACGAATAACATCAGCCACATTGAAGAAGCATCTAAATCGTACCCAGTGATTTGTTTTGTTGGCAGGGTATACAAGTCTACCGTGGGGAAAGAAATTTCGATATTTGAACAGGAGAATTAAAACGGCACAATGCAATCATCCATCTCCCAAAAAATCTTGCATGATTAAAAACACATTAATCTACAAAGCATGGAATTTTTTTGACTCAAAAAATACATGTATAGAGGATGCCATCATAGAAAGGACTTGCCTATCCCTTTAAGTCTTTACCAAACAACACTGGTCCAAATTCAGAGCATTTGCAGACGACAAGTAAAATGACACTCAAATAATTGGATTTATATCGGAAAGGGTAGAAAACATTGTGGGAAAATGAGAAAATGCTGGTTACCAGCATTTTCTCCTTTTCCCACAATGTTTTCAAGTCTTCTTCCTCATGGTCGGTAAAAGTCGAGATTGTTTTGTAAAGGGTTAAGAATGAAATCATTTCCCATGTCTATGTTGTGTAATTTTTAATTTAGGAGACCAAACAGTCCAGTGGTTTTATGACCCTGAGGAAGAGGACTTCTGAAGACTTTATGGGAAATCAAAGAAATGCTGGTAATAACTAGTATTCTATCGTTTCCCACTATTATTTGTACCCTTCCAAAGGCAAACCATCACTGGACTGTTTTTTCATCTGCAATTGTATTCAGTATGGATGGGTCATAATTTTTGTTTTCTTGTAATTTGCTAAGCTTACTTCTTGGAGATTCTGTTAAAACTATTCACTCTTTACTTAATGAAGATCCTATTTAACTCTTTACAAAATGAAAAAATTTTAGACTGGTTGAAATTGAAAGCATTTGCAGATGACAGAGTTACTGTGACTTAAAAATTGAAGTTTGTTTTGGGGAGGGTAGAAAACATGGTCGGAAAAGGTGATAATGCTGCTTACTAGCATTTTCTCCTTTTCCCAAAATGTTTTCAAAAGGCTTCTTTCTCAGGGTTGTTAAAACGTGGGATTGTGTGGTAAAGGGATAAACTTCTCATTCAACCCTCTACCAAACGACACAATCTTAGACTTGTCCAAATTGAAAGCATTTGCAGAGTCGTGTTGACTCAAAAATTGAAATTTGTTTTGGGAAAGTAGAAAACATTGTGGGGAAAAGGAGAAAATGCTGGTTACCACAATGTTTTCAAAAGACTTCTTTCTCAGGGTCATTAAAAAGTCAAGATTGTGTGGTAAAGGGTCAAGTCTGTATAGTGCATTCAAATATAGAATAATTTTATCAGTTTTTCACTTCTACAAAATTGCATGCTTCTCATCTTAAAGCTGTCATGCATGAAAAAAGGTATCACTTTAATTTCGTTTCGTTCAGTGGTATTTTTTTTTTCAGTAGAAAAAAGACTGGCCAGTCAATGGGGGGGATCTCTTAACTGACAGATCACCTCCATTTTGATACTAGAGCTACTAAACAATCCCAAAATTTAACAACCCAGAGAAAAAACGCCTTGACAAAATTGATGCAATAGGAGAAAATGCTGGTAACCATCATTCTCTTACGTTCCAGCAATCTTTTCTTCCCTTTAATCCTTAGACTGCCAAGCACATCTCATTGACCTTTGTGCAGAAAGTGTAGATCAAGATCAGACTGCACAGAATGTGTAGTCTGATCTTGGATCTACACTGTCTGATAAGGAGATCATTTTCCCCCAAAAAATATGTTTGAAATAGCAATATTCTGGGTTTTTTTATGTCAGCTTGAAATCTTAATTAATTTTAACTTATTTAGCAGGTTGAGAGTTAAAAGACACATTCCACCATTTGAGCTACATTTGATTGTCGTCTGCCAGTGCTTTCAGTATGGGTCAGTCTACAATTTTGTCATCTGGTAAATGGCTAAGTCCAGTCTGTAGAAGGTGAGACAAAAAGGAAATGGACATTATTAATATGTTTAACCCTTTATCACACAATCCCAATCTCAAGAAAAATGCTTTTGAAAACATTGTGGGAAAGGAGAAAATGCTGACAAGTTTTTGTCCTTTTCCCTGAATTTTTTCTACCCTTTCAAAGACAAATATTGCGATTTGAGCAAGATTTGTTTTATTGTATGCAAATGCTTTCAATTTGGATAAGTCTAAAATTTTGCTGGTTGGTAAAGAGTTTTAAAGGTACATCAACTCTTTACCACACGACAAAATTTCAGACTTCTCCAAATTGAAAGCATTTGCAGACAACAAAATAAATGACTCAAAGACTGAAATTTGTGTTGGGAAGGGTAGAAAACATTGTGGGAAAAGGAGAAAATGCTGGTTACCAGCATTTTCTCCTTTTCCCACTATGTTTTCAAAAGGCTTTTTGTTCAGGGTCATTAAAACCTGTGATTATGTGGTAGAGTTAAAGGCCCACATAGTTAGAATGTTGTCTCTGTCTAAGGTCAGACTGCAGGATTTCAGCACCTGTTTTACAGTTTTTCCAAAGAATAAATACTGGTTACTCAAATAAGTGACATATTCCAGTTTTTGCATGCTTGAAAAAACAAGTTATTACTGTAGTAAGTAAAGACTTGGAACCTAGAATGACTGAAATAGAACCTACATATATGTGCCACAACAAAACTGAAACACAATACAGACTTTGAGAAAAAAAGATCTTTAGTGAAAGAATAGTAATGGTACATTTCATGGCCAAAGTCGGAATTCTTACCTGATCGGATTGCTAGAGTTGAAGTTTTTATGTTAAAGCAGTAGAGAAAGATTGTTGAAGGTTTTTGGTTGGTACACAGTAGTACCTATTTTAGTCTTTTGATGTTTTATTGTTACATACATTGTACCTGTACATTGTTTTGTTATATACACAAAGATTAACACAAACTCTCAGTCCCAAAATAATTTGGGTCAAAATCAGGTTTTAAAGCCCCTTTTACTATTTCATTAACTATGAATCACCCTTTCCATGGATAAACTCTTTTATCAGATAGTTTTGACTTTTAATTCATTTTAACTTTTAACTTTAAGGTGCTGTGAAGTTATTTAAACATATTTTATTCAATATATTTCCATGTATTACAACAAAGCATTACGAAAAGGGTAAGAACAGAAGTATAAACTGTCTGTGTATGTAGAAACAGTCATGTGATATAACAATTAACTGTTAGTCCAATAAAATGAATAAACACCAAAAATTTAAACTGATAAAGAAAATTTCAGAGAATGACAACAAGAAAAAAAGTTTGAAGATAGGAATAATCGTAGGAGACTGAGCAGAGTGAAGGGAAAAAAATTGAAAAATTAAAGCAGTGAAGTTCACAAAGTCATGAAATATACCATTACATGCATTATACTTTGGCTTCAAATTTCTTTGTTTTCAACAGTCTGTTCTTTTGCAACTTTGGTTTCATTTCTATTCTTCAGTTTTGTTTTGGCAAGACAATTCTGCATGCAGTTTCGAATGCAATTTTCTCATTGTAACTGAATGGTTGTACTACAGCACAAATCAAAATTTTGTACGGTTTGTAATTTTGTAGAAATTTCCTTAACCCTGACCGAACAAACCAGTGTTTTAACCCAGAAGTGGAAGGTTTCAGAAAACAATGTGGGAAAAGGAGAAAATGGTGGTCACCACCATTTTCTCAAAATATTTTCTAATATTACAAAGACAAGTTCCATCATTTGAGCCACATTTAATTTGGACAGGTCAGAAATGTTGTTACTTGGAAAGTGTAAATATATGACATGTAACTTCATATATTTTTCCTCTCCATGTATGCATTAACACTTTACCACAAAATCCTGACTTTTAATGACCCCGAGTAAGATAGCTTTTGAAAACATTGTGTGGGAAAAGGAGAAAATGCTGGTAACCAGCATTTTCTCCTTTTTCCACAATGTTTTCCAACCTTTTCAAACAAACTTCATCAATTGAATCTCATCTGATGGGTTGTTTGCAACAGCTTTGAATTTGAGTCTAAAATTTTGTCGTATGTTATTGAGTTTAGTAATGGATGGATCAGTGTAGTTTATTTCCTACAATATAACAAAGTTTTGACTGTTTTGAATTGAAAAAATGAGAAGAAAGGAATGACTTACGGTACATGCTGTCCGCTGACGATCAATGATTGAAACATTTTTGAAACCGGAAACGAAGTCTTTTTCTGACTATACTCGTATGTAGTTTTAGAAAAAGGATATTTTTTGCACACAGTATATTCCAGTATACAGTAACATTGGTATTTTGTTATGTAAAAGAATTGAAGAGAATATACAGATGAAAAAGATTAGACATTAGGGAATGGTAATTATTAACCCTTAAAGCGCTGAATAAACCTGCTAGACATTTTCATCCTAGAAATATGACCCAAATAATTGCAATTTCATGGATGCTTTTGTGTACAGTGATTCACTAAAGTGTTCAGTGTAGATTGAAGATCAGGCTGCATGTTTTGTGCAACCTGATTGTGATCTACACCGACCACAAATGCAACTATAGTTGTGAAAGGCAATTTAAGGGTTAAATAATTCTAATTTAATTAATTTTAGTTTTCTGCATAAAATTGATTTTATATTTCATGCATCTATAGTGAAATTTAATATCATTGTTAGGAAAAAACATTTAGTGGATCGGTATTCAAAACTGAACATACTGTGATTACCTCCACATGTTGTGCAATCATTACATGTACTATAAAAAGCTATTAACAATGTATAAGGAGGTATTTTAATGATAGAAAGGTTTCAAAAACAAAACGATGAAATCATGTGGAAAAAATATGATGTGACAATTTTTAAATCAAATTATGAAAATAAGACTTCTAGTAGTGCAACACACTACATGTAGTGCTGTAACCCACTTGGTTATACATTCCTTGAAACGAGAAAATGTAGAAAAACCAACATGCGTTTATTATCTTAACCCATAACTTGCAAAATAAGTGAAATGAAACTTTCAAGCCGAGACTTAAAAACCAAATTTTTGCTTTTTGAAAGGTACCTCTATTTTGTTCTAGAAAAATATCTCCTTATTGGACAGTGTAGATCAAAGATCAGACTGCACATTCTGTGCAGTCTGATCTTGATCTACACTGTCCACAAAAGGTCTTTGAGTTGCACTTAAGTAGCCTAAGGGTTAAAAGTTTATAAGATTACTCATGTGAATATTCATTAATAACTCAAACTTTTCGTGATAAATATGAAAGTAGATTTCAGAGGAATGATTCTTGTAAGGGCTCCGAGTCGTGGTTTTATAACTAGACATTATGCTCAAATGAGGTTGCCTGGCCAGGTAGCTTAGTTTTTATCATTTGAATTGAGCTAAATGCTTGATTTTGATTTCAGCTGTGCATCATATTCTAGCAAATTTGTGTCTTGAGGTAATACCATTATGGTGTCATAAAAAATAGCATTCTTTTCATCTGTCTTGAAATTTAATGAAATGATGATCAAAAGTAGAAACTTTATATGACGGTGTTGGCACAGCCTAAATTTTTGACACCATTATAGTATCATTAAATCTAGACATAAGGTTACTGTAATAAGATACCTAGGTCAATAATTCAGCTTAACTCTTTACCACATGGCAAAAATGTAGACATGTCTACATTGAAAGCCTTTGCAGACAACAAATTGAATGTAGCTCAAATGATGAAATTTGTCTTTGATAGGGTAGAAATTATTGTGGGAAAAGGAAAAAATGCTGGTTACCTACAATGTTTTCAAAAGCCTTCTTCCACTGGGTCGTTAAAACTCGGGACTATTTGGTAAAGAGTTAAAAGACAGAACAAGACTTAGTAATTCACCTTAGCATTTCGTCCACAATTCAACCATTAATCCTTGTAGTGTACGAGAAAAACTGTGATTCGCCTGGATGTAAATGGTTGTTGAAAACAAAAATGATTGTTTTTGTGGTGAAGGACAATTTCCTTGAAATTGCATTCTTTTGTCAACTCTTTATCTACATTAGATAGATCTGATAATTATAGATTTTCTTAAGTCTTAGCGACTCTTCAAAACATTGTGATATTGAAGAAAACTTCAAAATATTGTGATATGTAAAAAGCAGTATTTTCCATTTCCCACTATGGTTTTCTTGCCCACAATTCCTGATCAAGTCAAATTTTTTCGTTCCTTTTCAAATACAAATGAGCCATACTCTGCGAAAAAGGGGCTTAATGCATCTGCAAAAAGTATCGACCTAGGTCATCCTGTGCAGTTCATGCAGGATGACCTGGGACAAAACTTTGCTATTGGTCCGTTGTTTGCATGTCAACAGATCCGTGTACCTTATGATTCATTGGCTTGTTAGACAAACTGGATATCATTGATCCTTAGTTGACATGCTTGGTATCATACATCATCAAAATGTATTATGCCCCCTTTTGTTAGAGCATAGCTCAAATACATTGAGGCAGAGTTCAAAATTCCTGTGTAATGTAAAATAATTATATATATATTTTTTTTTTCCATTTATTTACATATTATTATTATCAATTTTACGTACATTCCACTGCTGTCTAGATGTAGATCTACCTCAAGGGGATTCATATTTCTCTATTCTCATTTCATTTCATTATTAGTCATCCTCATTACATTTGGACAAATCAAGGAGAAAATTACCAGTACTTTGAATGAAAACCTTAGTTGATACTTTCACAACATAACATCTGTTACATTCCATGATCTTCTTCTGTATAATGTACCTTTCAATTCATAAAAATAACTCATGATTATTGAATATACATGCAGTAGGTGAGTCTAGGTGAAATGGCTATTCAGTCAGTCATCCAAATCTTTCAGTTGTTTTTCCAAAGGAAGCTGATGCTTCATATTTTTCTTTCAGAAGTCACCGATAGAACATTAGAGTGCATGTATTTTATATTGTAAACATGGAAGTTGCAAATACATGTATGTGCATTTACTTTTGTTGCAAAGCAAAATGTAAATGAAAAATTCCATTTCATCGGTAGTTTTCAGTGTTTCATGTTCATTTAAACCTGCAAAATGCCACCTTGCAGACAGTTGATCAAAAATGCAAATACCTATATTAACCCTTTCCCAAACAAGCCCTGGTTTTCACGTGTCTGCAGTACAAGTCTTTTGAAAACACTGTGGGAAAAGGAGAAATTGCTCATAACGAGCAATTTCTCCTTTTCCCACAGTGTTTTCTACCCTTTTTGAGAACTTGCTGCCATTTTCATCAAATTTAAAATTGTCATCTGCAAACTCTTTCAATTTAGACCAGTCCAAAATTTGTCATTTGGGAAAGGGTTAACCTTTACCACACTACAAAATCTTAGAACTGTCCAAATCCAAAGCTTATGCAGATGCCAAATAAAATGGGACTAACTAAATTTTTGGGAGTTGGCTTTGATAGGGTAAAAAACACTGTTGGGAAAGGAGAAAATGCCAGTTACCAGCATTTTCTCCTTTCCCTACAATGTTTGCAAGTCGTCTTTCTTGAGGTTGTGAAAAGTAGGCATTGTGTGGTAAAGGGTGGAAGATTAATCCCCCCCCCCCACACAATTTTCAGAGTGGGTATACTAGGATCAGTCTGTCCATAGACGCTATTTTAAGTCCACACATCCCGTTACAGTTTTCAAACAATCTGACACAAATTTGAATCAAGGTTCTACTAGCAAAGGAACTTGTGCAACTGCAGTAATAGCCCTTTGAGATTTTTCCGGTGATAAGGGAAGCAATGGCGAGATGAAAAAAAATTCAGACTAGTCCAAATTGAAAGACAAAAAGGTTTCGGCTCAAACATTGGGATTTGTTTTAAAGGGTAGAAAACATATTGGGGAAGAGGAGAAAATGTTGGTTACCAGCAATCCCTCTTTCCCATGTTTTCAACAGCCTCTTTCAGCAGGGTTTGTCAAGGGTTAATCCTGTTTTCTATATTACAGCATGAGTTAAGGTTTTTGAAAGTTCGCCATGAAAGTATCATTTTATATTTATTACAAGTAAGTTTATTTTACATTTATTCAGTTCCAGGAAATCCTGATTTTATTCCAATTAAAGTTTAAAAAGTCACTTAAAACTAGATTGTAACCATTTTCCCCCCCAAGAAGTTTGCTACTAGTATTTCATGAGGTATTATTGTCTTGAATCCACAACCTAACACTGCAAGTCGTCATGATGTGATAATCTGGGCTTGTTTAACGAGCCCTGCCCTGGCAAAAGGGGGCTATATGCATCTTGGTAATCCATTATACAAAGCAAGTTATCACATAATTATGGATCCATTTTGATTAAAAACCAACTAAATCATGAGGTAAACTGGTCCATTCAAAAGTAGAAAATTGACCAATAGCAAAAAGTTTTGATCCAGGTCAGCCTGTGAAGTCTGTGCCAGGTGACATGGGCCGATATTAAACAACTCCTTTTTCAAAGACCTGGGTCACCTTATTTTTGCAGATGCATTAAATCCCTTTTTCACAGAGCATGACCCAAATGTAATGTGTTACATGATAGTGACTACCCAGCTGCTAAAGGGCATAAAATTTCATCCAAAAATTACTGTAAATTATGGCATCTACTAGGAAGTCATGTTTCGACATACAGAGTCTGCATATTTAACCCTTTCCCAAACAAGCCCTGGTTTTCACGTGTCTGCAGTACAAGTCTTTTGAAAACACTGTGGGAAAAGGAGAAATTGCTCGTAACGAGCGATTTCTCCTTTTCGCACAGCGTTTTCTACCCATTTTGAGACCTCTCTGCCATTTTCATCAAATTTAAAATTGTCGTCTGCAAACTCTTTCAATTTGGACCAATCCAAATTTTGTCGTTTGGGAAAGGGTTAAAATTCAGTTAAAAGCCAATATTGCCAGCAAATAAAGATAATCATTTCTTCGATTTTTTTTTTTTTTTGTCGTTTTTAATTGGGAAAAATGGATCTAGTTTTAAGTGTTTTTTAGCATTTAGTCATTTATTCCGTCCAGTGTATGTGTTACATGTATTATTGATGATCATGAAATGCTGTAATTTTCTAGTTTTATTTATTTGTGACACTTTAGTTCTCCTTTCTATAATTTTTGCAATGTGATAAACTTGTTAAAATATAAAAGATTAGTAAAAAAGGGTTTAATTAATTGAGCTGTGTCTTAGTTTTTTTCTGCCTTTGTGGGACTCCTACAGATCCATAAATCAAGATGATGATTAATCTTAAACTGTGAAACCAACTTTATGCAGACAGTGTAGATCAAAATCAGGAAGCTCAGAACGTGCAGTCTGATCTTATGTCTACACTGTCTGCTACTATGTTGCATATTTTAATGAAAGTAACCCAGAAATAGCCATATTTTGGGCCATTTTTCCTAATTAACAAGATCTAAATCATTCATTCAGCGCTTTGAGCGTTTACCACACAATCCCGAATTTTAACAACCATAATGAAAAACCTTTCTCCTTTTCCCACAATGTTTTCTACCCTTCCAAAAACAGATTTCAATTTTTGAGTCACATTTACTTTGTCATCTGCAAATGCTTTAAATTTCACCTGGTCTGAAATTTTGTGGTTTGGTACAGAGTTAACCCTTTGCCAAACAACAAAATTTTAGACTGGTCCAAATTGAAAGCATTTGCAGACAACAAATTTAATATGGCTCTAACGATGGAATTTGTGTCCGAAAGAGTAGAAAACATGGTGGGAAAAGGAGAAAATGCTTGTTACCAGCATTTTCTCCTTTTCCCACAATGTTTTCAAAAGGCTTCTTCCTCGGGGTCGTTGAAAGTCAGGATTGTGTGGTAAAGAGTTAAGGATGAAGCTGCTTTTGACACTATATACTACTCATCAGTTCAGCTGCAAATGTTAAACCAAGGTATTGAGATCAGACCGTATGATCTTGAGATATTCTGGTTTGGGGGCCCAGAATAGCCATGCTGGTGACAAGCATTTTCTCTTCTTTTCACACGTTTTCTACCCTGTTAGCCATATTTATTGGGATTTCTTGAAATGCTTTTTATATGGATGAATTGAATTTTGTTATATTTTGTTATCTAGTGAAGAGATACAAAAAGGTTATTTCATGTTTTTGGGTAGTTTATCCAGAAGTAGTGGTGGATAATGGCTTGATAATTTCACAGTTTCGACCAGTGAATTTACCAACTGGTAAACTCACTGGTACAGAAATACCGAGAGCTCACAATGTGACATGTGCTTCCCAAATCCAAATGAAAAAGGTTTGAACCATGAAATAATTAGAGTATTTGTTTTTTTTCCCCAATGAAAGATAGAAATTTTTTTCATCTCATGAACATCATATGGTAATACCTTCACGAGTGGCACAAGATGAAATAAATTTTGGTTTTTCACCAAAAAAAAAAAAAAACCAACAACAAATATCCTCAATAAAAATAACAGAACAAGCAATCTGCATCCTTTTTTTCCAGTTTATTGTTTAGAATACAGTATAAATTAGCGTTTTCCACCAACTCTTGGAGCCTTACTCTGAACCACCTTGGCTGCTTTCTGCTGTGATTTCTGGTGAGACTTGGCCTGTGCTGTCTGAAAAAAACATATACATGTACAATTGAACTTGTACTTAGCAACTTATTGTGTTCACAAGCCACATAAACTTGTAAAGTTAGTAAACACCGGGAGAAGGAAAGAATGCTAGTTACCAGCAGTTTCTACTTTTCCCACAAATAAATGAAAGCCTGTCCCCTAAGGTCCTTCACCCTTTACCAAACAATGATTGGTTGATTGGATTTTAACGCCGTTTTCAACATCATTTCAGTTATATCACGGCGGCCAATACACCTATCCATGCTTTCCTGGAGTTTCTATTACCAGTACTACACACAATATTCTTTCCAAGTCACTGGCTGCTTTCCCACATAACCAATGTCGAAACAATGGTCAGCTGAGAGAGAGGAATGAATCCTGTCGCAATGACTATCATCAATCCTCGGAAAGAAACTGGCCAAGCCAGGGGATTGAACCAGCAACCTCCTGTTCTCAAGTCCTGCACACTACCAACTGAGCTACCGGGGCTTGGCTTTTACCAACCAACAAAATTTTAGATCAGTCCAATCTGGCAGCATTTATAAATGTTGTTCAAATGATAGATTTTGTTTTTGAAAGGGCTGACAAGAGGGTTGGGAAAAGAAAAAAGCTGGTTACCACAATGTTTTCAAAAGCTTTCTTCAGGGCCTTAAAAACTTGGGATTGTGTGGTAAGGGTTAACCCTTTTATCAACTAATCCTGTGTTTTAACAAGCTAGAAAAGAAACAGGGCTTTTAAAAACATTGTGGGAAAAGAAGAAAATGCTGGTAACCAGCACTTTCTCCTTTTTCAACTATTTTTTTCCTACTTAACGAAGACTTCCATCATTAAACCCATGTTTACTTTGCAGCCTGCAAATACTTTCAATTTCGACAAGTCTAAAATATATGTCATTTGATAAAGGGTTAAAACAATGCATTGCTTTGTGAAGGGTCAAAGACTATTGGTGTGGTGTTCAAGGCTACTTCCAACAGTATTTCAGATAAACCACAAAAACCTCAATATAACTGTGTTCCCTAGGTTTGATCAGTACACTGCAAGAGCTCTGCAGTGCATAAATTTTGCTTTTTAACTTTTTATCATAAGACAGATTTGATGTAGCTTAACTCTTTACCAAATGACAAAAACAAGGACTGGTCCAAATTGAAAGCATTTGCAGACGACAATTGAAATGTGAATCAAATGATGTAAATTGTCTTGGATAGGGCAGAAAACGTGGGAAAAGGAGAAAATGCTGGTTACCCGCATTTCCTCCTTTTCCCACCATGTTTTCAACAGGCTTCTTCCTTGGGGTCTTTAAAACTCAGGATTGTGTGGTAAGGTTAAAGGATGATTTTTGTCTTTGAAATGGTAAAAAAAACGCTGTCACAAAAGGATAACTAGTATTTTTCTCCTTTTCCAACTATGTTTTCCAAAGCTTTTTCCACCTGCATTGGTGAAACTTGGAATTGTGTGGTTAAAATGTAATGGGTTAAGATAACATGGCTGTTTGCTGGTGTTTAACTCCATTTTGAATATTATTTTCGATTTATCTAGTGCACCTTTTAATGCATTCTTAAAATTTCTTTCACAAGTACATGTACTTTGCACTTAGCTGAAAGCCACTGGCTGCTTCCCGCCATAAAAAAATCATCAACACAATGTTCAGCAGTGAGAGAGGAATGAAGCCAGATGCAATGACTATCATCAATCCTTTCAAATAATTTATCCCAGCTTGAAAGCAAACCAACCTTACATTAATTTCAACTAGTCTGGACCTAAAAGTGTACTCGAATAAACCCGATATTGACGTTCTAAAGTCAAAACATATGACAGACAATAATACATTTTCATTTTTTTTTGAGAATACAACACATCTCTTAACCCTTTACCAAACAATCCTGTGTTTTCACCACCCTAAAGAAAGGGGCTTTTGAAAACATTGTGGGAAAAGAAGAAAATGCTAGTAACCAGCATTGTCTTCTTTTCCCACAATTTCTCTTTATAATTTCTTGTCAAAATTCAATCAATTCTGCCATACTAAATTTGTGATCTGCAAATGCTTTCAATTTCAACCAGTCTAGAATTTCATTGTTTAATAAAGAGTCAAAGTTAAGAGTTAAAGCTGACAGTGCAGCTCAGATCTGGCTGCACACTCTGCGTGGTGAGACCTTGGCCAACTATCCACACATCCACCACACATCCATCACATGCTTTCTTTAACATGCAGGGAATTCAATTACTGGTACTTCCCCCCTTTTTTTTTTAGATATACAACTAATAATTATAATAATTAATGGTTATCCCCTCTTACCTTTTGTGCTTTCTTGGCAGCTTCTTTAGCCTTATTCTTTTCTTTTGCAGCCCTAAAATATATCAATTTGAAAGACATATCAAAATGGAAGAAGTCCAGGAAGGCAATACAATGACGCAAATTACCAAGAATTTGTACCACTTCACCTGAAAACAATATTCTGTTCACATCTATCATAAAAGCATTTGCAAACAAAAAATTAAATGTGGTTCAAACAATTGGATGTCTCTTTGAAAGGGTTAAAGAAACCACTGCCTATTGGGCTGTAAAACCACAGGATTGTTTCGTATCGTGTTCAGTTAATTCAAATTCTGAAGTCCGGGTTCATTCTAGAGTGCGCAAGGCCCCAAATAGAGCCAATTGGCCCTACTGATTTGAAGTCTAGCATGAACCCTTGAAGTCCCAAACAAGCATCAGTTTGGCCAAGATTTTCATTAACCCTTTACCAAACAATCCTGGGTATTCGTGACCCTGGGAAATAAGCCTTTTGAAAACATTGTGGGAAAAGGAGAAAATGCTGGTAACCAGCATTTTCTCCTTTTCCCACAATGTTTTCTACTCTTTCCAAAACAAATTTCAATTTTTGAGTCACATTTATTTTCATGTCTGCAAAAGCTTTCAATTTGGACTGGTCTACAATTTTGTCATTTGGTAAAGGGTTAAATACAGCTCAGCAAACCAGTGGCCTGCTTGTCAATTTAGAAGAACAGCAATATCTAAACCTCTTGGCCCCAAATAGAGTATCCATAAAAAAACGTATTTCATTCCACAGATCTCAGGACATGCTGTCTAAAATTAAATTGTATGTTTTGGTTCATATTTTAGTAATATAACATGTGTAAATATCACTTCTTAGCCAGTACTTCCCACAACTATCAACTGATCAAAGCCAGCACATGCCCTCATACTTAACAAATGAACAATGGTTTGTGGTTGGTACAGTCTTTTGACTGTGCCTGGGTTCTTACTCACAAAAATGTATGTATCAAAGCTTGTGCTTTGGCAATGATACCACTGTCATACATCTTATTTTAGGGATCAATTAAAACAAGCATTCTGATAGTATTGCATAGCAATACACAGTCCCCCTACCGGCCATATGTATCGCTGGCATGTCAGTGAAACTTTCAAAGTCCAAGGCCTGTAAATACGTCAAAAAGCAGTGGAGCGGGACGAAACTCGAACTTGATGTGTAAGTCATGGTGGTTGATGTACACACCAAAAATCAGCTCTATATGTAGCAGCGTTTAGAAAAAAAGTGCGGAAAAATGTTTTATCAGTGAAATTTTGTAAGCCCAAGGCCCGTAAATGCGTGAAAAAGCAGTGGAGTGGGACGAAACTCGAACTTGATCTTTAAGTAATGGTGGTTGACTTACACAGCAAAAGTCAGGAGAATATCTACCAGCATTTAGAAAAAAAAAAAAAAAAAAAAATCCGGAAAACTGATTTATCAGTGAAATTTTGTAAGTCCAAGGCCCGTAAATCCGTGAAAAACCAGTGGACCGGAACGAAAGTTGAACTTGATCTGTAAGTCATGCTGGTTGAGTTACACAGCAAATCTGAGATCAATACCTACCAGCGTTTAGGAAAAAAGTCCGGAAAACTGATTTATTAGTGAAATTTTGTAAGTTCAAGGCCCGTAAATCCGTGAAAAACCAGTGGACCGGAACGAAAGTCGAACTTGATCTGCAAGTGATGGTGGGTGACTTATACACCAAAACTCAGCTCAATATGTACCAGCGTTTAGAAAAAAAGTCTGGAAAACTGAAGTGCCGGACTGACGGACAGATGGACGGACGGAGTGCAAACCTAAAGTCCCCTTCGGCTTCGCCGGTAGGGGACTAAAAAAAAGTCATGCAAGCAATATATGGCCAGTTTACTGTTCAGAACTAAATACTCCCATACAATCAAAAGATAATCTTATGTCAAAACACTGACAAGCCACAGAAATGACTAAGACTTTGTTTTCTGAAACTTGGACAAGATGGACAGGCATACTGATGGACAACACCAATGAAGCAATGTCCTTCTGCCTAATAATAATATAATATCATGCTCTGTAAAAAGGGGACTTAACTCTTTACCACACAATCACGACTTTTACCGACCCCCAAGAAGGAAGCCTTTTGAAAACATTGCTTGAAAAGAAGAAAATGCTGATAACCAGCATTTTCTTCTTTTCCCACAATGTTTTCTACCCTTTAAGAGACAAATTTTATGTTTTGAGCTACATTTAAAATGTCATCTGCAAATGCTTTCAATTTGGACTGGTCTATATTTTTGCCGTGTGGTAAAGAGTTAATGCAACTGCGAAAAGTATCGACCTAGGTCAGCTTGCGCAGGCTGACCTGGGCCGACACTTTTCACTATTGGTCAATTTTCTCTATGTCCAGGGACCAGTCTACCTCATGATTCAGGCACTTGCTAGACAAAAATGGGGTTTATGGATCCATGATCATGTGATGACTTGCTAGGTATCATGCATCATGGGGATGCATTAAAACCCCTTTTGCCAGAGCATGGCTCAATTATATATTCATTTCAGAAGTTTCATACCTGATAGCTTGTTCTCTCTGAGCCTTTCTCACCTCAGGCTTCTGGTTCCTCTTTGCCATAATATCATTGAGAGTGGCACCAGTAATGGCTCTTTGAAATTTGGTGGTTCTGCGTGTCCTCTTTTTGGTTATTTCCTCCGAAATTCCCTTTTTGTGTTTCCTCCTGTACAGAACAGTCCAACTGATATTTCTAGGGTTCCTCTTCATCATGTGAGACCTTTCGGTTTTAGCACTAACAAACTGGAATACCTACACATCAGAAACAAGGTAAGGTTACCACTCTCTTAGTTTAACTCAATACCAAATGACAAAATTTGGGACTAGATCAAATTGAAAGCATTTGCAGATGACAAAATATACATAGCTAAAATGATAATTTCGTCTATAAAGTTTAGAAAACAATATGGGAAAAGGAGATATTGCTGGTTACCAGCATTTCTCCTTTTCCATAATGTTTCCCTATTTTTCAGGGTCGTTAAAAGTCAGAATTGTGTGGTAAGGGTTAAGCTTTTAGCAAATTGACAGAATTTTAGACTTGTCCAAATTTAATGCATTTGTAGACAACAATTTTATTCAAATAATGTGATTTGCCTTTAGAACGGTAGAAAACATTAATGGAGACCACCACCATATTCTCCTTTTCCCAAAATGTTTTCAAAAGCTTTCTTTCTAAAGGTTGTTAAAACCGGAAATTGTTCTTTGAAGGTTAAAGCTTTTAAAAGATGACAAAATTCACACAAAATGAAAGAATTTGCATACATGAATCAAATGAGACTCATGACAGGATGTCTGTGGGGCAGTCTCCTTTGAGATCTTTCTATATAGCCTTGGTCAATAATTCAACATCATTAATTCATTTTTGAAACTTTTAATCTCTGGTGTCATACATGTATATTCATGTATATGCTCGAGCTTATTATCATACATTACTTGAGAGGTGCAGGTGGAGAGAGTTGGATTCAAGGAAACCGAGTTACATTACTCTAGCTTTTCTTCAACTCTTTACCAGGCGACAACAATGTACACTTGTTCAAACTGAAAGCATTTGCAGACGACAATTTAAATAAATGTAGCTTAAATGGTAGAATTTCTCTATAATAGGGTAGAAAAAATTGTGGGAAAAGGAGAAAATGGTGGTTACCAGCATTTTCTCTTTTTTTTCCAATGTTTTCAAAAGACTTCATTCTCAGGATTGTGAAGTAAAAGGTTAAATAGATTCCATTTAAACTTTTACATGCTTGATCTAAAGCACCGTTACAAATGAGGATACCTCTACAGAGCTCCAGATAAGAGGGAGTGATGATATTCTAAATCCATTGTTTCTCTTCCAAACCCTATGTTGTGGGTACTCATGAGAATCGTCTCAATGAGACGATTCTACTGAGTATTCATAACGTAGGGTTTAGTGGAGAATAGTTAATATCTTCAGTTTTGAAAACAAAATCACTCCCTCTATCTGGAGCTCTGCCTCTAGGTATCTGACCAGCTGTCCCCTAGTAGGTTGAGAAATACAAAGTGTCTCTAAACAACATTGTCCCAGACCATGGATAAAACTCTGGACCTTCAGACCAGCAGTCTAGCAAGTAAAGCACTGAATCACCACTCCATCAACCCTTTACCCAACAATTCTCGGTTTTAACGACCCTTTGGTAAAAGCCTTTTTAGTAAACACTGTGGTAATAAAAGAAAATGTTGATAACCAACATTTTCTCCTTTTCCCAGAATCTTTTCTCTTCTATCATAGACAAATCCCATCATTTATGTGCAAACACTTCTTTAGAATTTGGACTTGTCCAAAATTTTATGGTTTGGAAACGGGTAAGAGTATTGTACTAAGCAAAATAAGCAAGTTTTTCTAAAGTGATTGTTAGTAGCTATTCACCCGTCTGGGTGAATAACCATGACATCAACCTTATGATTCAATTGTGTTCTGACTTGCGTTCAATGTTAGTTCAATCAAATCACCATGACAGTTCACCTTTTCATGTACCTTCAGTGTATAAAGGGTTGCTCCAATGTTATTTTGTGATTGTGTCTCTGCACCCCTTCATATCAGCTATTCTTCTGGAAATTTCAAAATTTTACTGGCCATCTTTTATTTGGCATAATGTGTCTTAAATCTGCTTGTCAGCTATAAAAATGGACATAAATCAATTGATAAACAATTTAACTTCACAGTGACACCAAGTGTAGTGCAACATTGTCATCAATATTTTTGTAATTTACCTTTTATTTGACATAAATACATCTGGTCAATTTGTAAACAGTCATTATAACTTATGCTACTTCAGTTAACTGCGCATACGCAGTCATTTTTATTTGAAAAAATGACATTGTATGATCGGCTATATTAGTGATAATTATGACTCCTCGTAATTGAAATACATCCAGTATGTTTCAGTTTTCCTTTCAATGCCCAAGGTGATGAACCAGAAGCCATTAAATTGTGAAAGAAAATAATTTTACTGTACAGGCAATAACTTCCGAGAACATGCACATTAAATGTAAAGCCTAGTTTCGATTTCCTTGGAAGTAGGTCAATGGGTATTTACATTCCAAAAACATGGAGTTACAAGGAGGTTACAGTACATTTTCGATAATTTTGGCATTTTTGTAAAGATCAATCCTTTGTCTAACAATCTGTGCCTATATTAATGGCAGTCAACAATAATTTTGCCGCATAAAGCCATTAGAATAGATGCCGGTATGATTAACATTCATTCAGAATATAACTATGAATGGCTGAAATGAAGGTGAGTGGAGAAACAGGCACTAAAATAACATCGGAGCGAACCTTCAGGCTGAAGGTACTATTCATGTATTCGTGTGTCCTGGGTTTCACCTGTACTAGGCTAAGGCTCCAGAGTATTTTGTCTAAGGGCACTTCAGCAAAAAACCCCTTCGCTTCAAGTAAAGATCTAAGAGAAGGCATCCAAGATTTCTATCCTGCAGTGCACCTGCACCACTAACAGTCACTGTAATTGCGATAACAACTGGAAATTCTACTGCACATGAGATTCTGTGTCAGAATCAACGCTACAGCAAATCATGATAAGATTAATCCGTGTGGACAAGAATACGAACCCTTCCATCGGTCTTCACAGCCCTCTTGCCGTGACCAGGATATATTTTGAACCCGCTGAACGAGCACAGTTCAATCCTGAAATTACATAAAACGCCATCTTATAATTACGTAAAAAATAATTCTCAAATTTCAATGTGGAAACAACTACAGAATTTCGTATAACGTTTAGATTAATCCGGATTACACTTAATTTCACAATTTGTTTATACTTACTTCATGATTGCAACCGGAAAAGGAAGAACTACTATTGGCAGAGGTTAAATTAAGCCTACTGATTCATATCGTTGTCGTCTCTGGAAGTCAAACCTGTTTTCAAGCGATTTACGTTGAATTTAGTAAAAGAAAAGATAGTGTTTGAAATAATAGTTTTAATGAATAACATTAGTTTTATGGTACAGTCATGCTTCATATTTATCATTTATTTCATTTCTGCAAGGCTTAAAAAAAGTTAAGCTACTGAGGATTTTCAGCATGCAACACACTGACAGTGAAAATTTTTCTGGTAGCACATTGGAAGGTGTTCTGGTATATTCCCTACCGCAAGTCAAATTTTGAGATGAAATTTAACCATGTGCACCCTTTTCACACCAAGATCACACAATCCCCTTTTAACAACCCTGGGAAAGAAGCCTTTTGAAAACATTGTGGGAAAAGGAGAAAATGCTGGTAACCATTTTCTCCTTTTCCCACAATGTTTTCCACCCTATCAAAGAGAAATTGCGTCACTTGAGCCACATTGAAACTGTCATCTGCAGATGCTTTCAATTTAAACAAGTCTAAAATTTTGTTGTAAGGTAAAGGGTTAAACAACTCCATCTGATTTGCGGAAAGATTATCATCTGTTTGGCTGGCTTGGTGGAAGTTACATGAACTTGTTAGCTGAACTGACTTATCAAGCTGTTAACCTTTTACTAAACAATTTTTAAGATCTCAAAGATCTTTTTCTTTGACTAGATATTTTTTCGTGAATTTTTCAAACCTTTTCAAAGGCAAATCCTGCCATGTATCCTTACGTGAAATCATTAAATAGTTTGCAAAAATTTTCAATGTACACATGTCTATGCAAGTCGTCGGATAAAGAGTTAATAGAAATCATTTGCAGAGGACAATTGACAGATGTGGCTGTGGAAAAGAAAACATTGTGGGAATAGGAGACATATCAGGTTAAAGGCATTTGCTCCTTTTCCAACAATGTTTTCAAAAGCTTTCTTTCTCTGGGTAACGATTAAAAGTCAGGATTAAGTGGTAAAGGGTTAATCATTGATGCACCTGAAAGTATCAGTTTCTCATGTATTTAAACACTTAACTGGACAACAAAATTTTAGACCTGTCCAGAGTTGAGGCATTGTATTTGCAGATGAGAAATAAAACATGACTCAAATGCCAGGTATTGTACTTTAATGGGAAGAAAACATTGTGGAAAAAGGATGATATACTGGTAACCAGCATTCCATCTCTTTTCCACAATGTTTTCAAGTGCTTTTTACCACTGGCACTTTAAAAATAGGGATTTTGTTGAGTTTTCATCTGCTGGTTTACATCGGCAGTTGGAAACGTCTCGGCCGATCAAATGAACAGTTTGGGTACTTTTGGAACTGATCCATATGATTGATAATGGGTAGAAAACATTTTTGGACAAGGAGAACATGGTTACCAGACATTTTCTCCAAATGGTGAAAATGCTGGTTGAACATGATTTTCTTTAAGTGCAGTGTTTTCTACCCGCACTGAGACGATTTCAACCATTTAAGCCACATTTAATTAGTTGTCTAAAAATTCTTTGGACTGGACAATCCCAAAATTTTCTCATTTGGTATTTATAAACAGCTATTGAGGTGCAGAAACTCTTTTAACTGTCAAAGGACTCTTGTTTTGAATCACTTTGCCGCTGATAAATTACCGTAATACTTTGATTCTATATCAGATATGCCCAATAAGAGATGTGCTTTTATTATTAATTGACCAATAGGCGTGTTCGTTAAGAACCGCAGGAAAATGGCGGAAGAAGGTTTGTTTTGGAACATGACTGGTCATGTTCTTGGTTTAAAAATAAGCCTTGTGTAAAGATTTGACCTGATTTCTGTAGCCCCTTTCATTTCTTAGAGGGTCTTTTGTTTTTTCTTATATCATCAGCTCTTTAATCACCTAATAATGACAAGGAGATCCTTACTGTGTTAGCGTTGTCAATGTAAACTAAATTCGGAATTATGAATAACTTGGCCTCATCATATATCAAAGGTATAGTACTCTATTTCGATAATGTTTGGTGGCAATAATATCTTGTATCTCTGCTTTGTTTCCACCACTAGCTCAAGCATTAGCTGATGAGAAAACTACTTCGAAGCACTTGAAAAAAAATTTTTTTTTAAATAAAGGTGTTGCTACTATATTGATGGTCATGCAATATTTCTGCAATTATGTAGCTGATTGCACAAACAGCATTGTAGAGCACTTACCTTTGATGTAAGTGACCTAGGTTGAAACCCGATATTGATGGCTCTTTTACCTAACACATGTTCCAAACTCAGTGATAAGATGAAATGGGCCAGCAGGATCAGTGGGGTTGCTCTCAGAAATTGAAAGGGATATGGGTATGTTGAATATTGATATAAGGTAGCAATGAGTTCTGGTATTGTTCATATATCCACACTGATCATGGCTTTACATAGAGAACAATCACCATAATACTTGCTTCTCTGGTCCTACACATCAAAAAATGCTTTTGCCACATGAAGTTGACTCCAATCAGATTTATTTTATCTATTTTGATACTTGATTTTGCATGTACAAATGACTGAATTAAGTTTGGAGAAGTTAAAAAATTGACGCATGGTAATAATGGTTACAGATTCAAAATAGCTGCCAGCCTTCTAATTTGGTACAGTCTGTTTTAATGTTATATTGCCAATATTGAAAAGGAAGAAAGTATGTTTCACATGATCATTTTCTGTACACTGTAATCTTTTGATTTTGAAAGCATTGATAGAAAAGCAATTACATGCATTTCAATTCTGGCATTTCTACACATTTTTATTAAACCCTTTACCATACAATGCCGCCTTTTGACGACCCTGGGAAAGAAGCCTTTTGAAAACATTGTGGGAAAAGGAGAAAATGCTGGTAACCAGAACTTTGAATCAGGACTAGTCCAAAATTTTGTCGTTTGATAAAAAGTTAACGAAGTTGTACAGCTCAAGATTATTGATTGACCCCCTTACCACATGATAAAAATTTATACCCACCCAAATTGAAAGTATTTGCTTACAACATTTTCATTGTTGCTCAAATGATATGATTTTTGTTGGATAGGGTAGAAAACATTATGGAAAAAGAAAATGCTGATTTCCAGACTTTTTTCCTTTTTCCACAATGTTTTCAAAAGGATTCTTCCCCAGGGTCATTAAAAGTCGGTGTTGTGTGGTAAAGGGTTAATGACTGGTACTCTTGAATGAATATTTCCTGGTAGTCACAGGTATATAATACACTGACTTTCCTATGTCAAACATTAACAAGTTTTTTGTCCTGAAATTTAAACTTCTCACAAATTTACGATCTGTTATTGGGAGTTTTAAAAGAGGTGTGTTTTGTGGTAGCATTGGCCAAGTTTACTTACAGAAATATGGCCAGGTGCCAGAACATTTGTAAATATAGACTTGGGTATATGCCAACTGTGTTATGACAGGATGCACCTAATAAATATATCAGACTTTGTCCTGTTTTCAATATCAAACTTCTTTATTCTCGACAAAATAATCAAACGGAGAATTATAAATTGTAATGATCTGTCTTGAATTTTGCACATAGATAAAGGAAATTAGATTGTAATATTTCCCTCTTTACAATGAGACTAAAACAAAAACTATCAAGTAAGTACTGGTTTTTGTCAGTGTAAACAATGTTTGAAATGCATGTGTATCTATTTGATATGATTGATTGAATGGTGTTTTAAACCCCTTTCAACAGTATTTCAGATTAATTTAAATCTTTACCACACAATCCCAACTTTTAACAATCCTGTGAAAGAAACCTTTTGAAAACCTTGTGGGAAAAGGAGAAAATGCTGGTAACCGGCATTTTCTCCTTTTCCCACAATGTTTTCTACCCTTCCCAAAACAAATTTCAATTTTCCAATCATTTTTATTTGTCATCTGCAAATGCGTTCAATCTGGACCAGTCTAAAATTTTGTCATTTGGTAAAGAGTTAAATACAGTATATTTTATTTATACATTGATTTCAAATAAATTGTGCTTACATTTTTGCTAACATGTTACTTCAGGGATGTGAATTGTTAAATATGTTTTGCAATGCTCTAGATTAAGATTTGTCAAATACTGTGATGAGGCTTCACTCAAAATCGCCTCCAACACTGTATTTAACCCTTTACCGAACAACAAAATTTAAGTCTGTTTCGAATTGAGAGCATTTGCAGACAACAAAATAAGTGTGACTGAAAGATTGAAATTTGTTTTGAGAAGGGTAGAAAACATTGTGGGATAAGAAGAAATGCTGGTTACCAGCTTTTTCTCCTTTTCTCACAATGTTTTCAAAAGGCTTCTTTCTCAGGGTCGTTAAAATTTGGGATTGTGTGGTAAAGGGTTAAGCCATTACTTGTTATCTTGACTAAAATTTGATGACTGAAAACTCCGCCACTATACAGCCAAAAGTTTATTTAATTTCTGTACAGACCATTTTCAGACAACTATGCTTTATACTGGTACACTGACATGGAGA
Organism: Tridacna gigas; assembly: GCA_945859785.2. Taxonomy (NCBI): domain Eukaryota; kingdom Metazoa; phylum Mollusca; class Bivalvia; order Cardiida; family Cardiidae; genus Tridacna; species Tridacna gigas. Next base: position 13,413,530 of record OX244031.2, on the reverse strand, counting down.
TTTTTTTAGGGGGGAAAACAGAATCACTGATATGAATGGATAGTATTGTTGGAAAAGAAGCAATGTTTGGAACAAGTCAGTGCTTCCTAGTCTTTTTCCCATGATGTTTTTTAAAGTTGTTGCCTGCAGGGGCTTTGAATTTTGTATTTGTATCAAAATGGGTTAATGCATTGAGATTCATAATGATAATACATTGAACTCTTTACCAAATGACAAAATTTTAGACTAGTCCAAGTTGAAAGCATTTGCAGACAACAAAATAAATGTGACTGAAAAATTGAAATTTGTCCTGGGATGGATAGAAAACATTGTGGGAAAAGGAAAAAATGCTGGTTACCAGCATTTTCACTTTTTCCCACAATCTTTTCAAAAGGCTTCTTTCTCAGGGTCATTAAAAGTCGGGATTGTGTGGTCAAGTGTTAAACTGTTTACACCAGACAACATACTAATTATAGATTTGCTTGTTCTAAAGTATAAACAGAATAAATCAAATGTTGCTCAAATAATTGATTGATTGAATGATTGTATGGTGTTTAACACCATTTTCAACATTATTTCAGTTGTATTGCAGTGGCCAGTGCACCTATCCATGCTTTCCTGGAATTTCTTTTACCAGTACTCCGCACAATATTCTTTCCAAGCCACTGGCTGCTTTCCTACTTAACCATCATGGAAACAATGGTCAGCAGTGTGAGAGGAATGAATCCTGTTGCAATGACTATCATCAATCCTCGGAAAGAAATTGGCCGAGCCGGGGATCGAACCAGTGACCTCCTGTTCTCAAGTCCTACCCACTGAGCTACCAGGGCTTGGCAATCAAATAATGGAAAGGATGGAAAAAATCATTGTGAATCAGGAGAAAAAGCAGGCTAGCAGCATTTTCTCCTTTTTTGAAATATTTTTAACAGACATTTTTTTTCGGGCTGTGAAATCAAAGTACATTTAGTTAATGGGTAAGTTCTGAATGATAATAACAGACTAAACTAACAAAAAATTGGCAACTCTTAAATGACATTCCTCTTATTAGACACAATAGCACATACCCGTGCTGTGCTACCTATATAATTTATTGCTAATAAAAGAAATATGAATAAAAGAATAACCTTCTTTTTGTATAAGTTAAGTTGAGACCACTCCTGGGCATTTTTGCTTGTAGTCGTATGTGATGTCTGTGCTTTAAACTCTTACCAAACAAGTCTGAGTTATATCAACCGTTGTAAAGAAAGCTTTTGGAAACATTATGGAAAATGGAGAAGATGCTGGTGTTCAGCATTGTCTCCTTTTCTCCAAAATGTTTCCTTTCAAAGAAAAATTTCAGCATTTGAGTGATATTTGATCTGTCGCCTGTAAATGCTTTGAATTTAAACAGATCTAAAATTGTTCGTCTCGTGAAGAGTTACTATTATGTTACTAAAATTCTTAGAAAGATTTATAAATATGAGTGGATTGAGTAGATTGGAATAGACAAACTGATCTTTACAAGACCAATTTACAGTATTTAATACAACCGTAGGAGGACTTGTTTCAGTATCACCAGTTGAGGTAGATATAGTAGATAAGTTTACTCTTACCAAACAAATGAGTGTTTTAATGACACTGGACATTTTAGGATTAATTGGTTCATTTTATGGTGTACAATGCTGTTGTCAGTATTATTTCAGTTATACTGTGGTAGCCAGTGCACCTATCCATGCTTTCCTGGAGTTTTTTTAACTAGCACTAAGCACAATATTTTTTCTAAGCTACTGGCTGCTTTCCCATATAACCATTGTCAAAACAACGGTCAGCGGTGAGAGAGGAATGAATCCTGTCACAATGACTATCACCAATCCTCGGAAAGAAATTGGACCAGCAGACCCTGTTCTCAAGTCCTGTACACAACTGACTGAGCCTCTGGGGCTCGTCGATATTTTAGGAAGAGGAGAAATTGGTTGTGACAAGCATTTTTTTCTGTTCACACAATATTTTTTACCCTTTCAGGGAACTTTAGGTAGTTTGCATGTATTTTAAATTTGTTGTCTGCAGATGCTTTCAATTTGGAAGATTTTGAAATTCGTTGTTTGGTAAAGCATTGATTATTTGTTGATAAATTGGTGGTCCTCCTGATCTACAAAGTTTTGTATGATGTTATCATTCAAAAGAACTCTTTTTCTTTCCTTTAACCCTTTACCAAATAATCCCAGGTTTTCACGATCCTTGGAAAGAAAGCATTTGAAAACATTGTGGGAAAAGGAGAAAATGTTGGTTATCAACATTTTCTCCTTTTCCCACAATATTTTCTACACTATCAGAGAGCTCAAGTTCATTTGTTACCATTTATCATCTGAAGATCCTTTGAAATGAAACAATCTGAAATTTATTGCTCAGGAAAGGGTCAATTAATCTATTACTTTGTCTTTGAAAGGGTAGAAAACGTTGCAGAAAGAGATAATGTTGATTTTTGAAGTTTAACTCTTTACCAAACGACAATATTTCAGACTGGTCCAAATTGAAAGCATTTGCAGACAACAAATTAAATGTGGCTAAAATGATTGCATTTGTTTCTGAAAGGTTAGAAAACATTGTGGGAAAAGGAGAAAATGCTGGCTACCAGCATTTTCTCCTTTTCCCACAATGTTTTCAAAAGGCATCTTTCTCAGGGTCGTTAAAAATCGGGATTATGTGGTAAAGTGTTAACTCCTTACCAAACAACAAAATTTTAGACTTGAAAGCATTTGCAGACGACAACATAAGTATGGGTGGATGAAAAAGTGACATTTGTTGGTGGAAGGGTAGAAAATACTGTGGGAAAAGGAGAAAATGCTGGTCACCAGCATTTTCTCCTTCCCACATTGTTTTCAAAAGCTGTCTTCCTCGGGGTTGTTATACATTAAAATTCAGGATTGTGTGGTAAAGGGCTATTTGTAGGTTGTGTGGTATTTTGTTAAGAGCCATATGCATGCATTGTGATTGTTATGAGAATGATGTGTTGTTAATTATTTCAGAGATGGACGGAAGCCTGTTGGACCTTTCTGACAGGGGCCTCTCCAAGCTTGAGATACCGGCTGGAGATAAAACTAGAGCTGTTATTGCTGACAGAAACAGTATAACAAGGATTGAAAATCTTGAGGATTATCCAAACATTAGACAGGTATTGTATATTATCAGAAAAGACTGGCAGCTTGGTTATTCAAAGATGCAATACATAGATTTGGAATCAGTGGGTTAACTCTTTACCACACAATTACGAGTTTTGACGCTTCTTGGAAATTAGACCTTTGAAAACATTGTGGGAAAAGGAGAAAATGCTGGTAACCAGCATTTTCTCCCTTTTCCCGTGATCTTATCTAACCTTTCAGAAACGAATCCTATCATCTGAGCCACATTTAATTTGTCATCTGCATATGTTTTGAATTTGGGCCGGTCTAAAATTTTGTCCTCTGGAAAAGAGTTAACCCTTTACCAGAAGACAAAATTTTAGCCTTGTCCAAATTGAAAGCAGACGACAATTTCAATGTGGCTCAAATAGTGCAATTTTTCTTTGACAGGAGAGAAAACAGTGTGGAAAAAGGAGAAAATGCTGGTTACCAGCATTTTCTCCTTTTCCCACAATGGTTTCTACCATATCACAGATAATTTTCATCATTTAAGTTACATTTGATTTTCGTCTGCAGATGGTTTCAATTTGGACAGGTCTACATTTCCGTCATTTTGTAAAGAGTTAACCCTTTACCAGACAACAAAGTTTTAGCCTTGTCTAAATTGAAAGCATTAGCAGACGACACTTTCATTGTGGTTCAACTGGTATTTTTCTTTGACAGGGTAGAAAACACTGGGAAAAGGAGAAAATGCTGGTTTCCAGCATTTTCTCCTTATCCCACAATGTTTTAAAAAAAAACTTTTTTCCCAGGGTCGTTAAAAGACAGCATTGTAGGGTAAAGGGTTAAAGCATATCTCTACTGTGGCACATTGTGGAAGATAATGGAACATTCTCGACTATAAGAATAAAGGGTTGCTTTAGATCCCTCTGATTAGTTAGTAAAATGAAACAGGATCAATCTGAAATAGGAGACAGGTTCCGTGTTCCGTCCTCACACAATTACAGCATGTGTTTTATTGTAGTGATTATTTCCATGCAGGGGACATTTTGTATAAGTGGTCCTAATGCTATGGCTGCTTATTACCATGTCACATCACTTGGTTATGACCACTCAGAGATATTGATTTCAACCCTTTACTAAATACAAACATGACCTTGTACGTTGTATTGTACTTGCATTAACCCTTTGCCAAAAAATGCTGAGTTTTGATGACACTGGACAAAGAGGCTTTTAAAATCATTGTGGGAAAGGCAGAAAATGCTGGTAACCAGTATTTTTTCCTTTTTCCACCATCTTTATCTACCCTTTCAAACACAGTTGCAATATTTGGAGTCATATTTAGTGCCTTTTGCAAATGTTTTAACCCTTTATCAAACAACAGTTTTAGACCTGTTCAAATCAAAAGCATTTGCAGGTGACAAATATGACTCAGAGACTGAACTTTCTCTATGGAAGTATACAAAACATTGTGGCAGAAAGAGAAAATGCTGGTCAATAGCATTTTCTCCTTATCCCACAATGTTTTCAGAAGCCTTCTTCCTTATGGTCGTTAAAATTCGGAATTGTTTGCTAAAGGGTTACCGTGATAAGGTCTGAGATTTTGTTATGCAGTAAAGTTTTTTTCAAAGCAATTACTCTTTTTTCCCAAAATCTTAACCCTTTACTAAACAACCCATGCTTATACGACCTTGAGCTGAGAAGAGACTTTTTAAAAAGACCTAGTGGGAAACGGAGAAAATACCAGTAACTAGCTTTTTCTTTTTTTCCCACAATGTTTTTTATACCATATAGGAGAACTTAAGTTCATTTGTACCACTATCAGAATTGTTGTCTGAAGATACTCTCAATTTTAAAGAGTCTAAAATCTGTTGTTTGGGAAAGGAATAAAATGATTCATTAAATACTTATTTTCCTTTCATTTAAATATTTATCCCTTGTGTCAAGTTTTCATGAAAGTGTGGTTTAGAAATAGCCTTTACAGGAATAAGTTAACCCTTTACCACACAATCCGGACTTTTAACAACCCTGAAAAAGAAAGCTTTTGAAAACATTGTGGGAAAAGGAGAAAATGCTGGTAACCAGCATTTTCTCCTTTTCCCACAATGTTTTCTACCCTTCCTAAAACAAATTTCAATTTTTGAGTAACATTTATTTTGTCGTCTGCAATGCTTTCAAATTGAACAAGGCTGAAATTTTCTCGTGTGGTAAAGGGTTAACTCTTTACCGAATGACAAAATTTTGGTCTTGACCAAATTTGAAGATGACAAAATGAATATAGTTCAAGTGATTTCTGTCTTTGATAGGGTAGAAAACATTGTGGGAAAAGGAGAAAAATATCACTGAATAGTTTTACCCATTACCAAACAATTCTGTATTTTAACAAGCCATAGGAAAAGGGCTTTTGAAAACAACATGAGAAAAGGAGAAAATGCTGGAAACCATTCTCTTCTTTTCCCATTGTGTTTTCTACCCTATCAAACACCAACCCTGTCATTTGAGCCACATTTAATTTGTCGTTTGCAAATGCCCTAAAGTTGGACAAGTTTAAATTTTTAACATCTGGTAAAGAGTTATGCTGGCATATTATTTGTCTTTGGAAATTGCAGAGATTGTAAGAGATTTACTCTTTACCAAACGACAAAATTTTAGACTTGTCCAAATTGAAAGGATTTGCAGACGACAAAAATGACTGAAAGTATTAATTATTTGTATTTTTTCTCCAACGGTTCTGTATTCTATACATTCCAGTTATCCCTAAAGAGTAACCGTCTTGTGCACATGAATGGCGTCTGCAAACTTCACCATTTAACAGTCCTTAACCTACCTCAAAATAGCATCATTGCAATAGAAGGTAAGTATTCTGTCTGCACTTGTAAATTTCTGCATTCCCTTCATCCATTTCTGCAGCTGTATATTGAAAATATATCATATGGTACATGTATCTACATGGAGAAATAAAGTATTTACTCTTTACTACACAATCCCCTGTTAACAACCCTGAGAAAGAACCCTTTTGAAAACATTGTGGGAAATGGAGAGAATGCTGGTAACCAGCATTCTCTCCTTTTCCCATAATGTTTTCTAGCCTTCCCAAAACAAATTTCAGTTTTTATTTCAGTTACATTTATTTTGTTGTCTGCAAATGCTTTCAATTTGGTCTACTCTAAAAAATTGTTGTTTGGTAAAAGGTTAATGATAACCAAGTAAACTTAGTAAACTCTTTACTCCATCTCATAGAATTTTAGACTTGGCTTGGTTGGAGTAATTTGCAGACAACATATTAAATTTGGCTAAATGATAGGATTTGTCTTTGAAAGGATAGAGAACATGGGAAATGGAGAAAATGCTGGTTACCAGCACTTTCTTCTTTTCCTAAAGTGTTTTCAAAAGTCTTATCCCTCAGGATGGTTAAAACATGGGACTGTTTGGTAAAGAGTAAAACCCTTAGAACACCTATAACTGGTTGCTTTGTTGACAGTATGTACTATGAGACCTCCAGATAAAAGGGAGTGATTGTATTCTAAATCCATTATTTCTCTTCCAAACCCTTTGTTGTGGGTACTCATTAGAATTGTCTCAATGAGACGATTCTAATGGGTACCCATAACATAGGGTTTAGTGGAGAGTGATTAATATTTTCAATTTTGAAATCAAAATCACTCCCTCTATCTGGAACTCTGTGTAACTATGATCAGATTGCGTAGAACAGGCAGTCTTCCGATTTTTTACAATGTCCAAATTATTTTTGAAATGTTTATACAGAAAGTGGCTGTGTAGAGTATCAATTGTTTTTACAGACGGCACCTGTCCAATGCACCGTATTCCTCTTTCACTGAAGGGGTTAACCTTTTGCTAAACAACAAAATTTTAGACTCCCAATAATGAAAGGATGTACAGACAATAAACTGAATGTGCCTCAAATGTTTGGGATTGTCTGTGAAAGAATCGAAAATATCAGGGGACTAGGAGAAAGTGCAGGTTATCACTATCTTCTCCTTTTCTCATGATTTTTTCAGAGCTCAGAAGGTATGGGATTATTTGCTAACCCTTTACCACACAATGGGTTTTAACGACCCTGAAGAAGAAGCCTTTTGAAAACATTGTGGGAAAAGGAGAAAATGCTGGTAAACAGCATTTTCTCCTTTTCCCACAGTGTTTTTAGCTCACCTGAGCACAACGTGCTCAAGGGGAGCTATTAGGATCACCCGGTGTCCGTCGTCCGTCGTTCGTCGTGCGTCTGTGCGTCGTTCGTCGTGCGTCGTCAACAATTCTTTAAACATCATCTCCTCCTAAACCACTGGGCCAATTTGGACCAAACTTGGCAGAAATATTCCTTGGGAGGTCCTCTTTAAAAATTGTTCACAAAATTTGATTTCATCAAAAACTCTGGTTGCCATAGCAACGAAATGGAATTTTCTAAGAAATTCTTTAAAAATCTTCTCCTCTAAAACCGCTGGTCAGATTTTGAAATAATTTCACAGGAATGTTCCTTGGGTGACCCTTTTCAAAAATTGTTCGCAAAATTTTGATCTGTCAAAAAACATGGCTCTGGTGAATGGGGACTACTTGTACTATACAGAAATGAAGAAATTCTTAAAAATTCTTCTTCTCTGAAATGGCTGGTCAGATTTTGAAATAATTTCACAGAGATGTTCCTTGGGTGACCCTTTTCCAAATTTGTTCGCGAAATTTTGATCCGTCAAGAAACATGGCTCTGGTGAATGGGGGCTACTTGCACTATATGGCCATGAAGAAATTCTTAAAAATTCTTCTTCTCTGGAATGGCTGGTCAGATTTTGAAATAATTTCACAGGAATGTTTGTTTGGTGACCCTTTTCAAAAACTGTTCGCGAAATTTTGATTTGTCAAAAAACATGGCTCTGGTGAATGGGGGCTACTTGCACTATACGGATATGAAGAAATTCTTCAAAATTCTTCTTCTCTGAAACTGCTGGTCAGATTTTGAAATAATTTCACAGAGATGTTCCTTGGGTGACCCTTTTCAAAAACTGTCCGCGAAATTTTGATCCATCAAGAAACATGGCTCTGGTGAATGGGGGCTACTTGCACTATACGGAAATGAAGAATTTCTTAAAAATTCTTCTTCTCTGAAACGGCTGGTCAGATTCTGAAATAATTTCACAGAGATGTTCCTTGGGTGACCCTTTTCAAAAATTGTTCGCGAAATTTCGATCCGTCAAGAAACATAGCTTTGGTGACTGGGGCCTACTTGTACTATATGGCCATGAAGAAATTCTTAAAAGTTCTTTTTCTCTGAAACCGCTGGTCAGATTTTGAAATAATTTCACAGAAATGTTCCTTTGGTGACCCTTTTCAAAAATTGTTCGCAAAATTTTGATCTGTCAAGAAACATGTCTCTGGTGGTGGGGGCTATTTGCACCATAGGGACATGAAGAGGAATTTCTTAATTCTTCTTCTCTGGAATGGCTGGTCAGATTTTGAAATAATTTCACAGAAATGTTCCTAGGGTGACCTTTTTAAAAAATTGTTAGGGTAATTTTTAACAGTCGAAAAACAACAGCCAATTGTTGGCACCTGCATGTGGTGCTCTTTTTTGACTTATGTTTTTTAGCTCACTGGAGCACAAAGTGTTCATGGTGAACTATTGTGATTGTGCTGTGTCCGGCGTCCGGCATCCGTTGTGCGGTGTGCATCGTCGGTCATCAACTTTTTACCTTGTGTACGCTCTAGAGGCCACATTTTCGGTCCGATCCTCATGAAACTTGGTCAGAATGTTTGAGGTTGAAATTGGGTCATGTGGGGTCATAAACTAGGTCACTAGGTCAAATCTTAGAAAAACCTTGTGTGCGCTCTAGGGTGACCCTGGAGTGAAATTTCGCCTATTGACTCAGGTGAGCGATCCAGGGCCATCATGGCCCTCTTGTTTAACCTTCCCGAAACAAAGTTAGATTTTTGAGTCACATTTATTTTGTTGTCTGCAAATGCTTTCAATTTGGACAAGTCTAAAATTTTGTCATTTTGTAAAGGGTTAAAGGATTGCCTCCTTACCACACAATCCAAAGTTTTAATGACTCACAGAGAGAAATTACTTGTGGCCAGCATTTTCTCATTTTTCCCAAATGTTTTCTACACTTTAAACCAAGCCGAGTTTGCTGTCTGCAAGATCTTTAAATTTGCACAGTTTTAAAATTTTTTCATCTGGTAAATAGTTAAGTGTCATAGGAAACCGAATGTAAATAGTAAAGAGAAGTTTGAAGTGCGCTAGACGCTGTAACGATCAGGTTTACATTCATCCATTGTACTGTGCTATTTCTGTCTTTGATTACATAACAGAACTTATTGATCATGGTTCTGCATCAAACAGATACTTTTGTTGTATAGTACTCACAGTTTGCAAAAAAATATAGCTATTGGATTAATCCATAAATTGATGGATTGATTAATAATTGAACAGATAGATGAATGCAATGAAAGAGTGGATGGATAATTGGATTCATAGATGGAAGTATGGATAAATCCGAAGATGAATGAATGAATAATTTATTAATTAGCAAATAAGAACATTTTTTTTATCAGTTAAATGCCTATACAATAGTTTTTATAGTTTCATTGCTGCACGACCCAATCAGTAATCTAACTCATGGTATGTTGTTGCAAAGAATAATCAGTAATGTGAGTGGCAACATGTTGCTGCAAAATTCCAGCAATAACCTAAGTGCTTACTTGATGCTTAGCACCATAAGAAATCTGAAAGATGTCATCTAGCTGCAAAGCACTATTAGCAATCTGACTGACAACATATTACTGAACTGCTCAATCATTTATCTTACTGATGTTGTTTTGCAATACAAATCCATCAGTAATCTTCCTAAAAAGAATGTTGCTGCAATGAATCATCAGTAATCTGACTGATGTTATGTTGCTGCATAAATCCATCAGTAGATTGACTTATATTATGTTACTGCACAGCTCTGTCAGTAATCTGACTGACTGCTCTGTTTCTGTACAAATGTGTTAGTTATCTGACTGATGTCCTTTTCCTGTACAGACTTGTCATTAATCATACTAAAAGGAATATTGCTGTACAGCTCCGTTAGTTAGTGTGACTGATGTTACATTGCTGCTGTGATGAATCAGTTATCTTACTGATGAAATGTTGCTGCATACATTTATCAGTCATCTGATGACTGATGTAATTTTGCCACACAGATTTATCAGTAATCATTCTAAAAGGAATGTTGCTGTGATGAATCATCAGTAATCTGAATAGTGTTATTTTGCTGCACAGCTCCATTAGCAGTCTGACTGATGTTATGTTCCTTCATAGATTCATCAGTTATCTGACTGATGTAATGTTGCTGCCCAGATTCATTAGTAATCTTATTAAAATTAATGTTGCTGCAATGAATCATCAGTAGTTTGACTGATGTCATGTTGTTTCACAGATTCATCAATTATCTGACTGATGGATGTTGCAGGTCAGATTCATCAGTTATCTAACTTATGTCATATTGCTTCAGAGATTCATCAGAAATCTGACTGATGTCATGTTGCAGCACACCTTAATCAGTTATCTGTCTTACGTCATTTTGTGGCACAGCTCCATGAGTTGTCTGAGTGATGTTATTTTGAATGAATCATCAATAGTTTGACTGATGTCATGTTGTTGCTCAGATTCATCAGTAATCTGACTGATGTCATATTGTTGAACACCTTAATCAGTTACCTGACTGACATCCTTTTGCTGCACAGATTCATTAGTTATCTAACATATAGCATATTGCTGTACACCCCAATTAGTTACCTGACTGATCTTGAATTTGCTTTATGGCTCATTGAGTTGTCTGATGTTATGTAGCTGCACAGATTCATCCACTATCTGACTAATGTCATGTTGATGCACAGATTTATCAGTTATTTGATTGATGTCATGTTGCTGCACAATTCCATAAGTTATCTGACAGATGAATGTAGCTGCACAGCTTCATCAGTTATCTGACTGATGTCATTTTGCTGCACAGATTCATCAGTTACTTGACTATGTCATTTAGTGCACAGATTCATCAGTTACCTGACTGATGTCATGTTGCTGCACAGATTCATTAGTTACCTGACTGATGTCATGTTGCCGGACAGATTCAGCAGTATCTGACTGATGTCATTTTGCTGCAAAGATTAATCAGTTATCCCACTTATTGCATGTTGCTGCACAGATTCACCAGATATCTGACTGATGTCTTTTTGCTGTACACCTCAATCAGTTATCTGACTGATCTTGATTATGCTGCATGGCCCTTTACCAAAGCGTCCTGTATTTTTCTTCAAATTTCTGAGAACACATAAAGCATAATGGGAAAAGGGTCCAGTAACTAGCATTTACTCATTATCCGTTGATTTTTTTGCCCTTCCAAAGACAAGTCCCGTAACTGGAGCCACATATGGCATGTTGTCTGCAAATACTTTTAATATGGATGAGTATAAAATCTTGCAGTCTCGGGAAGATATACTCTACTAAATGACAAAATTTTGGACTAGACCAAATTGAAAGCATTACAGACAACAAATTAAATGTACCTCAAATGATGATTTCTGTCTATGATAGGGTAGAAAGTATGCTGGTTACTAGCATTTCTCCTTTTCCCACAATGTTTTCAAAACCAGTTCTTCTTAGGGTCGTTAAAACTGAGGATTGTGTATTAACCCTTTACCACACAATCCCAACTTTAAACGACCCTGAGAAAGAGGCCTTTTGAAAACATTGTGGGAAAAAGGAGAAAATGCTGGTAACCAGCATTTTCTCCATTTCCCACAATGTTTTCTACCCTACCCAAAACAAATGTCAATTTTTGATTCACATTTATGCAAATGCTTCAGATTTGGACTAGGGTAGAAAACATTGTGGGAAAAGGGGAAAATGCTGGTTACCAGCATTTTCTCCTTTTCCCATAATGTTTTCAAAAGACTTCTTTGCCAGGGGCATTAAATGGCGGCACTGTGTGGTAAAGGGTTAAGGGATTTGACGGCGCACTATATGGACCATTGTACAGCGATGACATTTATAGCTGATATTCAAACATGTAATACTGTCCTCTGAAAGCTTATTTACAGATAATGCTGTATTTATTTTTGTTTCTAACAAAAACCAAGTAATTACTCTACTTCAAAAATAGAAACTCTTTTGAGTATGTCGAAGGTAACATGCCATTTTTATACCTCCAGAATGCTTGTCATCACAACAGCTACTCTTGTTGACATTCTAGCTTGAGATCAGACTGCATGGAAGTGTCCAGTTCTGATCAGATCTTGGATTTAAAATGTCCAGTATTTAAGATATTTTGACAAGAGCAGCTGCTTTAACCCTTTACCACACTATCCGGAAGCTTTAGTAACCCTGGGAAACTGGCCTTGTGAATGCAATGTGGGAAAAGGGGAAAGTGATGGTAACCAGCATTTTCCCCTTTTCCTTCAATGCTTTATCCAGGGCTTTCTAGAGCAGGGATCATTTGACGCCCATCAAGTGAATAAAAGAGGACACACGTATAAATCTTGCTTTCTAAATCTGGGGGGGCCATTTAGAAAATTGGGGGTCCAAATTCAAAGAAACAGGGGGTCAAGGAAAACTCTGTTTATCGATTTTCAAAAGCAAATTCAGTAATTTTGGTATGCTGTCTGCAACTGCTTTCTAGTTTGACAAGTCTAAAATTTTCTTGCCTGGTACAGAGTAAACCCAGTTCTGTACAAATAAATGAGATTATTTCATGCTAGAGTTCACAGCTTTTTGAAATCCTCATGGGAAACCGATCCAGTATTCAACAACCATTCTTAAGAACATTTTTAGTGTTATTCTCAAGAATTTTCTAAATTTGAAAGTAAAACACCTTGTGGTTGGTTAAACCATTTGGTTTAGCCAATCAGAAGTTGTTTTCATTTCAAAATCCATAATTAGACCAAAAACGGTTGGTGAATACGGGAAATGGAGCAGTTGCTCTGGAAAAAAATTATAGGAAGGAGGGAAACACGAAATGCAAATAAAACTTGAAGCTGATTAGATTAAAGAAATTCTAGCTTTAACTGACTGTACTTTGGTACTGCATTACGTAAGGATTTTATGCATGGTTATAGTTCTAAGGAATTGGAGAACCCAGGGTCTAGCTGCCATGAACACTGATATGGAATGTTTGGCAAAAGATTAACAGATAACAATCGAATTATGAATAATTCACCGTTATCTCAATTTGCACTTGTTTCCTTTTGTTTAACCCTTTACCAGACGACAAAACTTTAGCCTCGTCCAAATTGAAAACATTTGCAGACAACAATTTCAATGTGGCTTAAATGGTGCAGTTTTTCTTTGATGGGGTAGAAAACATTGTGGGAAAAGGAGAAAATGCTGGTAACCAGCTTCTTTCCCAGAGTTGTCAAAAGGCGGCATTGTGTGGTAAAGGGTTAACAACCTTGAGGAAGGGGGTTTTTGAAAACATTGTGGGAAAAGGAGAAAGTGCTGGTTACCAGCATTTTTTTCCTTTTACCTGCAATGTTTTCTACCCTTTCAAAAACAAGTCTCGTCATGTGAGCCATGTTTAGTTTCTCTACTACAATTGCTTTTATTATCGATAAATGAAAAAAAAAATTGTCGTGTAGTAGAGGGTCAACCCTTTACCACACAATCCCTAGTTTTAAAGACTCCAAGGAAGAAGCCTTATGAAAAAATTGTGGGAAAAGGAGAAAATGCTGGTAACCAGCATTTTCTCCTTTTTACACAATGTTTTCTTTCATTCCAAAGGTGAATTTCTATTTTTGAGTAACATTTATTTTGTCGTCTGCTAAAGTTTTCAAATTGGGCAAGTCTAAAATGTTGTGGTAAAGGGTTAACAGATAAGAATCATATCATGAATAATTCCTTGTTATCTCAATTTGTACCTATTTTTCTTTTGTTTAACTTTTACTCTGGCATTGATGATTTTTCTTCTTAACTCTTTACTAAACAAAAAAATTTCAGACTGGTCCAAATTGAAAGCATGTGCAGACGACAGCTTAACCCTTTACCACACAACAAAATTGGAGACCCGTCCAAATTGAAAGAATTTGCAGACAACGATTTCAAAGTGGCTCAAATGATGCGATTTTTCTTTCATAGAATAGAAAAGATTGTTGGAAAAGGAGAAAATGCTAGTTACCAGCATTTTCTCCTTTTCCCACAATGTTTTCAAAAGGCTTCTTCCTCAGGGTCATTAAAAGTTGGGATTGTGTGGTAAAGAGTTAAAAGCTTAGATTTTATTTTACCTTTTTGTAATGAGGCTTAACCTTAGCTGTTCTCCAAATGATGAAATTTTAGCCATAGCCAAATTGAAAGGATTTGCAGATGACAAATTAAAGGTGGCCAAAACAACGAAAGGGTAGACAATATTGTGGGAAAAGGAGAAAATGCTGGTTATGAGCATTTTCTCCATTCCTCACAATGTTTCCAAAGCCTTCTTCCTCAGGAGCATTAAAGGTCGGGACGATGTGGTAATGGGTTAAATCTACCACGGACAAAGTTTTAGTATGGGTCCAAATTGAAAACATTTGGGCGATTTTAACTTAAATGCAGCTCAAATGATTAGATTTGAGATTCAAAGGGTGGAAAAGACTGTGGTAAAAGGAGAAAATGCTGGTTTTCAGCTTTTTCTCCTTTTCCTGACAATGTTTTGAAAAGTCTTCTTCCACAGGGTTGCTAAAACGCAGGATTGTTGGGCAGAAAGTAAATATATCTGTAGAACATCCTTCTCTATGTTGCTGTATTTCGATACACCTGCACATGTTAGATACAAATTTTTGAAAAATAGTTGTCACAAATAGTAGAATCACTCAGGGTGAATGTTTGTTCATTTGTCTAAGTGATTTCTTTACTGTCACCTCTTTGATCAACTCTTTACCAAACAAACTCGAGTTTTAACAACCCAAGCTTTGGAAAACATTGTAGGAAAATAATGGTAATGGCATTTTCTTCTTTTCCTATGTTTTCTTCCCCTTTCCCAAACAAATTTCAATTTTTGAGCCACATTTATTTTGTTGTCTGCAAAGGCTTTCAATTTGGACGAGTCTTAAATTTTGTGGTCTGGTAAGATTAACCCATTTTCATATAGGCTATTCCTTCAGGAAAAAGATACTGATGGTTTTTAATTCAACAGCTAAAACTTTGTTTCAGGATTGTTTCATGGTGAGTTATATGGCTGTGTGACTTAGTTACAATGCATGGATTTATATTGCAGGTCTAAAGGATCTTACGGAACTTACATGGCTGAATTTGTCAGGGAACAGTATAAAGGTACATAACCATGATGACAAACTTTTTTGTTATCCCCCGCCGAAAAGGCGGCGGGGGATATGGTAATAGTCTCCGTCCGTCCTTCCGTCCTTCCGTCATTCCGTCCTTCCGTCCCACATTTTTGTCCGGAGCATATCTCCAAAAGTATTTGAGATATCAACTTCAAACTTCACAAGTGGATAGATCTCATTAAGGAGGCGTGCAGTGTACAAGAACCATTACTCTATCTTCAGTATTTTTGGAGTTATTGCCCTTTGTACATTTTTTTTCTGGAATTTTTGTCCGGAGCATATCTCCAAAAGTATGAAAGCTAGGAACTTGAAACTTCACACGCATATAGAACTTATTGAGGAGGCATGCAGTGCACAAGATCCATTACTCTGTCTTCAGTATTTTTGGAGTTATTGCCCTTTGTACATTTTTACTTCGAATTTTTGTCCGGAGCATATCTCCAAAAGTATAAAAGCTAGGAACTTGAAACTTCACACATATATAGAACTCATTGAGGAGAAGTGCCGTGCACAACAACCATAACGCTGTCTTCAGTATTTTTGGAGTTATTGCCCTTTGTAAATTTTAACTTTGGATTTTTGTCCGGAGCATATCTCCAAAGGTATAAAAGCTAGGAACTTGAAACTTCACACATATATAGAACTCATTGAGGAGAAGTGCAGTGCACAACAACCATAACTCTGTCTTCAGTATTTTTGGAGTTATTGCCCTTTGTAAATTTTAACTTTGGATTTGTGTCCGGAGCATATCTCCAAAAGTATAAAAGCTCGGAACTTGAAACATCACACGCATATAGAACTAATTAAGGAGAAGTGCAGTGCTAAAGAATCATAACTCTATCTTCAGTAATTGTTGAGTTATTGCTCTTTGTAAATTTTCACTCTGGAATTTTGTCCGGAGCATATCTCCAAAAGTACAAAGGCTAGGAACTTCAAACTGTATACACTTATAGAATTCATTAAGGAGAAGTGCAGTTCACAAAAACCAAAACTCTGTCTTCAGTAATTTTTGAGTTATTGCCCTTCGTTAATTTTTACTTTGGATTTCTGTCTAGCGTATATCTCCAAAAGTATAAAAGCTAGGAACTTGAAACTTCACACACATATAGAACTAATTATGGAGAAGTGCAGTGCACAAGAACCATAACTCTATCTTCAGTATTTTTGGAGTTATTGCCCTTTGTAAATTTTTACTTTGGATTTTTGTTGGCACATTTCCCATTCTTGGCCAAGTTTCATACTTATGGCATAAACACAAACAAGTTTTATAACTCTTGTATGCATTTTAAAAAGAAAAAGTGTCTTTTTTTCTTTTTCAGAAACTTCAATATTGATTAAGTTTTAATGTTTTGTAGTTATTATATCATGTTAATGCCAACTTTCATAACTTGGACCTGTATTTCAAAAAAGAAAATATGCTTGTTTTTTTATCTTCACTTCAAGCTCTTATTTTGGTGCTGTGTTAGAAAAAGCCCAGTCGGCAGGGGATCTGGTGCTTGACAAGCACTAAGTCTTGTTACTGTAGTATTTGCAATGAAAGTATACCAACCTATACAGCTTTTTATTTATTTGTTTGATATTTAATAATCTAATATAAAGAAGTTAGCCCTTTACCACACAGTCCTGAGTTTTAATGGCCCTTAGAAAAAAGACTTATGAAAACATTGTGGGAAAAGCAGAAAATGCTGGTAACCAGCATTTTTTCCTTTTCACACAATGTTTTTTACCCCATCAAAGAAATATCCCATCAGTTTAGCCATATTTAATTATTCATCTTTATATCCTTTGAATATGGACCAATCTAAGACTTTGTATTTTAGTAAAGGGCTATGGGGGTTTGTATAGGAACCGGGTTGTCAACTGTGGGCCAGTCCCTCTGTCTGTCTGCCCATCCATAGACCCATCATTCTTCCTCGCCTTTTAGTTTTCAGCCAATTTTTGCTGAAATCTTAGTGGAAGCCTTCCTGTTCATGGGAACTTGTGTACCTGCAGTTTTCATTATAATTGGTAAGCAAGGAAAGGTAAAAGGAGTTATGGCCCTTTGAATTTTTTTCCTGGTCTAGTGATAGGGTAGCTGGTGGGAGTATTTCTTGGTCTGTGATATTTCTACTTCAACAGTGTTTGTCACAAATAAATTTCAATTATACAAGTGTCAGAATAATCAAGGTTTTACAGTACTGGTTTACTCTTGTACCAAACAGTAAAATGTATGCCTTGTCTATATTGAAAACATTTGCAGACACCAAATTATATATGTGGCTCAAATAATGGATTTTATGTTTGTCAAGGTAGAAAAACATTGTGGGAAAAGGAGAAAATGCTGGTTACCAGCATTTTCTCCTTTTTCCACAATGTTTTATAACCCTTTCCCAAACAAGCCCTGGTTTTCACGTGTCTGTAGTACAAGTCTTTTGAAAACACTGTGGGAAAAGGAGAAATTGCTCGTAACGAGCAATTTCTCCTTTTCCCACAGTGTTTTCTACCCTTTTTGATAACTTTCTGCTATTTTCATCAAATTTAACATTGTCGTCTGCAAAATCTTTCAATGTGGACCAGTCCAAAATTTGTCGTTTGGGAAAGGGACCCTTTTTCTTCAGGACCATTTGAACACTGAATCATTCAAGTGATCCCTTCTTTTTTAGGTTTGTTAAAACCCAGGATTGTGTGATGAAGGCTTACGGTTTAATATTAGAATGAAACCTAGCAAAGTTCTGGGGCACAAATACTGTATCAGCTAAAAGATCCCTTCAGTTATTTACTATTCTTTTTTTTTTCACAGAAGAATTATTTTTACAGAAGAATTATTTTTGTTTGAAATTCTTCCCTTGAGTGTGGTCCTTTATGGGTCCGTGGATAAGACCTTTAATCCTTTTCAATACAGTCCCGAGTTTTAATGACCCTGAGGAAGCAGAACGAAAACATTGTAGGAAAAGGAGAAAATGCTGGTAACCAGCATTTTCTCCTTTTCCCACAATGCTTTCTACCCTATCCAAGACAGAAATCGCCATTCAAACAATATTTAATTTGTCATCTGCAAATGCTCTCAATTTGGTTTAGTACAAAATTTTGTCATTTGGTTAAGAGTTAATTTTATAACGAGAATATCCTGGTAAAGGGCATGGTGGAAATGTAGACTTGTCCAAATTGAAAGCATTTGCAGATGACAAATAAAATATTGCCCAGATGATGGAATTTGTCTTTGACAGGGTAGAAAATATTGTCAGAAAAGGAGGAAATGCTTGTTACCAGCCATTTCTTACAATGTTTTCAAACAGCCTCTCTTTCCCAGGTCGTTAAAACTCAGGATCAAGGGGTCAAAGTGTGAAAGAACCTTTGTAAAGCTCTGTATTTTTCTTTCAGATCTGGCCAGGAAGCTCAATGGTTAGTGTATCTGACTCGTGACCTGGTGGTTGCAGGTTTGATACCCATTTGAGGCAAACTTTCTTTGCAGCCATTTTCTCGCCGCTCACCTGTGATCCATTTGAGAAAAGTAGTCTGTGGCTTGGAAAGAAAGTTGTATCAGTACTGGTGTGAGAAAGCCCGGAAACACATGCATAGGTGCACTAACCAATGTGATATGGTTTAAGATGTTAAACTCCAATACAAATAGACAAACAAATTTTTCTTTCAGGTGATGGAAAACCTCGGCAACAATATCAATCTAAAACACATAGACCTGAGTGATAATAATATAGCTCATTTGGGGGATATCCATCATTTAGTAAACCTAAAAGTGAGTGGAGAAATCAGTTTGTGCTTGTGTTTTCTCTCTTAACCCTTTCCCAAACGACAAATTTTGGACTGGTCCAAATTGAAAGAGTTTGCAGACGACAATTTTAAATTTGATGAAAATGGCAGAAAGGTCTCAAAAAAGGTAGAAAACACTGTGGTAAAAGGAGAAATTGCTCGTTACGAGCAATTTCTCCTTTTCCCACAGTGTTTTCAAAAGACTTGTACTGCAGACACGTGAAAACCAGGGCTTGTTTGGGAAAGGGTTAACTCTTTACCACACAACAAAATTTTAGACCAGTCCACATTGAAAGCATTTGCAGACGACAAATTAAATGTAACGTCAAAAATTGAAATTTGTTTAAAGGGGGGTAGAAAACATAGTGGGAAAAGGAGAAAATGCTGGTTACCAGCATTTTCTCCTTTTCCCACAATGTTTTCAATAGCTTGCTTTCTAAGGGTTGCTAAAAGTAAGGATTGTATGGTAAAGGATTAGGTCTTTACTAAATGATACAATTTTAGACTGGTTCATTTTGAGAGCATTGCAGACGACAAATTAAACTTTGCTGAAATGATTTTAATTGTTTTGAAAGGGTAGAAAACATTGTTGGAAAAGGAGAAATTACTTGTTACTAGCATTTTCTTCTTTTCCCACAATTATTTCAAAAGCCTTTCTCCTTGGAATCAATAAAACACAGGATTTTGGTAAAGGGTTACATAAGTTAAGACTAAGTTAATCCTGAAAGCTAATTTAAAAGTTATTTTTGCATTTGCAGCCAGTATAGTTCAAGATCAGATTGCACAAAATGTAGGGTCTGATCTTTGATCTACACTGTACCTTTACCTGAAACACTGTAAACAAAAGCAACCTTGGAATTGCAATTATTTGAGTCTTTATTTCTAGACTGAACATTTCTGTTGGATTTATTCAGAGCAAAAAAGGGTGAAGATCATATCTCCACCTTGGGTTGATTTATTCATGAGACAGGCTGGTTGCTTACTAGAGGTTGTCACCTAGAACTGTTTGACTGTACGCTGTCTCTTATTTGATTCTAAAGTGTGATAAGAATCACTGTTCACTTGTAATTGAATCAGAATTGAACGATAAAAGACATGATATGAGCCAAGCTCTGGCAAAAAGGGGCTTAAGCCTTTCCCACTCATTCCCGACTTTTAACCACCCTGAGAAAGACGCCTTTTGAAAACGTTGCTGGAAAAGGAGAAAATGCTGGTAACCAGCATTTTCTCCTTTTCCCACAAAGTTTTCTACCCTTCCCAAAACAAATTTTAATTTTTCTACCACAGTTATTTTTGTCGTCTGCAGATGCTTTCAATTTGGACAAATCTAGAATTTTGTCATTTGGTAAAGAGTTAACCTTTTACCACACAGTCCCGACTTTGAATGACCCTGAAAGAACGGCCTTTTGAAAACATTATGGGAAAAGGAGAAAATGCTGGTAACCAGCATTTTCTCCTTTTCCCACAATGTTTTCTACCCTTTCCAAAACAAATTTCAATTTTTCAGTCACATTAATTTTGTCATCTGCAAATGCTTTCGGTATGGACCGGTCTAAAATTTTGTCGTTTGGTAAAGGGTTAATGCAACTCAGTGATGCATTATGCCGTGCATATCATCACATAATTACAGATCCATTATTTCCATTTTCTCCAACAAATGACTGAATCCTGAGGTACACTTGTCCTTTGACATGCAGAAAATTGATAAGAAGCAAAAAGGTTTTCGCCAAGGTCAGCCTTTGCAGAATGTGAAGGCTGATCTGGGTCAATACTTTTTGCAGATGCATTAAACCCCCTTTTCACAGACATGGCTCAATCATTTATCTGGTAAGGTAGAACCTAATTCTTTAGAGCGTCAAATACTTTAATCAAAGGACTCAAAGTCCTGGAAAGCAGATTTGTGGAATAGCATAAATCTGTAATATGTTGTGATAAAAAGATAACATCACAAGCAACACATGTGCAATCATTTTTTGTTGGAGTTAGCAAGGGCAGGGTGAGTCAAAATTGTTCTGCCAAGCAGGCCGCGCAGTGACTGTTATTCTATTACTGTTTAAGAAGTGGTAATTTAATCTGTCAATCTTAGGCAGTTTTTTGCTGATATTAGATTTTGGAATAAATATGCATACATGTTTAGGACAGTATATACGGTAGTGACAAAAGCGAGGTTGAAGTTTATTAGCCAAAACTGAAATTGAAATGGGCGCAAGCATAAATGACAGTATATTTTGGTTTAGGTCAAACTGATATCATAGTACAGTGTGATCGCACATGCGTTGTTACGCATGATATATTTGGTTCTGGTCAGGATGATCACAGTATGCGGATTTACTATACAAATCCGCTAATAAAAGTATTATTATGAGGAAAGTTTCTTCATAGATATTAAGTGAAGTACTGTAACATGTAGATAAATTGTTCATAACATGTAACAAGATTTATTGTCTTTCAGTCTTTGCTGTTACATGGAAATGCAATATCCACATTGAAGCCAGTTCCTCACTTTCTACCCAACTCCATAAGTATCTTTGCCCTGGCTGAGAATGAAATTGTGGATATAAATGAAGTAAGTATACTTTGTAGGAAGAGAAGTTTATGCTTATCCTGCCATACATGGTCACAGAGGTATGTAGTAGACAGTGTAGACCAAGATCACCTTACACAATATGTGCTGTCTGATATTGGGCTATGCTTTCGTCCACTCTATGAATGGTTGTCCTTTGTATAGACCCATTTAATTCCAACAAACTTAAAAAACTTGTATATATTGAGGTAAAATTGTATTTTGGCAGAATATTGGATAAGAAAAATTGCTCAACCCCATCCTAAATGCACCTCTCATTCTGAAATCCTAAATTCCTGAAATCATAGTTTTCAGAGTGGCTCAGACATATTAGATGGCTAGTATAAAAGTTTAGAATTTTAGACAGGTCAAAACAGCTTTGAAATTGCAACTTTCTCTGATTAAAAAAATCCATTTGATTAACTCTTTACCAAATGACAAAATTTTAGACAGGTCCAAATTGAAAGCATTTGCAGACGACAAAATAAATGTGATTGAAAAATTGAAATTTGTTTTGGGATGGGTAGAAAACATTGTGGGAAAAGGAGAAAATGCTGGTTACCAGCATTTTCTCCTTTCCCCACAATGTTTTCAAAAGGTTTCTTTCACAGGGTCTTTAAAAGTCGGGATTGTGTGGTAAAGGGTTAACATTCTACCACACAAACATCCAGCTGATTATCATTCTACCACACAAGAAAAATTCAGACCTGTCCAAAGTGAAAATATCGGCAGACAACAGATTTGATATGGCTCAATAAATGGACCTTCTCTTTGAAAGGGTAGAAAACATTTCGAGAAAAATGAGAAAATGCTGATAACAATATTTTCAAAAGCTTTATTCACTAGGGTCATGTTTCTAAAGGATAAAGTTAGCAATTTTGCTGGATTTCATAAGATTCTTTGGTATATTTTAAATTGAATAACCATAAAATCATATGACCAATGCTCTGTGAAAAGGGGGATTAATGCATCTGCAAAAAGTATCGACCCACGTCAGCCAGCGCAGTCAGCACAGGCCTACATGGGCCAAGATTTTTTGCTGTTGGTCAATTTTCTGTTAGTCCAAGGACCAGTCTACCCCATGATTAAGTCAGTTATTAAAAAAAAATTGGCTTTATGTGAAAAAATCAAGATTTCATTGTATGAGTTTACAATGTTACATAATACTGATATTTGTCAATAATACATTGTTGTGTATATTGTTTTACAATTGATACTATTTTTATCCATGACTTAACCCTTTACTGCACAATGACGCCTTTTGACGCCCCTGGGAAAGAAGCCTTCTGAAAACATTGTGGGGAAAAGGAGAAAATGCTGGTTACCAGCATTTTCTCCTTTTCCCACAATGTTTTCTACCCTATCAAAGAAAGTTGTACCATTTGAGCCACACTGATATTGTCGTCTGCAAATGCTTTCAATTTGGACAAGGCTATAATTTTGTCGTCTGGTAAAGGGTTAAACTGTTTTTCAGGTATCATTCCTAGGTTATTTACAACATTTAGAACAAGTGTCTATCATGAACAATCCATGTGTACTTATGACATCATCTGTACTGTATCCTTGATTCTAGTGCTATTGATTATGTCATTTTTTATTGTCAACTCTAATCCAGACCAAAATATTTTACACTTGTCCAAATTGAAAGCATTTGCAGATGATAAATGCTGCTCAAATGATCGGTTATATCTGTGAAAGGGGTAGAAACCATTGTGAGAAAAGGATAAAAATGCTGGTTGCCAGTATTTTCTGTTTTCCATTATGTTTCAAAAGCCTTCTTCCTCAGGATTATTAAAAGTTTGAATGATTTTGTAAAGGGTTAAATTTGTCTGAAACTATTTCAATATTGATACATTTTCAACTTGTCACGCAATAAAAAAAGTGTCGGTGGAGCTGAAATAAATCACCTTTCCTTGACCAGTATCAGAGGATTTGACTATCGTCCTTTTGTTGTGAACTGGTGCCCAAGATTGGAAATTCTTGATGGAGAAATGGTTTCAAATAAAGAAAGGTAAGCAAAGAAAAAAATGAAAAAATTCAAAGAATCATTCAGGGATGTATTTAAAAAAGAAGAAAATGTGTAAAATTTATATTACAAATAACTTCCTCGTTAGTTTTATTAAGTATCTCCTGTGTATTTTATACTCATGCAAATCACTGACTTTTCACCAAAAATACTAGTAGATCAAGTGAGCAGGAACTTTATTGTATTTAGCCATAGAGAATGTATTGCATATGAGCAATGCTCTGTAGAAAGGAGGCTTAATGCATCTGCAAAAATTGTCCTCCCATGTCAGCCTGTGCATTCTGCGCATGCCGACATGAGTCGAACATTTTGCTGTCTGTAAATTTTCTGCGTGTCCAAGGACCATTCTACTTGTAGATCCAGTTGATTGTTTGACAAAATAGATTTTATGGATCCATAATTACCTGATGACTTGCCTGATAAAATGCATCACGGAGATGCATTAAGCCCCACTTTGCCAGAGCATGTCTTGCATACATTTTGCATGCACTTTTTCTGTATGGTACTATTTCTTTTCAAAGAGGATGTCTACATGTCTGTATGAGGGAAATGATTTGCACGTAAATGGAAATTGTTAATTTTTTAGCTTGGCTTTTTTTTTTTTAAGAAAATGTCAAGGTATTACCATAGCCCTGTTGTTGTCTGCATTTTCGTCTGTGTCATCGTCGTCAACGTCGTGGTGTAAAAATTTTTGATATTTTATAACATCTCTGTGATTACTGAAGATATCCACTTCAAACTCAACTAGTTGTTAACTGTCAAATGGGGCAGGTAGGTATCAAAATTTTTTGACACAGTTATGTCCCACTTTTTGACTTCAACTGAAAGTCAATCCATTTTCTAAAAGCAACTGCAGCTGACCGTTGGCACCAGCATTCATTGCTCTTCTTTGTGACCATGTGCCTACAAAGAGCCAGAGAGAATTTGGTTTTCAAATTAGAGTTTGGTTATTAATCCAGAAGTGCCATATTGTTTTAAATTTGGATTATTTTTCAACGTTTCAGATTAAAAGCTGAATGGCTGTATAGTCAAGGTAAAGGTCACCATTTTAAAGTAGGTCAACATGTGGAAACCATCCAGTATTTAGCCAGTGTATGTCCTCTAACCACTTCAGTAGAGGTGAGTCTTTTAGCAAAGCTGCAGTACTTTCAGGAAAACAATTTAACCTAGTGACCTAGTTTTATTAGCCGGGCTGTTTTCGAAGAAAACAATGAGTTATTGTGATAGCCCTGGCATTGTCGTCTGCGTTGTCATGCAATAACTTTGACATTCTGTAATATCTCTGTGTATTGAAGATATTTACTTCAAACTAGAACAAGTTGTTCATTATCAAAAGGGGAACCTATACAACAGGGGTGGATAACTAGCAAAGTATTTTTGACACAGTTAAGCTCCATTTTCAACTTAGAATTTTCACTGAAAATCAAGCAACCGCAGCTGAGCTATGGCACCAGCATGTGATGCTCTTGTTTTATCTTTATGTTCAAGTTTCTACCTTGATCTGGATATTCTGGCACTAAAGATACTCTCAAGGTTTAATGATGATTGAATGAATACTGTAGCCTCTGAAGTCTTGATCCTTTACCATACAAACCCTTTCATAAAGACTCTTTTGAAGAAGGTTGTCGCAACAGGAGAAAATGGTGGGAACCAGCATTTGCTTTTTTTCCCCCACAAGCTTTTCAACCCTGTCAAATACGAATCTCATTTTCTGAGCCACAGTAAACCCTTAGGCCCATTGACCTTTTCCAGACAATGTAGATCAAGATCAGACTGCACAGAACGTGCAGATTGATCTTAGATCTACACTGCCCAATATGGATATATTTCTCCCCCCAAAATAACTTTGATATAGCAAAATTGGGGTTTTTACTATAGACTTGATAGTTTCAATTAACCCTTTACCAAATGACAAAATTTTAGACTCGTCCAAATTGAAAGCTTTTGCAGATAGCAAAATAAGTGGGACTCAAAAATTGAAATATGTCTTGGGAAGAGTAGAAAACATTGTGGGAAAAAGGAGAAAATGCTGGTTACCAGCATTTTCTCCTTTTCCCACAATGTTTTCAAAAGGCTTCCTTCCCAGGGTCAGTTAAAGTCGGGATTGTGTGGTAAAGGGTTAACTTACACAGTAGGGAGTTAATTTGTGGCCTTAAATCTTTTCAGTTTGGATGAGTCTAAAATTTTTGTTTTCTGGTATAATAATTTGACAAAGTTACCAAGCCTTTACTCAACATCACTTAGTTTTGTAGTTTGGTAAGATCACTAATTTGTAATGCCAATTTAGTTACATGCAGATTTTGGAATTTTAGATACTTTAGAGAATGGAAGGATAAAAAAGTAGAATTGTTTCCGAATTGTTTCAGGATGTCAAATAAGTAAAAAAGAAATATTATGACAATTTGCAAAATTACTCAAGATGAACAAATTTTTCATTTTCATAATATTTCATGATACAGGTATATAGTCTTCTGCTGTATATGTCAAAATAGTTGAGCCATGCTCTGGCAAAAGGGGGCCTAATGCATCTCCTTGATCCATGATACCTAGCAAGTCGTCACATAATTATGGATTCATAAAATCCATTTTGTCTAAGAACTGACTGAATCATAAGGTACACTGATCCTTTGACATACAGAAAATTTACCAAAAGCAAAAAGTATTGGTCCAGGTCAGCCTGCACAGTTCTTGCAGGCTGACCTGGGTTGATACTTTTCACATTTTCATTATACCCCTTTTTACAGAGCATGGCTCATTTATTCTTTTTGAAATATTTCTGTTACATAGATCATTGCAGTCCTGTTGTACTGTAATCAAAATACTGTTACTGTTGTACTGTAAATAAAATTATGTTAGCTGTTGGAGTACAAATGAAATAAAAAACAAAATTTCAGTCGGATGGTTAACTTTGTATGATAAAAATGTATACTTACCAAATTAAAAGCATTTGCAGATGACATTTTAAGTGTGGCTGAAATGATATAATTTTTCTTTGATAGGGTAGAAAACATTGTTGGAAAAGGAGAAAATGCTGGTTACCAGCATTTTCTACTTTTCCTACAAAGTTTTTAAAAGGCTTCTTTCTTAGGGTCATTAAAACTTGTGATTGTGTGGTAAAGGTTTAGATAAAAAGAAAATTTCACTCTTATGGTTAAAAGGACAAAGATATTCAAAGACGTTTTTGTTAACAATATCTGACAAAGTATTTAGACTCTGTAAAAGCAAGACTACTGCAATTTGTTCTGTGTAGTTTGATCTGAATCTACATCATCCGGAAAGTCAATTATAGCTTTTTTCTAGGCATTCTTAGAGTTTATGGGTTAAATTGTGGTAAACCCTGAACAAATAATATCCTAATTGAATAAGTTACCTCCTTACCTATGACTTTACAGCCCCAAAGAAGAAAGCTTTTGAAAAGATTGTGGGAAAAGGAGAAAATACCAGTAACCAGCATTTTCTCCTTTTCCCACATGCTGTACCCTTTCAAAGACAAATCCCATTATTTGTGCCACTTTTGAATTGTTGTCTGCAAATGTCTTTGATTTGGACAGGTCTAAAATTTTGTGGTCTAGTAAAGAGTTGACAGACTTAGACATCATAATCAGCTTTGTGGAATGGAAGTCAGAGGTCAGTGACCTTGCTTAAGTGGAGAAGATTCTTACTGTATAATTAGCCTGTAGAGCACCTGGATGAAACCGAACAGACATTTTTAGTCTAGAATTAAGACAGAAAAAAAAGAGGAATTTCAAGGTTCCTGTTGTCTATAATGTTTCTACAAAGTGGATAGTGTAGATCTGAGATCTGACTGCAAAGTTGGATCAGTGATATTGATTGGGATATGTGTTCCTTTTTATGTATCTATAACAGTTTTGTATATTACATGAAGAAGAAACTCAAAGAAAAAGAAATAATGGTCAGAAAAATGTACATACAACAACTCTGTTGCAATCAACAGAGAACCCTCTCAAAACTTCTTATACCAAAACCATGGTTTTATTTGGTTATTTCCTTTGAAAGACATGTACAGACATTGTTCAAATGGCTCGCTACAAATACATTATCAAAGTCACATGACCTTAGAAAAACAATGACAACAGACACCAGCAATTACGAACTTTGTTACAGAGTCATCACCTTTCAACATGCTCAGAGTCATGGCACTACCAGTGTTCATATGTTTGAATTTGACAAGTTTAAAATGTCAAATTGATGGCACCTGGATTCGATATCGAAAATATGACATCATATTAGTAGATATTATTAAATTCCTTGCAGTGTGAAATATTTGAGCCATGCTCTGGAAAATGGTGGCTTAGTACATCTACGGGATGCATTTTACCTAGCATAACATCACATAATTACGGATCCATAAAATTCATTATGTCTAACCACAGACTACACCATTAGGTAGGCTGGTCCTGTGACATACAGAAAATTGACCAATGGTGAAAAGCCTGTGAGGACAGCGCAGATGACACGGGTCGATACTTTTCGCAGGTGCATTAAGCCCCCTTTTCACAGAGTGTGGCTCATTTAAAATTTGGGTTGGTAATACATGTTTGAAAATACCTGTACCCACTCTAATTTCAAGGCATTTTGGAATTCCTGTCAAACTACAGAGCAGGGTAGATCAGTGATCAGACTGCACAGAATGATCAGACTGCACATTCTGTGCAGTCTGATATTGATCTACACTGTCCACTAAGGTATCTTACCCCTATAACGCTAAGAGTGAGCAGCTAGATTGATGGTAAATCGTACCAATTAACCCTTTCCCAAACGACAAATTTTGGACCAGTCCAAATTCAAAGAGTTTGCAGACGACAATTTTAAATTTGATGAAAATGGCAGAAAGTTCTCAAAAAGGGTGGAAAACACTGTGGGAAAAGTAGAAATTGCTCGTTACGAGCAATTTCTCCTTTTCCCACAGTGTTTTCAAAAGACTTTTACTGCAGACACGTGAAAACCAGGGCTTGTCTGGGAAAGGGTTAATTATCCTGTCACTGTGTCTTGTAAGTTTTATTTGTTTCATGATTGGACAGATAAATCAATCTTGACCAGCATGGGGAATATCTTTTTATTTCTTCTCAACCAGGGGGTGGTCATAATTATAGAGTCACATGAAAGTGGGGAAACTATTAAAAGAGCCATGCTGTGGCAAAAGGGGGCTAAATGCAATTTCCCGTGATGCAGGATACCAAGCAAGTCATCACAGTATTGCGGATACGTACAATCCATTTGTAAAACAACTGACTGAATCATGAGTTACATTGGTCCTTTCAGCTGCAGAAAATAATGACTGGTAGTAAAAAGTTTCGGCCCAGGTCAGCCTGCATGGACTGGGCAGGCTGACATGGGTCAATACTTTTTGCAGATGCCTTTAGCCCCCTTTTCACAGAGCATGGCTCAAATACTTTTTTTTTTTTTTTTTCTTTTTTGTTTGAATAGTGTTTTATGCCTCTTTCAACAATGTTGAAGTTATATCAGAGTGACAGCTCACTAAGTTTTATTCATCTCTTTCCCTGGGTTTCACCAGTACCCTTTTCCAAATAATCCTGTTATAACTCTTTACCCAACGACAAAATTTTAGACCTGTCGGAGGTTCCAGATGACAAAACAGCTGTGTCTAAAAAATTGAATTTTGTTTTGGGAAGGGTAGAAAATATTACCAGCATTTTCTCCTTTCCCACAATGTTTTCAAAAGCTTTCGTTCTCAGGGTATTTAAAAGTTGGAATTGTGTGATAAAGTGTTAACCCTTCAGCTGCTAAGTGCAACTCACTGACCTTTTGCGGATAGTGTAGATCAAAATAAGACTGCACAGAACATGCAGTCTGATCTTGGATCTATACTGTCTGATAAGGATATATTTTTTCATCAAAAGATAACTTTGAAATAGCAATATTTAGGGTTTTTACTATCAACTCAAAAGATTTATCTAAATTATTCAGCAGTATGAGGTTAACAACCCTGAAGAAGAAGGTTACTGAATATATTGTGAGAATAAGTTCACAATGGTTGGTCAACTCTTACAGGAGTTACGGAACTTTGATTTATTTCCGGATCAGTGGAATCATGGGGGGGGGGGGTATTTGTTAGCCTGTGATGTACTTTGTCATAGGTTAAATTGAGGCGACCTGTAAACCAGACATTATGATGTCTTGTGCAAATATAGATATTATAGATTTACACAAAGAAGTATTTGTCTGGCTTTAACCCTTTTACCAGTCGACAGAATTTTAGCTTTGTCAAAATTGAAAGCATTTGCAGACGACAATGTCAGTGTGGCTCAAATGGTGCAATTTTCTCTTGATAGGGTAGGAAACATTGAGGGAAAAGGAGAAAACACTGGTTACCAGCATTTTCTCCTTTTCCCACAATGTTTTCACAAGGCTTCTTTCCCATGCCACTTTTTAATGACCCTGGGAAAGAAGCCTTCTGAAAACATTGTGGGAAAAAGAGAAAATGCTGGTAACCAGCATTTTCTCCTTTTCCCACAATGTTTTCTACCCTATCAAGAGAAAATTGTACCATTTGAGCTACACTGAAATTGTCGTCTGCTCATGCTTTTAATTTGACAAGGCTAAAATTTTGTCGTCTGGTAAAGGGTTAAGACACTTTTCAAGATATGACCTTGATGTGATCAAATACATAGTTAACACAAATACAGTTTTGATAGCACATAGCTTATGAAAAATATTCAGAGAACAAGAGCAATTGCTTGTTACAAGCAGTTTTTAGGCACAATACTACTTTTCCCACAGTATTTTCCATTTCATTCAAGAAGGACAGTTTCCAGCCTGTAATAGATTTATTTTGTTTTATCACCTTTCTTCTTCTTTTTGTTTTGTGTTAACCCTTAACGACCCTTAGTTTTGACAACCCTGAGGAAGAAGGGGCTTGGAAACATTGTGGTAAAAGAATAAAATGCTGGTTACCAACTATTTCAAATACAAATCAAATTATTCTAGCAACAGTTTATTTAGTTGTCTGCAAATGCTTTCAATATGGGTAAGTCAAGGCTGTCTTTTAACCCTTTACCACACAATCCCAACTTGCAACGACCTTGAGAAAAAAGACTTTTGAAAGCATTGTGGGAAAAGGAGAAATTGCTGGTAGTCAGCATTTTCTCCTTTTCCAACAATGTTTGCAACTCTATCAAAGACAACTTCCACAGGCTGAGCCATGTTTTTAGCTCTTTACCACACGAGCAAAATGTAGACTTGTCCAAATTGAAAGCATTTGCAGACAACAAATTAAATGATGTTAAAATGATGATTTCTCTCCTTGATAGTGCAGAAAACATTGTGGGAAAAAGAGAAAATGCTGGTCACCAGCATTTTCTCCTTTTCCCTCAATGCTTTCTTCCTTAGGGTTGTTAAAAGTTGAGATTGTGTGGTAAAGGGTTAATAAATTATGTCATCTGCAAATGCTTTGGAATTGGACAAGT
The DNA here is from genome assembly GCA_945859785.2 of Tridacna gigas. NCBI lineage: Eukaryota > Metazoa > Mollusca > Bivalvia > Cardiida > Cardiidae > Tridacna > Tridacna gigas. Next base: position 13,382,366 of record OX244031.2, on the reverse strand, counting down.
CTAAAATTGTGTCATGTGGTAAATAGTTAATAGCAGCTGTTTAATAAGATCAGACTGCACAGAACATGTTGTTTGACCATTTATCAGTACTGTCTGATATTTTTAGAAATATTTGGTCAGAAAAGAAAATTGAAATTGCTGCAATTCAGTTTTGTCCAATGATCGGAAGTCTATCACCCCAAATTGATAATACTTATTGAAAGCATTCAAACTCTGAACTATTTACCATACAATCATGACTTTTACAACCCTAAGGAAGAAGACTTTTGGAGACATTGTGGAAAAAGGAGAAAATGCTGGTAACCAGCATTTTCTCCTTTTCCCACAATGTTGGCTATCCAATCAGGGACAAATTTCATCATCTGGACCATGTTTGATTTGTTGTCTGCAAATGCTTTAAATTTTGACCAATCTAAAATTTTACCGTTTGGTAAAGAGGTACAGTAATTGTATGATCGTACATGTATTATACTTGTGCCAGAAAGAAGTTCATAGCCTGACGGTATATAGTAGGCATCTTGTGGGGGGTCAAATTGGAATGACAATGTAAGTGACCATTTAATGAGATTAATTCTATTGGGTGATTGTGTGAGCTTTTAGATATCAATTTGATAGTTTTGTGAAGCAATTTTATGGCTTTTAAAAGTAGAGTTCAGTATACGTTCAATTGCCTTTAAATGGCTGTGATAATTGGTGACTTACAAGTCAATAGGGCTATGACCACTAAAATGACCATTTGGATTTTCTGATGTGGTCAGATCATTTTCATATGAACTATTTGTTCTAGAAAAATTATAGGGGACATGATGTAGGTGCCAGGAATAGTGTCAATCCTGTATTCAGAGACCGCTTCAGGAAAGTACTAAAGTGGTCTCTCACAGCAAGTGGTCTTTAAATGCATTTTTAATTTAAGTAACAATAGCTGCTAAAAATAGACAGAGTTGGTGCTAAAATGCATTTAAATTAAATCATACTATTTAAAAGTATGGAAAATAATGTTAAGATGACAACGTGTTGTTGTACGGTTGATCCAAGTGTTAGTTGCTGGCAGAGAAATAAATTTAAAAACTAGGTTAAAAGTTGCCAGGTCACTCTATCTTTTGTTTACTTTTTGCCTGTTGACCAACCCCACAATGACACATTGTCATCTTCACAATATTTTCCATACTTTTAAATGGTATGATTTAAATTAAAATGCATTTTAACACCTGCATTGGTTTTTTGGCTGCTATTGGGCCTTTAACCCTTTACCACTCAATTCTGACTTTTAACGACCTTGAGGAAGAAGGCTTTTGAAAACATTGTTGGAAAAGGAGAAAATGCTGGTAACCAGCATTTTCTCCTTTGCCAACAATGTTTTCTACCACTTCAAAGAAATAATCCATTATTTGAGTGACAATTAATTTGTCATCTGCAAACACCTTCAAATTGGTCGTGTGGTAAAGGGTTGAATAATCAAGGAGGGGTGAATAATCAAAACAGTGGTCTCTATAAGCAGTAGCTTGCTTAATACAGGTAGTCCCACAGACAGGTTTAACTATACAGGTTAACTTTAGAATTTGAAATGTACATTCTAACAGATTTTCTCAACTCAGTCTGAATTGTTGGCTTTTGATTCGTCATAATGCTTCATCTCATTTGTGTAAAATCTCTGATGTATGAGTTGTTTCTACGCTTGAACTATGTCTTAACCCTTTACCACACAATTCCGACTTTTAACGACCCTGTGAAAGAAGCCTTTTGAAAAACACTGTGGGAAAAGGAGAAAATGCTGGTAACCAGCATTTTCTCCTTTTCCCACAATGTTTCTACCCTTTCCAAAACAAATTTCTTTTTTTCAGTCACATCTATTTTGTCGTCTGCAAATTATTTGAATTTGGATTAGTCTAAAATTTAGTTGTTTGGTAAAGAGTTAATGTCTATTTTCATTTAACACTCTCACTTTAACAGAAAAATTACAGTAGGTTCTATTTGACACAGTTTTTTACAATTTTACTGTAACCCAATACAGCAATGCTCATTAAATATTCCTTCTGAATGTTAGGAAAAATATTTAATTAATGCCATTACCCTTGTTCCTAACAAGACCTCTTGGACTATAATGCTAAATGTGTTAACTCTTTACCAAACGACAAAATTTTAAAACTTGTCCAATTAGGTAGCATTTGCAGACAATTAAAAAAAAATTGACTCAAAAATTGAAATTTGGTGTTGGAAGGGTAGAAAAACATTGTTGGTTACTAGCATTTTCTCCTTTTCCCATGTTTTCAAAACCTTTCTTCATCAGTGTAATTAAAACATGGGATTGTTTGGTCAGGGGTTAACCTTTTACCACACAATCCCGAGTTTTAATGACTATAAAGGAAATTTCTTTGGAAAACATACTGGGAAAAGGAGATAATACCACTAACCACTATTTTCTCTTTTTCCCAACATGTTTTCTACCCTGTCAAAAGACTTTTGGTTCATTGATATAACTTGGTGATTTGTTGTCTACAAATGCTTTCAGTTTGGATAAGTCTTAAATTGTTTGTGTAGTAAAGAATTAAAGCTTAAGTAAAACCTTATGTTAATGTTAAGGTTTTGATATTGTCTGCGACAAATTTCTTTCTAGAGGTTCTGTGGTAATGAGTAGAGTACAAATTTTATCCAGCCCTCCAAGGGTTTAATTTATCTCTTTATCAAACAACAAAATGTTGGGCTAATCCAAATTGAAAGCATTTGCAGACGACAAAATAAATGTGACCCAAAAATTGAAATTTATTTTGGGAAGAATAGAAAACATTGTGGGAAAAGGAGAAAATGCTGGTTACCAGCATTTTCTCCTTTTACCACAACGTTTTCAAAAGCTTTCTTTCTTAGGATCGTGAAAAGTCCGGATTGTGTGGTAAAGAGTTAACTGTCTCAAATGACAAAATGTTAGGCTTATCCAAATTCAAAGCATTTGCAGACAACAAATTAGATATTGCTTAACCCTTTCCCAAACAAGCCCTGGTTTTCATGTGTCTGCAGTACAAGTCTTTTGAAAACACTGTGGGAAAAGGAGAAATTGCTCGTAATGAGCAATTTCTCCTTTTCCCACAGTGTTTTCTACCCTTTTTGAGAACTTCCTGCCATTTTCATCAAATTTAAAATTGTCGTCTGCAAACTCTTTCAATTTGGACCAGTCCAAAATTTGTCGTTTGGGAAAGGGTTAAATGGCAAGATTAGTCTGTGAAAGAATATAAAACACTGGGGAAAAGAAAAATTGCTGGTTACCAGCATTTTCTTTCTTTCCCACAATCTTTTTCAAAAGTCCTCTTCCTCAGGGTTATTAAGACACTGGATTGTTTGGTAAAGAGTTAACCCTTCTTATTTTAAGGTTGGTTTCTAAAGCCAGTCATTGATAACCATTTTCACAAATGGTCAGAATACATGTACCTTGTTTCAAAAAAGTGTTACATGTGAATAATTTGCTCATTTTCCATGTCCTTTTGTTTAAAATGCATATTCATGCTTATTTTCTACTATAGCCTATTTTATTAATGTTCCACAGTTCTCCATTTTCATTTCCTATTTACTTTCATTATGGATTAAAAAGTAAAATCAATAGTTTGAAAAAATATTGATTTAAAAAAAAAAGAAGTTCTACTCCATGACCTTTGTACTTTTCAAGGTCAATATTGACAAGATCCTCAGGTGAGGTATATCGGGCCATGTTGTTCTACTTAAGAAAATTACATCATTGGCTATTTTAAGACTTGTCTCATTTATTCCTTTAATCCATTAGGGTAAATTATGAAACAAGTTTCTACAAGGACAGTGTGATAGCAAAATGTAAGAGGGCTGCCAGTCTTAACTCTTTACCATACAGTCCCGAGTTTTAACGACCCTGAAGAAGAGGGCTTTTGAAAACATTATGGGACAAGGAGAAAATGCTGGTAACCAGCATTTTCTCCTTTTCCCACAATGTTTTCTACCCTTCCTAAAACAAATTTCAATTTTTCAGCCATATTTATTGTGTCGTCTGCAAGTGCTTTCAATTTGGACCAGTCTAAAATTTTGTCGTTTGGTAAAGAGTTAAATGAAGTAGGCTTGTTTTTACAGGGTAAAATACGACATACAGATTGAGGACCAATAGCAGGATGAAATTGAATTAAGCTATTATCGAGTTATAAGCGACACTTGGCCATCTGGCATCAACAGGAATTTTAAAACAAATTTGGAAAACAAAGGATAATTTGATGAATTAGTTCATGGCATTGTAAAACATGAAAAATATTACTGGTATTGCTGATTCCTGGAAACAAAACCGATAGTAGGACCATGATGTGGTTAGTTACATTACTGTTTATCAGCACTTACTCCTTTTCCCACAATGTTTTCAAAAGCCTTGTTCTTTCTAAAGTTCATTAAAACTCAGGATTATGTGGTAAAGGCTTAACTCTTTACCAAACAACAAAATTTAAGACTGGTCAAAATTGAAAGGATTTGCAGACGACAAATTAAATGTGGCTGAAATGATGATTTCTGTATTTTCTTATTAACTCTTTTCCACACAATCCCGACTGTTAACAACCCTATGAAAGAAGCCTTTTGAAAACATTGTGGGAAAAGGAGAAAATGCTGGTAACCAGCATTTTCTCCTTTTCCCACAATGTTTTCTACCCTTCCCAAAACAAATTTCCATTTTTCAGTCACATTCATTTTGTCGTCGGCAATTGTTTTCAATTTGGACCAGTCTTAAATTTTGCTTTTTTGGTAAAGAGTTGAATGTTTTCAAAAGCCTTCTTCTTCAGGGTTGTTAAAAATTAGGAATATGTGGTAAAGGGTTCAATTATGTGCACAATAACAAACTTTTCCATCCAGAATCTGGAGAGATATTTACATAATCTCAGCATCATGTACAGCATCTGTTCCTGTTTTTGTACCGATGTTGAACTTTCATTTTGTCTCAGTAGTATATATTATACCAATTTGAGACAAAAACCGTTTTTATACCGTTTTATACCGTCTCATACTAAATGTTCTCTAAAAAAGGTTCCTAAAAAATTAAAAAAAAAAAATTAATTTTTAAAATTTTTCATCATCACGCGTCATTGCATCAATTAATCATTGCATCAGTTAATCATTGCATCAGTTAATCATTACATCATCTAACCAACAAACCCATCAGCCAGACAAACCCTTACATCAGTTAATCGCTTAACCTCCCCATCAACCAACGCGTCATGCAATGGCTAACCGGTTTATGAGTTTGTGGGTGGCTTAAGATTTTTAATAAAAAAAAAATTTAAAAAAAAAAAATTTAAAAAATTTTAGCGGTGACCTTCGATTGTTAATTGAATTTAAATCGATTCGTTCTTTAACCATCGTGTGAAAAATGGATATCAGTAAGATACTTGATTCAGCAATATTAACGGTAAATACAAATACCACACCTAAAATAGATATTCTAAAAGATATAAAAACTGAAGACTTAATATTTATTGCCAGAAATATGTATGAAGATATTAAAGCAAATTTAAGAAAAAATATATCTAATGGAAGACTAAAAGCAACACAAAAATACATAAGAGAGAATAAACCAAAGAATGAAGAAAAAAATGAACAAATGAAACAAAACATTTTACGACATTATGAATACAAATGTAATCACATAGAAAACTTAATAAAATCTTACAAAAGAAGGAAAAGTATACTAACAAGAAGAAAAATATTAGATGTTTTATCTCATTTATCTTTTTTAAATGCCTGGACTCTAGAACTAAAATAAAAATTTAAAAAAATATAAATTTTTTCTTTCTACTTGTTTGAATACAAAAAAATTTTTGAATTAAAGTTAATATTTTTCACCGTTAAAGTAGGTAGCAATGAGTGTTACAGACAGATTTAACGAACCAGCTTATAAGGCTGAGATGAGTTTTAGATACTCAAACTATAACCCAGATACAAATACGTTTAAGGTTGAGTGTTCAATTTGTGATGACTACCAGATGCCTCCAGAAATATGGAATAGTTTTTGTTCAGAAATAAAAAAAAGTTATGAAAGAACCGATCACTCATCAAAAGAAAAATGGTTAATAAAACAAATGGAAGAAATGGTTAATACTTATAAAGATTGTGATCATGATAAAGTAGTGTTATGGATAGACTACTACGAAGATTTAGTAAAAGCACGTTTTTTAGACAAAACAACAAACTCCGAACAATTTGAAACTCTTAACTTAAACGAACTAGAAGAAGAATTTTATGATAAATTAGAAAGTAATTACATAAGAAGAATGAATGAAGTAAAACAAGAGCTAATTTACTTTATTGAGGACTATATTGAAAAAGGTGCCGATGATTTTATTGATCAATATAAAAATGATGAGAAAGAACTATATAACTGTTATGATGATGACGTATTTGTTAATAGTTTTGCTGAAAGTATGAAAGCATACTTTACTACATGGCTACAAAAAGAAGATGAAAAATACAACACTGAATACTAGATGATAAAGATTTTTTCTATTAAACTAGAGCTTTATTATTTATAAAATGCTTGAACTAGAACCAGATTTTAAGCAAAAGTTAAGTGACCTACTTAAGGATAAATCAAATATTCATCCTATAAACACAAACAAAATTATCTACACAAATGGAACCGGGTTAATGCCTTATAAAAACCCTAGATGGTTTAGCGATATCTACTACTACTGCAGTAAAATGCTTTATGATCAACCTAAAGAAGATGCTCTAAAGATAATATTCTATGCCGGTGGTAATGGCATGCATGTTAGGCATTGTTTCTATGTTAGAGATTTAACTGATTTGCTATCTCTCTTTAAACAAAGATTTATAGACCAACCTAGCGAATATCATTACCTAGAAAGCCGTCTTAACGAAATTGAAAAATTTAGTATAAACTTTAAGTTTCTATAAAAAATGAAAATTCCAGAAGTGATACAACAAAAGTATATGGTTGATTGCTTACGCATCAAAGCAAAAAAATACCTTTTTTACCTTGACTTTGAAGGATTAAAACAATTTCTTTATAAAATTAGAAACCTCACAAGATTTACAGATTTATATCTTTACGATGATCGTTTTTTAGTTGTGTATCGGGATGATCCAGATCCTAAAATACAGAATTTTTTTAAAAAATATCCTAGAGAAAATGTTAAACTCATCAATACAAGAGAAGACTATGAAATATAGTATACACAAAATACTATATGTCGCATCCGGTAACATCAACAGCGACAATAAGCATATTTATATTATTATTTTTTTAAATATTTAACCCTTTACTGGGTTAAATATTTAACTCTTTTACAAGTCTAACTCTATCAGTATCGTTAAATATGCATTTTTAGCATTAGGATTATTTGACCTTGTTATAAAGTTTATAACATCACATTGGTCTATTTCTAAAGGTTGTGGGAAAACTACACAACTACAACCTTCTCCTTTCTTTTTTACTATGGGGTAGTTAATCTGTTCAACTCCATTTACGACTATATTAACTTTTGCCTCTTCTTTTAGAATACCGGTTCCCTTAACAACCATTAAAGTCCCTCTTATAATTCTACCAGAAGCAGACATACAATAACCCCCCATTCCATGGCTTACTCCGGCACTCCCATTACCAAAAGAAAACTCATATTGACCGTTTGCTAAAGGACCCTGCTCTTCGGCACACACGCTTATAATTGTTTTATGAAGCGATACCCTTCCATCCACATAGGATTTTGTTACTAAATCACTCTCATCTACAGGCATCGCTGCGTTTTTTATAGAAAAACCTTGAAAATCTACATCAGATATTGCTGTAAAGCTTCCATTTGGATTTTTTACAATGGCGCCACCATTATCAACGTAATTTTTATTAGCAGCAGCGTTAAGATTTATTGGATTTGGTAAACCAGTAATTGAGTTACCACCCATATCTATTTTACCAGCCACTGAAAAAGACCCGTCTTGGGTTTTTGTTAAAGCCTTTTCACCTGCGGTAGCCATCTCAATAACGCTATCTACGTAAAGCTTATTTGCCGCATGACTATTTTCAATTGGAGGAGCAACAAAATGAATTCGCCGGTTACCCATAGATATTTCTCCTATTGCAGTATAAAAGTTATCAATGGGGTTATACAAAAATGGTGAGGATTGACTATCAACATACCCCTTTGTTGCTACATCATCAGGTTCAGCCGGTGACAGGACATTAATTAACCCATAATTTCGCATATCTATATTTCCTGTAGCAACAAATCTTCCATCATTACGTTTAACAATGACACTTTCTCTACTAACCTTATCCACATAACTTCTTGTAGCAGCATCATGTGGTTCTTCAGGGTCATGTAGATTATGTATTTTTTTAAAACCCATATTGAATGGAGCAGTAGCAATAAAATTTCCATTTTCTTTTAATAGTGGTGATTCACGGTTTCCCCCTGCTGTATTATCAACATAATCCTTTGTCGCAACGTCTTGTGGATTTACTGGATTACTAACCCTCGTTAATGTGTTGCCATTCATATTTATGGAACCGGTAACAGTGGTTGTTCCATCTTTACGTAAAAAGTTGTTAGTAATGTAAGCAAGTGACACACCACCATCACCACTTGTTTTAACATCATCCATTCTTCCAAATTTATCAACAGGCATCGTTTTTAATATTGCTAAAAAAGTTTATTTAAAACATTTTGAAATTCATTATCATTGCATAACTCTTTAAGAATAAACAAACATAAATGACCGCAAAATACTTCACCCGCATGTTGTAATTGGTCAGTATTGTAGTATATAGGTTGTTTTAAATAATCTATAATTTCATTAGGTGGTTGAATACCATAACTATCAAAATAAATTTTTCTTTTTCCATCTTTAAACCATGCAACCCAATGAGTACCAGGGCCACCAGAGTCATCAAGGTTTAATATACCACATTCATTTTTTTTATTCTTTTTTGGTAGGGTATCTCTTAAAAATGTTCCTCTAAAATTTTTTAATTTTAATTTTTTTGCTGCATTATTTAGTTCAAAATTACTTAAAGGTTTATTTTTCAAAGTTACATTACCAATTGTAATATCTTTCATTTTTTATATAGTTAAATATTTATAATAGCATCGTTATCAACCCATGAATTAAACTCATTAGAATAACCTTTCCACTTTACAAGAGATTTCTTTTTTCCCTTTTTAATAACCTTTTCTATCCTATACACCTCTTGACTTGTTTTTTGTAGTTCAGGTTCATAAAAGCTACCTTTTATTTCTTCACCATTTAAATCTTCAATCTTATACGTTATAGGCGTTGTATGTTTTACTTCTGAAACTGTAAAAACCTCTTCAGTCCATCTCGTAGTATAACCTTTTTCAAAAGTCTTTTTCTTTTTACTTATCCTTACTTTGTCTCCAACAGAAAACTTTGGTTTGATATCCTCCCTTACTTGATCATAATCAGGATACAATGTTATCCAAACTTTATTTTCATTCTTCTTCTTACTTGCTTCAATTGGCGTCATCTTGATAGATGAGTGTTTTGTGTTATTATATTCTTTAACAAGATTTGGTAATACATCAATATAAACATTTGTTGAGTGAGCAGAGAAATACTTCCACATTTTTTCTTTCATTGTTCTAATCCATCTCTCAACAACGCTTGATTTTTCCTCATTTTCAGTAGAATACAATTCAATCAAATTCTTAACATCTTTGTTATAAAACTCTTTACCTTTATCAACCCACATTTTCTCAGGCTTTCTTTCCTTAAAAATACTCTTCAATGCAACAGAAACAGATTTTCCTGTTTTGTCTTTTAAGGGGACCAGCCATCCATATTTTGAAAAGATATCAATGACAGCAAGAAGAAATTTTACTCCACGATTAAATTTAGAAAATGCTTGCATATCTACTAAATCTGCTGCCCATATCTTATCAATACCATTTACTCTAACTCTCCTTTTTTTAAATTTTCTTTTTACAGGTTTATGTAATTCTTCTGCTAGCATTATATTTTCTAAATTTTTTTTTTACTTACACCCATACCAAATCTTTTCTTGGTTCCTATTAATGTGGAAACCAATCCTCTTTCCATTCTTTCCTTAATAGTAGGATTATAGATACCCTTTAACTCTTTAAGCATATTAGCATCACACACATCATTACGTGTTTTAGTATCATCATGTTTAAGATAACATATATCATGATGATATGCTGCTTTATCAACACGATTTACAGGCTTTGACCAATCTTTAGGTGTTAAATCAGGATTTAATCTTTTCTTTAACTTGGTGCCTGGACCGGTAAAGTTATGGCCAGGTAAATGCATTTCAACAGGTAAGTTATTGATTGCTTTGTTTAACAACGAACCACCTTCTTTTTGTTTAACAAATTGTGTTTTAGTTGTACCACAAATAGCGCATTTTCCCCGCACCATTTTTTTACCATTTTTACTTACTACACAATTTAAATCTGTAGTATCAGTTTTCTTTTTACATTTAACGCAATACATTTTTTATATTAAATAAATTTTTTTAATATAAAATATGGATATTGTTAATTTATCATGGAATGAAGCGTTAGCAAAAAGATTTAATCATCCCCTTTTACCTAGGAGCATCAGGGGCTTAATAGTAGGTAAATCAGGATGTGGTAAAACTACACTTTTACTTAACCTTTTGTTAAGACCTGATTGGTTAGATTATAACAACTTATGCGTTTTTGGTAAAAGTTTGTTTCAACCAGAATATCGCATACTTAAAAAAGCCTTTGAAGAAAAAATACCAAAAGAATACATACTAAGGTTGTTTTCACTTAAAGATGAAGTTCAAAACCGTGATATTTCACCTACTGCATTAGTTGAAGAATGGGCAAAAACAATTAAGGAAAAATCTGATATCAATTGTGAATTTTATGAATATGCAGGTGATGTTCCTGACCCAAGAGATTTAAATGCATCAAATAAAAACTTAATGATATTTGATGACTTACTTTTAGAAAGACAAAACAAGTGTGAAAACTATTATGTAAGGGGTAGACATAGTAACACTGATTGTTTTTATCTAGCACAAAATTATTTTAGACTACCACGACAAACTATTAGAGAAAATGCTAACTTAATATGCTTGTTTAGACAAGACTTAAAAAATCTTAACCATATTTATAGTGATCATGTAGGGGATGATATGACTAAAACAGAGTTTATTAATTTTTGTAAAAAGTGTTGGGAACAACCTCATGGTTTTGTAGTGTTAGATTTAACTAAGAACCGTAATGATGGAAAATATAGATGTGGTTTTGACAACTTTTACATACCACGAGATTACAAAGATTATTATTAAAAATATATTTTCGTTTTAAAATATAATTTTACAAATTATAAAATGGAAGAATTACTTGAAAAGATAGTAAAAAATACTAATCATAAAACATCATTTCAAATTATTGTAAGTGACAACAAAACAGAGTTTAGAACAAGATTTAACCCACCACTTAAATTAGACCAAGATAAAGAATATGAAATAGCGTTGGTTAACCTTGAAACTTACTATTCATTTCCTAATATTGATAAAAACAATGGTACTTTTGTTTATTCACCTGACAATGGCGCAACATGGGTAAAACTAAAATTACCAGAGGGATCTTATGATTTAGTTGATATTAATGATCATATTCAACAAGAAATGAGAAAAGAAGGTCATTATGATGCAGTTAATGAAGAATATTATATTAATATCTCCGCAAACACTAATACTTTAAAATCAATTCTTTATGTTGAAAATGGATATCAGGTTGATTTTAACCAAGGTAGAAGTATCGGAAAAGTATTAGGTTTTAATAGAGCAAAATATCTACAAGGATTTCATGAATCAGAAAATGTAGTAAATATTCTTAGTATTAATAGCTTGTTAGTTAATATTGATTTAATTTCAGGTAGTTATGTTAACGGCTCACAAAGAAATACGATTTATAGTTTTTTTCCTAATGTATCACCAGGATATAAAATAATAGAAAATCCGGTAAACCTTGTTTATCTTCCTCTAACATTAAATGAAATACATGATTTAAATGTATCAATTACAGACCAAGATGGAACATTACTAAATCTTAGAGGTGAAAATTTAACAATTAGATTTCATATAAGAGAAGCAAGATAAATATAAAAAAATGACAAACTATATTAACGCTAAAATAAATATATCAGACGGACAAAAAGAAAAAATTTTACATTCTTTTAGAAACAAAGCTCCAGCTAGTATTCGTTTAAAGCATGAGGATATTCATGGTAATGATGTAGTAGCATTAACCAAATCACAAGTAAATAAACTTACAAAAGCTTATAAAGGTGGAAAGGGAGCAACGTTTAGAATGTCTCCTAGACAACTTAAGCATAACATGAAAGTAGAAGGCGGATTTTTACCTTTGATAGCAGGGTTAGCTTCATCAGTTTTACCTACATTAGCAAGAACCGTTTTACCTGCTATAGGAGTTGGAGCCCTATCTGGTCTAGCTTCTTCAGGAGTTCAAAAAGCAATGGGTAACGGGCTTTACCTTAAGAAAGGTGGTTGCTTATGTCAAGTAGAAACAGATGGAGAAGGTTTATATCTTGGTCCAGCAAAAGGTAAAGGATTGAGTTCCGTTGGTGATGGATTGTATTTAAAACAAGGGTCAAAAATTTATGATGGAAAAGGTCTTCTTTTAGGGCCAAATAGCCCATTTGCTAATATTCCTATATTAGGAGCAATATTATAAATTAAAAAATGAATGTACATAAATTTGGAAATGGAAATAAAAATGGATATCATAAAATAGTTCACCCAAAAACTATTTTTTGGAAACCTGTTGATGGTAAGTATCCAGCTAAAAAAGTTAATTCTGTTTCATGGGATATTTTTACTCAACAACCATTAGTATTAGAAGGAGACAAATCTATAACGATGGCTTTAGGTATGGGCTTTAATATGAGTAAAGGTTTTGTTTTAGCTTCTCTATCTTATAATCTTAAACTTAATCAAATATCTATTACAAATGAAGTTACATTAGAAGAAGTGGATGACATGGTTACCACAATTACAAACAACTCTAGTAGAATAAAAAAAATAGAGGAAAACACCTTTTTGTGTCGTCTTTACTATTCTATTTAAAAAAAATAGGTTACTGTTAATAAAATGGAGCTAAAAGAAAAGATTTATCCAGACTTATCAGAAGCACGAAATATACCAAATGCCCCATCATTATCAGCAGAAGACAATGGTCAATCCTTTAGATTGCAAAAGATATCAGAAATTCAGACTTTTCTAGAAAATGAAGTTAGGGAAAGAGAGCAACTAAGTAAAAAATACTTGAAGATTAGTAAGAATGTGGACAATGTAGAAGCTGGACTAACCGTTATAGCACTAGGTGCAGGAGCAGGGGGAATCGCTTTACTATCAACCGTAGTAGCGATACCTGCAACTATGGTTCTAGAAGGTTGTGCTTTAGTTGTTGGGTTAGCAGCATTAGTAGGTAAGTTTGTGGTTAGAAAAAGCAGAACAAAATCTGAAAAACATCTTCAGATTAAAATGTTGGCTGATTCAAAGTTAAATACACTACTTACACATATATCAAAAGCAATATCAGACAACAAAATAGATCATTCAGAATTTACTTTGATTATGGATGAATTGGAAAAATACAAACAAATGAAGGAAGAAATCAGGAGTAAGTCAAAGAAAAAAAGCAAGCTAGAGGAGTCGGAGAGTTTAATAGAGAAGGGACGAATAGAAGCACGGGAGGAATTCAGGAGACTTGTAGAAAGACACAATGGAAGCCATTCAAATTAAAACTAAAACCACCCAAGTTTAAATGTTCTTGTGCATGTGAGATAGATAACACTAATTAAAAAAAAATTTTTACTTTAAAAAAATATGTCATTTTTAAAGATAAAAGATCCTTTAAGGAGGGAATTGTTAGTAAAAGATTATCTTGCAACAAGGAAAAGAATTCGTGATAATCAGCTTGCAGAGAGAACCGGGGATATCGAATTACAAACAGACCTTTCAAAGTTTTTTAGACCCTTAACTAAATCACAAAAGGAGATACAAGAACAAGCAACTAAAAATATTGGTATGTATCAACTAGAAGCGGCTAGAAGAATTACTGAGGGATTGAGACCCATTAGTGAGGGGATTCAACTATTACCAAAAACAATTACAAAGGATTTAGAACCTATTAGGGAGGGGATTATTCGATTACCTGTTGTACTTTCTAAAGAAATAAAACATAGTCAATTATTAGATGCGGAACTCCCTTCTTATAGTGATGTTAAGGTAGAAAAAAATAAAGAAGAAATTAAGTATTTCGTTGAAGTTTTTAATAAAAATCTTGCAGAAAGAAAATATGATTTTGATAATATCTATAGAATAGTTTTTGATAAAAATTTTGGTATATTTAAATTTGGTAATAAAGAAATTTTTTTAGACCCGAATGATAAAGGTTTTTTTTATTTTGAAGAACAAAAATTTCCTGCTAGTGATGGGTTATGGGAATTGATTTTATCAAATAATCCGAAAAAATATACCTCTTCAGATTTAAATGTTTATCAATCTATGCTTTATTTAAGTGAAATTATGTTTACGAATAATGATAAAAACACAAATGAATTAAAATTTTATAATATATATAGTGATAAATGGAAAAATATAATTAAACCTGTTTATGATTACATCATTGAAAAAAAAACTGGTAAAGGATTAAGAAAAAAGAAAAAAACAACCACGGTAATACCATCTGACCCCAACGCACTATTAAAAAGATTTGACCTCTTAATGGCAAGTAAAGGAGCCGGTCATACGGGTGTAAGAAATGAGTTGGTAAGTATTTGTGATGAATTAAAAAGACAGCGTATATTAAATACAAAAACTTATAAAAAATTAATGTCTATAGTATAAAAATGATTACATCACAAAAGAGAGGATTTAAAAGAAATTATGCTTATGGAGGAGCAGGAATATTTGATACTTTAGCCAATTTTCTTACAAAACTCTTTACAAGCAGCGCAGCTAAACAAATTGCATCTTCAGCAGTTGATGTTGGTAAGAGTGTAGCTAAGGAAGGAGCAAAGAAAGCGTTAGAGGTTGGAAAGAGTGCCGCGGTTGATGCAGGTAAAAAGTTAGTTCAAAAGGCTTTAACACCAAAATCTAAAAAGATTATAGAAAAATATACACAAAAGCCTACTACAACAACTCAACCTGTAATGCAAAATGTTAATACCTTAATAGATGGTAGTGCCATTGCTATTCAAGATTTAGTTAAGAAGTTAAATAGTAAAAAGGGTTCCGGAGTTAAAGTAATATGAAATTTAAGTTAAGTAAAAATAAACATTAAATAAATGCCTAATCTAAAATTTAATTTAACACATTATGATAATTATAATACAAAAAAGGTTAATATCCTTTATGCTAATTTAAAACTTGATGAAGATTGTGAAGCAATATATAGTTGTGGTACCGAATACAACTATATTAAGGTTGATTTAAAATTGTCACCTGAAAAAGCTGATATCATTAAGGAATTTGAAGAAGATGTAAATAAATATTTAGGAGAAAATGGTATACCTAAGGTAACCATTCTTTATGGAAATAAAATTTACCTAAAAATGAAAAAAAACCTTTCAATAGAAAAAATTAAAAATATTAAACTTAGCGGTGTGTATGTAAATGAAGAAAACAAGTCATTCCCTCAACTATGGGCAAATTAATTTAAACAATTATAATTTAACTTAAAAATTATAATTGCATATAAATAAAATGGATATTTTAAATATTAAAGCTCCGATTTTAAAAGATGATAGTATTAATGAATATGAATACTATGAATATCTTCCTATTGCAGGAACCAATTATAACAACCCTGGAGGAAATATTAGGATTGATATTGAAACACAAGATATTTTTTATCATCCTTCAGAATCATATCTTGAGATTAGTGGTGGATTAATGAAAACAGATGGAACTGTATATGATTCAACTAATGCTGGTGATTTGGTAACCTTAACAAATAATGGTTTAATGTATTTGTTTAAAAATATTAGATATCAACTTAGCGGACAAGAGATAGAAAGCATTAATTATCCTGGTCAAACTACTACAATGCTAGGACTGTTAAAATATCCTGATGACTTTTCTAAATCACAGGGGCTAAATCAATTGTGGTATAAAGATACTAGTCTAGCAGCTGAAAATGATAATGTGGGTTTTAAAATTAGAAGAGATTATATTTTAGGCACAGGTGATGCAAATATAGCTTTAGCAAATAAAGGATTATTTAGTTTTAGGGTACCATTGAAACATATATTTGGTTTTTGTGAAGATTACAACAAAGTTTTATATGGTATGAAACAAACTTTAACCTTAACAAGAAATAATAATAATGATGCAATTTTTAAAGCAGCAAGGCAAGCTGGTCCGCCAGTATTAAATGACCCTGGTCTAGTTAGATTAGATAAAGTATCTTGGTTTATGCCACATGTTGAGCCAGAAGATGGAAACAAGTTGGAACTTTTTAAATTTATTGAGAAGAAAGAAAAATTCCCAGTTGGGTATAGAATGATACAAAGTGACAGTATTGCGGTTCCACGAACAACAAGTTTTACTTGGAGGTTATCATCTAAATCATCTCCAGAGGTGCCACGATTTTTAATTGTTGGTTTTCAAACTAATAAAAGTAATGATCAAGATCAAAACCCTGCTATATTTGATAACTTAAATGTAAATAATATATATGTAATGTTAGGTTCAAAAAAATACCCTGCTTATGAACATTTTATAAATTATAGCACTAATCTATTTAGTAGAATATATAGTGAAGCTGCTTTGTTTAGAAAAAAGTTTTTTAACATGGATGAATTGGTATCAAATCCTAATATTACTCCTTCAGATTATAAAACTCTCTTTCCTTTGTATGTGTTTGATTTATCTAAACAAAGTGAAAGACTTAAGTATTCTGTTACTGATATTCACGTTAAAGCAGTATTTAACGCAAATCCAAATGCAAATACTGTAGCATATGCAGTTTTACTTAGTGATAGACTAATTAGCTTCCAGAGTGATGGGAATAAGATGAGTGTAGTATATTAAGTAATTTTTTACTTAAATAAATGAAAAAGGTTGCTGATTTTAAAAAGATATTAACAGATAACAATATTAAGTTTTATTCCTATTGGAACAAGAAAAAGTATATTGATGTGTTAAAAGAGCATGGTTTGTATCCTGAAGAGGAAGAAAAAAAATTTTTAAAAAAAATTCCTAATTATGATAGATTAAAGGATATTGCTAAAAACCCAAAGAGGGTTACCTTAAAGGATGTTAAAACTGAAGAGGTGAAAGAGTTTCCATCAATTTATAAGGCTAGTAAGTATATTGATAAATGTCCACAAACGATTGAAAACTGGAATGGTAGAGTATGGAATGGTAAATATAGAATTGACATTCATTAGTGTACAAGTCACTGCGAGTAATTTTTATTATTTTATGAAAAAAATAATAAAATTTGACTTAAGGAAAGATCTTTTTATTTAAAAATTATAGCGATGAATTCTTTTTCACGAAGATTTATCAATAGATTGGTAGATGCTAGTCAAACGATTGCATCTAATTTATATAGTGGTGCTCAAAGGGTTGCCTCAGCAGTAATTCCTCAGAGTGTTAGAAGAAGAGTGTCTAATTTTACTAATTGGATGACTGGTAATGTTCCAGAAGAGCAAATTCCACAAGTTATAAACGAGGCTTTAGAAAATGTAGAAGAAGACTTGCTAAGAAGAGAAATACCAAACTTTGTATTAAGACAAGAAGCGTCTGCATTAAGAGAATTTGCAACACAGCATGTTATAGATGGAGTGGGGGGATGGGGAGCAAATGATTTTTTAGAAGTATGTAGAGAAATCATAACTAATTTTTTAAGAAACAATAGAAATACAAAGGTAAAGCTAGAACTAGTATGTTTATTTTCAAGGGAAAAATCTGGTGGTGGTATTGAATATAAAGAAGTTAAACTTTCTTCAAGTCATGAAATTATAACAAGGGAAAGTAATGTAGATGACACTTATGATAACATGGTAGAATGAGTTATGAGAAATTTCGAAACTTTTTTAATACAAGGAACTGGTTGGAATTTTGAGAGGGTTATAAGCTTAACATTACATGTTGTAGAAAATAGACCGTTATGGGAGGGGCTTGCAGGTTCATGGATGCCTTTACCAGCAGGATTAAAAAGAGCAAATAACAGAAATGGACTTGTTAATATTCAAAACAAAGAAGATCATAACTGTTTTTTATACTGTTGTATGAGGGTGGTTTATCCGAAAAAAGAACATCCAGAAAGAGTTGATAAAAAATTAAAAGAACAAATCAAAGAATTAAATATGAAAGGGATAGAATGTCCTGTTAAATTGTGTGATATTAATAAATTTGAAAATCAAAATCCAGATTTTTCTATTGTTGTTATAGGTTATGATGAGAAGGATGGGTTATATCCTCTTAGAAGGCAAAGAAAAGAAACTTTTGATAGAAAACATTTAGTGATCCTTTTGTTAATAAAAGATGAAGATAAAAATAGTCATTATGTTTGGGTAAAAAATCCAAGTGCACTATTAGCATCAAAAATATCCAAAGATGGACATAAACTTTCTTTTTGTTGGAGTTGTTTAGGCCATTTTACGAGTGAAAGAGTTTTAGAAGATCATAGAGTGTTTTGCTATGAAGAAGATGCTGTAAGAATTAAAATACCAACAAAAAACCGGTGTACCGTAATGTTTAAAAACTGGGTTAAAACGCAACGACATCCTTTTGTTGTTTATGGTGATTTTGAAACGATGCAAATACCAATACAACATGCAAAACCAGACCCAAGTAAAAGTTCAACAACAAAAACACATATACATGTCCCAACAGGTTATGCTTTCTTTTTAAAAAGTTTTGATGAAAATTTTTTTAAGTCTAGATTGTTGCTATATCGAGGACCGGTTGCGGAGGAAAAGTTTGTGGAAGAAATAGAAAGTCTGACCAAAGAGATTTTTAAATTACCAAAAAAAGATATGATACTTACCGCAGAGGATGCGGAAAAATTTAATACCGCGGATGTTTGTTATCTTTGTAATATAAAGTTTGGGGAGGAAGAAAAAAAGGATGAAGAAGAGGAAAGCGATGAAGAAGATGGAGTGGAAGAAGAGGAAGAAAAAGAAGAAAAAAAGGAAAAAGATAGAGATAGATGGAAGAAAGTAAGAGACCACTGTCATTTTACTGGTATATATAGAGGAGCAGCACATAATAAATGTAATCTTAACTTTCGTAAACCAAACTTTCTTCCTGTTTTCTTTCATAATTTGTCTGGATATGATGCTCATTTATTTGTTAAAAATCTTGGTGTTAGTGAGGGGGAAATTAATGTAATTCCAAATAATGAAGAAAAATATATAAGCTTTACAAAAAAAACTTTAGTAGGCCAGTATAAAAATAAAGATATTTATAAGGATATTAGGTTTTTAGATAGTTTTAAATTTATGGGCAGCGGTTTAGCAAAACTAGCAGAAAATTTAGAAGATTATCAATTCAAAAACTTAAAAAGTGAATTTCCAAAAGAAGAAGAGTTTAAACTTCTTCGTAGAAAGGGTGTATATCCATATGAATATATTGATTCATTAGAAAGACTTAATGAAACACAATTACCACCTATAGAAACATTTTATTCAAAACTTGCTGGGGAAGGAATTACAGAAGAAGATTATAAACATGCAAAAAAGGTATGGAAAACATTTAAAATTAAAACTCTTGGTGAATATCATGATTTATATTTAAAAACGGATGTTCTCCTTTTAGCTGATGTATTTGAAAGTTTTAGAGAAGTTTGTTTTAACGTTTATAAATTAGACCCCGCTTGGTATTTTACTGCACCTGGTTTAGCTTGGGATGCTGCATTAAAGTTAACTGGTGTTAAGTTAAAACTGATTAGAGATGAAAATAAAATCCCAATTTATTGAAAGGGGGATCCGAGGTGGAATTTCAATGATTGTTAAAAGGTATATAAAAGCTAATAATAAATATTTAGGTAAAAAGTACAATTCGAATATGCCTTCAGTATTTTGTAAATATTTAGATGCGAATAACTTGTATGGTTGGGCAATGAGTCAGAAGCTTCCAATTGACGGATTTAAATGGATGACGGAAAAGGAATTAAACAACTGGAGGCGACATTCTTGTTTTTTGGAAGTTGATTTAGATGTCCCTAAAGAACTGCATGATTATTTTAATGAGCTTCCTCTTGCTGTAGAAAGAAAAAAAGTAAATAAAGTTGAAAAGCTGGTACCAAATTTACATGATAAAAAGAAATATATTATACATTATAAAAGTTTAAAACAGTGTTTAAGTCTTGGTTTAAAATTGAAGAAGATACATAGAGGGATTAAGTTTAAAGAGAGTGATTGGTTAAAACAATACATAGATTTAAACACACAACTAAGAACAAAAGCAAAAAATGATTTTAAAAAGGATTTTTATAAGTTAATGAATAATTCAGTGTTTGGTAAAACTATGGAAAATATAAGAAAAAGGGTAAATGTTAAGCTTTTCAGAAATAGAAAATCAGCAAGGAAATTTGTAAACAAACCAAACTTTAAGCATTTAGAAATATTTAATGAAAATTTGATAAGCATTCATATGGGAAAAACACAAATAACATTTAACAAGCCAATATATTTAGGGTTTTCCATTCTTGAGTTAAGTAAAACATTGATGTATGATTTTCACTATAACTATATTAAAGCAAAATATGGAGATAGAGCAACTTTAGGACTTACTGATACGGATAATTTATTGTATGAAATTAAAACAGAAGATTTTTATAAAGATATTTCAGATGATGTTAAAGAAAAGTTTGATACAAGTGACTATCCAAAAGAGGGACATCCTTCAGGCATTCCAGTTGGTAAAAATAAAAAGGTGATTGGCATGTTTAAGGATGAAACAAATGGAAAGGAAATAGAAGAAACTATTGGATTAAAACCAAAAATGTACAGTATTAAAATGGATGATAGGGTGGAAAATAGAAAATGTAAGGGAATTAAGAAAAATATAATTAAGAAAACTATAACGCATCAGGATTATTTGAATTGTTTAGAAAAAAATAATATACAGCATAGAACAATGACAAATTTAAGAAGTTATAAGCACCAAATTTATACGGAAGAAATTAATAAAATAGCATTAAGTGCAAATGATGATAAAAGGTTTATTTTACCTGATGGTATTCATACACTTGCTTGGGGACATCATAGGATAGAGGAATACAAAAAATAAATTTTTATTTGTGTTAAGAACAAATAAAAATTATAAATTTTTAATTTTACCACATGTTATACATTCTAAAACATAGTTTTCATCAATATTTCTTCCTGTAATATAATTCATTATATCATTAAATGATATGTTTTCATTTAGTTTTCTTTCAAATCTGCCTAAACAATTATTTTCATGATGAAGATTGTTATAACATTCTTTAAAAAGACCGTATTTTTTATTTTCAAAAATTGTATATTCTCTCCAATTTGTTAATTCCTGCATTTTCTTACATAGCTCACTTCTTTTTTCATTATAATCTGATATTAAGTTATTAATGATGACTACTTCTTCATTTATCTTTTCAATTGTCTCTAAATCTTCTTTTGTTAAAGTATCTCTATATTTTTCTTTTGTGTTAAGTAAAAGAACATGATTCTTTAAATCTTGCAAAACATTTATATAAGTTTCTTTTCCATATTGTATCTTTTTCTCTGTATTATAGTTTATTCCGTTTTTTAATTTTTCATATTTTTCTTTTAAAGTAATAGCTTTTTCTAAATCATTAACAATGCATTTTATGCGTGATAATGAATATGGTATAAAATTTCTTGGATAAAATGAAACTGGATATTTTATTGGAGGTAGATACCTTTTTATTTTATCTTCCATTATTATTTTTTTATTAAATAAAAATTTTTGCTTAATTCATTTTTATTTATTTTTTTTTATTAAAAATCTTAAGCCACCCACAAACTCATAAACCGGTTAGCCATTGCATGACGCGTTGGTTGATGGGGAGGTTAAGCGATTAACTGATGTAAGGGTTTGTCTGGCTGATGGGTTTGTTGGTTAGATGATGTAATGATTAACTGATGCAATGATTAACTGATGCAATGATGCAATGATGCAATGACGCGTGATGATGAAAAATTTTAAAAATTAATTTTTTTTTTTTTTTTTTAATTTTTTAGGAACCTTTTTTAGAGAACATTTAGTATGAGACGGTATAAAACGGTATAAAAACGGTTTTTGTCTCAAATTGGTATAATATATACTACTTGTCTCTATAAAAACAGATAGTTCATATTTATTGTGACATGCAGAGATTAACTCTTTACCAAATGACAAGTTCTAGACCCTTTGAAATTGAAACTGCAGACAACAAATTCGAAAGTGACAAAAATGAACCTAGGTTTTGTGATGGGGTAGAAAACGTTGTGGGAAAAGGAGAAAATGCTGGTTATCAGCATTTTCTCCTTTTCCCTCAATGTTTTCAAAAGGCTTCTCCTTCAGGGTCATTAAAACTCAGGATTGTGTGGTAAAGGGCCTAGAATATCAGCACTGTGTTTTATACAAATATGGTACTTAGATATATTACTATTGATTTTCACAGAATGATTATTAACTCTTTCAGTGCTTGAGGCAGAAAGAGGGGTCATGTTCCAGACAACATTATGGTTGATCAGACAGTACAGAATCTGCAGTATGATATTGTATCTATACTGTCAGATTGTTTAGTCAAGCCCATTAGATAAAAAATCTTTCTGCTTTTTAAGGATTAATTGTATATCAAGCTGTTGAAAGAGGTTGGGTTTTTATAGTTGGCTCCTAACTCTTTACCACACAATTCTGATTTATAATGACCCTGAAGTAGAAAGCATTTGAAAACATTGCAATTAAAGGAGAAAATTCTGGTAACCAGAATGTTCTCCTTTTCCCACAATCTTTTAAACCCTTCCCAGAACAAATTTCCATTTTTGAGTCACATTTATTTTGTTGTTTGTTTATGCTTTCAATTTGGACAAATGTAAAAATTTTGTCATGTGGTAAAGAGTTACAGCCTGAAGGGATGTATGCTGTATAGAGAATCTCACAAATGATGAAATAGATGAGTCCTGCTCTTTGAAAAGGGGGCTTAAAGCATCTGCAAAAAGTATCAACCCATGTCAGCCTGCGCGGACCGCGCAGGCTGACATGGGCTGAAACTTTTTGTTGTTGGTAAATTTTCTGCATGTCAGAGGACCATTTTACCTCCAGACTTAGTCAGTTGTCAGACTAAATGGATTTTACAAATCTATAATTGAATGATGACTTGCTTGGTATCAATTTGCTTCACAGAGATGCATTAAGCCCTCTTTTCACAGAGCATAGCTCATTTTTAAAATTTTCTGATAATTATATTTTCAACAATTTACCAACTGCAGAATGGCGTTGTTGTCTTGTAGTAGACTTCATTTGAAAACACTGGTAAAATGCTTGCTGCAAGAGATTGCTGCTTTTGCCACAGTTTTTCTATCGATGGGTATGAATTCATGTATTTTAATTCTTTACCGAATGACCATGTTTTAGGTGCAAATTGAAAGCATTCGCAGAAAACAAATAAAACATGGCTCAAATGATTTGATTTGTTTCTGAAAGGTTAGAAAACATCGTGGGAAAAGGAGAAAATTATGGTTTCTAACATTTTCTCGTTTTCCCACAATGTTTCCAAAAGTCCAATTTTTCTAGGGCGTTTAAACTCGGGTTTGTGTGGTAAAGAGTTCAAGCCTCTTTTTCATATTGATTCCACACATTTTGTTGGAATGCTTCAATAATTGTTGGCTGCAAATTTGTTTTAGGGAGAAAAGAAGTTTAAAAAGAATTATTAAAAATTATTTATCATTCTAAATTGTAAAAGATGTAATGCTGAAATATACAGTATTTATACATGTGATGTTTGAAAAGTTGTGCTTAAAATAAACAGTACAGTAAAACTCTGATATAGCGAATTTCACGGGACCGTCAGATTTAATTCGCCATAAGCATAATTTGCTTTATTGATAGTACTAACTTCGTTATATTTCGGGACTCAAAGGTGGACACATGTATATGCAGTCTAACATTTATTTACCAGAAAAATGTTTTCCTAACATACTTCAACAAATATGTGTTATATTTATAGTATCCAATGACATTTATGACAGGTAGGAAAAACTAGTAGCCGATTTCGTATTTATTTAATCGAGTGAGCGATGTTAATCATTCAAAACACATGTAATACCGGTAGGAATTGAAAGCATTTGCAGACGACAATTTTCTACTTGTGGCAAATTATACCTTACCATGATAATTATCGATCGATAATGCAGTCAGTTTATGTTGTGTAGATCAACGCTTCTAGCGTCAACGTGTGAATAACTGACTTGGTAATTAAAGACCCTTAGATGCGACTTCAGTGTAACCAAGGTATTTTCAGTTGAAATGGATATCTGCGGACCTGATTTTTGATTCGCAATATGCGAAAATTCGTTATATCCAAATTTGTTTTAACAATTAATTTTTACAAAGGCGAAAGAAGGTTTTTGCCGGGGAATTGATTTCGATTCGTACTAAGCGAAAATTCGCATTATCAGAGTTCGTTATAATTAAGTTTTACTGTACCTATATGTGTATTGTTCTTGAGAAGTTGTGCCTAATTATTCAGTTATATTTCAGAGACGCCACAAAAGAGGAAAAGTTAAATCACTACTTACTAGGGTAAGTGGGGCAAGCCAGGGTGCAGCTATATTAATGTAACAAGATTAACATTTTAATCGGGAAAATAATATTGTGTCAGTGTTGGTAGATGTAGAACATTTTTCTATTTTTTTTTTTTTCCATCTTCATGCTTTTTCTTCTTTTTAAAATTCTACAGTTTTTGAGCTTGACTTTTTTCGAAGAAAATGTTGAGATAATTGTTGTAGCCCTGGCATCGCCGTCTTCATCGTAATGCGCGAAAACTTTGACATTTTATAATAATCTCTATTATTACTGAAGATAATAATTATTTGCTTCAAACTTGGACAAGTGGTTAATTATCGAAAAGGAAACCCATATAACAAGGGCAGGTGACACAGTTATGCCCCGTTTTTGACTTAAAAATTTCACTGAAAATCAAGCACCCTCGGTAGAGTATTAGCACCCACATGCAGTGCTTGCATTTTTCTCTTATGGTGTAGCATCAACCATTTAACTCTTAACCAGACAATCACGGGTTTTAACAACCCTGAAGAAAAAGCCTTTTGAAAACATTGTGGGTAAAGGAGAAAATGCTGGTAACCAGCATTTTCTCCTTTTCCCACAATGTTTTCTATCCTTCCCAAAACAAATTTCAATTTTTGAGTCACATTTATTTTGTTGTCTGCAAATGCTTTCAGTTTGGAGAAGTCAAAAATTTTTGGTTTGGTAAAGAGTTAAATATCTTTCTGCATCTGTTCCACTCATTATGTGAGATAACATCCTATATCATTTTTTCAGTGTGTTCAATTCTTAACGTGGTAGGGACAACTAAGTGTTCTTATTTGTTATGCAGATCAAGATCAGACTACAAAACATGCATTCTGATCTAAGATATGCATTTTTAGACTTTTTGGTCAGGTGTTGTGGCCAAAATAGCTTTTTAATCTCTATCACACAATCCAAAGTTTTAACGACCCTGGAAGAGAAGGCTTTTGAAAACATTGTGGGAAAAGAAGAAAATACTGGTTTACCAAATGCTGCTACATATCAAAGGCAGACATCGTTATTTGAGTTTCATTTAATTTGTCATCTGCAAATGCTTTCAATTTGGTCCAGTCCAAAATTTTGTCGTTTGGTAAAGAGTTAATTCTGTATCAAATGACAAAATGTTACAATTTCTATTTTAAAGCATTTGTAGTCGAAAAAATATGGCAAAAACAATGGAATCTGTTATTATCAGGATAGAAAACATTGTGAAAAAGGGAGAAATTGCTAGTTACCAGTATTTTCTCCCACAATGTTTTTAAAAGCCCTCTTCAGGGTCATTTAAACATGGGATTTGTTTGGTATAGTGTTAAACTTAAGAAATTCAGAACTGTTTTCTAGACTGAAATATCAGATTTCATACATTTATCATTTTGTGGGTTAACCCTTACCCAAACGACAAATTTTAGATCCTTCCAAACTGAAAGAGTTTGCAGACGACAATTTTAAATTTGATGAAAATGGCAGAAAGTTCTCCAAAAGGGTAGAAAACACTGTGAAAAAGGAGAAATTGCTTGTTATGAGCAATTTCTCCTTTTCCCACAGTGTTTTCAAAAGATTTGTACTGCAGACCCGTGAAAACCAGGGCTTGTTTGGGAAAGGGTTAATTTGTTCTAGAGACTTACAGTTTGATTGTAACTTAACTCTTTACCATATGACAAAATTGTAGTCTTATTCAAGTTGAAAGCTTTTGCAGATGACAAATTGAATATTGCTCAAATGGTGAGACATGTCACTGAAAGGAAAGAAAAAAAATGTGGAAAAAAGAAGAAAACGCTGGTAGCCAGCATTTCTTTCTTTTGCCATGAGGTTTTCCGAAGATTTTTGTCCCAAAGTCATTAAATCATGAGGTTATGTGGTAAAGGATTATATGTCAGTGAGTGGAATATTCTAGGAAGAAGTTATTTTTTAGCTTAATTTTGGTAAGGGCCCAGGAAATGGGAGCAGTTTTGTCAGTCTTATTTTTTTTTATTTTATAAACTTAGATTTGAGAAATGGATAATTTATGTTTGCATTCTAGATTAAGTTGTAACTTGAAAATTATGAGACAAGATATCTGATTGGCTGAGATATTCTGTTTCAACCAGTCAGAGGGCAGCTAGTTAGAACTGAACTTACTGCTGCTGGTGAACACAGCCCCAGAATTTTTACAATTTTTAGCTCGGCTGTTTTTTGAAGAAGGTATTTTTTCAGCCCTGTTGTCTGGAATGACAGTTGTCTTGCCAGTACTGTGACATTTTGTAATATCTCTGCCACTACTGAAGATATTTACTTAAAACTATATGTAATTGTTACCAGTAAAGCAGGTAACCATCAAAATAATTTTGACACAGTTATGCCCCTTTTTTACTTAGAATTTTCATCGAAAATCAGGCAATTTCTAAGAGCAAATGCAGCCAGGCATTGGCACCTGCATGGGGTGCTCTTGTTTATAATATGTGTAGTATGATTATTACTGATATGAACCATGCTCTGGCAAAAGGAGGCTTAATGCATCTCTTGTGATGGAAGATGCCAAGCAAGTTGTCTTGTTATTATTGACCCACGAAATCCATTTTGTCGAACAACTGTCTAAATCATGAGGTAGACTGGTTCTTTGACACACAGAAATTTGACAAACAGCAAAAAAGTCAGCCTGCATGGAGTGCACAGGCTGACCTGGGACTAATACTTTTCGCAGATGCATTAAGCCCCCTTTTCACAGAGCATGGCCCATATTAATGGTGACTTTAAGATTGCCAAATAAACGAAACAGATTTTTAGTTCATTTTTGAAAATTTCAAGCAAATATTGGCCAGATAGTCTCTCAAAGTACTGAACACTGTACAGCCAAAATCAGATATTTACATCAAGTTCAGTCTGATTTTGATCTATACTTTTTGCCAAAACAGTTTTTATGAAGTAGTCTAAGATTTAATCAAAGTTTACATCAGTGCTTCTTTTAACTTTCTGACCAAATTGTGTCTATACATAATGATGTCCATTACCCAGCCGTCTGTCTTTTCATCCGCTAATTCCTTGTTTTTGCATTTCTGCGTTTTTCAAAAAATGTGCAGTCTGATCTCTCATCTGCATTGTTCACTACCAGGGACATAGCTGCCTGTACGCAAAAATGCAGTGTATACTCTGCAAAAAGGAAGAAAAAAAGAAATCTTGAAATTCTAACCCATTGCTTTGGCAAAATTTTGCCAGAAAAGTCACCAGAGGCGAACAAATACCTACTACAATTCAAAAATTCAATAAGCATGGATAGATGCACTGTTGGACAAACTACTGTTTGCTAGACACTTTACCTTTTAATGAGGTCTTTATCAAACAACAAAAACCATAGACTTGTCCAAATCGAAAGCATTTGCAGACAAAAATTTAGAAGCAACTTGAATAATTATCGCTGTCTCTGATTGGGTAGAAAGCATTTTGGTAAAAGGAGAAAACACTGGTTACCAACATTTTCTCCTTTTCCCACAATGTTTTCAAAAGGCTTTTTTCTCAGGATCATTAAAACTCAGGATTGTGTGGTAAAGGGTTAAAAAAAAATTCACATGCATTCTGCTGCAAGATGCTGTTAGTTGGTCTTTCAGAAGTAATGAGTCAATGCTATAATTAGTCATAATCAATATAGGGTGACCTACCCCACAGGCTGAATGGCCCACTTCAAAATCAGTTCTTATCTCAGGTAAATTACTGCTTCTAATACATTGATCTTTACAATAAAATTACCAAAAACCTCTACCAGATTGAGATTTTGTGAAGCTCTAAACCTTTTTAACCCTTTACCAGACAACAAGATTTTAGCTTTGTCCAAATTGAAAGCATTTGCAGACGACAATTTCAGTGTGGCTCAAATGGTGCAATTTTTCTTTGATAGGGCAGAAAACATTGTGGGAAAAGGAGAAAATGCTGGTTACCAGCATTTTCTCCTTTTCCCACAATGTTTTCAAAAGGCTTCTTTCCCAGGGGCATCAAAAGGCGGCATTGTGCAGTAAAGGGTTAAGGCCGGAAAGACGGATGGACAGACATGGTTTTTTCTATTGACAGATTTTTTAAAATTTTCTCTCAGTAACATACAGGACTTGAGAATAGAAGGTCCCTGGTTCAATCCCCGGCTCAGGCAATTTTTTACCGAGGATTGATGATAGTCATTGCGACAGGATTCATTCCTCTTTTACCACTGACCATTATTTTGACGATGGTTAGGTGGGAAAGCAGCCAGTGGCTTGAAAAGCATTTTATGCAGAGCACTGGTAAGAAACTCCAGGAAAGCATGGATAGGTGCACTGGTCACAGCGATATAACTGAAGTAATGTTAAAAATAGTGTTAAACACCATTCAATCAATCAATCAATCAATCAATCAATCATTTAATGACCGTGGAAAGGAAGGCTTTTGAAAACATTGTGATACAGTTAAAATGTCGTACTGAATTAGCAAAAGAATCAACCATGCTTAACAGAAAATCTTGTCCCATATATGTCAAAATATATAGCAATTTCTTTTCCAATGGTCTGAGTGATCCAAATTGATTAGGATTATGGTATTTAACCCCTCCCACATATTTATTGAAAATACATTGACAACACAAGTGGTGGAATTATTCAGAATGAGGAAATTCTCCATTTGCCATTGTGTTGTCTTTTTGTTTAACTGAATAACCTGTTCATTTTTTATTGTTTTTCTTCCTCCTCTTAAGTCTGGTTAAGTCCTGAAAATTTCTTTTTGGTGATCAAGTTCATACAGAAGGATGGGAGGAGGGTCTTGTAGGAGTGTGTGGTATGGCACATTATGTACAATATCAGCCAATCAGCCGTGGACTTTGTTTACGAGGTTGTCATGGTAGGTGACCCATGATAGACTGTCTTTGTGACGTAATAAATAAAGGGATACATGACCATTTTGCTCACATTGAATTGGTTTGGATTTCCTGTTTAGATTCCCAGCATTTTCTCCTTTTTTCCACAATGTTTTCGATGGTTCAAACAGACTTAGGCAAGATAAATTTAGGACCTTTTTAGGGCTATTTAACTCTTTACTTAACGACAAAATTTTAGACTGGTCCAAATTGATAGCAGTTTCAGACAACAATTTAAATGAAGTTCAAACCATGATTTCTGTCTTTGATAAGAGTAGAAAACATTGTGGGAAAAGGAGAAAATGCTGGTTTCAGCATTTTCTCCTTTTCCCACAGTCTTTTTAACCCTTTACCAAACGACAAAATTTTAGACTGGTCCAAATTGAAAGAGTTTGCAGACAAGGATTTTAAATTTGATGAAAATGGTAGAAAGTTATCAAAAAGGGTAGAAAACACTGTGGGAAAAGGAGAAATTGCTCGTTACAAGCAATTTCTCCTTTTCCCACAGTGTTTTCAAAAGACTTGTACTGCAGACACGTGAAAACCAGGACTTGTTGGGAAAGGGTTAAAAGGCTTCTTTCTCAGGGTCGTTAAAACTGGGGATTGTGTGGTAAAGGGTTAAAGCAGATTTAGGGCAAACAAAATACAAATGATCGCAAATGTGACAAATGAGCTGTACTGATCCCTGCACCTTCAGAAAATGTTATCATAACATTTTATTCCAAACCTTAAATTCAGCTCAACTTTGGTGATATATCTTATATTTATTGGACATAAAAGTTTGGTGTGCTATTACTCCATCACTTTGAGCCAAGCAGAGAGCAAAGTGGGAAAAGGGAGGAATTCCATGACAAAATAAATTTCTGCTTTTCACACAATGCTTTCAATAGATTTCTGTAGTTGATGTACTGGTACTGAAAACCATCAGTGACTGGTTATGATGATGTCTCTACGGCTTCAAAAGTTCTATGGATTAAATGCGGTAATTTAAGACCGCAAAGTACGCAGTTTTACATTCATCACGTTGAAATTTATGTGCTATTTCTCTATCTGGAAACATCACTTCAGAAAGCTCATGGTTTCATTGGACTTGCATGAATTATGATTTATCGATACAACTGTATGAAAGGTCCAGAGTACTTCTGCTTCTAGAATGTCATTTTTAAAAAAATAATCTGGTAAACTTCTATTAGTGCTTGTTATAGAACAGAAAACTTCCTTGGGGGGTGGTGGAATCTTAAAAGTTTCCTGACCAGGGATCATGAATTACATACAATCCCTGACCTGGCTGAGTAGAACTCAGTCGCATACCAGCTTAGTGCTTTTTGCTCTTCATGTGATTTCAGGACACCTTCTCCCATTTTCTCTATATATCAATGAGTTTTTGACAGTATCTGTACTTAGTATAATTCGCAATCACTTGTACACTATTGAAAAGCCAAGTATAAAACCTTTTTTTTCTTGGCATAAATGTTTAGCCTGTTATCTATCTTCGTATCAGTGGATACAGGAGATACAACCGGTACCAATTTGTCCTCTGAATAAATTTACGGTGCCCAGTTCAACTGTCCTATAGAACTGTCACTGCTGTTCGTTCAAAAACTTCAAGAAATGCATAAAAAAGCACTAGTTAATTTTCGGACAAAGAAAAACAATTATTTAGGGCAATAGAACAAGGAATTGAAGGACACAAAACCCATTTTTAGGAACTTTCAAGGCTCTTTGTTGATTATTTAGGGACTTTTTAGGACAACCTCTGAAATTTAGGGCCTTTTCAAGCCTGTGCAAACCCTATTTTCCATAAGGCTTCTTTGTAACCTCAGGGTCGTTAAAACCCAGGATTGCTGAAAATCACAAGACATTAACTGTGGCAGATATCACTCACATTGCTTTACATTTATTTAATCTTTTACCAAACAAAATCTGTTTTGATGCCCTGGAAGGAGAAGCCCTTTGTAAACATTGAGGAGAAAAAGTGTATTTAATTTGTCATTTGCAAATGCTTTCATTTTGGCCAAGTCTACAATTTTCCTGCACAGTACAGAGTCAGAAGAAAACATTGTAGCTTTTTAAGAGATTTAGTTGAAATTATTCAAAGTTTTGTTCTTGTTTTTAAAATTTTGATCGTTATTATCAAAAAGGGTAGAGGGTTTTAACCCTTTACCACATGGTGCCAACTTCAAACAACCCTGAGGAAGAAGCCTTTTGAGAACAATTTGTGGGAAAAGGAGAAAATGCTGGTAACCAGCATTTTCTCCTTTTCCCACAATGTTTTCTACCCTCCCCAAAACAAATTTTAATTTTTGGTTCACAGCTATTTTGACGTCTACAAATGCTTTCAATTTGGACTAGTCTAAAATTTTGTCGTTTGGTAAAGAGTTAATACCCAGTTAATCAAGATCAAATATTTATACCGATAATACATGCATACCAAATAAACTTTACCTACATGTTAATCCAATCGTTTGATTGAGTCTTGAAATAGATCTACATACTTTAACTTTCAACCTGTTGTTTGAGAAATAAAAATGTAATTACTATGTTTGTAATTCTGTTGTGTAAAGTTTAAGAATTTAGTCATTAAACAGGATTGATCTGGGTTAAATACATAGATCTTTTTGTTTAGCTGGGTTACTTTCAGTGGATTTTAATGAAAGTATATCAGGTAAATTTGAAATAAATTCTTTTAATCACACTGTTTTGCACACAATTTATTTCAGGGTTGACTAGGTGCTTTTTTTGCAGATCGGTGTTATATACTAAACAAACTGCCAACCTTCATAGTGATAAAAAAAAAAAAGGTATGCAAGTTATGGTTAACTACCCTTTTGAAACAGGAAAAAGACTAATTTTTTCCTAGAGGGGCTAATTGGGCCTCCAACTTAAAAAATCCAGGGGCCCAGCTTACCGGAGCGAGAATGGGTTAGTGAAATTTTTATCGGCGCATACAGTAATTGAGAACCAGCCAAATGCAAGTCAGAGATAAGGACAGTCGGAATGGTCGGAATACCCAAAAGGACACAATATTAGGCACAGAAATACTCAAATCTGGTTGGATTTGAATAATACACTAGACAGAAACCTGACCTGGTCACTATTCTGTCTCAACATTTAATGAATATGAAAACTAATCCTAATTTTTTGGATCGCCACCTAGGCCCCTGACAGGCATTTTCGGCTTGCCCAGCCAAATTTCTAAGCACCATGGGCGAGTGGGCAAGTGCTAATACTTGTCCCTGAAACATTGTGGAAAAAGGAGAAAATAATGGTAACCAGCATTTTCTTCCTTTCCCCTAAATGTTTTCTACCATGTAAAAGACAAATTTCATCATTTGAGTGCCATTTAAATTGTCATCTGCAAATGCTTTCAGTTTGTTCAAGTCTACTTTTCTGTCATATGGTAAAGAGTTAAAGGTCTAAAAGCTGGTAATAAGGATAAAAGAAAGTTCTCAAAGAAAATTTAGAGGCTGAATGAAATATTTAGAAATATACATGAGCAATATTCTGACAAAAGAGAAGTTCAGTGCATCTCTGTGATGTGTTATGCCAAGCATGTCATTACATAATTATGGATCCATAATTTTAATCCATTAATAGGTGAAACTATGGGTCATATCTTTGAATGGAAAGAAAAAAATGTGGGAAAAGAAGCATTTTGTCCTTTCCTACAAAGCTTTCCTTCTTCTGAGTTGTAAAAACGAATCTTTAAGATACATCCTTACAACCAGAGAGAAAAAATACTGTTAAAACTGTTAAAATTTTATAGACTGCAGAATGGTTCAGAATTAGTCAGCAGTGTAAACATAGAAAGATTACCTATGTATATAACATATGGGATAGATACATATGTTGGAAATCTTCAATTTAAAACCAATAACGTCACAACAGTGATTTCTTTGAGGCCCTCCAGCAAATGAAATGCACTTTCTATCTGTCCTAATCTATGCAACCTTGCACCTGTTAGGGGCAACATTTGGCATGATGATACAAAAATGATTATAGTTTGATAAAGTAAAGATGAAATGGGTTAAAAACTGGCTGAAAACGAGTATAGATGTATTTTTAAATGTTCAAGTTGTTAATAGAAGTAGCCTTTTCTGTTCTGTGATAGTGAATTAAGTCTTTACCAAACGACAAAAATACAGACTTTTCCAAATTCAAAGCATTTGCAGATGACATTTTATATGTGACTCAAATGTGGAACTTGTCTTTGGAAGGGTAGAAAACATTGTGGGGAAAGGAAAAAATGCTGGTTACCAGCATTTTCTCCTTTTCTCACAATGTTTTCCAAAGACTTCTTCCTCAGGCTCGTTAAAACATGTGACCGTATTGTAAAAGGTTACAGAATAAAGTCAGACACAAAGGTGCTTGATATAATATTAGACCTTCATGATGAAACGCTTGATATAATTTTAGACTTACATGACGTAGGAAATATACCCTTTTATGGAAGCTTATGTCAGAGTGAGATACTTTAGTTGTAAATAGTACTTGTGACAATATTTATGTATGTCTGGACTAGTGCCAGCCATTTATTGGCAGACTTTCACCTTTAAGTTCCCCATACTTTATCACTGTGATTGGCAATATTCCCTGTGCACTAATAATTTGTTAAGTTTTTGTCTTTGAACAGAATATATAAAATTCCAGTGTATTGTGACGTTTCAGAAAAATATTTCTGGATTTTTCAGTCATTTTTGTCAAATCAAAGCTGTCATTTCACCTGACAAGAAACAAATGCTTGATCCGTCTCTTTTGTTTCTTTCAACTTCTACAGTTTGGAATATAAATGTTGCTGAAAATATACGGGTAATAGGAAAAAGGTTTAATTCTTTGTTCTTTTTGACTTTGAGCATATTAAAAAAAAAACTTAAGCTCTTTACCACATGACAAAATCTGATACTTGTCAAAATTGAAAGTATTTGTAGACAACAATTTAGATATGACTCAAATGATGAAATTCGTCTTTGATAGTGTAGAAAACATTTTCTGGTTACCAGCATTTTCTCCTTATCCCACAATGTTTTTAAAAGGCTTCTACCTCAGTGTTGTTAAAACTCATGATTGTGTGGGAAGTTTACTCAGAAAGCATAGAACAAGATCAGAGAGCGCAAAAAATGCTGTCTTAATCGTTTACTGAACAACGAAATTTTAGATTGATCCAAGTTGATAGCAATTACAGACAGCAAATTAAATGAAGCTCAAAAAGATACCAACATTTTCTTCTTTTCCCATAATGTTTTCAAAAGGCTTCTTTTGCAAGGTGGTAAAAACACCTGGAATTGTTTGGGAATTGTTTGGGAAAGGGTTAACCCTTTACCAAACAATCCCTGGTTTTCACGACCCTAGGAAAGAGTGCTTTTGAAAACATTGTGGGAAAAGGAGAAAATGCTGGTAACCAGCATTTTCTCCTTTTCCCACAATGTTTTCTGCTCTGTCAGAGAGCTTAAGCCCGTTTGTTCCAAAGCTGAATTTGGCCTCTGCAAACGCTTTGAAATTGAACTAGTCTAAAATGTTGTCGTGTGGTAAAGAGTTAAACTGTTGGCAATCTGAGAACAAAAACTGTCAATATCATTGAAAGATCCATTTGCCAATACTTAGTATGTTTTTAACATGTAGAAAGTTTTCTAAAGGTGTAATGGTTGTGCTAGTCGATATTGAAACTATTATAGTATGAATTATTTATATCCATTATCAAATGGAAATAAGAATGGGTGAGTTGAAATATTATTCAGTCTTGAAGACTTCTCTTGCTTGTGTCTCTCTTCAGACTTACATAGGATGCTCAAACATTAGCATTTTACTAGACCAGAATAGTTTAGACTTGCTCAAATTGAAAACACTTGCAGACAACATTAATACATTATGACTCAAAAACCGACAGTTGTCGTTTGAAGAGTAGAAAACAATGTGGGAATAGCAGAAAATGCTTGTTACCAGTATTTTCTTCTCAACTCAAATTGTTTTCAAAGGCCTTCTTTCTCTGGGTCATATAACTGTATGAAACGACAAAATTTTGGACTGGACCAAATTCAAAGTACCGGTATTTGCAGCCAATAAATGTTCCATAAATGATGATTTCTGTCTTTGATAGGCTAGAAAACAGTGTGTTAAAAGGAGAAAATGCTTGTTACCAGCGTTTTCTCCTTTATTTACGTCTTTTTCAAAAGTCTTCTATCTCAGGATTGTTAAAAGTTGGGATTGTAGTAAAGGGTTAACCTCTGAGCCTGGATTACATTGCTTCTGCAGACAATGTAGATTCAGGATTGGACTGCACAGAAGGAGCAATCTGATCTTGGATCCACTCTGTCTGTTTCTTTCAACAAAGCCACCTTTGAAACTAATTATGCATCTTTGGTTGGAAAATATCTGCCATATTATAAAAATTTACAAGGGTTAATCCTTTACCGCACAGTCCCTACTTTTTAAACCCTGAGAAAGACGCCTTTTGAAAACATTTTGGGAAAAGGAAAAAAAATACTGGTAACAGAACCAATTTCATTTTTTTAGTCACACTTATTATGTCATCTGCAAATGCTGTCAGCCTGGACAAATCTAAAATTTTGTCGTTTGGTGAAGGGTAAATTAACTCCAAGAGAAGCTGTCATACTTTGAGTTACTTTTTCAGTGTACATGAAGTTACCATCACAGAAGGTGCAAATCTTGGCGCCAAACTGTCAGGCATTTGTCAGGCATTTGTGAGATACATATATGTAGAAAAGAACACCAATGAAGCCACAGTGAAAATATTAGAATTGTGTAGACCCAAGATCAGACTGCATGTTTTGTGCTGTCAGATCTTGATCTCCTCTATCCACAACAGTTACTGAATCTATAGTCAATTGCTGTAAGGGTTATAGATTATTGACTCAGCTAGCTACTGTCTGTTTTGATTCAGATTATAACAAATCCTAGTTGGAGACAGCTATGAATAGATGGAAAAGTTTGTAGTGTGTTCAGTTAGAATAATGAAAATATTGATAGAGACTTTATGAAAGGGGGTTCTTTCCCTTTGCCCTTTCTGAAAAAAGTTCCATAGCTTTATTTTTTTGTGCAGGTTTTATTTCAACTCATGTCAGAGATAAAGCAACTAAGTCAGTTTTTGGCCAACAGTTTATATCAAGATCTCATTGCTGAGACAGTGAAGTTTAATGTTGGATTTACATAATAATGACAGTTTATATTGATAATGATGATAGTAATGATAGTGATAATTTTATTAACTCTTTACCAAATGACAAAATTTTAAACTTGTCCAAATCCAAAGCATTTGCAAATGACAAATTTGATTTGGCTCAAACAGTGGGTTTGCCTTTGAAACTGAAGAAAAAATTACTGCTACCAGCATTTTTAGCTCACCCGAGGACAGACTGCTCACGGTGAGCTTTTGGAATCGTGCTGTGTCCGGCGTCCGGCATCCGGTGTCCGTCCTGCATCATCTGTTGTCTGTCGTGCTGTCATCAACATTTATCTTGTGTGCACTCTAGAGGCCACATTTTATGCCAGATCCTCATGAAACTTGGTCAGAATGTTTTTTCATGATAAAATCTTGGACATGTTCGAAATTTTGTCCTGTTGGGTCAAAAAGTAGGTCATGGGGCCAAATCTTAGAAAAACCATGTGTGCTCTCTAGAGGCCACATTTTCAGCCTTATACTCGTGAAACTAGGTCAGCATGTTTGTCTAGATAAAATCTTGGCAAAGAATGATATTGAGTCAGGTCAGCTGAAAAAGCAGGTCACAGGGCCAAATCTTAGAAAAACCTTGTGTGACTCTAGCTGCCAAATTTTGAGCCTATGAGCTTAGAAATTCATAAATAGGCTAAACCAGTCAAAAAGTAGATCACTTATACTCATGTGTTTTACATCATCAGGTCCAGGATCTTTTCAGTGTTACCGATCCTAGATGACCTTACTCGGGTAAGCACTTTAGGGCTGATGGCCCTTTTGTTTCCTTTTCCTACAATGTTTTCAAAAGAGTTAATTCAATGATATGCTTTTGATATGATATGATTTTGTTAGTGTTATATTTAAAAGTTTTGTAAAATAATTTTTCAAAGATATTTAACTGTTTACCAAATGACAAAATTCTAGACTGGTCCAAATTGAAAGCTTTTGCAGACGACAAGGTGGTCCAGATGACGAAATTTGTCTCTGGTAGGGTAGAAAACATTGTGGTTACCAGTATTTTGTCCTTTTCCAAAGTTTTCAAAAGTCCTTTTTCTCAGGGTTGTCAAAAGTCGGGATTGTGTGGTAAAGGGTTAGAGTAAATATGGAAAGGAAATAACTTAATCCTGATGACACCAAGCATGACTCTACTTGCTTTTGCATGCGAGATAGTAAATGAACATATTGCCCTTAGTATGCAAGATCTTTGACGTATCCTGTCAAAAACTCTGAGAAATGTTGTTACAAAATTAATAAATGTACACCCTTCAGTTTGCAGGACTTTTAGTTATTACTGTATTGCAGGCTTTTTCCTGTACCTTGGGTTCTAAGGTGTAAATTTTGGCTAGATTAAAGGGCATATTGTTAGTGGGAGGTCAGGTTGACTCTGCCTAGGCCATTATCAGAAGAGGTTTGAAGTTCAATTTCAGCCAACTTATCATCTATGTGAACCCAATACATCAAATGCTGTGTCTTTTGTTCAATCAGTTTAACCCTTTACCACAGAGACCTGACTTTTGACGACCTGAAAGAAGAGGACTTTTAAAACATTGTGGGAAAAGGAGAAAATGCTTGTAACCAGCATTTTCACCTCTTCCCACATTGTTTTCAAAAGCCCTTTTTCTGTAGTTCTTTAAGCTTTATGTGACTGTTTTGGAAATGGTTTTTGGGATTGATAACTCGTATGATGGGAGATGCTGTTCTAATGTTGGAAAACATTGTAGGATAAGAAGAAAATGTTTGTTACCAGTATTTTTTCCTCTTCCCACAATGTTTTCGAAACTCCTTTTTCTATGGCTCGTTAACCCTTTGGATTGTTTTGTGAAGGATTTGGGATTGGTGAGTAGGTGGGAAAAATGGATAAGAGCTAACTGATTTCAACTTAGACAAGGTCCGAAGTTTGTAGAAGATGGCTAATCTTGTTTGGAACAGATACTGGTTTTATCACTACAGGAAAATTTATTTTGTGACAGAGTATCATAACAAGAGATTATAAAGATTCAAGCAATACCACATTGTCAAGCCTTGTGTGCTCAATTTTTAGCTCTGCAATTTTCAAAGAAAACATCGAAGTAGAGTCATAGCCTTTTGAAACATTCACGGGAAAAGGGAGAAAATGCTGGTAACTAGCATTCCTTCTTCTTCCGAAAATGTCTTTCTGTTCTTTTCAAAAAAAAAACTTCAGCATTTGAGCAACATTTGTTGTCTGCAAAAGTTTTTGATTGGGACATTTGTCCACAAGTTTGTGGTGTGGTAAAAAGTTAACCCTTACCACAGAATTCTGACTTTTGACCCTGAGGTAGAAGGCTTTTGAAAACATTGTGGGAAAAGGAGAAAATGCTGGTAACCAGCGTTTTCTCCTTTTCCCACAATGTTCTCTACCCTATCAAGGACAAATTTCACCATCTGAACCACATTTAATTTGTCGTCTGCAAACGCTTTCACTTTGGATCAGTCAAAAATTTTGTCGTTTTACTATGGTGGTGCAAGATTTATGAGACATTTAGATTTGTTTAAAAAATTGCCAGGAAAGTTCAGAATTGACAAATTGGCCAGACTATGAAAGAAGTAACTGAATCTCATTCAGAAGTATGATGGCATAGAATTGCCACTAAATACCAGAAAGTAAAAGTGGATATTTTCATAAAAAAATTTGAATATGGCGGATTTCAAGCTATTTCAATCCCTTACCACACAATCCCGAGTTTTAACACCCCTGAAGAAGAAGGGTTTTGAAAACACTGTGGGAAAAGGAGAAAATGCTGGTAATGGTTTATTATAGCTATAATATAGCTAGGGTCCATCATGGCTCAGTAGTGAAGCAGTTGGATTTGTAATTAGGCAACTCTGGTTCAATCCCATCTGGTGGCACCAGGTCACAGGAGATTGCCCTTGGGCAGAGCAAGGCAGAGCCCCAGTTTAGTACCGGAGAAACCAAGGCAGGACATACTTGTATTGTTGCCCTATTAACTCTTTACCAAACAACAAAATTTCGACTTGTCCACATTAAAAGCATCTGCATACAACAAATTATATGTGGATCAAATGACAGGCTTTTACCTTAAGCCTTTACCAAACAACAAATTTTTAGACTGGTCCAAATTGAAAGCATTTGCAGACAACAAGATAAATGTAACTCAAAAATTGAAATTTGTTTTAGGGAGTCTAGAAAACATAGTGGGAAAAGGAGAAAATGCTGGTTACCAGCATTTTCTCCTTTTCCCACAGTGTTTTCAAAAGGCTTCTTTCTCAGGGTCGTTAAAAGTCGGGACTGTGTGGTAAAGAGTTAAAATGGTAGAAAACATTGTAGGAAAAGATGAAAATGCTAGTTACCAGGATTTTCACCTTTTCTCAATAATTTCAAAAGCCTCCTTCCTCAAGGTTGTTAGTCAGGGATTGTGTGGTAAAGGGTTAACACTGAATACTGATGTAAAAACCTCATTCAAGCTAACAAATAACAGGATTTTTAAAGAAAAAAGATAGTGAAAATTTGCCAGCAAATAGGCAGGGATCCTTAAACATGTCTACATTTTTGACCAATCACAAATTGTTATACATTCATTTGTTATCGGTACCAAATAGTAGGTCAAAAGCCAGCATAATCAGCTACGCCCTGAAAGAAGATAGCATGTTAGATAATGGCTTGTTAGATGAAAACAATGCAGACTATGATATCTATAAATACCACAATGCCTCATCTATTCCTGTAAAATTACATAATGAATCCTGATTTCTCTCTAGTTGCACTTGCTCTGCCAAATGAATGTTGCAGACACTTTGTGTTTGTAGGCAAAATATTTCCAGGGTTTAGGACACAGTGCCTTTTTTAGATTGTCATTAGACTGTGTAGATTCAAGATCAAGTAACATGTTCTGCTCTGTCTGATCTTATTCGACACAATCTAGTCTACAGTGGCACAGACTTTCTCCCTTGAAGTATGCATGAGCTTTAACTTTACAAAAAGACAAAATTTTAGACCAAATTGAAAGTATTTGCAGACGTTAAATGTTGCTAAAATAATTATTTCTGTCTTTGAAAGGGTAGAAAACATTGTGGAAAAATGAGAAAATGCTGGTTACCAGGACTTTCTGCTTTTCCAACAATGTTTTCAAATGCTTTCCTTCTCAGGGTCTTTAAAGCTTTGGATAGTGTGCTAAAGGGTTAACTCTTTATCAAATGACAAAATTTTAGCCTTGTCCAAACTGAAAGCATTTGCAGATGTCAAATTAATTGTAATTAAAAACATGAAGTTTTTCTTTCATATAGTGGAAAACATTGCTGGAAACAGAGAAAATGCTGGTCACCAGCATTTTCTCCTTTGCTCAAAATGTTTTCAATAGGCTTGTTCGTCGGGGTCGTTAAAAGTGGAGATTGTATGGAAAAGGGTTGAAATAGACAGAAATCGAAGCAGAAGCTTTTGAAGTTTCCTCACTTGCGATCAATTATCTGGACCATTAGACACTGATTGAGCTTCCTCCAGCTGTTGTACCGCATTTCATCTAATTAATGCTCCCTCCTTTATAATAACACCCCCCCCACTATATTTCTTATTCCAGAGGCCTACGGAAAACCCCTACCAACACCGGACCTTACCTTAAAATCGACAACTGGAGTGACAAACTTCCAAACACAAGATAACTAAAACTATCCAAACGCAGACTTACAAAAATCACTGATGACCATTATTGAATAAATAAACTTACCGGTACATGGTCGATATAATCCTGATTACTTCACAAATTGATGTCATTAACACCTGACTGTCCGAATACACATACACTTCCAATAACATTATAAACTTCTGGTAACACAAACTTTGTAAACCAACTTGGAAAAACTCTGAGAAAGTAAATACATTGAATACCAGTGTCCAATACTAATCATGAATGATATTTAATGTCCAAATAAATTATGATCAGTGGTAAAGTTGATGTTCTGCATTACATTGAGTTTTTCAAAATGGCGATCGCTCTGCACTCGGCACTAATTAAAACCTGGATCAAAGTACCATACTTACTCTCAATGACGGCACTTAAATTTCAGGAAATTGGCTGTGAAATAAGATTGCTCTGTCTGTATTTTGCATGGTGCCCGCGCGTGTTAATTAGGTGAAATACAGTATTTGTCTTTCATCATTATCCTTGTTTTGCCCGTGTTTAACTAGTTATGCGGACAGTGCAGATCAATATCAGACCGACCGACTATTCAGTCTGATTTTGGATTTACATTGTCTGCTTCAATGCCAGATATTCTGACAAAAACAGCTTTGAAATTGTGAATCAAAATCTTTAACATTGAAGAAGATTGTCTGTCAGTTACATATATTTAAAATTAAAACATGGTGGCAAAAGGAAAAATTGCCCATAACATGCAAGTTTTCTCCTTGCAACAATGCTTTTCTTTCACAGTTACCGTATTTAAATAAAGAAAAACAATTTCCAGTTGGTTATTCATGTTTCACAAGGATATTTTGAAGTTTTTCAGTTGCAAATCTCCTGCAAGTGATACTGGATTGATTAATTCTTAAAGCGCCTTTCAAGACTGTAGTGGCCTTTGCGGCCAGTGTAGATCAAGATCAGGCTGCACAAAATGTGCAACCTGATCTTTGATCTACACTGTTGGCTTTGCTGATAAACTGTAGACAAAAGCGACCATGAAATTGCAATTATT
Organism: Tridacna gigas; assembly: GCA_945859785.2. Lineage (NCBI taxonomy): Eukaryota > Metazoa > Mollusca > Bivalvia > Cardiida > Cardiidae > Tridacna > Tridacna gigas. The sequence continues at coordinate 13,339,880 of OX244031.2, read as the reverse complement.
TGGGTCATATTTCTAAGTTGAAAAATGTCTAATAGGTTTGTTCACTCACTGTCCAACATCCAACCATACTGAGTTAGAAATACTGTAGAACAAGATGTTACTGCTTATACAGACATTGTTTCGGTAGCTCAGTAGCTAGTGTATCTGACTCGTGACCTGGTGGTTGTGGGTTCAATACCCAGTTGAGGCAAACTTTCTTTCCTGTGACTTTTTGCCTTTCACCTGTGGTGCAAGTGAGAAAAGTAGTCAGTGGCTTGGAAAGAAAGTTGTCAGTACTGGTTTTAGAAAGCCAGGAAACCCATGTGTAGGTGCACTGACCGCTGTGATATGACCTAAGCTCTTAAAACAGCGTTAAATTCCCATGCATTCATTATATGAGCCATGCTATGTAAAAAGGGGGCTTTAGTTTAAACATATTTATTTTACGTCGATTGAGAAACAAGTTCTTACAACTTATACTAATCTCTCTCGATTCTGCTTCCTGGAAACTACACCAGTACTCGCGCCGAATATATGGGCCAATGAACAGTCCCAAAGTTGACATCCGCTCCCGGGTATCGAACTCAGGACCTTTTGATTACGAGGCCGACGCTCTACCTCACAACCACGGACACCACAAAGGGGGCTTTATACATCTGGAAAAAGTATCAGCCCATATCAGCCTATGCAATGTGACCTAGGTCAAAACTTTTTGCTACTGGTTAATTTTCTGCATGTCCAAGGACCATTTTACCTCCTGATTCAATCGGTTGCTAGACAAAATGGATTTTATGGATCCATAATCATGTGATGACTTGCTTGATTTATAACATCAGATGAGAGAGAGGGGTGCATTAAGCTCCCCTTTGCCAGAGCATGAATCATATATATAATGTCATTCCACATCATCAGTATGGATAAGTAACCAGATATTCCATGTTATATGTTGGTTTTGACAAGGAGCTTGTTTGGCCAGACCAGTTGTGAGGATAATGATTAATGAAGGGAGGAAAAGCCGGGTAGAATTGCAAGGTGTTTATTCACGCTAATTAAGTAACAGATTGTCTGTGATATAATTACTGGGTTTTCATCATAGGCAAATACTGGCTATTGATTTAAAGATTTTTGTTGAATATTTAGGTTATTATAAGTGCTGTATTCTTTCAAACTGCAGGCTGGCTCAGTGGTTTAACTCTTTACCAAATGACAAAATTTTAGACTGGTCCAAATTGAAAGCATTTGCAGACAAAAAATTAAATGTGACTTAAAAAATTGAAATATGTTATGGGATGGGTAGAAAACATTGAAGGAAAAGGAGAAAATGCTGGTTACCAGCATTGTCTCGTTTTCCCACAATGTTTTCAAAAGGCTTCCTTTTTAGGGTTGTTAAAAGTCAGGATTGTGTGGTAAAGAGTTAACCAACCTTGTACCAAACAATACCAGGTTTTAACAACCCTGTGAAAGGAGCCTTTTGAAAACATTGTGGGAAAAGGAGAAAATGCTTGTAACCAGCATTTTCTCCTTTTCCAACAATTTTTTCTACACTATCAAGGACAAATTCCGCAATTTGAACCACCCATAATTTGTTGTCTGCAAATGCTTTCAATTTGAACCTGGCTAAAATTTTGTCATTTGGTAAAGAGTTAAAACCAGTGGATTTGTTATGAGGCAGGGTTTTCCTTGACGCACAAATTTGTGCGTTTTGATGCTTTTTTAATGAAAATGTCCCGTATTTTTTTCAATAATGAGTCATTGTGGACACACATTAATACGATAAGGGTTACTTACGATTGTCTTTGCTACCAATAATATTACACTGTGAGTACATAAGAAAGCTGAAGTATGAGAAGAAAATGGGATGAAATGCTAGACTGCATATCGATTTTACTAGAATACCGTCAGTGTTTAAACTTGTCTAAACTTAAAACCAGTCAATCTCTAATGAAAACAATATGGCTTAGTCAAAATTGGCGTCATTCTTGCAGTCTGCAAGGAAAAGAGACCTTCAGAGCGCCGAGAAAAACACTTCAAGGCTTAAGATATATGCTTAATTATTCGGCGGAAACGGCGGTATGAATGCAACATGTGTATCGAAACACAAATCAGCTGTTTAATTGGTGAAAATAGTTTGTTGTCAGATGGAAACTCTCTATTCGGACAAAAGAGGTTATCAAATCCCGCTGACAACAAGCTATTTGTACCAATTTAACGGTTGATTCCTGTGATAAAAACAAAACACAATAATCATTTTACTAGAGAGAGTGGCTGCACAAACTTAGGCAATTCAATCCTTGTGCATCACTAAAATAGTAGCGGTCATGTTGATGCCCTTGAAAGGTTAAAATTACATAAAGATATGACAGCTTGTCTGCAGCTTCAGCATTTTTGCCTGTTAAGAACATGCTTTTGATAAAGCATATACTCAAGATACTCTGTATGAAAAAAGATGCCATCTAGACTTTAAGCCCCTCTATATAGAGATTCTTTGGTGTTGCAATGTATCTAACATCACGCACTAATACATGCATAGGTTACATGAAGCTTTGGGATGAATAAGAAACGCAAAAACACACATCAGTTTCATTAACCCTTTACCATACAATCCCGACTTTTAACGACCCTGTGAAAGAAGCCTTTCGAAAACCTTGAGGGAAAAGGAGAAAATGCTGGTAACCAGCATTTTCTTCTTTTCCCACAATGTTTTCTACCCTTCCCAAAACAAATTTTTCAATTGCATTTATTTTGTCGTCAGGAAATGCTTTCAATTTGGACTAGTCTAAAATTTTGTTGTTTAGTAAAGAGTTAATCGTAGTCTTTAATGTCTAGCCTACTTACATTTTGTTGTGACCCCCACAAAGTCCAGAATGACCCCCTATTATTTATGACTAGGGTTCACAATGACCCCCAATTTTTGTTGCCAGGGAAAACCCTGTATGAGGAAATCCTCAGGTTTCGACCATTATGTCGGATGCTAATTACTTTAGGATGCCCATAAGCATGGCAATACAGAGCACCAACCTAGTATATGTAAAAAACATGAATAAGTGAGTTTTTGTCAAATAGGATGGCGCGAGTGTAGAAAGTGGCATTATCCCGGTGTCAAACAAATATTTAACTCAACCAAATTGTGACAGAATTTTACACTTGTCTAAATTGATAGCATTTGCAGGCGACAAATTAGATATGGCTCATTATGGTGAGGTTAGTTTGTAAAAGGACAGAAAACATTGTGAGTAAATGAGAAAATGCTTTTTAACCCTTTACCACACAATCCCGAGTTGTAATGACCTTGACAAAGAAAACCTTTGAAAACACTGTGGAAAAAGGAGAAAATGCTGGTAAACGGCATTTTCTCCTTTTCCGACAATGTTTTCTACCTTTTCATAGAAAATTTCTTCATTCAAGCAAAACTTAATTTGTTATCTGCCATTGCTTTCAATTTGGACAAGTCCAAAATTTTGTAATGTGGTAAAGTGATAATCCATTGACAAGATGATAACTTGTGCACTGATTGAATCATTCTGTGGTTTAGCACTTACTAATCAGTTTTTATTGAAAACTTAAATTTCTAAAGCTGTCAGTGCACCATATTCTTTTTCTCCATGCCTGACAGTTACATTTGTCAACTCCACTGTGCGATGGCCTTCTTACTGAATGAATGACGTTAGTTGTTATAAGAGAGATACTTATCCAATTGGCTCTTAGCGGTGGCTTTTAACTCTTTACCAAACGACAAAATTTTAGACGGGTCCAGATTGAAAGAATTTGCAGACGACAAAATAAATGTGACTAAAAAATTGAAATTTGTTTTGGAAAGGGTAGAAAACATTGTGGGAAAAGGAGAAAATGCTGGTTACCAGCGTTTTCTCCTTTTTCCACAATATTTTCAATAGGCTTCTTTCTCAGGGTCGTTAAATGTCTGGATTGTGTGGTTGTGTGGTAAAGGGTTAATGGCTAAAACTACTTACGGGGGGCAACATAGATTAACACTACCATACGACAAAATTTTAGACCTGTTTAAATTGAAAGCATTTGCAAATAACAAAATAAATATGGCTGAAAAGTTGAAATTTGTTTAATATATTGCCATTTCAAGGTTGTTTTCATTAGAATATGTAACATGATAGCGGACAGTGTAGATCTCTGCACTCTGATCTTGATTTTATACTGTCCGCAAAAACAACTTATTTCGGTTCCAGGGCCTTAACAGTTAAATCAAGCTCGGACTGCACAGAATAAGCAATTTGATCTTTATTCTGCTGTATCAGCTGTTTTGGGAGACATTCGGGCAGAATATTTTTGCTGACTTAATGCTTTACCCTGTACCACACAATCCTGAGTTTTTACGACCCTGGAGGAAAAGCCTTTTGAAAACATGGTGGGAAAAGAAGAAAATGCTGATAACCAGCATTTTCTTCTTTTCCCACAGTGTTTTCTAACCTTCATGGAAAAATCCAGTCATTTGAGTAATATTTTATTTGTCGTCTGCAATTGCTTTAAATTTGGACAAGTTTTGTAAAAAGTTAAAGAACAAGCAGAATGTAGACTTCTCCAGGTTTTAGCCTAAGCTTGTTGCAGACAACAATACAAATGTGCCTTAAATGATCGAACTTGTCTTTTAAAGAATAAAAAACATTTTCCTACATTGTTTTCAAAAGGTTTCATCCTCCAGGTCGTGAAAACTCGGGATTCTTTGGTAAAGGGTTCACTCTTTAGCAAACAACAAAATTTGGGATTAGATCAAATCGAAAGCATTTGCAAACTATGAAATAAGTAGTACAAATGATGATTTCTCATATTAATAGGGTAGAAAATATCGTTGGAAAAGGAGAAAATGCTGGTTATTAATGTTTTCAAAAGCCGTCTTTTTCAGGGTCGTTAAAACTTGGGATTGTGTGGTAAATGGTTAAGTCTATTGTAACTGGAAAAAAAACTTCAGATCTGTCCAAATTTAACCCGTAAGCTGCTAAGTGCGACTCACTGACTTTTTGTGGACAGTGTAGATCAAAATCAAACTGCACAGAACGTATAGTCTCATCTTGGATCTACACAGTCTGATAAGTAGATATTGTTCTCCAAAAGATAAGTTTGAAATAACATTATTCACGTTTTTACTATCGTCTTGAAAGTTTTATTTAACTTATTTAGCAGGAAAAGGGTTAAGAATTTGCAGACAGAAAATCAGAGATTGCTCAAATAATGGGATTTGTTTATGAACAGGTAGTAAGCATCGTTGAAAAAAGAGAAAATGCTTGTAACTAGCATTTCCTCATTTTTCTTAAATGTTTTCAAAAGGCTTCTTCCTCGGGGTTGCCAAACACAGATTGTTTGATTAACCCTTTACCTCACAATCCCGACTTTTAACGACCCTGAGAAAGAGGCCTTGTGAAAACATAGTGGGAAAAGGAGAAAATGCTGGTGGCCAGCATTTCCTCCTTTTCCCGCAGTATTTTCTGACCTATCAATGACAAATTTCATCATTTTCGCCACCTTTATTTTGTCATCTGCAAATGCTTTCATTTTGAACCAGTCTAAAATTTTGTCGTTTGGTAAAGAGTTAAGGGTCAGAAAGCTGTTTACAAAATGTCTAACATGTTTGAATCATTCTGCACTGGGTTACATGGTGACTGTTGTTGGCAAGCAGTAGCAAGCAAATTTTGTTTTGTTCACAATGATAGAACTCAATATATAAATTTCTGTGTTGACAAGATGATGTACAAAAAATTATCCATTGACAGGAATAACTCTATTGTATAGATTACAAAAGTATGAACTTTTTCTTGTAGCTCTGAACCTCGATGGGTTGTAGTCTGCATTCTAGTAGGATGTTAACCCTTTCCCAAACAACAAATTTTGGACTGGTCCAAATTGAGAGAGTATGCAGACGACAATTTTAAATTTGAAGAAAATGGCAGAAAGTTATCAAAAAGGGTAGAAAACACTGTGGGAAAAGGAGAAATTGCTCGTAATGAGCAATTTCTCCTTTTCCCACAGTGTTTTCAAAAGACTTGTACTGCAGACACGTGGAAACCAGGGCTTGTTTGGGAAAGGGTTAACTATCATATGTGCTTATTTTGTCCCTCCTATTTTTAAAAATACCCCCTATTTTTTAGATGGAGGGAGGAAGTAGCAATTATCCAACTTGTTACAAAGTGTTTTCAAAAGCCTTGTACGGTAGGGGTTGTCACATTTAGGTCTGCATGACAGTTAAGGGTATTATGAAACCAGGGAAAAAAGTGCTGGTTGAGACTTGTTTGAGATTAGAAAAAGTGAGTCAATTGCTATTGACCCATTCATTACTCATTGTTATTTATTTTTAGATTTAATGAAAAAAGTTATCTCTGTTTGAACAAAGTTTGTTCTATAAAGAACATAACATTTATGGCCATGAGGGTAATTGCCTGCATCTTATGTTTTTACCACCTACAAATATGAAGACTTGTCCAAATTGAAAGCATTTGCAAACAACAATTTAAATTTGGCTGAACACTTTACCACCCAATCCTGAATTTTAACGACCCTGAGAAAGAGGCCTTTTGAAAACCTTGTGGGAAAAGGAGAAAATGCTGGAAACCAGCATTTTCTCCTTTTCCCACAATATTTATACCCCTGCAAACAAAGTTTGTGGGGGGTATACTGGAATCAGCCGGTCGGTCGGTCGGTCGGGCGGTCGGTCTGTCCGCAAAATCTTGTCCGGACAACTCCTCCTACAGTTTCTGTCTGATTCACTTTAAACTTGGCAGAAGTGTTCATTAGGAGCTGTAGATGTGCAAGACACACATTTTGTAAAAATTCCATCAAGAATTACAGAGTTATTGCCCCTGATTTGACTTAAAAATGCTTGTCCGGACAACTCCTCCTACAGTTTCTGTCTGATTCACTTTTAACTTGGCAGAAGTGTTCATTAGGAGCTGTAGATGTGCAAGACACACATTTTGTAAAAATTCCATCAAGAATATTGAGTTATTGCCCCTGATTTGACTTAAAAATGCTTGTCCGGACAACTCCTCCTACAGTTTCTGTCTGATTCACTTTAAACTTGGCAGAAGTGTTCATTAGGAGCTGTAGATGTGCAAGACACACATTTTGTAAAAATTCCATCAAGAATTACTGAGTTATTGCCCCTGATTTGACTTAAAAATGCTTGTCCGGACAACTCCTCGTACAGTTTCTGTCTGATTCAATTTAAACTTGGCATAAGTGTTCATTAGGAGCTGTAGATGTGCAAGACGCAACTTTCGTGAAAATTCTATGAAGAATTACTGAGTTATTGCCCCTGATTCACATTTAAAATGCTTGTCCGGACAACTCCTCCTACAGTTTCTGTCTGATTCACTTTAAACTTGGCATAAGTGTTCATTAGGAGCTGTAGATGTGCAAGACACACATTTTGTAAAAATTCCATCAAGAATTACTGAGTTATTGCCCTTGATTTGACTTAAAAATGCTTGTCCGGACAACTCCTCGTACAGTTTCTGTCTGATTCACTTTAAACTTGGCAGAAGTGTTCATTAGGAGCTGTAGATGTGCAAGACACACATTTTGTAAAAATTCCATCAAGAATTACTGAGATATTGCCCCTGATTTGACTTAAAAATGCTTGTCCGGACAACTCCTCCTACAGTTTCTGTCTGATTCACTTGTCCGGACAACTCCTCCTACAATTTCAGTCCGATTCGCTTTATACTTGGCAGAAGTGTCCATTTGGAGTTGTAGATGTGCAAGACACACATTTTGTAAAAATTCCATCAAGAATTACCGAGTTATTGCCCCTGATTTGACTAAAAAATGCTTGTCCGGACAACTTCTCCTACAGTTTCTGTCTGATTCACTTTAAGGAGGTCTTTTCTGTCATATGTATAGTTGGCCAACATTATGCGAAAAGGCACCTTTGGACATTTGCAACAGGCGTGGATCCAGACCAGCCGCTGTGTCTCAGACATATTGTCAGATCATGGTCTACACTTTTTTACACTCATTTAGTTTTGTGTCCAATTAAATTGATACTTTGCATAAATATTCACCAGGAGCAGTAGAGGTTCAAGATGCATTTTTCTCAAATGTTTGCCAAATTAATTACCCCTGAATTTACTCAAAACTTCTTGTCCAGAGAACTATTCCTTCAGTTTAAGTCTTATTCACTTGATATTTGTCATGATATTCACCAGGAGCAGTAGATGTGCAAAGCACAAATTTCATGAGTGTTGGCCTAATGATTACGGAGTTATTGCCCCTAAATTGACATTGCAGAGTTATTGCCCCTGTGACATGAAATATAGGGGCGGGGGTATTTATCACCTTTAGTGATAGTTATTCTAGTTTTTACATTATCAAAGACAGATTCCATCATTTGAGTTGCATTTAAATTGTTGTCTGCAAATGCTTTCAGTTTGGACAAGTCTACATTTTTTTCGTGTGGTAAAGGATTAAATGATGATTTCTGTCTTTGATGGGATCGAAAACATTATGGGAAAATGAGAAAATGCTGGTTACCAGCATTTTCTCCCTTTCCCACAATGTTTCCAAAAGCCTCCATTCTCATGGTCGTTAAAACATGGGAATGTGTGGTGAAGAGTTGAAGAATTTTCTCCTTGTATCATTATGTTTCTGTCAGCAAAAGCCAATGGAGTGAAATGAAACATTATTGAGATGAACAAAGTACCTAACTCTTTACCTAAAGACAAAATTTTAGACTTGTCCAAATTGAAAGTAACTGCAGACAACAAAATAAATGCAACTAAAAAATTAAAATTTGTTATGGGAAGGGTAGAAAACACTGTAGGAAAAGGAGAAAATATTGGTTACCAGCATTTTCTCCTTTTTCCACAATGTTTTCAAAGGCTTTGTTCTTGAGGGTCGTTAAAACCTGGGATTGTGTAGCAAAGGTTAAAAGATATAGAAAATATTGTGGGAACAGGAGCAATTTCTAGGATCAACTGCTATATTTGTTCAACAATGTTTTTTAAAAGTTTTGCAGAAGTAAATTCACATTTAAACAGTAATAGGTTACCATTTTACCATACCAGATCTTAGATTTGTCCAACTTTGGCATTTGTTGAAGACAAATAATTGGCTCAGATGATTGGATTTGTCTTACGATAGGGAGAAAATAATTTGAGATAGGGAGAAAATGCTGGTAGCTTTTCCCCACAATATTTTTCAGACGCGTGATTCCCCAGAGTCCGTAAAACACAACTTTCTGTGGTAAAGGGCTTATTTACTCCATGTTATCATATTTGAGTGCGAAAATTACAGTCCAATAAACTGACATGCTCAAGTGTTGCCTAAGCAAACATTTCTGTGCATGTGGTCTTTTCAAATACTATTACATGTTTTAGCTCATTTGAGCATGTTTTCACGTTTGTCCTTCATTATGACCTTGAAGACAAGACCCAGGAAGTACCGCATTAATCATTTAGATTAATTAAACTGGAGGAAAAAAGACTTTCATGATAAAACATGAATAACCCCCTTTAACCCTTTACCAAACGACAAAATTTTAGACCGGTCCAAATTGATACCATTTGCAGATGACAAATTAATTGTGGCTCAAATGACGGAATTTGTCTGTGATGGGGTAGAAAGCATTGTGGGAAAAGGAGAAAATGCTGGTTATCAGCATTTTCTCCTTTTCCCACTATGTTTTCAAAGGTCTTATTTTTGTGGGTTGTTAAAACTCAGGATTGTGTGGTAAAGAATTAATACTCGACCATCTTGTATATTAGTTCATTTTGAAATGGTTTACAACTGCATTTTTGACTATGATCTCTTTCACAGAAGAAAAAAATTTCATTTGTCCAAATGGGAAGCATTTGCCGACAATATAGTAAATGTGGCTCAATTTATTAGATTTAATTTTGAAAGGCTTGAAAACATTGTGGGAAAGGAAGGTATTGCTAGTTACCAGCATTTTCTTCTATTCCCACAATGCTTTTGAGGGCTTCTTCTCCAGGGTTGTTAGGATTTTGGTTGAAGTAACCCCTTTTTTGCAGAAACAGTGCAGGTATACACATTGACTAAACTCTTTACCACACAATCCTCACCTTAATCTGAAGAAAAAGGCTTCGAAAAATGCAGCATTTTTTCCTTTTCCCACAATGTTTGCTACCCTGCTGAGGACAACGTCTGCAAATGCTATACATTTGGACAAGTCTAAAATTTTATTGTTTGGTAAAGTCTCGGTTATAATCAAACAGAAATGTCCAAATTGAAAGGATTTGCAGACGAAAATTAAATATAGGTCAAATGATGGAATATGCCACTAAAAAGATAGAAAACATTGTGAGAAAAGGAGAAAATGCGGGTTACCCACATTTTCTCCTTTTCCCACAATGTTTCTAATAACCTACTTTCTCAGGGTTGTTAACTCTTAACCAAACAACAAATTTTTTAGACTAGTCCGAATTGAAAGCATTTGCAGACAAATGTATCTCAAAAACTGAAGTTTGTTTCGGGAAGGTTAGAAAAACATTGTGGGAAAAGGAGAAAATGCTGGTTACCATCATTTTCTCCTTTTCCCACAATGTTTTCAAAAGGCTTCTTTTTCAGGGTCCTTAAAAGTCGGGATTGTGTGGTAAATGGTTAAAAGGGTTAATGAATGTATTCCAATAGTCTTAGTAAGTGCAATGCCAACAAGTACATTGTCTGTTGGGGTCATTTGTTTTACAGTACAAATGTACCATAATTCCTTTTTTGTCCCAAAAAGCAAAACACTTACAGTTTTAGAGGTGCTTTTAACTACTTCTTTTTCAAAAGTTGGTGGACAGACAGCCTGAAACATTTCCTACTGGAGCCTATGGTGTCATGTGTTTTTATCCCTTTAATACTAGTTCCCCAGCGTATCTTTGCTGGTTATAGGTACAACATCTTCGTAACAATTGTAGGACATGGGGCTAGCCCCCCATCTACTAAATGTAAGTTTGCTGGTTTAACCCTTTACCGCACGATGCCGCCTTTTGACTCCCCAGGGAAAGAAACCTTTTGAAAACATTGTGGGAAAAGGAGAAAATGCTGGTAACCAGCATTTTCTCCTTTTCCCACAATGTTTTCTACCCTATCAAAGAAAAATTGCACCATGTGAGCCACATAGAAATTGTCGTCTGCAAATGCTTTCAATTTGGACAAGGCTAAAATTTTGTCGTCTGGTAAAGGGTTAAGGAGGGATAGTCACCTAAGACCTAACATTATAAAAACAGAAATGACTTTCTTGTTGGCTTCAAGCTTATCGTTGTTGCATTTCAACAGGTCCCTCACTAACAGGGCAATGACACTAGTATCGGTAATCTGTTGTTAGTCTACTTTTTCTGTGCATAGATGCACTTCAGTCTGCAAATGTAATTGTAAAGTTTAAGAAAGGACGAATCAAATTGGTCTTTGATAGTCAAAATTAGTAATTCTGACTTAGTATAAATCTATGGCCAGATATTAACCCTTAGAGTGCAAAATGATTGATTGATTGTATGGTGTTTAATGCCATTTTCAGCATTATTTCAGTTACGTTGCAGCAGCCAGTGTACCTATCCATGCTTTTCCTGGAGTTTCTGTTACCAGTACTCTGCACAATATTCTTTCCAAACCACTGGCTGCTGAGTGCAAAATGAACCAAACATGTTTCCAAATATGACCCCAGTAAGTGGAATTTCAGGGTTGCTTTTGTCCAGGGTGACTCTGCAAAGTGAATATTGTAGATCAAAGATCAGACTGTGTGTCTAATCTTGATTTTCACTGGTCACAACAGTAACTTAAGTTGTGAGAGGGGCTTTAAGGGTTAATACATTTCAGGTCAGTGTCAGAATTTTGACATCAAGCTCATGTTACCCACCTTGACCAGTCAAATTCAGTATCTGATCTTTCACTTGCTGTGGTGTTAATGTTATTTCATTGGCCATTTATTTTTATACAGTAGCAAAATATCCCAAATCTAGAATTATTGTAATTATTGTATTTAGACCTTCCCTTTGAGCCTAAAGTTCATCCAGAAACATGAAAATACAAATATTTGCTGCTGTATGACTGATTTAGTAATATTAACCCTTTAAGCCTGGAATAAACAAAACATGTTGGTCATGCTCTGGCAAAAGGGGGCTTAATGCACCTCCATGATCCATGATACCAATCAAGCCATCACATAAATATGGATCCATAACACCTACTTTTTAGCTCCACTGGCCGAAGGCCAGCGGGCTTATGTCATGGCCCGGTGTCCGTCGTGCGTCCGTCCGTCCGTGCGTCCGGTCGTCCGTCCGTCCGTCCGTCCGTCCGTCCGTGCGTTAACTTTTATTTCAAACATCTTCTTCTCTGAAACTACCCATCCGATTTTCACGAAACTTCACAGAAATGATCCTGACATGGTCCTCTTCAGAATTTCTTGAAAGAATTTGATTCCTTCAAAAACTCTGGTTGCCATGGCAACAAAACTGAAAAATATTGGAAATCTTTAAAAATCTTCTTGTCTGAAACCATAAGGCATAGGGCTACCAAATTTGGCATGTAGCTTTATGTAGTAGACCTCTATCAAGTTTCTTCAAATTATAGCCCTGGGGTCAAAATTGGCTCTGCCCCAGGGGTCACAAGTTTTACATAGGCTTATATAGAGAAAACTTTAAAAATCTTCTTGTCTGAAACCATAAGGCATAGGGCTACCAAATTTGGCATGTAGCTTTATGTAGTAGACCTCTATCAAGTTTCTTCAAATTATAGCCCTGGGGTCAAAATTGGCTCTTCCCCAGGGGTCACAAGTTTTACATAGGCTTATATAGAGAAAACTTTAAAAATCTTCTTGTCTGAAACCATAAGGCATAGGGCTACCAAATTTGGCATGTAGCTTTATGTAGTAGACCTCTATCATGTTTCTTGAAATTATAGCCCTGGGGTCAAAATTGGCTCTTCCCCAGGGGTCACAACTTTTATACATAGGCTTATATAGAGAAAACTTTAAATATCTTCTTGTCTGAAACCATAAGGCCTAGAGCTACCAAATTTGGCATTTAGCTTGATCTAGTTGGAGTCTACCAAAAGTGTCCAAAGTATAGTCCTGGGGTCAATTTGGCCTCATACTTGGAGGGGGGGGTTCACAAGATTTACATAGGCTTACATAGGGAAAACTTTTAAATCTTGGTGTACACAGCCATAAGGCTTAGGCTACCAAATTTTGCATATAATTATAGCATTATTTAGTGGACAGTTACAAAGAGGGCCCAAGTTACAGCTCTAGGATCAAGTTTGGCCCTGCACCAGGGATCACAAGTTTTACATGGGTTTATGGAGTGAAAAGTTCAGAAACCATCTTGTTACCAGCCATAAGGCCAAGAATTCCCACATTTGGCATGTTATTCTTCTAATACAATATTCCCCATTTAGTCAGACTGTAGCCATGAGGTCAAAGTTTTATAAGGGCTTATATAGTGAAGACTTTTCTTCGTGGTTTATATTTATAAGCCAGTGGAGCGATACAGGGCCATCATGGCCCTCTTGTTTTAACAACCGACTTAATCATGAGGTAGACTGGTCCTTTCACATGCAGAAAATTGGCCAATAGTGAAAAGTTTCGGCCTAGGTCAGCCTGTGCAGGCTGACCTGGGTCGAGACTTTTTGCAGATACATTAAGTCCCCTTTTCACAGAGCATGGTTCACATAGTTTTAGTCTAGAAATAAGACTAATAACTGCATTTTCAAGGTGCTCTTGTTTAGAATGTCTCAGTAAAGCTGACAGTGCAGATCAAAGATCAGACCAGACATTTTATGCAGTTTGAGCTTGACCTACACTGGCCACAAACACAGCTAAAGTAGAGGGTTAATGCAAAAGATAAAAGCTAACAAAAATGTAGGTTAAGGGGTTTTTTTTTTTTCACAAATTAACAGGAAACATTCATTTACAGATGCTGTGGGGGACATACTTTGATTAATGGAGTCTAGTGGGTTATAATAAGATATAGCCTGCTTTGTCAACAAAAAGCTGTCAGTGGAGTGTTGTTATCATTCACCACCAGTGTGCCATGTTCTGAAAAAGGGGCTTAATGCATCTGTAAAAAGTATCAACTCAGGTCAGCCTGCACAGGCTGAGCTGGCTGGAAAATTTTTGCTATGGTCAATTTTCTGCAGGTCAAAGGACCACTGTACCTTATGATACAGTCATTTTCAGAGAAAATGGATTTCATGGATCTATCATTATATGATGACTTGCTTGGAATAATGGATCACGCAGATGCATTAAGCCCCCTTTTGCCAAAGCATGGCTCACCTATTTTACTGTTGGAAGATGTGAGTGGATGTTGAAGCCAGCATTTCTAGAGCGTCACAGTTAAAGCCACTGCCATATTTGTAATGGTAAATTGCCTGGAAAATAGCATTTCTTGGACGATTTGTTTCATGCCTCAGTGGTCTGGTGGGATATTAGAAATCCTTGGGTTCAGATTTAAAAAAAAAAAACTGCCAGCATTTTTCTGCCAAGATGCTTTGTTTTACAAGCATTTGTTTTGCAGAAAATAGAAGCATCTACAGTAACTGACCAAAAAATGCAGTTTTTAATGTCATAGATATATATATCATTCTTTTCCTTTACTCTGTACCAAATGACAAAATTTTAGACTGGTCCAAATTCAAAGCATTTGTAGACGACAATTTAGATGTGGCTCAAAAATTGAAATTTGTTTTAGGTAGGGCAGAAAACATTGTGGGAAAAGGAGAAAATGCTGGTTACCAGCATTTTCTCCTTTTCCCACAATGTTTTCAAAAGGCTTCTTTCTCAGTCGTTAAAAGTCGGGATTGTGTGGTACTTAAGGGTTAACTGATCTTTTTCTCCTAAAAGAGACATAGATTAGCATCCTCCACAAACAGGTGACTTTATCTAACATGTAGGAGACAAATTTCAGCATTTGAGCAACACAACATCAGATTTATGGTCTGCCAATGCTTTCAATTCAGACAAGCCTAAAATTCTGTTGTATATTAAAGATACATCCTTACAGCCAGAGAGGAAAAGAAGGTTGTAAAGAACTGATGGACTGTAGAATGGTTCCAGATAAACTACCGATATGTATTGTGTAAGGGATAAATACATTGTATTGGAATTCTTTAATTTAAAACTGGAAATATCACAACAGTGATTTCTTTGATGGCCCCAAGAAAATGAAATGCATTTGGTAGTAATCTATACAACCTTACAACCGTCAAGGGCAACATTTGGCATGAAGGTACCAGAATGATTATAGTTTGATAACATAAAGATGAAATGGGCAAAAAAAACTGGCTAAAAAACCAGTACAGATGTATCTTTAAGGAGTTAAGCAAGGCCTTCCTTTTTGCAAAGGTTTTCATTACAAGCTCAATACATTGACCTTTGAAGAAGAAATAAAGGCCAACAGACAATAAATGCTGTTATCACTGTTTAACTGATTTGCCTGCATGTCGTGGCAGGTTTATAGTTTTTATTGACATGATTATAGCAGTAATTTACCGTGTAACAGCTTGAACTTTGCAGATAAATTGTCTGGGTTTGACAAAAAAAAAAAGCATTGAAGTAAGATTGGTTAAGGGTTATTAGCAGGGACGTGATTTTTTTCCTTCTTTAAGAGGAAACCTAAAAACTGAAATAATGTATTTACTGGGGGGGGGGGGGATAAGGAGTATTTTCATCCCCTCTCATAGTTTATCAATCACACCCCTGTCAGGGGCATAGCTAGCTAAAAATAAAGTTAAGTGCAAAAATTATACCAAAAGTATTTCCCATGTGCCATAAAATCCTGATTGAAACTCTTTCAAGGAAAAGGACATTTTAAAACATGGTGGGAAAAGAAGAAAATGCTGGTAACCAGCATTTTCTCCCTTTACCACAATGTTTTTTTTAACCATTTGGAAGAAAACTTCCTAATTTCTGTCAAATTTAATTTGGAGTCTACAAATTCTTCCAATTTGGACCAGTCTGAAATTTTTTTGTTCGGAAAGGGTTTACTGAGGTGCAAAGAGGAGAGGTGAATTTTCCAGGAGGGCCAGGAGAGCCTTCCTCCGGAAAATTGTTTAATTCTAGATGCTGTATGGTGGCATCTGATGATCTTTTTTTGCAAAGTTTTCTTTTTTTTTTTGCAAAGTTTACACAACTGTATTTTTGCGTACAGGCAGCTGCGCCTTTGCGTGTATGATTAGATGTAGCACTTCATGGCTAGGTTCTACGGAAAATGAAAAAAAAAAGTACAAGTACTGCTTTACTACAAAAAAATGTGGTCTGCAGGAGGTACAAATAATTCTGTAATGTATTCTAGGCTCATGCATACTGAAGGCATTTGCAGACCACAACTGAGTAGGGGATAGGAATCATTTCTACCTCTTTATCACACAATCCTGAGGTTTACCAACCCAGATGGAGAAGGATTTTGAAAACAAAGTGGGAGAAGGAGAAAATGCTGGTAACCAGCTTTTTCTCCTTTTCCCACAATGTTTTCTGTCCTGTCAAAATGAGAAATTATCATTTGAGCTAGATTGAAAATGTCGTCTGCAAATGTTTTCAATTGGTCGCATCCAAAATTTTATTGTGTGGTAAAGAGTTAAAAGGGAAAAAGAAAAAGGAAAAAAAGAGTAAATACTCCTTTTCCCACATTTTTTCCAAAAGCAGTCATATTAAGAAGACTTGATAATTTGGTTAAGGTTTAGTCTAACTCAAATCGTCTTTTATCACATTGTTCATGGTCATATTTTGGGGGACCAGAAATAGAAAAAGCCATGATATTTTGTGAGAAGGTTTAATCAAATATTAACCCTTTACCACACAATCCCAAGTTTTACCAACCCTGAGGAAGAAGCCTTTTTGAAAACATTGTGGGAAAAGGAGAAAATTCTGGTAACCAGCATTTTCTCCTTTTCCCACAATGTTTTCAACCCTATCAAAGACATATTCCATCATTTGAGCCATATTGAAATTTTCGTCTACAAATGCTTTTAATTTGGACAAGTACAAATTTTTCTCGTGTGATACAGAGTTAAGAGATACGGTAGGTTTAAATCTTTTACAACACAATCATGTGATTTTCTGATGATGGATAGGAACGTTTTTGAAAACATTTTGGGAAAAAGAGAAACTGCTGGAATTTCACTTAATCTTTCCACAATATTTTCTAGCCTTTAACCTAAAGACAATTCATTTATTTGAACAACATTTCATTCTACCATCTTCTAATGCTTTCAATTTGGACATTGTTGTCTGCTGTCTGCCTTTGAAAACATTGTTGGAAAAGGAGAAGATGCTGGTAACCAGCATTTTCTCATTTTACCACAATGCTTTCTACTCTATGACAGAAATTTCATAGTTACACTTAATTTGTCATCTGCAATTTGACACTCAGTTTAGGCAAACTTCCTCTTCCCTCTCACCTTTGATGCCTGTGAGAAAAGTAGTCAGTGGCATGGAAAGAGAGTTGTGTCAGTGCTGGTGTGAGAAAGCCAAGAAACACTTGTGAAGATGCACTGACTGCCATGATATGACCAAAGCTGTTAAAACGGTGTTAAACTCCCGATACAAACAAATTGTCATCTACAAATGCTTTCATTTTTGATAAGTCTAAAATTTTTAGCTCACCTGAGCACATAGTGCTCAGGGTGAGCTATTGTGATCGATCGTTGTCCGGCGTCCGTCCGTCCGTCCGTGTGTCCGTCCGTCCGTGAACAATTACTTAAAAAATCTTCTCCTCTGAAACCGCCTAACAGATTTCAGTGAAACTTAACAGAAATGATCCGTAGGTGATGCACTTTCAAAATACTTCAAAGATTTGAATTCCATGAAGAACTCTGGTTGCCATGGCAACCGAGAGAAAAAACTTTAAAAATCTTCTTGTCCCAAACTGTAAGGGCTAGAGCTCTCATATTTGGCATGTAGTATCATCTAGTGGCCCTCTACCAAAATACTTCAAATTATGGCTCTAGTCTTGAAAATGGCCCTATGTTGTGGGTTCTCGGATTTCACATAGAGATAAAGAAGGAAATCTATAAAAATCTTCTTGTCCCAAACCTTAAGGGCTAGAGCTTTCATATTTGGCATGTAGCATCATCTAGTGACCCTCTACCAAAAGACTTCAAATTATGGCCCTAGTCTTGAAAATGGCCGTATGTTGTGGGTTCTCGGATTTCACATAGAAATAAAGAAGGAAATCTTTAAAAATCTTCTTGTCGCAAACCATAAGGGCTAGAGCTCTCATATATGGCATGTAGTATCATCTAGTGGCCCTCTACCAAAATACTTCAAATAATGGCCTTAGTGTGGAAATTGGCCCTATGTTGTGGGTTCTCGGATTTCACATAGAGATAAAGAAGGAAATCTGTAAAAATCTTCTTGTCCCAAACCATAAGGGCTAGAGTTCTCATATATGGCATGTAGTATCATCTAGTGGCCCTCTACCAAAATACTTCAAATAATGGCCCTAGTGTGGAAATTGGCCGTATGTTGTGGGTTCTCGGATTTCACATAGAGATAAAGAAGGAAATATGTAAAAATCTTCTTGTCCCAAACCGTAAGGGCCAGAGCTGTCATATTTGGCATGTAGCATCATCTAGTGGCCCTCTACCAAAATACTTCAAATTACGGCCCTAGTGTTGAAAATGGCCCTATGTTGTGGGTTCTCGGATTTCACATAGAGATAAAGAAGGAAATCTTTAAAAATCTTCTTGTCTCAACCCTTAAGGGCTAGAGCTTTCATATTTGGCATGTAGCATCATCTAGTGACCCTCTACCAAAATACTTCAAATTATGGCTCTAGTCTTGAAAATGGCCCTATGTTGTGGGTTCTCGGATTTCACATAGAGATAAAGAAGGAAATCTTTAAAAATCTTCTTGTCCCAAACCATAAAGGCTAGAGCTCTCATATATGGCATGTAGCATCATCTAGTGGCCCTCTACCAAAATACTTCAAATTACGGCCCTAGTGTTTAAAATGGCCCTATGTTGTGGGTTCTCGGATTTCACATAGAGATAAAGAAGGAAATCTTTAAAAATCTTCTTGTCCCAAATCATAAGGGCTAGAGCTCTCATATATAGCATGAAGTATCATCTAGTGGCCCTCTACCAAAATACTTCAAATTATGGCCCTAGTGTTGAAAATGGCCCTATGTTGTGGGTTCTCGGATTTCACATAGAGATAAAGAAGGAAATCTTTAAAAATCTTCTTGTCCCAAATCATAAGGGCTAGAGCTTTCATATTTGGCATGTAGCATCATCTAGTGACCCTCCTCCAAAATACATGAAATTATGGCCCTAGTGTTGAAAATGGCCCTATGTTGTGGGTTCTCGTATTTCACATAGAGATAAAGAAGGAAATCTTTAAAAATCTTCTTGTCCCAAACCGTAAGGGCTAGAGCTTTCATATTTGGCATGTACCATCATCTAGTGACCCTCTACCAAAATACTTCAAATTATGGCCCTAGTGTTGAAAATGGCCCTATGTTGTGGGTTCTCGGATTTCACATAAAAATAAAGAAGGAAATCTTTAAAAATCTTCTTGTCTCAAACCTTAAGGGCTAGAGCTTTCATATTTGGCATGTAGCATCATCTAGTGACCCTCTACCAAAATATTCAAATTATGGCCCTAGTGTTGAAAATGGCCCTATGTTGTGGGTTCTCGGATTTCACATAAAAATAAAGAAGGAAATCTTTAAAAATCTTCTTGTCTCAAACCTTAAGGGCTAGAGCTTTCATATTTGGCATGTAGCATCATCTAGTGACCCTCTACCAAACTACTTCAAATTATGGCCCTAGTCTTGAAAATGGCCCTATGTTGTGGGTTCTTGGATTTCACATAGAGATAAAGAAGGAAATCTTTAAAAATCTTCTTGTCCCAAACCATAAGGGCTAGAGCCCTCATATATGGCATGTAGTATCATCTAGTGGCCCTCTACCAAAATACTTCAAATAATGGCCCTAGTGTGGAAATTGGCCCTATGTTGTGGGTTCTCGGATTTCACATAGAGATAAAGAAGGAAATCTTTAAAAATCTTCTTGTCCCAAACCGTAAGGGCTAGAGCTTTCATATATGGCATGTAGTATCATCTAGTGGCCCTCTACAAAAATACTTCAAATTATGGCCCTAGTTTGAAAATGGCCGTATGTTGTGGGTTCTCGGATTTCACATAGAGATAAAGAAGGAAATCTTTAAAAATCTTCTTGTCCCAAACCATAAGGGCTAGAGCTCTCATATATGGCATGTAGTATCATCTAGTGGCCCTCTACCAAAAGACTTCAAATAATGGCCCTAATGTGGAAAATGGCCCTATGTTGTGGGGTCTCAGATTTCACATAGAGATAAAGAAGGAAATCTTTAAAAATCTTCTTGTCCCAAATCATAAGGGCTAGAGCTCTCATATATGGCATGTAGTATCATCTAGTGGCCCTCTACCAAAATACTTCAAATTATGGCCCTAGTGTTGAAAATGGCCCTATGTTGTGGGTTCTCGGATTTCACATAGAGATAAAGAAGGAAATCTGTAAAATTCTTCTTGTCCCAAACCGTAAAGGCTAGACCTTTCATATTTGGCATGTAGCATCATCCAATGACCCTCTACCAAAATACTTCAAATTATGGCCCTAGTGTTGAAAATGGCCCTATGTTGTGGGTTCTAGGATTTCACATAGAAATAAAGAAGGAAATCTTTAAAAATCTTCTTGTCCCAAACCATAAGGGCTAGAGCTCTCATATATGGCATGTAGCATCATCTAGTGGCCCTCTACCAAAATACTTCAAATTATGGCCCTAGTTTGAAAATGGCCCTATGTTGTGGGTTCTCGGATTTCACATAGAGATAAAGAAGGAAATCTTTAAAAATCTTCTTGTCCCAAACCTTAAGGGCTAGAGCTTTCATATTTGGCATGTAGCATCATCTAGTAACCCTCTACCAAAATACTTTAAATAATGGCCCTAGTCTTGAAAATGGCCCTATGTTGTGGGTTCTTGGATTTCACATAGAGATAAAGGTGGAAATCTTTAAAAATCTTCTTGTCCCAAACCATAAAGGCTAGAGCTCTCATATATGGCATGTAGTATCATCTAGTGGCCCTCTACCAAAATACTTCAAATAATGGCCCTAGTGTTGAAATTGGCCCTATGTTGTGGGTTCTCGGATTTCACATAGAGATAAAGAAGGAAATCTGTAAAAATCTTCTTGTCCCAAAGTGTAAGGGCTAGAGCTTTCATATTTGGCATGTAGCATCATCTAGTGGCCCTCTACCAAAATACTTCAAATTATGGCCCTAGTTTGAAAATGGCCGTATGTTGTGGGTTCTCGGATTTCACATAGAGATAAAGAAGGAAATCTTTAAAAATCTTCTTGTCGCAAACCATAAGGGCTAGAGCTCTCATATATGGCATGTAGTATCATCTAGTGGCCCTCTACCAAAATACTTCAAATAATGGCCCTAGTATGGCAATTGGCCGTATGTTTTGGGTTCTCGCATTTCACATAGAGATACATGTAAAGAAGGAAATATGTAAAAATCTTCTTGTCCCAAACCGTAAGGGCCAGAGCTCTCATATTTGGCATGTAGCATCATCTAGTGGCCCTCTACCAAAATACTTCAAATTATGGCCCTAGTGTTGAAAATGGCCCTATGTTGTGGGTTCTTGGATTTCACATAGAGATAAAGAAGGAAATCTGTAAAAATCTTCTTGTCCCAAACCTTAAGGGCTAGAGCTTTCATATTTGGCATGTAGCATCATCTAGTGACCCTGCTCCAAAATATGTTAAATTATGGCCCTAGTGTTGAAAATGGCCCTATTTTGTGGGTTCTCGGATTTCACATAGAGATAAAGAAGGAAATCTTTAAAAATCTTATTGTCCCAAACCATAAGGGCTAGAGCTCTGATATATGGCATGTAGTATCATCTAGTGGCCCTCTACCAAAATTCTTCAAATAATGGCCCTAGTGTGGAAAATGGCCCTATGTTGTGGGTTCTCGGATTTCACATAGAGGTAAAGAAGGAAATCTGTAAAAATCTTCTTGTCTCAAACCGTAAGGGCTAGAGCTTTCATATTTGGCATGTAGCATCATCTAGTGGCCCTCTACCAAAATACTTCAAACCATGGCCCTAGTTTGAAAATGGCCCTATGTTGTGGGTTCTCAGATTTCACATGGAGATTAAGAAGGAAATCTTTAAAAATCTTCTTGTCCCAAACCATAAGGGCTAGAGCTCTCATATATAGCATGTAGTATCATCTAGTGGCCTAGTGACCCTGCTCCAAAATATGTTAAATTATGGCCCTAGTGTTGAAAATGGCCCTATTTTGTGGGTTCTCGGATTTCACATAGAGATAAAGAAGGAAATCTTTAAAAATCTTCTTGTCCCAAACCATAAGGGCTAGAGCTCTCATATATGGCATGTAGTATCATCTAGTGGCCCTCTACCAAAATACTTCAAATAATGGCCCTAGTGTTGAAAATGGCCCTATGTTGTTGGTTCTCGGATTCCACATAATGATAAAGAAGGAAATCTGTAAAAATCTTCTTGTCCCAAACCTTAAGGGCTAGAGCTTTCATATTTGGCATGTAGCATCATCTAGTGACCTTCTTCCAAAATACGTCAAATTATGGCCCTAGTGTTGAAAATGGCCCTATGTTGTGGGTTCTCGGATTTCACATAGAGATAAAGAAGGAAATCTGTAAAAATCTTCTTGTCCCAAACCATAAGGGCTAGAGCTCTCATATATGGCATGTAGTATCATCTAGTGGCCCTCTACAAAAATACTTCAAATTATGGCCCTAATGTGGAAAATGGCCCTATGTTGTGGGTTCTCGGATTTCACATAGAGATAAAGAAGGAAATCTTTAAAAATCTTCTTGTCCCAAATCATAAGGGCTAGAGCTCTCATATATGGCATGTAGTATCATCTAGTGGCCCTCTACCAAAATACTTCAAATTATGGCCCTAGTGTTTAAAATGGCCCTATGTTGTGGGTTCTCGGATTTCACATAGAGATAAAGAAGAAAATCTTTAAGAATCTTCTTGTCCCAAATCATAAGGGCTAGAGCTCTCATATATGGCATGTAGCATCATCTAGTGGCCCTCTACCAAAATACTTCAAATTATGGCCCTAGTCTTGAAAATGGCCCTATGTTGTGGGTTCTCGGATTTCACATAGAGATAAAGAAGGAAATCTGTAAAAATCTTCTTGTCCCAAACCTTAAGGGCTAGAGCTTTCATATTTGGCATGTAGCATCATCTAGTGGCCCTCTACCAAAATACTTCAAATAATGGCCCTAGTGTGGAAATTGGCCCTATGTTGTGGGTTCTCGGATTTCACATAGAGATAAAGAAGGAAATCTGTAAAAATCTTCTTGTCCCAAACCGTAAGGGCTAGAGCTTTCATATTTGGCATGTAGCATGATCTAGTGGCCCTCTACCAAAATACTTCAAATTATGGGCCCAGTTTGAAAATGGCCCTATGTTGTGGGTTCTCGGATTTCACATAGAGAGAAAGAAGGAAATCTTTAAAAATCTTCTTGTCCCAAACCGTAAGGGCTAGAGCTCTCATATATGGCGTGTAGTATCATCTAGTGGCCCTCTACCAAAATACTTCAAATAATGGCCCTAGTGTGGAAATTGGCCCTATGTTGTGGGTTCTCGGACTTCACATAGAGATAAAGAAGAAAATCTGTAAAAATCTTCTTGTCCCAAACCGTAAGGGCTAGAGCTTTCATATTTGGCATGTAGCATCATCTAGTGGCCCTCTACCAGAACCCTTCAAATTATGGCCCTAGTGTTGAAAATGGCCCTATGTTGTGGGTTCTCAGATTTCACATAGAGATAAAGAAGGAAATCTTTAAAAATCTTCTTGTCCCAAACCATAAAGGCTAGAGCTCTCATATATGGCATGTAGTATCATCTAGTGGCCCTCTACCAAAATACTTCAAATAATGGCCCTAGTGTGGAAAATGGCCCTATGTTGTGGGTTCTCGGATTTCACATAGAGATAAAGAAGGAAATCTTTAAAAATCTTCTTGTCCCAAATCATAAGGGCTAGAGCTCTCATATATGGCATGTAGTATCATCTATTGGCCCTCTACCAAAATACTTCAAATTATGGCCCTAGTGTTGAAAATGGTCCTATGTTGTGGGTTCTCAGAT
Source organism: Tridacna gigas (assembly GCA_945859785.2). Taxonomy (NCBI): domain Eukaryota; kingdom Metazoa; phylum Mollusca; class Bivalvia; order Cardiida; family Cardiidae; genus Tridacna; species Tridacna gigas. Next base: position 13,315,806 of record OX244031.2, on the reverse strand, counting down.
TTCACATAGAGATAAAGAAGGAAATCTTTAAAAATCTTCTTGTCCCAAATCAAAAGGGCTAGAGCTCTCATATATGGCATGTAGTATCATCCAGTGGCCCTCTACCAAAATACTTCAAATAATGGCCCTAGTGTTGAAAATGGCCCTATGTTGTGGGTTCTCGGATTTCACATAGAGATAAAGAAGGAAATCTTTAAAAATCTTCTTGTCCCAAACCATAAGGGCTAGAGCTTTCATATTTGGCATGTAGCATCATCTAGTGACCCTCTACCAGAATACTTCAAATTATGGCCCTAGTGTTGAAAATGGCCCTATGTTGTGGGTTCTCGGATTTCACATAGAGATAAAGAAGGAAATCTTTAAAAATCTTCTTGTCCCAAACCATAAGGGCTAGAGCTCTCATATATGGCATGTAGTATCATCTAGTGGCCCTCTACCAAAATTCTTCAAATAATGGCCCTAGTGTGGAAATTGGCCCTATGTTGTGGGTTCTCGGATTTCACATAGAGATAAAGAAGGAAATCTGTAAAAATCTTCTTGTCCCAAACCTTAAGGGCTAGAGCTTTCATATTTGGCATGGAGCATCATCTAGTGGCCCTCTACCAAAATACTTCAAATTATGGCCCTAGTTTGAAATTGGCCGCATGTTATGGGTTCTCGGATTTCACATAGAGATAAAGAAGGAAATCTTTAAAAATCTTCTTGTAGCAAACCATAAGGGCTAGAGCTCTCATCTATGGCATGTAGTATCATCTAGTGGCCCTCTACCAAAATACTTCAAATTATGGCCCTAGTGTTGAAAATGGCCCTATGTTGTGGGTTCTCGGATTTCACATAGAGATAAAGAAGGAAATCTTTAAAAATCTTCTTGTCCCAAACCATAAGGGCTAGAGCTCTCATATATGGCATGTAGTATCATCTAGTGGCCCTCTACCAAAATACTTCAAATTATGGCCCTAGTGTTGAAATTGGCCCTATGTTGTGGGTTCTCGGATTTCACATAGAGATAAAGAAGGAAACCTGTAAAAATCTTCTTGTCCCAAAGCGTAAGGGCTAGACCTTTCATATTTGGCATGTAGCATCATCTAGTGACCCTCTACCAAAATACTTCAAATTATGGCCCTGGTGTTAAAAGTTGACCCTATGTTGTGGGTTCTCGGATTTCACATGGAGATAAAGAAGGAAATCTGTAAAAATCTTCTTGTCCCAAACCATAAGGGCTAGAGCTTTCATATTTGGCATGTAGCATTATGGTGTTGAGCTGAGTTGCATTTCAGGTGAGCGATTTAGGACCATTATGGTCCTCTTGTTGTCATTTGGTAAAGAGTTAAATTCCAATAGTGATTAAATCCAAACCAGTTAGGGGTACTTGATGTGTAAAAACTTGTTAATATTATCATTTGTATTGGGTAAAGTTTATCAGAATGTGAAAATAATAGTGGACAGGGAGGTGTGAGTTAACCCTTTACCAGACGACAAAATTACAGCCTTGTCCAAATTGAAAGCATTTGCAGACGAACATTTCAGTGTGGTTCAAATGGTGCAACTTTTCTTTGATAGGGTAGAAAATATTGTGGGAAAAGGAGAAAATGCTGGTTACCAGCATTTTCTCCTTTTCCCACAATGTTTTCAAAAGGCTTCTTTCCCAGGGGCGTCAAAAGGAGTCATTGTGCAGTAAAGGGTTAATACCGAAACACCTGAATGCTTTCTTAGTTACTGGGGACGTTTTAAGTTGCAGGGCTTCTTATTGAATATCAATATTAGCTGAATAATGATATAGCGGAGGCTAAGTGATTGAAAACATTAATAGTTGATCATGTTTACAGATGAAATTGAAGATAGCTTCATAAAGACTTATTTTTTTATATAATTGTCAGGTGGACAATCGATTTTTGCATTCGTTAAAGTCGAGTAAAATATGTCAGGGTTGAAGTGTCTTTGTTAGTATTGTAATAACAGTGGTTTGGAGTTGAATTAAATTCTGGATGGAATAAAAATGTTCTCTCTCTGGAATAAGAGGGGATGGGTTTCAGATGGTTAATGTAGATGCAACCTCATGTTGCATTGCTTTGGGAGTGTGATCTTGATTTACATTGGTGAAAAAGGAATATGATTTTTGCTTTTCTCTTTTTGGTGACAAAGGAATATGATTTTTGCTTTTCTCTTTTAAGTCTTTTCCACATGACAAAAATGTAGACTTGTCCAAATTCAAAGCGTTTGCAGGCGACTATTGAAGTGTGATTCAAACGACAGAATTTGTCTCTGATAGGATAGAAAAGATTGTGGATAAAGGAGAAAATGCTGGTTACCAGCATTTTCTCCTTTTCCCACAATGTTTTCAAAAGGCTTCTGTCACAGGTTCATTAACCCTTTCCCAAACAAGCCCTGGTTTTCACGTGTCTGCAGTACAAGTCTTTTGAAAACACTGTGGAAAAGGAGAAATTGCTCGTAATGAGCAATTTCTCCTTTTCCCACAGTGTTTTCTATCCGTTTTGAGACCTTTCTGCCATTTTCATCAAATTTAAAATTGTCGTCTGCAAACTCATTCAATTTGGACTAGTCCAAAATTTGTCATTTGGGAAAGGGTTAAAAGTGAGATTGTGATAAGGGGTTAAAGGATTAGATAGTAATGATTTTCAAGGAATGATGCAATGAAATATCACAAGCGCTTTCTATTTTGATTATTCATAAAATTATTTGTCAGGAGAGGTTGAAACAGACTAGATTCTTGAAGGTTGTGTTGTCCCTTCTCAATATGGAGAATAGTAGAATAGTTTTTCCCAAAATTCTTTTGGAAGGACATTATTTTACTGTAAATGTTTTCCGTAGAATGCTCCCGCTCTGTCATAGTTTAATGAATACATGTGAGCCATGCTCTATTAAAAGGAGGTTTAATGCATCTGCAAAAAAAGTATTGACCCAGGTTGGCCTGCGCCGTCCCCACAGGCTGACTTGAGCTAAACCTTTTGCTGTTGGTCCATTTTCTGCATGTCAAGTGTACCTCATGATTTATTTAGTTTCTTGAAAAACTTGATTTTTATGGATCCATAATACTGTGATGATTTGTTTGGTATCATGCATCACAGGGGTGCATTAAGCTCCCTTTTTGCCAGAGCATGGCCCAATTATTGTGGAATGGTCATTGCACCTTGTTGCAGATGAAGTTCTATTGTAATAGCCATAATCCTTTTACAGGAATTGAACTTTTTCAAACTGAAATTATTTCTGAAATTTCCGCTTTTAACAGAGTATTTGCTTTGTAGCATGGGATACCCAGTATCACATCTGATCCGTAATTCTTTAATAGAAATTGCTTGTTTTTAATGTGTGATTCGCTTTTCGAAGTGTTGGGACTTTGTCATAAATAAGTTTAGTTTCTTTTTCATTACCTTATTCATGTCTGAATTTGCTTAATGTTTCAAATTCTGTTTCTCCTATCATAGAGAGAGCTTTTTCAATGTTCTTCATGTTTTTTTTATTTTTGATGATCATACTTATTAACATTTAACTAAACAACATTATTATACCCTGGCTTGCAAATTAACAGCATCTGCAGAGGACAGTTTCAAAATTGGGGCAAATCAGCTGGGGATCTCTGTTCGGATAAAAACATTGTGGCGAAAGGAGAAAATGCTGGTCACCAGCATTTTCTCCTTTTCCCACAATGTTTTCCAAAGCCTTCTCTCTCATGGTCTTAAAAACAAGGGATTGTCTGCTGAGGGGTTAACAGTGATGCCAGTGTTGACACTAAGATGCAAAATGAAACCATTTCTCTCTTTATCTGATATAACTTAGCCTTGTCTGCCCTCTCTCACACATTGACAGCTTAACCCATGCTACAGTGCAAAAGGAACAATGTGATACCTTCCTATTGAGTCTTTAACTGTTTGTTTATATATTTCTAAATACTGTGGAAAATGGTGACATAATGGTTAGTTTAAAAATGAACGACTTAAATGGAAGTAGAATGCAGGACTTTCACCTGAGATTGGATATATTTCGGCTAAAGAAAACGGTAATTATGTACTGTGCTTAGTCATAATATAATCATTAGACTTGTAATTTGAATATTATTTTACATTATTACAGTAAAACACTTTACCTCTTTCGGGCGGTTATTATTATCAAGGCCCAGATCTGTCCTGGGCACTTTACAACAAAATGTTGCAAAACGGGGTGCACTTGCTTATGATGAACAATTTCACATTTGCCATAATGTTTCTCATTTATTCATGTTTTGAACTGAAATTCATGTTGGGTGTCCATATTTAACAATAATGCAGTCATATCTGACTGCTGTTTATTAGATTCAAGAGATATCTAGTAAACTTTTGCTGTCAAAAGTTTTTGAACTTTGACTTAACCCCGTATAAAAAAGATAAGGCATTTTAGCGCCCCTGAGGATGAACACTTTTGAAAAGGTTGTGGGTAAAGGAGAAATACCGGTTGCCAGCATTTTCTCCTTTTTCAAAAATATTTTTTACCTCTCCAAAAGGACAAATCCCATTATTTGGCATGATTATTAGTAGAATGCAAATGCTGTCAATAAGGAATAGGGTAAAAAAAGACCCACTTGCCATGTAGTAAAGAGATAATTTATGAAAACATTGTGGCAGAAAAAGAAATGATGAGCAACTTGATTCTCGCTATGTTTTTACTTGGATTGTTATGAGCTGTGTCCCTCTAGGCAAGCTTTTCTTGCTTGTATCTCAAAATTGCAATAGCCTTAAACTTGCAGACAAGGTAAATGTGTCAAAGAAATTTAATTACTGTGTATAGATTTCTCCATTAGCCCACACAATGGGGTTCCTTTTGGAATAAAATAATGTTTGAGATAGATAAGATTTCTTTTCAAATGATGAAAGACTTCTTTATTGACTTAATTACAACAAAATTGGCCTTGTAACGCCTACTGTAAAATATATTGGTAAAATAAACCTTTTTTCATTACTACATTAGTAACCTTTGGTATAAGAGATTTTTAGAAGAAAGGTGACTGATTTGAATCTCGTTTTTAGCTTGGCTGTTTTCGAAGAATGCATCGAGATATTACCTTAGCCCTGGCATTGCCATAGTCCATGTCATCATGCAAAAACGTTGACGTTTTATAATATCTCTGTTATTACTGTAGATATTTACTTCAAACTTGGACAAATTGTTAACTATCTAAAGGGGAACCAATACAGCAGGGGCAGGCAACCATCAAATATTTCTGAAACAGTTATGCCCCCTTTTAAACTCAAAATTTTTAAAAACTTTGACATTTTATAATGTCTCTGTATATTATTACAAAAATATTTACTTCAAACATGGGCAAGCTCTAAACTATCAAAAGGGGAACCCATACAACAAGGACAGATAATCATGACACAGTTACGCTCCTTTTTCGATTTGGGATTTTTACTGAAAATTAAGCAATGCAGCCAAGCCTTAACTCTTTACCAGACGACAAAATTTTAGCCTTCTCCAAATTAAAAGCATTTGCAGACGACAATTTCAATGTGGCTAAAATGGTACAATTTTTCTTTGATAGGGTAGAAGACATTGTTGGAAAAGGAGAAAATGCTGGTAACCAGCATTTTCTCCTTTTCCCACAATGTTTTCAAAAGGCTTCTTTCCCAGGGGCGTCAAAAGGCGTCATTGTGCGGTAAAGAGTTAAACGGGCATCTGTATGCGGTACTCTTGTTTTAGTTTTAAAATAGATTTCTATGGACTAATAAATGGTCATGAAATGAATTGTATATTAACCCTTTCCCAAACAAGCCCTGGTTTTCACATGTCTGCAGTACAAGTCTTTTGAAAACACTGTGGGAAAAGGAGAAATTGCTCGTAACGGGCAATTTCTCCTTTTCCCATGGTGTTTTCTACCCTTTTTGATAACTTTCTGCCATTTTCATCAAATTTAAAATTGTCGTCTGCAAACTCTTTCAATTTGGACCAGTCCAAAATTTGTCGTCTGGGAAAGGGTTAAAATGCCTGCCCTGAGGCATCTGGGCATTACCTTCTGATACTAAATTTTGTTACAATGTACTGAACCTCGAACATGGCTAAGGCTAATAATCTTGTCTCACCCAGAACTAATGTCCAGTATACACTTGACTTAAGTGTAATTGGACTTCTGTGACTGTACTCATCAAGCACTAAAGTAAACTCTAATTGTCAAAAATTGTCAAAATTGCAAAGAAACACTGTCTCTAATTGGCTAAACCAAATTATTTAGCCAATCAAGAATTTCTTGCTTCTTTTAGAATTTAATTGGAATTAGTTTAGCAACACTGAGGAGGAATTCTTTTGAAAACAGTGCGGTAAAAAGAGAACATACCCAATGTTTTCCTCTTTTTCTCAGTGCTATGTACCATGTCAAAGAAAAATCCCATCAATTGACTGATTTCGACATCTTCCAATACTTTTAGTTTGGGTGAGCCCAAAATTTTCTTGTCTGCTAAAGAGTTTTACTGGTACCAATCCAGTAAAAAAAAAAGGAAGAAAATTATAGAGCATGTATCAGTAGTGAAAAGAAAGATGACCAAAATTTGAGTTTTATAATATTACTCTGTAAAGATAATCAGGCTTAACCCTTTACCACATAATCCCAACTTTTAACGACCCTAAAAAAAATGCCTTTAAAAAAACATTTTGGGAAAAGGAGAAAATGCTGGTAACCAGCATTTTCTCCTTTTCCCACAATGTTTTCTACCCTTCCCAAATAAAATTTCAATTCTTTAGCCACAGTTGATTCGTCCTCTGCAAATGCTTTCAATGTGGACTAGTCTAAAATTTTGTCGTTTGGTAAAGAGTTAAAGGCCCAATAGCGGCCAAAGTAAATAAAGGGGTGGTAAGTGCATTTTAATTTAAATCATACCATTTATAAGTGTGGATATTATTGTGAAGTGGACAACCTGTTACCTTGGTTTGTCCAAGTATCATTCACTGGCAGGAAAATGAATTTTAAAACTAGGTCAAAAGTTGCCAGGTTGCTCTATCTTTTGTCTACTTTTTACTTAATTTTGAAATTCATTTTTCTGCAAGCAACTAACACTTGAACTCACCTTAAAGATTGCCCTCTGCACAATATTTTCCATACTTTTAAATGGTATGATTTAAATTTAGATGCATTTTAACACACCATTGTTTACTTTTGGCCACTACTATGGCTTTAATTTCTGGTTGGTACTGCATGGTTGTATTCAATAGCTTAGAAAGTTCCACATTACATGCATACACAAAAACATGTAGAAATGGAGAAGTACTAAAGTTAGGTGATTGCCTCGCCTGTCCCATTGTTTTTTAACCCTTTATCACACAATCCCAACTTATAACGACCCTGAGAGAGAAGCCTTCTAAAAACAGTGTGGGAAAAGGAGAAAATGCTGGAACCAGCATTTTCTCCTTTTCCCACAATGTTTTTTGATAAATCAAAGGCAAAAGAATCATTTGAGCAACAATCAATTTGTCATCTGCAAATGCTTTCAATTTGGACCAGACTAAAAGTATATTGTTTGGTAATGAGTTAAAGTTCTCTTTTGCATCAAAATGATTGTGTATGATTTTGTTTTCAACATATTTTTTCTCATTTCAGCTGGAGTCAGCAGAAGATGCCAAGTTAAGTCAGATACTGTATAAACAGAAGATTCATCAACAGCAGCTACAAGAACAGAAAAAAGTAGCCCAGCAGTGGAATATTCCAGCGAAACATTCCCCACAAGGTAGCTTATGAGACAACAAATGTTTAGACTTGTCCATATTAGTTGATTGATTGAATTGTGTTTTAGGCCACTTCCAACATTATTTCAGTCATATCATGGTTTTGTATTCATGTATTTCCTCGGTTTCACCAGTACTAGGTTAGGGCTCTGAAGCGTCTTGCCCCACTCCCATGAAAAACCCAATAGATCCAGTAAGGATGGAACCCGGAGTCCTACACTCTTCCACAGAGCCATGCAGGACCCTTTTTAGTGGATTTGTATAGCAAATCTGCTTACTGTGATCATTCCGACCGCAACCAAATACATCATGCATAATGACGCATGCGCGCTCGCACTGTACTATGATCTTGGTTCGACCTGAACCAAATATACCGTCATTCATGCTTGCGCCCATTCTACTTTCAGTTTTAGCCAATACACCTCAACCTCGCTTTTGTCACTACTGTATATGCTGTCCTATACGTGTATACCTATAGTCAGTAATCTAATACCAGCAAAAAACTGTGTAAGATTGATGGATCAAATTACCACTCCTTAACTCTGTAGACTTGTCCAAATTCAAAGCATGTTGCAGATGACAAATTAAATGTGGCTCAAATGATGGAATCTGTCTTTGATAGGGTTGAAAACATTGTGGAAAAAGGAGAAAATGCTGGTTTCCAGCATTTTCTCCTTTTCCCACAATGTTTTGAAAAGCATTTTCATAAGGGTCGTTAAAAGTCGGGATTGTGTGGTAAAGGGCTTACTTAAACAGTTATAAAATAGCAGTTTCTGTGAGGCCTGCTCGGCAGAACAATTTTGACTTTCCCTGCCTTTGCATACTCCATTTTAAAATGGTTGCACATGATTGCATCTGATGTTATTTTTTTTTATTACAACATATTACAGCTTTATGCTACTCCACAAATCCGCTTTCCAGGACTCTCAGTCCTTTGATTCCAAACTGAAAGCATTGGCAGATGACAAAATTATTAATAGCTGTTGGTTCAGAATTGGGATTTGTCTTTGAAAGGACACAAAACATTGGGGTTTCAGGGAAATCTTGATTACTGGAAATTTCTTTTTTCCACAATATTTTCGAAAGTCTTCTTGATTATCATCATTTAAACATGGCTTGCTTGCTAATAGGTTTGTGGAAAGGGTTTAAAAGTTTTGATATGCCATCAAAGGATTTGGTTATAGGAACAAGTCAAGTTTAATTAACTCTTTACCACACGACAAAATACTGGACAAGTCCAAATTGAAAGCATTTGCTGGAGACAAATTTTATGGGACTCAAATAATGAAATTTGTCTTTGAAAAGGTCGAAAACATTGTGGGAAAAGGAGAAAATGCTAGCAGCCAGCTAGCCTTTTCCCACAATGTTTTCAAAAGCCTTCTCTGTCAGGGTCATTAAAAGTTGGGATTGTGTGGTAGAGGGTTAACCCTTTACCAAACGACAAATTTTTGAACTAGCCCAAATTTAAAGCATTTGCAGTTGACAAATTAAATGTTGCCAAAATGATAATTTTGTCTCTGATGGTATAGAAAACATTGTGGGAAAAGGAGAAAATGCTGGTTACCAGCATTTTCTCCTTTTCTCACAATGTTTTCAAAAGCCTTATCATTTAGGGTTGTTAGAAGTTGGGATTGTGTGGTAAAGAGTTAAAGTGGAAAAACCAATATTGTATAAATTCAAAGCATGCTTTTATATTGTTGTAAGAATTTTTCCAGAAATGATTTAAAATCTCTCTTGTGTGCTTGTGAAGTATGAATATTTTTCAAATCCGTTATTTCAGAACTTATCTGATTGGCTTAGACTTTCATTTTGGCAGAGATTTTAGCCAATCAACATTTCCTATATGTTTCATTTTTTATTCAGGTGGAGATAACTCCAACCTTACAGAGACTCTCTTGTGTGCCTGTGAAGTATGAATATTTTTCAAATCCCTTATTTCAAAACTTATCTGATTGGCTTAGACTTTCGTTTTGGCAGAGATTTTAGCCAATCAACATCTCCTATATGTTTCATTTTTTATTCAGGTGGAGATAACTCCAACCTTACAGAGACAGTTTCCTCAAACCATAGTTCTGGAAGCAGACAACCAGTCAGAGCCTGGAGTGTGCATGGAGGTAAAATTTTAAATTTATTTCATTTACCAGGCATGATAAACTTGAATTTCTGACTTGCTTTTGTGTGCCAAGACTTAATCCTTTACCAAAAAAAGGTCCAATGTGTCCAGGAAGAAGGGGCTTTTGAAAACATTGTGGGAAAAGGAGAAAATGCTGGTAACCAGCATTTTCTCCTTTTCCCACAATGTTTTCTACCCTTTCAAAGACAAATCCCGCTATATAAGTCATGTTTAATTTGTTTTCAACTTTCACATGTGTCTGCAGTAACTTAACTCTTTACCACAGAATAAGTTTCTAAGGTGGTCCAAATTGAAAGCGCCGAGCCTCGTAGCTCAGTAGGTAGCGCACAAGACTTGAGAACAGGAGGTCCCTGGTTCGATCCCCGGCTCGGCCAATTTCTTTCCGAGGATTGATAATAGACATTGCGACAGGATTCATTCCTCTCTCACCGCTGATCATTGTTTCGACGATGGTTATGTGGGAAAGCAGCCAGTGGCTTGGAAAGAATATTGTGCGGAGTACTGGTAACAGAGACTCCAGGAAAGCATGGATAGGTGCACTGGCTGCAACGATATAACTGAAATAATGTTGAAAACGGTGTTAAACACCATACAATCAATCAATCAATCAACCAAATTGAAAGCATTTGCAGACGACAATATAAATGTGACTGGAAAATCAAAATCTGTTTTTGGAAGGTTAGAAAACATTGTAGGAAAAGGAGAAAATGCTGTTTACCAGCATTTCTCCTTTTCCCACAATGTTTTCAAAAGGCTTCTTTCTCCAAGTCCAGATTGTGTGGTAAAGGGTTAAACTGCTGATACTCATGAAACTAAAACATGTTGCCAGGTTGTAACATTCACATAACTAAGGGTTGTATTGTCCTAAGGTATGGAGGCAGGTGAGCAAACATTAGGACACAATGACATTTGTATAGTCAAGGGCTTTACCATATATAGCAAAATTATAGCCTTTTCAAAATTGAAAGTATTTGCAGAAGTCAAATTTAGTGTGGCTCAAATGATGGGAAAGGTCTTTGTTTTGGTAGTAAATATCATTGAAAAAAGAGAAAAAGCTGGTAACCAGCACCTTCTTCTTTTCCCACAGTGTTTTCAAAAGCCTTCTCCTTCAGGGTCATGAATAATGAATTATTGGGCAAAGGGTTAACTCTTTACCAAATAATACTCTGTTTTTATGGCTCTGAGGAAGAAGGCTTAGGCTTTTGAAAACATCAAAGAAATAGGAGAAAATGCTGGTAACCAGCATTTTCTCCTTTTCCCACAATGTTTTTTCCACTGTCAAAGACAAATCCCATCATTAGAGCCACAATTAAATTGTTCTCTGCAAATGCTTTTACTACGGACAAGTCTAAAATTTTGCGCCCTTGTAAAGTATTAACCCTTATCCTGCTGAATAAGTTATATAAAACTTTCAAGCTGATGGTAAAAACTTGAATAATATCTTCTTATTGGACAGTGTGGATTCAAGATCAGACTGCATGTTCTGTGCAGTCAGATCTTGATCTACACTATCCACAAAAGGTCCGTGAGTCATGCTTATTAGCTTAAGGATTAACTCTTTACCACACAATCCCGACTTTTAATGACCCTGTGAAAGAAGCCTTTTGTAAACATTGTGGGAAAAGGAGAAAATGCTGGTAACCAGCATTTTCTCCTTTTCCCACAATGTTTACTACCCTTCCCAAAACAAATTTTAAATTTTCAGTCACATTTATATTGTCGTCTGCAAATGCTTTCAATTTTGACAAGTCTAAAATGATGTCGTTTGGTAAAGAGTTAAGCCTCAACTTGTAACAGATCTGTGGACAAAAAAAGTTATGCAGGAACCTGAACAGTTGAACAAACACAATCTACTGTGATAATCGATTTGTACCTTGTGTACACTGTAAGCAGCTTTTCTTGATTTTTTTTTTTAGTTTTATTGTTTCTTTCTCTCTTTCCCAGATAGGATGACCAATCAATATAGGGATCCATATGTGAACCCTTTTCATTGAATATAAAAGTAATACTTTGAAGTTAGTAGAAAGGAAGACATACATGTGAAGGATGTGAATGTACCAAAAAAAAACTGAAGTGAAGGTGGTCATGAAAACATCATTACAGATGGAAAAAAAAATACTCCAAAAAAATACAATATTTCCAGTTGTCAATACTTTCTGAATAACATTTGTAGCAGATAGCTTGGTACACTTCCCAGTAAATTACGGAAAATCGGCATGAAGTAAATCTGAAAGGGCCGTTTACAACCGAGCCATGCTCTGTCAGATTGAGGTCCAATGTATCTTCGGATGTATTTTACCAAGCAAGTCATCACGTAATTATGGATCTATGAAATCCATTTTGTCTAAAAACCGGCTGAATCCTGAGGTAGAATGCAGAAAATTTACCACAAGCAAAAATTTTCGGCCCAGGTTAGCCTGAGCAGAGTCCACCCAGGCTCATTGGGTAGATACTTTTTGCAGATGCATTGAACCCCCTTTTCACAGAGCATGGCTCAGCTGTAGTTGTTTTTGCTGTCAGTATATCTCAAGATTGTACTGCACAAAATTTGCAGTCTTATCTTTGGCCGACACTGTCCAGTATGCTGAGACATAGGAGACAAAAGCAAGGGCACCCATGAAATTGTACCTTGGGTATTATTTGTAAACTGAAAATGTCCAGTTGTTTTATGTGGCACTTGAAGGGGTAAGGTTTAACTCTTTACCAAACGACAGGATTTTAGACCAGTCCAAATTGAAAGCTTTTGCGGACGACAAAATAAATAGGACTCATATGTGACTCAAAAATTGAAATTTGTTTTGGGAAGAGTAGAAAACATCGTGGGAAAAGGAGAAATTGCTGGTTACCAGCATTTCTCCTTTTCCTACAATGTTTTCAAAAGGCCTCTTCCTCAGGGTTGTTAAAACATGGGACTGTTTAGTAAAGGGTTAATACATCAATAATGCATGTCAAAACATTGTGATGGAAGGAGAACTTTACAGGCATTTTTCCTTTTGCCGAACTGTTTTCAAATATGCTCATCTACAAAACTAAAAAATCATCTGTGAGTGGTGATGGGTTTAAAAGGGTACATCAAATCAATTTAATCCTGTTCCACACAATCCAAGTTTTAACAACCCTGATAGAGAAAGCTTTTGAAAATATTTTTGGGGAAAAGGAGAAAATCGTAATAATTATCATTTTCTCCTTTTCCTATGATGTTTTATACCATTTGGTGCACAACTTACATTTGTCAAGCTATATTTAATTTGTCATCTGTAAATGCTTCGAATTTAGACAAGTCAGAATTTTTTCATTTGGCTGAGAATTGACAGGGAAAAGGATGAAAGCAATTTGTTGTATCAAAGAGGATTTCCAGGGATTCTTCTGCATCAGCAATTTATTGGACCGCCTAGCTGTGTCTCTTTATACTCTACTTTCATAACACCTAGAGTCCCAAATAAATGAAGCCAAGCCCCGGTAGCACAGTTGGTAGTGTACAGGACTTGAGAACAGGAGGTTGCTGGTTCGATCCCCGGCCCGGCCAATTTCTCTTTGAGGATTGATGATAGTCAGTGTGACATGACTCATTCCTCTCTCACTGCTGACCATTGTTTAGGCAATGGTTGTATGGGAAAGCAGCCAGTGGTGTGAAAAGAATATTGTGCATAGTACTGATAAAAGAAACTCCAGAAAAGCATGGATAGGTGCACTGGCGGCCGCGATATAACAAAATAATGTTGAAAACAGCATTAAACACCATGAAATCAATCATTCAAACCCCAAAAAATGAACCCATACTTAGCAAGCCTGATTTTTAACAAACTCGATTGATTGAATGGTGTTTTAGGCCGCTTCAACAGTATTCAAGTCAAGTCTCGGTAACAGCCAGCTAGGACTGTGATGTGCCTTATCCAAGGACACTCCAGTGAAAAACCCAGTGTTTCCAGGGAGGCTCAAACCTGTTGCCCATACGATTTTCACATTTTATAGCTGAGCTACGATATTTTGTTGTTTGGTATAGTAAAAAGGGATTGAATGCTGCTGGTGGGAAAGGCGAACAGGATGGGTGTGTTTGAAGTTCACCAGAAAATGGTATTTTTGCCCTTACATCACAAAGTTTCTAAGCTACTTAGTCTTTTAGAGGAAAATCAGCGCCCATGAAAATCCTCTTATCAGTGTACTCTCATGGTTTTGTCATTATCAGTTGCAGACAGTCCAAATTTGTCTTTTTTCTTATCGCTTTACCACACAATCTGGACTTTTAGCGACCCTGAAAGGGAAGCCTTTTGAAAACATTATGGGAAAGAGAGAAAATGCTGGTAACCTAAGCATTTTCTTCTTTTCCCACAATGTTTTCAACCCTATCAATGACAGAAATCATCATTTTAGCAACCTATAGTTTGTCGTCTGCAAATGCTTTCTCTTTGGTTTAGTCCAAAATTTTGTCATTTGGTGAAGTTATATCAGGTGGTACTTACAGTAATGTGCTTTTGCAGACAGCATAGATTCAGATCCTTTCTCCACAAAGTTTTCAAAAGCCTTCTATCTCAGGGTTGTTAAAATTTGAATTGTTTAGCTAACTCTTTACCAAACGACAAAATTTTAGACGTGTCCAGATTGAAAGCATTTTGCAGATGTCATAAAAACTGTGACTGAAAAATTGATATGTGTTTTGGGTAGGGTAGAAAACATTGTGTGAAAAGGAGAAAATGCTGGTTACCAGCATTTTCTCTTTTTTCCACAATGTTTTCAAAAATGCATCTTTCTTAGGGTTGTTAAAACGGGGGTTTGTGTGGTTAACTCTTTACCAAACGACAGAATTTTAGGCTAGTCTAAATTGAAAGCATTTGCAGCCGACAAAATAAAAGTGACTGAAAAATTGAAATTTGTTTTGGGAAGGGTAGAAAACATTGTGGGAAAAGGAGAAAATGCTGGTTACCAGCATTTTCTCCTTTTCCCAGAATGTTTTCAAAAGTTTTTCTTCTCAGGGTCGTTGAAAGTCGGGATTGTGTGGTAAAGGGTTAAGCAACACAGAATTGACTCAGCAAAAGACTTATACAATCTTTGACAAATGAAGAATTTGTTAAATATTGGCAGTTGTATTTCCTTAACTCTGTACAGCACAATGCCAAGTTTTAACAGCCCTGACAGAGAGGCTTTTAAAACATTGAGGGAAAAGGAGAAAATGATGGTAACCAGAATTTCGTCCTTTTCCCTCACTGTTTGCTACTCTATCAGACAGAAATAATCATTTGGGTCACTTTTAACTTGTCTTCTGCAGATGCTTTGAATTTGGTCCAGTCCAAAATTTTGTCATTTGGTAAAGGGTTAATGGGCTACATGGCCTCTAAGGTGTTTTTAGATTTTGCACTAGAATAGGGAAGGTTTTTTGGGAATGTCACATGATTAACTCCTTTACCAAATGACAAAATTTAAGACTTCTCCAGATTCAAAGCATTTGCAGACGATAAAATAAATGTGACTCTAGAATTGAAATTTGTTCTTGGATGGGTAGAAAACATTGTGGGAAAAGGAGAAAATGCTGGTTACCAGCATTTTCTTCTTTTCCCACCATGTTTTCAAAAGCCTTCATGGGATTGTTTGGTAAAGGGTGAATAACATAAATAAGTACAATGATGTCAATTTTGATCCTATAAAAATAGACGGAGTGATGCAATGATATCTAATTCATTTTGATCTTATAAAACAAGACAGTCAGTGATTGCAAAGCAACCAACCCATTATTTCTCTATGTAATATGCATTGTCACTCTGCATGTAGCAGTCCAGTTTGTTCACATTTTCAGGGAATAGTATATTTTCTAGTTTATATCAGAAAACAAAATGAATAAAAAAGCAGCAAAAAAATCTGAATATACCCCTTAATACTACTTGCCAAAGCTTAAATTTGAGACTAGTCCCATTCAAAAGCATTTGCAGACGACAAAATAAATGTTTTTAAACCCTTTACTGTACAATGCCATCTTAGTTTATATCAGAAAACAAAATGAATAAAAAAGCATCAAAAAAAATCTGAAAATACCCCTTTACACTAGATCTACTTGCCAAAGCTTAAATTTGAGACTAGTCCCAATCAAAAGCATTTGCAGACGACAATAAATGTTTTTAACCCTTTACTGTACAATGCCGTCTTTATTAACCCTGAGAAGGAAGGCTTTTGCAAACATTGTGGGAAAAGGAGAAAATGCTAGAAACCAGCATTTTCTCCTTTTCCAACAATGTTTTCTACCCTATCAAAGACAAATTTTATGTTTTGAGTAACATGCAAATGCTTTCAATTTGGAAACGGCTAAAATGTTGTGGTCCGGTAAAGAGTTACCGTAAATCATGGGATTTGTCATTTAACTCTTTTCCAAATGAAAAATTTTAGACTAGTCCAAATTGAAAGCTTTTGCAGACGACAAAATAAATGTAAATCAAAAATTGAAATTTGTTTTTAGAAGAGTAGAAAACATTGTGGGAAAAGAAGAAAATGCTGGTTACCAGCATTTTCTCCCTTTCCCACAACATTTTCAAAAGGCTTCTTCCTCAGGGTTGTTTAAAGTTGGGATTCTGTGGTAAAGGGTTAGATCATATAAAACATGATGGGAAAAGGAGAAAATGCTGTTTACCAGCATTTTCTTTTTTTCCCACAATGTTTTCCTGTCCTGTCTTTTTCCAGATTGTAAACCATGAGATCCTTTGGTATAGGGTTATTTCCACAGTACCTTAAGAAATTATATCAAACTAAGTTTTCTTTGAAAAGTGTCTATTTTGACAACAGTTTTGTTATGGCAACAAAAAGATTGATTAAATCTGGGTTGAAAGAATATGTCACTTTGCATGTTGGCCCATTAAACTATTATTTACCCATTCATTATATTTCCTCTTTGAATGTTTTTGAAATGGAACAGCTCAAAATCTACAGATAGGGTATAAGGTTAACCACTTAATATACTGTATAATTCAAATTTACTAAGAAGTAGGAATTGAGTTAACTCTTTACCAGACAACAAATTAGACTTGTCCAAAATTTGCAGACGACAAATATGGCTAAATGGTGGGATATATTTTATCCAGTCTTGGTAAAAACATTGTAAGGGTCTTTTCTTATCCCACAGTATTTTCAAAAGCCTTGGGATCATTATAACTTGGGATTACCAAGCATTTTCTCCTTTTCCCACAATGTTTTCAAAAGGCTTCTTCTTCAGGGTGGTTAAAACTCGGGATTTTGAGGTAAAGAGTTAAGGACAAGTCTAAAACATTGATGATGAATCTAAAACTTACAAAACATTATGTGGTTGTCCTAAAAACTTACTATAATTAACCCTTCACCAAACTATATGCAGTTTTAATGACCTTGAGGAAGAAGGCTTTTGAAAACATGGGAAAACATGGGAAAAAGGAGAAAATGCTGGTTGCCAGCATTTTCTCCTTTTTCCTCAATGGTTTCTACCTATTTGATAACACATTCCACCGTATTAGACACAATGCCATTTGTCATCTGCTCCGGTTTGGCCATGTCTAAAATTTTGTCATCTCGGGTTAAGAATTAAAGGATACAACCCTGTATCCTTTAGAAATAGCCATGCTCTGGGAAAGCAGGCATAATGAATCTCTGTCATGCATTATACTAAGCAAGTCATTACATCATTATGGAATGATAAAATCCACAATGTCTACCAGTTGACTGGATCTGGAGATAGAATGGTCCTTTGACATACAGAAAATTGACCAATAGGAAAAAGTTTTGAACCATGTCAGCCTGCGTGGACTATGCAGGCTGACATGAGTGATACTTTTTGCAGATGCATTAAGCTCCCTTTTCACAAAGCAAAGCTCATGCAAATACATTATTGATATCTACAGAATGTTTTACTTCTATTCTTCTTTGTGGCTATTTTTGTGAGTGTGTGTGCAAAGAACGTGCTTATCTATCAAATTTGTATCTTACTTTCTGTTGAATTTGTTTACTTCTCTTAGCTTTACAATTTGAAATGGGATAATCAATTACAGTCAATAGGTAATTTATATGCTGTATGCCCATTCAAGTTTATACTGTTTTGCATAAACACATTTGAAATTTTCCTTTCTCTACCTTGCTCCTCAACGCCCTTGTCCAAATTTAAGGCAATTGCATTATTGTAAATTACAGGACAAGTGACGAACATGATTGGATATGTCTTAGAAAGGGTAGAAAACGTTGTTGAGAAAGGAGAAAATGCTTGTTACCAGCATTTTCTTCTTTTCCCACAGTGTTTTCAAAAGCCTTTTTTACCTTACAGACATTAAATCTTGGGGCTGTATGGTAGAAGGTTGAAGGGGATAATTAAATTTCTATAGTTGTACCCTTTGAAAATATTGAGGCATAAGGAAAAATTGCTTGTTACATGCAGTTTCTTTTTTGACCGCATTGTCTGTAAAAGTAGCCTACTGCAAGTAGAAAAAAGTTGTTTGGTGATTACATACCCTTTACTAAACAGTCCCAGGTTTTAACATTGATTGATTGTATGGTGTTTAACACCATTTTCAACATTATTTCAGTTACCTATCCATGCTTTCCTGGAGTTTCTTTTACCAGTACTCCGCACAATATTCTTTCCAAGCCGCTGGCTGCTTTCCCACATAACCATCATTGAAACAATGGTCAGCAGTGAGAGAGGAATGAATCCTGTCGCAATCAGACTATCAATCCTCGGAAAGAAATTGGCCAAGCCAGGGATCGAACCAGCGACCTCCTGTTCTCAAGTCCTGTACGCTACTGTCTGAGCTACGGGGGCTTGGCCCCAAGTTTTAACAACCCTGAGAACAAAAGCTTTTGAAGTACTTGTGGGAAAAGAAGAAAATGCTGGCAACCAGCATTTTATCCTTCTCCAACAATGTTTTCTACCCTTAGGAAGAATAATTCCATCATTTTAGCTACATTTTGTTTGCCACCTGCAACTACTTTCAATATGGATGATCTATGTTGCGTATACCATGGTATTAACCCTGACAAAGGTACCGGCTTACGCCGCTTTTGTGGACGATGTAGGCCAAGATCAGACTGTGCAGAACATGCTGTCTGATCTTTGATCTACACTCTCCGCTGCTATTTTGCATATTCTTGCCTATTCAGATTTGCAATGGCACTCCTTTGGCTGTTTTCCCATACTGTATAGGTGCATTGCATTAATTAGTGCTTTTAACCCTTTACCACACAATCCTGAGTTTTAAAGACCCTTAAGGAGAGAGCCTTTGAAAACATTGTGGGAAAAGGAGAAAATGCTGGTAACCAGCATTTTCTCCTTTTCCAACAATGTTTTCTACTGTATCGATGAACTTTACCTTATTTGTACCACTTTCTAATTTGTGGTCTGCAGATGTTTTCAGTTTAGAAGAGTATCAAATTTGTCGTTTGGTAAAGAGTTAAGGATACAAGGTAAAACTACAATTAAAATAAAGATCATTCGTTGGAGATGTTTGAAACAGGATCAAGATAATGGCGAAATTGATTTGTTTTTAACTCAATAAATCTAACCTATATTTTATGACCCTTATATTTTTATTTGTCGAATTCAAGTGCAGTAAAGATAATTTTGAACACAGGTTGATTCAACTATCATTTTTACCTTGGCTGCTTTAGATTGATAGAACGGTGTTTTACGCTGCTTTGAGTATTATTTCAGTCATATCAGGTCTTCTAGTTTTCACCAGTACTAGGCTAGGGCTCTGAAGTGCCATGCCTAAGGGCCCTTCTACGAAAAACCCAGTGGATCCAGTGAGGCTCTTAGGCATCCAGGTCACAAGACCGACACTTACCACTGAGCGAGGCAGGACCCCTGGATAATTTAGAAACAACTGTATAATGTCACAGCTCCAGAATTGTTCTCTGTGTCGTTATTGTCCTTGTGCAAAAACTTCGATATTTTCTCATATTTCTGTTATTACTGAAGACAAAGTTATGGCCAGTTCTTTTTTACTTAAAAGTTTTGCTGAAGAAGCACCAACAGATGAACCATTGGCATCTGAGCATGCAGTCCTCTTGTCTATCCAGTCTGTACAAATCATCATCACGGTGGCATTTTGCTGCAGTTGATAGCTTTTCTAAACATTGTGAGAAAAGGAGCCATTGCATCATTGCATGCACTAAAAAGTTGTATTTCAAGGTTGCCCTTTGTAGTAAGGTTGCCATTTGTAGTAATCAACCGGTACTTAATAGTAACCTTTTAGTAGTATTCTTTCCTACTCCCCCGAGTTAACAAAATCTTTAGAGTGATCCATAATAATTAACCATATGAAAATTTTGTATTTCTTCCAAATTGAGAGCATAATTATCAGATCTGCGGGCAGCAAATCAGGCATTTTCTCCTTTTCTCACAATATTTTCAAAAGCTGTCATCCTCAAGAATGTTAGAATGTTGGAGGATTTGGGTGGAAGGGGTTATGGTAAAGGGTTAACCCTTTACCAAACAAACTCCGAGTTTTAACGACCCTAAAAAGGAAAGCTTTTGAAAACATTGTGGGAAAAGAAGCATTTCTCTTTTTCCACAATCTTTTTTACTCTTTCACAGCCAAATCTCAAAATTCCAGCTACATTTAAATGGTTGTCTGCAAATGTTTTCGATTTGGATGACTCCATTTTTTTGTCGTTTGGTAGGGATAAATGCTGTAAAGACCGTACCATGTTGTACAAGAAATAGTCCAACTTCCTTCTTTGTTATAACAATGTCCTTTGATGTTTCTGTCTGATGAAGAATTAATCTGTGAAGGCAACCTTTACTTTGTGTAACAAATCAATTTAAAAAAAAATCATTAGGAACTTGGTCATCTTTACTGCCATTACCGGTATATTTGTCCTTTTTGACTTTCTAATAAATTGGGGCTTGACATTGCATAGATCAATTAGTAAATTTACTGGCCAAAAAGGTAAAAATTATCATAGTATAAAACCATAATCCGCCATTATTTCCTGATAAACTTCCGAAAAGCATGAAATAAAATGAGTTTCAAACATTCTATGAGTTATAGTAATCCTCTGTGCTTTAATTAACCCTTTACCATACAATGACGCCTTTTAACGCCCCTGGGAAAGAAGCCTTTTGAAAACATTGTGGGAAAAGGAGAAAATGCTGGTAACCAAAGAAAAATTGCACAGTTTTAGCCACACTGAATTGTCGTCTGCAAATGCTTTCAATTTGGACAAGGTAAAGGGTTAAGCTGTTCCAGAGTCTGACTTGACTTACCAAGAGGTTCTGTATGACCAACTTCCTTTGCTTTAACCCTCTACCACACAATCCCAAGTTTTAGCAACCCACCATAGAAAGGCATTTGAAAACATTGTGGGAAAAGGAGAAAATGCTGGTAACCCGCATTTTCTCCTTTTCCCACAACGTTTTCTATCCTAACAAAGACAGAAATCATTATTTGAGCTACAGTTAACTTGTCGTCTGCAAATGCTTTCAATTTGGTCCAGTCTGAAATTTTGTCGTTTGGTAAAGAGTTAAACAGCTGGTGGTCCATCTCTAGGCTTCCTTTAATTTCTTCTTTCAGATACATCAGTTAGCTCTGTCCACACACAACACCATGGTCAACAGATGAACGACCTTTCTGTACAGGATGTCATTTCTGAGGGTGAGATTTGTAGTCAGAGATTTCTTTTACCCTAAATCGTTTCCCACACAGTCCCGACTTTTAATGACCCTAGGAAAAAAAGCTTTTAAAAATATTGTGCAAAAAGGACAAAATGCTGATTACCAGTATTTCCTCCTTTTTCCTCAATGTTTTCTATCCAGTTGAAGGCAAAACTCACCATATGAACAATTAATATTTAATTTGTCGTCAGCGAATGCTTTCAATCTGGAACCAGTCTAAAATTTTGTCGTTAGATAGAGAGTTAAGTCTTCACCCCACAATGAAGGTTTAGACTTTTTGAAATTGAAGGGACTTGCAGACAAGAAACATGCTGTGTTTCAAATGGTTCAGTTTGTCTCTGGCAGGGTAGAAAACATTGTGGGAAAATAAGGGAAAAGTGCTGGTTATGATACAGGATTGTTCAGGGTTAACCCTTAACCCTTTCCCAAACGACAAATTTTTGACTGGTCCAAATTGAAAGAGTTTGCAGATGACAATTTTAAATTTGATGAAAATGGCAGAAAGTTCTCAAAAAGGGTAGAAAACACTGTGGGAAAAGGAGAAATTGCTCGTTACGAGCAATTTCTCGTTTTCCCACAGTGTTTTCAAAAGACTTGTACTGCAGATACGTGAAAACCAGGGCTTGTTTGGGAAAGGGTTAATAGTAACCTTTTAGTAGTAACCCTTTACCACACAATGCCGCCTTTTAAGGACCTTAACCCTTTACCACACAATCCCGACTTTTAACGACCCTGATGTTGAAGCCTTTGAAAACATTATGAGAAAAGGAGAAAATGCTGGTGACCAGCATTTTCTCCTTTTCCCACAATGTTTTCTACCCCTACCAAAGACAAATCACACCATCCGAGCCACATTGAAATTGTCGTCTGCAAATGCTTTCAATTTGGATGGGTCTAAAACTTTGTCATGTGGTAAAGAGTTAAGAAGAAAGCCTTTTGAAAACATTGTGGGAAAAGGAGAAAATGCTGGTAACCAGCATTTTCTCCTTTTTCCACAATGTTTTCTCCCCTGTCAAAAAAAAAAACACATCATTTAAGCCACACAGAAATTGTCTGCAAATGCTTCCAATTTGGACCGGTTTAAAATTCTGTTGTGTGGTAAAGGGTTACAATGATATAGACAACATAAAGTACCCTTGCAAACAGTGTAGATGAAGATTAACCAGCAAAGAATGTGAAATTGACCTTTGATCTACACAGTGTAGCTGGTACTTAGAGAGATACTTTTGACAAAACAGCTTCACAATTTTGAGAGAATTGACATCCAAGGATTTGGAATACATGTATATTAGACTTTTTCCACTCACTTAATATACCGTATTGGTTTTAACTCTTTAAGCCCCTTTCACAACTATAGCTGCCTTTGTGGACAGATCAAGGTCAGACTGCAAAAAATGTGCAGTCAGATCTTTGATCTTCACTGTTCATTTTGCCGTATTTTGGTCTAGATTTAAAATGTCTATTGGGTTATTATTCTAAGGGTTAATGTCTTTGGGATTCCAAGTGTTAAGAAAGTTCTCTTTATCAACACATTTCTCCAAAATTTGTTGCATACACTTGAGTAACATAGTTCTAATGAAAATCCATTTCGTTTGTCCGCAGACTATGACAGAAAGAGCACATCCAGTTTATTGGACTCTGAATCCACATACCTTCCTGTAGAGAATATCAAGTCACCAACTACACCAAACAGACCAATGACGGCACCATCAGTATCAATGTTGTCAGCGCCAGTTGCGCAAAATATCTTGGATATTGTAACAAGGGGAGAAAATCGACCAGCCACAGCAATTGGAGATAATAAATATGACGCTTATGACAGAAGACCTATCAAACCCCTCAACCAGGAAATGTACAAGGGGCTGTTTAAACCCGACTTCAATGTGTCGCAACCGCAGCAGTCAGGGACTGGTCCTGCAGTCGGGGCTAAGAAAAAAGTCCCTCCTACGGCACAGGCAATGGATTATGACACAAGTCAGGATGCGTCTCAGATAGAGGAAGTGATAAATCCTCCGAAAGACAATGTGGAAAATATTCCAGCCAGTGAATTAAGCATCATAAAAAGTGCAGCACTGAAGAAAACTCGAAAACCTTCACATAAATCCAAAACAGAGGATGTTAAATCTGCTAAAGGCATAGATAAACGTTCTGATCGCAGTGATACAAGTTCGCATGTTAATTCAGGAAGTAAGACTTCAATACCGGTGGCAAAGAATTCAGTGTCGAGAACTCAGTCAGAATATGTGCCAGGTAGGTATTCGACGTCATCTCGAAGGCCTGCAACAACAGAAAGTGGTAGATCTAAAACGGTGAAAACTCTCCCAGAAAAAGTGATTCAATCTAGCAGACTGAATGGTGTGCGGAGTGATAAAAAAGACACACATAATGACAGTCTAGGTGATTCTGGGTTTATATCCCGACCAAACAGTGATGCAGTGTTAGCAGATGGTAAATATAATATTTAATCTCTTCCGATATTTATTCCCATTGCCTTATCCCTTTACCAAATGACAAAATTTTAGACTTGTCCAAATTGAAAGCATTTGCAGATGAAAAATTGAATGTGGCTCAAATGATGAAATTGGTCTTTGATAGGTTAGAAAACATTGTGGGAAAAAGAGAAAATGCTGCTTACCAGCATTTTCTCCTTTTCCCTCAATGTTTTCAAAAAGCTTCTTCCTCAGGGTCATTAAAAGTCGGGATTGTGTGGTAAAGAGTTAAGTTATTTTGTATCTGCAAATCCTTTGATTTCAGTGAGTCCAAAATTTGGTAGTTTGGTAAAGAGTTAAGTCTTTACCACACAATCCCAACTTTTAATGACCCTGAAGAAAATAATCATGGAAAACATTGTGGGAAAAGGAGAAAATGCTGGTAACCAGCATTTTCACCTTTCCCCACAATGATTTCAATCCATTACAGGCAAAATTCATGTTTTAAGTAACATTTAATTTGTCGTCTGCAAATGCTTTCAATTTGGACAAAGCTAAAATTTTGTTGTTTGGTAAAGAGTTAAGACCTACCATAATCCAGTACCAACCACCCAAAGGAAAAACATTGAAGGAAAAACTTGTTTATAATCAGCTTTTCTCTCACAAAGGTTTCAAACACCGACTGCTGCAGTGGCAAACTAAAAGTCAAACTTGTATGACAGTAGTTTAACTCTTTACCAAACAACAAAATTTTGGACTAGGCCAAATTCAAAACGTTTACAGACGACAAATAAAATGTCACTGAAATTATTATTTCTGTCTTTGATAGGGTAGAAAACATTGTGGGATAAGGAGAAAATGCTGGTTACCAGCATTTTCTCCTTTTCCCACAAAGTTTTCAAAGCCTTCCCTTTCAGGATTGTTAAAAGTCGGGATTGTGTGGTAAAGGGTTAACTGTAGAATGCTATGTCTCAATCTGACATTATCCCTGGATGGAAAAAAACTAATCCAAAGAAGACACTTTGAATACTGTTCCCTCAGAATGTATAGAAGATATATATGTTTTTTCGCTGAAAGGTCGAAATTTATTGCATTCAATAAACATTGTCAGTAATATTTTCACATGTGGCACAGTCATGAGTGAAAATTCTACCTTGTTATGTTCATAAGATGGAATAAATTTCAATCTTTCATGGAAAAAAAAACACACAAATATTCCATTTATTTCATGCTTCTCACCCTTTTTTTGTTGCACCTGGCGAAGTATAGGGGAGCACTTGGTGGGTTTATCAAACGGCAAATTCACTGGTCAATACTGCGAAATTATCAAACGATTATTCACCAGTATTTCCCAATTAACTACCAAAAAGCACAAAATGAATTATATTTCTGGACAGAGTAGGTCCAAGATCCCTCTTTCATACAGTCTGATCTTGATGCATATTTTCAGCAAAAGCAATCAAAACCTTAGCAGCTATTTTAAGGGTTAACCTTCCAGGTTATGGTACTCAAGCACAGAAGATTTCTGAAGTACATGTACACAGTATATTAACGAATGACATGTACATTCCTACCCTTCCAGTTAACCTATATGGGATGCCAAAGATGAATTTATTCGTGTCTGGGGACAGTGTCATAAGATCATGGTGTAATTCAAAACTTTAGACATGTCCATTTCTTCTTTTCCCACAATGTTGCCAAAGACTTGTTCCTCAGGCTTGTTAAAACTCGGGATTGTGTGGTATGGGGTTAACTCTTTACCACACCATAAAAAATTACAACAGTCCAAACTGAAAGCATTTGCAGACAACAATTTCATTGTGGCTCAAATGATGTGATTTTTTGCTTGATAGGGTAGAAAATACGGTAGGAAAATGAGAAAATGCTGTTAACCAGCATTTTCTTTTTCCACAATGTTTTCAAAGGGCCTCTTCCTCAGGGTCGTTAAAAGTCGGCATTTTGTGGTAGAGGGTTAAGTAAATGGCATTTTAGAAATGATTTTCTTTGTACCATACATGTATTTTTCTAAACTGTACGAAACCTTCTTTACAGATGTAAAGGCAGCTACAAAAATCCAAAGTTTCTGGCGGGGATATTACACACGAGAGTATGATTTAGATGCTGTACGTGTGCGCAGAGAAATTCGGGCTCGTAGAGCAGAGGAACATATTGTGGTTCTAAGAACAGAACTTGACAAGTATGTATTTCTCATCACACAGCTGTAAGCAATCTGAAGATTAACCCTAAAAGCTCCTTTCAAAACTATAGCTGCCTTTGTGATTAACCTAGATCAAGATCAGACTTCACAAAACATGTGGTCTGGGTCCGTATTTATCAACCATTCTTAAGAATATTCTTAGTTTTATTCTCCAAGATTTTCTTGATTTTAAAGTAACGCAACTTCTGATTGGATAAGCCACTTGGTTTAGCCAATCAGAAGTTGTGTTACTTTCAAATTCAGAAAATTCTGGAGAATTAGACAAAGAATGTTGTTAAGAATGATTGTTGAATACGGACCCTGATCTTTGATCCGCACTGTTTACTTTGGTGAGATATTTTAGAAAAAAACAGCTTAGAAATTACAATCATCTAGGTCTTATTACTTCACTGATAACATTTGCTGAGTGTACTCAGGGCTCTAAGTGTAAACACTTTCTATGAATTACATGAGTCACACTCTGGCTACAGGAGGCTTAATGCATTCATATAACGTTGTAACCCTCTACCAAACAACAAAATTTTAGACTGGTCCAAATTGAAAGCATATGCAGACGACAAATAAATGTGACTGAAAAATTGAAATTTGTTATTGGAAGGGTAGAAAACGTTGTGGGAAAAGGAGAAAATGCTGGTTACCAGCATTTTCTCCTTTTCCCACAATGTTTTCAAAAGGCTTCTTTCACAGGGTCGTTAAAAGACGGGATTGTGTGGTAAAGAGTTAATGCAAGTCATTACAGTATTATGGACCCGTAAAATCCATTTTGTTTAAGAATGACTAAATTATGAGGTACACTGGCCCTTTGAGCCTGCACAGGCTGACCTGGGTCGATACTTTTTTGCGGATGCATTAAGCCCCCTTTTCACAGAGCATGGCACATATATTGTAAGATCGGATAATGGCAAAAACTGTGCACCGAGAACAAATGCTGCAGAATGCAGTGTCTGATTAGAATGCATTATATGTTTGCCCTAAATACAGATATTTAGGAAGGTGGCGGCTTTTGAAAACAACATGGGAAAAGGAGAAAATGCTGGTAACCAGCATTTTCTCCTTTTCCCTCATTGTTTTTTTACACTTTCAAGGACAATTTTCACCTTTGAAACCTTATTTGTTGTCTGCAGATGCTTCAGATTTAGAAAGAGCCAAAATTTTGTTGTTTGGTAAAGGGTGAAAAGAACATTTTCTTCTTCATACACACAGAAGTTAAGGATGTTTTGGTAGAAGTTGAGGAGTTTGAAGACTTTTTCAATGATGACTTCTTTCCCAGCTTTTAGCTTTGCTGTTTTCAAAGAAAATGTCTGGGTAATGTCGTAGCCCTGCTTTTGGTTTGTATTGATGTTTAATGCCATTTTAACAGCTAAGGTCATATCATGGCAGTGATTTGACCCACCCATGTGTTTCCTGGCTTTCTTTCTCTCACCAGTACTGACACAACTTTCTTTCCAAAGCTACTGACTACTTTTCTCACATGCATCAGAGGTAAAGGGTGAAAACTCACAGGAAAGAAAGTTTGCCTCGCCTGATTATCAAACTTGCAACCACCAGGTCACAAGTTACACGCGAACCACTTAACAACCTGAGCAGGCTGTTGTTCTGCCATCGTCATCATCAGGGTCAGTGTAGTGCAGAAACTTTGACATTTTCAAAAACTTTGACATTTCTTTGTCATTACTGAAGGTATTTACTTCAGGCTTGGACAAGTTGTTCACTATAAAGGGGGAATCCATACAATAAGGGAAGCTAACAATAGAAGTATTTTTGACACAATTATGCCCCTTTTTTGACTTTGAATTTTCACTGAAAATCAAGCATTTCGTGCTCTTGTTGATTATTGTACACTTTATTCAGATTTACATGCATGTCTAAATCATGTTCAATTTTTGTCCACCATAGACAGAGGAAACTGTATGACCAAGAGAAACAGCTGAGGACCTTACAACTAGAAGCGATCAGACACTTATGGAAAGAGGTAATCATGCATTATAAACTGTTACATCTTTGAAGTTTTTTAAATTTTAAGTCGTTACCCTACAGCCCTGAGTTTTAACGTCCATGAGAAAATAGGCTTCTGAAAACATTGTGGGAAAAGGAGAAAATGATGGTAACCAGCATTTCTCCATTTCTCACAATGTTTTCTACCCTAGCAAAGACAGAAATCATCATTTAAGCTAAATTTGATACATTGTCTAAAAATGCTTTCAACTTTGGTTGTGTCCAAAATTTTGTTGCCTGTTAAAGAGTCAAAGGTAATTCGCATAGACAGCAGTCAGGATAATGAATTGTATAAATAATGTTGTTAAGAAAAAAAATGATTTTATCCGTTGGAATCAAAAAGAGATACAGTGTCAGTGATGAAAAAAAATCAAGAGATGTAATTTCAAGGTTGGCTAGAAAATCTTAGCATGGACAGTGTAGATCCAAGACAACTGTTGCATACTCCATTGTTATCAAGTTCTCCTGTTATAGGTTAAGCAATCAAAGCCATCAGATGCAAAAGACATTCTTTGTAAACAATTAGGAACATTGCAAATTTGTTAAACCATACTAAAAATCCTGTGTTTAAAGACTTTGAGAAGGAGGGCTCATAGTAACTAGCATTTTCTCCTTTTCCTACAATTTTCTCTGCTAATTCAAAGAAAAATCCCAATATTTGAACCATATTATATTTGTTGTCTGCAAATGTTTTCAGTATTAATGAGTCTAAAATTTTGTCGTCTGGTAGACTTACTGTCTCTTCACACTTTAACCCGGCTGGGTAGCTCACTAGTTAGCGTATCTGACTCATGACCTGGTCAATGTGGATTCGATAATCGGCTGAGGCAAACTTTCTGTCTGGCAGTTTTTCATCTCTCACCTCTTATGCATGTGAGAAAAGTAGTCAGTAACTTGGAAAAAAGGTTGTATCAGAACTGGTGTGAAAAAGCCAGAAAACACGTGTGTAGGTGCTTTGACCAATGTAATTTGACCTTAGCTATTAACCTTTTACCAGATGACAAAATTATAGCCTTGTCCAAATTGAAAGCATTTGCAGACAACAATTTCAATGTGGCTCAGATGGTACAATTTTTCTTTGATCAGGTAGAAAACATTGTTGGAAAAGGAGAAAATGCTGGTTACCAGCATTTTCTCCTTTTCCTGCAATGTTTTCAAAAGGCCTCTTTCCCAGGGGCGTCAAAAGGCGTCATTGTGCTGTAAAGCGTTGAAACCGTGTTAAAACCAAAATACAAACAAACAAAAATTCACACTTTATTTACAGGTTCAGTCACTACAGAACTGGAAGAATGAAGTGTTGCAGTCACAGACTTTTATTTCAGCAGAAACAAAGCGCGAGCATGAGTACAACTCGTATAACTCTAGTTTAGAAATACAGAATACTCTAGCGAGAGCTGAAATGCTCAACAGGATGGGAGAGACGATGGGAACCACAACTGTGTCCAGTCAGTATACACTAGACAGTAGAAAACAGCAAGAGCTGGAGAAAACATGTGCTACTTTACAGTCACAGGTAGGTCTGAGACTTTCCCAAATTCAAAACATCTGAACACAACACTTTCAATTTTGGTATAAGTGAGCTGAAGTGTTCTCATGGGGAAGAAAACATTGTGGAAAGAGGAAAAAAATGCTGGTAACCAACATATTTCTTTTATTTCCAAATGTTTTCAATATCCTTTTTTAGCTCGGCTGTTTTTGAAGAACAGCAAGTTATTGTCATAGCCCTGGCATTGTTGTGTATGTGTTTGTCGTGCAAAAACTATGGCATTTTGTACTTTCTCTGTTAACCCTTTCCCAAACGACAAATTTTGGACTGGCCCAAATTGAAAGAGTTTGCAGACGACAATTTTAAATTATATGAAAATGGCGGAAAGGTCTTAAAAAGGGTAGAAAACACTGTGGGAAAAGGAGAAATTGCTCATTATGAGCAATTTCACCTTTTCCCACAGTGTTTTCAAAAGACTTGTACTGCAGACACGTGAAAACCAGGGCTTGTTTGGGAAAGGGTTAATACTGAAGATATTTACTTCAAACTGGGACAAGTTGTTAATTATCACAATGGGAACCCATGCAACAGGGGCAGGTAACCACCAAAATATTTTGGCACAGTTATGCCCTGTTTTTGACATGGAAATTTAAGGGAATGAAAAAATTTGACATTGTATAATATCTCTATTTTAATGAAGATATTTACTTCAAACTGGGACAAGATGTTAACTATCAAAAGGGGAACAGTAAGAAGAATTGTTCACACTGAAAGCATTTGCAAATGACAATTTAAATAAGCTAAAATAGTGAAATTTTTTGTTGAAAGAGTAGAAAAGCATTTGCAGATGACAATTTAAATAAAGCTGAAATGATGAAATTTTTTGTTGAAAGAGAAGAAAACGTTGTGGGAAAAGGGAAAAAAAAATGCTGCTCATCAGCATTTTCTCCATTTTCCACAATGTTTTTAAAACCCTTCTTCCTCAGGTATGTTGAAATGCAGGATTATTTGGTAAACGGTTAACCTTTCCCATAGTCTAAAGTTTTAAGGACCCTGGGAGAAAAGGCTTCTGAAAACATTGTTGAAAAAGAAGGAAATGCTGGTTACCAGCATTGATTTCCCGGTAACCAGCATTTTCTCCTTTCCCACAATGATATATTTTCTTCTCTTTCAAAGACCAGTACCATCATTTGAGGTATGCATCATTTGTCGTCTGCAAAAGCTTTCAATTTGGGACAGCTTAAAATTTTGCCATGTGGTAAAGAGGTAGATATCATTTCCTACACAATCCAGGTCAGTCAGCTGCAGCAAGCTCTAAACACAGTGTCAAGTTTGGTGTTACAGAGTACAGGTGGCTCCATGCAGGGGTTTATGGGAAATACACAGAGACCTGAATCAAGCCTTGATATCACTGCAAACACAAACAAAGGAGGT
This sequence comes from Tridacna gigas, assembly GCA_945859785.2. Lineage (NCBI taxonomy): Eukaryota > Metazoa > Mollusca > Bivalvia > Cardiida > Cardiidae > Tridacna > Tridacna gigas. The sequence continues at coordinate 13,284,792 of OX244031.2, read as the reverse complement.
AGGTTCAAGTCTTGCTGTGCCTTACTAGGCAATGCTCTGTTTTTGGTTGGTTTTTTAACATCTAAACTAGCACCAAGTGGCTCTGTCTGCAGTTGTATGAAACCATTTTTGACGTAAACTCATTATGCAGGCTATCTTTAGACAATTCACTTTATGTTTAACTCTCTGCCAAACAATCCCAACTTTGAATGACCCTGAGGAAATAGGCTGTTGAAAATGTTGTGGGAAAAGCAGAAAGAGCTGGTTACCAGCATTTTCTCCTTTTCCACAATATTTTCTACCCTTCCAAAAAAAATATAAATTTTTGAATTACATTTATTTTGTCTTTTGTAAATGCTCTCATTTGGGACATGTCAGATATTTTGTCTTTGGTAAAGAGTTAATTTTTTTTTATTTTCAGTGATAGCGGTAGCACTTTGCTCTACCCTTTCGCAACCATCGCTTTTGCAGAATGTATAGATGAAGATCAGACTGTAAAGAAAGTGCAGTCTGATGTTGGATATACACCATCTGCTTTTGTTTTCTAAATGTAACCTAATAACCCTATTTGCACTGGAATTGATTTTTTTTTTTAGCCCTTGAAATAAGATAAATGTGTTTATTTGATGACAGAAGAAGTAACTGCCTTTTGCAAACCTTAACCCTGTATCACACAATTCCGAGTTTTAACAACCCTGGTGAAAGAGGCTTTTGAAAACATTGTCGGAAAAGGAGAAAATGCTGGTAACCAGCATTTTCTCCTTTTCCCACAAATGTTTTCTACCTTTTCAAAGACAGAAATTATCTTATTAGCTGCATTTGATTTGTCATCTGCAAATGTTTTAATTTTGGATGAGTCTAAGATTTTCTAGTGTGGAAAAGAGCTAACTCTTTACCACACCACAGTATTTCAGTATTTTAAACCAGTCCAAACGGATAGCATTTGCAGATGACAAATTTAATGTGGCTCAAATGATGAAATTTGTCTTTGATGGGGTAGAAAACATTGTGGGAAAAAGAATAAATGCTGGTTACCAGCATTTTCTCCTTATCCCACAATGTTTTCAAAATTCTTAATTTTCAAGGTCGTTAAAACTTGGGGTTTGTGTGGCAGCGGGTTAACAAATATTATAACCAAAGAAATAATGTGTATGCCACTTTGCAGCATTTTAGTATTTCTTGTAAGCGTTTTGTAGCACTTTCATTTGTGAATCTTTGATCTAGTTTAAGTCTATTTTGGGGTAGAGGCCTTTCTTTTTTAAAGAAGAACTCTATCTGTGATTATTTAACAGAAGAAATGGAGGATTTATTGGTGACGGGCGATTTTGACGAGATTGAGATCTCGGAGTATGAATCTCTAAACGATAGTCACTGGGGTAAGATCCGGGCTCTCTCTCTGTTGTAATTTTCCCTCTATAGCATGCCACGAGGGTCTAGAATATTCAAGAGTGCTTCATCTTCTCTCTTGTATTTCCCATAATCCATAGCCCTGCTCCTCGTCCATTGGTCCATTTGCGTTTAGTCAGATTAACAGAAGATAGTTGATACAAATGAGCCATGCTCTGGCAAAAGGGGGTTTAGTGCATCTCTGTGATGCATTATACCAAGCAAGTCATCGCATAATTATGGCTTCATTAACTCCTTACCACACAATCCCGACTTTTAACGACCCTGAGAAAGAGGCCTTTTGAAAACATTGTGGGAAAAGGAGAAAATGCTGGTGACCAGCATTTTCTCCTTTTCCCACGATGTTTTCTACCCTTCCCAAAACCAGTTTTAATTTTTCATTCGAATTGATTTTGTTGTCTGCAAACGCTTTCAATTTGGACCAATCTAAAATTTTGCCATGTGGTAAAGAGTTAAATCCATTTTGTCTAAAAGTGGCCCAATTCTGAATTAGAATCGTCCTTGGTCATGCAGAAAATTTACCCAAAGCAAAAAGCTTTGACACAGGTCAGCCTGCACTGACTGTGCAGGCTGACCTGAGTTGATACTTTTTAACAGATACATTAAACCCCCTTTTCACAGAGCATGGCTCAAGTCCATCATCATACATATATTAACCCTTTACCACACGACAGAATTTTAGACTAGACCAATTTGAAAGCATTTGCAGACAACAAATTCATCTTTGGTATAAATGAGCTTAAGCTCTCTGATAGAGTAGAAAACATTGTGGGAAAAGGAGAAAACGCTGGTTACCAGCGTTTTCTCCTTTTCCCACAATGTTTTCAAAAGCCTTCTTTCCCAGGGTCGTGAAAACCCGGGATTATTTGGTAAAGGGTTAAGGGCTCATAATATTTTAGTTTTGTTTGCCTCAAGACAAGATTTTAGACTTACCCAAGTTGAAAACACTTGGAGACAGCAAATATGTATGGCTCAAAAGATGGGAAATATCTTTGAAAGGATAGAAAACATTGTGGAAAAAGGAGAAAATGCTGGTAACCATGCTTTCAAAAACCTTCCTTCTTAGGGACATTAACGCATGGGATTGGTTGGTAAAGAATTACTACTACATGTATGTGGTTTCATGGAATCAGAATTTTGTGGGAAATAGCAATGATATATAGGGAAAAGCACTCTTGGATATACATGTATTCACCAACCATTTTATTCTAAGTTTTATTTTGTTTTCAAAAACACCTTGGCCTTTCACAGATTTGAAAATTTGAGTTAGAACAGCATGTAGAATGGTTGATGAATATAGGCACTTCTTTCTAGACTTCTGATCATAGTTTCTCAAGTTGGTGTTGGATTATATATCTATACTATAGTAAACATATCTAACAGTTTAGTAAGTTAGTTTATATTCTCTTTATTAGAACTACTTTTTTAACCCTTAAAAAGCTTAACAAACCAAACAGACATTTCAGTCTAGCATAAGACCCAGCCAATTGCAGTTTCATGTTTGCTTTTCGTCTGTAGTGTTTCAGCAAAGAGGACAGTGTAGATGGAATATCAGACCTCATGTTTTGTGCAGTCTGATCTTTGATCTACACTGGCTGCAAAGGCAATTATAATCATGAGGCACTTAACCCTTTCCCAAACGACAAATTTTGGACTGGTCCAAATTGAAAGAGTTTGCAGACGACAATGTTAAATTTGATGAAAATGGCAGAAAGTTATCAAAAAGGGTAGAAAACACCGTGGGAAAAGGAGAAATTGCTCGTTACAAGCAATTTCTCCTTTCCCCATAGTGTTTTCAAAAGACTTGTACTGCAGACACGTGAAAACCAGGGCTTGTTTGGGAAAGGGTTAAAGGGTTTATACACTCTATTAACTCTCTACCAGTTGACATTATTTTAGACTTTTCTTCATCGAAAGCAGTTGTAGACAACAGAATCTGATTAACTCTTTACCAAACAACAAATTTCAGACTTGTCCAAATTGAAAGCATTTGCAGATGACGCATTGAATGCCACTACAATGACTGAATTTGCTTTTCAAAATGGAGAAAACATTGTGGGAAAAGGTGAAAATACTGGTAACCAGCATTTTCTCCTTTTCCCACAATATTTTTAAAAGGCCTATTTCTAAGGGTCAGTAAAACTCGGGATTGTTTGCTAAAGAGTCAAAGGTGGGTCAGATAACATACTTTGTCCTTGATAGGGTAGAAAAAACTGTTGAAAAAGGTGAAAATGCTGGTTATTAGCATTTTCTCCTTTCCCGACAATGTTTTCTATAGTAGTTTTCCTCAGGGCAGCTAAAACTTAGGATTGTTTGGCAAAGGGTTTAAAATACTTCACATCTGTTCTTTTATCTCTTTCACACCAGTTAACCCTTTACCACACAATGCAACCTTTTAACACCCCTGGGAAAGTAGGCTTTTGAAAACATTGTAGGAAAAGGAGAAAATGCTGGTAAACCAGCATTTTCTCCTTTTCCCTCAATGTTTTCTACCCAGTCAAAGAAAAAATTCACCATTTGAACCACATTGAAGTTGTCGTCTGCAAATGCTTTCAATTTGGACAATGCTAAAATTTTGTTGTCTGGTAAAGGATTAAGGACTGAAAAAGTTTTATTTCCAGCTTTGTGAAATGGAAAAGGGGCAACTTTTTTTCTCTTAACTTATTACCACGCGACAAAATTTTAGACTTATTCAAATTGAAAGGGCTTGCAGACGTAATGTGTAATAAACAAATGAGCTTATGTGTATTAAAAGTAAGCTTGAGCGCTTTATATGCATGCTACCATAAAGATACTTAGAATTGCTGGCATTAATTTCCAGTTTTATTAAATTCTTACTGAACTCTTAACAATTCAATATTAGTAGTTTTCATCAATATTGGTGCACTCTGATTGGCTGTAAAAAGTATTTAATAGCTCCATGAAAATAAAAATTCTTGCAGTTCCGGAACTACTTTTACTATCAAACTAATTTTAGGACCTTGAGTTGAAAAAGTATTTAATAGCTCCATGAAAACAAAAATTCTTACGGTTCCGGAACTATTTTTGCTATCAAACTAATTTTAGGACCTTGAGGAAGAAGACTTTGGAAAACATTGTGGGAAAAGGAGAAAATGCTGGTAACTAGCATTTTCTTCATTTTCCAATGTTGTTAACCCATTGAAAGACAGTTTAAATCATTTGAGACCTGTTTATCTAATTTGGCTTTTTTAAATGCTTTCATTCAATAAAGACTAGTCTAAAATTTCTTCCTAGATGGTAAAGAGTTATGCTTGTATTTAATATGTGCAGTTTAAAAAGTAACAGTAGAAAAAATCACTTCATGTTCTTAACCCACAAAAATAAAAAAAAAAACAGAAAATTTTGACCAAAGTGAGGTCAACTACAATGGCAGACAAGAAAACTGTGATAAATGGAAAAAATTCCTTGCTCTATTGATTCATTTTGTACAAATTCTCATAAGTTGTCAGCAGAACATCTGCCCGAGTTTAATTTAGTCAGTGAAAGATGAAAAAAGTTGTTATCCATTTGATTTTCTGTACATTGGTTTCAAAATGTCAAATGCAGTAAACCACCAAGTGCTTTCTCTTTCTTCAGCCAAAATGCTCTCTCTTATAAAGAAAAGAACCACAAAAGTACCTGTATTTGGTCTAGTCTAAAATTTTGTGGTTTGGTAAAGAGTTAAAACGCCTAATAAACCAAACAGACATTTAAGTCTAGCATAAGACCCAGCCAGTTGCAATTTCATGTTTGCTTTTTGTCTGTAGTGTTTCAGCAAAGAGGACTGTGTAGATCAAAGATCAGACTGCACATTTTGTGTTGTCTGATCTTGATCTACACTGTCGACAAAGACAACTTTAGTCTTGAAAGGTGGTTTAAGGGTTTATACTGTCTATTAACTCTCTACCAGTTGACATTATTTTCGACTTTTCTTCATCAAAAGCAGTTGCAGACAACAGATTAACTCTTCACCAAACAACATTGAATTTACAGTTATCTCAGTTTATACAAAAAAGAACCAAGTCTTTAGTGCTTTCTCTTGAATGAGTGCCACAGATAGTGACACAGGTCATAGAAATAAGAACCCCAAAATCTTATTTCTGGAATGTCTTAACCCTTTACCACATAGTCCAGACTTTTAATGACCCTGAGAAAGAAAGCTTTTGAAAACATTGTGGGAAAAGGAGAAAATGCAGGTAACCAGCATTTCCTCCTTTTCCCACAATGTTTTCTACCCTTCCCGAAACAAGTTTCACATTTTGAGTAATATTAATTTTGTCATATGCTAATGCTTTCAATTTGGATTGGTCTAAAATTTTTTCGTTTGGTAAAGAGTTAATTTTGGCTTAGTCTTTCACAGTGCATGTATGTATTTCTGCATGCTGACAGAAATGAAATTATAGATATGGCTTTTTTAGTTTGCATGTGTTATGTAGTGCTGCATGTGTTATGTAGTGCTGCATGTGTTATGTAGTGCAGCATGTGTTATGTAGTGCTGCATGTGTTATGTAGTGCATGTATTGTAGTTTACATTTACCTTTCTTTAGATCTATTAATTTTCTCTTGCTGTCCTGCATGAGTGGAAGCTTGGATCTCCAAATCCCAGTTTATTGTTTCATTCACTGTTTTTTTGTTGCATTTTTTGTATCGTTATGTGTTTGGTATAATTATTATCATTGTCAGCTTAGATGTAAGCTTGATTTCGGCATAAGTTTCAAGAATTTTGTGTGATTGTACATAATTATAGGCCTCTGGTCCAAAATATGGTATCATTGTACCCTTTACCACATGACAAAATTTTAGACTAGACCAATTTCAAAGCATTTGCAGACGACAAATTCAGCTTTGGTACAAATGAGCCTAAGCTCTCTGTTTTAGCAGAAAACATTGTAGGAAAAGGAGAAAATGCTGGGTACCAGCATTTTCTCCTTTTCCCTCAATGTTTTCAAAAGCCTTCTTTCCCACAATCGTGAAAACCCAGGATTGTTTGGTTAAAAGTTAACATAATCTTTATATTGGACATTTCAAGAGTAGAGATGAGACCCAAATAATGGTAGTTACAATGTTGGTCTTGTCTAGAATGACTCAGCAAAGTAAACAGTGTAGATCACAGATAAGACTGCACATTTTGTGCAGTCTGGGTCTTTGTCTACACTGGCCACAAAGGCCAGTATAGTTGTAAAAGGGATTTAAAGGTTTAAGATATAGAGTTATGGTATGCCCATGAAAAAAGCGTCATTTGTCCATTCTTGTATAGCTAAAAAGTTAAAACAGATTTTTATTCACTTGGCACTTGTAGTATTTGAAGGCTGTCCAACCAGATCGTCAGGTAGTATTGATCAGTGATCAAACTGCACATTCTGTGCACTCTGATCTTTATCTACAGTATCCTAAAAAGCATGTTATGCTGCTCCTAGTTAGTTAACCCTTTACCACACAATCCCGACTTTTAACGACCCTGAAAGAGAAGGCTTTTGAAAACATTGTGGGAAAAGGAGAAAATGCTGGTAACCAGCATTTTCTCCTTTTTCACAATGTTTTCTACCCTTCCCAAAGCAAATTTCAATTTTTCAATCACTTTTATTTTGTCTAAAATTTGTCGTTTGGTAAAGAGTTAAGTGTTAAAGAACAGCAAAACTTCTGAGTATAAAGACCTAGATTAATGAAAATAAATACTGACATACTGTGTTCAAAGGTTATACAGATGCTGATGTTTGTTATTATGGCTTTGCCAATATTGCTATGGTGAAGATCCAACAAATTCTATGTATAGTACAGATGCTGATGTTCGTTATTATGGCTTTGCCAATATTGCTATAGTGAGGATCCAACAAATTCTATGTATAACATAGCAGTATTGTTATCATAGCCAGATTTTTAACAAGATTTTTTTCCCCCTTATCTTTTTTTTTTAAAAAGTTTCATTTCAAGATCAGCTGCTTGTGTGCAAAGTGTATTAACCCTTTTGAGGCACAATGCTGCCTTTTAATGACCTTGGGAAAAAAGCCTTTTGAAAACATTGTGAGAAAAGGAGAAAATGCTGGTAACCAGCATTTTCTTCTTTTCCCACAATGTTTTCTACCCAATCCATGAAAAGTTTCACCATTTGAGCCACATTGAAATTGTCGTCTGCAAATGCTTTCAGTTTGAACTAGGCTAAAATTTGTTCATCTGGTAATGGGTTAAGAGGAGAATCCTACTGCTCAATAGAAAAGTAAACAGTTACATACAAAAAAATGATTTTCTAGTCAGGAATGACCTTGAACTCTAGATTAATATGGTCACACTGTTAGTATTAATTTTATCTTTGAAATTTGCTTTCAGGAATGGTTCCCCACTCTTTATCTCCATATCCATCTGAAGAAGAGGAAACCTACTTTAAGACGGTTCCCCATCCTGGATTTCCAACTCCACCTAGAGGATTGAGACTGGAAAACAGGGGCAAGAATGCACTGGTATTGAGATGGCAACCATCAAAAGTCCTGGATGGAGAAGGCAGGGAGATGAATAAACCACTATTAGGTATGAAGCTATTTTGTCCTATATATTCTATTTCTGAATTTTACTCTTTGCTTATTGTTTTAAGAAATCTTCATTCAAAGAATATTGAGCAAATAAATACATAATAAATATGTGCAGATCTGATACTGAAATTCAAAAGAAATGTGAAATGTCAGAAAGTTCAAGGAAAAAGTGTTTCAAACTGCGTGTAACACATTGTTATAAGTGATGGTTTCTTTGTGTAAACTTTTTTCTGTTTAATCCTTTACCACACAAAGCCAAGTTTTAATGATCATGAGGAAAACATTAAGAGAAAAGGAGAAAATATGGTAACTCAACATTTTCTCCATTTCCAGCAATTTTTTCAATTGTATCAAAGACAAATGCCATCATTTGAGCCACATTTAAAATGTTGTTTGCTAATGCTTTCAATTTGGACAAGTCTACATTTTTGGTGTGTGGTAAGGAGTTAAGAAATCCTAGTTTTAACTCTTTACCAAACGACAAAATTTTATACCAGACCGAATTCAAAGCATTTGCAGACGATAAAATAAACGTTACTAAAATAATGTTTTTTGTCTTTGATAGAGTAGAAAACATTGTTGGAAAAGGAGAAAATGCTGGTTACCAGCATTTTCTCCTTTTCCCACAATGTTTTCAAAAGCTTTCTCTTTCAAGCTCATTAAAAGCCGAGATTGTGTGGTAAAGAGTTAAAACCTGTTTGCAGATGAAAGTATAGATCCTCAGACTGCTAATTAATGAAGTGAACTTTTCTTACCTGCTCAAAAATCCTCAAGCATTGCAAATTTAACCCTTTCCCAAACAAGCCCTGGTTTTCAGGTGTCTGCAGTACAAGTCTTTTGAAAACACTGTGGGAAAAGGAGAAATTGCTCATAATGAGCAATTTCTCCTTTTCCCACAGTGTGTTTTCTACCCTTTTTGAGAACTTGCTGCCATTTTCATCAAATTTAACATTGTCGTCTGCAAACTCTTTCAGTTTGGACCAGTCCAAAATTTGTCATTTGGGAAAGGGTAAAGGCCTCTTCTGAAAAAAATTCATTTGGGAAAGGGTAAAGGCCTCTTCTGAAAAAAATGTAAAATTATGCACAGAGAAGGTAGAGCTCAGATTGCATGTTTTGTGCAATCCTATCTTCTTGTCTTCCAAGCCACTTAGTATTAATTTTAGGTAAGATAGAGTTAAATACCCAGTTTTTCATACACAAACTGCCATATTTTACTCAGGTTACAGAGTGTTTGTGAATGACAAACCAAAGGCCATGATAGCGGGAACCAAACAGAAGGCATTGATAGAGGGGCTGGATCCCACATTGACATATAAGTGAGTTACATTGAGACATTTCTGTCCAGTTTAGCCATATAAGATGACTGACTTCTTCACAAGTTTGACTCTTAACAGAACAACCTACAATAATTAACAACCTTGATGCAGAAAATTAATGAAAACATGATGGGACCATATTTTCTCTCCTTTAACCCTTTACCAGACGACAAAATTTTAGCCTTGTCCAAATTGAAAGCATTTGCAGACGACAATTTCAGTGTGGCTCAAATGGTGCAAATTTTCTTTGATAGGGTAGAAAACATTGTGGGAAAAGGAGAAAATGCTGGTTGCCAGCATTTTCTCCTTTTCCTACAATGTTTTCAAGACGCCTCTTTCCCAGGGGCGTCAAAAGGCGGCATTGTGCGGTAAAGGGTTAAAAGACATATGTTTTGGTTTGAGACACATTTTATTTGTCATCTGCAATTCTTTTCGCAATAGACAGGTATAAAATTTAAGCATGATGATCTTGTATCCAAGCAGAAGTTTTTTTGAAAATTATTGTCTCCAAAGCTGTATACAAGGGCATAGAGGACCGACCATACAAGCAAATATAAAGACATGGGGTGTCTTATGTTTGTGTAAAAATCTTAACCTTAACTCTTTACCAAACAACAAAAATTTAGACTTGTCTAAATTGAAAACATTTACAGACGACAATTTAAATGTAACATAGATGATGGAATTTGTCTTTGATAGGGTGGAAAATATTTAGAGAAAAGGAGGAAATGCTGGTTACCATTTTTAGGACGCTGTAGATAACTTTAACATGCAAAGTAAGTTAAGTGAAATTTTCAAGCCAATAATAAACCCCTAAATGTTGCTATTTCAAAGTTATTTTTCTGTGAAAAAATATCTCCATATCAGACAGAGTGGATGCAAGACCAGATTGCATGTTCTCTGCAGTCTGATCTTGATCTACACTGTTGGAAAAGGTCCTTGACCTTGGCTTAGCAGCTTATAGGTTAACCCTTTCCCAAACAAGCCCTGGTTTTCAGGTGTCTGCAGTACAAGTCTTTTGAAAACACTGTGGGAAAAGGAGAAATTGCTCGTAACGAGCAATTTCTCCTTTTCCCACAGTGTTTTCTACCCTTCTTGAGACCTTTCTGCCATTTTCATCAAATCTAAAATTGTTGTCTGCAAACTCTTTCAATTTGGACCAGTCCAAAATTTGTCGTTTGGGAAAGGGTTAAGATATGAAATCTCATCAAGTAGAACTTACTTGACTCTGAATCTTTTGCAGAATTTATGTAAAAGCTGTGTCGGACCTTGGTGAGTCAAACACGTCTGATATTGTTATGGCCGCATTATCTAAAGGCAGCAGACGGCGTTCCTCTAGCAGTGATAGTAATAGATCATTTGATAGTGACAGAGAGTCAACCAGTAGTGAACGTAGGCAACCACATAGAAAAGATTCACGTAGAAATCGCAAAACCAAATCACCTCATCCAAGTAAAAGTGAAAGAATGGACAAGGGAGAGAATAGTCAGAGGACTGGACCTGTTGAACGGCCGCCGTCAAAAATGGAACTGGAAGCAGAGGGCATTATGACGCAACCAAAGTTACACACACATCGTAGAACAAGGAGTAAGGACTATCAGAACAAAGTGAATGAAGACATCAGTAACTTAAAGCCAAAACAAACACCCAGCAGTCCTGTACAGAGAACACAGAAAATTTCCTCACAGGAGTCACAAGGTTTCAGCTTTGATGACAGAAGTAAGCATGAAAATATTACAGATTCCCAGCAAAATCTCTCATCTACCTTCACAGTTGATAGTCAGAGTTCCTTGCTAGTAGCAATGAGTAAAAATATGGACCTTGAGATGAGTGATTCTAAAGACAGTGTGAAAGGTCACAGACGTAGACGTAGTAAAGATTTGAAGCAAGAATCAAGAGGCGATGTGTCAGACAGTTCATCATCTGTGTCCAGTGTGGCAATATTGATGAGTGAGAAAAGTCAGAATGGACGAGACAGTCCCTCTGTCAATCTTCGGAAAAGTAGAGATAGGGACACTACAAGGGAAGACAGTGATACTGGTTCTTTTCAGAGAGGTGATTCTAAAAGAGGCAGTAATGTCAAACTGAGCCCAACTGCTGGCAGTCAGGGGGTTCCTGTGATTGATGGCAGAAAAAGACATGGATCAGGTAGCAGGCCTTCAAGTCCAGCCCACAGTGATATCTCAGATTCAAAAAGCTCTGTCTCAAACAGTGAAAGACGTAGAATGCCTATTGCTGACCTTTTAGAACAGAGATTCTCTGGTCGTGTGAATCAAAGTGCTGGCAGTAATGCATCATCAACTGCCACTCTGACCCAGAGTCAGGCTGATGCTAGTGCTGGTGATCTCCCCCCACCCATACCAAGGAGGGAAGGGAAATATTCAAGTCTAGAAAACTTGTCCTCAAGAGCTTCTCAAGATTGTAACAGAAGTCCAACTGAACGATTTTCACCAACCAGTTCAGAAAGGAAGAGGACCAACTCAACATGTTCGGAGAGCGACATTGTAACAAGTGGAGCTTCAACAGCTGCCAGACAACTCGACATGGACAGGAAGAATTCCAACACTAATAACCCCAATAGTGGTGGTATAGTTGCTAAACTTTTACAAAAGTTACAGACTTTTTCTAAATCCCAAGAAGAATCACTGAGATCCAACAAAATAAAGAGAAAATCGGGAGACGTTGATGACTTGCCAAGAAAAGCCAGTGGAGACAGTGACTCTAGCGATGTGATAGCACCGGCCCCTGTACACAGTGATAGTAGCTCTGGGGCTCATTCTGACGACAGCCAACAAGTTACACGCCCAAGTCACAGGACACACAGAAGGTTAGTTGTGGTTCTTTTTTGTATTTATTTCCATCTAAGTTTCTTTTGTCACTAAGCAATTCATTTATATGGTCTACTTTCAAGAATGAGTTGTTTTTTCTCTTGCCATGATGTTTTCACATACCTGGTACACGCCTGTATGAAACTTTAACCCTTTACTACATGACAAAATTTGGGACTGGTCCAAATTGAAAGCAGTTGCAGACTGCAAATTATATGTTGCACCAATTATGAAATTTGTCATTGAAAGACTAGAGAACATTAAGGATTAAGGAGAAAGTGCAGGTAACCAGCATTTTCTCCTTTTCCAACAATGTTTTCAACAGTCCTTTTGTCTTGGGTCATAAAAACTGGGGATTTTATGGTAAATGGTTTATTAATCTTGATTGTCCATACAGGAAAGATGTTTTTAGCTCCACTGGCCAAAGGCCAGCGGGCTTATGTCATGGCCCGGTGTCCGTCGTGCGTCCGTCCGTCCGTCCGGTCGTCCGTCCGTCCGTCCGTGCGTTAACTTTTATTTCAAACATCTTCTTCTCTGAAACTACCCATCTGATTTTCACGAAACTTCACAGAAATGATCCTGACATGGTCCTCTTCAGAATTTCTTGAAAGAATTTGATTCCTTCAAAAACTGTGGTTGCCATGGCAACAAAACTGAAAAATATTGGAAATCTTTAAAAATCTTCTTGTCTGAAACCATAAGGCATAGGGCTACCAAATTTGGCATGTAGCTTTATGTAGTAGACCTCTATCAAGTTTCTTCAAATTATAGCCCTGGGGTCAAAATTGGCTCTGCCCCAGGGGTCACAAGTTTTACATAGGCTTATATAGAGAAAACTTTAAAAATCTTCTTGTCTGAAACCATAAGGCATAGGGCTACCAAATTTGGCATATAGCTTTATGTAGTAGACCTCTATCATGTTTCTTGAAATTATAGCCCTGGGGTCAAAATTGGCTCTTCCCCAGGGGTCACAAGTTTTACATAGGCTTATATAGAGAAAACTTTAAAAATCTTCTTGTCTGAAACCATAAGGCATAGGGCTACCAAATTTGGCATGTAGCTTTATGTAGTAGACCTCTATCATGTTTCTTGAAATTATAGCCCTGGGGTCAAAATTGGCTCTTCCCCAGGGGTCACAAGTTTTATACATAGGCTTATATAGAGAAAACTTTAAATATGTTCTTGTCTGAAACCATAAGGCATAGAGCTACCAAATTTGGCATTTAGCTTGATCTAGTTGGAGTCTACCAAAAGTGTCCAAAGTATAGTCCTGGGGTCAATTTGGCCTCATACTTGGAGGGGGGGGTTCACAAGATTTACATAGGCTTACATAGGGAAAACTTTTAAATGTTGGTGTACATAGCCATAAGGCTTAGGCTACCAAATTTTGCATATAATTATAGCATTATTTAGTGGACAGTTACAAAGAGGGCCCAAGTTACAGCTCTAGGATCAAGTTTGGCCCTGCACCAGGGATCACAAGTTTTACATGGGTTTATGGAGTGAAAAGTTCAGAAACCATCTTGTTACCAGCCATAAGGCCAAGAACTCCCACATTTGGCATGTTATTCTTCTAATACAATATTCCCCATTTAGTCAGACTGTAGCCATGAGGTCAAAGTTTTATAATGGCTTATATAGTGAAGACTTTTCTTCGTGGTTTATATTTATAAGCCAGTGGAGCGATACAGGGCCATCATGGCCCTCATGTTTAATTTCACTATTCAGAGTTTTTGTAAATCTATAACAGATGACAAAATTTGAGACGCAACTAAATTAAAAGCATTTGCAGACAAGAAATTAAAGGTAGCTGACATGATGGAGCTTCACATTGATAGGGTAGAAAGTACTGTTGGAAAAGGAGAAAATGCTGGTTACCAGCATTTTCTCCCTTTTCCACAATGTTTCCAGAAGCTTTCTTCTCCAGGTTTGTTGTTACTGGTCAGAATGATCACAATTGTTAAAAAACAAACAATTCTCCAGGTTTGTTAAAACTAGGGATTGTGTGGTAAAGGGAGGTAATGAGTTCACGGACAACTTGACAAAGAAGAAATACTTGAAAGAAAGGATAATGCCTTTTTGTCCTCCATCAGAACGCTGGATGGAAATGGGTTTTGCATAGTCTATCTAGTTTTTCATCGAGCCATATTACCTCTCCCTCTATCTGTTTTATGCCCTGCCGAAGGCAGAGGGATATAGTTTTTGTGTTGTCTGTCCATCTGGGCAGATATCTTTTAAAATGCTTGATGAAAGTTGATGAAACTTTATACATGTATTCCTTATGATAGTCTGCCGATATACTATTTCAAAAGTTGCCTTCTAGGTGCACTGACCATATCAATACTGAAATACTATTGAAAATGGCATAAACACCAAACAAAGATATGATTGTTGTGGCCTACCGCAATCTAATTTGTTACTCTCAGTTGTTCATTTAATACCTGAAAAACTTTTTCAAAGGTGAATATATACATAAGTTGAATGAATTTCAAATGCCTACTTTAATAAATAAATATGCTGAAGTGAAGAATACAGAAACTCCAAACCTTGTCCATAATTTAAATATTGTGTAGAACAAGATGAAAACAACGCTTTTGGATGAATGTTTTGATGTTTTGTTTTCAATTCATTTTTTTCAGCTCTATGGTTTTAAGTAAGCATCTTAGTCTGTATAAACTGGATCAAATATAACAGTGAAAATGTTGGGAAAATGAATGGAAAATAGTGTTTATTATGGGCTGAACAGACTAATATGGTAATTTTAGGCACTGTGTGAAAGAAACTGGTGATGGTTGGAATTGCAGGGAGTGTTCTTCTTAACTCTTTACCAAAAGACAAAATTTTAGATTGGTTTAAATTTAAAGCGTTTGCAGACGACAAATAAAATGCTACTCAAAGCATGATATTTGTTTTTGAAGGGTAGAAAACATTGTGGGAAAAAGAGAAAATGCTGGTTACCAGCAGTTCCTCCTTTTCACACAAGGTTTTCAAAAGTCTTCTTCTTTAAGGTTGTTAAAACATGGGATTGTTTGGTAAAGGGTTAAGTCTTTACCAAATGGCAAAAGTTTAGACTGGTCCAAATTGAAAGCACTTGCAGACAACAAGTTAGATATTGCTCAGATAGCAAGATTTGTCTGTGATAGTACAGAAAACATTGTGGGAACAGGTGAAAATGCTAGTTACCAGTAGTTTCTTCATTTTCCACAATGTTTTCAAAAGGCTTCCTTCGTCTAGATGAAAAGCATTTCCAACAAATAAGATGTTGCTGGAATGATAGGACTTGCATAAGAAAGGACAGGAAACATTGTGGGAAAAAGAGAAAATACTGGTAAGCAGCATCTTCTTTTTCCTCCATGCTTCACTCTCTGAACTCTTTACCAAAACACAAATTTTTGGATTGGACCAAATTCAAAGCATTTGCAGACTCCAAGTTAAATGTTGCTAAAATGACGATTTCTGTCTTCCATTTGGAAGACAACATTGTGGGTAAAGGAGAAAATGCTGGTTACCCAGCTGGGTAAAGAGCAACTGTTAAGACACTTGTTTGAAAATGCTAATTTGTTTTGAATTGTACTTGTCTTGTGTGTTTGTGTGCAATACATTTGTTGACATTGGGTAACATGATGGGAGAGAAAGTGTTTTAGGGTGGAGGCTTGGTATAAGGATATTCTTATGACAGGACAGATCACTTGTAACCATTTACCTGTGTTTAACCCTTTCCCAAACAAGCCCTGGTTTTCACGTGTCTACAGTACAAGTCTTTTGAAAGCACTGTGGGAAAAAAAGAAATTGCTCGTAACGAGCAATTTCTCCTTTTCCCACAGTGTTTTCTTCCCTTTTTGTGAACTTTCTGCCATTTTCATCAAATTTAAAATTGTCGTCAGCAAACTCTTTCAATTTGGACCAGTCCAAAATTTGTCATTTGGGAAAGGGTTAAATGACCCTGAGGAAAAATACATTGGAATAATTATATATAGTAGGAACAGGAGAAAATTCTTGGCACCAACATTTTCTCCTGTTCGCACAATGTTTTACACTCTATCAAAGATAATTTTCAATTTTTGTGTTATGTTTTGATTTGTTTTTTTTAATTTGGACAAGGCTAAAATTTTGTCATGTGGTAAATATCAAATACAAGGAGAAAGTTGAACCTCTTCTGTAATTTTGATTTCTCCTAATGAAAATAACATTATACTTTTACAAGGAAATCTCGTGACAAACAGTTTGTTACTTTTACTGCATCAACTCCATTCTGTTGAATATGAGGAAAGAAAAATTATTTTTGTTTCAAACAATAATTATTGCTTGTTCATTGTGTAATTTAAAAAGGTTTGGATGGGTCCAAAAATAACCAGTACAGTGACATGTCATTTTTTTCAGATAAATAACTTAATATCTAAGATGAAATCGATATTGTAAAGTTTTTAACCCTTTCCCAAATGACAAATTTTGGACTGGTCCAAACTGAAAGAGTTTGCAGACGACAATTTTAAATTTGATGAAAATGGCAGAAAGTTATCAAAAAGGGTAGAAAACACTGTGGGAAAAGGAGAAATTGCTCGTTACGAGCAATTTCTCCTTTTCCCACAGTGTTTTCAAAGGACTTGTAGTGCAGACACGTGAAAACCAGGGCTTGTTTGGGAAAGGGTTAACTGATTCCCGAGATCATTTTGCAGCAAATAACTTTAAAAACATCCTTAACCCTTTACCAAACAATCCCAGGTTTTCAGGACTCTGGGAAAGAAAGCTTTTGAAAACATTGTGGGAAAAGGAGAAAATGCTGGTAACCAGCATTTTCTCCTTTCCCCACGATGTTTTCTGCTCTGTTAGAGAGCTTAAGCTGATTTGTAGCAAAGTTGAATTTGTCATCTGCAAATGCTTTGAAATTGGTCAAGTCTAAAATTTTGTCGTGTGGTAAAGGGTTAACCCTTTACCACACAATGACAACTTTTATAAACCTTGAGAAAGAAGACTTTTGAAGGCATTGTGGGAAAAGGAGAAAATGGTGGTAACTAGCATTTTCTCCTTATCCCACAGTGTTTTTCAACTTTTCGGAAACAAATCCCGTCATTTGAGCAACATTCAACTTTCAACGATGCAAATACCTTCGTCCTAGACCAGTCTGAAATTTTGTTGTGTGGTACAGAGCTAAACCAACAGCTTTGGAACATTATATACCAGAATTAAAAAAAAACTGTCAACAGAAGTAACTACTCATTTCCACCAATATCTCATGTAGGCACAATATTTTGAAAAGTAGCCAAGTACAAGACAAAAAGGAAAGGTCTCCATTTAACCCATTACCATACAATCCCAAGTTTTACCGACCCTGTAAGAGAAGGCTTTTGAAAACATTGTGGGAAAAGGAGAAAATGCTGGTAACCAGCACTTTCTCCTTTTCCCACGATGTTTTCTACCCTGTCCAAAACAGAAGTCATCATTTGAGCTACATTAAATTTGTTGTCTGCAAATCCTTTCAGTTTGGATCAGACTAAAATTTTGTTTGGTAAAGAGTTAATTGATACTGTGTGAAGCACTACTTTACTTGCTTTTGTCCCATAGTGTAGACGTAGACTTTCCCTTTCCCAAATGACAAATTATGGACTGGTCCAAACTGAAAGAGTTTGCAGATGACAATTTCAAATTTGATGAAAATGGCAGAAAGTTATCAAAAAGGGTAGAAAACACTGTGGGAAAAAGAGAAACTGCTCGTCACGAGCAATTTCTCCGTTTTCCACAGTGTTTTCAAAAGACTTGTACTGCAGACACGTGAAAACCAGGGTCTGTATTCACCAACCATTCTTAAGAACGTTCTTAGACTTATTCTTCAAGATTTTCCAAGTTTGAAAGTAACACAACTTCTGATTGGCCAAACCATATGGTTTAGCCAATCAGAAAGTGTGTTACTTTCAAATTTGGAAAATTTTGAAGAACAAGACCAAGAATGTTCTTAAGAATGGTTGTTGAATACGGACCCTGGGCTTGTTTGGGAAAGGGCTGTTCTGTCAGATCTAAACCCTATGGTGTCTATATTTTTTAAAAAAAGTTTTTCTCAGTAAACTAACCTTGAAATTGCAATATTTAACATTGTCAGTGTATCTTCCCATTTCAGAACATCATCTGATCACAGAGGAATTCTTGTAAAAATTCGAGATCAAACACCCCTATCACCATCCCAAAAATCTGACCACAGTCCAGTCATCAGGGATTCATCAAAATCATCATCATCTTCTTCGTCTAGTAATATCAAACGTCACGCATCATTTCATGGTATTCTCCCATCAAAGAAGGAAGATTTAGTCCGCAGTGGATCAACAGTGAGTTCTACAAATTTTTTGTTTGTTTGTTGACATTGGAATTTAACGCTGTTTTAACAACTTACGTCATATCACAAGGGTCAGTGAACCTACGCATGTGTTGCCTGGCTTTCCAACGCAAGTGCTGACACTATTTTTTTTTCCAAACCACTGACCACTTTTCTCACATGCATCAGAGATGAGAAGTGAAAAATTGCTGGAAAGAAAGTTTGCCTCAACTGGGTATTAAACCTGTAACCATAAGGTTGCATGCATCAGAAATTTTCTCACATGCATTAAAGATAAGAGGTGAAAAATTACTGGAAAGAAAGTTTGCCTCAACTGGGTATCACACCCATAACCACCAGGTCAGGAGTCAGATATATTAATCACTGAGCTACCCGGCGGGGCTAGAAATCTTTACCTGAGACCTTTTATTTAGCATTACTTGGGCTTATACTGATGTATAAAACGTTTTGCTGAAAACAAAACACAAATTTTTGCTTTCATTTCTGAATTTCTGTCATGCTTCAGTAGTTGTTCTTACTCAGCTGATTTTGTCTGTACTGAAATTTATGCAACACACATTTTGGGTTTTTTTTGTAAACTTTGTGATTTTTTTTTTTTTTTTGGAAAAAATGTATATTCTAAGAAATGAACAATACCTGTGCACTGTGCAAAATTGACAATTCCTGTGCAAGAAAGAATTTCTCTTGCATAAGAGTCATCAGTTATTGGGTTTATACAATTTAACCCTTTCCCAAACAAGCCCTGGTTTTCACGTGTCTGCAGTACAAGTCTTTTAAAAACACTGTGAGAAAAGGAGAAATTGCTCGTAACGAGCAATTTCTCCTTTTCCCACAGTGTTTTCTACCCTTTTTGAGACCTTTCTGCCATTTTCATCAAATTTAAAATTGTCGTCTGCAAACTCTTTCAATTTGGACCAGTTCAAAATTTTTCGTTTGGGAAAGAGTTAACCATTAGATTGATATATTTTTTTCTTCTCATCATAAGTTTGTTTTTATATTTTTCACAGGAAAACTTAGCTGAGAAAGGTTCAACACCAAACAAACAACAAAACATAGTAAGTAATTTACCCTTTTCTGAACAATGAAATTGTAGCCTTGTCCATGTTGAAAATAATTGCATACAAAATTGATGTGGCTAGGATGATGGTATTCATCATCTAAAGGTAGATAAAATTGTGGGAAAAAGGAAAAAATAGTGGTTACCAACATTTTCTCCTCTGCCCACAAGTTTTTCTATTCTATCAGAGAACTTACCTCATATGGGCCTATTCCAAAAGTGTTGTCTGGGCATACTTTCAACTTTGTGGGAGTCAAATGTCTGCTGTTTTGCAAAGAGTTAGGTATGATTTTTTACATTTGTGAAGTAGACAGGGTTTAAAAGAATTCTGAGAAAAGAAGAAGTATCCCTTATGGTAAATGATTTTTGCTCCTTTGCCCAAAATGTGTTCCTTATTACTTCATAGAGGCATTTTCCTTTCTGTTGGTCAATAAAACTACAGAATATGTAATGGTTTACCCTTTGCCACGTTATCCCTTGTTTAACCCTTTCCCAAACGACAGATTTTGGACTGGTCCAAATTGAAAGAGTTTGCAGACAACAATTTTAAATTTGATCAAAATGGCAGAAAGGTATCAAAAAAGGGTAGAAAACACTGTGGGAAAAGGAGAAATTGCTCGTTACGAGCAATTTCTCCTTTTCCCACAGTGTTTTCAAAAGACTTGTAATGCAGACACGTGAAAACCAGGGCTTGTTTGGGAAAGGGTTAAACGACCCTGAAAAAGAGGGCTTGAGAAAACATTGTTAGAAGAAAGAAAATGCTACAAACAAGCTTTTTCTCCTTCTCCCACTATGTTTTCAAAAGGTTTCTGCTCTAAACTAGTTAAAAACAGGATTGTGTGGTAAAGGGTTCATTCTGAACCACACAACGAAATGTTAGATATTGTCCAAATTGAGAGACTACATATGAAATGTGGCTAAAATGCTGGAATTAGTCTTTAACACAGTAGAAAACATTGTGGAAACAGAAATAATGTTGGTTACCAGTATTTTCTCCCATTCCACAATGTTTTCAGAAGCCTTCAATGTTACGGTTGTTAAAACCCAGGATTGTTTTATAAGAGTTAAACACGATTCCATTAAATCATATTTAGCATATCTACGTGTACTAGACTTGTGTTAAAACTTGTGTTTTTTGACAGGTACACTAATTAGGTAAAATGTTGATAAAGTTTGAATGTGATTAACCCATCATCTCATATGCAAATTTTCTACTCGTCTACATCTGAAACACTGAAAGCATGGTGGCCAATGGAAATCCAGCTTCAAATTGAAAGGTCCTAATGTTTTCCTTGCTTATAATGTTTTCAAGAGGTAGTCTTTCTCAAGGTGTGTAGATGTGTATTCGTATGAGTGAATTGGTTAACCCTTTACCGTACAATGCTACCTTTTGACGCCCCCGGGAAAAAAGCCCTTTGAAAACATTGTGGGAAATGGAGTAAATGCTGATAACCAGCATTTTCTCCTTTTCCCACAATGTTTTCTACCCTATCAAAGAAAAATTGCACCATTTGAGCCACATTGAAATTGTCATCTGCAAATGCTTTCAATTTGGACATGGCTAAAATTTTGTCGTCTGGTAAGGGGTTAATTATGTTGTTTTATCTTGAGCTATAAAATGTAGGACCTATTACCATACATATATACAACTGTTAACCCATTACCAAATGACAGATTTTTAGACCTGTCCAAATTGAAAGCATTTGCAGATGAAAAAATTGTGACTAAAGAATTTAGAATATTGTTGTCAGAAGGACAGAAATCATCATGGGAAAAGGAGAAAAATGCTGGTTATCAGGATTTTTCTCCTTTTCCCACAATGTTTTCAAAAGCCATCATCCTCAAGGTTGTTAAAAGTCGGGATTGTGTGGTAAAAGGTTAAAAGTCTTGAATGAGGTTGTTTTACAACGTTGTGGGAAAAGGAGCGAGTTACTTGCAACTAGTAAATACTCCTTTTCCCATAATGTTTTCCATATCTTTCATAAAAAAGATAACTTCATTTCCTTCAGGTATTCTGCCCTCACATGTAATGGTTACCCTTATTAAAAAAATATCCTGTATGGTAATGGGACAAAGCTGTGCCAGCTAATTTGTATTTTACTTAAGATTAATCCTTTACCACACAATCTCGAGTTTTAACGGCCTTGAGGAAGAAGCCTTTTGAAAACATTTAGGAAAAAGGAGAAAATGCTAACAATTAGCATTTTCTCCTTTTCCCAAAATGTTTTCTTTCCTGTCATAGGCAAATCTTACCATTTGATCAATATTTGTCGTCTGCAAATGCTTTCAATTTGGACCATTCTAAAATTCTGCTGTTTGGTAAGGAGTTAAACTGTGGATTTTGATTGGCTGGGTAACGTTCAAGAGATTCTTTAAGTTAGTTATGGTATGCATTGTGAGTTTTTGCTAGGCCAACATGATTCTTTCTCAAAGAATTGCGATTGCTCTTAGAATTATGTAGTATAGCTTTACAATCATTTTTAGCTCCACTGGCCGAAGGCCAGCAGGCTTATGTCATGGCCCGGTGTCGGTCGTCCGTGCGTGCGTGCGTGCGTGCGTCCGTCCGTCCGTCCGTGCGTTAACTTTTATTTCAAACATCTTCTTCTCTGAAACTACCCATCCAATTTTCATGAAACTTCACAGAAATGATCCTGCCATGGTCCTCTTCAGAATTTCTTGAAAGAATTTGATTCCTTCAAAAACTCTGGTTGCCATGGCAACAAAACTGAAAAATATTGGAAATCTTTAAAAATCTTCTTGTCTGAAACCATAAGGCATAGGGCTACCAAATTTGGCATGTAGCTTTATGTAGTAGACCTCTATCATATTTCTTGAAATTATAGCCCTGGGGTCAAAATTGGCTCTGCCCCAGGGGTCACAAGTTTTACATAGGCTTATATAGAGAAAACTTTAAAAATCTTCTTGTCTGAAACCATAAGGCATAGGGCTACCAAATTTGGCATGTAGCTTTATGTAGTAAACCTCTATCATGTGTCTTGAAATTATAGCCCTGGGGTCAAAATTGGCTCTGCCCCAGGGGTCACAAGTTTTACATAGGCTTATATAGAGAAAACTTTAAAAATCTTCCTGTACCTAGCCATAAGGCCTAGAGCTACCAAATTTTGCATTTAGCTTGATCTAGTTGGGGTCTACCAAAAGTGCCCAAATTATAGTCCTGGGGTCAATTTGGCCTCATGCTTGGCGGGGGGGGGGGGGGGGTTCACAAGATTTACATAGGCTTACATAGGGAAAACTTTTAAATCTTTTTGTACATAGCCATAAGGCTTAGGCTACCAAATTTTGCATAATTATAGCATTATCTAGTGGACAACTACAAAGAGGGCCCAAGTTACAGCCCTAGGATCAAGTTTGGCCCTGCACCAGGGGTCACAAGTTTTACATGGGTTTATGGAGTGAAAAGTTCAGAAACCGTCTTGTTACTAGCCATAAGGCCAAGAACTCCCAAATTTGGCATGTTATTCTTCTAATACACATATTCCCCATTTAGTTCGACTGTAGCCCTGGGGTCAAAGTTTTATAAGGGCTTATATAGTGAAGACTTCTCTTCATGGTTTATATTTATAAGCCAGTGGAGCGATACAGGGCCATCATGGCCCTCTTGTTTTTTTTGATAGAGAGCCATTTTGATTTACAACTGATTTAGCATTTTTTTTTTTTTCATGATTGAAGCCGTTAGTATAGCTGGCTTTTCAAGTCATTAAACCTCTTTCAAACAACAAAATGTTAGACTTACCTAAATTGAAAGCATTTGCAGACAACAAATTAAACAGGACTCAAAAACTGAAATTTACCTTTGGAAGGTAAGAAAACATTGTGGGTAAAGAAGAAAATGCTGATTACTAGCATTTTCTTCTTTTCCCACAATGTTTTCAAAAGGCCTCTTCCTCAGGGTCGTAAAAATCTGAGATTGTTTGGTAAAAGGGTTAAAGGCCACACTTGGTTGTAGCGTACAGGACTTGATACCGGGGTTGCTGGTTGGAATTCCCAGCTCTGCCAATTTCTTTCATAGGATAGATGATAGTCATTGCAACAAGATTCATTTCTCTCTCATCACTTATTATTTTTTGGATGATGGCTATGTGGGAAAGTAGCAAGTGGCTTCGGAAGAATAATGTGTGTGTTACCAGTAAAAAAAAACTCCAGGTTAGCAAGGACAGGTTCACTGGCTGCTGTGATATAACTGAAATAATGTTGAAAATGGTGTTAAACAAACAAACAAACAGTCATAAAATTTCATTAAAATTTTACTGGTTATGAAACTTCTTGATATTTTATTTTTTTGATAACAGTTTTGGATGTACAAGGTAAAGAAACAACAATAGTAGAATTTTTCTGTGTAGATTTGTTTCCTTAAATTTTTGTGAATAACAGTATCGTAGAAAATGGGAGGGCAGGGAAATACAATGTACCACAAATATCTTGATAATTTTGGTACGAGACAGACCAAAGAATTACTTCATTTCTTTACCAAACGACAAAAATTTAGACTTATCCTAATTCAAAGCATTTGCAGACGACAAAGTAAATGTGACTCAAAAATTGAAATTTATTTTGGGAAGGATAGAAAACCTTGTGGGAAAAGGAGAAAATGCTGGGAAAAGCATTTTCTCCTTTTCCCACAGTGTTTTCAAAAGGCCTGTATTTCAGGGTTGTTAAAAGTCGGGATCGTGTGGTAAAGGGTTAAGCCATGTTTACTCTTTCTGCCTTGTAGCAGAACACCTGAAAACCAAAAATGTGGTAAATGGAAAAATTCTTGTAAGCAGCCAGTTTCCTCTTCAACCACAACATTTTCAAGTGTGTTTATCAAATCTAACTTTAAACAAATTTACTGTAAGTACGTGTATATATATCAGTGTTTTCTCATCGTAAAGATATCTCTGAACATTAACTCTTTACCAAACAACCAAATTTTAGACCAGTCTAAATTGAAAGCTTTTGCAGACGACAAAATAAATGCGACTTGAAAAACGAAATTTGGGAAGAGTAGAAATCATTTTTGGAAAAGTAGAAAATGCTGGTTACCAGGCTTCTTCCTCAGGGTCATTAAAAATCAGGATTGTGTGTTAAAGGGTTAACATGTGTCTTTTAGCAAGGTAAATCTAAGGGGTAACTTAATAAGCTAGGTGTAAATCAGCAGTATTTCTGTAGTTTATAGAAACCCTTTGCTGTGGCTGTAGTGAAGAGAGTTCAATTACATTTTGACTCACAAATTTGTGTTGTTCTGTTATGTTTTAACCCTTTCCCAAACGATGAATTTTAGACTGGTCCAAATTGAAAGAGTTTGCAGACGACAATTTTAAATTTGATGAAAATGACAGAAAGTTCTCCAAAAGGGTAGAAAACACTGTGGGAAAAGGAGAAATTGCTCATTACGAGCAATTTCTCCTTTTTCCACATTTTTTTCAAAAGACTTGTACTGCAGACACGTGAAAACCAGGGCTTGTTTGGGAAAGGGTTAAAGGTAGAACTAGCTGTACTTTCTTATTATGTCTTTTTGTTTTGGTTATTTGACCCCACTTAGATATGTTTATGACGCATTTTAGGTGCAAAAAGGGTGTTTTTGTTGTTATCAATCTTAATTCTAAAGATAAAATTTGATGGTAGAAGAAAATCATTGTGAGAATGGAAACGTTTTTATTGTCACAATGGTGTTGGCCGGTCTTGTTGATACTTTTTATGTAGTGTTTTATATTAGGTAACCCTTGAGCTTTTTTATTTGTTGCATAAGTTATAACTACATTTACAGAAGTTTTCGTGTTTTGCCTCCCATTAATTCGGCAATATTTTCAGATTTGTCCTGATTTAGTCAAGTGAGCAATAGGTGACCATTATGGCCCTCTACCTTTGTTTTTTACTTGCTGTTTCCTCTTACTAACAACATGGGAAAGGCAGAAAGTTTTTTTTCTTCGATTTGTATATCTACAAAATTCACCTATACATTTTTTTTGTTATTCTATAGGATATTACAGTCCCAACAACACCAACTCGACGAAACCGTCCTCGTTCACGATCAAGAAGTCCGGCAGGTTCCTCTTCACATGTCCCCATCATATCCGCTGCCCAGCTTCAGAAACAGAGCAGAGCTTCTTCAACTCCGCCCACTTGATGTAGTCATTCCGCCCTCTTGATGTAGTCACTCCGCCCACTTGATGTAATCATTCCGCCCACTTGCTGTATTTACTCCATCTATGAATAATCATGTTGTTCATATAGACTGTTCTCATAATTTTGAATAATTTTATCATTGTTATAGTTGTGACATTTTATATGTTGAATTACAAAGTGTATGTAAACGTCAAACTCTCATTCTTCCATTTTAAATTGTAACATTCTGTCACAATGTTGTTTGATATGTTGTGATATAAATTGGTCATGCTCTGTGAAAAGGGGGCTTGATGCATCTGCAGAAAGTATTGACCCATGTCAGCCTACACAGGCCGACTGTGCAGTCTGAACGCTGGTTGAATTCTTTTACCATTTGTTGATTTTTTTTGTATGTCAAAGGACCATTCTACCCCCCCCCCCCCCAATATATTTTTTGTTAGGGAAAATATAAGTTATGGATCCATAATTATATGATGACTTGCTTCTATAACACATCACTGTGATGCATTAACTCTTTACCAAACAACAAAATTTTAGACTGGTCCAAATTGAAAGCATTTGCAGACGACATTTTGAAGGTGGCCCAAATGACAAAAATTTTTCCTTGATAGGAAAGAAAACATTGTGGGAAAAGGAGAAAATGCTGGTTACCAGCATTTTCTCCTTTGCCCACAATGTTTTCAAAAGCCTTCTCTTTCAGGGTCGTTAAAAGTCGGGATTGTGTGGTAATGGGTTAAGCCCCCTTTTGCCAGAACAGGGCTCATATACATTTGGTCCATTATGATTCCTGCTTACCGGTATTCTAGTTCAATTAACTCTTTACCACACAACAAAATTTTAGACCTGTCCGAATTGAAAGCATTTGCAGATTACAAAATAAACGTGGCTCAAAAACTGAAATTTGTTTTAGGACGTGTAGAAAACATTGTGGGAAAAGGAGAAAATGCTGTTTACCAGCATTTTCTCCTTTCCCACAATGTTTTCAAAAGGCTTCTTTCTCAGGGTCGTTAAAAGTCGAGATTGTGTGGTAAAGAGTTAAACACCAGTGCAAATGACGTTAAGGAAACACATTGCCGTTAATGAAATGAAATGCCTGGTGTGGGAAGCAGTTCAGTTTGTGCTAGTTAAAAAGGAAACTTGGTTCATTTCATCGTGCGACAAAAAGTTTCATTAATCAGGCACAACTCTGCTGTAAATCTGTAAATCTTTACCACACAACTAACTTTAGACTTGTCCAATTTCAAAACATTTGCAGATGACAAATTGAGTGTGGTTCAAATGTTGGTACTTACCTTTGAAAAAGTAGAAAGCATAATGGGGAAAGCAGACTGCTGGTTACCAGCATTTTCTGCTTTTTCCACAGGGTTATTAAAGTAACTATGGAAACAAACGTAAACAAACTGGATGTTAAAATGCGTTTAGATTTAATTCATATCATTTGAAAGTAAAGAAATTATTGTAAAGATGATAACCCGTTATTATACAGTCGGTTCAAATGTTAGTCGTTGGCAGAGAAATCAATTTCCAGATTGGGTTTCTAGGTCACTCTATTGTTTGTTTACTTTTTTCCCGATTTTGGAATTCATTTTTCTGCCAGCAACTAACATTTGGACGGACCACACAATAGTAGATTGTCATCTTCACAATATTTTCCATACTTTTAAATGGTATGATTTAAACTTAAATGCATTTTAACACCTGCATTGTTTTGCTGCTATTGGGTTTTTAAACCAGGATTGTTTTGTAAAATGTTAAACCTTAAGATGATTTTGCAAAGATGCCAATTCAAATCTGGAGGTCAGGAGTTACCAGTATATAGCCAAAACATTGTGATTTTTGTCTAACTGTGATAAGGGTCATACTCGCCAAACATTCTAGATATATATGCTTTTACTCTATACCCAACAACAAAAATGTAGTCTTGTCCAAATTGAAAATATTTGCAGTCAGCAATTTAAATATGACTCCAATGATGGAACTTGTCATCGATAGGATAGAAAACACTGGGGGAAAAGGAGAAAATGCTGGTTACCAGCATTTTCTCCTTTTCCCACAGTGTTTTCAAAAGGGGATCTTCCTGAGGTCATTAAAACTTATGATTCTGTGGTCAATGTTTAAACCATCTACCATGCAAATACTTATTGTTATGCTACGGCAGTTTACAGTTTTGAAAGACATTGTGGGAAAAGGAGCAGATTGCTTGTGACGAGAAATTTTTGCACTTTCTCCCTAAGTGTTTTTTGAGATCATTTGAGAAATAAATTTCCCTTTCCCTCATATATGGTATATTTCATTTTTCTTTACTTGAAATATGTACTGTTAGTTGGAAAAGAGTGTGCAATATTGTTAATTTTAGATTCAGACCTAGGCATTAGACCTAGGCATTTGATGGCCTGACTAACTGAAAAGTTCACCTGTTTTTAGCTCCACTGGCCAAAGGCCAGCGGGCTAATGTCATGGCCCGGTGTCCGTCGTGCGTCCGTCCATTCGTCCGTCCGTCCGTGCGTTAACTTTTATTTCAAACATCTTCTTCTCTGAAACTACCCATCCAATTTTCATGAAACTTCACAGAAATGATCCTGCCATGGTCCTCTTCAGAATTTCTTGAAAGAATTTGATTCCTTCAAAAACTTTGGTTGCCATGGCAACAAAACTGAAAAATATGGGAAATCTTTAAAAATCTTCTTGTCGGAAACCATAAGGCATAGGGCTACCAAATTTGGCATGTAGCTTTATGTAGTAGACCTCTATCAAGTTTCTTCAAATTATAGCCCTGGGGTCAAAATTGGCTCTGCCCCAGGGGTCACAAGTTTTACATAGGCTTATATAGAGAAATCTTTAAAAATCTTCTTGTCGGAAACCATATGGCATAGGGCTACCAAATTTGGCATGTAGCTTTATGTAGTAGACCTCTATCAAGTTTCTTCAAATTATAGCCCTGGGGTCAAAATTGGCTCTGCCCCAGGGGTCACAAGTTTTACATAGGCTTATATAGAGAAAACTTTAAAAATCTTCCTGTACCTAGCCATAAGGCCTAGAGCTACCAAATTTTGCATGTAGCTATATCTAGTGGGCCTCTACCAAATGGGCCAAAATTTTAGCCCTGGGGTCAAAATTGGCCCCACCGCAGGGGTCACAAGTTTTACATGGGCTTACATAGTGACAACTTAAGAAATCTTCCTGTTTTGATTTTTTTTTTAAATTAGCCTTGCATCAGGGGTCTTATGTTTTACAGAGGCTTCATATGGACAAAACTTGAAAATCACCTTATTTTTATGGCTTTATCTTGTGGACCTCTACCAGGGTTCAAGTAATTAAATAGCTCTGGGATCAAAAATGGCTTTGCCCTGCGGGTCTCAACTTTCATATGGGCTTTTACAGAGAAAACTTTGTAAGTCTTCATTTTGAAACCATTTGGCTCAGCATTGAAATGTTTATTATTTATGGTTTATATTTATAAGCCAGTGGAGCGATACAGGGCCATCATGGCCCTCTTGTTTAACATTTTAAGTTAAAGATTTTCATTGGTTGAGACAAAGCATTTCAGCCAATAAGAAACTTTGACAAGGAAATTTCTAGAATCAATAGTTATAAGATTTCAAATTTGAATGTGATTTACCAGTAGATTGTTTGGTGAATATGTACGAAGACTCTAACAATTTTGTGATAGGGCAAGCTTGAACAAATCATTTATTGTATGTGATGATTTCATTATTTTGACTTTAAAATGACCTTTTTTTCTGTTGAGATACCTACTGACAATGTAGATGACTTAGCTTGAGAGGTATCATATTATTTTTAAAAACTATCAATTTAAAACCAGTGCTCGTTATGAGCATGTTCTCAATTAATTATTTTTCAGTAGTCTCTCTTGACGGTCAGCCATCTCTGTTACCTTTTTTATTAGTGTGCTAGATACCTGAAACAGATTTTCAGCCAATAGGAAAAACATCTGTACCAAAAAGTCACAAGTTAAAACATATGTAGTTAAGGGAAAAGAATATTGAAAACAATTTGGGAAAAGGAGAAAATGCTGTTAAACAGCCATTTCTGCTTTTCCCAAAATATTTTCTTACCTCTTAAAATCGAATCCCAACACTTAACCTTTTCCCAAACAAGCCCTGGTTTTCACGTGTCTGAAGTACAAGTCTTTTGAAAACACTGTGGGAAAAGGAGAAATTGCTCGTAACGAGCAATTTCTCCTTTTCCCACAGTGTTTTCTCCCCTTTTTGATAACTTTTTGCCATTTTCATCAAATTTAAAATTGTTGTCTGCAAACTCTTTCAATTTGGACCAGTCCAAAATTTGTCGTTTGGGAAAGGGTTAATTCATCAATTGCAAACACTTTCAACTGGACGAGAATCAAATTTTGTTAGCTGGTGAAGGGTTTATTTTGATTTGTTCATACTTTTCAGAGGGTTAATTATATAACACGATTACATTTTTGGACGTCTTTGTCATGGGCGATTCCATGAAATATTTTAAAGAATCAGGTCAATAGGGGGACGCTTTTGACAATAAAGATAGGTGCACTTTTTCACATCTCAAAACCAGAACTGCTGCAATTCATTGTGCTTTTGTAAAGATAGATGTAAAGTTCATATTATTTTTCGTTGCATACTATTAAGACTTGCATTTCTTATTGTATCCAGTTTCATATTATATTATGATTAGATTAGATGAAGTGTGTCAGATTTACACCAACACTTTGTCTTTACAATAATTTGTTGTACCCTGAATTACTCTGTCTGACTTGCAAAACTAAGGTTTTTCGAAATGTATCAGAATAAACTTGTCAGTTCAACTCACAGACATTCATTTTGTGATGAACTTCGCCATCTATATAATGTAGCATATATCACATTATATAGATGCCAAAGTTCATCCCAAAACAAAGGCCTGTGTTTCAGCTGTGCACATGCACTGTAATACATGTCACATACTACTCCTACAGTTTTGCTGTCATTGTTTTGAAACTGTTGACTCTTTACCAGACAACAAAATTTTAGACTGGTCCAAATTGAAAGCAGTTGCAGACGACAAATTAGATAAAGATAAAATGATGATTTCTATCTTTGATAGGGTTGAAAATATTCTGGGAAAAGGAGATGGTGGTAACCAGCATTTTCTCCATTTCCCACAATGTTTTCTCAAGCCTTCACTCTCAGGGTCTTTGAAAGTCAGGATTGTGTGGTAAAGGATTAAGGCATTGGCAGGGGCATGGGGTCACCTTTAGCATCCAGTCTAGTTACTTCAGCTTTTATGCCTTTATTGAATTACAGTGTTTTCTTTCACTGGTATTACAGAGGGTTACCATACTTTGTCTCTGTACTGTTTGTGAAAGTCAAAATTCAGGCTTCAGAACAGAAGAGAAGTTTCTAGTAAGAGCCAACCTAACACTTTAAAATGCATTTTTCCCTAGAAAATACCTTTGAAATACTCATTTTAAGCTCACCGGAGCACAAAGTGCTGAAGATGAGCTTTTGTGATCTTGCTGTGTCTAGTGTCCATTGCACAGCGAACATAGCTAATATGGGTACCAGGGTAATGTGATCACATTGTCATTAACTAAACAGATATTGTAAAGTAAATACTTTATAATTTGGTATGAATAACAAACAGGTATTATCAAGTGAGTTCATTTAAAAGTCCGACATAACCATGGTACCTGTATTGGCTATGTTCACCATGACGATTGAGGAACTGGTGTAATTTGAAACCAGTGAATGAACTTTTGTTGCTTTAAAACATGGCAGCTGCAAAACCTAGTAGTTATTATAATACAGAAATAAATGTAAGTTGTGAAACTTAGTCGTGGAAACCAAGTGCCTATGGTCAGAATGTTTGTAGTGATGTTATCTTGGGCATGTTCAAAATTGGATCATGTTTGGTCAAAAGGTAGGTCACTTACACTCATGTGTTTTACATAATTACAACCAGGATCTCTACAACTCTATCAGTCCTAGATGATTTTACCCAGGTGAGTGCTCTGGGGCCAATGGCCCTCTTGTTACTTTATCTGTGTTCTGCTTAACATTCCTTATTCTACGATTCTTACAGTATTTTTCTGTGTTTGTAAATTTGGAGGGGCCAAAACTCTTGTGTTGGACATGTGGGATTGTGTAGTATAGGCCAATTACATTATTTACTGTACATTAAATATGTTTATTCTTTACCAGACGACAAAATTTTAGACTTGTCCAAATTGAAAGTGTTTACAGACGACAAACTGAAAGTGGCTCAACTATTATGAGTTTCATTTTTATGGATAGAAAACTTTGTGGGAAAAGGAGAAAATGCTGGTTACCAGCATTTTCTTCTTTTCCAACAATGTTTTTCAAAGCCTTCTCCATCAGGGTTGCCAAAAATTGGGACTGTGTGGTAAAGGGCCCTAATAATGATAAATTTATATTCTACTCATTAAATTTGCATTTAACTGAAATATTGTTTTAAATGTGTTCATATTTTTGCTGGATTTTACACACAGTTATGTTGTACAAGTTGTTTCATGGTTGTTTTTGTTTCTATGTTGTGTCTTGCCTTCTTGTTACGATAGACATGTTTTAACCCTTTCCCGTACAATGCCACTTTTTAACGCCCCTGGGAAAGAAGCCTTAACCAGCATTTTCTCCTTTCCCACAATGTTTTCCACCCTATCATGTTGTCTGGTAAAGGGTTAAACTTTTTAGGATGTTAACTCTTTTTCCCAAATGACAAGAACTCTCAGTCGTCCAAATTCAAAGCATTTGCAGACGACAATTCAAACGTGGCCGGAATTATGAGATTTGGCTGTGAAAGAGTAGAAAACATGGTGGGGGAAAAAGAGAAAATGCTGGTTAAAGTTCTCTTTCACTCAGTCTCGCAACTGTGTTGTATAGGGTCAATGCAAAAGATTAGTAATCTATGGGTTCTGGGTTCCATCCTCTCCCCAGGATTTGGGTTTTGAGAGCCCCAGCCAATCGCTGATAAAACTCAAGAAACACATAGACGAGTCAATTGTTGTTTTCTTGATACGACTCGGAAATATTTCACCATTTGTCGCCGTGTTTTCAAAAGCTGTCAAAAGCAGATGCATTGTAAGATGCTTGCATTTAGGAAAGGGTTAAAGATGCATCTTTACAGCCAGAGAGGAAAAAAACGCCCCTAAAATTTGATAGACTGGTTCAGAATTTAGTCAGCTGTGTAAACATAGATGAATTACTTATATATGGTGTAAGGGATAAATACAGACACATGTATTGGAAATCTTTGATGTAAAATTGGAAACATCACAACAGTGATTTCTTTGATGGCCTCCAGAAAATGAAATGCATTTTCTATCAGTCATCACCTATGCAACCTTGCAACCATCTGGCGCAACATTTGGCATAAAGTTACAAGAATGAATTTACATGTAGTTTGATAAAATAAAGATAAAATGGGTTAAAAATTGGCTGCAATGGGTATAGATGTATCCTTAACCCTTCACCAGACCACAAAATATAAGACTTATCCAATCAGACAGTTTGCACACAATTTAAATGCGGCCCAAATGATGCCCTTTGCCCATAACAGGTTAGAAAACACTATGAGGAAAGAAGTTGCCAGTTACCAGGATTTTCTTTCTTTTCGCTGTGGTTTTAGTAGCCCTTTTCTTCTGGGCTGTTAAGACAAGGAACTGTAGGCTACAGGTTTATGTTAACCTTTTCCCAAACAAGCCCTGGTTTTCACGTGTCTGCAGTACAAATCTTTTGAAAACACTGTGAGAAAAGGAGAAATTGCTTGTAACGAGCAATTTCTCCTTTTCCCACAGCGTTTTCTACCCTTTTTGAGACCTTTCTGCCATTTTCATCAAACTTAAAATTGTCGTCTGCAAACTCTTTCAATTTGGACCAGTCCAAAATTTTTCGTTTGGGAAAGGGTTAATATGTAGGCTGTTATAAAGTATCAGGTTCCTGAAATTTGTCTTTCATGAACCCTTTACCACACAACACAATTTTAATCCAGTCCAAATTGAGAGCATGTGCAGACGACAACAATTGTGTCACAGAGGACTGGACTTTTATCAGAAAGAGGAGAAAACATTGTGGGAAAAGGAGAAAATGCTGGTAACTAGCATTTTCTTGGTTGTCCACAATGCTTTCAAAAGCTGTCTTGCACAAGTTTGTGAAATCGTGGGATTGTGTGGTAAAGGGTTAAGACCACATGGAAGCCGTGAACAAAATACATTTTTGGAATAAGTAACTTTTCATTTTAAAACCTGTAAAGTGCTGCTCTGTATACAGGCTATGATATGTGCTTTATCTTATAAATCTGCATTGAAAGGTCTATTTTTAAGATATGAGAGATTTTTTTTTGTGTGTATAAGAGATTTAACAAGGAAATGAGAAACCATTTCATCTTCCATGTAGTAATGTTTTGTGTTTGCCAAGTATAACATAAGTTGCTACTGCAGAAAGTGTATATTACGTTAAGACTGCAAAGAGAAAATGCAGTCTGATCATTAACTCTTTACCAGATGACAAAATTTTACACTTGTCTAAATTGAAAGTATTTGCAGACAACAAATTCGATATGGCTGAAATTGTGGAATTTGTCTCTTAAAGCCTAGAAAACATTGTGGGAAAAGGAGAAAATGCTGGTTACCAGCATTTTCTTATTTTCCCACAATGTTTTCAAAAGGTCCTTTTCTTAGAGTCATTAAAACTTGGGATTTGCAGAAAGTGTATGTAAGATTAGATTGCAAAGAGGAAATTAAATCTGATCTTTAAAATTTACCACACGACAAAATTTTTCACTTGTCCAAATTGAAAACATTTGCAGACGACAAATTAGATACAGCTCACATGGTGAGATTTGTCTGTAAAAGGACAGAAAACAGTGGGAAAAGGTGAAAATGCTGGTTACCAGCATTTTCTCCTTTTCCCACAATGTTTTCAAAAAGCCTCTTTCTCATGGTCTTTAAAATTCTGGATTGGGTGGTAAAGGGTTAATCAACACTGTCCATGATTTTATGAGATTGTAAAACTCAAACAGCCTTAAACTCTTTACCACATGACAAAACTTTAGACTTGTCCAAATTGAAAGCATTTGCAGACAACATAATAAATGTGGTTCAGTGATTCAAATTTACTTTTGTTAGGGTTGAAAACATAATGGGAAATGGAGAAAACGCTGGTTACCAGGAGAAAATGCTGGTTACCAGGAGTTTCTCCTTTTCGGACAATGTTCTCAAAAGCTTTCAACATAGACATTGTTCTGCTTATACAGATCTTGATCTGTACGGTCTGCAAAAGCTACTGTAGTTATGCTCAATGCTTCAAGTGTTAAAGATGTTGATAGTACAGATGTTATTCCTGCAATGAATTATTAAATGGAAATATTATTGTATGTATGATACAAATAAACTGTGTAAGACATCAAAAAACAAGTATTTCATTTTTTTTTTTTTTATCAACTATAGTTGCATTTACTTCCCATGCCTGTTCTGTTTGTGGTTTATAGATTATCTACCTTACTATAACCCCTTCCTCCACTTAAAACAAAGTTGTGAGCCGGAGGGGTTTAACCCTTCAACACACAAACCTGAGTTTCAATGAAAAAAAAAGCTTTTAAAAACATTGTGCAAAAAAGGGAAAATGCTGGTTACCAGCATTTTCTCCTTTTTGCACAATGTTTTCTATCCTACCAAGAGCAAATTTCAATGTATTGATGGAAAGAGCTTCCACCAAAGTCAGCTTGGACTTAGCCTATGACATGAAAAGTTTAAGTATTTATGGGTCAAAAAGAAAAAGATACCAGAGTTTAAGAGAAATGATATTCATTAGGATGTTTCTAGTGAAAATCAACACAAAGAAGGCTTAAAAAATGCTTCACAAGAACCATGACATACATCTAAGAATGCAATCAAATGCCCTGTTAACTGGTTCCAACACCATCCAGAGTTTTAACGACCCTGAGAAAGAAGCTTTTTGAAAACTTGGTGGGAAAAGGAGAAAATGCTGGTAACCAGCATTTTCTCCTTTTCCCACCATGTTTTTATGCCTATCAAAGACAAATTCCATGGTTTAGGCAACATTTAATGTGTCCTCTGCTAATGCTTTCAATTTGGACAAATCTACATTTCCATCATGTTGTAAAGCGTCAACAGATCACTTCCAACTCTTTTCCTTTTTATTTTTCACTTCTGTTAAGATTTTATTTGCCTCCACTGGATTAATTGTGTCTCTATAGTGTTTCACAATGTCCTCTTTTTCCCAAGCCTTCTGAACTTGAGGATGCGCTTTCTTTTTCATCAGTCTTTCTTTCACCTTCTCATCTTTGTACACAATCTCTTGAATTCCTTGCAAGTCTGCTCGCTCCCATCTTTCGCTCCAAGGTCTTGGGTTTAAAGGTACCTGTTCCAGAAATACAGGACCTGACATGAGTTGGCGTTTGAGATCAAATTTTACTAAACAAGTCTAGGGAAAATGTTATTTAGCAAGCCTTGAGGAGTTTAACCCTTTCCCAAACAATAAATTTTGGACTGATCCAAATTGAAAGAGCTGGCAGAAGAAAATTTTAAATTTGATGAAAATGGCAGAAAGTTCTCAAAAAGAGTAGAAAACACTGTGGGAAAAGGAGAAATTGCTCATTACGAGCAATTTCTCCTTTTCCCACATTGTTTTCAAAAGACTTGTACTGCATACACATGAAAACCAGGGCTTGTTTGGGAAAGGGTTAATGAAATTTTATCTCTCAAAAGCCAACAAAGTCAGATTCTTTTTATCACATAACGATATTTCACAAATTCTAGATCAGAAGATGCAAAACCATCTAGAGATGCATACAGTGTAATATTCATAAAAAAGCCCATTCACTTCTATAATATATGTACAAAATGACGTCAAGAATGACGTCACACAATTGTGACATCAAATGTGTATAAGATAAGAAAATTTGTGATGGGTATATTACACTGAAAACAAGGGAGGTTATGTGATAAAAATTTATCCAATACCACAAACTGTCATATAGATAACACTGACAGGTTAACTCAGGCAAAGAGGAAAAACAAGCACCGCATGCTGGTGCCCACATTTGGCTGCAGTTGCTTGACTTTCAGTGAAAATTCCAAGTCAAAAAAGGGACATAACTGTGTCAAAAATCCTTTGATATAAACCTGCCCTTGATGTATAGGTTCCCCTTTTGATAGTGAACAACTTGTCCAAGTTTGAAGTAAATATCTTCAGTAATAGCAGAGATATAATAAAATCTCAAATTTTTGCATGATAGTGGAGATGACGAAGACGCAGACGTCGCCAATGCCATGGCTATGGCAGAAACTTGAAGTTTTCTTTAAAAACAGCTGAGCTAATAATGCTCAACCATTTACCGTGCAATTTCAAATTTTAATGACTCTGGTAACCATCATTTCCTCTTTTTCCCTTATTGTATTCTACCATTTCGAAGAGACAGGTCTCATTTTTTGAGCCACATTTAATTTGTCCTCTGCAAAAGTTTTCAATTTTGACAAGTCTAAAATTTTGCTTTTTAATAAGGAGTGAAAGCAAACAAAAGGGCTCTTTTTCAAATGCAATGCTCTCTTTAACCCTTTACCACACAATGCTGCCTTTTAACGACCCTGGGAAAGAAACCTTTTGAAAACATTGTTGGGAAAAGGAGAAAATGCTGGTAACCAGCATTTTCTCCTTTTTCCACAATGTTTTCTATCCTATCAAGGAAAACCTGCTCCATCTGAGCCACATTGAAACTGTCGTCTGCGAATGCTTCCAATTTCGACAGGGCTAAAGTTTTGTCATATGGTAAAGCGTTAAATGATGTTATATGCTACTAACAACAATGTTTCAGTCCTATTACTATAACAGCCTATTCATGTCTGGGTTTAACTCTACCACATGATAAGATTTTAGACACATCCAAATTGATAGCAACTGCAGACAGCAATTTAAATGTGGTTTAAAATAATGGAATTTGTTTTTTTGATGGGGTAGAAAACATTGTGGGGAGAGGAGAAAATGCTGAGGAAAAAGCCTTTTGAAAACACTGTTGGAAAAGGAAAACTGTCGAGTAAGCAGCCTCTTCCAAAAATGTTTCTACCCTTCCAAGCGCAAATCTAATTTTAGAGTCACATTTACTTTGTCGTCTGCAAAGAGTTTTAATTGAGATTGGCCAAATATTTTGTCATTTGGTAAAGAGTTAAAAGTAAAATACTTTAATTTTAGCCTCGGTTAATTTGTTGACTGCAAGTCCTTTCCAATTGAAGAGGTCTGAAATTTTATCCGTGGGTGAAGAGTTGAAGCAAAGATGTATTTGTGCCATGCTCTGGCAAAAGGGGGCTTAACCCTTTCCCAAACAAGCCCTGGTTTTCATGTGTCTGCAGTACAAGTCTTTTGAAAACACTGTGGGAAAAGGAGAAATTGCTCGTAACGAGCAATTTCTCCTTCTCCTACAGTGTTTTCTACCCTTTTTGAGACCTTTCTGCCATTTTCATCAAATTTAAAATTGTCGTCCGCAAACTCTTTCAATTTGGACCAGTCCAAAATTTGTCGTTTGGGAAAGGGTTAATGCATCTACGTGATGCATGATACCAAGCAAGTCATTACATAATTATGGATCCACAAAATCCATTTTATCGAACCACGGATTCGATCATAAAGTAGAATGGTCCTTCAACATGCAGAAAATAGACCAATAGCGAAAGGTTTTGGCCCAGGTCAGCCTGCGAGGGCTGACCTGGGTTGATACATTTCGCAAATGCATTAAGCCCCCTTTTCACAGAGCATGGCTCATTTAGTTTTCATGTAACTCTCCAGTAATCTGAATAAATTGATAATCCAAATACTGATTATCATTAACTCTTTACCACACAATCCCAAGGTTTTAACGACCCCAGGGAAGAAAGTATTTAAAAACATTGTGGGAAAAGGAGAAAATGCTGTTAACCAGCATTTTCTCCTTTTCCCACAAAGTATTCTTCACAATCAAAGAACTTCACTTCATTTGTACCACTTTCAAATTTGTTATCTACAAATACTTTCATTCAGAAGATTCTAAAATTTGTTGTTTGGAAAAGGGTTAATCAATTTATGGTCTAAATCATATTTGAAGAGCTAAGATTTCACTGTGTACAAAACAAACCTTAATTGTGTTGGTTTTGACTGGTACTCCCTCCACTATCACATCGGCTTCCATATTTTGAGGAAATGTACTGTATTCAGGTGGACAGTCTCTGAGATAAAATAATTCACGATCCAGTCTTTTCTCCCTCTTTATTACCTCTATTTTTAGTAACAAAGGACAGTACATATCATATGTAACCTCCACACCTGTTGAAATAAACAGGAAATTAGTGACTATCTCAAAATGCTAAGTAGAAGCACTTTTAGTATTTTCAGGAGTACTTGTGAAAGGCTTTTTAACTCCTTACAACACAAGCAAAACAGTCTAGTCCAAACTGAAAGCATTTGCAGGTGCCAATTTAACCCTTCACCACACGACAAAATCTTAGACTTGTCCAAAATGAAAGCATTTGCAGAGGACAATTACAATGTGGCTCAAATGATGGCATTTGTCTTTCATAGGTTAGAAAACATTGTGGGAAAAGTTACCAGCATTTTCTCCTTTTTCCACAATGTTTTCAAAAGGCATCTTTCTTGGAGTCGTTAAAACTCGGGATTGTGTGGCAAAGGGTTAAATGTCGCTCAAATTATGGAACTGTCTTTGATAGGGTAGGAAACATTGTGGGAAAAGGAGAAAATGCTGGTTTCCAGCATTTTCTCCTTTTCCAACAATGTTTTTAAAAGGCCTCTTCTGTTAAAATTCGGGATTATGTGGTAAAGAGCTAATCAATTACCAAACAATCCCATGTTTTGATTACCCTAAAAAAGAAGGCTGTTGAAAACATTGTGGCCTAAAGGAGAAAATGCTGGTAAACCACATTTTTTTTCCTTTTCCCACAACGTTTCCAACTCTTCGCAAGCCAAATTACAGCATCTTAAGAATATTTCATTTGAGGTATTATAAAGGTAATCATTTAAAATCAAATGGCATTACTGATACCATTATTAGATTGATGACTGGTTAATATGAATAAAAATGTATATACATGTATATATTGCAGAAAACAAGTGTCACATAATGTAATAAAACAGAAGATCCAAAAGCACTGACACTGACCTGACTAACTCTTCACCAGATGACAAAAATTATAGAACCATCCAAAATGGAAGCATTTGCAGATGACAAATGTGACCAAGATGATGGGATTTGTCTTGTGAAACAGCAGAAAATATTGTGCTGTTCACCAGCATTTGCTCCTTTTCCCACAAAGTTTTCAAAAGTGTCTTTCCTCAGGGTCATTCAAACTCAGGATTGTGAGGTAAAAGATTAATTCATGAGTTGATTGACCATGTAAAGGCCCTATTGTACTTTTCTGTATCAACTCTCTACCAAATGGCAAAAACTTAGACTTGTCTATACTGAAAACATCTGCAGATGACAAATAAGGACCAAATGAGGGAGTTTGTCCTTAAAAGCATAGAAACAATATCTATCATTTGAGCCACACTGAATTTGTCATCTGCAAATACTTAACGTTGGACTGTCCTAAAATTCTGTCGTCTGGTAAATGGTTTAACTTTATTATCCATTGACAGTTTGCCAGCTATTGCTTCTAAATTCAATGATAAAACGTACTTGAAGTTTGGTTTGATTATAAAAATCTCAACCCTTTACCACACAATGTTGACTGTCAACAGCTTTCAGAAAGATGACTTTTAAACACATTTTGGGAAAAGGAGAAAATGCTGGTGACAAGCATTTTCTCCTTTTCCCAAAATGTTTTTTACCCTGTCAAAAGACAATTAAAGCCACATGTAATTTGGCGTCTGCATATGCTTAGGGGTTGGTCAAGTCCAGTGGTAAAAGGTTAAATCAATTACCTTGCTTTTCTATGACATTCCTCAAGGTAAAACAATGTTTTAGACCGTGGCCTGTGCGGCGTATACAGATCCCGAGGAATCTGCTCTGTTTACCAGGCGTAAATTTGTCGGCAACCGTCACTGCCACAATACTGCCTGCAGGAAGAAAAAAAAAAAACATAACAATTACAAAAAGAATGTTATCCTGTATGGACATTAACTCTTTACCATTTTGACAAAAATGTGGACTTGTCCATACTGAAAGTATCTGCAGACGACAATTTGGTTCAAATGATTGCAATTTGTCATTGATTGGGTAGAAAACACTGTGGGAAAAGGAAAATATGCCAATTTCCAGCATTTTCCCCATTTCCTACCATTTTTCATAAAGGTTTCATCCTCAGCCATAAATGTTTCATCCTCGGCATTGTTAAAACTCTGGATTGTGAGGTAAAGGGTTATCATACACAACTTGCTTGAATTTTCTTGTGTTTAACCCTTTAACCCTTTACCACACAATCCCGACTTTTAACAACCCTGAGGAAGTAACGACTCTGGGAAAGAGGCCTTTTTGAAAACATTATGGGAAAAGGAGAAAATGCTTGTGACCAGCATTTTCTCCTTTTCTCACAATGTTTTCTACTCTTCCAAAGACAAATTTCAATTTTTGATTCACCTTTATTTTGTCGTCTGCAAATGCTTTCAATTTGGACTGGTCTAAAATTTTGTCGTTTGGTAAAGAGTTAAATCCTTTAACCCTTTACCACACAATCCCGACTTTTAACAACCCTGGGGAAGAAGCCTTTTGAAAACATTGTGGGAAAAGGAGAAAATGCTGGTAACCAGCATTTTCTCCTTTTCCCACAATGTTTTCTACCTTTCCCGAAACAAATTTCAGTTTTTGAGTCACATTTATTTTGTCATCTGCAAATGCTTTCAATTTGGAAACGTCCAAAATGTTGTCGTTTGGTAAAGAGTTAAGTGCCTTTCACCATTTCAGTTACCTTCCTGGCCAGTGTAGACCTACATCAAACTGCTAAAAAACCAAGCAGTCTGAATTTGTAGTTTTGTACCTACACTTTCTGCATTGCTGAGAAAAGTTGCTTGGAAATTAAAATAATCTTCTAATAATAAGGTTCTTGTTGTTAGAAATGAAAATGCTGTTTGGCTAACTGGGCCCTCTACGGGTTAAGTCTTTAGCAAATGACAAAATTTTAGAACTGTCCAAATTGAAAGCATTTACAGACAACACAAAATATGTAGCTTAAATGGTGACTATGTCTTTGATAGGATAGAAAACATTGTAGAAAAAGAGGAAAATGCTGTTTACCAGCATTTTCTTCTTTTTCCCTGTAAAGTGTTAAATTCCCTTTTCCAAGAGTATGGCTCAATTTGATAGGCTCTTGTTCTAGCCTGACAGCCAGCTCCAGTAACAAATTAACCCTTTCCACACAATCCTGACTTTTAACCAGCCTGTGAAAGAAGCCTTTTGAAAACATTGTGGGAAAAGAAGAAAATGCTGGTAACCAGCATTTTCTCCTTTTCCCACATTATTTTCTACACTTCCAAAGAGAAATTTCAGTTTATGAGTCAAATTCATTTTGTCATCTGCAATTTTTAAATTGGACAAGTCTAATATTTTGTCGTGTGGTAGAGAGTTAAAAAGTTTGATACATACCTACATAGAATTCTGGAATATTAATATTTGTTCTTCGACTATACATATCTTCCCTTTCTAAAATCTCACTAACTTTATCTCTGTGGCTTGGATGTGGGTTTGGCAAGAATTCAGGGAACTTCTCTCGCAATTCATCCAGGTTTTCCTTGTCCATCTTAGCTTCTCTCTTTGTTTGTATGTATAACTCCCTGTCTTTATTCAGTCTGGATGTTCTGTTGCTTTCTATTTCTTCCTGTGTTAGAGTATGAATATATCCATGGCCGCACACAGACAACTGCCCCCCTGCTAAAGAAAGAACATTCATGAACACACTTGCTTCTGCACAAACAAAATGCATTTTTCCCTCAAAGATTTCAACAGCAACTTTTTACATTAATAATCAGATTTTTGTAATGACAATTCCAGCTTACAATCTCATATCAACGTTTTTTTGAGAAATGGGTACCATTACCAAAAAAATCCTGACTTTTAACGTGGGAAAGGAACTTTTTTGGAAATACTGTGGGAAAAGGAGAAAATGCTGCTAACCAGCATTTTCTCTATTTTCCACAATGTTTTCTACCCTATCTTATCACAGACTAAAATCATCATTTTCACTACAATCAATTTGTTGTCTGCAAATTTTTTCATGTTGGTAGAGCATAAAATTTTGAATTTGGTAAAGAGTGAAATGACGCTATGCATACCAGGTACAGATTTATTATGGGATGGTGGCACAC
Organism: Tridacna gigas; assembly: GCA_945859785.2. NCBI lineage: Eukaryota > Metazoa > Mollusca > Bivalvia > Cardiida > Cardiidae > Tridacna > Tridacna gigas. The sequence continues at coordinate 13,241,933 of OX244031.2, read as the reverse complement.
AGTTTTGGGGAAGTTACAGACCAATAAAAAAAAAAAACCAACATATCAAATTTGAATGTGCAAAATGACAGGATATTTTAACCTTTATCTTTGACCTAGTGTTGCACAAACTATTATTCAGTTTCATCCAGTCATTTAACCCATTACCAGACAACAAAATTGAAAGCATTTGCAGATGACAATTTCAAGGTGGCTCAAATGGTGGAATCTTTCTTTGATAGGGTAGAAAACATTGTGGGAAAAGGAGAAAATGCTGGTCACCAGCATTTTCTCCTTTTCCCATAATGTTTTCAAAAGGCCTCTTTCCCAGAGTCGTTAAAAGTCGCGATTGTGTGGTAAAGGGTTAACAGAACACTCACATTAACACTTTACAACACAATCTCGACTTTTAACGACCCTGAGAGAGGCCTTTTGAAAACATTGTGGGAAAAGGAGAAAATGCTGGTAACCAGCATTTTCTCCTTTTCCCACAATGTTTTCTAACCTTTCAGAAACAAATGCAGTCATTTTAACCACATTTAATTTGTCGTCTGCAAATGCTTTGAATTTGGACCAGTCCGAAATATTGTCGTTTGGTAAAGAGTTAAGTTTGTCTTCATCCAGTAACTATTTTGAATGTGTATGAATACATGCCATACCTTTACAAAAAGTTTATGTTCTAGACTTGTTTTGAGGCTCTGCTTTATTCTTATTAATAACAGCTTATTCATGGAGTTACAATGCAAAAAAAGTAATCAGTTCAAGGGTAAGAAATATTGTCGAGTGTTCTAATTCTGTGAGTGTCCTTCAACCGGTGATCTTTGTTTACTTCTTGTAATGCATATAGTTTAATGATGTCACGCTGTATTTCATCTCATAACCTATACCAAAATTTGAAAGTTTTATCGCAACTGAGTAACAGCCAAAAGAGAGACAAAAACATGTAGAAATTTTTGTCTTTGTAATAGTATTGGTACCATTTTTTTTATTTCTAAACAGTTCTCCTTCTCAAAAACTGTAGCAGCCTTTTACTTTCTGCTGTAATTTATAGCAGCAACCTTAACTAGGTTCCGCCATGTTTGCTCAAGTCAAGAAGGCCGACCTCATGTATTTATGCACCAGACCATTGAAATTCATATCAAAGTTAATAATTTTTACATGAAAATGTTCAGAAATGACTCTTTTACAAAGGCAAGTACTTTGTAATTAATTTTCTTGTCTATTCTCCTAAGTTTTTTCCTTATCATCACCGAATATGGACACTTGAGGCAGCACCTGGACATGATTATCCGGATACTAGTTACTGCCGGTTATACCAACAGAAAAGCTAAAAAGGTCGACTTTACAACAGGTGTCAATGAACATAAAATCCGAATGCTGTTTACTCTGAAAGTTTCAGATAAATTACCTCTGAAAATTCTCACAGACTGCAAAAGAGTCTGGAAAGTGTGTAGCCTCATCTTAAGATGGAAACTGTGAGAGATGTATCGTCTGGACTCGCTAACTGAGATTTTGCTACATTATGATTCGTCCACCAAAAACTCGCCCTTGGATAGCTCAGGGATCATATATACATATATAATCCCTGGATAGCTGTTGCCCGAAATGAATCACAAAAACAGATGTATATTTAGGTGCAGCAGTGTATTATGTCTCCCATATTGTAAATATGGTGTAAATGTTATCTGTAATTCATTTAGCGTTGCCGATTTCTACACAAGCTTTTCAGTTAACACTTTTTGACGTCTTTGGGCAATGAAAAAAAAGAAGAGCCACTGTTTTTTATCCCCCATGAGGTCCTTTATAAATTAATTTGTACAATATCACTTGTTCCACTTAATAAGCTGAGCTTCATTATTTCACTTTCTACACGAAAATAAGGAAAACAGAGCAACGATGTCTTCAAACACACATGCTCTGTGTATGATCCTGGTCTTTAAAGACTGGAAAGACTCCTAATGAACCCAACATCAGACATTGAGCTAAAGGCGAATAAAATGGACAGGTCTTATGGATGTTCTTGACCCAAAATTACCACTGTATCATTTACATGTAGAGGCAATTTCACTTCATTAATTCAAGTGGCTCAGGTGGACACATTTTTTTTTTTAATTTCATATTCATTATTGCCTTGATAGCAACCCAAAAACATTCGAGGAGGAAATGGGACCACTTCTGATACAGTAAAATACTGTAATCCATTTATTTATTTATTTATTTATTTATTTATTTATTCATTTACTTATTTGTTCGCCCTCTTCCCTTTTCTATTTAAGTATTTGCTTTTCGTCCCACTCTAAACCGATTTAGGAAAATCAATTTGTCAAGAGGTGAATTCATGAACGATTAATGGTCGAAGGGAGAGAACTCGTATGAACTTCCGACATCATTTATACCAGTCTCGTCCCTTACGCTCGTTGCCAAGAAGCATAAAAACAAAGAAGAATGTAAACAGAATATATCCTTTTTTTTTTTCTTTAAAGTTGAGCTGTCGTGAATTCTAATAGGTTTATATGACAATATTATAAATGTTTACAGTTCTGATGATATCATGACATCAGAATGGAGAAAGATGAGTTGTAGACGTAAGTTTTGTACCAAGGCGGTAGTGTATGTCGTCACATTTTCAAACACGATACCCGCCAAAATTTTTAAAATTGGAAAGGTCGGCTTGGTTACCAAGATAAGATTTTCCTCGTCATTTTAATTTCAATTTGTGTAATTAAAAATTTATTTAGTAAGAAAATACACGCGATCAGTTTTAAAATTCTAGACGCACGCTGAAAAGATAAACAAATCTACGAGACTATGTATCGACGATAATGGTTGGCTCACAAATATTGTCAAATGTTTTGAATTCACGTGTTTTGAGAAATTTAAAACGTTTGACTGGTAGAAATACGAAAACAGATAGCCACATGTGTTACCTCTTTATTCCAAGGTGATCACATCCTAAATACCATTTCAGCTTGCAATCGGGATTAATCTCAATTCACAACCGAAATGGAAGCCATGTTGAATTATAGAGCAAGGACTCTAATATATGGTACTGTCACATCAAAGCGGGAATTCTTGCTTACTTCTTGTCTAAGGTACAACAGTAAAGCTCTGCAGTCTTCCATATTTAGTTAAGCATAACGAAATTCTCTTTTCTTTGTACTGCACGAATTGCCTAATTTATATTTTGATCAGCTTGGTTGAATGGATGGGGGAGGAATATATGGCCAGACTAAGGGAGTTCACTCTTCATAAAATTTGATTAGGGCCTTACGAGTTTTCTCCCTTAGACCATAAAATGAAATGGAAATCCCACACAGACTGTTTTCCAATATCATAAAATCAGAATCTTTTACTCTAACATTTCAAGTTACCAGTACATTTCAACTACAGGAGTAAGATTTAAAAATTGAGGAGATATTCCTGATTCGGCGGATACTGTATCTCCGATTTTATTTTGTGATTGTGGTAAAGTTGGCGTTGGGTAGACTCACGACCAGTTGCCCAGCTAGCTCAGTTGATGGAGCTGCGGTGCTAGAGTTCTGGCGGTCGTGGGTTCGAGTCCCGCGTTGGGAACACTTTTCTCCCTTGGTTTACTGTAATGGCGACGAGTTCAACTGGTTAGCGCAGGTAGGCGGCACCGGCGGTCCGTGGGGACGGGGGCAGGGATGGGGGAGTTGGTGACTCCCTGAAAATCAGGAGGGAGAGGAGTGTTATAGTTGACGTTTGATAGGATCACATGATCAGGACCACTTGCCCGACTAGCTCAGTTGGTAAAGCTGCGATTTTAGTGTTGCGGGGATCATGGGTTCGAGTCCCGCGTCAAGCACACTTTTCTCCCGCACACTTTTCTCTCTTGATTTACTATAGCGTCAAACAATCACAACAATAAGGACAAAGCCAATGCTCGAACAAAAGGTGGAACATATCGTGGGTTTTTCTCAATTCCAATACACATGAGCCATGCTCTGTTAAAAGGGGGCTTAATGCATCTGCGAAAAGTATCAACCCAGATCAGCCTGCGCATTCCGCGCAGGCTGATCTGGGCTGAAACTTTTCGTTATTGGTCAATTTACAGTTTGTCAAAGACTAGTCTACCTTACGAAACAGTCTGTTGTGAGACATAATAGATTTCACCGATCCCATCATTATGAGGTAACTCATTTGGCATTATGAGGTAACTCATTTGGAATTATGAATTACGGATACGCATTAAGCCCCCTTTTGCCAGAGCATGGCTCATATCTTTTATATGTGTGTCACAGCTCTTTTCGCTATTATGCTTTATACAGAAGCCAAAAAACCCATGTTAGTGGAACTTGAAATAAAGTTGAGTGAAAAGAACACTAATAAAAGTTTATGAAAAAAAAGGGAATACAGATATAACTTTAATCAAAGTTTATGAAAAAAAAAAGAGAGGAATATGACTTGGAATTTCGAAGCACATATTAGATCTATGGTCTACATGTATATATAGATACGAGAGTTGACCCAGAAGTTTGTACAGACTTTTTCCGTGACTCGTCTATGAATTAACCAGGATTTGGCGACCTGTTATCCGTGATGCATGCTACAAATTTTTATCAAGAGTTAAATAACTACAACAACACGTATTAAAATTTTGAAGTTTATGTACTGTACGACGTTTCGGCATTTGCCTTCTTCAGGAGTACATAATAAAATAAATTGCTATAAACAAACGTGACGTCATAAACGTTACGTTACACAGAGAATTGCGGAAAAAAACGCATAAGAAAGCGTGCAATTTAGCGTAAATGATGGAGACATATTATTAAGCATACCTTAGATTCACCGCAAAAACATCGCAACTGCGGGCTGATTCAAGCTGTAGTTACGAGGTCTACACAGCAAACAGGCGATATATGAACCCCATAATAAAGCAAAGATATGATTACGTAACATAATGAGATGTCACCAAAAACAGTTAAGGGTGCAATACAAGTCAATACAAGTGTGCACAGACGTGTTGCCTGTAATGAATGAGAGCGCGTAACCGGATAATAAGTATACTTTAATTCTTATATAAAAAAAAAAAAATAGTCATTTAAAAAAATGTGAAATAGGAAAAAAACGGTTAGCGCTCCTATGCCCAAAAGGGAAAGTAATGCTTGTATATGTCAATTAAACTTCATATAAATGCTTAGTATTTAAGCCGTTTGGGTTCATTGTCTTCAGCTTATGTATCCAAAAAGTTTCTTTACAAAGTCGATCCATATCATTTTCACCATATCATTATATTATTATTATATATTATCATTTTATCATATCATTTTTCACAATATCAATGGGCATGATTTTTTTTTTTTTTTTAAATGACTATTTCTTTTTTAAATGACTATTTTTTTTTTCCAAATTTTTATCAAAATACTACATCACTTAGTATCACCAAAGTACAAAATTTCAGCAGTTAGTTGCATTCATCCATTTATTTACTTATTTTGTCTTCTCTCTTCTGTTGTTCTTTTGTTTGATTTACACTTCTTCTACAATTAACATGTTCTTGCAAAATTTATGTATCAAAATGGCCAAAGGCTTGGTTATTTCCGTTTATTTATCGTCGCTACCGGTTGCCCATCTGAGCGACGGCCCCAGAAGACGGTTAGTTGTTACGGGGGATAGTGCAAGGATACAGGTCGAAACTACTGAGAGCTTCGCCTGGTTCTTTAACGTGCTCGGCGTATAGCACCGTCACACGGGACCTCGGTTTAATGTCTCATCCGAAAGACTATTAGTAATTTTTAGTTGGCCAGCCGGGGATACGAACCCACAATCTGTAGGACATTGTGTTCACGAGTCCTACGCTCTACCTACTGAGCTATATCGGCCGGAAAGGGCCAAAGGCTGTACACAATTTTTTTTTTTATGGCTAACTGGCATATGACGTCATCAAAAGGTGGGGTTTCATGATCACCTCTCACTGCTTAAGCCCGCCCACCACTCAGCAACTGCTCTCGCCTGATGTGATTTAGACAAAACCATCAACATAAAGGAAAGAATCAATCTAAGGTTACTTGATCGTTTTTCATGTGTGTTGGTTTGTATTTTTCCCGTTGAATCATAATTTAGGTAAATCATAGGTCTCCCAGGGTTTTCCCTGACCCTATGTATCTTTGAATTTGGACCCCCAATATTTCTGAATGTCCCCAAAAATTAAGAGTAAGATGTTTGCATTATTAAAGTTATTTCAAAGGGTCAGTCGATCCATATGGTCCAGGGAAAACCCCTGTCTTCTTTTTACGAAAAGGACTAGATTTTACTAATAGAAGTTAGTCCTTTTTGCTAAAAAGCTTTTACATCCCATGTACAAATGTACGAGTCAAAGTCATGAAAAGCGGATTTGTTGGACAGCTATGATAATCTTATTATGCCCGTATTATGGAACAAAAAAAAAATCCGTTACATTTAATGCACATACATGTACATGTGTACATAACTAGATATCGCTTACTGTTCTTAGATTGTGCTCATCCTCTAATTGTGGTCACAAGCATTTCGGTGATATCAATGAATTGGGTTAGAAGATGACGTCATTAAGTAGATCTCCAGCTTTTCGACTTCCTTCCAGAAGCTACATTACTGGAATTTGGATCAAAATGCATTTCAAAAGAGCAAATATTGGCTTACTTCAAGACATGTCCCCAAAATAACACAATTTACTCATTCCCATTTTGCAGTTACATTTTCCTGTCATAAACCACCTGAAATGTTATTCCAACATGCCAGTATATCTGCAAGGCATTAGATGATGGTTTTTTTTGTAAGATAATCCTATCCACATTTTTCGACAGTAAGGCCAAAGTAATTGTATCATGTGTTTTATGAAGAGGGTTCCTTCAACATTTTCAGACCTGTTAATAATGCAGATATCAACTATGACATAAAAACATAACAGTTCTACTGAGAAAAAAATTCCAGACTTATTTCTGTGTAAATCCGCTAGTATCCTGTATCATTTCATTCTTAAGTTAACATAACTTGATTAAAATTAGCTTGGCTTGTGAAGGAAGTATGTATGTCATTCATCCAGGGCGCGATGCAAGAATGGTACCTCCAGAAATAGAATGTGATCAATCTTGATTTTTAAACGTTTATATTTTTACTCTTAACCAAACGACAAAATTTTAGACCAGTCCAAATTGAAAGCATTTCCAGACGACAAATTAAATGTGGCCCAAATGACTAAGTTTGTCCTTGATAGGGTAGAAAACATTGTGGGAAAAGGAGAAAATGCTTGTTACCAGCATTTTCTCCTTTTCCCACAATGTTTTCAAAAGGACTATTTCTCAGGGTCTTTAAAACTCGGGATTGTGTGGTAAAGGGTTAAGTAGAGGTGATTCAAAACAAAACAACAATACGCATACAATGCACATCCAGTAAGTTTATTGCCCCAATGTAGTTTGTATCATTATTGATATCTCCATTGATAGACCTGCTGATTCTTGCTTATGGGCATGAATTATGGATGGTCGAGGATAGCAGAGTTAGCATGGGCAAGGAAAGTAGAAGTTGTTCTGCCAAGCTGGATGCACAGTAACTATTTTATCACTAAGGATTAGCAATATGATCCATCAATCTGATGAGGTTTTCTGCTGGTATAAAATTTAGGACTTTATGTATATGCTTAGGACTGTGTAAATGTTAGTGAAAAAACGAGGTCAGGGTGTACTAGTTAAAACTGCAAACAGAATGAGTAGAGACTGTACTTGGTTCTGGTCAAACTGATAACATAGTACATTCCAAGTGTGTACGCACGCGTTGTTATGCATGATGTGCAATGTATTTGGTTCTGCCCAGTTCAATCACAGTAAGTGGATTTGCTATACAAACCCACTACAAAGATGCCTTTTCAAACTAGGACTTCTTTTTGGGAAAAAAAGATTTGTACAGTGTATATTGGTTGTATGATGTTTTGAACATCATTCAGTCAGAGTTCCCTTTACCAGTGTCATAGAGTGAAGAAAATAAAAGAGAACAAATTAAAAGGTCTTCAATGAGTAGCTGTGCCAGTGAACCATTTCCATCCATCTGGCTATTTGGATCGTATCCCCTGTTGGGCACCATATGTCATAGAGTGAAAGTAAAGACACATTAGAATTAAAATCTTGTAGTATTGTGATATTTTGTACATATTGGCACAGATAAGACCATTCTACTGTTTGATTTACTCCTTTATTTTCTAAAACTATCCACTCATTTAACAATAATCAATTGCACCTATCACCTGCCACTTTTGTTGTATAGGATCGTATTGATACATTTATATAAATACAGGAAAACATCTCTGTAAACATATACGCAGCAAGAAACTGTATCTGTTGTCGTAATACTGGCCCTTCTACTCAGTAACAAATTGGTTGGCTGGCGACAAGTACAGCACACAACTTGCTTACTAAGGCACCGGCTTTTTTTCTACACAACCATTGTTGAAAATATGATGAGTGGTGAGAGAGGATGATTGCTGTCGCAATAACTGATTATTTTTCCTGGGAAAGAAATTTGCAGAGGTTTGGATCTGAACCAGGGACCCCTTGTCTCAAGTCCTGCGGTACTGGGCTCGGCTGTGCGAAAAGAACCCTTCACTCTTTTTTTGTACTGTAGGCTTACCTCTTTTCGCTCACCTAAGGAATCCTTTCAACAACAACCCTGTTGCTGTTCTTTTTCGTAAGAGATATCTCCTTTCTATGGTCAAATTTTTTTTTTTTTGAAATTACCAAACAATCCCTGCTTTTAAAGACCCTGTGTGAGAAAACTTTTGAAAACATTGTGGGAAAAGGAGAAAAGCTGTTAACCAGCATTTTCTCCTTTTCCCGCAATGTTTTCTACCATATAAAGACAAATTCAATCATTTGAGCTACATTCAAATTGTTGTCTGCAAATGCTTTTAATTAGGACAAGTCTACAATTTTGTGGTGTAGTAAAAGGTCAAACTCTTTTTTCCAGATACAGAAAATGGGTTTGTTTGAAGTTCGATCTATTTATACATGAAAAGAAATCTAGCAGAAAATGGATTGGATCATAGCAGAAGAAAGCATGCCAGGCTAGACAATGGAACTGTTTCATCTCAGCAGTCACATGATCAACATTCTGAAAGGAATGAGGAGACTGGGTGTAACCTACAGACAGACTCAACTCACAACCAGGCTTTGAATAAAACCATAGTGTCGCAAAATAACCATGCACAGTCAAAACCAGTATCAACAAACACTCATAAGAACCTGAGTGCACCTTTTGTCAGTGTAAATTCTGCAGAAAATCGACACATACCAGCCATACACAAACAGTTTTGGAACAGACAATCTTACTCGGAACCTGCATTGAAACGTAGCAGTGTAATTAGCCCGCTAGTCGGTAACTATGTCAGGCAAGCATCTACACCACTACCACAGTCTGTTCCAACTTCTTACCAGTCACAGTGTAGGAACAGAACAGATTCTCCAAATGTTTTGAATAGGGCACAGACATTATTTAGTATTAGCTCATTAACAACTCAATCGACTAATGAATTAAGATCTGGTAATGTGACTTCAGTTACAAGAAGTGAGCCATCATTTTCAATATGCAGTCCACTACCCAGTCCATTTCTCATGGATTATGCAAGTATGCTCACACTCACAGGAAGTCAAGATTTAAATATTCTGGATAGCAATGGTTTATTTTTAGAGCCAACCATACCTAGAGCAGTCAGTGACAGTGATCAACATGCCTATACCAGAATAAGGTCAGAGTCTAGGTCATCAGGTCAAGGTCACAGCCATCGGCATGTGCAATCTCCCTCAGCAATACCATGTTATAACCACATCCTAGGAGAGGGCCATTCAAGTGATAAAACCTTTATCAATGTGAACAAACCTTTTACGGGTAGTGACAGAGAACCAACATTAAAGAAACCTCTGGACATTAATTTGCAAGGTGCCGGTAGTAAATACAATCTAGCAAGTTACAAACGTTTTGACTTTGTAACAAAACCTTCCCAGTCAGCCACTGTTACATCAAGCACATTGCAATCTACACAGGAGAATAATAATGCTAATAAGAATAAACAACTGTCTACAGTCTCCAAGGATGTGTCTGTACCCAGGGCAATCAAACAGTCCAAACTTCCAACACCTGGAACAATCAAGAGAGCTGGACCTTATTTATTAGGTAAGAATTAATGACTTAACCTTTTACCACACAATCTTGATGTTTAAAGATCCTGTAGAGGACTGCTTTTGAAAACATTGTGGGAAAAGGAGAAAATGCTGGTGACCAGTATTTTCTCCTTTTCCCACAATGTTTTCTACCCTATCAAAGACAGAAATCAGCATTTGAATTACATTTAATTTATAGTCTGCCAATGCTTTCAGTTTGGTACTGTCCAGAATTTTGTCGTTTGGTAAAGAGTTAAACACTTAACTTTTTACCCAGTCACAAAGTTTTACACCTGTCCAAAATGAAAGCATTTGCAGACAACATTTTCAATGCAGCTCAAGTGATGGGATTTGTCTTCAAAAGGACAGGAAACATTTGGGAGAAGGAGAAAAAGATAGTTAATAAGTTACCAACATTTTCTTCTTTTCCCACAGTTTTTTTCAAAAGCTTTCTCTCTCAGGGTTGTTTTAAAACTTGAGGTTGTTCAGCTTGGTAAAGCATTTAAACCTAAAGGCCAAAGTAATTATAGATAAATCTGCAGTAGATGTCTAAATTTAGAATACTCTCTGACTAAAGTAGAAATTGCTAATGATTAGTATTTTACCTGATGTTTTACAGTACACAAGCCAGGCCAGGTAGCTCAGTGGTTAGCATATCTGACTCATTACCTGGTGGTTGCTGGTTCGATGCCAGTTGAGGCAAACTTTCTTTCCAGTAATTTTTCGCCCATCATCTCTGATGCATTTGAGAAAAGAAGTCAGTTGAAAAGAAAGTTGTGTCGGTACTGGTGTGAGAAAGCCAGGAAACACATGCATAGGTGCACTGACCGCCTTGATGTGACCTAAGCTGTTAAAATGGCGTTAAACTTTGCATTTAAGACCTGCATTGTCTTTTTGGCCACTATTGGGCCTTTAACAATGTGTGCTGTCAGATCTTTGATCTACACTGTATGATTAGCTGAAACATGCTAGTCAAACACAACCATGAAATTGTATTTGTTTTGGTCTTATCTATAGACTAAAATTGTCTCTTGGGTTTACATGTATTTAGCTACTGGTTACAGTTGTCTGATTGAAATTCAGGGAATACCCACAACATAGGTCACTATGAAGAATTAGGAGTTATCATTCTTTAACCCATTCCCAGACAATCCGGAGTTTTAACGACCCTGAGAAAGAAAGCTTTTGAAAACATTGTGGGAAAAGGAGAAAATGCTGGTAACCAGCATTTTCTCCTTTTCCTACAATGTTTTCTACCCTATCAGGGACAGCCTCCACCATTTGAGCAACATTTAACCCTTTCCCAAACGACAAATTTTGGACTGGTCCAAATTGAAAGAATTTGCAGACGACAATTTTAAATTTGATGAAAATGGCAGAAAGGTCTCAAAGAGGGTAGAAAACACTGTGGGAAAAGGAGAAATTGCTCGTTACGAGCAGTTTCTCCTTTTCCCACAGTGTTTTTAAAAGACTTGTACTGCAGACACGTGAAAACCAGGGCTTGTTTGGGAAAGGGTTAAATTATCATCTGCAATTGCTTTTAATTTGGACAAGTCTACATTTCTGTCATGTGGTAAAGAGTTAAACTCGAAAGTAGTTTCCCTACCCCCTTATTAGCTCCACTGGCCGAAGGCCAGCGGGCTTATGTCATGGCCCGGTGTCCGTCGTGCGTCCGTCCATGCGTGCGTCCGTCAGTCCGTCCGTCCGTCCGTCCGTGCGTTAACTTTTATTTCAAACATCTTCTTCTCTGAAACTACCCATCCAATTTTCATGAAACTTCACAGAAATGATCCTGCCATGGTCCTCTTCAGAATTTCTTGAAAGAATTTGATTCCTTCAAAAACTCTGGTTGCCATGGCAACAAAACTGAAAAATATTGGAAATCTTTAAAAATCTTCTTGTCTGAAACCATAAGGCATAGGGCTACCAAATTTGGCATGTAGCTTTATGTAGTAGACCTCTATCAGGTTTCTTCAAATTATAGCCCTGGGGTCAAAATTGGCTCTGCCCCAGGGGTCACAAGTTTTACATAGGCTTATATAGAGAAAACTTTAAAAATCTTCCTGTACCTAGCCATAAGGCCTAGAGCTACCAAATTTTGCATTTAGCTTGATCTAGTGGGGGTCTACCAAAAGTGCCCAAATTACAGTCCTGGGGTCAATTTGGCCTCAGCCTGGGGGAGGGGGGGGGGCAGGTTTACAAGATTTACATGGGCTTATATAGAGAAAACTTTTAAATCTTGGTGTACATAGCCATAAGGCTTAGGGCTACCAAATTTTGCATAATTATAGCATGGTCTAGTGGACAACTACAAAGAGGGTCCAAGTTACAGCCCTAGGATCAAGTTTGGCCCTGCACCAGGGGTCACAAGTTTTACATGGGTTTATGGAGTGAAAACTTCAGAAACTGTTATGTTACTAGCCATAAGGCCAAGAACTCCCAAATTTGGCATGTTATTCTTCTAATACACATATTCTCCATTTAGTCTGACTGTAGCCCTGGGGTCAAAGTTTTATGAGGGCTTATATAGTGAAGACTTCTCTTCATGGTTTATATTTATAAGCCAGTGGAGCGATACAGGGCCATCATGGCCCTCTTGTTTTTACACCTGTTTCAGCCCAAGTCAACCTGAGTGAATGGCGCAGGCTGATCTTTTTGCAGATGCATCAAGCCTCCATTTTACAGAGCATGGCTCATATCTATTGGAAAGGGTGGGAAAGGATTGATATTGTAAAATTTATTTAATCAGCCTGTCTCTTGAAATATCGAAACTTTTGCATTTGTGGTAATTTGATAAGTGTTGAAGAAAGTTACTGGTATTTCTTTTTTTAAATTACAGGTCCTAGAATTGGTACTTCACCTGTAAGAAGTATAGTCCAGTGTTTGGCCAGAAAGGACGGTACTGACAACTTTTATGCACTCAAGGTAATTGTGTTGGACACCTCTGCTTTGGGGTCCTGTGTGGCTCAGTGGTAAACTGTAGGACTCATGACTTAGAGGCCCCACGTTTGAGCCTCACTGGATCAACTGGGGTTTTTGTGGGAGTGTCCTTGAGCCTTGGTACTGGAGAAGCCCAGGAAATACATAAATTTGTTCGCTGTTGCTGTGATATGACTGAAATAATCTTGAAAACGGTGTAAAACACCATTTAATGAATCACTTATGTTTTATGATTATGTGGCATTGTTAGACGTTGTACATCAAACTCCATTCCAGAATTAACTCAAAATGTTAGACTTGTCCAGATTGAAAGCTTGTGCAGGTAACAGTTTAACCCTTTCCCAAACAACAGATTTTGGACTGGTCCAAATTGAAAGAGTTTGTAGACGACAATTTTAAATTTGATGAAAATGGCAGAAAGGTCTCGAAACGGGTAGAAATCACTGTCGGAAAAGGAGAAATTGCTCGTTACGAGCAATTTCTCCTATTCCCACAGTGTTTTTAAAAGACTTGTACTGCAGACACGTGAAAACCAGGGCTTGTCTGGGAAAGGGTTAATTAAATGTGGCTCAAAAATTGAAATTTGTCTTTAGAAGGGTAGAAAACATGGTGAGTAAAGGGAGAAAATGTTGTTGACTTGAATTTTCTTCTATTTCCCATAATGTTTTCAAAAGTCGTCTTTCTCAGGGACATGTAAAAGGTGAACAATCAAACTTCAAGGTAAGATGCAGAATATATTAACTCTGTACCAAACAACAAAGTTTACACGTCCATTTGTTGACAACAAATGAAATGGTGGTAAAGGGTTAACTCTGTACCAAACAACAAAATTACAGACTGGTCCAAATTGAAAGCATTTACAGGCAACGAAATAAATGTGACTGAAAAATTGAAATTCGTTTTGAGAAGGTGGAAAACATTGTCAGAAAAGGAGAAAATGCTGGTCACCAGCATTTTCTCCTTTTTCCACAATGTTTTTAAATGGCCTCTTTCTTAAGGTTACTAAAACCCAGGATTGTGTGGTAAAGGATGAAAATGTTTGTGCCTTTATAGATCTTGACTCTGGAAGATTCTCCACGTGAGCGGCAGGATGACAGGCAGGGTAAAATGTTAATCCACACGGAGTACAGTCTGCTATGCTTGCTGAAAAATCAAGATGGTGTGGTTCACCATCATGGCTTGTTCAAGGTAACGTAAGTCATTACAGTTAGCTGTGTGCATTTTTAGCAAGTGACTGTTTTTGAAGAAAACACTGAGGTATTGTTATAGGCCAGGTGCTGTTGACTGCGTCATTGTCACCCTCTATGTTGTCGGGTGAAAACTTTGACACTTTATAATAATTCTGTTATTACTGAAGACATCTGCTTCAAACTTGGACAATTTGTAGAGAAATCTATACAAAAAGGACAGGTAACCATCAGCATATTTTTGACACAGTTATCCCCCTTTTCAAATCAGAATTTTCCCTGAAAATCAAGCAACTACAGCCAAGCGTTGGCACCTGGATGCAGTGCTCTTGTTTTATGACTCTCTCCAGTTGTCTGTAGGAAATAGTTTGACATACAAAGAAATGATTAATTTTCAAGATATTAACAAAAACTGTTGATATAGTGAGTTAATGTCAAAATTGCTGTTGTATCAAGGTAAAAATTATATTGCACTGTAGTTCTCGGATACCGAATAACACTGTCTGTTTAGAAATAAAACCAAAATATTTGCAATTTCATAGTTGTTTTTGTCTATAGTCTTTCAAAGAGCTGTTTGTGTAGATCAAAGATCAGACTGCACATTTCATGCAGTCAGATCTTGAATTAAACTGTAGCAAAAGCAACCATAAGTTTTATGAGAAAGTCACTATGGTAGTACATGTAGTAGAAATTTTACATCACTTGTTGCTCAACAAAATTTGGAGTCCTTACTGTTACATTTTTTCTCTCATTTATATGATGATGGGTGCATAAAGGACATTTTTTGTATTTTTTTTGAGTGTGTAACCTAGTGCGTATGGGAATGAGCTTTTTCGTCCCTGGGCTTGTTAATCATGGCTTGTTTGTCAGGGCGCATTTGTCATTTTGAATTATCTCATTTCTTTTCAAATCAAATCTGGAGGACTAAGAAGGCATGTTAGTATTATAGGATGATCTTTGACTCTTCACAAGGAAAAAGTACTTTGATAGTTCCGCTTTACGGCACGTAATCATAAACAGTGTGAATATGTTTCGCTTTTCGAATGATAATTTCTGTCTTTGATAGGGTAGAAAACATTGTGGGAAAAGGAGAAAATGTTGGATACCAGCATTTTCTCCTTTTCCCAAAATATTTTCAAAAGCCTTTTCAGGGTAGTTAAAACTAGGAATTGTGTGGTAGAGTTAACCTTTTGCTGGACAACAAAATTGTTGACTTGGCAAAATTGAAAGCATTTGCAGACAGCAAAGAGACTTGGGCTCTGATGATGAGATTTGCCTTTGAAAGGGTAGAAAACATTGTGGAGAAAGGGGAAAATGCTATTAACTAGCATTTTCTCCTTTTTTAATTATGTTAAAACCTCTTTCCTAGGGGTAATTAAAACTAGGGATGCCGCCTTTTAACGACCCTGGGAAAGAAGCTTTTTGAAAACATTGTGGGAAAAGGAGGAAGTGCCAGCATTTTCTCCTTTTTCCACAATGTTTTCCACCCTATCAAAGAAAAATTGCAACTTTTGAGCCACATTGAAATTGTCGTATGCAAATGCTTTCAGTTTGGACAAGGTTAAAATTTTGTCGTCTGGTAAAGGGTTAATTGTTTGATTTTTCTTAATGTGATAAGGACGAGGCCTGGGAGGAGAGAGAGACAGAGTTAACCAATCAAACAGTGTATACAGGATTGCGCAAGAAACGGCTGTGTCTCGTGCTAGACTGTTTAATACCTCACAACTTTAGCAATGAGAACAGTGATCTCATTAACCTACAACATTACGTGATCAAGGAGAAGAAACTGTCTGAGAAAGAAGCCATTGTAATCTTCTTTGATATAGTTCGGGTGGTTGAGAATCTACACAAGGTAGGCTGGAGCTATGGAATGTTATGCAGCATAAACACCCAAACCAAACAGGCCTGTGTTTTGATGATGCTGAGAAAGGAGGCTTTTGAAAACATCGTGGGAAAAGGAGAAAATGCTGGTAACCAGCATTTTCTCCTCTTCCCACAATGTTTTCTACTATTTTAAAGCCATTTCCAATCATTTGGGACAATATTTAATTTGCAGTCTACGAATGCTTTTGTTTTGAAAAAGTCTAAAATTTTGTTGTTTGGCAAAGAGTAAACTCTTCACCAAACAAGGAGCACTGCTTTTGAAAAAATAATTAGAAATAGAGAAAATCGAGGTAGCCAAAATGTTTTCAATTTTTTCAAAGACAAATTCTGTCATTTGAGTCTCATCAAAGACAAATTCTATCATTTGAGTCTCATCACATTGAGATACATCATCTGAAGTTGCTTTAATAAGAACACATCTACATTTATGTCCCTTAGTAAAGAGTAAATTGGTTACAGTAAAAGGTAATTTTAGACCATTTAAAAAATTTTGGAAATCTTGTAAATGACAAAGAAAATGATTGATTGAATGGTGTTTTACGCGGCTTTTAACATTATTTCAGTCATATCACGGCAACAGCTCACATGTTCATGTCTTTCCTGGGTTTCACCGGTACTAGGCAAGGGCTCTAGGGACACTCCGAAGAAAATCTATGTGAGGCTCGTACCTGGGGCCTGTAGGTCACGAGTACAATACTTTACCAATGAGCAGGACCGCACAAAAAAATTTGAAGGAAGGAAAAACCATTTTTAATGGGAAAAAAACATTGTGGAAAAAGATCAATATCTTGTTGCAAGCAGTTGCTTCTTTTACTTTATTTTCAAAAGCACTCAACTGCACTGATGTATTTTGAGATGCTTTTGCAGACAATTTAGATCAAGGCTGGACTGTGCATAGCATGAAATCTAATCCCCATTTCCTGATTGTTAGCTCGGCTGTTTTTGAAGAATTTTGACGAGCTATTGTCGTAGCCCTGGCAACATTGGTGTTGTAATTGTCGTTGTCTGCTTTGTTATCATCATGCAATAACTTTTACAATGTCTTTGTTATAACTGGAGATATTTACATCAAATTTGGACAAGTTGTTAACTATCAAAAGGGGATCTCATGAAACGGGCAGATAACCATCATTACTTGACACAGTTATGCCCCTTTTTTGACTTAGGATTTTCACTGAAAATGAAGCACTTGAAGCTGAGTGGTGGCTCCTGCATCCAGTGCTCTTGTTTTGACATTGCCCATTGTTTATTACAGAAAAACATAGTACATCGGGATCTCAAACTTGGCAACATGGTACTGAACAAGCGATCCAGAAGGATTATCATTACAAACTTCTGTCTGGGTAAACATCTAGTCAATGAGAAGGACCTACTTAAGGACCAGAGGGGAAGTCCTGCCTACATTAGCCCAGATGTCCTCAGTGGTATGTTCAACCGCTTTATGTGAATAGTCCTGTGTTGTAAAAGACTTTCCAATACATGATGGAAAAAGAAGAAAAAGCTGGTGACTGCTTTTTCTACTTTTTCCACCATGTTTTCTACCTTTTCAAAGACTAATCCTATCATTTGAGGTGGGTTTAATTTGTTTCCTTCTAATATGGCCAAACTTATGTTAAGCAGTTACCCAAAGGAAGGCTTCAAAGTGGCTGTTTAAGATAGGTGGCCAATTAAGACAAAACTATGTTGGGTCTAAAAGTTTCTGCATTGTCTCTGCATTGCTATCTTTGTTTGAAGACTTTCTTATGGAGCTATAAATACTTACTTAGTTACACAATGGCCAGTTCAGTCATTGAAATAAAGTCAAAGCAATTGTCAGAGAAGAGAGAGGAACAAATCCTGTGACAATAAAGACTATCAAACTCCAGAAAAATTCTTACACTGAATTGAGACTAGAGCTTATAGTGCCCCTCAGTTCTGCCAAGGTTTTTAACTGGAGGGACCACTGGCCCACCCTAACTAAAAAAGAGGGGCCTTATTAATGCTACATGGGGCCAGGTCAGTCAGTTTGAGAGCCATTCCTTTTGAAATGTTTTTCATACAACGGAGAGGTTTTTGTTTTGGGGTCGGACATAGATTTATCTGTGTTCCGAGTCTACATGATCTGAGTCTGTGTTTGATTGAGTGGGAGGCTCCATCTGGGTATCTGTTTTGGCCTTTTTTGACTCAGATTGGCCAAAATAACTGAGTATGGATCTTTTTGTTTCATTGGCTTCTTTTCAGCCGTCATGAAGACAGCTATCATGTGATGCAGAATGTACTGGGAAACACACAACACATACTTGCGACAAAGATATCTATTAGTCAAAATTAGAGAAATCCCTGGTTACAGAAGAATGAAATTGCAAATATGATCAACAAAATGGTTCTATGCATCTCTGGCTATTCTGATAACAAAACAGATAAAGTGGAAACAGCTCTCTACGTGGTGATTCACCCAGCATATTTTTTGTACCTTCGGCTGTCATGATGTATATTTGATATGCCAGTTGGCCCATTAGACATACTTTTAAAGCGCTGCCTGTAATTTTATAGAGCAGATCCCGTGATGGCATGACCTTGGCAGAACTCTCAGTGCTTGATTTACAAACTCTGTGTTATGAACTGGCCCATTTTTGAAAACATTATGGAAGAGGGAGAAACTGCTGGTTAACAGCACTTTCTCCTTGTTCCACCACATCTTCTATCCTTTCAAAGACTAATCCAATCATCTTGAGCCATGTTGAATTTGTAGACTGCAAATGTTTTATGATTGACTTGATGATTCTAAAATTGTGTCACAAGGTAGAGTGTTAGTTTTTTTTTTCTTTTTTTCAGGTAAACCGTATTTGGGTAAACCAAGTGATATGTGGGCCCTGGGTGTTGTTCTATTTACCATGTTGTATGGACAGTTTCCATTCTATGACAGTGTACCACAAGAACTCTTCAGGAAAATTAAGGCTGCAGACTTTAAAATTCCAAAGTAAGAATCAGATTCACTGGTTTGATTTGGGAAAAAATGGATGCTCGGTTTTTTTCCAACACCATTTTCTATTAATTTTTGTATGCACTTTTCTAAAACTGTTTAAAACTGGAATTATAGATTACATTAAGATGAGCAGATGGCCTTTATTATTAAAGGAACTTAACAAATGTACAAACAAAAGGCATCTTTTTAATTATTTACCACACAATCCCGAGTTTTAACAACCCTGAAGAAATAGCCTTTTGAATACCTTGTGGGAAAAGGAGAAATGCTGGTAACTAGCATTTTCCCCTTTTTCTGCAAGGTTTTCTACACTTTCACAGATAATTACCAACATTTCAGCCACATTTAATTAGTCATCTGCAAATACTTAAATTTAAACATGTCTAGAATTTTATCGTTTTTTAAAGAGTTAATTATTTTTCTTAATCATAAATTTTATGGATTAAGAAAACTTCAACCCAATACCATCTGATTTATTATTGTAGTGATATGAGAGTGTCTGAAAACACCAAAAATGTTGTACAGAAACTGTTGATTATGGACCCCCAAAGACGTCTTACAGCATCACAAGTGCTCGACTCACTCTCAACTGTAATAGCAACTTGGTATGTATACTTTTATGTCTTACTCTATCTGAACTATATATAGCAGCAAGTACCTATTTTACAAAGTGATATACAATACATAATGAGGAGTGCTCCTGAAGTTAAATTTTAAGTACATTCCAAAAAGGTAGGGTGTTATGGATTCTTATTTAGTGGGTTTCCCTTGTGGGAGGACTGGGGATTGAGGTCTGAGCAAAGCCTGCCAGATGGAAAATTGGTTGCGAGCGTTTTTTGCCTTGAGAAAACATTTTCTGACATAAAAGCATACATTCTCAAGTTTTTTTGTGTGTGTGCCAGTAATTTCCTACTTTCTCTCTCACTTTACCAGGTTTGCTGTAGAATATTATCTTGTCAGGTACATCATTTGACAATAGACATTAGTTTAGAATTTATCTGTTATTTGTACCCCCAAAAAAATGAAAATCAAATTTTTCCATTTGGTACATAACAAATCTTGTACTCTGTACTAAACATACTCTACATATTTTTACAACAGGCGGGCTATGTCTACACCAGTAGGTTCTCTGCAAGTTGTACCTGATATAGATGATGTAAAAGAATCAGAAAAAGATCAATCTGTGCCAAGTAAACCATCAGTTCCTGTCAAAGTGCCTGAAAATGAGAAGAAAGTAGTTCTGAGTGAAGTGGTTCATACCCCGGTTGTTTTATTATGTCCATCTCCACAGCGCTTGATTGGCCGTCGCCGACAGCAACAGGCTCTTCAACCACCAATCAGACAGATGAGTAGTGATGCAGAACCTTTAACAGCAGCAGAACTACAAGCTCACAGACAAGTGTTCCAACATATGAATTAACCCTTTACCAGACGAAAATTTTAGCCTTGTCCCAATTGAAAGCTTTTGCAGACGACAATTTCAGCATGGCTAAAATGATGCAATTTTTCTTTGATAGGGTAGAAAACATCGTGGGAAAAGGAGAAAATGCTGTTTCCCAGCATTTTCTCCTTTTCCCACAATGTTTTCAAAAGGCTTCTTTGCCAGGGTTGTTGAAAGGCGGCATTCGTATGGTAAAGGGTTAAACCACAAAATTGTAATCTTAAACACATATTTACCTTAGGACATTGTTTGTTGCCCTTGCAGACAGAGATGATTAAGATCAGACTGAACAGAAGGAATAGTCTGATTGTGGTTGCAAGATATTCTGAGAGAAACACTCAAGAAACTGCAATACCTTGGTCACTTTTTACTCTTACACGGAAAATAACCATTTCATTAAATTGTATGACAAAGGATGTTATTAACCCTTATCCTACTAAAAAACCCTTTACCACACGTCAAAATTTTAGACTTGCCCAAAATGAAGTTTTTTGCAGACGACAAAATAATTGTGACTTAAAAATAAAAATTGGCTTTTGGAACGGTAGAAAATATTGTGGGAAAAGGAAAGAGTAATGGTTACCAGCATTTTCTCTTTTTCCCACAATGTTATAAAAAGGCTTCTTTGTCAGGGTCATTAAAACTCAGGATTGTGTGGTAAAGGGTTAAACTAAACTTTCAAGCTGATAAGAAAAAACCCAAATAATGCTACTTCAAACTTATTTTTTCTGGTGGAAAATATCTGTATATCGGACAGTGTAGATCCAAGATCAGACTGCACGTTTTGTGCAATCTGATCTTGATCTACACTGTCTACAAGAGGTCAGTGAGTTGCACTTAGCAGCCTAAGGGTTAACTGGAAATGAACTGTAAATACAGGAATTTGTGTAGGTGTACTTTCATCTGCTTTGAAGGTTTTGCCCCTTGTTTTACACTTAAAAGCAAAGAGGCTTTCAGATGCTTTCCTATTTAAGAATTATCTATTTATTTAATATTATTTTTTGTCCAAAACCAAATTTGTACGACAGTCTGTCTCTTTTGAATGGAAAGCTGTGAAAATCCAGGTTTAATCCTTTACTAGATGGCAGAATTTTAGACCCCTCTTTGTTGAAAGCGCTTGCAAAGGACACATTCAAAGAATCTAAAATGATGGAACTTGTCTTAGAAAGGGTGGAAAACATTGTGGGAAAAATAGAAAATGACAGTTACCAGCATTTTCTCCTTTTCCCACAAAGTTTTCAAAAGCCTTTTTCCTTAGGGTCTTTAAAGGTTGGGATTGTGTGGTAAAAAGTTAACTTGTTAAGGATGTAATTCTGTGTTAGTAAAGGTAGTTCAATGAACTCCAATGTATGCTTAGAGGCCATTTAAGTATGGTATTTCTGCGACACCAGCCAAGGAAAAGTTTTTTTCTTATTTCATTAGTTATGTAATGCATGCTTGTATAGTTGTGTATTTCTTACAGGCTTTTGAATAATTTAAGCCTTAGTTAGGATATAAATATTTTCATTCATGCAAAAAAAAAAACAGACCTATGTAGAATGCAGTTACAAGGCTTTTTTTTTTTTCAACCAAATATGAAAAATGTGTAGATTCAGGTTGGTCCGTATTTACCAACCTTTCTTAAGAATTTCCTCAGTCTTATTCACCAAAATTTTCTAAATGTGAAAGTAACACAACTTCTGATTAGCTAAACCATTTGGTTCAGCCAATCAGATGTTTATTACTTTCAGATTTTGAAAATCTTGGAGAATAAGACAAAGACTGTTCTTAACCCTTAAGCTGCTAAGCGCGACTCACTGACCTTTTGCGGACAGTGTAGATCAAGATCAGACTGTACAGAACGTGCAGTCTGATCTTGGATCTGCACTGTCCGATAAGGCGATTTCTTTTTCCAAACAATATAGCATTATTCGGGTTTTAACTACCTGTTTGAAAATTTCATTTCACTTACATAGCAGGATAAGGATTTAAGAATGGTTGGTGAATACAGACCCACAGGTCACACTGTGCATTCTTGTATAATCTGGTCTTAATTTTTTCTGGTTGCACAAGCTACTACTAAAGTTACTGTTGTTGTGTTGGTTGATTGTATTGGTTGAAAATACTTGATGAGTGATGGCAGTATTGAAACCTTCGTATATGGAGCATAAGATGGAAATTGAGGAATTACAAAAAAAAAAGAGGAGAAAGAAAGACAATTGCTTGAGAGATTCTATATTTCATTTACACAAAAAAGAAAATTTTGTTTCCACATATTGTTACATGTTAAAAAAAAAAATGATCAAACTGTGCTCACAGTATATATGAGCCTACTCTGTAAAAGGAGGGCTTAATGCAACTGCCAAAAGTATCAACTCAGGTCAGCCTGTACTCAGATCAGCCTGCACAGGCTGACCTGAATTGAAACTTTTTGTTGTTGGTCAGTTTTTTGCATGTCAAAGGACCAGTGTACCTCATGATTGGTTTGCTTGTTAATACTAAGTGGATTTCATAGATCTTTAATTGTATGATGACTTGCTTGGTATAACGTATCACGGAGATGCATTAAGCCCCTTTTTGCTAAGGCATGGCCTATGCATATGTAGAATGTTTACATGAAGAATGCTGCTATTAGTTCTTACACCTTAGTTTTTACAGCTTTGAAAATATGGAGGGGAATTAGAGAAATCATTCTCGGCTGAATTCAGTCATTGTTTCAAACTGTTAATCTCTCAAGATTATGGACAGATTGTAACCAAGAAAAGCTGTTAATGATACTTGTATCTTTTGGTAAATGTTTTAACCCTTTACGAAACAGTACTGACTTCTCACGACCCTGATGAAGATGGCTTTTGAAAACATTGTGGGAAAAGAAGATATGCTGGTTACGAGCATTTTCTGTTTTTCCCACACTGTTTTCTACCCTTCCCAAAATGAATTTCAATTTTTCCATTACATTTATTTTGTCATCTGCAAATGCTTTCAATTTGGACCAGTCTAGAATTTTGTCATTTGGTTAAGGGTTAATCTTTTTCTATGATAGAGAGGTCTACTATGAAAAACGAGATTTTTTGTCATAGTTAAGATTCAGAATGTTGGCAATGTTGATATAAAAATCAGACTGCATGTTCTTTGCAGTCTGATCTTGGTCGATACATCTAGTAGAGCTACGGGACAGTGCTAAGTTGTTGTTGTTATCTTGTAATTTTTTACGAAAATCATGATTGAATATTTTATATCTAGTAGTATATAGAAAATATCAAATTTAAATTGCTTAAATTTGTACAAAACCAATCATGTTACTGATTTTATAGATGGGTTGCAGTTACAGAATTTATTAATTTTCATCATTATAGTTACATTATTTTGCACAATCAAGGCAGACTGGGCTGCATGTATGTGTGTGAATCACTTAACCCCTTACCAGATGACAAAACTTTAGACTTGTTCACATTTGAAAGTATTTGCAGATGACAAATGTTACTTAACTCTTTACCAAACAACGACATTTTAGACCAGTCCAAATTGAAAGCTTTTGCAGACGACAAAATAAATGTGACTCAAAAATTAAAATTTGTTTTGGGAAGAGTAGAAAACATTGTGGGAAAAGGAGAAAATGCTGGTTACCAGCATTTTCTCCTTTTTCCACAATGTTTTCAAAAGGTGTTTCCTCAGGGTCGTTAAAAGTCGGGATTGTTTCGTAAAGGGTTAAAACATGAAATCTGTCTTTCAAAGAATAGAGAACGTTCTAGGAAAAGGTAACAGGAAATTCGTCTTTCAAAGAATAGGGAATGTTCTAGGAAAAGATAACAATGTCATTTACTGAAATTTCTCCTTTTCCAAAAATGTTTTCAAAGGCCTTCTTCCTCAGGGTTGTGTAAACTCAAGATTGTTTGGTTAAGGGTTAAAAATGGGTGAAATTAAATCATGTTTTCAACCCCGAAACATTAACCCTTAGTCTGCTTAGTGTGACTCAAAGACCTTTTGGGGACAGTGTAGATAAGATCAGACAGCACAGAACGTGCAGTCTGATCTTGGATCTGTCTGATAAGGAGATAACTTTCCCCATAAAATACCTTTGAAAAAGCGAAATTTGGATTTTTAGATTTGTAGCTTGAAAGTTTCATTTCACTTATTTAGCAGTATAAGGGTTAAATACTTGTATCTTAACTCTTTACCAAACGACAATATTCTAGACTAGTCCAAATTGAAAGCATTTGCAGACGACAAAATAAACGTGGCTTAAAAACTGAAATTTGTTTTGGGAATTGTAGAAAACATTGTGGGAAAAGGAGAAAATGCTGGTTACCAGCATTTCCTCCTTTTCCCACAATGTTTTCAAAAGGCTTCTTTCTCAGGGTCATTAAAAGTCGGGATTGTGTGGTAAAGAGTCAAAAAACTACAGATTTTTTAAAATGTTTTTTTGCAGTTTTGTTTGTCAACTAGGTAACCAGAAAGAGAAAAGTGCTGTTTCAACCCTTTTCCACATGACAAAATTTTGAATGCATTCACAGGCAACAAAAAAAATGTTACTCAAAAGTTGAAGTTTGTTTTTGGAAGGGTAGAAAACATTGTGGGAAAAGAAGAAAATGCTGATCACCAGCATTTTCTTCTTTTTCCACAATGTTTTCAAAGGCTTTCTTCCTCAGGGTCATTAATAAACGAGACTGCGTGGCAAAGGATTATCCATGGTCAATTTCATGACCTCCTGAAGCACGAGTAATTACTCCGCTTCCACAGTGTTTTTAGAAAGTTGTCTGCTGGGGAACAAGTAAAGCCATCAACTTAAGTACAGTTACACTGATCTCTGCTTTTGAAAATATCTGAAGAGACATTTTTTGGGAAATGTACAATTGATATTTATGTTGATTGTCCTGACTATAAGACATTGTGACAGGTGGAGAAATTGCTCATTCTTTGCAATATCTTAACCCTTAGAGCGCCGAATAAACCTGCCAGATATCTTCATCCTAGAAGTAAGACCCAAATAATTGCAATTTCATGATTGCTTTTGTCTCCAGTGATTAAGCAAAGCGGACAGTGTAGATCAAAGATCAGGCTGCATGTTTTGTGCAGCCTGATCTTGATCTACACTGGCCGCAAATGCAACTATAGTCGTGAAAGGCGCTTTAAGGGTTAATTTGTTTTTACAATGTTTTCCCATAGCATAAAGTACTGCAGATGTTTCAAAATGTGTGAAAAAGAAGGAGTTTTTAATACACCATTGGTTTGTAATATTGTATGTACATATCTATTCTATTTATCAGATATTATATAGTTATTTTTGCCAGAATAAAAAGGATGCATGTTTATTCTTAATAGATGGAGTCAAGATTTTGGTTTTCTTTTTATGAGGAGTAGCAGTGATAGTAGTAGTGGTAGTTGGTTTTGCTGCTGCTGATTCCTGTCCTAATGCACTGCAGCTATGATACCTGCATTGATTTTGTTCATGACCTTTCAATGCTTCAAGGCTCCAGCTTAGCAAACTGAAGGTAATGGCATCCTTCTGAAGCTATTACTGTCTGAAAGCCCAAATCCATTGTTAAAAGCCGTTTTGTGATCCTTATCAACAGTGCTTTTGAAAGCAGTGTGAGTAAAATACTGGTACAAAGCAAATTTCATTATCTAAGGGACAGTAAATTCGTCATTTGCAAACGATCTTAACTTGGACAAGTCTAACATTTTATCATCTGGTTAAGGATAGAAACAAATGAGACATGGTCTGGTAGAAGGGGGCTTAATGCATCTCCGTGATCCATGGTATTAAGTAAATCTTCATGTAATTGTTGATCCTTAACATCTGTTTTCTCTAACAACCGGCCAAACCATGAGGTACACCGGTCCTTTGACATGCAGAAAATTGCCCATAAACCAAGGTTTGACTCAGGTCAGCCAGCAGGTGACCTGGTCGATACTTTTTGCAGATACATTAAGCCCCCTTTTTACAGATCATGGCTCATATTTACTCAAAAAACTTGAAGGATTTCTTAGTGAAGGTTCTTTGCTGTGAGACTGGTTTATATAGTCCCAGTGACATAGGGAGCGGTGTAAACTACAGGAGTTAGCGTCAGCAAGGGCAATGACATCAGTTTGAAAAGTGACCTAAATGATGGGAGTGGTTTCAATTACGGAATTTCTTCTGATGGGGGCTGGTTTCTGGCAGAGAGAGGCGTCAAGTGGGGAAGTTGAACGTATGTTACTAAATAGTCACAACCCAGCAACAGAGAAAGACGCCAAATTGATGTTTTAATGTTTTTTTAGCTCACCTGAGCACAAAGTGCTCAAGGTGAGCTTTTGGGGTCGTCAGTTGGATACGCATGAAACATCGTCAGAATGTTGGACTTGATAATGTCTTGGAAGAGTTTGAAATTGGGTCACATCTAGTCAAAAAGAAGGTAACAGGGTCAAACCTTAGAAAAACCTTTTGTGCAGTCTAGAGGCTATATTTTTAAACCAATATTCATGAAAGTTGGTCAGAATGTTAGTCTTGAATGGTATTTCAGACAAATTCAAAATTGGGTCTCTTTGGGTAAAAAAGTGGGTCACTATGACCAATCTCAGAAAAAAAAAATTATGCACTCCAGAGGCCACGGTTGGATACTCATAAAACTTGGTCAGAATGTTTCTTTTGTTTAATGTTGTACGAGTTCAAAATTGAGTAACATCAAGTCAAAAAGTAGGTTACTGGGACAAATCTTACAGAAATCCTATGTGAATTCCGGAGGCCACATTTTAGTCTGATTCTCATGAAAGTTAGAATGTTTGTCTTGATGATAGCATTAGAAAACTTAAGAATATTTAAGACGTTTCCTAGAATACTTAACCTTTTCCCAAACGACAAATTTTTGACTGGTCTAAATTGAAAGAGTTTGCAGACGACAATTTTAAATTTGATGAAAATGGCAGAAAGGTCTCAAAAAGGGTAGAAAACACTGTGGGAAAAGGAGAAATTGCTCGTTACGAGCAATTTCTCCTTTTCCCACAGTGTTTTCAAAAGACTTGTACTGCAGACACGTGAAAACCAGGGCTTGTTTGGGAAAGGGTTAAGAATACTTTAAATACTTGATAAACCTGGTCAGAACTGTCTTGGTGATGTCTCGGACATGTTCAAAATTGGGTCACTTGGGGTCAACAAGTTCGTCACTAGGACTTACCCTAGAAAAGCCTATTGTGCACTCTAGAGGCCACATTTGCAGGCTTGATACACATTCAACTTGGTCAGATTGTTTGTCTTGGTGATATCTCAGACAGCTTTGAAATTGTGTCGGGTCAGGTCAAAAAGTTCGTCACTGGGACAGTTTCTAGAAAAAAATTGTGTGCACTCTTGAGTTCACATTTTTAATCAGATACATTAGATGCACGGTCAGAATGTTTGTCTTGATGATATCTTGGACGAGTTCAAAATTGGGTCACACTTTTCAAAAAGTAGGATAATGGGACAAATCTTAGAAAAAGCTTGTGTGCACTCTAGAGGCCACCTTTTCAGTTGATACTCATAAAAGTTCGTCCGAATGTTTGTCATGATAATATCCTGAACAAGTTTGAAACTGGGTCAGTTTGAATAAAAAAGTAGGCCGATAACAGTCATGCGTTCACATCACCATCATCTCTTCAACTTTATCAAGCCTAGAAGACTTTACTCTGGTGAGCACTTTAGGGCCAATGGCTCTCTTGTTTTTAGCTCATCTGAGCACAAAGTTCTCAAAGTGAACTTTTGGGATCGTGCTGTATCCGACATACTGGTATGTCGTCCGTCATCCAGGTGTTAACGATGGCGGCTCATACCCGCTCTAGAGGCCACATTTTCAGTTGGATACGCATGAAAATCGGTCAGAATGTTTGTCTTGATATCTCAGACATGTTTTAACTTTTTACCAAACGACAAAATCTTTGACTGGCACAAATTGAAAGCAGTTGCAGACGACAATTTATATGTAACTGAAATGATGATTTCTGTCTTTGATTGGATAGAAAACATTGTGGGAAAAGGAGAAAATGCTGGTATGCTGGTTACCAGCATTTTATCCCTTTCCCACAATGTTTTCAAAAGACTTCTTCCTCAGGGTCGTTAAAACCCGGGATCGTGTGGTAAAGGGTTAAATTGGGTCAAAATGTACATGTAGATCGCCAGGACGAATCCTAGAAAAACCTTGTGTGCACTCGAGAAGCCATATTTTCAGTTGGATACTTACGAAAAGTGGTCAAAATGATTTTCTTGATGATATGCTTGAAAATAGGTCACGTTGGGTCAAAAAGTAGGTCACTGGAACAAATCTAATTAACTGACTGATTAAATGGTGTTTTACGCCGCTTTCAACAGTATTTCAGTCATGTCACGGCAACAGTTCAAATATTCATGTATTTCCTTGGTTTCACCAGTACTAGGTTAGGGCTCTGCAGTGTCTTGCCCAAGGACACTACCACCGAAAACCCAGCGGATCCAGCGAGGCTCGAACCCGGGGCCCCAAGGTCACGAGTACTACACTCTACCACTGAGCAACGCAAAACCCCGAACAAATCTAAGAAAAATATTGTGTGCATAGTCAAATTCTCATAAAAAGTGGGGATGCGCTGATGTCGGGTTCTGCGTGGCTCAGTGGTAAAGTGTAGGACTCGTAGCCTTGAGACCTTGGGTTCGAGCCTCACTGGAAGCATCGGGATGTTTTTTTGGGAGTGTCGTTGGGTGAGACATTTTAGAGCCATAGCCTGGTACTGGTGAAACGTAGCACACACATGAATAAGCGAGCTGTCTCCGTAATGTGACTGAAGTAACGTTGAACGCGGCGTTAAACACCCTTAAATCAATGCACTCAATCAATACAAATTTGAGATTTGAGAAAAGAAAGAATTACAAGTATGCATTCTTAGCATATTTTATGTTTTTTTTACATCATCACAACCGGGATCTGTTAAACTTTTATCACTCTCTGGTTCATTTTACTCAGGTGAGCGCTTTAGGGCCAATGGCCCTAGTATGGTAAAATCTGTTATTAGGTCATATAAATGAATAGTGTAGAAGTCTTTTAGAGATGCTCACTTGCCGGACGTTGATGTTTCCATAATTTTATTTAGGATTACTTATCTCGTATCCTGTGAAAAAGTAAAATGAAACTTTCAAGCCGATAGTAAAAACCCAAATTTTGCTATTTCAAAGGTGGTTTTTTGGTTTTTTTTTGCGGGGGGGGGAGATATCTTTTCATCGGACACTGTAGATTTAAGTGCAGTCTGATCTTGATCTGTACTGTCCGCAAAAGGTCCTTTAGTCGCGCTTAGAAACCTATGGTTAATGCACGAACTTTAAGTTGAATGGATTAAAAATACAACAAGCGAACAATGAAGAGTTAATTTATGGAAAGTTATTAGATATTTAAGGTTCATTTTTAAGAATTATAGAGGTTGTCTCTGCAAATAATCGTTTTCGTTTATTTTGTATTTAACGCTTTTTGTAACGATATTTCAGTAATGTCACGGCGGCCATTGCAACAACCCATCTGTTTCTTTATGGTCTCTTTCACCAGCAATTCGCGCAATACTTTCCGTGTCACTGTCAACTTTCCTACATGAAAACCGAAACATTTCCAGCGGTGGAAGAGTAATGGATCCCGTGGCAATCGGTCCTTGAAAAGGGTCCTTCCGAGCTGATACTAGATCTTTTGACCCCATTGATTACATGCCAAGAACCACTCTCTTGCACTACGGATCATTCCTATTCACCTCTGTAGTTGGCTCAGAAAGTAGTCCGTCATCACGTGATATTTTCGTCACATGACCATAACTCAAAATGGCGACACAAACGCCGGTGAAAGAAAGACCAATCGGTTGTTTTGTGTGCTGTTCAAACAGCATACGGCCAATCAGACTTAGTGGTAGGAAATGTGAAAAAGAGGGATTTTCTGAAAAGCTTAAATGTCTTTTAAAGGACGATAACTTGTTTTTTAATTTTGTTTAAATTGTCATCATTCATGGGCGCAGCCATTTTTTTTTTTACAATTGGCGTAAGGTTCTGATTAGTAAAGAAGCTTGAAAAAATAATTCCATTGTATAAAGGTAAATTCGTCAGTTTGAATGCACCTATAATGTATCTGGAATCATATTTCCTTTGTCTACTTTATTATGTTACACATGAAACAGTCAAACAGTAATAAACATGTTTTCCTCGGTTTGACAAGATTCTTGTCATTTAGCCCGTTGCAGAGATGTATGGTGAGAGTAACGAACGACAACTCTGCTTGGAGATTGGCCAAGAACGTTACCGACTGAGTCACGTGACTAAGTTTCAAACAGATTGCCGTCAAGGAACGACACTGTGTATTTAACTTTTTCGGCCAGTGTTGAAAAAGATCTGACTGTACAAAATGCGCAATCTGGGCCTGTATTCATCCACCATTCTCATGTCATTCTTAATATAATCCTAAAGAATTTTCAAAATTTTAAGGTTAAACAATTTCTGATTGGCTAAAATAAATTATAAATTGCGTTCCTGTCTTTACCTAGAACCAAAACAAATATAGAACAAGCCACGATCTTATGTCTACACCACGTGATCAGGATCCTTGTTCAAAGTAAAACAACTTTTGATTGGCTAAACCATTTGGTATAGCCAATCAGATGTGGCGTTTCTTTCAAATCTAGAAAATATTGGATAATAAAACAAAGAACATTCTTAATAAGGATCAAGGATGACATTTTGGCGGATTAGACCTAGGTCCGTATTCACCAACCAATCCTAAGAACGTTCTTAGTCTAATTCTAGATTTAGAAAGTAACACAACTTCCGATTGGCTAAGCCATTTGGTTTAGCCCATCAGAAGTTGTGTGTGTTTGTGTGTGTGTGTGTGTGTGTGTTTTCAAATTGAGAAAATCTTGGAGAATTAGACTAGGAAAGTTCTTATGGATGGTTGGTGAATACAGACCTTTCTTTTGCTACCTAAAAATATTCCCTTCTCTATTAACCCTTCACAACACAACCCTGAGGAAGAAGACTTTTTCAAAACATTGTGAGAGAAAGAGAAAATGCTGGTAGCCAGTATTTTCTTTTTTTCTCACAATGTTTTCTACCTCTTCGAAGAAAGATACTTTTACTTCACTCAAATTCAATTTGTTGTCTGCAAATGCTTTCAGTTTGGTCAGGTCTATATTTTTGTGTGGTAATTGATAACTCGTTGACGAACGACAAACTTTTAGACTGTTCCAAATTAGAAGCATTTGCAGACGACAAATTAAATGTGGCTTTAACAATAGAATTTGTCTCTGAAAGGTAAGAAAACATTGTGAGAAAAGGAGAAAAAGCTGGTTACCAGCATTTTCTCCTTTTCCCACAGTGTTTTCAAAATTATATTCTGTCAGGGCCAGTTAAACTGGCGGAATGTTTGGATAAAGGACTGGCTCTTTATCAGTCGATCACGTGTTTTAAGGTCCCGAGAACGACGGCTTGTGAAACCATTGTGGAATAACCAGCATTTTCTCTATCTCCTAAAATTCTTTGTACCATTTCATGTAAATCGTATCATTTGAGCCACATTTTATTTGTCGTCTGCGAATAACCCCCTTCAGGATATATCTACAAAGGTTTGGTAAAGCGTTAAGCGTCTCTACGGCTAATAATTATTTACATGGTAATAATTATTTCATGTTTTGTTGTTACCTCATATCACATAAATGTAAATGTGCTGAGAGAATGAATAAAACTTGAAACTTGAAAAGCTTAATATAACCGACGTCTAATTTTTAACCAGTAGTATTCTTTAAAACAAACACACCGCATTATGCCAGAATCTCCCATGCTATTGCCAAAATGATTGGATAATTGACAAGCCGGTCCACCATAAATAGTATGCACCACTTTACGGGATGTAATTATTACTTTAGTATAGTTAAACAGACTCACTGCGCACAAACGCGCACTCCTCCGGGAAGTTAAGTGATCGTCTGTGAAACGAAGATGATAAAAACCCCCGGTAATCGACAGAGAGAACTATTCTGTATATTCGGACAAATTCGTAGTGCTCTCCCAGCAAAACTGGTGATATTGAAGTTAAAATAACAATGTATGCATGGCAGTGGATTGTTTTGTTATTGATTTTGGACTGTTTTTTCTATGCTGTCTCCGAGGAAAGAGAAGTTGAAGTCGATACCAGTTTTGGGACTATTATTGGCCTGTCTGATGATAGTGTAGAGTTCAATGGACAAACAAAAGGATGTATGAAATTTTTAGGAATTCCTTTTGCTCTTCCTCCGACCAATGACAGGCGTTTTTCGCGGCCAGAACCGGAAGTTCCAAGACAAACCAAGTGCAATGCCACTTTCTTTCGACCCCATTGCCCACAGTCTGAGATATCAAATCCATACATCAAACATTATAATTCAAGCGAAGATTGTTTATATTTAAATATTTTTGTGCCAGGTGACTCGATCAAAAACGTAAGTCAGTATCCGGTTATGATATGGATTTACGGAGGAATATTTGCGTATGGCGGCGCGGATTTTTACTTTGGTGATATTTTAAGTGCATTTAATGACGTCATAATTGTGACATTTAACTACCGCATGAACGTTTTTGGGTTTCTGGATGACGGCACAGGCGCATTTGCTAACAACGGACTTCATGATCAAAAACTGGCAATAACCTGGGTACATACACATATACGGTCATTTGGCGGCAATCCTGATCAGATCAGTTTATTTGGTGAATCTGCGGGTGGAGTGAGTGTGATTTACCAAACTCTTCACAAGGAAAACCGAGGTAAAATCCAAAGGGTGATAGCACAGAGTGGGAGCCCGCTGGCGTCGTTTGCGTTCCAACCATCTCCAATGACGTTGTTTGACAACTTCAGTTCCAGACTTCAATGTAACCTTGAAACTTCGCTTGAAAAACTGAATTGCCTACGTAGTAAATCAACATCCGAAATTATTTCCAAGCTTAACGCACGTGATCTATTTTTACCCACAACTGACGGCGAATTCTTGAAAGGAGATCCCAGATTTATTTTAAACGAAGACAATGCTGGTACACATGACATTATAAAGTCCCTAAAGGGGGTTGATTTTATGACAGGGATTAACAGTAAAGATGGTGGTTCCTTGGTTTTAAACTATTGGTCTGGCTTCGCCAAAGGGATGCCGTTGGAAGAAGGTATATCAAGGTACATGTTCGAAGCAGTCGGCGTACCCATACTTCTAAGACGGAATCTAAACACTCTAAATAGTGCCATTACAAGTGCAGTTGTTCACAAATACACAGATTGGTCAGACCCAAAAGATGCTCAGACGAACCGGGACAAAATCGTCGATTTATCGACGGACCTTTTCTTTCTGGTACCAGCTGTTCGTATGGCGGACATACACGCCAAGTCAGGAAAAGCAAAAAACACGTACTTTTATCAATTCAGCCATAAACCTTGGATTATGAAACAACCGACATGGTTAGATGGGGCCTTACATGCTTGGGAAATCCCATACGTCTTTGGTTTAACAGAATCGCTAAAAATACCAGCGGGAATCGATCCAAACGCTAAGATAGAAAGACCGCAAGAAGAAGTTGATCTGTCCCTTGCTATGATGAAATATTGGACGAACTTTGCACGAACAGGGTAAATTGCTTTTTTTTTTTTGTTTGTCTTATGGGTACTACAGTATTTCTTTAGCCCTTTACCTGCTAAATAAGTTAAATGAAACCTTCAAGCCGATAGTTAAACCCGAAAGTTACTATTTCAAACTTATTTTTTGGAGAAAAAATATCTCCTTATCGGACAGTGTAGATCCATGATCAGACTGCACATTCTGTGCAGTCTGTTCTTGATCTACACTGTCCGGAAAAGGTCAGAGAGTCGCGCTTAGCAACCTAAGGGTCAAAATTCTGCCTTGAGCTTAGTTATCAAAGGGCTGAAAATCCTGAGCGACTAGGTTTTAATATCATTTTTATCATGCACGTTATGTTATAGTAATATTGATCTCGATGTAATCTGACCGAAAAGGCGACCATGGTTGTGATAGGCATTCTGTGGGTTAACTCTTTACCAGGCAACCAAATTTCAGATTCATCCAAATTCAAAGCATTTGCAGACGACAAAGCGAATGGAATCAAATGAAGAAATTTGTCCGTGAAAGGGTAGAGAACATTGAGGGAAAAAGAGAAAATGCTGGTTATCGATATTACCTCTTTTTCTTTTTTCAAAAGCAGTCTTCGTCAGGGTTGTTAAAACGCGGGATTGTTTGGTGAAAGTTTAACTCTCTTCCACATAATCCCGATTTTAACGACCCCGCAAGAGAAGCCTTCTAAGAACATTGTGGGAAAGGAAAAAATGCTGGTAACCAGCATTTTCTCCTTTCCCCACAAAGTTTGCTACCTTGTCAAAGATAGAAATCATCTTTTGAAACTAATTTAATTTTTCGTCTGCAAGTGCTTTCAATTTAGTCAAATCTAAATTTTTGTTTATGTTTATTGGTAAAGAGTTAAACTTAGCTCATAGCCTTCTGAAAAATATTTGTGGCAGACATCAA
Organism: Tridacna gigas; assembly: GCA_945859785.2. NCBI lineage: Eukaryota > Metazoa > Mollusca > Bivalvia > Cardiida > Cardiidae > Tridacna > Tridacna gigas. The sequence continues at coordinate 13,206,911 of OX244031.2, read as the reverse complement.
AAAACAGCGTTGTTGAATACAGTTAATCTTTATGAACCACAGGTCAGCTCTTTACCAGAAGATAATTCAGACATGTCCAAACCGAGAGCGTTTGCAGACGAAAAATTCTATGAAGTTCAGTTGATGTCATTAGTCTTTGAATGGATAGAAAGCAATGTTGAAAAAGGGTTCGAAGCATTTTCTCCTTCTCCCACAATGTTTTCAAAAGCTTTATTCTTCAGGGCCGTTAAATCTCGGGATTGTTTGGTAAACGGTTGATGGCCTTGGTCCCAAAATGGTTGATCAATCCATTTTAATTCTACTTTACTTCATGTAATGTTAGGGATTGTTTTCCCCCCGTTATTAATGAATAATTTGTTTGTGTCTTTTTGATTTAGTGATCCAAATTCTGCAGATCTGGAAGAGTATGGACTTTCACGCTGGACCACATACAACTCCTCGACCGAAACCTACATAGACTTTACGATTAATATGACGTCACTATCACTGAAGCGCCGTCTACACGGATCACGTGTGCACTTCTGGAAAGATCTCGTTCCGATTCTGCAAAATCAGTGCTCAGTGAAAGACAATACGCGCTGTGTTACATCTTCAAATACAAGCTATGAAGTGCAGAATACATCTTCTGGACACCATGCCTCATATTCATATTTGACAGTTTTCCTTCTGCTAACATGTGTATTGATTTAACAGTTAGTAATAGAATCTTCAAATAAATTGCAACCAGCATTTTCTCCTTTCCCCACAATGTATTCTACCCTGTCGAAGGCAGAAATTATCATTTGAGATACATTAAATTTGTCGTCTGCAAATGCTTTCAATTTGGTTGAATCCAAAATTTTGTCTGTTGGTAAAGAGTTAAAGGAAAATATGCAAAAGTCTATTTGTCAAAACTTATACTTTCAGCCTTTCAATATTTTTGTCGGTCTCTGATCTATATATATATCCCAAAGTAAAAATTGTAATTACAAACATTATATAGTGAATTTTACAGGAAAAATGTTAAAAGCTACGTGCCCGTTTAAGGTTTCAAATAAACTTGATACAAATCTGAAGCACGTGATCGCTACAAGAGATTAGCGAATGATAAATAGTGGAATCTAATTGATTGATATTTAGACACTTTTTATTTAACCAAACATTTTTGTTTTGTTTTAACGTTCCTGAGGGGAAAAAAGTTTTTCGAAAAACATTTTTGAAAAAGGAGAAAATACTGGTGACCATTTTCTACCATTTCTGAGAAAATCTCATTTTATACACATCTGATTTGTTGTACTGGAATATAAATATTGAAACTCTTTAGTGGTTTATCATACATTGTAAATAGAAATAATGAAAAATAACCATGCCATCAATTGCTTCTGTACTCTAATTGTTATGTGTATTGTTTAGAAGTGGAATTCTCAATTATATATTCATTATTACAAATAATGTTTTCTAGCGTAGATCCAAATCATCGTTGATAAAGGAGCAGTTGCTGCTAGAAATTATTTGGTGTGATAAATGTACCCGCAGGCAGGTTAGCAGGGTTCCGCCGAATAAACATGTCCACATTTTGTACCAATCACAAAATACTATTTATTCATTCGGGTATAGCATTACCAAGGATTAGGTCAAAAGCCAGCGTAGTCAGCTCTGCAAAAAAAGAAGCCCACGTGTTCCAATATTCCAAGGCTTCTTTCGTCAGAATATCTCATAAAACATCATACAGTGCAAATCCAAGATCAGATAGTGCCTTCTCTGCTGTCCTATCTTAATCTACATCTGTCGACAAAGAAACTAATCACACCTTGATTTACACTCTCCGCCAGTAACCTGAATTTGCTCTTATTGGAGAGGTCATCAGACCTCTCCAACAGTGGTGAGTTTAAAACGCAGACTGCCACAGAATTCGCTGTCTAAATCCATTTTTTCTTGCAATTTTAGTATGGTACACAGTCTGTTTCGTCATGGCTTTGTAAATAAAGCGAAATCAAAAAACCGAAATAAGAAATAGACGTGGTTCTATTTTTAGGAATGACAGTCAACTCGCCCCAAAGACAACTCGCCCCAAAGACAACTCGCCCCACAAAAAAATTGTCGTGTAGTTTTATAAATACGTTCAGGTGATAGTAATAAGAGCGTGGCGAGTTGTCTTATATGTGGGGCGAGTTGTCTTCTGAAGGTGAGTTTTTTTGGGGGCGAGTTGCCTTGCGAATCATGGCAAATTAATGTAACAAATCTTTTCTGAAATTCGTCATATCTACAAGTGGGTGCAGGACAACTTGCCCCAAAGATAACTTGTGGCGAGTTTTTTTGGGGGCGAGTTGCCTTGGGGCGAGTTATCTTTGGGGCTAGTTGTCCTGCACCCACTTTTAGATATGACGAATTTCAGAAAAGATTTGTTACATTAATTTGCCATGATTACAAATGACCTCTCAGATAACTTTAATTCTTCATTAAGCAAATAAATCTAAGCAGAAGAAAAAGTATGAAGAATTTTGTCAAAAAAGAGAAAGAAGACCGCTGGACAAGATCATGCGACTTGAGAAGGCGGAAAGAAGATCAAATGACCGTCATGTAAAGCAAAAGAGGTTGAAATTAAAGGCCAATAAACTATTTGAAAACACTGACGCTGACCTCTCCTGGCTTCTTTTTGAAAGAAGCCAGCTTGTTTTCATATGGACCAAGTACGTTGTCTGCGCATGTCATATGCTTCGAAGACTGACGATGTGTTTGAAAATGCCACCTAGTGGAAGATAGTGGGACCCAGTAGGCAATGATAAGCGGACTACTTTCAACAACTGAATCGTCCACAGTGAAGGATATAAAGTATTCAAAAGGCCAAAAATGTGTTTCTTTGACGTTAATCACAAGAACAAGCATGTTGCTTAGCCTCGTGCGCCTAATTTGGCTTGAATGACTGGCTAAAACAATATATGTTATAGAATTTAGTTGGATTCCTGCAAAGGTCATTTTAACAGGTACCTGTTCTATCATACCTATTTACTTGGGCGCATTTGCATATTCAGTTTAAGTGGTTTATTTATAGAGAGATGTCACAGTCCAGTTGATTTCTATTTATTATACACGCGCACGTAAAAAAAGACGCTAATGAATGTAGAATACTATACGTCAGGTAGTAGTAACCTCTTACAACACGGCAAATATTTTAGACACAGCAAATCAAAATATTAATAATAATAATAATAATAGCAAGGCATACGACCGACAAAAACTGTGGCTCAAATGATGGGAGTTGAGTTGTCGTCTAAAAGATGGAAAACATTGTGGGAAAAGGAGAAAATGCTGGTTACCAGCATTTTCTCCTTTTCCCACAATGTTTTCAAAATTCCTTTTCCCCAAGGGTCGTTGAAACAAGTGTCATGGTTTGGCAAAGGGTTACTAATGATGACCGAATAACATCTAAAGGGAGATGGTATAATAATGTCATGTTCGCCATACATCAAACTTGGTATTTCGGTATTCTTTTGATCACAAAATCTGTCATAATTGCATGTTGCCCTGGTCATTGGTTTACATTTACGGTACCCTAAAAACTAAATAGTTATAGATCTAGATCTATTCCGAAAATTATTGCACAGATCTTTCGTACTATTTAAAAAAAAAAAAAACTCTGCTCTTTTATTTCACGTGCAAAGAAGTAGCCTCGGTCAAGGCAACATCTTAACGCTTTACCACACAATGCCGACTTTTAACGACCCTGAGGAAGAAGCCTATTGAAAACATTGTGGGAAAAGGAGAAAATGCTGGTAACCAGCATTTTCTCCTTTTCCCACAATATTTTCTACCCTATCAAAGAAAACTCGCATCATTTAAGCCGCATTGATATTGTCGTCTGCAAATACTTTCAATTTGGACGGGTCTAAAATTTTGTTGCGTGGTAAAAGGTAAAAACCCCTGTTGCAGTCTTCTTATCGCGAATAGAATAGAATATATCTTTTGTAATAAACCGTTGATCTATTCCGTAATTATTTTCGATGGATTAAGTGATAAGACTGGAACCAGGCTAGGCCTAAGCAAGGACTGTCCTTACGTAGCGTTTCCCACCCATACTTTGGCCCGGCCGAGTAGCTCTGTGGTCAGCGTGTCTGAATCATGACCTGGTTGCTCAGGGTTCGATTACCGGTTGAGGTAAGCTTTTTTTCTGGCGATTTTTCGCCTCTCACCCCTGATGCATGTGACAAAAGTAGTCAGTGCCTTGGAAAGAAAATTGTGTCAGTACTGGTGTGAGAAAGCCAGGAGACATATTCATGGGGGCACTGACTGCCGTGATACGACCTACGCTGTTAAAACGGCGTTAAACTCCAATACAAACAAACCAGTACATGTGACTGCCGCACGACGGTAGCCTTGCGGTTAGGCCTACGCCCCTGGCTTTATGACCAAATTCTCACAACAGTATGAAACTCTCTTACTCATGTATAATTAAAAGTACACGTAGTTCCTCTTTTCGGTGATTGGTTCGTGACCTTAGACATGACAGGAGGTTTATTGATTTGTGCACTGCCATGACGCAGTAATAACATGTATATAGCATAATAAACAGCGAAACTGCGATTATTCAAACATGCAGTAGTTCTAATATAGTTATCGATTAATTCGAACCGATTGCCGAAGGGCACATATCTGACGACAACAGTGTACCAGTGTATCAGTTTTGTAGTTCACGGCCCGATTTAACTAACATTTGACATAGCATTCTTAGTCCTAGTCTTGATCTAGGTCAGGCATCTTCTGATTGGCTAAAGCATTTGAGCCATGGTCTGTGAAAAGCGGGCTTAGTGCATCTTCAAAAAAAGTATCAACCCATGTCATCCTGGGCAATCCGCAAAGGCTGACCTGGACCGAGATTTTTTGCTATTGGTCAATTTTCTGCATATCCAAGGACAAGTTTACCTCATGATTCAGTCAGTTGTTAGACAAAATGAATTTCATGGATCCATGATCATGAAATGACTTGCTTGGTAAAGTGCATCACAGGAGATGCATTACGCCCCCTTGTGCCGGAGCATGACTCATTTGATTAAGCCAATCAGAAATTGTGCTGCTTTGAAATTGGGATGATTCTTGAGAATTAGACAAAGAATGTCATTAACCCTTAAGCAGCTAAGCGCGACTCACTGACACCTTTTGCGGACAGTGTAGATCAAGATCAGACTGCACAAAACGTGCAGTCTGATCTTGGATCTACTCTGTCCGATAAGGAGATACTTTTCTTCAAAAAAAAAAAAAAAAAAAATGAAAATAATAAGTTTGAAAGAACATTATTCGGTTTTTTACAGTCTGCTTGAAAGTTTTATTTAACTTATTCAGCAGGAAAAGGATTAAGACGCTTGATGAATCAGGGCCCAATTGCTGATAGCCCATGGCAAAGATATAGGTTGCTTGGGTCACATGTGCAAAGTTAGGGGTCTACAGGGCCCTGCCCAAAATCATGTTAGAAATAAGAGCTTTCAAAGGCGTGTCCAGACACATGTCTGTACGCCCGGATGTAGCTTTATTTTATTTATTTATTTATTTTTTTTTTTCAAAGAAAAAATGAGGGAGAGAAAAGAGATTTTGACAGGGACACAGAAGAAAGTTTGACACAGCAGTATCAGGAGACATACAGAAAGTTGACAAATAGCGAAAAGTTTCGGCCCAGGTCAGCCTGCATTTTTACAGAGACAGAGCATGGTTCATTCCAAGTTTAAGTCCAATTCCATGACTAACCATCCAATCGCATGAAATGTTCTGTCTCAGCCAATTAACTGCCCATTCTTAAAATTGAGATCTAGAGCAATCATTCCAACTCGGGTAAATACTGTACATTGAAAAGTTGAAGTTAATACTAACACTTAAGCTGCTGAATAAATGAAACGCAAATTTCTACTCAATACTAAAAGCCCAAACATTGCGGTTTCGAAGTTGATTTCACCGGAAAGAAAATACCGTATCGGACAGTGTAGATCAAAGATCAGACTGCACGTTCTGTGCAGTCTGATCTTGATCTACACTGTCCGCAAAAGGTCGGTGGGTCGCGATTAGCAGCTTGAGGGTTAACCCTTGTAGTGTTTAATAGCTAAATGAGCCATGCGCTGGGAAAAGGGGGTTTAACTTGTATCATTGTGAAGCATGATACCGAGCAAGTCATTACATCACATAATTACGGGTCCATAAAATCCATTTTGACTCACGACCGACCGATTCATGAGGTACATTGGTACTTTGACATGCAGAAAATTGACCAATAGCAAAAAATTTCGGCTCAGGTCAGCCTGAGTCGATAATTTTTGCAGATGCATTAAGCCTCCTTTTCACAGAGCACGGCTGGTTTAATGAAATGAGCATTCTTTGTAAAGTGCTCAAGATAGAGCTTTTGTGGTTTCACAGCTGCTTTTACAGAGATAGTATCTGACAAAGAAGCGGACAGTGTAGATCCAAGATTAGACTGTCCATTCTGTGCAGGTGGATCTTGACTTACACTGTCTGCATAAAGCATTAAACGCAGGTTCAGCGCTACAAGAATTAAAGATACATCTGTACTCGTTTTCATCTTTATTTTATGGAACCTATAACCATTCTTGTATCTTCATGCCAAATGTTGCCCTTGACGGTTGCAAAATTGCACAGATTACGACGGATAGATAATGTATTTCATTTTCTGGAGGCCTTCAAGGAAATCACTGTAGTCGTTTCCTTTTTTAAAAGAGCACAAATACTTCAAATTTTTCTATCCCCTAACACGATATATATTGGTAATTTATCTATGTTTGTACAGCTGACTAAATTCTGAGCCATTATACACACTATCAAGTTTTAACAGCGTCTTTTCTTTCTGGCTGTAAGGATATACGTATCTTTAACCTTACGTAAAACGGTTTACTCATTACAGCGTATAGAATTATTTATAGATCTGCAAATGCCCTTTCTATAGCATTTACGTTCCAGCGCTAGACGTTGTTCGACCGGTCACATTTCCAAACTTGGGTTATATTACCATATTACCATTTGCCATTTACGGTTTTGGCTTGCATATCGTAAATATACATTAGTGTGGTGCGTCATCACAATGCCAGAAATCAACAAATTAGGCTGACATTTGTACCATTTTTTACTTCTTCCGCCAAAGGGAAGGTCTATGTCAGTGCGAGGAAATATATTTGAGCCATACTCTGGCAAAAAGGGCTTAATGCATCGTCGTGATGCATTATAGGTATACCAAGCAATCAACACATAATTACGAGTCCATAAAATCCATTTTGTCTAACAAACCAACTAATTCATGTGCTGGAATGGTCCTTTGACATGCAGAAGATTTAACGATAGCAAAAAGTTTCGGACCAGGCCAGCCTGCGCGGACTGCGCAGGCTGACCTGGGTCGATACTTTTTGCAGTTGCATTGAGACCCCTTTTCACAGAGCATGGCTCATTTGTAACCTTCTTGAAATTGACTAGACAAGATAAAGATCATAAGCCGGAAAAAACACTTGTATCAGGCTTTGTCAACCATTCTCCTGTGTTAGATAAATGGTCCATCCCATGAAAGGGCCGGAAAATGAGGAGAGGTTGAGGTCGTCTTTACCAGACGACAACATTTAACCCTTTACCGCACAATGCCGCCTTTTGACGCCCCTGGGAAAGAAGCCTTTTGAAAACATTGTGGGAAAAGGAGAAAATGCTGGTAACCAGCATTTTCTCCTTTTCCCACAATGTTTTCTACCCTATCAAAGAAAAGTTGCACCATCTGAGCTACATTGAAATTGTGGTCTGCAAATGCTTTCAATTTGGACAAAGCTAAAGTTTTGTCGTCTGATGAAGGGTTAAGACCAGTCCAAGATGAAAGTTTTTGCAGACGATAAATTAAATGTGGCTCATATGATTGCATTTGTTTTGGACAGGTCAGAAAACACTGTGAGAAAAGGATAAAATGCTGTTTACTAGCACTTTTCCTTTTTACCACAATGTTTTCAAAATCTGTTTTCTAAGAGTCGTTATCAAAATATGTAAATGTTTTGGTAAAGGGTTAACCTTTGACCTGCTAATTAAGTGAAATGCGACTTTCAAGCTAATAGTAAAAACCCATTTTTTCCATTTCAAAGGTATTTTTTGGAGGATAAACATCTTCTTATCGGAGAGAGTGGATCCTAGACCAGACTAAGTGTTTTGTGTAGTCTGATCTTGATCGACACTGTCCGCCAACGGTCCTTTAGTCGCACTTAGCAACCTAAAGGTTTATACACGCGAAACATTGTGGTAATAGAACTTGTTCGTACCGGGTAATTTCGCCGTTTGCTACAATGTTTTTTAAAACGTGTTCTGCTGTAAATCAGAAAGAATCGTCTACACCGGCGACTACGAGGGAACCCCTTTTGCCGCGATGTTTTTACATGTATTGCTGTTGATCTTGCTCCATATTTTAACAAGGATGTTTAAAAACACGACTGCAGTTAGTTTGAATCAGGATGTAAAAATTATTTACTGGGCCAAATATTTATAACGACCAAAGGCTGAGATATACAATCAATAATGATGAACCATGCTCTGTGAAAAGGGGGCTTAATGCATCTGCGAAAAGTATCGACCAGGTCAGCCTGCGCAGTCCGCGCAGGCTGACCTGAGTCGAAACTTTTCGTCATTTGTCAATTTTCTGTATGTCCAAGGACCAGTCTACATCATGATTCAGTTGGTTGTTAAAAAAAGTGGCTATTATGGATCCATAATTATAATATGTGATGGCTTGATTCGTACAATACATCACGGAGATGCGTTAACCCTTTCCCAAACGACAAATTTTGGACTGGTCCAAATTGAAAGAGTTTGCAGACGACAATTTTAAATTTGATGAAAATGGCAGAAAGGTCTCAAATAGGGTAGAAAACACTGTGGGAAAAGGAGAAATTGCTCGTTACGAGCAATTTCTCCTTTTCCCACAGTGTTTTCAAAAGACTTGTACTGCAGACACGTGAAAACCAGGGCTTGTTTGGGAAAGAGTTAAGCCACTTTTTTTTCAGAACATTGCTAATATTTTCTTGTTCATCTAGAGAAGTAGAAAGACACCGATAAAGATGTCGAAAACCTAAATAATTTACAAAACGAGGCGTATGGCTCTCTCAGACAATTAAACACTATGTAACCTTTTCCTCTCCGGTTGTCCAAGGCTTTTAAATGTAGTTCGCACGTTTTTAAATCGGGAACCATTAAGACTGTATTTTTTACGAATGTTTTTTCTTGCACTTGAGTTATCACTATTTAATGGCCAAGTAGCGGCCAAAAGTAAACAAAGCAGGTGTTAAAATGCATTTGAATTGGAATCATTTAATTTACATTGATTGTATGGTGTTTAACGCCGTTTTCAACATTATTTCAGTTATATCGCGGCGGCCAGTGCACCTATCCATGCTTTCCTGGAATTTCTTTTACCAGTACTCCGCACAATATTCTTTCCAAGCCACTTGCTGCTTTCCCACATAGCCATTGTCGAAACAATGATCAGCGGTGGGACAGGAATGAATCCTGTCGCAATGACTATCATCAATCCTCGGAAAGAAATTGGCCGAGCCGGGGATCGAACCAGCGACCTCCTGTTCTCAGGTCCTGTACGCTACCGACTGAGCTACGGGGCTCGGCATATTTAATTTAAAAGCATGGAAAATATTGTAAAGATGACAATATTTTATGGTAAGGTCGGTCAAAATGTTAGTCGCGGCTAGAAAAGTGACCCTAAAAATCAGGTGAAAAGTAAACAAAAGATAGAGCGGCCTGGCAACTCTTGACCTAGTTTAAAATTTCCCATTTTTGCCTGTGACTTACAACTGGACCGACCTTACAATAAAAGATTGTCATCTTCATAACATTTTCTGTACCTTTAAAGGGTATAATTTTAAATTAAATGCATTTTAACACCCGCATCGTAAAGTATCGATGCAGGACAAGCCTGTGCAGTCCACACAGGCTGGTCTGGGTCGAACCCGTTAGCTAGTAATGTTATGTTTCTGTTGCTCAAGAAATTTTTGCACCAACTAATTTTTTTATTAAAATTTTACTAAATTATTCGTAATTAACTAAAAAAATATAAAAATTTTTCTATCAAAAAAAAAAAAAAAAAAAAAAAAAAAAAAACCATTACATAAATCAACCAACACACGACACAACAACAAACCAGATACTTAACTAACCAACAAGTCCTTTAATCACTTCATTCTGATTTCATATAACACATTACCACAACATGCTTATAAAATCTTTAATTACATGTCGAGTCACATCATTTAACCATAACACCCCTATAATCAACAAACTCTATAACCATTTTCCATTCCACCACTCTCATATCCTTCTTCCTATCATCTTCCCAATAGTCCTTCAACATACAGACTAACCTGTCCTCTAGAACATTTTACCATAAATTAAATTTTTAAAAAATATTCCAAAAAATTAAAAAAAAATATATAAAAAATTTGAAAATTTTTAAGTTTTTTAAACAATAATATATACATCATAAGCGTGTATAAAATAAAACATGAATGTGTTTTATAAATTTACTTCTGAAGTAAGATATAAAATTAAAAAATGTATTGAAACAAAAGCTATAATATAAAAAATAAAAAAAAAAAATAAAAAATTTTTTCTTCAATGATACATTATATCATGATGATATAATATATCCATGAGAAAAAAATATAAATCATGGAACAAGATATGTATCAAATATCAAGCATGTATTCTTCATACGGGTATTCTGAAATGTTTAAATTTTCAAACTGTGATTTCACCAATGAAGAAAAAAATATTTAGAAGATTTTCTTATGTGATAGAATATTCTGTTTCTAAAAGAAACAATTTTAAAAATTACAAAGTAATCCTATGTTGTGAAGAAATATTCGATGAAATTTTAAAATATAAAAAAGCACTTCCAATTATCCACAAAGGTGATAGTAGAAGAATAGGAAGCTTTAAAAATTTAAAGAAATACATATCCTCAGTCCATAAAATATTACTATGTCCATTTCCTGAATTTGAATATCTCCACAGTAACTTCATCCTTCTAATCCTGTACAAATCTTAAATTTCTTTTTAATTTTCTCCAATCCAAAACAGAAAGAAGAAAATAAAAAAATAAAATGAAAAGCGACAAAAATGAATACAGATGTTAGAAGAACCCGATGAAGATAAAACACACAAACCCCAGGAACAAGTCCCGGGGTCTAATATCTTTTTATTAAGATACTAGACCTTAAGTTGTGGTAAGATAAGCTGAAAGATAAGCTTTATTATTCTCATCATTTACAAAAACACTAAGAAATTTTAACCAAACACAATCCTTTTTACTATCACCCTTTTCTATTTTACAATAAATCCTACTTCCATTTATCAATTTAACAGGAGGAACCTTATATTTCTTTAAAAAATTATTCAATTCTTTCTCATTTTCTAGTATTTGTTCTTTAACTTTATCATCTACAACAAGAACATTACATTTACTATAACCGTATGTGGTTGTTCTACTTTCCAAAACACTAAATCTTTCATCCAATTTATAAGCTACATCTAAAATATAAAACTTTTTAGTGTTATACTTCTCGAATTCCTCTACCTCTATTTTCATTATGTTTTTACATAACGAAAATTTTTATTTAATTTACAAAAAATTTTCTCAAAAAATTTCTCTCATTCTCGCTTATATCCTAATCTCACCAATGATTTACGAGGAGAATGTAATTTTTTAACTAAATTTATGCTTGAATAATTTGCAAACATCTCCAAAACATTTACATTACTGAAATTTACCTTAATTTTCTGTGAAAAATATAACGTTCCTCCCACTAACCAAGCTCCGTTATTTGGAAGAAACAAACTTTCTCCGTTCTGAATCTTTAATTCCATGGAGAAATTACCAAGAAACGGGTCAGGAGTAAATATCTGAGTTTCACCATTTGGAGTAACATGAAAAACCTGTCTATCCAAGCTCCCAGTAAAAATTCTTGTTGTAGTATCATTCAAGAAATCAACGGTCCAAACAACACTATCATTATTTTTAATATATCCTTGATTTGTTCCATAACTAATAAATTCCACATCCGAGTTTCCAAATTCTCTTTCAAAAGCTTGATTAAAAGCATTACCTAACTCAACCACATTATGAAATCCCTCTGGGATAGTGAGAAAAACACTATTTCCATTGTTCCTAATTACTTGAACATGATGGGTATGCTCACCTGTTGGAGAATAAATTCCTGAGCTACTTATTGTTTTAGCAAGTAAAGGATAAGAAACACTATACAAGTAATATTCTCCACTAGGGATACTACCACGGGCAATAGCTACATCACTTCCTTCTTCATAGTAAAATTCGGCAAAGTTCATTTTTATTTTTAAAATTAAATTTTTTTAAAAAAATTAAAATTTTTTCATAGCACCACATTATTCAATTTTTCCAATGTTCTATGTAATTTAAATCTATTTTGTAAATCCAAAGTTTTTTGTTGTTGAATTTTAACATTCCTTTCATCTTCCAATCTTTTAGTTAATCTTTGAATTTGATTTCTATTTTTTGTTTTATACAAAGCTTGAGAAACTTCTTTTCCGAATCCTTGTCTTACAGCAACGTTTTCACTCCAACCATATGGTAACTTTTCTTTCCTTAACAAATCTTTGATATTACTAGTACTAAAATAAGCAGGAACTTTACCTTGTTTTACCAAAGCATCCCTATCCTCATCAGGAAATAAAATTCCAATTAATCTTCTATTTCTAATTCTTTCCTGGTCCTCTATCTTATTATTTGAAATATATCTTTGTAAATCATTAACAGCTAAAGCAAAACTTGCAAAATTTTTGAACAAATTTACCAAGAGCATCTACATCAACTCCTCCACTTACAGCATTACTTTTACTATCTTGTTTTAAGAAATTACTTTCACTTCCTTCTTCAGCTACAGTTTCTTCAGCTACTACTGAGGCCATATTTTTTATTTATTTTTTTAATTTTTTTTAATAATCTAATTCCACTAGTACAGTAAAAGATTTACTATTTCTTGAAGGAAAAATTCTTAATCCTAATGTATCAGCTTCTCTTACCCTAATATTTAAAGCATAAGTACTTACAAAACTATTACCATTGTCATTAAGATATCTATCATTTTGTACTATCCCATTGATAATAAGTTGAACAGAAACAGAAACAAAAGCTAATGTGGTACTAGATGATTGAGTAGATAAAATTGAAATTCTTGATAATACCCCGGCTCTACAAATAGGATAACTTCTTGTTGATTCACCTCCATTATCTCCTATTGAAAATCTATTTCCATTGATTAATCTTTCTGTGGATATATATCTAAATTTAAAAATAAGTTTTCTTTCTAATTCATGAGAAATTGTTATTCCTTCTTCATCTATGGTTATCCTATCATCTCCATTTTTCACACTTAAGTTATTACCATTTACATATTCTAATCCCCTACTACCTAAAAGAGAAGGTAATTTTTGTTTTGAAATTAAATTTCTATTTGTTCCAGAGTTTAAAAACATTTTTTTATTTTAAAATTTTTTTAATCTGTAATTTCTTGTTCAATCACTACAGTAAATGTTTTACCCGTTGTTGATTGATTTATCAACAATCCTAAAGTTTGTCCTTCTCTCACTGATATATCTATATTATGGTTATTAACATAATTTCTTCCTCCATTATTTCCATAAGCTGTATTAGGAGGAGTTCTTATAGCATTAATTAAAATAGTAACACTAGCAGTTACCTGAGCTGTTGTATTGTTGTTAAATGTTGTACCGAGAATTGATAATCTCGTTAATCTCCCATTTCTAATTATTGGATAAGCTCTGATTGATTTATTAGAAGCTGAAGCTATAGAAAACACAGCTCCGGGAGTTTGAAATCCTTCATTTACAACTCTGAAATGATATTGAATAGTAGAATTTCTTGTGTTTAACACTAATCCATTTTCTCTAACATCTAATCCTGAATTTATCTTTAGCGCTAGTTGATTACCTCTATATTCTAATCCTCCACTCTCAGCTAAATTCAATCGTTGAGGTTTTTGTGATATTAATCTGGTTTGATTTCCTGTTTTTATTAAGCTCATTTTTATTTTTAATTATTTTTAAAAATTGAATTCAATGTAAAATGTTAGGTCAATATATTATAAATATGGAACCAAACATAGTATTTTGGGACACAGAAGTGGATATTGAAAAACCTGGTTTGATGTACCTTAAAAAACTAAAATTAAGAAAGAAATATAAATCATCCGTGTTACCCCCTGTAACATCTATGGAAATGAAATATATTAATGAAAAATTTGTTGATGAAGATTTAAAGGAGCTTAAAGACAAGGAAGTAAAAGATGAATTTCTTGAAGAATTTTATAATAAAATTTTTGATATTGAAAGTGATGCTATAAATGTAGTAAGAAAATTTTTTGCTAAATTTGAGAATGAAGTTAAAGAGAAGATATATAAATTTCCTGTTTCAGATTCAAGAGAAATTATAGAACAAGCTAAAGAATATTTAAATGAATATTTCAACCTTAACTAACTAAAATAATAAAAAAATAAAAATATTTATTAACAAAAATAAATAAAAATAAAAATTTTTTATTTTGTTGTGTGTTCAATAAAAATTGAATTTTTCTTAATTTATTCCTGGAATAATATGTACGTAGTGATGGAGATAAAACACAACCACAATTTCCTTAGTAAAACATCTTTAATATTTAACCAGAAAGCTGGAACTAAATATGCTGAAAATATGAAAGAAGTAACAAACACATTTGAAAAAATAATGCCGTATGATGGGGATCTTTCTTTATCATGGGTATATTACGAATTAAGTAGAAAGAAACATGACTTTCCTAATTCAGTAATTCATATTTATTTTTGTGAAAAAACTCTAGATGGAAGAAAACAGTTATGTTTAACATTAGCCTTTACATCTACAGACGGAAGAAGCCCCTTTTTCATAGGGTTTTCACAAAAAATAAAAGACATATATGAAGATATTGATAGATATGGTGCAACAATTAAAAGATATTTCGATGGAGAAGAAACAAGAGCTTTTATTTATATAACATCTTCAGACGAAGAAGAAGTAAATTATCCTTATTTTCCAGAACTTTGTGAATTACATGTTAGATTTAGTGATATTTTTCATGATAATGCTATTAGAGGAGACGGAGAAGAAGAAATAACTGAACCGGAATTTAATCCTGAGGATATCCCCCTAGAACCAGAGGATCCCCCGACAATTGAAAAAAACATTTAAGTTAGATGAATGTTTCCTTTGTTTAGAAAAAGAACCTAAGATATTGTTCTGTGATTGTGGTCATCTATGTATTTGTGAAGATTGTATTAGTGAATATAAATATAAGAAATGTCCTATCTGTAGAAAATATAACAAAATATTTAGAAATCTTTCATAAATATCTTACCCCTTAGGTAAAATATTTTAAAGTTTATCTGAAATTTCTTCTGTAATGATAGATTTCCTTTTATTTAACAATTCACCTTTAAACAAGTAATTGTTAATATCCAAAGAATTTTCTTCTTTTTCATTTCTAGAAATTAAATTTTGTTTTGCGGCGTTGTACTTGTTTTCTTCATTAATTATCCTTTCAAATTCTTTATTGTTTATTAAATTATCATCATCTAATGCTCTAGAAAATAGCACAGACATGGTATTAACCACACTATGAGCTAATACTTTAATTTTTTCAAACATAGCTATTTGTTTGTGTATCACTGATGAAACATATCTAGTAATGGAAACTCCTACGGCTGTTATTATTCCTATTACCTCAGTTAATATTAACACGATTTTACTTTCTTCTATTACATCGGAAATTGTTACTGAACCAATGCTTACCGTTACTAAAACTGAAAAGAATAAAATGATATAATCTATCCTACCTATCCACTTTACTATTTTCTTATTTTTTCTAGATTTTTCTTCATATATTTCTACATCTCTTTCTACTTGCTCTATTAAAGAAGAAACTTTGTTAATCCTATAGCTATTTGCTGTTAAGTTGTTGTTAGAGACTAGCTCAGAATCATTTTTAAATTAAGAAATATCTTTTTCTAAAGCCTTCATTGTTTTAGTTTTACCTATATCATTCACAGTAAAATATCTTTCAGTTTCTTCCCCGTCTTTATTTAAACAAATATTCATCTTTACAGCTACATTATTAAAACATCTAATTCCTCCTTCTTTTGTTTTATGGATACCTCTTGGATCAAATAAATATTTTTCAACAATATTTTTATTAGCGTTAATACTTTTACACACATCAGCTAAATCAAATTTAGGCATTCCACAAAGAATAACCCAATCACAACAACTTCTTACCATTCTTGACCCTGTTCTTATCCTATGGGAGATATTAATAATATCTTCATTTAAATGATGACTATCTACAGTAAATTTTTCTTTGTACCATTCAGGTAATTTACTTACATCATCCGTATCATCAAATAAGATAACCCTTTTAACTCCTTTACGTTTTTCATTCTCAGGTCGTGGTGTTTTCTTGTTAATTTCTATCTTCTTTACATCTTTAAGCTTTTTCTCTAAATCTTTGTAACATTTTTGTTTTAAAGTTAATGCCGAAAGAGCATAAATTAAAAGACTTATATTTTTCATAGGACCAAAATCACCACGTTTTAACATTCTTTTTACTAATTCGGTTTTACCTGTGTGACTAGCTCCCAAAATAAATATTCTTGTAGGAGATAAAAGATTTTCATCATTAGCATCCGGATAATATTTTTTAATCAATTCTTTATCCATAGTAGTAATTTTGTATTTTTTAAAATCTATAAAATATAAAATACAAAATTAACTATGTTAACAGATAATGAAAAACTAAAGATCTCCAGTGCTATTTTAAATAAAAAAGTTTTTAATAATGATGTTAGAAACAAAAGAATATCTTATGGAAGAAATAAATTTACTCTTCAACAAAGAATTGTAAGTAATGGCTATCTTTTCCCAGATATTTCTCCCGTAAGTGCTTTGTTGTATTATCATTTTAGTGTTTTAAGATTTTATTACAATATGGTAGAAGTTCAAGTATCTTTTCCTCATAGTAAAGGATTACATCTATATATTTCTCACAACAATGAAGATTGGTTGGAACAATTTAACTTGGAAATGAAAAATAGATATCTCCGTGATCCTTTAACTATTTTGTATTTTCCTTCATTCCTATATTCTTGTGATTTATCTACTGATGTAAATCCTGAAAGATATTACATAGATTTTTTAACTCAAGAAGAAGAATTTTTAAATGAGTTAGATGCTGTGTATGATGAAAATATTGAGTATGAACCTATAGATGAATATCTAGAAGATGTAGAAATGAGAGAAGCTACAGAGGAATCATTTCATTATCCTCAACCACATCCAGAGCTACCTCCTCCTGAATTACTTAATGAGCTATATTTAATATCTTTCCCCGAGTGTTGTGTTTGTTATGAAAATATTCCTACTATTTTATTTTGTCATTGTAATCATATCCCTATATGTAGGGAATGTAATAGTAAATTAATTTCTTCTCGTTGTCCCATATGTAATAACACAGAAACAGTTAAACGTGACTTGAGTAACCATAATAATCAACCAGAAATTAATTAAAATAAAATAATTTTTGTAAAAAATAAACATGTCAGAAGTAAATGAAATCGTGGAAAAAGAAACTCCTCCTGAAGAACCTAAGGAAGAAGAAAAAAAGAAAGTAACTAAGAAAAAGGTTAATAAAGAAGTTAAAAATAAAATTTCTAATGAAGAAGTATTAAATTACTTACATTCAACTATTTTACCTAAGCTTGAAGGTGTTGGGGAAACTATGAAAAATATTTATGATATGAGTAACTTCAAAGAAAACGAGAAAAATAGTAAAACTCAAGAAGAAGTTAAGGAAGAATATGATATGAGAAATTCAAATCATCGTTTGGCTGCTGTAGCTAATAAATTATTTAAAAAATAAAAATTTTATGAAAATAAATAAATTTTTTTCTTTCAAATAAAAAAACATGTCTGAACAAAACATAGAACTACCTATTAATAAATATTTAGATAGATATAAGGATATGATTGAGATAGGATTGAAACCTGAAACAGGTAGTTATGAGGTTTATACACAAACAATTAACACAAATTCTTGGTCAGGGAGAAACATTAATTTTACTCTAACTAATGCCGCGCTAAATCGTTTAATCCTTGGACATAGATGTTACCTTAATTTTACTTGTAGAGCAAGTCTTAATGATGGAACCCCTCTTAATCAACAAAGTGTGTTTGAATTGAGAGATGGAGCTGGTAATCTTTTAGTTGAAAGTATTAATGTAAGTCTTGCTGGTAGTAATATTCATAGTGATAGCTCAGCTACTGTTACAAGACATTTTTACGAACATCTAGTAAATTCTAATGATGAAAGATTAGAAAGATGAGAGATATATTACTCAAGAAAGTCAAGCTTTTGGATTCGCTGCTAATGTTCTAACTAATAACGGGATTAGGAAAACAGCGATTACAGATAACAAAAGATTTACTATAATGAGACCACTTACTGATATAGCATTTTTCGGATGTAATGATAGCGCGATCCCTTCATCTCTTCCTATTACAATGGATATTAGATTGAATAGTAGAGCCGGAAGATTGTTTAATGGAAGTAATGCTGAAGATGAACCTCTGTTGAATATTGAAACTGTTGAGTTGTATATCTTTAGTGTTGCTATGGAGGATGCTTTAGCTTCATCTATGAATGAGAAATTAAGAAGTGGTGAACTAATGGCCGTATCTGATATGTGGGGAAGTAGAAATTCAGGAGTAACCATTAATTCAACTGATACTGTAATATCTTCTCAAAATGAAACGGTTCTATCTACTACTCCTGATATGGTGGGTATCGTGTTTTTCCCAAATGAATCATTTAATCCCACCGTAGCTCAGGGAGGGATACATCCAATGAGAAGTGATTGGTTGAATACTAACACGATGATAATTAAAGCTGGGGGTTTTCCCTTGAGATATTACAAAGATTTGGGTCTTAACGCTGATACAGGAAGAAGGAATCTACTAGCTCAAGAACTTAAAACTATTAATACTAAAAATGTTTCCCCGATGGATCTTAAAGTTTTTCTGGAGGGTAAAACAGGATTCTTTCCTATTGTTATTCGTCCTTTGGATGATATGTATGTTCTTCCTCCAAAACCTTTTTCACTTTCATTTGAAGCTCAATTACTCGCTGAAGCTGGTAAAAATTCAAGTTGTTACTATTTCTATAAGTTAAGACATCAATGGTTGTTGAGTTCCCAAGTAGCTCAAACAAGAATAATTAAATAAATTTTTAAAATTTAAAATGGGAGCTTTGTTATCAATTGGTACCGCTGCTACAGATATAGCTGATAAATTAGTAAATCAACATCATCAAGATGAGGAAAATGCTAAAAAGAGAAAACTAGAAAAACAACAAAAACCTATTACCCCTCCTTTCTTCTATCCTGACCTTAAAACAAGAAATGAGAAAATGAAGGATGGAGCTTATTCTGTTTCAGGGATAAGGAAAAGTTTAGAAGATGATGTATTACCTGCTGGATATTCCTTAGAACAATTAAAAGAAGCAGGATTTGGTCCTGAAGTTGAAGCTTTCCAGAAAAGAAAAGATGGAAGGATTAATTCAGATAAGAAATTGTTAAAGGATTCCTTGGAGAAAATGTTAAAGGTAATTAAATCAGGATTTCCCGGTATTACAGATGAGGATAGGAATGCTTTAATCAATAATGGAGCATTTAATGATGCTAGTAAAAAGGAAATGATTAAAGCTTTAGAAAAATGGATTTCTCAGGTAAATAATGATCAGATAGGTACAGATATGCTTAATCAGTTGATTAAATATATTAATATTAAACAAGCTTTAGTAGAAGATGCTTTAGGAATTGAAGAAAATCGTAAGAATAATCAAGAAATAGTTGAGAGAGCTCAACAAAATCAAATTAATAGTGTTTTAAATGTAGTGAATAGAGCATTAAATTCTAAAGCCGGAATTGTGGGAAGAGAAGCTAGAACTTTTAATCAATCACAAATATTAGGAGGACAGGGGAGAAATTTTAATACAACATTTTAACAAGATGGGTTGAAAAAATATTTTTGAATTAAGACAAAAATATTTTCTAAAAAATATACGATTATGCGGATATTTGATAGAATATTCAATAATCAAAAATTTCCCGGTGTCCGGGGAAAATTAGAAGGTGTGAAAGGGTTTTTATCTAAACAAGGAAGAAACCTTAGAGATAGAGCTCTTCTTACCGCTAATGCATTTGCACGTAACACAGCAACACGAATAGAACAATCACTTATTAACAGAGGGTTGATTCCCTCAACTACAGAAAATAGATTAACCAATGAAGTTAATCCTGATACTATTTTTGATAGTTCCTTTTTGAGGAATGCTATAGAGGAAGATGATAGAAACAATTTTCCAGAGGAATTTGATGAATATAATGCTAATGAATTAGAAAGATTACGTCAGAAAAAACAAAATATAGTAAATACTTTTGGTAAACATGGTAAAGATTCAAAAGACTTTCCTCCATTAGACCCTAATATAGAAGTAGTGGATAATTCAGATGATGCAAATTTGATTCAATATATAGACTCAGACGGAGATGTAAAATATGTAAATCCTAAACTCTATGAAATTAAGGAAGTTAATGGTCAAGAAGAATTAGTAAGAAGAACAACAGATGATGATTATTTTAGAGATAGGGGAGAAAAACCAGAAGATAAAATGTTTACTGATCTTTCAGATAATAAAAAAGTAAAATATAGATTTCTTAGTGTTAAAAATACTAGAAATAAGAAAGAAAAAGTTGGAGGGTTCTTTCCTTACTTTTTAAAAGAAGAAGTTCCATTTTCTCTTGAAAGATACGGAATATATAAAAGATCAGAATGGAGGGAATTATCAGTAAAACAGATGAATGATAATTGTTTCGTTCAATGTTTTAAAAATCACCCTAATTATAATGAACTAAGACAAAGAGTATTCGGAGTTTATTCATTTTGTCATGCTAAAACTATGAATACTATTTGTGATGTTTTAGAAAGTAGAGTTTGGGTTCATAAACCAGAAAAGAAAGGAGAAGGGGAAATAAGTGGACCATTAAAATTTCCTTCTAACGCCCACCCAAATACTTATGAAGATTTAAAAGAAATTTGTTTATACTCTGGTCATTTCTTTCCTTATGAAAAAACCTTTTATTCTAAGGATTATATTGAAAAAGCTCTTTGGAAAAAAGATAAAAATGAAAAAGAAACAAAGGGAGGAAAATTTTTAACTTCCTATGATTTAGTAAGGTTAATGGTAAAACATAGCCCTGATTATTTTATCCCTTTTTCTTCAGAACTTTATAAATCCGCTCACGCTGATAATGATATTCATGAATATTTAGAGCTTTTCAAAGGTGATTTTAATATTGCTTTAGATTGTAGAGAGATTAGACTATATAAACCCCCAAATTCAAAATTTACTTTTGAAAACTTTTTTCATGCTGATATAGAGACATATATAGATGAAAATGGTAAGCATGTTCCTTATCTTCTTAGACATATGACAGATGTGGGAGAATATTGTCATAAATGGACAGGAGAAAATTGTGTTCAACAGTTTTTAGAATATGTGGGGATGTTTGATTCTCCTTTAGTTTATTTTCACAATTTAGGGTGTGATGAGGCTTTTATAACCCCCCCATTTGAATGTTACAGAGAAAATAGAAACATCAATGAGTAAAACTGTTTTACTTAAGGGATATCCTAGACGTCGTGGCTCTAGTTTAATAACCTTTCATTGTACATATCATAAAATTCCTGTTCCACTAAAAGAATTTAAAAATATTTTTCCAAAATGTAAGGAATATGGAGGGAAAGATGAAGAATTTCCTTATAATTTCTTTACAAAAGAAACTGTGAAACATAGATATTTAAAATTTCCAAAAGAGATAAGAGATTATCTAAAAGAAATAATTCCAGAAAAATATTTTTATACTAATCCGAAAACAAAAGAAGGGGTAATTAAGCATATGGAATATTCTGAAGATTATTGTGAGAGGGATATTAGAACACAAAGAGATGGATTTAACACAATGAAGAACTGGATTAAAAAAGATTTTGATTTAGACTATGATTATATTTTAACTGTAGCATCTTTAGGAGATAAAAATCAAAGAAAGAAAGGAGCGTTTGATGGAGTAACAGAAAATAGTAGATTATTAGGAAAATTTATTTCTTTCTCAAATGTTGGAGGGAGAGTTATGACATCTTTAAAGGATAAAAAGGTTCCTTCTTCTATCTTTGTAAATGTTAAGGAGGATGATTTTGATTTAGAATATGAAAATGATATGGTTATAATCAATGAGCCAAAGTTTATTCCAAAATTTAAAGAATATAGAGGAGAAATATTTGTTGCTAATGATAAAAAGTTAACTAAAGAAAATAAAAATAACTATGAAACTATTATGGACCCGGAGCCCTTAAGAAAAAGAACGTGTGTTAGACCTATTAAAAGAGAGTTTGTTCCTAGTATTTATTATACTGATGAAGATGAGGAGGTTCATGCTTTAGATAACAATAGTCTTTATCCAGCTGCTCAATGTGCAATTCCTGGGTATCCTTTAGGAAGACCTAAGCAAATTTTTAATGAAGAATTAGAAACTAAAAGTTTTATGGGTTATGATATGTATATAGCCTTAATTAAAATTTTAAAGGTTGGAAAAAGATTACATTTTCCTTTAATGTCTAAATTAGGAGAGGATGGAATAAGAAACTGGACTAATGATATGGAGGGGGAGTATGTTATTGTTAATAAAATTACTTTAGAAACTATGATTGAATTCCATGAAATAGAGTTTAAAGCTATTAAAGGAATTTATTATAATGAAGGATTTAACACAAAAATTAAAGATGTTAAAGATCTTTATGAAAAAAGATTAAAATATAAGAAAGAAGAAAATCCTATAGAATTTGTTTATAAATTAATATTAAACGCTGCTTATGGAAAAACAATAGAAAAACCTCATAAGGATAAAATTAAAATATTTTCAAAGAAAAGATATAATTTATCCTTGATTTATGAGAAATATTCCGGAACAATAGTAAAGTTAGTAGAAACAGGAAAACAATTTAAATTACAATATAGGGAGGGAATAATAAATCATTTTAACAGAGCCCAATGTGGTACAATGGTTTTAGCGGAAAGTAAGAGAATTATGGCTAGAGCCATGGTTCCAATTGATAAATATATTTTATACACAGATACCGATAGTATGTATATATTAAAGAAGGGGTTAGATATTCTTAAAAGAACTAGTCCTGAAATATTTGATGAAAGCGCATTAGGAAAATTTAAGTGTGATTTTAAGTTTCCAAAGGGAAAGACAAATAAAAGAGCAACAACAGCTATATTTCTATCAAAGAAATTATATTTAACATTTGCTATATGTGATGAATATCAAAAATTTACTAAAGAAGAATTTGATAAACTTCCTGAAGAAGAACAAAATAAGTATTTCCACTATAAAACAACAATGAAAGGTGTTTCTGAAGATGCAATAAAGTTTGTTGTTGTTAAACATAAATTCAATGGAAGCTATTTAAATATGTTTAGAGCAATTAAACATAGAAGCACTGGGGTTGGTTTTGACTTAACTTTAAATCATACTAAACCCGTGTTTAAACATACATTTTCAGGAGAAGTTTTTAATGAACTCGAATTTAAGAGAAGTATCGGTCCAATATAAAATCATTTAAGTAAAAAATTTAATTAAATAAAAGGTTTAATAACTAATATATAAGTTATTAAACCCCGATACCATCAGGGGTTATATTGAATATTCTATCAATTTCCATAATCATTAGTTTCTTCGTTTAGAGGAAACTAATGAATCACTTAATATTTATATTTTAATTGCATCAAAACAATGATAAACTATATTATTTTTTTCTCTGCAAATAGGACAAGTTTTTTTTTATTGTTTAATTTCATAAAACATCTTTCACATAAGCATTTATGACCACAATCTACGAAATGAACAACAGCATTATTTGAAGTAAGACAAACATTACATGTTTCAGATTCAAATATTTTTCCGTTATTTATATTTTTTCTTTCATCTTCTTCAAAAAATCCATTAATAAAAAGCATTGTCATTCTTATTTTCATATCCTTATAAAAAGAAGGAAATAATGCCATACTTAAAAAATCTTCATCATCAATTTCTTCATTACTTCTTAATGTGGCCTTTTGATGGTATGAAATAAAAGACGTTTCAATATTATTTAAATTATAACCCGTCCTAAAACAAAATCCAAAATTAAATGTTTTTTTATTTCTTCTTAACTCTCTACTCAAACAAAATTTAATAGCTGATTTAAATCTTCTTTTTATCCCTTCAAAGGAAATACCATAAGAAGGATTAAAAAGCATGGATACAGATTTGTCATTTTCTCTTTCATAGTTATAAGAAAATTTATATGCTCTATCTTTAAGACATCTATTTAATGTTTTTATTTCTTTTTTAGAAAGTCTTTTCAATACACTATCCATATCTTCTTTCTTCTACCTACTACCTTAAGAAATTTAAAAGTTAAATTCAAAATTAAATTTTCTCATGATGATATAATGCATCATTGAAGAAAATATTTTTTTATTTTTTATAAAATATTTAACCTTTTAATAGGTTAAGTATTTATATTTCTCTTTTAATGGATGATACGGACCTGCACATGGGACATTTGTTACTGTTTTTTATTTTATCACAAGACTTACATATTGGTATATGACCACAGCTACAAAACATTACAGAGGGTTGTTCGGATAAACATATTATACATTCATCACACTTAATAACTTTTCTTTCGTTAGTTGGTAAATCATATTTTATTTCTTCAAGTTCATTTTCAAGATTATCTTCTTCATCAGTTTCATATCTTTCTTCTAAATAATTAAAGCCAATGGCTTTACATATTTTTATGGTTCCCTCACAAACAGGTTCAACTGCGGAAATATTTGAGCAAGCAGAAGGTTTAATATCAAAACAAGAAAATGCTTTTTCTTCATCATCTAATTTATCTATCCATTTATTAAATTCAAACCAAATAAAAAATCTTCTATTTATGTTTTTTTGATTTCCTCTATCTTCTTCTCCAATAAGTTCAAGTAAAAGTTTATCATATGTTTTTAAAAATAAAAAGTTAGTATATGCATTTGTAAAATAAAACCCAGAAAAAATAGGAAAACCAAACTCACCAAGCCCACCTCTTGCTAAGTGTTCTTCACCCACATCTTTCCATACTACATATATGCTACTTCTTATGTTATTAAGTTTATATTGCCTTTTTCTCTCAACACTAATATTACAATAAGCAAATGCTTTAAAAATACTAAACATATAAAGATAATCATTTAAATTTTCATTAATATCAAAATTTCTTTCTTTCAAAATACCCTTTTTATGAAAAATTTCATTTTTTATTGATATTACAGCTTTTGTTTCAATACATTTTTTTAATTTTATATCTTACTTCAGAAGTAAATTTATAAAACACATTCATGTTTTATTTTATACACGCTTATGATGTATATATTATTGTTTAAAAAACTTAAAAATTTTCAAATTTTTTATATTTTTTTTAAAGATTTTTTTGGAATATTTTTTTAAAATTTAATTTATGGTAAAATGTTCTAGAGGACAGGTTAGTCTGTATGTTGAAGGACTATTGGGAAGATGATAGGAAGAAGGATATGAGAGTGGTGGAATGGAAAATGGTTATAGAGTTTGTTGGTTATAGGGGTGTTATGGTTAAATGATGTGACTCGACATGTAATTAAAGATTTTATAAGCATATTGTGGTAATGTGTTATATGAAATCAGAATGAAGTGATTAAAGGACTTGTTGGTTAGTTAAGTATCTGGTTTGTTGTTGTGTCGTGTGTTGGTTGATTTATGTAATGGTTTTTTTTTTTAATAGAAAAATTTTTATATTTTTTTAGTTAATTACGAATAATTTAGTAAAATTTTAATAAAAAAATTAGTTGGTGTAAAAATTTCTTGAGCAACAGAAACATAACATTACTAGCTCCCGTTGTCTGCGCATGTCATATTCTTTGAAGATTCGACCTGTCTGCTATGACGCATCACCCACCCCCCCATACCTGGGAAAAGTAGGGCTTATATCGAAGCTATTAGCCTATTACCAAAGCATGTAGGGGCTGTTTTAATAAATGGACGGTGCATAGGTTACATGCTAGCCGATCACATCTGAATGAATGGCACCAGGTAGCGTTTTATTGAGTAAACGTTTATTTCATTTGAAATTCAAAGTCACGGTTGTTGTTTTGAAAAATTACTCCGCTACTGTACCCAGGATGCCCAAATTAGATGTGTATTTGTAGAATGCCATCTAGCGGGAGATAATGGGGTCGAAACCTTTTGCTTTTGGTTGATTTTCTGCATGTTCAAGGACCGTTCTACCTTCAGCCGGTTGCTAGACAAAATGGATTTTATTATACTCCCGCAAAACGAATGTTTTCGGGGGTATACTGGAATCAGCCTGTCTGTCCGTCCGTCCGTGTGTCCGTGTCTGTGTACAAAATACTAGCAATTTTGTGTCGCGAACTCTTCCTAGAGTTTTCTTTCAATTGCATTGAAACTTTGCACATATATTGATCATATATTGAAGATTTGCAAGACGTATTTTTCAAGGGTCAACTCCCCCTGGTTGAGGAATTATCTCCCCTTGAACTTGACACTTTTTTCCTGTAAAAGCACTGGCGGGGGTATTAAGTCACATTCAGTGACAGCTCTAGTTGATCCTGAAAAATATGATGACTTGATTGGTACACTGCATCACAGAGATGCATTTAACTCCCTTATGCCAGAGCTTGGCTCACACGTTAAGCAATTTTATTGAAATATTACGAAATTTCTTCTTTTTCTTCTTTTTCTTCACGGCGACGCGATTCAAACGCTTTTTCCGGGGGAGTTGCAGTTGGCGAGAGTAGATTGATAAAAGGGAGTTCCAGCTATTTTGTACCATATATGGTTCTCATTCCTTCCATTTAAAAAACTTACGCTTAAGTTTATAACTAACCCTTATACAATACATCAATACATCAATACAACCTTAACAAACTTAAGTTTTACCCTCCTTTTTAACAAACACAGCAACATTAACAATTTCATGTAACATTAACATGCTCATAAAATTAAAAACAAAATGGGTTAACAAGTCAATCTGATTAAGGTCAGCAAATAAAATAGCATAACCTTTTTTAACAACATTTTTTACTTAAATCAAATTTTAAAAATTAAAAAAATTTTTGAAATATTAAGCTAACCAGCTCATCAGCTAACCAATGCTATAACCCCCCAACAAACCCTTACATCACACACTCACTTAACCTTTTTCCCACCCCATCAACCAACGCATCATGCAACGGCTAACCGGCTTATGATTTAGTGGGTGGGTTAAGATTTTGGTAAAATAAAAAAAAAAAATAAAAAAATAAAAAAAAAATTGAATTTTTTTGTTAAGTTGATTTAAAATATAGTAAAGATGAGTGTGTTAAATAAACTCTCAAGGCAAGAAAGAAAAAATTTAAATAGATGTTTAAAAGAAAAAGCATCTTGTCTTTTAGATTATTTTGATGAAAAAGAAAACTCTGTTTGTGTTTCATTTTTTCTTCATAATGATAATATGGGAGAAAATAGAATAGCAAAAAGTTTTAAATCAACAATATATTTTCTTTTAAGTAGAGAATTAAAAAAAAGAAACTTAAAAGCATTTTATTATAATCAAGCTTATATATTTAAACGATCAAAAAAATTTTTTGGTGTACCAATAGTTAAAACTAAGAAAGTAAGTTCAAATGAAAAAATAAGTGATATGTATTTTCCTAAAGTAATGGCTAAAACTTCTTTATCTTTTAAATTTATACCAGATGGATATACATATTTAACAATTGAATTTCTTAATTAAAAATTTTTTTATTTTTATTTGTTATACTACAACAAATAAAAATTTTTTGGTCTTGCACCTTGTTATTCATATTTTATTCTATCTTCTTCAGGTATTTCATCATGTCCCCAAGCTAGAGTATTTATATTATCCTCTAAAATATATCTTTTATCATCAACATAACTTAATGCTTTCTTGTTAATTACTTCAGTATACATTTCATGTTTATGAGACCTTAACACAGACATAATTCTATAACAGTCTTTTTTCTTAAACAAACAATCCTTATAATTTTCTAATTTTATTTCTTTTTTAATAACAGACTTTTTAACTCCTTTACATTTCTTAACTTCACTTTTACCCTCCCATTGTAATTTTTCATTTTTATCTAAAATTGGTTTTGGCTTTGGATTTTTATCAGTTTTTTTTTTTTTTCTCTTTTTATAGGTAATGTTTCAAAAGTATATGTTTTTGCACCTAAACCAACAAACTCTGTCCTTATATCACCTTTTAATTCATCTTTAAACATACCCAATACTTTATTGTTTTTTGAACTATACAATGGATGTTGTTCTGGATAATCACTTGTATCAAACATCACTTCAATATCATTTTTTATATCTTTATAAAAATCTTCAGTTTCTATTTCAAGAACAAAACTATCTGTATCCATATAACACTGTACTACTTTTTCACCATACTTTTGTTTAAAGTAATTATAAAAAGCATCATACATGCGTATCTTGCTAATATCTAATATACTCATACCTAAATAAACAGGTTTGTTATATGTTATGCTAGTTTTCTTCATATGAACAGCAACTAAATTTTCATCGAATAATGTAGTATGATGATAGTTTGGTTTAGCAACAAGTTTTTTATAACGATAACTAGTATCACCATTAACCAATTGCACATCAACTCTTTTTCTTAAGTTTTCCATGGTCTTACCAAAAACAGAATTCATCATTAACTTAAAAAAATCTTTTTCAAATTCATTTTTACCCTTTTTTCTTAAATCAACATTTTTATCAATATATTTTTTAATAGCATAATCTTCTTTAAATTTAATCCCTTGATGAATCTTTTTAATTTTTAAACTTAAACCTAAGTAAGTTTTTAAAACCCTATGGTGTATAACATAGTTTTCTTTATCGTTTAAGTTAGAAATTAACTTTTCTACATTTCCTACTTTTTTCTTTTCAGGTGCCAGTGGAAAATTAGTGTGTAATTTTTGTAACTCTTTAGGATACTCTAAATCAACCACTAAAACACATGGTATATTTTTCCAATTTCTAATTTCTTTTTCATTCATCCATTCAAAATCGCCAATAGGTAATAGTTGACTCATAGCCCATGGATAAAGACTATTTGCATCTACATATATTATATATTTTGATGGTTTAGATGGATCATATGCATCTCCCATATATTTACTATTTGCCTTAGAATATCTTTTAGGGCATACAGATACACCACCTCTAATACCCTTTTCAAACACTAAAAGCATATCTCTTTTTTCTTCTGTTAAAAGTTCAAATTCTGATTTAGTTTCTTTAAGCATAGAATCTAACCCCAACCCAGGAATAGTAAAATACCATGCAGGATCTAATTCATAATGCTTAAAGCAAAGCTTTCTAAAGTTTTCAAAAACATCTGCTAAAAGCAAAACATCTATTTTGTTGTAAAGTTCAAAATAATCTCTAAATGTTTTCATCTTAAATTTTTTCCAAACTTTTAAAGCATGTTCATAATCTTCATCACTAATATGTTCATTGTTTAAACTTGAATAAAATGCTTCTTTAGGTGGTAGTTGTGTTTCTTCTAACTTATCAAAAGAATCAAACCATTCATAAGGAAAAACTCCTTTTCTTCTAACTAATGGTAGTTGTTCTTTTGGAAAAAATCTTAATAGAATATTTAACTGATCATCATCTAAATTTTTTGAAAGCACGTCCAAACTAGAACTCATAAACTTAAAACTATCAACAAACCTAATTTTATGAGTTATGTTTTTTCCTACATTAACATATTTACTAAAACTAATATATTTTTCTTCATTGTTTGGTATACAATCAATTTTTCCTTCAGTTTTACCAAAATTTTTTATAAAAAGATGGCTATCATAACCACTTAAATTATGAAAATAAAAGGAGGTAAAGTTAGGATTTTTTGCTTTAAGATTACATTGTGTATGAGCGGCTCCCCTAAATTTACCAGTAAAATGACAATGGTCTTTTACTTTATAATTTTCTTCTTGAGTAAATTCACCATTACAAATCCAACATTTATCCGCTTTTTTATATTTTTCTCCTTCCTCTTCCGACATCTTAAGTGGTACTGGTTTTTGGAAAAAATTTTGATGAATTTCTCTGATATCCTCTTCTATTGTTTCTATAAATTTTTCCGCAACATTTTCACCAGTATATTTTTTTACTATAGGTGGACACACTTCATCATCAAAAAATTTTATAATATAGTAAAAACTAACCGGTACATGCTTTTGTGTTTTTACAGTATAGCTTTTTTCTTGACTTGGATGGCAGGAGTGAATAGGTTTTAATATACTTTCAAGATCACCATAAACAACAACGGGAACCATAATTTTTCTATAATGATTTATAAATTTTAATGTACTACCCTTTTCAGCCATTTTTAAATTAACTGGCTCATGCTCATTACAATATTTTTTATGTTTTACTAAAAGGTCCTCCTTTCCAAATGCACCTATACATCTTTTACAAAAATACTTTTTACCATGATGTTTTGATATTTGACTAGACATTAAGCGACTAAAATTTTTTATTAAAACATAATGTGTATTTACTTCTCCATCTGTTAAGTAGAGCAAATCTATATGTTTGGTTTTTTCTTCTTTAGTTATTCTTAATGGAGAAAATATATAATTTTTATTTTCATAACTAAATTCATAATTATAAACATTAACGCTAATGTCAGGATTTTGTTTTTCAAATTTGCTAATATCATGTAATGAAACAGGATATTCTATTCCTTTCATATTTAAGCTATTTTCCTTCGATTTTAAATCTCTATCAGTTTTTTCTGAGTTTTTATCTTTAAGATTTAATCCTCTTAAGACAGACCATAAAAAGCATTTGTTATCCTTGTTTGTCATATTAATACATGCGTTTTTGTTTGCTATCAATTTTGGAAGAGGTATCCATCCAGTAGCTCTTAAAGGGTCATAAATAGCTGTATGTAATTTTAAATGAACCACACTATGAAATGCCCATCCACTACCACTTCTTAAAAAGGTGTGATAATTTTCTAAAATTCTTTCAGCCATTATATCATATAATTCATCTACATCGGTTCCTCTTAAATTAATTAAATTTTCATTAGAAGAAAACTGAGCTGGAACCGGGTTTTCCACATCATCAAATCTATACATTAAACACTTAAGAACCATTTTTACTTTAACTTTACGTTTATTTCTTAAAATATTTGTTATAGATTGCATTGTTAACTCTAAAAACTGCTCAGGAGAATCAACAGGAAACCCCTTTATTTTGTATTGTCTTGCCCAATTTTGTAATGAAGAACGACTTTCTACCACATCAATAACTTCAGGCATCCTTGGCAAGTCTTCTTCTACATTTTCTAAAACTTGGTTTAAAACTTGTGGAATCTGCTCTTCTTCAACATTACCAGTTAACCAATTAGTAAAATTTCTTACTCTTCTTCTAACACTCTGAGGAATTACCGCTGAGGCAACCCTTTGAGCACCACTATATAAATTAGATGCAATCATTTGACTAGCATCTGTTAATCTGTTGATAAATCTTCGTGAAAAAGAATTCATCGCCATAATTTTTAAAATAAATAAAATTTCCTTAAGTCAAATTTTATTATTTTTTTTAAAAATAATAAAATTATTGAATATCAATTTTATATTTACCATTCCATACTCTACCATTCCAGTTTTCAATCGTTTGAGGGCAACGGTCAATAAACTTACTAGCTTTGTAAATTGATGGAAATGTTGTTTCTTCTTCAGTTTCAACATCCTTTAGTATTACCGTTTTAGGATTTTTACCAATATCCTTTAATCTATCATAATTAGGTACTTTTTTAAGTGGTATTGCTTCTTCAGGATACAATCCATGCTCTTTTAAAACATCAATATACTTTTTCTTGTTCCAATATGAATACCACTTAATGTTATTATCTGTTAATATCTTTTTAAAATCAGCAATCTTTAACATATTTTTTATTTAAAATAAAAATTTACTTAATACACTACACTCATCTTATTCCCATCACTCTGAAAGTTAATCATCCTGTCACTAAGTAAAACCGCAAATGCTTCAGTATTTGCAGGGGGATTTCTAGTAAATGTTACCTTAATATGAATATCAGTTACAGAATACTTTAACCTTTCACTTTGCTTTGATACATCAAACACAAACAAAGGAAAAAGATTTTTAAAATCTGGAGGAGTAATATTAGGGTTTGATACTAATTCATCCATGTTAAAAAACTTTTTTCTAAACAAAGCAGCTTCACTATATATTCTACTAATTTGATTAGCAGTAAAATTTATATCATAATCATATAGCGGATATTTTTTTTAACCTAACATTACATAAATATTTTTAATATTTAAGTTGTCAAATATGGCCGGGTTTTGTTCTTGGTCACCACTTTTACCAGTTTGAAAACCAACATTTAAAAAACGTGGCACCTCAGGAGATTATTTGTATCGCTTTGTATCATTCTATATCCAACTGGAAATTTTTCTTTTTTCTCGATAAATTTATAAAGTTCCATCCTATTACCATCTTCCGGCTCTACATGTGGCATAAACCAAGATACCTTCAGTAAATTAACTCTACCAGCATCGGTACCACCAGCTCTAAAAATTGCGTCATTGTCATCATTTCTTGTTAAGGTTAAAGTTTGTTTCATACCATATAAAACTTTGTTGTAATCTTCACAAAAACCAAATATATGTTTTAGGGGTATCCTAAAACTAAAGGTTCTAACAGGAACTGAACTAAAAATATACTGTCTTCTTACTGAAAACCCAGCATTAGTAGCACTAGCTGCATTTTCTCCGGTATCCTTATACCACAGTTGGTTTAACCCTTGTGATTTAGCAAAGTCATCTGGGTATTTTAAAAGTCCAAGCATTGTTGTAGCCTGACCAGGATAATTAATGCTTTCTATCTCTTGTCCACTAAGTTGATTTCTGATATTTTTAAACAGATACATCAGTCCATTATTTGTTAAGGTTGCCTCATTAGCTGCACCATAAACGGTACCATCATTTTTTACTAATTCACCTATAATTTGTAAATATGACTCTGAAGGATGATAAAAAATATCTTGAGTTTCGATATTAATCCTAATATCCCCACCAGAGTTGTTAAGATTGGTTCCTGTAATAGGGTCATACTCATGATATTCATATTCATCAATATTATCATATTTTGAAATCGGTGCTTTAATGTTTAAAATATCCATTTTATTATATGCAATTATAATTTTTAAGTCAAAATTATAATTGAGTTGTGTTTTTAATATTCTAACCATAGTTGAGGAAATGATTTGTTTTCATCATTTACAAAAACACCCTTAAGTTTAATATTTTTAAGTTTTTCTGCAGAAAAGCTTTTTCTCATTTTAGGATAAATTCTATTTCCGTAAAGAATGGTTACCTTAGGTATATCATTTTCTTCTAAATATTGATTTACATTTTCTTCAAATTCCTTAATGATATCAGCTTTTTCAGGTGACAATTTTAAAACAACCTTTTTATAATCATAACTTGTATTGGTAACTTCAAGAATTTCACAATCTTCATTTATCTTAAAGTTAGCAAAAAGGATAACAACTTTTTGTATTGTATTTTTCATATTTTGTTATTTTAAATTTAAGATTTGACATTCTTTTTTTATTTAATGTAATAATTTGCTTAACTTAAATTTATTTTTTTATAATACTTTAACTCCGGAACCCCTACTATTTAATTTCTTAACTAAATCTTGTATAGCAATGGCACTACCATCTATTAAGGTATTAATATTTTGCGTTGCAGGTTGAGTTGTTGTAGTAGGCTTTTGTGTATATTTTTCTAAAATCTTTTTAGATTTTGGTGTTAAAGCCTTTTGAACTAACTTTTTACCTGCATCAACCGCGGCACTCTTTCCAACCTCTAACGCTTTCTTTGTGCCTTCCTTAGCTACACTTTTACCAACATCAACTGCTGAAGATGCAATTTGTTTAGCTGCGCTGCTTGTAAAAAACCTTGTAAGAAAATTAGCTAAGGTATCAAATATCCCTGCCCCTCCATAAGCATAACTTCTTTTAAATCCTCTCTTTTGTGATGTAATCATTTTATAGTATAGACATTAATTTTTTATAATGCTTTGAATTTAATACACGTTGTCTTTTTAATTCATCACAAATACTTACAAGCTCATTTCTTACACCTGTATTACCAGCTTTTTTACTTGCCATTAAGAGGTCTAATCTTTCTAATAGTGAGTTAGGGTCAGATGGGATAATGGTAATTCCTTTTCCATCTCTTTTTGCTAGAGGTGATAAACTAGATAATCTTTCTTTAGATGTTGTAGCTATTCTAGGCAATCTAGTTTTTCCAATTTTTTCCCAAATAGGTTTAACAAATTTCCATTTATCCCCCTTGTTGGCTTTGGGGTAAGGGTTGGCTGGGTTATTACCGCGGTGTAGGGCACTAGTTTGTTTCAAGATTTCAGCATAATTTAAATAATCTTTATCAGAAAAGTATTTAGGGTTTTTTGATGAAATAAGTTCCCATAATCCACCCGTTGCTTCATATTTTTTATCACCAATAATAAAATAATTATTGTCTGAATCATAAACAAATTGTTTATTACCAATATATTTTTTTCCTTCTTCTTCATAAATACCAAATGTACTATCAGTATCTTTTCTTAATGATATAAACCCCATTTCCTCAAAATCTTCAGAATCTTCAAGTTCGCTAGGATCTTTAAGTTCTCCAAAGATTGATAGTGCTGGTTGAGGTAACTCTTTAGGTAACTGTTCAATCCCCTCTTTAATAGGTTTAAGCCCTACTGTAATCTCCTTTGTTGCAGCTTTTTGTGTTTCTGTAATAGGTTTAAAAAACTTTGAAAGGTCTGTTTGTAATTCAATTTCACCTGTTTTCTCTGCAAGCTGACTATCACGAATTCTTTTTTTTGTTGCAAGATATTCTTTTACAATTTGGTCTCTTTTCACAGGGTCTTTTATCTTTAAAAACGACATATTTTTTTAAGTAAAAAATTTTTTTATCTTATTTTTTTATTCAGTATTACCTATCTCACAAGCACAAGAACATTTAAACTTAGGTGGTTTTAGTTTTAGTCTTAATGGGTTCCATTGTTTCTTTCTACTAGTCTGCGAAATTCCTCCCGTGCTTCCTGTTTCCCCTTCTCTATTAAACTCTCCTGTTCCTCTAACTTGCTTTTTTTCCTTGACTTAACTCGTATCTCTTCCTTCATCACCTTATATTTTTCCAATTCATCCATAATTAAAGTAAATTCTGAATGTTCTACTTTGTTGTCACTGATAGCTTTAGATATATGTGTAAATAGTGTATTTAACTTTGCATCAGCTAACATTTTAATTTGAAGGTGTTTTTCAGATTTTGTTCTGGTTTTTCTAACAACAAACTTTCCTATCAATGCTGAAAGTCCAACGGCTAAGGCACAACCTTCTAAAGCTATCGTTGCTGGAATTGCTACAACGGTACTCAATAGAGCTATTCCACCTGCTCCGGCACCTAGTGCTAAGGTGGTTAGTCCTGTTTCAACGTTATCCACACTCTTGCTAATCTTTAAATATTTTTTACTTAACTGTTCTCTAACCTTAACTTCATTTTCAAGAAATGTTTGAATTTCTGATATTTTTTGTAGCCTGAAGGATTGACCATTGTCTTCTGCTGATAGTATTGGTTGTAATGATGGTGCATTTGGTATATTTCGTGCTTCTGGTAATACTGGATAAATCTTTTCTTTTAGTTCCATTTTATTAATTACAACTATTTTTTTAAATAGAATAGTAAAGACGGCATAAAAATTCACCTTCATTAATTTTTACTAGCTTACTTGAGTTGTTTGTAATTGTGGTAACCACATCTGGGGTTTCCTCCAACACTACCTCATTTGTTATACTTAATTGATTAGTTTTTAGAGCATAAGATAGAGAAATTAAAACGACACCCTTACTCATCATAAAACCAAAACCTAAAGCAATAGTTTTAGTTTCACCACCTTTTAATATTATAGGTTGTTGAGTAAAAACATCCCAAGTAACAGGATTAACTTTTTTAGCTGGATATTTAAGTTCTACAGGGTTCCAAAAAATAGTTTTTGGTTGAACCATTTTAGGTTTATTTCCAAATTTATACACATTCATTCTTTTTTAATTTACAAAATTGCGCCTAATATAGGAATATTAGCAAATGGACTATTTGGACCTAAAAGAAGACCTTTACCATCACAAATTTTTCCACCTTGTTTTAAATACAATCCTTCACCTTTATTTTTTAACCCTTTACCTTTGTATGGTTTAAGATATAAACCTTCACCATCAGTTTCAACTTGACAGATACTACCACCTTTCTTAAGATATAATCCGTTACCCATTGCTTTTTGGACTCCTGTTGATGCTAAACCAGTTAGGGCACCCACACCTAAAGCAGGTAATACTGTTTTTGCTAATACAGGTAAAGCAGCTGATGCCAATCCAGCTATCAAAGGTAAAAATCCTCCTTCTACTTTCATGTTATGTTTAAGTTGTTTAGTTGACATTCTAAACGTGGTTCCCTTTCCAGCTTTATAAGCTTTAGTAAGTTTATTTACTTGAGACTTAGTTAATGCTATTACATCTTTACCATGTAAATCTTCATGTTTTAAACGAATACTTGCTGGGTTTTTGTTTTTAAAAGAATGTAAAATTTTTTCCTTTTGTCCTTCTGATATATTTATTTTTGCGTTAATGTAGTTTGAAATTTTATATTTAACGTGATTCTCTTATATGAAATCTAATCGTTAATGTTTCTCCTCTTAAATTTAATATGTTTCCATCTTGGTCAGTTATCGTAACGTTTAAATCATGTATTTCATTCAAAGTTAAAGGTAGGTATACCAGATTAACTGGATTTTCTATTATTTTATAACCCGGAGCAACATTTGGAAAAAAGCTGTAAATTGTGTTTCTTTGAGAACCATTAACATAACTACCTGAAATTAAATCAATATTAACAAGTATGCTATTAATACTTAAGATATTAACTAAATTTTCTGATTCATGAAATCCTCGAACATATTTTGCTCTGCTAAATCCTAATACCTTTCCAATACTGTTTTCATGATTAAAATCTACCTGATATCCATTTTCAAGAATTAAAACTGATTTTAATGTATTAGTGTTTGCTGATAAACAAATATAATATTCTTCATTAAATTGATCATAATGTCCTTTTTTCTTCATTTCTTGTTGTATATAATCATTGATATCAACTAAATCATAGCTACCTGTTGGTATCTTCATCTTTTCCCATGTTTTACCACTATCTTGTGAATAAATAAAAATGTTGTTGCTATCGGTAATATTAGGAAATGAATAATAAGTTTCAAGATTGACCAAAGCTACTTCATATTTTTTATCAGCTTCAAGTTGAAGTGGTGGAGTAAATCTTGTTTTAAAATTTGATTTGTTATCGCTTACAATAATTTGAAATGATGTTTTATGGTCGGTGTTTTTTACTATTTGTTTTAGTAATTCTTCTTCCATTTTTTATATTTAGTAAAAATATATTTTAAAACAAAAATATATTTTTAATAGTAATCTCTGTAATCTCTTGGTATATAAAAGTTGTCAAAACCACATCTATATTTTCCATCGTTACGGTTCTTAGTTAAATCAATCACAACAAAATCATGTGGTTTTTCCCAACAGTTTTTACAAAAATTGATAAACTCTGTTTTAGTCATATCATCCCCTACATGGTCACTATAAATATGATTAAGATTTTTTAAGTCTTGTCTAAACAAGTATATTAAGTTAGCATTTTCTCTAATAGTTTGGCGAGGTAATCTAAAATAATTTTGTGCTAGATAAAAACAATCAGCATTACTATGTCTTCCTCTTACATAATAGTTTTCACACTTGTTCTGC
Source organism: Tridacna gigas (assembly GCA_945859785.2). Classification (NCBI taxonomy): domain Eukaryota; kingdom Metazoa; phylum Mollusca; class Bivalvia; order Cardiida; family Cardiidae; genus Tridacna; species Tridacna gigas. The sequence goes on along the minus strand of OX244031.2, from coordinate 13,168,708 downwards.
CTTTCTAAAAGTAAGTCATCAAATATCATTAAGTTTTTATTTGATGCATTTAAATCTCTTGGGTCAGGAACATCACTAGCATATTCAAAAAATTCACAATTGATATCAGATTTTTCCTTAATTGTTTTTGCCCATTCTTCAACTAATGCTGTAGGTGAAATATCACGGTTTTGAACTTCATTTTTAAGTGAAAACAGCCTTAGTATGTATTCTTTTGGTATTTTTTCTTCAAAGGCTTTTTTAAGTATGCGATATTCTGGTTGAAACAAACTTTTACCAAAAACACATAAGTTGTTATAATCTAACCAATCAGGTCTTAACAAAAGGTTAAGTAATAGTGTAGTTTTACCACATCCTGATTTACCTAGTATTAAACCTCTAATACTTTTTGGTAAAAGGGGTTGGTTAAATCTTTTTGCTAACGCTTGATTCCATGATAAATTAACAATATCCATTTTATATTAAAAAATTTATTTTAATATAAAAAATGTATTGCGTTAAGTGTAAAAAACAAACTGAAACAACTGATTTTGAATGTACGGTAAGTAAAAATGGTAGAAATATGAAACGGGGTAAGTGTAAAGAATGTGGAACAACTAAAACACAATTTACTAAAAAAATAGAGGGTGGGTCGTTGTTAAACAAGGTTATCAATAACTTACCTGTTGAAATGCACTTACCAGGTCATAATTTTACTGGTCCTGGCACCAAGTTAAAGAAAAGATTAAATCCTGATTTAACGCCTAAAAAATGGTCAAAACCTGTAAATCGTGTTGATAAAGCAGCATATCATCATGATATATGTTATCTTAAGCATGATGATACAGCAACAAGAAATTCTGTTTGTGATGCTAATATACTTAAAGAGTTAAAAGGTATTTATAATCCTACTATTAAGGAAAGAATGGAAAGAGGATTGGTTTCCTCATTGATAGGAACCAAGGAAAGATTTGGAATGGGAATTAAAAAAATAAATTCAGAAAATATAACGCTAGCAGAAGAATTACATAAACCAATAAAAAGAAAATTTAAGAAAAGGAGAGTTAGAGTAAATGGTATCGATAGAATATGGGCTGCAGATTTAGTAGATATGCAAAGCATTTTCTAAACTTAATCGTGGTGTAAAATATCTTCTTGCTGTCATTGATATCTTTTCAAAATATGGCTATCTTATCCCCTTAAAAGATAAAACAGGAAAATCTGTTTCTATTGCACTGAAGAGTATTTTTAAGGAAAGAAAACCTGAGAAAATGTGGGTGGATAAAGGTAAAGAGTTTTATAACAAAGAAGTTAAAGATTTGATTGAATTATATTCCACTGAAAACGAGGAAAAATCAAGCGTTGTTGAGAGATGGATTAGAACAATGAAAGAAAAAATGTGGAAATATTTTTCTGCTCATTCAACAAATGTTTATATTAACGTGTTACCAAATCTTGTTAAAGAATATAACAACACGAGGCATTCTTCTATTAAGATGACACCAATTGAAGCAAGTAAAAAGAAAAATGAAAATAAAGTTTGGAGAACATTGTATCCTGATTATAATCAAGTAAGGGAGGATATCAAACCAAAGTTTTCTGTTGGAGACAAAGTAAGGATAAGTAAAAAGAAAAAGACTTTTGAAAAAGGTTATACCACAAGATGGACTGAAGAGGTTTTTACAGTTTCAGAAGTAAAACATACATCACCTATAACATATAAAATTGAAGATTTAAATGGTGAAGAAATAAAAGGTTCCTTTTATGAACCTGAACTACAAAAAACGAGCCAAGAATTGTATAGGATAGAAAAGGTTATTAAAAAAGGAAAAAAGAAATCTCTTGTAAAGTGGAAAGGTTATTCTGATGAGTTTAATTCATGGGTTGATAATAGTGCTATTGTAAATATTTAAATATATAAAAAATGAAAGATATTTTAATTGATAATATAATATTACCAAATAAACCTTTAAGCAATTTTGAACTTGAGAATGCCGCAAAAAAATTAAAAATAAAAAATTTTAGAGGAATATTTTTACGTAACACTCTACCTAAAAAAGTAAAAAATAAAGAATGTGGTATATTAAATCTTGATGATACCAGCGGTCCAGGAACTCATTGGGTTGCCTGGTATAAAGATGGTAAAACTAAAATTTATTTTGATAGTTATGGTATTCAACCACCTATTGAAATTATAGATTATTTAAAAAGTCCAATACACTACAATACTGACCAATTACAGCATGCAGGGGAAGTATTTTGTGGTCATTTATGTTTGTTCATTCTTAAAGAGTTGGGTTTAGGTAATAAATTTCAAAATGTTTTAAATAAACTTTTTTAGTAATATTAAAAACTATGCCTGTTGATAAATTTGGAAGAATAGATGATGTTAAAACAAGTGCTGATGGTGATGGTGTGTCACTCGCTTACATAGGTAATAATTTTTTACGTAAAGATGGAACAACCCCCGTTACCGGTTCTATAAATATGGCTGGTAATACATTAATACGGGTTAGTAATCCAGTAAATCCACAGGATGTTGCCACTAAGAGTTATGTTGATGCAAACTCAGGGCTGTTAGATGAAAATGGAGGATACCATATTACAGGGTATTTAAACATGGGTTTTAATAAAATAAAAAATATAGCTGACCCTGAGGAACCGAGTGAAACTGCTACAAAAAAATATGTAGATAACAGTGGTAGAGCAATAGTTCAACAACAAGATGGTACTTTTTCTGCTGTTGCAGATATAAATATGAAAGGATATACTATATCAAATCTTATAGAACCTGCAGAACCACAGGATGCAGCAACAAAAAATTACGTAGATGTTGCCAATCGAGCCTTTGTTTATGGTCCTGGAAGGCGGTATATAGCAAGTGGTGACGTTTCTATGGGTGGACGGAGAATTTACAACGTCGATGCACCTTTAGAAGAGTATGAAGCCGCTAATAAGTTTTACGTAGATAACGCTATTAAGGCTGCTACTGCGGGTGAAAAAGCTTTAACAAAAAACCAAGACGGTTCTTTTTCAATGGCTGGTGAAATAAACATGATGAACCACTCGATTATCGGATTACCAAATCCTATTGAACGTGGCGCTGCTGCCAACAAAAATTACGTCGATAATGGTGGAGCTATCATAAAAAATCCAGATGGGAGTTTCTCAGCAGTAGCTAACGTAAATCTTCAAGGTTTTTCCCTAAAAAATGCAGCAACTCCGGTAGAAGAGAGAGATTTAGTGACAAAATCCTACGTGGATGGAAAAATAGGCTTTAAACCCATTATAAGCGTTCATGCTGAGCAACAAGGAGGATTAAAAAATGGTAATTACGAGTTTTCTTTCGGCAATGGAAGCACGGGAATACATCATGAATTAGGAGGTTATTGCATGGCAGCCTCAGGCAGAATTATAAGGGGGTCTTTACAGGTTGTTACAGTTGGTGGTAACCTAAAAGAAGAGGCAAAAATTAACATAGCTTTAAACGGAGTTGAAAAGGCTGACTACTCCATAGTAAAAAAGAAGGGAAAAGGATGTAGTTGTGTAGTTTTTCCTCAGCCTTTAGAAGTAAAACAATGCGACACTATAAACTTTATATCAAGGTCCGACAACTCCAACGCAAAACACGCACATGTGTCGATACTGATAGAGTTGGACTTGTAAAAAAATATTTAACCCAGTAAAAGGTTAAATATTTAAAAAAGGGTTTTACATTGATACACACTCCAATATCACGTGGTATAGTATTTCACAACTTTTTCCAATATTTTGAAATGTGTATTACGCATATAATATCACTTTAGACTGGACTTTTGAGGGAGATGGTAGTATGTTATGATATTAACTATTTTTTGCTTTGTTTTTTTCTAAAAATGAACTAAATATGGTAATTGTATAAAATATAATTTATTTATGATAATAAAGCAGTCTTACTTCTTTGTTGTATCTTTGATTTTGTAAGAATGTTATTACTAACAACATGGTAACCTCTGGCGTGGTCTAACAACCCGCAAGTTAATACCAAAAAATGGTAACCTCTGGCACGGTCTAACAACCTGTAAGTTAATACCAAAAAATGCTGACCACTGGCGCGGTCTAACAACCCGTAAGTTAGCAAACACTAACAACATGTTAACCTCTGGCACGGTCTAACAACCTGTAAGTTAATACCATATCAATACATTTCTTACATGTTAAAAACACAATGTTGTAAGGCTGCTGTTTAAAAAACAATATTAAGTATTTTATACAATTATTGTACAAGTTAAACATTTTTAAAAAAAACAGGGTAAAAATGTTTGTTAATATTATAATGTTCTACCATTTTCAGTTTTGGTGTGTTAAGCAAAAGTTAAAGGGTTGTGCATTAAATAACTTCCTCTTTCGTTTTCGGTGAGGAGGCATGTAAAAATGGTTATATCATGGTAGTGTCATGACTCACCTTACTTTATCTATACCTTCTCTTATGCTAAGGTATAGAAAACAGAGTTAAAGGTGATTCTTAAGTTAGTTTAACGCTTTTCAACATTAACTAAGGCAAAAATATCAAAGTTTAAGTCTCTCTGTGTTTGGGGTTCACAGAATTTATCCTTAGATAAATACGTCCCCCGATATTCCTGTTAAATTTGTAACTTTTTTAAAGTTATAAATTTAGTTTAAATTTTTTCTTTTAATCTCACTCTTTACCCTGCAAACTGGACATTCTTTCTTAGCATATACTTTATCACATTTTTCACATAAGCATAGATGACCGCAACTGCAAAACAAAATTGTAGGTGTCGTGTTTTCATCTAAGCATAAAACACAACATTTAGACTTAAATGTTTCATTTGTGTTAATGTGTTGGGGTTGTTCCTCATCTTCCTCATCTACATCTCCTATCCTTTCATTTCCTTCATAATCTTCATATTCTGGATAACCAGTTAAATCCTCATATCTTCCACTAAATTCTATGCAGGGGCAAAGACAATCATCAACGCTAGGCTCCTCAAGGGTAAACACATTTATTCCATATGCACCGGGTTGAAATGCTCTGTCATTTAAATATAAATATTCTATTTTTTGGTAATATGTAACTAAATATCTATCATTTTCTGGTCTAACATCAAGCCAATACATCCCTGTTCTATTTAAATTAATTTTACCAAGTCCAATCCACACAGTTAGATTATTTTCTTGTCCACATTCAAACATCTCTCTCATCTTTTTACTAAATTGGTAATAAATAGCAGACTTTGCTATATAAAATGTATCTATATAACGTCTTCTTGCAATTCCTGTAAAAAACACCATTCTACCATCATAATCAGGCTCGCATTCTATTTTTCTCCATAAGGTCTTTTTTAACTTTTTCTTAAACTCTTTAGTTATTTTGTCTAAAACACTCATACTTATATATAACTTAAATATGCTGTTAAGATAATTTCAATTTTTTATTTGCTATTAATTAGTAAAAAAAATTTTTATTTGCTGTATATTGCAAATAAAAATAAATTTTTTTTTATTTTTTTATTTTTTAAAATTTAAATTTTTTTATTTTTCATTAGCCTTTTGTAATGTGTAAAAAAATTCATCTAGCTTTGAAAATATATATTTTCCTACTTCTTTTTTACTATTAAAAGTTTTTGTTTTTACTTCTTCTTTTATTTTTTTTGTAAAATATTCAGCAATCTCATCAAATTTTTCAACATCACCCGGAACATTTATTTTTATTACTGTTATGTTGTTACCAAGGTCAATAACTTCATGGTATTTATGTTTCATGTAAAAAACCAAAGCTTTAAATACTTCAACAACATAGTTTTGAATTTGTTCTTTAAGTGTGTTTGCAAAAGGAATCTTTATTTCCTTCATCCCTGTAGGGGAAAATGCACATGATACTTTTTCTTTTCTAAAATCATTTATGTCCATTGTTATTTCATAAATGGATATATAACCAATGAAGGTTATATATCAAAATTTTTTTAATTTTTTTTATTTTTCAAACTTTTTTATTATTACATCATCAATAACGCTATCAGCAAAAGCAATATGATCATACTCTATCCTGTTAATATCAAACATTAAACGTTCCTTTGCCTTTTCTATATTTTCTTCTAATGTTTTTCTTACATCCTCAATCTTTTTGTTAAAATAAATGATAGCTTCATACCTTTTATGCATTAATATCTGTTCTTTATTTGCTTCACATTCCATTTTTGTTTGCCTTAGTTTAATTAAATCAAACCTTTCCGACAATGTTAGATCACTAAATAAATGAGGTGGTAAAGACATAGGTTGAAGTATTTGGGGTTCATTTCTACCATCAAACCCATCCATGTTTATATTTTCCATAGTTTTATATTCACAAGCCATATTTTATCTTATTTATGCTTGTAATATTATTTTTAGGGTAAGTAAAAATAATATCAAATTTTTTAAAATTTTTAAATTTTTAAAATTTTTTTTTTTTTTTTTTTTTTTTTTTTTTTTTTTTATAAAACACCAATTTCATAATAAAAAGTTATCATATTTCCATCATCTTCTTCATTCATAGGAATATTATTTTTTTGTTTCCACGCTCTATACATCTTTGCTAGTTCCTCATAATGTTTTCTATTTTTATAATCACATCTATCTTCTTTAATTTCTTTACATTCAAAATATCTTCTAATCATACAATCAACATATGTTATCGGTTCATAAATTTCTACATAAACATTACCTTCTTTTCTAAAAAATTCTGTTTCTTCAAATCCTATAAAAACTCTAATATTTTCACATTTGTGGGTTACAATATTATCATGATGAAGTAATTCTAAAAATAAAGAATCAAAATTAGAAAAAAATGTTTCAAATGAAATTGGTGGTAATATAATAGCAGAAGAAAAGACTTCATCATATTCTTCATTTTCTATTTTTAATTTCCCTTCCCCTGCTGCTATAACAACGGGTTGAAACAAAGGATTTAACTTTCCTTTACTTTCTTCTAAAGAATAAAGATAATAAAAAAGATATTTCGCTTTTCTAATCAAATAAGTAAAACTTTTTTTATCTCTATTCTTTTTTAGTTCTATTTCATAAATATGCTGTCTCCATAACCTTTTGCTTAATTTTATGTAAATTTTATTTTTTCTTTTTAAACAACTAGAAATTTCATTATAATCACCGTTTTCTATTGCCTGTGATAATATATTATTTTTCACACTCATCCTTACTATATATCATACATATAAACATTAAAAAATTTCAAATTTTTTTTTAATTTAATTTTTTAAATTTTTTTTTTTTTTTTATTTAATTTTTTTTATTTTACCAAAATCTTAACCCACCCACTAACTCATAAGCCGGTTAGCCGTTGCATGATGCGTTGGTTGATGGGGTGGGAAAAAGGTTAAGTGAGTGTGTGATGTAAGGGTTTGTTGGGGGGGGGTTATAGCATTGGTTAGCTGATGAGCTGGTTAGCTTAATATTTCAAAAATTTTTTTAATTTTTAAAATTTGATTTAAGTAAAAAATGTTGTTAAAAAAGGTTATGCTATTTTATTTGCTGACCTTAATCAGATTGACTTGTTAACCCATTTTGTTTTTAATTTTATGAGCATGTTAATGTTACATGAAATTGTTAATGTTGCTGTGTTTGTTAAAAAGGAGGGTAAAACTTAAGTTTGTTAAGGTTGTATTGATGTATTGATGTATTGTATAAGGGTTAGTTATAAACTTAAGCGTAAGTTTTTTAAATGGAAGGAATGAGAACCATATATGGTACAAAATAGCTGGAACTCCCTTTTATCAATCTACTGGCGAGAAAAGCATCCGTCATTCGAACTGTGGTATCAAAGGTTCTAGGAAATTGAATCTTCTCCCTCATTTCTTTAAAAAAAAATGTCGATATGGAAGGACACTGATATGCCTAACCATACGCATGGAGATGGTTCTAAGAAATTGAATATTCTTCCTCGTTTTATAACAAAAAATATTGTCGATCTTAAAAAATACTTGAGTAGTACTCAATAATGGCAAGTTCCTAGTTCTGTCTGTCTGTTAACTCTTTACCACACGGCAATGTTTTAGACTGGTCCAAATTGAAAGCATTTGTAGACGACAAATTAAATGTTGCTCAAATGTTTTCTGAAACGCTAGAAGACATTGTGGGAAAAGGAGAAAATGCTGGTTACCAGCATTTTCTCCTTTTCCCACAATGTTTTCAAAAGGCCTATTTCCCAGGGTCGTTAAAACCCGGCATTGTTTGGTAAAGGGTTAAATAAATAAGACGAAAATTTCCACTCAATAGTAAAAACCCAAATATCGCGATTTCAAAGTTGATTTCATCGTAAAAAAAATACTGTATCGGACAGTGTAAATCCAAAATCAGACTGCACGTTTTGCGCAGTCTGATCTTGATCTAAACATTCCGCAAAAGCGCACAAGTCTCGCTTAGCAGCCTAAGTGTTAAAATGAAATGATTTGGATCGCATTTGGTGCGAATATCTAGTACGTTCCTTCAGCTTTTCTGCCATATTCTGCATATTTGAGGCTGTCATCACATCTTGGCTCTTGTAGGTAGGCAGAAAATCCCTTGCCGTGTCGGTATGGCCATGCAAAACAGCTTGTCGGTCAGTCTGGTTGGCTGATTTTCTATTATACTTATCACCCAGACCAACTGTCTTAGACCTGGACAAACTATGCTGAGCTCTAACATGCGATACCAAGGGCTCACAAAATTCTTCAGAAAGTAGATGTCCATGAACTATATGAGAACTTTGATTGTGATTTGTTGACGTCAGTCTCTCTCTTATGCGATCTGCAATAGAGCTGGAAAGGTTGGCAGAGGTCGTCGTGCTTTTCAGGCCGTCAAGAGTTTTGCTGAGTGTTTTATTAATAGTGTTGAGACCACCTTGATAAGACTTACGATCAGGGACAGGAGTGGAAGACCTTTGATCAGGCTGCAATGTCGACATCAGCTTATGACTCTCGTAAACAGTCGAGCTTCTCTTTACCCCGATTTGCATGCGACTGGCCTTATTTTTCGTAAAATGATTTTCGTGCTTTAAAGTCTTTCTTTCAGACGGTCTATTCTCTTTTCCGTTAGAGCTATTTTGTTTGTATCCATGAAAAGGTGAATAAGATGATTCCTTTAACCGGTGGAATTCTCTGGTGTTAGTAAGACTTTTCGAGGATCTCGGAATAGAAGATGTTTCAAGTAATTTAACTTCCTCCAAACTATCAGAGGAGTTTCCAGTTTCACTTAAAGTATCGTCCAAAATTGGATCAGGTATGTGATGAGTACCGTGTTTTGTTCTGATTATGTTTGATCGTCGACTTGCTGCAAGATCAGAGGCTGACGTTGGGCGGCGACGCAGAAGCCTTTCTTTAGCGTCATTTTGAGGCTGAGTCCTTGCTCTTCCATATGATGATTTTGGCCTTTCACTCAGTGAGCGGTTTTCCGAGTACAAAATGGCATCTTTAAGGATATCACCTGCTTCCCTTTTACTATTGGCTTTTAGTTTGTCCTCTTTGAAATACTTATCTTGTTCAAAGTTGTTGGTTTGCGATGAAGTACCAGTGATTATCCTTTCCACAGTATTTTCTGCTTCTCGATCGGAATAAACGAATCGAGACCTATTCGTAAGAAATGTGTTATTTTCTATGGTCATCGATTTATGAAACTGTTTCAGCGGATTTAAAGATGGTGTGTTCGCAAGGAATTTTTCAGGTGAGCCTACACTTTTCGATCTGGCGACAGCTTTTCTGAAATCCCGTCGTTCAAGTCTTGTCTTAAATGTTTCATTTCTTTTTAAGCTAATATTCGGCGATGCAGACAGCTGTTCGGTTGGCAGCTTGCTCTTATCAGTTTCTTCTAATCCGCTGACAGTGACAGTCGTTGTTTTAAGTTCGTTTCTCGATCTACCTTTGGCAGATTTTGGTCTGTTAGTCCTAACACTTGGATATTCATTATCTGTCGAAGTTAAATTATAACCGTTGTTTGCAGAAAATGATTGTGTGATAGCTGCCGGCACTTCCCTGCCTTTGACATTTTTTTCCTCATCATATACCGTAATTCCGTTTGTATTTGTTTCACCCATTTCCTTGTCAGAATCAGCTCTTCCTGTAAAATTCGCTTCACTTACTCTTTCAATAACAATAGTATCGATGGCACTTTTGTCATACTTGTAGTTATCATTATTAAGATTGTTAACTGTGGGTGAACCAACAACAGCTGAAGGCAATTCTAGATCAGTCACTGTTTCAGACAATTTCTTACTATTTTTTATATTCACCTTATGTCGTATTGAATCGTTATCTCCGACTACAGTGTTAAATGACCGAAAAAGGGCTGACTCCTGTGAATTAGTGCCAGTTTCAGAAGATTCTCGTGTTTTTAACTCTAAGGTAGTTTCACGGTAGCTTGATACTCTCTTCTTTAGCTTGGTTTTTGTTTCTTCTCCTTGCTCTCTAGCATTACCCGGTAATGATTTTGAGCGACGTTTCTTGCTACTACGTTTTTCTTTAATATTTCCGCGATAAGTAGGACAGTCAGCCATATCCACGGAATATCCAGATATTGATGGAGATACGACATAAGATTTATCGGGAGTACCATTGCCCAAACTGCAAGCTTCAGTTGTATCAGACGACAATTTGTAGTTAGGTAGATTTGATTCTAACAAATCCTCATTTTGAACAAGAACAGGTTCATTGGTATCTTTCAGAAAGCTCATTGAAATATCTTGTCCATAAGCTTTATTGTATTCTGTACCTTCTACATCTGTCAGTTGGGGTAGGGTTTGATATTCAGTAATACTAATACCCCCTATTTTCACAGATACATCATCTTTGAAAGACTTTTTTATCTTACTTAGTGACGTAGTTGGATCGACTTCCCTGGAAAAGAGCAGAGAATTCCCCTTTGTAAGATTTGCATCGTTTTCTGTTCTTTGGTTGCCAGTTTCTTTTTCTTCAAACCTGCCTTTAGATTCCAAACTCTCAAAATTTTCTTTCGTATTCTGTACTTTTGATATGTGGTAAGAATCCGTTCGGTTGATTTGTTGTCCTATTAAGTCTGTTGTTTTAGATAGCTTTGAAAAACTCTCTGATCTATTTGATTTATCACCTCTGGGTTGGTTTTTATCGTTGAGATTCTTTTCATGACCATTCAAAGAACTATTAACATGGCTTTCTGTAGTTACTGGTCTGCTGGTAGTATCCTCTATATAGTCTATTTCAGTTAGTTCCCTTTTAAATTCGTTATTTCGCTGCAAAACAACTCGTTGCAAATCTTCCCTCACCAATTCAGCTTCGTGTCCTGGGCACAGGACTTCATAATTTTCGGCAGCAACATCACGTATTAAATTGTGCTCTTCATTGTGTTTCTTTACAAAAGGATCGGCTTGTAACACACCACTTTCAGTCGTAGATTGGTCTACTTGCTCGATCGTTTCGCTCGAGTTAGATTTTGCATCTGTTATTTCACGGGCTACATCACCTGAACACTGTCTGGTATCAAGGATATGAGAGGAGGACATCTGAGTCCCAGTTTTCATTCGGACGTCTTCCCCTGAACCATCGTCTGCGTGATTTGATGACGAGGGCGTTTTTAAATCTACTATTTTTACATCAGAGCCAATACTAATAATAGAAGATTTCGGTTCAGTCTGAGGATGTAAATTTATCCGCATCCTATCGGAAAATGATTTTCCGTCTTTAAAATCATGTGTTTCCTTTTCATTAGGAAGGTAGTCATCCATGTTTTCAGGTAAAATCTCGGGACAAATATTTGGACTTTCTCCTATCACTGTTACATAGTTTCCTTCATTACTTTCTTTCAAGCTAGGAAGTGTAGTTGCATGTAGATCACTCGTGCTCATGTTAGCTGTTGTAAATTGGTTTTCCAATCGAGTTTCATTTTGTAGATATGCATCAGATAAAATAATATTGTTGTGGACGGGTCTTTTCGAATGAGGTTTCTGGTAGCTTTCAGAAGAACTCACACGTTCGCAAGTGTCTTCATGTACGGGATTGAAGTTGTCTTGATTGGTTTCCTCATGTTCGTCGATTGTCTCCTCCTGGTCCGGAAGTCTTATTTGCAAAGTCAGCTTACGATCACAGTTTTTCTTTAAAATCCCTCGTTTTGGCCTGGCATTAGAAGTTGGTATTGGTGTTGGTGCACGCAATTCTGAGAACTTACGTTTGCGAGGCCGGGACACAAGTATTTGTTTTTTAGAGATCTCACGGTTTAAAGAAGGTGACACATTTGTTGAGCCTGTTTTGTGGACTGTAACTTCAATGAAAGACTTTTGTGAATGCGCTGGAACGACTGGTGGACTGTTTTGCAATCGTTTAGGAGCTTCACTTCGACAGTTGCTCGTAATGCCTTCCGTAACATTCTGTGCATCAAAGTCTTTAAGCTGTTGTGGTGTAGGTTTCAAGGGAACAGTGGAGCTAGTAAATTTAATATTGCTTACCATGGTGTCTGTGGTCCCTGTGTTTTCACTGCTTTCGTTTTTGTGACTTGTTAAAGCGTTGGGTTCTTCCAGCCCATAAAACTCGGAAGGTTTCCCTTCCTCTTCTGTTTGAAAGTCGGGAATATTTTCCTGTTTCTCGTTTCTAATATGATCGCCAATGTTATCGTGATTTTTCACAAGAGACCTATTACTTGATTTAGATGAGGTGTTTAAATCTTTCACATTTAATTCGACACTTACAATATCTGATACAGTTCTTTCTGACAAATTTTTGTAACTTTTTGGAGCCCTTTCGATTGAATTGTCTCCAACCGGTAGTTTGATATGAGGTACGTTATCCTTTGAAATACTCAAGTCTTTCTTTGAAGTTTTCTTAGAAACGTTGCCATTAGTCTGAGAGTCATGTACGGTATTTATACTACAGCTGAGTCTTGCATTGGATGGTATGCTTTTGCAGCGGTACAATGTTGTTGCCTTTTTGTGTTCTATCTCTTCTGTACTTTGCGCAGTTTGAGGTCGTCTGTTCATATTGTGTTCATCAGTTTTTGACAAAAATGATATAGGAGAATCGTGCGGTTCGGCCGACTTAACTTCAAATATAGTTTTAATTTCAGATGAATTGTCTGAATTCTCAAAATTACTCAGTGATACTGATGCAAAACTGTCCTCATCTTCTGCTGCCACGTCTGAGTGTTCTGAACCCCAAGTACTTGTGTCTGAGTCTTGCTTGTCTTCTTTTTTAACCTTCCGAGATAGGACGAACGTTTTGTTTATTGGATCCACAACGTAAGACATGTTATCCGAGGTACTTGTTTCAGATTGGATCTCGGTTGTTTCTTTGGAGCCATCGCATTGTTTGGCATTACGATGGTCGTAATCAGCATGAGAATCGTCCGTGTCGCTATCTTCAAGATTATTTATAGCTGACATTTCTGCACTTATATCTTCCCAACACCTACTTGGTTTTCTGGAAAGTGAGACAGCAGTTGGCTTTGATGAGTCATTGCTATTGTTTTTTATATCACTGGGTTGTTTTGACCTATCTGTGAAAGTGTTTACCATGCTGTCACTCCGGTTCACTTTATCTCGCATGGTTTCCTCAGATTTAAGTGGAACACAAAATGTTTCATGTCTTTTAATTTCTGTGGTTTTTGATTTCTCTCTGTTCTTCAAACTTTTACTGCGTGTGGCTGTATTTTTTGTTGTATTGGAAGGCTTGGAAACGGTCTCGGTTCTAACTGTAAACAAGGTTACAAACTTCGGATAGCATTCTCGTTCTAATGTATTTTGACTTACTTTTGTTTTCATGTCTTTCCTTGCTAGACTGCTTTCTGAATTACCCAGTTCGCTAGCAATTACAGTGTTGGACATTTGTTTTTCAGAAGTTTTCTTTATCTTTACTTCTGAAGGTTTGCCGTCATGTGATCCTGATTCTATATCATTCAATGAATCATCAGTTGAGGTTGTCCGGCGCCTGCAATTAAACAGAAAGTAATATGAGAACCATGGTTGTAAAAGAAAATACACTGTATTGTTCTTAAAGTGCTCTTCTTAACAGAGACATTTTTTTTTTTTTTTTTCTTTTTCAAGAGAGAAACCCATTTCAAGCAAACTTTATGATTTCGATTGTGATGCCAGAATTCGAAAAGCAAAGCGAGTGTACTAAAATTTTCAGTCTTGATTGTACCTGCATATTCCTAAACAAATCATTGTGTGTACCATTTCTTTATCTCGAGCCACTGCTGCTCAATGTAAGAAACCGTTCCAGGAATCCAGGGATGGCGAATCCTGGCCTTTCTAAATTTTCGTCTAATCCGCGAATTGCTCATTTTTACAGAGGCAGCATTCATTTCTCTCTTATCGTTGAACATCATCTCGTTCTAGTTTACATGGGAATGTCTTAAGCGGCTTTGGAAAGAGTGTCGTGTGTTGTAGGCTTACCGTTAAAAAACCTCTGTAACGCTGAAAATTTGTCTCAGGGGGAAAAAGTTTATCTCTTTGCCAAAGAAGACTATTTTAAGAGTATGTCAGACTTGTCCAAATTCAAAGCATTTGCAGACGACAAAATAAACTTGACTCGAAACTTGAAATTTGTTTTGGGCACGGTTGAAAACATTTTCGGAAACATTGTGAGAAAAGGAGAAAATGCAGGGTACAGCATTTCTTCCTTTTCCCACATTGTTTTCAAAGCCTTTCTCCTCACCGTCGTTGAAACTCGGAATTGCATGTTAAAGGGTTAATTACAACAGCGTTCCAAATAAGGTTACTTTATTGGTTGTTCACTCATTTACTTACTTTATGTAATGTGCTATCATTACTAACTTTAAGGAATGTTCTATCATTCACATATACTTGCTTTGAGGAATGTTCTGTTATTTACTCACTTTATTGAATTTTCTATAATTAACTTATTTTATGGAATATGCTATCATTACTTACTTTATGGAATGTTCTATCATTTACTGTACTTACTTTATGGAATGCTCCATCATTTACATGTACTTAGTTTGTGGAATGCTCTATTATTTACTTACTTTACGGGGTGTTCTGTCATTTACTTACATTATGTAATGTTCTTTCATTACTTACTTTATGGAATGTTGTATCATTTACTTACTTCATGGAATGTTGTCATTACTTACTTTATGGAATCTTCTATCATTTACTTACTTTATGGAATATTCTATCGTTACTTACTTTATGGAATGTTCTATTATTTCTTACTTATGGAATGTTCTGTCATTTTCTTACTTAATGGAATGTTCTTTCATTACTTACTTTATGGAATGTTCCATAATTACTTACCTTATGGAATGTGCTATCATTTTCTTACCTTTTGGTATGTTCTATCATTACTTACTTTATGGAATATTCTATAATTTTTTATTTTATGGAATGTTGTATCATTTTCTTACTTTATGGAATGTTCTATCATTATTCAATTTATGGAATGTTATATTATTTAGTTCCTTTATGGAATGGTCTATCATTACTTACTTTATGGAATGCTCCATCATTACTTACTATATGGAATGTTCTATCATTATTTACTTTATGGAATGTTCTATCATTACTTACTTTATGGAATGTTCCATCATTATTTACTTTATGGAATGTTGTTTCATTACTTACTTTATGGAATATTCTACCATCTTACTTCATGGAATGTTCTATCATTACTTACTTTCATGGAATGTTCTATCATTACTTACTTTCATGGAATGTTCTATCATTACTTACTTTCATGGAATGTTCCATCATTACTTACTTTCATGGAATGTTCTATCATTACTTACTGTCATGGAATGCTTACTTTCATGGAATGTTCTATCATTACTTACTTTCATGGAATGTTCTATCATTACTTACTTTCATGGAATGTTCCATCATTACTTACTTTCATGGAATGTTCTATCATTACTTACTGTCATGGAATGTTCTATCATTATTTACTTTATGGATTGTTGTTTCATTACTTACTTTATGGAATATTCTACCATTTTCTTACTTCATGGAATGTTCTGTCATTATTTACTTCATGGAATGTTCTATCATTACTTACTTTCATGGAATGTTCTATCATTATTTACTTTCTTGGAATGTTCTTTCATTACTTACATATGGAATATTCTATCATCACTTACTTTATGGAATGTTCAAGATCTGTTATAACTTACTTTTTCTTTCGTTTCCACAGATACACACTGACGATCGAGGTTATTATGACCAACCCAACAGTGCCAAACACAGCTGATAGAACAAGTATAGTGGTGTTTGAAACCATCTTTGTCTGCAAATATCATAAAAAGATGAGTAATGCTTTGTGAAAAGGGGGCCTAATGCATCCCTGTGTTGCATGATACCGATCAAGCTATCATATAATTATGGATCCACGAATCCACGTTTTTCACAGCAACCGACTGAATCATGAGGTACACTAGTCCTTTGCCATACAGAAAATTGACCGATAGCAAAAAGTTTCGGTCAAGGTCAGCCTGAACGGGCTGTGCAGGCTGACCTGGGGCGATACTTTTCGCAGATTCATTCAGCCCCCTTTTTACGAAACATGGCGCAAATGCTTTGTTTGAACAGTTGGTTGCGTCGCTTTCACTATTTCATTTAAATCGAGGAAACACAATTCTTTTTTTTTTCCGGTGATATTCACAACTTCCCTGGGTTTTATTGATTCTAGGCTGGTACCATAGCGCCCTGCTGAAGAACAATACAACATGACAAGGGCTGCGAGCGACAAATAGATTTTCAAAACTGTGCAGTAACAGTTCTGATTGCTCGTATGAGCTAGATTTTTTCCCTTGGTACATTTTCAGTTGCAGTCATTACATCGAATCAACATCGAAACCAATTATAGCCTTTGAAAGTACTATAAGTACTATATAGTACTACTGTTTGCAGTACTATAAGAAAACACCACGAACACATGGTATGTACACTGGGTGCCGCTGAGATATTGTATTATTGTTGAAAACGGCTTAAAACTCCAATGAAAGAAACAATGAAATGACCGATATGATAAAATTTAATGTTTGCAAGTAAGAGAGAGAGAGATAGAGAGAGAGGTTCCACTATATTCGTAAATTTACCGCCAGTGGCTTAGAAAGAATATTGTGCGGAGTACTGGTAAAAGAAACTCCAGGAAAGCATGGATAGGTGCACTGGCCGCCGCGATATAACTGAAATAATGTTGAAAACGGCGTTAAACACCGTACAATCAATCAATGAATCAATCGTAAATTTACCTTGACATTGTAGACCTTTAAGCCAACATGCCCCAATATGACCATCCACGAGCAAGGATCTCATAGTCTATTTTCCTTTATGATAAGGTCAGAGGGATTTCTATAAAGTTCAGAAAATCGTATTTCCTTTTCAACCGTTGTGGGAACCTGAACCTGTTCAGAATGGTAGTTGTCATCCTTTGGAATTCCATGAACAACAGATGTTGCAGTCTGGTCTTAGGTCTATCATGACTGTCCGATACTTTGAGTTGTATTCTTACCTTCTTATGCAGCTTTCCAGTAACAATCTTGAAAATATCGATTTCATTTATTTGGTATTTATCTAACTCTCTTAAGCGAAAAATAAGGCAGATCGACATTTTCAGTCTTTAGATCGGGATATCTCAGACTCAGATTCGGACAGTGTAGACTCAGTATCATACACAGTTGTTCGATGACTAAAATGTTAAACACAATGTAAGGCCAAGTTGTCACGGAGGCTGACCATGGCAACCGTTTTGTTTTGAGACTTACCATCTGATTGACCAAGAACAATTTCCTGTAACAAACCCATGAAAGATTTTTGAACGACCCTCGTCGAACTTTTAAAAGCGTATCAATAATTATTGAACAAAACACAAAATATTTAAATATCCAATAGTGACGATAATTACATGAATTGTTCCTTACTTTTCCTTTCTTAAGCTCGGCATATAGAATGGTGTGCCAAATAATAACATTTTTGGAAAACTAACTGAATCATGAGGTAGATTGGTCCTTCGACATGCAGAGAATTTACAAATAGCAAAACGTTTCGGCCCATGTCAGCCTGCGCGGACTGCGCAGGCTGACATGGGTCAATACTGTTTTGCAGATGCATTAAGACCCCTTTTCACAGAGCGTGGTCCAAATTAATATAAATCTATAGATCTATATTTAAATTTCAGTCATGTTGTGAAGAATATCAGAAAGTCAGTCCAGATCCCAGATCGGACTCCACGTACAGTGCAGACTCATCTTGACCTGTTCGGTTCATAAAAGCAGATACAGTTGTAGGTTCTCTTAAAGGTCAAGGTTATATGTGAAATCATTGTTGCAACAATTTTCTCAAAATGTTTAATAACGTGGTCTGCTCATAGATTAGCATTGCAGTCTACGTGTAGCACTGCGTTTTTTCGTATAAATGCTTTAAAATTGGAAATGTCTAAAATTGTTTCGTTTGGTAAAGTTAACCCTTAAGCTTTTAAGCGCGACTCAAGGACCTTTTGCAGACAATGTAGATCAAGATCAGACTGCACAGAAAGTACAATCTGATCTTGGATATACATTGTCCGATAGGGTGATATCGTTCTTCCCTCCCCCCCCCCCAAAAAAAAACCCAGAACCTTTAAAATATTAGTTTTTACGATGACTTTAAAGTTCCGTTTCACCTACTTAGCAGGATATGGGTTAAAAGATTTGGGTTATGGGTATTTTAACAGAACAGAACAGAACAGAACAGTTCTGTTCTGTTCGGTATTTTAACCCTTTCCCAAACGACAAATTTTGGACGGGTCCAAATTGAAAGAGTTTGCAGACGACAATTTTAAATTTGATGAAAATGGCAGAAAGGTCTCAAAAAGGGTAGAAAACACTGTGGGAAAAGGAGAAATTGCTCGTCACGAGCAATTTCTCATTTTCCCACAGTGTTTTCAAAAGACTTGTACTGCAGACACGTGAAAACCAGGGCTTGTTTGGGAAAGGGTTAACCTAAGCATAATTATACACGTATAATTGCCGGTACATTGTTACATGTGATTTCAAACAATATACTAAACTATCATAACTGTGCAATTATAGAACGTTGAATTGGTGGTAAGAAGTAGATAATTAGTTGACAATGAAAGTAATAAAGTCAGCTTGTTTATTTGTCTAGGAATGAGAATTTTGGTTCGTTACGATACGGCAGCGATAATGTGTAACAACATGTGGCTGTGCATGATAGACATATTGTCTTTTGTTTCTTCAAATAAACTAAAACTATGATATCCTTGGAATACAATACTCACTCTAGTTGTATAAAATGTATTTCAAATGAATAAGTGTTTTGTTAAGATTTATTTCTGAGAGAGGCGGAAGAGAGGGAGATCGCACTTTTCATCATCTATCAGGTTGTTCCAAATCAAAGTACTGAAAGTACTGCCAGACTAGCGAATTCGATTGATTGATTGTTTGCATGGTGTTTAACCCTGTTTTCAACATTATTTCAGTTATGTAGCAGTGGACAGTGCACATATCCATTCTTTCCTGGAGTTTCTTTTACCAGTACTCCGCACAATATTCTTTCCAAGCCACTGGCTGCTTTCCCACATTTATATTATAACCATCGTCCAAACGTGAGAGAGAAATGAATCCTGTCACAATGACTATCATCAATCCTCGGAAAGAAACTTGCCGAGTCGGGGATCGAACCAGCGACCTCCTGTTCCCCAGTCCTGTACACTACCAACTGAGCTGCTGGGGCTATGCGTGTTATTGGTTTACTGTAATATAGAAAAATCCCTTTGAAAACATTGCGGGAAAAGGAGAAAATGCTGGTAACCAGCATTTTCTCCTTTTCCCACATTGTTTTCTACCCTTTTGGAATCAGGTTTCATCAGTTCAACCACTTTTAATTTTTGGTCTTAAACTTAAGTTTAACCCTTAACCTGCTAAAAATGTTAAACGAAACTTTCAAGCCGATGGTAAACACCCGAATATTGCTATTTCAAAGTTACATTTTGGAGAAATTCATATATCCTCTTATCGGACAGTGTAGATCCAAGATCAGACTGCATGCTCTGCGCAGTCTGGTCTTAATCCACACTGTCCGCAAAACGTCATTGAGTCGCAGTAGTGCTAGTAAAGAAAGAACAGGAAAGCATGGATAGGTGCTCTGGCTGCCGCATTATCACTGAAATAATGTTGAAAACGGCGTTAAACACCATGCATTCAATTAGTCCATATCCAATAGCACAAAGGGGTCCTGCGTGGCTCAGTGGTAAAGCGTGGGACTCGTAACCTGGAGGCCCCGGGTTCGAGCCCTGCCTGATCCGCTGGGTTTTTCGTGGGTGTGTCCTTGGGCAAGACACTTCATAGCCCTAGCCTAGTACTGGTAAAACCCAGGAAATACATGACTATGTGAGCTGTCGCCGTGATATGACTGAAATAATGTTGAAAGCGGCGTAAAACACCATTCAATCAACTCAATCCAATAGCACAAGATGTAGTTAACTATTTAACTCTCTTTACTAAACGAAAAATTTTACGCCAGTCCAAATTCAAAGCTGTTGCAGACCAAAAATTAAAAGTGGTTGAACTGATGAAACCTGATTCCAAAAGGGTAGAAAACAATGTGGGAAAAGGAGAAAATGCTGGTTACCAGCATTTTCTCCTTTTCCCGCAATGTTTTCAAAGGGATTTTTCTAGATTATAGTAAACCAATAACACGTATAGCTCCATCAGCTCAGTTGGTAGTGTACAGGACTGGGAAACAGGAGGTCGCTGGTTCGATCCCCGATTTTTCTCCAGTATCGTTAGAACTTGGCATTGTTTGGTAAAGGGTTAATATTCAAGACTAGAATATTAGTTTAACATAACAGTTTAACTGTACACAATGATCTAAATAATGAATGACTGAAGGAATGACAAGGGTTCCCTGTCCAGTGAGGGTTAATGTAACTGGGATTTGCTACAAGTTACCTAGGTGTACCTATTAATAGATTCATTCATAATGTTACAGTGGTGTTGGAAAAAGGGATTCTCTGCTTTGCATAGGTCACTTAATTTACATATAAGCAAAGATCTGGTACCTTGTAAATGACATCTTGTTCAGTTTATTACTTTGCAAGACGACATATTCAAATTGGAGTGGTAGAGATTTAGTAGTTTTTGTCAAAATTTTCATATATTACAGAATTAAGATTTATAACAGAAAGAAGTATTTTTCTGCGAGGCAGTATTTGGCAACTATGGGGTTTTTTGTTTACTTTGACTCTAGGTCAGTCTTGATGCCTATAGACTAGCTTCGCTAGTCTAAAAAAAAAACCCCTCTTTCACGTCCATGCAATATATGGGTCTTTTTAAACCTTTTAACCCAACGGGCATTTACATTCTAGTGATTAGATCCTAAGAAAAGCAATTTCAAGTTAGCCCTTGTCCTTGATGCAAATTGGACAGTGTAGGTCAAAGATCAGACTGCACGTTATATGCAACCTGATCTTGATCTATATTGGAAGCAAAGGCAATTAAAGTTGCTTTAAGGGTTAATGAATGGCGTTACCGTAAATGGAGTTTGTAACCATGGTAACAGGCAATTGCTTCTTTTCCATCAATATTTTTAAGCACGTGTAACTGCGCGTCAGACATTGATTGATTGAAAGCGGCCCTGCTACATGAAATGGGGGTAATTCCAACAATTACTGACCTGGGGTTTTCAGTTTTCTTCTTTATAAATTATCGTCAGGGCGAGGTATTTCTCCCTCTAAAATAAGCTCGGCATGGGATGAAAAACGTTGGCTTCCCCGCCGCCGCGCCCCTTGTTTCCGCGCCTGTGGGGAAGGGAGGTAACTCAAAAAACCGCTGAACGTTGTCCATCATTTAGCTCCCCTGGTCATGTTTATTGCAGAAATATTGTAGCAATAGCTGTGTTGCAACATGAACTTTTCCTTTTGGACACTTTTATTTAACATGGCTGTTAATCCTGTCAGCGCCATAAAAACAAAGGCTAATTTGGATGACAAAGATCAAGATTAGACTGCACAGAACATGGTCTGATCTTGGTCCTATATCATCCGTTTGTATAGTCCATTAACACATCTCTTTACCAAACGACAAATTTGGACTTGACCAAACTCAAAGCATATGCAGACGACAAATTAACAGTTGCTAAAAATGATGTTTTCTGTCTTTGATAGGGTAGCAAAAACTGCGGAAAAAGAAGAAAATGCTGCTTACCAGCATTTTCTCTTTTGCCCACATTGTTTTCGAAAGTCTAAATACATGGGTTGTTAAAACTAATAATTACACCGTGGACTAACAGATGGCTGCCAAATATCTAAAACAACGACCGTAAGTAGGAGAGCACAACAAGAGGCAATAAACCCTTTACCATACAATCCCGACTTTCAACGACCCTAAGAAATATGTCTTTTGAAAACATTGAGGGAAAAGGAGAAAATGCTTGTAACCAGCATTTTCTCCTTTTCCCACAATGTTTTCTACCCCTCCCGAAACAAA
The DNA here is from genome assembly GCA_945859785.2 of Tridacna gigas. NCBI lineage: Eukaryota > Metazoa > Mollusca > Bivalvia > Cardiida > Cardiidae > Tridacna > Tridacna gigas. The sequence continues at coordinate 13,146,292 of OX244031.2, read as the reverse complement.
TTTCAATTCAATTTATATAATGCTCTGCATTTGCTGTCAATTTGGGCAAGTCTAAAATTTTGTTGTGTGGTATATAGGAAACGGTAATTGCCTTCTGGGCTACCATAGAATCAGAAACATCATTACATTTTGAGAGCATCTGTAATTTCAGGGGAGGTAAAAGGAAGAGCAAAAACACTGTAACAAAAGTCATCATTTATATCTTCATTTATATCTTCATCAACAATATAATACAATGAGGTCAGCCTATAATCCTTATCTCATTAAAAATTTGAAGCCCTAAGATTGCCAAGAAAACGAAATGAACATGATATAATAAGACCCTAAATATTTCTGTGTAGCCCTTTACCACATAATCCCAAGTTTTAATGACCCTAACAGAAAATGCATTTGAAAACGTTGTGGGAAAAGGTGAAAATGCTGGCAACCTGCATTTTCTCCTATTCTTACAAAGGTTTCTACCCTTCAAAAGTAAAATTACATATACTCGTATTAAGGTACATAACTAGAGGCGCTTGAGCGCCTGTATCGCTCCACAGGCCTGATATTTCTATAATGGCGAAAAGAAGTTTTTAACAATTACCATTCAATCCTGCATTTTAGCTCACTGAAGAAAAAAGGTATGGAAAAAACTTGTGAGAAAAGAAGAAAAAAATGGTAACCAGCATTTTCTTAGTTTCCCACAATAATTTCTATCCTTTTTTATATATGTCTTACTAATTTGAAGATATGTTGTCTGCAACAGGTCCTTTCACAAACCATTTTGGGTGGGGAAACATCAAAATATAGAAAATATGTCTTTCTCAGGGTCGTTAAAAGTTGTGATTGTGTGGTAAAGGGGTAATCTAAAAGAACAGCTAGGAGGGCAAATGAATGAATGTTATAGCAAGATAGATCAACTTACATCAATACACCAGATAGAATGAAATATGCTGGCATACAATGAACACCTAATCCCTAATAATCAACTTTTCACAGTTAGAATGTCTTCTGTGGCAAACAACACAAAATGGTCTACAAATGCATTTACATAAATCAAATATCCTGCTCCAGGGCACAGATTAATTCTGGTGTACTGAAGTTGCGGGATCAGTTTGACTTGGTAACATTAATGCCTTATCACAAATGTAAAGCCCTGTCCCACTGTGTACCAGGTCACCAGGATTTACACCCCTTCTCTGTCCACTCTGCATTTACTCATTAGTAGGTCAACAAACCTTTACCAGAACTAATAAAAGTGCAGAGGTTCTCTTGTTCTATATCAAAAGGACTATAAAGTACCTACAACATGGGGGTTTTGTTATTAAAATACTTTTTCTTTTTTATCTTGGCATGGTTACTCAGGCTTAGTAATAAGGCAAAATTGAAAAGCTCAAGTTGTGAAAGGTGCTCAAGCTTTTATCTTATTTATGGCCAGTGATATTTCATTACTAGTACTAACTAATAGCATATCATTGGAGTAAATTGTGATCTTAATACCAAGGAAAATGTGTGGGCTTAAATAGGACAGCCCTGACTAGGTCAAGTCAATCCAATTTTCTTCCTTTTTCTTTGTTAGTCGATAAAACTAACACAATAAATAGTTTTGGAGAAGAACATTTTTTTGAAATATAAGCCTTGTCTATAAAAAAATGTGTTTTTAGGTGTATCATTTTTTTAAAAGGAATTTGGTATACAACCACCATAGAAACAATTTGGCAGACCATAGGAACTTACCTGCAAAACAACAATGAAATCCAATGAATAGTTTTAGAGAAGAAATTTTTCAAAGATTTTACTTTATACCATAAAAGGAAAATGAGTCTCCCATAAAAGCCATGTTTTTTGACAGATCGTTTTTTTTTAAAGGAATTCTGTAAACCTGTATCTAAGGAACATTCCTGCAAAATAATAATGCTATCCAAATAGCGGTTTGGGAGGAGAAGATTTTTAAAGGTTTTTTACTTTGGTTGCCATGGCAACCAGAATTCTTCATGGAACACAATTATTTGAAGGAATTTGAAAGAGGACCACCAAAGGAACATTCCTGTGAAATTTGGTAAAAATCCAGTCAATAGTTTCTGAGGAGAAGTTTTTTAAAGAAAAAGTTTACGGACGCACGCACGGACGAACGGACGGACGCACGGACGCACGACGGACACAACGCCATGACAATAGCTCGCTGGCCTTTGGCCAGTGGAGCTAAAAATGGTTTCAATTTGAACCAGTCTAAAATTTTAGTCTTTAGTAAAGACAAAAACTGCAAAAAACCAACATTTTTTTTTTTGGTCTTTAGTGAAGAAAAAAACTGCAAAAAATCAACATTTTTTTTTTAATCTTCCACCAGATCACATTTGAAAATGAAGTGACCAAGGGACAAATTGCCTGCAACAATCCATTTTTACTTTATCCTTTTTTTTTTTTCAAACAATACTCCAAGTTTTCTCTTTACAAAACTACAAAATTTTAGACTGACACAAATGGAAAAAATCTGCAGATTAAGGATTAAAGTCAGCTAAACTCTTTACCAAACAACAAAATGTTAACCCTTCCCTAAACAAGCCCTTGTTTTCACGTGTCTGCAGTACAAGTCTTTTGAAAACACTGTGGGAAAAGGAGAAATTGCTCTTAACGAGCAATTTCTCCTTGTCCCACAGTGTTTTCTACCCTTTTTGAGACCTTTCTGCCATTTTCATCAAATTTAAAATTGTCGTCTGCAAACTCTTTCAATTTGGACCAGTCCAAAATTTGTTGTTTGGTAAAGAGTTAAGACTTGTCCAAATTGAAAGCCTTTGCTGACAACATATAAAATTTAACTGAAATGATGTTAATTATCTGTGAAAGTGTAGAAAATATTGTGGGAAAAGGAGAAAATGCTGGTTACCAGCATTTTCTCCTTTTCCCACAAGGTTTTCAAAAGGTAATTTTCTTAGGGTCGGTAAAACTCGGGATTGTGCGGTAAAGAGTTAAGTGATGAGAAGTGCCTTTAACCCTTTCCCAAACAACACATTTTGGACTGGTCCAAATTGAAAGAGTTTGCAGACGACAATTTTAAATTTGATGAAAATGGCTGAAAGTTATCAAAAAGGGGAAAAACACTGTGGGAAAAGGAGAAATTGCTCGTTAAGAGTAATTTCTCCTTTTCCCACAGTGTTTTCAAAAGACTTGTACTGCAGACACGTGAAAACCAGGGCTTGTTTGGGAAAGGGTTAAAGGGGTAGATAAATGGTAAGATAAAGATAAAATTCTGCCAACTTACATTTTCTCCTTTTCCCATAATGTTTTCAAAAACCCTCTTCTGCAGGATCATTAAAACTTGGGATTATGTGATAAGGGTATAGATACAACAAACAAACATTTTTTGACTTGCAGCAGACAACATTTGAAAATATTGTGGTCAAAGGTATTTGATGTACCCTTAACTATAGTGAAACCCCTTTAACTTGTCACTTAATGAATATTCTGTCTTTTTACATGAATATTTATAGATCTCCAATAATTTTATGATTTTATAGGATGTTTACTGCCTTTTCACAATAATAAACAAACAAATAAATACATATACAGATAACATTTCAGACATCTTACAACAAATAAGCAAATGGTCACTTTTGCCTTAATCCTTTCAGCACTGCAGGTGAAAACAGGGGCTTTTACCGATAGTATAAATCAAGATCAGACTGCACAGAATGTTCAGTCTGATCTTGGATCTATACCGTTCACTTGTTGGCCAAGTCTTTAATGATAAATATGAACTTGTTTTCAGCCAGTTTTTAGCCCATTTCATCTTTATTTTATCAAACTATACTTCTTGTAACTTCGTGCCAAATGTTGCCCCTGATGGTGACACGGTTGCACAGATTACAATGGATAAAAAATACATTTCATTTTCTGTGGGCCATCAAAGAAATCACGGATGTGACGTTTCCAGTTTTATATCAAAGACTTCTGATATATGTATTTATCTCTTACACAATATACAGTGGATCTATGTTTACACAGCTGACTAAAGTCTGAACCATTCTACAGTATATCAAATTTGAACAGAATATTTTTCTCTCTGGCTGTCAGGATGTATCTAAAGTTGAAAGTTTTTTCTGTCAAAAGAAGTCAAGTTTATATATCTGGCACTTATAGAGTTAATTACAAGTATTTAGATCAATATCAGACAGTTCAAAACATTGGCCTCTACAGAAGCTTTGTGCCTACATGTTAAGATCAGAACAGATCATGCCTTCAAATCCCTAAAGGAAAGGACAATGACACACAAACAATGTATATGAGCCATACTCTGTGAAAAGGGGGCTTAATGCATCTGAGGGAAAGGGGGGGGCAGTTTTAACCCATGTCAGCCTACGTGGACTGGTCAAACTTTTTGCTATTGTTAATTTTTTTTACACATCCATGGACCATTCTATGCCATGATTCAGTTGGTTGTTAGACAATACAGAATTTGTGGACCAGTGATTGTGATGAATTGCTTGGTATAATAAATCAGAGATGCATTAGGCCCCCTTTTGCCAGAGCATGGATAAATTATAAATGTATCATACTTTTGTTACATCACATCTTTTCTCTCGTTTAAAGCTTTTCAACCCTCTCTCAAATAAAGAGCTCAGCAAGCTTCCCATGAAGAGTGTATACAGTAATGAGTAAAAGAGAAGAACTGGTCAAAAGATAAAATATATAAGCCATGCACAGGCAAACAAGGGGGCTTCTTGCATCTCCATGATGCATTATATCAAGCAAGTTATCACATAATTATGGATCCATAAAATCCATTTAGTCTGATCACTGACTGAATAGGAGGAGGAATGATCCTTGGGCATGCAGAAAATTGACCAATAGCAAAAAGTTTCAACCCATGTCAGCCTGTGCAATCTGCACAGGCTGACATGGGCTGATACAATTTGCAGATGCATTAAACCCCCTTTTCACAGAGCATGACTCATATATCATAGCCATGCTTTGGCAAAAGGGCATTTCATGCATCTGCATGATGCATGATACCAAGCAAGTCATCGCATAATTCTGGACCCAAAGAATCCTTTTTGTCCGACACTAGGCTGAATTCAGAGGTAAAATGGTCCTCTGACATGTAGAAATTCACAAATAGCAAGAAGATTTGTCCCATGACAGTCTGCGCAGACTGCTCAGACTGACATGGATCGATACTTTTTGCAGGTGCATGAAACCCCTTTTTAACAAAGCATGGCTCAAACAATGAATGTATATACTTATACATGAATATACATACAAAGGAGACATAGTATAGAATGTAAAATTTAGGTATATACATGTACAACATGTATACAAACATGTATACAGATACAGAATGTATAATTTATTTGTATACATGTAATCAGACAGTAAACTTGAAAAAAAAAAAAAAAAAATGTAAAAAAATTCTCCATATTTCTATATACAAATATAAGCACCTTACACATAATCTTACATAAAACCTAAGTAAAATAATGACAATCACATCAAGTTTATTTACATAACGGTACTAACAAAAAACCCCGTGATTTTTATCCATTACCATAAAGATATGTCATTTTTTTCACCACAGCCTCAGCAGGTAATTTCCCTCTTTACCAAACAATAGAATTTTAGACTTGTCCAAACTGAAAGTTTTTGCAGACGACAATATAAATGTGACTCAAAAATTAAAATCTATATTCAAAAGGTCAGAAAACATCTTGGGTAAAGGAAAAAATGCTGGTTACCAGCATTTTCTTCTCTTCCCACAATGTTTTCAAAAGGCGTCTTCCTCAGGGTCAGTTAAAGTCAGGATTGTGTGGTGAAGGGTTATGCTATTGTTCATGTTACTTTTCTCAAAACTTTACTCCCACTTTGTTTCTTGCTTTCAGTTTTGATTTGTTCTTTGACAAACAGAAACATTTCAGACTTGTCTGTATTGAAAGCACTTGCAGACAACCATTTTAGTGTGGCTAATGCTTGCTTGTATTGGGAGTTTAGTGCCATTTTAACAGCTTGGGTCATATAATGGCGGTCAATGCAACTAGGCATGTGTGTTTCCTGGCTTTTTCACACCAGTACTGACACAACTTTCTTTCCAGGCCACTGAGTACATTTCTCACAAGCATCAGAGGTGAGAGGTTTCTCCCAAAAGGTGGTTAAAAGTCAGGATTGTGTGGTAAAGAATTAAATCATGCAAATGACTACATCAGTTATTCCCAAGGTATATGACTCGACTCAGCAAGAAAATGTTGGTATACAGCATTATCCAAACTTGTAAGACCTTTTCAATCTTATTGAAGTTATTGTTTTAATCCTTTACCATACAATCCCAAGATTTAGCGACCTTGACAAAGAAACCTTTTGAAAACTTTGTGGAAAAGGAGAAAATGCTGGTAACCAGCATTTTCTCCTTTCCCACAATGTTTTCCACCTTTTCAAAGACAAAATTCATAATTTGAGCCAGATTCATATTATTGTCTGCAAAAGCTTTCAATTTGGACAAGTCTGAAATGTTGCTGTTTGGTAAAGAGTTAACAGTTAAAACTGAATTAATGAATTGAATTGTCTCAATCGGTGCTAAAGCTGCAGATATTGCAATTTCAAAGCTTTTTTCATCAAAATATCTACCAAAGAAGCAGATGGTGTAGATCAAGATCAGATTACACCTTTTGCTCAATCTGATCTTGATCTTCAAAATTACTGTAAGCAATAAATTCCAGGTTCAGTGCAACAAAGTTTATCTACACTGATGAACAGCACATTAAACTAACAAAATCTTGCCTGTATTTTGAAACAAGAGCACACCATGCGGTACCAACCCTCGGCTACAGGTGCTTGATTTCCATTGAAAATTTTAAGTAAAAAAAGGGGCCATAACTGGGTCAAAAATACTTTGATGGTTACCTGCCTTTGTTGTAAGGGTTCCCCTTTTTGATAGGTAACAACTTGTCTAAATTTGAAGTAATATCTTCAGTGATAACAGCGATACTGTAAAGTGTCAAAGTTTTTGTGCAACGAAGACAGAAGACAACAGGGCTACTACAATAACCCAATGTTTTCTTCCAAAACAGCCGAGCCAAAAATGGTGCTCAAAAAAATAAAAAAAAAATGGCTAAAATACAAATTCAACAAATAACGATATGCATACTCAGATCTGTAAACTGTAAATCATACACAGATCTTGTATAAAATAAATTAAAAAGATGGAAGAGTTTATCTGAAAAGCTTCAACCCTTTACCAAATGGCAAAATTTTAGACTTGCCTCAATTGAAAGCTTTTGCTGATGACAAAATAATTGTGACTCAAAAGTTGAATTTCATCTTTTGAAGGGTAGAAAGCATTGTAGGAAAAGGAGAAGTTCCTGGTTACCACCACTTTTTCCTTTTCCCACAATGTTTTCAAAGTTCCGTGTCCTTTCCAACAAATATTTCTCCAAGAGTCCCCTTTCAAATACATTTGAATCATGCTCCAAGAAAAGGAGGTATAACCCTTAACCATACAATCCCGGGTTTATACAGCCCTGAGGAAGAAGTCTTTTGAAAACATTGTGAGAAAAGGAGAAAATGCTCGTAACCAGACAAAAGGAGAAAATGCTCGTAACCAGCATTTTCTCCTTTTCCAACAATATTTTCAACCCTTTGAAAGAAAATTTCAGCTTTAGAGTATCTTTACATTTGTCATTTGCAAATGCTTTCAATTCCTGCAAGTCTAAAATCTTGCTGTTAAGTAAAAGAGTTAATGTATTAGCAAAAAGTATTGAGTCTGCACAGGCTGACGTGAGTCAAAACTTTTTGCTTTTGGTAAATTTTCTGCGTATCAAAGGACCATTCTATCTCAGTATTTACTTTGTTGTAGAAAAAAAACTTCCCATTGCTTTGGCAAGATACCTGCAATTTCATGCCTGCCTTTAGCTTGTACAAATGGAATAAAGCTGAAATATTCATAAGAAAGAACATGAGCCATGCTCTGGCAATATGGGGCTGAATGCATCTCCGTGATACATTTTACCTATCAAGCCTTCACATAATTATGAATCCACAGTAGCCACTTTTTTCATACAGAAAATTGACTAATAGCGAAAGGTTTCAGCCCCTGTCAGCCTGCGTGGACTGTGCAGGCTGACCTGGGTTGATACTTTTCGCAGCTGCATTAAGCCCCCTTTCAAAGAGTGTGGCTCACATCAATTTTACTTGTACAGATATCAAGATCATTGTGGGAAAAAAAGCAATTACCTACTTTTGCCATGGCTTCATGGGTGATCGACTACTGGGACATAAATATGTTTCTGTTATAGTAAAGAATTCTATGTAGCACTTTATCAGACAACAAAATTTTAGATTTGTCCAAATTGATAGTATATACAGACAACAATTAAATGTTGCTCAAATGATAATGTTTGTGTTTGAAAGGGTAGAAAGGGTTAAAAACATTGAGTGAAAAGAACATTTTGGTAACCAGCATTTTCTCCTAACTCACGACGTTTTCAAAAATCTTCTTCAGGGAGTTGTTTGATAAAGGGTTTATAAAGCTTTGTTGAATCATATGGTTTATAATTATCATTGTATGGTTTATAATTCTCAACAAAATCTTCTGGTAGGGCTTAAAAAATTTAGACCCACCCAAACTAAAAGCCTTTGCATGCGACAAATCACAAGTGGCTAAAATCAAGGTATTTGTCTTTGATGGGATAGGAAAAATTGTGGGAAAATGCTGGTTACTAGCATTTTCTCCTTTTCCCACAATGTTTGCAAAGCCATCTCCTTCTAAGTACTTAAAAGTCCCGATTGTGACCATGGTAAAGGGTGAACAGCAATAACTTAAACAGGCAACAGCAAATTGTTACTTTTCCACAATGTTTTCCATTCTGTAGGAAACTGACTTTTCAACTCTTCACCAGTTTGTCTCTTGTGTAATTTTTAGTATTGCCCTTATCGTTTAACCTGATTCAGGTCAACATCATTTACATATATTAAAACTCTATTTTTACCATCTACATCATACGGAGCATATGTCCTGAATGGTCATGGAAATATTTTGTATGGTAAGTGCAAATTAAATTCCTTACCTGTGTATGTAAGCACCTAACAGAGAACTTCCGTAACTTCAGCAAATGCGAACTAAACTTTCCGAATAAATGTCAGAGTTCTATTTATATGCCTACTTATCCATTCAGCATAAAGGTCAGGATCAAGTTAAATGAAGTAAGCAATATTACCGTTATGCCTTTACAGTAATGGGTTAAACCTGCTTAATCAAAAAATATTTGAGCCATGCTCTGTGAAAAGGGGACTTTATGCATCTACAAAAAGTATCAGCTAATGTCAGCCTGCACAGTCTGGGCAGATTAACATGGGTCGAAACTTCATCATTGTAAATTCTGTGCATGATCAAGGACCATTCTACATCCATATCCAGTCAATTGTCAGACTATGAGGATTTTTTGGATCCACAATTCTGTAATGACTTGCTTGGTATCATGCATCACACAGCTTCATTTACCCCTTTTGCCAGAGCATGGCTCAATTATAAAGTGTTCATGAAATAGGCAAAAGAAATATGATGACATCACAAAAATACTATCAATTGTTTTTGCCATTTAACAACCCAAATATATTAACCCATAGAGCGCCGAATAAAATTATCAGATATTTTCATCCCAATAAATTAATACAACCCAAATAACTGCAATTTCATGTTTGCGTTTGTCTATCATGTTTCAGCAAAGCAGACAGTGTAGATCAAAGATCAGGTTTTGTGCAGCCTGATCTTGATCTACACTGGCTGCAATGGTAACTATAGTTGTGAAAGGCACTTTAAGGGTTAATCTTAAACAAAAAAATATCACTCTGCCATTTTAAATTCATATGGGACTCGTCAATCATGCCATTTTTAAAACAGTCATAATCAATTTTAGCATGTACTAGGGGTGTGCTAGACGTGTTCTCCTAGTAAGTCCATTAATCCAAACAAATGGTGGGAATTAAGCATTTTCAGCATTAAGGTGTTACAACCAATGTAAAGACAAACTTTATAAATACAATAGTTTCATTATTTATGGGTGGAAAAGGCTTTACACTAAACACATCCGACAATGATGAATGTAAAGTAAAATCACTATTGATGTCAATTCAAATTTAAGAAAATTCAACAAGTGCACCGCATGGATGGGTAAAAAATTTTGTCTGATGGAAATAGTTAAAACCATATCAGAGAAAAAAGTAGAAAAACAAAATCCTAGAAACACTAACGTTGATTTGCTCTTGACCTGTTTAAAAACAAACAAAAAAACAAGAGGGCCATGATGGCCCTGTATCCCTCCACTGGCTTTTAAAGAAATGCATCATGTGCTAACATCAAAATAAATCACTCTCACTCAAAACTGAACATTTTCTATCCAAAAAAACTGAAATACTCAACACCAATCATGTAATAGTGCAAATTGATAATCAAGGGAGGTTAATGGTACCAAAATACATGTATTTATATATCTGTTAAGGCTGAACTAGAGTTATTTCCCTTGATCTCTCTTCACATATATAGAGGCTTTAGTCATATTGATTCCTTTAGTTTTCAGAGTGTAAGCCCATGTAAAACTTTTGACACACCCTACGCCCCCACACCCGCCCCGCGGGTTGGGGTCAATTTTGACCCCAGGGCTATGATTCGTACAATCTTGGTAGAGGTCTTCTCAATGAGACTGCAAAATTTTGTAACCCTAGGCCTCACGGTTAAGAACAAGAAGATTTTTTGAAGTTTTCACAGCACTAACGTGTGTAAAACTTATGACCCACCAGGATAGGGCCAATACTGACCCCAGGGCTATAATTTGAACAATCTTAGCAGGAGTCCACTAGATAAAGCTAAATGCCAAATCTGGTAGCCCTATGCATTATGGATAGGAACTGAAAGATTTTAAAAGTTTTCACTATATAAGCCCATGTAAAACTTGCAACCCCCCTCCCCTTTCCGGGCAGGGTCAGTATTGACCCAAGGGCTATAATTTGAACAATTTTAGTTGGGGTCCACTAGATAAAGCTACATGCCAAATATGGTAGCTCTATGCTTCATTGATAGGAACTGGAAGATTTTTAAGCCCATGTACAACTTGTGATCCCCAGGGCAGGGCCAGTTTTGACCCCCAGGCTATAATTTGAGGAAATCTGGTACAGATCCACTGGATGAAGTTAAATACCACATTTGGTAGCCCTAGGCCAAATGGTTTCTGACAAGAAGACTTTCAAAGAATTTCAAAATTTGTCAGTTTGTTGCCATGGCAACAAAGTTTTTATTAAAATGAAATTCTTTGAACAAATTCTGAAGAGGGCCAGGGCAGGATCATTTCTGTGAAGTCTCATCAAAATTGGATTGGTAGGTTCAGAGAGGAAGATGTTTGAGATAAAAGTTGACGCAAGCAAGGACCTATGGATGCAGGGGCCAAGACATAAGCTTGTTGGCCTTCAACTAAGTTTTAACCCTTACAGCAAAGAGGAAATAAGATGGGCATCTTCGGGACATTAAATTGAAAAAAAGGAAGAAATTACAGCCTTATAGATATGATTTTGCCAAAATATTTTAAATATTAGCAGACAGTGTACATCCCAGATGAGACTTTGCAGTCAGACCTTGAACGTTACTGCTATTAATATCAGTAAAACACTTTTGAAAACATTGTAGGAAATGGAGCTATCACTTTTGTAACAAGTAACTGTTCTTTTTCCTTGCATGTTTTCCATATCTTTCAAATTTCACATTTTCCTTTATTTCAAATGTTACTACTTTAAGGTACCTGTACTACTTTTTCTGTAGATCCAAATAAAATAATAGTCAATGTAGTACATGTATTCGACTTAACAAAAAGTGTACAAAAACACGAAAAAAAAAGTTATTCAATACAGAAATATACAACATGTCTCATTTTTTTTTTTTTGTAGATTTATACTAATGACAAAATGTTTATGGCCATTTGTAAGATACATTTTTAGAGGTATAAAAACAGCTGACTCTATTGCTTGTACAAATATTATAATCAAACTATTGCACAGTTTTTCATGAAAAATATCAATGGTTTACCACTTATCCCACAACATACTCAAGTCACAACAAACCTTCTTATTACCCAAGCTCTCTACAATATAGATGGTTTTGATTCTTTCACACTTACAGACTTACAATTACACTGTATAAAAAGTATTTCAAGTGTAATGTAATCTTAATATACATAGTAAAATTAGTGTTGCACCCACTGTGTTTTTTATCGCGTTTGATTTTCTGACATGAATGAGATAAAATTGGGTCGAAATTAGAATTTGGCTGCTGCATATACCAACAGACTCGTCTTTTGCCCATAAAATGAACTGAACTGAGGTATCCCTTGACCTCATGGTAAGTGGGAATCTTTTGCCTAGATGTTGCTTTCAAATTTAAGAAAAACGAGAAGCGTTTAAGTTTGGTTAAAACGGGGAATTTAATTTTGAAACAAAACTTACGACAGGTTGAAAGTGACCTGCAGAGAATGGACACACAAAATCAGGCAATATTGCATACTTCCGCCCGGGGCATGCAAAACAGCTTGCAGTCTTTGTCTCACACCTCTCACGAGAGGTTGAAACAGCTCGATCAGTAGCTGCTGCCATGAGGTTAAGGGATACCTCAGTTCATTCCATTTCAGAGACAACAGACTTGTTTGTTCTTGTATACAGCAGCCAGATTCTAATTTCCAACCCATTTCATATCATTCACGCCAGAAAATTAAACACGTTAAAAACACAGGGGGTGCAACACTAATTTTACTATGTATATTAAAATTTTACACTGTATACAATGTATTTCAAGTAAAATGTATCTCTTGAGGTTTACACTGTATACAATTATTTTAAGTAAAATGTGTCTCGTAACCCTTTCCCAAACAAGCCCTGGTTTTCACGCGTCTGCAGTACAAGTCTTTTGAAAACACTGTGGGAAAAGGAGAAATTGCTTGTAACGAGCAATTTCTCCTTTTCCCACAGTGTTTTCTACCCTTTTTGAGACCTTTCTGCCATTTTCATCAAATTTAAAATTGTCGTCTGCAAACTCTTTCAATTTGGACCAGACCAAAATTTGTCGTTTGGGAAAGGGTTAATGTTTACAGTGTATACAAAGTACTTCAAGTGTAAAGTACCTCTCTTAATGTTTACATTGGATACAGTGTATTCCAAGTGTTAAGTTCCTCTTGAGGTATAAACTGTATATAATGTATTTCAAGTGTATTGTATCTCTAGATGTTGACATATCATACAATGTATTTCTAATATATCTAACTGACTTAACCCTTTACTGCACAATGACGCCTTTTGACGCCCCTGGGAAAGAAGCCTTTTGAAAACATTGTGGGAAAAGGAGAAAATGCTGATAACCAGCATTTTCTCCTTTTCCCACAATGCTTTCTACCCTATCAAAGAAACTTTATACCATTTGAGCCACATTGAAATTGTCGTCTGCAAATGCTTTCAATTTGGACAAGGCTATAATTTTGTCGTCTGGTAAAGGGTTAAACGATATAAAGGTATTTTGAATTTAATGTATCTCTTGACATTTATACTGTATACATTGTATTTCAAGTGTAGTTTGAATTAACAGTATACAGTTTAACTGTTATATATCTCTGACATTTGCAATGTATAGAATGTATTTCAACTGTAATACATTTTCTTGATTTTTATACTGTATAGAGTACACTTTTATATATCTATTAATATCTTTGCTGTAGACATTGTATTTCAAGTGTAATATATATCTATGCAACACTGTACTATAAGTGCTACATAAATGAAACATAATTTCTAATACAACTGCACATACTGTTTTGGCCAGATTATCCTAAAATACATCATACAGTGTGGATTTCAGATCACACGGTATGATCTGTGCAGTCCGATCTTGATCTTCACTGATTTCAAAAGCACCTTCAGCTGCCAAGCTTTCCATATCAAATGGCTATAGTACACTATGAATCAACACAGACACATGTATAAAGTATTGCAAGCAATTTTTGCCATTTTAAAGATAAATTTGAGGTATTTATCACAACACAGTAGAATATTTCATCATCCGTAATAATTTGTTAAACTCCTATCCCCCACATCACTTCTCAATGTACATGTGGCAAAGTCTCGACTTCTCATAGGGTTAAAACGAACCACTTCAATCCTATCCACTGATTCCACACGCTCCAAAGTAGGAGTCTCAAGTGGACTCGTGGGAAGAGGAAAATCCTCATGCGTTGGTTCAGAAATGTCTAAAGTGGCCTTTGACCTCCTTTTGTTCACGATGGCAAGTCTAATTATCACAAGGAATAGTAAACATATCACTCCAAATGCAATGCCCAAAACCAAATATAGCACTGCTTTCTCTCTGTTTCCTGAAAGTAATTTGTATAACATTAACCCTTTCCCAAACGACAAATTTTGGACTGGTCCAAATTGAAAGAGTTTGCAGACGACAATTCTAAATTTGATGAAAATGGCAGAAAGGTCTCAAAAAGGGTAGAAAACACTGTGGGAAAAGGAGAAATTGCTCGTAACGAGCAATTTCTCCTTTTCTCACAGTGTTTTCAAAAGACTTGTACTGCAGACATGTGAAAACCAGGGCTTGTTTGGGAAAGGGTTAAACAAAAATTTACTACAGAAAGTTTACTCTTTACTAAGTGACAAAATGTTACAAATTGAAAGCCTCCGCAGACAACAAATGAAACGTGGCTCATATGATAGGGTTTGTTTTTAAAAGGGAATAAAATTTCCCTGAATGTTTTTTTAATGTAGTCTATACTGCAGCTAGGAAAAAATATCTTAGAAATATATGTACATGAAAAGGAATTGTGAAACATTTCAAGAACAACATTGTTGGAAAAGACTCAATCACCGGAAGTGTTATAAGGTTCTATTTTCCTTCAAATTTGCAAAAGCTGCCCACTTAACCCTTTACCACACAATACCGACTTTTAAAAACCCAGAGAAAGAAGCTTTTTAAAAACAATGTGGGAAACGGAGAAAGTGCTGGTAACCAGCCTTTTCCCACAAAGTTTTCTACCCTTCCAAAAACAAATTTAAATCTTTTAGTTACATCACTGATTTTATCGTCTGCAAATGCTTTCAATTTGGACAAGTCTAAAATTTTATCATTTGGTAAAGAGATAATCCTTTACCAGACAATCCATACTTAACAACCATGAGAAAACAGGCTTTTGAAAACATTGTGGGAAAAGGAGAAAATAGTGGTAAAATGCATTTTCTCCTTTTCCCACAATGTTTTCCATCCTATCAAAGACAAATCTCACCATATTAGCAATATTTGTCATCTGCAAACACTTTCAATTTTGACTAGCCTAAAATTTTGTCAAGTGGTAAAGAGTTATGGAGCATAAAAAAGTAACATTTGTATAGGGTAGCAGGATATGTGAGGCATAAACTGTAATATTTGTATGGGGCAATAGGATAAGGTTAGAAAATATCAAACATGCCAACTTTTAATGACCCTGAGAAAGAAGCCTTCTGAAAACATTGTGGAAAAAGGAGAAAATGCTGGTAACCGGCATTTTCTCCTCTTACCACAATATTTTCTTTCCTTTCAGAGACAAATTCCACACTTTGAGCCACATAGAGTGTGTTGTCTGCAAAACCTCACAATTTTGATGAGTCTAAAATTTCGTTGTTTGGTAAAGGCTAAAAAACAACCAGATAATGTTCCATACAGCAGTACGAGGAAAAGAGATCAGAATGCTTGAAATTCAACATTAACTCTCTCTCAGACAACAAAATTGTTTGGACTTTTGCGTAGTGAAAGCATTTGCAGATGACGAATTGAATTTGATACAAGTGTTAAGATTTGTCCTAGAATTAGTAAACACATTGTTGGGAAAAGAGAAAATACTGGTAAGCAGCATTTTCTTCTTTTCCCGTAATGGTTTCCAATGCTTTATTCCTCAGGATTGTTAAAACTTGGAATAACGAGATAAAAGGTTAAACTGAACATATACTTACTGCTTATAAAATTAAATGCATTCAACCAATCAGTGAGAAGTCCGACTGCAGTAGGTCCTCGATACTCAGACTGTGAGTTATTTACACATATAGTGGTCACCTCTGTAAATAACAAGTATACACATAGTCATTGTGTTACAGGAACAGTGTTTACAAATTTCAGAATAAGTTAGTCTTTTATAATCTAAATTCGATGTAAGAATCCCTATTAACCCTTTACAAAACAATCATGTGTTTTAATGACCCCTAGGAAAGAAGCTTTTGAATACATTGCGGAAAGAGGAAGAAGATCCTGGAAAACAGCATTTCTCCTTTTACCACCATGTCTTCTACCATTTCAAAGATAGATCCCATCATTAGATAAAAGTCATGTTATTAAAATTTAAAGCATATCTTCTAAATGTTTTCCTGTATCTCTTGACGTAACTCAGACTAGTCTACAACAAAGATATCTAAATAGAGGATATTTGTCTTTTTCTGTGAAAGATCAAAATTTACTTCATTGAGTGAACGTCACTGGTGATTTTTCATGAGTGGAAATATTACCAATGATGTTCACTCAATGAAATAAATTTCGATCTTCCACTCAAAAAACAAGAGGGCCATGATGGCCCAGTATCGCTCCACTGGCTTATAAATATAAACCATAAAGAGAAGTCTTCACTATATAAGCCCTTATAAAACTTTGACCCCAGGGCTACAGTCGGACTAAATGGGGAATACGTGTATTAGAAGAATAACATGCCAAATTTGGGAGTTCTTGGCCTTATGGCTAGTAACATAATGGTTTCTGAAGTTTTCACTCCATAAACTCATGTAAAACTTGTGACCCCTGGTGCAGGGCCAAACTTGATCCTAGGGCTGTAACTTGGGCCCTCTTTGTAGTTGTCCACTAGATAATGCTATAAATATGCAAAATTTGGTAGCCCTAAGCCTTATGGCTATGTACACCAAGATTTAAAAGTTTTCCCTATATATGCCCATGTAAATCTTGTGAACCTGCCCCCCCCCCCCCAGCATGAGGCCAAATTGACCCCAGGACTGTAATTTGGGCACCTTTGGTAGACCCCCACTAGATCAAGCTAAATGCAAAATTTGATAGCTCTAGGCCTTATGGCTAGGTACAGGAAGATTTTTAAAGTTTTCTCTATATAAGCCTATGTAAAACTTGTGACCCCTGGGGCAGAGCCAATTTTGACCCCAGGGCTATAATTTCAAGAAACATGATAGAGGTCTACTACATAGAGCTACATGCCAAATTTGGTAGCCCTATGCCTTATGGTTTCAGACAAGAAGATTTTTAAAGATTTCCAATATTTTTCAGTTTTGTTGCCATGGCAACCAGAATTTTTGAAGGAATCAAATTCTTTCAAGAAATTCTGAAGAGGACCATGGCAGGATCATTTCTGTGAAGTTTCATGAAAATTGGATGGGTAGTTTCAGAGAAGAAGATGTTTGAAATAAAAGTTAATGCACGGACGGACGCACGCACGCACGCACAACGGACACCGGGCCATGACATAAGCCCGCTGGCCTTCGGCCAGTGGTGCTAACAAGAGGGCCATGATGGCCCTGGGTCGCTCACCTTAGTACAGTGCCTTAAAGGTTTTTCTTTGATTTGACCATGTGACCTAGTTTTTGACCACAGGTGACCAAATTTCAAACTCATATTTCATGAAGACAAACATTCTGACAAATTTTCAAGTCAATTGAGCAAAAAATGTGGCCTCGAGTGCCCTAAAGATATTTCTTTAATTTGACCTAGTGACCTAGATTATGACCCCAGGTGACCCAAATTTGAACAGGTCTTTGGTTATATCAAAAGAAACATTTTAACCAATTTTCAAATCAAATGAATAATAAATGTGGCCTCTAGAGTGCCCACTAGCTATTTCTTTAATTTGACCAAGTGAACTAGTTTATGACCCCAGTTGACCCAAATTCAGACTCATGTGAGATTTTACAAAGACAAACATCTAGTGACCTAGTTTATGGTTCCAGGTGACCCAAATCCAAACTCATCTAGTATTTCATCAAGACAAACATTCTGGCCAAATTTCAGGTCATTTGAGCAATAAATGTGGCCTCCAGAATGCAAACAAGGTATTTCTTTAAATTGACCCAGTGAACTAGTTTATGACCCAAGTTAACCCAAATTAATCTTATGTGAGACTTTATAAAGACAAACTTTCTAACTAATTTTCAAGGCAATTGAGCAAATAATGTGGCCTCGAGAGTGCCAACAAGGTATTTCTTTAATTTGACCTAGTGACCTAGTTTATGACCCAAGATGACCCAATTTTGAACTCAATGAACTTGTTGCGCTTAGATGGGCAAACAAATTTAGAAGAGAATCACTACATACCAAATATCAAAGCTCTACTCCTTCCAGTTTTAAAGAAGAATTTTGAAGTTTTCCTTCTTTGTTCCTATGTTCAAACTTGTGACCCCCGGGGCTGGGCCAGTTTTGACCCAGGGGCATCATATGAACAAACTTGGTAGAGGTCCACTAGGAAATGCTACATACCAAATATCAAAGCTCTAAACCTTCCCGTTTAAGAGAAAAAGAAATTTAAAGTTTTCCTTCTTTGTTCTTATCTTCGAACTTGTGACCCCCGGGGCTGGGCCAGTTTTGACCCAGGGGCATCATATGAACAAACTTGGTAGAGGTCCACTAGGAAATGCTACATACCAAATATCAAAGCTCTACACCTTCCTGTTTAAGAGAAAAAGAAATTTAAAGTTTTCCTTCTTTGTTCCTATCTTCGAACTTGTGACCCCCGGGGCGGGGCCAGTTTTGACCCAGGGGCATCATATGAACAAATTTGGTAGAGGTCCACTCTGAGATGCAACATACCAAATATCAAAGCTCCACACCTTTCGGTTTCAGAAAAGAAGAATTTTAAAGTTTTCCTTCTTTGTTCCTATGTTCGAACTTGTGACCCCAGGGGCTGGGCCAGTTTTGACCAAAGCAGCATCCTTGGAACAAACTTGGTAGAAGCCCACTAGGAGATGCTACATACCAAATATCAAAGCTCTATGCCTTCCCATTTAAGAGAAAAAAAAAATTAAAGTTCCCTTCTTTGTTCCTATGTTTGAACTTGTGACCCCCGGGGCAGGGCCAATTTTGACTCCAAGGGCATCATATGAACAAACTTGGTAGAGATCCACTAGAAGATGCTACATACCAAATATTAAAGCTCCATGCCTTCCTGTTTCAGAGAAAAAGATTTTTAAAGTTTTCCTTCTTTGTTCCTATGTTGGAAATTGTGACCCCTGGGGCTGGGCCAGTTTTGACCCCAGGGGCATCATATGAACAAACTTGGTAGAGGTCCACTAGGAGATGCTACGTGCCAAATATCAAAGCTCTACGCCTTCAAGTTTCAGGGAAGAAGATTTTTAAAGTTTTCCTTCTTTGTTACTATGCTCAAACTTGTGACCCCCGGGGCTGGGCCAGTTTTGACCCCAGGGGCATCATATGAACAACCTTGGTAGAGGTCCACTAGGCAATGCAACATACCAAATATCAAAGCTCTATGCCTACCAGTTTCAGAGAAGATGATTTTTAAAGTTTCCCCTCTTTGTTCCTATGTTTGAACTTGTGACCCCCGGGGCAGGGCCAGTTTTGACCCCAAGGGCATCATATGAACAAACTTTGTAGAGGTCCACTAGGAGATGCTTCATGCCAAATATCAAAGCTCTATGCCTTCCAGTTTTAGAGAAGATGATTTTTAAAGTTTTCCTTCTTTGTTCCTATGTTTGAAACTTGTGACCCCCGGGGCTGGGCCAGTTTTGACCCCCGGGGCTGGGCCAGTTTTGACCCCAGGGGCATCATATGAACAAACTTGGTAGAGGTCCACTAGGAGATGCTACATGCCAAATATCAAAGCTCTACGCCTTCAAGTTTCAGAGAAGATGATTTTTAAAGTTTTCCTTCTTTGTTACTATGCTCAAACTTGTGACCCCCGGGGCAGGGCCAGTTTTGACCCAGGGGCATCATATGAACAAACTTGGTAGAGGTCCACTAGGCAATGCTACATACCAAATATCAAAGCTCTATGCCTTCCAGTTTCAGAGAAGATGATTTTTAAAGTTTTCCTTCTTTGTTCCTATGTTCGAACTTGTGACCCCTCGGGCTGGGCCAGTTTTGACCCCAGGGGCATCATATGAACAAACTTGGTAGAGGTCCACTAGGAGATGCTACATGCCAAATATCAAAGCTCTACGCCTTCAAGTTTTAGAGAAGAAGATTTTTAAAGTTTTCCTTCTTTATGACTATGCTCAAACTTGTGACCCCCGGGGCGGGGCCAGTTTTGACCCCAGGGGCATCATATGAACAAACTTGGTAGAGGTCCACTAGGAGATGCTACATACCAAATATCAAAGCTCTGTGCCTTCTAGTTTCAGAGAAGAAGATTTTCAAAGATTTTGCTTTTTTTTCCTTTTTGTTGCCATGGCAACCAGAGTTGTGGGTGGAATTCAATTCTTTGAACAATTTTGGTAGAGCTTCCCCCAAGGAACATCCCTGCCAAGTTTCATCAAGATTGGCCCAGTGGTTTAGGAGAAGAAGATGTTTAAAGAAATTGTTGACGGACGACGGACGACAGACGACGGACATAGGGCGATCACAATAGCTCACCTTTAGCACGTTGTGCTAAGGTGAGCTAAAAAGTTCTATTTATTTCATGCTCTTTTATTTTATGCTTTTAACCCCATTTCTGTTAGGACTTTCATCAAAATCCAGTACAGTTGTTTTTTTGGTAGTTCCCCATAGGTTAGAAAACATTGTGGGAAAAGGAGAAAATGCTGGTTACCAGCATTTTCTCCTTTTCCCACAATTTTTTCACAAGGCCTCTTACCCAGGGTTATTAAAATTTGGGTTGTGTGGTTGAGGGATAAACATTTTAGCACATAATGAAACATTTTTTTGTGAGTAACAAGGTTTTCTTGAAAGTCGCATGTGACAGGTATACGCAAGCATACCTAATTTTAGCCGTGAGTGGAAGGTGGCCAGGCAAGAAAACGCAGTACCTGTAATTAACCTTTTACCACACAATCCCGACTTTTAACGACCCTGAGAAAGAGGCCTTTTGAAAAAACATTGTGGAAAAAAGGAGAAAATGCTGGTAACCAGCATTTTCTCCTTTTCCCACAATGTTTCTAATCTATCAAAGAAAAATTGCACCATCTGACCCACACAGAGATTTTCATCTGCAAATGCTTTCAATTTGGATAAGGCTAAAATTTTGTCGTCTGGTAAAGGGTTAAGCAAATTGTTTGTTTTTTGTTTTATTAATTCTTTTACAAAAAGACAACATTTTGGTCTAACAAATTGAAAGCATTTGCAGAACAAAAAATGAATTTACATCAAGTGATGATCTCTGTCATTGATAAGGTAGAAAACATTGTGGAAAAAGGAGAAAATGCTGGCTACCAGCATTTCATCCTTTTCCCACCATGTTTTCAAAAGCATTCTCCAGCAGGGTCATCAAAATTCAGGATTATTTGGTAAAAGGTTAATACAGTTAACATAGAAAATTGAGATATTTCAAACAACATTGCATAGTGTTCAAACTGTTGTATAGAATAACCACACTGAAGGTCTTTCAAACTGAAATGGGGGGGGGGGGAGGGAGGTATTTGACCATGGTGAGAGTGGAAAGTCTATCTTCCACGGAGCAGAAACACTCTTTATCATTGTCTTTGTATAAAACTCTGAATTTCAGTACAGGTATGTAACTAAAACTACAAACCGTATTCAAATTTTGTGTCATCATTTTGTACACTTTCTTTTTCTTTGGTTTTCCCTATACTGGGTGGGGGCAGTTTAGAGCCTGCTTGACCTGGATACTGAGCATCTGTAATCAATATAGAATTTCACGACTATTGTAAAAGTGGATAGTCTAAACTTTCGCAAATTACCGAATACTGACTTAACGCATGTTTTAATTTCAGCACAAGGTAATGACCCTGACCCCAAATAATCACAAAAAGAATTTTTAGGAATAAAAACATTGTAAGTAAGGGAGGAAATGCCTGTAAAAGCAATTTCTCCTTTCCCGAGGTATTCTATCTACTTTGATGAAAAAAAGCACTCATTGGTGACGACAAGGGTCACAGTCAACTGCTCCCACATGACTTGTGTCTTGTAAATTATACCTTAATGTAGCTTAAATTTACACTGGTGGATATCTCCATGATTTTTATCCATACACAAAAATAACGAAGATTTCCATGATGCAAACATTTCCCGCTTTAAAGTATATTCAAACTCTTTACCACAAGAGAAAATTTTATAATTTTACATACAAACTGAAAGCATTAACAAATTAAATCTTAAAAAATTCATAAGTCTTCTTTCTTAGGGTCAATAAAACTTGGGACTGCTCTTTACAGGATAAACTCTTTACCAGATGACAAAATCTAAATTGTTTGTAAAAACTGAAGCAAATTTTATGTGTCTCAAATATTTGTTTGTAAAAACATAGTGGGAAAAGGAGACATGCTGAATACCAGTAGTTTCTCCTTTTCCTGCAATATTTTCACAAGCCTTTTCCTTTTCCCTCGGTGCTGTTTAAACAGGGGATTGTATGGTAAAGGGTTAACCCTTTACTAGATAATTCCCACTTTAAATGACCATGAGAGAAAAGCTTTTGAAAACATTGTGGGAAAAGGAGAAAATGCTGGCTATTTGTAAGACCAAGTAAGAGCTGGTATAAGTGACAGGATGGATAAATGTGAAATGAATGAAGTAAAGAAAATGATTTTGGAATGAAAAAGCTATCCAAACTAATGGAAACATTACACAATTAACCCTTTACCACATAGTGCCAACTTTTAATGACCCTGAGGAAGAAGCCTTGTGAGAAAAGGAGAAAATGCTGGCAACCAGCATTTTCTCCTTTTCCCTCAATGTTTTCTACCCTATCAAAGAAAAATTGCATCATTTGAGCCACAATGAAACTGTCGTCTGCAAATGTTTTAAATCTGAATGGGTCTAAAATTTGTTGTGTGGTAACGGGTAAACACAAAGCCTCCTCTAAAAGTATATTGATTTCTGTCTTGCAGCGGACCACTTTTGGAAATACTGTGACTGACAGAGAAAATGCTTATGACATGCTTGTGCAAAGGAATTACTCCTGTCCCCACATTGTGTTCCTATAAAATGTAAAAAATTCACATTCCTTTCTTGAAATATATAACTTTTTCCAGATGACAAAATTTCAGTTTTATCTACTTTGGAAGCATTTACAGACGGCAGATCATATGTGTCTAAAATGACAGGATTTCTCTTTGAAGGGGAAGAAAACAGTGTGGGAAAGGGAGAAAATGCTTATTACCAGCATTTTCTCCTTTTCCCACAATGTTTTCAAAAATCTTTTTCATTGGCATTGGTAAAAGTCACAATTTTGGTAAATGTTTGATTTGTGAAAGAGATAAAAAAGTAACATGTAAAATTCCAACACACCCGCAGGAAAATCTTCTTTCTTCCCAGGCAGCTCCGTATTAGTTATCACTTTTGTATTTGATGTGGACGATATTGAATCTCTATGTGGAATGATTTGACTGGAATTGGGCTGAACTGCTGCACCGTCACTGGGCTCTTTCTTTCTGTCCGACTTCCTATGTTTATGTCTGTGTAATGGTATAAGCACCCTTTTTGGAACTGAAATAGAGTAAAATATGAGCCATATTCTGGCAAAATGGGGTTTAATGCATCTCCGTTATGCAAAATACATATAATGTCATCACATGATGGCGGATCCATAAAGTCCATGTTTTCTAACAACCGACTGAATCATGAGGTGAACTGGTCATTTGACATGCAGAAAATTAGACCAGTAGCAAAAAGTTTCAGCCTAGGACATGATACCTATTAACGCTTAAGCTGCTGAATAAATGAAACGCAAATTTCTACTCAATACTAAAAGCCAAAACATTGCGATTTCAAAGTTGATCTCACCGGAAAGAAAATACCATATCGGACAGTGTAGATCAAAGATCAGACTGCACATTCTGTGCAGTCTGATCTTGATCTACACTGTCTGCAAAAGGTCAGTGGGTTGTGATTAGCAGCTTAACCCTTTCCCAAACAAGCCCTGGTTTTCACGTGTCTGCAGTACAAGTCTTTTGAAAACACTGTGGGAAAAGGAGAAATTGCTCGTAACGAGCAATTTCTCCTTTTCCCACCGTGTTTTCTACCCTTTTTGAGAACTTTCTGCCATTTTCATCACATTTAAAATTGTCATCTGCAAACTCTTTCAATTTGGAACAGTCCAAAATTTGTCGTTTGGGAAAGGGTTAAGGGTTAAGAAATCACATGATCATGGATCCATAAAATCCATTTTGTCTAATAACCGATTGAATCATGTGGTGAACTGGTCCTTGGAAATGCAGAAAATTGACCAACAGCAAAGATTTTTGGACAAGATCAGCCTGCACAGGTTGACTTGGGTCGATACTTTCTGCAGATGCATTAAGCAACCCTTTTCACAGAGCATGGCTCATATACAAAGGTGAAAAGATACACAATAGCATACTGGGATTCAAAGAATGTCTTTTTGTCCTTTTCTACAAATCTATGTTGTGGTCACTCATTCAAACTGTTTCACTACATCAGTTTTAGTGAAAAAATTTTAGGTCATTATCTCCTGTAACAAACTTGAAGCTTCGTTGTCTTCGTTGTTTTAAATAAAGGCAATAAATTTAGGTTCAATGAATATGGTTACCAGCATTTACTTCTTTCCCCACCAAGTCTTTAACCCTTTACCACACAATCCTGACTTTTAACGACCTGTGAAAGAAGCATTTTGAAAACACTGGGTATAGGAGAAAATGCTGGTAACCAAGAGAAAAGTACTATTTCCTTTTCCCTAATTTCAATTTTTCAGTCACATTTATTTTGTTGTCGGCAAATGCTTTTAATTTGGACAAGTATAATTTTTTGTTGTTTGGTTTGTTATTTAACTGTCGTTGAAACCTTGGATTGCATTGTAAAGGCTTAAACACTTTTGCAGATCAAGATTCAGCTGCACAGAGCTTGCAGGTTGATCTACAGTTTACACTGATTTTTACTAGAAATTAACATATTTCTCCAAAAAATATTCACATTGTGTCCACTTTGATACACAAGGTCTGTATTCACCAACCATTCTTGAGAATATTCTTAGGCTTATTCTGGAGAACGGTCTAAATTTGAAAGTAACACAACTTCTGATTGGCTAAACCATTTGGTTTAGCCAATTAGAAGTTGTGTTACTGTCAAATTTAGGAAATCTTGGAGAATAAGACTTCAGAACATTCTTAAGAACAGTTGGTCAACACTGACCCAAGAGCATCCATTTTACCTTTTAACTCTTTCCCAAACAAGCCCTGGTTTTCACGTGTCTGCAGTACAAGTCTTTTAAAAACACTGTGGGAAAAGGAGAAATTGCTCGTAACGAGCAATTTCTCCTTTTCCCACAGTGTTTTTTACCCCATCTGAGAACTTTCTGCCATTTTCATCAAATTTAAAATTGTCATCTTCAAACTCTTTCAATTTGGACCAGTCCAAAATTTGTCGTTTGGGAAAGGGTTAAGGCATATACAAGTTTATACTTACCACATGTGTATACAATATTGAGGTATTTATAAACTCCCGGAGGACATGGACTCCCAAAGACATATTCCTCGGCTTCCACAGTGCATCTCTTCCGCCCGTGACATGACTTCATAAGTTCATCTAGAACATCCTCGGACTGGCAAGCTGAATTACACAAAGCAGAATGCACAATGTATAAATGCATAAAAGTCAAATTCAACCATTTAACACAACATTCCGAGTTTTAACGACCCTAACAAATAGGGCTTTAGAAAACATCATGGGAAAAGGAGAAAATGCTGGTAACCAGCATTTTCTCCTTTTCCCACTCTGTTTTCTACACTATCAAAAGCAAATTCCATCATTTAAGCAACATTTAAACTGCTAAATGCTTTGAATTTGGACTAGTTGAGAATTTTGTCATTTCGTAAAGATCTTAATGCATAAAAGCCTAATGTTAGATTTACCACAAAACAGAAGGTCTAGCCAATCAGACAGCTTGTAAGTGGATAAGGTCAGATCAGAAGCCTGTGGATATAGGGGAATGTCTCTGCTAACTGGTAAGGGATACAGTTTCAGAATAAAACCATATTTGAATGGCATTCAAAATATCTGTGTAAGGAGTAATGAGTTTTATATTCCGACGAGTACATGTAATTGGAGGCTCTAAATTTTAAACTGTCATTAAGAGAATTTGCAGAAAGTTTTCAAATTCAAAGAAACAAGGGTAAAGGGAAACCCTGCAAACTTTGTATATAGTTGATAAGTATGGCATTTAATGCCATTTTCAATATTATTTCTGTTACATTGCCACAGCCAATGCACCTATCCATGTCTTCCTCAAGCACTGTTTACCAGCACTCAGCACAATCTTCTTCCCAAGCTGCTGGCTGCTTTCACATAACAATTGTCAAAACACTGATTAGCAATGAGAGATGTATGAATCCTGTCACACTATCATCAATCCTCCAAATCAAGGCCTGAAAGCTACCAAACCCATTACCAGGACTTGGCTTTGCATACAGAGTTAGATATGAAAAGCTTGGGTTAAAGGGAAGAAAAGCTTGCGAATTTAGAATATAGTTCTGTCAGAGACAAAAGGGTTAAAAATGACCTGGGTCATTTAATCTCACACCCTAATCAATACTGGAGACCTTGTGAACAGAATATTGTCCCTCTATATCGGTCAATATATAAATCCATCACAGGAATCACTGAATCACATCTAGACCTACAAGAGGGCTTATAGAACATCTTGGTAAGGGAGCAAAAAGGCGCTTAACCCTTTACCACACAATGCAGCCTTTTAATGACCCTGGGATCAATTGTATTGATTGTATTGTGTTTAACGCCTTTTTCAACATTATTTCAGTTATACCACAGTGGCCAGTGCACCTATCCATGCTTTCCTGGAGTTTCATTTACCAGTACTCCGCACAATATCCTTTCCAAGCCACTGGCTGCTTTCTCACATCACCATCGTCGAAACAATGGTCAGCGGTGAGAAAGGAATGAATCCTGCTGCGATGACTATCATCAATCCTCAGAAAGAAACTGGCCAAGCTGGGGATCAAACCGGCTTCCTCCTGTTCTCAAGTCCTGTACGCTACCGACTGAGCTACGGGGCTTGGCTAATGACCCTGGGAAAGAAGCTTTTTGAACACATTGTGGGAAAAGGAGAAAATGCTGGATACCACAATGTTTTCTACCCTATCAAAAATAAATTTGCACCATTTGAGCCACAATGAAATGGTTGTCTGCAAACGCGTTCAGTTTGGACAAGGCTAAAATTTTGTCATCTGGTAAATGGCTAATCAATAATATATATTGCCTAAAGATGTGTCAACATTATGTTTAGCCATGATAGTTGAATGAATTCTGTCTTAATGACTTTAATTAATCCCCGGAAAAAGTTTTGACTCCAATATCTGTTAACTCTTTACAAAAGGACAAAATTTTAGACCAGTCGAAATTGAAAGCATTTGCAGACGACAAAAAAAATGTTACTCAAAACTTGAAATTTGTTTTAGGGAGGGTAGAAAACATTGTGGGAAAACGAGAAAATGCTGGTTACCAGCATTTCCCCAAGATGTTTTCAAAAGCTTCCTTTCTCAGGGTCGTTAAAAGTCAGGATTGTGTGGTAAAGACCTAAGTGTCATGAAATTCATGTGTATATCTTTCATTTTTGGCCTAAATCATTATCATCATAAGCCTTATCAGCTGAAACACATCTTTTTCTTATTAACCCTTTCCCAAACAAGCCCTGGTTTTCTCATGTCTGCAGTACAAGTCTTCTGAAAACACTATGAGAAAAAGGAGAAATTGCTCGTATCGAGCAATTTCTCCTTTTCCCACCGTGTTTTCTACCCTTTTTGAGAACTTTCTGCCATTTTCATCAAATTTAAAATTGTCGTCTGCAAACTCTTTCCGTTTGGACCAGTCCAAAATTTGTCATTTGGGAAAGGGTTAAAATATCATTCTAAAAAAAGAAATACAATAAATTGCCCAATTCAAACTACTGTAGTCTTCAAAGGGGTAATTTGTGTGCATGTTTATATAGAACATAATGCAGTTTTACTGAGGATTATACCTTCATTATGTAAGACGTCATGTATGGTTAATAACACAATAAGGACACTTGTGATTAACCCTTTCCCAAACAACAAATTTTGGACTGGTCCAAAGTGAAAGAGTTTGCAGACGACAATTTTAAATTTGATGAAAATGGCAGAAAGGTCTCAAAAAGGGTAGAAAACACTGTGGGAAAAGGAGAAATTGCTCGTTACGAGCAATTTCTCCTTTTCCCATAGTATTTTCAAAAGACTTGTACTGCAGACACATGAAAACCACCTGGGCTTGTTTGGGAAAGGGTTAAGCAGTCCCATGACTTTTCTTTGTTTTTATAAGTATCACAAGTCATTAAATGAGATAACCTAACATGCAACATTACAGGACCTTGGGTCCAAGTCAAACTTAAATCTGACCTCACACTAATAAATGACCATTGACATGGATGGGCTCAACCAGGGTTTGAACTTAATACTTTGGATTACTAGCCATTGGCCTTCCAGCTGAACAATGGCAATTTTCTGTTAGTAGTATACTTCTTACACCTTTACCACACAATGCCGAGTTTTAACAACCTTGAAGAAAAAGCTCTCTGAAAACCTTGAAAAAGCTCTTTGAAATCATTGTGGGGAAAGGAAAAAAAATGCTGGTAACCAGCATTGTCTACTTTTCCCACAATTTAATTAATTGAGTCACAATTATTTTTTTGTCTGCAAAATTAATGCTTTCAATTTGGGTTGTCCCAAAATTTTGTCATGTGGTAAAGAGTTAAATCTCCTGTACATTTAGCGAAGGGAGGAAAAGTCCCCCATTTTTGTCACAAACTTAGAAGCCCACATCCTCACACACTCCAGGAAGCTGGCTAACCTCTACAGGAAGGTGACCCAACCTTCATTTCATGCAGACACTCCCGCCAAAACACACAACAATCCTGCTGAGAATCTTTTTAGCTCCATACCAAACAATGAAACAACAGATTTTCGTACTTGTCCAAACTGAAAGTAGTTTACTAATTTACCAAACAATCACATTTAATGACCCTAGGGAAGAAATCTTTTTGAAAACATTGGGAGAAAAGGAGAAAATGCTGGTAACCAGCATTTTCTCCTTTTCCCACAATGTTTTCTAATCTTTCAGATCAAATCCAATCATTTCATCTGCATTTAATTTGTCATTTGCAAATGCTTTCATTTCCAACCACTCTGAAATATTGTTGTGTGGTACACAGTAAACTTGTTACTTAATGACAAAATCATAGACAGGGCCAAAATGAAAGCATTTGCAGATGACAATTTAAGTGTCGCTATATTAATGGAATTTGTCTTTGGTAGGGTTGAAAACTAGGATTTTCTCCTTTTCCCACAATGTTTTCAAAAATTTTCCTTCCAGGGTCGTTAAAATATGGGGGTTTGTGTGGTAAAGGGTCAAGACAACAAATAGCATAATTATGTCTCAAATGATGAGATTTTTCCTAGAATGGGTATTAAACACTATAGCAAAAGGAGAAAATGCTACTTGGTAGAATTTCCTCCTTTTCCATCTATGAAAACCTTCTTCCTCTCAGTTGTTAAAATGTGTGATTGTTTAATAAAGGGTAAAATATCAAAATATCATGTCTCAATAATCAAACAGTCTCAAGCTATGTTGACTTTACTAGGATATGTGTTATTTGGTCAAGAATTTATCTTTCAAATGCCTATCCCTAATACTTAACAAATTATTTTGACTTTGTACGATAAAGCCTTTACAAAATACCCTTAGAAAAGGAGTGTTTACTTGTAACCAGCAAGCGTTTTTCTCAATGTATTCTACAAAAGCTTGTAATTAGCAGTTAACATTTCCCCCGCAGTATTTTCTGCAAAATGCAATAGCCATTATCTTCCCTTTACATCAAACAAGCTTAATTAATCCTTTACCACATAACCCCGAGTTTTAACGTCCCTAGGAAGGAGAGCTTTTGAAAACATAGTGGGAAAAGGAGAAAATACTGGTAACCAGCATTTTCTCCTTTTCCCACAATATTTTCTACCCTTTTCATATCAAATTATAGTTTTTGAGTCACAATTTATTGTTGTCTGCAAATGCTTTGAATTTCATTTGGTCTAAAATTTTGTCTTTGGTAAAGAGTTAAGTGTTCCTATTTTGTTTGAACTCAGCAATGATTGGTCTTAATAATCCCAAAGTTTAACCCTTTATCGTACAATGCCGCCATTTGACAACCCTGGGAAAGAAGCCTTCTGAAAACATTGTGGGAAAAGGAGAAAATGCTGGTTCTCCTTTTCCCACAATGTTTTCTACCCTATCAAAGAAAAGTTGCACCATTTGAGCCACACTGAAAATTGTCATCTAAAAATGCTTTCAATTTGGACAAGGCTGAAATTTTGTCGTCTGGTAAAGGGTTAATGACCCCAAGGAAGAATGCTTTCAAAAACATTGTGGCAAAGGGAGAAAATGTGACCAGCTTTTATTCCTTTTCCCACTTTATTTTGTAACCTATGAAAGGCAAATTTTGTTTTGAGTTACATTTAAGTTGTTGTCTGCAATTGATTTTAGTTTGGACACTGCTGAAATTTTGTTGTTTGGCAAAAATTTAAATTACTGGTAACCGGTTCAGAATGATGAATTTTGACTCCCTGTGGTGGAAATAAATTACCTCTTTTCTCACAATGTTTGTTTTTTATGAACAGAGTTTTAGTTTCCATCAGACAATCTCCATTGTGTACTTTGTATTCTTTTTAAACCTTTCACAAGAAATCTATAGTTGCCTTTTGGGCCAGTTTAGATCAAGATCAGACTGCACAAAATACACTGTCTGATTTTTAACTTACAGTGTCTGCCTTGCAGAGACATTTTGAAAAAGAGCAACCTTGAAATTATAAACATTCAGGTCTTACTTATAGTTTTTTGGGTTTTATTTATATATCAGTTAGGTAAGCCTAAACTTGAATGTTTGATAATAAAGAAAACAATCAAGCCAACTTACTTTTTTGTAGGGATGAGGTATTGCGCATCATTTCAGGACATTTAGGGTCTCCCACCAGTGTTCGCCCAAACAGTCCTGAGTATATAGCTATTCTTGTAGATTTACTGCATCTTAACTCCAGTTGATCCCCTTCACATACTGTTTCACTAGAAAACTCATCTGAAATAAGAGGAATAAAGGTCAATTATTTTTAGCATTTGTTTTTGAATTTGGGGTTTTGAATCTTAACCCTTTGCTACACAATCCTGAGTTTTAAAGAAACATCTTCACAGCCAGAGAGACAAAACACAGTTTAACTTTGACAGACTGTAGAATAGTTCAAAATTTAGTCAACTGTCATAGATAAATTACCGATATATATGGTGTAATTGTTCAAAAACATATCGGAAATCTTCAAAATCTTCGATTTAAAACCGAAAATGTTACAACAGTGATTTCTTTGATGGCCTCCAGAAAATAAAGTTCACTTTCTATGGGTTGTAATCTATGCAGCCTTGCAACAGTTAGGGGCAACATTTGGCATGAAGATACAAGAATGATCATAATTTAATAAAATAAAGATGAAATGGGTTAAAAACTCGCTGAAAATGAATATAGGTGTATCTTTAAGGACCCTGAGAATAAAAAAGCTTTTGAAAACATTGTAGGAAAAGGATGCTTTCTTTCGTTTCATAGACAAGTTCCATAATTTGAATCAACTATTTCTTAGTCTGCATTATGCTTTCAGTTTGGACATGGTGTAAAATTATTTCAGGTGGTAAAGAGTTCAAGATTACTTTAACCTTTGCTTTTCAGACAGTATAGATTAAGACATGACTGCACAGAACAAGCAGCATGATCTTTGATCTTTACAATCTTATACTTTTTGAGAAATAGTTCAAGAAAACAGCCCTAAAACTCTTGGTCTTTCACCCTTGAAAATGTCTGAATGACTCAAATGCAGGGCCTGAATGCCAGGCTAGTTTGGCTCCTGCATTTCCTTTTACCCAACCATATGATTGCACATTATAGTAAATCAATTTTCACTTATTTCTCATGTGACAGTTACTGTTTCCAGCCAATAATTTATTGAAAGACTAGCATACCTGCAATGCTGAGAATGCCATTTCTGTAAATCTCTGACCTTGAAAGAAAGCCAAGACCCTTAGACTGCAAAGCACACATTTCTTTGTTTTTAGGGCAGAACATATCAAGATCAGACTGAACATGATTTGCTGTATCATCTTTGTTCTTACCATATTATATTCTGATAGATAATCTGGGTAAGCATTCAATACAGTTATGACAAAAAAAAATTAAATAAAAACAAAAACTTGAGTAAAATGTCAGCATTATCTTCCTGAATTGTTTGCGCAAGTTACCCTGTAAAAGATGACAAATCTTTAACCCTTTCCCAAACGACAAATTTTGGAATGGTCCAAATTGAAAGAGTTTGCAGACGACAATTTTAAATTTGATGAAAATGGCAGAAAGTTCTCAAAAAGGATAGAAAACACTGTGGGAAAAGGAGAAATTGCTCGTTACGAGTAATTTCTCCTTTTCCCACAGTGTTTTCAAAAGACTTGTACTGAAGACACGTGAAAACCAGAGCTTGTTTGGTAAAGGGTTAATCTTGTAAACTTGTGCATACTGAAGGTATTTTCAAGATGACAAATTGGATTTGACTAAAATTATGGATTTGTTATTGCAGGGCTGGTTACCAGTGTTTTCTCCCTTTCCCACATATTTCCAGAGCATTCTTCAGAGCTGTAAAGATGTGGGTTTGTTTGGTAAAGTCTTAAAACTTACTTGGCCTGCATTTAAATCCAACTTCTAAATATTTCCTGGTTCCCGGACAGGGATCCTCTTGAAATGTTTCTGAGCTGGTGACCAGATTACACCTCCTTTTATCTTGACATTGGTCCAGCACAACCTGAAAGAAGATTTACAAGTATGCCATTAACCCTTAAGCTGCTAATCGCGATCCACTGACCTTTTGCAGACAGTGTAGATCAAGATCAGACTGCACAGAACGTGCAGTCTGATCGTTGATCTACACTGTCTGATACGGTATTTTCTTTCCGGTGAAATCAACTTTGAAACCACAATGTTTGGGCTTTTAGTATTGAGTAGAAATTTGCGTTTCATTTATTCAGCATCTTAAGTGTTAATAATTTCCTGCTTTTTGGTAGTTTGTCAGGAGATAATAGTGGATTATGGGTTGATAATCTCACTGTTTCGACCAGTGAATTTACCGATTGATGAACTCACTGGTGCAGAACTACCGAGAGCTCCCCTGTACTTTGCCCTTTCAAACGCAAGAGATCTATTTTAGACAGTGATCAAATCCAGTGATCTAAAAGGATTCCACCTTTTCAAAATTGTTTATTAATCCTCAGGTTTACGAGTTTTGTTCATTTTGTTGTGTCATTTCTAAATAAATGAAGGGCACTAATGACATTAAAGCGGATTTTGGTTAAAGTCCCAACAAAAAAGGGTTTTAGAAGCATGAAATAAATATCTTTAGTGGGTTTTTTTCTCTGGTGAAAGATCGATATTTATTTCATCTCTTGAACATCATACGATAACATTTTCACAAGTGGCTGTGCCACTCGTGAAAATATTACTCATGATGTTCACTTGATGAAATAAATTTCCATCTTTGACCGAAAAAACAAATATCCTGTATCTCTTTCCCAAACGACAAAATTTTAGACTAGTGCCAATTGGAAGCATTTGCAGACAACAAATAAACTGTTGCTCAAATGAAGGATTTTCTCTTTGAAAAGGAAGAAAACATTGTGGAAAAAGGAGAAAATGCTGGTTACCAGGGTCTTTAAAACATGTGATTGTTTGGTATAAAAGGGTTAATTCATCACCACCTGAAGCAAATTTTATATAGAAAACTGAACTTTCACAGCTTCAGATAGAGGGAATGATTTTGATTTCAAAATTGAAAATATTAATCACTCTCCACTATACCCTATGTTATAGGTACTCATTAGAATCGTCTCATCAAGATGATTCTAATGAGTTTCCACAACATAGGGTTTGGAAGAGAAATAATGGATTTAGCATACTATCATTCCCTCTTATCTGGAGGTCTGACTTTATCGTAGACTCACCCACAATGAAAGCCTTTACAGATGACAAAATCAAATGATGGGATCTGTCTTTGATAGGGTAGAAAATATGAGAATGGAGAAAACGCTGGTTACTAGCATTCTTTTCCCCTTTTCCAACAGTGTTTTCGAAGCCTTCTTCCTCAGGGTTAAAACAGACACTGTAAAGAGTTAATATACCAAAACTTGTCAACCCATGAGGCAAAAGGAGAATTTGCTCATTAGTGCTTTCATAGAAAACAGATATCACTATACTCCTGTACCAAGCAATAAAATTTTAGACTGGTCCAATTTGAAAGTATTTGCAGATGACAAATAAAGTGATGCTAAAATGATAATTGCTGTCTTTGTCAGATAGGACAGAAAACATTGTGGAAAAAAGGAGAACACAACGTTTTCAAAATCTTTCTCTTTCAGGGTCATCAAGTTGGGTCATCAATGTTGTGTGGTAAAGGGTTGAAGTCCATGGCTACAAAAATGTCTTTGTTCAAGGGGAGATAATTTTTATGCCTAGAAGAATCTGAAATTTTATCTTGCACAATGATAGCTTCAAATGTTTGGGAGAAATTCAGGACAAAAAGATTGCTATCTGTATGCCCAAAGATCGATGGACAGACAGATAGAGGCTGATTCAAGTATACTCTGAAATAATTTAAGGGGATTAGAACTTAGGAGAGGGATGTTGCCTCAGACAGGTATTTAACTCTTTACCAAATGACAAAATGTTGGACTAGAACAAACTGGAAGCATTTGCAGACAAATTAAATTAAATGTAGCTCAAAATAACTGATGATTTCTGTCTTTGATAGGGTAGAAAACATGTTTGGAAAAGGAGAAAATGCTGGCTACCAGCATTTTCTCCTCTTCCCACAATGTTTTCAAATGCCCAAAGGGACATCAAAACTCAGGATTGTCTGGTAAAGAGTTAAGGAAAGTGTTACAGCCATTTCTGCGAAATTTCTAAATTATCTGAGATCACAAAAAGTAAAGAGTTAAGGAAAGTGTTACAGCCATTTCTGCGAAATTTCTAAATTATCTGACATCACAAAAAACAACCTGTTTACAGATCCTCTATACTCTTTATATCTCCAAGATAAACCCATAACCAAACAATCACAGAAATAACCCTTTGTGACCACGCAATCCTGAGTTTTAACGACCCTGATAAAAAGGACTTTTGAAAACATTGTGGGAAATAGAGATAATGCTGGTAACCCACAATGTTTCTGCACTTTTAGAGACAAAACTCATTATTTGAACTGCTTTTTGTTTGTTGTCTGCAATCGCTTTCAATTTCGAGCAGTCTAAAATTTTGTCGTCTGGTAAAATGTTAAATGACCCGAAGATATAAACGATTTTCAAAACATTGTGGGAAAAAGAGAAAATGCTCACTATTTTCTCTTTTTCACACAATGTTTTCTATGCTTTGAATGAGAAATCCCAACAATAATATGTCACATTTAATTTGTTCTCTGCAGAATTCTGCAAGTTTCAATTTGGACAAGTCTAAAATTTTTCTTGTCTGGTAAAGAGTTAAATTTATTTCAAGCCGCTGTGCACAGAGATTGTTTTCAATGTAAAACATCTAAATAGAAAAGCAAAAAAACTCAACAACCTGAAAACAACTTCAAAAATTATTATCAGATATCAGTTCTTTTATAGAAAAGTTATTAACTCTTAAGCTGCTGAATACAAGAAACGCAAATTTTTACTCGATACTAAAAGCCAAAAGATTGCAGTTTCTAAGTTGATTTCACCAGAAAGAAAATACTGTATTGGACAGTGTAGATCAAAGATCAGACTGCACGTTTTGTGCAGTCTGATCTTGATCTACACTGTCTGCAAAAGGTCAGTGAGTCGCGATAAGCGGCGTAAGGGTTAAGTATTTCTTCCTGTTTCATAAAGCGTGGTTTAGGAATTGTTCTTCTGAACAGAAAATTTCAACCTATTTACTGATTTGCTCTTAAGTTAGGCCACTGACAGCCCTATTTCCAATATTTCTGTGTTTGTATGATCACCAAGAATAACTCTTTTGAAAACATTAGAAAAGGAGAAAATGCCGGAAACATTATAAGAAAAGGAGAAAATGCTGGTGACCAGCATTTCCTTTTCCTGCCCACAATGTTTTCCACTCTTTCAAAGACAAATTTCATTCTTTAACCCTTTCAGCACCATAGGCGAAAACAGGGACTTTTGCGGACGGCAAAGATCAAGTTCAGACTGCACGGAACGTGCAATCTGATCTTTGATCTGTACCGTCCGCTTAATTAGTCAAGCCCCTATGATAAAAATCTTTCTGGGTCTCTGTGGATTGCATTTACAGCCACCAAAAGAAGTAGAGTTTATTTATTTGGCGCCGAAAGAGTTAAGCCACATCCAAATTTTCACCTGCTAGTTACCAGCATTTCTCCTTTTCCCACAATGTTTTCTAAAGCCTTCTTCTCCAAGGTCATTAAAATCTGGGATTGTGGGGTAAAGGATTAATCCTTAAAGCGCCTTCCACTACTAGAGCCGCCTTTGAAGCCAGTGTAGATCAAGATCAGACCGCACAAAACATGCAGTCTGATCTTTGATCTACTCTGTCCGCTTTGCTGAATCACTAGACAAAAGGCACTCATTAACCCTTTCCCAAACAAGCCCTGGTTTTCACGTGTCTGCAGTACAAGTCTTTTGAAATCACTGTGGGAAAAGGAGAAATTGCTCGTAACGAGCAATTTCTCCTTTTCCCACAGTGTTTTCTACCCTATTTGAGAACTTTCTGCGATTTTCATCAAATTTAAAATTGTCGTCTGCAAACTCTTTCAATTTGGACGAGTCCAAAATTTGTCGTTTGGGAAAGGGTTAAATTGCCATTATCTAGGACTTATTCTAGAATGAAAAATGTCCTCTGGGTTTATTCAGCGCTTTAAGGGTTAACTCTTTATTACACAATCCCGAGTTTTAACAACCCTGACAGAGAAGGCTTTTGAAAACATTGTGGGAAAAGGAGAAAAATGCTGATAACCAGCATTTTCTCCTTTTCATACAATATTCTCTACACTATCAAATGCAGAAAAAAATCATTTTAGCATCCATTAAATTGTCGTCTGCAAGTGCTTACAATTTGGTTCAGTCCATGATTTTGTAGTTTGGTAAAGAGTTAACCCTTTCCCAAACGACAAATTTTGGACTGGTCCAAATTGAAAGAGTTTGCAGACGACAATTTTAAATTTGATGAAAATGGCAGAAAGTTCTCAAAAAAAATAGAAAACACTGTGGGAAAAGGAGAAATTGCTCGTTACAAGCAATTTCTCCTTTTCCCACAGTGTTTTCAAAAGACTTGTACTGCAGACACATGAAAACCAGGGCTTGTTTGGGAAAGAGTTAAAGCAGAAGATTTATGGTGCATCAGGCTTACATCTGGCAAATCTTCCTGTTTTTGTCATAGAGTGCATGTGGGCATGCTAGAATTCGATAAATCTGATAACTCCTATCTCTTTCCGACCTACTGTTGATCTTGAAAATATACCATAAAAATTTTGCTTCTCTACAGGGGCTGTTGCCAAAATAATCATTGCTATTATAGATTTAATCATGAAAAAGAAAAGTGTATCCATTCCTGCGCATTTCTACAATTACAATTTTCTGTGTTGTATTTACAGTGAAACTGCCAGTAATGATACGGTTTAGAGTTTTATATTCAGTCTGTAAAAGACACAAAAAACAAATGAGCCATGCTCTGGCAAGAGGGGGGCTTAATGCACCTTATAACGCTCCATTACGCATTAAATCAATCAAGCCATCACATAATTATGTATCCACATATACTGTTTTTTTTTTTAACCCTTTCCCAAACGACAAATTTTGGACTGGTCCAAATTGAATGAGTTTGCAGACGACAATTTTAAATTTGATGAAAATGGCAGAAAGTTCTCAAAAAAGGTAGAAAACACTGTGGGAAAAGGAGAAATTGCTTGTTACGAGCAATTTCTCCTTTTCCCACAGTGATTTCAAAAGACTTGTACTGCAGACACGTGAAAACCAGGGCTTGTTTGGGAAAAGGTTAAACAATCCACTAAATCATGAGGTGAACTGGTGCTTGGACATACAGAAAATTGACCAGTAGCAAAAGGTTTCGGTCCAGCTCAGCCTGCGTGGGCTGACCTGGGTTGACACTTTTCAAAGATGAATTAAGTGCCCTTTTCACAGAGCATGGTTCAAATGTAATTGCAGCAATTTTAACTCTCAGTGTGCCAAATAAACACAATAGATAATCACAGTCAGCTAAAATGTCCCAAATCGATGCAATTTAACCCTTTACCAACCAATCCCGAGTTTTAACGATCTTGAAAAAGAGCCTTTTGGAAACATTGTGAGAAAAGGAGAAAATGCTGATAACCAGCATTTTCTCCTTTACCCACAATGTTTTCAACCCTGTCAGAGACAGAAATCATCACTTGAGCTACATTTATTTTGTCGTCTGCAAATGCTTTCAATTTGGTCTAGTCCAAAATTTTGTCGTTTGGTAAAGAGTTAAAGGCTGCTTTATGTCAAAGTATCTCCATTGAGCAGACAGTGTAGATTTAAGATCAAAAAACATGTTTTGTGCAGTCTGATCTTGTCTGCCAAAGCATCTAGTCATATTAGGTACTTAGACGGTATTTGGCTCATTGCTAAGGATGACATTGTATATTCCAGATTAAGCTACAAGTTTTGTGCATCTAATCTAATCTTAAGGCCCGGTCCCACTGGCCGATGGACACAAAACGTATGCAAAAAGGACACAGCGGACGAGCAAAATTTCGGGGGTGGCTCCATCCATTTTCATCTGCTCCAGAAATGGACAAAAATGGCGAAAATTTGCGAAAATAGAACGGAAAAGAACGGACGTTGGTAGTATGTAGTGGGGATGTTAACCCTTTCCCAAACGACAAATTTTGGACTGGTCCAAATTGAATGAGTTTGCAGACGACAATTTTAAATTTGATGAAAATGGCAGAAAGTTCTCAAAAAGGGTAGAAAACACTGTGGGAAAAGGAGAAATTGCTTGTTACGAGCAATTTCTCCTTTTCCCACATTGTTTTCAAAAGACTTGCACTGCAGACACGTGAAAACCAGGGCTTGTTTGGTAAAGAGTTAAACGGATGTTCATCAGAAGCCTAGCGGATGAAGCGGATGCACCACATACTCCTAACGGAAACAAAGGGGATGCCGCGCTGATGTATATCGGATGCAAACCGTTGACTGCGCATGCGTGGGGTATGAATTGCATCCGCTCCGTGGATAGAAAGGGATGCAGCACGCACGCAGTCAGCATAAAGCGTAAAGACATGCTGGCGGCTACATCCATACATCTCTACTACATCTTCTCACGATCCATTCTCGGACCCACACAGCTCTTGGACGTCTCCTTCTGTCTAAAACTTGATACAGTCTGAACAGGTTGTGGTTCTGCTGTTGAATGAGTGCAGCTATAATATCGACTCTTTAATCATCCATGGTGGAGAACAATTGATGATGTTGAAGAACAAGACCAAGGGTAATGAGGTCTGTACACCACTGTTGCTCGACTCATACTGAGATCCAGATGATTTTCTCTTCCTTTTTATACAAAATACCGGTTGTCCGCTAGGTGTCCATCTACATACTCTAGACATACTACAGACATCCTAAATATACGAGATACATCCTGAGATACAAGGGCTTTGTCCGTTTTGAATATTTTATTTACGTGATGCATACGCTTACATCCTTTCTATTTCTGTGCTACTTACGATGTATAGACGTTCCATGTACCTTATCTTTCCCCCCTCTTTCCGTTTTCAGCTGCAGCGGATGTGAGTTGCGAGGATGCCCAGAGGATGCAGAGAGGATACAGCGGACATTTAACGGATGATAACGGACATAGAACGTTTGTTGCTCGTATATGTCGCAGATTACATCATACACGGCGGAAAGTTCATCCATTCTAAAGGTTTTGTGCAGCTCAAAACTTTTTGCGCGGATGAAATCACAGTGGATGGATGCTCGATGGAAAGAGTGTATGAAACACATATGCAATGAGTACACAACAGATGCATAGCATTTTCCAACGGATGGCAACATTTTTTTACGTTTTACATCCTCTTTGCATCCGTAAGTGCAGTGGGACCGGGCCATTAGCTTATCAAAAAGGTATCTATTATAAGCAGTGAAAGGTGTTGGTAGTGTTCCCCCTATTCCACTGAACTCATGGTGCTTCTCGAAAATCTTCCAAATAAGACGCAGAAGCACCAACATTTGCAAAATCTTTGGACTAATGTGTTTCAAGTACCGGTACGCTTAGAGAATGCTACAATAGTGATCTCGCTGCACTGGTCACGATCCTGACCCACTGTGGTTGCCCTTCTACGGCGCTTGAGGTCTTTCCAAGCTGCTTCTGCAAAGCTTCCACTACGGCACCGGATTTCAGGCTATGTTTACTCTATGCTTACTACATTGCTGCTACAACCTTGCCATGACCTAAGCACTGGAGCTGTGCTTCTGTTGTGCTGTAAGAATGTTCCATATAAAATTATAGAGCTTTAACTGCTTTGGCAGCAGCTGACTATCAGCCTTCGAAGAAAATCAATCAATTTGTTCCATAAGATGTTAAACAGTGTGCAATTATGTACAACAGATTGATAAGGATGGTTGCTGAGACATATTAACCCTTTCCCAAATGACCAATTTTGGACTGGTCCAAATTGAAACAGTTTGCAGACGACAATTTTAAATTTAATGAAAATGGCAGAAAGTTATCAAAAAGTGGAGATAACACTGTGGGAAAAGGAGAAATTGCTCGTTACGAGCAATTTCTCCTTTTCCCACAGTGTTTTCAAAAGACTTGTACTGCAGACACGTGAAAACCAGGGCTTGTTTGGGAAAGGGTTAAGCCAAATGGAGAAGGAGGGCACAAAGGTTCTGGGTCTGTCCATGGTTGTCTGCAGAGCAAAGGTTCCAATGTAGTTATCATGACCATCTTATGACTCAAGATGGAAGACAGCACTTCATTTTTCAATTATATGAGAATGGAGCCTCACATGTTTGATGAGATCTTGCCTAGAGTTGGTCCTAGAATTCAGAAGAATGACACCAAATTCATGAAAGCAATTAACTTTTTATTACACAATCCTGACTTTTAATGACCCTGAGAAAGAAGCCTTTTGAAAACATTGTGGGAAAAGGAGAAAATGCTGGTGGCCAGCATTTTCTCCTTTTCCCACGATGTTTTCTACCCTTCATAAAACAAATTTCATTGTGTTTCAGTCACATTTATGTTGTCGTCTGCAACTACTTTCAATTTGGTCTTAAATTTTGTCGTTTGGTAAAGAGTGAAACCAGGACCGAGGCTAGACAGATATCTTAATGCTAATGTTGAGATGAGCTGCACTTGCTCTATGTCACTCGATCTGGGGCTACGATACTGCTGCAGTCACGAATTTCTTGTTGTGCCTTTACTGTGCTTTTGTGGCGCTTTGAGTCTATGGCGATTCAGCTACATGAATTTTGAGCCAGGTCAAAAAAAGAGCCCTGAAGCGGCAATCATGAAGCTTCCAATACGCTTTCAAGAAATTCTGAAGAGGACCATGGTAGGATCATTTCTATGAAGTTTGGTCAAAATTGGATGGGTAGTTTCAGAGTTCTAAGAAAATGGTTGAAATAAATGTTAACGCACGCATGCACTGACCCACACACTACGGACACAGGGCCATGACATAAGCTTGCTGGCCTTCAGCCAGTGGAGCTAAAAATTATGTGAAACGGAGAAAATGCTCGTAACCAGCATTTTCTCCTTTTTCCACAATGTTTTCTACCCAATCAAGGAGAAATTTCATCATTTGAGCAACCTTTAAATTGTCATCTGCAAATGTTTTCAATTTGGACTAGTCTAAAATTTGATTGTTTGGTAAAGGGTTACATCTTTTAGTGCTATTTAATTATATAAACTTGACCTCTTTTGAATACTGAAAGTGTAATCAACAGAAACTCAGGAAGACTTTTATCAATACTTGGTCTAAACAAGCAGTATAGATCGAAGACTACAGGTTCTGTGCAGTCTGATCTTGATCTCATGTAAACATCAGAAAGCCTCTTCTATGGCCCTGAAAAGGGTTCATTCGAGATCAGGACTGTCTTGTGTAGCTTAGTGGTAAAGAGTAGGACTCGTAAACTGTAGGCTCCCAGTTCAAGCCTCACTTGAACCACTGGGTTTTGCAAGGGAGTGCACAAGGGAAAGACACTTCAGAGCCCTAGCCCAGCACTGGTGAAATCCAGCAACAGATGAATAAGCGAGCTGTCTCAGTAGTACGACCAAAATGATGTTTAAAGCACTGCTATACACCATTTAACCAATCAACCACTATGATTCAAGATTAACCCTTTCCCAAACAAGCCCTGGTTTTCACGTGTCTGCAGTACAAGTCTTTTGAAAACACTGTGGGAAAAGGAGAAATTGCTCGTAACGAGCAATTTCTCCTTTTCCCACAGTGTTTTCTACCCTTTTTGATAACTTTCTGCAATTTTCATCAAATTTAAAATTGTCGTCTGCAAACTCTTTCAATTTGGACCAGTCCAAAATTTGTCGTTTGGGAAAGGGTTAAATGTCAGCAATGACTTTACTCAATCTTTGGACAAAATCAAGGAGTCCAAGGCATCAAACCTCACAAACTCATTGTACTAAAATGACCCACTATGACTTGGATTCCCTTTTTGAAACAAAGCCAATTAACTACTTGTATGAATGGAATTTACCAAATAGTGTATAAACTGTTTGTCTGAAATAACAAACAGGTGCGGTAAATATTTAAAATGTTAAAATTTGAACCTGTGGAGATACCACAGGCATTGAGACAAGGAGGATGTACTTTAAACAATTAACTGGGCTGTACTTTAACCCTCTACCACACAATCTCAAGTTTTAAAATACCCGGAAGAGAAATCATTTGAAAACATTGTGAGAAAAGGAGAAAATGTTGGTTACCAGCACTTTCTCCTTTTCCCTCAATGTTTTCAAAAGCTTTCATCCTCAGGGTCATTAAAAAGTCGGGATTGTGTGGTAAAGGGTTAACAATAACCGGTACTCCTAGTTTAAGTTTCTGCTACTATTAGATCAAGTGAATTCATCAAGTGCAAAATGAATGAATAGGCGATTTTCAGTTAAATACACAACATACAAAAAACCCAGATATTCAACTCTTTACCAAAAGACAAAATCATAGACTGCCCCAAACCGAAAGTACTTGCGGACAACAACATAAATGTGACCCATGAATTGAAATATGTTGGTGAAAGGGTAGTAAACTTTGTGGGAAAAGAAGAAAATGCTGGTAATCAGCATTTTCTCCTTTTCCCACAATGTTTTCAAAAGGTTTCTTTCTCAGAGTCGTCAAAAGTCAGGATTGTGTAGTAAAGGGTTAAAGGAGCATAATTTGGCTACATTTCATTACTGCATGTTTTTTTTTAGAAAATCTTGACAAAGATTGGTGATTTTCACTTGCATGCAAAGATGGCTTCACAACCACAAACAATACATAAACGAAACACAAGGACTTGTCCAGTTTCTCATATTTTTTTGTGTAAAATTTTCTATTCTGTTAGTGACTGGGTAGCTGTTATAGCATATCAAGCAACAAATTCATTTTGAATCCATAACAATAACGGGATGCTTCAACAACTCAGTTGGTAGAGTCGCTGAGCTATGGTTTTTCAGGTCATGGTTCAAATTTCAGCTGAAGCAATTTCTTCTTCAAGGTTTTTTCCCCCCTAAACTAAGAATAAGTAGTCATGATCTTATGTTTTTTCCAAGTATAATACATGTATTAGCTTTCTGTCAATATACTTTGATAGTTATCTGCCCCTTAGTGTATGGGTTCCCCTTTTGACAGTTAACAACTTGTCCACATTTAAGTAAATATCCTCAGTAATAACAGATACATGTATTATAAAATGTCAAAGTCAGCAGACGACACAGACACCAACAACACAGACAAACAATGCCAGGGCAACAACAATATCTGGATGTTTTTTTCTAAAACAGCTAAGCTAAAAATGGACAAAATTGTAGGAAATGAAGGCAAAGCTGTCAATCGGCATTTTCTCTGTTTCCCACGATGTTTTCAAAACACTTCATTCATAGGGTTGTTAAAAGTCAGGATTGTTTGGAAAAGGTTAATTCTAG
The DNA here is from genome assembly GCA_945859785.2 of Tridacna gigas. Classification (NCBI taxonomy): domain Eukaryota; kingdom Metazoa; phylum Mollusca; class Bivalvia; order Cardiida; family Cardiidae; genus Tridacna; species Tridacna gigas. Next base: position 13,101,905 of record OX244031.2, on the reverse strand, counting down.
AGAATAAACTGAGAATCCTAATAAAATTACACTAGACTAGAGGCGCTTGAGCGCCTGTATCGCTCCACAGGCCTGATATTTCTATAATGGCGAAAAGAAGTTTTTAACAATTACCATTCAATCCTGCATTTTAGCTCACTAAAGAAAAAAGGTATGGAAAAAACTTGTGAGAAAAGAAGAAAAAAATGGTAACCAGCATTTTCTTAGTTTCCCACAATAATTTCTATCCTTTTTTATATATGTCTTACTAATTTGAAGATATGTTGTCTGCAACAGGTCCTTTCACAAACCATTTTGGGTGGGGAAACATCAAAATATAGAAAATATGTCTTTCTCAGGGTCGTTAAAAGTTGTGATTGTGTGGTAAAGGGGTAATCTAAAAGAACAGCTAGGAGGGCAAATGAATGAATGTTATAGCAATATAGATCAACTTACATCAATACACCAGATAGAATGAAATATGCTGGCATACAATGAACACCTAATCCCTAATAATCAACTTTTCACAGTTAGAATGTCTTCTGTGGCAAACAACACAAAATGGTCTACAAATGCATTTACATAAATCAAATATCCTGCTCCAGGGCACAGATTAATTCTGGTGTACTGAAGTTGTGGGATCAGTTTGACTGGGTAACATTAATGCCTTATCACAAATGTAAAGCCCTGTCCCACTGTGTACCAGGTCACCAGGATTTACACCCCTTCTCTGTCCACTCTGCATTTACTCATTAGTAGGTCAACAAACCTTTACCAGAACTAATAAAAGTGCAGAGGTTCTCTTGTTCTATATCAAAAGGACTATAAAGTACCTACAACATGGGGGTTTTGTTATTAAAATACTTTTTCTTTTTTATCTTGGCATGGTTACTCAGGCTTAGTAATAAGGCAAAATTGAAAAGCTCAAGTTGTGAAAGGTGCTCAAGCTTTTATCTTATTTATGGCCAGTGATATTTCATTACTAGTACTAACTAATAGCATATCATTGGAGTAAATTGTGATCTTAATACCAAGGAAAATGTGTGGGCTTAAATAGGACAGCCCTGACTAGGTCAAGTCAATCCAATTTTCTTCCTTTTTCTTTGTTAGTCGATAAAACTAACACAATAAATAGTTTTAGAGAAGAACATTTTTTTGAAATATAAGCCTTGTCTATAAAAAAATGTGTTTTTAGGTGTATCATTTTTTTAAAAGGAATTTGGTATACAACCACCATAGAAACAATTTGGCAGACAACCACCATAGGAACTTACCTGCAAAACAACAATGAAATCCAATGAATAGTTTTAGAGAAGAAATTTTTCAAAGATTTTACTTTATACCATAAAAGGAAAATGAGTCTCCCATAAAAGCCATGTTTTTTGACAGATCATTTTTTTTTAAAGGAATTCTGTAAACCTGTATCTAAGGAACATTCCTGCAAAATAATAATGCTATCCAAATAGCGGTTTGGGAGGAGAAGATTTTTAAAGGTTTTTTACTTTGGTTGCCATGGCAACCAGAATTCTTCATGGAACACAATTATTTGAAGGAATTTGAAAGAGGACCACCAAAGGAACATTCCTGTGAAATTTGGTAAAAATCCAGTCAATAGTTTCTGAGGAGAAGTTTTTTAAAGAAAAAGTTTACGGACGCACGCACGGACGAACGGACGGACGGACGGACGGACGCACGACGGACACAACGCCATGACAATAGCTCGCTGGCCTTCGGCCAGTGGAGCTAATAAACCAAGGCTAAGGTCATTCAGTGTCTATGCAAGATAATTTCTTCTGTACAAAGAGCCAGACCTGCAACAGAAACGTCTACAATCAATATAAATGACTTACCAAATATAGAAAGAACCAGTAGAGCCTAATCCAATCCATGACGAGATGAATTAAGACCTAATGAATCTCACCCACCACATCAATCAAATGAAAACAGTTGTCTTCATCACTGCTTCTGTCTAAAACATATAACCTCATTCAAAGTGGTTCGGGCTAACATAATTTTTCAAGTAACAAATATATCTACAGTTTTATCCGTAGCTCTTTATCAAACAACAAAATTTTAGACTAGTCCAAATTGAAAGCATCTGCAAACAACAAACTAAACATAGTCCCAAATACTAAATATGTTAATAATTGGGTTAAAAACACTGTCTGAAAAGAAGAAAATGCTGGTTACCAGGATTTTCTCCTTTTCCTACAATGTTTTCAAAAGCCCTCTCTTTCAGGGTCGTTAAAAATCATCATTGTGTGCACAAAGGGTTAATTGAAATATTTCTGTGTTTTAATGACCCTAAGTCAAGACGACATTTGAAAACATTTTGGAAAAGGAGAAATGTGACTGGTAACAAGCAAATCTTTTCTAACTTTTCAAAACATCAATCTTAAATATGTTAACTACTCAAGGATGTTCATTTTACAAGAACATTTTCATAGTTTGGCATTTGATGAAGTTATCTATTGATAGAAATTTCTCCTATGCCACAATATTTTCAAAAGAGGGTCTATCACAAGACAAGAAAAGTTGACTGAAGGTCATTGTTGCATTAGTGACTTGATAATTGCCTCTCCAGAAAGAACCAACGAAATTTCAAAACAAGACCACCATTAAATTTTTGCTCGGCCCTAGCAAGTTTCTTGTTACTTAGAAATGGAGGAGAGCAATGAAGGAATGAAATCAAGGTGCCAAAAAAGATAAAAATCTGGGGAAAAAAATTACCAGAAATTATTCCACTGGTTTACCCTTTACCAAAAAATCCCGTGTTTCGACAACACCAAGGAAAAAAGGTTTTGAAAATTATTTGGAAATGCTGGTAACTAGCATTTCCTCCTTTTCCTATAATGTTTTCTACCCTATCAAAAACAAATTTTATCATTTAAGCAATGTTTTATTTGTCATCTGCAAATGCTTTTAAAATGGAAGAGTCTAAAACCTTGTTGTTTGGTAAGAGTTTAAAGACTAGGGGTCACCTTCACATTAAATTATCACTATATTTCCTCATAGCACACTGAAATTATATCATTTTTCAAACAATTTACAATAACACTCCCTTTTCATCAAATCACATGAAACATTTCAAAATACAATGATAAATTGATCGAAATTTTTGAAATCCTATCCACTATTATCACAAAACCACTGACAGGTAACAACAGTCAGCAACTCTCTTCTGCTCATGAATGAACTCACTGGTTATACCTCATACAGACAGATCTGTAGCATGACTTTTAACTCTTAACCCTTTACCACACAATCCCAAGTTTTAACGACCCTGAGAAAGAAGCCTTTTAAAAACATTGTGGGAAAAGGAGAAAATGCTGGTAACCAGCATTTTCTCCTTTTCCCACAATGTTTTTCACCCTTCCCAGGACAAATTTCATTTTTTCAGTCACAATCATTTTGACGTCTGCAAACGCTTTCAATTTGGACTAGTCTAAAATTTTGTCGTTTGGTAAAGAGTTAAACTGCTAAATAAATGAAACGAAAATTTCTACTCAGTAGTGAAAACCAAAACATTGCAGTTTCAAAATTAATTTCACCGTGGAAAGAAAATACTATATTGGACAGTGTAGATCAAAAATCAGACTGCACGTTTTGTGCAGTCTGATCTTAATCTACACTGTCTGCGAAAGGTCCGTGAGTCGCGCTTAGAAGCTTAAGGGTTAACCCTTTACCAAATGACAAATTTTTAGACTGGTCTAAATTGAAAGTATTTGCAGACGACAGATTCAATATGGCTCAGATAACTGAACTTGTCACTGAAAATAAAGGAAACATTGTGGAAAAAGTAGAAAATGCTGGTTACCAGCAATTTCTCTTATTCCCACAATGTTTTCAAAAGCCCTTTTCATCAGGGTTGTTAAAATCAAGATTTTGTGGCAAAGGGTGGAAAAAAAAAACATTATGTCAAATGAAAAGATGGCTACTTATGAGCATTTTTTTCATTTGTCACACTGTTTTCTTAATTGTATATTATATGTGTATATGATTGATTATTTTTATCTAAATTGTAATCGGTCACCATTTTTTCTTACCCCCACCCCCTTTTCCTCCACCAAATCTACTTATAAGAGTCGAAACTTGCAGCATGAGGGAAAGGAGAAATACTATTTTAACCTATCTCACAGTCTAATTTACATTAATTAATGTCTCATTTTATATCTTAATTCATGCATCAGCATGTCCTAAAATACAGCTTTAAATGTGAAAACACAAAAGTCAGCAGTGCATTGTTTTAACTTCCATGAAATGTTTTAGTCAGTTCTCTCATTTCAATGTATTCAAACACCAACAACTGTATTTGGGTGGCAGTTTGGGAAAAGGGAGTTAATATGCCCTCATCAAACAATTTCGAGTTTTAATGACTCCTAGGAAAAGTACTTTTTAAAACATTGTAGGAAAAGGAGAAAATTCTGGTAACCAGCATTTTCTCCTTTTCCCACAATGTTTTCTATCCTTTCCAAGAAAAATTTCCTTATTTGTGCAACATTTAGATTGTCGTCTGCAAATGCTTTCAATTTTGACCAGTCTAAAGTTCTATTGTTTGGTACAGAGTAAATGCATCTTCATGGTGCATTGTCCTAGGCAAGTCACTGCATTATATAATTTTGTTTAAAATCTGGCGGAATCATAAGGTAGAATGGTCCTTTGTCATGCACAAAATTTGACGATTGCGAAAACTTTGGACCCAGGTTGGCCTGTGTAGACTGCACAAACTGACACGGGTCAGTACCTTTTGCCGATGAATTAATTTAACCCTTTACCAAACCACAAAATTTTGGACTAAACCAAATTGAAAGCATTTGCAGACGACAAATTTAGTGTAGCTTAAATAGTGATTTATGTATTGGATAGGTTAGGAAACATTGTGGGAAAAGGAGAAAATGCTGGTTACCAGCATTTTCTACTTTTCCCACAATGTTTCAAAAGGCTTCTTCTTAAGGGTCGTTAAAAGTCGGGATTGTGTGGTAAAGGGTTAAACAACCTTTTCACAGAGGATGGCATCTTGTGTGTTACTTTACTAAATAACAAGCTTTTGCACTTGATCAAATTGAAAGAATTTGAAGATAATATAATTGTCTTCAAATTTAAAACAAATAAGTTATTATCCTCCCAAAAAGCTGATTTGTGGCCAGAGTTTGTATCCACTAACCATTCTTAAGAATGTTCTTGGTCCTATTGTCCAGAATTTTCAAAATACGAAAGTTACGCAACTTCTGATTGGCAAAACCATTTGGTTTAGCAAATCGGAAGTTGTGTTACTTTCAAATTTGCAACTGAAAGTAACACAACTTCCGATTGGCTAAACCATTTGGATTAGCCACAAATGGTTTAGCCAGTCAGAAATTGTGTTACTTTCAAATTTAGAAAATCTTGGAGAATAAGACTAAGAATGTTCTTTTTACAGAATGATTGGTGAACCCAGGTTATACAATCGAACCTGTCTGCTGCTGATAACTGCAAGAGATAACTTTCAAAAATACTTGGGCTATTTTTCAACAAATTTTATTTTTGACTGAAACAACAAATTGCCATTTTCTCTCATTTTCTCTTCCTTCATGATCAATAATGTTTCTGTCTGTAAATATCATACTGAAGGTTATGGATAAAAGAGTGAATGGCCCACTCCTTGGGACACATTCAATAACAGTTCAAAAGTTTTATTCACATTTTTAAACCTTTACCAAATGACAAAATTTTGACCTAATCAAAACTGAAAGCATTTGCAGACGACAAATTTAACATAGCTCAAATGACAGAGCTTGTCTTTGAAAAGGTAGAAAATATCATGGGAAAAGCAGAAAATGCTGGTTACAAGCATTTTCTGCCTTTCCCAAAATGGGATGGTGCGGTAAGAAGTTAATTCCAATTCTAGCCATTTGATTGGCCCAGACAGTACATCTTGGCCAATGAAATAGCTAGCTTTGGAAATTCAGAATCAGAAGTATAGTTAAATGAACCCTTCACCACACAATCCCATGTTTTAATTACTCTGAAGATAAAGGTTTTTGAAGACATTGCGGAAAAGGAGAAAATGCTGTTAACCACATTTCCTCCTTTTCCCACAATGTTTACCACCTTTTCAATGACAGAAATCATCTTCTGAGATTCAATGGCTCTGTTGTCTGCTAAAGCTTTAAATCTGAGCGCGTCCTGAATTTTGTAGCTTTGTAAAGTGCTAACCCTTTACCACACAATCGCAAGTGTTAATGACCTAGAGGAAATGACCTTTGGAAAACATTGTAGGAAAAGGAGAAAATGCTTGTAACTAGCATTTTCTCCTTTTCCGACAATTTTTTTCCAACCTGTCAGAACAAATCCAATCATTTGAGCCACATTCAATTTGTCATCTGCAGTTGCTTTCAATTTGGACCAGTCTAGAATAATGTCATGTGGTCAAGAGTTAACCGTTTACCACATAATCCTGACTTTTAATGACCCTGAGAAAGAGGCCTTTTGAAAACATTGTGGGAAAAGGAGAAAATGCTGATAACCAGCATTTTCTCCTTTTCTCACAATGTTTTCTTCCCTGTCAAAGAAAAATTGCACCATTTGAGCCACATTAAAAATGTCGTCTGCAAATGCCTGCAATTTTGACTAGTCTGAAAATTTTGTCATCTGGTAAAGGGTTAATAAGTGAATATGGACCCAAAGTAGGCTTGACATACCAAAGGACTGAATAAACTTGTACCTTAATGTTCTTTGGTATCTTTACCCTTTCCTTAAATAAGAATAACAAGAGGGACATTGGCCCTAAAGCGCTCACCTGAGTAAAGTCATCTACAGTTGATAAAACTGAAGAGATCCTGTTTTAAAAGCCAATGAGTGTTAAGTGACCTACCTTTTGACCCAACATGACCAACTATCGAATTTGTCCAAGATATCATCAAGACAAACATTCTGACCAAGTTTCAGGAGTATCAGGCTAAAAATGTAGCCTCTAAATTGCAAGCAAGGTTTTTCAAAACTTTGCCTCAGTGACCCGCTCTTTGACCTGTCATTAACCAATTGCAATCTTGTCCAAAATTTCATCAAGACAAGAGTATCAGCCAGAAAATGTAGCCTCAAGAGTGCACACAAGGTTTTTCAAAGATTCAGCCCTGTGACCTTCTTTTTGACCAACCATGACCCAATTTTGAACCTGTCCAAGATATCATCAAAACAAACATTATGACCAACTTTCAAGAGTATCAGGCTGAAAATGTAGCCTCTAAAGTACACACAAGGTTTTTCTATGATTAAGCATAGTGACCTATTTTTTGACTCGACATGACTCAGTTTTGATCTTGTCCAAGATTTTATCAACACAAACATTCTGATCAAGTTTCATGAGTAAGTTCTGAGTGAAAATATGACTTCTAGTGTGCAGGCAAGGTAATGTTACCAAACACACAACAGACAACGCACGATGGACGACTGACACAGCACAATCACAAAAGCTGACCTTGAGCACTTCGTGCTCAGGTTAGCTAAAAAATAATTCATTCAAACTACTGGAAAATAAAAACATTTCTAGAAAATGGCAGATATTGATTATCAACATATTGTTTTATCCGTAGAGCTAGACATGAAAATATTCAGATATATGCAGAAGTTACATATTTAACCCTTTACCACACAATCACATTTAATGACCCTGAGGAAAAATGTTCTTGAAACCACTGAGGGAAAAGAAGAAAATGCTGGTAATCAGCATTTTCTCCTTTTCTCACAATGCTTTCTACCCTATCAAGGACAAATTTCGTCATTATTTAAATTTGGACCAACCCTAATTTTGTTGTTTTATAAGAAAATAATTATGTGTTGAATTTCAACAGCTCTTGACTTCAGGCTCATCATAAAAGGTAAAATGGGGAAAAAATGAGCCATGCTCTGTTAAATGGGGACTCAATGCATTTGCAAAAAGTATCGACCCACATCAGCCTGCGCAGTCTGTGCAGGTTGACATGAATTGAAATCTTTTGCTACTGGCCAATTTTCTGCATGTCAAAGGACCAGTCTACCTTTTGATACAAACGGTTATTAGACAAAATGGATTTTATGAATCCATAATTATGTGATGTCTTGCTTGGTACAATGCATTACAGAGATGCATTAAGCCCTCTTTTCACTGAGCATAGCTCGCACGCACGACACTTTTCCAAATAATCAAAAACTTTAATCTTTAAAGACAATAAAATTTTGGACTCAACCAAATTGAAAACTTTTCCAGACAACAAACTAATACTGTTCAGATTTTTTTTCTGAAAGGACAGTAAACATTGTTGGTATAGGAGAAAATGCTGGAAAACACCAATGATATTTTAAAAGCATTCTCTTTCACGGTTAAAACTCAGGATTGTGAGGTAAACAGCTAACAAACCTGAAGAAGAAGGCTTTCTGAAAACAAAAATAAAGACAAAATGCTGGTTACCAGCATTTTCTCCTTTTCCCACAGTGTTTTCGAAAGCTTTCGCAGTCAGGGTTGTTAAAACTTGCAATTGTTTTGTACAGGATTAAGATCAAGATTCCATCAAGAAATCTGGAAGAGTTCCACCAAGGATGATTTAAGCTAGACTGCAATGAAATTGAACAAGCAGATTTATAAACAAATGGGTAGGTCTCTGGCAAAAGAGGGTTTAACCCTTTACCACACAGTTTTAATGACCCTGAGGAAGAAGCCTTTAGAAAACATTGCAGGAAAACAAGAAAATGCTGGTAACTAGCATATTCTTCATTTCCCACAGTATTTGCTTCCAATCAAAAGATAATCTCAATTTTTTATTCATCTTTACTATGTCGTCTGCAAATGGTTTCAGTATAGACACATAATGAAAGTTTGCCTCTTGATAAAGAGTTTGCACATCTCTGTGATACATTATATCAAGTGAGTTAAATCACATAATTATGGATCCATAAAATCCATTTTGTCTAACTACCAACTGAATCATAAGGTAGATTGGTCCCTGGACATGCAGAAAATTGACCAATAGCAAAAAGTATTGATGGAGGTCAGCCTGCCCGGACTGCGCAGGTGATCTGGGTCAATACTTTTTGCTGATGCATAAAGTCCCATTTTCACAGTTCAAATATTTGTAAGGTTTTTCCAGTTTAGTTGCCAGGGCAGAATTCCATGGGGGAATCTTCAAGGAAATGAATTCTCTGGAAAACTTTTAACTCTTTACCACACAATCCCGAGTTTTAAGAACCCTGTGAAAGAAAGCTTTTGAAAACACTGTAGGAAAAGGAGAAAATGTTGGTAACCAGCATTTTCTCCTTTTCCCATAATGTTTTCTATTTGGTTTAAGGCAAGATTTATCATTTGAGCCACCTCTGATTTGTCGTCTGCAAATGCTTTGAATGTGGATACATCTAAAATTTTGTCGTTTGGTAAAGAGTTAAAAAGGACCATGGTAGGTCAGTTCTGTAAAGTTTGGTTGAAACTGGTTAAGTATGGAGTAAATAATTATGGATATATAGGCACTGAACCATGACATAAAGTCAAAGGTCTTCGGCATGAATCTAAAAAAAGTTACTTCCCTTTGATCATACCGGTATATGACTTGACTGGATTATGCAGAAACTGAGACATGCCAACTGTCCAGAAGCCATTTATAATTTCATGGTGGCTCTAAAGAAGGGATTTGTGTATGAACGGTTGAAAACACTGCAGGAAAAGGAGAAAATTATGTTTATCAGCATTCTTGTCTTTTCCCCAACATGTTTTGAAAAGCAAACTTTCTCAAGTCGTAAAAAAATGGAACGGCCTCATAAAAAGGAAAGAAATGGACACATTTCTAAAAGTGCCTTCTGCTTCAGAAACATTATCTTTGATTCCATGATATGATACCTTAACCCTTTACCACACAATCCCAACTTTTAATGAACCCAAGGACACAGCCTTTTCAAAACACTGCAGGAAAAGGAGAAAATGCTGGCAACCAGCATATTCTTCATTTCCCACAGTGTTTGCTTCCAATCAAAAGATAATCTCAATGGTTACCAGTATTTTCTCCTTTTCCTACAAAGTTTTCTCCCCTTAAAAAATAACATCATTGAGCCACATTCAATTTGTCATCTGCATAGACTTTCAATTTGAACTTTTGCTTTGTGGTCTGGTAAACGGTTAAATCTAGATACACAAGAAATTTAGTAATATAAACCCTCAAGAACAGTTTAACCCTTTACCACAGAAGCAAAATATAGACTTATCCAAACTGAAAGCATTTGCAGACGACAACTTAAATGTAGCTCAAATGATTCAATTTTGTCTTTGATAGGATAGAAAACATTTTGGGAAAAGGAAAGAATGCTGGTTACCACCATTTTTCTATTTTTCCCACAATGTTTTCTTTCCTCAGGGTCATTAAAACTCTGAACTGTATCTGTAAACCTAAAGAGTTAACCCTTTGTGAGAGTTCTAAACAAATGAAATGGCTATAATCAGTCATGAAAAAGACCTAAATATTGAAATTTCTAAAGGATGTCCTGCCTGAATATTTCACAAAACAGCAGACAGATAGATCAAGATCAGACTACATATTCCATGCAGTTTGATCTTAAACTTCACAGACTCTGAAAACTATTGATGGTAACAATATGCTAAGACTAAATGACCTCAGTCCCAGAGATGGGTATGTTTCTCATCTAGAAAACAAGGTGCCAGGTCACACTGGTGCAAAAGGATGCATGGTGCCCCATAAAAATGATAAGGCGACTTCAACCCTTTCCTTCAGTGAAAATTTATGCATAGTTTTTCCGCTTAGCTGAATGCACTGACTTTTGAACTGATTTTACTCTATACCACAGGATCTCGACTTTTAACGACCCTGAGAAAGAAGCCTTTTGAAAACATTGTGGGAAAAGTAGAAAATGCTGGTAACCACAATGTTTTCTGCACTTCCCAAAACAAATTTCCATTTTTCGGTAACATTTATTGTGTCGTCTGCAAATGCTTTGAATTTGGACCAGTCTAAAATTTTGTCGTTTGGTAAAGAGTCAATTAATAAATTTTGTGGAATACTCATGCTTCCAATTTGGACAAGTCTAATATCTGCTGTCTGGTAGAGAGTTAACCCTTTACCACACAATCCTAAATTTTAACAACCGCAAAAAAGAGGACTTTTGAAAACATCATGGAAAAGTAGAAAATGCTTGGAAGCAGCATTTTCTCCTTTTCCCACAATCTTTTCTATCCTTACAAAAGCAAATTTCAATTTTGAAATCATATCTATTTTGTTGCCTGCAAAATTAATGCTTTCAATCTGGACAAGTCTAAAAGTTTGTTGCCTGGTTATGACAACCCTTTAGCAGACAACAACATTTTAGCCTTGTCCAAATTGAAAGCATTTACAGAAGACAATTTCAGTGTGGCTCAAATTGTGCAATTTTTCCTTAATAGGGTAGAAAACATCGCGGCAAAAGGATACAATGCTGCTTACAAGCATTCTCTCCTTTTCCAATAATGTTTTCAAAAGGCTTCTTTCCCAAGGTTGTTAAAGGGCGGCATTGTGCTGTAAAGGGTTAAATGGGAAAGAACTGACCCTTAGAGCACCAAATAAACACTGTGGACATTCAAAGTTTATGATAGTGACTAACAACTGAAATTTCAAGGCAGTATATATAAGGATAGACATAATTTGTAAAGCAGACAACGTGCAGATCAAAGATCAGATTGCATGCTTTATGCAGTCTGACCTTTATCTGTACAGGACACAAAAGCAAATATTGTTGTGAAAAGCCCTCCAAGTCTTTAAGCGACCATTTAACTCTTTACTAGAAAACAAAATTTTGGACTTCTCCAATATTTAATGTATTTTTGAACGACAAATCATACATGGCTCGAATGATGAGATTTGTCTATGAAAGGGTTAAAAACATTTTGGGAAAAGGAGAAAATGCAGGTTACCAGCATTTTTCTCCTTTTTCCAGAGTGTTTTCAAAAGCCTTCTTCTTAAGGTTCATTAAAACTCTGGATAGTATGGTAAAGAATAAAAGTCTTGGTTGTGGATATAAAAGTAGTCTGGCAATAACTTGGACTTCATTTATTTCTTCCTCTCCCTGATCTACTGTACCAAATCATTCCCTCATAATAGACACATTTTAGCAATCTGCAGCAGAAAAACTTTGATTCGTTTCTTTGCTTGTAATGGAGTTTAACCCTTTACCACACAATCCCGAGTTTTAACGACCCTAACCTAATGGGCTTTTGAAAATATAGTAGTAAAAGGAGAAAATGCTGGTAACCAGCATTTTCTCCTTTTCCTACTATGTTTTCTAACCCATCTAAAACAAATTCCATCATTTAAACCACGTTTAAATTGTCGTCTGCAAATGCTTTCAATTTGGACCAGTCTAAAATTTTGTCGTTTGGTAAAGAGTTAACTCTTTACAACACAACAAAATTTCAGACTTGTCCAAATTGAAAGCATTTGCAGTCAACAAAACAAATGTGTCTCAATTATTAAAATTTGGTTTTGGATTATGACTGTAGAAAACATTCTGGAAAAAGGAGAAAATGCTGGTTACCAGCATTTTCTCTTTTTCCCACAATGTTTTCTAAAGGCTTATGTTACTGGAACATTAAAACTCAGGATTGTGTGATGAAGGGTTAAGGTTGTTTTAATAGCTTAGGTCTTATCACTGCAGTCAGTGCCCCTACGCATGTGTTTCCCCAGGCTTTCTCACACCGGTACTGACACAACTTTTTTTCTATAGGCCACTATCTACTTTTCTCACATGCATCAGAGGTGAGAGGCAAAAAATCGCCCAAAAGAAAGTTTGCTTCATCTGGGAGACGAACCCCCCACCACGAAGTTATGCTGGTTACTAGTATTTTCTCCTTTTCCAACAATGTTTTCTATCGTATCACAGGCAAAATCTGTACTTTGAATTTGGACCAGTCTAAAATTTTAAACTGTGTTAACCCTTCACCACACAATCCTGAGTTTTAACGACCCTGAGGAAGCAGCCTTTTGAAAACATTGTGGGAAAAGGAGAAAATACTGGTAACCAGCATTTTCTCCTTTTCCCACAATGTTTTCTACCCTATCAAAGACAATTTACATAATTTGATTCACATTTCAATTGTTGTCTGCAAATGCTTTCAATTTGGACCAGTCTACATTTTTGTCATCTGGTAAAGGGTTAAATTGAAGTAAAAATTAAAGTTAAATTGTGCTAAGATAAGATTTGAATCTGTACCAAGCAACACAACTTTTAGATTTGCCCATTTTGAATGTATTTCATAGAGACAAATATGGCTTTAAAGATGAGCTTTGTCTTTGAGAGGGTAGAAAACACAGACTTACTAACGCATTTTCTCCTTTTCCTGAAATGTTTTCAAAAACCTTCTTCCTCAAGGCTGTGTTCTTTAACAGTGAGAAATGAAAACTTGCATATGAAGAAATGAGTCAATATAGATCTCAAGATTCTACAAGAAGGCAACAAGTTCATTCAAAACTTTTGAACTGAAAATTACAGCATTTCAATGTCAAAATTACCTCCCTTTACCATCAATCAATCACACACCCTTCTCTGTCAGAAAGACGTCCATATTTTTTTTTCTATTCTGTGTATCATTTGTTCGCTTATTTCATAACAAATTCAAAATGAATTCAATTCTTGCAACTTATATGGCCATTTTAACCCTTTACCAAACACCAAAATTTTGGACTTGACCAAATTCAAAGCATTTGCAGATGACAAACTGAATGTAGTTCAAATGATGAAGTCATTGTGGGAAAAGGAGAAAATGCTGATAACCAGCATTTTCTCCTTTATCCCACAAGTTAGCTGCATTTCTTCCTTTTCCCACAGTGTTTTCAAAAGGCTTGTTCCTCAGGTTCGTTAAACCTTGGGACTGTGTGGTAAATGAATAATGATTTTTATTACTGCTCACTGACACCTAAAGTCAAAGGGGCACATGAAAGAAATACAACTTGTAAAATGATACATATATGTATCATCTTTCAACTGTATTACTTTTCATCAAGTATAAAGGAATTTGTAAGTGCACATTTGCAATGACAGCATGCGCCAATGACACTATGCAGTAGCACAGTCTGAAGTCAATCTGTGATTTTCAATACCCTTTCAGTTGTTAAACCCTTTACCAGACAACATTTTTTTTGACTTTTCGAAACTGTAAGCATTAAATTTTGGTGATGAGCTATTTTTGAATGTGGTCCAAATGATTGGATTTGTCAAAAAAGATAAAAAAAACATTGTGGGAGAAAGAGAAAATATTGATTACCAGCATTTTCTCCTTTTCTCACCATGTTTTCAAGAACCTTATACCTCATTAAACAAAGGCCTGTTTGGTGAAGAGTTAATAAGAACCATTCAAACTCATTTCAGTACGACAAAAAGCCATTACAAACCAAACATAACCATGACACTAAAAATACTGTGCGATAAGGAGCAAATGCTTACAAAGAAAAGCAAGTGCTTCTTTTACCATGCTGTTTTCATATCATGCCTACTGGCAGGGGATGTATCATACAAAAGTCACATATGAACTCTGGGGTCCTGCATGGCTCAGTGCTAAAGTGTGGGACTCAACCTGGAGGTCCCAGGTTCGCACCTCACCTGATCCACTGGTTTTTTTGCAGGAGTGTCCATGGAAATGACACTTCAGAGCCCTAGCCTTGTACGGGTGAAACCCAAGAAATACATGAATATGCCAGCTGTCACCATGCTATGACTGAAATAATGTTGAAAGCGGCGTAAAACAACATTCAATCAATCAATCAAACACATATGAACTGCAACGAGGCATGCTTCTGAACACAAATTTGAAGCTGATCACTTCCTAAATAAAGTTGACAGGTGACTGAGGGAAAAAACTGTTTGTTAACAAGCTGTTTTTTCCTTTTGCCACAGTGTTTATAAGTGGTCTGCTGCCTTACAAAAACATTCACCTGCATGTTGTATCATGTTATAAAATATTTTGCCTTAACTTGACAGTTATTATCATGTAAGAGCCACAAGGACTGATGCTCTGACAGAAACCTGATGTTTCTGTTAACCCTTTACCACACAATCCCAACTTTTAACAACCCTGAGAAAGAAGCCTTTTGAAAACATTGTGGGAAAAGAAGAAAATGCTGGTAACCAGCATTTTCTCCTTTTCCCACAATGTTTTCTACCATTTCTACCATTTCAAAAGAATATATCAGTTTTTAAGTCACAGTTATTTTGACTTCTGCAAATGCTTTCAATTTGGACTAGTCTAAAATTTTGTTGTTTGGTAAAGGGTTAAAAGCCAATCAAAAGCACCACAGCAAATGGAATCAAAAGAACAAACTTAACCCTTTACCACACAATCCCGACTTTTAATGACCCTGTGAAAGAAACCTTTTGAAAACCTTGTGGGAAAAGGTAACCAGCATTTTCTCCTTTTCCCACAATGTTTTCTACCCTTCCCAAGACAAATTTTAATTTTTCAGTCACATTTATTTTGTCGTCTGCAAATGCTTTCAATTTGGACCAGTCTAAAATTTTGTCGTTTGGTAAAGAGTTAAAGAACTTGCATTATAAATATATAACTTATGGTCAAGACCTCATTTCCATCCAAAAAAAACATCAGGCTGATAACAAACAAATGCCTCATTTCCTGCTAAATATTTACACATCAAATGATTAGTTTAAGAAATAGGATAAAAAACATCCTCTGTTCATCAACAATTTATAGTAAACCATGACTGTGTCCAACTCTTCATTTCTAACTCTTTTTAATAGCCCCTTCACGGGCAAAGACATTTCATTCTGCCCATCATTATACTTGTATTTACAAAATGTAATATATCAGAATCTCAAAATTCAAATGGCTGGCAAATATGTCTTGCTTGTGCAAGTTAATTTCGCCATCCTATACATGTACATACAGGATATTTGTTTTTTTCGGTGAAAGATCCAAATTTATTTCATCTTGTGAACATCATCGGTAATTTTCATGAGATGAAATAAATTTCGATCTTTCACCGAAAAAAACAAATATTCTATTTATAACATGCTTCCAACCCCTATTTTGTTGGAACTCTTTATCAAAATCCAGTATAGTTGTTTTCGGTAATCCCTGTCGCGTACCCCCCTCTCATAACAACGCATTACAATATTATGTAAAGAGCGAGAAATATAGCGTAAATTATGTCATTATTTCCCTCCATTTGAATGGCATGCACTGATTACCTAGGAAACTAGTGCGCAGGAACTGAGTACTGTTTCCGCCTTTAATTGAAGAGTTAGACAGTATAAAATCGGTATTTTCACTGGTTGTAACCATGAAATATCAAACCATAATCCACCATTATTTCTTGATTAACTACCAAAAAGCATGAAATAATCAGACTTATTACGGTATATCTTTTATTATTCTTTTCACCCTTTACCAAACAATCCTACACTTTAACTCTTTACCACACAATCCCGACTTTTAACGAACCTGTGAAAGAAGTCCTTTGAAAACCTTGTGGGAAAAGGAGAAAATGCTGGTAACCAGCATTTTCTCCTTTTCCCACAATGTTTTCTATCCTACCCAAAACAATTTTCAATTTTTCAATTACATATATTTTGTCGTCTGCAAATGCTTTCAAGTTGGACCAGTCTAAATTTTTCTTGTTTGGTAAAGAGTTAAACACCCCAAAAAGGCTCTGAAATCATTATAGGCAAAGTAGGAAATGCTGGCAACAAGCATGTTTTCTTTACTAGAATAATACTCATTTGTTTGCAGTGCATCTTCTGAAATAACTATTAATTAATCACTGGTGTTTAACTCTTTACCAAACGACAAAATTTTAGACTGATCCAAATTGAAAGAGTTGCAGACGACAAAATAAAAGTGACTGAAAAATTAAAATTTGTTGTGGGAATGGTAGAAAACATTGTGGGAAAAGGAGAAAATGCTGGTTACCAGCATTTTCTCCTTTTCCCACAATGTTTTCAAAAGGCTGCTTTCTCAGGGTCGTTAAAAGTCGGGGTTGTGTGGTAAAGAGTTAAAGTTAGTGCGTAATGCCTATCCTGCTAAATAAGTTAAATAAAACTGTCAAGACAATAGTAAAAATATGAACGTTGCTATTTCAAAGTTATTTTTGGGGGAGAAATATCTCCTTATCGGAGCAGTGTAGATCCAAGATCATACTGCACATTCTGTGCAGTCTGATCTTGATCTACACTGTCTGCAAGAAGTCAGTGAATCGTGCTTAGCAGTCTAAGGGTTAACATAGGACAAGACATACTACAGGTGCAATATTCACCAAACATTCTAACCATCATTCCAATTCTGATTTCCAATACAAGCAATACGATTGTATCACTGTCAGACAGAATACCTCAGCCAATCTATCGTAGGTATTTAGAACAAGACTGACAAAAGTATATTGAATATGACAACCAATGGCTATTTTCTGAAGAAAGTTAACCCAGCTGACAATTCCATCATAGGAAAAAGAGCCCAATTAGAGCCCAATTAGAGCACTGTCAAAGTTGCTATTGTCAAGTATGTCTCAGCAAAGTTGACAGTGTAGATCAAAGATCAACCTGCACATTTTGTGCAGTCTGATCTTGATCTACATTGGCCGCAAAGGCAACCATAGGAGTGAAAAGCGCTTTAATCCATTACTACACAATCCCAAGTTTTAAAGCACCTTAAGAGCAAGACTTTTGAAAACATTGTGGGCAAAGGAGAAAATGCTGGTAACCTGCATTTTCTCCTTTTCCCACAATGTTTTCAGTACCCTATCCATAACAGAAATCATCATTTGAGCTACATTTCATTTCTCGACTGCACATCCTTTCAATTTGGACCAATCTATAATTCTGTCATTTGGTAAAGAGTTAAGAGTTAAGAGGTTTCTTACTTTTAAAGAAGTTGTGGCTAGACAGTCTGTATCTTCTGAGAGGGCTGACATCTTTAATCTGAGATAGTTTGGGCTACCAACATTTGGAGGACACATCTTTGTACTGGAAACTTGGCGGCCATACTGGGCAGACACAACACTTATCAGCATTCCACGTGGGCAGGACATTTTCATTGGCTCCCCGTCACAGCTTGCTTCTCGGAAGATTTGTAATGACCTTGACAATGAACCTGTAAATTGACAACGAAAAAATGTCAAGAAAAATCCCATCATATTATATAACAATACATGACCTTGAAAAATCTTTTATTTTTTTTGCTGTATAACTCTTTACCAAACGACAAGATTTTGGACATGTCCAAATTGAAAGTATCAGTGCAGACAACAAAATTAATGTGACTGAAAGTATTGAAATTTGTATTGGAACAGGTTGAAAACATTGTGGGAAAAGGAGAAAATGCTGGTAACCAGCATTTTCTCCTTTTCCCACTATGTTTTCAAAAGGCTTCTTTCTCAGGGTCTTTGAAACTTGGGATTGTGTGGTAAAGGGTTAACTCTTGGTTGAATCTAAAATTCTGTTGTATGGTAAAGAGATAATTAACTCTTTACCAAATGACAAAATTTTGGACTTGACCAAATTAAAAGCATATGCAGACGACAAATATATGCAAAATTTAAACGATAAAATTTCTGTCTTTCATAAGGTAGAAAACATTATGTGAAAAGGAGAAAATGCTGGTTACCAGCATTCTCTTCTGTTCCCCCAATGTTGTGGAAAGCCTTCTTCTTCAGGGTCATTTGAACTGGGGTTTGTGAAGTGTAGGGTTAACTTTTGACCAAATGAACAAAATTTTATACTTGTCCAAGTCCAAAGTGAAAGGACTTGCAGACAACATAAAAAATCAAATGAGGAAATGAGGCTCATATCAAGAGATCTGTCTGTGATAGGATAGAAAACATTGTGGGAAAAGGAGAAAATGCTGGTTACCAGCATTTTCTCTTTTTCCCACATTGTTTTCAAAAGCCTCCTTCAACAGGGTTGTTCAATCTTTGCATTGCACAATCACTTTGGTCTTTCTAGATTTAATAATTATATCTGTTGGGTATACTAGTATTAGGGGCTTTACGCTCTTTACTATACCACAAAATTTTAGCCTTGTCTAGATTGAAAGCATTGGCAGACGACAATTTCAATGTGGCTTAAGCGGTGCAATTTTCTTTCGATAGGGTAGAAAACATTGTGGTTAAAGGAGAAAAACGCTGGTTACCAGCATTTTCTCCTTTTCCCACAATGTTTTCAAGAGGCTTCTTTTTCAGGGTCGTTAAAATCCATGATTGTGTGGTAAAGAGTTAACTCTTTACCAAACGACAATTCTAGACCAGTCCAAATTGAAAGCATTTGCAGACAACAAAATAAATGTGGCTAAAAAACTGAAATTTGTTTTGGAAAGAGCAGATAACATTGTGGGAAAAGGAGAAAATGCTGGTTACCAGCATTTTCTCCTTTTCCCACAATGTTTTCAAAAGGCTTCTTGCTCAGGGACGTTAAAAGTCGGGATTGTGTGGTTAAGGGTTAAGCTAAACGACAAAATTTTGGACTGGACAAAACTGATAGCATTTGCAGACGACAAATTAAATGCAGCTTAAATGGTGATTTATGTATTGGATAGGGCAGAAAACATTGTGGAAAAAGGAGAAAATGCTGGTTACCAGCATTTTCTCCTTCTCCCACTATGTTATCAAAAGGCCTTTTTCTTAGGGTCATTAAAAGTCAGGATTCTGTGGTGAAGAGTTAAAAGCCAACAGCTTTTATAATATTTCGTCTGGATACCAGCAACTGCTCTTTTTACATCACTTTTTTATCAGTGAATTTTCTCAAACTGAACTGCATGGGTGTAAAAAGTCACTGTTTGTATCTCAACTGGTAAAATGAGCTTTCACTTCAATGATTGAAGACTTGGTCTACCTTTCCCAAAGACCCATGGTGGCAAAACTTTCAATACATGCCAGGAGATAATCTCCCCTGATATCCTTACTCAATGACAAACTTTTGGTTAAATCCATTATTGAAAGCCTTTGCAGACAACATATCACCTTTTGTCATAAAGTTATTAATTGCATTTATGTGTTAACCCTTTACCAAACAATCCTGGGTTTTAACAACCCTGAGAAAGAAATATTTCGAAAACATTGTTGGAAAACGTGAAAATGCTGGCAACCAGCATTTACTCCTTTGCCCAAAATGTTTTCTACCCTTCAAAAAACAAATTTCAATTTTTGAGTCACATTGACTTTGCTCTCTGCAAATGCTTTCAGTTTGGACAAGTCTAAAATGTCGTTATCTGGTAAAGAATTAAACCTTTAGTCATGCTCATAATCATTATTCTACAAGACTGTTTTCCAAGTTTTCTTCCGCAAACCTGTTTCAAAAGGAAACAGAAAATAAGGAGGTGAATAACGCTGTCAAATGTCGAAAACAGACAAATGAAATAATAAATTGTCAACTGTCTCGTTTGACAGTTTAGTTTTGATGAACAGATAAGCAATACCTTATCTATATTGTGTCATTTTACAAAATATTCCATTACATTTTTCCTTCACTTAAAACCTCTTTTCGGATGACCTTAAAGAGTAATCTTAAATCAGACTGCATTGTACAGTCTGATCTTGATCCACACTGTACTATGAAGCTATTATGCTTGGTGCAACAATTTTAACTTTATCAGATGACAAAATTTTAAGACTTGTCCAGCTTGAAAACATTTGCAGACGACAGACTAAATGTTGCTCAATATTGGAAGCTGTCCTTGAAAGGGTAGAAAAATATTGTGAGGATAGGAGAAAATGCTGGCTATTTTTCTGCTTTAACCCTTTACCACACAATCCCAACTTTTAACGACCCTGAGAAAGAAGCCTTTTGAAAACATAATAGGAAAAGGAGAAAATGCTGGTAACCAGCATTTTCTCCTTTTCCCACAATGTTTTCTACCCTTCCCAAAACAAACTTCAATTTCTCCTTTTCCCACAATGTTTTCAAAAGGCTTCTTTCCCAGGGACGTCAAAAGGCGTCATTGTGTGGTAAAGGGTTAAAGCACCTTTCATGAAGATAGTTGCCTTTGTGACCAGCAAAGATCAAGATCAGACCAAAATATGCAGTCTGATATTTGATCTACACTGTCCACTTTGTTAAATCTTTGTGGACAAAAGCAGCAATAATATTGCAATTCTTTTGGTCTTTTTTTTTTTGCCTGAAAATGTCTGTTGGGTTTATTTGGCGCTCTAAGGGCTAAGATTCTGTTTAGCTTGATCTAAATCTACGGTGTCTTCCCAGTTCGCCCAATTCCATTTCGCCCATTCCCATTTCGCCAAACTTTTCTTCCCATTTCGCCCATTGCCGTCTTGTCCCCTACCCATTTTGCCCTTTTTCATTTTGCCCCATTGCCACCTCGCCCAATCATCTTTTCGCCCAATTACCGTTTCGCCCTTTTGCCAATTCACCCTTTGCCGATTCGCCCAATGCCATCTCGCCCCTTTATCATTTCGCCCCTTCACCACTTCGCCCAATGCCATTTTGCTCAGTTATCAGCTCGCCCCATCACCATTTTGGCCCTGACGTGTTGTAATTTGGGCGAAATGGGAAGGGGCCTTGTGGGAAAAGGGCGAAATGGTCTTTGGGCGAAATGGGAAAGTTGGGCGAGATGGCTTCTGGGCGAAATGAAAAGTGGGCGAAAATGAATTTGGGCAAAACGGGAAAAGGGCAGGACAGATATTTGGCAAAATGGGAAAAGGGCGAAGTTGGAAAGGGCGAAAAAAGAATGGGCGAAACGGGAAAAATTCTGGCGAAATGGGAATGGGCGAAATGGGATTGGGCAAACTGGGAATAAACCAAATCTACACTATCCCTGGAGCAAATTTACTCTTTACCAAATGACAAAATTTTAGACTTGTCTATACTAAAATCATTTGCAGACGAAAAGTTTGATACAGCTCAAATGATAGGATACCTCTTTTCTGTTTTGAATTAGTAGAAAAATTCTGGATAAAGACAAAGATGCTGGACAGCAGCATTTTCTTTGTTTCTCACAGTGTTGTCAAATCTTTTTTCCACAGGATGATGAAACAAGAGGGCCGTGAATGCTCTGAATTTCTCACTTGTGCCTGTGTACCTCTGGGTGCATCGAGACAAACTTTAGTTACCACAGAAAATACTTTATAAATATTTATATAAATGTGTATCAAGATATTATCACTAAAAACATATCATTCAAAAATCATTCTGACCAACTTTCATGAGTGCTGGACTGAAAGTCTGGCCTGTAGAGCATACAGACACACTTTTTCTTAGATTTGCTTCAGTGACCTCCTTTTTGACCTGACAAGACCCACTTTCGATCCTGTCGTATCATCAAACCAAATACAGATGTATGCTGACCAGCTTTCATGAGTACTGGACTAAAAATGTGGCCTTTAGACACCACACAAGGTAACTGTTGATGCCTGCACATCACATGACATACAATGGACACAACATGATCATGAAAGCTCACCTTGAGCACCTTGTGCTCAGGTGAGCTAAAAACAGGGACTGATCAAGATTGTGATAGATGGTTCAAGGGAAGGGCTTACCTGTTACAAGCAATTACCTTATGAAAGATCACATTACACCTTTATTGTCTTGTGTAAGACAGTTCAGGGCCTGTGAGTCGCTACAGGTTATTAATTTGACAATGAATGAGGCATAAAAAAGAAGAAAGATCAATGAAGACAAAAGACAACTGCTTAATCTGAAAGGTGTTTATTACAATTTTATTTCAGTCCAAATAGTTTCATCAATCAGTTTTGATTCATTCAAAAAATGCTATGCTGATTAGTGATGATCACAATTTATAACCTGCACAAAACCACTTAACCCTTTACCACACAATCGTTTTAATGACCCTGAGAACACAGCTTTTAAAACCATTTTGGGTAACCAGCATTTTCTCCTTTTCCCCCAGTGTTTTCTATCCTTCCAAAAACAAATTTCGATTTTTGAGTTACCTTTATTTTGTCGTCTGCACATGCTTTCAATTTGGCCAGGTCTAAAATTTTGTCATTTGGTAAAGAGTTAACCCACATTTATTATCAAAGTCGTCTGCTGCAAAATTGTTTTAGGAGGTAACAGACTGATTGCACCTTGATAGAACTACTTTCCAAGGATGTGCAGCAAATTTTTTTGTTTGTAATTTTGATAGAAAGTTGTTTCAAACGTCTGTAATCTTTTAATGAGTAGCATATTTTTTATTAAGTTGGCAAGAATAAATACTAACTCTTTACCAGACAACAAAATTTTAGACTGGTCAAAATCAAAAGCGCAGACGTCATATTTTGTAAATTTACCTTAAATGATGGTAACTATCTGTGAAAGTGTGGAAAACCTTGTGGGTAAAGGAGAAAAAGCTGGTTACAAGCATTTCCTCTTTTTCCCACATGGTTAACCATTATCAAAAGGCTCTTTCCTCAGGGTCATTATAACTCAGGATTGTGTAGTAAAGAGTTAACCCCCTACCACACAATCCCGACTTTTAACAACCCTGAGAAAGGAGCCTATTTAAACAAGAGGGCCATGATGGCCCTGGGTCGCTCACCTTAGTAGAGTGTCTTAAAAGTTTTTCTTTAATTTGACCATGTGACCTAGGTTTTCACCGCAGGTGACCCGATTTCAAACTCATATTTCATGAAGACAAACATTCTGACCAATTTTCAAGTCAATTGAGCAAAAAATGTGGCCTCGAGTGCCCTAAAGATATTTCTTTAATTTGACCTAGTGACCTAGATTATGACCCCAGGTGACCCAAATTTGAACTGGTCTTTGACTATATCAAACGAAACATTTTAACCAATTTTCAAATCAAATGAATAATAAATGTGGCATCTAGAGTGCCCACTAGCTATTTCTTTAATTTGACCAAGTGACTTAGTTTATGACCCCAGTTGACCCAAATTCAGACTTATGTGAGATTTTACAAAAACAAACATTCTGACCAATTTTCAAGGCAATTAAGCAAAGAATGTGGCCTCTAGAGTGCTCAGAAGGTATTTCTTTATTTTGACCTAGTGACCTAGTTTATGGTTCCAGGTGACCCAAATCCAAACTCATCTGGTATTTCATCAAGACAAACATTCTGGCCAAATTTCAGGTCATTTGAGCAATAAATGTGGCCTCCAGAGTGCAAACAAGGTATTTCTTTAATTTGACCCAGTGAACTAGTTTATGACCCAAGTTGACCCAAATTAATCTTATGTCAGACTTTTTAAGACAAACTTTCGAACTAATTTTCAAGGCAATTGAGCAAATAATGTGGCCTCGAGAGTGCCAACAAGGTATTTCTTTAATTTGACCTAGTGACCTAGTTTATGACCCAAGATGACCCAATTTTGAACTCAATGAACTTGTTGCACTTAGATGGGCAAACAAACTTAGAAGAGAATCACTACATACCAAATATCAAAGCTCTACGCCTTCCAGTTTTAAAGAAGAATTTTAAAGTTTTCTTTCTTTGTTCCTATGTTCGAACTTGTGACCCCTGGGGCTGGGCCAGTTTTGACCCAGGGACATCATATAAACAAACTTGGTAGAGGTCCACCAGGAAATGCTACATACCAAATATCAAAGCTCTACACCTTCCTGTTTAAGAGAAAAAGAAATTTAAAAGTTTTCCTTCTTTGTTCCTATCTTCGAACTTGTGACCCCCGGGGCGGGGCCAGTTTTGACCCAGGGGCATCATATGAACAAATTTGGTAGAGGTCCACTCTGAGATGCAACACACCAAATATCAAAGCTCCACACCTTTCGGTTTCAGAAAAGAAGAATTTTAAAGTTTTCCTTCTTTCTTCCTATGTTCGAACTTGTGACCCCAGGGGCTGGGCCAGTTTTGACCCAAGCAGCATCCTTGGAACAAACTTGGTAAAAGTCCACTAGGAGATGCTACATACCAAATATCAAAGCTCTATGCCTTTCCATTTAAGAGAAAAAAAAATTTAAGTTTTCCTTCTTTGTTCCTATGTTTGAACTTGTGACCCCCGGGGCAGGGCCAATTTTGACCCCAAGGACATCATATGAACAAACTTAGTAGAGGTCTACTAGGTGATGCTACAAACCAAATATCAAAGCTCTACGCCTTCCAGTTTCAGAGAAGATGATTCTTAAATTTTTCCTTCTCCGTTCCTATGTTCGAACTTGTGACCCCCGGGGCAGGGCCAACTTTTGCCCCAAGGGCATCATATGCACAAACTTGGTAGAAATCCACTAGAAGATGCTACATACCAAATATCAAAGCTCCATGCCTTCCTGTTTCAGAGAAGAAGATTTTTAAAGGTTTCCTTCTTTGTACCTATGTTGGAAATTGTGACCCCCGGGGTGGGGCCAGTTTTGACCCCAGAGCCTTCATATGAACAAACTTGGTAGAGGTCCACTAGGCAATGCTACATACTACATATCAAAGCTCTACACCTTTCAGTTTCAGAGAAGATGATTTTTAAAGTTTTACCTCTTTGTTTCTATGTTTGAACTTGTGATCCCTGGGGCAGGGCCAGTTTTGACCCCAAGGGCATCATATGAATAAATTTGGTAGAGGTCCACTAGGAGATGCTTCATGCTGAATATCAAAGCTCTATGCTTTCTAGTTTTAGAGAAGATGATTCTTAAAGTTTTCCTTCTTTGTTCCTATGTTGGAAATTGTGACCCCCAGGGCAGGGCCAGTTTTGACCCCAGGGGCATCATATGAACAAACTTGGTAGAGGTCCACTAGGAGATGCTACATGCCAAATATCAAAGCTCTACGCCTTCAGAGAAGAAGATTTTTAAAGTTTTTCTTCTTTGTTACTATGCTCAAACTTGTGACCCCCAGGGTGGGGCCACTTTTGACCCAGGGGCATCATATGAACAAACTTGGTAGAGGTCCACTAGGCAATGCTACATACCAAATATCAAAGCTCTACCCCTTCCAGTTTCAGAGAAGATGATTTTTAAAGTTTCCCCTCTTCGTTCCTATGTTCGAACTTGTGACCCCCTGGGCAGGGCCAGTTTTGACCCCAAGGGCATCATATGAACAAACTTGGTAGAGGTCCACTAGGAGATGCTTCATGCCAAATATCAAAGCTCTATGCCTTCTAGTTTTAGAGAAGATGATTCTTAAAGCTTTCCTTCTTTGTTCCTATGTTGGAAATTGTGACCCCCGGGGCGGGGCCAGTTTTGACCCCAGGGGCGTCATATGAACAAACTTGGTAGAGGTCCACTAGGAGATGCTACATGCCAAATATCAAAGCTCTATGCCTTCAAGTTTCAGAGAAGAAGATTTTTAAAGTTTTCCTTCTTTGTTACTATGCTCAAACTTGTGACCCCCGGGGCTGGGCCAGTTTTGACCCCAGGGACATCATATGAACAAATTTGGTAGAGGTCCACTAGGCAATGCTACATACCAAATATCAAAGCTCTACCCCTTCCAGTTTCAGAGAAGATGATTTTTAAAGTTTCCCCTCTTTGTTCCTATGTTCGAACTTGTGACCCCCTGGGCAGGGCCAGTTTTGACCCCAAGGACATCATATGAACAAACTTGGTAGAGGTCCACTAGCAGATGCTACATGCCAAATATCAAAGCTCTATGCTTTCTAGTTTTACAGAAGAAGATTTTTAAAGTTTTCCTTCTTTGTTCCTATGTTGGAAAATGTGACCCCCGGGGCGGGGCCAGTTTTTAACCCAGGGGCATCATATGAACAAACTTGGAAGAGGTCCACTAGGAGATGCTACATGCCAAATATCAAAGCTCTACGCCTTCAAGTTTTAGAGAAGAAGATTTTTAAAGTTTCCCTTCTTTGTTACTATGCTCAAACTTTTGACCCCTGGGGCTGGGCCAGTTTTGACCCCAGGGGCATCATATGAACAAACTTGGTAGAGGTCCACTAGGAGATGCTACATACCAAATATCAAAGCTCTGCGCCTTCTAGTTTCAGAGAAGAAGATTTTCAAAGATTTTGCTTTTTTTTTCCTTTTTGTTGCTATGGCAACCAGAGTTGTGGGTGGAATTCAATTCTTTGAACAATTTTGGTAGAGCTTCACCCAAGGAACATCCCTGCCAAGTTTCATCAAGATTGGCCTAGTGGTTTAGGAGGAGAAGATGTTTAAAGAAATTGTTGACGGACGCCAGACGACAGACAACGGACATAGGGCGATCACAATAGCTCACCTTTAGCATGTTGTGCTAACGTGAGCTAAAAACATTGTAGAAAAAGGAGAAAATGCTGGTAACCAGCATTTTCTCCTTTTTCTACAATGTTTTCTACCCTTCCCAAAACAAACTGAAATTTTAAAGTCACATTTATTTTGTCGTCTGCACTTTTGCTTTGAATTTCAACCAGTCTATAATGTTGTCGTTTGGTAAAGAGTTAACCCTTTAACACACAATCCCGACTTTTAACGACCCTGGGAAAGAAGCCTTTTGAAAACACTGCACAAAAAGGAGAAAATGCTGGTAACCAGCATTTTCTCCTTTACCCACAATGTTTTCTAAGGTTTCAAATATAAATTTCAATTCTTGAGTCTTATTTATTTTGTCCTCTCTAAAAGCTTTCAATATAGGAAAGTCTAAAATTTTGTCATTTGGTAAAGAGTTAAATAGTTTTCTCCCATTTCTAAATTCCTTGACTATAGTAGAAGCCCCACCCCAGCACCCTATGATATCAATGTACTACTGGCAAACAATTAGTCAATCTTAATTACAGACATTATCCTGTGTAACTTATTTTTCATTTCACTTCAAACGGATGCCTGAATTACAATACCGAACATGATCGGATAATTAGTATCCCATTTATAATACATTTGTACAAGCTTAAGATCCCTGTAGTCTATACCTTTCAGCTGTCACTTTTATCTACCTCTGAACTTTTGTTAAATTGATTCAACTACAGATACATCCTTACAGCCATAGAAAAAAAAATGCTTCTAAAACTTGTAGAATGGCTCAGAATTTGGTCAGCAGTGTAAACATAGACAAATTACCAATATATATGCTGTAAGGAATTAAGAAACTCAAGCTCTTTGTCCTCATTTAAAACCAGAAATGACAACAGTGATTTCTTTGACGGCTGCCATAAAATGAGATGCATATTTCTATCTTTTGTAATCTCTGCATTCTTGCATCTGTCAGCGGCAACATTTGACATAAAAATACACAAATGGTTATAGTTTCAGAAAATAAAGTTGAAATGGGTTAAAAACTGGCTGTAAACTAGTATAGATGTATCTTTAAGTCTTAACTGAATAAGACAATTTTGGTCTTTGTCTTAGTGGCCACCTGTACTACGCAGACAACCTGTATATTAGTTGGCATTGACTTACTGAGGTACTGGGAAAAGTAACTACATACAATGTTGAACTTAGTTGTAGGTCCTGTACTATGTAAGCATTTGGGCCTTTTTAACCCTTTTCCACATGATCCTGAGTTTTAATGACCCTGATGGAGAAGGCTTTTGAAAATATTGTGGGAAAAGGAAAAATGCTGGTTACAACCAGCATTTTCCCCTTTTTCCCACTATGTTTTCTACCTTATCAAAGACAAAAATCATCAGTCTAAGCTACATTCAATTTGTTGCCTGCAAATATTTTCAACATGGACCAGCCGAGTCCCCTTAGCTCAGTTGGTAACATACAGGACTTGAGAACAGGAGGTCGCTGGTTTGATCCCCGGCTCGACCAATTTTTTTCTGAGGATTGACGATAGTCATTGTGACAGGATTCATTCCTCTCTCACTGCTGACCATTGTTTCCACGATGGTTATGTGGGAAAGCAGCCAGTGGCTTGGAAAGAATATTGTGCGTAGTACTGGTACAAGAAACTCCAGGAAAACATGGATAGATGCACTGGCCATCACGACACTGAAAAAATGTTGAAAACAGTGTTAAACAACATACAATCAATCAATATGGACCAGTCTTAACTTTAAAACACTTAGCGATTGTGTGGTAAAGGGTTAATCCTTTACCATACAATGCAGACTTGTAACTCTTCACCACACAATCGCGACTTTTAACAATCCTAAGTAAGAAGGCTTTTGAAAACATTGTGGGAAAAGGAGAAAATGCTGGTCACCAGCATTTTCTCCTTTTCCCACAATGTTTTCTGCCCTATCATAGTAAAATTGCGCCATTCGAGCCACACTGAAATTATCTTCTGCGAATATTTTCAATTTGGACTAGTCTAAAATTTTGTTGTTTGGTAAAGAGTTAACCACCCTGAGGAAGAAGCCTTTGGAAAACATTGTGGGAAAAGGAGAAAATGCTGGTAACCAGCATTTTCTCCTTTTCCCACAATGTTTTCTTCCTTATGAAAGAACCTCAATGAAATTGTTGTCTGCATGTGCTTTCAGTTTGGTTAAGTCTACATTTTTCTCATGTGGTAAAGAGTGAACTCTTAAGGTATACTCAATAATAAACAGTAAATTTTCAGGACACTGTATACATTGGCAAGACACTCCAAAGGACTAAGGGGAATTAATTTCATCAAAAAACACCCCCTAAACTACCCAACCGAAAGTAAAAAACAGTTAAACTTTACAAAAGTAAAAAACAGTTTACGGCATATATGACTCACACCTTTTGTTTCCTCGTGACAAATCAAATACCATAGAAAATACCTTAAAAAACTTGGAATGCAGAAAAATATACATTAAGCTTTAAATATCTTTCAAGGTTTAAATGGCATGATACTTAATGTATCAAGTTTTGTTTGTTTCTTAACATTCCTGTTAACATAACCCTGGCCCTACAGGAAATACCTATTTAAGTCTATGCTCAATTAGGCCAGGGATCAATTTAGTTTGAAAAGTAATCTTTTCAGCCCATTTTATGTTTTCAAAAGTAATGTATACTTGACCTCTAAATGACCTTGGTACCATACTGTGTTCAAATCTGGCAAAAGAAAGGTTGAAGAACTTGAGTTAACTCTTTACAACACAATCCCGAGTTTTGAATACATTGTGGGAAAAGGAGAAAATGATGGCGACCAGCATTTTCTCCTTTTCCCACATTGTTTTCTACCCTATCAAAGATGGAAATCATCATCTCAGCTTCATCTAATTTGTCGTCTGCAAATGCTTTCAATTTGGTCCAGTAAAAAATTTTGCCCTTTGATAAAGAGTTAAATGAACTTGAGTTAATGGACACAGGTTCTCTGACAGGTCATTTAACCCCCTACTACAAAATCTCATGTTTTAATAACCCTAAAGAATGAGGCTTTGAAAACATTATGGGAAAAAGAGAAAATGTTGAAAACCAGAATTTTTTTCTCTTTTTCAGACAATGTTTTCTACCATCCCATTGCCAAATCTTCTGTTCCACTTTGAAAATTAGCTTACAAAATTTTTAATCACATTAATTTTTACCAAACTCCCAAAACCTAGTGGGAAAGAAGCCTTTTGAAAATATTGTTGAAAAAGTAGAAAATGCTGGCAAATCAACATTTTCTCCTTTTCCCACAATTTTTTATACCCTATCATTGATAAATTCCATTGTTTAAGCAACGTTTGAACTGTCTTCTGCACATGCTTTCAATTTGGACCAGTCTAAATTTTTGTCGTGCGGTAAAGAGTTAATTTTAGACATCTTCAGCAGAAGCCATGGAAGCACTATGACACCTGAATCCTATGGCTGCATACATATCTGGAGAGATTTTGTCTAGTGGATGCAAGAATCTAATAACTTGTGGCCACGACTTTATTCCTCTTGTGGCCACAATGTAGTATCTTGTGGTTAGAATTTTACATCTTGTGGCCATATAAAATCATACACTGAAAACAAATTTCAGTGAGTGTCGGAGACTCTCAGTTTTAATGGATAATTTTTCTTGTGGCCACTAAGTGAATATCTCTATAATTTTGTGGTAAAAAGTTGCCAGGTCTGTCTATCTTTTGTTTACATTTTTCTTGGTTTTAAATTTCATTTTTCTGCCAGCGACGAACACTTGCTCTGACCGTACAAAATCAGAAATTTCATCTTCACATAATTTCCATTCTTTTACCTCTTTATCAAACGACAAAAATTTAGACTGGTCCAAATTGAAAGCATTTGCAGACAACAAAATAAATGTGACCCAAAAATTGAAAATTGTTTTGGGAAGGATAGAAAACATTGTGGGAAAAGGAGAAAATGCTGGTTACCAGCATTTTCTCCTTTTCCCACAATGTTTTCAAAAGGCTTCTTCCTCAGGGTCATTAAAAGTCGGGATTGTGTGGTAAAGGGTTAATCCTTTACCACACAATCCCAAGTTTTATAACAACCAGGAAGAAGCTGGATTTTTAAAACATTGTAGGAAAATGGAGAAAATGTTGGTAACCAGCATTTTCTCCTTTTCCAACAATGTTTCTATTCTATCAAAGACAGCAGTCATCTATTGAGCTACATTTAACCCATAGAATGCTGAATAAACCTGCCAGACATTTTCATCCTAGAAATACGACCCAAATAATTGCAATTTCGTGGTTGCTTTTGTCTACAGTGATTCAACAAAGCGGACAGTGTAGATCAAAGATCAGGCTGCACGCTTTGTGCAGCCTGATCTTGATCTACACTGGCCGCAAATGTAACTATAGTCGTCAAAGGCGCTTTAAGGGTTAAATTGTCGTCTGTTCTCCTTCAAATTGGTTGAGTCTAAAATTTTGTTGTGTGGCAAGGAGTTAAACTGTATGATTTAAACTGAGATGCATTTTAACACCAGCATCGCTTACTTATAGCTGCTAATTGGTCTGTCTAAAGAAGGCATTTAACCATTTAACAAATGATAAAATATTGGACTGGTCCAAATTGAAAGCATTTGCAGATGACATATAAAAGTTAGTTGCAACCATTAACCCTTTCCCAAACAAGCCCTGGTTTTCACGTGTCTGCAGTACAAGTCTTTTGAAAACACTGTGGGAAAAGGAGAAATTGCTTGTAATGAGCAATTTCTCCTTTTCCCACAGTGTTTTCTACCCTTTTTGAGACCTTTCTGCCATTTTCATCAAATTTAAAATGGTCATCTGCAAACTCTTTCAATTTGGACCAGTCCAAAATTTGTCATTTGGGAAAGGGTTAATGATTTTCTGTAAAAGTGTAGAAAACCTTTTGGGAAAAGGAGAAAATGCTGGTAAACAACATTTTGTCCCTTTCCCAAAATATTTTCATAAGCCTTTCTTTTTAGAGTCACTAAAACTTGGGACTGTGTGGTAAAGAGATAAAAACTTTGTGGGAAAAGGAGAAAATGCTAGTGACCAGCATTATCTCCTTTGCCCAAACTGTTTTAAATCCTTTTGGAAACAAATTACCTCATTTGAGCTACATTTGATGTCTTCTGCACTTAAATGCTT
This sequence comes from Tridacna gigas, assembly GCA_945859785.2. Taxonomy (NCBI): domain Eukaryota; kingdom Metazoa; phylum Mollusca; class Bivalvia; order Cardiida; family Cardiidae; genus Tridacna; species Tridacna gigas. The sequence goes on along the minus strand of OX244031.2, from coordinate 13,069,698 downwards.
TCAATTTCAAACAGTCAAAAAGTTTGTTATCTGGAGAAGTGTTAACCCTTTACCATAAAATCCTGAGTTTTAACGACCCTGAGGAAGAGGCCTTTTGAAAACATTGTGGGAAAAGGAGAAAATGCTGGTAACCAGCATTTTCTCCTTTTCCCACAATGTTTTCTATTTTGTCATTTTGGAAAGAGTTAATCCCCTTAAAAGTGTTGCTGACAGCTGTTCAAACTTATGACTAAGGAGGTGAGAGTTCAAGGGTACATAACTCCATCATTCTTTTTGATATAAATCTCAATGGTACAGCTTGCACATGTGTGTGTGTGTGGGGGGGGGAGATATCTAGAATTTTTTACTTCTTCACTAAAACGAATGTGCACTGTTGACAAGACATTTCAAAATTTATGAGCCATGCTCTGTGAAAAGGGGGCTGAATGCATCTGCAAAAAATCATTGACCCAAGTTAGCCTGAGCCTAGCCCAGGTTAGACCCAGGCAGACCTGGGCCAAAACTTTGATATTGGTCAATTTTCTTCATGTCAAAGGACCAGTCTACCTCATGATTTCGTCGGTTGTTAGACAAAATGGATTTTACGGATCCATAATGATGGGATGGCTTACTTGGTATCATGCATCGCAGAGATGCATTAAACCCCCTTTTGCCAGAGCATGGCTCCTACATAATTACCCAAAGATAAACTGGAGCAACTGTGCCATGAAGAGACAAAACAAATGAGCGAATCCACACCCAAGCCAAATCCCCCTACCCACAGTCCTTACAACTGTATTTCTGGCAGAAGGGTATATTTATTACCATGTGACAGATGTCCAACCATTATGTTAACCCAAAACTTCATGTACTCTGCTTCAGACTCTTCCAAAGCCACACATTTGTAGAATAGACAGACACTTTTGATAAGAAAAAAGATAAATCAAGTAAGATTTACAAGAAATCAAAAAAAAAATTTCCATATAAAGATCTACTAACTAATTCTTCATGCATCATGATGTTTTAACCCTTAGAGCACCAAATCAACCTATCCGTCATTTTCATCCTTGAAATACGACCCAAATAACTGCAATTTCATGGTTGCTTTTGTCTACAGTGATTCAGCAAAGCGGACAGTGTAGATAAAAAATCAGGCTGCATGTTTTGTGCAGCCTGATCCTGATCTACAATGACACAAACGCAACCATAGTTGTGAAAGGCGCTTTAAGGGTTAAAGAGAATGTCTGCTTCATATGCAACTACACATAGTCACTAGATCTTAACCCTTAAAGCCCTGGAACTGTCTTCAGTTGTTTTTGTTTTTGTGTAGATCAAGATCAGACTGAATAGAACATGAAGTCTGATCTTGATCTTTGATCTGCACTGTCTGCCACTATGTTAAATCATTTAAGGGAAACAAACTTGAAATAGCAGTATTTCGGGCTGTGTTTCCAGATTAAAAAACATCCAAATCATTAATTAGCCCTAAGAGATTCAATGTTTAAATCCTTTACCAAACTTTGCAGCTGAGAAAAATAGCATTTTAAAAGCATTGTGAGAAGTGGAGAAAATGCTGGTACCATGGACATATCTAAAGTCTGTAACAAACAATGAAAATTTTAAACTGGTCCAAATTGAAAGTATTTGACAACAAATTAAATAGTGATCACATAGAAAGAACTGTTTGTGAAAGGATTGAAAACAATGTGGGAAAAGGAAAAAATGCTGGTTACCAGCATTTTCTCCTTTTCCCACAATATTTTCAAGAGGCTTCTTCCTTGGGGTAGTAAAACTCGGAATTGTGTGGAAAAGGGTTAAATTATGCCACCTGGTATAGAGTTTAGTTGCTATCAACTGAAACAACTTCACAGCCAAGGACTTTGATTGGATACCTGTAAACCATTGATAATAAACAGAAATCAAACTTTTTGGTGTGAATATTATGAATGCTAAGAGAGCAATACAAACTAAGCTTTGAATAAGCAATTTCTCCTTTTGCCACAAGGATCTCAAAAGTGATCTGTTACAAGAGAAAAAAATGTAGAAGGTAACGAGTAAACTCTTTACCAAACAACAAAAGTTTTGGACTCAACCAAATTCAAAGCATTTGAAGACAACACATTTAAATGTAGCTCAAATGATGATTTTTGTCCTTGATAAGGTAGAAAACATTGTGGTAAAAGGAGAAAATGCTGAGGTTACCATAATTTTCTCCTCTTCCCACAGTGTTGTCTAAAGCCTATTCTTCCTCAGGGTCTGTAGAAGTCAGAATGTGTGGTATAGAGTTAAAACTAGTTTCACAGATGTTTTTGACAGCAAGAATAAAACCTTTCAAAGTATGGTCTTGTGCCCTGGTGAGGCTAATTAAAAAACACAAACTGTTGATTGATTGAAATCAGTCTTTTCCTTGCATATGGTCTGCATATGTTCTACATACAACAGCAGTGACCAAAAGTTTTCATTTACTCCTAAGGATAATGCATGGGCATTTTCCCGACTTGAGGAAGACTGATTTGATTGTATGTTGTTTAACCCTTTATCACACAATCCCGACTTTTAACGACCCTGGGGAAAACATTGTGGGAAAAGGAGAAAATGCTGGTAACCAGCATTTTCTCCTTTTCCCACAATGTTTTCTGTTCTTCCCAAATCAAATTTCTATTTTCGCTGTCACGTGACATTTGTTTATTTTTGTACTGCATAGTGTGAAGATGATGTATGTAACATACAAGTCTAAATAAAATTCTGTTCTGTTCTGTTCTATTTTTGAGTCACATTTATTTTGTCATCTGCAAATGCTTTGAATTTGGACTAGTCTAAAATATTGTCATGTGGTAAAGAGTTAACAACATTTTCAATGTTATTTCAGTTGTATCGTGGCAGCCAGTGAAACTTATCCATGCTTTCCTGAATTTTCTTTCACCAGTACTCCACACAATATTCTTTCCAAGCGACTGGCTGCTTTCCCACACTACCACTGTCAAAATAATGGTCATGGACTTCTGGAAGGGTATGCGACATTTTGTTGAAAACCACATTCGTCGAAAATGATCCCAAGCCCTGACCCTTACCCTTACCCGAACAAATTGTGGGCCATATCTTCCTCCCAGACAGAGCTTGTCATAGAATAAATCTAGGAATTTAGGAATCGGTATTTTAAAACATATATTGATTTCGACACAACACACTTTCGATGAAATGTCTTGAGGAAGAACAAAGTCCCACAAAACCTTTCGGTAATACTCATCTCACAAGATATCTTACAGTGTGAACTCAATAAGGCTTTTGAAAACATTGTGGAAAATGGAGAAAATGCTGGTAAGCAGCATTCTGTCCTTTTCCCACAATGCTTTCTACCCGAGCAGAGACAATCTTCATCATTTGAGTTATTGTTAATTTGTTGTTTGCAAGTGCTTTGAATTTGGTTGAGTCTACAATTTTTTGAATGGTAGAGACTTTAACCCTTTACCAGATGACAAAATTTTAGACCTGTCCAAATTCAAAGCATTTGCAGATGACATAATAAACGAGACTCAAAAATTGAAAGTTGTTTTGGGAAGGTTAAAAAACATTGTGGGAAAAGGAGAAAATGCTGGTTACCAGCATTTTCTCCTTTTCCAACGATGTTTTCAAAAGGCTTTTTCTTCAGGGTCGTTAAAACCTGTGATTGTGTGGTAAAGAGATAATGCTCTTTAAAGTTTGTCAAACAAAAATGCTTTTAACCATCCCAAAATAAGTTAACGTTTTTAAAACATAGTGGGAATAGGAGAAATGCTGGTCGTCTAACACTTTCTTCCTGTCCCACAATTTTTCTATCGATTTGGTTCCATCGTCGAGTTATATTCAATTGAGCCATGCTATGTGACAAGGGGGTTTAGCACTTTACCACACAATCCAGACTTTTAACGACCCTGAGAAGGAAGGCTTTTGAAAACATTATGGGAAAAGGAGAAAATGCTGGTAACTAACATTTTCTCCTTTTCCCACAATGTTTTCTAGCCTTCCCAAAACAAATTTTGAATTTTGAGTTACATTTATTTTGTCGTCTGCAAATGCTTTCAATTCGGACCAGTCTAAAATTCTGTCGTTTGGTAAAGAGTTAACCCTTTCCCAAACAAGCCCTGGTTTTCACGTGTCTGCAGTACAAGTCTTCTGAAAACACTGTGGGAAAAGGAGAAATTGCTCGTAACGAGTGTTTTCTACCCTTTTTGAGACCTTTCTGCATTTTCATCAAATTTAAAATTGTTGTCTGCAAACTCTTTCAATCTGGACCAGTCCAAAATTTGTCGTTTGGGAAAGGGTTAAAGTATCTGCAAAAAATATTGACCAAAATTTTATGCATGTTCAAGGGCCATTCTAACTCATGATTCAGTTTGTTGTTAACCCTTTAACAGACGACAAATTTTTAGCCTTGTCCAAATTGAAAGCATTTTCAGACGACAATTTCAATGTGGCTCAAATGGTGCAGTTTTTTTTTGATAGGGTAGAAATTCTACCCTATCAAAGAACAAGAGGGCCATGATGGCCCTGTATCGCTCCACCGGCTTATAAATATAAACCACGAAGAAAAGTCTTCACTACATAAGCCCTTATAAAACTTTGACCTCATGGCTACAGTCTGACTAAATGGGGAATATTGTATTAGAAGAATAACATGCCAAATGTGGGAGTTCTTGGCCTTATGGCTGGTAACAAGATGGTTTCTGAACTTTTCACTCCATAAATCCATGTAAAACTTGTGATCCCTGGTGCAGGGCCAAACTTGATCCTAGAGCTGTAACTTGGGCCCTCTTTGTAACTGTCCACTAAATAATGCTATAATTATATGCAAAATTTGGTAGCCTAAGCCTTATGGCTATGTACACCAAGATTTAAAAGTTTTCCCTATGTAAGCCTATGTAAATCTTGTGAACCCCCCCTTCCAAGTATGAGGCCAAATTGACCCCAGGACTATACTTTGGGCACTTTTGGTAGACTCCAACTAGATCAAGCTAAATGCCAAATTTGGTAGCTCTAGGCCTTATGGTTTCAGACAAGAAGATATTTAAAGTTTTCTCTATATAAGCCTATGTATAAAACTTGTGACCCCTGGGGAAGAGCCAATTTTGACCCCAGGGCTATAATTTCAAGAAACATGATAGAGGTCTACTACATAAAGCTACATGCCAAATTTGGTAGCCCTATGCCTTATGGTTTCAGACAAGAAGATTTTTAAAGTTTTCTCTATATAAGCCTATGTAAAACTTGTGACCCCTGGGGCAGAGCCAATTTTGACCCCAGGGCTATAATTTCAAGAAACATGATAGAGGTCTACTACATAAAGCTACATGCCAAATTTGGTAGCCCTATGCCTTATGGTTTCAGACAAGAAGATTTTTAAAGTTTTCTCTATATAAGCCTATGTAAAACTTGTGACCCCTGGGGCAGAGCCAATTTTGACCCCAGGGCTATAATTTCAAGAAACTTGATAGAGGTCTACTACATAAAGCTACATGCCAAATTTGGTAGCCCTATGCCTTATGATTTCAGACAAGAAGATTTTTAAAGATTTCCAATATTTTTCAGTTTTGTTGCCATGGCAACCAGAGTTTTTGAAGGAATCAAATTCTTTCAAGAAATTCTGAAGAGGACCATGTCAGGATCATTTCTGTGAAGTTTCGTGAAAATCGGATGGGTAGTTTCAGAGAAGAAGATGTTTGAAATAAAAGTTAACACACGGACGGACGACCAGACGGACGGACGGATGGACGGACGCACGACGGACACCGGGCCATGACATAAGCCCGCTGGCCTTCGGCCAGTGGAGCTAAAAACTGCACCATTTGAGCCACATCTAAGAAACATTGTGGGAAAAGGAGAAAGTGCTTGTTACCAGCATTTTCTCCTTTTCCCACAATGTTTTCAAACGGCTTCGATCCCCGGCTCGGCCAATTTCTTTCCAAGGATTGATGATAGTCATTGCGACAGGATTAATTCCTCTCCCGCTGCTGACCATTGTTTCGACAATGGCTATGTGGGAAAGCAGCCAGTGGCTTGGAAAGAATATTGTGCGGAGTACTGGTAAAAGAAATTCAAGGAAAGCATGGATAGGTGCACTGGCCGCCGCGATATAACTGAAATAATGTTGAAAACGGCGTTAAATGCCATACAATCAATCAATCAACCAAACAACCAAACAGTATTCCCATGTATTAACCCTTTACCACATACTCCAGAGTTTTAACAACCTCAAAGAAAAAGCCTTTTGAAAACATGGTGGAACAGGGAGAAAATGCTGGTAACCAGCATTTTCTCCTTTTCCCACAATGTTTTGTACCCTTCAAAAACAAATTTTGATTTTTGAGCCACGTTTATTTTGTTGTCTGCAAATGCTTTGAATTTAAACCAGTCGTTTGGTATAGAGTAAAGGACCCAAAAAGTTTTAGGAAACACTGTAGAAAAAGGAGAACATATTAGTAACAGCATTTTCTATTTACTTTAATTTGAGCCACTGTAAATTTTCTGGCTGCAAAATGCATTTAGTATGGACAAGTTTAGAATATTGCCATCTTATATAGTGGCTTAGTCCAGCCTGTATAATAATAGGTTAACCCTTCACCACACAACAAAATTTTAGACTTGTTCAAATTGAAAGCATTTGCAGACGACAAAATAAACATAAGTCAAAAGGTGAAATTTGTATTGGGAAGGTTAGAAAATGTGGGAAAAGGAGAAAATGCTGGTTACCAGCATTTTCTCCTTTTCCCACAATGTTTTCAAAAGGCTTTTTGTTCAGGGTCATTGCTTGTGTGGTAAAGAGTTAAGACACACTGTTTGCTGTAGGGGTGGGTGGTATAAAATGTGTATCCATGGGATAATGGTTTTGAGAGTCACAATTTATCATATCAGAAAGACAAATGGGCTAGAGGTGTGATGGGTCACCACTAGACAATTGAATAATCTACCCTTCAATAGGGGGTCATTTTTGTGACTGACAGCTGGGGATCTTAAACCCATTTCTACAATGACAACTGACAACTATCTAGTAATTTAAGTCCTTCCTAAAATACAGAAAAATGGGAGTAATCAAGACCTAAAAACATTTTTTTCTTCAGTAAAAGCTATGTTGTGCTTTCTGAGTAGAATTGTCTTATCATAACAATTCTGTTAAGTAACCACAACATAGGCTTTAGTAAAGAACTAAGGTGGTGTTACACTCCAAACCATAACCCCTGCATAAATCGTCTGTATCTTCAAGAGAAAACAAAAGAGAAATATTTGAAGGAAAGGAAACAGAATTTGGAGAGGTTAGAAAAACATTGTAGAAAAAGGAGCAATTGCTTGTAACAAACAATTACTCCTTTTCCTTCAATGTTTTCAAAGGCTTGTCCATAAGGCATGAGTTTAGAGAAGTGTAATCTGAGAAGTAATTGGTTAATTGATCAACTGTCACAAGAATGTTCCATATATCACACCCTATCAAGGTTGGCAAATCTTTACCACTTCCCACATGGAAGCATGTGTGGTAGGGCCTGTAGAATATGAATCCTTTTGAAAACATATAGACACGTGGAGAAAATGCCCATTTCTTGAAATGTCTCCATTTGTCACAGTGTTTTCTTCTTATATCAGTTCTTACTTTCTGCTCTACTTCACTGTTTTTTTCTCAATAGCAATGTCTAACATACTGTACTGACTGCCAAAGCAAAGCCATAAGCCATTACTTTAATACCAAAGTTTATGTAGCAAAGTTTACCCAGATCATCATCGGCTATCCCATAAGGGGCACAGGACTGAACAGGGGCGAGCGGTATGTGATCATATATCACATACTATATACTGTATATTTATGTGTACAGTAATTATGATTTGAGACTCTTGCTCACTGTTCACCTGTGGGTCGGGGGCCTCCCTAAGAAAAGTTTTGAATTTTAGAAGCTTTTTGGTGGCCTCTGGTGACATATTTTGGCAAAATTGTCTTTCTTTCCTTAGATTCTTTTTTTTTTTGAAGTGTATGCAACTGCATTTTTGTGTGCAGGCAGCTACGCCTCTGACATAAAGTGAAATATACCCTAGCTGATAAAATCCGAAAATAGCATTCCCATGATCCTGTAGGGTTAGGAGCAATGCACTTTGCCATTTTTGCATGGTAACCTATGCTTACACAACAAAATTTCTTTTAATGCCTGCCTTTAATGGCATCGCCATAACCCTGTGGGGTTAGGGAACAAAACAATTGATATTTAGCCATAATTAATGTTGCCAGTAATTACACAGTTAACTCTACCAAACAACAAAATTTTAGATGGGTCCATTTTAAAGCATCTGCAGAAGACAAAATAAAACTGACAATTGTTTGGAAAGGATAGAAAACATTGTGGGAAAAGCAAAAAATGCTCGTTACCAGAAAACCTTTTCTCTAGGGTTGTTAAAACTCGGGATTGTGTGGTAAAGGCTTAAGCAATTGACTCAAATAGCATCCCATAATGCATTAGATGTGGGGACAAAGGCTTTTCTCTGTCTTTGGCACAGTACAGTCTTAACCCTTTACCAAACGACAAAATTTTAGACGTGTCCAAATTGAAAGCATTTGCAGACGACAAGATAAATGTGACTCAAAAATTGAAATTTGTTTTGGAAAGGTTAGAAAACATTGTGGAAAAAGAGAAAATGCTTGTTACCAGCATTTTCTCCTTTTCCCACAATGTTTTCCAAAGGCTTTTTCTTCAGGGTCATTAAAACCCGTGATTGTGTGGCAAAATCCCTGAGTGTTCAATGTAAGCAAACATTTGTTCACTCACCAAGGAGATTCAGGAACTGAGATTGCAGGAAAATCAATCTGAAGTACAGATGGTATTTTAACACTTAAAGTGCCTTTCATGACTATTAGTTGACTTTGCCTTTGTGGGCAATGTAGATCAAGATCATGCAACACAAAAATGCAGCCTAAACTTAGATCTACATTTTCTGCTTTCCTGAAACACTGTAAACAAAAGTAATTATGAAACTGCAAATATTTTGGTGGTATTTCTAGCGTGAAAATTTCTGTTGGTTTTATTCCAGCGCTTAACTCTTTACCACACAATCCCGACTTTTAATGGCCCTGAGAAAAACGCCTTTTGAAAACATTGTGAGAAAAGGAGAAAATGCTGGTAACTAGCATTTTCTCCTTTTCTCACTATATTTTCTACCTTTCCCAAAACAAATTTCAATTTTTCAGTCACATTTATTTTGTCGTCTGCAACTGCTTTCAATTTAGACCAGTCAAAAATTTTGTCGTTTGGTAAAGAGTTAAAAGGGTTTATGCTTGTAATCCGGTGTCAATGGAATTATTGGCATTCAGAGATAAAAGCTCTTCATCAGAAATAGTCAATTATCATAATGGGAGGGTTGCATGTCATGCTGCTGGATTTGAAGCGATATCTTTTAAGTGTTAACTAGTCATTACCTCATAGACTTCAAAATATTTAAACCTTTACCACACAATCCCTACTTTTAACAACCCTGAGAAAAAGGCCCTTTGAAAACATTGTGGGAAAAGGAGAAAATGCTGGTCACCAGCATTTTCTCCTTTTCCAACAATGTTTTCTACCCTTCCAAAACAAATTTCATTTGTCATCTGCAAATGTTTTAAAACTGGACTGGTCTAAGGTTTCGTTGTTTGGTAAAGACCATGTAACTCGACCAGATAAGAGCTGCACCAGTCCAGATACATGTATTAGTATCTCAGTCATTGCGACAGGGTTTATTCCTGGCCGTTGATGGTTATGTGGAGAAGCAGCCAGTGGCTTGGAAAAATATTGTGTGCAGTACTGGTAGAAGAAACTCCAGGACAGCATGGGTTGGTTCCTTGGCCAGTTTCATCTAACTGAAATAATGTTGAAAACAACGTTGAATACCAAATACATGAATATACAAAACTACATGTACTTGACAATATGGTAATATGAAATTTAGAGGCCTTGTCCAAACTGAAAACATGTTCTGACTACATAAATTCAGTGTACCTCAAACAAAAGGGTTTTTTTTTTTCAAAAAGGGTAGAAAACATTGTTGGAAAAGAAGAAAATGCTTTGTACCAGCATTTTGAAAGGGTTTATTCTTTACCAAATCGCAAAATTTTAGAAGAATCCAATTTGAAAATATCTGCAGATGACATAACAAATGTGACTCAAAAACTAAAAATTTGTTTTGGGAAGGGTATACCAGCATTTTCTCCTTTTCCACAATGTTTTCTAAAGGCTTTTTCCTCAGGGTTGTTAAAGTGCAGGTTATTATAGTGAGGTACAGGGTTAATACAAGCTTGCTTGAAAATAACTTGATTATTACCATACTTTCTGGAAATGTACTGACAGCGACAGACCCGTACAGTGAGTTGCACCCCGGTGTGGGCATATCCACAGGCTGCAGCCAGTGCACCTATCCATGCTTTCCTGCAATTTCTTTTACCAGTACTTCACACAATATTCTTTCCAAGCCATCTGCTACTTTCCCACATAACCATCGTCAAAACATTATGGTCAGCGGTGAGAGAGGAATGAATCCTGTTGCAATGACTCTCATCAATCCTTGAAAAGAAATTGTTCAAGCCGGGGATCGAACCAGCGACCTCCTGTTCTCAAGTGCCGTACACTACCGACTGAGCTACGGGGGCTTGGCAGGGTAAATTAATAGATTCTTTTCATTCCATTTCAAAATAAAGTGAAACTACTTGTACAATAACAGTAGTTTCACTTCATTTTAAAATAAAACAAATCTACAGGTATATAAATAAAATACAAGTTTATATAAATCAGATCCAATGTTCGATAAAAATTTCATTATTTATGAATACCTGTTAACCCTTTAACACACAATCCCGACCTTTTAGGCTCTTGAAAACATATTGGGACAATAAGAAAATGCTGGTAACCAGGTAACCAATGTTTTCTTCCCTTTGAAAGACAAAATATTGTGTTTTAAGTAACATTTAATTACGTTGTCTGCAAATGCTTTCATTTCGGATTAGGCTGAAATTTGGTTGTCTGGTAAAGAGTCAACACATTACCCCCTGCAGACAGCTTGTTTCATTTTTCAGCAGACCAATTTGAAAAAGAGAATATTCCAATGGGAGTAATTGCACATAATGAGGTATAGCTACTTTTAACACCATTTTTAACATCATTCTGTGCACAGGGTAAGAGGCCTTTACCAAACAATACCATGTCTGCTAAACCACACAACAAAATTTTAGAAAGGTCCGAACTGAAACCACTTGCAGACAACAATTCAATCCATTACCACACAATGCCCAGTTATAACAACCCTGAAGTAAATGGCTTTTGAAAACATTGTTTTTTGGTAACCAGCATTTTCTCCTTTTCCCACTGTGTTTTCTACCCTTCCCTAGACAATTTCCAACTTTTGAGAAAATGCTGTTTACCAGGACTGAAAATGGCTCATTCTTTTGATCTATTATCCCTTTACTAAATAATCCTGAGTTTTAACAACCAGGATGAAGAGGTTTTTGAAACAAGAGGGCCATGATGGCCCTGTATCGCTCCACTGGCTTATAAATATAAACCATAAATACTAAACATTTCAATTCTGATCCAAATGGTTTCAAAATAAAGACTTACAAAGTTTTCTCTGTAAAAGCCCATGTGAAAGTTGGGACCCACAGGGCAAAGCCATTTTTGATCCCAGAGCTATAATTACTTGAACCCTGGTAGAGGTCCACATGATAAAGCCAAATGCCAAAATAATACAAGTCTATACTGTATGGTTATAAATAAGGTGATTTTCAAGTTTTGTCCATATGAAGCCTCTGTAAAACATAAGACCCCTGATGCAAGGCTAATTTCAAAAAAAAAGATCAAAACAGGAAGATTTCTTAAGTTGTCACTATGTAAGCCCATGTAAAACTTGTGACCCCTGCGGCGGGGCCAATTTTGACCCCAGGGCTAAAATTTTGGCCTGCTTGGTAGAGGCCCACTAGCTATAGCTACATACAAAATTTGGTAGCTCTAGGCCTTATGCCTAGATACAGGACGATTTTTAAAGTTTTCTCTATATAATGCCTATGTAAAATTTGTGACCCCTGGGGCAGAGCCAATTTTGACCCCAGGGCTATAATTTGAAGAAACTTAATAGAGGTCTACTACATAAAGCTACATGCCAAATTTGGTAGCCATATGCCTTATGGTTTCAGACAAGAAGATTTTTAAAGATTTCCAGTATTTTTCAGTTTTGTTGCCATGGCAGCCAGAGTTTTTGAAGGAATCAAATTCTTTCAAGAAATTCTGAAGAGGACCATGGCAGGATCATTTCTGTGAAGTTTCATGAAAATTGGAAGGGTAGTTTCAGAGAAGAATATGTTTGAAATAAAAGTTAACACACGGACGGATGGACGCACGGACGGACGGACGGCGGACACTGGGCCATGACATAAGCCCGCTGGCCTTCGGCCAGTGGAGCTAAAAATCAGAATGGGACAAAATCTGGTAACTAGCAGTTCTCTCCTTTTTCCACAATGTTTTTTCTACACTTTCAAAGACAAATCTTGTCATTGGAGTCACTTGAATTTGTTGCCTGCAAATACTTTCAATTTCAATAAGTGTACAATTTCGTCATTGAATAGAGTCAAAGTAAAATTATGTTGACTACCAGACATCCTACCATCAAATTCACTGAAATCAATTTTTACCAAACTGAAACAAGAGGGCCATGATGGCCCTGTATCGCTCCACTGGCTTATGAATATAAACCATAAATACTAAACATTTCAATTCTAAGCCAAATGGTTTCAAAATGAAGACTTACAAAGTTTTCTCTGTAAAAGCCCATGTGAAAGTTGAGCCCCGTAGGGCAAAGCCATTTTTGATCCCAGAGCTATAATTACTTGAACCCTGGTAGAGGTCCACAAGATAAAGCCACATGCCAAAATAATACAAGTCTATGCTGTATGGTTATAAATAAGGTGATTTTCAAGTTTTGTCCATATGAAGCCTCTGTAAAACATAAGACCCCTGATGCAAGGCTAATTTCAAAAAAAAAGATCAAAACAGGAAGATTTCTTGTCACTATGTAAGCCCATGTAAAACTTGTGACCCCTGTGGCGGGGCCAATTTTGACCCCAGGGCTAAAATTTTGGCCCGCTTGGTAGAGGCCCACTAGATATAGCTACATGCAAAATTTGGTAGCTCTAGACTTTATGGCTAGGTAAAGGAAGATTTTTAAAGTTTTCTCTATATAAGCCTATGTAAAACTTGTGACCCCTGGGGCAGAGCCAATTTTGACCCCAGGGCTATAATTTGAAGAAACTTGATAGAGGTCTACTACATAAAGCTACATGCCAAATTTGGTAGCCCCATGCCTTATCGTTTCAGACAAGAAGATTTTTAAAGATTTCCAATATTTTTCAGTTTTGTTGCCATGGCAACCAGAGTTTTTGAAGGAATCAAATTCTTTCAAGAAATTCTGAAGAGGACCATGGCAGGATCATTTCTGTGAAGTTTCATGAAAATTGGATGGGTAGTTTCAGAGAAGAAGATGTTTGAAATAAAAGTTAACGCACGGACGGATGGACGCACGCACGGACGCACGACGGACACCGGGCCATGACATAAGCCCGTTGGCCTTTGGCCAGTGGAGCTAAAAATTGAGACTTAACTCTTTACCAAACGACAGAATTTTAGACTGGTCCAAATTGAAAGCATCTGCAGATGACAAATCAAATGTAGCTCAAAAATTAAAATTTGTTATGGGAAGGGTAGAAAACATTGTGGGAAAAGGAGAAAATGCTGGTTACCATCATTTTCTCCTTTTCCCACAATGTTTTCAAAAGGCTTTTTCTTCAGGGTCGTTAAAAGTCAGGATTGTGTGTTAAAGGGTTACAGTCCAAAATGAAAGCAATTGTAGCCCACAAATTGACTGTCATGGTATTTGGCTTCTAAGGGATAGAAAACCTTGGAAAAAGAGCAAACTTTAGATACCAGGGTTTTTTATTTGCCACTTAGTTTTCAAAATCTCTCTACTTCAAAAACATCTCTTTCTCTGCCAGATAAATGGATAAAACATTTCTCAAGTTCTAAACATATATTTTCATTGTTTGAAACAGCTTTTTAGTTGAAAATTAGTAACAGGTAGCAGATGGTGTAGATCAACAATCAGACTGCATGTTCTGTGCAGTCGGATCTTTCTTTATCTATGCCATCCGCAAAAGATGTCCAAGGTGGCATTGGCAGTGAAAGAGCTAACCCTTTCCCAAACAAGCCCTGGTTTTCACATGTCTGCAGTACAAGTCTTATGAAAACACTGTGGGAAAAGGAGAAATTGCTCATAACGAGCAATTTCTCCTTTTCCCACAGTGTTTTCTACCCTTTTTGAGACCTTTCTGCCATTTTCATCAAATTTAAAATTGTCGTCTGCAAACTCTTTCAATTTGGACCAGTCCAAAATTTGTCGTTTGGGAAAGGATTAAACATGAGATTGTCTGGTAAAGGGGGCAGGACACACTCTACATGTACAATGGGATCGGAATTTCATGGCCCCATTCAGGATGAGAAGAAAATGCCCTGATTTTTTTGTACTTTACAAAGGAGGGATGAGCAAATAAAGGGGTTGAGTGTTAATTCTTAGGGGTATTCTGTTACCCTACCAATCTGCCCACTTTAACCCTTCATTTTGCAGATTACAGGAAAAATCTTTCTGAATAACCCTTTACCAATCAATTTACCTGAGTATCAACAACCCTTTAGTATTTGTAACAAAAAGGGCATAAAGCATTGTTGGTTTCCAACATTAATCCTTTTCCCACAATGTTTTCCAGTGCCTTCTTTTTCAGGGTTGTTAAAACTCTGAAATGACTGGTAAAGAGTTAAAGGCAGAACATTGACAAGATTTGCACATGTATGAGAATAATTTTAAACTCATTTATACTTCCTCTAGCAGCCAAATGGTCTTGAAAACATAATGACAAAAGGCTAAAATTACTCTGAATGAGCATGTCATTTTTTAGCTACTTTGTGTATTATTAACCAAGTTTTAATGACCCTGAGAAAGAGGCCTTTTGAAAAAGGAGAAAATGGTGGTAACTAGCATTTTCTCCTATTATCACAATGTTTCTTACCCTTTCAGAGACAAATTTCATCATTTGAGTCACATTTCAATTTGTCATCTGCAACTGCGTTGGAATTGGACAAGTCTATCATAATTTTGTTGTTTGGTATAGAGATAATGCATGCTGATTATCCTTCTTTCAACTGATGTTTCCAAAATCATTTAGGCAAATTTGTTTCAACCGGTAAATGAATCAAAATGGCTCCTTGATAAATTACACCGTTACAGAATACTTTACACCAATAGCAATCAATCCAGTGATGTTAATACGGGAAATATGGATTACCCCATTGTATGTGCAAAAAGAATCATTACTGCTGAACAAAATTCTAGACTCTTTCATATTGAAAGCATAATTACAGACAACAAATTAAACATGGGTCAAACAACTTTTGAAAGTCATGAGTTTGAGTTCTACATGCAGCAATTTTTTTTTCACCATTTTGTTTGGTTTTCTGTAGGGCAGTCACATCCTTATGATTTTTCCTTTCAAAATATCACCTATTACCTATTTAAACAAGAGGGCCATGATGGCCCTGTATCGCTCCACTGGCTTATAAATATAAACCATGAAGAGAAGTCTTCACTATATAAGCCCTTATAAAACTTTGACCCCAGGGCTACAGTCGAACTAAATGAGGAATATGTGTATTAGAAGAATAACATGCCAAATTTGGGAGTTCTTGGCCTTATGGCTAGTAACAAGACGGTTTCTGAACTTTTCACTCCATAAACCCATGTAAAACTTGTGACCCCTGGTGCAGGGCCAAACTTGATCCTAGGACTGTAACTTGGGCCCTCTTTGTAGTTGTCCACTAGGTAATGCTATAATTATGCAAAATTTGGTAGCCTAAGCCTTATGGCTATGTACACCAAGATTTAAAAGTTTTCCCCATGTAAGCCTATGTAAATCTTGTGAACCCCAACCCCCCCCTCCCCCCCCCTCAAGCATGAGGCCAAATTGACCCCTGGACTATAATTTGGGCACTTTTGGTAGACCCCAACTAGATCAAGCTAAATGCAAAATTTGGTAGCTCTAGGCCTTATAGCTAGGTACAAGAAGATTTTTAAAGTTTTCTCTATATAAGCCTATGTGAAACTTGTGACCCCTGGGGCAGAGCCAATTTTGACCCCAGGGCTATAATTTCAAGAAACATGATAGAGGTTTACTACATAAAGCTACATGCCAAATTTGGTAGTCCTATGCCTTATGGTTTCAGACAAGAAGATTTTTAAAGTTTTCTCTATATAAGCCTATGTAAAACTTCTGACCCCTGGGGCAGAGCCAATTTTGACCCCAGGGCTATAATTTCAAGAAATATGATAGAGGTCTACTACATAAAGCTACATGCCAAATTTGGTAGCCATATGCCTTATGGTTTCAGACAAGAAGATTTTTAAAGATTTCCAGTATTTTTCAGTTTTGTTGCCATGGCAACCAGAGTTTTGGAAGGAATCAAATTCTTTCAAGAAATTCTGAAGAGGACCATGGCAGGATCATTTCTGTGAAGTTTCATGAAAATTGGATGGGTAGTTTCAGAGAAGAAGATGTTTGAAATAAAAGTTAACGCATGCACGGACGCACGGACGCACGCACGCACAACGGACACCGGGCCATGACATAAGCCCGCTGGCCTTTGGCCAGTGTAGCTAAAAATGTTGGGTCAAAATCTGTGTTAATGCCCATTTAACTCTTTTTTTGTAATGCCCTTTTAATGCCCCTTTACTCTTTACCGGGCAACAAAACTTAAGACTGCTTTAAGACTGGTTTATTCAGTGCTCTAAGAATAAATGCTGGCAAGCAGAGAGTGGCTTGGAAAAAAGGTTGTGCAAAGTGCTGGTAAAACAAGTTCAGGGAAAGCACAGATAGGTGGACTTGCGGCTGAGATACTTGATAATTGTTGAAAATGGCACTAACACCAAGCAAAGTGACATTTCAAATTTTTCCAACATTTTTACCAAATGACTGAGTCAAAGTGTCCAGTGCATTTATCTGACATCAATATTTGGGAAGAAAAAATCCCTTTTACCTCATTAATTTTAGACCTGTCCAAACCCAAATCATTGCAGACACCAGACTAAATGTGGCTGAAAATGTAGAAGTTGTATTTAAATAGGGTAGAAAACATTGTGGTTACCAGCATTTTCTACTTTTCTCACAATGTTTCCAAAAGTCTTCTGTCTCAAGGTTGTCAAAAGTCGGAATTATGTGGTAAAGTGTTAAATCTTTCTAACTTGTCAAAGACAGGAGCCTCCGACCACTTGCCATAGAGAGAGAGAGGATTTATAAAATATGCTGAAAATGTTGTTTACTTTCTACTCAAGTGGCCCTCCTCACATATAAAAAGACGGTAGACAGGTTTTAATGTTTGAAATCTCAATTAATCCTTTACGATACAGTCCCGACTTTTAACAAGCGTGAAAACGAAGGCTTTGGAAAACATTGTGGGAAAAGGAGAAAATGCTGGTAACCAGCATTTTCTCCTTCTCCCACAATGTTTTCTACAATTCCCAAAACAAAGCTGTCTCCTTTAGGGACATAAAAACATGGAATCAAATGGTAAAAAGGTTAGTGTTTGAAATCTCTGAAAAACCCATTACTTCTTGTATGTCTTGATTTTGTGATAATATGTATTTCTCCTGTTAGTTCTAAACCCTTTACCAGATGACAAAATTTTGGTCTTTTCCAAATTGAAAGCATTTGCAGACATAAAGTCAAATGTGACCCAAATGATGATTTCAATCTTTGAAAAGGTAGACATTGAACATTGTGGGAAAAGGAGAAAATGCTGGTAACCAACATTTTCTCCTTTTCCCAGGTTTTCAAATGGCTTCCTCTTTGGGGTCGTTTAAACTTAGGATTGTGAAATAAAGGGTAAAATGCCAAAACTTTACACTAGTCCCTGTTAAAAGTGTGGATGAAAAATTAAATGTGGCTAAAATGTTGGGAGATGACTCTTTGAAAAGGTAAGAATGTGAAAACTTGGGACTGTTTAATAAATGGTTAACCCATTACCACAAAAGCCCGAGTTTAAACCATCCTGAAGAGGAAGCCTTTTGAAAAGATTGTGGGAAAAGGAGAAAATGCTAGTAACCAGCATTTTCATCTTTTCCAGCAATGTTCTATTCTATCAAATACAGAAATCACCATTTAACTCTTTACCAAACGACAAAATTTTGTACTTGACCAAATTGAAAGCATTTGCAGGCAACAAAACAAATGTGACTGAAAAATTGAAATTTCTTTTGGGAAGGGTAGAAAACATTGTGGGAAATGGAGAAAATGCTGGTTACCAGCATTTTCTCCCACAATGTTTTCAAATGGGTTCTTTCTCAGGGTCATGAAAACCAGGGAGTGTGTGGTAAAGTGTTAAGTGCTTCAAATTTGGTTCAGTCCAAAATTTTGTATTTTGATAAAGGGTTGAAGTAACCATTCTTTACCAAAGCCAAAGCTGTGGGTACCTTAAATCCAAAGATCTCAATTAGACAATGCACACAATATTCCCTGAAATTGATTTTGGCAAAGGAAATAGGCACTACATTGCCTTTTTAATCCTATAATCCAGAGATTAACTTTTAAACCAGTTTCAATCAAAACATTTAACCCTTTACCACACAATCCTGAGTTTTAACAACCCTGAGGAGG
Organism: Tridacna gigas; assembly: GCA_945859785.2. Lineage (NCBI taxonomy): Eukaryota > Metazoa > Mollusca > Bivalvia > Cardiida > Cardiidae > Tridacna > Tridacna gigas. The sequence goes on along the minus strand of OX244031.2, from coordinate 13,050,995 downwards.
TAGTCTTTTGAAAACATTGTGGGTAAAGGAGAAAATGCTGGTAACCAGCATTTTCTCCGTTACCAACAACGTTTTCTACCCTATCAAGGACAACTTCCATCATTAGAGCCAAATTTGAATTGCTGTCTGCAAATACTTTCAATTTGGACAAGTCTTAATTTTTGTAGTGTGGCAGAGTTAACCCCAATTCCCACGGAGCAAGCTTTCAACTCTAAAGTCTCTTCCAAATTCAAAACATCTACAGACAGCAAATCTAAAATCTAGACAAATGAGTTAAAGTTCTCTGACAGGATAGGATAAAAAACGTTTTGGGAAAAGGAGAAAATGCTGGCTACCAGCATTTTCTCCTTTACCCATAATGTTTTCAAAAGGCTTCTTTCTTAGAGTTGTTAAAACTCGGGATTGTGTGGTAAAGGATTAAGAAAAAGAACAAATAATGGAGATTAGCATTATTCAAGATTAACGCACTACCACCAAACAGCACAGCTAATATAAACTTTGTCTTGCAGCAGACATCTACAAATGAACCATGCTCTGGCAAAAGGCAGCTTAATGCGAAATGTATTGACTCATGTCGGCCTGCGCAGTCCACGCACGCTGACATGGCTGTGTCATTTTTGCATGTCCAGGGACCATTCGACCTCCAGATCAAGTTGATTGCTATACAAAATGGATTTTATGGATCGCTAATTATGTGATGAGCCTTGCTTGTTATTATGCATTACGGAGATGCATTAAATCCCCTTTTGCCAGAGTAAAACTCTTAATACTTTTTACTTTCGAAAAATTGTGGCAAACAGAACATTCTTACAGAGAAATTTATCCTTTTGTCACAATGTTCTTGAATGTACAGTGTTTCTTCTTGACAAACACATCAATTAATATTGAATAATTTATTTCTATATCTGTCAAAACATGAAACTGACTGAGTTGTGTGCTGAAAATCTGCCAAAAATACATCTATTTGCAGACAAGAGTTAAATTAGACCATTTTCAATGAAATTACCTGTAGTCGATGAGAAAGGGCAGTAGAGGGTATGAGAAAATTCTACCTTTGACAGTTGAAAATGTAAAAAACCTCTGTTTGAGGGGACAAAAAATAGTGTATCACTCAACAAAATTAATGTAATACATTAACCCTTTCCCAAACGACAAATTTTAGACTGGTCCAAATTGAAAGAGTTTGCAGACGACAATTTCAAATTTGATGAAAATGAAAGAAAGTTCTCCAAAAGGGTAGAAAACACTGTGGGAAAAGGAGAAATTGCTCATTATGAGCAATTTCTTCTTTTCCCACAGTGTTTTCAAAAGACTTGTACTGCAGACACGTGAAAACCAGGGCTTGTTTGGGAAAGGGTTAAACTCTTTACCAAACAACAAAATATTGGACCTGTCTAAATCCAAAGCATATGCAGACATAAAATTAACTCTTTACCAAACAACAAAATTTTAGACTGGTCCAAATTGAAAGCATTTGCAGACGACAAAATAAATGTGATTCAAAAATTGAAATTTTGTTGGGGAGGGTAGAAAACGTTGTGGGAAACGGAGAAAATGCTGGTTACCCACAATGTTTTCAAAAGCTTTCTTTCTCAGGGTCGTTAAAAGTCGGGATTGTGTGGTAAAGGGTTAATTGTGGCTCAAGTTGTGAAAATGGTGTTTTAGACGGAATACATTGTAGGAAAAGGAGAAAATGCTGGCTACCAGCATTTTCTCCTTTAACCATCATGTTTTCAAAACCTTTCTTGCTCAAGGTCATTAAAACCTGGGTTGGTGTGGTAAAGGGTAAAGAATTATCATTCAAGTATCAAGACTTCTCACTAAATCTGCATGTTCTCTGCAGTCTAATCTTGATCTATGATGCTGCTTGCCAGCAATTTCTTCTTTTCCAACAATGTTTCCAAAAGCTTTTATGGTATCTTCAAGGTCGTTGAAACATTGTATCAGTCTGTAAAGGGCTCAAACAGCAGTCAAGAACATAATTACCATATTTTCCCTATATAAGCCCCCCCCACCCACTCCCCATAGTTCTTTAACCCTTTACCGCACAATGCCGCATTTTAACACCCCTGGGAAAGAAGCCTTTTGAAAACATTGTGGGAAAAGGAGAAAATGTTGGTAACCAGCATTTTCTACTTTTCCCACAATGTTTTCTGCCCTATCAAACAAAAAAAATCACCATTTTAGCCACATTAAAACTGTCGTCTGCAAATGCTTTCAATTTGGACAAGGCCAAAATTTTGTTGTCTGGTAAAGGGTTAAATATTCCAAAAGGGGTTGGGAGCAGTAACTAGAGGTCCATGGTTACACAGAAGGGTCTATACAAAGACACTGCAGTACCTTATGGCCCACATGTCCTGAATTCCTTTTCTAAGATATCCATCCATGAAAAAGGACATGTAGAACCATTATCCATCAGGAACTACATTATACAAGCAATTACCTCAGAGATACATGTATGAGAAGAAATTTTCTGATTCAAACAGAAAAATTTCTGTAAGTTCTTCCCTTAACCCTTTACCGCACAATGCCGCCTTTTAACGACCCTGGGAAAGAGGCATTTTAAAAACATTGTGGGAAAAGGAGAAAATGCTGGTAACCAGCATTTTCTCCTTTTCCCACAATGTTTTCTACCGTATTAAAGAAAGATTGCACCATTTGAGCCACAATGAAATTGCCGTCTGTAAATGCTTTCAAATTGGATAAGGCTAAAATTTTGTCGTCTGGTAAAGGGTTAAAGCAGCTTCACAGTGTTGTTGGAACCCATAAGAGTTGCCTCATGGAAACAATCATTTTATGTACCCACTTTAGGAAGAAACAGAATCCAATGTGTCTGGAATTTAATAGGTCCTCTGATAACATCTAAAGGTAAGTATTCACATATCAGATTTTATGGTTCATTACTGATACTATTGTTGGGTTATTGCCTCCATATATCATCTGTATTGGTGAAAAGTTTATGGTAAATGCCCATACTTAAATCTTTATCACAAAATCCCCATGTTTTAACGACTATGATGAAAAGGGCTTTTGAAACATTGTGGGAAAAGGAGAAAATGCTGGTAACACAACATTTTCTACCTTTTTCAAAGACAAATACCACTACTTTAGCCATTTTTCAATTTGTCGTCGGCACATGCTTTCAATTTGGAAGAGTTTTTGTTGTCTGGTAAAGATTAGTGAACTAAGTCTGAGATACTGACCTCTTGCGGTAAACAAAACTGCTAAGATGGTTCAGAAAATGACTTTAACTCTTAACCAAATGACAAAATTGTAGACAGGTCCAAATTGAGAGCATTTGCAGACGACAAATTTAATGTGGCTCAACTGCCTATTTCTATCTTTGATAGGGTAGAAAACATTATGCATGTTATGGGAAAAGATGAAAATGCTGCTTACCAGCATTTCTCCTTTGCCTACAATGTTTTCAAAAGCCTTAAATTATACCACAGGGTCGTTAAAATTCGGGATTGTGTGGTACATGGTATCTGAGGTCCAGATTAAATCTTTACAAGATGACAAAAATTCTTAGACAAGTCCAAAACTGAGTACTTAAAAATGACAAAGAAAACATGACTCAAAAGTTGAAATTTGTCTTTCCTAAGACAGACAACATTTTGGGAAAAAGAGGAAATGCTGATTACCAACATTTTCTCATTTTCCCACATTTTTTTAATTAACCCTTTGCAACACAATCCTGACTTTTAACAACCCTGAGGATGAAGGCTTTTGAAAACACTGCGGGATAAGGAGAAAATGCTGGTAACCAGCATTTTTTCCTTTTCCCACAATGTTTTCTACCCTTTCTGATACAAATTCTATCATTTGAGTATCATTTAATTTTCATTTGTCATCTGCAAATGCTTTGAATTTGTACTGGTCTAAAATTCTACGGTTTGGTAAAGACTTAAACCTATGTTTCATGCTTTGGATATTAATCTGAAACATCATAATATTGAGCATGCGACATTTCCTGGAGAAATGTCAAACCACATTCTGTGGAAAATGATCCCTAGCCCTGACCCTTACTCTAACCCGGACAAATTATGGTTCACATCTTCCTCCTAGACAGCGCTTTTCATGAAATAAATGTAGGAATTCAGCAATCCGCATTTTAAAACATACATGGATTTCGACAAAATACACTTTTGACGAAATGTTGTGCACTGCATAATATTACCTAGAAAAACATTTTGTAAGCTAAGACGGCAAAAGTCAAATGTTTGAAATAATACAAAACAGTACATCGGAGAGGATGTTGCATAACCTTCAATAAGCAAGGGTCAACATTCAATAAAAACACAACAGCTGTGAATCTTTTGATCTTTTCTTACAATTTTCAACACTATCTTGCAAACCAATCTCACCTGTTCCACACAATTTCTAATCCTTTCCCACGTGATTTAGTGCTCATTCAACCCTGTTGAAGGCATAATGCTGCTTTTGAAAATGTTGTTCAAAAAACGAAAAATGCTGGTAGCCCAATATTTTCTCCTTTTCACCAAATGCTTTCTACCCTTCCAAAGGCAAATACATGTGCTGTCATTATAAGCCCTGCTTCATTTATCATCTGCAAATACTTTCAATCTGACACACTGATTGATTGATTGATTGATTGACTGATATTTACACCACTTTCAAAATTATTAGCTTGGCTGTATTCAAAGAAAACGTCGAGGTATTGTCATAGCCCTGGCAGCTGGTGTCATTGTAGTCAACGTCTGTGTCATCGCGGTGCAAAAACTTTGACATTTTATAATATCTCTGTTCTTATTGAAGATATCTCCTTCAAACATGGGGACAAGTTGTTAATTATCAAATTGGGAACCTATACAACATGGGCAAGTAACCAATAAAGTTTTTTTGACAGAGTTATGCCCCTTTTCATACTTAGAATTTTCACTGAAATCAGGAATCTGCGGTCAAGTGTTGGCACCCACATGCTATGCTCTTGTTTCATTCATATCACAGCAATGGCTGATATTCATGTATTCCTGGGTTTCACCAGTACTAGGCTAGGGCTCTGAAGTTTCTTACCCAAGAACACTCCTACGAAAACTCCAGTGGATCCAGTGAGGCTCGAACTCATGGCCTCCAGGTCACCAGTCCTAACACTTTACCACTGAGCCACGCATGACCCCTTCCAATCAGATAAGAGAAAAATTTTGCTGTCTCCCCTTCCTTCACAACATCAGCTTGGCCTATCATTGGTTAAATGGCTCTTTACCACATAACATCATTTTATGACTCGTCCATATTGAAAACAATTGAAGGCAGCAAATTTATTGTCACTCATATGACAGAACTTGTCTTTGAAAGGGTTGAAAATATAGTGGAGAAAGGAGAAAATGCCAGTAACCAGCATTTTCTTCTTTTCCCAGAATGTTTTCAAAAGCTTTATTCCTCAGGGCTGCTAAAACACAGGATTGTTTGGTAAAGAGTGGACATAAGATTTGTAATCAGAAATTCACTGCAGCAATCAGGGTCCGTATTCAACAACCATTCTTACGGACATTGGTTTAGCCAATCAGAAATTGTGTTACTTTCAAATTGCAAAAATCTTTGAAAATATGACTAAGAACGTTCTTAAGAATGGTTGGTGAATACGGACCCAGATGTCATTTGGCATTTGAGTATCTTTTTTAACTCTTTATCAAACGACAAAATTTTAGACTGGTCCAAATCGAAAGCATTTGCAAACAACAAATTAAAGGTGGTCCAAATGATGAAATTTGTCATTGATAGGTTAGAAAACATTGTGGGAAAGGGCAAAATTGCTGTTTACCAGCATTTTCTCCTTTTTCCACAATGTTTTCAAAAGACCTCTTTCTCAGGGTCATTGGGAAAGGGATAACAAGGGTGTGGGAAAGGGATAACAAAGTGTAATAATAGCACATTCACCATGAATGGTTTAAAGATGATTTTGTTTGCAAGTTTGTAAGAAATTTTTTTACCAATATGGCTATAAATTTCACTGTTTGTTACAAACAGGCTTGGTTATCTGTATAACCAAGGTAAGTTTTTCACCAACTTCAGCTGGGAGCTATATCCTTCAAAAACTTGTATTAACCCTTTCCCAAACGACAAATTTTGGACTGGTCCAAATTGAAAGAGTTTGCGGATGACAATTTTAAATTTGATGAAAATGGCAGAAAGTTCTCAAAAAGGGTAGAAAACACTGCGGGAAAAGGAGAAATTGCTCGTTACGAGCAATTTCTCCTTTTCCCACAGTATTTTCAAAAGACTTGTACTGCAGACACGTGAAAACCAGGGCTTGTTTGGGAAAGGGTAACCTGTTGCCTGGCTCTGTCCAGTAAAGAATCTTTCATAGAAGAGTAAGTGACAGGGTTATACATGTACATGTATTATGGCATCATGCAAGAAATGAATTAAGCCTTTTAGACCAAGCCCTGGTTTTCACATGTCTGCAGTACAAGTCTTTTGAGAACACTGTGGGAAAAGGAGAAATTGCTCGTAACGAGCAATTTCTCCTTTTCCCACAGTGTTTTCTACCCGTTTAGAGACCTTTTTGCCATTTTCATCAAATTTAAAATTGTCGTCTGCAAACTCTTTCAATTTGGACGAGTCCAAAATTTGTCATTTGGGAAAGGGTTAAGTAATATCTAGACATTCTTAATGTAAGTTGAGAAAATATTCAGTTCACCCCTTACAAAACAACAAAATCTCAGACTCATCGAAATTGAATGCTTCAGCAGACGACAAATTTTGATATGGCTCAAATAGTGTTATTCGTCTCTGAAAGCCTAGAAAACCTTGTAGGAAAAGGAGAAAATGTTGGCTACCAGTATTTTCTCTTTTTCCCAAAATATTTTCAAACTGCTTTCATTCTCAGGGTCATTAAACCTCAGGATCATGTGGTGAAGGTTTAATCCTTTACCACACAATCCCGACTTTTTACGACCCTGAGAAAGAATCCTTTTGGAAACATTGTGGGAAAAGGAGAAAATGTTGGTAACCAGTATTTTCTCCTTTTCACACAATGTTTTCTAACCTTTCAGTAACAATTGCAATCATTTTAGCCAAGCCACATTTAATTTGTCCTCTGCAAATGCTTTGAATTTTGTCTGGTCCAAAAATTTGTCATTTGGTAAGGGGTTAAGGGCCTCTGAAACAGTTGTTGAAAGCTGGGTTGAATCTTCACAAGATAACAAAGATACAAACTTGACCATATTAAACCCCATTTACACACAACAGAGTGAATTTGGTTCACATGATAAGATTTATCTTTGACAGAGAAGAAAGTATTATATATCTGAAAAGAAGAAAATGCTAGGTACTAGCATTTTCTCCTTTTCCCATGATGCTTCTCAGAAAAAACTTAAAGCCATTTTCATCTTGGCTGTAAAAACTTAGAATCATTTGAAGAAGGATTAAACAGTCTGCTTTCTGAAACCTTCAAGAAAAAGTTTTATAACCTGTATCTAATCTTACATAGATGAGTGACATGCAAAGTGCATTTAGTGGTACAGTTCTTGGTTAAGTTACATATGGGTCAAGGGTCATTTCAGATTAGGTCACATTGTGACAGCATGTAACAAGATTTATGACAAGTTGATTGTTTTAAACCTGGTCATCCATAGATACACAAACACCTTTGATGTCACCTACATGGCTGATTACACAAATAATACACATGGTATGTCATGTTTAACATCAATCAGGATTCCTGTGGTCTGTATTCACCAATCATCAAGTCTTATTCTCCAGAATTTTCTAAATTTGAATGTAACACAACTTCTGATTTGAGCTATGCTGTGTGAAAAGTGGACTTAACCCTTTCCCAAACAAGCCCTGGTTTTCACGTGTCTGCAGTTCAAGTCTTTTGAAAACACTGTGGGAAAAGGAGAAATTGCTCGTAACGAGCAATTTCTCCTTTTCCCACAGCGTTTTCTATCCTTTTTGAGACCTTTCTGCCATTTCATCAAATTTAAAATTGTCGTCTGCAAACTCTTTCAATCTGGACCAGTCCAAAATTCGTCGTTTGGGAAAGGGTTAATGCAACTGCGAAACGTATCAACCCGTCAGACACGCAGGCTGACCTGGGCTGAAACTTTTCGCTACTGGTCAATTTTCTGTCTATCAAAGAACCAGTCTACATTATGTTACAGTCAGCTGTTAGATATAATGAATTTTAAGGATCCCAAATTATGCGATGGCTTGCATGGTATAATGTATCACGAAGATGCATTTAAAGGCCTCTTTTGCCAGAGTATGGCTCATTTGCTTTAGCCAGTGAGAAGTTGTGTTACTTAATTTCTAAATCTAGAATAAGACTAAGAATTTTCTTAAGAATGGTTGGTGAATACACACCTGGTTCCCTAGCAACTTTCCCTGCATCTACAGGCAACAAAAATGGCTACACCTTCTACATGTCACAAAATCTTCATCTTGACAATACTGATAGCCCAGCACAAATGGGAGTTTCAATGTCCCTGTAGTTTGCAGCTCTAGAAAACAAGATGGAGAAGGGAGAAATTGCTGGCAACAAACAATTGCTTCCTTTCCAAAACAGTCTTGTCAGCTCTTTCCCACACAAGAAATATTCTGACTTGGTCGAAAAGACGGCATTTGCAGAAAGCAAATCAATGTGGCTCATCTTCACAAACAACTTCTAAACAAGTCACAGTCTTATATACATGAGGTAATAAAGTTTAGGTAATAAAGTTTATATAATGTTACCCACAGGCCTACATAATATATGTAATTGTTTTCTCATGCTGTTTTCATTTCTTCAAGCTATGTCTATATCAAGGTTGTTTTATTTGTAATCTATGTACAAATCTTATAAATTAATTTTCCTTACTCATGGACGAAAGGTCACATCCTTTGAAGCAGAAACCAGTAACAAAAAAGCGATAAAATCCCAATGAAAAAACCAACTATCTTTTCTGAATTTTCCTCGTTGTGTCCATTATAAAACTCTGCTAAATTGATTGCTTCAAGTCTTGTCTATAATAACTGTATCAAACAACACAATTTTAGACTGGGCCAGATTAAAAGTGTTTGCAGACAAAAAATTTAAATTTACTCATATGGTAAGATTTATATTTGATAGGATAGAAAACAAAGGGGGAAAAGGAGAAAATGCTGTTTACCAGCATTTTCTCCTTTTCCCACATTATTTCCAAAAGCTTTTTTTTCCAGTGTCATTAAAAGTCAGGTCTGTTTGGTAAAGGCTTTAACTCTTTACCACACAATCCCGACTTTTACGACCCTGAGAAAGAAGCCTTTTGACAACATTGTTGGAAAAGAAGAAAATGCTGGTAACCAGCATTTTCTCCTTTTCCTACAATGTTTTCTACCCTGCCCAGAACAAAGTTAATTTTTTCAGTCACAATCATTTTGTCGTCTGCAAATGCTTTCAATTTGGACTAGTCTAAAATATTGTCGTTTGGTACAGAGTTAAAGGATTGTTTTTATTATCACACAGCCATATATTGAAAACATTTTGTTCCAAAATTCAGCAGGAAGTTCACCTGCCTGACTGTTTCAAGGCTTGAATAATAAGTTCAATACATAAATGGTACCAACACTTTGATTCTGTTAATCAGAAAACTAAAGAACAAATTTTCACAATTTTATTCCCAAACCACCGTTATTGTGATCTGGTCTGCATTCACCACCCATTCTTAAGAATGCTCTGTATTATCCAGAATTTTCTGAATTTGAAAGTAACACAACTTCTGATTGGCTAAACAAAATGGTTTAGCCAATCAGAAGTGTAACTTTCTAAATGTATCGCCGCACAACATGTTTCTGTCCACAAAATGTTTTCGTCCGGCCTTGAAAATGGATAAGTAAAAACGCGGCGCTCACAAGATTTTTGTGTTCACACACACCTTTGTTTACATCGGAGACAGAAATGTCAAACTTGTTTCCAAGTCAAAATAAGGAGATCAGAAAGGCAATAAAAGTTTTCCTGAACTTCAAAGACGCCATTTTGGTGCAATCTGCCTAATGCCATATAAGTTTAAGCCTTTCCCAAACGATAAATTTTAGACTGGTCCAAATTGAAAGAGTTTGTAGACGACAATTTTCAATTTGATGAAAATGGCACAAAGTTCTCAAAAGGGGTAGAAAACACTGTGGGAAAAGGAGAAATTGCTCGTTACGAGCAATTTCTCCTTTTCCCACAGTGTTTTGAAAAGACTTGTACCGCAGACACGTGAAAACCAGGGCTTGTTTGGGAAAGGGTCAAAGTTTGGATCACAAAAGATCATACATACAAGAAACATCAGTGAATGTTTACAATGTATCTGTTGTATGGAAGTATTTGTCCCAAGATGCGCATGCGCTTAGCTATAAAAGTATACTGCTCATAATTTTGTGATTACCGTCCCTAAGTATCAGTCATCAATTTTTAGCTAATTGAGAGTTAATTGGTTGTATCTGAAAAGTTTGTCAGGTTGATTTAAACCATTTTTACTCACAAATTTCACTTGCCTGAGTAAAAATCATTGAATAAAGATAAGGTGGGTTCATTTTTCTCTCTGCTCTGTAGTGTTATGGTTATTGGAAGGGGTGACACATTCTTGTGTCCCATTTGTGATCCTATTACCCACTGCCATTGAAATATAATCAGGACAAATCGCCGAGGATATGTTAAATTAGGTTTTCCATGGTTAATCCTTGTTCCAAGAGTTAAGTTTTCTTAAGCCTGATGAAAATGTGTTACTTCGTACTTTAATTTTCTTGAACAGTATAGTTATAATATATGGACGAATTTAGGTTGTGTATCTCCTGGGCCATCAGATTTTGACTGTTTCCAATATGGTGTCTCTTGATAGATAAACACAAGGTTAGGTTAATGACTTTTTTTGTTGATTTGTTATATTTTGATTGATAGAAGACAATGCTTCATTAAAGAAATTAATTGAATTTGTCTGTTTGAAATGCCGCTTGAACATATCGGTAGGTGGACGAAAATAGGGTGTGCCAGGATATAGTTAGACTACGAATGTTCTTAAGAAAGGCTGGTGAATACTGACCATGATATCATAACTTCCATGCTATTTTCTGGTTCCTGCAGATCACCCAAGAGTGGCAAATCCATTGATTCCTATTGTACAGGACAAATTTCAATGGAATGACAATTTGATCCAAGAATTCTTATCTTATTGACCAATATAAAAAGAACTGTCACAATCTTCAGTCCCAAGTAATACTGTCTAGACTAATTCTACTTTAACCTTTACCTCACAATTCTGATTTCAACAACCTTCAAGAACAAGCCTTTTGAAAACATTGCGGAAAGAGGAGAAAATGCTGGTAACCTTTTACAAACAAATTTCATCTTTTCAGCCATATTTGATTTGTCATCTGCAAATCATTTAAATTTGGACATGTCTGAAATTTTGCCATTTGGTATACATGTACAAGTTTCATCACCTGACACTACCATGTAAATTGTTTAGGCTTTACAAATCAGAACCATAATTTAGAAAGAAATGAACATGAAACAATATTTTTTTGCCATATTGTCTTTAAACCATACTTTTTTGCCATATTGTCATTAATACCTATCATCTCCCTAATGAACCCCTTCTCCCCTGGATACCACACCCCCCCTAGACTTTCATTTGGAAAAGACTTTTGATCTTCTATTACCTGAAGCTGCAAACTTTAATCTGTTACCTAACAATCAAATTTTCACTACCGTAAAGAAGAAGCCTTTACTAGACAATTCTGAGTATGAATGACCCTGAAGAAGGAGAATTTTGAAAACACTGTGGGAAAAGGAGAAAATGCTGGTGTCAGACCAGCATTTTCTCCATTTCCCACAATGTTTTCAACCCTTTCGAATGCTAATTTCATTTCTTCAGTGATATTTATTATTTTGTCCGCAAATGCTTTGAATTTTAACCATTTTAGAATTTTAGTGTTTGGCAAAGAGTTACAGCATTATAAGACAAGGAGGCTATGTTTATTATCAGCAATGTTTTCTATCTTTTTGAAAAAATATGTTTCAAACCATTGTAGCTCTATATTAAATTTTTCAAATACAAATTCTTTCAATATGGACGAGTCTATGATTTTGTCATGATTTATTTTGAAGACATCTTTACACAAAGCCTAATACTAGTAACTCTTTACCAAACAACAAAATTTTAGACTGGTCCAAATTGAAAGCATCTGTAAACAACAAAGGTAATTTCATTAAAATGATGTGATTCCCCTTTGGAATGATACAAAACACTGAGGAAATTTGCCATTGGTTTTCTTACTTCTGCATGTCTGGTAATGGTCAAGCCAGGATTCGAACTGGTTTCCCTTTATTAGAAGCCCTGTGCATTACTAAGCCACTAGGACAAAGTTTTGCTTCAGGGTCATGACTAACTGGATAAAACAAGTATTTTGTTCACTCCAATTTCTTTTTTGTTTCTATGGAGATGACCTTTGTCTTTTTCCTCAGATGCATTATCAGGGTTTAATGATCCAGAGAAAATGGCTACCATTATCTTATGTAATATGATGTGGTCTGATAGAATCAATGGAAGAGAAGATAAGACTATTGTGTCTATCTCTTCTGAAGTCATTAACCCTTTACCATGCAATCCCATATTTCACAGACTTGAGGGAAGAAGGCTTTTGAAAACATTGTGGTAAAAGAAGAAAATGCTGGTGACCAGCATTTTCTCCTTTTCTCACAAGGTTTGCCAGTCTTCCCAAGACTATCATCTTCATTTGAAGCACACTAAATTTTGTGCTCTGCAACTGCTTTCCATTTTGATTGTACTGTGTTTAATGCCATTTTCAACATTATTCCAGTTATAATGCAGTGGCCAAGTGCACCTATCCATACTTTCCTAGATTTTCTTTTACCAGTAATACACACAATATTTTTTCCATGCCACTGGCTGCTTTCCCACTTAACCATCGTCGAAACTATGGTCAGCGGTAAGAGAGGAATGAATCCTTTCACAATGATTATCATCAGAAAGAAAACATTTATACCGAAAATCTTTGATGAGTAAATGAAAACTATTTAGTTCATATGATGGACCATTTTACTGCGCATAGAGCTAAGGCTATTTTGTCTTGGTATCCAACCAAGTGATTGGACAGTTGCAGTAGATCCAGGATCCAATGTTATCTGAATAAAACTTGCCTTTTGATCTTAAACCTTTACCACACGATCCCATGTTTTAACGAACCTGAGAAAGAGGTCTTTTGGCAGTATTGTGGGAATGGGTGAAAATGCTGGTAACCAGCATTTTCTCCTTTTCCCACAATGTTTTCTATCCTATCAAAGACAAATTCCATTGTTTGAGCCATGTTTAAATTTTTTTCTGCAAATGCTTTCAATTTGGACCACTGTACATTTTGTCGTATGATATAGAGTTCATGAATCACTTAACAAAACAGAGAGCAGCTAATGTTGCCCTTGGCCTTGATTGATCAAATGGTATTTAACATCACTTTTAAAATTATTTCAGTCATATATTATGGTGACAGCTCACATATTCATGTATATGCTCCGTTTCACCAGTGCTAGACTAGGGTCCTGCAGTGTCTTGCCCAAAGACACTCCCACAAAAAAAGCTAGTGCTTCCAGTGAGGTTCAATCCAAGGCCTCCAGGTTACAAAGCTTACACTTTTCCTCTGAGCCATGCAGGACCTTTTCTAAAAGTTAACTCTTTACCAAACGACATAATTATAGACCTGTCCTAATTGAAAGCATCTGCAGACAACGAAGTAAATTTGACTGAAAAAGTGAACTTTGTTTCGGGAAGGGTAGAAAACATTGTTGGAAAAGGAGAAAATGCTGCTTGCCTGCATTTTCTACTTTTCCCACAATGTTTTCAAAAGGCTTCTTTCTCTGGGTGTTAAAGTCGTGATTGTGTGGTAAAGAGTCAAAGTTAAAGAGAGTATAAACAATTTAAAAGACACTGTCGATAAAATCCAGCAGGTCAAGTCAAATTGAAACAACTCCCAGTTTTTTTGATAGAAATCTATCCCATAGTTCATTACTGTTTTATCACTGTTTTATTTGAAACTATCACCATTTAAACATGGATTCAAAAGGAAATTCAAAAGTTTATTCATAGTTAAAACTCATTCATACATGCACTGGTTCATTTACGGTCAATAACTGAACCCATTCACATGTTCATTTTTTTGTTCTTGCAGCAAACCACATCTTTTACTCTTGATCATACGAGAAATTAGAGAATTACCGGTACCCACAAGCTTTCTTTACCACACAATCTGTATTAATGACCAAGAAAGAAGGCATGTGAAACAAGAGGGCCATGATGGCCCTGTATGGCTCCACTGGCTTATAAATATAAACCATGAAGAGAAGTCTTCACTATATAAGCCCTTATAAAACTTTGACCCCAGGGCTACAGTCGAACTAAATGGGGAATATGTGTATTAGAAGAATAACATGCCAAATTTGGAAGTTCTTGGCCTTATGGCTAGTAACAAGATGGTTTCTGAACTTTTCACTCCATAAACCCATGTAAAACTTGTGACCCCTGGTGCAGGGCCAAACTTGATCCTAGGGCTGTAACTTGGGCCCTCTTTGTAGTTGTCCACTAGATAATGCTATAATTATGCAAAATTTGGTAGCCTAAGCCTTATGGCTATGTACACCAAGATTTAAAAGTTTTCCCTATGTAAGCCTATGTAAATCTTGTGAACCCCCCCTCCCCCAAGCATGAGGCCAAATTGACCCCAGGACTATAATTTGGGCACTTTTGGTAGACCCCAACTAGATCAAGCTAAATGCAAAATTTGGTAGCTCTTGGCCTTATGGCTAGGTACAAGAAGATTTTTAAAGTTTTCTCTATGTAAGCCTATGTAAAACTTGTGACCCCTGGGGCAGAGCCAATTTTGACCCCAGGGCTAAAATTTCAAGAAACATGATAGAGGTTTACTACATAAAGCTACATGCCAAATTTGGTAGCCCTATGCCTTATGGTTTCAGACAAGAAGATTTTTAAAGTTTTCTCTATATAAGCCTATGTAAAACTTGTGACCCCTGGGGCAGAGCCAATTTTGACCCCAGGGCTATAATTTCAAGAAACATGATAGAGGTCTACTACATAAAGCTACATGCCAAATTTGGTAGCCCTATGCCTTATGGTTTCAGACAAGAAAATTTTTAAATATTTCCAATATTTTTCAATTTTGTTGCCATGGCAACCAGAGTTTTCGAAGGAATCAAATTCTTTCAAGAAATTCTGAAGAGGACCATGGCAGGATCATTTCTGTGAAGTTTCATGAAAATTGGATGGGTAGTTTCAGAGAAGAAGATGTTTGAAATAAAAGTTAACGCACGGATGGACGCACGCATGGACGCACGCACGCACGCACGCACGCACGACGGACACCGGGCCATGACATAAGCCCGCTGGCCTTCGGCCAGTGGAGCTAAAAATTGTGGTAAAAGGAGAAAATGCTGGTGACCAGCATTTTCTCCTTTTCCCACAATGTTTTCTACCCCATCAAAGAGAGAATTCGCCATTTTGAGTTATATTTGCCTTGTCGTCAGCACATTCTTTGAAATTACAATATACAAGCTGGTTAGACGAAGGGTTAACTCTTTACAAAACAATAAAATTTTAGACTTGTCTAAATTTAATCCTTTCACACAAAATCCCGACTTTAACGAACCGGAGGAAAAAAACCTTTTGAAAACATTGTGGGAAAAGGAGAAAATGCTAGTAACCAGCATTTTCTCCTTTTCCCACAATGTTTTTTCCCTATCAAAGACAAATTCCATCATTTTAGCCACATTGAAATTGTCATCAGCAAATGCTTTGAATTTGGACAAGTCTACATTTCTGTCATGTGGTAAAGAGTTAAAGCATTTGCAGATGACAATATACATGTAAATTTGTTATGTAGTGAAGGGTTAAAGTGGCTCTTCACTGAGATACATTGCACTGAAATTCTCTGACTTTCCTACTTCCTGATCACTCATTTCTATACCTGACAACCTCAGTCCAGAGAATATTGTATTTCTTTGGGAGTTTACCACTGTTTCAAAAGCTTAGATCATATCATGGTGGCCAGTGCACCTAAGTATGTGTTTCCTGGCTTTCTCACATGAGTACTGACACAACTTTCTTTCAAAGCCACTGACTGCTTTTCTCACATGCACTAGAGGTGAAAGGAGAAAACTCACTAGTAAAGAAAGTTGGCCCTGATCGGGTTTCAAACCTGCAACCACCAGGTCATGAGTCAGATATGCTAACCATTGAACTACCCAGCTAAGCACAATCTAGAGAAAAGCTAGTGATTGCTATAAAATACAGCTTTACATAAACTGAACTTTATTATCTTCTTAATTAAATATGATGTATTTGTTAAGAGAGAGCAAGATAAAAAAAACTTGCATGTTGCATTTCTTACTTTTTTGATACATGCTGATAATTAAGTAAATCAATACTTTTAATTTTCAGTTATCAAATGGAACACATGTCAGTGAAACAAAAGGAGAAAGTTCTGATGCTTAGAAAATGTCTTTAACCCTTTACCACACCGAGTTTTAACTGACCCTGAGAAAGAGGCCTTTTGAAACATCATGGGAAAAGGAGAAAATGCTGGTAACTTGCATTTTCTCCTTTTCCCAAAATGTTTTCTATCCTGTAGCAAACAAATTCCATCAATTGAGTCATATTTAATTTATCATCTGCAATTGCTTTCAATTCTGACAATAATAAAATTTTGTCATTTGGTTAAGTGTTAACTCTTTATTAACCCTTTGCCAAATGACAAAATTTTAGACTTTTCCAAACTGAAAACATATGCAGAAGACTAAGGTAGCCAAAATGATGAAACCTGCCCTTGATAGATTAGAAAACATTGTGGGAAAAGGAGCAAATGCTTGTTACCGTATCAATAGATTTGGAATAGGAACAAATTGCTTCAAACATATCAATTGTACTAGGGAATTACCCTTTTCTCACCAAGTCCTTAGTAAAGAAAAAAAAGGGGGCATTTAACCCTTTACCAGACGACAAAATTTTAGCCTTGTCCAAATTAAAAGCATTTGCAGACGACAATTTCAGTGTGGCTCAAATGGTGCAATTTTCTCTGGATAGGGCTGAAAACAGTGGGAAAAAGGAGGAAATGCTGGTTAAAAGCATTTTCTCCTTTTCCCACAATTTTTTCAAAAGGTTTCCTTCCCAGGGTCGTTAGCAGGCGGCATTATGCTGTAAAGGGTTAATACTTTTTTCCTTAGAACTGATGTTTCATTGAGATATTTGACATAATTTTTTGGAGGTTTAAAAAAAACCTTGACAGTAATGGGTTAATTCTTTAAAAAGCCAGTCCCTGCAGTTTTCTGAGCATGAAATTTTAACAATTTGAAAACATTGGTGATAAAAGAGAAAATGCTGTAAGTAGCACTATCTCCTTTTACCAATTTTTTTCCCTACAATATCAAATCCCGTTATTTAACCCTTTACCACGCTATCACAAGTTTTAACGACCCTGAGGAAGAGGCCTTTTTAAAATATTGTAGGAAAGGAGAAAATGCTGGTAACCAGCATTTTCTCCTTTTCCCACAATGTTTTCTACCCTATTAAATACAATAATCACCATTTAAGCAATATTTGACTCGTCGTCTGCAAATACTTTCAATATGGACAAATCTAAAATTTTGTCGTCTGCTCTGGTATATATGTAGAGTTTATACATCCATGGATACTTTGGAAGGCCAAAGGGGAGGCTCGACAATAAAAGTTACCTGTGTACATGAAAGATACAGATCGCAACAAAGTTTAATGTGGATTTTTACCTGGTCGTTACCTTTCGTTATGAAAATCGATATAACCTATAACCCACAGTACAAACCCCCTCTTATAATACTAAACCACAAAGTTCAAACACTGGCTAATAACACTTACCTGTAGAATATACCGATGGAGAGATCGACAAAATCGCCAGAAGAAAAAGAAGATGAATAGTGGCTCTAGAATGCCCCTGGAGTCGTAAGGGCATGTTTACACACTCCGATCTGCTCCGAGTTGGTCTTTGTGCAACGATTGTTCACGTGATATTTTTGATAAATCCACAAAATTCATGTTATTTTCGCCGTGACAGCGCATTGCTTTATTTTCACACGTTTAACCGCAAGTTTACATCCATGTTCAGAATTTCAAACGTGAAGAAAACAGAAGAATTTTAATAGATAACAGCTCAAACTGATTCGCACACCCATTCACCACTTTGACATGCCAGAATTGGCGTGTAGTACAACATGATTCTTAATTGCTGTCACGTGATGTTTACTACACTCCACAAGTGGGCGTGGTTAAAGTGAATTATATTATAGAGCGGGAAACCGTAGCAGAGCATTTCAATGATGACACGAAACTACTTCGTATTCTAAGTTTACTTGACTTTAGAAATTATCTTCACAGATTTGACTTATGACATCATTGGAAATGAAATACGTAGCGACTATTAAAGACTATTTCAAAGAAGCAACCGAGATGATCATGCTAGATCTACTTTTTATTCTGCTTTTCAGCGAAGGATAAGGCAGGGAAAAACATGAGTAGATTAGGTCTATTTGTAAATGTATCCCAGTTCAAAAGAAAAATGCAGATTTAATGCGTGAATGGATTTTTGACAAGACCTATAACTAAATTATCGCGTGACTCAAAACCTCGAATGAGTCAAAATAGATGATTTATTTAAAGTCGCTGCGTCAACTCTTACCTTTCTTAATCAAAGTTGATGGAAAAGGCTTGATTACATTTCATATTTTATATCAATGGACACAAAGTCATATGACTTCCCACCTTGTAGAAGAAGTAAAGCAATGAAATATATAATAATACTCTCTCAACGCCGCCCATACCAGGCGGCCGCCAGCTTTTGAAAAGTCAGGGGCGTAGCCTATACGCAAAAACGTATTTGCGTACATTTTTGCAAAAAAGATAAACAAATTTGCAAAAAAAAAGTCACTAGAAGCCACCTTATTGCTTCTACAATTAAAAAGTTTTCTGGGAAAATCCCCTCTCTTCTCTCGGGACTTCACGCTTTGGCTAACTATTTACCACGCGACAAAAGCTTAGACTGGTCGAAATTGAAAGCAGGTGAAAAACTAAAATTTAATGTAACAGACAATAGGAAGTTTTTCTACAACACTGTGGGAAAAGGAGAAAATTCTGGTTGCCAGCATTTTCTCATTTTCCCACTCTGTTTTCAAAAGTCCCTTTCCTTTTTTCGGGATTGATTGGTGAAGGGTAAGTACCTTGGGTACTTTTGCCACATACACTTTACTTTTACTACGCCCCTGAAAGTGGCTACAACCATAGGACACCAAAGATCGTTTCCCCAAGTGCCAAGATGAGAAAGTAACCCCTTCCCACGAAAGAACAAGAAGAAAACGGATTTAACTCTTTAACAGATGACAAAATATTTGGCTGGTCCAATTTGAAAGCATTAGCAAACGACAAATAAATTGTGGTTCAAATGATAGGAATTGTCTTTGACCAGACAGATAGCACTGTGGAACTTCAAAAAAAAAAAAGAAAATACTGGGCCTGTATTCACCAACCATTCTTAAGAACGTTCTCAGTCTTATTCTCCAGTATTTTCTAAATTACAAATTAACATAACTTCTGATTGGCTAAACCATTTGGCTCAGCCAATTAGAAGTTGTGTTACTTTCAAATGTAGAAAATTTTGGAGATTTAGACTAAGAATATTCTTGAGAATGGTTAGTGAATACGGACCCAGTCACCACAATGTTTCCAAAGAGCCCTTTGCACCTTCCCTTTGTGATCGTTTTGATTGCACGTTCCGTGCAGTTTGATCTTGATCTTTGCAGTCCGCCAAAGCTATTTATATTGCTCGTGTCCTTGAAAAGAGTTGAACGCTCCCCTCTCATTAAGCTTTTCCCACAAAATCCTGAATTTAAACGATCCTGAGGAAACCAGCATTTTCCCCTTTTCTCACACTGTTTAATACCATATCAAAAAGAAATTCCATCAGTTGAGCCACATTTGAATTGTCGTCTTCAAATGCTTTCAATTTCGACACGTCTACATTTTTGTGGTCTTGTAAAGAGTTGAAAAAAAAAAAGAACTCGAACACAGGAGTCAAAGGTAAAATGGTGTAGCAGTTGCTGTGTAGGCGAAGCGGTCCTGATTGATGTTTGAAATTTAGAAGAAAGCCGATTACCGATGCATAAATTTATAAACTCTCGTAGTTAACCTCTGTCAACTACCGCCTGTTTCGCTGAATTTTCTCACGCAATACAAATAATTGGCAACTAAACGATTTGACACGGATATAACGAGACGAAATAGACACACCTTGATTTTTTGAATGAGAGAAAAAACAAGAAATATCTTTACAAAAGATAGACGGCGTAAATTTGCCAGCAAATAGGAGGGGTGGGGGCTTAAAATAAACATGTTCACTTTTTTACCAATCACAAATTTCTGTTTATTCATTTATTATCTATACCAAAAAGTAGTTAAAAAGCCGGCACATACAGCTACGCCGAAAAATGAAAGATCTGCTCGGGGTTTTTCCAAACTGGAGCTGGATATGTCTGATGTTGGAAGATTTTTCATAATCATTGTCGCAAAACTTGAAATAGAATGAATAACGTTATAACCCCGGATAAATAATCGTTATACGAGTTTCCTAGCGCTAAATATTTCTTTAAAATGCACTGAGGTACTGTTTTTTTTTTGTGTGTGTCTCTGTGAAAAGACAGACATAGAGACAGACCGTGTAAAGACAGACAGATAGGCAGAAGGTTTATATCAGTGCTTAGGTCTCTGGCTCATAACAAAACATAGCGCAGCAGAGTAGCCGTTATAATATACTGAACAAGTTGGCTTCTTTAAAAAAGAAGCCAGGAGAGGTCGGCATCAATGTTTTCAAATAGTTTATTAGCTTTTGATTTCAATATATTTTGGTAGATGTAAACAAACAAGTTAGGAATTAAATGAATGAGAAAAAAAAAAACATCTTTTTTTTTTCAGTTTTGCTAGTGTAAAGGCACAAAACAGTACATGTTCCACATTGTTATAATATTCTAGGAATTGTAGGCCTTATGCTATTAACATGCTCAGAAATGCATTTTTTTTTTTCAAAATTCAAGGACACAAAACTTAAGATGATGACCCATTTGGCTCTTTTTCAAAAGGTACAAACCTCTAATGAATGTTTGTAATGTGTGCTCAGATAAGCCAAAATATTTTTGGAAAGGAGAAATCGTTCAATTAAAATTTGATACGATATGCTAATTCCACTGAATATGCAAGAATCTTACCTGATGACAATACATAAAGGTGGCCTATACATAATACTAGTACCTGACATGTTAAAAATAAATATAACATTTTTTAATCCTTTAACAAACAGCAATTTTTGGACTGTCCCAAACAGAAAAGGCATGCAGACGACAATTCAAACTTTGATAATTAATGTGGAAGATGGTGCTTTGATGTGATGGAAACCATTGTGACAAAGGAAGAAACTGCAGTGACTAGCAGCTTCTCCACTTCCCACAATATTTTGAAAAGTTGTCTGCTGCAGACATGTAAAATGAAGAGGTTGTTTGTCTAAACGTTAAAAATTTAAGAAAGTAGATAAATGAGCCATGCTCTGAGAAAAGGGCGCTTAATGTATCTGCAAAAAGTATCGACCATGTCAGCCTGCGCAATCCGCCCAAAACCAAAGGACCACAGACTCTTTTGAGGTGTGGGGTACGTTGGGCAGTAGGAGGCAGGACTTTTTTTCCGCTCATAAGTTGATTTTCACGGGATTCTCGGAATCCCGCATGATAGAGGCAACTCTGTGTGTTATTTCATCAAATCTATATCATTTTAAATACATAGAATTTTTGTATAAAACTGAGAAAAATGCAAGAGTCTAGTCAGTTTTGAAAAATAGAACTTGAAAACATACTGATCAACCTATTTATATCTATTTGTGGGGTACGAGTTCTCCAGAGAACTTGTGCTTTCGAGATTAGGGTACGAGTTCTCCAGGGTTCGAATTCTCCAGACAGTACCAAGTCACGTGATCTTTTCCCCGCGGTGTTGTTTCTCTCTTTTTTTTTTAACGAAATCTGTTTCTCTTTGCTCAGATTTATTTGTTTAATGAAAAATTGCATTTATTGGAGAGATCATTTACAATCAATATAGCATAATAGATCTTTTTGGAAATCCGTCATATGAAAAAAAAAACCGTTTATTTCCTATTTCAGTTTTTTGATTTCGGTTTGTTTATAAAACCATGACGAAATAGACTGTGTATCAGAACAATTTCGCAAAAACAAATGGATCTAGACAGTGATTTCTGTGGCAGTCTGCCTTTTAAATGCATAGATATAGTATTAATCCTTAGGCATCTAAGCCCGACTTAGCGACCTTTTGTGGCCAGTGTAGATTAAGATCAAGCTGCACAGAACGTGCAGTCTGATCTTGATTTACATTGTTCGGTAAGGAGATACATGTATTCCCCCGCCCCAAAAGAAATGCCTTTGAAATAGCAAAATCTGGATTTTTACTATCGGCCTGAAAGTTTCAATTCACTTATTTATCAGGTTAAGGGTTAAAACAAACAGTGAACATTTCTATGAACAAGTTCAATTAACCCTTAACCTGCTAAAGAAGTTAAATGAAACTTTCAAGACGATAGTAAACCCCATATATTGCTATTTCAAAAGGGTGGGTTTTCTTTTTGAGGGGGATATTTCTTCATCAAACAATGAAGATCCAAGATCAGTCTGCCCGTTCTATGCAGTCTGATTTTGATTTACACTGTTCGCAAAGGGCTCTTGAGTCGCGCTCTGCAGCCTAAGGGTTAGAGTTCTTTTAGTGCGTGACGCTGTATGTAGGATTATGTCACATTTCTTTTCCAAGTTGAAAAAAAAAATAGAAAATAGCCATGCTCTGGCAAAAGGGGGCTTAACGCATCCCCGCAATGCATGATACCAATCAAGCCTTCATAGAATTATGGATTCATAATAACTACTTTTTTTTTCAAAAACCGACTGAATCGTGAGGTAGACTGGTCCTTTGGCATACAAAAAATTAAAAATATAGCGAAAAGTTTCCGCCCAGGTCAGCCTACGCGGACTGCGCAGGCTGACCTGAGCAGATACTTTTCGCAGATTCATAATGCCTACTTTTTACAGAGCGCGGCTCAAGTATTTTGCAACATCTAGTATGGTAGACTTATTAAATGTATTACTTCCTGAATAGGTCTAGAATCTTCCAAGGATTTTTTTTTAACAGAAAGGAGTACAGGCGTTTCCGGTAACCATCGGTAAGGGTGTTAGCAACAAGAGACTATATGCATGGTGGCCTAGCGTGTCAAAACTCGATTCACACACGCGAAGATTTTAGCCCGTGCCCATAGATGCATTAAAGTAACATATGGCTGCCAAAAGTAAACAAAGCGGGTTTTAAAATGCATTTAGATTAAAATCATACCATTTAATAGTATGGAAATTATTGTGAATATGACAACCTGTACAGTCGGTCGGTTCATGTGTTAGTCGCTGGCAGAGAAACGGATTTCAAAACTATGTTAAAAGTTGCCAGGTCACCCTATCATTGTTTACTTTTTGCCTGATGTTAAAATTAATTTTTCTGCCAGTGACTAACCTCTGGATCAACCACACAATAACAGACTGTGCAATATTCTCCATAATTTCTAATGGAATGATTTAAATTTAAAATGAATTTTAGACGCGTTGTTTTTTTTTTTAACTTGTTTGGCTTCTTTTGGACCTTTAAGCCTGTTTGCTGGCAACTGAGTCAAATTACTACAGGCTGCATTCACCAGTATTTTCAAATCTTGTTCCACTTGGAACATCTAACGTTAGGCATCTGATTGCCAATCAGATGACAAGTCTTTGAAATGATATTTCGTTTAGAATGGTAGGTGAATACGACCCCTGGACAACCCCTCTAATGTGTTGTGCCATGTGCACGAAGCATGGAAGACATGTATCAGATAAGGTTTAAATGTCATGCCTTAATTTCACATTTATATGCAATTTGAGTTTTTATCGGCCCAATTGACGGTTTAATTCAATGCAAAATTTAAACAACAGTGTTTCATTTCAGGAGAGAGTCCTTGGTTTTACAAAGAAATTCGACTTGTACAGATCTGTCATTACTCTTGTTTTTGTTGTAATTCCAAGAAATTTATTGTTATTCCAAGAAATTTACCAACACTTAGTCTAAAGAGCAGCATGGGAGAAATTGAAGTGCTTGAAAAAAAAAAAGCAAATATCTATTTCAGCTTTCTCGTTCCGTTTATCTTTCCAAAACAAAATTTTACACTTAACTCTTATCGTTCTAAATAAGTGATATGAAACTTCCAAGCCGGTAGCAAAAACCCAAATTTTGCTATTTCAAGGGAATATTTTTTGGAAAGATATCTCCTTTTGCTGACAGTGTAGATCCAAGATCAGACTGCACATTCTGTGCAGTCTGATCTTGGATCTACACTGTCCGCAAAAGGTCCTTGAATCGCGCTTAGCAGCCAAAGATTAAAGCATGTCAACTGGACAATCGCATTTTTTTTCAACTTGTGCCTTAGTGTATAATATATTGTTTGAATATTTCTGACACTGCCTTCAATATCGTAACATTTTACCGCACAATACCGAGCTTTAATGATCCTAAGAAAAAAAAAAAAGGCTTTTGAAAACATTTTGGGAAACGAAGAAAATGCTGGTAACCAGCATTTTCTCATTTTCCCATAATGTTTTCTATCCTTTCAAGGACAATTCCTTTGAGACACGTTTAAATTCGTCGTCTGGGCATGCTTTCATTATAGGACGAGTATAAAAATTGTCGTTTGGTAAAGAGTTAACCCTTTCCCAAACGACAAATTTTGGACTGGTCCAAATTGAAAGAGTTTGCAGACAACAATTTTAAATTTGATGAAAATGGCAGAAAGGTCTCAAAAAGGGTAGAAAACACTGTGGGAAAAGGAGAAATTGCTCGTTACGAGCAATTTCTCCTTTTCCCACAGTGTTTTTAAAAGACTTGTACTGCAGACACGTGAAAAGCAGGGCTTGTTTGGTAAAGAGTTAAGATAGATCAGATAACTGCTAGATTATTCACGTATTTACATGGTTACACTAGTTCAAGGCCAAACTGTCGATTTGTACAGGACAAACTCACGTGACTATCGCTACAAGAGGGGTTCGAACCTAACTTGTTTCCGAAGTCGTCAGCTGCAAGTTAACCTGCACAGTGCCAATTAAACATGGCGGACGTTTTTCGACATGTGAAAATCATCGGTATTTCAAGGTTTCTTTCGTCCAGAATTTCTCGGCAAAGCTGCAAGTGTAGATCAAAGATCAGACTGCATTGTTTGAGAAGTATGATCTTGATCTATACTGGCTGAGAAAGCAACTATAGATCTGATAGGCGCACTAAGATTTATTCTTTTATTCGCGATAATAATATCACTTAACCTGCTAAGTATGACTCACTGACCATTTGCGGACAGTGTAGTTCAAGATCAGACTGCACAGAACGCGCAGTCCTATCTTGGATCTACACTGTCAGATAAGAAGATATTTTTCTCCAAAAATGAGTTTGAAATAGCCAAATTTGGGTTTTTACTATCGACTTCAAAGTTACAATTAATTTATTTAGCAGGATAAGGGTTAATAACGAACCCGGCCTTAGTATGATTATGAAGAGAAGAAAGCCCGAGGGTAAGTTTAGGACAGTCTTGAAGGTCCAACCAAGTACATACATGTATAATTATTTCACAGAAAAAGGGGCTTGGTCGTTTGACGAAAACACTGAATTGCAAATGAACGGTGTTAAATTTCGCTCAAGTGCAGCAAAGGTGAGATGTTGAAGAGTACAATGGTGCGTGAGATTATTATTTTCTCTAAGTGGGCGGAGGTCGAGCCTAACTTCTAGTAAACAAGAACTCTTGTGTTACTCTCATTGCCCAGGTTACAGTACCAAAGTGCTATAATACTTTTAAAATTCTCCTTTTCAAAGTTTTATCATTCTTTTTCCCCCGGGGATGGTGCTTGTTTACTTGACTATACGGGGTCCGTATTCACCAACCATTCTTCAGAACGTTCGCAGTCTAAATCTCCAGAATTTTCTAAATTTGAAAGTAGCACAACTTCTGATTGGCTAAACCAAATGGTTTAGCCAATCAGAAGTTGTGTTACTTTCAAAACTAAAAAATTCTTGCGAATTAGACAAAGAATATTCTTAACCCGTTACCAAACGACAAATTTTGGACTGGTCCAAATTGAAAGAGTTTGCAGACGACAATTTTAAATTTGATGAAAATGGCAGAAAGGTCTCAAAAAGGGTAGAAAACACTGTGGGAAAAGGAGAAATTGCTTGTTACGAGCAATTTCTCCTTTTCCCACAGTGTTTTGAAAAGACTTGTACTGCAGACATGTGAAAACCAGGGCTTGTTTGGGAAAGGGTTAAGAATGGTTGATGAATACGGACATGGGAACTTTTTGCTTTTGGAATCAAACTACCAAACAGCACGGACGGATTATTGTTCCGTTTTCAAAGTCGTACTATTTGGTCTTCTATTTTTACCAAACAGTCCCAAGTTTTAACGAATCCAACAAAGACGGCATTTGGAAGAGTGGTTAGAAAAGGGGAAAAACATTAGTTTCTCGCAATCTTCCCACTCACAACTGTAATTTACTGTACTTCAAAAGACAGTTATACAATTTGAGTCACATCGGATTCGTCTTCTGCATCTTTCGAAATGGACAAATCTTAAACCTTGTTATTTTATGTAACAAATATGGGATTGTTTCTTGATTGAAAATTTACCTGGAAATAAGGAAATTATTCGTGCTCTGGGAAAAGGGTGCTTAATGCATCTCCATAATGTATTGTACCAATCAAGTCAGTACATAATTATGGATCCATAATAGCCACTTTTTTTTTTTTTTTTTTTAATAACCGACTGAATCATGACGTAGACTGTCCTTGGACATACAGAAAACTGACCGGTAGCGAAAAGTATCGGCCCAGGTCAGCCTGCGCGGACTGCGCAGGCTGACCTGGGTCGATACTTTTCGCAGATGCATTATACCCCCTTTTCACGGAGCATAGCTCAAATAATTGTTTTGACAGTACTCAGTTCTTTAATACCACATAAATGAACCGTGCTCCATGAAAAAGGGGTTTAATGCATCTCCGTGATACATATCACCAAGCAAGTCATCACATAATTATGGATCGTCATAATCCATTTTGCCTACATTTTGACTAATTTATGACTCGGGTAAAATCGTCCAGAGAAACGCAGAAAATTTACACATAGCGTAAAGTTTCGACCCAAGTTAGCCTGCGCAGACTGTGCAGGCTAACATGGGTCGATACTTTAAGTAGATACATTAAACCCCCCTTTTCACAGAGCATGGCTTAAATAAAGGACTATTTCTTCATTAAATATCTAATGGTAAATAACGAAATATTACCTGTAACAGTACTTAATTTTCTTCGCTACCAGATAAATAAATTACTCGTTTTTCATGGCTACTGATACAGTTTCGCTGCAAGATGAAAAAAAAAGTTCGGTCATAATCTAGGATAAATTTGTGGACATTGCAGATCAAAGATCAGACTGCACCTTCTGTTCAGTCTGATGTTAGCCTACGCTATTCACAAAAGCATTTTGTGTCGTCTACGGAAAGGAGAGAGTCAGGAATGTAAATGTCATCCTTAGTAGAGAAACACCTGATCATCCCAGTTTTGGTACCATTTTCGCCACACTGTTTCTCTCAAAATATCAGACATGTGGATCAGAGATGACAATGTGTGATCTCTGCGATCTGATCTTGTTCCATACCGTTAGTATAACCACTAAAAGTTTTTTTTTTTCAGAGTTTTATTTGGCTTTTTATTTTTTTTTTTGGAAGACGATTTATACAAATTGGGGAGGGTGGAGGGGGCGGGGGAGTTAAACGGGAAATAATTCGTAAAAAATAAGGAGGTTTTAGTACAGAGGTTATTTTCCCTGAAAGGACAAAACAACTGCGTCATAAGCTTGTATGATGAAATTCGATACCTATGACGTCTGCGTCAGCACTGGAAAAATTTAACCTACTCTATGCTGACAATTCAATATTGCCATATTATACTAAATAAATGCATGCCAAATGTAGTAGGTAGCGTATGCAGCCATTCTGGATTAAATCACTGTGGTATACATACTCTGTGACTCTGTTTTTATGGGAAAGCTAGGAAACAGCAGGAACGCAAAGGATTGCAACACAGGCTGTCGTGATGGAACTTGATAATGTTGATGTAGTGTTAAATACCAAACCAAAATTCTATCTGTCATTTAACTGTTTTGGATCCATCTTTTATCCTTTTTGTGGCATTTGTCGAAAACAATGCCACTATGAGTTCAATACGGCATTTTGAAAATCATGTATCGTATTTTGTGCAAAACCGAAGGAAGCAAACCCAATTAAACTAATTTTTTCTAAGACAAATGAGTGTTTAGATTGCACTCAGATATGAAAATGAGAATGGTGTATTAAAATAAATTGGATTAGGCCATCGATCATGGAAATACTTCTTTTTTATCGAAAATAGCTTGATCCGCTATGGTCTTCTATTGGCGTAATGATACACACAATCTTTGTTTACTGACCGCCCGAATCCATGCTTGATCATCCCAAACCAGTTCGTTCCTGGGCTTATTCGTCCCTGGGCTTGTTCGCAAGGCCTTGTTCGTCACACAAAATTGCACGCTACTCTATCGGATTGTGCATGACTATACAGTTGACTTTCAAGCGAATATTTTGAAACTATTTCTATGGTTTATTTTTCAAATTATTAATTCCATACAATAGCTCCCTTGACAAATGCCACACCAGTGCTTTCAACACTTTGATTTGCATGGTAGGATTATATTTACTTTGCTCGTTAACCATGAAAATGTCAAACATGGGAAATAAAGAAATCTAAATTTATATAACTTATTCTGCAATTCACCAATTTTTCATGAATGTCACGGTATTCTGTAGAGAGGCTAAACTACAATCAGCATTCACGTATATGCGATCTGATCTTTGTTCACACTGTCTGCTTTGCCAATAATGACTTCAGTCATATGATTATACCAATCAAAAGTGACAGCTCTAAAGAAAACATAGCGATAGACTCTATAGCGAGAGAGTAGAACTAACAATGAGAACTGGACATTGACTTGATGTGCTTTGTCTGCAGGAAGATAGGAAACATTGTGGAAAAAGGAGAAAATGCTTGTTACTAGCATTTGTTTTCTTTTCCCAAAAGGTTTTCGTAGGTTTTCTTTCTCAGGGTCGATAAAACTCGGGATTGTACGATAAAGGGAACATTTGATATAATTCCCGTTTGATCATTTCAAGATACAGGTAAGTTCCATAGTAAATTCAATTTCATCCTAGTATAATATTGGTATTATCATCGTGATTACGACACCTGTTTTTGTCTTATTAAAACCCTTTACCAAACAATCCCGGGTTTTCACGACCCTGAGAAAGAAGCCCTTTGAAAACTTTGCGGGAAAAAGGAGAAAATGCTGGTAACCAGCATTTTCTTCTTTCCCCACAATGTTTTCTTCTCTTCCCGAAACAACTTTCAGTTTTTGAGTCACATTTATTTTGTCGTCTGCAAATGCTTTCAATTTGGACGGGTCTAAATTTGTATCATGTGGTAAAGGGTTAAAAGTAGAGTGTAATTATCACCATCAGCGTGATCAAAACGAATATGACGATTTATCCATGTATTTTGGTAAATCGTTATGGAATCAAGCATTTGTTTAGAAAGCATTAAATGCTGTTTATTTCTCCCAGTAAAATGGGTTAGACCATTTTACGTATTGGCTCTTGTTTCCATCTTTTGTAGGGGAGCTCTTGTTTCCATCTTTTGTTGGGGAGAGGCACGGGAAAGAGATTACTTTGATTGCAAAATTAACGGCCTTACAGGAATGCAGAATAAATCTTATTCTGTCATATAAACCCGCCAAATGAACTTTCTTTTATACTGGGTCCGTTTAGGCTCTCACGCAGATGTAAGCCGGGAAACAGTTGTACTCTCTACAAAGGAGAACATCGCAAAATTACGGTTGAGAATTCAGCTCGAAATTATACGTAAATAACGAAAGATTTCTTCTTTTCTTGTCAATTTTTCTGTACAAGTATTACAGAACTAGAAAAATCTTTCATTCGCCCTACTTGTAGATGAAAACAAATAGGGCAACGACTGACAAATTATGCCAATCAACTCAAGTTCGAAGGTCTACGTCTCTTTTCGAAAACAACGGGGCGAAAACTGGGCGAGAATGTCAACATTCTTAACACTCTCTTGCACTACGGATCTTTCCCATTCACCCCTGTAGTTGGCTCAGAAAGTAGTCCGTCATCACGTGATATTTTCGTCTCATGACCATAACTCAAAATGGCGACACAAACGCCGGTGAAAGAAAGACCAATCGATTGTTTTGTGTGCTGTTTAAACAGCATACGGCCAATCAGACTTAGTGGTAGGAAATGTGAAAAAGAGGGATTTTCTGAAAAGCTTAAATGTCTTTTAAATGACGATAACTTGTTTTTTGATTTTGTTTAAATTGTCATCATTCATGGGCGCAGCCGTTTTTGTACAATTGGCGTAAGATTCTGATCAGTAAAGAGGCTTGAAAAAATAGTTCCATTGTATACAGGTAAATTCATCAGTTTGAATGCACCTATAATGTATCCGGAATCATATTTCCTTTGTCTACTTTATTATGTTACACTGGAAACAGTTAAATAGTAACAAAACATGTTTTCCTCGGTTTGACAAGATTCTTGTCAGTTAGCCCGTTGCAGAGATGTATGGTGAGAGTAACGAACGACAACTCTGCTCGGAGATTGCTAAACTGGTACCCGTTGTATCTCCCGTATATGGAATGCCATAGCAGAAAATATTCAAGATATAAAAACACTATCAAGATATTTAAAATATTCAATCAAGATAGTCGCAATTATACCAAAATGATATATAAATCTGATATATGACAGCAAAATTATCATATCAAAACATAAAACCACTTCAAGACAAATAAATATACTTCAAGATGTAAAAACTGCATCAACATTTTAAAAACCACACCAAGACAAATAAATATACTTCAAGATGTAAAAACAGCATCAACATTTTAAAAACCACACCAAGACTCACGTGACCAATCAAGACTCACATGACCACAAAATCCACGACGTCATCACTTGGCGAAAAGTGTCCGTATTCCATGATGATAAGGAAACAACTTGATGAAATTAAGAATTGAGACCAGAATATGAGCTAGAAATTACTTGCCTTCATAAAAAAATCATTTCTGGTCACTCTCATATCAAAAGAATAACTTAGATAACTATTTTCATGTTCAATGTGCATAAACAAAGAACATACCGTCGGCCTTCTTGAGCAAACATGGCGTGACCTAATTCCGGTAGCTCGGTAGTGTTTACTGCAGAAAGTCGATGATCTTTGCATTTTTTTGAGAAGTAACACTACTTAGCATCAAGAAAAAAGAAGTAGATTTCTTTAACATACGATAATTAGTTTATTTTCCGGTGTATTTGTCTTGTATTTGTCTGAAATTCAAGGGCAATGAGACATTCGGATATTGGTAAGGGTTACGAGCAGAAATACCGTGTGACGTCATCAAAATATGTGCTCTACGAGACGTACACAAAAATCACCGGTTCAAGGACACTCACGGAATAAGGACACTCGACGATATATGCACAGCACTTCTAGTAATAGGAGCCTACCATACTATACGATACGGTAGATCTGGCATTGCCATTGCATTGTTACGATTGTGTAGCAAAAGATCAGACTGCAGGCCTTCAGTATCTTTTCAAATGCCTGTGTCCTTTCTGTCTGCATTTCCTATCTGTCTCTCTGCCTGTTCGTCCGTCCGTGTATATGTATGTGCGTCTGTCTTTTTGCCTGTCTGTCTGTATCTTTATGTCGGCCTTCCCTATGTCTGTCTGTCTGCTCATCCGTCCGTCCGTCTATATGTATGTGTGTCTGTTAGTCTGTCCGTCAGTCAATATGTAATCGTGTCCGTTTGCCCACTGTGTGTCCCTTACTCTGTCGGTCTGTGCGTCTGTCTGTCTTTCTTTTCTTTGGCTGTCTGTCTGTGTCTTTCTTTCTGTTGGTCTTCCCTATATCTGTCTATCTGTTGGTCCGTCCGTCTATTTTGTATGTGTGTCTTTGTGTTCGTCTGTCCGTCTGTATGGGTGTCTGTCTGCCCTTCGTTGGTCCGTTAACCTTTCGGATCTTTTGGAGGATCAGACTGCACAGTGTTTTTCTGTCCGTCTTCCCACGTTTTTCTGTCTATTTTTTCGTCCGTTCGTCCGTCCGTCCGTCTGTTCATGTGCACGTCTGTCTGTCTTTTTCTCCGTGGGTCTGTTTATCTGTCGGTCTGTGCGTCTATCTCTCTTTTTGTTTGTGTGTCTGTGTTTATCTGTCGGTATTCCCTATGACTGTCTGTTTGTTCGTCCGTCCGTCTGTCCGTCCGTCCGTCTGTCTGCCCTTCGTGTGTCCGTTCATCTATCTGATCTTTAGGAGGCTCAGGCTGCACAAACATGCAGAATGATCTTACACTTTATGCTTTAATGAATGAAACAACATCACGGACATTTGAAGGGGCATCTGAAACACTCCTCCTGAGGTCTCTCATGAGATCTTGGAACTGCGAATGTCTAAAGAGCCGAGTAACTTCGTCTGGGTGGTCCATGATTAACGTTAATACGCCGAATAAAAAATGACAGTGTGACTGTCAGCAGTCAAGCAGCAGCAGTGTGTGTACGTTCTTTTCGCCAAGTGATGACGTCGTGGATTTTGTGGTCACGTGAGTCTTGATTGGTCACGTGAGTCTTTGTGTAGTTTTTAAAATGTTGATGCTGTTTTTACATCTTGAAGTATATTTATTTGTCTTGGTGTGGTTTTTAAAATGTTGATGCAGTTTTTACATCTTGAAGTATATTTATTTGTCTTGAAGTGGTTTTATGTTTTGATATGATAATTTTGCTGTCATATATCAAATTTATATATCATTTTGGTATAATTGCGACTATCTTGATTGAATATTTTAAACATCTTGATAGTGTTTTTACATCTTGAATATTTTCTGCTATGGCATTCCATACCCGTAGCCGTCCGATAGATACGAAGATCGATAACAGGCTGCCAGTTTAGGAGATTGCATTCTTAAAATAGTTACAATCACATAATCAAAGTGTTGTACGCACTGTGGTATTCAGGAGGACTTTGTAGAAGCCCTTCATTGACCCTATCTGTGCAAAAGGCACTGGCAGAGAGTATATATCAAGATCTGACTACATTGTGCTGTCAGATCCTTTTCTATTTTGTCTGATATTTGGTAGGGAACTGTTTACCTTTTTACATTTTACGATGTTTACTTTTCACTTGGCAGAACCGTTGCAAAACATACACTATATACATGTATGTGTATTTTTTTTTGTTTTCTGTATTAGATATTGGGCAGATTATTAGGGTGGCCACCCCTGCCCCTTACGTCCGGATTCCGACGCCTATTTTTCAAACTTTATGATAAGAAACTTCATGCTATCAAAGCATCGATTAAACCTGAATTCGTGTTAGTTTTCCAAAATTTACAAGGATGTTTTCATAGTTTGCTGCTGCTAATAGCTAGAGATAATGAGCTATGGTAGATCTGTGCTAGTAAATAGCTTTGATGCTCGTCTGTAACATCGGAACGGTGTGACATGTGCCATTATAGAAAAATTTATTTTAGTGAGCTAACGTATCTAGACCTAGCTTGACGCTTTCACTACTAATGAAGACTTGAGTAGTTTCAGTGGACGGTGTAGATCCAAGATCAGACTGCACAGAACGTGCAGGATCTACCCCATCCGCTACCCTGTTTTTAAACTATGAAGAAAGTAGAAGTGGCAGTCTTTCTAGAACTCGCATAAAAGTGGAATTTCTATAGTTAGTAGTAAAAGAGTTAAATAAGAGAGTATTCTTGCCTTGTGACCTGTACCAATAATAGCGGATTTTTTTTTTGTCAAAGATGTCATGTGATCGTTTTTACTGACCGTACTAAATGTTGTTCTCAAGTCTAACTTCAAAGACGAACAATCTGATTGGAAGAGACAGAAGTGTCACCCAATCAAATGGCTAGTCTAGGGATTTAGCGTTAAAGAAAATTTTGTAACTTTTCGTGAATTAAGTCCCTGAACCCGTTTTCACACACACACACACACAAAACTTAAGTCTGTTATTTTACTCATATCCATCAACAGACTTATTTTCTAACTTGAGTTTTTTATTCCAGACGCATGTCACTAACATTAACAGACTTATGTAACATTCTCAAGTCCTGTGTTGACACGTTTCGGACTCAACTCAGTCAAATGATGAACTTAGGTCCGTTAATTTACTGAAGTCCATTTATTATACCCCCGCAAAACGAATGTTTTCGGGGGTATACTGGAATCAGCCTGTCTGTCCGTCCGTCCGTGTGTCCGTCTGTGTACAAAATACTAGCAATTTTGTGTCGCGAACTCCTCCTACAGTTTCCTTCAATTGCATTGAAACTTTGCACATATATTGATCATATATTGAAGATTTGCAAGACGTAATTTTCAAGTGTCAACTCCCCCTGGTTGAGGAATTATCTCCCCTTGAACTTGACACTTTTTTTCTGTCAAAGCGCTGGCGGGGGTATTAAGTCACATTCAGTGACAGCTCTAGTTTTGCTTTGTTGAGTCTGAAATGTAGCACCAACTCAGGATTTGAGAAAATCATTACAGTCTGTTAATGTTACTTAACTGTGTCTCAAATAACGAATTCAACTTAGTCAGAACATGGGACCGCTGGGGGAGTTGAGTAAAATAAGAGACTTAATTTTCGTGTAACCGGGCCCTGGGTCAGTATTCACCAACCATTCTTAAGAACGTTCTTAGTCTTATTCTTCAAAATTTTCGACAGTTGAAAGTAACACAACTTCTAAACCATTTGGTTCAGCCAATCAGAAGTTTCTGTTACTTTCAAATGTAGAAATTCTTGAAGAATAAGACTAAGAATATTCTTAAGAATGGTTGGTGAATACGGACCCTGGTATACATTTTTGTAAGCCATGATAGATGTTCCAATCGGTTTCAGCGATCTACTCTTGTCTAAAGGGAATCTCTGGCCCGTGTTTACCAACTATTTTAAATAACACTATCTGCGACAGCGTTACTTTGAAATATTGAAAATTCTGGGGAATCAGGCTCAGGGTGTAATTTAGAATGGACAGTGAATAACGGCGGGGGGGGGGGGGCTGGTATCGTAAGTGACAAGTGACGTCAGACTGGTAGTTGGATATCATCGTCAAAATATTGTTACCTTTAAATTTATTTGCTAAAGAGCTTTGGGCAGTTTTTTGTAATCGATACATAACTCTTTATCTGATGGCGAAATTTTTTAACCGTCTAAATTAAAAGTATTAGTGACGACATTCTATATAACTTTGGTTCAAATGATGGGAATGATCTCAGATAGGGTTGAAAACATTGTGGCAAAAGAAGAAAATGCTGACTCCCAGCATTTTCTGCTTTTTCCACAATGCTTTCAACAGGTTTCTCTCACAGGGTTGTTAAAAACCGCGATG
The DNA here is from genome assembly GCA_945859785.2 of Tridacna gigas. NCBI lineage: Eukaryota > Metazoa > Mollusca > Bivalvia > Cardiida > Cardiidae > Tridacna > Tridacna gigas. Next base: position 13,015,334 of record OX244031.2, on the reverse strand, counting down.
CTTTGGTAAAGGGTTAACAAGTTTTATCAAGAAGATTATCGTGTGGACAGATGTTTACAGATGGTACCATTGATCGGCTAATCTTAATCCGTTGATACCTTTGAGGCAAGTAGCTTTGACAATATCTGTCAAATGTAAAGGTTGAATCTTTTGAACTATGTGAAACTTACTTCCACATTCCTCGAAGCTCTTTACCACAACGAAATTTTAGACTATTTTATTGGACTAGTTTACCTTGAAAGCATCTGCAGAAAACAAAATAATGTGAGTCAAAGATGAAAATTTGTTTTTAAAAGGGTAGAAACCATTGTGGAAAAAGGAGAAAATGCTGCAAACCAGCATTTTCTCCTTTTCCCACAATGGTTTCAAAAGCCTTCTTTTTCAGGGTCGTTAAAACACGGGATTGTTTAGTAAAGGGTTTAACGCTATCAATAACAGCACAAATTACTCGCTAACTCTTGCAGATGACTTTTCGCTTATTCTCCTTTTACCACTAGCGTTTTGATAAGTAATGATAAACTGAATCATAATTCAGTTTGTCTCTGTTTTCACAAAGAAGTTTTCAAACATTTTATGGTTCTGTGACATGAACCGATGCTGCACTGAACGCCCCTATCCCCTTGGTGACAAAATAAGAGTAAATCTAACGGATTCGTGCCTTTTTTTCAAGCATAAAAAATCTCTAATTTTGGACTTTACTTGGGCTTTAAAACCTATGTACGAGGTAATATGTAATTTACGTGTTTGTGGCACTCGTCCCGTAAGCGAGCCCTAATGCAAGGCTATGTCATGGCAGTAGTGAGACACCGTAAAGGCATGAATGAATAAACTGTCGTCGTGATATGACAGAAATATTGCCGAGAGAGGCGTAAAACACCATTCACACAAACAAATGCAAAAGATAAAGCACGTCCTTATCACCTTAGCAAGTATCTAAGAGAGGCAATTCTTGTTATCTAAAGTAAAGGTCAGAACGTTGTTATGTCCCTTGGCAAGCGGGGAGGGGGGGACCTTTTCCAATTTCGTTGAGACTGCCTGTACGGTCTATGTCAGACTGATATTATTGAATTATTGCAATTTATTCTTTACTTTTTTGAATTCTGAAACACTGGCTGCTTGACCTGGTGAGACAGAAGGCACGTATTCGGATTACTTGATCATTGTAAACTGACTGAACATGGCTTCCGTGAGCAATGAAGAGTGTGGTGGAAGCCTTTATGAATCCTTTAACAAACGATTCTGTTTTTATACTTTGAAGTTGAATGCTTTTGAAAACATCGTGGGGAAAGTAGAAAATGCTGGAAACCAGCATTTTCTCCTATCCCCACAATGTTTTTTACTCTTTCTAAGACTAATTCCATCTTTTGATCCACATTTGATTTTTAGTCTGCTAATGTTTTCAATGTAGACAGGCAGACAGGGTCCGTATTTACCAACCATTCTTACCAGGCCACTGAGAACATTCTTATTCTTGAAAATTTTCTAAATTTGAAAGTAACACAACTTCTTATTGGCTAAACCAAATAGTTTAGTCAATCACAAGTTATGTTACTTTCTAAATCTAGTATACGACTAAGAATGGAACTAAGAATGGTTGGTGAATACGGACCCTGGCCTCAAACTTTTTTCGCCTGGTTTAGACTTAAGCATTTTTTTGATACTCCCATTCCATTTTCTGTGAACTGGTCGATTTGAAAGTCTCTGACACTCGTATGTGTTCGTCATAAAACCGTTGATTATCATAGATTAGGTGGGACCCTCTGTGGCTCTGAAGTTTGGTTCCTGGTTCGATCCCTGTCTGAAGAGCTGGTCCCGTGGCAATGTCCTCGTGTAAGGTACAGTAGAATTCAAATCTAGTAAAGGTTAAACTAAGAAAAACATCAATGAATGCACTGTCGCCGTGATGGGAATAAAACATTTTAAACAGTGGCAAAAACAAAAACGATTAACCAAATAAATGAATCTTACTGTTTCGTACTTGTTAGCCAAGTTTAACTTTGAAACTTTTTGTAAGAATGCCTGCAAGGATAGAACACATCACGGGGTTCTGAAATTTGTATTGTCCATCGGTGCCCCACCAGCCTTTGCCGAAAGTTTGGGCTCAACCTGTTTGACATTTAATTATTTCAATCTGTCTATGTAGATGTAATAGGCGTTCTGATCATGCTGTGGTAATAAAACGTTTCTTACAGATGAAAGTTGTGGATTAATTAAAAGTAGAAACACTTCATACAAATATGATAATAATATATTTCAATAAATAGGTGGTGATGTTTAAAATACGGTGTAATACCAAAACTTTCAAATTAATTCATGTGTTTCAAACAAGGGTAAAATACTAATTTTGAGAGAGAGAGAGAGAGAGAGAGAGAGAGAGAGATATTCATCGTTATCATTTAAAACCTAGAGAGACTTTTTCTGCTACAGACTTTACCAAACAAGCGGACGGTATAGATCAAGACCAGACTGCGTTTTGTGCAAATCGCTGAAAGTGCGAGTGTGTCATTGCCATGGCTGCCATTAACGATTGTGGCTTTGAACTGATTGAGCATCCGCCTTATACGTCTGATCTCGCTCCATCAGTTTTTCATCTATTTCCAAAATTAAAAAAAAAAAGCTATTTCCAGTACCCACTTTCGGTGAGATGATGACGTCATACATACAGTTTAGACTTTTTGAATGATCAAGAAAAGGACTTTTTTTTAAAAGTCGCATTGAGGTCCTTAAACATCGCTGGCAAAAGAGTATACGAGTAGATACTGAAGGGGATTATGTCGAACGATAATGCGATATGTACGCCAAAAACTGAACCCTTACATATCAGGTTAACCCTTTCCCAAACAAGCCCTGGTTTTCACGTGTCTGCAGTACAAGTCTTTTGAAAACACCGTGGAAAAAGGAGAAATTGCTCGTAACGAGCAATTTCTCCTTTTCCCACAGTGTTTTCTACCCTTTTGGAGAACTTTCTGTCATTGTAATAAAATTTAAAATTGTCGTCTGCAAAGTCTTTGAATTTGGACCAGTCTAAAATTTGTCGTTTGGTAAAGGGTTAAGAGCTTATCAATCAGCCCTCGTATATCAACATTCTAATAAATTAACAAAATTAACTAGGCTACCATTAGAAACACAGATAAATGGGCATGTAATTTCGGTATTCAGATGTTCAAATTGTCTAATATATAATGAATATTGCAGGAGTATTATGTATGCAAATCAAAGCCACAAAAACACTGCATAATAATTTTTTGCAAGACCCCCTTTGCTTTATTATCTATCTCATTACCCCCCCCCCCCCCCCCCGGCGCAGAAAAAAAATATCTAACACAAATTTTTGTGAAAAGAAAATGGTGAGAAATGGAAAACAAAGCCCAAATTCTCCATTTGCCACAATATTTTCAAAGGTGTTCTGATGACAGGCGCAAAAAAGTCGCTAAGAAAAAGCCAGCAGGAGGAAGGTTTAAAATAAGTGAGCCATGCTCTGTGAAAAGGGGGGTTTAATGCATCTATTAAAAAGTATCGACCCAGATCAATTTTCTTCGTGTCAACGAACCATTTACCTCATGGTTCATTCGCTTTTTAAACAAAATGGATTTTATGGATCCATAATTATGAAATGACTTGCTTGTTATAATGGATCACGGAAATGCATCAGACCCCTCTTGCCAGAGCACCGCCGTGATTTGTTCAGAAGAGTCTCATTCTCCAGAAGAACTAGCCGCTCTACTAGAATTACATGGGCTATTTTTAAGCTGTCTATTTGCGTGAACGTATGTTGTCCTAGCAACAGAAAAATTCTCCTTTTCAACAACCCCATTTACCGGCTTCACTTTCTTATCTAGACGGTGTTGCAGTATTTTGTCTGATACCACGTGATCTAGACTGTTTTCATTTCCGGTATCTATTTCTAGACTAGTTCCCTCTTCGTTTAGAGAAGGAGTTGAAAATTTTGGAAGGAACACATCCACAAACACTTTCTTTCGTTTAGATTTCTCTTCCGGGTCATAAAATGTCTTGCCGGCTTCAATAAATATTGCTCCCTCATCTATATTATCCTTGGTTGGTTTTGCTTGTCGTCTGGACGACTTCGGAGAGCTGGTTGGAGTAGATGGAGGCGCCTTTCTGCCTTCATTTTTGCATGTTATAACTCCATTTTCCTCGTCCTTACTGTCTTTATGATAGGAGCATTCACCTTTACATTTTGCACACATATAACAAACGGGGCTACTCGTCTGTTTTGGACTATCAACCTTGCTGAACAAATGATCGGGAACCTTGAAAGAACTGTCATCATCAAAGCTGACCTGGTTCGCGCGTTTTGAGATCCTTTTTCCGACTAGCCAAGCATCTTTGTGACTTTTGATGAGATTTATATTAGGGTTTCTGTTGTCTTTATTCGTATCACTACGATTTTTATAGATACCCGCTATTATTTCACGTTCACCTTTAGTTAATTCAGCCTTGCTTCTCAAGAACATCCGACCAGGACTAACATGGATGCCATCTGAACACCAATTTTTATTTCCTTTTGCAAACTTTCCTTTCTGAGACAAGTTAGCAATTTTTCTGTAAATTGTCGACATGGAACTGTCAGTATTTTCCTCTGTCGTTGACCAATCATAGAAACCCGCCATGCTGACTTGAGAACGAGGTGTGGCCGTCATGCTGATGTGCGGCTGCGCGGATTGTATCCTTGGTGACGGGGAGAAAGCGTCGCGTACAGAGTATGACGTTCTTGGTCTTTGGCTCACAAATGGTTTATAGCTGAAAAAAAGACAAGAAAAATAAAGGTGATAGGCACATAAGAACATTATTACAGCATACCAACAGGCATTTAATTCTTAGTCAGATGATAAAATCTTAGACTTGTCCACATTGGAATAATTTGCAGACGACAAATTAATGTAGCCTAAAGACGAATTCAAGTTAGAAGTGATATTTTTCTTTTAATCCTTTCCCAAACGACAAATTTTAGACTTTTCAAAACCGAAAGCATCTGCAGACGACAAATAGAAATTGGTACAAATGAAATGAAGTTTTCCAACAGGACAGAAAACATTGTTGGAAAAGAAGAAAATGCTGGTTACCAGCATTTTCTCCTTTTCCAACAATGTTTTCAAAAGCTATGATCTCCAGAGTCGTTAAAACAAGGGATATTTTGGTAAGAGTCAATGGATAGAAAGCACTGAATGCTAATAGAAGAAAATGCTGGCTTCCAGCATTTTCTTCTTTTCGCACAATGCTTTCAAAAGCTTTCTTCCTCAGGGTCGTTAAAACGCATATTTGTTTGGTACAGGGATAAACGGCTGATCAAAAGCACGAGACCAGTGTTCAAATAAAAGCACAGTGAGTAATTATGCATGCAGGAAAACTACAATCAGCAATTAAAGGCCCTATATAGCTGCCAAAAGTAAACACTGAGATGGTAAAATGCGTTTGATTTAAATCATATCATTTAAAAGTTTGGAAATTATTGTGAAGATGACAATCTGTTATTGTACAGTCGCTCCAAGTGTTAGTCCATAATAGAAAAACGAATTTTCAATTCAGGTAAAAAGAAAACAAAAGATAGGGTGACCTGGCAACTTTTAATCTAGTTTTAGATACCATTTTTCTGCCCGCGACTATCACATGAACCGACCGTACTAAAATAGACTGTCATTTTCACAATAATTGGAGAGGTCATCAGACCTCTCCAACAGTGGTGAGTTTAAAACGCAGACTGCCACAGAATTCGCTGTCTAAATCCATTTTTCTTGCGAAATTAGTATGGTACACAGTCTGTTTCGTCATGGTTTTGTAAATAAAGCGAAATCAAACTAGAGCTTTCACTGAACGTGATCATACCCCCCAACAGCTCCTTGTCACAAAACAGATTAATGTCACAGGAATGCAAAATAAGTGACTGGAGAGTCAATTATACCAGAGCTATCACTGAAGGTGATGAATATCCTGCAATGGCTTCTTGCCAAAGAATTACTCTTTGTTACAGACTGAAGACTTGGAGAGAATAAAACTTACTTGATACATTTTTTTTTACCAGTTGGACAAATTGAGACTGGTTTAAATGAAAAGGTTTTGCAGACAACAAATGTCTTTTCATGCAATGTTTTTGACCAGACTCTACACCTTACTTATACAGTACGGAAACTAACGAAAGCAACCTCCGAACCGAATCGCTCTTGGAAATTTTATTTAATTAATTAAGAACAATTTATGATATGCACATCTTTGCTGAGTGCAAAGTCTATCCATGAAGTTTGAAAGAAATTTGTCCAGAATCATCAAAGGGCCATAACTCCATGAAACCTAAATAAACCATAACCAAAATAGGATATGCACATCTCTGCTTGATACTGAGTCTATTTGTGTAGTTTGAACCAAATCTGTCCAATAGTTGATGAGAAAAAGAGCGGACAAGAAATTTCATGAAAGGGCCATAACTCAGTGAAAAATCAATGAACCATAACCAACATTTCATATGCACATCTCTGCTTGATACTGAGTTTACCTGTGAAGTTTGAATAAAATTCGTCCAGTAGTTTATGAGAAATAGAGCGGACAAAAAGCTACAGACCGACCGACGGACGGACGGACCGACCGACAAGCTGACTCCCATATACCCCCCAAACAGAGGTTTGGGGGGTATAAAAACCGAAATAAGAAATAGACGTGGTTCTATTTTTAGGAATGACAGACAACTCGCCCCAAAGACAACTCGCCCAAAAGACAACTCGCCCCACAAAAAAAATCGTCGTGTAGTTTTATAAATACGTTCAGGTGATAGTAATAAGAGCGGGGCGAGTTGTCTTATATGTGGGGCGAGTTGTCTCATAACTTGGGGCTAGTTGTCTTCTGAAGGTGAGTCGAGTTGCCTTGTGGCGAGTTTTTTTGGGGGGCGAGTTGCCTTGGGGCGAGTTATCTTTGGGGCTAGTTGTCCTGCACCCACTTTTAGATATGACGAATTTCAGAAAAGATTTGTTACATTAATTTGCCATGATTACAAATGACCTCTCAAATAACTTTAATTCTTCATTAAGCAAATAAATCTAAGCAGAAGAAAAAGTATGAAGAATTTTGTCAAAAAAGAGAAAGAAGACCGCAGGACAAGATCATGCGACTTGAGAAGGCGGAAAGAAGATCAAATGACCGTCATGTAAAGCAAAAGAGGTTGAAATTAAAGGCCAATAAACTATTTGAAAACACTGACGCTGACCTCTCCTGGCTTCTTTTTGAAAGAAGCCAACTTGTTTATGTACATGTGCTCTTAAATGGTATGATTTAAACTTAAATGCATTTTAACGTCCGCGTCGTTTACACTTGGCAGCTATAGGGCATTTAATGAACTAAATGGATCACCTCCAAATTTTGAGATCGAATTTCTAGTAATCCGCCATCGCAAAATTGTTTGGCATGAATGACATGTTTATGTTTATTAATGTATTTTTCAAGGTTTGATAAAAAACCGAAATCAATATTCTATAAACTATTTACCCTTATCTGTTTTGTTTTTTATTTTGAACGCCATTCCTTGAAATATACAACACTACAACGTATGTTTCTTTAAATCGGTCTCGAAAGAAACAGATTCGTCGGGATTTAGTGATGACGCATACTGACAACCACATCTCTCTGTCTGTCTGTCTGTCTGTCTGTCTGTCTTTCATCCTCATTAAGTGTAAAAAGCAAAATACAATGGCACAAATAACACAAACCAGGAGAAATAGATCTGATCAATTGATTGAGAGATTGTATGGTGTTTAACGCCGTTTTCAACATTACATGTGTTTCAGTTATATCGCGGCGGGCAGAGCACCTATCCGTGCTTTCCTGGGGTTTCTTTTACCAGTATTCCGCACAATATTCTTTTCAAGCCACTGGCTCCTTTCCCACATAACCATCGTCGAACTTGCACGCTACGATACAAGCATGCCATTATTATATACTCTACAATCAAAACAAGTTCAACGTCTCTTATGACCGTACGAGTATTTTGTATCAAAACAAATTCCTATGTTTGTTTTTCTGTTCAGTGCTCCTTCTTTGCCAACATATCATATTTATTTACAAGTATAACTCCGCGACCTCTTATTAGCTAAAAAAAAGAAATGAGCCATGCTCTGGCAAAAGGGGACTTAATGCATCTCCGTGATCATGATACCAAACAAGTCATCACGGTATTATATATCATGAAGTCCGTTTTGTATAACAACCCACTGAATCATGAGGTACACTGGTCCTTTGAAATACAGAAAATTTACCAAAAACAAAAAGTTTCGGCCCAGGTCAGCCTGCGCGGACTACGCAGGCTGACCTGGGTCGATACTTTTTGCAGATGCATTAAGCCCCCCTTTTCAAAGAGCATGGCTCAAGTGTAGCGGCCCTACAAAATGTGCGAATATACATAACTTCAACAATCTATGCAAACTACAATATTTCGTTTCGCAGAGCACCACTGCACCGCTGTTGGAAACATCACGCTAAACAGAGAACCTGATCGCACAGATTTGCTACAACTTTTCAGACGCGTTTCTGTGTATTAAACCCTAAGTCATATTTGATTATCTTTTCTAAACAAGGATGATTATTTTTTTCCCATCATCATCATCATCATCATCATCTTCTTCTTCTTCTTCTTCTCCCTGGATTCTAGACGTGCTGTAGCTTAGTTCGGGTAAAGCCCAAGAATGTTTTATGACAAGTATTCTAAAAAAAAAAACTTTTATTAGCCAATGTCACTTACAATTTAAATCGCTGATAAGCATTTTAGGGGGATGAGATTGCAGTTTATCTAGGTCACAGGCACGTGCGATTCTTTTATCATTCTTTTATCTTCACACCCACTCGAAAAATAAAAAAAAAAAACGAAAACAATTATTGTGACACCTGCCAAACATCCGTCTTCAACTCTTTTTTTTTTAATTTTGAAAGACGAATTTGGTTAAACTTGTTTCAGATCATATCCAAAATGTAACAAATGGAGGAGAAATTGCCAGAGTGTGTAGATTTAATTTCTCTAATCGCAACACCTTTCCTGGTCGTTATTTCAACCGATATCTATTTTTTTCATATTTTGTTTCTACAGTCTAGATTTCTTTTGAGATCTTTTTGGCAAAACCCTGGAATTTAAAATTTATTTTGTATCTGTGCACCTTTTCTTGCTTATTAATGACCGTTTTATAATCGTCACCACCACCACCACCACCACCACCACCATCATCATCATCATCATCATTGTCGTCATCATCATCATCATCATCATCATCGTCATCGTCGTCGTCGTCATCACCACCATCATCATCATCGTCGTCGTCATCATCACCACCACCATCATCATCATCGTCGTCGTCATCATCATCATCATCATCATCATCATCATCATCATCGTCGTCGTCGTCGTCGTCGTCGTCATCACCACCACCATCATCATCGTCGTCATCATCATCGTCGACGTCGACGTCGTTGTCACCATCGGTGCATTTGTCTTTTCAATTTTCCTTCCAAATCTCACGATGTAAATGAAAATTGATATAAAGGATTTGAAACATAATCATACGGACGACGCGTTCAACACTTTCTGCACCATAGGCGAAAACTGAGGCTTTTGAGGACGGCTTGGGTCAAGATCAGACTGCACTGAACTTGCACTGAACGTGCAGTCTGATCTTGGATCTATATCGTCCTCTTGTTTAATCAAGCATATAAGATCTTTCTGGGTTTCGGTTCATTGTATTTTCAGTCATCAAAAGTGGTTCAGTAAATATGGCCAGCAATATGCGAAATGAGGCCTTCGGACATTTGCGTAAAGGGTCGTCTCGGATTAGCCTGCGCAGTCCGCGCAGGCTAATCTGAGACGGTACTTTGCGACTACGGAAGATTTTTTCATACAGTAGACTTTCGTGAAACAGAAAATCGCACAAAAACGGGAAGTGCCGTCTCGGATTAGTCACAGACTACACAGGCTGATCTGGGACGACACACTTTTACGCATATGTCCGACGGCCCCTTTTCGTGTGTTGCACGCCAAATAGTTGGCGCTATCGGAGTTAACGATGAAATTTCTTTCGATATTGTATCAGTAAAAATTGGATTTTTCTAATTAGAAATTAGATATCTGTAGACAAAGCCGCCCAAAAATCAATTCGGATCAACTTTTATCTCTGGGATGAGTTGAGAGAAATAATCCACGGCTTTGATTAGCCCAAGACGTCGGTAGACACATTAGGGCAGTAACCCTTAGAACTCTAGGGGTAAGTTGAATTGCTTTTGCATACAGTGAAGAGCAAGATCAGACTGCACTGGGCGTGTAGTTTGGTCTTGAGATACACTGTCCAATATGTCGAAAAATACAGAAAAGTTATTCATAAAATTGCAACGTTCAACCCTTTCCCAAACAAGCCCTGGTTTTCACGTGTCTGCAGTACAAGTCTTTTGAAAACACTGTGGGAAAAGGAGAAATTGCTCGTAACGAGCAATTTCTCCTTTTCTCACAGTGTTTTCTACTCTTTTTGAGACCTTTCTGCCATTTTCATCAAATTTAAAATTGTCGTCTGTAAACTTTTTCAATTTGGACCAGTCCAAAATTTGTCATTTGGGAAAGGGTTAATTCTTCTGCCTGATGTAGCATGTCCATTTCACTTCAATACTCTATGGGTTGGATTCTACATCTTTGTAAAGCCGAGTAAGCTTTTGAAAGACATTACAAGCACGTGCTTCTTTTTCCCACATAATTTTTTTCAAACATTTGAGTGTTTTTACAGTCTATAACCCCCTATTTCGCGTTATTTGGTAAAACTTTTTAGCGGTGTGTAAATTCACAGATCGTACAAGATCGGACTTAACCCTTCGGCTGCTTATCGCGACTCACTGACCTTCTGCGGACAGCGTAGATCAAGATCAGACTGCACAGAACGTGCAGTCTGATCTTTGATCTACACTGTCCGATAAAAAGACTCTTCACTCCAAAAATCCCTTTGAAACAGGAAAGTTTTGGGCTTATACTATCGGTTTGAAAGTTTCATTTCTTTTATTCAGCAGGATAAGGGTTAACATCCGGATAGGACTTGATTTTATAGTGTTTTTTTCACTACTTTGAACATCTTTTCAAACTTCCTATTCACTGTTCTACCTATATGCTTATATGAAATAGGGCCATTTGAATTATACTGGGTGAAAACAAAAATAACAAATTAAAAAGGAGATTCTATCCCTCCGACCTCCGAAAAAAAGACCCAACCCCTGTTTTCCTAAGATTGCTTCAGCAAAGCTGTCAATTAGAGTCTCGCATTCGTAGACAGTTAACCCATCACCTCCCGAAACAAATCTTCAGTCGATGACTGCTAAATTGGGGTTTGATACATACAAAGGACTGCTTTGGGAAAAGGGTGGTTAATTATATTAACCCTTTAACCACACAATGACGACTTTTAACGACCCTGAGGAAGAGGGCTTTTGAAAACATTGAGGGAAAAGGAGAAAATGCTGGTAACCAGCATTTTCTCCTTTTCCCACAATGTTTTCTACCCTATCAAAAAAAAAGCACATCATTTGAGCCATACTGAAATTGTCATCTGCAAATGCTTTCAATTTGGACGGGTCTAAATTTTTGTCGTGTGGTAAAGGGTTAATACATCTCCGTGCTGCACTATATCAAAGTCAGTCAGCAAGTCATAACATAATTATTGTAATATGCGCCGGTGTAATGCAGAGAAATGACCCTCCCCTACAAAATGACCCATGGGTCATTTCACTACGTAGAGGAATGACCCGGGTCATTATTCTACGTAGAGAAATGACCCCAGACCGCCGTCTGGGTAAACTGGTACCCGTTGTATCTCCCGTAACCGTCCGATAGACGTTGATACGAAGATCGATAACCGGCTGCCAGTTTACCGTCTGGGGTCATTTCTCTACGTAGAATAATGACCCGGGTCATTCCTCTACGTAGTGAAATGACCCATGGGTCATTTTGTAGGGGAGGGTCATTTCTCTGCATTACACCGGCTGACATGAGTCGATACTTGTTGTAGATGAATTAAACCACCATTTCACCGTTCATATCGTTGTTTCAAAAGGGGAAATGGCTGATAATGAGCAACCTTTCGCAGTGTTTTAAAAGTATCTGCTTCAGGATGAAAGTTTAGTTTAAACATATTTATTTTACATCGATTGAGAAACAAGTTCTTACAACTTATACTAATCTCTCTCGATTCTGCTTCCTGGAAACTACACCAGTACTCGCGCCGAATGTGTGGGCCAATGAACAGTCCCAAAGTTGACACCCGCTCCCGGGTATCGAACTCAGGACCTTTTGATTACGAGGCCGATGCTCTACCTCACAACCACGAACACCACACAACACCACACGTCATCAGGATGAAAGGGAAAGCCATTTACAGGTGGTGATATGTAATCCCGACTTTTGACGACCCAGAGGAAGAAGCCTTTTGAAAATACTGTAGGAAAAGAAGAAAATGCTCGTAACCAACATTTTGTTCCTTTCACACAATGTTTTCTACCCTTTCAGCCACAGATCCCGTTGTTTGAGCGATATTTAATTTGTCGCTTGCAAATGCTTTTATTTTGGACAAGTGTATAATTTTGCCGTTTGGTAAGGAGTGAACTCTTTACCAAACGACATAATTTGGGACTAGAATAAACTGAAAGTATTTGCAGACAACAAAATAGATTTGGCTCCAATGATGATTTCTGTCTTTGATAGGGTAGAAAACATTGTGGGAAAAGGAGAAAATGCTGGTTACCAGCATTTTCTCCTTTTCCCACAATGTTTTCGAAAGCCTTCTTTCCTTCTTTTGCAGGGTCGTTAAAACTCGGAATTGTGTGGTAAAGGGTTAAACATAAATTGATTGAAGTCGGCTGTTAATGCTTTAACCCTTTCCCAAACGACAAATTTTGGACTGGTCCAAATTCAAAGAGTTTGCAGACGACAATTTTAAATTTGATTACAATGACAGAAAGTTCTCCAAATGGCTGGAAAACACTGTGGAAAAAGGAGAAATTGTTCGTTACGAGCAATTTCTCCTTTTCCCACAGTGTTTTCAAAAGACTTGTACTGCAGACACGTGAAAACCAGGGCTTGTTTGGGAAAGGGTTAACTGATAAAGGTCAGAATAAAATCATAAACAAGCGTGTTGAACACTTTGAAGACTTATAAAACATCGCCTTACTGCGTTGTCAATTAGATAATGAAAAAAATAATCAATATTATTGCAATATCATTATCAATATCATTACAGAATAGATAATCTTCTTGATGTTAATATTGAAGAAAATTAATAACTGAGAAGAGATAAGTGTATAAAGAAAGCGAGATTCGTGAGATTTCGTGAGATACGTGAGAGAGTTCGTGAGATTACGTGAGATACACGAGAGAGAGAGAGAGAGAGAGAGAGAGAGAGAGAGAGAGAGATATTGCAGACTGTCAAATGAAGAAAATACTCGAAACGAACCATGATCCATTCTTTATGACGGCTCAACTCTTTATAACGTAGACTGCCAAGTTGAAAAAAGGTTAAAGATACATCTATACTCGTTTTCAGCCAGTTTTTATTAACCCATTTCATCTTTATTTTATGAAACTATAATCATTCTTGTTTCTTCATGCCAAATGTTGCCCCTGACGGTTGCAAGGTTGCATAGATTGCCGCCAGTAAAAAAAAAAAAAAAAATGCTTTTCGTTTTCTTGCAGCCATTAAAGAAATCATTGTTGAGACGTTTTCGGATTTGAATCGATTTCCGATTCATGTATTTATCCCTTACACCATATAATCGGTAATTTATCAATGTTTACACAGCTGACTAAATTTTGAACCATTCTACAGTCTATCAAATTTTTACAGCATTTTTTTTTTCTCTCCGGCTGTAGAGATGTATCTTTAAAGTTCCTCATAATGCATTATCACAGTCGTTTTTTTGTCTACAATATCTCAACATGTTACGGGATAATTTACAGGTCTATACCTAAATTGTTTTTTGCAGTCATGATATTCTCTCTCTGCTAATGCAAGTGCAGTTCTCCTTAGCAATGTAAAGATGCATTCGTGATTACTAGCCCCTCCCCCTTCATGCCTTATTAATCGCAAATGGCGCCACCGGAAATGAAACCCAGGTATAAAATCAAGCAATTTCGTTTTTATCTTCCTGTAGTACACCTATCTAGAAAACCGAATCGTTTCGTATTGAATACTTCTTTCCATTCAATTCAAGAAAATTTTCACTTTCTTTAACCCTAAAGCTGCGGCTGCTAAGGACGACTTGGGACGCTTTTGCGGACAGTGTAGAACAAGATCAGACTGCACAAAAAGTGCAGTCTGATCTTTGATCTCCACTGTCCGATATGGTATTTTCTTTCCAGTGAATTCAGCTTTGAAACCGAAATATTTGAGTTCTTACTATTGCGTTGATTTCTTTTTTCATTTATCAGCAGTGTAGGGGTTAAATGTCTCTCCTGTGTGTGTTTACCAGTACGAGGTTTTCGTAGGTCCGAAAGTAGTCTGTGCAGTCATTGGTTTATAACTGACGACAGAGTTATCCTTGTTCCTCGACATTGAACAGACGTGTTGTCTCTCTACCAAACGACAGAATTTTGGACTAGACCAAATTTAAGCATTTGTAAACGACAAATCAAAAGTAGCTTAAATGGTGATTTCTGCCTATGACAGGGTAGGAGACATTGTGGGAAAACGACAAAATGCTGGTTACCAGCATTTTTTCCTTTTCTCACAATGTTTTTAAAAGCCTTAATCAGGGTCGTCAAAACTTGGGATTGTGTGGCAACAAGCAGATATAACAGTCAAGTTATTAATTAAGTGTGTTGAAAGAAAAAAATGCCATAAAGTTGTTTTCAACTTTACAACTATATGACAACGTTTACCAAGAAAGCAAACCTACAAACTAGTTTAGAGTCATTGCACTCGCAGGTGTGACTTGAATAGTTGCCAGTTAACTCTTTACCAAACGACAAAATTTTTGACTTGTCCAAATTAAGAGGATTTGCAGACGACAAAATGAATGTGACTTAAAAATTAAAATTTGTTTTAGGACGGGTAGAAAACATTGTGGGAAAAGTAGAAAATGCTGGTTACCAGCATTTTCTCCTTTTCCCACAATGTTTTCAAAAGCTTTCTGTCTCAGGGTCGTTAAAAGTTGGGATTGTGTGGTAAACAGTTAAACAAAAAGATATATTAGATTATTTAACTATATTGAAGTCATTAAGTATGATTAATCTTAATAACACATACATGTATGTTGAAACCGTTTCAACATCTAGGGAAGATTTTTTCATGCCTCAAGCACGCACACAAAATCAAAGTACTGAAAGCACTAATAGAAGTTGATGGTAGAAGTTCATTAAAAAAATCATTCATCTGACGGTTGACAACATTTTTTTTCTAAGATTGATGGCAAATTTTCTTACCGTGTCCATAAAATGGTGTATCTAAGCGTTTTGCATGCGGTTTTAGGTGCGGTGCAGTGTTAGGAAAGTGGTTTGGGGTGTAATGATACTGGTTTGAGGTGTTTTCGAGTGTTTTGGAGGTGTGTTTAGGTGTTTCTCTTACTTATTCATCTGCGATGTAAACTTTCTGAACTAGGCTATGTCAAAGTTGCGATACGAGGCCAAATTCAAATCTAGAGCCAATTCTATGACATTTAACTCTTAAGTCCATTGTTTGTGTAATTGGCTTGCACATTTTTTCAGTCCGGATGTTATTGTCACTCATCAAATGACACAGACACATCTGTTCATTGATCTATGAGGAACTATTTTTTTTGAAACAGAGGAGTGATTCGTCCTCACAAGACCTTTGTTTGACGGCAGACATAAGAAGGTGAGATCTGAAAGGTCATCACCTTCTAAAAAGGAAATTTACCAAAAGAGCATTTCTGTTTCTACCACTTTAATATAATCATTTTGCAATATTTTAGTTCTCCCAAAAATGAAACTGACAGTGTTAGGTCTAGTCTAGAAGAAAACAAATTCTCCTCAAGACAGTTTTGATTGTAATGTCAGGGGGGAAAAAAAGACTTGACTTGTATGGGCGCACGATATTAGCAGCTAATGTGATCTTCAGTCTACATGTAGGCAGAAGGAACCGAAGTTGTGTCCAGCAAGCAAAATGTTTACATGTACATTCCCCCGTGAGCTGTTCCTGTCTTCGTGTTTTATTTGAGTGTTGATTTACGTTGCTTTCTGAAGTTTTTGAGACAGAATAATGGCTACAGCTCATTTATGTCTTTCCTGGATTTCACCAGTATGTCCATATTTGAACACTTCCATTTGATGCATGGTGGCGTTCCGATGTTGCAGGAATGAACAGATTCAATGGTTTAGGACGGGTAAAAATATGAGTTGTTTGTTTGATGGGTCTCTTGCTTATGGTGCATTGTTTTCATCCGTCACATTGTTGACAAAGTTATCGCGCTCTAGGCTAAATTTTGTTTTGTGTGGCAAAATGTCATTTCAGGATGTTTATCACGGCGACAGTAAACTTGTTCTTGCATTTCTATGGTTTCCCAGGTGCTAGTCTCACTCACACAAAATTTACTAGGCCTGCTCTACACTTTTGTGGACACCAAGCCATAATTGCAATTTAATAACATAAAAAAAAAAAAAAAAAAATCCGACAAAACTTAGGGAATGTATAAAATATTCAAAAACTAGAGTACTTCAGTCATAGTATTTGTGAAAAAAGCAATTAGAAAACGTAATAAATTAGGAAATAATTCAGTATAAAATATTCAAAACCTACAATTTGTTTTCAGATCATAAAGAAATGTTTCGAGACAATAAAATATTTTCAAATATTCAAATTGGTAGAAACATGAAATATTCAGAAACTAGTGTATTATTTCATGTCATAAAGCAGTCATAAAAGCCAATAAAACAAACCATGTCGAAAATTACTTAATAAAACCCAGTGGATGTAGGAGAGAGTATTATAGATGTAAAATGTTGTACACTCGACCAATCTTCGGAAATACATGTACCCAAATCATAGCGTGAGAACTTGTTAATCAGAGTTCCAGATAGAGGGAGTGATTTTGATTTCAAAATTGAAAATATTAGCTATTCTCCACTAAACCCCATGTTATGGGTACTCATTAGAATCGTCTCATCGAGACGATTCTAATGAGTACCCACAACATAGGGTTTAGAAGAGGAATAATGGATTTAGAATACCATCACTCCCTCTTATCTGGAGCTCTGATTGTTAATTTTTCCAAGAAGCAAAAGAAGAGGATGGACACAAACTGTAAAGCATGTTTAACAATCTTTGTAAAATCAAATGAGCGGCGCTCTGGCAAAAGGTGGCTTAATGCTCCGTAATGCATGCTACCAGGCAAGTCATCACATAATTGTGGATCATTAACATCTATTTTGTCTAACAATCGATAGGACCACGAGGTTGAGTCACTGGACATTGGGAACATTTACAAATAGCAAAGCAACAACAAACAACATTAACAACATTACCATTTATTGGAGAGGTCATCAGACCTCTCCAACAGTGGTGAGTTTAAAAGGCAGACTGCCACAGAAATCGCTGTCTAAATCCATTTGTTTTTGCGAAATTGTTCTGATACACAGTCTATTTCGTCATGGTTTTATAATTAAACCGAAATCAAAAAACTGAAATAGGAAATAAACGTGCTTTTTTCTATAACGGATTTCCAAAAAGATTTTTTATTCTATATTGATTATAAATGACCTCTCCAATAATTGTAATTTTTCATTAAACAAATAAATCTAATCAAAAAGAAAAAAAATCGTTAAAAAAAGAGAAAGAACACCGCGGGAAAAGATCACGTGACTTGATACTATCTGGAGAACTCGTACCCTGGAGAACTCGTACCCTAATCTCGAGAGCACATTGATGCCGACCTCTCCTGGCTTCTTTTTTAAAGAAGCCAACTTGTTCTCCCAGTGATGTGATATCAAAGAGCGGACTGAGCAGGCTGACATGGGTCGATACTTTTTTTGCAAATACATTTATCCCCTTTTCACAAAGCATGGCTCAATTTCTATCCTTCCCAAATTACCGACAATTTCTCTTTTTTTTTTCCTCAAAATATTTTGTCTGAACACGAAAAAAGTAGTTCAGCGGCAGTATTATTTCAAGCAACAATTACGAACGCATCATAATAATATTCTTACTCAGCACAAGATTAGTCCTCGGATTTGATGATACAGTCTTAGAGATTAATCCTTTAACACACGACAAAATTTTAGACTCTTCCAAATTCAAAGCATTTGCAGATGACAAAAAAATGGGACTCAAAAATTAAAATTCAATTAGGGAAGTGTAGAAAACATTGTGCGAAAAGGAGAAAATGCTGGTTACCAGCATTTTCTCCTTTTCCCACAATGTTTTCAAAAGGCTTCATCTTCTTCAGGGTTGTTAAAACCCGGGATTGAGTGGTAAAGGGTTAATCCTCAGAACGTTGAGGATAGTTCCAGTGTGTGTGTATTTGTTTTGCAAACAGTGAAGATCAAGATCAGACAGCTCAGAACGTGCAATCTGATCTTACTGTACACTATTTGATGTACAAAGATATTCAATCAACATGATCTTAAAATTGCATATGTTGGACTTTTTACACTGAACATGAAGATTTTCGTTCTAGAATGGTTTTAGAACAGATAAACGTACATCTGTTGCACTTGCACAAGCACTGGTGTCACGTGGTAAGAATTACACAAATGCTTCAGCGTTCATTGTCGCTGCACTGAATCCATTTTGAGAGAGAGAGAGACAGACAGAGACAGAGAGACGGAGAGAGAGAGAGGTCTTTTGAAGGAATAGTCAGACGAAGAATTACCTTTACCTTTTTGAGAAGCACCAAGAAATTCATTTAAATGACGGTGTCCATTTTCAAGTTTTCTGCTTATAACATGTTTAAAGTGTCAAATTTCCAATAACGTTCTAAAACTGTCATGAACATGGTGTAAACATCCCAATGCACAATCTACATTTAACTTAACTTTTTACCAAAGGACAAAATTTTAGACTGGTCCAAACTGAAAGCATTTGCAGAAGACAAGTTAAATGTAGCTAAAATGGTGATTTCAGTGTATATTTGATACGGTAGAAAACATTGTGGAAAAAGGAGAAAATGCTGGTTACCAGCATTTTCTCCTTTTCCCATAATGTTTTCAAAAGGCTTCTCATTAAAAGAGTTAATATTTTATTAAACTGAGTCAAAGAATTCCTCACTCGAAACACAAATTGTCAACACCACATGTTTAAAACTCTTCATAATTTTTTCTAACCCTTTTCCACACAATCCGACTTTTAACGACCCCGAAAAAAAAAAAAAAAAAACTTTTGAAAACATTGTGGGAAAAGGAGAAAATGCTGGTAACCAGCATTTTCTCCTTTTCCCGCAATGTTTTCTACGCTACCAAAGACAAATTCTATCATCTGAGCCACATTTAAATTGTCGTCTGCAAATGCATTCAGTTTGGATGAGTCCAAACTTTTGTCGTTTGGTAAGGAGTTAAAAACAAATTAAAATTACGGGGTATTTAACCCTTTCCCAAACAAGCCTGGTTTTCACGTGTCTGAAGTACAAGTCTTTTGAAAACACTGTGGGAAAAGGAGAAATTGCTCGTAACAAGCAATTTCTCCTTTTCCCACAGTGTTTTCTACCCTTTTTTGAGACCTTTCTGCCATTTTCATCAAATTTAAAATTGTCGTCTGCAAACTCTTTCAATTTGGACCAGTCCAAAATTTGTCGTTTGGGAAAGGGTTAATTCACCCCGTGCATTCCTATTGTCTCTTTAAATTATTCTTATGGTCTATCAAAAAAGTAATTGTGTAAGCCGACCTTTCTGAACATGGCATCCTTAAAGTCAGTCAAAATTCTAAATACTTTGCCTTTAAGATCCTTTTCGTTAGAAAATCTCAAATACCATCGGACAATGTAGATCGAAGATCAGACTGCACGTTTTGTGCAGTCTGATCTTGATCTGTACTGTCCGCAAGAGCTTCAGGTTCTAACCCTAGCCTACCTAAAGTTGGTTAACCCATAACCTGTTAAATAAGTTAAATGGAACTTTCAAGCCGATAGTACAAATCCAAATGTTGCTACTAAAAAGTTATTTTTGATTAAAAAAAAAAAAATCTCCTTATCGGACAGTGTAGATCCAAGATCAGACTGGACATTCTGTGCAGTCTGATCTTAATCTATACGGTCCGAAAAAAGCTTCAGATTCTAATCTTAGCCTACCTAAAGTTGGTTAAATTCACATGGTATATAAAAAAGGTCCATATATTTACACATCTCAACTCAGAGCAATAGCCTTTTGATAATTATCGTATGTTAAAGAATTCTACACTTTGAGATCTATCTACGGGTGTTTATGGGGTCGATAAGGTAGGGTTAATTCATTAATCAAGAACAAAAACTTTATCTGACGGGTAGAAATCAGGATGGTAGAATCTCCGCGTCACCAAGATGTGTTGCAATATTGCTCTTCCACCACAATGTATGTTTTTCAGTCAAAGACGACATTCTGCTGTCATTTTAAGATACATCTATACCCGTTTTCAGCCAGTTTTTAACCATTTCATCTTTATTCTATGATACTATAATCATTTTTGTATCTTTATGCCAAATGTTGCCCCTAAAGGCTGAAAGGTTGCACAGATAACGACGGTGAGAAAATGCATTTCATTTTTTTGGCGGCCTTGAAAGAAATCACTGATGCTGTTTCCGGTTTTAAATCCCTTGAGTTTGTCTTTCCGTTACACCATGTATTCTACATGTATATTGGTAATTTACCTATTTACATTGCTGACCAAATTCTGAGCCATTCTTTACAGTGGTTGGCCGAGTCTTTCCCCGGTTGCTCAGTGATAACTAGTAGGGCTTGTATATCCGCTAGCGAGTTCGAACCTAAGGCACGGCCTTTATCTATTAGGACTTACGAAAGTCATTGCAACCAGAATTATTCCATCAATTGAGCCACATTTAATCCTGATGCTGCTAAGCGCGACTCGGGCGCTCTTGCAGACAGTGTAGATCAAGAGCAGACTGCACAAAAACGAGCAGTATGATCTTTGATCTACACTGTCCAATACAGTGAGATTTCTTCGATGAGCTAATTCTTTAACTCGTAAACTATGGGTTTTCCTTATCGGCTGGAAATCTTTAGTTTAATTTATTTAGCAGCTTTTTTAGTAGTGTGCAAATCGAGGGGGTGAATGCGAAACTATTCCATCTGCATTTTGGAAAATATTACAGGGGAGGGAAAAAAACTCAATTCCGTGAAAAGGGTTGTTAGATCGTCTTGTTTAATTATGTTGTGCTGAATTCATGCTCTCAGCTCAACACAACATATCTAAACAAGATGATCTAACTATTCTTTTCACAGAAATGAGAAGCCTCTCCTGTAAAACTGTTCGAAACGCAGATGGAAGAGTTTCGTATTCACCCCTCGAAATGCTCTCAATATGGACAAGTCTAAAATTATGTTGCAATCCACTTGTTGAGTTTGAGTTGATTGCATTTTCAGCCGTCGAAATAGCTCGACTTTAAATATGAACCATGTTTTGTGAAAAGGGGGGTCTAACGCATCTGCAAACAGTATCGACCCATGTCAGCCTGCGCAGTCCGCGCAGGCTGACATGGGTCGAAACTTTTTGCTATTTTGTAAATTTTCTGCATGTCCAAGAACCGTTCTACCTCTGGGTCCATCCGGTTGTTAGACAAAATGGATTTTATGGATCCATAATTATGTGATGACTTGCTCGGTGTGAAGAATCACGGATGCGGTGTCCGCGGTTGTGAGGTAGAGCGTCGGCCTCGTAATCAAAAGGTCCTGAGTTCGATACCCGTGAGCGGATGTCAACTTAGGGACTGCTCATTGGCCCACATATTCGGAGCGAGTACTGGTGTAGTTTCCAGGAAGAAGAATCGAGAGAGATTAGTATAAGTTATAAGAACTTGTTTCTCAATCGATGTAAAATAAATAGTTTAAACTAAGCATCACGGAGACGTATTAAACCCCCTTTTGCCAGAGCACAACTCAAATATTTTACCTCGAAAGAGTTAATATTACCTGGCGTGCAACACACGAAAAGGAGCCTTCGGACATATGCGTAAACGTGTGTCGTCTCCGATCAGCCTGTGCAGCCTGTGACTAATCCGAGACGACACTTCCCGTTTTTGTGCGATTTTCTGTTTCACGAAAGTCTACTGTATGAAAAAAAATCTTATGTAGTCGTAAAGTGCTGTCCCGGATTAGCCTGCGCGGACTGCGCAGGCTAATCCGGGACAGCACTTTACGCAGTTGTCCGAAGGCCCCTTTTCGTGTGTTGCACGCCAGTCCTATGGAAATGAATAAAAAGAAATTCTACCTTCTGTATGATACATCCGCGTATCGCGCCTTGGAGAAATACCCGCCTACGTTATATTCCTGCTTTATTGGCCGGTAAAGTTAAATTGATTAATCAAGAACAAGGACTTATCTGACCAGAAGAAATCAGAATGATGAAACAACCGCGTCATGAAGATGTGTTGTTTAGCTCTTTACCAAAACAACAGCATTTTGGACGTTTCCAAATAGAAAGCATTTGCAGACGACAAAATAAACGTGAATCAAAAACTGAAATTTGTTTTGGGAAAGGTAGAAAACATTGTGGGAAAAGGAGAAAATGCTGGTTACCAGCATTTTCTCCTTTTCCCGCAATGTTTTCAAAAGGCTTCTTCCCCAGGGTTGTTAAAAGTCGGGATTGTGAAAACATGAACCTTTATCCTGCTAAATAACTTAACCCTTTCCCAAACGACAAATTTTGGACTGGTCCAAATTGAAAGAGTTTGCAGACGACAATTTTAAATTTGAGGAAAATGGCAGAAAGTTCTCAAAAAGGATAGAAAGCACTGTGGGAAAAGGAGAAATTGCTCGTTACGAGCAATTTCTCCTTTTCCCACAGTGTTTTCAAAAGACTTGTACTGCATACACGTGAAAACCAGGGTTTGTTTGGGAAAGGGTTGAATAAAACTTACAAGCCGATAGTAAACACCCGAATTGTGTTATTTCAAACTTGTCTTTTGGAGAAAAATATCTCGTTATCGGACAGTGTAGATCCAAGATCAGACTGCACATTCTGTGGTGTCTTATCTTGATCTGCACTGTCCGCAAAAGTTCAGTGAGTCGCGCTTAGCAGCCTAAGGATTAAGGGAAAAAAAGAGAAACTTCCGCTGACAAGCATTTTCTCCTTTTACCTCGATGTTTTTTTACCATTCCGAGGACAGAATCCATTATTTGAGCCACGATTAACTTGCCGTCTGCATGGATATATCTAAAATTCTGTCATTTGACAAAGATTTGTAGGCCAAATTGAACGCGTCTGATCGTCGGTTTGCTTGAATGGGGTTTTACGTCGTTTTCATCTGTATCTTAGCTCACAGCTCTTTGCGTTTGTTCTCGGGTTCACTGGTTCGAAACTGGTACTCTGCACTTTCAAATAGGGGTCCTGCGTGGCTCAGTGGTAAAGTGTGGGACTCGTAGCCTTGAGGTCCCGGGTTCGAGCCCCACCTGATCCCTTGGGTTTTTCGTGGGAGTGTCCTTGGGCAAGACACTTCAGAGCCATAGCCTAGTACTGGTGAAACCCAGGAAATACATGAATTTGTGAGCTGTCGCCGTGAAATGACTGAAATAATGTTGAAAGCGGCGTAAAACACCATTCAATCAATCAATCAGTCTGCAGTCTCAACCACACGCGCACTCCCGCGTTACCAGCACTACAAGAGCCATATTCTGTGAAAAGAGGGCTTAAATCATCTGCAAAAAGTATCGAGCCAGGTCAGCCTGCGCAGTCCGCGCAGGCTGACTCGGGCCGAAACTTTTTGCTTATGGTAAATTTTCTGCAAGTCAAAGAACCAGCGTACCTCATGAATCAGGCGGTTGTTACACTAAATGGATTTTATGGATCCATAATAATGTGATGAATTGCTTGGTATTATAGATCACGGACATGCATGAAGCCCCTTTTTGCCAGAATATTAACTCCTCAGCCCCTTAGCCACGAATGTACCGCTAAACGCGTCTGAAGAAGACTTTCGAAACACTGCGCCAAAGAAAGGCCAGATGTCAGTTGATATTGACAATAACTATTCTTGTTCAGTGATGCACGATGTCAGGCGTGTGTTTCCGGAAGCTCCACCGGAAGTGCTGAGTGCACTACCGTAAACAAAATGTATTGTCGCAATGAAAGATAAATCGGACAAGCTATCTTCCTTTCTTTTGGAAATACATTCATCATCTTATTAAACTTTACCAGGGAGAAATTGTATGTCATACTGAGCAGTATGGGAAGCGTCATGTTATTTGCGCTGTCTTCTGCAATATAAGTAGCTATATGCAGACGGCCACTTTAAGTCAGGCTGCGTAGACCAGAGATCTACGGTAACGTCCGCCGCTTGAATCTAAACTATTCCTATGTCGCTTGTTTTCGGATCTCTATTTTCTTTTTCTAAAGTGTTTATTTTGTTTTTTCTGCAAAAGCAGCTCTGTTCTTTGGTAGAGTAATAATGATTCAAACTTGGATGGAGCTGAAAAGAAATGTTCCATAAGGAAAGAAGAGAACCTGGTTCATTTCTCTTTTTTTCAGGGGGTATGTCTAAACTTAGCTTGTAAAGCATTGAATTCACTCTTTACCACATGACAAAAACCTAGACTTGTCCCAAATGAAAGAATTTTACAGAAAACAAATCAAATATGGCTAAAATGACGGGTTTGTCTATGTGATAAGATATAAAACATCGCAGGAAAAGAAGGAAATGCTGGTTACTAGCATTTTCTTCTTTTCCCACGATATTTTCAAGAGTACTCTTCCCAAAAGTCACACAAGCAAGGGATCGTAGAGTTGAAGATAGCCTTTTGTTTAGATAGGTTATCTCAGATTTCCATCGTTCGAATTTTTTTCTGTTTACAAATTATTGAATAAACACGTATTATTATCCATTTGATATTTTAGGTTTGTAAAAACTTGGTCTTGACTCAGATATTTTTCCCATTTTCGTACCTTATATTTTCTTCTAATTAAATACTAGATCAAATGCAATACGATAAGGGGCGTAGCTGTAACTTACGCTAATGTGGAAGGTGGTTCGGGGTCCCTGCCCCATTGGGGGTTAAAGGAAGGCGGAACGGGGGAGGCGAACACCCACTCCCCTCCCCCGGAAAGAAAACAAATTTAGGCATTCTTGAACTTCAAAAATCGTATAGGCGGGTACATTATTTTAATCTTATACAAGAAAAGAAAATCTGCATAATTCTTAATTTTCAATATAAAGCATGCACGCAAATTTCAATGTTATGCATTTGCGTACGTGCTTATGCCTGGCTGCACCACCGATGATATAAAAGCATTGTTTTTGAAACATGAAAGGCGGGGAAAATCACACGAGAGATTTCCTTTAAATCTATACCTTCTGCAGAGGACGTTTTACGCGTTTTCTACAGCTGAACACAAAATTTACAAAATTGTTGCAGAAGCAGAATTACTCATAATAAGCCAACATTTTCTATGTCACAATGTTCTTCATTTTCTTTTTTTTTTTTGTCTTCATACAATCCCAAGTTTTAACCACCCCGAGGAAGAAGGCATGTGAAAACACATTAGGAAAAGGAGAAAGCGCGACTTAGTGTCAATACAAGCAGGCCTATAATTATCTTAAGCTGGTCTTCCCTCCGATTAAAAGGACAGTCCAGATCAGTGCGGAAGAAGATAAACAAAAAACCATTGCTATTTATGTTATATATGGAAGCTGAAGATACTTTGTGGACAGTGTAGCAGGATCTATACTGAGTCGCAGCCTAGTGGTTATTTAACGATTCATTTCCCCTTTACCAAACAATCACGTGTTTTAACAATCCTGATCGAAAACACTTTTGAAAACATCGTGGGGAAAGGAGAAAATGCTGTAACCAGCATTTTCTCCTTTACCCACAATGTTTTCTATCCTTCTATACTTGCGCCACAATTTCTTGTCTGCAGATGATTTTAGTTCTTGCAAGTTTAAAATTTTGTCATTTGGTACAGAGTTAATCGGTCATGTAACGATAAAATTTCGTCCTTTTGGTTAAAGTTAACCTACTCTCGGTTTTGTATAAATAGAAGAAACGTACACAAAGATGGTGGGTGTGGTCCTTACACAATAAACAAAGGCTAATTTCCGTGTCCTATATCGCGTTAAAGTTGAAAAACACCTCTGCAAACAGGCAATTTGAGTAGGATTTAAAATCAACGTCTTTTGAGATTCTTGGAGCATCGCAATACAACCTGGCAAAGGGAGATAACTCTGCTTTGTAACTAATGGTTTCGATTGTGGTGGGCCTCATAAATTAGTTGTCTCTATATAATCCTATCAAACGCACAATAGACATAATTTGAACAAAATGCTTCATTTTCAAATTACAGGCTGTCATATATTCTCACTGTTTCCCTTCAAAGCTGTTCAGAAAATACCAGTGAATGACCAAAACGTGCTCAAGACCAATGCTTGACATTCTGTAACCCAGATTAAATTTGATCAACGGATCACGAGAGGTTTTCCAAATTACTTGTATGTTTGACGTGTCTTAAAGGAATCGGAAATGTGCACATGGGCACTTCGTTTGTTTCCGAAAGCGCTCATTTATTGTTTGCAACAACAACGTCTAGTCTTCAACAAAAAATACTACAATTTATAATTCCTGCCATCAAGGAAACTATATAAAAGTATTGTAATGACCTCGATTCTGATTTGGGCAGATTCTGATTTTCAGCATACTGCAACACAAGGACTTATCAAGCATAAAAACATCTGGCATAATAGAAGTTGGGTGTCAGAAGATGTAAAAGCCATATTGATATTTGGAAAAAAACATAATGTTAATCAGAGTTACATAGAAGCACTCTCCTTATATGCCGTGTCGTCACTTTGACTTGATAATTTTCCCCCAATTTTTTGCGTAAAAAAAAAAAGATATTGTTTTTAGTACTTTTTTTGTCACGCATGCGCAGAATAACAGCTTATGAAGGTAAGTACTATCAAAATATTAGCATAAATGACAGGATCACAAGCCTATCATCGTAATGTAAATAGAGTTAAACCTTTCCCAAACAAGCCCTGGTTTTCACGTGTCTGCAGTACAAGTCTTTTGAAAACACTGTGGGAAAAGGAGAAATTGCTCGTAACGAGCAATTCCTCCTTTTCCCACAGTGTTTTCTTCCCTTTTTGAGAACTTTCTGCCATTTTCATCAAATTCAAAATTGTCGTCTGCAAACTCTTTGAATTTGGACCAGTCCAAAATTTGTCGTTTGGGAAAGGGTTAAAGAACGCTGACCCCTTTTGACTTTGATTTAAACGTGTCCGGATGATTTCAAGCCTTTATTTCGTAAACAAATCGGAACAAATTACAAGAATACAATGAAATTATACAGTTTCAATTAACCTTTTACCTGAATAATGTATTTTGCGTATCTCTAATTGACAGAAGTCTCTTCATCAATGTTGAATCCCAACTTTTAACGACCCTGAGAAAGAAAGCTTTTGAAAACATTGTGGGAAAAGGAGAAAATGCTGGTAACCAGCATTTTCTTCTTTTCCCACAATGTTTTCTATCCTTCCTAAAACAAATTCAATTTTTGAGTCATATTCGTCCTGTCGTCTGCAAATGCTATCAGTTTGGACTAGTCTAATATTTTGTCGTTTAACCCTTTCCCAAACGACAAATTTTGGACTGGTCCAAATTCAAAGAGTTTGCAGACGACAATTTCACATTTGATGAAAATGGCAGAAAGTTATCAAAAAGGAGAGAAAACACTGTGGGAAAAGGAGAAATTGCTCGTTACGAGCAATTTCTCCTTTTCCCACAGTGTTTTCAAAAGACTTGTACTGCAGACACCGGAAAACCAGGACTTGTTTGGGAAAGGGTTAATAAAGGGTTAACTTTTTAGGGCTAATTTACAAAGTCATTTTTCTTGTCGGGGGGGGCGGCATCAATAAAGCCGAATTCGCAACCCTTCTCCAAAATCTTTGGAAAAAAAAGGGACGATAACTGGCGACAATTATTGTGCAAATTAAGTAAAGTATGGAAGTATGAATGTCTAGTTGAAAAGAAACCAAAGCAGTTCTCTTGATATTTCAGACATAAATTCTAACTAATTAATGTAAAATTAAGTGATCGCGAGCTAGCCCCGAAATTCTTGGTTGAATTACTTACGGACCATCTTTCAAAGTTTACCCCAAAATAAATGATTAAGGCGAAAGAAAAATCTTACCTGCACATTCACGAGTCAAACTCACGGTCACAAACAGAGCTTAGTCTTACAACTCGCCTCTTTTATAACCCAGTTAAGAAACTTTTTCATAAACTATGTCATAGAAACGGTAAGTTATATTTTCCTCTATACAACATATCAATACATAGAAATTAATATTGTATAACCTACCGTGAACAACGCAACGGAACACAATGCCTATTGTTCGCACCAACAACCCAAGGAAAACCCACAACTGAGAAAACAGCAAGTGACACCGTCAGGAATTTTTATCCTCATTAATTCCGCTGATTTTTTTTCTACAGCAAACAATGTTATCAGTATAAATGATAGATTCTCAATCTTTGACTTTTTTTTTTTAAATGAAACATCTTTTTTTTTAAAGTGTGTGGGGGGGGGGGGGGGTTTAGTGGTACGGCGGTTGGGGTACAATTACAAAGGAAGACTGGACATATCTATCACAATCACAGACATTGATCCAGCGACCAAGTGCAAAGTGATATTTTCAAATCTATGAACTTTTCAAGGCGGTGTCGAAATGTATCAAGATGAATAGCGACGACAGCTAGTTTTGTTTTACTCTAACGCTAAGAATTTTATACATATAGTCTAAGTTTATATAACTTTGTAAAACTGCTAATTTTAGGGACTTGCGAAATTATATTATACGATCTTTGCCAATAAACAGTATAAAAAACTTTGCACATCAAAACTAGCATTATTTGTCTAAAAGCATGTTGTTTTTTAACAGTACATATCACAAATAATATGTGTTCATTCTCGGGAGGGTCATTAGAAGTCTGAAGTTTAAAATCTTCAGTTTTCTATTGAAATTATCCTGGTATAACGGGCAGATATATTAGGAAAAAACAGTGTGGCAAACTCAACACTAACTGAAATGTAGATATACCAGGGAAGTGCAACAAAATTGTGCTGCTATATTTAAAGATTGGTTATGATTCTCTGTTTCTGCATTGTGTCAATTAATACAAATACGACTTCTCATAACCCCGTAGACAATCTTGAAAATATTTGGGGAAGGAGCAATCGCTAACTGCCTACTGCAAGCAATCGCTGCTTTGCCCAAACGTTTTCCATACAATTGAAAAATATATCATTTTTCTTTCAAATACTTATGCTATATGTTTTTTACCAGCTAGCATCTTGTCTAAAAGCCTGTGTGCTAATGGGTTAACCTCGTTATTGTGTGCGTGAAGATTTTAGAGTGAAAAAGACCTGGCAAACATCAACCAGGCCGTGCAATAGTAGGCGTTTTATAAAGGAAATTTTGCCAATTTATTATAAAAAGCGAACGACTGTTTCACAATTGGTATGAAAAGAGAATCATCAATAATAAGAAGCAAATGTCATCAATTCGTTATATAGCATGGAAAGTTAAACAATATATTATACAATAATTGATAATTATTTTATGTAACCAATGGCGATCCTACAAAACACATAAAACAACATCGTCAGCAAATTTTATAGTGTTGTAGAGGCATTGTGACACAATCTAAATCCAGATGAGACGCAGATAAATATTCGATGAAGTTGAATGCAATAAAAAATTACGGTGTTGAAATTTCAAGAATATCGGGGCCTGTATTCACCAACCATTCTTAAGAACATTCAAAATCTTATTCTTCAGAATTGTCTAAAATATGAAAGTAACACAACTTCTGATTGGCTAAACCATTTGGTTTGGAAATGGTTTGGCCAATCAGAAGTTGTGTTACTTTCAAATTTAGAAAATCTTGGAGAACAAGACAAAGAATGCTCTCAAGAATGGTTGGTGAATACGGACCGGGTCTTTTTTTTTTAACTAACCTGCATGAGGGATGGCTTCCATTTCGTAGTAATTTTGTCGCAGAGTAAGAGAGCTTTTCCTCTGTAGATGTCTCTCAATCTTTTAACGTTATGTGCGACTACCTCACACAGACGACCTTTTTTCTGGGGACTTGTAGCAAACCACTTTTCAAAAGAATTGTAGCAAAAGGAGAAAATGATCGTTACACGCATTTTGTAATTTTGCCTTAATGCTTTCTGTCATATTTTATGGGGATATTTTCAAAGTCGTGTGCAGCGAATTCGTTCCAGAAGTTACCGACTTGATGCCAGTCATTTCATGATTCCAATGAAACTAAGTATTATCATTTATCGCTTTCGCAAATGTAATGTAAATATTTGAGACATGCTCTGGCAAAAGGGAGCTTAATGCATCTCCGTGATACATTATACCAAACAAACCATCACATGATCATGGATCCATAAAGTCCATTTTGTCTAACAGCCGACTGAATCATGCGGTAAACTGGTCCTTGGACATACAGAAAAGTGACTAATAGCGAAAAGTTTCAGCCCAGGTCAGCCTGCGCGGACTGCGCAGGCTGACATGGGTTGATACTTTTCGCAAATGCATAAAGCCCCCTTTTCACAGAGCATGGCTCATTTATACTTTTTAAGAGCCAAGTCTGCAGCGGTTATAGTCAACTCTGAAATCGAAATAAGTTTCAACGAATAGAAATGTTGACCATGTTCAATTTTGCTCTTATTACAGCGTCATACACAAGGAAAAACTTTAGCTCCTCAGGACACGGAATTTTTAATGTATTTTAGAATTTCGATATTATCCTGTGATTTCGTGTCCCGTACATCTGAATATGATTGTTCTGTAAACTTTAATAAGAGAGAAGGTAAAAAAAAAAACGTGCATGGTATGTTAGTGTGTTTGTCATAGCTTTTCATATTTTCAGAACAACCAGATCTATCGAATCATGCAGAAACGTGATCAATGTTTCTGTTTCTGTAAAATACATTTCAATTTGTTGAATATTTTCAGAACAACCAGATCTATCGAATCATGCAGAAACGTGATCAATGTTTCTGTTTCTGTAAAATACATTTCAATTTGTTGAATATCGGTACCCACAATTCAAACGCTGGTAACCAGCATTTTCTCCTTTTCCCTCAGTGTCTTCAAACCTATCAAAGACGAACCCCATCATTTGTGTTACACTGATTTTGTCGTCTGCAAATGCTTTCAGTATGAACAAATCTAAAATTCTGTCGTTTGGTAGAGAGTGAAAAGACTGCGCCGTCAAAGAAAAGGGGATATAGAAAAAGAACAGAAAATCGGAAGGTCCGTGATCACGGTAATCAGTTTTACCTTTCTCCTATTAACCCATACGCTGCCGAGCGTGACTCAAGGACCTTTTGCGGACTATGTAGATTAAGACCAGACTGCACAGAAC
Organism: Tridacna gigas; assembly: GCA_945859785.2. Classification (NCBI taxonomy): domain Eukaryota; kingdom Metazoa; phylum Mollusca; class Bivalvia; order Cardiida; family Cardiidae; genus Tridacna; species Tridacna gigas. The sequence continues at coordinate 12,983,788 of OX244031.2, read as the reverse complement.
GTGCAGTCTAATCTTAGATCTACACTGTCCGACATGGAGATATGTTTTCCCCAAAATATACTATTGAAATAAGAACATTTGGCTTTTTATTATCATTTCATTTATGTTGCAGATTAAGTCTTTACCAAACGACAGAACTTACGACTTTTCTAATTTGAACGCAGATGCAGACGACAAAGTAACTTTATATGACTAATTTGTTTTTTTTTTTGCTTTGAAAGCACAGAAAAAATTCTGGGATTAGAAGTAAATGCAGGCTACCAGCATTTTCTACTTTCCCAAAATGGTTTTAAACGTCTTTTTGTCAGGCTCGTCATGTAAAAATGGTGACTATTTGTTAAGAATTGATCGTTTTGGAGTAATTTATAACACTTTACCAGACGACAAAATTTTAGCCTTGTCCAAATTGAAAGCATTTGCAGACGACAATTTCAATGTGGCTCAAATGGTGCAATTTTTCTTTGATAGGGTAGAAAACATCGTGGGAAAAGGAGAAAATGCTGGTTACCAGCATTTTCTCCTTTTCCCACAATGTTTTCGAAAGGCTTCTTTTCCAGGGGCGTCAAAAGGCGGCATTGTGCGGTAAAGGGTTAAAGAATACAGGAAAAAAAAAACATCCGAAAAGTTGAAAGTAGAAAAAGATGATATGAGCCATGCTCTGGAAAAAGGGGGCTTAATGCATCTGAGAAAGATATCGACCCATGTCAGCCTGCGCAGTACGCGCAGGCTGACCTGAGTCGAAACTTTCCGCTATTGGTCAGTTATCTGCATGTCCAAGAACCAGTGTACCTCATGATTCAGTCGGTTGTTAGACAAAATGGATTTTATGGATCCATAATTATGTAATGACTTTCTCGGTATCATGGATCACGGAGACGCATTAGGCCCCCTTTTGCAAGAGCACGGCTCATATATATAATGACAAATGGATAACTGTTCAGTGCAACCATTTTTTTTTTCCAGCTTTCCACGTTGTTTCCGAAAGCTATAGCGGACAAGAACGCAACTGTAATATTGATGATTGGCGGTCATTGTCTGGAGAAATGATTAATGCATTTCGACTTTCAGATAAACAGTTACATTTTTTACCTGAGGTTCGATTTTGTAATTGAATGCGCACCATCGATTTGAACAAGTCAATAAGACACTGATTAAAACTTTCCTTTCAAATAGCGAACAGTATACCTGGTGCATCCTTAATGAGAAATTGAAATAAAGAGTATTTAGAAAATGAAGGTACTTTATTGCAGACTCCTTTAACTCCTTACCAAACGACTAAATTTTGGACTCGACCAAATTGAAAGCATTTGCAGACGTTAAAAGTAAATGCAGTTCAAATGATTGATTGATTGTATGGTGTTTAACGCCGTTTTCAACATTATTTCAGTTATATCGAGGCGGCCAGTGCACCTATCCATGCTTTCCTGGAGTTTCTTTTACCGGTACTCCGCACAATGTTCTTTCCAAGCCACAGTTCAAATGATGAATTCTGTTTTTGAATGGGTTGAAAACATTGTGGGAAAAGGAGAAAATGCTGGTTACCAGCATTTTCTCCTTTTCCCATAATGTTTTCAAAAGGCTTCTTTCTTAGGGTCGTTTAAACTCAGCATTGTGTGGTAAAGGGTTAATTCTTTACCAAACGACAAAAATTTAGACTGGCCCAAATTGAAAACATTTGCAGACGACACATCAAATGTGTCCAAAGTGACACTTTATGTCATTGAAAGAGTAAAAAGAATTGTGTGAAAAGGAGAAAATGCTGGGTACCAGCTTGATTGTATGGTGTTTAACGCCGTTTTCAACATTCTTTCAGTTATATCGCGGCGGCCAGTGCACCTATCCATGCTTTCCTGGAGTTTCTTTTACCAGTACTCCGCACAATATTCTTTCCAAGCCACTGGCTGCTTTCCCACATAACCATCGTCGAAACAATGGTCAGCGGTGAGAGAGGAATGAATCCTGTCGCAATGACTATCATCAATCCTCGGAAAGAAATTGGCCAAGCCGGGGATCAAACCAGCGACCTCCTGTTCTCAAGTCCTGTACGCTACCGACTGAGCTACGGGGGCTTGGCGGGTACCAGAATTTCCTTCTTTTCGCACACAGTTTTCTAAATCCTCTTTACTCAACGTAGTTAAAACATGAGATTGTCTGGTAAAGGATAAAGACGACATTTCCTACTCCTTCTACTCCTCCCCATCATCATCATCATCATCATCAGCAGCAGCAGCAGCATGACATAATCAACACAATCATTGCTTCTCATAATGTAAAAACTGTCGTAAATTATTTTTTGAAGTAGTATAAGGTTGAAAAACAATGACGATAGTAACAAAGATGAATATGATGATGACAACAAAGCCGAAACGTTATAACTGATTCAAGTAAGCCGTGCACTGGCAAAAGGGGGCTTAATGCATCTTCAGGATGCATCGTACTAAGCAAATCATCTCACATCTAGGGATCCACAGAAATCACTATGTCTAACTACCGGCTGTATCATAAGGTAGACAGGTCCTTTGACATACAGAAAATTGACCAATAGCGAAATGTTTCGGCTCAGGTCAGCCTGCGCGGACTGCGCAGGCTGACCTCGGTCGATACATTTCGCAGACGCATTAAGTTCCCTTTTCACAGAGCATGCCTCACGTGTATATGCTCTGAACCGTTTACGAAGTTAATGACAGAAACAGACAACAATAGAGGAATAGTGACATACCTCCACGGCATTTTGTATTCCTTAGTCTGGAACGGTTTCGTGTGTGAATACAATCGTCCGTCCAAACAAAGATCCATCTTCATTTTAGGCTAAAGGTCAAGGTCATCTGCTCTGTACAGAAAAAAGAGAGAGAAAAAAAAATGCCGTTGGAATCATTAAACGATGAAAGTTCACATATTCACGTTTAAAGTATTTTGAACCATTCCCTATAAACTATATACAGTTACATTACACAAATCATGGGGGTGGGGGAAACGATCAGTAGTGTTTTGGCCTTCAAGACATTTCTTTTTTTTTTCCATACAAAATAAACGATTTTTCCTCTCGATATTATCATTAACCCCCACCCCCGCAGTCAACCTTTTTTGAAGTGCAAATGCGATATACTAGTAAGCAGTATCCTCGGAAAAGGGGGTTTAATGCATTTTAGAAATGCCTTATAAAAAGCAAGTAGTCACATACCAGTAATATGAATTCCTTTTGTACAACAACCATCTGAATCAAAAGTTAGAATGATCCTCTCACATATAGAATTTTTACCATCAGCAAAAAGTGTCGGCCTAGGTCAGCCTGCGCGGACTGTGCAGGCTGATATAGGTCGATGCTTTCTGCAGATGCATTAAAGTAGCATGACTCAATTATCATGTCTTACTCCTTAAACTGCTATAGAGATAAGATTTAGATTAGATTTTATTGATTACTTATGCATACACATGCATTTCGTAACATACTCATATATAATACAAATTAAAGGTCACTACAAGTGTTGAAATATATGATGAAATGACGTAACAAAAAAAAAAAAAAAGAGAGAAAAACAGAAAAGAGAAAGGAATCAGGAAATTACAAATTACAGTACAAGTATGATTATACATGTTCCTTGCAGGTGGCAATCGTAAGAGTAAGATAAGATGAAATTCCCAGCAGAACATGAAAGACACCTTCTCCCCCTCCCCTCCCCAAAAAGTTATCAACATCCTCAAGTTTCATCGGTCGAATGTTACCCTATCGGAGAGTGTGAATTAAAGATAACAGTGCTCGTTCCTGTGCTGTTTGATCGTGATCTACGCTGTTTGCAAAAAACGCACCGAGTCGTTCTCAACAACATAAGGGTTAATATTTGAATTTAAATGTTAAAGATGTTGTACATTCAGTATTAAATAGGATTTGATGTGTAAACTGTCAATTTTATTGCAGAAATACCTCCGTTGATAAGTTAATACATATATCTGTACTTATCGCTTCTCCACACCATCCCGAGTTTTGACGACCCTGGGGAAGAAAGCTATTTAAAACATTGTGGGAAAAGGAGAAAATGCTGGTAACCAGCATTTTCTCCTTTTCGCACAATGTTTTCTATCCTTTCAGAGACGAATTTCCTCATTATTTGAGCCACATTTGACTTTACTTTGACTCTCTTGCATCCGCTGATTATTGTTTAAATGATGGTTATGTGAGAAAGTAGCCAGTGGTTTGGGAAAAATATTGGTCGAAGCAATGGTAAAAGAAATGCCCAAAAAAGGCGTGAATATGCACATTGGTCGCCGTGTCATTACCAAAATAATGTTGAAAACAGCGTGGACTATAATATCCGTGTATTCCGTTGAGGCGTTTTAACATCAAACATTATTACCTAATGAACCCGCAAAATGAACTTTCTTTTTTTATACTGGACCCTGCTTTGGTTTTTGCGCAAAGACAAGCCGGGGAAAAAAATAATACTCTCTACGAAGGAGAACGTTTGCAAAATTATGATTGGGAAATCTCCTCGAAATTTGACGTAAAAAGTTAACAGTTTCTCGTTTTCTTGTCAACTATACGAAATAAATATTACAAAACCACAAGCACTTTTCATTCGCCTTACTTGCTGATTAAAACAAACAAACAAAAGGTAACAGCTACAACCTCTGCCAAACTAGCCCAAGCTCGAAACAGTTCATGGTAAAAACAACATGGGCGAAAACAGACATCATTCTTAAATAATCAAAGAGCTGCAAGCGCTTTGGTATTCAAAGGGATGTTGAAGAAGTCATTTTTTTGACCCTATCGGTGCCAAAGGCTAGAGTTAGATGCATAAATTTGGGGATATTATTGGTCAAGATCAGACTGCAAGGTGCAGGGGTTGTTTACCCGTTAGGATGAAGATGTGCGAGGAACTTGTTTACTTGGTAAAAACCATGATTTTTCCGACCCCATGCGCAAGTGTGCAAATTCACTTCATGCAGCAAAATACAAAGATCTACGAGATTTAGTTTTACACGAGGCCTTAGATTCACCATTTATTGCCAATTTTATTTAATAGAACAGATATGAACCATGCTTTGTGAAGAGGGGGCTTAATGCATCTGCCAAAAAAAAAAAAAAAAAGTATCGACCCAGGTCCGCGCAGGCTGACCTGGGTCGATACTTTTTGCTATCGGTCAAGTTTCTGCATGTCAAAGGACCAGTGTACCTCAGGTTTCAGCTAAACAAAGTGAATTTTCTGGATCGCTAATTATGTGATGTCTTGCCTGGGACGACAATGCATTACGGAGATGCATTAAGCACCCTTTTCATAGAGCATGGCTCATAAGTATAATGCTTTATGGATCGGAAAGGTACGCAATCACAGTGCAAGGAGTATTTTCATACATTTAGGCTGCCGCATGGGACTATGGACGCTATATGCAAAGAACGTAGAACAAGATAAGAATGCACATGTGCAGGCTGATCTTATGCTGCACTAACTGCCTCTCTTTTTCTGTTTTCAACCATGTTTTCCTCTTTAAAAAATATTAAACTTATCCCATATTCTGCTAAATAAAAGAAATGAAACTTTCAAGCCGATAGTAAAAACACAATGTTTCCTATTTCAAAGGTATTTTTTGGAGGAGAGATATCCCCTTGTGGGCCAGTGTAGACCCAAGAAAGATCTGAGCACGGTATCAGACATTATAGATCCAAGATCAGACTGCACGGTCTGTGCAGTCGGATCTTGATCTACGCTGTCGGCAATAGGTCAGCGAGTCGCACTTAGCAGCCTAAGGTTAAAAAAAAAAAGTCCTCAGCATAACGTCGACAGGATATAGATTAACCGTTAGGCTTCTAAGTGCAACCGCATTCGCTATCGCGGGCATCGTAGATCAGTACCAGACTGCACAGATCGTGCAATCTGATGTTTGCTCTGTACTGTCTGATAACGTGCTCATATCTTTCGTGTGAAAAGACTTTGCAAAATCGTTTATCCTAATGGCTGAAAATTTTCATTTAAACCGTTCAGCTGTTTAAAGATTCAAACCTATCAGAATTAACGGTGAAATGGTGAAATTTTTATTTTTCGAACAGAGAGAGAGAGAGAGAGAGAGAGAGAGAGAGAGGCGGGCGGACGGACGGACGGACGGACGGACGGACGGGCAGGCAGGCTGGCAGGCAGGCAGGCAGGCAGGCAGACAGACAGACAGAAACATCCGATCTGAATCATTACTTTAATCTGACGATACTCTGAATCACGTAGCACACTACGTTTTAAAAAGAAAAAAAAAGTTAGCAAAAGGCAAAACTGCTTGTTACGAGCAGATTACCCAGTGCCACAATGCTTTCACGTGTATTCATGTATAGACAGCTTAAGCCTTTCCCAAACGACAAATTTTGGACTGGTCCAAATTGAAAGAGTTTGCAGATGACAATTTTAAATTTGATGAAAATGGCACAAAGTTCTCAAAAAGGGTAGAAAACACTGTGGGAAAAGGAGAAATTGCTCGTTACGAGCAATTTCTCCTTTTCCCACAGTGTTTTCAAAATACTTGTACTGCAGACACGTGAAAACCAGGGCTTGTTTGGGAAAGGGTTAAGCCAAGTCAATCATCCATACTGAAGAATACTTTCAAACACGTCTGCAGCCTTTACCAGAAAATCCCAAAGTTTACGACGCTGAAGCAAAAGGCTTTTGAAAACATTGTGGGAAAAGGAGAAAATACTGGTAATCAGCATTTTCTCCTTTTCCCACAACATTTTCATCTGCTGAGCCACATATAAATTGTCGTCTGCAAATGCTTCCAATTTGGACAAGCCTACAATTTTGTCGTCTGGTAGAGTTTAACTATTAATTTACCTTTGATGTCCTCACATAGATGTTTGAAGCGATATATTCCTCTCACGTATGCGGAGCTTTTCTTTCGTTTATCAAGTCATAAAAGCGTTCAAAAGATTTACGGTATTTCTCTTTCGTCAACATACACCATTTTTATCCCAAAAGAAAGTGTTAGATCGAAAACTATTGACTCGTCACTTCCTTTCCTGCATTAACATTCCTTTCCGTATCGTTCTCGTCCGTTACAACTTTACAATAAGTTACATCTAAAACTATTGACTCGTTATCCTTTCATACAGTTTTACATTCCTTTCCGTTCCGCTCCCTTCCGTTACAACATTAAAACAACTTCGGTTGATTTCACTGGTCGGGTACGGAAACTTTTCAGATCATAAAATACAAGTAAATCACATGTTACTTTGTATCTCACGGAACAGAATATCGATTGATAATGGTCTTCAATATATTGATTGATTCAGCTCAGTGTTTTATTGTTTAAACTTGAGACTGCTAAATAAATGAAACTGATATGTTCAGCCTACAGAAAAAGACCGAATTATTACAATTTTCAATCTGCTCGGTCTGCTTGGGATTGGCTTGTATCACAAAATATCCGTCAGTGTAGCTCTAAGATCAGTCACATTCTGAATTTCAATCCGACCTTGATCCACAAAAACACCTTAAATTGTCGTCTGCATCTTTTAAAGGATTAAGTAAACATGGCGTCAGGTTTATTTATTTTTTTCCTTTAACGCGTTACTTCACGCAATCAGTTTTCGTAGTGAAAAAAAAAACATCATAGCAAAAAAGGAAAATGTCCGAAATAAACAATTTTTCCACTAGCAAAAGCGTTTTTACATATATTCACGCAAAATATAAACATAAAATCACAAATCACATCAACTCAAATTATAATCATAATTCATATCTAGACATTTTTCTTTAAACCTCATCTTGCTGAATGAGTTAAATGAAATTTTCAAGCCGATAGTATAAACCATTTGCTATTTCAAGGGTATTTTTTGGAAAAGATATCTCGTTATCGGACAGCGTAGATCCAAGATCAGACTGCACGTTCTGTGCAGTCTGATCTTGATCTACACTGTCCGCAGAAGGTCAGTGAGTCGCGCTTAGCAGCCCAAGGGTTAACCTTCATTCATTTTCATCCATGAGCCTTGCTCGGGCAAAAAGGGGCTTGACGCATCTCCGTGATGCGCTGTGCCAATCAAGCCATCACATAATTATGAATCCGTGATAGCAAAATTTTTTAGCACCGACTTAATCATGAGGTACACCGGTCCTTAGACAGACAGAAAATTGACCCCAGGTGGAAAGTTTCGCCCAGGTCAGTCTGTGCGGACTGCGCAGGCTGACTTAGTCGATACTTTTCGCAGATGCATTAAGTCCTATTTTCACGGAGCATGACTCAATTACATTACATTCTTTTTTTTAATTCGTCCACATCAAACTTGTGTCATGAAGTAATGGGCTGGAGGCGTTTTTTCTATATAAACAAAGACACCGAGATAAACAATAATAGGCATTGTTTAATAATCAGAGATGTCTGATAAGAACGCACAAACAAAACAAAGAATGCAAAATATATGAATCAAGCCAACATAGGAGTTGTCAGAAAAATCTAAACTAAAAACAAATAAATTTGATTTGAAAAAATACAGACTAAAATTAATCAAACGTTATTTTTACCCTTAACCTGCTAAATAAGTTAAATGAAACTTTCCAGCAAAAATAGTTAAAAAAAATATCTCCTTATCGGACAGTGTAGATCCAAGATCAGACTGCACGTTCTGTGCAGCCTGATCTTGATCTACACTGTCCGCAAAAACGCCTTGTGTCGCGCTTAGCAGCCTAAGGAATAATGTCATTTTCGATAGCATACAAGTTACAGCATTATGATTTTGGCACCGTTTCCATCTAATTCTTTAAAAAAAAATATCAATCAGGAGACTCCCATCATTTTTCCAGGGCAAGTGATGAAGAAACTCTCGTATAAACTCTTTACCAAAGGGAAGGCCTTTGAAAACATTGTGAGAAAAGGAGAAAATGCTGGTAACCAGCATTTTCTCCTTTTCCCACAATGTTTCTTACCCTTTCAATTACAGAAATCATCATTTGACCCACATTTTAATTTGTCGTCTGCAAATGCTTACAATCTGGTCCAGTTACAAATTTTGTCGTGTGGTAAAGAGTTAAGCCATTGACACGCAACATTTCTCGGTGCTACTTTAAACCAACAATGTTCTTTTTTTTTTTATCTGGACTGCTTTTTCTGACTCACAGAGGCTTGGCTTTTTGTTGATCACTTGCACCAAAAATCTATACAAGCCACTAATGCTAAACTATACGTAGTAAAATTAGTGTTTCACCCCCTGTGTTTTTAACGTGTTTAATTTTCTGGCGTGAATGATATGAAATGGGTTGGAAATTAGAATCTGGCTGCTGTATACAAGAACAAACAAGCCTGTTGTCTCTGAAATGGAATGAACTGAGGTATCCCTTAACCTCATGGCAGCAGCTACTGATCGAGCTGTTTCAACCTCTCGTGAGAGGTGTGAGACAAAGACTGCAAGCTGTTTTGCATGCCCCGGGCCACTCGTCACAACTCGGCCGATTCCGTACCTACATCTAACCTCGTCTGTATTTGGGAGGCTTCCATTTTGAACTACCAATCACATGATCTTAAACATGGCGGCGCCCCTGTAGATCGCTTAGCAACGACATGAACAACCATTGTGAAGTTATTCACTTCTATCGATCTGTCGATGAAAGCTCCCAACGGAATTGATAAACCACGCTAAAACTTGAATGTAGAAACTGTTTGCCGACTCAAATACTCTTAGAAAGATAACGATAGAAAATTTACTCATGAGTTCCTTCTAAAGAGGAGCCTTACAATTTCAATAACGGTAAAGCGGTGTGCTTCCGGAGATGTGCGAAATGTACCGTGTAGGTGCATATCAAGCTACGTGATACAGCCGAGGGATTTGATCACCGGATCCCCCGAGGTATGCCGAATGGCCCCGGGCGGAAGTACGCAACATTGCCTGATTTTGTGTGTCCATTCTCTGCAGGTCACTTTCAACCTGTCGTAAGTTTTGTTTCGACATTAAATTCCCTGTTTTAATCAAACTTAAACGCTTCTCGTTTTTCTTAAATTTGTAAGCAACATCAAGGCAAAAGATTCCCACTTTCCATGAGGTCAAGGGATACCTCAGTTCACTTCATTTTATGGGCAAAAGACGAGTCTGTTGGTGTATGCAGCAGCCGAATTCTAATTTCGACCCAATTTTATCTCATTCACGTCAGAAAATCAAACCCGGTAAAAAACACAGGGGGTGCAACACTAATTTTACTATGTATTTTTTTTTTAGCAAATGATGTAAAACGTATTTTCGCGCCAGTGACGCAAAACCCTTTTTCTAATCATCTCACGTACGCCATGATTTTGTAAAATGTCTGGTACGCAAACATTGCTTCTTGGGCAAATTTCCCTATCACGACATTGAGAAGGACTTCTTTCCCGACAAGTTATACACAACGACATGAACAGCTGACTAGCTACATTCTATCTGAACCCATTACCACACAATCCCGAGTTTTAATGACCCTGAGCAAGAAGCCCTTTGAAAACATTGAGGGAAAAGGAGAAAATGCTGGTAACCAGCATTTTCTCCTTTTTCCACAATGTTTTCTACCCTGTCAAGGACAAATTCTATCATTTGAACGACATTTTAATTAACAATTTGGACAAGTCTACATTTTTGTCGTGTGGTCAAGAGTTAAATAATCTAAGTCACTGACAAATAAAAGTCTGACGGAGCAACTCAAATACAACATACGCTGCAAGCAATTTACAGGTTACATTCTTCCTAGGCGACGGACGTGTAAAATTCAGTTTACACAGGTGAGCACTATTCTATCTTAGCAGCAGTAGTCTTTTTAATCCTTTCCCAAACAAGCCCTGGTTTTCACGTGTCTGCAGTACAAGTCTTTTGAAAATACTGTGGGAAAAGGAGAAATTGCTCGTAACGAGCAATTTCTCCTTTTCTCACAGTGTTTTCTATCCTTTTTGAGACCTTTCTGCCATTTTCATCCAATTTAAAATTGTCGTCTACAAACTCTTTCAATTTGGACCAGTCCAAAATTTGTCGTTTGGGAAAGGGTTAAGCCGCTGATACACATTATGAATAGACCTTCTATACAAATGACACATATTAATATTTTTATCTATGCATTCAACGTAACTATCGTTTTTTGTTAACATTCTGTCCTGTGCGTCTGATGCAAAATTCTGACTCAGAATATTTTATCTTTGCTTCCGACACACAACATTCTGTCCTCGCCGCATCTGACGTTCAACATCCGGTCAAATCATTCTGGTCAGGTGTCATACGCACAACTTTCTGTTCTGATATCTGTTGCACACCATCCTCTCTGGCACCTGACGCACATATTCTGTCCTGACACACAGCATTCTTCCTCACTCTTGAGGCACAACAATGTGTCATTGCATTTTAATCACTGAACATTCTGTTGTCGTGTCTGACGGACATGATTCTGCACCCGCTTCCGGTACAATGCTGTCCCATATATTGACCCTCTCTCTGTTTTACTCTCTCTCTCTCCCCCCCTCTCTCTCTCTCTCCTGGATTCTCTCTCTGTGTCTCATTGTCTCTCTCTTTAACCCTTTCAGCGCCATAGGCGAAAACGTGGTCTTTTGCGGATGGCATAGATCAAGATCAGACTGCACAGAACGTGCAGTCTGATCTTCGATCTATGCCGTCCGATTGTGTTGTCAAGCCTATGAAATAAAGATCTTTCTCAGTTTCAGTGGATGACATTTTAAGCCATTGGAAGAGATGAGTTTATTTATTTGGTGCTGAGAGAGGTAAAGGCATAGTAAATCGCCAATCATCAAGAATTCAAAATCACCTGTAATTTGATAATGATTTATGGAACTAATCCGTCATCATTTTAAAAACGGAATGTGTTTACAATAAATATTAATTAATTCGTAATTTTGTACATACTGTGAAGCAATTTATTTTGAAATTATCGGATTATTGGTATCTTGCTGTCTTCTAATAACTACAGAACAAAAAGAACAACCATTCTGAGAGCGAAGGCAGCAGGTAGGGGCGGTATCCGACATTTCTAAACATTTCTTTTTTTACCTAAATGACCTTATTTTGAAGATACTTAGAAAGAAGGCTTTTGAAAACAGTGAGGAAAAAGGAGAAAATGGTGGTAACCAGCATTGTCTTCTTTCCCTACATTGTTTTCCAGCATTACAAAGAAAGAATCCCGCTATTTTAGCAACATTTGCTCTGTGGTTTGCGAATGTTTTGAATTTGGTCAAGTATGAAGTATAGTCGTTTGGTATAGAGTTAGGATTGCAAAAAATGTCAAATTTATTTAGTTAGTAGCGAAAGGACATCAATAAAGCAGGGCAAAGCACTGATACTTCCTTTTTTTCTTTAAAACTTTGCTATCTATAACCATATAAGACATGCTTTGTGAAAAAAGGGGTCTAATATATCTGCACAAATTATAGACCCAGGTCCAAACATCTTGCTTTTGGTAAATTTTCTGCATGTCCAATGACCAATCTCCCTCGGGATTAGGCCGGTTGTTAGACAAAATAGATTCCATGGGTTCATAATAACTATGTGATGGCTTGGTATAATGGACCACGGACATGCATTAAACCCCTTTTTGCCAGAGAATGGCTCAAATATGAGACTTACATGTATATATCAGGCTACAAAAGGTGAAGTTTGTCAAAAGACGACTGCATGTGGGGTAAAGAGCAAGACGTCAGGAAAGAAAAATGATAAAGGATTCAAAACCCTTCGGAAGACATGAGTCTAATTGATATTGAATGGTGTTTTACGCCGCTTTCAACATTATTTCAGTTATATCACGGCGACAGCCCGCTTATTCATTTATATTCTGGGTCTCATCAGTGCTAGGCTGGGCCTCTGAAGTGTCTTGCCCAAGGAGACCCCCCCCCCCCACGAAAAACTCTGTGCTTCCAGTGAGTCTCGAACCCGCGGCCTCCAGGTTACGAGTTCTACACTTTACCACTGAGCAATACAGGACCCCGACATGAGTGAATTTTCATATCCAACGAAACATGAAAGTACTTTTACTTGAATGGGCGGAGACATTTTATTTCTGAAATGCCACATTTTCTTTATAATGTCTTTATTGACTCTTTCAATGCTAACAGGACTCTAGTAGCGGACAGTGTTGATCAAGATCAGACTGCATAAAATGTGCAGTCCGATTTTGTTTGATATTCTGATAAGTGAACCTTGACACTGTAATATTTTGGGTCTCTTGGTCTTTTTTTTTTCACAGATTATGAACAGAGGTTTCATCTATTCCGCGCTCGAAGAGTCAAACAATACAGTGCGTTGTACTTAAACACAATAGTATTCTGACAATAGATAAATGAGCCATGCCCTGGCAAAAGGGGCCTTAATGCATCTCCAAAATGTATGATACCAAGCAAGACATCACATAATTATGGATCCATAATAGCCACTTTTTTTCACAACAAACATGCGGTAGAATGGTCCTTTGACACGTAGAAATTTGACTAACAGCGAAAAGTTTCGGCCCAGGTCAGCCTGCGCGGAGTGCGCAGGCTGTCCTGGGTCGATACTTTTCGCAGATGCATTAAGCCCCCTTTCCACAGAGCATGGCTCAAATATGATAAACAGATATATAACTTGATTTTGCGATACTAAACATGGATTGTGTTAAGCCGATCTTTAAGGGCTGACTGGGTAAATTAAAAGTAAATTAACCTCTACATTATAGTTAAATCATAGGCCACTGAAATTCCATTGATCTATCACGGGAGTGACGGGATGACAAAATTTTCCTGAGCGGACACCGTTACTATAAATAGCACATTGGCGACTGCCTGTATATCGTATATAATTGGAAGCCGGCTCTTGAAGCCGGCTTCCAGTAGGAATGCTTTTTTTTTTATGCACATGGGGAATTTTGGGATACATCATTGCACAACTTTTCCGACATATTCACTCAAACACTTTTAATAGTATGTTGCTATTAAGCTCAAAATTATACATTTGTTTTGTATGTACTGTTGAGATGAATTTCGAGCATGAAAAGTAAAGATTTCGTATTAATAGGTATTTATTTGATAACTGATTAATGATTGACCCCACAGGCAGCTTAACTCTTCTTAAACTAGTATAGACTGGTTACCTCCCCTGATACTAATATACGTGTAATACACGATACAACAAGGGACCAGTTTAAAACTGGTAGATTAGCGCAATATTAGGCATTTTTTTTCCCTTGTGCTGTTCACATAAATTGCGAGCATGAAAACTACAGATTTTGTATTTGAACTCTTATTTCTAAAAACGCTCAATAAGATTTTAATCGGGATATCTCGCGCAACTCTGAAGAATTTCTACTAAATTGCGCCAGATATCCCGATTCAAATCTTATTGAGTGGCCTAAAAATCTCGCTCTAAAGAACGCACCTCAGTTTTTGTTTTCATCACGTGACAATGACAAAGCGGTACGCTTGCAATTAAAGCTGCTCTTCCACATATTTTGGTAAAAAAATCAAAATTTTGAAAAACACATTTCTTATACATACTTTTTTGTAAGAATGTACCTTTTTTGTGACAAGCCTTGCATACTCAGAGCACAGTTGAGACACACTAAATCCTTGGGCATTTATTTATGAGCCATGCTCTGTGAAAAGGGGGCTTGATGCATTTGCAGAAAGTATTGGCCCAGGTTAGCCTGCGCAGTCCGCGCAGGCTAACTTGGACCGACACTTTTTGCTTTGGTAATTTTTCTGCATGTCAAAAACCAGTGTACCTCACGTTTCAGTTGGTTGCTAGACAAAATGGATTTTATGGATCCATAAATATGTGATGACTTGCTTAAATTATGGATGACAGAGATACATTAAGTCCCCTTTTGCCAGAGCATGTCTCATATGTTTTAATAACCCTGAGGAAGAAGACTATTGAAACGTAGTTGCAGGAGGAGAAAATGCTGGTTACCATCATTTTCTCCTTTTCATACAATGTTTTCTACCCTTTCAAAGGTCTAAAGTTAGGCTGGAAAGGAAATGTAATTGAACTTTTGATGTAGCGTTTAAGGGTATTGCACTTATTTTTGTGGCTTTAGGGCTCCAGCCAAACTTGGGTTTTGCACCTAGTTATAAATGACCCTTGACAGCTTTTGACTGATGTTGTAGATCATTGCACTTGAGCCATGCTCTGTGAAAAAGGGTCTTAATGAATCTGGGAAAAGTATCAACCCAAGTCAGCCCGCTTGGACTGTGCAGGCTGACCTGGGCTGAAACTTTTCGCTATTGGTAAATTTTCTGTATATTTAAGGACCAGTCTACCTGGTGATTAAGTTGGTTGTATTAAAAAAGAGGCTACATGTATTGTTGATTTTTAATTATGTGATGGCTTGCTTGGTATCATGGATCACGGAGATGCTTTAACCCCCTTTTGCCAGAGCATGGCTCATTTACATGTTCAACTATTACATTGTAAGGGGGCTATTCAGATTTTCATAGTCAAACCAAACTTGAAAATATTTTATTGCTCAATTTAGTAAGGCAATAGCTGACTAAGAATCAAGAAATAAAGCAAGAAGCAAAGGAAAAACAAATTGATGGTACTTCTTTAATGGACTAGTTAGCCTCTTAACTCTGTACCCTACAACAGAATTTAGAACTTGTCCAAATTCAAAGCAGTTGCAGACGACAAATCCAGTTTGGTTATAATGATGAGATTTGTCTCTAAAATGGTAGAACACATTGTAGGAAAAGGAAGAAATGCTTGTGATAAGCATTTTATACTTTTATTGCAATGGTTGCAGAAGCTTTTTTCTTCAGGGTCACCAGAACATATAATTGTTTAGTGAAGGATTAAATCTTTACCACATAATCCCAACTTTTAGCGACCCTGAGAAAGAAGCCTTTTGAAAACATTGTTGGAAACGGAGAAAATGCTGGTAACCAGCATTTTCTCCTTTTCCCTTAATGTTTTCTAACCTTTCAGAACAACTGCAATCATTTTAGCCACATTGAAATTGTCGTCTGCAAATGCTTTCAACTTGGACAGGGCTAAAATTTTGGACAGTATTGTCCAAATTCAAAGCAGTTGCAGACGACAAATTAGATTTGGTTATAATGATGAGATTAGGCTCTGAAATGATAGAAAGCATTGTGGAAAAGGAGAAAATGCTTCTGACAAGCATTTTATACTTTTCTCGCAATGGTTTCAGAAGCCTTTTTCTTCAGGGTCATTAATTAGAACATGTAATTGTTTGGTAAAGGTTTTTTAGCTTTTGGCTAAAATTTTGTGAAGGCTTGTTGGAATGTCAAGTGATCATGCAATAATATGCATCAGCTACGGCAGAGCTCCAGATAGAGGGAGTGATTTTGATTTCAAAATTGAAAATATTAATCAGTCTCCACTAAACCCCATGTTATGGGTACTCATTAGAATCGTCTCATGGAGACGATTCTAATGAGTAACCAGCATTTTCTCCTTTTCTCACAATGTTTTCTATCCTTTCCAAAACAAATTTCAATTTTTGAGTCACATCTATTTTGTCGTCTGCAAATGCTGTTAATTGGGACTAGTCTAAAAGTTTGTCGTTTGGTAAAGAGTTAAACAAAAAATAGGATTCACAGGAAAAAAAAAATCTTAATTGGCCCCCAAATTGTTGCAGTCGGTAAAATTTTCTATTGGGTCTGTATTCACCAACCATTCTTAACAATTCTTAGTCTTATTTTCCAGAATTTTTAATTTAAAAGTAACACAACTTCTGATAAGCGAGTTATTCCTAAAGCACCTTCCTCATTGACGGTAACAAAAAAATTGCCGGCTTCTTTGATGCTATGCATCAAAAATTTGTCTTGTAAGATATATATATTATATTCAATATAGAGGTAGTAGCCAATGTGCTATTTATAGTAACAGTGGAAAGAAAATTTGAGTAATCCGTGATATACAGGCGATGCACCAATCTGCAATGATCGACCAAGGAAAATTTTGGTGTTCTGTGATAGACAAATAGAGTTTCAAAGGCCTGTGGTTAAAGATATCAGACACTCATTCATGACGTTAGCCCTTATCCTGCTAAAAAAGTAAGTTAAAAAAAAAACTTTCAATACGATGCTAAAAACTCGCATAATGTTATTTCAGACTTATTTTTAGGAGAACAATACCTCCCTATCGGACAGTGTAGATCCAAGATCAGACTGCACGTTCTGTGCAGTCTGATCTTGATCTACTGTGTCCGCAAAGGGTCAGTAAGTCGCGCTTAGCAGCTAAAGGGATAAAAAACTTCACAATTAACTCTGTACCACACGATAAAATGTTGGACGGGCCCAAATTGAAAGCATTTGCAGAGGACAAATTAAATATGGCTCGTATGAGAGGATATGTATCAGACTGGATAGAAAACATTGTGGAAAAAGGTTTAAATGCTGGTTACCAGCATTTTCTCCTTTTCCCACAATGTTTTCGAAAGCCTCCTTCCTTTAGGTCGTTAAAACACAGGATTGTTTGGTCAAGGCTTGGTAAAGGTTTTTAAAGCTTTTTTTTTTTAAATTCAAAGATCTCGGCTTTACCATTTATCATTTGTTACATGGACTGGATTTGTCTTTACAATTAATTCTTTACCAAACGACAAAATTTTGGTCTCAACCAAATTGAAAGTATTTGCAGACGACAAATTAAACGCAGTTCAAGTGACTATTTCCGTCTATGATAGGGTAGAAAACACCGTGGGAAAAGGAGAAAAAGCTGGTTACCAGCATTTTCCCCTTTTCCCACAATGTTTTCCAAAGCTTTCTTTCTCATGGTCGTGAAAACTCGTGTGTATACGGCGATTGTACAACATTTCAGACAAAAAGACCCTTGTCCATGCTGTCTGGATGTTTTACCATCACTGAGAGGTTCAAATTTAGGTACTGAAAAGAGAGTGAAAAGATTTGATCATTGGAGAGGTCATCAGACCTCTCCAACAGTGGTGAGTTTAAAAGGCAGACTGCCACAGAAATTGCTGCCTAACTCCATGCTTTTTTACGAAATTGTTCTGATACAGTCTGTTTCGTCATGGTTTTATAAATAAACCGAAATCAAAAAACTGAAATAGGAAATAGATGTGTTCTTTCTTTATTCGACGGATTTCAAAAAGGATTTGTTTTGTTGATTTGATTGCAAATATAGCCTTTCCAGTAGTTGTTATTTTTCATTAAAAAAATAAAGCTACACACACACACAAAAAGAATTTCGTTAAAAAAAGAGAACAACGCGGGAAAAGATCACTTGAAAACGTGGGAAGAAGGTCACGTGTCTGTCATGTAATGCATAAGAGGTTTCTCCTTTTTACACAGCGGCAATCATATAATGCCTTACTTATTTGTTTACATGTACCAAAATATACTGAAATTAAAAGCAATAAGCTATTTGAAAACATGGATGCTGACCTCTCCTGGCTTCTTTTTTTAAAGAAGCCAACTTGTTGAAATAGGGTTGAAGGAATTTGAAGAGTCTTTAACATATATATTTCGAGAGAAAAGATGACAGACGGACACATGCAAACAGCCAGATATATGCATTCACGGCTGATTTACAAGATCAAAGTGCATTAGGATTTCATAGTGTCACCTGTTTTCTCCCTTATAAGATTTTTATTGCCGAGTATTTTCATTGAACTGATATTTTATGACCCTTAGATCCTATGTACGAGACGGCCAGGTACCGAGTATCATGTATCATGATTGATTATTTATCCCTCTACCAGAGCTCCAGATAAGAGGGATTAGGGCCATTCTAAATCCATTATTTCTCTTCCAAACCCTATGTTGTGGGTACTAATTAGAATCGTCTCGATGAGACGATTCTAATGAGTACCCATAACATAGGGTTTAATGAAGAATAATTAATATTTTCAATTTTGAAATCAAAATCACTTCCTCTGTCTGGAGCTCTGGCCTTTACTTTATTTGCTTCAGTTTTGGGGTACTATATCGGAGCTGCCTTTCACTAAACTGCCTTTCAGTAAAGCTGCTCACGCACGAAATTTGCGTATGCAGTTTAGGTAAGCAAGCATCAAGTCTGAAAACAAGTCTCACTATACTGCATAACTTTACGTAGCCTGGGATCCAGCCCGATCATTTCTCCTTTGATACATTCGGACATTACGTTGTCAAAAATTATTACCGCCTGGACGCAGGATAAACTTTTTGAGTAAATACTTGCTTAACCCTTTCCCAAACGATGAATTTTAGACTGGTCCAAATTGAAAGAGTTTGCAGACGACAATTTTAAATTTGATGAAAATGACAGAAAGTTCTCAAAAAGGGTAGAAAACACTGTGGGAAAAGGAGAAATTGCTCGTTACGAGCAATTTCTCCTTTTCCCACAGTGTTTTCAAAAGACTTGTACTGCAGACACGTGAAAACCAGGGCTTGTTTGGGAAAGGGTTAAGTTTACGCTAGCTCATACCTCTGGGTAAAGCAGAGATCGTATGTGTGTATATATAATCCCAAATCATATGCTTAAAACTACGCAGTATATTGAAAAGCAGCCGTGTTCTGTTAATTTCACCAGCAATGGCTCTTACATGTACTTGGCAATGTATTATTTTCACTCACGAAAAGAACGTTCTTTAACCCTTTTCCACATGACAAAATTTAAGACTTGTCCAAATTGAAAGCATTTGCAGACCAGAAAGTAAATGTTGCTTAAAAATAAAAAATTGTCTTTCATTGGCTAGAAAACATTGTGGGAAAAGGAGAAAATGCTGGTTACCAGGATTTTCTCCTTTTCCCACAATGTTTTCGAGAGCCTCTTCCTAAGGGTCGTTAAAACTCGGGATTGTGTGGTAAAGGGTTAAGGGGAAAAAATGTAAAACAGTTCAAACGTGTGAGAGTGTGGGGGCAATACTTGTCTTCTCTTAAAAAAATATCTCGGGATACCTTCATATAGGCCTAAAAAGAAACGGTTATGGGGGGAAAATCCCAGAAATCGATTCCACTAATGCCTCATATCTTGACAAACACAATAAAAAAACAACCAACAATAAAGCATACTGAAAGCAGGTGATTAACAGGGATATTACTTTAATCTTAGTCCGAGGCGGAATTATTATTTTTCCTTCTTTTTTCTCATGTGCCTATCTGCTTTTTTTTTTTTTTAAATCAGTAGACTGTTTTAAGAAAGGACATAAAATTTTCAAACCCCTTAACTCTTTACCAAGCGACAAAATTTTAGACTTGTCCAAATTCAAAGCATTGGCAGACGACAAAATAAATGTGGCTAAAATATTGAAATTTGTTTTCGAAAGGGTAGAAAACATTGTGGGAAAAGGAGAAAATGCTGGTTACCAGCATTTTCTCCTTTTCCCACAATGTTTTCAAAAGGCTTTTTCTGTAGGGTCGTTAAAACCCGGGATTGCGTTAAAGGGTTAATTAAGACGAGATCTATACTAATTCAGTCTTAGTCCGAGGCGGCCTTTCTTTTTTCATTGTTTTTTCGGCGTTGCTGAATGTGCTGGTTTTGGACCTACTCCTAGTTACTGATAAAGAATGAATAGATGGTGATTTGTAATTGGTCAAAAATGTGCACATGTTTATTCCGCGGGCCCCTCATGGCATATTTCCTCACACATTGATGAAACTACTATTAACAAGCGTTGCTACTGCTAATCGATACCTTGGGGCCTTGATTCATACTATAGCAAAATAATGTAGTAGAAAATAGTTCTTTTCTTGTGCTATTTGGAAATTTAATATTTTCATAAGCGTTACCCAATAACCCAGTGCTTTTTTTTCAACGAAATGAAAATCGGTGAGGAAAAAGAGGTAATTGGTCGTGAGGTTACTTTTCATTATTTTACTTCATATTGAACCACAAAATAGTTTTAATGTTCATATTCCACTTTCTCTTACGCCGTCTGTCCTTTTTTAAGAAACAGATATTTCATATTTCGTGTGCTTGTTAGATTTTGTTTATCAGTAGCCTGCTTATAATAAATGAAGAGAACTTTTCAAACCCCTTAAAACATGATCTGTGTTTGCATTGTTTTCTGGGTTTCTGTGCAATCTGATCTTGGTGTCTGTAATGTCCACAAAGCAACTGGTGTTGCCCATAGCGTACTATACATATGAGGAGGCTCTGGTAATAGGAGGCTTAATGCATCTTCGTGATGCATTATACCAAGGAGGTCAGCACATCATTATGGATCCATAAAAACCATTTTGTCGAACAACCGACTGAATCATGGAGTAGACTGGTCCTTTAACTTGCAGAAAATTGACCAATAGCGAAAATGCTGACCTGGGTCGATACTTTTTGCAAATGCGTTGAGCCCCCTTTTCACAGAGCATGGCTCACATATTACAACTAAAAGAGACATATTTTCGTACATTTGCGTAACGACCTATTTCTCCTTTGGTCACAATCTTTTTTTTTTAGCAAAGCTTAACATCTTTGCACTCGTATTCAGCTTTGATTCTCTTGATCATCTTTGTTTTGCAAGTATGTTTTGGGAGACTTCGAATATTTGTCTACTGTGAATACGTTTCGAAAGTAATGAATCAAAGAATTTTATCGTATCATAAGAAAACCCATTCTCTATATGCTTTGCGAGTCCCTAGGGGTCCTGCGTGGCTCAGTGGTAAAGTGTAGAACTCGTGACCTGGAATGCCTGAGTTCGAATCTCACAGGATCCACTGGTTTTTTTTTGTAGGAGTGTCCTAGGGGAAGACACTTCAGAGCCCTAGCGCAGTTCTGGTGTAACCCAGGAAATACATGAATATGTGAGCTGTCGCCGTGATTTAACTGGAATAATGTTGAAAGTAGCGAAAAACACCAATCAATCAATCAATTTCCTGTCCCTACGTACACACATCAGGGTGGACCTAGGCATAAGATAATTTAGCGATATGTTGATAATTAAGGGATAGAGCCTTTTGTTTCTGTACTGCATGTTTGGACATAAAGTACTAAAATACTTTCTTTCTAAAACAAACATTGTTTAGTATTATATGCCCATAAAAGGAGTTTAACCCTTAATCCTATGTCAACACAAACCTAAACAGGAAGTGTTTTGAAAACATCGTAGGAAAATGCTGGTTTTCTATTATTTCATTCTGGTTTTTCTACTTTTTTATAAACATATACCGTCACTGGAGCCACAATTAACCCTTAGAGCGCCGAACAAACCTATCAGACAGTTTCAAACTAGAAATACAACCCAAATAATTTCAATTTCATGGTTGCTTTTGTCTACATTGTTTCAACAAAGCGGACAGTGTAGATCAAAGATCAGGCTGCACGTTTTGTGCAGCCTGATCTTGATCTACACTGGCCGCAAAAGCAACTATAGTCGGGAAAGGCGCTTTAAGGGTTAACTTTGTCTAGAAACAGTTTCAGTGTGGACAGGCGTACACAATTTTATCGTCTTGAGTGAGGACAACCACGCCCACTAACAACGATGATCGAGACTGTCGGAGAAAATGGCGACTGTTCACATTTTCGCGGCCAATGCAACAAAATCCTTGGCGTATCATCAAAAAGATCAAACACATGTAACAGGGTTCGTATTCACTAGCCACTCCTAAGAATAATCTTAAGCTTATTCTCCAAGGTATTCAATATTTGAAAGTAACACAGCTCTTGATTGGCTGGTTTAGCCAATCAGGAGTTGTGTTACTTTCAAATGTAGAAGATTCTGGAGAACAAGACAAAGAAACGTTCTCAAGAATGGTTGGTGAATACGGACCAAGGCCTGCCTTTCACTATACTGCGTACATACGAATTTTGCGCATGCAGTTTAGGTAAACAAGCATCAAGTCTGAAAACAACTTTCATTGAACTGCGTAACTTTAAAATTGAATAAATGTTTGGGTAACTTTACGCTAGCTTATACCTTTGGGTAAAGAAGGGTCGTGTATGTGTATATACAATCCCAAATAATTTCCGTAAATCTACGCAGTTCTTTGAAAGGCAGCCCAGGGGCGTAGCTAGCCCAAAATAAAGTGTCCGCGAAAGTAATACCGAAGTATAACCAAGAGAGTATGCCACGAGAGCGTATGGGGAATTTCCCAGGAGGCCGTGTGTGTTTGTGGCGGGGGTGGGGAGGGTATCCGCCCCCCCCCCCGCAAGTTTCTGAATTGTTGAAGATATTTGACAGCCCCTGATGACTTTTTTTTGGCAAATTCGTCTTTTTTTTTTGTTTTCGCAAAGTGTACGCAACTGTGTTTTGCGTTTTACGCAAGTAGTAAAGGAGGGTAGACCTCGGTCCGAGGTCTACCCTCCCTGAGTCCCCAGTCTACCCTCCCGGGTCCTTAGTCCAACCGCCATGGCGGTTGGACTAGGGACTCGGAGGCCGCACCGGAAGTAGATGTCCGCTTTTTCTGCCCCCCCCTCCTCACACCACTGCAAAAATGTAAAAAACAAAAGAGGAAACCGGAAGTGGAATTCCTAGCAAAGACTGGTGTGTCACCGTGTTTGTTCGGGTTGATCCTGCGTTTTGATTGGTCGAGACGTTTTCCCGCCAAAATTTGAATTGGAAACGTGTGACACCACAGACTGGCTTGGGGAAAAAGAAGGTGTGCCACCATCTTCACTCGGTTTGATCTTTCTCTATCACCGTGTCGGACTTAGGTTTTTTTCTCTGTCATTGTTGGACTTAGTCTTTTTTCTTCGTCTTTATTCGCCTCAATCTTTCTCTATAACCGTTGGACTTAGTCTTTTTTCCACGATATGGACTATATTCCCTCCTTACGCTAGTTCAGGCAGAGAGCATCGTTGGACTTAATCTTTTTTTCCGTCTTTGTTCATCTCAATCTTTCTCTATCACCGTTCGACTTAGTCTTTTTTTCCACGATATGGACTATATACCCTCCTTACGCTGGTTCAGGCAGAGAGCATCGTTGGACTTAGTCTTTTTTCCGTCTTTGTTCGTCTCAATTTTTCTCTATCACCGTGTTGGACTTAGTCTTTTTTCCACGATATGGGTTATTTTCCCACCTCAGGTTGGGTCAGGCAGAGAGTATCGTTGGACTTAGTCTTTTCTTCGACTCCTAACAGTATGATCTTCAGACATTGCCTGACTATATGATCTGAGCGTGGGTTTTTTTCCGACATTTCCCGGAAATCAATTCGTCTAGACTTACCCCCGACCTTAGATTTATTCGTCCCTAGTTTTATTCGTCCCTAGTTTTTATCTGCAGAACTTTTTATAAATTGTAAAAAATTTTTTATCCGAAATTTTTTCTATGATAAGTTTTTTCTCTCTGCAAGATTTTTTTATTTGAAAAAATTTTCTATCGATAAAAAAGTTTTTTTTCTCTCTGCAAGATTTTTTTTAATCGTAAAAATTTTTCTATCACTAAAAAAGTTTTTTCTATCGCCAAAAAGTTTTTTCTCTCTGCAAAAAGTACAACAACACATCTGCGAAATTGACAATTGTTAAAGATAGATTTTGGTTAGTCCTGAAAAGGACTGTTTTTGGAGATTGGACTGTCTTTTTTTCCTCGTCTAATGACAGCAGCCGAAATTTGCATGACAGATGGGACAACTTCCAGTTCTTTTCGTAATTGTCATTGTTCCATCCTTCATGGTGATCTTTCTCCCGAGTTCAACGTCAACTAGTATGAGATCTGGAGTTGTTGTCTGCATAAACAGCTCAAGTAATTTTTCTCCGAGTTCTCTGTATGGTTGTGTTATCTGCTCTAGGTGTCTTTGAACTGCTATGAGTTGCCTTCTTAATACCAACAAGTCTTCACCAGCATTTAAATAGTCTTGGAGAGCATCAGTTATTTGATGGTTTATCTGTTCCATATTTTTTCAATTCTTTTTTTTCGCTTTGGTGTACTTTATGATTTATTCGTCTTGCTCGAGAGAACGAGAGTCGAATGACTATAGAAGAAGTTCACTGATTTTATAGCTTGGTGGAGGGATTGACCTACTTTGACTTGGAATTAACGTTAACCAATCGTTAGTTTCGTTACATTTTTTTTTGGAGCTGATACTCTTAGACATTGTAGATAGATCATATAGTACGTTATGTTCTATCTACATGCTCTCGCCCACGTTCGCGCTCTTAATTCTAACGCAAAGTAGGTCAATCTCCTGCCAACCTATAAAAGAGACAGCGTTTTTATTCTTGTACTAACTCATTTCACGATGAAGTTATCAAAATTTTGCTGTGGGCTATTTGGCGACAAGAAGATTAAGAAGGAGGTGAAAGAGAAATGGGAAAAAGAGGCTGTGGAAAAGAAACAAGACGAGATAGAAGAAAGGAAGAGGCTAAAACATAAAGCTCTCCGTGAGTTTTTTGGGAGACGAGGGTATGAGTTTTATACTCGTACCCCAATCTTTAAGATGGGTAATATTTACCCAGACTTGTCAGAGCTGATACCGCCAACAGAACATCGCGGTTGGCAGAATAAGTTAATGAGAATGTATCCTTCATTGAAATGGTAAAGAATACGTTCTCTTTAATTTTTAAAAACAGCCCTTTTCAGGGCTAGCCAATACCAAGAAAGTTTTTACTTTCTTCAAATTGTCAAAAACAAAAAAAGTCAAGGCCTATATGTTTTTATATCTTTTATTTAAAACATTCTGTACAATAATCATTACAATGAAACATTGAACTGGTAAAATATATATACAATGAAACATTGAACTGCAGAAATAAATGAATCGTTTTTTGAAACATTTCTTTGAAACAGTTCTTTGAAAAATGTTACCACATTTTTTACAACTCACTGTGTTTTTCTTTTTTTCTTCGGGATGTCAGGTTCACATTCACTCTTGCGTTTCCTCTTTTTTTCATTGTTTCCATCACTGTGTTCGTCATTGTTATTTTTCAACACAATATCTGGAAAGATTTTTGCACCATGTTTTTTTGTTTTGCAGAAGAAACAGTTCTTCTTTTTCTTTTCTCTTTTCTCGTTGATTTTCTCGTTGATTTTCTTTTCTTCAGATCCTGAAGAAAGTTGATTGTTTTGCTCCTCTCCAGACAGTGAAGAGGGTTCGTTGTTTTGATCGAGTATAAGAGTATCCTCTGAAGAAAGTTTATTTTTTTGGGAACTTTGTTGCGGCTTATCATGTATTTCTACTTGAATTCTACAGATTTCTGTATCGCTGATTTCTGTGTTATCATGCTCCATATTTTCGATCTGTCTTTCGATCTCCTGTTCGATCTGATTTCCAGTCGATGAAGTTGTAGTCTGTGACGATCTTGTCTTCCGTTTATTCTCGTCTACTTTATAGGATAATAGAGCCCCAACGTATTTCATATGTTGGAATTCACCACCAGTCTCCATTGTTGACGAGATTTTGACATCGTGACTGTATGGGTCCACGAAGACAGAGACGAATTTCCACATCAGATTTTCTTTTTCTGGACATTGTCTGGCCCAATGTCCTGATCTGTTGCATGTAAAACAAATATTCGTTGTCATATCACTCACCCCATGGCGTTTGTCGAATGTTGCTTGATCCAGGACTCTGGTGATACGATAGACGTCTTTTTCTGCAAAATGTTGGTGGGATAGAAATGATCCCACGTAGTTTCCAGTATGGTAGACTTGATATCTTGACGGTATATTGGTGATCTCATAATCGTGGGTGTATGGGTTAACATACAGATACATTCTCTTTGGTGTTGTACTTTGTAGCTTGAACCCACTCATTTTTCTACAAGTTGTCCTGTTTGAAATCTTTCCGAAGAATGATGAAGATTTCAATCGTAACGCCTCTTTTTACACGTTTGGCCTGAAAAAAGATATAAAAAAGCTAGGATTTTTTGAGTCCTGGGTCATTGTCTGACTTATAATCAGCCATAAAACAATGTCTAAAAGGCTAGTACCTTATTCAGACAGTACAAGTGATGATGAGACAATTCAGTCCATGCCGAAAAAGAGAAAAAAATTACTGCCGGTAAAAAAAAGAAAAAGAATCCTAGTCTACCCAGACAGTAGCAGTAATGATGAAAGCGACGATGAGGAATTTTCACCGTCAACCAAAAAGAGAAAAAGTTTACCATTGAAAGAAAAAAGTGATGGTGAAGACAGAAAATCTTTGAAAGTCTCAACGAAGGAAAAATCTTTGAAAGAAGAAGACAGAAAATCTTTGAAAGAAGAAGAAGACAGAAAATCTTTGAAAGAAGAAAGTCATGCTGGGCTATTTTCACCCAAGGAAGAAGAAAGTGAAGACAAAAAATCTTTGGATATGAAAAGTCTATACGCCTTAAAAGAAGTGGGAAAAAAGAAGTCAAGAAAATTCAATACAGATTCCTATGTACTGGAGGCGTCTTTTAAGGAATTCGATGAGATATAACCACAGCAATTGACCGTCTTATTTGACGATGTTATCCAACAAATCGTTCAAAAGTTAAAGGCTGAATCGAGGGATATGATTAGAATTAGCATCAATCACCCTTCATTGGCTGTAGGAATTCACATTCCCTTTCTATATGTGGAGGAGTTGGAGAGTCATACTATGTTGGACGAGATTGAAAAAGTTCTACAGTCGAATGAGGAATTCGTCTTGAACGATGGTCGCATGACATTCGATATCACACATACGGTACCCCCAAGTGGAAGTGGCAAAAGAACTAGGTGTACAGAAGTATTGGATCCAAAAGTTTTCGCAAAGAAGAAACAATCGATTATTGAAATTAATAATGAAGATCATCTATGTTTTGCAAGAGCCGTTGTTGTGGGGATTTATCACCATGAACGTGAAAACACCCAAGAATGGAACCGAAGATGGGATTACATCAAAAAATCAAACAAACCACTTCAAAAGACTGAAGCCGAGAAATTGATGAATGAAGCTGGAGTTTCGTCGACGCAGTCTGTAGGTCTTGAAGAATACAAAAAAATTCAAGATTTCTTGTATGAAAAAGACTATGTTATTAAAGTCCATCAACAGCATTCAAAATTGGAGAAAGTGTTTGAACATCCAGAAGTAAAAGACAGTAGTAAAATCATACATTTGTACTTTCATCAAAACCACTATGACTACATCAAATCCATCACAGGATTTCTTGATTGTGGTTATTATTGTGAGTTCTGTGATATGCGTTACAGGAATCGGAAAGACCATACTTGCTCAAAGATCTGTAAAGGGTGTTTTCGTACTGGAAAATGTCCATCAGAATCAAAAGAGTATGACTGTTTCAAGTGTCATAGATGTTTTTTCAGTGCAGAATGCTTGGAAAAACATAAAACACTTCAAGGTAAAGAGAAGAAAACCATTTGTGAATTAGTGAAACTCTGTTCAAAATGTGGAGCGCAGGTTTTTGTCAGAAAGAAAAATCATGTCTGTAAGGGAAAGAAAAAGTGTCACCTCTGCAAGAAGATAGTTGACTTTTCTCATCGCTGTTTTATTCAGCCTTACCAGAGTAAGATGAAACACGACAGCGACGATGAGACGAGTTCTTCTGTAGTCAAAAAACCTTTGTTCATCTTCTTTGATTTCGAATGCCAGCAAGACACGGGGGTACACATTCCGAATTACTGTATTGCACACCGAGCCTGTGCTGAATGTATCGATAAGCCACTTGATTTTCATTGTTCCACATGCAGTGAATTCAAAGAAGGAAGAGAAGTTATTTTTCAAGGAAAAGAAACTTTGAGTCAATTTTGCAGCTGGCTCTTTACAAAGCATCATAAAGGAATCATAGCTATTGCCCATAATCTCAAAGGTTATGATGGCCAATTTATTCTCAATCACATTATCAACGTTGGGATGAAAGAACCAGAACTGACCATGAATGGGAATAATATTTTGAAGTTAGAACTGAATGGTGTGTGTTTGATCGACTCCTTCAGCTTCATGAACTTTGGACTGGCAAAATTTCCGACTACGTTTGGACTTCAAGAAATGAAAAAAAGGTTACTTTCCTCACTGGGCAAATACAGACGAATTCTGGGATTATGTCGGCCCGTACCTGGACATGTCTTATTACAAACCCGATTCAATGTCTGAAGAGGCTCGATCGAAATTCATAGTCTGGTATAACGACAAAGTTCAAAACGGTGAGGAATTCAATTTTCAAAAAGAAATGGAGTTGTACTGTCGATCGGATGTTGATATCCTAAGACGAGGGTGTGGTGAATTCAGAAAGTTGTTCATCGAACAGAGTGGGATTTGTCCATTCACAGAATCGTTTACCATTGCCGGCGCCTGTAACAAGATTTGGCGAAAAGATTATTTACCAAAAGATCAGATAGCCATCATTTCAAGCAAAGATCCAGTCAGACGTCGGTTTTCTATGAAAGCAATGCGATGGATTCAAAGCATTGCTAGGGAAAAAGGGATTCATATTCAACATGCCAAAAATGGTGGTGAATTTCGAATAGAGAAATACACTGTAGACGGTTTTCACCGCAATTCAAATACTGTCTATGAATTCCTTGGGGATTTATTTCATGGGTGTCAGACATGTTTTAAAGATCGGAAATATATCAACCCCATCAATGGAAAAACAATGGATGAATTGTACAACAGTACCATCGAACGGTTAGAAACCATCAAAAGAATGGGATATAACGTCGTGACCATATGGGAGCATGAATTCGATGCCAAGATGAAGAAGGACAAAGAGTACAAAAAAACCATTGAAAGTCTATATCCGAACTGCGACCCCATTGAACCAAGAGAGGGTCTGGCTGGAGGCAGATGCAATGCAATAAAAATTGCCTATGATGTTGAGGAAAGCATTGAGAAGGAAATCAAGTATATTGACATTTGCTCTCTGTATCCTTACGTCTGCAAACATAAATTCTATCCTGTAGGCCACCCAACAATCTTGACTGCTGAGAGTATTGATATGAAGAATATTCGTCAGTATGAAGGACTCATTAAATGCAAAGTTCTACCCCCAACTGATTTGTTTCACCCCGTTCTTCCAGTTCACTGTAACAACAAGATGATGTTTCCACTCTGTATGAAATGTGCACAAGAAAGCTCAAACGTTTGTAACCATGAAAAAGAAGAGAGAGTATTGGTTGGAACTTGGGTTACATTCGAACTGTTCAAAGCTCTTGACTGTGGCTATCAGCTAATGCAAGTGTATGAAATCTGGCATTTCCACTCTGTTTCGGACCAATTCTTTAAAGGCTATGTGGACAATTTCTTGAAAATCAAGCAAGAAGCCAGTGGATATCCCGGTTGGTGTCAGACAGACTCGGAAAAGGATCAATTCATTCGCGGGTATGAGGAAGCCAAAGGGATTCGTCTTGACCCAAAATGTATTCAAAAAAATCCTGGCAAAAGATCATTTGCTAAGATTATGCTGAACTGTCTTTGGGGAAAATTAGCACAGCGTGAAAACATGAGCAAGACGAAATACATCAGAGAACCATCTAAATATTTTGACTTGATTACCGACCCGAAATACACGGTAAAGCATGTGGAAATCTTTGACAACGAGTGTCCATTCATTTTGGTCAACTATGAAGAAAAGATGGACTTTGTCGAAACGCATGCTACAGCCAATGTTATTGTAGCATCCTACGTAACAGCTTATGCAAGGTTGGAACTGTACAGGGTTCTTGAAAGATTGGGGGATAGAGTTCTGTATTTCGATACAGATAGTTGTATGTACATTCATGATCCTGAATTGTGGAACCCACCCATCATTAACAGCAGACTAGGGAAATGGACCGATGAAGAGCCTGATTGCAGAATTACTCATTTCAGAGGATTAGGTCCCATGAATTATGCTTACAAAATGAGAACAAAAGATGGAAAAGAAAAAAGCAAATGTAAAGTCAAGGGAATTACTTTGGATTACAATACAAATCAGATGGTGAATTTCGACACCTATTCAAAATGTGCTTTGGATCGCACAATAGAAATCAAAGTTCAGTATGACTGCAGAATCAAAAGGCATAGAGACAGAACAGTGACCAGTGAACCACAGACAAAAACCTTTCGCTCTGTATACACCAAAAGAGTGATTGTAAACGATACTGTCCCTATGGTCATAAAAGTTTGAGGGTATAAATAACTGTAAAAAACAACATCGTGTTACATTGTTTTGAAGTGAACGATCAAAGTAAGACGACTCTATCAAAAAAAAGTGAAAATCATGTCAAGTGAAATGCTGCCTTTGCCGATAGAACTACGTGAAAAAGTTTATAGAGATTTCATCCATCAGCACACGCTCGATGAACAACTACAGTTTGACATTAAATTCAGATGTGTGAAACTTTGGATAAACAAATTGCATAAGGGAGTTGCAAAAGGAGAAACATCCTGCAAATTGTATGGTATACACAGTTTTATTGTGATGATGGGGGACGATACAAATTTCGATCTCCCTTTCAAAGCTTATTTAGCAATTTGTCTGTTGGAAGACAACTATATTGCTAAACAAATGGATTCCACAAGTCGATGGCGTTTCATCATCGTAGGAAGAACAGAAGAAAGTTTTCTGAACGTCCTGAAAATGAAATCAGTTCTGTTTAACTTTTACTTACGCTACAAAAGAGGATCCATTCAAGACGGTGAGGAAACAGTGGATACCTTGGAAGGCTATATTCTATTTGATAGAGATGTCACAGAAGAAATCGTATATTCAACTCTTTCGACAAAAGATATTTCAAAATATGTTTATCCATCTAGTGGAGTACGTGAATATAGTGAAATGGACAGCAAATTCCCATTGTTTTTGGGCAATGAACAATTGCATAAAGTTATTGTGGAACATGAAGACAAGTGGAAAAATCGAGGTATCTGTGAATTTGCATTGTAACGATACTGCACCCTATGACCTATAAGATTTGAGGGTATAAATAACTGTAAGGAACAACACCGTGTTACACTGACTTGAAGTGAACGATCAAAGTAAGACGGTTCTATCAAAAGTGGAAATCATGTCAAGTGAAATGCTGCCTTTGCCAATAGAACTACGTGAAAAAGTTTATAGAGATTTCATTCATCTGCACACGCTCGATGAACGAACACAATACAGCCTTAAATTCAACTGTGTGAAACTTTGGATAGATAAATTGCATAAAGGCGTTGCAAAAGGAGAGACATCCTGTAAGCTGTATAGCATGCACGACTTTATTGCTATGTAGGTGACTGACTCAGATTTCGATACCACTATCAGAGGCTATTTAACAGCTTGTTTGTGGAAAAGTGACTATTTCGCTAAACAGTTGCAAGCCACAAGTCGATGGCGATTCATTATCATAGGAAGACCAGAAGAAAGTTATCTGAACCTGCTGAAAATGAAATCAGACCTGTTTAACTTTTACTTATGGTATACAAAATCAAGAGATAATGCAGAAGGAGTGGATATCATGGAAGGCTATTTCCTATTTGATAGAGATGTCACAGAAAAAATCGTACTTTCAACTCTTTCAGCAAAAGGCTTTGTCTTTCAAATTAGAGGAACGTGTGAATATAGTGGCTTGGACAGTGTATATCGTTTGTTTTTGGGCAATGAACAATTGCACAAAACTGTTGCGGAACATGAAGACAAGTGGAAAAATCGAGGTATCTGTGAATTTGCATTGTAAAAAAATTGTTGTAGATAAAAAACTGTATTGTCATTGTTTTGTAAGAAAATGTATCTTCATTGCTTTGTATATAAAATGTCTTTGTATATATAAAATATAGTGTTAGAACATTTGCTTTGTTTTAAACGTTACTGTTTTTAATGATATTGTTAAGAACTTTTGAATGAATAAAGAAATGATTTTTAAAAAAAGTCGTCTGTTTTGATTTTCTTCCCAAAAAAGTTCAGACTTGGAAAAAATGTAGCTAGATCATAACATTCTATGTGAATGATTTTTTTACAGTACGTTATGTTCTATCTACATGCTCTCGCCCCCGTTCGTGCTCTTAATTCCATTGCAAAAGTAGGTCAATCCCCCTGCCAAGCTATAAGATGCTGGCAAAATTTTTCCTATCTTTTATTCTTTCTCTATCTTTTTTTATCCTAGCGATATGTCCGTGAGACAGGGTTTTGGTACTCCGCCTCAATCCTATTATAGCGGGCAATATTTACGCTATAAGAAGTACTTCAATTATGAGCATTTCATTAGAAAACATTATTTCGATGCAGAACGATACTTGGATGAATCTCAACCTAGTTTGTTCTCTAGAAGATTTTCCGTTTCAGAAATTTATGAAATGGTAAAATCTACTGTAGAACTGTAGAACATAGTGATAGTATTAAATTGCAAGGTTTCAACAAGATAATTTTTGAAATGAAATTTCCTGTTGAAATCGGAAAAGATGCAGACGGTAAAGAGGCGTATGTTTGTAAAGTCGTCGCCTGCTATGATGGATTTGAGTTGCCGGACGTAGTTAGGTATAAAGATCTTTCTGTCATCACGGCATATCCTGTATAATGGATAAAAAACAATGGTTCTTTTTAAGAACCACTCTCTCCTTCTTTTAGGATTGAGGGCTCTTTTCAGAGCCAACCAATACCCAGGAAGCATGCTTCTTCAAATTGTCAATTTCACAAATGTATTTCTCAGATCGAAAGATTGGTTGCATCAGACTCAAAAAAAGACTAAGTCCTATCAGAAGAGTTGTCGTTTTTCCCCACGTCCGCCAAGACCAACCGTTTTTCCCACTCCCGCCATTCCTTTTCTACAAAAGAATATAACGAGTCTAGCGATTGGTCTACGTTAATTCTGAGTCAAAAAGTAGGTCAATCCCCTTCATCAAGTTATAAAAAATCCAGTGAACTTTTCCTATAACCATTCGACTCTCGTTTCTCTCGAGTAGTACGAATAAGAAATCGTAAAAGTATACCAAGACGGGAAAAATGCTTATATTTTTTCCTTATTGTCCTCAGTGTGATAGACCATGTGCAACAGAGTGTGGGAAATGCTTTCGTATCCTACACCATCTTGGAGAAAAGCACAATTGCCCAGAACCAGATGAGGGATTCTATGACTATGATGAAGACTATAGTGTAGTGATTTGGTGTCATCATTGCTGTCAAGCTTTCATTGTGGTGCAGTTTGAAGAAGAAGAAGAACTCGATCGCAACCAGTGAAGGATGAATCTTCATAAAAAAAACAGCCCTTTTCAGGGCTAACATGCAACAAGAAAGTTCTATCTTTTCTTCAAATTGTCAGTTCAAGTCAATTCTGAATTAAGAAATATAACGAAACTAACGATTGGATAACATTAATTCCGAGTCAAAGTAGGTCAATCCCCCTACCAAGCTATAAAAGACGGGGATATTTTTTCTTTTTAATCAGTTTTTCCTCTCAGAGTTCAAAACATGAAAACCCTCGACAAGCGATTCAAATTGATCGAAGCAGAGCGACGACTTAGAAGGGGTTGCAGACAGATTGAATTGCTTAAAATTCGTCTGAGTGGGATGGAAAAACGGTATGATAAGTGCAAAAGCAGAGCCGTGCAGTATAACCTGAAAATTCAACTTTGTTCAATTAAAGGAGTACTCATTATGTATAATGAGTATGTCCAAGGCAAAGTTGAAGAAATCAACGAACTTCGGCGTGAACTATTCCCCGAAGATTCAGATGAGGAGGTTTAGAGTCCTCGATCTTTTCTCTAGTTTTGAAATTAAGTTAACCGATAGTTAAATTAATTTTATTACAGAGAATGGTGAAAAACAGCCCTTTTCAGGGCTAACATACACCAAGAAAGTTCTATCTTTTTCTTCAAATTGTCAGACCAAGTCAATTCTGATATAAGAAAAAAGTAATTTTTCTTCAACTTATCAAAAAAAAAAAAAAAAAAAATAAAAAAAAAGACTAAGTTCATCAGAAAGGCTTGATCCCTACCGGAATGTATAGACTTGTTTTCATCTATCTTTACTTATTCAAAGAGAATATAACGAAACTAACGATTGGCTAACGTTAATTCTGAGTCAAAGTAGGTCAATCCATCTGTAAAACGTATAAAGAAAGCCAGCGAAGTTCTCATTTAATCATTTTTTACCTCTCAATACTCGAGAATAAAAATGTTTTGCATGTTCATGTTTGGAGCAGTGGTATATCTTTCAATAGGGAACTGGATAGAAGATTGGTTTCGTCGACGACAGATACGTCATGAGATAGCACTACTTATCATGTTAATTAATGAGGTAGAGGCTGCGAGAGATAGACGAAGAGGTTGAAAAAATGCAAATCTTCGAAAAAACAGTCCTTTTCAGGACTACCAAACGTCAAGAAAGTTCTATCTTTTCAAATTTTGTCAAACAAAATTCTACATAACTCTAAGAAAAATTTCATCCCAAAATAATATTCCCTAATATAGTGTAGTTCATCCTTTTGCAAGTAAGCAATATAACTATGTAAAAAAATCGAAAGACTATCATTTCTGCTTGACTAGAATTCAGTTGTTTTCGTTCAATCATAGGACATGTTACATTCGCAATAGAGCTCAGATCAATCGGTTAGCTAGTACCCCAGATTTCTATCATTTCTCTCTCTCTCTAAGTGTTATAATCATTCGTGGGTGCTTCCGACCGGGTCCGCGCTCTTAATTCTGTATCAAAGTAGGTCAATCCCCCCTACCAGCCTATAAAACGTTGACGATATTTCTCTACAACCATTCGGCTCTCGATCTTCGAGTAGTACGAGTAAAAAACATACTGTTAACAGAAAGATGGATCTCAACTTAGCCGATTACAACTTAACCGACTACATCTTAGACAACTCCTTGCCACAGAGTGGAAACAGTGGAGATATTCTAGCGTCAGCCATGAATTCGACATTCATTGAGCCAATGACAGGGTCGGTTAACAAATTCGAGGAAGAGATGCGACAGATGATATCAAAACAAGATGCTACAATAACTCAGATTTTAGAGGAGTTGAAAACATTGAACAGAAACATCGAGACAATATGTCAGCAAAGACAGTCAACTACGCCTGTTATTGTGAAGATTCCGGTGGAGTTCGACTTTGATAAAACCAGCCTTCGAAGACTAACAGATTCCCTCGTAACAGTTGTAAAAAAAAAAGATCAGAAGTCAAAGGAAAATCAGTCGAAGGAAAAACAACCAAAGGAAAAGCAACACTCAAAGGAAAATCAACACTCAAAGGAAACACAGCCAGAGAAAGATCATCAATCAAAGGAAGAGAAGATAAAAATAAAAAAACGAGAAATAGAGAAAGACGATGATGGACAACTTCACAAAAAACAACGATACGATCCCACCTATGTAACACCGTCAAAAATAGGTTTGGGAAAACATGGAAAAAACATCGACAACTTCAAAGACTTCAAGATCCCAAAGATTCCAAAACTCAAACTCAAAAAGACACCAAAAGAAACAAAGAAAAGCTCTCAATAGAGGAAAGTTGTCATTAGAAGAAGAAAAAAACACAGCAAAAAAAAGACAAAAAAAGACACAGAAAGTACAATCTCCAAAAACAGTCCTTTTCAGGACTAATCAAACCCTAGAAAATCTATCTTTAACAATTGTCAATATCGCTAAGACCAATAGAGGGTCTTTTGTCTAGGGAACCATGTCGTGGAAAAAAGACTAAGTCCAACGATAGTCTCTGCCTGAACCAGTCTGAGCTATCTACCTGAGCCAGATTGTTTACATTAGCCGGAACTACTTTTAATCAAAGGTCTCTGCCTGAACCATCCTGTGGTGTGATTCACCTCCAATTCGAATTTTGGCGGGAAAACGTCTCGACCAATCAAAACGCTTGTTTACATCAGCCGGAACTACTTTTTAATCAAATTGTGGAAAAAAGACTAACTCAGACGGTAATAGAGAGAAAGAACAACTCTCCAAAAAAGACTAAGTCCAACGAGGGTCTCCGCCTGAACTACCTGCCGGAACTACTTTTATTCAAGTAGCGGACTATTTATTATTGTATTTCTACGCGCGGAAGCCGAATTACCGCCAAATCACCGGTGATGCGGCCTCCGAGTCCCTAGTCCAACCGCCATGGCGGTTGGACTAAGGACCCGGGAGGGTAGACTGGGGACTCAGGGAGGGTAGACCTCGGACCGAGTCCGAGGTCTACCCTCCTTTACTACTTACGCACCTGAATGCGATCAGGAACTTTACTTTCCCAGTAAAAACACCAGATCCCACGTAGGAAGACCTCGTTCTACTGAAGAAGAAGAAGAAGAAGAAGAAGAAGAACTTGTTGTATTTTCGCACTTTAAAGAGTTTACATTATTTTATTATCATTACTTTCTTTCGGAAGACCTTCAGTCCGCAGGAATATTATCTATCAATCTATCACCGCACAAATACGACTTTTTACGCCTCTTTCATGAACAGCTTTAAAAACATGATGGAAAAAGGAGAAATTGCTCGTTACGAACAACTGCCCCTTTTCTCAAACGCTTTTTATATTAATATTAAAATTGCTTCTTCTCTCATAATAATGAAACAAAAATATATATATATATATATTATAGTCACTCTTTCTGACGTGCTTCTCTCAACACGGTCTGAAATGTCATAGCGTGTTTTGTCGAAGTTGTTTAGCATCAGTCATTATTGTAAATGCCGAAATGAGACCCCCTCAATTTTTGCACGTGCATCGATGATTTGCCAAGTTTTTTTGTCGTTGTTGTTCTATGTTCCTTAACTCTTTACCGTTGGACAAAATTTTAGACTTGTCCAACTTGCAAGCATTTGCAGACGATAAATGAAATATCACTCAAAGACTAAAATTTGTCTTTGGAAGGGTAGAAAGCGTTGTGCGAAAAGGACAAAATGCTGGTTACCAGCAATTTTCACCTTCTCCTATTGTGTTTTTGAAAAGCCTCCTTCATCATTGTTTTCGTATTCCCACGAGGTCCTGCGTGGCTATTGATTGATTGATTGTATGGTGTTTAACGCCGTTTTCAACATTATTTCAGTTATATCGCGGCGGCCAGCGCACCTATCCATGCTTTCCTGGAATTTCTTTTACCAGTACTCCGCACAATATTCTTTCCAAGCCACTGGCTGCTTTCCCACATAGCCATTGTCGAAACAATGGTCAGCGGTGGGAGAGGAATGAATCCTGTCGCAATGACTATCATCAGTCCTCGGAAAGAAATTGGCCGAGCCGGGGATCGAACCAGCGACCTCCTGTTCTCAAGTCCTGTACGCTACCGACTGAGCTACGGTGCTCGGCCCTGCGTGGCTAAGTGGTAAAGTGTTGGACTCATAACCTGGAAGTCCCGGATTCGCGCCCCACCTGATCCGTTGGGCTTTTCGTGGTAGTGTCTTTGGGCAAGACGCTTCAGAGCCCTAGCCTAGTACTGGTGAAACCCAGGAAATACGTGTATTTGTGAGCTGTCGCCGTGATATGACTGAAATAATGTTGAAAGCGGCGTAAAACACCAATCAATCAATCGTTTTCCCACAGTGTTTTCAAAAGCCGTCTACCTATGGTCGTTAAAACTTGCGTAACCCTTTACCAAACGACCAAATTTTAGACTGGTCCAAATTAAAAGCTTTTGCAGACGACAAAATAAATGTGACCGAAGAAGTGAAGTTTGTTTTGGGAAGGGCAGAAAACATTGTGGCAAAAGGAGAAAATGCTGGTTACCAGCATTTTCTCCTTTTCCCACAATGTTTTCAAAAGGCTTCTTTCTCAGGGTCGTTAAAAGTCGGGATTGTATGGTAAAGTAACGAGTTAACCCATAACCTGCTTATCAATTGAATTGAAACTTTCAAGCCGATAGCAAAACCCATATTTTGCTATTTTAAATGTTTCTTTTAGGGGAAAAAATATCTCCTTATCTGACAGTGTAGATCCAAGACCAGAGTGCACATTCTGTGCAGTCTACTCTTGATCTACACTCTCCACAAAAGGTCCTTGACTCGCGCTTAGCAGCCTGCACGTTCTGTGCAGTCTGATCTTGATCGACACTGTCCACAAAAGGCCCTTGAGTCGAGCTTAGAAACCTAAGGGTTAAAACCTATCGTTACAGAGTAAGTTAAAGAGTTCAAACATATTGCCCGTTGTGCACTGGGCAAAGAGCACTCCGATAAGTTGATTCTGTGACGCCCAGTTGTCAAAATCTTCCAAATGCATAATTTTCAACAATAAATACAAGCTCTTTTGGGCTAATGACATTCAATGATCCTGTTTGGGCACACTTATGTCTTCCTAAATATGTACATCAAATGGATCTGAGCCATGTTCTGTGAAAAGGGTACTTAATGCACTTACAAAAAGTATCGATTCAGGTCAGCCTGCGCGGACTGCGCAGGCTGACCTGGGCTGAAACTTTTTGATTTTGGTCAATTTTCTGCGTGTAAAAGGACCAGTGTACCTCATGTTATAGTAGATTGTTATACAAAACGCATTTTAGGGATGTACAACACTGTGATGACTTACCTTGGTATTATGCATCACGGAGATACATTAAGCTCCCTTTTACTAGAGCATGACTCATCTATATTTTACGCAACGACTTGTTTGGTGTTTGCTATAGCGCTACTCATAATTATACATGTAGTTTCCTGTCGCAGTTAGGAAAAGCTGAGGACAGGAGAAATTTAAAAAAATCTGGTCTACATTCCCCCCTCTACACACACATAGAGAGAGAGAGAGAGAGAGAGTGAAAGAGAGAGAGAGTGAAAGAGAGAGAGAGAGAGAGAGAGACAGTGAAAGAGACACAGAAAGACAGAAACACAGAGACAAAGCAAAGAGAGAGAGACAGAGAGAACCGGACGGAGAGAGAGAGAGAGATTAGTGAATACGCAGCATTACCTTGTATATTCTTTTAAATAGATCTAAGCTTCATTTCGTAAATTCCATCCTCAAACGAAATCCCCACACTAATATGGCCTCTCTAGTGTCTACTTCTATTATGTAAAGTGCTTGTGACAATATTTGAGGAAGGTTGGTACCCGTGTCAATAAAACGGAAAGTCAAAAGCGATAGTTGTATATTTTGTATATGACATAGTAACCCTCTTTAAACGATGACATTAAGTCGCACGAATATTTGTCCCATGAAACGTTTTTAACACTGACGTTTTTTTCTGTACTGAGCCTGCTGACGATGGAGCATTGAATTTGGTTTTAAGGGAGCAAGATTTTTTTCTACATTGTCTCTTCTAAATCCTCCCGCTGCTTTCCTCTAAAGCCTTTCGATTTCTCTGCAGAATGATATATAAAGTATCCCCAAGCAAAGACTGTGGCAGGATTAGCCCTTTACCACACAATCCCGACTTTTAACGACCCTGAAATAAAAGGTTTTTGAAAACATCGTGGGAAAAGGAGAAAATGCTGGTAACCAGCATTTTCTCCTTTTCCCACAATGTTTTCTACCCTGTCAGGAAGAGAAATCACCATTTAAGCAACATTTAATTTGTCGTCTGCAAATACCTTCAATTTGGTCCATTCCAAAATTTTGTCGTTTGGTAAAGAGTTAAGAACAGCAGGACAAAGTTATTCCATTTGTGACCATATTGTATTCAAAGGCGTAGCGTCCTCAACGCACAATACGCAAGTGCGTAACGGCCAAACATTTTTTTCATCACTTGAAAGAACAACTCCATCTTCACAGTTCAGTCTTATACTGCTGAAAAAATGAAAATGTTCAACCGATAGTATTAAGTCAAATAATGCGATTTCATCTCATTTCTTTTCTTTGTGTGTTTAGTTTAAACATATTTATTTTACATCGATTGAGAAACAAGTTCTTACAACTTATACTAATCTCTCTCGATTCTGCTCCCGGGAAACTACACCAGTACTCGCGCCGATTGTGTGGGCCAATGAACATTCCCAAAGTAGACACCACTCCCGGGTATCGAACTCAGGACCTTTTGATTACGAGGCCGACGCTCTACCTCACAACCACGGACACCACACTTTGTGCGTTTCCTGGGTTTTGCTCTGCAGCGCCTTGTTCAAGAACGCTCACAACGAAAAGCTAGCACCACGTAAACCCATCAGCCCTAACTGGCTCAAAAGTATTGACTTTTCAGTGATGACACAGGAAAAATGTTAGGTCGCAGAGGCTGTAATACCACAATCTCATACTGCGTTCAAAGATGATTATAATTGTCACGGACAATCTATGTCATGCTGTAAAACCCTAAAATGAGATGGTTTGGATCAGTACGTTCTACAGATATGACATATCAGGACCTTGACGGAAAAATTACTATTTGTATATCAGGAAGATTTTCGGAGAATGATGGTTTGTAGGAGGAACTGTAGAACAATAATGACATAAGAACCAGTGTAGCAGTCGCTAGATGCATTAATTGTCTAATGTCTCCTAAATAAATGGATATCTGTATTTCAGTATTCTTGCAATGTCGTTTTGGTTGTTAACTCACTCATCCAGGATTTAGAGCAATATATCAGTCAGGTTTCGGTAACTAGAACACGTATTCACCAACCATTCTTTTTCATTTTTTTTCTCTTATTCTAAATTTGGAAAGTAACACAAATTCTGATTGGCTAGACCAGTTGGTTTAGCCAATCAGAAGTTGAGTGACTTTCAAATTTGAAAAATTCTTTGGAATAAGACTGAGAATGTTCTTAAGAATGGTTGGAAAACACGGACCCAGGGCACGTATCTAACCGTGTACTCCTGGCATCCTATCACCAGAGCTACGCAAATCAAAGGAATGATCAGAGTGCGGAGAGCCTTGCCGCTCCCATCCCACCACGCAGCAGCTATGAGAGGAGTTATTGAATCTTCCGACGGGTTAAAAACTATAGGCCCGGCCGGGTAGCTCAGTGGTAAGCGTATCTGACTCGTGACTTGGTGGTTACGAGTTCGATATCCGATTGAGGCAAACTTTCTTTCCAACGACGTTTCGCCTCTCACCTCTGATGCATGTGAGAAAAGTAGTCAGTGGCTCGGAAAGAAAGTCGAGTGAGTACTTGTGTGAGAAAGCCAGGAAACACATGCGTAAGAGCACTAAGCACCGTGATATGACCTAAGCTGTTAAAACGGCGTTAAACTCCAATATAATACGATACGATACGATACGATGCGATGCGATGCAATACAATACAATACAATACAATACAATACAATACAATACAATACAATACAATACAATACAATACAATACAATACAATGCAATGCAATGCAATGCAATGCAATGCAATACAATACAATACAATAAAACTCAAAACAGTGAGTGAGTACTTGTGTGAGAAAGCCAGGAAACACATGCGTAGGTGCACTGAGC
The DNA here is from genome assembly GCA_945859785.2 of Tridacna gigas. Classification (NCBI taxonomy): domain Eukaryota; kingdom Metazoa; phylum Mollusca; class Bivalvia; order Cardiida; family Cardiidae; genus Tridacna; species Tridacna gigas. The sequence goes on along the minus strand of OX244031.2, from coordinate 12,941,790 downwards.
TGTTAAAACGGCGTTAAACTACAATACAATACAATACAATAAAATACAATACAACACAACACAACACAATACAATACAACGCAAAAGAATTCAATACAATACAAACACAAACTATAGTTAACCTGCTAAGTAAGCTTAACCCTTAACCTGCTAAGTAAGTGAAATCATGAAAATTTAAAGCCAGTAGGATGAACTCAAATTTTGCTTATAGGTATTTTTTGGGAAAAATATCTCCTAATCGGACAGTGTGGATCCAAGATCAGACTGCACGTTCTGTGCAGTCTGATCTTGATCTACACTGTCCGCAAAAGGTCAGTGAGTCGTGCTTAGCAGCCTAGGGGTTTACAGATACCGTGCTTCAGAAATGGCATTCGCATGTATTTTACATTCCAGTAAACTAATAACCTATTGTAGACTGTAATGATCGAATGTTTTATTTTTTACGTCGCATTTAACAGTACACGTATTTCAGTTATATCACAGCAATAGCTCATTTTTGTGTTACCTGGATTTTTTTCCAGTTCTAGGCCGCGGCTCTGCAGCTCCTTGTCCATGAACACTCACTACGAAAAGCTAGCGCCACGAAGACCCTCCAGCCCTCATTGGCTTAAAGATATAGAATCTTCAGCGGTGACAGAGGAAAAGGTCAGGTCGCAGCGGTTTTCATCTTTTGCCTGAGAAGAATATTTGCCGCCCAGCGAGGGACTCATATTCGCGACCCGGATGCATTGCGTTTATGCACCCCCTGTTATCGAATGCACTATACAAAGAATCGCCGTTGAAAGCTGTAGACTTAACAGCAAAAAGTCGAAGATTTACAAGATTCTATAAATATTTACTTTAATGTGTCAAACATAGACACACTACGAACTGTTATCGAGAGTAAATAAACTGGTTATCCTTTCCTGTCATAAATTATCCAGTTTATTGTAACGTCCCAATATGAACCAGAGATACGTACCCTTCGGCTGCTAAACGCGACTCACTGACCTTTAGCGGACAGCGTAGATCAAGACCAGACTGCACAGAACGTGCAGTCTGATTTTGGATCTACACTCTCCGATAAGGAGATATCTTTCCTAAAAAAAAATACCTTTGAAAAAGGGAAACTTGAGTTTATACTATCGGTTTGAAATTTTCATATCTTTTATTTAGCAGGATAAGGGTTAGCAAATGTTATCATGTGATTAACTATCTCGCTTCCAAATAAATGGAGCCGACTTTTAATTCGAGGTCTATATGTATCTTTTTCTTTTTAACTGAACGTATTTTTGGTTGAAGATTGGCATCAGATATCAGACAGTGTAGATTCAGGATCAGACTGCAAAAACATGCAGTCTGCTCTTGATCTACGCCAAATAGAAGTCGAATAAAAATCATGGAGCTTGTAAAAAATCCATTGGATCTAAATCTGCTGTTTGTTTTAATAGAAATGTCAGGAGAAAAATATAGGTGTACACTGTTGACTTTTGAAACTTATGTTTTAGACTCATTACATACTCAATTTCTTATTGAAATGTACAATTATGCATAAAAGTGGGCTATTGTCCTAGTGGGCTATTGTCGTTAGATTAAATGGATTTGATGGATCTTTAATGATGTGATGACTTTCTTGGTATCATGCATCGCGGAGAAGCATTAAACCCCCTTCTGTCAGAGCATGGCTCATTAATAGTTGACACCATATGGTTTAGCCAATCAGAAGTTGTGTTACTTTCAAATTTGGAAAACTTTGAAGAACAAGACGAAGAATGTTCTTAAGAATGGTTGGTGAATACGGACCCAGATGCGCAGTTCCAAGTCGGGGCGGTCGCTTCTCTCGGACTTCAAAAGAATTTGAATCTTGTTCTCGCTATTTTTTTTTACCATGTTTCGAAGGCGTGTCGCGCGATTGGCTTATATAAATCAGAAAGAGACGTGCTATACTTGAACTCCAGCAATAAAACTTCAATCATAATACTCGAGTCTTTTTTTTTTTCGATTTTAAGTCTGGAAAAGTTTCAAACACTAGTCGAGTAAATTGGCTGTTCTGAGTTAGAGAGGGAAGGAGAGGCGATAATAAGTCTTGAACTCTTTTAAAATGTTAACCTTTTGCCTGCTAGGCGCCAGTCAAGGACCTGAGGCGGACAGTGTGGATCAAGATCAGACTGCACAGAACGTGCAGTCTGATCTTGGATCTACACTGCCCGATTAGGAGATATCTTTTTTCCAAAAAATACTTTTTTGAAATACCATAATTTGGATTTTTACGATTAGTATGAACGTTTCATCTCACTACTACTGATTAAGCAGGATAAGGATCAATATATTGTGAGTATGCGATGCGATAGAACACTTACGGACGTGATACAGCATATGCTATGTGGCTGTCACGACACAACATATCGGACAGTCGTGTCAAAATAAAATTCTCTCTCCGTTGTTTTATAAAAGACTACAGTTCTAGATGAAGACTACTTTGAAACAATTGGTTGCCTGTGCATTGTGCATCAGAATCAAGGTGGCTCGGGCGAATTTTAAGTTTCATCTTTACCTTAACTTAATTGGGAAATTTCCCCCATATTGGACTAAATGGATCGAAGCCTTCTGAATACATGTACCAGAGCGCTTATAGCACTTCGATTACTTTGATCTTTAGATTGTTACTATTTTAAGAATGCTGTCAGTTTTCGCCCCCGTATTCGCCCTGTTGTTTAAAATGAGACTGTTTCGAGCTTGGACCAACTGCAGAATGAATCACAATTACAAACTCTTTGTTTTTAATCTACACGAAGGGCGAATAAAATGTCGATTTAGTTATGTAATATTCATATATATTGAATGCTATAAAAACGAGAAATTGTTCCCTATTTTCGACAAAAATCTCAATTAAAATTTTACAATGTTCTCCTTTTTAGAGAGTATAAATGTTCTCCGGCTTCCTATTACACTAGGATCACAACGGAGCCAGTGATCAGAAAAGTTAATTTCGCGACTCTTTAAGAAAATATGAGATAAGCGTTTATTATACAGACCTCGAAGGTCATCTGCGAACATTGCACTTCTCCTTACTGTATTTCTTCTGCAAGAAAACGTTTGAATATATCAAAATTTGTAATGTGCCTACCCAATGATCGTTTCTATACAACAGTTTGGTCTTTGAACGCTTTCAAAACAGATACAGGGAAATTCATCAAATAAAAACAGCGACAACAGAAATTTGTAATGAGTGATCCTTTCACATTTTCGTGATGATGATGATAATATCATACAACTGCTTTTTACATTATGAATGAAAACCCATGATTAATTCTGTATCAGTGCGATAATATCGTTCGGTACATTATGCGATGTAACAGGGATTTTATATACACAGTATATATGATCCCTGGATGTAAGAAATAGCAAAACATTCTAAAATTAACCCATATCCTGTCGAGTTCGTATTAGATCTGTTAACAAGACTCCAAAACCATTTTCTTTAAATTCATTGCACTTAATTAGGATTATTGCTCGGGATTGTTTGGTAGAGAGCTATTTGGCTATAGGGCTGTTCCTTATTACGAGGTTTCTTTGAAAGTCGTCGGCCACAAAGTTTGTTGCGGGGGGGGGGGGGTAATGGGTCAATTTAGATAAGAGATAACTGTTGAAACTTCCACTTTAAAGACTTAGTACATTGCTGGACTCCACGGAATGAGCCTTTCAAATAAGGTATATCCGAAGACTCTTTCACTACATGTAGTTCTTACTAGATCTAGACGATTAGAGCTGTTAGTATCTACCTTTTGTGGTTAATTTTTGGGTCAGATTATCTGTTCAAAAGTCACATAAAGAGGTTTAGGACAGCAATGAGTAACAAATGTTTGTTTGTTTGTTTGACTTTTGTAATCTTTAAAAACCTAGTTGAATAATATTACCTGAAAACATCAAATTACCAAAATACTCAAGTATTTGGTTTTATTTTTCAGTCATCCAATACTGCTGAGACGCCCCCCTGAATTAAGCAATATGGCGACATCCTTGGGCAATCTGTCTGGAAAGATTGCGTTGATTACAGGTTATAATTTATTTCTCTGCTTAGAGTGACAACATATGAGTTGGAAATATGAGCATAGTATTTATTCAACTGTATTATTTGCAATATGTTTGATGGGATCTTCTTCTTTGTGCAAGTTTTGCAACATAGACATCGTGGCGACCAATTTTATTTTGCCACATTCAAGTTCGCCCAATATTGATTTCGTTCCATAGAATTTAATTCCGTTCCATCGGGGATCGTTTATACACATCCCTGGTTCCAAGGAATTTCATTTCACTTAAAGTGCCATATTAATTTAGTGTTTAAAATCTTGAGTCGCTAGTCATAAACTTCAATATGTTTCAGTATCCATATTTGTGATGCTATTTTTCAATTTTCCATATTTTTTCTGCCCTTCTACTGTCTTTAGATTTTGTCCTTAGATTTTGCGTTTTTTTTTTCTCTGTATCACATTTATGCTTATTTTGAAATGTTTTTTTTTAGGTCGTCAGACTGCCACATGATTTTCTTTAAAATATTTTAAGTAGTAAAACAATAGCTCATTATTACTATTACAATTTTAGGGGCAAGTTCTGGTATTGGTGCAGCAACAGCCAAACTTTTCTCTAAACTTGGCGCCACATTAGCTCTCACTGGCAGAAAAACAGAAAATCTGGAAAAAGTTGCTGCAGAATGTTTCAACAAAGTATTTATTTTAATCAAGATTACTATATCTATTAACCCTTTACCACACAATCCAAGCCTTCAACAACCCTGCATGAGGAAGAAGGATTTGAAAACATTGTGGGAAAAGGAGAAAATGCTGGTTGCTTCCAAAAGTGTCGGAAGTTGATTCTATGTTTTTGCGGGCACGCAAAGGTCATGTATATGCAGATAGTTATTGAAACCGATTTAATGTTTCAGGGGCCCTAGCAAGAGAAAAAGGGAAAAAAAATTTGGTTCCTATTGTTTGACTAATGCAACATGTACCCATTGCTTCCGAAAGTTTCGGAAGTCGATAATATGTTTTCACGGGCGTGCAAAGGTTATGTACATGTGGGTAGTTATTGAGACCGATTTAATGTTTCGGTGGCCCTAGTAAGAGAAAAAAGGAAAAATTTGGTTCCCATTGTTTGACTTATGCAATAGGTACCAGTTGCTTCCGAAAGTGTCGAAAGTCATTTCAATGTTTTCACAGGCGCCCAAAGGTCATGCATGTGCGGGTAGTCATTGGGAATGATTTAACCTTTATGGGGCCCTAGTAAGAGAAAAAGGGAAAAATTTGGTTCCCATTGTTTGACTTATGCATCAGGTACAGGTTGCTTCTTAAAGAGTCATAAATTGATTATATGTTTTCGTGGGTGCGCAAAGGTCATGCACATGGGGGTAGATGGTGAGACCAATTGAATAATTAGGTGGCCCTAGTAAGAGAAAAGGGCAAAAATTGGTTCCCATTGTTTGAGCGACATTTAATTTGTTATCTGCAACAGCATTCATTTTTGACAAGTTCAAAATTTTTTCATTTGGTGAAGGGTTAAGCAGCTCTATGGCATCATGAATTATGTACTTTTCAGCAAGAAAAGAATTGGATTTGGAACTAGAGGTTCCAGGTTTAACCCTCTACCAAACGACCACTACTTTTTCCTTTTCCACAATGTTTTTCTATCTGTAGACTTATCTGATCATTTTTTGTCTGTAAATGCTTTCAGTATGAACAAGTTGTCTTTTATAGAGTTAACCCTTTATCACAGAGTCTGGAATTTTAACACCCTAGCAGAGATTTCAATTTGGATGAATCTAAAATTTTGCCTTCTGGGTAAAAGGGTTAATCCTCACTTATAGTGCTGATGGTCATATTGGAGTTACCTTATTGAAGGCGCTACAGATCCTCTACCTACTACTGGTGAAGCAAGAGGAAACAAGCGAAGAAGTGAGCATTTGCCATGCTGCAGTTCAAATGAACATGCAGTCTATATCCATGTTTGATTTACAGAAGCCATAAAGTTGGATACTCATATGTACCATTCTTTGTGAAAAGGGGGCTTAATGCATCTGCAAATGGTATCGACCCATGTCAGCCTGCGCAGTCTATGCAGCCTGACCTGGACCGAAGCATTTTGCCACTGGTCAATTTCCCGAAGCTGAAAGGACCAGCATACCTCATAATTCAGTCAGGTTTTTTTTTTTTTATGCAAATGGATTTTATAGATTCATAATACTGTGACGACTTGATTTTTATCATGCATCGCGGAGATTCATTAAGCCCCCTTTTGCAAGAGCATGGCTCAGATACATAGTTACAGATGAGGTTTATCAGAAATGAATAGATAATTGATTGAAGATATTAGTAGTTCAGCAGACGTTTTGTTTTTGTGTGTTACAGCAGATTGAAAACTCGTGAAATATTGAGACAAAAGGAGAAATTGATTGTAACAAGCAATTTCTTCTTTTGCCACAATGTTTTTCACACTTATTCATGTTGATAATCACTGCTGTTTGGAAGCTCATCCTCAGCAAGACTGAGTTTGTTTTAGGAGGTAATGAGTTCAGAAAGGGGATTTAGAATGATGAAATCAGAGTAATTGAATTGACTGTTCTAACTACTCAAAGGCTGGAAATGAGAAAATTCCAAACGTTTTCTTTCATTTTTTTTCTCAGCCACTTGTACTCTCTGGAGATTTGGTGAGTGAGGATGATACAAAAAGAATTTTAGAAGCTACAGTTCAACACTATGGTGGACTAAATATCCTGGTATATTATTATACCCCTGCAAAACGAATGTTTTCGGGGGTATACTTGAATCAGCCTGTCTGTCCGTCCGTCCGTGTGTCCGTCTGTGTACAAAATACTAGCAATTTTGTGTCGCGAACTCCTCCTACAGTTTTCCTTCAATTGCATTGAAACTTTGCACATATATTGATCATATATTGAAGGTTTGCAAGACGTAATTTTCAAGTGTCAACTCCCCCTGGTTGAGGAATTATCTCCCTTTGAACTTGACACTTTTTTTCTGTCAAAGCGCTGGCGGGGGTATTAACCCTTTCCCAAACGACAAACTTTGGACTGGTCCAAATTGAAAGAGTTTGCAGACGACAATTTCAAATTTGATGAACATGGCAGAAAGTTATCAAAAAGGGTAGAAAACACTGTGGGAAAAGGAGAAATTGCTCGTTACGAGCAATTGCTCGTTACGAGCAATTTCTCCTTTTCCCACAGTGTTTTCAAAAGACTTGTACTGCAGACACGTGAAAACCAGGGCTTGTTTGGGAAAGGGTTAAGTCACATTCAGTGACAGCTCTAGTTTATTTCTAGAATGCTAAATATGTGAACTGGACAGTACCAAACAATAATGTGTTTTAACAAACCCCTAGGAAGAAGCCTTTTGAAAACATTGTTGGAAAAGGATAATGTTTTCTGTCTTATCAAAGGCACATCTCGCCATTATTTATTAAATTATCTACAAAGGCTTCCAATTTGGACAATTCTAGAATTTTGTTGTCCGGTAAAGAGTAAAGTCTTTACTACACAGTAAAATTTTAGACTTGTCCAAACTGAAAGTATTTGCAGATGATATGCCCTGATGATGGTATTTGCCCTCAAAAGAGTGGAAAACTTTGTTGGAAAAGGATAAAATGATACTTTTCAGTATTTTCTCCTTTTCCCTCGATGTTTTCAAAAGTCTTCATCACTGGGGTAGTTAAAACATGGGATCATTTCACAAACAGTTTAAATGATGAAAATATTTTTCGATATCTAACATAAGGTTGCACAGTGTAGTACCAAGATCAAGCTGCCCGGCCGGGTAGCTTAGTGGTTAGCATATCAGAATCTCGACCTGGTAGTTATGAGTTCGATACCCAGTTGAGGCAAAATTTCTTTCTGGCAATTTTTCGCATCTCACCTCTGATGCATGTGAGAACAGTAGTCGGTGACTTGGAAAGAAAGTTGTGTCAGTACTGGTGAGCCAGGAATCACATGGGTAAGTGCATTGACTCTGTGATATGACCTTATCTGTTAAAATACAAACAAACAAACAAACAAGATCAAGCTGCTCAAACTGTGCAGTTCGAATTTGGCATGTGCTACATGCATAGGCAACTAAATGTATGGTTGTTTTCTTGTTCTTGCTGCAAGCTTGCAGTGTGTGGGATAAACTAAAGTAAATACATACATGTACATTTTTTAAAAAAAAAAACTTAGAATCTGTTTAATCCATTACCTCACAATGCAGACTTTGAAAGCTAAGAAGAAAGCTGTTGAAAACATGGTGGGAAAAGGAGAAAATGCTGGCAATGTGTCCTTTTCTCCCAGTGTTTTCTAAACTATGAAGGAGAATTTTTATGTTTTGAGTAACTTTTGTCATCTGCAAATGCTTTCATTTTGGACAAGCTAAAAGTTTGTAGTCTGGGAAAAAGTTAAGCTACAGGTACTTTGTTCGTGAGCTTATGACTTTTTTAAGCCAGGCAATAATTTTATGGCATTTATCATCTAAAACATATACTTTCTTTTATGCTTTTCAATAGTTTATAGAAATCTAGCAGTGAATCATGTCCTTTTATAATTCACCAGTGAATGTTATAATTCACAGGTGAATGTTATAATTCACAAGCCATTAGCTCCTGGTCTTATCATATTTTTTGGATAATGCTGCATAAAAATAGTCTTGTTTGAAACACTTCAACAGGTGAACTGTGCTGGCATTCTGGAATTGGGAGGTATTGAGAACACATCTCTGGAACAGTATGATAGACTCTTCAGTATTAATGTTAGGTAGGCCACATGATATATATGTATAGGATCTGAAATAAGTTGGCATTTGAGATAAACTTCTATTGACCCTCTACCACAAGACAAAAAAGTAGACTTGTCCAAATTGAAAGCATTTGCAGATGAAAATTTAAAAGTAGCTTGAATGATGGAATTTCGTTTTGATAGGGTAGAAAACATTGTGGGAAAAGGAGAAAATGCTTAGTACCAGAGTAAAGAGTCAACTCATATTGACTGTGTATTTATTAACATGATATTTTCAAAGTTATCTGGTGCCAAAATTTCTTGGATGATAATGAGTACACAGAACATGGCTCAAAGATATTACCTACTCCTCAGTGTGCCAAATAAATACAACAGGCCTTTTCATTCTAGAGGCCTAATTGATTGCAGTTTCAAGGTTGCTCTGTCCAGAATGTCACAGCCTAGCAGACAGTGTAGATCAAAGATGGGACTGCATGTTTTATGCAGTCGGATCTTGATTTACACTTGAAACAAAGGCAAGTAAAAGTTGGGAAGGGTGTTTTAACTGGTCCAAATTCAAAGAGTTTGCAGATGATAATTTTAAATTTGATGAAATTGGCAGAAAGTTGTCAAAAAGGGTAGAAAACACTGTGGGAAAAGGAGAAATTGCTCATTATGAGCAATTTCTCCTTTTCCCACAGTGTTTTCAAAAGACTTGTACTGCAGACACGTGAAAACCAGGGCTTGTTTGGGAAAGGGTTAACGCTTAGCCAAACAACAAAATTTTCGGCCAGTGATAAAAAAAATGAATTATATGTTGGAAAGGTGGAAAACATTGTAGGAAAAGGAGAAAATGCTGGTTACCAGCATTTTCTCCTTTTCCCACAATGTTTTCAAGAGGCTTTTTTCCTCAGGGCCATTAAAATTCGGGATTGTTAGGTAAAGGGTGGGTTAATGGTTAAAATCAACTTGGTATAATTGATATTTGTACTTCATTATACATGAACTGTGCCTAGGGAGCACAATATTTTGTGACTCTTTCTATCCTCAGGTCCATTTACCACCTCACAATGCTTGCAGTCCCATATCTAGTAAAATCCAAGGGCAATATTGTCAATGTTTCAAGTGTAAATGGACTGAGATCAGTAAGTACTGTTGCATACTATTTGTAAGTAAAATATGGAATAGAGAATTTTATATGCATTATGAATGCCAGAGGAAGAGTGCAGGATCCTCCAGGGCATTTGTTGGTCTGGTGTAATTCTCTATCAGCCTCTAACTTGGTGTGACATATGTCTGACATACTTTCTGCCATTTACAGCATCACATGTCATCTCATTCGCCAAGCTCCGGTAACTCAGTCGGTAGCGTACAGGACTTGAGAACAGGAGGTCGCTGGTTCGATCTCTGGCTTGGCCAGTTTCTTTCCGAGGATTGATGATAGTCATTGCAAAGGATTCATTCCTCTCTCATCGCTGACCATTGTTTTGACAATGGTGATGTAAGAAAGCAGCCGGTGGCTTGGAAAGAATATTGTGCGGAATACTGGTAAAAGAAACTCCAGGAAAGCATGGATAGGTGCACTGGCCATCGTGAAATAACTGAAATAATGTTTAAAACGGCGTTAAGCACCATACAGTCAATCAATCAGTCATCTTATTCATTCATACTCAAATCATTAAATGCTTATTCCTAGAATAAGTGACTTATCTTGCTGAAGGAGGCAGGATAACAATAGACAAACAGTTTTATGATATAAGCATTCATATACATGTTTGTTCCTAGTTTATTGGAAAAAGAAAGGCGAAAATAAAAAAAAATACAGCATTGTCATTAGCTGAAAAAGTATGTTGAACACTAATCTGAGAGAGTCTCTGGCATGTTATCTTAACCCTTAGCTGTTTAACTCTTTACCACACAATCCTGACTTTTAACAACCCTTAGAAAGAAGCCTTTTGAAAACATTGTGGGAAAAGGGGAATATGCTGGTAACCAGCATTTTCTCCTTTTCCCACAATGTTTTCACCCTTCCAAAAACAATTTTCAGTTTTTTGAGTCACATTTATTTTGTCGTCTGCAAATGCTCTTTATTTGGACCAGTCTAAAATTTTGTCGTTTGGTAAAGAGTTAAATGTAGGCTACCCAACTTTAAACTCGCAAATTACAGATATCCACACAAACTGAAGGAAACAAAAAAAAAAAACTGTTTAACATTGATCAGTAAAAGATCATCTTGCAATGAGAATTAATTTTCAATAGAGAAAGCTGTAAAAAGTATTAAAATTTGAATTGATGTTTTATCCCTTTCCCAAACAAGCCCTGGTTTTCACGTGTCTGCAGTACAAGTCTTTTGAAAACACTGTGGGAAAAGGAGAAATTGCTCATAACGAGCAATTTCTCCTTTTCCCACAGTGTTTTCTACCCTTTTTGAGACCTTTCTGCCATTTTTATCAAATTTAAAATTGTCGTCTGCAATCTCTTTCAATTTGGACCAGTCTAAAATTTGTCGTTTGGGAAAGGGTTATATCAGAGAGTGGTTAAAATTTCTTTTCACAACCAGTTTTCAGTATTCTCTTGGCTATCTTAAAAGTTAAAACTCTAGTTCAACTACTATGATAAATTTTGTGTATAAAGCTCTGACTACAAAATTTACATCCTGATCTTCGATATAGACTGTGGAACATTTAGTGTGACGTTCTGACAACCTGTCATGGGATTACAGTATTTCTTTTTTAATTTTTACTGATTGACAATGTCCCAGTTTATTTGCTTGAATTATTAGGATGAATATGTTTTTGATATTAACCAGGCACCTTTTTTGGTTTCAGTTTCCAAATACTCTTGCATACAACATGTCAAAAAGTGCCGTTGATCAGTTCACAAGATGTGTTGCTCTAGGTAAGTTTACTATGAACTGCAAAAATGCTCTTTCGGTTCTGAGAACTCATGCCTTCCTGTAGGATATATGAGATACAAGATTATATTTAATTTTTCTTTTAACCCTTTATCACACAGTCCCGAGTTTTAACGACCCTGAGGATGAAGCCTTCTGAAAACATTGTGGGAAAAGGAGAAAATGCTGGTAACCAGCATTTTCTCCTTTTCCCACAATGTTTTTTACCCTACCAAAGAAATATCATATTATTTGAGCCACATTGACATTTTCGTCTGCAAATGCTTTTAATTTGGACAAGTCTAACATTTTTTCATGTGGTAAAGGGTTAATTGAAATGACAAAGCTGCTGAAATGAGTGAAATGAGATGTAGATTTTCACTCATATTTGAATAAACCCCCAAAAAACTTTTTCCATCTAAAAATAAGATCTAAATAATTGCAATTTTGTAGTTGCTTTTGTTTATAGTGTTTCAGTGAAGCAGACAGTGTAGGATGAGTATTCTGCATGTTTTGTGCAGTTTTATCTTCGACTGCATCGGTTGCAAAGACAATTATAGTTTAGAAAAGTGCCTGTAGGGTTAAATTATCTCAGGGTGAAACCCGTGGAAAGTAGTACTTTGACATGAATATCAGACTTTTTCAGTTAACGCTTTACCACACAGTCCCAAATGTTAATGACCTTGAAAAAAAGGTCTTTGAAAACATTGTGGGAAAATGAAAAAATACTAGTAAGCAGCATTTTCTCCTTTCCCCACAATAATTTCTTCCCCATTATAGGCAAATTTTAGTTTTTGGATAACATTTCATTTGTGGACCTTGATTGTTTTCAATTTTGACCTGTGTTAAATTTTGCTGTTTGGTAAAGGGTTAAATCTTTACCACACGACATTTTTTAGACCGGTCCAAATTTAAAGCATTTGCAGACGACAAATTGTAAGTGGCTCAAATGATTTGATTTGTTTCTAAACGGCTAGAAAACATTGTGGGAAATTGAGAAAATGTTGCGTATCAGCATTTGCTCCTTTTCCCACGATGTTTTCAAGTCGTATCTCCCAGGGTCGTTAAAATTTGGTATTGTGTGGTAATGGGTTAAAAGACCCCTTTCGTCATGTATGTGTACCGTTCTTTTTTCATGCCCTATTTATTTTCTTTAAAATTCTTCCCTTGAGTGGGTCCTCTATGGGTCAGAGGTTTAGACTTTGGATTTACAGCAAGAAAACCCAGGTTAGACTTTCCCTGGTAGTGTTGGTCATGTGGAAGTACCCTTTAGTATGTTACTGCAGAATCTTGGTCTAGAACATGTGAAACCCTAAAAATACATAGATTTTTGAGCTTTTTTGTTGTGACCTGTCTGGAATACTTTTTAAAACTGCTTAACTCTTTACCAAACGACAAAATTTTGGACTTAAACAAATTGAGAGGATTTGCAGACGGCAAATTGAATTTAGCTCACATGATGATTTCTGTTTTTGATTTGGTAAAAAAACATTGTGGGAAAAGGAGAAAATGCTGGTTACCAGCATTTTCTCCTTTTCCCACAATGTTTTCAAAAGCTTTCTTGTTAGGGGTCGTTAAAAGTCGTGATTGTGTGGTAAAGGGTTAAAATCCTCATTGAAACAAACTGTCTTTCAAATTTTAATATTCAATATTATAGAAGCATATTGTAAACTATTCTCATGCATTGTTGGAAAAACTATTTGGTTGTAGCCATTGCATGCAGGTTTGCAAGTGTTTACACTGTTAAGCTCAATCTTGCATGTTTCAGTGGTCAGATCTCGTTCACCAACCATACTTAATTTCATTCTAAGTTAACTTCTAGATTTAAAAAGTAGTGCAATGGTTTGGCCATTTAGAAATTGTATTAATTCAAATTTAGGAAATTCGTGAGAATACGACTTAGAATGTTCTTAACCCTTGCCAACATCTCCAAGTTTTAATGAGTGTGAGAAAGATGCCTTTTGAAAACATTGTTGGCACAGGAGAAAATGCTGCTAAACCAAACATAAAATTCAATTTCTTAGCCCAATTTTTTTTGTCATAATTATGCATATGCTTTTAATTTTGACCAGTCTTTGATTGGGTGGTAAATTTTAGCCCTTCCCAAATTGAAAGCATCTGCAGACGACAAATTTGAAAATAGTACAAAATTAATGAACTTAGGTTTTTTTTGACAGGGTAGAAAACATTGTGGGAAAAGGAGAAAATGCTGGTTACCAGCATTTTCTCCTTTTCCCAAAATGTTTTCAAAAGGCCTCTTCCTCAGGGCCATGAAAACATCGGATTGTTTGGTAAAGAGTTAAGAATGGTTGACGAATACCGACCCTGGTTTCAAAAGATTTGCAGGCTGATCTTAGATCTTGTATACATCAAAAAATGCATTGAAATTGTAATTTTTGTGTCCTATTCATTACAGGAAATGTAGATTTTGTTTATTTAGCTTTCAAGTCGGTTAACCCTTTATCGTCTCTGCAAAGTTTGGAATCTTGCTATCTAAAGATATGTCAAACTGAACATCTTGGCCTGTTTTCACCAATCTTTCCTAAAAATCGTCTAATTCTCAAGAATTTTATAAATCTGAAAGTAACGCAATTCATGATTTGTTAAACCAAATGAGCCATGCTTTAGCAAAAGGGGGCTAAATGAATCTCCCATGATGCATATACCAAGCAAGTAATCACATAATTATGGATCCATAAAATCCGTTCAGTTTAACAATTAACTAGATCTGGAGGTAGAATTGTCCTTTGCCATGCAGAAAAGTGACCAATGGCAAAAGGTTTTGACCCATGTCAGCCTGTGCGGACTGTGCAGGCTGACATGGGTCAATACTTTTTAGCAGATGCCTTCAACCCGCTTTTCATGGAGCATGCCTCAAATGGTTTAGCCAGTCAGAAATTGCGTTACTTTCTAAATCTAGAATTACACTAAGAAAGCAATTTAGAATTGTTGGTGAATAGAACACCAGGTTCTTGTATCTGAACTCTTGCTATACTCTTGCTATACTCTTTCAGACCTTGCTCCCAAACAAGTCCGTGTAAATTGTGTAAAGTAAGTACATATCAAACATTTTTTTACAAGTTTGTGCAAGCCTAAATTGGTAGTACACTTTTTCAAAATTCAGAGTCCAGTGTTTTTTACCCTTTACCAAACAATCCTCAGTTTAACTGACCCTGAGAAAGAAAGCTTTTTGAAAATAATTTGGGGAAAGGAGAAAATGCTGATCACCAGTACTGGTGTGAGAAAGCCAGGAAACACATGCGCAGGTGCACTGACCACCGTGATACGACCTGAGCTGTTAAAACTGAGTTAAAACTCCAATACAAACAGACAAAATTTATGGAGTTTGTGCAGTAGTCACAATTTATCAGAAAATGTAGCTGTGCAAGACACCAATTTTCAAATATCTGCTTTTAAGAAATATTTCCACTTGACCTTTGGCATTTTTATGCACAATGCATATTGCATTTGAATGTCAGTCTTCACAGTCAAAGCACTTTGGGTGTATTCAGTCATTTCTGTTGTAGAATCTGTGATTGTAGACTTGTCCAAATTAAATAAAATGTGGCTCGAATGATAAAATTTGTCTTCAAAATAGTAGAAAACAGTGTGGGGAAAAAGGAGAAAATGCTGGTTACCAGCATTTTCTACTTTTACCACAATGTTTTCAAAGCCTTTTTCTTCATGGTTGTTGGGCCTGGTCACGGTTGCAAAGTCATTAGGACTTGAGAACAGGGGTCACTGGTTCAAATCCCCAGCTCGGCCAATTTCTTTTTGAGGGTTGATTATTGTCATTGCGTCAGGGTTGATTCCCCTCATCTCTGATCAATATATTGACTATGGTTATTTGGTATGTTTATTTGGGAAAGCAGCCAGTGGCTTTGGAAGAATATTGTGTGAAGTACAGGTAAAAGAAACTCCAGGAAAGCATGGATAAGTGAACCGGTCACTGCGATATGAAGGGAACTTAAATAATGTTGAAAACAGCACTAAATATCATACAATCAATCAATTGATCAATCTTCAAGGCCCACCCACGTAGCTCAGTGGTTAGCGCATCTGACTCGTGACCTGGTGGTTGTGAGTTTGATACCCGATTGAGGTAAACTTTCTTTCCGGCGATCTTTCACCTCTCACCTCTGATGCATGTGAGAAAAGTAGTCAATGGCTTTGGAAAGAAAAGTTGTGTCAGTACTAGTGTGAGAAAGCCAGGAAACACATGGGTGCGTCACTGACCGCCATGATATGACCTGAGCTGTTAAAATGCTTTTAAACTCCAATACAAACAAAATCAATCTTCAGGCTTGTTAACGCTTTATCAAACAACAAAATTTTAGGCCAGTCCAAAGTGAAAGCGTTTGCAGATAACAAATAAAATAGGGCACAAATGACAGTATCAGTCTTTGAGATCGTTGAAAACATTGTGGGAAAAGAAGAAAATGCTGGTTACCAGCATTTTCTTCTTTTCCCACAATGTTTTCAAAAGCCTCCTCCTTCAGGGTCGTTAATTGGAAACATTTGCAGACGACAAGTTAAATGTACCATAAATTATGAAAATTGTCTTTGAAAGGGTCGAAAACATTGTGGGAAAAGGAGAAAATGCTGGTTACCAGTATTTTCTCCTTTTTTCACAATGTTTTCAAAAGCCCCTTGAAATTGGAAGCATTTGCAGACGACAAATTAATTGTACCATAAATTATGAAATTTATCTTTGAAAGGGTAGAAAAAATTATGGGAAAATGAGAAAATGCTGGCTACCAGTATTTTCTCCTTTTCCTCACATGTATTCAAAAGTCCTTTTCTGTGGGGTCATTAAAACTCGGGATTGTGCGGTTAAGGGTTAACTGCTGTATTTGACTTCTTTTCCAGCCCAGGAGTAACTGTGACTGAACTACAGAAGAGAGGTGGATTGAATGAAGAAGCATATGCAAAGGTTCTTTAATATTTACTGTTTTCTAAGTGCAACAAGGTTTGTAATACATAGGTTGTGAGTTTGAATACTAGTTGTTCCAAAAATATGTCCAGGGATTGATTAAATTCATTAGGGCGGGATATGCTGGTTATCAGCCTTTTCTCCTTTTCCCACGATGTTTTTAAAAGCTTTTGTCTTCATGGTTCTAAAAACATAGGATCAGTTGGTAAAAGGTTTATACTTTAACAAGAATTAGCTGCCTAATTACAATGCTAGATGCTTGTAAAAAAATTCTGTTTAACTCTTTACCACACAACAAAATTTTAGACCCGTTAAAATTGAAAGCATTCAATGTGGCTCAAATGATGAAATTTTTTTTCTGATAGAGTAGAAAACATTGTGGGAAAAGGAGAAAATGCTGATTACCAGCATTTTCTCCTTTTCCCACAATGTTTTCATAAAACTTCTTTCTCAGGGTCGTTAAAGGTCGGGATTGTGTTGTAAAGAGTTTACTTTCAAATCGTGGTGCACTTTGGAGCATTAGTTCAAGAATTATATAGTGATAGGTTTGATTACTCTTTTACGTTCAATTCATAGAATGAACTTGTCGATAAATGTGTTTCAAACATTTTGGAAAGCAATTTTTAACAATTTGGCGTAAAAAACATTATAAGTAATTGTAATCTGATGCAGTGTCTATAAAAACCAGGCATACACAAGTTGAAATACCGGCATAATTAGCAAAATGGTCAAAATCCTGCTTATATTTTTCAGTTCCTGGAACGATCCAAAGAAACCCATGCCCTTGGCCGACCAGGTGAGCCAGAGGAAGTGGCAGATATGATAGCATTTCTTGCCTCAGATAATGCATCCTTTATCACAGGTGCCACAATACCTGTGGATGGTGGAAGGCACGCCATGTGTCCAAGATAATGTACACTGCCATTGGATATTGAGGTTTTAGCAAGACATGTAAACTTTTATCGGATCACACTTGCAGCCTGATCTTGGATCTACATTGTTTGATATTTTATGAGATATTCTAGCCATGAAATTGAAACATTTTAGGCATTTCCTGCTTTCAGGTTCTTGCTGTCAGAGTAACTGCTATCATAATGCTTTTAGACTAATTATTTTTTAACAGTGCATAACATGTTGTGTTAAGTGAATGGCCGTACTTGTTGATGCACCATGAAACAGCAAATTTTCCTATAAAGACTATATTCATTTTATTTTTTAGCATTTTAAAGGTTCACGTAGAAGATTTATGAGAGTAAAGCAAAGGTTATTTTGTCATTAGACAATAATTAAACAATGATAAAAATACTGTAATGGTTCTTGTTTTTTGTGTATGTCTCTTCACATACAATCTCGTATTTAAAGACCTCGAAGAAGGCCTTGGAACAGATCATGTGAAAAGGAGGAAATGCTGTTAACCAGTATTTCCTCCTTTTTCTACAATGTTTTCTACCCTATAAACCTTTACCAGATGACAAAACTTCGAGCTTGTCCAAATTCAAAGCATTTGCAGACGAGAAATCAAATGTGGCTCAAATGATGAAATTTACTTTTGACTTAGTAGAAAACATTGTGGGAAGAGGAGAAAATGCAGGTACTAGTAACCAGCATTTTCTCCTTTTCCTACAATGTTTTCAAATGCCTTTTACCTCAGGGTCTTTAAAACTCCAGATTGTGTGGTAAAGGATTAAAAAACAAATCCTTTGATTTAACCCTTTACCACACAATCATGACTTTTAACAACTGTGAGAAAGAAGCCTTTTGAAAACCTTGTGGGAAAAGGAGAAAATGCTGCTAACCAGCATTTTCTCCTTTTCCCACAATGTTGTCTACCCTTCCCAAAACAAATTTCAGTTTTTCAGCCACATTTATTTTGTCGTCTACAAATGCTTTCAATTTGGACTAGCCTAAAATTTTGTCGTTTGGTAAAGAGTTAAGCCAGATTCAGTTTGTTGTCTGCATAAGCTTTCAACATGCACACGGCCAAATTTCTGTAATCTGGTGAAAAAGTTAAATAACCTTTGCCTTCTGATGCATTGCCACCTTCAGACTGCTTTTTTTTTTTTTGCCTGGCAGCAGACTATTTTCAGCTCGTCTAGTGCAGATCCAGAGGTGGGGGGGGGGGGGGTGGTCCCGGCCACCCCTGTGAAATTTTGGCAAAAATGTAGTTATCGGAATTGTCTGAAATCTGGGACCTGATTTCACATTGCATGTGGTCGCTGTTAAATACGATCCCGACTAGATCAGGCATATGATGTGGTCTGAAATTGAAAACAGCATTTAGTTTCCTTTAACATGTGTGAACAGCCATTTATCTCTTTACCACACAACAAATTTTTGACTGGTCCAAATTCAGACCATTTGCAGACGACAAAATAAATGTGACTGAAAAATTAATATTTGTTTGGAAAGGGTTGAAAACATTGTGGAAAAAGGAGAAAATGCTGGTTACCAGCATTTTCTCCTTTTCCCACATTTTCAAAAGCCTTCTCCGACAGGGTTGTTAAAACCCGGGATTGTGTGGTAAAGGGTTATGCAACAATGAGAAATAGAGTGCTAGTTAGTAAATAAAATGCCCTTACATCATTAAGTGTATTATTTCATACCATATCTGTGGTCATGCTCATAGGACTTGTAGCGAACTGTCAACGTTACATGCATGCAACAATATGCACTTGTTAGATAAACTCACACTGGTCAATGCTGTTGTTCTGTCCTTTTAGAAAAAAATACAGCTTTCAGTGTTTCGTCTAAAACACAAATCAATTTATTATCTGATCAGATAAGTAATTTTCTTGTCTTAAAATGGTTATAAAAAATACAGCGTTACAAAATTATGTCATTGTATTTCAATTTTCGGCCGGTAATGCAGTGAGGTCACTATTGGCTGCTTTTTGTGCGCCATTTGTATGGAAAGGTCATAGTACAGTTTCAATCTGCATCCGTAAACAAAGCATGAATTAATATCTCTATGACAAAGAATTTGAATTTTGTTTATTCCAGATAGTTCTTTTTTCTGCACATCAGCCAAGGGCAGATCCAGGGCAGGGGTCCGGGCATCTGAAATCCCGCCCCCCAAGACACATCACTATGTACAGGGTAAATATTAATATGTGGTGCATAAATTGCTGCTAAAAATGGCAAGGGGAAACTGGCTATAAACAATACATCTGTGGAAATATTAAGCCAGTTTTTTGCTACAAATTCCTTAGAAATATAATTTTTTCAAACGTGAAAGATAATTTTATGAAATATCATTGTTTCCTGCAAATCTCTGTATACAGTTTCGAAATATAGACATGAGGAAAACTGGGACTTGTGCAACAGACTGCCAACAAAAATAATGTCTCCACCAAGCTGGGTTTATAAATACTGGGGCTATTTGCCAAGCTTATAGGGGCTGTGTTTATAACATGACTGGTGCATAGGTTTTATGCTAGCTAACCATGGCTGGTTGAATCGTACATGGTAGGTTTTAGTGAGGAAATGTATATTTTATTTTGAAATTTGCTGCTTTGATTGCTGCCTTGAAAAGAAGTCTGGTTCTGTAGCTGGAATGCCCAAATCAGATAGGTATATATTTGAAAAATGCCACCTAGCGGAAGATATTAATGCAATGCTTATTATTTGTCCTTTGATGAAGGACAAACAATGCTTGCGACAATGACTTTGTGTCAAATTTCGGAAAGGATATTAGACAGGCCAGGAAATGAACTCGGCCTATGCATTACAAGCCAATCGGTTACTGACTTACTGGGGATTGACCCTTAACACATGATTTGATGATTAGATAGGTACGTTTTTCATATTAGGGGTTAGGTCGGACCTCCCCTGAGGCAAATGGCTGGATCGGCGCATGTTCATCATTGTGCAAAACCTTTAATGTTGATTAATATGTCACTAATATGTCGCTATCATTACTGAAGATATTTACTTCAAACTCAGACTAGTTAAAGAGGAATCCGTAAAACAAGAGCAAGTAGCCATCAAAATATTTCTGACACAGTTATGCCCCTATTTTGGCTTAGAATTTGTCACGCAAAACCTTTGCCATTTCAGTCATTGCTGAAAACATTGACTTCAAACTCGGACTAGTTGTTATCTATCATAAAGGGAACCAATACAACAAGAGCAGGTAACTATCAAAATATTTTTTCCCCTTTTTCGATTAGAATTTTAACTAAAAAACAGTTTCTAAAAGAAACGGCAGCTGAGCAGTGGCACCAGCATGCATTGCTTTTGTTTAACAACACTTTATAAATTGCTCAATATTAGCAATTTGTAACAGTTTCAACATTACTGCCATTCAGTTTCTGGACATGAATATTAGTATTTTTTCACGCTCTCCACGCAGTCTGCTATTTATCTATCTGTTTATCCCCTCCCAATGTCCGAAAGATAGAAAAGGGAAAAAAATGAACAGACTGGAACCCAGGCTAGGTCCCATATTGCGGGAAAGGGAAATTTCTGGTTACCAGGATTTCCTCACCTTACCGATGTCTCAAAAGCCTTATTTCTCAGGACTGTAAAAACATGAGATGGTTTGATAAAGGGTCAGAGCATGTACATGTAAGTGAAAATAAAAGCAGGAAGTATGGTTTAGAGAGTTTATTATGAAAAAACCTGCTGCAACTTTTTACCAAACAACAAAATTTTGGACTAGACCAAATTGAAAGCATTTGCAGACAACAAGTAAAATGTTGCTGATATGACGATATCTGTCTTGGAAAGGGTAGAAAACATCATGGGAAATGGAGAAAATGCTGGTTACCAGCATTTTCTCCTTTTCCCATAATGTTTTCAAAAGGCTTCATCCTCAGGGTCGTTAAAACTCAGGATTAAAGGATTAAGTAGCTTATTTCAGTTGTTGTGAGAAAAGAAATGAAACAAACTAACTTCTATAAAGCATTAATTGACCCTGTATCAACTAATCCAGTCTTTTGTAAACGCTGTTGGATGAAGCCATTGAAAACATGATGAGAAATGGGGACAGTACTTGTAACCGGCATTTTCTCCGTTTTCCAGAATATTGAATAATTATTTCATGTTTAGAGCCACATCTTATTTGTCGTCTGCAAATGTTTTCAATTTGGACAAGTCTAAAATTCTGTAATATGGGAAAGAGAAGCGTGATCGCAGTCTGTTTGGAGCAATTTTACTATTAAATGATTTTTATGTTACAATCTCAACACTACATGGATGCCTTATAAAAATATTATTGATGAAACCCTTAACCCTTTCCCAAACAAGCCCTGGTTTTCATGTGTCTGCAGTACAGGTCTTTTGAAAACAACGTGGGAAAAGGAGAAATTGCTCGTAACGAGCAATTTCTCCTTTTCCCACAGTGTTTTCTACTCTTTTTGAGAACTTTCTGCCATTTTCATCAAATTTAAAATTGTCGTCTGCAAACTCTTTCAGTTCGGAAGGGTCTAAAATTTGTCGTTTGGGTAAGGATTAACCAAACAACAAATTTTGGATCAAAATATCTGCATACATCAAATTCAAACTTGGCTCAAATGAGCTTAAAAATCTGTCATTGGGCAGAAAACATTGTGGGGGAAAAAGGACAAAAATCTTGTTTTCGTAAGCTTTCTTCCTTGGGGTTGTTATAACTTGGGATTGTTTAGTACAGGGTTAAATCTTGCATTAGAGCACAATATTGAGACTTACTTAGATGATAAATAGATACTTACAAATGAACCATGTTCTGTGAAAAGGGGGCCTAATGCATTTGCAAAAGGCATGGACCTACATGTAGGTCAGCCTTCGCAGTCTGTGCAGACTGACTTGGGCCATAACTTGTTGCTATTGGTAAATTTTCTGCTTGCGCAAGGACCAGTGTACCTAATGATTCAGTTGGTTGTTGGACAGAACAGATTTTAAGGATCTGTATTACTGTGATAACTTGCTTGGTATCATTCATCACAAAGATGCATTAAGCCCCCTTTTCAGATCATTGCTCAAATGCATTTCTATAAATAGATAATGAGTAAGAATGAGAAAGCATTCATTTACTGTTCGTGTGATGAATTTGTAGGTTATTTTAATTAACCCTTTTCCAAACGACAAATTTTGGACTGGCCCAAACTGAAAGAGTTTGCAGATGACAATTTTAGATTTGATGAAAATGGCAGAAAGGTCTCAAAAAGGGTAGAAAACACTGTGGGAAAAGGAGAAATTGCTCGTTACAAGCAATTTCTCCTTTTCCCACAGTGTTTTCAAAAGACTTGTACTGCAGACACGTGAAAACCAGGGCTTGTTTGGGAAAGGGTTAAAGCTTATGTAATTGTACACCTTTGAACCAATCTAACAGCATATTAAATAAAAATAAAAAAATCATATTAAATATGGATAATGAAAATTATGGTGTATTACATGAATAAATGTGAAAACACTGGCTAATCACAATGCTGCTGCAAAATTAAAAAAAGAAAGAAATTAACTCCACCAAGCCACAAAATTTTAGACCAAATTCAAAGCATTTACTGATGACGAAATAAATATGACTCAAAACTTGAAATTTGTTTTGGGACAGTTTGGGACAGTTTGAAAACATTGTGGGAAAAGGAGAAAATGCTGGTTCCCAGCATTTTCTCCTTTTCCCACAATGTTTTCAAAAGGCTTCTTTCTCAGAGTCATTGAAAGTTGGGATTGTGTGGTAGACAGTTAATGTTAGTGTGATGAATTTGTAGGCATTTTAATTAAAGCTCATGTAATTGTACACCTTGGAATCAATTTCACAGTATATGACAATCTTGGAATCAATTTTCACAGTATATGACAAAATCATATAAAATATGGATAATAAAAATTATGGTGTATTACAAGAATAAATAAAACATTTGCTAATTATAATGATGCTACAAAATTTAAAAAAATGGAAATTAACTCTTTATCAAACCACAGAATTTTAGACAAGTCCAAATTCAAAGCATATGCAGATGACGATATAAACATGATTAAAAAATTGAAATTTGTTTTGGGGTGGTTAGAAAACATAGAGGGAAAAGGAGAAAATGCTAGTTACCAGCATTTTCTCCTTTTCCCACAATATTTTCAAAAGGCTTCTTTCTTGTTGAAAGTCGGGATTGTGTGGTAAAGGGTCGTTGAAAAGTTGGGATTGTGTGGTGAAGGGTTAATGTAGAGTCAGTTGTGAAACTCTGCACATTGTCTTCTTTGCCTCTATCCATCTGTTAAATTTCATTTGACTGTAACAGGAGTCCAGACAAGCAATTATAACTGTCAAAAGGGGAGGTAACTTGGAAATCAAGGTAGCCAGTGTAATGTTTTTTAAACTGATAACTTTGTATCACTGGTACCCATCTTCCTGTGAAATTCCATTTACGAGCTACAATTGAATAGGAGTTATGAACTCGACAAAGAATTGTTAAACCTCATGCTAACACTGACAAATGTAAAGAGTGTAGCTTGCATTATTTTACAAATGAGTCCAAGACTAGGAATCCATAAAATCTATTTTGTCTAACAACCGAATAAATTAAGAGGTAGAATGCTCCTTTGACATGCTGAAAACTGACCAATAGCAAAAAGTTTCGGCCCAGGTCAGCCTGCACGACTGTGCAGGCTGACCTGGGTTGATACTCTGTGCAGGTGCATTAAGCTCCCTTTTCACAGAGCACCACTCAAATATTTGCATAAAAGTAGGGTACAGGTACAAAATGTATTGAAACTAACAGCAACTTTTAATGACAGAATTTTCCTCTCATACCAGATGACAAAATTCTGGACTTGTCTAAATTGAAAGCATTCACAAACGACACATTAGGTGTGCTTCTAGTGATGGGAGTTGTCTATGAAAGGGTGAAAACATTGTGGGAAAAGGAGAAAATACTGGTGACCAGCATTTTCTCCTTCTCCCATAATATTTTCAAAAGCCAGGGTTGTTAAAACATTAGATTGTTTGGTAAAGAGTTATGGAAATTTTTTGATAACATTACATACCAAATTTATGATATTACACATATACATGTATGTAACAGTAAAACTTGTTTTATGTATGTAAAATAACTAATTGTAAAAAAGTGTTTTAGAAACACTGTACAAGTAAATCGGGACGGAAACAATAACTGACCTACACAAAGTCTAAAAATTATCACATAAGACAGGACGGAAAAAGAATGGATCCACTGATACTGAAAAAAAAACAACATATAAGCCATGCTCTTTGAAAAGGGGACTTAATGCATCTGCAAAAAGTATCACCTAGGTCAGCTTGCGCAGTCCATGCAGGTAGACCTGGGCTGAAAGTTTTTGCTATTGGTCAATTTTTGGCATGTCAAAGGACCTGTGTATCTCATGACTCAGCCACCTTTTAACAACCTTGAGAAAGAAGCCTTCTGAAAACATTGTGGGAAAAGGAATAAATGCTGGTAACCAGCATTTTCTCCTTTTCCAACAAAGTTTTCTTCCCTATCAATCAAAACTTGTACCATTTGAGCCACACTGAAATTGTTGTCTGCAAATGTTTTTCAATTTGGACAAGGCTAAAATTTTGTCGTCTGGTAAAGGGTTAAACAAAATATGATTTTATGGATCCATGATTATGTACTGACTCACCTGGTATAATGGACCACGACAATGCATTAACCCTCCTTTTGCCAGAGCATGGCCTAATTATTTGGACAGCGAATACACATACTGACAATGAAAAAACAATAAATCCTTTTACAGCTACTGTAGAAAAACATGAAAGACACCTAATAATGAGGTAGAAAATTACTTTGATTTAAACTCCAAACCAGATGACAAAATTTTCTACTTGTCCAAATTGAAATCAACTTCAGACGACATAATAAATGTGACTCAAAAATTGAAATTTGTTTTCTGAAGGATAGAAAACATTGTGGGAAATGGAGAAAATGCTGGTTACCAGCATTTTCTCCTTTTCCCACAATGTTTTCAAAAGGCTTTTTCCTTAGGGTCGTTAAAACTTGGAAATGTGTGGTAAAGGGTTAACTCTTTACCAGATGACAAAATTTTCTACTTGTCCAAATTCAAGACATTTGCAGGACACATAGTGTAGGTGATTCAAATGATGGAAATTGTTTTTGAAAGGGTAGAAAACATTGTGGAGAAAAGAAGAAAATGCTGGTTACCAGCATTTTTCCTCTTTTTATCAAAGCAGTTTCGAAAGCCATCTTCCTCGGCAGTTAAAACATGGGACTGTTTGGTTACAGGTTACATGACAATTTTCTCATTAGCCCCCCCGACATACAAATAGATCATCAAGATGATGTGCTATAATGATACACAAAATTTCAGTAAAGATGACATGCCTGAAATAAGAATTTCAAATGAATAACATAAGCATCATTCGATGTATACATATGTAACGATTTTGTGGAAAAACAAGAGCAATGCATGTTGGTGCCAACGCTTGGCTCCATTTCCTTGATTTTCAATGAAAAAGGGGAATAACTGTGTCAAAAATGCTCTGATGGTTATCTGCCTCTGTTGTATGGGTTTCCAATTTTGATAGTTAACAACTTGTCAGAGTTCGAAGTAAATAACGTCAGTAATAACAGAGATACTATAAAATGTCGAAGTTTTTGCGGGAAACAGATGCCAGGGCTCTGACAATTTCTCGATGTTTTCTTCGAAAGCAGCAAACAATCACATACTGGCTTTAAACAGTCACATTGAATACGTCCTCATAGAAGATAAATGAAAAAAATATCTCCAAATCATCTTGGTTGATCGTAATATCTTGAGCTCTCATAATGGCATAAAACTTGAATAACAGTTCTCTACAATTCATCTTGGTCTATCTTAATATCTTGAGCCCTTATAATGGCATGAAAGATGAATAACTGTTCTCTACAAATCATCTGGGTCTATCTTAATATCTTGAGCTCTCATAATGGCATAAAAGATGAATAACAGTTCTCTACAATTCATCTTGGTCTATCTTAATATCTTGAGCTCTCATAATGGCCTCCAACATCTCTTCCAGTTTGAGCATATCTTTCTTGACAGATTTCACAGTGTTCTTGATTTTGTCCACCTTCTTCAGCACCTTCTCCTGGCTCGCTTTTATCTGGCTGTCAATCTGTCGAAATAAAGTCCAACTTGTTTTATGCATCCACTCAACTCTTTCAACGACAAATTTCAGACTCTTTCAAATTCAAAACATCTGCTGACGGCACATTCGAATTTGGTACAAATGAGCTTAAGCTCTCTAATAAGGTAGAAAACATCGTGGAAAAAGGAGAAAATGCTGGTTACCAGCATTTTCTCCTTTTCCCACAATGTTTTCTAAATTCTTTCCCGGAGTCGTGAAAACGGGGATTGTTTGGTAAAAGGCTAAAGGAGACTCAAAATGAGTGTTCTTAAACATTTTTCAAATAGTCAAGTGTTTTAACGACGCTGATGAAGAAGGCTTTTGAAAACAATATGGGAAAAGGAGAAAATGCTGGTTACCCTTTTCCACAATGTTTTTTATCCTATCATTAATAAGTTCCACGTTTTGGGTTACATCTAATATGTCTTTCGCTACTGCTTTCAGTTTGGAAAATTCCAAGGTTTAATTGCATGATAAAAAATTAACCCTTTCCCAAACAACAAATACTGGACAATTCCAAATTGAAAGCATTTTTTACAGACGACACATTATGTGAGGTTCAAGTGCAGACAATAAATTTGAAATTGGTACAAATGAGCTTAAGTTCTGGACAGGGTAGAAAACGTTGTGGGAAAAGGAGGTTTTCTTCCCCAGGGTTATTAAAAGAATTAAGACAGGTAGAAGCATATTTCAATACATTTCCCTACTTTGGGGAACTCCATATATGTTTTCTTAGGTTGGTTGCCCAATACTGGCTACCACTAAGACGGGTTTTATTGTATTAGCCCTTTACAAGATGACAAAATTTTAGCCTTGTCCAAATTGAAAGCATTTGCAGACGATATGATAAATGCTAAAATATTGCATAGGCATTATTGCATAGATATTCTGTCAGTTGAAAGATAAAACATTTTTCCTCATGATCGAAGAAGATAAAACTGTCGTACCTCTTTCTTTGGATTGACTTCCTCTTCTGCCTCTTCTCCTGTGTTAAAGTATACAGAATGTTCATCTTTATAATAGCGACTAGTAAATTTCAGTGAAATCCTCTCAATATCCAATGTCAGACTGACCTGAAATGTACAGATTCACATATTCTGAATGGGAACTACATGCACTGAGCCAAGTTGTGTGGTTAAAAAAATCTACATCTATGAAACTCTTAGGTTGCTATGTGTTGTAACTCGAAGCATTTTTCACAAACAATGGAGATCATTGTAGATCTCAGGATCTTTGAAAGTAGGGATTGAGTAGAGGAGGACCAAAAACTTTACATCATAAATCAATCAAAATGGATTTTTTTTCTATCTATAGTACTGTGATGACTTGCTTGGAATCATGCATCAAGGAGATGCATAGAGCCCCTTTTACCAGAGCATGGTTCATTTACTATAAATGTAGAATGTAGATGTTCACCTTCATTGCAATACGTTTCAACTGGGCTTGCTCCTGCACTCCTTTGATATCATCAACTGCAAGACCAACCTAAAAATAGAATACCGGTAACTGTTATTTTTATATCATTATGACTTTTCTTTAACCCTTTCCCAAACGACAAATTTTGGACTGTCCAAATTGAAAGAGTTTGCAGACGACAATTTTGAATTTGATGAAAATGGCAGACAGTTATCAAAAAGGGTAGAAAACACTGTGGGAAAAGGAGAAATTGCTCGTTACGAGCAATTTCTCCTTTTCCCACAGTGTTTTCAAAAGACGTGTACTGCAGACACGTGAAAACCAGGGCTTGCTTGGGAAAGGGTTAACTTGTTACTTCTTGCAAACAACTTTTCCTTCTTTGAATTACATATACTTCTATTGACGCTAAGAGCTAGTTAAATCTTGCAGTAATTTTTCAAAACATCATGGAAAAGCCAAAATAACTTGAAATTATCTTGTTATAAGCTATTCATTTCTTCTGCCAGATTGTTTGTCATTCATGGTTGTATTTTAATACTTCTGAATTCGTGAGGAATAACAAATACATACAAAGTTATCTGAATTATAAAAGATTCCCATCTAGACCAGACACAAGCAGGCAAATATCCAATACAGGTTGGCTCAGGCAAAAAAAATATCAAGCACCCATAACTCCTGTAACAGTCTACCAATTGTAATGAAAATTACAGGTGTGAAAGTTCCCATGGTTAAATATCTTCCATGAAAATTTCGGCCAAGGTAGTTGTTAACCATGAGGGAATAAGCAGACATGGGAAAAAATACATGTATGTCAAAAGAGGAACAGGAAGACAGGTAACTTTATTTAAGTTTAACACCCCCCCCCTCCACACGCACAGTTTGGGTGGGGGGGGGTTGTGGGGGGGGGGGGCGGTGTTTGCCTGTTTATAACAAGATTGTGACAAAAAATGACTGCTCATTTCAAGCAATTCCTCCACCTGTAATCACAGTTGTTAGCCAGAGCCTTTAATTTTCTAATAAAAATTCGAATGGCACTTGCCTGGAAAAAGGGGTTAACCCTTTACGAAAAGATCCAGTGTTTTTACAACCCTTTGAGGAACTCTTATGAAAACATATGGGTGAGGGAGAAAATGCCGGTAAAAAAAATTTTTTTTCCTTTTCCCAAAATGTTTTCTACTCTTTAAAAGGCAACTCATATGACTTTAGCCTGAGAAAAATGCCTCCAGAAAACATTATGGGAAAAGGAGAAAATGCTGGTTACCAGCATTTTCTCCTTTTCCCACAATGTTTTCTACCCTTTCCAAAACAAATTTCGTTTTTTTCAGTCACATTTATTTTGTCGTCTGCAAATGCTTCAATTCGGATTTGTCTAAAATCTTGTCGTCTAGTACAGAGTTAACACTTTCAGAGTTAGCACTTTCAGGGCCAAATATACAAACATGACCTTTTTTAACGGCTGAAAATCAAATTCATTGCAACTCAGGTAGATTTTATGCTATAAGATAGACTAAACAAGCAGACAGTATAGATCTAAGATCAGACTGCATGATCTATGTTGTCCGTAAAAGTCCTTGTTTTCACTATGGGATTGAAAGGGTTTACTCTCTACCGCACAACAAAAATTACAACCATCTAAATTGAAAGGATTCGCAGACAACAATTTCAGTGTGGCTGAAACGATGTGATTTTTTTGTATGAAAAGGTTGAAAAAATTGTGGGTTAAGGAGAAAATGCTGTTTACCAGCATTTTCTCCTTTTCCCACAATGTTTTCACAAGGTTTCTCCTCAGGGTCGTTAAAAGTCGACACTGCGTGGTAAAGGTTACGGCACACAGACTCACCAGCAAGTTCATGATGATGATGGACATAAGCACCACAAACACACACATAAACACGTAGGTCAGCCAGTAGTGAACCTCGTCGTCTCCATGAAATATGTCGTTGTAGTCGAACTCTCCAATCATCATGACTGCGGTACGTATAACTGCCAGCCATACATTCCTGTATGGTGTCTGGAAAGGAAATATGTTAGGATGGGTTACTTTTGTTTGTTTGTATGCTTGGTTGATATGAATGGTGTTTCAGACCACTTTCAACATTATATCAGTCATATTACAGTGGCATCTCACTTATGTATGTCATGGGTATCACCAGGGTCTGTATTCACCAACCATTCTTAAGAACCCTCTAAGTCTTACTCTCTAGAATTATCTAAATTTGAAATTAACACAACTTTTGATTCCATTTGCTTTAGCCAATCAAAAGTTGTGTTACTTTCAAATTTAGAAAATCATGGTGAATAAGACTAAGAACGTTCTTTAGAATGGTTGGTGAATATGGACCAAGAAGAACAAGTTTGGGGCAGTAAATTGGCTCACCCAAGGTCACTTTCACGAAAAAAACCTGTGTTGTTTAAGTGAGGATAAACATGTGACCTCCAAACTGCCAATCCTCAACCTTTCCATTTGGCCACACCAGACCCCTAGCTGTTTGGTGTTTGACTCACTACCATCTGAACAAATTTGCCTCAGATTACTTAAAGGATTTTTTGCGAAGTATGAATAATCACCAAGAATGATGGCTTAACTCTTTACTAAACGAAAAAAATTGGACTAAACCAGACTGAAAGCATTTGCAGACAAAACATCAAATATTGTTAAATTGATGATTTCTGTACTTGATACAGTAGAAAACGTTGTGGGAAAAGAAGAAAATGCTGGTTACCAGCATTTACACCTTTTCCCACAATATCTTCAAAAGGCCTCTTGCTCAGGGTCATTGAAAAATCAGGATTGTGTGGTAAAGGGTTAATATATCAATGCATGTGAAATTATTGATGCAGATGGGGAAATTGTCTGTTTAGGGCATTTCTTCTTTGAACACATCTGATAATTCCTCTTTTAGCTAAAAGTTTTTCGAAAGTGATTTGATGCAAAATGGAAAAGGTTATATTCCGGCAGTTGCATCTACGAAACTAAATACCATTGAACTGCTGCTGTCTAACGATTTGTATTCACTTAACCCTTTACCACACAGTTCCAAATTTTAACGACCCTGAAGATGAAGGCATCTGAAAACATTGTGGGAAAAGGAGAGCTACAATTATTTTGTTGTCTGCAAATGCTTTCAATTTGATTTAGTCCAAAATTTTTGTCTTACGGTAGAGTTAACTCTTTATCAAACAACAAAATTTTGGACTTGTCGAACTTGAAAGCATCTGCAGACAACAAAATGAATGTGACTTGAAAATGAAAACTTGTTTTTAAAAGGGGAGAAAACATGGTGGGAAAAGGAGAAAATGCTGGTTACCAGCATTTTCTCCTTTTCCCGCTATGTTTTCAAAAGTCTTCTTCATGAGGGTTGTCAAAAGTTAAGATTGTGTGATAAAGGGTTAAAGTCTTCTGAAGATTGTCAGTATCTGGCATGACAAACCCTCATCAAATTTCAAAATTGAAAAATACAAATCAAAGGACTCAAAGTCTTGAAAAGCAGATTTTGTGGAACAGGCTATGATATGCTGTAACAAAAATAAAATTTCCATCACCTGTAACGCGTGTACATTATGTAATTAGTTAGTGGAGTTGGCAAGGGCAAAGAAAGTTGTTCTGTCCAGCTGGAAGCGCTGTTACTGTTATTCTATTACTTATGAAGGAGTAGCACTTTGATCCATTAATCTGATAGAGTTTTCTGCTGGTATGAGATTTAGGGATGTATGTATATGTGTAGGACTGTACATATGGTAGTGACAAAAATGAGGACGGGTGTGCTAGTTAAAACTGAAAGTACAGTACAATGAGTGATTGATTGTATGATGTTTAATGCCGTTTTCAATATTATTTCAGTTACATCGCGGCGACCAGTGCACCTATCCATGCTTTCCTGTCGTTTCTTTTACCAGTACTTTGCACAATATTCTTTCCAAGCCACTGGCTGCTTTCCCACATAGCCATTGTCGAAACAATGGTCAGCGGTGAGAGAGGAATGAATCCTGTCACAATGACTATCATCAGTCCTTGGAAAGAAATTGGCCGAGCCGGGGATCGAACCAGCGACCTACTGTTCTCAAGTCCTGTATGCTACAGACTGAGCTACGGGGCTTGGAAGTACAATGAGTACAGCGAAAGCGTGTAAGGCAGTATTTGGTTCAGGTCAAACTAATAACATAGTATAGACCAAGAGAGCGCACATGTGTTGTTATGCATGATGTATTTGGTTGCGGTCATTTCGATCACAGTAAGTAGATTTGCTATACAAATCTGCTAAAAAGCACAAAAAGATACCTGATTTTGTATGAGACAATAAAACCCCATCCCAAATGCAATGATGAAGAGCAGGAAAACCAGAGCGAATTTGAAGAATGTGTACAAGATATATTTGAACATGACCACATAGATTCCGAGTTCTGGAAACTTCTGTATAAACAGGATCAGCTCAATCCATGCCATGAACACTGCTATTGTGCCAAAGTACCACTGCCAATCCTGAAAATAAATTGGCAAGTATTAATTCTGTACCAAACTATTAAGTTTTAGACTTGTCCAAGTTCAAAGCATTTGGCCCATGCTCTGTCAAAAGGGGGCTTAATGTATCCCCATGATACCAAGCAAGTTGTCCCATAATTATGGATCCATTAACCCTTTACCATACGACAAATTTTAGACTGGTCCAAATTCAAAGACTTTGCAGACGACAATTTTAAATTTGATTACAAGGACAGAAAGTTCTCCAAAAGGGTAGAAAACACTGTGGGAAAAGGAGAAATTGCTCGTTACGAGCAATTTCTCCTTTTCCCACAGTGTTTTCAAAAGACTTGTACTGCAGACACATGAAAACCAGGGCTTGTTTGGGAAAGGGTTAATCCATTTTGTATAACAATCAATTGATTCATGAGGTATTCTGGTCCTCTGACAAGCAGAAAATATACCACAAACAAAAACTTTCAACCAAGGTCAGAATGGGACGACTTGCTTGGTGTCATGCATCATGTAGATGCATTAACCCTTTACTGCACAATGCCGCCTTTTGACGCCCCTGGGAAAGAAGCCTTTTGAAAACATTGTGGGAAAAGGAGAAAATGCTGGTAACCAGCATTTTCTCCTTTTCCCACAATGTTTTCTACCCTATCAAAGAAAAGTTGCACCATTTGAGCCACATTGAAATTGACGTCTGCAAATGCTTTCAATTTGGACTGGTCTAGAATTTTGTCGTCTGGTAAAGGGTTAAGGCCCTCTTTGCCAGAGCATGGTGCATTTACAGACTGCAAATTCAGTGTGGTTCAAATAAGAATATATGTTCTTGATAGAGTAGAAAATATTATGGGAAAAGTAGAAAAGACTGGCTTTCCCCACAATGTTTTCAAAAGCCTCATTCTGCAGGGTTGTTAAAACACAGGATTGTCTTGTGAAGAGTTAACTTTTAGAGCACTAAAAAGTCAATCTGATGGTTACAGTTAATGAAAAAAAAATGTTGATGTTTGAAACTAGTTTTGGTCAGAATGTCTTACAAAAGGAGCCATGCTTTGTGAAAAGGGGGTTTAATGTATCTCTGTGAAGCATGATACTAACCAAGTCATCACATAATTATGGTCCATTATATCCATTTTCTCTAACAAATCACTGAATCCTGAGATGGAATGGTCCTTGAACATGCAGAAAACTGACCAAAAGAAAAAAGTTTGGACACTGGTCAGCCTGCACGGACTGCACAGGCTGCCTGGGTCGTCACTTTTTTGCAGATGCATTAAACCCCCTTTTCACAGAGTATGGCCAAATACTGAACAGTGTGGAGTGCTCCTGATGTAAATTCATCACAATGTTTAGGTAAAACCAATATTTAACACCAAGCCCCATAGCTAGGTCAGTGATGTGCAGGACTTGAATATCAGGGGTCACTGGTGTGGTTCCCAGCTTGACAAATTTCCTTCTGAAGGTCAACGATCGTAATTTCAACAGGAGTCATTTCTTTCTCATTGCTGAACTCTCATCTGACAATGTTTATGTGGGAAAGCTGCCTGTGGCCTGGAAAGGATAATGTTTAACCCTTTCCCAAACAAGCCCTGGTTTTCACGTGTCTGCAGTACAAGTCTTTTGAAAACACTGTGGGAAAAGGAGAAATTGCTTGCAACGAGCAATTTCTCCTTTTCCCACAGTGTTTTCTACCCTTTTTGGGACCTTTCTGCCATTTTTTTATCAAATTTAAAATTGTCATCTGCAAACTCTTTCAATTTGGACTAGTCCAAAACTTGTCGTTTGGGAAAGGGTTAAAGTACCACTGAAAAATACTCCAAGAAAGTATGGACTGATTGGTGCACTGGCTGTGGTGATATGACTGAAACAAGAGCAGATCATGTGGGTTCCAATGCTCGGCTGCAAGTACTTGATTTTCAGTGAAAATTCTAAGTGGAAAAAGGGGCATAACTGTGTCAAAAATACCTTGATGGTTACCTGCCCCTGTTGTATTGGTTCCCTTTTGAATAGTTGACAACTTGTCCAAGTTTGCAGTAAATATCTTTAGGAATAACAGAGGTATTATAAAATGTCAAAGTTTTGCATGACTAAGATGACGAAGAAGCAGACAATGACGCAGAGGACGCCAGGTCAATGACAATGACTCATTGTTTTCTTCCAAAACAGCTCTGCTAAAATTCACCATATATTACAAACAAACAAAAAGATGATTAACCCTGAGCAATTTGTACTCCGGTAAGTCAATAGAATATGTAAACTTTTTCAAGAACAAATAGAAAAGACTTACTGTTCTGTATCCAGTTTCATTCTGACATGATTCATAATCTAGTGTAAAAAGAATAGACGAGACAAACAGGCCACATTCGATGAAATTTTCTGTTGACACATAAGCAAGCCTTCCATGAAATGCTTGAAAACCCTAAAACGAAAGAAAACATGAGCCATGCTGCATGAATAGGGGACTTAATGCATTCAAAAAAAAGTATTGACCCAGGTCTTTTTGCTTTTGGTCAATTTTCTGCATGTCAAAGGACTAGTGTACCTCATGATTCAGTCGGTTGTTAGAAAAAACGGATTTTAGGGATGTATGATAGTGGTATGATGCCTCATGGAGATGCATTAAGCCCCCTTTTGCTGGAGCATGACTCACATCCTAGAAGTTTTCACCATAAGCAAGCCCCTTAGCCCTTTACTAGATAATCCCACATTTTAATGGCTTAAAAAAAAAGGCCTTTTGAAATTATTGAGGCAAAAGGACAAAATGCTGGTCACCAGCATTTTCTCCTTTTCCCACATTTTCTGCTGTTTTGATTACAAATTCCATCACTGGAGCTGCATTTACTTTGTTGCATGTAAATGCTTTCAATAGAAACAGCCGCTCAGTTCAGAACGCTGGCACAAAAACGACTGTTATGAAAGGTCGTCTGTTGCAGTTTTTGCAAAACATGCGTAAGGTCAGTATTTGCCGATTCGTGAAATTTAAACCCACAATAATAACCACTTTTACCGCATCTAATCTGCTGGTTACCAGCATTTTCTCCTTTTTTCACAATGTTTTCTACCCTTTCAAAGACACATACCATTCATTTGATTCACATTTAAATTGTCATCTAATGCTTTCAATTTTGACAAGTCTCTTTTTTTCTCGTGTGGTAAACAGTTAATTAAAAAATGATCAAATTTGGTGTCAACATACCTCTTTTATGATGTTCAAAAATGCAAGGATAAGGATGAAATATTTCGCTACAGCAGCAAATGTGTGCTGTTTAGCTCCACTGTTTTCGTACTTCTCGCAATCTGAGCTTCCTTCAAAAGCAGCAATTTTGTCCTTATTGCTAAAAGATGAGAAGGATAATTGTCTGTTTTGGCGTATGATCAAAATTTCTTTCGACGAGTGAAAAGCAAAGGCCATATTTTTAGGAGTGGCAAATGAAATTTTGGTCATACACTGAAACAAACAATTATCCTACTTCTTGTATGCTCTTCACTTTAACCTTTCTTTCACATCTAGTTTTTGCTCATTGTGAAAAACATGTGCATCTTTCAAGAGAAACAGATCTATTCAGTCTAGTCTGATATGGACTATAACTGTAATGATGATCTCATGAGTGATGTTGACTACATCATAAAATGTGATGTTCACCTGCTAAAAATTCATACATGTTCTATAAATATTCATGGCATGTCAAAAATAAAAGTTTTAACCCTTTACCAGACAACAAAATTTTAGCCTTGTCCAAATTGAAAGCATTTGCAGACGACAATTTCAATGTGGCTCAAATGGTGCAACTTTTCTTTGATATGGTAGAAAACATTGTGGGAAATGGAGAAAATGCTGGTTACCAGCATTTTCTCCTTTTCCCACAATGTTTTCAAAAGGCTTCTTTTCCAGGGGCGTCAAAAAGCGGCATTGTGCGGTAAAGGGTTAACATTTATCTGTGAATTATAACATTCGACGGTGAATTATAAGGATATAATTCACCGTTAAATTTCTATAAACTGAAAAGCATAAAAGAAAAAGGTACATTGAATTTCATAAAACAACTTGACACAGAAACTTCATCTCAGGTGAATTTAGTGAATTTATCCTTTATAACTTACACATTTAGTTCGCTAAAGATTGCACTTTTGTTTCAAAACAGTCATAAATAAAAGACCTAGAATTAGAGTTTCCAAACATTGATATTTTCAGGTAATAGACAACTGTCTATGATTCTAAAGCCCTAAAGTGTTATAAAAATGAGGCTGTAACACACAATCCTGAGTTTTAATGACCCTGAGAAAGAGGCCTTTTGAAAACATTGTGGGTAAAGGAGAAAATGCTGGTAACCAGCATTTTCTCCTTTTCCCACAAGGTTTTCTGTCCTCTTACAGACAAATCTCACCATGTGAGCCATATCCAAATGCTTTCAATTTGGACAAGTGTGAAATTTTGTTGTGTGGTAAAGGCTTCAAGAAGCTGAAACAGTTTTTTACTAAAGACAATAAGCTGAAATCCCATACATTTCATACGGTGGGTCTGTGGTGATCACGTAACCTGTCAGAAAGAACAGAAAAACTAAGTAAGTGCCGAATGTAGCGTAGTAGAACACACGTCCAAAACTGGCCCATTTGTATCTCATCAATGCTGTCACCAAAGGATGTGCAAGCAGCTCTTCTCTTGAAGAGTTCACCTGAAATATAAGTTAATAAGGAAAAAAAAATAAGTTATGCTTGTATGTTTGTTTGTATTGGAGTTTAATGCCGCTTTAAAAGCTAAGGTCATATCATGGCAGTCAGTGCACCTACCCATGTGTTTCCTGGCTTTCTCACACCGGTACTGACACAATTTTCTTTTCAAGCCAGTGCCACTGACTGCTTTTCTCACTTGCATCAGAGGTGAGAAGCCAAAAATTGCCAAAAAGAAAGTTTGCCTCAAATGGGTATTGACCCTGCAACTACCAAGTCATTAGTCAGATACGCTAACCACTGAGCTACCTGGCTGGATTATATATTATGTAAACTTTTTTTTCAAATTTTCAGGCATTGTGAACACAGGACTGTTGTCTACATGTAAATCTGTGTGCAAGTAATGTTTAAAACATCAATTTGATTTGTGCTCCATATGGATAACCAACATAATTCGATATTTAACCCTTTATCACACAATCCCGACTTTTAACGACCCTGGGGAAGAAGCCTTTTGAAAACATTGTGGGAAAAGGAGAAAATGCTGGTAACCAGCATTTTCTCCTTTTCCCACAATGTTTTCTACCTTTCCAAAAACAAAGTTCAGTTTTTGAGTTCCTTTTATTTTGTCGTCTGCAAATGCTTTCAATTTGGAAACGTCCAAAATGTTGTTTGGTAAAGACTTAAGCCTTTACCACACAAATCCCAACTTTTAACGACCATAGGGAAGAAAGCTTTTAAAAACATTGTGGGAAAAGGGGAGAATGTTCGTAACCAGCATTTTCTCCTTTTACCACAATGTTTTCTACCTGATCAAGGACAAATTTTGTCATTTGAGCCACCTTTAATAATATATATTATGTTGTCTGCAAATGCTTTAATTTCATTGTGTGGTAAAGAGTTTACACAAAAGTACAATTTTTTTTAACCCTTTACCACACAATCCAGTGTTTTAAGAAGCCTGATGAAAAAAGTCTTTTGAATACATTGTGGGAAAAGAATTAAAATGCTGGTAACCTGCATTTTCTCCTTTTCCAACAATGTTTTCTACCCTTGACTGGAAATTTAGGTTGTTTGTGATGTTTAATTTGTTGTCTGAAAATGCCCTCAATTTAAACAGAGCTAACATTTCGTCATCTGGTAGAGTTAAATACGAGTATTAAACATTTTTTATCATATAAAACCTCCTCCAGCAGTGTATTAAACCCGTGACTTATTTTCAATAATACACTAGTGTATTATCGTTTTTTTGGGTGCCGGTTCTGATCAGTTTTTAGTCATGAGCGCGTGAAGCCGGAGAAACCAGCCACAGCACATGCCGGAATTTATACTACTACGCCCTTGCGCAGAAAAATGACGTCATTGTTGCTAGGAATTTTTTTTTATTTTTATGTGTAACAAAAACCAAAAAATGCAGCTGAAGTTTTTTAAAATCAACAAAATTGCGGAAATAGGTGGAAATAGGTGGAATTATCCCCTGTAGAAACTGTTTCATTCTACTTTCGGAGTAAATGTCAAAGACCTATCTACTTGTGTATGTACACGCTTGAAACCGAACTACAACTGTAAACATGGACCCGTGAACGGTATAAAGGTTGAAGGTGATAATGCAGGATACTTATTTGTCTGTCATTCGTTTTATGTGATAAATAGAATCTCACATTTGTGTTTATGTATTATCATTTTTATCAAATGAGTTGACTAAAATGTATATGACGCTTGCCAAGGCTCACGTCATATAATTTTAGTCAACTCGTTTGATAAAAATGATAATACATGAACACTCATGTAAGATCCTCTATTTACATGATTCAAGGTTCAATACAAGAATACATTTCTGAACTATGCCTTTTTTTTCTTTTTAAAAGTGTGCAGTAGGGAAAAAAAATGATCTGTAGGAGGTAATGTCTAACATTCCTTTCAAAAAAAGAAATAAACAGGTACATGCCATTATCATGACTGGATGGTTCATCTTGTAGACTTCTGATTCATTTGTATATCCTGTTAAAACCATATCTGAAAGGTCAAATAGCTAGTAATTAATATTACTCATTCTGAAAAGAAAAAAAAATTACTCATTCTGAAAAAAGAACAAGAGGGCCATTGGACCTAAAGCACTCATCTGAGTAAAGTCATTTAGGCTTGATAAAGCTGGAGAGATCCTAGTTGTAATGATGTAAACCCATGTGTGCTAGTGACCTACTTTTTGACAGACTTAATCTATGTTTGAACTTGTCAGAGATATCATCAAGACAAACATTCTGTCAATGTTTAATGAGTATCAGACGGAAAATGTGGCCTCTAGACTGCAAACATGATTTTTCAAAGATTTGTCCCAGTGACCTACTTTTTGACCCAACAAGACCCAATTTCACACTTGTCTGAGATTTAATCAAGACATACATTCTGACCAAGTTTCATGAGTGCCCCACTAAAAATGTGGCCTCTAGAGTGCATACAAGGTAATTATTTATGATGGACGACAGACGATGCATGACAGACGATGGACACAGCACAATCACAATAGCTCACCTTAAGCACTTTGTGCTCAGGTTAGCTAAAAATTGTAGAGTGTAACAAGAATTCCATTGGAAGAAAGAAACAGCTATTCCACCAATTTTGAACAAAAAGGTCTTCATAAAGTAGACAGTCTAGAGACAAGACAGGACTACATATCTTGATCTGCTCTGTCAGCAACAACCACTATAGTTTTGCCTCACACTCTAAGAATCTGCAGATGGCATTCTCCATATTACCAATATGAAAATGAAAACAATCAACTCTAAATTTTCTTATGAGCAAGGGTTTTTGTGTATGAGCCATTAAAATGATTGGGTCAGGGATCTAAATCAAAGCTCTCTGCTCTGCTGATTGACTTACTTGATGCCTAAAAACATACAGTCTGACCTTGGATGTGTATTGATACTGCGTGAGAAATTCTGGATTTATATTTAACTCTTTACCACATGACAAAAATGTGGACATGTCCAAACTGAAAGCATTTGCATACGACAATTTAAATGTGGGTCATATGATGGACTTTGTCTTTGATAGGGTAGAAAGCATTGTGGGAAAAGGAGGCAATGCTGGTTACCGGCATTTTCTACTTTTCCCACAATATCTTCAAATTTTTTTTTTCTGTAGGGTTGTTAAAAGTCGGGACTGTGTGGTATAGGGTCAAAACAACAAAGATTTCTGCTAATAAGGAGCAAGGATGTACAGGTGGGCTACGGATATAACCCAAAACCCTCTACTCTGTGGGGAGGGGTTCCTTGGGTAACAAGGACATGCATTCTGACCTTGAATCTGCACAGATTTTTCATGTGATATTCTGTGTTCATTTTCACCAAAAATTCTGAATCTTGTAGGATTCCTAACTACAAAATTAACTATCTGCAGCGTCTGTATTCACCAACCATTCTCAGGGATATTCTTGGTCTAATTATAGATTTTGAAAGTAACACAACTTCTGATGGGCTAAACCACTTGGTTTAGCCAATCAGAAGTTGTGTTACTTTCAAATATTGAAAATTCTTTAGAATAACACTGAAAATGTTCTGAAGAATGGATGGGTGAATATGTACCTTAATGAGATGCTCTGTCTCATCCATCCGATGGCCATTGTGGAATTTTGAATTAGAGATACCAGGTACATTTAAAAAGGCTGGCAAATATTGTTCTTGGCTAGAATTAGCCTATAAAAATGCAAGAATCTGATTTGACTTGGCAGCAAAGGAGATGGAACGTTATTGCAGTAAAGGTTGATAGACTTTACCTGAATCTTTCTTTTTCTGTTGCTGTTTTGATTCCTCATTCCATTTGGGAATTTGATACAGGTCATCCAAAAATTCAAAATCATAGGTAACTTCATATTTATCGGTGAGTTTGGACTGACTTCCTTCTTCAGGTTTATTCATTTTGATACATTTATCAAATACTTTCTCTGCAATCTCTGTGAAAATATGTAAGGAATGCTATGGCAAAAGGGGTTAACCCTTTACCACACAATCCCGACTTTGAACGACCCTAACAAAGAGGCCTTTTGAAAACATTGTGGGAAAAGGAGAAAATGCTGGTAACCAGCATTTTCTCCTTTTCCCACAATGTTTTCTTACCTTTCAGAAACAAATTCAATAATTTGAGTCACATTTAATTTGTTGTCTGCAAATGCTTTCAATTTGGACCAGTCTAAAATATTGTCGTTTGGTAAAGGGTTAATGTATGTCTGTGGTGCAAATATATATCAAACAAGTTATCACATCATTGTGGATCCATAATGTCCATTCTGTCCAACAAATGGTTGAATTCTGAGGTAGAATGGTCCCTAGACATGAAGAGAATTTACCAAAAGCAAAAAGTGTCAACCCAGATCAGTCTGTACGAACTGCACAGGCTGACCTGGGTCAATAATATTTGCAGATACATTAAACTCCCTTTTTACACAATATAGTTCAAATGTGAGAGTTTGTAATGCAATGTGCATTTTTTGAGTTTTACAACATCCTTTGGCTCACTTTTATTACATACTGGGTCACAATTGCAAGTTAGTGGAATCCTTGAAAGTCTTTCATGCTCTTGGCAGATATACTTGCACCCCTTGCTTGTGAATAACAAAAACTTTGGCAGTAGACTTATGTTTTGGTGAAAATAAAAATAGCTTATACATGAAAAACTTTAAAAGACATGGAAAGTTACAAAATCACAAGACACAAACATCAAAAGAAAAAAAAAAATCACCTGGCATTTTGCGTATCAGTTTTCGCAATGGTGTATCAACTCTATGCTTGTCAATCTTTTCCGAGTTCCGTAGAGCATTTTTCCATGACTTTGACTTAATGACCTCCAAAGCAACCTCTCTGAAATATGTTCATGCTCTGCTAACAATGTACATTATTAGTTGTTCAATCAGGTGGCAGGGCACTTAATTCGGAAACTTATTCATGGCTGTGGCAAATCAAGTTTCCAAATACCCTATGACCTGCCATTTTGGTTTTTGTGTTGAAATGTAGATGTGTGTGGGCTTCCAACAGAAGGTACACCAGTCCAAAAGCAGAAAGTTTGGACCCAGGTCAGCCTGTGCAGGCTGTCCTGGGTTGACATTTTTTGCAAATGCATCAAGCCTCCTTTTCACTGAGCATGGCTCAAATTTGATGTTTACCATCTAACATACCTGCACAAACATGTAAATGGAAACCTTCCCTTTTCTTCTGCATTTGAAAACATTGAGGGATATATAAAATGCTGGTTACCTTTCAAAGACAAATACTATGATTTAAGCTGTTCCTTTTCCCGCAATGTTTTCTACTCTTTGAATGACAACTTCCTTTTTTGAGTAACAGTCAAGTTGTCCGCAAATGCTTTTAATTTTATAATCTTGTAAATAGCTCAACATATTAGTGTACACTCATTCACTGGGAGAACAAGAGCACTGCATGCAGATGCCAATGCTCAGCTGTGATTCCTTGACTTTTAGCCCAAAAAGGGGCATGACAGTGTTAAAAATACTTTGACGGTTACCTGCCCTTGTTGTAAAGGGTTCCCCTTTTGATAGTAAACAACTTGCTCAATTTTGAAGTAAATATCTTCAGTAATAACAGAGATATTATAAAATATCAAAGTTTTTGCACAATGACATAGACAACGCCAGGGCTAGGAAAACAACTTGACATTTTCTCGAAAACAGCTGAGCTGAAAAAAAAAAAACTTCAATGTGCAGCAAGTCTTAATGATAATATCCTTACGTGTGGTCATTATTGATGGCCAGTTCCAAACAGTTATGTCCACTCATATTACAGCTGGTCACATTTGCATTGTTTTCTATCAAGAAATCCACCACCTCAGCATGACCATTTTCAGCTGCCAGCAATAACGGTGTCATCTGGAAAAGTGATTAAATCTTAACCCTTTACCACACAATCCTGACTTTTAACGACCCTTAGAAAGAAGCCTTTTGAAAACATTGTGGGAAAAGGAGAAAATGCTGGTAACCAGCATTTTCTCCTTTTCCCACAAGGTTTTCTACTCTATCAAAGAAAAATTGCACCATTTGAGCCACACTGAAATTGTCATCTGCAAATGCTTTCAATTTGGACAAGGCTAAAATTTTATAGTCTGGAAAAGTGATTAAACCTTAACCCTTCACCAAACAATCCTGACTTTTAATGATCCTTAGAAAGAAGCCTTTTGAAAACATTGTGGGAAAAGGAGGAAATGCTGGTAACCAGCAGTTCCTCCTTTTCCCACAATTTTTTCTATCCTTTCCAAAACAGATTTCAATTTTTCAGTCACATTTATTTTGTCGTCTGCAAATGCTTTCAATTTGGACTGGTGTAGAATTTTGCCAGTTGGTAAACAGTTAAAACATTATCAGTCCAGGAATAAAACCAAAAAAACTACCATTTCAAGGCTGCTTTTGTCTAGACTGTCTTGGCAAAGCAGACAGAAGAGATCAAAGACCAGGGCCTGTATTCACCATTCTTAGTGTAATTCTAGATCTAGACAGGAACACAATTTCTGATTGGCCCTGGATCGCTCACCTGAGTCATTAGGCGAAATTCCACTCCAGGGTCATAATGACCCAATTTAAAACTCATCTGAGATATTATTAAGACAAACATTCTGACCAATTGTCAGGTCAACTGAGCTGAAAATGTGGCCTCCGGAGTGTCCAAAATGTCTTTCTTCAATTTGACCTAGTGACCTAGTTTATGACCCTATGTAACCATATTTGAAACTCATCCCAGACATCAAAACAAACTTGTTGACCAAGGTTCAGGTGAATTGGGCAAGAACTGTCACCTCTAGAGTGCCCACAAGGTATTTCTGTAATTTGACCTTGTGACCTAGATTATGACCCTATGTGACCCAATTTCAAATCCATTTAAGATATCATCAAGTCAAACATGCTGACAAATTTTCAGATGAGTTGAGCAAAAACTGTGGCCTCTACAGTGCCCACAATACATTTCTTTAATTTGACCCAGTGACCTAGTTTATGACCCTATGAGACCCAATTTCTAATTGATCCGAGATATCATCA
The DNA here is from genome assembly GCA_945859785.2 of Tridacna gigas. NCBI lineage: Eukaryota > Metazoa > Mollusca > Bivalvia > Cardiida > Cardiidae > Tridacna > Tridacna gigas. The sequence continues at coordinate 12,897,570 of OX244031.2, read as the reverse complement.
AGTCAAATATGTAGACCAATTTTCAGGTCAATTTAGCTAGAATTGTGGCCTCTAGAGTGCCCATAAGGTATTTCTTCAATGTGACCCAGTGACATTGTTTATGACCCTATGTGACCCAATTTTGAACTCCTCTGAGATATCATCAAGACAAAAAATGTGGCCTCTAGAGTGCCCACAAGGTATTTCTTTAATTTGACCTAGTGACCAACTTTATGACCCCAGATGACCCAATTTCAATCTCATCTAAGATTTAATTAAGGCAAACATTCTGATAAATTTTCAAGTCAATTGAGCAAAAAAATGTGGCCTCTAGAATGCCCACAAAGTATTGCTTTAATTTGACCCCAGTCACCAGAGCCATGTTACTTGACGGATCAAAATTTCGTGAACAGTTTTTGAAAAGGGTCACCCAAGGAACATCTCTGTGAAATTTTTTCAAAATCTGACCAGCTGTTTCAGAGAAAAAGAATTTTTAAGAATTTCTTCATTTCCATATAGTGCAAGTAGCCCCCATTCACCAGAGCCATGTTTCTTGACGGATCAAAATTTTGCAAACAAGTTTTGAAAAGGGTCACCCAAGGAACATCTCTGTGAAATTATTTTAAAATCTGACCAGCTGTTTCAGAGAAGAAGAATTTTTAAGAATTTCTTCATATCAGTATAGTGCAAGTAGCCCCCAGTCACCAGAGACATGTTACTTGACGGATCAAAATTTCGCGAACAGTTTTTGAAAAGGGTCACCCAAGGAACATTTCTGTGAAATTATTTCAAAATCTGACCAGCGGTTCCAGAGAAGAAGAATTTTTAAGAATTTCTTCATGGCCGTATAGTGCAAGTAGCCCCCAGTCACCAGAGCCATGTTACTTGACGGATCAAAATTTCGCGAACAATTTTTGAAAAGGGTCACCCAAGGAACATTCCTGTGAAATTATTTCAAAATCTGACAAGCAGTTCCAGAGAAGAAGAATTTTTAAGAATTTCTTCATGGCCATATAGTGCAAGTAGCCCCCAGTCACCAGAGCCATGTTTCTTGATGAATCAAAATTTCGCGTACAAATTTTGAAAAGGGTCACCCAAGGAACATCTCTGTGAAATTATTTCAAAATCTGACCAGCCGTTTCAGAGAAGAAGAATTTTTAAGAATTTCTTCATTTCTGTATAGTGCAAGTAGCCCCCATTCACCAGAGCCATGTTTCTTGACGAATCAAAATTTCGCCAACACCTTTTGAAAAGGGTCACCCAAGAAATATCTCTGTGAAATTATTTTAAAATCTGACCAGTGGTTTCAGAGAAGAAGAATTTTTAAGAATTTCTTCATATCCATATAGTGCAAGAAGCCCCCATTCACCAGAGCCATGTTTTTCGACATATCAAAATTTCGTGAACAATTTTTGAAAAGGGTCACCCAAGGAACATTCCTGTGAAATTATTTCAAAATCTGACCAGCGGTTTCAGAGAAGATTTTTAAAGAATTTCTTAGAAAATTCCATTTTGTTGCCATGGCAACCAGAGTTTTTGATGGAATCAAATTTTTTGAACAATTTTAAAGAGGACCTCCCAAGGAACATTCCTGCCAAGTTTGGTCCAAATTGGCCCAGTGGTTTAGGAGGAGATGATGTTTAAAGAATTGTTGACGACGCATGACAAACGATGCACGACGAACGACGGTCACCGGGTGATCCTAAAAGCTCCCCTTGAGCACGTTGTGCTCAGGTGAGCTAAAAAATTGTGAAGAAAAAAGTATCTTACTTTCTGCTTGTCTATTGGATCTATCTCAGCATCATGGGCAGCCAGAATTTTTACTGTTTTAATGAATCCTGCTTGAGCTGCACATCCTAAAGGTGTTCTTAATGTACTGTTTCTGAAGGATGAAAAAAAGACATAACCAACTCATTTGTATGAAAGCCAGGTCTGTTGCTTTTTGTGGAAATATTAGATTAAGATTAGGCTGCATTGAACATGCAGCTTGATGTTGGATCTACACTATAGGTCATTGGAGTTGTATGGGGGCATATTGTGTCTGTGAGTTCTTTTGGTACTCTGAGTTTGCTGAGCCTGGGGTGACAATTATGCCAAGAGAACAAATCCAATCCCATTAACCCTTTACCACACAATCCTGAGTTTTAACAACCGTAAGAAACAAGCCTTTTGAAAACATTGTGGGAAAAGGAGAAAATGCTGGTATCCAGCATTTTCTCCTTTTCCCACAATGTTTTCTACTCTTTTCAAAGCAAATTTTAATGTCTGAGTCTCATTAATTTTTCTGTCTGCAAGTGGTTTCAATTTGGACAGGTCTAAAATTTTTTCGTTTGGTAAAATGTTAAGATATACTCCCAAACAAATCAAATGACCATTTTTCAAAGTATTTTGGTTTCATTACCATGTTTTTCTAGAGTTAGAGTCTGGTAACCAGCATTTTCACCTTTCAATCCCATCATTTCAGCCATAATTTAGTTGTTGTTTGCAAATGCTGTAAGTATGGTTGAGTCTAAAACACAGCCATTTAGTAAAATTTAAATGAGCCCTGCTCTGGCAAAAGGGGGCTTAATGCATCTCCGTGATGCATTGTACCAATAAAGTCATTACATAATTATGGATCCATAGCCATTTTTTATCACAACTGGCTGAATCACGAGATAAACTGTCCTTTGACATACAAAAAAGTTACAAGTAGCAAAAAGTTTCAGCCCAGGTCAGCCTGTGCTGACCTGGGTCACTACTTTTTGCAAATGCATTAAGCATCCTTTTCACAGAGCATAGCTCAAAAAGATGTAACTGAAAACGTTCATTTGACATGACAGGGGTTAACATTCTACTGTAATTCAAACAGATTATGATCAAACCTACCTGACTCCCGTTCCAGCACCCAAATTAAGTAAAGTCTCGACCAGTTTGGTGTGACCACCTGTAGCTGCTAAATGTAATGCTGTATTAGACTGTTCATCTCCGTCACTCATTGCATTCTTCTCTAGTCGCACAATTTCTTTCACAGCACTTGAAAAAAGAAAACAAGAGCACTGCATGTGGGTGCCATTGCTTGGCTGCTTGATTTTCAGTGAAAATTCAAAGTTAAAAAAGAGGCATGAACTGTGTCAAAAATACTTTGATAGTTACCTGCCCTTGTTGTATGGTTTCCCTTTTGTCCAAGTTTGAAAAAAGTATCTTCAGTAATGACAGAAATATTATAAAAAGACAAAGTTTTTGAAAATGTCCAAGTTTTTGAATGACGACCATGACGCAGACGACGTTGCTGGGCTAAGACAATGGTATTGGTAGTTACCCTCCCTTGTTGTACGGGTTGCCCTTTTGTCCAAGGTTTGAAGTAAATATCTTCAGTAATGACAGAGATATTATAAAATGTCTAAGTTTTTGAAAATGTCCAAGTTTTTGAATGACAACCACAACGCAGATGATGGTGCCAGGGCTATGACAAGATCTTGACATTCTCTTCAAAAACAGCCAAGCTAATACAACAGATTTGTTTGTCCTTCTTGGTGGGATTTACATTTACATCTCACAAGACATAAATAACTTGGCAGTACTGACTTCTTGAAGAAGGATTACATCTTCAGGAAGTATATTCATCAGCCATTCTAAATTGCAATCTTAGTCTTATTCTGAAATAAGAAAGTAACATTATTTCTGATTGGCTAAACAGCCCCTGATGTATTTATCTAACTCTTTACCAAAAAACAAAATTTTAGACTTGTTCAAATAGAAAGCATTAACAGATGTTAAAATACATGTGACTCAAAAATTTAAAATTATTTTTCGAAGTGTTGATAACATTGTGGGAATAGGAGAAAATGCTGATTATCAGCATTTTCTCCTTTTTCCACAATGTTTTCAAAAGTCTTCTTCTTTACGGTTGTTAAAACCCAGGACTTTTTGGTAGAAGGTTAAAAGAGCTACTGCAAACTATACCTTATCGATTTTTCATGATATTCAAGCCAAATCCCATTGCTATACAGGCCTTTTGAAGACCTAACCACAAATTTTGCATATTTCAAAAAGGACAATCTAGCATGAAACTAAATATCGTTTTTCAACAGTATGAAAACATTGCAAGAAAAGGAATATTTGCATGTTACACGCAGTTGGTCCTTTTCCTGCAATGTTTTCCAAAACTGCTGACAGCAGAGGCTTACCTGAATAGTAATATACATGATTTAACCCTTTACCATACAATCATGACTTTTAACAACCCTGAAAGAGAAGGACATTGAAAACATTATGTGAAAAGGAGAAAATGCTGGTAACCAGCATTTTTTTCCTTTTCCCAAAATGTTTTCTACCCTATCAGAGACAGAAAATATCATTTTTGTAACATTTATTTGTCGTCTGCAAATGCTTTGAATTTCGTTCAGTTAAAAAATTTGTCGTTTGGTAAAGAGTTAAGTGAATATTTATGTAACTCTTCAATGGAAGGCAGAAACAGTAGTTCCCATGCAGTTGTTTCCAGAGTAAACAGCACATGCTGTTCAATCAGAGGCCCCCTGGACCTTGGTCTCATTTCAATGGAAGTGCAAGAAATTGATCGTGATAAAAAAAAAAAAATCAACAGAAAAATATTGTAAGGACATACTTAGTCCATCCGTTTTGAGCTGCACAATGGATGGGTGTAGCTTCCATGTCATTCTTACTGTAGAGATCAGCACCATTGTCTAGTAGGCACTACAATATTAAAGAACAGGAACAAAATATTTACCAATTAAGGGGTGATCCATAACATCGGTCCTGGTTTTACTTTAACTCTTTACCAAATGACAATATTTTAGACTTGTCCAAAACCAGTGCATTTGCAGATGACAAATAAAATGTGGTTCAAATAGTGAAACATGTCTTTGATAAGGTAGAACCAGCATTTGCTCCTTTTCCCAAATGTTTTTATAAGGCCTCTCTCTCAAGGTCGTTAAAAGTTGGGATTGCGTGGTAATGTTTTAATTGAATTCCTTCCACACGTAAAATGTGGACAAGTTTAACCTTTACCACACAATCCAGACTTTTAACGACCCCAAGAAAAGAGACTATTGAAAACTTGTGGGAAAAGGAGAAAGTGCTGGTAACCGGCATTTTCTCCTTTTCTCACAGTGTTTTCTACCATTCCTAGAACAAATTTCATTTTTTCAGTCACAATCATTTTGTCGTCTGCAAATGATTTAAAGTTGGACTTGTCTAAAATTTTGTTGTTTGGTAAAGAGTTAATGTATGTCGCTTGGAAAAGATTAGATGCAAAGAGTTTTTGAACCAATTATACTCTTTTCGTATAGTAAACTATGCACATTTATATGAGACTTCAAAATGTCTTTCCATCTAATTTTATACCCAGTCCAAAGTTAAAATGCTAGCTAAGTTTATTTTCTCTGGATATCATAAATTAAAATAATATTCAACAATAAATTCATAAAGCCTAACACAGAACTTAACTCATTGTCAGTTTACTAAAGGGTACCAATTATGTTATTTTGAACTTAATTCCAGCATAATGAAGCATCTAATAATTTACTGGTACTAAATCTGGTTCAAGTAGCCAATCAGAAGTTGTGTTTCTTTCAAATTCAGAAAATTTTGGAAAGCAAACACTAAGAATGCTCTTAACTCTTTACCACATGACAAAACTATAGACTAGTCCAAGTTGAAAGCACTTGCAGACGACAAAATAAATGTGATTGAAAAATTGAAATTAGTTTTGGGAAGGGTAGAAAACATTGTGGGAAAAGGGGAAAATGCTGGTTACTAGCATTTTCTTCTTTTCCCACAATGTTTTCAGAAGGCTTCTTTTACAGGGCTGTTAAAAGTCGGGATTGTGTGGTAAAGAGTTAAGAATAGTTGGTGAATACGGGCCCTGGAGCAACCTTGAAACTATGATTATTTGGGTCTTATTTCTACACTGAAAGTGGCTGTTGAGTTTACTTGGCACTCTCAGGGTTAAAAGTTAATTTTAGCCCTAGCAAAAAATAACATGTGCATAATTTACGAAACAAAAAAAGGATGACTGAGTTATAAACTCTTTACATTAATGGTAATTTCCTAATGAATAACTTGAATAACTTGTGGGTTTTTTTTTTTGTGAACTGAATTAATTACAAATAAAACTTTTTACGCACCTCTAGAACATTGCCTTTCTAAACATGATAGGAAAAGAAGCTACTGCATCTTTTCCCGCATCTTTTCCCACAATGTCTTCTTTTTCATTTAAAAAACTATTTCTCTTCCCTTCCAAAGGTCTGAAGTTTGTCTTTGGGATATTTTGGTAAAAGGTTAACCATTTGGCTGCTAAGTGCAAATCATAAGAACCTTTTGCGGACAGTGTAGATCAAGATCAGACTGCACATTCTGTGCAGTCTGATCTTGGATCTTTGCTGTCCTACGAGGAAATATTTTTCCCCAAAAATAACTTTCAAATAGCAACATTTAGGTTTTGTACTACTGGATTGAAAATTTCATTTAACTTATTTAGCAGGTGAAGGGGTTAAGACAGACATAAGATCGTTGCTTACCTTTACAATTGAGACGTGGCCAAGGGTGGCTGCAATATGCAATGCTGAATTGCTATTCTCGTCTTTATCATTGATCATTTCTTTCACTTTGGGATACTTCAATAACACCTGAAAATGTTTTTTCTTGAATTCATTAACCCTTCACCACACTACAAAATTTTACACTTGTCCAAATTGAGAGCATTTGCAGATGACACATTAGATATGTCTCATATGGTGTGATTTGTCTGTAACAGGACAGAAAACATTGTGAGAAAAGGAAAAAATGCTGGTTACCAGCACTTTCTCCTTTTCCAACAATGTATTTACAAGGCCTCTTTCTCAGGGTCGTTAAAATTCGAGGCTGTGTGGTAAAGGGTTAAATAGAGTCATAGAGTCAATAATATTGACAGCCTGAAAATGTGTTGATATGTCATATGTTTAACGGGGTGATAAAAGTTAACTCTTTACCACACAATCTTGACTTTTAATGACCCTGAGGAAGGAAGATTTCGAAAACATTGTGGGAAAAGGAGAAAATGCTGATAACCAGCATTTTCTCCTTTTCCCACAATATTTTTTAATCTATCAAGGGGAGATTTCATCACTTGGGCTACTTTTAATCTGTCGCCTGCAATTGCTTTCATTTTGGACCAGTCTAAAATTTTGTTGTTTGGTAAAGGGTTAAACCAGCTTTTAGTCCTGAAGGCCTCAAGCCAGATCCTGAAATGAAAACATTTTCTCTGGCTTGGTCTGTACTACTTGTTATAAACGAGCCAAGCTCTGGCAAAAGGGGGCTTGAGCCAAGTTCTGGCAAAAGGGGGCTTGAGCCAAGCTCTGGCAAAAGGGGGCTTGAGCCAAGCTCTGGCAAAAGGGGGCTTGAGCCAAGCTCTGGCAAAAGGGGGCTTGAGCCAAGCTCTGGCAAAAGGGGGCTTGAGCCAAGCTCTGGCAAAAGGGGGCTTGAGCCAAGCTCTGGCAAAAGGGGGCTCAATGCATCTCTGTGATACACTGTACCAAGCAAGTTGTAACATGATTATGGATCCATAAAATCCATTTTGTCTAACAACCGACCAAATCAGGAGGAAGAATGGTCCTTGCCCATGAAGAAAATTGGCAAATAGCAAAAAGTTTCCACCAAGGTCAGCCTGCGCGGCCTGCACATGCTGACCTCTGTCGATACTTTGTGCAGATGCATTAAGCCCTCTTGACTGGTTCTTACTTTTTAAAGTCATCTTTTATATTTACTGACCATTATGGGTAGTTCTGAGACATTAACCCTTTACCAGACGACAAAATTTTAGACTGGTCCAAATTGAAAGCATTTGCAGACAACAATTTCAATGTGGCTCAAATAGTGCAACTTTTGTTGGATAGAGTAGAAAACATTGTGGGAAAAGGAGAAAATGCTGGTTACCAGCATTTTCTCCTTTTCCCACAACGTTTTCAAAAGGCTTCTTCCCCAGTGGCGTCAAAAGGCGGCATTGTACGGTAAAGGGTTAAAAGTAACATATGCAACCAGCATTTTCTCTTTTCCCAAAATGATTTTTACGCCCTCAAAGACAAATGCCATCCCTTGAACCATATACTGTAAGTCATCTGCAAATGCTCGTAAAAGTTGTCCCAGGGATGTAAAGGTAAAAAAAGTGACTTTTATTTTCCGCATATAATTAAAGATTTAGTGCATTCTACCTGTAATGCTTGTAATTTATTCTCCTCTGCAGCCAAGTAAATGGCAGTTCGGTCATTTTTGTCCTTTACTGTTATATCAGCTCCTTTGTTTATTAAGAGTTCCACAGACTTTTGATGTCCATAACACGCTGCTATCAGTAAGGGCGTAAAGTCATCCTTGTCCCTACTTTCAATATCAGCACCACTGAAAAAGAAATAGTTTGTGTAGGGTCATCTTTCAACAGTTCTAAAGATACACCCTTACACAGTACTTAAAGATACATCCTTACAGCCAGAGACGAAAAACACTTTTAAAAGTTGATAGACTGTAGAATTGCTCCGAAGTAGTCAGCTGTGCAAACATAGAAAAACTACCGACATATATATAGTGTTAGGGATATATACGTATATAAGAAATTTTCTATTTAAAACTGCAAACGTCACAACAGTAATTTCTTTGAAGGCCTCCAGAAATGAAATGCATTTTCTATCTATTGTAATGTATTGAACCTTGCAACCGTCAGGGGCAACATTTGGCATGAAGATACAAGAATGATTATATTTTGATAAAATATAGATTAAATGGGTTAAAAACTGGCTGAAAACAAGTACAGATGTATCTTCAAAGTTATATCAAGGTGACTGCTCGACAAAATGATTGTGACTGAAAAAATGAAATTTGTCCTTTGAAGGGTAGAAAACATTGTGGGAAAAGGAGAAAATGCTAGTTACCAGCATTTTCTCCTTTTTTCACAATCTTTTCAAAAGGCTTCTTTCTCAGGGTCATTAAAAGTCGGGATTGTGTGGTTAGAGTTAAACAGCAAACAGTACTTACTACTTCATTCTTTACCACACCATCCCACATTTTAACAACCCTGAGAAAGAATCCTTTTGAAAACATTTTCTCCTTTTCTCACAATGTTTTCTACTCTTTTGCAGACCAATTCCATCGCAACAGCCACTTTTTTGTTGTCTGAAAATGCCTTCAATTCAGGCAAGTATTGAATTCTGCCTTTCAGTAAAGAGACAAGATATTATCAAGATGAATATTTTGACCAGCAAAGCCTAGCCTCAAATGTGTTAAAATATTGACAAAATTGAAAAAAAACAAGAGCACAGCATGCAAGTGCCAAGGCTTAGCTGTGGACGCTTGATTTTCAGTGAAAATTCTACGTCAAAAAAGGGGTATAACTCTATAAAGAACCTTGATGTTTACCTGCCCTTGTTGTATCAGTTCCGCTTTAGATAATTAACAATTTGTAAAAGTTTGAAGCAAATATCTTCAGTAATAATGGAGATATTATAAAATGTCAAAGTTCTTTTGAAAATTCTAAGTTCAGAAAAGGGCATTTACTTTGTCAAAAATACATTGATGGTTACCTACCCTTGTTTTATAGGTTCCCCTTTTGACAATTAACAACTTGTCCAAGTTTGAAGCAAATATCTTCAGTAATAACAGAGATATTACAAAAAGTCAAAGTTTTTGCACGATGCAGACAACACCAGAACAATACCTTGATGTTTTCCTCGAAAACAGCTGAGCTAAAAAGGGACCAACAAAAGAATAAAGCAATTGCTCAACACAAGCACTGATTCATTTTCCCACAGTATTTTCAAAAGTGGTCTACTGTAATATGCATAAAGGTGGCTTCAGGGGAAAACATGAATCATATACAAACATGCTTCATTCTGATAACTTACTTTTGCAACAAAACATCAATTGCATCTGTGTTATTAAATAAGGCAGCTTTGTGAAGCGGTGTTTGGTGTTCACTGTTTAACGATAAGACATTGGCGTTGTTTTCAAGCAACAGTTTCACGATTCTAATATCTCCGTTGATGGCTGCCAGATGAAGAGCTGTCATCTGAGACTTGTTCTTCGTATTCAAGGATGCTCCTTTATAAAATAAATAAGATTGAAGTAGGAAGATTAAAAAAAAAAATAAATAAAAGAGCCATACTCTGGCAAAATGGGGCTTAATGCATCTCCGTGATGCATTTTACCAAGCAAGACATAATAATGAACCCATAAAATCCACTTTGTCTAACAACTGACTGAATCATGAGGTAGACTGGTTCTTAGACATGCAGAAAATTGACCAACAGCAAAAGGTTTCCGCCTTGGTCTGCCTCCGCATGCTGACCTGGGCCAAAACTTTTTGAAGATGCATTAAGCTCCCCTTGGACACAGCATGGCTAAAAAATATATTCTGTTTTTCTATCTACATTGAAACCGGTTCATATTAACTTCTTAACTCTTTACCAAACGACAAAATTTTGGAGTTGTCCAATTTGGAACCACTAGCAGACGATAAATAGATATGGCACAAATGATGGAATTTGGATCCGGTAGACTTGAAAACATTGTTGGAAAAGGAGAAAATGCTGGTTCCCAGCATTTTCTCCTTTTCTCACAATGTTTTCAAAAGGCCTCTTTCTTGGGGTCGTTAAAACTCGAGATTGTGTGGTAAAGGGTTAAGCAACTATAGTTGCTTCTGCGGCCAGTGTAGATCAAGATCAGACAGCACAAAACATGCAGCCTAAACTTTAATCCACACTGTTTGCTTGGTTGAAGCACTAAAGATATAAGCAACTGTCTAACTGCAATTATCAGGGTTTTATTTCTTGACTGAATATGTCAGTTGGATTTATACGGCACTCTACGGGTCAACACAGAAAAATATGACGATTTGACAAAAAAAAAATAATCTAAACCTTTGAACAGATGACAAAATTTCATTTCAACAAATCAATTGTGGCCCAAATCTTTATGATTCATCTCTGAAAGCATGGAAATTATGGTGGGAAAAGGACATAATGCTTTGCACCAGCATTTTCTCCTTTTCCCACAATATTTTCAAAAGGCCCCTTTCTTGGGGTCATTGAAAGCTGGGATTGTGTTGTAAATGGTTAAGTATCTTTTTTTCTGTTTACTCCCCTAAGCTACAATGCAGTTCATGGATTGGCCAAATAGCCCTCACCTAAACCATTATTTCTAATATATATGAGACATGCTCTGTCAGAAGGGGGGCTTAATGCATCTGCAAAAAGTATCGCACTTTGCGCAGGCTGACCTAGGCCGAAACTTTTTGCTACTGGTCAATTTTCTGTATGTAAAAGGACCATATTACCTCATGATTAACATCTTCGCAAGCCAAGGTGATGATCACTATGTGGATCTTACCCCTTGGCTGATCATGTCGAAATTTGTAAGCACAGCGATGAGCCACCTACTGGATTTTGATTGTTATCACCCGTAGATTTATATCACCGAAAACCAATCAAACGTCGCGTAACATAACTCTTTTAGCCAAAGACTTGTTTACCTTTCTAGGTGTTGGCCTATGATCTGTTAAGGGCTTTGGTGTTGTTGTTTTAACGGGGGTCATTGACAATTGGCCACTAAGGTTTGGTTCAATTATAGTTTGTTCAGCATGCTTTCTCCGTAATTCGCCAACAATTGACTGCTTTTCAGATCGCAAACTTGACAGACAATTTATCAAGTCAAAATCTACTTTCGAAATCTTAAGTTTCGTGAAGCAAAAGCCACACACTTACTTTGACAGTCCATCATCTGGTGTTGGGATGTATCCTAAAACTTCATTTAACTGATTTGTGACAGTGAATGTTGAAGAAAATATTTTTCGTCTGTATTTTGTTGGTTATAATTCCCAGCATATCCGATAACTTTCTCCTGTGGTCATTTTTATTTATGTTCTGCTGTTGTTAGATAGCAAATGTAACACACTATTGGATTGGTGCTTTCAGTCTTGACTGCAACCAATGATTACATGTATCGTGAGGCTAACAAATTTCGACTCGATCAGCCAAGGGGTAAGATCCACGTAGTGATCGTCACCTTGGCTTGCGAAGATGCATGATTAAGTCAGTGGTTGAAAAAAAGTGGCTATCATGGATCCATAGTTATAAGATGGCTTGATAGGTATCACTCATAATCGAGATGCATTAAGCCCCTTTTTGCCAGAGCATGGTTCATAGGTTGAGGGTGAAAAGCTGGTAGTACATACCAGTAGATTTGTTTATAATGCGATTTTCAACAGCTTTTGACAGGCCTTAATTTTAACCAGTATTATAAGGGATTAAATAATACCAAAAAGTATTTAACCCTTTCCCAAACAAGCCCTGGTTTTCATGTGTCTGCAGTACAAGTCTTTTGAAAACACTGTGGGAAAAGGAGAAATTGCTCGTAACAAGCAATTTCTCCTTTTCCCACAGCGTTTTCTACCCTCTTTGAGACCTTTCTGCCATTTTCATCAAATTTAAAATTGTCGTCTGCAAACTCTTTCAATTTGGACCAGTCCAAAATTTGTCGTTTGGGAAAGGGTTAATGCACCAAACATACCAGAACTTACCTTTTTTAATGCACATAACAGCAAATTTATGCTTTCCAGATTCAACAGCCAGCATCAGCGCAGTATTTCCATCCTCATCCGCATCTTTTAACAGACAAGCCTGTCAAAAACAGGAGAACAGCATGTGGGTGCCAAAGCTCGGCTGCGGTTGCTTGATTTTCAGTGAAAATTGTAAGTCAAAAAAAAAAAAAACCGGCATAAGTCAGTAAAAATATTCTGATGGTTACCTGCCCTTGTTGTATGAATTCCAGTTTAGATAGTTAACAATTTGTCCAAGTTTAAAGTATTTAACTCAGTAATAACAGAGATATTATAAAATGTCAGAGTTTTTTTCAAAATGATGACGACATAGACAATGACATAGCTACGCCAATAACTCGACGTTTTCTTTGAAAACAGCAAAGCTAATATAGAACAAACTGTAAATATGATTCTGTACCAGATGCATACTTCTAAAGCATGACCATTAACCCTTTCCCAAACAAGCCCTGGTTTTCACGTGTCTGCAGTACAAGTCTTTTGAAAACACTGTGGAAAAAGGAGAAATTGCTCGTAACGAGCAATTTCTCCTTTTCCCACAGTGTTTTCTACCCTTTTTGAGAACTTTCTGCCATTTTCATCAAATTTAAAATTGTCGTCTGCAAACTCTTTCAATTTGGACCAGTCCAAAATTTGTCGTTTGGTAAAGAGTTAAGGAAAAAAAACTGAATATGACAAATCAACTCAAATGATTGGACTTGTCTTTGAAAAGGTTGAAAATAGTGTTGTTACCAGTATTTTCTCTCAACAGCTTCAACCCTTAACCCCATAATCGCGAGATTTAACGACTCTGAAGAAGAAGCCTTTTGAAAACTTTATGGGAGAGTTGTGAAAGTTTATTGTCATACAAACTTCTTACAATTCATGTCTCAATCAGTGCCAATTAAGCGCATGATACATTCATTTAAAAGGAAATGGAGCAATAAAGGGCCATCATGGCCCTCTTGTTTGATTACCCTGTGGAAGAAACCATCTGATGACATAGTGGGAAAAAGAGAAAATGCTGGTAACCAGTCTCTTGATGAGTATATAAGCTGAATTCATATTGATTTCATAAACAACCATGTAAACCAGGGCAGGGCCAATTTCAACTGGGACAAAAGTGGAAGAGGCCTTCTAGATGAAGCTGTATGCCAAATTTGGAAGCCCCGGTTCATATAGTTAAGAACATTTAAGGAGTTTTGAAGTTTTCACTATAATATAATGCCATGTAAAACTTGGGATCCCTATAGCAGTACCAATTTTGACCCAAAGGCTATAATTTAAATTATCTAAGGGGTCCTCTAGATAAAGCTACACATAAATTTAGTAGCCCTGTAATGTATGGTTAGGAACTAGAAGATTTTTAAAGTTTTCACTATATAAGCCCATGTAAAACTTGTGACCCCCGACCCCAACACAACCGCCTCAAAGAGGGGCAAATTTTGCCCCCAGGGCTATAATTTGAAGAATTCTGGTAGAGATCTATTAGTTGAAGCTACATTACAAATTTGGAAGCCCTAGGCCACACAGTTTTTGACGATAAGATTTTTAAAGATTTTCAATACTTTTCAGTTTTGTTGCTGTGGCAACCAGACTTTAATCAAATTCTTTGAAGAAATTCCAAAGAGGGCTATGGCAGGCACATATCTGTGAGGTTTCACTACAACTGGATGAGTAGTTTCAGAGAAGATGTTTGAAATAAAAGTTAACACACACACACACGGAGGGCCACATTGAAGCATGGCTGACACACAGCCATGGCATAGGCTCACCGGCCTTCATTCAATGGAGCTAGTAACCAGATCATTTTGGATAGGGTAAAACCCATAAACATATAACTGGCTGTAAATATAGGTTCAACTAAGAAACCAACTCTTACTGTTTGAAGCGGATCACCCTTGCATGCATCGAAGATAATTTTTGCCGTTTTTGTATCCCCAACTGTTGCAGCCTCATGCAGTGGTGTGGACATTTCCTCATCTCGTTCAAAAACACTAGCACCAGCAAGAATCAGCTGACGGGCAATGTCAGATTCACCCTGACACGCTGCTGTGTGTAATGGCGTCATCAACTGTATATCTTTGGTCTGTAAAACATGTATATTGTAGATCAAAATATGATTTCACAGAACAGCTAGCAGTCTAATCTTGATCCTATACTGCTTGATATTCTGTCAAATTTCTAGCTCAAACTGGCCTTGACCTTTGCACATCTGAGTCTATTCTTTTGGCTGAAAGTTTCTGTTCAATTTGTGCTACTGTTTTATGGTGTCATTTCAAATTTAGTGTTGGGATTAAAGAAAAAAACAAACAAACCAAAGAATATTGTCTACAGGTTTAACCCTTTAACAAACAATTTCATGGTTTTAAGACCCTAGAGAAGAAAGCTTATGAAAACATTCTGGGAAAAGGAGAAAATGCTTGAAAATGATTGTCAGTATTTTCTCATTTTCCCAAAGTGTTTTCAGGAGCCTTCTTTCACAGTGTCCTTAAAACAAGAGATGTTTTGGTTAAAGAGCTATGAGCCATGCTCTTGCAAAAAGGCACTTAATGTGTCCCCGTGATGTATCGCACCAGGCAAGTCACAACAGTATTATACATGCTTGAGATCCATTTTGTATAGCAGCCTACTGAATCACAAAGTACACTGGCCCTTAGACATGCAGAAAATTGACCAAAAGCACACAGAATTGGCTCAGGTCAGCCTACGTGGATTGGGCTGGCTGACCTAGGTCGATACTTTTCCAGATGCATTAAGCCCCCTTTTTACAGAGCATAGCTCATCTATTTTCCAAAATAAACTTTTCGTATACGGTATAACACCTTTCAAGTATTTTCTGGTCTGGAAAACAATATAAAGTAAACATTACTAGAAATAATATCCTGCACTACTCACATGGACCAACTGAGTATCAAAGGACAGGAGTATTTCAGAGGCAACTTCATCACCTCTTAAAGCAGCATGGTGGAGGGCTGTCAAACCGTAGCTATCTTTTTTCCTAAGGCTGCCTGGATGTCTGTCCACTATCGCTTTAATCACACTTTTCTCTTTGGACTTTAAAGGACTGACACACTAAAATTTATAAACAATGAATTGCATTAAAGGTACATCCTTACAGCCAGAGAGAAAAAACAGTTAAATTTTGATTGACTGTAGACTGGCTCTGAATTTGTCAGCTGAGTCAACATAGAAAAAAATCAGATATATATAGCATAAGGGATAAATATATACATTGGAAATCTTCAGTTATGAAGGCCTCCAGAAAATGAAACGCATTTTCTAGCCGTCATAAACTATGCAACCTTGCAATCATCAGGGGCAACATTTGGCATGAAGATACATGATTATAGTTTGATACAATAAATCAAAACGTTGAAAACACTGGTGTGGCATTTGTCAAGGGAGCCATTGTGTGGAATTAATAATTTGAAAAATAAACAACAGAAATAGTTTCAAAATATTCGCTTGAAAGTCAACCTACTATATAGTCATGCAAAATCCCATAGTGAAGGGTACAATGTTGTGGGACGAACAAGTCCTGGAGTACAAGCTCTTGGACGAATAAGCCCAGGAATGAACTGGTTTTGGGACGAACAAGCACGGTATGTGTGTATCATTACGCCACTATAGACGGCCATAGCGGATTAAGCTATTTTCGGTAAAACGGAAGTATTTCCATGATTGACGGCCTAATCAAATTTATTGTAATACGCCATTTTCATTTTCAAATCTGAGTGTAGTCGAAACACTTAACTGTCAGAAAAATTGATCTTAATTGGGTTTACTTCCTTTGGTTTTGCACAAACTATGATACATGATTTTCAAAATGCCGTATTGAACACATAGTGGCACTGTCTTCGACAAATGCCACAAAAATGGAGTGGGTTAAAAACTGGCTGCAAACAGGTATACATGTACCTGTAAGACTTTACCAAACAATCCCATGTTTTAAATATATGTATCTTGTGGAAAAGATTTTCGAAAACATTGCGAAGAAAAGAAGAAGATGCTGGTGACCAGCATTTTCTCTGTCCCCAAAATGATTTTTTACCCTGTTAACTCTTTACCAAACGACAAATATTTGGACTGGACGGAATTCAGTGCATTTGCAGACGACAAATTAAATGTTGCAAAAATGATGACTTCTGTCTCTGATGGGGTAGAAAACATTTTGGGAAAAGGAGAAAATGCTGGTTACCAGCATTTTCTCCTTTTCCCAAAATGTTTTCAAAAGTCTTCTCGTTTAAGGTCGTTAAAAGTCGGGATTGTGTGGTAAAGTGTTAAAGACAAGTGCCATTATTTAACCCTTTACCACACAATGCCGCCTTTTGATGCCCCTGGAAAAGAAGCCTTTTGAAAACATTGTGGGAAAAGGAGAAAATGCTGGTAACCAGCATTTTCTCCTTTTCCCACAATGTTTTCTACCCTATCAAAGACAAATTCCATCATTTGAACCCCATTTAAATTGTCGTCGGCAAATGCTTTCAATTTGGACAAGACTAAAATTTTGTCGTCTGGTAAAGGGTTAAGCCACATTCAAATTGTCATCTGCTAATGCTTTCAATTTGAACAAGTGTAATATCGTGTCATCTGGCATAGAACTAACCCTTTACCACATGACAAAATTTTAGACCTGTCCAAACCCAAAGCATAATGCTGATGCAAAATTAAATGTGGCTAAAAGTGCAGAAGTTGTCTTTGATACGGTAGAAAGCATTGTGGGAAAAGGAGAAAATGCTTGTCATTTTTGAGCCAAAATATTTCACAGAATATATTTAGACAATGTAGATCAACAATGGGGCCTGATGTCTGTTTCATGTCTGACTTTTATTTGAACCATGCTCTGGCAAAAGGGGGCTTAATGCATCTGTGTTATGCATGGTACCTAGCAAGTCATTACATTATTATGGATCCATATAATCCACTGTGTCTGAAAATCGGCAGAGTCATGAGGTACACTTGTCCTTTAACATGTAGAAAATTGACCAAAAGCAAAAAGCTTTCATCCAGGTCAGCCTGTAGGGATTGTGCTGGCTGACTTGGGTCGATGCTTTTTGCAGATGCATTTAGGCCCCTTGTCACAGAGCATGACCCATTTATAATCGTACTGAGAATGAAAGATGGGGATTACTTTTTCACAGACCAACAATATCCAAGAAACATACACACAGACAATACAATCATGAAAACAGTTTACCACAGAAACTTCATAAAAACATGGATGATTCTACCAACCATTTCTAAAATGATGATTTCTGTCTTTCATTCCGTAGAAAACATTGTTGGAAAATAAGAAAATGCTTGTAACCAGCATTTTTTCCATTTCGCACAGTGTCTTCAAAAGGCCACTTCTTTCGGGTTGTTAAAACTTGGGATTGTGTGGTAAAGGGTTAAGGAAATGCTAGCAGGATACCAGTTTATTGAATAAAGTTTCTACAGTATTTGAGTTTCTCTGATCAATGTAGGTAAAGTGCAAAACAAGAGCACCACATGCCAGTGCCAACTCTTGGCTGTGGTTGCTTGATTTACAAAATTTTAAGTAAAAAAAAAGAGAACACACCATTTGCCTCAATCAGGTATCCAACCCACAACCACCAGGTCAAGAGTTAGATATGCTAACCACTGAGCTACCCAGCTGGGCTCATTTTTACTAGTTTTTCAAAAATAAGCCTTTGTGATGAAGTGTAAACTCTCTACCAAATGATAAAATTCTTTATTTGTCTGAATCCAAAGCGTTTGTGTACAACAAATAAATTTTGGCTGCAGTGGTAATATTTGTCTTTGACAGAGTAGAAAAACATTGTAGAAAAAGGAGCAAATGCTGGTTACCTGCATGTTCTCAATTTTCCTTGACGTTTTCTAAAACTTTTTCCATTACAGTTGTTAAGACTTGGATTGTTTTGTAAAAGGATAAGGACTAAAAGTGGTTGACAAGGTGAAAGTTATATTGGGGGAAAACACCAACACACCAAAGTTAGCTTCCACATTGGGACAAAAAGGTTCTCAGAAACATGGGTAGGTTCATACCTTCGACTTTCTCTGGAATGTGTTGTAGAGGAGGGCAAATTAACATTTGCAATGTTTAGCCTAACATATAATAATTCTTACAAATGACATTTTGAAAAGTACAGTCAAACCTGTATTAACCCTTTACCACACAATCCCAAGCTTTAACAACCCTGAAGAAAGAAGGCTTTTGAAAAGATAGTGAGAAAAGAAGAAAATGCTAGTAACCAACATTTTCTCCTTTTCCCACAATGTTTTCTAGCTTATCAGAGTCTGGAAAAAAGTTAATCCTTTGACATACAAGAACTTAGTGGATTTCAGACCCATTAACCCCTAACCAAACGACAAAAATCTGGACTCAACCAAACTGACAGCATTTTATGAAAAAAATTAGTATGGCTCAAATGTTTATGCTTGCCACTAAAAGGGTAGACAACATTGTAGGAAAAAGGTGACAATGCCAGTTACCAGCATTTTCTCGTTTCCCCACAATATTTGCAAAAACCTTCTTCTTCAGGGTTTTGTAAAACTCGGGATTGTGTTGAAAACGATTAAAGCTATTACATATATAGCAAAGAACAAGTCTTTGAATATTTGTTTGTGTGGTTTTTAACCCTTTCCCAAACGACAAATTTTGGACTGGTCCAAATTGAAAGAGTTTGCAGACGACAATTTTAAATTTGATGAAAATGGCAGAAAGGTCTCAAAAAGGGTAGAAAACACTGTGGGAAAAGGAGAAATTGCTCGTTACTGGCAATTTCTCCTTTTCCCACAGTGTTTTCAAAAGACTTGTACTGCAGACACGTGAAAGCCAGGGTTTGTTTGGGAAAGGGTTAAAGCTATTACATATATAGCATAGAACAAATCTTTGAATATTTGTTTGTGTGGTGTTTAACCCTTTCCCAAACAAGCCCTGGTTTTCACGTGTCTGCAGTACAAGTCTTTTGAAAACACTGTGGGAAAAGGAGGAATTGCTCGTAACAAGCAATTTCTCTTTTTCCCACAGTGTTTTCTACCCTTTTTGAGACCTTTCTGCCATTTTCATCAAATTTAAAATTGTCGTCTGCAAACTCTTTCAATTTGGACCAGTCCAAAATTTGTCGTTTGGGAAGGGGTTAAAGCTGTTTTCAACTTTATTTCAGTTATATTCTGGCAGCAAGTGCACATATCCATACATTCCTGGAGTTTCATTTACCAGAACTATGCAAAACATTCACTCCAAGGCCCAAGCCAGTAGCTAATTTTTCACATAAACATAGACAAAAACATTGTACACCTCTGAAACAGCAACCTTCGAAGGGAGTTCAATGATACTCATGTGAGACAAGAAGAGATTGCTCATTCTCCCACCAAGTTTTCAAAAGCTATCAACTGCACAGATGGAAAACAATGTATCTTTTTTTTTTAAAAAAGCTTACAACTTAACTTAGAATTAAACTTGCATGCACCATCCATCTGTTATCCATTCATAAATTTAACCCTTTACTGCACAATAAAATTTCAAATTTTAGTTCAAGATTTGAAAGCATTTGCACGCTGTGACGAATGAAATGAGGATCAAACGATGCAGTCTTGAAAGGGTAGAAAACATCATGGGAAATGGAGGAAATGCTGGTTTTCAGCATTTTCCAGCATTTTCTCCTTTTCCCCACAATTTTTTTAAAAGCCTTCTTTCACAGGGTCGTTAAAAATCAGGATTGTGTGGTAAAGGGTTAACAGCTTGTCAGAATTCTAAGTAAATATCTTCAGTAATAACAGAGATACTATAAAATGTCAAAGTTTTTTGAAAATTCTAAGTTAAAAAAAAGGGGCATAACTATGTCAGAAATATTTTGAATGTTGCCTGCCCCTGTTGTATAGGTTCCCCTTTTGATAGTTTACAACTTGTCAGAGTTTAACTCTTTACCAAACGACAAAATTGTAGACTAGTCCAAACTGAAGGCATTTGGAGATGACAAATTAAATGTGACTTAAAAATTGAAAGTGTTATGGGATGGGTAGAAAACGTTGTGGGAAAAGGAGAAAATGCTGGTTACCAGCATTTTCTACTTTTCCCACAATGTTTTCGAAAGGCTTCCTGTTTAGGTTCGTTAACGGTCAGGATTTTGTGGTAAAGAGTTAAAGTAAATATCTTCAGTAATAACAGCGGTATTATAATATGTCGAAGTTTCTGCACGACCAAAACCACGACGCAGATTATGGCACAAGCAACAACGTTACAACAATACGTTTCATTGAAAACAGCAGAGCTAAAAATCAATTTTTGGTCTAAAAGTTTATGACCATAATTTGAGAAAAAAAAAAACCCTTATATAATCTTACTGGTCTATCAGTTGATTGAGGGGATTCTGGGTCCTCAGCGTTTGGATCTCCATACAGATCAAACTTGGATTTCTTTCCTTTCTTTCTCTTTCGCTTGATTCTACAGGCATAGTGCAGTGGTGTGAGACCGTCATCATCTTGAGCATTAGCATCTGTAAGAATTAATCAATAGAGAAACTGGATCGTTTTTAACCCTTAATCTTTTACAACACAAGCATGAATTTTAACAACCCTGAGGAAGAAAGCTTTTGAAAACTTTATGGGAAAAGGAGAAAATGCTGGTAACCAGCATTTTCTTTTTTTCCCATAATGCTTTCTACCTTATGATTGACAAATTTAATGTTTTGAGTTACATTTAAATTATCATCTGCAAATGCTTTCAATTTGGACAAGTTTTGTCGTTTGGTAAAGAGTTAACCCTTTCCCAAATGAAATATTTTAGACTCCTCCAGATTAAAAACATTCTGCAAATGACAATTTCAAGATTGGTACAAATGAGAATAAGTTCGATGAGAAGGTTAAAAAACTTGTGGGAAAAGAAGAATATGCTGGTTACCTTTCCCCTCATTGTTTTCAAAACCCTTCCTGCTCAGGACCATTTAAACTCAGGATTGTGGGATTGTCTGGTAAAGGGTTAACAAAAAATTCTGGGTTTTAACAAGAGCAAAGCTTTTGAAAACATTGTGGGAAAAGGAGATAATGCTGGAAAAACTTAAATTCATGTGAAATATCTCTATTTACAAAAATGTTTTCAAAGTGGCCTGCTACAACTTTGTCTCAGGATATAATGAGTTAACTCCTTATAATGAGTTAACTCCTTAATACCAAACGACAAAATTTTGGACAAGACCAAATTGAAAGCATTTGCAGACAACAAATTGAAAATTGCTACACTGATGATTTTTCTCTTTGATAGGGTAGAAAACATTGTGGGAAAAGGAGAAAATGCCGGTAATGCCAGCAATTTCTCCTTTTCCCACAATGTTTTCAAAAGCTTTCTTCCATGGGGGTCGTTAAAAATTGGGATTGTGTGGTACAGGATTAAAGATGCATTGACCTTTTTTCAAACAAACCTAGTTTTGATGACACTGAGGGAGAAGACTTGTGAAAATATTGCAGAAATAGCAGAAAATGCAGGTAACCAGCATTTTCCCCTATTCCCATAGTGTTTTCTCCTTTTCTAAGGCAAAAATAATCTTATGAGCTACATTGTGCAATTAATTTGTTGTCTGCAAATGCTTAAATTTGGTGAAATCTAAAATGTGGGTGCATGCTCGAAAGGTTAACTACATCAGAGTCAAAATGGATAATTTGTAAATATCTCTATCCTATATAGATTTTTAACTTTGAAGCAATTTAAAGTATTAACCCTCTACCACACAATCCGGAGTTTTAACGACCCTGAAAAAAGAAGCTTTTGGTAAACAGCATTTTCTCCTTTTCCCACAATGTTTTCTTCTTTGTCAAAAAGAGATCTCATCACTTAACCCTTTCCCACAAAATCCCAAATTTTAAAGACTCCAAGGTAGAAGCCTTTCAAAAACATTGTGGGAAAAGGAGAAAATGCTGTTAACCAGCATTTTCTCCTTTCCAACAATTTTTTCTATCCTACTAAAGACAAGTTTCTTCGTTTAAGCCACATTTAAATTGTCCACTGCAAATGCTTTGAATTTGGACAAGTCTCCACTTTCGTCGTGTGGTAAAGAGTTAACCCTTTACCACATGACAAATTTTCAGCCTTGTCCAATTTGAAAGCATCTGCAGACGACAAAATAAATGTTACTCAAAACTTGAAATTTGTTTTAGGAAGGGAAGAAAACATTGTGGGAAAAGGAGAAAATGCTGGTTACCAGAATTTTCTCTTTTTCCCACAGTGTCTTCAAAAGCTTTCTTTTTCAGGGTCGTTAAAAGTCGGGATTGTGTGGTAAGGGGTTAAGCCAAGTTTAGTTTCTCCTCTACAAATACTTTCAATATGGATGTGTCTAATATGTTGTTGTGTAGTAAAGGGTTAACTCTTGACCACAAGAGATAAATTTATACTTTTCCAAACTGAAAGCATTTGAAGACAACAATTTAAATTTGACTCAAATGATGAAATTTGTCTTTGATTCGGTAGAAAACATTGTGGGAAAAGGAGAAAATGCTGGTTACCAGCATTTTCTCCTTTTCAACAATGTTTTCAAGGACTTCTTCTCCAGGGTTGTTAAAACTTGAGTGGTAAAGGATTAAAGTACTTTTCTTCGTACCTGCAGAATTTTCTAACAACAGTTTCACAACATCGTAATGGTTGTATCGTGCTGCGAAGTGCAGTGGTGTCAAGTTTTCATCGTCGGTACAATTAACATCCTCAACTTTGTTGACAATGATCTTTCTGATTTCTTCCAAACACCCATTCCTTGCACACTGAAATATGCAAAGGATGCATAATAATTAAAGCGTATAATTCAAACGTTAAATCATAGGCTTTTTTAAATTTTAGAATTATCTGAACTGAAAACATTTGCAGATGACAAATTAAAAGTGGCTCAAATGATTGGATTTGTTCTTTGAGAGGTAAGAGAATGTTGTGTGAAATTGGGAAAAATGCTGGTGACCAGCATTTTCTCCTGTTTCAACAATATTTTCAAAGGCTTTCTTTCTTTCCCATTAAAACTTAGGGTTGTAAGGTGAAACTTTAAAGATACATCTATACTCCTTTTCAGCCTGCTTTTGACCCATTTTATCTTTACTTTATCAAACCATAATCATTGTGGTATCTTCATGCAAAATGATGCCTCTGACGGTTGCAAGGTTTCATGGATTATGACCGAAAGAAAATGCATTCAATTTTCTGGAAGCCATCAAAGAAATCACTATAATTGTGACGTTTTCAGTATTAAATTGAAGATTTCCAGTACATGTATTTATCCCATACACCATATACATGTATATTGGTAATTTATCAACAGCTAACTAAATTCCAAACCATCCTACAGTCTATCAAATTTTAACAGTGTTTTTTATCTCTGGCTGTAAGGCTGTATCTTTCAATGATTCAAAACAACAATATCAGTCAATAGTGAAGATCTGGGCCCAACCATCCATTTTCAATTTCATTCTAAGTCTAACTTAGATTTAGAGAGTAAAACAATTGTTAATTGGCTAAACCATTTGTTTAACCCTTTCCCAAACAACAAATTTTAAACCATTCCAAATTGAAAGCATCTGCAAACAACAAATTTTAAAGTAATAGAAATGAACTTAAGTCTTTTGATAGAGTGGAAAACAATGTGGGAAAAGGAGAACTGCTGGTTACTAGCATTTTCTCCTTTTCCCTCAATGTTTTGAAAAGGCCTCTTCCTTTGGATGATGAAAATATGGGATTGTTTGGTAAAAGCTTAAGCCAGTTGGAGATTGAGTTACTTTCAAATTTAGAAAATTCAAGAGAATTCGAATACGAATGTACCCAGACGACAGAAATTTAACAGCATTTCATGAAGATACATGTACAGTACTGTATATCAAAAATTGCTCAAACGATTTGCATTTTAAAGAGTAGAAAATATTGCAGAAAAGGGAGAAATTGATAACTAGTATTTTCCCCTTCACCAACCATGTTTTCTGTCTTTTCACATACAAATCTCACCATTTGTCTTCTGCAAATTCTTTCGACAAAGATGGGTCCACATTTATTTGAGCTATGCTCTGGTGAAAGGGGGCTTAATGCATCTCCATGATGCATTGTACCAAGCAAGTCATCACTTAACCCTTTCCCAAACGACAAATTTTGGACTGGTCCAAATTCAAAGAGTTTGCAGACGACAATTTTAAATTTGATGAAAATGGCAGAAGGTTCTCAAAAAGGGTAGAAAGCACTGTGGGAAAAGGAGAAATTGCTCATTACGAGCAATTTCTCCTTTTCCCACAGTGTTTTCAAAAGATTTGTACTGCAGACACGTGAAAACCAGGGCTTGTTTCGGAACGGGTTAATCATGGATCTGTAAAATCCATTTAGCCTAACCATTGACTGGATTTGGCAGGATATATGTCTTTTGACATGCAGAAAATTTGCATATAGCAAAAGGCTGCGAGGCATGTCAACTTGCACGGAATGCACATGCTGACATGGGTCGATACTTTTGGCAGATGCATAAAGCCCTGTTTTTACAGAGCATGACTCTTTTTTATAGTGAATGATTATTTCTATAAAATGACAAAAAATTGTACTCAACCAAACTGAAAGCATTTGCAGGCAACATCTTCAATGAAGCTCGAATGATTATTTATGTCTTTGGTAGGGTTGAAAACACTGCGGGAAAAGGACAAACTGCCGGTTACTAGCAATTTTCCCTTTTCCCACATTTTTAAAAGCCTTCTTCTTCAAGGTCATTAAAACTTGGGATTGTGTGGCAAAGGTCTAAACAGGCTTAATGTATACTAATTTTTTTTTTATCAGTAGACAGAATATTCAGATCAACATACAAAAAATGGAAATTTCTGAAAGATTCACTCTTACAGCCACAGAGAATAAAACGCTGTAAACCTCATAGACTGTAGAATGATTCAAAGTTAAGTCAGCTGTGTAAGCATACAAAAATTACCGATATATATGGTGTAAGGAATGAATACATATATCCGAAATCTTTGATTTAAAACTAGGTACTTCACAACAGTGATTTCTTTGATGGCCTAAAGAAAAAGAAATGTATTTTCTATCAGTGGTAATCTTTGCAACTGTTAGGGGCAGATTTGCCATGAAGATACAACAATAATTATAGTTTGATAAAATGAAGATGAAATAGGATTAAAAACTGGCTGAAAACAAGTAAAGATGTATCTATAAGCATAATCATTTCGTAAGTTCATACCTGAAATATCGAAAGCTCCTGGGTAATTTCTGGTGCTACTTCTGCTTCTCTGAAACTGACGAGGTGTGGAAGATCTTTGCTTTTACATGGGGATACATTGTTCATTTGCATCGCATCATCATCACTGTACTTCTGCAATAAAGATAAACAAAATGTTTGATTCGCTGAAGCATTAAGCTTTTAACTCTTAGCCAAATGATGAAATTTTATACTGGTCCAAACTGAAAGAATTTGCAGACAACAAATTAAAAGTGGCCAAAATGATAAAATTTGTTCTTGATAGAAAAGAAAACATTGTGGGAAAAGGAGAAAATGCTGGTTACCAGCATTTTTTCCTTTTCCCAAATGTTATCAAGAGCCTTCTTCCCTAGGGTTGTTAAAACTTGGAACGGTGTGGTAAAGGGTTAAATGGGGTCCTACATTGCTCAGAGGTGAATGTGTAGGATCTGAAACCTAGAGGTTCTGGGTATGATCCTCACTTGAGAAACTGGGTTTTGTGCAGGAGTATCTTTGGGACTGATACTTCAGAGCTCCAGCTTGGTACTGATTATGGTTTACTGATATTTGTTTTACACTGTTTGAGAAACAAGTTCTTGCAACTTATGCTAATCTCTCTCAATTCTGTTTCCTGGAAACTACATCAGTACTCATGCTGAAGGCGAGGGCCAATGATCAGATCCAAAATTGACACCCACTCCCTGGTATCCAACTCGAGACCTTATGGTTTCGAGACCGATGCTCTACCTCACAACCATGGACACCACAAGGTACTGGTTAACCCAGAACACACGTAAATAAGTGAGCTGTCACCGCCATATGACTGAAATAGCAATGATAGCTGGCTAAAACTAAACTGAACATAAATGACAATTATGATACATGTTATAATAAAGTTTTTATATAAAGTAACTGGTAGTGTTAAACCTTTGGCTGCTAAGCACGACTTGCGGACCTTTTGCGGACAGGGTAGATCAAGATCAGACTGCAGAAAACATGCAGTCTGATCTTGGGTCAACACTGTCCGATAAGGAGATATTTCCCCAATCGTCATGACTTTGAAATAACAACATTCTGGTTCTTACCATCGGCTTTAAAGCTTCATTTAATGCTTTACCACACAAAAATGTAGCCGTGTCCAAATTGAAAGCATTTGCAGACGACAATTTCGATGTGGCTATAATGATGGAATTTGCCTTTGATAGGGAAGAAAACATAGTGGGAATAGGAGAAAATGCTGGTTACCAGCATTTTCTCCTTTTCCTACAATGTTTTCAAAAGACCTCTGTCCTCAGGGTCGTTGAAAATCGGGATTGTGTGGTAAAGAGTTAAGTTATTTGCCAGGATAGGAGTTAACATTATTTTCTCATAACCCTTTCACTGAAAAATATATTAATCCATTAGCAAATGACAAAATTTGGGACTGGACCACATTAAAAGCATTTGCAGACAACATATTAAATGTTGCTCAAATGATAATTCCAGTCTTTGATAGGTAGAAAACTGTGGGAAACCAGCATTTTCTCCTTTTCCCACAATGTTTTCAAAAGCTTTCTCTGTCAGGATTGTTAAAACTTAGGATTTAAAGAGTTAAATAAAACAGTTGGAAAAACTAAGACAAAATTCACACAACCATTAATACCACGAAGTTTTTTATCTTTCGTTTCTGTCTGTTAAACTCCATGCTGCATGAAAAATGACAGCTTTTTAAAATTTACAGAGAAATCAAAGAGAATGCGTAATTTTATGGTTCTATAAATCATCAAACCTTTACCAAATAATCCTGTGTTTAAAACACCCCTAGGAAAAAGACTTTTGAAAACTTTGTGGGAAAAGGAGAAAATGCTGGTACCCAGCATTTTCTCCTTTTCCCACAATGTTTTCTACCCTGTCAAGGGTAAATCCTATAATTTTAACCACAGTTATATTGTTCTCTACAAATGCTTTTGGTTATGGACAAGTCTAAAATTTTCTGGTGTGGTAAAGTGACAACTCTACTAAAGGATAAAATCTTAGACTTGTCCAAATAGAAAGCAATTACAGACAACAAATTATATGAACCAGTAACTGAAATGATGATGATAGTCTGTGAAAGTGTAGAAAACCTTGCGGGAAAAGGAGAAAATTCTTGTAACTAATATTTGCTCCTTTTCCCACAAGGTTTTCAAAAGGCTATTTTCTAAGGGTTGTTAAAACTTGGGATTGCTTGGCAAAGAGTTGCACTCTTTACCACACAATCCCAAGTTTTAACGACCCTACGGCAGGAGTCTTTGGAAAACATTGTGGGAAAAGGAAAAAAATCCTAGTAACCTGCATTTTTTCCTTTTTCCACAATGTTTTCTACCCATTTAAAGACAAGTTTCATCATATGAGCCACTTTTCATTTGTCGTCTGCAAATGCTTTGAATTTGGACAAGTCTACAATTTTTTTTTGTTATGTGGTAAAGTGTTGAAAAGCCATGCACAACACTGCTTCTCTATTATTTACAATGGCAGTTCAGCTGGTTTCTGCTCTTCAACTATTTGCTATTTAAATTAGTAGTAGGTTTGGTTGAGTTGTCAGTATCAATATTATACATGCATTTAACTCTTTACCACACAACAAAAATTTAGAACTTTGAAAAATTGAAAAAATTTGCAGATGACAATTTGAATGTGCCTTAAATGATGGAATTTGTCTGTAGTTGAGGAAATTAATCAATCCTAAATGTAAAAACTTAAAAAACAGTAGAAAATTAACATTTTACCAAAAAAAGTTGTGCATTTTAAAACCCTGAGGAGAAAGGTTGTTGAAAACCTTGAGGCAAAAGAAGAAAATGCTGGTAACCAGCTTTCTATCTTTTTCCCCCACAGTGTTTTCATTCCTAGGTTTCAAATTATATTGGGTGCTAATTAACCCTTTTCCAAATATACTGAGTTTTAGCCACCCTGAAGAAGATGGTTTTTTAAAACATTGTGGGAAAAGGGAAAATGCTGATAAACAGCATTTTCCCCTTTTCACACAGTGTTTTCTTCCCTGTAGACGTGCAATTCCATTACTTGAGTCACATTCAATGCATCGTCTGCAAAGGCTTCCAATTTTGAAAAGTCTTAACCCTTTAAGCACTGGAACCGACCTAAGTTCTTTTTTTTTTTGTGGACAGTGTAGATCAAGATCAGACTGAATAGAATGTGCAGCTGGTCTACACCTTCTGCTACTTATATTACATATTCTGTCCAAAACTACCTTGAAGTAACAATATTTTTAGCTATTTTTCCTGATGGAACAGGTCCATTTCATTTATTCAGAGCTGTAAGGGCTAAGGTTTGTAGTTTCACCCTTTGCCACACAATCACGACTTTTAACGACCCTGAGAGAGAAGCCTTTTGAAAACATTGTAGGAAAAGGAGAAAATGCTGGTAACCAGCATTTTCTCCTTTTCCCACAATGTTTTCTACCCTTTCCAAAACAAATTTTAATTTTTGAGTCACATTTATCTTGTTGTCTACAAATGCTTTCAATTCGAACTAGTCTAAAATTTTGTTGTTTGGTAAAGAGTTAATAGAGTTTAGATAAAACAGCTCAAACCATGGGCAACTGCACTATTTTGACAAAACTCTACATACACTGCCCCTCCCACTGACCTATCCAAAATTCTTTCACAGGACTGATGATGGTCATGGCAACAGGATTTATTCCTCTCTAACTGCAAAATATGGCTTCAACCTTATCTATGTGGAAAAGTAGCCAGTGGTTTTGAAAGAGTGGTTAGCATATCGGTATTGTGGTAAGAACTCATGAAAACAATGTATGAATAGATGCACTAGCTGCCGTGATATAACCTACCAAAATAATAGTATTATCCATTAAACAAGAGGGCCCATTGGCCCTAAAGTGCTCACCTGAGTAAAGTCATCTAGGTTTGATAACACTGAACTGATCCTGGTTGTGATGATGTAAAACACATGAGTGTTAGAGACCTACTTTTTTTACCAACATGACCTATTTTTAAAATTGTCAGAGATAATATCAAGACAAAAATTATGAGCAAGTTTCATGAGTACTGAATTGAACATGTTGCCTCTAGCATGCACGTAAGGTTTTCCTAAGATTTGTCCCAGTGACCTACTTTTTGACCCGATCTGACCCAGTTTTGAAGTTGTCTAATATATCATGAAGACAAATATTCTGAATAATTTTCATGAGTATTGAGTTTGAAATCTGGCCTCTTGAGTGCACACAAGGTTTTTCTAAGATTGTCCCAGTAACCTACCTTTGAGCCTAACGTGACCCAAGTTTGAATTTTATTATGGATGTAACCAAGGCAAACCTTTCTGACCAAGATTCAGGAGTATCAGACTAAAAATGTGGCCTTGACAGTGCACATATGGTTTTCCTAAGATTTGTCCCAGTGACCCAATTTTTGACTTATTGTGACCCAATTTCAAACATGTCCAAGATATCATCAAGAAAAAGATTCTGACCAAGTTTCATGAGCATCAGACTGAAATTCTGGCCTCTAGAGGGCATACAAGGTTTTTCTAAGAGTTGCCCAGTGACATACTTTTTAACCTGACCCAATTTCAACTCTGTCTAAGATATCATCAAGACAAACATTCTGACCAACTATCATGGGTATAAAATTGAAAATGTGGCTTCAAGAGTGCACACAAGGTAATTAACCAATGCCAGCTGTCAATCAAAAAAATCAATAAGCCAATCAGCGATCGGTATTTTTCCATCCAGAGCGGAAGCCGTCTTGCTGTTATAAAACCTAGACATTCTGAATCATTAGGAGTTATAACTATATATAAATGTATAGTATATTTATGAGAAAAAACTGATGAATAACTTTAAACTTGATATCCATTATTAATCTTTACGACTGCAATTTCAAGATGCAGAGTTACACCAGGTAAAACTATTGTTGCAGAAGACAATTTCAGATTTAAAAGGAGAAAAATAAATGAATACTTCTTGTTAACATGCATAAATTTTCCAGAATTTCAATCTTGGCAACAGATTCCTGTTTCTTTACTAAAAGAAATGTATAGATAATATTTTAGACAACTGATTGGATTTTATCATGTTCAGTTATTTATTTCCTTTACCTTATTTTTCATTTAAATATATACTCGGTAATTCATTTTCTTACCAAATTGAGTTGACTTGTTACTTTGAATGCTGGTTACATCTCTTTTGTTGAATCTTTTCCCCCCCTCGCAAATTATCCTTAAATAAAATTTGAGTCGACGAAATTCGGGTAAAAATGCTTTTCATATAGTCTTCATAGAAGTCAAACCTAAACAGCGCCCCCCCCTTTTAAAGTAAATGCAATGTAGGCACAGTTTTGACTTTGTTTAAATTAAAAATAAATGCCATCTTCATCCATCAGTAAACCATTAAAAACATTGTTCCCATTGGTCTCTGTATTTTAACATATCTATGAATGCAAACTTAAAGCCTGTTAAATTAAAGACGACATGCCACCCTATATATATCACCATCTTTCCCCTCCCTTTATTTTCAATCTTTTAATCTCCCTTAAACTATTATTTATTTATCGAAAATCAATTAGGTACCAATCAAGCGGTTTTCGTTTGATTTGTTGTACATGTTGCCACTTTTTACGCAAAATGTGGAGTAAGGGTATTCCTTTGATATCGGTATACCACCCCAAAAGCGTCTGGTACTGTCCTACTTGTAAAATTACACACACGTGTCATATCAGTTTGACTCTTTGTGACCGTCTATAACCCCTTTCAACGATTATTAGTGTTTGAAATTTGGATTATACATGTTCAATGTGTAAGTCAATTTATTTTTCTATTACTCTTACAGCATAATATTTACTGGCGAATGCTTAGAAATATATTCATGTTTTTATTCTTTTTATTCTTCTCCTCGGGTTTTTCCCTCAAACTTGAAAAAATCAATTTGGTAAACCTATGATTTGTTAATGTATTTTCTAATTTCAATTTAAACATCTGGTAATCATATTGCCCTGTTAAAATCATGTATATTTCATTTGGTAATGTAAAAGTCTTGCAATTTGTGGTGAAATTATTGAAGCATATGTCACAGACTAAGTAATGGAAAAATCTCTGTGACTTTGAAAAATCTTATTTTTGTCCAGGTAAAAGATGAATTGCATTTGAAGACCAATGACTTTAAGAAATATTTAGGAAGCACCAGTTACATGTACATGTATTGTACCTACATTATCAAACGTAAGTGGCGTAAGAGGTGTAAGTCAACTGACTTCGAAATAAACAGTCTCTATTTCAATTTTCACCTATAAAACTTCGAAAAACCTAAATCCAAAAGATGTAACTACCTTTTCTCAAATTGTTCCCATGCTTATTTTATCTTGAACAATCATTTCGTGTTAAAGTATCTTCTGGTAACTTGCATTATGTCTCCTAGCTAAACCCCCGTGTCTGGGTAATGTTTGTCTAGGTTTTTAGATTCGCGGGTCACGTGACATCAGTGGAAGGAGTGATCTATCGTCTGTCGTTTGGTTAATTGTTGACAAATGCACAATGCAGGACAGACACAGCACTATCACAAAAGCTGACCTTGAGCACGTTGTGCTCAGGTGAGCTAACAAACAAATATACCATAAAACACCTACACATACTGTAGCAAAATGCAACATAAAATATAAATGGCTTATCTATGCACTTTGGCATTTTTATTGCACTATTTAAACCCCTACTGAACAAACAAAACTTTTTTCCTCCTGATGTTAATACTGTAGAAAAACATTCTGAGAAAAGGAGCAATTGCTTGTAAAAAACCATTGCTTCTTTAACCCCTTTACCACACAATCCCAAGTTTTAACATCCCTGAGGAGGAAACTGTTTAAAACATAATGGGAAAATGAGAAAATGCTGGTAACCACAGTGTTTTTACCCTATCAAAGATAAATTTCATCATTTGAGTCGTATTTGAGTTGTCATCTGCAAATACTTTCAATCTGGGCAAGTCTACATTTTTCTCATATGGAAAAGGGTTAACACAATATTCTCAAATCTTTTGTGAAAAATTAGCTTTTTGTCTTTTAAAGTTTGTCTGTTGTATGACTTGTAATAAATTTTAGTCGCCTGTTTTAGCAACCCTGCGGAAAAAAAAAAGCCTCTGCAAACCTTGTGGGAAAAGGAGAAATGCTGGAAACAGGCATCTTTCCTTTTTCCACAAGGCTTTCTAACCTTAGTCATTTCATTCAATCCTTTACCACACAATCTAATGTTTTAATGACCCTGACACAAAAAGTATTTGAAAACATATTGGGAAAAGGCAAATGCTTACAATTTGGACAAATTGAAAATTTTGTTGTACTGTAATAAGCCTTTATCACACAATCCTGAGTTTTAACAACCCTTAAAAAGAAGGCTTTAGAAAACATTGTGAGAATAGGAAAAAATGCTTGTAACCAGCATTTTCTCCTTTTCCCATAATGTTTCCTACCCTGTTAAAGAAAGATTTCGTACCTTGTGCAACTATTAATTTGTCATCTGCAAATGCTTTCAGTTTGGACCAATCTAAAATGTTGTCATTTGGTAAAGAGTTTTAGCATGCCTGCTGTACATACATGATAAAATCTGATAAATAGCTTGTATGTCTTGATCCTGTCTACCATCACTCTTGTATAAAACTTGTATAAAACATAAGCATCTCAGAAAACCTTTTTATCTTGCAATAATTCATGAGCAATTTTTCTTTTTTGCCCAAATGTCTTCAGGAGTGGTCAGTATTCTGTATTCTGGTAATCATAATATGAGCCATGCTCTGTGAAAAGAAGGCTTAATGTATCTGCAAAAAGTATCGATAGAGGTCAGCCTGCACAGTCCGCGCAGGCTGAAGTTGGCCGAAATTTTTTGCTTTTTGTAAATTTTCTGCATGTCCAAGGACCATTCTACTTCAGCATTCAGTCAGTTTCTTGACAAACTGGATTTCATACATCCATAATTATGTGATGAAAGCTTGGTATCACAGAAATGTATTAGACTCCCTGTTGTCAGAGCATGGCTTATACATGGCGTGTAACACACGAAAAGAGGCCTTCGGACAATTGCGTAAAGTGTTGTTCCAGATTAGCCTGTGCAGTCCGTGCAGGCAAATCCGGAACAGCACTTTACGACAACATAAGATTTTTTCATACAGTAGACTTTTGTGAAAAAGAAAATCGCACAAAAACGGGAGGTGACGTCTCGGATTAGTCACAGACTGCACAGGCTGATCTGGGACGACACAGTTTTACGCATATGTCTGAAGGGCCCTTTTCGTGTGTTGCACACCATATAATCTATAACCACCTTCAGAAGACTTTTATGTTTTGTAATAATTTATGCGCATCTTCTCTTTTTGCCCAAATGTCCTCAAGAGTAGACTGTTTCAAGACAAAAGAGGAGATCTTTGCAAGAAGTGACTATTGTAGTTGATGGACCAGTTACTCTCTAAAAGACAAAATTTTAGACTCAGGGACAGTAAAATTATTTGCAGATGACAAGGTAAATGTGGCTGAATTCACTGGATTTATTTTCGAAAGAAAATTTTGTGGAGAAAAGAAGTACAGGTGGTCATCAGCATTTTCTCCTTTTACCTACTGGGTTTTCAAAAGCCTTTTCTGGGTTTGTTTCGCAAAATATTAAAGGCACAATAGTGGCAAAAAAAAACCCACAGATGTTCAAATGCATTTAAATTTAAATTATGCCATTTAAAAGTATGGAAAATGTTGTGAAAATAACAATATACTATTGTGTGATCAGTCCAAGATTAAGTCACTGGCAGAAAAATGAATTCCAAAATCAGGAAAAAAGTAAACAAAAGATAAAGTGACCAGGCAACTTTAACCTAGTTTTGAAATTAATTTATCTGCCAGCTACTAACACTTGGACAGACTGCACAATGACTGATTGTCATCTTCAAAATAATGTCTGTATTTTAAATGGTATGATATAGATTTAAATGCATTTTAAGACTCACTTTGTTTACTTTTGGCAGCTATTGTTACTTTAACTAATCAATAAAACTTCAAAAATTTTACCATATGCTGTGTTTCTTCAAAGTCTGGAGTAGGGTATACCACTGCCATTTTTATATCCTACTAAATCTGTAGCCTTGGGTTGGATCACATAGTCTAGATAAAAAAAATCAGTATAATAAACAGAAATCCTCCTTTTGTCATTGTATTGCTTTAACTCTTTACCAAACGACAAAATTTAGGACTAGTCCAAATTGAAAGCATTTGCAGACAACAAACTAAATGTGACTCAAAAATTGAAGTTTATTTTTCAAAGGGTTGAAAACATTGTGGGAAAAGGAGAAAATGCTGATTACCAGCATTTTATCCTTTTCCCACAATGTTTTCAAAAGTCATCTTCCAAGGGGTCGTTAAATTTCGGGATTGTGTGGTAAAGAGTTAACCCTTTACCACACGATCCCGAGTTTTAACAACCTTATGATAATGCTATGGCCTTTGTGGCTGTGCTATGGGTCAACATTTTCCATATGGATATTTAGCAGTCATAGCCAACTTTTCTTTTATTTCAACACTTGCCTTAAGAAGCGTAAAAAAATTCCAACACTCCGGCTCAGAACATAAAATACAAAACAGAGGGGAAAAAGCAGAAATTTAAAGTTGCACACTTTTGACATTACACAAATGCCCAAAACTACATGATGATTGCACAATTCCACATTTTTTTCAAATGGCCAACAATACAGCAAGCAACAGGGGCTCCATACAATTGACATGTAATCCAGAGCATCTGGGTTTGATCATCACCTGTAGCTGTGTTTTATTGTGAGAATGGCCTTTGGTAAGGCACTTCAGAGCCCCAGCCTAGTACTGGTGAAACAAAGGCGATACCTGAATAAATGAGCTAAAAGCATAATACTGTATAACTGAAAGAGCATAAAATACCATACCTGGTCATAAAGTCATAACTGCTGGACATGAGGGAAAGAAGTAAGGGATAGAAAACGAGTGTCGTGGTATATGGGAAATATACACGAGCGTTAGCGAGTGTATATTTCCCATATATCACGGCACGAGATTTTCTATCTCACTTAGACCACGTGACTATTCGTGCTTTTTATGTCATAATCCAGGAACATGTGCTTATGAGACAAAAGTTTTTTTCTTTTACAAAATGGAAGCATCATTTGATTTGGATTTTGATTTGAATGAGCTATTTAAAGATGATCCTGAAGTTACAGTAACTCAACTTGACAAGTTTCAATTTTTGAGTCAGGTTTATTTTGTCGTCTGCAAATGCTTTGAATTTGGACAAGTCTGAAATTTTGTCGTTTGGTAAAGAGTTAAAAAATTATTTCATTGACATGATTTACTAGATGGTACCCTTTACCTTCACGGATTATATTTTTTGTACCCCCTGAGGGGAATTTAATCAGTATTTGTCAAAATAAAAGGAAAAATTGAGAACTTTAAAATGTTTTGTAATTGTCAAATGAAGTACTGTACCTAATTTCAAAATTGTTTAATTCTTTACCAAACCGTTGTCTGCGCATGTCATACTCTTCGAAGATTCGACCTGTCTTATATGACGCATCACTAGCCCCGAAAGCGCGCAGACTGTTTTAGCAAACGACAAAATAAATGTGACTGAAAAATCCAAATTTCATTTGGGAAGGGTAGAAAACATTGTAGGAAAAGGAGAAAATGCTGGCTAACAGCATTTTCTCCTTTTCCTACAACGTTTTCAAAAGGCTTGTAACTAAGGGTCGTCAAAAGTCGTCATTTTCTGATAAAGGGTTTACCGTGAAGGCTACATTTTGTCTCGACTCGATATTGCAAACAGAAGTCTGAATTCACGTGCAGGATATACTAGCATAGTATATCCAGATATACAACTGCGGGAGTTGTATCTTCGATATATACTATGACAATACTGAACGCTGATTGGTCAGCTCGCTACATACGTGGTCTAATACTGGATCTAATACTGATTGAACTTGGTTGCAAAGTATTGGGTTATTGATTTTAGAGTTTACCATTGACAGTGGATAATCTGTACTATATTCTGTACCATATTTGACCCTTCAAGAGCTGAACTCAACTTTTGTTGGTTTTTGCTGACAGTGTAGATCAAGATCAGACTGCACAGTGCAATCTGATCTTACATCTACACAGTCCACTATTGTGTTCCATATACACTGGCCAAAATGATTTTGAAATAGTGATATTCCTTTAGATTTTTTGTAACAGAAAGGCTTTATCTCTTTAATTAACCCTTTCCCAAACAAGCCCTGGTTTTCACGTGTCTGCAGTGCAAGTCTTTTGAAAACACTGTGGGAAAAGGAGAAATTGCTCGTAACAAGCAATTTCTCCTTTTCCCACAGTGTTTTCTACCCTTTTTGAGACCTTTCTGCCATTTTCATCAAATTTAAAATTGTTGTCTGCAAACTCTTTGAATTTGGACCAGTCCAAAATTTGTCGTTTGGGAAAGGGTTCAGCACTGAGTATTTATCCTTCACCACAAAATCCCAAGTTCTGACAAGCCTGGTGGAGAAGGCTTTTGAAAACATTGTGGGAAAAGGAGAAAATGCTTGTGACCAGCCAGTGTTTGCTACCCTTTCTCAAGACAAGTCACATAAATTGAGCCATGTTTAGTTTGTCACCAGCAAACTGTTTCACATTGGAAGAGTCTCAAATTTTGTATCTGGTAAAATTAACTTATCGTGCTATAATTTTTATGTGACATTGGATGTACTTTCCTTTCAGTGTAGATCTTGGCAGGCTGGCACATAGATGTACACATATGTAATCTGATCTTGGTCTACACTTGGCTATAGGACTAGTAGACTATATCTAGTAGTAATAATCATGCAAATAATTTCAATAAAAGCTGTTTTTTCTTTCATACAGATCTACTCATGAAAATTCATTTGAGAGGTCCATATTGGAGATCAACAATTAGGTCTGGGTTCCAGGTCATAAACTGTGTTCTACATTACATATATACATTTCAAAAGAAAAAACAAGTGAACTTGAATGAATTTGACCTTGACTGTGTACTATTTTTAACGTTGATTTATTTGTAAAAAATGTAAGTCTTATAGTCTACCATTTAACCCATTAATCATTACTACACAAGTTTCAGAATTTTTTATTTATATCCCTGCTGTTAACCCTTTACCAGACGACAAAATTTAAGCCTTGTCCA
The DNA here is from genome assembly GCA_945859785.2 of Tridacna gigas. Lineage (NCBI taxonomy): Eukaryota > Metazoa > Mollusca > Bivalvia > Cardiida > Cardiidae > Tridacna > Tridacna gigas. The sequence goes on along the minus strand of OX244031.2, from coordinate 12,859,686 downwards.
AATTGAAAGCATTTGCAGACGACAACTGCATTGTGGCTCAAATAGTGCAATTCTTCTTTGATAGGGTAGAAAACATTGTGGGAAAAGGAGAAAATGCTGGTTACCAGCATTTTCTCCTTTTCCCACTATGTTTTCAAAAGGCTTCTTCCCCAGGGGCGTCAAAAGGTGGCATTGTGCGGTAAAGGGTTAAAAGCCCTTGCAAATACTAACCCTTTCATACTACACAATCTTGAGCAACTTTTAAGGCCATGGGGAAGATCGCTTTTGAAAATATTGTAGGAAACGGAGAAAATACTGGGAACTGGCATTTTCTCCTTTTCCCACAGCGTTTTTTACCTTTTTAAAGATAGTTTCCAATATTCGAGCCAGTCTAATTTGTTGTCTAAATATTCTTTGGGCAAGTCCAAAATTTAGTTGTTTTTAAAGAGTTGAAGGCCCACTAGTGACCAAAAGAAAACATATCCACAAGTCAAAATAAAAGCCAATTTAAATCCTAACATTTAAAATTATAGGTACTATTTGTCTGATAATGCGTATGATAAAATATCCAGTCGCTGGCAGAAACACAAATTGTAAAACTACAATTAATGTTTCCAACTTCTTAACCCTTTACTGCACAATGGCACCTTTTAACGACCCTGAGAAAGAAACTTTTTGAGAACACTGTGGGAAAAGGAGAAAATGCTGGTAACCAGCATTTTCTCCTTTTCCCACAATGTTTTCTACCCTATCAAGAGAAAATTGCACTATTTTAGCCACATTGAAATTGTCATCTGAAAATGCTTTCAATTTGGACAAGGCTAAAATCTTATCATCTGGTAAAGGGTTGATGTATGAAATGGGCAAGGATCATCATGACAAAAGGAGAAACTACAAGAAACAGTTACTGCTGTCAAGAAATTATCCCAATTTAGTAGGATAATGAGAACCTGAGGCCCTCTTCAGAAGGCAATGTGTTCAACTCCAGAAAGAATTTATCCCACTCAGAAGGCTAATGAAAAGCTGAAGCTCTGTTTACAAAGCAACATATTCAACTGCTGTTAAGAAATTATCCCAATTCAAATGGATACAGGGAAGCTGAAACCCTCTTTCGAAGGCATGGTGTTCAACAGTTACTGCTTTTAACTCTTTACTACACAACAAAAATGTAGACTAGTCCAAATTGAAAGCATCTGCAGACGACATTTCAAATGTAGCTCAAAACATAAAATTTATCTCTTAAAGGGTACAAAACGTGGTAAAAGAAGAAAATGCTGGTTACCAGTATTTTCTTCTTTTCCCACAATGCTTTTCAAAGGCCTCTTTCTCAGGGTCGTTAAAACTCGGGATTGTGTGGTAATGGGTTAAGAAATTATCCCTATGCAGAAGGCTAATAAGAAGCTGAGGGTTTCTTTACACTGCAACCTGTTCAACTCCTGTTATGAAATTTATCCCAACGCAGAAAGATAAAGAGAGGCTGAAACTCTCTTTGTATTCTGCTGTTATTAAAATATCCCAATGCAAAAGGATAAAGAGAAGCTGAAACTCTCTTTACAAGGCAATGTGTTCGACTGCCGTTATGAAATTGTCCCAAATCAGAAGGATAATGGCAAACTACTACATTGTCATGACCATTTCCAGTGATAAAAATCTAGATATTTCAATTTCAGTAATGTTTTCCCTGGGAAAATCTCAATTTATTAAACAGTATAGAACAAAGATCAGGTCAGTTTCCCACATTCTTCTGAATTAGGATGATGCTAACCCTTTACCAGACGACAAAATTTTAGCCTTGTCCAAATTGAAAGCATTTGCAGACGACAATTTCAGTGTGGCTCAAATGGTTCAATTTTCTATTGACTGGGTAGAAAATATTATTGGAAAAGGAGAAAATGCTGGTTACCAGCATTTTCTCCTTTTCCCACAATGTTTTCAAAAGGCTTCTTTCCCAGAGTCGTTCAAAGGCAGCATTGTGCGGTAAAGGGTTAATTTGGCATTTGAACACATTTACTTGTGAAGAGAACGTTTCATTGTGGGAAAATGTGGGAAAGGGAGAAATTCTGGTTACCACCAATTTCTCCTTTTTTCCACAATGTTTTCAAAAGCTCTGTTTGTCAGAGTCGTTAAAACTTGGGAATGTTTGGTAACAGGTTAAAACCCCTGCCTAAAATCAAAGTGGAAGGTGAAAGCCATGAATGGACGTGAAGATCTCTCTACTTACCTTACATTAAACATTTTGGGTCACATGACTAATCAGAACTGTACTCTACAAGATCACAGATAAAAACAATAACAAAGTCCTGAAATAAAACAATAGTCCAGTGTCAAGAGGTTCTTACCTGTATTATTGTACTGGCCCTAAAATTAATCTAACCACTAAACACAAGCACCTACATGTAACCTGGCCTAATATTCACTTCCACTTTACCGTGGTTGTTATTGTATCAATAACCCATTACATTAGATTTTCATGTACATACATGACAACTCCAAGTATTTACCAATATTTTGAGAAGAGCTTTTATCATATGTCTGTCAATACTCAATGTAGTTTCAATTTCATTTATTATTGATTTATTCCATTTACCACAGATAAATAGACTGACAATGCATTTATATGGCTTTTCATTCCCCTGCAATAGATATAGTCAGCTTTTACAAACATTGCAGCATGAGTTGACCTTTCTGTCACAGTGCCTCCCATATTAGTAAACAAAGACACTTCCCTTTCTTTTATATTTTTGCCTGTACATCACTTGGTGATAGATCTACTACTTAAGGGTATGGCTATAAATAGCCCACAGGTATGGAAATGGGTTTTAAACTCCCAATGACCTTGTGTTTTGAAAGGGGCTTTTGTTGTATGGGGCTTTCCATACCCCATTGTTGATTGACTGATTGTTTGTATGGTGTTTTACGCCATTTTTTCAACATTATTTCAGTTATATCGCGGAGACCAATGTACCTATCCATGCTTTCCTGGATTTTTTTTTCCACCAGAAATTCAGAATGCCGCACAATATTCTTTCCAAGCCACTGGCTGCTTTTCCACAATACCCCATTGTAAAATACTTGACAATCTTAAGGAAAAGGCCTTTTGAAAACCTTTAGGGAAAAGGAGAAAATGCTGGTAACCAGCATCTTCTCCTTTTCCCTCAAAGTTTTCTATCCTTTCAAGCGTAATTGAATTCACATTTTGTGGCCCACAAATGTACGGAGCCCGGTAGATGACTAAGATGTCATGATCTACACCACTCTTTTGCACTCCGGTTCATTCGGTCGAACTAAAAAGGTTGGTCGATTAAAGTACATTTTTTAGTACCGATGGTTGGGCGTTTCAAAAACTATCAAATATTGTTATTTAATATTGTTAAAAGTATACAGCGTAATGTGATTTCTTAAACTTAACAGGGCTTAAACTCTGTTTTTATCTTTAAACACCAAAAACACCTAAAATAATTGCGGACTACTTTGCGCCGGCTACCAAAATAAACCGGACCTTTCTACCGATGGAATCCTACAAGGCAGTGAAATCTAAAATTTTCAAAATTTTGTTCATCACAGTGGTTTCTGGAACCATGCTTTTTAATTTATCCAAATAGCTCCTTTAGTATGGGTGCTTGGGTAATCGAACTGTTCACGCAAACTCTTTAACTTTGGAATTGAACACGATTTCTGAAACTCTTTACCATTTCATTTCAAAGTAATTTTTTTTTTGAAGAAGGTAAAGAGTTTCTAGTAATATGATTTTGCTCGTCTAGAAACTTAGATTGAACTCTTTACTTCATAACCCTGAGTTTGATAGACCTTACAGAGGAAGGCTTTTTAAAGGATGTGGATGAGAGATGATTTTTTTTTTTTTATGGATACTCCTAACCATTTTATTTTTTTTTTGTAAGATGGTAAAGAGTTTCTACATATATGCTTTTCAATATTTAGAAACTGAATTTTATAAAACATCTGTAGAAATTTAGATTTGACCCAGTAGCACACCTTGAGAACTGAGTTTTACAGACCTTGAGGAGGAAGCCTTTTCAAAACATTGTGGAAAAAGGTGAAAAAAAATTTTTTTTGAAACTCTTTACCATTTTATTTCAAAGTTTTTTTTTTTTTTTGTTAGATGGTAAAGAGTTTCCACCTACATGCTTTTCAATGTCTAGAATCTTTGATTTTATCCAACAGCACACAGTCCTGAATTTTATGGACACTGAGGAACAAAGCTATTGAAAACATTGTGGAAAAAGGTAAAAAAATTTTTTTTTTCAGAAGCTCTTTACCATTTTTTTTAATTCAAAAGTTTTAAAATTGTAAAGAGTTTCTGAAATATGCTTTTTTTACCTCTAGAAACTTAGATTTGATCCAGTAGCACACATTTCTCAGTTTTCCAGACCTTGAGGAGGAAACCTTTTCAAAATATTGTGGAAAAAGGTGAATTTTTTTTTTTACTGGAAGCTCTTTGCCATTTAATTTCAAAGTGATTTTTTTGTTCTTGTCTTTGGATGGTAAAGAGTTTCTACTTACACGCTTTTCAATGTCTAGAATCTTTGATTTTATTCAACAGCACACAGTCCTGAGTTTTATGGACACTGAGGAAGAAAACTATTGAGAACGTTGTGGAAAAAGGTGAAAAAAAATCTTAGAAAATTTTTATCATTTTATTTTTTGAAGACAAAATTTTTAAAACCATAAAGAGTTTCTGAAATATGCTATTTTTACCTGTAGAAACCTAGATTTGACCCAGTAGCACACATTTCTGAGTTTCCAGACCTTGAGGAGGAAGCCTTTTCAAAACATTGTGGAAAAAGGTGAAAACAAAGTTTTTTTGAAACTCTTTACCATTTCATTTCAAAGTGATTTTTTGTTTGTAAGATGGCAAAGAGTTTCTACTTTCATGCTTTTCAATGTCTAGCAACTTTGATTTTATCCAACAGCACACAGTCCTGAGTTTTATGGACACTGAGAAACAAAGCTGTTGAAAACATTGTGGAAAAAGGTAAAAAAAATTTTTTTTTTCAGAAACTCTTTACCATTTTATGTTTTGAAAACAAAATTTTTAAAATGGTAAAGAGTTTCTGAAATATGCTTTTTTTACCTCTAGAAACTTAGATTTGACCCACTAGCACACATTTCTAAGTTTTCCAGACCTTGAGGGGGAAGCCTTTTCAAAACATTGTGGAAAAAGGTGAAAACAAAGTTGTTTTGAAAGTCTTTACCATTTCAAAGTGATTTTTTGTTTGTAAGATGGCAAAGAGTTTCTACTTTCATACTTTTCAATGTCTAGCAACTCTGATTTTATCCAACAGCACATATTCCTGAGTTTTACGGACACTGAGGAACAAAGCTGTTGAAAACATTGTGGAAGAAAGTAAAAAAAATATCTTTTTTCAGAAACTCTTTACCATTTTATGTTTTGAAGACAAAATTTTTAAAATGGTAAAGAGTTTCTGAAATATGCTTTTTTTACCTCAAGAAACCTAGATTTGACCCACTAGCACACATTTCTGAGTTTTCCAGACCTTGAGGAACAAGCCTTTTCAAAACGTTATGGAAAAAGTGGAAAAAAAAATTTTTTTAACTCTTTACCATTTTATTTCAAAGTGATTTTTTGTTGTTGTCTTTGGATGGTAAAGAGTTTCTACTTACATGCTTTTCAATGTCTAGAAACTTTGATTTTATTCAATAGCACATAGTCCTGAGTTTTATGGACACTGAGGAAGAAAACTATTGAAAACATTGTGGAAAAAGGTAAAAAAAAAAACTTTTTCAGAAACTCTTTACCATTTTATATTTTGAAAACAAAATTTTTAAAATGGTAAAGAGTTTCTGAAATATGCTTTTTTTACCTCTAGAAACTTAGATTTGACCCAGTAGCACACATTTCTGAATTTTTCAGACCTTGAGGAGGAAGCCTTTTCAAAACATTGTGGAAAAAGTTGAAAACAAAGTTTTTTTGAAAGTCTTTACCATTTTATTTCAAAGTGATTTTTTGTTTGTAAGATGGTAAAGAGTTTCTACTTTCATACTTTTCAATGTCTAGAAACTTTGATTTTATTCAATAGCACACAGTCCTGAGTTTTATGGACACTGAGGAAGAAAACTATTGAAAACATTGTGGAAAAAGGTAAAAAAAAAATTTTTTTTTCAGAAACTCTTTACCATTTTATGTTTTGAAGACAAAATTTTTAAAATGGTAAAGAGTTTCTGAAATATGCTTTTTTTACCTCAAGAAACCTAGATTTGACCCACTAGCACACATTTCTGAGTTTTCCAGACCTTGAGGAACAAGCCTTTTCAAAACGTTATGGAAAAAGGGGAAAAAAATTTTTTTTTTAACTCTTTACCATTTTATTTCAAAGTGATTTTTTGTTGTTGTCTTTGGATGGTAAAGAGTTTCTACTTTCATGCTTTTCAATGTCTAGAAACTTTGATATTATTCAATAGCACACAGTCCTGAGTTTTATGGACACTGAGGAAGAAAACTATTGAAAACATTGTGGAAAAAGGTAAAAAAAAAAAAAAAAAAATTTCAGAAACTCTTTACCATTTTATGTTTTGAAAACAAAATTTTTAAAATGGTAAAGAGTTTCTGAAATATGCTTTTTTTACCTCTAGAAACTTAGATTTGACCCAGTAGCACACATTTCTCAGTTTTCCAGACCTTGAGGAGGAAGCCTTTTAAAAACATTGTGGAAAAAAGTTTTTTTGAAAATCTTTACCATTTCATTTCAAAGTGATTTTTTGTTTGTAAGATGGCAAAAAGTTTCTACTTTCATGCTTTTCAATGTCTAGAAACTTTGATTTTATTCAATAGCACACAGTCCTGAGTTTTATGAACACTGAGGAAGAAAACTATTGAAAACATTGTCAAAAAAGGTAAAAAAATTTTTTTTCAGAAACTCTTTACCATTTTATGTTTTGAAGACAAAATTTTTAAAATGGTAAAGAGTTTCTGAAATATGCTTCTTTTACCTCTAAAAACTTAGATTTGACCCAGTAGCACACATTTCTGAGTTTTCCAGACCTTGAGGAGGAAGCCTTTTCAAAACATTGTGGAAAAAGGTGAAAACAAAGTTTTTTTGAAAGTCTTTACCATTTTATTTCAAAGTGATTTTTTGTTTGTAAGATGGCAAAGAGTTTCTACTTTCATGCTTTTCAATATCCAGAAACTTTGACTTTATTCAATAGCACACAGTCCTGAGTTTTATGGACACTGAGGAAGAAAACTATTGAAAACACTGTGCAAAAAGGTAAAAAAAAAAAATTTTTCAGAAACCCTTTACCATTTTATGTTTTGAAAACAAAATTTTTAAAATGGTAAAGAGTTTCTGAAATATGCTTTTTTTACGTCTAGAAACCTAGATTTGACCCAGTAGCACACATTTCTCGGTTTTCCAGGCCTTGAGGAGCAAGCCTTTTCAAAACATTGTGGAAAAAGGTGAAAACAAAGCTTTTTTGAAAGTCTTTACCATTTCATTTCAGAGTGATTTTTTGTTGTTGTCTTTGGATGACAAAGGGTTTCTACTTACATGCTTTTGAATGTCTAGAAACTTTGATTTTATTCAATAGCACACAGTCCTGAGTTTTATGGACACTGAGGAAGAAAACTATTGAAAACATTGTGGAAAAAGGTAAAAAAAAACTTTTTCAGAAACTCTTTACCATTTTATGTTTTGAAGACAAAATTTTTAAAATGGTAAAGAGTTTCTGAAATATGCTTTTTTTTACCTCTAGAAACTTAGATTTGACCCAGTAGCACACATTTCTCAGTTTTCCAGACCTTGAGGAGGAAGCCTTTTCAAAACATTATGGAAAAAGGTGAAAACAAAGTTTTTTTGAAAGTCTTTACCATTTCATTTCAAAGTGATTTTTTGTTTGTAAGATGGCAAAGAGTTTCTACTTTCCTGCTTTTCAATGTCTAGAAACTTTGATTTTATTCAATAGCACACAGTCCTGAGTTTTATGGAAACTGAGGAAGAAAACTATTGAAAACATTGTCGAAAAAGGTAAAAAAATTTTTTTTCAGAAACTCTTTACCATTTTATGTTTTGAAGACAAAATTTTTAAAATGGTAAAGAGTTTCTGAAATATGCTTTTTTTACGTCTAGAAACCTAGATTTGATCTAGTAGCACACATTTCTGAGTTTTTCAGACCTTGAGGAGGAAGCCTTTTCAAAACATTGTGGAAAAAGGTGAAAACAAAGTTTTTTTTGAAAGTCTTTACCATTTCATTTCAAAGTGATTTTTTGTTTGTAAGATGGCAAAGAGTTTCTACTTTCATGCTTTTCAATGTCTAGAAACTTTGATTTTATCCAACAGCACACAGTCCTGAGTTTTTTTAGACACTGAGGAACAAAGCTGTTGAAAACATTGTGGAAAAAAGTAAAAAAAAAATTTTTTTTTTCAGAAGCTCTTTACCAATTTACGTTTTGAAAACAAAATTTTTAAAATGGTATAGAGTTTCTGAAATATGTTGGTTTTTTTTAATCTCTAGAAACTTAGATTTGACCCAGTAGCACACATTTCCGAGTTTCCCAGACCTTGAGGAGGAAGCCTTTTCAAAAGAATGTGGAAAAAGATGATTTTTTTTTTTCATTAACTCTTTAACATTTTATTTCAATGTGAATTTTTTTTGTAAGATGGCAAAGAGTTTCTACTTACATGCTTTTCAATGTGTAGCAACTTTGATTTTATCCGACAGTACACAGTCCTGAGTTTTATGAACAATGAGGAAGAAAACTATTGAAGACATTGTGCAAAAAGGTAAAAAAAAAAATTCTTTAGGAACACTCTACCCTTTGATTTCAAAATGATTTTTTTTTCTGTCAGATGGTAAAGAGTTTCCGCTTATGCTTTTCCCTGTCCAGAAACTTGGACTTTATCTAACAGCAAACAGTCCTTATTTTTATGGACACTAAGGAAGAACGCTATTGAAAACATTGTGGAAAAAGGTAAAAAAAAAAAACTTCTTCAGAAACTCTTTTCCATTTTATTTTTTGAACACAATTTTTTTAAAATGGTAAAGAGTTTCTGAAATATGCTTTTTAATCTCTAGAAACTAAGATTTGACCCAATAACACACATTTCAGGTTTTAAAGACCTTGAGGAAGAAGTCCTTTCAAAACATTGTGGAAAAGAGATAAAACAATGTTTATATTTTTTTTGAAACTCTTTACCGTTTTGTTTCAAAGTCTTTTTTTTTTTTTTTTGTAAAATGGTAAAGTGTTTCTAGCTCAATGCTTTTCAATGTCTAGAAACTTGAATATGACCCAATATTTAAAAAATCCTGAGTTTTGCCATCACTGGTGAAGAAGGCTATTGAAAACATTGCAGAAAAGGAATTCAATTTTTTATTTTTAAACTCTTTACCATTTTATGTGAAAGACGTTTTTCTTTTAATTCTTTACCAAATGGCAAAATTCTAGACTGCTCCAAACTGAAAGCATTGTGCAGACAACAAAATAAAGGTGACTCAAAAATAAAACTTTGATTTGGGGAGGGGAGAAAACAATGTGGGAACAGGAGAAAATGCTGGTAACCAGCACTTTCTCCTTTTCCCACAATGTTTTCAAAAGCTTTCTTTTTCAGGGTCATTAAAAGGCGGGATTGTGTGGTAAAGGATTAAGATTGTGAAGAGTTTCTAGCCCAGTGGCACACAATCCTTGGTTTTTCCAAGACCTTGAGGCAGAAGACTTTTAAAATTGATTGATTGATTGTATGGTGTTTAATGCTGTTTTCAACATTATCTCAGTTTTTTATTAAAGAGTGAAGAAAAAAAAAAAAAAAAAAAATGAAACTCTTTGCAACATTATTTGGAAGATTTTTATTTAGAATGCACTGCTAATGATTATGCTTTCAGTTTCTTGAAACTTGCATTTAATCCTTAAGCACAAAATCCTAGGTATTAAGTATTAAAGACTCTGATGAAAAAGGCTTTTGTAAATATTGTGGAAAAAGGAGAATATGCAGATAACTTACAATTTCTCCTTTTCCCCCACAATGGTTTCCATTTTGTTAAAGACAAGTTGTATCAGTTGAGCCAGATTTATATTCTTGCCTGAAAATGCATTCCATTTGATATGTCTAAAATTTTTTCATTTGGTAAGGATTTTTTTTTTGCAAACATTGTAGGAAAAAAGAAGAAAATACTGGTAACTAACATTCTCTCCTTTCTCCACAGAGTTTTTTATTCCAATTAAGAAATGATCTATCTTTTATGCCAAGTTTTAACGACCCTGAGAAAGAGGCCTTTTGACAACATTGTCTGAAAAGGAGAAATGCTGGTAACCAGCATTTTCTTCTTTCCTCACAATGTTTTCTATCTTTCCCAAAACAAATTTCAATTTTTGAGTCGCATTTATTTTATCGTCTGCACATGCTCTCAATTTGGACTGGTCTAAATTTTGGCCATATGGTAAAGGGATAATTGACTGTTTACTTTCCATAGATATCAATTTGAAACAAGAGTTTAAAAAGATATGAATCTCTTTCCCATTCAGTTTGAAAGACAGTTAATTTTAGAAAGCAGTTTCCTTTTCTGTTTTTTTCTATGTGCTCAAGTGTGCTTTGTAAAGACTTAGGGGACTTTGTTCTATGACTGATTACTGTGACATTGACCTTTATGCTGAAGGTCAATGTGACCTTGACTGGTTGGCCTCAGCATCAGTTGGGACCATCTATAGCCTGTGTTGAATATCTGAACATACCAAATTTGAAGGACCTAAGCTAAACCTGTCTCCTTATTGTATCCATGGACAAGGTGTAGCCTTATGTCATACCTACCATGCATGTGCACAGCAGTTTACCTCCTCTGCTTGTAAGGTGGGGGTTAAAAATTGTCCCTTTTATCCATCATCTCTGCCTCACAAGTTGATGGATGCATACAATACTTTTTGGCAGGTATCAAAAAGCATGATGTAGGTATCTGTGTTTGAATATTGAGTACTATTGTTCATGATTTAGTAATTCCATCATGCACTTGGATGCCTTGCATGACTCACTTAGTTAGCAAGTTGGATTTGATATCATTCAAACTGAAACACTATTTTGATCCCAGCTGGCAGTGCTGATCATGTAGGAATGGCTGAGGCACTGCACATCCCCGTTTTAGTTCAGGTGAAACCAAGAACAGATATGACTGAAACACTGTTAAATAAAACAAAGCACCACATTCAGGTGCCAATGCTCAGCTGCAGATGATTGATTTTCAGTGAAATTTTCAAGTTGAAAACGGGGCATAACTCTGTCAAAAATATTTTGATGGTTACCTGCCCTTGTTGTATAAGTTCCCCTTTCGATAATTAACAACTTGTCCAAGCTTGAAGCATATATCTTCAGAAATATTATAAAATGTCAAAGTTTTCACATGGTGACAACGCCAGGATTCCGGCAATACCCCGACATTTTCATCGAAAACAGCCAAGCTAAAAATTTCTAGATGATTGTGCTGGACAGATGGTATGTGCTTCTAAGGAAAAAACGCAATATTGCCTAAGCGCCCACCATTCGAAAAAAAGCAGATGGCTATGTAGCTCACTCGTTATCTTGCCAGGCTTGAAACCCAAGGGTTGTAGGTTGTATTTGTCAGAGGAATAATGTAACAGGAATGATTTTCCTCACTGCTGAATTTAGTACATGTATCAATAATTTTTAACTCTTTACTGGATGACAAAAATTTAGACTTTTCAAAATTGAAAGTGTTTGTGACAAATAAAGAGTTGCTCAAAATATGGAATTGAGTTGAAATCTGCCTCTAAAAGGGTATAAAACATTGTAGAAAAGACATAAAATGTAGGGTACCAGCATTTTATTCTTTTCCTAAATATTTTGAAAAGTTCCTCTCCTTGGGGTTGTCAAAGCTCAGGAATGTGCACTAGAGTTATATAAAAAGGCAGCTAGTAGTGTGGAAAGAGTATTAAACAAAATATTGGCAGATGAAACTCCGGGGACACATAGAATAGGTGCACTAAATGGCACATAGACATAATGTTGAAAATGGCGCTAAACAACACAGGTAGTTTACTGTAATTAAAACAAGAGCACCACATGCAGGTGCCAACACTCTGCTGCAGTTGCTTTTAAAATCATGTAGATTGGTTTTTCAGTGAAAATTGTGAGCCAAAAAGGGACATAACTGTGTCAAAAATATTTTGATGGTTATCTGTCCATGTTGTATAAGTTCCCTTTTTGATAGTTAAGCAGTAGTCCAAGTTTCAAGTAAATGTCGACAGTAATAAATCAGATATTATCACATGTCAGTTTTTGCACCACCAAGACGATGCTGACAACAACAGTGCTACGACAATACCTCAACATATTCTTTGCAAACAGCAAATAAATAATTAAAAAATGGATTGTCTCCTTTAAGGTATTCTTTATTTCCAAATAAATCAGTGTTTTTTTAAGTCAATATATAATTAAAGGGAGATATCTAGATTGACTTTAAAACTTTAAATTGAGTATTTTTCTATTACTTTTCATGTATGAAGGACACAATGACATGACATATCTATGACCTAACTTCCCTGGATAAAGGTTGGATGATTTCAGAGTTGTAGGGAAATCATAGGGAATGTGACAGTGATATGTAGTCTAATTAGGTTTTACAATGAAATTCAAAAGTCCAAAAAATGTGCATAATAAAATAAAAAACTTAAAATACTAAGGCAACCTTTACTGTTAATACAAATCAGACACTAGCAAAAAGGATTATTAAAAAACAATTAAAATTTGACAAAAACTCTGGATGTCTCCTTTTTTACTTGTCAGTCAGGGCATATAATAAATCCCTATGTGTCCTGGCGAAATACTAAAATTTCATACAACTACATGAATTACCATGTCAAAATCAGTAATGAAACCAGTACCAACAACAACCATTATCAAAAGGTGTTCAACCTGTCCAATTTGAGTTTTCAGACAACAACTTGAACATGTCTCATAAAAAGAGATTGGACTTTGAATATGTATTTATCCCTTACACCATATACATGTATATATCGGTAATTTATCTACGTTCACACAACTGACTAAATTTTGAAACATTCTACAGTTTATCAAGATTTTACACCGTTTTTTTTTCTGTCTGGCTGTAATGATGTATCTTTAAGCCTTCCTGGTCACTGTCATCACAATGGTAAATGTAGCTTTGTTCACCCAATTAGTTCATACAATATCAGAATTTCACTTGTAGTGTTGTTTGTGCAAGTGATTCCAGTAAGATCCACATTTCACTAGCAGGAAAACTTTGACCTGTATTTACAGAGAAAAATAAAGTACACAAGGTCATGCACTTAACTCTTTATCAGATGACAAAATCTTAGGCAACTCCATTTGGAAAGCACTGTAGAGGACAAATTGACTGTTGCTCAAATGATGGAACTTTCCTTTAAAAAGGCAAAAAACATTGTGGGGAAAAAGACAAAATGTAGGTTACTGGCATTTTCTTCATTTCTCACAATGTTTTCATGAAGACAATCAACTGATTCTTCAGACGTTCTATAACCATATACCAAACAATCCCATGTTTTAACAACCAAACAGAACACCCTTTTTTTAAAATGGAAAAAGCTTTGAAACTGTTTTTTTTCTCCATTTCATACAATGTCAATTATCATAAAAAAAAAAAAAAAAAATGAACTGTTCCAAATCGAATCATTTGCAGGTGGTAGATGTTGTTCAAATTATGGTATTTCCTCGTTTCCTACTAAACGCCAGTAGAGTTAATAAATACAGATTAGTCCAAAGGTACTTTGGACAATTTTTTTAATGAAGCTTTAACCCTTTATAACACAATCCTGAGTTTTAATGACCAAAAGGAAAATGACTTTTAAAAACATTGTGGGAAAAGGAGAAAATGCTGGTAACCAGCATTTCCTCCATATGTCACAGTGTTTTATACAGTTTCAAAGACAAATGTCATTATTTGGGCATCATTTTACCAGTTGTCTGCAAATGCTTTTGATTTGGATCAGCCTAAAATTTTGTTGTTAGATAAAGGTTAAAGATCATTCTGGTTTTCTAACAACCCTTAAGGATCATTTATAAACATTTTTGAAAGAAGAAAAAACTTGAAACAAGCATTATTTCTTCTCCCTCGATGTTTACTTCTCCATCAAAGACAAGTCCTATCATTTGAACAGCATTTAGTTTAATGTCTGCAAATTCTTTAACTTGGAACAGTCAAAGATTTTGTAACGTAAAGAATTAACTGTTACACCCCATTGGCATTTCAATACCTCCTACAACCAATGATTATCCTCTATTTATTGATCTTATTGGCGCTTAGAAGGAAATGAATTTATAAAACTTTTCGTGACTGTAAAAATATACAATTACTATACAAAATGTCCAATGCTTAAAAAAAGTTTGTCTAAACTGGGCTATTCTTGTTATAAGGTTCATCTTTTTTGGAAGCACCTGCAAAATAGATAGTATTTATCACATGAAAGGTTGATGTACTCTACCAAAACACAGTTTGCTTATTCATAGTTAATTGTTTTGCATGATCTCGCTACTTGTTAATGCTCTTAACCACTATTTTTGCAAAAGATAGTTAAAAGTTATTTTGGTGAAAAAAGACACTGAAAAAGTTTGACATAATATTTTAATATTAAAGTACATAAGTTTGATATATTCCTATATTGGCCAAGCTGTGCGTAATGAAATTCTTCAGGTTTGCAAATGGCTTGGAGTATTACTGCATAGATAAGAAAGAGACAGATGGACAGAAACCACACCATGTCATAAGCTCTGCTGGCTTTCAGCCAGTAGAGCTGAAAAATGCCCACATCCACCCCCCCCCCCAAAAAAAATACATGTATCAACCAATTGCATTTTTTTGCAAAACTGCACACAGAAGTGGCAACCCTAAAAATTTGTCTTCTCTGGAACAGCTGTTCACAATCATGACCCCAAGTTTTTGTTTCTCCAGTTACACAAAATAATTCTGTCAATATACAATACAAAAGGGTCATTGGCCCTAAAGCGATCATCTGAGTAAAGTCACGTAGGATTGACAAAGCTGAAGAGATCCTGGTTGTAATGATGTAAAACACATTAGTGCTAGTGACCTACTTTTAAACAGACTTGAACTATTTTTAGTGATATCATTGCACAATTTCACATGGGACTACCTTTGACTACTAAAACAAGGCAACAATCTTGCAGTGGTGTGACACCTATATAAAACAGAACTTCAAGTCATGTTTTTGTAGCCCTATGGCTTAAACTGGGTATTAAAACAAGGCTAGATGTGCTGGAGAGAAAGCAAGGTCGTCTTCAAAAAGAAAGCCCATTTCTTTAACATGACACTTTTTGCGGGCAAGATCCTAAAAAATGGAAACTTTTAGCTCAGTGACCACTCCTCCAAAATCAAATATATCTCAGTGAAAGCTGAAAGAATTTAAAGGAAATAAAAGTATACTGTTCTGGACCCTTTTTTCTGTCTTATTAACCCATTTTCATTCATATACAATGGAAACATTGCATGAAAAGTAACCAAATTCACCAACCCCTACCCCCCCCTTGAAAAAAAAAAAAAAAATCTGAAATATGAATTTCCCCATTTTTTTTAAATCTTAAATCTTCCATGAGGCCAGCCAAATGCAAATTTCTAAGCTTCTTATTCTTTGTTCGAGCATTATCAGTCAAAACGAGGGTGGAATACATGAAAGAACAAAAGTAGATGACCTAAATTGAATATGACGAACACAGACCTTCATCTTCATATAACACCAGTACTGCAAATTTACTTAAACATAGCTCCTTTTGACACACTGTTTTCATCTAGATCAGCTATCTTTGATGCAATCAGCTTTAAACCCTGATAGAAGCAGGCCCATTTTAAACATTCAGATGGCTGGAATTTATTACAAAAAAATATTGTATAACCAAGCCTAATTGGGCTTATCAGTACCTGTCTAATCAGACTAGTACATTGGGTAAATAGGTCACTGACTGGATGGATAGATTTAAGAAAATGACAGAGAAAAAAGTATAAAACACCATACTTACCCAGATTTACTCATAAGGAAAGAGGAAAAAGAACAATAGAGCTGTCCAGATACAGAATATGGGGGAAAATGAACTAAGTAGACAGAAAAAAGGAGATGTACTTAAGCTTGTTCCAGAAAAGAAATTTATTTTCACCAAGAAGAAAGAAATCACCTGAATATTCCCAACAAACAGATGAAAAAACTGTAACACCTCCAGTCACAGACAGCTCGCCAATCACTGATGATATCACAGCCACAGGGCAGCAGTACAACCTTTGGTCACAGTGCCTGAAAGAGACAGAGAATGATTTTAGAAGGAATCGCATCAACATGGGGAAAATGCTGGAAACCATCAACACTCTTATCAAACAGCATTCAGGTAGAAAATGTGGGAAGATGATTTAGTCTGCAAGCCAGAACATAAACTTGGCAGGGCATGTAGATATGGATCACAGATGAAGAAGATGTATGACAGAAATACCCAAAATAATGCGGGCATCTATCAATTCCAACCTAGCCGAGGCTTTGCTGGACACACCCATGGGAATTTCAAGAGCTGGATGCTTGTTCAGTCAATAAGACAGGCGGATCCATACCATGTAGCTGCTACTCCGCAGAGAAAAACAAGAAATGCCAATTTCAGTATAGGGATATTTCCCATTGGTACCGAAAAAGAGAGACAGACAGCCAGAGTAACTCTAGCAAGGGACATCAAACCAAGATCTAATGCTAAAATAGAAGAAATGGCCAGCAGGGTAAAATGGGATATAAGTCTAATGCTAAGACACTACCTTCAATCAGGAACGCCACTGTTGAATGTTGAATGAACTGCAGTAACTGACCCATAGACCTTCTGGCCTGCTAAGGGGAAGGTGCCAGCTGCTAGTGGCATGAAGTCCAATGCCCTAGTCCTACAAAAATAACATTATTAACAAGAGGGCCATGATAGCCCTGTATCGCTGCACTGCCTTTTAACTCTTTACCATACAATCCCGAGTTGTAATGACCCCGAGAAAGAAAGCTTTTGAAAACATCATGGGAAAAGAAGAAAATGCATGTAACCTTTCCTATAACTAATTTCAATTATGGAATCTCATCTCTTATGTCGTCTGCAAATGCTTTCCAAATATGACTAGTTTAAATTTCTGTTGTGTGGTAAAGAGCTACACAAAATTTTAATGTATCATAAGCTTAACTGAAGAAAATAATAAAAAAAAAAAAAACAGCCTAACCCTATCCCTCACCCAAACAACAATATTTTTTTCAAATGCAAATATGATGTCAATGAATACAAGCAGAGCTAATCAAGTTTCATTCATACAAACTAGAACTGTCACAAAAGGGACAAATATCCCCCACCAGCAACTTGTTCCTGAATCAGCACAATCAGAGATCGGAGATGATTTTGAACACAAAGTTCATCCCTGACTTTGATCTTTGATCCATGTGACCCAAGAACAATGGGGCTCCTCCTTGGGTCATGAGCAACACTTCTTGTAAAAAGCTTCAGGGTCCTAGGTCAAATGGCTTTTTAAGTTGGCGCATGGAAACCATTTTCTGACAAAGTTTACCTGTGACCTTTGACCCATGCAATCCAAAAACTAAAAGGCTCCTCTTTGGGTCATGAGCAACACTGGTATAAAGTTTCAGGGTCCTAGGTCAAACTGCTTTTGAGTTAGAGAACAGAAGCGATTTTCAAACAAAGTTTAACTGTGGCCTTGACCTTTGACCAATGCCAGCCAAAAAGAAAAGGGCACCTCCTTGGGTCATGAGCAACACTTGTATAAGGTTTCAGGGCCCTGGGTGAAACTGATTTTTAATTAGAGCATGGGAACGATTTTAAAACAAAGTTCACCTGTGACCTTGACCCTTGACCCATGTCACCCCAAAACAATAGGGCGACTCCTTGGGTCATAAGCAACACTTGTAAGTTTCAGGGTCCTAGGTCAAACAACTTTTGTGTTAGAGCACGGAAACGAAAAGGTGGACGGATTGGCATACAGATGGACAAGCAGACTGATGGACAGGCAGACAGACAGGCATGGTTAAACCAGTATATGCCCCTCTACTTTGTAGGTGGGGGGGGGGGGGGTATAAATATCAGAGTACTATAACAAAAAGTGGGGTCCTGTGTGGCTCATTATATAGGTAAAGTGTAGGACTTGTGACCTGGAGGCTTCCAGTTCGAGCCTCACTGGATTCATTGGCTTTTTTCCTGGGAGTGTCCTTGGGCAAGACACTTCAGGGCCCTAGCCTAGTATTGGTGAGCTGTTACTTGTTAACACAACTTACTGTTAACTTACTGTTCCCGGATCATTGGCAAGTCTGTGATTTCTAGAGATCCATCTGTTTTCATTGATTTGGTTGTTTGATGCAACTTGGGAGTAGCATAGTGGCTCAAACTTGGAAGGATGATGTTTCCAAAAACTGTTTAGCCGATTCTTGAAAGAATTAATACTTGGGTCATTTACTATTTCATGTGTCAAACTGTTCCATGGGTCGACCACCCTTATACTGAAGCTATTCCTACGTAACATGCCACTGAAATTATTGATTTGGTTGTAAGTTCTACAGAAAGGATTTCAATATAAAGGCAGGTACTTTCTAGTTCATAATCTAGTCTAAACTCTTAATTGTCATGTTGTTTCCTTATCATCATAGAATATGGACACTTAGATATACTGTTTACACTGTATTCGAGATCTAGTTAGGCTGTAAAAAAAATACAGTAGTAGCCTACTTACTATATTTACAGCCCCCCCCCCCCCCCCCCCGCGTCCAACGAGCAGTCTGGCACCTTTTGCTGCAATGCTAGTTCATGACCAGTGCAAGTCATGGCTTTCAATTGGCCTTCGTCCAGTAAGTCCAATAAGTAAGTGCTCCTGTAAAGAAAATGTTCTAGATTTACCACTGTTAAAACTTTCTTCCAGATTAATACGATATATTGATACATGATGTGTATTCAATAACGTATATAGTCAATACAAAAGTGGCTAGCAATCGCTATTAGCATGAAACTTCGGGTCGAATACATGTATTCAGCGTTAACTGCCATTCGGTGGGTTGTACAGGTTCGAAACCCTGCCTGGCGCGGATCTCTTGGAGCCCAGTATCCGTTCTTACTCACACCAGGTACCACTTCCATTTGGTACAAACATTTACCATTTGCATGCAACTCGGATATAAATAAATTGGTACCCGTTGCCTTTGCCGTAAAGGTCTATTGAAGCGTAAAGGCAGGCTACCAGTTCAATGTATGAATACAATGCGTGCCCTTAACTCCGGTATCTCCAGGCATACACCGGTACATTTTACAGGCCGGAACTACTTTGAAATCAAACGCCCAGCCATTGTGATTTTAACCGAACAACCTTTTTAGTTTCATGGGTTCATTCACATTCACCTCTGTAGTGGGCTCAGAAAGTAGTCCGTCCTCTCGCGAGATTTTCCGTCACATGACCATAACCCCAAATGGCGACACAAACGCCGGTGAAAGAAAGATGTATCGATTGTTTTGTTTGCTGTTCAAACAGCATACGGCCAATCAAACTTAGTGGGAGAAAATGTGGAAAAGAGGGGTTTTCTGAAAAGCTAAAATGTGTTTTAAAGGACGACAATCTCTTCTTTGATGTTACAAACTTAGATCCATCGGTTTGTCGAAACTGTCACAGGACTGTATAATTTTGTTTAACTTGTCTTCATTCATGGGCGCAGCCATTCGGTTTACAATTGGCGTAGGAATCTGATCAGTGAAGAAACTCGAAAAAATAGTTCCATTGTATACAGGTAAATTCATCAATTTAAATGCACCTATAATGCATCTGGAATCATATTTGCTTTGTCTACTTTATCATGTTACACATGAAACAGTTAAACAGTAACAAAACATGTTTTCCTCGGTTTGACAAGATTCTTGTCATTTAGCCCATCGCAGAGATGTATGTGAGGTAACGAACGACAACTCTGCTCGGAGATTGGATCTACACATTTTTTATTTCGAAATAACGAAATACTATTTCTAGAAAACGAAATACTAAATCATTAAAACACTATTTTGCCAATGAAGTTATTTTTACATAAAAAGTATTTCTGGTATTTTTCAAAACAAAAGGGCCAAGATGGCCCTGAGTCGCTCACCTAGACCTTTTTGACCTAACAGGACCCATCTCCAATCTCTTCCCAGATATCAAGACAAATATTCTAACACTGACGCGAGTATTAGAGTGAAAATTTTACCTCTACACATCTGTTCACTTACAAAAAAAAACTAAAGTCTTACGTGTGTTTTACAAAGCTTGCGTAAGGTGCAACACCACAGCGAACTCCTTCCGGGTCGGGTCGTAGTTAGTCAAAAGTAGTCCCATTTGGAACATTGACTTCAAGCACTTCTGATGCACTATTTTATCACAGAAAATGGTAAGATATGCCTTAAATACATGGGTATGATATCAAACAGGCGTAAAACATCGTTCAAACAATCAGTCTAAATATGAGATGTATGTGTATAGATCTACATATCTTTTGTAAATACCTGAAGATAATTCTAGAATACGAATGACCATCTGCATCGCTGGTTTCTTCTTTTACGTAAGGGTTACTTGGTCTCGTGTAATGTTTGAAATAGAGGAATATGATATAGATGCCCCATTAGAGATATTTATTATATGAAATATTATAACTGGGTTGATTACCAACATCGGCAGGGTCGTCTGAGGCCCAGTGCTTACAAGTATATTGTTGAATACTTCCTCAATTGAAAGTTTTTATGTTCGATCCCCTCTGGCATCACCGTTAACGTGAAATTTGCCTTTCGCAAGACATTGTTTGGCACTAGCCTAGTACTGACAAACACCAGAGACACCCGCAAAAGGGTGCTGTGATCTTTATACAACATCGAGACAAAAGTGTTCAAAAGTTGCATAAAACTCCTTGCTTGGTTTTAGTTGTCATCCCAGACGATCTTATTCAATCGAATTGTGCATTTTGCCAATCTGTAATTTTATTTCAGTTGTCTTAATCATCCTAACTTGTTCGAACTCTTCTAATATCGTCAACACTTATGCAAAAGTTACGGCAGGTTTTTTGTTCGTAAAGTTATGCAAAAGTTTACCCGCAAATCAGTTACGAACTGTTTTAGTAAAACGCACTTTTAAACGCATTTTCTCTAGCACTAGGGTTACACCAAAAACTTGCGAAAATTTTGTTCGTAACTACTTTAGTAAAACGGGCCCCTGGTTCCTAACCGTAAGGTCTAGCTTTACCAAATGCATGTAGCTTCATTTAGTGGACCAGTAGCATTGTTGTTAATTCTATAGCCCTAGCCCTGGGGATAACAAGTTTTGCAAAACGTGCTTAACTCTTTACCACACAATCTCTACTTTTAACGACTCTGAGAAAGAAAGCTTTTGAAAACATTGTGGAAAAAGGAGAAAATGCTGGTTACCAGCATTTTCTCCTTTTTCGACAATGTTTTCTGCCCTATCCAAAACAAATTTCAATTCTTGAATTGCATTCAATTAGTCGTCTGCAAATGCTTTCAATTTGGACTGGTCTAAAATTTTGTCGTTTGGTGAAAACTTTGAAAATGGTCCTACAGTACATGATGTCACAGTATGACTGAATTTTTTTTTTATACTTTTCAAGGGTAATGACTTCTGTTGGAATAGATTCATTTATAGCATTTACCTCCCTTGATTACCAGACTACATTACTACATGACTGACGTTGAATGTTCAAGTTTATTTGGAAATAAAATGTTATGTTTTCAGTGAAAGTGATCTATTTTGATGTAAAGAGATGAGTTGATGATTTAATATAAAATATGGTTTCTAGCACTCAGTTTTTTTTTTTTCCAGAACATTATTGCCATTGAAAATATTTTTCTCTGCTTCTAAGTTTTGGAAATCTTGTCAGAGCACTGTTTGTTAGAGTACATTGATATTTAACATGAATGATACTCCATACATTGTAATTTTTGCATTTGAAAAAAATGTGACTTTGTTTTGGGGGGTAGGCTTTTTTTTCTACGAAAATTTAATTGCGATACAGACTTCTTATGATTTATGTCTCTGTCAATGCCAATTAAGTGTCTGATACATTTATTTAAAAAGAATTGGAACGATACAAGGACACCATGGCCCTCTCGTTCAAGGGTTTTGCGTATGCGATGGAAGAGCAAACTGCGCAGTCAGTTTAAGTGATATATATATATATATATCGATTGAGAAATAAGTTCTGACAACTGATACTAATCTATCTCGATTCTTCTTCCTGGAAACTACACCAGTACTCGCGCCGAATGTGTGGGCCAATGAACAATCTTAAAGTTGACACCCGCTCCAGGGTATCGAACTCAAGGCCTTATGATTACTAGGATTGACTTCTTGTGTAGCGCACTGGACATTTATTTGATAGAGACAAACAGCAAAGCTTTGGGTTTTCCAATAAAGTACCGCAGACGGTCAAAGATGGTGATTATCACACTATTTTCAATGTAGCAAAAACCCAGAGGTGCGACACCATTACATCTGTTGTAGTATAGTTGCACAGAGAAGGGTAGAATAATAATTGCATGATATTTTGCCCTGCTCTCAACATTGTTTCAGTAAAATCATGGCGCCAGCTCATATAATTATGTATGTCCTGCTTTTCACCAGTATAAGGCTTGGGCTCTGAAGTGTCTTGCCTTTGGACACTCCCACGTAAAACCCAGAGCATTCACTTACGCTCGAAACCTCAAACTCTCTTACCTTATCACTGAGCCACACAGTACTGGACCCTGGGGAAGAAATATCAACGAGAAATTTAGAAGGAGTTAGAGAAGAGATTAAGGCTCTAATTCATTCATCAATCGTAACAGAAGGAGATAATGAAAACATTCTAGCATACAATATATTTCTTTAGTTAGCGTAATGGTATCGTTGAAAATAGCCATACAATACTATGAAATATGGAAGAAGAGTAATAATGTTCTATAATGGTTTACAAAAATAAAAACTAAAAACATTTTAGACTCGTTCAAATTGAAAGCACTCAGTCCCAGACGACAAATTAAATATGACTCAAATGATGGTATTTGTCTTTTGAATGGTAACAGACTTTGTTGGAAAAAATGGAGAAAAGACTGGTTACCAGCTCGAGACAACATGACAAGACGTTGTCGCAATGTTGTCTTCAGCGACGTATCTCGATTCAATGTTTCTAACGCCGACGGGCGTGTGCGCGTCTACCGTCGACGTCATGGATGTTACGCCTGTAATTGTGTGCTACAGCACAACTGTTTTGGCGGAGAAAGTGTTATGGTTTTGACAGCCATAAACCACACCTTTAGAACGGACCTGGTTGTGAGACACGGCAGTTTCAACGTCAGGAGCTATATGAATCAATTAATTCGTCCTATTGTCGTACCACTGTTCCAGCAACGTCGTGGCCTCACATTTCAGCATAATAATGCTCGTCCTCAATTGTGTGGATTTACAAGAGATTTTCTCAGAGCCAACAGTTCCGACATTATGCCATGGCCTGCCAACTCTCCCGGCAGTAGCCCGATAGAGCACATGTGGGACGTCCTTAGACGGGACGTCCTGAGACGTTGTATACTTCAACGCATCCCACAGCTATAAAGCATCCTAGAACCGACAGATGCTCTTCACCAGGAGTTGGCACGTTACCTACGCTATCTTTTACGAATTCTTTGGACCCGGCCGTGTAGCTTAATGGTCAGAGTATCTGTCTCGTGACCTGGTGGTTGCGGGTTCGATACCCGGTTGAAGCAAACTTTTCTTTCGGCGATTTTTCGCCTGTCACCTCTGATGCATGTGGGAAAAGTAGTCAGGGACTTGCAAAGTAATTTGTTTAAGTAGTGGTGTGAGAAAACCAGGAAACACATGCGTATGTGCACTGACCGCCGTGATATGACCCTGTTAAAACGGCGTTAAATTCCAATACAAATGAACGCAACAAACATTTAACGAAATTTGTGTGAATCTATGGGACGACTACTACAAGCAGTGACTGCAAGTCAGGGCGGCCATATGCAGTTAGTGGGGATGAGCATTTTAAAATGTCTGTTTTTTGCCGTAAAATGATGAATGAAACTAAGGTAATCGATAGAGAGAGTAAATATATTCCCATAGTACATTTCCAGATCAAATATGGCGCATTCCACATTTTATTCATTGAAAATGGCGGTAAAAAGGTAGACGAAGCGTTTTTTATAGACGTTAGCATAGATTATTTAGAAAGGCTGCACATTAAAATAATGAACCGCAGATAATGAAGAAAAACATCACACGTATTGATGTTATGGAAATCACTTATGAATAAATAATGCCTTAACCCTGTACCCCCTGCAAATAAACTTTTTTTGCCACAGGCCCTCCAAAGAAGCATGCATGGTGGTGGCACAAAGAGATATTGTTCATACGAGCGAGTTTCCCTTGCCACAATGTTTTATTATATTGTTAATGTATTGATTATTATAGTATAACTGCGATTGTGTGTCACTAGGTAAGGGTTTAACCCTTTCCCAAACGACATATTTTGGACTGGTCCAAATTGAAAGAGTTTGCAGACGACAATTTTAAATTTGATGAAAATGGCAGAAAGCTATCAAAAAGGGTAGAAAACACTGTGGGAAAAGGAGAAATTGCTCGTTACGAGCAATTTCTCCTTTTCCCACAGTGTTTTCAAAAGACTTGTACTGCAGACATGTGAAAACCAGGGCTTGTTTGGGAAAGGGTTAACTCTTAACCACACAACAAAATCTTAGACTTATCTAAATGGAAAATATAAATGGAAAGCAGACGACCATTTAAATGTGCCTCAAATGATGGATTTGTCTGTGATAGGCTAGAAAACATTGTTGGAAAAGGAGAAATTGCTTTTCCCACAGTGTTTTCAAAAGACTTGTACTGCAGACACGTGAAAACCAGGGCTTGTTTGGGAAAGGGTGAAACCAAGGTGTAGAAATATATGAAAATTAAAGGTGGATGAATTTGATAAACTGTAAACTAAATTCCTAAATGTTATGATAACAATACTTCCGAAATTTATAAAGATGATATTTTTTATTTTCTGTGAAAAATCAAAATTTATTTCATCGAGTGAACAACATCGGTAATGTCTTCACGAGTGGTGCAGCCACGAGTGAAAATATTAACGATGATGTTCACGAGATGAAACAAATTTCGATCTTTCACCGAAAAAAAAAACAACAACAAATATTCTATGTATCTCGTGCTTCTAACCCTTTTTTATTGCGACTTTCATCAAAATCCAGTCGTTGTTTTCGTTAAATCTCGTGGCGTACGCCCACATAAGACCGCATTACAATAAGAATGCATTTACCAGTTTACAAAGAAAAATAGTTCGTTGGTATAGACCAGAATTATGACAGTATTGATTGTGTTTTGATTAATTTGAGAGAATATCACGTTTTAGTGAATTATTTGAAAAAGACAAAACTCCATTTTCAAATTAACATTTTACTTTTTATCTTAAATACATGTTGAACTATTGCCATCTAATAAAGAGTAAAGAAAAGAGCGCACACATGAAGTTAAACTCTGAAAAAAAAAAAAAAAAAAAATGGTGGAAAATGCAAAATTATAAATTTTTAACAGATTTAAAACACACACGAAAATTACTAAATAGAATTAGTTGAGTGTGAAGTATATATTTTCCTATATAAAAACACAGGTAGTAAATGGTAACATACATGTAGCTAAACAAGTATATAAAGAATAAAATGAGCTTGCGTTTTGTTTTTTCATTTTGTTTTATATTGGCCAGTTTTTTCTTCTCTAACCCTTACATCTTTACCAGACAATAAAAGATTAGACTCGTCTATTTTGAAAACATTTGCTGTCGACAAATTAAACGTTGCTCCAATGATGAGATGTGTCTTTGAAAGGGTAGAAAACATCTAAGGAAAAAGAGAAAGTTTTCAAGTTTCCCTCTTCAAGGTCGTTAAAGCACGGGTTTGTGTGGTAAAGGGTTAAATTATAAATCCTTTTCTCATATTGTTTACTGTCAAACGGACATGTTATATACTGACGAAATGTTTTAAAAACCTATGCCCCTATTATAAAGTTATGGATAATGCCGGCAGTAATCTACTCACAATGTATTTTTAGATTAAATGCTGTGCCCAAAAATGGAATTACGAACATATTTGAGCTATTTTCATTTTTCGATTTCTCATAAATATGACATTATTCAAAGTATTTTTTTCTTGTTACTTTGCCGATTTAGTCCGAACTGAAAAGAACCTCGGGAAGAAATCTTTGGATACTTTTAATAACAGCGAAACATAAACTAGGATAAAACTGAAATAGTCTATCTTTCTCTATGTATTCGGCGCCATTTTCCGGTTTGTTTGTCGGGCATAACGACCGAAATACTGCGTTTCCAAGGTGGGCGTGCCAAAATCGCGTTTGCAGAAAGGTCATTTGAATACATATGACCTTTTATGTCCCTGCAGGAATTGCTTGTAACAAAAAGTCTCTCTTTTCCTTATAATGTTTTTCATGCTGCTAAAAAATAGTTTTCTTTCTTTCTTGTATGATTTTATCATTTCAACAGTAATCGGAAGATTTATATTAACTCTTTACCACACAATGCCGACTTTTAACGACCCTGAGAAAGAAAGCTTTGGGAAACATTGCGATAACTAGCATTTTCACCTTTTCCCACAATGTTGTCTATCCTATGAAAGACAAATTTTATGTTTTGAGTAACATTTGATTTGTGTGCAAATGCTTTCAATTTGGACAAGGCTAAAATTTTGTCGTCTGGTGAGGAGTTATGTCCCAATTGTTTAACCCTCTACCACACAATGCCGCCTTTTAACCACGCTGATGAAGAAGGCTTTCGAAAACATTGTGAGAAAAGGAGAAATTGCTGGTGACCAGCATTTTCTCCTTTTCCAACATGTTTTCTGTCCTTCCAAAATCAATTTTCGATTTTGAGCCATATTTATTTTGTCGTCTGCAAATGCTTTCTATTTGGAAAATGTCTAAAATATTGCCATATAGTAAAGAGCTAAGAGATAAACTCTACAACATTTATTCCAATGCCCAAGTTTCAGATCGAAAAGTTCGAAAAGGTCGTATTTATTTTTCCTTCTATCTCAATGTCACATAGTAAACTTTAGACCCAGGTTGGTGCAAATAGCCCGGATTAACTTTCGTTGTCGAAATCGGGGGTAACTCGATATTCTCCACTCGTCTCTTCGGTGTCCGAACCGTCACGTCGTCAACAAAATGTCCTGACTTGTATGTGCGAGTCAGAGTTGAAGACGGCAGGGTCGATTCGGAACGGGGCGGCTGGGGTACTTTTGTTGGGATGTCATCACTAACATAGGGTGCTGCCTTTTCGAAATACTCTTCAGGGGTAACAAATTTTCTATCTGCTGGCTCCTCCTTTTGTTCAGTTTCCCTGCACGACAAGGCCGCTAATAGAAAGAAAGCTATCAGTGCCAGAATTCCACCGAGCCCGGTCAGAATGATGGAATATGGAGTAGCGAAAACATCCAGTTCCTCAGAGCGTACGGCTATCTCTGTGCCATAGTGTGCTGCGGCGGAAGTTGCGAACAGACCTGTAAAAGGTACAGGAAAAACCTGAACGCATGTATTGCCGATTTTAACCATTTTAACCTGCTGAATAAGTGAAACGAAACTTTCAAACCGATAGTAAAAACCCAAACTTTACTATTTTTATAGGGGAACAAAATTTTATTATCGGAAAGAGTCGATCCAAGATCAGAGTGCACGTTCTGTGCAGTTTCATCTTGATCTACACTGTCTGCAAAACAGTCGCGCTCAGCAACCTAAGGGTTAGTACATGTATTTGGTTTACACAAAGATAAGTTTGCATGTCCGTGCAGTCTGATCTTGCTCTACACATTTCGAAATTAAAATGATTGGTGTGATTTCGGGATACGAGTTCAGGGTTGAATATAAATGATTAAGTTTACAGCCATCAGTAATGAAACGACATTACCGACAAGAAATATCTTTAAAAAAGATAGACGGCGTAAAATTGCCAGCAAATAGGCTGGGGCTCTTAGAATAAAACTGTCCACATTTTTTACCATGGGGACCCCTAGAATAAACATGTGTGCATATTTGACCAATCACAAATTTCTACTTATTCATTTTTTAGCAAGGGCAAAAAGTAGGTTAAAAGCCAGCAGATTCAGCTACGCCGAAAAGAGACGTACTTATATTGACAAAAACTTGAAATGCAAAATGTTGGTATCACGCACCTGCAGCTAATGTAAAGCAATTCAGACATGTCACGTGACCGTTATGACGTGCGCATGTCTGCCAGCTTGCGCAACACTGCGTGGTATACCGGCTCAGGAATATGGCAGCAAGAAGCGTAAGAGCCGCAGCAAGGGCAGTTCCGGCTCTGTATACACTGAAAAGTTTGTCTGAAAAGAGAGAACAGAAAAGAGCCATGCCCTGTGAAAAGGGGGTTTAATGCATCTGTGAAAAGTATCGACCCAGATCAGCCTGCGCACTCTGCGCAGGCTGACCTGGGCCGAAACTTTTCAGTATTCGTCAGTTTACTGTGTGTCTAAGGACCAGCCTGACCTGGGCCGAAACTTTTCAGTATTCGTCACTTTACTGTGTGTCTAAGGACCAGTCTACTTCATGATTCATTCGGTTGTTGGACAAAGTGGATTTTATGAATCCCTAATTATGTGATTTCTTGCCTGGTGCAATGCATCACAAAGATGCATTAAGCTCCCTTTTCACAGAGCATGGTTAAAAAAAAAAAAAAAAAAAAACCCTATGAGCACCAAATAAACCCAATGAAAACTTTCAGTCTAGACATATTTGTAATTTAGAGATTGTTCCTGTCCATTATAGGCTATCTCAGCCAATAAGCAGACAATTTAGATTAGATTTTTAACAAAGATCAGTCGAAAATTGTGTTGTCTAATAAAGATTTAATCCTTACGCCTTTCATAACCGGTTGCCTGTACGACCAATGTACAAACATGCAATTTGTTTCTACATTGCCGCACATACAACTCGTTATGAGAGGCGCAAGGATTAAATCTTTACTAAACGACAAAATATTCGACGAATCTATATGAAAAATCTACAAATTTGGTTCCAATAAAAGGATTTGTGATTGATACAACATTATCATTATTGCGGGGGGAAAATGAGAAAATACTGGCTACCAACACGCTCCACTTTTTTCGCAATGCTTTCAAAAGTCTTTTTTTATTCAGGGTGGTGAAATACGTTGTCGCCTGGTTCAGGGTGAAAGTGTATTCATCCGTTATGCTAGAAAGATAGTTCGGGATGGTTGACCTGACAGTAACAGTCCAAATATTTTTATATTATTTGAAACTCACTCATGTCGAATTTATACAAATAGTTGATTTTAACGAGAATGTGTCAAATTATACAGAAATTGATCTGACCAGTTAAAGGATTGGAAAATAAAGCAATTTTTTAATTCTTGCGCCTGGTCGGATCTGAATTCTTACCTCTCTGAGGTAAACTCAAGACAGTGATTCCACCCCCTCCCCCACACACACCCGCGTTTACGAGTTTATTAGTTAAACAAAGGTATTATTTTGTATGAGAGAGAGAGAGAGAGAGAGAGAGAGAGTTGAATGGTATGTGAGAAATGAAAATAGGAGATTTTTGTTGTTGTTGCATTAACTGGGAAAGAAGAAGAAGAAGAAGATAAGATGAGGATGATGAGGATATTGATTTTTATAATGATAAGAATAAGTTGTTGTTGTTGTTGTTGATGATGATGATGATGATGATGATGATGATACATATACTACTCAAAACTTGCTAGGGATCACCATGTTTTCCTCCATCCCCTTCAATTTCAGAAAATCTCTTTTTATAAAGAACTAGTCGATATACCGTATTTGAAATGTGCTATATTTTGGATACTTAAATATGCTTCATTGTAACACTGATAAAACCGACTGCCTGTGGTAAATGATCTTTTTTTTAATGTGATACTGAAATGTAACATTTTTTGGAATATTGAAAATGATCCCTATCAAAGTGTGAGTAGTATATTTCAAACATACTGCTCTGAAGTAGTACTTACCTAATGCGATATTTCCAATACCCAAGGGGGCGGTAGATGGTAGATCCGTGATGTAATAGATCGTGCAGCTGCCGTTACGACAGTAGTCCACGTAATATAAACCAAAATTAAACTTCTCTGACGTATCATCTAGATCTACAACCAGCCACCCCTCGGAGGCCATTCCAGCAAGTTGTGTGCACAAGGAAATTAACAAAAGCACCATACAGATCACTAGATACACGAAGTTAAACTCCATCTTGAGAGCTTGACAAACTTTCCAGGGCTGGGTGGATTGAAATGAATAGATACCAGTTTATATTAACCCTTACCCTGCTAAGTAAGTTAAAATGAAATTTTCAAACCGATTATTAAAACCCGAAAAATTCTATTTCAAACTTATTATTTGGAATAAAAGTATCTCCCTATCGGACAGTGTAGAATCAAGATCAGACTGCACGTTTTGTACAGTCTAATCTTGATCTACACTGTCCGCGAAAGATTAGTGAGTCGCGCTTAGTAGCCTAAGGATAAACCCTTTACGAAGCAATCCCGTGTTTGAACGGCCTGTATAGAGGGAGCTTTTGAAAACACTGTGGGAAAAAGGAGAAAATGCTGGTAACCAGCATTTTCTCCTGTTCCCACAGTGTTTTCGACCCTTTCAAAACAACAAATTTCATCATTTAAGGCACCTTAAATATGTCGTCTGTAAATGGTTTCAATTTGGATAAGTCTAAAATTTTGTCGTCTGGTTAAAGGTTTAAAACGCCTTTCTACGGAATCTCATTCGTTCCACAAGAACTGTTTTCCAGACGCCGAAGTTTTAGATATGTGTAATTCATTGTTTGTACTGGAGTTTAACGCCGTTTTAACAGCTTAGGTAATAACTTAGCGGTCAGTGCACCTATGCATGTGTTTCCTGGCTTTCTTACACCAGTACTGAGACACCTTTCTGTCCAAGTCACTGACTACCTTTTTCACATGTATCAGAGGTGAGAGGCGAAAACTCGCCTTGAAGAAAATTTGCCTCAACAGGGTATCGAAACCGTAACCACCAGGTCACGAGCCAGATACGCTAACCATGAGCTACCCGGGCGGGCTATGTGCAATTGAAAGTACTTACAGACGGCAAAGTAATTCTGGCTCAAGTGATGGAACTTTTCCTCGAAATGATCGAAAGCTTTGTGGGAAAAGGAGAAAAGGCTAGTCAGCAGCATTTTCTACCCCTTCCACAATGTTTTAGAAGAATGCTTCTTCATGGCTACCAGGGGTCATGTGTGGCTTCGTGGTAAAGTGTAGGACTCGTGACCTGGAGGCCCCGGGCTCGAGCCTCACTGGGTCCACTGGATTTTCCATGGGAGTGTCCTTTGGCTAGACACTTCAGAGCACTAGCCAAGTACTGGCGAAACCCAGGAAATGCATGAATAAGTAAGCTGTTGCCGTGATATGGCTGAAATAATGTTGAAAGCATGCCAGAATTAACAACCCTTGCCAGAGTTTGCCACAAAAAAAAAAACTGTCAAGAGGTTTCAAAGTTACTACGCATTTTAGTTTTCTAGAACGGCCACACTGCGATAGTCATCTCGTTGTCGTGGTTTAGGTGATGCATATAGGCTGCTAAATGCGACTCAAGGCCCTTTTGCGGACAGTATAGATCAAGATCAGACTGCAATGAATGTGCAGTCTGATCTTGGATTTACACTGTCCGATAAGAAGATTATATTTCCGCCAAACTTAATTTTGAAATTGGGGAATTACGGATTTACCATCGGAATGAAAAGTTTTATTTCACTTGTTTAGCAGGTTAACCCCTAAAGCGCTGGAACCGACTTAAGTTGGTTTTGCGGACACAGTAGATCAAGATCAGACTGCACAGGACGTGCAGTCTGATCTTGGATCTACATTGTACGCTGCTTCATTATATATTCTGTCCAAACAACCTTGAAATGACCATTTTATGGATGTTTTTTTTTTCAAACTGAAAGGGCCTCTTTCAATAATTCATTGCTCTAATAGTTAAAGATTAACAGGGCAGGAAGAAGCTTCCGTACTATACCATAATACCATAAATCAAAGTAGTACAAGTGACTCATTCGACGAAATTCACTATTTTGATCCTTTGCCGAACAACAAAATCTTGGACTTGTCCAGATTGAAAGTATTACTGACGACAAATTAAAATGTTCATCAAATGATGGGATTTATCTTTGATAGAATAGAAAACAGTGAGGAAAGGAGAAAATGCTTGGATACCAGTATTTTATCCTTTACCCACAAAGCTTGTTACGCAGATTAAAACAAAAACACGCAATGGTTTGTAAATGATCAAAGAAGAGGAAAATGACATTTTATTTTTTGTTCAAATAAATGATTACAAAGTACTGGTATAGGAGCATATATACGACTTACCTCTTATCCTGCTATATGTGTGTGTGATAAATGAAACTTTCAAGACGATAGTCAAGATCCAGAATAACGTTACATGTATTTCAAAATTGTTTTGTGGGGAAAAATGTCTCCCTATCTGACAGAGTAGATCAAGATCAGACTGCATTTTCTGTGCAGTCTGATCTTGATCTACTATGTCCGCAAAGGTCAGTGAGTTCATTGCGCTTGGCGGCCAAAGGGTTAATAGCAAGCAATGATTGATCCTTGCTCTCACATTGTTTTCAGGAAAAGTTGCCATTTGCATGCAGGTGAAAAGATCTATTTGTATCGAAATGGGAAAACTGAGTTTTATTTCAACAATTTTACCTTTAAGGTATTCGGAAAAAGTCACGTGATCGATAGACACACCCATATATTCATTCTGAAGCATCATCCACAATCTGAATAACCTGCAACTTGTGTCATTTATAACAGTGCCAGAAATGGAAATATAGTATATAAACCATGCTTTGGCAAAAGGGGCCTTAACCCTTTCCCAAACAAGCCCTGGTTTTCACGTGTCTGCAGTACAAGTCTTTTGAAAACATTATGGGAAAAGGAGAAATTGCTCGTAACGAGCAATTTCTCCTTTTTCCCACAGTGTTTTCTACCCTTTTTGATAACTTTCTGCCATTTTCATCAAATTTAAAATTGTCGTCTGCAAACTCTTTCAATTTGGACCAGTCCAAAATTTGTCGTTTGGGAAAAGTCCATTATGACTAACAACCGACTGAATCATGAGGTAAACTGGTCCTTGGACATGCAGAAAAACTGACCAAAAGCAAAACGTTTCCACCCAGGTCAGCCTGCGTGGACTGCGCAGGCTGACCTGTATCGATACTTTTCGCAGATGCATTAAGGCCCCATTTCACAGAGCATGGATCGTATATATTAGGGCTTTGTTCATCTGTGGCAATGCTCTTCCATTTTGCAGCAGTAGTATTTTGATATAAGGGAAGGGATAAACAAGAAAACGATGTTAGCACTTTAAGCTGCTGAATAAATGAAACACAAATTTCTACTCAATACTACAAGCCCAAACATTGCGGTTTCAAAGTTGATTTCACCGGAAAGAAAATACCGCATCGGACAGTGTAGATCAAAGATCAGACTGCACGTTCTGTGCAGTCTGATCTTGATCTACACTGTCCGCAAAGGGTCAGTGGGTCGCGATTAGCAGCTTAAGGGTTAGAAGTAAAGTACTCGGTTTAAGTCATACGACCGTGAAAAAAAAAAACTCGTTACAAAAAAGCCGCGATGTAGCAAAAGGTGGTTGAATGAATCTCCGTGATTCATTATACCAAGCAAGTCATCACAAAATTTTGGATCCATAAAATTCAGTTGGTCCAAAAATCGACTGGATCTGGGGGTAAAATAGTCCGTTGACATACAGAAAATTTACACAAATAACAAAGGCTTTCGACCATTGTGCGGACTGCGGAGGCTGATATGGGTCAATACTTTTTGCAGATGCCATGAGCCCCCTTTTCATAGCGCATGGCTCAAATCATTTGATGTGCACTGATAACTTAAAAGTAACCACTCCCATTAAAATCGAGCCCTATTTTGTTTGATCGCACAACCCTTAGGCTGCTTAGGCGACCTAGTGCGAATTTTTGGGCAATGTAAGGTCAAGATCAGACCACACAGAATGCACATTCTGGTCCTGGACATACATGATACAGTTAAATTTCCATGTTTCAGTCAGTGTTGTTTTTTTCTTATACACTAATTTATCGACCTTAAACTTGCTAGGTGCGACTCGACGCTTTTTTTGCGGACTGTGTAGATCAAGATCAGACTGAACAAAACGTGTAGTCTGATCTTGATAATACGCTGTCCAATTCGGTGAGAGTTTTTTTTTTTCATCAGAAAAGGACTTTGAAGTCACAATATTCCGGGTTTTTTCACAACCAGCTGGAAAGTTTATTTTGGTTACATGTATTAAATCTTTACCAAACAATCCCGTGTTTTCATGACCCTGAGGGAGAAAGCTTTGAAAACATTGTGTAAAAAGGAGAATTTTGCCGGTAACCAGCGATTTCTTCTTTACCCACAATGTTTTCTATCGTTTTAAGGTCAAATTCTATCACTTGAGCAGGACTATAATCTGCTAATGCCTTCAATTTGGGCAAGTCTACAATCCAGTAATGTGTCAACTCTTTACCAGACAGCAAATTTTTAGACCAGTCCAAACTGACAGCATTTGCAGACGGCATATTAAATGTGATTCAAATGATGAAATTTGTCTTTGACATGGTAGAAAACATTGTGGAAAAAGGAGAAAATACTGGTTACCAGCATTTTCTCCTTTTTCCACAATGTTTTCAAAATGATGGAATGATGAAATTTATCTTTGACATGGTAGGAAACATAGTGGAAAAAGGAGAAAATGCTGGTTACCAGCATTTTCTCCTTTTTCCACAATTTTTTTAAAAGGCTTCTTTCACAGGATCGTTAAAACTCGGGATTGTGTTGTAAAGAGTTATAGTGTTTAACATTTCAAATATTAAGCGGTTGAAAATGGGGTCTAATCACAGGCGTTCGTATTGTGACGAACTTTGCCAACTATATGATGTAATATATAAGACTTATATATTACATCATATAGTCGGCAAAGTTCGTCACAAAACGAACGCCTGTGGGTCTAATGTGTTTGTAAAGTTATCGACCAACGTCCGCGCAGACTGACCTCCGTCGAAACTTTTTGCTAGTTGTAAATTTTCTCTATGTCCAAGGACCAGTCTATCTTAGGATCCAGTCGGTTGCTGGACAAAATGGATTTCGTGCATTCATAATCATGTGACGACTGACGCGGAAATGCATTTAATCCCCTTCTGCTCTTTTCGACACTCTTGTTTTCGACTCCACATCTGAATTGATCTCGTATAAATTGGAAATTCTTGAAATTTTGACTTAATAAAGGATATATATATAAAATGATTCCGTTATGTCTATTTTAACAAGGGTCAAAACAAATTTCATTAGTGTTCAGAGAGAATAAATAATGTGGAAAAATGTGTTTTTCAACTCATTAACACTTACATGCAAAATAATTTAAATGAAACTTTTAAGACGATGGTAAAAAAACCCAAATGTTGTTATTTCAAAGTTACGGGGGGGGGGGGGGGTTAAGGAAATATCTCCTTATCGGACAGAGTAGATCCAAGATAAGACTGCAAGTTCTGTACAGTCTGATCTTAATCTACACTGTACGCAAAAGGTCTGTGAGTCGCGCTCAGCAGCGTAAAGGTTAAAGGGAGGTAATTACGAATATGTTATATGACCTGAATCCGTATTTCTTTTTGCAATTCTAAGCCATTGAACGTATTCATTTTTTCAAATAATAATAATATCTGGATTGTGGTTAATTCTATGGACTCTCCGCAATATTGTGGCATGCAAAACAAAAGATAAAAATAGGCCTATATCTGTTTTGTTGGTAATAGCTTAGTTCAACAAGTGTTCAGTTTGCTGTTATGCTCAGCATATATAAAACGACAGCACGCGCAGCTGCTCGTGGATTGTGGGCATTTATTGCCTCACCGGTTTTTGGTCACTTCAACGCCACTTTCTCCGCCGTAAAACAAGCAATAGATATTCAATATATGAGCCATGCTCTGTGAAAAGGTGGCTTAATGCATCTGCGAATAGTATCGACTCAGGTCAGCCTGCGCAGTCCGCGCAGGCTGACCTGAGCCGAAACTTTTCGCTGTTGGTCAATAATTTTCTGTATGTCAAAGGACCACTTTAGCTTATGATACGGTCGGCTGTAAGACATAATAAAGTCATTCATTCATTCATTCATAATGGATTTTATCGATCCCTAATTATGTGATAATTCATTTGGAATCATGTATTATGGAGATGCATCAAGCCCCCTTTTGCTAGAGCATGGCTCATACTTAATATCGATACGCATCTAATGACAAATTACAGGATCTAGATGTATAGTCTCGCAAAACTACCAAACTTTTGTTGTTGTTTTTTTTCCTGACTCTATACTAGTCTCTATGTTTACTTGTCTGTCTGTCTGTCTGTCAGTCTATCTCCCTCTGTCTGTCTGTCTGTCTGCCTGTCTGCCTGCTTGCCTGCTTGCCTGTCTGTCTGTCATCTATCTATCTAATCTATCTATCTGTCTATCTGTATGTCTGTCTGTCTGTCTGTCTGTCTGTCTGTCTTCTATCTATCTATCTATCTATCAGCCCGTCCGTCCGTCCGTCCGTCCGTCTGTCCCAACAATTCAAATGTATTCTTTAGATATTTACATAAACCTAACGACTCTGTAAATTATGGAAATGTAACCGCTGGTTCGTTCGTAACTCGAGTTAAACTGTCTATTGATCGAAAAAGACCAATACGGCGTATGTAAGCATCGCAGACTTCGCTCTCTGATCAACATAATTCATATTGGAGTCGTGTTGGAAAACCTAAAATCGATACATGTTTCCAATAATCTCAACCATATGGAAAGGTAGATAGGAATCTTTTGTGACATATGCACTTTGATCTTGTGCCAAATTTCCTTTATGATAGATTTCTAGATGCATAATAATGCACTTTAATAACAGGCTTTTGAATAGGCTTATGCATGGAACTTTGAAATAGGAATAGGCTTATGTACGGAACTTTGAAATAGAAAAGCGCCAGAGTGTATGTGAGTGTTTGATATTCAATGAAGCAAGTTTCGACAGAACTTGACTTTGATAAAAGCTGAAAAGGTGTCTACAGGATCAAAAAGTGCCATATTTAGGTCGTTCAAAGGGGCTCAGACAAGAAGGTAAGAAAATCGCATCAAACGTGCAACATTTTACGTAGATCTGTGTGTAATCTTATTGTACCTTGACCAAACCCCATCAAAATTCTTTCCGTCAGTAGGCCTATGTCAGGCAAAATAGTCTCAAGTTCAGGGCCCTTTTGGCGTCAATATCCAAAACGTTTACGGACGGTGAAGATCAAAGATCAGACTGCACGTTCTGTGCAGTCTGATCTTTGATCTTCACCGTCTGCAAACGTTATGCTCAACATCGGAAGAACCCGTTAAACCAATTGATCGAAAACACCCTTCCTTAACTAGGTTAAAAAGTTGCCAGGTCGCATTGTCCTTTATTTACTTTTTACCTGGTATTAAATTTCATTTTATTTGCCAGCGACTAACACTTGGTTTGACCGCAGTAACAGATTGTCAACTTCACAATAATTTCCATTCTTTAAAATGGTATGGTTTAAATCTGAATGCATTTTAACATCTGCTTTGCTTACTATTGGCCCTACTGTGCCTTTAAAGGTTTAAGATTTGCCTGTTTTTAAGACATTACCTACAAAAGACATGTTTGCATCTTACGGAAGCAGTGTGGCAATAGGAGAAAGTCCTTTTACCACCACAATTCCGTTTGTATACAAATAGTTTACTTAAAGATACACCTATACTCGTTTTCAGCCAATTTTTAACTGGTTTCATCTTTATTTTTATCAAACTATATCCATTTTTGTATGTTCATGCCAAATGTCGCCCCTGACGGTTGCAAAGATAGAAAATACATTTCATTTTCTGGAGGCCATCAAAGAAATCACTGTTGTTACTTTTCCGGTTTTACAGTCTATGAAATTTTGACAGCATTTTTCTCTCTGGTCGTGCGCATGTATCTTTGATTAATGTGGAATCGCCCCTTTTTACAAGATTGCTTTCTAAGATCGTAGACAATGATTTAATACATGTTACATATGTAGTAACAAGTTTATCTGTACAAAAGATGGGCACTTTGGAAAACGGGGCTTGATGCACATTCGTAGTATACCAGACTGTAGACTGTCATGAATCGATACTTTTTTGCCGATGCATTAAAGCACCTTTTTATATTGTTTGCCATTTTTAAAGGTGGCTCTTTAGATTTTTAACATCTTACCTAATTAAAAGATATTTATACCACTGAAATTCCAAGAAAAAAAAAAAAAAAAAAAAAACCAATGCAAATCATCAATAAATAAGAATAATAAAATTAGTAAGAAAAAAATATATGGTATTCCCTCAAAAGGCTACGTAGCCTCTAAAGGTATTTTAAGATTTCGCGTCAGAATTCAAAAAAAGCATCGTGGGAATGTCACGTGACTTTATGACCTTAGGTTGACCTTAAGTTTTAATGTATAGAATAATCAAAGTACTGAAAGTACTGACAGACTAGCGAATTTGATTGATTGATTATTTGTATGGTGTTTAACCCTGTTTTCAACATTATTTTCGGTTATGTAGCAGTGGACAGTGCACATATCCATGCTTTCCTGGAGTTTCTTTTACCAGTACTCCGCACAATATTCTTTCCAAGCCACTGGCTGCTTTCCCACATTTATATTATAACCATCGTCGAAACGTGAGAGAGAAATGAATCCTGTGACAATGACTATCATCAATCCTCGGAAAGAAATTTGCCGGGTCGGGGATTGCACCGGCAACCTCCTGTTCCCAAGTCCTGTACACTACCGACTGAGCTGCTGAGGCTATGCGTGCTATTGGTTAACTGTAATCCAATTTAAGTTTAACCCTCAACCTGCTAAAAACGTTAAATGAAACTTTCAAGCCGATGGTAAACACCTGAATATTGCTGTTTCAAAATTACATTTTTGAAAAAAAAAAATCCTCTTATCGGACAGTGTAGATCCAAGATCAGACTGCACGCTCTGTGCTGTCTGATCTTAGTCCACGCTGTCCGCAAAAGGTTATTGAGTTGCGGTAGTGCAGCATGGATAGGTGCTCTGGCCGCCGCAATATCACTGAAATTATGTTGAAAACGGCGTTAAACACAATACAATCAATGAGTCAATATCCAGTAGCACAAGATGTAGTTAACTATTTAACTCTCTTTACAAAACCAAAAATTTTACACTCGTCCAAATTCAAAGCTGTTGCAGACCATAAATTAAATGCGGCTGAACTGATGAAACGTGATTCCAAAAGGGCAGAAAAAAATGTGAGAAAAGGAGAAAATGATGGTTATCAGCATTTTGTCCTTTTCCCGCAATATTTTCAAAGGGATTCTTCCCCATTGTCATTAAAATATGGAATTGTTTGGTAAAGGGTTAATATTCAAGGGGTAGAATAACAGTACAGCATACCAGTGTAACTATACACAATGATGTAAATAATGAATGACAAGGGTTCTCTGTCCAGTGAGGGTTGATATAGCCCGGCATTTGTACAAGTTCATAATACCTAGGTGTATCCATTAATAGACTCATTCATAATGTTACAGTGGTGTAGGAATAAGTCATTCTCTGCTTTGCATAGGTCACTTAATTTACATATAAGCAAAGATCATGACGTACCTTATAAATGACATCTTGTTCAGTTAATTACTTTGTAAGACAACATGTTCAAATTAGAGAGGTAGAAATTTAGTTGTTTTTGTCTAAATTGTCACATATAACAGAATTAAGATTTCTAACAGAAAGAAGTATTTTCTGTGAGACAGTATTTGGCAACTGTGGGGTTTTTTGTTTACTTTGAATCTAGGTCAGTCATAATGCCTATAGACTAGCTTCGCTAGCTAAAAATCACAAAAGTTGTATATTCGTCTACTGACGGTTTTCAGCGAAACGTTGTGAAACTTTGTGAGCAAAACGAGACAGGAAACACTTTGGTGGCATGTACAGGTACTCTGACCGTCTTGTCAACAAATACTTATTATCCTCAGTCCGATAGAGTTATCTATCTTTGAGCACTCTTGTGTTTCGATGATAAGAAAATGAACAAGTCTCGCGAGACAGTGCGGTAGCATCGGAACCTATACGGTGCCTGTAACGTAACCAAATCGTTAACTAACCCAAAACGGGAAACGAAATGAAAGCCTAACTATACTTATTAGACACTGCGTTGCAAGGAAATGTGCTACCGATATTGCAGATAGTAGCGTTGGACAGCTTCATATGTGATGCCATTGATTTTTGTTTACGCCTGGTTCCGGTTGAAGGTCTAAACGTGCCTTTGACTTGAAGAGTTCCACTTACGGAAATAAGAAGTATTACCACACATTAACCAGTTTCAACGTCCGTAAGGATCGCGGCTCATGAAAAAAAAAAAAAAAAAAGGGAAAAGGAGAAAAAATGGTCACAAGCGTTATCTGTCCACTCAAAGACAAACTCCACCATTTGAGCCAGATTTACTTTATCGTCTGCACATGTTTTAGAAATGGAGAAGTCTAAATTTTGGCGTTTAGTAAAGAGGCAAAACATTCGGATAACAGTCCTAACCACAACAATCAATATTGAATTCCACGAATAGAGTTAGAGATCTGCTTTTACTCGCAATAATATATTTTGGACGGTCATTCGCCCATTACTTCCGGCTCATCACTATATCGGGTGTTTATTGTAAGTAAAGTAAAAAAAAAAAAGTTCAACTCTTTACCACACGACAAAATAACGGACTTATCTAAATTGAAAGCATTTGCAGATGACAAATTTTTTGTTGTTTTAATGATGAAATTAGCTTTTAAAATAACAGAAAACATTGTGGGAAAAGGAGAAAATGCTGGTAACCAGCATTTTCTCCTTTTCAAACAATTTTTCCAAAGCTTTCTTTCTCAGGTTAGGTAAAGCTCTGGCTGATAAATGGATTAGGAGTAAGGTCAGACTAAATTGGTAAAATTCCCGCAAATTGTGAAAAGAATGTTGACAGACGCTCCCGTGGGACCGGATCTGTACAAACAAGATCGATTACCAGTGTGTTTATTATTTACCATAGAAAAAACGTTGAATTTTTCCGCCCTATAAATTCTCCTGTATGCGTTGAAAGTATGCTAAGTGGACGGTATACCATTTTTTATGAATAAATGGTGATTAGATTCATTCATGATGAGTGAGTGAGCGAGCGAGCGAGCGAGTGGATGGGTGGATGGATAAAGATGCAGGCGGGCGGACGGACGGGCGTGCGGACGGACGGACCGACCCAACAAGCAACCAACCAGTCAATCAATCAATGGAAATATAGGAAAGGGAGCTATTACTTGTTTCAAGCGATTGCTGGTCTCAGCTCTATGTTTACCTCAGCTGTCAGCTGTGGAGGTGTCTGTCAAAGAAAGATACTAGTATGCAAGTGTTTTCAGTCAGTCAGAGTCAGTCAATCAGTCAGCCGCTCGCTCGCTCGCTCGGTCACTCGGTCGGTCGGCCGGTCGGCCGGTCGGTCAGTCAGTCAGTTTTTGGTCTGGGCTTGGCGTGCCAAGCCCAAGGCTATATAGGAATCGTATACCAAAATTTCAACCCCATTCAAGCATTTACGGAAAAACCCGAGTCATGTATTTACAGAAAAACCCGAGTAAAATTGAAAAGTGCCGCCTGCAATCCATCTCACTACGCTGAAGGAAACGACCCCTTTAAATAATAAAATATTTCGATTTGAACATCACAGTAAGGTTTAATTTCACATTGACAAACTTTGAAAGATGTGCGATTTTAATCTTACGAAAGTGTTGACTGAGAATTTGGGGCCCCCGTGAGGTTATTCATAACTGCAAATTCGTGCGCTTAACAGTGAAAGAAACAAGTGGCAAACCTCGGGTGATCGTTGATCAAATGTTTTGATGTAGGTACGCAATCGACCGAGTTGTGACGAGTGCTGTTGCCGAGCACTAACCGGGATCGTTCGTTTATCCTTTTTCTACACACCATGTATATGACAAATAATGATAGCGTATTTTACGCAGACGATGTGCTCTTTCTCTGAAAAAGGTGTCTCAAAACCTCGGCAAGATTTTAATTTTCGTAAAATTACTGTGCACCTCGTGTCTGAAGTTATAAGTATGTATTTGATTGGTATATTATGCCTTATTTCTTCCTGTCAGAATTGTCCAGATATGAAATCTCAGCCCATAACCATTTCGACCCATAACAAATTCGGAGCACACAATACCAAATATGTATTAAAGTTTGTAACATGAGCCATTGAAAACCAGTAATCTTTAAAAAACGATGAAATTTTAGACTTGTCTACACTGAAAACATTTGCGAACGGCAAGTTAGATTTAGCTGAAATGTTGGTTATTGGCTGTGAAAGTGCAGAAAACCTTGTAGGAAAAAAGAGAGCATTTTCTTTTTTTTCCAAAAGGTTTTCATGCGGCCATATCCTTGGAGTCCTTAAAACTCGAGAATGTGTGGTCAAGAGTTAAGTAACTGGTGGCCGTTTTATATCGAAGATCAGAATTGACATTCAGTGCAATCTGATCTTGATCTCCATAGGTATTTAGGCTGGCCTGGGTCGAAACTTTTTGCTTTTGGTAAATTTTCTGCATGTCAAAGGACCAGTGTACCTCATGATTCAGTCGGTTGCTCCACAAAATGGATTTTATGGATCCATTAATATTTGATGGCTCGTCTGGATTGATGGATCACGGAGATGCATTAAACCCCTTTTTTTCCTGAGCATGGCTCGTTTGTGTTTTTCCATAATTACCACCAGGAGCTCTTCAAATTTATCAATCCTAGATGACTTTACTCAGATGAGGGCTTTAGGTCAAACGGCCTTCTTGTTCATAAAAATCGGCTTTCCAACTTGGTTGATCATGGCAGCTTAGAGATTCCATGGATTTTCAATGCGAAAGTTGAAAAGTGGCATTTACAGCAGATATTTTGACAAAACTTTTAAAGAAATGTACCTTGAGCAATTTTGTATCATCCATATGATTTTATTCAACTGGTAGTCTTTAGCTCATCTGTTTACGAAGAAAGCGTCATGCTATTGTTACAGCCTATGCGTCATTGTCGTCGCGTAAATACTTCGACATTTTTTAATATCTCTGTTATTCCTGAAGATATTTACAAACTTGTACAAGGTATTTACTGTCAGAAGGGGTATACATATAAGAGGGTAACCATTAAAATATTTTTGACACAGTTACGCCCTTTTGTTATTGCTTCAAATTTTCAGAACCTTTGACATTTTATCATATCTGTCATTAATGAAAATACTTACTTCAAACTTGAACTTTTCATTAACTATTAAAAGGGGAATTTATATCAGTACAGCAGAGGTAGGTAACCACTAAAATATTTTTGGAAAAGTAATTGGTTATGCCCCTTTTTCGACTGGGAACTTTTAGCTCAGCTGTTTCTAGAGACATGGTATTTTCATAGCCCTAGTGTCATCATCTTCGTCGTTTGTGTCGTCGTCATGCAAATATTTGACATTTTACAATATCTTTGTTATTACTGAAAATGTTCACTCAAAACTTGGATAAGTTTTAACAATCAAAAGCGAAACATAAACAGTAAGGGTAAATAATTTTCAAGTTATGCCCCTTTTTTAACTTTGTGTTTTCACTGAAAATCAACCGAGCATTGTCGCCCAAATGCGGACGTCTTTTTATTTGTTGCCATAGAAACCAAAACTTAAAAATAAAAAGAAATACGTAAAAGATTGTCTTCTCAGACACCAAAACCTGCTCTGTGATATTAGCCTTTAAAGACTCTTTTTCCTTGTCATTGCTTAAAGGACATGGTTACTATTTAACCTATAGACTGAGTATGGCAAAATGAAAGAAAAATATGATTCATTGCTTGGCTATTGTGGATTTTTGCACTTTCCAGAAATATTCCCTGCTGTTGCACGCTGCTCATTTTGGTTTGTTACCATGATTTGTTGCCAAAGCAACGTAAAGGAAGAAAATAGAAAGCAGAAAATCCTTTGAAAGTTATCTCCTTTCAATCCATAAAGACCATGAGACCAAGGCTATACAAAAATACTCGTTATATTGGCCTTTACAAATTTATGTTTTTTCCATTCTGTTGTCAACTCCACAGACTGTCAGTGTGAGACATGTAGATATTTTTTATTAGGCTGTAAAAATGTGATAGCAGTTTTTAAGCCTGTACAAATGTGACAGCAACTTTAAGCTTCTGGGTCTCATCTTCCTACCTCTTCACCCGTTCTGATGC
The DNA here is from genome assembly GCA_945859785.2 of Tridacna gigas. Lineage (NCBI taxonomy): Eukaryota > Metazoa > Mollusca > Bivalvia > Cardiida > Cardiidae > Tridacna > Tridacna gigas. Next base: position 12,815,290 of record OX244031.2, on the reverse strand, counting down.
CCAGACCTTCAGCGCTTTGATTACAGATAGTAGTCTCGAGCCTCCAAAGCACGGCGTAAATTCAATATCAGACTGCACGGTCTGTGCAGTTTAACCAGTGATCAACACCGTCTGCAGGACAACCAGAATAGCCCAGGCAACTATAGAGTAATGCTGGCGTGCGTTAACCTTTCAAGCGCCTTGCCCTGCCATAGTGGCTTTTTCGGACAATGTAGATCAAGATCAGACTACACAGAACTTGCAGTGTAATCTTAGATCTACACTGACCGTCACATTGTTACATATCATAGCTTATATAAACCTTGGCGTAGCAATAATCTGGCTGTTTTTGTCCCTGACTGTTTAGGTTCCCTTCATTTATCCAGGGCTCTAAGGGCTGAAAATGACAAATGACGATGTCTGATCGTATATTTTGTCCTAAAACTTAAGATAAATCGCTCATATCGTTATTGACCTGGCTGGTCTTATTTTATTCCAATACTTTCTGGAACAAATCTAAAACAGACGATTTACGTGGAATGCGTAGGCTGACCTGTGTCGATACTTTTTGCATATGCATTAAACCCCCTTTTCACAGAGCATAGCTCATATTGGTTCAGTACATGAAAATATACGATAATATTGTGGCAAGAGGAGAAATTACCCGTCTCAAGCAGTTTTTCATTATGCTACGAAGTTTATACAAAGCAGCCTGCAACATGACAAATAATGTCGTGTACGGATTGTATCGTGTTCTCTGTAATTTTAGTAGAAGAATGTGGGCGTTTCTGGGAAAGTCAAATAATGATTTTAGCTCCCTGGATATTTCTTTACACTCTGTACATTTTCAGATATTAGGTGTTAACCCTTATCCTGCTGAATAAAAGAGATGAAACTTTATAGTAGATAGTAGAAGCCAAACACTTTCTTGTTTCAAGGTTATTTTTGGAGGAAAGATATCTCCTTATCGGACAGTGTAGATCAAAGATCAGACTGCACGTTCTGTGCAGTCTGATCTTGATCTACGCTGTCCGCGAAAGGTCGATGGGTCGCGATAATCAGCCTAAGGGTTAATCTGACTGGTTTGTGGCAGTTCTACCGGTACAAATGTCGTGTTCTGGCAAAAGGGGGTTTAAAGAATCTCCGTGATGCATTATTCTAAGCAAGTCATCACATAATTCATGGATCCCGTTTTATCAAACAACCAACGGAATTATGGGGTAGAATGGTCTTTGGACATGTAGAAAATTTACCCAGATCAAAAAGTTTCGACCCAGGTCAGCCTGCGCGAACTGCGCAGGCTGACATGGTCGATACTTTTTGCAGATCCATTACACCCCCTTTTCAATGGGAATGACTCATATGATTAACTCTTCATTGTTATCGTATTTTCTTTTCTTGCTGCTACAGTTTTTGCAAAAGTTTCAAAAGGATAAACTCGTCAAGAGTTGGTAATCTGTTGTTTGTACGAAAGCATTTCTCAAAGTGCTGAAATGACTGAGAGCTGGGATGTTGATTTTATCCCTTGTACCAAACAATCCCAAGTTTTAACGACCCTGAGGAAAGCCGATTTTGAAAACATAGAGGGGAAATGGTTAAATGTTGATAACCAGTATTTTCCCTGTTTCCCACAATGTTTTCTACTATTGCACAGACAAATTCCATCATTTGAGTCTCACTGAATTTGTCGCCTGCAAATCCTTTAATTTGGAGAAATTCAGAATTTTTTAGTTTTGGTAAAGAGCTAAAAAGCGCAAATGAGCCATGCTTTGTGAAAAGGGGAATCAATACACGTTCAAACAGTATCGACTCAGGGCAACCTGCCCAGTCCGCGCAGGCTGACATGAGTCTAAACTTTTGGCTATTGGTCAATTTTCTGCATGTTAAGGACCATTCAGTCCATATTTAGACAAAAAAAGGATTTCGTGGATCCTTAATTATGTAATGACTTGCGATAACGGAGATGCATTAAGCCCCTTTTGTCAGAGCATGACTCATATGTATAATATTCGGAAAAAGAGTTTAATCCTTTAACACCTGAAAGAAATTTACAACATGAACATCGAAAACATCTTTATAAAGACTTAAACCATGCTCTGGCAAAAGGGAGTTTAATGCATCTCCATGGTGCACTACAGCAAGCAAGTCATCGCCTCATTAGGGATTCATAAAATCTCTTTTGTAGACCAACCGATGGAATTATGAGGTACACTGGTCCTTTGACGTGCAGAAAATTGACCAACAGCAAAAAGTTTCGGCCCATGTCAGCCTGCGCTGTCCGCGCAGGCTGACATGGGTCGATACTTTTTGCAGATGCATTAAGCCCCTTTTGCCAGAGCATGGCTCATATGTATAAGTCGTATATGTATAAGGACTCAACGCACAATTTACTGGCTACGGACTAGAACTTAATCTACAGCAAAAAAAAAAAAAGTTGAATTAAAATTTCTAGTAAAATAGTGAAAAAAGGCAAGTGTTGCGATTTCAGTGCCTTTTAGAGTCTTTTAGATGGAACATCTCATTGTATCGGATGGTGTGTATCCAAGATCAGACTGCGCGTTTTGTCCAGTTTGATCTCGATTCACACCATGATTCGCAAAAGCGCATGGAGTCGCGTTTAGCAACCGTATGGTTGAACGAACACTGTTACAGCGGAAGATTCTATGGTAGTACGATGGTGTACCATATCTGAAGGCAGGGGACGGCTTCCCAGGTTGGAATGAGAGTTTTAACCCTTTCCCAAACGATGAATTTTAGACTGGTCCAAATTGAAGGAGTTTGCAGACGACAATTTTAAATTTGATGAAAATGACAGAAAGTTCTCCAAAAGGGTAGAAAACACTGTGGGAAAAGGAGAAATTGCTCGTTACGAGCAATTTCTCCTTTTCCCACACTGTTTTCAAAAGACTTGTACTGCAGACACGTGAAAACCAGGGCTCGTTTGGGAAAGGGTTAAGAGACACTTTGTGTTTCCAACCTAAAGAGGTGAATGGATAGATATCCCAGAAATAGCCTTGCAAATATCGATATCTTACAACAATGTACGTGAAAGAGCCACTATTCAAATAAGAGCTAGGGTATCGTACCTACATTCCCTTGTATTCCATTCTTCCTATTTGAAGATCTATATAAACTATATAAAAAATATGCCTGCTGCAAGGAGGGATTTTATTTTTGCAAAATCATCAGCTGCGTCGTGGATCAACTTTTCATTGCGGCAAAACACTTCTAATAAGCGGTAATGCAACTGCTACTTCCAGCAAAGTATTGTAATAACAGCAAACTAAGCCAAAGGGTGTATTCAACACCTGTTGTAAGTAATTCTTTAATTTCAGGGCTTTTTTTCATCCACCATACTTAAAAACATTTTTTTTGTCTAATTCTGGATTTAGAAAGTAACAATCCTTCTGATTGGCTAAACCATTTGGTTTAGCCAATCAGAAGTTGTGTTACTTTCAAATCTAGAATTTTGTTTTGCGAATAGGACAAGGAATAGTCTCAAGAATGGTTGGTGAATACGGACCCTGGTTTCAATACTAGCTGTTTGATTGGTTTAGACTGTCTCAGCCAATCAGATAGCTAGTAAAGATTTAAATTTCGACAGGTCATTGAACAGGGCTCCTACTGTAAACAGCTTTTTTATTCTTTTCATTTCAGCGTAGGCCTACACGATGAGTGGTGTTGCGATTGGTCTACTCGTTCTTGCTGTTGTTGTGGTTGCGATTGTTGTAATTGCTGTCTTATCTCGTATATTTGGAATCTATCGGATGACATCGTGCTTTGCCTCTAGCGAAGAGAAAGCTGTTTTGACGAAGAACGAGCAGTACAATGGATATATGGTAGAATATTTGGTATAATTTTCCTTATACGAAATCAAAATCTGGACACACGGTTGATGCATGACGCACGTTCTTGATTATGATTTATCCGGGACCGTATTCAACAATTCAAAATTACATTCCTAGTCTAATTCTAGATTGAGACAGTAACGCGATTTCTGATTGGCCAAACCTTCTGGTTAAGCCAATCAGAAAATGTGTTACTTTAATTGGTTAACCCAATCAGAAATTGTGTTATTTTAAGATGTAGAAATTCTTGAGAATTACACTAAGAGTATGATTTAGAATGGTATGTAAATACAAGCCCAGTTTTCGGTTTGTAAATGTATGCATTTAGTTCTAATTGTTTGCAGTTTTTCTTTTCAGTTTTGTTATAAAACCAGAGTTTTTCTCTGACATTTTTTTTTAATTCATTACCACTTTAAAGCCTTTGTGATCAGAATGTTTCACAAAGTATGAGACAGTGTAGATTCTCTATCAGACTGCATCTTCTGTGATATGACAGCCCTAAGAAAAAGGCTCGTTGAAAACAATGTTGGAAAAGAGAAAATGCTGGTTACCAGCATTTTCTCATTTACCACAACGTTTTCAACCCTGTCTTAGGCATATAAGTTCTGGCATTTGAGATAGTAAATTTTGTTACACAAGTCTAGATTCGGCAAGCCTTTGGTGAGCTTAATAGTTTTTGTCGACGAGTTTAACCCTTTCCCAAATGACAAATTTTGGACTGGTCCAAATTGAAAGAGTTTGCAGACGACTATTTTAAATTTGATGAAAATGGCAGAAAGTTCTCAAAAAGGGTAGAAAACACTGTGGGAAAAGGAGATATTGCTCGTTACGAGCAATTTCTCCTTTTCCCACAGTGTTTTCAAAAGACTTGTACTGCAGACACGTGAAAACCAGGGCTTGTTTGGGAAAGGGTTAAGAAGATTTAACCTCAAAATCTAAGGAATATCAAAATCTCTTTACCACTTATCTGCATCTTAAGAATTTCGGTTAATGATGAGTTATTACAATAGCCTACATGTACATGTATACTGAAATTTTCATGAAGCCGTTCGCTTCTTTGACAGGCAGGTGTGTACATCACGGACAAAAAATAGTCCAAAGAAATGAGAAATTTGCGTAAAATGATTTGGTTTTGTATGTAAATATCATACAACTTTTGTTACGGTCATGAACGTTATCAAATAATGTCGCGGAGAAATCAGGATCAGCAATGTTTTAAAATCGATGCGTATGATTTCAGATGTTTGGTTAAATACAACACTATTTGCTTATCTCAGATGTGTGTTAGTTAAGAAAATTAGTAATGGATAAAACGCTAACGATAAGGGTAGTTATGGGTTAGAATCCCTTCATTTGAGCCATAATTAATTTACCGTCTGCAAATACTTCGAATATGGACTTGTCCAAAGGCTTGGCGCATGTTAAAAGACAAAACAGCAAAAAAACACAAAAATAATTTTTGGCAGTCACAAGTTTTGAATGATCGACACTTCATTTGGGGCATTAAAAGCCTTGAATGCCTATTCAAAGCCGCCTATAGGCCTACCTATAGCTAGGAGTAAAAAAAAAAAAAAAAATGTAAAGGATACACGTTTGTTTTAATAAAAGATCGAACGATTATTTTATTGGGTGAATTCGAAATTGATCAATATTTTCACAAGAGACATAATATCAGTGCTCATGAGTGAAGAATATCTCAAATGAAAATAAATATATATTTCTTCCCTGCCAAAAAAGTCAAAATGGCTTTACCGCGGCGCTTTTTAGCTCCACTGGCCGAAGGCCAGCGGGCTGATGTCATGGCCCGGTGTCCGTTGTGCGTCCGTCCGTCCGTCAGTCCGTGCGTGCATCCGTCCGTCCGTCCGTGCGTTAACTTTTATTTCAAACATCTTCTTCTCTGAAACTACCCATCCAATTTTCATGAAACTTCACAGAAATGATCCTGCCATGGTCCTCTTCAGAATTTCTTGAAAGAATTTGATTCCTTCAAAAACTCTGGTTGCCATGGCAACAAAACTGAAAAATATTGGAAGTCTTTAAAAATCTTCTTGTCTGAAACCATAAGGCATAGGGCTACCAAATTTGGCATGTAGCTTTATGTAGTAGACCTCTATCAAGTTTCTTCAAATTATAGCCCTGGGGGCAACATTGGCTTTGCCCCAGGGGTCACAAGTTTTACATAGGCTTATACAGAGAAGACTTTAAAAATCTTCCTGTACCTAGCCATAAGGTCTAGAGCTACCAAATTTTGCATTTAGCTTGATCTAGTGGGGGTCTACCAAGCGGGCCAAAATTTTAGCCCTGGGGTCAAAATTGGCCCCGCCGCAGGGGTCACAAGTTTTACATGGGCTTACATAGTGACAACTTAAGAAATCTTCCAGTACCTAGCCATAAGGCCTAGAGCTACCAAATTTTGCATTTAGCTTGATCTAGTGGGGGTCTACCAAAAGTGCCCAAATTACAGTCCTGGGGTCAATTGGGCCTCATGCTGGGGGGGTGGGGGGGGGGGAGGTTCACAAGGTTCACAAGATTTACATGGGCTTATGTAGGGAAAACTTTTAAATCTTGGTGTACATAGCCGGAAGGCTTAGGGCTACCAAATTTTGCATAATTATAGCACTATCTCGTGGACAACTACAAAGAGGGCCCAAGTTACAACCTTAGGATCAAGTTTGGCCCTGCACCAGGGGTCACAAGTTTTACATGGGTTTATGGAGTGAAAACTTAAGAAACTGTCTTGTTACTAGCCATAAGGCCAAGAATTCCCAAATTTGGTCATAAACATGTGCTTATAGGGTGAAAATTCAAAAAATCTTTTGCTCCTAACCGCAAACCCAAGGGCTACCAAATCTGGATCACTTTTGATTTTTTTTTTTTTAAATTAGCCTTGCATCAGGGGTCTTATGTTTTACAGAGGCTTGATATGGATGAAACTTGAAAATCACCTTATTTATAACCATACAGCATAGACTTGTATTATTTTGGCATGTGGCTTTATCTTGTGGACCTCTACCAGGGTTCAAGTAATTATAGCTCTGGGATCAAAAATGGCTTTGCCTTGCGGGTCTCAACTTTCACATGGGCTTTTACAGAGAAAACTTTATATGTCTTCATTTTGAAACCATTTGGCTCAGAATTGAAATGTTTAGTATTTATGGTTTATATTTATAAGCCAGTGGAGCGATACAGGGCCATCATGGCCCTCTTGTTTCGTTTGATTTTAAACAGTCTTAGACTCCATCAAGGCTAAAACGTAAAGAGAAGCCTATGTGCGATTCGGAATGACTTATGACCAACTTTTCTGATTAGATTTAACTTGAAGCCTTATTTTGAGCGATTTTGCTCTTCACAGACTTGATTTTACAAACTGTTTGAATATATGTATGAGTCATGCTTTGTTGAAAGGGAGTCTAATGCATCTGCAAAAACTACCGACCCATATCAGCCTGCGCAGGCCGCGTAGCCAGCGTGGTTTACCTGGGTCGAAACTTTTTGCTTTTGGTATATTTTCTGTATGTCCAAGGACCATTCTACCTCAGGATTCGGACAAAATGGATCCATAATTATATGATGACGTGCTTGGTAGTATGGATCACGAAGACGCATTAAGCCCCCTTTTGCCAGAGCATGACTCATACATAGATACTTTATGTTTTCATAGTAGTATACTGAAAAATAGTTCTTTTTGGTTGCGTGGATTTATTTCATTATGCAGATCCATATGATTGACATGACGGTTCAATTTGTTTACGACAGGGCCCGTATTCGTCAACCATTCTTAACTCTTTACCACACGACAGAATTTTAGACTGGTCCAAATTCAAAACATTTGCAGACGACAAAATAAATGAGACTCAAAAACAGAAATTTGTTCTGGGACGGGTAGAAAACATTGTGGGAAATGGAGAAAATGCTGGTTACCAGCAGTTTCTCCTTTTCCCACAATGTTTTCAAACGGCCTTTTCTTCAGGGTCGTTAAAACAAGGGACTGTGTGGTAAAGGGTTACAGGGTATAACATTTTTATAGTCTAACTCTTAAGAATTTTCTAAATTTGAAAGTAACGGAATTTCTGATTGGCTAAACCAAATGTTTCAGCCAATCAATATTTGCTTAGCTTTCTGGATTTAAAATAAGACTAAGAATGTCAGTTTGCTCTTATCATAGACTAACTAGTGGCTATAGTTGCTGAGTTTATGCCTAGTGGAATTTATGCTCTAGGTATCGTTAAGTTCGATTAAAATTCGGGATGGTAGGAACTTTTGAAAATATGACTTTTAATTTTTATAAGAAGAAATTAAACCTTAAAGCTTAGCTTTTCACCAAACGGCAAACTTCTTGACTCATCCGAACTCAAAGCATTTGCAGACGACAAATTAAATGTGGCTTAAATGATGAGATTTGTCTTGGAATGGACTGAAAACATTGTATGAATTGAGAAAATGCTGATGATAAACATTTTCTCCTCTTCCCATAATGTTTTCAATAACCACTTTCCGGATGATCGCTTAAACACACGATTAAATAATAAATGGTTAACCTTTTACCAAACAATCCCGAGGAAGATGGCTTTTAAAAACAATGTGGGGAAAGGAAAAAACGTTTGTAACCAGCATTTTCTCCTTTTCCCGCACTTTTTTCTACCCTGACACCAACTAATCCCATTACGTCACATTTAATTTGTCGTCTGCAAGTGCTTTCAATTTGAACCAGTCTAAGACTTTGTCATTTGGTAAAGAGTTAATTGAGATGAGCACGTAAAAAGTAGGTCCAGACAGGTCACTTCTACGTTACTACATCGGATGAAAGCATCCAATCAAAATAACGAGTAGGCCTACTGACAGACAACAGTAACAGTACTTTCAGTGCTTTGTTTTTATCCCTCTAGGTCGGATCCGAGTCATCCGAATTCACGCTAGACAGAAGCGGGAAGTTTGTCCAGTATGACACGTTACAGGAGGATCCCCGCTATGTGGATTTAGAGAGTCACTCCCCACCTCTAGAAGAAAGTGCCAGGAGCAGTCCCGTTTCCATAGGAACAGGTCTAATATCTTAATCATTATCTATAGGTTTAGTGTTGCCAAATGTCTACAGAGTTATAAGAAAAAGACATTAGGCACACTTCTACCGTTTTGATGAATCGCGCTTCGATATACCATTATTCATGCGTAAGCTCGGTCTAAAAACTAGCGTTGTTTCCCTTTTTAATTCACTCTTTACCACACAATCACGAGTTTTAACGACCCTGAGAAAGACAGCTTTTGAAAACATTGTGGGAAGAGGAGAAAATGTTGAAAACCAGCATTTTCCCCTTTTCCCACAATGTTTTCTAATTTTTCGACTAACGTATTTCACTTTTCGAGTCACATTTATTTTGTCGTCTGCCAATGCTTTCAATTTGGACAAGTCTAACATTTTGTCGTTTGGTAAAGAGTTTATCTCTGAATTAAGAGTCAGACCAATAAGTGGGGATATTTTACTTGTCAGTATTAAAAGGAGTTAGGTTTACTTTACAACTCTAAAATGGTCAGAAATGGTTATGTTTAACAGTTGGGTGCTTTTTCGGGCAGTGTAGACTAAGATCAGGCGGCACAGCGCGGTCATTCTGATCTTTGACCCACAGTGTCCGATATTTTGTTTGATATATTCTGCGGCCAGAGGGCATTGTTTTTTTCCCCCACTGACTGAATAGCCCTATATGATTTTACCTATCAACTCTCTACTTGACAAAATTTGCTATATGTCCATCTGCACTTGCAGACGACAAATCTAACGTGGCCCAATTAATGAGATTTGCCTGTTTACCCTTTACCACACAATCCCGACTTTTAACGACCCTGAGAAAGAAGCCTTTTAAAAACATCATGGGAAAAGGAGAAAATGCTGGTAACCAGCATTTTCTCCTTGTCCCACAATGTTTTCTACTCTTCTCAAAACAAATATTAATTTTTCAGTCACATTTATTTTGTCGTCTGCAACTGCTTTCAATTTGAACCAGTCTAAAATTTTGTCGTTTGGTAAAGAGTTAACTCTTTACTCTAACTCTTTACCAAACGACATAGACGAAGTTTTGATTGGACGAAATTGAAAGCAATTGCAGACGAAAAATTAATTGTAGCTTAAATGAGGATTTTCGTATGTGATGCGAGAGAAAACATTATGAGAAAAGGAGAGAATGCTGGTAACCAGCATTTTCTCCTTTTCCCATAATGTTTTCAAAAGCCTTTTCTTTCAGGGTTGTTAAAACTCGGAATTATGTGGTAAAGGGTTGATAAATGTCTGACATTAACTTATTACCTTCTGAAACCAATATGCAAAAGCCGACATTGAAAACGTCCATGTAAAATACATCTTTGCAAGCTAAGGGGTGACAATCTTACCTGATAAGATCCACGTAGTGATCATCACCCTTGTCTCGCGGAAATGTGTAAAATATGTATAATTACAATGAATGGAGGTCAAAGATATGTACACAAAGGAAAACACCGAAGAAAATTAAGGGACTGTTCGTTACGAATAATTTTTGGGTTTGTTACATTTTTTTTTTGAATTTTTCCGCTGAAAGATGCAGAAAGTCGTCTGTCGGTAGGTTAAAACGTTTGTATTTCAGTGTCGGATACAGAATATGGACACGGTATAAGAAGGGCGGAGTCATGTGACAGCGTTGCTTCGGATTCCTCGGTCCTGGAAATGCAACCGGATATGCCAAAAATAGGACAGCTAGAGTTTGCTCTCGAATATGACAGGTATATTAGAACCTTTTGTTTTTAAAAGAACATAATATGTAGGCTACGCGTGGAATTTCATTAGTACAGATAACAAAAGTGATTGTAGAGGAGAAGCAAATACATTTCACAGGTCGTTGCTTCATATCCCGCACAGTTGATAGAACTGTCAGTCGAAAAGATAATGGGTATAATGTTTCTCTTCCTATGTAAAAGTGCAATGTATTTTTAGATCTTGGAGTAAAGTCGAATTATCAATTTGGCATAGATAGGTTGACAAAGATGAAGAAAGACCACCATGGTCTACAAATACATGCCTATCTCTGGCGATACCAAACCTTGCCATCGACAGTTTAGGCAGGTATTCCACAATCTACTGCTATATAATCATGTCTTACGAAGTGTTGTCCAAGTCAATTTTTAGTCATAGAACAATGCAATACATCAGACCGATGTGTGTCTCAATCGATTCTGTGCACACAGCGGTAGACGTTAATAAAGTAATCAAATCTCTCTGTACCGGACAAACACCTGCTCCGCTATTCGATACTGATCGGACATGATCCTTTAAGTCTTGTCGCACACAGAATAGATTTTTCATTAATTTAACCGATAAAACTTTATGTTTTTATGTTATCAACTTATTATTTACATAATTCTTCTAACTTTAATTTTATTTTGTATAGACTTTTGAAGTGTAAAGAAATTTTAGCTGTTACCTAACATTGCTCTCACAACTAAATAATTGCACCGAGTTTTTATTCGTTCATGAAACAAAGCCTTTTTTTCAAGGGGCAAAAACAGTAACTGAACACGCCCCTTTAGGCAGCAGGACGACTGATTTCCATAAAATGGTAAACATTGAAAACCACAGTATCATTACATCTTATTTCCATACAGGCTAACCTAACTAAAGTGCAAGAAAGGAAAGCAGGATACAGTCAGAGTAATTTTAACAACAATGGAAAGAAAACGATAGGATTGTAATGAAAATATTTTTGAGAAGGAAATATCATGGATTGAACTCTTGCTTTTTCTTACACAATATTTTCCGAAACTAGTCCTGTTATGCAAGGTAAAAACGTATCAGTGCTTAAAGACAAAAAGCCTCGAAGTTGCTGTCAACCCTTTACCAAACAATCCCTGGCTTTTTACGACTCTGGGAAAGTAGCTTTTGAAAACATTGTGGGAAAAGGAGAAAATGCTGGTAACCAGCATTTTCTCCTTTTCCCCACAATGTTTTCTACCCTTCCCAAAACAAATTTCAATTTTTGAGTCACATTTATGTTGTCGACTGCATATGCTTTCAATTTGGACGAGTCTAAAATTTTGTCGTTTGGTAAAGGGTCAAAGGATAAGTGCGAAAGCAGTCTTGTATTAGCTAGATGGATAACATGAAAGCAAACACCCACGTGTGAAAAAGAGAGTCATATTTTGTGTTTCCTTGCAAGAAAAAAGATGTTTTCCCATGAGGAAACGCTAATCTGTATGACAGCGTTAGAGATTTACTTGTCATTGCGGAAATACATTTTTAGACGAAAATACGTCCTTCACTTCCGGTCGAACACGGTAAAATACCAGACTGATACTTGACTTAACCTGAGGCTGCTGAGTGCGGCTCTATGCGATTTGCGGACATTGCAGATCAAGATGAGACGGAATGTTTATTCGGATCTTAGATTTACCCTGTTCGGTTCGGGTAGAGTTTTTTGCGCAAGGATTTCTAAAATCGTATTATTTAGGTTTTTACAAATCGGTAGAAATTTTTAATTTATTTGGCAGTATAATAGTTAAAATTGTACAACCCATTGTTTTATATTACAGAGAAGTCTCCGAGTTGGTCATTAGTGTTATTCAAGCACGTGACCTAACTGCTAACCAATATACCGGCACTTTGGATACCTACATCCGGGGAATTATACTTCCGGACACTGATTCAAAATTTCAAACCAAGGTGGGTTGATATAGGTTTTTGGCTAACTTTTGTCATAGTTTGCCTTTTGAAAAGCAAAGGGTATTTCAAAGTTTCAGGACAACGAGGTCTGTATCGTTTATCAGCTCAATCAACCCCAAGCCATGATGGAGCCGGTTCAGTACCAGTCGTGTTTAAATATTGACTGCATGATATTCTGCCTGGCTAGACAGTATCTGGTTTAGACAGTCCCTGAATCCAAAATGTTGAGCCGTATTCTGGAAAATGCATCTTTGTGATGGATGACACTAGGGAAGTCATCACGTAATTATGGATTCATAACATGGATTTTGTCTAACAACCGACTGAATCGTTAGGTTGACTGGTCCTTAGACATTCAGAAAATTGACCGATAGCAAAACGTTTCGACTCAGGTCAGCCTGCGCGGACTGCGCAGGCTGACCTGAATCGATACGTTTTGCAGACGCATTAAGTCCCCTTTTCACAGAGCATGGCTCGTGTAAGACCGCGAAAGGATAAATTGACCAACGTAGTTACGTCAGAACTAAAATACAACCTCTTCCGGACGACCTTTTGTGTCTCCATATCGATTACATTAAAACATTGTGCCAAACGAAGAAATCGATGTTGAATATTTTGACTTGTATTCATGAGTAAACGTCCATTTAAGGGAAGCAGTCATTTCCTATAAAGTTTAACAGTGTCCGATTTTTCTCTGCTACATAGATTTGTTTCATGAGATCTAGTAGTCTAAATACAGTCACTCGTAAGTCACTAAAGAATAATCTCAATAGATTCCGATGTAACTTGAATCGTTCTATCCACAGGTTCAAAAAAACTCCACAGATCCGATCTATAAAGAACGTTTCCTGTTTTCCGTCGAACCAGATCTACTCGACCTGAAGACGTTACAGTTCCAACTATTTACCATCGACAAATATCAACGTCACAAAGTGATCGCCGAAACGGAGTTACGTATCGGTGACGTCGACCTAAGAAATCCAATCAAAATGTGGCTCAATCTTAGAGATATTGATGACGTAAGTTGTTCCATACGTATAACAATATTTCTCTAAGGATAATGTAGGCCTCACCGTTTCTGAGGGCGAGAGAAAAAGTTACATCTAAAAATCCTTTGAGAATCTCTGCGGATGTTTAAAGTTTTATTAGCTCGATTGTTTTCGAAGAAAACGTCCAGGGTCCGTATACACCAACCATTCTTTAGAACGTTCTTTGTCCTGTGCTCCAGAATTTTCTACATTTGAAAGTAACACAACTCCTGATTGGCTAAACTATTTGGTTTAGCCAATCAGGAGTTGTGTTACTTTCAAATGTGGAAAATCTTGGAGAATAAGACTAAGAATATTCTTAAGAATGGTTGGAGAATGTGGATCCAGGTATTGCCTTGGCCCTCCCGTCGTCCTCTGCGTCATCTACGTTGTCGTCTGCGTCGTTGTGCATATCTTTGACATTTAATAATATCTCTGTTATCATTGAGGATATTTACTTCAAACTTGGACTAGCCGTCAACTTTTAAAAGGGGTACCCATGCAACAGGGGCAGGTAGACATCAAAATATTTTTGACACAGTTATGCCCCTTTTCCGACTTATCAGTTAATTTCAAAACGACGGGTGAAAAGTTGCAAGGTCACTTTATCTTATGTGTACTTTTTGCCTGATTTTAAAATTCATTTTTCTGCCAGCGACTAACACTTGGACCGATCACACAATAACAGATTGTCATCTTCACAATATTTTCCATCCTTTTAAACGGTATGATTTAAATTTAAACGCATTTGAACACCTGTATTGTTTTTGCGCTGTTGGGCCTTTAAGTACTGTTTGAAGCTATAAAATCAACTCCTTGCCAAACGACAAAATTTTAGACTTGTCAAAACTGAAAGCATTCGCAGACGAACAATTGAATATGGCTCAAAATGTGCAATTCATCTATAAAAGGGTAGAAAACATAATGTAAAAAGGGGAAAATGCTTTTCTCCTTTTCCCGACAATGTTTTCAAAACCCTTCTACCTTAAGGCCGGTAAAACTCTAAATTGCGTCACGTGGTAAAGGGTTATTTTGGCCGATTAAAGCCCATAAACAAGACGGATTGAAGCCACTAAACTTGATCTATCGAGGCCATTAGATTTGACTGATATCTGTGCTTGCAGAAACCAACCGAGTTTGGAGATATCATGTTCTCGCTAAGTTACCTACCGACCGCTGAGAGACTGACAATCGTCATTGTAAAGGCAAGAAACCTAAGATGGTCGGAGGGCAAGGACACCGGAGGTTCGTCTTGTTTCTTAGATATTAGCTACATGCCCTGGCAAAAGGGTGTTTTATGCATCTCCGTGATGCATGATACCAAGCAAGTCGTCATAATTGGCGTGCAACACACGAAAAGGGGCCTTCGGACATACATGTATGCGTAAAAGTGTGTCGCCCTAGATCAGCCTGTGCAGTCTTTGACTAATCCAAGACGACACTTCCCGTTTTTGTGCGATTTTCTGTTTAACGAAAGTCTACTGTATGAAAAAATCTTATGTAGTCGTAAAGTGTTGTCTCGGATTAGCCTGCGCGAACTGCGCAGGCTAATCCGAGACAACACTTTACGCAAATGTCCGAAGTGTGTTGCAGGCCATATAATGCCAAGCAATTCATCGTATAATTATGGATATATAAAAACTCATTTTTTAGCTCCACTGGCCGAAGGCCAGCGGGCTTATGTCATGGCCCGGTGTCCGTCGTGCGTCCGTCCGTCCGGTCGTCCGTCCGTCCGTCCGTCCGTCCGTCTGTGCGTTAACTTTTATTTCAAACATCTTCTTCTCTGAAACTACCCATCCGATTTTCACGAAACTTCACAGAAATGATCCTGACATGGTCCTCTTCAGAATTTCTTGAAAGAATTTGATTCCTTCAAAAACTCTGGTTGCCATGGCAACAAAACTCAAAAATATTGGAAATCTTTAAAAATCTTCTTGTCTGAAACCATAAGGCATAGGGCTACCAAATTTGGCATGTAGCTTTATGTAGTAGACCTCTATCAAGTTTCTTCAAATTATAGCCCTGGGGTCAAAATTGGCTCTTCCCCAGGGGTCACAAGTTTTACATAGGCTTATATAGAGAAAACTTTAAAAATCTTCTTGTCTGAAACCATAAGGCATAGGGCTACCAAATTTGGCATGTAGCTTTATGTAGTAGACCTCTATCAAGTTTCTTCAAATTATAGCCCTGGGGTCAAAATTGGCTCTTCCCCAGGGGTCACAAGTTTTACATAGGCTTATATAGAGAAAACTTTAAAAATCTTCTTGTCTGAAACCATAAGGCATAGGGCTACCAAATTTGGCATGTAGCTTTATGTAGTAGACCTCTATCATGTTTCTTGAAATTATAGCCCTGGGGTCAAAATTGGCTCTTCCCCAGGGGTCACAAGTTTTATACATAGGCTTATATAGAGAAAACTTTAAATATCTTCTTGTCTGAAACCATAAGGCCTAGAGCTACCAAATTTGGCATTTAGCTTGATCTAGTTGGAGTCTACCAAAAGTGTCCAAAGTATAGTCCTGGGGTCAATTTGGCCTCATACTTGGAGGGGGGGGGGTTCACAAGATTTACATAGGCTTACATAGGGAAAACTTTTAAATCTTGGTGTACACAGCCATAAGGCTTAGGCTACCAAATTTTGCATATAATTATAGCATTATTTAGTGGACAGTCACAAAGAGGGCCCAAGTTACAGCTCTAGGATCAAGTTTGGCCCTGCACCAGGGATCACAAGTTTTACATGGGTTTATGGAGTGAAAAGTTCAGAAACCATCTTGTTACCAGCCATAAGGCCAAGAACTCCCACATTTGGCATGTTATTCTTCTAATACAATATTCCCCATTTAGTCAGACTGTAGCCATGAGGTCAAAGTTTTATAAGGGCTTATATAGTGAAGACTTTTCTTCGTGGTTTATATTTATAAGCCAGTGGAGCGATACAGGGCCATCATGGCCCTCTTGTTCTGATAACCGACTGAATCATGACGTAAACTTGCCCTTTGACATGCAGAAAATTGACCAAGAGCCAAAAAGTATCGACCAGTTTAGCCTGCGCACGCTGATCTCGGTCGAAATTTTTGCAGACGCATTAAGCCCCTCTTCAATAGAGCATGGCTTATTTTATTATGTATATATTGATTAAATGATTGTTTCAAAGACTGGCTTAGAGATCAACTGTTTGACTGACCGACATACCGATGGAGCGACTGACTGGCCGACTGAATGATCGACCGACTGACCGAGTGACTAACTGACTGATTGAATGACCGACTTGCTTATCGACTGACCGACCGTCAGAATGATGTACTGTTGACTGATGAATGGATGAATTAGTAGATGGGCTGATGGATTGATAACTGGACAAATGGATGGTTGGGTTGATAATTATTTACTAACATACTGCTTCAGACGTTGAATGATAAAAGTTAAAAGCGTTCGTCATCAAAAATTTCTCCTTTTCTGACAATACTTACAAAATTGACTTGCTTAAACCTATACCACATAATCCCGATTTTGCACGACCGAAATAAATAAGCCTTTGAAAACATTGTTAGAAAGGAAGAAAATGCTGATAACAAACATTTATCCTTTTCCCACAACGTCTTCTACCCTTTTAAAGACAGCTTTGCCCATTTGAACCACATTCAGTGTTTCGCCTGCAAATTTATTCATTCGGTTCAGACAAGTGTACAATGATGCTGTTTGGCAAAGAGTTAACTCTTTACCAGACAACAAAACTTTAGACTTGTCCAAATTGAAACATATTAAACGCTTTTTTATTTCAAATGATGGACGTGTCTTTGAAATATTAACTAGCATTATCCCCTTTTTCAACAATGGTTTCAAAAGCTTTCTTCATCAGGGCCCTTAAAACACGGGATTATTTGATAAAGGGCGCCGACAAAGTATTGGAAACGTGCCATGCTCTGTGAAAAGAGGGCTTAATGTATCTGCTAAAATTATCGATTCATGTCAACCTGTGACTAAACCATAGGGTAAAATAATCCTAAGACATGCATAAAATATACCAAAAGCAAAAAGTTTCGATACAGGTCAACCTGCGCGGACTGCGCAGGCTGACCTCGTCGATACTTTTTGCAGATGCATTAAACCCTCTTTTCACAGAGCATGGCTCATTAGTTTTGCATTTATATCTCTAAACCTCAAATTTGTAGATCCATTTGTGAAAGTCTACCTTCTACAAAACGGTAAGAAGGTCAACAAAAAGAAAACAACCGTCAAACGTGGAGAGAGAAACCCGATATTCAACGAGGCCATGATCTTCTCAGTTCCTGCTTCCGCCTTGCCGGTAAGACTGTCATTGTATCTGAGCCATGCTCTGGCAAAAGGGGGTTTAATGCATCTCTTTGATTCGTAATGCATTACACCAAGCAAGTCATTGTATGATTACGGATCAATAAAATCCACTTTGTCTTACAATCGATCGAATCATGAGGTGGAATGGTCCTTTGACATGCAGAAAAAATTTACCCGAAGCAAAAAGGTTTCGACCCAGGTCAGCCTGCGCGGACTGCGCTGGCTGACCTGGGTCGAAACTTTTCGCAGTTGCATTTAGCCCCCTTCACATAGAGCACGGTTCATCTATATATTTGGCTAACTATACACACTAAAAAAAGTCCTGCACCCCCCCACTGTTTTTCCACCGACTTTGATTTTCTGGCGTGAATGATACAGATTGGGGTAGAAATTAGAATCCGGCTGCTGCATAAACCAATAGACCAGTCTTTTTGCCTATGAAATGAAATAAACTGAGATATCCCTTGACCTCATGGTAAGTAGTAATTTTTTGCTTAGATATTGCTTTCAAATTTAAGAAAAACGAGAAGCTTTTAAGTTTGGTTAAAACTTGGAATTGAATGTCGAAATAAAACTTACGACAGGTTGAAAGTGACCTGCAGAGAATGGGCACACTCAATCAGTCAATATTGCGTACTTCCGCCCAGGGCTTGCAGAACAGCTTGCAGTCTTCGTCTCATACCTCTCACATGAGGGTGAAACAGCTCGATCAGAAGCCGCTGCCATGAGGTCAAGGGATACCTCAGTCCAGTCCATTACAGAGGCAACAGACTGGTTTGTTGGTATATGCTGCAGCCAGATTCTAATTTCCAACCCATTTCATATTATTCACGCCAGAAAATCAAACCCGGTAAAAACACAGGGGATGCAACACTATTTTTTTCTATGTATATATTGAACCACAGCCTTGCATTTCATCGCATTTGTTGGCGACCACGTCGTATTTTCTCGTGGAATAAATACGGAATATTATGTTGTAGTGTGTTTCCTGGGGCTTGTATTTACTTCGAGCTGCGTGGGAAAATTTGATATCGCGCGAGACCGAAGGTCGAGCGCGATATCAAAATTTTCCCACGCAGCTCGAAGTAAATACAAGCCCCAGGAAACACACTAAAACATAATATTCCATTTATTATATACCTAAACTACCAAAAACCAAAATATATGCATTTAGTGACAATTTTATTCGAAAACGAAGCATAGTTATAAGAAAAATTAGGTTAGTAGGCGTTAACATCTTTTTTTCATGAATGGCGGATGAATTTTATTTAGTATTATTTCCACCAATCAAATCGAGAATGAGGTTGAAAGTAGTTCGTTCGTGGATACGTCATCATACCATCTTTGGAATCGTATTCCACTGAGTGGAATACGGATTTTTTTCCGTCGTGTGTGATTTTAGCCGCGTGCGACGCATGTATTTAACCCGGAAAACTTACAGGTATATAATAAAATACAGTATGATAAATGTCTAAATATGTACCCGCTGTATCTCTAGTTACCATCCGATAGACCACAAGCAACAACAAGACATATTATCTAAAGGTCCAATGGCGCCCCAAAACACAATACAAATTAAAATGCATTGAAATTCAAATCATACATTTTAAAAGTATGCAAAATATTGTGAAGATGACAAGCTGTTATAGTGTGGTCGGTCCAAGAATAAGTCGATGGCAGAAAAAATGAATTTTAAAGTCAGGCAAAAAGTAAGCAAAAGATAGAGCGACCAGGCAACTTTTAACTAGTTTGAAAATTCATTTCTGAGCCAGCGACAAACACTTGGACCGACCATACAACATCTTCACAATAATTTACATACTTTAAAACGGTGTTATTTAAATTCAAATCTAAATGTACTGTAATGCCTGCTTTGTTTACATTTGGCCGCTACTGTGCCGTTTAGGTCGGCGGCTGTTGGATAGTTTGGACAAATCAGAAAAATATGTAATGCTTTATCTGTCAAACATTTCCAGAACATACTTACAGGTTTTTTTTGTCAAGTACTAATTTCAAGCACAAAAAGGTTTTATGCTTTTTTAGAAAAAGGACAAATTCTATGTATCAAAAGAAAGAGTCTCGTATCCTCTCGTGGTGTCTCGTGAACTCTCGTACCTATCAAGTAAACAATTCTGCCCTGTTGAATCAATTGTTACCTGATTTTGGTAAGATCGGTAACAGGGTGTCAGTGTAAACAAAAGTCGTGAAATCAGTTTGTAACTTATAGAATAGATGACAAAGGTAAAGTTCTCAACAACCCGATCAGAACTTTACGCCAATAGCAGGCTTCGAATCAAGTGATTGTGAACTTATCCACTAAAGTTGCTCTGGCATAATGTAAATATGTGCATAGTTGTTCTTGTATACAACAGAAATACTGCTTAAAGTAGTGTTAACCCTTTACCGCACAATGACGCCTTTTGACGCCCCAGGGAAAGAAGCCTTTTGAAAACATTGTGGGAAAAGGAGAAAATGCTGGTAACCAGCATTTTCTCCTTTTCCCACAATATTTTCTGTCCTATCAAAGAAAAATTGCACTATTTGAGCAACACTGAAATTGTTGTCTGCAAATGCTTTCAATTTGGACAAGGCTAAAACTTTGTCGTCTGGTAAAGGGTTAAATATCATCTAATATATTGTGAAATTCTTAACACCATTCAGAACGAACAAACGACCGATTTCAGTCTTTACCAGACGACAAAGTTTTACATTTGAGCATAGGCTTTGGAACTGAAATAAATCACCGTGCGCAGTACAGGTTACTATTCCAAACAAGCGGTTGTTATTACCTGATGAATTACGATTATGTGCTTTTCAATTTTCAGACCGTTCAACTGAGGATAACCGTCGCAGAGTTGCTTCCCGACAATCGGACGCCATCTTTAGGTCATGTGATTGTGGGTGCAAGTACTTCCGGAACAGAGGTCTCACACTGGAACCAAATGATGACATCACTTAGAAAACCGGTTGCCATGTGGCACTACCTACGAAAGTGAATAAATTGACAGAAGACCATTAGAAACGTTTGTATGAAAACATATCATTCTGCATCGGAGATCCGGAGAGAGAGATTGTGTAGCCTTATTCGTTTCGTCTTTTTAAGGGGAATGTATGTGCGTACTTTTGTCAAGATATAAATTTCCTGGTTTAAGTTTTTGCTTAAGAAATCTGTAAACCACAAAAATAGTGTATTTGAAGACAGTATGCAGTTACACCAATATTTAAGTCATGCATTTCACAGGAAAACGCTAGAAGGCTACGTATCAATTAATTTTTCTCAATATAGCATTACATACAACTCTGAAAGCAAGTGAAGAGATGTGTTCGAGTGATGGTTTGTTATGAGGACTTAGAGCATAAAAAAAAGAATAGAATCAACTCAAAATTTTGGCAAAAAAAAAAAGGGCACACCTTCCTCCAGTGCTTCGAATATATGGATCTTTAATTCGCAGAATTCCTCAAATAATTCAATTTGCTGCATCAATGTTCAACATACCGGTTCTTGATTACGTAATTTGTTTGATACAGGCTATTATAGGCACACAAAAAAGTATAACAAGAAGATTTTCCGACATTTCTAAATTTTAACTGTTTGCAGGTACATCTATTAATTGTCTATTTTAACCCTTTGGCAAAAAATCCTGATTTTGACGACCCTAACGAAGAAGTCGTTTGAAAACATTGTGGGAAAAGGAGAAAATGCTGGTTACCAGCATTTTCTCCTATTTCCACAATGTTTTCGGCCCTTTTAGAGTCAGGTTTCATGAATGGAGACACAGTTAATTTGTAGTCTGCAACAGCTTTGAATTTGGACAAGTGTAAAAGTTTGTCGTTTGGTAAAGAGGTAAGACAGAGTGTTGGCGTAGAGCTTCACCGTCTGTAATCAGAGTTACTGGAACGGGATAAACTTTTCGAAGTACCTTCATCATAGCGCGAGTACTGGTTAGATTTCCGGGGAGCAGTCATCGAAAGTAATTTATTAAAGTTATAGAACTTGTTTTATTATCGACGTTAAATTCACAACCCGGTGCTGGCATGCTGCACTTTTTTCACATTTTATTCTATTCACGGGTCATTTCTCTCTCACTCTCTCTCTGTCTGTCTGTCCGTCTCTCTCTCTCTGTTCCCTTGTAAACTCACTTTTTTTCATACGTCAGCGTTGAAGTTTACAAACTGCATGTACCCTCGGACCTACCTCCCTTTTTAATTTCCCTTGGATTGTAAAAACTACGGAAATTTTTAGGTCTTAAAGAATAAAGCTAAATTGTGGCACTTACAAGGTCGTACAAGAATCAGTTTGGCCTTTTCAGTGAAAAAGGTTGAAGAAGGTGCACAACTGTGTCAAAAATATTTGAGCCATGCTCTGTGAAAAGGGGGCTTAATGCATCTGCGGAAAGTATCGGTCCAGGTCAGCCTGCGCGAAACTTTTCGCTATTCGCCAATTTTCTGCATGTCAAAGGACCATTCTACCTTATGATTCAGTCGGTTGTTAGACATAATGAATTTTATTGATCGATGATCATGTGATGCCTTGCTTGGTATGATACATCACGAAGATGCATTAAGCCCCTTTTGCCGGAGCATGGCTCATTTTGAGCGTTACCTTCTTCATCAATACGAGCCCCCCCTTTCTGATTGTTGACGACTAGCGCAAGTTTGAAGTTAACATCCTCAGTACTAATAGATATGAGAACAGTGTCATAGTTTACGCGTGACAAGGAGGACGCAGTCGATGAGAGTGCAATGACAAAACATGTTGGTTTTCGCCGAAAACAGCCGAGCTGACCCCACTAGTACTTTATGCCTTTAACAAACAATAACGAGTTTAAACAAGCCAAAGGGAAGAATGTTTTAGAAGAAAAAAAATTTGGGAAAAGAAGAAAAAATCTGGTAACCAGCATTTTCTCCTTTTTCCACATTCTATTGATATACAATCTTTTTTTTTTTGTCTGACAATGATTTTATTTTGGACAAGTCTTAAGTTTTGTCGTCTAGTAAAGAGTTAAATACACGTAACTGACCAATAAAAGGACAAAATTCCAGTCACGTGGGACAAAGTTAAAACAAAATTTGATTGGCCAATCTGTCGCACAATCTTCCAGCGTCCAAAATAGTCTGAAAGCAGGTATATGATCAAGTCAACAGGATGTAATTGCTCGGTTAGGTGATTCAATTATGATTGAACGCTATACATGTTTATACTCTGTAAACCTATATTAATCTCTGATGATAAAATGTACACCATGTACATACGCAAAACTTTGGATGCCATTCGGACAGAGGCTAATGGTATAGTGAAACTCTGCACTGGAGGAAAACGTGAATAATGCGGCCTTATAATTGGCGTGCAACACACGTAAAGGGGCCTTTGGATATATGCGTAAAAATGTGTCGTCCCAGATTAGCCTGTGGAGTCTGACTAATCCGAGACGACACTTCCCGTTTTTGTGCAATTTTCTGTTTCACGAAAGTCTACTGTATGAAAAAGATCTTATGTAGTCGTAAAGTGCCGTCTCGGATTAGCCTGCGCGGACTGCGCAGGCTAATCCGGGACGACACTTTACGCAAATGTCCGAAGGTCTCATTTCGCATGTTGCGGGCCATACTTATAGAGGCACTCGTGACAACCTGGTTGATTCCGTAACGGCATCTAACACCAACGGATCACTCGAATGTATGCAGAGGGGTCAGTAAATCCAAGCTTAAGTGCATTTTTATATGTGCGTCTATTTATCCGTACATTTCTTTTTTTTTATCTGTTAGCTTTAGATACTAGTTTAGTAGCCAAAGTCTGGCTTTCATTAGTTGTTGAATGATGGTGTTATGCTGAAATTTATAATATATTTTATTTTCAAGAGCCATGCTCTGGCAAAATGGGAGGGGGGGGGGTTTAATTAAATTCCTTGATGCATTACACCAAGCAAGACATTACATATCACTGGATCCATAAAATTCATTATGTCTAACAACCAACTGTTTCATCAGGTAGACTGGTCCTTTGACATACAGAAAATTGACTAATAGCGAAAAGTTTCGGCCCAGGCCATCCTGCGCAGACCTGGGTCGATACTTTTCGCTGATGCATCAAGCCCCCTTTACACAGAGCATGGCTCATTTTCAAGAGACATGCAATGGCTAAGGGCTGTAATGCATTTTACCACGTAAGTCATCACATAATTATGGATTCGTAAAATCCAGTTTGTCTAACAACCGGTTGAATCCTGATAAACTTGTCCTTTGACTACCAGCAAAACAACAAGTTTCGACCCAGGCCAGCTCTGGAAAAGAGGGGTCAATGTAACTCCATAATCCATCATACCAAGCAAGTCATCAGATAATTATGGATTCATAAAATCTAATGTCTAACAACCGGTTGAATCCTGAGATAGACTGGTCCTTTGACATACAGAAAATTGACTACTAGCATAACAAGTTTCTACCCAGGCCAGCCTGCACGAACAGCGAAGGCTGACCTGGTCGATACTTCTTGCTGATGCATCAAATCCCCTTTCCACAGAGCATGCCTCACCTTTGTTGACAGTACATGTATCGACAGAAGTTAAGCAACTTATTATCTCCTAGAGGCAAATGTGCAGTGGACCACTTTTCTAAATAGGAACGATTAACAGGGTCTAATTCTTTACCAAACGTTGAATTTTATATTGTTACAATTTCAAAACATCTTTAGACGATAAATTCGAAAACTGATACAAATGAGCTGAAGTTCTCTGATAGGTTAGAAACATTGTGGGAAAAAGAGCTGGTTACCAAAATTGTTTCGAGTCTTTTCCTACTAGGTTTTCAAAAGCCGTCTTCTTCAGGGTCGTTAAAACTCGGAAATCTTTGGTAAAGATTGAAATTATGCTAATTCGATTAGCATGTGAACGCAATTAAATGTACTTTTACTTACCGTGTATGTTCACTTCATATCGCAAAATACTTACAGGTGTCAATTTTGTGCATATAAATGGGACCTAAACTAGATCTATTTCCAAGTTTAAGTGTAGTCTGGATTACCTGCCCCAACACTACGTTATCTGGTCAGGCAAAGCGCAATAATGGCGGCCTACATGGCGGCCTAAAGCTTAGCCGTACATGCTTCCATGTTTTTCCCAATTTCCAGTTCTAGTTTGATTAGTGAATAAAATGAGATCAATTTTGTACAAATTATACATTGCCGAATCTAATACGTGCTATTGGGTATGGTTTAAATATAAATTTGACCATGAATCAGGTTAATGGTAGCCCTATTTTCGGACGTTATATAGGTCAATTGATATTTCGGATACTTGAGTTATGTCTGATATGTAGTTTTTCTTGGTAAACAAGAACTACAGTTTAAAATAATCACTGTTATTACTTTATTGCAACCGATCTGTTTTGAATTCAGCCTACAGACTGATTTGATCAAGTGAAATAACAATATCCCGTTAATTGTGCATATTACCAACAGGGACCGCCATTATTGCGCTTTGCCTGACGTACTTTTACAGTACGGCGGGGCACCAGACTAGTTTAAGTGGTGGTTATATTTACAGGTTTTGTGCTAAATTGTGAATTGTTAGAGATACTGATTTGCACTATAATATTATGAGGTTATTAACATGCTTGGATACAACACTTAATTCTATTGGATGAACACTCTGCAAAACCAGTCTGGATTTTAGACGAGAAGACAACCGAGTTCCTAAATATACCGTAGACTGGTTCTGCAGTGGATGACTCCAAATGGATTCAGTATTATACCCGAGCATGTTCAATGACCTTTTTATTTCACCCTTATGTATTGACATAAAACAATAGATAAGTTATGTGTTTTATTGTAATTAACCAATGAAAAAAAAAAAAAAAAAAAAAAAAAAAGAACCCGGCTTTTATTTTGCAGAAGATAAGCTTACTCAAAAGAGAGACTACCCTTCCGTGCAAACATCGATTTTCGGGACTTAGTTCTGAAAAATCCATACTCGGGGACACTAACCTTGTTCTGAAAAATCCATATTCAGGACTCTAGCCTCGTTCTGAAAAATCCATACCCAGGATTCTACAGAGTGCAATATGGATTCAGACATTTTGTAGTCACGTGGCAGTTTTAAAGTGATTTCATTGGTGGTCATAATGTATATGTGAAATAATAGTTGATATTGACAAGACTGTGTGCATCATCACGATTTGTCATTATTCTAAATATATTCTTCGTTTTTTTAAAGATACGTTAAAGCCTTTTTCGTCATTTTTTCCTCCATTACTTCGATTGCCTACATAAAATAATCATGTTCCAATGAAAGCTGATATTCGAATCTTGGTATCGCGAAGGAATAAACATTGGGAACAAGCAGGATTTTGTAACACTGTGCCGAGTAGAAACGGATGGGATTGACATTCATAATGAATGAGCTGAAAGGGGGCTTAATGCATCTCTGTGATACATTGTACCAAGCAAGTAATCACATTATTATAGATCTATAAAATTCGTTTAGTCTAACAAACCAACTCAGTCATGCTGTAGAATGGTCCTTTGACACACAGAAAATTGACCAATGGCGAAAAGTTTCGGCCCAGGTCAGCTGCGCCGGCTGACCTGGGTCAATACTTTTCGCTGACGCATTACACAGAGCATGGATCATATTGACTGTGTTCAAAGTAAGAAAAGAAATACATGGCTTTACGAATATTCCACAACCATTCATAATAATACAGAGTGATGCTGAATGTGAATGAATATTACGTATAAATGGGCAAGTTTTGTGCGAGCTACTTTCATATATCGAAAACTAAGGTATAACTGTTACTTCTAATGTAAAAAAAAATTATCGAACGAATTCCGTTCTTTATGCGAATTAGTTGATCAAAGGGCAACAAATTTCGATTTCGCATTTTCCAAAGGAAAAGAATTAGTATGATAACGGTTTTCTACGCTTTCAAAGATAACTATGCCCATTTGAACCGCATTTGAATTATCGTCTGTGTAAAATTCCGTCCTTTGGCAAAGAGTTAATGAAACAATATTCCACGATAATTATGTGTACAAATTATGCCTTTCAATACTCACGCGTAGGAAACTTCATATTCGGAGCCAATGGCTCCGACGAGAAAATGTTGTGTTGGTCTACGGAAAGCCATGGAATGTGTGCAGTATTGTCTGAATCATTTGTGGCGTTGGTTGACCAGAATCGGAATATTTTATTGACTTAAACTACAGAGTTTTTCGTCATCAACCACAAAAAATTGACATAATTCTATTTCGGTATAGGTCAGTGTCACATATAGAGACTTTTAGCGTAAACAACATTGCTGCTCTAGATACTTTTACAATGTTAGAAGAGAAGGAAAAAAGAAAAAAATGAATACGTGGTGAAAAGTAAGGTAAAGACATGGGAAAAAGTAGGGTAAAGCTAAAAATAGGGCAATAGGAGGAAGAACAGAATGTCATTTGAAAAAAATAATGGAAATATTAAGTGAGAGATTTCCTTAACTTAAAGGACTCGTCCACATATCGACCTAGTTTCTTCTGGACAAGAGTATTAGCACTGCTCATCAGACAAACAAACTTGTAAACGCTTGGCCTGACGAAATAGAATTTGTTAATATACTTTTTTCTAATATCTGTATAAACTGGACAAATAAGTAAAAAATGATATTCATCTTCCAGATCTTGAGAATTACATAATTGACATTTCCTTAGGGATCTTTCAATTCTTTGCTGCTTATATCGACCAGTCTCAATTCTTAGCTTGTGCGCGGAGAGTCTTAATTTAGACACAGCTATTCTAGTACTTAACGGCAGATTGTCTAAATATTTTTCAAAATCAAATTTTACCTTAAAGTCCTTATATAAAAGTAATGAACTCGAATTAATTATGTTATTGTACCAGTTTTGTTTGAATACATCAACAACTCGTAATCTATATTCAGTGTGAAAGGCTTTTAAATTAACTGATGATGGATTTTCCCAAACAAAAGAAAACCCGTATGTATCCAATAAGTGCTTAACATTACTACACCAATTTTGTTTACCCCTCTGCACATCCACTAGAAGTGAGTTATAGATATATTTTATCAAATATTATCAGTTTCAATAATTTTCCACCAGTACTTGACAATCCTTGAATAACGGTTTACAAAAAGTGGGTAACGACCTAATTCACCATACACCCCCATATTAGAAGTGGAATTTTTAACATTTAAGATCCTTTTGCAAAATTTTAAATGAATTCTCTCAACATTTTTATTTTTACTGAAGCCATTAACCTCACAACTGTAATTCAAAATGGAGCCTACAAAAGCGTCAAAGAGCTGCATCAATATAGAGGGTTTCAAATCTAGTCGATTAGTATTATGCAGCAAGAGATTCATAGCTTTCAATCCTTTTCCAGCTAGGGTCTCATAATTTAGATTGTATGCTCCAGTATAACTAAAAACAGTTCCCAAATAATTAAAGTTATCTACAACTTCCAAAACATTATTACAATAAAACCATTTTTCATTATTTCGTGTTTTACCCCGCTTTCTAAACACAATGACTTTAGTTTTATCAGTATTAACCTCTAGACCCCACCTTTTACAATAATCTTCAAGCAAATTTAAACTATTTTGTAAGTCATTGACACTATTTCCAAGAGTAGCCATATCATCAGCAAAGAGCATGAGAATAAACATAATATCATCTAATATCTTCTTTGCAGACTCATTTTTTATTATTCAATATCTGTGCTACGATAGGTACATTCCATTCTCTATTTAGCGTTTGAATGAGTATTGGAAGACAACACAGCGTTCCGAAAATGCCAACTATTTTTCATTATATGAGTTTATGTGTTGGCTGCACTGACGGCGAAAGTATTTCTAATGTAACAAATAGACCATTCGGTTAATCAAAAGCTACACAAAAGTATTTCCAAAATTTAAATAGACTAATGTTAGACTGTATTTTTCGATTGTGACAACATGAGTCCTTTGTATTGTCATAGATTCGGTCACGTTCCATCAAACAAATGTATTAACTTTTGGGCTGAAGTGTATTTCCGGGAAAGCAGTTCTTGTGAATTAAGTGATTTCTAACAAAAAAAAAAACCCTATTTTTTTGAAAGGATGCCTTATTCAAGAGGTGCCGACTTACATATTCAGAGCCTGTTCACATAATCGGAGCCGTTCTTTGTTTTTTATCATTTAAAAAAATACGGTATTTCCTTTCAATTCTTTACCAGCAGCGGTTATAACAGTTCAAGATGCTAATTCACGCTTTTAGAACTGCAAACCCCTCTCATATTTGCGAATTTAATGGCAACAGCAGACTGAATCTAGGTTCTTGACGTATTATTTCGGCTACGGTCAACTCACGCCACAAATGATTCAGACAATAATGTACATATTCTACGACTTGCCGTAGTGTAGAAAACACGTTGAAAGACTTGAGCATTGCATGACATTCTTCCTTTTTCGAATTTCAAAGACATAAGGACACATAATTACAAAGAATGACGAGTTTACCTGTTTTTCGGTTGTTTTTGAGCCGACAATCTCGGAACCGGAAGACAAACAAGATATTTTCTCGTTGGAGTCATTGGCTCCGAATATGAAGTTTCCTACTCGTGTACTAGCTTGATATAGGTAATTTGTTTTATTTTATTTTTTACAGTGATATTTTAATAAGAAATAGATGTATTTAAGCTGACAAGGCTTGTGATTATAGTGACTTAGGCCAAAAATGGAAGATATACACATGAGCCATGCTCTGTGAAAAGGGGGCTTAATGCATATGTGAAAGATATCGACCTGGGCCAGAACTTTTCGCTGTCAGTCAATTTTCTGTATGTCATAGGATCATTCTACCTCATGATTCATTTGTTTGTTAAAAAAAAAAAAAAAAAAGTGGCCATTATGGATTCATAATTATGAGATGGCTTGCTTTGTGTCATGCATCACGGAGATACATTAAACTCTGTTTTCAGACAGTATGGCTCATGCATTTCATGAGACTTAACAGAATCGAAAACAAAAACACCCCCCAAAAAATTATGTCGACGACTACGTTTACTAGTCTGGATTACCTGCCCCTACCACTATGCTATCGTACTCTAGTGTGATACCCCGCCGTACTTCAGAAGTATGTCAGGCAAAGCGCAACAATGGCGGCCCCCGTTTCTAATATGCAGAAGCAACGGATTATTATTACTTCATTTGTAAAATCCTACCATAGACTGAATTGAAAAGAGATCGGTTGCAAAAAAGTAATTGTAGTTACTTTTTTTTCAATCGTCGTTCTTACTTAGCGAGAAAAACTACATATCAGAAATGCTTTAAGTATCCGAAATGTCAATGGACCGATATAACGTCCGAAAACAGGGCTACGTTTAAAATGATTTATAGTAAAATTTATATTTAAACCATATCCCAAAAGCACGTTTTAGATTCGGTAATGTATATTTTGTACAAAATTGATCTCATTTTACTCACTGTTCAGAATGGATCACATTAAATTGAGAAAAACAGGAAAGCATATAGGGCTAAGCTTGCGGTCGCCATCGAGGCCGCCATTATTGCGCTTTGCGTGACCCTATAACGTAGTGGTAGGGGCAGTTAATCCAGACTAATCGTACTCTTTAAGTACGGCTGGGTACCAGACTATACGTTTATCACAACCAGAACAGAACAGTACTTTTTATTTCACCCAAGTATTTACAACATACAATTAGGGCAATATGCAAAAATGAAAAATTTAAGAAATATACATGTAATACCGTACTTCCAATAAATTTAATTTTTGTGCAAAATCTCAAGAACAGAGGAGACTGTGTAGAGGGATAGAGCCTGAACAAATTGGTTTGCGCGCACCTGCTGTTCACGTGACGGTGCGTAAAACAACAGATCGTGCAAACCGCGTGAAACTACAGGCAAGTTCTTCATTGTATTATCGGTTCATAAAAATGAAAACAAGCGGGACGGGCACCATTGTCCACTATAGGTTGTAAACAATGGGACCAGCTCGGCCCGTTTACATCGTCTGCTTTGAATAGACTAAAATTTGTCTTGATATTTGTATATAAATCTAGTTCTCTATCAATCAAAGAAAATGGCGGATTCCAAGGAAAATTTTAGACTAGTCGTAAGAATATCGGTTGTTAACGTGCAGTGGGCTGTTAAAAAAAAAAAAGACACACACACACACACACAGACGTGACAATATTGACTGCATATGTCGATACAAATCGTAATCTAATTATTTCGTGTATGTTTCCCTGCTGTGGGCCCCTGTGTCATTTGAGGGTTAAGTTAATCGGCCAATCAGATCAATTACACATGTATTTGCCATGGTTATGCATGTAAAAACAAATGGATATGAATGGGATTCTTTTCGTTTGTATTTTGAGTTGTAAAAGGTTTGTTTACATTTACTTTTGATTGTTTGCAGTGTAGGCCGAAGGTCAGGCTACGCTTTCAAAAGCATAGGCTGGCCATCGTCCTCACTGCCTACAAATATGGAGAGAAAAGAGAAAATAGATTACCGGCTTGACACAAGGACTATGTACAGCTATCGTTACAGTTACACTACCCTGTTTATATCCACCATGGTCAATGAAGTTACTGGAATCATAATGGTTGAAGGAGCAAATGCTGGCCACCAGCATTTTATCCCCTTCCCAGCGCGAAATCAATCCTTCACTGTGAGTATCATCAGTCTGACAGCAAAACTGTAGGATTCGGAATGCTTTCAATAAAACTTAGTACACGCTGTTCATACAATTAATTAGGAACATAAAATACGAGAGCAAGCATAACAGAAAAAAAAAAAAAAAAAAATGTGATTCAGACTACTTTTCACAGTTTATATCTGGGGAGACCAAGATCAGGCTGCACAATTGTGTTAACTGATCTCTGCCTCCAGAGGCCAGGATGTTTTCAAATCTTGTTAATTTACAGAGATTCATTAAAAAACTTAGATCTACTATTAAGCTAATTGACAACATACACGGGGAAACAATTTGTGTACATACACTGGCTTGCAAAATGCAGCATTAATAAAAATTTCTAAATACAGATTACATGAACGAAACTCTTGACACTTTAACACACAACAATGTTTTAGAATGGTCCAACTTGAAAGCACTTGTAGACGGCAAATTAGATCTAACACAAATAGTTATATTTGTTTCTGGAAGGTTGGAAAACAGTGAGGGAATAAGAGAAAATGCAGGTTACCAGCATTTTCTCCCTGTCCCACAATGCCCTCAATAGTCTAATTTCTCAGGGTTGCTATAACCCACAATTGTGTGCCAAAGGGTTTAAGACATGGTAAAAGGGAAACAAAACAAAACAAAAAAAAAAAGTATTTACATGAATAATACAAAATACAGTGAAGGCAAAAAGTCAGCCTCAATATACGTCAATCATGAAGGCATGTAGTTACCATTACCCCTTGGCGTGCTAAATAGCTTGATTGAAACTTTCAAGGTAATTGTAAATGCTCGCTTATTGCTGTTTCAAACTTATCATTGCGGGAAAATATCTGCTTGTCAGAAAGTGTCCATTCTGTTCAGTCTGATCCTGACCTGCCCTGATGGCAAAAGGTTATTGAGTCATGCTTGGCAAACCATAGGTCAAATATGAAATAAAATAATATGTCATCTCATAACACAGTAGGGGCAGGGATCAGCATTCACAGTCACACACACTGACTTACTGCATTTAATATGTTTTAGATCTTCAAATATATTTTAATATATATTTTATTACAGTTATAATAATGTTGAACTACGACCAATTTATGGATTTCCTTGTTCCATGAATAGTTAGGCATTGATCAGACTGCACTGCCATTTGGCATGCAGTCCGGTCCATGTCCACCTGTTAATCATGGCATAAATTTGCACTGAGGGCAAATTTCAAGCTGTACACTGGTCAAATAGGCTTGCAATGGATGTCACACCTTTGTACAAATTTAATGGTGACTGTTTCGTTTTTTTTTTTTTTTTTTATAATCAAGCCACATAATTATAGGCAATTACAGATAACCAGCTACATATGACCTTCAAGCTAATTGTAAAAGCTCAATTATTACTGTTTCAAACTTATTATTGGGGGAAATCATCCCCTTGGCAGACAGTGCAGGTCTAAGATCAGGCTGCCCATTCTGTTCAGTCTGATTCTGACCTGCCCTGGCCGCAAAAGGTTATTTCAATTATAGTTAATTTAGACTATGTCCAATTCATACATTTCCTTGTCACATAAATAGTTAGACATTGACCAGTGCCACATCTTTGTACATATTTAATGGTGATTGGTTCATTTTTTTTTTACATTGGCACGAAATTACTGAATTGAATAGACCAAAGGCATTTACAAATAACCGGATACATGTGACCCAAATGATGGAGTTTTTTATACGGGCAAGTATATGGAAAACATTGTTGGAAATTGAGAGAATCTTGGTCGATTCTTCCACCTCCCACAATGTTTTCTTAGGCTTTCGTCTTCAGGGTCATTAAAAGTTTGAGCTTGTGTGGTGAATTATAATTAAATATTTTTTACTCTAGCGTATTTAAAAAATTACTCTAGCTCATTGAAAATTTGAGCTTGTGTGGTGAATTATAATTGAATACTTTTGCACTAGCATATGGAGAGATCAGCCCGCACTGGTGTACAGAATGATCTCTGTCCATTTGGCTGCATGCAAGATTTAAACTATGACAATTTGAGATACATGTAGGATAGAAATACATAATTTCAGGAAGCAATTGGGATACATTCTGGCTTGTTACTGACATTCATGCATAATCAATTTTACAAAAGAGCTAAATTGTCTATGTTTATGAGGTAAAATTGTTTGAAATAATGCTTTAATATTCTGTTCATGACTTTGCAGGTTTTGAAGATAGTGACCTCTTTAATTATTAAAAAAATTGCAGTCAAATAAATAATGCTTTTCCGAGCCAACCTGATCAGAGTTACAGAGGCTGCAGATTCTGTCTTCCAAAATAGTGCTATCATATCGACCAATTTCTATGGGCAGATGGTGGTTTGCAGTTCTAAACTTGAAGAGAGGTAAGTATTCATTTCTGTTAAGAATTTTTAAGTACTCTTCAAATTCATGATTTTCTTTGAAACTCAAGTAGATTCTGCCTTTACTGGATACTGATAGTTGTTCGTGCCAATTTTGTTTGAATTGATCGATAAGAGTTTGTTTAATTATTTTATGTATATTACTTTGGCTAATATTGAACTGATTATCCTATAGATCAGGTCTTCCAGCTGTGGTTAAAATTTCTTTGATTTTGTTAGGCCATTTGAAATTACTTTGTGGGTTCGCCAACATGTACTTATAGATCTTAAGAGAGATTTTTTCTATCTTTTACCAGTTAATAGCCTGTTCCAGAAAGATACCATACGGGACAAGATGACTATTTTAATTTGGTATCGTCCAAGTTCTGCATACAAAAAGGATAATGGTGTTGATTTTCTAGAGCATGTAATTTTTCTGAGGAAATTGGTGTGAACTTTTTCTAAAATCTCAATATTTTCAAATCCAAAGACTTCTGAACCATAGGTTAAAATTGGTAGCACGTTGCGGTCAAAAAGTTTTAGAATTAAATCTAGAGGAAGATCATAGTTATTAACTTTCATAACCAGATAATGTAAGGCCTTGTTTGCTTGCTCTGCAATATGTTTGCGGGCTCGAAGGAAAGAACCGTTACTTGAAAAGGTGATACTAAGGTAGTGGTAATGGTCAGTTATCTCCAATGACTGATTTCCAATCTTAAATGAAAAATTACTTGTTCTTCTTGCACCAAAGACTACTACTTTTGTTTTACTAGTGTTAACTTCTAAGTGCCATCGATTGCAATAATTTCCAAAGTAATTTAGGCTATTTTGAAAGTCATTTACATTATCAGACAGTATGACAGTGTCATCTGCATAGAGTAATACAAGAAGTTTTAGCCACAGTGTGAGATCAGCAGTATCTTGAATCTCTACACCGAGGGCACCGTCAACTATCAGATTTGATTGAAGATCATTTAGGAACAAAGAAAACAAGATAGGTGATAAATTTTCACCTTGTCTGACCCCGATTTCTGATACAAAATTTGTTGAAAATGAACCATTTACTTTTATGCTAGATTTGATATTGTCATACATATTAGTAATGACTTTCAGAAAGTTATCATTTATATCATTTAATAAAAGCTTATGCCAGAGCCCTGCTCTCCAGACTTTGTCAAATGCCTGTGAGAAATCAACAAATGCTGCATAAAGTTTCTTTTTCTTCTTTTTTAGTACCTCAAAAAGTGGGTAAAGGGTGAAAATATGGTCACTACATGAATAATTTTTCCTGAAGCCAGCCTGATTTTCTTCCAATATATTATTCTCTTCTTTGTAGATATTAGGTCTGTTATTTAGAACAGATGTGAATAATTTACCAAGGCAGCTTAAAATTGTAATTAGTCTGTAGTTACATGGATTTTTCGGTTCACCCTTATTTTTGAAAATGGGAATTATAATGCCTTCTAACCATGTTTGAGGGAGTAATCCTGTATCAAGAATACAGTTAAAGAGCTTACAGTATAGTGGGAGGAAAATATTTTTGGTTGATTTAATATATTCATTTATTATATTATCAAATGGGCTAGGGGTTTATTGAATTTTTCAGGTTATTTATACATTTCAGTTTCAGTAATTTTTGAGTTTAGAAATTCATTAATATTTATTGTATTATTTTGGTATTGGGGAAGCCTATTGTCAGTGATATTATTTTTGTTAATTTCTTCAAAATTGTTGTAAAATTCGTCCAGAGACGGGCATTCGTTACTTTTTTGTTTACGTTTCAGGTTTTGTAAAAATTTCCAATTTTTTTTTGGACTTTTCTCACTAAGGGCTCTCAATTTGTTTGCTTGTTTTTGTTTTTCAATATTCACAAAGTAATTTATTGTTCGTTTGTATTCTTTACTTGTTTGTTTTAGTTTTACCTTATTTGCGAGACTTTTGTTTTTAGTATAATTATTTTTTGCTTTATGATATCTTTCTCTTGCTTGATGACATTGAGGACCAAACCATGGTTTGTTTTGTGGATGTGATTTGATCTTTCTTTGGCAAGTGCTTGTATTGGGAAAAGTGGCATTTGCAGAAAATTGGAATATATTCTGAATTTCATTTGTAATTTGCTGGATAGTTTCCTGTGATTGTCGATGTGTGTTTAATTGGTCAAGAAGGCACTGTACTTGAGTTTGATCTATGTTATTGATAAATTCAGGTTCCAAACTAGGGATCCAATTCGTGCTCCTGGATGTGTAAGAAGAATCACTTTGTGCAGAAATAGACTTTTTAATTTCAATTTGCCAAGGTACAATGCTATGGCCATCTGAAGAGAGTGGGTTTGTCTCAAGAATTTCAAAATTAGAAAGATTTCGGAAACAATCGGGAGTGGCAATTACGTAATCCAAAACAGATTTTCCTCTAAATATGTACTCCCCCACGTCTTTGTCATAAAATGCTCTACCATTTAGTATGAACAGATTGTTATTTTTGCATATATCTAGACGTTTAAAACCATTAGGATTTGTTCTATTATCTTTTGATTTTCGTTGCAGATTAAAGGAGAGGTCTTCAAGGATTTTGTATCGATGGAGTTCAGATTGTAGATCCAGATCAATTTCAAAGGCTTTGTTTATATGGGTATCGGCGAACACAAAGTCACGCATGGTGCCAAGTCGACCATTCGTAACTCCGGCAAGATATACATATTTATTTTGGTTACATTTTTCTAAAATTTCATTTTCGAGCACAGTAAACTGCTCTTCTGTAAAGAAATGCGAGGTATCTGGCGGGACATAGAGTGTACCTAGTATTAAATTCTGCTCCAGTTGGAGAAATACTTTATCTATTGACACCCAAAGGACGTATTCAGAATCGTTAGAGATGATATCAACAAAGGGTGCTAAACTATCTTTCACATACACCCCAATGCCTCCTGATTTACGTTTGTAAGTTGCTAAGCGATTTTTTGAGATAAAAGTATAGTTATCTATATCAACAATATCTGTGGAGTCAAGATGAGTTTCGCATATACAAAAAATGTCATAGGTACTTACAAGATCTACAAATTCCGGATAATGCAATCGTTTTTTTAATCCATTAACATTTAAACAACCGAGGTTTATTTTGTTCGTTTTCCGACATAATTAATTACTCCCCTATGTTTACCCAGTTTGGCGGGAGAAAGTCCTCGTTAGTCACAGACGCATTATAGACAATAAGTGCGCCATTTCCTTTATTTCCAAGCCACGCCCCCATCCATCCAAACGTTCCCCGTGTCAAAATCGAATGATTACACAAGGACAGCAAGGCCAGGTCTTCTCCTGGGCTGTCGAAGGGAGAAAATGGAATGTTGCTGGAGCCGAAATTTTCTTTGCACCACTGTATATCATCACTAACGAAAACGAACTTAACGTGGGGAATTTTCTTTCGAACGAACTCAATTGCCTTTGATATATATGAGTAATACCAGTTTAAGAACTCGTCAGACTTCGTCTCTGTCCGTCGGACATGAATGCTACAGAGAGGGTTGTCTGTTAAATTTTGCTCATGCATGTATCGAATAACGTTATTCAATATTGATTGTTTAAATCTAACGGAGGATTTGACAAAATCTTCGTGGAATTGAAAATATCTGTAACTCTGCCGAAGACCACCTAACATCCAGTTACTGTGCTTAAGCATCTCAAGCTTAGGATTTAACGAGGTGTCGAAAGACCTGATTGTTTTTGGACTTTCATGCAAATACATTAAATTTCTCTCTGACACGTTAAATCTACCTACATTTTCGATGTCAAATATGTCATCTAAATAATCGAATTTGCCCTGTAAGACCGGAGTATAACAATGTTTTCTGGACAAGGCGAGCATACAGAACAGTATAAACAGTAAGTTTCCTGTCCGGGCTTTAGGTCTATACGAAACAGTTGTGATTATATGGTTCTTCATGAAGTCGTCGTCACAGTGGTCGTACCAACGGTTTTCCGACACGTTATTCTTATGCATAACCATGCGTCTATTCGAAACAGATGTTATACTGTTCCAATCTTGCAATAGTAAAAGTAAAATACACAACATACACACACTTGAGACAAGAGCAATCTTGGTCCGCTTCTGCTTGCAACTGAAACAATCAAACATGAAATTGTTTCATTTTCAATATGAGCCTTACTGAAGCAAAGCGGGGCTAATTGCACCTCTGTGATGCATAATAGCAAGCGAGTCATCACATAATTATGGATCCATAAAACCCTTTTTTTCTAATAACCGACTGGGTCTGGAAGTTGAATGGTCCTTTGACATGCAGAAAATTTACCAATGGCAAAAGTTTCGACCCATGTCAGCCTGACTGCGCAGAATGACATGGTCGATACTTTTTGCAGATGCATTAAGCCCCCTTTTCACAGACAATGGCTCATGTGTAGCTTAACAGTATACATATGAGCTCTAATTCCTTCTTGTTACAAAACTATCGTTAAAATCAGTTGAATCACGATAGCCGTGCTTTTTTGCTGGTGAAAATGCAGCTTGCCTCCCTGGCTTAAACAGTTTGTTAAAGAATCCTTGACTATTTGACAGCAATAATTGCTAACAAGAACGAGCTTCCAGAAAAGACAGACGGCCTGAGAGGTATATAATTATAGATCCATAAAAATAATTTTGTCGAACAACCGACTGAGTCGTGAGGTACACTGGTCCTTTACCATGCAGAAAATTAACCGATAGGAAAAGGTTTCGGCCCAGGTCAGCCTGCGCCGACACTTTTTTTCAAATGCAATTAGCCCCTTTTTACTGAACGTAATATGACGACAACAACAATAGCTCTAGTACATTTAACCACCTATCACAAAGAGACCTGCATTTTCTGCTTTTCAAAAACATTGATATCTGTACCATCATTTGAGTCACATGCAATTTGTGTCTGAAAAATGCATTCAGTTTGGAAAAGTCTACAATTCTAACGTCTGCTAAAGAGCATATTTCTTTGTCTTATTTGCATCTTAAAATTATATAAATCAAATTTTCCTTGTGTAGAACAGAGAGAGAGAGAGAGAGAGAGAGAGAGAGAGAGACAGACAGACAGACAGACAGAAAGAAAGAAAGGCAGGCAGGTAGGCAGACAGACAGACCGACTCACATATTACGATGCACTCTGTTAAAAACTGCCATCTTTGAAAAGTCATTTTAATCTTTCCTTCTTTTCTTCTTAAACCAATGATTTTCTCGACCTTGGGAAATTACAAAATAAATACATATATTTTGGTCAAAAATTTAATCTATCACCTCAGGAAATGAAATTGAAACAAGGGCCTTTGTAAACGTCCGCGTAAACTAATTAACACTTTACCCTGGAGAGGACAACATTTTACGTTCATCCTTATATGATATACAAAGCACTTGCAGGCTACATATTAAATGTAGCGAAAATCACGGAATATATAGATCTAGTAAAAACATTGTCGAATAGCAGAAAATGCTGGTAACCAGTTATTTTCTCCTTTTTCCACAATGCTTTCATAAGCCTATTTCCTCAGGGTCTTTCAAACACGAGAATGTTTGTTAAAGGGTTAACCAATACACGAATGCAAATTAGCCATGCTCTGAGGGCGGGGGTTTAACGCATCTGCAAAAAATATCAAACCAAGCCGGCCTGCAAATTCCGTGCAGACTGGCCTGGGTCGAAACTTTTCGGTCTCTGTAAATTTTTTTGCATGTCAAAGGACCATTCTACCGCATGACCCAGTTAATTGTTAAACAAAATGTATTAATAAAGTCGTCAAAACATAAAGTCGTCTGTTCCTGGGACTTGGTAACAACGTATGAATTTACCATTGTAACTCTTTACAATACAACAAAAATGTAGACTTGTCCAAATTGAAACCATTTACAGACGACAATTTAAATGTGACTCAAATAATGGAATTTGACTTCGAAAGGGTAGACAAAGCAATGACAGGATTTTAAAAAAATGATTAGAATGGAACCCAGGCTATCGTGCCTCCATTACCCTCCGTTAGGTTGCCTTTTTCAAATACATGCCTATCTGATATGGACATTCTGGGTACAGAACCGGACTATTTTTCAAGGCGACAATCAATGCAGCGAATTTCAAGTTAAATATATACATTTACT
This sequence comes from Tridacna gigas, assembly GCA_945859785.2. Classification (NCBI taxonomy): domain Eukaryota; kingdom Metazoa; phylum Mollusca; class Bivalvia; order Cardiida; family Cardiidae; genus Tridacna; species Tridacna gigas. Next base: position 12,775,286 of record OX244031.2, on the reverse strand, counting down.
CACTAAAACCTACCTTGCACAATTCATCCAGCCATGGTTTTAGCTAGCACATAACCTTTGCACCAGCAATTTATAAACATAGCCCCTATAAGCTTGGGAAAAAGCCCCGGTATAAGCTGTTGTCAGTCTGTTGTACAAATCCCGGTTTTCCCCATGTCTATACATGTTTTTAGAAACTGTCTACAGAGATTTGCAGTAAACAATGATATTTTATAAAAATCATTTTTCCCGCTTTAAATCATTATATTTTTAACTTGCAGCGAAAAGCTTGTTTGATTTTTCCACAGACGTATTATTTATAGCCATTTTCCGCTTGGCATTTTTAGCGTCATTTTACGAACTGCTTATTAATATTTATCCTGTACAGGATAGTGATGCGTCATAGGAGACAGGTATAATCTTCGAAGAATATTGACATGCGCAGACAACGACCGTGCCTCGGCTTAATGCTTGCAGTACCAACAAGAGAGCAATGGTTGTCCTGTATTATGGTGGCATATTTCTGCCACGAGATACGAGATAGCTATCATGATAATTTTAGAAAACTATCACGATAAATAAAAGTTTCCTGGAAACTTTTTCGAGATAGTGAAAAGTTTCCTGAAAAAAATATCACGATAAACTTAATATTTTATCGCAAAATTTTTCAATTGTGCACGGAGCTAACATTCGAGATAAAATTATACTGATAGTTCTATCTGTTTCTCGATATCTATAAATAGCAAATTTTATCATTTGGATGAACTCGGTAGTTTTTGACTTCACAAGATTGCAGTAAGTAAAAATTCGAATCATTAACAATTATACCTTAATTGGTAAATTTTGACAAGACTGGAAATGAACAGAAGTCTGTAAAATCACAAAGACGACTCGAAATGCCTCCTACGAACAACTTTAAAATCATTTAGGGACAAGCAGAATTCATGAGGTTGAAGACGAAGGTGTTCCGAAACAGTATCTAATTATAGATACCGTGAATGTCAGTTATGGGCAAAAATAATCATGATAACAGTTAGAATTATCGCGATATTTTTATCGTGAAAATTTTTTTATCTAGATAATATTTCCAGGAAACTTTGTTTTATCACGATAATTCTTTTAAATTATCGCAATGGCTATCTCGTATCTCGCTGCAGAAATATGCCACCATACTGTATTGCTCTAATTCCATATAAACAAATGTGCCATACACGCAATTAGCCTCGGCAGCGACATTTAACCGTAAGAGACACGTATTGAAACACAGTTTCATGGATAAAAAAATAACCTAGCCCTCAAAACGTCGTATCTTTTTCACACACCAAGATGATGTCGATGAAAACAAGCAGGTATAACCGAGTATCATTCATACCAAATATCAATGAACTCTGACAAACAGTATTTTGAAGATTTCCAAAAATGTGGTTGTATAACTTCTTTTTTTTTTCTATGACATGAGCTGTAAAGTTTTTTTGGGAAAAGTTATACAACCCTTGCTCCATTTAAATATTCAGCACATTAAAGCATAACATCAAAATAAATCATCATGACTGAAAACTGAACATTTTCTATTCAAATAATTTGAATATACAATATCAACCATGTTACAGTGGTATGACAATCCAGGCAGATAAAAGACAACACATTGTCAATACACGGTTTTCAAATCGGATTTACTTCTTAACTACACACCAGCCATGATGAGTAGACATACCGGAAGTAGATAATTTTATATCTAGTCATGATTTTAACTCAGACGACTACATCTATCGGGAACTTGACAGACCTATTTCTATACTAGAAGTACAGTCAGCAATAAAAAGGTTAAAGTGAAACAAGGCCGTCGGTCCTAGTGATAATTTATTGAACGAATATTTCATAGAGTCGTGTGACATCATTTCCGGTCATCTCACAGACATGTTTAATATTATATTTGACACTGGCATATTTCCAGAATGTTGGTCTAAAGGTAACATAGTTCCTCCTAATAAAAAGGGAGATACCAACCAACTACAAATTATCGAGGAATCACATTGACAAGTAACCTGGGTAAACTTTTTCTAGTGTTTTAACTTCTAGAATCCAATCATGGTTCGAATCCAATAATTTTATTTCAGACTCGCAATTTGGCTTCCGTAAAAAGCGCGGCACGACAGATGCAATTTTTGTGTTATCGAATCTTGTTGAACATATTCTAAACCATAATTAACGCATGCCGTGCGCGTTTCTTGACCTGAAAAGGGCTTTTGATTCCGTTAACAGATAAGCATTGTGGTATAAACTTTTTAATATGGGTCTAGGTGGTAAAATTTTAAATGTTTTTCGTTCCATGTATGCTTCGGTAAAATCATGTGTATAAAATTTTAATACATTTTTGGACTTTTTCGACGTTGCGATAGGGTTAATCCAAGGGCAGACGAGCTCACCGGCACTTTTCGCTCTCTTCTTGGAGGATTTAGAACTTTTTTTAACAGGATAATAACAGTTGCGGTCTGACATTAAATGAAATATGTTTCATCGTGTTATTATTTGCAGACGACATGGTAATTATTGGAAATTCTAAGGAAGACCTACAATATAGTCTTGATCTTTTACATGAATATTGTTCTAAATGGAGACTCGAAGTTAATATTGCCAAAACTAAAATTGTAGTTTTCAGGAAGCGAGGCAGAATCAAGACAAATGAAAAATGGTATTACAATAATGACGAAATAGAAGTGGTTGATAATTTCAATTATTTAGGTGTTATACTGAACTATACTTGGAAATTTATATTAAACAATCAGTATGCTGTCGGAAAAGCTCTTAAGGCCATGTATGTTTTATATAGTAACATTTGTAAGCATTTTGTAAATCCAAAAATTTCGTTAGAATTATTTGATACCTTTGTCAGTCCAATTGTCAACTTTAGGTGTCAGATATGGGGTTTACTAAATCCAAAGAGCTTGAGCGAATCCATCTAAAATTTTGTAAAATGATTCTCGGGGTCAAACAGTCTACTTGCAATGCTGCCGTTTATGGCGAATTAGGACGTTATCCATTGTATATAAATAGATACGTCCTTATGTTAAAATACTTTTTTAAAATAATAAAGACAGAAAACATCCTAATGGGAACCATCACTAAAGTTTTGTTAAATGATATATCTGTTGGTAAGGTAAACTGGTTATCACGAGTTAAATCACTATTAGAAGAAAATAGTTTTTATATGTTTGGGAGAATCACGAAAGTGTTAGTCCTGATCATTTTATAGAAACTTTCAAACAACGATTGAAAAATTCATTTTTACAGAAATGGTATTCGGATTTATCAACAAGTGCTGTTCTTCCTCCTTTATATGGCCACTTGAAAGAAGAATTTAAAATTGGAAGTTACTTATCTATTATTTTAACAAAACGTCTCAGAATTTGTTTAACAAAAATCCGCACGTCTTCCCATATTCTACGAGTTGAATCCGGAAGACACGGGCGTATAAGAATCCCTAGGAATGAAAGATTTTGTATATTTTGTAATATGAATTGCATAGAAGATGAATATCATTTCATCATTGAATGTCCTTTTTATTTCAGTCTTCGTAAGAAATATATAGATAAAAAGTACCACGTCAAACCAAGTATGTTTAAATTTGTAAGTCTGATGAAATCTGAGGAGTACAATACCATTTTGAAAACATGTAAGTTTATTAGGTTTGCATTCTCTACTGCAAAACCAACTAGGTCAGACAAAACATTATGCCTCCTCGTGCTCTCACGCTTCTCTCACTGTCCCGTGATATTGATGACAAGTTCACGGGATAGTTAGAGTGGTATCAAAGTACGGTGACTATCGTGTAGCCGCTATGTTTTGAAATTCCCTCTACCAAACTGTACTGTATAATTTATGTATATCAATCCCATGTTTAATGTAAAACCATTACTGGGTGAATAAAGATTATGTTATGTTATAAAAGGAATGCTAACCAAAATTAATAGTGGAAAGTACAGTTCCAAGATCAGACTGCACGTGTTATGCGGTCTGATCTGACTCAGCACTGACCCACAAGTAAGTAAAGTTCTGAAAGGCACTCCTGTGGTTTCAATGTTATTTTTTTTTTACATCTTCCTATAAGTACCTTATGCCTTATGATATATGAATCTAGTAAATATTTTCCGCTCTCTCCCTCTCTCTCTCCATATGTATGTCACTGTTGACTATTGTTAATCTGAAAAACATAGGATGCTGTAACATGATGTACACTATCATGTACAAGTGAAATAAAAATACATGTATCTATCATGATGTCATTGCGTCGAGCACGTTTCAGCTAAGTTTTGTCGCACTCTTGATCAAGAATGCACCACGTCCTTTGCTTTTGTACTTCGTACTTTCTAAGACCTCTCGGATCGCATCAAGCGCTTACTGTGCGTTTACCACGTTCTCATTAAGCGCTACACGATCTGACAATTTCAAGCCCACGCATACTGCGTTCGCTTTCGTTTTTCAAATTTTCTTGAAACATTAGGACTACAATCTTTCCCGTCCATAACAGCTTGGACCACGTCAGAAAAGATCGTGTTAGGTTCATGCCCAGCTGATATAACGTCAATGTCGTGATTCCCACGTCTTTATGAGTACTTACTGTGACCTGATTCTTTCACGTCCTCGCTACGTTATTTTTAGAGAATGTTCAAAATTTATCCACGTCAACTAAGACCAAAAAGACCACATCACGTCCACATCGTACAAGTTAACACTGCGTCGGACCGGTTTTACTTTGACGTTGTTGGAAATTGGTCTAAAGTGACTGCGGTATAAAGACAATTATGAAAGCGGCGTAAAACACCATTCAATCAAATAAATTATTTTAATTGCGTTGAAGTCAAATGTAGGAGTATGTAGGGGGAAAGAGCATCGAGTATCAGATAATTATTAATATCCGCGTTCCCTCTAATGGTATTTATAAGAAGATTTGAATACAGTGAAAAGGGTGTACTTAACCCGTTACCAAACACTTCCGTGAATTTGCGACCAGGAGGAAGGCTTTAATAGAAAGCATTGTGGATAACAGAGAAAATGCTGGTAATCAGCATTTTCTCCGTTACCAACAATATTTTCCAATCCTTGAAAGGCAAATTTTATCGATTGAGGCATATAAAATATTTTGTTAATGTACAAATGTTTTCAAATTTGGTTACGTGTAATATTTTGTTGTCTGCTGAAATGTGAAATACCGATAAAGTTAATACAAAAATGCAAATGCTTTCAAATTTGGGCATGTCTAAAATTGTGTCGTTTTTTTTTTTTTTTTTAAAGAATTACAAGAAATTAGTATGATAATGAAGTTGTTCCTCATAATGGGCAACAACTTCCTCTTTCACTCTGTTCACCTCTACAAGTATGATAATAACTGCACAAATTTGAGTGATAATTTGTCCATTCAAATTCAAGATAGTAATGATGTAAGAGTTAGGATGACCGGATTTTTTCTCAAGAATATGGTTGAATGAAATATAAATCTAGCTTTTTTTGTTTAATTTCACTTTAAAACTGATGCCATTTGACTATAGTTTTTTTTTATCACAACTGTTCCCTTAAAAGATGCCCCCCTAATCCACCATTCACACCTTAGGAGGAGGCGTTCGGGGAATAAACCTACAAAAAGAACTTTGAAATTAAAAATACGATTAATTAGTACTCAAATGCAATAATTTCGATTATCATGGAGATAAAACACCTGAAAAGACAATACTCAGAATATATCCGAAAACCCGCTACTCATCGCTAAGGCAACAGTTTAAGATTTACCAACGTACTAGATTTCATGAACTCATCTACGGTTTCGAATCTTGTTTCTGTATCAATCTACGTTGAATTTCTATCGTAACCCTTTACCAAACAATCCCATACTTTAACGACCCCCAGGAAAGAAGGCTGAAAACATCTTGGAAAAGGAGATAATCTTAGACACCAGCATTTTTTCCTTTTCCCTCATTGCTTTTATCCTGCCAAACGTAAATCCCGTCATTTTACCCATATCTAAACAAACTTTTGCTTAAACTTTCAATACCGACAATTGTAAAATTCATATCTGGCAAAGTGTTAATAGATCTATCTAAATCTACTCTAATTACAAATTCATAATGATCGCCATGTGTCGCTGACTTCCACAATCGATTTGAACACCTATTTAAATACATGTATTGAAAGGTGTTACTATATGTACGATACAGCGGCGATGCGCTACTGTGCTGTTTTCAGTAACAGTGTTCGATGATCGAGAAATGAAAATTTCGGTGTTCCTAGATAGACAAGTGGAGCTTCAAAGGCCTGTGGCACGACGTCGATGAAGACCATATTCGTTTTATGCTCTGTTGGCAAAACACCAATGTACCCACGTCCTTATTGGGCTTTACTGCTTTCTAATTTAAGCGACGTTCTCGCTACGTTTTTTTTGTTTCGCCGCGTAGCAGTATTTGCTGGATTTGACTTTCTTCTTGGTATTAGTCTCGAATGAATAAATAGTTTTTAGCGAATGGTAAAAATGTAGAAATGTTTTCTACCCTATCAAAACGCAAACTTTCACAATTTGAGCCACATTTAAAAGTCGTCTGCAGATGCTTTGGATTTGGACAAGTCTGAATTTTTGTTGTGTTGTACAAGTTTAGTGGGTATTGCTTGTAGCTTTTGACATACATGTAGCCTAACCTTTCACCACAGAATCCAGGTTTCTAAATGTCTAGGGATATTGGCAATTGAAAGCAATGTGCGAAAAGAAGAAAATGCTGGTAACCAGCATTTTTCCTTTTCCCACAATATTTTCTACCCAATCAATGACACATTTTATATGTCAAAAAATTGTCATTTGGTAAAGAGTTAATATGTAAAAGAGAATAAAAATAAATTCCAAAATGGCATTTTCAGTGCTGATAAAAATCAAAATACATGTATCCCCCTTTACACATACCCTATCAAATTTAAGCAATAAAACTTTACTGTGCATTGTATACTTATCTCATTTAACCTTTCACTACACAACCCGGTCTTTTAACCTCGTGAGGTAAACCTCTGAAAACTTTGAAGGAAAGGGAGAAAATGATATGCTGGTTACTAGCCTATTCTCTTTTTTTTCTTCACCACCATTTTTTCTACTCGTTCAGAGCCAAATCTCACAATTTAAGCCACACTTAATTCGTTGTTTGCAACTGCTCTGAATATGAGCAAGTCCAAAATTTAGTTGTCTGGTAGAGTTCAACTGCTTTTAAGGGGCGAGAGTAGTGGCACAGTCCACTCCTACATATTGGGTCATTCTTCGTCACACATCTGATCTGCACATAAGACACGAGGGATTGATTGACTGAATGGTGTTTTATGTCGCTTTCAACATTATTTCAGTCATATCACGGCGATAGCTCAATTATTCATGTATTTCCTGGGTTTCATCACTGCTAAGGTAGCGCTCTGAAATGACCCACGTGTCACACTCGCACGAAAAAAAACCCAGTGGGTCCAGTGAGGTTCGAACCCGGGGCCTGCAGGTCACGAGTCCTACACTTTACCACTGAGCCACGATTAACTAAACTCTTTCCCAAGTGACAAAATTCTTGACACATAAAAAAAAATTCAAAGCATCTGCTGGTCACAAAATAAATGCTTCTCAAAAATTAAAATTTGTCTTTGGAAGATTAGAACGCATTGTGTGAAAAGGAAGAAAACTCTAGATGCATCCATATTGAAGGCAATTGCAGTATAATGAAAATTCAAATAGGTGGCAAAATAATGGGACGTGTCTTTGAAAGGGTAGAAAATAGATTGGGACAAGTCTAGGATTCTACTTTTCAGCTTTTTCCCTTCCGTGTTTCATAGGCCTTTTTCTCAACTCTTTACCAAACAACAACATTTTGGTCTGGACCAAATTGAAAGCATTTGCAGACAACAAATCAAATATAGCCGAATGATATTTGTCTGTGATAGAAAACATAGGATAGAAAACATGGTGGGAAAAAGGAGAAAATGCTGGTTACTAGCATTGTCTCCTTTTCAGCATTTTCTCCTTTTCCCACAATGTTTTTAAGTGCCTTTTTCCCCAAGACCGTTAAAACTCGGGATTGTGTGGTAAAGGGTTAAGGGTTGTAAAGACACGAGGCTACTTGGTAAATGGTTAATTCAAAAGGTGTGTTATACAGCTTTGAATCTGTTCTGGTGAAAGATGAAAAGCTGTGATTAGGTGTTCATGGTAAATCTCTTTACAGAACGACATTTTTTTTTGACTCAACCAAATCAAAAGGATTTGCAGATGACATATTAAATGTTTAAATGTAACTCAAACGGCGATTTCTATCTTTGAAATGGTAGAAAACATAGTGAGAAAAAGGAGAAAATGCTGGTCACGAGCTTTTATCCATAATAGTTTCAAAATGCCCTCTTCCTCAGGGTTATTAAAACATTGTTCTGTTTTGGTAAAGGGTTAACAAACATTCTGGATATTTTCATTATTTATAAATTTATTATAAAACTGGTACATTTAGGTAAATGAATAACATACTGTAAGATTAGCATCACCTATTCTATAACTGTAAACGGTACTCATAAATAAGAAGTACTTCCTTATAAACCAGATTCAAGTCTAACCTACAGTAAGTCAAAATAAAAGTCAGTATTCTTTGGTTGCTAAATATACTTCCAGTGCAACATATTTCCTAGCAGTGGGTTTATCAATCAGTAAATTCACTGTTCAAAACACCGAAATTATTAAACCAAAATCTACCATTATTTCCTGATAAACTATCTAAAAGCATGAAATAAACTCATATAAACATCTTCCAAACCCTCATTTTTTAAAGAGATTTCTCCTGTGCAAAACACACAAACCATTTATTCTGTTTACCCTTTGTCTCATTTATAATCCATATCCAAATAAATTGAATATTTTGCTCAAAACGAGGCATTTATTAACATCTTTTTTCACTATGAGATCATGGAGAACTGGGTAATGCAGCTGCAACAATGATAATAAATAACACTTTACTACACAATCCCGTGTTTTAACGACTGTAATGATGAAAGCTATTGAAAACATGAAGGAAAAAGGAGAAAATGCATTTTCTCCTTTTCCCACAATGTTTTCTACACTTCCAAAGAGAAATTTGAGTTTTTCAGACACATTTAATTTGTTGTCTGCAGATGCTTTCAATTTGAATCATTCTAATTTTATGTCGTTTGGTAAAGAGTTAAATTAATCATGTCATGAATGTGAAATTTACCATCAGAAATATGTTGTGTCCAAGGCAGCCGATCATTTCTTTCTTTTTCAGTTTTAACATGTAAGGAAACGGAAAGAGTGCGTTTTCATGTTGAAACCATCAACAGTTAATTAACATGTAGTGACACTTTTTGATGACAATACTTTCATTCAACCATTAAGATGCTTAGATAAATGTAGTCCCAGTTGATGGGCCAATACTTCTCAGGTCACATGACTAGCTGACATCTTACAAAAGAAATATATGGCACCTGTTCTCAGGGCTACACTACTGCAAAGTCAATTCTCTGTAAATGGTAGGAAATAAAACACACTGTGCAACAGCATCTATTGCAAAAGACAGAAATTTGTCTGCAAGAGTTCATGACTTAATTCAAAGGAGATGTCTTGTTGCCCTCATACCTCAAACCTCCAGGAATCCACTCCTAAACCTTCGAACATCACTCTACCAAAGAATCCACAACTTTAATGACCCTGAGACAGATGGCTTACAGAAAACTATTGTGGAAACCACCATTTTCTCCTTTTTCCACAATGTTTTCTACCCTTTGAAAGAAAAATTCCATCATTTGAGACATATTGACTGTCATCATCTGCAAATGGACAAGTTTAAAGTTTTTTTTATCTGGTAAAGAGTTAAACTGTCAAGCGTCTTCCATGCTGTCCTGTAGACCTTTAAGCTTTTCTGTCAGTGAGTCCATAAATGTGTTCCTATAGCCTGTGCTAACAGAGTCTACGAAGGCATAGATAGTTTTAAAATATCTGGACTGGTTCTCATGTCTGTTACTAATATCAAACTGTTCACCTACAATCTGTAACAGAAAGGATTTGTTTTATGCCTACGTGTATTATAGCAACCTATCTACATGTAAGTACTTCAAATACACCTCTCCATGCTTCTGAATTTCCAAACAACTGACTGCTTTTCCACATGAAATTCATTAAAATGATAAGCAGCGTTGAGAGATGAATAAATGCTATCGCAATGACTATCAATAGCCCTTTAACACGTTACCACAAAATCCTAAGTTTTAACAACCCTGTGGGAAAAGGCCTATGAAAACATTGTGGAAAAAAGGAGAAACAGTAAACAGCATTTTCTCCGTTTTTCCCACAATGTTTTCTATCATTTCAAAAACAGAAATCTTCTTCTAGGACACTTTTGTCGTCCACAAATGCTTTCAATTTGATTTAGGCTAGTATTTTGTCGTTTGGGAAAGGGTTAACCCTTTACCAAACATCACAATTTTAGACCTGTTCAAATTGAAAGCATCTGCATTTAACAAATTTAGTGTGGCTTAAAAAATTGGATTTGTCAGTGAAAGGAAATGAAACTCTGTGGGAAAAGGAGACACTGTTGGTTACCATCATTTTCTCCTTTTCTCACAAAGTTTTCAGAGGTCTTTTACGGCTCGGTCATTAAAACTCCGCAAGCCACAAGTTTGCCTCTAGAGCGCAAACAAGTATTTGCGACATGCTCTGTGACATCGGGTTTTAATGCGTCTGCCATATGTATCGAACCAGGTCAACCTGTGCAAGTCTGCGCAAGCTAACCTGGGCCTGAAACCTTTTGCTAGTGGTCAACTTTCTGCATGTCCAAGGAACAGTTTACCTCATGATTCGGTCGGTTGTTAGACAAAATGGTTTTATGGATCCATGATCATGTGATGACTTGCTTGGTATCATGCATTACGGAGATTGATCAGAGCTCCAGATAGAGGGAGTGATTTTGATTTAAAAATTGAAAATATTAATCACTCTCCACTAAACTCTATGTTATGGTACTCATTAGAATCGTCTCATCGAGGCAATTTTAATGAGTACCCACAACATAGGGTTTGGAAGAGAAATAATGGATTTAAAATACTATCACTCCCTCTTATCTGGAGCCCTGGATGGATTATGCCGCCTTTTGCCAGAGCATGGCTCATTTGTCGTTGACGGTTTACAGTCAAAACGTCCCACTGTAAAAACGTCCCACAGTCCAAACGACCCACTTTTGGTTAAAACGTCCCACCATTCAAAACCAAAGTACTGAAAATACTGACAGACTAGCGAACTTGATTGATTGACTGATTGTATGGTGTTTAACCCTATTTACAACAGTATTTTAGTTATATAGCGGCGGCCAGTGCACATATCCATGCTTTCCTGGAGTATCTTTTACCAGTACTCCGCACAATATTCTTTCCAAGCCACTGGCTGCTTTCCCACATAACCACCGTCGAAACTTGAGAAAGGAATGAATCCTCTCGCAATGACTATCATCAATCCTCGGGACGAAATTGGCCCAACCGGGGATCGAACCAGCGACCTCCTGTTCTCATGTCCTGTTCCGACTGAGCTACCGGGGCTATGCATGCTATTGGTTGACTATCATCCAGTTTAACCCTTAACCAGCTAGAAAAATTAAATGAAACTTTCAAGTCAATGGTAAACACCTAAATATTGCTATTTCGAAATAACATTTTGGAGAAAATATATCCTCTTATCGGACAGTGTAGATCCAAGAAAAGACTACTGTTCTGTGCTGTCTGATCTTGATACACACTGTCCACAAAAGGTCACTGAGTCGCGGTGGTGCTGGTAAAAGAAACTCCAGGAAAGCATGGATAGGTGCACAGGCCTTCATGATATCACCGAAATAATGTTGAAAACGGCGTTAAACACCACACAAGCAATAAGTCAATATCCAATGTTGCAAGATGTAGTGAACTATTCAACTCTTTACGAAACGAAATTCAAAGCTGTTACAGACCACCAATTTAAGATGGATGAATTGATGAAACCTGATTCCAAAAAGGCAGAAAACAATGTGGGAAAGGGAGAAAATGCTGGTTACCAGGGATTCTTCACCAGTGTCATTAAAACTCCGCATTGTGTGGTAAAGTGTTAATATTCTAAACGTAAAATGACAGTTTAACAGAACATTTTAACTGTACACAATGATCTAGATAATGAATGACTGAAGGAATGGTAAGGGTTCCCTGTCCAGCGAGAGTTAATGCAGCTGGGATTTGCTACAAGTTAACTAGGTGTATCTATTTTTAGATTGATTCATAATGTTACAGTGGTGTAGGAATAACTGATAATAGCCTGCTTTGCATAGGTCACTTAATTTACATATAAGCAAAGATCTTGTTCCTTATAAATGACATCTTGTTCAGTCTATTACTTTGTGAGAAGACATGTTCAAATTGGAGTGGTAGAGATTTAGTGGTTTTTGTCAAAATTGTCATATATAACAGAATTAGGATTTCTAATAGAAAGAAGTATTTTAGTGTGAGGCAGTATTTGCCAACTGTGGGTTTTTTTTTTGTTTACTTTGACTCTGGATCAATCATGATGCCTATAGACTAGCTTCGCTAGTCTAAAAATTGGTCAAAACGTCCCACTTCGATTTTTTTTGTTCTAATACGCTACTGGTAAATGTTGTAGTGGTTAATTAATTTATCAATTTTGGTATGAATCAGAAGTGTGATGAAGAATAAGGCTGTTTGTCAACAGTTTTGTTTATATTAATCGCAAGTACCTTTGTATGATCAATCACCTGTAGATGAAAAGGAAAATCCGTTAAACAGATGGTACTGACTAATGAATTATAATTAAGACGGCATCATATGAATCTGTTAGTTTTGTCATCTTGCTTTTATGGCAAATAAAGTTTTGTATTGTATTGTAACAGTTTTGAAATTGCCCCTTTTTGCCGACAAAGCAGGTTTTCGAAGACTTATTCCTAACATTTAAATAATCATCTGCGTTTGTACAACTTTACCCGATCTCGAAATTGTACAGGAGAAGTGTAAGGGACTTTTGCTTAGTATTTATCGTGCATTTTATCAAGTCGGCTTTTGGTTTTACAAATAATAATGCAAACTCGGTAGTTTATTTTACTGGAAAGAACAGATAAGACTGTGAATTGTTAAGTTTATTGAATCTTACAATTTGTGATAAATTGTGTGAAGTGTAATGATTAAGTGACATGGAACATAAGAGAAAGAAATCAGAAAACGGCAGCATGCCCTGCATTGTTCTCTCAATCGATGGCAACATGTACATGCAGTACTGCTAAGTTATTTTTTGCTTAGTGTAGGAAATCAAAATAGAAAGATTTTATTGATAATTATGCATATACATGCGTTTCACATCTCACAGATTCATGTTAGCAAATTAATATAGGTCATCTCAGATAATAATTACTCACGTATTAAATCTTTACCGCATAATTCTCACTTTTAATACCTCTGAACGAGAAAACTTTTGAAAACATTGTCGGAAATTGAGTAAATACTGGTAACCAGCCTTTGCTCCTTTTTCCCTCAGTGTTTTCTACCATAAAAAAAAAAAAAAAAAAAAATCATCATTTGAGCTAAATGTAATTGGTCGTCTATTAATGCTTTCAATATGGTTTAGTCTAAATTTGATCGTTTGTAAAGAGATAGATCTAAGGATCAAATGCCATACCATGAAAGAGAGAGAGGGAGAGAGAGAGAGAGAGAGAGAAAAGGAAAGGAAAACTCGAAGTATGGAGAATGGTCACGGACAATTTAAGTTTTGAGTTGCAGTTAAAGTATCGTATACCTTTTCCTCGGCAAATTTGGTTTTGATACTTAATGCTTTACCAAACGACCCGGAAGACATATACTTTTGAGACCATAGTGTTTAAAGTAGGAAAAGCCGGTAACAAAAGACCTCCCCTTGACAACTGGTATTTTCAGGATCTTGGGAGCACGTTCTTGTATGAATATGATCAGACAGTGGATGGATTTGAAATTCAATTTTGACCTTCATTATTTGTCATTAAGGTGCAATGAAACTAATTGTGTGGTGGGGTAGTGGAGTGTGATCGGCCTTGCCAGGGATCGAAATTACGATCCTTGGCCTTGCCTAATGTATGGACTGTTTATAAAGGGTAGCCACATGATTTATAAAACAGTTGTTAGTTTTATCGAATATAATGCACATTTCAGTAAAATTTCGATGGCAGGTCGTGTCGATTGAGATCGACCAATCAGATCAATTACACATGCTATGCCGTGGAGTCCGAGTTTAATGAACACTTACGGCAAGACATTTGGCTTATCGTATATGTGTATAAATAGGTTATTCACATGTATGTTGTTTTGCATCGGGAATGTTTCCGATAGCCAATGCAATAGATCAATGTTCATGTAATACATTTATATGAGAGAGAGAGAGGGAGAGAGAGATGGAGTGAGTTTTTAGCCTTTAGCAACCCTGGTTTTAGAAAGGAGACATCCCGGTTATCGGCGAGTCCTCCTTATCACACTATGTTTTTATACTTTACCAATCTCACTTAGACTAAACCTAAGAAAGTGATTGAAAACATAATGTCACCGGAGATATTGCCAGGTACCTACATTTTCTCCCATTTCCAACAATGCTTTCTATCTTTTCAAAAACGAATTAGACATATGGAGTCCCGTTTTAAAATGTCTATAAAACGTTTTTGTAAAACTCATCAGTGGCTCGTAAAAAGCGATTGCTCTTTTCCTTATTTGCTCTCAACAGAAAAACATATTTCTTTTTGTGAAACTATGTTGAAAAAGATTAAAATTTTGATTACCCGCATTTTCTCCTTTTCCTACCGCGTCTAGAAAATGTTTCTTTCTCTTGGTCGTTAAGATTTGAGATAGTTTGATTAAGGGTTAAGGGTTAAATGGACACTTTACACAAAATCAGAGAGAAGATTGCAGACATGGGGGCGTTTGAGCGTGCGGAATAAACATTCACGTAGGGAGACAATATGGGCCCATAACCTTTAGCCTACATTATGCCTAAACAATCTTGATTCTACCTAACCTACATTACACAATCTTTATTCTACTTAGCAAAGCCCGTAAAAACAGAACGATACGCACAGAAAGGTAGTCTGATCTTAATAAACACAATTACCATAACTAATGATGGTTTAAACCATACTAATCAAGGTAAATGTCATAAAGTCTATCGAAAATGGGTCTTGTGCTACTTGTGCTCCTGTTCGGCAGGATATGGGTTAAAAAATAAAGAAAGAAAAGTCACAATAATTGACAAAATCAAAATGTAAAACATTAACTGCACACGATTTCTGAAATAAACAAGATCAAACTAATAATTTTCATTAAATTACGGGGACGTTTTAAGGGGAACGTTTTAACCAATTCGGAATGGAATTCGGGACGTTTTAATCAAAAGTGGGACGTTTCGACTGTGGGACGATTTTACTGTGGGACGTTTTAACCGGATACCGTTGATGACTGCATGACAGACAACGGACACAGCAAGATCGACTTGAGCACCTAGTACAGATAACTGTCCCCAAAGGCGTTTTTGATTTTTCGCCTCGGGTGCTGTAAATGTCTAAATAAGAAAAGAAGCACCGCAAACATCTCATTATACATGGATCCGTGGCGATGAGATAAACCGACTTCCTTGGTTACCGTCGTTAAGGGCTCACAAACAAACGCAGTAGAATAGAACAGAACAGTACTTTTTATTTCACCCAAGTATTTACAACATACAATTAGGGCAATATGCAAAAATGAAAAATTTTAGAAATATACATGTAATTCGGTACTTCCAATAAATTAAATTTTTGTGCAAAATCTCAAGAACAGAGGAGATTGTGTAGAGGGATAGAGCCTGAGCAAATTGGTTTGCGCGCACCTGCTGTTCACGTGACGGTGCGTAAAACAACAGATCGTGCAATCCGCGTGAAATTACAGGCAAGTTCTTCATTGTATTATCGGTTCATAAAAATGAAAACAAGCGGGACGGGCACCATTGTCCACTATAGGTTGTAAACAATGGGACCAGCTCGGCCCGCTTTCATCGTCTGCTTTGAATAGACTAAAATTTCTTTTGATATTTGTACATAAATCTAGTTCTCTATCAATCAAAGAAAATGGCGGATTCCAAAGAAAATTTTAGACTAGTCGTATGAATATCGGTTGATAACATGCAGTGGGCTGTTAAAAAAAAAAAAAAAAAACACACGCACACAGAGACGTGAGAATATTGACTGCATATGTCGA
Source organism: Tridacna gigas (assembly GCA_945859785.2). Lineage (NCBI taxonomy): Eukaryota > Metazoa > Mollusca > Bivalvia > Cardiida > Cardiidae > Tridacna > Tridacna gigas. Next base: position 12,759,032 of record OX244031.2, on the reverse strand, counting down.
TACAAATCGTAATCTAATTATTTCGTGTATGTTTCCCTTCTGTGGGCCCCTGTGTCATTTGAGGGTTAAGTTAATCGACCAATCAGATCAATTACACATGTATTTGCCATGGTTATGCATGTAAAAACAAATGGATATGAACGGGATTCTTTTCGTTTGTATATTGAGTTGTAAAAGGTTTGTTTGCGTTTACTTTTGCTTGTTTGCTGTGTAGACCGAAGGTCAGACTACGCTTTCAAAGGCATAGGCTGGCCATCGTCCTCACTGCCCAAAAATATGGAGAGAAAAGAGAAAATAGATTACCGGCTTGACACAAGGACTATGTACAGCTATCGTTACAGTTACACTACCCTGTTTATATCCACCCTGGTCAATGAAGTTATTGGAATCATAATGGTAAAAGGAGCAAATGCTGACCACCAGCATTTTATCCCCTTCCCGGCACGAAATCAATCCTTCGCTGTGAGTATCATCAGTTTGACAGCAAAACTGTAGGATTTGGAATGCTTTCAATAAAACTTAGTACATGCTGTTCATACAATCAATTAGGAACATAAAATACGAGAGCAAGCATAACAACAATAACAACAACAACAAATGTGATTCAGACTACTTTTCACAGTTTATATCTGGGGAGACCAAGATCAGGCTGCACAATTGTGTTACCTGATCTCGGCCTCCAGAGGCCAGGATGTTTTCAAATCTTGTTAATTTACAGAGATTCATTAAAAAACTTAGATCTACTATTAAGCTAATTGACAACTTACACGGGGAAACAATTTGTGTACATACACTGGCTTGCAAAATTGACAACTTACACGGGGAAACAATTTGTGTACATACATTAATAAAAATTTCTAAATACAGATTACGTGAACTAAACTCTTGACACTTTAACACACAGCAATGTTTTAGAATGGTCCAACTTGAAAGCACTTGCAGACGGCAAATTAGATGTAACACAATAGTTATATTTGTTTCTGGAAGGTTGGAAAACATTGCGGGAATAAGAGAAAATGCAGGTTACCAGCATTTTCTCCCTGTCCCACAATGCCCTCAATAGTCTAATTTCTCAGGGTTGCTATAACTCACAATTGTGTGGCAAAGGGTTTAAGACATGGTAAAAGGGAAACAAAAAAGGAAAAAAAAAAAAAAAAAAAAAGTATTTACATGAATAATACAAAATACAGTGAAGGCAAAAGGTCAGCCTCATTATACGACAATCATGAAGGCATGTAGTTACCGTTACCCCTTGGCGTGCTAAATAGCTTGATTGAAACTTTCAAGGTAATTGTAAATGCTCGCTTATTGCTGTTTCAAACTTATCATTGCGGGAAAATATCTGCTTGTCAGAAAGTGCCCATTCTGTTCTGTCTGATCCTTACCTGCCCTGATGGCAAAAGGTTATTGAGTCATGCTTGGCAAACCATAGGTCAAATATGAAATAAAATAATATATGTCATCTCATAACAGGGGCAGGGATCAGCATTCACACACTGACTTACTGCATTTAATATGTTTTATATCTTCAAATATATTTTAATATATACTTTATTACAGTTATAATAATGATGAACTATGACCAATTTATGGATTTCCTTGTTCCATGAATAGTTAGGCATTCTATTTGGCATGCAGTCCGGTCCATGTCCACCTGTTAATCATGGCATAAATTTGCACTGAGGGCAAATTTCAAGCTGCACGCTGGTCAAATAGGCTTGCAATGGATGTCACACCTTTGTACAAATTTAATGGTGACTGTTTTTTTTTTTTTTTTTTAATAATCAAGCCACATAATTATAGGCAATTACAGATAACCAGCTACATATGACCTTCAAGCCAATTGTAAAAGCTCAATTATTACTGTTTCAAACTTATTATTGGGGGAAATCATCCCCTTGGCAGACAGTGAAGGTCTAAGATCAGGCTGCCCATTCTGTTCAGTCTGATCCTGACCTGTCCTGGCCGCAAAAGGTTATTTTAATTATAGTTATTGACCAGACTGCATTGGCATGCAGTCTGGTCCATGTCCACTGGTAAACATAGCATAAATCTGCAGTGAGGGCTGAATTTAGACTGCACACTAGTCAAACAGGCTGGCAATGGGTGCCACATCTTTGTACAAATTTAACAGTGATTGGTTCATGTTTTTTTTACATTGGCACGAAATTACAGAATTGAATAGACCAAAGGCATTTACAAATAACCGGATACATATGACCCAAATGATGGAGTTTTTTTTATACGGGCAAGTGTATGGAAAACATTGTTGGAAATTGAGAGAATCTTGGTTGATTCTTCCACCTCCCACAATGTTTTCTTAGGCTTTCGTCTTCAGGGTCATTAAAAGTTTGAGCTTGTGTGGTGAATTATAATTGAATATTTTTTACTCTAGCATATTTAAGAAATTTACTCGTACTCTAGCTCATTGAAAATTTGAGCTTGTGTGGTGAATTATAATTGAATATTTTTGCTCTAGCATATGGAGTAGTTTGAGCATTTTCCTTACTGTTGTGGAGGGCCAAATAGGGAGAGATCAGCCCGCACTGGTGTACAGAATGATCTCTGTCCATTTGGCTGCATGCAAGATTTGAACTATGACAATTTGAGATACATGTAGGATAGAAATACATAATTTCAGGAGGCAATTTGGATACATTCTGGCTTGTTACTGACAATTTTACAAAAGAGCTTAATTGTCTAAGTTTATGAAGTAAAATTGTTTGAAATAATGCTTTAATATTCTGTTCATGACTTTGCAGGTTTTGAAAATAGTGACCTCTTACATTATTGAAAAAAATGCAGTCAAATAAATAATGCTTTTTCGATCCAACCTGATCAGAGTTACAGAGGCTGCAGATTCTGTCTTCCAAAATAGTGCCATCATATCGACCAATTTCTATGGGCAGATGGTGGTTTGCAGTTCTAAACTTGAAGAGAGGTAAGTATTCATTTCTGTTAAGAATTTTTAAGTACTCTTCAAATTCATGATTTTCTTTGAAACCTCAAGTAGATTCTGCCTATACTGGATACTGATAGTTGTTCGTGCCAATTTTGTTTAAATTGATCGATAAGAGTTTGTGTAAGTATTTTATGTATATTACTTTGGTTAATATTAAACTGATTATCCCATAGATCAGGTCTTCCAGCTGTGGTTAAAATTTCTTTGATTTTGTTAGGCCATTTGAAATTACTTTGTGGGTTCGCCAACATGTACTTATAGATCTTAAGAGAGATTTTCTCGCTTTTACCAGTTAATAGCCTGTTCCAAAAAGATACCATACGGGACAAGATGACTATTTTAATTGGGTATCGTCCAAGTTCTGCATACAAAAAGGATAATGGTGTTGATTTTCTAGAGCATGTAATTTTTCTGAGGAAATTGGTATCAACTTCTTCTAAAATCTCAATATTTTCAAATCCAAAAACTTCTAAACCATAGGTTAAAATTGGTAGCACGGTGTGGTAAAAAAGTTTTAGAATTAAATCTAGAGGAAGATCAGAGTTATTAACTTTCATAAACAGATAATGTAAGGCCTTGTTTGCTTGCTCTGCAATATGTTTGCGGGCTCGAAGGAAAGAACCGTTACTTGAAAAGGTGATACTAAGGTAGTGGTAATGGTCAGTTATCTCCAATGACTGATTTCCAATCTTACATGAAAAATTATTTGTTCTTCTTGCACCAAAGACTACTACTTTTGTTTTACTAGTGTTAACTTCTAAGTGCCATCGATTGCAATAATTTCCATTTACATTATCAGACAGTATGACAGTGTCATCTGCATAGAGTAATACAAGAAGTTTTAGCCACAGTGTGAGATCAGCAGTATCTTGAATCTCTACACCGAGGGCACCGTCAACTATCAGATTTGATTGAAGATCATTTAGGAACAAAGAAAACAAGATAGGTGATAAATTTTCACCTTGTCTGACCCCGATTTCTGATACAAAAGTTGTTGAAAATGAACCATTTACTTTTATGCTAGATTTGATATTGTCATACATATTAGTAATAACTTTCAGAAAGTTACCATTTATATCAGTTAATAAAAGCTTATGCCAGAGCCCTGCTCTCCAGACTTTGTCAAATGCCTGTGAGAAATCAACAAATGCTGCATAAACTTTCTTTTTCTTCTTTTTTAGTACCTCAGAAAGTGAGTAAAGGGTGAAAATATGGTCACTACATGAATAATTTGTCCTGAAGCCAGCCTGATTTTCTTCCAATATATTATTCTCTTCTATGTAGACATTAAGTCTATTATTTAGAACTGATGTGAATAATTTACCAAGGCAGCTTAAAATTGTACTTGGTCTGTAGTTACATGGATTTTTCGGTTCACCCTTGTTTTTGAAAATGGGAATTATAATGCTTCCTAACTATGTTTGAGGGAGTAATCCTGTATCAAGAATACAGTTAAAGAGCTTACAGTATAGTGGGAGGAAAATATTTTTGGTTGATTTAATATATTCATTTATTATATTATCAAATGGGCTAGGGGTTTCAGAATTTTTCAGGTTATTTATACATTTCATGATTTCAGTTTCAGTAATTTTTGAGTTTAGAAATTCATTAATATTTATTGTATTATTTTGGTCTTGGGGAAGCCTATTGTCAGTGATATTATTTTTGTTAATTTCTTCAAAATTGTTGTAAAATTCGTCCAGAGACGGGCATTCGTTACTTTTTTGTTTAGGTTTCAGGTTTTGTAAAAATTTCCAATATTTTTTTGGACTTTTCTCACTAAGGGCTCTCAATTTGTTTGCTTGCTTTTGTTTTTCAATATTCACAAAGTAATTTATTGTTCGTTTATATTCTTTACTTGTTTGTTTTAGTTTTACCTTATTTGCGAGACTTTTGTTTTTAGTATAATTATTTTTGCTTTATGATATCTTTCTCTTGCTTGATGACATTGAGGACCAAACATGGTTTGTTTTGTGGATGTGATTTGATCTTTCTTTGGCAAGTGCTTGTATTGGGAAAAGTGGCATTTGTAGAAAATTGGAATATATTCTGAATTTCATTTGTAATTTGCTGGATAGTTTCCTGTGATTGTGGATATGTGTTTAATTGGTCAAGAAGGCACTGTACTTGAGCTTGATCTATGTTATTGATAAATTCAAGTTCCAAACTAGTGATCCAATTCGTGCTCCTGGATGTGTAAAAAGAATCACTTTGTTCAGAAATAGACTTTTTAATTTCAATTTGCCAAGTTACAATGCTATGGCCATCTGAAAAGAGTAGGTCTGTCTCAAGAATTTCAAATTTAGAAAGATTTCGGAAACAATCGGGAGTGGCAATTACGTAATCCAAAACAGATTTTCATCTAAATGTGAACTCCCCCACGTCTTTGTCACAAAATGCTCTACCATTTAGTACGAATAGATTGTTATTTTTGCATATATCTAGAAGTTTAAAACCATTAGGATTGTTCTATTATCTTTTGATTTTCTTTGCAGATTAAAGGAGAGGTCTTCAAGGATTTTGTATCGATGGAGTTCAGATTGTAGATCCAGATCGATTTCAAAGGCTTTGTTTATATGGGTATCGGCGAACACAAAGTCACGCATGGTGCCAAGTCGACCATTCGTATCCCCGGCAAGATATACATATTTATTTTGGTTACATTTTTCTAAAATTTCATTTTCGAGCACAGTAAACTGCTCTTCTGTAAAGAAACGGGAGGTATCTGGCTTGACATAGAGTGTACCTAGTATTAAATTCTGCTCCAGTTGCAGAAATACTTTATCTATTGACACCCAAAGGACGTATTCAGAACCGTTAGAGACGATATCAACAAAGGGTGCTAAGCTATCTTTCACATACACCCCAATGCCTCCTGATTTATGTTTGTAAGTTGCTAAGCGATTTTTTGAGATAAAAGTATAGTTATCTATATCAACAATATCTGTGGAGTCAAGATGAGTTTCGCATATACAAAAAATGTCATAGGTACTTACAAGATCTACAAATTCCGGATAATTCAATCGTTTTTTTAATCCATTAACATTTAAACAACCCGAGGTTTATTTTGTTTGTTTTCCGACATCATTACTCCCTTATGTTTACCCAGTTTGGCGGGAGAAAGTCCTTGTTAGTCACAAACGCATTATAGACAATAAGTGCGCCATTTCCTTTATTTCCAAGCCACGCCCCCATCCATCCAAACGTTCCCCGTGTCAAAATCGAATGATTACACAAGGACAGCAAGGCCAGGTCTTCTCCTGGGCTGTCGAAGGGAGAAAATGTAATGTTGCTGGAGCCGAAATTTTCCTTGCACCATTGTATATCATCACTAACGAAAACGAACTTAACGTGGGGAATTTTCTTTCGAACGAACTCAATTGCCTTTAATATATATGAGTAATACCAGTTTAAGAACTCGTCAGACTTCGTCTCTGTCCGTCGGACATGAATGCTACAGAGAGGGGTGTCTGTTGAATTTTGATCATGCATGTATTGAATAACGTTATCCAAGATTGATTGTTTAAATCTAACGGAGGATTTGACAAAATCTTCGTGGAAATAAAAATATTTGTAACTCTGTCGAGCACCACCTAACGTCCAGTTACTGTGCTTAAGCATCTCAAGCTTAGCATTTAACGAGGTGTCGAAAGACCTGAGTGTTTTGGGACTTTCATGCAAATACATTAAATTTCTCTCTGACACGTTGAATCTACCTACATTTTCGATGTCAAATATGTCATCTAAATAATCGAATTTGCCCTCTAAGACCGGAGTATAACAGTGTTTTCTGGACAAGGCGAGCATACAGAACAGTATAAACAGTAAGTTTCCTGTCCGGGCTTTAGGTCTATACGAAACAGTTGTGATTATATGGTTCTTCTTGAAGTCGTCGTCACAGTGGTCGTACCAACGGTTTTCCGACACGTTATTCTTATGCATAACCATGCGTCTATTCGAAACAGATGTTATACTGTTCCAATCTTGCAATAGTAAAAGTAAAATACAAAACATACACACACTTGAGACAAGTGCAATCTTGGTCCGCTTCTGCTTGCAACTGAAACAATCAAACATGAAATTGTTTCATTTTCAATATGAGCCTTACTGAAGCAAAGTGGGGCTAATTGCACCTCTGTGATGCATAATAGCAGGCGAGTCATCACATAATTATGGATCCATAAAACCCTTTTTTTCTAATAACCGACTGCGTCAGGAAGTTGAATGGTCCTTTGACATGCAGAAAATTTACCAATGGTAAAAGTTTCGACCCATGTCAGCCTGACTGCGCGGGCTGACATGGATCGAAGCTTTTTTGCAGATGCATTAAGCCCCCTTTCCACAGACAATGGCTCATGTGTAGCTAAACAGTATATGAGGTCTAATTCTTTCTTGTTACAAAACTATCGTTAAAATAAGTTGAATCACGATAGCCGTGCTTTTTTGCTGGTGAAAATGCAGCTTGCCTCCCTGGCTTAAAAAGTTTGTTAAAGAATCCTTAACTATTTGACAGCAATAATTGCTAACAAGAAGGAGCTTCCAGAAAAGACAGACGGCCTGAGAGGTACATAATTATAGATCCAAAACAATTTTGTCGAACAACCGACTGAGTCATGAGGTACACTGTCCTTTACCATGCAGAAAATTGACCGATAGGAAAAAGTTTCGGCCCAGGTCAGTCATTCAATATGGAAAAGTCTACAATTCTAACGTCTGCTAAAGAGCATATTTGTTTGTCTTATTTGCATCTTAAAATGATATAAATCAAATTTTCCTTGTGTATAACAGAGAGAGAGAGAGAGAGAGACAGACAGACAGACAGACAGACAGACAGAAAGAAAGGCAGGCAGACAGACTCACATATTACGATACATTCTGTTAAAAACCGCCATCTTTGAAAAGTCCTTTTAATCTTTTCTTCTCTTTCTTCTTAAACCAATGATTTTCTCGAACTGGGGAAATTACAAAATAAATATATTTTGGTCAAAAATTTAATCTATCACCTCAGGAAATGAAATTGAAACAAATGCCTTTGTAAACGTCCGCGTAAACTAATTAACACTTTACCCTGGAGAGGACAACATTTTACATTCGTCCTTATATGGTATACAAAGCACTTGCAGGCTACATATTAAATGTAGCGATATCAAGGAATATATAGATCTAGTAAAAACATTGTCGAAAAGCAGAAGTTGCTGGTAACCAGTTATTTTCTCCTTTTTCCATAATGCTTTCATAAGCCTATTTCCTCAGGGTCTTTCGAACACGAGAATGTTTGTTAAAGGGTTGACCAATCCACGAATGCAAATTAGCCGTGCTCTGAGGGCGGGGGTTTAACGCATCTGCAAAACTTATCAAACCAAGTCGGCCTGCAAATTCCATGCAGGCTGGCCTGGGTCGAAACTTTTCACTCTTTGTAATTTTTTTTTGTTGTCAAAGGACCATTCTACCACATGACTCAGTTAATTGTTAAACAAAATGGATTTTATAGATCCATAATTATGTGATGACTTGCTTGGTATAATGCATCGCGGATATGCATTTGACGCCCCCCCTTTTTTTTCCAGAGCACGGGCCTAGTAAATGGTCGAAACGTTCGGGCAGAATGAGAAAACACCCGCCAATGTTCTCCTATTTTTCAAAGGAAGCCTGCTGCAGCGTGCATAAAGTCGTCTGTTCCTGGGACTTGGTAACAACGTCTGAACAACAAAAATGTAGACTTGTCCAGATTGAAACCATTTACAGACGACAATTTAAATGTGACTCAAATAATGGAATTTGTCTTTGATAGGGTAGACAAAGCAATGACAGGATATACAAACTAAAAAAAAAAAAAAAAAATGATTAGAATGGAACCCAGGCTATCGTGCCTCCATTACCTTCCGCTTGGTTGCCTTTTTCAAATACATGCCTCTCTGATATGGGCATTCTGGGTACAGAACCGGACTATTTTTCAAGGTAGCAATCAATGCTACGAAATTCAAGTTCAATACTGTATATACATTTACTCACTAAAACCTACCTTGCACAATTCATCCAGCCATGGTTAGCTAGCATATAACCTATGCACCAGCAATTTATAAACATAGCCCCTATAAGCTTGGGAAAAGGCCCATCTATAAGCTGTTGTCAGTATGTTGTACAAATCCCGGTTTTCCCCATGTCTATACATGTTTTTAGAAACTGTCTACAGAGATTTGCAGTAAACAATGGTATTTTATAAAAATCATTTTTCCCGCTTGAAATCATCATATTTTTAATTTGCAACGAAAAGCTTCTTTGATTTTTCCACAGACGTATTATTTGTAGCCATTTTCCGCTTGCTATTTTTAGTGTCATTTTACGAACCGCTTATTAATATTTATCCTGTACAGGATAGTGATGTGTCATAGGAGACAGGTCTAGTCTTCGAAGAATATTGACATACGCAGACAACGACCGTGCCTCGGCTTCCTGCTTGAAACAAGAGAGCAATGGTTGTCCTGTATTGCTCCACTTTCATATAAATAAATGTGCCATACACGCAATTAGCCTCGGCAGCGACATTTAACCGTAAGAGACACGTATTGAAACACAGTTTCATAGATAAAAAAAAAAAAAACAAAAAAAAAAAAAAACAAAAAAAAAAAAAAACTAACCCCCGAAAGGTCGTATCTTTTTCACATACCAAGATGATGTCGATGAAAACAAGCAGGTATAACCGAGTATCATTCATACCAAATATCAATGAACTCTACTTCTGTTTTTTTTCTATGACATGAGCTGTAAAGTTTTTTGGGGAAAAGTGATACAAACCTTGCTCCATTTAAATATTCAACACATTAAAGCATAACATCAAAATAAATCATCATGAATGAAAACTGAACATTTTCTATTCAAATAATTTGAATATGCAATAAAAACCATGTTACAGTGGTATGACAATCCAGGCAGATAAATGGCAACACATTGTCATTAGGAAAACTTGACAAACGCAGGGAGAACGGGACGAAATGCTGGAAAATACACAGTTTTCAAGTCGGATTTACTTCTTAAGTACGCACCAGCCATGATGTCATTGCGTCGAGCACGTCTCAGCTAAGTTTTGTCGCACTCTTGATCAAGAATGCACTACGTTATTTGCGTTTGTACTTCGTACTTTCTAAGACCTCTCGGATCGCATCTCGCGCTTACTGTGCGTTTACCACGTTCTCATTACGCCCTACACGATCGGACAATTTCAAGCCCACGCATACTGCGTTCTCTCCCGTTTTTCAAATTTTCTTGAAACAACATTAGGACTACAATCTTTCCCGTGCATATCAGCTTGGACCACGTCAGAAAAGACCGTGTTAGGTTCATGCCCCGCTGATATAACGTCAATGCCGTGATTCCCACGTCCTTATTGACTACTTACTGTGACCTGATTCTTTCACGTCCTCGCTACGTTACTTTTAGAGAATTTTCAAAATTTATCCATGTCAGCTAAGACCAAAAAGATCACATCACGTCCACATCGATTTTTACTGCGTTCCTTCTACGTCGTACAAGTTCGCACTGCGTCGGACCGGTTTTACTTTGACGTTGTGGGAAAATGGTCTAAACTGACTGGGGTATAAAGACAATTATGAAAGCGGCGTAAAACACCATTCAATCAATTAAATTATTTGAATTGCGTTGACGTCAAATGTACGAGTATGTAGGGGGAAAGAGCATCGACTATCAGTTAATTATTAATCTGCGTTCCCTCTAATGGTATTTTTTTAAAAAAAGATACCGAATACAGCGAAAAGGGTGTACTTAACCCTTTACCAAACACTTCCGTGAATTTGCGACCAGGAGGAAGGCTTTACAAGAAAACATTGTGGGTAACGGAGAAAATGCTGATAATCAGCATTTTCTCCGTTACCAACAATATTTTCATATCCTTGAAAGACAAATACCATCGATTGAGGCATATAAAATCTTTTATTAATGTACAAATGCTTCCAATTTGGTTACGTCTAATATTTTAATGTATGCTGAAATGTTAAATACCGATAAACTTAATACAAAAAGAACCTTGAAATTAAACATATGATTAATTAGTACTCAGATGCAACAAATTCGATTATCACGGAGAAAAAAACACCTGAAAAGACAATACTCAGAATATATCCGAAATTCCACTACTTATCGCTAAGGCAACAGTTTAAGATTTACCAACGTACTTGATTTCATGAACTCATCTACGGTTTCAGATCTTGTTTCTGTATCAAGCTATTTTTAATTTCTATGGTAACCCCTTACCAGTCAATCCCTTACTTTAACGACCCCATGGAAGAAGGCTGAAAACATTTTGTGAAAAAGAGATAGTCTTAGTTATCAGCATTTTTTTTCCTTTTGTCCTCATTCGTTTCTACCCTATCAAACGTAAATTCCGTCATTTTACCTATATCTAAACAAACTTCTGCTAAAATAAAAATTTCAGGACCGACAATTGTAAAATTCATGTCTGGCAAAGTGTTAGATCTATCTAAATTTACACTGATTTCAAATTTATAATGATCGCCATGTGTCGCTGACTTCCACAATCGATTTGAACACCTATTTAAAATACATGTATTACAAGGTGATACGACATATATATACTAGTATACGATATAGACGCGATGCTCCCATGTTGATTGATTGATTGTTTTACGCCGCGTTCAACATTACTTCAATCACACATGGCGACAGCTCACATATTCATGTATTTCCTGGGTTTTACCAGTACTAGGCTAGGGCTCTGAAGTGTCTTGCCCAAGGACACGTCCATGAAAATCCCAGTGGATCCGGTGGGGCTCAAACCCGGGGCCTTCAGTTTACAAGTTCCAAACTTTACCACTGAGCCACGCAGAACCCCAATGCGCCCACGTGCTATTTTCAGTAACAACGTTCGATGATCGACAAATGAAAATTTCGGTGTTCCTGGATAGACACGTGGAGCTTCAAAAGCCCATGGCACAACGTCAGTGAAGACAATATTCGTTTTATCCCTGTTGGCAATACGCTAATGCCGTTGTACCCACGTCCTTATTGGGCTTCACTGCTTCCTAATTTGGCGATGTTCTGGCTAGGTTTTTTTTTTTGAGGGCGTAGCAGTAATTGCTGGATTTTGACCAATGTCTTGGTATTAATAGATTTTAGCGATTGGTCAAAAATGTAGAAATGTTTTCTACCCTATCAAAACACAATATTTTCTACCCAATTAATGACAAATGTCCTTATTTGAGCCACCTTTTATAATATGTCGAAAAGTTTGTCATTTGGTAAAGAGTTAATACATAAAAGAGAATAAGAACAAATTCCATTATGGCAATTTTAGTTCTGATCAAAGTACATGAATGCCCCTTTAAACATACCCTGTCATGTTTGAGCAATAAAACTTTACTGTGTTTTGTACACTTACGTCTTCATAACCTTTTACTGAACAACCCGGTCTTTTAACTTCGTGAGGTAAACCTCTGAAAACTTTGAGGGAAAAGAAGAAAATGAAATGCTGGTCACTAGCGTATTCTCTTTTTTCTTCACCACCATTTTTCCTAATCTCCAAATCCCACACTTAATTCGTTGTTTGCAACTGCTTTGAATATGAGCAAGTCCAAAATTTAGTTGTCTGGTTAAGAGTTCAACTGCTGTTTGGGGCGAGAGTAGTGGCACAGTCCATTTCTACGTAATGGGTCATTCTTCGTCTCACATCTGATCTGCACACAAGACAAGAGAGATTGATTGAGTGAATGGCGTTTTATGTCGCTTTTAACATTATTTCAGTCATATCACGGCGACAGCTCAATTATTCATATATTTCCTGGGTTTCATCAGTGCTAAGCTAGGGCTCTGAAATGTCCCACGTGTCACACTCGCACGAAAAAAAAAAAAAAAAAAAAAAGCCAGAAGATCCAGTGAGGTTCGAACCCGGGGCCTCCAGGTCACGGGTCCTACACTTTACCAATGAGCCACGATAAACTAAACTCTTTTCCCAAGTGACAAAATTCTTGACGCATAAGAAAATTCAAAGCATTTGCTGGTCATAGAATAAATGCTTCTCAAAAATTAAAATTTGTCTTTGGAAGATTAGAAAGCATTGTTGGAAAAGGAGAAAATGCTGGTTAGCAGCAATTAATCTTTTTCCCACAATGTTTTTAAAAGCCTTTTCCTTCAGGGTCGTCGAAAGTGGAGATTGTCTGGTCTAAGGTTACAAAAAAAAAACAAAAAAAACTCTAGATACATCCATATTGACGGCAATTGGAGTATTATGAAAATTCATATAGGAGCCAAAATAATGGGACGCGACTTTGAAAAGGGTAGGAAATACAGTAGGACAAATCCAGGATGCTACTTATAAGCTCTTTCCCTACAGTGTTTCATTGGCCTTTTTCTCTACTCTTTACCAAACAACAAAATTTTTGACTGAACCAAACTGAAAGCATTTGCAGACGACAAATTAAAAACCGCCAAAATGATATTTATCTTCGATAAGATAGAAAAAACACTGTGGGGAAAAAGGAGAAAATGCTGGTTACCAGCATTTTCTCCTTTTCAGCATTTTCTCCTTTTCCCGCAATGTTTTCAAGGGCCTTTTTCCTCAATGTCGTTAAAACTCGGGATTGTGTGGTAAAGGGTTAAGGGTTGTAAAGACATGGGGCTACTCGGTAAATGGTTAATTCAAAAGGTATGTTAAACAGTTTTGAATCTATTCTGCTGAAAGATGGAAAACTGTGATAAGGTGTTCATGGTAAATCTCTGTACAGAACGACAAATTTCTCGACTCAACCAAGTTATAAGGATTTGAAGATGACATATTAAATGTTTAAATGTAACTCAAACAGCGATTTCTATCTTTGAAAATGGTAGAAAACAAAGTGAGAAAAGGAGAAAATGCTGGTCACCAGCTTTTATCCATAATAGTTTCAAAAAGCCCTCTTCCTCAGGGTTATTAAAAGATAGTACTGTTTGGTAAAGGGTTAACAAACATTCTGGATATTTTTATTAGTATAAATTTATTATAAAATTGGTACATGTCGGTAAATGAATAAAATACTGTAAGCTTAGCATCACCTATCCTATAATTGCAAACGGTAATCATAAATAAAAAGTACTTCGTCATAAACCAGATTCAAGTCTAACCTTCAGTAAGTCAAAATAAAATTCAGTATTCTTTGGTTGCTAAAAATACTTCCAGTGCAACATATTTCCTAGCAGTGAGTTTAACAATCAGTAAATTCACTGTTCAAAACGGAGAAATCATCAAACCAAAATCTACTCCCAATAAACTACCTAAATGCATGAAATAATGTAAAGATTTCCATACATCTACCAGCAATAAAATTCCCGTGGTTTTTTATAAACCCTCTTTTGTTTTTTTTTTTCTTTAGAGATCTCTCCTGTGCAATCAATTCACTTTCCCACCCATTTCTTAAATCCTGCATGCAATTAAAAATAATAATAATAATTAAATAGGCAGATGATCAGATGATTAGATGTTAATAGTTTGATCAATTGTATGTGTAATTATAGCTTATGAGTATAGATGAGCCATGCCCTGTGAAAACGGGGCTTAATATATCTCCGCGATGCATGATACCAAGCAAGCAATCACATATCTATGGGTCCATAATAGCCACTAATTTGAACAGCCAACTGAATTATGAGGTAGAATAGTCCTTTGACATGTAGAAAATTGACCAATTTAGCGAAAAGTTTTGGCTCAGGTCAGCCTGCGTGGACTGTGCAGGCTGACCTGGGTTGATACTTGTCGCAGATGCTTTAAGCCCCCTTTTCACAGAGCATGGCTCAAATGTGTAGTGTGTATCATCTATATAGTTTATACTCATAACCTTGCTTTGAATGTCTTCAAATTCATAAGAATAAAAAATAGAAGGTTGGTGTCTTAGATTGGGAAAGTTTATCAGGTAAGGCATAGTCTGAGTTGAATATGATTAAAAAAATTAGATTCTTAAATCCAATAAACTTTCCCAGTTCAACACACAAACCATCTATTCTGTTTACGCTGTGTCTAATTTATAATCCATATCCAACTAAATTGAGTATTTTGCTCAAAATGAGGGACTTAATAACAACTTTTTCCCTATGAGATCAATGGAGAACTGGGCAATGCAGATGCAACAATGATAATAATAAACCCTTTATCACACAATCCCGAGTTTTAACGACTGTAAGGATGAAAGCTTTTGAAAACATGATGGAAAAAGGAGAAAATGCTGGTAACCAGCATTTTCTCCTTTTCCCACAATGTTTTCTACATTTCCAAAGAGAAATTTGGGTTTTTGAGACACATTTAATTTGTTGTCTGCAGATGCTTTCAATTTGAATCGGTCTAATTTTGTCGTTTGGTAAAGAGTTAAATTAATCATGTCATGAATGTGAAATTTACCATCAGAAATATGTTGTGTCCAAGGCAGCCAATCATTTCTTTCTTTTTTCAGTTTTAACATGTAAGGAAATGAAAAGAGTGTGTTTTCATGTTGAAACCATCGACAGGTTATTAACATTCAGTGACACTTTTTGATGACAATTCAGATGCTTATTTAAAAGTAGTCCCAGATGATAGTTCAATACTTCTCAAGTCACATGACTAGCTGACATCTTACAAAAGAAATATATGGCACCTGTTCTCAGGGCTACACTACTGTAAAGTCAGTTCTCTGAAAATGGTAGGAAATAAAACACACTGTGCAACAGCACCTATTGCGAAACACAGAAAGTTGTCTGCAAGAGTCCATGAGTTAATTCAAAGGAGATGTCTTGTTGCCCTCATACCTCAAACCTCCAGGAATCCACTCCTAAACCTTCGAACATCACTCTACCAAAGAATCCACAACTTTAATGATCCTGAGACAGATGGCTTACAGAAAATTATTGTGGAAACCATCATTTTCTCCTTTTTCCACAATGTTTTCTACCCTTTGAAGGAAAAAATCCATCAGTTGAGACATACTGACTGCCATCACCTGCAAATGGACAAGTTTAAAGTTTTTTCATCTGGTAAAGAGTTAAACTGTCAAGTATCTTCCATGCTGTCCTGTAGACCTTTCAGCTTTTCTGTCAGTGAGTCCATAAATGTGTTCCTATAGCCTGTGCTAACAGAGTCTACGAAGGCATAGATAGTTTCAAAATATCTGGACTGGTTCTCATGTCTGTTACTAATATCAAACTGTTCACCTACAATCTGTAACAGAAAGGATTTTTATGCCTACGTGTATTAAAGCAAGCTATCTACATGTAAGTACTTCACCAAATACACCTCCCCATGCGTATCTGAATTTCCAAACAACTGACTGCTTTGCCACATGAAATTCATTCAAATAATAAGCAGCGTTGAGAGATGAATAAATGCTATCGCAATGACTATCAATAGCCCTTTAACAAGTTACCACAAAATCCAAAGTTTTAACAACCCTGTGGGAAAGGCTTTTGAAAACATTGTGGAAAAAAGGAGAATGCTGGTAAACACCATTTTCTCCGTTTTTCCCACGATGTTTTCTATCATTTCCAAAACAGAAATCTTCTTCTAGGACACTTTTGTCGTCCACAAATGCTTTCAATTTGATTTAGGCTAGTATTTTGTTGTTTGGTAAAGGGTTAACCCTTTACCAAACATCACAATTTTAGACCTCTTCAAATTGAAAGCATCGGCATTTCACAAATTTAGTGTGGCTTAAAAAATTGGATTTGTCAGTGAAAGGAAATGAAACCCTGTGGGAAAAGGAGACAATGTTGGTTACCATCATTTTCTCCTTTTCTCACAAAGTTTTCAGAGGGCTTCTACTGCTCGGTCATTAAAACTCCACCAGCTACAAGTTTGCCTCTAGAGCGCAAACAAGTATTTGCGCCATGCTCTGTGACATCGGGTTTTAATGCGTCTGCCATAAATATCGACCCAGGTCAGCCTGTGCAAGTCTGTGAAGGCTAACCTGGGCCTGAATCCTTTTGCTAGTGGTCAACTTTCTGCATGTCCAAGGAACAGTTTACCTCATGATTCGGTCGGTTGTTAGACAAAATGGTTTTATGGATCCATGATCATGTGATGACTTGCTTGGTATCATGCATTACGGAGATTGATCAGAGCTCCAGATAGAGGGAGTGATTTTGATTTAAAAATTGAAAATATTAATCACTCTCCACTAAACTCTATGTTATGGTACTCATTAGAATCGTCTCATCGAGGCAATTTTAATGAGTACCCACAACATAGGGTTTGGAAGAGAAATAATGGATTTAAAATACTATCACTCCCTCTTATCTGGAGCCCTGGATGGATTATGCCGCCTTTTGCCAGAGCATGGCTCATTTGTCGTTGACGGTTTACAGTCAAAACGTCCCACTGTAAAAACGTCCCACAGTCCAAACGTCCCACTTTTGGTTAAAACGTCCCACCATTCAAAATCAAAGTACTGAAAATACTGACAGACTAGCGAACTTGATTGATTGACTGATTGTATGGTGTTTAACCCTATTTACAACAGTATTTTAGTTATATAGCGGCGGCCAGTGCACATATCCATGCTTTCCTGGAGTATCTTTTACCAGTACTCCGCACAATATTCTTTCCAAGCCACTGGCTGCTTTCCTACATAACCACCGTCGAAACTTGAGAGAGGAATGAATCTTGTCGTAATGACTATCATCAATCTTCGGAACGAAATTGGCCCAGCCAGGGATCGAACCAGCGACCTCCTGTTTTCATGTCCTGTCCCGACTTAGTTACCGGGGCTATGCATGCTATTGGTTGACTATCATCCAGTTTAACCCTTAACCAGCTAGAAAAATTAAATGAAACTTTCAAGTCAATGGTAAACACCTAAATATTGCTATTTCAAAATTACATTTTGGAGAAAATATATCCTCTTATCGGACACTGTAGATCCAAGAAAAGACTACTGTTCTGTGCTGTCTGATCTTGATACACACTGTCCACAAAAGGTCACTGAGTCGCGATGGTGCTGGTAAAAGAAACTCCAGGAAAGCATGGATAGGTGCACAGGCCTTCATAATATCACCGAAATAATGTTGAAAACGGCGTTAAACACCACACAAGCAATAAGTCAATATCCAATGTTGCAAGATGTAGTGAACTATTCAACTCTTTACGAAACGAAATTCAAAGCTGTTACAGACCACCAATTTAAGATGGATGAATTGATGAAACCTGATTCCAAAAAGGCAGAAAACAATGTGGGAAAGGGAGAAAATGCTGGTTACCAGAGATTCTTCACCAGTGTCATTAAAACTCCGCATTGTGTGGTAAAGGGTTAATATTCTAAACGTAAAATGACAGTTTAACAGAACAGTTTAACTGTACACAATGATCTAGATAATGAATGACTGAAGGAATGGTAAGGGTTCCCTGTCCAGCGAGAGTTAATGCAGCTGGGATTTGCTACAAGTTAACTAGGTGTATCTATTTTTAGATTGATTCATAATGTTACAGTGGTGTAGGAATAGCTGATAATAGCCTGCTTTGCATAGGTCACTTAATTTACATATAAGCAAAGATCTTGTTCCTTATAAATGACATCTTGTTCAGTCTATTACTTTGTGAGAAGACATGTTCAAATTGGAGTGGTAGAGATTTAGTGGTTTTTGTCAAAATTGTCATATATAACAGAATTAGGATTTCTAATAGAAAGAAGTATTTTACTGTGAGGCAATATTTGGCAACTGTGGGTTTTTATGTTTACTTTGACTCTGGATCAATCATGATGACTATAGACTAGCTTCGCTAGTCTAAAAATTGGTCAAAACGTCCCACTTCGATTTTTTTTGTTCTAATACGCTACTGGTAAATGTTGTAGTGGTTAATTAATTTATCAATTTTGGTATGAATTAGAAGTGTGATGAAGAATAAGGCTGTTTGTCAACAGTTTTGTTTATATTAATCGCAAGTACCTTTGTATGATCAATCACCTGTAGATGAAAAGGAAAATCCGTTAAACAGATGGTACTGACTAATGAATTATAATTAAGACGGCATCATATGAATCTGTTAGTTTTGTCATCTTGCTTTTATGGCAAATAAAGTTTTGTATTGTATTGTAACAGTTTTGAAATTGCCCCTTTTTGCCGACAAAGCAGGTTTTCGAAGACTTATTCCTAACATTTAAATAATCATCTGCGTTTGTACAACTTTACCCTATCTCGAAATTGTACAGGAGAAGTGTAAGGGACTTTTGCTTAGTATTTATCGTGCATTTTATCAAGTCGGCTTTTGGTTTTACAAATAATAATGCAAACTCGGTAGTTTATTTTACTGGAAAGAACAGATAAGACTGTGAATTGTTAAGTTTATTGAATCTTACAATTTGTGATAAATTGTGTGAAGTGTAATGATTAAGTGACATGGAATATAAGAGAAAGAAGTCAGAAAACGGCAGCATGCCCTGCATTGTTCTCTCAATCGATGGCAACATGTACATGCAGTACTGCTAAGTTATTTTTTGCTTAGTGTAGGAAATGAAAATAGAAAGATTTTATTGTTAAATTATGGATATACACGCGTTTCACATCTCACAGATTCATGTTAGCAAATTAATATAGGTCATCTCAGATAATAATTACTCACGTATTAAATCTTTACCGCATAATTCTCACTTTTAATACCTCTGAACGAGAAAACTTTTGAAAACATTGTCGGAAATTGAGTAAATACTGGTAACCAGCCTTTGCTCCTTTTTCCCTCAGTGTTTTCTACCATAAAAAAAAAAAAAAAAAATCATCATTTGAGCTAAATGTAATTGGTCGTCTATTAATGCTTTCAATATGGTTTAGTCTAAATTTGATCGTTTGTAAAGAGATAGATCTAAGGATCAAATGCCATACCATGAGAGAGAGAGAGAAGAAAACTCGAAGTATGGAGAATGGTCACGGACAATTTAAGTTTTGAGTTGCAGTTAAAGTATCGTATACCTTTTCCTCGGCAAATTTGGTTTTGATACTTAATGCTTTACCAAACGACCCGGAAGACATATACTTTTGAGACCATTGTGTTTAAAGTAGGAAAAGCCGGTAACAAAAGACCTCCCCTTGACAACGGGTATTTTCAGGATCTTGGGAGCACGTTCTTGTATGAATATGATCACACAGTGGATGGATTTGAAATTCAATTTTGACCTTCATTATTTGTCATTAAGGTGCAATGAAACTAATTGTGTGGTGGGGTAGTGGAGTGTGATCGGCCTTGCCAGGGATCGAAATTACGATCCTTGGCCTTGCCTAATGTATGGACTGTTTATAAAGGGTAGCCACATGATTTATAAAACAGTTGTTAGTTTTATCGAATATAATGCACATTTCAGTAAAATTTCGACGGCAGGTCGTGTCGATTGAGATCGGCATGCTATGCCGTGGAGTCCGAGTTTAATGAACACTTACGGCAAGACATTTGGCTTATCGTATATGTGTATAAATAGGTTATTCACATGTATGTTGTTTTGCATCGGGAATGTTTCCGATAGCCAATGCAATAGATCAATGTTCATGTAATACATTTATATGAGAGAGAGAGAGAGGGAGAGAGAGATGGAGTGAGTTTTTATCCTTTAGCAACCCTGGTTTTAGAAAGGAGACATCCCGGTTATCGGCGAGTTCTCCTTATCACACTATGTTTTTATACTTTACCAATCTCACTTAGACTAAACCTAAGAAAGTGATTGAAAACATAATGTCACCGGAGATATTGCCAGGTACCTACATTTTCTCCCATTTCCAACAATGCTTTCTATCTTTTCAAAAACGAATTAGACGTATGGAGTCCCGTTTTAAAATGTCTATAAAACGTTTTTGTAAAACTCATCAGTGGCTCGTAAAAAGCGATTGCTCTTTTCCTTATTTGCTCTCAACAGAAAAACATATTTTTTTTGTGAAACTATGTTGAAAAAGATTAAAATTTTGATTACCCGCATTTTCTCCTTTTCCTATCGCGTCTAGAAAATGTTTCTTTCTCTTGGTCGTTAAGATTTGAGATAGTTTGATTAAGGGTTAAGGGTTAAATGGACACTTTACACAAAATCAGAGAGAAGATTGCAGACATGGGGGCGTTTGAGCGTGCGGAATAAACATTCACGTAGGGAGACAATATGGGCCCTAATCTTTAGCCTACATTATGCCTAAACAATCTTGATTCTACTTAACCTACATTACACAATCTTGATTCTACTTAGCGAAGCCCGTAAAAACAGAACAATACGCACAGAAAGGTAGTCTGATCTTAATAAACACAATTACCATAACTAATGATGGTTTAAACCATACTAATCAAGGTAAATGTCATAAAGTCTATCGAAAATGGGTCTTGTGCTACTTGTGCTCCTGTTCGGCAGGATATGGGTTAAAAAATAAAGAAAGAAAAGTCACAATAATTGACAAAATCAAAATGTAAAACATTAACTGCACACGATTTCTGAAATAAACAAGATCAAACTAATAATTTTCATTAAATTACGGGACGTTTTAAGGGGAACGTTTTAACCAATTCGGAATGGAATTCGGGACGTTTTAACCAAAAGTGGGACGTTTCGACTGTGGGACGATTTTATTGTGGGACGTTTTAACCGGATACCGTTGATGACTGCATGACAGACAACGGACACAGCAAGATCGACTTGAGCACCTAGTACAGATAACTGTCCCCAAAGGCGTTTTTGATTTTTCGCCTCGGGTGCTGTAAATGTCTAAATAAGAAAAGAAGCACCGCAAACATCTCATTATACATGGATCCGTGGCGATGAGATAAACCGACTTCCTTGGTTACCGTCGTTAAGGGCTAACAAACAAACGCAGTAGAATAGAACAGAACAGTACTTTTTATTTCACCCAAGTATTTACAACATACAATTAGGGCAATATGCAAAAATGAAAAATTTTAGAAATATACATGTAATTCCGTACTTCCAATAAATTTAATTTTTGTGCAAAATCTCAAGAACAGAGGAGATTGTGTAGAGGAATAGAGCCTGAGCAAATTGGTTTGCGCGCACCTGGTGTTCACGTGACGGTGCGTAAAACAACAGATCGTGCAATCCGCGTGAAATTACAGGCAAGTTCTTCATTGTATTATCGGTTCATAAAAATGAAAAGAAGCGGGACGACTGCTTTGAATAGACTAAAATTTGTTTTGATATTTGTACATAAATCTAGTTCTCTATCAATCAAAGAAAATGGCGGATTCCAAAGAAAATTTTAGACTAGTCGTATGAATATCGGTTGATAACGTGCAGTGGGCTGTTAAAAAAAAAAAAAAACACACGCACACAGAGACGTGAGAATATTGACTGCATATGTCGATACAAATCGTAATCTAATTATTTCATGTATGTTTCCCTTCTGTGGGCCCCTGTGTCATTTGAGGGTTAAGTTAATCGACCAATCAGATCAATTACACATGTATTTGCCATGGTTATGCATGTAAAAACAAATGGATATGAACGGGATTCTTTTCGTTTGTATATTGAGTTGTAAAAGGTTTGTTTGCGTTTACTTTTGATTGTTTGCTGTGTAGGCCGAAGGTCAGACTACGCTTTCAAAAGTATAGGCTGGCCATCGTCCTCACTGCCTACAAATATGGAGAGAAAAGAGAAAATAGATTACCGGCTTGACACAAGGACTATGTACAGCTATCGTTACAGTTACACTACCCTGTTTATATCCACCCTGGTCAATGAAGTTATTGGAATCATAATGGTAAAAGGAGCAAATGCTGGCCACCAGCATTTTATCCCCTTCCCGGCACGAAATCAATCCTTCGCTGTGAGTATCATCAGTTTGACAGCAAAACTGTAGGATTCGGAATGCTTTCAATAAAACTTAGTACATGCTGTTCATACAATCAATTAGGAACATAAAATACGAGAGCAAGCATAACAACAATAACAACAACAACAAATGTGATTCAGACTACTTTTCACAGTTTATATCTGGGGAGACCAAGATCAGGCCGCACAATTGTGTTACCTGATCTCGGCCTCCAGAGGCCAGGATGTTTTCAAATCTTGTTAATTTACAGAGATTCATTAAAAAACTTAGATCTACTATTAAGCTAATTGACAACTTACACGGGGAAACAATTTGTGTACATACACTGGCTTGCAAAATTGACAACACACGGGGAAACAATTTGTGTACATACATTAATAAAAATTTCTAAATACAGATTACGTGAACTAAACTCTTGACACTTTAACACACAACAATGTTTTAGAATGGTCCAACTTGAAAGCACTTGCAGACGGCAAATAAGATGTAACACAATAGTTATATTTGTTTCTGGAAGGTTGGAAAACATTGCGGGAATAAGAGAAAATGCAGGTTACCAGCATTTTCTCCCTGTCCCACAATGCCCTCAATAGTCTAATTTCTCAGGGTTGCTATAACTCACAATTGTGTGGCAAAGGGTTTAAGACATGGTAAAAGGGAAACCAAAAAGGAAAAAAAAAAAAAAAAAGTATTTACACGAATAATACAAAATACAGTGAAGGCAAAAAGTCAGCCTCATTATACGACAATCATGAAGGCATGTAGTTACCGTTACCCCTTGGCGTGCTAAATAGCTTGATTGAAACTTTCAAGGTAATTGTAAATGCTCGCTTATTGCTGTTTCAAACTTATAATTGCGGGAAAATATCTGCTTGTCAGAAAGTGCCCATTCTGTTCAGTCTGATCCTGACCTGCCCTGATGGCAAAAGGTTATTGAGTCATGCTTGGCAAACCATAGGTCAAATATGAAATAAAATAATATATGTCATCTCATAACACAGTAGGGGCAGGGATCAGCATTCACAGTCACACACACTGACTTACTGCATTTAATATGTTTTAGATCTTCAAATATATTTTAATATATATTTTATTACAGTTATAATAATGATGAACTATGACCAATTTATGGATTTCCTTGTTCCATGAATAGTTAGGCATTCTATTTGGCATGCAGTCCGGTCCATGTCCACCTGTTAATCATGGCATAAATTTGCACTGAGGGCAAAATTCAAGCTGCACGCTGGTCAAATAGGCTTGCAATGGATGTCACACCTTTGTACAAATTTAATGGTGACTGTTCTTTTTTTTTTTTTTTTTAATAATCAAGCCACATAATTATAGGCAATTACAGATAACCAGCTACATATGACCTTCAAGCCAATTGTAAAAGCTCAAATATTACTGTTTCAAACTTATTATTGGGGGAAATCATCCCCTTGGCAGACAGTGCAGGTCTAAGATCAGGCTGCCCATTCTGTTCAGTCTGATCCTGACCTGTCCTGGCCGCAAAAGGTTATTTTAATTATAGTTATTGACCAGACTGCATTGGCATGCAGTCTGGTCCATGTCCACTGGTAAACATAGCATAAATCTGCAGTGAGGGCTGATTTTAGACTGCACACTAGTCAAACAGGCTGGCAATGGGTGCCACATCTTTGTACAAATTTAATGGTGATTGGTTCATTTTTTGTAAATTTCTTAAATATGCTAGAGTAAAAAATATTCAATTATAATTCACCACACAAGCTCAAACTTTTAATGACCCTGAAGACGAAAGCCTAAGAAAACATTGTGGGAGGTGGAAGAATCAACCAAGATTCTCTCAATTTCCAACAATGTTTTCCATACACTTGCCCGTATAAAAAAAAAAACTCCATCATTTGGGTCATATGTATCCGGTTATTTGTAAATGCCTTTAGTCTATTCAATTCTGTAATTTCGTGCCATGGTAAAAACAAAAAATTCATGATTTTCTTTGAAACTCAAGTAGATTCTGCCTTTACTGGATACTGATAGTTGTTCGTGCCAATTTTGT
Source organism: Tridacna gigas (assembly GCA_945859785.2). Taxonomy (NCBI): domain Eukaryota; kingdom Metazoa; phylum Mollusca; class Bivalvia; order Cardiida; family Cardiidae; genus Tridacna; species Tridacna gigas. The sequence continues at coordinate 12,734,259 of OX244031.2, read as the reverse complement.
TTGAATTGATCGATAAGAGTTTGTGTAAGTATTTTATGTATATTACTTTGGTTAATATTAAACTGATTATCCCATAGATCAGGTCTTCCAGCTGTGGTTAAAATTTCTTTGATTTTGTTAGGCCATTTGTACTTATAAATCTTAAGAGAGATTTTCTCGCTTTTACCAGTTAATAGCCTGTTCCAGAAAGATACCATACGGGACAAGATGACTATTTTAATTGGGTATCGTCCAAGTTCTGCATACAAAAAGGATAATGGTGTTGATTTTCTAGAGCATGTAATTTTTCTGAGGAAATTGGTGTGAACTTCTTCTAAAATCTCAATATTTTCAAATCCAAAAACTTCTAAACCATAGGTTAAAATTGGTAGCACGGTGTGGTCAAAAAGTTTTAGAATTAAATCTAGAGGAAGATCAGAGTTATTAACTTTCATAAACAGATAATGTAAGGCCTTGTTTGCTTGCTCTGCAATATGTTTGCCGGCTCGAAGGAAAGAACCGTTACTTGAAAAGGTGATACTAAGGTAGTGGTAATGGTCAGTTATCTCCAATGACTGATTTCCAATCTTAAATGAAAAATTATTTGTTCTTCTTGCACCAAAGACTACTACTTTTGTTTTACTAGTGTTAACTTCTAAGTGCCATCGATTGCAATAATTTCCAAAGTAATTTAGGCTATTTTGAAAGTCATTTACATTATCAGACAGTATGACAGTGTCATCTGCATAGAGTAATACAAGAAGTTTTAGCCACAGTGTGAGATCAGCAGTATCTTGAATCTCTACACCGAGGGCACCGTCAACTATCAGATTTGATTGAAGATCATTTAAGAACAAAGAAAACAAGATAGGTGATAAATTTTCACCTTGTCTGACCCCGATTTCTGATACAAAAGTTGTTGAAAATGAACCATTTACTTTTATGCTAGATTTGATAATGTCATACATATTAGTAATAACTTTCAGAAAGTTACCATTTATATCAGTTAATAAAAGCTTATGCCAGAGCCCTGCTCTCCAGACTTTGTCAAATGCCTGTGAGAAATCAACAAATGCTGCATAAAGTTTCTTTTTCTTCTTTTTTAGTACCTCAAAAAGTGAGTAAAGGGTGAAAATATGGTCACTACATGAATAATTTTTCCTGAAGCCAGCCTGATTTTCTTCCAATATATTATTCTCTTCTATGTAGATATTAAGTCTATTATTTAGAACTGATGTGAATAATTTACCAAGGCAGCTTAAAATTGTACTTGGTCTGTAGTTACATGGATTTTTCGGTTCACCCTTGTTTTTGAAAATGGGAATTATAATGCTTCCTAACTATGTTTGAGGGAGTAATCCTGTATCAAGAATACAGTTAAAGAGCTTACAGTATAGTGGGAGGAAAATATTTTTGGTTGATTTAATATATTCATTTATTATATTATCAAATGGGCTAGGGGTTTCAGAATTTTTCAGGTTATTTATACATTTCATGATTTCAGTTTCAGTAATTCTTGAGTTTAGAAATTCATTAATATTTATTGTATTATTTTGGTCTTGGGGAAGCCTATTGTCAGTGATATTATTTTTGTTAATTTCTTCAAAATTGTTGTAAAATTCGTCCAGAGACGGGCATTCGTTACTTTTTTGTTTAGGTTTCAGGTTTTGTAAAAATTTCCAATTTTTTTTTGGACTTTTCTCACTAAGGGCTCTCAATTTGTTTGCTTGCTTTTGTTTTTCAATATTCACAAAGTAATTTATTGTTCATTTATATTCTTTACTTGTTTGTTTTAGTTTTACCTTATTTGCGAGACTTTTGTTTTTAGTATAATTATTTTTTGCTTTATGATAATCTTTCTCTTGCTTGATGACATTGAGGACCAAACCATGATTTGTTTTGTGGATGTGATTTGATCTTTCTTTGGCAAGTGCTTGTATTTGGAAAAGTGGCATTTGTAGAAAATTGGAATATATTCTGAATTTCATTTGTAATTTGCTGGATAGTTTCCTGTGATTGTCGATATGTGTTTAATTGGTCAAGAAAGCACTGTACTTGAGCTTGATCTATGTTATTGATAAATTCAAGTTCCAAACTAGGGATCCAATTCGTGCTCCTGAATGTGTAAAAAGAATCACTTTGTTCAGAAATAGACTTTTTAATTTCAATTTGCCAAGTTACAATGCTATGGCCATCTGAAAAGAGTGGGTCTGTCTCAAGAATTTCAAAATTAGAAAGATTTCGGAAACAATCGGGAGTGGCAATTACGTAATCCAAAACAGATTTTCCTCTAAATGTGAACTCCCCCACGTCTTTGTCATAAAATGCTCTACCATTTAGTACGAATAGATTGTTATTTTTGCATATATCTAGAAGTTTAAAACCGTTAGGATTGTTCTATTATCTTTTGATTTTCTTTGCAGATTAAAGGAGAGGTTTTCAAGGATTTTGTATCGATGGAGTTCAGATTGTAGATCCAGATCAATTTCAAAGGCTTCGTTTATATGGGTATCGGCGAACACAAAGTCACGCATGGTGCCAAGTCGACCATTCGTATCCCCGGCAAGATATACATATTTATTTTGGTTACACTTTTCTAAAATTTCATTTTCGAGCACAGTAAACTGCTCTTCTGTAAAGAAACGGGAGGTATCTGGCGGGACATAGAGTGTACCTAGTATTAAATTCTGCTCCAGTTGGAGAAATACTTTATCTATTGACACCCAAAGGACGTATTCAGAACCGTTAGAGACGATATCAACAAAGGGTGCTAAGCTATCTTTCACATACACCCCAATGCCTCCTGATTTATGTTTGTAAGTTGCTAAGCGATTTTTTGAGATAAAAGTATAGTTATCTATATCAACAATATCTGTGGAGTCAAGATGAGTTTCGCATATACAAAAAATGTCATAGGTACTTACAAGATCTACAAATTCCGGATAATTCAATCGTTTTTTTAATCCATTAACATTTAAACAACCCGAGGTTTATTTTGTTTTTTTTTCCGACATCATTACTCCCTTATGTTTACCCAGTTTGGCGGGAGAAAGTCCTTGTTAGTCACAAACGCATTATAGACAATAAGTGCGCCATTTCCTTTATTTCCAAGCCACGCCCCCATCCATCCAAACGTTCCCCGTGTCAAAATCGAATGATTACACAAGGACAGCAAGGCCAGGTCTTCTCCTGGGCTGTCGAAGGGAGAAAATGGAATGTTGCTGGAGCCGAAATTTTCCTTGCACCATTGTATATCATCACGAACGAAAACGAACTTAACGTGGGGAATTTTCTTTCGAACGAAGTCAATTGCCTTTAATATATATGAGTAATACCAGTTTAAGAACTCGTCAGACTTCGTCTCTGTCCGTCGGACATGAATGCTACAGAGAGGGGTGTCTGTTGAATTTTGATCATGCATGTATTGAATAACGTTATCCAAGATTGATTGTTTAAATCTAACGGAGGATTTGACAAAATCTTCGTGGAAATGAAAATATTTGTAACTCTGTCGAGCACCACCTAACGTCCAGTTACTGTGCTTAAGCATCTCAAGCTTAGCATTTAACGAGGTGTCGAAAGACCTGAGTGTTTTTGGACTTTCATGCAAATACATTAAATTTCTCTCTGACACGTTGAATCTACCTACATTTTCGATGTCAAATATGTCATCTAAATAATCGAATTTGCCCTGTAAGACCGGAGTATAACAATGTTTTCTGGACAAGGCGAGCATACAGAACAGTATAAATAGTAAGTTTCCTGTCCGGGCTTTAGGTCTATACGAAACAGTTGTGATTATATGGTTCTTCTTGAAGTCGTCGTCACAGTGGTCGTACCAACGGTTTTCCGACACGTTATTCTTATGCATAACCATGCGTCTATTCGAAACAGATGTTATACTGTTCCAATCTTGCAATAGTAAAAGTAAAATACAAAACATACACACACTTGAGACAAGAGCAATCTTGGTCCGCTTCTGCTTGCAACTGAAACAATCAAACATGAAATTGTTTCATTTTCAATATGAGCCTTACTGAAGCAAAGCGGGGCTAATTGCACCTCTGTGATGCATAATAGCAAACGAGTCATCACATAATTATGGATCCATAAAACCCTTTTTTTCTAATAACCGACTGCGCCTGGAAGTTGAATGGTCCTTTGACATGCAGAAAATTTACAAATGGCAAAAGTTTCGACCCATGTCAGCCTGACTGCGCTGGCTGACATGGGTCGAAGCTTTTTTGCAGATGCATTAAGCCCACTTTTGACAGACAATGGCTCATGTGTAGCTAAACAGTATATGAGCTCTAATTCTTTCTTATTACAAAACTATCGTTAAAATCAGTTGAATCACGATAGCCGTGCTTTTTTGCTGGTGAAAATGCAGCTTGCCTCTATGGCTTAAAAAGTTTGTTAAAGAATCCTTGACTATTTGACAGCAATAATTGCTAACAAGAACGAGCTTCCAGGAAAGACAAACGGCCTGAGAGGTACATAGTTATAGATCCATAAAAACAATTTTGTCGAACAACCGACTGAGTCATGAGGTACACTGGTCCTTTACCATGCAAAAAATTAACCGATAGGAAAAAGTTTCGGCCCAGGTCAGCCTGCGCGGACTGCACAGGCTGACCTGGGCCGATACTTTTTTTCAAATGCAATAAGCCCTTTTTTACTGAACGTAATATGACGACAACAACAATAGCTCTAGTACATTTAACCACCTATCACAAAGAGACCAGCATTTTCTGCTTTTCAAAAACATTGATATCTGTACCATCATTTGAGCCACATGCAATTTGTGTCTGAAAAATGCAGTCAATATGGAAAAGTCTACAATTCTAACGTCTGCTAAAGAGCATATTTCTTTGTCTTATTTGCATCTTAAAATGATGTAAATCAAATTTTCCTTGTATATAACAGACAGAGAGAGAGAGAGAGAGAGACAGACAGACAGACAGACTGACAGAAAGAAAGGCAGGCAGACAGACTCACATATTACGATACATTCTGTTAAAAACCGCCATCTTTGAAAAGTCCTTTTAATTTTTTCTTCTCTTTCTTCTTAAACCAATGATTTTCTCGAACTGGGGAAATTACAAAATAAATATATTTTGGTCAAAAATTTGATCTATCACCTCAGTAAATGAAATTGAAACAAATGCCTTTGTAAACGTCCGCGTAAACTAATTAACACTTTACCCTGGAGAGGACAACATTTTACATTCGTCCTTATATGGTATACAAAGCACTTGCAGGCTACATATTAAATGTAGCGAAAATCAAGGAATATATAGATCTAGTAAAAACATTGTCGAAAAGCAGAAAATGCTGGTAACCAGTTATTTTCTCCTTTTTCCACAATGCTTTCATAAGCCTATTTCCTCAGGGTCTTTCAAACACGAGAATGTTTGTTAAAGGGTTGACCAATCCACGAATGCAAATTAGCCGTGCTCTGAGGGCGGGGGTTTAACGCATCTGCAAAACTTATCAAACCAAGTCGGCCTGCAAATTCCGTGCAGGCTGGCCTGGGTCGAAACTTTTCACTCTTTGCAATTTTTTTTTTGTTGTCAAAGGACCATTCTACCACATGACTCAGTTAATTGTTAAACAAAATGGATTTTATAGATCCATAATTATGTGAGGACTTGCTTGGTATAATGCATCACGGAGATGCATTTGACGCCCCCCCCCCCCTTTTTTTTTTCAGAACGCGGGCCTAGTAAATGGTCGAAACGTTCGGGCAGAATGAGAAAATACCCGCAAATTTTCTCCTATTTTTCAAAGGAAGCCTGCTGCAGCGTGCATAAAGTCGTCTGTTCCTGGGACTTGGTAACAACGTCTGAATTTACCATTGTAACCCTTTACAACACAACAAAAATGTAGACTTGTCCAGATTGAAACCATTTTCAGACGACAATTTAAATGTGACTCAAATAATGGAATTTGTCTTTGATAGGGTAGACAAAGCAATGACAGGATATACAAACTAAAAAAAAAATTGATTAGAATGGAGCCCAGGCTATCGTGCCTCCATTACCTTCCGCTTGGTTGCCTTTTTCAAATACATGCCTGTCTGATATGGGCATTCTGGGTACAGAACCGGACTATTTTTCAAGGCGGCAATCAGTGCAATGAATTTCAAGTTCAATACTGTATATACATTTACTCACTAAAACCTACCTTGCACAATTCATCCAACCATGGTTAGCTAGCATATAACCTATGCACCAGCAATTTATAAACATAGCCCCTATAAGCTTGGGAAAAGGCCCCTGTATAAGCTGTTGTCAGTCTGTTGTACAAATCCCGATTTTCCCCATGTCTATACACGTTTTTAGAAACTGTCTACAGAGATTTGCAGTAAACAATGGTATTTTATAAAAATCATTTTTCCCGCTTGAAATCATCATATTTTTAATTTGCAACGAAAATCTTCTTTGATTTTTCCACAGACATATTATTTGTAGCCATTTTCCGCTTGCTATTTTTAACGTCATTTTACGAACCGCTTATTAATATTTATCCTGTACAGGATAGTGATGTGTCATAGGAGACAGGTCTAGTCTTCCAAGAATATTGACATGCGCAGACAACGACCGTGCCTCGGCTTCCTGCTTGAAACAACAAGAGAGCAATGGTTGTCCTGTATCGCTCCACTTCCATATAGATAAATGTGCCATACACGCAATTAGCCTCGGCTGCAACATTTAACCGTAAGAGACACGTATTGAAACACAGTTTCATAGACAAAAAAAAAAAAAAAAAATAAAAAAAACTAGCCCCCGAAAGGTCGTATCTTTTTCACATATCAAGATGATGTCGATGAAAACAAGCAGGTATAACCGAGTATCATTCATACCACATATCAATGAACTCTGACAAACAGGATTTTGAATATTTCCAAAAATGTGGTTGCATAACTTCTGTTTTTTTCTATGTCATGAGCTGTAAAGTTTTGTGGGGAAAGGTGATACAAACCTTGCTCCATTTAAATATTCAACACATTAAAGCATAACATCAAAATAAATCATCATGAATGAAAACTGAACATTTTCTATTCAAATAATTTGAATATGCAATAAAAACCATGTTACAGTGGTATGACAATCCAGGCAGATAAATGGCAACACATTGTCATTAGGAAAACTTGACAAACGCAGGGAGAACGGGATGAAATGCTGGAAAATACACAGTTTTCAAGTCGGATTTACTTCTTAAGTACGCACCAGCCATGATGTCATTGCGTCGAGCACGTCTCAGCTAAGTTTTGTCGCACTCTTGATCAAGAATGCACCACGTCCTTTGCGTTTGTACTTCGTACTTTCTAAGACCTCTCGGATCGCATCTCGCGCTTACTGTGCGTTTACCACGTTCTCATTACGCCCTACACGATCGGACAATTTCAAGCCCACGCATACTGCGTTCTCTCCCGTTTTTCAAATTTTCTTGAAACAACATTAGGACTACAATCTTTGCCGTGCATATCAGCTTGGACCACGTCAGAAAAGACCGTGTTAGGTTCATGCCCCGTTGATATAACGTCAATGCCGTGATTCCCACGTCCTTATTGAGTACTTACTGTAACCTGATTCTTTCACGTCCTCGCTACGTTACTTTTAGAGAATGTTCAAAATTTATCCATGTCAGCTAAGACCAAAAAGATCACATCACGTCCACATCGGTTTTTACTGCGTTCCTTCTACGTCGTACAAGTTCGCACTGCGTCGGACCGGTTTTACTTTGACGTTGTGGGAAATTGGTCAAAAGTGACTGGGGTATAAAGACAATTATGAAAGCGGCGTAAAACACCATTCGATCAAATAAATTATTTTAATTGCGTTGACGTTAAATGTACGAGTATGTAGGGGGGAAGAGCATCGACTATCAGTTAATTATTGATATCTGCGTTCCCTCTAATGGTATTTTTTGTTTTTAAAAATATACCGAATACAGCGAAAAGGGTGTACTTAACCCGTTACCAAACACTTCCGTGAATTTGCGACCAGGAGGAAGGCTTTAAAAGAAAACATTGTGGGTAACGGAGAAAATGCTGGTAATCAGCATTTTCTCCGTTACCAACAATATTTTCATATCCTTGAAAGACAAATACCATAGATTGAGGCATATAAAATCTTTTGTTAATGTACAAATGTTTTCAAATTTGGTTACGTCTAATATTTTAATGTATGCTGAAATGTTAAATACCGATAAACTTAATACATAAAGAACCTTGAAATTAAACATACGATTAATTAGTATTCAGATGCAACAAATTCGATTATCACGGAGAAAAAAAAAAAAAAAAAAAGAAAAAAACCACCTGAAAAGACAATACTCAGAATATATCCGAAATTCCACTACTTATCGCTAAGGCAACAATTTAAGATTTACCAACGTACTTGATTTCATGAACTCATCTACGGTTTCAGATCTTGTTTCTGTATCAAGCTATGTTTAATTTCTATGGTAACCCCTTACCAATCAATCCCTTACTTTAACGACCCCATGGAAGAAGGCTGAAAACATCTTGGGAAACAGAGATAATCTTAGTTATCAGCATTTTTTTCCTTTTTCCTCATTGGTTTCTACCCTATCAAACGTAAATTCCGTTATTTTACCTATATCTAAACAAACTTCTGCTAAAACAAAAATTTCAGTACCGACAATTGTAAAATTCATGTCTGGCAAAGTGTTAGATCTATCTAAATTTACACTGATTACAAATTTATAATGATCGCCATGTGTCGCTGACTTCCACAATCGATTTGAACACCTATTTAAAATACATGTATTACAAGGTGATACGACATATATATACTAGTATACGATATAGACGCGATGCTCCCATGTTGATTGATTGATTGTTTTACGCCGCGTTCAACATTACTTCAATCACACATGGCGACAGCTCACATATTCATGTATTTCCTGGGTTTTACCAGTACTAGGCTAGGGCTCTGAAGTGTCTTGCCCAAGGACACGTCCATGAAAATCCCAGTGGATCCGGTGGGGCTCAAACCCGGGGCCTTCAGTTTACAAGTTCCAAACTTTACCACTGAGCCACGCAGAACCCCAATGCGCCCACGTGCTATTTTCAGTAACAGCGTTCGATGATCGACAAATGAAAATTTCGGTGTTCCTGGATAGACACGTGGAGCTTCAAAAGCCCATGGCACAACGTGAGTGAAGACAATATTCGTTTTATCCCTGTTGGCAATACGCTAATGCCGTTGTACCCACGTCCTTATTGGGCTTCACTGCTTCCTAATTTGGCAATGTTCTGGCTACGTTTTTTTTTTTTGAGGGCGTAGCAGTAATTGCTGGATTTTGACCCATGTCTTGGTATTAATAGATTTTAGCGATTGGTCAAAAATGTAGAAATGTTTTCTACCCTATCAAAACACAATATTTTCTACCCAATTAATGACAAATGTCCTTATTTGAGCCACCTTTTATAATATGTCGAAAAGTTTGTCATTTGGTAAAGAGTTAATACATAAAAGAGAATAAGAACAAATTCCATTATTGCAATTTTAGTTCTGATCAAAGTACACGAATGCCCCTTTAAACATACCCTGTCATGTTTGAGCAATAAAACTTTACTGTGTTTTGTATACTTACGTCTTCATTGCCTTTTACTGAACAACCCCGTCTTTTAACTTCGTGAGGTAAACCTCTGAAAACTTTGAGGGAAAAGGAGAAAATGAAATGCTGGTCACTGGCGTATTCTCTTTTTTCTTCACCACCGTTTTTCCTACTTTTCACAATTTAAGCCACACTTAATTCGTTGTTTGCAACTGCTTTGAATATGAGCAAGTCCAAAATTTAGTTGTCTGGTTACGAGTTCAACTGCTGTTTGGGACGAGAGTAGTGGCACAGTCCATTTCTACGTAATGGGTCATTCTTCGTCTCACATCTGATCTGCACACAAGACAAGAGAGACTGATTGAGTGAATGGCGTTTTATGTCGCTTTTAACATTATTTCAGTCATATCACGGCGACAGTTCAATTATTCATATATTTCCTGGGTTTCATCAGTGCTAAGCTAGGGCTCTGAAATGTCCCACGTGTCAAACTCGCGCGAAAAAATTACAAGAGGGCCATGATGGCCCTGGATCGCTCACCTGAGTCAATAGGCCCAACATTCTGACTAAATTTCACAAGTATCTGTCTGAAAATGTGGCCTCTATAGCGTACACAAGGTTTTTCTACGACTTGACCTAGTTTTTTATCCCACATGACCCAATTTTGAACTCGTCCGAGATTTTATCAAGACAAACATTCTGACCACGTTTCATGAGGATCGGACTGAAAATGTGGCCTCTAGAGCGTACACAAGGTTTTTCTAAGATTTGACCTAGTGGCCTAGTTTTTGACCCCACATGACCCAATTTCGAACTCGTCCGAGATTTTATCGAGCAAAAGATTCTGACCAAATTTCACAAGTATCTGACTGAAAATGTGGCCTCTAGATTGTACACAGGATTTTTCTAAGATTTGACCTAGTGACCTAGTTTTCGACCCCACATGACCCAATTTCGAACTCGTCTCAGATTTAATCAAGACAAACATTCTGACCAAATTTCACAAGTATCTGACTGAAAATGTGGCCTCTAGAGCATGCATAAGGTTTTTCGAAGATTTGACCTAGTGACCTAGTTTTTTGCCCCACATGACCCAATTTCATAAGTATTTTACCGAAAATGTGGCCTCTAGAGTGTACACAAGGTTTTTCGAAGATTTGACCTAGTGACCTAGATTTTGGCCCCACATGACCCAATTTCAAACTCGTCCGAGATTTTATCAAGACAAACATTCTGACCAAATTTCACAAGTATCTGACTGAAAATGTGGCCTCTAGAGCACACACAAGGTTTTTCTAAGATTTTTCCTAGTGACCTAGTTTTTGATCCCACAAGACCCAATTTCAAACTCGTCCCAGATTTTATCAAGACAAACTTTCTGACCAAATTTCACAAGTATCTGACTGAAAATGTGGCCTCTAGAGCATACACAATTTTTTTTTCTAAGATTTGACCTACTGACCTAGTTTTCGACCCCACATGACCCAATTTCGACCTTGTCTCTAGAGCATACACAAGGTTTTTCGAAGATTTGACCTAGTGACCTATTTTTTGACCCCCACATGACCCGATTTCGAACTCGTCCGAGATTTTATCAAGACAAACATTCTGACCAAATTTCACAAGTATCTGAGTGAAAATGTGGCCTCTAGAGTGTACACAGGGTTTTTCTAAGATTTGACCTAGTGACCTAGTTTTCGACCCCACATGACCCAATTTCGAACTCGTCTCAGATTTTATCAAGACAAACATTCTGACCAAATTTCACAAGTATCTGACTGAAAATGTGGCCTCTAGAGCATACATAAGGTTTTTCGAAGATTTGACCTAGTGACATACTTTTTGACCCCACATGACCCAATTTTGAACTCGTCTCAGATTTTATCAAGACAAACATTCTGACCAAATTTCACAAGTATCTGACTGAAAATGTGGCCTCTAGAGTATACACAAGGCTTTTCGAAGATTTGACCTAGTGACCTAGTTTTCGACCCCACATGACCCAATTTCGAACTCGTCCAAGATTTTATCAAGACAAACATTCTGACCAAATTTCACAAGTATCCGATTGAAAATGCGGCTTCTAGAGCGTACACAAGGTTTTTCGAAGATTTGACCTAGTGACCTAGTTTTTGACCCCACTTGACCCAATTTCGAACTCGTCCGAGATTTTATCAAGACAAACATTCTGACCAAGTTTCATGAGGATTGGATGGAAAATGTGGCCTCTAATGCGTACACAAGGTTTTCTAAGATTTGACCTAGTGACCTAGTTTTTGACCCCACATGACCCAATTTCGAACTCGTCCGAGATTTTATCAAGACAAATATTCTGACCAAGTTTCATGAGGATCGGACTGAAAATGTGGCCTCTAGAGCGTACACAAGGTAAAAAGTTGACGACGCACGACGGACGACGGACACAGCACGATCACAATAGCTCACCATGAGCACTTCGTGCTCAGGTGAGCTAATAACCAGAAGATCCAGTGAGGTTCGAACCCGGGGCCTCTAGGCCACGAGTCCTACACATTACCAATGAGCCACGATAAACTAAACTCTTTCCCAAGTGACAAAATTCTTGACACATAAGAAAACTCAAAGCATTTGCTGGTCACAAAGTAAATGCTTCTCAAAAATTAAAATTTGTCTTTGGAAGATTAGAAAGCTTTGTTGGAAAAGGAGAAAATGCTGGTTAGCAGCATTTTCTCTTTTTCCCACAAGTTTTTAAAAGACTTTTCCTTCAGGGTCGTCGAAAGTGGAGATTGTCTGGTCAAGGGTTACCAAGAAAGAAAACTCTAAATGCATCCATATTGACGGCAATTGCAGTATTATGAAAATTCATACGAGGCCAAAATAATGGGACGCGACTTTGAAAAGGGTAGGAAATACAGTTGGACAAGTCCAGGGTGCTACTTATAAGCTCTTTCCTTACAGTGTTTCATTGGCCTTTTTCTCTACTCTTTACCAAACAACAAAATTTTGGACTGAACCAACTGAAAGCATTTGCAGACGACAAATTAAAAACAGCCAAAATGATATTTATCTTTGATAGGATATTTATAGGACAGAAAACACTGTGGGAAAAAGGAAAAAATGCTGGTTACCAGCATTTTCTCCTTTTTAGCATTTTCTCCTTTTCCCGCATTGTTTTCAAGGGCCTTTTTCCTCAATGTCGTTAAAACTCGGGATTGTGTGCCATGGTAAAACTTAAGGGTTGTAAAGACATGGGGCTACTTGGTAAATGGTTAATTCAAAAGGTATGTTATACAGTTTTGAATCTCTTCTGCTGAAAACTGTAATTAGGTGTTCATGGTAAATCTCTGTACAGAACGACAAATTTTTCGACTCAACCAAGTTAAAAGGATTTGCAGATGACATATTAAATGTTTAAATGTAACTCAAACAGCGATTTCTATCTTTGAAAATGGTAGAAAACAAAGTGAGAAAAGGAGAAAATGCTGGTCACCAACTTTTATCCATAATAGTTTCAGAAAGCCCTCTTCCTCAGGGTTATTAAAGGATAGTACTGTTTGGTAAAGGGTTAACAAACATTCTGGATATTTTTATTGTATAAATTTATTATAAAATTGGTACATGTAGGTAAATGAATAAAATACTGTAAGCTTACCATCACCTATTCTATACATGTAATTGTAAACGGTATTCATAAATAAAAAGTACTTCGTCATAAACCAGATTCAAACTACCTAAATGCATGACATAATGTAAAGATTTCCATACATCTACCAGCAGTAAAATTCCCGTGAATTTTTTCAAACCCTCTTTTTTTTTTTAGAGATCTCTCCTGTGCAGTCAATTCACTTTCCCACCCATTTCTTAAATCCTGCATGCAATTTAAAAAAAAAATAATAATAATAATAATTAAACAGGCAGATGATTAGATGTTAATATTTTGATCAATTGTATGTGTAATTATAGGTTATGAGTATAAATGAGCCATGCTCTGTGAAAACAGGGCTTAATACATCTCCGTGATGCATGATACCAAGCAAGCAATCACATAACTATGGGTCCATAATAGCCACTTATTTGAACAGCCAACTGAATTATGAGGTAAAATATTCCTTTGACATGTAAAAAATTGACCAATTTAGCGAAAAGTTTTGGCCCAGGTCAGCCTGTGCAAACTGATCTGGATCGATACTTTTCGCAGATGCATTAAGCCCCCTTTTCACAGAGCATGGCTCAAATGTGTAGCATGTATCATATATATGGCTTATAGCCATAACCTTGCTTTCAATGTCTTCAAATTCATAAAAATAAAAAATGGTTGGTGTCTTAGACTGGGAAAGTTTATCAGGTAAGGCATAGCCTGAGGTGAATATGATAAAAAAAAAAAACAGATTCTTAAACCCAATAAACTTTCCCAATTCAACACACAAACCATCTATTCTGTTTACCCTGTGTCTAATTTATAATCCATATCCAACTAAATTGAGTATTTTGCTCAAAATGAGGGACTTAATAACATCTTTTTCACTATGAGATTAATGAAGAACTGGGCAATGCAGATGTAACAATGATAATAATAAACCCTTTACCACACATTCCCGAGTTTTCACGACTGTAAGGATGAAAACTTTTGAAAACATGATGGAAAAAGGGAGAAAATGCTACTAACCAGCATTTTCTCCTTTTCCCACAATGTTTTCTACACTTCCAAAGAGAAATTTGAGTTTTTGAGGCACATTTAATTTTTTGTCTGCAGATGCTTTCACTTTGAATCAGTCTAATTTTGCCGTTTGGTAAAGAGTTAAATTAATCATGTTATGAATGTGAAATTTACCATCAGAAATATGTTGTGTCCAAGGCAGCCAATCATTTCTTTCTTTTTTCAGTTTTAACATGTAAGGAAACGGAAAGAGTGTGTTTTCATGTTGAAACCATCAACAGATTATTAACATTCAGTGACACCTTTTGATGACAATTCAGATGCTTACTTAACCCTTTACCGTACAATGCCGCCTTTTGACGCCCCTGGGAAAGAAGCCTTTTGAAAACATTGTGGGAAAAGGAGAAAATCCTGGTAACCAGCATTTTCTCCTTTTCCCACAATGTTTTCTACCCTATCTAAGAAATGTTGCACCATTTGAGCCACATCGAAATTGTCGTCTGCAAATGCTTTCAATTTGGACAAGGCTAAAATTTTCTCGTCTGGTAAAGGGTTAAAAGTAGTCCCAGATGATAGTTCAATACTTCTCAAGTCACATGACTAGCTGACATCTTACAAAAGAAATATATGGCACCTGTTCTCAGGGCTACACTACTGCAAAGTCAATTCTCTGAAAATGGTAGGAAATAAAACACACTGTGCAACAGCACCTATTGCGAAACACAGAAAGTTGTCTGCAAGAGTCCATGAGTTAATTCAAAGGAGATGTCTTGTTGCCCTCATACCTCAAACCTCCAGGAATCCACTCCTAAACCTTCGAACATCACTCTACCAAAGAATCCACAACTTTAATGACCCTGAGACAGATGGCTTACAGAAAATTATTGTGAAAACCACCATTTTCTCCTTTTTCCACAATGTTTTCTACCCTTTGAAAGACAAATTCCATCATTTGAGACATATTGACTGTCATCGTCTGTAAATGGAGAAGTTTAAAATTTTTTCATCTGTTAAAGAGTTATGCTGTCAAGTATCTTCCATGCTGTCCTGTAGACCTTTCAGCTTTTCTGTCAGAGCATCCATAAATGTGTTTCTATAGCCTGTGCTAACAGAGTCTAATAAGGCATAAATAGTTTCAAAATATCTGGACTGGTTCTCTTGTCTGTTACTAATATCAAACTGTTCACCTACAATCTGTAACAGAAAGGATTTATTTTATGCCTACACGTATTAACTCTTTGCCAAACGACAAAATTTTAGCCTTGTCCAAATTGAACACATTTGCAGACGACAAAATAAATGTGACTCAAAAACTAGTTGAAATTTGTTTTGGGAAGGGTAGAAAACATTGTGGGAAAAGAAGAAAATGCTGGTTACCAGCATTTTCTCCTTTTTCCACAATGTTTTCAAAAGGCTTCTTTCTCAGGGTTGTGAAAACCCAGGATTGTTTGGTAAAGGGTTAAAGCAACCTATCTAAGTACTTCACCAATACACTTCTCCATGCTTATCTGAATTTCAAACCAACTGACTGCCTTGCTACATGAAATTCATTAACCCTTTACCATAAAACAATTTTCTGTACTAAACCAAATCGAAACCATTTGCAAATGACAAAATAAATATAGCTCAAGTGCTTATTTCTGTCTTTGATTGGGTAGAAAACATTGTGGGAAAAGGAGAAAATGCTGGTTACCAGCATTTTCTCCTTTCCCCACAATATTTTCAAACGGCTTCTTTCTCAGGGTCGTTAAAACTCGGGACTGTGTGGTAAAGAGTTATAATAATAAGCAGCGTTGAGAGAGGAATAAATCCTATCGCAATGACTATTGGTAGCCCTTTAACACGTTATCACAATATCCAGTTTTAACAACCCTGTGGGAAAAGGCTTTTGAAAACATTGTGCAAAAAAGGAGAATGCTGGTAAACAGCATTTTCTCCTTTTTTCCCACAATGATTTCTATCATTGCAAAAACAGAAATCTTCTTCTAGGACACTTTGTCCTCAACAAATGCTTTCAATTTGATTTAGTCTAGTATTTTGTCGTTTGGCAAAGGGTTAACCTATTCAAATTGAAAGCATCTGCATTTAACAAATTTAGTGTGGCTTAAAAAATTGGGTTTGTCAGTGAAAGGGAAGAAAACTTTGTGGGAAAAGGAGACAATGTTGGTTACCAGCATTTTCTCCTTTTCCCACAAAGTTTTCAGAGGGCTTCTTCGGCTTGGTTATTAAAACTCCACAAGCCACAAGTTTGCCTCTAGAGCGCATGCTCTGTGACATTTGGGTTTAATTCGTCTGCCATAAGTATCGACCCAGGTCAACCTGTGCGAGTCTGCAGGCTGACCTGGGCCTGAAACCTTTTGCTCGTGGTCAATTTTCTGCATGTCCAAGGAACAGTTTACCTCATGATTCAGTCGCTTGTTTGACAAAATGGTTTTATGGATCCATGATCATGTGATGACTTGCTTGGTATCTTGCATTAGTTTACAGAGTTGGATCAGAGCTCCAGATAGAGGGAGTGATTTTGATTCCAAAATTGAAAATATTAATCACTCTCCACTAAACTCTCTGTTATAGGTACTCATTAGAATAGTCTCATCGAGACGATTCTAATGAGTACCCACAACACAGGGTTTGGAAGAGAAATAATGGATTTTGAATACTTTCACCCCCTCTTATCGGGAGCTCTGGATGGTTTATGCCGCCTTTTGCCAGAGCATGGCTCATTTGTTGATGACTGCATGACAGACAACGGACACAGCAAGATCACCTTGAGCACCTAGTACAAATAAATGTCTTCGAAGGCGATTTTAGTTTTGATTTTTCGCCTCCGATGCTGTAAATGTCTAAATAACAAGAAAAGAGCATCGCAAACATCTCATTACTGAGACTACTTGAGCACCTCGTCACTAGAGCTCAAGACTAGAGAGCTTTAAAGCAGACACAATGATGGCACTCATACAGCACACACTGTGGTGAATGAGAAATTTCTCTTTTTGCAAGAGCTTCTACATAATCAATTTGAAAAGTTACTCCAGATTGATTTTCTAAGTCTTACAAGGTTGATTTTACGGTCATTGTTTGCAAACTTGTTTCGCCGGTTTTAGTATTGGAATAAAGGTTCTGTTACTATCACTACTTTGATTATAAAACTTCGGTTCATTTTGAAACGTACCCTAAAACCTTTTGGCGTCAATTCTACGCAGTATTTAGTACTTTCCTTAGTTTCTATGTTGATATGCACCTTCTCGTTCGTATTTTCCAGTATCTGTGACACACTAATAAACTTTACGTTCACTTGTATCTCTTTGATAACTTCGCCAGCTTCAACTGTCATTGAATATTCGTTACCTTCTTCCATCTTATTCGATTATTTTCGAATCATAACTCGAGTGATGTTGGTTTTTCAGCGTGTTCAATCCTATATAATGGCATATTTCTGCCACGAGACCTATACGAGATAACTATGGGGATAATTTGAGAAAACCTTCCCGATAAATCAAAGTTTCCTGGTATTTTTTTCTAGATAGTGAATTTTTTTTCTAGAAAAAGAATCAAGATAAACTTTGTTATCTAGGAAAATTTATGGTCGACGTACATGTATGCATTTAAATTTGATTATTTCTGTATAAAATGTGTGGTTTTTTTTTTTTTTGTAATCAGTTCTTCATTTAGATATGAGTAAATAAAAATTGTCTATTTAGTCCCACGAAAACAGGTAAGACCACCATATATTGATTGGAAAATATTCTAACGCAAAATTTCTCGTTCGTGCATGAAGCTGACATTCGAGAAAAAATTCCGGCGATAGTTCTAGCTTTTATCTTGATATCTATAAAAAGAAATTAATTCACCATTTGGATGAACTTAGTAGTTTTTGAGTTTACAAAATGGCGGTAGGCCTAAGTTAAAGTCCGAATTATTTACAATTGTAGCTTAATTGGTGAATTTTGGCTACACATGAAATGAACTGAATTCTGTTAAACACTCGAAATGCCGCTTACGAACGATTTTAAAACCATTGAGGGAATTCAATGATTAAATGTACATCTATAATCTGGATTTTCGCACGATTTTCTGAAACCATATCTATTTATAGATAGTATAGATACCGCGAGTGTCAGTTTATAATAATTCCAGGAAAGTTTGTTTATTGCGATAGTTTTCTTAAATCATCACAACAGTTATCTCGTATCTTGTGGGAGAAATGTGCCACCACGCAATCATATGTGCGTCAGTCCAACCAGTGATTTCCCAAAGACTTTTTACTCTATTCAAAACGGCCGGTTTTCTTGAGATTCGGCCCAAAGAAGATTCGACAAAGGGCCAACCAACCATTTTACGCGAAGATTCGGCCCAAGTTGTTTTTGTTGCATTAAAAGCGGATTACCATCCTCATTGGAATTAATGTATTTAAGCATAATACAGGTCTTAATGATTTTTGTTTTTGTTTTTGTTTTTGTTTTGTTTTTTGTTTTTTTTTGTTTTATTTATTCATTGGTATGTAGAACTTTGAGTTATTTATTTATTTATTTATTTATTTATTTTAAGATTCGACTATTTAAGAAAAATAAGATCTGACCACATGTTATTGTAGTTTGAGTTGAGATCCAAAGGTCGAAAAAGGTCAACAGTGCAGATGTTAAAATGCATATGAATTAAAAGCATTCCATTGAAAAGTATGGAAATTATTGTGAAGATGACAATCTGTTATTGTGCTGTCGGTGTATGTGTAATTCGCTCGAAGGAAAAAAAAAACATTTTTTTTTTTTAATCAGGTTAAAAGAAAACAAAAGATCTATAGCGACCCGGCAACTTTTAACATAGTTTTAGAAATTATTTTTTTCTGCGTGGACTGACATATGGATCAAATCCCATTATCATTTCTATGGTTTTGGCTTTTATGTAATCTGATTTAGACGAGAGATATATAAGGGAAACCTTTAATTAGTCTAAGAGTATAAAGAGTCGATCACCCCTTTAGGAAAGTCAGATGCCCCAGGTGTTTAAAATATAATAAAGTAAGTAGGCACAAGAAAAAAAAAAAGGCTTAAATTTTTCATCCGCTGATGTATGTAGGGACCCTTAGAGTAAACATGTCTACATTTTTTACCAATCACAAATTTCTATCTATTCATTAGTTATCAGTACCAAAATGTAGGTCAAAAGCTAGCACATTCAGCTTCGCCGAAAAATATTCAAATCTGAGGGCAAATAGGAGACGCTTTGACCAAATTTTGGAGGTTTTGACCGTGGGATATTTTGACTGTGGGGCGTTTTCACCGAATACTATCTCTGGTGGTTAAGAGAAATATCAACAGGATATGGGTTCAAAATTGAAAGTCGATCACAATGAATAACAATAAATGACAATAAAATAATTCCTCCCCTTCTGAAAAAAAGCGAAGGCAAAGATATTTAAAAAAAATAAAAATAAAGAAAAATGTAAAAACAACTTTAAAAACAGATACATGTAGGAGGACGTTTCAGGTGACGTTTTGACCAAATCTATAGGCAAACAGGTGACGTTCTGACAGAAAAAAAATAGTCGATTTTACTACGGGACGTTTTAATCGGATAAGCCCTAGCGTAAGGAGAGATAATGCGGGAACAAATTTAGAGCCTTTGAGAATGTCCCTCTTACAGGAAGTTCCGTGTATTTGAACAGTATCGTACAGAGGATTGAAATGGTGACCCGTAAAGCGTAGATTGTAAAAGCAAGCGTTTATAAATTATTAGTGAGCAGGTTGACACGACGAAATAAGATTTGTTTGCAGGAGAGAAACTTCGTAAACCATGGCTTCCTCCGGTGTTTTACCGACTTATCAACGATATGTAAACGGAATCCCGATTCCAACCGGGCGGAAATCACTGAGAATGAGAGAAAAATATATAATCATGTTAGTTTTTCTAACATTTGGAGTTGTGTGTTTTGGAGCTTTCTTCTTTCTGCCGGATCTTAGAGATCGAGTTAGCATGACTGATTTAAGGAAACAGCTTCAAAATGCTGGTGGAGACTTATTCCTGCAAGAACGTGAAGGAATCCATGTGAAAAATCATGGTGATGATACTGATGTTCACAAAATAGATGATAAAAAGAAGCTAGATGGGAAAATAGCTGAAGAAGTAGCCAGGCAAAAGGCACTTGAAGAACTTGGCCTGTCAAAAGATGATGTTCTTAAAGTGAAAGAAAATGTGAAAGATGATAAAGATAAGATAGTCAAAGAAAAAATAGAAAAGGAGATGGAGATGAAGGCAGAAGAAGCCAAGAAAGCTCTGGAGAATGTTCAAATTGAACATGGTGGAGGGGAGAATACTCAGGGTGGTGAACCTAAAGATCCAGCGGTAAAAGAGAAAAGAGACAAAGTCAAAGAGGTAATGTTAGCTCTTTACCACACGACAAAAAATGTAGAATTGTCCAATTTGAAAGTATTTGCAGATGAAAATTTAAATGTAACTTAGTCCAAATATTTAGACGTATACATGCTTATTTACCTTTCAACATTTATCATCGGACATTTCACATTTCATTTTTCTTATTGCATGTAATGTCTAAACCGGTCCCATTTAGTTCTATGTAGCAAATCCGATCTCTCTAAAACCAGTATTATAACCAAAGAGAACTTCATTTACCTGTAGGTAGAACTTTTTTTGAAAATATTCAGCCGCTGTCTAGATAAATAATGGGCAGATTCATTCAGAATTCAATAAAATCACTCGCAAGTTGGATTGCCGACAGAGTCGCTGCCATGTTTTTCAGTCATTCAGACGGTTGCATAACAAATAAGAATTGACTTTAAGTTTATGAACAAAATCTGTTACAATAATCAAACAAGACCGAAGTGAACAAAATTTCGTTTTAAAAAAAGACATAATACCATTCTGTAAGTTGCATTGACCCGCACATGACGGTTCATTCGGAACAATTGTATCTCTTCCACGGCAATTCATAACAAAACAGAGTGGTGTTGAATTGGAATGGATTTAGCTCATAAATAGGCAAGTTTTGGACAAATATCCTTTTTCAATTGAGAAATTATTCATTTGTCTTACTTCTGATGTATATTTTATTGAACAAGTTCAGTTAAAAGTATCCAAATTTGCTGTTCAAACAGCGACAAAATTCGATGTCAGAGTTTGCTAAAGGAAACTATGAAGGAGCCGATAAGACTCTACGTACACGATGAATGTCAGAATGAAAAAATAACGTAGGGGCATATAAATAGGACTAAATGTAACTCAACTGATGGAACTTCTCTTTGTTAGGCAGGAAACTTTTAGGGAAAAGGAGAAAATGCTGGTTACCAGCATTTTCGCCTTTTCCCACATTGTTTTCAAAAGGCTTCTTTCTCGAGGTCGTTTAAACTCGGAATTGTGTTAAAAAAGTCATAATTGCATGGTAAAGGGTTGAATTAATCATTTTAACTTTTGAATATCACTTTCACTCATTCTAGATGATGAAACATGCTTGGGACAGCTATGTACAGCATGCCTGGGGAGCCAATGAACTGAGGCCAATATCCAAGCGAGGCCATAGTGCCAGTATTTTTGGCTCATCACAACTTGGCGCTACAGTTGTGGATGCTCTGGACACCCTTTACATAATGGGGCTGACTGAAGAGTTTAAAAAGGGGCGTGACTGGGTGGCCACAAACTTTCATTTTGAAGGAGTAAGTCTTCAGATATTTATCAAAACTATTAAATATTTTCTTTAAACAGTTGGGGAAGTATTACAATAAGGGGGGGGGGGGGCATTCTTAAGATATTTCCCTCGATTCCTCTCCAGTACTACATTAGTCCTGATAAGGGGTTTACTTTGTTTTTATCTTTGGTTTTCTTGTACTGCAATAGATATGCTTTTGAGATTATATCTCAAATATGGTCAGATTGTTTTACAAATTGATTATACACTTTTCTCTTGATTGCTGGGGAACAGAATTTTCATTAGAGTAACACAGAGTCCATACATAATATATCATGAAATGAATCATAATTATTACAACACCTGTAAAGGAATCAAGGATAAAAGTAAGGGAATACAGGTAAAAGGACCAATCTGTTATTTGATTACCTTTAGTCTTTATCTGGCAAAGGAGATGATTTTGACTTACAAGAATGGCCTCCATTATAGAGTAATGTCCAGGAGCTAGATGAAATTAGATGGACTTTATCAGTCATGAAAAAAAGCAAAGACCTTCATAATTGCGTATTAGGCTGTGGTGACCAGAAAATTCCAAATATAATTGTCAGTGTGTATTTAAAATCATATAACTCTTTACTGGACAACAAAATTTTTGGCTGAACCTAATTCAAAGCACTTGCAGACGACAAATCAAATGTTGCTAAAATAATGATTTCTGTCCTTGATAGGGTAGAAAACATTGTGGGAAAAGGAGAAAATGCTGGTTACCACAGTGGCAATGGCACATTTTCTCCTGTTCTCACCATACTTTCAAAATTCTGATTCTTTTTTGAACTCAGGATTGTGTGTACACGGATAAAGAGTAGAAATTTTTGAGAGAAAAGAAGAAAATGCTAGGTTCCCACATTGCTTTCAAAAGCAAAGTTTTTTTGGGTCATTAAATCTTGGGATTGTATGGTGAAAGCTAAATGTGTGGGATGCCCCAGTCTCATGTCTACATTTATAGCTCTAGCTAAGGAGATTTCATAAAAATTTCCAGGTTTGGTTTTGGTGTTGTTCCTTTGTTGCAGTTGTTTTTGGCTAAAAACTTCAGTAAATAAACAAGATGATACCACTTTTATGCCCCCCTTCACCGAAGGGGGGTATATTGCTTTGCACATGTCTGTCGGTAGACCTTTTCTTGTCCAGATGATAACTAGACACAGAATTGACCTAGGTTCGTCAAATGTGGCACAGACATGCATCTCGGAGTGTAGATGATCCCTATTGATTTTGAGGTCAATCGGTTGAAGGTCAAGGTCACAGTGACCGTCAACATGTTGATATATAGACCAAACCTTGTCCGGATGATAACTAGACACAGAATTGACCTAGGTTCTTCAAATTTGGCACAGACATGCATCTCGGAGTGTAGATGATCCCTATTGATTTTGAGTTCAATCAGTCAAACTCAAAGGTCAAGGTCACAATGACCGTCAACATGTTGATATATAGACCAAACCTTGTCCGGATGATAACTAGATACAGAATTGACATAGGTTCTTCAAATTTGGCACAGACATGCGTCTCAGAGTGTAGATGATCCCTATTGATTTTGGAGTCAATCTGTCAAAGGTCAAGGTCACAATGACCGTCAACATGTTGATATATAGACCAAACCTTGTCCGGATGATAACTAGACACAGACTTGACATAGGTTCTTCAAATTTGGCACAGACATGTGTGTCGGAGTGTAGATGATCCCTATTGATTTTGAGGTCAATCGGTCAAATGTCAAGGTCACAGTGACCATCAACATGTTGATATATAGACCAAACCTTGTCTGGATGATAACTAGACACAGAATTGACCTAAGTTCGTCCAATTTAGCACAGACATTTGTCTCAGTGTGTAGATGATCCCTAATGATTTTGAGGTCAATGGGTCAAATGTCAAGGTCACAGTGACCGTCAACATGTTGATATATAGACCAAACGTTGTCTGGATGATAACTAGACACAGAATTGACCTAGGTTCGTCAAATTTGGCACAGACATTTGTCTTGGAGTGTAGATGATCCCTATCGACTTTGAGATTAATCCGTCAAGGTCACAGTGGCCTTCAACTTAATGATATATAGACCAAACCTTGTCCAGATGATAACTAGACACAGAATTGACATAGGTTCTTCAAATTCTGTACAGATATTCATCTCAGTCTGTAAATGATCCCTATCGATTTTGTGATTAATCCATCAAAGGTCAAGGTCACAGTGGCCTTCAACTTAATGATATATAGACCAAACCTTGTCCAGATGATAACTACACACAGAATTGACCTAGGTCCTTCAAATTCTGTACAGATATTCATCTTGGAGTGTAAATGATCCCTATTGATTTTAAGGTTAATCCGTGAAAGGTCAAGGTCACAGTGACCACCAGATGATTCAGGGCCGGCGCTGCAGTTTGCCACTTGAGCCATTTGCTCAAAAAAAATTAAAGTGTCTCAAAAATCATCATACGTGGCTCAACTTGTGGCTCCAACATTTTATTCGCGTATTATCGGGAATGTAGTAAGCATCGAAGTCGACTGGGAAAAACCGGAAGTTGAACACACGTGCCGAGAAGAAAATCGATAACCCAGTCTGTGTATCAGCGACTGTTTACAATCTTGTATGTATACACATGGCGGTGTGTATAATTATGCGAACTGTTGACAGATTATCACGTTTAACAATTGAAGTGGTCTATAAATCAGGCAATTAAAGGATGTTAATTACTTGATTAGCAATTATTGCCGACGCATGTCGATACTTTGACCCATCTCCAATTAAAGATGGACTTGTCAAAAAATTATCGGTAATTAAAGGATCGAATTATGTGGATGTTTTTCACCGATTGATAATTAAAGGTATGTGGAATTTTTACTTCAATTATCGAATGGTTTTCATGGACTTTATGTGAAAAACATAACATTGCAAACTTTATAATTTATCTACGATGATGTATATAAACATGGGGAAATACTGGAAAGTATCAGTTGTCATTATGGATTCTAAACGTTCTTTAGACTTCTTTGACACACTCCAGCTAAAAAAACTAAGCTTGAAACAAAATCTCCATGTAGACAATTTCAAAAAACATCAATGGACCATTGATGTTTTTGGTTTATATAAATGATATTGTGGATGAGCTTGAATCCGTAATTAATTTGTTTGCTGACGATACAAGTCTTTCCATAGAAATCGATACTCCAGATATATCCTATTCTACAGTCGGACATCGTAAAGATTAACAACTGGGCGAATAGATGGTTGGTTAAGTTTAATCCCTCGAAATCGAAATCATTGTTAATATCTCGTAAACGTAACAAACCTGATCACCCAGTCCTTACTATGTCAAATATTGCTATTCCGTCGGTCCAGTTTCATAAACACCTCGGTATCTGTCTATCTTGTGATGGATCCTGGGACCAACAAATTCAATCTATTGTTGAGAAGGCATGGAAAGGAATAGGTGTTTTACGCCGTTTAAAATTTCTGCTTGATCGCCTTTCTCTGCAGACTATATACTTTTCATTCATCAGACCTATTCTTGAATATGGAGATACCGTTTGGGACAATATGCATGAATACCATAAGGAAGAACTCGATAAGATCCAAAACGAGGCAGCCAGGATAGTAACAGGATGCACAAAACTAGTGTCTCTTTCAGACCTTTCTAGAGAATCTGGCTGGGAGACATTAAGAGAACGCAGAAACAAACATAAACTTATTCTTTTTTTCAAAATGGTTAATGGTCTAGCTCCCAACTACCTATGCTCTCTTGTTCCGTCCACTATTGGAAGTAACACAACATACAATCTTCGTAATTCTAATGACTTGGCAAACATAGTTTGTAGAACTAGCCTCTATATGAATTCTTTTCTGCCATCAGCTGTAAACGTATGGAACTCTTTGCCACAAGCTACAAGAGAAACTGAATCTCTCTCATTGTTTAAACGTTTGCTGAACATAGACAAACCCACTCCTTGTAAACTGTATTTTTATGGGGAAAGAAAAATGCAAATTATTCATACTCAACTTAGAAATAATTGTAGCGACCTAAAACAACATCTCTTCTGGAAAAATATTGTGGCTTCTCCTCTTTGTCGTTGCTGGGAAGTCGAATCTAATACACACTACTTCTTTGAATGCAGATTTTATTGTAACATTAGAACAACACTCGGACAACATATCAGCGCAATATCTGCTTTTAATATTGATACAGTTCTTTTTGGAGACAATGAACTCTCCTTTGTTGAAAACGAACAGATCTTCCATGCGGTTCATGATTACATTGATAAAAGCAAGAGATTCTCTTAGTTTTAATCCAATACATTAAAGGTTAGATCCGTTGCTCCTCTTTTCTGACAGTGTACTGTCGAGAATACATATATATACATGTATATACACAAGTACAACTTTGTATCTTCTGTTGCCGCTCTGCTCAATCACCAATCACCAATCGCCATTCCTTTTTCTCTTTTTACTTTTTCAGATAATGGAGCCTTTTTTTTTTTACACTCATTACTATTTTTTTGTGTGTGACAATCTTTTCTTCTTGATATTATTTGATATTATTGGCTTATCACGTGATTCAACTTGGGGAGAGGAACTATATAAGCAACATGCTTTCGTTCCGATCCTTTTCACATTTATTTCTTGTATTGTATATGTAAATGTCAATGTATATTGAATAAAATATGTTTAAATTAAATTAGACAATTTCAAGAAAATTGGAAAATTGGAAATCCATGGCTACGTTATGAGCCAAGTTCAAAAGCAATGTTCTGTAACTTAAGTAGCAAAATGCAGAAATCAAACACATTCACTGTGGGACGCACAGTTCTTAAGAGAGATTCTGTGTCAAAATATGCAAAATCAAAAGGTCAGTATACATTCATCTTGATCGAAAAATATTTCTTATTTTTCTTTCAGGGATTGAGAGTTGGTTTCAGTACCAAAAGTTAAAAGTGTTACATGATAAAGAGATTAAAAGGGTGTAATAAAAGTTACTGAATTTGATTTTTGTTTGTTTTGTGTTGATTTATTTATTTTTCCTGTAGACTTCCCATTAAGTTCAAAGCTTTCAAAGCAGTAGAAAGCCTTAGAAAACATTTTGAAGAAAAGGAAATTGTTTTATTGAACATATTCTCATTTTACCAAAATGATTTTTCCCTTTCAGGTTTTGAATTACACCAAACTGCTCCCATTTAATATAGACTATTATACATTGAACTTTCAGAAAAACATTGTAGAAAAACAAGCATTGGTTTTGAGAACAAAAGCTTGACTTTCCACAATGGTTTTTAAATAGAGATTCCGTTATTGCTAAACAAAACTGTGACTAATGAATGAGGTCGTCACTTTAGAATGCAATAATTTATCTTGGCTCAAGTTGCTCAAATGTGGCTCAAATTTTATCAAGGTTGGCTCGATATTTCCCAATCATTTCTTTTGATATCAGTTTATGAACTGTGCCACTTCCTGTATCAATGTGGCAGTAGGGGGGCATGACTGTTTTACAAACAGGCATCTTGTTACATATGAGCCATGCTCTGGCAAAAGGGGGCTTAATGCATCTCTGTGATCCATGACACCAATCAAGCCGTCACATAATTATGGATCCATAATAGCCACGTTTTTCAACAACCGACTAAATCGTGAGGTAGACTGGTCCTTGGACATAGAGAAAATTAACCAATAGCGAAAAATTTCGGCCCAGGTCAGCCTGCGCGGACTGCGCAGGCTGACCTGGGTCGATACTTTCGCAGATGCATTAAGCCCCCTTTTCACAGAGCATGGCTCATATACATGGACTGTGTTTTTCAAATTTCAGCCCACAGAACTGTCTGTATTTGAGACAAATATCAGATTTATTGGAGGGATGCTTTCAGCTTATGCTTTGAGTGGAGATAAGGTAAACCTTTCTTTTTTTCTTTACTCGTTAACTCTTTACCAAATGACAAAATTTTAGGCTTGTCCAAATTGAAAGCATTTGCAGACAACAAATTTTATGTGACTTAAATGATGGGGTTTGTCTTTAAAGGGGGTAGAAAACTTTGTTGGAAAAGGAGAAAATGCTGGTTACCAGCGTTGTCTCCTTTTCCCACAATGTTTTCATAAGGCTTGTTCCTCAGGGTCGTTAAAACTCGTGATTGTGTGGTATAGGATTAAAGGGGGCTAATCAGATTTTTCTGATCTTACCATGCTTCATAAATCTTTTATCATTGAATTTATTGAAGCAATGGCTTGTAGAATATCAATGAATAAGAAGTAGAGGTGTACGGAAAAAGGATTTTTATTGTTTTGAACAAAATGGGATAAACAGTCTCTAAAAGTATTGTTATGCTTCTTGGAAGAATTGCCAATGTGTTGTCCATGTGCGTGTCTGTTCATCTGTGCATCCACACTTTTGTTTCTTTGCTACTTCTCAGTAATCAATAGGTTGAATTCACTGAAACTTAGTGGGAAACTTTCTTGCAAAGGGTAGAAGCACAGTTTGTCAGCCTGTTCTGGGTTTATGATTGTTCTTGTATCAGAGGACCACTTTTCAAAACATTGTGATAGAGGGTCCTGGAAGAGTTGGTACTTGATCAGCAATTTCATATTTTTCCAGTATGTTTTCAGATTTACTAAACCTTACTTTATTGTAATTATCCTATTTTTTCACCTGGTTGTTTCTGAGTTGTCATCACTGGTCATTTTGTCACTATAAAATTTACATTTTATTGTGTTATTATAAGACTATAGAACAAGATTTTGTATCAATTGACATCATTGCAGCTTACCTGAGCTGAACATTTGTTTCACACAGTTGCTTGTGGTCATTGGCTGCAAATTTGTTTATAAGTGAAGATACTAAATTTTGATCTTTCATTCTCAATTTCTTACCTGCAGATGTTTAAAGACAAGGCAGCAGAAATTGCGGAAAAACTTCTTCCAGCATTTAAAACTCCAACGGGCATTCCTCAATCCATGGTCAATATTAAAACGTGAGTAACCTTTGTTTTTTGTATTCAACAGTTTACTTAACAATGTTGTGTTTTGATAACACTGGAGACAACATCCTTTGAAAACATTGTGGGAAAAGGAGGAAATGCTAGTTACCCATGTTTTCTTCTTTTTCTACAATGCTTTCTTCCCATTTAAAGACAAAATCCTATCATTTGAGCTATGGTACATATAATTTTTGGCCTGCAGATACTCTCAAGCTCTTCAAGTCTAAAATTTTATTGTCTGCTTTAGGGTTAACAGTTTATCTCTTGAAATGAAAATTTGCAGCAGGGAACTCTCAAAACATAGTTGTACATGAACCAAGATCTAATACATAATTGTGCTGAAAAGAAGAAATTTATCCTTTTTTTTTTCTGTAATGTTTTAAAATATGGACTGCTGCTGAACATGAAATCTGCCAGAGTTCATGTTCAAAGACAGGTTATAGAGAGGTATGGATGTATGTGTTCCTGATTTTGGTTTTTAACCCTTTCCCAAACGATAAAATTTAGACTGGTCCAAACTGAAAGAATTTGCAGACGATAATTTTAAATTTGATGAAAATGACAGAAAGTTTTCCAAAAGGGTAGAAAACACTGTGGGAAAAGGAGAAATTGCTCGTTATGAGCAATTTCTCCTTTTCCCACAGTGTTTTCAAAAGACTTGTACTGCAGACACGTGAAAACCAGGGCTTGTTTGGGAAAGGGTTAAGTGTTTTCAATGTAATTTTAGTTGTACTGCAGTGGCATTGTGTACCTATCCATGCTTAGTTGGGGTTTGTTTTCACGAGTATGGTGCTATGCGGAAATTTCTGTCCAAGTCAGTCTTGGCTTTCCCTGATAGACATTATCTAAGCTATGTTCAGGGATTAGAGAGGAAAACAGTGTTCAGGGGTCAGAGAGAAACAAATCTTGTATCTATGAATATCATCAGTGCTAATGCAGCAATCAAGCATGGCAGTTCAGAAGTGATAAGAAAGCTTGTAATTGTATAGTTAGTCAACAGCTATATCAGTAGTGATGTCCCACATAATGACATACAAACTACTTTTTCAGTCTTCTGCATCAGACTTTATTTGAAAATATTGTGGAAAAAAAAGAATACTCATATACTCATAATCAGTAATTGCTCCTTTTCTGACTTTTCTGAGAAATTTATTCTTATTTTCAACAGTATGAAAAAACGATTGTGGAAAAATGAGTACTTTTTACATGTAATTGCCCCTCTTTCCAAACTGTTGTCAAAATCTTTTTTGCACAGACATAAAAACTGAACTTGTGTGTTTATGGCTTTACAAATAACATTCAGAAAATAAAAGACAGAACGGGAAAAAAAATCAATATTTTATTGTTACACAGATCTCCAGATAAAAGGGATTGATAGTCTTCTAAATTCATTATTTCTCTTCCAAACCCTATGTTGTGGGTACTCATTAGAATCGTCTCGATGAGACGATTCTAATGAGGATACATAACATGGTGTTTAGTGGAGAGTGATTAACATTTTCAGTTTTGAAATCAAAATCACTCCCTCTATCTGGAGCTCTGGTTACACATAATTATGTTTATCATTAGATGTATGGAATCTTATAGAATGTGAGAATGGTTTTGTAGTCTTTGTATGTTGTGAAAGAATTAACCAAGAAATAAGGATTAAAAAATTAATGATGAAAAAAAAAAAAAAAAAAAATCAGTAATTGCTCCTTTTTGCGAAAATGTAAACATATTTATTTTACATCAATTGAGAAAGTTCTTACAACTTATACTAATCTCTCTTGATTCTGCTTCCTTGGAACTACACCAAAACTCGCGCCAAATGTGTGGGCCAATGAAGGGTCCCGAAGTTGACATCCGCTCCCGGGTATCGAATGTCAACTTTGGGGCCATTGTATCAAATGTATTGATGCATAAAGCTTGATTTCTTTTTTTTTTTTTTTTTTTGTTGATTATTATATTTTTAAGATTAGATATGATAATGATTTCTTTTTTTTTTTGTTCCTCTACAGGGGAAGTAGCAGAAACTGGGGCTGGGCATCTGGTGGTGCATCCATCTTGTCTGAGTTTGGTTCCCTACACTTGGAGTTTGTTTACCTGTCTAATGTTACAGGAAATCCAGTGTTCAAAGAAAAGGTGGGAATATGTTTTAGCAATTCTCTGTGGAAAGGGGGTTTAATGCATCTGCAAAAAGTATCGACCAGGTCAGCCTGCGCAGTCTGCACAGTCTGACCTGGGCCGAAAGTTTTTGCTATTGGTCAATTTTCTACATGTCGAAGGACGAGTTTACCTTATGGGTCAGTCGGTTGTTTGACAAAATGGACTTAATGGATCTATGATCATGTGATGTCTTGCTTGGTGTCCTGCGTCACAGGGATGCATTAAGCCCCCTCTTGTCAGAGCATGTCTTAACCCTTGTTTTGCTGAACATAGATTTAATTTCTGCAGCAGACATTGTAGATTAAGATCAGACTGCACAAAATTTGCAGTCTGATCTTGAATCTATACTGTCAGCTTCTTTACCAGATATTCTGAGAAAAACAGCTGTGGAGTTGCAATATCTGCATATTTTGTACTGACTGAGAATGTCCTTCAGCACAACAAGGGTTAAAATGCTGGTGAAACTTAATGGAATTTATGACAAAGTCACAAATGGGAAAGATTTTAAGACTTTCTGTCTCGTCCGATACGCGTCTCTCTACACAGACAACTCGATATGATGTAACCATGCAGAAATGCAGACTGTTGTAATATTCCATATGTATTAAACTAGTGTAACTTGGTTCTACCTGGTATACAGATTAACCTTTCACCACTGAACCCCAGTTTGTAATGACTCTGAGAAAGAAAGCTTTGGAAAACATTGTGGGAAATGGAGAAAATGCTGGTAACCAGCATTATCTCCTTTTTCCCCACAATGTTTTCCATTCAATTAAATGCAAGTTTCATCATTTTATTCACTTTCAGGTTGTTGTCTGCAAATGCTTTGAATTTGGACAACATTAAACTTGTGTTGTGTGGTAAAGAGTTAACCCTTTACCAAACAACAAAATTTTAGACTGGTCCAAATTGAAAGCATTTGCAGACAACTAAATAAATGTGACTGCAAAACTGAAATTTGTGTTGGGAAGGGTAGAAAACATTGTGGGAAAAGGAGAAAATGCTGGTCACCAGCATTTTCTCCTTTTCCCATAATGTTTTCAAAAGACTCCTTTTTCAAGGTCGTTAAAAGTCGGGATTGTGTGGTAAAGGGTTAAAGTGTGTGGTTTGTGACAGACATTCATAGTTGTGGTTTTGACTTAAGCTGTTTATGGTACAAGGAGTATTTTCCTAGGCCTAGTGGTGATACATGATTCAGCAAAGGCAGAAAAAACACTGTAGCTGTGATATGACTGAGATACAATTCTTTTTAAAATAATAATATTTTTGTAAGTCAGATGAAACTATGTAGTACACTGTATCCAAATTTACATGAGAAAAAAAATCTGTTGAGAAAGTAGTAAGGCAATTTTTCATTATTTCCTTGCAGGCTTTTCATATAAGAGATTTTCTGAATCAAATCGAGAAACCCAATGGTCTATATCCAAATTATTTAAATCCTAGGACTGGAAAATGGGGACAGCGTAAGTAGAAAACATTTGAGCTATGCTCTAGCAAAGGGATTTTAATGCATCTCTGTGATGCATTATACCATGCAAGTTTTCACATAATTACAAGTCGGTAATATCTGTTTTGTCTAACAACCAACTGAATCATGACATAGACTGATCGTTTGACATGCAGAAAATTGACCAGTAGCAAAAAGTTTGACCCAGGTCAGCCTGAACATACTGCACAGGCAGACCTGGATTGTTGCTTTTTGCCGATTTATTGACCCTTTTCCAGACGACAAAATTTTAGCCTTGTGCAAATTGAAAGCAATTGCAGACGACAATTTCAGTGTGGCTCAAATGGTGCAATTTTCTCTTGATAGGGTAGAAAACATTGTGGGAAAAGGAGAAAATGCTGGTTACCAACATTTTCTCCTTTTCCCACTGTGTTTTCAAAAGGCATCTTTCCCAGGGTCGTTTAAAAGGCGTCACTGTGCAGTGAAGGGTTAAACCCTGCTTTCACAGAGCATGGCTCAATTTTTTACTCTATAAAGAAAACAAAATTTTGTAGATGTCATTATTGAGAGCATCACTGGTAGAAAAATTCCTTTTGGTTCAAATGATGAGAAATAACTAATGACTTCACAGTATACAAAACAATGTTGAACTAGGTGGAAATGCTGGCTACCAGAATTTCATCCTATTTCTACTATGTTTTCAAGTGCCATCTTTCTTTTAGGTTGGTAATCACAAGATTGTTTGGTGAAGAGTTAAACAACCTTAACCTTTTACTGAACAATCTCCAGTTTTCATGACCCTGAGGAAGAAGCCTCTTGAAAATATTGTGGGTAACCAGCATTTTCTCCTTTTCCCACTATGTTTTCTAACCTTTCAGTGTCAAGATTCACAATTTGAGCCACATTTAGTCTGTGGCCTGCAAAAGCTTTCAATTCAAGCTAGTCTACATTTTTGTCGTTTGGCGAAGAGTTTAATACTTCAGGAAGTGGATAAATATTTGTTATGATAATCAAGGACGAAGATAAGCAACCTGAAACAGTTCAGAAAATTGAGAATTTTTTTTTATATTTAACCCTTTACCACACAACAAAATTTTAAACCTGTCCAAATTGAAAGCATTTCCTGGTGATAAATTGAATATGGCTCAATAGATCAGTTATGTCTATGAAATGGTGGAATTATTGTGGGAAAAGGAGAAGGGGATGGTTTCCAGTTTTTTCTCTTTTTCTCACATTGTTTTCAAAAGCCTTCTTCCTCAGGTTAAAGCTCAGGATTGCGTAGTAAAGGGATAATCAAGGATAAAGATTTAGTGATGGATGAGGTTTGAACCTCAGGGTTTGAGTTTAACCCTTTACTGCACAATGACGCCTTTTGACGCCCCAGGGAAAGAAGCCTTTTGAAAACATTGTGGGAAAAGGAGAAAATGCTGGTAACCAGCATTTTCTCCTTTTCCCACAATGTTTTCTACCCTATCAAAGAAAAGTTGCACCAATTGAGCCACATTGAAATTGTCGTCTGTAAATGCTTTCAATTTGGACAAGGGTAAAATTTTGTCGTCTGGTAATGGGTTAAAGCATAGCTTAGCCAAAATTCTAGAACTTGATGGATCCATGAAAAACATTTTGTCTGACAATTGATGGAAGTCATTTCAGCAGGATTCATTCTTGTCAAGACCTTTAGAAATATTCAACTTCATCTTTATGTAAATTTGGACAAGTCTAATAGTTTTTTCATCTGGTAAAAGGTTAATGCCAAGCCCCAGTAGCGCAGTCCGTGTAGCATACTGGACTTGAGGATAGGTGGTTGTTGGTTCAAATCACTAGCTCGGCAGATTTCTTTCAGAGGATTGATAATAGTCATTGCAACAGGATTCATTGCTCTCTCACTGCTGATCATTGTTTCAACAATGGTAAAATGGGTCAGCAGCCAGTGGCTTTGGAAGAAAATTGTGCAAAGTACTGGCCACAGAAACTCCAGGAAAGCATGGATAGGTGCACTGGCTGCTACAATATAACTGAAATAGTGATGAAAAACAGCAATAACCCATTACCAACCTATCCGGAGTTTTAAGGACTCTAAGACAGAAAAACATTGTGGGAAAAGGAGAAAATGCTGGTAATCAGCATTTTCTCCTTTGCCCACAATGTTTTCTATTCTTTCACAGACAAATCCAATTATTTCTGCCATATTTATTGTATTGCCTACAAATGCTTTCAATCTGGACCAGTCTAAAGTTTTATGGCTTGGTAAAAAGGTAAACACCATACAATCAACCCTACAATCAAAAGTCAGAACTATATTTTCCGATTTTCAGAGCATGTAGCTATTGGTGCTCTAGGAGACAGTTTTTATGAGTATTTACTGAAAGCCTGGATCCAGTCTGGTAAAACTGACACGGTTGCTAGAAAAATGTACGATGATGCGATAGAGGTAAGTTAGTGCTGTAGGGCTTTGCAGAAATCTTTCTAGCATTGTTTTTGTAAAGCACAATCAGACTTGTATTTAGACCACCAAAGGGAAGTGAGAAGACATTATTTCTATATTCCTTCTCAAGTAATTTTTGAAATACCTTTGTAATCTGAACCATTTGAGCTCTAAGCACAACTTAAAATAACAAAAGCTGCCAATAGTAAACAAAATGGGTGTTAAAATGCATTCAACTCTTTACCACACAATCCCGACTTTTAATGACCCTGAGAAAGAAAGCTTCTGAAAACATTGTGGGAAAAGGAGAAAATGTTGGTAACCAGCATTTTCTCCTTTTCCCACAATGTTTTCTGCCCATCCCAAAACAAATTTCATTTTTTCAGTCACATTTATTTTGTCCTCTGCAAATGCTTTCAATTTGGACAAAAATAAAATTTTGTCGTTTGGTAAAGAGTTAAATTTAAATCATGCCATTTAAAAGTATGGAAATTATTGTGAACATGAGAATCTGTAATTGTACAGTTGGTCCAAGTGTTAGTTGCTTGCAGTGAAATTCATAACTAGGTTAAATGTTGCCATGTCACTTTATCTTTCGATTACTTTTTGCCTGATTTTGAAATTCGCTTTTCTGCCAGCAACTTACACTTGGCCGCTTTCGAGCCTTTAAACTATTTTTAAGACAGTGTAGATCAATATCTGACCATCATTTGCAGACACTGTAGATCATGATTAGACTACAAAGACTGTGCTTTCTGATCTTGGACTGACATTGTCTGCAGCTGTTTTGTAAAACTTTGATTTTTCCATTTCCTGTGGACCAGAACATGAAAACATATATGCAAGATCAGGGTACATATTCTGTGCAGTTGGATCTTAACCCTTTACCTCACAATTCTGCCTTTTAATGACCCTGGGAAAGAAGCCTCTTGAAAACATTGCAGGAAAAGGAGGTGATGCTGGTAATCAGCATTTTCTCCTTTTCCCACAATGTTTTCTAGCCTATCAAAGAAAAGTTGCAGCATTTCAGACACATTGAAATTGTTGTCTGCAAATGCTTACAGTTTGGACAAGGCTAAAATTTTGTCGTCTGGTAAAGGATTAATTTGTCTTACCACAAGAACAAATGTTGTTGCCTTTTCCATGCTAAATGGTAGAAGTTTGTGGTAATAAATTTTAAAAAAATAATCATCACTAAATAAAAAAAAAAAAATCTTTTTTTTATATATCTTAACAGGCTGTAGTCAATCAGATGGTGAAGAAGTCACCCGGAGGGCTGACATATGTAGCTGAATACAAATCAGGAAGATACGAACAAAAGATGGATCATTTGGGATGCTTTTGTGGTACTGCATTAACTCTTTATCACACGGCAATTTTTTGTACTCCACCAAATTGAAAGCATTTGCAGACGACAAAATAAATGTAGCTAAAGTGATGATATCTGTCCTTGATAGGGTAGAAAACATTGTGGGAAAAGGAGAAAATGCGGGTTACCAGCATTTTCTCCTTTTCCCACAAGGTTTTCAAAATGCTATTTCCTCAGGGTCATTAAAACTTGGGATCGAGTGGTAAAGAGTTAATGGATTATCTTCCTTTTATTTGATAACTTTTTATTTCATTTTCCTTTATTTTGCTACCTAAGTGAGAGTAGAAAAAAACCTTTTTCCCGGCCGGACAAGTTGGCAAGATGTTAGTTATTATGGATTTAAGATCAGACTGCTCCATTTTTCTATCTGAGCTTGATATACACTTAAAAAAAGGTTTGCATGAGGATGGGTCTGTCAGATTGTGATGGACCATATGCCTTTTTTACAAGCTGATCTTTGTTGGGAATCAAATGTTTTCATTGGAGCAAAACTATTTTGATGATAGCTTCACAGAAGAATACAGCTTACTTTGCAGTATGCCATTAACCCTTTACCACATAATCCTGAGTTTTAACAACCCTGCGAAAGAAGGCCTTTAGAAAACATTCTGGGGAAAAGAAGAAAATGCTGGTAACCAGCATTTTCTTCTTTTCCTACAATGTTTTCTTCCCTACCAAAAACAAACTTCAATCTTTTAGTCACATTTAATTTGTTGTCTGCAAATGCTTTGAATTTGGACAAGTCTAAAATTTTATTGTTTGGCACAGAGTTAATTAGTATATCAACATGATTGAAGGGAAGAGGGAGGGTGTACATTTCTGGAAAATTTCTGGAATTGAAATACAGTAGAGTTTTGATTGAATATTCAGATTTGATTTTTGTTTGAATCCTCAGATTCGGGAAGAAATTTACATCCAATAGGATACTTTCACGTCAAACTTTTGTTGGGTCACAAATTTACAACCAGCAGGATACTTTCACATCAAATTTTTGTCTGGGCGCAAATTTCCATCAAGTAGGGTCTTAAATTTTTTTCGGGTCACAAATTTTTATGCAGCAGGATACTTTCACATCAAATTTTTGTCGGGTAGCAAATCCCTCTGAATGCTGGCCATTTATGATTGCAGGTGGTATGTTTGCCTTAGGTGCAGATGGTTCATCAGATCCCAAAAAATATTTACAGCTTGGGGCAGAAATCTCTCATACTTGTCATGAATCCTATGACAGATCAGGTAAGGGTGACGGTTTGTTTGTTTGTATCGTGTTTATAGCAATTTTCAAGGTTATTTCAGCCATATTGCAGCGGCTTGTGTACCTTTTCATGCTTTGCTGAAATTTCTTTTACCAGTACTTTGCACTATGTTCATCTGAAAACCTGCCTGCCTTTCCACATAATCACAGTCGAAACACTGATCAGTGGTGAGAGGGGAATTAGTTCCACTGCAATGACTAGCAATGACTAGCAAGTACTATCATAAATACTCAGAAAGAAATTGCCAAAGCTAAGGCCTGGGGCTACCAAATTTGCCATGTAGCATCATTGAATGCGGCCAGTTAACTCAGTGGTAAGCATATCTGACACATGACCTGGTTTTTGCAGGTTCGATACCTGGTTGAAGCCAACTTTCTTTCGAGCTGTAATATTTTTTGAGTGATATAATCTGGTAGGTGTCTTCCAAATTAAAAGCCCTGGTGTTAAAATTTGTCCCACCCCATGGGTCATAAATTTAATTTCTACATACAAAATGAAAATTTTAAATTTCTTCT
Organism: Tridacna gigas; assembly: GCA_945859785.2. Taxonomy (NCBI): domain Eukaryota; kingdom Metazoa; phylum Mollusca; class Bivalvia; order Cardiida; family Cardiidae; genus Tridacna; species Tridacna gigas. The sequence goes on along the minus strand of OX244031.2, from coordinate 12,696,237 downwards.
TGCTCCTAACCATAAATTCTAAGGCATATATATAGCTTCATATAGGATCACTTCAGAATTGGCTCAAAGTTTAGCCCAGGGATCAAAATTAGCTCCACCTCAGGGGTCTCATGTGTTACAAAAGCTTTATATTGAGGAAACTTTGAAAACCTTCTAGATTTTAACCCTACCGCCTAGACCTGTTTTATTTGGTATGTTGCTTAATTTTGTGTACCTATACCATAGTTCAAGTGATTATTGCTCTATGGTAAAAAATGGCCTTGCCATTGGGTCAAAACTTTAACATGGGCTATTTATTGAGAAAACTTTGCAAAATCTTCTTGTTCAAAACCAATGGCCTTGAATTATTATGTATGGTATGTACATTTTGTATTTATGAAAAAGAAGCAATAAATGGCCTTCAATGCCCTCTTGTTAAAATATGATGGCAAATTGAGATAGTGATTGAACGAAACAATTTCTCAATGTTCAATCCTGTATTTGCATGCAAAAAAAAAAATATACTTTTTTTTTGTAGAAATTGATTTTGACCAGAAGCCATTAACCCTTCACCAAACAATCATATGTTTTTGCAACCCTGAGAAAGTTGTCTTTCAAACAGCATTGTGGGATAAAGATAAAATGTTGTTCGAATTAGACAGTAACTTTATTTTGTTTCTCTTTGCTACAGCTACAAAACTTGGTCCCGAGGCATTCCGCTTTGATGGAAGCACTGAGGCAAAAGCTGTGCGACAAAATGAGAAATATTATATCTTGAGACCAGAGGTGATAGAAACACATTTCTACATGTGGAGATTTACTAAAGAACAAAAATATAGAGATTGGGCCTGGGAAGCTGTTCAGGTATAGGGGTTGTTTTGCTTTGTCATTTGGCAAACAGGGGGTTTAGTGCATCTCCCTGATGCATGATACCAAGCAAGTCACATAATTATGGATCCATAAATTCCATTTTATATAATAATCAAATAAATCATGAGGTAGACTGATCCTTTGACATGCATAAAATTGAGCAATAGCAAAGTTTCGACTCAGGTCAGTGTGTGCAGGTTTGCGCAGGCTGACCTGAGTCAATACTGTTTGCAGAAGTAGTCTTTGCCAGAAAAGACAGTTTCTTCTTGTCACAATTTTTTCACATTTTTGTTTGTGTAGAGACTTGATGTTTATTACTCATATTTGTACATGAGTGTTTGCAAAGTCATCTAAGATAGAATAGCTTTACATGTTCAAGGGAACATATGTATTGTTATGTTCAACTCTGTACTAGACAAGAAAATGTTAGACATATTCCTATTAAAAGCATTTGCAGATGACAAATCATATGTAGCTCAGATATGGTAATTTGGCTTTGAAAGGATGGAATACTTTGTTGTTGCTGGTATTTCCTTCTTTTCCCACAGTATTTTCACATGCCTTCCCCTATTGGGTTGTTAGAACTGGAGATTGGATTTAAATGGGTTAACATATAAATCATTTAAAGTATGTTAGGTGTATGCCAAATGAATAAATTCTGTGTGAATATTTTGGAGACGACATCTGTGGTTGAGAGGTTGAATTTATAATCGTTAAATCCTGGTAATCTCCTTATTGGGGTGCAGGTCATGTGTGGAGACTTGGTTCTGCACTAATGAAATCACAAAAAGACGTAAATAAGCAAGTTGTTGTATGACTATAATACTGTTGAAAGTTTTGCAAAAGTAATTTCAAACAAATGTAAGAATAGCTGAACTTGACTCACATATACTGTATATACATATACTGTTCATCTATTGATGTGTTTCAGGCTTTAGAAAAACACTGCAGAACACCTAATGGCTACACGGGTATTAGAGATGTGTATCAAGACAGGCCACAGCAGGATGATGTTCAGCAGAGTTTCTTTTTAGCAGAGACATTGAAATATTTATATCTAATATTTTCTGAGGATGATTTGTTACCGTTAGATAAATGGGTATTCAATACAGAAGCCCATCCGTTTCCCATCCAAGGAGCCCAGACTGTGAAGGAATTAAGTGCTAGATGATTGAATTATTCGAAAATTGTCGGATCATTTTTGACGAAATTATCATGGTGATTATATTTATTTTGAGTTTGAATGTAAATGTGGATAACAGAACTGCTGTTACAGTGGTTTATTGTTCTCTGCCATGTAAATATCAGTCTCAAATAAGCTCAAAAATGTTGCACATGTCTGTTTTGTCCCATGGCCATTTTTCAGATGAATGTAAAAAGTGAAATGCTATAAACTGTTTAACTCTTTAACATGCAACAAAATTTTAGACCAGTCCAAATTGAAAGCTTTTGCAGACGACAAATAAAATGGGGCACAAATGATGGTATCTGTCTATGGGATTGCTGAAAATATTGAGGGAAAAAGAAGAAAATGTTGGTTACAAGCATTTTCTTCTTTTCCCACAATGTTTTCAAAAGCTTTCTTCTTCAGCGTCATTAAAACTTGGTATTGTATGGTTAGGAGTTAAACTCTTTACAAGGCAATAAATATTTGGACATAATTAATATATTGAAAGCATATGTAGACGACAAAACTAAATGTGGCGTAAATGTAGGATTGTCTTTGATTGGGTAGAAAGATAAGGGGCAAAGGAGAAAATGCTGGTTACCAGCCATTTCTCTTTTTTCCACAATGTTTTCAAAAGCCTTTCTCTACAGGATTATTAAAACATGGGATCGTTTTTGAAAGGTTGATTACATTGCCTCATGACTTTATTTCCAATTACAGATGGCCTCTCTTTGTCTTACACCAGTCCAATTTTTTCTGTGGAGTTTGTAGCAAATAGAAACATTGCTTGTCACAAGCAATGGCTCCTTTTGCCACAATGTTTTTACATTTCATGTATAAAGACCAAGTTCATTTTACAAAGAGGTATTAACTCTTTACCACAGAATCCCAACTTTTAATGACGCTGAAGAAGAAGGCTTTTGAATACATTGTGGGAACAGGAGAAAATGCTGGTAACCAGCATTTTCTCCTTTTCCCACTATGTTTTCTACCTTTCCCAAAACAAATTTCAATTTTTCTGTCACATTTATTTTGTTGTCTGCAAATGCTTTCAATTTGGGCTAGTCTGAGATTTTGTTGTTTGGTAAAGAGTTACAGGATGTCTTCTGCAAATTTCTGTCCAGAGGCAATGAGTTATGAGGTCTTTGGGTCACTTAAGGCAGACATGCATTATGAGATGTAGAGTAATTCCTCATAATGAGCAACCACTCGGTTGGCATAAGTTTGACTGAGATAGAGCATTATTTTTCTTTTTTGACACCTTTTTTTTCCCCACCACATTTTTTCATCTCAGAAATGTTAGTGAATTCTTTTGTTGCATCATAGACAATCCTGTGTTTTAACTGCTTTTTGGAAAAGGGCTTTTGAAAATATTGTGGAAGAAGGAGAAAATGCTAGTCTCCAGCATTTTCTTTTTTTCTGATATTATTTTCTACCATTTTAACGGTAACTGTCGTCATTTGATCCTCGCTCATTTTGACTTAGGCAAATGCTTTGATGATGGACAAATCTAAAATTTTATCATGTGGTATGGAGTTGATCAAGTTCGAGTAATGCTTTTTCCAACAGGAATGAGCCATGATCTGGCAAAAGGGGGGGCTTCATGTATCTCTGTAGTGCATTGTACCAAGCAAGCTACACATACTTACAGATCCATAATAGCCACTTTTATTTTAACAACCAAGTTAATCATGCGGTAGACTGGTCCTTAGACACGCAGAAAATTGGCCAAAACCGAAAAGTTTTGGCCTAGGTCAGCCTGTGTGGAATTTGCAGGTAGACCTCGGTCGATACTTTTCACAGGTGCATTTAGCCCTCTTTTCATAGAGCATCACTCAAATATTAAATCAAAGTGTTTGTTTGCGTTAGATATGTAAAAATGGAAATCCTTGTTACAGTTACCTCTTGCAGAGCTAGTCATGTGTGAGAGTGTCATTGGGCAAGGAACTGTAGAGTCCCAGCCTCAGGTTGGGAAATCACATGGTTTTTGTTTTGATGCACTGCAGTACAATACACAAAGCAGTGAGTATTGAAAGTAAAATTTTCGTGACAAGGTGTTAGCAAAGAATGGGAACTTTTATGACACCACTATGGTATCACTGAAACGGACCTAAGTTTGCTGGAATACAATGCATAGATCAGTTGATAAAGCTAAGCACATACGACAGAAAAAGCCATTTACCTAAAATTTCCATCGTTAACCCTTTACCAAACAATCCCATGTTTCTACGTCCCTTAGGAAGAGGCCTTTTGAAAACATTGTGGGAAAAGGAGAAAATGCTGGTAACCAGCATTTTCTCCTTTTCCCACAATGTTTCTACCATGTCAAAAAACTTAAAGTCCATTTGTACCGCTTTCAAATTTGTTGTCTGCAAATGGTTTCAATTTGGAAGGGGGCATAAAATTGTCCTTTGGGAAAGGGTTAATCTGTGCAATGTATCAATAGAAAAACCACATGATTGCCCATTCTTTGCTTACTTCTAGCAAAATCAAGTAATAACATGTATGCCTAGAGATGGCTGCTGCAGTATGACTGAAATAGTGGTACTAGTAATTGTGTCAGTGTTGGCTGTTTAACTCTTTACCACACAACAAAATTTTAGACTGTTCCAAATTAAAAGCATTTGCAGATGACAATTTAAATTTGACTCAAATGAGAGAATTTGTTTTTTATTGGGTAGAAAACATAGTGGGAAAAGGAGAAAATGCTGATTGCCAGCATTTTCTCCTTTTCCCACTATGTTTCAAAAGCCTTCTTTGTTAGAGTCGTTAAAATTTCAGATTGTATAGTAAAGAATTAAATCTTATGTCCCAGTTTCCTATGCTCTAAAACAGTTTAAGTCCCCTTATAGTGAGCTGCTTTTTAAGGTGTTTTGGCATAGATAAGGAACATGCATCTACCTCTTTCTACAATGTTTTCTTATGGAATAAAAAAAAGATAATTGAGTCATGCTCTTTGAAAAGGGGGTTTAAAGCATCTGTTAAAAAGTGTTAGGCCATGCAGACTGTGCAGGCTGATATTGGTAATTTTGTTTTTGCTATTTGTGAATTTTCTGCGTGTCAAAGGACCAGTCTACCTCATGATTCAGCTGATTTTTAGACAAAATGGATTTTATGGCTCTGTAGGGGTCCTGCGTGGCTCAGTGGTAAAGTATGGGACTCGCAACCTGGAGGCCCGGGGTTCGAGCCCCACCTGATCTGCAGGGTCTTTCTTGGATGTGTCTTTAGGCAAGACACTTCAGAGCCCTAGCCTAGTCCTGGTTAAACCCATTAATAAGTGAGCTGTTGCCGTAATATGACTCAAATAATGTTGAAAGCGGTGTAAAACACCATTCAGTCATGGCTCCATATTTATATGATGACTTGCCTGGTATAATGCATTGTGGAGATGCACTTAACCCCTTTTTGCCAGAGCATGGCTCATATTTGACGTATCTTGAATTCACTAGTATAGAAAGCAGTGGCAACCCTATACCAAACAATCGTGAGTTTTAATGATCCTAGTGACTAGAGTCTTTTGACCACATCGTGGGTAAAGGAGAAAATGCTGGTATTTTTAAAGTCTTTGAAATGGGAAATTGAAATGGTTACCAGCATTTTCTCCTTGTCCTCCATTGTTTTCAAAAGCCTTCTCCTTCAGAGTCATTAAAACTGGGGATTGTATGGCAAAGGGTAAATGAATTTGTGGGCAAGAAAGTACATGTGGCTCAACCAATAGGACTTGTCTTTGAAAGGGTACAAAATATTGTGGAGAAAGGGGTTAATGAGGGTTTCCACTTTTTCTTTCCTTTTCTCCATTATTTGCAAAATCCATAATTTTTGGGATTGTTATAACAGTTAATCAGTGCTCCAGAAAGAGGGAGTGATTTTGATTTCAAAATTGTAAATATTAATCACTCTCCACTAAACCCTATGTTATGGGTACTCATTAGAATCGTCTCATCAAGACGATTCTAATGAGTACCCACAACATAGGGTTTGGAAGAGAAATAATGGATTTAGAATACTATCACTCCTTTTTATCTGGATGTCTTAGTTGATCATTTGGTGAAGGGATATGCAGCTTTCTGATTTCTTCATCTAAGGTTCATGTAGTGGGTCCCTCTCTCTCTCTCTCTTTCTTTCTCTCTCTCCCCATCATTCCCCCCCCCCCCCACCCGACATCCCCCACCCCAATGAAGGTGATGATAATAAGCATTTATATCAATAAACTTTTACACTGTATATACAAATATGACGTGAGAATGAAATGTTCATAGCTGGAATATGAGAGTCATCCAATAAAAAGTAAGACTGTTTGAATCTAAAAAATGGATAAATGAATTTTGCATGTATGTGATCTGTAATGTTGTTGAACTGTTTTCAAAGCATTTTCATCTAGATTCGTCACAAATCTGGATTTCTTGATTTCTTCTTTCTGCTTTTCTGTTTTTCGATATTTTCAGATATAACTAATTGAGTATATTCTTCATACTCCTTTTGAATTCATTGCCTTACATAAAAACTGTCAAGTTGACGACTTTTAACCCTTTACCAAACAATCTTGACTTGTAAGGACCCCTTGGGAGAAATTTTTTGAAAACAATGTGGGAAAAGGAGAAAATGCTGGTTACCAGCATTTTCTCCTTTTCCCACAATGTTTTCTTCCCTATCAGAAAAAATAAGCTCATTTGTACCCATTTTTTAGCTCCACTGGCCAAAGGCCAGCGGGCTTATGTCATGGGCCGGTGTCCATCGTGCATGCGTGCGTCTGTCCGTCCGTCCGTGCGTTAACTTTTATTTCAAACATCTTCTTCTCTGAAACTACACATCCAATTTTCATGAAACTTCACAGAAATGATCCTGCCATTGTTCTCCTCAGAATTTCTTGAAAGAATTTGATTCCTTCAAAAACTCTGGTTGCCATGGCAACAAAACTGAAAAATATTGGAAATCTTTAAAAATCTTCATGTCTGAAACCATAAGGCATAGGGCTACCAAATTTGGCATGTAGCTTCATGTAGTAGACCTCTATCAAGTTTCTTCAAATTATAGCCCTGGGGTCAAAATTGGCTCTGCCCCAGGGGTCACAAGTTTTACATAGGCTTATATGGAGAAAACTTTAAAAATCTTCCTGTACCTAGCCATAAGGCCTAGAGCTACCAAATTTTGCATGTAGCTTTATCTAGTAGGCTTCTACCAAGCGGACCAAAATTTTAGCCCTGGGGTCAAAATTGGCCCCACCGCAGTGGTCACAAGTTTTACATGGGCTTACATAGTGACAACTTAAGAAATCTTCCTGTTTTGATTTTTTTTTTTGAAATTAGCCTTGCATCAGGGTTCTTATGTTTTACAGAGGTTTCATATGGACAAAACTTGAAAATCACCTTATTTATAACCATAGAGCATAGACTTGTATTATTTTGGCATGTGGCTTTATCTTGTGGACCTCTACCAGGGTTCAAGTAATTATAGCTCTGGGATCAAAAATGGCTTTGCCTTGCGGGTCTCAACTTTCACATGTGCTTTTACAGAGAAAACTTTGTAAGTCTTCATTTTGAAACCATTTGACTCAGAATTGAAATTTTTAGTATTTATGGTTTATATTTATAAGCCAGTGGAGCGATACAGGGCCATCATGGCCCTCTTGTAATTTGTTGTCTTTTTAGCTCACCTGAGCATGAAGTGCTAAGGTGAGGTATTGTGATCGGTCATTGTCCGGCGTCCATCTGTCCGTCCATCCGTCTGTCCATCTGTCCACAATTCCTTTAAACATCTTCTTCTCCTAAACCACTGGGCCAATCTTGATGAAACTTGGCAGGGATGTTCCTTGGGTGAAGCTCTACTAAAGTTGTTCAAGAGATTGAATTCCACCCATAACTGGTTGCCATGGTAACAGAAAGGAAAAAAATAGCAGAATCTTTGAAAATCTTCTTCTCTGATTCTAGAAGGGGTAGAGCTTTGATATTTGGTATGTAGCATCTCCTAGTGGACCTCTACCAAATTCGTTCATGTGATGCCCCTGGGGTCAAAACTGGCCCCACCCCGGGGGTCACAAGTTCGAACATAGGAACAAAGATGGAAAATTTTAAAATTCTTCTTCTCTGGAACTGGAAGGCGTGGAGCTTTGATATTTGGCATCTAGTATCTCCTAGTGGACCTCTACCAAGTTTGTTCATATGATGCCCCTGGTGTCAAAACTGGCCCCGCCCTTCGGGGTCACAAGTTCGAACATAGGAACAAAGAAGGAAAACTTCAAAATTCTTCTTCTCTGAAACTGGAAGGCATGGAGCTTTGATATTTGGCATCTAGCATCTCCTAGTGGACCTCTACCAAGTTTGTCCATATGATGCCCCTGGTGTCAAAACTGGCCCCGCCCCGGGGGTCACAAGTTCGAACATAGGAACAAAGATGGAAAACTTTGAAATTCTTCTTCTCTGAAACTGGAAGGCGTAGAGCTTTGATATTTGGCATTTAGCATCTCCTAGTGAACCTCTACCAAATTTGTTCATATGATCCCCCTGGGGTCAAAACTGGCCCTGCTGTGGGGGGGGGGGGTCACAAGTTCGAACATAGGAACAAAGAAGGAAAACTTTAAAATTCTTCTTCTCTGGAATTGGAAGGCATGGAGCTTTAATATTTGGCATCTAGCATCTCCTAGTGGGCCTCTACCAAGTTTGTTCATATGATGCCCCTGAGGTCAAAACTGGCCCTGCTCCGGGGGTCACAAGTTCTAACATATGAACAAAGAAGGAAAACTTTAAAATTCTTCTTCTGTAAAACTGGAAGGTGTAGAGCTTTGATATTTGGTATGTAGCATCTCCTTGTAGACCTCTACCAAATTTGTTCAAATGATGCTGCTGGGGTCAAAACTGGTCCTGCCCCAGGGGTCAGAAGTTCGAACAAAAGAACAAAGAAGGAAAATTTTAAAATTCTTCTTTTCTAAACCTGGAAGGCATAGGGCTTTGTTATTTGGTATGTAGTGAACCTGTTCTAAGTTTGTTAGCCCACCTGTGCACAACATGTTCAGTCAGTTCGAAATTGGGTCACCTGGGGTCATAAACTAGGTCACTAGGTCAAAATAATACCTTGTGGGCACTCTAGAGGCCACATTTATTGCTCAAATGACCTGAAATTTGGTCAGAATGTTTGTCTTGATAAAATCTCATATGAGTTCGAATTTGGGTCATTTGGGGTCTTAAATTAGGTCACTAGGTCAAATTAAAGAAATACCTTGCGTGCACTCTAGAGGCCACATTTATTGTTCAATTGATTTGAAAATTGGTTAAAATGTTTGTTTTTATGAAATCTAGCATGAGTTTAAAATTGGGTCACCTGGGGTCATAATCTAGGTCACTAGGTCAAATTAAAGAAATACTTGGAGGGCACTTCAGAGGCTACATTTTGTGCTTAATTGACTTGAAAATTGGTCAGAATTTTTGTCTTGATAACATCTCAGATGAGTCCGAATTTGGGTCAACTGGGATCATAAACTAGGTTACTAGGTCAAATTAAAGAAATACCTTGTGGGCACTGTAGAGGCCATATTTTTTGCTCAATTGACTTGAAGATTGTTCCAGAATGCTTGTTTTCATAAAATCTCTTGAAAAAATCTAGGATGAGTTTAAAATTGGGTCACCTGGGTTATAATCGAGGTCACTAGGTCAAATTAAAGAAATACCTTGTGGGCACTCTAGAGGCCATATTTTTTGCTCAATTGACTTGAAAATTGTTCAGAATGCTTGTTTTCATAAAATCTCATGAAAAAATCTAGGATGAGTTTAAAATTGGGTCACCTGGGTCATAATCGAGGTCACTAGGTCAAATTAAAGAAATACCTTGTGGTCACTCTTGAGGCCACATGTCTTGCTCAATTGACTTGAAAATTGGTCAGAATGTTTGTCTTGATAAAATACTGGATGAGTTTGAAATTAGGCCTAACATCATATTTATTTGGCATGTAGTACTTTCAATTATGACCCTGGAGTGAAATTTCGCCTATTGACTCAGGTGAGCGATCCAGGGCCATCATGGCCCTCTTGTTTGGATTTTGAAGATGCTGAAATATGTTGTTTGGAAAAGGGTTTAAATGTCCTTGCAGAGTATTGAAAATACATATGGAATAAGGTTTAACTCTTTACCAAACGACAAAATTTTAGACTGGTCCAAATTGAAAGCATTGCAGACGACAATTTAAATGTGTCTCAAATAATGGAATTTGTCTCTGATAGGGCAGAAAACATTTTGGGAAAAGGAGAAAATGCTGGTTACCAGCATTTTCTACTTTTCACACAATGTTTTCAAAAGGCTTCTTTCTCAGGGTCGTTAAAACTCAGGATTGTGTGGTAAAGAGTTAATACAGTAACACAAGTAAAACTTTGTGGTAAAAGGAGATATTGTTAATTGTAATTTCCTGTATAGCCAAAATGTTGTCCAACTTGGTCTGCTGCAAAACAGAGAAGTGAACAGTAGGAGGCAATATATATCCCTATTGGATGTCCAAATATGGAAGTGGAATGAATATTTATACATGTATTTGTTATCATTGTTACTGTCTTTATATGCCTGTTCATTTTGTTGATGTTGTTGTTTGAAACTTGGACATTTTTTAATGGGATAGTGAATAGTAGGTTGAGATTATTACAAAAGAAAGATGGAATTTGTGTCATTCATTGCTCATTTTAGTCAGTGAGTTATTTTCAGTGCTTCATTTGTATGTAAACATATAGAAATGTTTGCTTCTTTTTTCAAATTGTATGTTGCATGCAAGTTGAACTCAAAGCAATGGTAATATGCCTTTGTATAAAGAAAAATCATGGGGAAAGGAACAATTACCTGTAATTGTGACCTTTGCCCTTAGTGTTACTGAAACCATTGAATAAATTAGACAGTTGATATTTGTTTCCTTCATATTTTTTAGTGATCAATGAATGTCTTTCTTGTTACTGAAAATTTTATTAGAGTTAGCATATATTCCTTATAAGCACTCAGTTTGGCAGAAAAAAAGGACAGACAGTTTCAAGGCTATTTCAGCCAAAGTATCTTACAAAATATTGCACAGTGCAGTATAAAGATCTTGATCCATACTATATGCTTAACTCGTTACCAAACGGCAAAATTTATGACTGATCCAAATTGGAAGTATTTGCAGACGACAAATTCAATATGGCTGAAGTGATGGAATTTGTGTCTGAAAGAGTTGGAAACATTGTGGGAAAAGGAGAAAATGCTGGTGACCAGCATTTTCTCCTTTTCCCACAATCTTTTCAAAAGCCTTCTTTTTACAGGGTCGATAAAAGTTGGGATTGTGTGGTAAAGGGTTAATAAAGTTGAGTTTTGCATTGTAGGCCATTATTTGCCTCATAAGAATTTTTCTCTTTCTTTTCTTTTTTTTAAGTTTTGAAAATATTTTAGGAAAAGAAACAATGGCATGATATAAGCAATTGCTTACTTTCCCACAATGTTTTCCAATTGCAAGATTGTATAAACCTGTATTTGTACAGGAATGGGTTAGGTTTTATCTCATTGCCACATGACAAAAATGTAGACCTGTCCAAATTCAAAACATTTGCAAATGACCATTTAACTCTGTACCACACAATACCGACCTTTAACGACCCTGAGAGGGAAAGCGTTTGAAAACTTTGTGGGAAAAGGAGAAAATGCTGGGTACCAGCATTTTTTCCTTTTCCCACAATGTTTTCTACCCTTCCCAAAACAAATTATAATTTATCAGTCGCATGGATTTTGTCATCTGCAAACGCTTTCAGTTTGGACAATTTTTAAATTTTGTTGTTTGGTAAAGGGTTAAATGTGGCTTAAATGATGGAATATATCTTTGATAGGGTAGAAAACATTGTGGGAAAAGGAGAAAATGTCAGTTTTCAGCATTTTCTCCATTTCCCGCAATGTTTTTTTAAAGGCTTCTTCCCCAGGGTCGTTAAAACTCAGGATTTTGTGGTAATGGGTGAACTGGCACAGTTGATGATATTGATTGATTGATTGATTGATTGATTGATTGATTGATAATGTAACTTGGACTGCCAGATATTGATTGATGATGCAAACTGGCACAGTCATTATATTGATTGATGTTTAACTTTTTACCAGATGACAAAATTTTAGCCTTGTCCAAATTGAAAGCAGTTGCAGATGACAATTTCAATGTGGCTCAAATGGTGCAATTTTTCTATGATAGGATGGAAAACATTGTGGGAAAAGGAGAAAATGCTGGGTACCACCATGTCTTCAAAAGGCTTCTTCCCTAGGGTCGTTAAAATGTGGCATTGTGCGGTAAAGGGTTTAAGGTAAATTAGAAAAGTTCGGAATGAATGGCAATATAAAGAGGCAAGGTTCATATACAGATTACTGTTGTGCACTGAAACATGTCAGGTACTCTCCCATTGGTCTTTGATCTGTCTCATTGTATGGGTGATGGTTTTTTTTTTTTTTTAAATAGATCATTTTTTACAAAGTATTTTTTTTTCAGCTTCAACCCATCACTACATTAGTATAAATTAATATTACTGAAATAGATGGGCTTTGTAGAGCAATTTTGGATTTTTTTCCCAAAGCAAAATCCCTCCATACTCATTACACATTTTCTTATCATACACATGTGTGTGAGATGAGCATTGTGTGACACCATATGTTACATCATTTCATACTCCTCTCAGAGAAATGAATCGGGTTTCACTGATGACAATAACTGTGTGTGGTGTTGCACATTCTGATGAATAATTCATAAGATGTTGTTATTAGATAAAAGAATCTGACATTTGTTGGCTTTTGAGACACTTTTTATTAAACTCATGTACAAAAAATGTCATTATGCTCGCCATCGGCTCTCTTAGGAACATGTTTGTAGACTTGTTTAATAAAATTTTATCTCAAATGCCAAATTTTGTCAGATTCTATATTTCTCCCACTTTTTCATGTACGTATTTCAGATATAAATAACTAAAACTCAGTGCGGAAAAAGTTTTTTATTTTTCAAACCCTTATCATACATTATATTACCTTTTGTGCCCTTATAGTCAACATATTCTGTAAACATGGTTAGAAAAGGAGCAGCCGCTTGTTGCAAGCAATTGTTCCTTTTCTCACTATTTTTCTTTGTCATTGGGAAAAAAAATCATTTTCCTTCAAATATTATTCCTTTGTGTAACTTTCATAAGTTTTGTGTCTTACGATATTCTGTCTAGTAATGAGTTCATAAGTTGACCTGTGATTGATTTTTTTCTATTCCTGTTGCAGTTACATTTGAGCCATGCTCTGGCAAAAGGGGGCTTAATGCATCTCCGTGATCCATGATACCATCAAGCCATCACGTAATTATGGATCTTTAATAGCAATTTTTTTTGACAACCGACTTAATCATAAGGTGGACTGGTCCTTTGACATACAGAAAATTGACTAGTAGCGAAAAGTTTCAGCCCAGGTCAGCCTGCACGGAGTGCGCAGGCTGACTTGGGTTGATACTTTTTTGCAGATGCATTAAGCCCCCTTTTCACAGAGCATTACTTGTCTCTTTTTTTAAAACATGAACAATTGTAACCCTGAAATAGGACAATTTAAATCCAGAAAAAGAACCAAACATCGTGATTTACAAGCTGTTGTTTTTTCCCCTCAGAAAATTTCACAAGACAGACAGTTTCTTTTATCTATGATTTAACTAAATATATGATGATGTCTGATCTTGTATTACTTGTTCCGTTTAGCACAAATGTTACTTTTATTGAACCTAGTGCTCTTAGGCTGAAAAAATAGGATATAAGTGTGGTTCCACTGCCAGAGTGAATTCCAAAATTTATATTTTCACTAGTTTGAAGTGAAATTTGGTGCCCAGGAAGGATGTGTGTAGTTGGCTTTTATTTTAAAACAAACAATCGTAATTTTTGTGCTTGCCTAACTTAACTTCAACTCTTTATCAGACATCAATATTTTAGACTAATTTATATTGAAAGCAGTGCAGATGACAAATTAAGCATAACAGAAAATGATTGAATTTTTCTTATGTTAGATAGAAAACACAGAGGAAAATGGAGGAAATGAAACGCTGGTTACCAACAATCGCTACTTCTTTGCAAATGTTGCAGAAAGCTTTCTTTCTTAAAGTTGCTTAAAATACGGGATTCTTTGGTTAAGGATTAAGAGTGGTTTTGTAAATTTTCACTGAGAAATTAATATGATCCATTTAAAAGCATGTAAGAAATATTTATCCTTTTTTTTATATACAGACTTAACTCTTTACCAAACGACAAAATTTTAGACTGGTCCAAATTGAAAGCATTTGCAGACAACAAAATGAATGTGATTGAAAAATTGAAATTTGTTTTGGGAAGGGTAGAAAACGTGGGAAAATGAGAAAATGCTGGTTTTTTTAGCATTTTCTCCTTTTTCCACAATGTTTTCAAAAGGCTTCTTTCTCAGGGTGATTAAAAGTCGGGATTGTGTGGTAAAGGGTTAACTGTTTACCAAACAACAAAATTTTAGACCTGTCCAGATTGATAGCACTTACAGACTACAAATAAGATGTGGCTCAAATGGTTGGGTTTGTCTTTGAAAGTGTATCCTGGTTACCAGCACATTCTTCTTTTTCAAAAATGTTCTTAAAAGCAATATTCTTCAAAGTTGTTAACCCTCTACCACACAATGCCGAGTTTTAACGAGACCTTTTGAAAACATTGTCGGAAAAGGAGAAAATGCTGGTGACCAGCATTTTCTCCTTTTCCCACAATGTTTTCTTCTCAATTAGAGACCGAAAGCTCATCTGTACGAAAGCTGAATTTGTTGTCTGCAAATGTTTTGAAATTGGTCTAGTCTAAAATTTTGCTGTGTGGTAAAGGGTGAAAGGAGGGATTGTTCTGTAAGCTACAAAATATAATTTGTTGAAATATGGGAACAGATTGTAAGAGGGAGAATTAATCAATACAGGCTATTTGTATCTCCATCTGTTGCATTGCTTAATCGCTTCCCCCTCATTATCTCTTTACCGAACAATCACCATTAGTAACAACACTGAGGAAAAAAGTTCTTGGAGACAATGTAGGAAAAAGGAGTAATTTTTTCTACTTTTCCCATATTGTTTTTCTAGTTCTTGAAAGATAAATTTCATGTTTTGAGTTAGACTGAGTTAGTTGTCTGCAAATGCTTTCAGTTTGCACAAGGCTGCAATTTTATAGTCTGGTGAAGAGTTAATAACAAGTTTACTGCAGACGATTTCAGTTAATTCAGACAATTCATGTGAAATTAACCTTTTACAAAATAATCCTTTGTTTTGATAAACATATGGGAGAAAGCTTATTAACCCTTTACCAAACAGTCTTGAGTCTAAATAAGATTAAGGAAAAGGGCTTTTGAAAACATTTTGGGAAAAGGAGAAAATGCTGGTAAGCAGGATTATCTTTTTTTTCTCAATGATTGCTACCCATAAAAAAAATAAAACAGTTCTTGAGTCACATCTGTTTTGTCGTCTGCAAATGCTTTCAATTTGAACACATCTTAAAATTTTGTCGTTTGCTTAAGAGTGAAAATATGGTTTAAGGAGGAACAGTTGGTAATTAGCATTTTCTCCTTTACTCAGAATGTTTTCCACCCTTTCAGAGACAAATCTAATCAATTTAGACAATTTTGATTTGCACTTGCAAATGCTTGCAATATGGAAATGTTTAACTATTACTTTTATCCATTACCTCATGTGACAGATGTACTCATTGACCCTTTACCACACAATCACAGGTTTTAACAACTAGCCTTTTGAAAACCTTGTGGGAAAAGGAGAAAATGCTGGTTACCAGCATTTTTTCCTTTTCCCACAAGGTTTTCTACTTTTTCACAGACAAATACCACCGTTTCACCAAACTTTATTTGTCATCTGCAAATGCTTCCAATTTGGTCAAGTCTGAAATCTTGTTGTTTTGGTAAAGAGTTAACTTTTAGGCCAGCAGTTAACCTAGGACAACATCCGGGTAAAATATTTATAGTTAGCCTAACCTTTACCAAGCAATACGGAGCTTTTACGGCAGTGATTAAGAGGGCTTTTGAAAATGTTGAGAAAATGGAAAATAACCAGCATTTTCTCCTTTTCCCAGAATGTTTTCTACCATTATCAAGATAAATCTCAACGTTTGTGTCACGTTTATCATCTGCAAATGATTTCAGTTTGGACAGGTCTAGAAATTTGTGGTTTGCTAAAGTTAAACTATTTACCTCACTAAAAAAGTAGACTAGTCCAAATTTAGGTCATTTTCAGACAGCAAATTCAGTACAGCACAAGGAATGGAATTTGACTTTGTGAAGGCAAAAAAAACATTGTCACAATGACAAACATCGTCGCAGTCTTCCAAAAGAAATTTGCTGAGCTAGGGATTGAACCAGCAACCCCCTGTTCTCAAGTCCTGTACGCAACTGACTGAGCTACCAGGGCTTGACAGTCTATTATTGTGTAAATTTCATATAATGTGATAGTTTGTAAAAGATATAGTATGATAATTTATGTAAACATGTATGGTATGTTTAGGTTTTAGACATACATTGTATGTTTGTCTGTCTGCCAATCTGTACTTATGTATCTGAGTGATTATTGTACATTTTCCAGAAAAGTAACATTGTACACAGTTGATTAAGAATAAATATTTTGACGATCAGTAGATATACTTTGTGAATTTGTTATACCTGTGCAATTTTTTATAACTATATGAGCCTCTTTAACAGCAATGGTGGGCTTTGCAGCCTGTGTTAACCAAGATCAGATGGCACAAAATGTGCCATGTGATCTTTTGATCAACTTTGTCTACTTCGCTGAAACACCGTAGACTAATGCAACCATGAAATTGCAATTGTTTTGGTTGTCCATCTAGATTCTAGAAAATTTATGCTTGTTTTGTTTGGCAATCTAAAAGTTGATAATCACATAGAGAATCATCAACTTTGCCAGTCAGTTCAAGCCCATAGAGAATCACCAACTTTCCCAGTCAGTTCAAGCCCATAGAGAATCGTCAACTTTCCCATTCGGTTCAAGCCCATAGAGAATCAACTTTGCCAGTCAGTTCAAGCCCATAGAGATTCATCAACTTTACAAATCAGTTCAAGCCTGTAGAGAATGATCAACTTTCCCAGTCAGTACTATGTTCATGACTGTTGAGTTATCATTTAAACCTTCACCACACAATTAACTTTTTAAAGACCCTTAAGAAGAAGACTTTTGAAAACATTGTGGGAAAAGGAGAAAATGCTGGTAACCAGCATTTTCTCCTTTTCTCACAATGTTTTCTAACCTTGCGAATATGAATCTCTAATTTTTGAGACACATTTATTTTGTCGTCTGCAAATGCTTTCAACTTGGACAAGCCTAAAATTTTGTTGTTTGGTAAAGAGTTACAGCATTATTAAGTTTCCTTATCATTCCTGCCTTCCTGAGTAGCTCTGTGTTTAGCCTATTTGACTCGTGACCTAGTGGTTGCGAGTTCGATATCCAGTTGAGGCAAACTTTCTTTCCGGCGAATTTTCACCTCTCACCTCTAATGCATGTGAGAAAAGTAGTCCATGGCTTTGGAAATAAAGGTGTGTCAGTACTGGTATGAGAAAGCCAGGAAACACATGGGTACATCACTGATCGCCATGATATGACCTGAGCTGTTAAAATGGCGTTAAATTCCAAGACAAAATAAACCTAATCATTTTCTTATACTATGTACATGATTAATGATCACAAGGAGAATCATTAACTTTCCCAGTCTGTTTTATGTTCATATTTGGTAACTATGCCGTGAATCATCAACTTTCCGATCTGTTTTACGTTCATATTTGGTAACTATGCCGTGAATCATCAACTTTCCCAATCTGTTTTATGTTTATATTTGGTAACTACGCAGTGAATCATCAACTTTCCCAATCTGTTTTATGTTCATATTTGGTAACTAGGCAGTGAATCATCAACTTTCCCAATCTGTTTTATGTTCATATTTGGTAACTAGGCAGTGAATCATCAACTTTCCCAATCTGTTTTATGTTTATATTTGGTAACTATGCAGTGAATCATCAACTTTCCCAGTCTGTTTTATGTTTATATTTGGTAACTATGCAGTGAATCATCAACTTTCCCAGTCTGTTTTACGCTCATATTTGGTAACTATGCAGTGAATCACCAATTTTTCCCAGTCTGTTTTACGCTCATATTTGGTAACTATGCAGTGAATCATCAACTTTCCCAGTCTGTTTTATGCTCATATTTGGTAACTATGCAGTGAATCATCAACTTTCCTAATCTGTTTTATGCTCATATTTGGTAACTATGCAGTGAATCATCAACTTTCCCAATCTGTTTTATGTTCATATTAGGTAACTATGCCGTGAATCATCAACTTTCCCGGTCTGTTTCACGTTCATATTTGGTAACTAGGCAGTGAATCATCAACTTTCCCAGTCTGTTTTACGTTCATATTTGGTAACTATGCAGTGAATCATCAACTTTCCCAATCTGTTTTACGTTCATATTTGGTAACTATGCAGTGAATCATCAACTTTCCCAGTCTGTTTTATGCTCATATTTGGTAACTATGCAGTGAATCATCAACTTTCCCTATCCATTTGATGTTCATGTTACATGGCCACAAAGAGAAAGAACTCAATTTGTTCAATGTTCATGTTTAACTCGTTACCAAACGACAAAATTTTACATGGGTCCAAATTGAAAGTATTTGCAGAAGACAAATTAAATATTGCTCAAATGGTTAGATTTGTCTGTGATAGGATAGAAAATATTGTGGGAAAAGGAGAAAATGTTTTCAAAAGCGTTCTCTTTCGGGGTCGTTAAAACTCGGCATTGTGTGGTAAAGAGTTAATAACCACATAGAAAGTCACGAACCTTCCCAATCAGTTATATGTTCGTTATTAATACCCATGTAAAACATCAACAACTTTCCTTATCCATTCCATGATCATGGCCACATACCGTATGCTCATGTTTAATTACTACATAGAGAAACAACAACTTTCACAATTCCGCGCCTTGTTGTTTAATTACCACATGGAGAATCACTAATTTTCCCAATCTGTTTTATTAGCACCACTGGCTGAAGGCCATCGAGCTTATATCATGGCCCTGTGTCCGTCATGCGTCCGTCCATCCATACTCTGCTTGTGCGTGTGTGCATTAACTTTTATTTCAAACATCTTTTCTGAAACTACCAATCCAATTTTGACAAAACTTCTCAGAAGTGATCCTGTCGTGGACCTCTTCAGAATTTCTTCAAAGAATTTGATTCCATTAAAAACTCTGGTTGCCTAGGGCTGCAAAATGTGGCATGTAGCTTCACCTAGTAGACATGTACCAAAATGCTTCAAATTACGGCCCTAGGGTCAAAATTGGTTACGCCAAGTTTGCAAAAGTTTTGCATGGGCTTATATAGTGAATCTCCTTGTTCCTAACCATAAAGCATAGGGCTACCAAATTTGGCATGTAGCTTTATGATGAAATTATCTAGTGGACCCCTACTAGTATTTTTCACAATTTAGCCCTTGGTTCAAAATTTGCCCTGTCCAAGGGGTCACAAGTTTTGCATGGGCTTATGTAGTGAAAACTTAAAAAATCTTGTTCCTAACTGTATGGCCTAGGACTACAAAATTTGGCATGCAGGTTCATCTAGTAGACCACTACCAGGAGTGTCCCAATTATAGCCCCTGGGTTAAAACTGGCCCTCCCCAAGTTTTACTGAAAACAAAAGAAGTCTTCTGGTACCTAACCGTAAGGTCTAGGTCTATCAAAGTTTGCATGTAGCTTCACCAGGTGGATCTATGGCATGATTGTTAAAACTGTGTCTCTAGACGTCAGTCCTGGGACCAAGACGTTTTTCAAAGGCTTGTATAGTGAAAACACAAAAAGTCTTCGTATAGTAGTTGAAGTCGATATGACTTTAAAAGCTAATATACTGAACAAGAGAAATAAGCCTTGTTCACTCATAACAGATACAATTTGTTACAATTTACCTTTCTTGATTGTCAAGCTGCACTAGTACATGATCGGTATTGGTTATTCAAGTTTTTTCGGTGAAAAATGTTCAAGTTTCAGTTAAAGTTATTTATTTTGATGGTAATTGTTACGCTCAGATGAATTGAACTTTTAATATGAAGAAAGGTGTCTATCATTCAGTTTTTTGTTGAACTTACCCATGGCTGTCTTACTTACCTCATAAAGAATCAACAACGTCCCGTGAACTGCTCTATCTGTCTTTTGAGCAGTTGTGGAAAAGTCCTTGAAAGAATAATTTTTAAACATGTATATAATTTCCTAAATACAAATAAGCTACTGTATAAATATCAATCTGGTTTTTTACCAAAACATTCAACCACCTACCAGCTTATAGATATATATCACCATATATGTCAAGCCATGGATCATGGTCAATTTTCTTGTATTGTTTTTTGTGATATATCTAAAGCATTTGATAGAGTATGGCACAGTGGTCTCCTATTCAAACTCCGAGAGCACGGCTTTAGTGACAGCCTCTTGACTTGGTTTAATAGTTATCCGAGAAATAGAAAACAGAAAGTTGTGATTCAATCAGCTGAATCACACTATCTACCTTTAAGTGCTGGGGTACCTCAGGGTTCGGTTTTAGGACCATTATTATTTCTTATTTATGTAAATGACATTACAGACTCTTTACTAAGTCTTACTAGATTGTATGCCGACGACAGTTCCCTGTACTACTCGGCAACTTCTTTAAAAGACATAGAAGGTATAATTAATCAGGATCTGAAATCTGTATCGTCATGGGCAAAGCAATGGTTAGTAGATTTTAATCCAAATAAAACTGAGGCAGTCATTTTTTCAAATAAAAAAGATTTCGATGTACCACGATTACTTTTCGGAAATACACCAATAAAGGTTGTTGATCATCACAAACATTTGGGAATTACTTTAAGTAGCACCGGTCAATGGAGCAATCATATAAATGACATTTTAGAATCAGCATCGAAAATTCTGCAAATTATGCGCAGACTTCAATTTACTCTTACAAGGACTGCATTAAACCAAATATACTTGTCGTACGTCCGACCAATTTTAGAGTACTCTTCTATAGTGTGGGATGGATGTTCTGTCTTCTCCTCCAACTCAATTGAAAAACTACAAAATGAAGCAGCCCGTATTGTAACAGGCCTTACAAGATCAGTATCTCTTGAAAATCTATACAAAGAGTGTGGGTGGGAGGCATTATCATTGAGACGGAAAAATTCGAAATTATGTTTTATGTATAAAGTATCAAATGGTCTCGTCCCACAATTCATAGAGGAACTAATACCCCCACTAGTTGGTAACAGGTCGCAGTATCAATTACGTAATAGCCAGAATTATGAACATGTACAAGCAAGAACGCGACTGTTTCAAAAGTCTTGTATACCTTCTTCCATACCGATATGGAATGACCTCGAACAAGATGTCAAAAATATCACGACATTTAATTCTTTTAAATCAAAACTCATTAGTATGACTAAACCCAAAAGAATACCCAATTTATATTTTTTCGGAAGCCGACATCTGTCGATAATTCATGCTTGAATAAGGAACAATTGCAGTAATTTAAACAATGACCTGTTTTTAAATCATCTAAAATCAGACCCAATATGTGCTTGTGGAACTGGTGCTGAAGATGCGGAACACTTTTTTTTTAAATGCAATAGAAATTCGGATAAAAGAACCATTCTTTTTCAATCGACAATAGCATTTCACCCTTTAAACACTAACAAATTGTTATTTGGCGATGAACATTTAAATTACAACGATAACTGTTTGCTATTTGCATCAGTTCAGTTATTTATTCAACAACCCGGCCGCTTTACGTAATTTCGATTTCATCCCAATTGCACGCGTAGATCCCAGAGCATCTCAATCGAGTATTTACCTATCCTCTCTCACTCCTGCTTTTCGCATGTAACTTGATTTTCATCTTTGTCTTGTATGTTCATTACTGAAATTTCCTTTCTTCTTTTTTTTCTCCCATTTTCATCCCTCTATTTTTTTCTCTTATATCCAGTTACCTTTTTTTGTTTCCCTAGTTTGTTGTTTTTTTGCTTGTTGCCATAGAAAGATTACTTTGTTCTTTTCATTGTAGGGGACGGACCGATTCTAAGTTGGTAGAACTTGTGGTCCAACCCCATTTCATTCATTGAATAAAATATGTTTAAACTAACTGCTCTATGTTTATTTTTAATTACTACATAGAGAAACTTTTCCTACCTGTTTTATGTTTATGTTTAATAACCACTTAGAGAATCATTTTCTCTCTCAATCTGTCCTGTGATCATGTTTATGAACATAATCAACTTTCCCAATCTGTTCTATGTTCATATAATGACCACATAATAGAATCAACAAGGTGCCCAGACTGTTTCATGTTCATGTTTGATTCCCTTTGGCAAATTCTTTTCAATGCTATGCACTGAAGGGCTGTGAAAAGTCTTGGAATTGTGTTTAGGCAAGGCACTGTAGACCCTAGAAACTCAAGTCTAGTACTGAATCGTGCTCTGTGAAAAGGGGACTTACTGCATCTGCAAAAAATATCGACCCAGGTCAGCCTGCGCAGTCTGCGCAGGCTGACCTGGACCGAAACTTTTTGCTATTGGTTAATTCTATGTATGTCAAAGGACCAGAATACCTTTGTGATTCAGTCGGTTGTTTGATTATCTGGATTTCATGGAGCCGTACACGTGTGGTGACTTGCTGGTTTTCATGCATCACGGAGATGCATCAAGCCCCTTTTTGACAGAACTTGGCTCATTTAATCCTTAAGCTGCAAAATGCGACTCGCTGACCTTTTGCAGACTGTGTAGATCAGGATCAGACAGCACAGAACGTGCAGCCTGATCTTGATCTGCAGTGTCCGATATGGGGATATTTTTCTCAAAAAAATAAGTTTCAAATAACATTTTTCGGTTGTTTACTATCGCCTTGAAAGTTTTATTTTATTTATTTAGCAGGATAAGGGTTTAATACATAAACGAGCTTTTTGTGGTGATGTTACCGAAACTGTTGAAATCCGCGTAGTACATAGATTATCTAATTAACATTTATAATATGACCTACGGTGTGGGAGTGTCGAAAACCCATTCAGTATTTTGCGTATGACATGGACCAATAATAAACTAGTGTAATAACTATGCAAATGAGCCGAATTGTATTTATACGCGCTGTCAAAAATAAAAACAAAAACAATGGCGTCGAACGACATATCTATCAACGAAACGGTTCAAATCGATGGACAAGGCTACGGAATCGTTACTGAGGTGGTATTTCGGGGTTTTTCTACGTTTTACATGGTACGGCTCCTAGACAGTTCGTTTGAAGTAGAACTGGAGCGAGAGAGATTGACTGTCGTAGATGGGAGTACCGAAATGTACCAGACGACAAATCAAGGGTCAAGATATCCTGCCATAAAAATATAGCCTCCATCAATAACTACAGCCACATGAATGATCACCAACATAGACAAATATCACAAATCCTACACTCCAATTCCAACGAAAAACGCCAAATATCCTGTTCCTTCATGTCAACACACCGTTGCTATTGTCACAAGTGATTCCAAGTGTGATGTTCATGTATCTGGTGGTTTTCAAAACATCTTCAACGCCCCAATATATGGAGGAACATTTAATATTAACGTTCACCAAGATGCTTCCCATAAGGAAACTTCTTCACCAAAAAAAGAGGCGTTTAAGATGCATTGATAGTGACAGTCACTAACTATTACGCAGTTCAAAACTCCATATGCATTTCTACCTATAGTGACGTCATGACCTTGGTCTGCATATGGTACTTTTTGACGTTGAAGAGTTATTGATTTCTATTTGCAAATATTTCAATGTTTCTAATATTTAGAGGAAAATTATTAATTTGTTAAAAAACAACCCACAATTGTCAGACTTAATCTTGAAATCAAAAGAAAAACATGGAACTACTTTTTTACATTTTTTTAAACAGTGGTTAGGTTCTATTGCGTCATTCTTTTGGCATTCCTATATAGGTCAGGAAGGCCAGACAATTTGAATTTTGTGGTTTTCTCGGAAAGATTCTTGTCATATTATAAATAGAATCTTACATTCATGTTCATGAAATACCAAATTTATTAAACTCGTCATCTAAATACAGATAAAAACTCGGCAAAGCCTCGTTTTTATCTGTATTTAGATGACTCGTTTAATAAATTTGGTATTTCATGACCATTCATATAAGATCCTCTATTTACCAGCTGACAAAATATTAGACCTGTCCTAATAAAAGCATTTTCAGACCATAATTTAAATGTGGTTCAGATAGTGGAATTTGCCATAGAAAGGGAAGAAAGCATTGCGGAAATAGCGTAAAATTCTGGTTACCAGCACTATTTCCCTTTCCTAAACTACAATACTCTTCAAAGCCGTCTTTTGTTGAACACTACACTATTTCGTAAAAGGTGAAATGGTTTGGCTTGAATTGGAGTTTAACGCCATCTTAACAGCTCAGGTCATATCATAGCGGTCAGTGACACACCCACGTGTTTTCTGCCTTTCTCACACCAGCACTGACACAACTTTCTTTCCAAAGCCACTTGCTACTTTTCTCACATGCATCAAAGGTGAGAGGCGAAAAATGTCTAGAAAGTAAGTTTGCCTCAACCGGGTATCGAACTGACAACCACCAGGTCACGAGTCAGATACGCTAACCGCTGAGCTACCCGAGCGGGCTGGTAAAGGGTGAAGAGTTTAAAACTAATGCTGCAACTGTAAAAAGGAAAAGAGAAACAGGTAGGCGTACATATACATTTGAGCCACGCTCTGACAAAAGGATGCTTAATGCATCTCCGTGATGCATTGTACCAATCAAGCCTTCACATAATTATGGATCCACAATAGCCACTTTTTAGCTCACCTGAGCAGGAAGTGCTCAAGGTGAGCTTTTGTGATGGTGCTGTGTCCTGCGTCCGTCGTGCGTCGTCCGTCTAGAGACCACATTTTCAGTCAGATAATCATGAAACTTGGTCACAATGTTTGTCTTGATAAAATCTTGGACAACTTCGAACTTGGGTCACAAGTTGGGTCACTGGGCTTAATCTTAGAAAAAGCTTGTGTGCACTCTAGAGGCTACATTTTCAGCCTGATGCTCTTGAAACTTTGTCAGAATAGTTGTCTTGATAAAATCATGGACAAGTCCGAAATTGGGTCATGTCGGGTAAAAAAGTAGGTCACTGGGCCAAATCTTAGAAAAACCTTGTATGCACTCTAGCGGCCACATTTTCGGCCTGATACTCATGAAAGTAGGTTAAATTATTTGTCTTGACGATATCTTGGGCAAGTTTTAAATTGGATCATGTTGGGTCAAAAAGTAGGTCACTGGGCCAAATCTTAGAAAGACCTGGTATGCACTCTAGAGGCCACATTTTAAGCCTGATCCTCATGAAACTAGGTAAGATTATTTGTCCAAATGTTATCTTAAACAAGTTTAGAATTGGGTCATTTCGGGTCAAGAAGTAGGTCACTGGAACAACTTTTAGAAAAACCTTGTGTGCACTATAGAGGCCATCTTTTCTGCCAGTTACATGTACTTACTAAACTTGGTCAGAATGCTTTTCTTGATGACATCTTCGACATGATTGAAGATGGGTCATGTCGGGTCATAAAGTATGTCACTGAGCCAGATCTAAGAAAAGCTTTGTGTACACCCTAGAGGCCACAGTTTCAGCCTGATACTCTTGAAACTTGGGCAGAACGCCTGTCTTTATTATATCTTGGACAAGTTCAACATTGGGTTACATTGGGTCAAAAGTAGGTCACTGGTCCAAATCCTAGATAAACATTGTGTGCAACGTAGAGGCCATATTTTCAGCCTGATTCTCGTGAAACTTGGTCAGAATATTTGCCTTGATGATATCTTAGACAAATCGGAAATTTTGCCATGTCAGGTCCAAAAGTAAGTCACTTACACTCATGTGTTTTACATCATTAAAACCAGGATCTCATCAGCTTTATCAACTCTAGATGACTTTACTCAGGTGAGCGCTTTAGGGCCAATGGCCCTCTTAATTAACAACCGACTGAATCATGGGGTAGACTGGCCATTGGGCATTCAGAAAATTGACCAATAATGAAAACTTTCGGCCCTGGTCAGCCTGCGCGGACTGCGAAGGCTGACCTGTGTCGATAATTTTTTTCCCTAGATGCATTAAGCACCCTTTTCACAGAGCATGATTCACTTTATTTCACTGTCTGAAGAAAATCTTGAAAAAATTCTTGCTTAAGAAAAAATACCTCACCTGGCCACTGTCGCCTGGACTCTATATATAGTGGCAGGTGGCCGCTGCTCTCTTTAAATGGTCGAAAACCGTAGTTTTCCATGAAAGCTATTATTTCGATTCCAGATTGTCGATTCTTGTGCCAGTTGTATTCCATCAAGACAACTCTAACGTCAATGGTTTGGAAGAAAGCTTTCCCACCCAGTAACGCATTCATTTCTTGAGTTTCTATGTCCATTTTGATAATTGTTGGTTTGTCAATGAAGAATTCAAGCAAGTCATCTAGTTTGATGGTGTTTACGCTTTCCTGAAGATATTCTTGTGTTGATGGCTCAAACTTGATGGCGGTGCCTCCAACATTTCCGGGATATTTCTGAAGGCTGACCGTCGTATAATTCGATGTTACTGCGTTCCATACCAAGGTCACATTCTGTGCAAGGTTACCAAGATGAAGCGATTTGGACAGAAGTTCAAGGTTATTTAGCAACGGGTCAACAGCAACCACGTGGGCATGCGATTTGGCGGCTGCCAGTGTGAATGCGCCAATATTGCAACCTAAATCAAGCAGCATGGCATCCTTATAAACCTTTAACAATCTAACTATATTTGATAGTAAAAGACCTTCCCATAGTCCATTCTTTCTAATATTCATAGATATATACCGGTCTACCGTGTTGTTGTAGATACAAATAGGCGTCACCAAGTCTAACGTATTTAAATTGACACAGTCGCCTGGTCCCTCAAGGTCACTGGTACGCCTCTTTAGAGTTCGCACACATTCACCATGACTCCGTAGCTCTGATAATGGCGTCAGCCTTGTAACGCAAGGTTGCCGGTCAAAATCGAAAAGCGGTGGAATTATTCTTTTGCCATTCGGGTAAAAACCCTGTCTTCGAATTTCCAGGAAAAGAGAATCAAGTCTGGTACATAAGACAGGATTGCCAGTGCATACCTGTTTTAAAAAGGACATATTTTCTTCATGTTTCAACATTAGATTTGATTCCTTGACCGTAAATCCACTGTACGTGCCCCTTAACACCAAGGCAGTCACAACTATCCATGTTATCATTAATACGAAGTTCTTCATTTTCCTTCTGAAGAACATCGCGTGTTCGAACTATTGAGGTTTCACGATATGCCTGTACATAAACAGATTTCTATGCATTGTTTTAATTATATTATTGATCCGCACATCCTTATTAATTAACTCTTTACCACATGACAGAAATTACAACCGTCCAAACTGAAAGCATTTGCAGACGACAATTTCAGTGTGGCTCAAATGATGGGATTTTTTGTTTGATAGGGTAGAAAACATTGTGGGAAAAGGAGAAAATGCTGGTTACCAGCATTTTCTCCTTTTCCCACAATGTTTTCAAACAGCTTTTACTTCAGGTTCGTTAAAAGTCGGGATTGTGTGGTAAAGGGCTAAATCTTTACCACAGAATCCCGACTTTTAACGACCCCGAGAAAGAAAGCTCTGGAAAACATTATGGGAAAGGGAGAAAATACTGGTAAGCATTTTCTCCTTTTCCCACAATGTATTCTACCCTTTCAAAAACAAATTTCAATTTTTGAGTCACATTTAATTTGTCGTCTGCATGTGCTTTCAATTTGGAATATTCTAAAATTTTGTCGTTTGGTAAAGACTTAAACCAGTCTTTAGATCTACATATACAGATCAATTTTATGTCTTGGGACAAACTTTAAAGACAGTAACCCTTAACCAGATAAATAAGTGAAATGAAACTTTCAAACAAACAGTATAACAACAAAATTTACTATTTCAGAGATGGGGGGGGGGGGGGGGGGGGAAGAGAGACTGTCTCCTTATAGGATAGTTTAGATCACTTTCTGTGCAGTCTGATCTTGATCTTCATTGTCCGCAAAAACCCACTGAGTCGCGCTTTTTTAACGACCCTATGGGAAGAAGCCTTTTGAAAACATTGTGGAAAAGGAGAAAATGCTGGTAACCAGCATTTTCTCCTTTCCCCACAATGTTTTCTACCTTTCCCAAACAAATTTAAGTTTTTGAGTCACGTTTATTTTGTCGTTTGCAAATGCTTTCAATTTGGAAACGTCCAGAATGTTGTTTGGTAAAGAGTTAAGGGTTAACTCTACCAAATGACAAAATCTTCGACATATCCATATTGAATGTCTTTGCATAAGGTGGACAAATTTAGTATAGCTTCAATCATTGGATTGGCTTTTAGAGGGGGTGGACAGCATTACGGGAAAAGGAGAAAATACTGGTGATGAGCACTGCTTTCATTTGTCAGGATCTTCTCAGAGGCCTTCTTCCTTTGGGTTGTGAAACCATGGAATCGTTTGGTAAAGAGTTAATTCAGTTCTATGACAAAGTGTTTTGAAGACCAAAATCACTCAATGGAACAATGGTTTCTTTTCATCGGCTAGCCTTGTGGGTAAAAAGTCTTTTTAACTATTAAGAAATTTTCTGTTAAAAATTGAATCGTCTTTCACAAGTTTAGTTGCCTTTTGCAGTCGGCGTAGATCAAGATAAAGTGTCCAACCTGATCTTTGATCTAGACAATATGATCTTTGATCTATACTTTTGCCATGCTGAGACTCCCTAGAAAAAGTAACGTTAAAAATAATAGTATTTGGATCTTTATTTGGGCTGAAAACGCGCACTGAATTCATTCGTTGCTCTAGGGTTCAGATTTTAAAGGCCTTTTCATACGCATCACCTCGTACACTTTATACAACTCTAATAATCTTATTTTGATATTCATTTTTGAATTTTGCGAAGACCAGCTGTTGTAAAATAGACTTGACACTCTACCAGGTGACAAAATTTTTAGACTTTTCCAAAATCAAAGTATTTGCAGGTGATAAATAAGGCTCAAACTATGGGATTTGTTATTGCAAGGGTAAAAAAATATTGTGGGAAAAGAAGAAAATCCTGGCACCAGGATTTTCTTCTTTTCCCTCAATGTTTCCAAAAGACATTTTCGTAGGGATCGTTTAAACACAGAATAGTGTGGTAAAGGGTTAAAAATTACGATAAAACCGAAATGAGCCATACTCTGACAAAAGGGGTTAATTGATGCATCTCCGTGATGCATTACACCTATCAAGCTATCACATAATAGCTATCAAGCTATCACATAATTATGGATTCTTAATAGCCACTTTTTCTAACAACCGACTTCATCGTGAGGTAAACTGGTCGTTAGACATACTGAAAACTGACCAATAGCGAAAAGTTTCGGCCTAGGTCAGCCTGCGAAAACTGCACAGGCTGATCTGAGTCGATACTTTTCGCAAAATGTGTTAAGCCCCCTTTTCAGAGAGCATGGCTCATTAATAAATCGAAGAAATGCATTTTTCAAATATTGCAAAAATACCCATACTTTTTGCCTTTCAGGTCCTTTATCTCAACAATCTCGTGTTTTATCGACACTTAACAACCAGCATTTTCTCCTTTTTTCCCACGATGTTTTACTCTCTGGTACTAAATCCATTACCCTAAGTCCATCCTGCCACATTAGAGTTGTCCGAGATTTATAACCATTGGGACCAGTCTAAAATTTTGTCGTTTGGTGAAGAGTCAAGGAATTTTGACTCTTTACCACACAATCCCGACTCATTAACGACCCTAAGAAAGAAGCCTTTTGAAAACATTGTGGGAAAAGGAGGAAATACTGGTAACCAGCATTTTCTCCTTTTCAGACAATGTTTTCTACCCTTCCCAACACAAATTTCAATTTTTTCAGTTCCATTTATTTTGTCGCCTGCAAAAGCTTTCAATCTGGACTGGTCTAAAATTTTGTCGTTTGGTAAAGAGTTAAAGTTGTTGTCCATGATTTATAACCATTGGGAGCAGTCTATGATTTTGTCGCTTGGTAAAGGGTTAAGGGTTTCAATCTGTTTTCTGGCCTTCACATTGTAGTTCACAGATGAGATAATGATAAACAAACATGGCTGTGTTTTTGAGTGTTTTTCTCTATACGATAAACTAGTTTTAACTATAAACTCATTACCTCTTACAGACAACAGTTTAAGTCCAGCAGCAGACGGCCGTTGAAAACATTGTGGTTACGGAAATTTTTTAGGAGCATTTTCTCATTTTGCCTTTATGTTTTCCCCTTAATTCATTTATCTCTTTACCAAACAACAAATTTTTAGACTAGTCCAAATTGAAAGCATTTGCAGACGACAAAATAGATGCAACTCAAAAAGTTGGTTTTGGGAAGGCTAGAAAACATTGTGGGAAAAGGAGAAAATTCTGGTTCCCAAAAGGCTTCTTTCTTAGGGTCGTTAAAAGATTGTGTGGTAAAGACTTAATTTCTTCAATTAATACTGATTATTTATACTTTTACGAAGATATTTTAAAAGTCGTCTAACGTTTTTCTTTTTTCAAAGGGGTAATGAATCAAAGTCCAACTTTCTTTGCCGTGTACTATCGGCATATTCCGCAGCTGATAGTTAGAACCGATTGCTTTCGGTATGTTCCGTACACATGGTCTGAAGTACTCACGATCATATACGGAATGGTGCGAGAGATGTCGTCGAATGAGAAGTAACTCACGAGCACACTACCGATTTCATTACACCATTGATACCCTTCAGAGTCAGTTATTTTAGTCAGAGAGGACATTATTACACAAAATGGCCGATACCAACCTCTCTGCTGTCTTGTTTAAAAAGCAGGATTTACGATTGGTAGGTTCCTCTCATTTCATTGGTGTCTATTGATGCTCATAGCTGTTTTAACATATTTCCACCTGCAGGCGTTTTTTTCCCTCATGCTTCAGACTGCAGTCGAAAACATTGTGATAAAGGGACGTACAAGATGTCTTTTTGTCATTTTAAGCTCCACTGGCCGAAGGCCAGCGGGCTTATGTCATGGCCCTGTGTTCGTCGTGCGTGCGTGCGCTAACTTTTATTTCAGACATCTTCTTCTCTGAAACTGCCCATCGGATTTTAACGAAACTTCACAGAAATGATCCTTCCATGGCCCTCTTCAGAAACTCTTCAAAGAATTTGATTCCTATAAAAAACTGTGGTTGCCATGGCAACAAAACTGAAAAATATTGAAAATCTTTAAAAATCTTCTTGTCCGAAACCATAAGGCCTAGGGTTACCAAAGTTAGGCATGTACCTTCATCTAATAGACCTCTACAAAAATTCTTTTTTCTTGTGACCCCCCCCCCCCGGGGGGGGGGGGTCACAAGTTTTACATGGGCTTATATGGGGTAAAAAATTAAAAATCTTCTCCTTCTAAACCATATGGCCTAGGGCTACCAAAATTAGCATGTAATTTCGTCTGATGGACCTTTACTTAGATTTTTCAAATTATAGCCGTGGGGCCCGTCCTGGAGGTCACATGTTTTACATGGGCTTATACAGGGAAAACTTTGAAAATATTCTGGTTCTAAATCATATGGCCTAGGGCTACCAAAATTGGCATGTAGCTCCATCTAATAGACCTCTACCTAGATTCTTCAAATTATAGCCCTGGGGCCAAAACTGGCCCAACCCCGAGGGTCACAAGTTTTACATTGGCTTATACCGGGAAAACTTTGAAAATATTCTGGTTCTAAACCATGTGGCCTAGAGCTGTTAAATTTGGTATGAAGCTTCACCTAACTGACCTCTACTGAGATTCTACAAATTATAGCCCTTGGTCAAAATTGGCCATGCCCCAGGGGTCACAAGTTTTACAAGGACTTTTATGGTGAAAACCTTAAAAATCTTCTTGTTCTTAGTTGTGAAACCTAGGGCTACCAAATTTGGCATAAAGCTTCATCTAGTGGATGTCTTCTGAATTTGTTCAAAATTTAGCCATTGTTCAAATTGAATTAAACCCCTCGTGGTTTATTAAGAAAACTGAAAATCTTATTTATAACCGCACAGCTTAGTCCTATTTTACTTGGTATGTGGTTACATCTTGTTGATTCAATTAATTATAGCTCATAGTTATAGCTTGAAATCATAATCATAGGTAAAAAATGGACTCGCCCTGGGGTCACAATTTTCACATGGGCTTTTATATAGAAACTTTATCAGTCTTCTTGTTAGAAGCCTTCAGGTCTTGAGTTGTAATGTTTGGTGTGTATGGTTTGTACATAGTAGCCAGCGGAGCGATACAGGGCCATCATGGCCCTCTTGTTTTCATAATGATGACCTGAATACCTGATTTAATATCATAACCATCATCAAGATATTAACTTTTCACCAAACGCCAAATTCAAGACTTGTCAAAATTGAAAGCATTTGCAGAGGACAAATCATATGCAGCTCAAATGATGAATTTTGTCTTCGGAAGCCCAGAAAACATTGTTGAAAAAGGAGATAATGCTGGTCAAAATTAACGAAAATATATATTTATGTCGAGTCCATTTATTAGGCAGCGAATGAGTTAACGAACTGTTCTAAATTCAAGTCTAAATTCAAGTAGCTCAGTCGGTAATATACAGGGCTTGAAATCTGGAGGGGGGGGGGGGGGGGGAGGTACTGGTTCGAATCAGTTCGGTCAATATCATTCCAAAGATAGATCAAAGCGATCAAAGCGCTGCTGAGGTGGGGTGAGTTTAATCCGATCTCAAATTGAAATCTAACTGTTGTAACAAATAATAAGCACATAGTGCTGCTAGAAAGAATTGAGTAAAAGCAAGCAGAAATTTAAAGAGCTGAGAGGTATCTCTCCTATAAATCTCAGAGCAAACTAACAAATTTCTCTTTGGGGGGGGGGGGGTCAATAGAATGTCAAAATGTCAAAATGAAACGTGAGAAGTATTATTAAGCAATATCAAGGCAAATAAAGCAACCCTTTTCCAAGAAATTACCACAAGAGTTCTCATGATGCTTTTAAGCTTTTCATGGCACTTGTTGACGCTTCTTGACGCTATAGATGGAACTGATACATAAATGCGTATATCTACGCGTGACTCATTCTAACACTCTTTTTTTTTTTTATAAATTGTGTTATGATAATGGTGTATTTGTTTACATATTTATCGTCCAAGTCGTGTATGTTTCCCTGTTGTTAACGCTTTAGTCATGCCCTGATGCCAAAGTGAATGAAATGCTTTCTTAGTAGTACTTACTATTTTTACAGGTAATGATTCTGCAATGTTAGCTATCCCGGGATCAGATTTTTTGGGTTTAATTTCCCACATGGCAAATCTGAGCTGGGATGCTTCGCACCCCATCCCAATGATACTCATTGCGACAGGAGTCATTCCTCTTACCATTGAACATTGCTTTGACGATGTATATGTGGGATAGCAAACAATGGCTTGGACAGGATATTGTTCGGAGTACTGAAATAGTGTCGAAATTGGTGATAAACACCTTACAAAACACGAACCAAGCTAGATTCAGTTCTGATCCAAAATTCTAAGGTTAGCCACCATCTTACAGCAGATCACTTTTGAAACTATCTAGGCTTATCAGCAGTAACTTATCACAATGTTAAAATTTGTTTTCATCTGTTAACCTTTAACCCTTCACCTTTGAGTCTAGCTCTGGTTAAAGGGGGATTAATGCATCTCCGCAATGCATTATGCCAAACAAGTTATGATATAATTATAGATCCATATAAAACATTTTGTCTAGCAACCGATTTGATCATGAGGTGGACTGGTCCTTTGACATGCAGAAAATTGACCGATAGCGACAAAGTTTCGGCCCGGTCAGCCTGCGCGGACTGCGCAGGCTGACCTGATCGATACTTTTCGCAGATGCATTAGGCGCCCTTTTCACAGAACATGGCTTATTTAGATTTGTCCAAAGTTGAAGGACTGCAGCAAATATCGCAGTAGTAAAGGAGGGTAGCTCCGGGACAGTGTCCCGGTGCTACCCTCCCTGAGTCCCCCTACAACCCTCCCGGGTCCTCCTACAACCCGCCATGGCGGGTTGTAGGAGGACACGGGAGGGATTCGGAGTCCAAAAAATCGTCATTTACCCTTATCTCTCCCTTAACCCTTCTAAAACCCTTTTGTTTTGTTCTAAAACCCTTATACTTTCTTCTAAAACCCTTATACTTTCTAAAAACCCTTATCCCTAATTTGTCCCTATATACCATCTCACGCCCATTTTTGTTCTAAAACCCTTATGCTTTCTTCTAAAACCCTTATACTTTCTAAAAAACCCTTATCCCTAATTTGTCCCTATGCTACTTGCCCTGGAGCCAAATTTGCCCTGTACTGCTTGCCCCAGGGCAAGCAGTACAGGGCAAAATTGCCCTACCGCCAAAGCTGGGGAGGCTATTTTGGCATTTTGGCGGCCATCTTGGATTTGCCCCAGACTGCTTACCCACGGGTAGGCAGTACAGGGCATAATGGTCATGTGACCCACCACTCTGTTGGACTTAGTCTTTTCTCCACGATATGGGCTATATTCCCTCCTCACGCTGGTTCAGGTGAATTCACTTTCCTCTCTAGGGATGTGGACTTGGGTTTTCTCTACTGTAGTTGCTATCATCGTTGGACTTAGTCTTTTTTTTGAGATCTGTTCTTTCTCTCTATTAGGATAAAGTTGGGGTTGGACTTAGTCTTTTTCCCACGATATGAGCTATATACCGTATCATGGTTGAATTAGTCAGACAAGAATTATCTCCCTTTGTGCTATACGCGACTTTCCCGGAAATCAAACATGACGTCATTTTCCGAAAATGTAACCAAATCATGTTTACTGGGTTTTTCCGACATTTCCCAGGAATCAGATCATCTAGACTTATCCGATCTTAGTCTTATTCGTCCCTAGTTTTATTCGTCCCTAGTTTTTTATCTGCAAAACTTTTTTAATTGTAAAAATTTTTTATTCGAAATTTTTTATCCGAAATTTTTATCCGAAATCTTTTAATCGTAAAAAATTTTTCTATCACTTAAAAAGTTTTTCTATTGATAAAAGTTTTCTCTCTGCAAGATTTTTCTCTCTGCAAGATTTTTATCTCTGCAAGATTTTTCCATCGCCAAAAAAATTCTTCTCTTCAAGTTTTGTCTACGACCTTTTTATTTGAAAAAATTTGTCTGCAACTTTTTCTGTCTGTAAGTTTTCTCTACAAGTTTTTCTCGCTGCAAGCTTTTTCTCTCTGTGAGATTTTTTAATCGAAAAATTTTTCTATCACTAAAAAGTTTTTCTATTGATAAAAGTTTTTCTCTCTGCAGGAGTACTATACATTTACGAAATTGACACAATGTTCGAACGGCTGCCCATGGCCTCAGGCTGGTGGACTTAGTCTTTTTCTCTAGTTTCGATCGTTTCTGTAGGACTTAACCATTTCTCTGCCACTGCTGAATTTAGGTTTTTTTCTCTATTACCGTCAGACAGAGCTCATCGTTGGACTTAGACTATTTTTCACGATGTGGAGCTATATACCATCTCACGTTGGCTCAGGAGAATTCGCCTTCCTCTCTAAGGATGTGGACTTAGGTTTTCTCTACCATAGTTGCTACCATCGTTAGACTTAGTCTTTTTTTTTGAGTACATCGTTTGGAGTGCAACTCTCTCTGCTAACTTTTTTTGTCTACAACTTTTTTCTCTCTACAAGATTTTTTATTTGAAAAAATTTTTGTCTGCAAGTTTTTTCTCTTTACAAGATTTTTTAATCGAAAATTTTTCTATCACTAAAAAAGTTTTCTCTCTGCAAGATTTTTTAATCGAAAAGTTTTTTCTTTGCAAAAGTACAACTCTTAGGATACATCTGCGAAATTGACAATTCTCAAAAGATAGACTTCCTGGGTATTGGTTTGTCCTGAAAAGGACTGTTTTGATTTTTTTGGTATAGCTGTCTGCTTTTATCAACAGTTTTCCTTTGGTTCTTTCGGGATCTTCGGAATCTTGAAGTTATCCATATTCTATCAGGGTTGGTGTTACATAGCTGGGATCGAACCGTTGTTTTTTGTGAAGCTGGCTATCGTCTTTCTCTGCTTTCTCTGATTTTCGTTTTCTTCTTGGCTTGACTTCTTTTGTCTGATTTGACTGTTGTTTTACAGGTGTGACGATAGAAGCTGTTAACTTTTGAAAACTGGTTTTATCAAAGTTAACCTGGGCTGGAATCGATACATTTACAGATGAATCTTGTCTTACAGATGAATCTTGTTGACTCTGTTGATTTTGTAGGCATAATGTCTCAATGTTTCTATTGAATTGATTCATATTTGTGTTTAATATTTTCACTTCGTCTAAAATCTGAGTTATCACAGAATTTTGGTTTGAAATCAATTGGTTTATTTCTTCTTCGATTTTATTAACCGATCCTGTCATCGGCTCAATGAATGTTGAATTCATAGCTGTCGATAGAATATCTTTATTGTTTTCAAGCTGTGGTAAGGAATCGTCTAGGACGGGGTTTTCTTGCGGTAAGGAATCGTCTAAGGCGTCTAAGTTGGAATCCATTCTTCCGTTAACAGTTTGGTCTAAGTTGGAATCCATTTTTCCGTTATTCACACTAGTTAACAGTTTGTTTTATTCGTACTACTCGAGAATCGAGAGTTGAATGATTATAGAGAAAGTTCGCCAGCAATTTATAGTTTTTGGTCGAGGGGACTTGTCTTGGGACGTAGACTTAGACTTTTTCTGTAGGCATTGTAGATAGAACATAATATACTAGAAATTTCACTCACATAGAAAATAACATACTATATGAATAAAATTTCTATCTACATTTTTTCCATCTCTGTTCTTGTTAATTTCATTTTGGGATCTTGTTAATTTTATATTCTGAACTTTTTTGGGAAGGAATCAAAACAGACGACTTTTGTTTTTTGATCATTTCATATGATCTAGCTACATTTTTTCCCAAGTCTAAACTTTTCTTTATTCAAGTTTTGGGAAGAAATCAAAACAGACGACTTTTTAAATCATTTTCTTTATTCATTCAAAGTTTTTAACATTATCATTAAAAAACAGTAACGTTTAAAACAAAGCAAACGTTCTAACACTATATTTTATATATTTACAAATACATACTTGAAATATATGATTCATTCAAAGTTTCTGACAATACAGTTTTAACAATACAGTTTTTAACAATATTATCGTTAAAAAACACTATAACATTTTAACAAGACAGTTTCTTACAAAGCATTGAAGATACAGTTTTTAACAACACAGTTTTAATCTATAACAACGACAAAACAATTCTTACAATGCGAATTCACAGATACCTTGATTTTTCCACTTGTCTTCATGTTCCACAATAACTTTGTGCAGATGTTTATTTTTCCACTCTTTTTAAAACTGTTTTTAAAAACGTCTTACTTTGGTCGTTCAAATCAGTGTAACACGATGTTGTTTTCTCACAGTTTATTTATACCCTCAAACTTTTATATCCGTAGGGTACAGTATCAGTATCGTTTACAATCACTCTTTTGGTATATACAGAGCGAAACGTTTTTGACTGTGGTTCGCTGGTCACTGTTCTATCTCTATGTCTTTTGATTCTACAGTCATACTGAACTTTGATTTCTATTGTGCGATCCAAAGCACATTTTGAATAGGTGTCGAAATTCACCAGCTGATTTGTATTGTGATCCAAAGTAATTCCCTTGACTTTACATTTGCTTTTTTCTTTTCCATCTTTTGTTCTCATTTTGTAAAGCGTAATTCTTGGGGCCTAATCCTCTGAAATGAGTAATTCTGCAATCAGGCTCTTCATCGGTCCATTTTCCTAGTCTGCTGTTAATGATGGGAGGGTTCCACAATTCAGGATCATGAATGTACATACAACTATCTGTATCGAAATACAGAACTCTATTCCCCAATCTTTCAAGAACTCTGTACAGTTCCAACCTTGCATAAGCTGTTACGTAAGACGCTACAATAACATTGGCTGTAGCATGCGTTTCGACAAAGTCCATCTTTTCTTCATAGTTGACCAAAATGAATGGGCACTCGTTGTCAAAGATTTCCACATATTTTACCGTGTATTTCGGGTCGGTAATCAACTCGAAATATTTAGACGGTTCTCTGATGTATTTCGTCTTGCTCATGTTTTCACGCTGTGCTAATTTTCCCCAAAGACAGTTCAGCATAATCTTAGCAAATGATCTTTTGCCAGGATTTTTTTGAATACATTTTGGGTCAAGACGAATCCCTTCGGCTTCCTCATACTCGCGAATGAATTGGGACTTTTCCGAGTCTGTCTGACACCAGCCGGGATATCCACTGGCTTCTTGCTAGATTTTCAAGAAATTGTCCACATAGCCTTTAAAGAATTGGTCCGAAACAGAGTGGAAATGCCAGATTTCATACACATGCATTAGCCGATAACCACAGTCGAGAGCTTTGAACAGTTCGAATGTAACCCAAGTTCCAACCAAGGCTCTCTCTTCTTTTTCATGGTTACAAACGTTTGAGCTTTCTTGTGCACATTTCATACAGAGTGGAAACATCATCTTGTTGTTACAGTGAACTGGAAGAACGGGGTGAAACAAATCAGTTGGGGGTAGAACTTTGCATTTAATGAGTCCTTCATACTGACGAATATTCTCCATGTCAATGTTCTCAGCAGTCAGGATTGTTGGATGGCCTACAGGGTAAAATTTATGTTTGCAAACGTAAGGATACAGAGAGCAGATGTCAATGTACTTGATTTCCTTTTCACTGCTTTCCTCAACATCATAGGCAATTTTTATTGCATTACATCTGCCTCCAGCCAGCCCCTCTCTTGGTTCGATGGGGTCACAGTTCGGGTATAGACTTTCAATGGTTTTTTTGTACTCTTTATCCTTCTTCATCTTGGCGTCGAATTCATGTTCCCATATGGTCACGATGTTATATCCCATTCTTTTGATGGTTTCTAATCGTTCAATGGTACTGTTGTACAATTCATCCATTGTTTTTCCATTGATGGGGTTGATATATTTTCGATCCTTGAAACATGTCTGACAACCATGAAATAAATCCCCGAGGAATTCATAAACAGTATTTGATTTGTGGTGAAATCCGTCTACAGTGTATTTCCCTATTCGAAATTCACCACCATTTTTGGCATGTTGAATATGAATCCCTTTTTCCCTAGCGATGCTTTGAACCCAGCGTATTGCTTTCATAGAAAACCGACGTCTGACTGGATCTTTGCTTGAAATGATGGCTATCTGATCTTTTGGTAAATAATCTTTTCGCTAAATCTTGTTACAGGCGCCGGCGATGGTAAACGCCTCTGTAAATGGACAAATTCCACTCTGTTCGATGAACAACTTTCTGAATTCACCACATCCTCGTCTTAGGATATCAACATCCGATCGACAGTACAACTCCATCTCTTTTTGAAAATTGAATTCCTCACCGTTTTGAACTTTGTCATTATACCAGACTATGAATTTCGATCGAGCCTCATCAGACATTGAATCGGGCTTGTAATAAGACATGTCCAAGTATGGGCCGACGTAATCCCAGAACTCGTCTGTATTTGCCCAGTGAGGAAAGTAGCCTTTTTTCATTTCTTGAAGTCCAAACGTAGTCGGGAATTTTGCCAGCCCAAAGTTCATGGAGCTGAAGGAGTCGATCAAACACACACCATTCAGTTCTAACTTCAAAATATTATTCCCATTCATGGTCAGTTCTGGTTCTTTCATCCCAACGTTGATAATGTGGTTGAGAATAAATTGGCCATCATAACCTTTGAGATTATGGGCAATGGCTATGATTCCTTTATGATGCTTTGTAAAGAGCCAGCTGCAAAATTGACTCAAAGTTTCTTTTCCTTGAAAAATAACTTCTCTTCCTTCTTTGAATTCACTGCATGTGGAACAATGAAAATCAAGTGGTTTATCGATACATTCAGCACAGGCTCGGTGTGCAATACAGTAATTCGGAATGTGCACCCCTATGTCTTGCTGGCATTCGAAATCAAAGAAAATGAACAAAGGCTTTTTGACCACAGAAGAACTCGTCTCATCGTCGCTGTCGTGTTTCATCTTACTCTGGTAAGGCTGAATAAAACAGCGATGAGAGAAGTCAACTATTTTCTTGCAGAGATGACACTTTTTCTTTCCCTTACAGACATGATTTTTCTTTCTGTCAAAAACCTGACCTCCACATTTTGAACAAAGTTTCACTAATTCACAAATGGATTTCTTCTCTTTACCTTGAAGTGTTTTGTGTTTTTCCAAGCATTCTGCACTGAAAAAACATCTATGACACTTGGCGCAGACATACTCTTTTGATTCCGATGGGCATTTTCCAGCACGAAAGCAACCTTTACAGATCTTTGAGCAAGCATGGTCTTCCCGATTCCTGTAACGCATATCACAGAACTCACAATAATAAGCACAATCAAGAAATCCTGTGATGGATTTGATGTAATCATAGTGGTTTTGATGAAAGTACAAATGTATGATTTTACTATCGTCTTTCACTTCTGGATGTTCAAATACTTTTTCCACTCTCGACTGCTGTTGATGGACTTTAATAACATAGCCTTTTTCATACAAGAAATCTTGAATTTGTTTGTATTCTTCAAGGCCTACAGCCTGCGTCGACGAAACTCCAACTTCATTCATCAATTTCTCGGCTTCAGTCTTTTGAAGTGGTTTGTTTGATCTTTTGATGTGATCCCATCTTCGGTTCCATTCTTGGGTGTTTTCACGTTCATGGTGATAAATCCCCACAACAACGGCTCTTGCAAAACATAGATGGTCTTGATTGTTAATTTCAATAACCGAATGTTTTCTTCTTTGCGAAAACTTTTGAATCCAATACTTCTGTACCCCTAAGTCTTTTACCACTTCCACTTGGGGGTACCGTATGTGTGATATCGAATGTCATGCGGCCATCGTTCAAGACGAATTCCTCATTCGATTGTAGAACTTTTTCAATTTCGTCCAACATAGTATGACTCTTCAACTCCTCCACATATAGAAAGGGAATATGAATCCCCATATTCAATGAAGGGTGATTGATGCTAATTCTAATCATATCCCTCGATTCAGCCTTTAACTTTTGAACGATTTGTTGGATAACATCGTCGAATAAGGCAGTCAGTTGCTGGGGTTGTAGCTCATCGAATTGCTTAAAAGACGCCTCCAGTACATGGGAATCTGTTTTGAATTTTCTTGACTTCTTTTTTCCCACTTCTTTTAAGGCGTAAAGACTTTTCATATCCAAAGATTTTTTGTCTTCACTTTTTTCTTCCTTGGGCGAAAATGGTCCAGCATGACTTTCTTCTTTCAAAGATTTTCTGTCTTCTTTTTTCAAAGATTTTTTGTCTTCTCCTTTCAAAGATTTCTCCTTCGTTGAAAGCGAGCCAGCATGACTTTCTTCTTTCAAAGATTTTTTGTCTTTGTCTTTCAAAGATTTCTCGTCTTCACTGGTACAGTCCACATTCATTTGTACAGATTTCTCCTTCGTTGAGGTGAAATCGCATTCAGCATCACTTTTTTCTTTCTTCGGTGAAAATGACCCAGCATGACTTTGTTTTTTCTGTGGTGAAAATGATTCGTCATGACTTTCTTCTTTCAATGATTTCTCCTTCGTTGAGACTTTCAAAGATTTCTCGTCTTCACTGGTACAGTCCACATTCATTTGTACAGATTTCTCCTTCGTTGAGGTGAAATCGCTTTCAGCGTCACATTTTTCTTTCAAAGAGTTCTCCTTCGATGAGACTTTCAAAGATTTTTTGTCTTCTTCTTCTTTCAAAGATTTTCTCTTTTTGGTTGACGGTGAAAATTTCTCATCGTCGCTTTCACCGTCACTTTCTTCTTTCAAAGATTTTTTGTCTTCACCGTCACTTTCTTCTTCTTTCAATGGTAAACTTTTTCTCTTTTTGGGTGGAAATTTCTCATCGTCGGTCTCATCATCGCTGCTACTGTCTGGGTAGACTAGGATTCTTTTTCTTTTCTTTGCCGGTAGTAATTTTTTTCTCTTCTTCGACATGGGCTGAATTGCCTCATCGCTGCTTGTACTGTCTGAATACGGTACTAGCCTTTTAGACATGGTTGATTGCAAGTCATATAATGACCCAGAACTCAAGAAATCCTAGCTTTTTTATACCTTTTTTTAGACCAAACGTGTATAAAAAGAGATGTTACGATTGAAATCTCCATCATTCCTCGGAAAGATTTCAAACAGGACAGTTGGTAGAAAATGAGTGAGTTCGACCTACAAAGTACAACTCCCTCTGAAAGGAGAATGTATCTGTATGTTAACCCATA
Source organism: Tridacna gigas (assembly GCA_945859785.2). NCBI lineage: Eukaryota > Metazoa > Mollusca > Bivalvia > Cardiida > Cardiidae > Tridacna > Tridacna gigas. The sequence goes on along the minus strand of OX244031.2, from coordinate 12,653,845 downwards.
CACCCACGATTATGCGATCAGCAATGTTCCGCCAAAGTACTATGGTGGTAACTACGTGGGATCATTTTTATCGAGCCAACGTATTGATGAAAAAGACGATTACAGTATTACTAGAGTTGTTCTTAATCATGAGGGCAGAGCACCGGAACCAAGAAAGACACCGATATGCGTTTATTTCTCCGTGAATCGAGACACTCATTCCGTCATTTTTTCACCATATCCAGAAGACGTTATTGGAATCGGAGACATGTTTCATGTTGGCGCTCTGAAATCATATTATGCCGTCGAGGACCCAGTTAGGCATATAACGATTTTCGACGCGTCTATCAGCGATATAGAAGCCTGTAGAGAACAGATAGAGAAACATACAGGCTATAAATCGCCACAAACTTTTCTATTCAGCGATCTTCTTCAGATAGATTATCCTGTGAAGAAGAAGAAAAACAAGAAAACCTCTTCAGGGAAACTTTCTTCAGAAAAGTTATCTGGAGAGGGACAAAACAAGGAACAGGGGTCGCAGAACAAGAAACTTTCTTCAGAAAAGTTATTTGGAGAGGCTCAAAACAAGAAACTTTCTTCACGGTCTGAAGAAAAGAAAATCAACGAGAAAATCAACGAACAGAGTTCCCAAAACAAGAAGTCTTCTTCAGGGTCTGAAGAAAAGAAAAGCAACAAGCCCTCCTCAGTGATTGGCAAGACGAAAAGCAAGAAACTTTCTTCACGGTCTGAAGAAAAGAAAATCAACGATAAAATCAACGAGAAAATCAACGAACAGAGTTCAGGGAAACCTTCTTCAGTGCCTGGAGAGGGGAAAAACAAGAAATCTTCCGCAGAAAAGTTATCTGGAGAGAATCAAATCAACAAGATTTCTTCAGGTAAACTTTCTTCAGAGTCTGGAGAGAAGAAAAACGAATACCCACGTGTAAGCCAATTACCACGTGCAAAGCCTATTCGACGAGAAGAAAAGAAGATCTGTTCAGATATGGAATTGAGACGTAAATGGAAATCCGACGTTGTGAACGAGAAAAGAGAAAACAAGAAGAAGAAGAACGGCTTCCTTTACAAATCAAAAAAACACAGCGCAAAAAGTTGTCCAGATCTTGTATTGAAAAATAACAAGGTCGAAAACAATGATATTAAAAACAATGAGAGGAAACGCAAGAGTGAATGTGAACCTGACATCCCGAAGAAAAAAAGAAAAATGTGCCTGTAAAAACATTTTCAAAGAACTGTGTCAAAGAACCGTTTCAAAACGATTCATTTTTTCATACTCACAGTTTGTATATATATATATATATATATTCATACTTAAAATTCGACATGGACTGAATTGCCTCATCGCTACTTGTACTGTCTGAATACGGTACTAGGCTTTTAGACCTTGTTTTAGGGCTGATGGTAAGTCTTTTAGACATGGTTTTAGAGGCTGATGATAAGTCAGACAATGACCCAGAATATATATCTTATGGAAATGATTTATTCTCACAGTTCAATGTAGAACATATATGTTTCATTGTATATATTTCTACAGTTCAATGTTTCATTGTAATGATTATTGTACAAAAGTTTAAATAAAAAGTTTTAAATAAAAATATATAATAAACATATAGGACTTGACTTTTTTGTTTTTGACAATTTGAAGAAAAGTAAAAACCTTTCTTGGTCTTGGTTAGCCCACTCATAATCTTCTGAAAAGACTGTAGCTTCCTTCACTTCCTTCCCGAACTTTCACCAAATAACCCACAACAACTTGGTATTAGTAGTATTCGGACAAGCACTACTAAGTACTTCCAAAAAAGACTCACTATGGAGAACAGAATTCGGACAACTTCATCGTGGAAATGAAATGATCTATAGAGAAATCTGCTGGTTTTATAGCCCGGCAGGGGATTGGCAGGGGATTGACCTACTTTGATACAGAATTAACAGAATTAAGAGCGCGAGCATGGGCGAGAGCATGTAGATAGATCATATAGTATATTATACTCTATTTACAATACCTAAGAGCCTTACCTCCAAAAAATGTAACGAAACTAACGATTGGCTAATGTTAATTCCGTTAAAATTAAGAGTGCGAACGTGGGCGAAACCATGTAGATAGAACATCACGTTCTATTTCACATAGAATATAGTAATTATCTACAACACCTAATCGAAGATAGAGAAAAGAACCAAATCCAACGGAACCCTCTGCCCGAATCAAGCTGAGGAGGGAATATAACCCACATCGTGGAGAAAAGTCTAAGTCCAACAGAACCCTTGCCTGAGCCAGCGTGAGATGGCATATAGCCCATATCGTGGAGAAAAATACTAAGTCCGACTGTGATAGAGAAAGACCAACATATCGTGGAGAAAAGTTTAAGTTCACATCCCAGAGGGAAAGGGGCATAGCCCATATCGTGAAAAAAGACTAAGTTCAACGGTGATAGAGAAAGAAAGAACAGCTCTCAGCCGAACAAAGACGAAGAAAAAGACTAAGTCCAACCCCACCTTTATCCTAATAGAGAGAAAGAACAGATCTCCAAAAAAAGACTAAGCCCAACAGTGGCCTTTGCCCTGACCCAACGTGAGGAGGGTTATAGACCATATCGTGGAAAAAAGACTAAGTCCAACGATGGTAGAGAAAGAAAGAACAGATCTCAAAAAAAGACTAAGTCCAACGGTGATAGAGAAAAGCCTGAGACGAACGAAGTCGAAGAAAAAAGACTAAGTCCAACAGAGTGGTGGGTCACATGACCATTATGCCCTGTACTGCCTACCCGTGGGTAAGCAGTCTGGGGCAAATCCAAGATGGCCGCCAAAATGCCGAAATAGCCTCCCCAGCTTTGGCGGTAGGGCAATTTTGCCCTGTACTGCTTGCCCTGGGGCAAGCAGTACAGGGCAAATTTGGCTCCAGGGCAAGTAGCATAGGGACAAATTAGGGATAAGGGTTTTTTAGAAAGTATAAGGGTTTTAGAAGAATGCATAAGGGTTTTAGAACAAAAATGGGCGTGAGATGGTATATAGGGACAAATTAGGGATAAGGGTTTTTAGAAAGTATAAGGGTTTTAGAAGAAAGTATAAGGGTTTTAGAACAAAACAAAAGGGTTTTAGAAGGGTTAAGGGAGAGATAAGGGTAAATGACGATTTTTTGGACTCCGAATCCCTCCCGTGTCCTCCTACAACCCGCCATGGCAGGCTATAGGAGGACCCGGGAGGGTTGTAGGGGGACTCAGGGAGGGTAGCACCGGGACACTGTCCCGGAGCTACCCTCCTTTACTACTTATCGCTCCTTGTTTTAAGTTTATCCACGAAGAAGTAGAAAACAGAGGAAAAAGCAGAAAATGCTGGTTTTCAGCATTTTCTTCTTTTCCAACAATCCCTTAAAAAAAAACCGTCCTCCTCCAGGTTTCGGAAACAAGATTTTGTTTAGTAAACCCCTAATATCATTTTGGTGGTCCATATTTTTATAAGAAGGTATTTCTGCTGTAAATTTGTTTTGCGAGGTACAGATGAGTTACAATAAATAATGATTCTTCTTCTATTCAAAAGGTAGAGCGACCGATTCCAGAGCCAAAGGCGGGAGGTAAGTTCATTTTTTTTTTATTGATCATTCTTACTTAAGTTAGCCCACATGCATTTAGACTCATGAAAACCTTGCTTGACACATTACATCTGTCAGACAGCTTTCTTTCGAAAACGGCGAGACAAAGGAGAAATTACCCTTGAAGTACGAGCATTTGCTGCTATTTCCACAATGTTTATTATTAAACGTCAATTCATGGTGATTATCTACACTTAACAAAGTTATAACTAACGGTTAAAGGTTTTGATGAATTACGAACTTACATTTCATGTATGTAAGTACAGAGGGATAGTTTGTTCACTATGTGATTGTGCAGCTTAAAAACATGTTTGCATTGTCAAATAGGTACAATCTGCAAAAGTCAATCTAATGACAAAACTATAAAGTACTGAAGAAATGAATAAGAAAGAAAGCTAAGCTCTATGCAATTCTTCATCAATTTTCGAGTGACAGCGGTACGTTTCAGAGATGGGGTATCAAAAACAGCAATAACAAGAAATATCTTAAAAAAAAAAAAAACCGATAGACGACGTAAGAGATACTGGAATATGAATATTGAAACTCTTGTGGCTCAATGTGAAGTAAAATAATGAAGAGTAACCTCACAAGCAATTGCCTCTTTTTCATGAAGAGTAACCTCACGAGCAATTGCCTCTTTTTCCTCACTGTTTTTCATTTTGTTGAAAAGTAGTTTTGGATTATTGGGTAACGCCTATAAAAATATTAAATTTCCAAAAACCACAAAAAAAGAATCATTCTCTACAACATTATTTTGCCATGGTATGAATCAAGGCCCCGAGGTATCGATTAGCTTTAGCAACGCTTTTTAATAGTGGTTAGAAAAATATTTCTAACGTTTTTCAGAAGTGCAGATAAGCATGCAGAGAGTCGGCGTCTGTGGATCTGACGTGCACTTTTGGCAGAATGGTAAAATCGGGGATAATTTCGTCGTCAAGGAGCCCATGCTGCTGGGACACGAGTGTAGCGGCATTATCACCAAGGTTGGAGACGGGGTCACCCATCTTAAACCAGGTAGATTAGAAATGAAACCATGATCTGTGAAAAGGGGGCCTTATGCATTTGCGAAAGTGTCGACCCAGGCCAGCCTGCGCAGTCCGCGTAGGCTGGCCTGGGCCGACATTTTTCGCCACTGGTCAATTTTCTGTATGTCAAAGGACCAGTGTACCCCATGATTCAACCGATTGTTAAAAATGGCTATTATGGATTCATAGTTATGTGATGGCTTGATTGGAACAAGGCATCACTAAGGTCGGAGACAGATTTAACTATCTTAAACCATGGCTTGATTAGTACAACGCATCACGGAGATGCATTAAGCTCCCTTTTGTCAGAGCATGGCTCATATGCTTTGACAGTAAAATCATTTAACTATCAGAAAGCAAAGCATACAATAAGTTGCATTTCCGGACAGTAATGATTAAAAAAATCACCTTATCTAAGAGCTTTGTCCCAGAACCTGAAAACACTAGATTTTAAGTATCTCGAATTGTTGCTAAGTCAATAAGAGAAGTGGTCAAGTGTCTTACATCCGTCTTTTAGACCAAAAAGGTCATTACAGGATTTCCTTGGTGTTGACGTCCTACCTAAAACCGGAGCGCTAACCGAAGTTTAGTTTGATCCCAGATTGTTACTTTAGGAATGTTGCCGTTTTCGTTCAGATTCTGCCCGTTTTTTGTAACAAGGGACAATTCTAGCTTGGGCTAGTTCATGCAGTTTATCACTTTTACCAAAGTCGTTAAGAATGAAATATTGTGATTCTGTAATATCCGAACAGAGTGATTGACAAGGGAACGAGAAATCGCTCGCTGTTTACGTCGAAATTCTTCATATTTCTATTGCGTTCTGCTCTGTTGAGAGTAAAGTAGTTGTCCGGCCTGTATTTGTGTAAGGGTGAAACGGGGCACAGCATTTAAAAAAAAAGTTTATTCTGCGGATTCGTAAGAGACATACGCAGCCAGCCATTGTTTTGCATATACAATATATTCAAATTATCGCATGTTGAAATTTCACTTTATCTACATCTCAGGAGACCGTGTAGCAATAGAGCCTCACGGAGTTTGTCGAACATGTGACCAGTGTAAAACAGGGCGATACAATCTGTGTCCGAATGTTTTCTTCTTGGCCACGCCCCCTGATAACGGAGCCCTGGCACGTTACCACGTGCATGGTGCAGACTTTGTTTTCAAGTAAGTGTTTCAGCTTCTACGCTGCTGATTAAATGTAACACATCCAATAATCTTTATTGTAACTCGATGCGTTTTGCACAGACAGCCTTTGTCAACAAACAATTCTTCTTTGGCACGCCTACAGTTTTCCCAGCTACCGCCCGGTACCACTTGCATGCAACAATCTTTGTCATAAAGCAGGCTTTTGAAACCACCGTGGGGAAAGGACTAGCATCATCGGCATTTGTCATCCAAACGAAATAAACGATTCCGTAATTTTCGAAAATTTACTTTCATTTTGCGTTTTCGCAATCTGGTTAATAGCTCTTGTAATCAAGGCCTCACACAAATTCAACCAATGTATTGCAATGTCATGAATGGTTTCATTTCAGACGTGTGTCCATCCAAAATAATTAATATAAGCCCTGATTTTCATGACTCTGGGAAAGAAGGAATAAAAACATTGTGGAAAAATAGTGAATACCCCGTATCTTCTCCGACAATATTTTCAACTCCTCCAGAGACAAAATCGATATTACGCGCCAAAGTTATTACGACGTCTGGGAATGTTTTGTCTCATCATGGAGTGTACTTAGACGGACACTGTACCATGAGATCAATCAGTATATCTGTGCTGTGTGATCTTTGTCAACTTTTTTCGCATTTCTGTATTCACTGATCTTGTCAAAAATACAGAAGAGTACGTAAAGGCACTTCTTGTTAATCCATCAGCAGCAGATCGTACGGGATAGCGGCGCATTAAAGTCTGTATATGGGCTCATCATGTAAAATCACGTGCAAAAGTGTGTAGTTCCCTAGACAACATTGGTGCGATTAGAAAAATCTGTCCATCATTTACACAGTGTGGGACCGGAAATATGCATTGTATGTGACTTGGGATTCTGTACAGTGTCGATCTGTCACTTGGTGTTAAAATATTCATATTGAGTACTTTGTTCGTTTTGTATAGACCATACCAGGAACACCTGTGTGCTCCGTGAATCTTCCGTATAGCAATAGCAATGCCTTGATCGGTTGACCGTGCTAAAAATACATATGATTTTGTCTCAAAACGATGCAGTTTTTATTCGATTACTCAACATTAAAATCATGTTTTGGCTCAACAGAAAATGCATAAATAGTTTCTTTATTCATATTTTTGTGAAAACATGTCAAGGTTTGGTAACAAAGTCGACTACAGTCTTCATTATCCTTCTTTTAAAATGGCACGTTGAGAAATTTTCGCTTATAAAGTCACCTGAGATCTATTAACCGCTTATAAGTGACTGTACATATTTCTTTTCTCAACATGCCCTTTTGAACGAAGGATGAGGAATATTGCAGTCGACTTTGTTACCAAACCTTGACACGTTTTTACAAACATATGAATAAAGAAACTGTTCATACATTTTCCGTTGAGAAAACAGGGTTTTAACGCTGTGTAATACTTGATTTATGAGTAGCCATTATCATTAATGCTGGTAATCACTCCCAGAATCTTCTTTTATTTTATATGCCTCCTTCTGTCCATATATTAAATAAAGACTTAATTGATTTATATTGGTACCATGACAATAAGTAACCTCAAATCCTATAACCTCCAACAAGAGCTAATGTATCTGACACTGTATCATTGTACATGTTTCATATTCTCTATGTTTACTACATCTTTTTACTCTTGATGATGTCTCTGTGATGCATGCCTGTAATAAGTATGTTCTGGCCCTAATGGATGTTTTATATGCAAATAACACTTTGTCCCCTAATGGTTAATAATGTAACTGCCTGGAGGGCATTCATAGGGCTATTCAATAATAGATTTTATACTTGTTATAAAAGGGTCATGCGGCACACCAAGCTAAACATTTTTATTTTACTTTCATGTCTAATTAGGATGTTTATTGCTTATATTAAATCCAGTTTACTGAATGGACTACAGTCGGTGAAAGCAAATTTACAATTAATTCTATTTAATATGATTTTTTGGCAACTTATTTTACAAGCTGGGGATGTTGAGACGAATCCTGGACCTATTGTATCGGATAAAACATCTACTATCATAGTTGCATTGCAACATAAGAAGCATTAGGAATAAGCTGAATTTTATCAGAGAGGAGTTTTTAGATTTTAATGTTCTTTGCTTTACTGAAACTCATCTTAACGAGTCCATCACACAAGAAAATTTATATTTATCAGACTCATTTGACGAACCTTACAGAAAAGATCGAACCAACCATGGCGGGGGTATTCTTGTATATCTAAACAAGGATCTTGCACATTCTAGAGTTGCTTATCTTGAAGGATACTGTAACGAATCTATTTGGGTTAAAATTTTTGTAAAGTCAGAAGTATATCTGAACGGTATTTTTTATAGCCCTAAAACGGCTGACAATGTATTTTTTAGAAATTTGAATATCAACCTTGAAGCAGCATTTCAGATATCTAAAAATGTAATTATAATGGCTGATTTAAATGAAGACTTGTTAAATAACACATTTCATAATTTAAAAGATATTATGATAGTTAATTCTATGATGAACGTAATAAATATCCCAACCAGAGGAAATGCATTACTCGACCCTATTTTGATTCCGAATGACTTGGAGTATTCAGACTGTGGCACGTTTCTACTGCCACAAGCAATAAGTGACCACTGTGCTACGTATATATCAATCCATTTTCCTTACCAGACACAAACGTGCTTTGAAAGAAACATTTGGCCGTACAAAAGAGCTAATTATGAACTACTTAATCAAAAAGTATCAGATTACAATTGGAATGTTTTGCTTAATGGTTCGGTAGATGAATCATGTGCTACTTGTACTAGGATCTTTATTGTTATGGTCAATCAGTGTATTCCCCATAAAACTGTTTGTGTTCGGCCTGATGATCAACCATGGTATGATAATGCAATAAGACGGATATCACGTAAAAGAGACAGAATGAAAAGTACTGCAAAAGCTTCAGGAAATCTCACTGATTGGTCAAAATATAAAAATCTCCGGAATACTGTAAACAATATGAAAAAACACGCGAAAGAAAGATTCTTTAATAATCTAGAAACAAACTTGCTTGCCCTTAATTGCAACGATAAAAGAGGTTTTTGGAAAATTATCAAGCATTTTCTTAAAAAAGATAAATCGGTTTCTTGTTTTCCACCATTATGCGAAACTTTATCGAATGGGGAGACAGTTTGGTACACTTATACAGCAGACTGTTTAAACAATTATTTTACATCGATATCAATGGTAGATGATACCAATATTGTACTTCCAGGTATTCAGTTAAAAACGGTAAACAAACTTGTAGTTGATGAGGTCACTATATCAGAAACTGAAGATGTCATCCAATCGATTGAAATGAACAAAGCCAGTGGTCCTGACAATATAAGTCATAGAATGTTAAAAGGGTGTATACACTCCATTAGTAAACCACTGTATATTTTATTTAATCGTTCTATTTCTGAAGGAGTTTTTCCCGATTTATGGAAGAGAGCGACCGTTACACCGCTATTTAAAAAAGTCGACAAGTCTTTTCCGTCCAATTATAGGCCAGTCTCTCCTCTTAGCAGTTGTGGAAAGATTCTTGAGAGAATTATCTTTAAATACATGTACAATTTCTTGATGACAAGTGAACTATTATACAAATATCAATCTGGTTTTTTACCAAAACACTCAACAACCTACCAGCTTATAGATATATATCATCATATTTGTCAAGCAATAGATCATAGTCAGTTCTTCTGCATTGTTTTCTGTGATATATCAAAAGCGTTTGATAGGGTGTGGCACAGTGGTCTCTTATTCAAACTAGAAGAACATGGTTAAGGTGACGGGCTACTTAATTGGTTTAAAAGTTATCTTGATAATAGAAAACAGAAAGTAGTGATCCAATCATCAGAGTCGAGCCTGTCTCCGCTAAGGGCTGGAGTACCCCAGGGATCTGTTTTAGGACCTCTCCTATTCCTTATTTACGTAAACGACATCACAGATTCTTTATTAAGCCTAAATCGACTATATGCTGATGACAGTTCCCTGTATTACTCTGCAACCTCATTAAGTGATATAGAGAGTATTGTAAATCATGATCTGAGAATACTGTCAAAGCGGGCAAAACAATGGTTGGTTGATTTCAATCCAGATAAAACAGAAGCAGTTATTTTTTCTACTAGAAAAGACTTTGATAAACCATCGCTATTTTTCGGTAATACTAATATAAAGATTGTAGATGAACATAAACATTTGGGTTTAACATTGAGTAGTGCAGGCCAATGGAAGGATCATATAAACAACAATTTAAAAGCAGCATCCAAAATATTACAGATCATGCGAAGACTGCAATTTACTCTTACACGAGCAGCACTGAATCAAATTTACTTATCGTATGTCAGACCGATTCTAGAGTACTCCTCTATAGTATGGGATGGTTGTTCAGTTATGTGTTCTGAATCACTAGAAAAGCTTCAAAATGAAGCAGCACGTATCGTGACACGTCTCACAAGATCAGTATCTCTTGAAAATCTGTATAAAGAATGTGGTTGGGAAACATTATCTTCCAGAAGGAAAAATGCGAAACTATGTTTTATGCATAAAGTATCAAACAATCTTGTTCCCCAATATATAGATGAACTTATACCTCCAGTGGCTGGCAACAGGTCTCAATACCAATTAAGAAACAGCCAAAATCACGAAAATGTACATGCAAGAACACGATTGTTACAAAAGTCCTGTATTCCTTCATCAATTTCTCTTTGGAATAATCTAGAGCAAGAAATCAGAAATTGTACAATATTTGGTTCCTTTAAGTTAAAATTAAGTAGCATGTCAAAACCAAATAGAATACCTATTATCTACCTTATCGGAAATAGACTCTTGTCTGTCATTCATGCTAGAATAAGAAATAACTGCAGTAATTTGAATAATGACCTTTTTCTGAATCATTTGAAATCAGATCCGATTTGTGACTGTTGAAATGGCGTTGAGAATGCAGAACACTATTTTTTCAAATGTCGAAGGTATTCTAATATCATAATCACGTTTTTTCAATCAACAAGGGCTCTACATCCTCTAAACATAGAAAAGTTGTTATTTGGCGATGAAAACCTGAATAATGATGAAAACTACCTATTATTTGAAGCAGGTCATATATATATCAAACAGTCGGACCGCTTTGTATAAAATATTCAATTAAAAAAAAAAAAAATACATATAGCCTTTTACTAAAATACAAGGCATTCATCACAGAGCATTGCATCCAGTTTCTCATTCTCCCTTTTTCTTTTCTTATTTGTTCTATTTTTTTTTTTTTTTTTTTTTTTCCTCTTTTGTTTATTTTTCGCCTCTCTTTATCAATTTCTCCTTATTTCTGTTTTTGTTTTTGTGTACATTTTTTCTTTTCTTTTTTTCTATATTTAATCATTTACACCATGTCTCTCTATGTTTTGTTTCCATTATCTTTCATCTGTTGTTAATTTGATTGTAGGGGAAGGGCCGAATCTAAGTTGTAAGAACTTGTGGCCCGACCCCATTCACTTTATGAATAAAATATGCTTAAACTAAAACTAACGCTGTGTAATCGAGAAAAAAAAAGGCATAGTTTTCGGACAAAATCATAAGTATTTTAACCACGGACAAATGATAAAGGCATCTCCATTGCTCTAAGGAAGATTCATAGAGCACATACGTTTCCTAATATGGTCTGTACATAACAAACAAGTAACTGGATATGAATATTTTATAATTACCATCAAAATAAATGAAAAATCAACAGCTTGACTCAACGCGTGAACACAATTTTTAACCCCAAGTGACAGATCGTCACTGTACAGAATCCCAAGTCACATACAATGCATACTTCCGCTCCTATACTGTGATTTAGTCCTACCTCGAGGATAGAGCTTAACCGTAGTCTTGATAGACTAGGGCTAGGTAGAGTCGTGCTAAATCTGGTCTACCCAGACCTAGATTAGGCCTTCTTCTAGTCTTAAACCTTTGTTACGCGACTAGCCCATGGTGAAAAACCCTGGAAAACCTGTGCAGTCATCGTATATAGTACATTAATTCTCACAGAAGCATTGATATGACGTACTACTGCAGTACAATTAAATCCTGTGACTCACATACATCGCTTTTCTGACGTGATACATGGATTCCGCTAACAACAACAGTACGAACTTATTTTCCTGATATGAAGTAAATGAAAATAACCAACAACATGTTACTGAATTCGGATAGCTCTCTGAATTAAACGGTTGGACATCTTGCGTAAACCGCCAGATCCCCACACATAAGCTCGCTAGTCCCGTGCACATATCTATATTTGTGTTCCCACTTATGTTAAGACAACTGTTCTCCGCAGCGAACTTTCAATTCTAAGCGGATAACCAGTACTCAGCGACAGTTCCACCGCCAGCCGGCAGCTGTCCTACTTGAATCGGGGGGCGGGGGGCGTTCTTAAGAACGTTCTTAGTCTTATTCCCCAAGATTTTCCAAATTTGAAAGTAACACAACTTCTGACTGACTAAACCAAATGGTTTAAATGGTTTCAAATTTAGAAAATTCTGAAGAATATAAAACTAAGAATGTTCATAAGAATGGTTGGTGAATACGGCTCTGTAGAGGTACTAGGTGCTCGGAGCAGTATTTGTCTTTGAGTGTGTTTAGTTACAGAACTACTAATGTGTACATAAATTCGGTAAAAAAAGAAAGAGATGTTCGATGCCACAAATGTGTGTTGAAAAAGTGTGCGATATCTAAACTACAATACTTCTCCTAAAGTTGACCACGACCCTTCATAGACGGCCTCTTGCAAGTTACCAAGTGTAATAGGGGCTAGGCCATCATAAAAGATTTGGTGATGGGTGCTGGGAGACATGAGAGACATATTCCCCTACCCGTATTTACACTGAATTTCAGACTGATTTTCATTTTGCTCTGCACTTCCTTTTTTTTTCATACCTGCAAGTCAGTCATTTTCAGTCAGACTAAAAATAAATCAATCTAGTTGAAGGAAAACGTTGATAGAGTATAGATCCAAGATCAACACTGGTCTTCCAATTCAATGACTTCAGAAATGACTAAAACGCAGTCGGCACTAATCGTTTAATAGTAACAAATCATGCATTGTCAGCCTATTACTATGCCATGTTTCTGACACTAAGGTCTCTGATTATGTTTCAGGCTACCAGACAATGTGAGTTATGAAGAAGGTGCCCTGATCGAACCTTTGTCAGTCGGGCTGCATTCATGTCGTCGAGCACGTGTAACCTTGGGCGATAAGGTCCTTGTTTGTGGAGCGGGTCCTGTAGGCTTATGTGCCATGTTGGCTGCAAAAGCGTATGGTGCATCTGCTGTTTGCATGACAGGTAAAGGCATGTTGCTGATATTTAATTGTTTGGATGTCAGATTGAAGTCTCATTTTAGTGAGTTAACACCAGTGCTGATGATTTCATGAGTGGCGAGGACACAGATGGATAAAAAGATTTTTAGTAATAACATACATCTCGATCTTTCATCAAAATAAACAGTTTTTCCGAGTTCTGCCATTTTTGAAATAAAGAAAAATCTAGTTATTCATGTATAAACTTAAATCGAGACATATAGACAAGTTAATGACGCCAACAATGTTATTTCGTCACGTAGATGTCGTAACCGTAAGTTTCCAAATGTTGTCGAAAGGGTTTTATTTAGTGAAATAAACAATTTACACACTGTGTAGTTTAAATGCAGTCGCGCTTTGATGACGTTGGTAATGAGATATAACCTCTATATCAGCTTATTGTTGAGACTGTATTATCTAGACTATCTGGTCTTGTTTTAGATATAGACAAGTCAAGACTTGCTTTTGCCAAAAAACTCGGGGCTACCCATACTTTACAAATAGAAAAAGGGGAGGAGTCGGAGGATGTGGCCAAGAAAATCAGTGACCTCCTTGGTGACGCCCCTAATAGAACAATCGAGTGTAGCGGTGCACAGTTCTCGGTCCATCTTGGTGTGAACGTAGGTTGTCATTCATAACTTGTTGAAAATGTGTGTTTGCACGGGTTTCCACCTCTGTATTATAGTTACTTCAGAGTAAGAAACTAATCTTGACACGATGACTACTGTTAGTTACAGTGGCACTGATGTGACATGTGCATTTTTTTTTTTATATATATATATATAAAAAATTATGCAAAAAACAAAATTCCTTTTTTATCGATTTTTTTTTTTTTTTTTTTTTTTCATAATTTTTCATAAAAAAAAAGGAATTTTGTTTTTTTGCATAATTTTTTATAAAAAAAGAAAACTCGAGAAAACGAATTATTATCTCGTGGGAACGAGATAAATACAAAAAAATGCACATGTCACCTCATTGGCACCGCAGTTAATCCTGGGAAATAATTTTGTTCTTACCGAAACTTAAATGTATCGATCAAAATTGTGTAAAGTTCAAGAGAGTTGTTTCATAAGTAAGGCTCTGGTTGAAGGTGCACGGTGTAAAGGTGGTGTAACGCATATGCTAAAAGTATCCTCCCACATCACCTTCACAGCTGACTTTGGTCGAAACTTATTGCTATCGGCGAATCTTTGCATGTCAAAGGACAATTCTATCTCATAACTGGGTCGAGTTTTTAACACAGAATGGACTCATAAATTATGCGAAGACTTGCCTGGTATAATTCATAAAGAATATGCATTATCTAGATCCCTTCTCCATAGCGCCCCTCAATCGCTCAGTCTTGTTTTTTTTTTCCCGCTGGCAATGCTTCCTAACGGATTACTAGGTCAGTGACAAGTTTAGTTGTTTAGAGAAAAATTCATGATAGACTAATTTTGCTGATTTTTGCATTTGAATAAGAAAACGCAATATTATCTGCCGAATATAAATTCCTGTTTCATGTGTATCTATTCAAATTCATGATTTCAAAATTCAATATGTAGGCATGTGGTCCAAAAAAAAAAAAAATTATAATTCATTTTAGCCATGCTCTGTGAAAAGGGGGCTTAATGCATTCAGCTAAAAGTTGCGTCCCATGTCAGCCTGCGCAGGCCGCGCAGGCTGACATGGGCCGAAAGTGTTCGCTATCTTTTAATTTTTTGCATGTCATAAGAATTCCAGTAATTATCCCTCATGCATTAGTTGGCTATTTGTCAGAATGGATTTTATGGACCCATAATTGGGTGATGTCTTGCTTAGTATAATGCATTACAGAGATGCATTAAACGCCTTTTTGCCAGAGCATGGCTTATTCAAATATTTACGTGATACATGTATTTGATAGGGTTATCATTTCATATGTAATACAGCAATATTAAAGTTAAATAAGTGTAAACAATGATAATGCTAACTAATTTTCTATTAACCGAACATGTCCGTGTCTTAACTCTTTTACCACACAATCCAGACTTTTAACGACCCTGGGAAAGAAACCTTTTGAAAGCATTGTAGGAAAAGGAGAAAATGCTGGTAACCAGCATTTTCTCCTTTTCCCACAATGTTTTCTACCCTTTCCAAAACCTATTTCAGTTCTTGAGTTGCATTTAATTTGTCGTCTGCAAATGCTTTCAATTTGGACTGGTTTAAAATTTTGCCGTGTGGTAAACAGTTAACGACCCTTTGTTGTACGCTATCTGTTAAACAATATAGAAGAAGAAGAAGAAGAATTTACATACTAGTATAAGGTATAGCTTGAAATAAAATATTCTGATCCGTGTAGGAATATCGTGCCAGTAAAATGATGATATCAAAAAGGTTATGTTGTATTGGCCCTGTTAATTGACCAAAGGCTGTGGTATTGAAACGAGCTTTCAAGCATTTTTTTTATTTTATCATATCCATTGACAACAAACAAATTTCATTATTTATCCTGTTTTCTTGGATAATCAGTGCAACATCTTCGAAATATAATCTGAGCGAAATGTTCTTTTCGCACTGTTCCTTCGCCTTCAAAGTTCCAGTGACATCTTCTGCTAGGTCTAACTGTCTTAATATATTAAAAATATCATCGACCAGCGAATGTTAGATTCTCTCACTTTCAAATTTGTCTTATTTTCGCTTAGCCATTTATTATCTTGTTCGACGGAACCGGTGTACGTCAGCCTGTGTTTTCTTATAATTATATCTTACAGGCCACGAAACCGGGCGGAGTACTTACTATTGTTGGTCTTGGTTCAAGTCTCGTGACCTTTCCGATCGTCAACCTGGTTGCAAAGGAAATAGAAATTGTCGGATCTTGGCGCTACATTCATACGTAATTTCTTTCAAATTTATAGATATACATGTTTGTTGTTCAACAAATGCTGCACCTATCCATATGGTCATTGCGTTTCTTTCCTACCTACCTCTATCTATCCGTCCGTTCATCTACGTCCGTCCGTCTCTTTCTCCCTGTCTATCTGTCTGTCTGTCCGTCTGTTCATCTACGTCTGTCTGTCTGTCTGTCTGTCTGTCTGTCCAACCGTCCATCCGTCCATCTCTCTCTCATTGTCTGTCTGTCTGTCTTTCTATCCGTCTGTCTCTTTCTTCCTGTCTGTCTCTGTCAGTCTCTGTCTCTCTCTCTCTCAAAGGTTTCGAAATCATTTGCTTTTTTTCCATATATATCTCTCAATGCAAAACATAAAACCAGTCTCTCTGTTGCAATGGATCCGCCATTTCTTTGATGCGTTTTGATTTATGTCACAAGCAAACCTCTACTGATATGATGCCGTTTAGTTCTCTTTCAGCCGGCAAGCCGCCATTGACAAGATGCCGTTTTGTACTATTTCAGCTGGCAAACCGCAATTGACACGATTTCCTCTGGTAAAATAAATGTTGCGCCACTAGTGTCACATCGCTTCAAACTGGAACAGACTCTCGATGCTTTTGAGAAAGCCAAGTCCGGAGGAGGGGTGAAGGTCATGATTGACTGCAGTACTTAGGTCACGTGATTTATCACGTGATTCTTAAAGTCAAACAGCGATTCCCAAAGCACTGCTATACATATAAAGTGAAATGGCGGTCGATAGAGTCAACAGACCTTCAATTTTCATTCGGAGGAATAATACGAACTGACTAGTACTTATAGCCACCATTTAGACCGAGAGAGAAGCTCCATGTGACCTTTCAATGATTGAATATGCTGGGTATCATTTCCATAATTTCAACTTACTTATTGCTGAAAGAATTGTTTTTTCTTCCTTTTTGCTCATGAATGAGGTTGGCTCTGATTTCATTGGCAACGAATGAGTTGAATCTTGGATTAACTCCTTACCAGACAACAGAATTCTATACTTGCCCAAATTCAAAGCATTTGCAGACAACAAATCAAATTTAAACTAAATAATGGGACTTTTCTTTTAAGGAGTAGAAACAAATTGTGGGAAAAGGGAGAAAATCCAGCATTTTATCCTTTTCCAGTAATGTTTTCTAAAGTCTCGTTCATCCGATTCCTTGAAATACGAGTTGAAAAGATGATGGTCATGCCGAGAGTAGAATTCGCAACTCCTGTGATAGACATACGAGTATACATTGTATACGCCCTTAAATTCCACCTCCCACCTTTTCATTGTGGCATATGAAGGGGACGTCATTCCTTAGTGTTGCTACCATATTAGTATGGATATTCTTAGGTGCTAGACCTTTCTTATGCAAATATTGAATCATTGGTCTTTCAGCGATTTTGTCCATTTTACAAAATCCACTTGCCTTGTTTATTTTGCTACCTCTTTGACATAAACTGACCTAATGACACTAGGGTCCGTATTCCCCAACCATTCCTAAGAACATTCTTAGTCTTATTCTCCATAATTTTCTAAATTTGAAAGTAACACAGCTTCTGATTTGCTAAACCATTTGGTTTAACCAAAGAGAAGTTATGTTACTTTCAGATGTAGAAAATCTCAGATATAAAGACTGAAAACGTTCTTAGGAATGGTTCAGGAATACAGACCCAGGCTTCGGTTACGCTGCCTTAAATAACCGGGGAATAGTCGGGTTGAAAAAAGATTTTTCCTGCTCAAGTCCTTCGATATAAGGCTCACAACTTATCAATCAGCCCTTCGTAGCACTGTAAAAAAATTTACATTCTTTACTTTCGGTGTGTATATACCTTAAGATACAGTAAAATCTGTGTTTGTAGCAACCAGTATTACGACATGCTCTGTGAAAAGGAGCTTAATGCATGTGCGAAAAGTATCGGTTCATGTCAGCCTGCGCAGTCCGCGCAGGCTGACATGGACCGAAACTTTTCGCTATTGGTCGATTTTCTGTATGTCCAAGAATCAGTCTACCACATGATTCAGTCGGTTGTTAAAAAAAGTGGCTGTTTTGAATCCATAATTATATAATGGCTTGATTGATACAACGCATCATTGAGATCCATTAAGCCCCCTTTTGCCAGAGCATGATTCTTGAGATGCTAAGTACATTTATATTAGTTGTCCGGTTCACGGACAAATCATGGCAAATCATGTCACCCCGAGCCGAAGGTGACGCCATCTTGGATTTTGCGTTGTTTGTGCATGTAATATTCTTCGAAGATTTGACCTGTCTGCTATGACGCATCACTGGATAGTTAATGGACATATATCAATACGCGGTGCGTAAATTGCCGCTTAAAAAGTGCAAGCGAAATGGCAATAAATAATACGTCTGTGGAAAAATCCAGCCAGTTTTTCGCTACAAATTTCTTATGAGGAAAATATTTTTTAGAATACCAACTGCTTACTGCAAATCTCTGCTTCCAAATGTAGACATGGGGAAAACCGGGACTTGTGCAACAAGCTGACAACAAAAAAGACGTCCCCACCTTGCAGGGCTTATACCGGGGCTTTTTCCCAAGCTTATATCGGCTAATGTTTATCAATGGCTGGTGCATAGGTTATATGCTAGCTAGCCATGGCTGGATGAATCGTACAAGGTAGGCTTAAGAGAGTAAACGTATATTTTATTTTCGTTGCATTGATTCCCTTCTTTGAAAATAGTCCGGTTCTGTACCCAGAATGCCCATATCAGATAGGTTATGTATTTGAAAAATGCCACCTAGCTGAAGATGTGTTGAAGTGTATACTACGGTGTCTAAGGGGCTCTCGACATGAAAGCTGTGCCGTTCCCTTGGAGCTGCCGGTGTACAGCAATATATATTCGGAGCATATTATCTAGTCAGATCGTGAGAAATTTCTTTGCAGCATAATACGTTTAACTGTACATATAGCAAGAGAGGACGACCTTGAGATAGGTCCTTTTATCTGAACTTTCAAGGGTAGTTGACCTCTTTTCGGTCGGAACTAGACACAAACCTATATTTACTCGGTCAAAGATTAGATAATGATGCACAAACATTTGAGCCATGCCCTTTGAAAAGGGGGCTTAATGTATTTGGAAAATTTATCGACTCAGGTCAGCCTGCACAGTCCACGCAGGCTGACCTGGACCGAAACTTTTGTTCAATTTTCTGCATGTCAAAGGATCAGTCTATCTCATGATTCAGTTGGTTGTTTGACAAAATGAATTTTATGGATCCATAATTATGTAATGTCTTGCTTGCTATAATAAATCTCGAAGATGCATAAAGGCCCCTTTTGGTAGAGCATGGCCCATTTCTTTGTTGTCTAGTGCTTCCCGTCTGTAATAATATTTGACGGGTTACAAATATCTTCGCTGGCTATTTATTCATTTGGAGTGTCTGTGAAATCGACATGGACCCTGTGTATACGGTATAATGTACTGTAAACTGAAACAAAACCAACCGTTAACCAATCCGTCGAGCGCCCAAGAAAGATATATTTAGGCTGCTTAGCGCAACTCAGGGGCCTTTTGCGGACAGTGTAGATCAAGATCAGACTGCACAGAACGTGCAGTCTGATCTTGGATCTACACTGTCCAATAAGGAGATATCTCCCCCCCCCAAAAAAAAAAAACCTTTGAAAAATAGCACTATTATGCGTTTTACTACCGCCTAAAGGGTTTCATTTCAATTATTTAGCAGGCTAAGGGTTAACACTGGATATATACTGCATGTTATTGCACTTTGCATTTTTTTAAGCGTATCTATATCGCAAAATTACGAATTGTGTAGACTCGAGACAATGCAGCGATCTCAATCTACGCTTTCTGCAGAAGCAACTCTCACCGCCTGTGGGACCGAAGGGGTCACTATACAACAAAACAAACTTAATCTCATTCGCACACCCTAGACGGCTTAAGAGTCAGTTAAAAGTGAACAGTGTAAATAAGATGACCAACACGAACCTCTCTGCTGTCTTGTTTAAAAAGCAGGATTTACGACTGGTAGGTCCCGTCTTTTTTCTTGCTTAACCCAATACCACACAATCCCGACTTTAACGACACTGAGAAAGAAGCCTTTTGAAAACGTTGAGGGAAAAGGAGAAAATGCTGGTAACCAACATTTTCTCCTTATACCACAATGTTTTCTACCCTATCCAAAACAAATTTTAACTTTTGAGTCACATTTATTTTGTCGTCTGCAAATGCTTTGAATTTGGACTAGTCTAAAATTTTGTTGTTTGGTAAAGAGTTAACCTTTAACCCTTAGGCTGCTAAATAAATTAAAACTTTCAAGCTGACAGTAAAAAAAAAAAACGAATAATTATTTCAAACTTATTTTTTGGAGAAAAAATATCTTATAATCGGACAATGTAGATACAAGATCAAACTGCACGTTTTGTGCAGTCTGATCTTGATCTACACTGACGGCCAAAGGTAAGTGAGTCGCGCTTAGCAGCCAAAGAGTTAACCAAACAATCCCGTGTTTTAATGACCCTGAATTAGAGGGCTTTTGAAAATATGGTGGGAAAAGAAGAAAATGCTGGTAACCAGCATTTTCTTCTTTTCTCACATTGATTTCTATCGTTTCAAGCACAAGTTCCGTCACTAGTTACCTTTCATTTGTCGTTTGTATGTACATTCAATTCGGACAAATCTAAACATTTGTCATCTGGTGGAGTTATCAGACTCTGTTCTGCATAGGATATTTTTTTGTCTAGCAGTGAACTACATATGAAAAGGTTGGCGAAAATAGAGAAGTCCGTCAAATCAAGCGATATCAGCTTTTGTTACATTGTTTCTATTTGCACTCGTGTATTAACCCTTTACCACACAACCTTGGTTTTAAACGACCCTGATAAAGCAAACTTTTGAAAACATTGTGGGAAAAGGATGAAATGCTAGTAATCATCATTTTCTCCTTTTCCCAAAATATTTCTTTCCTATTAACCCTTTCCCAAACAAGCCCTGGTTTTCACATGTCTGCAGTACAAATCTTTTGAAAACACTGTGGGAAAAGGAGAAATTGCTCGTAACGAGCAATTTCTCCTTTTCCCACAGTGTTTTCTACCCTTTTTGAGACCTTTCTGCCATTTTCATCAACTTTAAAATTGTCGTCTGCAAACTCTTTGAATTTGGACCAGTCCAAAACTTGTTGTTTGGGAAAGGGTTAAAGACAAATCGCTTGATATAAGGTCCATTTGACAGGTCGTCTTCAGGTGCTTTCAATTTGAGCCACATTGAAATTGTCGTCTGCAAGTGCTTTCAACCTGGACAAGTCTAAAATTTGTGTCGTTTGGTAAAGTGTTGATCCTTAATTCAGGCTGATTATCTATATTTGACATGTGCTGTTTTATAGTCGTCTGCTGCACTCTTTTTTTTCACAGACGGTGATACATTACCATATTTCTGTTGCTCTGTAATGTCGCTTTCGCACACAGAAAAAAAAAATCCTTTAAATCTTTACCAAATGACATATTCTTTGACTTGTCCAAATTCAAAGAATGCTCATGCAGACGACAAATATGATATGGCTCAAAAGATGGAAAATGCCACCGGAAGGGTAGAAAACATTGTGGGAAAAGGATAAAATGCTGGTAACCAGCATTTTCTCCTTTTCCAACAATGTTTTCAAAAGGCTTCTTCTTCATATTTTTTTTACTTGTCCAAATTCAAAGAATGCTCATGCAGGCGACAAATATGATATGGCTAAAAAGATGGAAATGCCTCTGGAAGGGTAGAAAACATTATGGGAAAAGGACATAATGCTGGTTACCAGCATTTTCTCCTTTTCCCACAATGTTTTCAGAGGGTTTCTTCCTCAGGGTCGTTAAAACTCGGGATTGTGTGGTAACGGGTCAACTCTTTACCAGAGGATAAACGATTTTGGGCTCCTCCATATTGAAAGTATTTGCTAACGACAATTTAATTGTTGCTCTAATGATAGAATAAGTATTTGGAAGATATAGAAAACTTTGAGGTAAGGGAGAAAATATATGCTACCAGCATTTTCTACTTTCCCCACATTGCTTTCAAAGGATCCGCCCTATGTCGTAAAAACTTGTAATTTTCTGGTGAGGATTCGGTTTCATTTTATAAAGAAATAAATCATTGCTACATAATTCAACCGGAAGCTATAGCTACATTTATAAACCGGAAGTAGATCGAGTCAACCGTCAACAATATTTTATAGAAAATCTGTTATGTCATCAGCAGAACTCAGAGACCACCCTGTGGATAACGACTTTCTAATGTACCTTGTTATGACTAAAATCAGCCAGACCTTACAGAGTGATTTTGGTATAAATTTTTTTGTTGTTGTTGTTGTTGTCAAATGGAATCTATACAATCGTTGGCTCTATTTACTTGTTAGATTCAGCAGATTAACAGTTAACTGTGTTACGTGTTTGAAAACAAGAAGAATGCAGTAGATCTTTCATAGATTAAAGTCCAATTTCCTACAGGTAATAAAAGCCTTGCTCGTTGTACTTTCAGTACTTTGATATCTTCCTCTATTTAACAGGTAGAGAGACCAATTCCAGAGCCTAAGGCTGGAGGTAAGAGTAATGGACTTTCGTATAGGCCAACTGAAAAGATACAGTACTAATATAAGGTAGGATTTCCTTGGGCAAGGAACTGCAGTCCCAGCCTAACCTATGAGACACATGAATAAGTGAGCTATCAAGGTAATAGGCCAAAATACAGCTGAACCCGACGTAAAACAAAAATTCAAACATCGTTGTAAAGTTCAAAAAACTTTGCTGGGACTGAATTTTGATGCAAGTTTTATAGAATTTGTTGGGAAAAATGTACACGGTGGCACAAGCTAAACAGCACAAAACAGATTTTTATGATCTTTGATTTTTAACAGTAAAATATATTGTGGGAAAAAAAAAATAGAATGGTCTTGAAATTGTACTGGCTTTTACAATTGTCCCTCCTTGTCCCTAAAATTTTCAACAGAGTAGTCTGTGGTAAGATGAAAGTTGTTTTCTGAAGGACGTAGGAGCAATGTTTTTGCCCTTTACCAAATAATCCCGAATTTAAACGACCCCCCCCCCCCCCCTCCGAAATAATTAAGGCTTTGAGAAACACTGTCTCCCTTTTAACGACGCTGACAGAGAATGCATTTGATAACATTGTAGAAAAAAGGAGAAAATGCTGGTAACCAGCATTTTCTCCTCCTACAAACTTTTCTACCCTGTCAAAGACAAATCTTGCCAATTTAACTTTACCAAACGGCAAAATTTTGGACTGGGCCAAATTGAAAGCATTTGCAGACGACAAATCAAATATTGCTAAAATGATTTCTTCTGTCTTTGATTGGGTAGGAGACATTATGGGAAAAGGAGAGAGTGCTGGTTACCAGCATTTTCTTCTTTTTCTACAATGTTTTCAAATGCCTTCTCCGTCAGGGTCGTTAAAATTCGGATTGTGCGGTAAATGGATTAAACACAATTAATGGGAATCAACAAATGCTTTTAATTGGGACAAGTCCACTTTTTCCCTTTGGTAAACAGTAAAACGTTTGAATATTTTCAGAGGTACAAATCTGCATGCAGAGAGTCGGTATCTGCGGGTCTGATGTACACTATTGGCATGAAGGCAGGATCGGGGATAGGTTCGTTGTCAAAGAGCCAATGCTGCTTGGACATGAGTGTAGCGGCGTGGTTACGAAGGTTGGGGACGGAGTAACCCATGTTAAACCAGGTAAAGAAAGGATTTATAAGCCTTGTTCTGTGAAAAAGGATGTTTAATGCATCTGCAAAAAGTATCGATCCAAGTCAGCCTGCGCGGACTGCAGGTAAAGAAATGATTTAGTGATAAAAATAGAAGAAAACATATGAGCCATGTTCTGTGGAAAGGGGGGGGGTTTAATGCATCTGCAAAAAGCATCAACAAAACCTTGATTTGAGAGACATTGGATACTAATATATTGTCTGCAAATGCTTTCAATTTGGAAAGGCCTAACATTTTTGTTGTTCTGTAAAGAGTGAAAACGATATTACTAGTCACTTTGGAAGCCCTGGAGGGCAATTTTGACCAATTACTTAAGACGTATACCTTATGACTTATGAGTAACGATTGGCGTGCATTTCAAAACGTGCTCAAAAATGGCTGCAAAATGAACAAAGCTATCGACCTTTTAAATGATATTTACAGTTGTGGCTGACGTCAGCCATTTTCTGCACATGTTCTCGATATTTGTGCCAATATTATACAAATCGTTAAATAAAAGTCACAAGTTATAAGTCTGAAGTCATTAGTAGAAAGTCGAAATATGCCTCTAGGGCTTCCATTCTTTCCGGTACAGACTGGTTATGTAACTCACTGATGAAATGACAAGTCCATACATGTTTTACATCTATATAAAAGATTTCTTTCTCGATATGTTAGTTTTTCGGGGTTTACGTGCGGAATGACTTTCTCTCTCTTGGAAAAAAAACTCATTTTTCTTGGCACACACACCGAGAACGTGCACAGAAAATGGCTAATGTTAGCCACAATTGTAAATATCATTAACCCTTATCCTGCTATATAACTTAAACGAAACTTTCAAAACCAAAATATAAGTATTTCAAAGTTATGGGCTTGTACACAGGGGCGTAACCAGGGATTTAGAATCGTTACGCGCTCCGATTCGAGAGCGCGTCAAGTTTCGACCTTAGGCAGCTAAGCGTGACGCAGTGCGCTTTTACGAACACTATGCATCAAGATCAGACTGCACAGAACGTGCAGTCTGATCTTGATGCACACTGTCCGTTACAGTGGGATTTTCCTTCGAAAAGAAATAGGATGAAATACTGAAATAGTAATATTTCGTTGTTTACTATCGGTTCGAAATTTTCATGTTTTGTGCAGTTTTAGGCTTAATTGTGACGATGGAGTTGTTCTATAATGTGATAAAAATATTTCGCCTGGGGCCGTATTCACCAATCATTCTCAAGAATACCGGTAGTCTTAGTCTTTATAACTGGGGTTCTCTACATTTGAAAGTAACACAACTTCTGATTGGCTAAACTATTTGGTATAGCCAATCAGAAGTTATGTTTCTTTCAAATTTAGAAAATCTTGGAGAAAGAATACTCTTATGAATAGTTGGTGAATACGGACCCTGTTCCCATGCTTTCTACATTACGCACTTGCGTATTGTGAGTTTTTGATCAAATAATTTACTTACCCCTCGTGTATCTGAAATTGTAGGCAACCACCTTGTGTAAGAGTGCACGACCCGCAAATACAATCAAAGTATTAGGAGTATACCCCTCAAAAGTCATCAAAGTATCACGAGTATTCTCCACAACAATCCGTTGCTATCCATAGCGGATAGCCGTACTTATGGACGCTACGCCTTTGGTACGGTGAAAGGTTGATGTAGACACTATAAGGAAGTGTATTATTTAACCAGGTGTGACCACTGCATCTTCGTAATGCATTTTACCAAGCATATTTTCACATAGTATGGTCCCAGATTGTCTAAAAACCGGCTGAATTCTTTACCACACGACAAATATGTAGACTTGCCCCCAAACTCAAAGCATATGCAGACGTCAAATTAAATGTGGCTAAAACTGTGGAAGTAACCTTTGATAGGGTAGAAAACATTGTGGGAAAAGGAGAAAATGCTGGTTACCAGCATTTTCTCCTTTTACCACAATGTTTCCGAAAGTCTTCCTTCTCAGTGTGGTTTAAAGTCGTTACTGTGTGGTAAAAGGTTAATTATGAGGTAGAATGGTCTTTCCATATGTAGAAATTTACCGACAGCAAACGGTTTCGACCCGCTTCATCCTGCGTGGGCTGCTCATGCTGACCCATCAATACCTTTCGCATGTGCATTAAACCACCTTTTTTCACAGCGCTTGACTCATTTACATTTCAGGTGACCGCGTAGCGATAGAACCTCACGGAGTTTGTCGAAGTTGTGAACAGTGTAAAAGGGGGCGATACAATCTGTGTCCGAATGTTTTCTTCTTGGCCACGCCCCCTGATAGTGGAGCTCTGGCACGTTACCACGTGCATGGTGCAGACTTTGTCTTCAAGTAGGTATTTTAACCCTTTACCACACAATGCCGCCTTTAACGCCCCTGGAAAAGAAGCCTTTTGAAAACATTGTGGGAAAAGGAGAAAATGCTGGTAACCATGATCAAAGAAAAATTGCACCATTTGAGCCACACTGAAATTGCCGTCTTCAAATGCTTTCAATTTGGACAAGACTAAAATTTTGTCGTCTGGTAAAGGGTTAATCTCTAGGCTGCGATTTTTATAAAACAGATATCAAAATATTTTTTGATTCGTCCAATACCAATGGGATATCCAAGTTTTTAACGACCAGTGCCGATTCTAGATATGCCAGCATTTTCTGTGATCTGTTCTGTACACTCTAAGGCTTTAATTAGCATCCATTTAAAATTCATGACGAATGTTTAATTTCAAGACATATGATCGGATTGGCCAAAAGATATCAGCCAATCTGCGCCCGTATTCACCAACCATTCTTAAGAACATTCTTAGTCTTATTCTCAAGAATTTTCTAAATTTGAAAGTAACACACTGTCTGATTGGCTTACCCAAATGGTTTAACCAATCAGAAGTTGTCTTACTTACAAATTTCAATATCCATAATAAGATCAACACTGTTCTTATAAGAATTGTTGGTGAATACGTTCACTGCCTGGATGCAGCAAGCGAACCATCCATTTATTACATGGAGATATGGTAAAAACTGAAAAATAGATTATAACAAAAAAATATTGATGCTGAACATCAATGGCGCCGCAAACTAGTTGTTTCTGTAACAGGGCACAATGCATTGGGTTATTTCCTAATACGCATCTCTTGCACAATCTTCGTAGAGGTCCAAGTGGTGATACTGTATTTAAACTCTGGGCCATCTGGTTTTTGACAAGATTTTTAAATTTCATATCACTGAAGGCTATTTGCAAACTTCTTATCCATGGACTGGGCCATTTCTTTATCCACAGGACATCATTTGGACACAATTGGTAGATAGAAATGTTAGAGCTGTTGCCTTTCTTATATTTGATAGAAGATTTTGAAAAGTGTGCAACAAATATGGCTATGCGCAAATTTGTGACATCTGGGTGGAGGGGAGCATATGGCAACTTTTGACCCGAAGGCCACCATTTGAACATACTCATACTTGGTAGAGGTCATTGTAGCGATACTACACATGAAATATCAAAACTCTCGACCGTCTGATTTTAAACAGGAAGATTTTACATTAACGAAAGAAAAGTCTGTTATCGGATTGTGCTAAATCTGACACTCCAACACATATGTCTGGTATCATACAACCCATCTTTATTATAGATATAATAAAGACTTGAATGAAGTCCTTATATCTATATAGACTAGACGGGTTGTATGATACCAGTCATGTTAGGCGCTCCAACATTGATTTATGGATGTTTCGGTAACAGACGAGTTCGGTAAATTGGACTTATAGAGTAAATTGATTGGATGTTTCGGTAACAAGGCAGTAATATAGTGCCGTGACGTTTTTCACACCCATGGCTTCTGTTTGTGCAAACGTTTTTTCTTTTAATTTGCAATTCTCACTCGTTTTCTGACGTAAATATATTTGTTGTTCTTTCCATGCTGTATAAATAAATACCTGAAATTAGTAAATTTTGATCACCATATCTTATTTTCGTTTTTCACCCATAGCTGATTCATGTAATGAATAATATACGATCCCTGATAAAACCCTGCCCTAAGCTTGTACCCGTATTACTTAATCGTCCTACAGATAACAGACTCCAACTTTAAGCCAATCCTCAAGTTTTTTAAAAATGTTTTATTAAAAATGACGCTATTCTTGTCAACGTTTTCTGTGTGAAAAATAATTTCTTCCGGAAAGAAATTGGTCAACTTCCAAACCAGCCATTTACCCTCAGAATACCTTTCACTCTTGTTGCCCTTGCGACCGATTCAGATAATGATCAAACTGCAAAGCAAAAAAAAAGAGTCTGATCGTTGGTTTACGCTGTCAGCTTTTCTAAGACATTATGAGGAAGGACAACTTTGCTTTGAAATAGCTAATATTAGACCAGGGATCGTATATTGTAATATATATATTGTTCTGTTTCTAAAATAAAAATAGCCTTTACTTTTTTGGATGCTCTAAAGGTTAAAATTATGGATAATTAACGTGAATTCAGAAATAAAGATAATACATTTGAAACATTGTGGCAAATGAAGAGAGGGAGTGAGAGATAGACAGAGAGGCCTTGACAATAATGCTTTCGTGCATACTTCTTGTGATTTTGACCATGAACATTTGTGCCCACCTAAAAGATATCTGTTCTGTATTGTTCCTCTCCATTTTCCACACAGATTTCAAATCTGGTCTGGTGCACAAAAATCGGCGTCTGCTGGTTTTAAAGTGCGTTCATCAATACAACACTGCATAAAAAAATCATATGCGTACTATTTGAGAGCGAAGGGAGTACTGTATATTGTATATAGACGCGTTTACAGCCTGTCTTCACACCTCCCATTGCCAACAAGATAAAGAAGTTTCCCGTAGATCTTAAAGATTAACCCCGGTTTATGAAAACCTGAAACACCAATGGACAAGAAGAAACTTGCAGATCAGACTGCATGTAAAAGTTATGGGGATTGGGCATGTTTAGATCACACACTGCTCGTGCAGTTTGAAAAAAGTATTTGTCAAAAAAAGTATTTGCTACTATCTATCTCTCGCGCTCACTCTCTTCTTTTGCCACAATATTTTTACCTGTATTACCTGTGTTTCTGAACTAAATTTAACTATCCATAATTTTAAATCTAAGAGCGTCGAATAAACCCAACGGTCATTTTCATTCTAGATATAAAACCTATTTTTAGCAGTGTCAAGGTTTTCTTGTTCAGAATGTCTTGCAAAATTGACAAATGAAGATCAAAGATCAAACTCCGTGTTTGGTGTACTCTGATCTCGATCTGCACCGGCCGCAATGGCAACAGCAGTAATAACAGACGCTCTAAGGGTTAATGGCTGGTTTGGAAGTCTTTCAATAAGAAAGATATTTTCACATTGAAAGGATCATAAATCATTGATTTAAAAGGAGATACAACGTGTTTCAAGTTTAGGATTGGGTGTTGTTATTCGTTACCTCAACTTTGATTCTGGTATCATTTTACGTACAGCATGACAGTAGAAACATAACAAAAATATTATGTCTTAAAGTGTGTGGAAGAAAAAAGAGAAACATTGAACGAATCAGAGCCAAGACTTTATTTGGTGTGAAAAACGTCACGGTGCATTACCACTATATAATTACCTTGTTACCGAAACATCCAATCGATTTACTCTGTAAGTCCAATTTACCGAACTCATCTGTTACCGAAACATCTGTCACCCCCAACATTGACCTAGTTACAGTTAGCTGGTCTTAAAAACACTATCGCGAAAGGAAAACAATATTTCTACAATCCATACAATACTAGAACAAAAATATAAGTGGGGTCACAAGTACCACATAGGGTGCTCTAGGGTCAAAGAGCTTGAAAATGCCTCTTAACCTTTTCCAGCGTAAGATATTTAAAATGGTGGCTTCGAAAATTTGTGACAGATAATTTTTGATCACGTGAGTTATTATTCGAAATGCATTTTTTATTTTTCGAAAGGAAAATGTTGATATGTCTACGATCCGTGTTTTTATCCATCTAACAATGAAAGTGCAATATATATATAAAAAAATCCCCACAAA
The DNA here is from genome assembly GCA_945859785.2 of Tridacna gigas. Classification (NCBI taxonomy): domain Eukaryota; kingdom Metazoa; phylum Mollusca; class Bivalvia; order Cardiida; family Cardiidae; genus Tridacna; species Tridacna gigas. The sequence goes on along the minus strand of OX244031.2, from coordinate 12,624,119 downwards.
TAAATAAAAAAGTTATTATGGACCCCGATCTGGTAATCAAAGTACAGTAGATATATAGGTGGATGTTAAAACAAAGCATGGAACCAGTTCAATATGGCTGCCTCCATAGGCACTTTTCAAAACCGAATAAAAATATAGTGCCGCCGCTCATGCGGCGCCACAAAAAAACAAAACTACTTTATCCTAACTAAGAATAAGATAGCTTTCTATAATATATGCACTTTCCACCTTGAAGAGCGGGTTATAAGAACTTGTAAAAAATGCTTCAGAAAGTGAAGACCAAGAACAGGCTGCACGTCCGTGCACACTGATCTACGGCCAAAATTTCCGAAAGCCACCAAAAGTTATATTTTCTGCCTGATATGCCTTTAAGACCTTTTTTGCCATGGGTACTAGTTCACTAGAACAAGAGAAAGACAACCCAAACTCGTTCTAGCAACATGTGTAGAATCCCTGATTGCAGAGATTGAACAAATGCTGCGAAAACAGAATGGCATGAATCAACAAAACTCTTCAAGCGTTTGAATTTCGATAAATTAATCTTGACAGTGTAATATAATATCATAAAGCATACAAAAATATGTTGAGGAAAAGCTTCACTTACACCAAGGTGGGTTTAAATGAGCCCAAAATGCTCTGTAAGTCGTAATGGCGTCCTAACCATGTGGAAACTGCCCTTGCACAATCATGCAGAATCATTGAAGTGAAAAAACAGGAAGTGACAAAATAATCAAAGTACTTCTGGTACTCGGAGAGAAATCAAAGCATCTGCGGTACTTCGAAATGTAACAACAAAATTGTTCAAGCGCAATACGGACCCTCGTGCCTAAACCTTGCATCATTAATTTGAATATTAATTAGATTTGTAAGTGACTACGGTCCCTGGGTTAGAACTGGACTGCCCGCAGATGTGTTTGGACAATTTTTACATTGGGGAGGTGACCTTGGCAAGCAATGAGTATAAAGTGGCGAGAAAAAGCTCTAGAAGCGGAGTAGCCTGTTTCAGGAGAGGATGGGGGCTATTTCTTGAAACCTGAAATCTATATGTCTACAGATTACACTAAATTTGACATTACTGGAAGAATTGTACCTCCTTTTATTAAGTCATTAATGCGATACTTGTATTATGCGCAAATAAAAATGCATAAATGCATAAATACCAAACTCATCATCTTCATAACAAAAAATATGCAGCATTATACAACTTTCTGTTGTTGTTGTTGTTTGCATTCTGAGATCAAACAATTGTAAATCGAAACCACCACAAACGATTTATTTCTCTCTGTGATATAGCTTAGTACATTTCACTTATAAATATTATGTACGTATACTGTTTCTTGTACAGGAGAAACACAATAAGGAGGAGTGTTATAATCGCATATGACCTCACTACGGCTGCAGAATAAACGTTAACCGAAGATGAGTCCTACATCCCCGCAGAATGAACTTTACCAAATACAGTACTGGATCCCGTTTTGGTTCCCGCGCAAATACAAACCGGAAATCTTTTATACTCTCTAGAAAGGAGAACGCCGTCAAAATGCGAAAAACAAAACAATTCGATTTTTTACGTAAATAGCTATCGATTGCTCGCTTTCTTGTCGATTATTCTGCATGCAGATTATAGAATCACAAAAACATTTCATTCGCCCTTTTTGTTGATAGAAAACAAATAAGTGGTAAACATGATAGACTGTGTAGATTAGGTCAAGCTCGAAAGAGTCCCCTATGAAAACAACGGCAGGAAATTTGGGCGAAAACGGCTACATTCCAGAAATAGAAACAATCTCATTATGAAAATAATCAAAGTGCTGTAAGCAGTCGGTAGATGTATTCAGGATTATTTATTCGTTGAAAACGCCCTGAATTGACCCTATCAGTGCAAAAGACGAGTTTTAGTTGCATTTGCGGATTATTTGTTAATGTACACGGAGAAGGGCTATAAAACAAAGGGTCGTGAGTTAGAATCCCATCTTGGCCAAATTCTGCTGGAGGATCAGTGATCCATTTATCACGGCAGGACTCCTTTCCGTCTCACCGCTGAACGTTGTATACATATGTATGAAAGTTTCTGTGAGAACAGCAATGACTTGGAAAGAATGCATGTGAAATATTGTAAAGAAATCTCCAGGGACACACGGGTAAAATTCTATGTAGGCCTATTCTTGCCGCCGTAATATTCTATGACTGAAATAATACTAGAAAACCTGTAACAATATTCGTGAATGGGGGTCAAAATGGCCCACTGCCAAAACAGCCCCGTACCAAAACGGTCCAGTGCCGAAACGGCCCATTACCTAAACGGCACACTTTTTAAAAAAAATAAAATAAATACCATGATTGTTTCAAAACTGCGTGACAATTTCGTTTACAAAAGAAAATGTTCGCTACAAATGCAATTTTCAGATATGATCCAAACATATATATAAAAATCACACAAAAACCTTTACAAAAAAGAATATTGTAGCATAAATACCACAACAACCACGCACGCCGCGGCGCACGTCAAGCGTCACTAACGACGCCTATGTTAAGTTTACCCGCCTTTTTCAAATTGTTCTCCAAGAAATTAAACGCATTGAAGATGTCCTTTAAAACTGGTCAAAACTGTCTTAAACCACACATTTCCGCCAAACCTCTGCTCACAGTTTGAATCAAACTTGCGACCTCGTAACTCCTTGAGCTTCAGAAATTAGGCAAAGTCCAAAGGAGCAAAAAATGTGACTCAAACGATGGCATTTCAATTTTTTTAATGTCCAACGACCAGTTTAAGGCGCTGTTTTGCCTCTAGCGCTGAAAGAGTTTATACCAAAGCTTATTTTCTTTCACTGGCACTAAAGACAATAGGGTTCTACTGTTCTTTTTGAAAATAGAAATTCTGTCTTCCAATTATTCAGCCATGTCAACTATGACATGGTCGCAATTCTAATTTCAGGCTACCAGACAATGTGAGTTTCGAAGAAGGTGCATTGATTGAACCACTATCTGTTGGGTTGCATGCATGCCGTCGAGCACGTGTTACCATGGGTGATAAGGTCCTTGTGTGTGGAGCTGGTCCAATTGGTTTATGCGCCATGTTGTCTGCAAAAGCTTTTGGCGCATCTGCTATTTGCATGACAGGTAAGGACAAAATGCTGATAATTATTTGCTTTGAGAGTAAGATCGAAAGTTAGCACCAGTATTGATACTTTAAGCCAACTTTAGTCAAACGAATCCGAAGTTTGATAGACCTTGGGAGATATGGTTTTTGAAAACATTATAGAAGAGGAGAAAATACCAGTAACCAGGATTTTCTCCTTTTCCAATAGTGTCTTCTACCCTGTATAGGGCAAATTGCATCATTTAAGCAACATTTGTCATCGTCAGATGCTTTCAATTTGGACCAGTCTAAGATGTTGTCACATATGTCTGGTAACGGGTTGTTTATTGGCGAAGCCAAAGTAACAGTACCGATCTTTGGTGCTCACGAATGGAATATATGTTGATATTTCATCATTTCAAAGTGTTTTTCATGGTCCAATATGAAGGCAAAATCATTGATCGCAAAATAGATTGGATAGGTACACGTGTATTATGTCTCTGTAAAGGACTTGAATATTCCAACTTCAAGGCTTTTTGGGCGGTCAGTGTATCTTACAGGGTATATGTACTTAAAATGAAGTGCATGGTTCGACCTTGATGTTGATTGTTAGCCAAAGTTATCAAGAATGCCATTTGCTTTCAAAAAAGTCAAGAATAGTAGGAGCCAGTAGTACCAACCTACTGAGTGTTGACCAATGGCGCCTTAGAGGACGGAGGCAGGGAAATAGAAGTAATACCACTGGAATGACTGATCTGTTCGGCCCTTTTTTACAGATGTAGACATGTCAAGACTTGCTTTTGCCAAAGAACTCGGGGCTACCCATACTTTACAAATAGCAAAAGGGGAGGAGTCGGAGGATGTGGCCAAGAAAATCAGTGACCTCCTTGGTGACGCCCCTAATAGAACAATCGAGTGTAGCGGTGCCCAGTTCTCTGTCCATCTTGGTGTGAACGTAGGTCGAAATTCAAAATAATTATGTTTTAATTTGGTTTATGTTTAGTTCTTCTATCACTGTCATTCAGCTGGGAGAAAGAGAAATTGATCCTTGTCCCTGCGAGCCCTAAAAATCCGGGATTTCTTTCTTTAGATTAACGTTCTGCTTTCATTAACACAGGGTTTTAGGAAAATAATTATTGTCGGTAATGCATACAGTCAGTCGGTATGGAATATATTAAAGTTTTTGATGGGAAAATTTTTCAAAGAATAAGCTCTCAATATTTGTATACTAGAAACGCCTAATGACTTGATGAGGCAAGTGTGGCTACAATTTAGCAGACACCGTGCTCATAGATACTATCAGTGAAAACCGTTTTTTTTTTTCCATTTAGGAAATGCATTTTTTTCTGCTGTGCGGAAGTGGATCTGTTTCATTCATTTATCATGTTATGGGTTTTTCTCCTTTAGGGCGAAAAATGTTATTTTTAGCATACACCAAGAGCTGACCGCACAGAATGTGCAGTCTGACCTTTGATCTATTCTATTCTGTCCACTTGTTAAGCGATGCAAATAAGATTAAAATCTGTCTGCGTGTTATTGGAATCTAATTTCAGTCATCGAAAGAGGTTGAATTTGAGTGAGCCCTGCTTTGGCAGAAGGAGGCTAAATACTTCTCCGTGATGCATGGTACCATGCATGTCATCACATAATTTTGGACCAATTACATCCATTTTCTTTCACAAATAACTGAATCCTAAGGTTGAATGTCCTTGGACGTGCAGAAAATTAACCAAAAGCAAAACGTTTCGGTCCAGGTCAGCCTGCGCGGACTGCGCAGGCTGACCTGGGTCGATACTTTTTGCAGATGCATTTAGCTCCCTTTTCACAGAGCGTAGCTCAAATATTTGGTGCTGAAAGGGTTGAAAAGTAAAGCGGAAAACGGAGCAATGCTCTGGCAAAAGGGAGCTTAATGAATCTCCGTGATGCATGATACCAAGTAGGTCATCACAGTATTATGCATCCATAAAATCCATTTTATATAACAACCGACTGAATTATGAGGTATAGTGGTCCTTTGACCGGCAAAAAAATGGACCAATAGCAAACAGTTTCGGTTCAGGTCAGCCTGCGCGGATTGCGCAGGCTAACTTGGGTCAATACTTTTTGCAGATGCTTTAAGCCTTCTTTTCACAGAGCATGACTCAAATATAGGATTGCTATGGTACAAAAACGAAATATCGTCAAAGAGACAGCAATTAGGAATTATCATCGACATAGTTATCATGGCTAGAGATATTCTTGTACTACTTAAAGATCAAAATTTATGGTGGTGGAGCCATACAAGCCTAAACAGACATGTATCATTGTATTTTACAGGCAACAAAACCGGGTGGGGTATTTACAATAGTTGGCCATGGTCCAAATCTCGTGACCTTTCCGGTCGTCAGCCTCGTTGCCAAGGAGATAGAGATCCTCGGATCTTTTCGTTATATCAATACGTAACTACTAAATTATTTCATTTGTTTGGTACATTATGCAACTGATTGCTTTATTCAGTTCTACTTCCACATATATGTTCATGTACATAAATCTTATAAAATGATGCAGAGCATCTTAGCCGAAAAGATGGCTGTTCAGGAAATATCAAAAACAAGACTGAACCATGTTCTGGCAAAAGGGGGCTTAATGCATCTCCGTGATGCATCATAGTTAGCAAGACATTACATATTTAGGGATCCATAAAATTTATTATGTCTAACAACTGACTGTATCATAGGCTAAGGTAGATTGGTCTTTTGACATACAGAAAATGAACCAATGGCGAAAAGTTTTGGCCCAGGTCAGCCTGCGCAGGCTGAGCTGGGTCAATACTTTTCGCAGATGCATTAAGCTACCTTTTCACAGGGCATTGCTCAGAATTATTAATTTTGAAACGGTTTGTGAATAAGGCACTTGCTCCCAGGAATGCGCTATTTCTCATGCTGTATTTTGCCCCAGTTCAATGACAAACAGCTGGGGAAGTGATGCTCTTTTGTCAAGTTTTGTTCTATTTCAGCTGGTAACCGCCATTGACATGGTGCTGTTTTGTTCTATTTCAGCTGGCAAACCGCCATTGACATGATCTCTTGCGGTAAAATAAATGTTGCACCATTGGTGTCACATCGCTTCAAACTGGAACAGACTCTCGATGCTTTTGAGAAAGCTAAGTCCGGGGAAGGGGTGAAGGTCATGATTGACTGCAGTACTTAGATCTCGTGATTCGTTACGTGATTCAAACTGTACTTAAGATTATTCCATGCAAAGCTACAGAAGTGAAACTAAGCTCATAAAATACATGCACAGTGAAATTGTGATGCTTTGAGCATTCGATAATTCAAACTTATTGATTCATTTAAAGAATGTTCTGGAGTGAGCATGTTTACAATAAAAAAAAAAAAAAACCGCCGAAGCAGTTATCGGCTACATTAGTGGAAAAATTTAGACGGTGACACAATTTCTAACTGGCTGAACCACTTAGTTCACAAAACTGAAATCGCCACGGTTACTTTGATTTTAAGGATGTTGGATGAAGACAATCGAAAACAGCGCTTTTGGTTTATTTCTGAGAAAACTGTTAACCGCATCATAAAGAATAGATAACCTGAGACCCTCGTATTATTTATTCTTAATGATGCGGATACTGGGTACATGTAGTCATTTCCTCATTCCAGACAGAAGGTCAAAGTAACTTTTCGGTAATCTTAATGTACTAAATGACATTTTGATCATTACAATAAACTGATAATTCGAAACATTTTTTCTTTCGTTTCTCAATCAAATAGTCCGAATTTTTCATAGATATACGAGCAAGGTGGCGGCATCATGGGCGTGCATCCCTCCCTTTTATTAAGCCTTATTTTGCTAAATAAATGAAACAGAAATTTCAACTCAACAGTAAAAACCAAAATATTGCGATTTCAAAGGAAAAAAACGGCATCGGAGAGTGTAGATCCAAGACTGCACGTTTTGAGCAGTCTGATCTTGATCTACACTGTCTGCAATAGCGCCCTAGTCGCGGGTAGCAGCTTAAGTGTTAATACATGGATCCGTGGAAATCGATATTTGACCAATCAGGTCATCGCATTTATTTGGCCCGATATGCAGCCTTGCTGTCTGCTATTTCGGCTCACAAACAAGCGACTGTTAATGTTGGAGAAGTGAGATATAATGTGTGTTTACAAGGCTTGAATTTTAGGAAAAAGTTTAAAAGATGTGCTTTGCGATCGTGTACTGCTTACGTGAGATATACGAAGAGATTATAAGCTTGGATTATGATTATGATTGACAATGGGACATCAGCAAAGAGTTTCGATCAACGCTACATTACGCAATGGATTAATTAATGTTAAGTTTTTTTCCCCCTCTGAAACTCTCCGAAAAAAACTTAAACTATTTTACAGTGGGAAAACAAAGGTAAAATATATGAAATACTAATAAAAAGAAAGTACGTTCACTCAAATAGCTAATCTTGTTTAATAACCTCTGCACATCCAAAAAGGGGCACGTGCCATCAATGTTTCTGTTTGACGTTAACATTAACCCTTGGTGCATGAAGAATGCTGAATGTGAAGATACAGATAAGAGTGCAAAAAATGCAGTTTATTCTTGGATTCAAACCATCTGCTACTTAAATTAAAGACATTTACGTATATTCTTTACTGAAGGTACATGTAGATTTCAATTGTGAAACAGACTAAGTTCTGTTTTGTACAGTTTTGGAACTTCTACTCAAAAGGCAACTTATGTTAATTAAATCAGCTTTTGACTTAGCCATATTTAGGTGGATTAGCACATCTACCATTTCAAAGGGTATGTCGGTAAACTGTTAACTGACAAGATGTGTGTTTGATTGCCGCTGAAATCCACTCGACCACCCGTTGACTTCAGTATATCATAAGATAAACTACCGCCAGTGATATTAACAAGTTTGTTAATTGAAAGCACACTTTACACTTTTTAATCACCAGGCAACCATTTTCCCTTAACTTGAAATTTAAACATTTCTCAGACTTCCACCTCTATGTTGAATGAGACAATCTATAAATATTTCAAAATGCTTGTTATTTAGTTTAATTTATTATCGAATACGATGTTGAGACAACCTAACAAGCCTTACAAAAATATTAATCATCTTTAATTCTATTATTTTTAGGCAAATCTGAGGATTATGGGGTGTTTCATTTTCTCTCGTAGAAGTTCAAAACTTTGCTGGCTCATGCATTACATTGTCCGTAGCCCCTGAAATTCACACTTTTTGTAAAAATCCTTGTGTAAATAAGTTCAAGTATCCATATATTTCTTGCCCAGAATCCATCATCGGCAGAAACATATGAAATGGAATATTTTTCCAGAATTAATCGAAAGAAACAGTCATGACAGCACGATTTAAGTAGCCTTTCTGCTATACCGTATATGTATGTACTGCGGTTGTTTGTGAGCCCTTAACGACGGTAACCAAGGAAGTCGGTTTATCTCATCGCCACGGATCCATGTATTGAATTTTGTTGAGGCCAAAGTCAGTTTTCCCCACCTCCTTTATTCTAACTTTCATTTTCCTCTACATTAAAATTGTTCTTTTTGTGCCTGAATATGTCTCTTTTGCCGAATGAAAATGAGCCATGGTCTGTGATGAGGGGGCTTAATACGTCTGCCAAAAAAAAAAAAAAAAAAACAACAAAGGAACGCGCAGGCTGATCTGGGCCGAAACTTTTTGCCATTGGTCAATTTTCTGCTGCTCAAAGGACTAGTTTACCTCATAATTCAGCCTCTTGTTATACAAAATGGACTTTATGGATCCATAATAATGTGATGACTTGCTTGGTATCATGCATCGCAACGATGCATTAAGCCCCCTTTTACCAGAGCATGGCTAAAATATTTTCAACTCCTCCTATCAGACGGCAAATTAAAAGCGTCTCGCGTGATAGGAGGTGTCTATGAAAGAATAGGACAATCTATGGCCAAAGGGAAAGTGCTGTTAACGGTGTTCCCTCATCTTAGGAAATTACTTGTTTTCAAAAAGCCTTCTTCAGTGTCGTTAAACATGAGCCCTTTTAGAAAAGAGGCTAAATAAGTCCCCCCCCCCCCCACCCCTCGCCCCTGCAACCATCCCTAAACCAATTATGCATTAAAAGTTCTGAAATTTATAGGATACATCTATTGCCGCTATATACTTTAAAGGTTTCTATTTCATAATTTACCGTTCTTGTGCAAAATAAACGCGCTAATGCAAGACCCTTTATGATATGGCCATGTTAGATTTAACATGTTTATACATTGATATATATGAACCAGGTTCTGTGATAAGGGAGATTAATGCATCTGCAAAAAGTATCGACCATGTCAGCCTGCGCAGTCCGCGCTGACATGGGTGGAAACTTTTTGCTATTCGTAAATTTTCTGCTTGTCCAAGGTCCATTGCACCTTCAGATGCAATCAATCGTTAAACTTAATCGAATTTATGGATCCATAAGTACATGATGACTAACTTGGGATAATAAATGACAAAGATGTATTAAACCCCCTGTTGACAGAGCATGGCGCATATATATTTAACCAGTTACAACCTTGTACTATGATCTGCATGTAATCCTTTATTCTGAAATCTGCAGTGAAATGTTGGATGATTGATGATCAATGTCGTGGAATAATCCCTAGGATCGGCTGAAGGTAGATGCCCACTTGCTGGTGGAAGTACTTTGTATTTCTGAAATATTCCAAGTACCAGTCGAAAAATACTATCTATGGCGAGGTCTTTGCCTTTGCATACTCGCATACCTGTTCCAAATACAACCATGGATTTACGAATTGGGTGAGAGAGAGGCAGCCGTTGTCCGTTTTCGTCTAGAAAACGTTCCGGGTTAAATTTCCAAGGCCCATTTCAGATTTTCTCGTCATGATGCATGTTGTATAAATTGCCAACTATGACGGCGCCCTTCGGAATGGTATAACCTTCCAGCTCGGTGTCTTCACTTGCCCAATGAGGTATGCAGATATTTTATACACTGTAGTACCTGATACACTCTAGGGTGAACGCTTCCAAATACGGTAGATGCTCTAGATTAGGCTCGCTTGTGGTCATATCCGGTTTGACCACTTCAAGTTCCTCGTGTATTTTCTGCTGCATTTCCGGATTTTTCACAGCTTGTAATATCACAAATGCTACATTTCGTGATGTCGGTAAAACAGAATTTGTCAAAAGATCCATCGTACAAGCAAACAGGTGTTCATCTTTTAGGGACTCCGTCTCGCTCACTGTACACTGCTGTGCCAACAATTGCTGGAGTATCCCGTGTTCCTGTCCCAGTCTATGGCTAGACCGTGCATCCCGTATCAATAAAGCCACAAGCTGGTCTCGTGCTTTTGTTATACGCTCAACAGACGATTTAAACAAATATGGAAAATGACGTAACCATGGCATTTTCGTCAAAACGGACACTTTGCCACCTTTGCATAAATTATCCAATGAGTCCAGGTATTCTACCACCACGTCACTATGTTCTTTCTTTCCTTCTGTACCCATCAACCAAATCGCATACTGTGATGCACAAGCCCGTATTAGTTGCTCCGAGATGGCGATATCACCTTCTTCGTCAAGCTGTTCAAGAAATTTAACAATGTCTTTGTCTATCAACGTTTTTAAAACTGCATCCGAAAGCGTGTTAAGTATACTTTTCCATACTAATGCCTTGAGTTTTGTTTCTTCAGCCGTAAAGTTTGCCATTATGATACCCTTTCCGTTGTATTTAATCGTTTCCAGAAATCCGGAGGGGCGATGGCACAGTGTTTCCTTTTGAAATGCGGTCTCCATCAGAGATTGGTCACTTATAACCACAACCACCTGTCTAAACCTCGAATACTGAAATATCGTTCCATACTTCTGCATCAAATTATAGCAAGCCACGTGAAATTTGCTTATGTCCACTTTGTAACCGACAAAGGGCCAGCCCTTTGGACCCGGAATATCCATCTTCGATGCCATGACCGTATTCGTGAAATCTGATAAAGACGTACGATCACAATACAGCTAGTCCTGGATCCCTATTCATAAACCATTCTTAAGAAAATTCTTTGTCTTATTATCCAAGATTTTCAAACATTTGAAAGTAACACTACTTCTGATTGGCTAAACCAAATGGTTTAGCCAATCAGAAGTTGTGTTGCTTTCAAATTTTGAAAATTCTGGAGAATAAGCGTGAGAATGGTGAATACGGACCCCTGATCGCATTGATAGTTAACCGTCTCAATCATTTGTGATACATGTGATTTCGAGTATAAACGAAACATCGTCGACATCGTAGCATGTACATTAATCCTTCACTTCACAGATACGACTTTTCACATCCCAGTCGTAATGTTATATTTGAAAACATTGTGTGAAATTGATAAATCGGTTGTTACAAACAATTGCCCCTTTTCCCACAACGTTCTCCATTTCACCTTAGATGATGTTTTTTCTCTCACTTTCGAACCTTTTTTCTCTGTATTACCTATAAAAAAATGAGGTATGTCTAGGTTACATAGCTGTAATGGGTTAATCCTTCCATGGTCAACTAAGTGAAACGGGTATATACAGACGGTAATAAACGACCCCCTTGATCTAATTTAAAGGCTTTTTGGTCGTAATATCACATAAAATATTCGAAAGCATAGGTCCAAGATCAGACCTCAGGTTATATGCAGTCTGATCTTGATCTACGTAGTCTGAAAAGAAAGTAAAATTATCCTTAGTGGCAGAAGAGTTTAACCCTTGGGCTGCTAAGAGCGACTCGGGGACCTTTTGCGGACAGTGTAAATCAAGATCAGACTGCATAGAACGTGCAGTCTGATCTTTATCTACACTGTCGGCTTACTTTTTTTTTTTTTTTTTTCCCGGTGAAATCAACTTTGAAATCGCCATATTTGGGTATTTACTATTCAGTGGAAATTTTCGTGTCATTTATGTGGTACTTTAAAGATTAATTATACTTAATATTGCCATTTACTGCTCTAGAATTCGATTAACCCTTAGGCTGCTAAGCGCGACTCACTGACCTTTTGCAGTCTGATCTTGGTTCTACACTGTCCGATATGGAGATATTTTTCCTCCAAAAATACCTTTGAATTAGGAAACTTTGGCTCTATATTATCGATTTGAAAGATTCATTTCCTTTATTTAGCAGGATAAAGGTTTAAGCAGTCAGCCATTAACAAATGTGATAGGCAATTTAGTCAAACTTATTTTTGCATAGTAACACATTTTTGTGGCGCCGCATGAGCGGCGGCACTATATTGAGTCGCCTGGTTGCGTAGCAACCAGGCTCTCATTGTTATCATCTTGATCTATGGGGTGACGTAAGCATACCTCCGGCCTTGTACTGCTTCCTGTCTCAAGTTCCGGTTTACGAGATAAAACATAGTTTTCTAATTATTCGGTAAACAACCCTGTATTTTTCTGTTGTAAATAACTTACAATTGTGCCTCTGTGATAATGAATATGTCTATAGAGACTGAGCTATTTAACGGTTCAAACCTTTGAAACAATCATCTCGTCCGCAAGGGTACACGATAGCCTATCGCTTACACAGACATCATCTCTAAAAATAGCGCATTATGTGTATATCTTAAAATAGCCCTCGTGACCTAGACAAGTTTTCGGACACGCTGAAAGATACTGTTCGACTATTCGACTACAAGCTTCTTTTCTTCGGCACGTTTCTGATTGTGTACAATTCTCGGTGAAAATTGTTTGATAATTACCCATTAGAATTACACTCTAAATCTTACAATCTGTCCTTAATTGTAAGTATTATTTCAATTGAACACTCAACCTATGATCGGAAAGAGAAAGGCGATACCGACTTAACATGGAAGCCTTCAATGGAGATTTTTCCTAACAGTAGGCTATTTTTTTTTTTAACAAATTTATGACGACTTGGAATGGTTGCGTTGCCTTCTTACATATTCTTACACTTTGCTCCTTCACAGCTTTTTATTCTAGACTTTAAATACTTTGCACTCCCATATTCTACGTGCACCAGCGATCGTACATTAGCGTATGTAATGCGCACGTTCTAGGCTGTACCAAGTCATCGATTAGCAGGTGCTTTCTGGAATGTAGCTCTGCGACAAATATAGATCTTGTAATCACGTGACGTATAATGTCATTTGCACTACGGAATTTCTTTATGAATTTACATATTTATGAATCAGTCGCTGAATCGGCCTTTATTTTCAGCGTACACGGACTTAGTTCTTCAACGATCCATTGAATGCAGAGAGTGTTTTAAAGTTTACTATGTGTAATTGTTTGTTTTTCGTTTTTAAAGAGGTGAATTTGTCAAAGTCTGCTGTTTTTTTTTTTTTCAATGTGCGATTAACCTAGATCTAGTATTTATGAAACAACAATTTATTAGTGCGGGTGTTAGAACACAAGGTACTTTCGTAAGTGCCAAAATCTGAATTCACACGGGAATTCGCCTCGAAACTACGCAGTTCTAACAACCAGTAATCTGAGAACCTGACTTTTTACTCCACTATAATTCAAATACATGTATAATAGAACAGGTCAATGTTAACCCACTCGAAAAACAAGTTCTATACATGTATTGGTGTGTTTGTTATCTCATAAAGGATTGTTGTAAAGGGTAATAGAGCGAATCGTGAACATTTAGTTTGCACTAAAGCAATATAACATGTAGATCTCTACAATTTTCAATTGATATGGAAGCAGTGCAAATTCCTGAAACGCAGACAAAGTTAAAAGGCTGATGATCATGCTATCTGGTTATATTGTTTTTCTTGAGCTGTAGCAACCACATTCTTAGAGTCCATTGTGGACAAAACTTGAACCCGGACAACAAAAACAAATTATTTCCAAAGGACAGGTAGATTACTGCGGCAGAGGCTACATTTCGGTCCAATGACCATGAAGTTTCCAGACTGTCTCAATAATATTTTTGACAAAATTGAATATAGGTCTCCAGGGGTTAAAAGATAAAGGTTGTCACTAGGTCAAATCAGACGAACCCGTAATAGTGCTTTAGAATCTATTTATGTTCGATCCAATATTCATGAAACTTTGTCAGACTGCTTAGATTCGATATGGGTGAGTTGCAAAAGGGCATTTTTGGTCTAAACGTATGTCACTAGATCCTATAAGGTTCAAATGAATTCCATACTAATGTTGCCTAAATGGTCCTCTTGTATAATTATTCAAGTGGTTCTGCTCTGTTTCTATAAAGTTCACAGAAGCTTCAGAACTGATTAGTAACATTTCAGAATCACCGCCCCTGAAACAGTATAAGCAATTATACCCAATTTCATATCCAGCATCCTGTATTTGGAAAGGAAAATTAGTTAAGTTATACATGTACATGTAAGTTCAGCCACTCAGATTCTGTGCTAGAAAAACACTTTTATCAACCTAGAAGCCTAATTTTTATCCAAATTCTTTACAGGCATTATAAGCTGGGGAGGAACTGTAAATATTGATGGAACTTCGACAGTTATTATGCCCTGCCGAATTTCAGGTGGGTGGGGGGATATAGTTTTCCTGTTGTCTGTCCGTCTGTCCGCCCGATCTTCCGTCCATCCAGAAAGATATGTTCTAAAAACGTTAACGAAAGTTAATGAAACTTCATACATGCCCCTCATGATAGCCCGCCGATACACTTTTTTTTTATGTAATGTCTTGTTATGGAAAAAGGAGGCTTGATGTCTTCCGATCTGCTTGTTTTGTTTTATTTTGTTTTTGTTCTTAATGCGGTGTCATGGAAAAAGGAGGTTTGATGTTTATTTCCATTATGGACCAATATCTCTTTAACTACTGGACACAATTTTATGAAACTTCATATTTATATCGTTCATCATAAGCCACAGACGATCAGTATTTGTTTTTATTTAATAAAACGCGGTATCATGGAAAATGGGGCTTGATGTATACTTCCATTATGGACCAATATCTACTGGACAACATTTTATGACACTTCACATTTACATTATTTATCATAAGCCACAGGCAATCAGTATTTGTTTTTATTTAATGAAATGCCGCGTCATGGAAAAATGGGGCTTAATGTATATTTTCACTAGTAACAAAAACAGAAGATATACATGCAAAACACAATACCTCTTATAATTATCAAAACAAGATTTTTTCGGCGATGGATGTTATTTCAACGAAATGACTTGTTTTATATTGATTGTACCTTTTGAAAACCATTTTTAAATGAAGTCAGCCGGGGTAAGAGACTTCGAACTTTTTTAAAGCTCTTCCTGGTGCCTAAATTTTATTCTCACCACATGTTTCCATGTAAATTTAATATTAATGTATGTAATTTTAGGATGACAACTTAGAAATATGCTTGCATGTAATACTGTCTTAAGGTTAAGTTATTTTCTATCTTGAATGTTTTTAATGGATTTGAACAAAAAAGGGTGAACACTTCTCACCCATCACCATCAAGGCGACTCTCAGGACTATCAGTCCTTTGATTTTTATTCGGTTTTGTAAAGTGGCTATGGAGGCAGCCATATTGAGCTGGTTCCATGCTTTGTTTTAACATCCACCTATATCTACTGTACTTTGATTACCAGATCGGGGTCCATAATAACTTTTTTATTTATTTGTGGGGATTTTTTTTATAGATATTGCACTTTCATTGTTAGATGGATAAAAACACGGATCGTAGACATATCAACATTTTCCTTTCGAAAAATAAAAAATGCATTTCGAATAATAACTCACGTGATCAAAAATTATCTGTCACAAATTTTCGAAGCCACCATTTTAAATATCTTACGCTGGAAAAGGTTAAGAGGCATTTTCAAGCTCTTTGACCCTAGAGCACCCTATGTGGTACTTGTGACCCCACTTATATTTTTGTTCTAGTATTGTATGGATTGTAGAAATATTGTTTTCCTTTCGCGATCGTGTTTTTAAGACCAGCTAACTGTAACTAGGTCAATGTTGGGGGGGGGGGGGTTGACAGATGTTTCGGTAACAGACGAGTTCGGTAAATTGGACTTACAGAGTAAATCGATTGGATGTTTCGGTAACAAGGTAATTATATAGTGGTAATGCACCGTGACGTTTTTCACACTAAATAAAGTCTTGGTTCTGATTCGTTCAGTGTTTCTCTTTTTTCTTCCACACACTTTAAGACACAATATTTTTGTTATGTTTCTACTGTCATGCTGTACTTAAAAATGATACCCGAATCAAAGTTGAGGTAACGAATAACAACACCCAATCCTAAACTTGAAACACGTTGTATCTCTTTTTAAATCAATGCTTTATGATCCTTTCAATGTGAAAATATTTTCTTACTGAAAGACTTCCAAACCAGCCATTAACCCTTAGAGCGTCTGTCATCACTGCTGTTGCCATTGCGGCCGGTGCAGATCGAGATCAGAGTACACCAAACACGGAGTTTGATCTTTGATCTTCATTTGTCAATTTTGCAAGACATTCTGAACAAGAAAACCTTGACACTGCTTAAAATAGGTTTTATATCTAGAATGAAAATAACCGTTGGGTTTATTCGACGCTCTTAGATTTAAAATTATGGATAGTTAAATTTAGTTCAGAAACACAGGTAATACAGGTAAAAATATTGTGGCAAAAGAAGAGAGTGAGCGCGAGAGATAGATAGTAGCAAATACTTTTTTGACAAATACTTTTTTCAAACTGCACGAGCAGTGTGTGATCTAAACATGCCCAATCCCCATAACTTTTACATGCAGTCTGATCTGCGAGTTTCTTCTTGTCCATTGGTGTTTCAGGTTTTCATAAACCGGGGTTAATCTTTAAGATCTACGGGAAACTTCTTTATCTTGTTGGCAATGGGAGGTGTGAAGACAGGCTGTAAACGCGTCTATATACAATATACAGTACTCCCTTCGCTCTCAAATAGTACGCATATGATTTTTTTATGCAGTGTTGTATTGATGAACGCACTTTAAAACCAGCAGACGCCGATTTTTGTGCACCAGACCAGATTTGAAAACTGTGTGGAAAATAGAGAGGAACAATACAGAACAGATATCTTTTAGATGGGCACAAATGTTCATGGTCAAAATCACAAGAAGTATGCACGAAAGCATTATTGTCAAGGCCTCTCTCTCTATCTCTCACTCCCTCTCTTCATTTGCCACAATGTTTCAAATGTATTATCTTTATTTCTGAATTCACACGTTAATTATCCATAATTTTAACCCTTAGAGCATCGAAAAAAGTAAAGGCTATTTTCATTTTAGAAACAGAACAATATATATATTACAATATACGATCCCTGGTCTAATATTAGCTATTTCAAAGCATAGTTGTCCTTCCTCATAATGTCTTAGAAAAGCTGGCAGCGTAAACCAACGATCAGACTCTGTTTTTTTTTTGTTTTTTTGTTTTTTCTTTTTTTTTTGCTTTGCAGTTTGATCTTTGTCTGAATCGATCGCAAGGGCAACAAGAGTGAAAGGTGTTCTGAGGGTAAATGGCTGGTTTGGAAGTTGACCAATTTGTTTCCGGAAGAAATTATTTTTCACACACAAAAAACGTTGACGAGAATAGCGTCATTTTTAATAAAACATTTTTAAAAAACTTGAGGATTGGCTTAAAGTTGGAGTCTGTTATCTGTAGGACGATTAAGTAATACGGGTACAAGCTTAGGGCTGGGTTTTATCAGGGATCGTATATTATTCATTACATGAATCAGCTATGGGTGAAAAACGAAAATAAGATATGGTGATCAAAATTTACTAATTTCAGGTATTTATTTATACAGCATGGAAAGAACAACAAATATATTTACGTCAGAAAACGAGTGAGAATTGCAAATTAAAAGAAAAAACGTTTGCACAAACAGAAGCCGTGGGTGTGAAAAACGTCACGGCACTATATTACTGCCTTGTTACCGAAACATCCAATCAATTTACTCTATAAGTCCAATTTACCGAACTCGTCTGTTACCGAAACATCCGTAAATCAATGTTGGAGCGCCTTAAATGACTGGTATCATATAACCCCGCTAGTCTATATAGATATAAGGACTTCATTCAAGTTTTTATTATATCTATAATAAAGAGGGGTTGTATGATGCCAGACATATGTGTTGGAGTGTCAGATTTAGCACAATCCGATAACAGCCTTTTCTTTCGTTAATGTAAAATCTTCCTGTTCAAAATCAGACGGTCGAGAGTTTTGATATTTCATGTGTAGTATCGCTACAATGACCTCTACCAAGTACTAGTATGTTCAAATGGTGGCCTTCGGGTCAAAAGTTGCCATATGCTCCCCTCCACCCAGATGTCACAAATTTGCGCATAGCCATATTTGTTGCACACTTTTCAAAATCTTCTATCAAATATCAGAAAGGCAACAGCTCTAACATTTCTATCTACCAATTGTGTCCAAATGATGTCCTGTGGATAAAGAAATGGCCCAGTCCATGGATAAGAAGTTTGCAAATAGCCTTCAATGATATGAAATTTAAAAATCTTGTCAAAAACCAGATGACCCAGAGTTTAAATACAGTATCACCACTTGGACCTTTACGAAGATTGTGCAAGAGATGCGTATTAGGAAATAACCCAATGCATTGTGCCCTGTTACAGAAACAACTAGTTTGCGGCGCCATTGATGTTCAGCATCAATATTTTTTTAAGTTGATACCTGTTTATCAATGGAAAATCTTACAATCGCAGCTAAAATAAAATCGACCAGAATGTATGTAAAAGCATAGGCCACTGGAACTCCATTGGTCTATATTACCGGACAACGGAAATTTTCCTTATCGGACACCGTTACTATTAATAGCACATTGGCGACTACCTCTATATTGTATACAATAGGACTTATTGTATACAAGTTGGCTTCTTTAAAAAGGAAGCCAGGAGAGGTCGGCATCAATGTTTTCAAATAGTTTATTGGCTTTTGATTTCACTATACTTTGGTAGATGTAAACAAACAAGTTAGGCATTAAATGAATGAGAAAAAACATGTTTTTTTTTTTTAATTTTGCAGGTGTATAGGCACAAAACAGTACATGTTCCACATGTTGTTATAATAGTCTAGGAACAAGAGACCTATAAGGGCTAAAAACAGCTCTACTGGCATTTAAATATAGACTCGGGTCTTTACAAAGAGTTGTGGAGGTATAATGAAATTGAGAGCTGATATGAGCAAAACTATTCTTTTTCATCATTAGTTTCCATAAATACATGCGGTAAGCTCTTGACAAGCTCAAAATGCATTTTTTTAAATTTAAGGTCAAGGAATTTCTGACCCAATAATCCGACGGTTTGCAAAAGAAACCAGCTCCCATGAATATCTGTAAACTCTGTGGGTTTTGTGAAGATTGAAAGTAAAATGAAGGCTGTAAGCTGTTCACAAGCTAAAAAATGTATTTTATTATAAATTCAAGAGCATGTATTTTGTGACTCAATTTTGCTCAATTTTGAAAGGAACCAAGGTCTCATAAATATCCTACAACGCGAGTTCGGTAAAGATTTGAAGAAATTGTAGGCCATATGCTATTAACATGCTCAGAAATGCATCTTTTTTTTAAAAATTCAAGCACACAAAACTCAAGATGATGACCAAATTTGGCTCATTTTCAAAAGGAACAAACCTCTAATGAATGTTTGTAATGTGTGCTCAGATAAGTTAGAATATTTTTGGAAAGGAGAAATCGTTCAATTAAGATTAAATACAATTTGCTAATTCAACTGAAAAGGCAAGGATCTTACTTGATGACAATAAATAAATATATAATACCAGTACCAGACATGTTAAAAATAAATGTAACATTTTAAAATTTTAACAAACAGCAATTTTTGGACTGTTCCAAACAGAAAGAGATTGCAGACGACAATTCAAACTTTGATAATTAATGTGGTAGATGGTGATTTATGTGATGGAAACCATTGTGACAAAAAGAGAAATTGCAGTAACTAGCAGCTTCTCTTCCCACAATATTTTGAAAAGTAGTCTGCTGCAGACATGTAAAATGAAGAGGCTGTTTGTCTAAACGTTAAAAATTTAAGAAAGTAGAAAAATGAGCCATGCTCTGAGAAAAGGGCGCTTAATGCATCTGCAAAAAATATCTACCCATGTCAGCCTGCGCAATCCACCCAAAACCAAAGAACCAAAAGACTCTTTTGAGGTGTGCGGTACGTACTGTAGGCGAAGAGGCAAGCCCATAAGTTAATTTTGGCTGGATTCTCGCAATTCCGCATCCTAGAAGCAACTCTGTCATTTCATCAAATCTATATTATTATAAAAACCATAGATTTTTTTTTATAAAACTGAGAAAAATGCTAGAGTCTAGTCAGTTTTGAAAAATAAAACTTGAAAACATACTGATCAACCTGTTTATATCTATTTATGGGGTACGAGTTCTCCAGAGAACTCGTGTTCTCGAGATTAGGGTACGAGTTCTCCAGGGTACGAATTCTCCAGATAGTATCAATTCACGTGATCTTTTCCCGGGTGTTCTTTCTCCTTTTTTTTAACGATTTTTTTTTTTTTTTCTTTTTGCCTAGATTTATTTGTTTAATGAAAAATTTACAATTATTGGAGAGGTCATTTACAGTCAATATAGTATAATAAATCTCTTTGAAAATCCGCCATATAAAAAAACACGTATATTTCCTATTTCAGTTTTTTGATTTCGGTTTATTTATAAAACCATGACAAAATAGACTGTGTATCTGAACAATTTCGCAAAATCAAATGGATTTAGACAGCGATTTCTGTGGCAGTCTGCCTTTTAAACTCACCACTGCTGGAGAGGTCTGATGACCTCTCCAATAATATTGAGGCTAAAATGACAGCCTGTTATCGATCTTCGTATCAACAACAGGTAACGCCCAATGCTTAGAAGTCGGGTTTCTGCCCGGTTCGAGATTTCACGAGATAACGCGAGACTTGGAATTTTAAATTGTGATATTATTTATCCACAGAGACAGACCTTATCAATAAATATTAAATCCTATAGCGAGTTTGATACATTGATCATGATCCGAAAAAACTTTGTCAGTCATGAAACTCTTAGCCGAAGAGAGAATATAGCTCGGTTGGTTTAAAACAGAAATTAAGGCATTCTGTTACGGACTGTCTGATTGATGGATTTGGTACATATGAAAACCAAAAGCTGCCGTCGATAAATCGGGTGTTGCCTGTTGTCTATCAGACGGCTACGGGAGAAACAACGGGAACCAGTTTGTATAGAGGCCGTCGCTAGTGTGCTATTTATAGTAACGGTGTAAATGAAAATTTGCGTATTCCGTGATATACAGGGGATGCACCAATTCGCAAGTATTCGATGATCAACCAAGAAAATTTTTAGTGTTCCGTAATAGACGGCCAATGGAGCTTCAAAGGCCTGTGGTAAAAGTTATCTGGGATCAAAGCTGTTAATTATTCAATTCAACCATTGGGGTCATTTTTATCTGTAATTAGTCTAAATCGATCCATTTCACTTATCTTGCTCTCAAAGGATTTTTTTTTTTGGTTGCTTGTTTGTTTGTTTGTTTGGTTTTTTCCCCAAGTCGGGTACGAAAGGAACAATGGGATCTGACATTTAACTCTTTACCAGACGACAAAATTTTATCCTTATCCATATTGAAAGCACTTGCAGACGACAGTTTCAATTTTGGCTCAAATGGTGCATTTTTTCTTTGATGGGGTAGAAAACATTGTGGGAAAAGGAGAAAATGCTGGTTAGGAGCATTTTCTCCTTTTCCTATAATGTTTCAAAAGGCTTCTTTCAAAGGATCGTTAAAAGGCGGCATTGCGTGATAAAGGGTTAAGTTGTCGTTTGAGATAGCAATTTTTCAAACAGGTCTAGGAAAATGTTGTCAGATTCTTTTAATCACATTTTTTTTTATCAGAAGAATAACTCAAATCGTTATATTTCATTGAAATACCAACATAGATCTATATCTGATTACAAGCATTTTCTTCCCTTCACACAGTTCAGTTCAAAAAGCCTTCCTTAGGGTCATTAAAACACGGGATTGTGTGATAAAGGATTATTAAAATGCATACAATGTATATGTCTACGAGTACATGTTTTGGCTGCACGAAAAATCATCCCCAAATTGAATCGTTCCGGGGGGGTGGGGGGGGGGCGATATCTGTGGAGGAATTGTCGCCTTATACATGTACCATTTTGGAGAAATTGTCCTCACATACAATTTTCATACAAGTATGCTTATATTTAAAAAAAAAAAAAACTTTGGAAAATATTTTTTTATTTTGTATAATATAGTGAGTGGTTTGATTTAGTTTGATATATGAGCTAGCTCTGTGAAAAAGGGGGCTTAATGCATCTGCGAAAAGTATCGCTCAGGTCAGTCTGCGCAGTCCGCGCAGGCTGACCTAGGCCGAAACTTTTCGCTATTGGTCAATTTTCTGTATGTCAAAGGACCAGTTTACCTCATGAATCAGTCGGTTGTTGGACCCTATGGATTTATGATCATGTGATGTTTCGCTTGGTATCATGCATGACAAAGATGCATTAAGGCCCCTTTTGCCAGAGCATGGCTCATATGTTTTCAAGGCCTATGTAGAACTGAGCAAGGTATAGACAAGGCTAAAGAATTAACACGTCGCTGGCTGAGATGGAAAAAGAAATAAAATGTGTAAAAACAGAGAGTTCAAACATCTCTAGCTGAGTATTCTGAGGTAAGGACAGCCATCATTCACAATCAAGCAAAACAATATGTCTTAAAGAATGATTCACTGGTTAGCATGGAAAAAAAAATACATGAGCCATGCTCTCTGAAAAGGGGGCTTAATGCAACTGCGAAAAGTATCGATCCAGGTAACCTTGCGCAGTCCGCGCAGGCTGACCTGGGAGGAAACTTTTCGCTATTGTACAATTTTCTGTATGTCCAAGGATCAATGTACCTCATGATTCAGTCGATTGTTACACAAAATGGATCTATAAGTATGTAATGACATGCTTGGTATCATGTATCACGGAGATGCACTAAGCCCCCTTTTGCCAGAGCATGGCTCATATATGTTGATCAGAGAGAAGGAGCATCTTGTCTACCTACGAGAGAGAGAGAGAGAGCGGCAGAATCAAATTTTATACAGACAAAATGCTGTTATTTCTTGTCTTCATTAAATAAGTGATGCACCCCTGTTTTTTTTTTATATACCGGGTTTGATTTTCTGACGTGACTAATATGAAATGGGGTAGGTAGTATTTTTCTTTTTTTTTTGTTTAAGTATTGCTTTCGAAATCAAGAAAAACGAGGTTTTACGTATGGTAAAGCTTTGGAATTTTATATCGAAATAAAACTTACGACAGTTTGAAAGTGACCAGCAGAGAATGGACACACACAATCAGTCAGTATCACGTACGCTACTTCCCGCCCAGAGTTTGAATAACAGCTTGCAGTCTTCATCTTGTACCTCTCGCCAGACGTTGAAACAGCCGCTCGGGAGCCGCTACCATGAGGTCAAGGGATACTTTAGTTCAGTTCATTTCAGAGCCAAAGAATGGTTTGTAGGTGTAGGCCTACATAGCAGCTGGATTCTAATTTAGACCCCATTTCAAATCATTTACGCCAGAAAATAAAATCCGGTAATAACAAAACGGGTGCAACAATCCTTTTGCTGTGTATAGAATTTCTTTAAAAAATACTCACAAATTATCGTATGAACAGGTGTTATCAGTTTCGCGGAAGGTGTGAGCAACAATACGTTTAGGGACACTTGTTTGTAAAGCAATTAGATCTAATGTTATCGATCGCAGTGCTTTGTGATTAAAAACCATATATGTTGAGTGAACAAAAACTAAAATAAAACACACATATATAAAATACCCTTGTAAAATAGAAAGTTCACATTTTTAACATTTCTTATGTTACATACGCAATTTGCTAATTGATTTCGTATTTGGTATTTGGAATGATTTCTCTAGAAGTCTTTGGTTCTTTAGTTGGAAAGTTTTGAAAAGAGAAACAAAAATTAGTACGGGTGGGGTTCGAACCCACGCGGACATTCGTCCATTGGAACTTAAGTCCAACGCCTTAACCACTCGGCCACCGTACTGCCTGCCAATTCGAGCGGAAAACAAATTTAATAAACTAAAGGATTACGTTTCCTTCTCTTAATTCGAAATAATTTTGATGTATGGTCTTTTTCTTTACATTTTCTCAAAACTCTCTTCAAATTTACTTTAAAGGACTCTGGTATCTTCACTGTGTCCTCTTTTTGTGTGATCATTCTTCCGTGGAGACGAATGTAAACGGATGTAAACAACTTGCTGTTTCCAAGATGGCTGCCATTCCAGCGTTGAATCAGATTTTTTGTTCATTTGCCATAATTTAAAAGATTCAAATCTTAACTTTAAGATAATAGTACCTTTGAAATACAAATACTATTCTAAGTATTTAGTACATTTTAAAACTACGTTGGTGCCACGCGAAGAAAATAACATCAACATGAGGAAACGGTTTTAAAATATCGCATAAAAATTTAAAATCTCGAAAAATTATTTTGAAATCTTGAGTCGCACCTTTTCTGACGGGGAACCGAAACCAATGTTTAGTCTTATGGGGAACTGCTGCTCTTGTATACGACGGAAACGTCAACCGAAGAGGTTTGTCTGAGCTTATTTATTATTTCTTCCTCAGAAATATTGTGTATGTAATGTAATAGTGTCCGGACTAATTTAGAAAGCGGATATCTGCTCATTGTTTGAATGCTTGTATTAAATGTGGATTATAACTGCACAAGTACAGAAAACATTAAACTAATGAAGAATTGCCAGGTGCGATGCACTTTAGCAGACACACTTTGAGCATTTTGTCTGACATTAATTGTTACCGATTCGATACGGGACTTTTTTTACATTGGAATAAGCAGGGAGATGGGGGGGGGGGGGGGGGGGGGGAGCAGCAGTAATCAAGGACTCATCTAGAAGTATGTATGTTAGTAAGTATTTATTTATGTTTATGCTAAACTGCAGTTGTCCCAAATTGCCGTCTTTGGTAACATGTCTTTCTATTCTAGTTTATCTACTGATTTTCTAAGACTTTGATGAATAAAGCATGTTGAACTAAGTGTACCACAACAGTCACATACCAAGACATAGCACATTACAAAGCATAGCATACCATATATAAAATATATACCATATTAAATATATAGCTATTATTCGTCAATCAAATGTAGGAGATTTATGTGCCAGTTTATATGTGTCTTTATATGTTCTTATCTCATGAAAGCAAATATTCATAAGAATTAAAATGGCAACTTTTCCCTTAGAATAGAAGATGGCTCTGTGTCTGTATTGAGGATAAGCAAGCCTTTTATCATCTTGTTTATAACATATCTGACACGTAGTCTAGTATTTGTTCCATATATACTTGGTATGCTGATTCCAAAAGTGGTATGCAGAGGTATGCTTTGTGCATCACCCATCAATAAAGCAGCCAGGGATAATGTAGTTCATGGACATTTATTGAATATTCTTGACCCAACATAAAAATGTTGGACTTTTCCTTATCGAAAGCATTTGAAGATGATGAATCACTTATACCACATCATGGGAAAGGAGGAAATGATGGTTAGCAGCATTCTCCTTTTCCAGCATTTTTTTCCAAAACCTGCCAGTGTCAGAGTCATTAAACCTTTACCACACAATCCAGACTTTTAACAACCATGCAGTGTTTCTGCTAGTTCATAAATTTTGGGAGTCATCTGTGACTCTCTGTCTGGAATTTTTGGGGGTCATTCAGAAATTTTACATGTCACAGTCTTTAACCTTTTTTTCTCATGTGTTGTTTGCCTTTGCCAGTTTGTAGATGTCGCATAATGCTAAAAGGTTAGATGACAGTGTGGTATTAAAAGTAAAAGTTGAAAACAGTGACCTCATAGAAACTTTTGTTTCTCATCCTGATTACACCAGCAAGTGGGTGACCATTGCAGGGTCTAAAACGGGGACAAAAAGTTGAATTATGGATTCCATACAGTAATATAGGCGAGGTGACACACTGAAAAATGTCGCATTTTAAACCGATTCAGTGTAAACTGGAAAGAAATAATTCAGTGTTAGAAAGCGAGTTTGATATGATTCTGCAGTTATAAACTTGATGATTTTGTAAGATATATTGATTGAATCAATCCTTTATGTTCCTTTTTAGTTCTGATATAATTATGTTGCATCAAGGAAGATGCGATGTATTAATTTTGTTACGTCAGGCTTTCATTTTGCGCATCAAAAACGCAGACTTTCCGAAACACTGACCATGAGAAAGAAGCCTTTTGAGAACATTGTGGGAAAAGGAAAAAATACTGGTAACCAGCATTTTCTCGTTTTCCCACAATATTTTCTATGCTTTCCAAAACAGATTCCAACTTTTGAGTCACATTTATTTTGTGATCTGCAAATGCTCTGAATTCGGACAGGTCTAAATTTTTGTCGTTTGGAAAAGGGTTAAAACTTAAGATTGTGTGTTGAAAAAAGTTTAATTTCAAGTTGTTAGGTGAATCCTTGGATATCCATTAATGCCATAATAGTGTCTTAGAAAAAAAAAAAAACCTGTTCTTGTACCACCACATGTAAAATATCCTGTAATCTGAAAATTATGTCAGTTTCAGTTCTATGGTAGATCTTTATAGAACTTTTCTGTTACTTTTCAGGCCTGTTACTTTGGCTATTTTGGGTCTTGATAGTGCAGGAAAAACTACAACTACTAAAGCTTTTTTAGGAGGTAAGCAATTAACCCTGAAAGTGTCTTTCATGACTATAGTTGCCTTTGCGACTAGTTTAGATCAAGATCAGGCTGCACAAAACATGCAGCCTGATCTTTTATCTACACTGTTCACTTTGCTGAAACACTTCAGTCAAGTCCATCGTTGAAATTGTGATTATTTGGGTCCTATTTCTAGACTGAAGATATAATTTGGGTTTATTTGGCGCTTTAACTCTTTACCACACAGCCAAATTTTAGACTGGTCCAAACTGAAAGCATATGCAGATGACAAAATAAATGTTACCAAAAATTTGAACTTTGTTTTTGGAAGCACAGAAAACATTGTGGGAAAGGGAGAAAATGCTGGTAACTAACATTTTCTCCTTTTCCAGCAATGTTTTCTTCGCTTTCCAAGACAAATTTCAATTTTTCAGTCACATTTATTTTGTTGTCTGCAAATGCTTTCAATTTGGGCCAGTCTAAAATTTTTTTGTTTGGTAAAGAGTTAAGGGTTAAGCCTAAGATTATTAGAATGATAAAATGGATGACTTCTGTGGCTGTCTTTAGGCATCATTTACGGGCTGAAACTTTTCCCAAACAAGCCCTGGTTTTCACATGTCTGCAGTACAAGTCTTTTGAAAACACTGTGGGAAAAGGAGAAATTGCTCGTAATGAGCAATTTCTCCTTTTCCCACAGTGTTTTCTACTCATTTTGAGACCTTTCTGCCATTTTCATCAAATTTAAAATTGTCGTCTGCAAACTCTTTCAATTTGGACCAGTCCAGAATTTGTCGTTTGGGAAAGGGTTAAGCTTTTTGCTATTTGTCAAGTTTGTGCATGTCCAAGGACCAGAGTACCTTATGATTCATTCAATCAGACAAACTGGATTTTAGTGATCCGTAATTATTTGCTGTCTCGCTTGGTATAACCCTTCACCACACAATCCTGACTTTTAATGACCCTAGATAAGAAGCCTTTCGAAAACAATGTGGGAAAAGAAGAAAATGCTAGGGCCACCATTTTCTCCTTTTCGCATAATGTTTTCTATCCTATTAGAGAACTTATGCTCATTTTCATTATTTTTGAATTGATGGTCTGCAGATTTTTTTAATTTAACCCTTTACCACACAATGCCGCCTTTTGACGCCCCTGGGAAAGAAGTCTTTTGAAAACATTGTGGGAAAAGGAGAAAATGTTGGTAACCAGCATTTTCTTCTTTTCCCACAATGTTTTCTACCCTATCTAAGAAAAGTTGCACCATTTGAGCCACATCGAAATTGTCATCTGCAAATGCTTTCAATTTGGACAAGGCTAAAATTTTGTTGACTGGTAAAGGGTTAAAGAGAGTTTAAAATTTTTCATGTGGTAAACAGATAATTCATCACAAGAGATGCATTATGGCCCCTTTTGCCAGAGCATGGCTCAAATATAATTGATCTATGCTGTGTGAAAAGGGGGCTTAATGCATCTGCGAAAACTTTCGACCCAGGTCAGCCTGCGCAGGCTGAGCTGGGCAGAATTTTTTTGCTGTTGGTCAATTTTCTGTGTCTCCAAGGACCAGTTTAGCACATGATTCATTCAGTTGTTATACAAATGTATTTTATGGATCCATATTTATTTGATGACTTGCATGGTATGCTGCATCACGGAGATGCCTTAACCCTTTCCCAAACGACAAATTTTGGACTGGTCTAAATTGAAAGAGTTTGCAGACTACAATTTTAAAGCTGATGACAATGGCAGAAAGTTATCAAAAAGGGTAGAAAACACTGTGGGAAAAGGAGAAATTGCTCATTATGAGCAATTTCTCCTTTTCCCACAGTGTTTTCAAAAGACTTGTACTGCAGACACGTGAAAACCAGGGCTTGTTTGGGAAAGGGTTGAGCTCTCTTTTGCCAGAGCATGGCCCAATGGTACATGTACCTCTTTTCTAAATTTCATTACTGCTAGACGTCCAATTGGCATAGGTGTTCTGTCACAGCCAAATGTTGTGGCTTATCAATTGACTAGTCACTGAGCCATTTAGTTCAGGCAGGAATATGCAGGGCTTGAAACCAAAAAGTCACTAGTTTGAATCCTCAAACTCAGGAAGTTTCTTTCTAGGGATTGATGATAGTCATTGTGACAGGATTTATTGCTCTCTCACTGCTGATTGTTGTTTCGACACTGGTTATTTGGGAAAGCAGCCAGTGGCTTTGGAAAAATATCAGCAAAAGTACTGGGTCTGTATTCACCAACCATTCTGTAGAACATTCTTTGTCTTATTCCCCAAGATTTTCTAAATTTGAAAGTAACACATTTTCTGACTGGTTAGACCAAATGGTTCAACCAATCAGAAATTGTGTTACTTTCAAGTTTAGAATATTCTGGAGAATAAGACTTAGAATATTCTTAAGAAGGGTTGGTGAATACAGGCCATGTTTAACAACCATTCTTAAGAATGTTCTCAGTCTTATTCTCCAGAATGTTCTAAATTTAAAAGTAACAAAAGTTCTGATTGGCTGAGCCATTTGGTTTATCCAGACAGATGTTATGTTGCCCTAAAATTTAGAAAATCTTGGAGAATAAGACTAAAGATGTTCTTAAAATGTTTGGTGAATACAGACCCAGGACTACTTGAAAAAAAAAAAAAAAAATAACACAAGCTAAGCTTACTGTTATATATTTTATAGATACCTTAGAGACAGCCCCAACAATTGGGTTCAACAAAGAAGAGTTTGATTTTGACCACTATTCAGTTGTTTTGTATGACCTGGGTGGAGGCACAAAAATTAGGGACATATGGAAGGACTATCTTGATGAAATATTCGGCATCATTTACGTGATTGATGCAGCGGCACGAGAGAGGATGGATGAAGTCAAGAACAATATATGGAATTTAATCAGCCACGAAAAAGTTCAGTCAAAACCTGTGCTTGTGTAAGTCTTTTAGATTTCCACCATATTACAGGGGGTCCTACATGGCTCACTGTTTAAGATTTTGGATAAGTTCAGTGTATGCCTTTGGCACTAGGCTTTTTAACTCTTTACCACACACAATCCCGAATTTTAATGACCCTGAAGAAATAACATTTTGAAAAGCTTGAGGAAAAAGGAGAAAATGCTGGAAACCAGCATTTTGTCCTTTTCCCGCAAGGTTTTTCAACACTTTCACAGACAGTTACCACCATTTCAGCTAACCCTAAGATGTCGTCTGCAAAGGCTTTCAATTTGCACCAGTCTAAAAGAAATCAGGTGTGTCCTTGGGCAAGGCACTGCCGAGTCCCAGTGTCAGGTTGCTGCTTTTTTATCCATACTTCACAAAGATGTTTTTGATGCCATCTACTGAATATTTAATAGAGGAGCTAACTGGAAATGTGACAGGCTAATGAATACCTCCCACCAGTTGCCTTGTCACCGAAACAGGTAAAAATTCTATGGGCCATTACTCATGTAATTTTCAACCAACTGAAATAAGCTGGTGCAGCAGTTTTCATGGCAAGAAGGTTTCTATTGAAATTTGAAATTTCAGCCAAATAGTTGAAAATGGCAGGAAGAGAAGAGGACATAATGAATGTATGTAGGTACTCACTGACTACCTGATTCCAGTAAATCTACCCTACTTCATTAGTAATGGTGGAAGCGGGCGGGGGTATAATCAGTGAGTTAACCCTTTACCACACAATCCCAAGTTTGAATGACCCTGAAAAAGAAAGCTATTGAAAACATTGTGGGAAAAGGAGAAAATGCTGGTAACCAGCATTTTCTCCTTTTCCCCCACATTGTTTTCTATCTTTTCAGACATGAATTTCAAAATTGAGCCACATTTGACTTGTTGTCTGTTAATGCTCTCAATATGGACCTGTCTAAAATTTTATTGTGTGATAAAGTGTTAAGTTGCGTAAACATTCTCACTTTTTGATGTAAGAAGTTAACTGATCTTGGAAGCTCAGGTTAGGTCTTCATGAACCATTCTTAAGAATGTTCTGAGTCTTACTCTTCAAGTATTTCAAAACAACAAGATAAATGTATCTTAAAGTTTTGGATTTGTCTTTGATAGGGTAGAGAACTTTCAAAGGCCTATTTTCTTAGGGTAACTAAAAAAGTTGGATTGTTTGGTAAAATATGTGCATGGAAAAAGCAGCCAAAAAAAGATTACATTTTGCTTAAAACGCTACTGCAATATAACTGAAATTTTGTTGAAAAAAGTGTTAACCAAATGACAAAATTTTAGACATGTACAAAAATGAAACCATTCAAATTATTTCCATTGACAAATAAAGCATGCTGAAATATAGGAATTTGTTAGGGTAGAAAACATTGTGGGAAAAGGAGAAAATGCTGGTTACCCACAATGTTTTCAAAAGCCTTCTTCCATAGGGTTGTCAAAATTGGGGATTTTGTTAAATGATTAACCCTTTACCACACAATTCGGTTAACAACCTTGAGAAAGAAGGTTTTTGAAAAACATGGGAAAATGGTGGTAACCATCATTTTCTCCTTTCTCACAATGTTTTCTGTCCTATCAAAGACAGAAATCATCATTTAAGCTACATTCAATTTGTCATCTGAAAAACGCTTTCAATTTGGACCAGTCTAAAATTTTTTCATTTGGTACAGAGTTAACCCTTTTCCAAAGAACAAATTTTAGACCCTTCCAAATTGAGAGCATCCACAGTTGACAAATTTGAAATTGGTACAAATAAGCTTAAGTTCTTCTACAGGGTAGAAAACATTGTGGGAAAAGGAGAAAATGCTGGTTTCCAGCATTTTCTTCTTTTCCCCACAATGTTTTCAAAAGTCCTTCTCCTTGGGGTTGTTAAAACTTGGAACTATGTGGGAAAGGGTTATCAAACACCATACAAAGAAGCAAATTTGCTTTAAACATTACAGACTGGCTAACAAGGAGGATATTGAAGGTCACATGGATGAGGTAGAAATCATGCAGACACTGCAGCTAGAAGATTTAGTAAATGTCAATAAATGTCCATGTAAAATGGTAAGTCTGTAATTTTTTAACCCTTTAACCCTTTACCACACAATCCCGAGTTTTAACGACCCTGATAAAGAAGGCTTTTGAAAACATTGTGGGAAAAGGAGAAAATGCTGGTATCCAGCATTTTTTCCTTTTCCCACAATGTTTTCTATCCTATCAAAGACAGAAATCATTATTTGCACTACATTTAATTTGTTGTCTGCAAATATTTTCAATTTGGTTGAGTCCTAAATTTTGTCGTTTGGTAAAGAGTTAACATTTTTTCACACTCCTAAAAATGAAAATATTGTGGGACATGGAGAAAATGCTTGTAACCAGCATTATCTCCTTTTACACAAAGCGTTCTGCTGTTTCAGGGTCAAATTACAGAGACATCAACTTTAACTCTTTACCAAAAACAAAATTTTAGACTGGTCCAATTTGAAAGCAGTTTTAGACAACAGTTTAAATGTACTTGTAGCTCAAATGATGATTTGTGTCTTAACTCTTTACCAAACGACAAAATTTTAGACCAGTCCAAATTGAAAGCATTTGCAGACGACAAAATAAATGTGACCCAAAAATTGAAATTTGTTTCTGAAAGGATAGAAAACATTGTGGGAAAAGGAGAAAATGCTGGTTACCAGCATTTTCTCCTTTTCCCATAATGTTTTCAAAAGGCCTCTTTCTCAGGGTCGTTAAAACTTGGGATTGTGTGGTAAAGGGTTAATAGATGTATACAAGGGACATTAACCCTTTCCCAAACGACAAATTTTGGGCTGGTCCAAATTGAAAGAGTTTGCAGACAACAATTTTAAATTTGATGAAAATGGCAGAAAGGTCTCAAAAAGGGTAGAAAACACTGTGG
Source organism: Tridacna gigas (assembly GCA_945859785.2). Classification (NCBI taxonomy): domain Eukaryota; kingdom Metazoa; phylum Mollusca; class Bivalvia; order Cardiida; family Cardiidae; genus Tridacna; species Tridacna gigas. The sequence goes on along the minus strand of OX244031.2, from coordinate 12,591,548 downwards.
TAAAAAGAGAAATTGCTCGTTACGAGCAATTTCTCCTTTTCCCACAGTGTTTTCAAAAGACTTGAATTGCAGACACGTGAAAACCAGGGCTTGTGTGGGAAAGGGTTAAAGTAGGCAACAGATAATGATGTATAGGAATGACTTCCCTCATATTTACTCAGAATTCTAGGGATTCCCCACAACAGTCAGGTTAGTGGCTGAAAACTTTTTAGATTTGTCCATTATGAAAGATTTTGTAGGCAAGAAATTAAGTAATGCTGAGATGATTACATTCATATTTGAGAGGTAAGAAAATGCACATGGAGTGGGAAAGCAGAAAATGCTGTTTACTGTAAAAGTGGATATTGTTGTGGGTCTTAAATTTCACAAATTACCAAATACTGGCCTTACGCATGTTTTAATTTCCGCTAAACCTGCAACAGACGACCATGCATGTGAAATACACATTGTAAGATTCACTCGGCTTCCGGTCTTGTATGTGTAATACACATGGATTTTCATACAAATTAACAAACATTTTGATAGTTATTGAATCAGGTATAAAAACATTCTTTTATCCATGCATACAGATGCGATGATCTTCAGTATTACAATCATGATTTTCACACAAATTAACAAACATTTTTATAATTAGTGTATCAGGTGTAAATACATTCTTTTATCTATGGTAAAAGGAGAAAGGCTGACAAATAGAAAAATTCCCAATTACATTTATGTAGCTTAAATTTACGCTGGTAGATATCTTCATGATTTTTATCAATATGTTTAAATCGCAAAGATTTCCATGATGAGAACATTTCCGGTTTTACACTGCCAGTATTTTTTTTCCACTATCAACAGTGTTTTCAAAGCTTTTTCAATCAAGGTCATTAAAATACAGGATTGTTGTTGTCAAATGATTAAATTTTTAGAATATATATGGCATCATGATCTGGATCTGTTTGATTGATCATCCACTGAAACAATTAAGTACCGGTATGTGAATATGGCAAAAAGCATTGTGGCAAAAGCCGATACATGTATTGATCATTGTAAGCAATTTTCTCATTTTGCCACATTTTCAAAGATGGTTTGCTGTTAGACAGTAATACTCTGATACTGTGCAAGCACATTAAATTCATAACAGTGGATGCAAAATTAATTTCAGCGGTCATGTTTCCAGCCATAGAATAGATATGAGCCATGCTCTGGCAAAAGGGAGCTTAATGCATCTCCTGGATGCACTGTACCAATCAAACCATTACATAATTATGGATCCATAATAGCCATTTTTTTAACAACCGACTTCATCATGAGGTGGACTGGTCCCGTGGCATGCAGAAAATTTACTAAAAGCAAAAAGTTTCAGCCCAGGTCAGCCTGCGCGGATTGCACAGGCTGACCAGTGTCGATACTTTTTGCGGATGCATTAAGCCCCCACGTTTTACAGAGCATGGCCCAGGTGTATTTAGGTAATTTCTCCGGTTACTCTTTTCTGTTTTCAAAAGTATGCTCCAAGAGAAAATGTTGCCAACAGTTAGTGTTGATTGAAATATTAAATCCTTAAAGTTTTCCTTTATTTTACAGGTTATGTGCTCAGCCATTAAAGGTACTGGTAAAAAGATGGATGCCAATTTGAGAATAGGTATGAACTGGTTGTGTAGTGTACTGGATCAGTCATATGACAAATTACGAATTAGAGTTGCCCGTGACATGGAAATTGTTGAGCAAAGACGACAGAAGGAAAAGGAAGAGAGGAGAGAACGAGTGAGGAAACAGAAAGAAGAAAGGTTAGTTTTGTTCATGCATTTTATATAATTATTGTTTCTGTTGTCCTTGAGTGTGTTTAGGGGATTACAGCTAGCCTAGTTTGCACTTATGAGTTACTCATATAATTAACCCTTTACCACACAATCCCGAGTTTTAGCGACCCTGAAAGAAAGCCTTTTGAAAACATTGTGGGAAAAGGAGAAAATGCTGGTAACCAGCATTTTCTCCTTTTCCCACAATGTTTTCTACCCTTCCAAAAACAAATTTCAATTCTTGAGTCACATTTATTTTTGTCGTCTGCAAATGCTTTCAATTTGGACCAGTCTAAAATTTTGTCGTTTGGTAAAGAGTTAAATCTCTATCAAGATGATTGTATAGAGTAGTCAACAGCTGCCAGAGGAATTCATGTAATAAGGCAAAATGGTGATGACTTCCCTATATGGTTATGTTGGACAGCTGTCAGATGCTGATAATAATAATTGAGCAATGCTTACTGATAAGAGGGTTTTAGGCATCTGCAAAAAGTATCCACCCTGGTAAGCCGGGGCAGTCAGAGCAGGCTGACCTGGGTTGAAACTGTTTGCTTTTGGTATATTTCCTGCTTGTCCAAGGACTATTCTACCTCCAGATTCAGCCAGTTATTAGACAAATTGGATTTAATGGATCCATAATAATGTGATGACTTGCTTGGTATAATGCATCATATAGATGCATTAACCCTTTCCCGTACAATGCTGTCTTTTGACGGCCCTGGGAAAGAAGCCTTTTGAAAACATTGTGGGAAAAGGAGAAAATGCTGGTAACCAGCATTTTCTCCTTTTCCCACAATGTTTTTTACCCTATCAACGAAAAATTGCACCATTTGAGCCACATTGAAATTGTCGTCTGCAAATGCTTTCCATTTTGACAGGTCTAAAATTTTGTCGTCTGGTAAAGGGTTAAACCTGTATTTGCCAGAACATGGCTCATGTAAATCTATCATCGAATGCTGATCATAGTTAGATGCTGCCAATATCCAAGGGTATCGAAATTTCAGCCTATGCAGACTGCACAGGCTGACATGAGTGGATAATTTTTACAGTAACATTAAACAATCTTTTCATAAAGCACGACTCATTTGTAATGTGATGGGTTGGCAGATACATGTTTATTCAAGTAATTGTAGGTTTTAATAGATTATTAAATGAATAGTAACTATTAACCGCTTGCTGCACAGGTTATTTTTTTTTATCTACTGTAAACTAGTACAGTGTACTTATCAACACACACAAGGAATATTTGATAGGGGAAAAAATTGGTTTCAAGAGCAAAATGGAAAATGTTGTGGAAAAGAAGTTATCGCTTGAAATAAGCAATGGCGCCTTTTTCACATTATTGCTGTGTCCTTCAAAACATTTTGTAGTTGTAAACATGTAGTTACTAGTTAACCCTATATCACACAATCCTCAGCTTTAAGAAGCTTTTTCACAACTTTGTGAGAAAAAGAGAAAATACTGGTAACCATCATTTTCTCCTTTTCCCACAATGTTTTCTACCCTATCAAAGGCAAATTCCATCATTTGAGCCACATTTAATTTGTCGTCTGCAAATGTTTTGAATTTGGACAAGTCTACACTTTTGTCATTTGGTAAAGAGTTAATTTAATTTCAAACAGACAAAGAAAGGAAGAGGAAGAGAACAAGAAACTCGGGATAAAGAAAGAGGACGAAGAGGATGATGATGATGATGATATAGTGGATGGAGTCAACCCTTTCAAGAGATTAGACTCGGAAGAAATACAGAAAAAGGTAGATTTTTATCTTTGGATTTTTGTGATTACAGTTTTAATGGGAATCATTCATTAACCCTCTACCACACAATCCCAGAGGCCATTTACAAACATCGTGGGAAAAGGAGAAGATGCTGGTAACCAGCATTTTCTCCTTTTTCCACAATGTTTTCTGCCCTTTCATACACAAATTCCATCATGTTAGCCACATTTTATTTGTTGACTGCAAACGCTTTCAGTTTTGGCTGGTATAAAGTGGCTGGTATATCTTTTGGTAAAGAGTTAATGTGGTGATTTGAATGTACTTGTATTAAATTATTGTATTAAAGAACAGTCATCCTTGGCTTTTAATCCTATACTGGACAATCCTTGGAAAAACAGCTTCACAAAACATTGTGGGGTCAGGAGAAAATGCTGGTAAGCAGCATTTTCTCCTGAAACAGTATGAATAAAAACAAATGTCCTTTATGAATTATAACAATGGAAAATGTTGTAGGAAAAGGTGCTCAGTGTTTCTATAGATTGCTCTCTAATTGGTGTTTATCTCTTTTCCACACGACAAAAATGTAGACTAGTCCAAACTGAAAGCATTCGCACACGACAAAGGTAGCCCAAATGATGAAAGCTGCCCTTGATAGATTAGAAAACATTTTGGGAAAAGGAGAAAATGCTGGTTACCAGCATTTTCTCCTTTTCCCACAGTTTTTTCAAAAGCCTTCTACCTCAGGATCTTTAAAAGTCGGGATTGTGTTGGAAAGAGTTAAAAGACTTAATTTTGATTTTATACTAATATGTCATAGAATTGGATTTTATGACACTTAGACTTTTCTGGAAGAAAAACGTAGTTGAATCAGACAGCTTTAAATACAATAATGCTGAATGAAACTATCTACATGCTACAAAATGAATTAAAATTTTCAGATACAAAAAGCAGAGAAACGGATTGCATGGTCTTAAGTCACTGCTGATACATAATTAGGTAAACCTCAGTTGCCCTTTCCCTCATAGCTTCAAGTCATTTTTTATGCCCTCTTTCTGTACTGTGTTAGTTGGATAATCAAATTTGGATTGTTTTTTGGCCCATAGAATAGTAAGCACAACTTGAATAGACTTTGCAGACAGTGTAGACTTTCAGATAGACTGCACATGGGAATCAAAGTGCACAAAGTGTGAAGTGTAATCTTATCCATTCACAGTGTGATATTCCAACAAAGATTTTTCCTTAGCATGCTTGAAAATGCACTACCAAAATGCCCTTTTTATATATGATGCATTCTTATCATTAACCCCTTGAACCCTTGAGGTGCTGATCCTGGATTTAGTTGCTTATGCATTGTAAATTAGGATCAGACTGCAAAGAACATGTATTCTCATCCTGGATCTATACTGTCCACTACTTTGCAACCTATTTTAACGAGAACATCCTTGATGTTAAGAGTATACATGCATCTGAAGTAATGACTGAGTATGTTCATTTTTAGCACAGCTGTTTTCTTAACTCTTTACCACACGAGAAAATTTTAGACTTGTCCATATTGAAAGCAATTGCAGATGTCAAAATAAATGTGAATTAAAAATTGAAATTTGATTTGGGAAGGGTAGAAAACATTGTGGGAAAAGGAGAAAATGCTGGTTACCAGCATTTTCTCCTTTTCTCACAATGTTTTCAAAAGCATTCTTCTTCAGGGTCGTTAAAACTCGAGTTTGTGTCCTAAAGGGTTAAGAAAAAGTTGATGTAATCTCATAGCCTTGTCGTCACCTGTGTTGTCATGGTGCAAAAACTTTGACATTTTATATTTATATCAAACTCAGACTAGTTGTTAAACATCAAAAGGGGAACCCTAAAACAAGGGCAGGTAACCATCAAAATGTTTTTGACACATTTATGCCCCTTTTTCGACCTAGGATTTTCATCGAAAATCAAGCACCTGCAGCGGAGCCTATGCATCCACACTCGGTGCTCTTGTATTTATCTAGCGCCACAAGGGTTAATCTAAATCTGTACATTGAATGTAAGTTATAAAACTGTACGTGTATTTTGAAAGAGAGGATATACATTTAAGTATATAATATTTGAGAAGAAAAAAGAAATGGAACTACATGTATTCAAATTTGATAAACTAGGAAAGGAACAAAGTATAATACAGAAAATTGATGCAGTCTAATGTGCAGTCTGATCATAGTCCACACTCCCTGTAAAATTACCAGATGTTGTGCTCAGTATTTGATGGGTTTTTAGGACAAAAAGTGGCCATATGAGGGAAGGATTAAGAACACATTTCAGTTTGAGTTAAAGTTACATATATTTTTAGTGCTTAAGTGGTAAATGAGGGAAAGGACCTTTTCCCCCAAAGTTTGATTTTAACCTTTTATTCATAAAGCTTTCCTTACTCAACTGGTACTTTAAGGGAAAAAAGTCAAATTCATAGCTGTCACCCTTTAGTGTGTCAAATAAAACTCAACTTGAAATAGTGCTTATTTTTTTTTTACTTACTATTTACCTGTTGTCAAAATTTTGGACTTGTCCATAATGAAAACATTTGAAGAGGGCAAATAAAATGTAGCTAAAATAGTGAAATCTATCTTTGATAGGTTACTAGCATTTCTTATTTTCCTGCAATGCTTCCAAAAGGTTTGGTCTTCAGGGTTGTTAAAACAAATGATTCTTTGGTAAGGGCTTAACCCTTTACCACACAGTGCCACCGTTTAAAAGAAGACCTTTTGAAAACATTGTGGGAAAAGGAGAAAATGCTGGTAACCAGCATTTTCTCCTTTTCCCACAATGTTTTCTACCTTGTCAAAGAAAAATTGCACCATATGAGCTACATTGAAATTGTTGTCTGCAAATGCTGTCAGTTTGCGAAAGGCTAAGATTTTGTCGTCTGGTAAAGGATGAAGCCAAGTACTGCCATATTGTACAGTCAGTGTAAAATTTTATTTGACTGTACATTCCGTGCAGTTTCATCTTGAATCATCTCTTCTGTAACTGCCACATGGGCATTGTTTATAACTCTTTTTTTTTTTTTTATGCCTCAACCCCTCTGAGCCAGAAATATCCAAATGTTTAAAAATGTAAATTTAACATATCTCAAAGCGTATATTCTTTTTTCTTCTCATTTGGTTGAAGACTTAATTTCAAATTCTCTTGCAAGCTGAACCATTAACCCTTTCCCACACAATCCCGAGTTTTAAAAACCCTGGGGACAGATGCTTTTGAAAATGTTGTGGAAACAGGAGAAAATATTAGTAACCAGTATTTTTTTTTTTCCTTTTCCCACATTGTTTACTGCTCTTTCACAACAAAATCTCACAATTCCTGCCACATTTAAATTGTCAGCGGCAAATGCTTCCAATTTTGAGAAGTCTAAAAGTTTATCATTTGGTAAAGAGATAATGAAAGCATAAACATCAGTTTTATATGATGAGACACAGGTAAAGTTTTAAACCTCCAAATGTGACATGAAAGTAAATGAAACCTTTCTCTAGTTAGCTACTGAATCAGTGATTGCCTATGATGAAAGAAAATTTGTTTGGAATGGAAAAAGATGGAAAATACTGACTCTTTTCCCATAAAGTCTTCTCACATCCCAACGCAGTTTTATTCTTTGTTTCACATGTTTGTTTTATCTTACAGTTAGATATTTTAAATCAGTGTTCTGTCCCTTAAAGCGGACTACTTTTTAACGCTTGACAATAACAGTGCTCAGTCCCTTATAGCAGACTCCTTTTCAGAGCTTTGCAATAACAGTGTTCTGTCTCTCAGAGCAGACTCCTTTTCAGAGCTTGACAATGACAGTATTCAGTCCCTTACAGCAGACTGCTTTTCAGAGCTTTGCAATAACAGTGTTCTATCTCTCAGAGCAGGCTCCTTTTTAGAGATTGACAATAACATTGTTCAGTCCCTTATAGCAGACTGCTTTTCAGAGCTTGACAATAACAGCGTTCAGTCCCTAACAGCAGGCTGCTTTTCAGAGCTTGACAGTAACAGCGTTCAGTCCATAACAGCAGACTGCTTTTCAGAGCTTGACAATATCAGCATTTATTCCCTAACAGCAGACTGCTTTTCAGAGCTTGACAATATCAGCATTTATTCCCTAACAGCAGACTGCTTTTCAGAGCTTGACAGTAACAGTGTTCAGTCCCTTACAGCAGACTGCTTTTCAGAGCTTGATGATAACAGCGTTTAGTCCCTTACAGCAGACTGCTTTTCAGAGCTTGACTATAACCAAGTTCTGTCCCTTATAGTAGACTGCTTTTCACAGCTTGACCATAAGAGCGTTATGTCCCTTACAGCAGACTGCTTTTCAGAGCTTGATGATAACAGCGTTCATTCCCTTACAGCAGACTGTTTTTTATAGCTTGACAATAACAGTGTTCAGTCCCTTACAGCAGACTGCTTTACCTAGCTTGACAATAACAGCATTTATTCCCTTACTGCAGACTGTTTTTCAGAGCTTGATGATAACAGCGTTCAGTCCCTTACAGCAGACTGCTTTTCATAGCTTGACGATAACCGCGGTCAGTCCCTTACAGTAGACTGCTTTTCAGAGCTTGACAATAACAGCTTTTAGTCCCTTACAGCAGACTGCTTTCAGAGCTGGACCATAACAGCGTTCAGTCCCTTACAGCAGACTGCTTTTCATAGCTTGACGATAACTGCGTTCAGTCCCTTACAGCAGACTGCTTTTCAGAGCTAAACCATAACAGCGTTCTGTCCCTTACAGCAGACTGCTTTTCAGAGGTTGACAATATCAGCGTTTAGTCCCATACAGCAGACTGCTTTTAAGAGCTTGACAATAACAGCATTAAGTCCCTTACAGCAGACTGCTTTTCAGAGCTTGACAATATCAGCGTTTAGTCCCTTACAGCAGACTGCTTTTAAGAGATTGACAATAACAGTGTTCCCAGAGACTGTATACACCAGCCTACCTAAATTGTCCCCTTAACTCCTCACAACACAATTCCAAGTTTTAAAGAACTTGAAAGAGAAGACTTTTGAAAGCATTGTGGGGAAAAGGAGAAAAGGCTGTCCTTTTCCCACAATGTTTTCTATCCTTTCAAGAACAGAAATCATCATCTGAGCCACAATTGATATGCCATCTGCAGATGCTTTCAATTTGGTCCAATCCAAAGTTTCGTCTTTTGGTAAAGAGTTAAACTATGTCCAGCTTAAGACAGTATTGGTTGAACTAAACAGCAAATCAGAATTTGTGTTTCTTTGAGATGTAGAAAATCCTTGAGAATTGGACTGACAATGCAATTTAGAATGGTTTGTGAATATGGGCCTTGATGTCAAAGATACCAACATTTTTGAAGAAATGTTTGAGAGTCCACATTTCATGGAGTCAGGTGTCCTGTATTGTGCAAAATATTGGCTTTCCAACACATGCCCTAAAAACTAATGCTGAATCTGACTTTGAAAACATTGTTGCAGAGAGAGAAACAGCTTATGACAGGCAGTTTCTACATTTTTCTCAGAATATATTATTTTCACTTTATTGTTTAATAAACTGTCATTTCTGTATGTTCCCGTGGGTTCCATTGACTGTCAACAAAATTACAGAAATGACAGTTTACCTTTGATTCAGTGTAGTCTTGTACTTAACTCTTTACCACATGACAAAAATGTAGACTTGTCCAAATCCAAAGTATTTGCAGACGACAAAGTAAATGTGACTCAAAATTTCTCTTCGGAAGTGTAGAAAACATTTGGGGAAAAGGAGAAAATGCTGGCAACCAGCATTTTCTCCTTTCCCCACAATGTTTTCAAAAGCCGTCTTCCTTAGGGTAGTTAACACTCGGGATTGTGGGGTAAAGAGTTAACTGTCCTATATTTTAAAACCTATATGTTGCTGATAGTCATACTTATTTGAAATATTTTCAGGAAGAAAAGTTTCGTCTTGCCAAAGAAAAAGAAAAGGAGAGGAAAAAAAGGCTAAAAGAGATGGAAGATCAGGAAAATACAAATCCTGCATATTTGTCAGACAGTACTGTTTTAGCATCAAACAATACTAGTTATACATCACGCAATATTGCATTTACGTCAAACAATACTTTAAATTCAAGTAGAAGAGAGGATGTAGAGGACGATGGCTTATATGTACCACGATCCTCCAGATCTTTAGGAAGTTACGGTTTGTTTAATGGGTCTTTATCTCACAGAAAGATGGCACAAGCATCAGATGACAATCCTGATAGTGATGCCAATATTCCTAGATCAGGACGTCAATTATTACCTCCCTTGCAGTCTCCAATCGGAACCAAATTCATGGAAGGAAACCCAAATAGTAACAAGGACAGAAAGAAGAAAAAGAAACAAAAGCCAAAAGGAGATTTGTTGGATGAAAGTTTGGAAAGGTCAAAGGATAACCATGTATATGGCATTGATAATTATGGTCAGTCAACGATGTCCGTGTCAAAAATAGACGTTGTTTCACAAATGGATGATGAATCGGATACTAGTGACAAAAATATTAGTGGTAAAGATAAGTATTTCAAAGACAGCACTCCAGTGGCCATGGATGGTGGTCGCAAACAGAAAGGGAAAAATGAATTAACAAAAACGAATTATGAGGATGGGTTTGATACATTACGGCTAAGTCAACACATAGATGACGATGATGATGAAGGTCTAGGCAGTGGTCGCAGCTTCTCTCCAGCGCCCAAAAATTCACATATTTCTGATGGTAAGTATTCAAAAGCCTTGTGCATTGACTTGCTTAACTCTGTCTGACTTCATAAAACAGATGTTTTTCTTAAACCTTTTCCAAATAAGTTGAAATTCAAATAACCCTATGAAAAGCAGGCATTTGAAAACAATGGGAAAAGGAGCCAGCATTTTCTCCTGCTTCTTCAATGCTTTTTTCTTTCTTCCCTTTCCAAACCAAATTCCCCATTTTGAGCCACATTGATTTGGCTTGTACAAGTACTTTTTATTTTTATACCTAAAATTCGTCTATCTTGTAAACAGTTAACTCTTTACCAAACGACAAAAATTTAGACTTGTCTGAATTGAAAGCACTTGTAGACCACAAAATAAATGTGACTGAAAAATTAAATTTGTTTTGGGAGTGGTAAAAAACATTGTGGGAACAGGAGAAAATGCTGGTTACCAGCATTTTCTCCTTTTCCCATAATGTTTTCTAAAGGCTTATTTCTCGAGGTCGTTAGAAGTCGGGATTGTGTTGTAAAAATTTAAAGGACAAAAAGTGTAAATCCACAGTAAGTACATGTAAAGGAAATTTTGTGTTAATGATTAAGATCATGAAGCAGATCATACATCTTATTTAGATCTAATTTCTTTGTAGTCTGATCTTGATCTAAGCTGTATGCTTACCACAAAATTTCAACTTTTAATGATCCTGAGGCAGAAGCTGTTTGTAAACATTGTTGGAAAAGGAGAAAATGCTGGTAACCAGCATTTTATTCTTTTCCCACAATGTTTTATACCCTATCAAGGACAAATTTCATTATTGAGCCACTTCTGTCATCTGTAAATGCTTTCAATTTGGACTTGTCTAAAATCAAGAGTTTTTGTAACCCTTAGAAAGAAAGCTTTTGAAAACATTGTGGGAAAAGGAGAAAAGGCTAGTAAACAGCATTTTCTCCTCTTCCCGCATTGTTTTCTATCTTTCCAGAAGCAAATCATATCATTTGAATGACATCAAATTTGTCGTCTGCAAGGGCTTTCACTTTTGAGAAGCCTAAAGTTTTGTTGTTTGGTAAAGAGTTAAATAATTTTCTCTGTATTTAGGTATTTTTTGTAAACTTTTATGAAATAAGTATATTTCTTTTATGCTTTTAAGTAGTATATAGAAATCCAACAGTGAATTATATTCTTATAATTCACTGGCAAATGTTAAAACTTTTATATTGTTGACATGCCAAGGATATTTATAGAACATGAATGAATTTTTAGCAGGTGAACATCACATTTTATGACATGGTCAACATCACTCATGACGTCATTATTACAGCTAGTCCATATCAGACTAGATTGAATAGGCTATTTTACTTATATTTTTCATGGAGAGCAAATCATTGGACATGAAAAGAAATGATAACCCTTTCCCAAACGACAAATTTTGGAACCGGTACAAATTGAAAGAGTTTGCAGGCAACAATTTTAAATTTGATGAAAATGGCAGAAAGGTCTCAAAAAGGGTAGAAAACACTGGGGGAAAAGGAGAAATTGCTCGTTACGAGCAATTTCTCCTTTTCCCACAGTGTTTTCAAAAACTTGTACTGCAGACACGTGAAAACCAGGGCTTGCTTGGGAAAGGGTTAAAGTGAAGAGCATAAAAGAATTAGGATAACTGTTTGTTTCAGTGTAGGATCAAAATACTTTTCATCTCGTGAAAAGTAAAGGCCATATTTTCACTTATGGCTTTGCCACTCATGAAAATATAACCTTTGTTTTTCACTTGATGAAAGAAATTTTGATCATACGCTGAAACAGACAATTATCCTCTATATCTTCTGCCTTGTAAAGTCATTGTACATGTGAATATTACATTGGTTCAAACTTCACATAGTGGACTTTAGTCTTTCAAATTTGTAGGAAGAAAATGTTGCTCTTTTTGTTGGCACACATAATTCTTTGACAGCCACAGCTTTGTTATGGTATAGATTAACGTCAGACTGTACAAAACATGCAGTCTGATCTTTGATCTGCACCATCTGCCACTTGGTTGGAAATCATTTAAAAAATGTCTTAAGATGCAGTGGAATTAAATTTTCAGAGTTTGAGAAAAGAACTTATTTATTTGGCTTCGAAGAGATATCCCTTTCTCAAACATTTCAATGTTTTTCAGAGGGCTTCTGAAAACAGCATGGGAAAAGGAGAAATTGATGGTTACCAGCATTTTTTCCTTTTCTTGCAATATTTTCTCACTTTTTAGGGCAAATCAAGTCAAAAACAATCCCGAGTTTTTAATGACCCTGAGGAAAGGCTTTTGAAACACTGTTAGAAAAGGAGAAAATGCTGGTAAACCAGCACTTTCTCCTATTCCCACAATGTTCTCTACATTATCAAAGTCAATTTCCATCACTTGAGCCAAATCTAAATTGTCATCTTCAGATGCTTTCAATTTGGACAAGTATAAATTTTTCTTGTGTTGTGAAGAGTTAACCTATTCCCAAACAAGCCCTGGTTTTCACGTGTCTGCAGCACAAGTCTTTTGAAAAGACTGTGGGAAAAGGAGAAATTGCTCGTAACGAGCAATTTCTCCTTTTCCCGCAGTGTTTTCTACCCTTTTTGAGACCTTTCTGCCATTTTCATCAAATTTAAAATTGTCGTCTGCAAACTCTTTCAATTTGGACCAGTCCAAAATTTGTTGTTTGGGAAAGGGTTAAACACTGTTTACCAACAATCCTACAGGAGTTGTACATCTATTTCATAGTGAAGATCCCTAACATTATCCTGATAATTCTATTTATAGATTACAGCACTGGGCGGTCTCAAACTCCGGTGAAAAAATTGAAGAAGAAAAACAAACATCTACGCAAAAACAAATTAGCCCCGTCAGATGACGAACATGAGCTGTCAGATATTACCCAGTCGCCCAAGAAAGAACCCTTGCCCTGGGATAAACCACAGCGACCCCAGAGCAACTTAGAAATACTAGATGCCATAGAGGATGATCACCCTGGAGGTCTGTGTATTTGTTTGCTTATTCTTTTAACTTTTCACTAAACAACAAAATTTTAGACTAGTCCACATTCAAAGCAATTGCAGATAACAAAATAAACATGATTCAAAATTTGAAATTTGTTTTGGGACTGGTAGAAAACATTGTGGGAAAAGGAGAAAATGCTGGTTACCAGCATTTTCTCCTTTTTCCACAATGTTTTCAAAAGGCTTTTTCCTGATTTGAGGGTTGTTAAAAGTCAGGATTGTGTGGAAAAGGGTCAAGCCCTTTACCTAGTAATCCTGACTTTGATCTGGGAAGAGGCTTTTAAAAACATTACGGCAAAAGGAGAAAATGCTTATAACAAGCATTTTCTCCTCTTCCATGAAGTTTTCTTGAACACCCTTCCTTGGCTTGTGAAAACACAGGAATCTTTGGTAACAGGTTAAAACTGCTATCCCTATGTCATCTGATATATGAGCTGTCAATGTGCCTTTGGTATTGCTATCGACTGGGAGTTTTTTTTTTTTTTCCTTCTCATGTCAATGGTGCATTTTATGTTTGTTCAAGTTTTAAGTGAGGCTGAAACCCACTTTCAAATGTATTACATTAATGTCAAAGCACAGGGCTTTGAAGCTACAATGGTCTGTCTCAAAATGGTGAAGTTTTCATTGAGTGATCATCAGACACCATTACTAATAAAAAGCACATTTGCACAGTGCCTCAAAGGGGACAGGGGGTCAAATTTTCTCTGATTTCGTTGCTCACCTTGTGTTATTAGATACGATATAGAGACAATGCACCAGTGTGCTATTTTTAGTAACATGTCCAATGATGGAGCAATGAAAACTTACATGTTCTGTGATAGAACAATGGAACTTCAGTGGCCTATGGTCAAGGTAATAACAAAACAGCAGAGAGTCTATTGGGGGTTTTCCCAGCACTTGGCAGCACTTCGCTGCGGCTTAATATTACTTTGTTCCTAGACCCTCCCACTCTACTAGCACTGTCAAGTGGAATTGATCCTGGATTTCTTGGCCACACAATCAACACTTTCTCACTGAGCTTTGGGAACCTATCTGGTTTAAATTGAGTCTAAAGGATCTGTTGCAGAATACAGACAATGTAGAGAGGTGTTGTGTCTGCTTTAAGTCTTTACCAAACAATTCCAACTTTTAAAAACCCTGAAAGAGGAGGCTTCTGAAAACATTGTTGGAAAAGGAGAAAGTGCTGGTAAGCAGCATTTTCTCCTTTTCCAACAATGTTTTTTACCACATCAAAGACAGAAATTGTGATTTAAACAACAATGAATTTGTCATTTGTAAACGCTTTCAAGTTGGTCCAGGCCAAAATTTGTCATTTAGTAAAGAGGTAAGGTATGTTCAGCTCCTAGCCTGTCAAGGTCAACTGAAGGCACTGTTATGGTGCAGATCAAGATCAGATCACACAGTATAGCATCTGTTGCAAAACTGCTTCAGGAGGTAATTAATTCCGATGCTTTTTTTTTCTCAGGATCTGCAGACAGGTGGGGATTAGCAGAGGACCTAACTGTTACGGATGGAAATCAACCTCTACAGCGATCACGGCCAAACTTTGACTCCGAAGATCTAATCTTGTGATACCTTATTGGACGATCAAGCCTGTATATGTATATTTTATAATAAGACTGTGATATTTTTTTTAAAACCAGCTCTGGTAGATTAGATCTGTATAATAATGTATCAGTATCTACATGCAATCTAGCGAGTTAGAGAAAATTGTCCCCTTAAACTTGGATACTCTAAGGTATAAGTTAAAATTTCACATACATTACCTGCCATGTGCATTAAATGACCTTAGCTATCAATGCGCCATAACACAACACTCATTTGTAAAATTTCACAGTAAAATTAGGATGTTATCATTTCACCTCTTTGCAATTCTACATCAGATCTGTTTTGAATATTAAGGTATATTTTGGCATTTTTCCAATGGTGGTTTCTAAATGTGAGCCATGCTCTGGCAAAAGGGGGCTTAATGCATCATCAAGCCATCACATAATTATGGATCCATAATAGCCAATTTTTTTACAACTGACTTAATCATGAGGTCGACTGGTCCCTGAACATACAGAAAATTTACCAGTAGCGAAAAGTTTCGGCCCAAGCCAGCCTGCATGGATGGCACAGGCTGACCTGGATCTATACTGTGTGCGGATGCATTAAGCACCCTTTTCACAGAGCTGGGCCCATATTTATAATGTCACATTATTGATGCTATGAACATGACAAAATAGGACTTAAAGCATGTACATGTATGTGACATTGTCAAACAGATATGCAGTGAGTCAAAGGATCAACCGTTTACCACTAAATCCCAAAAGTTTAATGACTGTAAGGAGACAGCCCCCCCCCGAAAACATAGTGGGAAAAGGAGAAAATGCTGAAAAATTAGCATTTTCCCCTTTTCCTACAATTTTTCTACCCTTTCAAGGAAATACTCCATTATTTATCTCCATTTGTTGTCTGCAAATACTTTCAGTTTGGACCAGTCTAAAATTGGCAAGGAGATAAAGCTCCCTTTGTATTAACCCCTTACTACACAATCCCAACTTTTAACAACCCTGAGAAAGAAAGCTTTTGAAAACATTGTTGGAAAAGGAGAAAATGCTGATAACCAGCATTTTCTCCTTTTCCAACAATGTTTTCTACCCTTCTTAAAACAAATTTCAGTTTTGAGTCACAATTATTTTGTTGTCTGCTAATGCTTTCAATTTGGACTGGTCTAAAATTTTGTCTTTTGGTAAGGAGTTTAGGATGTACAGTTAAGAATAGAAAATGATCATTGCTTATAATTTAGTTCATTGTCAGTGCCAAAAAATAACAAATCATTTCTGCATAGCCTTCCATGAAAATATGATTTTTGGTGTTTACTCAATGAAATGATGTCTTAACTCTTTACCACACAATCCCGACTTTTAACGACCCTGAAAAGGAAGCCTTCTGAAAACATTGTGGGAAAAGGAGATTTTCTCCTTCTCCCACAATGTTTTCTAATCTACCAAGGGCAGATTTCATCATTTGGGCTACCTTTCACTTGTCGTCTGCAAATGCTTTCAATTTGGACTAGTCTAAAATTTTGTGATTTGGTAAAGGGTTAATCTTATGTCAAAACAAACAATTAGTCCGTACGACCATCATGGTGATATTACAAAAAATTAACCTCAGAGTATTAAGCAGAGATTATTGATTTTTTTTTACCTTTGTCAGTAACCAACTTTTTTAGCTGTTTGCCAGACAACAAAAGTTTAAACTAGTCCAAACTGAAAAACATTTGCGGACTACTGTGACAAGGTGCTGGTGACATTTGTCTTCAGAAAGGTAGAAAACATTGTTGGACAAGGAGAAAGTGTTTATAATCAGCATTGTCTCCCTTTTCCACAATTTTTTCAAAAGCTACCTTATTCAGAGTCATTAGAAAACAAGATTGTTTGGTAAAGGGGTTAAATACACAAAATTTATGACAAAGTTGTGTGTAATATACATGTGCCATTTCTGTGGGCCTTTGTGGTTTTCCACATGATATATAGCAAAGCAGATAAGTAAAAAATCATGCACTTAGTGATGCACGCATCAAAAATTGGCATGTAATGTTGACATGGCCATACACATTTTGAAAAGACAGTTAGCCATGCGAAATTTCAAAATGGCAGCCTTTTTTTTTTTATTCAAGATTGCCACCATTTCCAGTCTTAAATATTGTTTTTATTGTAAAACAGGACACAGTTGACTGATTTTACAATTTTTGGTGTCACAATGCATGTTTTCAAACCTTGAGAAACTGACCCTAAGCATTCTGATATATTCCAAATAGGAGCAGTTTTGTCTTTTAAGAATATAACTATCAATTAGGGGATGTATTCTCCAGCTTTTCAATGTAACTTCATATCCTAAGTTGCTACAAGACTAGCAGTCTGGCCTGGCTGGGTAGCTCTTTGGTTAGCATATCTGACTTGTGACTTGGTGGTTGCAGGTTTGATACCAGGTTGAGGCAAACTTTCTTTCTGATGATTATTTGCCTCTCACCTCTGATGCATGTGAGAAAAGTAGTCAGTGGCGTGGAAAGACAGTCTTGTCAGTGCTGGTGTGAAAAAGCTAGGAAACACATGCGTAGGTGCACTGACCGCCGTAATATAACCTAAGCTGTTATGCATTAAACTCAAAAACAAACAAACAAAAAAAACTAGCAATCTGCTTTACTAAATGTTTCATTTGATTAATCTTTTACCACACAATCCCAACTTTTAACAACCCTGAGAAAGATGGCATTTGAAAACATTGTGGGAAAAGGAGAAAATGCTGGTTACCAGCATTTTCTCCTTTTTCCACTATGTTTTCAAAAGCCTACTACCTCAGGGAACTTGAGGCTCAGGCTTTTTTGCTAAAGGTCAAATACAGATGCTTTTTGATACATCCATAATCACATCCATGATGTGATACAGAAGAAAACAGTAAGACAGATAGGGATGTTGCCTTTGATGTGCCAAGATTATTTTTGAACAGAAAATTCAATGCATAATTATAAATTTATCGACAAAAAAAAAGGTATTATTAAAATGTTCTTTTTAATTTTATGGAGTGCTGGTTTCTAAATTTGATACGGATAACTTTTTATCACACTCTGTGTTGTCTCTTAATCTTTTTGCGGGAGCAAGATTCTGTTAGTTTGTTAGGCACATTTAAGATTTTTTTTTTTTTTTTTTTCAGACAATTAGAATTTGAAGTCATTGTTAGCACATGAAAAACGTTTTGGGGGTCATGCATCTAGAGTGGCGTTCTTATGAAAACCTGAAAAACTGAGATGTTTTTTATTGCTGTCACTAATAGCAATTTCCGTTTGGGCCACAATGTTTCCTGTTTAAGTCTAGTGTCAAATGTTATGTGCTCATTTTTGTGGGCTTTACATGTGCCATTTCTGTGGGCTGTTTGTTTTCCACATGATATATAGCAAAGCAGATTAGTAAAAAATCATGCACTTAGTGATGCACACATCAAAAATTGGCATGTAATGTTGACATGGCCATACACATTTTGAAAAGACAGTTAGCCATGCAAAATTTCAAAATGGCAGCCATTTTTTTTTTTATTTAAGATTGCCACCATTTCCAGTCTTAAATATTGTTCTTATTGTAAAGCAGGACACAATTGACTGATTTTACAATTTTTGGTGTCAAAATGCATGTTTTCAAACCTTGAGAAACTGACCCTAAGCATTCTGATATATTCCAAATAGGAGCAGTTTTTTGTTTCAAGAATATAACTATTAAATTGGGGGATGTATTCTCTATCCTTTCTAATTTCATTTCATATCCCAAGTTGCTACAAGACTAGCACTCTGCTTGACTAAATGTTTCAGCTGATTAACCCTTTCCCACACAATCTGACTTTTAACGACCCTGAGAAAGATGGCATTCGAAAACATTGTGGGAAAAGGAGAAAATGCTGGTTACCAGCATTTTCTCCTTTTTCCACAATGTTTTCAAAAGTCTACTGTCTCAGGGAACTTGAGACTCAGCATTGATTGGTTACGGTCTGACACAGATGCTTTTTGATACATCCATAATCACAACCATAATCTGATACATAAGAAAACAGTAAGACAGATAGGGATGTTAGTTAGGACAAGCCAAGCTTATTTTCAACCATTATTTTTAATGCATAATTATAACTTTAGGGACAAAAAAAAGTATTATTAATATTTTCTTTTCAATTTTATGGAATGTTGGTTTCCAAGTTTGAGAAAGAGATAGTTTTTATCATACTCTGATGTTGTCTCTTAACCCTTCACTACACAATTATGGATTCTAACGACCCTGAACAAAAAGCCTCGGGAAAACATTGTGAGAAAAGGAGAAAATGCTGGTAAAATTTGGTTGTTTGGTAAAGAGTTAATGTTTTTTTCAGCAAAATTCTTTTAGTTTGTTAGCCAGATTTGTCCACATTTAATTTGTTGGTTTTTTTTTTTTTTTTTTTTTTTTTTTTTCAGACAATTAGAATTTGAAGTCATTGTTAGCACATGAAAATTGTAAAGGGGTCATACATTTAGAGTGGCATTCTTGTGAAAAACTTTAAAAAAAAAAAAAATGAGATGTTTTGTATTGCTGTCACTAATAGCAAGTTCACTTTGGGCCACAATTGTTCTTGTTTAAGTCTAGTGTCAAATGCTATGTGTTCATTTGGGGTCTTTTTCATTCAATATTTCTTTACACTGAAAATGGTGTGGTCTTGGAAATGAGGAAAGAGGTGAATCCTTAGCCCAGTTCCGAGTTTTAACAATCCTGAGAAAGACGGTTTTTGAAAGCATTGTAGGAAAGGAAGAAAATGCTGGTAACCAGCGTCTTTTCCTTTTCCAATAATGTTTTCTTCCCCAGCAGAGAACCATAGCTCATTTGTACCAATTATGAATTTGTCATCTGCAGTTAATTTCATTTTGGAAGGGTCAACAATTTTTTGTTTGGGAATGGGTTAGCTCTTTAACCCTTCACCACGCAATCCCGACTTTTAATGACCTTGAGGAAGAAGCCTTTGGAAAACATTGTGGGAAAAGGAGAAAATGCTAGTAACCAGCATTTTCTCCTTTTCCCACAGTGTTTTCTACCCTATCAAATTCAGAAATCACCATGTAAGAAACATTTAATTTTTCTTCTGTAAACGCTTTCAATTTGGTCAAGTCCGAAATTTTGTCAATTGATAAAGGGTTAACTGGGGACAAAATTGTAGACTTGTACAACCTGAAAGTATATGCAGTCAACAAGTTAAGTGTGGCTTAAATTATGTGACTTGCCTTTGAATGGATAGAAAATATTTTGGGAAAAGGTGCCAATGCCTGTTATTGGCATTTTCTTTTTTCACAACATTTTTAAAAGCTTTCTTCCCCCAGGCTTTTGTTTTTTCTTCTCCATTGAAAACTATTCATTTCATTTTTAACCCTTTACCTCACAATTTCGAGTTTTAATGATTCTGAAGAAGTGACCTTTTGATGACTTTGTAGGAAAAGGGAAAATGTGAGTAACCATCATTTTCTCCTTTTCCCACCATGTTTTCTAACCTCATAAAGCCAAATCCCATAATTTGACAACCAGTTAATTTGTTGTTTGGGAATGCTTTCAATTTGGACAAGTCTAAAATTTTGTCATTTGGTGAATAGTTAAGTTATGGATAGGTTGATGCATTTATGATAGACATATGTGGAGGGGGGTTGTGAAACATTCATTATCACATTTTTCTTAACCTTTTGGAGTGCTGAATAACAAAACAAATATTTTCAGTTTGGTTTAGCTAGTTAGAAAACAGCCAGTGTTGTAAGACCTTGCGGAGAAACTTTTTTGAAAACATAATGGGAACAGGAAAAAAATGCTGGTAACCAGCGTTTTCTTCTTTTCCCACATTGTTCTCTACGTTTTCAAAGACAAAACTATTATTGAAATCACATTTGATTTTTGGTTTGTGTAAATCCTTTCAATTTAGACAAGTCTTAGACATAGTCTTCGGATAAAATTTTTTAACCCTTTCCCAAACGACAAATTTTGGACTGGTCCAAATTGAAAGAGTTTGCAGACGACAATTTTAAATTTGATGAAAATGGCAGAAAGTTATCAAAAAGGGTAGAAAACACTGGGAAAAGGAGAAATTGCTCGTTACGAGCAATTTCTCCTTTTCCCACAGTGTTTTTAAAAAAACTTGTACTGCAAACACCTGAAAACCAGGGCTTGTTTGGGAAAGGGTTAAAAATGCTTAATATACTTCAAGGAATTTTTTTTTTTAGAGTATATCCATATAAATGAATTAAATTATACATCCAAGATCACACTTAACTTTTTGTGTAGTCTGATCTTGATGTTCACAGGATGAAAGACAATAAACTTTTTGAAAGGCACTCCAAGAGTTTACCTGTTGTCATAGACGATCACTTTTTCTTATATACTTGTATACTTATATACTAGTAGATAGCAGCTGAAGTTTACAATATTTGAAAATATGGCAAGCGAATAGTTGTCTGTGACCCTCTACCAAACAAAATTTTTTTTACTGGTCCAAACTGAGAGCATTTGCAGACAATAAAGTAAAGGTAGCTCAAGTAATAGAATTTTTCTCTGAAAAGTAAGAAAACGTTGTGGGAAAAGGAGAAAATGCTGGGAAAGGGGGCTTTATGCATTTGCATAAAGTATCAACCAGGTAAGCCTGCGCAGTCCGGGCAGGCTGACCTGAGCCGAAACCGTTTGCTTTTGGTAACTTTTCTGCGTGTCAAAGAACCAGTGTATCTCATGATTCAGTTGGTTGTTATACAGAAGTTGCTGATGAGTTGCTGATGACTTTCTTGGTATGATACGTCACGGAGATCCGTTAACCCTTTCCCAGACGACAAATTTTGGACTGGTCCAAATTGAAAGAGTTTGCAGACGACAATTTTAGATTTGATGAAAATGGCAGAAAGTTCTCAAAAAGGGTAGAAAACACTGTGGGAAAAGGAGAAATTGCTCGTTACGAGCAATTTCTCCTTTTCCCACAGTGTTTTCAAAAGACTTGTACTGCAGACACGTGAAAACCAGGGCTTGTTTGGGAAAGGGTTAAACCCCCCTTTTCACAGAGCATGGCTCATTTATGTTTAAATGAATATAGCATCTGTAAATGAACCTTGCTATGGCAAAAGGGGGCTTAATGTATCTACGTGGTCCATGATACCAAGCAAGGCATCACATAATTATGGATCCATAATAGCCACTTTTTTCAACGTTTGACTGAATCGTGAGGTACACCAGCCCTTGGAAAGGAGAAAATTGACCAATAGCGAAAAGTTTCGTCCCAGGTCAGCCTGCGCGGACTGCTCAGGCTGACCTGGGTCGATACTTTTCGCAGATGCATTAAGCCTCCTTTTCATAGAACATGGCTCAAATACTTTCGCTTTGGACAAGTCTAAAGATTTGTCATCTGGTAAAGAGTTAAGCGGCAGATACAGCATGTGTACAGGGGGAAGTTGTCAAATACTCCAGGAATTTGTTCCTTTAGTCAGGTTGCATAGCAACAAGGTTAAAATCTCGTGTCTTTTGCCCTTAGAGAGCCATATATTTCCAGTCTGTGAGGTAGACCATGAAAATGTAATTTCTCTGCTGTTTTATTATCACCTTACTGAATGTCAAACAGCTTAGATCCATGATCGGACTGCATAATTCTGAGCAGATTGATCTTGATCTACGCACTGAGCAAACGCAATGAAAGTTTCGTTTTCTTCTTCTAGGACTGAGATTGTTTTAAAGTACATGTATTGTTTTCTCTATTACATATGTAGTATTGTCATTATTTATCATGCCTACCGTCCAATGAAATTGTAGAGAAGATCTTGTAAATTTTTAATTACTATTGGTAACAATAAAAAATGAGATTTTTTTATTTATCAAAACTGGTTGATTTTCTTCTTTCCTGCTTTGTAAAATCTTATAACTATATAAATACATGTATGCCCATTCAGTCCACAGCTCAGGTGCAAAACAAAAAGTGGTGGGGAAAGGAGCTTCTGCTCGTTATTAGCTTCTTTTCCCGTAATGTCTTTCATAATCATTCAAAAAGATGAAAATCCTTTTCGGTCAAATATTTCCGTTACCCCCTGACCACTTGCATCAGATGTATGTCTATGAATATTATGTATTGAAATGGGTTAATACTTTACCGCACAATTCTGAGTTTTAACGACCTTGAAGGGGAAGGCCTTTTAAAACATTGTGGGAAATGGAGAAAATGCTGGTATCCAGTATTTTCTCCCTTTCCCACAATGTTTTTTTTCCCCTTTTAAAGACAAATCTTATTATTTAAAACATATTTTATTTGTTGTATGCAAGTGCTTTCAAATGGGATCAGTCTAAAATTTTTTGGTGTAGTAAAGACTTAAACCATTGTTATATGGGCTGCTTTAACAACAACTAGCAGAAAAAAAAAAATAGACGGAAACTCGAACATTTAACTGATTAAGGTCCGTCAATGTACTTGTAGAAGTTTTTTTTTCCCTCTTTTCTAGGCAAACTGTTTTTGAAAACATCGTGGCAAAAGGAGAAAATTCTCGTAACGGGCAATTTCTCCTACTGCCACCATGGGTTTCATGTGTACAAGACCGCAGTTTGAGCTGATTAGCCATATTTTACGTGTATGATTTCAGACTGAGTTTGTTTTAGGGGATAATGAGTTATCTAAGGGTCTTTTGTTGCTGACTAAATGTAATGAACACTTTTAACCCTTTCCCAAACGACAAATTTTGGACTGGTCCAAATTGAAAGAGTTTGCAGACGACAATTTTAAATTTGATGAAAATGGCAGAAAGGTCTCAAAAAGGGTAGAAAACACTGTGGGAAAAGGAGAAATTGCTCGTTACGAGCAATTTCTCCTTTTCCCACAGTGTTTTCAAAAGACTTGTACTGCAGACACGTGAAAACCAGGGCTTGTTTGGGAAAGGGTTAACTTGGCTGTCTTCACAGAAAAGGTCGGGGTACAATCATAGCCCTGTTGTATTCTGCGTCATTATCGCTGTCATCGGTGCAAAAACTTTGACATTATCTAATATCTGTCATTACAGGAGATACTTTACTCCAATTTCAGACTAGATCATGGTCCGTATTCACCAACCATACTTAAGAACATTCTTAGTCTTATTATCCAAGATTTTCCAAATTTGAAAGTAACGCTACTTCTGATTGGCTAAACCATCTGGTTTAGCCAATCAGAAGTTGTGTTACTTTCAAATTTAGACAATTCTGGAGAATAAGTCTGAGAACGTTCTAGAGACTGGTTGGTGAATACGGACCCAGGTTGCTTACCAATAAAAGGGAAGTCAACAGCAAAAGCGTAGGTAGATCCCAAAATATTTTAACACAGTTATGCCCTATATTTTATGTAAATAGCACTGAACCCATGGTATCAAACATGCTTTGTGCATTTGAGCCATTCTCTGGGAAAAGGGGGTTTAATGCATCTCCGTGATTATTATACCTGGCAAGTGATCATATCATAATATATCCATGAAATCAATTTTGTCTAAAAACTAATCCATTAGGTAGAATGGTCCTTGGACACGCAAAATATTTGCAGATTCCAAAAAAGTTTCTATCCATGTAAGCCTGCCCGGAATGCGCAAGCTGATATGAATCGATACTTGTTGCAGATGCATTAGACCCCCTTTTTACAGAGCATGATTCATTTCTAAATGCAACTGCGGCCGAGTGTGTTTGTTCTTGTTTTGTGTGTAGTAGCCGAAAGTCAGCATGTCAGCGGGAGCGTGCAGAGCTTATTATCGCAGAATATTATTATTGCAGAGGTTATGAGAAAACTGAGGCTCGTCAGAAAGTTTTTCCGAGGACTGATGTTCTTACCCCATTCCTCTCCCTCGGCTGAATATTGTCATGATTTTGTTTACGTGGGAAAGTAGCCAGTGAGTATATGGGTAAGGAACTACAGGAAAGCATGGTACAATGGCGGTCGTATATAACTGAAGTAGTGTTGAATACGCCGTTAACTCTTATCACACAACCCCGACTTTTTTAACGACTCTTAGAAAGTCTTTTAAAAACACTGTGGGAAAAGGAGAAAATGCTGGTAACCAGCAAGTTCTCCTTTACCTACAATGTTTTCTACCCTTACAAAGACAAATTCTATCATTAGAGCTATATTTGAATTGCCGTCTTCAAACGCTTTGAATTCGGACAAGTCTACAATTTTGTCGTTCGGTAAAGAGTTAATCACTATAGAAACCAATCTGATAGCACAAGTATTAAAAGATTACATCCAAAATAAGATTGCATGTTGTTGCAGTCTGTTCTTGCTCCACACCGTCCCCCAAACACCCTTTATGTCGACGTAATGATATTCAAATGCGGTCGTATGTCTCAGTGGGATAATGAACGCCATTTAAAAGGCAATGCGTTCCAGAAAAGTCATGTACAATATTTACTCCCTCTTTCAATTCATCTTTTTTAACATTTGAATCATGCCCTGTGAAAAGAGGGTTTAATCCTTTACCTTAAAATCACGAAATTTAACGACCACGAGAAAAAATTCGAAAACATTTCGGAGAAAGGAGAAAATGCTGGTTTGCAATTTCTCTAAATGTTTTGTAACTTTAAAAAAAAAAAACACTTTTTTTAGTAACATTTATTTTGTCGTCTGCAAATGCTTTCAAATAGGACAAGTCTAAAGTTTTGTCGTTTGGTAAAGGGTTAATGCATCAGAGCATGTCTTATAGCAATGTTATAGTATTCAAATGAAGTCATATGTCTCGACGGGATAGTGAATGACAGTTTAACTCTTTACCAAACAACAAAATTTTAGACTTGTCCAAATTGAAAGCATTTACAGACGACAAAATGAATGTGACTCAAACATTGAAATTTGTGTTGGGAAAGGTCGAAAACATTGTGGGAAAAGGAGAAAATGCTGGTTTCCAGCATTTTCTCCTTTTCCCACAATGTTTTCAATTGGCTTCTTTCCTAGGGTCGTTAAAAGTCGGGATTGTGTGTTTAAGGGTTAAAGGCAATTGGTACTAGAAAAGTTCTGTACAATATTTACTTTCGTCTTTCATTTTTTTTTACATTTATTGAACTACAATTCAAATATTCTCGCAGCAGACAACTTTGAAAAAAGAAAAACAATCGCCCGGTAAAATATGGAAACTCGGCATGATTTGAAGGTCTTAAAAAACGATCATAGTGATAAAAGGAGGAATTGCTTGTTCCTAACATTTTCTCTTTTTCCATGATGCTTTCGTAATTAGCCTGCTGCAACACACAAGGAAGTGTCTGCAGCCTGCAGAAAGTAGGCCTACTGTGCTGACAGACGTATGTTATTGCCAACTGACATTTGTGATCTAATGTACTCGTTTAATTAATGTTTCGTTCTTTCTTCATAAAGAACAACAAATAATCTTTATTTACATCATTATATACTGAAGTGTAAAAGTCGGTGTTGTCATTCGAAAAAAGCCCTTATTTCTAAAAATAAGCCGTCGGCGTTACAGTCGCTGTATTGTCACTGTCAGGTGACTTTTCGGCCTCGTTTTGATGACCATCGGAAACTTGAACGCCAATGCTGACCGCATTCGGTTTGCCCTTAACAACTCCGAAATCAAACTCTTTGTCAAGTGGCATGTGAATATCAGGGGCTTGCACTCCGGCTTCCTTCATAATTATAACCCTAGGTTGGACAGAAAGTCTGATAGAAGCCCTGGAAACAACTGTAGGGGAGACTAGTTTTACAGCTTCTTCCTTTGTGCTGGACGCCGAAACATCCAGTTGCTTTTCTTGACTCACACCACTATCATCTAATGTAGTGGCAACAGGACTCGGCGGTCTAGCCACTGTAGATTTGTCTCTGTAATCGTCAGTAAGTTCCTTTAACTTCACGTAAGCATCGTTATCATTGTCTTGTTGTTTTAGTTTCTCCGCTTCCTTGAACTCCTTGAGCTCTGCCTCAAAACTTTCCGCGGAGTATATCATGTTTGAATAAGCATGTTTGCTGCTTTGATCATCTCCCTCTTCTTTTTCATCATTTTTGTGGATACCGTCTTCTTCCTTCACAGAAAGCTGTCCAAAAGAATCCGGTGCTGCCTTGCATTCAAGGCCCGAATCCGTTTTCACAGTAATTATATCTTCTTCAACAACTTCAGTGTCGCCCATCTTTTCTGCTTTCTCTAAAGTATCAACCTCTTTTATTACAGTTAATGTCGCATCTGTATTGCGATCCGTTTCGATCTCTCCGGTAGTATTTGTTTCGATCTCTCCAGTGGTATTTACAACATCCGAAGTTGCGTTTTCAACACTTATCTTAGTCTTCTCGGCCTGGTCGATTTCACCATTTTTGGTGTTGTCAGATTTGACAATTTGTGCATACTCATCGTCCCCAGCATAAATGTACTTTGAAGGTAGTGTATCCGACAACTTGGGTTCTTGTTCAGTAATATCTGCAGTCCGTTTTGTAATATTGACATAAACACCTCCACTATTATCGGAACTTGATTTCGACTCGTCAACCTTCTCATCAAGAATTCCTTTGATCTCTGCAGCTCGTTTTTCTTCCGATACCTTTCTTGCGTCTGGTCCAGATGGATTAAGGGAAACATGCACGTCATCTTCATCTATAGATAGTAAACGAGAAGGCAGTGAGACATGGACCTGGGCCTTTCCTTAAATCTTTACCATTTAACGACCCTGAAAAAAGGCTTTTGAAAACATCGTGGGAAAAGGGAAAAAAATGCTGGTAACCAGCATTTTCTCCTTTTCCCACAATGTTTTCTAGCATTTCAAATACACAAATTCCACCATTTCAGTCACGTTTTATTTGTCTTTTGCAAATGCTTTCAATTTGGACCAGTCTAAAATTTTGTCGTTTGGTAAAGAACCCTTATGACTTCTGACCCGGTGGTCGATACTTTTCGCATATGTTTTAGGCCCCCTTTTCACAGAGCACGGCTCATATATATGATCCGTGCTCTGACAAATGGGGTCTTAATACATCTCCGCAACGCATTGTACCAAGCAAGCCATCATACACTTATGGATCCATAAGCCACTTTCTTTAACAGCCGTCTTAACCCTTTCCCAAACGATAAAATTTAGACTGGTCCAAATTCAAAAGAGTTTGCAGACGACAATTTTAAATTTGATGAAAATGGCAGAAAGGTCTAAAAAAGGGGTAGAAAACACTGTGGGAAAAGGAGAAATTGCTCGTTACGAGCAATTTCTCCTTTTCCCACAGTGTTTTCAAAAGACTTGTACTGCAGACACGTGAAAACCAGGGCTTGTTTGGGAAAGGGTTAATAATGAGGTAGACTGGTCCTTGGACATACATGAAATTGAACAAAAGCGTAAAGTTTCGGCCAAGGTCAGCCTGCGCGGAATGCGCGGACCGACCTGGGTTGATACTTTTCGCAGATGCATTAAACTCCCCCCCCCCCCCCCCCCCCCCCCGTTTCAAAGAGCATTGCTCACTATACCATTATATTACAGCAAAAGTGAAGAGAAATGGAATTTTCAAATTCCTGCCTCGGAAAAATATGTCGATCTTTAAATTCATGGTTTGTCTTACCTTGAGATAGGTCCGAAATAGCCACACCTTCGAAAGCGTCTGTCTGTGTGTAGCTAACTTCATCTTCTACAATACCTGAATTTAAAAAAAAATCCAATGTTGACAGACGGGTTGGATTTAATAAGAAAATTCAAATGAATCAAGTAAGTCACATTCAGTTTCCAGTTTAACCCTTATCCTGTTAAATAACTTATATAAAACTTTCAAGCCAATAGAATAAACCCGAATAATGTTATTTCAAACTTATTTTTTTTTGAGAAAAATATCTCCTTATCGGACAGTGTAGATCCAAGATCAGACTGCACGTTCTATGCAGTCTGATCTTGATCCACACTGTCCGCAAAGGGTCAGTGAGTCGCACAGAGCAGCTTAAGGGTTAATGAGGTATTTCGGCGTCTTTCGCTGAACGTGCAGTTTTGTTTCCGCCGTTATTTACAGATATTCTGAAAGATAAAGCATTGATATTGTATTGAACTGACTAAAAATTCGAAGACTGTTCATTCCTTACCGATTTATTTGAGGCTCTAAGAAACAAATTAGTTATTTTCTTTCGCGCATGTATGCAGCTGTTGCAATGTTGATGGAATTGCGTCTGTCTGTCTGTCTGTCTGTCTGTCTGTCTGTCTGCCTGCCTGCCTGCCTGTCTGTCTTTCTGTCTGTCTGTCTGACTGTCTGTCGGACTGTCTTTCTGTCTGTCTGCCTGCCTGCCCCTGTCTGTCTTCCTGCCTGTCTGACTGTCTGTCTCCTTCTCTCTCTCTCTCTCTGTCTGGGAGAATGGAGTCACTCATTTGTCACCAAGATGTTCAAAACTTGTATCTCATTGCATTTACTGAAAAGCACTTTACTTAAATGTGTGATAGGTCAACCGCACCGGGGTCCAAAGAGATTTCAGCCATTTAAACAATTTCAAAAATGTTTATCATCAACACTAGATCAACACCTTAACCCTTAGGCTGCTAGGCGAGACTCAAGGACAGTGCGGACAATGTAGATCAAGATCAGACTGCACAGAACGTGCAGTCTGATCTTGGATCTACACTGTCCGAAAAGGACATATTTTTCCAAAAAAAAATATATATACATGTATATCTTTGAAAGAGTGAAATTTTCATTTTTGCTATCGGCTTAAAAGTTTCATTTCATTTATTTAGCAGGAGAAGGGTAAACCCAGCACTATACTAAAACAAACTTTGTCACTCCTGTAGTAGGCTAATTTTGAAAAAAAAAAAAACATCGTTGGAAAAGGAGCAATGATCTTGTAACAAGTTATAACTTCTTATCCAGCAATGTTTTCTGTATCATTCAAAATCGCAGAAAAATTGCTAGTATTGTGATGGGTTAACTATACATAGATAGATGGGGACGAATGATGAATGGTGCTGGTAGGTGGTATATTCCTTTGCCTACAGCGTCGATGTGTCAAATAACAGAGGATAATTGTTTGTTTTAACCCCTTTCCCAATCTTTTTTTTTACCCTTCCAAGCTAAAACGAACCACAGACGACAGATTTGAAATTGTTACAAATTCAGCTATAGCTTTCTGATAGGGTAGAAAACATTTTGGGAAAAGGAGAAAATGCTGGTTGCCAGCATTTTCTCCTTTTCCCAAAATGTTTTCAAAAGCCGTATTCCCCAGGGTCGTTAAAACTTGAGATTGTGTGGTACAGGGTCGATGTAAGATCAAGATATTATTTGACTGTATGGACACCAACGCTGATATTTCCATGAATGGCGGACCCACAAGAAAAGACATCAATTTTTGGTGTTGACGAATAAAAATGTCTCTCTCAAATACTTATACGAACATCGTTTTTATCATTATAAGCCTGTTATTTTCGTACACTTTAAAACTGTCAGATCGGAAGTTTTTACAATACAACTCAGTACTTTTCCGCTGGATAAAAAATAAAGAAAAAAAAAAAGGAAAAAAAAGATAGACGGCTAAAGAGTAACTGGATAACTGAGTATTGGGTGACGCTTAGAAAAATATCAAATTACCAAACAGTACAAGAAAAGGGTCATCCGCTGTATCATAAGTTTGCTATGATGTAAATAAAGGTCCTAGGGCATCGATTAGCGGTACCAAATGCTTTTATATTAGAGACATATAGGTGCAAGCAACATTATACACATTTTGGCCAATTGTAAATTACCATCTATTCATTCGATTTCTTTGTACCAAGAAGTAGGTTATAAGCCAGCGCATTCAGATACCCCGAAACATTAATCCGTGTCATCTAGGGCGTGAGTAAAGCCGTTTTCGACGGTATTCTCTTTATGTCACGACAGCCATTGCACGTACGCATTCTTTTCCGGTGCTTTTAATCAGTGCAAGTTGCTGGTGTTACACATAAATCGATACTTCTAGGAAGGAATCCTTTCGCGACGACTTCCATCAATATTCTATAAGAATTTTACCTATCTCAGAATCAAAATATCTCAACTCATGAAAGTCAAGCATGAGACAACAAACTGTGCGCAATAGAACTGTTCTATAGGGGCACAGCAAAAATGAATCGTATAAGAGTAGGCTGAATATTTATACAACAACTAAACCTCTTTTATATTTTTACCAACACTTTGGGATACTGGAAGGAACTATAATTGAGCCGTGCTCTCTCAAAAAAGGGGGTCTTATGCAAATGCATTCCGCGCAGGCTGACATTGGTCGAAACTTTTTGCTATTAGTAAATTTTCTGCCTGACTAGAGTGACTATATTATAAAGATATTTTTGCCGACACTGTAGACCAAGACCAGGCTTCAAGGAACCGGTGAACTGTGTTGTCGGATCTACATTGTCAGCTTTTTGGTAAGATATTCTGGCTAAAAACAGCCTAGAAGCTGCACCGTCTCTGCTCCTTTAGCTCACTGATTGATTGATTGATTGATTCATTCATTCATTCATTCATTGACACATTGATTAATTTCAATGACTCATTGATTGGTGTTTAACGCCGTTTTCAACATTATTTCAGTTATATCGCGGCCACCAGTGCACCTATTCATGTTTTCATGTCGTTTCTTTTTGCCAGTACTTCACACAGTATCCTTCCAAGACCACTGGCGGCTGCTTTCCTACATAACCATCGTTGAAGCAATGATCAGCGTTGAATGAACTTTATTGCAATGACTATCATCAATCCCCGAAAAGAAATTGGCAGAGCTTTTCGCCAACTGAAAATATCCACCGTACTTATTGAAAATCGGAACACGGATTTGCGATGTCCGCAGTGCATTGGCCGGACAGACCTCAAAGTTACAACAAAATGGCCTTTCTTTTATTTAACGCTCTAAGGTTTGACCTGGGGGTCCTGCTTGGCTCAGTGGTTGGGTGTTCGTTCCTCACTCGAAGCACTGGGTCATTTGTTGGAGTGCATAAATAAGTGAGCCGTCGCCGTGATATGACTGAAATATTGCTGAAAGCGGCATAACACTCCATTTAATCTAAGGGCTGAATAAAAGAAATCAATCACCGCACGCACAAGGAAAGTCCATCAACTCTTTACCGGACGATCCCGTGTTTTAAAGACCCGGAGAAAAAGAAACATTTGAAAACATTGTAGAAAAAGGAGAAAATGCTGGTTACCAGCATTTTCTCCTTTTCCCACAATGTTTTCTACCTTTTCAAAAATGGGCCAGGATAATCTCACCGTCTGTAAGTTCTTTCAATATGAACGAGTCTAAAAGTTTTGTTTTTCCCGGTAAAGAGTTAATGACCAGTATCAATGTTTTATTGGTTATTGATGGTTACGATAACTGAGTACTCGTGACAGAAATTAAAAAAAAAAAAGGGGGGGGGGAAGGAGAAAAGATTTACATGGAGTTATGAGTACTGACAGTTTATCGACCACGTATCACGTTGAAGCAGATTTGTCATTTCCTCCCGCAGCCTTCGGATTTATTACATGGCGACTATCGAATACATGTCAGATAAGTAACGAGTCAAAATTAGTATGATGTCATAAGAAAATGGGGATATTTTTCTCCATACTATTTTCATTAGTTTCAACCCAGAAATGGTTAATAATTTTGCAGTAATCAGTGTAAATCAAGTTTGAATTATTGCACGTAACAAAGTCCTTTCGACCACATTCGGTAACTAAAGATGTGTAATGTTTGTAATGTTTATGGGGGCCGTTGGAAAATAGGGGCGTTAGTTATCTCTTTGCTACTTTCTTTAGGTTATAAAACAATAGAGGCTAGGCGATGAGGTTATGCGAATCAGCAAAGCAATCAATGTAAATAATGACAAGATATCTCGTCCCATGACCACAAAATTGGTAACAACATTTTCTTCCTTTCCCGCAATGTTTTCAGCCCTGACATAAACAAACCCTATCATTTAAGACAATTTTATTCGTTATCGTTTGGTGAAGGGTTGAACGTTATATACAAAAATATTAACCCCTATCCTGCTAACTAAGCGAAATTAAACTTTCAAGTATATTGTAAAAACTG
Organism: Tridacna gigas; assembly: GCA_945859785.2. Classification (NCBI taxonomy): domain Eukaryota; kingdom Metazoa; phylum Mollusca; class Bivalvia; order Cardiida; family Cardiidae; genus Tridacna; species Tridacna gigas. Next base: position 12,558,845 of record OX244031.2, on the reverse strand, counting down.
AAATGTTGCTACATCAAAGGTATTTTCCGGGGGACAGATATTTCCTTGTCGGACAGTGTAGATGCAAGATCAGACTGCACGTTATGTGCAGTCTGATCTTGATCTACACTGTCCGCAAAAGGTCAGCGAGCCCCACATAGTAGCCAAGGGTTAAATTACAATACCATGACTTACTTCTCCGAGATCTAGGCTTATTGTCGACCAAAGGAATATCAATCATAGACGAGCTCCGTGCTCCAATGTCGGCGTCCGTTTTACTCAGCGTTTCTTTTATCTTCAGTTTCTTCTCCTTCTTGGCTTTGATCTTTTTTAACTTTGTTCCTTTCTTTTTGTCGCCTAAATGTTCAGGGGACTCTGACATTTCACTGTCTATTGAACTCTTTGATTTACTTACAACTGATTGTTTGTTAAGATCAGGCGTTGAAGCCGACAAGTCATCGGCTTTTCGAAAAGAAAACTTTCCCAGTCTCCATTTTGATTTTTTCGGCACGGCGGAATCTTTCTGCGAAACACTTGGGTCCATCGACACAACACCGTCAGTTTCTGTGTTAGACTTTTTATTTCCGCCTATCTGAAACGACCAGCTTTTCTTTTTTAATTTAAATTTCTCGTTACGACGGATTTGGTCGACTTTCTTTACTTTCGTTTCAGCTTCCTGTGTTTCACTTGAATCTTTGAATGAATCTTTTTTATCTTCGACTTTTTCTTCTGTTTCTTTTGCATTTTGAGGTTCTCTGTCTGTACTAGTTACCTCTATCGCCTTTTCGTTTATATACACAAAGTCTTCATCTGCCTTTTCTCCATTAACATAAATTGGCTCCGCAATACTCTTCTTAACATTCTCTAAAATGACGCCGTCAAGTTCTTTTGTTTTATCGTTTTCGGCAGATGCAACATTTACACTTTTTGTTTTATTGACCACGGAGTATTCTACTCCATTTACAGTGTCACAATATTTATCCATGACAATACCACTGTCCAACGAATTCAACCTTCGAACTCCGGGTTGACTTCCGTTAGCTCCCTGTACATCAGGTCTGTTAGGACTGGCGTTGGTATTACCTGTACACACGTTACCGTCGCTTAGTTCTGATTCTTTGTCAGGCCGAACATTTACAGTGTCTTCACTAACGTCATTATCGGAAGACTGTGTAATGTCAGATTCGGGTTTCGGTTTACGTTTACTGAATTTGAACATACTTGAAAAACTTAAACCTCGTTTAGTTTCTTTTTTATCCTTTGACTTTTTCTCCTCTTCCTTTATAAATTCTTTCACCGAATCAATGATTTCTCTTTCTCTGAGATACTGTTCCTTAGCTTTATCCTTTTTACTCTTTTTCTCTGCCTTAGTTGAGGCTTTTGCCTTTTTATCTGTTACATTGTCCTTTATATTGTCAACGTCTTCTGTCGAAATGTTTTGTCCCTGGTCATTAGTTGTGTTAGTTTGATCTGATACCGCACTTTGGCAGACTTCAGCTGAGTCTTCCTCTCGATTTTCAACTACATCAGTATTTGTTTTGGTAAGGACTTCAGTATTACCGACTTTATCTTCCTTTTCGTTTACAGCATGTACTTTACTTTCATCAACTAAACCCAATCCAGCGGTTTCAGAAGATTTGCTGTCACCGGAGTCGTTTTCACTGGCAACAATTTTCACGGCCTCTGCTATTGAACTTTCAACAATCCTTCTGCTGGCTTCGATTATGTCCTCGTCGGAGCAGTTAGTTGTTGACGGGGACTCTCCGTTACACAGTGGCGCCCCAGAATCTGAAAACATGGTATTATGGGAAAATTAGAAATAAATTATAGGCCTACAAAGACTTTCTCCAGCCCTAAACATGTTTTCATGCCATTGGTTTACAAAGATCAACTTATTATAATTTACCCTCTGTAGTATACATGTACATGATCATACTGACCCTCCCTCTCTTTGAGTAATTTTTGGCGTTTGTTTTCAGAAAATCAAGTACCAAACAGCTTCAAGATATATCTATTCTCGTTTTCAGCCAGTTTTAGCCCATTTCATCTTTACTTTATAGAAGTGTATTCACCCTTGTATCTTCATGCCAAATGTTGCCCTTGACGGCTGCAAGGTTGCAAAGATTACAACGGATAGAAAATGCATTTCATTTTTTTGCAGCCTTCAAAGAAATCGCTGTTGTCGTTTCCGATTTTAAATGAGAACAAATTCCTTGAGTTTCTCTATCCCTTAACCCTTTACCGGACAACAAAATTTAAGGCTTGCCTATATTGAATGCATTTTCAGATCACAAAATAAATCGTCGTTCAGATGATTGGATTTGTCTTTGAAAGGTTAGAAAAGATTGCGGGAAAAGGAGAAAATGCTGGTTACCAGCATTTTCTCCTTTTCCCACAATGTTTTCAAAAGCTTTCTTTCTCAGGATCGTTAGAAGTTGGGAATGTGTTGCAAAGGGTTAAACCATTTATACATATTATTATATCGGTAATTTATCCATGTTTACACAGACGACCGAATTCTGAGCCATTCTACACACTTTAAAGTTTTACCAGTGTTTTTTCTGTCTGGCTTCTAGGATGTATCTTTAAATCTTTCGCTACTAACTAAATAGATTCGACTTTTCTTGAAGTATCTTTTCGTTTCAATTGAATATCTTTGCTGGTTAAAGATTAGCATCAGACAGCAGACGACCTGTAGATCAAAGATCAGATTGCACATTTTTTGCAGTCTGATTCTGAACTACGCCGCCCACAAAAGCTATCCAAGGCCGTGAAAAAATTAATTTCATCTGTTAAACAATTATGTGATAAAAGATTATGATTTTTTTTAAAAATTAATTTCACTTGTTAAATAATTATGTGATAAAAGATTATGATTTTTTTTAAGCCGAAAGTTAAAACCCAAATGTTGCTGTTTCAAACTTATTTTCATTTTTGAGAAATATATCTCCTTATCCGACAGTGTAGATCCACGATCAGACTGCAGGTTCTGTGAAGCTTGATCTTGATCTACACTGTCTGCTTAACTACTGTACATACCCATATAGCATATGAGCGCATACATCAGTTTTGTGGTAAAACTCGACGCTTCAGTCCATGACGATCCTGTATTTTGCCTTATTATTTTGGAGTAATTTCTTCAGATTTACATATAATGTAATGATAAAATTACGAAAACTTCAACCATGGATCTAGATTTACATGGATTACATTTAAGCCATGCTATGTGAAAAGGGAGTTTAATGCCTCTGCAAAAGTATTGACCCAGGTCAGCCTGTGCAGTCCGAACGGGCTGACCTGGGTCGAGGCCTTTTGATTTTGGTCAATTTTCTGCACGTCAGGGACTGATCTACCCCAGAATTCAGCCGGTTGTTAGAAAATAAAAATGGATTTTTATGAATCTATAATACGCGATGTCTTTCTTGGAATAGTGCATCACAGAGATGCACGAAACCCGCTTTTGCCAGAGCGCTGTTCTATATATGTTACCCTTTATCCCGTGTCCTATCGTACAATGTGTTGATGAAAGATAGTGCTGGCAAAGAAAGTTACTAACCCTTAGGCTGCAAAGCGCGACTTGGGTCGCTTTCGCGGACCGTGTAGATCAAGATCAGACTGCACAAAACGTGCAGTCTGATCTTTGATCTACACTGTCCGATACGACATCTTCTTTCCGGTGAAATAAACTTTGAGACCGTAATATTTGGGTTTTTATCATGGAGTGGATTTTTTTGTTTCACAATTTTAGAATTTTAGGGGTTAAATGGAGATAATCACTGGAAGAATTTAGAAAAATAAATGTGGCAAATAGAGAGCATTCTACGAAAAGCTCTATCATTCATTCACATGTATGAAGTTTTTCAAAACCGTCTTCGGTTGATGCTTCAATTTTAATCCGCCATTGATAAAATACTCAATGAGAACAATTCAACCATTTAACCCTTATCCTGCTAAATAATTGAAACGAAACTGTCCAATCAATATTTGTTAAAATGTGAAAACAGTAATATTTGTATTGTGGGCCAGAGGCCTTATTACACTAATAAATATATTGTAATGTATTGTAAAATGGATCGTAAAAACCCAGCAGATTTTGCTACTTCAGTGGTATTTTTCGGGGAGAAAGATATTTCCTTATCGGACAGAGTAGATCCAAGATCAGACTGCACGTTCTGTGCAGTCTGATCTTGATCTACACTGTCCGCAAAAGGTCAGTGAATCGCGCTTAGCAGCCTAATGGTTAACACTTTACCCTACGATCCCGTGTTTTGTAAGCCCTGTGGTAAAAGGCTTTTGAGACCATTATAGAAAACATTGAAAAAGGATGATAAACAGCATTTTCTCCTTCTTCAAAAAATATTGTCAAAGACAAGTCCGATCATTTTAGCTACTATACTGAATATGTCGTCTGCAACCCGTTGTCTGCGCATGTCATATTCTTCATCACCCATCCCCCGTATACCAGCCCTGGGAAAAGTAGGGCTTATATCGAAGCTATTAGCCTATATTACAAAAGCATGTAGGGGCTGTTTTAATAAATGGTCGGTGCATAAGTTACATGCTAGCCGATCATAGCTGAATAAATGGCACCAGGTAGCGTTTTATTGAGTAACAGTTTATTTCATTTGAAATTCAAAGTCACGGTTGTTGTTTTGAAAAATTACTCCGCTTCTGTACCCAGGATGCCCAAATTAGATAGATGTATATTTGTAGAATGCCATCTAGCGGGAGATAATGGTCTGCAACTGCTTTCAATTTGGACATGTGTAAAAATTTTGTCGTCTGGGACAGAGCTACACGTATTACCATCTATACATATCGCAAAGGGTGTAACCCTTAAGCCGCTATGTGCGACTCACTGACCTTTTGCGGAAAGTGCAGATCAAGATCAGACTGCACGGAAGGTGCAGTCTGATCTTTGATCTACACTGTCCGATAGGGAGATATGTTTTTTCAAAAAAAAATAAGTTTGAAATAACATTTTTCGGGTTTTTACTCTCGGCTTGAAAGTTCTATTAACTCTTTACCAAACGACAAAATTTTAGACTAGTCCAAATTGAAAGCATTTGCAGACGACAATTTAAATGTGACTAAAAAATTGAAATTTGTCATGGGACGGGTAATAAACATTGTGGGAAAAGGAGAAAATGCTGGCTAACAGCATTTTCTCCTTTTCCCACAATGTTTTCAAAGGGCTTCCTTTTTAGGGTCGTTAAAAGTCGGGATTGTTTGGTAAAGAGTTAAACTAACTTATTTTAGCAGGATAAGGTTAAACAGTCCCCATAACGAGTAGAAATTCAAAACCCGCAACCAAAACTGCCATAAGTTTAATAATATGTAAGGTCGTAAAATTCACTTTTATGGCGTAATGTAGTTCAAAGGATATCAGGGTTTTTTAACCCTTTCCCAAACGACAAATTTTGGACTGGTCCAAATTGAAGGAGTTTGCAGACTACAATTTTAAATTTGATGAAAATGGCAGAAAGGTCCCAAAAAGGGTAGAAAACACTGTGGGAAAAGGAGAAATTGCTCGTTACAATTTCTCCTTTTCCCACAGTGTTTTCAAAAGACTTGTACTGCAGACACGTGGAAACCAGGGCTTGTTTGGAAAAGGGTTAAACTTTTTTTTTTTTACAAAATAAAACTCCAGACTGTTCTAGTTCGGTAAAAACAAGAAAGATATTTAACCCTTTACTACACAATCCCGACTTTTAACGACCCTGAGAAAGAAGCCTCTTGAAAACAGTGTGGGAAAAGGAGAAAATGCCGGTAACCAGCATTTTCTCCGTTTCCCGCAATGTTTTCTACTCTATCACAGACAGAAATCATCATTTGAGCTACATTTACTTCGTCGTCTGCAAATGCTTTCAATTTGGTCGAGCCCAAAATTTTGTCGTTTGGTAAAGAGTTATTAAAAAAAAAAAAAAAAGATAGGCGGCTTAACCCTTTCCCAAACGACAAATTATAGACCTTTCCAAACTGAAAGAGTTTGCAGACGACAATTTTAAATTTGATGAAAATGGCAGAAAGTTCCCAAAAAAGGGTAGGAAACACTGTGGGAAAAGGAGAAATTGTTCGTTACGAGCAATTTCTCCTTTTCGCACAGTGTTTTCAAAAGACTTGTACTGCAGACACGTGAAAACCAGGGCTTGTTTGGGAAAGGGTTAAGAGGTACTGAATCATGAATGCTGAAACTCTTTTGTGGTCCAGCATGAAGAAAAATAATAATAAGCAACCACACCGGCATTTCGCCTCCTTTTTCCACATTATTTTACATATTCTTGAAAAGCGGACTTTGGAATTACATATGAGCCATGCCCTGGCAAAAGGGGGCTTAATGCATCTCCGTGATGCATGATACCAAGCAAGTCATCACATGATGATTGATCCAACAGAGTCCATTTTGATCAACAGCCGACTAAATAATAAGGAAGACTGGTCCTTTGACATACAGAAAATTGACCAACAGCGAAAAGCTTCGGCCCAGGTCAGCCTGCGCGGACTGCGCAGGCTGACCTGGGTCGATACTTTTCGCATATGTATCAAGCCCCCTTTTCACAGAGCACGGCTCATACATTTTGAAGATTATATGTTAATAATACTCATCGCTGGAAAAGGAGCAGTTGGTGCTAAAAATGGTGTATCCGAAAAAATACATGTAGACTGTGCAGTAACGGGTTATAGAGTGATGAAAAAAAAAACTACTAAATTACCAAAAGGGTTGTCCCTTATCTCACCCATTTGCTAGAGTGTGAATAAACGTCGGATGATATCGATTAACGTTAGCAACATTCAAATATCGGTGTAATAAATGAGCCCGCAAATAGGCCCGCGAAAAGGTCCAGTAAACATATCCAAGATTTTGACCAATCACAAATTACTATTTATACATTCGAGACTTATACCGAGAAGTAGGTCGAAACCCAGCAAGTAAAGCTAGTCCGAAAAATGTTTCAATATGGCAGTTTTATTTCACAGGAAGTATACAGGCTCACTTTTCAGTAAAGTACATATATAGTATATTTTGGTTAATATCTCTAGAAGACGTTAATGTTTTTATTTCTCTAGCGTACCTCTTTTCAAAACGCGCGGTCAAATTAAAAATTTGCTTAGAGCTAGCATCTTTTCCCTTTACTGCAGTTTTTTTATTTGATTGTTTGGTAAAGGGTCAATTCATTCTGAATATGTAAGTTTTAAAGAAATGATTTCAAAGTCTCGCTGCTGCAGTTTTATGTAAAGAGGTAACCCTTTACAACACAATGCCGAATTTTAAAAATCTTGAAGAAGAAAAGTATGAAAACATTGTGCGACAAGGAGGAAATACTGGTATCATTTGATCTGCACTGAATTTGTCGCCAGCAAATACTTTCAACTTTCAATTTGGACAACTTTTTCGGCGTTTTTTTTTTTTGTCTGATAACGAGTAATCCTTTAGCCAAACAAGTAAAACAATTTTCAGCTTATAGGACACATTGAAATATACAAATACGTAGGTTTAAGTCATAGATTCAGAATCAAACTTATACTCAACGACCACCTAGTGGCAGTTATATGATTGATTGATTGTATGGTGTTTAACGCCGTTTTCAACATTATTTCACTTATATCGCGGCGGCCAGTGCACCTATCCATGCTTTTCTGGAGTTTCTTTTACCAGTACTCCGCACAATATTCTTTCCAAGGAGTGGCAGTTATAAAACTGGTCCCTACCAACAGGTGATTTTTTCATGCAGGTTCAATAAGTTAATTCATCCTCCTCCTGTCGTCGGCGAAAACAAATGTAATTTGCAGAGAGTATACATCACGATCAGCCTACACATACGTGCAGTCTGATCTCGGTCATATAAAACTTCATTCAATCTCTTTTAACAAAATTTATTTTCGTTGTCTTCAACGATGAAAAAATATTTTAAAAAATTGAAAGAATAAGGTTTTATATCAACTCATTTCAAGATATGCATGGGCCATATGCATGTTCTACATATGAGTCATGCTCTAGCAAAAGGGGGCTTAATGCATCTCTGTGATGCATCACACCAAGCAAGACATCACATAATTATGGATCCATAAAATCCATCTTGTCTTACAACTTGTTGAACGCTGAGGCGGAATGGTCCTTGGACATGCAGGAAATAGATCAACAGCAAAACGTTTCGACCCATGTCAGCCTGCGCGGACTGCGCAGGTTGACATGGGTCGATACGTTTTGCAGATGCATCAATCCCCCTTTTCACAGAGCATGGGTCATATGCATCAGGAAAAGGAAATCTTCAGTCACTAAAGACCTCTAATATATTCATACGGTCTCGCATGATGTATCTCTCTAAATATTGAGCTGTGCCAATCTACGTTAAGACTGAAAGCTATTTGTGCAGTCTGATCATGATCTTCACTTTGCCAGTAACAACTTAAGAGTTGATGACACTCAGGCAATATTAGACAGTATAATGATTTATGTATTTACTAATTTCCTCATATACATGTACACGAATTTCATACATATTCGTACATAATTATGACGCATCTAAAACTGATGACATGACAAAATAGTTTGTGAAATGCAGTTTTTTCTTGAATTCTACAAATTAACACGCGTTTCAGTGCTTTTAGTTCAGTTTCTGACTAATAGTTGATTATAATTCGTGAAGAAGAAGAAGAGGAAGAAGAAGATGATGATGATGTTGATGGGTGATGATGATCATGATGATGATGATAAAGAAGGAGACTGGGAACTGGAGGAGAAGGAGACGGAAGTAGGAGGAGGCTAGATTAGAAGACGGGAAAATGGAGGAGATGGAGACTTGAGGAGAAGGAGATTGAAGAATAGGGAGACTAAATTAGAGGACTGAAACTGGAGGAGATGGAGAATTGAGGTGAAGGAAACTGAAGGATGATGAGACGGCATCAGAGGACTGGAAACTGGAGAAAGAGAATCGAGGTGAAGGCGACTGAAGAATAAGGGAGATTGGACTAAAAACTGGAAACTTGAGGAGATGGAGAATTGAGGTGGAGGAGACTGAAAGATAAGGGAGACTGAATTAGCGGACTGGAACCTGGGGGAGATGGAGAATTGAGGTGAAGGAGACTGAAGGATAACGGAGACTGAATTAGAGGACTGGACACTGGAGGAGATGGAGAATTGATGTGAAAGAGACTGAAGAATGGGGCGACTGAATTAGGGGACTGGAAACTGGAGGAGATGGAGAATTGAGGTGAAGGAGATTGAAGGAGGAGGAGACTGGATTAGAGGACTGGAAACTGGAGGAGATATAGAATTGAGGCTGAAAGATGAGAAGACCGGATCAGAGGACTGGAAACTGGAGGAGATAGAGAATTGAGGTGAAGGAGGCTGAAAGATGAGAAGAATGGATCAGAGGACTGGAAACTGGAGGAGATAGAGAATTGGGGTGAAGGAGACTGAAAGATGAGAAGAATGGATGAGAGGACTGGAAGCTGGAGGAGATAGAGAATTGAGGTGAAGGAGACTGAAGGATGAGAGACTAAATTAGAGGACTGGAAACTGGAGGAGATGGAGACGGGGGCAAAAACCAAGAACTTTTGTTACATTGGCTAAATACGTTAACATTTAAAAATGCACAGAAATGCCTAAAGTTACGTAACTCCACATAATTTTCGCGTCGAAATGATTAATTTATGCAAAATTTGACAACCACGCCACTTTGTGGTAGCATACGTGTTCTTTTATTTACCAGCTGTAGCAAAACAAAATTCCTATGTGGTAAGCAGTTTTTGGAGACATTGCGGGAAAACTGATAATTCTTTGAATTACACTGCATGCTGCAGTACTTAAGGCTTGTCACATGAGCAATGCTGACAGCGGCGATCGAACCAGGACTTCCTGATTACAAAGCCTCAGACATTTAAAATGCTGAACCTTGATTTCCTTGCTTAAGTTTATAGTGTAGATCAAGATCAGACTTCGTTTAGCGTGTACTTTGATCTTGGATCCTCATTGTTTGATTTTTAATCAGATCTTTTAACCCTTGGGCTGCTAAGCGCGACTCACTGACCTTTTTCGGACAGTGTAGATTAAGATCAGACTACACAAAACGAGCAGTCTGATCTTGGATCTACACTGCCCGATAAGGAGGTATTTTTCCAAAAAAGAAAAGTTTGAAATAGCATTTATTCGTGTTTTTACTATCGGCTTGAAAGTTTCATCTAACTAAATCAGCAGAATAAGGGTTAAAAAAAGAAAAAAGAAGAAGCTTTGAAACTACAATATCTACATCTCTAGTGCTGACTTTTTTTATTCCATTAGTACTTCAATGATTAAACCTCCAATTATGTCGATTATCTTTTCAAAATCGCTTGTTGTCATCGTGTCACTATAGGCGTGAGTAAATGACGTCAATACAGAGGTTCCACTTTGCTTTTAACCCCTGTCCTGCTGAATAAATGAAATGAAACTTTATAGTAGATAGTAGAAGCCGAAAACTTTCTTCTTTCAAAGGTATTTTTGGAGGAAAGATATCTCCTTATCGGACAGTGTAGATCAAAGATCAGACTGCACGTTCTGTGCAGTCTGATCTTGATCTACGCTGTCCGCAAAAGGTCGGTGGGTCGCGATAGGCAGCCTAAGGGTTAAAAGAAAAGCGTTTCAAAGCTTACCAATATCACCCGGTGTTTCCCGGTCTTCCGTCGGCTCTCGTTTCTCCTCGGTTGTTTTCGTACCGGTCACTGTGAGTTTGCGGACGTCAGGAAACTGGATACCCGTAGGTTGAAGGATCGAATACTCGGGCTCTACGAAAACCCGGTGAAATTGTCCTTCCTTCGTACCGCCCGAATGGTCTTTTGTGACATCGAGTTTAGAGGATTCTGAAATGATATTAAAATTGAAGTTTTGAACACTGATAATAAATTATTACAAACGTGTTCATCTTGTACTACTCTGATGACAATGACGACGACAATAACGAGGTGATGATGATGATGATGATGATGATACACAGTCTTGATAGCTTCCTTTATCCATGATATTTTCTATCTAATTAGAGACAAATCATTTCATTTGAACCAAATTTTGTTCGCTATTTGCATGTGCTTTCAATTTTTAAGTGTCATCTTTTTTGAGTGGTATAGAGTCAAGAGATACATAATCATGTTTTCATAATAAGTAGGTCATCTCTTTTTTTAATTTAGAAAAAATAAATGTAAAGACACACACGGAAAGAAAAATCACTTCGGGCAAATATTATTTCCCACATTTAATCTATATTTAATTCATACATTCATGTATTTCCTCTTTGAGAGTCATTAGACATGTCAAAAAAAAAAAACTTCAGAAAAAAAAAAAAATAATAATTACAAGAAAGACTGTTACTGAATTAAGTAATTTCATTAAAACAAAATGTACCTACATTATGGTGAATGTCAAAGAGAAAAATCCTTGGATATAAAAAGCCTCACGCGTTATAAATTTATCAAAGTTACACCAAAGTTAAACCATCACTAAAATAAACACTTTATCTCAAAATACGCAGAACTAACGTATCACTCATTTCCTCTTTCACACGACTAATTTTCACCTTGCACCAGACCACATTCTAAAAAATTGTGACAAAAGGAGAAACTGCTCGGTACGAGCAATTTCTCCTTTGGTCACAATGTTTTCATTTGTGTTCAAGTATTTAGCCTTAATTCAAGTTAATTATCTTTACATTTTTAGACGGATGTTTTAAAAGTCGCCTGCTGCACGTTTGTTTCCGTGGATAATTAATTAAACCATCACGAAAATAACCAGCCACTCTCGAAATACACGTTCTTGACGTTTAAACTGTACATGAATGGACCATACATCATATTATAAATTATTTATATATACGCAGTTGATATTTCACGAAACCCTAAGAGTACTAGATATCAGAGGCGTAGTGAGCTGTCACATGATACGCATAAACACAGTGGCGTGCACTTTGTTTGTTTGTATTGAAGTTTAACGCTGTTTTAACAGCTTAGGTCATATCACGGCGGTCAGTGCACCTACGCATGTGTTTCTTAGCTTTCTCACTCCAGAACTGACACATTTTCTTTCCAAGTCACTGACTACTTTTCTCACATGCATCAGAGACGAGAGGCGAAAAATCGCCGGAAAGAAAGTTTTGCCTTAACCGGGTAGCGAACCCGCAACCATCAGGTCGCGAGTCAGATACGCTAACCACTGAGCTACCCGGCCGGGCAGTGGCGTACACACTAAAAACAAGAGCCATGCGGATGCCAACGCTCGGCTGCAGTTGCTTGATTTTCATTGAAAATTCAAAGTCGAAGAAGGGGCATAACTGTATCAAAAATACTTTGATGGTTACATGCCCTTGTTTTATGTGTTCATCTTTTGATAGTTAACAACAAACCCGAGCTTGAAGTAAATATCTTAACCCTTTCCCAAACAAGCCCTGGTTTTCACGTGTCTTCAGTACAAGTCTTTTGAAAACACTGTGGGAAAAGGAGAAATTGCTCGTAACGAGCAATTTCTCCTTTTCCCACCGTGTTTTCTACCCTTTTGAGAAGTTCCTGCCATTTTCATCAAATTTAAAATTGTCGTCTGCAAACTCTTTCAATTTGGACCTGTCCAAAATTTGTCGTTTGGGAAAGGGTTAAGTAATAACAGAGATATTACAAAAAATGTCAAAGTTTTTGCATGACGATGCAGACGACGACGCAGACATCCCAGACGACGATGACAGAGCCACGATAATACCTCGACGTTTTCTTCGGAAAAAAAAACGAGCTAAAATACAGTGCATCCACAAGTCAAATTTCCACGCAGGGGCATTTTTTTTTACATTTTCCAAAGAGACAAAGGCTAAGAATTAATAAATTCATTCATTTTCATAAATTGATAATTTCTGCTTCTTTTGCAATTCCGCTGCATTATCTGGAAGTAAAACTAGATATCACGTCCCATATCTGCTGATTTAACTCTTAGACTGCTAAGCGCGACTCACCGACCTTTTGCGGACAGCGTAGATCAAGATCAGACTGCACAAAACGTGCAGTTTGACCTTGGATCTACACTATCCGACATACCTTTGAAATAGGAAAATTTGAGTTTTTAACTTTTTACTATCGGCTTGAAAGTTTCATTTCTTTTATTTAGCAGGATAAGGGTTACATCTATACTGCCAGCCTGAATAGTTTTTAGACGATAGTTCTGTCCGTTATTGTGCCTGCACCAGGGTTTCCTTAAAACTTTTTCCCTCACGACAAAATTTTAAAATTTCTTCTATATTGAAGAAAATTACAGACGACAATTCAAATGTATTTCAAAGGACAGTATTTGTCTTTAAATAGTTAGAAAACATTCTTTTCCAGGGTGATTTCCGGATCTCGGGATTTTGTTGTCAAGGGTCATATAACAGATTTGAGCCATCCTCTGGCAAAAGGGGGCTTAATGCATCTGCAAAAAGTATTGACTGTGCAGTCCGCGCAGGCTGACATGGGCCGAAACTTTTCGCTATTGGTCGATTCATTGTATGTCAAAAGACCCATTCTAACTTATGATACAGTCGGTTGTTAAACATTATCAATTTTAAGGATCCCTAACTATGTGATGTCTTGCTTGGTATGATGCATTACGGAGATGCATTAAGCCCCCTTTTGCCAGAATATGGCTCATTTGTATGTACTGTAGTTAGTACCAAAGACAGCTTGTAATATGCATTTTCTTCTTTACCCAAAAAGTTTTCTATCCTATTAATAAATCAAAGCGTTGAAAACGCTGGTGTGGCATTTGTCAAGGGAGCCATTGTGTGGAATTAATAATTTGAAAAATAAACAACACAGTTTCAAAGTCAATCTTCTATATAGTCATGCAAAATCCGATAGAGAAGGGTGGAATCTTGTGGGACGAACAAGTGAGGGCGAACAATCCTGGAACGAATAAGCCCAGGAACGAACTGGTTTTGGGACGAACAAGCACGGTATGTGTGTGTCATTACGCCACTATAGAAGGCCATGGCGGATCAAGCTATTTTCGATAAAAAGGAAGTATTTCCACGATCGTCGGCCTAATCCAATTTATTGTAACACGCCATTTTCATTTTCATCTCTGAGTGCAATCGAAATACTTGTTTTTCTCAGAAAAATTGATTCTAATTGGGTTTACTTCCTTCGGTTCTGCACAAAATACGATACATGATTTTGAAGCTGCCGTATTGAACTCATAGTGGCATTGTCTTCGACAAATGCCACAAAAATTGCATCATTTGCACCCCACGTATTTTTGTCGTCTGCAAATACAACTTTCAATTTAGACTGGTTTAAATTTTGTCGTTTTATGTAGAGTTAATCTTTCTATGGTGCCAAAACTCCATTAACCAGATCACGTGATCTGTCGAAACCAGATCGTGGGTTTGAATCTGTAACTCTGTCGTCATTCTTTAAATATTTACCCCTTACCAAAATAATCTCATGTGTTTTTAGGGCCTAAAAAAGAGGGTATTTGAAAATGTAGTCGGGAAAAATGCTAATAACCAGCATTTTTCCCTTTACTTACAATGTTCTCGCACTTTCAAAGACTAATTCAATCATTTGAGCCGAAGTTAATGTGTCATATGCAAATGCATTGGATATTGAAGATCCAAAATTTTGCGATCTAAAGAAGAATAATCCAAAAGAAAAAAAAAGGCAACAATTCTCAAGTTTCGCCTATTCCCCTCCCCATTCCTTGTCCCCTTATGCTCATGAACTTTCTCATGAAGTAAAGTTAATAGAACAATTTCATTTAACCCTTTCCCAAACGACAAATTTTGGACTGGTCCAAATTGAAAGAGTTTGCAGACGACAATTTTAAATTCGATGAAAATGGTAGAAAGTTATCAAAAAGGGTAGAAAACACTGTGGGAAAAGGAGAAATTGCTCGTTACGAGCAATTTCTCCTTTTCGCACAGTGTTTTCAAAAGACTTGTACTGCAGACACGTGAAAACCAGGGCTTGTTTGGGAAAGGGTTAAACAGTTTGGCCATTAAAATGGTGTAAAACCGGGTACTTTAGTTTCTGTTCGTTTGTTAACCCTTAGGCCGTCAAGCGCGATCCAAAAGACCTTTTGCAGACAGTGTAGTTCAAGATCAGATTTTTATGATTTTATGGTGTTTAACGCCGTTTTCAACATTATTTCAGTTATATCGCGGCGGCCAGTGCACCTATCCATGCTTTCCTGGAGTTTCTTTTACCAGTACTTCGCACAATATTCTTTCCAAGCCACTGGCTGCTTTCCCACCTAACCATTGTCGAAACAATGGTCAGCGGTGAGAGAGGAATGAATCCTGTCGCGATGACTATCATCAATCCTCGGAAAGAAATTGGCCAAGCCGGGGGTCGAACCAGCGACCTCCTTTTCTCAAGTTCTGTACGCTACCGACTGAGCTACGGGGGCTTGGCAGTTTAAGATCAGACTGCACAGAACGTGCAGTCTGATCTTGGATGTACAATGTCCGATAAGGAGGTATCTTTCCCCAAATATACCTTTGAAATAACAAAATTTGGGTTTTTGCTGTCAGATTGAACGTTTCATGTTACTTATTTAGCAGGATAGGGGTTAATATTTTTATTACCATAAAACATACGTAAACCCTAAAATATTTTTAAAATACGTAGTTTGACCCTGTACCACACAATCCCGAGTTTTAACGACCCTGAAGGAGAAGGCTTTTGGAAACATCGTGGGAAAAGGAGAAAATGCTGGTAACCAGCATTTTCTCCTTTTCCCACGATGTTTTCTACCCTGTCAAAGAACTAAAGTTCATTTGTACCACTTTCAAATTTGTCGTCTGCATATGCTTTCAATTTGGAACGGTCTAAAATTTGTCGTTTGGCGAAGGGTTAAGCGACACGCATAGACCTATAAGCTGGGCCTCTCTCGACGACTGACTGATACATGAAAAGATTTTTAGCTGACAGGCTTGGCTTAGAAAGCGAGTGATATAGATCCAGGTTTAGACTGCACGTTCTGTACGGTCTGATCTTGATCTATGCCTTCCGCAAAGGTCCCTGTGTTCGTCTTTGGAGCTGAATTATTAAGAGCCAGTATTTACTTTAAGGACTTCTACGTTATAAACTAAAAGGTTACGTATCACTTTAAGGTTTCTGACACACTCGTAAATATGGTTCTGAAATCTTTTAATCCTTTCGGCGCCACGGGCGAAAACATGGACTTTTAAGGACGGCATAGATCAAGATCAGACTTTACGAAGCGTGCAGTCTGATCTTGGACCTGTACCATGCCCTTGTTTGGTTATGCCTATAAGATAAAAGTCCGTGTGTATCTGGGTTAAAGTGAATTGCTAAATTTCTATTTTGGCGAGATAAAAAAGAAGACATTGGTCAGTTTGTTAATGCATACAAGACTGTAGTGCATGGATGGATACCTTGAGCAACTTTGCCATTCATCGCAATGTTTTTTAGTAAAAAAGAAATCCCTCAACAGGCAATGCGAACAAAAACAGTATGTTAACACACACACACACAAGAAAAAGAAAGAGGAATGCAAGCATGTGGCGCATGGATAAATCGAGCAACTTTGCCATTCATCATAATTTCTTTTTTATTTGAAAAAAAAAATCATCAACAGGCAATGCGAACAAAAGAAAAACGTATGTTTAACACACACTAAAAAGAAAATGGACAAAAAAAGCCACCGGTATACTCACACATAAAATTACTCATCCTAAACCATTTCGCCAATAAAGATTGTTTCTTACCGTTTTTTAATCGCATCAACCTAAAAATCCACTCATCCCGTATGACCCTTCACCAAACAATCGCGTGCCTTAACTCTTTACCAAACGACAAAATTTTAGACCAGTCCAAATTTAAAGCATTTACAGACGACATGATAAATGCGACTCAAAAATTTAAATTTGTTCTGGGAAGCGTAAAAACCATTGTGGGAAAATGAGAAAATGCTGGTTACCAGCATTTTCTCCTTTACCCACAATGTTTTCAAAAGTCTATTTCTCAGGGTCGTTTAACTTCGGGATTGTGTTGTAAAGGTTTAACGAACTTGAGGAAGAAGGCTTTTGAAAACATTTTGGGAAAAGGAAAAAAATGCTTGTAACCAACATTTTCTCCTTCTCCGGCAATGTTTTCTACTCTGTCATAAAACAAGTATCATCACTTCATCACAATCAAATTGTCATGATACGCTAAATATTTGAGTTCGGACAAGTCTGAAATTTTATGGTCTCGTAAGGACTTCAGACCAGAGTGCAGCTATGTGGAGTAAAACATTTACCTCAACAACCCATGTTCCGCCTTATACATGTGACCTATGGCAGCTTGTGCTGCGTGTGTAGACAAAGATCAGACTGCACCAATTAGAAGTATGATAATTGTTCGCACTCTACTATGCACAATTAATTTTCCTGATTTTGAATCCGGAAGTGGGTTATATTCAGGGGTTGGTTCTCCAGGTAATTTTAATTCAAGATAAGAGTTTATTCCTTTTCATCTTGAAAAATAACAGACAAAATGGATCACCAAAGTAAAATGGGGATAATTGACCTGAATTAAGATTTAAAACGCGTGTATAATTGTGAAAACTTTATGCAGTATGCGAATTTGATCGCCATGAGTATTTTTTGTCCTTTTGCCACGAAAATTACGGAGAGCGCCCGCTATAAGACGAAAGAAAATGTCGTCTGCAGACGTGTGTGATAAAAAAAAAGACAGTTCCTAATTAGCAGTGCGCGGTGAGAGAGTGCGACGTGACGCAACTCTGTCTCCCTTCTCGTTAGTTTATCTCAAATGACGGGATTTATCCTTGGAAGCTTCAGAATGCATTGTTGGAAACGGAGAAAATGCTGTTTACCAACATATTCTTCTTTTCCAACAGTGTTTTCAAAAGCCTTTTTGCTAAGGGTTGTTGAAATATGGGATTGTTTGGTAAAGGGTCGACATGATAACTAAGAAACTGCATTTTGGTTTTGATCAGTGATTAGATAAAGGATTTTCCAGTAACTGTAATAATAATTATGAATTTTAATGAGTTTTAACTGATCTATTTTACATCGACTGTGCAACAACTTCTTACAGCTTGACTGACGCTTCCTGCAATTCTAACCAGTACTTACGCCATGACACGAGCAGTTCCTAAGGTTAATCGCGCTTATTACTGGATTCGAACTCGGATCCTTTAATGTGAGAGGCAAAAGTATATACATGAATTTGTGTGTTCATTGTAGAATAGTTTATGACTATATCGTAATATTACGTCTGTATTTCAACACTGATCTACAAGAATATATACACCTGCCATTTATACGTTTTGAGAATTGATTGATTGATTGGTTGGTTGGTTGGTTGGTTGATTGGTTGGCTGGCTGGCTGGCTGGCTGGCTGATTGATTGATTGATTGATTGATAAACTAACGGATCGAATGGCTGGCAAGCTGGCTGGCTGCCTGGCTGACTGATTGACTGATAAAAAGCATTGCAATAGGATTCTTATTCGTTTCACTGCTTTTCATCGATTCTGTGTGGAAAAGCAGCCAGAGATTTGGAAAGGATGTCCAGTTGCATGTATGTAGTACAGGTTTAAGAAACACTAGAAATGCATGGAAATGTGCGAAAGCCGGTTTGATATAAGCCAAATACTCTTGAAAACTCAGTTCGACGAACAAAAACCACACACACACACACACACACACACACACACAGAATGAAAAATAAATTTGAATTGAGCTCTGTGAAAAGAAGGTTTAATGCATCTGCAAAAAGTATCTACCCAGGTCAGCCTGCGCAGTCCGTGCAGGCTGTCCTGCGTCGATACTTTTTGCCGTTGGTAAATGACCTGCATGTCAAAGAACCATTCTACCTCATGATACAGTCGGTTTCTGACCAAATCGATCCAACTTAAGGACCTTCTGCTTTGTACAGTTGCATTACTACGATGCATTAAACCCATTTTTTTCAAGAGTGCTGCTCATTTACCTTTTGTCCAACAGAATTCATGAAATAACATGTAACTTAATGTACATAAACTAGGCTTTTACTCCGCTTCTATCCGTGAATATTCATTTTAATTTAAAAAATACTCTAAAAAATGTTCACTAATTTGTTCCGCTATGACGGTTTGTGATACATAGTATCGCGTTACGCTCTTGACGATTTTTAAAAAGTTTAATCTTTTTAAACCGAGTACACTACCAATATAACTATACAAGTAAAGTATGTTATCCCTCTGTCATTCGTTTCCTCTATTAAGAACGTCAAAATACTGCTTCCTCCATTTACAACAACCTCCGAAATGCGACCGAGACCAATGAAACGAATATATACATTGTAATACGATATAAAAACTATACATGAGCCATGCTCTGTGAAAAGGGGGTTTTAGTGCATCTGCATCTGCAAAAGTATCGACCTGGTTAGCCTTGCTATTTGTAAATTCTCTGCATGTCAAAGGACCAGTCTACCTCATGATTCAGTCGTTTTTAACACTTAAGCTGCTGAATAAATGAAACCCAGATTTGTACTCAATACTGAAAGCCCAAACATTGCGGTTTCAAAGTTGAGTTGATTTCACCGGAAAGAAAATACCGCATCGGACAGAGTAGATCAAAGATCAGACTGCACGTTCTGTGCAGTCTGATCTTGATCTACAGTGTCCGCAAAAGGTCAGTGGGTCGCGATTAGCAGCTTAAGGGTTAAGACAAAATGGATTTTCTGTATCCCTAATTATATGATGACTGTGCTTAATATAATGCATCACGAAAATGCATTCAACCCCCTTTTGCCAGAGCATGGATCAAATGTGATGAAGACCAAAAAAAAAAAAAAAAAACTCAGCTTTCACTGATTTTACTTGGGTGAGTGCATACCCTAGAGGTCAGGTATGAAAACTAAGTCCATTGTCAATTGTTTTAATCCTTAAGCTGCTAATCGCGACCCACTGAGCTTTTGCGGACAGTGTAGATCAAGATCAGACAGCACAGAACGTGCAGTCTGATCGTTGATCTACACTGTCCGATACGGTATTTTCTTTCCGGTGAAATCAACTTTGAAACCGCAATGTTTGGGGTTTTCAGTATTGAGTAGAAATTTGCGTTTCATTTATTCAGCAGCTTAATTTAACCCTTTCCCAAACAAGCCCTGGTTTTCACGTGTCTGCAGTACAAGTCTTTTGAAAACATTGTGGGAAAAGGAGAAATTGCTCGTAACGAGCAATTTCTCCTTTTCCCACAGTGTTTTCTACCCTTTTTGACAACTTTCTGTCATTTTCATCAAATTTAAAATTGTCGTCTGCAAACTCTTTCAATTTGGACCAGTCCAAAATTTGTCGTTTGGGAAAGGGTTAAGTGTTAAATTACAGCACACTGTACCTACGAATAATCAGAACTGCTGCTTCACGATGTTCGAGTCCTTCCACACGACAATGTTTTAGACTGGTCCACATTGAAAGCATTTGCAGACAACCAATTAAATGTAGCTTTACTGATTGGATTCGTTCTGGAAGGTTAGAAAACATTGTGGGAAAAAGAGAAATTGCTCGTAACTAGCCCTTTCTCCTTTTGTCATAATGTTACAATATAGATGCAAAAGAATTGTCCTTATTCTACCAGAATGTTTCAAAGTCGTCTGCTGCTAACTTATTTCCGGCGGAAATGATAAAACATCGATAAAAAGTTTGAAACATGGTTGAGTGTCGCAAAACTGATTTAGTAGCTGCGTGAATATACTTCGTTACATACTAACTGTGCAGCCTTCAGGCAGGTTTATAAATACTGTGTATAGGTCAATTGATTTTGATGAATTTTATCTGATTTTTATCAGTAAACATTTTAATTAATGACATTCTTCCACGACGTTCTTTTGGTCTGTCTGTCTGTCTGTCTGTCCGTTCGTCTGTCCGTCTGTCTGTCATGTGTAAGATAAAATCCGTAACTTCAGTAAATTTTGACACATAGTTACATAGACAAGTTAACCAAATATGGCTTCCCAATTTTAATAAAAACGCTATCTCTGTAAGTAGCGATACGAGACGGTAATTTTGTCTCGGTATCCTGTTTCACTTACGCCTTATAGTGCTATATAGAGCATTTTCTTCCGACAAATACGGTTCATTTATCAGGCTTCGCGACTCGACATTATCCGTTGCTAGGAAACGCATTTAAAAAACAGTTTATTATCCCTGATTTTTCTCTAATCCCTTCTGCCAAGAGTCCTTCATTCATAGGATGAGATAACTGATCATCTGTTCAATGCTTTCTCTTCAAAAAAGAGGATGGTGGAATTGATATACGGTTAGACGAATGTTTTTTTTTTTTTTATTAATTTATGGTAAGCATGTGATCAGACATTTGGCTGCCACTCTTCTAGGGTAGATGAAGATGAATGCTCTCTACCGGACACACATGCATATCGACGAACCAACGACGATAAAGGCAGTCAGAGAAACGGGCATAGAAGAGAGAGAGAGAGACAGAGAGAGAGAGAGAGACAGAGAGAGAGGGGGAGATATATATAGAGAGAGAGACGGAGGGAGAGAGAGGGAGAGGGGAGGCAAAACATAATACCACCTACCATTGCCCATTACACTGACGATCTCGTCTGCTGTCTTGTCTTCGTCTGCAACCTGAAACAGAAATTTAAGCTCTCATTAACCAATTATCTCCTGAAACAGAAACAGGTGAAACAGGTGGCAAGCTGCACACAAAAAGAAAGGTCTTCTGCAGCTCCAGTGGAGGAGGAGGCACCGAAAGGGGGTCGCGTTTAAAAGGAGCATAAGAAGCAAACCAAGAAGAGGAGGAGGAAAATAACCAATAACAACAACAATAGTAACAACAACAATAATAACAATAGCAACAATAACAATAACAAAAACAACGATAACAATAACAACGACAATAATAAAAATAGCAAAAATAACAACAACAACGATAACAATAACAACAATGACAATAACAACAACAACAACAACGATAATAACAACAATAACAACGACAATAATAACAATAAAAACGACAATAATAACAATAACAACGACAATAATAAAAATGGCAAAAATAACAACAACAACGATAACAATAACAACAATAACAACAACAACGATAGCAACAACAATAACAACGACAATAATAACAACAACAACAACGACGATAACAACAACAATGACAATGGCAATAACAACTATGATAATAACAGCAACAACAACAATGACATGAAGACGACCACATTATAATCAACCGCAACAACAATAACAACGGGAACTACTACAAGAACATAAGTGGAAAGAAGAAGAAGAAGATCATGTTCATGAAAAAGAAACAGCGAAGGCCATAGCAAGAGGGGGACAGATTTGTTTAACCCTTTCCTAAACAAGCCCTGGTTTTCACGTGTCTGCAGTACAAGTCTTTTGAAAACACTGTGGGAAAAGGAGAAATTGCTCGTAACGAGCAATTTCTCCTTTTCCCACAGTGTTTTCTACCCGTTTTGAGACCTTTCTGCCATTTTCATCAAATTTAAAATTGTCGTCTGCAAACTCTTTCAATCTGGACCAGTCCAAAATTTGTCGTTTGGGAAAGTGTTAATTGTCCGGTATCTAACGTCGTTGCCTACATAATGTCAGTCACATCACCTGTTGATGTACCCCTATACTTTCTTCTACATTTTGTTTTCACAACACACTTTCTAGCTACAAGCCGCTTCTTACTTCAAAAGTCGAACCAATGTTTCGCGGTGAGAGAGGAATCAATCCTGTCGCAATATCAACTATCAAACCTCAGAGAGGGCTGAGATTCGAGCTTACGACCCGTGGGTCCGTATTCACCGAGCATTCTTAAAAATATTCTTTGTCTTACTATCAAGAACTTTCTAGATTTGAAAGTAACGCAAGTTGAGTTACTTTAAAATCTAGAAAGTTCTTCTGAATTACTACCGCTGTACATTACCGACTACCTAGCTTGGTACAGTTATCTCTTTACCAAACAATATATATATTTTTTTTTTAATTTTTAGATGTGTCCAAATTGAAAACAACTGCAAACGACAATTTATGTGTGGCTCAGATGGTGAGACTTGTCTTTGATATGACAGAAAATATTGTGGGAACATCCTTTTCAAAAGGCTTCTTTCCCAGGTTCGTTAAAACTCGAAATTGTGTGATAAAGGGTTAAAGGGAGAGAGAGTGGGAAGTAGAAAGGGGAGGGGAAAAGATCTTCCCGTATCGGTTCTGATCTTTAAAATTCCGCTGGAGCATTCAGACAGAAAATAACCATGTCTATGAAAATAGCTGGAAGGAACATTGTTAGATATTACAGCCTTGTCTATATATAGAAATTTAGCGGACTGCTTCACTGTCTGCCTGTATTTCTAGCTTCCCGTATCTCAAACCAGTCCAATTCGTCATGATGAAAATTGGTTCATTTTAGAAGTTACATCAAATATAAATTGCAATAATTTTTTTTTTTTTCAAACTTTTGGCCGCGGCCTTATCATGTAAATACCTTAATTAAGTTCTTTTTCTTCTTCTTATCATTTCGAAAGATGGTGTTTTGATTGGCAGAGACAAAAGGACTTAGCCAATCGGATGGCTTGTAATAAAAATTTACAGTGACCTGTACAGTCCACCCATAAAGAGCATTTTTACACTACAGATGCCTTTGCGGCCAGTGTAGATTAAGACCAGACTGCACAAACATTGCAATCTGATCTTAGGGTCTACATTGTACTCTGGGTTGACAAAAAATTAATCCTGAAGTGGCAGGTC
The DNA here is from genome assembly GCA_945859785.2 of Tridacna gigas. Lineage (NCBI taxonomy): Eukaryota > Metazoa > Mollusca > Bivalvia > Cardiida > Cardiidae > Tridacna > Tridacna gigas. The sequence continues at coordinate 12,535,142 of OX244031.2, read as the reverse complement.
TTTTTTCTTTTTGACTAGCTGAATATTTGAATTTTTGTTTATTGGACGCTGTAAAAGTTACATAATAGAATTCATTAACATCATAACTTATTTTGTTCTTTCCTCATACAAGTTTATATTATCGAGTGAATCTTCTAATTGGTTGAAACGTCCCGTCTCAGCCACTTAGATATGGCTCGTCTTAAAAAAGATGATTTCACGTTCAGGTCAAGGCCGAATGGTGAATAGATACCCATACATCTCGACCTGGTCCGTTAATCCTTCCGCGCGACAGGCGAAAACATGACCTTCTGCGGACGCCATAGATCAAGATCAGACTGCACAGAACGTGCAGTCTGATCTTGATCTTTGTCTTCCGCTTTCTTAGTCAAGCCTATAACATAAATATATTTCTGAGTTTCAATAGGTTGTATTTTCAGGCGCCGAAAGAGGCCATATTTATATAGGAATAGCGCTCTGGCAAAAGGGGGCTTAATGCATCTCCGTGATGCATGATACCAAGCAAGTCATCTTACAATGATGGATCCATAAAATCCATTTTGCATCGCAACCGGCCGAAGCATCAGGCACACTAGTCCTTTGACATGCAGAAAATAACCTAATAGCAAAAAGTATCGACTCATGTCAGCCTGCGCGGACTGCGCAGGCTGACATGGGTCGATACTTTTTGCAGGTGCATTAAGCCCCCTTGTCACAGAGCATGGCTCATGTTATTTAGTGCTGAAGGAGTATCGGAGACGGTGACCTCAAATTAATCTTCATTAATTATCAATTCGTTACAAATCCATCATTTAAAATAGGTCAATAATTCTGGGAATTCACCATTTTCAATATAAATTAAACTTACTTAAGGCATTAAGCTTTTCATACATGTAAATAACAGTGCAGTGAAAACATCTAAAAAAAAATCCAAGAAAAAATATGTTGCGACAAATGCCTTTGTAGCTAAAAATGAACAATTTCTCTACTTGCCGCAATATTTCAGTCGTCTGCTTTGAATTAATCCGTTATTTTCTTTGATTTGGAAAAGTTGACCGATTAGAGTAATGGATATCTCTATATTAATTTTTAAAAACTTTTAGATAATTATGCTACTTACAAGGCACGGTTTTCGGTATATTCCGGTGAACTTTGTCAGTCCTGGCAATAAAAACAGGGTTACTTCTTGCCAAAGTATTGATTTAATTTTTACCCTCCTGTCATCAAAAAATTCAATCAGCACGCATATTGTACATGTTTGTTTTTCAATTAACAGGGCTATTCAGGGGTCAGTTGACATTTTTACCGCATTTCGTCCGAATTCGAAGCCTGAGGGTATTTAAAACATGACAAAGTTATGACGTATCCAAATAAATTTGTCAATTTCGGTGACTAGCGAAACAAAACTGGGACGAATCAACCCAATGGAATTTTGACAGTTTTGTGACCGAGTTTACCACTTTTTCACTGGTTTAAAATTTCAGACTAATAATTTCAAAATAATAAAAGTAATGATATTGAAATAAAAAAAAAAAAAACACGCGAGGCTGAAAACTGAATATGACGACACTATATACATGTATATATATATTTGAAATAAAAAAAAAACACGCGAGGCTGAAAACTGAATATGACGACTATATATATTTTTTTTTTTTTTTTTTTTTGAGCCATGCTCTGGTGAAAGGGGACTTAATGCATCCCCTTGATGCATAATACCAATCAAGTCATCGCATAATTATAAATCCATAAAACCCACTTTGTCTAACAACCGGCCAAGTCATGAGTTACACTAGTTCTTTGACATGCAGAAAATTTACCAATAGCAAAAAGTTTCGGCCCCGGTCAGCAGTCCGCACAGGCTGACCAGAGTCGATACTTTTTTGGAGATGCATTAAGCCCCTTTTCACAGAGCATGTCTCATTTAAAAATAATAGAAACATTAATTATGTTCGGCAGTTTCTTTCTAAATTTGTCCAACAAGAATATGATAATAATAATGCCAGCTGGAGCCCGCTGAATAAACATGTTCATATTTTTGACCAATCGCAAATCACCATCTATTCATTCTCTTTCAGTACCAAGAATCAGGTCAAAAGCCAACGCATTCAGCGATGCCGAAAAAAAAAAAACACTGGTCCAAACTGAAAGTATTTGCAGCCGACAAATAAAATTGGACTCAAAGGATGAAATTTCTCTTTGGATGGGTACAAAACGTTGGGCAAAAAGGAGAAAATTCTGATAAACGGTATCTTCTCCTTACCCTAGGATGTTTTCAAATGCCTTTTAGGTTGCGTGAATAGGAAAGAATGCTGATAACAAGCATGCATTTTCTCACTTTTGCTCCATTGTTTTAAAGGCATTTTTCTCCGGATCGTTGAAACGAGGGATTGTGTGGTAAAACGTTAATGATGATACAGACAAATCTGACGCGGTTCGGCGTAAATTCACGTAAACAGTTGTTTATCCTGCATTCCAGTCCTGGTCAAGGAAAAAAAATAAAACCTGTCAAAAGTGACAATGGCTAGATGATAGTAATGGTCACCGTTTTGACGTGTATTGAACATGAATATACACGCCCATCTCGCAGGTCAAATGTGACGGAATCGAATACTCGTAGGTGTGTCGTATTTACGTTTAGGGTTTGCTTGCTTCCGTCTAGTGTCCATATCAAAGAAAGATATTTGAATGATGCTCTATGAAGAGGTGGCTTAATGCATCTGTAAAAAGTATCGACTCATGTCAGCCTGTGCAGCCCACGCAGGCTGACCTGAATCGAAACTTTTTTGCTATTTATAAATTTTCTGCTTGTCAAAGAATCTTTCTACCACATGGATGAGTCGGACTTCAGACAAAGTAGAACCATTTTATACGAAGTCATACTTGGTACAATGTATTCTAAACATGCAAAACATCATCTTTTCAGAGAGCATGACTCATGTTTTTGGGCCATGCTCTATGAAAAGGGGGCTTAATGCATCTGCAAAAACTTTCGACCCAGGTCAGCCTGCGCTGTCTGCGCAGGCTGACCTGGGCCGAAACTTTTTGCTATTGATTAATTTTCTGCAAGTCCAAGGACCAGTTTTCCTCACGATTGAGTCAGTTGTTAGACAAAATGGATTTTATGGGTCCCAGATCAATGCAATGCTTTTGCTTGGTAACATGCATTAGAGAGATGCATTAAGACCCCTTTTGCCAGAGTATGGCTCATTTCCGCTAACACTTTGCATTGCAATAGTCCAATCGATCCTGTTCTTGTCCATGAACTAAGTCCACCTGACAAAGGCCATCATCTGCTTTGTTTATCTGCAAGTAATTCTATACCTTTTCGGCGTTCGTGGGGGGGGGGGGGGGGGGGGGGGGGCGGGGGCAAGGATTTAATGAACTTTCGTAATGCTTTATATACCAAAAAAAAAAAGTCGTCGCATGATATAAACTCCGGAGTTAAAATTGCCTAGAAATACGCTTTTATAAAAATTTATGTCTTGCTTGGTGCGATGCATTACAGAGGTGCATTAAGCCCCCTTTTGCCACAGCATGGTTCATATGTAGATACAGCTTCCCTTTAAGAAGAAATATTCTCATTTTTGGATTCATGAGTATGACTAAATGCACTAATGAGCCACGCTCTGACAAAAGGGGGCTTAATGCATCTCCGTGATACATCGTACCAAGCAAGACATCACATAATCATGGATCCATAAAATCCATTTTGTCTAACAACAACCGTGAATCCTAAGGTACACTGGTCCTTTGACACGCAGGAAACGGACCAAAGGCAAAAAGTATCGACCCAGGTCAGCCTGCGCGGACTGCGCAGGCTGACCTGGGTCGATACTTTTTGCAGTTGCATTAACTCTTTACCACACAATCCTGACTTTTAACTACCCTGTGAAAAAAGCCTTTTAAAAACATTGTGGGAAAAGGAGAAAATGCTGGTAACCAGCATTTTCTCCTGTTCCCACATTTTTTCTACCCTTTCCAAAATAAATTTCAATTTTTGACTCACATTTATTTTGTCGTCTGCAAATGGTTTGAATTTGGACCAGTCTAAAATTTTGTCATTTGGTAAAGAGTTAAGCCCCCTTTTCAGAGGGCATGGCTCACTTATTTTTCCATGTTATAAAACAGCCATGATCTGGCTTGAAAAATACTGTAATTCTTAGTTCTCTTAGGCAGAATAATTATGTAAACAGCTGATTATTTAACACGGTGACATTTCCAAGTCTAATTCCTAGTCAATTTCTCGATTGATATCATACCTTCATTTACAAGATGTAACCTTTAATCTTTTACAAACGACAATAGCTGACCAAATTGAAAGCACTTGCAGACGACAATATAAATGTGACTCAAACACTGGCAGCTGTTTTTGAAAGGTTAGAAAACAATGTGGGGAAAAAGGAGAAAATGCTGGTTACCAACATTTTCTCCCTTTTCCACAATATTTTCAAAAGCATCCTTCTATAGGGTCGTTATAACAGGATTGTGTGGTAAGCGATTAACCATTTTAGCGTCTTATAAGAAAATACATGGATGGGCTCATGCGAACGGTATCGATAAAGATCAGCCTGCAAGGAACCTGCAGCCGTCGAAAGAGGTCTAGTTTATATATAATTATTTGACGCTTAACTCTTTACCAGACGACAAAATTTAAGCCTTGTCCAAACTGAAAGCATTTGCAGACGGCAATTTCAATGTGGCTCAAATAGCGTAATTTTTCTCTGATAGGAGCATTTTCTCCTTTTCCCACAATGTTTTCAAAAGGCTTCTTTCCTTGGGTCGTTAAAAGGCGGCATTGTGCGGTAAACGGTTTTAAAGTGTTAACTTGTCATATCCTTAAAGGCTCAATAGCTACCAAAAAAATCAATGCAGATCACAGTGTTAAAAATGCATTTAAATCATACCATTTAAAAGTATGGAAAAATTTGTGAAGATGACAATCTGTTATTGTAAGGTCCGAGTGTTAGTCGTTGCAGAAAAAAGAATTTTAAAATCAGGCAAAAAGTAAACAAAAAGATAGAGTGACCTGGCAACTTTTAACATTGTTTTGAAATTGATTTCTCTGTCAGCGACAAACATTTGGACCGACCACACAATAACAGATTGTTATCTTCACATTAATTTCCATACTTTTAAATGGTATGATTTAAATGCATGTTTTACAACTGCACTGAATTGTTTTCAACTGCCTTGTTTATAACAAAATTTTAAACAATTCAGTGCAGTTGTTTACAACTGCTTTGTTTACTAGGCTCAATGGTAAAGTGTGGGACTAGTAACCTGGAGGCCCCGGGTTCGAGCCCCACCTGATCCGCTGGGTTTTTTCGTGGGCGTGTCCTTGGGCAAGACATTTCAGAGCCCTAACCTAGTACTGGCAAAACACAGGAAATACATGAATATGTGAGCTGTCGCCGTGATATGACTGAAATAATGTTTAAAGCGGTGTAAACCACCATTCAATCAATTCAATAAAAACCTTGTTTACTTTTTGTAGCTATTGTTACTTGCTCTATATGGCTATGAAAAGAATTGAAAGTACCGTGGGTAATTCTTGATGGTTTTTTATTATGATTGATTCACATAGAAATATCTCTGGTCTAATTTTGAAGAGAGGATTTGACCTTTCTTAAATAGAATAACAGACAGTATTAAAAGATACCAGATCGTACTGCACCTTTTGTGCAGCCTGATCTTGAAACTTTGAAGGCCGTACACAAAGTTCCTAGTGAAAATGAAAGGGTTAAAAAATGCAGCACCGATTTTTCAGTATTTTCTTATCTGTAATTAATTCAAAAGTTTTAGCTCGTATAAAAAATGTACTCTTACCAAGGATGTTTTATTTTTTTCTTTTGTTTGTTTTTGCCCTATATATTTGAGATAAGAAACGGGAATTAGGATGTTAAGGACCTAGTTATTCATTTCAACTTGAGAGGGAGAAGAAATCTGTCAAAAGGAGACGGAGAGACAGACAGAGAAACAGGGATACGGACGGACAGACAGACAGACAGACAGACGGAGAGCTAGAGAGAACTAGAGCGGGCGAAGTCCTATCCAGAAGAAAGTGTGGCAACATTAAATTTTCTATTTCTAACATTGTCCAGAAGTTGTTTATGGAATGCCTTCCATTCGTTAAACCGTTTGGTGAAATCGGGCATGAATGATAATGTCCCAGACACCAATTATGACGCTTGTTGCCAGGAAATTACATTTTCCCGCCGTTCTGGTCGCTCTATAGGAATATTCTAGGTAACTTCACAGTGCACGGTCAAGGCCGATCTATCCAATTATGACGGTTCATTTGCGAAAACCAGTCCGAAAACAAGCGAATTCCATTGTATCTATCAGTTTGTCGCATTTATAAATGGGCCATGCTATGTGAAAAAGGGGGTTAAATGCATCTGCATAAAAGTATCGACCCATGTCAGCCTGCGCAGTCCGCGCAGGCTGACATGGGTCGAAACTTTTTGCTATTTGTAAAGTTAATTTTCTCAATCTCCAGCACCATTCTAGATCAGGATTCAGCTGATTATTCGATAAAATGGATTTTGTGGATCCACGATTATGTGACAACTTGCTTGGCATAAGGCTTCACTGAGATGCATTAAACCCCTTTTTGTCAGAGTCTGGCTCATTCATATATGAATCGGTTTTTCTCCTATAGAAAAAGACAAATTGTTGCAAATGGGCTAAATTTTCTTCCCAAATAACGGACAGTGTATTTCTGTGCAGACTAAACCTGAATCTACACTGTCCACTAAAATTGTCTCGAACATCATTATCTCTTTCGCAACGAATTTACTCTCGAGGTCTACAGGTAAATTTCTGCCATATTTGAAGACGGTTTTGATCAAAATTTAGAATGAGATAAACGGTGTAGATTCAAGATTAGACTGCACGTTCAGAGCAGTCTGATCTTGATATACGCCGTCTGCAAAAACGATTTAAGTCGATATGGTCATAACATGAGACAGCCCACATTCAAGATTAGACAGCACGTTCAGTGCAGACAGATCTTAATCCAAACCGTCTGAAAAATCCATCCAAGTCCTAATTTGCAGTAACTATATAAGGCTAAAATCTTTCAGTCCTCAAATACGACTGACAACATCTCTGCGACGAACCCTCGTCCAGCCGATAGTAACAACCCGAATATTGTTATTTAAAACTTACATTTTGGAGAACAATTTCTCCTTATCGGACAGTGCAGATCCAAGATCAGACTGCACGTTCTGTGCAGTCTGATCTTGATCTACACTGTCCGCAAAAGGTCTCTAAGTCGCGCTTAGCAACTAAGAGGACATAAGGCTAAATTCTTTCAGTCCAAAGATGCGAGTTTCAACATTTCTGCAATTAATGGCTTTGACAACTTTGTCGGAAAGGGTAATAATATTTGGTTAGCCTTCTGTCCGTGATATTCATCCATATCATTAACAAGAAAGATCTTTTTTAAAAAAAAAATGTAAATGGCGTAAAAGATACTGGAATATAAACACCGACACCATTTTGTGGTTTAGTATGAAAAGAAATAACGAAAATTATCCACTATAGCAATTGCTTCTTTTTCCTTTAAAGATAAAAATGCATAAAAACATATAAGCCGTGCTTTGTGAAAATGGGGCTTAATGCATCTGCAAAGAGTGTCGACCAGGTCAGCCTGCGCAGTTCGCGCAGGCTGACCAGGGCCGAAACTCTTTGCGTTTGGTCAATTTTCTGCACGTCAAAGGACAAGTGTATATCATGATTCAGTGGGCTGTTATATAAAACGGATTTCAGGCGATGAGTAATACTGTGAAGACTGACTTGGTATCATGCAACACGCAGATGCATTAAGCTCCCTTTTAACCGAGCATGGCTCAATTACCAATTACTAGATCTAAGAGAAAAGGATTTCTTCTATCGTATCTATTTGCTAAGAGGTGAATAAGTGCCGCGGGGTATTGATTGACGATGGCATCCGTTGTGTACTGGTGTCATAAATAGGCCCACAAATACTAGTAAGTCCGTGCAGAGGTCCGCTAAATAAACATGTCCATGTTTTTGACCAATCACAAAGTACTATTTATTCATTCAGTTCTTCTACCAAGAAGTAGGTCAGAAGTCAGCTTACAAAGCTACACCGAAGAAAGGGCATTGAGTCATTGATGAAACTTGATATATAGACGGATCGAATGACTTCTGACTATTTGTGTGAAACATGACAAATCAACACTATTACTAATTATCTTTGTCTATGCACCTGATAATGCATGTTTATTTGCCACTATTCCTCAATCTTGAAATCGCCATGAGAGAGAGAGAGAGAGAGAGAGAGAGAGGTGGTAGTTTCTGCCCTTTCTACATTTAAAAGGCGATAATAGCAGCTTCTAAATAAAGTTTAGATTGTTTAACATTGGTATTGAGCCTTGCTGTGTTCTTGAAGGATAGTGAAACAAACAACAGAGGACCACATAACATGGATGGATGGATGGATGGACGGACGGACAGAAAATGTTCCCTTAGAATCCGATCTTCAAGTATTATAACGACTTTCTTTCATGGAACACAGACCACCATCCCACCCAGCCAATCATTCAAACTATTATGGTACTAACTGTTATGTACCCAGAAGTGACCGAACCGATACTTTTGCAAATCTTACCAATTGCAACATTTTCATTACTGACAAAAACGACAGCCAAGCAACAAGTCGTTTTCGATTAACCCATTGACTGCAGAGTCAGACGCAAGGCACATTTGCGGACAGTATAGGTCCAAGATCAGACTGCACAGAACGTGCAGTCTGATCTTTGATCTATACCGTCCGATACAGCAAGACATATTGCAATATCTAAACTCAGTACCTACTCACAAAGAAGTACATGTAGATTTGCAATAGATGTCTTTGAAAGCACTCTCGTAATAATATAGCCCGCAACATGCGAAATGATACATTCGGACATTTGCGTAAAGTGTCGTCTCGGATTAGCCTGCGCAGTCCGCGCAGGCTAATCCGAGACGGCACTTTACGACTACATAAGATTTTTTTCATATAGTAGACTTTCGTGAAACAGAAAATCGCACAAAAACGGAAAGTGTCGTCTCAGGTTAGTCACAGACAGCACAGGCTGATCTGGGACGACACACTTTTACGCATATTTCCGAAGGCCCCTTTTCGTGTGTTGCACGCCAATTATATGAATTAACAAGAGTAAAAGTTTAACCCTTATCCTGTTGAATAAGTTAACCCTTCAAGCGCTGAATTAATGATTTGGATCTTTTTAATTAGGAAAAACAGTCCAATATATTGCTATTTTAAGGTTGTTTCCACTGGAATATGTAACATAGTAGCAGACAGTGTAGATCAAAGATCAGACTGCACGTTCTGTGCAGTCTGATCTTGATCTACACTCTCTGCAAAACAACTTACGTCGGTTCCAGGGCTTTCAGGGTTAAATGATACCTGTAAGTCGACAGTAAAAACCCAAGTGTTGCTATTTATAAGTTATTTTTGGGGAGAAAAATATTTCCTTACCGGACAGTGTAGATCCAAGATCAGACTGCACGTTCTGTGCAATTTTGTTCTTGATCTTCACCGTCCGCAAAAAGGTCCTCGAGTCGCGTTTATCAGCCTAAAGGTTAATACATGAGAAATCAGACGGTAAAACATTGTAGAAAAAGCAGAAATTTATCCTTTTACCACAATGCTTTCCAAAGTCTTCTGCAAGACGAAAGAAATCGTCTGCAAAGGGGGGGGGGGGGGGCTGAGCTTTGAGCTTTGAATGAATTCGAAGTACTAGTGTTAGTTTATAGCGAAAAGAAAAAAGCTTTGGGCAGCTGTTTCACTCCTTTCTCAAAAGCGAATCTACTCTCATTTGTTTAGACAATATTGATCTGGATAAATACATGTGTATAACAAAAGCTGGAATTTCGACGGTAAAAAACAGAAAGATTCCAATCTGTTCAACTCTCTCTCTCTCTCAGCGCGAAATATATACAAGTATGTGTCATGCTCTGTGAAAAGGGAGCCTAATGCATCTGCGAAAAGTATCGACCCAGGTCAGCCTGCGCAGTCCGCGCGGTCTGATATGGACCGAAACTTTTCGCTACTGGTCAGTTTTTCTGTATGTCAAAGGACCAGTCTACCTCATGATTCAGTCGGTTGATAGACAAAATGGACTTTATGGATCCCAGATCATGTGATGACTTGCTTGGTATCATGCATCACGGAGCCCCCTTTTGCCATAGCATGGCTCATGTATATAGACTCCACTTCTTGCGACGTCTGAAAATACAATCCACCCATGCTCTAGCAAAAGGGGCTTAATACATCTCCACAATGCATTCTACTAAGCAAGTCATCGTATAATTATGGATCAATAAAATCCATTTGGTCCAACAACTGACTGGATCGTGACGTAGTATGGTCCTTGGACACGCAGAAAATATACGAATAGCAAAAAGTTTCGACCCATGTCAGCCTGCGCTGGCTGCGTAGACTGACATGGATCGATACTTTTTGCAAATGCATTAAGCCCCCTTTTCATAGATCATGGCTCATATATAGACTTCACCTCTTTTGGCCTCTAAAAATACCATCCACTGAAACCAAACCGAGAAAATTGAGTCATACTCTAGTAAAAGGAGGCTTAATGCATCTCCGTGATGCATTTTAATAGGCAAGCCATCGTATGATTATGGATCAATAAAAAACATGTAGTCTGACAACTTAACCGGACGGTGAGGTAGTATCGTCTTTGGATATGCAGAAAATTTACAGATAGCAAAAAGTCTCGATCCATGTCAGCCTGCGCAGGCTGCGCAGGCTGATATAGATCGACACTTTTAGCAAATGCATAAACGCCACTTTTCACAGCATGGTTCAAATTTAATATTTTGATCAGAATAGAACAAAAAACTGTATTCGTGACAATGTAGATTCAAGATCAGACTGCACAGAAAGTGCAGTCTGCTCTTGATTCTACACTGTCCCATGCGGTAAGTTTTTTTTTTTCCCCAACAACAAGCGCGTTGTAATCGCAATGCTTCGGAATATACTAGTGGCTGGATATCTTCATTCTATTTGTTTAGCAGTTTAACCCTTTACCACTCAATCCCGACTTTTAATGACCCTGAGACTGAGAACACAAGCTTTTGAAAACATTGAGGAAATATTTTCCAACAATATTTTCTACCCATAAATAGAACATTCATGTTTTGAATAACAATTAATTTGTCGTCTGCAAATGTTTCCAATTTAGACAAGGCTAAAATTTTGTTGTCTGGTATAGAGTTACGGGTTAAGACGAAATTAAATGTACTAATAATCCAAAGAAATCAACAACAACAATTTAAAGAAAGAACAACGAAACTGAATGTCCAAGAACCACCCATAAAAAACACACACGCACCAGAGAAAAAGAATGGATATAAAAGGTACTCACAGAATCCATGTTGGCGAATCTGACGTATTTGATATATTAGCGAGGTTATAGATGTGATAGATTTTCCTCTCTCTCGCACTTTTTTCCGTCGATTTGTATTAAAATTCCAATGTCCAATCCCTCAGATAGTAACGAGGATGGCTATATAGGCGTGTAACTTAATACTGATCTATATAGAGACGTATTTACTGTTGAACAATAAAGTGATTTTCCGCACTATTCGGTTTATGTGACGATGTTTTGCGGACGTACATTAGTAATAAAATGTTGATCGGTCAAACTATATGGACATATGCAACTGGTACATGCGAAAAAGGGGGGGGGGGGGGGGGAGGCGGTTGTTGTTTATTTTATCTCCTGGCATTTCGTCCATTGGTTTTTTTGTAACGTCCAGTGAATATTGATTTGAGTCATGCTATGTGAAAACGGGATTTAATGCATCCCAGTAATGCATTATACCAAGCAAAATTGATTGTATGGTGTTTAACGCCGTTTTCAACATTATTTCAGTTATATCACGGCGGCCAGTGCACCTATCCATGCTTTCCTGGAGTTTCTTTTAACAGTACTCCGCACAGTATTCTTTCCAAGCCACTGGCTGCTTTCCAACATAACCATCGTCGAAACAATGGTCAGCGGTGAGAGAGGAATGAATCCTGTCGCGATGACTATCATCAATCCTCGGAAAGAAATTGGCCGAGCCGGGGATCGAACCAGCGATCTCCTGTTCTCAAGTCCTGTACGCTACCGACTGAGCTACGGGGGCTTGGCTTATACCAAGCAAGCAATTACATAATTATATATCCATAATAGCCACTTTTTAACAACAAACTAAATAATGGGGTAGAATGGTCCTTTGACACGTAGAAAACTGACCAATAGCGAAAGGTTTCGGCCCAGGTCAGCCTGAGTCGATTCTTTTCCCAGATGCATTAAGTCCCTTTTTTCGCGGAGCATGGCTCATTTACATGGAGGTGGGGGTGGGGTGCGGTTCTCCGTGGCTCAGTGTAGGACTCGTAACCTCGAAGCACTAGGTTCGAGCCTCACTAAAAGCACTGGAGCCTCCGTGGGAGCATCCTTGGGTGATTGGACAAGACATTTCAGAAGCCCAGCTCAGTGCTGCTGAAACTCAGGACACACATGAATATGAGAGCTGCCACCGTGTAATGACCGAAGCCTTGAAAGCGGCGTATAAAACACATTCATTAAAAAAAAAACATTTGGTCTGCACGTGTTTGTAGTTTGATCTTGGTCTACACTCTCCGCTTCTCTACCAATGGATTTAGGCACGCAATCCCACTTAACCCTTTACCCCACATTGTCAAATTTTAACGATCCTGTGGAAAAAAAAAAGCTTTTGAAAACATTCACCAACCATTCTTAAGAATATTCTTGGTCATGTTCTCCAAAATTTTCCAAATTTGAAAGTAACACATTTTGGTTTAGCCAAATGGTTTAGCCAATTAGGAGTTGTGTTACTTTCAGATGTAGAAAATTTTTGAGAACAACACAAAGAACGTTCTTAAGAATGGTTGGTGAGTACGGACCCAAGGTCTTGAAACTATCCTTTCGGCTGTCTATTTAATTTTCTAAATTAGACTAGCACTAGATATAGAGCATTTGACCTTTGAGCCTCTGATGTGACCTTGCTATCAAATACTATTGAGCACAAGTTTTTAAACACTTTCCACAGAGCATCGTTCGAATCTCTTGATGTGTCTGCAACGAATTTCTTGGATCAGGATTTCAAGCGATAAGGAAGGGACACAATTAAAGAGCATGCAACCTTTGACTCTCATGTTGTGACTCTGCATGTTGTTCATCCAGGTACACACTTTGTGGAATATTTTCACAATCCGACCAGGTGTTCAGTGATAAAAAGACACAATTAAAGAATGTTTGTGAATAATTTAGTGTTCAACCTGAACTTGACTCAAAAACAAAAGTTTTCCGAGAGTGTGATCTTTGACCCTTTCCTGTATACTTGACTTTTGAGTCTTAGCTCTGAAACTTCTGCTCTGCATTCCATCCATCAAGACACACAGGTGTGAACTATTTTCGAAATCCGACCTGGGGTTCAAGAGATATTAAGAGGAAACGATTAAAAAGCATGTTGCCTTGACCCTCTGCGGTGACTGACTTTTGAGCCTGGGCTCTACAACTTCAGATCTGCACAACTTTTTTCTGACATATTTTCAATATTAGACCATGAGTTGGAGAGATATGCAGCTGATATGACTTAAGAGCATGTGATCGTTTTTGACACAACCTCTGCTCTGCGAATCATTTCATCAAGGTGAAGGCATACGTTAAGTATTTTCAATGTTACGCCATGGGTTCCAGAGATAGAAGCAAAGATGGTCTAAGAGCACGCGGCTTTTGACCCGCTGCTGTGACCTTGGAGGCTTGAGTCTGATACCTCTGCTCTGCACGTTGTCTTATTATGGTGTACACATGCACGAAATATTTTCAGGTATTCATGTGACAGAGTGGACACAAATTTGCTAATGCACAGACGGATGAACAGATAGATGTACAACCAGATGCATAACATAATATGTCCCCTCAGGTGTATAAAAAGGTAAAAAGGATGATAGCCAGTTTTCTCTCCTTTTTCTACCCTTTCTAAAACATTTCATACAAGAGGGCCATGATGGCCCTGTATCGCTCCACTGGCTTATAAACCATAAATACTAAACATTTCAATTCTGAGCCAAATGGTTTCAAAATGAAGACTTACAGAGTTTTCTCTGTAAAAGCCCATGTGAAAGTTGAGACCCGCAGGGCAAAGCCATTTTTGATCCCAGAGCTATAATTACTTGAACCCTGGTAGAGGTCCACAAGATAAAGCCACATGCCAAAATAATACAAGTCTATGCTGTATGGTTATAAATAAGGTGATTTTCAAGTTTTGTCCATATGAAGCCTCTGTAAAACATAAGACCCCTGATGCACGGCTAATTTAAAAAAAAAAAAAAAAAATATCAAAACAGGAAGATTTCTTAAGTTGTCACTATGTAAGCCCATGTAAAACTTGTGACCCCTGCAGCGGGGCCAATTTTGACCCCAGGGCTAAACTTTTGGCTCGCTTGGTAGAGGCCCACTAGATATAGCTACATGCAAAATGTGGTAGCTCTAGGCCTTATGGCTAGGTACAGGAAGATTTTTAAAGTTTTCTCTATATAAGCCTATGTAAAACTTGTGACCCCTGGGGCAGAGCCAATTTTGACCCCAGGGCTATAATTTAAAGAAACTTGATAGAGGTCTACTACATAAAGCTGCATGCCAATTTGGTAGCCCTATGCCTTATTTTTCAGTTTTGTTGCCATGGCAACCAGAGTTTTTGAAGGAATCAAATTCTTTCAAGAAATTCTGAAGAGGACCATAGCAGGATCATTTCTGTGAAGTTTCATGAAAATTGGATGGGTAGTTTCAGTGAAGAAGATGTTTGAAATAAAAGTTAACGTACGGACGGACGGACGGACGCACGGACGGACGGACTGACGGACGCACGACGGACACCGGGCCATGACATAAGCCCGCTGGCCTTCGGCCAGTGGAGCTAAAAATCATTTGAGCCAGATTGCAATTGCCGACTCCGAGTGCTTTCAATGTAAGAATAAGTCAAATTTTTAAAGTCTGGCACAGTTACAGAATAAAACAATACTAGACCAAAGTAACTGAAACTTTTATTGAACATATGAAATACAAAATGGAGAAGAATCCATTATATTTTTTAAATAAAATGTATCTGGTTTTACACTAAAAGGCGTTCAAGTCATTCCTATTATCATTGTCTTCTTACTGCACTGGTGCTAGCAAAAAATCCAAACATGCACAGAACATAATTATAGACACTAAAAGCTAAAATTTACGAAGTTTGGAAGTAAAATGTTGAAGCTATGTCTAGATATTTTATCTACTTCTTTACTTTTCCAGCCTATGGCTGATTATCTATTAACCCTTTGCCACAAAATCCCAAATTCTAACGACGCTGAGGAATGAAAGCATTCGGAAAGATTGTGGGAAAAGGTGAAAATGTTGGTAATCAAAACTTTCTCCTTTACCCACAATGCTTTCTTTCCAAGACAAGTCCAAACATTTGAACCGCCTTTACTTATACATCTACAGATGCTTGCAATCTAGACAAGTCTAAATTCTATAGTCTGGTAAAGGGTTGAGTAGAGATGCTTTACCACACAATCCCGAGTTTAAACCATCCTGAAAAAAGAGGTCTTTTGAAAACATTGTGGGAAAAGGACTCTACTTCATTGAAAGCAGGGAAGACAAGCCAAATGTATCTCCAATGACGAGTTCTATCTTTGATAGGGTAGAAAATATTGTGGGAATGGGAGATAATGCTGTTTACCAGCATTTTTGTCATTTTCCACAGTGTCTTCAAAAGCCTCTTCTTTCAGGGTTGGGATTGTGAGGATGGGGTTAACTGCATTACCAGCCACACACATTTTTCATCTTGCAGCAAAACTTTTTAAAAACATTGTGGCAAAAGGAGATATTGAAATATTATTTTCAAAAGCTGCAATTTCAAAGATGGCCATGTGCAGTATGTATTGAGTTAAAGGTTAGCTTCAAGCCATTTTTACTCTACCTTATTGTTCTCAAACATTCCTCTAATCCTGTTCTGTTTGGGGACATCCTGTTCTGATTGGGGACATTGAAGTCATACACGTATATCTACAGCAAAAGCAGAAACTTTGTGTCAATTTGCCACAATGTTTTTAATATAATACCTCTATGGTCACACATAATCTATGCATCTAGTTTCTGAAACTTTTTGAACACTGTTACAAACTCAGGCATTGCTTAACTCTGTACCACAACAAAAAAAGTACTCGACCAAATTGAAAGCATTTGCAGACAACTAATCAAACCTGTCTCAAACAATGGATCTTGTCTTTCATTGAGAAGAAAACACTGTTGGAAAAGGAGAAAATGTTGGTTACTGGCATTTTTCTTTTTCCCATGATCCTTTCAAAAAGGGTTCTTTCTCAGGGTGGTTAAAACTTGGGGACTGTATGGTAAAGGGTTAAACTGATCGCAAAACTTCAAATTTTAGTTGTTTACATCCAACTCTGGTGTCACTTTCACCCTTTTTGAAATGTAAATTTAACAACTTAACCCTTTACCGCACAATCAGTTGTTTAAATGATACTGAGGAAATGACCTTTTGAAGATTTTGTTGGAAATGGAGAATATGCTGATAACCAACATTTTCTCCCTATACCACAGTCTTTTCTGCCCTTTCAAAGATGACTTGAATCATTTGGTAATTGGACATTCAATTTGTCTACAAATGTTTGTAATTTGGACAGGTCTAAAATGTTGTTGTCTGTGAAGGCTTAACCCTTTACCAAATGACAAAATTCTAGACTGGTCCAAATTGAAAGCAGTTGCAGACGACAAAATAAATTTGACTGAAAACTTGAATTTTGTTCTGGGAAGGGTAAAAAACATTGCGGGAAAAGAAGAAAATGCTGGTTACCAGCATTTTCTCCTTTTGCCACCATGTTTTCAAAAGGCGTTTCCTTTCGGGACCATTAAAACTTGGGATTTTTTGGTAAAGAGTTAAAACACTTTTTTAACTAACTGCTCACTCCTATCAAAACGTTCACTCCTATAAAACTGTTCACTCCTACCAACATTTCAATGAGTCAAACTCATCAATCTGTATCCTCACCAATTTACATTGCTGAATATCACACACGCACACAAAAAAGATTCTGTCTAGTATACTGGCTTTCAAAAGAAAATAAATGATGGATGCTGATCTTAGTCTACACTCCTGGCAAAATTATCTCATTACAAAACAATGCCCTGTTTTAATGACCCAGGGACATAAAGCTTTCATAAACATTGTGGGAAACGGAGAACAGTCTAGTGAACAGCCTTTTCTCCTTTTCCCACAATGTTTTCTACCCTATCACAGAAAAATCAAATTTTCTAAACCAAAATAAATTTGTCATCAGCAAATGCTTTGAATATGGTTGAGTCAAAAACTTTGCTGATTGGTATGGTAGTTAATCATGGCAGGATAGAACTTACAAGAGCAACTCATGCAGATGCCAACGCTGGGCTGCAAGTGCTTGATTTTCAGTGAAAATTCTATGTCGAAAAAGGGGTGTAACTGTGTCAAAAATACTTTGATGGTTACCTGCCCCTGTTGCATGAGTTCACCTTTTGATAGTTAACAACTTGTCCAAGTTGGAAATAAATATCATCAGTAATAACGGAGATATTACAAAATACCAGAGTTTATTTCATGCTTTCCGGTAGGATATCAAGAAATAGCGGTGAAAATATTTTTCGATATTACACGGGCACGACCAGTAAGAATACCGATTTCATGACGGAACTACTGATTTTTTAAGGAAGTCTCGACAAAAAAAGGCGTTAGAAGCATGAAATAAATAGAATATTTGTTTTTTTCGGTGAAAGATCGAAATTTATTTCGTCGAGTGTACATCACTGGTAATATTTTCACAAGTGGTGCATTAAGTGAACATCAGTAATATTTTCACGAATGGCACATCAAGTGACCATCATCGGTAATATTTTCACGAGTGGCTGTTACCGATGATGTTCACTCGATGAAATAAATTTCGATCTTTCACCGAAAAAAAAAAAACAAATATCCTCTATTTCTGCACAACGATGACACAGACAACGAGGCCAGGGCTATGACAGTGACTTGTTTTCCTTGAAAACAGCCAAGCTAAAAATGTTTCAAGTGTTCAATACATGTAGTTGCTAGAGCCATAAATCTGTTAACCCTTTCCCAAACAAGCCCTGGTTTTCACGTGTCTGCAGTACAAGTCTTTTGAAAACACTGTGGGGAAAGGAGAAATTGCTCTTAACGAGCAATTTCTCCTTTTCCCCCAGTGTTTTCTACCCTTTTTGAGACCTTTCTGCCATTTTCATCAAATTTAAAATTGTCGTCTGCAAACTCTTTAAATTTGGACCAGTCCAAAATTTCTCGTTTGGGAAAGGGTTAATAGTGTCAATCTATCATCTATTCAGCTACTGATATGATGTAAGTGGGATTTACAATTTTTGAAAGACAAGTATTTTTTAACTCCTTTGTTTTAATGTCTTACAAAAGAGAATGAGCTTATTTGATGACTATAATACAATGAATATATAAACATGGAAAAAGACAAAAATCACTCTTTCAATCTCTGGCAGTTTGTAAGCATGAATAACAGTGCATTAATTGCAAAACCTTTCAACACATTTTCATAAAGTTTTTGATGAATTACTTTTCACAGCTTTGACTAGAAAGCTGATCACTATCAGTATCTATTTCAACAAACTATTTAAGCACAAATTTACATTTTCTCTTCATCTGCCTTTTCCAGCGGCAAATTGTCAGCAAGTCTACAGGATACATCTTCACAAATACCTGAAGAAAACTCATGGGGATCATAGAAAAGTTTGTATAGTTTTAATGTTTTGTTATCTTCAGTGATTCAGCGTGTTAGTCTAGACTAAACAATGCTCTAATATATACTTAACTCTATACCAAACAACAGAATTTTAGACTTGTGCAAATTGACTGCATTTGCAGATGACCAAATAAATGCCACTCAAAAATTAAAATTTGTTTTGTGAAGGGTAGAAACATTGTACGAAAAGGAGAAAATGCTGGTTACCAGCATTTTCTCCTTTTCCAACAATGTTTTCAAAAGGCTTTTTCCTCAAGGTTGTTCTTGTGATTGTGTGGTTCAGTAGTTAAAGGTTTTTGCCCATGAAAGACATATTTTCTGCTAGAAGTGTATCTCTATGAAATATTCCTGGGAGACCCATGAACTTACATGTATTTGTACCTTTATAAACAAGAATATGAAGATCCTACATTGCTAACCCCAAGATATCTTCTTCATGACCTTCATGTGTCCACAGCTCAAATACACGCACATGCATTCTACATCCAAATCATTTGTCATGATTATTTCTTGAAAAAAAAGAGATTTTACATCTCATGCAGCATTCTCTTACATGTATTTGGTAATGGAGTAATTACATGTAAAAATAATTTCTGCTTAAAGATACATCCTAACAGCCAGAGAGAGAAAAATGCTGTAAAAATCTGACATATGTTTCAGATTTAGTCAGATGTATAAACTACAGATATACATGGTGTAAGGGATAACAAGAGGGCCATGATGGCCCTGTATCGCTCCACTGGCTTATAAATATAAACCATAAATACTAAACATTTCAATTCTGAGCCAAATGGTTTCAAAATGAAGACTTACAAAGTTTTCTATGTAAAAGCCCATGTGAAAGTTGAGACCCGCAGGGCAAAGCCATTTTTGATCCCAGAGCTATAATTACTTGAACCCTGGTAGAGGTCCACAAGATAAAGCCGCATGCCAAAATAATACAAGTCTACGCTGTATGGTTATAAATAAGGTGATTTTCAAGTTTTGTCCATATGAAGCCTCTGTAAAACATAAGACCCCTGATGCAAGGCTAATTTCAAAAAAAAAAAAAAAAAAATCAAAACAGGAAGATTTCTTAAGTTGTCACTATGTAAGCTCATGTAAAACTTGTGACCCCTGCGGCGGGGCCAATTTTGACCACAGGGCTAAAATTTTGGCCCGCTTGGTAGAGGCCCACTAGATATAGCTACATGCAAAATTTGGTAGCTCTAGGCCTTATGGCTAGGTACGGGAAGATTTTTAAAGTTTTCTCTATATAAGCCTATGTAAAACTTGTGACCCCTGGGGCAGAGCCGATTTTGACCCCAGGGCTATAATTTGAAGAAACTTGATAGAGGTCTACTACATAAAGCTACATGCCAAATTTGGTAGCCCTATGCCTCATGGTTTCAGACAAGAAGATTTTTAAAGATTTCCAATATTTTTCAGTTTTGTTGCCATGGCAACCAGAGTTTTTGAAGGAATCAAATTCTTTCAAGAAATTCTAAAGAGGACCATGGCAGGATCATTTCTGTGAAGTTTCATGAAAATTGGATGGGTAGTTTCAGTGAAGAAGATGTTTGAAATAAAAGTTAACGTACGGACGGACGGACGGACGCACGGACGGACGGACTGACGGACGCACGACGGACACCGGGCCATGACATAAGCCCGCTGGCCTTCGGCCAGTGGAGCTAAAAATCATTTGAGCCAGATTGCAATTGCCGACTCCGAGTGCTTTCAATGTAAGAATAAGTCAAATTTTTAAAGTCTGGCACAGTTACAGAATAAAACAATACTAGACCAAAGTAACTGAAACTTTTATTGAACATATGAAATACAAAATGGAGAAGAATCCATTATATTTTTTAAATAAAATGTATCTGGTTTTACACTAAAAGGCGTTCAAGTCATTCCTATTATCATTGTCTTCTTACTGCACTGGTGCTAGCAAAAAATCCAAACATGCACAGAACATAATTATAGACACTAAAAGCTAAAATTTACGAAGTTTGGAAGTAAAATGTTGAAGCTATGTCTAGATATTTTATCTACTTCTTTACTTTTCCAGCCTATGGCTGATTATCTATTAACCCTTTGCCACAAAATCCCAAATTCTAACGACGCTGAGGAATGAAAGCATTCGGAAAGATTGTGGGAAAAGGTGAAAATGTTGGTAATCAAAACTTTCTCCTTTACCCACAATGCTTTCTTTCCAAGACAAGTCCAAACATTTGAACCGCCTTTACTTATACATCTACAGATGCTTGCAATCTAGACAAGTCTAAATTCTATAGTCTGGTAAAGGGTTGAGTAGAGATGCTTTACCACACAATCCCGAGTTTAAACCATCCTGAAAAAAGAGGTCTTTTGAAAACATTGTGGGAAAAGGACTCTACTTCATTGAAAGCAGGGAAGACAAGCCAAATGTATCTCCAATGACGAGTTCTATCTTTGATAGGGTAGAAAATATTGTGGGAATGGGAGATAATGCTGTTTACCAGCATTTTTGTCATTTTCCACAGTGTCTTCAAAAGCCTCTTCTTTCAGGGTTGGGATTGTGAGGATGGGGTTAACTGCATTACCAGCCACACACATTTTTCATCTTGCAGCAAAACTTTTTAAAAACATTGTGGCAAAAGGAGATATTGAAATATTATTTTCAAAAGCTGCAATTTCAAAGATGGCCATGTGCAGTATGTATTGAGTTAAAGGTTAGCTTCAAGCCATTTTTACTCTACCTTATTGTTCTCAAACATTCCTCTAATCCTGTTCTGTTTGGGGACATCCTGTTCTGATTGGGGACATTGAAGTCATACACGTATATCTACAGCAAAAGCAGAAACTTTGTGTCAATTTGCCACAATGTTTTTAATATAATACCTCTATGGTCACACATAATCTATGCATCTAGTTTCTGAAACTTTTTGAACACTGTTACAAACTCAGGCATTGCTTAACTCTGTACCACAACAAAAAAAGTACTCGACCAAATTGAAAGCATTTGCAGACAACTAATCAAACCTGTCTCAAACAATGGATCTTGTCTTTCATTGAGAAGAAAACACTGTTGGAAAAGGAGAAAATGTTGGTTACTGGCATTTTTCTTTTTCCCATGATCCTTTCAAAAAGGGTTCTTTCTCAGGGTGGTTAAAACTTGGGGACTGTATGGTAAAGGATTAAACTGATCGCAAAACTTCAAATTTTAGTTGTTTACATCCAACTCTGGTGTCACTTTCACCCTTTTTGAAATGTAAATTTAACAACTTAACCCTTTACCGCACAATCAGTTGTTTAAATGATACTGAGGAAATGACCTTTTGAAGATTTTGTTGGAAATGGAGAATATGCTGATAACCAACATTTTCTCCCTATACCACAGTCTTTTCTGCCCTTTCAAAGATGACTTGAATCATTTGGTAATTGGACATTCAATTTGTCTGCAAATGTTTGTAATTTGGACAGGTCTAAAATGTTGTTGTCTGTGAAGGCTTAACCCTTTACCAAATGACAAAATTCTAGACTGGTCCAAATTGAAAGCAGTTGCAGACGACAAAATAAATTTGACTGAAAACTTGAATTTTGTTCTGGGAAGGGTAAAAAACATTGCGGGAAAAGAAGAAAATGCTGGTTACCAGCATTTTCTCCTTTTGCCACCATGTTTTCAAAAGGCGTTTCCTTTCGGGACCATTAAAACTTGGGATTTTTTGGTAAAGAGTTAAAACACTTTTTTAACTAACTGCTCACTCCTATCAAAACGTTCACTCCTATAAAACTGTTCACTCCTACCAACATTTCAATGAGTCAAACTCATCAATCTGTATCCTCACCAATTTACATTGCTGAATATCACACACGCACACAAAAAAGATTCTGTCTAGTATACTGGCTTTCAAAAGAAAATAAATGATGGATGCTGATCTTAGTCTACACTCCTGGCAAAATTATCTCATTACAAAACAATGCCCTGTTTTAATGACCCAGGGACATAAAGCTTTCATAAACATTGTGGGAAACGGAGAACAGTCTAGTGAACAGCCTTTTCTCCTTTTCCCACAATGTTTTCTACCCTATCACAGAAAAATCAAATTTTCTAAACCAAAATAAATTTGTCATCAGCAAATGCTTTGAATATGGTTGAGTCAAAAACTTTGCTGATTGGTATGGTAGTTAATCATGGCAGGATAGAACTTACAAGAGCAACTCATGCAGATGCCAACGCTGGGCTGCAAGTGCTTGATTTTCAGTGAAAATTCTATGTCGAAAAAGGGGTGTAACTGTGTCAAAAATACTTTGATGGTTACCTGCCCCTGTTGCATGAGTTCACCTTTTGATAGTTAACAACTTGTCCAAGTTGGAAATAAATATCATCAGTAATAACGGAGATATTACAAAATACCAGAGTTTATTTCATGCTTTCCGGTAGGATATCAAGAAATAGCGGTGAAAATATTTTTCGATATTACACGGGCACGACCAGTAAGAATACCGATTTCATGACGGAACTACTGATTTTTTAAGGAAGTCTCGACAAAAAAAGGCGTTAGAAGCATGAAATAAATAGAATATTTGTTTTTTTCGGTGAAAGATCGAAATTTATTTCGTCGAGTGTACATCACTGGTAATATTTTCACAAGTGGTGCATTAAGTGAACATCAGTAATATTTTCACGAATGGCACATCAAGTGACCATCATCGGTAATATTTTCACGAGTGGCTGTTACCGATGATGTTCACTCGATGAAATAAATTTCGATCTTTCACCGAAAAAAAAAAAACAAATATCCTCTATTTCTGCACAACGATGACACAGACAACGAGGCCAGGGCTATGACAGTGACTTGTTTTCCTTGAAAACAGCCAAGCTAAAAATGTTTCAAGTGTTCAATACATGTAGTTGCTAGAGCCATAAATCTGTTAACCCTTTCCCAAACAAGCCCTGGTTTTCACGTGTCTGCAGTACAAGTCTTTTGAAAACACTGTGGGGAAAGGAGAAATTGCTCTTAACGAGCAATTTCTCCTTTTTCCCCAGTGTTTTCTACCCTTTTTGAGACCTTTCTGCCATTTTCATCAAATTTAAAATTGTCGTCTGCAAACTCTTTAAATTTGGACCAGTCCAAAATTTCTCGTTTGGGAAAGGGTTAATAGTGTCAATCTATCATCTATTCAGCTACTGATATGATGTAAGTGGGATTTACAATTTTTGAAAGACAAGTATTTTTTAACTCCTTTGTTTTAATGTCTTACAAAAGAGAATGAGCTTATTTGATGACTATAATACAATGAATATATAAACATGGAAAAAGACAAAAATCACTCTTTCAATCTCTGGCAGTTTGTAAGCATGAATAACAGTGCATTAATTGCAAAACCTTTCAACACATTTTCATAAAGTTTTTGATGAATTACTTTTCACAGCTTTGACTAGAAAGCTGATCACTATCAGTATCTATTTCAACAAACTATTTAAGCACAAATTTACATTTTCTCTTCATCTGCCTTTTCCAGCGGCAAATTGTCAGCAAGTCTACAGGATACATCTTCACAAATACCTGAAGAAAACTCATGGGGATCATAGAAAAGTTTGTATAGTTTTAATGTTTTGTTATCTTCAGTGATTCAGCGTGTTAGTCTAGACTAAACAATGCTCTAATATATACTTAACTCTATACCAAACAACAGAATTTTAGACTTGTGCAAATTGACTGCATTTGCAGATGACCAAATAAATGCCACTCAAAAATTAAAATTTGTTTTGTGAAGGGTAGAAACATTGTACGAAAAGGAGAAAATGCTGGTTACCAGCATTTTCTCCTTTTCCAACAATGTTTTCAAAAGGCTTTTTCCTCAAGGTTGTTCTTGTGATTGTGTGGTTCAGTAGTTAAAGGTTTTTGCCCATGAAAGACATATTTTCTGCTAGAAGTGTATCTCTATGAAATATTCCTGGGAGACCCATGAACTTACATGTATTTGTACCTTTATAAACAAGAATATGAAGATCCTACATTGCTAACCCCAAGATATCTTCTTCATGACCTTCATGTGTCCACAGCTCAGATACACGCACATGCATTCTACATCCAAATCATTTGTCATGATTATTTCTTGAAAAAAAAAGAGATTTTACATCTCATGCAGCATTCTCTTACATGTATTTGGTAATGGAGTAATTACATGTAAAAATAATTTCTGCTTAAAGATACATCCTAACAGCCAGAGAGAGAAAAATGCTGTAAAAATCTGACATATGTTTCAGATTTAGTCAGATGTATAAACTACAGATATACATGGTGTAAGGGATAACAAGAGGGCCATGATGGCCCTGTATCGCTCCACTGGCTTATAAATATAAACCATAAATACTAAACATTTCAATTCTGAGCCAAATGGTTTCAAAATGAAGACTTACAAAGTTTTCTATGTAAAAGCCCATGTGAAAGTTGAGACCCGCAGGGCAAAGCCATTTTTGATCCCAGAGCTATAATTACTTGAACCCTGGTAGAGGTCCACAAGATAAAGCCGCATGCCAAAATAATACAAGTCTACGCTGTATGGTTATAAATAAGGTGATTTTCAAGTTTTGTCCATATGAAGCCTCTGTAAAACATAAGACCCCTGATGCAAGGCTAATTTCAAAAAAAAAAAAAAAAAAATCAAAACAGGAAGATTTCTTAAGTTGTCACTATGTAAGCTCATGTAAAACTTGTGACCCCTGCGGCGGGGCCAATTTTGACCACAGGGCTAAAATTTTGGCCCGCTTGGTAGAGGCCCACTAGATATAGCTACATGCAAAATTTGGTAGCTCTAGGCCTTATGGCTAGGTACGGGAAGATTTTTAAAGTTTTCTCTATATAAGCCTATGTAAAACTTGTGACCCCTGGGGCAGAGCCGATTTTGACCCCAGGGCTATAATTTGAAGAAACTTGATAGAGGTCTACTACATAAAGCTACATGCCAAATTTGGTAGCCCTATGCCTCATGGTTTCAGACAAGAAGATTTTTAAAGATTTCCAATATTTTTCAGTTTTGTTGCCATGGCAACCAGAGTTTTTGAAGGAATCAAATTCTTTCAAGAAATTCTAAAGAGGACCATGGCAGGATCATTTCTGTGAAGTTTCATGAAAATTGGATGGGTGGTTTCAGAGGAGAAGATGTTTGAAATAAAAGTTAACGCACGGACAGACGGATGCACTCATGCACGCACGGACGGATGCAAGACGGACATCAGGCCATGACATAAGCCCGCTGGCCTTTGGCCAGTGGAGCTAAAAACATATCGGAAATCTTAAATTTAAAACCAGAAATGTCACAATGTTGATTTCTTTGATGGCCTCCAGAAAATAAAATGCATTTTCCATCTGTTGTAATCTATGTAACCTTGCAACCATCTGGGGCAACATTTGGCATGAAGATACAAGATACAAGAATTATTGTAGTTTTATCAAGTAAAGATGAAATGGGTTTAAAAAGGGGCTGAAGACAAGTAATGATGTATTTTTAACGTAGAGGTGGTTTCTGTATTTGCAATAATGTATTGCTCAATGTAAAAAGATGATAACATACATCTAGTGATATTCACACAAAGAAGAATATACAAGCCTGGAAATAGGGTACTTCAGCTTAGATTCTTTTATGCTATAGATGACTAACGAATTTCTTAGGATAACTTTTTTTTAACATAGGCAATTGTTAAAAGTTAGGCTGCAAGGCAAGACTCAAGGACCTTTTGCGGGCAAGTGTAGATCAAGATCAGACTGCACAGAATGTTTAGTCTGGTCTTTGATCTACACTATCCAATAAGGTATTTTTTCCTGGTGAAATCACCTTTGAAATTACAATATTTAGGTTTTTACTATTTAGTGCTGGTATCCATTTCATATATTTAGTTGCATAAGGCTCAATACATTACAACCTACATATGCTTCCTTTCTTTTTCTAGATATAAAGTTCTCAGTCAACACAACTGATAACACTAGGAAAAAGCATAGAAGCATCATAAAGACAATGAAAGATCCAGTCTTGCATGCATGAGGGGAAAAAATAGTTTTCTTTGGAACTCCCAGTTCTGTTTGACTATCATTTCAATCACAACACTATTCAAATCCACATGCTATATACATTCTATACACTGCCACACTTGGGCATGTCACCACAATGAGAGATAAACCACATTTTTGCAACAGAGAAACTAACAGTCTGTAAACATTTTGATGACCAAATGCAGTCACAGAGATTATGAATGACTACTTGCTCAATTCAATCTCACTGTTATGTTCCACCGCTAATCAAAACAACAATCCATTCACCCCGTTTGCCTCTACTTGCCTCAGGATACATCTGCAAGAAAAAGGAAAAGAGAAAAAGAATTCATTTTATGATTCCATTTAAACAGATTGTCCAAATTGAAAGCATTTGCAGATGACATTTAAACAAAGCTGAAAAATTTAGACTTCATCCCTTGCTGAATAAATTACATGAGCCATACTCTAGCAAAGGGGGGCTTAACCCTTTCCCAAACAAGCCCTGGTTTTCACGTGTCTGCAGTACAAGTCTTTTGAAAACACTGTGGGGAAAGGAGAAATTGCTCGTAATGAGCAATTTCTCCTTTTCCCACAGTGTTTTCTACCCTTTTTAAAACCTTTCTGCCATTTTCATCAAATTCAAAATTGTCGTCTGCAAACTCTTTCAATTTGGACCAGTCCAAAATTTGTCGTTTGAGAAAGGGTTAAAACATCTCCATGTTGCATTATACCAAGCACATCAGCACAGTTATGGATACATAAAATCCAGTTCGTCTAACAACCAACTGAATCTGGAGGTAGATGGGTCTTTTGGTGTGAAAAAAAATCCAAATGGCAAAAAGTTCCCACCCGTGTCAGTGATGACATAACCCCAGATGCATTACATGGAAGTCCCCTTTTCACAGAGCAGGACTCATTTAACCCGTATACTGTTTAGCGTGATTCAAGCTCCTTTTGCGGACAGTGTAGATCATCAGAGTTCCCCCTGGCCATTTTTTTTCTTGCGCCACCACTTTCGCCAAATGAGAAAGTCCGCGCCACATTAAAATAATTGGAGCCAGTTGGTGCCATTTTTAAAATGAAAGTACATGGGGTCAGCCAGGATAAAAAATTGGTTAATAAAATATCTTTTCTTTGTTTGTATCATGAGCAATGAAATAAATGAGAAAACATTTTTCCATTTGATTAGTTTTTTAACCCATATCTATATTCATTGCGTGAATATAGTTCAGCAGCAGGTGCTTGATTTTCAGGGAAAATCCAAAGGTGAAAAAGGGGCATGGCTGTGCTTCAAAATGCTTTGATTGTTTACCTGCTTGTTGTATAGGTTCACCTTTTGATAGTTACTAACTTGCCCAGGTTTTAAGTAAATATCTTAACTCTTTCCCAAGCGACAAAATTTTAGATCAGTTGAAATTGAAAGCACTTGCAGACAAAAAAACAAATGCGACTTTAAGATTGAAATTTGTTTTGGGAGGGGTAGAAAACATTGTGGGAAAAGGTGAGAATGCTGGTTACCAGCATTTTCTCCTTTTCCCGAAATGTTTTCAAAAGGCTCCTTTCTCAGGGTTGTTAAAAGTTGGGATTGTATGGTAAAGAGTTAAGTAATAACAGAGGTATTCAAAAATTTCAAACTTGTTACACGACGACGACAGGGCTACGGCAATATAACTCGACGTTGTATTCTTCAAAAACAGCCGAGCTAAAAATGTCGACTTGTCCGTATTGAAAGCTCTGACAGACAAGAAATTACTGAGTTATTCATAGATCAAGTGATAAATCTTGTCTTTTGAAAAGTAGAAAACAGTATTGGGCAATAATATCATAATCGTAATCTACCGATCAATGTTTACTTAAAAAAAAATAGCAACCGACTTCTTTAACTGAGAAAGGAATAATCGATCGCGAAAATTCCAGTTTGCAAACATAAGTGGCGAGCCGATAAATCAGTTATCCCGAGGTCAAATCTTCTTTGATTGATGTGTTAATTACCAAATTTAATCCACCTAACAAGAGGGCCATGATGGCCCTGAAGTCGCTCACCTGAGCCTTTTGACCAAGCACAACCAATTTCCAACGTCTTGTGAGATATATGTATTACCAAACAATAAAATTTTAAATTCATCAGTCTGAACCTTCTGCATAAAACAAATAATATGTGGATCAAGCTGTGGAATTGGTCTCTCAAAGGGGTAGAAAACATTGTGAAAAAGGGAAAAAATGCTGGATACTAGCATTTTCTCATTTTCAAACAGTGTTTTCAAAAGGCTTCTTTCTGAGTCATTCGTACACTAGGTTTTTCTAAGATTTGACCTAGTGACCTAGTTTTTCAGCCAACATGACACATTTTCAAACTGGTCCAAGATATCATCAGGACAAACATTCTTACCAAATTCCAAGAGTATTGGACTGAAAATGTGGCCTCTATAGCATACACAAGGTTTTTCTAAGATCTGACCTAGTGACCTAGATTTTGACCCAACATGACCCATTTTCAAACTCATCCAAGATATTACCAAGGCAAACATTCTGAGCAACTTTAAAAGAGTATTGAACAAAAAATGTGGCCACAACAGTGTACACACGGTTTTTCTAAGATTTGACCAGGTGACCTAGTTTTTGACCCAACATGACCCATTTTCAAATTCAACTGAGATATCATCGAGACAAACATTCTGACAAACTTTCAAGAGTATCAGACAGAAAATGTGGCTTCTGGAGCTTACATCAGGTTTTTCTAAGATTTGACCTAGTGACCTAGTTTTTCACCCGACATGACCTATTTTCAAACTAGTCAGAGATATTATCAAGGCAAACATTCTGACCAACTTTCAAGAGTACTGGACAGAAAATATGGCCTCTAGAGCATACACAACGTTTTTCTTAGATTTGACCTGGTGACCTAGTTTTTGACCCAACATGGCACATTTTCGTACTATTTCAAGATATAATCAAGACAAACATTCTGGTCATTTTTCAAGAGTATTGGACTGAAAATGTGGCCTCTATAGTGTACAAAAGGTTTTTCTAAGATTTGACCTAGTGACCTAGTTTTTGACCCTACACGACCCAATTTCAAACTTGTCTGAGATTTTATCAAGACAAACATTCTGACCAAGTTTCATGAGGATTGGACTGAAAATGTGGCCTCTAGAGCGTACACAAGGTTTTTCTAAGATCTGACCTAGTAACCTAGTTTTTGACCCCACATGACCCAATTTCGAACTTGTCTGAGATTTTATCAAGACAAACATTCTGACCAAGTTTCACAAGTATCTGACTAAAACTGTGGCCTCTAGAGTGTACACAAGGTTTTTCGAAGATTTGACCTAGTGACCTAGTTTTTGACCCAACATGACCCAATTTCGAACTTGTCCGAGATTTTATCAAGACAAACGTTCTGACCAAGTTTCATGAGGATCGGACTGAAAATGTGGCCTCTAGAGCGTACACAAGGTTTTTCTAAGATTTGACCTAGTGAACTAGTTTTTGACCCCACATTACCCAATTTCGAACTCGTCCAAGATTTTATCAAGACAAACATTCTGACCAAATTTCACAAATATCTGACCGAAAATGTGGCCTCTAGAGCGTACACAATGTTTTTCTAAGATTTGACCTAGTGACCTAGTTTTTGACCCCACATGACCCAATTTCAAACTTGTCCAAGATTTTATCAAGACAAACATTCTGACCAAATTTCATGAGGATAGGACTGAAAATGTGGCCTCTAGAGCGTACACAAGGTTTTTCTAAGATTTGACCTAGTGACCTAGTTTTTGACCCCACATGACCCACTTTCGAACTCGTCCGAGATTTTATCAAGACCAACATTCTGACCAAGTTTCATGAAGATTGGACTGAAAATGTGGTCTCTAGAGCGTACACAAGGTAAAAAGTTGACGACTAACGACGGATGACGCACACCGCACGACGGACACAGCACGATCACAATAGCTCACCATGAGCACTTCGTGCTCAGGTGAGCTAAAAATGGTGTGGTCGTCGCTATATACGAACTATGATGCCCCGCATGTATCATGCATACAACACAGAATCAAGGCGTGGCTTAAGAAATTATGGGCGGCGACTAAATCTCGTATGCGATTCCCGATTGGTTCGCAGTACTTCACGTTGTGTAGAAATTCTGTTTTCACACCCTTGGATGCAGATGGGGCGTGACAAAATGGACATTTGATTGATTGTTAGCATTGCATGGTGTTTATGCATGTATTGTGTGTAACTAGACAAATCCCATGTAATGTACAGATTGTTATTTAGATCACCTGCCGTGACGGGGTGTACTGGCGACAATTTACAAACTGCTTATCGATTTTTCAGCTATAGATACGCTTTCACGCATTGAGGTGACGGGGGACCAGTATCAAAATGTACGGCAACCTGATGCGAAAAATATCGGCGCCAGTCATTTTCGCCATTTGGCTTTTTCTTGTGCCACATTACAAAATCTATCGCAAATGGCGCCAAATGCGAAGCCCAGCGGGAAACCTGATCATGATCAGACTGTACAAAACATGCAGTCTGATCTTTGATCTACACCAGGGTTCGCATTTACGCAGTAAACATGCCTTTTTACGCAACAGAATTGATATGGGTCTAAACGAAAAAGTCGCCTTTGTGTCCACAGGTCGAAAGGAAAAATCGGCACTGTTTAACCACCGTTTAAAATACAAATAAGGGTTGTTTTCACGAAAAATGTTTCTGTTCCCATGCTTGCAAAAGATAGACACAAAGCAATATTAGTTTTTTAAATCCGGCTTCTAAAAAAAAGCTCCAGTTACATGAGTTGCAACCTCTTATCCAAGTTTTTGCGATTTCATCACATAGCCACTGCATCTGTTGCAGTCCAATATGGCTACCCTGGTGAAGAGGAAAAAATATACTTGCTCCTTTCAAGAATTCTGGCTGAAAGAGCCCGAATTTAAGCCATGAGTAATAAAAGAAACGAAATCAGAAAGCAACATTGTTATGAAATGCTTGTTTTGCCTAGATATCAGAGCGAAAAACCTATTTACTGATGAATGCACAGACTTTCTAAGATCTACCCTAACTCCGCACGCTTCCACAAGCGGACATGGCCGTGTAGTTGAAATAAAAAAAAATCCAAAGAAATGTCACTAAAATCCTTACTGGGGGCAGAAGAATGGGGCTCGATGAGAGCTAGATGGGACTCAGTTTTCTGATAGGCACTGCGTCCATGGGACGCAGTGAAAAAAATAAAAAATGCCAACACTGATCTAAACTGTCCGATAACGAGATATCTTTCCCCTAAAAATACCTTTGGACTGGCAGAACTTGGGTTTTTACTGTCGGGTTGAAAGTTTCATTTCACTTACTTAGCAGGATAAGGGTTAATGGATACTGCTAGTCTTACAAACATGAAAGTCTGCAACAAATGCATAGCTCAAATATAAACCGCTCTGGCTGGGATTCGAACCCATGTGGCAAAGTTCCTCGAGGTTTAAAAGACTGATACACTAACCTCTGAGCAAAAGAGAATTCTCCCTAATGCTGGTTACCAGCATTTTCTCCTTTTCCCACAATGTTTTCAAAAGGCTTCTTCCACACGGTTGTTAAACTTCGGGCTTGTGTGGTAAAGAATTAATTTTTTATCTAACCGTAAATCTTTTTCCCAGAATGACATCATAAATTCTGCAGATGACAAAGCAAATGTGCCTCGACTGATGGGATTTTTCTTTGAAAGGGTAGGAAACATTGTGAGAGCAGATAATACACTGGTTCCCAGAATTTCTACTATCCCAGTTTTTCCAACAATTTTTTCTGGGTTACTGACCCATACAACGTCAAATAAAGCCTAAAGACACTTTCAGTATACGAATAAACCCATTAATATGTGTTTATCCTTTACCATATCCCAAAATTAAGCAAAACAGACGAAAAACGCTTACAAAAACATTGCAGAAAAAGGAGAAATGCTGGTAACCTGCATTCTCTCCTTTTCCCACCATGTTTTCCAGCTTTTTAAAGACAAAACTCATTCTTAGAGCAACAAATGTTGTCTTGAAAGGCTTTCGATTCGGACAAGTCTAAAATCTTGTTTTGAAGTGTTAATCCTTTACCACAAAATCCCGACTTTAAACAACCCTATGAAAGAAGCCTTTTGAAAACATTGTGGAAAAAGGAGAAAATGCTGGTACCCAGCATTTTCTCCTTTTCCCACAAATCTTTTCTACCCTTTCCAAAACAAATTTCAACATTTCAGTCACATTTATTTTGTCGTCTGCAAATGGTTTCAGTTTGGACCAGTCTAAAATTTTGTCGTTTGGTAAACAGTTCAACAAATAAAACAACTTACAGCTGACAGAGTCTCCCGTAAATCTCTTCTGGATCTGATCATGATTAAACTTCAGAAATGCTTCATATTGTTCTGTAAACAATGCAAACATTAAAATTATTCACTTCACAAAGGTAAAACAAACAAAAACACTTCATAAGGGTGCCAACCTCATTCATAGCTGGACTCAAACCCTGAGCCTTTGATGCAAAAGGCTGGCACTCTACCCTACTGTAACCCTCAAAGTTTAGACTAGTCTATGAAGTCTTATCTTGACTATTGATTGATTGATTGTATGGTGTTTAATGCCGTTTTCAACATTATTTCAGTTATATCGCGGCGGCCAGTGCACCTATCCATGCTTTCCTGGAGTTTCTTATACCAGTGCTCCGTACAATATTCTTTCCAAGCCACTGGCTGCTTTCCAACATAACCATCGTCGAAACAATGGTCAGCGGTGAGAGAGGAACGAATCCTGTTGCAATGACTATCTTCAATCCTTGGAAAGAAAGTGGCCAAGCCCTTATCTTGACTAACTATATTTTTACATGTATTTATTATTTAACGGCAACCTTAAGTTATGCTGGGGCTTGTTTGTTTGATACATGTATTTAAGCCGTTTTCAACATTATTTCAGTTCTATCCTGGTGGTCCAGGCACCTACCAATGCTTTTCTAAAGTTTGTTTAACCCTTTACCAGACGACAAAATTTTAGCCTTGTCCAAATTGAAAGCATTTGCAGGTGACAATTTAGATGTGGCTCAAATGGTGCAACTTTTCTTAGATAGGGTAGAAAACATTGTGGGAAAAGGAGAAAATGCTGGTTCCCAGCATTTTCTCCTTTTCCAACAATGTTTTCAAAAGGCTCCTTTCCCAGGGGTGTCAAAAGGCGGCATTGTACGGTAAAGGGTTAACAAGTTATTAGGACAACATTCCACCTTTGCCATGGGCTGCTTTCCCACATCATCATTGTAGAAACATTGTTTATCTGTGAGATAAGAACGAATCCTGTCACCATGACCATCGTTAAGAATTTGGTAGAGCTAGAAATGAAACCAGCAACTCCTGGATTTCAAGCGAAGTGTCTTACCTACTGAACTACCAAACCCAGCTCTGGGGCCTGAAACTAATAATGCCGTAACCCTTTACCACACAATCCAAAGTTTAACTTGGGACAAAATTTTAGACTTGTCCAAATTGAAAGTATTTGCAGATGACACAATAAATGTGACCGCAAAATTGAAATTTGTTTTAGGAAGGGTAGAAAACATTGTGGGAAAAGGAGAAAATGCTGCTTACCAGCATTTTCTCCTTTTCCCACAACGTTTTCAAAAGGCTTCTTCCTCAGGGTCGTTATCGGGATTGTGTGGTATAGGGTTAAATAACTCTGATAAAGAGAGCTTTTAAAAACATTGTGAGTAAAGGAGAACATGCTGGTAACCAGCATTTTCTCCTTTTCCCACAATGTTTTCAACCCTTTCACAAGGGCAGCCCTTAGCATTATAGTTTTGGACAAGACGATTTTTAACGGGTTTCCACATTTTTCAGCTGTTGCCATGACAACCAGCATTCTTATTGGAATCAAATTCTTTGCATTATAGAGATACATGTACATTCAACCCCTTTTGCCAGACCAGTGTTCATAATTTTAAGGACAGTTTCCTTATATTTGTGGAAAACTCTCATAAAACTCCAGATACATGTAAAGTGGGTACAGTCAATCTTGTATTAAACGACCATGCTAGGGACAATAAACCACGCTAGGGACAATAAAAAAGTGGTCGCTAAATAAAATGGCCGCTTAATATATCAGTGGGGGCGGGGGGAAAGGTTGCAAATTACATTTTTCACACATTAATTAAACATAGAGCTCTATTCTAGATTTTATCCTCAAAGTATATGTTACAATTTTTGGGTAAGTATCAAGAAAATGCTTTAATAATTAAAAAAAAAAAACATTTTTTCAGAGCAACAACAATTTCTATAAGTGGAAGAAGAAATCAAAAGTAGATTAAAGCAGTCACCAAGAAATCTCATATGAACAAACCTCTTGAACAAAATTTCCCCATCCTTTTCACACGTTCGTAGGCAAGCTGATATTTTGTTGGTCATTACGACATGGTTCTGCATCACTGACGCTATTGTCAAAGGGTAATTAACAGTTAGACATGTATGTGGTTAATCCTGTAATTGACACATGCTGTTTTGTCTTGATTCGGATAAATCAGAGGTTGTTACCATAATATATACTGTCAATTAAGGATCCACACTCTTTACGAGTTCTGATGGGTCGCTTTAACCCTTTCCCAAACAAGCCCTGGTTTTCACGTGTCTGCAGTACAAGTCTTTTGAAAACACTGTGGGAAAAGGAGAAATTGCTCATAACGAGCAATTTCTCCTTTTCCCACAGTGTTTTCTACCCTTTTTGAGACTTTTCTGCCATTTTCATCAAATTTAAAATTGTCATTTGCAAACTCTTTCAATTTGGACCAGTCCAAAATTTGTCGTTTGGGAAAGGGTTAATGAAAAAAAAGTGGCCTTTTGGGGCATAAAATTGGTTGTCGTTGGTCACGTAGCACAAAAGTCGCTTAATACTACATGAAATTAGAGGAAAATAGCTCGGGCGGACTTAAAAACGGTCGTTTAGCACAAGTCGCTTAAAATACGTGGTCGCATGTACAAGATTGACTGTACATGTATTTAGTGATTTAGGTCCTGGACAATTCTAACTAAGGAGTATGTCTATTACATCTGAGTTATGCTCTGGCAAAAGGGGGCTTATTGCATCTCTGTGATGCATGATAGCTATCAAGCCACCACATTTATGGATCCATAACAGCCACTTTATTTGGAATGACCAACTTAATCATGAGGTAGAAGGTCCTTGGCCATACAGAAAACTGACCTGTAGCAAGAAGTCTCGGCTAGGTCAGCCTACACGAACTGCGTAGGCCGACTTGAATCGATACTTTTCGCAAATTACATGAACCTCCCCTTTCACAGAGAATGGCTCATTTATTTTAACTACCACTGAGAATTAAGCAAAACCTTTCATTTCATGCTTTTCAGTAGTCTATCATGAAATAATTGTGGATTATGGTTTGATTATTTCACCATTTTGGCCACTGAATTTACTGATGGATAAACTCACTGCTACGGAAATACCAAGCTCCCCTGTACTAAGCAAGTCCCGACAAAAAGAGGGTTAGAAGCATGAAATAAATGGAATAGTTCTTTTTTTTTTTCGCTGAAAGATTGAAATTGATTTTATCTTGTAAACATCATATGGGAATATTTTCACTCGTGGCAGTGCCACTCAAGGAAATATTACCAAAGATGTTCACTTGAAGAAATAATTTCAATCTTTCACAAAAAAAAAAAAAACCCCAAATAATTATCCTCTTTCTACATGATGCTTACCTGCCATTTTACAGGTTAAAACTGTATCATATTCCTCCCGTATCTGTGATTCTCTTTCTTTCAGCATTCTCTCACAAATCAGACTGACTTGCTTAAATGTGAAGAAAGGTATGTCTCTTTTATTTGGTGACAGAGCATTGAAAAAAGTGCTGGAACTACTCTGTGATAAACTTTGAACACTTAGGCTATCCATTGATGAAGGTGATCCAACATTTTCAGTAGAAGACGACTGTGTTGGAGGTGGGCTTGAACAACCTGGGTAGTGTAACTGTTTCCTTTTCTGTAGACGACGTATTTCCTGTGTAAGGTTTGCAGCAATTTGCTCTGGAACAAAAAAC
The DNA here is from genome assembly GCA_945859785.2 of Tridacna gigas. NCBI lineage: Eukaryota > Metazoa > Mollusca > Bivalvia > Cardiida > Cardiidae > Tridacna > Tridacna gigas. Next base: position 12,498,203 of record OX244031.2, on the reverse strand, counting down.
AACATGAACTTAACCCTTTACCACACAATCCCGACTTTTAACGACCCCGAGAAAGAAGCCTTTTGAAAACATTGTTGGAAAAGGAGAAAATGCTGGTAACCACCATTTTCTCCTTTTCTTACCAATTTTCTCCTTTTCCCACCGTGTTTTCTAGCCTTGCTAAAACAGCTTTCTATTTTTAAGTAACATTTATTTTGTCATCTGCAAATACTTTCAAATTGGACAAGGCTAAAATTTTGTCATGTGGTAAACGGTTAATATCAAACTCATTTACAGAATCAGAAAATGATTTTAAAACCAGGGAGAGATCATTTCCTACCAATCTGACATTATTTCAACTAAATTTGTAAATGCAGTGTTCCAGATCATGAAAAATTGTTTGTGGATCATGTAAATGTATGAATGAAATAACATACAAAACGACAAGGTTGGTTTGAAATTTAGGATGTGATTTTCATGTTTTGTACATGATTCACGCACATACATTTATGTACACTGATGGGAACCTAGCTTCAATAGTGAGATTTTATGGTGCTTCTTTTCTTATTTGGACATTTATTGTGCAGCCTACCATCTCAAGTCCATTGTGAATCTTCCAGTAGCACAGCTACAGCACTCAAGTGTTCCCACTCACATCTTTTTTTGGGAGTGCATGCGCTCCAAAGAGTACAAGTTTGGGAGTGCAAGAGAAATTCTAGGAGAGCACTTACTAATGACAATTTTAGCACATCTATGGAGAAAAGTGAGGCTCTATTGCAGGGTGCCCAATCACGTACTGCAGTACGTAATTCACGTACAAATTCTACTCCGCGCGTACAAATTTTTTGTGCTTACGTGCATGCACGCACTGTCAAAAGTACGCACGTACAAAAAGGAAAGTAATTACGTAAACCGCATGTACAAATTTGATACCATTTCGTATTGCATGCCAAACAAACAAAATGAAAGTAATTTTCCTGGTAAGTGGGTACCACGCTTTGTCCTCAACAAAGAGCGGGTTACCAAATATTTTCACTATATATATTTTGCGGCTCCCTCGCCTGTCTGAATAATTTTCGCTACGATTTTTTAAGGTGTCAAAATCTACCACAAGTATAGGAAATCTGGTAATTAATTTTCAGTGAGAAATTAAAATTATTTAATTATATCATGATGCGCAGTTATTGTTAAAAACACATTTTTTGACATATGGAAGCTGAAAACCCGAGCAGCAAATTAAACGTGTAATTTCCGTATGTATGGCGTCTGCTGCAGAAAAAATGTCATCACAACAAAAGCTGTTAATATATTTTACGGCGTTAAGATCTGAGAAAGGTAGGTTTACAAAGTGATTCTACCATTACACGTTTTGTTTTGCCCTAACACGGCATGCCCTTTATTTGACAGAGTTTGAGCTTACAATGAGCCAATCGGCCTGCTCCTCTGTGATTTTAAAATAGCCAGATCTACGGACATCATCTTGGACAATGAGCATTAATCTGTCTACGCTTCCTTTTTAAAGCAGTTCTAATGTACTTCGCAACTTTTAACAAGAGCGGCAAATTGTCGCAAGATACGCCCGTCTTACCCCAAGTTGTAAAGTTGGGGCATAATAATGATAAAGGGGAGGTATAGAAAAATAGTAGTGCAGAATATTTTTTTTACTGTTGATTGAAGATAATGGCAGTGTATTTGTGTTGACGGAACTCTTGTTTATTATTGTATTACTATTAACTCTTTACCACACAGCAAAAGTTTGGACTAGTCCAAATTGAAATCATTTGCAGTTTACAAACTAAATGTAACTCAAAAATTGAAATTTGGTTTAGAAAGGGTAGAAAACATTGTGGGAAAAGGAGAAAATGCTGGTGCATAAAAAATAAGCAATTTATATTTCATGTGCACTGCACTACCCCTTGATGAGATGTATCCAGCCCTAAAATTTCATAACCCGAGGTAGTATAGTTTGAGAGATATGCATCATACAAAATTCAAGTTCGAAAAAAAAACAAGAAAGGGCAATAACTGAAAAATTAAGCAAGCAAGAGTTGAAATTTATATGCACAGCACTTCCCGTTGATGGAATGTATCCACGCATGAAATTTCATATCCTTAGCTAGTATAGTTCTGAAGATATGCACTGGACAAAATTAAAGTTTCAAAATAAAGAAAGAGCAATAAGTCAAAAATTAAGCAAGAGTTATGGTTCATGTGCACTGCACTCCCAGTTGACGAGATCTATCTACGCATGAAATTTCATAGCCATAGGTAGTATAGTTTTGGAGATATGCTCGAGACAAAATTCAAGTATGAAAATAAGTCAAAAATTAAGGAAGGAAGAGTTATGATTCCTGTGCACTGCACTCCCCCTTAATGAGATGTATGCAGGCATGAAATTTCATAACCCTAGGTAGTATAGTTTTGGAGATATTCACCGGAGAAAATGCAAGTATGAAAAAGAAGAAAGGGCAATAACTGAAAAATTGAGGAAGCAAGAGTTATGATTCCTGTGCACTGCACTCCCCCTGAATGAGATGTATGCAGACATGAAATTTCATAACCGTAGGTAGTATAGTATTGGAGATATTCACCGGACAAAATTCAAGTATGAAAAACAACAAAGGGCAATAACTGAAAAATTAGGGAAGCAAGAGTTATGATTCCTGTGCACTGCACTCCCCCTTGATGAGATCTATCCACACATGAAATTTCATAACCGTAGGTAGTATAGTTTTGGAGATAGGCTCCGGACAAAATTCAAGTATGAAAAACAACAAAGGGCAATAACTCAAAAATTAAGGAAGCAAGAGTTATGATTCCTGTGCACTGCACTCCCCCTTGATGAGATCTATCCACTCATGAAATTTCATAACCCTAGGTAGTATAGTATTGGAGATATTCACCGGACAAAATTCAAGTATGAAAAACAACAAAGGGCAATAACTCAAAAATTAAGGAAGCAAGAGTTATGATTCCTGTGCACTGCACTCCCCCTTGATGAGATCTATCCACTCATGAAATTTCATAACCCTAGGTAGTATAGTATTGGAGATATTCACCGGACAAAATTCAAGTATGAAAAACAACAAAGGGCAATAACTCAAAAATTAAGGAAGCAAGAGTTATGATTCCTGCGCACTGCACTCCCCCTTGATGAGATCTATCCACTCATGAAATTTCATAACCCTAGGTAGTATAGTATTGGAGATATTCACCGGACAAAATTCAAGTATGAAAAACAACAAAGGGCAATAACTCAAAAATTAAGGAAGCAAGAGTTATGATTCCTGTGCACTGCACTCCCGCTTGATGAGATCTATCCACTCATGAAATTTCATAACCCTAGGTAGTATAGTATTGGAGATATTCACCGGACAAAATTCAAGTATGAAAAACAACAAAGGGCAATAACTCAAAAATTAAGGAAGCAAGAGTTATGATTCCTGTGCACTGCACCCCCCCTTGATGAGATCTATCCACTCATGAAATTTCATAACCCTAGGTAGTATAGTATTGGAGATATTCACCGGACAAAATTCAAGTATGAAAAACAATAAAGGGCAATAACTCAAAAATTAAGGAAGCAAGAGTTATGATTCCTGTGCACTGCACTCCCCCTTGATGAGATCTACCCACTCATGAAATTTCATAACCCTAGGTAGTATAGTATTGGAGATATTCACCGGACAAAATTCAAGTATGAAAAACAACAAAGGGCAATAACTCAAAAATTAAGGAAGCAAGAGTTATGATTCCTGTGCACTGCACTCCCCCTTGATGAGATCTATCCACTCATGAAATTTCATAACCCTAGGTAGTATAGTATTGGAGATATTCACCGGACAAAATTCAAGTATGAAAAACAACAAAGGGCAATAACTCAAAAATTAAGGAAGCAAGAGTTATGATTCCTGTGCACTGCACTCCCCCTTGATGAGATCTATCCACACATGAAATTTCATAACCGTAGGTAGTATAGTTTTGGAGATATGCTCCGGACAAAGAACTGGACGCCGCCCGCCCGCCACGGGTGATCCCATAATACGTCCCGTCTTCGACGGGCGTATAAAAAGGAATAAAGGTGAAAAATCTTTCGTGAAAGTGGTCGATTATCAAAATTCACCGTGTTTGGCTTTTAAACCCTGATCGCTGTTGCGATTATATCCAAGTATATGCATGCCCTGGAGACATATGATGCATCCATATAATCACAAAATGCACGATTGATAATTTAATTAAGATCCCATTCATTATGGTAAAGGAGCTAGGGTGTTAAAATTCATTAATAAGACTGAAACAGCCAAAAGTTACTCTGTATTCCCTAATTTTTCTTTGTACCCCCAATTCAAAACCTAGGGGGTACAGTGTACCCCCAATTTTTTCTTTGTACCCCCAATTCAAAACCTGGAGGGTGCATGTACCCCCAAATTGAAAACCCAGTGGGCATGCTGTATTGTTTTGAAAATTTGTTTTGGTGAGTCCCACTCTGCAGTCATCTACTCTTGAAAACAATATGGGTAATTTAAAAAAGAAGTTGATTGTAATATTTCCTTACTCACTGGACCAGGTTCAGAGGGACAACTTACAACCTGATAGCCGGTAAAATTTTCCATTTCACTGTCAATTTCAGATGCTATTTAGCTTTCACTTATTGTTTTATAGAGATATTTAGGTAAATTTGCTGTTTAAAGTCATTGATAAAGCTGAACAGAGAGTTTGAAATGCCTATGATCGGACAATGCCAAACAGATTTTTGTTGTGTCATGGGTTTTCGCTTTTTTTGCAGCGTTTTTTTTTTTTTCATGCCCGTCAAGTTTTTGGAGTAGTATTTTCAAATGATTTGACATAGATTTGTCAATTAGGGTAGCATGTAACTTCAAAACCTGTAATTTTACACTGGAAAAGCGGATTATAACCATTAATACTGTTACATAAATGTTAAGTTTGATTAGCGGTGATAAACAGTGACTCTCACCCTTGATACCTATTGTCAGGGGTGTGGAAATACTATGCCCGACTCGTCAGACTCAAGAAAATTCAGTGTTGGACAAGTGACTTTTATCAGTCCAGTTGTCTGCGGACAAGTAGCAAATATGGGGCAAAGTTATAGACTTTACATGTCAGAGTTTAGATATATCATGGAATATCATGTAATATCATGTAAAGACAATACTTGTTGCCAGTTGATTCTCCAATGCTTCAGTTTTGGGGACATTTTTCCAATTTGTCCCACTTGGCGCCACTGGTGATCGATAGCTGGAGCCTTGAAACCTGTGCGTGCATGCACTTTTCACTTCATATTTTAGTGCGTAATTATTCAAGTAAGTTCGTGAATCACGCTCATATGTGCATGAATGGGAACCATGAGCACTGTATTGAATTTTTGTCTTGTGAGTTTTATCTGTTATTTCAGCGAAATAAAGTAGTGATACACAAGGGTGATATGTCCAAGGACAAATAATTAAATGTTTCATTGCCAAATGCACTCAAAGAAGTCTTTCATAACATGTAAATCTAGAAATGAACTATCAAAATTTATTGTGTTTTGCTGCCATTTTGTGTGTATTTTGGGGAATGTAAACAGGCCTCTGCCAACTCTCAGACTTTGGGGATAAGTGACTTCTCCCTAGTCTGAGAATTGGGAGAAGTTTTTCAAAATGGGGAGAAGTGGTCAGACTTTGAGGAGAAGTTTAGATGGAACTTAAAATGCAGACGTGGTCGGACTTATAGATGGAAATAACAATATTTTAACAATTTAACGGTTTGATTGGATACTGAATGAATGAATGAATGAATGAATGTTGTTTTATGGCGCATCGACAGCTTTGGTCATTTAGCGCGCATATCTGTGTTGAAGGAACGATTAAGGCGGATTTTTCCTAAAAAGATTTGAGACATGCTGACAGTAAAAGAGTTAAATTAAGAAGGATCATGTGTGATCTAAGTATGTATAAAAGATATAATTGAGCAACAGGGCTTCCCTATTAACTCAAAAAAGGTTTTGAATAATGATGTTAAGACTGCGATAAAAAGATTTGAACAGTCCTAAATTGATAATAAAGGAGTCTTTAAATAAAGAAAGGTTACATGTAACTGATAATGTGCATAAAATATGATACTGAGTGGCTGGGCATTCCCTGCCTACTCAAAAGTTTTAGATTAAAAAAGGTAAGATTGTGAATCAGCTGACAAGGTATTTTATATAAAGATGTGTAAAGAATGTAAAAAGGTAGATAAGAAACTAAAGAGTAAATATCACAGTTTATTGTAAATGCCAATCTCCTTTATGAAAGCGATAATAGATTCAACGCTGACAGAATCAAAAAGATTTTTTAAACTATCGACGCTGAAATATTTTGTACGAACTGGCTGAAAGTCAATGCAATCTAGTAGAATGTGTTTTATAGAGAAGGGTGCATTGCATGGAATACATTCAGGGGCATCATCTCTGGTCAAGAGCCAGGAATGTGTAATGCGTGAATGGCCAATTCGAAGTCGTGCAATTATCACTTCTTCTCGACGAACAGACCTGTAAACGGGGTACCATTCACCAAGGGAAGGTTTAACTGAATGCAGTTTATTGAAAACATCAGCATCCCACTGGGATTGCCAAGAAGATTGGATGTGTGTTAAAACAGAGGATTTAAAATCAGTGTGTGGAACTTTAAAATCTGAAATGGGAAGGTTAAGTGCAGATTTGGCAGACCTATCGGCATTTTCATTGCCTTTGATGCCTACATGACTTGGAAGCCAGCAGAACACCAATCTATTCATAGAAGAAATTTGTGAGATCCTTTCAAGTAAAGTACAGATCAAGGGATTCTCAAGTCGTTGATTTGAAAGGGCCTGTAATGTTGACAAAGAGTCCGAAAAGATAATGAAACGGTTGGAATTAGAATGTTCAGCTAGATTAAGGGCAAGATCAATAGCTTTAATTTCTGCAGAGAAGATAGAGGAATTGTTTGGAAGGCGGCACTTTATTGATTGGATACAAAACCATGTAAATTAAATGAAGATATTTTATACTGTATATCTTTTTAATGATTAATACTACTTATTCCTATTAGAAACTACTTGAAATATATTTATTCATTGTTTACTATGCTCAATTCATACACTTTTTGGATAAAAACATTATGGAAACATTATGGAAAGAGAAGACAAATACTTGTGAGCAATGGTTTCTCCTAGCACATTTTTTTCCCAAAATCTTTGAAGCACTATTTTTTTTTCCAAAAAAAATAATCTGGGGCAAAATCTTTGCTGAAGATCATTATCTTTACCAGGGATCATGGATATTACAATCCCTGTCCCTGACTAGGTAAGAAAAAATTCTAAATCTCAAATCAAAAGCATTTACAGCAGGCAAATAGATAATTTAGGATGTAAGTAATGTTAAAAAGTAACGCAAATATTGTGTCAAAGGAAGGAAATCTTGCTACCAGCATTTTGTCCTGTTGGCACAATGTTTTCAACTTCCTCATGGTAATTAAAGCCAGTTTCAGACAGCTAGAGAAATCGAAGATAAGTTTGTCTGAATACTGTTTCTGTTTTGCTGACGACTGATAAATCGTTAATGAAAACATTGCTAAATACAGTTCCAACTTAAATACCTGTTTTAACCTCGTAGATCGTTCGTTCGTAGATAGGGTCCGATCAAGAGAAATGTCAAAATTTTGACAGAGTATAGGATCAATGACAATATATGTATATTTTCTTTAATTTCATCTTTTTGTTCGCGTCAAAGAAAAATATACAATTTCATCCAAACTTTTGAAAGAAACCCGCCCTTGAGCTATGTGAACGTACCCAGCAGCCAGCACTGGATACTTGCACCTCCGCGTCGCAGTCGGCATACCTCGGGTGATCCGTTACATGTAGGTACGAAATCGGCCGAGTTGTGACGACTGCTCCCCGTCGGTTACTATCACGCGATCAACGAAAGTGCCCGGATGTCCGACATACCAACAAAGCCGGAGGATTTCGGTTTGTAATGTACAGTATCACTTACTACAAATGGCAATCGCAAGTTGTAGCGCTGATGTCCCAGAGGACCTATTCAAAGATATATATTTCTACATTTGTGGAGAAATATCTGACCAGGTACACATGCAGCCGAGTTTGTAGTAGTTGATTATCTGCAGAATTCTTGTCTCTTCTTAAACCGGAAGTTGGGGTTCATGGTGGGAGGACTAGAATGAACATTTAAATCCGGTGCTATCATTCTTATTTTTTTTTCCGAGTGTGTTTGTGTTATTCAGGAAGATGAAGATATAGTGTAATTAATTATGTAAATCACAGACTGGAACACTGAAATACATCCCATATTTATGACTTGTGAGGACTCATCGAGGAGTTTATAACCGCCATCTTGAAATCTGCAGGCTATTCTGTAAACTAAGGGAAATGAAACATTTTTGCTAAAGCTAATCAATATTGAGATTATCTAATAATACAATTATAGGTGCTACCTATGAGCGGGAAAAGCATAAAACCATTAACCAATTAGATACAGTTTAGCTGTTGATTATCCAAAAAGTCAACCATTTGTTGTGAATGAAAAAGCTTTTTACCCTGAAATAAAAACTTTTCCTTAGTTTGTATTCAAAGGTAAACTAGTGTAGATCTATCTGCTTCTTCAGAACGCTCAGGAAAAAGGATTTTGTAACCACTTGCTAGATCTACGTTTTCTGTCAACCTCGATAAAAGAACAAAATGTTCTCTAAGGTGTGGCCAAATAGTGAAGAGATGTGTTTGTATGCTACTAGTTACTGTACATGTATATTCTGTAATATTGCAGACCGCAGAGCCTTTTTCGATTCTGCCAGATGTATTATATCACAGAAAAAGACAGCTTTGGGCCATCAGACCACTGTCCTATTTTGCATAGCCTACCCTTAGTACTCTATACCTATGATATGATTATTTATAACTGTTGGCGATCTACAGTAAGACAGGGGTACAAAACTAGTGAATGAATCTCTTAAAGGGTTACAGATACATATATTTTCATGGCAAAAACAGTGGATGAATATACTGTCACATTTTCTTCTCTATCACCCATTTTATTTTATTAGTAAATGAGAAAAAGATCTAATATCAAAGTCATTTGTTGAAAGGACTAGGCGCAAGAGTACATTGTACAGAAAATATTCAAGGCTGAGGCAACAGACATCATTTGTAAAACTGGATGAAATTTACTTTTTAAATAATTGCTGAATCCACATAGTTTAGAACTTTTTTATATTCAGAATACTACATGCATTACAGTAAAGTTGTCATATGTATTGTAAGTAACCTGCTATTGGGTTTAACAATTTGTTATTTTCAAAATTTTTTATCATTGTTTCAGAATGAATTATCAAACATTTGAACTAGATATCTACATCTTTTCAATTTTTTTGTAATTTTTATGTAGACAGAACGAATGAAACTCCTTTGAAATTTAGATCACTGCAGGCCTCTGCCAACTCTCAGACTTTGGGGAGAAGTGACTTCTCCCTAGTCTGAGAATTGGGAGAAGTTTTTCAAAATGGGGAGAAGGGGTCAGACTTTGAGGAGGTTTAGACGGAACTTAAAATGCAGACGTGGTCGGACTTATAGATGGAAATAACAATATTTTAACAATTTAACGGTTTGATTGGATACAAAACCATGTAAATTAAATGAAGATATTTTATACTGTATATCTTTTTAATGATTAATATACTTATTCCTATTAGAAACTACTTAAAATATATTTATTCATTGTTTACTATGCTCAATTCATACACTTTTTGGATAAAAACATTATGGAAACATTATGGAAAGAGAAGACAAATACTTGTGAGCAATGGTTTCTCCTAGCACATTTTTTCCCCAAAATCTTTGAAGCACTATTTTTTTTTCCAAAAAAAATAATCTGGGGCAAAATTTTTGCTGAAGATCATTATCTTTACCAGGGATCATGGATATTACAATCCCTGTCCCTGACTAGGTAAGAAAAAATTCTAAATCTCAAATCAAAAGCATTTACAGCAGGCAAATAGATAATTTAGGATGTAAGTAATGTTAAAAAGTAACAAATATTGTGTCAAAGGAAGGAAATCTTGCTACCAGCATTTTGTCCTGTTGGCACAATGTTTTCAACTTCCTCATGGTAATTAAAGCCAGTTTCAGACAGCTAGAGAAATCGAAGATAAGTTTGTCTGAATACTGTTTCTGTTTTGCTGACGACTGATAAATCGTTAATGAAAACATTGCTAAATACAGTTCCAACTTAAATACCTGTTTTAACCTCGTAGATTGTTTGTTCGTAGATAGGGTCCGATCAAGAGAAATGTCAAAATTTTGACAGAGTATAGGATCAATGACAATATATGTATATTTTCTTTAATTTCATCTTTTTGTTCACGTCAAAGAAAAATATACAATTTCATCCAAACTTTTGAAAGAAACCCGCCCTTGAGCTATGTGAACGTACCCAGCAGCCATTTTGAAATTGAATCATGTGACTTACTGAATTCGGCAAAAAAATAAGTTATAACGTGACACGGTTGGCGCCAATTTGTAGTCACATGATTTAAAAAATGTTGTTTTAAAAGCAAGGTGCCGATTTCAATTCAATTCCGGGACATTAAATAAATGTTGATATCTGAATCAGGGTTTTACAATGAAAAAAGATGCCAGACAAGCCGTTAGACAGCGCCGATGTTTGTTATGACGCGAAAAGTATTGGTTGAACTTCGCAAGAATTTTAGCGACTTGACGGGGCAAAGGGGTGAATATTGTCGATTAAGATGATACCAACCAATTAAGAAGGGGGATTTGGTACCCGAGAAACTAATTAACAACTGCTTGTCAAATCGTACAGCTGAAAACAATTAATTTCCCTGATTGGACACCGGCTGTGAATCAGGTATAACGCACTGTTAGGTAATACTATCTACACACGCTGATTGTGTATCGAGTACCCGAAGCGTGGTCAATTTTCACGAGGCGACTTCCCCGATTTTTTCAGGCGACTTCGATTTCGCTTCGCCCGGCGAAATGGGCGAAGTTTTTTAAAATCAGGCGACTTTTTCGCCCAAGTTGCCCACTCAGCCGAGGCCTGGTAAACACCACGAGTAAAGGAAGAATTAAACTTTTTTTTTCATGTGTTTAGTGTTCATATCAAAAATAATTTGTATTTGAAATAAAGGATTATTGAACAGCAACATGTATGTTCAAATTCCAGTTTTGTCCTTTATATGTGAAAATAAGGGTTTCGAAGTGCACACAAAATCTCCGAGTAGATTTCAACTGTTTTTTTTCATGATCGTTTTTTGTACTCCAAGGCAACTAATCAAATTCTAAAATTGACTTCTGGGAGTTATTTGTACTAGATGGGAACCCAAGCATTTGGTTTTCAATTCAGTTTCAGTTGGTACTGCTGCTACTGCCCCCAAGCTGGCCATCTAAAATTACTTGGTCTTTTAGATTACTCAGCAGACTTTAAAATGTGGTCTCGTGTGACAGCGCTATATACAGGCTTTAGATGGGTTTTGTCTGTATCTTGCACTTATCCCCCCACATAAATAATAGCCTCCAGGTGGCACGCGTCACCCATATGGGTAACTGGTGGCGACGATAATTAGGGTGCCGGATAAATAGAACTAAATTCAATCAATCACGAAAAACTTGTCACATTTGACACCTCGCTTACCCGATGTCAATTTAGGAGCTATTTCTGTGAAAGGAGAAGGGGCCGCATGTCGTGGGGGTGTGGATGGAGATAAAGTCATTGGCATGCATCTTCGTCGTTTTGGTGGCGTTTGTCCCGGGCTATGCAATGGGTCAAAATCTAAACTTCTTTTTAGAGTCGCTCCACAAGCCATAACTGCGTCAGAGTTAACACCACTGTTTCTTTCAAACTTGTGCGAGTCTATTATCTAAATAAAGACACTGAAAGCTACACTAAACCCTCCTCTGTAACGCTATCTACTTCGACTGTCTTTTTCTTTAGCTTAAATTACGGATGAATACGGATTTCTCAGCCTGATGAAGTCCGCTTGCTCCAGTATTCATTCAAAATGGCTGATTGTCAAATCAAAACAAACAGCCTCGTTTTGACATTGTAAGGTCGGTTGGGGAATACTTCTTGCGTCTATTTCCGAAATGTTATTCACATTTATTTGCCTGTAGTTATAAAAACCTGAATCCGCTTTTAGTATAAATGTAATGGAATCAAACGAATTTTAATTGGAAGAACAGACAATGGCGACGGGATTCGACCCAACGTCGAGCGATCTTCTATCGGGGAGGGTGGGGGGAAACGGAAGATGTACTTAGATTGGTTACCTCGCTCCATCCCGCTACCTTGTAATATGTAGACATAAAAAGGAGACCAGTATATGTACAACCGTCCCACTGTAAAAACGTACCATTTGAGGTCAAAGGTCCCTCTGTTGCCCCCTAAAATGTTTAAACAAACCCGCCATCCTCTGCCTGAACGTCCATACATATCGTCCACATTTTTGTTAATTTTTGTTTTTGTATTTTATTATTCAAAGTTTTGACGTCCTGACTGTGGCCTTTTATTTTTGGTTCAAAGAAATGTAATGACATTTACTCCGATCGTTTTGTTTTTTTTTTCGGCGTAGCTGAATGTGAGGGCTTTTTACCCACTTTTTTGGTACTGATAAAAAGTGAATAAATAGAATTTTTGAATGGTAAAAAATATAGAGATGTTTATTCTAAGGACCTCTGTCTATTCGAGGGCAAATTTACGCCATCCATGTTTTTTAAAGATAAAATTTCTTGTTTATTTTGTTCACATGTCCTTTGATTGATATTGCGTGGATCCATTTATCCAGGGATGTTGTTACATTGTAATATACGATCCCTGATTTATCGAAATCTTCGTTGATTTTTTTTTTTTTTTTTTTTTTTTTTTTTTCAATTTTCTTGATATTATAAGTATTGAAATAATTATTGAAAATGTAGCATGTCTGTGTATGTGTTCCATCTCATCTTGGTCATTGCTTTCTGCTTTAATTAAGTAAAATCTGTCATTTATATTATCACAGGATAAGGGTTTACGAGTACTTGACACATATTGCAATGATAAAAGCAAAAAGCCGTCTGGAAATCAATATCTTGTACCTAGAATGCCTGACATATTAAGAAACAACACTTTTTGAGATACCTTCAGGATAATTTAAAGTTTTACCTGTATAATAGATCTATATCGTTTTCCATAAAGTAGTATCTTATTATGCAACGGTCTTAGACTGTTAAATGTTAATATAAGGGATCTAAATCAAGTACTGTTCAAGCGGACTCTAGGGACTGGCACTGTCTCCGGTTATGGTACGATCCCTCTAACCTAGCCCAAAAGGCTAGTGGTACTGTACCGTGCCTCTGACCGAGCCTCAGAGATGAGGGGTGTGGTACCGTGCTTCTAACCGAGCCTCAGAGGCTAGGGTTACGGTACAGTGCCTCTAATTGAGCCTCAGAGACTAGGGACATGGTTGTACAGATAACTGTCAACGAAGGCGATTTTAACTTTTGACTGGTCGCCTCCGGGTACAGTGACGCTCGTGAAAAAAACAGTTGAAATCCGCGCAAAGATTTTGTGCGCACTTTGCAACTCTCTTATTTCCACGAATAGAGTACAAAACTAGAATTTTAACATACATGTTACTTACGTATTCCATAATCCTTCGTTTCAAACATAAATATTTCCAATTTAAATGCTACACAGCGGAAAAAACACTTTAATTCATCTGTCACCCGAGATGTTTACGTTCACCTAGATAGGGACAAAATGGACGCCAAGCGTGATAAATTTCCATAGTTTTTTTTTATTCCCCGAGATTACTCGTAATAAACGACTCTCTACAAGCGCTTTTGGTAATGAAACGTTTAAATTTTGTCCTTAATCATCTGTGTTATTAATTAATTGCATTTTGCTGCAATGCAGATTTACCGACGAAACAGAAAGTCTGTACAGTGCTGTAGTTTTGCTAGCAGAAAATTCCCGATGGACTTGAGATGGTGCGGTGCACAGTAATTGTCGAAATGTGAAAAGAAATATTAGGGGTACGGTGCCGTGTCTCTAACTGAGCCTCAGAGGCTAGGGGTACGGTACTGTGCCTCTAACCGAGCCTCATAGGCTTGGAGTACGGTACTGTGGCCCTGACCGGGCCTCAGAGGCTAGGGGTACGGTACTGTGCCTCTAACCGAGCTTCAGAGGCTAAGGGTATGGTAGTGTGCCTCTAACTGAGCCCCAAAGGCTAGAGGTACGGTACAATGCCTCTAACCGAGCCTCAGAGGCTAGGGATAGGGGTACAGTACTGTGCCTCTACCGAGCCTCAGAGGCTAGTGGTACGGTACCGTCCCCTAACCGAGCCTCAGAGGCTAGGGGTACGGTATTGTGCCTCTAACCGAGCCTCAGAGGCGAGGGGTTCAGTGCTGTGACTCTTACCGAGCCTCAGAGGCTAGGGATACGGTACTGTGCCTCTAACCGAACTTCAGAGTCTGGGAGTATGGTATTGTTCCTCTAACCGAGCCTCAGAGGCTAGAGGTACGGTATTCTGCCTCTTACTGAGCCTCAGAGGCTAGGGAATCGGTATTGTGCCACTAACCGAGCCTCAGAGGCTATGGGTACGGTATTGTGCCTCAAACCGAGCCTCAGAGGCTAGGGATACGGTATTGTGCCTCAAACCGAGCCTCAGAGGCTAAGGGTATGGTGTTGTGCCTTTAACCGAGCCGCAGAGGCTAGTGTACGGTACTGTGCCTCTAACTGAGGCTCAGAGGCTAGGGATACGGGTACGGTACTGTGCCCCTAACCGAGCCTGAGTGGCTAGGGGTACGCTACTGTGCCTCCTATCAAGCCTCAGAGACTAGGGATAGGGATACCGTACTTTGCCTCTTACCGAGCCTCAGAGGCTAGGGTTGTGGTAGCGTACCCGGAGCCCCGAGGGAAAGAGATACGGTTCCGTACCCGGAAAAAGACCCTAGTAGAACTTGCACTTGTACAGCAATTTATAAGTTATCAAGTACTGTATCTGACTAATTTCCAGCACATTAAATCTCTTCACAATCGTCCGTATTTAAATTTCGCCATTTTCTTTTTCAGGGTGGGTTATGCTATTTTTTCAAAGGCATAGATTTTATAAATGTGGAAATCCCGGTACGGCAGAACCGAATACAAGGGTGACAGAGGGTTTGGTCAGACAAAATGTCGGTGAATTCATGCGAGGTTTCGATAAAACAGAGATTATTATCACACCTTTGCCTTGAACGGGTATGCGTTATTATTTTTTTCCCGACACGTAATGCATCAATTTTATTCCTGAGGAGGGATTAAGCACCACAAATATGATTAACAATCAACACGGTCAATTGTTAATCACATTTGCCGTGCTTAATCTCTCCTGAATGAAATCGGTGCATCACGTGTCGACGGAAAAATGAATTACAAGCACCCACAACCATAGGACATCCCTTTTCTTCTCCTTATTCCTTTTCAGTCAACCGACCGTAGATGTCCCCATCCACTATTTTTTGCTAATATTTAGTCAGCATTTTCTCCACCCGCCCTCTTTCATCTTTTGAAATTATTCTCGCCATGCGGCATAAAGCCGATGAGAAACAGCCACTAATGGACGCATGTTTTAAAAGTTATCATGGGCATGCTCTAATTTCAGCCATAAATGTTACACTACTTGCCTAGTGGAATTCAAACAGTGTCAGAAGTACACTTAACCCTTTCCCAAACGACAAATTTTGGACTGGTCCAAATTGAAAGAGTTTGCAGACGACAATTTTAAATTTGATGAAAATGGCAGAAAGGTCTCAAAACGGGTAGAAAACACTGTGGAAAAAGGAGAAATTGCTCGTTAAGAGCAATTTCTCCTTTTCGCACAGTGTTTTCAAAAGACTTGTACTGCAGACACGTGAAAACCAGGGCTTGTTTGGGAAAGGGTTAAAAGACACTTGAAGGAAAGGAAAACATTTTCAGCAGTTTGGAAAATATCACGAAAGAGAAACAATTACGTGATGAAAGCAATGTATCCTTACCCCACGTTGTTTACATAAGTGACAAATGTTGTGGCATGAAAAGTCGTGTCATTGATTGGTCATTGGATTGGCTTTAAATTGCTCAGCTCATACTGCTTCCATATACATGTACTTTCATCTATAGGGTAGGACACAACAAAATAAACTTTAGAAAAGTTTAAAGCTTAACAAAGCTCATTGGTATAAAGCCAGAATTTGTACATGTATTCATTCATGAATGTTTTTTTTTTATTCATATTTTTTTCAGCTCCTTTTGAAAGAATCGGTAGCCTTTGAAAGTAAAACATAAAACAGCGAATTCATGTCAGACAATAAAACACATGTTTGAATTTCCATAGTGAAAATGTATCAAGAGCTTTAAAATAAATCTAGACGATTTCTATTTGATCAGATACTGAAGATCTATTTACATGTAGGGGTATGGTCAAAAGCCCCACGATATTAAACCTTGTGTATCTTCTGACTTTTTTACGTTCTGCTGTAATTAACTGATTTAATATTGAAGATTAAACGTTCAATTCTCTCAAGTTTCACAAAATACAATCCTTAATAATACAGTTTTATTTAACTACGGTCTTACGACATGTAATTATCTGCACGCGTCCACTCCTTAGCATCTTCAATACTCTTTCGTCCTTTTTTAAAACGCGCATGCCAATTCAACACTGCAGACATTTTCAGTGATAGCTTTACCCGAACTTCTTTAATAAATTAAACCTTTCAGACGGACTATGCCTTAAGTTTACACAGAATTTTACCGCATGGCGAGTTTCTGTCACTTCCGAAACCACCTTTATTTATTGTTTTTCCTTCGATAGGTCTCACAAAACTAGCTTTCTAACGTTGTTTTTTTAGAGGTGAGATCGGAAATTTCGCAAAGAACGTCAAAAGGCACCATCCATTATGTTGACCTGATTTCAAGAGATTTGCGTCGGACGATTTTGAAATATGACCGTTTTTAAAAGCATGACAACAGTGATTTTACGGCGTGCTCCGGGATAGCAGACCTTGCGCTCTTCACGGTGAAAATAAATATACCTGAAGTTAAATGAGACAGATGATTTTTTTACTTGGAAATTGATGAAATTGATGAAACCATGATGCCGAGCCCCCGTAGCTCAGTCGGTAGCGTAGAGGACTTGAGAACAGGAGGTCGCTGGTTCGATCCCAGGCTCGGCCAATTTCTTTCCGATAGTCATTGCGACAGGATTCATTCCTCTCTCACCGCTGACCATTGTTTCTAAGATGGTTATGTGGGAAAGCAGCCAGTGGCTTGGAAAGAATATTGTGCGTAGTACTGGTAAAAGAAACTCCAGGAAAGCATGGATAGGTGCACTGACCGCCGCGATATAACTGAAATAATGTTGAAAACGGCGTTAAACACCATGCAATCAATCAATCAATGAAAGCATGATACACAAGTGAAAATCTGAAAACAACAGGACGTCTAACAAAAAAAGTTATGAAGAAATTCCACGAACTTTTTGCTCAGCGCTCGTATATGTATGCCAATACAGTTATCCTCAATAGCTACCAAGTGACTAAATTAAAAACAGTAAACTGTTGGGCGACATTCGTTTTTTCTATGATCATTAAAAGGGACTTTAATGACCGTTCACTATATTACTGGTCTGCCAGTCCGACAATCTTTTGATAGATGCCCCAGAGTTTGGACATAAGGTCATTGCCGCCAACGTTAATGATAAAGATGTGTGGTAGCTCGGAGCCTTCAACCTGTTCAGAAGGGGCCTTGCATGCGAATCTCTGTCCTAGAAATTCTGTTAGAAGACCACTTTTTTTCCAAACCAGTCCACATTTCCAGGAATATGTCGCGCTCGTCACAACTCGACCGAAGTTCCGTACCTGCATCGAACCTCGTCCGTATAAAGGAGTTTTCCATTTTGAACTACCGATCACAGGATCTTAAACATGGTGGCGCTCATGTAAATCGCTCAGCAACGACATGGAAAACGACATTGAAGTTAATCATATCTATCGATCTGTCGATGAAAGTTACCAACGGAAATGATAAACCACTCTTAAAATTGAATGTACAAACTGTTTGCCGACGGAAATATTCTTAGAAAGATATCGATAGAAAATTGTGACTCATGTTTTCTTTTTTAAGAGGAGCCTTACAATTTTAATAACGGTAAAACGCTGTACTTCCGGCGAAATGTACCGTGTAGGTGCATATCAAGCATGTACCTGATACAGTCGAGGGACTTGATCACCGGATCACCAGAGGTTTGCCAGTCTCATAATATAGCCATCACTGTAGAGTGCAATTGTCTTAGGCATTTCGGTATACTGAAAGTGAACAACGGAAGTTTCACCTACTGATTGTCTACGTGTAGGCCTGACTGAGATATGTTCCTGTGACACTCATAATGAGATTAGTTTTCAGTGTGTTGAAATGTCATCGTGAGTAGACATAATGTCATTGGTCATCAAAAATAACTGATGCAGTCATTTCTGTGACTGTATAGAGCTTGCTTCTTTTTAAATATTTAATCCTTTACCACACAATCCTGAATTTTAACGACCATGTGGAAGAAAGCCCTTGAAAACATTTTCGAAAAAGAGGACAATGCTGGTAACCAGCATTTTCTCCTTTTCCAAAAATGCTTACTACCCTTTCCAACATCATTTACTTTGTCGTCTGCAGATGCTTTCAATATTACATGTCTAAAATTTTGTCGTGTGATAAAGCGTTAATTGCATACTTGCTGGGGAGCATTGAGACACAATTCGTTGAATGAATGTATATCTTCATGATAAATCCAACTGTAACAAAACAACAACATCAGAAAACAAACAAAGCAACAACAACTACAATTTGAGAGATATGAATAGATATAAACAAAGAAGAAGAGTTATAAATAGATATAAACAAGGAAGAAGACCTCTTCATATGTATACATTGTAAACGTTCAGCAATCTAATCACCTTGCAGTGTTGTTGATGTACCCTCAAATTTTGCTTTTTTTTAATGTGATATTTGCTTTAAGTCAACTTCAAACGATAAGGGTAATTTGTGGATGATAATTTATTTGCCTTTTTGTTTCTCATTAAATATACATCATAAATTTAAAAAAAAAATCTATTGGTTTACATCATTTTTAGCTCGGCTGTTTTCTATGGTGGCATATTTCTGCCGCGAGATACGAGATAGCTATCGCGATAATTTTAGAAAACTTTCACGATAATTCGAAATTTCTGAAAATTTTGTTTAGATAGTGAAAAGTTTTCTGAAAAAATATCACGATAAACTTTGTTATCTTGAAAATTTTATGTTGATTATTTCTCATTCGTGCACGAAGCTGACATCGAGGTAAAATTATCGCGATAGCTCTACCCGTTTCTAGATATCTATAAATAGAAAAATTACCATTTGGATGAACTCGGAGGTTTTTGACTGTATAGGAGACAAAGATGATCCGAAACCGTATATAATTATAGATACCGTGAATGTCAGTTGTGGGCACGAGCGTAAAAAAAACAACCTGATAACAGTTAGAAATATCGCGATATTTTTATCGTGAAACTTTTTGTTATCTAGATAATATTTCCAGGAAAGTTAGTTTTATCGCGATAGTTCTCTAAAACTATCATGATAGCTATCTCGTCGCAGAAATATGCCACCATAGTTTTCGAAGAAAAACTCGAGGTATTGTTATAGCCCTGGCGTCGTCTGCGTCGGCGTGCAAAAACGTTGATATTTTATATCATCTCTGTAGACTACTTACTAAAGATATTTACTTCGAACTTGAACTAGTTGTTTAATGAAAATACTCCAAGTACTTTGACTGCATGGTGCTAGGTTTGTTTGCAATGTTTGTTAAAATTGCCTTTGAAGAAATTAATAGTGGGTGAAAGGATAACTTGATTTGGCAGGGAATTCCACGGGTCAACAACCCGGATACTAAAAATGTTCTTTCTTAATTCTGTTTTGGCTGTTTTTCTTTAGTAATATTAGATTGTTCCCTCTTGTTCTGTTGCATGTAGCTAGTTGTAGGAGGTCTTTGTTGGAAGCGTTGTCAATTATATGAAGGATCTTATAAACTTGGATAATATCTGCTCGTTTTCTTCGGTATGAATCAAGAGTTGAAAGTCCCAGTTCCTTTAGTCTCTTGTTATAGGTTAAATGACTGGTATTAGGAATGATTTTTGTGGCTCTCCTTTGAATATTTTCAATGGCAATTTGATGCTTTTCCTTGTATGGAGACTAGACTGAGCTGGCGTATTCTAGACGGGGTCTGACCAAGGACTTGTATAAATGAAGAAAAAATAGTTTTGTCCACATATGTAAAGGATCATCTTATAATGCCCAGGTTCCTGTTTGCTGTCTTAATTTTAGAAGTGACATGTGAGTCGAAATTTAGGCCGTTATCGATTAGTATCCAAAGGCATTTTTCCTCATTAACATTTGTTATTAGTTTCCTTTCTATATCTCTTGATTTCATGAAGTAGTTGTAACTAGCACTATAATTTCAATGTGGATCCTCTTACATTTCTAAGAGTTCAAGTCGAGGTTCCAATTATGTGACCATTCACAGTAGCTGTCTGTGGTACGCTGCAACTTGCCACAGTTTACATCAGAGTTTAAAGTGGTGTACGTTTTGGTATCATCTGCAAATAGTTTGACAACGGTGTCTGCTACATCTGGTAAGTCGTTGATAAAGATGAGAAAGAGGTCAGTCCTAGAACACTGCCTTGCAGAACACAACTTACGTACTTTCAGACTATCTGAGTATTATTGATTACTATTTTATGGGTTCAATCTGTTAAAGAAAATTCAATCCATATGAGAGTTCAGCCTATTATGCCATAAGATTCCAATTTTTGAAGTAACTTAGAATGGGAAAGTGTACTGAAAGCCTTCCTGAAATCATAGAAGATAATGTCAACATCTGACCCATTGTCAAGGGCTGTGGTCCAGTCTTCCAGTGGTTTTAATAATTGCAGCTGACAGGATCTTCCTTTAACAAATCCAAATTGTGTGTTGGAAATAATTCATTTTTGATCATATGACTGACCATTTTTTTTATTAATTATCTTTTGCATTAAGTTAGAGCAAATCGGGCTTATGCTGATTGGTCTGTCATTACTTGGTAGGTGTTTATCTCCGGATTTAAATATGCGTTATAAATCCTTCTGCACAGCTCTGTGTGGACCTTGAATTAGTGGGTTCTTCTATTTATGGATGAAGACATCAAACACGTCTATAGTGATCGAAATAAGAGCAATTTTATTCTCTTTTGCAGTCTTTAGTCTAAGTATGGGAATTCTACCCCCTGAAATTACACATAAAAGACACTAAATAACAATATATGAAAATGTCCATTTCTATAGCTTGACAGTAAGTAATACCGAGAACAGTTAAAACAATATACATATGCCACATACACTACGCCTGGCTTTAACATGTTTTCAACAATATTATTACTATAATAACATCTCTCTATAAAGAAATAACTACTTATTGCAAAGTGTTTGTAATAAGCATATGAAACAAAGTCATATATATCGAACTACATGTATGATAAAAAATATTACAATTTCTACCAAATACACTCACCACTTTGAGGAATTAAGTGTTCCCAAAAGATTCCATACAGAAATGACCATTCCCTCTCTACTGTGCTGTCTGGTGAGCTGAAAGATTAATAAAAGATGTGCAAGGTAGAGAAAGGTAAGAGGATTGTTAAAAAGATAATTGCTTTACATGTTTAACTTTAATTAAGGTAAGGCTCTGGGTCAGACTAGGATGTAAACAAGAAAAAGGTAAACTGATCGAGAACTAAAAGGACTTCCAAGAACATCATTAAAAAGGTAAGGCTTGGCAATTAGATCTATGAAGAAAAGAACCCAGAAAGGCAACGTACAAGACATTGCTTTCTTTTCCCCAAGAAATCAAATCTCTAAGAAACTCATATATTCTTTACCAAGTAAACAGTTGGAACACTGAAGCGGGAATAAAAATATTTAAAAGTCATGTGACCAAAGTGGAGGGAAAATACTGGGACCAATGAACCGAAACACAGGTAAGGTATGGTAAGAACTGACCAAAGGGATTAGTCATCTGAAAATGACCCTAACACATATGGATGTCACAAGCTTTTCCATGCCTCTGAGATGGTAGAAATTCTGATACATTTATTGAATATTTTTGTAAGTGGTTTAATCAGGACTTTCCATCATTCAGTGATGAGCTTTGGATGGATTTTGTCAGGCATTGCAGATTTGTGTGGATTCAATTCCTTGATTGAGTTTGATACATCTTCCTCTGTGATGACGAAATTTTCTATATGATTTCCTGTTCAAGGTGGAAAGTATGGACTGCTAGTAGCTTGATCTGTCTTAAAAACATATGCAAAGTAATCGTTTAGCAAATCTGCTTTTTCTACGTCGTTGGTGACACTGTTTCTCAGTTCATCATGGAGTGTTACTATGCTGCATTTAGTCTTGCTGTTGTCTCTGACATATTTCCAAAAGAGTTTACTGTTTGTATTGATGTTTGCAGAGCTCTAGTTCTTGCTCATAACTGTATTTTGCCTTGCGAATCGCTGTTGTTGCTTCATTCCGTTTGAGTTACAGATCTCAAAATCTGAATATATTTTGCAGTAAAAATATATTGTCCAGGATTTTTTTCCCTCTATTAGTTTTCTTACTTGTGTCTGCGTTGATATAGGGATTTTGCTGTTGATTTTGCGGCTTTCTTTGTACACTGGTATATATTCCTCAATCAATGTTTAGATTCTATCGACAAAGAAGTCCTAAGGATCATTTATAGTCCCCATGTCGTACAGACTGTCCCAATTTATTTTAGTTAGTTCAAGATTGTCAGATGTAGTCACCTTTGAAATAATTCCTTCTGATGATGTTTGCTTTTTTACCCATTCTGTGTAACAATAGAAGTCGAAAAGTAAAAACAACATGGTCACTGTTCCCAAAACCAGGTAAATGGTTGAGATTGTCAGTCATATGCTCTTCGTTTGATAAAATAAGATCCAATAATGATTATGATGGTACATTACCTTCTCTATAACGGCTAGGTTTCAGTACATGTTGGTTTAAAAAGTTGGCTCTAACAAGTTCTTTAAAAAGAATTGCTGGGCGATTCTTACCGATACAAGTGTCATTCTTGAACAAGTTGCCATTTACAAGGTACAAGAGCTTTGCTTTTATGTAAATTAAGTGACCTATGGAAAGCAGAGAATCACTTATTCCTACACCATTATAACATTATGAATGAATCTATTAATAGATATTACTTGTAATTTGTAGCAAATCCCAGCTACATTAACCCTCACTAGACAGTGAACCTTGTCATAATCCTTCAGTCATTCATTATTTAGATCATTGTGTACAGTTAAACTGTTATGTCAAACTGTTATATTAGTCTTGAATATTAACCGTTTACCAAACAAACCCAAGTTTTAACGACACCGGGGAAGAACCCCTTCGAAAACATTGCGAGTAAAGGAGAAAATGCTGGTAACCATCATTTTCTCCTTGTCCCACAATGTTTCCTGCCCATTTGGAATCAGGTTTCAACAGTTCAGCCACATTTAATTTATGGTCTTCAAAAGCTTTGAATCTGGACGAGTGTAAATTATTTCGTTTTGTAAAGAGAGTTACATAGTTAACTACATCTTGTGCTACTGGATATATACTAATTGACTGCATGGTGTTTAACGCCGTTTTCAACATTATTTCAGTGATATTGCGGCGCCTAGAGCACCCATCCAGGCTTTCCTGGAGTTTCTTTTATCAGCACTACCGTGACTGAATGACCTTTGGGGGACATTGTGGATTAAGTTCAGACTTCACAGAGCGTGCAGTCTGATCTTGGATCTACACTGTCCAATAAGAGGATATATTTTCTTCAAAATGTAACTTTGAAATAGCAATATTCAGATGTTTACCATTGGCTTGGAAGTATTTAACAATTTTAGCACTTTAAGTGTAAAATTCAAACTGGATTATAGTTAACCAATAGCACGCATAGCCCCAGCAGCTCAGTCGGTAGCATACAGGACTTGAGAACAGGAGGTCGTTGGTTTCGATCCCAGACTCGGCAAATTTCTTCCGACGATTGATGATCTAGTCCTTGGGGCAGGATTTATTTCTCTCTCACGTTTCGACGATAGTTATGTGGGAATGCAGCCAGGGGCTTGGAAAGAATAATGTGCGGAGTACTGGTAAATGAAACTCCTGGAAAGCATGGATATGTGCACTGGTCACCGCTACATAACCGAAATAATGTTGAAAACAGGGTTAAACACCATACAAACAATCAATCAAATTCGCTAGTCTGTCAGTACATTCAGTACTTTGATTGATACATTGGATGTGTTTCAGACTGGGGACGAGCTGTGTTAGTTTGAGGTGAAGTGGCCCATTTGATTGATATATTATGTACCTTGTTGTAAATCTTTGTGAATAAAATAGGCATGTAGTCTAGAAATGACCATACTTAATTTCAGTTGTTGATTATAGTCTCAGATTACACCGTTTTAAGCTCACCTGAGCACAACGTGCTCAAGGGGAGCTTTTAGGATCACCTAGTGTCCGTCGTGCGTCGTCAACAAGTCTTTAAACATCATCTCCTCCTAAGCCACTAAGCCAATTTGGACCAAACTTGGCTGGAATGTTTCTTGGGAGGTCCTCTTTGAAAATTGTGCACAAAATTTGATTCCATCAAAAACTCTGGTTGCCACGGCAACGAAATGGAATTTTCTAAGAAATTCTTTAAAAATCTTCTCCACTGAAACCGCTGGTCAGATTTTGAAATAATTTCACAGAAATGTTCCTTGGGTGACTCTTTTCAAAAGTTGTTCGCGAAATTTTGATCCGTCGAAAAACATGGCCCTGTTGTGGTGGTGGTGGGGGCGGGGGCTCTTTGCACTCGTGCAATGTCAACAATTCTTTAAACATCATCTCCTCCTAAACCACTGGGCCAATTTGGACCAAACTTGGCTGGAATGTTTCTTGGGAGGTCCTCTTTAAAAGTTGTTCACAAAATTTGATTCAATCAAAAACTCTGGTTGCCACGGCAACGAAATGGAATTTTCTAAGAAATTCTTTAAAAATCTTCTCCTCTGAAACCGCTGGTCACATTTTGAAATAATTTCACAGAAATGTTCCTTGGGTGACTCTTTTCAAAAGTTGTTCGCGAAAGTTTGATCCGTCGAAATACATGGCCGGGGGCGGGGGGGTGGAGGGGCTCTTGTGCAGTGTCAACAATTCTTTAAACATCATCTCCTCCTAAACCACTGGGCCAAATTGGACCAAACTTGGCTGGAATGTTTTTAAAGAGGTTCTCTTTAAAAAATGTTCACACAATTTGATTCCATCAAAAACTCTGGTTGCCATGGCAACTAAATGGAATTTTCTAAGAAATTCTTTAAAAATCTTCTATTCTGAAACGGCTTGTCAGATTTTGAAATAATTTCTCAGAAATGTTCTTTGGGTGACCCATTTAAAAAATTGTTTGCGAAAGTTTGATCGGTCGAAAAACAATGGCCGTGGGTGGGGGGTGGGGGAGCTTTTTGCACTGTATGGACTTAAAGAAATTCTTTGAAATTCTTCTTCTCTTAAACCACTGAGGCAATTTCAACCAAACTTGGCTGGATTGATTCCTGCTGACTTTATTAGAATATAGTTAAATTTTGATTCATGAAAAAAACATTTTCCGTTGTCAACTTTTTACCTTGTGTACGCTCAAGAGGCCACATTTTCAGTCCAATGCTCTTGAAACTTGGTCAAAATGTTTGTCTTGATAAAATCTTGGACGAGTTTGAAATTGGGTCATTGTGTGCACTCTAGAGGCCATATTTTCAGTCAGATACTTGTGAAACTTGGTCAGAATGTTTGCCATGATGAAATCTCGGACGAGTTCGAAATTGGGCCATGCGGGGTCAAAAACTAGGTCACTAGCTCAGCTAGGTAGGGATGTTATTATTGTTGTTAGTCTGTCTATTGTTGTTAGTCTGTTAGGTCAAATCTTAGAAAAACATGGTGTGCGCTCTAGAGGCCACATTTTCAGTCAGACACTTGTGAAACTTGATCAGAATGTTTGTCTTGATAAAATCTCAAACGAGTTTGAAATTGGGTCATGTGGGGTCAAAAACTAGGTCACTAGGTCAAATCTTAGAAAAACATTTTGTGCGCTCTAGAGGCCACATTTTCAGTCAGATACTTGTGAACCTTGGTCAGAACGTTTGTCATGATAAATTCTCGGACAAGTTCGAAATTGGGTCATGTGGGGTCAAAAACTAGGTCAAATCTTCGAAAAACCTTGTGTGCGCTCTAGAGGCCACATTTTTTGCTCAATTGACTTGAAAATTGGTCAAAATGTTTGTCTTAATTAAATCTTGGATAAGTTTGAAATTTGGTCACCTGGGGTCATAAACTATGTCACTAGGTCAAATTAAAGAAATACCTTGTGGGCACTTTAGAGGCCACATTTTTTGCTCAATTGACTTGAAAATTTATCAGAATGTTTGCCTTAATTAAATCTCGGATGAGATTGAAATTGTGTCATCTGGGGTCATAAAGTAAGTCATTGAGTCAAATTAAAGAAATGATTTGTGGGCACTCTAGAGGCAACATTTTTTGTCTTGATGATATCTCGGATGAGTTCAAAATTGGGTCACATAGGGTCATAAACAATGTCACTGGGTCACATTGAAGAAATACCTTGTGGGCACTCTAGAGGCCACAATTCTAGCTAAATTGACCTGAAAATTGGTCTACAATTTTGACTTGATGATATCTCGGAATCAGTTAGAAATTGGGTCTCATAGGGTCATAAACTAGGTCACTGGGTCAAATTAAAGAAATGTATTGTGGGCACTACAGACAAGTCCATGTCAGGTTAGTCTGTAAAATGCTACCTATAAATGAGAAAATTACCGCTGCCAAGAGAACCGCAGTTTGGATTTGCTGTTCATGTAGGTAAAACTACAAGTCCTACTGCTGCAGCAGATTCTTGCAAATATTGTCATCACGCAGGCTGCCCAGCTTTTTCTTCTGAACATTTTGTCTCTCTCTCTCTCTCTCTCTCTTTTAAATCAGAAAAAAAAAAAAAAAAAAACTTTACATCTAATGAATGTTTCTCAGTTGAACTGGGCTTGTCATCATACAGTGCCTTGGACAGACTTCCTAGAATGAAACGGATAGCTACAAGCCGCGTGAATAAAATGCACGTCGATCGTGACTCCTGCACGTCGGTTATTATACATGTACTTGCTAGATGCATGCTGGATCAACGGGGAAGGTACTCTCAAATGCAACAATTTTCGACTAGATCTAATGAAGTTAGAATTTTATTATTAGATCTAGTTAATTTCATTATTTTTTTTTTTTTATTAAATTGCAAAATAATAACCGACCTAGGAATACATGAATAAATACAATAAAATGAAAGTAAAAGTCAAGTTTATCTAGGAAAAGAGCGGCATTTGTTTTACAGTCTCGGCAAGAAGGTATGACATGACGGAGCTTAAAACTGTCCGACAATCAGGCACAGATGCATTCTGCAAACCTCGGGTGATCCGGTGATCAAGTTCTTCGACTGTATCACGTAGCTTGATATGCACCTACACGGCATTATCTTCCGCTGGGTGGCATTTTTTCAAATACATTATCTATCTGATATGGGCATTCTGGGTACAGAATCGGACTACTTTTCATGGCGGCAATCAATGCAACAAATTTCAAAATAAAATATACGTTTACTCACTAAACCCTACCTTGTACGATTCATCCAGCCATGGTTAGCTACCATATACATGTAATCTATGCACCAGCCATTTATAAACATAGCCCGTATTAGCTTGGCAATAAGCCCCGGTATAAGCTCAGCTAGGTAGGGAGGTTATTATTGTTGTTAGTCTGTCGCACAGATCCCGGTTTTCTCCATGTCTATATTTAGAAACTGTCTATAGAGATTTGCAGTAAACAACTGATATTTCAAGAAAAATGTTTTCCCTGTTTGGAATCATTTTTTTTTTTTTTTTAAGAAATTTGTAGCGAAAAACTGGGTTGATTTTTTCCTCAGACGTATTATTTATTGCCATTTTCATTTTCCACCTGTACTTTTAAGCGGCAATTTACGCAATTGACTCTAAAATTTCTATCGACATCTTTCTAAGAAATTTCCATCGTCAAACACTTTGTGCATTCCATTTTTAGCGTGGTTTATCAGTTCCGTTTTTAGCGTGGTTTATCAATTCCATTGAGAGCTTTCATCGACGGATCGATAGATGTGAATAACTTTACCGTGGTTGTTCATGTCGTTGCTAAGCGATTTACATGGTCGCCGCCATATTTAAAATCCTGTGATTGGTAGTTCAAAATGGAAACCTTTATATAGACGAGGTCGTTGTCTGCGCGTGTCAATATTCTTCGAAGATTTGACCTGTCAGCTATGACGCATCACTATCATGTACATGATAAATATTAATACGCGGTGCGTAAATTGCCGTTTAAAAAGTGTAGTTATGTATTTGAAAAATGCCACCTTGCCGAAGATAATGCGGGCGAGGTTAGATGTAAAGCCTAAGCCATGTTTACTATGCTTTTATCGTGGTTTTAACAAGCCCGCCAGTATACTCATAAGATAATAATCAACGTGATGATTGTATCTATTACATGGTAGAAGTAGACACGTGTACACACGTATACGGAATCGGCCGAGTTATGACAAGAGGCACCAGAGACATGTTTTATACGATCCCTGGTGGCACTGATGGTGTCCCTACTGCACTTAGTCAAGAGTTAACGCCACTCGTCACAACTTGGCCGATTCCGTACCTACATCTAACCTCGTCCGTATAAAGAAGTTTTCCATTTTGAACTACCAATCACATGATCTTAAACATGGCGGTGCCCTGTAAATCGCTTAGCAACGACACGAACAACCACGGTGAAGTTCTTTTTTAAGAGGAGCCCTGCAATTTTAATAACGGTATAAAGCTACGTGATACAGCCGAGGGACTCTGGCAGCCTGTTATCGATCTTCGTGTATCGGACAGGAGATACAACGGGTACTAGTTTAAGGGACTTGATCACCAGTCTGGATTACCTGCCCCTAACACTACCACTCGTCACAACTTGGCCGATTTTGTATCTTTAGTCTGGTAACCGCCGTACTTCAATAGTACACGCACTCGTCACAAATCGACCGATTCCGTGCCTACATCTAACATCGTCCGTGTAAAGGAGACTTCCATTTTGAACTACCACTCTCTATTCGACATACCTGGGGTGATTCGGTGATCAAGTCCCTCGGCTGCATCACGTAGCTTGATATATGCACCTACACGGTAAATTTCTTCGCCGAAGCGCACCGTTTTATCGATATTGAAATTTTAAGGCTCCTCTTAAAAAAGAAAACATGAGTCACAACTTTTCTATCGATATCTTTCTAAGAAAATGTCTGTCGGCAAACAGTTTTGTTCAATTTTTAGCGTGGTTTATCAATTCCGTTGGGAGCTTTCATCGACAGATCGATAGATGTGAATATCTTCATCGTGGTTGTTCATGTCGTTGCTAAGCGATTTAAAGGGGCGCCGCCATGTCTAAAATCATGTAAAAGGTAGTTCAAAATGAAAGCCCCCTTTATACGGGCGAGGTTAGATGTAGATACGGAATCGGCCTAGTTGTGTCGAGTGCGTGTACTATGGAAATACGGCGGGTCACTCGTCACAGCTCGGCCGATTCCGTACCTACATCTAACCTCGTCCGTATAAAGGAGGTTTCCATTTTGAACTACCAATCACATGATCTTAAACATGGCGGCGCCTTGTAGATCGCTTAGCAACGACATGAACAACCACGATGAAGTTATTCACTTCTATCGATCTGTCGATGAAAGCTCCCAAAGGAATTGATAAACTACGCTAAAAACTGAATGCACAAACTGTTTGCCGACTGAAATATTCTAAGAAAGATAACGATAGAAAATTTACCCACGTTTTCTTTTTTACGAGCAAATTTACAATTTTAATAACGGTAAAGCGGTGTACTTCCGGAGATGTGCGAAGTGTACCGTGTAGGTGCATATCAAGCTACGTGATACAGCCGAGGGATTTGATCACCAGATCACCCGAGGTATGCCGAATGACGGCCGGTACCAGATTTAAAAAAAATATATATCGATAACAGGCTTAGTACCAGACTACTTGATCACCGGATCACCCGAATTTGTCAAATGAGCTAACGTGGTATGGGTAGTTTGCAGTTCATAGGGACCCCCTGAATTTTGAAATATCTTGAAAATTGCTTCACCTATTGTATTGAACATTTTGCACAGTTAATAATGTCACCATTACCAACTCTGGGTGAAATTTTCAGAATTTTTGATGACTTATTTTGACTCTTTTGCCATTAAACGCAATGTAAACATGCATGAACAAAACACCAGAAAAATGGTGGGAGGAGAGAAGACTATTCCGAGTAAAGGGTTTGCCTGTTTGCGAAAACAACTCTCGTGCAAGTACAGTACTTGTGGCCGTCTATTGTTTGAATAGTCTGGTACCCCGCCGTACTTCAAAAGTACCCTATATATCTGGTAGGGGCAGGTAAGCCAGACTATAGTTTGAACAGCAAAAACCCCAACTTTTGGGGCCCTTATCTCTTTTTTTTTTTTAAATACATGTTTTGTTGAAATGATTCAAAGTCGGAAACTTGCACGGCAAAGATCTACACAATACTTTGGGCCTGGTTTATGGAACTTAATCATTCATACAATTCACCTTTTTTTCATCATTGTATACCATGCAGCACAAGTTGGCTTCTTTAAAAAAAAAAAAAAAGAAAAAGCCAGGAGAGGTCAGCATCAATGCTTTCATATAGTTTATTTGCTTTAAATTTCAATGTATTTCACAACATGTAAACAAACAAGTAAGGCATTATATATGATTGCTGCTGTATGGAAACCTTTTTGCCGTAGAAAGTTAAGCTTCAGAACAAAAAATAACACTACTGGAATTGGCAACACTAGTTTCTACGCTCTGTCCTTGCCATTATCTGCTTCTTTTTATCACTTGTGCATTTATCTGCTTCTTTCAGTGGAAATACTGCATGTATTTTCGAGAACATTGTGGTGTTTGGCAGTCTGCTTTACACTGCCAATGTATTGACATCTAACTGTATTTTCCACTACAGCCGGGCACCCAAGCCGACTTTGGTCTGGTATAAGCACGGTCTCAGCTTGAACCGTCGCTCGGTTGAACAGAACTACATGTATATAGGTATCGTCTAGCTTCGAGTTGAACTCACTGAGTCTTTCTGCCTTTCTTTCTGTCTTTCCATCCGTCTGTCTGCCTCTCTTTCTAATTATTCCCTCCCCATAATGTAAGGTTTAATTAGTTCAATCTGTATTGTTGTTTTCTTATGTTTTTAAGAAAGCTGCAATTGGGAAATAAAGTATATTATTTGTAATAAAGCTTGCTTAGTGTATTCATCCAAAAGTTCAGTTTAAACATACATGTATTTATTTTTCCTCAAGTTTACATGGAAACGGGGTTGGGTCACAAGTTATAACAACTTAGAAATCGACCCTCCCCCTACAATGTAAATTTACAAGTGTTCACACAACTAATTACAATGCACGCGAGAGAGAGAGAGAGAAAGAGAGAGGAACAGACAGACAGACAGGCAGACAGAGAGAGAGACAGAGAGAGAGAGAGGATTGGTCCATTTACTCCTGCATAATAGAAAAGAAACATCAGGTCGTTCCAAAATATATCAAGTAAATCTGCCAGTTTGTTGAATATACTCCTGGACTGATACAAATAATTCCAAATTTTCTCGTTCTGTTAAGGATGGTTTACCAAAAGGTAGATCATTTACGTTGAATGGATTAAGATGCTGAATAGAATTGAAAAAGTGTAGTCTCTGTCTAACAAAAAGATTGCATCTGAAAAAATAGTGTTCAGCATCTTCAGGTTCTACCAAGCACATGCAGAGCTGACTATTACGAAGGTAGTTATGAAACAAATCACAATTTAGTCCACTATATTTATTCCTAATCCGGGCATGCAAAACTGATAAAAAACGATTGCCTTCAAGGTAATAGGCGGGAACAGCGGGTAATTACCTTTTTAAAAGTTGAAAACGAATTAACATTCTTCAGGCTATCATTTAAATTATTCCAAATGTATATTGAAGAAGGGATACAGGATTTTTGAGAGATTGCAGTGCGAGTAGATATGTTTCTTAGATCTTGATTGTTTCTAAGGGCGTACTGCGTAGTGTCCGCAATAAGTGGTGGAATTAAGTCTAAAATGTATTGGGGAACCATCTGATGGGTGGCTTTATACATAAAATACATTTTTTGGGTTTCCCGCCTGTCTTTCAAAGATTGCCACCCACATTCTAAGAACAAGTTTTCTAAGGAAACAGAACGGGTAAGACCAGTTACAATTCTGGCAGCTTCATTTTGAATTTTTTGTAGAGAATTTGCACATGAGTCAGAACAACCGTCCAAAACAATAGACGCATACTGTAGTAATGGTGCTACATAAGATAGGTAAATTTGATTTAATGATTTTCTGTTCAGTGTAAATTTCAGGTTTCTCATAATTCCAATTACTTTAGACGAAGATTTTAAAATATTATCAATGTGTGCGTTCCATTGGCCATTTTGGCTAAAAGTTATCCCTAAGTGCCTATGATTTTCAACAAAGATAACATCAGTGTTTTGGAATTTCAGCTTAGGTAGTTCGTCTACTGTTTTCAAAGAAAAGAGGATAGCTTCGGTCTTTTGTGGATTAAACGTTACGAGCCACTGTTTTGCCCATGAAGATATTAGATTAAGGTCATGGTTTATTATACCTTCAATATCACGAATGGATGATGCTGAATAATAGAAGAAGCTATCATCTGCAAATAGTCTGGTTAAACTTAATAAGGAGTCAGTAATGTCATTAACATAAATCAGAAAAAGCAGCGGACCTAGGACCGAGCCCTGGAGTACACCAGCTGTTATCTGTTTGGAAGACGAAGTGGCAGATTGTAAAACAACTTTTTGACTCCTGTTTGAGAGATAGTTTGAAAGCCATTCGAGAAGAATCCCTTCGATACCGTTTTGTTTGAGTTTAAAAAGAAGACCTTTGTGCCATACTCGATCAAAGGCATTAGAAATGTCACCGAAGACCATGCATGAAAATTGTTTGCTATCGAACGATTGACATATGTGGTGGTAGATATCAACAAGTTGGAAAGTTGTTGAATGTACTGGCAAGAATCCAGATTGATATTTATACAACAGATTGTTTTCAAGGAAGAAGTTATACATGTGCTTAAAGATTATCCTTTCTAATGATTTTCCGCAACAGCTTAAAAGAGAAACAGGTCTATAATTAGTAACTGATGATTTATCCCCTTTTTTGTAGATAGGAATTACATTAGCCATTTTCCATAAATTAGGAAAAACACCTTCAGATAGTGATCGATTAAATAGTATTGCTAGGGTTTTAGACACTTGGTCTGCTACACCTATAAACATTCTATGATTGATAGAGTCCGGCCTACTTGCCTTATTTGGGTTAAGGCATCGAATGAGGTCTTCAATTTCAGATTCTAGAACAGTAAATTGAGAGAGATTATTATTAGTTTGTTTTTTTTGTAAAAAGAGGTAGAGAGGCGAGTTCTTCATTTACAGATGATATAGAGGCGAAAAAGTTATTCAAGCACTCGGCTTTTTCCAGGTGAGATATGGATGCTGAGGTCTCACCGTTTGGAGACATACTAATTAAAGGCGGAATGTTCGATGAGCAATCATTGTTTTTAACAAATTAGCGGATAAGACGCCAAAAACCCTTTTTGTCGTTCCTTTGTAGATCACATAGAGTGAGCTCAAGTGAATTAAAGAAATTTTGTTTTGCATGTTTTTTCATGTTATTAATTTTATTTCTGATTATTTTGTACTTACATAATATAGACAATTTTCCTGTTTTAAATGCTAACTGTTTCAGACGATCCCTTTTCCTACATAACGTTCGTAGTTTGCCATTGAACCATGGTTTATCGTCAGGGCGAATGGTAACTTTTTTCGAAGGGATACAAGCATCAACAAATGTGAGAAACTGTTTGGTAAAGAAGTCACATGCTTCGTCTACAGTACCATTGTAGAGTACATCCCAGTTAAAAGACGAAATGCTAGTACGTAAAAGATCAAAATTTGCTACACTGTATTGATAGACTTTTCTTTCATATATTGGTTTTGGATCGTATGGGAATGCGAGAGTTATATATGTAGCACTATGATCAGTCACCTCAGGTGGATTCGGTAGTATCCAAGAATCTAAGTATTGCATATCAATAGGTACTAGTATAGGATCAAGTAGAGCATTCAATCTAGTTGGTTCAGATATCACATTCTGTAGTGAATTAATGATACGAATATCTTTTAGTTTCCTAAGATTAGGGTTGAGCAAGTCTTCATTTAAATCACCTAGAATGACAATGTTATGAGTAATTTCATAAGCCTTTTCAATATTTTTGTTGAAATTTTCAAAAAAAAAAATGGAATCGGAAGTTTTTGGACTGTAGAAGGTGCCAATCAAAAGTTTACTTCGTTTAAGTATAATGGATATCTAAATGCTTTCTTCACAAAACGTTTCCAACTCGAAAACTCGTTGATGTAATAAGCTGCTTGATAAGTACACAGAGATGCCTCCACTATGATTTGTCCTATCGTTTCTGTACAGTTTATCCAGTGAATTAGACAAATGCAAAAATTCATCAGGGACAGCCATATCCAGGAGTGTTTCAGTAAAACATAATATATCATAATCTAAATAGCTGTCCCTGATGTATTCCAGCTTCTCTCAAAAACTCCTGATGTTGCAATGCATTATAGATAAACTTGTATAGTTTAGATTATTTACTGGTCCGGGATATCGCTCAATGTCACCATGACTAAGTAGCAATAACAACATTAACAGATAGAAAAATACGTTACTAAACCTGTCTATTATTATGCTGATACAGCCCAGGAGTATCTTCAGCAGTGACAACATAATTGAAAAGTGGCCAGTACTAATTTCCACTTTAGTAGTTTTCTTATACGAAAAACACCGACAGTTAAAAACACCAATAGAGAATCCCCACAGTATTATATCATTACCCATTTGGCAACAACAAAAACAAATAAACAAAACATTGAGATTCCCATTGGTTCAATAACTTGGTGTCGGATTGCGTTCTTGACATAGAGAGTATGGATATTCTGAACATGAAGAAAAAGAAGAAGAAGAATATTTGAGGTATAACCATTTTGTGAATATGTACATGTATAAAAGTTCACAAAATATTTAGTCAGAATAACACGTTAAGGAACACTTTAGTCATAATTGGAAAATGGATGAATTAGATGAAGAGTAAAGAAAATGATATTTACAAATGCTTGTCTAATAACTAGTGATGATAATGAAAGAATCATCAGTTTGGGCACATTTCTAAGTCGAGGTAATCGGGTGAGATATATAACGATGAATCAAAGTGGATTTGCACAAATTTAGTTCATGGTGAGTGGCAAGGTGTAGATATGACTAAGAGGCTGGTAGTGATATTGAGCCGAAAACTGACAAGGGTATTTGGAAGGAGCAGGAAAGTGGATAGACGTTCATGACGTCAACACTCGGAAATACAAGCTGTAAGAAACTGACGGCCAAAATCAAATGTAGACAGTCCTAAAAAGTATAAAACAGTTCGGATAAATCAGACATTTATACACTTTGTACACACATACCGACATGTGTTTGATCTGCACAAAGTGGGAATCGGAACAGTTCCAGAATTGTACCGATTTCCACCCTGCGCAGAAAGAGCTCATATATCGAGCAGACAATTCTTATTTCAAATTAAATTTTACCATGTACTTATAGCCATACCACAAAACGTCGATGACAGTTATATCATGCTAGAACATATTTTCTTTAGATTAAATAACAAAGATGAGAGAAAGAGAGAGAGAGAGAAATGAGAATCAGGTCAGATAAGAGGCAAGAGACATATCTGACAATAGCACATATATCTTATGTATAAATAATACTACAAGAAAGACAAATTCAGTAAAAACAAATTCGGTATCATGCTAGAACATATTTTCTTGAGATTTAATAACAAAGATGAGAGAAAGAGAGAAAAGAAAAAAAAAAAAAATGAGAATCAGGTCAGATAAGAGGCAAGAGACATATCTGACAATAGCACATATATCATGTGTATAAATAATACTACAAGAAAGACAAATTCAGTAAAAACAAAATCGGTAAAGCCTCGTCAGTTTGATTGTCAGCAGTTCGTAGCCATAGGATAGCCCTCAGACGCCCCCTGGCTCGAACAGTAAAAAAAAAAATACTAACGAATGACAAAATTGAATGACAAAATTAAGACTCTTCATAAAGCAATCGTACAGATTTTAATTTCAGTAAGTAATGGAAAAAGACCTCGAGTACAACTTGAAACAGGGAACAAGGAACAGGGAACAGGGAGGGTGTTATATATGTGGGTATTAATGGAAACAACACTTATTAAGCTAAACATAATATTTAATACTAACAAAGATTAACATACAAGACAGAGGATATATAGTAATAAGATACTCTAGCTAAGAGGCGTGGCTAAAGCTGGTAAGGTATACATTCACTGATGTACATATAGTATTGTATTATAAGTCAACAAACACAACACTCTCCCCCTTCAAATGTAAAGTCATCAAAATTCAAATGAAAAATTTTATTTCAAAATTTGAACTGAAAACCATCACATTTGAAAACTATGCAAATACTGCTTAAACAACAGAAATTCATGAATGAATTTTTTTTTTGTCATGTTCATTAGGATCTACAAAAACAATGTTTCATTCAATTAACATTAACAATTTCTTTATCTGCTGTAACAGTACAAATCAACCAACAAATATTTGTCTAAGTGATAAACTACAGATTTAACCTATCTGGAGCTTTTCTTACGCTCGTGGGATATCTTTTATCACCACTACTTGGTATGTCCACCTGTTTATCATAATTAATAATTATGGGCGTGCTGTCCTTTTCATGAGTTTTCCCAGATAATGGCGGTGCATTATTGCCATTTGATGGTTGATTATCACTTTCTGGAATTTGTTCACTTGACGTGAGTGGTGTAGGTAAAAGATTATCAGTGTGAGAAGACTGCCTTGGAATTTCATAAAACTCGGACCCTCTTAATTGGTCTATGTGTCGTCTCAAAATTATCCCATTACCTACATCAACTTTATACATGACTTGTCCTTCACGAGATACAATAGAACCTGGTAACCATTTACCCTTTGCTCTGTAATCCCTTGCTAATACATTATCCCCTATTTCAAACTCGCGTAGCTTTCTGTCATCATTTAAAGCTAATTTCATTTGCGAATTTGACACAACTTGTTTCGTATCAGGTTTAAGCAAATCTAACCTTGTCCTGAGATTTCTACCAAGAAACAATTTTGAAGGAGATTCCCCTGTAATAGCGTGAGGCGTATTACGGTACCTTATCAAAAATGTATTAACTTTCAAATTTAAGTCATTTGAGGACATAGTCATAGCTCGCATGCTAGACTTAAATGTGCCAATGAATTTTTCTGCTAAACCATTTGTGCTTGGTTTGAAAGGTGCGGATCTTAAATGTAAGATTCCATTATCTTTCATGAATTTTTGAAAAACATCGCTAGTAAATTGGACTCCATTGTCTGAGACCAACTGTTTTGGCAATCCATTCCTAGCAAAAATAGTTCTCAATTCTGCAATTGTTCTCTCGGCTGTAGTTGAATTCATTATAACAACTTCGGGCCATTTTGAATGCGCGTCAACCACGACGAAAAACATTTTGTTCAAAAACGGACCTTCAAAGTCGACATAATACGTTCCCATGGAGAACTTGGCCATTCCCATGGATGTAAATT
Organism: Tridacna gigas; assembly: GCA_945859785.2. Taxonomy (NCBI): domain Eukaryota; kingdom Metazoa; phylum Mollusca; class Bivalvia; order Cardiida; family Cardiidae; genus Tridacna; species Tridacna gigas. The sequence goes on along the minus strand of OX244031.2, from coordinate 12,460,231 downwards.
ACATGATTGGGGCTCTTTTTGTTGCATTTGGCAACCTGAGCATTGCTTGACCAAATTTTCAATATCTTTGTCAATTCCAGGCCACCATACGTAACTCCTTGCAAGTAACTTCATTTTAACAATTCCAGGGTGACTTGCATGCAACAAATCTAAAACTTGCCTTCGTAGTTTAACTGGTATAACTACACGGATCCCCCGCATTAGACATCCTCTATGTATTGATAATTTATTTCTGCGATTGTAAAACGCTTTCAACATTGGATTTTCTACGGGAGACATCCATCCATTTTGGTCATTTTCAAGCATACGTGACAAAATGCTTTCACGCTGCGTTTCCCTTCTAAATTCAGCGTTTGTGATGGGGAGTTGCTCTATTTGTGATGTATAAAAAAAACATCATCATCATCATCATCATCTTCATGTTTTGAGATTGTAGAGGCAATTTTGATAACCCATCAGCATTTCCATGCTGTTTTGTACTTTTGTATTCAATATCGTACTGAAAACCTGACAAAAATAATGCATACCTTTGGACACGCGCAGCTGTCGTAGCTGGAATGCTTTTATTTGGATTGAAGATAGATAACAGAGGCTGACAATCTGTTACAAGAGTAAACTTTCTACCGTACAGATATGGGTAAAACTTCTTTACTCCCCAGTAAATTGCAAGTGACTCACGGTCTATTTGAGCATACCGTTGCTCCGTTTGAGTCAACGATCTTGAAGCATATGCGATTGGTTTTTCTACACCATTCTGCATGACATGTGACAAAATAGCAGACACACCATACGGACTTGCATCAGTTGCTAGCTTAACAGGCAGTCTTGGGTTGTAATGAGTCAGTACTGGTTCAGATGTAATCAACATTTTTGACTTTTGAAATGCTGTTTCACACTTTTCCGACCATTCAAATTTCTTATTTTTCTCAAGAAGCTCATTCAAAGGTTTGACAACAGTTGAAAGGTTGTTCAAAAATCTATGATAATAGTTTAGAAGACCTAGATATGCACGAAGTGTTGTGACATTGTGCGGTCTTGGGCTATTCAGTACAGCATCGACTTTTTCTTTGCTTTTCCACAACCCATGCTTATCAATTTCATGACCACAGTAAGTTATACGGTCTTGAAAAAATGAGCATTTATCTCTATTCAGTTTCAAATTATACTGAGCTAGTCTTGACAAAACCATTTCTAAGTTTTTCAAATGTTTGTCGTCAGTCTCACCTGTGATTACCATATCATCAAGAATACAATGAACACCATTAATTCCTTGTAATATTTGTTCAATAGTTCTTTGCCAAATTGCTGGCGGTGTTGATACACCATACACAAGTCTATCCATACAATATAATCCCTTATGTGTGTTGATAGTGAGCACTTTTTTACTTGCCTCATCCATTTCTAAATGTAGGTATGCTTGTCGTAAATCCAATTTGGTAAATTTTTGACCTGGCGAAAGGTTAGCGAAGACATCCTCCACCCGTGGTAATGGATATTTGTCCACTTCTAAAGCCTGGTTTACCGTTACCTTGAAGTCTCCACAAATTCGGATTTGTCCATTTGGTTTTACGACGGGTACGATCGGTGTTGCCCAGTCGCTGGTGTTAACCCTTGAAATTATTCCTTGTTTCTCAAGGTTTTCCAACTCTTGCTCTATTTTGGGTTTGAGAGCATAAGGCACTGGTCTTGCCTTCAGAAATTTGGGTTTGGCGTTTTCCTTTAATGTAAGTGAAGCCTTGACACCCTTCACTTTGCCAATTCCGTCACTAAAAATTGAACCATATTTCGACAGAATGTTCTTGAGTTTATCATTCGTACTTACAGTTTTGACGTACAGAATGTTATTCCAGTCAAGTTGGATTTCCGATAACCAGTCACGTCCTAACAATGTTGACCCATTTCCTTTGACAACATGTAAACAAAGATTTTTCTCTTGACCCTTGTATTTCACATGAACTGTTTTAAATCCAACCTGTTCAATTGTTTCATTTGAATACGTCTTTAGCACGGATTTCGGGGTTTCTAGCTTTGTCTTCCCAAAATGTCGTACAAAATCTCTATAACTTATCAGACTTACAGAAGATCCAGTGTCAACTTCCATTACTATTGGTTTTCCGCATATGTCCATTGTCACAGTGATTTTGGACTTACTCGTATTCAAAGAATGTACAGAAAGAATGTCACTACCGCTGCTTTCTTCCATACAGTTGACAGCTTTACATATCGTAGCAATATGTCCTTTTCTATTGCATTTGTAACATATGGCATTCTTCAATCTGCACTTCTGCGATTTGTGGTTATTTTTTCCACAGTGTTCACAGCTTGATTTGTTTGAAATCTGTCGATCTTGTTGAAATTTTCTTTTTGTCTTTTCTTGTTTTTTCCTTTTTGAAACTTTTTCGACGGTACCCAAATTGGCAGTATTACTCAATTCTGCGGCATCTTTAACAGCAGTTTCCATGGCGGTTGCAATCTCTATAGCCTTTTTCAGGGAAAGATCCTTGGTGGATAGCAGTTTCTTTTGGATGTTTGTGTCCTTTAAGCCGCAAACAAACCTATCCCTCATTGCATCCTCTAAGTACCCCCCGAATTCACAATGTTCGGACATTTTTCGTAATGTTGCTATAAAGTCATTGACGGATTCACTTTGCAACTGGTTTCTTTTGTGGAACCTGAACCTTTCTGCAATAAGTAATGGTTTTGGAGACAAATGTTGACTTAATATTGTACACAGTTCATCAAAAGATTTTTCCGCTGGTTTTTCTGGAAAAGTTAAATTTCTAAGTAGTGCGTACGCTTTATCGCCTAACAGTGTTAACAAAGCAGCAACTTTCTTCTCATTTCTGATATTATTTACTGCGAGGTATTGTTCAAGTCTTTCTTGGTACACTGTCCAGTTGTCCTTATCAATGTCAAACGGATTTATAGCTCCTAACAAAGCCATATGTTCAGATCACAAAATATCACAGTTCAAAGTCACTTAATTATCTTATCATAGAATCCCCAAACTCGTCGCCAATTTGTTATATATGTGGGTATTAATGGTAACAACACTTATACAAAGATTAACATACAAGACAGAGGATATATAGTAATAAGATACTCTAGCTAAGAGGCGTGGCTAAAGCTGGTAAGGTATACATTCACTGATGTACATATAGTATTGTATTATAAGTCAACAAACACAACAGAGGGAAAAGGAGAAATTGCTCGTAATGAGCAATTCCTTCATTCCCCTCAATGTGTTCTAAAAAGACAGGTAGTTCGCATCGCTCGTACTACGGATTTAATGTTGGATAAGTATCGGCCCCTTTTACAATTAACTGTCGAGACACCACCGTATTTATACATTTACGTATCTGGTACAAACTACCAGTCTAGGTACAAACATATATACAGCTTTGGGTACTTCTTGTGTTCACAAAGTTCATGTACATATCTATTGAACATCAGATGAAAAATATATAGTACAATAAGTCCACAACAAGGGTAATTGTAAATGTTGTAATTGGAGTAAATGAAAGATTTTACTGTGAAAGGAGGTTGTCTTTCGTTGGGTAGAAAACACTGTTGGAAAAAGAGTAAAAAAAAAAAAACCGCTGGTTACCAGCATTTCTTCTCCTCCCGCAGCGATGTCATAAAAAGTCCTCTTCCTAATGGGCGTTAAAACATGTGATTGTTTGGTAAAAGGTTAAGTGAAATTTTATACATATACATCAGAGCAAGTGAATTCTTGAAGAATTGGCCCCTGCTCACACAGTTGCATAAACATCAACTTAAATTAACTTATTTCGTTTTTTATTTAAGGCAGCAAATGCTCGCCTTGAACGTATAGCCAAAGCAGTCATTGCTCACTACGTGCAATGGCTCCCTCTCTAAAAGCGTTGGTTAGACATAGAAATTTTCGAGTAAAAACGCATTTGATCATAAATTCTAAAAATGGTGATCCCAAAGCTTTAACTCCCTTTTTTTAATTTGGCAGCGTAATTTACCAAAAAAGTAAATAAAGGACTAGCAGTGGAAAGAATATCATTGTTTTGAGATAGTCATTGCTCGAAATGAGCAACGGCTTACTCTTCAACAATGATCCATTAGCATGTATTCACAGAAAAAAAAAAAACGTGTGGTTTACATACTCAGCTTAAAAAGTACGCTGAAAACATTTTTGTAAAAGTAGTAAGTACCCGCATTGATAAGCAATTATATTGAAATGCTCGTATTCATGGCTCGATTCCAGCTAAGTTAACAGTAAACAAGCAATATGTATGAGAGACACATTCATATATAAGGAAAAAAAAAAATTGTAATAAAGCTGGCCATTGTTCGCTTTAACTTTTTCTTAACCATTGACGACAGTAGGAAGTATATTGGACAAAGCAGATCAAGATCAGACCGCACATACAGTGCAGTCCGACCTATGATCCACAATGCCTATTCTTAAGTCTACATTAATACTGAGCTGTTTCTTCATTTCACCAATTTTCTCAATAGCCATTAAAAACAGAAATACTATTTTACCAGAAATGAAAGAGTTAGGGGAATTGAGGAGATAAAGGCAGCCGCTGTTCGCGATGGGCACTGTTTCCATCCAAAAGAACCCTCCTGTCGTCTGCCAGTCCGTCTATTAGGCACATGTAAACAGTTCTTTTCGAACTGGCCATGGTCAAAATTAGAAATAATGGAGAAAGGTAGGTTTTCAACGCAATTTTGATAAGAAGAGCAGTTATTACACCCACGAATTGTGTAAGATTATTGAAAAGAAGCATTCAGTTTGTCTTTGAAACAGGAGGTCATGACCTTTCCTTCTTTGTTCCATTAGTTTTGCCCCCAAATGTGAAAATGAGGGGTCATGGATTTAGTAGCTAGCTTTAGCCGTAAAAACAATGGTGGGCTAAGGCAATGAGGGATGCATGTAGTATAACAGGGGTCAAGAACAGTAACTCTTAAAGGGGCAGTGTAGTCTGCAATCAGAATGGCAAGGGTTATTTCCCATATCATAACAACATGGTAACATGCTATTCTTTTTATTTTATCCTCAAGTTATGTATTGTTTTGAGTTTCAATTTAGATTAGCATTTTCAGGCTAGTCTCCTGGGTTAGCATTTTGTGAATTTTGGAATAAAGGCTAAAATGGCTTATTTTGTCAATTTTTTCCAACCATGCCAGATGCCTGTATCGGTCAGTAATTTCACTATTTCACAAGTTTACCATGATTTGTTGATGAAATCTAAAGAATTGGGGTTATGCTGTTGCATTTAAGTGCTCTTTATCATACCAGGCTGATTCTGCGGACCTTATGTTGAAGAAGCTGTGTTTGGCGTGTTGACCGTCGACAAGAGTTCAGCCGAGAACTGAATTCTGGTGCCTTAGTGCGGATAAACCTACATCCGGTTACACTAGAGTGGACTCCCTTGGGAGCACTCTTAACGATTGGTTGCTTGAATGAATTAGCTGCTTGTGTCAGAAAAACACGACTTGAACTTTGATAGCCACACATAGTAAAGTGTTAGATGCAACAGTTTATCACAGTATTGTACAATAATACAGGCTGGTTCTTCTTTTTATTGTAGCAAATCTGCGGTGAAATCAAGTACAGCTGTACAAGGGCCACACTATCTCCATGTACTTCAATTGTTACTTTCGTTTTTGGTGTAGCCTACCATCGAATTGGCGGTACCCTCAAATCGGGGGTATTTGAAAGTATGGCAGCGACGACTAATAGGATATCTTCGGAACGTCCCCACAATAGTGAGTAGCATAGTTTGGATGTTTATTTTGCGTATGAGCTTGTCAGCTCTGTCAGTGTCGGGAAATGTCAAGAAGCATCACAAGCCCAAATATTCCATTTTCATGTTGTTTTTGTCATAAAAATGGAATATGTAAAATATAATTCGATCAAAACATATTATACTAGAGTATATTTTGATCCAAAATAGGTATTAATCCACCTGCCGACTCAGCGTCACGAAATACGGCGGATAACTGTAGGAGCGTCAAGAGGTGTGTAGTCAATTACTACATAGAGAATCATGAAATATAGGGGATAAATGTAGGGGCGTCGGGGAATAAAACAATTACAAAAAATGAGTATAATAATGAATTTTCACATTGTAAATCAGTGTTCTCGGAAACGCCAATACTGTCGTCTGAGACGACAACTTTTTCCGGCGGACGACAAAAAATCCCAAAAAAGGATTCCACCGGACGACAAGTTTTTTCAGGGCACGCGTCCCTAATCAGCCCCTAATCAGCTGCTCAGCTTGATTTGTTCATCAAGTGATTGTTTACGATATGTTTAACGCGGCGAAAAATCCGATACATAGGTAATCTCTTAAGTCGGGTTGTCGAAGGGGTAGGCGTGGCCTTCTGGGAGACTAACAACCAATCGGAATGCATTATTCTCTATAACTCGCCCAGTACCCATTAAACTGTGGATGAGAAATAGCTAATACCCTAACTGCTAGTGGTGAAACGGTTTACCGATTAACCGATTAACCGCGGTCTATTCAAAGAAAAAACCGAAACCGGTTTGAATTTTACCGTATCGGTATTTCTGCAATATGTCAACTTCTCTTAATTGCATCAGAAAGTCTGGTTTTCCCAAAAATTCTGTCAGAAATCGATCGTTTTTCAACTTACAGTTCTAAAGATTTCCGAAAGCGAAAGTTGTTTATTTTTTTCCACAGGCGGTGTCACCGGTGTTTAGGTAAAACTATGACCACATAAAATTCACGACACGAACTCCAAATAAACGTCGAGCTTTAATGCTTTTGGATCAATGGAGTTTGTATGTTATTCATTTCTTATAACTTTGCTCACACTTATTTTTGCGTTTTCCAGTAGTTAAGCGGCAAAGTATTAGTGTTAGTGCAGTAAGCAACTGAGTAAGTTAGTGCATCGCACTGTCTACTCTGTTGAGCCATGTCCCGAAGTTCGGTATAGTAGCGCTGGTTTTTATATAAACAAGTACGCTCTTGAAGAAAAAAAAATGGCAGACGAAAATCGTCGAGATAGTGAGTGTTAAAGACTAGTCAATTTCAGTTTGTTTTTATTTGTTCATGCGAAACAATTGCTTTTTAGTTCATTATCTTGAAAGAATGGAAGAGTTCCAAGCACATGTACTAGTTTTCTTTATCACCTTTTGAGCATATGCTACCCTAATAGTGACTACAAGTGGTCAGATATGCTAAATGCCAGCATATACAGCATATTGCAATACGTATTGCAATACGGGTCAGCCGTATTGCAATATATTGCAATACGCTTTTTACCGTATTGTTTCACCCCTACTAACTGCCCAGCATGTTGTTTGACATTTTTGCAAATTATGCATCGATCAATGGATTACATAACAGGATATTTCTTTTTAAAGGTGAATGATAGAAATTTATTACATCGAGTGCACATGACCGGTAATATATTTACGGGTGGCCCCGCTATCATATTACCGTATGATGTTCACGAGATTACCGGTTACTCTTTACCACACACACTATCCCGACTTTTAAGGACCCTGAGAATGAAACCTTTTGAAAACATTGTAGGAAAACGTGGTAAACAGAATTTTCTCCTTTTCCCACAATGTTTTCTATCCTTCCTAAAACAATTTTCGCTTTTTAAATGGCATTCATTTTGTCGTCTGCAAGTGCTTTCAACCTAGATCAGTCTAAAAACTTGTCTGGTAAAGGGTTAAAGAAATTTCGATCTCTTACAGAAAAAAAAAAAAATCTATTTAACGCTTCTTAATATTCCCTTTTTTGTTGGAGTTTGCGAATTACTGGGGAGTTCTCAGTGTTTATCAGTTGGTAAATACACTGGTCCAAACGGTGAAATTATCCAACCATAATCCACCATTATATAATGATAAACTACCGAAAAGCATGAATTAAAGACAAATTTACACGGATAATGGATCAATGCCCGATTAAAGAAAACACCTAATTAAGAAAAATGTTCTACGAAAATTTAGCCTCCATATTGATCATAAAAGGAAAGAGTGAAAAGAGATAAAATTTATCATTTGATTTGTATTCAATAGACTCTAGTTAATTGTAAGTTGAAAACATTATGACAAGATAAAATTTCTAATACTTTGTTTTTAGTACAAGTCTAACTTAATGCAACTGGTTCCCCTCCATCATTGTCAATAGCTGCTTTCTGCTAATTAGCCCTTTACCAAACAATCCATTATACAGAATTCAACAACCTTGAGAAGGAAAGCTTGATACAACATTGTGGGTAAAGAAGCATTTTTTTTTTCTTTTCCCACAAAATTTTCCACCACTGAAAAGATTTAATTGACATCATGGTCCATATGGACAAACAATTTTAAATTCAGTTCCAGTTACCAATTAAAATGGAATTAGAAATGAATAAAAAAATATACATATGTTTGTAAAGATGGGTCCATAAATGTTGCCATTATTATTATGAATATATAAGGTATGCATTATCATGTTGAATTACTTACAGTTCTAGTCTAAATAAAAGATATTTAGTGAAGAATTATTAAACTTGTTTAACCCTTTGCGCAATTACAAAGAAAGTCCTAGCTACTAATTTCTAATGTAAAAATAGACTTGTCCATTACAGACATTGTCTCCATAATGCACCAATCTAAAGTTTACAGTTTTTAGATGTTTACTGCTTGCATCATGGAAATTCATCCTGACTGTACAGGAATCCAACTTCTTCAGACTGGAATCCAACTTTTTCCTGAGTTGGATTCCTGGAATCCAACTTTCAAAATCCTAGTGAGAACACTGTAAATGACAGATCAGAAACAAATAAGTATAAATTTACTTACGTTATCAAATAATGTGCAATCCATGATCCTAATGAAGGCGTATTCAGCGTCACGAGATCAAACCGCTGTATTCAACGCTAGTTCAGAGTCATGAGATTCAACCAAAAAACAATTGGGAATGTGATAAATAGCTTGTTTTTCTTATATTCTTTTTTATTATTTATGAGTCTAAAAGTTTCTCCCTGCTGACTAGCATTTCATCGACGGTTATGTTAGGAAAGCTTCCGGTGGCTTGTGGAGAAAACTGTGCAAAGTCCTTGCGAGAGAAACTCCAGGGAAGGATAAATAGGAGCACTGGTTGCCGTTATCTAACTGGAAAAATGTTTGTATTGGAGTGTAACATTGTTTTAACAGCTTAGGTCATATCACGGCATTCAGTACATATACACATGCGTTTCCTGCTTTTCTTACACCAGTATTGACATAACTTTCTATCCAAGCCACTACATTTCTCACATTCATCAGATGTGAGAGGTGGAAAATCGCCAGTAAGAATGTTTCTCTTAACCCTTTCCCAAACAAGCCCTGGTTTTCACGTGTCTGCAGTACAAGTCTTTTGAAAACACAGTGGGAAAAGGAGAAATTGCTCGTAAAGAGCAATTTCTCCTTTTCCCACAGTGTTTTCTACCCTTTTTGAGAACTTCCGGCCATTTTCATCAAATTTAAAATTGTCGTCTGCAAACTCTTTCAATTTGGACCAGTCCAAAATTTGTCGTTTGGGAAAGGGTTAATTGGGTATAGAACCTGCACCCCCAGGTCACGATTCAGGTCACGATTCAGATATGTTTAACACCATACAAACAGTAATACTCATTAAGTCATATAAGGACAATAAAAAAGTATGCCAACGGACATTCCAAAATTGAAAGCATTTGCAGAAAAAAAAAAATCAAAAGTGGCTCTACCGTAAGAAGTTTAATCGCAACTCAACAGTTTAGCCATATTACTAAACCATTTGGCCATGGAATACATATAGGCCATGGTCTGTGAAAATGGGGTTTAGTGCATCATCAAAAAATTTCGACCGAGGTCAGCCTGCACAGTCCACGCAAGCTGACCTAATAATAGGCGACACCTGGTGAAGGCTGTTAGTTTTGTTACGTGGGATAGTGTTAAGATACAGGACGAAACCCATCTGAAGTTACGCCTGGTTCTTTAACGTGCTCTCTGTAAAGCACTATCACAAGCAGTGTTCCCACTCACATCTCTTTTTGGGAGTGCATGCGCTCCCTGGAATACAAGTTTGGGAGTGCAAGAGAAATTCCAGGGGTGCACTTAATATTGACAATTATAGAGCATCTATGGAGGACAGTAAGAGTTGAAAATTTGTTTTGATGAGTCGAACTCTGCAGTCGGCTGCTCTTGAAAACAATATGGGTAATTTAAAAAAAGAAGATGCTTGTTATAACTTCCTTACTCACGGGACCAGTTTCAGAGGGACAACTTACAGCCTGACGGCCAGTAGAATTTTCCATTTCACTGTCAATTTCAGACACTAATTAGTTTTCACTTACTGTTTTATAGAGATATTTGTGTAAATTTACTGTTCAGAGTCATTGATAAAGCTGAATAGACAGTTTGAAATGCCTATGATCGGACGATGTTAAACCAGTTTTCGTTGTGTCATGGGTTTTCGCGTTTCTTGCAGCAATCTTTTTTTCATACCTGTTAAGTTTTGGAGTAGTATTTCCACATGAATTGACATAGATTTTGCCAATAAGAATAACATGTAACTTCAAAACCTTTAATTTTACACAAGAAAAGCGGATTGATACCAAGTTTGATTAGCAGTGATAAACAATGACTTTCACACTTGATAACTTGTCCCAACTGGCGCCACTGGTGATTGACAATGGGAGCCCTGAAACCTGTGCATGCATGCATGTTTCACTTCATATTTTTGTGCGTGATTATTCAATTCAGTGCGAGAATCACGCACATATGTGCGTGAATGTGAACCCTGACAAGGGACCTTGGTTTCAATGTCTCAGCCGAAAGTCTATTAGTAATTTTAGATGGTCGGCTGTGGAAATCGAACCCACACTCTCAAATGGCCCCCAAACTTGAGACTTATGAGTCCTACGCTATATCATGAGCTATATGGGCTGCTCAGACAAAATGGATTTCATAGATCCATAATTATATGATGACTTACAATTGAAAAGCATTGATGAATTCGTGAGCGCAGAACTGAATATTTCTTGATGTCAAACCGAGAGATGAATTACCAACGGTATGCTTGCCAAATGTACCGTGCAGTATGTGTATATCCTTTCATTTTTGACATGTTCTCAACACCTCGTTATCTTTTCTGTTTGTTGCCACAAACAATAAACACTGGTAAACTTTACTCATTATAAGTCTAGATAATTAATAGGTTTGACAGTTGTTTGATAAATGTGCCAGTTTCTAATAAAAAAGGTGTGAAAAAGCACGCTCGCATTAATTGGTATTGGTAAGACAAGCAAGTGTTTTTTTACATGTATAGTGTATAGCAGACAGGAGAATATTAATCCCTTTAACGTATCACTTGATCAAGAAACAAATTTTAAACTCTTGAAGAAAAACACTATTTGATAAACGAGCTATTTATCATATTCCCACAATGTTTAGTTGCATCTCGTGACACTTAATACATTTTCTGTTAGCTGTACATCCATACTTGTGACCTTATAAGCTGTTATAATCTAGTACAGCACTTTTTGATTCTTGTCCTGTTCAATAGCAGTTTTCTGATAGTAGAGAAAACATTGTGGGAGAGAAGACCATGCACTTTGAGAAAAGCGGGCTTTTTATCCTATTTCAACAATGTTTCTAAAAGACTTTTTGAGCCTCCTGATGCTGAGTATTATCTTGACACTTATCCATGATACAGTTATTAAATCTCGTGTCGCTGAATACATGTTGTTGGTAGTCCGCAATACAGTGGTAACAGGTTCAACCGTTGGTTCTCGTGATGCTGAATACCTCATGTGGCTAATCCCTAATACATTCGTTAGATCTTGTGACGCTGAATTTTTCGGGCTGCTAACTAGCCCGTAATACAGTGGTTGGATCTCGTGACGCTACATACGCCTTCTGTTCATTAGGATTATGGAATAAGCATTGTTTGGAAAGGTAAGCAAATTGATATTTCTTGTTTCTGTGTTTTGTCACTTATAATTTCAAAATTCATTATAATACTCATTTGTTGTAATTATATTATTCTCTGAAGCTACTACATTTACCCGCTATATTTCATGACACTAATTCTGTACTGACTTCACACCTCTTTACGCTCTTACAGTTATCGTGACACAAAGTCGGTAGGTGGATTTATCCAATATTTGGGTAAAAATACACACTTATGACGGCTATTTTGATAGAATATGTCATATGCTTTATTATAATTACAAAAACATCATGAAAAATGGAATATTTGGGCTTGTGACGCTTCCTGACATTTCCTGACACCTCATGACATTTCCTGACGCTGATTAGGGAAACCGTCAGCTATGCTGTACATCGGACTGCTGTGTATCAACTGTGCATTATGGACGAGTACAAAATTCTGTTGTTAGCTGTGTATGGCAGAAGTTGTTACCATACGAAAAAAATGTTTACTTGTCCAAATTGAAAACTTGTAGACAACAAGTTATATGTGGCTAAAATGATGAACTTTGTCTTTGAAAGGGTAGTTCTAAAGCATTTTGGAAAAAAGGAGAAAATGCTGAATTCCAGCATTTGTCCTTTTCCCATGATGTTTTCCTAATTTTGTGCTGTGAAAATAATTTGTTGAAAACCTGGTATTGTATGGTAAATGGATAGCATGTTGATTCTATCAGGGGCACAAGACTAGTGTATGTCCATTTATGAAGCATTGGAGCACAGTCTTACGAACATGAAAGTTCACCACAAATGCATAATTCAAATATAAACCGCTCCGGCTGGGATTCGAACCTGTGCGGCAAAGATCCTCATTTACTGAGGTTTAAAAGACCAATACACTAACCCTGAGCTAAAGAGAATTATCCCCAACACAGTTGTCAGGTATTGATTTTATGCGGGAAGAAGCTATGCTGTGAGGAAGGAGTCGAGGGCTGAACGCAACACAGGCCTAACTTGATATTTTTCCAAAAATGACTTTTTTGCATTTTCTAATTTAAATCTACTAAATACATATGCTACAAAAAAATTAGGGTCCAAAGAGTTGGTTAAAGGGGCCAAAAGGGTCAGTTGGCATTTTGGCCTATCTCAGTTCAGATATTTAATGACTGCAACATAGGCCTATCTAGAGATAGATCTATGTTGCAATAAGTCAACTCAGTACTTTGTAAAACTGCATAGTCCTAACTTGAGTTAGATCTATGTTGCATTTTTATCAATGAAGAAATAATCAATATTGTTTATGATATTGTAGCTATTTCATATAAATGTTGATGATGTCAGATTATGACATCATTTTTCTATAAAGTTCTACACCTGTTAACCTAAGAAAGATTTTAGAGGTTTATGCAGAGAAACTTCTTTCAAAAGGTTGTGAAGAATTCTAAGGTAAGGTAAAGTTGATATTGTAAATCTGAACAGAAAACAGATGCTTGCTACAAGCATCAGATTAATCTTAGAAAATAATTTTGTCAGAGTCTGCAGAACAAAGTAAATTTTCATATCCTCTATGTTGGATCTTTTTGTAATTTAATACAAACAGAAAAATTTGTGTTTTTATCTGATTCTGTAATTAATAAAAAATTTGTACTTCATAACGCTTTACCAAATGAAAAAATTTTAGATAAGTCCAATTTAAAAGCATTTACAGACAAATTCAGTTTTACTAAAAGCATGAAATATGCCTTTCACAGGGTAAAAAACATTGTGGGAAAACGAGATAACCAGCATTTTCTCCTTTTCCGCAATGATTTCTAAAGGCTTCTTTCTCAAGGTCGTTAAAAGTTGGGAATGTTTGGTAAAGAGATAATACTCCAAATATAATGATGACTGACTGTCAGTCTGTCTTTCTGTCTGTTTACCTCAAGTCACTTCTCTGCAACATGTAAACTGATGCAATTTTACTGAAAGCTATTCAGTTGATCACCACCACTATAGACGTTAGCTAACTCTATGGTCAATTTGTTTACTGTGAAAGGATTTACATAGTTTCAGAACAAAATATTAACCGTTAGCAGAGGCTACATCAATAAGAATCATAATTCTGAAATTCTGACTTGAAAAGATGTACCGTAAATGGAAAGTTCTTCTATGGGCTTAAGTCACCTTTAGTTACAACAATAATTGTTTCATCATCAAAATATTTGGCCAGAAATGGTCATGGCCTAGATCCGATTTCTCATAATTTTCAGAGTCCAGCATGAGTGTGCTACAGGCCTCTAAGCATCAAGGACACAGCTCATATAAAGGGAGTGGGCGGCAGTGTGTGGCTAACTCACTCATGTCAGTTTGGCAGAGTTATCATAATTCCCCTGCAGATTGGGTTCAGTAAACTATGGATAACATTCTTGATTCTGGAGACAAGCTTTACAGGGAAATTACCTTGAAAACAGGCAATGCATACATATCTCTGGAAGAGGTTGCTGAAGTTCTACACCCTATGATTGTGACTAAAAGCATTCCCTTTTGTGGAACATTGAATAGAGAACTGACATAGGAGCCATTTTATGCCATTGAAGATGCATTACTTACACTGTGCCATGAGGCTGTTGATCATGAATGTTTTCTCATTACTATGGGAAATGCAGAACCGGCATACACTAGCGCTGTCATTAAAAAAGGCAGCATGTTTTATTTTTTTGACCCACACTCAAGGTCTGTTACAGGCAATGTTACTGCTGATGGACATGCAACTATGACTACTTACTGTTCAATTGCTGATTTGTGTTTTTTTCATTAAGAATTTGGCATCTTCTTTGTTTAATGGCAATTTAGATTCAGAATTTAAAATTGTACAAATTATTGTGTCATTGTTAAATGAAGGCAGTGATTTAGATTCTGACTTTTCAGGGTTTTCATCTGTCAGTGAAGGAGAGATTACTTGCAGGTTGTTCCTTGCACAAGAATCTTTAGATTCTGAATTTGATGTATCTGAATCTGAAGCTAGTTGCTCATCTTTGGCCACTTCTCTAATAAGTAATACAATTAATGATTTAAATGTGTCAGCAACATTGATAGATTCAATTGATGTCAATGCTTTTGATACATATAAATCAGGAGATGAGGTAAGTGAAACTGATGATGAGGATAACATACCACCGATCTATCTAGTCAAAAAGGGTCAGCAAGAGCAGGAACATGCTGATGAGCAAAACAAGTCTAATCATCTGGGTTCTGAATATGATTATCATAATGCTAAAGATAACACTGATTTGGTTGATGATATGTGTGATTTTCAGGATAATGATAAAAAAGATAACCTTAATGATGTTGATGTTCATGCTGATAATTGTGATGATCAGGGCCATGGTGATGATAATTATCATCACCATGGCCCTGATCATCACAATTAAGAAAGTGTATTGGAATAAAATTGGAAGTTTTTATATCTCTTCATCACGGTATAATATTTTTTAATATAAGACTGATCACGATGGTCAACATAAACAACTGGACTTGATGAAAAGGTTGAGGAACAAAATTGTTTTTCAGCAAATGAAACTCGAGCAGCTTAGATTGGACCAAATTCCTCTGTCAAGAGAGAAATATGCTGATCTCCTTAATCTGTGCCAGAGGAATATCATTCCTCGGGTGCATCATGCATTTTATCTCTTTTTATCCCATGACTAGATTTCAAGTTTTACACTGTAAATCATAAAATTGGATAATACCATCTCTTTGATTTGACTAACAGAAACTTAAGAATTTTTTTTAAGTCTTTACCACACAATCCTGACCTCTAACGACCCTGGGAAAGAAGACTTTTGAAAACATTGTGGAAAAGGGAGAAAATTCTGGTAACCAGCATTTTTACCTTTTCCCACAATGTTTTCTACTCTATCAAAGAGTACCGGTAATTTTAGTTTTTTAGTCGCATTTATGATTTTGTTTATCATCTGCAAGTGCTTTCAAATTCGTCAAGTCTAAAATTTTGTCGTTTGGTAATGAGTCAACTACCTCTGGCAAAAGGCCTGCTCTATAGCACTTTGTGTACTCATGTAGCATTTTCTTCAAAAATTAATGAAGCCCCTTTGGTAAAATGTTGTGCATTAATTATTTATTTCAATTACATGGTAGCATTGTAGATTACCTCTCTGGAGATCCTTCGTGTTTAAATTAGTTTCAAAGCTATTTTCATGACATCTGTCAAGGTCCTTCAATATCAGTCAGTTTAATATTATAAGTCACAAGGTATTGTATTTTATATTGTTCTAAACAGAAAAAATCTGACATCCCAAACATGATTGATTAATTGATTAAATGGTGTTTGACACTGCTTTCAACGCTATTTCAGTCATATCACAGCAACTGCTCACATATTCATGTATTTCCTGGGTTTCACTAGTACTGGGCTGGGGCTCTGAAGTGTCTTGCCCAAGGGCACTCCCAGGAAAAACCCCAGAGGACTCAGTGGGGCTAGAACCTGGGGTCTCCAGGTTACGAGTCGTACACTTTACCACAGGACCCCCTCCTAACCATGAAAATTATGCACATCCTTAATTTTACCAGTAGAGTGATAGCAGGCCCTCTTTGGCTCCTGTTTTAAAGATTGTTGTTTATTCTTGTTCAAGAGTTTGTAGTTTATACTCTTTTATAGCAGAAGAGAATGTATATCTATCATTATTTATTAGACAAAACACAACCATGCGTAGTATTGGTTGTAAGAATTGACCTGGCAGGGGTATGGTTGTAAATGAAATCAGCTGATGCTTCAAGTAAATACTTTGACGCAAATTGTCGTGAGTATATCAAAGCAAACCCTAACAGGATTATCTTCATAAACCACTTCGAGCATAATCCCACTCTTCATTGACTTACCTAATGCAATATTTTAATGGTCTTTTAGCAAACTACACCCATGTCAATTCTTACAACCAGTTTTACACCAAATTCAAAATCAAATGTAAAATAGACGCATTTGAAATCATTATATAGATTCAGTGAATGAACTATGAGTATCTATATACAAATCATTATCTTAAAACAATAATGACTTAAAGAAAGATGCCAAATGATACATTTCATCATAATACACTATACAGTGTACTAAGTTAATGTCATTCATTATGCTTTTGATGAGAATTGTTAAATAAAATTCATTTCTATCATAGTGGTGTTAACACTTTGATCTCTTTCCAAGTTTAAAAATTAAGTTTGCTAAGTGAATTGAAACCAGCTATTAATTAATTGGATCCATTGAAATTTGGACCCAGGACCTCTTCTTCCTTAAACACTGTACCACATGGCTATAAAAGCTAGCTTACATAGCAAGGTAGTGTAAGTGCCCCTTACACTATCCCTGGCCCTGCAACCCCTCAATGTTTACAGATTCTGCAATGAATCTTCTATTTTCAACATCAGCAGCTACTTTTTCCTAGCAATATTGTATACCCTTTTTAAGACATTTTTTTTTTAATGTTTTTCTCAAGTTTGGAGAATTTAAATTCTTTTATTATGCTACTGAGTTAATCAAACTTTTTTTCCCTTCAAATTTGGCGAGAAAGAGAGATAAAAAAAATCAAAATTGATTTTATCCAATATTATTATTATTTTAAAAAGGGAACAAAAAAAAAAGACCTATTTTGCAATAAACATTAATTGCCTAAAGGATCATATTTTAATGCAACAGGGGTCAAACTGAAGTTAGACCTCTGTTGCATTAATTTTTTTCCTTAAAAATGAAGGTTTATGACTGACAAACAGATCTAACTCAAAAAAATGGTGATTTAAATCATGATATTTTAATACAATATCTATCAAAACAGTAACAATAATACTCAATTTTATAATATGACACTGTTTTTTGTGTCTCCTGTAAAATTTTGAAAAATGTAGTTAGGCCTATGTTGCGTTCAGCCCTCGGAGTGATCTCCCATAACAACAGGCACTTCGATTTTGACAATCTTTGCCTTAAACCTGGTATATCCTAATATAAGATAGATAACAGATAAATATATAGTGATTAATTAACTCTTTCACAAACAACAAAATTTAGACTCATCAGAATTTGAAACATCTGTAGACAAAAAATTCAAAATTTGTACAAATGAGCATAAGTTCTGTGATACAGTAGAAAACACCGAGTGAAAAGGAGAAAATGCTGGTTGCCAGCATTTTCTCCCTTTCCCATAATGTTTCCAAGGCTTGTTCCTCAAGGTTGCTAAATTCGAGTTTGTGTGGCAAAGGGTTAAGGTCAAAACCCTGGAGGTTAACAAATTTTTCTGATCCTAGAGTGAGTTGGAAATTTTAATACCACGGTGAATAAATTGAATGAATCTGATTCATGAATTATGGAATTGGAATTTTAGCTCTAAATTGTTGGCATGATGCTAAAAATAGTTTTGTCATATCACATTTTGTCCTCTATGGCATATTTGTAAGTACATGTAGTAATCTCTCCTATCCCATGATGTGTTTTCAACAGCCTTCTTCCACAGGGTCATTAACCCTTTTCCAGAAGACAAAATTTTAGCCTTGTTCAAATTGAATGCATTTACAGACGACAATTTCAGTATGGCTCAAATGGTACAATTTTTCTTTAATAGGGTAGAAAACATTGTGGGAAAAGGAGAAATTGCTGATTACCAGCATTTTCTCCTTTCCCACAATGCTTTCAAAAGGCTTCGTACCCAGGGTCGTTGAAAGGCTGCATTGTGAGATTTTTCTTCTTTTTCTTGTAACCAGCATTTTCTCCTTTTCCCACATTGTTTACAAAGCCTTCTTCCTCAGTTGTGTGATTTGTCTCTTGAAGGATAAAAAACATTTTAGAACAAAGAGGGAATCACTATAATTAGAGATCACATTTCCGAGATTTCACTTTTCATTTTCAGTTACCATGGTTGCAGTAACATTACGTGATTCATCTTTTTGATGAGCTCTTGTGTAAACAACTTTATTAGTAACATCACCATGGCTAAATACTTTTGTGCAGAAACTGCCTTTTCTTGTCTTCGGGATGACAACAAAGTACCATCACCTTGGAATCAACTTGTGAATTATTTATGCGACATCATTCCTTATGATGCATTGGATTGCTTAATTTCATTGGCTCGGCAGGTACTTGGCTCGGAATACCACCGCATTAAAAGGGAAAAGAACTGTTACGACTTTTTTAACACACTGCAGGACAACCTCAAGGACGACACTGTGGAATTTGTTTATAATCTATTTATGAGTTGTAACGATCTTCATGATGACACAGGTATAATTGCATTTTTAACTCTTGACCAAACGACAAAATTTCAGACTAGTCCAGATTCAAAGCACTAAGTCTTGCAGACGACAAAATAAATGTGACGCAGAAGTTGAAATTTGTTTTGGGAAGGGTAGAAATCATTGTGGGAAAAGGCTATTAACAGAGGGTCGTTAAAAGTCGGAATTGCATGGTAAAGGGTTACTGTAACCTTTTTCCAGTTTACTCCATATGAAACAGATCCTTTTTCTTTAAAAAAAAATGTTAAAACTACAGAATTATGGAAATCATAAACTTCTTTGGTGATTTTTCTGTGCATCATGAAAGATAAAAGTCTTGAAAAATCAAATGCAAGAATAAAAGAATGGTGCTCAACTGGCAAAAGCTAAATACTGAGTTTTGTATAGGGATCCTGACGCTTTATCAAACAACAACAACATGCTAGACCTGTTCGTGTCGAAAGTAGTTGCAGACAACATATCCATTGTGGATCAAAAGATGGGATTCATTTTAAAAGCATTTTCTCCTTGTCCCACAATGTTTTCAAAAGACTTTTTCCTTATGGTCATCATAAGTTGCGATTGTGTGGTATAGAGTACATTATGGTACATGTATATAGAATTTAAAGAAAGAGTATTCAAATTGGGTTTTTAACCCTGTACCACATGGCAAAATTTTAAACTTGTCGAAATTGAAAGCATTTGCAGACGATAAAATAAATGACTCAAAAATTGAAATTTGCTTTTGGAAGGGTAGAAAACATTGAAGGAAATGGAGAAAATACTGGTTACAAGCTTTTTCTTTTCCCACAATGTTTTCAAAAGGCCTCTTTTTCAGGGTCGTTAAATCTTGAGATTTTGTTGAAAAGGGTTACCTTTACCACCCAACAAAATTAACCAAATGACAATATTTCAGACTGGTCAAAATTGAAACCATTTGCAGACGACAAGTTAAGTGCAGCTAAAATGATTGCATTTGTGTCTGAAAGGTTAGAAAATATTGTGGGAAAAGGAGAAAATGCTGGTTACCAGCATTTTCTCCTTTTCCCACAATGCTTTCAAAAGGCTTCTTTCGCAGGGTCATTAAAAGTTGGGATTGTGTGGTAAAGGGTAAAACACACATCCAAATTGAAAGTGTTTGTAGAGGACAATTTCAGTGTTGCTCAAATGACTGAATTTATCTTTGAAAGACCAGAAATCATATAGGGGAAATGAGAAAATGCTTGTTACCAGCATTTTTCCCTTTTTCTACAAGAGCTTCAGATGCTATCTTTTTCAGGGTTGTTTAAAGTTGGGATTTATGTGGTAAAGGGTAGAAAATTGCATGAGGGAAATGCATGGATATATCCTCAGACTATCCCAAAATTTTGGACTCGACCAAATGGAAAGCATATGCAGATGACAATTTAAATCTGCCTTGAATGATGGAATTTTTTCTGAAATAAGGTAGAAAACATTGTGGGAAAAGCAGAAAATGCTGGCTACCAGAATTTTCTCCTTTTCCCACAATGTTTTCAAAAACTACCTCTCTCAGGGTCATAAAAAGTCGGAATTGTGTGGTAAAGGGTTAACCAAAATCGATTTTGTGGATCCATAATTATGAGGTGACTTGCTTGGTATATTGCATCACAGAGATGCATTAACTCTTTACCAAACGACAAAATTTTCAACTGGTCCAAATTGAAAGCATCAGCAGACGACAATATATAATTATGTGATTGAAAACTTGAAATTTGTTTTGGGAGGGGTAGAAAACATTGTGGGAAAAGGAGAAAATGCTGGTTACCAGCATTTTCTCCTTTCCCACAATCTTTTCAAAAGGCTTCTTTCTCAGGGGATTGTGTGGTAAAGGGTTTAAGCCCCATTTGCCAAAGCATAGGCTTAGCTAAAATGTATTTTTTGTTGTTCAGGGAGTATCAGCTTCAGTAAATGTATCAGAGAGTACCAGGAGGCAAAACACAAATATGAGAAAGAACGGACACGATACAAGAATGACAACTTTGTTGGTAGGGAAGATCTAGTCACCCAAATAATGGGTTATTTGGAACAAGACAAAAATTTAAAAGGTAAATATGCAATAAATTATTTATTCTTTTACCACACAATCCCTAGTTTTATAGGACAAAATAATAATGAAAAGCCCCACAGACAAAAGCACCATGCAGTAAACAGAAATACAGACAAAAGCCTCATGATATTAAATAATGACTTCTGCCTTTGATAGTGTCAAAAGCATTGTGAGAAAAGGAGAAAATGCTGGTTACCAGCATTTTCTCTTTTTCTCACAATGTTTTCAAATGCCTTCTCTTTCAGGGTTATTAAAATTCAGGATTGTGTGGTAAAGGGTTAAAATAGGAATAATCAACAGAAAATAAGGTACAGCCCTTGACTTAATGTTCCTGTCTGTTCTTTTCAAGCATAATAGAGCAGAAGGCAGTGCTGAACTTTAGTTGTTATATAAGCCATACTCTGGCAAAAGGTGGCTTAATGCATCTCCGCGAAGCATGATACCAAACAACCCATCACATACTTACGGATCAATAATAGCCACTTATTTTAACAACCCACATAGCCCTTTACCAGACGACAAAATTTTAGCCTTGTCCAAATTGAAAGCATTTGCAGACGGCAATTTCAGTGTAGTTCAAATGGTGTAATTTTTCTTTGATGCGGTTGGTTACCAGCATTTTCTCCTTTTCTCACAATGTTTTCAAAAGCCTTCTTCCTTGCAGTCGTTAAAAGTCAGGATTGTGTGGTAAATGGTTAATTGTGAGGTAGACTGGTCCTAGAACATACTGAAAATTGACCAATAGCGAAAGGTTTCGGCCCAGGTCAGCCTGCACAGACTGCGCAGGCTGAGCTGGGTCAATATTTTTCACAGGTGCATTAAGCCCCCTTTTGCCAGAGCATGGCTCACACACACACACACACACACACACACATTTATATATATATATATATATATCTTTTTTCTTTTAAGCTCACCTGAGCACGAAGTGCTAAGGTGGGGTATTGTGATCGGTCGTTGTCCGGCGTCCGTCTGTCCGTCCGTCTGTCCGTCTGCCCACAATTCCTTTAAACATCTTCTCCTCCTAAACCGCTGGACCAATCTTGATGAAACTTGGCAGGGATGTTCCTTGGGTAAAGCTCTACCAAAATTTTTCAAGAGATTGAATTCCACCGATAACTCTGGTTCCCATGGCAACAGAAAGGAAAAAAATAGCAGAATTTTTGAAAATCTTCTTCTCTGATTCTAGAAGGCGTAGAGCTTTGATATTTGGTATGTAGCTCTCCTAGTGGACCTCTACCAAGTTTGTTCATATGATGCCCCTGGGGTCAAAACTGGCCCCACCCCGGGGGTCACAAGTTCGAACATAGGAACAAAGACGGAAAACTTTAAAATTCTTCTTCTCTGAAACTAGACGGCGTGGAGCCTTGATATTTGGCATCTAGCATCTCCTAGTGGACCTCTACCAAGTTTGTTCCTATGATGCCCCTGGGGTCACAAGTTTAAACATAGGAACAAAGAAGAAAACTTTAAAATTCTTCTTCTCAGAAACTGGAAGGCATGGAGCTTTGATATTTGGCATCTAGCATCTCCTAGTGGACCGCTACCAAGTTTGTTCGTATGATGCCCCTGGTGTCAAAACTGGCCCCGCCCTGGGGGTCACAAGTTCGAACATAGGAACAAAGAAGGAAAACTTCAAAATTCTTCTTCTCTGAAACTGGAAGGCATAGAGCTTTGATATTTGGCATCTAGCATCTCCTATTGGACCTCTACCAAATTTTTTCATATGATCCCCCTGGGGTCAAAACTGGCCCTGCTTGGGGTGGGGTCACAAGTTCGAACATAGGAACAAAGAAGGAAGACTTTAAAATTCTTCATCTCTGAAACTGGAAGGCGTAGAGCTTTGATATTTGGCATGTAGCATCTCCTAGGGGACCTCTAACAAGTTTGTTCATACGATGCCCCTGAGGTCAAAACTAACCCTGCTCCGGGGGTCACAAGTTCTAACATAGGAACAAAGAAGGAAAACTTTAAAATTCTTCTTCTCTAAAACTGAAAGGTGTAGAGCTTTGATATTTGGTATGTAGCATCTCCTAGTGGACCTCTACTTCAAATGATGCCGCTGGGGTCAAAACTGGCCCTGCCCCGGGGGTCACAAGTTCGAACAAAGGAACAAAGAAGGAAAATTTTAAAATTCTTCTTTTCTAAACCTGGAAGGCTTAGAGCTTTGTTATTTGGTATGTAGTGAACCTGTTCTAAGTTTGTTAGCCCACCTGAGAACAACGTGTTGAGTCAGTTCGAAATTGGGTCACCTGGGGTCATAAACTAGGTCACTAGGTCAAATTAAAGTAATACCTTGTGGGCACTCTAGAGGCCACATTTATTGCTCAAATGACCTGAAATTTGGTCAGAATGTTTGTCTTGATAAAATCTCATATGAGTTCGAATTTGGGTCATTTGGGGTCTTGAATTAGGTCACTATGTCAAATTAAAGAAATACCTTCTGTGCACTCTAGAGGCCACATGTATTGTTCAATTGATTTGAAAATTGGTTAAAATATTTGTCTTGATGAAATCTAGGACAAGTTCAAAATTGGGTCACCTGGGGTCATAATCAAGTTCACTAGGTCAGATTAAAGAAATACTTTGAGGGCACTCTAGAGGCTACATTTCTTGCTTAATTGACTTGAAAATTGGTCAGAATGTTTGTCTTGATAACATCTCAGTTGAGTCCAAATTTGGGTCAACTGGGATCATAAACTAGGTCACTAGGTCAAATTAAAGAAATACCTTGTGGGCACTCTAGAGGCCATATTTTTTGCTCAGTTGACTTGAAGATTGTTCAGAATGCTTGTCTTCATAAAATCTCTTGAAAAAATCTAGGATGAGTTTAAAATTGGGTCATCTGGGTCATAATCGAGGTCACTAGGTCAAATTAAAGAAATACCTTGTGGTCACTCTTGAGGCCACATGTCTTGCTCAGTTGACTTGAAAATTGGTCAGAATGTTTGTCTTGATAAAATATTGGATGAGTTTGAAATTGGGCCTAACATCATATTTATTTGGCATGTAGTACTTTCAATTATGACCCTGGAGTGAAATTTCGCCTATTGACTCAGGTGAGCGATCCAGGACCATCATGGCCCTCTTGTTTTCAAATCATTATCAAAATACTGTGTCGTTCGAACACACAAGAAAACTGCTAGAAATTATCTATCAGCTCTTACATCAAAATAGCTTCTTTGTTGCTAGAAAATTGATAGCTGAACATTAACCCTTTACCACACAATCCCGACTTTTTATGACCCTGATGAAGAAGCCTTTTGAAAACATTGTGGAAAAAGGAGAAAATGCTGGTAACCAGCATTGTCGCCTTTTCCCACAATGTTTTCTACTCTATCAAAGACAAATTTCATCATTTGAGTCAAACTCAAATTGCCGTCTGCAAATGCTTCCAATTTGGACAGGTCTAAAATTTTGTCGTGTGGTAAAGAGTTAAACCTACATTGAGTCTGCAAATTTGAGGATATGAAGTCATTGCTTGTAATATACCCAGAGTTCCAGAGAGAGGGAGTGATTTTGATTTCAAAATTGAAAATACTAGTTATTCTTCACTAAACCCTATGTTGTGGGTACTCATTAGAATCGTCTCATTGAGACGATTCTTATGAGTACCCACCACATAGGGTTTGGAAGAGAAACAATGGATTTAGAATACCATCACTCCCTCTTATCTGGAGCTCTGATATACCCATTACTTATGTAATGCTAGGCTTTTGTCCTTTGGCACTTTTCTGTTATGGGGCTTTCGTCCTATAGGGCTTTTGTCTTATGGGGCTGTCGTGGATCACTCTTTTATTTTCAGGTGTAATACTTTGTGGCATGAGTGGAGTAGGGAAAACCGCAGTTGCTGTAGAAGTAAGTTCAAGGCTAAGAGCCCAAAGGCCTTCTTGGAAAATTCTGCGGATCTCAGAAATGGAGAAAACAGACATTACTGACTTGTACAGGAATCTCATTTGTTCACTGTTGAAGCAGTTACCTGAAGACTTTGACATGAAGATGGAAGATAATCATGTGGGATTGAAAATACAACTGAGAAAAGTATTTGCTGAAGTAATGAAAGAAATGATATGGAGTAAAGGTAGGTAGAGAGATCCTATGAAGTGGGGTAATTCCTAACTCTTTACCATACTGTGCCACCTTATAATGACCCTGAGAAAAAAAGCTATGTAAAACATTTTGGAAAAAGGGCAAAATGCTCGTAACCAGCATTTTCTCCTTTTGCTGCAATGTTTTTAGTTTTTTGCCTTTCCCAAATCAAATTTCAACTTTTGAGTCACATTTATTTTGTAGCCTGCAAATAGGTTCAATTTGGACTAGCGTAAAATTTTGTCATTTGGGAAGGACTTGATTCAAAAGTATTACCTCTTCACGTACAAGGGTCAGTCAAAAATAAGTGAGCACTGCCTAATAACTTTTTAAAACTACGTGGTAAACAAATTACGTGCTTATGATCCCTCAAAGTAATCTCCCCTGGACTGGATGACAGAATTCCATCTCTTTGGCAACGCTTGGATGCCGGTTGCTAGGCTACCAAAGTTAATTCGTCGTACCTCCCTGTTCACGGCACACTCAAGTTCATCCAAACTCTCGTAGCGTATTCCCCGTAAGGGCTCCTTAAGTTTTGGGAACAAATCAAAGTCAGGGGGGGCTCAAGTCAGGGGAGCAGGGGGGATGATCAAGAACTTCCCACTGGTATGACTCCAGCAGCTCCTTGACAACGTTGGCTTTATGGGGTGACGCGTTATCGTGTAAAATTAGCGGCGTGTGGTCAATCATCTCTTGGCGCTTTCGGCGTATTGCTGGACGAAGTATTGTTCTAATATACATCTTATAGTACTCTTTATTCACAGTCTCACCAGTTGGTACCCTATGTGCCGTCAATACTCCACGAAAATCATACGCAAAGATCATCAACATTTTGGCACAGTTCTGACTTCGACGGAATTTTACGGGTCTTGGGGAGTTTTTTGTATGCCATTCACTGCTTTGGCACTTTATTTCGGGTTCAAAAGACCGAATCCATGTCTCATCGATTGCAACGATTCATTGTAACATTTCATCGCCATCTTCACCATATCTTTTTAGAAGTTTACGGGCAATGTTTACAAGTTGGTGTTTTTCACTTTCCGACAGCATGTGGGGCACCCATCGGGCCGCGATCTTTCTCATTTGCAGACGTTCCGTTAAAATTCGATGAACTGACCCGTGACTTATGTCCAACTCATGAGCAATTTCATCACATGAATATCTTCTGTCATCGTTCAGCAGTTTTGCAACATTTTCCACATTTTCACCGGTCGTTGCCGACGAAGGCCTTCCGCACAGGTGCTTGTTGCTAACTGTATTTCGCCCGTTGTTGAATTGTCTTACCCATCGGGTGATAGAACTATATGGAAGTACAAACTCTGAACCTACTTCCTCGAGCGCCTTCTGAATTTCTATCGCGCTTTTACCCCGCCTAGCCTCAATCTTAATATATGTTACTTGTTCGTAGTGCATCAGCGTGAACGCACCGTCCGCCATGACAGTTTTGTAAATGACGTCATATTTACGTGACGTCATGTAAAGTTATTTTTTCCCGCACAAATTTTGCACAAGTCATTAATGAACAATCATGCCAAGTTTTGTTAGCCTACGTAAAAAAATAAAAAAGTTATGAGGCAGTGCTCACTTATTTTTGACTGACCATCGTACACCTACAGGCATGTTGTATGCAATCTTCAGAAACCTTTCAATGGGACAGTATTGGTAAGTACACTCAATGTAGGTTGACAGTGTCTAATAGTAGAAAGATGTTATCTGTTTACTCTTTACCACAAATATTAGGCTTGTCCAAATTGAAAGAATATGCAGATAACAAATGAGGCTGAAATGATGGAATTTGTCGCTGAAATGGTAGAACACATTGTGGGTAAAGGAGAAAATGCTGAATTGAGCGTTAAAAAGTTAATGTTTAAATACTAAGATATTTCCCCAATCTGTCACCCTAAACAGGAGCTTTACCAAAGAATCTCATGTGTTAATGACCCTTTGGGAAACTTTGAACATTATTGTGGGAAAAGTAGAAAATGCTGATAAGGAGCATCTCTTTTTCCCACAATGTTTTCTAACCTCTCAAAAACGAAATTCACTCATAGCAGCCACACTGAATTTGTTGTCTGCAAGTTTTCTCTGTTTGGACGATTCCAAAATTTTGTCGTCTTTTAAAGAGTAAATTGAAATAGGAATTGAAACAAAGCCTATGATTCATATACTAATCTGTTGGTTGATAATTTTTTATTAAATACCTGAAATTGTTCTGGTTCAAGTACATGTCTCGCACGTAGATAAAATAATGCACAACAGAAAAGAAAATCTGTATCTACATACTGTGAAATATGGTTCCAAATATGGTATTGATGATGTAACTCACATGCGGAAAACATACATATTGATACTTAAGCAGTTGAATTAATGAAACGAAAATTTCCACTCAATAGTAGAAGCCCAAACATTGCGTTTTCCAAGTTGATTTCACCGGAAAGAAAATACCATATCGGACATTGTAGATCAAAGATCAGATTGCACGTTCTGTGCAGTCTGATCTTGATCTACACTGTCAGCAAAAGGTCAGTGAGTCACGATTAGCAGCTTAAGGGTTGATTTGTGATAATTATGATTGGCCGGAATTTACGCTATGATATTTATCGGCCATTCATAAAAATGATGTAACATTTTTTGTTTTATTTTGTTTACCAATTTATGAATAAAATGTCAAGAGTGCAAAATTTAAGTTGTAAGTATATAGCAATTTTGACATCTTGCTTGACCTTCTGTCTCGCACCATATCAAATTTTCTAACGCTGCTTGAATTAAATACAAGAACCAGGAAAGTTACTACAACATAGTATTCTGTATATATTGGTTGTTTTGTTTATAGTATTTGTCATATGTATTTTCTTCAGGAGGATTATTTACTACAATCTTCATTTAACACCAGTGTTTTGGTTACCTGTTCATACTGTTGGACAGAGTACATACAAAATAGGCTTAACTCTTCATCACACAATCCAGTATTTCGACAACCCTTAACTCTTTCCCAAAGATGAATTTTAGACTGGTCCAAATTGAAAGAGTTTGCAGACGACAATTTTAAATTTGATGAAAATGACAGAACGTTCTCCAGAAGGGTAGAAAACACTGTGGGAAAAGGAGAAATTGCTCGTTATGAGCAATTTCTCCTTTTCTCACAGTGTTTTCAAAAGACTTGTACTGCAGACATGTGAAAACCAGGGCTTGTTTGGGAAAGGGTTAATTATCCCTTTACCACACAATCCTGACTTTAACGACCCTGTAAAAGAAGCCTTTTGAAAACAGGAGAAAATGTTGGTAACTGGCAGCTGTTTCTCCTTTTCCCACAATGTTTTCTACCTTTCCAAAAACAAATTCAAATTTTCCAATCACTTTTATTTTGTCGTCTGCAAATGCTTTCAATTTGGAAAGAGTTAAGAGGATGGCTTTTGAACTGTTTACCATACAACAAACTATTAGACTAGCTGAAATTGAAAGTATTTGTAGACGATAGATTAAACTTGGCTCAAATTATAGGATTTGACTCTGAAACAGCAGAAAACATTGTGGGAAAAGGAGAAAATGCTGGTTACCAGCATTTTCTCTTCTTTTTCCCACCATGTTTTCAAATCTATATTCTTCAGGGTCATTAAAAGTCGGGTTAAAACATAGTGGGAAATGTCTCGGCCACACAGTTACTCAGAAGATTTAGAATCAGAACAAAAACCTGAATAACTGCATTTCACATTTTTTTTTTTACATTGCAAGATTAGTCACCTGATTGGCTGAGACAGAATATCTCAGCCAATCAAAAGGTTAGCTTTGGAATTAAGAATTAAAACAATATTTTGAATCTTGACTATGCTGTTCTTACAGCAGGCATTTTGATACACATTGACAGCGTGGATTGTTACTGTGTCACCAAAGAACAGCTGGAGATATTTCATGCTTTTATAGAAGACATTCTGCACTGTTTAGCAGATCCTGAAATGGAACAAAAGGTAACTATTGTTGTTTTGGTCATTTTGTGAATGACTTACTCTTATCATACTCTAATACAACCAACGCCTTGTTAACCATTTGCCACACAATCCCGACTTTTAATGACCCCGAATGCGCTAAATGACCAAAGCTGTCGATGCGCCATAAAACAACATTCATTAATGGCCCCGAAAAAAAAGAAGCTTTTTGAAAACATTGTGGGAAAAGAAAAAAATGCTGGTAACCAGCATTTTCTTCTTTTCCCACAATATTTTCTACCCTTTTTGAGACAAATATTATGTTTTGAGCTTCATTTGAAATGTCATCAATTTGGACTAGTCTACATTTTTGTTGTGTGGTAAAGAGTTAATCTTTCATCCAGCTATCTTGTGGTTTAACCCTTAAAGGCCCAATAGCAGCCAAAAAGACAATGTAATTGTTAAAATGTATTTAAATTTAAATCATACCATTTAAAAGTATGAAAAATATTGTGAAGATGACAATCTGTTATTGTGAGGTCGGTCCAAGTGTCAGTCGCTGGCAGAAAATTTCATTTTAAAATCAGTCAAAAAGTAAACAAAAGATAGAGTGACCTTGCAACATTAACCTAGTTTAGAAATTAACTCTTTACCAAACGACAAATTTTTAGACTGGTTCAAACTGAAAGCATTTGCAGACGACAAAATGATTGTGAGTGAAAAAATTAAGTTTGTGCTGGGAAGGGTAGAAAACATTGTGGGACAAGGAGAAAATGCTGTTTAAACAGCATTTTCTCCTTTTCCCACAATGTTTTCAAAAGGCTTCTTTCACAGGGTCGTTAAAAGTTGGGATTGCGTGGTAAAGAGTTAATTTCTCTGCCACTGACTGACATTTGGATTGACTATACAATAACAGACTATCATCTTCATAATAATTTCCATACTTTTGAATGGTATGATTTAAATTTAAATGCATTTTTGACACCTGCTTTGTTTACTTTTGGCAGCTACTGTTACTTGAAAGAAATGAATTTATGATTTGGACTTTTTATATAAGGAAAAACAGCCCAAAATATTTCTGTCTCAAGGCTGTTTCTGATAGAATATGTAACATAGGAGCAGACAGTGTAGATCTAAGATCAGACTCTACGTTCTGTGCACTCTGATCTTTGTCTACACTGTCTGTAAAAACAACTTAAGTCGGTACCGGGGCTTTAAGGGTTAACAAACCTGAACTCACCTAATGCCTTTTTGATCCTTAACCCAACAATCTAGTAGTTTAACGACCCCAAAGATGAAGGCTTTTAAAAACATTTTGGGGAAAAGGAGGAAATGCTGGTAACTAGCATTTTCTCCTTTAACCATACCGTTTTCTACCCTTCCAGAGATAAATCTCATTATTTGAGAAGCATTTAATTTGTTGCCTACAAATGTTTTGTATTTGGATGCGTCTGAAATTTGTCATATGTTGTCGCAGGCTTTGTTAGTATCCCTAAATATTTTGTAAGGAATGAGGCCTTACCTGCACTTATTAATTGGTTAACTCTTTACCAGACAACAAACTTTTAGACTGGCCCAAATTCACTGCGTTTGTAGACAACAACTTAAACGTGGCTCAAATGATAGGATTAGTTTCTGAAATATTAGAAATCATCATGGGAAAAGGAGAAAATGCTGGTTTCTCCTTCGTGTCACTTTAAAGTTCTTTGAGCCTTAAATACAATTTTGTTGCCATTGCAGACTTTATGGATCAAGATCAGGCTAAAACAGTGTTGACAATTCAATATTCAGACTTTTGTTTCAAACTGAAAAGGTTCATTTCTTTAATGGAGAGCTTGAGGGTTTTAATGGGGTCCTGTGTGGCTGGGTGGTAAAGTCCAGAACTCGTAACTTTGACAACCCAGTTTGAACATCATTGGAAGCACTGGGTTTCTCATGGGAGTGTCCTTAAGCGAGATACTTTAGAACCCTAGTCTAGTACTTGTGAAACTCAGGAAGTACATGAATAAGTGAGCTGTTGCCATTATACAACTGAAATAATGTTGAAGGGGCCGTAAAACACCATTCTGTCAATCAGTCATGGGAGGGTTTAGTGTTATGTCTTAAAAGTAGATTGTATGATAATAGTTTAACCCATTCCCAAACAAGCCCTGGTTTTCACGTGTCTGCAGTACAAGTCTTTTGAAAACACTGTTGGAAAAGGAGAAATGGCTTGTAACGAGCAATTTCTCCTTTTCCCACAGTGTTTTCTACCCTTTTTGAGAACTTTCTGCCATTTTCATCAAATTTAAAATTGTCGTCTGCAAACTCTTTCAATTTGGACCAGTCCAAAATTTGTCATTTGCGAAAGGGTTAACCTTGTACCAAATGATCCTGTGCCTTTCTGACTCAGAGGATGAAGCCTTTTGAAAATACTGTGGAAAAAGGAGAAGATGTTTGTAACCATTTGATAATGGTTTTACAGCAATCTGGAAAACATTATTTTTGAAAGGAGAAAATACTGGTGGCCATTTGATTCTGTTTATTTCTTTTAAGATTGTAAGAAAGAAATCTTTTGAAAATATATGTGAGAAAATGAGAAAATTTTGTTGGCTTACCAGCATTTTCTCTTGTCCGCCCCAAATGTTTTCTACCCTTTCAAAGACAAATCCCACTGTTTAACCCTTTACCACGTAATCCCGACTTTTAACATTCCTGAGAAAGAAAGCTTTTGAAAACATTGTGGAAAAAGGAGAAAACACTGGTAACCAGCATTTTCTCCTTTTCCCTCAAGGATTTCTACCCTTTCCAAAATTTCAGTCATAGAGTTACAGTTATTTTGTCATCTGTAGATGCTTTCAGTACGGACTAATCTAAAATTCTGACGTTTGATAAAGAGTTAACCCTTTCCCAAACAAGCCCTGGTTTTCACGTGTCTGCAGTACAAGTATTTTGAAAACACTGTGGGAAAAGGAGAAATTGCTCATAACGAGCAATTTCTCCTTTTCCCACAGTGTTTTCTACCCTTTTTGAGACCTTTCTGCCATTTTCATCAAATTTAAAATTGTCGTCTGCAAACTCTTTCAATTTGGACCAGTCCAAAATTTGTCATTTGGGAAAGGGTTAAACCGCATTTGATGTTTCATCCACAAATGCTTTCTGTCTGGATGAATCAAGAATTTTTTAGGGAGGAAGAAGGCTTTTTAAAATAGGGTGGGTAAAGGAGAAAATGTGGTCACTATCATTTTCTCATTTCCCCTCAAATTTTTTCTACCAAACAAAGACAAATACCATTGTTTGGGCTATATTAAATTTTTAGCCTTAAAATGCTTTCAATTTGGACATGTCTAAAATATTGTCATTTTTCCGCAATGTTTTGTACCTGTCAAAAAACTTTTGAGTAACTTTTGGCTTTGGACAAGTCTATAATTTTGTCGTGTGGTAAAGAGTCAAGAGTGCAGCATGTATGTACATGTATCATTTGGTTTATACTTAAGGTCTGCTTTCTCATGACTGTTGGGAGGCGTGTGTTTGATCTGCTTGAGACAGAAATGGTATGTTTTGGAGGTACTGTTGTCCAGATTGAGATGCCGCCATTGAGTGATTCAGAGGCAGGAGAACTGCTCAGGAAAATTTCAAGAAAGACTGTAAAGGTAATTCATACGGCTCCTTTGTCATGTATGGTCTGGGGCATATTAGGGATGTGGAAATTCCAAGTTATCACATTCCTCTGAGGACAAGCTAGAAATATATTTCTGGCCTAATTTAGGTAAGTAAACCCTTTCCCAAACTATAAATATTAGACACTTTCAAATTTGAAACATCTACAAACAACAAATTCAAAACTTGCACAAATGAGCTTAAGCTCTCTGATAGTCTAGAAAACATTGCAAAAAAGGAGAAAATGCTTGTTTCCAGCATTTTCTCCTTTTTCCACAATGTTTTCTAAAGCCTTTTTTCCCAAGGTTTTGAAAACCTGGGATCGTTCAGTTAAAGTTGAGAGGTATTCATTCATTTTTTTTTTTTGTCAAAAGAAGAACATTCTGTTGACCATAATTTTTAGCTTTACTATTTGCAAAGAAAAAGGGGAGGTACTGTCATTGCCCAAAGATAATTTGTCTGTTTGGCATTCTTGATATCGCTGTCCTCACTAAAAGATATTTGAGCTATGCTCTGTGAAAAGGGGGCTTGATGCATCCGCGAAAAGTATTGACCCAGATCTGCCTGCGCAGACCTGGGTCGAAACTTTTTGCTCTTTGTCAATTTCCTACGTGTCCAAGGACCATTCAACCTCATGTCTATGTCGGTTGTTAAAAAGAGTGGCTATTATGGATTCAAAATTATGAGATGTCTTGATTGGTATCGTGCATCACACAGAAACATTTAACCCCCTTTTGCTAGAGTGTGGCTCATTTATTTCAATCTTGGGCTAGTTGTTTACTAACAAAAAGGGACTCCGTACCAAAAGGGCAGGTAACTCTTAATCCATTTTAAACACTTTAAGCCTGATAAAGATACCTGTGTTTCAGGTGACACTTGGAAAAAATATATGGTCAGTAGGTCAGAAAACCTTTTTTTTTTTTTTTTTTTTTTTTTTAATTAATTTGATATAAAAAAAAAAAAATCCAGCTATTTTCTTCTCTGTTGTAAATATATCGTGTATAACTACTGCAAAACGACCATGAATTTTACAGTCACGCCTGCCAGAACAAAAAACGTTATATGATTTGTTGACAAATTCCATGTGACGTCGCAATACTGTTACCATGTCTTCTTTCTCTTGTCCCGTTATTTTGACTGCCATACACTTCCCTGGTGGTGGGTGGTACTGTAGCCAAATTCTGCACACAGGCAAAGTATTGCAATAGGGTCCGAGCTTGTAAATGCGCGGAAATGGGGACATTTTTTCACATTGACTGAGAGAAGGCAGTCACCATTTTGGAGGAAGTCAACAATCACACAGACACTGATTTTTCAAGCGTCTGAAAGAGGGTAGACCTGAAATATGCATTTTTTGACGAAATGGACAAAAGGGAAATCGTTTGACGAAAAAATAGAAATTGTCATGGTCTGAAATTGATGTTTGAGCTAAAAATTTCCAATGCTATTTTAGGCCTACTATTTGAAGGACATTGGCAGAGGTCATACTATGTACCGAAATGGGACAAAACAGCTTGGGATGAAGCACATGGCACAAAATTGGCAAAAAAAAAAAAAAAAAAAACCGAAAAAAACCAAAGTTTTTGCAGCCATTGTGTAGGGTCGATCAGGTCACCTGAAACACAGGTTTTTGGGTTTTGCTGGCCTTATGCATCATTTTAGACTTTAAGTTATACTGCAAAATCAACTGCAGCCTAGCATAGGCACCCATTTTACAGAACTCCTGTTTCCTTTTTCTGCCATGATTTTTTACTCCTTTTGGGACACATCCCTCATATCTGATTTGCCGTCTGCAAATGCTTTCAATTCTGACTAGTCTTAAATTTGTCATCTGGAAATGCTTTAAAAAAGTGGAACATAAGTCACACTTAGTTTTATAAGTAAAGATTTGTCTTGTAAAATGTTCAGATGCATAGATCCAATATCAGACTGCAAAGAATTTTCTATCTGAGCTTACTGCCTTACAAAAAGACAAAATTTTAGACTAGTTCAAAGTGAAAGCATTTGCAGACAACAAAATACATATTAAACGGATGGTAAGATTTGTTTGTGATCGATTGGAAAACATTGTGGGAAAAGGAGAAAATGCTGGTCACCAGCAATTTCTCCTTTTTCCACAATGTTTTCAGAGGGCTTCTTCTTCAGGGTCAGAGCCAAGCCCCATAACTCAGTTGGTAGCATACAGGATTTGAGAACAGGAGGTTGCTGGTTTGTTCCCAGACTTGGCCAATTTCTTTCTGAGGATTGATGGTAGTCATTGCGACAAGATTCATTCCTCTCTCACCGCTTAACCATAGTTTTGACGATGGTTATGTGGGAAAGCAGCCAGTGGCTTGGAAAGAATATTGTGCGGAGTACTGGTAAAAAGAAACTCCAGGAAAGCATGGATAGGTGCACTGGCCACCGCGATATAACTGAAATAATGTTGAAAACGGTGTTAAACACCATACAATCAGTCTTCAGGGTCAGGATTTTGTGGTAAAGGTTAATCTGCAACGACTTCCCCAAAAGTACAATGATGTGAAAGAAAACTTACATGTACTGGTCTCCTTTTTGTTCACTACAGAGTTTAACTGATGAGATGTGCCGCAATATCAACACAGCTGTTAATGGAAATACCTTGGCATTGAAACAGGTAGCCGTGAACTTGACTTTCACACCAGCCAGCCAACTTGCTCCAAAGCTTGAGATGTCAACAAAGTTAAATATCTGTCTACAAAAATCGTTTGAAATGCTGGAATTGGCCCTTGATCAGCAAGGGTGTCCAGTTCGACAAATTTTGATAAACTTGTCTTTGTTTAAATCGGCCTGGTTTACTTTTGAAGATGCCATGAAAGTTGGAATGAAGCTGGACAAGAAAGACTGGGGAAGCATGTTTGACAGAAATCATGAAAAGAAAAGTAAAATGTGTATAGCTCTCGTTACCTTACGATACTACCATTTAATTGAAATTGATACAGAATGCAGTGAAGATTCTGCCAGTATGTCCAAACTTGACAATTTGGAAAGTTATTATTACTCGTTGCACCCATTAGTCTATGAATATATACATACCAACTACATTGAGAAAGAAGCAGAAATGAATGCAGATATGAAGAGCGACCTACAGGATGCTTGTCTACGCTTCATGCAACACATCCTGACCCAAATAGACGAATGTGGAAAGGAGTACAACAAAAAGCCACACAATGCACAGGCCAGGCTGGAAAAAAACAGAGTGCACATTCGACTTTTCTATGAGTATTTTTTACATAGCAATACACTCATGTCTACAATTTTAAAAGAAAAGAAGGACACTAAATGCTCTGTCATAACTGGTACTTACAAACACCTGTGGGACATTATGGAATGTGTCCAATCTGCAGAGGCAAGAACAAACTTTGCAAAAAGATTATCATTGGAGGGAATGCAAGATGAAAACCAGTATCAGTTTGTGTATTGGAAGTGCAAAGAAGTAGAGTTTCTGATATCAGTAGGCAAACCAGAGCTTGCCAGTATCACATTTACAGATCTATCGAACAGAGTAACAATTAAAGACACTCGAGAGATTGTATGTGTATTATCCTTGCCTGTGAAAGAAGATGAGAAAAAGATCATGCAAGGAATTTTTTTTGAGACCAAAGCTCGAACTTTAAAAGAGGAGAAAAAAGAAAACAAGGATATTTTAAAATACCTGGAGTTTGCAGAGAAAAATTACAAGTCCCTTCACAGAGATTATCGAGCTAGAGTCATCAATCTGATTGGTCAGTATTATTTCGACATTGGAGACCTTGAAAAGAGCAGATCAAGCCATTGGCGTGCATTCAAATGTGTGGAAAAAATTGCACACTCTCCTGAAAACGAGGTTGACTTAAGGTGTACTCATTTGAATAGTTCTGAATATTTAACAAACATTGCCACATGTGACCATCAACTTGCTTTGCAAATCGAAGACAAAGAGAAAAAGGTGCATCTTTTAGATTGTGCATGGAAAAAGTACAATATTTGTGTTGAATATGATCAAAACATCAAGAGAGACATACTTCAACCTCATGCCATAATTCTTATGAACAGAGCGGAGGTCTTGTACCAGCTGAATCATCTTGAGCAAGCAATGAAGGATGCAGAAAAATCACTCAGTATTTTCAAAAATTTCTATTCCCTACCTACTGCAATGAAGACTTTGGCTTACGGACAGAATGCATACTTCCATTATAAATTTGGGAGGAAGTGTGACAACCAGGGTAAGCTTTTATCTTTTCCTGCATACTTTTATAGTTCCACTCTGAGTTTCCAATGGCTGGAAAGACATTTGTTCTTTTTTCCTGTACAAATTTAAGCTTCATCATGTTTTTTTAGCTCACCTTAGCACAACGTGCTAAGGGTGAGCTATTGTGATCGCCCTATGTCCGGCGTCCGTCGTCTGTCGTCCGTCAACAATTTCTTTAAACATCATCTTCTCCTAAATCACTGGGTCAATCTTGATGAAACTGGGCAGGGATGTTCCTCGGGTGAAGTTCTACCAAAATTGTTCAAAGAATTGAATTCCACCCACAACTCTTGTTGCCATGGCAACAAAAAGGAAAAAAAAGCAAAATCTTTGAAAATCTTCTTCTCTGAAACTAGAAGGCGCAGAGCTTTGATATTTGGTATGTAGCATCTCCTAGTGGACCTCTACCAAGTTTGTTCATTTGATGCCCCTGGGGTCAAAACTGGCCCGGCCCCAGGGGTCACAAGTTTGAGCATAGTCACAAAGAAGGAAAACTTTAAAAATCTTCTTCTCTAAAACTTGAAGGCGTAGAGCTTCGATATTAGGCATGTAGCATCTCCTGGTGGACCTCTACCAAGTTTGTTCATATGATGCGCCTGGGGTCAAAACTGGCCCCGCCCCGGGGGTCAAATTTCCAACATAGGAACAAAGAAGGAAAACTTTAAAAATCTTCTTCTGTAAAACTAGAAGGCATAGAGCTTTGATATTTGGCATGAAGCATCTCCTAGTGGACCTCTACCAAGTTTGTTCATATGATGCCCTTGGGGTCAAAACTGGCCCTGCCCTGGGGGTCACAAGTTCGAACATAGGAACAAAGAGGGGAAACTTTAAAAATCATCTTCTCTGAAACTGGAAGGGGTAGAGCTTTGATATTTGGTATGTAGCATTGCCTAGTGGACCTCTACCAAGTTTGTTCATAGGATGTCCCTGGGGTCAAAACTGGCCCCGCCCCGGGGGTCACAAGTTTGAGCATAGTAACAAAGAAGGAAAATTTAAAAAATCTTCTTCTCTGAGGCGTAGAGCTTTGATATTTGGTATGTAGCATCGCCTAGTGGACCTCTACCAAGTTTGTTCATATGATGCGCCTGGGGTCAAAACTGGCCCCGCCCCGGGGGTCACAATTTCCAACATAGGAACAAAGAAGGAAAACTTTAAAAATCTTCTTCTCTGAAACAGGAAGGCATGGAGCTTTGATATTTGGTATATAGCATCTTCTAGTGGATCTCTACCAAGTTTGTGCATATGATGCTCTTGGGGCAAAAGTTGGCCTTGCCCCGGGGGTCACAAGTTCAAACATAGGAACAGAGAAGGAAAACTTTAAGAATCATCTTCTCTGAAACTGGAAGGCTTAGAGCTTTGATATTTGGTATGTAGCATCGCCTAGTAGACCTCTACTAAGTTTGTTCATATGATACCCTTGGGGTCAAAATTGGCCCTGCCTCGGGGGTCACAAGTTCAAACATAGGAACAAAGAAGGAAAACTTTAATTTTTTTTTTCTCTTAAATGGAAAGGCATAGAGCTTTGATATTTGGTATGTAGCATCTCCTAGTGGACTTCTACCAAGTTTATTCCAAGGATGCTGCTTGGGTCAAAACTGGCCCAGCCCCTGGGGTCACAAGTTCGAACATAGGAACAAAGAAGGAAAACTTTAAAATTCTTCTTTTCTGAAACCGAAAGGTGTGGAGCTTTGATATTTGGTATGTTGCATCTCAGAGTGGACCTCTACCAAGTTTGTATATATGATGCCCCTGGGTCAAAACTGGCCCCGCCCCGGGGGTCACAAGTTCGAAGATAGGAACAAAGATGGAAAACTTTAAATTGCTTTTTCTCTTAAACGGGAAGGTGTAGAGCTTTGATATTTGGTATGTAGCATTTCCTAGTGGACCTCTACCAAGTTTGTTCATATGATGCCCCTGGGTCAAAACTGGCCCAGCCCCGGGGGTCACAAGTTCGAACATAGGAACAAAGAAGGAAAACTTTAAAATTCTTCTTTAAAACTGGAAGGCGTAGAGCTTTGATATTTGGTATGTAGTGATTCTCTTCTAAGTTTGTTTGCCCATCTAAGCGCAACAAGGTCATTGAGTTCAAAATTGGGTCATCTTGGGTCATAAACTAGGTCACTAGGTCAAATTAAAGAAATACCTTGTTGGCACTCTCGAGGCCACATTATTTGCTCAATTGCCTTGAAAATTAGTTAGAAAGTTTGTCTTTATAAAGTCTCACATAAGATTAATTTGGGTCAACTTGGGTCATAAACTAGTTCACTGGGTCAAATTAAAGAAATACCTTGTTTGCACTCTGGAGGCCACATTTATTGCTCAAATGACCTGAAATTTGGCCAGAATGTTTGTCTTGATGAAATATCAGATGAGTTTGGATTTGGGTCATCTGGAACCATAAACTAGGTCACTAGGTCAAAATAAAGAAATACCTTGTGGGCACTCTAGAGGCCACATTCTTTGCTTAATTGCCTTGAAAATTGGTCAGAATGTTTGTCTTTGTAAAATCTCACATGAGTCTGAATTTGGGTCAACTGGGGTCATAAACTAGGTCACTTGGTCAAATTAAAGAAATACCTAGTGGGCACTCTAGAGGCCACATTTATTATTCATTTGATTTGAAAATTGGTTAAAATGTTTCTTTTGATATAGTCAATGACC
The DNA here is from genome assembly GCA_945859785.2 of Tridacna gigas. Lineage (NCBI taxonomy): Eukaryota > Metazoa > Mollusca > Bivalvia > Cardiida > Cardiidae > Tridacna > Tridacna gigas. The sequence continues at coordinate 12,420,461 of OX244031.2, read as the reverse complement.
AGTTCAAATTTGGGTCACCTGGGATCATAATCTAGGTCACTAGGTCAAATTAAAGAAATATCTATAGGGCACTCGAGGCCACATTTTTTGCTCAGTTGACTTGAAAATTGGTCAGAATGTTTGTCTTCATGAAATATGAGTTTGAAATTGGGTCACCTGCGGTCAAAAACTAGGTCACATGGTCAAATTGAAGAAAAACCTTTAAGGCACTCTACTAAGGTGAGCAACCCAGGGCCATCATGGCCCTCTTGTTTTAATTAGAATTGCTTTGTAAAATATTTCATTTACAATAACTGTGGAGTGTGATAAATTGTACAAGTAGAAGATGTCTTTTAACCCTTTACCAAATGACAAAGTTTTAGACTGGTCCAAATTGAAAGCATTTACAGACGACAAAATAAATGTGATTGAAAAGTTGAAGTTTGTTTTGGGAAGGGTAGTCAACATTGTGGGAAAAGGAACAAAATGCTGGTTACCAGCATTTTCTCCTTTTCCCACAAGGTTTTCAAAAGGCTTCTTTCACAGGGTCTTTAAAAGTCGGGATTGTGTGGTAAAGGGTTAACCCTTAAGCTGCTAAGTGTGACTCACTGATTGTTTTGCAGACAGTGTAGATCAAGATCAGACTGCACAAAATGTGCAGTCTGATCTTGGATCTACACTGGGGTATCAGGAGGTATTGTTCTCCAAAAACTCAGTTTGAAATAACATTATGTGTTTTTTTACTTTCTTCTAATTTTATTTATCTTATTGAGCAGGATAAGGCTTAAACCCTTTACCACACAATCCTGACTGTTAACGACCCTGAGAAAGAAGCTTTTTGAAAACATTGTGGGAAAAGGAGAAAATGGAGAAAATGCTGGTAACCAGCATTTTCTCCTTTTCCCACAATATTTTCTACCCTTCCCAAGACAAATTTCATGATTTGGGTCACATTCATTTTGTCGTCTGCAAATACTTTTAATTTGGACTTGTCTAAAATTGTGTTGTTTGGTTAAGAGTTAATTCCCGATCAAATGTTTTTACAGAAGGCTTTTGAAGACATGGAGGGAAAATGGTGGTTACCTGAATTTTCTCTTTGTCCCACTCTTGATTTTACTCTGTCTGGTATTGGATCAGAAAATTCATGTTATCCTCTGTTTTGTGAGATGTTCTGAAAAATCTTTTGTACTCCAAGATAATCAAGGCTATAACCCTTATTCCAGCTGAAAGAAGACAAATTTTGGAGAAGTCAGTAAGACTTTATGATGACACTCTTAGTGAAATTACCCATGGAGGTTTGCCACTGGAACACAAGGAATTTAAGTATATCAAAGGTAACTAAGTTTGAAATGATATTTAAAAAAAAGTTTTTAAAGGTTATGAATAAACAGGACTCAGAGATATAAACTAAGTTGGAAAATGAACAATAGCAATAGTGAGGACTGAAAGATACTTGAGGAAGACAATGATCTTGATATGAAGATATCTAGGAAATAGAAGATATTTATTTCATGCATTCCGGTAGTTTATCGAGAAATAATGGTGGATTATGGTTTGATATTTCATGGTTACGACCAGTGAAAAATACCGATTTCATATTTTCTAACTCTTCAATTGAAGGCAGAAACAGTAGTTCCTGCCCACTAGTTACCTAGCCAAACAGCACCTGTCATTCAAATAGAGGGCAATATGACTTATTCACATGCATTTACCCTATATTTCTCATGCTGTAGGTAATATTGTAATGTGTTGTTATGTGAGGGGATTATGCCACGGGCACTTGCTGAAAACAGCTGTACTGGATTTTGATGAAAGTCCCAACACAAAGGGAGTTAGAAGCAGGAAATAAGTAGAATATCTGGGTTTTTTTTTTTTTCGATGAAAAATCACAATTTCTTCTTGTGAACATCATCGGTAATATTTTCACTCGTGGCTGCACCACTCGTGAAAATATTAACGATGATGTTCACCCAATCAAATAAACTTCCATCTTTCACTGAAAAAAACAAATAACCTCTGTACCTTTGACAGGAAAATAATTATTGTTATGAAAAGGTATTGAGAACAATATTTTGATTGGAATATTCTAAATGTTAATAGAATTTAAAGATATTTAAGGTAGATATTAAGTAAAGATATTTAAAGTAGATTAACACTTAGAGTGCCAAATTAACCTGACAAACATATTCAACCTGGAAAAGAGACCCATGTGATTGCAGTTTCATAGGTGCTATTGTATCTAATATTGAAGCTAAACGGACAGTGCAGATCAAAGATAAGACTTCACATCTTTGCAGTCTGATCTGGATCTACATTGGTCACAAAAGCAACTAGTTGTGAAGGGCACTTTAAGGGTAAATTTTAGGAAGAGATGTTTTAGATAGATATTAAAAAGGATATGTTGAATGAGCTGTGTTCTATGAAAAGGGGGCTTAATGCTGGTCAATGTCAGACTCCACAGTCTGATCAGGCTGACATGGGTGGAAGCTTTTTGCTTTGTGTCATTCTTCTGCTTTTCAAAGGACCAGCGTACCTCATGAATGAGTTGGTTGTGACACAAAATGGATTTTATGGATCTATAAGTAAATAATGAAATACTGTTTAGTCTCAGCCAATCAGTTAATTACTCTGTAAATTCAAAATTGGGGCAATATTTTGAATTATTTGTGCTGAGTCGGGTAGCTCAGTGGTAAACATATCTGACTCATGACCTGGTGGTTCATACCTGGTTGAGGCAAACTTTGTTTCTGTCGATTTTTTCACCTCTCACCTCTGATGCATGTAGGAAAAGTAGTCAATTGGTTGAAAGGAAAGATGTGTTAGTACTCATATGTGAAAGCCAGGAAACACACGAGTAGGTGCACCGACAGTTATGATATGACCCAAGCTGTTAAAATTTGCATTAAACTCCAATACAAACAATGTACAAAAGAATTGATCCATGCTCAGGCAAAAGGGGGCTTAATGTATCTTTGTGATACATCATACTAAGCAAGACATCACATAATCATGGATCCATAAAATCCATTTTATCCATCAACGGACTGAATCCTGAAGTAGAATGGTCCTTGACATGCAGAAAATTGACCAATAGTGAAAAGTTTCGGCCCAGGTCAGCCTGTGCAGACTGCGCAGGCTGACCTTGGTCGATATTTTTTGCAAAAGCATTAAGCGCCCTGTTTAGAGAGCATGGTTCAATTATATGTTAGTGTCTACAGTCTCTTCAATGTTGTACATGTACACTGTTATTTCAGATTTTCACATCAAGGCAATGAAAGCATTTGGAATGACAGAGAAGGATATTTCACAGCGCACTCGAAGATACTCTGTAAGTTTGTTATACAGTACTATTTAGTCTTTGTCCGACTTTTTGTCCAATCAGAAGGCTTATATTTGAAAAAATCTGACTGTCTATTTCCTTTAAACTGCCTCAAGCAACGTTTATTTTGACCATTTAATCAGTTAAACGTCGCGTTTATTTGGGTTTCCCACGCTACATGCATAAAACCCACCTCCATCATTAATATTCATCTACCGTTTAAATTTACACATACAAGTACCAAAAACTTGACAAATGCTGTGGAAAGAAGAAAATGGGAAAACACAGCAATGTTTTTTAAACTCTTTCACTGCCAATGTCGCATTGGAAAGACTTTTCGGACGGCGTAGATCAAGATCAGACTGCACAAAATGGGCAGTCTGATCTTTGATTTACACTGTCCGCTATCTTGTGTTAGTCTTCAACCAAAAACAGATTTAGTTCAAACCAGAAGGATACTTATAGACCATGTGGAAAGTTGGCTCCGTTTAGAAGTCAGTCCATCTGTATTTTGAAATATACAGAAAGTCCATATCATAGTAAACTAGTTTATTGGGGTGTCATATCGATACAGGCATAATAAAATATCTGAGCCATGCCCTGTGAAAAGGGGGCCTAATGCATCTGCAAAAGAGTATCGACCCAGGTAAGCCTGTGCAGACCGCACAAGCTTACAAGGCCCCAACTTTTTTGCTTTCGGCCAATTTTCTGCATTTCAAAGGACCATTTACTTGCCTATTTCGTCGGTTTTCAGCGAGAATGGATTTTATGGATCCATAATCATGTGATGTCGTGCTTGGTACCATGTTTCACGGAGGTGCATCAAGCCCCCTTTTGCCAGGATATGGCTCATATTCTATAAGTCTATAGCATTTTTTTTTCAGTCCTTCACAATAATTTGTGAATGAATGAAGCGGGAAAGTCTATGTAATGTTAGATTTAGCATTGTTTTAGCGATGATGCAATTTAGGGCATGTCTTTGCGAATGATGAAACGGGAAACTCCATATATGGCACCAATGTTTTAGTGATGATGTAATAAGGGCGGACAACGACCAAGTCAGTTAGATGCTGTGAAGAAAAAATTAAACGATTTAATCAGCCACAGTCAGTCGCTACGCTCTCTCCTTTTGGCAGTTTAAATCGTTTAATTCTTTCTTCACAGCGTCTAACTATTACTTAAACATGGAATCAGTGCCACCTTAACTCTTTACCACACAATCCTGACTTTTAACGACCCGGAAAAAAAAATGCCTTTTTAAAACATTGTAGGAAAAGGAGAAAATGCTGGTAACCAGCATTTTCTCCTTTTACCACAATGTTTTCTACCCTTCCCAAATCAAATTTCAATTTTTGAGCAACATTTCATTTGTCGTCTGCAAATGCTTTCAATTTCGACCAATCTAAAATTTTGTCATTTGGTAAAGAGTTAAGTCTCTATCAGACAACAAAATCTTAAATTCAAATTTAGCTTTAAACTATTTGTGGACAACAAATTAAATGTGACTCAAATGATAGGAATTTGTTTATCATATGAAAAAAAAACCAAAAAAATTGCAGGAAAGGAAGAAAATACTGGTTTCCAGTCTCCTTCCTCAGGTTGGGGAAATGTAAAAAAAAAAAAAAAATTGTTAAAAGGGTTAATTAGAATTGCTGCAGGTGACATTCAGTACATCTATATAAAAAAAAAAACTACATAATGAATTTGAACTACAGTTTGATTTTTAACACCCTGCAACCAAGAATTGCTTTCGATGAGTCATGTCATTTGTCACGATATTTATCTACCACTGGAATATGAACATATATTGTTTGGGAATTTTAACCTTGAGAGATTATATATCTCTCTCATGAAACATTGTGGCTAAAGGAGAAGTATTTAGCGGGTTTTTTTCCCATAGTTGTTCCAGTGGTGCCTAGATAGTGTACATTTAACTTGAAGTTGATTACCCATATGTATAAAGAATGTTTTCAAAGCTGTCAACTGAAAATTTATGTGAGATGATAATGAGTTTATTGTTTTTGTTCTAGGACTTTATATTAGGGAAGTATGATGCAAAGATACATAAAATCAGACTTTCCCAGCCAGGCAGAAGTATTGACAATGTTTTGCAGGAATTTAGGGAAAAAGGTGTGGTTGGAGTTGTTGTGCCTAGTACAAGTAAGGCTGTAAGCGACCATGTAGGTGAACGTATCAGCTCTGGATCTGGTATGGGTAGCTCTGAAAGTAAAGAAGCAGACAGTTTATCAAGTGCAAGTCCTACAAGTGATGAAGATAACACAGAATTTGATAGGATGATTGAACAAGAAATTCATAGAAAACGAAGGGACAGTGGGGTCGAGATGGAGGACCAAGAGGATGCAGAAATGATTCCGAGTAATCCAGATGAAAATGAAGCAGATGCACTGAAGACAGAGAGTCATTTTATTCCAGATGAAGAAGTAGACCTGGGGAATGAATCACAAACTTCAGAAGTTTCCAAGCTTCCACAAGAAAAAGCAAGGGGAACATTGAAGCGGATTTTACCAAGACAAGAAGGTATAGACATTGAGGGTTCTTCAATACAAGATCAATCTCATGGTACCAGCTCATTTGGAATGGAGCAACATTTGCCTTCAAGCTCCCCTGACGAAGACATTGTTGCTGGAAGAGCTAGAAAGAGGAGAAAGAGTATTGTTGACACAGACATTGAGGGTGACAGAAGAGCTAGTTCATCAACCAATAGATCATCACTGAGCAGTATTGGGTCACAAGATAGTGTGACATCACAGCTTGACAGAAGGTTAAACTTAGAGTCCAGTCTGTCTGTACAAGAAGGTATGAGTACCTCTCCTTTTTTAATCATTACCCCTTTCCCATACAACAAACTGTAGTCTCCTCCAAATTGAAAGCAGCAGCAAATGACACATTTACAATTGGTAAAAATGAGCGCACATTCCCTTATATGGTAGTAAAAAATTGTAAGAAAAGAAGAAAATGCTGGACACCAGCATTTTCTCCTTTTTTTTTCACTATCTTTTGAAAAGCATTTTTTCTTCAAGGTTGTTTAGATAGGATTGGTAAAGGGTGAAATGATTTTAATCCATTTTATCACATAAAACCTTCTCCGGCAGTGCATTAAACCCATGACTTATTTTTGATAATACACTAGTGTATTATTGTTTTTTTGGTTCCGGTTCTGATCAGTTTTTAGTCATGAGCGTGTGAAGTCGTAGAAACCATCCACAGCATGTGCTGGAATTTGTACAACTACGCTGTTTCGCGCTAAAATGACATCATTGTTGCTAAGACTTATATGCGTGGAAAGTTTTTGATTTTCATGTTTGATAAAAGCCAAGAAATGCAGCGCAAGTTTTTTAAATCAACAAAATTGCAGAAACAGGTGGACTTAGCCCCTCTAGAAACTGTTTCATTCTACTTTCGGTGTAAATGTCAAAAAACTATCTACTTGTGTATGTACACATTTGAAACCGAACTACAACTTTAAAACATGGACATGTGAATGGTGGAGAGGGTAAAAGTGATAATGTAGGATATTTCTTGTCTGTTATTCATTTTATGTGAGAAACAGAATTTCACATCTGTGTTTATGTATTATCATTTTTATCAAACTCATTGACTAAAATGTATTTGACGCTCGCCAAGGTTCACGTCATACATTTTTAGTCAACTCATTTGATAAAAATGATAATACATAAACATGAATGTAAGATCCTCTTTGTCAAACATACATTTTTATTTAGTTTACAGAGAGGAAACAGTTTGAAAGGAAACGAAAACACCATATTTGAGAAAAATAGAGCATTTGCTTGTCATGAGCAATAATTGCGCATGAACCCAAATTTTTTATCTGATCTGTACCTATGGGGGTATTAAAAGTCATGTTTATACAGTAATGGATGAAATGTATGAACTACATGTAAATGAGAATTACAATAGCAAATAGTAGTTGTGCATGATGCAGAATCTCAGTATAATCAGCTTGCCTCTATATATGAGCCATGCTCTGGAAAAGGGGGTTAAATACATCTCCGCAATGCATTATACCATGTAAGTCATCCTATGTATTATGGATCCATAAAAAACTTGTCTAACAACCAACTGAATCATAAGGTAGACAGTTCCTTTGACATGTAGAAAATTTACCAATAGCGAAAGTATTGGCCCAGTCTGCGCAGGTTGACCTAGGTCGATACTTTTTGCAGATGCATTAATTGCCCTTTTCACAGAGCATGGCTTATTTGGATGTGAGAAAGGCTTGTTGAGGGTCGCCCTCTATTGACCTTTCTGTTATTCAACCAAACCTCTGATTTCAAGTTTATGATGGCAAAAGTAGACCTTTTGAAAATATCCTTCATTTAGAGTGCAGCCCATAGAACCTTACTTGCAACAAAACACAAAAAAGAGTCAAGTCTGTGTGAACAAGTTATGATAGATAATTTTCTGGATAGAATTTATTTAAAATGCAAGTCTGCCTTTTTGAAGAATAAACTGGATAAGTTTTAAAGATACATCTACACTCTTTTTCAGCCAGTTTTTAACCCATTTTATCTTTATTAAATTTTAATCATTCTTGTATTTTCATGCCAAATGTTGCCCCTGACGGTTGCAAGGTTTACAACGGATAGAAAATGCATTTCATTCTCTAGAGGCTTTTAAAGCAATCACTTCTGTTGTTGTTTTCAGTTCTAAATGGAAGACAAATGTTTTGAGTTTCTTTATGCGTTACACAATATATATTGGTTATTTATCTTTGTTTACATGGCTTACTAAATTCTGAGCCATTCTACACACTATCAGGTTTAACAGCATTTTTTCTCTCTGGCTGTAAAGATGTATCTTTAACACAAATTTTCTGTTTGGTGAGCTTTGAGGAAATCCAGATTTCCAAAAAAATACTGTGAACAATGTCAGATTTACCATTTAGAGAAAGTGTACTTTAATGCAACAGGCATGAAGTAATTTGGAGGCATGTTTCAGAAAGTATGATACAAAGTAACTTATTCTTGACCTAAAAAAATTAGAACATCTGTACTCTTTTTCAAGCAGAAGTATTGCAGAGGTATCAGGTCAATTTCTTTGACAATGAATGTTCCTCTTATGTATCACGTGTGTTGTTAAGCTTTTAGCAAACAATCCTGTTTTTACAACCCAGTTGAAGAGAGGGGGGGGTTTTTTGGCTAAAAAGAAAATGCTGGTAACTGTTATAATTTCTGATATTTTCAAAGACACATATCACCATTTGAAACACATTTGATTAGTTATCTATAAATCCTTTCAATTTTTATAAGTCTAAAACTTTGTCCTTTATGAATTTAATTTTTACTTTGTAAGTAAAAAGAAAATATGTATATTTCTTTCTGTAGAGGAAAGTGACAGAATGTGAATGCCTGGGACAGATAAAAGCTGTTACAGAGATATACAGAACTGGTAACAAATAAAGAGAAAATTTTTGTTCAACAGTTACATCTTGGGCATAGTTCTAATGTCAAAAATCAGACTCTTGTAAAAATTACTTCATGTCTTAGAGCTCTAATTAAAGTGAGAGAATTGTTTTATTACTTTGTCAAAAGCTATAATTGAATTTCCTGGCTTTTGTTGGCAGAACTTCCATCAAATATAAGCAGAACCTAAAATTAGACTTAATGTGTGTTGTGTCTCATATTGATCTGCACTGTGTATATAATCAATCTGTTCTGCAAGTGTTCAGATTTAAGTTTTTCTAGCTCACCAGGACAGAGACCAACAAGAGGTGTTAGTGCTGACGTTGGAATGGGCATCTACAGATAAATTTCATACCATTTAAAAGTATGGCATTTATCGTAGGTCTGACAATCTCTTGAAGTATGTTTGATCAAGGTTTCAGTTGCTGGTACAACAATAAATGTTAAAACTAGAACTGATGTTTCTGACCATCCGTGTTTTTGTAGACACTTTATCTATATGTACTAGTATTGTTGGGCTTGCGGCGAGTGAGACATAGTCGCTACAATTTCAGCTCAGTGCTTGTGCATCTTGCGTCAATCCGGATTTGACAGAGCCATAACTTTTGGGTGGATTTATGGATGGATTTCAACACAATTTGGCACAAGTGTTGTGTTTTATCTGTAGAAGTATCATTTGTAGCATTTGGTTGGGTAGGTCCAAGGTAAAGGTCATACTTGAAGGTTAAAAAATGAAAATGTCACAAATAGATACATTTTTGGATGGATTTCAAAATGATTGCTCTTAATTGTTCTCCTGCATAGGTAGAAGTGCCATTTGTATCATTTGTTCAGGTAAGTCCAAGGTCAAGGTAATAGGTGAAGGTCAAATGATAAAATAGTGATACATAGAGTTTGTCTGAGCCATAATTTCTACATTTATAGATAAATTTCAATATGATTTTGCACAAGTGTTCTCCTTCACCATTGGAAGTGCAGTTTGAAAGATTCTTTTGAGTAGATTGAAGATCAAGGTCATATTGAAAGGTTAAATGATAAAACTGTCATAAATAGAGCATGTCCAAGCCATAAATTTTACATATATGAATGAATTTCAAATAATGTTGTACAAGTGTTCTCCTTTATGAGTAGATGTGCCATTCGAAACATTTGATCATAAGGGTCCAAGGTCAAGGTCACTTGAAGGTCAAACAATAAAATTATCATAAATAGATCTTGTCCGAGTCATTAACTTCTACATTTAAGAATGAATTTCAAAACGGATGCGGACAATTGTTCTCCTTCATGAGTAAATGTGCCATTTGAAACATTTGTTCAGGTTTGAAATGAGATTGATGTGCAGTGAGTAAATACATGTAGTTACTTTTTTCCAAGTGCAGCTTATGAGGTTCTTTACTTATCCTCCCATGGCAGGCAATCTTCCCGTTATTATTATATTTTTTTTATATATATACATGTATATGCAAAAGGATATTTTTGCCCATTTATTGTGCAAAGACATTTGTTTTTCTTTTTGTCTATTTATAAATCAATGTCTTTGGATGGCAGACTCATTTGTTGATGTATTATTTGTATTTTTGCAGATAGGTATTGTTATTATATATATGTGTGTGTGTGTGTGTGTGTGTGCACCAGCCTGTGCAGACACACATGTATATGATCCATGCTCTTGCAAAAAGGGGCTTAACCCTTTACCGCACAATGACGCCTTTTAACGCCCCTGGGAAAGAGGCCTTTTGAAAACATTGTGGGAAAAGGAGAAAATGCTGGTAACCAGCATTTTCTCCTTTTCCCACAATGTTTTCTACCCCATCAAAGTAAAGTTGCACCATTTGAGCCACACTGAAATTGTCGTCTGCAAATGCTTTCAATTTGGACAAGGCTAAAGTTTTGTCGTCTGGTAAAGGGTTAATGTATCTCCCATGATGCATGATACCAAGCAAGTCATCACAGTATTATGGATCAATAAAATCCACTTTGTATAACAACCAAACTACTGTATGAGGTACACTGGTTCTTTTGATGTGCAGAAAACTGACCTATAGCAGAAAGTTTCAGCTCAGGTCAGCCTGCGCAGGCTGACCTGGGTCGATACTTTTCACAGATGCTTTAAGCCCCCTTTTCACAGAGCATGGCTCATATATTTCTACTTGCAAAATAGTATTTCAACCCATTATGGTACAATGACATTTTTGTCTCGTATAAAATACTGTGGAAATGAAATTACATCAGATAACTTAACCTGTCACCATAATATTATGGTTGAGTTTTAAACTCCGCCATAGTGAAGAAATTTTCAAGTGACAATTCAAATGTTTTCCAAATGATAGTATTTGGCCATGAATTGGTAGAAAACATTGCAAGAAAAGGAGGAAATGCTGTTAACCAGCATTTTCTCCTTTTCCCACAATGTTTCCTACCTCATCAAAGACAACAACCCATAATGTTTTCAAAATCCGTCTTTCTTAGGGTTGTTAAAACTCAGGATTGTGTGGTCAAGAGTAATAAAAATCCATGCAAACAGATGGCTAAGTAAAATGAATCTTGTTATTAACCCTTTATCACACAATCCCAAGTTTTAACGACCCTGAGAAAGAAGGCCTTTTGAAAACATTGTGGGAAAAGGAGAAAATGCTGGTAACCAGCATTTTTTCCTTTTTCCACAATGTTTTCTGCCTCATCAAAGACAAATGCAATTGCTTTGGATTTGATATAGTACAATATTTTTATTAATGCATATTGAACGCATTGGCAGACAATAAATGTAGGTCAAATGATGCAATCTGTCTTTGAAAGGGTAGAAAGCTTTGTTGGAAACAAGTAAAGTGCTGGTTACTAGCATTTTCTCATAGCCCTACAGTGTTTTCAAAAGCCTTCATCAGGATCCTGAAAAGACTGGCTTTGTAATAGGTTAAAGTAACAATAGCTGCCAAAAGTAAACAAAGCAGGCCCTAAAATGAATTTGAATTTAAATCATATCATTTAAAAGTATGGAAATTACTGTGAAAATAACAATCTTTTATTTAATGGTCAGTCCATTTGTTAGTTGCTGGCAGAGAAATTGATTTAGGTTAAAAGTTGCCAGGTTGCTTTATCTTTTGTTTACTTTTTGCCTGATTTTAAAATTTATTTTTTAGGCTGTGACTAACACTTGGAACAACCACACAATAACAGATTGTCATCTACAGTATTTTTCATACTTTTAAATGGTATGCTTTAATTTTAAATGCATTTTAACACCTGCATTGGCCGCTATTGGGCCTTTAATATGTGTTAAGTCATATTGGGAAACAGAGAGAGTGCTTGTTGGGACTACTTTCATCTTTGCCACAATGTCTTCAAAAGGTGGCCTGTTGCAGGACAAAAAAGTTTGCTGCAGAGTGTTTTTATAAATGTGACAGGTTCTTAAAACATAGTGGGACAAGGAGAAAATTTGCTTGTATTTAGGTCCGACATGGTCCAGCAGTGGATTACAATTTGTAACCTGAAGAACCAGGAAGGACCATTTATGATCACCAATGCACTGGGTTTTTCAGGGAATATGATTGGCTGAGACACTTTAAGAGCCCTAACCTAGTACATTTCATGTTAAAACCCAGGGCACGCTTGAATAAGTGAGTCTGTGCAGTGATATGATTGAAATAATGTTGAACGCATCATGAAATACCACTCAATTAATAGCTTGCAATAAGGTATTGCTCCTTCTTCGACAATATATTCCATTCTGTTGAAAAATAATTCATCTGTTTCTACAGGTATCTGTCCTTTGTATAGGTTGTGATAGTGATTATTGTGTCATAAGTGTGTGTTGTGTAATTGTTTCAACCAAGTTTGATAATAAATATACTCTTTCAGATTTTATGTGTACGAGGGTTGTTCCAAAAGCTTTGAGACTGCTTTAAGACTTTACCACACAATCCCAGGTTTTAACAACCCTAAGGAAAAAGCCTTTTGAAAACATTGTGGGAAAAGGAGAAAATGCTGATTACCAGCATTTTCTCCTTTTCCCACAATGGTTACTATCCTATCAAAATCGAATTCCAGTATTTGAGCAACATTTAAATTGTCATCTGCAAATGCTTTCAATTTGGACAAGTCTACATTTCTGTTGTGTGGTAAAGAGTTAAAAAAATGAAATCAGCTTGTCCATTGTTATCCAATTTTTTGATCTAATAAAAAGCACATTTGCTTAAAAGCGAGCAGCGCACAAGAGGCGTCGCGGAGCAACGCCTCGCATAAGCGAGAGCTTATTGGTAGAGATGGTGTCAAAAATGTACATACCTGATGCCTTGGAAAAAGTGGTGGACCGAAAGTTGATTTTTACAAATTCAAATATGGCAGACGGAAGTGACATAAAAGACTGGTTCTAAGAGCGTTTCTTCCCTATAATTTCTGACAACCTTGTTAATCACATGATTTGAAACGGGGTTCCAGTCTACAAACGAGACCCTTGCGAGATCTGGTCAAATATGAAGGAATTTGGGGTTTTCCGTATCTGTCCGAGGTACGGATATTTCCGAATACATAAATATACGTTACGAGAATTAATAAGGAGCAGAAAACCATTTCGGGTTTGCCAATCGATCTTTTCTTTAAAGTTTTTTCACGCTCTTGCCAATAAAACTTTGTTCATATTTCGTTTTTCATATTTCATGACGTTTTCCCTAATTTCTAAAGTTTTTTTCTGTAAAGAATGCAAAGCAACTCTGCCAGTATTTAACCCGTCCCCAGGTCAACTCGGCCAGGGCAAAGTAAGTTTATCTTTGTGGATAGCACCGGAAAGTCGATTTTCATCTAGATTTAGGATTTAGAGGGTTTTATTTGACCTTTTTCTCTGTTAGGAGCAAAAGGGTATAGGTCTAATCATTATTTTTTTAATAGAGGAAATCGCTTCCTTTTTTCAATCTCGGTATGTTTCCTTCTTTCTGTTGTGAATTAGCTGCCAAATTATGCTTGTTGTAAATCCTATCGAACTCTGTCAGAATTTGTTTTTACGTTTTTGATATTGTAGATATAAATTTCAAATTAACTGCATAAAACATGAATTTTTGTTCAGCTTGTTATTCTCTAAAATAGGATCTACACTGTTGGTCTTGTGGAAATTCTGAGATGTTTTTGCTAAAACATTTTTAAATTTTGGATAGCTGTCTTTTCTACAGACAGAAACAGTTTTTTTTTTTAGTTTTTTTTTCCCAATCTAGTCTAGAGGGGTTACAGCTGGGTAAAACTTGAATTTGAGCAAAGAATTTTGTTCAAGGTGTTTGCTAGTTGGTAAGATACATCACCAAGAAATGATACTGTACTCTCTGTGTGGCAAAGGTGAGAGAAAAAAAGGCACCACCAAAATTGTCAGCACCAGGGCTTGAACTCATTACCCGTAAAATGATAACCTAGAGTGACTCCATCATCTGAAATAATCCTAATCATCCAAAATATGGTATCTGTCAGCCAAATGTATTTAGAACTACCCTGTTACACGATAAGGCAACAGTTTCTAAAAAAAACGGGATATTCCTTTATGTATTTTCTCTTGACATAATATCTTGGTCTAAACCCCTTTTTTTGAAGAATAATATTGCTTATTATTTTTGAAAAGATATTTTTAACTTCCAAATACAAAATCTGCTGTTATGCCTTTTTAACATTCCTGCATTATTCGGCTTTCAACAAATTTAATTTTATTACATCCCAGCAAAACAGTCAGCTGCATAAACATAAAAAAATACCAACCTGATGAATTGATTGCTAAAAATAGATTTGTGGCAAAGTAACGACAAGGACTTGAAAGCCATTGAAATATTTTTTTCTGCAGATTTGTTCTTGTAGGTGACTGTTTTGTATCCCTGGGATGATCTGCATCTATATGCTCAAGGTAAAGGGTTTGTTATCAAGAAATCCTGTTTCAACCCCTGATTGCACTGTCAGTCATAAGGGAGTATCTTTGAGCAAGGCACCATAGCCACAGCCTAGCACTTGTTGTAACTTTGCTAAGATATCATTAATAACAAGAAATAAGCTGAATTGCTGTGAAAAGTAACATAAAACTCCATTCAAACAAATATTTACAAATTTAAATCTCTGAAAATTCTCAGTCTTTACTTTTTCCCTTGATCCATGCAAGTAAACTATGTATCATGTTGTTCATAACTTTAATCAAGAAATGCTATGTTGTCAAAATATGACTAAATAGTCATGATCTCATTTCAAATACCAATGTCAGAAAACAATTTGAAAAGAGGACCATAATTTTTAACCAGCTTCTATTGGCTGGATCGTTTTTGAAACTAGGACTTTTTGTATTGATTAATTGGTGTTCTTCTCTCCTTTCAAAATCATTTCAGTCTTACTACCAGACTGACAGCTTAGTTATTTACGTATTTTCCTAGGTTTTACAAGAAGTCCATGCTTTGGATGTACCTTGCATTGCCTAAAGACACTCCCCAAAAAGTAAAACATTATCTTGGGTGAGGATCGAACCCAGGACCTTATTACTAATTCAAGCACTCAGCCAGCCAAGACAACCCAAAACTCTTTGGAAGGTGCCATTTTGACCCAGTACATATGAATGTTTACAAAACTTTAAAGTTGTTCTCTGACTTTGTCTAATTTTGTAAATACCTGACAGTAAAAGATGAAAATATTTCAAACTTTGCTTTGGTAATCTAAGGTTGTAACAAATCAAAGCCCGAGATATCAACATACCGTAGCAAAATTGTATAAAGTACAAATAATTCCATTAGTCAGTTGGTCAGTCTGTTTGTCTGTCCATTCATTCTCTCAAACAGGTCCAGTGATAAAGGGAATAATTATGACTGAACATAGGAACAAAGAAGGAAAACATTAAAATTCTTCTTCTCTGAAACTGGAAGGCATGGAGCTTTGATATTTGGCATCTAGCATCTCCTAGTGGGCCTCTACCAAGTTTGTTCATATGATGCCCCTGGGATCAAAACTGGCCCCGCCCCTGGGGTCACAAGTTTTGAACATAGGAACAAAGAAGGAAAACTTTAAAAATCTTCTTCTCTGATTCTAGAAGGCGTAGAGCTTTGATATTTGGTATGTAGCATCTCCTAGTGGACCTCTACCAAGTTTGTTCATATGATGCCCCTGGAGTCAAAACTGGCTCCGCCCCGGGGGTCACAAGTTCAAACATAGGAACAAAGAAGGAAAACTTTAAAAATCTTCTTCTCTGAAACTGGAAGGCATGAAGCTTTGATATTTGGCATCTAGCGTCTCCTAGTGGACCTCTACCAAGTTTGTTCATATGATGCCCCTGGGATCAAAACTGGCCCCGCCCCGGGGGTCACAAGTTCGAACAAAGAAGGAAAACTTTAAAATTCTTCTTCTCTGAAAGTGGAAGGTGTGGAGCTTTGATATTTGGCATCTAGCATCTCCTAGTGGACCTCTACCAAGTTTGGTCATATGATCCCCCTCGAGTCAAAACTGGCCCCGCCCAGGGGGTCACAAGTTCGAACATAGGAACAAAGAAGGAAAACTTTAAAAATCTTCTCTGAAAGTGGAAGGCGTGGAGCTTTGATATTTGGCATCTAGCATCTCCTAGTGGACCTCTACCAAGTTTGTTCATATGATGCCCCAGGGATCAAAACTGGCCCTGCCCCGGGGGTCACAAGTTCGAACAAACGAACAAAGAAGGAAAACTTTAAAATTCTTCTTCTCTGAAAGTGGAAGGTGTGGAGCTTTGATATTTGGCATCTAGCATCTCCTAGTGGACCTCTACCAGGTTTGTTCATATGATCCCCCTCGGGTCAAAACTGGCCCGCCCAGGGGGTCACAAGTTCTAACATAGGAACAAAGAAGGAAAACTTTAAAATTCGTCTTCTCTGAAAGTGGAAGGCGTGGAGCTTTGATATTTGGCATCTAGCATCTCCTAGTGGACATCTACCTACTTGGTTCATACGATGCCCCTGGGGTCAAAACTGGCCCTGCCCCGGGGGTCACAAGTTCTAACATAGGAACAAAGAAGGAAAACTTTAAAGTTCTTCTTTTCTAAACCTTGAAGGCATAGAACTTTGTTATTTGGTTTGTAGTGAACCTGTTCTAAGTTTGTTAGCCCGCCTGAGCACAACATGTTCAGTCAGTTCGAAATTGGGTCAGCTGGGGTCATAAACTAGGTCACTAGGTCAAATTAAAGAAATACCTTGTGGGCACTCTAGAGGCCACATTCATTGCTCAAATGACCTGAAACTTGGTCAGAATGTTTGTCTTGATAAAATCTTAGATGAGTTTGGATGTGGGTCACCTGGGATCATAAACTAGGTCACTAGTTCAAATTAAATTAATACCTTGTGGGCACTCTAGAGGCCACATTTTTGGCTCAATTGACTTGAAAATTGGTCAGAATGTTTGTCTAGATAAAATCTCACATGAGTCCGAATTTGGGTCATGTGGGGTCTTAAATTAGGACACTAGGTCAAATTAAAGAAATACCTTGTGTGCACTCTAGAGGCCACATTTATTGTTCAGTTGATTTGAAAATTGGTCAAAATGTTTGTC
Source organism: Tridacna gigas (assembly GCA_945859785.2). Classification (NCBI taxonomy): domain Eukaryota; kingdom Metazoa; phylum Mollusca; class Bivalvia; order Cardiida; family Cardiidae; genus Tridacna; species Tridacna gigas. The sequence continues at coordinate 12,403,205 of OX244031.2, read as the reverse complement.
TTGATGAAATCTAGGATGACTTCAAAATTGGGTTACCTTGGCTCATAATGTAGGTCACTAGGTCTGTTTAAAGAAATACCTTTAGGGCACTCTAGAGGTCACATTTCTTGCTCAGTTGACTTGAAAGTTGGTCAGAATTTTTGTCTTGATGAAATATTTGGAGAGTTTGAAATTGGGTCAGCTGGGGTCATAAACTAGGTTACTGGGTCAAATTTAAGAAACACTTTGTGGGAACTCTAGAGGCCACATTTATTGCTCAATTAACTTGAAAACTGTTCAGAATGTTTGTCTTGATAAATTTTTTGATGAGTTCTAAATTGGGTCACGTGGGGTGATAAATTAGGTCACTAGGTCAACTTACGGAAATTCCTTGTGGACGCTCTAGAGGCCACATTTTAAGCTCAATTGACCTGACAATTGGTCAGAAATTGAATTATGCATGTTGAGTGAATTTCGCCTATTGACTCAGGTGAGCGATCCAGGGCCATCATGGCCCTCTTGTTCTTTTTTGTTATATTCGGAATATGGTAGATCTACCACAAAAGAGACATTTATGATATCAAATATGTCATTATCATACTTACTTGAATACAGTCCCTTTTAATGGATCCACATTATTGATCATATGACATTCTCACAAACCTCTCCAAAATCCCTAAATTCTGGCAAAAATTCTACAAATATCCTAAGGGGCTATCTAGCCCATTATGGAAACTCCATTGAGTTTTTATTTGTTTTCTTTTCTTATAACATTTGTCTTTCTTCTTTACTAACAGTTTGCAAGCCATTCCCGTCCATAATTCAGAGATTAATCATTTTTTGAAGTTTAGTGGCATTGTAAAATGTAAAAATCTGAATTATATCTAGATCTAATTTACCCCCTACAATTTGAAGGCATTAAACTTGGGTGATCTACTTTCTTCAACATTAAAGGTACAAACACTTCAAGCGCTGCTCGCTTATATAGGCTTTGCCTAGGTTCATATTATGTTTGGAAAATTTCATTCAAGTTTGAGAAGCCAGTCAATGACTAGCTAGTTAATCACTACAACCTCAATTCATCAGCAGTACTTTGCACCATTTCATTTCGTAAATAAACTTACCTGACAGTACTATATGGATTTCCTTTTCGTTAGTTTCTCTAATTCGCTCCCATTATACCGGAAGTAAGCTTTTTATCTCCCTTGAATACTTCCGGCACATGCCATACGAAATCAGTTTCTTTTTTTCGGCGACCGACTCGGTCGTGTTTTTCTGTTCGCTCATTACTGTGGCAGAAATAGAGGTCCTGATAGCGAAGACTAGGGACGAAGGCATGAAGTCTGCAGATGACAGACTAGAAGCCATTGAGAGAAAATGGAATGATAAATTTACCAGTCTCTACGAGAAGTTGGTCACTTTCCTAAATTGTCTCAACCGTTCTCGTTCATGTCCGCCACAAAGGCCTTCTTCGTCTTCGGCTTTGACACAAAGTCAAATGCGTAAGTCTAGGATAAGTAGACTGTCGGATTCAGATTCTTCGGACTCACAGGACGATGTGTTGTCACTGCGAGCTAGTGGTAGGTTGTTAGAAAGTAGTGAATCTTCGGATGAAAATAACAATGCGACAAAAACCACTGGAGGAAAGGCTGGTGAGGAAGACTTGTCAGAGGGTACTCAGAAGTGCTTGTTTGACATATTTGGGGATAATGCTGTTGTGAAAAAGTCGGTAAAAAAGGAAGGCATTAAACTTAACAAATCCCAATTAGAAGTTCTGGAAAATGGATTTAGATGCAAATGCCCTAATGACCTTTCTGCCTTCTCGGAGGAATATTTTGATGCTTTTCCAGTCAGTGAAGAAACAGAAAAATGTCTGGAAGTTCCGCCCCTAGACCCTCTAGTAGAGACTTGCTTATTGAACCGTCATGGGGAAAAAGCTTCTTTTAAGAAAAGTAAGGGAAGATCTTTATTCACACAACCATGTAAAATGGTCGAGAAGATTAGCATACAAAGGACAGCAAGCGTCTAGACTGGGAATTGTCATTCAACTCTATTTGCAACAGAGTCTTGGTAATCTTGCTGAATTTATAAATTCAAGTGATTTTGACAGTCAGAAGGCAACTCGGCATATCAGGGACACTTTCGCTATGTCTACCAAAGGCCTAGATCAGATTAGTCGATCCGGGGCTTTCCATCACATTGTTCGCCGAACTGTGGCTATGACTGATACAGCTTTGTGTGATCTTTCTGACTCTAAAGATTTTTCTGATTTGCCTCTCTCTGGGGAAGGTGTGTTTGGGTCCGGATTAGAAGTTATACTCAAATCTCGGAAAGAGAGAAAAAAAAAAAAAAAAAAAACTTGATGAGATGCTACCAGAGCTAAAGAAAAAGGACAGAAAAAGAAAGCTCTCACCTGACAGACCCCTAGATCCAAAGCGTTTATACAATACAAGGGCTTCATCAAGTCAGTCAAATTCTTGGAACAATTTTCGTATTCGTAGGATTCCAAGAGAAAATGACCGATACAAGTCATACCAATCACAGTCAAATTGGAACAAGTACAGTAGGAAAAAAGTCCAGTTCTGGTTACTCCTCGGGAAGAAGAAGTAATACTTCCAGGGGAAAGTTGGGAAAGCCAGCTATCCAATGACAAGGTGAGCATCATAGCAAAATTTCCTCAGATACCGGTTGGAGGCCGCCTTTCTTACTTTTTAGACAAATGGAAGCAAATTACCTCAGACAAATGGGTATTGGACCTGATTCGAGAGGGTTACAAACTGGAATTCGAGGATATTCCTCATTTTTCAGGGATCAAAGAAACAATAGTACCTTCTCATCAGATGTCAGTTATAGAAGAAGAAATGGACAATCTTTTAAGCAAAAGAGCAATAGAAATTGTAAATCCGTCGAAGTCTCGGAAAGGTTTCTACAGCACATTGTTTTCAGTAACCCAAAAAGAACGGGGAAATGCAACCTGTAATAAATTTAAAGGCTCTAAACGGGTATCTGAGGAAAATTCATTTCAAGATAGACACAATGACAAAAGTAATAAACCTAGTTCAAAGAGGAGACTTCGGAATAAATCTTGATTTCAAGGACGGTTACTTTCATTTAAAAATTTTCAAGAAACATCGGAAGTACCTGCGTTTTTGCTTTCAAAAGAAAATTACCAGTTTCGGGCAATGTGCTTCGGTCCTACATTTGCACCGAGGGTTTTTTCAAAAGTAATGTCAGTTGTAGCAGCGTACCTGCGAAAACAAGGTCTGCGCATGTCAGTATATCTGGACGATTGGCTGTCTCTGAATCCACTCAAAATGAATCTGTTTGCAGATCGGAAAATATTTTTGAGCCTTCTTTTTCAACTAGGTTTCATAGTCAACAAAGCAAAATCAACTCTCATCCCCTCTCAAAATTTTGTTTACATGGGGGGGTGGGGGTTCAACATGAGAAAGGGGCTAGTCTTTCCAACTCGGAAAAGAATTCTGAAACTAAAGCAAGCAGCTCAAGGTCTCCTATGGGGCATGGTCACAGCCAAAGACTACTTCATTTTCCTAGGAATGATTGCATCATGTTTAAACTTAATTCCGAATGCGAGGTTATTCATGAGACCTGTCCAGCTTCATTTACTTCGGAACTGGAGTCCTGCCAGAATGCCTTTAAGCCAAAAGGTTGCTCTGACAGTGTCGCTAGTTCCTCATGTGAAATGGTGGTTACAGGATCAGAACATTTAGAAGGGAAAATATGTTGTTCAGAAACACTTTTCAATCACAGTAACCACAGATGCAAGTGGTACGTGGGGCTGGGGTGGTCACATGAATTCCCTTACCGTGCAAGGCCAGTGGTCAGCAACACAGAAATTATTGCATATCAATGTTTTGGAAATGAAAGCAGTTATTTTGACAGTCCAGCACTTTCTTCCTGCTCTCAGAGACCAGAATGTTTTGATTCGGTGGGACAATTCTACAGTTTGCCAATACATCAATCGCCAGGGAGGTACTCGGTCGCAGGATCTGTGCCGTCTGGCGTTTGATCTTTGGCATCTGGCACTGGACAGCAACATTTTCCTCAAAGCAGCACATATTATGGGGAAGATGAATGTTTTAGCCGACACTCTGAGCAGGCAGATTGTGCGGGACACGGAATGGTCATTGAACGAAACGGTAGTGTCAAAAATTTTCAGTCTATGGGGTTATCCCCTAATCGATCTTTTTGCCACCAACAAGAACAAACAGACACCTCATGTTTGTTCATGAGATCCTCAACCTCAAGCATTAGCCTTGGATGCTCTGTCAGTTGCATGACAGAGCATGTATGCGTTTGCTTTTCCGCCAATTCAATTAATTCCAAAAGTTTTGAGTCGCATGAAACTTTTTCGCTGCAAAATTATTCTTATTGCACCAAATTGGCCAAGACAACATTGGTTTCCTCATCTGTTGGAAATGCTGGTAACCTGTCCAATCAGTCTTCCTGTTTTGAACGATCTCCTAAGTCACGGCAAGAGGAAGATTGTTCATCCAAACCCAAGAAGTCTGAACTTAACTGCATGGCTTCTATCGACCGAAAATTCAGCTCAAAGGGCTTTTCAACTGACACTAGAAAACTGTTGTCTGCCTCTTGGAGATCAGGGACACAAAGCGATTATAACTGTAAATTCAGAAGATTCAGTCGCTAGTGTAGTCAACAAGAAATTGATCCCTATACAGCAAATTTGAAAGACTGTGCTCATTTCCTGACTCATTTGTTTAATAGTGGTCTGAAATACAAAACCATCACAGGATACAGATCAATGCTTTCATCAGTCCTGGCTCCAATAGGTAGAACACCTGTTGGGCAACATCCTAACATTATACGTCTATTAAGAGGGGTATTTAACAAGAGACCCCCTGTGAAAAAGTTAATTCCAGAATGGGATTTGCCTCTCGTTTTAGGTTGTTTGCAAGAGCCACCCTTCGAGCCTATGAAGGATGCTTCTTTGAAATACGTGACATGGAAGACTTGTTTTTTGATTGTTATCACATGTTTTCGTCGATGCAGTGACCTACTGGCCCTTCGTTTAGGGGAAGGAAACATTAACATTCAGAAAAAAGGAATAACTTTTATGAGAGCAGCTTTGGCTAAGCAAGATAGACCTGATCATCATTCAGTAAGAATTTTTGTGCCATCTTTACCAAAGAACAAAAAATTAGATCCTAAACGGGCTCTGTCATATTACCTAAATAAAACTGAATCTTTTAGACGTACAGGCTCAGAGGACGTTGTCAAACTTTTCTTAGCCATAAATAATCCTCACAATCCAGTATCAAGTCAGACAATTTCAAAATGGCTAGTGAATATTATCAGATATGCCTACAAAACTCACAAGAAGCCTATTGGAACTTTTAAGGGACATTCAACCAGAAGTTTAGGGTCTTCTTGGGCCTTCTTTAAAGGAGCATCTTTGGACCAAGTGTTAGATTCTGCTGATTGGTCAAGGGAGACCACTTTTATCAAACATTATTTGAAACCAGTTGGGATAGATTTTTTTGAACCCTTAGATTTTAAGCAACAAGTGCCTTGATACTAGAAAACAGTTTATTTTTTCCGGCGAATTTTCATGGAAGACAAAACGTTTATAAATAGACAATATGTGTAATAAACTTTATGGTCTACAATTGGTTATGTAGATATTTAGGATTTTTTGTGGTTGGTACAAAGGATGTACATCTTGTGTGGCATGTATAAATACAGATGGACAAGATGTTAAGATGTGTTTGATGGGGACAGACTCTTTCGTCCAAGAAAGTAAGAGTTTTATCGTCATTTAGAAATACGATGATAATAAAAACAAACTTAAACAATCCCACCACCTGACAGTAATGCTTTGAAATCTGATTTAATCCATATAGTACTGACAGGTAAGTTTATTTACGAAATGGAAATTATAAATTTGTACTCAAATTGAAGTTTTATGAGTAAATAATACTTACCTGACCGTACAGGTAAACCCGCCCTTCCAACCCCACATTGTTTAAGTTTAGCAACCACAACAGAACTGATAAACCTATTGGAATTTATCAATAACGGAGAGGGTAGTAAGCTTTAAACCCTCATTTTTCCATTTCATCAAATACAAAACTCAAAAAATTTACATTGTTAAAAAGCTTATTGGATAAGCTTTCTTCTCATGCAAAAAACAGTTAAGTTATTGATAATTCCTTTTCACCATTAGTAGAGTAATATGAATACACAGTGTAAAATCCATGCCCAATGTACTGACGGCCAGAAGGACGTGTTTTACAGAGGGTGGTTATTTTAAATCCGAATGCGCCAGTGGGTACGTCATATATTCAAATTACAAAATATAAGCCAATCAGAGAAGAAAAAAATCTTCACGACGGTGTATGCCGCTTGTGGCTCGGCTGAAAATTAAAAGAGAAAATTTTCGTCAAAGTTCGAAGACTTTATTTGAAAAACGTGAAACATGGCCCCAAAGCGGCAAACGTCATTTAAAAATTTGAAATCTCTTCTTTAAAATGACATATAAATGAATACGATTGGATAGAAAATGCCGATCGGATTTTGATTTTAATTTGGATAGAGTGTGAAAAGTCGCCATTGATGATTGACGAACAAGATTTTTCCACGCCGCCATCTTGGAAATTCCGATTCACTGACTAGCGATATTTCAATAGCGATTTCTTCAAAAATACGATATATGAAAGGAAAATTTTAGCCGTGATATATATAATATGAACGTGGAAGAATTAAATCCTGTCGTAATTTGAGGTCATTTTGTCGTAAATGTAATGCAAAATACGGGATTTCTTGACGACTACTCTCGACTTGAAATGACCCGAAAAATCAGCTATTGTTGATGCCGGTAGATTTGGCTCAGGCGATCGATCTTACAATATATCTCGATAAAGAGGGTCGGGATGTAAAACGAAAGTATTAAGAGGGAATATTATTCCTGGTTTTTGCTTTTTTTTTTTTGTATTTTGATAACGATTTTATCAAGTAAAAATCACGAACCGGGTGTCGGGCACCTGCCGAAAATGACGCATATTCGGATGGAACGATTCCGGGACATTTCGGCCCATAACAATTTCGGCCCATAACAATTTCGGTCCATTACAATTTCGGCCCATAGTCTAAATACCAACTGAACGACACTTGAATGTTTCCCTGTTTGTTTGTCTGTCAGCTTGCATGCTGCGACCTGTCTTGCTACCATTCTTTGTGTTGATTGATTGCTTTTATATGACATTGTTTTAGCCGCTAGTCCTACACCTTCGAAGGTTTGCCAAACAAAACAGCCGCGTTGTGTATTGGGCAAGGGAGGATTAGTGTCATCGTTTGAAATAACACAAAGGCATTTCCAGACTTGTAAACTTGCCAATCATAACTAATTTCAAACTCAGTTTTAGCTGAGGAACGTATGTTTTCTAAGGATAGTTCATTATGCAGAGCCTTCATTAGGGACTAATTTCTAGGAATTTTGAAATTCCAGATGTCACTTTAAAATTTTTTTTTAATGAAAATTTGGAAAGTTACACGTACTTCGGCAATACCACAAATCCAGTTTTTTTCCCCCCAATTTTACCATGGAACAAATGAAAGTGTTAATTTGGGCTTCAGCAAGAAAAACGTTTTATATATGCAATCCTTCTAAAAACCCTGTGTTGTTTAGAATTATTACATGGAGACAATGAGTTAGTACTCACGACATCGATAGGGTTAACTGAGGTCAGGAGTAAAATTAAGTGCTAACTAAGCAATTAAATTCTTCTCTGATCTGGATGCTATAGTGAAATAAACTGAAAAACAGTTACCTTACCATTTCTTTGAACTTTTTATCAAACGACAAAATTATAGGCTGATCGAAATTGAAAGTAATTTCAGACGTCGAAGTAAATTATGTCGCACAAATTATGAAATCTGTCTTGAGTGGGCAGAAAACATGGTTGTAAAAGGAGGCAAGGCTGGTTATCTGCATTTTCTCCTTTTCAAAAGTCTCTTTCCTTGGGGGAGGTCGTTATAACTCGGGATTGTGTGGTAAAGGGTTAAAAATATGAATCCTTAGTAAACAATCCATTATCACGAATAACAAAAAAATTGCACCAAACAAGACTTATTGTGCCAATTATTATTGAAAATAATTACTGAAGTTGCATCCATTCAATTATTTTCCCCTGTCTTAAATTACGCAAATTTTAGAGCACTCACGCCGACAAGTAAACACCTCCCCCTCACCCACCCCTTTCCGATCTATGTCGTTCGATAATAGACTTTATTTCATAAGAAATTTTCTGACTTTTTTCGTAGTAATTGATATCCCAGCTCCAACATTATGAATTACATAGCGTCTATGCAAGTCAGCAATATAAAGTTGTTATCTAGGTTTAAAAAAAGTCAGTTTAAAGGGGCTATGATCGGACGATGTCAATTTGATACTAGGTTTGTCATGGGTTTTCATGTTTTTTTTTAACCCATGCCTTGTAGTATTTTTAAAAAAACATTTAGAACGTTTTCACATACACACTAAGAATTGAAATCAGAACGAGATTGTGATACAAGTATTTCAAGACTTTAGAAAAAGTGATTTGGAGGAGGAATTTAGCGCAAAATTGTTACAGTATACAAGTCAAGAACTTGGAAGTTCTATTGAAATCAGTTGTGTTTGATCACCACTATTTTAGGGCAATTATGACAGTGTTATTACTAATTACACTGCTCCGTACTTCTAATTAGCACAATATGATTATAAAATACCCGTTTCACATGTACTTGGTTGTCAAGGAGACTAGATTCACAACACTCAAGATAATAAAACGCGACGAAGCATGTACCTAAATTCGACGGATATCTGAGACGATATTATGACATTACGGATATTGGATGGTTTAAACCCTTAACCCAGATTGGATGACCCCAAAAAAGAGAGTATGATTAAATTTGCCTGCAAAAAAGAAGGTACAAAGATCAATAAACAACGGATTTAACTTGACCATTTCAGTTCCGACGGAGACCTAAGTATCCGTCGAGGAGAGCTTAGATCAAGATCAGATTGTACTTTTAAAGTGATGAAAACTCTTCAATTTATAACGTTCGCTACCTGATGCTAAACTTAGATAATTTAAAATTTAGGAGACGTTAAATTTAGTTCTAAACTCTTCCACTGTCGATGGCAACTTAGTATCTTTTGTGGATGGCGTAGGTCTACTCCGGATTACACATGATATTTACAGTCTGATCTTCGATATATAAACCAAGATTTAACGTCTGCCGTATGATTATATTGGTTTTCCTTTGCTCATATTGTACATACTCTTTTACCATGTGTAAACATTCAGCCAGGACGTAAAACAAATATCCAGAATGTTTATTGATGCGAAACAAACAATATGCAAAAGCGCAATTTTATTCACCAAACAGTTAGTAAAAGGACTCGCCAGGTCGTGCAATATTTATGATACGCCAACCTTAGGCCGAAATCGTTATGGGCCGAACTTGTATGGGCCGAAATTGCATTATCTCCCGCTAGATGGCATTCTACAAATTCACATCTTCGAAGAATATGACATGCGCAGACAACGGCCGAAATTGTAATGGGCCGAAATTGTTATGGGCCGAAATGTCCAGTCACCGGATGGAACTAGAAGTTTGGATAACTGATCAACATACATTCTAGTTCAGTGTCTTTGTTGAAAATAGTCAGAAATCAATGTGAAAAGAAAGATTTCAGATTAAAATGATTGGTTTTCATATTTTCAGGTGTATTTTACTAGCCAGAGGACAGACATGAAATTGACATTAGACAGAATGAAAGGCTACCCCGGGCCCTGTACTGAGGAAATTTGGTTGCAGAACATCAACTTAGCCACTAGTGACGACCCTGAGATGCAAAGTTTTTGAAAACATTGTGAGAAAAGGAGGAAATCTGGTTACCAGCATTTTCTTCCTTTTTCATAATCTTTTCCTCTTTCTCTGATACAATTTTTTATCATTAAGCCATATTCTACTTGTGTCGCCTGTAATCGCATTCAATTTGGACAAGCCTAAAATTTTGTCATTAGAACTTTAGACTTAATGTGATATCTATATTCTTTTTAGTTTATCATCAGGAAAAAACCCTCACAATTCTTTATATTGATGGAAAAGGTAAAATAATGTTTTACATGCACACCAATGGCTGTGATAATTACAAGTTGCCGCTCCATGAAATTTATGCCTCCCTTTAAATTTAAATAAAGGTGATGATATTTACATACTTTTTTAGCTCACCTGAGCACAACGTGCTCAAGGGGAGCTTTTAGGATCACCCCGTGTCCGTCGTTCGTTGTGCGACGTGCGTCGTTCGTCGTCAACAATTCTTTAAACATCATCTCTGCCTAAACCACTGGGCCAATTTGGACCAAACTTGGCAGGAATTTTCCCTGGGAGGTCCTCTTTAAAAATTGTTCACAAAATTTGATTCCATCAAAAACTCTGGTTGCCATGGCAACAAAATGGAATTTTCTAAGAAATTCTTTAAAAAATCTTCTCTGAAACCACAGGTCAGATTTTGAAATAATTTCACAGGAATGTTCCTTGGGTGACCCTTTTCAAAAATTGTTCGCGAAATTTTGATATGTCGAAAAACATGGCTCTGGTGAATGGGGGCTACTTGCACTATATGGATATGAAGAAATTATTAAAAAAAATTCTTCTTCTCTGAAACCGCTGGTCAGATTTTAAAATAATTTCACATAGGTACTTCTTGGGTGACCCTTTTCAAAAACTGTTCGCGAAATTTTGATTCGTCGAGAAACATGGCTCTGGTGAATGGGGGCTACTTGCACTATACGGAAATGAAGAAATTCTTAAAAATTCTTCTTCTCTGAAACGGCTGGTCAGATTTTGAAATAATTTCACAGGAATGTTCCTTGGGTGACCCTTTTCAAAAGTTGTTCGCGAAATTTTGATCCGTCAAGAAACATGGCTCTGGTGATTGGGGGCTACTTGCACCATACGGCCATGAAGAAATTCTTAAAAATTCTTCTTCTCTGGAACCGCTGGTCAGATTTTAAAATAATTTCACAGGAATGTTCCTTGGATGACCCTTTTCAAAAAGTGTTCGCGAAATTTTGATCCGTCAAGAAACATGGCTCTGGTGAGTGGAGCCTACTTGCACTATACCGATATGAAGAAATTCTTAAAAATTCTTCTTCTCTGAAACGGCTGGTCAGATTTTGAAATAATTTCACAGAGATGTTCCTTGGGTGACTCTTTTCAAAAAGTGTTCGCGAAATTTTGATCTGTAAAGAAACATGGCTCTGGTGACTGGGGGCTACTTGCAATATACGGATATGAAGAAACTCTTAAAAATTCTTCTTCTCTGAAACCGCAGGTCAGATTTTGAAATGATTTCACAGAGATGTTCCTTGGGTGACCCTTTTCAAAAATTGTTCGCGAAATTTTGATCCGTCAAGAAACATGGCTCTGGTGACTGGGGGCTACTTGCACTATATGGATATGAAGAAATTCTTAAAAATTCTTCTCTGAAACCGCTGGTCAGATTTTAAAATAATTTCACATAGATATTTCTTGGGTGACCCTTTTCAAAAATTGTTCGCGAAATTTTGATCCGTCAAGAAACATGGCTCTGGTGAATGGGGGCTACTTGCACTATACGGAAATGAAGAAATTCTTAAAAATTCTTCTTCTCTGAAACGGCTGGTCAGATTTTGAAATAATTTCACAGGAATGTTCCTTGGGTGACCCTTTTCAAAAGTTGTTCGCAAAATTTTGATCCGTCAAGAAACATGGCTCTGGTGATTGGGGGCTACTTGCACTATACGGCCATAAAGAAATTCTTAAAAATTCTTCTTCTCTGGAACCGCTGGTCAAATTTTAAAATAATTTCACAGGAATGTTCCTTGGGTGACCCTTTTCAAAAAGTGTTCGCGAAATTTTGATCCGTCAAGAAACATGGCTCTGGTGAGTGGAGCCTACTTGCACTATACGGATATGAAGAAATTCTTAAAAATTCTTCGTCTCTGAAACGGCTGGTCAGATTTTGAAATAATTTCACAGAGATGTTCCTTGGGTGACTCTTTTCAAAAAGTGTTCGCGAAATTTTGATCTGTAAAGAAACATGGCTCTGGTGACTGGGGACTACTTGCACTATACGGATATGAAGAAACTCTTAAAAATTCTTCTTCTCTGAAACCACTTGTCAGATTTTGAAATGATTTCACAGAGATGTTCCTTGGTTGACCCTTTTCAAAAATTGTTCGCGAAATTTTGATCCGTCGAGAAACATGGCTCTGGTGACTGGGGTCAAATTAAAGCAATACCTTGTGGGCATAACGGGGCATTCTAGAGGCCATATTTTTTGCTCAATTGACTTGAAAATTTACCAGAATGTTTGCCTTAATTAAATCTTAGATGTGACTGAAATTGGGTCTTCTGGGGTCATAAAGTAGGTCACTAGGTCAAATTAAAGAAATACCTTGTGGGTACTCTAGAGGCCACATTTTTTGTCTTGATGATATCTCAGAGAAGTTCAAAATTGGGTCACATAGGGTCATAAACAATGTCACTGGGTCACATTGAAGAAGTACCTTGTGGGCACTCTAGAGGCCACAATTCTAGCTAAATTGACCTGAAAATTGGTCTACATATTTGACTTGATGATATCTCGGATCAATTAGAAATTGGGTCTCATAGGGTCATAAACTAGGTCACTGGGTCAAATTAAATAAATGTATTGTGGGCATTGTAGAGGCCACAGTTTTTGCTCAACTCAGCTGAAAATTTGTCAGCATGTTTGACTTGATGATATCTTAAATGGATTTGAAATTGGGTCACATAGGGTCATAATCTAGGTCACTAGGTCAAATTACAGAAATACCTTGTGGGCACTCTAGAGGTGACAGTTCTTGCCCAATTCACCTGAACCTTGGTCAACAAGTTTGTTTGGATGTCTCGGATGAGTTTGAAATATGGTCACATTGGGTCATAAACTAGGTCACTAGGTCAAATTGAAGAAAGACATTTTGGACACTCCGGAGGCCACATTTTCAGCTCAATTGACCTGACAGTTGATCAGAATGTTTGTCTTAATAATATCTCAGATGAGTTTTAAATTGGGTCATTATGATCCTGGAGTGGAATTTCGCCTAATGACTCAGGTGAGCGATCCAGGGCCATCATGGCCCTCTTGTTTCATATTTTGGATCAAAACATTTCCTAAAATACTTATTATAGATATAAAAGAATGACAATATTGGAAAGAGCATAAAAAAAATACATATAACTGGAAAATTTGGTTTTAAAACCTTTAAAATTATGAAAGTTATGAAAAAATTAGTTAAAATTTTCTTGTAAATGGTTCTGCAACTCGAATGCGAGCGCATAGAGGTTTAATAGCAGGAAAATTAAAAAAAAATGCCATTTTTTCTTTTTTTTTTTTTCAATTTTCAAATCCTCATAACTTTTGATCCAAATAAGATATTTAAAAAATTTAAAATGTTGTTTAAATGTCTTTTCAAGCTCTTTCGGTTGAACACATGATTGTAAGTATGACCTTAAGATTAAAAATATGTTGTGGTTGCTATTAAGTTTCTTGCAACTCGATCGCCTCTGTAAGAAACTGATTTTGTACGGCACGTGCCAGAAGTATTCAAGGGAGATAAAAAGCTTACTTCTGGTATAATGGGAGCGAATTGGGGAAATTAACGAAAAGGAAATCCATATAGTACTGTCAGGTAAGTATTATTTACTCGTAAAACTTCAATTTGAGTACAAATTTATAATTTTTTGTTTCTTTTGCGCCATTTTTGTTTCTTACAGAAGGATTTGCAAAAATGAAATATTTCAGAAAGTTTTGTCAGATTTCAAAGTGTGCAGTGACGTTCAAGCTGTGTCACCTTGGTAGTGCCCTCTGTTAACTCTTTACCAAACGACAATATTTCAGACTGGTCCAAGCTGAAAGCATTTGCAGACGACAAAATAAATGTGGCTAAAATGATTGCATTTGTTTCTGAAAGGTTAGAAAACATTGCGGGAAAAGAAGAAAATGCTGGTTACCAGCATTTTTTCCAGACCTTTCCCACAATGTTTTCAAAAGGCTTCTTCCACAGGGTCGTTAAAAGTCTGGATTCTGTGGTAAAGGGTTAATAATATAGATTTGATAGAATTTATCATATGCTCAAACACTTCGGAAACATGCTGCTTCTTGTTGGTATGGGTATCATTACAATGTGACTTATAGTTCAGTAGATATAAACACAGTCTCAAAACTTTCAGAACACCCCACATACATGTATCTTATAGATTTGACGTGAATGTTTTTTAGCTTTTGTTTCTTTTAAACTTATTCAAGCAAGTAGTCCTCTTTCAAAGGAGTTGATGTGGCTCCAGTTTATTTCATTATCAGGTCACAGGAGCTAAAAACAGATTTATGGACTAAAGAATAGAAATTTCATAGAAGTTAGAAACTGTTGGAGCCAGCCATTCTCAAACTTTATACGCAACTTTCCCAATTTATGAGGGAAAAAATTGTTCAAATAACCCTTAACACACAATCCCGACTCTTAATGATCCTTAAAGGAGCTGTCACACCATGACGTTCTGGTTAACGTTTTCTGATGTTCGAGGAAACGTTGGTAGTCGCCCATGGTCGCTGGGATAGCGCCAGAAGAGCGTTGTGTGAACGCTAGCGAACGTCGGTGATCGCCAGGAATCGGCGGAGAACGCTGGTCCGGAAAAAAAGTTTTGAACATGCACAAAAGTTCTCACTGACACCGGCGTACTTCAACATTTAATTTTAAATGCTGAAGAACATTTAAGAACGTTCATGGAACGTTTTAGTAACGTTCACCGAGCATTGCACGTGTTCGGCTATCGTTAGTCAGTCGTTACTCTACCGTTACTTGGTTGTTACTAATCGTTTTCTTTGCAGTGAACGACTCACTGGCGACCTGTCAACGACCGCTGAACGGTCCCTAGCGCACGCAGCGTGTGACTAAATCGTCCGTCGCTCGCCAGTGGCACGTTAGCATACAATAATGGTTTTCAGGGGTATCCTACTTGGTCGCTGTTACACGCTTCTCGTGCGTTAGATACACGCTAGTCATGCGTTAGGCACATGTTAATAACACGCCAGATGTGCCATCCTCATTCTAGAACGCTAAAAAGTCGAACGATTGAAATGTTCAGAGAACGTTGACCAAAACGTCATGGTGTGATGGCTCCTTAAAAAAGAGGCCTTTTGAAAACATTGTGGGAAAAGGAGAAAATGGTGGTAACCAGCATTTTCTCCTTTTCCCGCAATGTTTTCTACCTGTCCCATAACAAATTTCAATTCTTAACTCTTTACCACACAATCCTGACTTTTAACGATCCTGAGGAAGAAGCCTTTTGAAAACATTAAGGGGAAAAAGAGAAAATGCTGGTACCTAGCATTTTCTCCTTTTTCCACAATGTTTTCTACTCCATTAAAGGAAAATTGCACTATTTGAGCAACATTGAAATTGTCGTCTGCAGATGCTTTCAATTTGGACAAGGCTAAAATTTTGTCGTCTGGTAAAGGGTTAAGTTGCATTTAATTTGTCGTCTGCAAATGCTTTCAGTTTGGACCAGTCTAAAATTTTTTTGTTTGGTAAAGAGATGATAAAGTTCAAGTAGGTAGTATGGGTGCAATGGTGCATTTGTACTGTCATAGAACATGTACATTCCATACCATATTCTACATAGAATATGTACTTCCCATTCTATATTCTACATAGGATAATGTACTTCATAACTGTACAAAGCAATGACCTGTAATAGAATATGTACTTCCCATTCCATATTCTGCTTAGAATATGTACTTCATAACTGTATAAAGCAGTAACCCATCATAGAATATGTACTACCCAGGGGTACATCTTTTTTTTACAATGTACATGTATTTACGTTCTGTAAATATAAGTAAATGTCTTCCAAAGACAATTATATCTCCTTACTCCTTATCCTGCTAAGTAAGTAAAATGAAACTTTCAACCAGCTGGTAAGAACCAAGATTTTGCTATTTCAAGGGTATTTTTTGAGGGAAAGGTATCCTCCTTATCAGACATTGTAGATCCAAGATCAGATTGCAGCTTCTCTGCAGTCTGATCTTGATCTACGCTGTCTGCAAAAGGTTCTTGAGTCACACTTAGCAGCCTAAGGGTTAATAATTGGGATGGGGTTAAGACACATGCATGTGAGCCATGCTCTGTGAAAAGGGAGCTTAATGCATCTGCGAAAAGTATCGGCCCAGGTCAGCCTGCGCAATATGCGCAGGCTGACCTGGGCCGAAACTTTTCATTATCGGTCATTACGTGATGATGCAGTCGGTTTTTAGACAAAATGTGTTTATGGATCCATAATCATGTGATGACTCCCATAGAATCACACTTCACGGAGATGCATTAAGCTCCCTTTTGCCAGAGCACAGCTCATGTATTGTTTGTCTGTGTTGTCATCTCATTTGTCACAAACTTTGTTTTCGCACCTGGATGATAAGCATGAATTGTTTTGCAGCTGAAGATTTTGAATGAGTTCCCTTTTATGAAAAGGAGTTAAGCCATGCTCTGTGAAAAGGGGACTGGGGACTTAATGCATCTATACACTATTTCTTTAACTACTGGACAAAATTTTATGAAACTTCATATTTATATCGTAAGCCACAGACAATCATTATTTGCTTTTATTTAATAAAATATCATGCCAAGGAAAAAGGGGGCTTAATCAAAAAAGTTTTATTTTCGGCTGGGATATCATTTCAACAAAGTAACTTGGTCTGCAAGGGAGTGTTACATAGACCGACTGTACCATGACAGATTGTCATCTTCATAATAATTTATATACTTTTAAATGACATGCTTTAAATTTTTGTCATGAGTATCTGACTACATAATGACTTTTTTACTTGTCAGAAGACTACTTAAAAAAAACACTTTACAAAATTAGAAATTACTTGTTAGAAACATTTTTTTTAAGGACATCATTTTAACCCTTAAAGCGCCTTTGCAGCCAGTGTTGATCAAGATCAGGCTGCACAGAACATGCAGTCTGATCTTTGATCTACTCTGTCCACTTTGCTGATACACTGCAGACAAAAAGCGACCATGAAATTGCGATTATTTGGGTCATATTTCTAGGATAACAATTTCTGTTGGGTGTATTTGGTGCTCAAAGGGTAACCCATATTCATGTTTTGAACCCAAGTTGATTATCCATATCTTCACCAAAAGGCTTTAACCCTTTACCACACAACCTCAGGTTTTAACACCTCTGAGGAAGAAGCCGTTTGAAAACAGTAGGAAAAGGAGAAAATGCTGGAAACCAGCATTTTCTCCTTTTCCCACAGTGTTTTCTACCCAATCAAAGACAAGTTCCACAATTTGATTCACATATTAATTGTCATCTGAAAATGCTTTCAGTGTGGAAAAGTCAACTTTTTTGTCATTTGGTATAGAATTGAAAGTTCTCTGCTTTTGCAAAGTTATCACAGTAGGTACATGTACATGTGTAGGGGAATAACTTTTAACCAAATGGCAGATTTTTTATTCTTCTTAATTGAAAGCTGCTGCTGAAATAAAATTAGAAATTGGTACAGTTGAGCTGAAGTAATCTCTGATGGTGAAGAAAACATTTAACTCTTTACCAAACGACAAAATTTTAGACTGGTCCGAATTGAAAGCATTTGCAGACGACAAATTACATGTGGCTAAAATGATTGTATTTGTTTCTGAAAGGTTAGAAAACATTGTGGGAAAGGGAGAATAAGCTGGTTACCAGCATTTTCTCCTTTTCCCACAATGTTTTCAAAAGGCTTCTTTCTCAGGGTCGTTAAAAGTTGGGATTGTGTGGTAAAGGGTTAAGGAAAAGGAAAAATTAATTGTAACAAGCAATTTCTTCTTTTTCCACAATGTTTTCAAAAGCTTCCTTCCTCAGGGACATTTAAATATGGAGTTGTTTGATAAAGGATTATAGTTATATCCCAGAGGCATTCAGAATCACACAAAAAAAAAAACCCATTGCTCTGTACTTGTTATCAGATGTCAAAATCTAAGACTTTTTCGAAAGTGAAATTGACCAGATGGCACAAGTGGTGGCTTAGACAGATTTCACTACCTCTGACTAGTGTAACTGACAAAAAGTAGGGCTGTCTGTAGAAATAGGTAATTTGAGCCATGCTCTGGGAAAAAGGGGATTAATGCATCTCTTTGATCCATGTTACCAATCAAGTCATCACATAGTTATGGATCCATAAAATCTATTTTGTCTAATAACCAACTGAATCATGAGGTACACAGGTCCTTTGACATGCAGAAAATTTACCAAAAGCAGAAAGTTTTGGCCCAGGTAAGCCTGCATGGACTGCGCAGGCTGACCTGGGTTAGTACTTTTTGCAGATGCATTTTACAGAGCAGGCTCTTTTCTTTTTTGATTGATTTGGATAACATTGTTGGAAAAGGGGAGATACTTTCAAGCACTCATTTCCTTGCAAGTTTTTTTTTTTTAGAAGCTGTGTACTGCCTAAGTAGTTTTAAATTTATAGTCATGTGAAAATGGGTTTCATTCCTAGAGCCCAACAAGTATTTTAGAGGTTTTGGGGTGATTTATTAATTTCATCAGATTGAAATGAGCTATGCTGTCTGAAAAGGGGGCTTAATGCATCTGCGAAAAGTATCGTCTCAGCCTGCACAGTCAGCGCAGGCTGACCTGGTCCAAAACTTTTCGCTATTGGTCAATTTTCTGTATTTCAAAGGACCAATCTATCTACAGTCTACCTTATGATTCAGGTGGTTGTTAGACAAATTGGATTTCATGGATCCATAATTATATGATGTCTTACTTGGCATCATGGATCACAGAGATGCATTAACCCTTTCCCAAACAAGCCCTGGTTTTCATGTGTCTGCAGTACAAGTCTTTTGAAAACACTGTGAGCAATTTCTCCTTTTCCCCACAGTGTTTTCTACCTTTTTGAGACCTTTCTGCCATTTTCATCAAATTTAAAACTGTCGTCTGCAAACTCTTTAAATTTGGACCAGTCCAAAATTTGTCGTTTGGGAAAGGGTTAAGCCCCCATTATACAGAGCATGGCACAAATATATTTGTTGGTGTATTGATTGAGCCATGCTCTGTGGAAAGGGGGTTTAACCCATCTGCAAAAAAAGTATCAACCCAGGTTAGCCTGTGCACTCCACACAGGCTAACCTGGGTCGAAACTTTTTGCAGATGGTCAATTTTTTACCTGTCCAAGGGCCATTCCACCTCATGATTCAGTATTTTGTTGGACAAAATAGACTTCATGCATCCCTAATTGTATGATGACTTGATAGTTATAATGCATCACAGAGGTACTGTATATTAAACCCTCTTTTGCCAGAGCAGCACTCATTATTTTTTTCATTATTTTTTTTCTTATATACACATGTACATGCATATTTCTTATCACTGTTTGGAAAATGACACTTTAACCCAAAATCGTTTAATAGTTTACAAAACGACAAAATTTCGACTTTTCCAAATCAAAAGCATTTGTAGATGACGCCTTAAACGCGGCTGGAAAAGTGAGATTTGTCTTTGAAAGAGTAGAAAACATTGTAAGAAATGGAGAAAATGCTGTTTACCAGCATTTTCTCATTTACCCACGATGTTTTCAAAAGTCTTCTTGCTCAAGGTCATGAAATACCAGGACTGTGTGGTAAAGGGTTAAATACAAGTTTTTAGCTCTCCTGCATGAAGTCCATGAAGAGCTATTTTGCATTACCTCTGGCATCAGTGTTGGAGTCGGTGGCCACATTTATGTTAAAAGTTGTTAAGTGCTTACTTTTTCGAGACCATAATCATGATGGATTTTGTTCATATTTGGTTTGATTATAGATATACTGGTAGGTCCAAAGCTTTTCAGCACTACCTCACCCAGGCCCATGATCTTAATTGATCCTGATTTCGTTATTTACACTAGCCTAATAACAGGATAACCTAATAAACTTAGCTTTATCCGGCAGTTGTGTATTCCTACGCGCTAAAAGGTTAATGATACAGAGCATTGAAAAACAAAACTGTTTAACATATTCCAACCCAAACGTTTCATACCTTAGTCTTTTGTAATATCCATTTGATTTTATTACATTTTGCATCCTCCTTGGTATTATGGAATAAAAATTCCTGATATCTTCTATGGGAATATGTGAAGAAATCCAGAATGGCTTCAACAAGCTTTTCTCACATATCAATGATTTGAGGCCAATTTTTCAGTTGTCACAAAATGTGCAGTCTGATCTTTGATCTACACTGTCTGCTTTGCTGAAACACTCTGGACAACAGCAACCTTGAAATTGCAATTATTTGATTTGTATTTCTTCACTCAAAGTGTCTGTTTGGTTTAGTAGGCGCTTTAAGGGTTAAATTAAAATCTACTTCCACTTGTGAAGATTTTTTATCTTACAGGCTTGACTAAACAAGCAGATGGTATAGATCCAAGATTAGACTGCACATTCTAGAATGTGCAGTCTGATATTTGATCTGTGCCATCAGCAAAAAGCTCGTGTTTTCACCAGTGGTGCTGAAAGGGTTAAAACATAAAGGAACAAGGAGAAAAATCTGCTTATAACAAGGGTTCTACATGACCCACTACTGGTAAAGTAGGATTTGTAAATGGTCAGTATTTACCAACCATTCTTAAGATTGTTCTCAGTCTTATTCTCTAGAATTTTCTGAATTTGAAAGTAACACAACTTCTGATTGGTTAAACCATTTGGTTTAACCAATCAGAAGTTGTATTACATTCAAATTTAAAAAATCTTGGAGAATTAGACAAAGAATGTTTTAAAGAATGGTTGGTGAGTACAGACCCTGGAGGGTCACTTGAGTCTTTGGGTTTTTGAGAGAATATGCTTGGGCAAGAAATTTCAGGGCCCCAGCCTAGTACAGTTGAAACTAAGTACACACTTGAATAAGTGTTTGCTTTGGTTTGATTGAAATAATGTTAAAATCAGTGTGAAATATGACTCAATTGATGGCTTGTAACAAGGAATTGCTCCTTTGTCCACAATGTGTTCCATACAGTAGCTGTTAAAAAAAAAAAAAGATAAATTTGGTTCTCCAAATATTAACTCTATCCTTTGTATAGTTTGTAATAGTAGTTGATGAGTTTTAAAGTAGCTTGTACAGTAACTGGTCTACCACCTTCGATAATCAATTAGATACTCATTAAGATGTTTTAGCTCCACTGGCTGAAAGCCAGTATGCTTATGTCATGACACTGTGTCTGTCATGCATCTGTGTGTGGGACTGTCCATCTGTGTGTGTGTGTCCTGTCAACTTTCATTTGACACTACCGATCCAATTTTGACCAAACTTCACAAAAATGATCCTGCCCATAGCCCTCATTCAAATTCCTTCAAAAAATTGGTTCTGTCACAAACTCTGATTGCAATGCCAACAAAACTGAAAAATCTCAAAAATTGTTTAAAATCTTCTTGTCCAAAACCATAGGGCGTAGGGCTACTAAATTTGGCATGTATCTTCATCTAGTGGACTTTTATTAAGATTGTTCAAAATATAGCTCAGGGGTAAAACATTAAAACATTGGCCCAGGGTTACAAATTTTACGCAGGCTTATAATTATAGTAAAAACTTCAAAAGTCTTTTTGTTCTAACCATAAGCCCGAATGCTACCAAATTTTGCAGGAGGATTCCTCTAGCAGAACACTACAAAGATTATTATGAATAAAAGGCCTGGTGTCAATATTGGCTCACAAGTTTTACAGAGGCTTATTTTATGAAAACTTTAAAAATATTCTTGTTCATAATGATTAGAGTATGTGTTATAATCTAGTATGCCTCTACTGAGATTGTACAAATTATAGCTCTTTGGTCAAAATTGGCCTCGCCCTTGGGGTAGCAGTCTAAACTAGAAAAAACCTTCAAAATTTAGCACAGCTTCATTACTTCAGAGATTGTCCAAAATTTAGCCCAAGGATCAAACTTGGTCCTACCCAGGGGTCACACATTTTACAGTCATTATATTTGGGGGAGGCTCATTTTCTCTATGAAAATTAATTTCAATACAGATTTCTTACCGTTTGAAGACTGTCGATGCCTATTACATGTATGGCATATTTATTTAAATAGGGAGTGGAGTGATACAGGGCCATCATGGCCCTCTTTTTAGCTCACCTTAGCACAACGTGCTAAAGGTGAGCTATTGTGATCGCCCTATGTCTGGCATCCATCGTCCGTCGTCTGTCGTCCGTCGTCCGTCAACAATTTCTTTAAACATCTTCTTCTCCTAAACCACTGGGCCAATCTTGATGAAACTTGGCAGGGATGTTCCTTGGGTGAAGCTCTACCAAAATTGTTCAAAGAATTAAATTCCACCCACAACTCTGGTTGCCATGGCAACAAAAAGGAAAAACAAGCAAAATCTTTGAAAATCTTCTTCTCTGAAACTAGAAGGCACAGAGCTTTGATATTTGGTATGTAGCATCTCCTAGTGGACCTCTACCAAGTTTGTTCATTTGATGCCCCTGGGGTCAAAACTGGCCCCGCCCGGGGGGGTCACAATTTCCAACATAGTAACAAAGAAGGAAAACTTTAAAAATCTTCTTCTCTGAAACTTGAAGGCGTAGAGCTTTGATATTTGGCATGTAGTATCTCCTAGTGGACCTCTACCAAGTTTGTTCATATGATGCCCCTGGTGTCAAAACTGGCCCCGCCCCGGGGGTCACAATTTCCAACATAGGAACAAAGAAGGAAAATTTTAAAAATCTTCTTCTATAAAACTAGAGGGCATAGAGCTTTGATATTTGGCATGAAGCATCTCCTAGTGGACCTCTACCAAGTTTGTTCATATGATGCCCTTGGGGTCAAAACTGGCCCTGCCCCGGGGGTCACAAGTTTGAACATAGGAACAAAGAGGGGAAACTTTAAAAATCATCTTTTCTGAAACTGGAAGACGTAGAGCTTTGATATTTGGTATGTAGCATTGCCTAGTGGACCTCTACCAAGTTTGTTCATATGATGCCCCTGGGGTCAAAACTGGCCCCGCCCCAGGGGTCACAAGTTTGAGCATAGTAACAAAGAAGGAAAACTTTAAAAATCTTCTTCTCTGAAACTTGAAGGCGTAGAGCTTTGATATTTGGCATGTAGCATCTCCTAGTGGACCTCTACCAAGTTTGTTCATATGATGTCCCTGGGGTCAAAACTGGCCCTGCCCCGGGGGTCACAATTTCCAAAATAGGAACAAAGAAGGAAAACTTTAAAAATCTTCTTCTGTAAAACTAGAAGGCATAGAGCTTTTATATTTGATATGTAGCATCGCCTAGTAGATCTCTGCTAAGTTTTTTCATATGATGCCCTTGGGGTCAAAATTGGCCCTGCCCCGGGGGTCACAAGTTCAAACATAGGAACAAAGAAGGAAAACTTTAATTTTTTTTTTCTCTTAAATGGGAAGGCATAGGGCTTTGATATTTGGTATGTAGCATCTCCTAGTGGACTTCTACCAAGTTTGTTCCAAGGATGCTGCTTGGGTCAAAACTGGCCCAGCCCCTGGGGTCACAAGTTCGAACATAGGAACAAAGAAGGAAAACTTTAAAATTCTTCTTTTCTGAAACCGAAAGGTGTGGAGCTTTGATATTTGGTATGTTGCATCTCAGAGTGGACCTCTACCAAGTTTGTTCATATGATGCCCCTGGGTCAAAACTGGCCCCACCCCGTGGGTCACAAGTTCGAAGATAGGAACAAAGAAGGAAAACTTTAAATTTCTTTTTCTCTTAAACGGGAAGGTGTAGAGCTTTGATATTTGGTATGTAGCATTTCCTAGTGGACCTCTACCAAGTTTGTTCATATGATGCCCCTGGGTCAAAACTGGCCCAGCCCCGGGGGTCACAAGTTCGAACATAGGAACAAAGAAGGAAAACTTTAAAATTCTTCTTTAAAACTGGAAGGCATAGAGCTTTGATATTTGGTATGTAGTGATTCTCTTCTAAGTTTGTTGGCTCATCTAAGCGCAACAATTTCACTGAGTTCAAAATTGGGTCATCTTGGGTCATAAACTAGGTCACTAGGTCCAATTAAAGAAATACCTTGTTGGCACTCTCGAGGCCACATTATTTGCTCAATTGCCTTGAAAATTAGTTAGAAAGTTTGTCTTTATAAAGTCTCACATAAGATTAATTTGGGTCAACTGGGGTCATAAACTAGTTCACTGGGTCAAATTAAAGAAATACCTTGTTTGCACTCTGGAGGCCACATTTATTGCTCAAATGACCTGAAATTTGGCCAGAATGTTTGTCTTGATGAAATACCAGATGAGATTGGATTTGGGTCACCTGGAACCATAAACTAGATCACTAGATCAAAATAAAGAAATACCTTGTGGGCACTCTAGAGGCCACATTCTTTGCTTAATCGCCTTGAAAATTGGTCAGAATGTTTGTCTTTATAAAATCTCACATGAGTCTGAATTTAGGTCAACTGGGGTCATAAACTAGGTCACTTGGTCAAATTAAAGAAATAGCTAGTGGGCACTCTAGAGGCCACATTTATTATTCATATGATATGAAAATTGGTTAAAATGTTTCTTTTGATATAGTCAAAGACCAGTTCAAATTTGGGTCACCTGGGGTCATAAACTAGGTCACTAGGTCAAATTAAAGAAATATCTTTAGGGCACTCGAGGCCACATTTTTTGCTCAGTTGACTTGAAAATTGGTCAGAATGTTTGTCTTCATGAAATATGAGTTTGAAATTGGGTCATCTGTGGTCAAAAACTAGGTCACATGGTCAAATTAAAGAAAAACCTTTAAGGCACTGTACTAAGGTGAGCGACCCAGGGCCATCATGGCCCTCTTGTTTAGCTCTACTGGCTGTAAGCCAATAGAGCTTATGTCATGGCGTGGTTTCCGTCATCCGTCCGTCTGTCCGTCCATCTGTCCGTTTCTTGTTTACGCGACAAAGTCTGCATTTGTGGTCGGATTTTCGTGAAACTTGCACAGTTTGTTTATCTCATCGATAGCTTGAACCCTATTGATTTTGAAAAAAATCTGACAATCAGTGTGGGAAAAGTAGCCATTTAATTTTCAAAATTTCAATTTCTTGTTTACGTGATAAAGTCTGCATTTGTGTTTGGATTTTCGTGAAACTTGCACAGTTTGTTTATCTCATCGATAGCTTGAACCCTATTGATTTTGAAAAAAATCTGACAATCAGTGTGGGAAAAGTAGCCATTTAAATTTCAAAATTTCAATTTCTTGATTACGCGATAAAGTCTGCATTTGTTGTCAGATTTTTTTGAAACTTGCACAGTTTGTTTATCTTATCAATAGCTTGAATCCTATCGATTTAAAAAAAAACCCTGAAAAACAGTGTGGGAAAAGTAGCCATTTAAATTTCAAAATTCCAATTTCTTGTTTAGGCAATAAAGTCTGCATTTGTAGTCAGGTTTTCGTGAAACTTGAACAGTTTGTTTATCTCATCAATAGCTTGAATTCTATTGATTTTGAAAGAAATCTGACAATCAATGTGGGAAAAGTAGCTATTTTAAGTTCAGAATTTCAATTTCTTGTTTACACGATAAAGTCGGCATTTGTGGTCTGATTTTTGTGAAACTTGCACAGTTTGTTTATCTCATTGATAGCTTGTACCTTATTGATTTTGAAAAAAATCTGACAATCAGTTTGGGAAAAGTAGCTATTTAAAAATTAAAATTTCCTTTTCTTGTTTACACAGTAAAGTCTATATTTGTGTTCCAATTTTCCTGAAACTTGCACAGTCGCTTTGTATCATCAACAGCTTGAATCCCATTGATTTTGAAAAAAATTCAACAATTAGTATGGCAAAAGTAGCCATTTAAATTTGAAAATCTACAATTCTAGTTTACGTGATAATGTCAGCAATAATTATTGTGGTTGAATTTTCATGAAACTTGCATAGTTGCTTTATATTATCAGTAACTTGAACCCTATGGATTTAAAAAAAAAAAAATTTGAAAATCAGTATGGGAAAAGGTGCCATTTAAAGTTGAAATTTTTTATTTCTTGTTTATGCAATTAAGTCACATTTTTGATTCAATCTTTTGAAACTTGCAAAGATTATTTGTATAATCAAGGGATTGAACTCTATTAAAAATGAAGAAAATCTAGCAATCGGTTTAGGAAAAGCAGCCATTTGATGACTTAGTATTGTTTACTCAACAGAGTCCACATTATTGGTCACAATCTTTGAAACTTACAGGGATTGTTTAAAACAGTGAGTACTGAAACCGTATCAAATTTGACTGGATTCCAAACAATCGGTTTTGAGAAATTGCACTTCAGGGTTTTTTTTTTTCAATATTAATTTTGTTCAATTCACCATGCCTACTTTTGCTATCTTAGTTGGTTCAAGCCCAATTGCAACAACCTTTCCCCCATTTTTTTGTGTGTTTGCTTTTTTAGCTCACCTGAGCACGAAGTGCTCATGGTGAGCTATTGTGATAGTGCTGTGTCGGTCGTCAACTTTTTACCTTGTGTACGCTCTAGAGGCCACGTCTTGATAAAATCTCGGACGAGTTTGAAATTGGGTCATGTGGGGTCAAAAACTAGGTCACTAGGTCAAATCTTAGAAAAACCTTGTGTACGCTCTAGAGGCCACATTTTCAGTCCAATCCTCATGAAACTTGGTCAGAATGTTTGTTTTGATAAAATCTCAGACGAGATTGAAATTGGGTCATGTGGGGTCAAAAACTAGGTCACTAGGTCAAATCTTCAAAAAACCTTGTGTATGCTCTAGAGGTCGCATTTTCAGTCAGATACTTGTGAAATTTGGTCAGAAAGTTTGTCTTGATAAAATCTCGGTCGAGTTCGAAATTGGGTCATGTGGGGTCAAAAACCTGGTCACTAGGTCAATCTACGAAAAACCTTGTGTACGCTCTAGAGGCCACATTTTCAGTCAGATACTCATGAAACTTGGTCAAAATGTTTGTCTTGATAAAATCTCAGACGAGTTCGAAATTGGGTCATGTGGGGTCAAAAACTAGGTCACTAGGTCAAATCTTCGAAAAACCTTGTGTATGCTCTAGAGGCCACATTTTCAGTCCGATCCTCGTGAAACTTGGTCAGAATATTTGTCTCGATAAAATCTGGGAAGAGTTTGAAATTGGGTCATGTTGGATCAAAAACTAGGTCACTAGGTCAAATCTTTGAAAAACCTTGTGTGTGCTCTAGAGGCCACATTTTCAGTCAGATACTTGTCAAATTTGGTCAGAATGTTTGGCTTGATAAAATCTCACATCAGTTTGAAATTGGGTCATGTGGGGTCAAAAACTAGGTCACTAGGTCAAATCTTCGAAAAACCTTGTGTACACTATAGAGGCCACATTTTCAGTCAGATGCTTGTGAAATTTGGTCAGAATGTTTGGCCTATTGACTCAGGTGAGCGATCCAGGGCCATCATGGCCCTCTTGTTTCCTTTTTTCCATCATGAATTCATAGTGTATGCTGTGAAAAACAGCACAATCATGCCAGTGGAGCCTTTCAGGCCCTCAAGGGCCTCTAGTTATGTTTATTTAATAGATTTACTTTTAGAATTTTTAGCCTTTTTCTTTTCCTATTTCTTTTTAGCATGCAGTGCTCATGGGAAGCTTTTAGGTTTGGTATGGTCAATTGTGTGTTGTGAAATGACAAAATTCTCATTAAACATCTTGTCGAAAAAGCCTTTGGCCATTTTTATTGAAACAAGTAGTCCTCTTTCAGAGTTGTTGACATGGATTGTGTCTTTTTCACAATTAAGTCACAGGACCTAAAAACAGATTTATATATTGAAGAATTGAAAAATTTCAATAATTAACATCATTCAAACATATTTATTTTACATCGATTGAGAAACAAGTCCATGCAACTTATACTAGTCTCTCTAGCGATTCTGCTTCCTGGACACTACACCAGTACTCACGCTGAATGTGTAGGCCAATGAACTGTCCAAAACTTGACACACGCTCCTGGGTATCAAACTCTGGAGGTTATGGTTGCAAGACCAATGCTCCACCCCACATCCACAGACAACAATGAACAGTCCAAAAATTGACACACGCTCCTGGGTATTGAACTTGGGAGCTTATGGTTCCAAGACTGATGCTACACCTCACATCCATAGACAACACACAAATTAGAAATTGTGGTGTCAAGTTCTTCTAAAATTTCAAATGCATTTACCCTTATTTATGGAGGATTGATTGTATGGTGTTTAATGCCGTTTTCAACATTATTTCAGTTATATCCCGGCGGCCAGTGCACCTATCCATACTTTCCTGGAGTTTCATTTACCAGTACTCCGCACTATATTCTTTCCAAGCCACTGGCTGCTTTCCCACATAACCATTGTTGAAACAATGGTCAGCGGTGAGAGAGGAATGAATCCTATCGCGATGACTATCATCAATCCTCGGAAAGAAATTGGTCAAGCCGGGGATCGAACCAGCGACCTCCTGTTCTCAAGTCCTGTACGCTAACGACTGAGCTACGGGGGCTTGGCTATTTACGGAGGAAAAAAACTTCAAATCATGAAAGGTCAAGTATACAATATTTTGCACTGCTGTTATAAATAAAAAAGAAACTTCTATTAACCCTTTACCACACAATCCCAAGTTTTAACAACACTGAAGAAGAAGGCTTTTGAAAACATTGTGTTTCTAGTCTATCAAAGACAGAAACCATCACCTGAGCTACCTTTATTTTGTTGCCTGCAAATGCTTTCAATTAGATAGAGTTCAAAATATTGTCATTTGGTAAAGAGTTAAACATTCATCTTCTCCTAAACAAGGGACTTAATTTCAGGCAAATGTCCCACACAAATCATCCCTGGGTAATCCTGTAGAAAACATTGTGGGACAAGGAGAAGATGCTGGTTACCAGCATTTCCTCCTTTTCCAACAATGTTTTCAAAAAGATTCTTTCACAGGGTCGTTAAAAGTCAGGATTGTGTGGTAAAGGGTTAATGAAATCTAAAACTACCGAAAAAGGCTATGTGTCACTTTAACTCTTTGCTAAATGACAAAGTTTTGGAATGAACCAAATTGAAAGCATTAGCAGATGACAAATGTTGCTAAAATGATGATTTCTCTTTTTGATGGGGTAAGAAAATATTGTGGGTAAATGGTTACCAGCATTTTCTCCTTTTCCCACGATGTTTTCAAAATCCTTTTCTTTTAGGGTTGTTAAAAGTCAGGATTGAGTGGTACAGGGTTAAGGAATACCTTGAAAGAAGAAGTGTTAATTTCTTATTCTTCTCTTACATATTGTTGGTAACTTGGTGGTTTGCCAAGTAATGGCATACTAAATTTAACCCTTTCCCAAACAAGCCCTGGTTTTCACGTGTCTGCAGTACAAGTCTTTTGAAAACACTGTGGGAAAAGGAGAAATTGCTCATAACGAGCAATTTCTCCTTTTACCACAGTGTTTTCTACCCTTTTTGAGACCTTTCTGCCATTTTCATCAAATTTAAAATTGTCGTCTGCAAACTCTTTCAATTTGGACCAGACCAAAATTTGTCGTTTGGGAAAGGGTTAATAATTTAGTAAATAAAGATTCTTGAAGTTTTGTAAGAATTTAAAATATGAATAGCCCACTATAGATGGATGCAATTTTTAGTTTCATCCAGTTTTGTTTGAAATGAAGGATTTGCATACCTTAATGATCGAATAAACTTGATTGGTCCTTATGTATAAAGAAAACGTAAACCAATCATCTGAAAACTTGACCCTTTCCCAAACAAGCCCTGGTTTTCACGTGTCTGCAGTGCAAGTCTTTTGAAAACACTGTTGGAAAAGGAGAAATTGCTCATAACGAGCAATTTCTCCTTTTACCACAGTGTTTTCTACCCTTTTTGAGACCTTTCTGCCATTTTCATCAAATTTAAAATTGTCGTCTGCAAACTCTTTCAATTTGGACCAGTCCAAAATCTGTCGTTTGAGAAAGGGTTACGTGAATATGTCATGTGATCATACTTCCTTCTGTAGATATAGATCTGAGAAACTGACTCCAAGGATTCAACCAATCATGGCTCTAAAATTGATTGTGATCGTTTAAAAAAAAACTAGACAAGAATTAACTCTTTACAATACGACAAAAAAATGTAGACTTGTCCAAATTCAAAACATTTGCAGAAAAATTAAATTTGACTCAAATGATGGAAATTGTCTTTGACAGGGTTGAAAACATTGTGGGAAAAGGAGGAAATGCTGGTTACCAACATTTTTTTTCTTTTCCCACAATGTTTATAAAAGGTTTGAGAGTTTGATTTGTCGGGCATGAACTTCAAAAGGGGAAAAAGGCGAAAAGCTTGTTTTAATTGTACAAGTAAACCATTGTTCAACCCTGCACTTTACATCTTTTGAAACTACATTGTGTGTAAGTGAGTAAATCCTCTATAAAAACGCTGCTCAAAACAAGGTAGCCATGTTCTGTGGAAAGGGAGGCTTAATGCATCTGCAAAAAGTGTTGACCTAGGTCAGCCTCCATGGACTAGCCTTCACAGTCCATGCAGGCTGACAATTTTTTTTGCTATTTGTCAATTCTGTTCAAGTCAAAGGACCAGTGTATGTCATGATTATGTCAGTTCTGATACAAAATGGATTTTATGGATCCATACTTCTATGATGATCTGCTTGGTATCAATCATGACGAAGATGCACTAAACCCCCTATAGCCAGAGCATGGCTCAAATGGTTTCTCATTTTCCAACATTTTTTTCTGAATCAATTAAATAATACATAAATTCAACTTTCATCACTTTGTATGTCACTATAATGTCACTGGCATTAAATATGTGGCGTGTCCAAAAATAGCATATATGGTAATGATGTACTATTTATAGAGGACGGCATGTGGGACAATATTTGTGATGATATTTTTAGAGTCTATTGTCACTTTATTTGCAAATACATGGAACCAGGTGTGATAGGTATATGCCAATTCAGAAATTTTCCGCTCACTCTTTCCACGTCGAATCCACTCATCGCACATTTCCCTTCTCCAGACTTCCGCTCCCTGGTACCTTTTACCCGTACAAACTGCTAAAGGTCTCCTTTTGCTCCCTTCCCCGATTTTATCTTGAAAGAGCTGGTAACTTTCTAATCTTGGTATCAAATCTATTGTTTCTTTCTTTTTTCTCATTTCATGAAACACATGTGAGATGAATACTGGTCCAGTGCATTCCCGTGTATATTGGCATGTGGTTGGTTGTTTTTCAAGCAATTTGATAATCTCGTTGAAATATGGGTGACCAGCTTGACACATAAGTACATTGTTTGTTATGAGATCAGCACGGACAATTGTGTCCTTGTCTATGTAATGTTCAGGTGTTACCAAAACTACGGAACAGGATGTTTTTTCCACGAAAGGTTTCAGGGGTTTCACCCCAACAGTGTCAAGGTCAAAGTATAGGCCCCCATAGTGATGAATCACTAATAATCGCAATATATTTGCTCTCATCAGATTTTCTGAAATAAAATAATGAAGTGGCATCACAATTATTTTAACAAGCAGTAATTAACCCTTTACCAAATGACAAAATTTGAGACTTGCCCAATTTGAAAGCTTTAGTAGACGACAAAATAAATGTTACTCAATAATAGCAATTCACCTTTGGAAGGATAGATAACATTGTGGGAAAAGGAGAAAATGCTGGTTACCAGCATTTTCTCCTTTTTCCACAATGTTTTCAAAAGGGGTCGTTAAAGCTCGGGATTGTGTGGTAAAGGGTTAAAGATACATCCTTATAGCCAGAGAGAAAAAAAGCACTGTTATAGTTTGATAGACTGTTGAATGGTTCAGAATTTAGTCAAATGTGTAAACATAGATAAATTACTGATGTACATTGTGCAAGGGATAAATGCATATATAGGAAATCTTAAGATTTAAAATCGTAAACATCACAACAGTGGTTTCTTTGATGACCTCCAGAAAATGAAATGCATTTTCTATCTGTCATAATCTACGCAACATTTCAACCATGTGGGTCAACATTTTACATGAAAATAGGAGAATGATTATAGTTTGATAAAGATAACTGATTGTATGGTTGATTGTATGGTGTTTAACACCGTTTTCAACATTATTTCAGTTATATCGCCGCGGCCAGTGCACCTATCCATGCTTTCCTGGAGTTTCTTTTACCAGTACTCCGCACAATATTCTTTCCAAGCCACTGGCTGCTTTCCTACATAAGCATCGTCGAAACAATGGTCAGAGGTGAGAGAGGAATGAATCCTGTTGCAATGACTATCATCAAAAATCCTCGGAAAGAAATTGGCCAAGCCGGGGATCGAACCAGCGACCTGTTCTCAAGTCCTGTACGCTACTGACTGAGCTATGGGGCTCGGCTTTGATAAAGATGACATGGATGAAAAACTTGCTGAAAATGAGTACAGATGTGTCTTTCAAAATTTATGGATTCAATTACCTAGCTGATTGGAATTACTGGCACTTGGGCAATGGTATGACTGCGGTGTTACTTGTATTTATCCTTAAACTGCGAAGTAAATGAAAACTTCCAAGTGAAAGTGAAAAATAATTGTGATTCCATGGTCCTGGTCACATTTTTGCAGTCCAATCTTGGTCTACACTGTCTGCAAATAGCGCATTGAGTTGCATGCAGAAGTTAAACAATAAAGAATTTGTTACTTTCCATAAAGCTGAGCATATTTTGTACTACAATTAGAATCTACTTCGCTAACTCTAAAGACAAAAGCCTAATTTGTCGATGGTTTCAACTTAGCTACGACAGACTCAAAAAAAAATTACAGATTCCATAGTTAAGCTCTCTCTCTGCTCTACATTTAACCCTTACCACACAATCCCGAGTTTTAACGACCCTGAACAAGAAGGCCTTTGAAAACATTGTGGGGAAAGGAGAAAATGCTGCTAACCAGCATTTTCACCTTTTTCCACAATTTTTTCTGCCCTTCCCTTAGCAAATTTCAATTTTGGGTCACATTTATCTTGCCATCTGCAATTGATTTCAGTTTGGACAAGTCTAAAATTTTGTGGTCTGGTAATGAGTTAAGTATACACCTACTGCTTACACTATAGTAATTCATCAGGTTTGGATAATTCCTCTCTACAAACTTCTCTCCTGCTTTCAATGTCCAATAATAGTATTCCCACTCTGGGGGTGGGTTTAATTTCACAAGTCCTTGAATGTCCTTGACAAACTCTTCCGGGACAATTTCATCATCCCAGATTTGGTGAATTATCTTTGGAAGTCCAATAGTCATTGAAAAGTTTTTCTTCAGAATTTGTTGTCCTCTTATGTTTGGATCTGAATTTCCATTGACTAATAAAATAAATTGACATAGATATAACCTTAGCATGCTATGTAAGTGTGACAGCCATTTTACAAGCTCTTTTAATATAAAACCAAGGAAGGGAGTAAGAAGAGATTTTAACCCTTTTCCAGATGACAAAATTTTAGACTCATCTGAATTGAAAGACCTGCAGACGACAAATTGAATGAGGCTCAAAACATGGGCTGTGTCTATGAAAGGTCAGAAAACATTGTTGGAAGAGGAGAAAAACGGCTGATTGCCAGCATTTTCTCCTTTGCCAACAAGAAGACCTTCCCTTTTAGGGCTGCTAAAACGCAGGATTGTGTGGTAACGGGTTAAACAAGCTATTATAAACAAGGCATGTAACACTTACAGAGTGCAACCAGCATTTTCTCCAGTTCCCACAATGTTTTCACCCTGTAATGCACAAATTCCACCAGTTTAGCCAAACTTTATTTTATGTCTGCAAATGCGTCTTCGTCCCGATTTCACCCCTTTCCTTTTAACATCAGACAGTTTCGAGCTTGGTTTAATTAGCATGGTTTATCGCGTTTACCACCTGTTTGTTTTTTATCCACAATTTGGGCTAATGAAACACTTCATGGTTGTATAATATTTAAATGGAGTGATTGGCAAGAAAAAGAGAAAATATCCGCTATTTACTTCAAAATTCGTTACAACCCGCTTTCGTGATTTCACGATAATCTCCCTTGCAGAGAGCATCATAGTTTTCCGGCTTGTATTTACGCTAGATGAAAAGCAGGGCCCAGTATAAGTAAAGTTTATTCTCCGGAATAAATGAAAAACTCCCGACTAAAGTTTATTCTGCAGCCCCGTAAGACCATTTGCGATGATGACATTTCGCCTTACACTTGAATAGAATACATGTACAGGGATTTTATCATGAACAATAGAAACCTATTATAAAATGTTCCAGCCTTATTTTTCTTAATCGGATGATGATTATACACCACTGCCATCTAAAGAATTATTTTACATTAATAATGATCGTAAAGATAGTGTCACAATGTACTAGTAATTCACTGACATTCATTTGTGATAGGGTATGAGCAATGTCCGAGAGACCTTATCCATCGTTGTCAACACCAAAGAATATGTATAGATGCAGTGAACAGATGACGAAGAATGGAGTATTCTCATACATTTGCTTTTTCTGAAAATAATGTAGGAAAAAAGAAGTGTCTCTCGAACGATAGATGCCATAAAAAATGTAAACAGCCTTAAAACTTTATACCACATAATCCAGAGTTGTAACGACCCTGAGAAAGAACGTTTTTCAAAACATTGTGGGAAAAGGTGAAAAAAGCTGTAAAATATTGTGAGAAAAGAAGAAAATACTGATTAGCAACATTTTCACCTTTTCCCACATGTTTTTAAAAGGCCTCTTTCTCGGGGTCGTTAAAACTATGGACTGCGTGGTACAGGGTTAACTTGTCATCAATAAACGCCTTCAATATAGACAAGTATAAAATTCTGATGTTTGACTCAGATTTGAACTGAAAAGCTCACCTGCACTCTGAAGCTTTGTGACTCGATGAATCCACCCGATTCCGACCAACAGCATAACAACGGTCATTAGAATGAACAGTGGTAAGTGCCAGGAAAAAAAAATATCAAAAGAATGAAATATCAATTTTTCAAATATAAGATTATTCGGAAATATTGCTAAACCATTTCGCTGCCAATGCCGTCTTTTTTTTGGGGGGGGGGGGGGGGGGGGACAGCGCTGATTTAGATCAGACTGCAAAAGAATGTGAAGTCTGATCTTAGATCAACACTGCCCGATGCCTGATAGGATTCCACATCAATATCACTTTTAGTCTTTGTCCTACTTTTTCGTCCAATCAGAAGGCTTATATTTGAAAAATTTTGACTATTTCCTTTAAACTGCCTCAAGTAGGGTTTATTTTGACCATTTAATCAGTTAAACGTCGCGTTTATCTGGGTTTTCCCGCGCTGCGCGCATAAAACCCGCCTCTCTTATTAATATTTATCTGCCATTTAAATCTACACATACAAGTACAGATAACTTGACAAAGGCTGTGGTAAGAAGAAAATGGGAAAACACGATTTTTACACTCTTTCACTGCCAATGTCGCATTGGAAAGACTTTGCAGACGGCGTAGATCAAGATCAGACTGCAGTCTGATCTTTCATCTACACCGTCCGCTATCTTGTGTTAGACTTCAACCAAAAACAGATTTAATTAAATCGCGGATACCTATAGACCATGTGGAAAGTCGGCTCCGTTTAGTTGGTAGCGAAAGAGTTAAACATAAAAGTCAGTCAATCTATACATAAAATCCATATCGTAGTAAACTAGTTTATTGCGGTGTCATATCATACAGGCATTTAACATGAAATATCTGAGCCATGCTATTTGAAAAAGGGGCTTACTGCATCTACAAAAGAGTATCGACCCAGGTCAGCCTGCGCAAGCTTACAAGGCTCCAACTTTTTGCTTTCGGCCAATTTTCTGCATTTCATGGGACCATTTTACCTGCTTATTTCGTCGGCTTTCAGAGAAAATGGATTCTATGGATCCATAGTCACGTGATGTCGTGCTTGGTATCATGCATCACGGAGGTGCATCATGCCCCCTTTTGCCAGGGCATGGCTCATATTCTATATGTCTATAGTATTTTTTTTTTTCCCGTCCTTCACAATAATTTGTGAATGAATGAAGTGGGAAAGTCCATGTAATGTTCGATTTAGCATTGTTTTAGCGATGATGCAATTAAGGCGTGTCTTTGCCAATGATGAAGCGGGGAAACTCCATATATGGCACCAATGTTTTAGCGATGATGTAATTAGGGCGGACAACGACCAACTATTACATACTTTGTGCTACACGATCCCCTCCAATATATCATGCTGCACGGCTTTAGCCAGAACTGCGCGTGTCCCCCGATACCAGCTAAAATGCCGTGTTGCACGATCCAAGCACTCAAAGTTTTCAAAATAGTTTCAGCCACGAGACATGTAAAAATGAGTAAATTACTTCACTGTTACCCTTGATCAGCCCTTTCCCCTTAAACCCCTTTTGGGTCTTGAACCTAGTGTGACAATCTCCTTGCCTGTGACTTAACGCTTGATTAGTTCTGCTAACTAATCGGTCATTTTTAAGTCTTTAGAAAAGAAGGAAATTGGAATGTATATCCGGAAACCCTCCTTATAACACTAGACAATAAACTAAGACAGACAGACAGGGTAGGGCAAGGCAGGACAGACAGACAGGTCAAGGCATTAACCCTCTGAAACAAATTTCTTTAGAAGACTAAAACATCTCTGTACATAGGCTAATCATGAACTACAAAATGAGTACATTCAAAACATTGTGGGAAAATGGAGAAATTTCTCGTTACGAGAAATCGCTTCTTTCCATAATACTTTAATAAGACGTCCCCCGCATGACAATCATAAGGAACTTCTAAACGAGTGTATGCAAAGTATTGTGGCAAAAAGGAGAATTTTTTCGTAACGAGAAATTTCTCCCTTTGCCACAATGTTTTCATAAAATCTCTGGCCTAAGACGGAAAAAATTCCTGAAGGCGACAATTATAATAAAATCTAAGAGACCTTACCGACAGAGTGCCCGAGACATCATCCTTTGGGTTGACTGTAGAAATGTTTCACGTTGGCAGATTAATACGTCGATATGGGTTCACTCGATTACGATTTTAAACGTTCCTGTAAATATTTCCTTTGCTCTATCCAAATCAAAAATCTAATGATAAAGATATTACGAGAAATATTGCAATTCTTTCGACGATAGTAAAAATATTATTTCCGCCAAAGGCAGTTTTTTTTTACGCTGTTTATTTTCTTTACATGTTTATCTTTTCCTTATTTTGTAGCACAAGAGAGGGATTATTGAGATACTGTATTCTTTCGCTTGTAAACTACTTTTTCCTCTTGCAACTGGTAACTTTTAAACACGTCGTCGTAACAGGAAAAACTGCTTGCTCCAAAAAAGCTAACTGTCCTTTTGCTACAGTGCTTCATAAATCTTTGAATATATTTAATTGAGATTGTCTATATTTTAATCCTTTCACAAATCCGACTTTTAACTACCCTGAGAGAGAAAGCTTTTGTAAACGTTGAGGGAAAAGGAGAAATGCTGATAGCAAGCCTTTTCTCCATTCCCAAAATGTATTTTTTATCCTTTCAGGAACAAATCTGTACCATTTTTGACAAATAAAATTTAATTTGTCGTCTGCAAATGCTTCCAATTTGGACCAATCTAAAATACTATTGTTTGGTACATAGTTAACCCTTTCCCAAACAAGCCCTGGTTTTCACGTGTCTGCAGTACAAGTCTTTTGAAAACACTGTGGGAAAAGGAGAAACTGCTCGTAACGAGCAATTTCTCCTTTTATCACAGTGTTTTCTACCCTTCTGGAGAACTTTGTCATTTTCATCAAATTTAAAGTTATCATCTGCAAACTCTTTCAATTTGGACCAGTCTAAAATTTATAGTTTGGGAAAGGGTTAAAGGATATTTTTTTTTTACGGTCACCTGTCGCAAATCGTTCAAGGAGGTGATGTGATTTGATGTGCATCAGCCTGTAAATATTTTTATGATTTTTTTTTGTATGTAGGCCTACTTTCCGCGGACAGGATTGTTGTTTAACACTGTTTCAAAATAGTATTCTGCTTACACAAAAAGCCAGTTATTCGAGCATGTAATTATTCGAACACATCATTTTACCCTTTACCACACAATCCCAAGTTTTAACGACCCCGAGACAGAAAGCCTTTGAAAACATTGTGGGAAAAGGAGAAAATGCTGGTCACCAGCATTTTCTCCTTTTCCCACAAAGTTTTCTACCCTTCCCAAAATTAATTTCAAGTTGTGGGTTACATTTATTTTGTCGTCTGCAAATGCTTTCAATTTGAAGCAGTCTAAAATGTCGTCCGGTAAGAAGTTAACTTAAGGTTTGTATGTTGCATAGCAATATTTTTGAGTGCTCATTAGAGAATTCAAAACTGCTGCCACAGAGGAAAGAGGCCATTCACAATCTGCAACAGTCGGGAACATTTTCTTTAAATGCATATTGAGTTTTAACCCTTAACCTGCTAAATAAGTGAAATGAAACTTTCAAGCCGATCGTAAAAACTCAAATTTTGCTATTTCAAAGGGGATTAATGCATCTCCGTGATGCATGGTACCAAGCAAGTCATCACATAATTATGGACCCCCCCCCTTAAATCCATTTTGTTTCAAAATCAACCGAATCATGATGGAGACAGGTCCTTTGACACGCAGGAAATTTAAAAATAGCAAAAAGTTTCGGCCCATGTCACCCCGTGCGGACTGCGCAGGCTGACATGAATCGCCATTTTTTTTTTTTTTTTTGGCAGATGCATTAAGCCCCCTTTTCACAGAGCACAGCTCATATATTTCAAAACTTACCAGGGCATATCGAAATGTTTATGCTCTACTAAAGTTAGGATACGGCCGATTTAATTTCACCCTTTACCAAAAATTCCGGGCCCGGTTTCAGAGTTTACAGAACGTTTCAGGCTCAAATCAGCAAAACAATGGACTAAAGTCTGTTTGCTAACTTAACTCTTTACCAAACGGCAAAATTTTCGACTGGTCTAAATTGAAAGCATATGCAGACAACAGAACAAACGTGACTGAAAACTGAAATGTGTTTTGGGAAGGTTAGAAAACATTGTGGAAAAAGGAGAAAATGCTGGTTACCAGCATTTTCTCCTTTTCCCACAATGTTTTCAAAAGGCTCCTTTGCTCAGGATCGTTAAAAGATGGGACTGTGTAGTAAAGGGTTAAGCCTGTTTTTTTTTTTGCAGAGTCGAGTCTGAAACGTTGCGTCAGCTCAGAATTTCAAAACTTTACCCAAGTCTGTTAATATTAGTGAAATGTGTTTCAAATAACCAACTCAACTTCAATTAGAAACTTAGTACACCTACATTAGCAGTCGATTGATTGCATGGTGCTTAATGCTGTTTGCGACATTATTTCAGTTATATCGCGGTAGCCTATCCATGCTTTTCTGGAGTTTCTGTTACCAGTACTCTGCACAATATTCTTTCCAAGCCACTGGCTGCTTTCCAATATACCCATCGTCGAAACAATGGTCAGCGGTGAGAGAGGAATGAATCCTGTCGCAATGACTATCACCAATCCTCGGAAAGAAATTGGCCAAGCCGGAGATCGAACCAGCGACCTCCTGTTCTCAAGTCCTGTGCGCTACCGACTGAACTATAGGGGC
This sequence comes from Tridacna gigas, assembly GCA_945859785.2. Taxonomy (NCBI): domain Eukaryota; kingdom Metazoa; phylum Mollusca; class Bivalvia; order Cardiida; family Cardiidae; genus Tridacna; species Tridacna gigas. The sequence goes on along the minus strand of OX244031.2, from coordinate 12,363,656 downwards.
TTGGCTGTTTGCGAAGTAATCAACTCTTTACCACACAATCCAGAGTTTTTTCGCAACCCTGAAAGCGAAGGCTTTTGAAAAAAAATACTGTGGGCAAAGGAAAAAATGCTGGTTTTAGCACTCTCCTTTTCCTGCAATGTTTTGTATCCTGGAAAAAAATGCTTTATTCGAGTCACATTTATTGTGTTGTCTGCCATTGCTTTCAATTTAGACAATCCAAAAATGTTGATGTTTGGTAAAGAGTTTTATCCCTTGAATGTTTATTGAACTTGAATAATTTTATATGGCATCCAGCACCGTCTTCTTTTTTCCACACAGTTTTCTACTCTTTCAGACAATTTATAGTATTTTAGCCATATAAAACTTTCTTTTGCAAGTGCTTTGGATTTGGACAAGTCTAAAATTTTGTATTTTGGAAAAAGAGTTAAACCTTTACTAAAATATGCACAAAACATGTCATTCTTGACAACAGCAAACTTGATACTGCTCTTATTGTGCTCTTTTTCCCAGAATGGAAATGTCTATTATGCTCTTTTTCCCCGAATGGAAATATCTATTATGGTCTTTTTCCCTGAATGGAAATGTCTACTATGCTCTTTTTCCCTGAATGGAAATGTCTATTATGCTTTTTTTCCAGAATGGAAATATCTATTATGCTCTTTTTCCCTGAATGGAAATGTCTATTATGCTCTTTTTTTCCTGAATGGAAATGTCTATTATGCTCTTTTTCCCTGAATGGAAATGTCTATTATGCTCTTTTTTCCTGAATGAAAACATCTATTATGCTCTTTTTTCCAGAGCGGAAATGTCTGTTGCGTTTATTCTGCACTCTAAGGGTTAAAGTAAAATGATAGTAGTCACTTGTCTCTCTTACAGCTGAACATTTTTTCAACTGTGTTTATGTCAGAAAGTAGCAAGAGCCTAATAGCTCAGGCAGTAATATACAGGGTTTGATACTGGGGGATGGCAGATTTCAATCCCCAGCTTGCAACAGGATGTGTTTCCTCTCATCACTGATTGTCGTTTCAACAATGCTTATGAGAGATGGCAGCCAGTGACTTTGTAGGAATATTGTGCAAAATACTGGTTATGGAAAATCCAGGAACACATAAATTGGTGGACTGATGGTTGTGATATGACTGAAATAATGATGACAACAACATTAAACACCTAACAAACACATCTTTCTTTCAAGATACATGTTATGATTTAAAAGCACGAATATCATTCATGCAATGGCTGCTCTTCACTCCACTATATTCCCTCAGAATTCAATCTTTTACCTAAACAATCCCATGTTTCTATGACCCTGATGTAGAAGATTCTTGAAAATATTGAAGGAAAATTAGAAAATTGGGGGTAACTGGCATTTTTCTCCTTATCCAACAATGTCTTCTATCCTTTCAGAGACAAATCCCATTATTTGAGCCACATTTGATTATGTTGTCTGCGAATGCTTTCTAATTTTGACAAGTCTAAAACTTCTTATCATCTGGTAAAGTGTTAGCAAGGGAGACCTGCATTTTTTTTCTTTTCTCACAATGTTTTCCACACTTTTCGAAGAGTAGTCCCATCATACAATATGGACTTAGCTAAAAATTAAACCTTTACCACACGATCCCATGTTTTAATTACGCTGGCTAAATGTTTGCTTGTATTTTGTTTAACATTGCTTTCTGCATAACTTCACTTATATATCAGGCCAGTCAAAACTGGAACTGTCACTAAGTGGACAATTACCCCCACTGGCACCTTGTCAATGAAGCAGCACAATCAGAGAAAACCTGTGACCTTGACCTTTGACCCATGTGACCCAAAACAATAGGGCACCTCCTTGGGTCATGAGGAACACTTGTATGTGTTAGGGTCCTAGGTCAAATGGCTTTTGAGTTATAGCACGGAAACGAAAACATGGACGGAATGCTGGACAAACAGACATGGTGAAACCAGTATACCCTCCTCTATGACATAGGTGGAGGGGGGGTTATAACAATGATCAGTGGTGACAGAGGAATAAATCCTTTGGTAATGATGGTTAAGGAATGAATAAATGTATGAATGAATGTTGTTTTATGGCGCATCAACAGCTTTGGTCATTTAGCGCACATGTCTGTATAAAAAGATGGTTAAAACGGGATTTTTGAGGCAAAAAGATTTGAACATAACGATGACAATAAAAAGCTTGAATTAAGAAGGATTATGAGTGATCTTGATATGCATAAAAGATATTATTGAGTGACAGGGCATTCTCTATCAACTCAAAAAGTTTTAAATGATGAAGTTAAGATTGTGATAAAAAGATCTGAACAAAAAATGTTAAACTGATAGTCAAAAAGTCAATCTGAGTAATGATGGAAATAACTGGTGTAAAATCACGAAATGTTCATTGTAGAAAAAGCAACATTTTCTCTAAGTTTACTATAAAATCCCAAGTTTAAATGAACCTGGGCTTCTCAAAACATTGTAGGAAAAGGAGAAAATGCTGGTAACCAGTATTTTCTACTTCTTCTGTAATGTTTTCAGACCTTTGAAAGACATATCCCATCATGTGAACCACTATTCATTTGTCTCCTACAAACACTTTCAAGTTGGATAAGTCCATTTAACTCTTTACCAAACAACAATAAGAGCAGCAAATTGTCCCAAGATATGCCCGTCCCATCGCCAGTTGTTGAAGGGCAGATCAAAGGGGAAAAAACTCAAAATTTGTGCTAGGAAGAGTTATGGTTCTTGTGCACTGCACTCCGTAATTTTTCAACAATCATGCATACCAAATTTGAAGATGTTCAGACTAGAGATGACAAGGTTCTGCTCCGGACAAGCAAGAAATGCTGTAAAAATGAAGATCAAAGGGGGAAAAACTCAAAATTTGTGCTAGGAAGAGTTATGGTTCTTGTGCACTGCACTCCATAATTTTTCAACAATCATGCATACCAAATGTGAAGATGTTCAGACTAGAGATGACAAAGTTCTGCTCCGGACAAGCAAGAAATGCTGTAAAATTGAAGATCAAAGGGGGAAAAACTCAAAATTTGTGCTAGGAAGAGTTATGGTTCTTGTGCACTGCACTCCGTAATTTTTCAACAATCATCCATACCAAATTTGAAGATGTTCCAACTAGAGATGACAAAGTTATGCTCCGGACAAGCAGAAAATGCTGTAAAAATGACAAAGGGAAATAACTCAAAGACAGCACGAGGTAGAGTTATGGTTCTTCTGCACTGCACTCGGTATTATTGCAACAAACACAAATGCCCAGTTTCAAGTCAATCGGACTGAAGATGACAAAGTTATGCTCCGGACAAAGAACTGGACGCCGCCCGCCCCCTCGCCCGTACGTCATGGGTGATCCCGTAATACGTCTCGTCTTCGACAGGCGTATAAAAATGTAGACTCGTCCAAATTCAAAGCATTTGCAGACGACAATTTGAATATGGTTCAAATGATGAAATTTGTCTTTGATAGGGTAGAAAACATTGTGGGAAAAGGAGAAAATGCTGGTTACCAGCATTTTCTCCTTTTCCCACAATGTTTTCAAAAGGCTTCTTCCTCAGGGTCGTTAAAAGTCGGGATTGTGTGGTGAAGGGTTAAGTGGTCTTGTTTGATGAAAGATTAATAAAAAATAAACCGCTCCATTTTCCACATTATTCTATCAATTCATAATGTAGTTGTTGACCAATAAGCAAACAGCCTCATGTGAGACACACCTATTGTGCTCGTGTACCCTTCTGCTGTACAGTACCATGTGTTCCCCTTCGGATTGATTGTATGGTGTAAACACCGTTTTCAACATTATTTTAGTTATATCACGGCGGCCAGTGCACATATCTATGTTTTCCTGGAGTTTCTTTTACCAGTTCTCTGCACAATATTCTATCCTAGCCACTGGCTGCTTTCCCACAAAACCATCGTAGAAACAATGGTCAGCAGTGAGAGAGGAGTGATTCCTGTCGCGATGACTATCATCAATCCTTGGAAAGAAATTGGCCAAGCCGAGGATCAAACCAGCAACCTCCTGTTCTCAAGTCCTGTACGTTCCCCTTAGGAACTCACTGGTAGTTTACTAAATTAATTCAAGTATTACTTGTTTAAAATTTAGGTAGTATTGTTGAAAAAACCTTGCTCATATAACTTAACAACATAACTTTGGATGAAAAACCTAGCTGATCTGTTCTTATAAGACAACCACCCTTTTGAAAATCTAGTGATGAATAACCCTTTGGCACACAATCCCCAACAACATCGAGGAAAAAGGTTTGGACAAATTCTGGAAAAGGGAGAAAATGCTGATTACCAGCATTTTCTCTTTTTCCCACAATGTTTTCTACCCTATCAAGAGAAAATTGCACCATTTGAGTCAGACTGAAATTGTCGTCTGCAAATGCTTTCAATTAGGACTAGGCTAAAATTTTGTCGTCTGGTAATGGTTTAAAAAAACTGTTCTCTTCAGGGATGTGAAGAGTGTCTTGGTAACTGCCAGAACTGTTCTTTATACACTTCATAATGCACAACATCCACTGTTTCAGTTTTCAAAAATTCTCAGCTTTGCCCTCAATATTCTGTCTGTGTTGTTCTACTTCTGTACTAAAAATTAAAACAGAAACAGAGGTATGGAACAACCTCCACATCCTCAAGTAGGTCAGAGTTATCATTTGATAGAGACAGTAACTCTCAAAGAATAACAAATTTTTAGGGTAAATTTACGCAAAATTTATGTAAAACTTATTTTTTTTTTCTTTACCTTTAAGCTGATATTAAGGTAAATTTATGCAAAATTTATGTAAAACTTATTTTTTTCCTTTACCTTTACGCTGATATTAAGGTAAATTTATGCAAAAATTTATGTAAAACTTATTTTTTTCCTTTACCTTTAAGCTGATTCATTATTGCATCTTGTATCATACACCAAACACACAACCAGACAAGACTGTTCACCGAGCACACTGTGGCCAATATTTTATGGAATTACAGGCATGTTTATGGTCATTTTTTAAAAAAAAAATGTTCATTTTGGTGTCAGCTTTGTGAAGACCATTCTGCTCTCAATTTGGGATCAAGATCAAATGCTTTCAGACATGCCCTGGCCTAACATTCTTAACTCACTACCATACAGATATTACATGTTAAGCCCTAAAAAAACCATCTTTGTAGGAAGAGGTAATATTTGCATATTTCAATAAATTATTCTCTCTTTCCTCAAGTTTCCCTTTTTTGTAAAATCTTTACAAAATGATAAAATTATAGGCTGGTCCAATTAAAAGCATTAGCTAACAACATAATACTATGCTCAAATGATGAAATTTGTCTGTAAAGGGTAGAAAACATTGTGGGAAAAGAAAATGGTGTTTATCTGGATTTTCTTCTTTTCCCAGGGTTGTTTAACTCTTTACCAAACGATAAAATTTTAGACTGGTCCAAATTCAGAGCATTTGCAGACAACAAAATAAATGCTGTTCTGTGACGGGTAGAAAACATTTTGGGAAATGGAGAAAATGCTGGTTACCAGCATTTTCTCCTTTTCCCACAATGTTTTCAAAAGGCTTTTTCTTCAGGGTCGTTAAAACTTGGATTGTCTGGTAAAGGGTTAATGAATGGGTTTGTTTATTAAAGGGTTAAAAAGATATGGTATTATTTTCAAATGTTTCTCTGCTATGTCTTTTTCTCATATATCAAAAACCAATAGTCTGTATGGTAGTAAGTAGAACCCATTACCTAACAAATATGCTGACACAAGATCTAATGTTAATTTTATACACTCCAGACATCAGACAAGACTGTCCACCTAGCACAGCATGGCCAACATAGGGAGGAGCATTTTCTCTAGGCATGTCATTGGCCATTTTCTTACCTGCTCAATACAATTTGGGTGTCAGCATGTAAATGGCCATCTCGATGTCACTTTGGGGTCACAATTACAATGTTTTCTGACATGCCCTGGCCTAACAGTCTTATAAAAAAGACAGGGTGCGATTTTTAAGAAATTAATGGCTTGGGGTGAGGTTTTGAATCAGACTTGGCAAAGACCCTATAGCCTCTACAGATGATCTCTGCACCTGGGTTGCCAACACACTCCATGACAGTACCATCTTAACCTACAAAATACTTTGTAACAGAAAAGGCATAAGGCCCTATATACTTTTCTGTACATTGGCCATATCAGGTACATTTTTGCAGGCCGGTACCTAGGTTATCAATGTGGTGATAGCACCGTCTACAAAACCTCAGCTGAAGTATGAAATAAGCATGAAAAAATGTACAAACAAAAACAATTTTGAATTTAGAAAATTATTACAGTTTACAATTAAGAGATTTTCTGGTATTAGTTTTTTCATTCATTTTGCCATAGCATTGTGTGATCAGACAACAGTCCAGGTGCAATATGAACCGAGATGCAAGACATTCACAGTGTGCTAAGTTCGCTTTGCTAACAAATACATTATCTCATTACTTTCAGACTTGTCCATAATGAAAGCATCTGCAGATGACAAACTGAACAATGCTTAGATGCTGAATTTTTGTTTTTAAAAGAAATAGAAAATATTGTGGGAAAAAGAAAATGCTGGTTTACCAGACAACATTTTCAAAAGGTCTTTAAAAAACAATTCTTACAGGTTAATGGTTTAGTTTTTCAGAGTAAAGCTCTAAAACAACTGTTAGTCTACTTAATTCAGCTGTTAATAGGAAATTTCAGTGATTTTAATCTGGGAAAATTTGACCTAATTCTATGATATCTATGACTTGACCCAAGACTTTAGATATTTTGCCAACAGCCTAAATTTGATTGTAGGTTAGGTTTTTACTTGACACCGTGATATGCATTTGACCCAACTGTTTACAAAATAGTAAAAGAAAAATGGTTGTGCCAGCGGATTGTTTCTTTCTTTTGCTGTAAGACTCGTCACAAAGTATTTGCAGAAGACAAAATGAAAGTAGCTCTAGTAATGATTTCTGTGTTTGATAGGGTAGAAAACATTGTTGGAAATTCAGGTTACCAGCATTTCCTCTATTGTCCCACAATATTTTCAAAAGCTTTCTTCTTAAGGGTCGTTAAAACTTGGTATTGGGTGGTAACAGGTTAAGTGATCTCTTTTGATGATGTGTTATACCTGGCCACAATGTAAACATCTTTACTGTGAAAACTGTGTCTCTCAGTTAACCCTTTCCCAAACGACAAATTTTGGACTGGTCCAAGTTGAAAGAATTTGCAGACGACAATTTAAAATTTGATGAAAATGGCAGAAAGTTACCAAAAAGGGTAGAAAACACTGTGGGAAAAGGAGAAATTGCTCGTTACGAACAATTTCTCCTTTTCCCACAGTGTTTTCAAAAGACTTGTACTGCAGACACGTGAAAATCAGGGTTTGTTTGGGAAAGGGTTAAGTAAGGCTTGCCTTTTCAGTTGTATTTAATGATGGTACAAAGTTATTAAAAATGACTAAAAAGAACTTTATGCTTTCATACTTAATTTACATTTAATGTTTTACAAATTAGCTGAAAATGGTATTGCCAGCAACCTGATAGTTGAAACTTCCATTTGTTCTATAAAGCCCTGTCCCTGGCCACAATGTATGTACTGGTAATGGAGATCCTGACTGTCAGTCTGCTGATCACCAACTGTCTATACAAACTTTATTTTAGATGTTTTATTTATGAACTTTCAAATTAATCCTTTGATTTATACTTTACTAGTAGTCTACATATTTAAATCTTTACCAAACGACAAAATTTTAAACTGGTTGAAATTGAAAGCATTTGCAGACGACAAAATAAATGCAACTTTAAGACTGAAATTTGTTTTAGGAAAGGTAGAAAACATTGTGGGAAAAGGAGAAAATGCTGGTTACCAGCATTTTCTCCTTTTCCCACAATGTTTTCAAAAGGCTCCTTTCTCAGGGTCGTTAAAAGTTGGGATTGTGTGGTAACGAGTTAAATGTTTAAGATAGGTTTTCCAGGAACCATAATCAAACCTATGGAGATGTATATTTAACCTGAGAGTTGTCAGCAGCTAGATTCTGCAGTCTGTACTTAGTCCTGAATTAAAAGCTTGTATCAAAGAACATTTTACTGGATATAAAGTGCATTTAACCCTTTCCCAAACAAGCCCTTGTTTTCACGTGTCTGCAGTACAAGTCTTTTGAAAACACTGTGGGAAAAGGAGAAATTGCTCATAACGAGCAATTTCTCCTTTTCCCACAGTGTTTTCTACCCTTTTTGAGAACTTTCTGCCATTTTCATCAAATTTAAAATTGTCGTCTGCAAACTCTTTCAATTTGGACCAGTCAGGTTACTGAACCTCACTTGTTTATGTTAACTTTATATGGGTAAAATATTCTAAGTTGATTGGGGAAGAACATTTACAGCGTAATTCAAAAACACATGTACAAATGGTTTTAGATACATTTCATTCAAACATTCTCTTTCTAATTATTCGGAAACTTCTATACTGTAAAATAGTTTAAAGTTTTCCACATTCTGATAGTTTTTTTTTTCAAATGACAAAATTTTAGACTTGTCCAAACCAATAGCCTTTTCAAATGACAACTCAAATCAGGGTCAAAGAATGGTTTTTGTGTATGATATGGTAGAACACATGGTTGGCACAGGAGAAAAGGCTGGTCATGTTTTCAAAGACCTTGTCCCATACGGTCATTAAAACTCCGGATTGTGTGGACAGAGTTAGCCTTTAACCCTTAGATTGCTAAGTGCAACTAACTGACCTTTTCCTGACAGTGTAGATCAAGATCAGTTCTTGGATATATACTGCCCTATATGGAGATATTTTTTCCTTCAAAAAAAGTAAGTTTGAAATAGCATTATTCTGGTGTTTTACTATTGGCTTAAAAGTTTCGTTTAACTTATTTAGCAGGATAAGGGTTAATATATCATAGGTATTCAGGTGCAAAACCAAACACACAAAAAAAAAAAATACAACAAGGCTACTATACGGAAACTAAAAGCTGGCAAAACTTTGTAGAATCAGGATGAGTATGAATGTCTTGCACCCAGTGCTCTTACTATTGCATCAGTACTGCCAAGATGAAGTGCTTTGCAGACAGATTTTATGCACAAAATAATGAAATAAGAAATAAACTAAACCTTATCTAGCTTTACTGATAAATTTTCTATTCAGCCAAAGCAATATGAATTTAGAAAAAAAAATCATCAGAAACTGATAACTTTGACCTACTGTACCTCTGGTCCATAATCATGCCAAAGTTTTCTTATAAGCTAGCTCATCCCCTCCCTGAAAGAGATTTCAAAGAAATAAGTATAATTACACTGAAAACAAACCTGTTTATCATAAACTAAATATACGTCATTTAAAAAAATTCAACACCCACTAAAGAGACATGTTCATGTTCCACAATGAATGAATGAATGAATAAATGAATGAATGAATGAATGAATGGTGTTTCATAGTACATTGGCAGCTAGGGAATTTAATACCTATGAAGGGATTGATTGATTGGTTGATTGATTGACTGATTGGTGTTTTTTGCTGTTTCAACATCACTTCAGTCATATCACAGCAACAATTCACATATTCATGCAAGTCCTGGGTTTCACAAGTATTATGCTAAGACTCTGAAGTGTCTTGTCCAAGGAAATTCCCACAAACAACCCAGTGCCTCCAGTGAGGATCTACTTGGGGCCTACAAGTCATGAGACCTACACTTTACCACTATGTCATACATGACCCATCTTCTAAAAGAAAATTTGTGAGAAGAAAAGGAAGAAAAACTTGAGAACAAACAAAGTTTGTAATGGGGGATATGCACTATGGCAGTCTGATCTTGAATCTCTACTTTCCATATTCTTAGTCAAGCCTTTGAGATAGAATATTTCTGAGTTCCAGTAAATTGTGAACAAGGTTGATTTTAAATATTAACTCTTTACCACACGACAAAATTTTAGACTAGTCCAAATTGAAAGCATTTGCAGACAAGAAATTAAACGTGGCCCAAAAATTATTTCTGTCTGTGATACAGTAGAAAACACTGTGGGAAAAGGAAAAAATGCTGGTTACCAGCACTTTCTCCTTTTCCCACAATGTTTTCAAAAGGCCTTTTTCTCAGGGTCGTTAAAAGTCAGGATTGTGTGGTAAAGGGTTAAGTGCTGAAAAAATGGTTGATTGGTATGGTTTGTATCATTATTTCAGGTATACTGTGGCAGCCAGTGCACTTATCTATAATTTCCTGAAGTGTCTTTTACCACTACTTCACACAATATTCTTCCCAAGCCACAGGCTGCTTTCCCAAATAACCATATCCAAAACAATGATTAGCTGTGAAAGAGGAATGAATCCTGTTGCTATGACTATCATCAATCCTCAGACAGAGACTGCCCAAGCTCAGGATTCGAAACAGTGACCCCTTGTGACCCCTCAAGTCCTGTACTGTACACTATTGACGGGGCTGGACTGAGTAAGTGAAGAGGTCCAGACCACTTCTCCAGTGGGATTACTTGCTGATACTTTTGTTACATTTGTTTGTTTGATGTGATTTTTGACATTATTTCAGTTATATAGTGCTAGCATTAGTGCTCCTATCCATTTTCTCTTGGAGTTTCTTTACCAGTACTTCACAGTACATTCTTTCCAAGCCATGGGCAATATTGTGGAAACTAGAACTTGTCACAGGATGTGACTTAATACCCCCGCAAGAGCTGTAATTGACCAATGTTTTTTTTCAGGAATGTACTCATTTAATTAAAAATGTTGGTAAGAAACAGATAATGGTGTCTATCTTCATAATTATATATAAACTGCCATGTGAAGGAGTTTTAGAATGGATGCATAAGGCTCCCTTTTTATAAAACATGACCCATGTAATTGACAAATTCTTCATGATTTTTTCAAATTTGAGCTTATAACATAACAGAATACTCAAATAAATGTAAATATGCATGCACACAATATCATCCTTGATTTTGTAATGTTTGGGAGACCCTGAAACAAAAAAATGTTTAAGTCCATGGGGAGATAATTCCTCAACCAGGAGGACATTTGAAGTTTGAGTCTTGCAAACTTCCAATATATGATCAATGTATGTTCAAAGTCTCAGTACAAATATTCACACACACAATATCATCCTTGACTTTGTAATGTTTGAGAGACACTGAAATAACTAGAATAACTATCACTAAAGGTGATAAATACCCCCGCCCCTATATTTCATGTCACAGGGGCAATAACTCTGCAATGTCAATTTAGGGGCAATAACTCCGTAATCATTAGGCCAACACTCATGAAATTTGTGCTTTGCACATTTACTGCTCCTGGTGAATATCATAACAAATATCAAGTGAATAAGACTTAAACTGAAGCAATAGTTCTCTGGACAAGAAGTTTTGAGTAAATTCAGGGGTAATTAATTTGGCAAACATTTGAGAAAAATGCATTTTGAACCTCTACTGCTCCTGGTGAATATTTATGCAAAGTATCAATTTAATTGGACACAAAACTAAATGAGTGTAAAAAAGTGTAGACCATGATCTGACAATATGTCTGAGACACAGCGGCTGGTCTGGATCCACGCTTGTTGCAAATGTCCAAAGGTGCCTTTTCGCATAATGTTGGCCAACTATACATATGACAGAAAAGACCTCCTTAAAGTGAATCAGACAGAAACTGTAGGAGCAGTTGTCCGGACAAGCATTTTTAAGTCAAATCAGGGGCAATAACTCAGTAATTCTTGATGGAATTTTTACAAAATGTGTGTCTTGCACATCTACAACTCCAGATGGACACTTCTGCCAAGTATAAAGCGAATCGGACTGAAATTGTAGGAAGAGTTGTCCGGACAAGCATTTTAAATGTGAATCAGGGGCAATAACTCATTAATTCTTCATAGAATTTTCACGAAAGTTGCGTCTTGCACATCTACAACTCCTAATGAACACTTATGCCAAGTTTAAAGTGAATCAGACAGAAACTGTAGGAGGAGTTGTCCGGACAAGCATTTTTAAGTCAAATCAGGGGCAATAACTCAGTAATTCTTGATGGAATTTTTACAAAATGTGTGTCTTGCACATCTACAGCTCCTAATGAACACTTCTGCCAAGTTTAAAGTGAATCAGACAGAAACTGTAGGAGGAGTTGTCCGGACAAGCATTTTTAAGTCAAATCAGGGGCAATAACTCAGTAATTCTTGATGGAATTTTTACAAAATGTGTGTCTTGCACATCTACAGCTCCTAATGAACACTTATGCCAAGTTTAAAGTGAATCAGACAGAAACTGTAGGAGGAGTTGTCCGGACAAGCATTTTTAAGTCAAATCTGGGGCAAAAACTCAGTAATTCTTGATGGAATTTGTACAAAATGTGTGTCTTGCACATCTACAGCTCCTAATGAACACTTCTGCCAAGTTTAAAGTGAATCAGACAGAAACTGTCGGAGGAGTTGTCCGGACAAGATTTTGCGGACAGACCGACCGCCCGACCGACCGCATGACCAACCGACCGACCGACTGACCGACAGGCTGATTCCAGTATACCCCCCACAAACTTCGTTTGCGGGGGTATAAAAAGATGTTTAAGTTGAAGGGGAGATAATTGTTGAACCAGGAGGAGTTAATACTTTAAATTGCATTTTAAAAACCTTCAATATATGATCAATGTATGTGCAAAGTTTTAAAACAATTGCAGAAAAACTTTAGTGGGAGTTCGCGACACAAAATTACTAGTATTTTATACAGAGATGGATGTTAAGAGAAAAAAAAGTGTCAAGTTCAAGGGGAGATAATTCATGAAGCAGGAGGAGTTGACACTTGAAAATTGCGTCTTGCACACCTTCAATATATGATGAATGTATGTGCAAAGTTCCAATACAATTGAAAGAAAACTGGAGGAGGAGTTTGCGACACAAAATTAGTAGTATTTTGCACACAGACGGACACACGGACACATGGACACATGGACGGACGGACAGGCTGATTCCAGTATACCCCCGAAAACATTCGTTTTGTGGGGGTATAACGAAAACATTCGTTTTGCTGGGGTATAATAATGTTCAGCAGTGAGAAAGGAAAGAATCCTATAAGTATGACAACCATCATTTCTGACAAGCATTATACCTAAGCTGGGGTATTGAACCAGCAACAAAGTTCTGGGTTTGAAGCCTCAAACCTTACTGAATGAGCACTGGGCTTGGCAACATGCTGATACCTAGTGATCAAAGTGCCAAAATGCTCCCTACGTAAACAATTTTTGATTACACTTAAGTGTAATTCATCCTATACTACATGTTCCGGAGTTTAAACGACCTGAGGAAGCAAGTTTTTGAAAATAATGTGGTAAAAGGAGAAAATGCTGAAACCAGCATTTTCTCCTTTTCCCACAATGTTTTCTATCCTTTTATAGACAAATTTCATCATTTGAACCACATTTAAATTTGTTATCTGCATATTCTGTCAATTTGGACATGTCCAAAATTTTGTCGTTTGGTAAAGAATTAATATCCGAGACAAACTGTATAGCTTTATTGACCATTTATCCAAGCTCCTGTGTTTTTACATCCCTGAGGGAAAGAGTGTTTAGGAAAGCTTTTGGGAAAAGAAGAAAATGGTAACCAGCATTTTCTCCGTTTCCTATGTTTTCTTCTCTTCCTGATAAAAGTTCCGTTCTCTTTGCCACATCTGATTTGTCATCTGCAAATGCTTTTAATTTAATAGTCTAAAATTAGTCATTTGGTAAAGAGTTCATCCTTGACCAAAGGATCCTGTTTTTTAACATACTTGAGGCTGAAGTGTTCTGAAAACCTTTTGGGAAAAGGAGAAAATGGTAACCAGCATTTTCTCCTTTTTCCACAATATTTTCTCTCGTATAAAAAGCAACCCTTAAAGCAACATCTTATTTGTTGTCAGCAAGTGCTTTCAGTATTTTAGACAGGCCTAAAACTTTGTTACCTGGTAAAGATTTAATTCTTTACAAAACTGCAAAATTTTAGAATTGATGCTATTTAAAGTACTTGCTGATAATATATTAAATCTGGATTTAAAAATGGAATTTGTTTGTGAAGGGGAAGAAAAAATTGTGGGAAAAAGAAACAAGAGCACCGCGTGGTGGTGCCAATGCTTGGCTGTGGTGGTTTAATTTTAAGTCAAAAAAAGGAGCATAACTATGTCAAAAATACTTTGATTGTTACCTTTTGATAGTAATCAACTTGTTTGAAGTAAATATCTTCAGTAATAACAGAGATATAAAATGTCGAAGTTTTTGCACAATGATGCAGATACAGGGGGCTGTGACAATAGTGCAACATTTTCTTCAAAAACAGCCAAGCTAAAACTGCTGGTCACCAGGATTTTCTCCTTTTCCTGCAATGTTCTCAATGACTTCTTTATCAGAGTCATTAAAATTTCGAAATCTGTGGTTTGAACAAAACTCAGGGACTACCACTTCCAGACAAAACATATTTGGGTTTTCTGCAGAATACAATCAATCATGTTCATTGGGAATGTTGTTGCAAGCGGCATATTCCTTATTCTTGCACATTTTAATTCAGTTTAGACCAAGGTTAATAATGCCTTTTTTTTACTAGAATATATATTTTCAAAGGTACCTGCTGCAGATTTGTTTCAGTAGGTTGCTAAATAAACTAAGTGGACCTATTCAATTATTTTAACCCTTTACCACACAATCTTAAGTTTTAATGAGAAAAAATGCCTTAACCCTTATCCTGCTGAATAAAAGAAGTGAAACTTCATGGTAGATAGTAGAAGCCCAAAACTTTCTTGTTTCAATGGTATTTTTGAAGGAAAGATATCTCCTTATCGGACAGTGTAGATCAAAGATCAGACTGCACCTTCTGTGCAGTCTGATCTTGATCTACGCTGTCTGCAAAAGGTCTGTGGGTTGCGATAAGCAGCTTAAGGGTTAAAAACTTGGGAATAGAAGAAAATGCCAGTAACCAGCATTTCCTTCTTTTCCCACAATGTTTCGTACCCTTTAAAAAACAAGTCCATCTTTTGAGCAATGTTGTCTGCATATGCTTACAATTTGGACAAGTGTAAAAAATTGACATTTGGTAAAGAGTTACAAGACCGTCCAGATATTACAGTTGAAATTATGTTGACGGAATGTCTGAACAAAATTGCAGTGTAGATCTAAGACTGGATTGTATCTTCTGTGCAGTCTGATCTTAATATACCTAATCTGTGTTCAACTTACCATCTAGTTGCACTGCTGACTAGTAGACTGTTCTGAAAACTGCTGCAGACAAGGTGTCTATATAGATCCTCTTTTCAAAGCATTGCCACAGGGAAGCCATGGTGTCTTAAATTGAAAACAATAAAAAAAAGGAAAATCTGTTTTTATTTTGAGGGGGGGAGAATGATTTGTTGTGAGGAAATGATTATGAGATAAGTTCATTATGTAACTTTCTTTTCCTTTCTTTCACTCTTCTCTTTTCCAAATATGTGCATGGTTGTTTCCTTTCAATACGAGTCATTATGACTATTCTTGGTTAACTCTCTACTAAATGACAGAATTTTAGACGGGTCAAAAATGAAAGCAACTGCAGATGACAAATCCAACATTACTAAGATGGTGGGATTTTTCTGTGATGAACAGAAATCATTGCCAGTTACCAGTATTTTCTTCTTTTCCCACAATTTTTTCATAACTTTCTTTTCTCAGGGCCGTTAAAGTGCAGGTTTGTTCGGTAAACTGCTGCTGTACAACATGTAGAAATCTGTGTGCACACCTACTTTTTCAATTACACTTTTGTACAGTAAGTTAGATTGATTCCTTTACTTTTTCTTGAAACACACTGCAGTAGCTTTTAGTTCTTTTATGTCAATATTCTATTTCCAATCACAATCTTTTTTTTTTTTATTCATAAAATACTGGAAAGTTTAAATTCATACTCCATATAATGTTTCATGACTGTTGATTTACAGTTCACACATTCTATAGTATTGGAGTCACTCTCTTGCACTCCGGTTCATTCACATTCACCTCTGTAGTGGTCTCAGAAAGTAGTCCGTCCTCTCGCGAGATTTTCCGTCACATGACCATAACCCCAAATGGCGACACAAACGCCGGTGAAAGAAAGATGTATCGATTGTTTTGTTTGCTGTTCAAACAGCATACGGCCAATCAAACTTAGTGAGAGAAAATGTGGAAAAGAGGGGTTTTCTGAAAAGCTAAAATGTGTTTTAAAGGACGACAATCTCTTCTTTGATGTTACAAACTTAGATCCATCGGTTTGTCGAAACTGTCACAGGACTGTATAGTTTTGTTTAACTTGTCTTCATTCGTGGCACTCTCTTGCACTCCGGATCATTACATTCACCTCTGTAGTGGGCTCAGAAAGTAGTCCGTCATTACGTCATATTTTTGTCACATGACCATAACTCAAAATGGCTACACAAACGCCGGTGAAAGAAAGTCCAATATCGATTGTTTCGTGTGCTGTTCAAACAGCATGGGACCAATCAGACTTAGTGATAGGAAATGAACAAAAGAAGAATTTTCAGAAAAGCCTATATATCTTTAAAGGACGATAACTTGATTCTTAATCGTACAAACTTAGATCCAGCGGTGTGTCAAATCAGCTGTCATCATTCATGGGCGCCTCCATTTTTGTTAAAATCGGCGTAAGATTCTGAAAAGTGGAGAGGCTCGAAAAAAATAGTTCCATTTTATACAGGTAAATTCATCAGTTTGAACGCACCTATAATGTATCCAGAATCATATTTCTTTTGTCTAACTTACAATTTTACATATGAAACAGTTAAACAGTAACAAAACATCTTTTCCTCGGTTTGACAAGATTCTTGTCATTTAGCCCATCGCAGAGATGTATGTGAGGTAACGAACGACAACTCTGCTCGGAGATTGCATTCGTGGGCGCAGCCATTCGATTTACAATTGGCGTAGGAATCTGATCAGTGAAGAAACTCGAAAAAATAGTTCCATTGTATACAGGTAAATTCATCAATTTAAATGCACCTATAATGCATCTGGAATCATATTTGCTTTGTCTACTTTATCATGTTACACATGAAACAGTTAAACAGTAACAAAACATGTTTTCCTCGGTTTGACAAGATTCTTGTCATTTAGCCCATCGCAGAGATGTATGTGAGGTAACGAACGACAACTCTGCTCGGAGATTGTATTGGAGTATGTATCTTTAGGTAATTCCTTGAGGATCCTTTTCCACTTTACGGATCTGTATGTTTTAGTTTCTTATGTACAATGTTTATGTGCATGCGGACAAATTCCTGCCATAACTATTAAAATTAAGGCTTAATAGAAAATGCTTGCTTCTGATACTTTGTGCACTATTTTTGCCAGGGACAGGGGGTATCAGAGACAAACATTTCCTAATTTAAAAGAAAAAAAAAGATTATTTGAATACTACATCTTATACAACATTGCTTTCATAAGTTCTGTTTTTTGGTTTTTTTTTCTTATTTTTTCTTCATTCTCTTCATGTTTTTTGTTTTTATGTCTTTCTTTCTCTTTCATGGGTTTCATTTTTCTTTTTAACTTATTTCATTTTGTTCCTTTCAAGTTTTTCATTTTCTTTTTACCAACTTTCTTTTAATAAGAATTTTTTCTACTCTTTTTTACCATAAGTATTTTATCATTATTTTTTTTTTTCTTTTTTCAATTTTTTTCTTTCTTGTTTCTTTTTAGAAGACTTTTTAAAACTTTTATTTAACATAATAATTTTAAAACTTTTATTTAACATAATAATTTTTATTATTATCTATATTCTAAGTTTCATTTTTAGCTCCACTGGCCGAAGGCCAGCGAGCTATTGTCATGGCGTTGTGTCCGTCGTCCGTCCGTTCGTCCGTTCGTCCGTGCGTGCGTCCGTAAACTTTTTCTTTAAAAAACTTCTCCTCAGAAACTATTGACTGGACTTTTACCAAATTTCACAGGAATGTTCCTTTGGTGGTCCTCTTTCAAATTCCTTCAAATAATTGTGTTCCATGAAGAATTCTGGTTGCCATGGCAACCAAAGTAAAAAACCTTTAAAAATCTTCTCCTCCCAAACCGCTATTTGGATAGCATTATTATTTTGCAGGAATGTTCCTTAGATACAGGTTTACAGAATTCCTTTAAAAAAAAATGATCTGTCAAAAAACATGGCTTTTATGGGAGACTCATTTTCCTTTTATGGTATAAAGTAAAATCTTTGAAAAATTTCTTCTCTAAAACTATTCATTGGATTTCATTGTTGTTTTGCAGGTAAGTTCCTATGGTGGTTGTCTGCCAAATTGTTTCTATGGTGGTTGTATACCAAATTCCTTTTAAAAAAATGATACACCTAAAAACACATTTTTTTTATAGACAAGGCTTATATTTCAAAAAAATGTTCTTCTCCAAAACTATTTATTGTGTTAGTTTTATCGACTAACAAAGAAAAAGGAAGAAAATTGGATTGACTTGACCTAGTCAGGGCTGTCCTATTTAAGCCCACACATTTTCCTTGGTATTAAGATAACAATTTACTCCAATGATATGCTATTAGTTAGTACTAGTAATGAAATATCACTGGCCATAATTAAGATAAAAGCTTGAGCACCTTTCACAACTTGAGCTTTTCAATTTTGCCTTATTACTAAGCCTGAGTAACCATGCCAAGATAAAAAAGAAAAAGTATTTTAATAACAAAACCCCCATGTTGTAGGTACTTTATAGTCCTTTTGATATAGAACAAGAGAACCTCTGCACTTTTATTAGTTCTGGTAAAGGTTTGTTGACCTACTAATGAGTAAATGCAGAGTGGACAGAGAAGGGGTGTAAATCCTGGTGACCTGGTACACAGTGGGACAGGGCTTTACATTTGTGATAAGGCATTAATGTTACCCAGTCAAACTGATCCCGCAACTTCAGTACACCAGAATTAATCTGTGCCCTGGAGCAGGATATTTGATTTATGTAAATGCATTTGTAGACCATTTTGTGTTGTTTGCCACAGAAGACATTCTAACTGTGAAAAGTTGATTATTAGGGATTAGGTGTTCATTGTATGCCAGCATATTTCATTCTATCTGGTGTATTGATGTAAGTTGATCTATATTGCTATAACATTCATTCATTTGCCCTCCTAGCTGTTCTTTTAGATTACCCCTTTACCACACAATCACAACTTTTAACGACCCTGAGAAAGACATATTTTCTATATTTTGATGTTTCCCCACCCAAAATGGTTTGTGAAAGGACCTGTTGCAGACAACATATCTTCAAATTAGTAAGACATATATAAAAAAGGATAGAAATTATTGTGGGAAACTAAGAAAATGCTGGTTACCATTTTTTTCTTCTTTTCTCACAAGTTTTTTCCATACCTTTTTTCTTTAGTGAGCTAAAATGCAGGATTGAATGGTAATTGTTAAAAACTTCTTTTCGCCATTATAGAAATATCAGGCCTGTGGAGTGATACAGGCGCTCAAGCGCCTCTAGTTTGTGTTTCCTCTTGCAATTTTTCTTTTTTTTTTCCCCATTTTTCCCCCCTAAGTTTTTTATTTATTAGTGACATTACCTCTTTTCTTTTCATGTTTCATTTCCTGTGTCTCTATTCTATTTTTTCTTCCTTTATTTATTCATTTATTTATTTATTTATTTTTTTTTTTTCTAATTCAGAGTTTTTCCTTTTCTTACAAGTTTCTCCATCTTTTTCTTTATCTTTTTCATCATTCATTTTGTTTTAGTTCTTTTATTTCATTATTTTTATTTCTCTTTTTTTCTAATTATGTTCTTTTTCAATTTTAAGTGTTTTTGTTTCAAAATTTGTCAGTATTTTTTCATCTTTTTTTAAATGGGTTTCATTTTCCCTTTTACGCTATTTCATTTTGTTCTTGTTCAAGTTTTCCATTTTTTTTTAAAACCAAGTTTCTTTTCATAACAATTTTTTCTTTCATTTTTTTTTTTAATCATCTTGTCATAAGTTTGTTTCATTTTTTTAAAAAAAGTTTTTTCCCCCCATACTTTTCTCTCCATTTTTTTACTGTAATAATTTTTCATTTTTTGTTTATATTTCAAGTTTAATTTTTCTTGTCTCCTCTTCCTTTTACTATCTTCCTTTTTAATTTCTAGTTTGTTTGTTTGTTTGTTGTTTTTCTTGTTGTTGTATATTTATATATTTTTTTTTTCTAATTTTGATTTTTTTTATTCCAAGTTTTCTTTTTTTTTTTTGTAGTTACTTTACTTTTTCCTTTTTATGTTTCATTTTCTCTGTGTGTGTGTTTCATTCTTGCTTTTACTTTTAATCAGTTTTATTTTTCTTTTCTTTTTTCCTAAGCTTTTAATTTTCTTACAGGTTTCTTTTTATAATTTTTTTTTTCATTTTTTTTTAACACATCTATTTTTTTTTCTTCTTTTTTCTTTATATATTCGTCTATTTATTTCATATTTATTTTTTTCCTTCTTTGATCTTTTCAAAGTTTTTCCCCCGTTTTTTTCTCTCCATTTTTTCCCACAATATTTTCTTTTACTTTTGTTTATATTTTAAGTTAATTTGTCTTGTTTCCTCTTACTATCCTTCTTTTTAATTTCAAGTTTTTTTTTTTTTTTTTTTTTTTTTTTTTTTTCTTTTTGTTTGTTTGTTGTTTTTCCTGGTGTTGTATATATTTTTCTCCTTTTCTTACTTTGATTTTTTATTCCAATTTTTTTTAGTTATATACTTTTTCCTTTTTTCTTTTCATGTTTCATTTTATGTGAGTGTTTTTTTTTTTTTTTTTTTCTATTAATCAGTTTTATTTTTCTTTTTTTCTTTTTCCTGACCTTTTCATTTTCTTACAATTTTTTTCTTTTTTTTTTTAATCATTTCCTTTTTTTCCATATATTTATTTCTTTTTTTTAATTATTTAACTTCTTTTTATTGTTTTCTTTATATATTAATTTATTTCTTTATTCATATTTATTTTGTATTTTTTCCTTTCTTTGTTCTTTTTAGAAGTATTCCCCCCCCCCATTTTTTCTATGATTTTATTTCTGTTTTAATTTAAAGTTTAATTTTTTTCTTGTTTCCTCTTACTATCTTTCCTATTTAATTTCAAGTCTTTTTGTTTGTTTGTTTGTTGTTTTTCTTCTTTTTGTATATTTATACAGTTTTTCCCTTTTCTTATTTTGATTTTTCTTAATTCCAAGTTTTTTTAGTTACCATTTCATTTTCTTACTGGTTTCTTATTTTTTCCATTTTTTTAAAGAAAAATATCTTTTTCTTTTTTTGATTATTTAACTTCTTTTTATTGCTGTTTTCTTCTTTATCTTTATATATATATTTATGTATTTATCTATTCAAATTTATTATTTTGTTATTTATTTTTTTATTTTCATTTATTTATTTATTTTTTTATTTTCATTTATTTCTTATATCATTTTTTATTTCCTTCATTTTTTTAAATCTTTATTTATTTATTTATTTATTATTATTATTATTTATTTATTTATTTATTTTTTGTCAGTATTATCGGTATTGGTAACAGTAATTTTTTTTTTTTTTTTTGGCGTTTTTTTATTATCACTTTTTTTTTTTTTTAATTTTATTATTACTAAAGTACTGTGACCTTTTGTTTAAAACTTTTATGTTGTTTATTTATTTAAAATTTACAGTTTACACTTCCTTTAGTGTTAAATTCTGTTTCTGAAGTAATAATATATGTCCCTTTCATTGCACAACAGTATGTTTTCATAGCTTAAAAATGAACAATGTTCTCAATGATGAAGCTGCTAACAGACCAGTTTCCCTTCCTAACTTTGCCTGTGTAAATGTATTTCAGTCTTATCCACACCACTGTATGCAGATTTTACTCTCCTTGGTTATGACAAGTTACGCATTGTAT
The DNA here is from genome assembly GCA_945859785.2 of Tridacna gigas. Classification (NCBI taxonomy): domain Eukaryota; kingdom Metazoa; phylum Mollusca; class Bivalvia; order Cardiida; family Cardiidae; genus Tridacna; species Tridacna gigas. The sequence goes on along the minus strand of OX244031.2, from coordinate 12,341,852 downwards.
ACTTGTATTTTAGTGAAAATAACTAACATCTTGATTTTGACCAGTATTTTGATTAAACTGTTTCAGTGATTATTCAGGAAATTCCTCGTCATTTCCAGGCCTTTCCCCAAAATGCTGGTTATATTGCATTAGAGTTCAACCATTTCTTTGCTTTGATCCTTTTTATGTACTACTCTGGTGAAATATTACCAAATGTGCGACATATTCAGGAATAAAATATCTTCATAAACAGCCCAGCTAAACATGAGACAGCTCTGTTTCACATCGTGAGTTTTTGCTATTTCAAAAATATGTTTTTGATGAGGTATCAAGATAAATATCTGTGTCCTTGATCTACTACAGCAAATGTATCCTACTAATCTCCAAGGGATATATGGAAATAAGTAGCCCTGATTTACCTATGAAATATTTGCTCTTGATAAAGTTGGAAAGATGCATTAAGATACTTATTGGAAAGTGCTTGAATTATGCTTTTATGCGAGTAGTATTGACACTTTTAATGTGGAGTGTACTTGAGTCAGCCAGGCTATAAGTTCATGAGAAATTCAAAAGTAGGGAGGATAAACAGATACTCCTAGGCTTAACAAAGTTGTAGAAACCAAGTCAAAATTTGTTATTATCCTCATTTTCACATAAGAACCTTTACAGAATCGAGCAACACTTCAAAATGGGGTTCAACTTCAAACCTTTTTCCCCCTACATAATACAAACAAGTAACAGAAAAAAAAAAAAAAAAAATCAAATCCCTTGCAGATACCAAACAAATTCATAAAAGAAAAGTCTTTAAATTAAAGTGTAACCAAGCTTTACCTTGTGTCAACATACCCACAATGAATTTATTTGTGATGTTCATTTTTGCATAATTGTCAGCTAGTATGAAGACAAAAACAACTCATTATTATAGAATTAACATATAAATGATATGTTTATGGAAATGATGGTAATTGTCTGGTATGCCCACAAAATATAATTATCAGTACTCCTCTGAGGTATTTGAAACCAACCTACCATTTATGATCTGACCTACTGTAATTTTAAACTAGACATTTTACCTTGCTGTTTTCATTTTAACAGAAAAACAGTAAACATTATATAAATTATTTGTTGTTGTTGTCTCTTCTCTTTCTCACCTTTAATTACAATTAAACAAATATTTTGTAAGAAAAGCTACTAAATTGAAATGGTACAAAAATGCATGAGTTGCAGAGGTTGTAGTATCCATTATGATTTGAAAAGGTTGTTATTGACCTTCATTGGCTAGTTCTAGTATTCAAAAGTATTCCTACAGCTGATTTGCATGTGTTACTGACTTGAAATCAGACAATGTCATTATATTCAGCAAAATGAATCTTTTAGAAGCACAAAGTCTTTGATATGCCCCAACATCTGATTTTGATTTCCCTTTTTAATCAAAAACTTTTCACAGAAAACATATTTGAGACGTTTTTAAACCAACAGAGATTACAGTCACACACAAAAAAAATGACTTCTTATCTCATCACTAAATGCACAATACAACCTATGACAAATAAAATCCTCTTCTCAAACTTTGTACATCCCAGGATAAAAACAAAAATAAACAAATAGCTATTTTAGCTTGTGGATATAAGATCCTTAACCTAGCATTGTTCTAGACTTTGGGCTATTTAACTCTTTACCACATGAAGAAATCCTGAAGTTGTCTGCATTAAAAGCAGTTGCATATGATAAAACAAATTTGGCTCAAACTATGAGATTTCTCTGTGATAGGGTAGAAAACATTATGGAAAAAGGAGAAAATGCTGTTTACTAGCAAATTCTCCTTTTTCCATAATGTTTTCAAAAAACTTCTTTTTCACGGTTTTATAACTTGTAATTGTGTGGTAAAGGATTAAATGGAATATGAGGCATACCCAAACGTAGAGTGTGATCTGAAGTCTTAAGTAAGTTGGAAAAAAGAATAAGGTCCATGCTTTTGCCAGCACTGTATTAAATTTTAAACTTAAGATTGCCCCAGAGCTATTTTACGGTTTATGATCCCATAAACTTAAGCACTTGGCTGCAAAGGATACATTTATAGACTGTCAGATCACACAAAATTGAAACCTACCATACTGAGGAATAGCAAAACTGCTGTTTTAACCCTTTACCGTACAATGCCGCCTTTCGACGCCCCTTGGAAAGAAGCCTTTTGAAAACATTGTGGGAAAAGGAGAAAATGCTGAAAACCAGCATTTTCTCCTTTTCCCACAATGTTTTCTACGCTATCTAAGAAAAGTTGCACTATTTGAGCCACATTGAAATTGTCATCTGCAAATGCTTTCAATTTGGACAAGGCTAAAATTTTGTCGTCTGGTAAAGGGTTAAACCATACTTGGAAAAAAAAAGATGAATGAATGAATGAATGTTGCTAAATAGGGCATATAGACATTTTTTGTCATTTAGCTTGCATGTCTGTATTTACGAGAAAGATGATAAAGTGGAATTGTCTGAGCTAAAAAAAAAAATGAACAAAATGATGAACTGATTGCAAAAAGCATTTAAATGTCAGAAGCATTATGTGTAATCTTGATTCGCTTAAAAGAGTGGCTGGGTAGACCCTGCCTGCTCAAAATTTTCGATAAAAAAGTTAAGATTGTGATAAAAGCATTTGAACAAAGACAAACTTAAAAAAAAAACATGTTGTAATAAATATATACATAAATGTACCATTAAGCTCTACAGATCTTTTGGATAAAACCCAATAAGTGCCACACAAAACAAGTTTACAAGGAACAGAGGCCATAAAAAATGTCATTTCAAGGCTGAATTTAGCAAAACATGTCTTTACATGGTTGGCAGTGTAGATCTAAGAGCAGACTATATTGTGCTGCTCATCTTGATCTATGCTAGCCTGTAAAAATCTATTGTTGCGAAAGGCACTTTAAAGGTTTAGATCCTGTTCATTCCACATTGTATTACTTTGTATTGACCGACACAAAAAAATGTGATCTTAACCCGTTACCAAACAATCCTGAGTTTTAAAAGCCTCATGGAGGAAGGCTTTAGCAAACATTGTGGGAAAAGGAGAAAATGTTGGTAACCAGTCTTATTATATACAACATAGAGGCAGTCATCAATGTGCTATTTATAGTAATGGTGTTCGATAATGAAAAATTCCGTATCCCGTGATAAACCAATAGAGTTTCAGTGGCCTATGATGAAGCTTACATTATTAGCCACTCAGACAAACCATCTTAGAGCAGGTCCAAATACATTCTGACCTACATGACATCGGTTTATGCACCTTGTCACATTATGTCTCTGATAGCTGTAACATCTTTAATGGTTCAAAGACTAAGTACTCCTAGTGGAAACTTGATAATACTTTGACCACCCCCTCTTGCTACACTGCAGTCATCAACAAAACTCACTGCATAATTTATTTTTATTGTTATGTCAATGTCACCTGTATTATCTTGTAATGATGCTTTGGATAATAAAGTAGGGACATTAAGAATCCATAACCCTTTACCAAACGACAAAATTTTAGCCTAGTCCAAATTGAAAGCATTTGCAGACGACAATTCTAATGTGGCTCAAATGGTGCATTTTTTCTTTGATTGGGTAGAAAACATTGGGGAAAAGGAGAAAATGCTGGTTACCAGCATTTTCTCCTTTTCCCACAATGTTTTCAAAAGGCTTCTTTCTTAGGGGCATCAAAAGACGGCATTGTGCGGTAAAAGGATAATCTAACACTATCAGGGATCAATCACTTTACAGTGATCATGTAGATAGGTGTTGGTCAACAGTCATTTATAGATCACACTATTTTGCACATAAAAACTTCAAAAAAGGTGGCTTTGGACTAAATGTGTTTGTTTTTACCAATATCTATGTCTAAGAATTCATCTAAAGGTGGGGCTTTGTGGATGGGACAACCAAAATAATTGAGAAAAGCTCTTAATACCACACATATACCAGTAGGTACATCATTTATGATTTTACAAAGAGTATTGAGGCTGAAATTTGTTAACTTTCATGGATCACATAATAATGTGTTGCCCACTTTACAAATGATTTTAATTAGATCAGCCATAGACTAGTCAGGTAAACACTTGAACATAGACAATTTAGATTTCCTGTTAGAAAAAGAAGAGGACATGTTTATTTCCCAAATGCCAGTCTGCATAGACCAAGTGCTGCAATAGAACTTGCTAACATCTACCATATTGAGTATTAATTACATGGTTATTGTCCTGAAATATATAGAAAAACAATGACAACAGCAAATTTCATTCAATGTTTGACACTTACATACAAGTAATAGGGTCTAATATGCCAAACATTTGCATTAGATACAGTATTACTCTTGAAATTTTGGTTTTGACTAGCTCTTAATTGGTTTTGACTCTTAATTGGAAATTTTGGCTCAAAGGCTTTAGAGTAGAGTTCACAGTAGAGCAGACAAAAAAGTCTTACAGAGGTTTCTAAAGTTTTCAGTTTGTGGCCTGTGTATTTAATGTATTTCATTACTTGAGAGGTACAGAGTTACATAAAAATTAATATTGAACCCTTTAAATAGGCACTGTGTCTTTAAAACTGGTAGGTGTGATACATTTTGAAGTATCCTAACATATATGTGTATCAGATACACATTGACTGAGGGTTAGTAAACCAAAGGGATTTGTGTGTGTGTGTGTGTATATAATCAAATAAAACTTGAAAGTAGATGTAGTTTCTTATTTACCTAAGTTTGTTTTTCTGTTGTTAGTGTTGTTATTAAATTTTTGTTTTAGGTTATTTAACCTTTTACCAAACAGTCCTGCATTTTAGCTACTCTTAGTAAAAATGCCATTAAATTAGCATTCCTTGAAAAAGAGGAAAAGCATTTTCTCACTTTCCTGCAATGTTTTCCTACCTGCAAAGACAATTTGCACCAATGAGTCACATGTGATATGTCGTCTGCAAATGTTCCCAATGGGTCAAATCCAATATGTCATTTGGTAAAGGGTCAATTTGCAGGGTTCATTTCAGTTTTGGTGTGAGGTGGGCCCATGGTATCTAAAGTTTTGTATGGGCCAACCTCACTGAGCTTTACAACCGATTATTAGGAAACTGAACAGAACATGGAAAGACAGTTGCAATAAAAATTAAAGATGAATCAATGTGAGTGAATGAAAAAAAAAATCACAAATAAATTAGCAGTTTCTACTCACTTATCATTAACAAAATAATGCAAAAAATTATTTGAATGGAAATGAAGGCCAACTGGCAATTAATTTCTGCTGCATCTGATTGCCTCTTTTTGTGTATCCAACTTGGCCAACTGTTAACTTCTTGTTGCATTGATGTGAAAACATCATTTTTGTACACAGATTTGATCTGAAATGAACTTTGCCTTTCTTTTTAAACCAAGTCCTGAGCAAATATTATGATGTTAAGGATCTTCCAAACGTAAAAAAGAAATAATTCATTATTTTATGCATGTATTTGATGTTAAACATCTTAAATCTGAAAGTAAAAATAAAATTGTGCATTATCTTGTAATGTTTGTTGTCAAGGATCTTAAATCCAAAAGTAAAAAAAAAAAAAATCATGATCTCATGCAATGTTTGATGTTAAGGATCTTAAATCTAACAGTAAAAAAATTATTCTCTCATGCAATATTTGATGTTAGGGATCTTAAATCCTAAAGTGAAGAAGAAACAATTCATTATCTCATGCAAATGAGAAGGCTGATCTTAAAAAAAGCAGAATTTGAATTACAGTTTGATTAGTTAGTTAAATCTGTTTATGTAAATTCTGAAAATGGCTTGAATAAAGTTAAACTAATTACTTAAGCAAAAATTTAAGTGAAAAAATATAGCACTTATGCAACAGAATTATTTCTATAGTTCATTGCTCAGAAAGGTTTTCCTTGCCCTGGACTGGTTAGTATCCAGGAAAACACAGAAAAATACATGTTGACAGAGCAGAATTGATTACTTGGGGGGATCCAGGAAAGATTCATGTCTATTGACCAATATTCTTTAATCATGAACAGAAATATAGAGATAAACTGTCACCAATGACGGATCAAGGCATGCCAGAAAGGTTTGTCGGTCTATTCAGGGGCAGCAGCTATTTTCTTTGTCCACTCACAAAAGACCTAACCTTTTACCAAACAAAATTTCAGACTTGCCAAAATTGAAACCATTTGCAGACAACATATCAAATATGACACAAATGATAAGATTTGCCCCTGAAAGGTAGGAAAATATTGTGGAAAAATGAGAAAATGCTGGTTACCAACATTTTCTCCTTTTCCCACAATGTTTGCTAAAGCCTTCCTCCATGAGGCTTTTAAAACTCAGGATTGTTTGGTAAGGGGTTAAAACCACATTTTTTTGTGTCGGTCAATACAAAGTAATGCAATGTGGAATGAACAGGATCTAAACCTTTAAAGTGCCTTTCACAACAATAGATTTTTACAGGCTAGCAAAGATCAAGATGAGCAGCACAATATAGTCTGCTCTTAGATCTACACTGCCAACCATGTAAAGACATGTTTTGCTAAATTCAGCCTTGAAATGACATTTTTTATGGCCTCTGCTCCTTGTAAACTTGTTTTGTGTGGCACTTATTGGGTTTTATCCAAAAGATCTGTAGAGCTTAATGGTGCATTTATGTATATATTTATTACAACATGTTTGTATCATTTTTTTTTTTTAAGTTTGTCTTTGTTCAAATGCTTTTATCACAATCTTAACTTTTTTATCGAAAATTTTGAGCAGGCAGGGTCTACCCAGCCACTCTTTTAAGCGAATCAAGATTACACATAATGCTTCTGACATTTAAATGCTTTTTGCAATCAATTCATCATTTTGTTCAATTTTTTTTTTTTAGCTCAGACAATTCCACTTTATCATCTTTCTCGTAAATACAGACATGCAAGCTAAATGACAAAAAATGTCTATGTGCCCTATTTAGCAACATTCATTCATACATCTTTTTTTTTCAAAGTATGGTTTAACCTTTTACCAGACGACAAAATTTTAGCCTTGTCCAAATTGAAAGCATTTGCAGATGACAATTTCAATGTGGCTCAAATAGTGCAACTTTTCTTAGATAGAGTAGAAAACATTGTGGGAAAAGGAGAAAATGCTGGTTTTCAGCATTTTCTCCTTTTCCCACAATGTTTTCAAAAGGCTTCTTTCCAAGGGGCGTCAAAAGGCAGCACTGTACGGTAAAGGGTTAAAACAGCAGTTTTGCTATTCCTCAGTATGGTAGGTTTTAATTTTGTGTGATCTGACAGTCTATAAATGCATCTTTTGCAGCCAAGCGCTTAAGTTTATGGGATCATAAACCGTAAAATAGCTCTGGGGCAATTTTAAGTTTAAAATTTAATACAGTGCTGGCAAAAGCATGGACCTTATTCTTTTTTCCAACTTACTTAAGACTTCAGATCACACTCTACGTTTGGGTATGCCTCATATTCCATTTAATCCTTTACCACACAATTACAAGTTTTAAAACCCTGAAGAAGAAGTTTTTTGAAAACATTATGGAAAAAGGAGAATTTGCTAGTAAACAGCATTTTCTCCTTTTTCCATAATGTTTTCTACCCTATAACAGAGAAATCTCATAGTTTGAGCCAAATTTGTTTTATCATATGCAATTGCTTTTAATGCAGACAACTTCAGGATTTCTTCATGTGGTAAAGAGTTAAATAGCCCAAAGTCTAGAACAATGCTAGGTTAAGGATCTTATATCCACAAGCTAAAATAGCTATTTGTTTATTTTTGTTTTTATCCTGGGATGTACAAAGTTTGAGAAGAGGATTTTATTTGTCGTAGGTTGTATTGTGTATTTAGTGATGAGATAAGAAATCATTTTTTTTGTGTGTGACTGTAATCTCAGTTGGTTTTAAAAACGTCTCAAAGATGTTTTCTGTGAAAAGTTTTTGATTAAAAAGGGAAATCAAATTCAGATATTGGTGCATATCAAAAACTTTGTGTTTCTAAAAGATTCATTTTGCTGAATATACTGACATTGTCTGATTTCAAGTCAGTAACACATGCAAATCAGCTGTAGGAATACTTTTGAATACTAGAACTAGCCAATGAAGGTCAATAACAACCTTTTCAAATCATAATGGATACTACAACCTCTGCAACTCATGCATTTTTGTACCATTTCAATTTAGTAGCTTTTCTTACAAAGTATTTGTTTAATTGTATTAAAGGTGAGAAAGAGAAGAGACAACAACAACAAATAATTTATATAATGTTTACTGTTTTTCTGTTAAAATGAAAACAGCAAGGTAAAATGTCTAGTTTAAAATTACAGTAGGTCAGATCATAAATGGTAGGTTGGTTTCAAATACCTCAGAGGAGTACTGATATTTATATTTTGTGGGCATACCAGACAATTACCATCATTTCCATAAACATATCATTTATATGTTAATTCTATAATAATGAGTTGTTTTTGTCTTCATACTAGCTGACAATTATGCAAAAATGAAAATCACAAATAAATTCATTGTGGGTATGTTGACACAAGGTAAAGCTTGGTTACACTTTAATTTAGAGACTTTTCTTTTATGAATTTGTTTGGTATCTGCAAGGAATTTGATTTTTTTTTTTTTTTTGTTACTTGTTTGTATTATGTAGGGGGATAAAGGGTTGAAGTTGAACCCCATTGAATACAATATAACCCTCAGAATTCAAATAAATATATATGAATATTGAAGGAATTTCTGAAAAGGAAGAAGAATTTCCCAAATAAACACTCTGACTCTTAAGTAGCAAATACTGGTCAAAATCAAGATGCCAATTATTACACTAAAGTATACAAAGTGCAACTTTCCAAGACAACTCAATGACACTTTTATCAAGTTTATATAGGCGTAATTGTCTGAGGAAACTTGTCATATTTTGATTTCCTGTAATGTATCAAGTTGTCATTTAGAAAACAAAGACCTCACATTTTTTTGAAGTGTTGCTCGATTCTGTAAAGGTTCGTATGTAAAAATGAGGATAATAACAAATTTTGACTTGGTTTCTACAATTTTGGTAAGCCTAGGAGTATCTGTTTATCCTCCCTACATTTGAATTTCTCATGAACTTATAGCCTGGCTGACTCAAGTACACTCCACATTAAATGTGTCAATACTACTCGCATAAATGCACAATTCAAGCACTTTCCAATAAGTATCATAATGCATCTTTCCAACTTTATCAAGAGCAAATATTTCATAGGTAAATCAGGGCTACTTATTTCCATTTATCCCTTGGAGATTAGTAGGACACATTTGCTGTAGTAGATCAAGGACACAGATATTTATCTTGATACCGCATCAAAAACAGATTTTTGAAATAGCAAAAACTCACGACGTGAAACAGAGCTGTCTCATGTTTAGCTGGGCTGTTTATGAAGATATTTTATTCCTGAATATGTCGCACATTTGGTAATATTTCACCAGAGTAGTACATAAAAAGGATGAAAGCAAAGAAATGGTTGAACTCTAATGCAATATAACCAGAATTTTGTCAGAACGGAATTTTTCCCTCTTCATAATCAATGACCACAACCCCAGAAATACAGGCATCCCACTATTCCGAAATTACGACCACCATTTTCAAGTAGGATTGTTCGAACATTCAACTCAAATCAAAATGGGTAAAAAAAAAAAAATGTAAATGTCAGGCTCTTCAATAACATTCAAAATTCTTTGTTTAAAAATGAAAATGAGTTTGTGGAATAAGAGTTCTTAAGACCACACAAAATAAAATCAAAGCACTCAAAGTCCTGGAAAGCGGATTTGTGAAGTAGCATGTAATGTGTTGTAAAAAATAACATCACTTGCAACACATGCAATAATTTTAAAATGGAGTAAGCAAGGGCAGAGAAAGTCAAAGTTGATCCGAGCGAGCCGCCCTGCAACTATTATTCTATCACTGTTTAAACTCCCAATAAAGTCCAAATGTAAACAATGCGGGGTAAAAAATGAAGTTAAATTTTAATCATACCATTTAAAACTATGTAAATTAATATAACGATGACACTCTCTTAATGTGCGATTGGTCAAAGTTCCATTCGCTGGCAAAAGAATTACTTTCAAAACAACAAGAAATACTACCAGGGATCTCTAACTTTTGTTTACATCAGTAACGATGACGTAGTTACACCACGTGATACCTTGGAGCTAAGGTAAACGAAAAACAAAATGGAGGACGGTGTGACGGTCGTGAGAATCATATTCGACAGAAAACCAAGTTCGTTTACCGAATTTGCCGAAGAGCGACACAGAAAGAACAAACTGGCGTGTATTTTTGGATTTGTTTCTTTTGTTTTGAACAAGAAGCTCCGTGTAAACATACAGAATGAGCGAACTGTCTGAAAACTGATGCGGATTTCAGTTCGCATTCTCGAATCAGTAAGTCGCCTTACGTTCATCTTATATTTATTGTGTTAAAAACAGATTTATCGCTATATCTGTATTGATTTCCGCATTTACTGTTGGATCAGGATACGTAAGCACTTTCTGATTAATGAATATCGGCTAGTAAGATGAAACACAGGTGAACGGCGAGCGACAGTATAATTCATATATTACACACTAATTTACTATTACTTAGTGTGTAATACATGAATTATACTGTTGCTCGCCGGGCACCTGTGAGATGAAAGTGATCTTTCATTTTTGCGCAGCACCCGATTGACCCATTTTCTTCGCAGAGAATGCAGATAATGATTAAATGTGCATGAATGTAGTCTGAACCTCGGATATACGCGACGCATATTTATTCGGAGATTGGCCATTTATCTAGCAATCCCTAGTTTTTACGATATTGAAAAAATGCTTTTGAAAACATGGTGGAAATATGAGAAAAAGTTGGTAGCCGACATTTTCTCCTATTTCCACAATATTTTTCTTATATCACAGACAAATTTCATTATTTGAGAAATATTTGTTTTTCCGCAAATGCCTTAGTGTTGGCCAAGGCTAAGTATTTGGGGGGGGGGGGGGGGGGGGTATAACACTTTAGAAATGCAATTGAAACTCAATGTGTTGAATTAAATCTGCACCATTTAAAAAAAAATGGCTGAATTTCTTGGGTGACACAAATTTGAACGTAGAACCCAATTATCTTTCCATAATCTAGTCAGTGCACATATCAATGGAATCTTGGTGGGTTTTTTTAGCAGATGACAAAATTTTGGACTTGTCTAGATTGAAAACATTTGTAGACGACATAGCTTGTATTGGATCTACACGATTTGTATTTGAAACAGGAGAAACAATTGTTGAATTAAGGGTAAATACTAGTCACCAGCAGCATTTTCTCCTTTTCCTATAATGTTCTGAAAAGGTTTATGCCACTGGGTCATTACAGCACTGGATTGTATGTTAACCCTTTACTACACAATCTCGAGATTTTACGACCCTGGGAAATAAGCCTTTTGAAAACATTGTAGGAAAAGGAGAAAATGTTGGTAACCAGCATTTTCTCCTTTTCCCACAATATTTTCTCCCCTATCAAAGACATATTCTATCGTTTGGCCCACATTAAATTGTCGTCTGCAAATGCTTTCAATTTTGACAAGTCTAAATTTTTGTCGTTTGGTAAAGAGTAAAAGATGAATTTGCACATTATTAGGTCTGGGGTACGATCTGCTGGTTTTTTCATGGGAGTGTCTTTGGGCAAGACACTTCAGAGCCCTAGCCTAGTACTGGTGAATCCCAGGAAATACATGAATTTGTGTGATGCTGCCATGATATGACTGAAATACTGTTGAAAGCGGAGTAAAAGACCATTAAATTTCTAGCACAGAATGTTAAATGATATGTAAATGATATTCCAGAGTATGGAGATAGTTACTTTACACATCTCTGGCCAATGTGAATGGATGCTCCTACATGGTGATACACATACTGAATTATACTGACTGTGCAGATGCAGATGAGCCTTGGTTTCTGACTCTGTCATGATTGTGATTCCATTCCAGTAGATTCAGAATTTGGCGACCACTTTTCAGGTACATGTGTCTCAATCAGATAAAACAAATTTTATTTTCAATAGCCAAATTCACAAAATTTACATGACTGGTAAAGTAATGAAAATTCAAAACAATGTATTGCAGTTTCAGGGATTCACCTCAACCAACCACATGGGCTATACCTTTAAAGAAGCAGTGTAGATTCAAGATTACTGGTATACTGCAAGAAGTTTTTGCTGTCTCATTTTGCTAGATCTTAAATGAAACCCTTATTATAGGCCAGGATGAAAATGGAGCAGAATTCTTGAAAATATGCTGTTGGAAAAAATACCGGTAGACCGCTGATTAAGCTACTACTGTGCTTATGCGACTGAATTTTGTTTTGTCACTTAGGGCTTCACAGTTCTCCAATATTACTTGAGCTGACCTAGTAATGCCACAAGTTTTATTCAACTGAACAGATGTAAAGGGCTCAAGGATTATTTCATGTCTCAGTGGTAAATGCATAATATAAGTAATCCATGACTCGGATTCAATTCTCACTGGGTTTTGTTGGGATGTCCATGGGCAAGTTACTTCAGATATTGTTAAAACTCAGGAAACATGTGAATTAACCATCTATCAAAATGGTATGACTGATATAATGTTGAAAGCTACATGTATGTATCACTCAGTCAATCAAACTGGGCTTCATTTGCAAAAGTGCTGATTATTGAGTAAAAGATACTGCATTACACTGTTCTAGAATTTACATGTATCATACATGTAAACAGAATGATTGTCAGAAATTGAAAGGCTAAAAACTACATTCATTTGTTTGATGTATAGCCCATACCCATGATTGTATGTGCTACTGTTTAAAGGCCCAGCAGCCACCAAAAGTAAACAAAGTGGGTGTTAAAATGCATTTTGATTTAAGTCATACCTTTTGAAAGTACGAAATTGTTGGGAAGATGACAATCTGTTGTTGTACAGTCGATCCAAGTGTAAGTCAATGGCAAAAAAAAAAAGTGAAATCAAGTAAAAAGTTAACAAAAGATAGAGCAGCATAGCAACTGCTGACCTACTTTTTGTGTACTTTTTGCTACTATTCGGGCTTTGAGACATATGCCATACTAGAGTAAAGAACATGTGAAGAAAATTAGTAAAAGGTTGGAAATGCAGCAGCAGTCAATTTTGATCCATATGGAAAAGTAACATTGTGGAAGATGGAACACATGTTTTCTTCCCTACAAATGATAAGTAATTACCAATGCTGTTTCGAAACAGGTTTGTTAAAAGCTGTATTTGTACAGTTATGACTTCATACATGTACAGTTTTCAACATTATTTAAGTTCAACCACATGCTGGACAAATGCTGCAATCAATTCTGTTATCAAATGGAATGAAGTTGGAGTAAACCTACACCTATTACTATACTGCTGTCTTTGTTTTTTTTACAGATTCAGATTTAGATAAATTAAAAAAGAGAATACGTCTTTTTTTTATTTTTCAGATATACAGCAGAATAATCAGATTTCCAAAGACATATTCTGTGGTGTTGCTGAAGAATATGTAGCATGTGAATACTTGGCCTTCAGTACTACGATATAAAACTGGCTGGTTCAGATCACAGCTCTTACAAAGACAGATAGTTTCATGCAACAATCAAGGCAATATAATGTATTATTATTTTATTATTTTAAATACATGTACATCACAATAGTCTTACAAGAAGAATTTGTGGACAAAAAATAAAAAAATATATTCATACATACAGAGCAATGTTAGAAGCTACTGCTTTCCCTCAACCCTTAACAACAATATTTTGGACATTTCCAAAATGAAAGCATTTGCAGAAATTTGTTTTGGGAAAGGTAGAAAACATTGTGGGAAAAGGAGAAAATGCTGGTTACCAGCATTTTCTCCTTTTCCCACAATGTTTTCAAAAGGCTTCTTTCCCAGGGTCTTTAAAAGTTGGGATTGTGTGGTAAAGGGTTAACCAAAACATCCAAGTTATTATGTAAAGCACTATTTAATCACTTTAACAAAGAAAAATGCTTTTGAAACATTATAGAAATAGCAGAATAGCTGGTTACCGGTACTTTTTCCTCCATAATACTATTCTTCTTGAAGCAAATCTTTTCATTTGAGCTAATATGTCCAATTTTTCATCTGCAGTTGTTTCCAGTTTGAACAATTGAACTAAAATTTTACCAACTGGTAAAGAGTTGCGCACCTGCTTGGAAAGTAAGAAAATGGTAGCTGTCTTGCTTTATTTTGACAAAACTTGTTTCATAGTAGCAGACAGTATAGATCTAAAATCAAACTACATATTATGTGCAGTCTGATCTTTATCTACACTGTCTGCAAAAACAACTTCTGTCTGCAAAAACAACTTAAGTTGGTTCCAGGGCTTTAAGCTGCACCCTGTAGCTCAGTCTGTAGTGTAAGGGACTTGAGAACAGGAGGTCGCTGGTTCAAACCCTGGCTCGGCCAATTTCTTTCCTCTCTCAACGCTGACCATTGTTTTGACAATGGCTATGTGGGAAAAGCAGCCAGTGGCTTGGAAAGAATACTGTGCAAAGCACTGCTAAAAGAAATGCTAGGAAAGCATGGATGGGTGCACTGGCCGCCACGATATAACTGAAATAATGTTGAAAATGGCATTAAACACCATAGAATCAATCAATCCAGGGCTTTAAGGGTTAAGGAATGTCCTTAGGCAAGACATTGCAGAGCCCCAGCTTTGTGCTGGTGAAATACAGAAAAGACAGTAATGAGTTGTCACACTGACATGAATAAAAATCTGATATAATGTTTAAAGTGGTGCAAAATGCTCCAACAAATAAACACCCAATCTTTACAAGAGAAGAACATTTTAGTCTCGTCTAAACTGAAACTATTTGCAGATGAAAAAGTACATATAACTCAACACAATAAATGTCTCTCTGGAAGGGTAGAAAACAGTGTGGGGGAAAAAAGAAAAAAATGCAGGCTACCAATATTTTCTGTTTTTTCTACAGGCTGTATTGTACCAAAATTTTCTCTTTATCCCACAATATTTGGAGAGGCTGCCTTACTAAGAGTTGTTAAAACTTGGATTGTTTGAAAAAGGTTTAAATTTAATAATGTGCCTTTTACCTCTATTTCATATACTAGTAATTCTCAGCAAATTCTCTAAAATTCACTGGCTGTTTCCCCCATGAGCAAACCCAAATCATGTTCAGGAGTTTGAGAGGATCAAATCCAGATGCAATGACACTTAACTCTTTACCACACAGCACTATTTTAGATTGCTCCAAATTAAAAGCATTTACAGACAACAAAATAAATGTGACTCAAAATTTAAATTTGTTTCTGGTAGGGTAGAAAAGACAGTGGGAAAAGGAGAAAATGCTGGTAACAAGCATTTTCTCCTTTTCCCTGAATGTTTTCAGAAGGCATGTTCCATAGGTTCGTTTAAACCCGGAATTGTGTGGTTAAGGGTTAATAAACAAGGACGTGAAGATGCTTGCAAGCCAACCATGGCCTTTTGGTTGATATGATTTGTAAAACATGTGTTCAAAATTCAACTGTAGCTGGAGCTTGATAGGTAGTTTCCTACAAAAAATAACCTCCCCAGCTTTATTGCCAGTAATATCTCTTTACCAAACAACAAAACAGACTGGTCCAAATTGAAAGCAGTTGCAGACAACAAAATGAATGTGACTGAAAAATTGAAATTTGTTTTGGGAAGGGTAGAAAACACTGTGGGAAAAGGAGAAAATGCTGGTTACCACCATTTCCTCCTTTTCCCACAATGTTTTCAAAAGGCTTCTTTCTCAGGGTCGTTAAAAGTCGGGACTGTGTGGTAAAGGGATATCAGTTATTGACCCAGTGAACATGAGTAAGTGTACAGCTACTGCTATACAGTTGAAATGCTGTTGAAAATAGATTTATTGCAATGTGACATATATCAGTCAAATACATTTACATGTTTCTGTTTCTCTTCCTACCTTAGGTGCTCTATGATGGAAAGTTTTACGTGAACAGTATTTTTACCCAAGATACAGATAGCCAGTATAAGTTTTTACAACAGTCATGAAGAATATTGAATTAAGATTACCAATATGATTAACTCTTTACCAAACGACAAAATTTTAGACTGGTCCAAATTGAAGGCACTTGCAGACGACAAAATAAATATGATTGAAAAATTGAAATTTGTTTTGGGAAGGATAGAAAACATTGTGGGAAAAGGAGAAAATGCTGGTTACCAGCATTTTCTCCTTTTCCCACAATGTTTCCAAAAGCCCTCTTCTTCAGGGGTCATTAAAACCAGGGATTGTGTGGTAAAGAGTTGAGTGTGATATTTTTGTGACCATTGTTTTTTATTACTAAAAGGAAAATTATTGAAAGATACTAAACTCTATTTCCAGTTTAAGCCTTTACCACACACTCACGGCTTTTAACAGCCCTGAGAGAGAAACCCTTTGAAAACATTGTAGGAAAAGGAGAAAATGCTGGTAACCAGCATTTTCTCCTTTTCCCACAGTGTTTTCTTCCCTTCCCAAATAGAATCTTAACTTTTGAGTCACAATTATTTTGTCAACTGCAAATGCTTTCAATATGGACTAGCATAAAATTTTGTCATTTGGTAAAGGGTTACAGTTTTAATTCATGTTTATGAATTTTAAAACAAAACCATATCTTACAAAGTTCGAGACCAATAAAAAGTACATTTGAGCAAACTGCAATTGTTTTCACTATCTACATATTTTCAAGCTTTTAAATCAAGTATACAATGGTCCTTTAGCAAACAAACTCGTCTTTTAATGACCCCCAGGGAGATAGCTTTAAAAACTTCGTGGGTGAAGGAGAAAATGTTAGTAACCAGCATTTTCTTCTATTCCCTCAATGATTTCTACCATTTCAAAGACAAATCTAATCCTTTACGCCACACTGAATTACAGTAGTTGTCAAAAAACACTTCCAATTTGGACTTGTCCAAAATCTGTCATCTGGTAAACGGTTAACCCATTTCTACACATAGTTTTTAACTCTTGACAAACAACAAAATTTTAGACTTGAAAGTATTTGCAGATGATAAATGGGACCCAAGTATTGAAATTTGTTTTTGGAAGGGTAGAAAATATGGGAAAATGAAAAAAAATGCTGGTAACCAGAGAATTTCAACAATGTTTTCAAAAGTCTTCATCTCTAGGGTCGTGAAAACTCAAAATTGTTTAGTAAAGGGTTAAACCGACAAAAACCCTTTTTAAAATACCTCACACAATAATCTTTCCAAGCCACTGGCTGCTTTCCCACATGTCACAATGAATATCATCAATTCTAAGAAATTGGAATAGCCAGGAATCAAACCACTGACCCCCTGTTCTCAAGTCCTTGACTGAGTTCCAAAAGAAACCTCCAAAATCCACAATTTTGATCCAAAATTTCTAATATTACGATCACCAATCACTGCAGAAGTCCATTCCGATGTTACTGGTATACTGTTAAGTTAGTAGATGCACTAATATTGTCCATATTTGTCTATAAACTGAGAGTGATTTTTTCCCTGTCCACACTGTTCAAATGTCACGTCACTCTGTTCAAAATGAGACACTGAAATGACAAGAACATAAATTTCTTTTTAACTCTTTACCACACAATCCCGACTTTTAACAACCCCGAAAGAAAAGGCTTTTGAAAACATTGTGGGAAAAGGAGAAAATGCTGGTAACCAGCATTTTCTCCTTTTCCCACAATGTTTACTACCCTATCAAAAAGAGAAATCATCAGTTTAGCAACACTTAATTTGTCGTCTGCAAAATTAATGCTTTCAATTTGGTTCAGTCTAAAATTTTGTCGTTTGGTAAAGAGTTAAATAATGCAAAGTATGTATGGGCCACCCTCTGGCAAAAGGGGGCTTAATGCATCTCCAGGTGTTTTGAAAACATTATGAGAAAAGGAGAAAATGCAGGTAAGCAGCATTTTCTTGATTCCACACTATGTTTTCTACCCTATTAAAAACAAATTCCATCATTTGAGCCACAGTTAAATTTTTGGCTGCAAATACTTTGAATTTGGACTAGTCCAAAACTTTGTTGTTTGGTAGAGTTAAATGAAATCCTAAAGAGGCCATTTAACAACTATGTCCTTGTATCTTACACTGCCATTGAGACTGCATTTGCATTTTGAGTCTGAAATACAAATTTATTTAAGGTCTCCCTGGCTCAGTGGTAAAGTGTAGCACTCATAACCTGGAGGTCCGAGCTTTGAGCCTCACTGGAAGCAATGGGTTTTTCATAAGAGTGTTTTTGGGCATGACACTACAGAGCCATAGCCTTGTACCATTAAAACCCAGGGTATACATGAATAAGCAAACTGAGGCAATGAAATGACTGATATAATGTTGAATGCCGCATTAAACACCATTCAATCAATCAAGTAAATTTAGATTGAAAAACACATGTATTTTTAATCTACTAGTCTCAGATTGTATCTCTAGAACTATTTTACATGATATGCTCATTTCTTTATACAGTAAACCCTGCCCTTGTGGCCACCTTTATACTAATTCTTTTCAAGCTGATAAAATTTCTAACTTGTCCAAATTGAAAGCATTTGTAGACAACAAATTGAACGTGGCTGAAATGACGGAACTTGTTTAAAAAGCTAAAATCACTTTTGGAAATAGAAAATGTTGGTTTTCACCTTTTTTCATTATGTTTCAAAAGCCTTCTTTTTCAAGGTAAAAAAAAACAACACAATTTGAGAGTCTCTTTGGTGCTGGCTTAATACAAAGCAGCTTTTGAGTGTACCTTTTGTGCTTGCTTACTAAAAGTTGGACTTTAATTTGTTTTAGCCCCAAGGCATGCCTTTTTCTCTCTCAAGAGTACATTACTTTTACGAAATACTACTGCAAAGCCCTAGTGGTGCAGCTAGTCGCATACAGGGCTTGAGATTGGGGGATTGCTGCTTCAAATCCCTAGCTCAGCCAATTTCTTTCCCAGGACTGATGATAGTCATTGCAACAGGATACATTCCTCTCTCAATGCTAATTATTGTACTGACAGTGATTACGTGGAAAAGCAGCCAGTGGGAAATCATGCAAAGTACTGGAAACAGAAACTCTCGATAAGCATGGACCGGTGCACTGGCTGCCGTGATAAAACTGAAATAATGTTGAAAATGGCGTTAAACAACCGACAACTGGGGAATGTTCACACAAAAAAAAAAATCAACTAAATGGAGGAATGTGAGAAAGGAGCAGTTGCTTGTAGCAAAGAATTGCTCCTTTCAAAATTTTATGGCAAGGGTGTAAAAAAGTTGTATTTGATCAATTATCCCTTCAGCAGCTGATCCTTTCTAAGCTTGAGATATAATAGACTTCAAAAGTTCTAACATTAATGTGTAATAGATGTAGATCTAAATATCATTCAAATACCTGTTGACATGGACTGTGCTAAAATCTGTGAAAAAAAATTGTCCTACAGCAGAGATATAACACCAGACTGGGATATCTATTTGGCAGTTAACAAACATCTTGGTCTCTCTGTATCACACCCTAAAAAAACACACTGTTTTTAGATTGGAAAGAAAAGAGATCAATAAAAAATGACATAAAAAATTATTTTTCTTAATCACAATGTGGTAGATAAATATTACTTGAGTACTTGTAAACTTCTACTTTTGTCTTCAGTTGTCTTGCACTCCAACAACTTGAAGTACATGTATTTATCAGCTTTGGAATATGTATCTATAATTTTGAAAAGTATGGTTCATCTGCATGCAATAACTTGATTGATGAAGTAACATCAACTCTGTCTTCAAAAACTAGCAGTAAAAATATCAATAAGCAATGTGTTTTACTAAACTCTTGAAAGTTGAGAAATATCCTTTGTTGACAGCATAGATCGAGATCAGATTGCACCTAGTAAGAAGTCTGACCTTTGATATAAAACGTCCACCACCTGATGCTAAACTCAGGTCAAAATTCGCTAGTAATTACAGACCCGAAAAAAAAAACCCACAAATTTCTTAACTTTTTCGTTACCTACGAAGATCAAGATCAGATCGCACATAATGTAAAGTCTGATCTTCGTTATAAAACGTCCGCATATTGTTTGACTTATTCCCCATGACTCATATTACAAACCTTTATACCTTGTGTAGACATTCGATTTTGTATGCGCCAAATTTCTTACTAGTCGTAATTGTAATAGGCCTAAAGTGTTATAGGCCGAGATGTCATTCGATGTTTGGACGACTCTTGACAAGAAGAAATAGGCATATCATGATCGAAATAAATATAACACAACTCCGATTTACCAATCAAATGCATACAAATAAATTAGATACGATGAGCGCAGGTAATTTAACGAAAATTAAAGACTTACCGAAGTTTCGCAACGTTTTCTAAGGAGAGAAAGCACATCGTCTGTGTAAATACGTCATCGGTCACATGGTGTCTACAAATAGGACACCAGAAAGATTCCGAATAGTGCGTGGTAACCACTCGTCACAACTCGGCCGATTCCGTACCTACATCTAACCTCGTCTGTCATTCGGCATACCTCGGGTGATCCGGTGATCAAATCCCTCGGCTGTATCACGTAGCTTGATATGCACCTACACGGTACATTTCGCACACCTCCGGAAGCACACCGCTTTACCGTTATTGAAATTGTAAGGCTCCTCTTTAGAAAGAACGCATGAGTAAATTTTCTATCGTTATCTTTCTAAGAGTATTTCAGTCGGCAAACAGTTTGTACATTCAATTTTTAGCGTGGTTTATCTATTCCGTTAGGAGCTTTCATCGACAGATCGATAGAAGTGAATAACTTCACATTGGTTGTTCATGTCGTTGCCAAGCGATCTACAGGGACGCCGCCATGTTTAAGATCATGTGATTGGTAGTTCAAAATGGAAGCCTCCCTTATACAGACGAGGTTAGATGTAGGTACGGAATCGGCCGAGTTGTGACGAGTGCATTGTGTTGTAGTTGTTGTTGTCGGTCTTGTTGTTGTTCAACGGAGAAAAGTGTTAACCTAGTAATGTTACGGCTTTCTTTAGTTATGAGTACAAATCCACAGGCGCTAGTTTGCAGCGATATTTTACCGAAAACTTGTTACATTCCACGCTAAATGATTAGGTATAATCTTTAGTTTAAAAAATCTGTCTTCGTGTATTTAGCTTTTAGCCTTGTATCGTTACCGTCGAATCACCTGAAATCGAGGGTGTTCTAAGTTCTGTTTGGGTTTAAAAATGTTTGAAGTCGCGTGCTGGGAACTGTGCTGATGATGGAATCGCTATTGCCATGACTTAATATTATCATCGTCTGTGAGGATCCATTGAATTGAGGTCTTAACAGGTAAATTAGCAAATAATAAAAACACTTGTCTAAAAGGAACTGGCAAAGTACAAAATGACTATTTTGCAGATCTTCCTTTAACAGCATGTTAGACAGCCCATTTGTCATGAAGTGAAGGAAATTATTACCATTCCTCAGAGGTCTTATATGCACGATATCTGAAGAGAGATACATGAATATGTATTTACTCCAAATCATGCAAGATGAGTAGTGGTTACATATGCAATGTTCCTTTAGAGTACGAAAGAATACTTACAAAGATCGTTGACTAACCGGTTTTGCTTACCATAAGGAAATATTTACAAAATAACAGGCCTATTTACAAGCCCAGTGTCAATGAAAATCCCAGATTCTGGTGGAGCAGTAGCCTTATCAAGCATCCTGTTAGAACAGTATAATTTATTGCCTCTAATTAGTCCGAACCAGTCTGACCAGAAATGTTCTCTGGGTCATTGTGTGAAACATGACACTAAAATTGATAAGTGGGACAGTTAGGCTAATGGTGATGGTATTTTCAGATTTACTGCACTGGAGTTGTTACATAGTTAGGCATGAAAATGCAAGCATGATTCACATAATGCGTTTGCTTGTAAGCCCCCTCCCCACTTCAGCCACGCTTGTGGATAACCAACATCAAACAGCAAACGTAACACGGCCATTCTCAGTAACTAGTCTGGGACACGCATTGTTCTGTCCATTACAAGAGCCATTTTGTCTCATAAATGTTCATTTTTAGAGTTAATTGATACCTACATACTGTTTATAATTATATACATGTATGTACAGCATTTGAAGAGAGTCATAGCCAACTTTAGCAGACATATGAAATCGATGTCTGCCTATTTTGCCTGTATTTTTTTGTATAGAATTATTGAAGGGCCCTGGTAAATAAACTTTTATTACTTCATCAAACTTTTGGTCCTTTTTTACTTTAAAATGGCAGGTATTGTTTATAGAGAATACAGAAGAAAAATGCATTTTCCGACTTTAAAAAATGAAATATTTGTTGAATTTTCTTTATTTGTGTTTAAATGTCAATATTATCTCAACAGTTTTTTATTACCCCTATCCTATTTTTTTTTTCTTCCGTGATTGTACGTATTGTGCCGGAGTTTCCCGATGATAGCCGAGGGTCACTGTTAGATAACCCTCCTATCCGGTATCTTTACTGTTTTACGTAATGTTACTGTCACACGGACTCCCTGCTATCTTTAGGATATACATGTATCCACATAATTTGTGGACTGAAATATATACCCGGGTTGTTTTAAGACATTTTATAATGTATCTTACAGATCTAACCTGAGGTCTGAATTTTGATATTTACGAGAATAGTTCCATTGATTTCAGACTGTCAAGATTTAAAATAAGAAAATGTTTACTTTCTACCTTTTTCCACTCTTCAGCTTTTATATTCAAATGTGTGCTGATTAATGTCATCCATATCATAATCACTTTACTGGAGACCTTAATATTTACGTTTCCTTGCTGTTTTAAAATCGGTTCTTGACCTTTCACATCATATAGAAGCTTGCAGGTCAGTAACCTGGGTCCAGGAGGAAATTTTTTTTTTTTTCATACTTGCTCCTTATTGTGGTCTCCTTTCACGGTCCATACATGTACATATATATACATGTAGCAAAACGGTTTATCGCTTCCGTAGAGCTCATTTTTGACAAAGTAACGTCCGAATAAATAACATGAAAAATGATCGGGCTGGAACCCAGGCTAGTAAGCCAGCTGTACATAATGCTTTAATCGCGACCGAAAGATGCGAGAAAGTACTAGTAAGCCTTGTACAGTCTCATTTGAAATGCAGCAAGTGTGACTTTTTTTTTTTTCTCCCAATTCACCCTGATGGGACAGAATACCTTTTTCCGAGTGACCAAATTTGGATATCATGTGACGTGCACGCTTGCTTGCTTGCTTGATTGTGCGTGCGTGCGTGCGTGCGTGTGTGTGTGTGTGTGATATTATTTTCACCTCTAACTGATCAAGTTTCCAACTCAATCTGTACTTCAAGACTTCTGATAGCCCGCGTGATTTACATCAGGGACTGCATTCACAAACCATTTTATAGATTAAATATTGCCGTATTCAAAGACGAGCCGTTTCTTCCATAGACAATCAACCAGTCTTGGATGACTGGTCTTTCAAACTACCTATGAGAATCGAATTCGAATTTAGTGAAAACAGCCTTTGAATTTTATGCCCTTGATTTTTGCTTTTGTAAAAACTTCGACATCTTGTTTCGTGTGAACGATTTTGAATTAAATGAACCATTCTCTGTGAAAAGGGGGCTTAATGCATCTGCAAAAAGTATCGACCGGGTCAGCCTGCGCAGTCCGCGCAGGCTGACCTGGGCCGATACTTTTTTATATTGATAAGTTTTCTGCATGTCAAAGGACTAGTTTATCTCATGATTCAGCCGATTTTTAGATGAAATAGATTTTATGGATCCATAATTATGTGATGACATGCTCGGTATAATGGATCACGGAGATGCATTAAGCTCCCTTTTGCCAGAGCATGGCTCAAATGTTAGAGATACGCGTTTGTTAGTAAAGTAGGTAAAGAGGTTTCTTTTTTTTTTTAAGCAACACTATCCACGATCTTCTCTCGTGTTGGTAACAGGGTCTATAGATACAATAATTGAGTGTCATATGGCAAATAAAGGGCATTGTACGAGACGACATGGCAGGAGGATAAAAGAGTCAAACCATATAGGACGCAGTGCAGTCTGACCTCGATCTATTCTGGCCGCATAGGCAACTACAATGGAAAAGGTGGTTTCTTCCTCAGAATCGTATGGTTCGAACTAGGATACTCGTTTGCCGATTTTCTTCGCTAGTCTCTAGTAAATCCGAATTTCCTTCGTAAGAACCAAAAGGGGAAGAGCAACGAGAAAGTGAGAAATCATAGCCGCTCGCAGAATTTGAATAGCATCGGAGCCCATTTTCCCCCTGTTTTGTGTTACGTAGAGTTATCAGTGATAATTTTCCATCGTTCAACCGATTAGGTGGTGAAGTCGGAATTATACAGTATGCAAATCCGAGTTTTCAAACCGCGATTTCTGACAAATTACAGCATACATGTATGCAAATGCGATCTCGTTTGTATTAGATCTATCTACATAGAAATTGTGATATTTATTTTTGGGCTAGAGGTGCCCTTCTGTTCCCGACTATTCTTATTGGTTTTCAGGCTGACCCCGATCACGTGTTTACCTAAACTGGTACCCGTTGTATCTCCCGTATCCGTCCGTTGATACGAAGATCGATAACATATGGTGGCATATTTCTGCCACGAGATACGAGATAGCTATCATGATAATTTTAGAGAACTATCGCGATAAAACAAACTTTCCTGGAAATTTTACTTAGATAACAAAAAGTTTCACGATAAAAATATCGCGATATTTCTAACTGTTATCACGATTTTTTTTACGCTCGTGCCCACAACTGACATTCACGGTATCTATAATTAGATACGGTTTCGGATCATCTTTGTCTCCTGTACAGTCAAAAACTTCCGAGTTCATCCAAATGGTGATTTTTCTATTTATAGATATCCAGAAACGGGTAGAACCATCGCGGTAATTTTACCTCGATGTCAGCTTCGTGCACGTATGAGAAATAATCAACATAAAATTTTCTAGATAACAAAGTTTATCGTGATATTTTTTTCAGCAAACTTTTCACTATCTAGATAAAATTTCCAGGAAACTTCGAATTATCGTGAAAATCTTTTAAAAATTATCACAAGAGAGCTATCTCGTATCTCGCGGCAGAAATATACCACCATGATAACAGGCTGCCAGTTTAGTGTTTACCCAACCGGTCACATGATTTCTCAATGTGAGTACTTGCACAGTCCACAATTAGGCGGGAGGAATGGTGTTTCCAAAAAAGAGCCAAACATTTTGTTCCGGTAAAAATGAAGTAAGTGTCTTATTCATTCGTAATCTTTAGGGTTTTATTTTCCATGTGAATCTGGATCTAGTATGGAAGTTACAAAGTGAAATTGGTTTCTTCATTTTTTTTTTTTTTTTTCTCTCGCATACGTGTGCGCCATCAGCGACTAAGTCACTAAGTCTTTTTCGGCAAGGAATATCATTTCAAAAAAAAAATCTAAACTTGTATTTAGAAGTTTTAACATCATTTTGGTTCATATACAGTAAAACCCCTCTATTAAGACCACCTCTGGTACTTTTGAAAAATGGTCTTGGTAGCGGGGTGGTCTGATTTCCAAGTTTCACCCACCTAGATTTTGAATCAAACCCGGACTCTGTGTAGACTTAGGTAGATATAAACAGGGATCGTATATAACATATAATTTACGATCCCTGATTTAAATTATGTGCCAAGTAATGTACACAGATTTTAGTCTGGGAAGCCTATGCCACACATTAAATGACAACAAGAAAAAATTCCTTTTTACTGAAAAGTTAATATTTTGCTTGAATTTATAAACAGATCCACATGTAAGTGCATGTCCATTCATAATTACCTATTTAAACTCATATTGTAAGATGTGTACATAAATTTAGAATCTTAACTTTAAGACTACGTAATTTAATGTTACTGATAGAACTTGTCCTCAGGGCTTTTTTTTTTTAGAGTTTGGGGAAGACACTGGACGCTGGTCAAAAGGGGAAAAAATGCACGACAAAGCCATATTTGGGGAAATTTACTGTCTTGCTATCTATGTTGGTGTACATTATTATATATGTTTGTGATATACATTATACATTATGTTCTATCAGTAGAATACTTGTATTAATCTTTGCAATAACACTCAAGCATATGAAACTGAATTTATCTGTTTTGTGAACATAAAATGTTTGTTAAAAGAGGAATGTCTATGTCCTTTTGGACTTAAGAAGATCAATAAATTATTTTTTTTTTCTAAGAGTCAAAGAGAAAAGTCCAAGGGTCAATTACTTGGTTATTATGGAGAGATAAGGGTGAAATAAAGACAGTTTTCATTTATGTTCTTTATTTATTGACAGAAATTAGACAATAAAAAATAGCTCATTTTATGTACAGACTTGTTGGAATGAAGTGGATGGACTTGCAGGCCTTGCATGCAATTCATCTTTATGAATAAACGGACAGAAACTGTTTACCAAACAACAAAATTTTGACTCTATAATGCTTTAGGCATTTGCAGACGACAATTCAAGCGTGGCTGGAGCAATTTTATATTTCTTTCATAGCTTAGAACATTGTGGAAAAGGGAGAAAATAAAGGTCACATCCATTAAAGTGTTACTTTTTTTAAATTTTAGTCTTTTTTTCTTTCACACTTGTTCCAGTGCTAATACTGTAAGACAAGAAGGCAAAACCTCCATCTTCTTCCCCCCCCCCCCCCCCCCCCGTTTTAATCTACAGTTTGTTGTATATTTTCAGTTTTCAGTTAAACAACAACCAAAGTTTTTCCTAATTGTGATAAACAGAGCTGCTTGCGTCTTTCACATTTGATAGTAGTGATCGTGTTTATTACAACCTCTATTTCTGCCAAATACATGCTACCTAATTTATATTTCGCTTTATCCAATAATCTCATGCGTCAGAATGATGCTTAGGCAGATATTTTTGAGCGTCAAAAACAGGCCATTTCGGATTTCCAAACGTCAAAACTCGGGGTCCCGGGTCAAATGAGAACCCTGAACTGTCTAAATATTCTCGAAGTCCTTCTCTGACAATTCATCTTGATACAAATTAATTCTCATGAACTAGAGTCGAGGGATGTTGATGCCCATTGTGTACTTTCGATTTCTGCAACAATTACACTGTATGACCCGGGATTGTCGGGACTTTCGAATTGTTCATTAGTCTCTAATTTCGATGAATCGTTGAATTTTGGCTTAGTTTTGGACCCAAAAAAGCACAGATTCATTTAGTATTCTTTGCGTCTGACAGTTTCAGCTTTTTATTGTAGTTATGGGCCAATTATAGGACATCTTTTTACCTTACTTTCGACACTGCAGAAAAAGTCACATGTCGAAAGACATTATTGGTTTCCATGCTTTAGTTAACGTACCAATGAAAGCGTTGAATACCAAATGCTGGGATACAGTGGTATTCGTGTTATACCGTGAAAATTCAGTGCAAAGAATGAACACAAAATACGAAATCGGCCGATTAGTGGCGGTTTTCCACGAACTCAAAGGCGGATAACTCATTAAGCCACGAAAACATTCTCTCCTTGGTAGTTTTTGCAGCCGATCTTTCGGTCTGGGAGTGGTTTATTTACTAAATCTTAGTACAATACTTTGTATTACAGTGTGGAAATGAGATCTCTCAGGGGAAAGTTGGCTTCTCAGTGGAAAACTACATTTTTTTGGGAAAATTTGCGGAGGGGAAGATGCCGACTATCGGCGTCAATTTCTTAGTAAAAAAAAAACCCTGGTCGTACTCACTGTTTTATTCTGCTTTTTTTAAGTGGATTCATATAGCAAATCCGCTTACTATCATCGTTCTGTCAGGAACCAAATACATCGTGTGTAAAAACGCATGGGCGCCTCACACTGTACTCTGATATCAGTTTGACTTGAACCAAATAAACTGTCATTCACGCTTGCATTCTACCCATTCTGCTTTCAGTGTTAATGAATACACCTCAACCTCGCTTTTGTCACTACCATATATACTGTCCTACATGTGTATACATATTTCTTCCGAAAACTAATTCCAGTAAAACAATGCGTAAGATTGACGGATCAAATTACCAATCCGTAACGGGTGTGAAAATACTATGCCCGACTCGACTGACTCAGGAAAATTTGGCTCTGGACAAGTGACTTTTTTCAGTCTACTTGTCCGCGGACATGAAAAAAATATTAGGAAAATTTTGAAACAGAGATCTGTCATATACTTATCCAGTGAAATACAAATGTTCTCACTTCGAACAAAAAATGACATTTCGAATGATGAACAGCAGCTTGAGACGATCCCTGATTTCTGGGAACCCAAAATACACATTTGGTGTATCTCCACATTCACCGCATACAACAAGATCGGTATAATACACGGCTGTTTTTTGCACTTCAATTTTAATTGTCTTGGAAAATTCTGAACAGCTTCAAGATTATCATTATGGATTAGAATAAACTAATTAATAGTGTTATTTTAATACAGATTAAAAAGTCTTTGATGACAATGTTGCACACATGAAAATGTTTAATCTGAATTTAAACAGCTTCAGTGCAAAATGGGCCGTGATATAGCAATTTATCTCCTCTGTTGGAAACTGTCTCTAGTCAAACCAAAACATTTTTTGATTCAGCGATGAATTGATGCATAAAATTGTAGAAAATGGGTCAGTTTCTCTTATTAAATCTTTGAAGCCAGGGGAAAGTGAGAAGTCTGTGACTCCAGAACCATTCTGTGGCTCCAACCATAAATCTAAAATGGATGGTGACAAGAAATATGTCAAAAAAAGTTTTTAACGAGGCATGGTTGAAAGAATTCCCATGGTTGAATGCAGACGATCGTAAAAAAAAAATGTTTTTAATAATTGAGGTTTGTCGAGAGTATCGCCATATTGCTGAGATGTCACTTTATGCATGCCATGTAAAATTTGTTTGGACAAGTGAGCCACACTGGCGGGCAAGTAGGTTTTTGTAATTTACTTGTCCGCGGACAAGCAGAAATTTCAAGGATTTACACACCCCTGCTTAAAGTCCCAATAAAGTCCAAAATTAGAATTTTTTTATGCTTGAAAAAAGACATGAATCTGTTAGATTTACTCTTATTTTGTCGCCAAGGGGATAGGGGCGTTCATAGCAGCATCGGTTCATGTCACAGAACCATACAAAAATCCTAATTTTTTTTATCAATTCTCCCAACTGACGTTACCACGCCATTCGGCATACCTCGGGTGATCCGGTGATCAAAGCCGTAACATTACTAGGTTAACACTTTTCTCCGTTGAACAACAACAAGACCGACAACAACAACTACAACACAATGGAGTCTAGAGACGATGGATAACGAAAGTATGTGTCAATGAAATTGAAAACAACACCTTTAAAGTTACTTATAACAACCAATATCGTTTCAGTTTGTACGCACAGTTCATTAAGAATAACGCTAAAGCCTTAAAGATACGCAATAACGGTACATTCTTTTGCTCTTCCCGTCTGTGGTTCGAGTTCTTACGAGAACTAAACTACAGTGAACTGACCGTTAGCGTACCGAATCTACTCACAAGACATTTTTAGTGTAGGAAAAGACGTGCAGTTTCAAGTTTGCTCGTGTACAGAATGTCACAGCAAAGCGAACAGAGTAGATCAAATATCGGACCACGTTTTGTGCTGACCTTCATCTAAAATGTCATGTAATGGCAACTCGATACCCCTGGCTCAACGACTAGCTCCGATGATATTTTTGTGATTGTGTTTCCAATAGCCCCAGCAACAGCCATTTCTATGCCCATTTTTTATTGTAAAATGAAAATTCTGACATTGTTTTCAATCTGCGCATTCGTCAGTTTTTTCTTTGTCAGCCTACAACAAGATCCTTGATCAATACACTAATGATGTATCGTTACAAAAAAAAAAACATAAAATAATAATTAAAGAATGTTATGGTCACCTTCTTGTAATTCCATTTTTTTTTTTTTTATGTAAGTATCCTTTGACCTATTTCCAAGGATATCAAAACTAGGCTCGACTTTTACTTCACATATCCCAGATGTCATTCCAGGTCCGACGAAATGCCACCGAAATACCCCTATTTTTTTATAATTAATGAGATCAGATAAATGAGGTTTTGACACAAATTGTAATCATATTGATGAAGGAAGGTTAGTTTAAAACCAAATGACGAGATATCAACATGCCATTGAGGCCCGACGTGAAGAATATGCTCCTGTAAATGTCCACCGAAATACCCGCTCAGGGTTCTCGTTTGACCCGGGAGCTCGGGTTTTGACTCTTGGAAATTCAAAATCGGTCCGATTTGACGCTCGGAAATTTCGGTCAAAGCGTCAGTCTGACGCACGGATATTTGGCCTCAAGCGTCAACTGCTAATCAATATAGGAGGCGGAGTTTAGAGACAAGGTTTCCCTCGACAACAACCAATTGGATCATCGTATTTCAACTACACTAAACGTTGGTCTAGCGTGTTATGCTTGGATGCATACATGTTAGATAACACGCGTGATAGCCGAAATGATATTTTCACACGATAAATTATGTCATTTGATCAGTGTTGGTTATTGTTTAATCTCTTCATTGGCGTTCGATCAAACCTTTTGACCGCCGATTACAGTTGAAGGTAAGTGCAACACCGATTCTCAGTTTGCAAATTAATGTCGCGTGATTACCCGACCCGATTGCTGCAAACTATTTCAGAAGCCTTTAATTATGGCGAATTGTACCATCGATAATTGCTGCGGTGGATTAATTAATACACATGTTTTTTTTACTTAATGATGATCAAGTCCAATTACATATTGTCACTTTTCCAGCCCTTTCGCTTCTTGTTATTATAAAAATGTCATCCATTACGATGTGTTCCATATCATGTTAGTGCTATCATTGAATGCGATCGCGAACATGTCTCAAAAAAGCCTTCTACAGTTTTTAGGTGGAACTGCTAAGAAACGTCAAAGAGAAGAAATTTCTCTTAATCTAAATGAACCAAAATCAAAAGCTCGTAGGAAATTCAGACTTGACTGGCTAAAAGAGTATGAATGGCTGATGTACAATGATGAAAAAGATTTAATGTTCTGTTCTTGGTGTCTTGAGGCAAAAAAGAAAAATCCCTATGCAACTTCTGGCAGTAACAACTTTCAAAAAAGTGCCTTGGATCGTCATAGCAATTCAAATCCTGTACATTTACAATTTGTACAAGCTAAAGCCATGCAAACAAGCAAAAGCACTGTAAACTGTATGATGGACCAGTATGAAATGAAAAATTCAACACTTAGCCACGAGTCAAAGGTGATTTTTTTTATTTGCATACAAAAATAATATACCGGTATTTAAAATAGTAACTGAATGAATGAATTTTTCATGCTGTTTTCAACAGAGGAGGGATATGATGTTATGATGGTATCAATGGTTTAGTTGTATATTTATAGAAAAATGCCTTTTATTGACATGGATATGAACAAAATAAAGAAATAAACAAGTAACTTTAGTTATTTCTTTCGTGCGCTATTAACCAAAGCTTGAATTTTTGACTCCTAGGAAAAGCATTTTGATTCTTGGGATTTTGGCCTCAAGAGTCATTGACTCTTGGGATTTTGGTCCTAATGAGAACCCTGCCGCTTGACGTAGTAAAATTTGTCGATTCAGGGATTTTACCTCTTCAATCTCACTACAGTAGCTTTTGTGCAAGGTTAATGGGTCTGATATTTGTCCATAAGTATGATAGAAAAAAAATGTGTTTTTATAATGGGCATATTAAATTAAAACGAATCACCAAATTACAAAACCAGCTGCCATTTTGAATCTGTGGTTAGCATGTTACCAGGCGTAAATTGATAAGACAATTATAATTCCGCTGATAAGATTATGAATAATAACCATAGTAATTCAAAAATAACAGTGACCAACTTACACATGAAGTAAGTTGGATTATATCAGACAAACACTCATTCTGATTGTTTCACTTGAACAGAACAGAACAGGACATGCCGAGCTACTTCAGAGACCTACATCGTGCCATGTCTGATTTGGGTCTCCTTCGTTTGTAAATGAAGTGCATTTGCGCTCTCTTGTGTGTGTTTATTATTCAAAGAAATAAAAACATTAATAATTAATACAAGAGATAATGTGATACTGTAATTGTTTAGTCCAGACCGAAGATAAACCCAAGTATTTCGGTGTGTATTCCCCCAGTTGGGTGGAGGGATAGAAATAGCCCAGCTGTCGCACTACAGAAGGGGTAAGACCCCCCCCCCCCACTGTGCCTGCCCGTTTGCCGTGGGCTGCAACTCGTGTCATTTGATGACGGGATCCTGGTGGTTGAGTGAATTCAGGCTAAGGCCCTTAAATTGCTCTATTTTCACAACACACCACTTTGGCCTTGAATTGAACTAAACAAGAGGTCAGGAGGGCCTGTCCTGATCAATCAGCTGGTCATGCCCGGCCCTAGGGCATTTCTCTTAACTGTGTATCATACACAAAAATTCACAGAAGAATATCATATCTTTTTTCCTCTCTGTCAAAGATAGAAATCAGTGCCCTAGAAGGCGGTGGCTCATGGGCTAATCGGGTGAAAGTTGGTGTTTGATTGACGCTTGTAACTGCCCAAAGATAGCCTATGCTTGGTATGACATTCTGAGGGCCTACATTTGTCCGGTCTAGCCCTTTCACTTTGAGTATATTGCCGATGTATCCTTGTCATGATCTGTGTTTGGTTTCCCCAGATCATGTCCCCTTGTTGGGCTCCGAGGCGGGTGGGGAGCATCGGTAATGAATTTATCACAACTATCATGGCAACTCCCAAAACGGCCAAGTATGTCCTCTCAGATTCCAATTCAGAATCAGATATTTCTTTCACTCACTCTACTTTTGCTAGGTTTATTGTCATAGAATCAGCTGACAAATCAAAAGCAATTACAAAGCTCTCACCTTTTATTATAGAAAAGACAATCTCGTCTATCTTAGGTACTCCAAAATCAGTTAAGAAATTGAAAAATGAAACCCTGCTTGTTGAATGCTTTACCCAACAGCAGGCAAAAAACCTTTTAGGCCATAAAAAGTTCTACAATTTGGATGCTAAAATATATCCACAAAAGACCTTAAATACCAGCAAAGGAGTCATCTGATGCAAGGAACTTTCACACTGTGTCTCTATAGACGAGATTAAGACTAATCTACAATCCCAGGCAGTGTCTGACGTCAAGAGAATCTCTGTTTTTAGAGATGGGATACGTAGAGATACCCACACCTACATTTTAACATTCTCCACACCCTCTTTATCTGCTTCTATTAAGGTAGGATTTCAGTTGGTCAATGTTGATGTGTATGTACCAAACCTGTGCGTTGCTATAAATGCCAGCGGTATGGCCATCATGAAAGCAATTGCACAAACACCCCTGTTTGCCCAAAGTGTGCTTTTGAGGGTCCCGACCTTAGTCCGAAAACTTGTAACAACCCAGTTGTTACAGCACTAGAAACGGAAGTGCTCGCACGGCGGAGACAAATTGACCCAAGAGAAGAACTGAAGATTTCTTTTCGTAGCTTTATCGTTGTACGTCAAATCTACTCAAATCTACGTCAAAACTCTTTGGGTTGACCGGGATGCATGTCACCAAGAAACGCAGAAAACCCTTTTCACAATTGAAAACGCAGTGCTGCTTGCACGATTTATTCTAGAGCGAGGCTGAAACAAGGAATGCAACTCTAGCATTAATCAAACAAGCTACCGTGAAAAACACCCAAAGACACCAAAATGACCAAGTCCGGTATTCGTTAAATGACTACTGTAACATGGCTCCCCAAATTAGGCAACTAATTTCTTAATAAGCATTCAGACGCAATTACTATTTACAAAGTTACAATATCATAATCCTGGTCATGGCATCAAAATAATGTCAACTGATATCATTTAAACTGTTAAGGTTCCCCGACTGGGATCTCCTCGGTCTCGCTAACAAGAATGAACTTATGAATTGGCCTTTCAAAATAAGTTACTGAGGATTTCCTTTTGCCCTTATTATCAAGACTAGGCTGACCTATCGCTACTTTGGCCTTTCATACAAGACCATCTTCATCGGCTTTAACTTCATGAACGCGACATAAGCGCCATCTATTTCTTGGTTCTTCATCTTCTTTAAGAAGTACGATATCCCCTACAGATATATTTCTTTTCGCTTTATTCCATTTGGTTCTAACTTGTAAATTCTGAACATATTCAGACCTCCATTTGTACCAAAACTGATTAACTAAATATTGAGTACGTCGCCAAAGTTTACGCGAGTACAAGTCAGACCTTTGAAAGTTTCCTGGAGGAGGCAGAATTATATCTGATTTCATTGTAAGCAGAAGATTGGGGCTACGAGGAGGATCAGACAAAGGGTCATTGATAGAACCTACAGTAAGAGGGCGGCTGTTCACAATTGCAGCCGCTTCAATCATGAACGTCCTAAGACTTTCATCGTCAAGTTGAGTTCCATGGTTATGCAACAGGTAGGCAATTACATTCCTTACTGATCTTATTTGCCTTTCCCAAATTCCTCCCATATGACTGGCACCAGGGACATTCATCTTGAAATCAATTAAATCACAATTTTCTCTTAAGAGGAAATTTCTAATATGTTCTTTATCAAGTTCCATTTGTGCTTGTTTAAGTTCATTTTCTGCTCCAACAAAATTTGTTCCACAATCTGACCTTAACTGTCTAATTGGGCCCCGAATTGCAATAAAACGACGTAAGCAGTTGATAAAGGAATCAGTACTGAGAGAGTTTGAAGTTTCAACATGGATTGCTCGACAGGCTAAGCAAGTAAACAACACACCATATCTTTTCAATTCCTTTCGCCCCTCCTTGATGTACCAAGGACCAAAAAGATCAACTGCGCAGTAAGTAAACGGTGGTGATGGCTCTAACCTATCTGAGGGTAAATCGGCCATTTTCTGAGTTTGAGGATAACTACGCAGTCTTCTACAAATGACACATTTTGAAATAATGCGAGAAACAGCTGAACTGCAACCAACGATCCAAAAACCAATGGATCTGATTTCATTTGTTGTAATGCCTCGGCCCTGATGTGTCACTCTGGCATGACAGTAGTGTATGACAAGATCCGTTATTTGTCCCCTATTTGGCAAAACTACTGGATGCTTCACCAAATATGAGAGACCTGAATTTTGGAGTCTACCACCAACTCAAATGATGCCATTTTTATCCAAAAATGGGTCTAACTTGAACAACTGAGATTTGCCGTTCAAAACTTTGTGACGCAAAGATACGTCCTTTCTGTTGAATGGTAGTCCAACTATCTTGTCAGATTTCAAAGTATCAATTTCTTCTTTGAAACTATCATATTGAGCAATTCGAACAATTTCAGTTTCAGCCCTTTGCAGGTCACTCACAGTGACTGGCTGATATTGTTGCAAATCAACATGCTGCATTGATCTAATACAGTCACCCTTTGAAGGTTTCTTTACGGTACGATTGCAAAGTGAATCTTTGAATTTCAAACAAAGTGCAACAGCCCTTTTAGCTCTGTACCAATCAGAAAAATACTGAAGGCGTTCGGGAAGGGAAGGAAAGCATATTTGTTTCGTTTCAGAAATGAAGCAGTGACCTCGTTTCAATTCAGGATCATCTGGATGCACATCATTATTACCAACCTTAGCCTCGGGTAATTTACGTTCCCAAAGAAATTTTGGACCCTTTAACCATTTTGATTCAGTAAGTAATTCTTTAGCTGTTATCCCTCCTGAAGCTATGTCAGCAGGATTTTCATGAGAAGAGATATGCCTCCATTGAGTTGGTTTAGTTTGATCCTTTATTTGTTGAACCCTATTTGCAACATATACATGAAAACGACGAGCCTCGTTTAAAAGATAACTGAGAACAACCATACTATCTGTCCAAAAGAAATGACTTAAATTCCTATAATCAAGCTCTTGATCAAGAAGAGATCCAACCTTTACAGACAATAAAGCAGCTGAGAGTTCCAAACGTGGGATTGTGATAGGCTTCAAAGGGATAACTCGAGATTTACCCATCAAAAATGAACAATGGACATGACCTTTCTCGTTTACCAAACGAAGAAAGGAACACTGGCCGTATCCAGAGGAACTTGCATCAGAAAAATGATGCACTTCTGCATGCTGTATATTTCCAAAGTCTTCTGACTTAACGCATCTCTGAATTTTCAACAATTCAAGATCTTTCAAACCACTGCGCCACTTATCCCATTTTGCATGAAGTTCATCGGGTAATGGATCGTCCCATTCTGCGTGATCGGCGCACATTTGCTGAAGAATTTGTTTACCTGTCAGAACAACTGGTGCTATGAACCCTATTCCACGTCTAGTCAGTGGACTGTCTTTTAGAGCTATCCTAAATTGGAACGTATCTGATTCGATACACCAAAGGATGCCTAAAGTTCTCTCCACAGGTAACTTATCTAATGCAAGATTGATGTCTTTGAGATCTTTTGCTCGATCTTCTATTTCTAGATGCTGAATCACATCTGTAGAATTTGAAACAAATTTGTGGAGTCTTAAACCACCTTTTGCGCACAGATCCTTAGATTTGTCAATTAGACATTTTGCTTCATCTACATTTGGAACAGACTTTAATCCATCATCGACATAGAAGTTATGATGAATGAAGTCTGCAGCATTCTTCCCAAACTCATCCTGGTTATCCTTTGCAATCGTTTTGAAACCAAAGTTTGCACAACCAGGTGATGACTTAGCGCCAAACAAATGGACAGTCATACGGTACTCATTAGGTTCTTTTGAATAGTCCTTGCTGTTCCACCATAGAAATCGTAAGTAATTCCTGTGATCAGGATTAACCCGAAACTGATGAAACATTTTCTCAACATCACAGGTAAACGCAATAGGTTCCTTACGAAATCTACATAAAACCCCCACAAGTTTATTTGTAAGGTCAGGACCTTGAAGAAGGTGTGCATTTAGGCTTTCTCCTTGAAAGTATGCACTACAATCAAAGACTACTCTGATTTTGCCTGGTTTCTGCGGGTGATATACACCATGGTGTGGAATATACCACACTTTACCAGACTCTACATTTAGATCTGATTCAGGAACTATTTCTGCATGATTATTGGCAAGAAGCTCTTGCATAAAGTCACTATAATGTTGACGAAAGACTTCTTCCCTTTCCAATCTTCTTCGCAACGATCGCAATCTGCTCACTGCGAGAGACTTGTTGTTTGGAAGACAAGGATCAATGTCTTTAAATGGTAGTGACATCATATAATGGCCATTTTCCAAACGAATTCCCTCAGACAACACTGACATAAACCTCTTGTCTTGCTGAGAAAGTGCTGTGCCATCAATTCCAGAATCACTAAATTCCTGTTCCATAATTTTCAAAATGTCTCCAGAAACTATTTCTTTTACCTTAGTTTTCAGAGAAAACAGTACTGAGGAAAGCTGATTGCTGTCCTCATTGATATATGGTGAATACACTTCCAGAGAAAGAACACAATGACTTGTGCCAAAGAAATCATCATTGCAGTAATCAGGATCTACTACACCAACTATGCTCCATCCTAGATCTGTTCGGAGTCCATATGGAGCATCTCCACTAGATGCAACTACTTCGCGGGGAAGCAAAGCACGAGGACAATTATATCCAATTAACAAACCAATTTCGGAACAAGACAATTCGCAACGCCTTCTAAATGAGGCCAAAGGTTTGCAATGTCCGGCGTAGTTATGTGATTTCTGTTAGCTGGCATGATGCTCCTTGTGTATGCATCTGGAAGATTGATTTGGATTTGACTGTTAAATCTACGCACAGTAAGACCTTTAACTTTGTGACTTGTTACTATCTTACCTTCAGCATGCATTGTTGAAAGTGATAGTTTGACTTCAGCTCCTGATATACCAAGAGCTCTACAAGTGTCTTCCAAGATAAATGTAGTGTCTGACTGTGTATCCAATAGTGCATACACAAGCCTTTCATTATCTGGATTGTCACAGTGAGAAATGTAAACAGGCACAATAGTGGAACATTTACTTCCTGATTTGGCATTATTAAGAAATGCTGTACCTGAATGTGTTGAAGTTAAAGACAACAATGGATTTTCTTTCAACTGATCTTCAGACACACTATTATCTTGTTTTGGGGTGTTCTTTGTATCACCATGTAATGATGTCGGGTGATGCTTTGAACAAATCTTACATTTCTTTCTGTTTTTACATTTTTAGCTCACCTTAGCACAACGTGCTAAAGGTGAGCTATTGTGATCGCCCTATGTCCGTCGTCCGTCGTCCGTCAACAATTTCTTTAAACATCTTCTTCTCCTAAACCACTGGGCCAATCTTGATGAAACTTGGCAGGGATGTTCCTTGGGTGAAGCTCTACCAAAATTGTTCAAAGAATTGAATTCCACCCACAACTCTGGTTGCCATGGCAACAAAAAGGAAAAAAAGGCAAAATATTTGAAAATCTTCTTCTCTGAAACTAGAAGGCGCAGAGCTTTGATATTTGGTATGTAGCATCTCCTAGTGGACCTCTACCAAGTTTGTTCATTTGATGCCCCTGGGGTCAAAACTGGCCCCGCCCCGGGGGTCACAAGTTTGAGCATAGTAACAAAGAAGGAAAACTTTGAAAATCTTCTTCTCTGAAACTTGAAGGTGTAGAGCTTTGATATTTGGCATGTAGCATCTCCTAGTGGACCTCTACCAAGTTTGTTCATATGATGCCCCTGGGGTCAAAATTGGCCCCGCCCCGGGGGTCACAATTTCCTACATAGTAACAAAGAAGGAAAACTTTAAAAATCTTCTTCTGTAAAAGTAGAAGGCATAGAGCCTTGATATTTGGCATGAAGCATCTCCTAGTGGACCTCTACCAAGTTTGTTCATATGATGCCCTTGGGGTCAAAATTGGCCCTGCCCCGGGGGTCACAAGTTCAAACATAGGAACAAAGAGGGGAAACTTTAAAAATCATCTTCTCTGAAACTGGAAGGCGTAGAGCTTTGATATTTGGTATGTAGCATTGCCTAGTGGACCTCTACCAAATTTGTTCATATGATGTCCCTGGGGTCAAAACTGGCCCCACCCCGGGGGTCACAAGTTTGAGCATAGTAACAAAGAAGGAAAACTTTAAAAATCTTCTTCTCTGAAACTTGAAGGCGTAGAGCTTTGATATTTGGCATGTAGCATCTCCTAGTGGACCTCTACCAAGTTTGTTCATATGATGCCCCTGGGGTCAAAACTGGCCCCGCCCTGGGGGTCACAATTTCCAACATAGGAACAAAGAAGGAAAACTTTAAAAATCTTCTTCTGTAAAACTAGAAGGCATAGAGCTTTGATATTTGGCATGAAGCATCTCCGAGTGGACCTCTACCAAGTTTGTTCATATGATGCCCTTGGGGTCAAAACTGGCCCTGCCCTGGGGGTCACAAGTTCAAACATAGGAACAAAGAGGGGAAACTTTAAAAATCATCTTCTCTGAAACTGGAAGGCGTAGAGCTTTGATATTTGGTATGTAGCATTGCCTTGTGGACCTCTACCAAGTTTGTTCATATGATGCCCCTGGGGTCAAAACTGGCCCCACCCCGGGGGTCACAAGTTTGAGCATAGTAACAAAGAAGGAAAACTTTAAAAATCTTCTTCTCTGAAACTTGAAGGCATAGAGCTTTGATATTTGGCATGTAGCATCTCCTAGTGGACCTCTACCAAGTTTGTTCATATGATGCCCCTGGGGTCAAAACTGGCCCCGCCCGGGGGGTCACAATTTCCAACATAGGAACAAAGAAGGAAAACTTTAAAAATCTTCTTCTGTAAAACTAGAAGGCATAGAGCTTTGATATTTGGTATGTAGCATCGCCTAGTAGACCTCTACCAAGTTTGTTCATATGATGCCCTTGTCAAAATTGGCCCTGCCCCGGGGGTCACAAGTTCAAACATAGGAACAAAGAAGGAAAACCTAAATTTTTTTTTCTCTTAAATGGGAAGGCATAGAGCTTTGATATTTGGTATGTAGCATCTCCTAGTGGACTTCTACCAAGTTTGTTCAAAGGATGCTGCTTGGGTCAAAACTGGCCCAGCCCCTGGGGTCACAAGTTCGAACATGGGAACAAAGAAGGAAAACTTTAAAATTCTTCTTTTCTGAAACCAAAAGGTGTGGAGCTTTGATATTTGGTATGTTGCATCTCAGAGTGGACCTCTACCAAGTTTGTTCATATGATGCCCCTGGGTCAAAACTGGCCCCGCCCTGGGGGTCACAAGTTCGAAGGTAGGAACAAAGAAGGAAAACTTTAAATTTCTTTTTCTCTTAAACGGTAAGGTGTAGAGCTTTGATATTTGGTATGTAGCATTTCCTAGTGGACCTCTACCAAGTTTGTTCATATGATGCCCCTGGGTCAAAACTGGCCCAGCCCCAGGGGTCACAAGTTCGAACATAGGAACAAAGAAGGAAAACTTTAAAATTCTTCTTTAAAACTGGAAGGCGTAGAGCTTTGATATTTGGTATGTAGTGATTCTCTTTTAAATTTGCTTGCCCATCTAAGCACAACAAGTTCATTGAGTTCAAAATTGGGTCATCTTGGGTCATAAACTAGGTCACTAGGTCAAATTAAAGAAATACCTTGTTGGCACTCTCGAGGCCACATTATTTGCTCAATTGCCTTGAAAATTAGTTAGAAAGTTTGTCTTTATAAAGTCTCACATAAGATTAATTTGGGTCAACTTGGGTCATAAACTAGTTCACTGTGTCAAATTAAAGAAATACCTTGTTTGCACTCTGGAGGCCACATTTATTGCTCAAATGACCTGAAATTTGGCCAGAATGTTTGTCTTGATGAAATACCAGATGAGTTTGGATTTGGGTCACCTGGAACCATAAACTAGGTCACTAGGTCAAAATAAAGAAATACCTTGTGGGCTCTCTAGAGGCCACATTCTTTGCTTAATTGCCTTGAAAATTGGTCAGAATGTTTGTCTTTGTAAAAGCTCACATGAGTCTGAATTTGGGTCAACTGGGGTCATAAACTAGGTCACTTGGTCAAATTAAAGAAATAGCTAGTGGGCACTCTAGAGGCCACATTTATTATTCATTTGATTTGAAAATTGGTTAAAATGTTTCTTTTGATATAGTCAAAGACCAGTTCAAATTTGGGTCATCTGGGGTCATAATCTAGATCACTAGATCAAATTAAAGAAATATCTTTAGGGCACTCAAGGCCACATTTTTTGCTCAATTGACTTGAAAATTGGTCAGAATGTTTGTCTTCATGAAATATGAGTTTGAAATTGGGTCACCTGCAGTCAAAAACTAGGTCACATGGTCAAATTAAAGAAAAACCTTAAAGGCACTCTACTAAGGTGAGCGACCCAGGGCCATCATGGCCCTCTTGTTTTGAAATGTGACCGCTCTGAAGACAGGCAAAACAAAGCCTTCTGTCTTTTACGAAGTCTTTTCTTTCTTTCAGGGCCTTTCCAAAAAATACCATACATTCATCCAAGTCATGAGACTCGTTGCACAAAACACAACTTGCTTTTGTGTTTTCAGGAGTATCCTTAACATTTTCTACAGTTTCAGAAAGGAAAGATCTACTACCAGATGATCCCTTTTCCTGCCTTTTTGCCAATTTAGGTTTCTTACTATCATCAATTGGCCTTAGAGACTGTAAAGAAGTTACAGGATCACACGCAATCTTAGCTTCTTTTGAGAGAAAATTAACAAATTCTCTAAATGGAGGAAATAGATTTTTCTCTTCTCTCCAATGAGAAACAACTCTTCCCCCCCTTGAAATGACCCAGTCAGGTAGTTTTGCTAATAATTTTCTATTTTCTCTGTCGTCATTGAGGACACTGAGACTGCCTATGGTCTGCATGGCAATTTGACATTGTTGCAGGAAATCTGCAAATTTCTGTAGACCAGTGCCATCCCTAGACTGAATTTTTGGCCACCTTTCTAATTTATTTCTAAAGGCATTAGCAATCACAAAAGGATCTCCATATCTCTTGTCTAAAGTTCTTTTAGCTTCTTCATAAGCCTTATCTGATGACAAAAAGAAAAACCCTTCAGTAACATCTTTAACAGAAGCAGACAAGTACTTTTTCAGATAATGAATTCTCTCAGATGGAGGAATGTTCCTCTGCTCAATAAGAATCTGAAAGGCAGACTTCCAACCAGGGTAAGAAAGAGGATCACCATTAAATATGTTAGGTTCTGGTGGAGGTAGGCGACTAAGACTAACCTGGTTTGCCAGATAATTAGCTAATTCCAACAGACCTTGTTCTGTTTTATTGGTACCCTGTGGATATGAAGGACCAAAGTTAGTGATGTTATTGAAATGAGCTGTTGTACTACTGTCAATGGTGGAAGTGTTTATAACTGTTGTTGAAGGAATGACTGTATTATAAACCCATGTACTTTGTGAATTCCCAGATTGAACATGAGAAGGCACAAAGGCTTGAACCAATGGGTTTAGAGATGTAGTATTCAAACATTCGGGTGGTTGTGAAAAACCCTGGAAGTGAGACAAATCTGAACAAGAAACAGTAGAAATGGGCAGAGATTCTGCTAAAGAATGCAATTGCTGGTAATCTGGTAATGTACTTACTGGTATTTGAGAATGTGTTTCAAGGTAATTTTTTACTAAGTCTGTTTTGTCATCTGATGGCAAAGAAAAGTTTGACCTTAAATCATGTTTTGTATCTAAAGGATCTAAGACTTCTTCAAGAGTATGCAACTCAGCACCTGCTATTTCCAATTTCTTCATTGTTTCAATCTTTTGCAACTCAGCTTTAAATTTTGATTCTATATCAATGTATTTAAGTTCAGTTTTTAAAGTAACTTGTCTTACTGCAGCATTGGAAATTTTTGAAATGTCGGACCCCTTTGATCTATGTGAAGATTTGCTAGATTTAGAGTGATTTGACCTACTTGAGACAGTTGATTTTGTTACAAATTCCTCATTTTCTATTTCGAGAATTTGTGCTGATATCATTTGCATTAGACGCTGATGTTCAACTTCAGTGTTCTCAAGCTTTTCATATTCTGCACTGACATTATCTTTTATCTCCATTAATTGCTGATATTTTGTATCTAATTCTTCTAACGAATACTGTAGTAAATCTCTCTGTTTTCTTAATAAATTAACATCTCTACTATCTGACAAAAGAACTGACGTTTTATTCGAATGACGGCGCCATGATGATAATGCGGTTTTGAAATTATTTTCGCTCATGGAAATTTGATAATCACGACCCTTTTCTGTCATATTGCGCTCACGTGGCCTGACAATATTTTCATTACTTTGATTTACTATTTCTGAACGTTCAGATGGTTCCTTTTCAGACATTTTGAAAAAATGAAGACTTAAAACTAATGACTATCATAAAAGTACTAACTTAATGATGTGACTGGGCTATCCCTGCCTACATCCAAGTACCTATATAAAAGTCTACCAAGCACTTAAGTACACACATGAGAAGTGCATAAATACACTTACACACATACGTGTAACTGTCAATCTTGCACTGCTATAAGCATGTGACTGGGCTTTCCCTGCCTACATGCACAAAGGTCAGTACAACCCTACCATTATAATTCACTGATATGACATTTAAACACAGTCTTTTCTGATCTGTCTTCTAATGGAAGAAAACCATGAAGTCGCCAATCTACTATCTGGATGGATGCCATCGAGTAACAGCTTGAAATT
Source organism: Tridacna gigas (assembly GCA_945859785.2). Classification (NCBI taxonomy): domain Eukaryota; kingdom Metazoa; phylum Mollusca; class Bivalvia; order Cardiida; family Cardiidae; genus Tridacna; species Tridacna gigas. The sequence continues at coordinate 12,298,217 of OX244031.2, read as the reverse complement.
TGTAGAATATCTTGCTTGGTGCCTCTTTTTCTTGTGACTTCTCAGCAAATCTTGGTTGAGTTTTGGAGAATATGATCCAAGTTCATCGTTTAAAGAATCAATGTACTTGTTAACACTATCTATTAAACAGGATAATTCTCTGTCATCTTCTACGAAAGTTTCTGGATTCTTATGGCCCTTTATCTCATTCCACAACTGAATTGAGTAGTAAGGAACATGCAAAAATGTCAACTTAATTCTTGAACAGGTACATCTTTCTTTAATTATTTTCAAATTATCACAGAATAATTTGACAGACTTGTCTGTTGGCTTCTTCAGCTGGATGAACCTTTTACCTTTACTTGTGAAGTCACATGTCCCAACCCAAACATATAAGCTAATGTGTCTGTGGAACTTCAGCAAAGAGTGTATTTTCTTACACGAAAGGAAGTCAACGGCATTTGTAGAACTAAAACCACTCCTACCTAACCACAATATTTTACTCTGTGCTTTATCTGCTGGGTCACCAACCTGTCGAAGATATCTCCCTTTGCTATCTGTGATAACAACTGGCGTCCAAGACAACACTACTGAATCATTCAGATTAATGTACTTGACAGCATTCTTTTGGAGCCGTCTGTGACTCATTTGACTGAAATATATCCTTTAATCAGTAAAGGTTGTGAAGAAACATCAGACTGGCTTGGAACCACAGAGTTTTGACTATTACAGCACTAGAAACGGAAGTGCTCGCACAGCAGTGACAAATTGACCCAAGAGAAGAACTGAAGATTTCTTTTCGTAGCTTTATCGTTGTACGTCAAATCTACTCAAATCTACGTCAAAACTCTTTGGGTTGACCGGGATGCATGTCACCAAGAAACGCAGAAAACCCTTTTTACAATTGAAAACGCAGTGCTGCTTGCACGATTTATTCTAGAGCGAGTCTGAAACAAGGAATGCAACTCTAGCATTAATCGAACAAGCTACCGTGAAAAACACCCAAAGACACCGAAACGACCAAGTCCGGTATTCGTTAAATGACTACTGTAACACCAGTGCTTTGTTTTAATTGCAAGTCTTCTCATCCAACCTTCTCCAAAAACTGCTCAGTATGGAAGGATGAGAAGGAAATCCTGTCTATCAAAATCAAAGAAAACATTAGCTTTTTAGAAGCCAGGAAAATTGTCACAAAACGAAGAAATGATGAGACCGTGTTGACGAATGCAACTTCTTATGCTAAAGTCACATCTCCAATGTCTTCACAGGGACATTGCTCAACCTGTGAAGTCTTGGCAAAGAAACTTCTTGAAAAGTTTCCAGAAATGGCCAATGAGTTGAAGAGCTTAGTCCCAGGCATTCAACCTTCCAAACCCTCCAAACAGACACAACCTGCACCCAAACCCACTACGCCATCCTTTACCCAAAAAACACCATCTACATCTTCCCAAAATAAAAATAAAGTCAGTTCGCAAGATACAAACTCCTCATCTGACTCCTAAAAACTGAAATCAACATCAGTAAAGAAACAGCTTAGTGCTTCTACCACCCAGAAGACCCAAGCAAAACCTCAGTCAAAGTCACCAAAGAAAAAGACATCTACAGCACAGAAGCCTAAAGCTTCCAGCTGAACTGGTGACAATAAATCCAAGAATGGTGATCCCCTGGAAGACCAGGAAGAAAATGTGGAAGAAGAGGAATTGGAGGGAGAACTCTCCGATTCTGAGCTCGCCCCTTCTCAAACTGACTGGGATAAGGACGTAGTTTCCTGGTCAACCTCAAAACCCAAGACTGAAGTCATAGTCCATATAAATACATAGGGTATATGAAATACCTACTGAAACATTTCATAACCTATGTTTACATTCTTTTAATGGGCATAATGGCTCACAATATTATACAATGGAACTGTCGAGGTCTAAAGTCAAATCATGAAGAGATATCACTTCTAATTAATGACCACAATCCAGTAGCAATTTGTTTACAGGAAACTTTCCTGAAGGAATCTGACACTGTCTCTTTCAGATATCACTCAATTTATAATAAAATATACAAAGAGGGTGATAAGGCCCAGGGCGGCGTGTCTGTTATTGTAAATAACAACATCCCCCATACACAAATACCGTTAAACTCCACTCTACAAGCTGTTGCTGTTCGTCTTTCCCTTCATAAAACCATTACCCTATGCTCTATTTACCTTCCCCCAAGTTCTCCTATCAATGAAAACAAGCTCAATGACCTCATCACACAGCGACCATCTCCTTTCATATTTGCAGGAGATTTTAATGGTCACAATATTATCTGGGGTAGCAGTGATACAAATCAAAGAGGCTTACAACTGGAGAACTTTATTTCTAATAATTCTTTGTCAATTATGAACAACAATAACTCAAAAACATATCTTCATCCAGCAACTGGGTCTTACTCTTCCCTTGACCTTTCTCTGTGTAGCCCAGACTTGCTTGAGGATTTTAACTGGAAAGTTACATCTTCTGAGCCATCTACATGTGAACATCCAAAGAAATGGAAACTCTTTAAAGCCAAGTGTAACCTTTTTCAAGTTCTCTGTGAACAAACTATTACAAGAGATAAACTTGTAGATTGTACTGACCCTGCAGAACTATTTTCCCGGCTGCTCACTGAAGCGGCAAAACAGTCAGTACCACAGACCTCGATAAAGCCAAAACGCCCAAACAAGCCGTGGTTCGCTGATGAATGTAAGTCGGCTGTAAAAGAAAGGAAAGAAGCTCTCAGAAAATTCAACCTGAGACCCACTCCGGAAAACCATAACCTTTCCGTATTTCCAGGGCAAAAGCCAGACAAACCATAAAAAGTAGTAAGCGTAAGTCTTGGAGGCATTTTGTTTCCAGACTTAATGTTAGAACGTCTACAAAAAAAGTATGGGACATGATCAGAAAGATTAAAGGTAGTGCTTCTTCGCCAATTAAGCATCTTTCTGCAAACAATAGTAATATTGAAAACGCTAAAGATACTGCAGATACTTTAGCCGATTCTTTTGCCAAGAAGTCTTCCTCTGAGAACTACTCTGAAAAGTTCCAGAGGAATAAAGTTAAAGAAGAAAAGAAAAGGCTGAATTTCAAATCCAACAATCTTTTACAATAAACTGTTTATATTCAAAGAACTCAAATCCGCTTTAGATAAAGCCCATGATTCTTCTCCAGGTCAAGATAAAATACATTATCAATTTCTAAAGCATTTACCAGATACCACTCTATCAATCTTACTTGATCTTTTCAATGATATCTGGCAAAAAGGTGATTCACCTTCCTCCTGGAAAGAACCTTTAGTAATCCCAATTCCAAAACCAGGGAAAGATACTTCCGACCCAAACAGCTACAGACCCATAGCTCTCACAAGTTGCCTCTGTAAAACTTTAGAGCGAATGGTCAACACCCGCCTTGTTTGGTTTTTAGAAAAAATAATCTGATTGTTAATGTTCAGACGTCAACAGCAGTACAGTTGACCACCTTGTATGCTTTGAAACCTTTCTTAGAGAAGCTTTCATAAAAAAGCAACATGTTGTGTCAGTAGTTTTTGACCTGGAGAGTGCTTATGACACTACCTGGAAATATGAAATTTTAAAGGACTTGCATGACTTTGGTCTCAGAGGACGCTTGCCTCTTTTTATATCTTCCTTTTTAAATAATCGCATATTTCGTGTGAGGGTAGGCACAACTCAGATGCAAGGGAACAAGAAATGGGTGTGCCACAAGGATGTATCCTCTCTGTGACACTTTTTAGTATCAAGATAAACAGCATAATAAAGGCTATTAACCCTGGTGTGGATTGTTGTTTATATGTGTACAATTTCGTCATATGTTTTAAATCAAGCCATATGGCCATTATTGAAAGACAGCTTCAACAGTGTTTAAACAAACTGCAGATATGGTCTGATGAAAACGGTTTTAAGTTTTCAAAGGCCAAAACTAAATGTGTTCACTTTTGCCAGTTAAGAGGTCATCATCCAGACCTGGAGCTACATCTTGACAACACAAGAATTGAAGTTGTAGCAGAATTTAAATTTTTAGGTGTCATCTTTGACAAGAAATTGTCCTTCTTGCCCCACATTAAAGCACTTAACCCTTTCCCAAACGACAAATTTTGGACTGGTCCAAATTGAAAGAGTTTGCAGACGACAGTTTTAAATTTGATGAAAATGGCAGAAAGGTCTCAGAAGGGTAGAAAACACTGTGGGAAAAGGAGAAATTGCTTGTTACGAGCAATTTCTCCTTTTCCCACAGTGTTTTCAAAAGACTTGCACTGCAGACACTTGAAAACCAGGGCTTGTTTGGGAAAGGGTTAAAAAGAATGCTATAAGGCACTCAATCTTCTCAAAACAGTTGCTCATTCAGAATGGGGAGCAGATAAGAAAGTCCTTCTACGTCTCTATCGCTCCCTCATTCGCTCCAAGTTAGACTATGGCTTTATTGTGTATGGTTCAGCCTGCAAATCATACTTGAAGATCCTTGACCCAATCCACAATCAGGATTTACGTTTGGCCCTCGGGCCTTTTCGAACCTCACCTATCAACAGCCTGTATGTAGAGGCCAATGAGCCTTCTCTCTCTCAAAGAAGGCTCAAGCTATCCCTTCAATATCTGTTAAAACTGAAAGCAAACCCATCCAACCCTACACACAAAATTGTTTTTAACCCTGGCTGCAAAAACTTATTTGCTAGGAAGCCAAATGCAATAACTCCATTTGGTATCCGCTTGGAACCTCATCTAGACAATCTCCATGTTGACATGAATGCCATTTGTGAAAACAAAATTCCTGATACCCCTCCATGGTTGATAAAAGCCGCTGAATTTCGATTTGACCTTCTAGCCCACAAGAAATCAACCACAGATAGAGTTGTTTTCTAAACTCAGTATCAGGAAATCAAAGAACTGTACAACTCATATAAACCCATATATACAGTTGGATCTAAGGATGGGCACGCTGTTTCAGCAGCTGCAGTATTTGGTAACAAAAGTAAAAAATGTTGCTTTCCTGACAGTTCTTCAATATTTTCTACTGAAGTGAAGGCAATTGACCTTGCTTTGAGTCTAGCAGAGGAAGGTAGGTCTAACTGCTTTCTTCTGTTCTCAGACTCCCTTTCTACCTTCCAGGCTCTCTTTAACCTGAAAATTGAAAATCCATCCAATTGTGCTGTTCTTGAGAGAATTTCCTCTCTCTCCAATACAAACAAGTTTGTATTTTGCTGGCTTCCTAGTCACATGGGTATTCGAAGCAATGAAAAGGCCGATGAACTTGCCAAGTTGGCATTGTCTCTACCCATATCTCATTTTAAAATACCTTACACAGATTTTAAAGCATCCATTTTACCTTTCATCCAATCTCTTTGGTAATCCCAGTGGGATGCTGATCACTTCAACAAACTTCGTTCTGTTAAACCAACCCCTGGCGAATGGTACCCCTCTTACAGGTCCGTTCGTTGAGAAGAGGTGATAATCACAAGGCTTCGAATTGGACATTCTCGGTTGACACACTCCTGGCTTTTAACCAGAGAAGACGCACCAGAATGTATTCAGTGCAATGAACACCTTACAATTAAACATATTTTATTAGATTGCATTGATTTTCAGCCAATTCGTGAGAAATACTACAATGTTGACAGTATGCACAATCTCTTTGAAACAGTCAGCATTGATTCAGTTATCACCTTCATCAAAGAGATTGGTCTATACAACCAGCTGTGATATTTCCTTAATTACCTTTTAACCTGTTTTGTAAACCCATATTTCTACCACTGAATCCTTTTTATCTGCAGTTTGCATCTCCTTAATGGGAGGATTAGCTCTTATTGGAGACAGGACCTCTTTAATGGGAGTGTTTTGATCCCATTGGAGGCTCCACACTTTCTCAATTTTAAGCTCTCATTCCCTTTAAGCTACTATTCACATTCTTAACTTTTTCATTAAAAACTTTGAGTAGGCAGGGATTGTCCTGTCACTCAGTATCATATTTTATGCACATTAAAAAATGACACTCTTCTTAATTTAACGCTTCTTACTATTAATCCAACTTTTTGTTCAAATCTTTTTATCACATTCCTAACTTTATCACTTAAAACTTTTGAGCAGATAGGGATTGCCCTGTCACTCAGTTATTTCCATTATGCATATGAAGATCACACATAATACTTCTTAATTCCTCTTTTATCATTATTAATGTATTCAAACTTTTTTCAGTTTAAACAATTCCACTTTTATTATCTTTTAACACAGATAATGTGCGCTAAACGACCAAAACTGTCGATGCGCCTTAAAACAACATTCATTCATTCATTCGGTGTGTAACAGACCAGACACATGAGTGTTTCGGTGATTGTCCTTCATGTAAATCTATGATCAATGTAAATTAACAACATTATTCTTCTCAATGATGATTAATACTATGTTTTCTTTTGAAGAAAAGAGAAAGAAAAATCCTGTACTCGTTTCGGTTTTCTGAATTCAATATTAAAAAAATAGGGGTATTTCTGTGTTTCAGTAGCATTTCGGTGATTCGTCAGACCGGTCATTCCTAGTACAGCGGCATCAGGTATTCAGGAACCATAAGTAGTTTCTGGCCACAAGATTTATTTCTATTCCTAAACATTGAATCCTAGATTACTTTACTCTGGTGAGCGCTTTAGAGCCAATTGCCCTCTTGTTTATCTTGCTGTTGACCACTTCTGAGAACATTGTGGCATTTGGACTAAATGAAGAGAGTGTAGGACTATGGCTAATTGACCCGTTTCAGGGACTTTTTCCTGCAAGCTTCTTTTCCCTTTGTGAAAAGCTTCATGTTGCCAGACACTGTCTCCTGTGTCGACGGAGAGAAGTCATAACTTTATAAGAACGGCCAGGTAGCTCGGTGGTTAGCATATTTGACTCATGACCTGGTGGTTGCGGGTTTCATACCAGGTTGGGACAAACTTTCTTTCTGGTGCTTTTCATCCCTCACCTCTGATGCACATGAGAAAACTAGTCTGTGACTGGGAAAGAAAGTTGTGGTGTGAGAAAGCCGGGAAACACTTATGCACTGACCTAAGCTGTTAAAACAGTCAGTGTTAAACTCTAATACAAATAAACAGAGATGTCACAACAGAAATCAATACAAGACAATACTAATATTTTTATTTGTACGTGAAGGCCACCGGCCCTAATACAAAATTTAACTCTTTACCGAACAACAACATTCTGGACTTGATGAAATTCAAAGCATTTGCAGGCGACAAAATAAATGTAGTTCTAATGATAATGTCTGTCTCTGAAATGGTAGAAAACATTGTTATAAAGGGAGAAGGTAATGCTACCATTATTTTCTCCTTTCTCTTTCTTCTTCAGGGTTTATCCCTCTGCAGTTAATAGCAGTAGAAAAAATTGTGTGCCCACTGGGATAGCTCAGTGGTTAGCGTATCTGACTTATGACCTGGTGGTTGTGAGTTTGAAACCCAGTTGAGGCAAACTTTCCTTCCAGTGATTTATCGCCTCTCACCTATGATGCATGTGAGGAAAAGTAGTCAGAGGCTTTGGAAAGAAAGTTGTGTCAGTATTAGTGTGAGAAAGCTAGGAAACACATGGGTGTGTCACTGACTGCCATGATATGACCTGAGCTGTTAAAATGGTGTTAAACTCCAATACAAACCAAATCAAAAAATTGTGGGAGAATAAGCAATGCTGGAAAAGCACTTGTCCCATTTCAAACAATGCTTTCTATTGTATCAAATAAGAAAATAAGATCAGTGTTTGACTTTTGTGTTATTTGTAATGCTTTATTTAACCCTTTACCACACAATCCCAAGTATCAACAACCCTGAGGTGGAAGACTTTTGAAAATATTGTGGGAAAAAGCAGAAAATGCTGGTGTCCAGCATTTTCTGTATTTTGCACAATGTTTTCTACCCTTTCAATCACCAATTCTATCATTTGAACCACATTAAATTTGTGGTGTGCAAATGCTTTCAATTTGGGCAAGTCTGATAAAATTTTCTTGTAAACCCTTCACCACACAATGCCGACTTTTAACGCCCCAGAGAAAGAAAACTTCTGAAGCATTGTAGGAAAAGGAGAAAATGCTGGTTACCAGCATTTTATCCTTTTCCCACAATGTTTTCTACTCTATGAAAGACAGGTTTTATGTTGGGGTAACATTTAATTTGTCGTCTTCAAATGCTTTCAATTTGGGCCAGGCTAAAATTTTGTTGTGTGGAAGAGTTATGTAGAATTAGCATCAAAGGTTGGCCATTTACAGTGATGGCTCACTATGTGGCAAGTCTTTTTGATGTACTTATAATGGCCATTTATGTTACTTCAGAAACTGCTGTAAGGACAGAAATTTAAGTTGATTAGTTAGTGATGTCTTGGCATACAGACAGATCAGCATATTGGTATGGCAAAAGAAGGTTAGTAATGTTTTAACTTAATATCTGCTCCCAATCAAACAACAAAATTTTAGACTTGTCCAAACTGAAAGCATTTGCAGATGACAAAATAATTGTAACTCAAGATTTGACATTTGTTTTGGAAAGGGTATAAAACATTGTGGGAAAAATGATGGTTAGCAGCATTTTCTCCATTTCCCACAATGTTTTCCAAAGCAAGCTTTCCCTCTCATGTTTATCAAAGTGGGGATTGTGTGGTAAAGGTTAAAACTCTTGAAACATGTTCAGTAGGTGGCAACTCTCAACACGTCTTTCTGAAATATGGATAATGAAAATGGATATGTTGTGCAAAAAACCAGAACCTGAATTATCATGTGCAAAGTGGAAAGTCATATTTTGTTTTGCAATTCTACTCATTTATAGTTTATGGCTATAGTATATTACCCTGAAAACAAGGGTAGATAATTATGGGTTTAATAAGAAATATTATATTATATCTTATTATATGCTTTTTGGTACTTTATGAAAATAATGGTGGATTACGGTTTAATAATTTCACCATTTCGACCAGTGAATTTACCTATTAATAAACTCACTGGTATGGAAATACCGAGAGCTCCCCTGTATGTTCACAAGTCCCAACAAAAAGGGGGGCTACAAGCATGAAATAAATAGAACATTTCTGGGTTTTTTTTTTTTTTTTCAAGGAAAGATCTAAATATATTTCATCTTGTGAACATCCTAGGTAATATTTTCACTCATGGCTGTGCAACTCTAGAAAATATTACAGAAGATGTTCACTTGATGAAATAAATTTTGATCTTTCACCAAAAAACAACAAAAAAAAAACCAGATTTCCTCTATATGATCTTTGAACCCCAAAATATTATTGTCTAAACGATTCATGTAATTTTCATCAGCAATCAAGGACATCAACATGAAGAAAGGGGACACGGTTACAGAGGCGGTGCTTATCGAGCTGATACAAGATATACAGAGAGAAGTTGCACTGACTCACAGTATCGGTATCCATATGAATCTAATAGAGCTAATAATCTCTGTAAGTTTTCCATAACCCTTTTTAAAAAGATCCAGAGTTTTCCTGAACCTAAGAAAAAGGGATTTTAAAAACATTGTGGGAAAAAGAAAAACTGCTGGTTACCAGTATTTCCTTTTTTTCCTGCAATGTTTTCTACCCTTTCACAGACAAATACCATTTTGTTAGCCACAGTTACACTTTGTCTGGCAATGCTTTCATTTGGACAAGTTTTAAAGTTTCTTGTGTGGTAAGGGCTTTAATGCTGTATTTCTCTGTTATTAGTCTTCTTGTATAAAGTTACTATTCTGGCAGAGGAAATGTTAGTCTGGACGAAATTAACCCTGTACTAAACAATCCGGGTTTTCATGACCCTTAGAAAGAAGGCTTTTGAAAACATTGTGGGAAAAGGAGAAAATGCTGGTAACCAGCGTTTTCTCCATTTTATACACCCGAAGGGTTGTATTATGTTATACCCCTGGTCGTCCATCCGTCCATCCATCCGTCCGTTTGTTAGCAATTTCTTGTGTGCGCAACTCCTCCTACAGTTTCCATCAGAATTGTTTGAAACTTGCCACAATGAATCTCCATGATGTCTAGTTGTGCACCTGACTCTTAGAATTTGGATCGCTGTTTGCGTTCTAAAATTATCTGCCCTTGATTTCTGAAATAACCAACTTTTCACTTCGAATTTTTATTCAGGCCATAACTTCCATACCATAAAAGGTATCAACTTGAAACTACATACACTGATAGAACACATTATGGAGAAAAGCAGTGCACAAGAACCATAACTCTGCTGCTCTTGTTTGTTGAGTTATTGCCCTTTGTTAATTTTCAGTTTGAATTTTTGTCCAGGCCATAACTTCCAAACTGTAAAAGCTATTAACTTGGAACTTCATACACTGATAGAACACATTATGGAGAAGTGCAGTGCAAATGAACCATAACTCTGCCACCTTTATTTTATTTTTTTTTTTTTTTGAGTTACTGCCCTTTGTTAATTTTCAGTTTTAATTTTTGTCCAGGCCATAACTTCCAAACTTTAAAATCCATCATCTTGAAACTTCAAAGACTAATAGAACAGATTATGAAGAAGTGCATTGCACAAGAACCATAACTCTGCCATCCTTCTTTTTGAATTATTGCCCTTTGTTAGTTTTCACTTTGAATTTTCGTCTGGGCCATAATTTCTAAATTATAAAAGCTATGATCTTGAACCTTCAAAGACTGATAGAACACCTTGTGGAGAAGAGCAATTCACAAAAATTGTAACTGTGCCACCCTTATTTTTTTAGTTATTGCCCTTTAATATTTTTCACATTAGATTTTTGTTTGGGCCAGATCTTCCAAACTATAAAAGCTATCAACTTGAAGCAATATACACTGATAGAACAGATTGTGGAGAAGTACAGTAAACAAGAACCATAACTCTGACACCCTAAGTTTTGGAGTAATTGCCCTTTAATAACTTCATTTTGAATTTTTGTCCTGGCTACATCTTCCAAACTAGAAAGGTTATCAACTTGAAACTTCATACACTGACAGAACACATTATGGAGAAGTGTCATGCACAAGAACCATCATGGAGAATAACTGCTCTTCATTCACGGCCCATCCTTCATTTCAACTCATTTCACTGACAAGTCCCTTCGGGCATATATGCGCCACTCTGCAAAGCTCTTGTTCCACAATGTTTTCTACCCTTTCTACCCTATCAGCGAGCTTAAATTCATTTGTAACAATTGTACATTTATCGTCTGCAGATCATTTGAATTTGAAAGAGTCTAAAATTTGTTGTTTGGGAAAGGGTTAAAAGCATTTGCAGACGACAAATGAAATGTGGCTGAAATTATAACTTTTGCTTCTGAAAGAATAGATAACATTACTGGAAAAGGAGAAAATGCCATTGTTTTCTCTTTTTCTCTTTTGTTTTTTAACCCTTTCCCAAACGACGAATTTTGGATTGGTCCAAATTGAAAGAGTTTGCAGACGACAATTTTAAATTTGATGGAAATGGCAGAAAAGTCTCAAAACGGGTAGAAAACACTGTGGGAAAAGGAGAAATTGCTCGTTACGAGCAATTTCTCCTTTTCCCACAGTGTTTTCAAAAGACTTGTACTGCAGACACGTGAAAACCAGGGCTTGTTTGGGAAAGGGTTAAAAGGATTCTTCCTCCAGGTAGTTAAAACTTGGTATTATGTGCTAACGGGTGAAAATGTGTTTTCAGGCCGGAAGTTAGTTCCTACTTACACATTAATTAGAAGCTTTTAGAAAACACTGTGGGATAAAGAGAAAATGCTGGTAACCATTGTTTTCTGTCATGTCAAAGAATAATTTCTTCATTTGCCCCACATTTAATTTGTTGTCTGCAAATGCGTTCAATTTGGACAAGTCTAAAATTTTGTTGTTTGGTAATGAGTTAACTATTGTTTATTGCAGGTGAAATAGCCTTAAAGTACATTGCTACAGCATTTCAGAAAGCACGTGTTTTTGCATTTTTGATGCACAAAATGAAAGGGTGTCGCAACAAAATTAATACATCACATCTTCCTTTACGCAGCATAAATCAGAACTAAAAAGTAACGTCATTAAATATATCTTAAAAATTGTCAGTTCTTACTGCTGAATCATATGGAACCCACTTTCTACCATTTTAACTGGCAGCCTGTTATTGATCTTCATATCAACGGTTACGGGAAATACAACGGGTACCAGTTCATGTACCACTGAATTATTTGTTTCAGGTTTACACTGCATCAGTCTAATACGCAACATTATTCTGTGTAACATCGCTGTTGTCTCGTCTGTATTACTGTATGGAATCGGTACTTTAAACTTCTTGTCTGCGTTTTAGACCCTGCTTGATCATGGTCACCAACTTGTTTGAGTAACCAGGATGAACTATTACTTTTAATACCACACTGTCCTATACAACTTTTAGCATTATGCACCATCTACAAAGGGGCAAAGGCAAATAACATTGGAAAAAAAAAAGGTTAAAGACCATGATGCATAAAATTTCTGAATGACCCCCAAAATTCCAAACAGGGAGTCAAAGGTGACCCCCAAAATTTATGAGCTGGCAGAAACACTGTTGCTGAGAATAAATCCTCAAAGTTCAATTCCTTAGCGCTGCCAGTTTCTTTCTTGGGATTGATGATGGTCATTGCAACTGGATTTGTTCCTGTCTCACCACTGAACATTATTTAAATGATGGTTATGTTGGAAAGCAGTCAGTGGTTTGGAGGAATATTGTGTGAAGTGCTGATTAGGTGCACTTGCAGCAACAAATGATTAAAATAATGGCGAAAAAAGGGTTAAACACCATACAAACAAATGACAAATCAGGTCCTCAAAGCATAATTAGTGTTTCTCAAATCTTCTTTTACCTCAAGTTTTGTCGAAAGTTTATAGATTGTACTTAGCAAATCACATTCATGTCTTTCACAAATTGGTACCGTATATCTTGTATTGTTGCTTGACCCTGAAGTATCCAGCTAAAGTTATGTTTCATTTTAGTACAGCTTAGATCAAGATAAAACTGAACTGAACTTGCAATCAGATCTTGGTTCTACATTTAAAGATCATTTGGCAAACTACAGCAATTTGCATACTGCTACTTCCTGATAATGTTGATTTGAGCCATGCTCTGGCAGAATGGGTTTTACTGCATCTCTGTGATGCATTATACCAAGCAAGTCATGAGACCATAATGGATCTATAAAATCCTATCGACTGACAATTGACTGAATCCTTAGGTAGAATGACCCTTTGAGAAGCAGAAATTTACAAATAGCAAAAAGTATCAACCCCTGCAGGGACTTTGCAGGCTGACATGGGTAGATGCATTTTGCAGATGCATTAAACCTCCTTTTCACAGAGCATGGCTCTTTTTTTTGCATGCAAAAGGGCTAAAACCATTGAGCAAAGAATTAGGGTGTATGTAGTAATAGACGATTATTCTCATCTAATTGACAGGGTCAGACAGGGCTGATGAAGATAACGCTGGAAGATTGTGGAGGGACAGAAGAACATCAGGGCATACAAATAGTGACAAAAAAGAGTTTGCACCTGATAGTCAGTATTTAAGACAGTCCAGGGCTGGACGAGAAAGGCTGTCCTATGACCATGACCGTGAGACACGCAGAGCAGATTACTACGACCCTGAAAGAAGTTCCCAAAGAAGACAGTTCAAGAATCCTGGGACAGAGAGAAGCAGGAGTTACGATAGTTATGAGAGAGATTCTGATCAGTATTCCCATCGGTATCCTGTTAGTGCTGAACAAAGTAAACATTACCCTCCAGATAAAGGTTATATACAGAGAGAGAAGATATCCATTGACTACCAGCACAAATCTTGTGTACAGGAAGAACAGGTACCTACTTATGACGAAAGCATCTATAGACAAGATGAAACATCTAAAGATGATCTTGGTCAGTCTGCTGCTGAACAGAACTATAAAGAGCCAGACTCTACCCTCACACACCATAGGCAAACTGACATGTTGTGTATGACAGATAAAGAACATGGCACCAATAGAAATCTCACTGGAAGCACTATCACCGGACCAAATATGTCATCAGAGGACACAAAGGTTGGAAACACAGGAGAAGTACCAGCAGATTTGACCTCCATGAATCCAAACCATTCGACAGTGCTTTCCCCAGTGTTTCAGAATATCTATGCTAGTCAAACAGAAATTAATAATGATGATAAAACAATTAATGTGAATATTGGTCATGTAATGGGAGATAACTTACAAGCTGATAACTCAACAATTGATCTTAAATCAACAAATGTAGAAGAAAAAGCTTCAGCACAACTACAAGAGACTATGATGAATATAAGCAATATTCTATCTAAGCTTCAGACAAAGCTAAAGCCTTCTGTATCAGATGGCAAGAAGCAAATCAATGCAGAAAACAAGCACCAAGTTGACAATCCTAACCAATCTCGTGTGACAAAACATAGTGTTAAGGAAAAATCTGGTGAACAGGAGGTTGAAAGTGCTCAAATATTTACTTCCGGTAATCAAGAGGTAAGAACAAATCCAACAGATTTGAGCTGTAATTTTGATGATACCCCAGAAGATTTTTATAGTGGGGTAAAAATCCCTGGGATTATGTCACCAGAGCAGGACTATGAAAATGAAAACAAAAATACAGAGCACAAAGTTGGAAATCTTGAGATTTTTAATGAAGAGAAAATATATCATGATGAAGCCGAAAATCTAAAACAGTGGCATGAAAAGCAATGGGATACCAAAGATTGGAAGGGAAGTGGAGAAAAGACACAGGTAAGAAATGAAGAACCAAGACATGCTGGAGCATTCTGTGGAAGAAAGGATTACAGGGAGGGACAAAACTATTCTTCTAAACATTATGGTTCTGGTGTCAAATTGAACAACAGAGATGCCAACATGAGGCAAATGGATGAAAGGCAACCACAAAATCGTCAGCTCAAAGATAGGAAATTTCCAAAACAATATGACATGCAACGACCTATGCAAAATGATCGGCATGCACACCAACGTGGTGCATTTAAACATGTTGAAAGAGATGAAAGGGACTTTCAGAGAGGTCATCTTAAGGAGCGAAATAAGGACAAAGATATAATATGTCAGAAAACATTGTTGGAAGCAGCCAAAGATGTAGGTTTGAGAAGAAAAAATCAAACTTCAGCAGATAAAATATGTTTCAGCTCAGAAAAGTTAGTCAAGTCAAATATCTTTGTACCTAATCAAGATGGAAAGGGAACTGTGCATAAAAGATCCTTGAAAGGGTTTAAGATTCCCAAGTTAAGGAAAAGTAGTGATGGATTTCAAACTGAGAGTAAAAGTAATGAAGTGACACCTATATCAGATTTTGGCAAAAAATCTTCTGTGAAGGACTCCACAACATCAAGTGAGACTAGAGAAATGAAAAGGAAGAAACACAATAGCTCTGACAACACTCAGGGTAATATTTTTGAAAAACTGAACTTCGTGATGACTCCTGATAAGGTAAATGAAGGCAAGGAAAAAACAACTAATGTCTCAGAAACAGCACCACAGAAAAATGTTGAAGAATCAAATTATGAAGACTCAAATTCATCTGTTGTCAGTAATTGTTCAGGAATATTTGGAAAGTTGGGACAGTTTTTCTCAAAAGACAAAAAAGCTGGTAAGATTGAAAGTGAAAGTACTTCTACAGATCAGAAACTGTCAAATGCGCAGGATGATGTGAAGAGCAAAAATCAGACAGATATTTACACCCATGACACACATCACAGCACTTCTACAAGTCAGAAGGATGTCACTACTACTTCAAGCAATAAGTTTAATTTGAATAGCACTGACGGGGAAAGGCTAAAAGCACATGTTAAAGACTTAAAGTCTGAGAAAGGGCAATTTGTTTGGAAAGATATTACACTTCATTATCCAAAAATTCAGCTCAAGAAATTGACAGCAGCAGATATTATAGATCTTAAATCAAAGATTACAAATAAAGATTCTTGTGACAGAGAACTCTCCGACCATGCAATAGAGGATATAGAAGATGGAGTTTACATGGAGATTGGATCAGATGATGAAACACAAGTATTGAGTCCAGATCTTGAGATTATTGAAGATGATATAGCAGTTGCAATAGCAGAAACCTTTGAAGATGACTGGGCTGAGATAGAAGGAAATTTGAATATGGATAAAGCAACAGATATAAAGATTAAAAAAGAAATCATATCTAATGATGAGTCAAAGAATCTTTATGGCTCAACTCAAAAAGAAACTGTGGAGCATTTTGGTGATAAACATCCTGATGATGAACATCATGGTGATAATGCCACTGAACTGCATGGTCAAAAGCCAGAAAATAATAACAACTTTCAAAGTAGGGCTCCTAATCCTGCATTAAGAACTGTTGCAGGTGAAGTTGAAAAGGACTCACACAAACCAATGTTTTCTGCAAGTTTGGCCACAAATGACAATGATGATAATGATGATGATGGTGTTGAAGAGAGTCAAAGTATCCTTGAAACTGTATCTCACAGAAGAATTCCTGAAAACACTGCAAATTCTGATGATAACAAAAGAAATTGTGAAGGAAGCTCAGGTATCAGCATGTCCGTGGCAAGTGGACACGGCACTTTTTCTGACCACAAAATAATTAACAAACCTTTGTTGCTGAATACTGAAAACAGCAGGAGACCTGAATCATCAGATGAAGATGATCTTCCTATTATTAAAAGGCCAAAAACTGTACCAAGAACTAGAGTTATACCTAGAAAGTCTAGTGGTGAACTGATAGGAAGTACAGGTAGAGTAACAAGTGAAAAATTCACAACAGTTCCAGTGAGAAAAAGGATATTCAAGTCGAACAATACCACATCATTAAAAGTGAAAGATGAACCTGGGAATGAAGCAGATGTAGAAGATAACATGTTTGATGAGCCAACACAAAAGTATGAGTACAGTGGAGTACAAACACAAAGTGAGAGTGATACAGGTAATACTGATGGTGATTACACCCAACAGTATCAAGAAAACCAGTGTGAAAGCATTTATATATCAAAAGATTTTGCAGCTACAAGTATTCCTAAAACAGAATCAGACCTGACTAAACTTGACTCGGGGAAGAGTAATCACAAAGTGAAAGAAGAACCAAACTGGTTGAAAAATGGCTACACCCAGGAGCCTGATACAATTTTCATCAGTGACAATGATGACGATACTGCATTAAATGCTTCACAGCCAATTATCAGTCTTGATAGTTCTGATTCAGAGAATGTCAGTGGACAAAGACATTTCAAGAACATTAAAAGGGAGAAAGATGAACTGGAGAAGTTAGATATTCATGACCCAGACTATTTGTTATGTTCCAGTTCTGATGATAACTTTGGGAAAGACAGTGACTTTGATCAGGAGGACTTTCTTGAAATGGTGTCAAGGCTGTCAGAGCCAAATAACATAGACAAAGATGAAAAGAATGCAGGAAATGTTTCTGACAATGATATCTACCATTTTAGTGACAGCAATGATTCAATTTTTGATGCAAAAGATGACATTAAGGAAAAATCACACGAAAAATCAGATGATCAAAGTTTTCCCTTACAACATAACGTAACACAGGATAAAAAGGCCTCTGATCTAGTGACTGAGCTGGATTGTGAGACCATTACAACAAAAATTGTTGATAAGGAGAGTAAGTATTTAGCAGCTACTATTAATTTCGATGCAAAACCTCCACAACAGAACAGTTCACAGTCATACCCAAATATGAAACAAACAAAAGAGGCTGAGACTTCAAATAGCAAAACACAGATTATGGAAAATATGTCTGTCTACATGCAAGATACTCAGGTTGATGCAGACTCTGGAGAAAATGATTCAAATCAAATATCTGCCTTGGAATATCAGTCAGAATTTTTTTCTGGTGATTCAAGCCCATTGTTATTAAAGGATTGTGAACAAAAACCTGGAACATCAAGTGCAACAGATCAACAAGATATGGGTATGAGAAAGTCTAATTCACCTCGTATAATTATAGAGGATCTGGATGATGACGAAAGCTTTGACAGTATGTCAGAATTTAGTGATGAAAGTGATTTGGGGGATTTATCTGAACTTGCAACCCAAAAGTATGAAATGAATGAACATTATATTGATGAAACACAACTTGAAGAGAATCACCGTAAGGATCTAGATGGAAGTGTTAAACTTGTTGATCATAAATCTGAAACAAAGACAGTTGATAAGCCTGTGACTGTAGATAATCATGAAGAAGCCGATAAAAGCAAAACGCATGATAATCTGGAGGACTATCTGTTACTGACACAGGTAAATAATGTTCTTGAGCAGTTATCAATCAGCAAAAAGACAGACAGTGACCACAAAGCTGCTGAATCAAAAACTGTAACATCTAGTGATAAACAACTGACTGACTATACAACAGCTACACAGCTTGATGAGAATATCAAAAGAGATACAGAAGTAAAACATAAACCTAACAGTTCAAAGGAAGACACAGACATACAAACATTTGATGGAAGGGGTGCTATTGAAAGATGTTATGAAGCTCAAACTCAGTTTGACAGAGACTTTTTGGACCTAGCTGGTGAAGAGGAGGATGAAACAGATCAGTTTGGTTTCAAGAGTACAGAAGATAGTGATACCCAAAATTATCATCCATCTGTTACTGAACCAAATGATTATATCATTGAAACTCAGGTCGATAATCATGTGAAAATTTCAAGTGGATATGAATTGGGAACACAAGTTATTAAGGAGTCATCAGAGAGCCATGTTGAGAGAGAAGATGAATATATGCAGCAAAACATGCAAGAAGATGATGAGAAGCTATATAAAGATCCTCAATATCAAATGTACTTACAAAGATATATCAGTCCATCAAAATTAAAGGATAAGTTAGGAATTAAATTTGACCTGTCATTTTATGGAGAACAGCCCAAGATTCCATTTTTGGATGATGATTTGTACATCAACAAAACAAAGACACATAAGGTGGAGCTTAGTCCATACTTAGCTGAAACACAACACACAGGGGAACCCTCAAAATTAACAAGGAAGGATCACCAGCTTGATGCATATATGAATGATACCCAAGTTGATAGTAGAGCAGGTGACATAACACCCAATCTCCCTGATACACATGAGGCTGAAGATGAACTTTTAGATCCATATTTGCCTCTCACTCAAATTGATGAGCTCAGTAATGATTACGGGCAGAAATGTCAGGCAAAAGAGATCAAAGACCAAGCTTATCATATTTTGACACAAATTGATGATACCGAGATAGAAATTCAAGATTCAGTGCCAAATTTTAATCTCCATGGTAAACATTCAGCTGGAGCTAGAATTAAAGGTAAATCTTTATCCAGGACAATGAAGATAGGTCCCAAAAATACAACATCAAGCTCTCTTGGCAAGAGACCACATCCAAGTTCAACAGAAAGCATTACTGGTGATAAAAATGATCAACATACAAAACTAACCATGACCTTTTCAAAGACTGTTGAAAGAGTTCCAGCTAAGAAAACAAAATTAGATCTTCAAGATGGCAGTTTATTGGATGGCCATGAGAGTTCTGGCCCATCTAAGACACCATGTAGGTCAGAAAAGCAGTCCATTGTAATAGATCCACTTCCAATGAATTCAAGATTACTTGGTTCTAGTGAGCATGCTGTCCCTCCAGCAAGGAGCCAAAGTTTTCTGAACGCAAGAAAAACTGATTCTTTCACAAAACGAGTGAAAGATGATACATGGCTGTCTAAAAAGACGACAGTAGACAAAGGCAAAACAAAGCCTTCTGAAAGAAAGAGAAACAAATCATGTGACTCAACATTAAGTATAAAAACAGGAATTAGTGAAGCGAGATCAAGATTAGCAGAGAGGAATATGAAGTACATCACAAACCCAGGCTGTTTTGCTGATCCCAGTAGAAGACTGAAGCACTCATCATGTAAGTCAAAATATCCTATTTCCATAATGATCTCAACCTTTACCAAATGATACCAACTTCTAACAACCTTGAAAGAGAAGACTTTTGAAAACATTGTGGAAAAAGGAGAAAATGTTGGTAACCAGCATTTTCTCCTTTTCCCACAATATTTCCTACCCTATCAAAGACAGAAATCAACATTTAATTTGTTGTTGTTGTCTGCAAATGCTTTCAATTTGGTATAGGCCAAAATTTTGTCCTTAGTATAGAGTTAATTTAAATCCATTCAAAGTGTTCTAGTCAGTAGCAAAAATGCTTCATGTCCAATTAAACTGCAAAAGATGAACAATGAAATAAATGTTGTTTTCTGAGATTGACAAAAAAGTACCGGTAGTTTGTTTTGATGAAGAATGTAGTAAAACATGTCTGTGAAAGAAGCAGGCTCAGAATTAAGATTGATTGATTGATTGAATAGTGTTTAATGTCGTTTTCAACATTATTTCAGTTATGTCGCAGCGGCCAGTGCACCTATTCATACTTTCCTGGAGTTTCTTTTACTAGTACTACGCACAATATTCTTTCCAAGCCACTGGCTGCTTTCCCACATAACCATCGTCTATACAATGGTCAGCGGTGAGAGAGGAATGAATCCTGTTGCAATGACTATCATCAATCCTCGGAAAGAAATTGGCCAAGCCGGGGATCGAACCAGCGACCTCCTGTTCTCAAGTCCTACACGCTACTGACTGAGCTACGGGGGCTTGGCTCTCAGAATTAAGATATATCGGTCCTTTTCTATAAGAATTCTTTTCACTTTTCTTCCCTGTGATAAACAAAATAGATATAAGTAAAGAAAATAAACTCGGTTTTTCACACACATGTGTATATGGCATGAAATAAAGCAAATGCTGTCTAAGAAATTTGACACAAAAAACACACATGCATAACATTACTAGGGTACCTTACATAACAACAAAGGTTTGGTGTTTAACTCTTTACCAAACAACAAAATTTTGCACTCCGCCAAATTGAAAGCATTTGCAGACGACAAATTGAATTCAGCTCAAATGATGATTTTGTCTTTGAAAGGATACAAAACATTGTGGGAAAAAGGAGAAAATGCTGGTCACCAGCATTTTCTCCTTTTCTCACAGTGTTTTCAAAAGCCTTTTTCTTCAGGGTCGTTAAAACCCGGGATTGTGTGGTAAAGAGTTAAGAAATTGACCAAGAGGTGCACAAGAGCACAAGATAACTGCCGATGAAGCTTGCTTGATCAAGTAACAAAAACATGTGTGCTCAGAAGGGAGGCCCTTTCCATATTTATGCACTCAGTGTTGTGTGAATGGGTTAAAGAACACAAGTATACATGCAAATGCCATCATGGCTTAATTGAAATACTGTTGAAAACGGTTTTGATCACAGTTATTTAGATTTCACTTCAGTTTACTGAGGTCAAAGCTTGCATGAGAATTTAAACTTTCAGCCTTTCTCAAAAAGAAAAATTACCTACCAGTGTATTCAATGGTTTGTTTACAGCTCTAACATCGGCCAACCAGGACAAAGATGTGGATTACCCAACATTAAGTCAGGTCATTAGCAAGGGATATCCAATACTAGATGAAAGCATACTGCATAGAAAAAAACAGAACACGACATCAGGTGAAGCAACCTTTTTTGTATGCTGCAGACAAATTAACCCCTAATTCTTACCAAATGACAAAATTTTAGACCCACCAAATTGAAAGCATTTTGAACCCCATTACCCAGTTTCAGGGAAATACTGTTCATTTCCTCAAATCTGCAAACAGACTTATTTTCAGACTCAAGTTGAGTTTCTTATTCTGGATGCATTTCACTGAGATTAACAGACTTGTATAACATTCTCAAGTCTTGTGTTAATGCAACGTTTTAGACTCAACTCAGCAAAATAATGGACTTAAGTCTTTTAACCCTTTACCACACAATCCCAACTTTTAACAACCCTGAAGAAGAAGCCTTTTGAAAACATTGTGGAAGCAGAAGAAAATGCTGGTAACCAGCATTTTCTCCTTTTCCCACAATGTTTTCTAACCTTCCCAAAACAAGTTTCAAGTTTTAAGTCACATTTATTTTGTTGTCTGCAGATGCTTTCAATTTGGACAAGTCTAAAATTTTGTCATTTGGTAAAGAATTAATTAACTTAAGTCCATTTATTTGGCTTAATTGAGTCTGAAACGTAGTGTCAACTCAGGATTTGAGAATGTTACTACACACTAACAGTCTGTTGATGTTGCTGAAATATGTCTCAAATAGCAAACTCGACTTAAGTCAGAATCTGGGACTGTAAGTAGATAAGAGTAAAATGAGAGACTTAAGTTTTTTTCATGAAACTGGGCCCAGGGTCTGTATTCACCAACCATTCTTAAGAATGTTCTTAGTCTTATTCTCCAAGATTTTCTACATTTGAAAGTAACACAACTCCTGATTGGCTAAACCAAAGGGTTTAGCCAATCAGGAGTTGTGTTACTTTCAAATGTAGAAAATTGTGGATAACAAGACAAAGAACATTCTTAAGAATGGTTGGTGAATATGGACCCTGGTCTCAAGCAGTTTTAAATATGATTTTTGCATTAGGCACCATCATCAGCCTGTGAT
This sequence comes from Tridacna gigas, assembly GCA_945859785.2. NCBI lineage: Eukaryota > Metazoa > Mollusca > Bivalvia > Cardiida > Cardiidae > Tridacna > Tridacna gigas. The sequence goes on along the minus strand of OX244031.2, from coordinate 12,275,740 downwards.
GTAAGCCTAATTGACGGGAACCTTTGATTTGTCAGAACAACGCTAATATCATTCAATTTCATATGGTAACCAGCATTTTCTCCTTTTCCCACAATGTTTCCTACCCTTCCATTGACAAATTTCATCATTTGAGCCTCATTTAATTTGTCGTCTGCAAGTGCTGTCAATTTGTTGCAATCTAAAATTATATCGATTGGTAAAGAGATAATATTCCTCTGTATCCAGTGGTACTTAAAATCAGGCCTGGGTGGGTTTGGTATAGGCCAGTATAATTGTGTAACTATATAGTGGACAGTGTAGACTCAAGATCAGATGTCAACTTTTGTGCCATCTGATCTTGATGCCTAAGATGCAGAATACTTTATGTATTATTGCTGTTGTTTCAGCCCTTTCCACTTGAATATAATGCTGTGTTAAGAATTTTGCTTTGCACTAATAATGGCTTCTGTGGTTGTCAAGTCATTAACCCTTTGCCAAAGAATCCCATGTTTTAACCACCCTAAGAAAAGTGACTTTTGAAACATTGCGGGAAATGGAGACAGGGCTGGTAACCAGCATTTTCTCTGTTTCCCATGATATTTTCTACCCTTTCAAAGAGAAGTCCATTTGTTTGAACCATACCTTATTCATTGTCTACAAATACTTTCAATTTGGACATGTTTAAATTTTTTAAATTTTCATATGGTCAAGAGTAAAATAAAAAAAAAGTATCATGCTCTTTGAAAAGGGGGTTTAATGCATCTGTTAAAAAGTATTGACCCAATTTAGCTTGCTCAATCTATGTAGGTTGACTGTAGTCAAATTTTTTTGCTGTTGGTCAATTTTCTGCTTGTCAAAGGACCAGGCTACCCCATGATTCAGTTGGTTGTTAGACGAAATGGATTTTATGGATCCATAATTTTGTCACGAGTTGCTTGGTACACTGCATCATGGAGATGCATTAAACCCCCTTTTGCCAGAGCATAGCCCACAAACCCTTTACTACACAATTCCAACTTTTAACGACCCAGAGGAAAGAGCCTTTTGAAAACATTGTGGGAAAAGGAGAAAATGCTGGTAACCAGCATTTTCTCCTTTTCCCACAATGTTTTCTTCCCTATCAAAGACAAATTTCATCATTTGAGCCACATTAAAATTGTCGTCTGCAAATGCTTTCAATTAGGAGAAGTCTACATTTTTGTCATGTGGTAAAGAGTTTAATGTATTTATTCCGTTTCAGCTGTGAACTCTGAAGTAACCATATCCACTGCTACATCAGTAACTAACACTGTAACAGTGGCAACTACTTCTGTAACCACCACATTGTCAGACAATATCCATTCCCCGCAATCAACTGTTACTGTCTCTGTAACTGGCAGCAGTTTTAGCAAAACTAGCTCTGCAAAGGGACAATCAGGAAATGAGAAGAGCAGTAGAGAAACACACAGAGATAAGGAGAAAAGTTCACATCATAAGAAGGATGAACATAGATCATCATCTTCAAAACACAAAAGCAGTCACCATAAAAGTGATAGAGATAAAAAACATGATGACAAATCAAAGAAAAAATATGATAAGTCAGATGAATCCAAGAAGGACAGAAAGTCAAGTAGAAAGGACAAACATGATTCAGGAAAAAGAGATGAAAATCATATGAGAGATCGGGCTTCGATTGACAAAGGTCATCACCATAAAAATGATAAAAAAGAAAAAGATAAGAATGACCCAAAAGAAAAATCGATAGACAAACATCTCTCTAGGACGCATGGTGCAAATGTGAAAAATAGAGAACACTCTGCAAGTTCTTCCAAATTTATTACTTCTAAACCATCAGAGGATAAACTAAATAGCAAGGTACAGGAAAAATCTACAATAAACAAAACTGTTACTGATATTGTGAAAAGTAGTGAGTGTGTGAATAATAAAAATAACAGCACAAAACAAACTCCTGTAAATTCTGGTGAAAAAAATCCACATCATAAATCAGACTCAAGGAGTTCCTTGCCCTCAGGAAATGCTCTGAACAATAAGTTACATACAAATCCAGCAAATAAACAGCCACCGAAGGACTTAAACAGGAAATGGACAACAGCAGATAATGCCGAATCATCAGTCTTAACTCCAGCTGGTGTCGGTACATCTACAAGTCGACCTTTCGATAAACCTAATTACAAAATCCCAACAAAAATGCATAAAAGTACTATGTCGGGAAATGTAGAAAAAAGGAAAGTGACTTGGTCTGATACCAATGTTTCCAACCAGGGACCTTCTCAAAATAATCCAGGAACATCTCAAAATAACCGTAACAGATTAGATGTGCCTTCATCACTGGCTGCTGAGTCTCTTATGAAGAAGATTCCACTTGGGCCTTCAGCTGCGACACCCTCCTTGCCCCACCAGGTACTTGGTTTGTTTGCTATTGAACACATTATCTTCTGCAGATAAAGCCATGAGCCATTTTCTGACAAAAGGGGGCTTAATGCATCTCTGTGATGCATGATACCAAGCAAGTCATCACATGATCATGAATCCATAAAGTCAATTTGTCTAACAACCAACTGAATCATGAGGTAGACTGGTCCTTTGACATACAGAAGATTGACCAATAGCAAAAGTTTTGGCACAGGTCAGCCTGCACGGATACTTTTTGCAGATGCACTAAGATGCACAAAGCTCCCTTTTCCCAGAGCATGGCTCATATTGTTTCAATAGTAGATTGCTTCTAACCAGTAAAGAAACGATTGATTGATTGATTACAAGGTGCCGTTTTCAACATTAGTTCATTTATATCATGGTGGCCAGTGCATCTATCCATGCTTTCCTAGACTTATTTTTTACTGGTACTTCACACAGTGTTCTTCCAAAGCCACTGGCTGCTTTCCCATACAACCATTGTTGAAACAATGATCAGAGGTGAGAGAAGAATAAATCCTGTCGCAATGGCTATCATCAGTTCTTGGAAAGAAATTCATAGAGCTTAGGATTTGAACCAGCATCCCCCTGTTCTCCTGTGCATTACACTATTGGCTGTGCTACAGGCCAGGGTCACAAGAAATAAATGGGAGATTTTCAGTCATTGGATGATTTGATTGTCATTACTGTAAGGTTTCTTTTTAGCCAAAATTATGTTATCAGTTTCTGTACAGTGTAGATTCAAAACCAGACTGCAGGCTCTGTGGAGTTTGATCTTGATCTACAATTCCTATAAAATAACCCTAAGACCATTTTGTAACCTCTCACAATCCAAGCTATTAACTCTTTCCCAAACGACAAATTTTGGACTGGTCCAAATTGAAAGAGTTTGCAGACGACAATTTTAAATTTGATGAAAATGGCAGAAAGGTCTCAAAAAGGGTAAAAAACACTGTGGGAAAAGGAGAAATTGCTTGTTACGAGCAATTTCTCCTTTTCCCACAGTGTTTTCAAAAGACTTGTACTGCAGACACGTGAAAACCAGGGCTTGTTTGGGAAAGGGTTAAAAGCTCCGAAAAAGAAGACTTAAGAAAACATTGTTGGAAAAGGAGATCACAATTTCTTCTTTTCCCACAATGTTAAACTTTTCTACATTATCTAAGCTACATTTAATTAGTTACCTGCAAATGCTTTGAATCTCGAAGAGTCTAAGATTTTGTTGTGTGGTAAAAGGTTAAGTTTTAATTTGTGTCTGCTTGGAATGATCATACCGCAGACAATTTTGAAAACGTCTTTTCTAAGTAATTGAGATTTTCTACATTTATATTTGTTAACTCTTTACCATATGACTGAAGTTTGGGCTCAACCCAAGTGAAAGCACTTGCAGATGAGATAATAAATGCAGATAAAATGATGATTTCTGTCCCTGATAAAGTAGAAATCATTGTGGGAAAAGGAGAAAATGCTAGTTACCAGCATTTTCTCCTTTTTCCCCAAATGTTTTCAAAAGCCTTCTTTCTGGTTAAAACAGGGGATTGTGTGGTGAAGGTTTAAAACCTTGGGGTTGTACGATTGTGGTAAAAGGAGGAATCACTTATGGTAAGCAATTCTCCTATATCACAAAGTTTTGGACATGGTCCTATTGTTGCTCTATAAAGTAGTCTGTAACAGGTAATTTGGTAATTGAAAGAAGTACGAAAGGTAAGTCATTTGATGAATTGTTCAAACCCTTTACCACACAACCCCGACTTTTAACGACCCTGAGGAAGAAGCCTTTTGAAAACATTGTGGGAAAAGGAGAAAATGCTGGTAACCAGCATTTTCTCCTTTTTCCACAATGTTTTTAAAAGGCTTCTTTCTCAGGGTCGTTAAAAGTCGGGATTGTGTGGTAAAGAGTTAATAGATTATAAGAACTTGATGCGTATTTCTTTCTAAATTTCAGACTGACCCACTTCCAACTGATTTATTGAAGATAAAAAATCCTGTGACTTGGGAAAACGTTCTTGCTAAGATACTGAAATGGAACTCTACTTGGTTTGCAGAAAGAGGTATCTTTACAGATATTATATGTCTTTAGATATTATATTTTATTTCATGCTTTTTGGTAGTTTGTCAAGAAATAATGGTTGATTATGGTCTGATATTTCATGGTTTCGACCAGTGAAAATTCTGATTTTAAATTTTCTAACTCTTCAATTGAAGGTGGAACATAATATTGTAATGTGTTGTTATGTGAGGGGGGTATGCCAGGGGGAACTACCGAAAACAGTTGTACTGGATTTTGATTAAAGTTCCAACAAAATAGGGGTTAGAAGCATGAAATAACGCGTGAAAATATTACCAATGATGTTCACTCGATGAAATAAATTTCGATCTTTCACTGAAAAAAAAAAAACCAAATACATGTATCCTCTATATCATAACCAAGCGACAAATTAGACTTCACCCAAATTGAAAGCTCTAGCAGACGACAAAATGGAAAGTGATGCTATTGAACAGAAGCTCTTTGACAGGATGGAAGACATTTCAGGAAAAGGAGAAAATGCTGATTACCAGCATTTTCTCCTTTTCCCACTATGTTTTCAAAAGCCTTCTCCTTCAGGTTTGTTAAAACTTGGGAATGTGTGGTAAAGGGTTAACCTTTCACCACAACAGTCACATAGGGTTTGTTTTGATACACTAGTGGAAAACTCAGAATTTCAACAAAATGCTATGGTCATGAAATTTTAAGTGATGAGGATTGGTAAACAAGGTGTTAGTATAGAATGTGAATTTTTATGACACCCTCGTGGTATCATTAACCCTTTACCACACATCCTGAGTTTTATCGAATCTGAAAAGAAGGCTTTTGAAAACACTGTGGGAAAAGGAGAAAATGCTGATAACCAGATCTATAATATTAATTTTATGATGGACTATCGGCTATATATTTGTAAATATAGCTTAGTCTTCTTGTTTTTCAAAATATTGCTTTTCTGTGCATTACCCCTATAGAATGAACACACCTAACTAATTCTAGATCGTCAGGTTTGAATTGAAACGTTACAGTGATGGATTTATGGTAAAATTTTATGTAGACCTTCTTCTCTAACTTTTCTTTTCGTTGAAATTTGACACGATTCAACAAAGTTTGGCAAAGTGTCCCTTCTACAAAACATCACTTAACTCTTTACCACACAAGCCCGACTTTTAACGACCCTGAGGAAAAATGCTTTTGAAAACATTGTGGGAAAAGGAGAAAATGCTGGTAATCAGCATTTTCTCCTTTTCCCACAATGTTTTCTACCCTTCCATAAACAAATTTCAGTTTTTCAGTGACATTTATTATGTCGTCTGCAAATGCTTTCAGTTTGGAATAGTGTAAAATTTTGTCGTTTGGTAAAGGGTTAAGCAAAAGATGGGTCTTCAAAGAAAATGTCTTTAGACAGAACGGTTTTTGACAATATGTCACGGATCCTGCAAAACATGGGATTATCTACTAAAGAGATGGATAACTGTCTTTTTTCTTCAAATATAGATAAGATGGAAATGTCAGGCTTGAAGAAATGTCCACCTCCCAATGTTATAAACGAGATTGGTAAACGGGACACAAATGAAATGCTTCCCTTGGTGGAGAGGTATACCAGTCTTGAGGAATATGTTAACGAATTTATGCTGCCACTTTTGATGCATGAAACATGGCAAAGTGTAAGGACTTGTTTGCTTCATTGTCTCTTTCTTGACTTTTATCAGGTGCTGTTTTGGGAAATTTGTACTGTAGTTTTTGTTCCTAGATCTACAAAGGGGTCCTGCGTGGCTCAGTGGTAAAGTGCAGAACTAATAACCTGGAGGCCCGGATTCGAGCCACACTGGATCCACTGGGTCTTTTGTGGGAGTGTCCTTGGGCAAGACACTTCAGAGCCCTAGCCTAGTTCTGGTGGGATCCAAGAAATACATGAATATGTGAGCTGTCCCCTCGACATGACTGAAATAATGTTGAAAGCTACATGAAACACCTTTCAATCAATTAGATCTACAATGCTCAAATATTAGGCAAAATAATTTTGCCAAATACGCCATACTGTTAATAACTTTTACTTTTCCAACTGACTGAGAGTGATTGTTCATTTTGTTACACCATTACAACACAATCCTGACTTTTAATGACTCTGAGAAAGAAAGCTTTTGAAAACATTGTGGGAAAAGGAAATATTGCTAGTAAACAGCATTTTTTCCTTTTCCTGCAATGTTTTGTTACCCTTTGAAAAAATAAATTTCAAATTTTGAGTAATATTTATTTTTTAGGCTGTAAATGCTTTCAACATGGACTAGTCTCAAATTTTGTCATGTGGTATAGAGTTAACTCTACCAGACGACAAAATTCTAGATTAGTCAGAATTTAAAGCATTTGCAGACGACAAATTAAATATGGCAAAAATGATGGTATTTGTGGTGTCTGAAAGAGAAGAAAACAATGTGGAAAAAGGAGAAAGCACTGGTTACCAGCTTTTTCTCCTTTTCCAAAAGGCTTTTTGCCAAGGGTCGTTAAAACACGGGATTGTGTGGTAAAGGGTTAAGTATAAGGATTGACTGCACCACATGTTTTAACTCTTTACCTAGCGACAAAATTATAGATCTGTCCACATTGAAGGCATTTGCAGATGACAAAATTAGTGACTCGAAAATTGAAATTTGGTCTGGGAAGGGTAGAAAACATTGTGGGAAAAGGAGAAAATGCTGGTTACCAGCATTTTCTCCTTTTCCCATAATGTTTTCTAAAGGCCTCTTTCTCAGGGTCATTAAAAGTCATGATTGTGTGGTAAAGGGTTAAAGACCTGCAGGAAAAAGCTTTTTAACTCTTTACCAAACTGCAAAGTTTTAAACTTGTCAACATGAAAAACATTTGCAGGGCGATAGACTAGATCTGATTCAAAAATTGAAATTTGATTGTGGAAGGGTAGAAAACATGAGAAATTGGTTACCATCACTTTCTCATTTTGCCAAAATGTTTTTGAAAGCTGTCTTTCTTAGGGTAGTTGGAAAGTGAGTATGGCGTGGTAAAGCATTAAAAGCGTTATGGGAAAAGGAGAAAATAGCTGGAAAATAGCATTTTCTTCTTTTCTCAGAATGTTTTCTTCCGTATCAAACATATTCCATCAATTTAGGCACATTAATTGTTTCATCTGATGGTGCTTTCAATTAAGATTGGTCTAAAACTTTGACTTGGTAATCTAATAATGTTTATTTCCATATTTTACAAGCTTGATTTCAAAGATGCAGGCAGAGAACTTGCTTCAGGAGATAATAAGTTATGTTTTATGTTGTAGTTATACAGTGATTGGAGAGAAAAGAAAACCAGAGGTCGACTTCATAACCTTAAACTGTTTCTAAACAAGCAGGGGTCCTGTGGAAAAAATCTAGATGAATACACATTTATTGGTATATTTTTCTCTTAACTCTTTACCAAATGACAAAATTTTGGACCCAAGCAAATTGAAAAGCATTTGCAGACAACAAAATAAATGTAGTTTAAATGACGATTTCTGTCTTTGATAGGGTAAAAAAATATTGGGGGAAAAGGAGAAAATGCTGGTTACCAGCATTTTCTCCTTTTCCCACATTGTTTTCAAAAGGCTTCCTCCTCAGGGTTGTTAAAACTCAGGATTGTGTGGGAAAGGGTTAAAAATGTTTTGTAGTGATAACATCTGACATATGTTGGTATTTGATATAAAATTTTATTAGATAAGTCTAGGAAAAATGTAAAGGCTCACTTAATAACATTTTTTCTTGATGGGGTTAAGAAAATTTTATCTCAAAAGCCAGGGAATGACAGATTCTTTTCATCTTATAAAACTATGTCACAAATATATAGATCAGAAGATGTAAAACCATTGACAGATGCATGCGTGATAATATCCATTAACTCTTTACCTAATGACAATATTGTAGAATTGACCAAATTGAAAGCATCTGCAGACAACAAAATAAATGAGACTAAAAAATTGTATTTTGTGGTGGGAAGGGTAGAAAACATTGTGGGAAAAGGAGAAAATGCTGGTTACCAGCATTTTCTCCTTTTCCTACAATGTTTTCAAAAGGCTTCTTTCTCAGGGTTGTTAAAAGTTGGGATTGTGTGGTAAAGGGTTAAAAACCCATTCACTTCTATGAAATACTTGCAAGATGATGTCAAAAATGATGTCACACAAATGTGAGATAAGACGTGTATGAGATAAGAAAGTTCATAACAGGTATATTACTTTGAATACTAGGGAAGTTAGAAAATTCTATAAGACAAGCCTAGAAAAATGCAATCAAGTGACCCTATGGTGAGCTTAATAATGCATTTTCTTGTGGAGGTTAACTCTTTACCAAACGAAAAAATTTTAGACTACTCCAAATTGAAAGCAGTCGCAGACGACAAAATAAATGTGACTGAAAAATTGAAATTTGTTTGAAGGTAGGGTAGAAAACATTGTGGGAAAAGGAGAAAATGGTTACCAGCATTTTCTCCTTTTCCCACAATGTTTTCAAAAGGTTTCTTTCTCAGGGTTGTTTAAAGTCAGGATTGTGTGGTAAAGAGTTAACTCATTACCATACAACAAAATATTAAGACTTGTCCATATTGAAAGCATTTACAGAAGACAAATGTGGCTCAAATGACAGGATTTGTCCCAAGAAAGATAAAAAAAAAAAACCATTGTGGGAAATGGAGAAGATGCTGGTAATGAGCATGTCTTTGAAGACATTATAATTAACTCTTTACCAAACAACAAAATTTTAGACTGGCCTAAATTGATTGCATTTACAGATGACAATTGAAATACAGCACAAATTTTGAAATTTGTCTTTGAAAAGGTATAAAACATTGTGGAAAAAGGAGAAAATGCTGGTTATCAGCATTTTCCCTTTTTCCCATAATGTTTTCAAAAGTCTTTTTTCTAGAAATCAGGATTGTATGGTAATGGGTAACATGAATGAATGTTTGAATAAAATACATAAGAAAACATTATGCAATATGAGGAATTGCTGCAGTGTTTCCATGTTTGGTGTGCTGCTAGATGAAAGAAGGTGTCTGTATGTGGAATTGGTTTAGGATGCTTAGACTAAAAAAATAGACATACAGGATCTGAGATAAAATTTCATTTAACAAGTCTAAAAATGTTTGTAAGCGAGCCTCTGGCAAGCTTGATATCATTTTTGTGGACAATTTTAATAAAATCTTATCTCAAAAGCCAACGAATGTCATCTTCTTTTTTATCACATTTATAGACTGCAATATTTATTTAGGTCAGAATATTCAAAACCATCTGAGCACACATGGTAATTTCCATGAATAAAACCATATTCAGAGAAAAGTATGAAAATGACATCATATATGACATTACACAATGTTTATCTCAAATGTGTGTAAGCTAAGAAAATTTGTAATGTATATATTATACTAAAAACAAGGGAGATTCTGTGATAATGATTGTTCCACATATAGACACAAAAAGGTTCAAATTCTTCAGATTCAATATAATTCTATATCTAAAATCCAAGACTTAAAATCTGATTGGCTTGGACAGAATATCTCAGCCAATCAAAAGGATTGTGTTAGAATTTAGAATTACTGCTAGATGAGTATTTGGAAAAATGGTTTTGAACATGTCTTAAGGTTTAATGTCACAAGAAGAGAGAAAGTGTTGGAGCAACCTTGGTAAAGGAGACTTGATCACACTGAAGCTTTACGAGAGGTTGACAGGTCCACAGATGTCGAACGAGAATATTCCAAAAGAAATCCTGGGTGTTGTGGATAGCGTGTCATACAAAGATTCTCCTATAGCGGTTGAGAGAAGGTGTCATCAAATAGCTGAGTTTGGTAAGATTGTTAATATGAGCCATGCTCTGGTAAAAGGGGACTTAATGCATATCCTTGATGCATGATACCAAGCCAGTCATCACAGGATTACGGATCCATAAAGTCCATTTTGTCTAACAACTGACTGAATCAATAGGTAAACTAGTCCTTTGACATGCAGGAAATTGACGAGTAGCAAAAAGTTTTAGCCCAGGTCAGCCTGCACGGACTGCATAGGCTGACCTGGGTCGATACTTTTTGCAGACGCATTAAGCCCCCTTCCACAGAGTATGGCTCATATTTTTTTTTAACTCTTTCCGACTTGATGAAATTGTGGACTCATCCGAATTGAATGCAGTTGCAGACAACAAATTAAAGGTTGCTCAAATGACAAAATATGTCCTTGATAGGGTAGAAAACATTGTGGGGAAAGGAAGAAAATGATGTTTACCATCATTTTCTCCTTTTCCATTAATGTTTTCAAAAGCCATTGTCCTCACAGTTGAAAAAACTCGAGATTGTTTGGTAAGGGGTTCACTGAAATTCTTCAGCCCATAATGGCTGTATAAATGAAATGCATGTTTTTGGTCAATAGAGATACCTTAAATATTAACTCTTTACCAAATGACGAAATGTTGGACTAGTCCAAATTGAAAGCACATGCACACGATGAATTAAAGTTGGCTCAAGTCATGGAATTTGACTGTAATAAGGTAGAAAACATTGCTGGAAATGGAGAAAGTGCTGCTGAACAAAAGCCTTCTTCCTCAGGATCATTGAAACTCAGGACTGTGTGGTTAATAATCAAATGCAATTTGATGTCTGTTTAGACCTTTCACATCAGTGTAGATCTGTGATCAGATTATGTATTTTTGCAGTCTGATCTGGATCTGCACTTTCAGCAAAAACAAGATAAATTTGTAATCATCGTTTTTAAAGGAAAAGTTAATCTTGCAAGGTCATGAACTTTATTAGGTGTTGAAAAATTGTTTGAAACCACATGAATTCAGAGGAAACAGTTGTAACAGTTATTGTTAATAGAGTATAAAACTTTTACAAAAAAATCTTGTGGTTCGACATACCTGAGAAAGAAGGCTTAGGAAAACATTTTTGAAAAAGGAGAATTGCTGATAACCCTTTCCCAAACAAGCCCTGGTTTTCACATGTCTGCAGTACAAGTCTTTTGAAAACACTGTGGGAAAAGGAGAAATTGCTCATAACGAGCAATTTCTCCTTTTCCCACAGTGTTTTCCACCCTTTAGGAGAACTTTTTGTCATTTTCATCAAATTTAGAATTGTCGTCTGCAAACCCTTTCAATTTGGACGAGTCTAAAACTCATTGTTTGGGAAAGGGTTAACCAAGCATTGACTGTTGCCAGTAGCATAAACAAGAGTTTGAAGATGATTTTTTTTTTTTTATATATTATTATGTAGCTGAACTGAGAAGGCCAGATTCTACACAGGTAGTGCTGACAGTTAGAGTAAGAAAAAGGAATTTCAACCCGTCAAACAGCCCACTGCCAGAAATCCAGGTATTTTAACCTTTTGCCAAACAAAAGAATTTTGGACTTGTCCAAATCAGAGGCATTTGCAGACTACATAATAAAATGTAGTTCAAATGGTTGGATTTGTCTTTCAAAGGATAGGAAACATTGTGGAAAAAGGAGAAAATGCTGATAACCAGCATTTTCTCTCTTTCCCACAACATTCTCAAAGTCTGTCTTCCTTCAGGTTCTTAACTCTTTACCACACAATCGCGAGCTTTAATGACCCTGAGAAAGAAGCCTTTTGAAAACATTGTGGGAAAAGAAGAAAATGCTGGTAACCGCATTTTCTTCTTTTCCCACGTTTGCTACCCTTTGAAAGACAAGTTTTATGTTTTAAGTGACATTTAATATGTCGTCTGCAATTGCTTTCAATTTTGACTAGCCTAAAATTTGTCATGTGGTAAAGAATTAGTAGTTGGGATTGTATATGAGTGGAACTCAGAATTGTACATATATAAATATGATTTACTTTTTGCCTCAAGAGTCACAGAAGTTAAATAAATCAAAGAGATTTCATTCTGGCTATATTACATCAAACCAAAGTATATGGTACCTGGAACCTTTCTAAGAGACCACCTGTCTTTAGCAACGTCTTGCTTTGACATAGTCATTTTGATTCTACCACCCTTCCTAATGTATGAAGCAATTTTGATTTAACCTATATTGAATGACCACCTGCAGTAAGATACCAATTTTCTACATACCTTTGGTGGTCTCTGAATACAGGTTTGACTGTTAGCTTAGTTTTTAGCTCAGCTGTTTTCGAGGAAAACATCATGGTATTTGCCATAAGGTTGTCGTCTGCATCTTCTTCTCTGCATTGTCTCTGTCGTAGTCTTGGTGCAAAAACTTTGACATTTTATAATATCTCTCATTACTGAAGATATTTACTTCAAACTTGGTCTAGTTGTTTACTATCAAACCATACAGCTGGGTCAGATAACCATCAAAATATTTTTTTTTCGTAGAATTTTCTCTGAAAATCAGTCTGTTTCTAAAAGCAACTGCAGCCAAGTGTCGGCACTCACATGCAGTGCTCTAGTTTAAATCTATGTTTGTTAACCCTTTACCACATAATCCCGTTTTTTAACGACCCTGACAAAGACAGCTTTTGAAAACAGCATTGGAAAAGGAGAAAATGCTGGTAACTAGCATTTCCTCCATTTCCCATAATGTTTTCTTTATCAAAGACAAGTGCTATCATTTAAGCAACCTTGCATTTCCACTTTCAAATTGGAAAAGTCTAAAATTTTGTTATCTAGTAAAGGGTTAAAGCAGTGTTAGGTGCCAATTGAGATCTGATTATTCAGTCTATTCTAAGTATTCTTGGGTTATAGCTGGGGTCTGTCAGTAAAATACTGCCAAAACATCTGTAATTAGGATCTGTTTTGATGCTTTGGAAGTCCATTTACATGTTGTGCCAGGGACTACTTAAGCTACTTTCAACATGCTGTGGATCACGATAACACTGCACAGAATCGATCTGAGTTTAAATTTCCATGTTCGAGATTTTTATGAGATATACTGGGTCTGTATTCTCCAACCATTTTTAAGAACATTCTTTGTCTTGTTCTCCAGAATCTTCTACATCTGAAAGTAACACAACTCCTGATTGGCTAAACCATTTGGTTTAGCCAATCAGGAGTTGTGTTACTTTCAACTGTAGAACATCTTGGAGAATAAGACTTAGAATATTCTTAAGAATGGTTGGTGAATATGGACCCTCTGATTAACCCTTTCCCACAAAATCCAGACTTTTAAGGACCTTGAAGGAAGAGAGCTTTTATGTATAACTATTTACTAGACAACAAACTTTAAGACTTGTCCAAATTTTAGGGCATTTGAAGACAACAAATTAAATGTGGCTATAATGCTTGGACTAGTCTATGGAAGAGTAGAAACACTGGTTACTAGTATTTTCTCCTTTCCTAACAATGTTTTCAAATACCTTCAAAAGTCTTCATTCCCAGGCTTGTTTAAAACTCAGGATTGTGTAGTAAAGGGTTATTGTCATTTTGCCTGGCTCTTCAAGGACTAAGAGAATTATTTTTCATTTTCAGCCTGTAAGCTCTGTTCTTACAACTGAGCGTCAGATAAATGCGCTGTCGTACTTTGGAAATAGTCCACTATGCCGTGATTTACTCTATCCTACGACCAACTCCACTTACTGTGACCGGGCTGTAGCTTCATCATCCCATGACAGGGTAAGATACTGTTGAGTCTTTCTAATATTGGTTTGTCAAACAAGTTATTTTGTTATGTATTTAGAGGATATTTGGTTTTTTTTCAGTGAAAGATTGAAATGTATTTCATCGAGTGAATTTCATTGATAATATTTTCACTGGCATAGGCACGAGTGAAAATATTACAGATGATTTTCATGAGATGAAATGAATTTCAATCTTTCATCGAAAAAATCGAATATTCTGTTTCATGCTTCTAACCCTTTTTTGCTAGGACTTTCATCAAAATCCAGTTAAGTTGTTTTGGTAATTCTGTATGGCGTACCTCCCCTCACATGACAACACATTACAAAATGTAGGGTAAATGGGCGTAAATTACGTCATATCTCCCCCTTGTTGAATGGTACGCTCTTTTTACCTAGGTAACTAGTGCCAGGAAACTACTGTTTCTACCTTAATTTAAGAGTTACAAAATATGAAATCAGTATTTTTCATTGGTCGTAATCATGAAATATCAAACCATAATCTACCATTATTTCTCGATAAACTACCAAAAGGCGTGAAATACACAAGTATTACTCAGGGGAAGTGGGTGATGTGCCTTTGGAGTATCGTTGAAAAGTTGTTAAGCGGTTGTCTGATGAATACCTGGAAATTTTGGGACAAATGTACAAGGACTGATAAAATTTTTCAATTGTGTCCAACTGTTGACTGAATCATGAGGTAGAATAGTCCTTGGTCATGTAGAAAATAGATCATTATCAAAAAGTTTCGACCCAGGTCATACTACTAAGACCGCACAGCATGATTAAACCTCTTTTCACAGAGCATGCCTTAATCAATGTGTCTGGTTCGCCCTTTTACAGAATATATAGAAAACATTTTTGCTACATATTCCAGTAATATTTCGCACAACACTGAGATGACACCATTTTCAAATTTTGAGGTTATTTCCGTAATGAAGGTATGTTTTTGAAAAACATAGGGGATAATGGCCGCTGAACAATGATCTATGAAATTTTGTTCCAAAGATGAATTTTCAAACTAAAAAACATACAATATAATATGATAAATGCGTGTGTAGGGATGCTGTTCCGAAGAAGACAGCCATTTACAAGTTGTTCAAACAGTTTAAAGGACAAGAAAACCTTTGTGGTGATGAGCATGGCAGCTGTCTGGCAATGATAATGTCATATGATGTTACAGTTACCAAGGAGCTACTGTACAATTATAAACAGATCAAAAAAGAAATGGGCCATGCTCTGTGAAAAGGGGGCTTAATGCATTTGCAAAAAGTCTCTACCCAGAATATGATTGAAAACGTTGTAGGAAAAGGAGAAAATGCTGGTTACCAGCATTTTCTCCTTTTCCCACAATGTTTTCAAGAGCCTTCTCTTTCAGGGCATTTAAAAGTCGTGATTGTGTGGTATAGGGTTAATATAATTTTATTTTCTAATAATTTCAGAAAAAGCTCAATGAGAGTCAGTCTATGGCAGTTAACTCGGCAGTGAGGATTGTGAGCCATGTATCCAAGCCAACACCCAGAATTTGTTTGTTACAGGGACCACCAGGCACTGGGAAATCCTACACAATTATAAATATTGTCTACAGAATTGTGAAGGTACTACTGATTGATACTTAGCCCTTAGGCTTCTAAGCATGACACAAAGACCTTCCACAGACAATGTAGATCAAGAACAGACTGAACAGAATGTGCAGTCTGATCTTGGATCTACACTGTCTGATAAGGAGATGTCTTTCCCCCCACCCACAAAGTAGCTTTGAAATAGCAAAATTTTTGTTTTTACTATTAGCTTGAAAACTTCATTTCACTTATTTAGCAGGATAAGGGTTAACTTTTTACCACACCACTACAATGTAGACTTGTCCAGATCGAAAGCATTTGCAGATGATAATTGAAGTATGGCCTTAATGATGGAACTTATCTTTGGTAGGGTAGAAAACATTGTGGGAAAGTGAGAAAATGCTGGTTTCCCACAATGTTTTCCAAAGACTTCTGTCTCAGGATCATAAAAACAGCAAATTGTGTGGTAAAGATTTAATACAAACCAACTTAACTCTTTACCAAATGATGTTGTACACAACTCTGAGGAAGAAGATTTTTATACGCCCGTCGAAGACGGGCCGTATTATGGGATCACCCATGGCGTACGGGCGGGCGGGCGTCTGGGCGGGTGGGCAGCGTCCAGTTCTTGTCCGGAGCATAACTTTGTCATCGTCCGTCCGATTGACTTGAAACTTGGTATTTGTGTTTGTTGCAATAATACCGAGTGCAGTGCGAAAGAACCATAACTCTACCTCATGCTGTCTTTGAGTTATTTCCCTTTGATTGTCATTTTTACAGCATTTTCTGCTTGTCCAGAGCATAACTTTGTCATCTTCAGTCCGATTGACTTGAAACTTGGCATTTGTGTTTGTTGCAATAATACTGAGTGCAGTGCGAAAGAACCATAACTCTACCTCATGCTGTCTTTAAGTTATTTCCCTTTGATTGTCATTTTTACAGCATGTTCTGCTTGTCCGGAGCATAATTTTGTCATCTTCAGTCCGATTGACTTGAAACTTGGTATTTGTGTTTGTTGCAATAATACCGAATGCAGTGCGAAAGAACCATAACTCTACCTCATGCTGTCTTTGAGTTATTTCCCTTTGATTGTCATTTTTACAGCATTTTCTGCTTGTCTGGAGCATAACTTTGTCATCTTCGGTCCGATTGACTTGAAACTTGGCATTTGTGTTTGTTGCAATAATACTGAGTGCAGTGCGAAAGAACCATAACTCTACCTCATGCTGTCTTTGAGTTATTTCCCTTTGTCATTTTTACAGCATTTTCTGCTTGTCCGGAGCGTAACTTTGTCATCTTCGGTCAGATTGACTTGAAACTTGGCATTTGTGTTTGTTGCAATAATACCGAGTGCAGTGCGGAAGAACCATAATTCTACCTCATGCTGTCTTTGAGTTATTTCCCTTTGATTGTCATTTTTACAGCATTTTCTGCTTGTCCAGAGCATAATTTTGTCATCTCTAGTCGGAACATCTTCAAATTTGGTATGCATGATTGTTGAAAAATTACGGAGTGCAGTGCACAAGAACCCTAACTCTTCCTAGCACAAATTTTTAGTTTTTCCCCCTTTGATCTTCATTTTTTACAGCATTTCTTGCTTGTCCGGAGCAGAACTTTGTCATCTCTAGTCTGAACATCTTCGAATTTTGTATGCATGATTGTTGAAAAATTACGGAGTGCAGTGCACAAGAACCATAACTCTTCCTAGCATGAATTTTGAGTTATTCCCCCCTTTGATCTTCGTACCGCATAACTTAAACATCTTATTTGTAGTTTTTTAATTATTTCACTATTTTCTTAGTAAACAGTTCTGGGTAAGAATGATTCCAGGCACGTTTTGTAGCAGTGCAAGTTTTCAGTGGATGTCAAACTTTATACAAGTAGGTATCTGAGTGTTTTTACAACCTACACACAGTACTATTGTGACGTTGGATGTAGCTTGCTTTGCACAAATATTATATGGGTGCAGCAGAGATGACAGTTTATATTTATGTAAATGGAAGTTAATATGTAGATAAATGGAAACAATTTAAAATATTTACATGATATTATACAGTTATGGACATCACTTCCTTTGGATATGATGATATATTCACCAAATAGTGTAATATTTGTCAAGGCGCTAGCCACAACTATTTTATTATATCAAACACATTTACATTCGGTGATTTGTTGTATGATTCGCACTGCCTTGTCAAATATCATTCCAAAATTTTCAAAGGGGAAATAACTCAAAATTCGTGCTAGGAAGAGTTATGGTTCTTGTGCACTGCACTCCCTAATTTTTCAACAATCATGCATTCCAAATTTGAAGATGTTCAGACTGGAGATGACAAAGTTATACTCTGGCCAGAGACATTCATGCCTATTTCAATCACTTACATGATTTCTGCTGCACTACTATTTTCCTCTACCTGCCCTTTTACGATTATTATCCCCCTCAACAACTGGTGGTGGGACGGGCGTATCTTGCGACAATTTGCCGCTCTTGTTAGAAATGTGGTGGGAAAAGGAGAAATAGCTATTGAGCAACATTTTTATCTTGACTGTTTTCCAAGAAAACATAGAGGTATTTTCATAACCCTGTGGCTGTCTCTGTCGGCATTGTCATCAGCATATGCAAATTTTTAGCTCACCTGAGCACAAAGTGCTCATGGTGAGCTATTGTGATCGTGCTGTGTCCGTCGTCCGTTGTGCGGTGTGCGTCGTCCGTCGTCAACTTTTTACCTTGTGTACGCTCTAGAGGCCACATTTTCAGTCCAATCCTCATGAAACTTGGTCAGAATTTTTGTCTCGATAAAATCTCGGACGAGTTCGAAATTGGGTCATGTGGGGTCAAAAACTAGGTTACTAGGTCAAATCTTAGAAAAACCTTGTGTACGCTCTAGAGGCAACATTTTCAGTCTGATCCTCATGAAACTTGATCAGAATGTTTGTCTTGATGAAATCTTGGACGAGTTCGAAATTGGGTCATGTGGGGTCAAAAACTAGGTCACTAGGTCAAATCTTAGAAAAACCTTGTGTACGCTCTAGAGGCCACATTTTCAGTCCGATCCTCATGAAACTTGGTCAGAATGTTTGTCTTGATAAAATCTCGGACGAGTTTGAAATTGGGTCATGTGGGGTCAGAAACTAGGTAACTAGGTCAAATCTTAGAAAAACCTTGTGTATGCTGTAGAGGCCACATTTTCAGTCAGATACTTGTGAAATTTGGTCCGCATGTTTGTCTTGATAAAATCTCGGACGAGTTCGAAATTGGGTCATGTGGGGTCAAAAACTAGGTCACTAGGTCAAATCTTCGAAAAACCTTGTGTGTGCTCTAGAGGCCACATTTTCAGTCCGATCCTCATGAAACTTGGTCAGAATGTTTGTCTTGATAAAATCTCGGATGAGTTCGAAATTGGGTCAGTGGGGTCAAAAACTAGGTCACTAGGTCAAATCTTAGAAAAACCTTATGTACGCTCTAGAGGCCACATTTTCAGTCCGATCCTCATGAAACTTGGGTCCGAATGTTTGTCTTGATAAAATCTCGGACGAGTTCGAAATTGGGTCATGTGGGGTCAAAAACTAGGTCACTAGGTCAAATCTTAGAAAAACCTTGTGTACGCTCTAGAGGCCACATTTTCAGTCCGATCCTCATGAAACTTGGTCCGAATGTTTGTCTTGATAAAATCTCGGACGAGTTCGAAATTGGGTCATGTGGGGTCAAAAACTAGGTCACTAGGTCAAATCTTAGAAAAACCTTGTGTGTGCTGTAGAGGCCACATTTTCAGTAAGATACTTTTGAAATTTGGTCCGAATGTTTGTCTTGATAAAATCTCGGACGAGTTCGAAATTGGGTCATGTGGGGTCAAAAACTAGGTCACTAGGTCAAATCTTAGAAAAACCTTGTGTGTGCTGTAGAGGCCACATTTTCAGTCAGATACTTGTGAAATTTGGTCCGAATGTTTGTCTTGATAAAATCTCGGACGAGTTTGAAATTGGGTTGTGTGGGGTCAAAAACTAGGTCACTAGGTCAAATCTTAGAAAAACCTTTTGTACACTATAGAGGCCACATTTTCAGTCCAATACTCTTGAAAAATGGTCAGAATGTTTGTCTTGATTATATCTTGAAATAGTACGAAAATGTGCCATGTTGGGTCAAAAACTAGGTCACCAGGTCAAATCTAAGAAAAACGTTGTGTACGCTCTAGAGGCCATATTTTCTGTCCAGTACTCTTGAAAGTTGGTCAGAATGTTTGCCTTGATAATATCTCTGACTAGTTTGAAAATGGGTCATGACGGGTGAAAAACTAGGTCACTGGGTCAAATCTTAGAAAAACCTTGTGTATGCTCCAGAAGCCACATTTTCTGTCTAATACTCTTGAAAGTTGGTCAGAATGTTTGTCACGATGATATCTCAGTAGCATTTGAAAATGGGTCATGTGGGGTCAAAAACTAGGTCACCTGGTCAAATCTTAGAAAAACCATGTGTACACTGTTGTGGCCACATTTTTTTGTTCAATACTCTTTTAAAGTTGCTCAGAATGCTTGCCTTGGTAATATCTTGGATGAGTTTGAAAATAGGTCATGTTGGGTCAAAATCTAGGTCACTAGGTCAGATCTTAGAAAAACCTTGTGTACGCTGTAGAGGCCACATTTTCAGTCCAATACTCTTGAAATTTGGTAAGAATGTTTGTCCTAATGATATCTTGGACCAGTTTGAAAATGTGTTATATTGGCTGAAAAACTAGGTCACTAGGTGAAATCTTAGAAAAACCTAGTGTATGAATGACTCTCAGAAAGAAGCCTTTTGAAAACACTGTTTGAAAATGAGAAAATGCTGGTATCCAGCATTTTTTCCCTTTTTCACAATGTTTTCTACCCCTTTGAGAGACCAGTCCCACAGCTTGATCCACATATTATTTGTTTTATGCAGAAGGTTCAGACTGACGAGTTTAAAATTTTATTGTTTGGTAATACATATATCTCACAAGACGTTGGAAATTGGTTGTGCTTGGTCAAAAGGCTCAGGTGAGCGACTCCAGGGCCATCATGGCCCTCTTGTTACTTTTTCTGATATTTCTGTCATTTAATTTATTGAAGATATTTGCTTTTAACTTGGGCCAGTTGTTTATTATCAAAAGTGAAACGCATACATTATCAGAAGGGAAACCCATACCAGAATGAAGAAGAAATGTCTCCAGTAGTAACAATGTATGATTCATGCTCTGTGAAAAGGTGGCTATATGCATCTGAAGAAAGTATCGACCCTGATCATACTGTGTAGTGCCCGGACTGCACAGGCTGACCGGGGACGATACTTTTTTCTATTCATAAATTTTCTGCATGTCAAAGGACCTTTCTACCTCATGATTCAGCCATTTCTTTTGACAAATGGATCCATATATGAATACTTGTGTAGTATAATGCATCATGAAAATCTATAAAATTCCTTTTCCCAGAGTACTGATTGCTAGCTATAAAAAAAACTATGTAAATTCATAAAACCTGTGTTGTTACCAGAAGTTTTCAACTTCAAACTTAGACTGTTTGTTAAATATCAAAAGGGAAACCCATACAACCAGGGCAGGTAATCATAAAAATATTTTTGAAACAGTTATGCC
Organism: Tridacna gigas; assembly: GCA_945859785.2. Lineage (NCBI taxonomy): Eukaryota > Metazoa > Mollusca > Bivalvia > Cardiida > Cardiidae > Tridacna > Tridacna gigas. The sequence continues at coordinate 12,254,609 of OX244031.2, read as the reverse complement.
CCTTTTCACTGCCCCTTTTTCGACTTCGAAGTTTCATCGAATTTCAAGCAATTGCAGGCAAGCTTTGGCACCTGCATGTGGTGTTTTTGTATTATATTTAGTTCTTAATTGGTTACATATGTTATCATTATTTCTAAATTTCACAGGAGAACAAAGGAAAATGCCGTATATGCTTAACAGCCCCTTCGCATGCAGCTGTTGATGAGCTTGTTCGTAAGATTCACAGAATGAATTATGAGACAGGTATTTATACAGTAATTGGTCATAATCATTTAAAGTAGCTGTAAGGAAACCTCACAGAAAATTGTAGAGTTACATTTGCAGCCCAAATGGCACATTTTAGACTCTTTCAAATTCAAAACATCTGCAGACAACAAATTTAAAATTGGTACATATGAGCTTAAGCTCTCTGATAGGGTAGAAAACATTGTGGGAAAAGGAGAAAATGCTGGTTACCAGCATTTTCTCCTTTTCCCACAATGTTTTCAAAAGTCTTCTTTCGCAGGGTCGTGAAAACCAGGGATTGTTTGGTAAAGGGTTAACTTTTACCATAACGTCCGGTATTTTAATACTGAGGACAAAAGGTTTCAGAAATTGTTGGTAAGCCAGTGTTTAATCTAGAGCGCGCCATTGGGCCCTAGGCCCCCTAAAGTTCCAGATGGTGCAATTTCAAACCAACGGCGGGCCCATCATGTGCACTCGATCGTAATAGAACCATTCCGCAAATTACAGTCTTTTTCTTCCGTTTCTGCTTTTTTTACTCAATAAACATAATACTGAGCTTGCCAGTTAGTCTGGTACACCGCTGTCCTACATAAGTAGTGGTAGGGGTAGGTAATCCAGACTACTTGTCAGTGAGAATTTATCAATAGCCCGACGGATGTTATGGTTAACATTAAATTGGTAGCCTGTTATAGATCCTCATATCGGACGGTTATGGGAGTTACAACAGGTACCAGAAGTTACATTCCTTGAGCATCTGCTGATTATTCAAGATCTCAATGAAGTGATTTTCTGAGTAATTTGGAAGTGTCATTGGAGCCAAAAAGGCAAAACCTGTTGAGAGTATTACTTTGGAAAGCACAATAGGGCCAGCCCCTACCCCTAGTTCAAGCGAAGAAAATAAAACCCCACAGTAAAGCGAGGTTCATCCAAAATGGCTCCCGGACAATCGGATCAGAGATGGTTAGTTAATGATGAGAAAATATACTGTAGTTTGAGTGATAACTTGAAAGTTACATCCCTTTGTGATGGAATGTCAGAATTTTGAAAGTCTACTACTGACAGACATATTTCATCATTTTTTAGGGTTAAATTAATGGCGGAAATAAGGTTGAGTCAATTAACAGTGATAATTGCTGCAGTGTTGCAGTTTTATTAGCATAGTATTCATAGATACACGTATAAGAATACACTTGTTAAATATAAAGGTTAACATATCAGTGATAAAACATTTTTTGTGTGTGCCCCCCCTCCCCTTGTTTTCCAAAATGGCCCCCTATTTCAATATGTGTGGACCCAATGGGCCCCCCTTACAAACAAAGATAGATTGAACACTGGGTAACCAGCATTTTGTCAGGATATTTCCATTTACAAATCTCATCACTTGAACCACATTTTATTTGTTTTCGAATGTGTTTGATTTATGCAGGTCTAAAATTTTATTTGATTAAGAGTTATACCAAACAGAAAACTACCTGGAGCTCTGCTCTTTTTCCACAATGTTTTCAAAAGCCTTTTTCCTCAGAAGCATTAAAACTAAAGCAGACTGTGGCTTTAGTGTTGTGACAAGAACTGATAAATCTCTGATGAAAGTCAAAAATTGTACAGATAGTTTTCTTGGTGTGACAAGACTGGACAATTGATGAATATGGAGTCAAACAAACAACCTTATCTTGAATCTCTACGATCCAGTTTTTGTTGGGATGCTTTTGCTAGTTTATCTTGGTCACTAAAGATATGTATTTCTTGTATTAACTCTTTACCTTACAATCCCGACTTTTAATGACCCTGAGAAAAAAGCCTTTTGAAAGCATTGTGGGAAAAGGAGAAAATGCTTGTAACCAGCATTTTCTCCTTTACCCACAATGTTTTCTACCCTTTCCAAAATAAATTTTAATTTTTCAGTTGCACATATTTTGTCATCTGCAACTGCTTTCAATTTGGACTAGTCTAAAATTTTGTCGTTTGGTAAAGAGTTAAGTACAAGAGGTACTACTATTTTTATGGCCCCCTTCGAAGAAGCGGGGGTATATTGCTTTGCACTTGTCGGTCGGTCGGTCGGTCTGTCGGTCGGTCGGTCGGTCGGTCCGTAGACCACATTTTTGTCCGGAGCATAACTCAAAAAGTATTTCAGGTATCATCTTGAAACTACATAGGTAGATAGATGTCATTAAGGAGAAGTGCAGTGCACAAGTACCATAACTCTGCCCATCATATTTTTGGAGTTATTGCCCTTTGTTGATTTTCATACTTAATTTTTGTCCGGAGCATAACTCAAAAAGTATTTCAGATATCACCTTGAAACCTCATAGGTGGATTAATCTTATTAAGGAGAAGTGCAGTGCACAAGAACCATAACTCTGCCCATCATATTTTTGGAGTTATTGCCCTTTGTTGATTTTCATACTTAATTTTTGTCCGGAGCATAACTCAAAAGGTTTTTCAGATATCATCTTGAAATTTTACATGTGGATAGATCTTATTCAGGAGAAGTGCATTGCACAAGAACCATAACTCTGCCCATCATTATATTTTTGCAGTTATTGCCCTTTGTTGATTTTCGTACTTAATTTTTTTCCGGAGCATAACTCAAAAAGTATGTGAGGTAAAATCATGAAACTTTAAAAGTTGATAGTTCACATAAATGGGAAGTGCAGTGCCCAAGAATTGTTAATTTATCGTTAATAATTTTTGAGTAATTACCCTTTGTTCGTTTTTACACTTTGAACTTAACAGTTTATAATCACATGTTATATTTAGAATTGGATGCCATTAGGGGGGCATACATGTTTTACAAACATCTCTTTTTTCCTTGGATTGGATACAAGGTGGCCAGCTGGAGACAATTTTGAAATTACAATAATCAGGGTCATCTGATCCCAACAACAGGTTTAAGGTCACAGTTTCTGGAAATAGGGCTTTCGGGGGGCATTGCTCTCATTCCGACAGCTCTTGTAATATTTAAAGGTTATTTCAACCATGAAATGTAACATGGTATCGGACTGTGTAGATCTGACAGCACCTTCTGTGCAGTCTGATCTTGATCTGCACAGTCTGCAAAAACAACTTAACTTGGGTCCAGCACTGTAAGGGTTAAAGAGTGAGTTGTAAAGAACTTTTCTGAATGATTTCTGTAGGATACTAATACTAAAAGTAATTGCCTCGCCTTGCATAGGATATAGATTTCTGTCAATCAGCGGTGATTAACCTTATATCGTACACTTCCATGTTTAACACTTAAGCTGCTGAATAAATGAAACGCAAATTCCTATTCAATACTAAAAGCCCAAACATTGCAATTTCAAAGAAAGTTGATTTCACCGGAAAGAAAATAACGTATCGGACAGTGTAGATCAAAGATCAGACTGCACGTTCTGTGCAGTCTGATCTTGATCTACACTGTCCGCAAAAGGTCAGTGGGTCGCGATTAGCAGCTTAAGGGTTAAGCAACCCTGAGGGAGACAGATTTTGAAAACGCTGCATAGGATATAGACTTCTGTCAATAATTATGCCCCCCTTCGAAGAAGCGGGGGTATATTGCTTTGCACTTGTCGGTCGGTCCGTCGGTCGGTCCGTAGACCACATTTTTGTCCGGAGCATAACTCAAAAAGTATTTCAGGTATCATCTTGAAACTACATAGGTGGGTAGATGTCATTAAGGAGAAGTGCAGTGCACAAGTACCATAACTCTGCCCATCATATTTTTGGAGTTATTGCCCTTTGTTGATTTTCATACTTAATTTTTGTCCGGAGCATAACTCAAAAAGTATTTCAGATATCACCTTGAAACCTCATAGGTGGATTAATCTTATTAAGGAGAAGTGCAGTGCACAAGAACCATAACTCTGCCCATCATATTTTTGGAGTTATTGCCCTTTGTTGATTTTCATACTTAATTTTTGTCCGGAGCATAATTCAAAAGGTTTTTCAGATATCATCTTGAAATTTTACATGTGGATAGACCTTATTCAGGAGAAGTGCATTGCACAAGAACCATAACTCTGCCTATTATATTTTTGCAGTTATTGCCCTTTGTTGATTTTCGTACTTAATTTTTTTCCGGAGCATAACTCAAAAAGTATGTGAGGTAAAATCATGAAACCTTATAAGTTGATAGTTCACATAAATGGGAAGTGCAGTGTCCAAGAATTGTTAATTTATCATAAATAATTTTTGAGTAATTACCCTTTGTTCGTTTTTACACTTTGAACTTAACAGTTTATAATCACATGTTATATTTAGAATTGGATGCCATTAGGGGGGCATACATGTTTTACAAACATCTCTTGTTAGCATGATGTAAATGAGTGGGAGCTTATTGCATCTTTATGAAGCATCACAAAGTTAAGTATCACTAAAAACCATTTTGTCTAACAGTCGACTGAATCATGAGGTAGACTAGTCCTTGGACTTGTAGAAAATTGACCTGTAGCAAACTATTTACCCAGGTTAGTCTATGTGAATTGCACAGGCTGACATGGGTTGATATTTTTTGCAGAGTCTTACGAACATGAAAGTTCCCAACAAATGCATAGCTCAAATATAAACTGCAACGGCTGGGATTCAAACCCGTGCAGGCAAAGATCCTCGTTTATAGAGGTTTGAAAGACCAATACACTAACCTTTGAGCTAAAGAGAATTCTCTCTAACACTGTTATCAGGTTTTGATTTTATACAGGAAAGCTATGCTGTAAGGAAGGAGTGATCTCCCATAACACCCCCCCTCTTAAGAGAAGTCATCATTTTTGATGACTAACAGCCTTATTAGGCAGGAAGTCTATTGATTAGACAACAAATGGCTCAATGGCCAATAACAGGCAGACAAATGACTCAAAGGCCAATCCCTTACGAACCCCATCTTACGAACATGAAAGTTCGCAACAAATGCATAGCTCAAATAAAAACAGCAACGGCTGGGATTCGAACCCAGGCAGGCAAGGATCCTCGTTTATTGAGGTTTAAAAGACCAATACACTAACCCTTGAGCTATAGAGAATTCTCCCTAACGCAGATGCCAGGCACTGATTTTATACGGGAAAGCTATTTTATAAGGAAGGAGTGATCATTCTTAACCCTTTACCACACAATCCCGACTTTTAACGACCCTGAAAGGAAAGGCTTTTGAAAACATTGTGGGAAAAGGAGAAAATGCTGGTAACCAGCATTTTCTCCTTTTCCCACAATGTTTTCTAGCCCATCAAAAACAAATTCTATGATGTGAGCCACATTTAAATTGTCGTCTGCAAATGCTTTGAATTTAGACAAGTCTACATTTTTGTCATGTGGTAAAGAGATAACACAGATCATGGCTCAGATGTATTTTGTTATCTAACAGTATTCTTTTTTAACCTAAAGCTAACCAATCCAACAAAGTTAAGTTGGTGAGACTAGGCAAGAAACACAGTATCCACCAAGATGTTCAGGGATATGCTGTAGATATGCTGGTACAAAAAAGATTGAGGGAAAGTGAGTATGACTCCAATTAACCCTTTACCACACAATCCTTTGTTTCAACACGCCTTCTGAAAAAGCCTTTTGAAAACATTGCAGGTAAAGGAGAAAATGCTGGTAACCAGCATTTTCTCCTTTCCTGCAATGTTTTCCATCATATCAAAGAAAAAAAGCCAACATTCAAGTCACATTTAAATTGTTGTCTGCAAATGCTTTGAATTTGGGCCAGTCCTAAAATTTGTTGTTTTGGTAAAAAGTTAAGTTCTATATCAGACAAGAAATGTGTTGACTAGTCTATATAAAAAGAATTTGTATTTGATAAAAGAAGTGTGGCTTAAAAAACTTGATTTGACTTTAAATGGGTAAAAGACATTGTGGTAAAAGAATAAAATACTAGTTACCATATTGCCTGTTTTAAAACAAGCCCCGTCCTTTAAACCAAATTCAGTTTGTTTCCACCAAGTATGCTCAGAATTTTGTTTGATAAAAGGTCAAACAATACAAAAGATTACTACCTTTTGAAGAAAAAGTAGAGGATATTTGTTTTTTTTTTCAGTGAAAGATCAAAATTTATTTCATCTAGCAAACATCATTGATAATATTTTCACAAGTGGCACAGCCACAAGTGAAAATTTTATCTGACTTTTAACAACCCTGTTGGAGAAGCCTTTTGAAAACATTGTGGGAAAAGGAGAAAATGCTGGTAACCAGCATTTTCTCCTTTTACCACAATGTTTTCTGTTCTTTCTACGTCAAATTTCAAATTTTCAGTCACATTTATCTAGTTGTCTGCAAATGTTTTGAATTTGGCCTAGTCTAAAATTTTGCCATCTGGTAAAGAGTAAAGCTCCTAGAATGTTAAATTTTAACTCTTAATTGAAGGCAGAAACAGTAGTTCCTGCACACTCGTTACCAAGGTAAATGGCACGTGCCATTCAAACAGAGGGAAATATTACGTAATTTAAGCTATATTCCTCGCACTTTACGTAATGCTATAATGCGTTGCTAACTTGCTATGTGAGGGGGGTACGCCATGGGGAATTACCAAGAAAAAACTGTACTGGATTTTGATGAAAGTTCCAGCAAAAAAGCATGAAATGAATAGAATATTTGGTTTTTTTTGGTGAAAGATTGAAATTTTTGTCATCTCGTGAACATCAGTGGTAATATTTTCACGAGTGGCTGTGCCACTCGTGAAAATATTACCGATGATGTTCACTCGATGAGATAAATTTCGATCTTTCACCGGAAAAAAAAAATATATCCTCTATATCTAACATTGAAACACGCAATTATGCTCTATATCTTACAGTTCTCCTAGAGAAAACTGGGGATGTCCCACACAGCTTACAGGCTGAGAGGAGGGCCCTGGATACAAAGATTTCAACCATTCAGAATAATATCAAAGCTTCCACGGATACCTACCAGGTTTGTGCAGTTTCAGAGAGTTACACTTCGATTACTGTCTTGTTGTGGTACTGTTATTTATCAGTGTGTCAATTACCATACTGTCTTGTGACAGTTTTATTTAACTCTTTACCAAACAAAAAAATTTTGGACTGGTCCAAATTGAAAGCATGATTTGCAGACAACAAATTAAAGATAGCCCAAATAATGAAATTTATCTTTTGTAGGATAGAAAACATTGTAGGAAAAGGAGAAAATACTGGTTACCAGCATTTTATCCTTTTCCCACAATGTTTTCAAGAGCCTTCCTCCTCACCAAAGTTAAAAGTCAGGATTGTGTGGTAAAGGAATAAGCTTCCAGAGATGCCTACCAGAATTGTGGAGTTTCGGAAAGTAAGCTTTGATCACTGTCTTGTTGTGATGGGTTTATTCATCAGTGTTTCGGTTCTTGAACTCTTAACGCTTTACCAGATGACAAAAGTTTAGACTAGTCCAAATTGAAAGCAGTTGCAGACTCAAGAAATGAGTTGTCTATGAAAGAGTAAAAAATTTGTGGGAAAAGGAGAAAATGCTGGTTACCAGCATTTTCTCCTGTTTCCCCCACAATGTTTTCAAAAGCTAACTTACTCAGAGTTGTTAAAACACAGGATTTGTTTGGTAAAGGGTTAGAAAGACAACAAAAGTTTAGGCTTGTCCATAATGGAAGAATCTGCAGACAAATAAAGTGTTGCTAAAGTTTTGGGATTTGAATCTGAAAATGTTGAAAATTGTGCTGAAAAAAAGAGAAATGCTGGTTACTAGCATTTTTAGCTCACCTGAGCACAAAGTGCTTATGGTGAGCTATTGTGATCGTGCTGTGTCCGTCGTCCGTCGTGCGGTGTGCATCGTCCATCGTCAACTTTTTACCTTGAGTATGCTGTAGAGGCCACATTTTCAGTCCAATCCTCATTAAACTTGGTCAGAATGTTTGTCTTGATAAAATCTCGGACGAGTTTGAAATTGGGTCATGTGGGGTCAAAAACTAGGTCACTAGGTCAAATCTTAGAAAAACCTTGTGTACGCTCTAGAGGCCATTTTCGGTCAGATACTTGTGAAATTTGGTCAGAATGTTTGTCTTGATAAAATCTCGGACGAGTTCGAACTTGGGTCATGTGGGGTCAAAAACTAGGTCACTAGGTCAAATCTTAGAAACACCTTGTGTATGATCTAGATGCCACATTTTCATCAGATACTTGTGAAACTTGGTCTGAATGTTTGTCTTGATAAAATCTCGGACGAGTTCAAAATTTGGTCATGTGGGGTCAAAAACTAGGTCACTCGGTCAAATCTTAGAAAAACCTTGTGTACGCTCTAGAGGCCACACTTTCAGTCAGATACTTGTGAAACTTGGTCAGAATGTTTGTCTTGACAAAATCTCAGACGAGTTCGAAATTGGGTCATGTGGGGTCCACAACTAGGTCACTAGGTCAAATCTTAGAAACACCTTGTGTATGATCTAGATGCCACATTTTCAGTCAGATACTTGTGAAACTTGGTCCGAATGTTTGTCTTGATAAAATCTCGTACGGGTTCAAAATTGGGTCATGTGGGGTCAAAAACTAGGTCACTAGGTCAAATCTTAGAAAAGCCTTGTGTATGATCTAGATGCTACATTTTCAGTCAGATACTTGTGAAACTTGGTCCAAATGTTTGTCTTGATAAAATCTCGTACTGGTTCAAAATTGGGTCATGTGGGGTCAAAAACTAGGTCACTAGGTCAAATCTTAGAAAAACCTTGTGTATGATCTAGATGCCACATTTTCAGTCAGATACTTGTGAAACTTGGTCCGAATGTATGTCTTGATAAAATCTCGGACGAGTTCAAAATTGGTCATGTGGGGTCAAAAACTAGGTCACTAGGTCAAATCTTAGAAAAACATTGTGTACACTCTAGAGGCCACATTTTCAGTCAGATACTTGTGAAACTTGGTCAGAATGTTTGTCTTGATAAAATCTCGGACTAGTTCCAAATTGGGTCATGTGGGGTCGACAACTAGGTCACTAGGTCAAATCTTAGAAAAACCTTGTGTATGATCTAGATGCCACATTTTCAGTCAGATACTTGTGAAACTTGGTCCGAATGTTTGTCTTGATAAAATCTCGGACGGGTTTAAAATTGGGTCATGTGGGGTCAAAAACTAGGTCACTAGGTCAAATCTTAGAAAAACCTTGTGTAAGCTCTAGAGGCCACATTTTCAGTCAGATACTTGTGGAACTTGGTCAGAATGTTTGTCTTGATAATATCTCGGACGAGTTCGAAATTGGGTCATGTGGGGTCCACAACTAGGTCACTAGGTCAAATCTTAGAAAAACCTTGTGCATGCTCTAGATGCCACATTTTCAGTCAGATACTTGTGAAATTTGGTCCAAATGTTTGTCTTGATGAAATCTGGGATGAGTTCAAAATTGGGTCATGTGGGGTCAAAAACTAGGTCACTAGGTCAAATCTTAGAAAAACATTGTGTACGCTCTAGAGACCACATTTTCAGTCAGAGACTTGTGAAATTTGGTCAGAATCTTTGTCTTGATAAAATCTCAGACAAGTTTGGAATTGGGTTGTGTGGGGTCAAAAACTAGGTCACTAGGTCAAATCTTAGAAAAAACCTTTTGTACACTATGGAGGCGACATTTTCAGTCCAATACTCTTGAAAAATGGTCAGAATATTTGTCTTGATTATATCTTGAAAAAGTACGAAAATGTGCCATATTTGGTCAAAAACTAGGTCACCAGGTCAAATCTAAGAAAAATGTTGTGTATGCTCTAGAGGCCATATTTTCTGTCCAGTACTCTTGAAAGTTGGTCAGAATGTTTGCCTTGATAATATTTTTGACTAGTTTGAAAATTGGTCATGTCGGGTGAAAAACTAGGTCACTAGGTCAAATCTTAGAAAAACCTTGTGTAAGCTCCAGAAGCCACATTTTCTGTCTAAAACTAGGTCACCTGGTCAAATCTTAGAAAAACCATGTGTACACTGTTGTGGCCACATTTTTTGTTCAATACTCTTTTAAAGTTGCTCAGAATGTTTGCCTTGGTAATATCTTGGATGAGTTTGAAAATGGGTCATGTCGGGTCAAAATCTAGGTCACTAGGTCAGATCTTAGAAAAACCTTGTGTACGCTGTAGAGGCCACATTTTCAATCCAATACTCTTGAAATTTGGTAAGAATGTTTGTCCTGATGATATCTTGGACCAGTTTGAAAATATGTCATGTTGGCTGAAAAACTAAGTCACTAGGTCAGATCTTAGAAAAACCTAGTGTACGAATGACTCTCAGAAAGAAGCCTTTTGAAAACACTGTTTGAAAATGAGAAAATGCTGGTATCCAGCATTTTTTTCCCTTTTTCACAATGTTTTCTACCTCTTTGAGAGACCAATCCCATAGCTTGATCCACATATTATTTGTTTTATGCAGAAGGTTCAGACTGATGAGTTTAAAATTTTATTGTTTGGTAATACATATACATGTATCTCACAAGACGTTGGAAATTGGTTGTGCTTGGTCAAAAGGCTCAGGTGAGCGACTCCAGGGCCATCATGGCTCTCTTGTCTTGTATTCCCACAAGTTTTATAAAAGCTTGCTTCTTGATAACTCTTGCAAGTGAGCCATGCTGTGGGAAATGGGGGTTTAATGCATCTCCATGATGCATTGTACCATGCAAGTTAGCATATAATCATGAAACCAAAAAATCCATTTTGTGTCATGGCCTTCTGAATCACACAAGGTAGAATAGACCATTGATGTGCAGAAAATTAACCAACATAATAAAAATGTTTCAACCAATGTCAGCCTGTGCAGACTGTGCTAGCTGACAAGGGTTGATACCCTTTGCAGATGCATTAAACCCCCTTTTTACAGAGCATGGCTCAAATACTTTTAACTCTAACAAGTGCTGTAGCAGATGACCTTGAAGTTGTCCGCGTGACATTGGGATGTTCAACATGAGTTAGCTATAAGTATATGGTTAGAATTGGAAAAAAATGTGTCAAAAGATGAGATTGCTAGTAATGAGCAATTTCTCTATGCTGCAATTTTTTCAAAAAATGGTCTGCTTCAAGACTGAAATGACACTTTACCAAACCACAAAATTATAGACTGATTTAAATTGAAAGCATCTGCAGACAATAAATTAAATGTGTCTTTAAAAAATCAAATTTTTCTGTGGAAGTGAAGAACACATTGTGGGAAAAGGAGAAAATGCTGGTTATCAGCATTTTCTTTCTCCTTTTTCCCATCATATTTTCAAAAGCTTTCATCTTTACGGTCGTTAAAACTTGGGATTTTGTGGTAAAGGGATAATTCATCTATGGAAATAAAAATATGTACTGTTTACTAGATAAAAAAGTTTCAGACTTGTTCAAACTGAAAGCATGTGCATACAACAAAGTAAATGGGACTCATAAACCGAAATTTGTATGTTTGAGGTTACCAGTATTTTCTCCTTTTCCCACAATGTTTTCAAAAGCATTTTTTCTTAGAGTCGTAAACTCAGGATTTTATGTGATGAAGAATTAACCTCTTGTCCATTACAGAAACAGAAATGGAACAATGATCTCAAGAGACACTTGAAGGACAAGGAAAACCTAGATTCCAAGTTTCGTGTAGATAAGGTACTTAAACTCTTTACCAAATGACACATTTTTAGACTGGATGAAATTCAAAGCATTTGCAGACGACAAAAGTTGCAAAAGTGATAATTTCTATCTCTGATAGGGTAGTAAAACATTTTGGGAAAAGGAGAAAATGCTGGTTACCAGCATTTTCTCCTTTTCCCAAAATGTTTTCAAAAGCCTTCTCTTTTAAGGCTGTTAAAAGTGGGTACTCTGTGGTAAAGTGTTAACTCTTTACCACACAATCCTGACTTTTAACGACCATGTAAAAGGAGCCTTTTAAAACATTGTGGGAAAAGGAGAACCAGCATTTTCTCCTTTTCCCACAATATTTTCTACCCTTCCCAAAACATTTCAGTTTTTCAGTCACATTGATTTTGTCATCTGCAGATGCTTTCAATTTGGACCAGTCTAAAATTTTGTCGTTTGGTAAAGAGTTAACTCTTTACCAGACAACAGGACTTTGACCTTTTCACATTGGAAGCATTCAGACAACAAATTGGATGTGGCTTGAATGACACTGCGCAGGCTAATCCGGGACAACACTTTACGCAAATGTCCGAAGGCCCCTTTTGCACACCATATAAGATCTGACATGAGTTGGTATTGGAAATACACGTAATATTATATTGTAGTAACTTTCCTGCTGCCTGTATTTACTGCGAGCAGCGTGAGAAAATTTGGTATCGCGCAAGACTCAAGTTTGATTGAGATGTTAAAATTTTCTTACACAGCAAGAAGTAAATACAAGCACCAGGGAAGTTACTACAACATAATATTCCTTTTATTATATACCTACAACTTTTTTGCAATTTTTGACAATTTGTTCAAAAACAGTAAACAAAATGAGACAATTTGTGTGGAGAGTGGCAACTTCAATCTTATGAATGGCGGATGAATACTATAATGTGACATTTCAACAAATCAAATCACAAATCAATGCATGCTTAGTCTGTGTGTGAGTTACATCATCATATCATATTTAAGCAGCATTTTCTCCTTTTCCCACAATGTATTCTATTCTATCGAAAACAAATTCCATCATTTGAGCCACATTTAAGCTGTCATCTGCAAACACTTTCAGTTTGGACAAGTCTGTATTCTTGTCATGTGGTAAAGAATTAAGCTAATCTAGAGTAATATTGAGGGACCACCAGGAAGAAACAAAGAAACAAAAGAAAGAATCTTCTTTATTTTATGAACTTGTTACCGCTTAAACAAATCTTGCAGCCAATGACTTTGAAAACATCCTTGTAAAATGATACTAAATGGATAATCAGTGCAAGTAAACCAAATAGAATTGTTTCGCATTAAAAAAAATTCCATTTTTCAGTTAGAATATTTGGACACATATCAAAATCAACCAAAAGTATAAGGTTTAGAACTCCATGTTGTGAAAGTATCTTAAAGATGCACATTTATGAGAAAAAAAAGGATTTTGACCAAAATGTCACTTGGAATAGTTTCACATTCACCCTCCATCTGCAGACGAGGGGTCAATGCGAAACTATTCCATCTGCGTTTTGGTCCAAATTCAGACCATTTGCAGACGACAAAATTAGTAATGTGAATTGAACTTTGTTTTGGGAAGGGTAGAAATGTGACACAAAAATTGAATTTTTGGGGGGGGAAGGGTTGAAAACATTGTGAGAAAAGGAGAAAATGCTTTTTTGGGGGGAAGGGTTGAAAACATTGTGAGAAAAGGAGAAAATGCTGGTTACCAGCATTTTCTCCTTTTTCCACAATGTTTTCAAAAGGCTTTTTCCAGAGGGTCGTTAAAAGTCGGTATTGTGTGGTAAGGGGTTAAATTGTCATCTGCAAATGCTTTCATTTTGGATGAGTCTACTGTTTTGACATGTGGTAAGTGAAACAAGTACAGATGCAAATTTTTATCCTACACTTGTTATTCTAGAGCCAGATACATCCAGGCATGGAGAAGAGGGCGAAATCAGAGATTCTAAATGGAGCCCATGTGATTGCAGGGACACTGAGCAGCATGGGTAGTGCAATATTGAAACAGTATTTGCCGCAGAACAATATGTTTGACTGTGTTATAATAGATGAGGTAGGTGATGGGTACTTAGTTATGTTGATTCCATGGCCCTAAACCCTTTCAAAACAAAATATTGACTCTTCCAAAGTAACTGAAGATAAATTGGAAATCGGTACAAATGGTTACCAGGTCCGTATTCACCAACCCTTCTTAATTTCATTTTTTTTTTCTTATTCTAGATTCAGAAAATAATGCAACTTCAGATTGGCTAAAGCATGTTGTAAAGCCAATCAGAAATTGTGGTACTTTCACATTTAAAAATTTTTTGAGATTAACAGTTAGAATAATAAGAGGCATGCTCTGCTAAAAAGGGGCTTAATGCATCTCCGAGTCATCGTACAATGATGGATCCATGAAATACATTATTTCTAACAGTTGGCTAAATCGCAGGGTAAAATGGTCCTTTGACAGGCAGAAAATTGACCAATAAAAAACATTTTTGACCCATGTCAGCCTGCACAGACAAAATTTCAGCCTTGTCCAAATTGAAAGCTTTGCAGACGAAAATTTTAATGTGGCTAAAATGGTGCAATTTTCTCTTGATGGGGTAGAAAACATTGTGGGAAAAGAAGAAAATGCTGGTTACCGGCATTTTCTTCTTTTCCCACAATGTTTTCAAAAGGCCTCTTTCCCAGGATCGTCAAAAGGCGGCATTGTACGGTAAAGGGTAAAGCCCCCTTTTCACAGAGCATTGCTCAAATGGCTTAGCTAACCAGAAATTGTGGCAATTTCAAATGTAGAAAATTCTTGAGAGAAAGTATATTTCTAAGAATGTTTTGTGAATGGGATTTCTCATATTCCCACTATGTGTCCCATAGCTTTATTCTTTAGGGTCAGTAAAATATGAGATAGAAGGTTAACTTAGATTCATTTATGGCCCGCAATATGCGAAATGAGACATTCGGACATTTGCGTAAAGTGTCCTCTGGCATTAGCCTGCACAGTCGGCACAGGCTAATCCGAGATGGCACTTTACAACTACATAAGATTTTGTTATAAAGTAGACTTTCATGAAACAGAAAGTCACATAGGAACGGAAAGTGTTGTCTCAGATTAGTCAATACTAGGGCTGCACAGGCTGATCTGGGACGACACACTTACTTATATGTCCGAAGGCCCCTTTTCGTGTATTGCACGCCATATGTATGTTATATAATGGCTAAGTTGAGGCAGGTGGTGATTTACATTTCTAAAGAAGTTTATTTGAGTTATGGTTGCAACAATTGTGAGTGTGATATGTCTCACTTTTTATCTTATGAAGAGACAGTGGTCAATTCTGTTGACATTAACCCTTTACCACACAATGATGCCTTTTAACACCCCTGGGAAAGAAGCCTTTTGAAAAGATTGTGGAAAAAGGAGAAAATGCTGGTGACCAGCATTTTCTCCTTTTCCCACAAGGTTTTCTGTGCTATCAAAGAAAAATTGCACCATTTGAGCCACACTGAAATTGTTGTCTGCAAATGCTTCCATTTTGGACAAGGCTAAAATCATGTCGTCTGGTAAAGGGTTAATTGTTTCCCACACAACAAAATTTTAGACTGCTTGAAATTGAAAGACAAAAGTTATGTGGGAAAAAATGAGGAGTTTAGTATCTGAAAGGGTAGAAAACATTGTGGGAAATGGGGAATATGCTTGTAACCAGCGTTTTCTCCTTTTTCCACAATGTTTTCTATCCTATCAGAGAAAATTTGCACCATTTGAGCCACATTGAAATTGTCGTCTGCAAATGCTTCCATTTTGGACAAGACAACAAGATTTTGTTGTCTGGTTAAGGGTTAACCCTTAACCTGCAAAGTAACTTAAATGAAACTTTCAAGCATACAGGAAGAACCTGAATTTGCCTATTTCAAAGATATTTTTGTTGGAAAAATATCTTCTTGGACAGTGCAGTCTGATCTTGATCTACACTGTCTGTAGAAAGGTCATCGAGTCACGCTTAGCAGCTTAAGGGTTAAAAAGCAGCATTGTATGGTAAAGGATTCTTTAGGCATAAAGACAGCACCATCTTGTTTTTAAACAGGCTACTCAGGCAATAGAGTTAGATACCTTGATACCTCTGCAGTATGGAGCATCAAAGCTTATTCTTGTTGGAGACCCGGAACAGTTGTGTCCCACTGTCCTCTCCCAGGTAAACTTTGTTTTAGTGTTTAGTACTGTTTCCAAAAAAAATTGGAACTGATATAATTATTGAAAGAATTTTGACCAAATGACAGATTTATCCTTTTAAGTTATCTTTTTATATTTTCTACATTTGCAAAATAGTTTATTCTTGTTGGAGATCCAGAACAGTTGTGTCCCACTGTCCTCTCCCAGGTAAACTTTGTTTAGTGTTTAGCACGGTTTTCAAAAGTATTTGAGCCATGCTCTGACAAAAGGGGGTTTCATGCATCTCCATGATGCATTTTACTAAGCAAGTCATTACAGCATTATGGAGGCATATAACATATAATCGATTTTGCCACTGGTACAAATCGCCAGCTCAACAAATTTCATTCTGGAAATCAATAATAGTCATTGTGACAGAAATGAATGGGATTTATTATTCTCCCAACTCTGATCATTGTTTCGATGATGATTATGTGGGAAAGGAGCCAGTGGCTTGGGAAGAGTACTGTTCAAAGTATTGGTAAAAGATCCTCCAGGAAAGCATGGATAGGTGCACTGGCCGCTAGGATATTTTAAACATCATACAAATAAACAAAATTGTCTTAAAACTGGCTGAATCCTGGGTCCTTTGACAAGCAGAAAATTTACTTAGAGCAAAATGTTTCAAGTGATATCGGCCTGGGCTTTGGCAGATGCATTAAGCCCCCAGTTCAGAAAGTGTGGATCAGTTCATTATGTTACTAGTCAGTGCATCTGTCCATGTGTTTTTAGCTCACCTGAGCACAAAGTGCTCATGGTGAGCTGTTGTGATCGTGCTGTGTCCGTCGTCCGGTGTGCGTCGTCCGTCGTCAACTTTTTACCTTGTGTACGCTCTAGAGGCCACATTTTCAGTCCAGTCCTCATGAAACTTGGTCAGAATGTTTGTCTTGATAAAATCTTGGACGAGTTCGAAAGTGGGTCATGTGGGGTCAAAAACTAGGTCACTAGGTCAAATCTTAGAAAAACCTTGTGTACGCTCTAGACGCCACATTTTCAGTCCGATCCTCATGAAAGTTGGTCAGAATGTTTGTCTTGATAAAATCGCGGACGAGTTCGAAATTGGGTCATGTGGGGTCAAAAACTAGGTCACTAGGTCAAATCTTAGTAAAACCTTGTGTACGCTCTAGAGGCCACATTTTCAGTCAGATACTTGTGAAACTTGGTCAGAATGTTTGTCTTGATAAAATCTCAGACGAGTTCGAAATTGGGTCAGAATGTTTGTCTTGATAAAGTCTCGGACAAGTTTGAAATTGGGTCGTGTGGGGTCAAAAACTAGGTCACTAGGTCAAATCTTAGAAAAACCTTTTGTACACTATAGAGGCCACATTTTCAGTCCAATACTCTTGAAAAATGGTCAGAATTGGGTCATGTGGGTCAAAAACTAGGTCACTAGGTCAAGTCTTAGAAAAACCTTCTGTACGCTCTAGAAGCCACATTTTCGGTCAGACGCTTGTGAAATTTGGTCAGAATGTTTGTCTTGATAAAATCTCAGACGAGTTCGAAATTGGGTCATGTGGGGTGAAAAACTAGGTCACTAGGTCAAATCTTAGAAAAACCTTGTGTACACTCTAGAGGCCACATTTTCAGTCCGATCCTCATGAAAGTTGGTCAGAATGTTTGTCTTGATAAAATCGCGGACGAGTTCGAAATTGGGTCATGTGGGGTCAAAAACTAGGTCGCTAGGTCAAATCTTAGTAAAACCGTGTGTACGCTCTAGAGGCCACATTTTCAGTCAGTTTTCAGTCAGATACTTGTGAAACTTGGTCAGAATGTTTGTCTTGATAAAATCTCAGACGAGTTCGAAATTGGGTCAGAATGTTTGTCTTGATAAAGTCTCGGACAAGTTTGAAATTGGGTCGTGTGGGGTCAAAAACTAGGTCACTAGGTCAAATCTTAGAAAAACCTTTTGTACACTATAGAGGCCACATTTTCAGTCCAATACTCTTGAAAAATGGTCAGAATATTTGTCTTGATTATATCTTGAAATAGTACGAAAATGTGCCATGTTGGGTCAAAAACTAGGTCACCAGGTCAAATCTAAGAAAAACGTTGTGTATGCTCTAGAGGCCATATTTTCTGTCCAGTACTCTTGAAAGTTGGTCAGAATGTTTGCCTTGATAATATCTCTGACTAGTTTGAAAATGGGTCATGTCGGGTGAAAAACTAGGTCACTAGGTCAAATCTTAGAAAAACCTTGTGTAAGCTCCAGAAGCCACATTTTCTGTCTGATACTCTGGAAAGTTGATCAGAATGTTTGTCTTGATGATATCTCATATAAAAACTAGGTCACCTGGTCAAATCTTAGAAAAACCATGTGTACACTGTTGTGGCCACATTTTTTGTTCAATACTCTTTTAAAGTTGCTCAGAATGTTTGCCTTGGTAATATCTTGTATGAGTTTGAAAATGAGTCATGTTGGGTCAAAATCTAGGTCACTAGGTCAGATCTTAGAAAAACCTTGTGTACGCTGTAGAGGCCACATTTTTAGTCCAATACTCTTGAAATTTGGTAAGAATGTTTGTCCTGATGATATCTTGGACCAGTTTGAAAATGTGTCATGTTGGCTGAAAAACTAGGTCACTAGGTCAAATCTTAGAAAAACCTAGTGTACGAATGACTCTCAGAAAGAAGCCTTTTGAAAACACTGTTTGAAAATGAGGAAATGCTGGTATCCAGCATTTTTTTCCCTTTTTCACAATGTTTTCTACCCCTTTGAGAGACCAATCCCATAGCTTGATCCACATATTATTTGTTTTATGCAGAAGGTTCAGACTGATGAGTTTAAAATTTTATTGTTTGGTAATACATATATCTCACAAGACGTTGGAAATTGGTTGTGCTTGGTCAAAAGGTTCAGGTGAGCGACTCCAGGGCCATCATGGCCCTCTTGTTTACACAAAATGTCTCCAAGCCAACAAGTCAAATACTGAACAATTTATATTTTTATCTTTTTACCACACAATCCCCAGTAACCAGCATTTTCTTCTTTTCCCACAATATTTTCAACAATCACAAAGACAGATATTGTCCTTTGTACCCCATTTTTATTTGTCATCTGCCAACACTTTCAATTTTGGACGGGTCAAAAATTTTGTTGTGTGGTAAGGAGTTAAGAAGCAGCAGTTACAAAGCAAAATTTTAGACTTGAAAAACGATTGCAGATGACAAATTAAGCTTGGCTCATATGGTGGAATTTGTCCCTGGAAGGAGAGAAAACATTGTGGAAAAAGGAGAAAATGCTGGTTACCCGCATTTTGTCCTTTTCCCACAATGTTTTCAAAAGTCTTGAACATGTAGCAAATGACACTATAATTTCCTGACCTCCAAGAAGGCTTCAAACATTGTTGGAAAAGAGATAAATGGTAAACAGCCTTTTTTCCCACAGTGTTTTCTATCCTCTGGAAAAAAAGTAATCATGTCTTTTGAGTGGAATACAATTTTTTTGTCAGCCAATGATGTGAATATGAACAAGTCAGAATTTGTCATTAAAAAAAGAATTTAAAGCCAATATTGTTACCTAACCCTTTACCAAACAATCCTGAGTTTTAACAACCCTCTGGAAGAAGGCTTTTGAAAACATTGTGGGAAGAGGAAAAATGGTGCATGGCAGCATATTCTTCTCTTCCCACAATGTTTTGTACAAATCAAGAGACAAATCCAATTATTTGAGCCATGTTTAAACCTTTACCAAATGACGAAATTTTAGACTTGTCCAAATTGAAAGCATTTTGCAGACAACAAAATAAATGTGACTGAAAAACTGAAATTTGTTTTAGGAAGTTTAGAAAACATTGTGGGAAAAGGAGAAAATGCTGGTTACCAGCATTTTCTCCTTTTTCCACAATGTTTTCAACAGGTTTCTTCTTCAGTGTCGTTAAAACCCGTGATTGTGTGGTAAAGAGTTAATTTGTCACCTGCAAATGCTTGGAAGAGTTAAACTATTTGATACCATGACCTTTTACTGTACAGTCTATTTCTGGATTTACTATAAACTGCTAAAAATTGCTTAAGCAAGAAACAGTTTACTCTTTACCAGATGATAAAATTTCAGATTTGTCCAAATTGTAAGTATTTGCAGACAACAAATTAACCCTTTACCACACAATCCCGAGTTTTAATGACCCTGAGGAAGAAGCCTTTTGAAAATATTGTGGGAAAAGGAGAAAATGCTGGTAACCAACATTTTCTCCTTTTCCCACAATGTTTTCTACCCTATCAAAAACCAATTCCATAATTTGAGTCAAATGTAAATTGTCGTCTGCAAATGCTTTCAATTTGGGCATGTATATATTTTTGTTGTGTGGTAGAGAGTTAAACATTATGCAGATGATGGGGCATGCTTCTGAAAGGGTAGAAAATATCATGGTTACCAGCATTTTCTCCTTTTCCTACAATGTTTCCAAAAGCGTTTTTCCTCAGGGTTGCTAGGATACAGGATGTGTTTGTTAATGGTAAAAGGACACAAAAGAAGTCCCGTAAACAATTTTGATAAAAATTGTGGGAAAAGGAGCAACATTTCAGTGAAAAGGATCGATAAAAGAAATTTCCAAATGATGTAGAAAACATTGTGGGGCAAAAGATCAATTGCTTGTTACAAGCAGTTGGTCCCTTTTCCACAATGTTTTCAAATAGTAGCATGGGTATGATAAGAAATTTTGTACAGTAATAGAGCTGAGTTACCATATTTGTTATTTTAGGAAGCCCAGAAAAATAAATTGAATATGTCTCTGTTTCAACGACTGGATAGTCATTTCCGATACAACACAGCTCCACAAAGAAATCCCGTGATATTCCTGGACACCCAGTACAGAATGGACAAAGAGATAGCGAAATTCCCCAATAGTTACATTTATGAAGGGAAATTAAAGTATGTAATTTTGCATTCATAGAGGAAAATGTTTGCTTAAAAACTTAACAAACAGTTAGATCAATGAAGGAAAACCAAAGTATGTAATTTTGCATTCATAGAGGAAAATATAAGCTTACAAGCATTTACATTTGTGACGGGAAACCAAAATATGTGATAGAGAATCTAGTCACATTTACGTAGGAAAATGAAAGTACTGGTATGTAAAATGGTTACATTTATGAAGGAAAATTGAAGTCTATAAAATAGTCATCTTCTTGAAGGAAAATGAAAGCATCTAAATAGTCAGACTTACGAAGGAAATTGAAGTTTTGAATAGTTACAGTTAGCAGTAGTTCTGCTTTCTCTTTGAGCAATAATGTAAAAGTTGTGTGAGACATGAGAGCTCCAGATAGAGGGAGTGATTTTGATTTCAAAATTGAAAGTACTAATCACTCTCCACAAAACCATGTGTTATGGGTACTCATTAGAATTGTCCCATCGAGAGGATTCTAATGAGTACCCACAACCTAGGGTTTGGAAGAGAAATAATGGATTTAGAATACTATCACTCCCTCTTATCTGGACGCATGGATAAAGATACTGTATTTGTGTGGAAAAGGGTTATTTTTCAAATAATTATCAAATTTTATACACCTCAGCATTTGAAAAGTGGAAAAGCAAGTTATTGCATGAAACAAACAGCTGCCCTGTTTTCCACAGTGTTTTAATACTGGTGAAATATGATATTTCACTTTCTTTCAAATGTGTTTTCCTTCACATAATTTATACTAATTGATTATGAGTCTAAAATTAGTCTAAAAATATTCTGTGAATTAATGGGTTAAATGATGTATGAAAAAATATTGATGATAAAATCACTGTTTCAGGACTGACACAGAACACAGTAAATCTAGCTTGGTTCCGTATTTGTTGTTTGATATCAGAGAAGGAGAGGAGCAGTTCTCTCAGGGGTCTAGGTAAGTTCTGTAAATGTTACAGACAAAAAGCTGTATAGATCTCTCTTTGTGGAATAGATATAAGCCATGCTCTGCGAAAAGGTGGGGTTTAACCCTTTCCCAAACGATAAATTTTGGACTGGTCCAAATTGAAAGAGCTTGCAGACGACAATTTTAAATTAGATGAAAATGGCAGAAAGGTCTCAAAAAGGGTAGAAAACACTGTGGGAAAAGGAGAAGTTGCTCATTACGAGCAATTTCTCCTTTTTCCACAGTGTTTTCAAAAGACTTGTCCTGCAGACACGTGAAAACCAGGGCTTGTTTGGGAAAGGATTAATCAATCTGCAAAAACTATCGACCAAGGTTAACCTATGCTTTTCGCTCAGGTTTACCTTGGTCAGAACTTTATGCTATTGGTAAGTTTTCTGCTTGTCAAAGGACCAGCTTTCCCCAATATTCAGTCACTTGTTAGATAAAAGGGATTTTATAGATCCATGATTATGTGATGATTTGTTTGTTACAGTGCATCATGAAGATCCAATACAATGCAATGTGGAGATTTGTATTTTGTATTGGAGTTGTACACCATTTTACCCAGGGTCCGTATTCACCAACCATTCTTAAGAATATTCTTAGTCTTATTCTTCAAGAATTTCTACATTTGAAAGTAACACAACTTCTGATTGGCTAAACCAAATGGTTTAACCAATCAGAAGTTGTGTTACTTTCAACTGTAGAAAATTTTGAAGAATAAGACTAAGAACGTTCTTAAGAATGGTTGGTGAATACGGACCCAGGTCATATAATGGCGGTCAGTGATGCACCCATGTGTTTCCTGGCTTTCTCACACCAGTATTGACACAACTTTCTTTCCAAAGCCACTGACTACTTTTCTCACATGCATCAGAGGTGAGAGGCGGAAAACCGCCGGAAAGAAAGTTTGCCTCAACTGGACATCAAACTTGCAACCACCAGGTCATGAGTCAGATGCGCTAACCACTGAGCTACCCGAGCAGGCGCATTGTGGAGATCCATCAACTCTTTACCACTCACCTCAATTTTAGACTGGTCCAAAGTGAAAGCATTAGCAGACTGCAAATTGAATGTGGCTCAAATGATTTGTCTTTGATAGGGTAGAAACACTCAGGGAAAAAGAGAAAATGCTGGGTAACAGCATTTTCTCCTTTTCCCACAATGTTTTCAAAAGTCTGATCTCCCTCATTTGTTAAAACTTGGGTCTGTTGATAATGGGTTAAGCACATTTATTGGCAAATAATTAAGAAAACTTTGTCATTGTAAGACATTTTTAAATATTAATGTGGAAAACGGGCTAGAGGTAAAGTTCAAGAATTTATTGAGTATACAAAATTACATGCACCTCGATTTGCCAGGAAACTATCTTAGATCTGTAGGGGAACTGCCTCCAAAAACCATGTAGGGGTACTGTCCTGTCAGGGAACTGTCTTGTTCTCTTTCCACTTGTATAGTTCATCATGTTTGCGTATTAAGTTTCATATATTTTGTGTGTACTTACAGGTCAATGAGTAACCAACTTGAGGCCATGTTCACAGCCGAATTATGTAAATTCATTTTGAAAGAGACTAAGTTTGTGGAAACATCAATTGGTATTATAGCCCCATACTCTAAACAAAGAGATGAGGTGTTACGAGAGCTGGGGTCAAGGTAGATTTTTGTTTGGTTCAATTTTGTAGCAAGCAATAGAATTTTAATTTAGTCCAAATTAACATGGTTTGGAGACAAAACATGGTGGTAAACAGCATTTTCTCCTTTTCCTACGATATTTTTCTACCTGTTCAAAGACAAATCCAATTATTTGAAACAAATGCAATTTCTTGCCTGCCAAGACAAGTTTGGATGAGTCAAAAATTATCTTGTGCAGTAATTAGTTAATTTGAGAGGTACTCTAAGCACTGTCGGTCATTTTTCATATCCTGGCAACAGCTCACTCATGCCTTTTCTGGAGTACACTAGTACTAGGCTTGAGCTCTTCAGTGCTATTGCATTCTATGATTTGGCCCTCAACATGCAAACTGAGACCTTTGGACATTTGCGTAAAGTGTCACCTCGGATTAGCCTGAGCAGTCTGCACAGGCTAACCTAAGACGGCACTTTAGGACTACATAAGATTTTTTCATACAGTAGACTTTCTTGAAACAGAAAATCCCACAAAACAGGAAGTGTAGTCAGATGGTACAGGCTGATCTGGGATGACACACCTTTACGCGTATGTCCGAAGGCCCCTTTTCGTGTGTTGCACGTCATTTTATGCTCTACTAGCAGAAGGCCAGCATACTTATGTCATGGTCCCCTGTCTGTTGTGTATCAGTGGGTCCATCCATGTGTCTGCATTACTTTTTACTTCAAAGATCTTTTTCTCTGAAACTACATATCCATTTTTTTTTTTTTTTTTATATATATATAAATTTCACAGTGTTCATAAAAAAGCCCTAGGAGTCAAATTTAGCAACACCCTGGCTGTAAAAAATTTCAAATGTTCTTACATAATGAAAACTTAAAAAATCTTCTTCTTCTAAACGAAAACTTCAAAAATAATCTTGTTCTTTACCATAAGTCCTAGGGGAACCAAATTTTGTATGTGTATCTATCTGGTGGACCTCTACCAATATTATTCAAATTATAGCCCTGGGGTCAAAATTAGCCCCGCCCCACAAGTCACAAGTTTTACATGGGCTTATATTGTGAAAACTGTAAAGATCTTCTTGGTCTTGACCATAAGCTGCAGCTGTAATATTTTGTTAGTGTTATCAGCTGGTAGGCCTCTTCCAAAATTATTCAAATTAAAGCCCTGGTGTCGAAATTGGTCCCACTCTATGGGCCTTAACCCTTTACCAAACAGTCCCGGGTTTTCACGGCCCTGGGAAAGAAGGCTTTTGAAAACATTGTAGGAAAAGGAGAAAATGCTGGTAACCAGCATTTTCTCCTTTTCCCACAATGTTTTCTACCCTGTCAGAGAGCTTATGCTCATTAGTACCAATTTCGAATTTGTCGTCTGCAGATGTTTTGAATATGAAAGAGTCTAAAATTTGTTGTTTGGGAAAAGGTCAAATATGTGCTTATAGAGTGAAAATTTAAGAAATCTTTTTGCTCCTTACCTGAAATTCTAGGCCTACCAAATTTGGCACATAGCTTCATCTTGTGGATTACTACTGAATTTGCTCAAAATTTAGCCCTGGGGGGATCAAAATTAAATGAATGAATGGTATTTTATGGCTCATCAACAGCTTCGGTCATTTAATGCGCATATCTGTATGGACATTATCTGCCTACTCAAAAGTTTAAATGGGAAGTTAAGACTGTGAGTGGTACAGTATCTTTAAGGAAATAATAGCTGAAAATTGAGAAAGTGTGGAGCCTCCATTGGGACCAAAACACTCCCATTTAAGAGGTCCTGTCTCTAATGAGATAGGATGTGGAAAGCTTTTTGTCTCCAGCAAGAAGATAAATGCTAGTTAGAGTAATATGACTAACAGGGGATAAGGGGTTAAGCTAGGGGATTTACATGGCTAAAGGAAAGATACTAAATATAGGGTCAAGACATAGGGAGGGGTCGAATGCAAAAGAGGTATCACAACTTTGAGTAAATACCAATCTCTTTAATAAAGGAAATAATTGTTTCCATGCCAACAGTGTCAAAAAGGTTATACATACTGTCTGCATTGAAATGCTTTGCTCGGATTGCTTGAAAATCAACACAATCCAGAAGAACATGCTGTAAGTGTAAATTAGCCCAGCCTCAGGGGCTTTATGTTTTACAGGGTCTTTATACTGAGGAAGCATTGAAAATCATTTTGTTTATAACCATAAGGCCTAGACCTGTATTATTTGGTATGTCGCTTCATCTTGTGGACCTTTGTACCAGAATTCAAGTAATTATAGCTCTTTAGTCGAAAATGGTCTTCCCCTGGGGAACATTGGCGTTGATAGTGAAGATTTTGAAAATCTTCTTGTTGGAAACCATTTGGCCTAGCATTGTATTGTTTAGTATGTTTGGTTGGCCTTTATCAGACAGGGAAGTAATACAGGGCTATGATCATAAAGGGCCAACATAGCCCTCTTTTTAACTCTTTACCAAACGACACAATTTTAGACTGGTCTAAATTGAAAGCATTTGCAGATGACAAAATAAAGGTGACTTGAAACTTATAAATTGTCTCGGGAAGGGTAGAAAACATTGTGGGAAAAGGAGAAAATGCTGGTTACCAGCATTTTCTCCTTTTCCCACAATGTTTTCAAAAGCTTTCATTCTCAGGGTTGTTAAAAGTCAGAATTGTATGGTAAAGGGTAACGTGGAAACTTTTGAACTGAATGTTCCTTTCAAAAATTTTAATTCCCTTGTATTATTTACAGAGGTATGAAGAGTATAGAGGTATCGACTGTGGATGGTTTCCAAGGGCGAGAGAAGCACATAGTGATAATGTCTTGTGTTAGAGCTGTGTCAGGTTCATTGGGGTAGGTTTCTGTCCTTTGCAGCAATCTAGAAAAACAAGTCTTACAAGTCTCACATTAATTCCAGAAGTCATGTTTAGCAATTTCCTCAAGAATCATGCCCTGGCATAAGGAGGTAACTGCGGTGATGTGCTATACCTAGCAAGTCTTCAAATAATCATAGTTCCATGAAACCCATTTTGTCTAATAACTGACTGAGTCCTGAGGTAGAATGGGCCCTGAACATATGGAAAATTTCCCAGAAGCAATATTTCGACACAGGCCAGCCTGGGCAGACTGTGCAGGCTGGCCTGTGTCAATACTTTTCGTAGATGCATTGAAGTCCCTTTTCACAGAGCACGGCTCACAGGTATTCACTGTTATTCTTGAATTTCAGGAAAATAAGTTGGGTTTCTCTTCTTCAACATTTCAAATTCCAAGACTAGTCATTTAACCCTTTCCTAAACGATAAATCTTAGACTGGTCCAGCTTGCAGACGACAATTTTAAATTTGATGAAAATGGCAGAAAGTTCTCAAAAAGGGTAGAAAACACTGTGGAAAAAGGAGAAATTGCTTGTTATGAGCAATTTCTCCTTTTCCCACAGTGTTTTCAAAAGACTTGTACTGCAGACAAGTGAAAACCAGGGCTTGTTTGGGAAAGGGTTAATTGGCCAGTCAGAAAGGCTTGTCTTTGAAATCAGACTTATTATTCAACTTTGAATTGTTGATTATTTTATGGTGTTTAAAGCCATTTTCAACATCATTTCACTTATATCCTGGCAGCCAGTGCACCACCTATCTATGCTTTCCTGGAGTTTCTGTTACCAGTACTTCCCACAATATTTTTCCAAAGCCACTGGCTGCTTCTCAACATAACCAATGTTGAAACAGTGATCAGTGGTTAGAGAGGAATGAATCCTTTTGTAACGACTGCTAAAAACCCTTAGAAAAAAATTTGCAGAGCTTTGGATTTGAGCCAGTGACCCCCTGTTCTCAGGTCCTGTATGCTACCTACTGCTACTGAAGCTTGGCTCAATGGGTAACCGTTTAACAGATGACAAAATTTGGACTCAACCAAATTGAGAGCATGTGCAGACAACAAAATAAATGTGGTTCCAAAGATAATTTCTTTCTTTGATAGGGTAGAAAGCATTGTGGGAAAAGGAGAAAATGCTGGTTTCCGGCATTTTCTCCTTTTCCCTCAATGTTTTCAAAAGGCTTTTGAAGTTTTTAAAACTTGGGATAGTGTGGTACAGGGTTAAATCAGCTTTCAGTTGGTCAGAAAGATCAAATGATGGCAGAGCTGTATTTGAAGCTATACCGACATGAATTTAATTTAAAACTGGTGTTTATCCATCATCATATACATAATTATATCTGTAAGTTCATTGAATATATATCATTAAGGTTTGTGTATTTCACACACACAAAAAGGGTATCGATAATTTTTTTTTTTTTTTTTTGCAGGTTTGTCGGAAACAGAAACAGAATGAATGTAGCCCTGACACGGGCCAAGTATGCAATGTATTTGGTGGGCCATTTTGGTGCCCTTCAAGTAAGTTGTATTCTTGTTAACTCTTTACCACACGACATATTTTTGTGCTTGTCCAAATCTAAAGTATGTGCAGAGGACAAATCAAACATTGCTGAAATGATGGTAGTTGTCCTTGAATGGGTAGAAAACATTGTGGGAAAAGGAGAAAATGCTGGTTTTCTCTTTTTCCCACAATGTTTTCAAATCTTCTTAATTAGGGTCGCCAGAACTTGGAATCGTTTGGTAAAGAGCTGACTACCTGAGTGTCTTTTAGACTTCAACCCTTTACTGAACAGTCCTGTGTTTCAAGGGCCCTGAGGAGAAAGGCTTTTGAAACACAGTTGTAGGAGATAATGCTGGTAACTAGCATTTTCTCCTTTTCCCACAATGTTTTCTGCCCTGTCAGACAGTTTTCATTTTGTAGCAATGTTGAATCATTCATACCATATGCTCTAAATATGGTCAAGTCTGGTAAAGGGCTAAATTGATTGATTGATTTTAGTGGTGTTTTATGCCGTTTTCAACATTATTTTTAGTTCTATTGTGGCAGCCAGTGCACCTGTTTATGCTCCTGGGAGTTTTTGTTACCAGTTCTTTGCACAATGTTCTTCCCAAGCCACTGGCATCTTTCCCACATAATCATCATTAAAACAGTATTCGGTGGTAAGAGAGGAATTAATCCAGTTGCAGTGGCTTTCATCAGTCCTCAGACAAATGGCCAAGCTGGGGATTTGAAGCAGCGACCCACTGTTCTCTAGTCCTGAACGCTACCTAGTGCACTACACGGGGCTTGTCAGAGGGTTAAAAGAACTGGCCACAGCTTCAGATTCAAATGTTTACAACGAAACATAATCATTTCGTCTGTGATTTCTGTTTTAACTCCTTACCAAATGACAAAATTTTAGACCAGTCCAAATTGAAAACTTTTGCAGACAACAAGACAAATGTGAATCAGAAATTGAAATTTGTTTTTGGAAGAGTAGAAAACATTGTGGGAAAAGGAGAAAATGCTGGTTACCAGCATTTTCTCCTTTTCCCACAATGTTTTCAAAAGGCTTCTTCTTCGGGGTTGTTAAGAGTTGGGATTGTGTGGTAAAGGGTCAATTGTTTTGGCACTACAATATGTAAACTGTTGTTGGTGGATTGTTAGCACTGGGCAGAACAAATTCTTTCCAGAGCATACTTGGATTATTCTGTCTGTCTGTCTAAATGCTCATCTTTTTACATCGGAATAGGCATTCTGTGCCAAGAATTCTACCCTCAGTTTTGCTGTCTTGGCAATGGCATTTATAAACAAGGAGCTGTATGTGTGCAGGACACTTTTTTTAGATGGCTGATTCAATTGTTGTAACTCTTTACCAATCGACAGAATTTGGTCCAAACTGAAAGCTTTTGCAGACATCAAAATAAATGTGACTGAAAAATTGAAATTTATCTTGAGAAGGGTAGAAAACATTGCTGGAAGAGGAGAAAATGCTGGTTACCAGCATTTTCTCCTTTTGCCTCAATGTTTTCAAAAGGCTTCTTCTTCAGGGTTGTTAAAACTCCGAATTGTGTAGTAAAGGGTTAAATATTAAATTCTACATTTATTACAACTTTCAGTCGAGCGATGAGTGGAAAGCATTGATTGCCGATGCCAGAGAGAGGGACAAGATAACTACAGTCAGTATAAATACATACGCTGAGGACATACGTAGTTGTCTTATTAAACACAAGTCAACCTTGAAGCGGATGGAAACAGACATGGAAGTAGACACAGACTGACACAATGGTGAAATCTCAATGCCTTACACTCTATCGATTGATTTAGGATCAAACAAAATCAAGAAAGAGTTGCACAGAGTAGATAAATTGGACAGAAAATTACAGGCACCCAAACATAATGTGGAAGACATTCGAAGAATAAAAACAACCCCTCGTGAAAGCAGATGCTCTGTTTTCATAATGGTATCAGAAATGAGGATTGTGTTCAGTTATCAGTTAAACAAATATGACTCGTATGTGCTAGTCAAAGGCTAACACAGAAAGGATATGTTGCTGTCTGAATCTGAGATGGACTAAGTTGTACTTCAGACTTATATAGACAGTAATCTACTCCGAAACATAGATAGAGTTCCCTGTAGTCTGAAGTATAGACAAAATATTGTTAAGATGTCAGAAGTGTTTTTCCTGCTTGCAGATGAATAGAGAAATCTTGTAGCACTGATACAAACAAACAAACAAACTTGCTGCTGTCTGAAGTGCAGACAGGCTTATCCAGCTATCTGACAATCTTGTTACTGTATAAAAAACACAGGATTACTTTTGCTTTCAGAAGCAAAGATATGTCTTGTTGCTTTCTAAAACAGACAGTTCGTTATTCTCTTACACAGATACACCTTTTCCTGCTATCTAGATGAATCGGCTGCTGTCAAAAAAAGGAATATACTGTTGCTGTCTTAACTCTTTACCAGACAATCTTGAGTTATGACAATTGTAAAAAAGAAGCCTTTAGAAAACATTGCAGCACAAGAAGAAAATGCTGGTAACCAGCATTTTCTCCTTTTCCTATAATGTTTTCTATCATATCAAAGACAAATTCCATCATTTGAGCCAAATTTAAATTGAGGTCTTCAAACGCTTTCAATTTGGATAGGGCTACATTTTTTAACCTGTGGTAAGGAGTTAAACACACAATTTCTTAACTGTCTGAGGCAAAAATAATTGTTGTTGCTGACCTAAAGCTGTCTTCACCTGTAGAGTGGTTAATTACGGAAATGGACTTATTTAATTATGAAAACACGGCCAAAATATTGCTATTTCAATGGTGATTTGGCAATAATATGCAAAAAGGCAGCAGACAGTATTGATTCAA
The DNA here is from genome assembly GCA_945859785.2 of Tridacna gigas. NCBI lineage: Eukaryota > Metazoa > Mollusca > Bivalvia > Cardiida > Cardiidae > Tridacna > Tridacna gigas. The sequence continues at coordinate 12,224,019 of OX244031.2, read as the reverse complement.
GATCAGACTACATGTTTTGTGCAGTCTGGTCTTGATCTGCTCTATCTGCAAAAAACAACTTTAGCCTGTGCAAGCGCTAAGTGGCTCTCAGGATTAGCCCTTTACCAAACTGCAAAGTTTTAGACTAGACCAAATCGAAGGCATACTTCAATAAAGTATATACATGTAATGCAGACGATAAATTTTTTAAATGGTGTAAATTGTCTTTCGAATTGTAGAAAATATTATGGGAAAAGGAGAAAATGCTGGTTACCAGCATTTTCTCCTTTTGCCACAATGTTTTCTAAAGGCTTCTTCCTTAGGGTCGGTAAAACTTTTTGATTGTGTGGTAAACTGTTAAACAAATAAATTGTTGCTGGCCGAGACACAGATGGATTGTCAAGCTATCACTGTCAGAATAGAAAACAGTCTCTCTTTCTCCAAAGTTGATTGTTATGGCCGGCAACAAAGATGGACTTTCCTTTCTCTTGTTGATGGATTAAGTTCTATCTAGTTTTATGAACACTGATGGATGCTTTCCGCTACTTGCTACCACTGTACGCTATGTGTAATACACAAATGGATTTGCTCTGTTGCAGTGCAGGCTATTTCTAGCCATACAGACTTTTTTACAAATTAAACAAAGGATTAATACTTCGTTGCAAGAAAAATAGCTGTTAAAAAGTACAGAAAACAGTGTGGCAAAAGGAGCATCTGTTACAAGTCATTGCTCCTTTATCTTCGATGTTTTAAAAAAAAGCTATGCATTTTGGGAGAATAAAAGTTTGTATTTGTAAAGTGAAAGGCTAAAATTTTGGCCTTGCTGATGTAACTTAGGAAGAGGGAAAGTTGAAACAGTGGTGCTTATAAATTCACATGTGTTGATGTATTAAACCTTACCCTTTACCAAAGAAACCTGGGTTTTAGCAACACTAGGGAAGAAGCCTTTTGAAAACATTGTGGGAAAAGGAGAAAATGCTGGTAACCAGCATTTTCTCCTTCTCCTACAATGTTTTCCATCATTTCAAAGACAAAGTCCATCATTTGATATACATTTGACGTCTGCAAATGCTTCCAATTTGAACATGCTTAAAATTTTGACATGTGGTAAAGGGTTAACTCTTTACCCAAGGACAAAATTTTAAACACATCAAAATTAAAAGTGTTTGCAGATGACAAATAAAATGTGGCTGAAATGATGACATTTGTCTATAAAAGGGTAGAAAACATTGTCGGTAAAGGAGAAAATGCTGGTTACCAGAATTTTCTCCTTTTCTCACTATGTTTTTAAAAGGCCTCGTTCTCAGAGTCATTAAAACTCGGGATTGTGTGGTAAATGATTAAGCCATATTAATTATCACTGTTTTAAAGGTCCTCTGCTGCAAAAATCTTTCCTTGGGTAATAAATTAACCCTTCACTAAACAGCTTCAAGTTTAAACGACCCTAAGGAAGAGGGCTTTTGAAAATGTGGAAAAAAGAGAAAGTGGTAACCAGCATTTTCTCCTTTTCCCACAATGTTTTCATTCTACTTCTTTGGGTGCTATACAGGATTGTTTGGTAAAGGGTAAGTTCATTAATAATATTCTGTTTGCTATATTTCACTATCACAATTATTTAACCCTTTACCAAACGACAAAATTTTAGACTGGTCCAAATTGGAAGTATTTGCAGATAATAAATGTGACTCCAAAATTGAAATTTGATTTAGAATGGGTAGGAAACATTGTGGGAAAAGGAGAAAATGCTGGTTACCAGCATTTTCTCCTTTTCCCGCAGTGTTTTCAGAAGGCTTCTTTCACAGGGTTATTAAAAGTCGGGATTGTGTGGTAAAGAGTTAAAAGGTGAAATTGTGTCTCGAAAGGCAACTAGTCAGCAGCGTTTTCATCTCCATTATCAAGAAAAAGTTTAGGCAGCTACCACATGTGACTTTCAAAAACATTGTGGCTAAGGGAGACATTCCACAGAGCAATATCTCTTAACTCTTTACCAAACAACAAAATTTAAGAATGGTCCAAATTGAAAGAAGCTGCAGGGGACAATTTTAATGTAGCCCAAATGATGATTTCTGTCTTTGACAGGGTAGGAAATATTGTTGGAAAAGGAGAAAATACTGGTTACCAGCATGTTCTCCTTTACCAACAGTGTTTTCAAAGATCATCCTCTTTAGGGTCATTAAATCTCGGGATTGTGTGGTAAAGGGTTAACCACATTGGTTTTTCATTTACCATCTGTAAATCTGTTTCATTATTAATACCAATTCTTTTCCTTCAGAAGTACCTTAAGGTACCTTTTCTGAAACCCATGAGGAAAAGGAGAAAAAGGAAAATGCATTTTCTCCTTTTCCCACAACGTTTTCAAAAGCTTTGTTACTCAGGGTTGTTAAAACAAGGCATTGTTTGGTAAGTGGTAACAAGCCACATTTGATATTTTGTGTACAAATGCTTTCAGTTCGGAGAAGTCTAAAGTTTTGTTTGCAGCAGACGGCTGAAAACATTCTTGTAAAATACCCATCATCAACATTAACTCTTTACCATAGGACAAACTTTTAGACTCATCCAAATTGAAAGCATTTGCAGACAACAAAATGACTAATGTTGCTCAAATGACTAGATTTTTCTATGAAAGGTTAGAAAACATTGTGGGAAAAGGAGAAAATGCTGGTTACCAGCATTTTCTCCTTTTCCCACAGTTTTTTCAAAAGATTTCTCTTGAAGGGTCATTATAACACCGGATTGTGTGGTGAAGGTTTAAAAAAGTATAAATCTTTGACTTGGCTTGAAATTTTAGCAGCTAAAGGAGAGATGCACTTTACAAGCATTTACTCCTTTTGCCATGAAATTAGCCGTATTCGACTTGCAATTACAGTCTTTGTGTTGCACTTTTTCTATGCGACTGGTAAATTTCATGGTTTCGTAAATTTTTGGGAAGCATAAACCTTACGCTTTCAAATCATTGTAATGTTAGTGCAGCACAAAACTGGCACCTTGCAGGTAGGCAGAGCTTAATATTCATTTTCGTGCTTCACGAAAGTTGACCAGTCAAATACAGCTATTATCACTACAAGTATGTTGCAAGCCCTGTTGGTTTCACCTTATATTTTGAGCTCACCAGCTTTTAATTATTACATGTTTTGTTGGGATTTCACTACTACTGTAGGACTGTGGCATGAATAACATAAAATATGAGTACCTAAAAACTTACAATAACTCTTTCCCAAACAAGCCCTGGTTTTCACATGTCTGCAGTACAGGTCTTTTGAAAACACTGTGGGAAAAGGAGAAATTGCTCGTAACGAGCAATTTCTCCTTTTCCCACAGTGTTTTCTACCCATTTTGAAACCTTTCTGCCATTTTCATCAAATTTAAAATTGTTGTCTGCAAACTCTTTCAATTTGAACCAGTCCAAAATTTGTCATTTGGGAAAGGGTTAAGTCTTAGGGCATTATATGGATACAGAAGTGCTGTTATGCAATTCATCGTTAATGTTGATATCATGAGTGTTAATTTTAAATGTTTTACTTCAGTGGTAAATAATCCTAAATCATTGTTCTGAAAATTCTTACCCAAGCAATAATGAAATAAAGTATTATTGAATTACTTTGTGCATAAAAAAAATGTGATTACTAGAGATAATGCTGAAATATGTTCCATGTGTCACAATATGTTTTGGTAATTTCTGCATAAGAATATCAGCTATCAACAGCGTTATATGTTGCTTTCTCTAGGTATAATCACTATGGATGAATTCACCTACCCCCCCATAGGAGCTCTTGGCAAAGTTGAGTGTTAATTGTTAACCCTCTACCAAACAACTCTGTATTTTAACAATCCTAGTGAAGGAAGACTTTGAAAACATTCTGGGAAAAGAAGAAAACGCTGGAAACCATGTTTTCTAACCTTTAGTTTGGTAAATGGCTAACATGAATTTGGGATTAATACTTGAAAAAGTGAAAAACATTATGGAAGATGGAGAAATTTCTCATTATAAGCCATACCTTATTGTCAAGTTTTCAAAAACTGCCCTCTGAAAGACAAGAAAAGTTCTGCAGGAAGTGATAATTAAACCAATAACCTTGCACTCAAAAAAAAAAGAAAAACATTTTAGATAAAACAATGTCAAAATGAAGAAGACATTGAGATGCATGGAAGAATTGCTTATATTGAGCAAATACTCTAAACATCACAATATATTGCCTAACTATGGGTGTGTTAATTCTTTACCAAACAATGAAATTTTACACTAGTCCAAATTGAAAGCACTTGCATGCAACAAAATCAAGGTGGCTAAAATGACAAAATTTGTCTTTAATAGGGTAGAAAACATTGTGAGAAAAGGAGAAAATGCTGATTATCAGCATTTTCTCCTTTTCCCACAATGTTTTCATAAGTCTTCTCCAGCAGGGTAGTTAAAACTTGGGATTTTATGGTAAAGAGTTTGCATTGAATATGTTAGAATATTGACTGTAGAACATGTAATTATTTTGCACAGGCCTTGGAAGCTCCATTGGTCTATCACATAACACTAAAATTTTCCTTGGTTGGTCATTGAACACCTTTGCACATAGGTGCATTGCCTGTATATCACAGAATACTCAAATTTTCATTTACACTGTTACTGTAGATAGCACATTGGCGACTGCCTCTATATTATATATATAAAGACAACATGCACAAGGAAATTGAGGAAAATTTGGCCCCCATCCACTTTCAGAAATAATGTTTAACCAAAAACAGAAAAATAAACCTAGTTACCATTGCAGATGGGTTCACAGGTAACTTTTCTTGTGTACCCTGACCTTCAAAAGTTCTAAACGGCTCTTGCCATCAAGCAATAACTCTGATTGGAAAAAAACGAAAAAGCTTCTACATTTTCCAGATCGCCATGTGCTGATGTTACACAATTCATAATGACACAGCGAATTATTACGCGTATGAATTAACTATCAAAAGATGTGCCAAAGTTTTTGACCAATAAATGGTGAACACGCATTTGAAAATATACGAAATAGAAGATGAAAATCATGATACTGGATTAGATAAAGAGATAGATTATAACAGTCGAAATATTAATTTAACCCTTTACCACACAATCACAGGTTTTAACGACCCTGAACAAAAAGCCTTTTGAAAACATTGTGGGAAAAGGAGAAAATGCTGGTAACCAGCATTTTCTCCATTTCTCACAATGTTTTCTACCCTTCCCAACACAAATTCCAATTTTGTAGTCACATTTATTTTGTCGTCTGCAAACGCTTTCAATTTGGACAAGTCTAAAATTTTGTTGTGTGGAAAAGAGTTAATAATTTCATCAGTATATCAACAAAAAAATTTTAGATCTTTGTTTAAAAAAAAAATTTTAGTTATGATTCACAGCAGGATAATAAATTGTGTGATGTCAGCACATAGTGATCCAGAAAATGTGGAAGCTTTTTGAAATTTTCTAAATTAGAGCTATTATTGCTTGATCGCAAGAGCTGTTTGGAATTTTCAAAGGTCAGGGTACACGAGAAAAATTATCTGAGAAACCATCTGCAACAGTGACTAGGTTTATTCTTCCGTTTTCTGTTAAATATTACCTCTGAAAGGGGACAGGGGTGAAAAATTTCTTCGATTTTGTTGCACACCTTGTTCTTCTGTATATGATAAAGAGGTAGACAACAAGGTGCCATTTATAATAACTGTGTCTGATAAGGAAACTTTTGTTATCCCGTATTAGATCAATGGAATTCCAGTGGCCTGTGTTATTTTGGAGGACAAATCATCACAATAAGCAACAAAAAAAAATAAATACATGTACCACCAAAAACATGATTTTTCTACCAGATTTTATGTTCTCTGATCACGTTAAAGTTTTAAATAAATATGATTGAATTCCATTTTTTTAATTTTTTTTTTTCTGTGGTTTTCATCTACACCAGACAAAGACTGTTCATTAGCAGCTCTGTGATAAATTATGACTATTGATTGATTGATTGTATGGTGTTTAACACCGTTTTCAATATTATTTCAGTTAATATTGTGGCGGCCTTTGCACCTATCCATGCTTTCCTGAAGTTAGCGTTATCAGTTCTTTGCACAGTATTCTTCCCAAGCAACTGGCTGCTTTCCCACACAACCATCGTCCAAACAATGATCATCAGTGAGAGAGGACTGAATCCTGTCGCAAATGACTATCATGAATCCTTGGAAGGAAATTGGCCGAGCTAGGGATTCGGACCAGCGAGCCCCTGCTGTCATGTCCAGTACGCTACTGACTGCACTACCAGGGTCCTTATTCACCAACCATTCTTAAGAATGTTCTTTGTCTTGTTCTCATTTGAAAGTAACACAATTCCTGATTGGCTAAACCGAATGGTTTAGCCAATCAGGAGTTGTGTTACTGTCAAATGTAGAAAATCTTGGAGAATGAGACTAAGAATGTTCTTGAGAATGGTTGGTGAATACGGACCCAGGACTCAGCAATTATTTCACAGAATACGCAGTTTGATCTTGGATCTGCACCATTCTCTGCTTGATACTAAAATATGACAAAAGTCCTGATCAAAAGCAATTGAAATCAACTTCTAGACTCAAAACAGAAAGTGGAATTTCTGGAATTGGTACTGAAAAAGTTATCTCTTTGCCCCACAACAAAAATGTAGATTTGTCCAGCTTGAAAGTAATTGCATACGACAATTTAGTTATCACTCAAATGATGGTCTGTCTTTCATAGGGTAGATAATTACCAGCATTTTCTTCTTTCCCAACCATGTTTTCAACAGGCTTCTTCAGGCTAATTGAAATATGGCAGAGTTTAGTAATTGCATTAAAAACTTACTACCGAAGACAAGATTTCTCTTTTCTTTTCCATTAATGTCAATACATTTTGGTAGATCCACAGCCAAAAAAATAAAATGCATGAATGTCGATTGGGGAAAACTTGCACAACACAAAACTGATGCTAATACCTGTTAATTATTGAATAGCTGTCAGAAAATATCATCACACACATATACATACAAAACAGAATGAAGACAAGCAAGCTACATTTTAACTCTTTACCACACAATCACCAGTTTTAACGACCCTGAAGAAAACGCCTTTTGAAGACATTGTGGGAAAAGAAGAAAATGCTGGTAACCAGCATTTTCTCCTTTTCCCACAATGTTTTCTTACCTTCCAAAAATGAATTTCAATTTTTGAGTCAAATTTATTTTGTCGTCTGCAAAAGCTTTCAATTTGGCCTGGTCTAAAATTTTGTCGTTTGGTAAAGGGTTAACCCCTACAGCACCGAATAAACCAACAGAAATCTTCCTTCTAGAAATAGAAACTAAATAATTGCAATTTATGATTGTTTTGTCTACAATGTTTCAGCGAAGCGGGCAGCGTAGATCACAGATCAGGCTGCACGTTTCATGCAGCCTGATCTTGATCTACACTGGGTGCAACAGCAACTATAGTCGTGAAAGATTGATTGACTGTATGGTGTTAATGCCGTTTTCAACATTATTTCAGTTATATCGCGGCAGCCAGTGCACCTATCCATGCTTTCCCGGAATTTCATTTACCAGTACTCCTCCGCACAATATTCATTCCAAGCCACTGACTCCTTTCCTACATAGCCATTGTCGAAACAATTGTCAGCGGTAGGAGAGGAATGAATCCTGTTGCAATGACTATCATCAATCCTCGGAAAGAAATTGGCCGAGCTGGGGATCGAACCAGCAACTTCCTGTTCTCAAGTCCTGTACGCTATCGACTGAGCTATGGGCTCGGCTAGTTGTGAAAGGTGCTTTAAGGGTTAAATATACCCCTCATGTAAGTTTAAGTAAACAATTTCCAGTTTTAACAACCCCACAGAAAAAAGGTATTTGAAAACATTTTAGGAAAAGGAGAAAATGCTAGTAACCAGCATTATCTCCTTTCAAACACTGTTTCTACCCTATCATGGACAAATACCATCATTTCACATAAAGCATACTGTCTGCATAAGCTTTCAATTTTGGAAAAATTTAAAATTTCTATGTCTCACAGTCTGGTAAAGAGTTCAGAGACTGTACTTGCAAGAAAGGCTTAACTCTTTACCACATAATCCAAAGTTCTGACATTCCTGAGGAAGAAGGCTCTTGAAAACATTGTGGGGAAAAAAAGAAAATGCTGGTAACCAGCATTTTCTCCTTTTCCCAAAATATTTTCTTCCAATTGAAAGACACGTCCTAACATTTGAGCCACATCTGATTTGTAGTTTGAAAATGGTTTTAATTTGGACCAGTCTAAACTTTTGTCATACAGGACAGGGTTAAATTCTTTACCAAGTGGTTCTGTGTGTTTATATCCCTGAAGAAAACAGCTTTTGATAACATCATGAGAAAAGGAGATAATGCTGGTAGCCCGCATGTCCTCCTTCAGCCATTATGTTTTTCCACCACCATTTTCTGCCATTTCCCATCAATTCTATAACCCTCAGAAAACCAGTCACATCTTGCAGCAGAAAACTTACGGAAAAAGATGGAAAAAGGACAACCTGCTCACAAAACACATTTTTTCCCCTTTTGCCACTATGATTTCTAATCTATTCGTGTATTAAACCTTACTACATAATATCACACATAATTCATAATGTTTCATAATGCCTTTCTCTTCAGGACTGTATAGTTCTGACAATACTTGTAATAAACCCAGATTATATGTCTTTAGGAATACTTTCACTTCTAAAACCCCAAAATATCCATAAGTGTAGGCCTGCGATCAGACTGCACTTTGAGTGCTGCATGATCTTGACCTACACTGTCTGCAATACTACGAAAGCACATTCAGACGCGTTTTGCAACCAGGGACTTAAAGAATTACATGGTCTCTTTTTCTATCATGGTTTGACTATTTGGTCATCTCTCCGTCTTTATATTATTTCTCTTCATACGTATTTTTTCTTGTTGTCTGTTTTTTTTATATATATAATTCCCATTATTTCTGCTTCTGATTGGTAACTATAGGTTAACACTTTTTCCTACAGTTTTGTTACTTCACTTTTTATATGTATATACACATTTGACATCATTCATTGAAAAACTTATATTTTGACAAGACAATGTACTATGTATATGTTTGAATAAAATGTCTGTTCCATTCTGTCCTGCTGTATAAATATGCAGTTGTCTGGTAAAAGATTAATCTCACATGTACAATCACATAGAAAGATTTTATATAATTTCAAACACAGCAAAATGCTTCCATCCAGCAACAGCTTGAATCTTCGCCCTTTCCATTCTTAACTTTTACCTAACAATTTTAAACTTTAACAACCCTGAAAATATATGAGCCATGCTCTGGCAAAAGGGAGTTTAATGCATATTCGAGATAGGGAAGACATTGCATATTTATGGATCCACAGAATCCATTTTGTGTAAAAACCAACTGAGTCATGAGGTACACTGGTCCTCTGAACAATTGCAAAACGTTTCAACCTAGGTCAGCCTGCGAGGACTACACAAGCTGAGCTGGGTTGATACTTTTTGCAGATACATTAAGCCTTCTTTTCACAGGGCATGGCTCGTATGCTTTTGAAAATGTAATAGGAAAAGGACCTTTTCTTTCTGCACTTTCAAAGACAAGTGATGTCATTACTTAATTTGTTGTCTGCAAATGCTTTAAAGATAGTCAAGTCTAAAATTTTTTTGTCTGATGAAATGTTAAGGATGTCCTGTTCTCCTCACACAAAAACAAAATTTACTCTCTATCACTCAAAAAGCTTTGACCACAATCACAGTTTTTCTATCAGCAACGCAGAGGCCCCTCCTCCCCCATTACAGATCCCAGCCAATCCTTTCTGTCCTGATTTTAGCGCATGTACCATGTGGGTCACAATCCTGTTTCCTGACATCCTGTAAATACAGCAACATATCACAGTTTTAGTGTTTTAACTCTTTACCACACAATCCAAACTTTAAACGACTCTCTGGAAAAAGCCTTTTGAAAACTTGTGGGAAAAGGAGAAAATGCTAGTAACCAGCATTATCTCCTTTTCCCACAATGTTTTCTACCCTTCCCAAAATAAATTTCCATTTTTTAGTCACATTTATTTTGTCGTCTGCAAATGCTTTCAATTCGGACCAATCTAAAATTTTGTCGTTTGGTAAAGACTTAACCATGTACAAAATAAAACAATATTTCTACAACACAGAGTAAGATGGATTTTGAAAATATTGCCAGTGGGGAGAATGGTCATAACTAGTATTTTTTACTATTTCTGCAATGCTTTCTACCCTTTCCAAGGCATATTACATTATTTTACATAATTTCACATTTATCTCCTGCAGTTCAATATGGACAAGTCAAAAACTGCTACAAGGAGTTAACTCTTTACTGCACAATCCCGAGTTTTAACAACCCCGAAGGAGGAGACTTTGAAAGCATTGTGAGAAAAGGAGAAAATGCTGGTAACCAGCATTTTCTCCTTTTCCAGCAAAGTTTTCTACCCATTCACAAACAAAGCCCATCATTTGAATTATATTTCATTTGTTGTCTGCAAATGCTTTGAATTTGGACAGGTCCAAATTTTTGCCATTTGGTAAAGGGTTAGGCCCTGTACATTACTAATTGAACTACTAGGCTTCGCCAAAACTTTATAAACATCTTCATAAATATGAGTTATCAACTTGAATAAGGATCTGATATATGAATATAATGTTAAAAACATTGTGGAAAGAGGAGAAATTAATCCTGTCTAGCAAATTACACTTTGTCACAATGTTTCCACTCTTTTACAGACAAATCCCATAACATGTATTTGAGGGGCGTACATTATCTTCTACAAATGCTATTAATTTATACAGGACTAAAACATATGAGGCACGCTCTGCAAAAAGGGGGTTTAATGCATCTCTGTGATGCATCATACTAAGCAAACCTTACTTATGGATCCATAATAGCCACTCTTTTTAACAACCGACTTAATCATAAATTAGACTGGTCCTTGGACATGTAGAAAATTGGCCAATAGCAAAATGTTTCGGCCCAGGTCAGCCTACGTGGACTGCATACTTTTCACAGATGCATTAAGCCCCCTTTTCACAGATCATAGCTCATATATTGCTGTCTGGTAAAAAGGGTTTTACCCAATTGGATGCCCCAAACTGACAGCTCCTCCATGAACATTCACTTTATTAATGTCTATATCCAGATCTTTAACATTGGCAAGCACAACCACACTGAAGGCCTCATTAATCTCCCACATATCAACATCTTCTTTCTTCACCCCTGTCTTCTCTAATACCTGTAACAATAATATCAGGAATGGAAACAGTAATATCAGGAATGGTGAATGAGCATTTAACGTTTTACCAGTTGATCCCATTGGAAAAGGTTAAAATGTTGGTAACCTAAACAAGTGCAAAATTTTGTGGTTTGGTAAAATGTGCAAATGCTTTTAATTTTGATTTTAACCCTTTATCACACAATCCCGAGTTTTAAAGACCCTCAGAAAAAAAAATTGAAGACACTGTGAAAAAAGGAGGAAATGCTGGCAATCAGCATTTTTGCCTTTTCCCACAATGTTTTCTACCCTATTAAATTCAAATGCTGTCATTTCAACCATGTTTAATTTGTGATCCACAAATTCTTTCAATTTGGACTAGTCCAAATATTTTTTGTTTGGTAAAGGGTTGACAAAATGACGACAAAATTTCAGACTTGTCCAAATTGAAAGCATTTACAGACAACAGATCAAACGTGGTTCAAATGATCAGATTTGTCTTTATATGACACATTGTATGAAAAAGATAAAGTGCTTGTAACCAGCATTTTCTCCTTTTCCCACAACATTTTCAAAGGCCTTCTTCCTCAGGGTCATTAAAACCCCGGATTATTTGTTACACTGAGTACTACAAAGAAGACATGCTGGTCAAATTAAGGTCATCATTTTTGGAAAATGGCTGTATCCTCAGGAAATAAATGACCTAATTTTGAAAAAATTTACAAAAATAAACTTATACATCATGAAAATTGTACAGGTAAAATGTCTTTTATTTCAGAGTAAGTGTTTACCAAAGAAAATAAACCAAAGGGCATACATGTATGAATAAATTTGTCTTGGGTTCAAATTCAATTCTTTCCTAATAACAAGAAATACAAGTTTGAAAACAATTTTGATTTCTAAAGGCTTTGAATGAAAATGAACAAAAGTTTAAAAAAAAAAAAAGGCAAGAAAAAGGGTTGAAACCCTCCTGTAACATAAGGAAATAGTTTTTGTTTACTAGACCTACAAAGACCCTAAGGGCAAGGAAGTGGGACCAACCTTTAAAAAAAATCTGTTCAGGGCCATTCATGTGGTCCTCATATTAAACTTAAGACCTCCAACAGACAAACTTTTTTGTTTGGCAGCAAACCACATTAGAAACATTGTGGAAAAAGGAAGAATTGCTCATGATCAGTAATTCCTTGTGTAGCCATAAGGTATGCACTGAACCATAACCCTTTACCAATCAATCCAGACTTTTTATGACCCTGAGGAAGAAGGCTTTTGAAAACATTGTCAAAAAAGGAGAAAATGCAGGTAACCAGCATTTTCTCCTTTTCCCATAATGTTTTCTATCCTTTCAGAAACAAGTTCAATCATTTCTGTCACATTTAATTTGTCGTCTGCAATCTCTTTGAATTTGGACCAGTCTAAGGTATTGTCCTCTGGTAAAGGGTTAAGAACAGACTAGATGTTCATAGAGGATGGAATCTGATCATCAATAAATACAGTGAGTCTGTTCATTTTTTTTTTTTTTTTTGTACCAAGCTGTTTCCTAACTAACCCATCCATTTTCGACTATTTGACCCTCTAGGTTACCTACAACATAAGGCCCCTATACTGGCCTCAAAGAAGGCTGACCCAAAAATACACAGACCTCATTCAACTAGAGTGTCTGAACAAAAAGTTCAATTTGAAAAAGAAAAAAACATGCATCTGTGAAATATTTTTTGGCTCCGTGATGCAATTATTACAGTATGTTTTATATCAATAATTGAAAATTCGTTCACATTAAGGGCAAAAATCATGAATTTTGTCAGTAATACTATCACTGTATAACTCCTTGAAGACAGACACATGGGGCAAATTACTTCAAAACAGTTGGAAAATATTTAAAAGAAAAAAAAAGATAATGGATATGAAGTGAGCATTTGTTTTTGTGCTTGCACACTTTTCTTGTGACATTATAAACCCGAGAAAGAGGAGCCATGTCAAAGGATATTTCTAAGTTTGTTGAGGGTTGAACTACAGATCAAAGTGAAAGTAAGCCATGACCATAATCTTATAGTAATTGATAGATGCTTATAATTTTCTTACCTTAAAATAGGTTTTCAAATCCAATTGATATAAAAATAAATGGCATTATATACATTACATCTGTTTTTGATAAAGGAGCCTCTTATTCAAGTCTGTAAACTATACTTTCATTCCTATTTAACCCTTTACCACACAATCCTGAGTTTTCACCACCCTGAAGGGGAAGGCTTTTGAAAACAATGTGGAAAAAAGAGAAAATGATGGTAAACACCATTTTCTCCTTTCTCTAACAATGTTTTCCTCCCTATCAAAGACAGAAATCATCATTTGAAGTACATTTATTTTGTCGTCTGCAAATTCTTTCAATTTGGACTGGTCTTAAATTTTATTTTGCATTTATGCAGTAAAAGGTTAATTCTTCACCATATAGTTACAGGTCTTAACGACCCTGAAGAAAAAGCCTTTTGAAAGCATTGTGGGAAAAGGAGAAAATGCTGGTAACCAGCATTTTCTCTTTTTCCCCACAATGTTTTCTAACCTTCCCAAAACAAATTTCAGTTTTTCAGTCACATTTATTTTGTCCTCTGCAAATCCTTTCAATTTTGACAAGTCTAAAATTTTGTCGTTTGGTAGAGGGTTAAGAGACATCATATAGCATCTACATGTACTTTTGACCCTGGTGTCCTAAATTCAATAATTTTCTTTCTTAGACTATAGCTTGGTTAGCTACTTACCAGACGACATGTTACACTTGTACTCAGTGAAAGCATTTAATATTTTCCATACAACAAATCACATGTGGCTCAAATGATGGAATTTTCTTTAGAAATGGTATGAGAAAACGAGAAAAATGCTGGATACCACCATTTTTTCCTTTTCCCGCATTTTTTCAAAGGCCTTTTTAAGGGTCAATAAAGAACAAGGGGCTGTATTCACCAACTATTGTTAATCGCATTCTTTGTTTAATTCTACAATTAGAAAGTAAGATGAGTTCTGATTGGCTAAACCATCTGGTTTAGCAAAGATGGCTCAGCCAATCAGAAACTGTGTTACTTTCAATTATATAAATTTTTTGAAAACTAGACTGATTATTCTCTAAAGAATGGTAGATGAATATTGGCCCCAGACTGGTTAAGGGTTAAACGGACGGACGGACAGACAGACCTTGGCAAAAGAATAAAGTCAATTTGCAAACCAATCTAAATTCAATTCTAATGCTTAATTCTAAGACCAGGCACCTGACTGGCAAGACGCTCTGCCTCAGCAAAGAAGTTGAATAGTTTTGAAATACTGAATAAGAGTAATATTGATAATACAGCCCCTGTAAAACCCTTTACTACATATGATACCCTATCTCTATGACTCTGAGGAAGATGGCCTTAAAAATCTTTACAAATGAAGGAGAAAAAGCTATGAACCCATTACTACACAATCCAAAGTTTTAATGACTTCCAAAGGAAACAGACTTCTGAAAACATTGTGGGAAAAGGAGAAAATGCTGGTAACCAGCATTTTCTCCTTTTCCCACAATGTTTTCTACACTATCAAAGAAAAATTCCTTAAGTTTCGCAACATTTATTTTATGGTCTGCAAATGCTTTGGATTTGGACCAGTCTAAAATTTGTGTTGTTTGGTAAAGAATTTACAGGCATAATATTTTTCATTTCTTTTTCCACCCTTCAAGAGACAAATCCAATATACTGAGCCATATTTAATTTGCAGTCTTCAAATGCTTTCATATAGGAGAACTCTAAAATTTTGTTGTATGCTAAAGAGATAACGTTGTTTTTTTATTCCTTTCACAGAAAATATGAAGTACTGGACTGGGACCACTACGTATCCATTTGACTGGTACCAAGTATTTACTGCATTTTGGAGACGGTACCCGAACCCCAACAGTCAACATGTCCTTACAGAGGACATCATAAGTGTGAAGGTCAAAGGACAACTTCTCTGGATTAAAAAACTTATATCAAAACGAGCAAAAATTCCTAGAATTGCTCTGAGATTTACAAATGGTTGTAAAAATGGATATGTTGTTGAGGAAACATTCGTAGACTTGGAGAAGAAAATGTTTGTAACATATACCCGTAATATCAACAATCAAAATGTTTTAAGCATTCACGAAAAGTGTGAATACACAGTCGATCAAAGCAACAGATTTCATGTGTTGTGTGTAAAACAAGCCTGGGCTGACTCTTCTATAACTGGATTTGGAGGTGTGCTATGCTCCATAGGAATTCAGCAATATCAAAAGAACCTTAAAAGGCAAAATGCTGGTTTTCAGTATGTTCTAAATTCACATTATCTTTGTGACTTTACTTCAGGAAAGGAAAAGAAAATGGATTCTTCATCCAGATCAAGATCAAAAATGTTTTATCTCCTTGACATCATCAGACAGATCCATCATAAACTGAGGGAGATTTTGATTCATCTGAAACTTTTGTCCTTTTTCGGTCAAAACAGACAAATTTCCTGTTAACCCTTCACAAATCTATCTCATGTTTTAACATCCTGTGAGAAGGTGGCTTTTAACCCTTTCCCAAATGACAAATTTTGGACCGGTCCAAATTCAAAGTTTGCAGACGACAATTTTAAATTTGATGAAAATGGCAGAAAGTTCTCAAAAAGGGTAGAAAACACTGTGGGAAAAGGAGAAATTACTCGTTACGAGCAATTTCTCCTTTTCCCACAGTGTTTTGAAAAGACTTGTACTGCAGACACATGAAAACCAGGGCTTGTTTGGGAAAGGGTTAAAATGCTGTTGATCAAAGTGAAAACCCTGGCAACCTGCATAGCTTCATTCCCACAATTTTTTCTACCCTTTTAGACCATTTGTCTTCTACCCTTTTGAGCCATATTTATTTTATCATCTGCAAACACATTTAATTTTGATTAACCCTTTAGCATGCAATCCTGTGTTTTAACGACCCCAAGGAAGAAGCCTACTGAAAACATTGCGGAAAAAAGAGAAAATGCTCCGTTTGAAAGCATTGTAGAAATGGAAAAAATGCTGGTAACCGGCATTAAATATGGTAACAAGCATTTTCTCCTTTTCCCACAATATTTTCTACCATTTGAATGACAAATTTCATGTTTTTTAAGTATTAAAGGTAACACTAAAATTTAAATTTTTCACCTGCAAATGCTTTCAATTTGGACAAGGCTAAAATTTTACTGTCTGGTAAAGAGTTAAGGAGGTAATGACTTTACCCTCTACCACACAATTCCAAGTTTTAAAGACCCTCAAAAAGATTTGTTTGTAGTGGTTTGGTTTGTATTGAAGTTTAATGCTATTTTAACAGCTCAGGTCATATCATGGCAGTCAGTGATGCACCCATATGTTTCCTGGCTTTCTCACACCAGCACTGACACAACTTTCTTTCCAAAGCCACTGACTACTTAACTTTTCTCACATGCATCAGAGGTGAAAGGCGAAAAATCACCGGAGAAGAGACCTTGTGAAAACATTGTGGAAAAAAGGTAACAAGCATTTTCTCCTTTTTCTAACAATGTTTTCTACCCTTCCCTAAACAAATTTCAATTTTAGAGTCATAGTTGTTTTGTTGTCTGCAAATGCTTTCAATTTGGACAAGTCAAAGATTTTTTGTCGTATGGTAATGAGTTAAGAAACTATTACCTTAGGAATTGCCAAGGCTGGAGCTGTGGGGAAGTCTATTGGCTCTCTCGCTGCATCAGCAAACCCTAGAAAAAGGACATATTGAGCTTTTATTACCTATCTCCAGTGTTTCGCCTCAATACCAGCAACATGGCATCGGCTACTGCCTAAACTAGTTACCAAACGACAAAATTCTAGACTTGTCCAAATTAAGAGCATTTACAGACGACAAAATGAAAATAGTCTAAGTGGTGCTTTTTCTCTTTGAAAGGTAGAAAACATTGTGGAAAAAGGAGAAAATGCCGGTTAACAGCATTTTCTCCTTTTCCCACAATGTTTTTGAAGGCCTTCTCCATCAGGTTTGTTAAAACTTGGGATTTTTTTGGTATAGGGTTAAAGACAGTATTGCAACAAGTGCATAAACCCTAACCATACATGCTGCTTAAAATCTAAGACCTATCAAACCTATTGCAAATAACACAAAGGAACAATAATTAAAGGAAAGGAACAGAATATGGAAAATATCCTCAGAAAAGAAGCAATTGCTTATAGTGAGCAACTACTCCTTTTTTGTTTAATCCTTTACCACACAACAAAATTTCAGACTTGTCAAAATTGAAAGCATTTGCAGACAACAAAAAAAATGTGACTCAAAAACTGGAATTTGTGTTGGGAAGGGCAGAAAACATTGTGGGAAAAGGAGAAAATGCTGGTTACCAGCATTTTCTCCTTATCCCCCAATGTTTTCAAACAACTTTTTGTTCAGGGTTGTTAAAATCCCTGATTGGGTGGTAAGGAGTTAACAAAGCCTTTTTACTGTAGATATTTACGAAGTTAGATATGTATGGTAATAGCTTAATAAAATATTCAAAATTCTAATTCCCTTTCTCTTTAAGCTTATGAATAATAATTACATGAAAATGATAGAGGGACAATGACGCAAAAGGAATAATTGTCTGTTACAGCAGCGTCCAGGGTCCTGTGTGGCTCAGTGGTAAAGTGTAGGACTTGTGACCTGGAGGACTTGGGTTGGAGCCTCAATGGATCCAGTGGGCTTTTCATGGAAGCATCCTTAAGCAAGACATTTCAGAGCCTTAGCCTAGTACTGCTGAAACCCAGGAAACACATGGATATGTGAGCTGTCACAGCGATAAATGAAATAATGTAGAAAGCGGTGTACAACACCAATCAATCAATCAATCATTCCAGCAATTTCCCTGTGACCATGATGTTTTCCAAAGCCTGTTGTCAGCATAGCATAATGAATCTATTCATTTATAGCAAAAGTTATGAGACTCTGATGATGAAAGTTAGCATAACGGGAAATCAGGGAACAGTCTTATCACACCTGCATTTATAAGAATATCCACCTTCTCAAATGTCATTGGAGAAGCTCCAGTGGAAAAAGAAGTTATATGGAAATTTCAACCCTGAACTGTACCTAAATTACTGACGGATGGACAGACTGCCTGATTAGCAGATAGACTAAAAACTAGATACCTATGTCACACCTGCCTGCTGAGGCAGGTATCTTAAAAATTATTTGGGCAGTGCTGTGGCAAAAGGGGGTTTAATGCATCTCCTTGATGCACTATTCCAAAGAAGTCATCACATAATTATGGATCCATAAAATCCATTTTGTCTAACAACCAACTGAATCATGGGGTAGACTGGTCCTTTCACAAGCAGAAAATTTAACAAATAGCAAAAAATTTCAACCTATGTCAGCCTGCACGGACTGTGCAGGCTGACATGGGTTGAAACTTTTTGCAGACATATTAAACCCCTTTTTCGGAGAGCATGAATCATTTTATAATTTTTACCAAGGATCCTTGCCAGGGGTTTCACTCCATGTTTTTCAGCAGCCTGGGCTGACATCAACACAATAGCGCCTGCTCCATCATTCAGTGTACTGGCATTCGCTGCTGTAATTGTTCCTAAAAAAGTAACACATTAAATCAACTGATGTCCTCAATAATTGGTCCGCATAACATTTTTTACGGATGGTGCTTAGATTTGTTAGTTTGTCTACAGGTCTAACCTGTCTGAAAATCATCATACTTGTGTTCAAACAACAGTATAATGCATCTCCATGATGACAAGTCATCACATAATGTCTGATCTATAAAATACATTTTGTCAAATAACCAACTCAATCATGAGGTGAACTGGTCCATTGAGAATCAGATATTGACCAACAGCAAAAAGTTTCAACCCACATCAGCCTACATGGACTGCACAGAGCCTCTTTTCTGCCTGAAAACACTGTGATAGAGAAACTGCTTGTAACCAGCTTCTTCATCATTTGCAACAATATTTTCCTACATGCTTCTTCCAACAAAAATACATATGTCTCAAGATCAATTTCATTCTCTTCTATGTTTAATCCCGGATGAGACAGAATGGAAATTAGAAAAACAGAGAAATTACAAAAAAAAAAACAACTCAGAACACACCATCTTTCTGAAATACAGCTCTCAAAGTTGGCACCTTGTCGAAGTTGATTCTCTTGTACTCTTCATCTTCTGACACTACAACAGGGTTCCCTGTAAAATCAAACATTTTTTGAGCCATTTTTAGGAACACTGAAGAGGCTGATCAGATTAGAGACTATATAATACATAGTAGGATGATTTTTTTCCTTTGGAAAAATAAGTAGCAGCAATTGCTTTCAAGAGCAATTAGACCGACAGCCACATGTTCAAATTATAACCCTTTACCACATCATTCTGTGTTCTAAAAACCCTGAAGAAGATTAATTTTGAAAACATTGTCAGAAAAGGTGAAAATGCTGGAAACCAGCATTTTCTCCTTTTCCCACATATTTTCTTTTTGTTCCAAGTTCCAAGTTTCATTTATTCTACCCACATTTAATTTGTTGTCTGCAACCGCTTCAAGATGACCCAGTCTACAATTTTATCATCTCATAAAAGCTCTCACAGTAATTACCTTTTTTCTGTGGAATTTCAACTGGCACAACTTCATCCTTAAAAACGCCTGACTCCACTGCCTGTTTACTGAGTGTGTAACTTCTAATTGCATATTCATCTTGCTCATTCCGACTGATAGAATACTTTGATGCTGTATTCTCTCCGCAAATTCCCTGAAATAAATTGTATGTGAAGAAATAACTATATATATCTCACTATCTCTACTTTTTTCTCCTCAATATCCCTTAGGACACACTGGTCCTCATACATGAATCTTAAACAATATTGATGAAAGTACATCAGCTTAATAATTATAATGAAATTACATCACCTTGAACGTTCTTGCCCTTGTTATTGCAATTTCACACAAATTGCGATTGCTCAATTGGATACGATGTAGTTGTGTTTACTTGCTCCTTTACCTGTCACCAAAGCAATGAAACATAAAACTGATAGTTTCAAAACAAGAGTTGATTGTACTCACCATATGAAAGTGACCATATGCATCTGTCAGACCATCAAAGACAACTGCATCCTAGAATATGAAAATATAATAAAGGATACAAATTTCCATTTTAAAAAATAGAAGTATACCTTGTCGCTATTCCCCATCTGGACTTCTCCAAATTGAAAGTATTTGCAGACGATAAATTCAGTGCAACTAAAATGATTGCACTTTTCTTTGAAAGGTTAGAAAAGATTGTGGGAAAAAGAGAAAATGCTGGTTACCAGCATTTTCTCCTTTTCCAACAGTGTTTTCAAAATCTGTCTACTTTTGGGTCATTTAACCCTTTCCCAAATGACAAATTTTGGACTGGTCCAAATTCAAAGAGTTTGCAGACGACAACTTTAAATTTGATGAAAATGGCAGAAAGGTCTCAAAAAGGGTAGAAAACACTGTGGGAAAAGGAGAAATTGCTCGTTACGAGCAATTTCTCCTTTTCCCACAGTGTTTTCAAAAGACTTGTACTGCAGACATGTGAAAACCAGGGCTTGTTTGGGAAAGGGTTAAACTAAGGATTGTGTGGTAAAGCATAAAACAGATAATAAAAAGTTATGAAACACACAAGATGCAAGAATGAGTCAAAGACCACTCACCAGTAATTCCACTTTTCCATATGGTGTTGTTCCTCTCTTTAAATAGTAGGGAGCATTTGACATGCTTTCCATACCTCCCGCCACCATAATATCCTGTAGTGTGCAAATTAAAGTGATCAGAAACAAAAAAGCCACACTCTAGCAAAAGAATGCTTAACTCTTTCCCAAACAAGCCCTGGTTTTCACTTGTCAGTACAAGTCTTTTGAAAACACTATGGGAAAAGGAGAAATTGCTCATAACGAGCAATTTCTCCTTTTCCCACAGTGTTTTCCACCCCTTTGAAGGACTTTCTGTCATTTTCATCAAATTTAAAATTGTCGTCTGCAAACTCTTTCAATTTGGACCAGTCTAAAATTCATCATTTGGGAATGGGTTAATGTATCTCCCTTACGCATCATACCAATCAAGTCAACAAACAATCATGGATCCATAGAAACCTTTTTGTCTAAGAACCCAATGGGTTATGTCGTAAACTGGTCTTTGGACACGCAGAAAATTTACGAAAAGCAGAAAGTTTTTACTCAGGTCAGTTAGCCTGCACAGACTGCGAAGGCTGACTGGGTTGATACTTTTTGCAGATAAATTAAATCCTCCTTTCACAGCACTTGCTCAAATATATACACTTGCAGCCAATTTTTTATTTTTTATTCACCTTGCAGCAAATCAATCATGAAAACATTGAGGCAAAAGAGAAATTGCTAGAAACTAGAAAATTTATCTTTTATCACTATGTTGTGCATGTACATTTCAACCACACCAAACTTGTCATGTGCAATTACCGATATTTTTGCAGATGAAAGATTTTGTTGTCTGGTACAAGAGTTGACTCTTTACCACACAACATAAAAAAAGACTTGTCCAATTTAAAAGCATTTGCAGGTTACAATTCAAATTTGGCTCAATACATGGAATTGGTCTTCGGTTGGGTAGAAAACATTGTGGGAAAAGGAGAAAATGCTGGTTACCAGCATTTTCTCCTTTTCCCATAATGTTTTCAAAAGGCTTCTCCTTCAGGGTCATTAAAACTCTGGATTGTGTGGTAAAAGGTGAAACAGCAATATGAATTTAGACTTCACATACCTGATGTCCAAGCATGATGCTCTGGGCTGCCATCATGACTGCCTTCATTCCAGAAGCACATACTTTATTTACTGTTGTTGTTGGGGTAGATATTGGTAAACCTAATACAAAAACAAAGGTAGTTCCATCTAATATTCACCTTGTTCCATCTGATGTTCATCTTGCTTCACAAAACATGTTATCTTTGCTGTTGTTGTTTTGTTACAAATACGTAAACCCAAGATAACAAAGGACTGCAAAGCGTTTTACACCGCTTTCAACATTATTTCGGTCATATGATTATCACTGCAACAGCTCACAAATTCATGTATTTCCTGGGTTTCACCAGCACTAGGCTTGGGCTCTAAAGTGCCTTGCCCAACGACATTCCCACCAAAAACCCAATTGATCCAGTGAAGCTCAAACCCGAGGCCTCCAGGTCATTTTACCACTGAGCCACCCAGGACCTGAGATAGGAAAACAAATGAGCCACAATCTGGCAAAAGGGAGTTCAATACATTCCCATGCTGAGTGATACCAAACAAGTCATCTCATAATTATGGACCCATGAATCCATTTTGTCTAACACCCGACTCAACCATGAAGTAGACTGATCCTTTGACATGCAGAAATTTGACCAATAGTTAAAGGTTTCTACCCACGTCAGCCTGCGCGGACTGCCCAGGCTGACCTGGTTTTTTACTTTTTGCAATTTCATTACACCCCTATTTCACAGAGCATGGAATAAACAAGGACTAAAAATAACTTAATCCATTATTTACAATGTTTCATGACATCTTTACATCTTCCTACCACCTTGGTGGTGTTTTCTTGTTCAACTCAACACTCAACTCTAGTAAAAGGTTTCTACCCACGTCAGCCTGCATGGACTTCCGAGGCTGACCTGGCTTTTTACTTTTTGCAATTTCATTACACCCCTATTTCACAGAGCATGGAACAAACAAGGACTAAAAAAAACTAAATCCATTATTTACAATGTTTCATGACATCTTTACATCTTCCTACCATCTTGGTGGTGTTTTCTTGTTCAACTCAATACTCAACTCTTTACCACACTGCAAAATTTTATACTAATCCAAATGAAAAATATATACAGACAAGCTGTATTTCAAACAAAAGTTGTGTCTTTCAAAAGGTAGAAAACATCATGGAACAAGAGGACCATGATGGTCCTATATCGCTCACCTGAGTACTAAGCAGTACAGGTTAACAATGAAGATAAATACCAAATACTGAAGTTCAAGGCCAAATGATTATGAAAGAGAGACAACTCACAACTTTAACAGAGGTCTAGGCCTTTGGTTACCCAGAAAATTTTCTTATAATTGCACGAAAGATACCTATGTACAAACGTCTAAGCCCCGCGGCTGGACCTGTAATGATCCCAGGGGCATCTTGTGTGCAAAATTTCTTGAGGTCCACAAGGTGATGCTTCATGCAAAGTATCATAGCTCTAGGCATTTTGGGTTTAGACAAAGATTTTTCAGTTTGCATTATATATACATGTAGATGCTACAGAGTAAACCAAGTCAAATACAGCAACTCTAATTGAAGGGCATATAACTCATGTTGTTTGGGTCTAATAAGACCCATAATCAAAACCCATCCAAGATCTTATGGTCATATAAATTTTTACCAAGTTTGGTACTGATTGGTATATATTTGTAGATGCTAGAGTGTAAACAAAGTCAAATATGGAAATTTTGTCCAATTCAAGGGCAAATAACTCTGGTTGTTCTGGTTCAATTTGACCCATAACTGAACTCTTCCGAGACCTTATAGGAATATATATTTTGACCAAGTCTGGTACTGATTGGTCAATATTTGCAGATGCTAGAGTGTAAACAAAGTCA
Source organism: Tridacna gigas (assembly GCA_945859785.2). Taxonomy (NCBI): domain Eukaryota; kingdom Metazoa; phylum Mollusca; class Bivalvia; order Cardiida; family Cardiidae; genus Tridacna; species Tridacna gigas. The sequence continues at coordinate 12,200,210 of OX244031.2, read as the reverse complement.
AATATGGCAAATTTTCTAATTCAAGGGCAGACAACTCAGACAGTTCTGGTCCGATTAGATCCATAATTGAACTAATCTGAGATCTTATGATCACACACACTTTGACAATGTTTGGTGCTCATTGAGTAATATTTGTAGATGCTAGAGTGTAAACAATGTCAGATTCAGTAATTTTTGCAAATTCAAGGGCAAATAACTCCTGATGTTCTCATTGGATTTGATCCAAAATCGAACTCATCCAAGACCTTGTGGGCATATACATTGTGGCCAAGTTTGGTACTGACTGGTCAATATTTGTAGATGCTAGAGTGTAAACAAGAAGATTTTTAAAGATTTCCCTCTTTATCTCTATGTGAAATCCGAGAACCCACAACATAGGGCCAATTTCAACAACAGCGCCATAATTTGAAGTATTTTAGTAGAGGGCTATTAGATGATGCTACATGCCAAATATGAAAGCTCTAGCCCTTACGGTTTGGGACAAGAAGATTTTTAAAGTTTTTTCTCTCGGTTGCCATGGCAACCAGAGTTCTTCATGGAATTCAAATCTTTGAAGTATTCTGAAAGTGCATCACCTAAGGATCATTTCTGTGAAGTTTCATTGAAATCTGTTGGGCGGTTTCAGAGGAGAAGATTTTTTAAGTAATTGTTCACGGACGGACGGACACACGGACGGACGGATGGATGGACGCCGGACAACGATCGATCACAATAGCTCACCCTGAGCACTATGTGCTCAGGTGAGCTAAAAAGCTAAACTAATGATATTGGCGGGCTATCATAAGGAACACATGTATGAAGTTTCACAAATTTTTGTCCAGGATTTTGAGTTGAAGATACATGTATATTGATCCTTAACAGAAATATACATGAAGCCCTTTTTTCCTATGAGACAGTATTTGATATCAAAAAGGAAAAAAAGAAACAATAAATATCAGCAGACATCATTAGGAACACCTGCATGAATTTCTATTAATTTTTGTCAAGGATTTTAGAAGATATCTGTCCTGAAAGATGGACAAACAGATGGTCAATGGTCCATGACGAAATTAAACATTTAGCCCCCTCTTTTCATGACATGGCGTTTCATGAAATAGAAACAAATAACTATTGTCTGTGGCTTGCAATAAACAATAAGAAGATGAAGTTTCATGACATTTTGTCCTGTAGTTAAAGAGATATTGGTCCACAATGAAAATATATGTCAAGCCCCCTTTTTCCATGACACAGCAATAACTGGTCCTATTAGACCTACAATCAAACTCATTCGAGATCTTACGGTCATATATATTTAGACCAAGTTTGGTGCTGACTGGTTATTATTTGTAGGTGCTAGAGTGTAAACAAAGTCAAATATAGCAATTTTTTTAATTCAAGGGCAAATAACTCCAGTCGTTCTGGTCCGATTACACCCATAATCGAACTCATCCCAGATCTTATGGTCATATACATTTTGACCAAGTTTGGTGCTGATTGGTTAATATTTGTAGATGCTAGAGTGTAAACAAAGTCAAACATAGCAATTTTTCTAATTCAAGGGCAAATAACTCCAGTCGTTCTGGTCTGATTACACCCATAATCGAACTCATCCCAGATCTTATGGTCATATACATTTTGACCAAGTTTGGTGCTGATTGGTTATTATTTGTAGATGCTAGAGTGTAAACAAAGTCAAACATAGCAATTTTTCTAATTCAAGGGCAAATAACTCCAGTCGTTCTGGTCCGATTACACCCATAATCGAACTCATCCCAGATCTTATGGTCATATACATTTTGACCAAGTTTGGTGCTGATTGGTTATTATTTGTAGATGCTAGAGTGTAAACGAAGTCAAATATAGCAATTTTTCTAATTCAGGGGCAAATAACTCCAGTCGTTCTGGTCCGATTACACCCATAATCGAACTCATCCGAGATCTTATGGTCATATACACTTTGACCAAGTTTTGTGCTGATTGGTTAATATTTGTAGATGCTAGAGCGTAAACAAAAAAATGTGGACGGACGGACGACAGACGGACGGACGCCGACGGACGGTGAGTGATCACAATAGCTCATCCTGAGCACTTTGTGCTCAGGTGAGCTAAAAAGGCAAAAAGCTGGTTACCAGCATGTTCTCCTATTCCCACAATGTTTTCAAAATCCCTTTCTATCAGGGTTCCAAAAACTTGGGATTGGGCCATACAGTGTTGACAATTCTTTTCTTTTAAAGCCAATATCATCTGTAATAAGACTTGTTCCTGAGAATTTTTTTTCCTGCGACTAATTTCACTTATGTCTTGGCCGTTTCTGTAAAGCAGTCTGACTGTACCACTTATAACATGAAATGCATTCTTTTCATTCAAAAGACAGAAAATAAATAAAAAAGTAACAACACATTTGACAAATACAATTTAACTGTTACCAAACAAACCTAAGTTTCAACAATCCTGAGAAAGAAGGTTTTTAAAACAGTTTGGGAAAAGGAGAAAATGCTGGTAACCAGCATTTTCTCCTTTCCCTAAACGGTTTTCTTCTCATCCAAGTAAGAATTTCAAATTCATCTAAAAATGCTTTCAATTTGGACATTTCTAAAATTCTGTCATCTGGTTAAGAGTTAAGAAAACAAAAATGTTTACCAGCTCCTAGAGTGGCCTGTCTACAAGGCGCCTGACCCTCCATGGCTTGCAAGACATTTCCCATATAAACCTCTCCAACAGCATCTTTAGGTATACCTGGATTAAAACAAATGCCTTTGAAACTCCATTGGCCTACCACAGAACACTGAAATTTTCATTAGTCGATCATCGAACACTATCATTGAAAAAAGCACATCGGGGTATCCCCTCTATATCATATATAATATATGATACAGAGGCTAGGTGCCAGTGTACTATTTTTAGTAGTGGTGTCTGATGATCAAGCAATGAAAATTTAAGTAATTCTTGATAGACCAATGGAGTTTCAGTGGCCTGTGGTTAAAACAAACACCAATATCAAGTTGGGACATATACCAGTACTTGCTATTTTCAATTACTTTTTATGTGCTATCAAAAGTTCACCCATTCACATTTTACAAAATTGTATGTTTCATTCACAGATTACAAAATTCTACATTTTTGCCTTTCTAGTGGACAAATTTCTAGCTGACAACATGGCTCAAATGATTAGGATTGTTTTTGAAAAGGGAGAAAATAATGATTAGGAAGCATAATCCCATTTTAACCCTTTCCCAAACGACAAATTTTAGACTCCTCCAAACTGGGATAGTTTGCAGACAACAATTTTGAATTTGATGAAAATGGTGGAAGGTTCTCCAAAAGGGTAGAAAACACTGTCAGAAAAGGAGAATTGCTCGTTACGAGCAATTTCTCCTTTTTCCACAGAGTTTTCAAAAGACTTGTACAGCAGACACCTAAAAAGAAGGGCTTGTTTGGGAAAGGGTTAAGGGCCCTGAGGGAAAGGACTTTTGAAAACATTTAGGAAAAGGGTGAAAATACTGGTAACCAACATTTTTTCCTTTTCCCACAATGTTTCCTATTCTACCAAAGACTGAAATCACTACATTACATCAGCTACTGGTACATTTAATTTGTCATGTGCAAAATCAGAATTTGAATCCACTATTCACACAGAACAACTCATTTGCATATAACAAACTAAATGTGACTCAAATGATAGGGTTTTTCTGTAAAAGGAAAACAATACATTGTGGGAAAAGGAGAAAATGCTAGTAACCATTTTCTTTGCTCTCGGGACTGTTAGGTAAAGAATCAAAGCCGACACACATACAAACCTGCTTTCTCAATAGCATTAGCAATGGCCACCGCTCCAAGTTTCGGTGCTGGTAACTGTGAAAGACTACCCAGAAATGATCCGATAGGAGTTCTCACTGCACTGGCTATCACTACATCCTATATACCAGGGGAGAAAAAAGTATAGGGGGGTACATAATGAAAACTGGATTTTAATAAATGTACACCTACAGTCTTAACTCTTTACCAGACGACAAAATTTTATAGACCAGTCCAAATTGAAAGCATTTGGAGACGACAAATTAAGGTGGCCCAAATGATGAAATCTGTCATTGATAGGTTAGAAAACATTGTGGGAAAAGGAGAAAATGCTGGTTACCAGCATTTTCTCCTTTTCCCACAATGTTTTCAAAAGGCCTCTTTCTCAGGGTTGTTGAAAGTCCGGATTGTGTGGTAAAGGGTTAACCAACCTCCCTTTACCCATCATCTCATCAAAGTTTAAATATGTGTAAAGATTCCAAATGGCCATTGACTCAGCTGGTAGTGTAAGGACTCAAAACCAAGGGAGGGAAGGTGCTGGTTTGAATCCCCAGCACATCAGATTTCTTACCGAGAACTGATGATAATCATTGTGACAGGATTTGTTCCTGTCTCACTGCTTGTGTTGCCAATGGTTATTAGGAAGAGCAGCCAGTGGCTTGGGAAGAATACTGTGTGAAGTAGTGGTAAGAAACTCCAGGGAAGTATGGATAGGTGCACTGGCTACCCTGATGTAAGTGAAATAATGTTGAAAACGACATTAAACACCACACAAGCAAACAAAATCTTTAACTCTTTACCACAAGACAAAAATGTAGACTTGTCTAAATTCAAAGCATTTGCAGACGACAATTTGAAAGTGGCTCACATCATGGAATTTGTCTTTGATAGGGTAGAAAACATTGTTGAAAAAGGAGAAAATGCTGGTTACCAGCATTTTCTCCTTTTCACACAATGTTTTCAAAAGCCTTTCCTTTCAGGGTCGTTAAAAGCCGGGATTGTGTGGTAAAGGGTTAAAGCAAACTATTTCAGTCAGTTGGAAAGGTAAACCGTTGCAATCTAAAGACAATGTGGCCTCTTACATCACCCACATCAGACATTGTTACAAAAACTCCTAAACCCTCATTATTACTTGCAGCCTTTACCAAACAGTCCCCAGTTATAATTACAACTAGGAAAAGAATCTTTAAAACATTTTGGGAACAGGAGAAAATGCTGGTAACCAGAATTCTCTCCTTTTCCCTAAATGTTTTCTATCCTTCAAAAACAAATTTCAATTCTTGTGTCACATTTATTTTGTAGTCTGCAAATGCTTTAAATCTGAACAAGTCTAAAATTTTGTCATTTGGTAAACAGTTAAGCTTCATTTGTAAAATCATCACAGTACTGAAAACGAATCATGATGAGTGACAGCAAATGAAAAGTTCAAAGGGATATTTGGAATTTAAAAAACAGTATCGAAGATCTACACTCGATCCTATGTTGTGGGTACGTATTAGAACTGTCTCAAGAAAACATTTCTCATTGACTACCCACAACATAGTTTCTAAAGATTAAATACTGTTTTAGGATTTAACTACCTTCCATCTATCTGGAGCACAGCCCTGCTTTCATTCCAGTGTTTTAATGACCTTCAGGAAGAGGCCTCTTGAAACATTGTGGGAAAAGGAGAAAATGCTAGTAACCAGCATTTTCTCCTTTACCCTTAATATTTTCTACCCTTTCAGGGATAATTTCGTCATCGGAGCCAAACTTTAGTTATCGTCTGGAACAACTTTGAACTTGCAGAGTGTAAAATTTTGTCATTCCGTAAAGGGTTTTGTATGATTGTATGGTGTTTAAGCGGTTTTCAACATTATTTCAGTTATATCATGGCGGTCTGTGCACCTATCCATGCTTTCCTGGAGTTTCTTTTACCAGTACTCCACGCAATATTCTTTCCAACCCACTGGCTGCTTTCCCACATAACTATCATTAAAACAAGGGTCAGCGGTGAGAGAGGAATGAATCCTGTCGCAATGACTATCATCAATCCTCGGAAGGAAATTTGCCAAGCTGGGGATCGAACCAGTGACCTCCTATTCTCAAATCCTGTATGCTACCGACTGAGCTATGGGGGCTTGGCATGGTAAAGGGTTAATCTAGCCAAGTACCAGGGTGAATACAAGCAACTGCTATTTATAGATCATGATTAATGACAGCAATTTGGGTGTAGAAGAAAAACAAACCATACTTATATTAATAACGTTTGGACTGCATACATAACTCCTTACCATGCAACAGGGGTCCTGCGTGGCTCAGTGGTAAAGTGTGGGACTCGTAACTTGGAGGCCCCGGGTTCGAGCCCTACCTGATCCGCTGGGTTTTTCGTTGGTGTGTCCTTGGGCAAGACACTTCAGAGCCCTAGCCTAGTACTGGTAAAACCCAGGAAATACATGAAGATGTGAGCTGTCGCCGTGATATGACTGGAATAATGTTGAAAGCGGCGTAAAACACCATTCAATCAATCAATCATTACCATGCAACAATATTTTAACCCTTTACAAACAAGCCCTGGTTTTCATGTTTTTGTAGTACAAAGTCTTTTGACTCGTAACGAGCAATTTCTCCTTTTCCCACAGTGTTTTCTACCCTTTTTGAGAACTTTCTGCCATTTTCATCAAATTTAAAATTGTCGTCTGCAAACTCTTTCAATTTGGACCAGTCCAAAATTTGTCATTTGGAAAAGGGTTAAACAGGTCCAAATTGAAAGCGTTCTCATATGGTAAATTAAATGTGGCTCACATGGTAGGATTCATCCTTGAAAGGGTATAAAACATTGTAGGAAGAGGAGAAAATGCTGTTTACCGATCACATTGTTTACAATTCCTATTCTCAAGCATAGTTATCACCCAAAATTGTGTGGAGAAGGGTTAAGCCTTAGACTGCAACACAACATAATCATTTTCTGTCAATAAAAAAGATCTAAATGTTTAAACATGAAGGCTGTTCTACCCAGTAAATCTTACAAATGATCTAGCAGTGTATAGCAAAAATCAGTCCGAACAGTCTATAAAGTCATTTCTAAATCTCCACACGACAAATTTTGGACTGGTCCAAATTCAAAGAGTTTGCAGACAACAATTTTAAATTTGATGAAAATGGCAGAAAGGTCTTAAAAAGGGTAGAAAACACTGTGGGAAAAGGAGAAATTGCTCGTTGCGAGTCAAAAGACTTGTACTACAAAAACATGAAAACCAGGGCTTGAAATTGCTCCTTTTCCCAGTGTTTTTGTACTGCAGACACATGAAAACCAGGGCTTGTTTGGGAAAGGGTTAAGCTGCTGAATAAATGAAACGCAAATTTCTACTCAATACTAAAAGCCCAAACATTGCGGTTTCAAAGTTGATTTCACCGGAAAGAAACTACCGTATCGGACAGTGTAGATTAATGATCAGACTGCACGTTCTGTGCAGTCTGATCTTGATCTACACTGTCCGCAAAAGGTCAGTGGGTCGCAATTAGCAGCTTAAGGGTCACTGCCATGCAATCCCAAGTTTTCATGATCCTGATAAAGACATCTTTTGAAAACAACAAGAAAATGCTGGTAACCATTTTTTTTCTCCTTTTCCCTCGATGTTTTCTATTCTATCAAAGAAAAATGCCATCATTTGAACTTCTCCTAATTTGTGATTTCCAAATGCTTTGAATTTGGACAAGTCTATATATTGTTGTCTAGATATGATAACAACATTGTCATGAATTAAAAACTAAGTTTCAAACTAAAGAACATACATTTACTTCCGATCCTACTGAAAAATGTCTCAAATACTGTCTTGACAAGCAAACCTATAAACAAGAAAATAACATATCATATGGATCGATGGGTGGGTAGATGGGTGTGTAGATGGATGGGTAGATGGGTGGGTAGATGGGGGGATGGATGGATGCAGAATATGACCCATTCATTTGTTACTTCATCTTCATCTCCTTCTTTTTAACCCTTTCCCAAACAAGCCCTGGTTTTCACGAGTCTGCAGTACAAGTCTTTTAAAAACACTGTGGGAAAAGGAGAAATTGCTCGTACCCTTTTTGATAACTTTCTGCCATTTTCATCAAATTTAAAATTGTCGTCTGCAAACTCTTTGAATTTGGACCAGTCCAAAATTTGTCATTTGGGAAAGGGTTAAGAGAATTTCTTTGAGATGTAAGGAAAGGAGAGAGAGTTCTGTTGCTATGGACTTTGAGAAAAAATCTTGTCAACCAGCACCATCTCATCAACCATCTATCAATTAGTGATGTATACACTTAAAGCAGTGTGTCCAGTGAATTTTTCAAATGGGGGTTTTTGTACCTCTGGGGTTGCAAAATTGGGGGTACATAAAATGAAATGGGGGGGGGGTACAATAATTTTCAACACTTAGATCTATTTTTTGATCAATGTCACTTACATAAATCTATCAGGGCTTTCCCTGAAAATTTTTATTTGAATGCCATCAAATTTGTGGACTTTGTGATAAAGGGTTAATGTATAATTTGATTAACTTTGGAAAAATGAACCTCCTATACATTCTTCTTTAAAATTTGTTCCAGTACAATCACTTTAAGACAAGGTGGCCTAATTCCCACCCTCCCCTGTCTGATTTGTAGGCTGTTCAACTTTTTCATTTCATAAAGTCACAAGTTTTTTTTACCTCATTCTTAGACAGATATTTTCACCCCAACTTCTTGTTTTATACTGATATTTACCCAAATTTACTGTTTAAAGTCATTTATACAGCTGAAAACACAGTCAGAAGTGTCTCTGACCGGACACTGACCAACTAACATTTTGTTGTGTCACGGGTTTTCAGGTTCTTTACAGCAATCTATTTTTCGTGTCAGTTAATTTTTGGAAAGGTATTTCCCCATGATTTGACATAAATTTGTCAATAGGGTAGCAGGCAACTTCAAAATTTGTCATTTGTAGGCTAGCTCAGCGGATGAAGCGATGAAGGCGGATTGTCCACGGCCAATGTGCTCGGCTCAATTTCAGATTGGTTGTTTTCCTGGGCGGGAAAAGTTGAAAGTCAACACGGTCGGTTGTGGCTTCGCCAAATGTCATGCAGTCGAAATTTTTCTACATGCTGACAGATCTAAAATACAACATTATTGGCCTAAATTCATTTAGACTGAGCAACGGTCTCAATCTGACAAATGAACAATACTGATTAAACTGGCAGCCTGTTATCAATCTTTGTATCAAATATCAGACAGTTACGGGAGAAACAACAGGTACCAGTTTACAGTATTGATATCATCATCAGGATTCCAGTCTATGAATACTAAGGTAAAAATAAAGGTATCCCAAATAGTGCGTTTCTGTATTTGGTTATGCAAAATCCATGTTTTCAAATTAGCAACCCAACTGATTTACCCGCTTTCTTTTTGCATCGATCATTTATGATAAAATTTGTGATTTTTGGCATCACCTTTGCATACATTCCGGTATGTATATGGGCGTTAAAATGTACTTGATTATTTCAAAATTTAAGTGATTCACATACATTTTTATGTAATCAAACACACTACTTACTGGATCTTCTTTTGACACTTTATTGCTGATTTGATAATTAACAACAGAAGAGTATTCCTTCATGAAAGATTTACCCCCTGCCACTGCACCAGTTCTCATACATTTGGCCGTAAAAATTTAGGTATTTCAGAAAGTTGGGACACGATTTCCGTAAGTGCATTTAACCCTTTACCAGATGACAAAATTTCAGCCTTGTCCAAATTGAAAGCATTTGCAGACGACAATTTCAATGTGGCTCAAATGGTGCATTTTCTCTTGATAGGGTAGAAAATTTCAGCCTTGTCCAAATTGAAAGCATTTGCAGACGACAATTTCAATGTGGCTCAAATGGTGCATTTTCTCTTGATAGGGTAGAAAACATTGTGGGAAAAGGAGAAAATGCTGGTTACCAGCATTTTCTCCTTTTCCAATAATGTTTTCAAAAGGCTTCTTCAGGCGGGTCGTTAAAAGGCGGCATTATGCGGTAAAGGGTTAAAAGGTACATTTTAAATACAAATTTGTTATATTTGTTTGGGAGGACATTAAACTGAATCTTGAAACAAGGTTCAAGCTGATTAGAGATGGACAGATCACCACGGTCTGTCTTCACCAACCATTCTAAAGAACATTCTTAGTGTCATTCTTCAAGATTTTCTAAATTTGAAAGTAACACGACTTCTGATTGGCTAACCCAAATGGTTTAGCCAGTCACAAGTTGTGCTACTTACAAATTTAGAAAATTCTGGAGAATAAGACTAAGAACGTTCTTAAGAATGGTTGGTGAATACAGACCCCAATTTGGCTGTAAATGTATCTGCCCTTGCCTGAGAAACAGATCCACAAATCACATTGATACCAACCTATTTTCAGCTGAAATTTTCATTATTTTTAGTAACAAAATGCTACAAATTATGCATACACTTCTCAAGTGAAATTACGGGTGCAAACTGCATTGTATTGTTACCCGTACAAAGTCATGTAGAAAGAAAAACAGCTTTAAAGAGAAACCTGACAGATATCATTGCAACTGTTTTATTTTTAATATATACATAATATAAATTCAGTTGTAAATTAATGAAAAGACCAAGGAATCCATGGCAAAATCCTTCATACTCCCCACAATGGATTTTGCTTGGCAATTTTGGGAGGGTAACATAAGAACAGACGATTTGCCAATTACATTTGACATAAGTGATACTTTCATCGTAAGCGGCGCACCGGAAGTACTAAGTTACACAGGACAAACAAACCACTTTTAAGGACAAATACCATGTTGGGCCATATCTTATTTCTTGTTCGCAAATCCTTTAAATTTGGACAAATGCAACATTTTTTTTATTTGTTCTGTTGTATACTACCGAAAAGTGTTAACAACACGGAAATTGCATACATTTCACAACCAGGGATCATATATATAGAATGTGAATATAAGATCCCTGTCACACCTAAAAAAGAAATAGACACTCAAAAAATCAACAGGAAATTAATTTAAACATGGTTAAAACTGACAGTAATTATGATACTGCATTTTAAAAAAACATATCATAGACAGACAAATGCATTTAAGATATATCGTAATCAAATGAATCGGATTCAGTATAGAGACTAAGACTGAACTTAACCTCTGTAATGCTGTAACCTGTGTAAAATTCCAAATCCTAGATCCACAACTGAATGACACAAGAGTGAAAACAAGAGGGCCATGATGGCCCTGGACGCTCACCTGAGTCAATAGGCGAAATTCACTCAACGTGCATAATTCAATTTCTGACCAACTGTCAGGTCAATTGAGCTTAAAATGTGGCCTCTACAGCATCCACAAGGAATTTCCGCAAGTTGACCTAGTGACCTAATTTATCACCCCACGTGACCCAATTTAGAACTCATCAAAAAATTTATCAAGACAAACATTCTGGACAGTTTTCAAGTTAATTGAGCAATAAATGTGGCCTCTAGAGTGCCCACAAAGTGTTTCTTAAATTTGACCCAGTAACCTAGTTTATGACCCCAGCTGACCCAATTTCAAACTCACCCAATATTTCATCAAGACAAACATTCTGACCAACTTTCAAGTCAATTGAGCAAGAAATGTGACCTCTAGAGTGTCCTAAAGGTATTTCTTTAATTAGACCTAGTGACCTAGATTATGAGCCCAGGGTCCGTATTCACCAACCATTCTTAAGAACGTTCTTAGACTTATTCTTCAAGATTTTCCAAGTTTGAAAGTAACACAACTTCTGATTGGCTAAACCATTGGTTTAGCCAATCAGAAGGTGTGTTACTTTCAAATTTGGAAAATTTTGGAGAACAAGACCAAGACTATTCTTAAGAATGGTTGGTGAATACGGACCCAGGTGACCCAAATCCAAAGATTTCATCAAGACAAACATTTTGACCAATTTTCAAATTAATTGAACAATAAATGTGGCCTCTAGAGTGCACACAAGGTATTTCTTTAATTTGACCTAGTGACCTAATTTAAGACCCCACATGACCCAAATTCGGACTCATGTGAGATTTTATCAAGACAAACATTCTGACCAATTTTCAAGTCAATTGAGCCAAAAATGTGGCCTCTAGAGTGCCCACAAGGTATTACTTTAATTTGAACTAGTGACCTAGTTTATGATCCCAGGTGACCCAAATCCAAACTCATCTAAGATTTTATCAAGGCAAATTTCAGGTCATTTGAGCAATGAATGTGGCCTCTAGAGAGCCCACAAGGTATTTCTTTAATCCGACCTAGTGACCTAGTTTATGACCCCAGGTGACCCAATTTCAAACTGACTGAACATGTTGTGCTCAGGTGGGCTAACAAACTTAGAAAAGGTTCACTACATACCAAATAACAAAGCTCTATGCCTTCAAGGTTTAGAAAAGAAGAATTTTAACGTTTTCCTTCTTTGTTCCTATGTTCGACACTTGTGACCCCCGGGGCAGGGCCAGTTTTGACACCAGGGGCAACGTATGAACAAACTTGGTAGAGGTCCACTAGGAGATGCTACATACCAAATATCAAAGCTCTACGCCTTCCAGTTTCAGAGAAGAAGAATTTTAAAGTTTTCCTTCTTTGTTCCTATGTTAGAATTTGTGACCCCCAGGGCGGGGCCAGTTTTGACCCGAGGGGAATCATATGAAGCAACTTGGTAGAGGTCCACTAGGAGATGCTAGATGCCAAATATCAAAGCTCCACGCCTTCCAGTTTCAGAGAAGAAGAATTTTAAAGTTTTCCTTCTTTGTTCCTATGTTCGTAATTTGTGATCCCCCGGGCGGGGCTAGTTTTGACCCCAGGGGCATCATATGAACAAAGTAGGTAGAGGTCTGCTAGGACATGCTACATACCAAATATCAAAGTTCCACGCCTTCCAGTTTCAGAGAAGAAGAATTTTAAAGTTTTCATTCTTTGTTCCTATGTTCGACACTTGTGACCCCCGGGGCAGGGCCAGTTTTGACCCCAGGGGCATCATATGAACCAACTTGGTAGAGGTCCACAAGGAGATGCTAGATGCCAAATATCAAAGCTCCACGTCGACCAGTTTCAGAGAAGAAGAATTTTGAAGTTTTCCTTCTTTGTTCCTATGTTCGAACTTGTGACCCCCGGGGAGGGGCTAGTTTTGACCCCAGGGGCATCATATGAACAAACTTGGTAGAGGTCCACTAGGAGACGCTACATACCAAATATCAAAGCTCTACGCCTTCTAGAATCAGAGAAGAAGAATTTTAAAGTTTTCATTCTTTGTTCCTATGTTCAAAAATTGTGACCCCCCCCGGGCTGGGCCAGTTTTGACCCCAGGGGCATCATATGAACAAAATTGGTAGAGGTCCACCAGGAGATGCTAGATGCCAAATATCAAAGCTCCATGCCTTCCAGTTTCAGAGAAGAAGAATTTTAAAGTTTTCCTTCTTTGTTCCTATGTTCGAGCTTGTGACCCCCAGGGCAGGGCCAGTTTTGACCCCAGGGGCATCATATGAACAAACTTGGTAGAGGTCCACTAGGAGATGCTACATACCAAATATCAAAGCTCTGCGCTTTCTAGTTTTAGAGAAGAAGATTTTCAAAGATTTTGCATTTTTTTCCTTTTTGTTGCCATGGAAACCACAGTTAAGGGTGGAATTCAATTCTTTCAACAACTTTCGTAGAGCTTCACCCAAGGAACATCCCTGCCAAGTTTCATCAAGATTGGCCCTGTGGTTTAGGAGAAGAAGATGTTTAAAGAAATTGTTGACGGACGACGGACGACGGACGCCGGACATAGGGCAATCACAATAGCTCACCTTGAGCACTTTGTGCTCCAGTGAGCTAAAAAGGGGTTGGGAAAAAAAAACAAATTGTTAAAGTGCCAAAGATTTTTAATTTTTTTTAATTTTATGTCTGATTGTTTAATACTCATTTTCACCGAAGCCTGTAGCTAAGTTTGTAACGTTCATGGGCTTGAAACACATAGATCGCCTGTTTGATTTATTTATATTGAACTATTAAAGTGATAAAATGTTATGATATGAAAAAAAAAATCGTTTGAGCAGTATCTGCAAATAGACAGACACTCTCCATGTACTGAAAACTGGAACACCAGACAGTTTGAATTTATCGCGAAAATCCCGACCTTGAAAAAATATAAAATCTTCTTAGTTGCTTTTTTGTTATTTCTGTTTGAACTACGTTCATTGATGACTATCGAAACGAAAAAGTTCCGTTCAAATTTCAAACCTTCTATATCCTCCTTGAAAAAAGTTTAGTTCCAGCTTTGTTTTGAGTAGAGTAATACATGCTATTACTATTTTCATTGAAAAGCTGGTATAGGGTTCGCCAGGTGTCACTTTGATCTTGGTATTTCCCTGTCAAAGTCGGTGATCTTTAGAAGAGCTGCGATGTACTTGCTAAGCACAAATTAACACGCACGTGTCATGATAATGTTTTTGTACTGTTCAATCAATCTTACGTTGGTCATTTGTAAAGGATTTGAAATTGTTTAAATCGGTTACAGAGGGTAAGTCCATTCTAATGTCAACTGACCTAAAAAAAGAACACATTTTTCTGTCCAAACACTTTTTGTTTTCAAATTTATCATTATTGAATACTGGTTTAACTGCATATTTTAACTAATTCATTTTCTACTTCTACGTTCTTGCCCTTTTAAACCAATTCAGTTTGCGAGATAAATTATTATTTCTTTACAGGGATTCATTTTTGTTCAGTAAATAATTTAGTTTCGGTACGAAAGCTTAACAGCGACAGTAGACGACGCTTCTCTGTATGCTGTAGAAGATTGATAAAATGACATTTTTTGTGTCTCTGAAACTGATAATTGACCCAACTACTGATACAATCGATTTATTTGCTCATTTATCGCGTTTAGGATGAAATTCATTTCTACAATGTGACCCAATAACTATATAGGTATATATTCACGATATCCGTAAGTTTGTCCGGTGGAGAGTACCTGCAAGGGAAGTAACTCTTTATGATGGGTCGGTATTAATAATTGGCAAATGGTCTATTGTATAGAATGAAGGGTGACAGATGTTTCGGTAACAGAAAAGTTTGGTAAACTGGACTTACACAGTAAACAGATCGCATGTTCCGGTGACAAGGTAATGACAGTATATGGTGTTGATGCAATGTAATGTTGTGACTTTTCACTCTAGAAATAAAACCCTAATTCTAGAGATTTCAAGGTTATCTTTGGCAGCTATTGTTACTTTTACACAATAATTGCCCTAGTGCTGAAACATCTAATTGATTTACTACATTAGTCCAATTTACTGAACTTGTCTGTTACCAAAATATCTGTTAATTAGAATGAATGTTGAAATGGTAAATACGCAGGTCTCATATCTCCGTAATTGCAACATTCACTCCGTACATTTCTTGCGTTAACCTCCCCCTCAAAATTGCGTGTGTTCACCATTTCAAGTTTCACCGTTCATTCCATACATTTCTTGTGTTATCCCCGCAGAATTGCCAATCACAATTCATGGTTGGGAGTTCCCAAGATTATGCCTAATTCATATGTTAGTGGTCACATACATCTTTTTTTTCTCTTTTCAGGTGTAGCACAGTAAAATTTTATCCCAAGTGAAGTAACATTTTCGCACAGGGCCCCTACCTTCAGTCTGAAGGTTTGCTCCTATGTTATTTTTGTGACTCTTTCTAAGCTCACCTTCATACCAGCCATTCACAATTCTATTCTGGAATGAAAGTTGATCATAACGGCATCTCTTCTAGCGGCTCTATGCAGCACAATTATTGTTGACTAACAATAATATTGGTACAGATCATTAGACAGATGATTAATCTTTTACAAAAATGCCAAAGTTATTACAAATGTAACTGTAACCTCCTCGTAATTCCATGTTTTTGAAATGTAAATATCCATTGACCTACTTCCAAGGAAATCGACACTAGGCTTTACATTTACTGCGTATGTACTTAAAGTCATTTCCGGTACAGTAACATTACTTTTTTCACAATTTATCGGCTTCTGTTTCATCAGCTTTGGCATTTAAAGGAAAACTGAAGCATACAGGATGTATTTCAATTACGAGGAGTCATAATTATTGCCTATCACACAGTGTCATCTTTTCAAATGAAAATGACTGCATATGCGCAGTTAATTGAATTTATAATGAGTGTTTGTTTACAAACTGACCAGGTGTATTTATGTCAAATAAAAATTAAATTACAAAAAGATCAATGACAACCTTACACTATGCTTGGTGTCAATGTGAAGTTAAATCATTTATCCTTTATTCTCATGCTTTCGATATACCCCATGCTTTCGATAGCCTAGCAAATATCGAAAATACTCACGCGCCGAGTATTGTTCCTTCCGGTTACTATTCGCGTTCCTTGGAGAAAAAAGAAAGACAGCGTAGCCATGCGAAAAAAACAGGTAATTGTTGCTAAATTCAAGAATAAAATTATCTTTTCAGCTAAAGTAATGACAAAAAATACCCAAAAGTACTTTTATGTCCTAAGATTTACTTTATTAATTTATTTTCCACGGCTTTTCATCATGGACAAAGTCTAGCAGACGCTCACTACTCGACAGACAAAAGTTTAGTTCGGGTCCGAGCAACTGCGAATTTTCTCGACACTATTTTGAAGTAGTATAACGTCAGGTTCAAACACCTTGTTCCACCATTGAAAATTTGATATCGTGGTGTTGCCTCACATGAGTGACGCAGAGTCATCGATTTGTAATTAAGGCCTTCAGTGGTTTAAAGAATCGACCTGTCATACTTTAGATACAAATGTGAAATTCATTTATCTATACATGAAATAAAAGAAAAATATCTGGCTTAAAATTATCAGAGATTTAAATCTCATTTGTTTAAACATATCCATGAACAAAGCCTTTACTTTCATTATCTCCCCCTCCCTTTGTTCAAACAGGAGAAACCTTCAAAGAAATCATGCAACTACAAAAAGTACTCATCTGCATCCCTGCTTGAGGCTTATGAGACAGTTAAGGATAAAGGCGTATCGGTCCGAAAAGCCGCAATGATGTATAAGGTACCTCTCACTACCCTCAGAGACAGAATAGATGGGAGGATAAATCCATACAACTTCGGCATGGAAACACTATTTTCTGCAGAAGAGGAAAAGAAGTTGGTAGAGCATCTTCAGACAAGAGCTGAAATTGGATACGGCTGCTCAAGCAGTTACACAAAAACACTAGCTGGCGAGATGGCGTTTGAAATGGGGAAAAGAAACAGAAACTCGTCACTGAGCAACAACTGGCTAACTGGCTTTCTTCAGAGATGGAAAAATGATATATCTTCACTTAAACCAAGGCAGCTAGATACAAGTCGAGCTAAGAGTGCCACTCCAGAAGCAATAAAACATTATTTTGATAACCTGGAAGTTGTCTTGAAGGAAAATGATTTTTTCAATATGCCACAAAATGTTTATAACCTGGATGAAACAGGAGTTACACCAGAACACAAACCACCAAACGTAATTGGCAACCCCAAAACAAAAGTTCAAGCAATTACATCACCGAGAACAGGCACAACAACTATCATAGGTTGTGTAAATGCAATTGGACAAGCGTTACCACCCTTTTTCATTTTTAAGGGGAAACGCTGGACCCCGGATTTAATGAAAGGGATGTCGACCGGTGCAAGAGGAACTATATCGGAGACCGGATGGTCAAACAGTTACATCTTCAAGAATTATCTTCAGAATCATTTTTTGCCTTTGGTTAGACCTGGCAAGGATTCATCTGAACCCATCCTATTGATCTATGATGGACATTCGTCCCATAAGACCCCCGAAACTATAAGATGGGCCAGAGAAAAAGGAATTATTCTCTTCATTCTGCCAGCCCATACATCACACCTGTTGCAACCTCTAGATGTTTCTATTTTTGGAGCATTCAAGAAATACTACTATGCAGAAGTTTCACGGTTTCTATTCAATCATCCAGGCCAATCTATTACTAGATATGAAATTTGCAGTTTGGCTTGCCAATCTTATTTGAAATCTTTCACGCCCAAAAACATAATTGCAGGATTCAAGAAAACAGGGATTTTTCCTTTCAACAAGGACGTCCTAGACCCTATTCAGCTGTACCCATGTGAAAGTTTCAGGGAGAAAAAAGTATTTCAAAAGATAAAAGCAGTAAAGTCTGGACCAGAAGCTGTGGAGACTTTTCTTCAACAGAAAGAAGATACCATTAATCAACAGATTATTATTGATGAGAAAGGAGATTGCTGTCCCACGTGCCACAAGAAATTGACCAAAAAAAGACCTGACGCCTCTGGTAAAGAAATTACAAAAGATGACTTCTTTCAGCAGCTAATTGACTGTGATGGTGAACAAAATGATGAATCAAAAATGAGTGACAAACAAAACAAAACAGTAAATCCTAAACCATCTACAAGTGGCCGACAGAAAAACAACAACAAGAATAACTGCAACCAAAACAATATTGAAGATGATGATGATGATGAACTACTTGATGACAAAAGCGATGAACTTTGTTGTGTTTGTCAAAAGTTTTCGCCACCAGGCTTAAAGAATATGCCAATGATCAAAATTGTGAATTGGGGACAGTGTGAGGAATGCCACCACTGGGTTCATCTTAGTTTTTGCGTCAACACTCGAGTTATTAGAAGACATAGCACTTTCCTATGTCCACACTGCGAAATATGAATAAACATGTCCTTTACCATTGTTGTTTCTGTTAAAATTGTTCACATTTATAACAGTTTTTAGTTTGTATTATTCATATTGTTATTTATGACCTGTTTAAACGTTATTAATTTATATGTTTTATCCATTTTCACTCAGAATTTCAGTGGTGGGTGATATGTTAATCGCTAACCCTTTATTCTGAAATTTCAAAAATGTTCCCTGGTTTATAAATTTCAAATACATTCATGTTCTTTGATTCAAATTGAATAACAAGCACAGCTTTTAAATAGTAAAACCATACAAATACTGGTGACATATGGAATACAGATACTGAACATAACAGTAGATATATGTTTTGACAACTCACGTGCCAGAAAGAGAACAGCCAATCAGATGTATCGAAAAGATGAGAGCGTCACGCCGACGTAGATTACATATACATAGCCATATGAAAATGTAAATATTTCAAGTTACGATTTTCCTTGAGTTTTATTTTGAAATTTACTGTTCAGAAGAATGTTTATTGAACTAGTTTTGTAAATATCCCTTCTTCTCGCGACGTTGCCTATTGCGCATGCACTAAGAAAAGAATTAAGGGTATCGAAAACACGGGTATACAGGCTATTATCTATTGATTCATGTCCATTTTTATAGCCGCCAAGCAGATTTAAGACACATAATGCTGACTGAAAGATGACCGATATGATTTTGAAATTTCCAGCAGCCATAAAAGAATGGCTGATATGAAGGGGTGCGGAGATCCAATCACAAAATAACATCGGAACAACCCTTCAGATTGAAGGTAATGGGGCCCCATACCCCACCCACCCGAAATATAAATAGAAAACACTCAGCGACAAATTTCTAGTAAATCTATAAAGTGTCACCCGTGCAATTCATGGAATTATAAAGCAAAAGTGTTTACTCGACACAGGGAGAGTGTATTCCTTATCATCTTTCTTTTAATAAAGCTATTTGCACCTCAGTACAAGTTACAACATCGTTGTTTTTGCTGTATTCATATGGTACCCTGCTCAGAAGCGTAAGCAGTCACTTCGTACCATAACCATTTTGTACCATTTCGTTTATGACCATTTCGTACTATAGATTTATCACTTCGTACCATAAATTTACCATTTCGCACCATAGCGTAGCAACTTCGTACATGGATAAAACCTTCTTGTATTATGACCAAACATGTAAATTAATGTGACAAAAAGTGATATTTAATATCATTTACTTGGTAAAGACCAATGCCTTGGTTATGTTATTTACGGGATATTATCATAAATCAATTAAAGGAATCAATTAGTATGCGATTGAGAAGATATGTGTTTGGTCTGTTTGTCCGTAATGTTTGCTGCAGGTCGGATGATTAGAATTAGGAACAAACTGATGACACTAAATTGAACAATTAATCAAAGAATTATAATTGTTTGATTACCTTTGATTGTAAAATGTTTATAACCCTTTTATCTTCTTTTTTGTATGTCTGACTAAGGGTATGTTTTGAAATTAGGTGAGCCTTATATGATGTCGAGGCAAGGACAAGGTCAAACGTCAAGGTCAATATCACAATTTTATTTCTTGTAAATACATCATTTTCCGTATTATTCATTTACTTAAATTACATACCTTACACAAGCAAATCGTTTTTAAACGACACTCGGAGAAGCTGCTTTGAAATCATATTGGAAAAAGGAGATAATAAGAAAGTGTTATTGCACATAATTTCTTGAATAAATATCTAAATTGAATAATTAGCGTTTTTGTCTTCTTCTTTTAATACCGTCACTATGAAAGTTTTTCTTGGTCGAAACTTTGTCATAGGTCTCAAAAAACATGGTACCAAATGGTATGACTATGGTACGAAGTGGAAAAACTATGGTACGAAATGGTATAAATTATGGTATGAAATGGTAAAATTATGGTACGAAGTGACTGGTACGAAATAGTATGACTATGGTACAAGGTGGAAAAATTATGGTACGAAATGGTAAAAAATATGGTACGAAATGGCAGAATATATGGTACGAAATGGCAGAATTATGGTACGAAGTGACTGGTACGAAATGGTTTTGGTACGAACCGTAATTCCTCTGTAGCATTCTTGTTCGTTCCATAACAAGTTCGTTCCTGTGCTTCTTCATCGAGCTTGTTTGGTCTGCATCGGCGGTCACTACATTATACGTCTAAATATTTCATCTTTTATCCGGAAAAAAAATGTATTCGGTTACACCAAAAAATGGCTTTATGAGCATAATTTGCCTTTCGCAAACCCTTTTGACACCGCCATTCAAGGGCTTTTAAAAAAGTACTCGCCTAGTTAAATTGTTTATCGATAGAAGGTGCTGACCTGAATATTTAAAACCACAATTGCTATAAAATTCAACCTCATACCGGTCAGTAGAGCTTTCTACATGGCTAATGTTCATTGCCATGTTTAACTCTCATAATGGCCGTGTGAATTTATTACACATGGCTTCAAATATATATGTAGCCCAAAAATACGGGAACCTTGTAACGTGTTTCTTCTGACATATGACGGGGTGATTTTTACCTCTCTTTATTTCAGCAAATTCCAAGACCAACAATAAGCCGAATCATCTCCAGTATGCACGCCAGGTGTTGTGCTGTTATTGCTGTACATGGAAGTCACGCTCGATATAAGGTTCCCATATACATATTTTTACGTCAAGAAACGGCTCAAGTGATGTTTTGACGCGAATGTCGTGTGGAGAATGTAAAGTCTTATAACTGTAATGTTTAGAAGCGTTATTTTTCTTTCGATCATTAGCGTATGTTTGATATTAAATTCCTTAAGCAATGGCAAGGGTATTTCTTTCTTAAATATGACTAAACAGAAGTAAAGCTTGTCATTTGAAAAGAAATCAGCTCGAAAGTTTGTTCCTCGGAGGCTACAGAGGAGGGGGAAATCATTACCGAAACGTCAAGCAGCGTAACGGAAGTGATCGCGTAATTTTCTGCCGCGATGTTGCATGGTGAATCTACTGTAAAGTACTAATGAACAAATAGACGTACAGTTTTTTCCTTGGAGGCTCCAGGCTCCAGGCTACTGTCATTCCCGTAACGATCATTACCGAAACGTCAAGTATACTAACGGAGGTGATCGCTCAGTTACGGAGTTGACCTATGGAAAGAACCGTTTATAAAATTCATTGTCACACAAAGATTTTTTCCTATTTGTCATAAGTATAAAGTAATTATGAATAACTGCTGATGATATGAAGTAATTACAAATACTAAATCTTCGATACCCGTTCAGTCATTTCTTACTGGGTGCAACTGAACTGTACAAAAAGCTTGATTACGGAAATGACATTAGCAGACGGGACAGGTCATTTCGATTTAGAATTATGAAAATCACTTACACTTTCTCAATGTGGATGTCATAATGATTTAATGAGATTTTAAAATCGATATCATCATAATTTTCTCAGAAAAACAGTGTACTTAATTTTTTTTTTTTTTTTTTTCCCAAAAAGTTGCAAACTTCTTCAGAAAATATAGAATGGGCCTACCGCACCTACGCCACCTACCACACAGAGTCTGCACAAACTTGCTCTCAGTTTTTTTCTAGCATTTACTCCTTTTCCTACAGAGTTTTCATAAGCCTTCTTTCTCAGGGCTGTCAAAAAACGTCATTGTTTAGTGATGGTTTAAGGAAAACACGAATGCTTGCCATGAGTCATATACGCACGTGGTTATGTGTTAAAGACATTTTAAGTTGGTCCAAGACTGATTCGCTTTATTTGACATTGAAGAATAAGAAATGAAATTCCGCTTGGGATGTTGAATCATTTGGAGAAGTATCTAGCCGTTCCTGTGAAAAATAAGCCCTACTTCAGCAGATCTTTTCATGACGCTCTTCATGAAAAAGTAAGTGAACTAAAAATTTAAACGAGTGTTTGACCGAAAATGTCAATTTTTGATTGAAATCGGCAGATAGTGATGAAAAAACAGTTACATGAAACAGTATATGAGCCGTGCTCTGGCAAAAGAGGGATTAATGCATCTCCGTAATGCATGATACCAATCAAGCCATCGCATAATTATGGATCCATAACAGCCGCTTTTTTTAAACAACCGACTGAATCGTGAGGTAGTCTTGTCCTTTCACGGGTATACGGAAAATTGACCAATAACGAAAAGTTTCGGCCTTGGTTAGCCTGCGCGGATTGCGCAGGCTTACCTGGTCGATACTTTTGGCAGATGTATTAAGCCTCCTTTTCACTGAGCATGGCTCATATATATAGGTAGAGTCAAATTGACCACTTAGAAACTATTCTCACATTGCAATGAATTAACTCTTTCAGCACGAAGCATTGTATACATGTAAACTTGACCTCTTCAGTCGATGGCTGAATACAATCCACTGTCAAAATTAAGAAAGAGTAAAATGGCTGGATTAATTAAGCGGACATTGCAGATCCAAGATCACATTCACATCTTGATGAACACCGTCCTCTGAAAGGCTTAATTTTGATCGGTTTTCCATCTTGAGACAGGTGCTCTGCAAGTAAATTGCGAGGGATTAAGGAATAAGTCACGGCAAATTCATCTTCATATATCACAAAGAAATGTACGGTAGTATTTATTGCAGACTTTTTCGGTGTAGGACTACATGTAGATCTGTTCATGTAGTAACTTGAATCATGGTGGTGTGTAAAATTAAACAATGGTTTTGTTATACGATGGACTATTTCATTTCATTTGACAGAAATGGAGTGGCTAACAGTTTTCTTCCGTCACCTGTACGAAATTACGAGAAACTGTATTTCACAGTGACATGTAAAAAAAAATAGGGCCTTGAAATAAATTGTATCATGACAGATTGTTTATTTAAGTAGGGATCGTATTTGAACATTTATTTAAGCAGGGATCGTATTTGAACATGAAATTTACGATCCCTGCTAAAAAGGCATTTTTTGGCGGAGCTGTCGGCGATGGCTTATGACATACTTCTTTTGATTGATATACTCTTTTGATTGATATACTCGAATGAATGAATTCATAGTACATGTAATTTGCGATTAGTGGAAAATGCACACTTACGTGTTATATATATCATCCCTGTGTTGATTGATGCCAAACGGCGTTTATTCAGATACTAATTCAGTATGATGGGGTATAATCCTGTTCTTATGCTAGTTAATTAGTAATTTAATATTAGTTTTTCGGAGTGGAACAATTCGCTAGTCTTTGACCTACTTCGTGGTATCGATATAATCGAATGAATAAATAGTAATTTGTGATTGGTAAACATTTTGGACACGTTTATTCGGCGGTCCACGAGTGTTTATCTAGATCTTCATGTATGTTTGTTTAGATACATTCATTTTAAGTAGCTACTGCTCCTTTTCCATATATGATTTGGATTATTATTCAATCTCGAGACATACATGTCTAATTGAACTTTTCTCTTTTCAACAATATGCAAAACAGTGAGGAAAAAGAAGCAATTGATAACGAGGTCATTTTTCATTATTTCTTTCGGTTGCTAGAGAACTCGTACCCTGGAGAACTCGTACCTTGGGAAACTTGTACCCCAATTTGAAGGGTACGAGTTTTCCAGACAACTCGCACCCTACTAATATATTTCGGGAAAAATCACTATCATTTTATTCAGATAAATCATCCTCTTGTGAAATAAATAGGATAACTAAACCAAGCACATACGGAACGATGATTTACGGTATTTGCAGTGAAATATCGGTTTTGTTAACGGGTAGGTTTAAATGGAAAGGAGGGTAAGGTTTTAGAAAAATGAAATTATAATGCAGATATATGCAATATCTGTTTATCTTAAATGTTTCGAAGGTATGATTTTGAAAGACTTTTTAAGATACTGATGATTCATTTATGGAATGTGTCAATTTATTCGTGTCAAAGGTGTCGGGTACACGTATCAGGTGTGATAAATCCCACTATATAACATAAGCTTTATTTGGCATTAAACTGTGACAATTTATAGCCAATACATAAACAAATATTGTTGTGGAGTGTAAACACTGGCAATACAAGTTGGCTTCTTTAAAAAAGAAGCCAGGAGAGGTCTGCATCAATGTTTTCAAATAGTTTATTGGCTTTTGATCTCAATATATTTTGGTAGATGTAAACAAACAAGTTAGGCATTAATGAATGAGAGAAAACATTTTTTTCAATTTTGCTGGTGTTAAGGCACAAAACAGTACATGTTCCACATTCTTATAATATTCTAGGAATTGTAGGCCATATGCTATTAACATGCTCAGAAATGCATTTTTTTTTTTTTTTTTTTTTTTTCAAAATTCAAGGACACAAAATTGAAGATGATGATCCAGTTTTGCTCATTTTCAAAAGGAACAAACCTCTAATGAATGTTTGTAATGTGTGCTCAGGATAAGCCAAAATATTTCTGGAAAGGAGAAATCGTTCAATTAAAATTTGATACAATATGCTAATTCTACTGAATAGGGAAGAATCTTACCTAATGACAATAAATAAAGGTTGCCTATACATAATACTAGTACCAGACATGTTAAAAATAAATGTAACATTTTTTAATCTTTTAACAAACAGCAATTTTTGCACTGGCCCAAACAGAAAAACATGCAGACAACAATTCAAACTTTGATAATTAATGTGGAAGATGGTGCTTTGATGTGATAGAAACCATTGTGACAAAAGGAGAAACTGCAGTGACTAGCAGCTTCTCCTCTTCCCACAATATTTTGAAAAGTTGTCTGCTGCAGACATGTAAAATGAAGAGGTTGTTTGTCTAAACGTTAAAAATTTAAGAAAGTAGATAAATGAGCCATGCTCTGAGAAAAGGGTGCTTAATGCATCTGCAAAGAAAGTATCGACCATGTCAGCCTGCGCAATCCGCCCAAAACCAAAGGACCACAGACTCTTTTGAGGTGTGCAGTACGTAGGGCGAGGAGGCACGACTTTTTTTCCGCTCATAAGTTGATTTTCGCAGGATTCTCGCAATCCCGCATAATAGAAGCAACTCTGTGTGTTATTTCATCAAATCTATAATTATCATTATAAATCCATAGAAATTTTGTATAAAACTGAGAAAAATGCTTGAGTCTACTCAATCTAGTCGGTTTTGAAAAATAAAACTTGAAAACATACTGATCAACCTATTTATATCTATTTGTGGGGTACGAGTTCTCCAGAGAACTCGTGCTCTCGAGATTAAGGTATGAGTTCTCCAGGGTGCGAATTCTCCTGATAGCATCAAGTCACGTGATCTTTTCCCGAGGTGTTCTTTCTCTTTTTTTAACGAAATTTTTTTCTCTTTGCTTAGATTTATTTGTTTAATGAAAAATTGCAATTATTGGAGAGATCATTTACAATCAATATAGTATAATAAATCTTTTTGGAAATCCGTCATTTAAAAAAAACGTTTATTTCCTATTTCAGTTTTTTGATTTCGGTTTCTTTATAAAACCATGACGAAATAGACTGTGTATCAGAACAATTTCGCAAAAACAAATGGATTTAGACAGCGATTTCTGTGGCAGTCTGTCTTTTAAACTCACCACTGTTGGAGAGGTCTGATGACCTCTCCAATAAGGTTAATAAATTTACGATGTATACAGAGAATGTATCTGAAGTAGGAAAAAAACATTTTTGTACTCATGGAATTCTTTCTTTGAAAGCATAGAAGATATATTTCGAAAGCTTATTTATTTCCTCTGAGTTTTTGGATGACATAATTTGGATAAATTTAAAACCAGTCTGTCGTCTGCAGTAATAGGGTTTTAAAAATTTGTTTCGTATGTTGCAGTATTTTGGACATTCTAATAAAAAATGATATTCGTCCTCAATTTTATTCAATGAGCAATTTTTGCATTTTCTGAGGTGTCTATCAATTCCATTATGTCGGCCGGTTTCAATCGCAAGTTTATGAACAGATAATCTGAATCTTGTTAAAGCATGTCTGAATTTGTTTGTACAAATCTGTTTTTGATAAAATTCAAGTTCAAATTCTTGTTTGTATAAACAATATGAAGACAGTCTTGGAGAGTTATTGATATTAGTAAACCAACTTTGCTTGTACATATCTAAAATTCTTAATTCAATTGATTGCAGATTAATATTGAAATTGTCCTGATTGATCCAAATGTTTGCTAGACCCAGCTCTTCGAGCGTTAATTTTATTTTAGTTGCCCAATTTTTATTTGCATATGAATTTCCGTTATTAGCATCTGTTTTCATGGTATTGTATAGTCTTCTGATCAAAGTGTTGTTATTTAACCTTAATAATTTTATCCAAAATTTCAGTGAGATTATTTTTCTATGAACTATCATAGGATACCTGGCTAACTCGCAATACATTGCGTCTATATTTGTTGATTTATTTACACATAATATCTTACGAAGAAACTTGCAGTGTATTGATTCTATATCTTTAGCTTTTATGTCATAGATTATTTCGGCTCCATAATTCAAGATAGATCCTACTAAACTATCAAACAGTTTGATTTTTTCAGAAGTGCATATATCTATTTGATTAATTACTATAATTAAATTATGAAAAGCATATTTTTTTTTTTTTTTTTTTTTTTGCGTGCGGTATAGATTTCCGTTTTTGAATAGCCAGAATCCAAGATACTTGAAAGATTGTACTAGTTCTAATATCGAATTATCAAATACAAAATTGTAGGATGTATGCCGTCCTGATTCAAAAATCATAATTTTTGTTTCATTAGTGTTTACTTTGAGTCTCCATTTCTTGCAATAAGTAGAAAGATCATTCAATAAAGATTGTAATGCTTCAGGAGAGTGAGCAAATAAAACAGCATCATCAGCAGAAAGGATGATAAACAGCTTCATGTGATCCAGCTCAAAAATACCGTCAATATTATCATTTAAATTATGTACAATATCATTTACGAAGTACAAAAAAAAAGTAATCTTGAACTTGGCTCCCCTTGTTTTGCTCCAATATTAGAGTCTATGAACGGTGAAAAATTATTTTTAACTTTGACCGTGGCTTTGACGGATTTGTACATATTCTTAATGGCATTTAAAAACTTGGTACTGACTCTTTCATGGAACAATTTTTGAAATATTAGGTTTCTCTCTAAGCTATCGAAACTCTTTTCGAAGTCGATAAAAGCACAATAGAGCTTTTTATGTGACGCGAGTGTCTTTGTAATAATAGAATGGAGTAAGAAAATACAGTCTACTGTTGACTTACCTTTCTGGAAACCGAATTGGTTGTCAATAATTTTATTGTTTTTTATGTACCATTTAGTTAATCTATTTAATAAGATTTGTGAATATATTTTTGATATAATGTTTATTAAGGTAATTCCCATGTAATTTTTTGCATCATCAATATCGCCCCCCTTAAATATCGGGACTATAATTCCAAGACCCCAGGAACTAGGATATTCACCAGTCTCAAAGATTCTGTTAAATAGATTGAGTAATAATGTAGAAATACTTTCAAATGACTGTTTGAATAATTCTGCCGGTAAACCATCGGTACCGCAGCTCTTATTATTATTTTGTACTGAAACGGCAGTTTTTAGTTCGGACATACTGATAGGACAATCGAGATCGTCATCAAACATAATGTTATCCTGCTGATCTGTATCGTTGTCACGATGTGGAAAATCTGACGCATATAACACACTGAAATGATTATATAAATCCTCGCAAGCTAGTTTTTCTGAAACTTGAACAGTTTTTGTGTATTGTCTCTTTATATGGTCCCAGAATTTTCGTGACTGAGTTTTACTTAACTCGCTAAGTTTAAGTTTTTCCTGTGCATTATATACAGCTTTTTGGCGTTTTTTAATTCTATTACATGTATATTCAGATTTTGCTTTTAGATAATCATCTCTTTTGTCAAAATTTGTTTTATCTTTTAGATATTTATTTCTATATTTCTTAAACTGTTTTTTAGCATTATAACAATCTGAATTGAACCATGGGTTTTTCTTAACCTTTTTTATATTAGCATACTTCTGACTGCCATATTGCTGTTGGTCGATATTGAAAGCAGTATTTGCACTTTCATATAAAATTTTAGAAAGAGAATTTGTTATGCTATCTGTATCGTCGCCATTACTGACACTTTCCTCGAGATGTTTTAATTCGTCATTTTTTGAACTTAATATAGTATTAAATTCAGCGTGTTTTAAACTATTCCACTTTATCGGCCTGGCAGTATCATTATTTGCATGATTGTCATGCATATATGTATTTGAAGAGGGATGTTTCCCATGTAGATTTATAGCTATGCCCGAGTGATCAGAGAATTCATTCGGTTGTAATAACCAAAAACCTGTTATGCAATAGAAATCATCTATGTTCAGAATACAATAGACTACTACACTGGACCCATGTATTGAGTGATAAGTAAAATCACCCGTGTGTAAACAAGTTGGCTTCTTTAAAAAAGAGGCCAGGAGAGGTCGGCATCAATGTTTTCAAATAGTTTATTGGCTTTTGATTTCAATATATTTTGGTAGATGTAAAGAAACAAGTTAGGAATTAAATGAATGAGAAAAAAACATCTCTTTTTTTTTTTCAATTTTGCAGGTGTAAAGGCACAAAACAGTACATGTTCCACATTGTTAAAATATTCTAGGAATTGTAGGCCATATGCTATCAACATGCACAGAAATGCATATTTTTCCAAAATTCAAGGACACAAAAGTGAAGATGATGACCCATTTGACTCATTTTTGAAAAGGAACAAACCTCTAATGAATGTTTGTAATGTGTGCTCAGATAAGCCAAAATATTTTTGGAAAGGAGAAATCGTTCAATTAAAATTTGATACGATATGCTAATTCCACTGAATATGCAAGAATCTTACCTGATGACAATAAATAAAGGTGGCCTATACATAATACTAGTACCAGACATATTAAAAATAAATGTAACATTTTTTAATCCTTTAACAAACAGCAATTTTTGGACTGTCTCAAACAGAAAAGGCATGCAGACGACAATTCAAACTTTGATCATTAATGTGGAAGATGGTGCTTTGATGCGATGGAAACCATTGTGACAAAGGAAGAAACTGCAGTGCCTAGCAGCTTCTCTTTTTACCACAATATTTTGAAAAGTTGTCTGCGGCAGACATGTAAAATGAAGAGGTTTTTTGTCTAAACGTTAAAAATTTAAGAAAGTAGATAAGTGAGCCATGCTCATGAAAAGGGTGCTTAATGCATCTGCAAAAAGTATCGACCATGTTAGCCTGCGCAATCCGCCCAAAACCAAAGGACCACGGACTCTTTTTAGGTGTGCGCTACGTAGGGCGAAAAGGCAGGACATTTTTCCCGCTCATAAGTTGATTTTCACGGGATTCTCGCAATCCCGCATAATAGAGGCAACTATGTGTGTTATTTCATCAAATCTATATCATTATAAATCCATAGAATTTTTGTATAAAACTGAGAAAAATGCAAGTGTCTAGTCGGTTTTGAAAAGTAGAACTTGAAAAAATACTGATCAACCTATTTATATCTATTTGTGGGGTACAAGTTCTCCAGAGAACTCATGCTTTCGAGATTAGGGTACGAGTTCTCCAGGGTACGAATTCTCCATATAGTATCAAGTCACGTGATCTTTTCCCGCGGTGTTCTTTCTCTTTTTTAAACGAAACTTGTTTCTCTTTGCTTAGATTTATTTGTTTAATGGAAAATTGCATTTATTGGAGAGATCATTTACAATCAATATAGTATAATAAATCTTTTTGGAAATCCGTGATATAAAAAAAAAAAAACGTTTATTTCCTATTTCATTTTTTTGATTTCGCTTTGTCTGATGACCTCTCCAATCACTATCTAAACGCCCATTACCTATAATCGAGGACGTTGATTGGCAGAGCTGTATAAGGCGTCTACCATTGCTATCAATAACCGTGTCTTTGGAAACACGTGGGGGTATGTTTACAAAATTTGACATTTCGTCGTCTGAAGTATACATGTCTGAATCTAAAAAGCCTGGAACTTCAGCCGTGCGACTGTTTAGATCGCCTACGATAAAACATTTTCCAAACCGTTTATATTTCTCTAGTCCAGATTCTGTTTCCTCAAAGAAGTCAAAATTTTCCGCATTGAAAATGTTTGAATTACTATATATACACGTGCATGCACTTGTCATTTACCGACGCCTCCCTAAAATAGATATTGTATACTGCAAGTTACTTTCACCCTTTACCATGCAATCACGTGTTTTAAGTATGAAAAAGGACTAACTGTTGATAATCGTTTTTTCATGTAACGTTGAAAGAGGAAATTTATCTTTTCTTTTATCTTTATGGATCATTATTTGACCCTTTACCAAAGAGTCTCACGTTTTAACAACCCTGCGTGAGATACCTTTAGAAAACACTGATGGAAAAGGAGAAAACGCTTAGATAGAGTCTTTTCTTCTTTTTCCCACAATGTCTTTTCGCCCTATCAGATAATTAAAAGCCATTTGTACCAAATTTGAATTTGTCGTCTGCAAAATGAGAATTTGGAGGACAGTAAAATTGTGAGCTTTGAAAGAGCAAAATCTGTTGATAGTCTACTTTTTACCTGACAAAAATATATCTACCTAGTCAACATGGAACTCGGCATTATAAATTTCTTTGGCGATCTTTGTAACATCAAGAGCAACAACAACAACAACAACATGTAGTTTCCAAATTTTCTATTACTGACCGAAAACAAACCATTATTATTAACATCGGACAAAATTTTAGACTCGTCCATTTTGAAAAACTATGCAGACGACAAATATGTTACTTTCCACGTTACAGGCAAATCTGCAACGGCATTTTTGTGTTACCGAAACATTGTGGAGAAATGAAGGTACTTTCATGACCTTCAAAAGTTCTTATTCTACCAATCATTATCCCATGTGTTTAACGCTTTCTAATAACCATTATCGTACGTATTTAACTATTTCGACGCCAAATATACAGTGTATATATACATGTATAGAGTGGACCCTATCGACGGCTGAAATTACGATTCACCAAGACTAAGAAAAGGATTTATCTTAAAGGTTTGACTAGGAAATTGGACGGTATAGATCCAAACTCAGATTGAACAGTCTGTGCATTTTGATCTTCATCTTTGCCACATATTTTCCCCTATGGTGCTAAAAGGGCTAAGGGTCCAATATTGAAAAATCGTCATTACAAAATGTTTGCAATGTAATTAATCTATTGTGAAAGGTGCATTTTTCTCGTCTCTTTGTTTAGGAAACGTGCCCTTTAACCAAGTGTGAAAACTTGATTATGTACGTGCTTATTTTAACCACTTATTCCCATTAACACTTATCTGATACAACTGATTTATTGATGAACTGTTCCCACACATTCCAAAACCAGTCAGTTACAAACTTATTTCACTTCCATTAAAGGTTGCCCGAAGGATTTAATATAGCAATGATTAATACCATACGTGATTGTTTTAGTAGGACACGATATGATACACTTCCTTTGTGCTCTTCCTTTCATGTTAACTTTATAGACAACAAACACTACTTTCTTTTCATTCATATATGCTATTGCAACACATGTACATTTTTTTTTTTTTTTTTTCATCGAATCTACATCGTTATAAATCCATACAATTTTGTACAAAACTAAAACGATGTTAAGAGTCTAGGCACTTTCGAGAGGGAAAAAAAAACATGAAAACATACTGATCAACTATCTTTATATCTATTTGTGGGGTACGAGTTCTCAAGAGAACTCGTACCCTTCAGATTAGGGTACGAGTTCTCCAGGGTACGAGTTCTCCTGATACCTTTCTTTTCATATAGAACCACAAAATAGTTGCAACATTCTTTTTCTAGAATTCGGTGTTAAAACGTCTCATTTTTTTTATGGCTAGATCTATATTAAACTGGCAGCCTATTATCGATCTTCGTCTTTAGATCAGACGGTTACGGGAGATACAACGGGTACCATTTCAGATCTATATTTTCTTGTTTGCGTGTCACTCGGCATACTTCGGGTGATCCGGTAATCAAATCGTTAGATGTAGGAACAGAATCGGCCGAGTTTTGACGAGTGTGGTTTGCGTGTATCAGAAGTGCTGGAAAATTTTACCCAATCAAATTCTAGGTTTTAGAACTGTGCGGTTGTACATGACGTAAGAGATACTTTGTCAACTTCCGGTGTATCTGCTGATGTTTATATTTTGCAAAGAAATTACGTTCTGAAATTGCTATTGCATATCAACAGTTTGAGACCATGTTCTCAAACGTTACAAAGTGGCTTGGTGTAATTGATAACAGGGAAAATGATGAGACTATTTCTGTAGACGATAAAGGTCATGAGAAGAAAGTGGAACAGACGGTAACCGACGAAAAACCAACCGAGACTGAAAGTAGCACAAAAGATCCCGATGAAAACGATGACCTAATATCACCAGAAACCAAACAGACATTAGAGGAAGTGTCAGCCAAAGCTATTAACACTGCCAAGGAATGGGGTAGTACGTATTGCAATGCAATGTTGAATTTATTTTTTGTAAATAAGACTGGCACCAGTAGGAAATTTTTCGCTGGTATTTGCAAATGACATCCTTGTTAAATGGGGGCCGGGGGGGGGGGGGGGGGGAGGTTGGAGGAGAGAGAGAACAGCATGGGTCACAGTTAACACAGATACCTGTACACTGTGAAAAATGTTACCAAAAGACGTTATGAAATAGAGTTTTGCTAAAATGTCCTTGAAAAGGACGTGCTGCCAATTGTATTGAGAAAAAAGTTAATCTTATCTACTATCATCAAGTTGGAAAAAAAATGCAAAATGATATGCAAGGCATCAATAGCTGAATCATGTTTCCATTTCATAGTTTAAACCATTATTTAAAAATAGCAGCTAAGCTTAAGTCACAGGTGAACGGCGACGACAATGTAAATCCTTTATTACACACTAATATACTGAAAGGTAAACAACTCGTGATGTATTTTCAATACCCCTGTCACGAATTCCATGCTATTTACAAGTCATTTTACGACCAATATTAACATCCATAGTACCAATCGATAGCGGAAACATTATTGTACAAGAAAATCATGTCACAATTTGAGCCATTTCAAGTTGCTAAGAAATATCTATCTCGAAACTGTCAAACAACCCTACTCGGAAGAGATCTGATTGCATTGAATCGCGAAAATTTTCAAGAGATAAAACCCATTTTCAACGTGAAAGCCGTTGAATATTTGACAGGTATCATTTCGGGTCCAGCAATAATAAGGCGTATAAACCTGAAACATTAAACTATTTGATGTGAATAGGCTGTACGATCCTTATTTTCATCGGTAAATCTGTCCAGCGCTCAGCTGCCTACCATTTTGACGTACTGCGCATGCTCGGTTTGTTTTTCAAAACGTTTTCTCATTGGTTATTGATGAAGGTGTGTCTGGACCCGGCCAATGAGAAAACGCGATACAAAAGCATGCTTAGTAGGCCATAAAGGATGACAGTTTACACGGCTGGACATTTTCAATTAAAAAAAGCTTCGTACAACACAAAAACATATTGAAGTTCTATTTTCAGTGCAGATATACTTTTAAATTTGTAGGCTTCAAATGCACCTTGCATAAGAACGGACATTTTTCACGTTGAAAATGGGTTTTATCTCTTGAAAATTTTCATGATTCAATGCAATCAGATCTCTTCCGAGTTGGGTTGTTTGACAGTTTCAAGCTAGATTTTTCTTAGCAACTTGAAATGGCTCAAATTGCGACATGATTTTCTTGTAGAATAATGTTTCCGCTATCCATTGGTACTATGGATGTTAATATTGGTACTGAAATGACTTGTAAACAGCATGGAATTTGTGACTGGGGTATTGAAAATACATCATGAGTTGTTTACCTTTCAGTATATTAGTGTGTAATACAGGATTTACACTGTCGCTCGCCGTTCACCTGTGGCTTAAGTTAGTAGAAAAATGCATCAAACCATAGGCGCATGTACGGTATAGTCAGATATTGACCCCAGATAGTATCATGAGAGTTTGGTTTTTCCTTACCAAACAACAAAATTGCACCTGTTGGAGTAAGTTGCTGACAGCAAATTAAATGTGGCTTAGAAATTAGAATTTTTTTTTTTGAAAATGTGAAAAACATTGTGGGAAATGGAGAAAATCATGGTTTCCAGTATTTTCTTCTTTTCCCATATGTACAGTTTTCAACAGGCCTCTTTCTCAGGGTAGTTAAACTTGGGATTGTGTGGTAAAGGGTTAAAAGGGTAATTTAACTTTTTATCAAGTGACAGGATTTTAGATTTGTCACATTAAAAGCTTTGGCAGAAGAAGTTTAATGTGACTCAAATGGTGGAAAATATCTATGAAAGGATAGAAAGCATTTTAGGAAAAAAAGGGGAAAATGCCAGTTCTTCCTTTTCCAGAATATTTTTAAAAGCCTTTCTTTACGTTCACATGGGATTTTTTTTTCTATAAGGGCTGAAAAAAGGGAATCATTTGTGAACTGAACACAAAGCATGGTTAGTAAAGGAGTACTTGCATTTAACATGCGATTCTGTTATCTTTGCAAAAGCTGTCTATTTAAAGGATGGAAAAGTTTTATTCAGGTGGTGATTATCTATGGGTTTGGAATGAGAGCTGTGACCTAACCTAATTCCTCAAACTCTACCAGATTTGAAGAGCTTGTTCCATTCATGTTATTTTTTGTATAACTTTCTTCAGATTTCAAATGGTGCACAATGAAAACATTTTTTAAAAGTCCCAAAGTGACTTAGTGTTAATGTTATTTCCAGAGCAGCAGACCTTTGTCAGGTAGAACTGTACCAGGGTTCCCATTCACACACATATGTGCGTGATTCACGCACTGAATTGAATAATCACACACAAAAATATGAAGTGAAATGTGCATGCATGCACAGATTTCAGGGCTCCCGTTGTCAATCACCAGTGGCGCCAGTTGGGACAAGTTAACAAGTGTGAATGTCACTGTTTATCACCGCCAATCAAACTTGGTATCAATCTGCTTTTCTAGTATAAAATCAAAGGTTTTGAAGTTACATGCTATTCTTATTGACAAATCTATGTCAAATCATGGGGAAATACTACTCCAAAACTTAACAGGCATGAAAAAAAGATCGCTGCAAGAAACGCGAAAACCCATGACACAACAAAAATTGGTTTGACATTGTCTGATCATAGGCATTTCAAACTGTCTCTTCAGTTTTATCAATGACTTTGAACAGTAAATTTACA
Source organism: Tridacna gigas (assembly GCA_945859785.2). Taxonomy (NCBI): domain Eukaryota; kingdom Metazoa; phylum Mollusca; class Bivalvia; order Cardiida; family Cardiidae; genus Tridacna; species Tridacna gigas. Next base: position 12,164,539 of record OX244031.2, on the reverse strand, counting down.
TAAATATCTCTATAAAACACAAAGTGAAACCTAATTAGTGTCTGAAATTGACAGTGAAATGGAAAATTCTACTGGCCATCAGGCTGTAAGTTGTCCCTCTGAAACTGATCCCGTGAGTAAGGAAATCATAACAAGCGTCTTCTTTTTTAAATTGCCCATATTGTTTTCAAGAGCAGCTGACTGCAGAGTAAGACTCATCAAAACAAATTTTCAATACAACAGACCCTTACTGTCCTCCATAGATGCTCTATAATTGTCAATGTTAAGTGCACTCCCAGAATTTCTCTTGCATTCCCAAACTTATATTCCAGAGAGCACATGCACTCCCAAAAAAAGATGTGAGTTAGAACACTGTGTACATATTACTGGCATCAAGCTGTACCTGGAGCAATCTTGAAATCAGTGTCTGCATTCCATTCCACCCACACTTAAATTCTATTTTGCATGTTTACAGGTTTCTTGTATGCTTTTGGAAAGCAGGCCACAGAAAAGGTTACAGAGACTGCGAAAGAAATCACAAAAACTGTGGAAGAAAGGGTATTTTATTTTTAAAGAATTCTTTTATATTAAATTTTTTTTACACTGACTTGGAAATGGTATCAGAGTGGCTATATCCACTAACTTTTCTAAATTGTATTCTGTATCTCAAGAATTTTCTAAAATTGAAAGTAATACAAGTTCTTATGTTGATCAGAAATTATGTTACGTTGTAAATTTAAAATTACACCAAGAATGCAATTTAGATTGAAAGGTGAATTTGGACCTTGAAATATCGGCCCTTGACTGAGCATTTGCATTGTAGCTGTAAAATTTGAAAGTCTCATACTAATAGTCATTTTTTTTGGTTATAGACAGTTCAAATGAGCTGAAGTCGCAATCAGTTAACATGAAGTTTTGATTGAGTTACTACAACGTGGCACCTCTTTTTGGTGAGATTCGATAACACTGTGATGAAAAATTTTGCCGTCTAGCGCAGTGTTGCAAGAAGACTGTTTTTGTACTTTTGTGTTTTTGTATTCTCCAACTGGAAACTTGAAAGACACTATGCATAATTATGATTTCCAATTCCCTTTTAACACTTTACCATGCAATGCTGACTTTTAACGACCCTGCGGAGAAAGCCTTTTGAAAAGATTGTGGGAAAAGGAGAAAATGCTGGTAACCAGCATTTTCTCCTTTTCCCCACAATGTTTTCTACCCTTTCAGGGACTTATTCCATCATTTGAGTCTGATTGAATATATCTTCTGCAAGTGAATTCACTTTGGACAAGACTAGAATTTTGTCATTTGGTAAAGAGTTAAAGTACACATTGTAAAAAGAGACAGGCTTCCTGTTATATATACATGTATGCCCTAAAGATTGTTTTCCAAGAAGAAAACAAGGGAGTTGAAGCAAGTTATACAGTGTATGCAGTTGAGTGCAGTAAGTCTTTTTTTCCCTTACTTAGTAAGAGCTGAACAAAATACAGAATTTAGAAAGAATATAATGTTGCTGTTCTTTCGAAATCTGAAATCTGCCTTTTCCCACTGATTATTCAAATGTTTCCAAATCTTTCCAGTCACTGGGACAAATTTTCACCTTTCTGAATAATCCTTGGCATACCAATTATGTATTTGATGTATATGTGCTGTGTTTGATTTATCTCTGGCAGACATTCCTTGGGGAATTTTCCAAAGAGCAAGAGAAATTTGTGACAGAGCAAAAGGAAAAAGAGAAAAAATCAGAAGCTGCAGTGCCCCCATGGGTGGGATACAACGAGGAGGAGGAGATGAAATCTCAGATACTGGCATTGTCACAGGTTTGTTGATTTAACCCTTTTCCTGGTAAATAAAGTTAAACGAAACTTTTCCAGCAGATAGTAAAAACACAAATAACGTCATTTCAAACTTAGTTTTTTTTTTTTGTAGAAAAATTGTAGAAAAATATCTCCTTATCAGACAGTGTAGATCCTAGATCAGACTGCACGTTCTGTGCAGTCTGATCTTGATCTATACTGTCAGAAAAAGGTCAGAGTGTCGTGCATAGCAGGTTAAGGGGTAATAGCAAGGAATTGGTTTCATTCTTCCTTTTGTGTTTGATATATTATGAAGGGCTTTGCCTTGGGCTTAGCTGAGTCCCAAAGCAGAGTTTGTAACATACCTAGCTTGTAATCAAGCAATCAAGCTGTCAGTTCCAGCCCCAGTTCTCCCAAGTTCTTTTTATAGATTGGTACCGGTAATTGGCTTTTGACCAGCTTTAATCTCCGTTAGAACATTATTTTGACATTTTCATGCCCCCCTTCAATGAAGTGGGGGTATATTGCTTTGCACGTCTGTCGGTCGGTCCGTCGGTAGACCTTACCTTGTCTGGATAATAACACAGAATTGGCCTAGGTTCATCAAATTTGGCACAGACATGTTTCTCGGAGTGTAGATGATCCCTATTGATTTTGAGGTCAATCGGTCAAATGTCAAGGTCACAGTGACTGTCAACATGATATATAGACCAAACCTTGTCTGGATGATAACTAGACACAGAATTGACCTAGGTTCATCAAATTTGGCACAGACATTTGTCTCAGAGTGTAGATGATCCCTATTGATTTTGAGGTCAATTGGTCAAATGTCAAGGTCACAGTGACCGTCAACATGTTGATATATAGACCAAACCTTGTCCAGATGATAACTAGACACAGAATTGACCTAAGTTCATCAAATTTGGCACATACATTTGTCTCGGAGTGTAGATGATCCCTAACGATTTTGAGGTCAATCGGTCAAATGTCAAGGTCACAGTGACCGTCAACATGTTGATATATAGACCAAACCTTGTCCGGATGATAACTAGACACAGAATTGACCTAGGTTCGTCAAATTTGGCACAGACATTTGTCTCAGAGTGTAGATGATCCCTATTGATTTTGAGATTAATCCATCAAAGGTCAAGGTCACAGTGGCCTTCAACTTAATGATATATAGACCAAACCTTGTCCAGATGATAACTAGACACAGAATTGACATAGGTTCTTCAAATTCTGTACAGATATTCATCTCGGAGTGTAAATGATGCCTATCGACTTTGAGATTAATCCATCAAAGGTCAAGGTCACAGTGGCCTTCAACTTAATGATAAATAGACCAAACCTTGTCCAGATGATAACTACACACGGAATTGACCTAGGTCCTTCAAATTCTGTACAGATATTCATCTTGGGGTGTAAATGATCCCTATCGATTTTAAGGTTAATCCATGAAAGGTCAAGGTCACAGTGACCACCAGATGATTCAGGGCCTGCACTGCTGTTCGCCACTTGAGCCATTTGCTCAAAAAAAATTGAAGTGTCTCAAAAATCATCATATGTGGCTCAACTTGTGGCTCCAACATTTTATTTGGGTATTATCGGGGACGTAGTAAGCATTGAAGTCGACTGGGAAAAAGCGGAAGTCAAACGCGCATGCCGAGAAGAAAATCGATAACCCAGTTTGTGTATTGGCAACCGTTTTCAATCTTGTATGTATACACATGGCGGTGTGGCCACTTCCTGTATCAATGTGGCAGTAGGGGGGCATGACTGTTTTACAAACAGACATCTTGTTAAAAAGCAGCAAACAGCATGGAAAGAGTGTTGTGCAAAGTAAAAGAAATTCAGGGAATACATAAATACATGTAGGTATTATGGCCACAGTAATAAGACTGAAATATGCTTGGACATTGGTTAAACACCAAATAAACAAACAAATAGAATCTCCAGGACTAATGAAACAAGTAGTTCAGTATAGCATAGTGCATGTTTAACTCACAACAAAAATATAGACTTGTCCAAACAGATAGCATTTGCTAACGACAATTCAAGCATGGCTCAAATGAAGAAATTTGTCTTTGATAGGGTAGAGAACATTGTGGGAAAAGGAAAAAATGCTTTTCCCACAATTTTTTCAAAAGCTATCTCTGTCGGGGTTGTTGAAACTCGGGATGGTGTGGTATAGGGATAAACTCACAAGGGATACAGAGATACACAAAAAGATCAGCATTGTAGGGTATAACTTTTTATTAGACAATTCCAACTGAAACAACCTGGAGGAAAACATTGCAGGAAAAGGAGAAAATACTGGTAACCAGCATTTTCTCTGTTCCTCGCAATGTTTTCTGCCATTTTGAATTTTGAATTTATAGATGAGCTTTTATTTAGGTTGAATTTGTAACCTGAAAATGATTTTAATTTGGAAAGGTCTAAAATTTTTTGCTTAATAAAGAGTCAAGAGTAATTTCATCTTCTTTCTTCACTAAAAACTAAGTTGTTGGCACTTATTAGAAGTTTTTTGATGAGACAATTATAATGTAGACCCACACCAATGGTTATAGGGAAGAGCTAATATTATTAGTATGTGATTACACCCCCCTCCCCCTACCCTTTGACCTCTCATAAAGCTTTTTGGTCATTATTAGAAGTTCTAGGATAAACAATGAAGATAAACATGTTGTTTGTGGTGAATGAAATCTTGCGAGAATATTGTCTGTTTCTGGGTTTTTCCTAACCCTCTACCAAACAATCCTTCTACGTAACTCTGGGGAATAGGACTTTTGAAAACATTGTTGGAAATGAAGAGGAAATGCTGGTAACAAGCATTATCTCCCTTTCTTACAGTGGTTTCTACCATGTCAAAGATAAATCATATTGTTTGAGCCATATCTTATCTTTGGTCTACAAAATTAATGTTTGCAATTTGGAGGAGTTAAAATTTTGTTGTTTCGTAAAGTATTGACCCATAGCAACCCACAGAAGACTTTGTCTTCTTTCAGAACATTATTAACCCTTTCCCAAACGACAAATTTTGGACTGGTCCAAATTGAAAGAGTTTGCAGACGACAATTTTAGATTTGATGAAAATGGCAGAAAGTTCTCAAAAAGGGTAGGAAACACTGTGGGAAAAGGAAAAATTGCTCGTTACGAGCAATTTCTCCTTTTCCCACAGTGTTTTCAAAAGACTTGTACTGCAGACACGTGAAAACCAGGGCTTGTTTGGGAAAGGGTTAAAAATATTGAGACAAAAGGAAACATTACCTGCATGAAGCAGATTCTCATTCCGCTCTGCAGAAATGTTTTAATATATTTTCAAGGTTTAAAATTTAAAATTACAATTTTGGTCTAATTTTATGCACTCAAATTCATATAATTGTGTCTTTACGTGGAAAAAGCTGCTGGTGGATAGGAAAGAATTCAGTGTCTGTTGGTGAGAAAGCACTTGGATTGCAAGGATAGGTCCTCTGACTGCTGTGATTTGACTTAAATAACAGTTCAAAATGGTATTAACCCTTTCCCAAACGACAAATTTTGGACTGGTCCAAATTGAAAGAGTTTGCAGATGACAATTTTAAATTTGATGAAAATGGCAGAAAGTTCTCAAAAAGGGTAGAAAACACTGTGGGAAAAGGAGAAATTGCTCGTTACGAGCAATTTCTCCTTTTCCCACAGTGTTTTCAAAAGACTTGTACTGCAGACACGTGAAAACCAGGGCTTGTTTGGGAAAGGGTGAAACAAATCACAAGTTTGTTTTTCCCATATGGACTCTGTTTCTGATGCGTCTTTTAAGTACAGACTTTTTCAAAACAAGGTATCACATATAGAACATGTTTGTTTACAACAACCGATATTTTAGAAATCGGTCCCAAAACAAGGGTATGCCAAGGACATGTTCACCTATTAATGTAAATTTTGTTCACATTCATAATTCCATGACCAGCCATCTGATTGGCCTGGGCAGAATATCTCAGCCAATAGCTAGTCTTGGAAATGAGAGTTAGAAGGTAATTAACTTTTTACCAAATGTCAAAATTTTTTACCAGATCAAATTGAAAGTATTTGCAGGTGACGAATATGGTGCATACAATGACATTTTTTGTTTATGGGTAGAAAACATTGTAGGTAAAGGAGAAAATGCTGGTTACCACCATTTCCTTCTTTTCCCACAGTGTTTTCAAAAGCCTTCTGTATCAAGATCATTAAAACTCAGGATTGTGTGGTAAAGAGTTAAAGGTGGTAGGTGAATGCCAGAATGAAGAAAGAATAGATTCACAAGTGGAATGAACAATTCTCTTAACTCTATGTCAACAACTAGTAACATCTTGTGAAGTACATTCATTTCACATGTGATGTTTGTTCATGTGTTTATAAATCAGTTTTTTATAGTGTAACTAAAAAGCAATTGTTAGATTGGACCTTTATTTCATCAACTATTTTAACCCTTAAAGCACATATCACAACTATTGTTGCCTTGCACCCATTGTAGAGAAAGATCAGACAGCACAAAATGTGCAGTCTGATCTTGATCTACACTCTCTGCTTTGCTGAGATAATCAAGATAAGAGTAATCTTAAAACTCCATTATTTGGCTCTAATTCTAGACTGGAAGTGGTTATCAGGTTTATCTGGTGTTCTAAGGCCAAGGGCCAGATTGAATTACGATTCAAGATCTTGAGAATAAGATTGACTGAGATGTTTAGGCCAGGCTTGGAGTCCAAGAATAGGATATTCAGAATGGATTGATAAGTGGTTCAAAACATTTAAGCAAAATTTTACTTTTCAGATTTGCAGTAAAACTTTTTCATTGCCCTTAAAGTACTATATAAGCCATGCCCTTGTAGAAGGGGACTTAACCCTTTCCCAAACAACAAATTTTGGACTGGTCCAAATTGAAAGAGTTTGCAAACGACAATTTTAAATTTGATGAAAATGACAGAAAGTTATCAAAAAGGGTAGAAAACACTGTGGGAAAAGGAGAAATTGCTCGTTACGAGCAATTTCTCCTTTTCCCACAGTGTTTTCAAAAGACTTGCACTGCAGACACGTGAAAATCGGGGCTTGTTTGGGAAAGGGTTAATGCATCTCCCTGATGCATGATACCTAGCAAGTCATCACATAATTATGGATCCATAAAATCCATTTTATCTAACAACTGACTGAATCATGAGGTGCACTGGTTCTTGGACATACAGATAATTGACCAGTTGCAAAAAGTTTCGGCCCAGGTCAGCCTGCGCAGATAGTGCAGGCAGACCTGGTATGATATGTTTCAAAGATGCGTTAAGCCCCCTCTTCATGGAATATGGTTCAGTTACAATGGAAATTGACATTTTCAGTCGGTTTAAAAATACAGATATTGCTACATAGTTTCAAAGCTGATTTGAACAGAATATCAGGCAAAGAAGCAAATAGTGTAAATAAAAGATCAGACTGTACTTTCTGTTCAGTCAGGTCTTGATCAGCACTCTCTGCTGAAGCATTTAGATTTGGGTCTGTATTCACCAACGATTCTTAAGTATATTCTTAGTCTTATGCTCCAAGATTTTCTACATTTGAAAGTAACACAACTCCTGATTGACTAAACCATTTGGTTTAGCCAGTCAGGAATATTGTTACTTTCAAATGTAGAAAATTCTTGAGAACGAGACAAAGAAGGTTCTTAAGAATGGCTGGTGAATACGGACCCAGGATTCAGTATTAAAAGGGTTAACCCTTTACCGCACAGTGCTGCCTGTTGACGCCCCTGGGAAAGAAGCCTATTGAAAACATTGTGGGAAAAGGAGAAAATGCTGGTAACCAGCATTTTCTCCTTTTCCCACTATGTTTTCTACCCTATCAAAGAAAAATTGCGCCATTTGAAATTGTCGTCTGCAGATGCTTTCAATTTGGACAAGTCTAAAGGTTTGTCATCTGGTAAAGGGTTAACTGCAAGCTCATTTGAAGAGAATCTTTTTTCTGAAAAAGTCGCGCTTTTGGATGTTTGCCAACAGATACAAGCTGTTGCAGATTGTGCTTACCTCATTGCTTCCTCAATCAAATTTGCAGCTTAGAAATTTGAAAAAAAAGAAATCATTTGAACCCTTTCATGAAAAACAAAATTTTGGACCAGTCCAAATTGAAAGCATTGCAGACAACAAAATAAATGTGACCCAGAAATTGAAATTGGTTCTGGCAAGAGAAGAAAACATTGTGGGAAAAGGAGAAAAAACTGGTCACCAGCATTTTCTCCTTTTCCCACAAGGTTTTCAAAATCTGCCACACTCAGGGTCATCAAATCTCGGGGTTGTTTGGTGAAGGGTTAAGCAAAGGATAATCAACATAACGCAAGTGAAGGGTTGAGACATGCATGCAATGAGAAAAAAGGGTAACAAAAGCAGAAATTGCTCATTTGAGCAAATTTTCTTTTCATTATACTGTGTGTAAAGGTGATCTGCTGCAAGTTCAAAAAGTTTTCTGAAATGTTAATGTATCAAAACACAAGAAAATTTACATTGCTGTTTATTTTTAGAATTTGTGCTTTACAAACTCCAAATGGACAACCCAATTTTGGATTTTTCCATTATGAAGCACTCACGGAAAATCAATTGAATGTGGTTGATATGATGGAGTTTGTCTATCAAAGGGTTAAAAACATTTTAGAAAAGGAGAAAATGCTGGTTACCAGCATTCTGTCTTTTTCTGACAATGTTTTAAAAGGTTTTCTTCTTCAGAAGAGTAAAAAAAGGGGAATATTTGGTAAAGGGTAAATAGCTGTGGGCATCTTTAAGTTAGTGGTATTGAGAAGATTTTGTTCATGTGTAAACCAGTGTTTGATTTAATTTAAGGACAAACGGAACTTCTTGAGAAATCCACCCACTGGTATCCAGTTTCAGTTTGAATTTGATACTGTTTTTCCTGTTGCTATGGCAACACTACAAGAAGACCCAAATCTACAGAAAATGAGATTTGATTTAGTACCCAAACAGTAAGTATTGATCGATGGCTCTTTCTTGAAAGGTAAAAATTTTTCACCAGTAACCATTAGAATTATATTTGATATGCCATTTTGACATGTATTTTGCTAGGTAAATCAGAAATATATTTCAAGTCATGACTGTTCTGAGAAAATATTCATGGGATTGTGGAAACAAAATCTGTTGGTGAGGCATCTATCAATGGGGGAGAAATTAAAGTGGTAAACTGGGATCAGCATTATTCTAATTAAACTAAGTATTTTGGGGACAACAACTTAAATATGGCTCAAATGATAGGGAACATTTTTAAATGGAGAGAATACTTTACAGGAAAAAGAGAAAATGCTTGTAACCAGCATTTTCTTTTGCAACAATGTCTTTGAAAACCTTCTTTCTCAGGTCCGTTAAAACTCTAGATTGTTTGGTAAGTAGTTAAAGCATCCATAGTTACTTGTGATTTCACATTTCTGTTGATATCTGTGTGATATATTTTTTTGCAGGATAAACGAGGAAAATTTTTGGAGAAATTACTTCTACAGAGTTTCACTCATCAAACAATCCACACAGTTGACTTCTCTGGCTCAGCAAACAGGTAAGAGGACATAGATTTTTTTTTTTTTTTTTTTTTTATAGAGCACAGTGAATCTACTGATTCAGAGATGAACTTTGAAGTCCCAAGTTTTTAAAACTGCTGCCCTACTACTACTAGATTACCAATGAAACATGGTTAAGTGTCCTGTTGCTCCCATCAACTGAAATACCGTAAGAACTGGCATTGAACAATGTCAGATAAAGTCAAATTGAGCAAAATTATAGACAGTGCACAAAATTGTGTTTCAACTAAATTAAATTCATAGTTGCCCATTGTTTAAATCCATGTTTTCATGATCCTGGGAAAGATGGATTTTGAAAACTTTGTGGGAAAAGAAAAACATTGCATGTAATCTCTTTCAAACTTCTTCATTCTTTACCAATGATTTTTAGCTTTATAGAAGAAAACTCTTGAAGAACTTCTGGAAAACTACTGCTTAGATTTTAATTCTATGAATGAGAGATGATTCTACCTGGATTACCTTCTTGTACTGCTAATGCATTTCTTGGATTGTTTTTCATTTATTGTATTCTACTTTTAGGAGAAATAATTGTTTCAAAAAACTTAAGAATAGAACATTCTGTGCAGTTTGTTCTTGATCTACACGGTCCGTAAAAGGTCATTGAGTCACACTAATGCCGAGATTTCTTGAATATGAAGAAAACATAATAAGAGAATGAGAAATTTCTGGTCACTAGCATTTACAGAATCCTATAACTCAAGGTCAACTCATCCCGTTTGAAAGCATTTTTAGATGTCAAGTTAGATGTCAAGTTTCATGTGTTATTAATGACGAGATTTGCCTTTGGAAAGAAAGAAATCATTGTGGGGGAAGTAGAAAATGCTGATTACTAGCATTTTCTCCTTTTCCAACAAAGCCGTCTTCCTCAGGTCCTATAAACACAGTGTTGTTTGACAAAGGGTTAGACAGATGGAGTTTTGATATTTGGGTCCTAATGTGTCTTTCTGTAATATTTGAAAGGTAGTACAGATGGAAAATCCAGTGATAGATCTCGGGACTCGTCAGCAAGTAGCAGCAACAGAGGTATTGTGAATAATTTTGAATTCTAATTTTCAGTCTAGGAAAAAAAAAGAGAAGACTGAATATATTAACCCTTATCTTGTTAAATAAGGTAAATGAAACTTTCAAGCCACTAGTAAAAACGCTAATAAAGCCATTTCAAACTTACATTTTGGGGAAAAAAAATCTCCTTATTTGACATTGTAGATCCATGATCAGACTGCATAATGTGTGCAGTCAGATCTTGATCTACACTGTCCACAGAAGGTCAGTGAGTGGCACTTAGCAGCCTAAGGGTAAAACAAAATGTATTGAATGTATTTTTGTTACTCGGCTAATTTTGGAAGAAAATATCTAGGTATTGTCATAGCCCTATGTGTGGGTTTTTCTGTAGAAACTTTCCTATGACATCCCTGTCACATCTCTGTCAGTACTGCAAATATTTACCTCAAACTTAGGTAAGGGCCTGTTGTTAACTATCAAAAGGGGAATGGAAGCCTGAAGGGCAGGTGACCCTGACATGTTTTTGACACTGTTATGCCCCTTTCTGTCGCCTTAGACTTTTAGCTGAAAAAGTATTTGCAGCCAAGCTTTTGGATCTGCATGTGGTGCTCATGTTTAGTAATTTTGGTGTTGCTGATCAAGTTGAACAATCCATCTTACATTTTTGAAAGTGTTTAGGCTGAAGTACATGTTTTAAGACATTAAAAAACTTTATATTTGTTTTAAAAATTCTGTCAAAAAAAGCATTTGAAAGCATTGTGAGAAAAAAGGAGAAAATACTGATACTCAACATTTTTTCCATTTCCAAAGATATTTTTTACTCTCTCAGTGATGATCACATCGTTTAAACCACATTTTATGTATCATTTGCAAATGCTTTTAAGATGGAGTTTGGTAAAGAGTGTATCCATTATCCAACATATATGACTTCATGCCTGAGCAGTAGACAAACTTGAAAACATTGTGGATATAGAAACAGTTTCATGTTTCCATTCAAAAGAAGAAATTTTTAGATTTGCCCATATTGAAAGCTTTTGCTGACAACATCTTAGATATTGCTCAAATAATTAAACTTGTCTGTAAAAGGCTAGAAAACATTGTAGGAAAGGGAGAAAATGTTGATTACCAGCATTTTCTCCTGTTCCCACAGTTTCCAAAAAAAAATATTTTCCTTAGGGGCAATGGATTGCCAACAGTGGAGGATCTTACTTTCATTCCTGTCTTTTTCAGAGAGATCTTCCCCAAGCACAATAAAGAAACAGGCAGAAGATGACGAAATAGACCCAGGCAGTCCGCCTGCTGAGAATGAATTTGTGAGTGATGCATTCCAGGACGAACATATCAGTGATGAAGACTTCAAAAAAGAAATGCAACTTCTTGGTGTGGAAGATGAGGCTGTAAAAGTAGAAGGTATTGACATTTCCACTTGACCTTTTTTTTTTTTTTCCTGAAGCAGTCCACTTTTGACAACATTATGGCAAAGGGAGAACATACTATTTTATGTTGCCACAATTTTGTCCACATGTGTTTGTGAAGTTAACCTTAATATATGTTGATTATCTATATTCTGTTGGAAAGATTTCTAAGTTGTTAGCTGCAAATTGTTTCAGGGGTGTAAAACAATTGCAGACTGATGAACTTTCAAAGACTTACTCAAGAAAAGAGTTGTTGCTTCCCCATTTGGTCAAATTTTTCTAAAACTGTACTTGCATTAGGCTATGCTAAACACTTAGCGTGCCTACTACAGTCATGCTTGTTTAATGGACAGTGCAGATCTATATTAGACAGCAGGGACTATGTTGTTTGATCATTGATCTTTACTGATAGCTATCTTGTGAGATATTCTGACAAAAGTCTCCTTGACCTTGTAATGTAGTGGTCTCTTTTCTTGACTGATAATGTCCTTTTGATGTAACCCAAAATTTTTGGCTTTACAAAAGTGAAGGCATTTGCATACAAAGAAATGTACATGGTTGAAATGATTGAAGTTGTCTTAGAAAGGGAAGAAAACATCATGGGGGAAAAAGAAAAAAAAGTAGTTGGTAACCAGCTTTTTCTCCTTGTCCCATAATATTCTCAGAAGCTTTTTTCTTTGGGGTCTCTAAATCTCCAGATTTTGTAGCAAAGGGTTTAGTGGAGTTGTAAATGATTACTGACAGATAGGTTTAATTAATGTTCGTAATGTTGTGTAAACAATTTGCTTGAACTGCAGATGGCTTGAAAACTTTGCTTACAGCTTTTTAGAAAATTAACCCTAGTTTTTCACTTGCACTTCTTGCCTTGTCCTGTTCATTACTCACATTTTAAATGTTTAATGTTTAAATGAATGTAAGTCTCTACTTTGTCAGAAATTTTGTCTGTTTATGGGTTGGGATGGTTGGGGTCTAAGGCAGAATAGCAAATGGAATGTTATATAGAAAGAATTAAATGTTTTATGTCAGTCTAGTGTGGCAGGTTCCCTGTTTCTTATTTAAAAAAATGTTATGTTTCCTAACATTATATTTAAAGCCAAGTATACATATTTGTTTTGAAGAATTGGATAAATACAGGAATAAGAACATTGCATATGTCATACAACTAAAAATACTACATATGTGTAAGTCAAAGTTTCCATTGCATGTTGATCAAGGTATTTCGACACATTATTCTTCTATGGTGGGCAATATTCTGTACCTTCTTCACTGTTGAAGTCATTACTACCTGAAACTTGCTGTGGAGCCTTCAACACACTAGAATGGAGACATGAATACAGGTTTATACATGAATGCTTGTAAAAGTAGAAATTGCTTGCCATAGGTAATTTTTCCTTTTAATGCATTGTTTTCAAAAGTGTTTTGCAAAGAATATGTCCACAAGTTGTAATGAGTTTGAGATTATTTTGTCATGAAGTTAACGAAATCTCATTTAAGCACTTTATCTAGAAACTCTTTTATGGAACTCTTTTAGAGACTAGTAGCCAACTGTAACAAAATCTGATGTAAATTTGTGTTCAAGACTGCATTTTTGTTCACAACCTCTGACCATATCTAAAACTTGTGTTGACTCATTGAAACAATAACAGTAAATTCAGTTGTTGAATAGTGAAATACTGGTGCAGCAATTTGAATATTTCATTTAATCATGCATATTGGCCAGAATGGTTATGGAGTTGAAACACAGAGTAGCAATACTGTACATATCTTCTTAGTGCTCACGGGAGCAATTACAACTGTTGCTGCACTTTTTTCCAAGGATGAGGACTGTGCATACAATTATGCACAGTATATACTAAGGATTCAATATTTGTGAAGACTTTATCTTTTTGTTTTCCCAAAGAATTGTAAAGCTAGTATTTAAACAGAATAGAATGCATGATGAATTTTCACTGAAGAGATTAAACTCGGATTTATTGTCTCTATAACAATGATTTTATTAAATTATCAGCTATGAGTGGATTGAAATCTGTTGTCATTTTGGAAAACGATGAAAGGTCATGAATATTTGATATAGAATTAATTGGTGAATTCAGCCTCCTATTTATATCTACAGTGAACATGCTTAAGTTTTTATCCTTGTGCAGCATTGTAGTGATGGGCTCTTGTTGTCTTATAATTCCATATCTTTATGGTGAAGTTGTTGTTGTGTGTTTGTATTTTTTTTTTATTTATTTTTTTTGTATTCCTGATTTTACATTTCATTTCTTTAACCCTTTCCCAAACAAGCCCTGGTTTTCACGTGTCTGCAGTACAAGTCTTTTGAAAACACTGTGGGAAAAGGAGAAATTGCTCGTAACGAGCAATTTCTCCTTTTCCCACAGTGTTTTCTACCCTTTTTGAGACCTTTCTGCCATTTTCATCAAATTTAAAATTGTCATCTGCAAACTCTTTTAATTTGGACCAGTCCAAAATTTGTTGTTTGGGAAAGGGTTAAGGTAGTTAACTCTTTTTTGAATAATAATATTCTAGACAAATCCAAGTTGAAATAATTGCGGACAACAAAGTTACCCATATGATTGGTGTTCTTGTTTAATTCTTTAACAAAAGACAAAATTGCAGACTTGTCCAAATTGAAAGCATTTGCAGAAGACAAAATAAAATACAATGTGAGTCATAAATTGAAATTTGCTGAAAATATTGCAGGAAAAGGAGAAAATGCCGGTTACCAGGATTTTCTCCTTTTTCCACAGTGCTTTCAAAAGCTTTCTCTGGGTTGTTAAAAACTTGAATTGTGAGGTAAAGGGTGAAAGGGTGAAACATTTGTTGGAAAGGATGACAATGCTTGTTATCAGCATTTTCCTACACTGGTCCTGCATGGCTCAGTGCTAAAGGTGCAGGATCTGAAACTGTAAGGCAGTGGGTTTGTCCTCACTTGCAGCTCTTGGTTTTCTGAGGGAATTTCCTATGATAGGACACTTCAGAGCCCTAACCTAGTACTGGTTAAACCCAGGACGTACATGAATAAGTCAGTTTAGAGATGATATTACTGAAGTAATGTTGAAAGCAGCATCAAGCACAATTCAATCAAATCTCTTGGTTGTAAAAGCATGGCATAGTTTTGTAAAGGATGATATGACCTCATGTGCAACTTTCGGTTGATTGGTGTTGATCCCATTGCAATTAAACTGAGCCACACTCTAGCAAAAGGGGTCTTAATGCATCTCTGTGATATGTGATACCAAGCAAGTCATCATATAATTATGTATCTATAAAATCCATTTTTTCTAACAACTGACAAGAGTCATGAGGTAGACTATCCTTTGACATGCAGAAAATTGACCAATAGCTTAAAGTATCATTCCAGGTCATACTTTTTGCAGATGCATTAAGCCCCATTTTTACAGAGCATGGCTGAAATACATGTTTTTACTTCCCTTCAGATAGTCTGTGAAAACATGGTTAGAAAAGGAGCAGTTGCTTTTATTTGCTTTATACATTTTAGACATTTGGGTTTTTTTTATCAGAAGTACTTGTATACAACTCAATATTTTCCTGAAAACCTGAAAACCTTGTGCAAAAACGTTTAACCCTTTACTACCTTACCTGAAGTTTTAATAATCCTGGGAAAAAAAAAGCTTTTTCAACACATTAAAGAAATAGGAGAAAATGCTGTTAACTCCCATATGTCCTTATTTGACCAGAATGTTTTCTAACCTTTGAGCGACAAACCCAATGAATTGAGCCACATCTAATTTATCATCTATAAATGCTTTCAATTTTGAAAACTTTTTAAAAGTTTTTGTCTGGTAAAGAGTTAACGCCAGCTGCAACTGGGAAAAAAGGTTAAAGAAGTTGTTAAAAATTTATGTGTTGCATAACAGTTAAATGATGTCATGGAACATTACCATAAACAAGTTAAATGCTCCTTAACCCTTTACCAGACGACAAAATTTTAGCCTTGTCCAAATTGAAAGCATTTGCAGACGACAATTTCAGTGTGGCTCAAATGCTGCAATTCTTCTTTGATGGGGTGGAAAACATTGTGGGAAAAGGAGAAAATGCTGGTTACCAGCATTTTCTCCTTTTCCCACAATGTTTTCGAAAGGCTTCTCTCTCAGAGGCGTTAGAAGGTGGCATTGTACGGGAAAGGGTTAAGTTACTTTTTCCTGCTCGGTTAGCTCAGTGGTTAGTGTATCTAACTCGTGACCTGGTGGTTGCCAGTTTGATACCTGGATGAGGCAAACTTTTTTTCCTGCAATTGTTCACCTCTCACCTCTAATGCATGTGAAAAAAGTAGTCAGTCAAGGGGCTTTGGAAAGAATGCATCAGAGGTGACTTATTGTTTTGACAAGTAGTTGGACTTGTGTGTAGTTTTCTTTTTCTTTGTAAAAAACAGTGTGACAGGCACAAATATGATGAGGATGTGCTTTGTATATCATTCTGTTTTTCTAAGTTGTCTTCGTATAAGCTTGAACTCTTTTTTTTTTTTTTTCATCGTGTGTGATGTTTTTTTTTTTTTTTTTTTTAACTTCAAAGTGGCCAAAATGTTTTCATCAAAATTCATATAAGAGTGGATGAAATTTACTGAACACTCAATGCACTGTGAACAAAATTCGAGTGGTTGAAGATAGTACAGATCAAGATCATACTGCATAGAGTGTGTGGTCATATCTTGGATTATACTGCCCAGTATTTCAAGAGAGAGTTGTGCCAAAACAAGTTTAGAAATAGTGATATTTGAGACATTTCTGCTTACTGTCAATTAACCCTTTACCAAACAATTCCATGTTTGAACAACGCTGGGGAAGAAGTCCTCAGGTGCAGTTTTGTTTCAGGATGATGATTCATGAGCATAAGTGAGATTAAAGTAGTGATAAAAAGATAATTCAAACATGAGTGATATGAAACCCATGTCATGTAGAAAACATGATGCAATCCTTCAGCATGTACATAGGCATTGTGTTTGATTGCATGATACTTACTGTGTCATACCTTTCTCTTACAGCCCACGCTCTTACCTCCTTTGTGCACAGCTTACCTATCATATGCAAATTGATTCAATGGGTATAAAGTGCTTGAAGTATCACAGGTTATAATCAGGTGGCTTTTGTTTTGATTACACTGCTACAAAAAATGGCAGAATTTTTATGAACTGCTCTGTAAAATAGCATTTTCTGTCTTCATACTCTTTTTGAACACCTTTAACCCTTTACTACACAACAAAATGATAGACTTGTCCAAATTGAAAGCATTTGAAGACAACAAATTGCTTGTGGCTCAAAGGATGATTGCTGTTGTTGAAATGGGAGAAAACATGGTGGGCAAAAGAGGAAACGCTTGTTACCACAATATTCTCCTATTCCCACAATGTTTTCAAAAGCCTTCTCTTTTCGGGTTGTTAAAACTTGGGATTGTGTGGTAAACAGTTAAGGGATGAATAGTGAAACCACATGTATAAACTTTGTTACAGAGTGTTTGCAAAGATTATGAAATTTTATCACATCATAATAGGATCTTAGGATATGAAGCATAGATCTATCAAAAGCACAGAAGACAGAATTAGCCATTTATCATGGCATTTTGTCTAAATTTCACTTTTTTTTTGTAGTGTATCAAAACAAAAACCATGTGATTGTTTCCCATGATGTGGCTGGTTAGTTTTCTTAAGCTGTGTATGTGTTGCTAGAGTTAGTCCCAAGACTCTGCATGCCAGCACCCTGTCTACTTGCCTGACATGTCTGTCTGTTTGTCTGTATGTTTCACACAGGTGTAAATGATGGTGAGGATGAAGACTGGGAACAGGCTCTCATTGATGAGTATTTAGAAATGCAAAGAGAGCAAAAAACTAAAGAGCAGAGTAAATAGGTATGTTAAGTGGGACACACTTCCATCTGCAGATGACTTTCTTTTTGTTACAGCAGGCCACTTTTGATTACATTGTGGCAAAGGGTGAAATGCTTAATATGGTCAACTTTTGCTTTAACTGCGTGGTTTTTACCTGTATCTAGCATTGATTTGCTTTGATTATCCTTATTTCTTATGGATGTTTTAAACTTGTCTGCTGCAGATTTGTTTCAGAAGGTAATGACCGAGGTGGGATACAGTAAAATTGGATTATAAAGACTAATTAGATATCCTTTGTTATGATTTGCGGGAGAAAAACTGTCACTCTTTCCATATTTATTGTAACCTTTTTTTAAGCTCACGTGAACACACAGTGCTCAAGGTGAGCTTTTGTGATCATGCTGTGTCTGTCATGCATCATGCAGTTGTCAACATTTACCTTGTGTGCACTCTAAGAGCCACATTTTCAGCCAGATACTCATTTAACTTATTCAGTATGTTAGTCTTGATAAAATTTTGGACAAGTTCAACATTGGGTCATGTTGGGTCAAAATGTAGGTCACTAGACCAAATCTTAGAAAAACATTGTGTGCACTCTAGAGTATATATTTTCAGCCAAATACTCATGAAACTTCTTCAGAATGTTTGTCTTGATGATCTCTCTGACAAGCTGGAAATTTGGTCATTTCGGGTCAAAAATTAGGTCACTGGGCCAAATCCTAGAAAAACCTTTGTTGCACACTAGAGGCCGTATTTTCAGACGGATACTCATGATATTTGGTGAGAATGTTTGTCTTTATGATATCTCAGACAGGTCAAAATTAGGTCAAGTGGGTAAAAAGTAGGTCACTTACACTTTAGTGTTTTACATCATCACAACCAGGATTTTGTCAGCTTTATTAATCCTAGATGAGATTACTCAGGTGAGCGCTTTAAGGTCAACAGCCTTCTTGTTATGAATAGAAACACAGGTTTGAATGTTTAAGTGTTTCCATTATTAAGTTTTTTACAAACATTGTTGGAAATTAACAGATAAAGTTTTCTTTTTTTGTCAAAGCCAAAACGCATCATTTCTGCAAAATTTCATTTGTTGCCTGTACATGCTTTCAATTTGGACATGTTTAGAATTATTTGGTCTGGTACAGAGCTAACCCTTTACCATACATTTCTAACTATTAACAACCCTGAGGAAGGAGCTTTTTGAAAACATTGTGCCAAAAGGAGAAAATGCTGGTAACCAGAATTTTTTCCACAATGTTTTCTAAACTGTCAGGCACCTTTTCAAACATTTGAATCATTTGTTATTTGAAAATGCTTTCAATTTGGTCCAGTCCAAAATTTTACTGTGTGGCAAAGGATTAGGAGATGTTTTTCTTTATATCAAACACTTCTCCTTTGTATGGGACATTGGTGTATGTAGAAATAGCCTGGTTCATACTCCAGGGAACAAACAGGGGTGTGATTTTTTTTTTTTTCATTTTTAGCTCCACTGGCCGAAGGCCAGCGGGCTAATGTCATGGCCCAGTGTCCGTCGTGCGTCCGGCCGGCCGTCCGTCCGTCCGTGCGTTAACTTTTATTTCAAACATCTTCTTCTCTGAAACTATCCATCCAATTTTCATGAAACTTCACAGAAATGATCCTGCCATGGTCCTCTTCAGAATTTCTTGAAAGAATTTGATTCCTTCAAAAACTCTGGTTGCCATGGCAACAAAACTGAAAAATATTGGAAATCTTTAAAAATCTTCTTGTCAGAAACCATAAGGCATAGGGCTACCAAATTTGGCATGTAGCTTTATGTAGTAGACCTCTATCAAGTTTCTTCAAATTATAGCCCTGGGGTCAAAATTGGCTCTGCCCCAGGGGTCACAAGTTTTACATAGGCTTATATAGAGAAAACTTTAAAAATCTTCCTGTACCTAGCCATAAGGCCTAGAGCTACTAAATTTTGCATGTAGCTATATCTAGTGGGCCTCTACCAAGTGGGCCAAAATTTTAGCCCTGGGGTCAAAATTGGCTCTGCCCCAGGGGTCACAAGTTTTACATAGGCTTATATAGAGAAAACTTTAAAAAAAATCTTCCTGTACCTAGCCATAAGGCCTAGAGCTACCAAATTTTGCATGTAGCTATATCTAATGGGCCTCTACCAAGTGGGCCAAAATTTTAGCCCTGGGGTCAAAATTGGCCCTGCTGCAGGGGTCACAAGTTTTACATGGGCTTACATAGTGACAACTTAAGAAATCTTCCTGTTTTGATTTTTAGCTCCACTGGCCGAAGGCCAGCGGGCTTATGTCATGGCCTGGTGTCCGTCGTGCGTCCGTCCGTCCGTCCGTGCGTTAACTTTTATTTCAAACATCTTCTTCTCTGAAACTACCCATCCGATTTTCACGAAACTTCACAGAAATGATCCTGACATGGTCCTCTTCAGAATTTCTTGAAAGAATTTGATTCCTTAAAAAACTCTGGTTGCCATGGCAACAAAACTGAAAAACATTGGAAATCTTTAAAAATCTTCTTGTCTGAAACCATAAGGGGTAGGGCTACCAAATTTGGCATGTAGCTTTATGTAGTAGACCTCTATCAAGTTTCTTCAAATTATAGCCCTGGGGTCAAAATTGGCTCTGCCCCAGGGGTCACAAGTTTTACATAGGCTTATATAGAGAAAACTTTAAAAATCTTCTTGTCTGAAAGCGTAAGGCATAGGGCTACCAAATTTGGCATGTAGCTTTATGTAGTAGACCTCTATCATGTTTCTTGAAATTATAGCCCTGGGGTCAAAATTGGCTCTTCCCCAGGGGTCACAAGTTTTACATAGGCTTATATAGAGAAAACATTAAAAATCTTCTTGTCTGAAACCATAAGGCATAGGGCTACCAAATTTGGCATGTAGCTTTATGTAGTAGACCTCTATCATGTGTCTTGAAATTATAGCCCTGGGGTCAAAATTGGCTCTTCCCCAGGGGTCACAAGTTTTATACATAGGCTTATATAGAGAAAACTTTAAATATCTTCTTGTCTGAAACCATAAGGCCTAGAGCTACCAAATTTGGCATTTAGCTTGATCTAGTTGGAGTCTACCAAAAGTGTCCAAAGTATAGTCCTGGGGTCAATTTGGCCTCATACTTGGAGGGGGGGGTTCACAAGATTTACATAGGCTTACATAGGGAAAACTTTTAAATCTTGGTGTACATAGCCATAAGGCTTAGGCTACCAAATTTTGCATATAATTATAGCATTATTTAGTGGACATTTACAAAGAGGGCCCAAGTTACAGCTCTAGGATCAAGTTTGGCCCTGCACCAGGGATCACAAGTTTTACATGGGTTTATGGAGTGAAAAGTTCAGAAACCATCTTGTTACCAGCCATAAGGCCAAGAACTCCCACATTTGGCATGTTATTCTTCTAATACAATATTCCCCATTTAGTCAGACTGTAGCCATGAGGTCAAAGTTTTATAAGGGCTTATATAGTGAAGACTTTTCTTCGTGGTTTATATTTATAAGCCAGTGGAGCGATACAGGGCCATCATGGCCCTCTTGTTTTTTTTTTAATTAGCCTTGCATCAGGGGTCTTATGTTTTACAGAGGCTTCATATGGACAAAACTTGAAAATCCCCTTATTTTTATGGCTTTATCTTGTGGACCTCTACCAGGGTTCAAGTAATTATAGCTCTGGGATCAAAAATGGCTTTGCCCTGCGGGTCTCAACTTTCATATGGGCTTTTACAGAGAAAACTTTGTAAGTCATTTTGAAACCATTTGGCTCAGCATTGAAATGTTTATTATTTATGGTTTATATTTATAAGCCAGTGGAGTGATACAGGGCCATCATGGCCCTCTTGTTGAGGATTTACCTCTTTTTATAATTGATAATTCTTAGCATTACTTTATAATGATTTGTTTGTCATGCATAGGGTATTTATAATTTAAAAATACATTACACAGGTGAAAAAAAATGTCTGATCATAAATCTACGCCAGCCTCAATACTGAAACATTCTGGCTAGTACTAGTCTTGAAACAACAATTATTTGGGTGTTTATTTTTCTGTCTGAAAATTCCAACTGTGTTCATTTTGCATGCTAAGCGTTAAGAGTAAAACAGGTGAGGAAAAAGTAAAAGATAATCTAGTGTGTGTTGCTCAGGTTCAGAATTTGAGTTTCCAAGTACAAATTTCCAAGTTCAGAGAAGGTCAGATAGAGTTTATTTTTAAAGCCTGTTGAACCTTAACCAGATGATAAAATGGTAACCTTGTCCAAATTGAAGGCATTTGCAGGCATCACATTAAATATTATGTAGAACATGAAGATTGTCATTCAAAGGGTAGAAAAAGGAGAATACACTGTATGTGCCTTTCCCACAATATTCTCAAAAAGCTTCTCCCACAGGGTCAGTAAAAGTCAGGATTGTGTGCTCATGGGTTAACTTTCAAACTCAAAATTTGCCTGCTTCTGATGTTCTGGAAGCATCGTCTGAGGATATGTTTCCCTTGTTCAAGGCTGGGATATAATGAACTGTCCAAAAAAGGATATGTTTCTTATCCTTTTAGATGAATAACTCAATCTGTATCCCCTATATTGAACAGTTTCTTAATTTTACTGCGCTGTTTCTTGGCTCTGTGTATATATTTATATGGCGTGCAACACAGGAAAAGGGGCCTTCGGACATATGCGTAAAAGTGTGTCATCCCAGATCAGCCCGTGCAGTCTGTGACTAATCCGAGACGATACTTCCCGTTTTGTGCGATTTTCTGTTTCATGAAAGTCTACTGTATGAAAAAATCTTATGTAGTCATAAGGTGCTGTCCCAGATTAGCCTGCGCGGACTGCACAGGCTAAGCTGGGACAACACTTTACACAACTGTTTGGAGGCCCCTTTTCATGTGTTGCACGCCATATATAAAGATCTTGGTCCATATTTTATATTTCAGCTCTTCAAAAATGTTTTACCTGAAAAAGTCAAAAAGTGAAAAGGCCTATTTTCCTCTTCTTGTGGTAACTTACCTCTTTATCAAACAACAGATTTTTAGACCTGTCCAAATTGAAAGCAGTTGCAGGCGACAAATGGCAAGTGGCTCAAATGATGGAATTTGTCCTTTGAAGCGGGTAGAAAACATCATGGGAAAAGGAGAAAATGCTGGTTACCAGCCTTTTCTCCTTTTCCCACCATGTTTTCAAAAGGTTTCTTCTTCAGGGTCTTTAAAACTCAGGAATGAGTGGTAAAGGGTTAAGGGTTTACCAAACATTCCCGTGCTTTGACCACCCTAAACAAGATGGCTTTGGAAAACATTTAGGGAAAACTCCTTTCTCCACAAAATTTTGTTTCCCTTTAAAGACCATCCTCCTCATTTAAGACAGATTTAAATTTCTGTTTACAAAAGCTTTTAGTCTAAAAGTTTTGTAATTTAATGAAAAGTTAATCTATACTTAACACCAAAGTTTAGAGATAAAAGGGGCCACAAGAAAAAATATGACAAAGAAAGGAACTTTCCTCTTTGTTGATTATGTAGAAAATATTCCAGGAAAAGAAGCTAAGTGCTCCTTTTTCCTTGTTTTTTGTACAAAATGTCTTGTTATAGGTTGCTCTTTCTGAATGTATAGATCAGACTGCATAGAATATGGAATCTAATTTTTAGCTCCTCTTGCCAAAGGCTTGTCATGGCCCTGTGTCTGCTGTGCGTCCATCTGGCCGTGCATTAACTTTAATTTAACCCTTTACCAGACAACAAAATTTTAGCCATGTCCAAATTGAAAGCATTTGCAGACGTCAATTTCAGTGTGGCTCAAATGGTGCAACTTTTCTTTGATAGGGTAGAAAACATTGTGGGAAAAGGAGAAAATGCTGGTTACCAGCATTTTCTCCTTTTCCCACAATGTTTTCAAAAGGCCAGGGGCATTAAAAGGCGGCATTGTACTGGAAAGGGTTAAACACCCTCTTCTCTGAAACAACCAATTTGATTTTGACCATCTTCACAGAAATCATCCTGCCATGGTTGCCTTCAAAATTTGTTGATTCCTGAAAAAACTCTGATTGTCATGGCAACAAAACTGAATAATCATGAAAATCTTTGAAAATCTTCTTGTCAAAAACCATAAGGCCTAGGGAATACCAAATTTGGCATGTAGCTTCATGGACTGCTACCACGTTTATTCAAATTATAGCCCAGGGGTCAAAATTTACCCTGGGGAGGGGGAGGGTCTCAAATTTTACATGGGCTTATATAGAGAAAACGTAAAAAAACTTATGGTTCTAAGCCATATGGCCTAGTACTACCAAATTTGGTATGTACCTTCATCTGATAGACCTCTACCAAACCTCTTCAAAGTATAGTCCTGGGGTCAAAATGGGCCCTGACCGGGGGGGGGGGGGTTGTCAAACGTTTTACATTAGCGCATATAGTGAAAACTGTAGAAATCGTTTGGTTCTTAGCTGTAAGGCCTAGTGCTACCAAATTTGGTATATAGCTTCATGTAATAGACCTCTACCATGTCCTAATCATAGCCCTGGGGTCAAAATTGGTCTTGGCCCAGGGAGTCAAAAGTTTTACATTGGCTTATGTAGGGAAACTTTGAAAATCTCCTGGTTCCCCACCATAAAGCCTAGGGCTGCCAAATTTTGCATGTAGCTTTATATAGTAAAGCTCTACCAAGAATTTTTCAAAATATAGCCATGGGGTCAAAATTGGCCCTACCACACTAGTCATAAGTTTTACATGGGCTTCTATAGTGAGTGTTTTCGTCTAGGAGGCCTCTTCCATTATTTTTCAAATTAAAGCCTTGGTGTCAAAATTTTGCCCACTTCATGTGTCATGATTTTAACTAGTTCTTATAGAGTGAACATTCTTAAAGTCGTCTTGCTCCTAACCAGAAATGTCTCAACCCTTTCAAAGACAAATTCCATCTTTTGGATACCATATCATCTTCAAAATGCTTTCAAGTAACCCTTTACCACATGACAGTATTATTTTTGACAGGTCCAAGTTGAAAGCAATTGCAGATGACAAATTGGGTTAAGTGATTGGGTGTTTTCCTGCAAGGTTGGGAAACATTGTGGGAAAAGGAGAAAATGCTGGTTACCAGCATTTTCTCCTTTTCCTACAATATTTTTAAAAGTCTGATCTCATAGGGTCATTAAAACTCAGGATTATGTCGTAATAAGTTAAGTCAAGTAAAAAAATTTGTTGTCTGGTAAAGAGTTAACCCTTTCCCAAACAAGCCTTGGTTTTCATGTGTCCGCAGTACAAGTCTGTTGAAAACACTGTGGGAAAAGGAGAAATTGCTCGTAATGAGCACTTTCTCCTTTTCCCATAGTGTTTTCTACCCTTATTGAGAACTTCCTGCCATTTTCATCAAATATAAGATTGTCGTCTGCAAACTCTTTCAATTTGGACCTGTCCAAAATTTGTCGTTTGGGAAAGGGTTAATGGTTAATTTGTGTTAAGTCTGTCTGGGTGAATGATGTAGCTTCAGTCCAATATTTATGTATGTAAAGATTATGATATCCTTAGACTCTTATTACTTTAATTGCCTTTCACAACTATAGTTGCTTTTGTGACCTGTGTGCACAAAACTTGCAATCTGATCTTTGATCTACACTGTCCGAATCTCTAAACACTACAGACAACAACTGCTTCGATTACAATAATTATTTGGGTCTTATTTCTGAACTGAAAATGTCTGGTTTATTCAGCACTCTAAATGTTAAAAAGATCTTTAAAAAAATCAAGCCTTATACAGGACAGTAAAATTGCAGTATCAATACAGTTTTGCATGGATTTTCTTCAAAAGGTACCTCTTAGACAGTGTAAATTAAAGCTAAGGTGTGATACTCTGTGCTATCTAATCTTGATCTTCACTTTTTCATATTACCCAAATGTGGATTAACCCTTTACCACACAAGCCCGACTTTTAACGACCCCAAGGAAAGGGGCTTTTGAAAATATTGAGGGAAAAGGAGAAAATGCTAGTTACCAGCATTTTCTCTTTTCACACATTTTCTAACCTTTCAGGACAAATTTCATAATTTGTGCAACATTTAATTAGTAGTCTGCAAATGCTTTCAATTTGGATCAGTCTACAATTTTGTTGTTTGGTAAAGAGTTAATGTTTTCTGGGTGGTCTGCTTCACAACAATCTCTGGAAGAAAGTTAACCCTTTACCACACGACAAAATTTTAGACCCATCCAAATTGAAAGCATTTGCAGAGGACCATTTCAGTGTGGCTCAAATAATGAGATTTTTAGCTCCACTGGCCGAAGGCCAGCGGGCTTATGTCATGGCCCGGTGTCTGTCATCCGTCCGTGCGTCCGTCCGTCCGTGCGTTAACTTTTATTTCAAACATCTTCTTCTCTGAAACTACCCATCCAATTTTCATGAAACTTCACAGAAATGATCCTGCCATGGTCCTCTTCAGAATTTCTTGAAAGAATTTGATTCCTTCAAAAACTCTGGTTGCCATGGCAACAAAACTGAAAAATATTGGAAATCTTTAAAAATCTTCTTGTCTGAAACCATAAGGCATAGGGCTACCAAATTTGGCATGTAGCTTTATGTAGTAGACCTCTATCAAGTTTCTTCAAATTATAGCCCTGGGGTCAAAATTGGCTCTGCCCCAGGGGTCACAAGTTTTACATAGGCTTATATAGAGAAAACTTTAAAAATCTTCCTGTACCTAGCCATAAGGCCTAGAGCTACCAAATTTTGCATGTTGCTATATCTAGTGGGCCTCTACCAAGCAGGCCAAAATTGTAGCCCTGGGGTCAAAATCGGCCCCGCCGCAGGGGTCACAAGTTTTACATGGGCTTACATAGTGACAACTTAAGAAATCTTCCTGTTTTGATTTTTGTTTTGAAATTAGCCTTGCATTAGGGGTCTTATGTTTTACAGAGGCTTCATATGGACAAAACTTGAAAATCACCTTATTTATAACCATACAGCATAGACTTGTATTATTTGGCATGTGGCTTTATCTTGTGGACCTCTACCAGGGTTCAAGTAATTATAGCTCTGGGATCAAAAATGGCTTTGCCTTGCGGGTCTCAACTTTCACATGGGCTTTTACAGAGAAAACTTTTGTAAGTCTTCATTTTGAAACGATTTGGCTCAGAATTGAAATGTTTAGTATTTATGGTTTATAAGCCAGTGGAGCGATACAGGGCCATCATGGCCCTCTTGTTTCTTTGATGGGGTAGAAAATGTTGTGGGAAAAGGAGAAAATGCTGGTTTCCAGCATTTTCTCCTTTTTCCACAATGTTTTCAAAGGGCTTCTTCCCCAGGATCATTGAAAGTTGGCATTGTGTGGTAAAGGGTTAAAGGTCAGTGTTTGTTTACCTTTTACCTTCAACCTGTTACTGTACACTACAGGGTTGTATGTCACTACTGTACAGTTGATATTTTTTTTAAAAAACAATGTTGAAAAATGGAGCCATTGCTTTGTAAAGACAATTTCTTCTTTACTTACAGTATTTTCTACTCCATAAAAAGCTAGCAACCTCCTATCCTTCATAATTTGCCCTCTGTGAATTTATTAAGATTTCATTTTTTCTGAAAATAGACAATGCATGAAAACATTTTGGAAAATGGAGAAAATGTGGGTTAGCAGCATTTTCTCCCATTTCCACAATCTTTTCTTCCTTATGGTTCATTTGTATCACATGTTAAATTTGGAAAGAGTTATTTAGCAATATCTCTTTTGCCACAGTATTTTCAAAATTGATCTGCGGTGAGAATAATAATGATTAAAAAAAAAATATCTGCAGAAGCCTACAGAAAAAATGTAGTTTAACCCTTTATCAGATGACAAAATTTTAGCCTTGTCCAAATTCAAAGCATTTGCAGACAACAATTTCAGTGTGGCTCAGATGGTACAACTTTTCTTTTATAAGGTAGAAAACATTGTGGAAAAAGGAGAAAATGCTGGTTACCAGCATTTTCTCCTTTTCCCACAATGTTCTCAAAAGGCTTCTTTCCCAGGGGCGTCAAAAGGCGTCATTGTGCGGTAAAGGGTTAAAAAAAACAAACTAAACTCAGCCTGTATCAGAAAGGAATGAAGCAGTAAGCTTTTCTCAATTGTCATGCTTGTTCTCTCTTGAAATCAGAGAAACATTCTTATCAGAAGCACAATTCATATTGTATTTGAAGTTGGTTGGATTACCTGCTGATGTGTTATACCCACAAAGTGAAATGGAGTTCAGCCCTATGTCAGTCAAAGATATATTTTTGGGCAGCCACTGTGTTTCACTTTTTACCAAACAATCCTGAGTTTTAACAACCCCAAGAAAAAAGGCTTTTGATAACATTGTTGGAAAAGGGGGAAATACTGATAACTGGCATTTTCTCCTTTTGCCACAATGTTTTTTATCTTATCACAGACGAATTCCCTCATTTGTGGTCTGCAGATGGTATCAATATGGACCAGTCTAAAATTTTTTTGTTTGGTGAAGGGTTTAACTCTTTACCAAATGACAAAATTTTAGGCTTGTCCAGATTGAAAGCATTTGCAGATGACATATTAAATTTAGCTGAAATGGTGGTATTTGTCTTTGAAAGTGTAGAAAACCTTGAATGCTGGTTACCAGCATTTTCTCCTTTTCCCACAAGGTTTTCAAAAGGCTATTTCCTCACTTGGGATTGTGTGGTCAAGAATTAAAGAAATACCAATAAAAGATGCACCAGAAATTGTCTTTATTAACTTGAAATATTGTTGAAAACAGAGTTAAAGATAAACCTGAGAGCATAGTCCATACATTGTGATGCAGTGACACACAGTTCATACAAAACATCCATTGTTTTCAAAACCTGAGAGGATGGTCAATTCAATGTTATATATTGACACACAGTGTATACAACATCTCTGTTTTCTATTTCGCAGGATCTTCAGATGAAATACCAGAATGGGAACAAGAGTTACAGAAAGAACTTCAGGAATATGAGGTTGTTAATGAGGGCGGGGATATAGACGACTTGGAAATAGAAAATGAAATTCTGAAACAAATCGAACAGGATGCTGACCAGTCCTAGAGTGCTCTTTTTCAAATGCTCTCATTATTTTTGTGATAAAATTTGTTTGTTATATTTCATTGTAGCCAGACGTAGCAAATTTGGCACACTGGCCACCTTACTGAAGTTTTTAGCTTGGGTAGTGTCATAGTCATTTGCATACTGAGCATGAGGTTGTTTACTGCCCGTGTCAGCAGAGAAGCCACAATCTCATGGTTAGTAACCAAAACCTCCTCCATGTTTACTACAAAAGCTAGCTCAGAAGCACAAGCACAAACTTCTAGTACATCTAGCTACAATGTTTCAGTGATACTTTTTCTAACTTGTGATGGTGATTATTTTAACCCTTAAGCTGCTGAGTAAATGAAACAAAAAATTTCCACTCAGTAGTAAAAACCTAAATGTTGGGATTTCAAAGTTGATTTCAACGGGAATAAATACCGTATTGGACAGTACAGATCAAAGATCAGACTGCACATTTTGTGCAGTCTGATCTTGATCTACATTGTCCGCAAAAGGTCTGTGAGTCACGCTTTGCAGCCTAAGGGTTAAGATGTAGCAACAAGTACATATATGGACTTTGAAAACATAGGGAAAAGTGGATAATTTGTTCATCTGCAGTCAGGAAGTGAACAGTGTGGATCAAAGATCAGACTACACATTCAGTCCTATCTTGATCTGTGCTTTCCTCAAAAGCCTCATACATTGCACATGATAATAGACGGGCAAAGATTTAACTCTTTACCAAACAAGCCCAAGTTTTAACCACCCCTGAGAAAGAAGGCTTTTGAAAACACTGTAGGAATAAGGGAAAATGCAGGTAACCAGCATTTTCTCCTTTCCCAATTATGTTTTCTAGCTGATGTTAACACTTTACAGGACAACAGAATTTTTGACTCATCCAAAGTATTTGCACACAACAAAATGAAATGTGCCTAGTATGATTGGATTGTCTTTGAAAGAGTTTGATACATTGTAGGAAAATAATGAATATTGTTACCATCATTTTGTAATGATTTTACGGTGAAAATTTAAGATCTGCTAGTTGTGAAGCAGTTTTGAATATACCTCAAACATTTTTTATTTTAAAAAGAGGGGGGGTTGAGGAGGGGAGACAATTTATGTCATGTACATGTTTCTCTTTGTTGTCTGTTCAATCAACCAGTCTTCAATGCAATTTGTTTTAACTTGGATTATTTATTGTCAGAATGAAAGTGCCCATTTTATATCTTCATTGTCTTTAGAGTTTATGTATCACTCAACACTTAAAGGCCCAATAATGGCCAAAATAACAATTTAGGTATTATAATGCATTCAAATTCAAATCATTTAAAAGTATGTGGAAATGACAATCTGTAATTGTGTGGTCCATCCAAGTGTTAGTCACTATCAGAAGAATGAATTTTAAAATCAGGCAAAAAGTAAGCAAAAGAAAGAGTGACTAGGCAAGTTTTAACCTAATTTTGAAATGCATTTCTCTGCCAGGGACCACAGGGATTTTTAGCGTTTTTTATGTTTTACATGTATATATAATACAAGGGATGCAACTGACATTATCGGCAAAGTCTACTTGTCATCACAAAAACACAAGTTACTTCGTCAATTTTACAGATAATCACATAAGGTCTACTTTATCTAGCTCATTACACATTTTTCTAGTAAAAAATAACGTGGTTTCATGACTAAACGTTCAATGATTTGTGCTACAGAAGCCGGTTTCTCGACAAATAGGTCGAAATTGTTAGGTCCGACACGGGTTCGTTCAGTGCGCTTGTCAGAGTAAATCTACTATTCTGTACAAGATCATGGCCAAAATACTGATCGGTTTGATAAAACAAGTAAATATCGTTAACTAACCTTCGTTGTTTAATAATAACACGAAGAATACAGCTCCAAATCGTCCGATGTTTGATCGATTCACTCAAATTTCAAGGAAGCAGCCATAATTGTTGTCACGTAATCAAAATGTATCGAGGCATTTCATTGGTCGGAACCAAAAATCCGACCAATGAAATGCCTCGATACATTTTGATCAGTTGACAACAATTATGGCTGCTTCTTTGAAATTTGAGCGAATCGATCAAACATCGGACGATTTCGAGCTGTATTCTTCGTGTTATTATTAAACAACGAAGGTTGGTTAACGATATTTACTTGTTTTATCAAACCGATAAGTATTTTGGCCATGATCTTGTACAGAATAGTAGATTTACTCTGACAAGCGCACTGAACGAACCCGTGTCGGACCTAACAATTTCGACCTATTCGTCGAGAAACCGGCTTCTGTAGCACAAATCATTGAACGTTTAGTCATGAAACCATGTTATTTTTCGCTAGAAAAATGTGTAATGAGCTAGATAAAGTAGACCTTATGTGATTATCTGTAAAATTGACGAAGTAACTTGTGTTTTTGTGATGACAAGTAGACTTTGCCGATAATGTCAGTTGCATCCCTTGTATTATATATACATGTAAAACATAAAAAACGCTAAAAATCCCTGTGCCAGGGACTAACACTTGGACCGACCATAGAATAACAAATTGTCATCTTCACAGTAATTTCCAGACCCTTAAATAGTATGATTTGAATTTATATGCATTTTAGCATCCACTTTGTTTACTTTTGGAAGCTACTGCTACTTTAACCAGACATCAAAATTTTAGACTAGTTCATTTTGGTAGAATTTGCAGATAACACATGTATCACATTTTGTAGCTCCAGGTAGAGGGAGTGATTCTGATTATAGAATTGAAAATATTAATTATTCTCAACTAAACCCTATGTTATGGGTACTCATTAGAATCGTCTCAGCGAGACGATTCTAATGAGTACCCACAACATAGGGTTTGGAAGAGAAATAATGGATTTAGAATACCATCACTCCCTCTTGTCTGGAGCTCTGACATTTGATAGGACAACAATCATTGTGGGGGAAAAAGACTACAATGCCAGTTACCATCATTTCTCCTTTTCACACTCTGTTTCAAAAGCCTTCCTTCATATGGTTTTTAAAACACATGTGGTTTTTTTTGCAAAGGGCTACTTTATGTAAAATTCTGAAAGCCTGTTTATTTTGAAGTAATGTAACAAAGTTTGTGTTTTCAGACTGAACAACTATGAACTCGCAAAAATTGATGTTTTACTGCCTTTCTCAATTATCATATTGTTGTGAGAAAAATGATGTTATATAAACATATTGAAATACCGTGAAACTAATGTGAATAAGAGGTGAAGCATCAATAGATAGCATGGTACTTGGAGTTAAAGTCTGTAAATATGGGTTATGTGTTGTATATAAGTTGTGTATTAAGTATTTTGTTATTGTTATTTTTTTTTTTGATTGATTTGAATCATTAATTTTGTAATGCTTCTAGATTGACTCTTTACCACAGTATGCTGAGTTTCACTGACCCCAAGAAAGAGGCTTTTCGAAAATATTGTGGGAAAAGGAAAAAATGCTGGAAACCAGTATTTTCTTATTTTCTCAAAATGTTTTCTATCCTTTCAGAGACAAATCCCATCATTTGAGCCACATTTGATTTGTTGTCTTCAAATCCTTTCAATTTGGACACCTCTGAAATTATGCTGTGTGGTAAAGAGTTAAAGGAAAATTACATCGGTATTTCCTATTTCAGTCATATGTAGGTACATTCATCTCTCTTTGTGTTTTGTGGGATCTTATGCATTATAATTATTGTCATATCCTGCTATGTAACTAAAATGAAACTTTCTCAAATTGATAGTAAAAATTCAAATATTGCTTTTTCAAAGTTATTTTTTGGGAAAAAATATCTTCTTATCAGACAGTGTAGATTCAAGATCAGACAACACATTCTGTGCAGTCTGATCTTGATCTACACTGTCCGCAAAAAGTCAGTGAATCGCGCTTAGCAACATATGTGTTAAGATAAAATTCAACTTACGCAGAAACTAAAAAGGGCATATCTTGTTACTTAATCTCTGATTGGCTTAACCAAATGAACCATGCTCTCTGAAAAGGGGGCTTAATGCATCTGCAAAAAGTATTAACTAGGTCAGCCACGCAGGACAATTTTCTGTATGTCGCAGAACCAATCTACTACATGATTAAGTTGGTGGTTAAAAAATGGCTTTTATGGATCCATGATTATGTGAGGGCTTGATTAGAATCATGTGGCATCAGAGATGCATTAAGCTCTCTTTTGCCAGAGCATGACTCAAATGGTTTGAACCAAATCAGGAATGGTTGCTTAATACATGCATAGGCTTCAGATGGTGTCCTGCTCTATTTAATTATACTTTATATTCAAAAGCCTGCACTGCTGTTCTAAGAATAAGTAGAAGCCATCAAATTGAAGATACAGTTTCTTATACTACTTCAGTAGAAATTGAAAATATTGTGGAAAAAGAAGCAACTAGATGTATCAAGCAATAATTGTTTCTTTTCCTTCAATGTTTTTGATACCATTAGGAACAAAATTCCTTTGACTTCAAATGATTGTCTAAAGCATGATTTGTAAAAGTTTTTAATTGTGTCTAAAAAAGTCTTTATATAGTAATAGGTCAAAACAGTTCATACCTTTGTATGATCCACTATGTTGTAACCTTTTACCACACATTCAATCAGGTTTTAATGTCTTTTAGGAAGAAGGCTTCTGAAAACTTTGTGAGAAAAGGAGAAAATGCTGGTAACCAGCATTTTCTCCTTTTCCCACAATGTTTTCTACCCTTTCAAAAACACATTTCAGTTTTTGAAATTCACATTTTCTTTGTTGTCTGCGCATGCTTTTGATTTGGAGAAGTCTGAAATTTTGTTGTGTGGGAAAAAGTTATTATGTTTTCCTTGATGATTTTTTTTTACGGGTGAGGAACATTGTATGGTCTGGTAATTGGAGAAATGAATGTTTTTGTTACAGTTTTGTGTTTTATTAGTTATGATGTAAATAAATATACATAAGAGTTTAAACAAATATGTACAGGAGTAAAGTATGACAAAAAATGGACAAACTTTTTGCTTGTTGTTTTCAGCTTACTTAACCCTTTACTGCACATTCCCGACTTTTAACGACCCTTAGAAGGACGCCTTTTGAAAACATTGTGGGAAAAGGAGGAAATGCTGGTAACCAGCATTTTCTCCTTTTCCCCACAATGTTTTCTGTCCTTTTACAGACGAATCTCACTATATGAGCCATATCTAATTTGTCATCTGCAAATGCTTTAAATTTGAACAAGTGTAAAATTTTGTCGTGTGTTAAAGAGTTAAGCATGGAGTGCTAATAGGAAGATACAAGGATGGGTAATGGTCTAGCATGCAACATTTTGCATTTTTCACCTACAGTTTTGTCAGCTCGTTATCAGATGTCACACTTTAAACTGGTCCAAATTTGTAGATGAGAAAATAAGATCGGGTCAAATGATGCTATTTGTCTTTAAAAGGGTAGCAAACATTGTGGGAAGATGAGAAATTGCTGGTTACAATTTTTAGCTCCACTGGCCGAAGGCCAGCGGGCTTATGTCATGGCCCGGTGTCCGTCGTGCGTGCGTGCGTCCGTCCGTCCGTCCATCCGTCCGGTCGTCCGTCCGTCCGTCCGTGCGTTAACTTTTATTTCAAACATCTTCTTCTCTGAAACTACCCATCCGATTTTCACGAAACTTCACAGAAATGATCCTGCCATGGTCCTCTTCAGAATTTCTTGAAAGAATTTGATTCCTTCAAAAACTGTGGTTGCCATGGCAACAAAACTGAAAAATATTGGAAATCTTTACAAATCTTCTTGTCTGAAACCATAAGGCATAGGGCTACCAAATTTGGCATGTAGCTTTATGTAGTAGACCTCTATCAAGTTTCTTCAAATTATAGCCCTGGGGTCAAAATTGGCTCTGCCCCAGGGGTCACAAGTTTTACATAGGCTTATATAGAGAAAACTTTAAATATCTTCTTGTCTGAAACCATAAGGCATAGGGCTACCAAATTTGGCATGTAGCTTTATGTAGTAGACCTCTATCATGTTTCTTGAAATTATAGCCCTGGGGTCAAAATTGGCTCTTCCCCAGGGGTCACAAGTTTTATACATAGGCTTATATAGAGAAAACTTTAAATATCTTCTTGTCTGAAACCATAAGGCCTAGAGCTACCAAATTTGGCATTTAGCTTGATCTAGTTGGAGTCTACCAAAAGTGTCCAAAGTATAGTCCTGGGGTCAATTTGGCCTCATACTTGGAGGGGGGGGTTCACAAGATTTACATAGGCTTACATAGGGAAAACTTTTAAATCTTGGTGTACATAGCCATAAGGCTTAGGCTACCAAATTTTGCATATAATTATAGCATTATTTAGTGGACAGTTACAAAGAGGGCCCAAGTTACAGCTCTAGGATCAAGTTTGGCCCTGCACCAGGGATCACAAGTTTTACATGGGTTTATGGAGTGAAAAGTTCAGAAACCATCTTGTTACCAGCCATAAGGCCAAGAACTCCCACATTTGGCATGTTATTCTTCTAATACAATATTCCCCATTTAGTCAGACTGTAGCCATGAGGTCAAAGTTTTATAAGGGCTTATATAGTGAAGACTTTTCTTCGTGGTTTATATTTATAAGCCAGTGGAGCGATACAGGGCCATCATGGCCCTCTTGTTGTCTCTTTTTACTACTATGTTTTCAAAAACTGTTTTCCTCAGGGTTATTAAAACACAAAATTGTTTGTAAAAAGGTCAAACCTATTCTCCTCCTTTATCATTGATCCAATTTCAGTCAAACTTCACTAATGACCCTTGGGTAATCCATCCCAAAATTGTTCAGATGGCCTTGGTTGGATGCCAAATAAAGTGGCAGGAGTTAATTGTACATAAAAATAAGTTTCAGATATCTCTGAATTTGTCAGGCCAATCAATCTCAATTTTTTATATGCAGCCCTCCTAAGTCTATGGAGAAAAAATTGTTCAAAATATTTAGGTCATATTTAGGAGTCTTTTTCTTAACTCTTTACCACATAATCTCCAATTTTAACAACCCTGAGAAAAAAAGCCTTTTGAAAATCTTGTAGAAAAAGGAGAATATGCTGATTACCAGCATTTTCCTCACATCGTTTTCCACACTTTGACAGACAATTACCATTATTTCAGCTAAGTGTAAAATGTTGTCTACAAATGTTTTCAGTTTGGACCAGTCTAAAATTTTATTGTTAGGTAAACTCTCAACCCTTAGGCTGCTAAGTGCAACTCACTGACCTTTTGTGGATAGTGTAGATCAAGATCAGACTGCACAGAATGTGCAGTCTGATCTTGGATCTACACTGTCCGATAAGGACATATTTCCCCAACCCCCATTACTTTGAAAAACATATACCAACATTTTGTTTTTTACCAGCTGCTTGAAATTTTCATTTAAGTCATTGAGCAGGATAAAGGTTAGCAGGTGGACTTATTTGTGATATAGCCCACGGGAATAAAGACCTGACAATTAGGGGTATATTATATTACCCAACAGTCCATCTGCATTGTATAGATCAGGTGAGTGATCCAGGTCCATTATGGTCCTCTTGTTTAGTATTCAACCCCTTTATTGCAGCCAGGTATCCTCGACATTTGGACTCTTTACCAGACATATCCAAAATCAAAGCATGTGTAGATGACCAATCATTCTCGATTGATGGGATTTTACCTTGACAGGGCAAAACATGGTGCGAAAAGGAGGAAATGCTGGCCTCCAGCACTTTTTCCTTCAACGACGATTTTTTCAAGAGTTTAAATTTTCTTAGAAGTCTCAGGGCTGTAAATCAATTGAACTCTACCATAAAACAAAATTTTGGACAAGTCAAAATTCAAAGCATTTGCACACGACAATGTAAATGTGGCTCTATCAAAATGATGGATTTTGTTTCTGGTGGGATGGAAAACATTTTAGGAAAAGGAGAAAATGCTGGTTACCATGAAGTGAGGGCCAAACTTTACAGTTCATGTTGAAGAAAAAAATCTTTTTCTGCTACAAAATTTTGGGGAGTCTTCTTGCCAAAACACTCCTATCAGAGTTTGTTCACTAAGTACAGATGATACTTATTACACCTGTTCATTGGCATCATCTTGGCATGTGAAAAAGATATTCCTTACGGCCCTTGGGGTGGGGGGGGGGGGCTATTTTTTCAAAATTGTTTTTTCCTCAAAAAAAATGTGCTTTACCTAACGTTAGAATATTTCATTAACAAACACGTATGTCTGCAAAATCTTCAACGTAATATTCGGCATTATGGACCCGCAGAATATCTACCGAAAGAAAAAAATAAGTTAAGTTCTGCGAGGCTCATTATCTAGAGAAATTGCACTTTAGATTGATGGAAAATGTGTGACAACTAGAAATAATCATAATTCGTGAAAAATTGTGTTTGTGTAACATATACTTTATTATTCTTTGATATCGAATCGGCTGCAAGTACAGTAGATCGTGAAACTATCATTGCAGTGTAAATAAATTCGGATAAGACACGTTTCCGGATGGAAACTAGATTTACTCGAATCGACCTCAGATTCCGGGATAAATCTGGTTTTGATAGTACCATTTTCACACAGCATTTAGATCAGTCATTTTGTTCATGAACTTACTAAAATTTCTGTAACGATTGGTGAACCATTTACCAATTGGCTTAGTGTTATAAATATCCCAAAGAAGAAAAGCTTTATTTTGGAAAAGAAGAAACACTTGACAAACAACAAAACTAATTCTTTTCTCCGTTTATTAAAAGTTTTAACCATTAACCACACAGTCCCTAGTTTTAATGACCCTGCATGAGAAAGAGGGCCTTTTGAAAACATGGTGGGAAAAGGAGAAAATGCTGGTAACCAGCATTTTCTCCTCTCCCCACAATGTTTTCTAGGCTGTTGGATACAAATTCCATCACATGTGCCATATCTATTTTGTCGTCTGCAAGTGCTTTCAAATTGAACCACCCCAAAATTTTGTAACTGAAATAATGTTGAAAACGACGTTAAACACCATACAATCAATCAAATTGGACCACCCCCAAATTTTGTGATTTGGTCAAGAGTCTTCCGAAGGGTTGGTAAAGCATGTGATTATTTGGTAAAGGGTTTATCAGCATAATGAAAGAAAAAAAAAGTATTGATTCCTCAATATACATGCAAGGCACAGTTTAAATTCACAGCAGGGTTTTTTTTTTTTTCAGTATGATGCTAATGTATTTCTTGTAATTTTACTCAGTTTGATACCCTAGTGTATTTGCATATGAATATTTTTGGCCTACCAGTATCTCAAAATGTTTTCTGATCCTTAACCCTTTAGCACACAGTCACAAGTTTTAAGGACCCTGAAGGAGAAGGGTCTTGAAAACATTGTGGGAAAAGTAGAAAATGCTGGTAACTAACATTTTCTCCTTTTCCCACAATATTTTCTTCCCTATCAAAGACAGAAATCATCATTTGAGCTACATTTACGGTATTTTGTCATCTGCAAATGCTTTCAATTTTGTCTTGTCCAAAAATTTGTTGTTTGATAAAGAGTTAATGCTGATAAATTGTAATTTGAGATAGACTGGTCCAATGGCCTTTTACCCTTTATTATACAATCCTGAGTTTTAATGACCCAAAGAAAGAAGGCTTTTGAAAACACTGTGTAAAGGAGAAAATGGTGGTGACCAGCTTTTTCTCTCTTTTTGTCCTTTCAAAGACAAATCTTACCACTTTAACCACATTGAATTTTTCACCTGCAAAGGTCTCGGTTTGGGCAAGGCTAGAATTTTGTTGTTTTGTAAAGAGTTAAGTCTATTAGTTGGAAGCAGAAATTGCTAAAATCTTGCTGAGAGTGTCAATAAAGATCAGCCTTAGAAAATACAATCTTATCCTGGATCCACCTTGTCTGTTGTGAAACTGTCTGGCCAAAACAGCCTTGAAATCCAATACAGTGGCTCTTGTACTGAAAATGCCCATTCCATTTTTTAACGCTTGCTCAAACGACAAACTTTAGCCCCTTCCATATTCAAAACATCTGCAGACCACAAATTCAGAAGTGGTACAAATGAGCTTAAGTCTTTACCAAATGACAAAAATGTAGACTTGAAACCACTTGCAGACGACAAAATAAATGTTACTGAAAAAATTGAAATTTGTTTTTGGACGGGTAGAAAACATTGTGGGAAAAGGAGAAAATGGTGGTTACCCAGCATTTTCTCCTATTCCCACAATTTTTTCAGAAGTCTTTTTCCTCGGGGTCGTGAAAAGCCGGGATTGTTTGGTAAAAAGTTAAGTTCTTCTGATAGGGTAGAAAACATTGTTGGAAAAAATAGAAAATGCTGGTTACCATAATGTTCTCTTTTTCCCTTAATATTTTCTAACGGCCTCTTCCTTGGGATCGCTTAAAGTCTGGATTGTTTGGTAAAGGAATAAAACTGTAATGGCTGAATTTCAGAGTTCCATGATATCATAGAGGAACATCATAGGATCTTCATTTCTTCCCCAGGTCCCAAGAGAGATGATACCCAACAAGGTGCTTTTATGTACACAGACAAGGAGCAGAGGTGTCATGTTAATTCAGAATTTAACCCTTTACCATGCAATCCTGGGTTTTGATCACCTGGAAAGAGAAGGCTTTTGAAAACATTGTGGGAAAAGGAAAAAATGCTGGTAACCAGCATTTTCTCCTTTTCCCACAATGTTTTCTACCCTGTAAATACATAAATTGCCATTATTTTTCGTCTGCAAATGCTTTCAATTTGGTGTAGTTCAAATTTTGTCGTTTGGTAAAGAGTTAAGGAGCCCGTCCTCAACAGTTTTACAGTATATGTGTTCATGGGAAAGGAGAACAAGGTGCTTTGTATTCTTTGATACAAGAAATTGTGTAGATTTTAGACATCTACATACCAAACGAACACACACAAGTACTGGTAACCTTTATCAGCTTCAAGATTGGATGAATAACAACAGATCACTTATTGAATGTTTAAAGGTTAGCCTATCTAATGGTATCAAGAATCAATCTCAGCTGACAAAAAACTGGAACAAAATAAAAAAGTCTTTCAAAACTAGTAATAGAGAATTGGCAAGTTACGTAAAATATTTCAATATTGTGCTATTACTCTCACGAGATGAAAAAGTAGCATCAAGGCTTATTGACTATCTAACTGAAATCGGAGATGTTGAAGTAGAAATGGGTGCTTTGTTTAAGGATTTGTTAGTTGCAGACTTTGAGAAGTTAATGCTCAGATTTATACAAGAAAGAAATACAGTTAAATGTAGAAGACTTCTTAAAATCATTATGGCTCAAGGTCATTTATTACAAGTCAAAAAGTGGTTAGACATTATTGCTGCTGATCTTGAAGTGTATTCAGATAATGATGTTGTCTTGTTGAATGGAATGATTCTGAACTTAATGGATAAGTTTTTAATTGATGGTGCTACAGATGACTTTATTGAAATCCGGAGAAAATGTTTAGGTAAAATTGGTAGTAAAGATATTTCCAAGCTATTGTTTAGGCTTTTGGAAAATGAACAGATAACTTTAGAAGTGTACCTGCAGTTGATGGAAAATGAGCATTATGTGTTATCAAAGAAAGAAGGTAGCTTCATAAAGGCAAGATGTACAAGGTAAAGTTTTACAATATTCTATCACAATCAAAGTAGATGTATTCATTAACCCTTTACTACACAATCCCGACTTTTAACGACCCTGAGAAAGAAAGCTTTTAAAAACATTGTGGGAAAAGGAGAAAATGCTGGTTTCCAGCATTTTCTCCTTTTCCCACAATGTTTTCTACCCTAACAAAAAGAGAAATCATCATATAAGCAACCTTCAATTGTCGTCTGCAAATTCTTTCAATTTGATCCATTCCAAATTTTGTTGTTTGGTAAAGAGTTAATTTGTTGTCAGTATGGCATCCTGTTATAACGTGAGATGGGTCAAAACTACCCACCTCCAAATTAGCCCACTTCACCAAAACGGCCCACTTATATAGGTACCACCAAGACTCCACTTTTTCAAATATAACTCGCTCTTACCCCTTAAGAATGTATTCAGTAATTTGTTATTCTTATCTATTGAAAATAATGAATGTAATCACTAGTATTTGGACCTGGTTTCCCCCATACTTGGGTGGGTTGTATTTGCATCCCTGTTCCCCCCCCCACCATCCCCTTGATCACTTTCTGTTTGAATATGTACAAATTACAAATGAAGAAAGCTACAGAGATATTGTGGAAAGGAGAACAGGAGTTAGTAAGAAGACAATCTCTCTTGATTCACATCATTAAAGTTCATATTATTGTTCAACTGTATATAAACTACCTGTGTGATCAAAGTAATGGTATTAAAATGTATGTGTGCTATAATATTCAAAGGATTAACCCCCCAAATATAAGTGGGCCTTTTTGATAATGGGCCTTTGTGGAAGTGGGCCGTTTTTACCATCATCCTTGTAATTTAGCCTTTTACCAGTACATGCACTTTGCACATCACCTTTTCCAAGCCACAGTTGGCTTTCCCTCATAAGCATCATTGAAATAATTATTGTTCTTTGGCGAGAGAGGAGCGATTCCTTTTCCAACAACATCATCAGTCTCGAAAATAGTTTAGCTGAGCAGGGATTCAAATTCATGGCCCCTGGATCACTAGTCCTGTAGGTTACCATCAGAGCAATCTGGCTTTGCAATGGCCATTGCACACAGTGTAGTCGTTGAACCTTTAACAAACAATCAACTGTTTTAACTACCTTGAAGAAACTGGCTTTAGAAAAGATTGTGGGAAAAAGGAGATAATGCTGGTAATCATTTCGCACAATGTTATCTACCTTTTCCAAGACAAATGCAATCATTTGAGCCAAAGTTAACTCTTTACCACACAATCCCGACTTTTAATGACCCTAAGAAAGAGGCCTTTCGAAAACATTGTGGGAAAACGAGAAAATGCTGGTAACCAGCATTTTCTTGTTTTCCCACAATGTTTTCTACCCTTCCCAAAACAAATTTCTATTTTTCAGTCACATTCATTTTGTCGTCTGCAATTGCTTTCATTTTGGACCAGTCTTAAATTTTTTCGTTTGGTAAAAAGTTAATTTGTTTTCTGCTAATGTTTTCAATTTTGACAAGCCTAAAAGTTAGTTGTCTGGTGAAGAGTTGATGTGTTTATACTGCAGTAAAATGTTAGATAATTTTCAAGAGAAAGTATACAGTCTTATTAATCTGATTTGAATGCTTCATAAAAGGAATACATGTACATGCAGATTGGAATTGACCAGAAGAATTATTTAAAAAAAAGACAACAACATGTATACCTGTAATGGGAGACATAACTTCTATATAAAAAAAATGCATGAAGTAATTTTTAGGATCATTTTAGAATCGGCTGTTTTCAAAGAAAATGTTAAGGTATTGTCATAGCCCTGTCATTGTCTGTGTTGTGGACTGTGTTGTTGTGCAAAAATTTTTGACATTTTATAATGTCTCTGCCTTTAACCCTTTCCTAAACGACAAATTTTGGACTGGTCCAAATTGAAAGAGTTTGCAGACGACAATTTTAAATTTGATGAAAATGGCAGAAAGTTCTCAAAAAGGGTAGAAAACGCTGTGGGAAAAGGAGAAATTGCTCGTTACGAGCAATTTCTCCTTTTCCTACAGTGTTTTCAAAGGACTTGTACTGCAGACACATGAAAACCAGGGCTTATTTGGGAAAGGGTTAATGAAGATGAATAACAGGGGAAGGTAACCATCGAAATATATTTTACACAGTTATGCCCCTTTTTCAACTTAGAATTTTCACTCAAAATCAAACTGTCATTATTGAATATAATTATTTACATATCTCTTTACCAAACAACAAAATATGAGACTTGTCCAAATTGAGAGCATTTGTCGACAAGAAAATAAATGCAACTGAAAAATTGAAAATTGTTTTTGGAAGGCTAGAAAACATTGTGGGAAAACGAGAAAATGCTGGTTATTAGCATTTTCTCCTTTTGCCACTATGTTTCCAAAAGGCTTCTTTCCCAGGGTCATTAAAAGTCGGGATTGTGTGGTAAAGGGTTAAACTTGAATAAATTGTTAACTGTTAAAATGG
Source organism: Tridacna gigas (assembly GCA_945859785.2). Lineage (NCBI taxonomy): Eukaryota > Metazoa > Mollusca > Bivalvia > Cardiida > Cardiidae > Tridacna > Tridacna gigas. Next base: position 12,121,904 of record OX244031.2, on the reverse strand, counting down.
GAATGCATTCAATAGGAGAAGTGTGGTAAAGGGTTAAACTTGAATAAATTGTTAACTATTAAAATGGGAACGCATTTAATAGGAGAAGGTAACCGTCAGAACATTTTTTTACACAGTTGTGTCACTTTCTCAACGTAGAATTTTCACTGAAAATCAATCTATTTCCAAATCAGCTGCAGCTGAGTGTCTGCTCTTGTTAGTAATTGGTGGATTGTCTATTTTGTACAGGAGTCCTACCTGGGAATGTACATCCAAAGTGGTGAGCAGACATAGGTAAGATATTAGAGTAAACTACCGGTATTTAACTCTTTACCACACAATCCCAAATTTTAACGACCCTGACTGGAGGAAGGTTTTGAAAACATTGTGGGAAAAGGGGAAAATACTGGTAACCAGCATTTTCTTCATTTCCTACAATGCTTGCTACTCGTTCAGAGGCACATTCCATCATTGTAGCCATATTTAACTCTTTCCCAAACGACAAATTTTGGACTGGTCCAAATTGAAAGGGTTTGCAGATGACAATTTTAAATTGGATGAAAATGGCAGAAAGTTCTCAAAAAGGGTAGAAAACACTGTGGGAAAAGGAGAAATTGCTCGTTACGAGCAATTTCTCCTTTTCCCACAGTGTTTTCAAAAGACTTGTACTGCAGACACATGAGAACCAGGGCTTGTTTGGGAAAGGGTTAATTTGTTGTCTGCAAATGCTTTCAATTGGACAAGCCCAAAATGTGTTGTGTGTTAAAGGTTTAACTGTTTTTGGACTTGTGCAATTTAAAAGCTCTTACAGAAGATAAATATGGCTCAAATTAATTTTTTTTTAAGTAAATTATCTTAGAAAGAATAGAAAACATTGTGGAAATTTAGAAGTAGCTGGTAACCTGCATTTTCTTTTCTCAAAATGTTTTCTAAGGTCCTGCACAGCTCCATTAATCCTATACAAGATGACAAAATTTTAGACTCGTCTGCATCAAAAGCAATTGCAGGTGACTAATTAAATGTGGCTAAACTTATGAAATTCAACTGTGAAAGGGTAGAAAACATAGGAAAAGGAGAAAGTGCTGTTTAACAGCATTTTCTCCTTTTCCCAAAATATTTTAAAAAGCTTTCTCTGTCAGGTTCGTTAAAATGTGAGTTTTTGTAGCAAAGGATTAACCCTTTACCATACGACGAAATTTTAGCCTTCTCCAAATTGAAAGCATTTGCAGACGACAATTTCAATGTGGATCAAATGGTGCAATTTTTCTTTGATAGGGTAGAAAACATTATGGGAAAAGGAGAAAATGCTGGTTACCAGCATTTTCTCCTTTTCCCACAATGTTTTCAAAAGGCTTCTTTCCCAGGGGCGTCAAAACGCGTCATTGTGTGGCAAAGGATTAAAACACTGGATTAAACGCAGTAAAACCAAGAAGAAAACCCTGTATTGAATTACAAAAACCCTGACATGGGTCATGTTTTTTGCACATAATCTTCTTTCAAAGTGTGTATTTAAAGGCTATCTCTGCTTGTGAAAAAAGGTTATCTTTTTTATTTTCCATTAAATAAACTGTCGGATATGAGATCTTGTTTGGTGGTTTTATGAATAGCAAGAAAAAACATTATGGGGCCCCCAGCATGATTTACTGGTAATCTTATGGCTGGATCTAAATTTTGTAAAAGTGGAAATTTTTCCGACACTGAAATGTTTGCGATTTTTCTGTTCACGTATTTTACCACAAATATAGCAATAAATAACACGTGTCTTGAATTTGCAAAATTTCTGTTTTCAGAATATCCATATCCGTTAATTAGCAAAGTTTTTGACAAGTGTATATATCCACTTATACTGTGCTCAAATAATATGTACTAGTTACATGTAAATCCATTTACATATTAACCCTTTACCAAACAATCCCGGGTTTTCACGACCTTCAGAAAGAAGCCTTTCGAAAACATTGTGGGAAAAGGAGAAAATGCTGGTAACCAGCATTTTCTCCTTTTCCCACAATGTTTTCTACCCTTCCCAAAACAAATTTCAATTTTTGAGTCACATTAATTTTGTCGTCTGCAAATGCCTTCAATTTGAACAAGTCTAAATTTTTGTCGTTTGGTAAAGGGTTAAAGAAAGAACCAAATGGTTCTGTATTTATTATATACCAATAAATTTTGCGGCTTAAATGCATGCTTCACACATGAATAAAATATCGCAAATAACAGAAAAAAAATCCATATCTATACATTGTCAAATACAGTACCAAATATGGAATGATGACGTACTGCAAGCGCCGAATGTGCACATATTTATTTGCAATTTCATTGGCCAAACTTTTACACTTTAATATTTATCCACCATTCACTATAGCAGTATACCAGTATTTGCTTTATTTCTTTTTTTTTACCATTTTCAAAAAAAAGTTTCAATAATTGCAATATTTTGTCTTTGAAATTTGCAGGTATATAATAAAAGGAATATCATGTTGTAGGAACTTTCCATGTGCTTGTATGTTTTTCTTGCTGTGTAAGAAACTTTTGACATCTGACTCAGCCAAAGGTATTTGCTTCTCACTGCGTAAGAAAATTTTGACATCTCACTCGACCTTTAGTCTTGTGCCATATCAAATTTTGTCACGCTGCTTGAATCAAATAAAAGCAGCAGGAAATTTACTACAACATGATATTCTGTATGTATTTCCTATTTCTAGAGGTGTTTGTGAAGTATGTGGAGAGAAGCTGAAGAAAGACAAGGTAACAGAGCGTGAATTCAAGCTGGCATCGGAGGACTATATGTTAAAAGTATCAGACCTTTTTATCGAGAGGAACTTTGGCACAATGTACTTTGAGAATCTGAGGAATTTCGTACAGATCACAGGTCCTTTTCATTATTTCATTGACACTGCTAATGTGATGTCGGGAAATGAGCCGAATATTAAACAGGTACACTCAACTCTTAACTCTTTACCACATGACAAAAGTTTAGACCCGTCCAAATTGAAAGCATTGGCAGATGACAATTTCAGTGTGGCTCAAATGATATGATTTTTCTTTGATAGGGTAGAAAACATTGTAGGAAAAGGAGAAAATGCTGGTTACCAGCATTTTCTCCTTTTCCTACAATGTTTTCAAAAGGCTGCTTCCTCAGGGTCGGTAAAAGTCAGCATTGTGTGGTAAAGGATTAATTCTTTACCGCACAATCCCGAGTTTTAACTACCCTAAAGAAACAGCATTTTAAAAACCTTGTGGGAAAAGGAGAAAATGCTGGTAACCCGCATTTCTCCTTTTCCCACAAGATTTTCTCCACTTTAACATATGATTAGCATCATTTTAGGTACCTTTTATTTGTCATATGTAAATGGTTTCACTTTGGACAAGTCTGAAATTTTAATCACTCGATAAAGAGTCAATCCGTAACACTTTACCATACAATCCCGACTTTTCACGACCCTGAGAAAGAAGCCTTTTAAAAAACATTGTTGAAAAAGGAGGAAATGCTGGTAACCAGCATTTTCTCCTTTTCAAACAATGTTTTCTACCCTATGAAAGACAAATTTCATGTTTTGAGCAACATGTATTGTCTGCAAATGCTTTCAATTTGGACAAGGCTAAAATTTTGTCTGGTAAAGACTTAATTAGTGAAGATATTTTCTGAAATTATTATCACCCCCCTTTTTATCCTTTTTAGCTCCACTGGCCGAAGGCCAGCGGGCTTATGTCGTGGCCCAGTGTCTGTCGTACGTCTGTCCATCCATCCGTGCGTTAACTTTTATTTCAAACATCTTCTTCTCTGAAACTACCCATCCAATTTTTATGAAACTTCACAGAAATGATCCTGCCGTGGTCCTCCTCAGAATTTCTTGAAAGAATTTGATTCCTTCAAAAACTCTGGTTGCCATGGCAACAAAACTGAAAAATATTGGAAATCTTTAAAAATCTTCTTGTCTGAAACCATAAGGCATAGGGCTACCAAATTTGGCATGTAGCTTTATGTAGTAGACCTCTATCATGTTTCTTCAAATTATAGCCCTGGGGTCAAAATTGGCTCTGCCCCAGGGGTCACAAGTTTTACATAGGCTTATATAGAGAAAATTTTAAAAATCTTCCTGTACCTAGACATAAGGCCTAGAGCTACCAAATTTTGCATGTAGCTGTATCTAGTGGGCCTCTACCAAGCGGGCCAAAATTTTAGCCCTGGGGTCAAAATTTGCGCACCCCCCCCCCTTCGCAGGGGTCACAAGTTTTACATGGGCTTTACATAGTGACAACTTAAGAAATCTTCCTGTACCTAGCCAGAAGGCCTAGAGCTACCCAATTTTGCATTTAGCTTGATCTAGTGGGGGCCTACCCAAAGTGCCCAAATTACAGTCCTGGGGGCAATTTGGCCTCATGCGCAAGGGGGGGGGGGGGAAGGGGTTCACAAGATTTACATGGGCTTACATAGGGAAAACTTTTAAATCTTGGTGTACATAGCCATAAGGCTTAGGGCTACCAAATTTTGCATAATTATAGCATTATCTAGTGAACAACTACAAAGAGGGCCCAAGTTACAGCCCTGGGATCAAGTTTGGCCCTGCACCAGGGATCACAAGTTTTACATGGGTTTATGGAGTAAAAACTTCAGAAACCATCTTGTTACTAGCCATAAGGCCAAGAACTCCCAAATTTGGCATGTTATTCTTCTAATACACATATTCCCCATTTAGTCCAACTGTAGCCCTGGGGTCAAAGTTTTATAAGGGCTTATATAGCAAAGACTTCTTGACAATCTTCTTGTTTCTAACCATAAAGCATAGGACTAACAAATTTGGCATGTTTTGAACCTTGGGATCAAAATTTTGTCCCACTCCAGGGTTCACAAATTTTAGATAGGCTTACATAGTGAAAACTTAAGATATCTTTTTTTATCCTTACTATAAAAATTTGGCATGCCGGTTCATATTGTAGACTTCTACCAAGAATCTTTTTCATTGAAACCACTCTTCCAATTTTGACCAAACTTTACAAATATCATCTTGCCATGATGTTCTTCAGAATGTCTTGAAAGAATTAAGTTCTGTTAAAAGCTATGGTTGCTATGGCTACAAAACTGAAAGGTATTGAAAAACTTTTAAAAATCTTTTCCAAAAGCTTATATTTACTAACGTCATTGTAGCTCATGAAAAAGATACTGATTTTTAGCTCCACAGGCCTAAGGCCATTAAACTTATCGTCTCTGAAACTGCTTCACCCAATAAATCGCAAGCTTTACATAGGCTTATATAGTGAGAACTTAAAAGGTCTTCTTGTTCCTTACCTTGAGTTACAGCTGTAATATTGTATGAGTGTAATCTAAATAACCTCTTCCAAAGTTATTCAAGTTATGTCAAAATTAGTCCTATCTCATGGGTCATAAACATGTAGTTATAGGGTGAAAATTCAAAATTTCTTTTTGCTCCTAACCTTAAACCCAAGGGCTACCAAATCTGGATCACTTTTGATTTTTTTTTTTGAAATTAGCCTTGTATCAGTCTTATGTTTTACAGAGGCTTCATATGGACGAAACTTGAAAATCACCTTATTTAAAACCATACAGCATAGAGTTGTATTATTTTGGCATGTGGCTTTATCTTGTGGACCTCTACCAGGGTTCAAGTAATTATAGCTCTGGGATCAAAAATGGCTTTACCCTGTGGAGAGGTAGGAAGGGCCGGTTCTAGCGCAAAATCAAAAACCGGTAACTATGCAACATAAAACGAGACAAAACAAAACGAGACAGTCCCAACCCCTACAACACAGCAACACAGCAACACAGGACAACATACAAAACAGGACAACATACAAAACGAGACAGTCCCAAATACTGAGCCCCTACTCCAACCCAGCCCCTACTCCAACCCGGCCCCTACTCCAACCCGGCCCCCGCTTCTACTGAGTCCCGCATAAGCTCCGCATGTCTTCGACAAGCTACGCATAAGCTCCAGAATCCAACCCCCAGAATCCAACCCCAGAATCCAGCACACAGCACACAGCACACAACAACCCCAGAATCCAACCTCCGCATAAGCTCCCAGTCTTCCCAGTCTTCCCAGTCTTTCCCAGTCTTCCCAGTCTCTCCCAGTCTCTCCCAGTCTTTCCAGTCTCCAGCCCCACAGTCTCCAGCCCCACAGTCTCCCAGCCCCACAGTCTCCAGTCTCCAACCCCAACCCCCACACAGTGAGACAAACAAAAAAAATTTATAATAAAAAAAATTTATAACATATAATACACATTAACTAAAATTTATAATATACTGAATGACTGAATGACACAATAATATATAATTTATAATATACATATATTAATATACAGTGACACAAACAAAAAAAATTTATAATATATATTAAAGGGGGATTTTAATAAAAATTCTGCAGGGACACGATGAAATCGTAGGCCCTGACTGATTGAATATATGGGGGGAAAATTTAATCTATATATAACAATTAAGGTATATGTAGATTTTTAGGGGTTTAATTAAGAGTATTTAATAATCCGGTCTTATCTCCTTTCCATCGCTCTTAAATATTAGTGTATTATCTGACAATACCACCGCATAAGCTGTAGTATTTGCTGGTATCCCTCCCTTAAATTTCATTTCAACCGTAATATTTGTAATTGCAGTTTTAAGTGTCGCGCTCTGTTTTGTTATATCAAACACAAACAAAGGATAAAGAAACTTAAATTCGACTGGATCAATACCAAAATTTGAAACACACGAAGGCAAACCAGAATTTAAACATCTAAAATTTGCCGCCATATTATAAGCATCCATATAATTATTATTACTAAAATCCATTCTAAAGTCCAACGCTGGGTATCTCTTAACATTATTTAAAAATACATGCATCTCTTCTATGTTTGCATGGTCGAATGCTGCGGGGTTTGTAGTTTGAATTGTTCGCTCTCCTGTTTGAAATGAAACAATAATAAATCGCGGCTTTTCATTGCTTGCTTTTGTTGTAAGATTCCATGTATAAGCTCTTACAGCATCGGGAATTGCTACACTGAAAACCTGTCTCTTATCAAATTCAATTTTAAGATTTATATTTTTACTCATATCATTCATTAGACTATTTAAATATGATATTGCAGGCTTTACTATTGGTACAAACCAAAACATATTATTAATGTGAATTTTAACATTTGCTGGATCTGCTGCTGCAATTGAAGTATAGATAGGTTCCAAGTCTACCTTTCGAGTGAGGAATAATTCATGTTTTACACCATAAATAATTTTATCGTAATCATTACAAAATCCGAAAATATGACTTAGAGGAATATTAATTATAAATTTTCCCTTGTCTGCGTCGTTATCATTTGAAGCTAGCAGGTAATTATGACGTAGATTAAATCCAGCGTTTGCTTCTAACCCTGCAGCTGCATCAAAAGATTTTTTATCTTTTACCCATCCAAGACTTAAACCTGCGGTTGTGTTGAAATCTTCCGTATAGTTAAGCAATCCAAGAATTGTTGTAGCTTGACCTGGAAATAGTAGGGATTCAACTTCTCGCCCTCCTATCTCATACCTTACCTGATTGAAAAGATGCATTAAACCATTATTTGCTAGTGCAATTAAATTATCATTTGGAAAGTGTGTATTATCTGGTTTACTTACTCTTCCTTCTATCTGCAAATATGAACGGTGGGGATGTGTGAAAATATCCCCGCTCTCTATTGTAAATCTAATTTGTCCCGCTTGATTTAACATAGCCTCCCCTCCAATTTGGGGTGGATATCTTCGGTATTCGTACTCTTCGATTGTTTCATCGACGGGTGCCTCTTCTTTCCAGTTTAGAATTTCTCCACTTGTCATTTTTAATATTTGACTTTTTTATTTAATTTATTTATTTTAATTAAACATAATTTAAGCCTCGCCCTTTATAACTCGGTTTCATAACTGGTATATTTACATTACCACCTGCTAAGTTTGCAATTTTACCCATTGCCATTTTTAGTAGTTTGTCTCCATGTTTTCCTGCTTGCTTCTTTGCTTGTTTTACTCCTTCCGTCTTTACAAAATCAATTGCTCTATTCTTTGCAAAGTTGAAAACTTGTGGAACATACTTTTTAAAGGTTCTTTTTAGCTTCTTGTATGCATCAGTGAAAATATTACTTCCACCTCTTACATATGTTTTAATCATTGCGTTTTGTCTTCTCATTTTATTATGGTTTGTATTCTTTTAATATTTTATTTTTTTGTTGGCGCGTCATTACTTTCATTCTTATTAATTCGTTACATATATCTATAATTTCATTATTAACTCCAGTATTTCCTGCTTTTTGACTTGCACATAGTAGGGTTAAACGATCAGCCAATGTATCAGGGTTTGAGGATAAAAAGACCGTGTTATTTTTTGTGGTTTTAATACCTTTACCACTTGAAGTTGAAGGTTGAGGTTCTTTTTGTTGCGCTCTTAGTATTTTAACTTGGCTATCATAAACCGGTTTTAATATTTTGTCCCATGCTTTAGTTTTAGTTAGTTTTTGATTTGCTGTTATTCTCCCTTTTCCTTGATGAGTAGTAGGTGTAAATAATAAACCACTATCTAACATAATTTTTCTATAGGCATTTATCACATAATCTTCCGTTGTTCCATCTTCCTTTATCCTTGATTTAAATTTTTCTATTTCTTCGAAGTCTTGTTGTTTTAAGTTTCTACTTTTTTTTGGTGTTTCACCTGTCATTAATAATAATTTTAATAAATCAGGACTTAAATTATAATCATAACCCTTATAAAATATTTTTTTTGTATTTGGTTTAATAGTTAATTTATCATTACCAATAAAAAACTCATTTTTATCAAATCTGAAAAAGTGCCTCTCTGTTTTATTTTGTATATTTGTTAATATTTCATCTTGTTCTTCATTACCAGTTATATTAATATTTATTTTTCCTTTTTCTGGTTGTTCTGGTTGTTCTAGTGTTATTTGTGGGTAAACATTAGTAATTGGTGCAGGCAAAGCAGCCAACGCTTTATTGAACTCTTCCCCTGTCATTCTCCCTATATCTTGGGGTAACGTTTCGACTTTCGTTTTTATTTCTGTTAATGGTTTTATCAGTGGTTTATATGTCTTTAATAACTCCTTCTTTCTTTCATAATGTCCCGTTTTATCTATGCTATCTTTGGCTCTTAGATACTCCCTTAATTGAAGGTATTTTTTAACCTCTTCTTCTCGGTTTCCCGGTGTTTCTATTGTGTAAAAACTCATATTTATTTTTTATAGTAAAATATATTAAGTTATTTAAAACTTAATATATTCATATAACCCGTATATTTAAATCTTCTTCCTCTTCGTTACTACATTTACAATAACAACTATAAGTTATTTTTGGTAATTTTAAGCTAGTGTCGATGGTTGGTTTCTTTCTACTAATCGCCTGAATTCCTCCCTCGCTTCCCTCTTCCCCCTTTCTATTAGGTCGTTTTTTTCTTGCTCCTTCTTCTTCTTGTTTGTTTGTGTTCTCACTTCATTTTTTAGCTCCTTATACTTCTCCAATTCCTCCATAATCAACGCGAATTCTTCATGAGAAATTTTATTATCGCTTATTGCTTGTGATATATGAGAATTTACGGTATTCAATTTTGAAGTCGCAAGATGTTTTATTTCTCCGTGTTTCTCTGCTTTTGTTCTGGTTCTTCTTGTAAAAAATTTAAGTGATACCGCGGTTAAACCTGAGACTAACGCGCATGCTTCAAGTGCTAAAGTAACAGGAATTGCTACAATTGTTGAGAGTAAAGCGATACCTCCCCCACCCATTCCAAGAGCAGCAACACCTAGTCCTGCCTCTAATCCATCCCCTATATTAGTATATTTCATAAACTTTTTTTCAAGTCTTCCTCTATCTCTTACTTCATCTTCTAGGAACTTTTGAACATCTGAAATTTTAGTTAATCTGAAACTCTGCCCCGTATCTTGCATTTCAATAATAGCAACTGGAGCTGACGGATCATTCATTGCAATATTTGGATAAATAGCACTCTGTCTATTATCCTCTTTTATCTCTGTCATTTTTAATGTGAAATTATTTTATTAAATAGTATTATTATTTTATGTAGTTTATAAAACAAAATGGGGTGCATTCTGGAATGATAACCGGACCATTGGAAAAATTAAACAATACGATTTTTATATTATCAGTTTTATTATCACTATGTATTAATGTTTTAATTTCTAGATTATTTTTTATTGCTGCTGTTGCATAGGTTAGAATTAAACCCTGAGTCATACTATAACCAAAGTTTAATAATATATTCTTTTTTTCGTTTGACTCTATTTTTAGCGTCTCTTGTGTATATATCAACCAGCACGTCCCCGATTTTTTCAATGCTGGATATTTTAAATTTTCTTTAGGTATCCAATAAATACTTTTAGGTTGTGTCATATTTTATTATTAAATTAAAACTTTTAAAAGATCACCAACTAATGGAAGACTTGTTAAAATTCCCGTTCCATCTTGCATATGTCCATCTTGAACGAGAAAAACACCAGAACCTGGGAAACTATAATTTACAGGTGATAGATAAACACCGCGTCCGTCGGTTTCAATTCTGGCGGTTCTTCCTTCATTACCTAAAAATAGACCATTACCTAGGATTCCCCTAACTGCTTTATCACCTAATGCAGTTGATGCACCAACTCCGAATGCTTTTCCAAGTGGCTTAGCAACAGGCAATAGACGAGGTAATAGTGTCGCCCCAATTCTAGCCAATGCACCCAAAAATCCACCATGCTTTAAATTAAAACCAATTTGAGCTTTTGATAGATTAATATTTATACACTTTCCATTATTAAATGCTTTATTCATTCTGTCTATCTGACCTTTTGTAAAATAAAAATCAGTTGAACCTTCCATATCTTCAGGCTTAAAACTTACGCCTACTTTTAGGTTGTTTTGATAAGCAGCCGTGATTTTTTCCTTTTGTTTGTCTGTCAAATTTACGGTTTGTTTAATGTACTTATTCATATTTTTTAATACTTTTTCTTTTTTAAAATATTTTATTTCTTTTATCGTGTTTTTTATTGGAACGTTTGCAATAGTTAATGGTGGAGGTGGTGGTGGTTCTTTACGAGGAGGTGATCTAGGAATTAATCTTTTTAGTTGTTCTTGTCGTCTTTCTCTATATTCTTCATCTATCCTTTTTCTATATTCTTCATCTATCCTTTTTCTTCTTCTTTTTTCTTTTTCTTCTCTTTCATGAAGATATTTTTTATAATCTTCATATGTTGGATAACTCCTTTTTAAATAATCTAAATATTTAAAGTCATCATTATTCAATCTAAAATAAGGATTATTTTTTCCTATTTCTTTTGCTTCTTTTTTTACTTGTTCCTTTTCTTTTCTTGTTTTTGCTTCATAATACATTTTTTTTATTTCTTCTGCTGTTTTTTCTATTAACAGAGGATTATATGCGGCAGAAGGAAAAAAACCCAACTCTTTCCTTGCTTCTTTTTTAATTTGTTCCGCTTCTTCTCTTGTTTTTGCTTCATTAAATGCTTTTATATAATATTCACGTCTTTTTTTCATTTTTATAAGGTGTGGATCCTTTTTTCTATTTGTTGGTTCCATTTTTATTATTTATTAATATATTAATTTTCATTTAATATATTAATTTTTCATTAAATCTCCTAATGTTACAATTGTTATAAAACTTTTTGGTTTGCTTTTTCCAACGCTTCTATCTATTGTTATTTCATCTGGATTTAATTTAAGGTCTTTAATAAGTCTATTTCTTAATTCTTCCTCTTCTGTTAATTTTTTTGTTTTATCTTCATCCATTTTTATCTATCTCTAATATGCAGTCTTAACGTTAAATTTTCTCCCCTTAAATCAATTATTTCCCCGTTTTGATCTGTTAGTGTTGTTTTTATGCTGTGTATATCATTTAATATTATAGGGCTATAAATTGGAAACGGTGGTCTTTCTATAATTTTATATCCTGGGTTTACATTTGGAAAAAACGAGTGAATCGTGGTTCCCATTTGACCTTTTACATATGAACCCGAGCATATATTCAAATTAACCAATATACTATTAACATTTAAAATATTTACTACATTTTCGCTTTCGTGAATTTTACCTTTTGCTCCTCTATATCTTCTACCTTCAAAACCTAAAACTTTATTTAATCCACCTCTTCTAAAATCAACTATATAATCTTCCTGTATTTCCATTATCGCCTTTAAAGTATTAAAATTTGCTGAAATATTAACTGGGTATTGTTCGTTTGCATCTATCAAACCACTAAAATTAAAAATTGTTTGTATCGCTTTATTAATATCATTCAATCCATAACTGCCAGTCGGAATTTTAATATCGCGCTTTAATCCAGTTTTACTATTTTCCAGAATGAAAGAATTTAAACCTTCTTTAATATTTGGTATACTATAATATGTTTCAAGATTCACCCGTGCAATTTCACACTCTTTATTAAGCTTTATCGGTGGGTGAAATTGAGTAGTGAAATCAGTTTTATTATCACTTAAAATAATTTGTATTGATGTCATATTTTAATTTTATTTAACATTTTAATATTTTAATTTAAAACATAATATGACAGACTTAAAATCTATAATTGAAAACAAATACAACCACACATTAACACAATTTAAAGGTAATGAAGAAGAATACACAAAACTAAAATACAAGTTTAAGACTTCTCGCATCTGTTCATATGAGGAGTTCGAAAGATTCAATAAACGTTTTTATTCTTATCTAATGCATCAATGGTCAAAACGTAAATTTGAGAATAAAACGTTCAATATGTGGGTTTCTTGTCTCGTTGTTGAAAATCAATATATACACAGATACGACGACGTTTTTATGTTTGATGAAAACGAAACTCAAGTTTACCAAAAGACGCAAGGCTTACTAAAAATATTAAATCATTTTTATTTTCCAGATGTTGAAGTTTACTTTTTTGTAGAAGATGGAGATGATAGGAGAGAGGAAAAAATGCATTTAATAGAGGATGTGGTAAGAATGATACAAAAAGATTTTTTAATAACTTATGATTTTTGTTCTATCATTGAAGAATATATACATGATGAACGACCAATAAACAATTAGTGAAACAATTATTAAACCTTTTTTAATAGGTTTATTAATTTATGCTTAATTTATAATATGGCTGTAATCATCAATAAATGGTAAATTATTTTTATCAAAGTCAAACCTTAAATACATTGCGAGTGTAATATGGAATCTTTCTATATATTCATGTGATGAGTTAAACAAAATACAAAAACTACTGCATGCATCAATTTTATAAAATCCAGGAATAAAACCGCAAGCATAACTTATAACCTTTAAATTATCTCTTGGCTTTACTGTTGCTGTAAATTCTAATTGTCTTTTAAATGATAAGTCCCGAGCGTTGAATGTGTCGCCTGGGTTGCTTTTATCTAGTTCCATTTCGAATAAAAGAAGTTTAATATCTTCCTCTTCTTCACGTCTTACATTCTCTTTAAACTTTACCATTAATGAATAGTAGAATATGTAAGAATTCAAAGGAACCGAAAATATGGGTGTTCTTTCTATATTAACGCCTTGATCGTGTAAATTTTCCCTGTCTCTGTTGTCTTGATAATATAGCCCTCCATCATATTTACCAAAGAATACCTCCGTAAAATCTAACTTATGGCCTCTAACATCTGAAAAGAAACCATTTTTAAGATTAAATGCTATATTTCCTAATTGATCTAAACCAGGTATTATTGTTTTATCAATTCCAACAATGGGCCCCTTTGCTTCTGCTCTTATTAATGTTATAGATGAACCAAGAATATTTAATAATAAACTCTCTGGTAAAAGTGAATTAGAGATTACATCATCTACATAACGTTTATTTACTATATTACCTTCATTAACAGGATTTTTAACATTTGTTAATCTTTCAACTAAATAATTTTTATTAACTGCGTCGTGTGGTTCGATTGGATCCTTTAAATTTGTTATTCTTTGTCTTGACATGTTTAAATGTTCTTTGCTTCTATATTCGTTATCTTCTCTTATAAATGGTTGAGTAATTTTATCTATCTCCTCATCTACATATCTCTTGTTAACTGCATCATCATAAAGTATTGGTGGACCAATATTTTTAATTCTGTTTGTATTCATATCTATTGCATCAGTTGATAGAAACCCCCCATTTCTTCTTATTAATCCACTATCTAAATTTTTTATATTTTCATCTATATATTCTTTTAATTCTTCGTCTTTTTCATCGGTGTATGCTTTAGTTGTTGCGTCGTTTTCATCCGTTGGTTCAGGTAAGTTTGATAATTTTTTTTGTCTCATGTTTAAATTGTTTTTTGCATTGTAAGTTTTACCGTTGCGTGTATTGAAGGGTTGGTTTTTTTCTAGTTCAGCCTTTAATGCATCAATGGCTGCCTCGTCTATATTTCCAGCGTCTGGATTATTTAATGCTGAAGCTTTAACTTCGTTTATCTTTTCATCTATTGAAACTTCGAGATCTTCTAATTTTTTATCAAGGTAAAATTTAGGTATCGCTTCGCCTCCTGTTACCGGTTCTTTTAATCCTCCTAATTTTTTACGCCCAAGGTAGACGTGATCTTGTGCAATGATGCCCCCGTTTTTCTTTACCCAATGCATATTATCATTAACATAACCAACAGTTGCCAAGTCTTCCGGATTTTCAGGATTTTTAAAATGTTCCAATGTGTGCCCCATCATATTAATTTTTTGTTTTGCTTGATATTCACCATTAACAAAAACAAACGGATTTTGACTTTCAATATTTTTTTTAACTTGGTCTGTTTGTATATCAATATATAATTTATTCGATGCATCAAGATTATTAACAGGCATGCCTACATTAGTTAATGTATATTCATTCATATTTAAATTTTGTGATGCTAAATATCCCTTACCAGGTGAACGTCTAAAAAATGAATGGCCCTGCGACGAGTCAATATAATTTTTAGTTGCTGCATCTTGTGAATTTATAGGATCAGGTAAATTTTTTATAAAATTACCGTTTAAGTTTAAATCACCCGTTAATTCTCCTCCTTCTTTTGATATGAAATTATTAATAACAAAAGGTAAACTGACACCTTCCGTTTGTGTTTTTTCTTTTCTTACTTCTCCAAATTTTGATACTTTACTATATGACATTTTTATATAGTGTTTTCTTCTGTTAAATCTAATAAATGATTTATAACTGGTTGAATATGCCAACCACTAGTTAATTTTTCTAAAACAAAAATGCAAAGATGCCCACATATTACACTGTTTGGGTCTTGTATTTGATCCGTTGAATAAAGAATAGGAGACTTTAAATAATCTTTAATTTCAAGTGGTGGAGGTAAACCGTAACTGTCAAAATAGAATTTTAATTTTTTATTTCTATGATAAGCTACCCAATGCGTGCCCGAGCCTTCACTATCATCAAGGTTTACAATTCCGCATTCATACAAATTTATATTATCTGGTAGTGTATCACGTGAAAATACACCGCGCCATCCTTTAAAATTTTTACATATTGCCCCTAATTCAAGGTTAGTTAATGACTTTATAGGTATATTTTTTAATATATCGCTAATATTTAGACCATCGCCTGATTGACTAGTTGAAGGTTGGGGTTCCGCTTCTTTCTTCTTTCTTTCTCGTTGTAATTGTTTCTTTCTTAGTTGTCGTGCCGCCTCTTTACTTACCGCCTCTTTACCTATCATAACATTATTTTTTGTTCTTGGTTTTGTAAATCCCATATCTGAAGTTATCTTAAATTTTGTTTTTTGTAGTTCTTCTCTATAAAATGGTCCCTTGATTTTGTGATCGTTTGCATCTTTTAAATAATATGTTAAAGGCAAAGTATTTTTAATTTCATCAATTATAAAAATTTCTCTAGTCCATGAAGGAGTGAATCCTTTTTCTGCTAATGTGTCACCTTTCCTTCTTTGTGTTCTTACCAGGTCACCAATTTTTAGTTCTGTTTTTTGTGTTATATGATCTTTTAATTTTGTGGGTTTCGGGTTTTCATAGTATAATTCATAAATTTTCTTTTCATTTTTTGGATCTCTTGCTTCAGTTGGTGTAAAATTTCTTTTAAAATTGCTATGTGGTGTGTTGTTGTATTCTTCAACCATTGCCTGAATATGTGGTAAATAATCAGTTGAATTATTATTTGTCATCCATCGCCCTATTTTTTCTTTTAAAGTTTTAATAAAACGTTCAGCTATTGAAGCTTTATGTCTACCATAAGCAAAGTAAATTTCAACACCTTTTAATTTTGTTACTTCATCTTTTGCCTTTGCTGTATGTAATACCGGGCAATGTGTGCTAATATGTGTTTTTAATGCATTCTGAGTTTTTAAATATTGTTTACAATGTTCACACTGAAAATTTGTTTTAGGTTGTTCTTTTGACCTATCAATTAAACCGCTAAATTCTCCCCCTTGATCAGTCCATAATTTCTTAGGTTTTGATTTTGAAGTTTCGAAAATATTATTTAATGCTTTATAAACACTTGAACTTTTTGTGTTTGGCATATGCTCAACCCATGCATAACGTGAGAAAATATCTAAAACAACCAAAAAATCATTTTTAACGTCTCCTGTTTGTTTTTCACTTGCAGTTTTTCCGCGGTCTCGTTGTTGTTCTTCTTTTTCTATTTCTTCATCTGCTACGGTTTCACCAATTTTTATATTTTTTGGTAAAGACATACAATCAGCGGTCCAAGTATCATTTATACTATCAACAATAATACGACGTGTTGGAAAGTGACGTTTAGCTCTTCTGTGTAGTTCATCAGCAAGTGTTATTTTATCTTCCTTTTGTTTTGCTTTTTCTTCTGCTTTAGCTTTTAATAGTCTCCGTTTTGTTTCTTTTGCTTTTGCTTTTTCGGGAAACAAAACAGGACAGTTAAATTTTCGGTGTTTCATTAAAGATTCATAAGAAGAATAATAATTTTTACAATCGATGCATTGGAAATCTTCATCTATCAATTTAAATTTTTTTTTTTACTTACTCCATTAATTCCCATTCCAAAGCGTTTTTTGGTTCCTATAATAGGTGTAACAATTGAACGATCGAAACGCTCGCGAATAGTTGGATTATAAATTCCTTTAAGTTCTTTTAACATGTTAACATCACACACATCATTCCGTGTTTTTGTGTCGTTGTTTTGTAAATAGCAGATGTCGTGATGCATTGCTGCTTTATCAACTTGATTTATAGGTTGAGACCAAGGCTTAGGTGTTAAATCAGGGTTTAATCTTTTATTAAGTTTTGTTCCGGGTCCCGTGAAATTATGACCTGGTAAATGTAATTCAAAGGGTAAATTATTTATAGCCTTATTAACTAAACCTCGACCTTTCTTTTCACTTAGTGGAAGAAATTTAAATTTTTTAGTTTTACATGTTGGACAGTTACCAGTTAAAGCAGGCCGTCCGTTTTTTAGTATTACTTGTTTAATATTGTTTGTATCTGTTTTACGTTTACACTTTACACAGTATATATTATTAGTCATTTTTAATTTTTGAATTAGAATAAAATATTTTAATTTAAGTAAAAAAGAGAGATATAAAAATGAGTAGTTACAGTTATTCGCCAAGATTTAAGGAAGAAGTAGAGGGTGATTTTAGACATTATGAACAACTAGTAGAAACAACAACAAGTGAAGCTTTTAATTTGTTTGATGTAATAAATGAAGAAGAGGAAGAAAGGGTAGATATAGAAGAATTAATTATTAATTGTGAAAGTATATTAAGACATATGAAGGCATATAATGCACTTATAAAAACATTAACAAGTAGAGAATTTTATTCTTGTTATGCTCAAGACTGGGAAGATTTAAAATGTGAGATGGGGGACGCTTTAATGTGGCTCGATCATCTAATAAGTCAAAAGGAAGAAGAGGAAGATTAAGAAAAAATAAAATAATTTCTTAATTTAGTTTTTTATTTTCTAAATTAAGAAAGATTAATAAATTATGCAAGTTAAAAATTATAGTTGCAATTTAAACAAGGTAAAAAGAAACAATAACCCACTATTACCTCGAAGTATTAGGGGTTTAATTATTGGTCAATCTGGAAGCGGTAAAACTACAACAATGCTTAATTTAATACTAAGGCCTGGATGGCTTGATTGTGACCACCTTTTTATTTTTGGTAAATCAATGAAGCAACAGCCAGAATATCAACTTTTAAAAAAGGCAATGGATGAAGGATTAAAGAAAGAAACAATAAATAATATTTTTAATGAAATGTCAAACATTGAAAATATGGGGCTTACTTATGATGATGTAATAAATGACGCCAAATTACAAGAAAAGGAAAGCAAGAAAAAAGGCGGGGAGGTTATCGTTCCATGTTTTGATGAAGAAGAAGAGGAAGTAATAGATCCACGACAATTAAACACTGAAAATAAAAATTTAATGATATTTGACGATCTATTAAAAGAAAAACAAACAACACCAGAAAAATATTTTATAAGAGGAAGACATGGAAACTGTGACTGTTTTTATTTGTCTCAATCATTTTTTAGTTTGCCAAGACATACGATACGTGGAAATTGTAATTTTTTAATTTTGTTTGAATTACCAGAACGTGATATTAATAATATTCATAATGATTATGTTATTAAAGATATGAGTTTAAATGAATTTAAAAGTTTTTTATTTGATTGTTGGAGTATACCATATAATTTTGCAGTTATAGATAAAACAAGTCATAGAGACAATGGAAGGTATAGGTCGGGGTTTGATAAGTTCTATTTTCCCTATTATTAAAAAATATTATAAAATTTATATATTACAGTTGTATTTGTAATATATAAAAAATGGTAAATTACATATATAAAAATGGAAGATGTGATATATAATTTTTATTCAGTTGTCTCTTCTTCACTTTCATTTAGTAGTTCTATTGCATTTAATCTCAGTTGTTCTTGTCTTCTTTCTTCAAATTTAGCCAGTTCATCCTCTTCAGTTATAAAACTTTTAACCAAAACAGAAGAAACATTAATTTTTATACCGCATGCCTCGGTTCTGTATTCATCTCCACGCATTTTTTGACTTCTCCAACAACTGGTAAAAGTAAGATTAAAAACACCTTTTGTTATTTTATCAAAATAAAAATCGGGACCCGTTAAAGGTTCCGTTGTTGTTCTTCCTCTCTTTTGTATAAGTTGAGAAAAAAAGGAAGGCTTGACAAATTCACCAGGTATTGCTTCACATTTAACATAACCTCTATTTTTACATGTATTTATAAAATCTTCAAATTGATAATCTGCTTCTAAGCGTTGTTTATGTTCTGGATCGAAGTTATCATAGATGGAATGAAGAAAAGCTCGGAACATATCGTTATACTCAATAAGAATATAATTTTTATCATAAGATTTAATAACTGCGTGTTCATGTTTTGGTGTTTTACTCTTAATAGCAACCATTAAATTTCTGTGTCCATTTTGAATAAAATTAGAAAACATACGACGCTCTGTTCTTGAAGGCGCCGCGGTTACCCTTTCAGTTGAAAAACTAATTGGGGGGATCCTTTCATTTTGATTATTGTTTTGATTTTGGTTTGGCATTTTTAGTGCACTTAATTTATTTTAGATTTTTTTTACTTAAATCAAATTTTTTTTTAAAATTTAAAAATTGAATTTTTAGTTTAACTAATTTATTTTTACTAATAAATTAGTTTTAAAATGTTTAAAACCAGATTAAGAAATGGAGTATTAACAATATTAAGAGTTAAAGATTCATCTTTACCTCATGCAAATAATAATATTTGTTTACATGCAAAAATAAGTATTCAAGAATCAGCGCTTAATGGCTACTTCAAAAAAGTATTAATCGAAATAGCGGAGACGCAGAAAAGCGTAAGCCTTGAACAATACTTAAGCAAGTATAAATATTCTGTTTTATCATCACTAGAAAAAAACATTGGTTTTAAAGTAGTAATGAGTGCCTGCTGTAAAATGAGCAACGGCGACCAAACCAAAAAATATTATTTCAACTCAAAACCACACGTGATATATGAGTTTAATAATAAAAAAGAATTACTTAAGTTATTGATAAATGAGATATTGGATAGTTTCAATAATAAACATTATGAAGGGTCAGGTTGGAGTTTTTTAAACTTTGAAAATGTAGAATTAAACTATGGAAAGTTTAAGCAATTTAAAGGAGGATGTGGAGATAATAGACTCCCTGAATGGTTGAAGTTGAAAAAGGCGTTAATACATATAATAAGAGATGATAATAAATGTTTTTATAGTTGTATAATGCAACATTTCAACCCATCAGCAAAAGATAGAGGAAGAATAACAAAAGAATTAAAAAAGATTGAAAAAGAAGAACCGAACAAATACGCAAACTTTGATAATATAAATTATCCAGCAACAGCGGAAGATTTAGAAAAATTCCAAAAGCGAAACCCTCATATTCATTTAGTAGTTCATGGAGTGGCAGAACATGAAGAACGGACGCCTGTAATTTTTGATGGTTGCCCTAAACGTTACGAAGAAAAAAGAGAAAAAATACATCTATTATTACATGAAGAACATTATTATTTAATTAATAATTTATCGCGGTTGATATCATCACAAACCAACAATCACACACATAAAATACACTTTTGTTATAAATGCCAAAGAGGCTATAAAAACGAAGAGCTGCTTAATAAACATTTAAAAAAATGTAGTGATACAACACTTTTAAATCTACCAGAAGAAGGAAAAAATGATATTTTAAAATTCCAACCTAAAAATGTTAAAACTCCATGTGTTACGGTATATTTTGATTTTGAAAGTTTATTAATACCACTAGAAAATGAAGAAGACGATAAAAAAATTAATATTCATAAACCCTCAGCCTTTAGTATTGTTTTTATCTCGAGTGATGAAAGTATTTTTAAATCTGATAAAATCACCTATACAATGAAAGAAGAAAACGAAGACGTGGCGGAAGTGTTTATTAAAACATTAATTGATAAATTAACGGAAATTTTATTTTTGTTTAAAGAACATAAAAAAGACTCAGCATTTATTCCTGTGTTTGCTCATAATTTAAGCGGTTACGATTCACACCTGTGTATTTTACAACTAGCCAAAAAACGGGGAGACCTGCGAATTTTACCATCGAGTGAAGAAAAATATATAAGTTTTAGTAAACATATAATACTTAATAATAAAACTTGTGAGATTCGATTTTTAGATAGTTTCAAGTTTTTAAGTTCTTCTTTGGATCAATTAGTAAATAGCACCGAGAAAACAAAGGAGAATTTTAAATATACAACTGAAGCATTCCCTGATTTATCGCTTGATATGTTAACAAAAAAAGGAATCTATCCCTATGAATGGTGTAATAATTTTAATAAAATGAAAGCCTCACAATTACCAGATAAAAAATATTTTTATTCATCATTACAGAAAAAAGGAATAACAGACGAAGAATACAACCACGCAAAACAGGCATGGGTTACCTTTAAATGTTCAACCATGGATGATTACCAAAAAAATTATTGTTTATTAGATACTCTACTATTAGCTGATGTTATGGAAAACTTCCGAAAAATGAATAAAACAAACTTTAAAATTGATCCTTTCATTTATGGTTATACATTACCTGGTGCATCATGGCATAATATGTTAAAATATACAAAACAAGAAATAGGACTTATTACAGACCGTGAAACATACGAAGACTTCGAAAATGGAATACGTGGCGGTGTCGTTCTTACCGTTTCCCGTTATTGTAAAGCAAATAATAAATATTTAAGTGATTATGACCCAAACAAACCAAGCAATTTTATATTTTACATTGATAAAAACAACTTATACGGGGATGCCATGAGTCGAGACGTACCGCATAAAATAAAACGTAAAATGCTAGAAGGTGAATTTAAAAATTGGAGACACTTTAAATGTGCTTTAGTGTGTGATTTAGAAATTGTAAAAGAAAACAAAGAATACATGAAAGACTACCCACCATGTGCGGAACGTTTAGTAATAAATAATGTTGAAAAACTCACATTGAATTTAAAGGATAAAACGGAATATTTAATTTATTCAGATTTGTTAAAATTTTTTATAGATCATAATATGGTAAAAATAAAAAAGATTTATAGGGGCTATATTTTCGAATCCTCACAATGGTTAGAGCCATATATTACCTATAATACAAACGAAAGAGCAAAGACAAAAGAGACCGCCAAACAAAACTTTTTTAAACTTTGTAATAATGCTATATATGGTAAAACAATAGAAAACCCAAGGAAACGCTCCAATGTAGAACTAGTAAATAGTGAAGAACGCGCCGGTAAATTAATAGCTAGTCCAGAGTTTACAGGTTATAATATTTTATCTGAGGATCTGGTCGCTGTTTCAAGAAAGAAAACAATGGTACAAGCAAACAAACCAATTTTTATAGGTTTTTATGTTTTGGAAATATCAAAATTAATTATGTATCGGTTGCTCTATGATTACTTAAAACCAAAATTTGGTGATCGTTTAAAACTACTATATAGTGATACAGACAGTTTAATTTTAGATATTCAAAGTGAAGATATCTACGAAGAAATGAAGGAAGACGTTAAAACTTGTTTTGATACTTCCAACTATCCAGAAACTCACCCGCTACATTCTAAGGTAAATAAAAATAAACTAGGATTTTTTAAAGATGAAACAAAGGGAAAACCAATAAAGGACTACGTCTCAACATGCCCCAAGTCTTACGCGATAAGAACAGAAGATAAAACAGAATTAAAAGAAAGTTTGAAATTAAAAGGTGTTGTTAAAGCTTGTATTAATGCACGGGATGTATGTTTTGATGATTATATAAAGTGTATATTTGAAGATGAAATAAAAAGTGTAGAATATCAGGGATTCAAAAATGAAAAACACCAGGTATACACCGAACAATTAAGTAAAATAGCATTAAATCCGCTCCAAGATGTAAGGTTTGTTTTAGATGATAAAATACACACCGTGCCGATTGGCTATTTTTCAGAAGAGGAAGAAGCAAGAAGAAGGGGAGAATACGAAGAAAAAAGAAATGAATTAAAAAAGAAATTAAAAGAAATTGTAAATAATAATTAAATAATGTATATATATTTTTTTAATATATCTACATTTTACCATGTTTTAAATCAAAACTAGAGGTTCCCCGTTGAACATGTGGCGTGATCCAAAACATGCGATACTATGAATTAGACATGTATTAAATAATATTCTGACTTCTTCTTCTGTCATATTATAAATATTTTTTCTTTCCATATTTAACTGATACTTAGAACTTCCATTTTCTACTAGATCGAATATATCCTGTTTGAACATTTCGTAAACTTTCCTTTTTAAAACTTCGACTGCTTGATCTAATACTATTGATTGTATAATTCCTTCTTTTTGATCGAAGATTTCTTTTAAAAACTCATCACTTAATATTTCAACTTTTGACGTTTCGTTTTCACTAGTCATATTTTATTAATATAATTTTTTATTTAATTGTTATATATAGATTAAATTTTCCCCCCATATATTCAATCAGTCAGGGCCTACGATTTCATCGTGTCCCTGCAGAATTTTTATTAAAATCCCCCTTTAATATATATTATAAATTTTTTTTGTTTGTGTCACTGTATATTAATATATGTATATTATAAATTATATATTATTGTGTCATTCAGTCATTCAGTATATTATAAATTTTAGTTAATGTGTATTATATGTTATAAATTTTTTTTATTATAAATTTTTTTTGTTTGTCTCACTGTGTGGGGGTTGGGGTTGGAGACTGGAGACTGTGGGGCTGGGAGACTGTGGGGCTGGAGACTGGAAAGACTGGGAGAGACTGGGAGAGACTGGGAAGACTGGGAAAGACTGGGAAAGACTGGGAAGACTGGGAAGACTGGGAGCTTATGCGGAGGTTGGATTCTGGGGTTGTTGTGTGCTGTGTGCTGTGTGCTGGATTCTGGGGTTGGATTCTGGGGGTTGGATTCTGGAGCTTATGCGTAGCTTGTCGAAGACATGCGGAGCTTATGCGGGACTCAGTAGAAGCGGGGGCCGGGTTGGAGTAGGGGCCGGGTTGGAGTAGGGGCCGGGTTGGAGTAGGGGCTGGGTTGGAGTAGGGGCTCAGTATTTGGGACTGTCTCGTTTTGTATGTTGTCCTGTTTTGTATGTTGTCCTGTGTTGCTGTGTTGCTGTGTTGTAGGGGTTGGGACTGTCTCGTTTTGTTTTGTCTCGTTTTATGTTGCATAGTTACCGGTTTTTGATTTTGCGCTAGAACCGGCCCTTCCTACCTCTCTGTGGGTCTCAACTTTCACATGGGCTTTTACAGAGAAAACTTTTTAAGTCTTCATTTTGAAACCATTTTGCTCAGAATTGAAATGTTTAGTATTGATGGTTTATATTTATAAGCCAGTGGAGCGATACAGGGCCATCATGGCCCTCTTGTTTTAGATTAGAATTGCCACATTGAAATTATTGGAATGAATACCTTAACTCTTTACCACACGACAATATTTTAGCTTTGTCCAAATTGAAAGCATTTGCAGATGACAAATTATGTATGTATGTTGCTCAAATGATTGGATTTGTTTCTGAAAGGGTAGAAAACACTATAGGAATAGGAGAAAATGCTGATGACCAGCATTTTCTCCTTTTCCCACAATATTTTCAGTAGTCTAATTTCCAGGGCTCGTTAAAACTTCGGATTGTGTTGTATTTGGTCAATGGCTTTTACCACATAATCCTGCTTTTAACGACCCTGAGAAAGAAGCCTTTCAAAAAAATTGTGGGAAAAGGAGAAAATGCTGGTAACCAGCATTTTCATCCTTTTCCCACAATGTTTTCTACCCTTCCCAAAACAAATTTCAATTTTTCAGTCACACAGATTTTCTTGTCTGCAAAGGCTTTCGATTTGGACAAGTCTAAAATTTTGTTGTTTGGTAAAGTGTTAAGGAAGAGCTTTGACAATTTTGTTGATTTAGTTCCTTAGTACCCCAGCTTATCTGTCACTTTGGAGATGTAAAAATGCTTTACCTTACTATGAAAGTTTAGACTTGTCTATATTGAAAGCATTCATACACCACAAATTTAAAGTGACTCAAACTATGGTATTTTTCTTGGATGGGTTGAGCACATAGCAGGCAAGGAGAAAATGTTGGTTTCCCGTATTTTCCCTTTTTCCCCCACAGTGTTGTTAACTCCCACACAACAAAATTTTAGACTTTTCCAAATTCAAGCATTTGCAGATGACAATCAAAGGTGGCTCAAATGATGCAGCTTGCCTGTAATTGAGTAGAAAACAGTGTGTGTAAAGGAGAAAATGCTGGTTACTAGCATTTGCTCCTTTTTTCACAATGTTTTCAAAAGCTTTCTTCCTCAAGTTTGTTAACTCTTTACCACACAATCCCGACTTTGAATGACCCTGAGAAAAAAGCTTTTTGAAAACATTGTGGGAACAGGAGAAACATGCTGGTAACCACCATTTTCTCCTTTTCCCAAAATGTTTTCTGCCCTTCCAAAAACTAACTTCCATTTTTCGGTAACATTTATTTTGTAGTCTGCAAATGCTTTCAATTTGGACCAGCCTATAATTTTGTCGTTTGGTAAAGGGTTAAAACTCAAGAATGTGTAGTAAATGATTAAAAGCCCATTTCCTTCAAACACTTAAATTGTTTGTTAACCGTTGACCACACAATTCTGACTTTTCACGACCCTGAGGAGGAAGCCTTTTGAAAACATGGAGAGAAAAGGAGAAAATGCAGTTAACCTGCATATTCACCTTTTCCCACAATATTTTCTATACTGTCAAAGACCAATTCCATCACTTGACAAACATTTTAATTGTTGTTTGCAAATGCTTTCTTTTTTAATAAGTCTACATTTTTCCAGTGTGGTAAAAAGTTAAAGGGGTTAATTATGTAGCTTTGAATGAATTCAGTCAAGGGGACTTATAGGTAAAATGTGGATTTTTCCATATTTTACAGCTGTATGGGAAAAACAAGAAAAAAGGGATGGTGTTAACCATTCACCAAGCCTGTTTTTATCAACTTTGAGGTTGAAGGCTTTTGAACACATTGTCGGAAAAGGAGAAAATGCTGGTAACCAGCATTTTCTCCTTTTCCCACAATGTTTTTTCCTCTGTCACAGCAAAATCTCAAAATTCCAACTACATTTGAATTGTTGTCTTCAACTACTTTCAGTTTGGGCAACTCTAAATTTTCATCATTTGGTTAAGAGCTAAACTGTGTATATAATTTGTTTGTTTTTTAACTCTTTACCAAATAACAAAATTTTAGACTAGTCCAAATTGAAAGCAGTTACAGACGACAAAATAAATGTGACTGAAAAATTGAAATTCATTTTGGGAAGGGTAGAAGGCATTGTGGGATAAGAAGAAAATGCTGGTTACCAGCATTTTCTCCTTTTCCCACAATGTTTTCAAAATGCTTCTTTCTCAGGGTCGTTAAAAGTTGGGATTGTGTGGTAAAGGGTCAAAACTGTTTTGAACAGTATTTTATTCATGCCACTGTGGCCCAGTGTACATGTGTTCTTTTGTTACTTCATAACATTGCCACGTAATCCTGAGTTGTAATGACCCTGCGAAAAACTATGTTTTGAAACTTTGTAGAAAAAGACGAAGGTGCAGATAACCAGCATTATCTCCTACTCCTATTCCCAGTATGTGTTCCACCATTTCAAAGTCAGAAATAATCTTGTGAGCCATGCTGTGTTTGTTGTCTGAAAATGCTTTCGATTTGGTCAAGTCTAAAATGTTGGTAGAGTTAATTATAGTGTATATTCTTGATGATTCACTATTTGGCTGTGTTCACACAAACAAAGAATTTAGTCAGTGATCAATAGCAATTAACTCTTTACCAAACGACAAAAATTTTAGACTTCCCAAAAATGAAAGCATTTGCAGACGACAAATTAAAGGAGTACAAATGATTAAATTTGACATTGATAGGTTAGAAAACATTGTGGGAAAAGGAGAAAATGCTGGTTACCAGCATTTTCTCCTTTTCCCACAATGTTTTCAAAAGGCCTCTTTCTCAGGGTCATTAAAAGTCAGGATTGTGTGGTAAAGGGTCAATGAAAGAAAAGTATGTGTGCCTGAACAACTTTATCTCAAGTTCTTATACCGGCCGATATAGCTCAGTAGGTAGAGCGTAGGACTCGTGAACACAATGTCCTACAGATTGTGGGTTCGTATCCCCGGCTGGCCAACTCAAAAATTAATAATAGTCTTTCGGATGAGACATTAAACCGAGGTCCCGTGTGACGGTGCTATACGCCGAGCACGTTAAAGAACCAGGCGAAGCTCTCAGTAGTTTCGACCTGTATCCTTGCACTATCCCCCGTAACAACTAACCGTCTTCTGGGGGCGTCGCTCAGATGGGCAACCGGTAGCGACGATAAATAAACGGAAATAACCAACCAATCAAGTTCTTATCTGGTTATTATGTTTTCAAATATTTCTAGCTGGTAACCCTTAACCCTTTCCCAAACAAGCCCTGGTTTTCACGTGTCTGCAGTACAAGTCCTTTGAAAACACTGTGGGAAAAGGAGAAATTGCTCCTTTTCCCACAGTGTTTTCTACCCTTTTTGAGAACTTTCTGCCATTTTCATCAAATTTAAAACTGTCGTCTGCAAACTCTGAGAATTTGGACCAGTCCAAAATTTGTCTTTTGGGAAAGGGTTAACCAACCTATCCTGAGTTTTAACCATCTCAAGAAAGAAGCCAAATATTGTGGGAAAAGGAAAAAATGCATATGCATTTTCTCCTTTGCCCACTATGCTTTCTACCCCTTCTAAAACAAATCCCATTATTTATGCCACACTTAATTTGTCGTCTGCAAATGCTCTCAAATTGGAGGAGTCTAAGATTTTGTCGTCACGTAAAGAGTCAACTTTTTACCAAACAACAAAATTTGAGACTGATCCAAACGGAAAGCAACAGACAACAAAGGTGGCCAAAATGACGAAATTGTCAATATAGGATAGATGATATTGTGGGGAAAGGAGAAAATGCTAGTGACCAGCATTTTCTCCATTTTCAGCAATGTTTTCAAAAGACTTCTTCCTTGGGGTGGTAGAAAGTTTGGATTTTGTGGTAAAGGGTTAAATAAAAATTGTAAAGTTCTGTGAAAATGGGTTTATAATAAGTTTCTAATTGTGCGCTTAACTATTTACCAAATGACAAAATTTTAGACTGGTCCAAATTGAATGCATTTCCAGATGACATAATAAATGTGACTGAAAAATTGAAAAGTGTTTTGGGAAGGGTAGAAAACATTGTGGGAAAAGGAGAAAATGCTGGTTACCAGCATTTTCTCCTTTTCCCACAATGTTTTCAAAAGGCCTCTATTTCAGAGATGTTAAAAGTCGGGATTGTGTGGTAAAGGGTTAATCCTGTAAGAAACTCTTCTTCCTGATCCTGAGGTAGAAGTCGTTTGATAACTCTGTGAGAAAAGTAGAAAATGCTCATAACCAGCATTTTATTCTTTTCCCACAATGACTTCTTCTCTGTTAACCCTTTACCACATGACAGAAGTTTAGAATTCCCCAAATTGAAAGCATTTGTCGACAACAAATCAAATGTTACTCGAAACATGAAATTTGTCCTTTGAAGGTTATAAAGCATGGTTGGAAAAGGAGAAAATGCTGGTGACCTACATTTTCTCCTTTTCCAACCATGCTTTATAACCTTCAAATGTTTACAAAAGCTCTCTTTGTCAGGGTCATTAAAACTGCTAACGGTATGGTAAAGGGTGGAAGAGAAATTTATCATATGCACCTCGTTTGAGATTTCTTGGTTATCTAGTAAAGTATTGATGATGTAGGAAAGTCTGGAAATATTAGCGTTGCAGATGACCTTTTTGTCTAACATCAGACTTTCTTTGAAAACATTGTGACAGAAGAGACATTACTTGTAATACAGCATGGTCGTGTTCATGTATCAACCCTTTACCACACAATTTCGAGTTTTAACAACCCTTTTGAAAACATTGTTGGAAAAGAAAAAAAAATGCTGGTTACCAGCATTTCCTCCTTTTCTCACAATGTTTTCTACACTATGAAAGACAGGAATTATCAGTTAAGTTAATTTGGTTGAGTCCATAACGTTAGTTTGATAAAGGATTAACCGTTGGCTCAGGTTGATTGTCCATATTTTGCTAGAATTTTAACATGTTGTTTACCATAAAGTGCATCTCCGTGATATAATCCCAGCTTTTTACAACCCTTGGAAATTAGAATTTTGAAAACAATGAGGGAAGAGGAGAAAATGCTGGTAAGCAGCATTTTCTCCTTTCCCCACAATGTTTTTCTTAGCTTTCAGAAACAAATGCAATCATTTGAGCCACATGTAATTTGTCGTCTGCAAATCCTTTCAAGTTGGACCAGTCTAAAATTTTGTTGTGTGGTAAAGAGTTAATCAAGGTTTGTTTTGTGAGTCATTTTTCCTTCACTTCTTAACCCTGTACCAAACAATCTCAGCTTTTGACGACCCTGCAGAGGAAAGCTTTTGGCAAGATTGCGGGAACAGGAGATAATGCTGGTTTTTTGCATTTTTTCCTTTTCCAACAATGTTCTCTAACTTAGCAAAGACAAATTCTATCATTTGGGTAACATTAAATCTATTATATGCAAATGCTTCCTAAAACTAGGCCTAAAACTCTATCATTTGGTAAAGGCTTTAACCCTGTGCTAAACAATTCTTTGTTTAATTGGCCCCAAAGAGAACAGCTTTCAAAAACCTTTCAGATGATGGAGAAAATGTTTATAACCAATGTTTTTTCCTCTTTCCAAAATGCTTTCTAGCCCATCAAATGTAAATTCATTATATGAGACATGTTTCATTTATATTCAATCAAGACATGTCCAAAATTCTGACATTAGGTAAAGAGTTATGGGAAAAACCTTCCTGTTTCCTGATTCCAGATACTCAAAGTGGTAGAAACATTACCAGTAGACAAGAAAATATGTATCATCACAGACAATGAGATCAGAAAGAAAGAACTGCCTGAAAATGTCTTCCATTTTAAAGTAGACAGGTTGGTCTGTTCTATGTAACCCTTTACCAGACGACAAAATTTTAACCTTGTCCAAATTGAAAGCATTTGCAGACGACAAATTAAACTGTTACTTAAAACAGGAAATTTGACTTTGAAAGGGTAGAAAGCTTTACTACACAATCCGGACTTGACGACCCTCATAAAGAAGCCTTTTGAAAACATTGTGGGAAAAGGAGAAAATGCTGGTTACCAGCATTTTCTCCTTTTCCCACAATGTTTTCAAAAACCTCTTCCCTCAGGGTTGTTAAAAAGTTGGGATTGTATGGTAAAGGGTTTATCCCTGCTTACTTTTGATTCCTGCTTTTACTGTAAATTGTTAGCTCGGCTATTTTTGGAGAAAATGTTGTATTGCCAGGCTGACCTGGGTCAATACTTTTCGCAGATGCATTAGGCCACCTTTTCTCAGAGCATGGCTCATTTGCCTATTAACTCTAGCAGCGCCGTAGGCAAAAATGGGCTTTTGTGGATGGTATGGATCAAGATCAGACTGCACAGAAGATGCAATCTGATACTGGATCTGTACCGTCTGCATGTTGAAATAAGCCTCTACAATAAAATTCTTTCAATGCGTTGTATTTCCAGCTGTCAAAAGAGGACAAGTTTGTTATGTTTGGTACTAGCCTGGCTTCTAACCCCATCATTTTTTCTTTTTATATTATTTGGATTTTATTTTGTCAAAAAGAAAGCGATAAACAGTTTTGCCACAGATCTGTATGGACCATGAGAGGAGGCGGGGATATGGAGTGATTAAAAGATTATTACGACCTGGACCCAGCCTAGTTTGATGGTGAAATGGTTAACCCTTTACCACACAATCCCGAGTTTTAAGGACCCTTATATAGAAGGCTTTTGAAAACATAGTGGGAAAAGGAGAAAATGCTGGTAACCAGCATTTTCTCCTTTTCCCACTGTGTTTTCTACCACATCTAAAACAAATTCCATGGTTTGAGCCACATTGAAATTGTCGTCTGCAAATGCTTTCAATTTGGATCAGTCTAAAATTTTGTCGTTTGGTAAAAAGTTAGCTAAGTGCAAGTAGGATGATGATTTTGTATTTGTCTATGTTCTTTTTTCACTCACAGGTTTGTTTTCCGACCTCAAGATGACCTTTTGGTCTTAATGGGTATATTAGTGAATGGCCCAGATACAGTTTTGATATCAAATGACAGTTACCGAAATATTTTTGCCTTGCTGAGGGATGGCCCACGAGAGATAATGCAGAGATGGCAGAGAGTTAATCAACTACCTTTTTTCTGGGATGAACATGGCAACATTACATTAGTAAGAAATCCCTTAGATGGCGTGCAACACACGAAAAGCGGACATATGCGTGAAAGTGTGTCGAAGCAGATCAGCCTGTGCAGTCTGTGACTAATCAGAGA
This sequence comes from Tridacna gigas, assembly GCA_945859785.2. NCBI lineage: Eukaryota > Metazoa > Mollusca > Bivalvia > Cardiida > Cardiidae > Tridacna > Tridacna gigas. The sequence goes on along the minus strand of OX244031.2, from coordinate 12,090,492 downwards.
CAACACTTCCACGTTTTTTTGTGCGATTTTCTGTTTCACGAAAGTCTACTGTATGAAAAAATCGTGTGTAGTCATAAAGTACCGTCTCGGATTAGCCTGCGCGGACTGCGCAGGCTAATTCGGGACGGCATTTTACGCTAATGTCCGAAGGTCACATTTCGAATGTTGCGGGCCATATACATATATGAGCCATGCTCTCTGAAAGGGATTCAATTTATCTGCAAAATGTATTGGCCCATGGCAGCCTGCACAGGTTGTGCCGGCTGACATGGGACACAAGTTTGTGCTATTTGTAAATTTTGACATGTCCAAGCACCAGACTACCTCATTATCAGTCAGTTGTTAGACAAAATGGTTTCCATGGATCCATAATTATGTGACTTGCTTAACTCTTTCACTACTAATTACCTTTTGCGGAAAGCGTAGATCAAGATCAGACAGCACAGAATGTGCAGTCTGATCTTGATCTACACTGTCCGCCACTCTGTTCTTAAACTATGACGAAAGTCGTTTCCAATAGAAGTGGAAATCTATTTTTAGAGCTTGGAAAAAAAGTGGAATTTCCGGAGTTAGTAATGAAAGAATTAAAGTTTAATGTATCACCGTGATATATGAAGCCCCTTTTCCAAGAGCATGGCCCATTTTTGACCTTGTTTTGTCTCTGTTTATGTGGGAAAGCAGCCAGAAGCTTGTGAAGGGAGTTGTTTTTCTTTTTGGTTAAGAACAAACATGAATGTACAATGTTTAATGTAAACTTGATTTTTTACTCTGACTAAAATTATCTCCATTTGAAGATGATTTGCCAAGCTATTGAAAAATTGAAATTTTTGTTTCCTGTAACCGTTTACAGGATTAGAACTTTGGATTCATCCACTTTGAAATTATATGCTGACAATATATAATATCTAGCCCAAATGATAACATTTGTCTTTAAAAGAGTTAGAAACATTGTGGAAAGAGGAGAAAAACAAATCTTAGAAAGAGTTAGAAAAATTATTGAAAAAGGAGAAAAAAAAATATCTGAAAGAGTTAGAAACTTTGTGGAAAGAGGAGAAAATGCTGGTTACTACTAACATTTTCTCCTTTTCTGATGAAATTTTTTAAAAAAATCTTTTTCATGGTGGTGAAAACCAGGGATTGTTCTGTAAAGAGTTGAGTGCCTGTTCTTTGATCAATTTGTTATAGTTTGAGGTAGGTCTAAAAACATCCTGTATATGAACTCCATACTGCACTACAAAAATCAATAATTCACTAAATTAAAAGCATTTGCAGATGACATATTAACCCTTTACCAGACGACAAAATTTTAGCCTTGTCCAAATTGAAAGCACTTGCAGACGACAATTTCATTGTGGTTCAAATGGTGCAAATTTTCTTTGATAGAGTAGAAAACATTGTTGGAAAAGGAGAAAATGCTGGTTACCAGCATTTTCTCCTTTTCCCACAAAGTTTTCAAAAGGCTCCTTTCCCAGGGGCGTTAAAAGGCGGCATTGTGCGGTAAAGGGTTAAGTGTTGTTCAAATGGTGAAATTTGTCTTGGAAAGGGTAGGAGACATTGTTGGAAAAGGAGAAAATACTGGTTACCAGTATTTTCTCCTTTTCCCACAATATTTTCACTAGCCTTCTTCTTCTAGGTTATTTAAAACTCGGGATGGAGCGGTGAAGGGTAAATGTATGAACCTTTTTAACAAAATGGTCAGCGTTTTTAGGACACTGAGTAGGAACATCCTGAAAAACTTGGTTTGAAAAAAGGGGAAATGCTAGTTAACAGCATTTTCTCCTTTCCTTAGAATGTTTTAGGCTGGCTGCATGTCTGTTTGGTATGAGAGTAATATATTAACTCTTTACCAAACAACAAAATTTTAGACTAGTTGAAACTGAAAGCATTTGCAGACGACAAAATAAATGTTACTCAGAAAATGAAATTTGTTTTAAGAAGGCTAGAAAACATTGTGGGAAAAGGAGAAAATGCTGGTTACCAGCATTTTCTCCTTTTCCCGCAATGTTTTCAAAAGCTTTCTTTCTCGGGGTTGTTAAAAGTCGGGATTATGTGGTAAAGAGTTAACCCTTTACCACACAATCCTGAACTTTATCAATCCTGATAAAGATTTTGAAAACATTGTGGCAAAAGGAGAAAATGCTGATAACCAGCATTTTCTCCTTTTCCCACAATGTTTTCTTCCCTTCCATAGACAAATTTCAGTTTTGATTCATGTTTTCATTGTTGTCTGCAAATGCTTTCAGTTTGGACAAGTCTTAATATTTGGTAAAGTGTTAAAGCATTGATGGGCAGTTCGGCATGTTCTCTCGTTTCAGTTTCCCAAGTTATTCAGTAGAACAACTCAGAGAAGTTCTTGGGGCTGGCATGTACCATTCCATTCTGACAACATTCCAGAACTGGATGTTTCTTTTTTATGTATACAGAAAAAATAAAGACTACACTTTTATAACACTTTCCTTCATTAGTTGTATTTTGACCTTTTTTAGCAGAAAGCCAGTTAGGTTATGTCTCAACACTGTGTCTGTAGTGCTTCCTTGCCTGACGTTGTGAACTTTCATTTAGTCATCTTGTTCTCTGAAATTACCCATCCAGTTTTGACCAAACATCATAAAAATGATTATACCATAGTCTTTTGAAGCAATAGATTAACCCTTTTCCACAGGATCCCAAGTTTTATCAACCCTGAGGAAGAGGCCCTTTGAAAACATTGTGGGAAAAGGAGAATAACCAGCATTTTCTCCTTTTCCCTCATTGTTTTTTACTTTATCAAAGAGAAATTCCATCATTATACCCCCACCTACAAAGTAGAGGGGGGTACACTGGTTTCACCATGTCTGTCTGTCCATCTGTCTCTCCATCCATCTATCCGTCTATCAGTCAGTCCGTCCATGTTTTCATTTCTGTGCTCTTACTCAAAAGCCGTTTTACTTAGGACGCTGAAACTTTATACAAGTTTTGCTCATGACCCAAGGAGGTGCCCTATTTTTGGGGGGTCATATGGGTCAAAGGTCAAGGTCACAGGTGAACTTTGTTTGAAAATCGTTTCGTTCTCTAACTCAAAATATGTTTGACCTAGGACCATCATACAAGTGTTGCTCATGACCCAAGGAGGTGCCCTGTTGTTTCTGCATCACATTTGTCAAAGGTTAAGGTCACAGGTGAACTTTGAAAATCATTTCTGTGCTCTAACTCAATACCTGTTTGACTTAGGACCCTGAAACTTCATACAAGTGTTGCTCATAACCCAAGGAGGTGCCCTTTTGTTTTTGTGTCACATGGGTTTAAGGTCAAGGTCACAGGTGAACTTTGTTTTGAAAATCATTTCTATTCTCTGTGCAGCTTCAGTGACAAGGTACTGGTGGGGGTGTATTTGTCTGCTTTGTCACAGTCCTGATTTGAACTTTATTTCAGTTGTTGTCTGCAAATGCTTTCAGTTGGGACAAGTCTAAAATTTTGCCGTTTGGTAACAAGTTACCTCTTTGCCAGATAAAAAAACTTTTAGACTTGTCCAAATTGTAATCGTTTACAGGCAACAAATTCAACCTGGCTATTATAATGGAAATTTTGCTTTAAAAAACTTAAAAAACCATGTGGGAAAACAGGAGAAAATGCTTGTAACCAGAATTTTCTCCTTTTCCCACCTTGTTTTTGAAAGCTTTCCTCTTTAAGGTCATTAAAACTGGAATTGTGTGATGGAGTGTTAATGAGCAATTGCATGACAAGCTTTTGGTTTTCTCTCTCACAATATTTTCCAAATCCTGAAGGAACGATAGTTTGCTTTCTGTCATATGCTTTTGCTAAGCGAGATTTGTAACAGTGTATGATAGGTCTTGAGTGAAGACCTCTATTCAGTTATTTCCCTTGAGACATTTAGCCCCTTTTTACCAGAGCATGGCTAATTTATTCAGCCTATTAAGCGCTCTTATGGCTAGATACCTCCTGCAGATGACACTAGTCTTCGTCTGGTAGTGACTCCATTTGAAAGCCTTGTGGCAATGGATACATGCCCATTGCGATCAGATTTCCCTTCTGTAAAAACATATTTACATACATTCATTTTGTAAATCATATGAATGCTGGGCACAGGCCTAGCTATTTTACAAGGATGGTTTGAAAGTTTTCAGCGTCAACGTTATCTCAGGAGGCAATCAGATGGTGATTGTAAATTGTGGTGGTGAAAGGAGAAATCGATCATTTGGAGCAGTGTTCCTTTTGTTCCACTATTTTCAAAGGTGGTGTGCTACAAGGCAAAGAATCTTGGATCTGGTGATATGTTAACCCTTTACCAAACAGTCCCAGGTTTTAACAACTCTGGGAGAGAAACCTTTTGAAAACATTGTGGGAAAAGGAGAAAATGCTGGTAACTAGCATTTTCTCCTTTTCCCACAATGTTTTCTACCCTTCCCAAAATCATTTTTAATTATTGAGTCATGTTTATTTTGTCATCTGCAAATGCTTTGAGTTTGGATTAGTCTAAAGTTTTGTCATTTGGTAAAGGGTTAATAATTAATTCTATACTTGTAAAAAGTGTTATGCTCAGAGTATTTTTTCTTCGCCTGGGTACATTTTGAAAACAGCCATGCATCTTGCATTACTATTTGCACACTTTTAATTAGAACTTTCTTTTTCTTATTTCTAAAATATGATTGAAGAATAGATTGAATGATTTTACTTTCAGCATTATTTGAGTTATGTCCAAGCGACAGCTCACCTATTTATGTTTATTAAGTGCTAGGCTATGGCTCTTAAAGTGTCTATCCCAAGGACTCTGATAAAAAGTAGGGGATCTAGCGCTTTGAGAGAGTTTTGAACCTGGGGCCTCCTGGTTCCGAATCGAACACTGTCACTGCTGATCAATGTGCACACCCATGGTTTACACTTGACTAACAGTTCTGAATCTTTTCCTGGTTCTAGATTACAAAACAGCCATTTGGTTTGCCGAGTTGGTCAGATGGGGTGTCTAGTTTTGGAATTTTTAAGAGATCTATTTTTTTTTACGACCCGCACAGAATTTTCGGCAAACTGGATATTCCAACTTGCAAATTCTGTGACTCAAACTGTTGCATTTGTCTGCATGAAAGGGTAAAAAAAAAATGACATTGTGGGAAAAGGAGAAAATATTGGTAACAAGTACTTTTTTTTGCAAAGATTCATACTGTTAGTAAAGGGTTTAACTCTTTACTAAACAATCCCGACTTAACGACCCTCATAAAGAAGCCTTTTGAAAACATTGTGGGAAAAGGAGAAAATGCTGGTAACCAGCATTTTCTCCTTTTCCCACAATGTTTTCTACCCTTTCCAAAACAAATTTCAATTTTTCAGTCACATTTGTTTTGTCATCTGCAAATGTTTTCAATTTGGACCAGTCTAAAATTTTGTCGTTTGGTAAAGGGTTTAACTCTTTACCAAACGACAAGATTTTAGACTGGTCCAAATTGAAACTGTTTGCAGATGACAAATGTGGTTCAAGTGGGGAAAATTGTATCTGAAAGGTCAGAAAACATCGTGGGAAATGGAGAAAATGCTGGTTACCACCATTTTCTCCTTTTTCCACAATGTTTTCAAAAGCCTTCTATATCAGGGTCATTAAAACTCGAGATTGTGTGGTAAAGGGTGTAACCCTTAATCACATATTTCCAATATTTTACAATTCTGAGCTTTAAGGCTCTAGAAAGCCACATGGGACTTTGGGAAGTGGGAAAATGCTGGAAACCAGTGTTTTTCTCCTTTTCTCACAATGTCTTGTAGCCTTTCAAAAACAAATCCTATCATTTGAACCTCTGTACCACACGATCCTAAATGTTAATGACCCTGATGGAAAAAAAAAGAACATTTGGAAACATCGTTGAGAAAGAAGAAATTGCTGGTAACCAGCATTTTCTACTTTCCCCACAATGTTTTCTCCTCTTAACCCATTACCACACAATCCCGACTTTTAACGACCCTGAGAAAGAAGCCTTTTGAAAACATTGTGGGAAAAAGAGAAAATGCTGGTAACCAGCATTTTCTCCTTTTCCCACAATGTTTTCTAGCCTATCAATGACAAATTTCATCATTTGGGCCACCTTTAATTTGTTGTCTGCAAAAGCTTTCAATTTGGACTAGTCTAAAATTTTGTCGTTTGGTAAAGAGTTAAGGCACATATACCATCATTCGAGCCACATTTAACCCTTTCCCAAACGACAAATTTTGGACTGGTCCAAATTGAAAGAGTTTGCAGACGACAATTTTAAATTTGATGAAAATGGCAGAAAGGTCTCAAAAAAGGGTAGAAAACACTGGGAAAAAGGAGAAATTGCTCGTTACAAGCAATTTCTCCTTTTCCCACAGTGTTTTCAAAAGACTTGTACTGCAGACACGTGAAAACCAGGGCTTGTTTGGGAAAGGGTTAAAGGCCTAGTAGTGGCTAGAGGTATACAATATGGATGTTAAAATGCATTTGAATTTTAAATAGTACCTTCTAAAAGAGTAGACAGTATTGTAAAGATAATCTGATACTGTACGTCCAAGTGTTAGTCGCTGGTAGAAAAATGAAATTTCAACCCAGGTAAAAAAATAACAATTTGTCGTCTGCAAATGCTTTGAATTTGGACCAGTCTGAAATTCTGTCATTTGGTAAAGTGTCGTCTGCAAATGCTTCCAATTTGGACCAGTCTGAAATTTTATTGTTTGGTAAAGTGTCGTCTGCCAATTGATGCTTCCACTTTGGACTAGTCTGAAATTTATCGACTGGGAAAGGGTCTGATATGCCGAGTTCTCAGCTTATTTCTCCGACTCCTTTATGATAGTCCTTGGCCCGTATTTACTTACCACTCTTGAGATTATTGTATTAAATTTGAAAGTAACACAACTTCTGATTGGCTAAAGCATTTGGGTTAGCCAATCAGAAATTGTGTTACTATCAAATGTCGAAAATCTTGGATGAATAAGACTAAGAATGGTTGGTGAATATGGGCCCTGGTCAAGCAGGAACTCATTATCGACTGATTTGTAAGTAAATACAATATTATATATATTTGAGGGAAAAAACGTGACGTCGTTAATTAATTGCTTATTTGATCTGTGGAACAAGAAAAAGAAAAATGTTTACTTTGGAAGTTTCGAAGGTAAATATCGATCAGAACTTAAGAATTTCAGAACCCTTTGGATCATGTAGACAACTTCACACGCTACTGCTGAAAGTGTAGAGGAAGATCAGACCACTGAGAAGCTGTAAACTGATCTTGGTTATGCACTGTTCGTTATTTTATAAGTCATTGTTGCAATAATTTTTAGCCTCGAAATAATTATACCGGTGCCATTGCTTATTGACTGGAAATGTTTGTTGTGTTTAACCCTTTACCACACAATCCCGTTTTCAACCTTTTACCACGCAATCCCGACTTTTAACAACCCTGAAGAAAAGGCCTTTTGAAAACATTGTTGGAAAAGGAGAAAATACTGGTAGCCAGCATTTTCTCGTTTTCCCAAAATGTTTGCTACCCTTTCCAAATCAAAATTCAATTTCTGAGCCACAGTTGATTTATCGTCTGCAAATGCTTTCAATTTGGACAAGTCTAAAATTTTGTCGTTTGGTAAAGAGTCAAACGACGCTGAAGAAGTCTGGGCTTTCGAAAACATTGTCGGAGGAAAGGAGAAAACGCCAGTAACAAGTATTTCCTCTTCTTTCCACAATATTTGCTTCCATTTCAGAGCCAGATCTCATCATTTGAGCCCCATTATTTCGTCGTCTGCAAATGCTTTCAATTTTGCAAGTGAGGAATTTTATCGTTTGGTAAGGGGTTAATTAGCAGTCTAGGGGTTAAATATACACGTTTCAAATAGAGTTTATAGAACTGGATATTGAGCAGTTGAATTTATAGGCGACCCATTACAATACTTGCTAACTTTGTAACCGCCACTAAACTGTCCATATGCCAAAGAGGAGAAACAATTGAGGGATCGTACATACACTGTAAACATACGAACCCATCTTTTAAAGACACATCCATACAGCCAGAGAGAAAAAAGCTGTCAAAACTTGAAAGTGTTTAGAATGGTTCAGAATTTGATCAGGTGTGTAAACGTGGATAAATTGCCAATACATATGGTGTAGGCCTAAGGGTTTCAGAAACTCAAAGAATTTGTCCTCATTTAAAACCGGAGACGACAACGCTGGTTTCTTTGAGGGCTGCCAAAATGAAAAGTATTTTTCATCCGTCGTAATCTGTGCAAACTTGCAGCCGTCAGAGCAAAATGTGGCATAAAGATACAAAAATATCTTATTCTCGGACAGAGTAGATCCAAGATCAGACGGCAAGTTCTGTGCAGGCTGATCTTGATCTACACTGTCCGCAAATGGTCATCGAGTCGCGCCTAGTAGCCCAAGTGTTAAATGATTTGTTTGAAAAAATGGACGCTTGCTTATGATAGGTAATGGCTCCTTTGTATAGAAGAATTGCTTCTTTGTCCACAATGTATTCAGGCGGTCGACTACAGGGACATCAAAAGTGGTATTTATTGGTGATCATTCTAGAAATGTTCGTCAAAGTTTGTGCACTGTGCAAAGCCCTGTTTTCAATGAATTTTGGCTTAACTTTAACTTTTCATCAGACGACAAAATTTTTGACACGTCCATACTGAAAGCATTTGCAGACGACAATGTAAATATGGCTCAAATGATGGAATTTGTCTTTGAGAGGTAGAAGACACTGTGGGAAAAGGAGAAAATGCTGGTTACCAGCATTTTCTCCTTTTTCTCACATATTTTCAAGCCCTCTTCCTCAGGGTCATTAAAACTCGGGATTGTTTGGTAAAGAGTTAAATAAGAGTTAGCAGTCCTTCAAAATTCCAACATTTTGCGTGCAGTGTGCCAAAACAAAAACCCCTTGATTTCTCACCATGATATCATTTTCTCCTAATACTTCTTCAAATCTTTTCCGAAATAACTAAATCTAATATATTTAAATGCTTCTACAGCCTTCCCTGTCCAGCTTATTGTGCCAACTGACATAAAATGGAGTAACATTACTATAAATGTATATCATTTGCTTTAAATTTCCGTCTACTATATTTGAGTCCAATAATAAGCAATTTCTCTATTTGCACCGGCTTTCTGGTTGTGAATATTGGTTGTGAATATTTTATCTTCCGTTGCTCTTTTAAAGGTATACATCTCTAAAAAAAAAATCGGAGAGAGAAATAGATAAAAAGGCTTAACTCTTTACCAAACGACAAATTGTAGACTGGTTCAAATTCAAACCATTTGCAGACGACAAAATAAACGTGACTGAAAAATGGAAAGTTGTTTTAGGAAAAGGTAGAAAACATTGTGGGAAAAGGAGAAAATGCTGGTTACCAGCATTTTCTCCCTTTCCCACAATGTTTTCAAAAGGCTTCTTTCACAGGGTCGTAAAAAGTCGAGATTGTGTGGTAAAGGGTTAAGGGCAAATAGACTCATTATGAATATTTAATCAAGAGTTACTTGGCCGGAATACGAGAACCCAATGCGTCGCTCGGCAAGCCACTACAATACTAGTCGTAGGCTGGATCGTTAGTATTTACGCTTTGCTCTTGAATCTATGCTGTGGAATGAAGAAACAAATGTGAGTGGCGCCTTGGCAAAAGGGTTTTTCATGCATCTCCGCGATCCATTATACCAAGCGAGTCATCACACAATCCTTGATCAATGAACCGACAACCGACTGAATCATAACGTAGGCTGGTCCTTTGACTTGCAGAACATTTACCAAAAGCAAAAAGTTTCGACCCATGTCATCCAGTGCGGACTGCGTAGGCTGACTTGAATCGATATACTTTGCAGATACATTAAATCCTCTTTTCACAGAGCATGGTTCGTATATAAACTTAATCATACTCATACCATTTGAGCCAAATTAGATATGGCTCAAATGATGGGATTTGGATAAAAATAAACTGGGAAAAGATTAAAATGTTGGACACCAGCATATTCTCCTCTACCGGCAGTGCTTTCAAAAGCTTTCTTTCCCAGTCTCTTTAAATCAAGAGATTGTTTGGTAGAGTTAAACCCATTTGGTCGCCATATGGCCTAAGTTTTTTCGAAAGACATAACAGTTATTAATCAGATTGAACTGCAAAGAAAGTGCACAATCCCACATTCTGCTAGTAGTATATGTTTGTCTAGATCTAAGAGTCTCTTTATTTGAATAACTTTTAAAACAATATGTTTGACAAACTCATGAATTTATCGATATCAGCTTTTAAACTTGCAATTCGGTCTTAAAAAAAGAACCGAGTGAAAATATTGGGTGAAATGGTCAGATATGCTTCTTTTCTGTAGTAAAGAGTACCTACATGATCACGTGACCCTCAAACAATCCATAACCTATGTTTATATATATCCAAGACGCAGTTATCCAATGAAAAAAAAAAAAACGCTTCACATTTACGCACTGGTAGGAACTGAACTTTAACAAGAAACTGGAACGTGCCTAATAATTATGACCGTGAAGATTTCATTTCACGCTGCAGTAATGTTTGTGGACTTCAAAATAAATATTGACTGTATTTAGAACCTTGGTAGACTTGTGAAACTAAAAGCAAATAAATAACAATGGAGTCTTAATAAGACTTAGAACCTCAAAGAACATAGCAACATTTTTTTGTCGGCACCTTTGGGACTACGTTGCGTTTTGTGTCAACTTTGACTTTACGTCTGTGCGACATAGAGAGAATCACGCCTTCTAAGTTTTACTCGGAATCTACTTACTCTGGTCGCTAAATGTTCAGTTTCCAAGGGAGTAATGCAACCGGTTGGCGACAATGTGTGTGTTACGTGACATTATTGCAGCTGTTTATTTGACGGTGATCTTTTCTCTGGTATCCCCACATTACTCAATAAGAAAGAAAAACTTTTCAATTACCAAAAATATTTGTGATGTCACTCACGATATTTTCACGAATACATCATATGATGCACCATCTACCATCTTATGTGGCGTTTATTGCACAACCGTTGGTAACAGTTGTATTTCCTTCGTCTTCGATGAACTGACGGAAAACTGTAATCTACATCAAACTGCAGCTACTAGGATAACTTCTGGATGTGCAAGTCGACTATTTTATGGCGAAAAGAAGGTAAGTGAAAGGACAAGGAATTAGGCCTAAATCTTTCAGCGACAAATATACGAGTCATGCTCTGGAAAAAGGGGCTAAATCCATTTCCGTAATGTATTATACCAAGCAAGTCATCACATAACTGTCGATCCATAAACGCCACCTTTTTTCAGTGACCGACTTAATCATGAGGTAATCTGGTCCTTTGACAACCAGAAAATTGACCAATAGCGAAAAGTATCGATCCAGGCCGGCCTGCGCAGTCAGCGCAGGCTGACCTGGGTCGATACTTTTCGCAGGCGCATTAAGCCTCCCTTTCACATCGCATGGCTCAATCATAACTTATTCTCTTTCGGAAACACAAACCCACTGAGATTCGAAAACATTTTTTTTTTCTCTAAGGCTTGACTATGCAAACAGTAGGTATGGATTCAAGATCAGACTGCACGTTCTGTGCAGCCTGATCTTGATCTATGCCGTCCGCAAAAGCCCATTTTCGCCCTTGACGTTGAAAGAGTTAAGCGAACATTCCATCTAAGAACCCAATTATTGCAATTTAAAAGCTGTGTTAGCCGGAAAAAGATCTCACTATAACAGACAGTGTGGATTCATGATCCAAGACCAGACTGCGCATTCTGTGCCTTTTGGTCATGATCTACATCATCCGAAAATACTCATTGTGTCATGCTGAGCAGCAGGCAAAATCGTTTGTTTAAAAAAAAAAAAAAAATGAAAAACTCGTAAATCTACATGGATCATTGTTATAACTTATTACTTAATGCAGACAACTTTTTTGATCTTACAATAGAACACTTTTAATCTCTTGTAATAGATAGAAATGACTGCTCGCGCGAACAAATTTCCTGTAGCCCCTAACCAGCATAGGGTTTTGTACAATCGTCTGATGTTAATTTTCTGAAAGAGAAGAATTTTGCAGCACAGAATGTATCAACTTCGATTTCCATCATTTCACAACTAAGTGTTACTCTTTTTTGTTTTTGCAGGTTTTAGTTTCAACAACAGAAACACCATCAACTACTGTTACATATACATCGTCTACCAATGATCTAACATCTTTTCCTTTTGTATCAACGACGTCTGCTGCTTCTTCTGATATACTAACTGCTACAACATCAACAGGTGCAGACAGTCTAACTAGAGAACTGACTACTTCCTCAAGCACAATGACAACAGGTTTCCATACAGATCCAGAAACAAGTCTTGCTTTCCTTTCGACGTCCTCAACAATGGAGACGACTAGATCAACAACATCAGCTGAATCGCAACTCTCAACTGTTACTGAAATGTCTACAGATTCGTTTACAAGTACCGATATATCTACATCTAAGTTAACCACAGCTGAACTGTTCACGCCTAAATCATCTGGCACTGAAATGTCTACAGATTCGTCATCCAGTACTGGTATATCTACATATTCCGATATGTTTAGGCCTGAGTCAACTACAACCGAAATGTCTACACCTATATCATCTGACACTAAAACATTGTCAGATTTTTCAACAACTTTTGCTTTATCGTCAAGTGAGTCAGCTACCGCCGAAATATCTACACCTACATCTTTTGATACTGAAATGCTTACTAATTCAACAACTTCTGCTTTTTCTTCGACTATGCCAACTACTGCCGAAATATATACGCCAACATCATCTGGCACTGAATTGTCTACGGATTCGTCAACTACTTCTGCTTTATCTTTAACTAAATCAACAACCGCCGCAATGTCTAAAGCTACATCATCTGGAAGTGAAATGTTTTCAGGATCGTCAATAACTTCTAGTGTATACTCAACTAAGTCAACTACCGCCGAAATGTCTACACCTACATCATCTGGAACCGAAATGTCTAAAGATTCGTCAACTACTTCTGCCGTATCTTTAGCTAAGTCAACAAACGCCGATATGTCTACGTCTACATCAGCTGAAAGTGAAATGTTTTCAGATTCGTCAATATCTTCTAGTGTATCTTCAACTAAGTCAGCTACCGCTGCAATGTCTTCATCTACATCATTTGGAACTGAATTGTCTACGGATTCGTCAACAACTTCTGCTGTATTTTCAGCTAAGTCAACAACCGCCGCAATGTCTACACCTACATCATCTGGCAAAGAAATGTTTTCAGATTCGTCAATTACATCTAGTATATACTCAACTAAGTCAACTACTAGCGCAATATCTACACCTACATCCTCTGGAACTGAAATGTCTACAGATTCGTCAACTACTTCTGCAATATCTTCAATACAGTCAACTACCGGCGAAATGTCTACACCTACATCATCTGGAACTAAAATGTCTACAGGTTCGTCAGCTACTTCTACTATATCTTCCACTAACTTAAATTCCGCAGAAATGTTTACACCTACATCATCTGGAACCGAAAAATCTACAGATTCGTCAACTACTTCTGCTATATCTTCAACTAAGTCAACTACCGCCGCAATGTCCACACCTGCATCATCTGGAACTAAAATGTCTACAGATTCATCAATAACCACTGCTATATCTTCAACTAAGTCAACTACCGCCGCAATTTCCACACCTACATCATCTGGAACTGAAATGTTTTCAGATTCGTCAATAATTTCAAGTGTATCTTCAACTGAGTCAACTAACGCTGCAATGTCTATACCTACAGCATCTGGCAGTGAAACGTTTTCAGATTCGTCAATAACTTCCAGGATATCTTCAACTGCGTCAACTAACGCCGCAACGTCTACACCTACATCACCTGGCAGTGGAATGCTTTCAGATTCGTCAGTAACTTCTAGTGTATCTTCAACTGAGTCAACTTCCGCTGCAACGTCTGCACCTACATCACCTGGCAGTGAAACGTTTTCAGATTCGTCAATAACTTCTAGGGTATCTTCAACTGAGTCAACTTCTGCTGCAACGTCTGCACCTACATCACCTGGCAGTGAAAAGTTTTCAGATTCGTCAATAACTTCTAGGGTATCTTCAACTGAGTCAACTTCTGCTGCAACGTCTGCACCTACATCATCTGGCAGTGAAAAGTTTTCAGATTCGTCAATGACTACTGCTATATCTTCAATACAGTCAACAACCGCCGTAATGTCTACACATACATTATCTGGTACTGAAATATCCACAGATTCGTCAACTACTTCTGCTGTATCTTCAAGTAAGTCACCAACCGCCGAAATGTCCACACCTACATCACCTGCGACTGAAATGTTCTCAGATTCCACAATAACTTCGAGTGTATCCTCAAATGAGTTAACTACCGTCGAAATGTCTACTTCTACATAATCTAGTCCTGAAAACTCATACAGATTTGTCGAAACGTTCTGAGATTTCTTCATCCGAGTCAGACCCTGTCGAAACAGTTACACCTATGTCTAAAACTTCCAATGAAATTTCATTTTGAATAGAAATACATTTGTGAATTTGTTCTAAAGGTGTCTACACCTAAATTAACTGACCCTGAAACTCCTTTGCCTCGTGACCTAGTTCCATAATATAATCTAAAAACAAAATCTAGGAAATCTTTTACATGTCTTTTATTCTTACCTGTAAAAACTAAAATATGTGAACTGTAGAATACATTCAAACGAACGGATCGAAAAAAACTTTTTTTTGAAATGTACACGTTTATAGCAAATTCGGCTTGAAGCTAAAACGAGTGTGCATTTTGATCCAAAGTACCGGCTGAAAGGTCATGTATTTGAGAATAGTGTAGTCGAAGCTCTGCTACTGCGCTATTGTCCCAAAAACGTGCATATATGTATGAAAGTGAAGGACAATTTAAACGTATAAAAACATAATCTGAGTCATGCTCTGTGAAAAGGGGGCTTAATGCATCTGCCAACAGTATCGACACAGTTCAGCCTGCACAGTCCGCACAGGCTGACCTGGGCGAAAACTTTTCGCTATTAGTCAATTTTCTGGATGACCAAGGACCATACTGCTTGTTGTCTAAGTCGGTCGATAAAAAAGTGGCTTTTATGGATCCATAATTATGTGCTGGCTTGATAAGTATCATGCATCACGGAGATTCTTTTACCCCCCTTTTGCCAGAGCATGGTTCATATAAAAAATTGGATCGTCCATATTCGATATATATATATATATATATACAGGGGACAAGTCAACGTTTCGACAGTGCTTAAGAATAGATTAATAAACTGAACTTCTTGATCACTCAGTATCGAGGTCTTATTATTTGCTGGAAAGTCTACATCAGTTCCAGGTAATCATGGCGAACATCGTCTGACTGGAATACGGACTTTTCATTTGTCTCTGAAGTAGCACGTGCTAACAGTTCCGGGGATATAACTGTCGGCGAGAGCGGAGGTAAACTTGGAGATCTCGGGGGTACTTCCGGTCTATCAGCTTGCGCATACACAGGTTCATCCATATCGAACGCATTATTCTGTAGTTGAGCCTTCGAATCCTGGCGGTATGCCTTGTGAATGAAATAAAGTTCATTTTTATTTCTCTTAAGTTCCCTTGATGATCGTCGCCAAACAATGAGCAAAATCACTAGCAATGTCACTGATATCACGAAGAACGTCGACAATAGAAATACAAGCACAATAACAACTGTTCTGCCGTCATTTGTGTCGGCTTTCGAATTAATTGATGCATCTTTGCCGCGATACTCTAGATTTGCGTCAGAGAGTGCTGCGGTTCTTGTCGTGCTATATTTTGTTAAATGGATATCTGTCGTTGATGGAAACTTTACAATAGGACTTGTTCTGTTACCATTTGGTTGTGTTGTCAATGATAGAATTTGCTGTATTTCTTGCTGCGTGTAGTTTGTGTCTGGCATTCTGGACGCTAAAGATGCAAGCATAGTTGATGATATCGCTGATGTAGTTCCTCTTACTGTTCCTCTCGAAAGCTCATTAGTAAATTGTGACGGCAGTAAACTAGGCTTTGTGTCAGTTTTTGATTGTGGTGTTGGAAGCGGTACGCTTGCGGCTGGAATCTTCTCTACAATATACGAAATATGAATGTTAAGACCTCCAAGATGCCAAATGAATGACTGTTTTACACTTGTAGTTACTTGTGGAGACACTGTCAATCAAAGTATGACATAACTACAGTTGTCATCCAGCATTATGAGAATTGATCCATGGTCAAGAAAAAAATGGACTTTTTCATTGTGGAAAAAATGTCAAAGTATTGCAAGATATGATTCTGTTTTTAGATAGAAAATTTCAACACAACATACAGTGTAAACAAATATAAGTCGGCATCTTTTGTATAAAGCCACGGATAAATTTGCCATCCACCTGGTCAATCGAACTTGAATCGCTTTATCGACAGTCCTACGACCTGGCCACCGTTGTCAGCGCATGTCATTTTCTTCGAAGATTAACCTGTCTGCTATAACGCATCACTATCCTGTGCAGGATTAATATCGAATGAAGAAAATGGCAATAAACAATACTTCTCTTAAAAATCTAGCTTGTTTTTCGCTTCATATTTCTTAAAGATTTAATCATTTCAAACGGGAAAAATATATCATTGTTTACTGCAAATCTTTGTAGAGAGTTACTAAATATAGATTTCAGGAAACCCAGAATTTGTGCATCTGGGTTTTTCCAGACTTATCCACAAAAAATCTACCGGGGTTATTTCCTGAGCCTATCGACCCGTGTTTGTAAATGCATAGATTATATGCTAGCTAACCATGGCTAGGTGAATCATACGAGGTAGCATTTTATTCAGTAAACGTTTATCTTGAAATTTGCTGCACTGATTGCCGCCCTGAAAAGTAGCCCAGTTCTGCACCCAGAACGCCCACATCAGATAGGTCTGTATTTGAGAAATGCCACCTAGCGGACGATAATGACCTTAACCATTGTACCAAAGTAGCAGATACACTGATGGCAATGTACAAAATAACAACTATAATCACAACCTATGACCCGTGTTTATATTTTCAATTTGCTAGTATTAGTAAATAAATATCCCAATTGTCGCGATTGCATTATATACAGTCACTGGTTTTAACTTACGCTGTTTACAAAAAACACAACATGTAACGATTTATCCTGTCACCTCCTATAAATTCTGTCGTATAACAAGGGGTCATATAAACTTGGTGATATACGGTCACTTGACCACGTGACTAGGTTTATTATGTCAGTTGGTCACGTGATCAAGGTTTATTAGGCTAGTTGGTCATGTGACCAGCCGGAACTCCTTTTTTAGGAGCCGGTACACGAAATCAATGTTTCAAAGTAAAATTATCGCTTAAAATTCGATGCACATGTTGATTTTTCTTATTATTTAAAATAAATTAGAATTCTTCGCCACAACATTCTTCCGAGGGTTTACGTCACGTTTATGACGTAGTCAATATTATTCATGACGTCATTATTACAGCTGCATACCAAAAGCGCTTTGCACAGTTCGCCATACAAGCGTGTTTTTTTCATAGTGCGAAAGATGTCAATACGTGCCTTAATTTCCAGCGAAATATTCTATCTAGTCGGATTTATGTTTGTAAATGTGAAACAGGATAAACAGAATAGTGTCGTGGATTGGAAAATTTGAAGAATAGACAGTAGTGTCTTTGATTCCAGGAAATTTTGTCAGGCTCGGCTCGGAAAGTTTATGGTATCAGTACCATAAGATATTGAATAAAAGGTACAGTCTTTGTATCATGTCTGTTTTTTGTTTTGTTTTGTTCATTTACAGTGCGTGACAGGATAAATAGAATAGATGGTTGGTGTCTTGGATGGGTTAAGTTTATCGGGCTCGGCTCCGGAATTTATCCGGTTCGCCTTCGGCTCACCAGATAAATTCCTCCGCCTTGCCCGATAAACTTAACCCATCCAAGACACCAACCATCTATTCTCTATATCTAACGCTCTAAAGGTTACGAATAATAGCATTGGATATGCTAAAGAAATTTTAGAACGAACAATACTTGAGAGAAATGTCTGGCAGCAATTCAAATTAGTCCCTACCAAATGCCAAAATATTTGCAATACTGACCTCCTAAAGAAGGAAGCACATTCAATCGCAAAGCACATGTTCAAGCTTTGTGCGACAGCTTTGAAAGCTAAATACACCGTTACTGTCTTGTTGTTGTTGATTTTCGATGTCGTTATAGCATTATACAAAACCACAATCAACGGAAACAATGATATGAACCTTGCTTTGGCAAAAGGGGGCTTAATGCATATCCGTGATACATGATACCATGCAAGCCATCACATGATTAAGGATCCATAATAGCCACTTTTTTAATAGCCGACTTTATCATGAGGTAGATTGGGCCTTGGACATACAGAAAATTGACCGATAGCGAAAAGTTTCAGCCAAAGTCAGACGGCGAAGTCCGCGCAGGCATACCTTGGCTGAAACTTTTTCGCAGATGTGTTAAGCCCCCTTTTCACAGAGCATGGCTCATATACATTGTACAATTTGGCGTGCAACACACGAAAAGGGGCCTTCGGACAATTGCGTAAAGTGTTGTCCCGCATTAGCCTGCGCAGGCTAATCCGGGACAGCACTTTACGACTACATAAGATTTTTTCATACAGTAGACTTTTGTGAAACAGAAAATCGCACAAAAACGGGAAGTGTCGTCTCGGATTATTCGCAGACTGCACTGGGACGACACACTTTTACGCATATGCCCGAAGGCCCCTTTTCGTGTGTTGCACGCCATATAGTCTGAAGACATATTTTAACCTTTATCCTGCTAAGTAAGTTAAATGAAAATTTCTAGCCAATAATAAAACCCCCAACTTTTGGGAAAATATCTCCTTTTCGGACAGCGCAGAATCAAGATAAGACTGCACGTTCTGTGCAGTCTGATATTGATCTACAATGTCCGCAAAAGGTCCTTGAATCGCGCTCAGCAGCCTGAGGGTTGAATATAGATCATAAACAGGAAGGACGGGTTTAATACATGATTACAAGTGAAACAACATAGCATAAGTTGTCTGCTGCTAAAGGCAAAACGTCGCCTGTAGGCGGTAATGAGTTAACTCTTTACCAGACGACAAAATTTTAGACCGGCCCAAATTCAAAGCACTTGCAGACGACAAACTAAATGTAGCTCAGATGATAGGACTTGTTTCTGAAAGGTTAGAAAACATCGTCCGAAAAGGAGAAAATGCTGGTTACCAGCATTTTCTCCTTTTCCCATGATGTTCTCAAAAGTTTAATTTCCCAGAGGCGTTAAAACTCGTTATTGTGCGATAATGAGATAAACCTCTACTACACAGAAAAAATTCAGTCTTGTGCAAGTTGAAAGCATTTGCAGACGACAAAGTAAATTTGACTCAAAAATTGAAATTTGCTTTTGGAAGGGTAGAAAACAGTGTGGGAAAAGGAGAAATGCAGGCTACCAGCATTTTCTCCTTTTTCCACAATGTCTTGAAAAGTTTTCTTTTTCAGGGTCATTAAATTTCGGGATCGTGTGGTAATGGGTTACAAAAATTACTGCAATCTGGAAAATAAAATCTTATGACATAAAATCAGTTTGTGTGTGCTTTCGCTTCTGCGCACAACCAATAGCGCCAAAGAGGGGAAGCCATGACTGCTATCTTTCGTTGCCTCTGCTGTGACCCGTCCATAGTCGAACCTAAAACTGTCTGCATCACAGCAAGAGGCTTCAACGACTAGCCCTATCGTCGGTATTCATTAACTGAAATGGGGACCATCCAATAAATCCAAATCCATGCTCTTCAGCATGGAATCTGCTGCCCACTTCTACGTGGATTTTGTCACTGAAATGCTGTTGTTTGAAAAAGTTTTAATAGGTCATTTCATTGGTCTGAAATTACCGCAAAGCGCCAGCACGGAACCAATGAAATACTTTGTTAATTATACAAGAGGAACAGAGTTTGTCAGCTCAATATCCCAACAGACACTGACAGACAGTAACGTAATTAACCCTTAAGCTGCTAAGCGCGACTCAGTGACCTTTTATGGACAGTGTAAATCAAGATCAGACGGCACAGAACGTACAGTCTGATCTTGAATCTACCCTGTCCAATAAGGAGATATTTTTCTCCAAAAACAAGTTTGAAATAGAAAAATTCGAGTGTTTACTATCGTTAACTTACTTCGCACTTCAAGGGTAAAAGTACAATGGGTAACCGACAACGCAATAAACCATTCTGGCGATATTTATACGGATAAAATCAAGTTTTTCCAGGACTTAAATGACTTATCAAACAACGGCTTGGTCATAAACTCACGTGTCTGAGCACTACATTCACACGTCACACAGCCTAGGCTGTATTTTCTCACACAGGATATCGGACACTGTATCCAGTTTGGTTCACATCCGGTAACTGTGGTAAAATATAGAATTTTGCAATTATCTTTGGTATGTTGTAAAAAATTTTCCATAACTTTGGCATACTCTAGCAAAAGGGGGCTTAGTGCATCTTCAGGATCCATTGTACCAGTTAAGCCATCACATAATTATGGACAGCCACTTTTATTTAAGACAACCGACTTAATCACGAGGTAGAATGGTCCTTGGACTTTCAGAAAATTGACCGATAGCAAGAAGTTTCGGCAGAGACCAGCCTGCGGGGACTACGCAGGCTGATCCGAGTCGATACTTTTCGCATGTGCATTTTGAAGCCCCCTTCGCACAGAGCATGATTCATATATAGATCCTGGCATTTATTTTTGTCGAAACATAGAACTTTCAATTATTTTGGCAAATTTACAATTCTGTAGTAACTTTTAATCTTTTTTGTTCTATCTTTTGGCGCTTTAGCTCTTTACCAAACGACAAAATTTTAAACTGGTCTAAATTGAAAGCAGTTGCAGACTACAAATTAAATGTGACTCAAAAATTGGAATTTGTTTTGGGACAGGTAAAAAACATTGTGGGAGAAGGAGAAAATGCTGGTCACCAGCATTTTCTCCTTTTCCCACAATGTTTTTCTCAGGGTCGTTAAAAGTCGGGATTGTGTGGTAAAGAGTTAAAATACTTTAATTACCTTCTCACACAAATTTACAGCAGACGGCTTTCCAAACATCTTGATAAAACATGCATCACATAAGAGTCGTGCTCTGGCAAAATGGGGTTTAATGCAATCCGTGATTCGTGATACCAGGCAAGTCATCACATAATTACGGATCTATAAAATCCACTTTGTCTCACAAACCGGCTGAATTGGGTAGAACGGTCCTTTGACACGCAGAAAATTGACCATTAGCAACAAGTTTCGACCCAGGTCAGCCTTTTCGAGATGCGCAGGCTGACACGAGTCGATACTTTTTGCAGATGTATTAAACACCCTTTTCGCAGAGCATGGCTCATATATATATATATATATATATATATATATATATATATTGTGTGTGTGTGTGTGTGTGTGTGTGAACCCTTTACCAAACAATTTCTCGTTTTGACGACTTACGGTAGAAATGCTTTTGATACCTTTGTTGGAATAGAAGAAAATATTGGTAACCGGCATTTTCTCTTTTTTTCCCTTCATGTTTTCTTCCATTTCAAAGATAAATCCAAATATTTTAAGCCACATTCACTTTGTCGTCTACAAATGCTTTCAATCTGGACCAGCCTAAACTTTTGTCGTTTGATTAAGAGTTGAGTTTTGATACACGGAAACATTCTGGACGATTGTTATAAAAACTAGAAAGAGAAATTGCTCGTCACGATAGATTTGAGTCGTGCTCTGGCAAAAGGTGACTTAATGTATCTCCGTGATGCATGATACCAAGCCAGTCATCACATAATTATGGATCAATAAAATCCATTTACTTTTATAACAACCGACTGATTCATGAAGTACACTGGTCCTTTGAAATGCAGAAAAATTTACCAATAGCGAAAAGTTTCGGTCCAGGTCAGCCTGCGCGGACTGCGCAGGCTGACCTGGGTCGATACTTTTCGCAGATGCATGAAGCCCCCTTTTCACAGAGCATGACACATGTCTCTTTTTTGCTCCAGTGTCTTAGAATATTGTCTGCTGCGAAAAAGTCGTCTGCTGCAGATGTTGAATTAAAAGGTATAACCAAAATCTTAATATGTACTAAATTACAAGTTATCATGATAAACATAAGTTTTAGAAGAACCAACACTTCTATTATTAGTTCTCAGTATTATTTGATCTTAAATCTAGTTTGTAGTTTAACCCTTAGGATGGTAAGCACGACTCACTGACCCTTTTGCGGACAGTGTAGATCCAAGATCAGACTGCACAGAACGTGCAGTCTGATCTTGGATCTACACTGTCCGATGAGGAGATATTTCCCCAGTTCCGATAACTTTGAAATACCAATATTTTAGTTTTTACCATAGTCTTGAAAATGTCCTTTAATTTATGTACCAGGATAAGGGTTAATTTCTAGAGTATGCAACGAAAGAAAGACTATGGTTAACTCACATTGGAACTAGTGGAATTTTTATATGATCTGAGCAGATAAAGTCAATAAAACGTCGACTGGACTCAAGGTAAAAAAACAAAAAGTTTTCACACACTGCATGAAACAAATGTAACTTAAAAGCTCTAACCTCCACCAATGGGTATCTGACCAGGAGGATTTAATGGCGCATTAAGTCCTGTCCCAGTTCCGGCATTACAGGAAGTGCTACATACATAGCAGCCGGAAGTTGTGTTTAGTACTTGGCAGACAGTCTGACAAGGTTGAATGTCACAGTTGGAATTGTGTCCCATCATATTCATGTTCATCAAGGCGAGATCCATTGCGTTACCACTGGCTGTGTTACCGCTTCCTAGTCAGTTCAAAAACAAAATCGAAAACCCTGAATTGTAACATTTTTATCGTTTTCCAATAATTTTCATCGATTTTTTTTTTTCCACGAGGGATCCCAGATCTAGATCAATACAGAAAACTGTCTTTTGCACCAAGATGCACCCATCCTCACTCAGAATCCCAATGTTTTCAATTCACGTGTATGTGTACAATTTAAAGTCGTTCGGATTGTCACCGACCTTAAAACTTATACGAGAGCATTAAAGGGAGGTATTCAGATTTTTATAATCTCACCAAGCTTAAAAAAAATGATTTATCACTGAATTTAGTATGGCGATGGCTGGCAAATCGCCAGTAAAGAAGAAAAACAAAAGTGAGAGAAACAAAAAAAAAAACAAACAAATACGTTTTCTGTGGTATTTTATTAATGGGCTACGTAGTCACTAAGGGTATTTTCATATTTCGCGCCAAAGATTCGCAAAGACTTTTGGGAATGTCACATAATCAATAACACGCCCCGATTACGAGGATTAGTATCAAACCAGTATGATGACGTCATATCTGATGTATTAACCATCCCTTTAACCCTTATCCTGCTGCATAAATGAAATAAACTTTTTAAACAGATAGTAAAAGCCCGAATAATGCTATTTCGAATTAATATCCAAGATCAGACTGCACAAAACGTGCAGTCTGATCTTGATCTGCACTGTCCGCAAAAGGTCAGTGAGTCGCGCTTAGCAGCCTAAGGGTTAATTACATTCCGAAAATTTGCGCTTCTTTTTTTTTACAGAATATGATAGTACAGTTTATGCGAATGCAAAGAAAATGTAAATATCTAAATGCATTTATCGGTGTAATACAAGAAATTCTGATAAAGGAATAAAAACTTAACAGCCCCCTTTTAAAAATAACCGGCTATTAGGATGCTGCATGGAGCAGGTGCATTAGGGAAAGTCTGAAATTTTGTCATCTTCCAATGAAATACATTTCGACTTAACGTCACAGCAAAGAATTTTTTTTCTCCAACTCTTGCATGCTGAAAACATTCATATTACAGTGAAAAACTTCACCCGTCAAGGTGAATGTCGATGGAGTTCATACTGGCTGCTAAAAGAAATTGTTCCGGACTTTTTTCCACGACCGAAAACGCTAGCCCATTCTAAAGGAAGAAGCACTTCGATCAATGCTTAGAATGAAGTCGTGGGCGGTGTAGAGTAAATATCAGACTGTACTTTTTGTGCAATCTGATCCTGATTTAAGCCATCCGTAAAACTAATTGAGCTATGCTCAGAGGAAAGGGGGTTTAATACTTTTGCAAAAAGTATCGACCCAGGTCAGCCTGCGCAGTCCGCGCAGGCTAACCTGGATCGAAACTTTTTGCCTTTGGTAAATTCTCTGCATGTCCAAGAACCATTCTACCTCAGGACTCAGTCGGTTGTTAATCCTTTCCCAAACGACAAATTTTGGACTGGTCCAAATTGAAAGAGTTAGACGACAATTTTAAATTTGATGAAAATGGCAGAAAGTTCTCAAAAAGGGTAGAAAACACTGTGGGAAAAGGAGAAATTGCTCGTTATGAGCAATTTCTCCTTTTCCCACAGTGTTTTCAAAAGACTTGTACTGCAGACACGTGAAAACCAGGGCCTGTTTGGGAAAGGGTTAAATGAAATGGATTTTGTGGATCTATTTAATGTACTGACTTGCTTGCTATAGTGTATCACGGGGATGCATTAAGTCCCTTCTCTCAGAGCATGGCTCAGTTATGTTGGCAGTGGCAGTGGAAGACCTAGAAAATAGAGGAAACAACCAGGAGAGAGAGAGAGAGAATGAGAGAGAGAGAGAGAGAGTGACAGTGAAGTAGAGAAAGAAAGAAAGAAAGAGAAAGAAAAGAAAAAAAAAGGAAGAAAGAAAGAAAGAATCCTACCTTGATGGATCTTGAAGAACAGAGAGAGAGAGAGAGAAAGAGAGAGAAAGAAAGAGAGAGAGTCAGAGTGAAGTAGAGAGAGGGTGAAAGAAAGAAAGAAAGAAAGAAAAGAAAAAAAGGAAGAAAGAAAGAATCCTACCTTGTTGGCCCTTGACGAACAGAGAGAGAGAGAGAGAAAGAGAGAGGGAGAGAGAGAGAGAGAGAGAGTGACAGTGAAGTAGAGAGAGGGTGAAAGAAAGAAAGAAAGAAAGAAAGAAAGAAAAGAAAAAAGGAAGAAAGAAAGAATCCTACCTTGATGGATCTTGACGAACAGAGAGAGAGAGAGAGAGAAAAAAAGAGAGAGAGAAAGACAGAGAGTGAGAGTGAAGTAGAGAGAGGGTGAAAGAAAGAAAGAAAGAAAGAAAGAAAAAAAGAAAAAAAGGAAGAAAGAAAGAATCCTACCTTGCTGGATCTTGGCGAACAGTGCCAGTGACAAAACGATCACACATTTGATCTGGTACATTTTCCTGGTCAAAGTTTAGTGTTCACAACACCAGAGACTGATCCGATCATTGCGTCGAGGTTTCCTGCCTCCCTGTTCACCCCATAACAAAATTTTAAACATGTCCTCAGCAAAATTTTTCGACTTTTGCAGATGTGATTTAAACGGTAGTTGTTTTTTAATGTTGGAAAACATTATAGGTAAAAGAGAAATGATAGTTTCTAGTAATTTCTGTTTGTTTGTTTTTTTCCCCAAGATGTTGTCAAAAGCTTTCTTCAGTAAAGTAAAAAAAAAAAACCACGCAGCAATATAGCGAAGGGCCTAACCCTTATTTAAAAAAAAAAAACGCGTTTTAACGACTCTGGGGGAAGAAAGCTTTCGAAAAAGATTGTTGGAAGAAAAAAAAAAAGAGAAAATACTGGTTTCCATTTTTTTTTTTCCTCAATTTTCCCTCACAATGTCTTTCTACCCTTTTAAAGACAATTCCATTCATTTCAGCCAAATTTAATTTATTGTCGGCGAATGTTCTCACTTTGTGGGTCAGCTTGTTAACCCTTTACCAAAACAATTCAAGGTTATAACGAACCTAAAGAAAAATTGTGAAAACATAGTGAGAAAAGGGGAAGATGCTGGTAACCAGCATTTTCTCCTTTTCTCACAATATTTTCTGTCGTTTTACAGGCAAATTGCATAATCTGAGTCACACTTATTTTTTCGTCTGCAAATGCTTCAATTTTGACAAGTCTAAAATTTTGTCACCCGCTAAAGAGTTCAATCATAATCGCCAAAACATCAAGATAGGGGTAAAGGTTGACAAAGAGGCATGACTTTATCTTAAAGGTACAGATGCCTTTCTTAAAGGTTTTTAAAGATGTACACTCGTTTTTGACGGTTTGTAAGCTCCATGTTTACCTTACCACGCCATGGATATCCGCAAATGTTGAACGAACAGTGTAATTCAAGACCAGAACTTGAAGACAGTGAAAATCAAGCTCAGACAGTAAAGAGGGCATAGTCTTTTTGCACCTATTCACTGTTATCCGCCATAATCATTTAGACCTAGAGTGTCTAAACTCTAAATACAGCCTGAAACAAAACTGGCACGAAATGACTTTTGAATAATTAACACATACGTGAATGCTGCGCCTCACGTGAAATAAATTTCGATCTTTCACCGAAAAAAAAAAACCCAAATATTCTCTATAACATATATTATATTGGTCAAAAAGTTCTGAGACGTCCACTCCTGAGTTAGATAGTCCAAAGTGAAAGCATTTGCATAAGACAAAAAAAAAAAAATGTGATTCAAAAATTGAAATTTGTTTTTGGAAGGGTACAAAAGGAGAAAATGCGGGTTGGTAGTATTTTCTCCTTTCCAACATTGTTTTCAAAAGCTTTATTCATCAAGGTGGTATTAAAGGGTAGGTCGATGTAAATTTCTCCCGTCGATACTCTTCGCACTTTGATTCCAACATTTGAAAAAGAAAGAAGAGGTCACACTATCAAACCCAAAGGTAGCCTTGAAAAACACCGGCTGTATACGATAAATTTGATAAAATAACTGTGCTATTTCAGATACTTGTGCAAATGTTATCATTATCAGCAGAAAACAAACTTGTTGAACTGACTTACAGGCTCTCTCTCTCTCTTCCCCCCTTTCCCTCTCTTTGGTAAAATTTTGTTTTAATAGACAGGTCAGGGCATCGGTTTTATGCAATCTACATGGTTTATGAGTGAAATACACAACAGACAACTAAACACGAGCACTTTAACTTATCTCACCGTAAACTCTTGTCAACATCCGGTCACTTCAATGAATATTAACTCTTAAAGCGCCTTTTACGAAGTTTTAAAGTTGCTTTTAGAGGCCAGTATAGATAGAGAACAGACTGCACAAAGCGTGCAATCTGATCACTGATCTAAACTGTACGCCTGGTTGAAACACTGCAGAGAGAAATAATTAAGAAATTGCACACTATTTTTGTCTTATTTTGAGACTGAAAATATTGGTTTAGTTTGTTTGCCACCTTTCACAAAGTACTAAAGTTACTTTTAGCGGTCAATGTAGATCAAGATCAGACTGCACAGAACGTGCAATCCGATCATTGATTTAAACTGTCCGCCTAGCTGAAACATTGCAGGGAGAAGCAATTAAAGTCCCAATAAAGTCCAAATGTAAACAATGCGGGGTAAAAAATTAAGTTAAATTTTAATCATACCATTTAAAACTATGTAGATTAATATAACGATGACACTCTCTTAATGTGCGATTGGTCAAAGTTCCATTCGCTGGCAGAAGAATTACTTTCAAAACTACAAGAAATACTACCAGGTATCTCTAACTTTTGTTTACATCAATAACGATGACGTAGGTACACCACGTGATATCTAGGAGCTAAGGTAAACGAAAAACAAAATGGAGGACGGTGTGACGGTGTGAGAATCATATTCGATAGAAAACCAAGTTCGTTTACCGAATTTGCCGAAGAGCGACACACAAAGAACAAACGGGCGTCTATTTTAGGATTTGTTTCTTTTGTTTTGAACAAGAAGCTCCGTGTAAATATACAGAATGAGCGAACTGTCTGAAAACAGATGCGGATTTCAGTTCGCATTCTTGAATCGGTAAGCCGCACGTTCATCTTATATTTATTGTGTTAAAAACAGATTTATCGCTATATCTGTATTGATTTCCCCATTTACTGTTGGAACAGGATACGTAAGCACTTTTTGATTAACCCTTTAAGTGCTGAAATTAAGATTTGGACCTTTTTAATCTGGAAAAACAGTCCGAAATTTTGCTATTTTAAGGTTTCTCCATTTGAAAATGTAACATAATAGCAGACAGTGTAGATCCAAGATCAGACTGCACATTTTGTGCAGTCTGATCTTGATCTACACTGTCTGTAAAAACAACTTGGTGTCGGTTCCAGGGCTGTAAGGGTTAATGAATATCGTGTAGTAAGATGAAACACAGGCGAACGGCGAGCGACAGTATAAATCATATATTACACACTAATTTACTATTACTCAGTGTGTAATATATGAATTATACTGTCGCTCGCCGTTCACCTGTGAGGTGAAAATGATCTTTCATTTTTGCGCAGCACCCGATTGACCCATTTTCTATGCAGAGAATGCAGATAATGATTAAATGTGCATGAATGTAGTCTGAACCTCGGATATACGCGACGCATATTTATTCAGAGATTGGCCATTTACCTAGCAATCCCTAGTTTTTATGACATTGAAAAAATGCTTTTGAAAACATGGTGGAAATAGGAGAGAAAGTTGGAAGCCGACATTTTCTCCTATTTCCACAGTATTTTTCTTGTATCACAGACAAATTTCATTATTTGAGAAATATTTGTTTTTCCACAAATGCCTTAGTGTTGGACAAGGCTAAGTATTTGTTATTTGTGTGTATGTGTGTGTGTGTGTTTATAACTTTAGAAATGCAACTGAAACTCAATGTGCTGAATTAAATCTGCACCATTTTTTAAAAAATTTGGCTGAATTTCTTGGGTGTCACAAATTTGAACGTAGAACCCAATTATCTTTCCCTAATCTGGTCAGTGCACATATCAATGGAATCCTGGTGATTTTTTTTTTTTGGCAGATGACACAATTTTGGACTTGTCTAGATTGAAGCCATTTGCAGACGACATGGCTTGTATTGGATCTACATGATTTGTATTTGAAACAGGAGAAATAATTGTTGAATCAAAGGTAAATACTAGTCACCAGCAGCATTTTCTCCTTTTCCTACAATGTTCTCAAAAGTTTTATGCCTCTGGGTCATTACAGCACTGGATTGTATGTTAACCCTTTATTACACAATCCCCAGTTTTAACAACCCTGAGAAATAAGCCTTTTGAAAACATTGTAGGAAAAGGAGAAAATGCTGGTAACCAACATTTTCTTCTTTTCCCACAATATTTTCTCCCCTATCAAAGACCTATTCTATCATTTGGCCCACATTAAATTGCCGTCTGCAAATGCTTTCAATTTGGACAAGTCTAAATTTTTGTCATTGGGTAAAAAGTTAAAGTACATGTGTCTCAATCAGATAAAACAACTTTTATTTTCAGTAGCCAAATTCCAAAATTTACATGATTGGTAAAGTCATGAAAATTCAAAACAATGTACTGCAGTTTCAGGGATTCACCTCTACTCACCACCTGGGTTATACCTATAAAGAAGCAGTGTAGATTCAATATTACTGGTATACTGCAAGAAGTTTTTGCTGTCTCATCTAGATCTTGAATGAAACCCTTATTATAGGCCAGGATGAAAATGGAGCAGAATTCTTGAAAATATGCTGTTGGACAAAATACCGGTAGACAGCTGATTAAGCTACTGCTTTGCTTATGCAACTGAATTTTGTTTTGTCACTTAGGGCATCACAGTTCTCCTGTATTACACAGCTCTTACAAAGACAGATATGTTTCATGCAACAAGCAAGGCAATATGGTGTAATATTATTTTATTATTTTAAATACATGTACATCACAATAGTCTTACAAGAAGAATTTGTGGACAAAAAATAAAAAATATATTCATACATACAGTGCAATGTTAGAAGCTATTGCTTGCCCTCAACCCTTACTCTTTACCAAACAACAATATTTTGGACATTTCCAAATTGAAAGCATTTGAAGATGACAAAATAAATGGGACTCAAAAACTGAAATTTGTTTTGGGAAAGGTAGAAAACATAGTAGGAAAAGGAGAAAATGCTGGTTACCAGCATTTTCTCCTTTTTCCACAATGTTTTCAAAAGGCTTCTTTCCCAGGGTCGTTAAAAGTTGGAATTGTGTGGTAAAGGGTTAACCAAAACATCCAAGTTGTTATTTAAAGCACTATTTAATCATTTTAACAAAGAAAAATGCTTTTGAAACATTTTGGAAATAGCAGAATTGCTGATAACCAGTATTTTTTCCTTTTCTCATAATGTATACTATTCTTCTTGAAGCAAAGCTTTTCATTTGAGCTACCACGTCCAATTTTTCATCTGCAATTGTTTCCAATTTGAACAATTTCTAAAATTTTACCAACTGGTAAAGGGTTGCGCACCTGCTTGGAAAGTAAGAAAACGGTAGTGGCTTTGCTTTATTTTGACAAAACTTGTTTCATAGTAGTAGACAGTATAGATCTAAGATCAGACTGCATGTTACATGTATGTGCAGTCTGATCTTTATCTACACTGTCTGCAAACACAACTTTTGTCTGCAAAAACAACTTAAGTTGGTTCCAGGGCTTTAAGCCGCACCCTGTAGTTCAGTCTGTAGCGTAAGGGACTTGAGAATAGGAGGTTGCTGGTTCGATCCCCGGCGCGGCCCATTTCTTTCCGCCGATTGATGATAGTCATTGCGACAGGATTCATTCCTCTCTCACCCCTGACCATTGTTTTTACAATGGCTATGTGGGAAAAGCAGC
Organism: Tridacna gigas; assembly: GCA_945859785.2. Lineage (NCBI taxonomy): Eukaryota > Metazoa > Mollusca > Bivalvia > Cardiida > Cardiidae > Tridacna > Tridacna gigas. The sequence continues at coordinate 12,059,861 of OX244031.2, read as the reverse complement.
CAGTGGCTTGGAAAGAATACTGTGCGAAGCACTGCTAAAAGAAACACTAGGAAAGCATGGATAGGTGCACTGGCCGCCACGATGTAACTGAAATAATGTTGAAAATGGCATTAAACACCATAGAATCAATCAATCCAGGGCTTTAAGGGTTAAGGAATGTCCTTAGGCAAGACATTGCAGAGCCCCAGCTTTGTGCTGGTGAAATACAGAAAAGACAGTAATAAGTTGTCACACTGACATGAATAAAAATCTGAAATAATGTTCAAAGTGGTGCAAAATGCTCCAACAAATAAACACCCAATCTTTACAAGAGAAGAACATTTTAGTCTTGTCTAACTTGAAACTATTTGCAGATGAAAAAGTACATGTAACTCAACACAATAAATGTCTCTCTGGAAGGGTAGAAAACGGTGTGGGGAAAAAAGAAAAAAAAAAAATGCAGGCTAACAACATTTTCTGTTTTTTCTACAGGCTATATTGTACCAAAATTTTCTCTTTATCCCACAATATTTGCAGAGGCTGTCTTGCTAAGAGTTGTTAAAACTTGGATTGTTTGAAAAAGGTTTAAATTTAATAATGCTCCTTTTACCTCTATTTCATATACTAGTAATTCTCAGCAAATTCTCTAAAATTCACTGGCTGTTTTCCCCCATGAGCAAACCCAAATCATGTTCAGGAGTTTGAGAGGATCAAATCCTGTTGCAATGACACTCAACTCTTTACCACACAGCAATATTTCAGATTGGTCCAAATTGAAAGCATTTACAGACGACAAAATAAATGTGACTCAAAATTTGAATTTGTTTCTGGTAGGGTAGAAAACACAGTGGGAAAAGGAGAAAATGCTAGTAACGAGCATTTTCTCCTTTTCCCGGAATGTTTTCAGAAGGCATCTTCCATAGGTTCGTTTAAACCTGGATTTGTGTGGTTAAGCGTTAATAAACAAGGACGTGAAAATGCTTGCAAGCCAACCATGGCCTTTTGGTTGATATGATTTGTAAAACGTGTTCAAAATTCAAATGTAGCTGGAGCTTGATAGGTAGTTTCCTACAAAAACTGACCTCCCCCAGCTTTATTGCCAGTAATATCTCTTTACCAAACGACAAAATTTTAGACTGGTCCAAATTGAAAGCAGTTGCAGACGACAAAATAAATGTGACTGAAAAATGGAAATTTGTTTTGGGAAGGGTAGAAAACATTGTGGGAAAAGAAGAAAATGCTGATTACCAGCATTTTCTCCTTTTCCCACAATGTTTTCAAAAGGCTTCTTTTTCAGGATCGTTAAAAGTTGGGATTGTGTGGTAAAGGGATATCAGTTATTGACCCAGTGAACATGAGTAAGTGTACAGCAACTGCTATACAGTTGAAATACTGTTGAAAATAGATTTATTGCATTGTGACATATATCAGTCAAATACATTTACTTGTTTCTGTTTCTCTTCCTACCTTAGGTGCTCTATGATGGAAAGTTTTACGTGAACAGTATTTTTGCCCAAGATACAGATAGCCAGTATTAAGTTTTTACACCAGTCATGAAGAATATTGAATTAAGATTACCAATATGATTAACTCTTTACCAAACAACAAAATTTTAGACTGGTCCAAATTGAAAGCACTTGCAGACGACAAAATAAATATGATGGAAAAATTGAAATTTGTTTTGGAAAGAATAGTAAACATTGTGGGAAAAGGAGAAAATGCTGGTTACCAGCATTTTCTCCTTTTCCCACAATGTTTACAAAAGCCCTCTTCTTTTTAGGGTCATTAAAACCCGGGATTGTGTGGTAAAGAGTTGAGTGTGATATTTCTGTGACCATTGTTTTTTATTACTAAAAGGAAAATTATTGAAAGATACTAAACTCTATTTCCAGTTTAAGCCTTTACCACACACTCACGGCTTTAAACAGCCCTGAGAGAGAAGCCCTTTGAAAACATTGTAGGAAAAGGAGAAAATGCTAGTAACCAGCATTTTCTCCTTTTCCCACAGTGTTTTCTTCCCTTCCCAAAAAGAATCTTAATTTTTGAGTCACATTTATTTTGTCAACTGCAAATGCTTTCAATATGGACTAGCATAAAATTATGTCATTTGGTAAGGGATTACAGTTTTAATTCATGTTTATGAATTTTAAAATAAAACCATATCTTACAAAGTTCGAGACCAATAAAAAGTATATTTGAGCAAACTGCAATTGTTTTCACTATCTACTTATTTTCAAGCTTTTAAATCAAGCATACAATGGTCCTTTAGCAGACAGTCTCGTCTTTTAATGACCCCCCAGGGAGATAGCTTTAGAAACTTCGTGGGTGAAGGAGAAAATGTTGGTAACCAGCATTTTCTTCTATTCTCTCAATGATTTCTACCATTTCAAAGACAAATCTAATCCTTTACCCACACTGAATTACAGTAGTTGTCTAAAAACACTTCCAATTTGGACTTGTCCAAAATCTGTCATCTGGTAAATGGTTAACCCATTTCTGCACATAGTTTTTAACTCTTGACAAAAAACAAAATCTTAGACTTGAAAGTATTTGCAGATGATAAATGGGACTCAAGTATTGAAATTTGTCTTTGAAAGGGTAGAAAACATTATGGGAAAAATGAAAAAAAAATGCTGGTAACCAGAGAATTTCAACAATGGTTTCAAAAGTCTTCATCTCCAGGGTCGTGAAAACTCAAGATTGTTTAGTAAAGGGTTAAACCGACAAAAACACTTTTTAAAGTACCTCACACAATAATCTTTTCAAGCCACTGGCTGCTCACTCAAATTGTTCCAAAAGAAACCTCCAAAATCCACAATTTTGATCCAAAATTTCTAAAATTACGATCACCAATCACTGCAATAGTCCATTCCGATGTTACTGGTATATTTTTACGTTAGTAGATGCACTAATATTGTCCATATTTGTCTATAAAATGAGAGCGATTTTTTTCCTGTCCACACTGTTCAAATGTCACGTCACTCTGTCCAGAATGAGACACTGAAATGACAAGAACATAAATTTCTTTTTAACTCTTTACCACACAATCCCGACTTTTAACGACCCAGAAAGAAAAGGCTTTTGAAAAAATTGTGGGAAAAGAAGAAAATGCTGGTAACCAGCATTTTCTCCTTTTCCCACAATGTTTACTACCCTATCAAAAAGAGAAATCATCAGTTTAGCAATGCTTAATTTGTCGTCTGCAAAATTAATGCTTTCAATTTGGTTCAGTCTAAAATTTTGTTGTTTGGTAAAGAATTAAATAATGCAAAGTATGTCTGGGCCATGCTCGGGCAAAAGGGGGCTTAATGCATCTCCAGGTGTTTTGGAAACATTGTGAGAAAAGGAGAAAATGCAGGTAACCAGCATTTTCTTGATTCCACACTATGTTTTCTACCCTATTAAAAACAAATTCCATCATTTGAGCCACAGTTAAATTTTTGGATGCAAATACTTTGAATTTGGACTAGTCCAAAATTTTCTTGTTTGGTAGAGTTAAATGAACTCCTAAAGAGACCATTTAACAACTATGTCCTTGTATCTTACACAGCCATTGAGACTGCATTCGCATTTTGAGTCTGAAATACAAATTTATATAAGGTCTCCCTGGCTCAGTGGTAAAGTGTAGCACTCATAACCCGGAGGTCCAAGCTTTGAGCCTCACTGGAAGCAATGGGTTTTTCATAAGAGTGTCCTTGGGCATGACACTACAGAGCCATTGCCTTGTACCATTAAAACCCAGGGTATACATGAACAAGCAAACTGATGCAATGAAATGACTGATATAATGTTGAATGCGGCATTAAACACCATTCAATCAATCAAGTAAATTTAGATTGAAAAACACATGTATTTTTAATCTACTACTCTCATATTGTATCTCTAGAACTATTTTACGAGATATGTTCATTTCTTTATACAGTAAACCCTGCCCTGGTGGCCACCTTTATACTAATTCTTTTCAAGATGATAAAATTTCCAACTTGTCCAGATTGAAAGCATTTGCAAACAACAAATTGAAGTGGCTCAAATGACAGAACTTGTCTAAAAAGATAAAATCACCTTTCGAAGTAGAAAATGTTGGTTTTCACCTTTTTTGATTATGTTTCAAAAGCCTTCTTTTTCAAGGTAAAAAAACAACACAATTTGAGAGTCTCTTTGGTGCTGGCTTAATTCAAAGCAACTTTTTTGAGTGTACCTTTTGTGCTTGCTTACTAAAAGTTGGACTACAATTTGTTTTAGCCCCAAGGCATGCCTTTTTCTCTCTCAAGAGTACATTACTTTTACAAAATACTACTGCAAAGCCCTAGTGGTGCAGCTAGTCGCATACAGGACTTGAGATTGGGGGATTGCTGCTTCAAATCCCTAGCTCAGCCAATTTCTTTCCCAGGATTGATGATAGTCCTTGTAACAGGATACATTCCTCTCTCAATGCTAATCATTGTATTTACAATGATTATGTGGAAAAACAGCCAGTGGGATATTATGCAAAGTACTGGAAACAGAAACTCTTGATAAGGATGGACAGCTGCACTGGCTGCCATGATAAAACTGAAATAATGTTGAAAATGGCCTTAAAAAACCGACAACTGGGGAATATTCACAAAAAAAAAAATCATCTAAATGGAGAAATGTGAGAAAGGAGCAGTTGCTTGTAGCAATCAATTGCTCCTTTCAAAAATTTATGGCAAGGGTGTAAAAAAGTTGTATTTGATCAATTATCCCTTCAGCAGCTGATCCTTTCTAAGCTTGAAATATAATAGACTTCAAAGTTCTAACATTAATGTGTAATAGATGTAGATGTAAATATCATTCAAATACCTGTTGACATGGACTGTGCTAAAATCTGTGAAAAAATAAAAATGTCGTACAGCAGAGATATAACACCAGACTGGGATATCTATTTGTCAGTTAACAAACATCTTGGTCTCTCTGTATCACACCCTAAAAAGATACACTGTTTTTAGATTGGAAAGAAAAGAGATCAGTAAAAAATGACATAAAAAATATTTTTCTTAATCACAATGTGGTAGATAAATATTACTTGAGTACTAGTAAACTTCTACTTTTGTCTTCAATTGTCTTGAACTCCAACAACTTGAAATACATGTATTTATCAGCTTTGGAATATGTATCTATAATTTTGAAAAATAAATTAATATGGTTCATCTGCATGCAATAACTTGATTGATGAAGTAACATCAACTCTGTCTTCAAAAACTAGCAGTAAAAATATCTATAAGCGATGTGTTTTACTAAACTCTTGAAAGTTGAGAAATATCCTTTGTTGACAGCATAGATCGAGATCAGATTGCACCTAGTAAGAGGTCTGGCCTTCCATATAAAACGTCCACCACCTGATGCTAAACTCAGGTCAAAATTCGCTAGTAATTACAGACCAAAAAAACACCACAAAGTTCTTAACTTTTTCATTACCTACAAAGATCAAGATCAGATCGCACATAATGTAAAGCCTGATCTTCGTTATAAAATGTCCACATTTTGTTTGACTTATTCTCCATGGCTCATATTACAAACCTTTATACCCTGTGTAGTCATTCGATTTTGTATATGCGCCGAATTTCTTACTAGTCGAAATTGTAATAGGCCGAAAGTGTTATAGGCCGAGATGTCATTCGATGTTTGGACGACTCTTGACAAGAAGAAATAGGCATATCATGATCGAAATAAAGATAACACAACTCCGATTTACCAGTCAAATGCATACAAATAACTTAGATACGATGAGCGCTGGTAATTTAACGAAAATTAAAGACTTACCGAAGTTTCGCAACGTTTTTTAAGGAGAGAAAGCACATCGTCTGTGTAATACGTCATCGGTCACATGGTGTCTACAAATAGGACACTAGAATGATTCCGAATAGTGCGTGGCAACGTCACTTGGGAGAATTGATAAAAAAATATTAGGATTTTTTGTATGGTTCTGTGACATGAACCGATGCTGCAATGAACGCCCCTATCCCCTTGGCGACAAAATAAGAGTAAATCTAACAGATTCGTGCCTTTTTTCAAGCATAAAAAAATTCTAATTTTGGACTTTATTGGGGCTTTAAAGTCCCAATAAAGTCCAAATGTAAACAATGCGGGGTAAAAAATTAAGTTAAATTTTAATCATACCATTTAAAACTATGTAGATTAATATAACGATGACACTCTCTTAATGTGCGATTGGTCAAAGTTCCATTCGCTGGCAGAAGAATTACTTTCAAAACTACAAGAAATACTACCAGGTATCTCTAACTTTTGTTTACATCAATAACGATGACGTAGGTACACCACGTGATATCTAGGAGCTAAGGTAAACGAAAAACAAAATGGAGGACGGTGTGACGGTGTGAGAATCATATTCGATAGAAAACCAAGTTCGTTTACCGAATTTGCCGAAGAGCGACACACAAAGAACAAACGGGCGTCTATTTTAGGATTTGTTTCTTTTGTTTTGAACAAGAAGCTCCGTGTAAATATACAGAATGAGCGAACTGTCTGAAAACAGATGCGGATTTCAGTTCGCATTCTTGAATCGGTAAGCCGCACGTTCATCTTATATTTATTGTGTTAAAAACAGATTTATCGCTATATCTGTATTGATTTCCCCATTTACTGTTGGAACAGGATACGTAAGCACTTTTTGATTAACCCTTTAAGTGCTGAAATTAAGATTTGGACCTTTTTAATCTGGAAAAACAGTCCGAAATTTTGCTATTTTAAGGTTTCTCCATTTGAAAATGTAACATAATAGCAGACAGTGTAGATCCAAGATCAGACTGCACATTTTGTGCAGTCTGATCTTGATCTACACTGTCTGTAAAAACAACTTGGTGTCGGTTCCAGGGCTGTAAGGGTTAATGAATATCGTGTAGTAAGATGAAACACAGGCGAACGGCGAGCGACAGTATAAATCATATATTACACACTAATTTACTATTACTCAGTGTGTAATATATGAATTATACTGTCGCTCGCCGTTCACCTGTGAGGTGAAAATGATCTTTCATTTTTGCGCAGCACCCGATTGACCCATTTTCTATGCAGAGAATGCAGATAATGATTAAATGTGCATGAATGTAGTCTGAACCTCGGATATACGCGACGCATATTTATTCAGAGATTGGCCATTTACCTAGCAATCCCTAGTTTTTATGACATTGAAAAAATGCTTTTGAAAACATGGTGGAAATAGGAGAGAAAGTTGGAAGCCGACATTTTCTCCTATTTCCACAGTATTTTTCTTGTATCACAGACAAATTTCATTATTTGAGAAATATTTGTTTTTCCACAAATGCCTTAGTGTTGGACAAGGCTAAGTATTTGTTATTTGTGTGTATGTGTGTGTGTGTGTTTATAACTTTAGAAATGCAACTGAAACTCAATGTGCTGAATTAAATCTGCACCATTTTTTAAAAAATTTGGCTGAATTTCTTGGGTGTCACAAATTTGAACGTAGAACCCAATTATCTTTCCCTAATCTGGTCAGTGCACATATCAATGGAATCCTGGTGATTTTTTTTTTTTGGCAGATGACACAATTTTGGACTTGTCTAGATTGAAGCCATTTGCAGACGACATGGCTTGTATTGGATCTACATGATTTGTATTTGAAACAGGAGAAATAATTGTTGAATCAAAGGTAAATACTAGTCACCAGCAGCATTTTCTCCTTTTCCTACAATGTTCTCAAAAGTTTTATGCCTCTGGGTCATTACAGCACTGGATTGTATGTTAACCCTTTATTACACAATCCCCAGTTTTAACAACCCTGAGAAATAAGCCTTTTGAAAACATTGTAGGAAAAGGAGAAAATGCTGGTAACCAACATTTTCTTCTTTTCCCACAATATTTTCTCCCCTATCAAAGACCTATTCTATCATTTGGCCCACATTAAATTGCCGTCTGCAAATGCTTTCAATTTGGACAAGTCTAAATTTTTGTCATTGGGTAAAAAGTTAAAGTACATGTGTCTCAATCAGATAAAACAACTTTTATTTTCAGTAGCCAAATTCCAAAATTTACATGATTGGTAAAGTCATGAAAATTCAAAACAATGTACTGCAGTTTCAGGGATTCACCTCTACTCACCACCTGGGTTATACCTATAAAGAAGCAGTGTAGATTCAATATTACTGGTATACTGCAAGAAGTTTTTGCTGTCTCATCTAGATCTTGAATGAAACCCTTATTATAGGCCAGGATGAAAATGGAGCAGAATTCTTGAAAATATGCTGTTGGACAAAATACCGGTAGACAGCTGATTAAGCTACTGCTTTGCTTATGCAACTGAATTTTGTTTTGTCACTTAGGGCATCACAGTTCTCCTGTATTACACAGCTCTTACAAAGACAGATATGTTTCATGCAACAAGCAAGGCAATATGGTGTAATATTATTTTATTATTTTAAATACATGTACATCACAATAGTCTTACAAGAAGAATTTGTGGACAAAAAATAAAAAATATATTCATACATACAGTGCAATGTTAGAAGCTATTGCTTGCCCTCAACCCTTACTCTTTACCAAACAACAATATTTTGGACATTTCCAAATTGAAAGCATTTGAAGATGACAAAATAAATGGGACTCAAAAACTGAAATTTGTTTTGGGAAAGGTAGAAAACATAGTAGGAAAAGGAGAAAATGCTGGTTACCAGCATTTTCTCCTTTTTCCACAATGTTTTCAAAAGGCTTCTTTCCCAGGGTCGTTAAAAGTTGGAATTGTGTGGTAAAGGGTTAACCAAAACATCCAAGTTGTTATTTAAAGCACTATTTAATCATTTTAACAAAGAAAAATGCTTTTGAAACATTTTGGAAATAGCAGAATTGCTGATAACCAGTATTTTTTCCTTTTCTCATAATGTATACTATTCTTCTTGAAGCAAAGCTTTTCATTTGAGCTACCACGTCCAATTTTTCATCTGCAATTGTTTCCAATTTGAACAATTTCTAAAATTTTACCAACTGGTAAAGGGTTGCGCACCTGCTTGGAAAGTAAGAAAACGGTAGTGGCTTTGCTTTATTTTGACAAAACTTGTTTCATAGTAGTAGACAGTATAGATCTAAGATCAGACTGCATGTTACATGTATGTGCAGTCTGATCTTTATCTACACTGTCTGCAAACACAACTTTTGTCTGCAAAAACAACTTAAGTTGGTTCCAGGGCTTTAAGCCGCACCCTGTAGTTCAGTCTGTAGCGTAAGGGACTTGAGAATAGGAGGTTGCTGGTTCGATCCCCGGCGCGGCCCATTTCTTTCCGCCGATTGATGATAGTCATTGCGACAGGATTCATTCCTCTCTCACCCCTGACCATTGTTTTTACAATGGCTATGTGGGAAAAGCAGCCAGTGGCTTGGAAAGAATACTGTGCGAAGCACTGCTAAAAGAAACACTAGGAAAGCATGGATAGGTGCACTGGCCGCCACGATGTAACTGAAATAATGTTGAAAATGGCATTAAACACCATAGAATCAATCAATCCAGGGCTTTAAGGGTTAAGGAATGTCCTTAGGCAAGACATTGCAGAGCCCCAGCTTTGTGCTGGTGAAATACAGAAAAGACAGTAATAAGTTGTCACACTGACATGAATAAAAATCTGAAATAATGTTCAAAGTGGTGCAAAATGCTCCAACAAATAAACACCCAATCTTTACAAGAGAAGAACATTTTAGTCTTGTCTAACTTGAAACTATTTGCAGATGAAAAAGTACATGTAACTCAACACAATAAATGTCTCTCTGGAAGGGTAGAAAACGGTGTGGGGAAAAAAGAAAAAAAAAAAATGCAGGCTAACAACATTTTCTGTTTTTTCTACAGGCTATATTGTACCAAAATTTTCTCTTTATCCCACAATATTTGCAGAGGCTGTCTTGCTAAGAGTTGTTAAAACTTGGATTGTTTGAAAAAGGTTTAAATTTAATAATGCTCCTTTTACCTCTATTTCATATACTAGTAATTCTCAGCAAATTCTCTAAAATTCACTGGCTGTTTTCCCCCATGAGCAAACCCAAATCATGTTCAGGAGTTTGAGAGGATCAAATCCTGTTGCAATGACACTCAACTCTTTACCACACAGCAATATTTCAGATTGGTCCAAATTGAAAGCATTTACAGACGACAAAATAAATGTGACTCAAAATTTGAATTTGTTTCTGGTAGGGTAGAAAACACAGTGGGAAAAGGAGAAAATGCTAGTAACGAGCATTTTCTCCTTTTCCCGGAATGTTTTCAGAAGGCATCTTCCATAGGTTCGTTTAAACCTGGATTTGTGTGGTTAAGCGTTAATAAACAAGGACGTGAAAATGCTTGCAAGCCAACCATGGCCTTTTGGTTGATATGATTTGTAAAACGTGTTCAAAATTCAAATGTAGCTGGAGCTTGATAGGTAGTTTCCTACAAAAACTGACCTCCCCCAGCTTTATTGCCAGTAATATCTCTTTACCAAACGACAAAATTTTAGACTGGTCCAAATTGAAAGCAGTTGCAGACGACAAAATAAATGTGACTGAAAAATGGAAATTTGTTTTGGGAAGGGTAGAAAACATTGTGGGAAAAGAAGAAAATGCTGATTACCAGCATTTTCTCCTTTTCCCACAATGTTTTCAAAAGGCTTCTTTTTCAGGATCGTTAAAAGTTGGGATTGTGTGGTAAAGGGATATCAGTTATTGACCCAGTGAACATGAGTAAGTGTACAGCAACTGCTATACAGTTGAAATACTGTTGAAAATAGATTTATTGCATTGTGACATATATCAGTCAAATACATTTACTTGTTTCTGTTTCTCTTCCTACCTTAGGTGCTCTATGATGGAAAGTTTTACGTGAACAGTATTTTTGCCCAAGATACAGATAGCCAGTATTAAGTTTTTACACCAGTCATGAAGAATATTGAATTAAGATTACCAATATGATTAACTCTTTACCAAACAACAAAATTTTAGACTGGTCCAAATTGAAAGCACTTGCAGACGACAAAATAAATATGATGGAAAAATTGAAATTTGTTTTGGAAAGAATAGTAAACATTGTGGGAAAAGGAGAAAATGCTGGTTACCAGCATTTTCTCCTTTTCCCACAATGTTTACAAAAGCCCTCTTCTTTTTAGGGTCATTAAAACCCGGGATTGTGTGGTAAAGAGTTGAGTGTGATATTTCTGTGACCATTGTTTTTTATTACTAAAAGGAAAATTATTGAAAGATACTAAACTCTATTTCCAGTTTAAGCCTTTACCACACACTCACGGCTTTAAACAGCCCTGAGAGAGAAGCCCTTTGAAAACATTGTAGGAAAAGGAGAAAATGCTAGTAACCAGCATTTTCTCCTTTTCCCACAGTGTTTTCTTCCCTTCCCAAAAAGAATCTTAATTTTTGAGTCACATTTATTTTGTCAACTGCAAATGCTTTCAATATGGACTAGCATAAAATTATGTCATTTGGTAAGGGATTACAGTTTTAATTCATGTTTATGAATTTTAAAATAAAACCATATCTTACAAAGTTCGAGACCAATAAAAAGTATATTTGAGCAAACTGCAATTGTTTTCACTATCTACTTATTTTCAAGCTTTTAAATCAAGCATACAATGGTCCTTTAGCAGACAGTCTCGTCTTTTAATGACCCCCCAGGGAGATAGCTTTAGAAACTTCGTGGGTGAAGGAGAAAATGTTGGTAACCAGCATTTTCTTCTATTCTCTCAATGATTTCTACCATTTCAAAGACAAATCTAATCCTTTACCCACACTGAATTACAGTAGTTGTCTAAAAACACTTCCAATTTGGACTTGTCCAAAATCTGTCATCTGGTAAATGGTTAACCCATTTCTGCACATAGTTTTTAACTCTTGACAAAAAACAAAATCTTAGACTTGAAAGTATTTGCAGATGATAAATGGGACTCAAGTATTGAAATTTGTCTTTGAAAGGGTAGAAAACATTATGGGAAAAATGAAAAAAAAATGCTGGTAACCAGAGAATTTCAACAATGGTTTCAAAAGTCTTCATCTCCAGGGTCGTGAAAACTCAAGATTGTTTAGTAAAGGGTTAAACCGACAAAAACACTTTTTAAAGTACCTCACACAATAATCTTTTCAAGCCACTGGCTGCTCACTCAAATTGTTCCAAAAGAAACCTCCAAAATCCACAATTTTGATCCAAAATTTCTAAAATTACGATCACCAATCACTGCAATAGTCCATTCCGATGTTACTGGTATATTTTTACGTTAGTAGATGCACTAATATTGTCCATATTTGTCTATAAAATGAGAGCGATTTTTTTCCTGTCCACACTGTTCAAATGTCACGTCACTCTGTCCAGAATGAGACACTGAAATGACAAGAACATAAATTTCTTTTTAACTCTTTACCACACAATCCCGACTTTTAACGACCCAGAAAGAAAAGGCTTTTGAAAAAATTGTGGGAAAAGAAGAAAATGCTGGTAACCAGCATTTTCTCCTTTTCCCACAATGTTTACTACCCTATCAAAAAGAGAAATCATCAGTTTAGCAATGCTTAATTTGTCGTCTGCAAAATTAATGCTTTCAATTTGGTTCAGTCTAAAATTTTGTTGTTTGGTAAAGAATTAAATAATGCAAAGTATGTCTGGGCCATGCTCGGGCAAAAGGGGGCTTAATGCATCTCCAGGTGTTTTGGAAACATTGTGAGAAAAGGAGAAAATGCAGGTAACCAGCATTTTCTTGATTCCACACTATGTTTTCTACCCTATTAAAAACAAATTCCATCATTTGAGCCACAGTTAAATTTTTGGATGCAAATACTTTGAATTTGGACTAGTCCAAAATTTTCTTGTTTGGTAGAGTTAAATGAACTCCTAAAGAGACCATTTAACAACTATGTCCTTGTATCTTACACAGCCATTGAGACTGCATTCGCATTTTGAGTCTGAAATACAAATTTATATAAGGTCTCCCTGGCTCAGTGGTAAAGTGTAGCACTCATAACCCGGAGGTCCAAGCTTTGAGCCTCACTGGAAGCAATGGGTTTTTCATAAGAGTGTCCTTGGGCATGACACTACAGAGCCATTGCCTTGTACCATTAAAACCCAGGGTATACATGAACAAGCAAACTGATGCAATGAAATGACTGATATAATGTTGAATGCGGCATTAAACACCATTCAATCAATCAAGTAAATTTAGATTGAAAAACACATGTATTTTTAATCTACTACTCTCATATTGTATCTCTAGAACTATTTTACGAGATATGTTCATTTCTTTATACAGTAAACCCTGCCCTGGTGGCCACCTTTATACTAATTCTTTTCAAGATGATAAAATTTCCAACTTGTCCAGATTGAAAGCATTTGCAAACAACAAATTGAAGTGGCTCAAATGACAGAACTTGTCTAAAAAGATAAAATCACCTTTCGAAGTAGAAAATGTTGGTTTTCACCTTTTTTGATTATGTTTCAAAAGCCTTCTTTTTCAAGGTAAAAAAACAACACAATTTGAGAGTCTCTTTGGTGCTGGCTTAATTCAAAGCAACTTTTTTGAGTGTACCTTTTGTGCTTGCTTACTAAAAGTTGGACTACAATTTGTTTTAGCCCCAAGGCATGCCTTTTTCTCTCTCAAGAGTACATTACTTTTACAAAATACTACTGCAAAGCCCTAGTGGTGCAGCTAGTCGCATACAGGACTTGAGATTGGGGGATTGCTGCTTCAAATCCCTAGCTCAGCCAATTTCTTTCCCAGGATTGATGATAGTCCTTGTAACAGGATACATTCCTCTCTCAATGCTAATCATTGTATTTACAATGATTATGTGGAAAAACAGCCAGTGGGATATTATGCAAAGTACTGGAAACAGAAACTCTTGATAAGGATGGACAGCTGCACTGGCTGCCATGATAAAACTGAAATAATGTTGAAAATGGCCTTAAAAAACCGACAACTGGGGAATATTCACAAAAAAAAAAATCATCTAAATGGAGAAATGTGAGAAAGGAGCAGTTGCTTGTAGCAATCAATTGCTCCTTTCAAAAATTTATGGCAAGGGTGTAAAAAAGTTGTATTTGATCAATTATCCCTTCAGCAGCTGATCCTTTCTAAGCTTGAAATATAATAGACTTCAAAGTTCTAACATTAATGTGTAATAGATGTAGATGTAAATATCATTCAAATACCTGTTGACATGGACTGTGCTAAAATCTGTGAAAAAATAAAAATGTCGTACAGCAGAGATATAACACCAGACTGGGATATCTATTTGTCAGTTAACAAACATCTTGGTCTCTCTGTATCACACCCTAAAAAGATACACTGTTTTTAGATTGGAAAGAAAAGAGATCAGTAAAAAATGACATAAAAAATATTTTTCTTAATCACAATGTGGTAGATAAATATTACTTGAGTACTAGTAAACTTCTACTTTTGTCTTCAATTGTCTTGAACTCCAACAACTTGAAATACATGTATTTATCAGCTTTGGAATATGTATCTATAATTTTGAAAAATAAATTAATATGGTTCATCTGCATGCAATAACTTGATTGATGAAGTAACATCAACTCTGTCTTCAAAAACTAGCAGTAAAAATATCTATAAGCGATGTGTTTTACTAAACTCTTGAAAGTTGAGAAATATCCTTTGTTGACAGCATAGATCGAGATCAGATTGCACCTAGTAAGAGGTCTGGCCTTCCATATAAAACGTCCACCACCTGATGCTAAACTCAGGTCAAAATTCGCTAGTAATTACAGACCAAAAAAACACCACAAAGTTCTTAACTTTTTCATTACCTACAAAGATCAAGATCAGATCGCACATAATGTAAAGCCTGATCTTCGTTATAAAATGTCCACATTTTGTTTGACTTATTCTCCATGGCTCATATTACAAACCTTTATACCCTGTGTAGTCATTCGATTTTGTATATGCGCCGAATTTCTTACTAGTCGAAATTGTAATAGGCCGAAAGTGTTATAGGCCGAGATGTCATTCGATGTTTGGACGACTCTTGACAAGAAGAAATAGGCATATCATGATCGAAATAAAGATAACACAACTCCGATTTACCAGTCAAATGCATACAAATAACTTAGATACGATGAGCGCTGGTAATTTAACGAAAATTAAAGACTTACCGAAGTTTCGCAACGTTTTTTAAGGAGAGAAAGCACATCGTCTGTGTAATACGTCATCGGTCACATGGTGTCTACAAATAGGACACTAGAATGATTCCGAATAGTGCGTGGCAACGTCACTTGGGAGAATTGATAAAAAAATATTAGGATTTTTTGTATGGTTCTGTGACATGAACCGATGCTGCAATGAACGCCCCTATCCCCTTGGCGACAAAATAAGAGTAAATCTAACAGATTCGTGCCTTTTTTCAAGCATAAAAAAATTCTAATTTTGGACTTTATTGGGGCTTTAAAGTCCCAATAAAGTCCAAATGTAAACAATGCGGGGTAAAAAATTAAGTTAAATTTTAATCATACCATTTAAAACTATGTAGATTAATATAACGATGACACTCTCTTAATGTGCGATTGGTCAAAGTTCCATTCGCTGGCAGAAGAATTACTTTCAAAACTACAAGAAATACTACCAGGTATCTCTAACTTTTGTTTACATCAATAACGATGACGTAGGTACACCACGTGATATCTAGGAGCTAAGGTAAACGAAAAACAAAATGGAGGACGGTGTGACGGTGTGAGAATCATATTCGATAGAAAACCAAGTTCGTTTACCGAATTTGCCGAAGAGCGACACACAAAGAACAAACGGGCGTCTATTTTAGGATTTGTTTCTTTTGTTTTGAACAAGAAGCTCCGTGTAAATATACAGAATGAGCGAACTGTCTGAAAACAGATGCGGATTTCAGTTCGCATTCTTGAATCGGTAAGCCGCACGTTCATCTTATATTTATTGTGTTAAAAACAGATTTATCGCTATATCTGTATTGATTTCCCCATTTACTGTTGGAACAGGATACGTAAGCACTTTTTGATTAACCCTTTAAGTGCTGAAATTAAGATTTGGACCTTTTTAATCTGGAAAAACAGTCCGAAATTTTGCTATTTTAAGGTTTCTCCATTTGAAAATGTAACATAATAGCAGACAGTGTAGATCCAAGATCAGACTGCACATTTTGTGCAGTCTGATCTTGATCTACACTGTCTGTAAAAACAACTTGGTGTCGGTTCCAGGGCTGTAAGGGTTAATGAATATCGTGTAGTAAGATGAAACACAGGCGAACGGCGAGCGACAGTATAAATCATATATTACACACTAATTTACTATTACTCAGTGTGTAATATATGAATTATACTGTCGCTCGCCGTTCACCTGTGAGGTGAAAATGATCTTTCATTTTTGCGCAGCACCCGATTGACCCATTTTCTATGCAGAGAATGCAGATAATGATTAAATGTGCATGAATGTAGTCTGAACCTCGGATATACGCGACGCATATTTATTCAGAGATTGGCCATTTACCTAGCAATCCCTAGTTTTTATGACATTGAAAAAATGCTTTTGAAAACATGGTGGAAATAGGAGAGAAAGTTGGAAGCCGACATTTTCTCCTATTTCCACAGTATTTTTCTTGTATCACAGACAAATTTCATTATTTGAGAAATATTTGTTTTTCCACAAATGCCTTAGTGTTGGACAAGGCTAAGTATTTGTTATTTGTGTGTATGTGTGTGTGTGTGTTTATAACTTTAGAAATGCAACTGAAACTCAATGTGCTGAATTAAATCTGCACCATTTTTTAAAAAATTTGGCTGAATTTCTTGGGTGTCACAAATTTGAACGTAGAACCCAATTATCTTTCCCTAATCTGGTCAGTGCACATATCAATGGAATCCTGGTGATTTTTTTTTTTTGGCAGATGACACAATTTTGGACTTGTCTAGATTGAAGCCATTTGCAGACGACATGGCTTGTATTGGATCTACATGATTTGTATTTGAAACAGGAGAAATAATTGTTGAATCAAAGGTAAATACTAGTCACCAGCAGCATTTTCTCCTTTTCCTACAATGTTCTCAAAAGTTTTATGCCTCTGGGTCATTACAGCACTGGATTGTATGTTAACCCTTTATTACACAATCCCCAGTTTTAACAACCCTGAGAAATAAGCCTTTTGAAAACATTGTAGGAAAAGGAGAAAATGCTGGTAACCAACATTTTCTTCTTTTCCCACAATATTTTCTCCCCTATCAAAGACCTATTCTATCATTTGGCCCACATTAAATTGCCGTCTGCAAATGCTTTCAATTTGGACAAGTCTAAATTTTTGTCATTGGGTAAAAAGTTAAAGTACATGTGTCTCAATCAGATAAAACAACTTTTATTTTCAGTAGCCAAATTCCAAAATTTACATGATTGGTAAAGTCATGAAAATTCAAAACAATGTACTGCAGTTTCAGGGATTCACCTCTACTCACCACCTGGGTTATACCTATAAAGAAGCAGTGTAGATTCAATATTACTGGTATACTGCAAGAAGTTTTTGCTGTCTCATCTAGATCTTGAATGAAACCCTTATTATAGGCCAGGATGAAAATGGAGCAGAATTCTTGAAAATATGCTGTTGGACAAAATACCGGTAGACAGCTGATTAAGCTACTGCTTTGCTTATGCAACTGAATTTTGTTTTGTCACTTAGGGCATCACAGTTCTCCTGTATTACACAGCTCTTACAAAGACAGATATGTTTCATGCAACAAGCAAGGCAATATGGTGTAATATTATTTTATTATTTTAAATACATGTACATCACAATAGTCTTACAAGAAGAATTTGTGGACAAAAAATAAAAAATATATTCATACATACAGTGCAATGTTAGAAGCTATTGCTTGCCCTCAACCCTTACTCTTTACCAAACAACAATATTTTGGACATTTCCAAATTGAAAGCATTTGAAGATGACAAAATAAATGGGACTCAAAAACTGAAATTTGTTTTGGGAAAGGTAGAAAACATAGTAGGAAAAGGAGAAAATGCTGGTTACCAGCATTTTCTCCTTTTTCCACAATGTTTTCAAAAGGCTTCTTTCCCAGGGTCGTTAAAAGTTGGAATTGTGTGGTAAAGGGTTAACCAAAACATCCAAGTTGTTATTTAAAGCACTATTTAATCATTTTAACAAAGAAAAATGCTTTTGAAACATTTTGGAAATAGCAGAATTGCTGATAACCAGTATTTTTTCCTTTTCTCATAATGTATACTATTCTTCTTGAAGCAAAGCTTTTCATTTGAGCTACCACGTCCAATTTTTCATCTGCAATTGTTTCCAATTTGAACAATTTCTAAAATTTTACCAACTGGTAAAGGGTTGCGCACCTGCTTGGAAAGTAAGAAAACGGTAGTGGCTTTGCTTTATTTTGACAAAACTTGTTTCATAGTAGTAGACAGTATAGATCTAAGATCAGACTGCATGTTACATGTATGTGCAGTCTGATCTTTATCTACACTGTCTGCAAACACAACTTTTGTCTGCAAAAACAACTTAAGTTGGTTCCAGGGCTTTAAGCCGCACCCTGTAGTTCAGTCTGTAGCGTAAGGGACTTGAGAATAGGAGGTTGCTGGTTCGATCCCCGGCGCGGCCCATTTCTTTCCGCCGATTGATGATAGTCATTGCGACAGGATTCATTCCTCTCTCACCCCTGACCATTGTTTTTACAATGGCTATGTGGGAAAAGCAGCCAGTGGCTTGGAAAGAATACTGTGCGAAGCACTGCTAAAAGAAACACTAGGAAAGCATGGATAGGTGCACTGGCCGCCACGATGTAACTGAAATAATGTTGAAAATGGCATTAAACACCATAGAATCAATCAATCCAGGGCTTTAAGGGTTAAGGAATGTCCTTAGGCAAGACATTGCAGAGCCCCAGCTTTGTGCTGGTGAAATACAGAAAAGACAGTAATAAGTTGTCACACTGACATGAATAAAAATCTGAAATAATGTTCAAAGTGGTGCAAAATGCTCCAACAAATAAACACCCAATCTTTACAAGAGAAGAACATTTTAGTCTTGTCTAACTTGAAACTATTTGCAGATGAAAAAGTACATGTAACTCAACACAATAAATGTCTCTCTGGAAGGGTAGAAAACGGTGTGGGGAAAAAAGAAAAAAAAAAAATGCAGGCTAACAACATTTTCTGTTTTTTCTACAGGCTATATTGTACCAAAATTTTCTCTTTATCCCACAATATTTGCAGAGGCTGTCTTGCTAAGAGTTGTTAAAACTTGGATTGTTTGAAAAAGGTTTAAATTTAATAATGCTCCTTTTACCTCTATTTCATATACTAGTAATTCTCAGCAAATTCTCTAAAATTCACTGGCTGTTTTCCCCCATGAGCAAACCCAAATCATGTTCAGGAGTTTGAGAGGATCAAATCCTGTTGCAATGACACTCAACTCTTTACCACACAGCAATATTTCAGATTGGTCCAAATTGAAAGCATTTACAGACGACAAAATAAATGTGACTCAAAATTTGAATTTGTTTCTGGTAGGGTAGAAAACACAGTGGGAAAAGGAGAAAATGCTAGTAACGAGCATTTTCTCCTTTTCCCGGAATGTTTTCAGAAGGCATCTTCCATAGGTTCGTTTAAACCTGGATTTGTGTGGTTAAGCGTTAATAAACAAGGACGTGAAAATGCTTGCAAGCCAACCATGGCCTTTTGGTTGATATGATTTGTAAAACGTGTTCAAAATTCAAATGTAGCTGGAGCTTGATAGGTAGTTTCCTACAAAAACTGACCTCCCCCAGCTTTATTGCCAGTAATATCTCTTTACCAAACGACAAAATTTTAGACTGGTCCAAATTGAAAGCAGTTGCAGACGACAAAATAAATGTGACTGAAAAATGGAAATTTGTTTTGGGAAGGGTAGAAAACATTGTGGGAAAAGAAGAAAATGCTGATTACCAGCATTTTCTCCTTTTCCCACAATGTTTTCAAAAGGCTTCTTTTTCAGGATCGTTAAAAGTTGGGATTGTGTGGTAAAGGGATATCAGTTATTGACCCAGTGAACATGAGTAAGTGTACAGCAACTGCTATACAGTTGAAATACTGTTGAAAATAGATTTATTGCATTGTGACATATATCAGTCAAATACATTTACTTGTTTCTGTTTCTCTTCCTACCTTAGGTGCTCTATGATGGAAAGTTTTACGTGAACAGTATTTTTGCCCAAGATACAGATAGCCAGTATTAAGTTTTTACACCAGTCATGAAGAATATTGAATTAAGATTACCAATATGATTAACTCTTTACCAAACAACAAAATTTTAGACTGGTCCAAATTGAAAGCACTTGCAGACGACAAAATAAATATGATGGAAAAATTGAAATTTGTTTTGGAAAGAATAGTAAACATTGTGGGAAAAGGAGAAAATGCTGGTTACCAGCATTTTCTCCTTTTCCCACAATGTTTACAAAAGCCCTCTTCTTTTTAGGGTCATTAAAACCCGGGATTGTGTGGTAAAGAGTTGAGTGTGATATTTCTGTGACCATTGTTTTTTATTACTAAAAGGAAAATTATTGAAAGATACTAAACTCTATTTCCAGTTTAAGCCTTTACCACACACTCACGGCTTTAAACAGCCCTGAGAGAGAAGCCCTTTGAAAACATTGTAGGAAAAGGAGAAAATGCTAGTAACCAGCATTTTCTCCTTTTCCCACAGTGTTTTCTTCCCTTCCCAAAAAGAATCTTAATTTTTGAGTCACATTTATTTTGTCAACTGCAAATGCTTTCAATATGGACTAGCATAAAATTATGTCATTTGGTAAGGGATTACAGTTTTAATTCATGTTTATGAATTTTAAAATAAAACCATATCTTACAAAGTTCGAGACCAATAAAAAGTATATTTGAGCAAACTGCAATTGTTTTCACTATCTACTTATTTTCAAGCTTTTAAATCAAGCATACAATGGTCCTTTAGCAGACAGTCTCGTCTTTTAATGACCCCCCAGGGAGATAGCTTTAGAAACTTCGTGGGTGAAGGAGAAAATGTTGGTAACCAGCATTTTCTTCTATTCTCTCAATGATTTCTACCATTTCAAAGACAAATCTAATCCTTTACCCACACTGAATTACAGTAGTTGTCTAAAAACACTTCCAATTTGGACTTGTCCAAAATCTGTCATCTGGTAAATGGTTAACCCATTTCTGCACATAGTTTTTAACTCTTGACAAAAAACAAAATCTTAGACTTGAAAGTATTTGCAGATGATAAATGGGACTCAAGTATTGAAATTTGTCTTTGAAAGGGTAGAAAACATTATGGGAAAAATGAAAAAAAAATGCTGGTAACCAGAGAATTTCAACAATGGTTTCAAAAGTCTTCATCTCCAGGGTCGTGAAAACTCAAGATTGTTTAGTAAAGGGTTAAACCGACAAAAACACTTTTTAAAGTACCTCACACAATAATCTTTTCAAGCCACTGGCTGCTCACTCAAATTGTTCCAAAAGAAACCTCCAAAATCCACAATTTTGATCCAAAATTTCTAAAATTACGATCACCAATCACTGCAATAGTCCATTCCGATGTTACTGGTATATTTTTACGTTAGTAGATGCACTAATATTGTCCATATTTGTCTATAAAATGAGAGCGATTTTTTTCCTGTCCACACTGTTCAAATGTCACGTCACTCTGTCCAGAATGAGACACTGAAATGACAAGAACATAAATTTCTTTTTAACTCTTTACCACACAATCCCGACTTTTAACGACCCAGAAAGAAAAGGCTTTTGAAAAAATTGTGGGAAAAGAAGAAAATGCTGGTAACCAGCATTTTCTCCTTTTCCCACAATGTTTACTACCCTATCAAAAAGAGAAATCATCAGTTTAGCAATGCTTAATTTGTCGTCTGCAAAATTAATGCTTTCAATTTGGTTCAGTCTAAAATTTTGTTGTTTGGTAAAGAATTAAATAATGCAAAGTATGTCTGGGCCATGCTCGGGCAAAAGGGGGCTTAATGCATCTCCAGGTGTTTTGGAAACATTGTGAGAAAAGGAGAAAATGCAGGTAACCAGCATTTTCTTGATTCCACACTATGTTTTCTACCCTATTAAAAACAAATTCCATCATTTGAGCCACAGTTAAATTTTTGGATGCAAATACTTTGAATTTGGACTAGTCCAAAATTTTCTTGTTTGGTAGAGTTAAATGAACTCCTAAAGAGACCATTTAACAACTATGTCCTTGTATCTTACACAGCCATTGAGACTGCATTCGCATTTTGAGTCTGAAATACAAATTTATATAAGGTCTCCCTGGCTCAGTGGTAAAGTGTAGCACTCATAACCCGGAGGTCCAAGCTTTGAGCCTCACTGGAAGCAATGGGTTTTTCATAAGAGTGTCCTTGGGCATGACACTACAGAGCCATTGCCTTGTACCATTAAAACCCAGGGTATACATGAACAAGCAAACTGATGCAATGAAATGACTGATATAATGTTGAATGCGGCATTAAACACCATTCAATCAATCAAGTAAATTTAGATTGAAAAACACATGTATTTTTAATCTACTACTCTCATATTGTATCTCTAGAACTATTTTACGAGATATGTTCATTTCTTTATACAGTAAACCCTGCCCTGGTGGCCACCTTTATACTAATTCTTTTCAAGATGATAAAATTTCCAACTTGTCCAGATTGAAAGCATTTGCAAACAACAAATTGAAGTGGCTCAAATGACAGAACTTGTCTAAAAAGATAAAATCACCTTTCGAAGTAGAAAATGTTGGTTTTCACCTTTTTTGATTATGTTTCAAAAGCCTTCTTTTTCAAGGTAAAAAAACAACACAATTTGAGAGTCTCTTTGGTGCTGGCTTAATTCAAAGCAACTTTTTTGAGTGTACCTTTTGTGCTTGCTTACTAAAAGTTGGACTACAATTTGTTTTAGCCCCAAGGCATGCCTTTTTCTCTCTCAAGAGTACATTACTTTTACAAAATACTACTGCAAAGCCCTAGTGGTGCAGCTAGTCGCATACAGGACTTGAGATTGGGGGATTGCTGCTTCAAATCCCTAGCTCAGCCAATTTCTTTCCCAGGATTGATGATAGTCCTTGTAACAGGATACATTCCTCTCTCAATGCTAATCATTGTATTTACAATGATTATGTGGAAAAACAGCCAGTGGGATATTATGCAAAGTACTGGAAACAGAAACTCTTGATAAGGATGGACAGCTGCACTGGCTGCCATGATAAAACTGAAATAATGTTGAAAATGGCCTTAAAAAACCGACAACTGGGGAATATTCACAAAAAAAAAAATCATCTAAATGGAGAAATGTGAGAAAGGAGCAGTTGCTTGTAGCAATCAATTGCTCCTTTCAAAAATTTATGGCAAGGGTGTAAAAAAGTTGTATTTGATCAATTATCCCTTCAGCAGCTGATCCTTTCTAAGCTTGAAATATAATAGACTTCAAAGTTCTAACATTAATGTGTAATAGATGTAGATGTAAATATCATTCAAATACCTGTTGACATGGACTGTGCTAAAATCTGTGAAAAAATAAAAATGTCGTACAGCAGAGATATAACACCAGACTGGGATATCTATTTGTCAGTTAACAAACATCTTGGTCTCTCTGTATCACACCCTAAAAAGATACACTGTTTTTAGATTGGAAAGAAAAGAGATCAGTAAAAAATGACATAAAAAATATTTTTCTTAATCACAATGTGGTAGATAAATATTACTTGAGTACTAGTAAACTTCTACTTTTGTCTTCAATTGTCTTGAACTCCAACAACTTGAAATACATGTATTTATCAGCTTTGGAATATGTATCTATAATTTTGAAAAATAAATTAATATGGTTCATCTGCATGCAATAACTTGATTGATGAAGTAACATCAACTCTGTCTTCAAAAACTAGCAGTAAAAATATCTATAAGCGATGTGTTTTACTAAACTCTTGAAAGTTGAGAAATATCCTTTGTTGACAGCATAGATCGAGATCAGATTGCACCTAGTAAGAGGTCTGGCCTTCCATATAAAACGTCCACCACCTGATGCTAAACTCAGGTCAAAATTCGCTAGTAATTACAGACCAAAAAAACACCACAAAGTTCTTAACTTTTTCATTACCTACAAAGATCAAGATCAGATCGCACATAATGTAAAGCCTGATCTTCGTTATAAAATGTCCACATTTTGTTTGACTTATTCTCCATGGCTCATATTACAAACCTTTATACCCTGTGTAGTCATTCGATTTTGTATATGCGCCGAATTTCTTACTAGTCGAAATTGTAATAGGCCGAAAGTGTTATAGGCCGAGATGTCATTCGATGTTTGGACGACTCTTGACAAGAAGAAATAGGCATATCATGATCGAAATAAAGATAACACAACTCCGATTTACCAGTCAAATGCATACAAATAACTTAGATACGATGAGCGCTGGTAATTTAACGAAAATTAAAGACTTACCGAAGTTTCGCAACGTTTTTTAAGGAGAGAAAGCACATCGTCTGTGTAATACGTCATCGGTCACATGGTGTCTACAAATAGGACACTAGAATGATTCCGAATAGTGCGTGGCAACGTCACTTGGGAGAATTGATAAAAAAATATTAGGATTTTTTGTATGGTTCTGTGACATGAACCGATGCTGCAATGAACGCCCCTATCCCCTTGGCGACAAAATAAGAGTAAATCTAACAGATTCGTGCCTTTTTTCAAGCATAAAAAAATTCTAATTTTGGACTTTATTGGGGCTTTAAGAAATTGTTCATCAATTTGGTTTTATTTTGAAAATGTTGCTTTAGTTTATCCGACACCTTTCACAATGTTCTAAAATTGCTTTTAGCGGTCAGTGTAGATCAATAACAGGCTGCACAAAATGTGCAGTATGATCGTTGATCTACACTGTCCGCCTAGCTGAAACACTGCAAAGAGAAGCAGACAAGATAGTGTCCATTACTTTGGCTTTATTTTGAGACTGAAAATGTTGGCTTAGTTTATTCGGCTCCTTTCACAAAGTTCTAAAGTTGCTATTAGCGGTAGGTGTCGATCACGATCAGACTGCATAAAACATGAAGTCTGATCATTGATCTACACTTTCCGCCTAGCTGAAACATTGGAGAGAAAAATAATTAAGAATTTGAACATATATGTGATTTTGGTCTTATTTTGAGATTGAAAAAGTTGGGTTTAGTTTATTCAGCGCCTTTCACAAGATTCTAAAGTTGCTTTTAGCGGTCGGTGTAGATCAAGAATCACTCGAGCAAGATGTAGACTTGTCAAAAATTAGAGCATTCGCAGACGACAATTTAAATGTGGCTAAAATGATGGAATTTGTCTTTGATAGGGCAGAAAACATTGTGGGAAAAGGAGAAAATGCTGGTTACCAGCATTTTCTCCTTGTCCCACAATGCTTTCAAAAGCCTTCTTCGTCAGGATCGTTAAAACTCGGGATTGTGTGGTAAAGGGTTAATCTGGACGGTTTGTGCAGTCTGATCTTGATCTATGCCGTCTGCAAAAGCCCCCTTTTTACATAATAAGTCTCTGTAACTCCATTGGTCTATTACGGGATTACCAAAATTTCGTTATCGGACACCGTTACTAAAAATAGCACATTTGCGACTGCTCTATATTAGGCACATGTAAAACAGTTCTTTTCGAACTGGCCATGTCAGAATTAGGAATAATGGAGAAAGGTAGGATTTCAATGCAATTTTGATAAGAAGCAGTTATTACACCCATGAATTGTGTAAGATTATTGAAAAGAAGCATTCAGTTTGTCTTTGAAATAGGAGGTCATGACCTTTCCTTCTTTGTTCCATTAGTTTTGACCCCAAATGCGAAACTGAGGGGTCATGAAGTTAGTGGCTAGCTAATCGTAAAGACAATGGCGGGGTAATGCCATGAAAGATTGCGAAAAAAAGACATGGTAACGTGCTATTTTATCCCCAAATTATGTATTGTTTCGAATTTCAATTTAGCTTGGCATTTTCAGGCTAGTCTCCTGGGTTTGCATTTTGTGAATTTTAGAATAAAGGCTATAATGGCTTATTTTGTCAATTTTTGTCCGACCATGCCAGTTGCCTGTATTGGTCAGTAATTTCACTATTTCACAAGTTTAACAAGATTTCTTGATGAAATCTAAAAACTTGGGGTTATGCTGTTGCATTTAAGTGCTCTTTATCATTTCAGGCCGATTCTATAGACGTTTTGTCGAAGAAGTTCTGTTTGGCGTGTTGACAATCGACACACGTTTTACCGAAAACTGTGGTCTGGGGCCTTATATGCACTATAGAGGAAGTCGCCAATGTGCTATTTATAGTAACAGTGTAAATGAAAATTTGAGTATTCCATGATATACAGGCGATGCACCGAGATGCAAAAGTGTTCGATGATCGACCATGGAACATTTTAATTCTCCGTGATAGACCAATGGAGCTTCAAAGGCCTGTGTTTACAATTACGGCGTTGAAAGGGTCAATGTCCTCCTACCGATAATTTACATCCTGTAACGAACGGCTCTGGAAAATATTACAGAAAGAGGAGAAATTGGTCGTCACGCGCAATTTATATTTCTTGGAGCAATAAGTCCTCTTGCGTGTGAGGGGTTTAGTATATCTCCGTGATCCATTATATGGTGTGTAACACACGAGAAGGGGCCTCGGGGCATATGCGTAAAAGTGTGTCGTCCCAGATCAGCCTGTGCAGTCTGTAACTAATCCAAGACGACACTTCCCGTTTTTGTGCGATTTACTGTTTCATGAAAGTCTACTGTATGAAAAAATCTTATGTAGTCGTAAAGTGCCGTCTCGGATTAGCCTGCGCGGACTGCGGAGGCTAATCCGAGACATTTTACGCAAATGGCCGAAGGTCTCATTTCGCATGTTGTGGGCCATAATGAGCAAGTCGTCACATTATCATAGATCCATAAAATCCATTTTGTCTCACAACAGACTTAAACCTGAGGTAGAATGGTCCTTGGACATGCAGAAAATTTACCAGACGCAAAAAGTTTCGACACAAGTCGAACTGCGCAGGCTGACCTGTCTACACTTTTTGCAGATGCATTAAATTCTCTTTTCACAGAGCATGACTTATTTATGTATTGAACTCTGTCGGTATGCATTATCCCTATTTCACAAAGGTATACTCAAAGTCGTCTGCAACAATGTATTCTTTCTCGACGTAGCTGAGTGAGCTGGCTGTTGACCTACTTCTTGGTACTGATACAGAATGAATTGATGGTAATTTTCGATTGGTCAAAAATGTGCACATGTTGATTCGGCGGGCCCCTGCTAGCATATTTTCTCACACATTTATGAAACCACTATATATTAATAAGCGTTGCTACTACTAATCGATACCCCGGGGCCTTGATTCATACCATAGCAAAATTATGTAGCAGAGAGTGATCTTTTCTTGTGCTTTTTGGAAATTTAATATTTTCATAACCGTTACCCAATAACCCAATACTAGCTTTCAACAAAATGAAAAACAGTGAGGAAAAAGCGGCAATTGCCCATGACGAACTTTTCATCATTTTACTTCATATTGAGCCACAAAAGAATTTCAATATTCATATTCCAGTATGTCTTACGCCGTCTATCTTTTTAAAGATATTTCTTGTTTCGGAATATAATTAGTTGACAAAACGTGGGGTATTACATTTTAACACATATATCTAATAGTGTTTCCACTGTAATACAGCAAACATCTACGATTTTTTTTACCACATTCACGTTTGAGGTTAGCTTTATGTGAGCCAAGCCCCCGTAGCTCAGTCGGTAGCGTAAAGAACAGGAGGTCGCTGGTTCGATCCCTCTTTCCGAGGATTGATGATAGTCATCGCGACAGGATTCATTCCTCTCTCACCGCTGACCATTGTTTCGACGATGGTTATGTGGAAAAGCAGCCAGTGGCTTGGAAAGAATATTGTGCAGAGTACTGGTAAAAGAAACTCCAGGAAAGCATGGATAGGTGCATTGGCAGCCGTGATATAACTAAAATAATGTTGAAGACGGCTTATAAACACCATACAATCAATTATTCAAACCTTATGTGACATCATATTTGGCGTCGTTTTATACTACTTTTTGAGATAACATGAACAGTCTTGGTTTTTATTCATGGAAATTCCCACGTGTGCGTATGTTGTTTTGCATACTCTGACCTGTAGTCCGTTAGATAGCCTTTCGTAATGTGATAAACAGAATCTGATATTCAATGGATAACGAGATAAAATTTTAGTTGACTTGTCTTTGAAGAAAAAAAGTTACCGAAGCTCAGCAGAGGCTCGCTTAATAGACCTTTGTTACCGACGCTGACTGCGGACCGCGGACACCTGACTGCGGACTTTTAAGAGGGGTTGTCTCAAAGTGGCAAAATGAAAAAAGGGAGAGAAATTACGTTTCTGAAGCATTACTTATCCCTTAAGGCTCCTTTCACGACTTTAGTTGCCTTTGCGGCCAATGTGGATCAAGATCAGGCTGCACAAAACGTGCATCCTGATCTTGATCTACACTGTCCGCTTTGCAGAAACACCGTAGAAAAAAGCAACCATGAAATTGCAATTATTTGGGTCATATTTCTAGATTGAAAAAGATGATGTCTGATAGGTTTCTTCGACACACTAGGGGTTATTTTCATGTAACAGATTATGTATTATCTTCCACATTGTCCGAGCTCGTTCCGAGTCCACGTAGAAGTACAATTCGTGCAACAGATTTACATTGAAAATAACGTCCCCACCTTGCCGGGCTTATACCGGAGCCTTTTCCCAAGCATATAAGGGCTATGTTTATAAATGGCTGGTGTATAGGTTTTATGCTCGCTAACCATGGCTGGATGAATCATAGAATGTAGGTTTTAGTGAGAAAAGGGTTTTTTTTATTTTTAATTCTTTGCACTGATTGTCGCCTTGAAAAGTAGTCGGGTTCTGTGCCCAGAATGCCCATATTAGATAGGTTATGTATTTGAAAAATGCCACCTAGCGGAAGATAATGCTCTCGGGTAGCTCAGTTGTTAGCGTATCTGACTCGTTGCGAGTTCGATACCCGGTTGAAGCAAACTTTTTTTTTTCGCCTCTCACCTCTGATTCATGTGGGGAAAGTAGTCAGTGACTTGGAAAGAAAGTTGGGTCAATACTGGTGTGAGAAAGTCAGGAAACACATGCATAGATGCACTGACCGCCGTGATATGACCAAAGCTGTTGAAACGGCGTTAATTAAACTCCAATAAAAACAAACAAAACTAATCCACTAGAGATCAAAAACTGGATAAAACTGAGAAGAGTATCGTACCTGTAGTATCGTACCTCAAATTGCACGAAATTATCCGTCTTAAATCCTTTTTTCATTAAAGGGGAACTACGTTGAAATAAACATGATTTTGTAATTAAATCTATTTATGTTTTTAACAACATGAGAAATGGAGACTTTGCTCGTTTCGAGTAAATTTCGAGTAATTCGCCCGTTTCCTTCAAACCGTCATTTCCGTGTCAGACATTTACCCGGCACACCAGCATCCTCAAACAACAACAACAACAACAACCGCCTCGTGAGGGGAACTGTGTGTGTTCGAATTCTGCCTGGTCATACCGAAGACACAGTTGATAGCCTCGCCTTTGGCCGTCAGAATTACAGAGATAGCACTACGTCTGGCTTTCCAGTGTCAGGATAATGGACTGGGCAAATCCTGTTTCAAAAGTTCAGGAAAACACACAGATAAGGAAATTGTTGCCGTATATAAAAGAACAGATATTTAAACAGGAGTACAACTCTAATAACTCACAACAATACCCAAATCGTCAAAATAGACGAATCTAATCTTTTGTTGTCTGGTAAAAATTTAATTAACACCTCTAACACCTATTTGAGTAAAAAACGAGAAGTTTATTGTAAGTAATAAATTAGGTGGTTTGTCGTGTTTTTAACAGATATATGTATGTCGTGAATAAGTTTTAAATTGGGTGTATATTTGGTCACTTGGGTGATTGTAAGGATTATACTGATTTGGAATGGACGTGCATTTATCAGTCATGCGACAATTATTGGGAAAACAAACAATCGTTCGAACCAGGCAAAAAGTGATATTAATAGTCACATGCAATCGTCTTTGTAAAACAAGAATGAAACATGAATGCTCTCTCTGAAGTATTACAACAAGAATGAAACATGAATGCTCTCTCTAAAGTATTACAACAAGAATGAAACATGAATGCTCTCTCTAAAGTATTACAACAAGAACGAAACATGAATGCTCTCTCTAAAGTATTACAACAAGAATGAAACATGAATGCTCTCTCTAAAGTATTACAACAAGAAACATATGATGACGTTCGCAATGTAAAATTATTTTTGAAACAGGGTGACGACTGGCTGTCAATAACATATCCTTCTTCCTGTCGATCGTTTCGTATACATGTAACGATTTGTGCCCTTTTCTCAGAGCATGGCTCATTTATCTATTTTCTTAGATTGTTCACGTTTAGACAAACAACCTCTTCATTTTAAACGTCTGCAGCAGACAACTTTTCAAAATATTGTGGAATTAGCAAATTGTATCAAATTTTAATTGAATGATTTCGCCATACTTAAAATCTTTACCAAACTCGCGTTGTTAGATATTTATGAGAGTTTGGTTCCTTTCAAAATTGAGCAAAATCGGGTCATGGAGTCACAAATTACATGCTCTTGAATTTAAAAAAAAAAAACAAATATTTTTTAGCTCGTTAACAGCTTACAGCCTTCATTTTACTTTCAGTCTTCACAAAACCCACACAGTTTATAGATATTCATGGGAGCTGGATTCATTTGCAAACCGTCGGATTATCGGGTCAGAAATTCCTTGCCCTTACATTAAAAAAATGCATTTTGAGCTTGCCAAGAGCTTTACCGCACGTATTTTTGGAAACTAATATGAAAAAGGATAGCTTTGCTTATATCAGCTCTCAATTTCATTATACCTCCACAACTCTTTGTAAAAACCAGAGTCTGTATTTAAATACTAGTACAGCCTCTTTTAGTCCTTATAGGCCTCTTGTTCCTAGAATATTATAACAATGTGGAACATGTACTGTTTTGTGCATTTACACCAGCAAAACTGAAAAAAAAAACATGTTTTTTCTCATTCATTTAATGCCTAACTTGTTTGTTTACATCTACCAAAATATATTGACATCAAAAGCCAATAAACTGTTTGAAAACATTGATGCCGACCTCTCCTGGCTTCTTTTTTTAAAGAAGACAACTTGTTGATATCATTGCCTTAGAATAACAATTATGGTCGCAAGGAAAAAAATACTGAATAGAGAGAACTTGGAGAAAAATATCCATACAACAACCTCCCACTTATAACCCTTCTCTGCGCATGTTTGGTCAACACAAGTGTCCGTCTTTGATGAAATTATAACAGAACGATAGAACTTGAATTGCCGTTTTAATTTATGTATACATCATAAAAGGTCGTGAGGCTTTTCCATTTATGTATGCATTATACAAGGTCGTAAAACTTTTCCATTTACATGTATGTGTACATTATAAATTGTAAATTTTTTCCATTTATGTATATACATCACAAGAGGTCGTAAATTTTTTCCATTTATGTATATACATCACAAAAGGTCGTAACAGTTTTACATTTATTTGTACATCATGGAAGGTTGTAACACTTTTCCATTTATGTATACATCATAAAAGGTCGAAACACTATTCCATTTATGTGTACATCATAAAAGGTCTTAACACTATTCCACTTATGTGTACATCATAAAAGGTCGTAATACGTAGAACCTTCTCATTCTCAGGCATCTATATTCTATATTGGCTCCAGTTTGGTGGCAATTACTGACTGCACTATAATAAGATTAAAGTAAGACAAAATCTATGCAGGAAAATGTATTTGAGCTATGCTCTGGCAAAAGAGGATTTAATGCATCCCAGGGATGCACGGTATAAATCAAGTCATCACATAATTATGGATCCATAAAATCTGTTTTGTACAGCAATTGAACGATTCATGAAGTAAACTTGTCTTTTGAGATAGAATTGACCATTGGCAAAAGGTTTTGACCTTGATCAGCCTGCGAGGCCTGCGCAGGCTGACCTGAGTCGATACGTTTTGTAGATGCATTACATCCTCTTTTCACACAGCATGGTTCATTTATCTGAGTACAATATGCTATCACTATACAAAATTGTGTCACATATACTGTACATATACTGAAACTCCTAACAATCAAAAACAAGAATAGAGAACGGGTAAAACACACACACACACACACACACACACACACACACACGTGTGAACCATGCTCTGTGAAAAGGGGACTTAATGCATCTGCAAATGGTATCGACCCAGGTCAGCATGCACGGTCTGCGCAGGCTGACCTGGGCCGAATACTTTTGCTATTGGTCGATTTTCTGCTTGTCAAAGGACCGGTATACTTTATTCATTTGCTTGTTATACAAAGTGGATTTTATGGATCCATAATAGTGTGATGACTTTCTTAGTATCATGCATCACGGAGATGCATTAAGTCCCCTTTTACCAGAGCACGGCTGATACAGTATTTATACAAAGCAGATGGTCTATCAAGAGTGGATATTGTTTCAGAAGATTACCTTCCATAGTAATTCATACACAATTGCAACATAATGGGCGCATTTTTCAACAAGGGGAGTAGAAAAGAATGCATAAATCACTAAAAACAATTTTGACTGCATACCATGTTTGCTGACGAAGTAGAATCTTGAATTGTTACTATTTTGGTCTCCGAATTAGACCAGCAATCTATGTACTTAATGCAAATGCAACAAAGCCAACAACCGGAAGTATTACTGATCAATAACTGGACAGATTGAATATGGATTTAGCAAATATGAATTGTTAAAATGTTAAAAAAATGCTTCTTACAACATTCAATATATCTGCACAGTATTGATAGATATCGGGAAAAAGGAAACACAGCTAAAAGTTAACATTTCATGGGTCCTGCTTTGTGTACGGAAAGTAAGATCAGTGGCAAATGTTGTATGTAGATAGAACATTCCTCATCGCACATTTGTATATACTAACGTTTTTTCTTTTCAAAAATATTACAAGATAATCATGTAAAAGTTAAAAGTTACACATAAAATTACATTTTAAAAGCCTTAAAGTCCCAGTAGTTGGCAAAAGTAAACAAAGAGGTGTTCTAAAATGCATTTGAATCTAAATCACGCCTTTTAATAGTATGGAAATTACTGTGAAGGTGAAAATCTGTTATTTTACGGTCAGTCCAAGTGTTGGTCATTAGCAGAAAATTGAATTTTAAACGTAGGTCAAAAGTTGCAAGGTCGCTCTATGCTTCGTTTACCTTTTGCCTGATTGTAAAATTCATTTTTTTTTTTCTGCAGCGGCTAACAGTTAGACAGACCGGACAACAACAGATTGTCATCTTCACATAATTTCAAACTGTTGAAAGGTGTGATTTAAATTCAAATGCATTTTAATACCGACTTTTTGTTCCATTTGTAATCATACAGCCTTCTTTTTTTCAGGCATGGATAATTATGTCTAGTCAGAACTAATTGTGAACATGATCATTATGTAGGAATGAAAATAACGAGTCACACTCTGGCAAAAGGGTACTTAGTACATCTCTGTGATCCATGATATCCATCACATTATTATGGATCCATAAAATCCATCTTGTCTAACAAACAGCTGAATCCTGAGGTACACTGGTGCTTTGGCATGCAGAAAATTTACCAAAAGCAACATGCACAGGCTGACCTGGTTGATACTGTTTGCAGATGCATTAAGCCCCCTTTTCACAGAGCATTTAATCTTAATTATCTTTCATATTAAAATCATTCCATCAATAAAGAGTTCAAAGTCCTGCATGCCATTCATCCTCGAGGTTACATTCAGATCATAACACAACCTCCCTCAACACTTTGCTATCGTTAGATTTTCGGAGTATGGACTTCTCATGTTAGTGTTGAGCGGATATTTATTTACTGATCTCTCTTTTTGGTAGAAATAACCACCCACGAAGCTAGGTATGTAGATATTCATACGACTGTCTGTTGGATATATCACTGTATAGTAGAGATCTCTCACACTTATGGTCAGTCTGATTGCATTTGTGAACACCTCCTCAGTTATCAGCCAGTATCTGCTCTGAAGTGCAGTTTTACGTCGGGCTCGAAAGGCAAGGATGCCTACTACAGCACGGTTAACATCTTCTTCATCACACTCATATCTTCTAGATATAAACATACCTAATGACAATTGTGACATGAAACTTTGCTGGATAAAATCAGATGTAAACTCTATCAGACGGGAATATTGCAAAAACTGGATCATTCGGTTAGTCAACCGTATATATCCCTTGTTTATTAGACTACATGCTTTGAATTCATCCCCGTCAAAAACTTGTGAATCAGTGTTCACCGATGGTGAGTCCACAGACTCATTGAAACTATGATTCCTAATTCCAACATTAGCAATTTCTGAAAACAAATATATACATGCTTCCAGATACTGTCCAATTTCCATACAGAAATCCACCAGTTTTTCCAAATTTTTAACTTTGTTAGAAATCCTACTCTCGAACTCCTGCTTAAGTGGATCCTTCAAATGCTCTCCTTCCTCAGGCTGAGTAATATATTGCTTCATGTTGCGCAAAACATTTAGGTCTTGTTGAATAATCCTGAGGTGTCTGGAAGAGGAATCAATTAAATCGACAGGGTCTTGCATCTCCAGGTTGCTATATCCTGGGCCTTTTGGAATTGTTAGACAGCTGTGTTTTCTATTTTTAATGTTTTTTATGGCCACATAGTACCTGTAATATTTAAAGGTCATTTTGCATTCTAATGGAACTGCTAAATATTACTCTGCTCCTGTTTTATCATT
Organism: Tridacna gigas; assembly: GCA_945859785.2. NCBI lineage: Eukaryota > Metazoa > Mollusca > Bivalvia > Cardiida > Cardiidae > Tridacna > Tridacna gigas. Next base: position 12,024,996 of record OX244031.2, on the reverse strand, counting down.
ATTATTCCTACGTGACTATAATTTTATGTCAACAGTAAACAAACTTTATACTCTTAATAAAAGAAAAAAATCTAGTTCTATGGATACATACCATCAAGACACATCCAATCTTACAAGAAAGTTCTTAACTCTTTACCACACAATCCAGAGTTTTAACGACCCTCCGAACAAACGCTCTTGAATACAGCATTTTCTTCTTTTCCTACAACGTTTTCTATCATTTCTGATATAAATCCCATCATGTGAAACAAATTCAAATTTGTCGACTGAAAGTGTTTTTAATTTGGACCAGTCTAATATTTTGTCATTTGGTAAAGAGTTAAAATCTGCAAAAATTGTTGCCTATACTTATCATTAACATCAATATTGATCAAAACTTATGATCAGCGATCAGTTATTTTTCTCTTTAACCCAAGACAACGTGGTTTTAATAATCAAAACATATTTTTCCCACTAAGGTTCCAATGTAATTTGGCAGTAATACAAAAATGTTACAAATCTCTTTGAGAGTTAGCATGTGATTGAAACTCTGTCAGGTAATCTCCATTGATGTAATGGTTACCTCTAAAATACATCATCATACTGAAACTAGCCTGAGGCCCTTGAGGGCCTGAATCGCTCTACTGGCAGTGTTTTTATAGCATACATCATTAATTCATGATGAAGAAAGGAAACAAGAAACACACTCAAAAAATAGCATATATCATTATACGTATAGGCATGGTGAATTGAGCAAACAGTGAAATCATTAAAGTACAATTTCTCAAAACAAATTGTTTGGAATCCAGCTTATTTGATCGGGTTTCAGAACTCATTGTATAAAACAATCCTTGCAGAAATGTGACCAATAATGTGGACTGTGATGAGCAAATAAGACTAGGTCATCAAATGGCTGCTTTTCCTGAACTGATCACTGGATTTTCTTCATTTTCATGGGGTTCAATCCCTTGATGATATAAATGATCTGCGCAAGTTTCAAAAGAATTGGATACAAAATGCGGATTTTATCGCGTAAACAAAATATGTAAATTTTCAACTTTAAATGGCTACTTTTCCCTACATGATTGTCAACTAATTTTTAAAATCAAGAGTTTAAGCTATTGATGATATAAAGAAACTGTGCGAGTTTCACAAAAATCCGACCACAAAAGCAGACTATCGTGTAAACAACAAAAGGTAAATTTTCAACTTTAAATGGCTACTTTTCCCTTACTGATAGTCAGATTTTTTTGTCAGAATCAATAGGGTTCAAGCTATTGATGATAAACAAACTGCAAGTTTCATGAAAATCCGACCGCATACGCAGACTTTATCGCATAAACAAGAAACAGACTAACGCACGGACGATGGAAGCCACGCCATGACATAAGCTCTGCTGGCTTTCAGCCAACAGAGCTAACGAGGGTGTCCAAGGGCCCCGATTTGCTCTCATTCATTCAATAATTTATCGATAGCGAGCATAATTTCTTTAATGTAGCGCAATCTTTGAGGATTGAAATACAAATATATCAGGAGTCTTTCAAGTTTGCACAGACGATGTTGAGGGATTGATTGAATGGAATTTTTATGCCGCTTTCAACATTATTTCAGAAATACCATGGCAAAAGCTACTGCTTAACCTCATGTGACCTTATTTCAAATTTGTCTGAGATATTTTCAAGACAAACATTCTGACCAAGTTTCATATGCACTGAACTTAAATATTGCCTCTAAAATGCACACAAGGTAATTGATGACGCCTTGATGCACGACAGACGACGTAGGGCAGACACAGCACGATCTCAAAAGCTGACTCTGAGCACTTTGTGCCCAGGTGAACTAAAATATATTTAAAGCTTTAGCCAAAATATAGATTTCCTGTTTTTCAAGGTTTTGTTAGCTTCTGATCTGTGCAAACCTCAGTGATATTTCTTAATAGTAGTAAGCGTCTCCAGTGCTTACAACACATTTTTAAGGGATTTAAGCACTATGCAAATCTGCTTGTAATGATTGTTCCCTCCGTAACCTTAATATCGTGGATATGCTTTCTTTCTAGGCAGTCTACTGTCATTTTTTGAAATACTACCAAACGTCATTATAGCAGCTAGTATAATACACACGTGTACGCATGCGTACACAGTCCTACATCCTACACCGACAGAAAACCGCGTAAAATTGATGCACCATCTTATGAGTGAACTTGATCAATTGAACAGTTAAATGCGATACAATCACAGTTGACGCACTGGACTGACTTACTTCCCCTGCTAACTTCATTAAGTAATTTCAAAGACTCTTCCTGACTGTAATTGAGAGCATTTCATTCCCCAACAGCATTGCTAAATACTGCCACACAGATAAGCTTTTCACGCCTTTGAGTGCTTTGGTTAAGTGTTGACTTTTGTTTAAGAAATAATGTAGAATATTGCAGTTAATAGTAATGTCGATCATGATCTATCTCCTTCTGAGAGACTTTTCATAAATGACACCAAAAAGTGTGACTATTGTTTCAACGAGCATAGCTGTCATATCTTTATCAAACTCATTGAACATTCCTATCAACGACAATGCCCTATTCGAGCACTGACTGCTGAAAACAGATTGACAATAAATATTTCGAAAGAAACGAATCAGCCATTAAACAATAATTCAAGTCCAATACTCTAAAACTTTGAAATGGTAAATCTCAAATACTAAAACGCTCTTCATATATAGGAGTTAAGTAGTAGCACATACTGTAAAGTCATTTTATGTCCATCTAGGACAAGTTCCCTTCTTACGATATAGGGTTGCAGACCAGAATAGCTGAAGAAACAACAGTTCAGTATCCTTTACATGTAACATAGTCATAAATTATATATCATACAAGGGATACAGGAACATGACCACACCAAGCCAAAGACATATTGCTGCAAACTGCTGATTTAAAGCAATATCCTAACAATTACTTGTACATGTATGATTTCAACATAGGCTATTTACTTACACTTGCTTTCCAAATGACCATATTTCTTGCAGCGTCTGCATTAATGATGTAAATGTCTCCAATATATGTGTTGTTAAATTTGAGTTTTCACTTTCATTTTTAAATCTGCAAAATAAAAAAAAAAAAATGGAAAAAAATCCATCATACAACTACTGAAAATTTAGATCAGTAGATATTAACGCTGTCACTCATCATACAATAATTTTGAATAACTTTTGCATTAATAGGACCAATATATGCTTAACATCCCAAATTTTAATTCAAATTGGATCCATTACATCAAAGATATTTTAAACTCATGTGGTATGACCGACATGACCGACATCTGGTTGAATCAGAATAATATAACATGTAAAAACATCAAAAAACTAGTAAAACAGTCTTTACTTGATCAATACTTGCAAAAATGGCATGTTTCAACACAAGAATCAAATAAGGGCAAAAGCTATTATCACCTAAAGCAGAACCTGGAAATGCCAAAATATTTAACAAAATTAAAGACAATTGACTACCTTAATATTCTTAAATTCAGAACAGGAAATCATCATTTACCAGTAGAAACTGGCAGATGGAACAATATAGAATATAGCCAAAGAAAATGTACATTATGTAATCTTAATGACATTGGAGATGAAATGCACATGCTTCTTATATGCCCCCACTTTGAACAAACAAGAAAATCTTTCATTAAAAAGTACTATTTCAAACATCCAAGCATGTACAAATTCATTGAGCTTATGAGACATGAATCACTCAAAATTCTGATTAACATTTCAAAGTTTATAAAAATAATTATGCAAGAAAATAAAAGAATGCATTCAAATTAGGTATTTTTTAACATACCTGTAATCATGTACACAGGTTATAATTGCTATTGCAAAATGATGATAAATATTTTTTATTTTTAGTAAGCACTTATTGTCATCACTACATTCAACCATTGTGGAGTGTAGTCTGAGATAAGGCAGTACTAAAGTTTACACTGATGTTAAACAGCACTCTACAAGAGTTGTTATGTTTCTGAGTACATAAAGCCTTCAATATTGAAATGTCCTGTTTATTAGATTATGAATTAACTTGTAAGGTTTAACCTATGAGGCTGCTGATGCAGAATGAGACCTTTAAGTGTGGTAGAGTGTGGACTAGGATCAGTCAGTAATTAAGTGCACACTGATCTTAACCCACACTCTACTACACTTGCTATGTTTTTGAGCACATAGTCTTAAACATTTCAATGTCTTGTTTATCTTTAGATCATGAATTATCTTGCTATTTCCAACCTACGAGGCTGCTGATGCAGAATGAGACCTTTAAGTGTGGTAGAGTGTGGACTAGGATCAGTCAGTACTTAAGTGCACACTGATCTTAACCCACACTCTTGACCACAGGATTTGTGTTGAATTAACTTGTAAGGTTTAACCTATGAGGCTGCTGATGCAGAATGAGACCTTTAAGTGTGGTAGAGTGTGGACTAGGATCGGTCAGTAATTAAGTGCACACTGATCTTAACCCACACTCTACTACACTTGCTATGTTTTTGAGCACATAGTCTTAAACATTTCAATGTCTTGTTTATCTTTAGATCATGAATTATCTTGCTATTTCCAACCTACGAGGCTGCTGATGCAGAATGAGACCTTTAAGCATTGTAGAGTGTGGACTGTGATCAGTCAGTACTTAAGTGCACACTGATCTTAACCCACACTCTTGACCACAGGATTTGTGTTGTTGTTGTTTTTTTTATGCCTTTTGAAAACATTGTCTTTAGCTTTGCAATGTCCTCTTTATCTTTAGATCATAAATTATTTGCTATTTTCAACCTATGAGGCTGCTGATGCAGAAGGAGACCTTAAGCCATTGTGGAGTGTGAACTGGGATCAGTCAGTACCTAAGTATGTGCTGATCTTACCCACACTCTACATGATTTGTTATGTTCTTGAGCCATATAAAGCCTCCAACATTGTCATTTCCTGTTCATCTTTAGGTTAGTGTTTTATTCTTCCTACATTCAACCTTCTTGGTTCATATTCTTTGTATTCATTAGTGCTCTTTAAATTCTTATTCTACAGTCATGAACTATTGACCGCGCTAGCTAACATCATATCAAAATTCTGTGGATGATGTGGTTAATGATCGGTCTACACATTTGTGCTGATTGATCATGACCTACATTTTCACAGTCCAGTTAAAGTCCCAATAAAGTCCAAAATTAGAATTTTTTTATGCTTGAAAAAAGGCATGAATCTGTTAGATTTACTCTTATTTTGTCGCCAAGGGGATAGGGGCGTTCATAGCAGCATCGGTTCATGTCACAGAACCATACAAAAATCCTAATTTTTTTTTATCAATTCTCCCAACTGACGTTACTACGCACTATTCGGAATCATTCTGGTGTCCTATTTGTAGACACCATGTGACCGATGACGTAGTACACAGACGATGTGCTTTCTCTCCTTAGAAAACGTTGCGAAACTTCGGTAAGTCTTTAATTTTCGTCAAATTACCTGCGCTCATCGTATCTAATTTATTTGTATGCATTTGATTGGTAAATCGGAGTTGTGTTATATTTATTTCGATCATGATATGCCTATTTCTTCTTGTCAAGAGTCGTCCAAACATCGAATGACATCTCGGCCTATAACACTTTCGGCCTATTACAATTTCGACTAGTAAGAAATTCGGCGCATACAAAATCGAATGTCTACACAAGGTATAAAGGTTTGTAATATGACCCATGGGGAATAAGTCAAACAAAATGCGGACGTTTTATAACGAAGATCAGACTTTACATTATGTGCGATCTGATCTTGATCTTCGTAGGTAATGAAAAAGTTAAGAATGTTGTGGGGTTTTTTTTTGGGGGGGGGGGGTCTGTAATTACTAGCGAATTTTGACCTGAGTTTAGCATCAGGTGGTGGACGTTTTATATCAAAGGTCAGACTTCTTACTAGGTGCAATCTGATCTCGATCTATGCTGTCAACAAAGGATATTTCTCAACTTTCAAGAGTTTAGTAAGACACATTGCTTATTGATATTTTTACTGCTAGTTTTTGAAGACAGAGTTGATGTTACTTCATCAATCAAGTTATTGCATGCAGATGAACCATACTTTTCAAAATAATAGATACATATTCCAAAGCTGATAAATACATGTACTTCAAGTTGTTGGAGTGCATGACAATTGAAGACAAAAGTAGAAGTTTACTATTACTCAAGTAATATTTATCTACCACATTGTGATTAAGAAAAATAATTTTTTATGTCATTTTTTACTGATCTCTTTTCTTTCCAATCTAAAAACTGTATTTTTTTAGGGTGTGATACAGAGAGACCAAGATGTTTGTTAACCGCCAAATAGATATCCCAGTCTGGTGTTATATCTCTGATGTACGACAATTTTTTTTCACAGAGTTTAGCACAGTCCATGTCAACAGGTATTTGAATGATATTTAGATCTACATCTATTACACATTAATGTTAGAACTTTGAAGTCTATTATAATTCAAGCTTAGAAAGGATCAGCTGCTGAAGGGATAATTGATCAAATACAACTTTTTTACACCCTTGCCATAAATTTTTGAAAGGAGCAATTGTTTGCTACAAGCAACTGCTCCTTTCTCACATTCCTCCATTTAATTGATTTTTTTTTCTGTGAACATTCCCCAGTTGTCGGTTGTTTAACGCCATTTTCAACATTATTTCAGTTTTATCACGGCAGCCAGTGCACCTGTCCATGCTTATCAAGAGTTTCTGTTTCCAGTACTTTGCATAATTTCCCACTGCCTGCTTTTCCACGTAATCGTTGTCAATACAATGATTAGCATTGAGAGAGGAATGTATCCTGTTGCAATGACTATCATCAGTCCTGGGAAAGAAATTGGCTGAGCTAGGGATTTGAAGCAGCAGTCCCCCAATCTCAAGCCCTGTATGCGACTAGCTGCACCACTAGGGCTTTGCAGTAGTATTTCGTAAAAGTAATGTACTCTTGAGAGAGAAAAAGGCATGCATTGGGGCTAAAACAAATTAAAGTCCAACTTTTAGTAAGCAAGCACAAAAGGTACACTCAAAAGCTGCTTTGTATTAAGCCAGCACCAAAGAGACTCTCAAATTGTGGTGTTTTTTTTACCTTGAAAAAGAAGGCTTTTGAAACATAATGAAAAAAGGTGAAAACCAACATTTTCTATTTCCAAAAGTGATTTTAGCTTTTTAAACAAGTTCCGTCATTTGAGCCACGTTCAATTTGTTGTCTACAAATGCTTTCAATTTGGACAAGTTAGAAATTTTATCAGCTTGAAAAGAATTAGTATAAAGGTGGCCACAAGGGCAGGGTTTACTGTATAAAGAAATGAGCATATCTTGTAAAATAGTTCTAGAGATACAATCTGAGACTAGTAGATTAAAAATACATGTGTTTTTCAATCTAAATTTACTTGATTGATTGAAATGTGTTTAATGCGGCATTCAACATTATATCAGTCATTTCATTGCCTCAGTTTGCTTATTCATGTATACCCTGGGTTTTAATGGTACATGGCTCTGTAGTGTCATGCCCAAGAACACTCTTATGGAAAACCCATTGCTTCTAGTGAGGCTCAAAGCTCGGACCTCCAGGTTATGAGTGCTACACTTTACCACTGAGCCAGGGAGACCTTAAATAAATTTGTATTTCAGACTCAAAATGCGAATGCAGTCTCAATGGCAGTGTAAGATACAAGGACATAGTTGTTAAATGGCCTCTTTAGGATTTCATTTAACTCTACCAAACAACAAAGTTTTGGTCTAGTCCAAATTCAAAGTATTTGCAGCCCAAAATTTAACTGTGGCTCAAATGATGGAATTTGTTTTTAATAGGGTAGAAAACATAGTGTGGAATCAAGAAAATGCTGGTTACCTGCATTTTCTCCTTTTCTCATAATGTTTTCAAAACACCTGGAGATGCATTAAGCCCCCTTTTGCCAGAGTGTGGCCCATACATACTTTGCATTATTTAACTCTTTACCAAACAACAAAATTTTAGACTGAACCAAATTGAAGGCATTAATTTTGCAGACGACAAATTAAGTGTTGCTAAACTGATGATTTCTCTTTTTGATAGGGTAGTAAACATTGTGGGAAAAGGAGAAAATGCTGGTTACCAGCATTTTCTCCTTTTCCCACAATGTTTTCAAAAGCCTTTTCTTTCAGGGTTGTTAAAAGTCGGGATTGTGTGGTAAAGAGTTAAAAAGAAATTTATGTTCTTGTCATTTCAGTGTCTCATTTTGAACAGAGTGACGTGACATTTGAACAGTGTGGACAGGGAAAAAAATCATTCTCAGTTTATAGACAAATATGGACAATATTAGTGCATCTACTAATTTAACAGTATACCAGTAACATCGGAATGGACTTCTGCAGTGATTGGTGATCGTAATATTAGAAATTTTGGATCAAAATTGTGGATTTTGGAGGTTTCTTTTGGAACTCAGTCAAGGACTTGAGAACAGGGGGTCAGTGGTTTGATTCCTGGCTTTTCCAATTTCTTAGAATTGATGATATTCATTGTGACATGTGGGAAAGCAGCCATTGTGTGAGGTACTTTAAAAAGGGTTTTTGTCGGTTTAACCCTTTACTAAACAATCTTGAGTTTTCACGACCCTAGAGATGAAGACTTTTGAAAACATTGTTGAAATTCTCTGGTTACCAGCACTTTTTTTCATTTTCCCATATTTTCTACCCTTCCAAAAACAAATTTCAATACTTGGGTCCCATTTATCATCTGCAAATACTTTCAAGTCTAAAATTTTGTTGTTTGTCAAGAGTTAAAAACTATGTGCAGAAATGGGTTAACCGTTTACCAGATGACAGATTCTGGACAAGTCCAAATTGGAAGTGTTTTTTGACAACTACTGTAATTCAGTGTGGCGTAAAGGATTAGATTTGTCTTTGAAATGGTAGAAATCATTGAGGGAATAGAAGAAAATGCTGGTTACTAACATTTTCTCCTTCACCCACGAAGTTTCTAAAGCTATCTCCCTGGGGGTCATTAAAAGACGAGATTGTTTGCTAAAGGACCATTGTATACTTGATTTAAAAGCTTGAAAATATGTAGATAGTGAAAACAATTGCAGTTTGCTCAAATGTACTTTTTATTGGTCTCGAACTTTGTAAGATATGGTTTTGTTTTAAAATTCATAAACATGAATTAAAACTGTAACCCTTTACCAAATGACAAAATTTTATGCTAGTCCATATTGAAAGCATTTGCAGTTGACAAAATAATTGTGACTCAAAAGTTAAGATTCTATTTGGGAAGGGAAGAAAACACTGTGGGAAAAGGAGAAAATGCTGGTTACCAGCATTTTCCCTTTTTCCTACAATGTTTTCAAAGGGCTTCTCTCTCAGGGCTGTTAAAAGCTGTGAGTGTGTGGTAAAGGCTTAAACTGGAAATAGAGTTTAGTATCTTTCAATAATTTTCCTTTTAGTAATAAAAAACAATGGTCACAAAAATATCACACTCAACTCTTTACCACACAATCCCTGGTTTTAATGACCCCTGAAGAAGAGGGCTTTTGAAAACATTGTGGGAAAAGGAGAAAATGCTGGTAACCAGCATTTTCTCCTTTTCCCACAATGTTTTCTATCCTTCCCAAAACAAATTTCAATTTTTCAATCATATTTATTTTGTCGTCTGCAAGTGCCTTCAATTTGGACCAGTCTAAAATTTTGTCGTTTGGTAAAGAGTTAATCATATTGGTAATCTTAATTCAATATTCTTCATGACTGTTGTAAAAACTTAATACTGGCTATCTGTATCTTGGGTAAAATACTGTTCACGTAAAACTTTCAATCATAGAGCACCTAAGGTAGGAAGAGAAACAGAAACAAGTAAATGTATTTGACTGATATATGTCACAATGCAATAAATCTATTTTCAACAGCATTTCAACTGTATAGCAGTAGCTGTACACTTACTCATGTTCATTGGGTCAATAACTGATATCCCTTTACCACACAGTCCCGACTTTTAACGACCCTGAGAAAGAAGCCTTTTGAAAACATTGTGGGAAAAGGAGGAAATGGTGGTAACCAGCATTTTCTCCTTTTCCCACAGTGTTTTCTACCCTTCCCAAAACAAATTTCAATTTTTCAGTCACATTTATTTTGTTGTCTGCAACTGCTTTCAATTTGGACCAGTCTGTTTTGTTGTTTGGTAAAGAGATATTACTGGCAATAAAGCTGGGGGAGGTTACTTTTTGTAGGAAACTACCTATCAAGCTCCAGCTACAGTTGAATTTTGAACACATGTTTTACAAATCATATCAACCAGAAGGCCATGGTGGGCTTGCAAGCATCTTCACGTCCTTGTTTATTAACCCTTAACCACACAATTCCGGGTTTAAACGAACCTATGGAAGATGCCTTCTGAAAACATTCCGGGAAAAGGAGAAAATGCTCGTTACCAGCATTTTCTCCTATTCCCACTGTCTTTTCTACCCTACCAGAAACAAATTTAAATTTTGAGACACATTTATTTTGTTGTCTGTAAATGCTTTTAATTTGGACCAATCTAAAATAGTGCTGTGTGGTAAAGAGTTAAGTGTCATTGCAACTGGATTTGATCCTGTCAAACTCCTGAACATGATTTGGGTTTGCTCATGGGGGAAACAGCCAGTGAATTTTGGAGAATTTGCTGAGAATTACTAGTATATGAAATAGAGGTAAAAGGCGCATTATTAAATTTAAACCGTTTTCAAACAATCCAAGTTTTAACAACTCTTAGTAAGACAGCCTCTCCAAATATTGTGGAATAAAGAGAAAATTTTGGTACAATATAGCCTGTAGAAAAAGCAGAAAATATTGGTAGCCTGCATTTTTTTCTTTTTTCCCCCACACTGTTTTCTACCCTTCCAGAGAGACATTTATTGTGTTGAGTTATATGTACTTTTTCATCTGCAAATAGTTTCAATTTAGACGAGACTAAAATGTTCTTCTCTTGTAAAGATTGGGTGTTTATTTGTTGGAGCATTTTGCACCACTTTAAACATTATTTCAGATTTTTATTCATGTCAGTGTGACAACTCATTACTGGCTTTTCTGTATTTCACCAGCACAAAGCTGGGGCTCTGCAATGTCTTGCCTAAGGACATTCCTTAACGCCCTGGATTGATTGATTCTATGGTGTTTAATGCCATTTTCAACATTATTTCAGTTATATCGTGGCGGCCAGTGCACCTATCCATGCTTTCCTAGCGTTTCTTTTAGCAGTGCTTCGCACAGTATTCTTTCCAAGCCACTGGCTGCTTTTCCCACATAGCCATTGTCAAAACAATGGTCAACGTTGAGAGAGGAAAGAAATTGGCCGAGCCAGGGTTTGAACCAGCGACGTCCTGTTCTCAAGTCCCTTACGCTACAGACTGAGCTACAGGGTGCAGCTTAAAACCCTGGAACCAACTTAAGTTGTTTTTGCAGACAAAAGTTGTTTTTGCAGACAGTGTAGATAAAGATCAGACTGCACATAATATGTAGTCTGATTTTAGATCTATACTGTCTGCTACTATGAAACAAGTTTTGTCAAAATAAAGCAAGACGGCTACCATTTTCTTACTTTCCAAGCAGGCGCGCAACCCTTTACCAGTTGGTAAAATTTTAGTTCAATTGTTCAAACTGGAAACAATTGCAGATGAAAAATTGGACGTATTAGCTCAAATGAAAAGATTGCTTCAAGAAGAATAGTATTATGGAGGAAAAAATACCGGTAACCGGCAATTCTGCTATTTCCATAATGTTTCAAAAGTATTTTTCTTTGTTAAAGTGATTAAATAGTGCTTTACATAATAACTTGGATGTTTTGGTTAACCCTTTACCACACAATCCCAACTTTTAAAGACCCTGGGAAAGAAGCCTTTTGAAAACATAGTGGGAAAAGGAGAAAATGCTGGTAACCAGCATTTTCTCCTTTTCCCACAATGTTTTCTACCTTTCCCAAAACAAATTTCTGCAAATGCTTTCATTTTGGAAATGTCCAAAATATTGTTGTTTGGTAAAGAGTTAAGGGTTGAGGGAAAGCAGTAGCTTCTTACATTGCTCTGTATGTATGAATATATTTTTTTTATTTTTTGTCCACAAATTCTTCTTGTAAGACTATTGTGATTGTACATGTATTTAAAATAATAAAATAATATTACATTATATTGCCTTGATTGTTGCATGAAACATATCTGTCTTTGTAAGAGCTGTGATCTGAACCAGCCAGTTTTATATCGTAGTACTGAAGGCCAAGTATTCACATGCTACATATTCTTCAGCAACACCACAGAATATGTCTTTGGAAATCTGATTATTCTGCTGTATATCTGAAAAATAAAAAAAAGACGTATTCTCTTTTTTAATTTATCTAAATCTGAAACTGTAAAAAAAACAAAGACAGCAGTATAGTAATAGGTGTAGGTTTACTCCAACTTCATTCCATTTGATAACAGAATTGATTGCAGCATTTGTCCAGCATGTGGTTGAACTTAAATAATGTTGAAAACTGTACATGTATGAAGTCATAACTGTACAAATACAGCTTTTAACAAACCTGTTTCGAAACAGCATTGGTAATTACTTATCATTTGTAGGGAAGAAAACATGTGTTCCATCTTCCACAATGTTACTTTTCCATATGGATCAAAATTGACTGCTGCTGCATTTCCAACCTTTTACTAATTTTCTTCACATGTTCTTTACTCTAGTATGGCATATGTCTCAAAGCCCGAATAGTTGCAAAAAGTACACAAAAAGTAGGTCAGCAGTTGCTATGCTGCTCTATCTTTTGTTAACTTTTTACTTGATTTCAATTTTTTTTTTGCCATTGACTTACACTTGGATTGACTGTACAACAACAGATTATCATCTTCCCAACAATTTCGTACTTTCAAAAGGTATGACTTAAATCAAAATGCATTTTAACACCCACTTTGTTTACTTTTGGTGGCTGCTGGGCCTTTAAACAGTAGCACATACAATCATGGGTATGGGCTATACATCAAACAAATGAATGTAGTTTTTAGCCTTTCAATTTCTGACAATCATTCTGTTTACATGTATGATACATGTAAATTCTAGAACAGTGTAATGCAGTATCTTTTACTCAATAATCAGCACTTTTGCAAATGAAGCCCCAGTTTGATTGACTGAGTGATACATACATGTAGCTTTCAACATTATATCAGTCATACCATTTTGATAGATCGTTAATTCATATGTTTCCTGAGTTTTAACAATATCTGAAGTAACTTGCCCATGGACATCCCAACAAAACCCAGTAAGAATTGAATCTGAGTCATGGATTACTTATATTATGCATTTACCACTGAGACATGAAATAATCCTTGAGCCCTTTACATCTGTTCAGTTGAATAAAACTTGTGGCATTACTAGTATCACAAGGGTCAGCTCAAGTAATATAGGAGAACTGTGAAGCCCTGTGTGACAAAACAAAATTCAGTCGCATAAGCACAGTAGTAGCTTAATCAGCGGTCTACCAGTATTTTGTCCAACAGCATATTTTCAAGAATTCTGCTCCATTTTCATCCTGGCCTATAATAAGGGTTTCATTTAAGATCTAGCAAAATGAGACAGCAAAAACTTCTTGCAGTATACCAGTAATCTTGAATCTACACTGCTTCTTTAAAGGTATAGCCCATGTGGTGGGTTGAGGTGAATCCCTGAAATTGCAATACATTGTTTTGAATTTTCATTACTTTACCAGTCATGTAAATTTTGTGAATTTGGCTATTGAAAATAAAATTTGTTTTATCTAATTGAGACACATGTACCTGAAAAGTGGTCGCCAAATTCTGAATCTACTGGAATGGAATCACAATCATGACAGAGTCAGAAACCAAGGCTCATCTGCATCTGCACAGTCAGTATAATTCAGTATGTGTATCATCATGTAGGAGGATCCATTCACATTGGCCAGAGATGTGTAAAGTAATTATCTCCATACTCTGGAATATCATTTACATATCATTTAACATTCTGTGCTAGAAATTTAATGGTGTTTTACTCCGCTTTCAACAGTATTTCAGTCATATCATGGCAGCATCACACAAGTTCATGTATTTCCTGGGATTCACCAGTACTAGGCTAGGGCTCTGAAGTGTCTTGCCCAAAGACACTCCCATGAAAAAACCAGCAGATCGAACCCCAGACCTAATAATGTGCAAATTCATCTTTTACTCTACCAAACGACAAAAATTTAGACTTGTCAAAATTGAAAGCATTTGCAGACGACAATTTAATGTGGGCCAAACGATAGAATATGTCTTTGATTGGGAAGAAAATGCTGGTTACCAACATTTTCTCCTTTTCCTACAATGTTTTCAAAAGGCTTATTTCTCAGGGTCGTAAAATCTCGAGATTGTGTAGTAAAGGGTCAACATACAATCCAGTGCTGTAATGACCCAGAGGCATAAACCTTTTCAGAACATTGTAGGAAAAGGAGAAAATGCTGCTGGTGACTAGTATTTACCTTTAATTCAACAATTGTTTCTCCTGTTTCAAATACAAATCATGTAGATCCAATACAAGCTATGTCGTCTACAAATGTTTTCAATCTAGACAAGTCCAAAATTTTGTCATCTGCTAAAAAAAACCACCAAGATTCCATTGATATGTGCACTGACCAGATTAGGGCAAGATAATTGGGTTCTACGTTCAAATTTGTGTCACCCAAGAATTTCTAAAGTGTTATACAACACCCCCCCCCCCCCCCCAATACTTAGCCTTGTCCAACACTAAGGCATTTGCGGAAAAAACAAATATTTCTCAAATAATGAAATTTGTCTGATACAAGAAAAATATTGTGGAAATAGGAGAAAATGTCGGCTACCAACTTTTTCTCATATTTCCACCATGTTTTCAAAAGCATTTTTTCAATATCGTAAAAACTAGGGATTGCTAGGTAAATGGCCAGTCTCCGAATAAATATGCGTCGCGTATATCCGAGGTTCAGACTACATTCATGCACATTTAATCATTATCTGCATTCTCTGCGAAGAAAATGGGTCAATCGGGTGCTGCGCAAAAATGAAAGATCACTTTCATCTCACAGGTGCCCGGCGAGCGACAGTATAATTCATGTATTGCACACTAAGTAATAGTAAATTAGTGTGTAATATATGAATTATACTGTCGCTCGCCGTTCACCTGTGTTTCATCTTACTAGCCGATATTCATTAATCAGAAAGTGCTTACGTATCCTGATCCAACAGTAAATGCGGAAATCAATACAGATATAGCGATAAATCTTTTTTTTAACACAATAAATATAAGATGAACGTAAGGCGACTTACTGATTCGAGAATGCGAACTGAAATCCGCATCAGTTTTCAGACAATTCGCTCATTCTGTATGTTTACACGGAGCTTCTTGTTCAAAACAAAAGAAACAAATCCTAAAATACACGCCCGTTTGTTCTTTCTGTGTCGCTCTTCGGCAAATTCGGTAAACGAACTTGGTTTTCTGTCGAATATGATTCTCACGACCGTCACACCGTCCTCCATTTTGTTTTTCGTTTACCTTAGCTCCAAGGTATCACGTGGTGTAACTACGTCATCGTTATTGATGTAAACAAAAGTTAGAGATACCTGGTAGTATTTCTTGTAGTTTTGAAAGTAATTCTTTTGCCAGCGAATGGAACTTTGACCAATCGCACATTAAGAGAGTGTCATCGTTATATTAATTTACATAGTTTTAAATGGTATGATTAAAAATCAACTTCATTTTTTACCCCGCATTGTTTACATTTGGACTTTATTGGGACTTTAATTGCATGTGATTTATGTTATGTATGTGTTGTGTTGTGTTGAGTTGTGTATGTGTGTGGGGTGCGAGTGAGGAGAAGGAGAGAGAGAGAGAGTAAACAAATACATGTAGTGTAAACAGACCCATTTAGATCTAGTGTTTTGAATGACTCTTAAAATGCTAAATGAACTTCTTATCTACCGAATGGATGTTCAGTGGATACGAAGTTCAAAAAACATAGAAATTAATCGACAAACATGTACTTACACTGATAAGCATAAAATCCATTAAATTTTCATTGAAACATTCGACAACTCTCTATTTATAAGGACTTTACAGTCTACAAAATTCTAGTATCACTCCATAGAAAAACTGTTTATCACATGCACATTTGTTTATTTACCTAACCTAATCAATGAAACCACGTCACTGTGTGTAAAACGAATTGACCAATCAAATAAAAAAAGGCCCTTTTACATTATGTCCTATAGTCTATTTCTTATTCTGACCAAGGTTATGGCCCCCCCTAACTTTTCTAACCTATTTTTCCCCGTCACTTTCTATAATTTTATATGTATGTAAGTTGTACTCTTTGTTCGTGTATCATGTATGTATGATTTGAACAAATAAACTTGATTGATTGATTGATTGATTGATTGAAATTGTACCAGTGCCTGTGCTATAGTCAAAACTGTTAATTTAAACTTCAAATGATAAATTAAGATTATGCACAGTTTTGGTAACATCTCCTAAATTTTGCATAAGGTTAAACTTCTTGCAATAACAATAATACCAAATTATTTGAATAATGAGACAAGTTTTCGATTTTCAAATTACTTATTTGTTGGTAACCAATTTGTTATATTATACAGATATCACTCTTGCGAAAAACGGTCACTAATCCTTAATATAAAACTTACTTTCTTTCGTATTTAGCACCCATCTTAACAAAGTATAACATTTCCAATAAACGTCTCACAGCTTCATTTCTGTCAATCTCTGCATTCAAAGATCTGAAGAAGACACAGAAAAACTCCAATTCCAATTGCACCAAACTGCTTTTTTGTTCTTGACTTGTTGTACCTTTCTATATAAAGGGGAACATCTTTGTAGGTTTCAAATTGATCTTTCACTCTGTTTGCTCATCTGAAACTATATAACAATAATGAAAACACTTTAAAGACTTTTAGAATTTGTTCTAGATTTAGAAATACATGGATTTTTTTTTTCGGTTTTTGTTTGTTTGTTTAACATGATCACATATTTGTTACAAAGACCTGCAGTGATTGATTCATAGCTGATTCACTGGCCTAATTAAAGTATCATTAGCAGAAGATTTGTTGGTAAGTGTAGAAAATATAACGAAGTTAGATCCACACAAGTACAAATATTTGATATACCACCAACAGCCTATGTTCAACATGGTCTATTTTCAGCCTCATTTAAAAAAAAAATTAATTTCAAGGGTCAAAAGTAAACAAAATATTGAGAGACCTGGCAACTTTTGACCTACTTTTAAAATGCATTTTTCTGCCAGCGACTTACACTTAGACCGACCGCATAAGAACAGATTGACACCTTCGCAACAATGTTCATACTTTCAAATTGTATGATTTAAATTCAAATGCATTTTAACACCCACAATGTTTACTTTTGGCCGCTAGTGGGGCTTTAATCCGGATTTCAGTTCCGTGGAATCTTTAATAATTGGCATAAGATCGTATTAACAAACCATTCTAAGACTTAGTATTTTTTAACAATTTCTAAACCTAATTATCGCTGTGTTCTGTGTACTAGTGTCGTCCTGAGGTGAAAGACGCGATCCCTCGGTGATTTGTCCTACTTTCATTCCGTCCCTTCCCCCCTCCCCCAAGAAAAAAAAAAAAAAAAAAAAAATCACACAGTCCACAACATCTGTGAAAACTGTGTTTCCATCAAAATGTGACTAGTATTTTATAATTTTTTATATATACTTATGTGTATTTTAAAGAAAGGTATTTATGTTCATCGGAATTTTCTACGTTGACATGGTATATACCATTTGCAATTTTGCTATCGCAGCTCATCAAATATTGCTTCGGGGCTAAACAATACGGCCTAGACATCTTCCTTAGGGTTGTGATAACAAAATATCACTTTTAATTCTTCCCGATTCTCTTGAATTTGTATACACCTGACAGTTACGCAAGGCGAAGCATCAGGTCGGTCAAGATTTGATAGACATGAACATTTTCAGCCTTTGCTAATTGGTCGACTGCGGAAGTGTGGATTTCGATTGCTCTGCTGATCCCTACTTTTCACAGTAGGGTACCTGTAATACGATTGCCAGTACTTAGCTGTCATTTCCGGGTGAGAAAATAAAATGGCTTACCGCATAGATCAAATTTTGACGTACAACTTTTTTGTAATTTGTAACCGTAAATGATAGAGCTAGGTGAAATGTGTACGAGTAAAGTAAAAGAATTAGTTGATATTATAATCTGCAGCTGCATTTTCAGAGCATGTCGCCGTACTTTTCACAGTTCAGTAGTGAAGGCTAAATATGTCTATTCACAGGCCTTTGAAGCTCCATTTGTCTATCACTTAAAACTGAAATTTTCGTTGCTCGATCATCGAAAACTGTTACTAAAAATAGCAACTCTCCTCTTTATAGTATATAATAACACAAAGTGTGCTAAACTGGAGGAAAGTGTCCCCTTTAAAGTGATTACTTAACCGAAAACGGAAAAGACGAGTAGATGAGTTCAAAAATGAATTTTCTATTGTTCCCTGACCTTCTAACAATAAAACGACTCTTGCAACCAAGCATTGATGCTGATCTCATGAATTTTATAAAAGCCTCTGCATTTTCCAGATTGCCATGCGCTGACACCATACAATTCATGATCCCGCAGTGAATTATTTTTCGCGTGAATTAAGTCTCAGAAGAAGTTTTGACCAATACATGGATCCGTGGAAATCGATATTTGACCAATCAGGTCATCGCATTTATTTGGTCCGATGTGCAGTCTTGCTGTCTGCTATTTCGGCTCACAAACTGTTAATGTTCGAGAAGTGCGATATTATGTGTGTTTACAAGGCTTGAATTTTAGGAAAAAGTTTAAAAGATGTGATTTGCGATCGTGTACTGCTTACGTGAGATATACGAAGAGATTACAAGTTTGTATTATGATTATGATTGACAATGGAACATAAGCAAAGGGTTTCGATCAACGCTATATATTACGCAATGAATTAATTAATGTTAGTTTTTCTGCCTCTGAAACTCTCTAAAAGAAAAACATAAATTGTTCTACGGTGGAAAACAAAGGTAAATATATGAAATACTAATAAAAAGAAAGTATGTTCACTAAAATAGCTAACCTTGTTTAATAACCTCTGCACATCCAAAAAGGGGCACATGTCATCAATACTTCATTTTGACGTTAACATTAGCCCTTGATGCGCGAAGAATTCTGAACGTGCAGATACAGATCAGAGTGCAAAAAAGTGCAGTTTATTCTTGGATTCAAACCATTTGCTACTTAAGTTAAGTACATTTATGTGTATTCTTTACTGAAGGTACATGCAGATTTCAATTATGAAACAGACTAAGTTCTGTTTTGTACAGTTTGGAAGTTCAGCTCAATAGGCAACTTATGTTAATTGAATCAGCTTTTGACTTAGCCATATTTAGGTTGATTAACACATCTGCCATTTCGAAGGCTATGTCAGTAAATTATTAACTGATAGGATGTGTGTTTGATTGCCTCTGTAATCCACTCGACCACCCGTTGTCTTCAGTATATCATAAGATAAAACAAACTACGGCGAATGATATTACCAAATTTGTTAATTGATAGCACACTTTACACATTTTAAAATCATCAGGCAACCATTTTCCCTTAACTTGAAATTTAAACATTTCTTAGACTTCCACCTCTCTGTTGAATGAGACAATCTATAAAAAATATTTCAAAATGCTGGTAATTTAGTGTAATTTATTATCGAATACGATACTGAGACAACCTAACAAGCCTTACAAAAATATTAATCATAATTAATTCTATTATTTTTAAGCAAAACTGAGGATTATGAGGTCTTTCATTCTTTTTCGTATAAGTTCAAAACTTTGCTGGCACAAATTCAAATTCAGATATGTTTATTGTATATATAGGCCACCGGCCCTTGTACAAGTACATATACAATCAAAGATAACATTTTGTCCATGCGTAGGGATACTATTTTCAATTGTAGATCTCATTCACAGCATCAAGGATGACCAAAACTAGCCGATAACCCTCGAATTACACAAGAGTGTAAATATGTAAATCAAATAAATGTATTTTTCTGAATCGCTTCTAGGTTAGAAGACATTATATTATATAATGAAAACTGATTTAGTAGACGGGTATAGTTGTGGTCAATATATTTTCCCCTTAAATCGGCATATAATGGACTAAAAATGTTCCATTGACATTTCAAACTCATCTACCCTTTGCTTCTGCTCTTCACATTTATCCTCAATAGCGTCAACTTTTGATTTTAATCCATTTAATTCGGTTTTTAAGCTTTTAAGTTCGGAGCGGGAATTCACATCTACCAGCATTCAGTTCGGCGGTCAGTTTGCTATTCGATTCAAATATGGCGTTAAGTACTGTTTGGGTATCTTCCGTGGGCCCAGGGTTCCGATCGATATCCCCTCCTCGTAATAATAACAGTTTAGCAGAAATCCCATATTGTGCACCATACTCCGTACTTGTATAAGACCAAACTAATTTCCCATGGTTGTTAAATCCCCTTAGTGCGCCAAATGTATCAATATTCTCAGTGGAAGTCAATGGCTGAACACATTTCACATACCCCAGCACTGTAATTTGACTTAACAGAACGATGCAGTAAGATAAGTGCCACATAAAAGAGTTCTATATTGCCCGCCTGTGCCTTTCACATGGGGCTCATATTTCGAGATTCGGATCCTTATCTCCGGTTTGACGCCGGACAACAGATATAGGCCTACTCTAGCACGAAACAGACAAATGTTCAAATATTCAAATGCTCAAATAAGTAATCCGATGTGAAATCCGAGTCTTATGTCAAGATGGCACTGGTGGACCACCGTACACATAAAGCAAAACACACGCTCGCTCGCTCACAAAAGAAATGCGTGCGATTTCAGCTGCGTAATTTTCACGGGTACACTAATGTACTAAGTATACATGTTTTCAAATATCCAATACCCAATATATCCAATATACCTGGCCACGAGGTTCAAATTTCAAAGTCACGAAATCCTCAAAATTTATGACTTTTCGGTCAATTCTGTCTGTTTCAACTTATCACATAAACACTAAAATCCATCTGTTTAGTCACCTTTTCTCACAAATAGATTTAATAATCAGTTTTAAATAGTTTAAACTCACTGCGATAAAAACACGTCCTACCCCTACGCGATACACCAAGCACGAGTATTACATTGTCTATAGTCCCTGGAATTCACACTTTTTGTACAAATCCTTGTGTAAATATGTTCAAGTATCCATATATTTCTTACTGAGAATCCATCATCGGCAGAAATTATGATAAGGAATATTTTTCCGGAATTTTATTGGTAGAAACAGCCATGACAGCACGATTTAAGTAGCCTTTCTGCTATACTGTATATGTATTTACTGCGGTTGTTTGTGAGCCCTTCGCGACGGTAACCAAGGAAGTCGGTTCATCTCATCGCCACGGATCCATGTATTAACATTAAAATAGGCATTTAAAAATGTGCGAAATGGAAGGTAAAAGTCGTGATACTGGATTAGATGAAAAAATAGAATAAAACAGACGAAATATCATTTCTTTAATTTCATCAATGCATCAACAATAAAAATTTTAATTGCTATTGAAAAAATACTCAATATATTTATATATAATTCGTTGCCCGATAATAAATTGTGTGATGTCAGTGCTTGACGATCCTGTGGAAGCTGTTTGAAAGTCATGAGATCAGCGTCAATGCTTGGTTGCAAGAGTCCTTAGAAACCGTAGAAGGTCAAGGAAAAAAAATCATATGTGAACTCATCTGCACCAACCACTATGACAGAGGTACACAATTTCTCCAAATTCGTTGCACACCTTGAGTAATGACATACGATATAGTGGGATGCGCCAATATGCTGTTCTTAGTGATTGGTGGTCATGATGAAAATATTAAGTTTAATCTATATTTCAAGATCGTTTTAAGTATTTTTTGAATATGGTAAATGTATGGGGTGTAATCATTTCGGTACAAAAAAAATCAAATTTATTACACGTGTTTAGCTACCCTGATTATGACGTCACAGCAACGCCATTAGAAAACCTTTTGTCGGCTGATTTGTCGCGGAGTGCTTACCTTTTCACGGGTGCATGGAAACACCGGAATGGCCTTGAATGGACCGGAATGGACTTGAAAATACGATGTAAACTCTCGTAGCGATACTTATTTGATAATGAAATAGGGATAAATCTGAACGTATCCGTATAAGCGAATAAAGGGACTTTAATCTTAAAGCAAAAATATCTAATATCAGTACTTTGAAAACATCAGATAAGACGCAAATCTTACTGAAAAAAAATCTTAAGTTAGAGTACTAGTACAGAAAAAACCGGAACGGACTTAAACAGATGATGATAAGTAAACCTGTAGACTTAGAAGAAACGAATGAAAACCCGGGAACGGACCCAAACCGTATCAGAAACATCAAATATTGGAGATAGAAGTCGTCGGAATGAGCATGACCTGAATTGCAAAGATCAGGTATTGGAGTATAGAACAGCGGAAAGGGCCTGAACGGACCCTAAAAGCCTTCCTATGGACTTGAAAAACAATGGGAAACCAGGAACGGACCTAAACCTTATCGGAAACATCCGATATCAGACAAGGGAAGAATCGGAATGAACTTGAACTAAATTGAAAAGATAAGATATTGGAGTATGGAAAAACCGGAACGGACCTGAACGGACCTGGGCCGAAACTTTTTGCTATTGGTCAATTTCCTGCAGGTCCAGTTTACCTCACAATTCAGTCGGTTGTTAGACGAAATGGGCTTTATGGATCCATGACCAAGTAATGTCTCGCTTGGTATCATGCATTACGGAGATGCATAAAGCACCCTTTTACAAGAGCATGGCTCAAATATTTTATGATGCTTGTACGTTGGTAGGCTTGTGTCTTATCCGATGTTCCCAAAGTCGGGTATTAATTGATCAGCTCTCTGAGAAATAAGGATTTAATGCATCTCCGTAAAGCATTATATCAAGCAAGTCATCACATAATTAAAGATCCATAAATCAATTTTGTCCGACAACTGTCTGCGTCTGCAGGTAGATAGGTCCTTAGACATGCAGAAAATTTACCAATAACAAACGTTCGACCCTGTCAGCCTGCATAGTTCCGAAATATCGGAATGGACCTGAATGGGCCTAAAAGCCTTCCTAAGGTCTATCAGAACAATAGGAAAACCGGGAACGGACCTAAACCGTATCAGAAACATCAAATATTTGACGTAGGAAACATCAGAATGATTATGAGCTGAATTGAGAAGATCCGAGTATGGAAAACCCGGAACGGACCTGAAAGGACCCTAAAAAGCATATCTATGGCCTTTCAAAAGAAAAGGAAAGCCTGGGAATACTTGACATTGTCACAAACCTCTCTTGCACGAAATGTAAAAATACCTTCGGATGCTACATAGCTCATTTAGGAAATACCACTGAAAAATATATTTTCTAGCATTCATCTTTCTTCTTTGTTGATGGTTTGCCAGCTATCGCCTCTCTTAATTCATAGATGATTCATTCTTTAACTCTTTACCATACGGCAAAATTGTAGACTTGTGAAAATTGAAAGAATTTGCAGACCACAAATTAAATGTGGCAAAAATGATCGTATTTGTGTCTAAAAGAGAAGAAAACATTGTGGGAACTGGAGAAAATGCTGGTTCAAACGGTCCGCCCCCCCCCCCCCCCCCCCCCATCGTTAAAACTCGGGATTGTGTGGTAAAGGTTTAGGCTTGGTAATACATGTTTAATCAAAGGCTGTGTTGCCCCCTTTAAGAAAGTTTCATGTGATATCCGTGTATTTCGACTTTGAAAAATGTGTGATATTCCCATTCTATAACGTTTATTTTTAACAACATACACAGGTTCTCTTATCACGTTTAACATTGTTATGTCAACCCGATTCATTTCTAAATTTGTGTTTCGAGGGTCGAAATTTTGATGAAAGTGTAATTCTGTATTGAAATGATATCCAGCTGTGTATACTTTTCATTTATAGTGCTGATAGTGATAAGAGCGAGTGGAATCATTAATACTACTATGCAAGTTTCGATAAGCGCGATCTTCGGGTCTAGAACATCGTTGAAAAGTTTATCCTGTTTCTAGTTTATGGACATATTTAGACAATTTCGAAACCATGGGGTCTACTTGTGTGAAATAAAAATGTTAAACTTGTGAAGCTCAGGCTCTGCGTCCCGAATCGTGTAAAGTTCTTAAAGTAAAGGAACAATATGCTTTGATTTTTGTAGTAATTTAAACTAACATTAATGTGATAAATGGTCATCAATGAGAAGTGGATATCGACCACTTTCGCCCAAAGCTACAATAATGTCTGTTGAGCTATTTAAAACGAAATACTTTTCATAAAATTCAAAATTAATATGTAGTCGACCCTCTGTCGAAATCCCATCATAAGAAATAAAAACATGTAAAACCCATATTTCGAAATAAAGATAATGTACAAATCAAAACAACAAAATTTCAACAACTTCTAGAGACAATATTATTATATTCAGCTGAAAACAAACATGTTTACAACGAGACAATGTTGGACGTGCACTCGGTGCATATTCGGCTATCTGTTTACGCTATTATTATTTTAGCCGATAACCGTTATGGAAGTAAATGAAGGGCAAATTGAATTTTGTTTATTAATACTCCTCTGCTATTTGTAATGGCTCGAGTTTTCTAAACTTGTTATTATGGTGTACATGTTTGTGCAAAGAGTTGGAAATTTCGTTACACCTACAAGTCCAAGATTCGCAGGAAAAACGTTATCAGAAGTTTTAAGATAATATATCAAAGCAAAATCAATTCTATATTGAGGTAAGCCTTTTTTGTTCCACGAAAATAGCTGAACCGTAAGGTAATCGGCCTAAATCCCTTGGTATGTGTATGAAGATTCAACAGCACAATCATGAGAATGGCTCCGTTAGGTGATTGGTCCGCCCTTATCCCCAAACAACAAATCAGCAAGCACCATTTTGATGGCAAGTTTCAAGACTTATTTGCATAAAATAGGGGCGTTGCTAACTCTGTATGAAGCCAATGGGTGAGAAGAATAATATATTTTGCCCATTTACGTTCCGAAAATTGAAGAAGCGTATTCTCCATTGGTGAAGACTGGGTGAGGCTTACTCTATCTATAGCCAATAAACAAGAAGTGTGACGTCGTCCTTCAGGTTCAGTCCGAAGGGAAAGTACGTGCAATTGTGTTGTAGGTCTATCTACGTTTACATATTTGTACCACTGACTAGCTATTACCAGCAATTCTATAAATATTGATACTATAAATTTGTCATACTGAATAGTATAATAAATACATCTTTATCTTTCCTTCATTATCACTTTTCCCATTTCGCGCCTGCGTGACTTGATTATGTCCGAATACTCTGTGAGCACAGTATAGTTCTAATAGTTCCTCTTTCTTACAATTAGATTCTTACGCATCATACAGTATTTTCTCTTTATAGTTTTCTCTGGGATAAGGATTGTTTACTACCAAGTCTATGTAAGTTCTGCAAGCTGAATCACTTTTGGGTTGAGTTAACCCTTTACCACACAATGACGCCTTTTGACGCCCATGGGAAAGAAGCCTTTTGAAAACATTGTGGGAAAAGGAGAAAATGCTGGTAACCAGTATTTTCTCCTTTTCCCACAATGTTTTCTACCCTATCAAAGAAAAATTGCACCATTTGAGCCACACTGAAATTGTCGTCTGCAAATGCTTTCAATTTGGACAAGGTTAAATTCTTTTCGTCTGGTAAAGGGTTAAGTTAGTCACATGATCATGGTTTGTATTCGTAGAAAGCGAGCACAAGGCTGATCTTTGGTTTGAAACTGAGCGCGTTAACATTTAAGCCATGATCTGGGAAAAGGGGGATTTAACTCTTTACCAAACGACCAAACACCAATCAGTTCCAAATTGAAAGCATTTGCAGAAGACAAAATAAATGTGACTGAAAAATTGAAATTTGTTTTGGGTGGGATTGAAAACACTGTGGGAAAAGGAGAAAATGTTGGTAACCAGCATTTTCTCCTTTTCCCACAATGTTTTCAACAGGATTCTCCGTGATGCATTACGCCAAGCATGTTATCACATAATTATGGACCCATAAAATCAATTTTGTCTAACAACCAGCTGAATCATGAAATAGAATGGTCCTTAGACATGAAGAATGTTTGACAAAAGTATGTAACGTTTCGACCTAGGTGAGCCTGCGAGGTTGACATGGGTCGATACTTTTCGCAGATGCATTTAGCCCTCTTTTCACAGAGCATGGCTCATTTGTATTTGATCAGAATTAATTTTGGCGACACTGATCATTTAATGACCAAAGTAATTAAAGAAAATTTATGATTATATTAAAGGCCCATTTGAGGCCAAAAGTAAACAACGCAGGTGTTCAAAACGCATTTAAATTATACCATACTATTTAAAAGTATGGAAATTACAGTGAAGACCTGTTAGGCCCAAGTGTTTGTCGATGGCAATGATTTTTAAACTATGTAAAATGTTGCCAGGTAGCTATATATATTTTTTTTTTACTTTTTACCTGGTTTTATAATTCATTTTTCTGCCAACGTCGTAAAATTTTACCTTGTGTACACTCTAGGTGCCATATTTCCTGTCTGATACTCATGAAACTTGACCAGAATCTTTGTCTTGATAATATCTCTGACAACGTTGGGAATAGGTCAGGTGGATAAAATGAATAGGTCACCAGATCAAATATATGAAAAACCTTGTGAACACTCAATAGCACACATTCTCACTCCAATATTCATGAAAGTTGGTCAGTATATTTGTCTTGATAACATCTTGGACGCATTTGAAATGGGTCTCATTGGACCAAATAGTACATAGGTCACCAGATCAAATATTTGAAAAACCTTGTGCACGCTCTATGTGATGATAGTTCAAACCAGTTCCAAATTTTGTTGTATCGGGTCTTAAAGTAGGTAACCGGGATAAATCAGCCCTTGTTCATGCCAATGTTTCCAACGTCCGATATTTATTGTTTCTGATCAGTTTTAGGTCCGTTCCCCGTTTCCCACTGTTTTTCAAGTCCATAGACAGGCTTTTTCGGGTCCGTTCAAGTCTGTTCCGAGTTCTTTTTATTCCGATATTGGATCTTTTCAACTCAGTTCATGTTCATTCTGACGATTTCCTAAGATTTTGGTCCGTTCCAGATTTTCCCTATATTTTGGAAGCACATAGGTTCACTGTTTAGGTTCAAGTCCCTTTCGGTATTTCCATACTCCAATATCGCATCTTCTCAATTCAGTTCTTGTTCAGTCTAATGTTTCCAATGTCGTATATTTAATGCTTCTGATAAGGTTCAGGTCCGTTCCTGGTGCGCTCCGGTATTTCCATAGTCCAATGTCGGATCTTCTCAGTTCATTCCATGTTTAATTCTTATGAATCCTACGTCCGATATTTGATGTTTCTGACAAGGTTTAGGTGTACAGCTGGTTTTCCCTTTGCTTTGAAAGTCCATAGGGTTGCCTTTTTGGTTCTGTCCAGGTCCATTCTGGTATTTCCATACCACGATATTAGATCTTCTCAATTCAGTTCATGTTCATTGTGATGATTCCTGCGTCCGATACTTATTTTTTCTTGCAATGTTTAGGTCCGTTCCTGGTTTCCCCACTGTTTTTAAAGTCAAAAGGAACGCTTTTAGAGTCTGTTCCCGTCCGTTCCGGTATTTCCATACCACAATATATGATCTTTTTCATTCAGTCCATGTTCAGTCTGATGATTAAGGACTACGTCCGATATTGGATGTTTCTGATGCCGTTTATGTCCCTTCCCGGTTTTCCTATTGTTTTCACAGTCCATACGTAGGCTTTTTTGGGTCCGTTCCTGAAGGTCCGTTCCGGAATTTCCATACTCCAATATCAGATCTATTCAGTATAGTTCATGTTCATTTTGATGATTCATACGTCCGATATTTGATGTTTCTAATAAGGTTTAGGTCCACAGCTGGTTTTCCCTTTGCTATGAAAGTCCGTAGGTAGGCTTTGCAGAGTCTGTTCAGGTCCGTTCCGGTTTTTCCATACTCCAATATAGGATCTTCTTAATTCAGTTCTTGTTCATTCTGATGATTTCTACGTCCGATATTCAATGCTTCTGATCAGGTATAGATAAGTCCTAGTTTCCCCATTGTTTCGAAAGCCCATAGGTAGGCTTTTCGGATCCGTTCAGGTCTGTTCCGATATTTCCATGCTCCATATCGAATAATTTCAATTCATGTTCATTTTGGTGATTCCTTCGTTAGATATTTGATGTTTCTAGTTTAGGTCTGGACCTGGATTCCTTTTTTTTTAAAAACATCACTTTACTGACAATCGTCCATTCAGGTCCGTTCCGTTTATTTCTTACTTTAATTTTGATTTGTCTCATTAAGGCTCTTGTCCTATCTGATCTTTCCGAAGTCGGATATTATGGTCGACGTACCTGTATTTCGTGGGGCACCTGCTTTCGAACCCGAAATGATATCCAAGTTTTCTTGCGAACTATGAAGTGAATGATATCACTGTTTTGTGTGAACCGCTAATCTGAATGTAAACAACAATGTCACTGCTGCTTATTTATAAAATGCAATAAAAACAAGACAGTACACGTGTTACTAAAGGAAAGATCGGTTTTAGTGACAAATTTCTTATTACTTTTTTCGACCCGATACGTGCCTATTTAAATTCTCTGTCTGATACTTTATTTTAATCCTGAAAAATTCCCGACATGTGACATAGTCAGTGTCGATGTCAGAAAAAGTCATGTGACCATACTGGAATAATGTGACAAGAGTCCGGTCTATAATAAGATCAGAGAATCTCGTGACCTATTTTGTTCGGTCGCTTATGAATGAACAATTTTTCCAGAACATTCGCTGCTAGAGAGAGAAAATGTTTCTAGCCCTTTTATTAAGATATTCAATATTTTTCAGATGTTTTACGATAAAATAGTGTTTAAAACAATTCCTAATCTGTCCTCATAGGTGCATATAAATTGATAGAAGGGACCAGATGCCTTAATTTTTGTTATTTTAGTATTCTGATGCTGCCGTCAGGAGAGGGCAAATGGCCGCCATGATACTAATCCATCCTTTTCATCGCGCTTCAAAAACTTAGGATAATTGACTCAGTGCTGCTCATTTTCATTGTTCAAAACAGTCCATCCTTGTGATAGTTAAGGCTTTTAATGAGTTTTGGTGTACATAATGAATTTTAGTTGTTTTTTTTTATTATTTATGAGCTGTTCTATAAATACGGAAAGCCACGATATAAGGGCATGTTTTCCCATGCGCCAATTCAGCT
This sequence comes from Tridacna gigas, assembly GCA_945859785.2. Classification (NCBI taxonomy): domain Eukaryota; kingdom Metazoa; phylum Mollusca; class Bivalvia; order Cardiida; family Cardiidae; genus Tridacna; species Tridacna gigas. Next base: position 11,995,651 of record OX244031.2, on the reverse strand, counting down.
TCCGGAAAAAGATTGAAGGGTGAAATATGTTCTTGCCGTTAAATATGCATGATTCAGGCAGAATTTATGTTTTTATATGCATTTAAATTTGAGTTTTTGCTTATAAAATGTTTTTTGTAATCAGTTCTTCATTTAGATATGCGTAGGCTAAAATTGTCAATTTCGTCCCACGAAAATAGGAAAGACCATCATAAATAGTTTTACTTCGAGATAAAGGTCCATTCCCTGTAGCCTGTAGCACGCTTGGGCAAGTCCCTCTTTTACCTTAAACGAGTAAGTTCAGGCTGCTCTCCATTGCAATATCAAATACATAAAGTACCGCTACAAGAGTTTACATCGTATTCCCAAGACCATTCCGGTATTTCCATGCACCGCCAGACTACTAGTATACGCTATCCGGCAGCTCTTCTCAGACTTTCTGTCCGATCCACTTACTGGGATAGTAACTTGTCTATGAAATTTTGACATGAATCAAGACAAACCACTTCCAAGACAGACCGCTTCCCATATATACAAGGTTACAAGAGTAGGAATTAAAATACATCTATTAGTAGCAACAACCGCGCATGTGCGAAGTAAATTATTGCGCAATCGGAGTTTCTCAAAAAATCTGACCCGAAAATATAGCATATTTCTTACGCGTCCACACGAAGACTAAAGAAAAAAAACGCATAAACAGGCGGAGTGTTGTCTAAACCTAGCGTATATGGCCATATGTGGTTTTAATTTAGAATTTATCGTTGGTAGAATTGAAAAAGAAATATAAACATTTTGCGTTTTTGTCAAAAATCACAATATACGCTAAAGATTTTGTAATTTTATGAAAGCTTTATCTTTGTTCTTTAAAAGTTTAGCTACTTGGAGTATGTTTTTTCACGTCGTATACCAAAATTTAGCTCCTGTTGTCTCCGGGGTGCTCGCCAGGGGAGATAATTTCCCGGGTCAGCCATTTTGTTGTGCTACTCATCGGGGAAGGGTGGAAAACGAAAGTTGAACAAATCCGAAGAATATTGCAAAGTGTGTTGATATTTAGCCATTTTTATTGTTAATCAAATATATAAAATTGTTTTTCTAAATGATTGCAAGCATGCAGTTGTAAAATGCAGGCTACGTTAGCGTATATTCTGCAAAAACAATTATTCTGTTCGTACACGATCTTGTTCGTACTACAGTTGCTAAATTATGGTACATACTTAAGTTGCTGTTGTCCTTAGTATTTATCAATATATTTATTGAGGTAATTATGGTTGTACATAACTGTTAGCTCATTTAAGAAGAAAGGGGGTGATTTTACCCAAGAATTTCTGAGTTTCACTCGTAGAGAGATTTTATTTTCACTTGTAAGATCAATCAATTTCGCAATTTCTGTGATGCTAGATACACCATTTTGAGACTGTCTCAAATTAAAAAAAATTGCAGATGTCAATTTAAAACTGGAAAAAATGGAAATTGAATAGGTAGAAGAGGAACCACTGTGGGAAAGGGTGAAACTATTACGAGCAACTTCACCTTTTTCCACAATGTTTTCTATAGCCATCTCCTTCTCCAATATGTTAAAATAAGTATATATGAGACAAAGGGTTAATGCCGCCCGAGTTATTTTCCCGGTAAAGACTGATTTTCAGTGGTAATAAGTAGTATTTTTGTAATAAATGATATTTTTTAATTTGACAAGTAAAATTCCTAAATAAACATTAATTAAAATGTAATTTGTGAAGAATAGTTTGTTCTATTTTTCAAAGAAGTAATGTAAAATTTAATACATAACAGCTTTAAACGCACTGCATAATCATGTTATTTTTTCATCCCTGCCAGAATGATCCTATCTCCAGACCAAAATTTCAGTTATTGGTAAAGAGTTAAATGGTACAGAAGTTTGTTTTTATTAGCTACTGCTTTATTACCATTGTAAAAGTTAGTGGGTGGGATAATTTTATAACATGCTAACTAGCAGTTTTCAAAAGTAAAATTAACTGTTATCTCAACTTTTTGGTAATTTACATGCTTTTAGCATTTCTACACAAAACTGACACAAAGGATCATGTAATTGACATCTAAGTAATGAAACAAAGCTAAAATATACTTTTCTTGTCTATTTTCGGGGAATTTTGTTGTGGGGAATCTTATTTTGAGTCATAATAGTGCTGGAACAGCTGATTGCAAGTCCAACTTCAAGGCACATAACAGGTCATTGATGTCTATATAACTTGTCTGTAGTAGCTAGTATGTTAAAAACTGTTTATAAGATGGCATAATGAAGTGAGGTTAACTTTTTTTTAAAATTCATAAAAAGGACTTTTTTGCGACTGCATTTTCCAGCGTTTGTGAGCCGTTTGATTGTTAGTTCACTGAATAACATATTAAAAGTATACATTCTTGTGAATGGTTTGGTCATATCTACCAGAAAATATAAGGATTTACATGGTTTTTAGCATTTTTCAAAATCAGTGGTTGTTGCTACTATTAGCCTTTCACAATCATGACTGTGCATGTGAAATCGAAACTAGGAAGTTTCAAGAAAAGACATTGTCAACAATTATTATTCATTTGTCTTTGATATTTACTTTTTATATGGAGTGGCCCAGTTACTTAATTAGTTCATTATTTTAAAAGAAATCTTGTAAATAGCCCAGTCTGTTACTCACCGTCGGTAGTTCCTCGATTTTGGTTAACAATTTAGAGTAGATAATTACGTTAGCAGCCCCAGAGAAAGAGGAAGTAGATTATATGGTAAAAGTTAAACGTCCACCGAATAAGTCTGTACACCGTTTAAGTCTGATGTCTATTTTTATCCGATACCGCCTATGGGCGGAGTTTATAGTTACACAAATCTTATCAGGAAATGTGCATTAAGGAGGCGCCAATGAAAATTAGGGCGTTGCCGTATTATGACTGACATCAGACTTATTCGGTGTACAGACTTATTCGGTGTACAATTTAACCTCTACCTAGATTATAGTCTGAGACAGAGACGACAAGGTGACAAGAAGATGGGATCCGGTAAACCGCCCTGCGTCATTGCTATGAATATGCATGACAAAGTGCTCGTATGAATATATTAAATGTCGGAAACGTTTGTTGCCGAGTGTTTCTTCGAAAGCGGCGATGGCTGGCGGGAAACACAAAATCCTACTCATTTGCATCGTTTTAATGGTAAGCTGTACTTGCACATGATTCTAAATCTATTAAAATTACATGGACCATCCTTGGACTTAAGCTTTTGGTCTGTGGAGGGTGGTCAAATTGATTTTTGCTACTTTTGTATTCACGATACTGAGAGAAAGAATCGTTCCCTAAAATATTCGCCCTCTGTAAAATTTAGGATTTTAACAGTATTTTTCAATGGCCAGTGCTCTTATTTCACCCTGTACAACTCAATCCCGAATTCTAACGACCCTAAGGAAGACCCTAAGGCTTTTGAAAACAGAATGGAAAAAGGAGAAAATGCTGGTAACCAGCATTTTCTCCTTTTTCCACAATGTTTTTTACCCTTCAAAAAACAAATTTCGATTTTTCAGCCACATTTTTTGGTCATCTGCTAATTCTTTAAATTTGGACTGATCTTAAATCTTGTCGTTTGGTAAAGATTTAGGCATTCCGTAAATGTTTTATACAAGTGCACTCAAGCCACTGGCTGCTTTTCCACAGTGGAAAAAAAATGGTTGAGTGCAGTGTGTGATGGAGAATTAATCCTGTTGAGTGATTGTTTTATACCTTATCTAAAATTCAGTTAGCCTAGACTGAGTAACAGCTCATCTCTTTTCACATATTTTATGGGGTCCTGCGTGGTTCAGTGGTAAAGTGTGGGACTCATGATCCGGAGGCCCTGGGTTCGAGCCCCATCTGATCCGCTGGGTTTTTCGTGGGAGTGTCCCTGGGCAAGAAACTTCAGAGCCCCAGCCTAGTACTAGTGGAACCCAGGAAATACATGAATATGTGAGCTGTCACCGTGATTTAATGTTGAAAGAAGCGTAAAACACCATTCAATCATTCACATATTTTATAATTTCCACATGTTGAATGCCTTGCCCAAGGACACTTGTGACAAACCTATCGCCCGAGCCAAGGATCAAACTCTGGACCCTGGGTATCTACTTTCTCACCCTATCCACTTGGCCATGCAGGATTGATCAAATTTTTTGTTAATTTATAGTTGACACTATAGGGTCGATTCCCCATCCCTCCATAGACATGTTACGGGGGATAGAAAGACTAAGTAATGTTAGATTGCCAGCCCTGGGAATCAAACCGACACCCTTAAGTGGCCAGAGACTTTCCATTTACAATACATGCTCATTGACTTGAGCTAGTATTTCGGCCGTCACCTTTGATTTGGACTAAGCAGGCCATGCAGGACCTGCTGCATTAACAATAAATAGTGAGATGAAACTAGATCACAGGTCGACTATGTACTCTACAGAAAGAGTCATATTTTGACTTACTGAGTGCTACGCTGACTGAGTGATACTCTGACAGTGGTACATGACTGTATAACCTGCTTTTCCTGAAAAAAAAATAACCCCACATTTCTTTGTGCACTTACATTCTAGAGTAAATGGTCACTTATTTGTACTGCCTTGTCCCACAGTGGGTATTAAATGCCATTGGGAGAATAAAAACTTGCAGTCTGCCCAGATATTGGAACCAAATTCTTATCAATACTTTAATATTAGACTAAACTACCTGATCACCTTTTATGATCTATACATGTGTGTGTGTGTTCTTTCTTACAACGACATTTAACATTTAGCTAAGTCAACTTTTTTATCTTTTTCAGATACAATGAAAGTGAAACTGACAGAAATACAATTGCCTATTTTGAGTGTTCATTCAGCTGAAAACAGCAAAATGTGTGTAGTGGGTACTAAGTGGACAAAGTTTGATGTCACCATAATTTTATTACGAAGCAACTGGCAGGATGACATGGTAAACTTTTTACTCAATAGCTGAATGAAGATTACTTTCATTCAAATACATGTAATCATGCTTTCATTGACTCAGCTGTATTGGACCATTTTGAAGCAAGTCCCATTAAGATTCTCAGTTAATGGCTCAGTGGTTATGCTATTGACACAGGAGACCTAGACTACATTGGGAAAGCCATTATGTCTGTTTGTTATGTAGTATTTGCCTTTCTATTATGACCTGAATGGGGATCAAATCGGTGAAACTCTGCACCAGACAGACAGTGTAATAACTATCTCATGCTAGTAGTCAATATAATCAAGGCAATAACTTCACCATACTTGAAATGGAAAAAGGTTAGTTTAAGGTATTTTCAAAATTCATGAAACGTACCAAGTCAAAACACTCAGAATACTGGTTCTTCTTATTTAAAGGTTGTTGAATTACAAATACCGACAACAAAAAGGTAAAATGTGTTACAGGACAGTAGGAACAGGTTTAGGAAACTAAACTTGTTAGATGGCCAAACCATTTTCCCCCTTCTAGTCAAAGCTTTAAACAGTTAAGTGAAAAGTTAAACTGAAATAAAATAAACAGCGAAATATAAACCTGCCTAAGCATTATTCTTAGTTGGTCTCAAGCCCTAGCAAAGGGGTTTATAAACATCATACAAAATTGACATTGCAGCCATGTATTTTTCTATAGCATTCCCCCCTTCTTCTTCTGAAAATACTTATTTCTTGGTTGTAGGTCATTGCTGCGCTCTACAGAGACAGGAAGAAAATGGTAATTTGCACTGTGCCATTATATACAAAGATGTACTCTGGGATGTGAATAAAGTGACTAGAGGACATAGTTGGCTCAAGATGATGGTAAAATAGTTTGTAATTTGGACTCAACATTTATCCTTTATAAATCTTTTGCTAATTGTAATCACTAGGAATAGAAGTGACATTTGAAACATTTGTTCAGGTAGGTCCAATGTCAGGGTCACACTTGAAGGTCAAACGATAAAATTTTCCTACATATAGCTTTTCTGTACGACAATGTACATTTATGGGTGGATTTCAAAATGATTTGGCACAATTGTTGTCCTCTAGGAGTGCCATTTGAAACATTTGCTCTGGCAGGTACAAGGTCAAGGTCACACTTGAAGGTCAAATGATAAAAATTGTCATTCATAAAGCCTGTCCAAGCTACAACTTCTCTATTTATGGATGGATTCAAAATAATTTGGCACAATTATTCTCCATTATATTTAGAATTGCCATTTGAAACATTTCTTCTGGTAAGTCCAAGGTCAAGGTCACACTTGAAGGTCAAATAAAATTGTCATGTTTAGAGCTTGTCCGAGCTACAACTTCTCTATGGATGGATTCATAATAATTTGGCACGGTTGTTCTCCTTTACCAGCAGACATGCCATTTGAATAATTTGTTCAGGTAAGTCAAACATCAAGGTCACATGAAGGTCAAATGATAATGTTGTCATAAATGGAGCATCTCTGAGCAATAATTTCTATATTTATGGATGAATTTAATGATTTTTTGGCACAATTGTTCTACTTTACCAGTAAAATCATTTGTTCAGGTAGGTTCAAGGTCAAGGTCACCCTCCAAGGTCAAATGGTAATATTGTCATACATAGAGCTTGTCTGCTCAGCTACAATTTCTACATTTATCAATGGATTTGAAAATAACTTTAGACAAGTGTCCTCCTTTACCAGTAGAAGAGGCCTTTGAATCATTTGTTCAGGTAGATCCAAGGTCAAGGTCACACTGAAAGGTCCACTTGCAAAATTGTCATTAATAGAGCATGTCTGAGCTATAAATTTTATGTTTTAGATGGATTTCAAAATTATTGGGCACAATTATTCTCCTTCATGAGTAGATGTGCCATTTAAAATATTCGATCATATAGGTCCGCGATCAAGGTCACACTTTGACGTCAAATGATAAACTATCATAAATACATCTTATCTGAGCTATAACTTCTACATGAGGATGGATTTCAAAATAAATTTGCATAATTGCTCTCCTTTATGAGTAGATGTGCTAGTTCTTAAATTTGTTCAGGTAGGTCCAAAATCAAGTTCACATTTGGTAGTCAAATGATAAAATTTTTGACAACTTTTCTACTCAGTGAGTAGTAAGTGGAAATGTAGAATGGCAGGCTAGACATATGTTGCCCATGGGCAACTTTCTAGTTTATTTCTAGTTGTGGGTGAACTTTTTTTGAAAATTGTTTTGTGCTCTTAATTTAATTCAACAGCCAGTTGACCTAGGAACCTGAAACTGAATACAAATATTGCTCATGACCCAAGGAGGTGCCCTATTGTTTTTGGGTTGCATGGGTCAAAGGCCAAGGTCAGGGGTGAACTTTATTTGAAAATGGTTTCCTTGCTCTAACTTAAAAGCCATTTAATCTAGGACCCTGAAACTTTATACAAGTGTTGCTCATGACCTAAGGAGGTGCCCTATTGGGTGGCATGGGTCAAAGGTCAATGCCACAGGTGAACTTTGTTTTGAAAATCATTTCCGTTTTCAGATTGTGTTGAGTCAGTGACTAGGTGCTGGCAGGGGGTATTTGTCGGCTTTGGGACAGCTCTAGTTTATAACTGAAAATTTACATAAGTTTACCACTGAAGTCTGCATTTTATCCATTTCCTTTGAATTTGATCTAGGATCATTTGTATCATAATGCGTTGAAATGTATGAACATGATATCTTTAAATGTGACTTCAGGATTGACTGTTTGAACTCTGAAATAGAATTTCCATATCGGTTACAGCTGATAGTTCATGGGAAAATTTATAATTATTTTAACTCTTACGTCTGTACTTCACATTATGATATATTAGTAACTGACAGTGTTATTTGCCCTCACGGGCCTTTGGGCCTTTTAAGTGCTCATCTGACACGTGTTGCTGAATTGCTATTGGTAGTGTTCAAGTCGTTTTCAAGCAAGAGTTTTAGTTACAGAAGTGTCTGAAAAGCGCCTATTAAAATTGTCGGCGATAGCCATTTATCCTTCGGTCTACTGGTAGAAAATGCATCTAGATCCTGAGGCTTAGACTCCTGTAGAGAGTTTGGAGGTCATTGTATCAAGACTAAGCCTTATAATGCCTAAGACTGTGACACAGTGAGAGTGACAGAACTCGGGATAAAGACGATCTTTTCATAGATAGTATTCCAGTAACGAGATAATGTTTCCACTACTAAAAGGACTTCTTTACAGTAGTGCTTTTAAGCTGCTTTTAACTAACTTAAATTCTATTCATAGGGGGGAAAATACCCAGAAAATTAGTCTGCATGTTGGAAATGGCTTCTTGGTGATGAAAAAGAATTTTTTCAAAGCATGTGATGTATTTGTTAAAAAAACTGAATTGATCCTGAAATTGGTCTTCTGTTTACCTTGATACTGCCCTGTCTGTAAACCTTTCACCCTTTACTAAACAATCCTGATTGTTAATGACCCTGATGAAGAAGGCTTCTGAAAACAGTGAAAAAGAGAAAATGCTTGTAACAAGCATTTATCTCCTCCTTTCCCACAATGTTTTCAACCCTTTTAAAGACAAATCCTTTTGTTTGAGAAATATTTTCTTTGTCGTCTGCAAATGCTTTGAACTTGGACAAGATTTTGACGATAAGTAAAGAGCCAGTAGGATTTTCTAACCAGATTTCCAATCATATATTTTCAGTTTGTAAACAAAATCAACAAAATGGAAACCTCAATGGCAGCCAAATGAAGAACTTTGTACACATATTTATACAGCTATGGAACCCTTCGGTTTGGTGGAGAAACAAGTAATCTGACAGATGTGCTGCAATGGTTTCTTTACTTCTTTGGCTACTTTGACTGTGGAGCAATATGATCAGTAACAGCTTAGGAGATGAGTTGATCCCAGTGATATATAGGACATGTTCATTACCACGAAGTTTAAATCAGTATCTGTGTTATGCTGGTATTCCATGTATTGTGTGTGTAAAAGGTTGTTGCTGTCTTAGAGACTTAAACTAGGACTGGTGGTATTTAACCCTTTACCACACAATGCGCCTTTTAACGACCCCGAAGAAGAAGGGTTTTGAAAACATTGTGGGAAAAGGAGAAAATGCTGGTAACCAGCATTTTCTTCTTTTCCCACTATGTTTTCCACCCTGTCAAAGACAAGCCCTATTATTTGAACCTCATTTAATTTGAGGCCAGCAAATGCTTTTAATTTAGACGAGTCAAAATGCTTTTAATTTGGATGAGTCAAAAATATTGCTGTGTAGTAAAGGGTTAAATTACGACTGATTTAAAGGAAAGATCATAATGTTCAGTAAAACAATCACTTTTTCCATATAATAAAATCAGTCAAAAATGTTTTTTAGCTGGCCTAATCATAAATTTCTTGGGAGGGGGGCCTATTGTGATTGGCCTTTACCTTCTCAGTCTTTATCAACTTTTGCTTATTTTTATCTTCTTCTCCAAAGCAGTGTTGCTTTGCCTATTCTGCACAAAATGGGTCTTAACTCAGAACTGTTCAGCTCCATTGAACAAGATGATCACTCTAGCTAAATACATGTAGACAAAAGGTAGAAGCAATTCTTTTATGCACAGGGATAGAGAAATTATTTTAGATGGGCATTCCTTTGGTGTTTTTGTGTCAAAAATGCTCAATGTGTTCTATCAAGCTGAAAAAGAATATCATAATGCACCTTATATTAACTGTGATAGCAACTTTACTTTTTATGTCCCTAAAAATAAAATCTGGGAGCATATAAACTAGGTTTTGCTTAGTCCATCGGTTTGTTTCATGTCAGGGCAATAATCTTTTTCCTGTTTGAGGCAATGACTTTTTTCACACAAAATTGACATGTCATGCACAAAATTCAGGTACAAAGGTTAAAGGTCAAGGTCACAGGAATGTCAAATATGTTGTATCTGGCACAAAACTTTTGTAATAATGGATGAATTTCTGTATAATTTTGCAGAATTGTGAACCACTTATAAACAATATGTCATGTCAAGAGTCATGTCGGTAGGAGAAAGGTCACGGTCACAGCAAAGTCAAATATGTTTAAAGATACACCTTTACAGTCAGAGAGAAAAAAACACTGTTAAAACTTGATAGTGTGTAGAATGGTTCAGAATTTAGTCAGCTGTATAAACATAGATAAATTACCAATATATATGGTGTGAGGGATAAAGAAACTCAAGGGGTTTGTCTTCGATTCAAAACCGGAAACAGCAAAAGTGATTTCTTTGAAGGCCTCCAGAAAATGAAAAACATTTTCTATCGGTCGTAATCTGTGCAACCTTGCAACCATCAGTGGCAAGATTTGGCATGAAGACAAAAGAATGATAATAGTTTCATAAATTAATGATGAAATGGGCTAAAAACTGGCAGAAAACGCATATTTACGGTATGTATCTTTAAAAAGAGAAAATTGGGGTATGGTCAAGTCTGGCCTGTAATTTTTAGCTCTACTGGCTGTAAGCCAACAGGGCTCATGTCATGGCGTGTTTTCTGTCCGTCCGTCCCCTCGTCTTATTCTTGTTTACGCGATAAGTCTGCATTTGTGGTGGGATTTTCGTGAAACTTTCACGGTTTGTTTATCTTATTAATAGCTGGAACCCTATTGATTTCGAAAAAAATCGGACAATCAGTATAGGAAAAGTAGCCATTTAAAGTTGAAAATTTCCATTTCTTGTTTATGCTGCGCCAAGGCCCATAGCTCAGTCAGTAGCGTACAGGACTTGAGAACAGGAGGTTCGATCCCTGGCTTGGCCAATTTCTTTCCGAGAATTGATGATAGTCAGTGCGACAGGATTCATTCCTCTCTCACTGCTGACCATTGTTTCGACGATGATTATGTCGGAAAGCAGCCAGTGGCTTGGAAAGAATATTGTGTGGAGTACTGGTTAAAGAGACTCCAAGAAAGCATGGATAGGTGCACTGGCCGCTGCGATATAACTGAAATAATGTTGAAAACAGCGTTAAATACAATACAATCAATCAGTTGTTTTCACGATAGAGTCTGCATTTGTGGTTGGATTTTCATGAAACTTGCACGCTTGCTTTGTATCATCAACAGCTTGTTTTTAATTGTGACCAAATTTCAGTATAATTGCACAATGGTCAATTACATAAAGACAATCTGCAGTGTGCAAGAACAATGTTCAGTGGTCAAGGTCACAGCAAGATCAAATATCTGTTTTCATGTTTGGGGTCACGGTTTTTTTCCTGTTTTTTAAATGCAAAACAACTTTGCACAAATGTTAACCACATCAGGATGACTTGTCATGCACAAGACTCATGTCCATAGGTTAAGATCAGGGTCACAGCAAGGTCATGTGTGTTTTCAAGGGAGGAGTAGTGTTTGTGTTAGGCGCAAAATAACTTGGCAAAAAATGTCAAGATGATGTGTCATTCACAGGTCATGTCTGTAGGTTAAATGTCAAGGTCACAGCAAGGTCTAATGTGTTGGGGGGGTTGTTAGTGTTTTAGTCAGGCCTGTAACTTTTAATTGTGAATGAATTTCAACATGCATATCCGCAGAATGGTCAACCACATAAAGAGCATATCACGGCAAGAATCATGTCTGTAGATCAAAGTCACAAAAATGTCAAATGTCTGATTTGTGTCTGGGCCATAGATTTTTATCCTATCACTGTAATCTAAAACAACTTTACACAAATGTTAGCCACATCAAGGTGATCTATCATGCTCAAGAGTCATGTCTGTAGGATAAAGGTCAAGGTCACAGCAAGGTCAATTGCATTTTCAAGGCAGGGGTAGTGTTTTCGTAAGGCCTGCAACTTTTTCACTTATGAATGAATTTCATTATAACTTTGCAGTATTGTGAACCACGTATAAATGATAAGTAGGCACAAGAACCATATCAGTAGGTCAAGCTCTTAGCAAGGTCAAATATATTTAAAAAGAGAAATTTGCAGGGATTTTTCAGACTGCCCTCTTGTTTTCAGGGGCATTAGTCACTTCTCAATGAAACATCTTGTTTGATTAGGTGAGTGATCTAAAGACACAACGGCTCTATTGTATATCTTAAAGCTGCCTGCCCAGGTAGCACAGGGGTTAGTGTATCTGACTCATGACCTGGTGCTTGTGAGTTTGATACCTGGTTGAGGCAAACTTTCTCTCAGGCTATTTTTCACCTCTCACCTCTGATGCATGTGAGAAAAGTAGTCAGTGACTTTGAAAGAAACTTGTGTCAGTGCTGGTGGGAGAAAGCCAGGAAACACATGCAGAGGTGCACTGACCACCATGATATGACCTAACCTGTTAAAACAGTGTTTAACTCCAATACAATCAATCAATTAAATGAAAGCTGTGTCAGTTAGCTTTAAAGTTTATTTAAAAAAAATGAAAGCTCCAGGCCTTTTTTGGCAGACTTGAAATTAAACCTGCTTTGGAAGGTTTTCTTTATTTTTTCAACCCTATTGTTTTTCTTACCCTTTTCTTAGCAAATGCATTTTTAAGACCTTAAGGAGAACGCTTTTGCAAACACTGTGAGATAGGCAGAAACTGCTAATTATATATATACTGCGATTTTTTTCATAACCCTGTCAATGATCAATCCCATTATTTGATTCAAATTGAAATTGTCTTAAAATGCTTTTAAACTAGAAAATGACAAAAAAGCCTGTCATATGGTAAAGAGTTGAAGGACGCAAAGATTTGCTCTTAGAGCTTAACCACTGGAGCCAATACAGTACTAAGAAAGTGATCAAATACATTTCAGTTTAGTAGTTTCAAGTTTCTTAGTTAATTTTGATGACTTCAGTAGCAATACTGTTTATATTTTTTCTGTGTTTTGTTTGTGTGCCTTATTTACCTGAAAATTAAACAGTTTTCTTGTAAACTTATGAATAAACTTAAAATCACTATATCTTGTCCAAGTTTTTCAATGCATAGAGACCCAAAATATTTTACCCTGACAGAGATCTGATCATACATGGTTATATGAGATAATATTGTTTGATTTATTTCTATAAAAAGGATGAGAGGAAAACTGTAGATCTACTGGTAGATCAAATGCTGCGAAGTAGCACTTCTGGTGAGCGTCCACTGTTTTTGCCATTGGAATAGAAGTATTTCAAACTTTCAAATGTCTCAATGATTGCGAATAGTCTCGTTGAATTTTAACGAATGTATTATCATTTAGCCTGGAATAGATGAGAGAAAGCATATATGAATCGCTATTTAGTGCTGTGCATGTATAATGAGTTATGAAGTAGGCAATTTCCACTTAAAACCATGCTTCTCCCCTACCAGACATTGAAAATGATCTTTTCTTTGGGTTTTACACAATAATGTGTGTTGTAACAGTGCTGCAAATCTGTAGATGTGTGCTTTGTTCTTTATGCATGTAAGAAAGATGTTCACACATGATAGGAATGTTCTGAATTTATCTTTTTTTTTATGGTCCTTTGTATCTTAAGTTCCTAACTTCTTTTCCACAATAGTTCTCTCATCACTGGATGGAATTCAACAGAACTTCATGGATTGAATGGTGTTTTATGCTGCTTTCAACATTATTTCAGTTACATCAGGGCAACAGCTCACATATTCATATATTTCCTGGGTTCCACCAATACTAGGTTAGGGCTCTGAAGTGTCTTGCCCAAGGGTACTCCCACGAAAGAACCAATGGATCTAGTGAGGACCGAACCTGGAGCCTCCAGGTCATGAGTCCTAGACTTTACCACTGAGCTACACAGGACCCCTAGAACTTTGTGGAAAGTTGTCCCATAAGAAGGTTATTGCATATTGTTAGCATGTTCTGGTTTGGTGATTTTTGTTACAGCAATGGCCCTTTAAATTCTTTCATCCCTGAGTTTGTTTCCAGCTGGGGGTCCTGCATGACTCTGTGGTAAAGTGTAGGAGTCATGACCTGGAGTGCTGAATGGTAACCCATTAGAGAGGGGTATATCCTATACCACAGTTATTTCTTATGTGACAAAAACAAACCTATACATCTATGTATACACCAACCTACATACACATACCTACACATCTACTATACACCTACCCACACACCTTTGTATACACGTACCTGTACATCTACCTACACAACTATGAATACACTACATATACACCTACCAACAGTCCTACCTATATGTACACACCTATATTTACACATATCTACATTCCTACCTACACACCTTTACAGCTACATACACATCTACCTAAACACCTACACATCAACTACACACCTACCTTAACACCAACCTACAAAGCACCTTACACACCTACCCATAAACTTACCTACCACTTACCTTCACACACCAACCTATACATCTATCTACATACCTACCTATAAACCTATCAACATACCTACACCCTACACACCAAACTACTCACCTACCTCCCTGCATACAGACCCACCTATACACCAACCTTCACACCTAGGAATAAAACCTACCAACACTTTAATCTACTCGCCTTCCTACACACCTAACTACATGCCTATACACTTACTATCCAACTACCTATACCTATCTATACATTCACCTACCTAAATACCTACCTACACACATACCTGTAAAACTACCTACACACCTGCAGAGTTACACTTACTTAAACTCCTATCCATTCACATACCTTCACACCCACCTAAACCCTACCAACCTGCACAACTTCTTCCGTACCTACAACTACCTACATACCTAACTAACTATCTTCCAACTCACATCTTACCTACAAACATACATTCCTATGTAACTAACCTAATTACATATACTTTTACTAACCTACACACCAACCTACCTACAGACCTACCCACACAATTTTCTTCCTACACATCTCCCTACCTACAGCTTCCAAACACCTGCGCATCTACCTACCTACACACCTACCGTCCATATACACAACTACCCTTTTACACACCTCCCTATCTACATACCAACCTACAGACCTTCAAACCTTCCCATACACCCACCTATATACACACCTACGAAGTAACTTTTTTTTATCCACACACCTACCTAGCCACATACCTACCTACTCACCTACGTTTACATGTATCCACCAGCCTACTTACCTACTTACACACATACCTACCTACACAACGACCTACCTACACACCAACCAATATACAAACCGACCAGCAAGTATACTGACTTACCTAAACACAGTCCTCTACTTCAAACTACCTAAAACCCCTTAACTTTATCCTCACTTACCTTCCTAAACACCTAACTACCTACAAAAATATATACCTACACAGCTAGTTATCAACACACCTATTCACACAGCTTCCTACCTATATACCTCCCAAGGTAAGTCTCTGTCTACCTACCTATCTTTCCATTCACCTGCCTACCTATTCAACTGCCCATCCTCCTACCAACACCCAAACTAATAACCAGCCCATTTATTTACCTACCGAGCCACCTACCTATACATCCACCAACCCAACCACCCTCTTACCAAGCCATCCAGTTACCTACCTACCTACCTACCTATCTACCTACATACGTATCTGCCTTCAACCTGCACACCTAAACATCTATATACTTAACTACCTAGTTACCTATACACCTACACACACCTACATGTACTTACACTCCTTCAAACCTACCTACACACATACCTGCACACCTAACTAACTATCTTCCAACTCACATCTTACCTACCAACCTCTACTGTTTCAGATGAAAAGATTTGTCCTTGGATTAAGGAGGGAGATCCAGGGAGGGGGGGGTACGTCGTTGCCCTTGTCTCTTTTTGTTGTTTGAGCTGAATAGTTTGTCAGTGAACTAATTAACGTTCACGTGGGGTCTAAAATAGCATAGCTCTTCTTACCATTGAGCTGAAAAAGTATGTTGAGGGATACACAAACGCTCACTTCAGGGTCTTGTCATATATCTTAGGTGACCCTCTTGCATTGTATAAAATTTATAAATAGAAATTCTAGGTTGGAATACAAGGGGAGTGGGAGCAGTAAAGCGACCTCGGGTCCAGGTAACCGCCCATGAATTCATTCGTTTCAGCTGAGCGAGTTTCTTGGGAACAAGAAACGTTCATAATGGAGTTTAGAATAGCATATCTGAATCCAGATTCCATTCCATGAATTAGAACATACGTAGAGTTTCTTGGTTTCTTTATTTACGTTATTGGTAAGTGAGATGTCAGGCAAAACGATCTTTGGTCAAGTACACCACCTCTGCCTTTATTCTTTGTTTCATTTGAATTATTCTGTTGAAGATAAAGGAGTGTTGAAATAGGGTCCAAACTGGCATGTGACCATTTCCAAGATACGAACAAATACTTAAGTTACATTAAAATGGTAGTAAGACAATGAGGGGACAAATAATAATAAACATTACTCGTAAAGACGTAAATAGCATTACAATTGATTCCATTCTATAGGTAAGATTATACATGTATAAACCTCAGTTACGTTAGATGGAGAGTCAGAAAGACATGCAGGTCCAGTAAAGCACCAAAATAGCATGTGTGACCCATTTGCATGAGTAACGCAAGTTATTCAGTATGTTAGATAGAGAGCAGTACGAGGGTCATGAAAGGAACTTGGGGGTCCAATAAACCGCACTTATCTCTGTTCAATGCCTTAATCTAGTAAAATTGTAAGCGGGCACTGACTAATAAGCCCGAAAAAGCATGTCTTACGTATTTGCTTTGGTTAGATACATAAGCAAGTAATTGGATTATCGGCTCGAGTAGACGGCAAGGCGGGCATCCAGTGAAACGACCTGGGGGATCAAATAAACCAACGTTTTCATTTTTCATCGTTTTTGTCGCAAATTGTTAGCGGGCAAACAGAGTTGACCATCGTGGCGTAAATAAAATTTTTAACCTATTTGCATTGGTTAAAATGAATAAACAAGTACATGTACTTTATTTATGTTTGGGGGAAAATAGTAGGGGGTGTCCAGTTAAACGACCTGGCCTGGATATCCAGTAAACCGCACATGTCTTTAATAATCTTTTCAGATCAATAAGTTTTCCAGAGGACTAACAGCATTGACCCTCGTGGCTAAAATATCATATTTGAATTCTCTGCACTGGTTTATCATTATATAAGCGAGGGGGGCCTAACCCAGAGGTTCAGATCATTAGGCACTCCAATTTGGGAGTGCTATGTCATCCTTAGGCTGCTAAGCGCGACCCAGTGCGCTTTAGTAGACAACGTAACTCAAGATCAGACAGCATAGAAAGGTAGTGCAATGCAGTTAGATTTTCCGTCAAACAGAAATAGGAATAGCAATATTTGGCTTTTTAGACTCGGTTGGAAATCTTCAAGTTTTAGCGGTTTTAGATTTAATTACATGAAGAAGGGGTTGTTCTAAAAAGTGACAAAAGAATGTTTCGCCTGCTCCCATTTTTTTTCTATATTATGCAGTTGCGTAAATTGCGTGTGATGGAAGCTACGCCTTTGAACAAGAACTTAAAATGTGTTTGAAAAATAGAAAGACGGGGTATCCAAACAACTTGGGGGATCTAGTAACCCGCTCTGGTTGGTTTGTCAGCTGGCCATGGGAGTTGACAAATGTGGCTAAAGTAATAAAGTTGACCTATTTACAATTGTTAAACTATAGAAACAAGAACTGCAGTTTTAGTACAAAAATGGTCAATGGGGGATCCACTGAAATGACCTGTGGGATCTAGTTAACTGCCTTGGTCTTCAATCATTGTCTTAGTCGAGTAAGTTTGTCAGCAGCTACGAGCATCAACCTTTGGGTCCAAAATTGCACATCTTACCCATTTGCGCTGGTTAACTTATATAAGTAACTACTTCATAATGTTTTAAAAAGAAAGTAAGATGGTGGATCCGATAAAAAGACCTGAGGGGTCCAGTAAACCACTCTTGTCTTTATTTGTTGTCTTAATTGAGTAAGTTTGTCAGCAGGCTCGAGCATCAATATTTGAAACGTTTTGGTCCAAAATTGCATATCTTACCCATTTGCACAGTCTAAGTTATATTAGTGACTACTTCATAATGTTTTTAACATAAAGTAAGATGGGGGATCCAGAAAAAAGCCTTTGCCTTTATTCATTGTTTTTGTAGAGTAAGTTTGTCAGCAGGCTCGAGCATCAACATTTGGGTCCAAAATTGCATATCTTGCCACTTTGCACTGATTAAGTTATATTAGTACCTACTTCATCATGTTTAAAAAGAAAGTAAGATGGGGAATTCAGTAAACTGCCCAGTCTTTATTCATTTTCTTAGTAGAGTAGGATTGTCAGCAGGCTCGAGCATCGACGTTATAGTCCAAAATTGCATATCTTACCCATTTGCACAGTCCAAGTTATCGTAGTAACTACTTCATAGTGTTTTTAAAAGAAAGTAAGATAGGGGATCCAGTAACCCGCCCTGTAGGATCCAGTAAACAGCCATTGTCTTTATTCATTGTCTTTGTGGAGTAAGTACGTCAGCAGGCTCGAGCACCAACCTTTGGGTTCAAAATTGCATATCTTACCCATTTGCATAGTCCAAGTCAAATTAGTAACTACTTCATAATGTTTTTAAAAGATAGTTACATGGGGGATCCAGTAAACCGCCCTGTAAGATCCAGTAAACCGCCGTAGTCTTTATTCATTGTCTCAGTTGTGTAAGTTTATCAGCAAGCTCGAGCAAGAACGTTTTGGTCCAAAAAAATGCATATCTTACCTATTTGCACTGGTAAAGTTATTAAGAAACTACTTCATATTGTTTTGAAAAGAAAGTAATATAGGGGATCCAGTAAACCGCCCTGTGGGATCCAGTAAACCGCCCTAGCCTTTTTTTTTTTTTTCCCTTGCCTTTGTGGAATAAGTTTGTCAGCAGGCTCGAGCATCCACCATTGGGTCCAAAATTGCATATCTTGCCCATTTGCACTGGTAAAGTTATCTAAGTAACGACTTCATAATGTTTTAAAAAGAAAGTTAGATGGGGGAATCAGTAAACCGCCCTTGTCTTTGTTCATTTTCTTACTAGAGTTGGTTTGTTAGCAGACCCGAGCATCAACGTTTTTGTCCAAAATTGCGTATCTTACCCATTTGCATAGTCAAAGTCAAATTAGTAACTACTTCATATTCATTTTTAAAAGATAGTAAAATGGGGGATCCAGTAAACCGCCCTGTGGGATCCAGTAAACCGACCTAGTCTTTATACATTGTCTCAGTTGTGTAAGTTTGTCAGAAGGCTCGACTGTCAACCTTTTGGTCTAAAATGGCATATTTTACCCAATTGCACAGTCCAAGTCATATTAATAACTACTTATTATTATTTTTTAAAGATAGTAAGACGGGGGATCCAGTAAACCGCCCTGTGGGATCCAGTATACCGCCCTTGTCTTTATTTATTTTCTTAATAGAGTAGGTTTGTCAGAAGGCTCGAGCATCAACCTTTTGGTTCAAAATTGCATATCTTACCGATTTGCATAGTCCAAGTCCAATTAGTAAGCACTTTATAATGTTTTTAAAAGATACCAAGATGGGGGATCCAGTAAACCGCCCTGTGGGATCCTTTTTTTTTTTTTTTTTTCCCTTGCCTTTGTGGAATAAGTTTGTCAGCAGGCTCGAGCATCCACCATTGGGTCCGAAATTGCATATCTTACCCATTTGCCCTGGTAAAGTTATCTAAGTAACGACTTCATAATGTTTTAAAAATAAAGTTAGATAGGGGAACCAGTAAACCGCCCTTGTCTTTATTCATTTTATTACTAGAATTGGTTTGTTAGCAGACCCGAGCATCAACGTTTTTGTCCAAAACTGCATATCTTACCCATTTGCATAGTCAAAGTCAAATTAGTAACTACTTCATATTCATTTTTAAAAGATAGTAAGATGGGGGATCCAGTAAACCGCCCTGTGGGATCCAGTAAACCGCCCTTGTCTTTATTTATTTTCTTAATAGAGTAGGTTTGTCAGAAGGCTCGAGCATCAACCTTTTGGTCCAAAATTGCATATCTTACCGATTTGCATAGTCCAAGTCCAATTAGTAAGTACTTTATAATGTTTTCAAACGATAGTAAGATGGGGGATCCAGTAAACCGCCCTGTGGGATCCAGTAAACTGCCCTCGACTTTTTTCATTTTCTTCGTAGAGTAAGTTTGTCAGCTGGTTCGAGCATCAACTTTTTGGTCCAAAATTGCATATCTTACCGATTTGCACTGGTTAAGTTATATTAGTAACTAGTCCATAAGGTTTTAAAAAGAAAGTAAGATGGGGGATCCAGTAAACCGGGTTAAGATGTATGGACAAGTCTAGTATATTCATTATGTTAAATTCATTGACTTGATGTCGAAAGGTAGGTTCTTGTAAACAGTGAGTGTCTTTATTAATTGTCTTGGTAAATTCAGTATATCTGGGACCTAGCAGTTCTCACTATGAGGTCCGAAATAATATGTCTGTCCTCTAAATAGATGAACCGCGTCTTATTTTTTACCAATCATTCGGTTTAATAAAGAAAAATGTAACTTGTTTTTAATCCTTTTCGTTGAATCAACTACTTTTACTTTCAATTTCGGGCTCATTATCTGAAATCACGTAAAATAACGTAAAACGGTAAAAACTAATCAAAAGGTTTTCTTTAAGTATTTTTCATCATGTGCAGGGCAATTCCCGTTACTCTATGAAATCCTCCAGAAAGTTTGTTTTTCCTACATTAGATAGATTTCAGGCTGCAGTTTTGTAGTCCAATCCGGATGACGGAAAATGCCGATCTTTTATTTGCATATTCATGAATCAGACTACGTCATCAGCCGAAATGACGTAGGGCGGTTTACTGGATCCCATCTTCTTGTTACCTTCTGACAATCGTTTAACCTAACAGATGTTTCGTCCCGTGAAGTATCGTCCATTTACCATTAGACACAAGGTAATTATTTAATGATGGCTATTCTTATAAAACGTGTATGTTTCTCGCCATAGAAGCCTATCAGGTTCTCTGGAGTATAAGATATGACATTTGAAAAAATGTTAATTTGGGGAAGAGAGGGACAGAGGCAGGAAAAACGGGAGTTATGCAATTAAATTCAGCGTGAGGTTTTTGTTTATACTCGTGAGAAGATTTTCAAGAAGGGTTGGAAAGGAGGTACTTTTTTTTAAGGCTAACTTTCAGTGGCATTATTTTTTGCAGCAAACAATGATTATGATAGTAATTTTAGTAATGATGATAATGATCATTCATTCATTCATTCATTCGTTTTAATACCTCTTAACCCTTTCCCAAACAAGCCCTGGTTTTCACGTGTCTGCAGTACAAGTCTTTTGAAAACACTGTAAGAAAAGGAGAAATTGCTCGTAACGAGCGATTTCTTCTTTTCCCAAAGTGTTTTCTACCCTTTTTGAGAACTTTCTGCGATTTTCATCAAATTTAAAATTGTCGTCTGTAAACTCTTTCAATTTGGACCAGTCTTAAATTTATCGTTTGGGAAAGTGTTAATGCAGGTAAATTGGATAAATTACAATAAACAATTCAGAAACATTCAAACAACAACAACAATGTTCAACTATTATTATTGTTGTTATTATTATTTGGGGGGGAGGGTGGAAAAATTCACCCATCCCCTCAAAATTATCGTGGGACCTTGTCCCTGCTGCTTCCTCTTTCCCATCAGAAATGTTAAGGCAGCTTACCATCCGCAAAGATTGTTCTCACGATAAGAGAGAAATCAGCAATTCAACAAGCATTCTGAACCAGTTTCCTATATAAAGCAGGAATGGAGATGTTCTTGGGTTTACAAGCCAGCACAGGTGCCCATCTACAACTAGCATTGACCTATCACCAGATGACAAAATTTTAGATTTTTCCATATTGAAAGCATTTGTAGGCGACAGGTGTGCCTCAAGTGATGGAGTTTGTCTTTAAAAGAGAAGCAACATTGTGGGAATAGAAGAAAATGCTGGTAATCAGCATTATAGTCCTTTTCCCAAACTGTATTTCTGCAAGGAAGTTAAAACACTGACTTGTTTGGGAAGGGGTTCAGTAACCCCAGAACCGTCGTTCTTTATGTTATTAACCCTTGGTCTGCTAAGCGCGACTCACTGACATTATAGATCAAGATCAGACTGCACAGAACGTGCAGTCTGATCTTGGATCTACACTGTCCGATAAGGAGATATCTTTCGCCAAAAATAATAAGTTTAAAATAACATTATTCACTTTTTTACCATTGGCTTGAAAGTTTTATTAAACTTATTTAGCAGGATAAGGTTTAAACATCTACATGCTGAATAGGTCAGTTGTACTTGTGCTAGACATCCATTTGCGCTGGGAGGATTACCGCCAAAAATATCTTGTTGCAGCAACAAATAGACCAATCAAATATATCATGGCTAGGGCACACGGCTCTGCATGTTTACACGCGTTCTGGCCTTATATCTACGATTGTCTGTCCGTTTATATAGTACGAGGAAGAAGACGTCTAAGATTGTTCCAATCAACTAGAATTTGTTGACAGTGTCTTGAAATTTACCGGAAAAATATACCAGAGCGCTTAACCCTTTACCACAAAATCCCGAGTTTTCACGACCCTGAGAAAGAGGCCTCTGAAAACATTGTGGGAGCAGGAGAAAATGCTTTTAACTAAACATCTATGGGTCCTAACTTCAGGCACTATCAAACATATTCGTACATGTATGTGTTTTTTGCGTGAATAAAAGAAAACACCAAACTTATTTGCAATCTAGAAAACCTAGTGAGGAATTTGGCCTCAAAATCTGGACACCTGGTGAGGAATGTCTTGAAAAGGAAAAGAAGTGAGTCATGCTCTGTGAGAAGGGGGTTTAATGCATCTGCAAAAAGTATCGATCCAGGTCAGCCTTCGCAGTCCACGCCGGCTGACAAGGGCCAAATCCTTTTGCCTTCTAGATCTATAAATAGTTTGCATTTACAATAGACCATTCTACTTCATGATTAAGCTGTTTCTTAGACAAGGTGATAATAAGATGACTTGCTTAACTCTTTATCGCACAATCCCGAGTTTTAACGACCCTGAGGAAGAAGCCTTTTGAAAACATTGTGGGAAAAGGAGAAAATGCTGGAAACCAGCATTTTCTCCTTTTCCAACAATGTTTTCTACCCTATCAAAACCAAAACACATCACTAGAGCAACATTCATTTTGTCGTCTGCAAATGCTTTCAGTTTGTTCGAGTACAAGAATTGTCGTTTGGTAAAGAGGTAATGTAATGCATCACGGAGATGCCTGAAACCCCCGTTTGTGTGGCTCTAATACAGAAAGCGTATACTGTAGCCTACATGGCTAACCAATAGGGCTAATAAGAGATCAACCATTAGAGTGTCCGGGTCGACCTCGGGTGCCTTTCCAGACAGTGTAGATCAAGATCAAACTGAATAGACTTTGTAGTCTTGTCTTGCTTCAAGGTTGTACGAAATTTAATTTTCGTAGCAGTTTTTGCCACTCTGTTTTCACGTGTGTTCATTTATAAAACGTAAAGTTTTGACGATTATCTTTTTCTATACTCTAAAAATTTGTCTGCTGAAAAGTTGTTTGAAGAGGTATTATGACTGCTCGAAACAGCCTCGGAACTCGGTTACAATAATCGAGTCTCGAAACAACAACCGAACGTACTTTCTCTTGTAATGCCTGTCGCGGGCCTGTTGTATAAGGTACATGTACTTTGATACAGTGTCACTCAGACCCCCGCACCCACCACTCTTACTCTGTACCAAATAACAAAATTTAAGACTGGTCTAAATTAGAGGCATTTACAGACGACAAACAAAGTTTGGCACAAATGGTGAAATTTGTGTCGGAAAGGGTAGAAAACAGTGTGGGAAAAGGAGAAAATGCTGGTAACCAGCATTTTCTCCTTTTCCCACAATGCTTTCAAAGTGCGTCCTTCATCAGGGTAATTGAATTTCGGGATTGTGTCGTACAGGCTTAACTCTTTACCGGATGACAAAAAAAAAAAACACTCGTCTACATCGAAAGTACTTGCAGACGACAAATTTGTTACGTAAGTAACGTAAGTAATGGTAATTATTTTTGAAGGGATAGAAAACACTGTGAGAAACGGAGAAACTGATGGTTACCAGCATTTTCTCCTTTTTCATCGATTTTTTTTTTTTTCAGAACCCTTCTTCCACAGGGTTTTTAAACTTGTAATTGTTTATAAAAAGGTTAAACCATGGCTTTTACAGGCATGTGCATAGATTTCTATTCAAGAATAATATTTTTAACTGAATTTGCTTAACATAAACCTGCAGGGGTCCGTATTCACCAACCATTCCTAAGAACATTCCTCATCTCATTTCTCAAGAATTTTCTAAATTTGAAAGTAATACACATTCTGATTGGCTTGACCGAATGGTTCAGCCAATGAGAAGCTGTGTTACTTTCAAAATTCATAATTAGACGAAGAATGTTCTTAAGAATGATTGGTGAATGCGGACCGTAATCATATAGACTTCTTGAATTGACTTCCTTTCTTTGTTTCCTTGTAAAGTCCATAATCAAATTAAGAGATATGTTGTTTAGGCCTGATGACATAGAAATTGCTACATCTTGCTGGTTTTTTTTTTTTTTTGAAAATAGATCATACATGAAATTACAAGTGTTGTGGGAAAATGATATAGGCCTATTGCTCGTAATACAGTTATTAAATCTTTATCTATATTCCTTATCTATACTTTGCAAGGATTTTTTCAAAGTCGTCACTGGCAAACTTGTTTCAAAAGATACTGAGTTAAACCGTTATCTCTTAAATTAAACAAAAATTCTCAGCCAGTACTAAAATACAATATATCACTATAACAAAGTTCTTTTCGTAGGTGAAAATCTCACAGCATCGGACAGTGTAGATCCAAGATTAGACTGCACGTTCTGTGCAATCTTATCTTGATCCACACTGTCCGCAAAGGCACACTAAGTTCGCGCTTAACAGCCTTAGAAGGGTTAATAATACCTGTAATTCCGGAGGGGTGAAAATCGGCAATTCTCGGACGTTCTCGCGAAGCCTCGGGCAGCGGATCTCATCACTTGTCCATGACGTAGAAGCTAAATTTGCCGCGAATGGTAGAAAATAACAGATGGGTGATATTTGTCTAGTCTGCTAGCACCGATAAATACATGGTAAACAAATATAGAAATAAGAAACCGATGTTCATTGAAGGTTGATTGTGTTTCATGTGATATAGTTTGGCACAGCGGGAAGAAATCCAATGTTGAACAAAGGTTTGTTTTTTTTTATTCATTTATTCATATTCCTCCATATTTTTAGCATTTATGATAACCATTATGTAGTGATAGACACAATGAACTCTTTACCAATGACGAAATTGCAGACTTGTCTAAGTTGAAAGCATTCGCAGTCGACGAATTTAACCCTTTACCGCCTTTTAACGCCCCTGAGAAAGAAACCTTTTGAAAACATTGTGGGAAAAGGAGAAAATGCTGGTAACCAGCATTTTCTCCTTTTCCCACAATGTTTACTACCCTATCAAAGAAAAATTGCACCATTTGATCCACAATGAAATTGTCGTCTGCAAATGCTTTCAATTTGGACAAGGCTAAAATTTTGTCGTCTAGTAAAGGGTTAAACGTTGCTAAAATTAAGGTATTTGGCAATGAAAGCGTAGTTGAAAAACATTGTGTAAGAAGGAGAAATGCCAGTTACCGGCACTTTCTCCTTTGCTTATGCAATGTGTTCAAAAGTCATTTTCCTCAAGGTCGTTAAAACTCAAGTTTGTGTTGTACAGGGTGAAAAGAAATACATTTTTTTATAATCTTGCGGTTAAATAATTTGTAAAACAACGTTGGAAAATGAGCAACTTTATTTGAGCGGCGCTCTAGCAAAGGGGGATTAATGGATCTCCGTAATGCATTATTACCAAGCTAGTCATCACATAATTATGGATCCATAAAATCCATTTTGTCTTACAACCAACTGAATCACGTGATAGAATGATCCTTTGACAGAAAATTGACCAATAACAAAATGTTTCGACTCAGTTTAGCCTGCACAAAGTGCACAGGCTGACCTGGGTCTAAATTTTTTCAGACGCATTTAGCCCCCTTTTCACACAGCACGGCCTATTTTAAAAAGCAATTGCTTCTTTTCCTACATTGTTTTTCACACTGTTTATAACTTTAGGATATTTTTTTCCTTTAACCCTTAAGCTGCTAAGCGCGACTCACTGACCTTTTACAAACAGCGTAGATCAAGATCAGACTGCACAGAAGGTGCAGTCTGATCTTGGGTCTACGCTGTCTGATAAGGAGATATTTTTTCTCCAAAAAATAATCTTGAAGTAGCATTTTTCGGTTTTTTACGCTCGGCTTGAGAGTTTAATTTAACTTTGTATGGTCTTTTAACCCTTTCCCAAACGACAAATTTTGGACTGGTCCAAATTGAAAGAGTGTGCAGACGACAATTTTAAATTTGATGAAAATGGCAGAAAGTTATCCTGAAAAAGGGTAGAAAACACTGTGGGAAAAGCAATTTCTCCTTTTCCCGCAGTGTTTTCAAAAGGCTTGTACTGCAGACACGTGAAAACCAGGGCTTGTTTGGGAAAGGGTTAACTCTACCAAACGACACAATCTTTAAGAAGTCCAAATTGAAAGCATTTGCAGACGACAATTTTAATGTGGCTCAAATGGTGCAATTTTTCTTCGATAGAGTAGAAAAGAGTTATTTAACCCTTTACCGCACAATGACGCCTTTTGACGCACCTGGGAAAGAAGCCTTTTGAAAACATTGTGGGAAAAGGAGAAAGTGCTGGTAACCAGCATTTTCTCCTTTTCCCACAAGGTTTTCTACCCTATCAAAAAAAAAAAAAAAAGTTGCACCATTTGAGCCACATTGAAATTGTCGTCTGCAAATGCTTTCAATTTGGACAAGGCTGAAATTTTGTCTTCTGTTAAACGGTTAAAATAGCAAGATTTGGGTTTTTACTATCGGCTTAAAAGATTCACTTATCTAGCTGGATAAAGGTTATTATTGTAACTTTACTGTATTTTGTGATCTCCGAAATGTAAACAGACGGGAATGGAACTATGCCTTACGAAACGCCACAAAAAACCAGAAAAATCGATAGAAATCCCTCATTTTCACGGAAACTGTTACCTGGTTGCCATGGCTACGGTTTAGTGATGCGATGACATTTTGATTTAGAGGACATTTTTAGCAAAATACGTTCCGTTTAACCCATTATAATAGGCTGACGATTTTTTCCCTGTCGCAGCCGACCTTTAAAAAAAAAAAAACATTGTGACACAAAGACGAAATTTCTCTTGACCATCAATTTCTTCCTTTTGCCACGATGGTTTAACAGTCTGCGTGTATTATGATAATCTATAAAAAGTTTCCATACACACACACACACACACGCACGGACGCACGCACGCGCGCGCGCAAATATATGTTAAGCGTACTACGGGTTAACTCTTTACCAAACGACAAAAATTTGGAGTCGTCCAAATTGAAAGCATTTGCAGACGACGAATATAAATGTGGATGGAAGTATGAAGTTCGGTTGTCGGAAGAGAAAACATGGCGGGAAAAGGAGAAAATGCTGGTTACCAGCATTTTCTCCTTTTCCCGCCATGTTTTCAAAAGCTTTCTTTCATGGCCGTTTAAAACTCTGGATTGTGTGGTAAAAAGGTTATCCACTGTATTTGTTTTTCGCCTTTGGCGCCCGAGGTCAAAGTGTCGTCTGCATCAGCGGCGTTGATTACAGTGATACGTCAATAGAAACGAGCTGTGCTGTGGCAAGAGGGGGTTTAATGCATCTCCGCAGCGCGCTATACCAAGCAAGTCATCACATGATTATGGAAACATCAAATCCATTTTGTCTAACAACCGACTGAATCCTGAGATATAGAATGGTCCTTGACTGCTCAGGCTGACCCGGGTCGACACTTTTTGCAGATGCATTAAAACCCATTTCCACAGAGCATGGCTAAGTACTCTTCCACACTTTCAGCATCAAATGTTGGCTATAAACTCGTCCTCTTTCGACGACTGAAAATACAATTTACTGTAACTCAGAAAGATTTGTACTAAACAAGCGGACGGTATGTGCAGTCTGATCTTGATCTTTGCCGTCTGCAAGAGCCCAAGTTTTCGCCCATGGAGCCAATAGATTTGAATAAACTCTTCTTTCAAAATTGAAAATATCTGTTCTTGTTTGGTACATGTATTTAACGCGGTTTCGGCGTAAGTTATATAACGGCAGCTATCGCACCTATCCAAGCGTTCATGGATTTCATTTTCAGGTTTGAAAAGTAACACAATTTCTGATTGGCTAAACCATTTGGTTTAGCCAATCAGAAATTGCTTTACTGTCAAATTTAGAAAATTCTTGAGAAATAACCTGATAATGTTATAAAAATGGAACGGGCCTTGGATAACTCGCCTTTGCATAACGAACTGGAAGGCTATTCAGGAGTGGTTTCGAAGGTCGCGAATATGAAATCTGAAGTCCGCCAATTTTGTTTGCAGTATTTTTTTCCTACGAGTTATGTTTCACGTTCTAATGATATTACCTTTCCAAAACTAATATCGGAAAATCCTTTCTAATATATTGTATTTGGAATTCTAGATATCGGATTTGTAGTAAAATTATGTACATGTATTTGTATGATTCTATCCTAATCTCTTTTTTCCACCTCTTCATTTTAGATGAAAGATAATGTCCAATGTGAAAAGAGGCGAGACCCTACCCGGTCAACTTAGAGGGCCATTTTACAGCCGGTACACAGAACATAAAGTAGCTTTTTGTTTTCAAAACAGCGACGAGAACTCTTCACTGCAACCTCTTCATTATTTATCGAATACAGACCAGAGGTACAAGAATAGTTTAAGTGACAGCCCCTTGACGGATTCAGTTTCGGGATCTTTTGAGAAGCCATTATCTCCTACAAGATCTGGATCATCGGACCAGCAAACTTATTTTATCGAGAGTTGTACTCCAGACTTGCCCTACCCGGTATCTAGGGGTAATTCGTCGGACAGTTTTCAGTCATCTTTGCGTGCGAGTCCTTTGGAATTTAGACCTGTGTCTCCTCGATTAACCGTTCATGAAAATCAAGTGACGTCATTTAGACGCGATTCTACCGACTTTCCCGCTACCTCTGTATCTACTGGAATTCTAGGCGATTCTGCTAGAGAGAAAAGAAACGCTTATTTTGAGAAAAACTCATCTGTGAATAACAATTGTTGCCGGGGTAAATTCGCCAATCTTGTTGGCAAGCATTCCGTAAACATCCTAACAGCAGCAGTGTTTAAAGCCGCGCACGAGAAGTCTCGCCGGAAACAGCTGACCCATTCCTGTCCTGATCTGATCACATCCCCAGCTGGTGATCGAGAGACGACAGGAAAAGACAACAGACAGAAAACCGTGAGTATCGGGGAACTTGGAAAGTATTCCACCGAAGAAACGGATCAGATTCCAACTCGAAAGAACAAACTTGGAGTGCCAGATATATTTACGACATCTTTCACTCACTCCCCACCTAAACAAACCTCAAGGTCAAACACACAGAGTTTACAGGACATTTCCGTTGTGGCCAAACGACAGAACAAAGAGGTCTTACGTAGAACTATCTCTCTCACGAAGAATATACCTGAAGATCTGAAAGCTAACCAACTTGGGGACCAAAGCATGTATCGCGATGAACAGATTTCACAAATAACGGACTATTTGTTCATCGGTACGATCGAGTCAGCGTTCAATGAGAGGCGACTTTGTCGTCTTGAGATCGAATCCTTAATAGACATCAGTAACCTGAACGAGATGCAGGTACCGTCCCACAGAAAAATCCAGTGTCCATGTCTATGTCAAACAGAGTTCAAACATTTTAGATCCAGACTGATCATCGCGGTAGCTGACGAGGAAAATGAAAATATCGACCAATATTTCGAGGAAGTCAGTAAATTCATAGAAGGTGCACGACGCTGCTCAAAGAAAGTTTTGATCTACAGTTTTGAGGGCAAATCTCGGTCGGCGTTGTTTGCGATACAGTACTTAATGGCTTACGAGGGACTACTCTTACGTCAAGCTTACAACGTGGTAAAAAAACAACGGCCACAAGTATCGCTCAATCCATCTTTCCAAAAGGCGTTGGAAAAACTCGAAAAAACGCTCTTTCCCGACGAGAAACATTCGGTTAATATTTGTAATGAATATCTAAACGTGGCTGACCCACAAGCCATTAAATGTGCATGGATCGATTGTTAAAAGATGACGCAAACTAGAGGGTCACGCTCTGTAAAAAGGGGTTTAGTGTATCTGCAAAAAGTATTGACCCATTTCAGCCTGAGCAGTCCGCGCAGGCTGACAAGAGTCAATACTTTTTTTGGTAAATTTTACGCATGTCCAAGGACCATTCTACGTCCATATCCAGTCAATTGTCAGACTAAACGAATTTTAAGAATCCATAATTATTGGTTGACTTGCAAGGTATAATGCATCACGGAGATGCATTAAACCGCCTTTTGTCAGAGGGCTGCTCCAGTGTGGTCTTCTAGATAATACTTTGAATCTATTGGTAAAAGGCTAATCACGATTTTTTTTTTTATCTTCCGTATACTGTCAAACCTGTGTTAAGCGGTCTGCAGAGAGAACATAAAAAAACAACTGGTCTGTTAAAGCAAGTCGCCTTATAACACAGGGGATATAATATGTTTAGAGGTCAGATGTTTAAACTGAAATAAATGAATGACTGCTGGATTAAAATGGTCGTTTAAGTCCCGTTCCAGTTTTTTTTGTTTGTTTTTTTTCTCATTTTCCCCACTATGTTTTCTTCTTTTATACAGACATGTTTCATCTTGTGAGACAGCTATATTAAATGATCCATACTCTGGCAAAAGGGAGTCTAATGCTGCATTATTTCAATCAAGTCATCACATGATCATGGATCCATAAATTTCATTTTATCTAACAACCTGAATCCTGGGTTGGAATGGTCCTTGCGCATGCAGAAAATTTACCGAAAGCAAAAAGTATCGACTCAGGTCAGCCTGCGCGGACTGCGCAGGCTGACCTGAGTCGATACTTTTTGCAGATGCATTAATCCCCCCTTTTCACAGAGCATGGCTCTTTTGTTTTTCTGCGAATGCTTCAATTTGGACCAGTCCTCTGTCGTTAGGTAGAGATTTAATACAAGTGGTCACTATCAAAGGTTTGGCTGTTTGGCTGTACTTCAAGGATGCGTTTAGAGTCGTCTGCCACGTTTTAGCTATTGACGGTACATGGTCAACCTTTTACCAAACAGTTCCGAGTTCAGAGGCCCTATACCTGCAAAAAGTAAACAACGCGGGTGTTCTAATGCGTTTGAGCCACGCTCTGGCAGAAAGGTGCTTAATGCATCTCCGCGATGCATTTTATCTATCAAGCCGTTACATAATTATAGATCCATAATAGCCACTTCTTTTTTTTTTTTTTTAAACAACAGACTTACTCATGAGGTAGAATCGTCCTTGGATAAGTAGAAAATTGACTAATAGCGAAAAGTTTCGACCCAGGGTCAGCCTGCGCGGACTGCGCAGGCTGACCTGGGTCGATACTTTTCGCAGATGCATTAAGCCCCGCCCCCTTTTCACAGAGCATGACTCGTTTAAGTTTAAATCGTGGCGATTTAAAGTACGTAAATTATTGTCAAGATGACAATCTGTTATTGTACAGTCGGTCCAAGTGTTGTACATTGGCAGAAAATTGAATTTTAGTAGGTCAAAAGTTGCCAGGTCGCCCTATCTTTTGTTTACTTTTTACCTAATTTGAATATTAATGTGTCAGCCAGCGACTATTACTTGAACTGGCGGTTCAGTAACAGAATGTCATCTTCATACAACTTTCCATATCTTAAATGGTATGGTTTAAGTTTAAAGCATTTTACGACCCCATTATTTACTTTTGGCAGCAATATGGCCTTTAAACGACCCTGTGGAATAAAACTTTTGGAAACGTTGTGGGGGAAAAAGGGGGGGGGGGGGGGGGCAAAATGCAGGAAAATAGCATTTTCTGCATTTTCACTCGATTTCTTTTAACCCTTTCGAAGACATATGCCATCATTTCAGCCACATTTAATTTGTCGTCTGCAAATGCACTCAAATTGGAAAAGCCCTTAACTTTGTGGTCTGATAAAGACTTGTACCAGGTTCTAGTTGGATTTCGATATCTCGAGAATTTACACTGTAACAAATTTACCATGTTACACTACAAGAGATTAACCCCTTACCACACGGTCATAATTCTACGGCCCTGAAAAAGAGGAATTTTGAAAACATTGTAGAAAAAGGAGAAAATGCTGATAACCAGCATTTTCTCCTTTTCCAACAGTGTTTTCTACCCTTTGAAAGACAAATTTCGAATTTTGAGGCACATTTATTTCATCGTCTGCGAATGTCTTTCAGTTTGGACAAGTCTTAAATTCTGTACGTTTGATAAAAAGTAAAGTTGAATAACGATCCTCTAGGTTTCCTGTGATACGAATCTGGAGATGAAAATTCAATAGAAATAAAAGAATCGATGCTTATTATCACCAAAGCCTATACAGATGTACATGGCCGATATAATCTTGTTTGTGCCCTTCTTTGATTTTATTTGTTCCTGTTTTTTTCCCCTTTGAAATTATCAAGTTTCAAATACTTTTAACCGTTTTTCAATAAACCCTGGTAATAACAAACACACGGGGAACAGTTTTTGAAAACATTTTGAGGAAAAGAGAAAATAATGGTTAACCTTGTGACCTAGATGCATTCATCATAATATGCACAGAGAAAAAAATTAAGCACACCCACAATGAAATAACTGTAATTACCTATTGGTTGACAACAATGAACATGGCTTTATTTAACATCTATCAACATTGTTTTGTCAATGTATGGTCAGTATTTTGTTGAAAATCAAACATCAGAACACAACAAACTACACACATGCAACAGAAGACCCGTGATTTTTCCAACATACAGTATGTTCATGCAGGACAATTTCACTATGTCATGGCTGTATCTCATCAGTGTATCATTTCAATGAAAATGGCACGTAGGAGGTTGTCAAAAGTGCCAAGATGGCAAATTATCGGTCCCCATGCTGCAGGACTGTCCTTCAGGGCAATCGGAAGACAAACAGGGTACCATTACACTGTCATTGGCAGACTAATCAGAAAATATGAACAGACCCATGAACTGAAGGACTGTCCACCTTTGACACATCCTCCTGTGACGTCACAACGCGAAAATATGGCACTTCTATGGCTGGCTAGAGGCTTGCCATTTGTATCCAGTACAGTCCTGAAGCGTCTCTGGATGCCAAATCGCCGATTGAGCACGAAGACTGCACAAAATCGTCTGAAAGCTGCTGGATTGGCCTCGCGGAGTGTGATCAGGCGTCCGTCGTTGACAGATAACCATACAGGACGACGACCGATATGGTGTCAAGCGAGAATGAACTGAAATCCGAGGTCTTGGAGAGAGATCCACTGGTCCTATGAGAGTAGGTTCATGAGAGACGGTTGAGTACGAGTCTGGAGGTGTAGAAATACAGCCTATACTCCCAAGACATCCTTCCCAGTCTTCCTTTCGGGGAGGCTCTGTAGTGGTTTTGCGGCTGCTTTTCACGTGATTGCAAGTTGGACCTGCTGACCACGTGGGGCAATCTGACAGGTGCACGATACATCCAGGAAGTGCTACAGCCGACTGCCGTTCCTGATTTGGACAATCACCCTCTTGCCTCCAGGCCAGTATCTATGGATGACAATGCCAGGCCCAACGTTCCATTGCAACGAACCACTATCCACCGGAATGCTTCACAGAGGTATGACTGGCCCGCTATGAGTCCTGATCCCAACCCTATTGAGCACATTTGAGACATCATCGGTCGTCGTGCGCAAGTGCGAGACCCTCTGGTACAGAACTTGGGTGAAATGGAGGCACCATTGTACAAGGAATGGCAAAGAGTACCAATGATTCAATTTCAGCGTCATATTTGGGGTGACGAAGGGTTGGCACCGTCATCCTGGCAATGGAGGGATTACTCGTTACTGGCTATACACTGTTTTGGACACCCTGTGTGACTCCTGGACAAATGTCATCAACTCATGTTCACCCATAGACTTATCACCTCAATAGTTTCATACCATTTGCATTTTCATGCAAATTATCCCTTTACATACCTGTGTGTAAAGTAATAAATGTCACTGTGAATTAGGCACTTCTGCTTTTCTTGCATTCCCAAAAATACGTTCTTTGATAACCAATCTCAATTGCTCAGGTTTATTTGACCACAGTCTGTCATTTCATATGTGTGTTCGCCTGGACCACCAAAAGCACTTGGGGTCCTTGACTTTTTTCTCTGTGTATATTTCGTAACTGGATGGCGGTGAATGGAGGCGGCCGCTTCGTGATTTTTCAGATACGTATGTGTGAGTTCTAAAGGTAACTTTCCGAAAATTATCCATCCTCAAACTTTTCTACTCAGGTAGATTAAAAAATGATGGATATCAAGACGTTACCCCCTCGTATATCGGTGCTCTACATCGAGCGCGGAAAAAAAGGAGGGAGCTCTTCCAAACAGAGTCTTTCTTTTGAGGGCATTCTTTTGCCTACGGACATATTTTCCTTTTTTATTTTCTCTCAGATGATAATACAATGTATGTGGAGTAAAAAAAAAGAAATAACAGAAAATCATGTGTTGCGGTGCAAAATACGGAGATACAGTTCTACAAAGGAGGTAACTCTTGTTAAAATTACAGAAATTAGGCTTTAATTTAAAACCTAAAAAGGGGTTCTTAAATAACAAATACTGCTATAATAAATGATTATTCTTAGAAACGTGATGTTTGCCAATAGTTGAAAGGATTGATCGAAAGAATTAAGGCACTTAACAGATCACAGCAGCAATTAGAAATCTTCTAACGGGTCCACAAAAATCTGTTTTTTCTGATCATTTTTCTGCAACAAAATATTTTCAGCGGACAGATTTTTTTTTTTTTTCAATTTTGAACAGAAATAGTACTTTCTAATAATTTGTAAAGAAAATTTGAAAAACTATATCAAGCAGAAGAAGAGAAATATGCGCTTCTAGATGCGCCAAAAAAAAAAAATGTGGCATATGCTCTTCACTCTCTACCAAACGACAAAATTTTGGACTGACCAAATTCAAAGCAATTGTAGACAACAAATTAAAAGTTGCGAAAATGGTGATTTCTGTCTTTGATAGCGTAAAAAAATGCTGGTTACCAGCGTTGTCTCCTTTTCCGGCAATGTTTACAAAAGCCTTTTCTTTCAGGATCGTATAAAGGCGGGGTTGTGAATAAATGGTCAAAGGATCATGCAACTTTTCCTAGAGCTCGAAGGCACCTAAATCATCATCATCATCATCATCATCATCTGACGACGACAAAAGTCAGTTCTCTCTTTCAGCGCCAAAGACATAAATTCAGCTTCTTTTAACGGCTGAAAATCCAATCCACTGAAACTCAGAGAGATTTTATCTCATAGGCTGAACTAAACAAGCGGAGGGTACAGATCTAAGATCAGACTGCACGTTCTGTGCAGTCTGATCTCATGTATGCCGTCCACAAAACTCCCTGTTTTCGTCTATGGCGCTGAAAGGTTTAAGGTTCTTGACTCTGCCTTCAACCATTCTTAGGAATATTCTTTGTCTAATTCTCAAAAATTTTCTATATTTGAAAGTGACACAACTTCTGATTGGCTAGACCATTTGGTTTAGCCAATCAGAAGTTGTGTTACTTTCAAATCTAGAAAATTCTGCAGCTTAAGACTACGAATATTCCTAAGAATGGTTGGTGATTACGGATCCTGATCTTCAAAGAACTCAAATCCATAATCCTAACTAAGCTCCTTATCCTCTCAACGTAAATACACCGTAAAACAATCAATTAACCGCCAGCCTAGGTTAATGTTCATAGATATCTGACCTCTAAAATTGATTGATTGATTGATTGATCTTGATCGATTGATTTTGATCGATTGATTGTATGGTGTTTAACGCCGTTTTCAACATTATTTCAGTAATATCGCAGCGGCCACTACATCTATCCATGCTTTCTTGCATTCTTTTTACTAGTACTTCGAACAATATTCTTTCCAAGCAAATGGCTGCTTTCCCACATAGCCATCGTCGAAACAAGGATCAGTGAGAGAGGAATGACTACCATCAATCCTCGGGGAAAAAAGGCGGAGCCGGGGATTCGAACCAGCGATTCCCTGTTCCCAAGTCCTGCACGCTATCGACAGCGCTACCGGGACTCGGCAACCTCTAAAACAAAGAGTGTAGACTCAGATCAGGCTAAGACCGAAGCGCACGTCCGTCCAGTCCGATCGTGCCATATTAATTCCGTGACTAAGTGATTGTATAGATTTCTTAACCTAAACCCTTTACCACACAATCACAAGTTGTAACGACCCTGAAGGAAACGCCTTTTGAAAACAGTGCGGGAAAAGGAGAAAATGCTGGTAACAGTCATTTTTTTCCTTTTCCAATAATGTTTTCTACTCTTTCACAGCTTAATATCATGATTCAAGCCACATCTCTTTTGTCGTCTGCAACTGCTTTCGCTTTGGACCATTCCAAATTTTTATCGTTTGGTAAAGAGTTTAAGCTGTTAAATATAGTTAACAAAAATGTCCAGCCTATAGAAAAAAACCCATATGTTACGGTTTGAAAATTTTGCTCGTCTATGAAATCTCACCGTTTCGGACAGTGTAGATCCAAGATCAGACTGCACGTTCTTTGCAGTCTGATCTTGATCTACAACGTCCGCAAAGCGCACAAAGTCGCACTTAGCAGTCTAAGTGTTAATCCATTTAAACTTTTAGCTCCATCGGCGTAATATGTGGCTTTCGATGACATTATAGATCAAGATCGGACTGCACAGAACGTGCAGTCTGCTCTTGGATCTATACCGTCCGCTTTTTAAGTCAAACCTATGATATATTTTT
Source organism: Tridacna gigas (assembly GCA_945859785.2). NCBI lineage: Eukaryota > Metazoa > Mollusca > Bivalvia > Cardiida > Cardiidae > Tridacna > Tridacna gigas. Next base: position 11,958,860 of record OX244031.2, on the reverse strand, counting down.
TTTTTCTCTGAGTTTCACTGAAATATATTTCCAGCCGTCGAAAGATATCGAGGAAATACATTTGACGTAAAAAGGGTTAGCCCTTAGGCTCTCAGGGCGACTTAGGGGCCTTTTGCGGACAGTGTAGATCCAAGATCAGACTGCACAGGCGTGCAATCTGATCTTGGATCTACACTGTCCGATATGGTGACACTGCTTCGATCCCCGGCTCGGCCAATTTCTTTCCGAGGATTAATGATAGTCATTGCGACAGGATTCATTCCTCTCTCACCGCTGACCATTGTTTCTGCGATGGCTATGTGGGAAAGCAGCCGGTGGCTTTGAAAGAATATTGTGCGGAGTACTGAGCATGGATAGGAGCACTGGCCACCGCGATATAACTGAAATAATGTTGAAAACGGCGTTTAACACTATACAATCAATCAACCGATACGGTGAGTTTTTCAATAGCAACAAACACTCTTCAACCGCAATGTTTCGGTATATCCTATTGGCTGGGTATCTTCATTCTATTTATTTAGCAGTTTCACAGTTAACCGTTAACCAAATAAGTTCAATGAAACTTTCAAGCCAATAGTAAATACCAAAATGTTACTATTGCAAAATTATTTCTCGAAGAAAAGATATCTCCCAATCGGACAGTGTAGATCCAAAATCAGACTGCACGTTCTTTGCAGTCAGATCTTAATCTACATTGTCCGCAAAAGGTCAGTGAGTCGCGCTTAGCAGCTTAAGAGATCAGAGTAAAAACTCTAGTCACGTGTACCTAGACAGTGATTAGTTTCGTAAATATTCTCTATTTGGAAGGGTATGATTTGCGTTAGCAGACGAACTCTACTCAATATCTTCTGAAACAAATTTATAAAAGACGACTTCTAAAATACTCTTCTAAAATACGGAAAACTAGAAAGTTTAATACATGAACACAAGTGAGCCATGCTCTGTGAAAAGGAGATCCAATGCATCTGCAAAATGTTTCGACCCAGGTCAGCCTGCGCAGTCAGCGCAGGCTGACCAGGATCGAAACATTTTGCTTATAGGTCATTTTTCTGCAGCTCAAAGGTATGGTGGCATATTTCTGCCGCGAGATACGAGATAGCTATCGTGATAATTTTAGAAAACTTTCACGATAATTCGAGGTTTCCTGGAAATTTTATCTAGATAGTGAAAAGTTTTCTGAAAAAAATATCACGATAAACTTTGTTATCTAGAAAATTTTGTGTTGATTATTTCTCATTTGTGCACGAAGATGACATCGAGGTAAAATTATCGCCATAGTTCTACCCGTTTCTCGATATCTATAAATAGAAAAATCACCATTTGGATGAACTCGGAAGTTTTTCACTGTACAGGAGACAAAGATGATCCGAAACCGTATCTAATTATAGATACCGTGAATGTCAGTTGTGGGCACGAGCTTAAAAAAAATCGTGATAACAGTTAGAAATATCGCGATATTCTTATCGTGAAACTTTTTCTTATCTAGATAATATTTCCAGGAAAGTTTGTTTTATCGCGATAGTTCTCTAAAATTATCAAGATAGCTATCTCGTATCTCGTGGCAGAAATATGCCACCATACAAAGGACCAGTTTAGCTCTTGCTTCAGTTGGTTGTTCAGACAACATGGATTTTATTGATCAAGACATATATGATGACTCGCTTTGCATAACGCATCATGTTAACTCTTTACCCAAACGACAAAATCTAGGACTTGACCAAATTGAAAGAATTTGCACACGACAAATTAAATGTAGTGCAAATGATGATTTCTGTCTTTGATAGGGTAGAAAACATTGTGGGAAAAGGAGAAAATGCTGGTTACCAGCATTTTCTCCTTTTCCCACAGTGTTTTCAGTAAGCCTTCTTCTTCTTCAAGGTCGTTAAAAGTCGGGATTGTGTGGTAAAGGGTTAACCCCCCCCCCCCCCACCCCGTTGCAGGAGCTTGATTCAGACGAAACGCCATGGTAAAAAGAGACATAGCTTGCAGCGATTAAACAGTCGTTTTTAAACATTTTTAAATGGTCAACAACGAAGCGACAAAGGTCGTTTCCTTGAGGCAATGTGCTATTTTCTTTTAAATTGGTATGACGTTTGAGTTTCTAATAGCAACACTTAAAAAAACAAATTTTGTAGGTCGTTGTACAAAAATAGAGGCAATATCTTTAAAAATAGACTTAATCGCACTAAAGCCTGAAATAGGTTTTTACGTGCCGCCTTTTCCCTTGTCAGTAATTTTCATTAATCTTATTTATTTATTTGGGTTTTTTTTCGGGGGGGGGGGGGGTTGACATCAATTGTTTATAACCCTTCCATCATTTTTCTACTACCTTCCACTAGCTTTTTTTTTTATTATTTGCGCGCTAAATGACCCTAGATGCCGATGCGCCACCATAAAACACTATACATGCATTTATTTCATTCATTTTTCTACACCTATTCGTCTATGTTGTTACTACAAAATATCTTGGCGGTAACTTAAAGCCTGAGTAACAGTTGCTCTAGGGCATGTATTCTGTGTCAGCTGGCCTGCAAAAAGGCCAGCCCGAATGGCTCAAGCGGCAGAGCGTAGGACTTATGAACATCAAGTCTAAGGCCACTTGAGAGTGTGGTGGGTTCGAGCCCTACGACTGGTCATCCAAAAGTTACTATTAATCTTTTGGGTGTGACGTTAAACTGAGGTCCCGTGTGACGGTGCTATACACCGAGCACGTTAAAGAACCAGGCGTAACATGGGATGGCTTTCGTCTTGTATCTTGCTCTATCCACTGTAACTAATAGCCTTTGGTGGAGGGGGAGGGGGGGGGCGCGTTCCAAATTTGGGTAACTGGACGCGACGATAAACGGAAAATCAATCAGAAACCTTATTTTTATATTTGGATCACAGTACCAGCTTTTTCTTCTTTCCCACATTTTTTTTCTATCATTTCAAAGACAAAGCCTGCCATTGATGGCTCTTTTCATTTATCATCTGCAAATGCTTTCAATTTGGACCTGCGGAAAATTTTGTCGTCTGGTAAAAAAATAAGGTCACCGAAGGATTATCATTGATGACAAATATTAATGAAATCTGACAAACATTTTCCTACATTTTTTTTTTTAAGTTTGTGGAGCAGGAGAACAACTTTCCTATTGCATGTTATTGTCAAGTTTTGAAAGTACACAGAATTGAACCATGCTCTATGAAATGAGGGTTTAATATACATAGTAAAGAAAAGTCCTGCACCCCCCGTGGTTTTACCTGGTTTGATTTTCTGACGTGAATGATGTAAAATGGGGTAGAAATTAGAATCCAGCTGCCGCATACACCAACAGACCAGTCTTTTGCCTATGAAAGGAACTGAACTTAGATGTCCCTTGACCTCTTGTTAAGTATAGATTTTTTTTTTTTTGCTTAGATATTGCTTTCGAATTTAAGAAAAACGAGGAGATTTTAACTTTAGTTAAAACTGGGAGTTTAATGTCGAAATAGAACTTACGACAGGTTGAAAGTGACCTGCAGAGAATGGGCACACACACTATCAGTCAATATTGCGTACTTCCGCCAAGGGCTTGTACACGAATTACGGACGTTTCGTACCATAACCATTTCGTACCAGTCACTTCGTACCATAATTTTACCATTTCGTACCATAATTTTTACCATTTCGTACCATAATTTTTCCAATTCGTACCATAGTCATACCATTTCGTACCATGTTTTTTTGAGACTTATGACAAAGTTTCGACTAAGAAAAACTTTCACTATGAAGATATTAGAAGAAGAAGACAAAAAACCGCTATTTATTCAAGTTAGATATTTATTCAAGAAGTTATGCACAATAACACTTTTTGATTATCTCCTTTTCCCAAGATGATTTTATAGCAGTTTCTCCAAGAGTCGTTGAAATACGAACTGCTTTTGTGTGTAATTTAAGTAAATGAATATTGTGCAAAATGATGTATTTACAAGAAAAAAAATCGTCATATTGACCTTGACGTTTGACCCTGTCCCTGTCGCGGCATCATACAAGGCCAACCTAATTTCAAAACATACCCATAAACGAACATACAAAAAAGAAGACAAAAAGGAAATAGACAATTTACAATCAAGGGTAACCAAACAATTATAATTCTTTGATTAATTGATCAATTTAATGTGATCAATTTGTTCCTAATTCTGATTATCCAACTTGCGACAAGCATTACAGACAAACAGACCAAACACCTATCTTCTCAATACTGATTCTTTAAATTGATTTATGATAATATCCCGTAAATAACATAACGTCCAAAGCATTGGTCTATACCAAGTAAATATATTAAATACCACTTTTTGTAATATTAAATTACATGTTTGGTCATAGTATGAGAAGGTTCTACCCTGGTACGAAATGGTAACGCTATGGTACGAAATGGTAAATTTATGGTACGAAATGGTAAATCTATGGTACGAAATGGTTATAAACGAAATGGTACGAAATGGTTATGGTACGAAGTGACTGCATACCTTGTACACAATATAGCTTGCAGTCTTCGTCTCATACCTTTCATAAGCTGTTGAAACAACTCAATCAGTAGCGGCTTCCACGAGGTCAAGGAATAACTCAGTTCTTTTGATTTCGGAAGCAACAGACAGGTGTGTTCGTGTATTCAGCAGCCAGATTATAATTTCCACCCCATTTCATATCCTTCACGCCAGAAAATCAATCCCGGTAAAGACACAGGGGGTTGCATCACTATTCTTACTGTGTATACAGCTGCAAAAAGTATCGACCCAGGTCAGCCTGCGCAGTCCGCGCAGGCTGACCTGGATCGAAACTTTTTGCTATTGATCAATTTATCTGCATGTCAGAGAACCAGTCTACCTCGTGATTCAGCTGTTAAACAAAATGGATTTTATGCATCCTTAATTATATGATGAGCTTGCTTGATATAAGGCATCACGGAGATGTATTAAACCCTATTTTGCCAGAGTGCCGCTTAATTATAACTATGATAATCGCTGCATGTTAGATGAAACACAGTCCAACATATTCCCAGACATCAAAGCATGCTATAATGAATGATCATTTTCGATCAGATACCGTGGAAGAATAGAAACCAAATCTTGCAGCAGGAAAAGATAAATAGTATCAAAGGGAGATAAGTATTCACAACACATACATGGTGTATTAATGTTCAATAAAACATGGGTTATTTCCCTTTGATCGTACTAGAAGCCTAAACCGACAAGCTGTTATCGATCCTCGTATCCGACGGTTACAGGAGATACAACCACTAGTCACAACTCGGCCGATTCCGTACCTACATCTAACCTCGTTCTGTATTAGGGAGGCTTCTATTTTGAACTACCAATCACATGATCTTAAACATGGCGGCGCCCCTGTAGATCGTTTAGCAACGACATCAACAACCACTGTGAAGTTATTCACTTCTATCGATCTGTCGATGAAAGCGCCTAACGTAATTGGTAAACCACGTTAAAACTCTAATGTACAAACTGTTTGCCGGCTCAAATACTCTTAGAAAGATAACGATAGAAAATTTACTCATGCGTTCTTTCTAAAGCGGAGCCTTACAATTTCAATAACGGTAAAGCGGTGTGCTTCCGGAGATGTGCGAAATGTACCGTGTAGGTGCATATCAAGCTACGTGATACAGCCGAGGGATTTGATCACCGGATCACCCGAGGTATGCCGAATGGAGATACAACGGGCACTAGTTTAAACGTAAGCTCCCCCCCACCACGCCTCCGCTCCGGCGACCTACCCATGGCCTTTTTAACAAACAATGATGTTTAGGCGGATATAAATTCTGTCAACGACGCCTTAAAGAGGTTCAACCAACCATCATTCTCAATATTTATAGATATTTATAGAATTTCAAAATGCGTTGTTGGAGCAAAAGATTGTTTCAGTTTTGCTGCAATGGCAACCAGAATTCTTAATGGATTAAATGAAGGAATTCTAAATACTACAATGGAGAGTAGTTCAGAGTCTGTAAAATTAAGTCAAATTGACATCAAGAACAAAGATGTTTTCTTGTTTGCTAAACCGATGTTTACTTTTTATTTTACATTATACCTGCTATGTCATGGCGGCAAGCACACCTTTCAAAGCATTTCACTGATTGACTGTATGGTGTTGAACGCCGTTTTCAACTTTATTTCAGTTACATCACGGCGGCCATTGCACCTATCTATGCTTTCCTGGAGTTCCTGTTACCAGTACTTCGCACATGTTCTTCCCAAGCCACTGGCTACTTTCCGATATAACCATCGTCAAAACAATGATCAGTAGTGAGAGAGGAATGAATCCTGTCGCAGTGACTATCATTAGTCTTTGGACGGAAATTGGCCGAGCTGGGGATTCGAACCAGCAACTCATTGTTCTCAAGTCCTTCAAAGCATTTCAGGACTTTCTTTCAGCACTGCGTTTCACAACACTCTATTGAGGCCATTGGCTGCTTTCTGTAGCATCTCGAACAGAAATACGTGAACCCCGTAATTGATTTCCGCTGATTGTGGCATAGCTAATCGCGAACAATAGAACAAAAATATGAGCCGCCCTCCGGAAAAACGGGGCTTAATGCATGATACCAAGCAAGGCATTACTTGATCCATGATAGCAACTTTTTAAACAACCGACCTAATCATGAGGTAGAGTGGTCCTTAGACATACAGAAAATCGACCGAATGCGAAAAGATACGGCCCAGGTCAGCCTGCGCGGACTGCGCAGGCTGACCTGGGTCGATACTTTTCGCAGATGCATTAAGCTCCCTTTTCCCAAAGTATGGCTCATATAAGTGAAACAAAACTGAAACAATAAACGCTTTGACACTGCCAAAGGACAAAAATTTGAAGTCTTCCAAATTGAAAGCATTTACAGACGACAATTTATGAGATTCGGCTGTGAAAGAGTAGAAAACATTGTCAGAAAAGAAGAAAATGCTGGTAATCAACATTTTCTTCTTTTCCCACAATGTTTTCAAAAGATTTCGTTCCCAGGGTCGTTAAAACTCGAGATTGTGAGGTACTGAAAGTTTAACAGTTAGCTTACCGCAGAAGACAAGGTCTGAAAACATCGGGGCAAAAAGGAAAACTTCTCGTCCCGAATGTGTTTGTATTTAAATCATACCGTTTTAAAGTATGGAAATCATTTTGAATATGACAATCTGTTAGTGTACGGTCGGTCCACGTGTTCGAAGTCGCTGGCCAAAAAAAAAACCGGATTTTAAAATCAGGTAAAATGTGAACAAAAGATAGAAAAATGAATTTTAAAAAACAGGTAAAAAGTAAACAACAGATTGAGCAATATGGAAAGTTTTGACATACTTTTAAAATTCATTTTTTCCTGCAAGCAACTAGCACATGGACAGACCGTGCAATAAGAGATTGTCACCTTCACAATACTTTCACTGCTTTTAAATGGTATGATTTAAATTTAAATTCATTTTAACTCCTGCTTAGTTTGCTTTTAGCAACCAGTGGGGCTTTACAGAGTCAGTTCCTAACTTAGAGAGCTTGTCTGTCTTTCTTCTTATTAGATCTTTGCCAAACGGCAAAATTTTGGACTGTACCAAATTAAAAGCATTTGCAGACGTCAAAATGAATGTGAACCCCCCCCCCCCTAAAAAAAAGAAGAAAAGAAAAAAAAAAATGAATAAATAAAATAGAATAAACGTTGTGGGAAGGGCTGAAAACATTGTGGGAAAGGAGAAAATGCTGGTTACCAGCATTGTCTCCTATTCTCGCAATGTTTTCAAAAGCCTTCTCCAGAGATATGACTATACTCATTTTCAGCCAGTTTTTAACCCATTTCATCTTTTTTATTATGAAATTATAATCGTTCTTGTATCTTCATGCCAAATGTAGCCCCTGACGGCTTCAAAGTTGCACAGATTACTACAGATAGAAAATGCATTTCAATTTTTGGCTGCCTTCAAAGAAATTACAGTTGTCGTTTCCAGTTTTAAATGAGGACAAGTCACTTGTGTTTCTCTATCCCTTACACCATATATATTGGTAATTCATCTAAGTTTACACAGCTGACGAAATTCTGAGCCATTCTACCCACTTTCAAGTTTTAACAGCGTTTTTACTCTCTGGCTGTAAGAATGTATCTTTAAGGGTCGTTACAATTCGGGATGATGAGATAAGGAGTTGAAATAAGAGTCTCGATTTCACTTTTACATTATTGTAGGAGATATTTATGAAACCGAAATACTGTTAACATTCATCCTTCTAAAATAAGTGAAATAAAAACTTACAAGCCAAAACAAAAAGTAAAATTCCAAATTTCGTTATTTCAGAGATATTTTTAGGGGAAAAATATGGCCTTATTGGACAGTGTAGATCCAAGATCAGACTGCACGTTCTGTGCAGTCTGATCTTGATCTACACTGTCCGCAAAAGATCTTTGAGTCTCGCTTAGCAGCCTAAGGGTTAAACATGTACTTGAGTTTCACAAGCATGCAGCCTCTACATACAGAACGTTAAGCAGTTTTAGTACTTGAACTTTAACCTTTTACCACACGATCTCGACTTTTCTTGACCCTGAGAAAGAAATGCTTATGAAAAGTTGTGGGAAAAGGGGAATGTGCATACCAATGTTTGCTACCCTACACAAAATAAATTCCAGTTTTTTGGGTCACATTTGGCTTGTCGTCTGCAAATGCTTTCAGTTTGGACTGGTCTAAAATTTTGTCGTTTAGTAAAGAGTTAAACCGAAATTATTGTGTTATATTGTAGTTTAACGCCGTTTTTTACCAGCTTGGGTCATATCACGGCGGTCAGTGCACCTAGGCATGTATTTCCTGGCTTCCTCACACTGACACAGTTTGTTTTTCCAAGCCATTGACTACTTTTCTTACATGCAACAGAGGTGAGAGGCGAAAAATCGTCGAAACGAAAGTTTGCCTCAACCCGGTATCGAACTCGCAACCACCAGACCAGAAGACAGATACGCAAAAAAACTGAGCTTCCCGGCCGAGCAGTTAAACCCAAAGATCGCGGTATAATTCGAGTGGTTGCTTTCGGTCAAAGTCTTTTGGATTTAACAAACTTTACCCTCTATGACCCGACGTATTTTATAAGTCGGACAGACGGCGATACATAGATGGACATTGCACTCCTTCGGACCATTCGGCAAACCTCGGGTGATCCGTTGATCAAGCCCGATGTAGTTACGGAATAGGCCGAATTGTGACGAGTGACGAGTGTCGTTCGGACATGTACTTGGATTTTAGACAGAACATGGTTTAAGTTTTTACCAAACGACAAAATTTTGGACCGGACTAAATCGAAAGTATTTGAAGACGACAAATTAAATGTAGCTAAAATGATGATTCCTGTCTTTGACAGAGTAGAAAACATAGTGGAGAAAGGTGAAAATGCTGGTTACCAGCATTTTCTCCTTTTCTCACAATGTTTTCAAAAGCATTTTTGTTTGGGGTCGTTAAAACTCCAGATTTTGAGGAAAATGGTTACATGTTTCGGGGTCGTTCAGGCTCGGGATTGTGCGGTAAATGGTTAAATGCCTAGACTCTCTCTCTCTCAAAATTCCAATCAGAAAAAAAAAAGGGAATCTAAATACGTATCTATACTGAAACTCGTTCATAGCAAAGTCATTGATTCCTACCGTTTCCCTCTCTTTCCCTCTCATTAAGATGTGCATACACGTAACTGAAACAATACCGCTTTCGTCATATCAAAACAGCTTCATTGGCTTTCATGTGTACAAGATTATCATCTGAAGAACGACTTTGTTATTCCATGTTACTTCATATCCCTTTTGAAAACATTGTGGCAAACGGCGAAATTGCTCGTGACGAGCAATTTTGCCTTTTGCCACAATGTTTTCACTTGTCTCTGCGTTTTAGAGCTGAACTTGTGTTGATTATGCATTGGTTTTAATACAATGTGGGATTCAAAGCTGGAAAGTTGTTTCGAGGGGTAAGATTTTTTTTTTGTGCGTGTGTGTGTTTTTACGCCTCTTCTTGACCCTCTCACCAAATTATTGTGTGCTTGAATGACATTGATGAAAAAATGAATGAGAACATTGTTGGAAAAGGAGGAAACTGATTGCCGATAACCAGCCATGTTTTTTAACCTTTCAAATTCCATCCGATTCGAGCCACATTTAACTTGTCGTCTGAAACAGCTTTCATCTTGGAAAGGTCTACAAATTCTTGTCAGATAAAGAGCTGTAATTCTATCTAACAATGGAAAGTAAAACATTCGCAAAGGATGTTGTCAACAGAACTGAAAACACATCTAAAAATGCACTTTCAACATTTTTTTGCCCGTGTTTCTCACGAAATGCCAAACAGTGTAGGTCAAAGGTCAGGCTGCGTTTTCTGTTTTCTGTTGTCTGATCTGATTCCACATTTGCAAAAAAAAAAAGAAACGTGAGTTGAATTCGCCGCTTATAGGGTTATTTAGGTCTTATTTATTTCCTGGGTGTTAGCCAATTAAATCCTATCTTCTATTTTTATATTTCCCTCAATCCTTTACAACAAAATCCCGTATTTTTAAGGACTCTGAGAAAAGTACCTTTTAAAAACATTGCTGGAAAAGGAGAAAATGCTGGTTACCAGCATTTTCTCCTTTTCCAATGATGTTTTAACCGGTTCAGAGTTAAACCTCATTTTTTGAGCCACATTTACATTATCGTCTGCAAATACTTTGGACAAGTCTAAAATTTTGCTACTTGGTAAAGAGTTAAACAATTACCAGTTGATTCAACAAGGAACTAGCTGCAGATCAAATGTCTAGTTTACAGTGCAAATTTAATATTGTTTATGTAAATCTTTGTCATACTATTGTAAACATTATCGGCTAGTGTTCATTGAGAAGGTTATGGTGCAACGACAGTTTACCTATTTATATTACTTCTATTTCATGTTGATTCTTCATGTTAAAATTCATTTGGACGATTTTTTTTTTTTGCAATAAAGGGTGTGTTTCTTTAAAATTGAAATTGAAATTCATAATCGTCATTACCACCCTGGACACCACCATCACAATCATCATCATCATCACCACCGCCTCCACCGCCATCGTCATCATCATCATCGTCGTCATCCCCCCCCCCCCCCTTCCTCCTCATTATCATTCTGTTTAAATGTTTTGACGACCGAAGTTGTTTGTAAACATTGGCCTGTAAACCCTGGTTTCCCGGTTTTTGTTATGCGCCAGTTTTCTTTAACTTCGAGAGGACAGCACTGCTGACTTAATTTATTTTTATCTTGACCTAGCCTGAACAAAAAACTCCTCATTTTGCCACAGTGTTTTCTGCAAGACGTCGTCATAAGTGAGGAGCTTAAGCATGACAAAGGAAGAAACCATTATGGGAAAAGGAAAAAAAATGCTTTTTCCATAGTGTTTTCAAAAATCATTTCTTTCCTAGGGCCGTTTAACACTTCACCAAACGACAAAATGTTCCAATTGTCTAAATTGAAAGCATTGGAAGACGAATAATTAAATGTGATTTAAATGATAACATTTGTCTTTGACAGCGCAGAAAACATTAAGGGAAAAGGAGAAAATGCTGGATACCAGCATTTTCTTCTGTTTTCTACAATGTTTTCAAAAGCCCTTTCGTTAAAAACTCGGGATTGTTCCGTAAAGGATTAAATCATTTGTAGTCTACGATTGGATAAAACAAAAAGCAACGCAAACAAATGGCAGATTTATTATAAACATTTTTCTTTCAATGGTAATTTGATTTTCAGAGTATTGTTTCTAAACTCTTCACCAAACGACAAAATTTTAGACACTTCTAAATTGAAAGCTTTTGCAGACGACAAATAAAGAGTGACGTAATTGATAGATCTTTTGTCTTTTTGATCGGGTATATCCCCAAATGTTTTTTTTTTTGTTCGGGTCTGCTGACCCTTTACCAACAATCTCGACACTTAACGACCCTAATGAAGAAGTTTTTTGAAAATATTGTGGTGAAAGGAGAAAATGCTGGTAACCAGCATTTCTCCTTTTCCCACAATGTTTTCTTATCTTTCATGGACAAATTCTTTTATTATAGCTATATTTAATTTGTCGTCTGCAAATGCTTGTAACCAGCATTTTCTCCCTTTTCCACAATGTTTTCTTACCTTTCAGAGATAAATTCTTTTATTTTAGCTATACCTCATTTGTCGTCTGCAAATGCTTGTAACCAGCATTTTCTCCTTTTCTCATAATGTTTTCTTACCTTTCAGAAATAAATTCTTTTATTCTACCTATATCTAATTTGTCGTCTGCAAACGCTTTCGATTTGGACAAGTCTAAAAATGTCGTATGGTAAACGTTTAAACACGGAATAGTTCGGTTACGGGTTAACCCTTTCCCAAACAAGCCCTGGTTTTCACGTGTCTGCAGTACAAGTCTTTTGAAAACACTGTGGGAAAAGGAGAAATTGCTCGTAACGAGCAATTTCTCCTTTTCCCACAGTGTTTTCTACCCTTTTTGAGAACTTTCTGCCATTTTCATCAAATTTAAAATTGTCGTCTGCAAACTCTTTGAATTTGGACCAGTCCAAAATTTGTCGTTTGGGAAAGGGTTAAACACGGAATTGTTCGGTTACGGGTTAATACACGTGGTTGTAGTATTCGAGATAAAACTTTTCAACAGAAACTATTCCCTGACTTATTCATCTCCCCAAATATTTGACCGGCAAATCATGGGATTTTCAAAGGGATCCTTTCATCAATATTCCCCCAAAAATATTCCGGGTTAGATTTAGGGTTTCCGCTGGATTTCTTGAAATATTCTATATATTTCGGAATATCCAATCAGTTTAATAAATACTGCGTTAGGAAATGTTTAGCATGTTTCGTTATGACACTTGGGCTACGGATAATTGTTTGATTTAGACCCATTCGAATATCCAAATGTAAAACTCTTGAAAAGTACTGTTCAGATCACAAACCCAAATCAATCTGCGGTTATAGTTATTTCATAAATACTTGCTGGAGCTAATTTTTGTTTCTAATTATCAAACCGGCTTGGAAATGTCAGCTGATGAAGAATCTCAGAGTTTTACCAAGGAGTCTCGGCCAACCCAAGACAGGGGGTGTATGAAGACAGTCTGTATATCTGTAATAACATCCCTTCTCACGTGCGCCTGTGTGGGCTGGATCATGTTTACTGTTCTATACGGAGAATCTTATCTGAAATCTGATGCAAAGGTTACATGCAAACGTCTGTCTGTCTGTCTGTCTTTATCTTCTTTTCCTTTTGTTTTCTTACTCATCAACCCTTTACCAAACGACAAAATTTTAGACTAGTCCAAAGTGAAAGCATTTGCAGAAGACAAAATAGATCTAATTGAAAGTTTGAAATTTGCTATGAGAAGGGTAGAAAACATTGTGGGAAAAGAAGAAAATGTTGGTTACCAGCATCTTCTCCTTTTCTCACAATGTTTTCAAAAGGCCTCTTTCTCAGCGTCGTTAAAAGTCGGGATGGTGTGGTAAAGGGTTAAATAACCCCTTTTGTAGTTTGAACTCCTTTTGTCCCGCTAACATTTTTTTCCTGTAAAATTTATATCCTATATGGCTATAACGAATAGAATTTACCTTTTACTTAAAAGATAAAAAGGAAAATTCCATGAAATTTCTCACTTTTGAAAACTACCGAAAATATGAACAAAACGATAAGGCAAAAAGGGCCTCGTGCTTTGTTTCTCCACTTTAAAGCTTTCTGCAGATCGTTTATTTGTTTCTTTTGAAGAAAAAATAATCGTTTTGTTTTTAAAGTTTCTGTATATAGTACTATGCCTGTGTCCCGGCTTTTTTTCATTGCAGCTATTTATTTTACCCTCTGATATTACTTCCGCATTACTCACTGGGACGTATATAAATACATGTAACCAGCAGCCAGCAGACGATTTAGATAAACAAAAACCGAGTATAAAATGCACATATATTCATCTGACATTAAGTTTAAAAAACATATATATACTTGAAAACAGTGTTGTAAGTGGAGAAATTGCTCGTTACGAGCAATTTCCTCATTTGCTATATTGTTTTCAAAAGTATCTGCAAGACGCAGAGGCCATCTGTAGGAGGAAATGACGTCATGTAACCTTATCTATTTCAGAACGAGACAACTACGCACCCGTCAGCAGGTACTCAATACTTTTTCTGTTCTTACAATACTTAAGGTCAACGTAAAGTACTCAAGTGAGCAGTACAGTAAAAGATCAGACTGCTAAGAAGGCACAATTTAATCTTGAATGTTTATAATTTGATACACTTTGGGGTAATTTTACAAAACAGCTTGAAAACAGCTGTGTTTGAGCTATTTCGCACTAGCTGAAAAGAAGAGTCATGTCTAAAAAAAGGGGGCAAAAGAAAATGAGCTATGCTCTGTGAAAATGGGGCTTAATGCATCTGCAAAAAAAGTATCGACTCAGGTCAGCCTGCGCAAGGCTGACCTGGGCCGAAACTTTTTGCTATCGGTTAACCCTTTCCCAAACGACAAATTTTGGACTGGTCCAAATTCAAAGAGTTTGCAGACGACAGTTTTAAATTTGATGAAAATGGCAGAAAGTTCTCAAAAAGGGTAGAAAACACTGTGGGAAAAGGAGAAATTGCTCGTTACGAGCAATTTCTCCTATTCCCACAGTGTTTTCAAAAGACTTGTACTGCAGACACGTGAAAACCAGGGCTTGTTTGGGAAAGGGTTAATGTTCTACATGCTAAAGAGCCAGTCTACCTCATGACTCAGTCAGTTGCTGGACAAACTGGACCTTATGGATATATAGTCATGGACGACTTGCTTGGAATCATGCATCACGGAGATGCATTAAGCCCCTTTTGCCAGACTATGGCTCAAATATTCTGACGAGTGATTGCTCTTTTTCTCACTTTCTGTTTAAACACTATCATCCTCTTGGAACAAAAGGGGAGTTTGTAAAAAAACAAAAGATTATTTAACTGGTTAACTGGTTTACAACCGCCTGTCCGTACTGTCAATGGCACATTCAGTAAATAACGGTAGGAAACTGTTATAATTCAGACGAGTACTGATTGTTTCTCTTGAATTATAAAAAAAAAAAAACCTGAAGAGACTCTCTGTATCAGAAAATTGAGGTCCTGCTTGGTTGTAATGGTTTGTGAGTTGTAACCTGTGTGTCACAGGTTCATTCCTGCTTCGAGGTGCTAGGTTTTTCACGGGAGTAGCTTTGGCTAGACAATTAAGAGCACTAGCCTAACACTAGTGAAACAGGACATTTAAATGAATAAGAGGGCTGTTGCCTGAAATAATGTTGAAATTGGCATAAAAAAAAACATCATTCAATGACAAAGGTGTAGCTTCTATAATGCAAAGTACACAATTTAGTAAAACTTGGAAGAGGCAAAACATTCTTGCGTCACTTTACATAACAAGTCCATCATTTTTAAGCCTAAAACTGCTGAAAAAAAGAATGAAAATTTCCAACATATAGAAAAAAAGCAAAGATATTATGATTTCCTTCCCATTTCTTTTTGATTGAAAATCTACCTGTATTGGACAGTATAGATCAAAATCAGATGGCATGTTCTGTGCAGTCTGATCTTGATTTACACTGTCCGCAAAGTGCACTGCCTCGAAGTTAGCAGCCCAAGGGTGAAAGGGGTTAACCCTTTCCCAAACAAGCCCTGGTTTTCACGTGTCTGCAGTACAAGTCTTTCGAAAACACTGTGGGAAAAGGAGAAATTGCTCGTAACGAGCAATTTCTCCATTTCCCACAGTGTTTTCTACCCTTTTTGAGACCTTTCTGCCATTTTCATCAAATCTAAAATTGTCGTCTGCAAACTCTTTCAGTTTGGACCAGTCCAAAATTTGTCATCTGGGAAAGGGTTAAACAGCTTGATCAGTGGCCGCTGCCACGGGATCAAGAAATACTTCAGTTCAGTTCATCTCAGAGGCAACAGACTGATTTGTTGGTGTATGCAGCAGCCAGATTCTAATTTCCACCTCATTTCATATCATTTACGCCAGAAAATCAATTCCGGTAAAAACAGGGGGGGTGCAACACAATTTTTACTAATCTTACGAACATGAAAGTTTGCAACAAATGCATAGCTCAAATACAAACTGCAACGGCTGGGATTCGAACCCGTGCGGGCAAAGATCCTTGTTTATCGAGGTTTGAAAGACCAATACACTAACCCCTGAGCTAAAGAGAATTCTCCCCAACGCAGATGCCAGGTACTGATTTTATACGGGAAAGCTATGCCGTAAGGAAGGAGTGATCTCCCGTAACACTGAGTATATAAATTAATGAAGTTATTGAACTTATGACATCAGATACTCTGTACAAAGAGAAACTGGCCATGGATAGCCGAAGTACCAGTTTATATGGAAGATTTACAATTCAGCAAAATCAACTGTTTGAAAAGAAAAAGAATTCGAGCATAGTTCTGGGAGAGAATCCGGGTATGTATTAGAGCAATGCTATAACAAAAGGGGGCTTCACTCTTTACCACATGACAAAATTTTAGACCCATCCAAATTGAAAGCGTTTGCAGACGACAATTTCAATGTGACTCATATGATTCGATTTGTCTTTGATAGGGTAAAAAAACATTGCGGGAAAAGGAGAAAATGCTGGTTACCAGCATTTTCTCCTTTTCCCACAATGTTTTCAAAAGGCTTCAACATCAGGGTCGTTAAAAGTCGGGATTGTGTGGTAAAGGGTTAATGCATCTCAATATATCATGATATCAAGTTGCCACAGTATCACGGATCCCAAAAAATCGGTTTCTCGAACGACTGAATGAATCATGAAGTACACTGTTCCTTGGACATGCAGAAAAGTGACCGATAGCAAAAAGTTTTGGGTGCAGGTCAGCCTATGTGGACTGCACAGGCTGACCTAGCTGGGTCGACACTCTTTGCAAAGGCATTAAGACCCCTTTTCACACAGTGTGGCTCATTTTATTTCACCACTCTAATATTTAATTCAATGACACCATTTAACTCAATACCACGCAATCCCGTTTTATTCATCCTAAAGAAGAAAATGCTGGTAACCAGCATTTTCTTTTTCTTTTCCACAATGTTTTTTAACCCTTTACCACACAGCAAGATTTTCCACCTGTCCGAAATGAAAGTATTTGCAGACGACAAATTAGATATGGCTCACATGGGTAGATTTGTCTGTAAAAGGACGGAAAACATTGTGGGAAAAGGAGAAAATGCTGGCTGTCAGTATTTTCTCCTTTTCCCACAATGTTTTCAAAAGGCCTCTTCCTCAGGGTCGTTAAAACTCGGGATTGTGTGGTAAAGGGTTAAAGCCTCCTTTCTGAGGATCATTTACGCTCAGAGCTATTTAGTAAACAAGAGGGCCATTGGCCCTAAAGGGCCCATGATTGTTTGGTAAAGGATTATTAAGTATAGTAGTGGTATAGTAAATTCCAATCTACTAACTTGGGTCTTTCACAGTCTGAGACATACCCCACCTTTTTTTATTCTAATGACAAACTAGAAAGATGGGCCCTTTATATTTTCTAACTTCTGCATGTTATTTTCTTCCTCCTATATGATCCACTTTTTTTCATAACAAATTAGAAAGAATGGCCTTTAACTATTTTCTAACTTCTATGGGATATTTTTTTTTCCTCCTATATGATCTTTGTTTTCCATGACAGAAAGATAGACACTGTATACTTACTTATCTTGTAACTTCACATATCTTGTAATTTCACTTATCTTGTAACTTCACTTATCTTGTAACTTCTACATGCATGTATATCTTTACATCTACATGTATATATCTTTTAACCCTTTCCCAAACAAGCCCTGGTTTTCATGTGTCTGCAGTACAAGTCTTTTGAAAACACTGTGGGAAAAGGAGAAATTGCTCGTAACGAGCAATTTCTCCTTTTCCCACAGTGTTTTCTACCCTTTTGGAGAACTTTCTGTCATTCTCATCAAATTTAAAATTGTCGTCTGCAAACTCTTTCAATTTGGACCATTCTAAAATTCATCATTTGGGAAAGGGTTAACTTCTACAAGATACCCCCCCTACCTTCCATGACAAATTAGAAAGATAAGCGCTTTTTATTTTCTAACTTGTAAAGTTAGTGGCCATAAATATTTCATCAAAGTCTGAGTTCCGATTGACTAAAATGTATTTCCAGCTTTGTACACTTCTTAACCCGTAAAGCCCTCGAACTGACTTAAGTTGTTTTTGTGGACAGTGTAGATCAAGATCAGACTGCTCAGAGCATGCAGTCTGATCTTGGATCTACACTATCCGCTATTTCGTTACATATTCTGACCAAAATAACCTTGAAATGATAATTTTTCTGATTTATTTCCTAATTTGAAGAGGTCTATTTCCTTAATTCAGCACTCTAAGGGTTACTCTATTGTGGGTTTTAAAACTGGTGCTATAGTTAAGAAACTTGAATGAAAATAAATCAAAATGAACTTTACAGTGAAGTTTATATTTTCAAATTCGATACAATGTAATATTGTATAAATACTGCTGTTTTAACTCTTTACCAAACGACAAAAATTTGGACATGTCCAAATTGAAAGCATTTGCAGACGACAAATCAAATGTAACTCAAATGATGATTTCTGTCTTTGATAAGGTAGAAAAACATTGTGGGAAAAGGGGAAAATGCTGGTTACCAGCATTTTTTCCTTTTCCCACAATGTTTTCAAAAGGCCACTTTCTCAGTCATTAAAACTCAGGATTATGTGGTAAAGGGTTAAAGAGATCAATATTTTTGAAAAACATTATTTACTTTGACATCAATGGCAAACTTTTTTGAAAGAGTAGATAAATATTTGCAAAAAGGAGAAAAAGCTGAACACCAGAAATTTAAACTTTTACCACAAAGTTTTAAAAAGCCTTCTTCATTTTGGTTGTTGAAACTAGGGATTGTCTGATAAAGTGTCAATGGCCTTATGCAATAAATAAAACTGTCCTAAAATTGTACAAAGGTGAATTAGCAAGGCATATAATATTATCATTACATATTTCTAGGATATTTTTTCTCATATTTACAGCAAATTTTAAACTAAACTGGACAGCAACAAGACAGTTCGGCAGCAGAGCCCAAAACGAGACATTTCAACCCAACCCCGAGGGCTGTATAATTCTACCGAAAACTGGACTATGGCTAATTCACGCTGAGGTTACCTTTGCCTACAGCAATATGTCAAACGACAAGATCTGGGTGTATATGCTTATCAACGACAACACAATGTCAATGAAAAAAACTATCACTCTGCCCAAAAGACAGTACCGGAGCAACCATTCCCATCTACCAGTAGATCTCACCGATGTGATGTTCTTAAATAAATCAGATACATTGTGTATCGTGGTTTCTGATTGGCGATTTGTGTACGCATCTACCATAGACAATACTTTAACCCTGGTTTATCTATCAATGGTTTCTTAACTTTTTCTCCGCATTGTATACAAATTTGAGATTTTCAAGGTATAAATTAATTTTTTTCAAAATGATCCAGCTTTTTAAACGACCCTAAAGGAAGAATGCTGGTAACCAGCGTTTTCTCTTTTCCCACAATGTTTTCTACCATTTCAGAGACAAATTCCATCATTTGATCCAAATTAAATTTGTCATCTGCAAGTGCTATCAATTTGGACAAGCCTAAAACTTAGTCATCAGGTAAAGAGTTAGGAGGATTTTTTGCTTGTAGCAGCTGGCTGCCTATATGTAGGAATACTTTGAGAAACACAGGAAAATTGCTAGTAATCAGTATTAATTCCTTTTCACCACATTTTGTTCACATTAACCCTTTACCACACAGTCCCGACTTTCAACAACCCTGTGAAAGAAGCCTTTTGAAAACATTGTGGGAAAAGGAGAAAATGCTGGTTACCAGCATTTTCTCCTTTTCCCACAGTGTTTTCTACCCTTCTCAAAACAAATTTCAATTTTTTAAGTCACATTTAATTTGTCGTCTGCAAATGCTTTCAATTTGGACCAGTCTAAAATTTTG
Source organism: Tridacna gigas (assembly GCA_945859785.2). Lineage (NCBI taxonomy): Eukaryota > Metazoa > Mollusca > Bivalvia > Cardiida > Cardiidae > Tridacna > Tridacna gigas. The sequence continues at coordinate 11,938,912 of OX244031.2, read as the reverse complement.
TCATTTGGTAAAGAGTTAAAGCTGATTAATGTTAACCCTTAACCTGCTAAATAATTGAAATGAAACTTTCAAACTAAAAGTAAAAAAAATTCAAATTCTGCTATTTCAAAGGTATTTTTTGAGGAAAAAGATCTCATTATCAGACAGTGTAGATCAAAGATCAGATTGCACATTCTGTGCAGGTTGATCATGATCTACACTGTCCGCAAAAGGTCCTTGAGTCGCGCTTAGCAGCCTTAGGGATAATTTTCTGTATTTCACAAGGATATTTCAGCATTCATCTGCTGCAAATTTGTTTAACTCAAAAAACTCTTTGAAACCAAACAATAAAATTTTAGACTGGTCCAAATTGAAAGAATTTGCAGACAACAAATGAATGTAAGTAAAAATCTGAAATTTGTTTTGGGAAGTGTAGAAAACATTGTGAGAAACAGAGAAAATGCTGGTTACCAGCATTTTCTCTTTTTCCCACAATGTTTTCAAAAGCCTTTTTTTTTTCCTTTGGATATTCCAACCTCGGGATTGTGTGGTAAAGGATTAACCAGAAAACAGATTTCTAGATATGTCCAAACTGAAAGCATTTGCAGACAACAAAATCAAATTTGGCTCAAATGATACCACACAATCCCGAGTTTTAACGACCTTGGGAAATAAGACCTTTGAAAACATTGTGGGAAAAGGAGAAAATGCTGGTAACTAGCATTTTCTCCTTTTCCCACAATGTTTTCTAATCTTTCAGAAACAATTCCAGTCAAATGAGCCGAATTAAATTTGACGTCCGCAAATGCTTTGAATTTGGACCAGTTGAAAATATTATCATGTGGTACAGAGTTAATAAGGGCAGTAAAAGGAAATGCTGGTAACTCTTCCAGCGATATTTTCAAAAGCCCTCTTCCTGAAGGTCATTTAAACCTGGAATTGTTTGATGATTTAGGGTTAACTCTTTACCAAACAACACAATTTAAAACTAAATCAAACTGACAGTAGTTGCAGACAACAAATCACAAATTGCTCATGTGGCGGGATTTGTCTGAAAGAGGATAGAAACCATTGTGAGACCAGCATTTTCTCCTTATCTAACTATGTTTTCAGAATGCCCCTTTTTCCAGGGTCGTTGAAATTCAGGACTGTTTGATACGGGGTTAAGGATTTAACAAGATCTATGCAATTCTAGGTTTGTTTTCAGCAACCATGGTAAGTTCATTTCTTTTCAAAACTTTAAGATGATTGATTGATTTTCCATTTATTTATCGTCACCACCAGTTGCCCACATGGGCGACACCCCATGATGGCTGTTAGTTTTGTTATGAGGGATAGTGCAAGATACAGGACTTAAGCCATCCTAGGTTATGTCTGGTTCTTTCACATGCTAGGCATATAGCACCATCACACAGGGCCTCGGTTTAATGTCTGGTCTGAAAGACTAATGGAAATTTTAGATGGCCAGCCATGGGGCTCGAACCCACACCCTCAAGTGGCCCAAGACTTGATGTTTACAAGTCCTACACTCTACCACTTGAGCTATGCGGGCTGGTGACTCTAGGACCAACAACCTGATTAGGAAGTGTACATAATTTTACTATTTATTAAGACTAGGAGGGCAAACTGAATACTTAACACTTAGAGCGCCGAATAAGTCTATCAGACACTTTCATCCTAGAAATACAACTCAAATAATTGCAATTTTATGGTTGCTTTTGTCTTCAGTGTTTCATCAAAGCGGACAGTGTAGATCAAAGATCAGACTGCATGTTCTGTGCAGCCTAATCTTATCTACACTGGCTGCAAAGGCAACTATAGTCGTGAAAGGCACTTTAAGGGTTAATAAGTATACTTATTTATTGTTATTATTTTCAAAACTGGTTCCTAAAGTGGCAGCTTTTTTTTGTTTCACACAATTAAACTGAATTAGACAAAATATAACTGGACTTGGTATTATTGAGTTTACTATGATTGTGTAGTCTTCAAAATTAACCTATGTATAGACAGATCTCAACCATTGAAGTGTGAATGTGAATGTATTATTGACAGTTGAAGAATTATTTCAGTGTTATGTTAGTGGTTCATTTGCATGAATTTTAGGAAAATCTTGATATCCTCCAAATTTACCCATCTTAACCCATACAGGGCTTACGCTGAATTTCAATGCTTATGAAGACAAAGTAGAATCAGTATCAGACTGCAGAGGACATGCAGTCTTATCTTAAATCTACACTGTCCCCTTCTTTGTCTGATATTCAGACAAAAACAGCTTTGAGATTACAATATCTGCATTGCTAAAATTGACTGAGAATGCCTATTTCATTTATATAGCACCATGAGGGTTGATAGGGAAAATAAAGAGAAAGAGGCAATTTGGTGATCTCGAGAAATATACACATGAGCATTAATTAAGCACTGCCAAAAATACAATGTAATTGTCACATTACCTTGGCCTGCAAGAAGCCCTGATCTCAATCTGATTAAGCATTTGTGGGACCATGTGGGGCATCATGTTAACCCTTTCCCAAACAAGCCCTGGTTTTCACGTGTCTGCAGTACAAGTCTTTTGAAAACACTGTGGGAAAAGGAGAAATTGCTCGTAACGAGCAAATTTAGCGTTTGACATCCAGCATGAGGAGGGGGGTTGCAGCAGTTATCCATGTGAGGGGAGAATACACCCGATACTAATGTCACCAATGCTGTTAGCTCAGGCATGAACATTGAACATTTTTTGAGAATTTCCTGTACATCAGACAATTGACCTAGTCTCTGTGACGATAGTTTTACACATGATCAAGTTTTGACATCAGTGTCCCTATCTGATTGTCAATAAATTAAAGCTAAAAGAAGAAGCAGTGTTGGTAGTCGATGGATTGACATCTTGGAGTGTTCCGTTAATGAATTTATAACTAACTCTTAGGTTTCCATATCATGAATCACAGCTGCATTGTGTTGAACACAATTTTAGAACATGAAAATGGGTGGTGCTTAATTAATGCTCATGTGTATATGTCTGAAAACTTTCCATCCATGTATCTAGACATGTAGTTACTATTGCAACACTTTGGGTTGCCATCCCATCTATAGTTGCTCTCTAAACCAGTATGGAGCAAGATCAGGTTGCACAGAACATGCTATCTCATCTCAGATCTATACATATTGTTATTTTAACTCTTTAACCACACAATAAAATCTCCGATGCATCCAAACTGAAAGCATAAGCTGATGACAATCAACATATGGCTCAAACGCTGGAATTTGTCTTTGATTGGATAGAAAGATTGTGGGAAAAGGATAAAATGCTGGATAGCATTTTATCCTTTACCCGCAATTTTTTTCAGGAAGCATTCTTCCTCAGTGTCACTAAAACTCAGGATTGTGTGGTAGAGATTTATTCCTTTCAGATGTTCTGGTAATCACTGTCTTGATAAGGTAATGTCTGGATCATCTGGACAGATTATGTCCTTCTCATTTGTTTGGTACTCTAGGGTTTCACTTGAAGTCAGGAGATTAATCTCTTGCTTTTACAATCCAGAGGAAGAAGGCGTTTAAAAACATTGTGGGCAAAGGAGAAAATGCTGGTTCCCAGCATTTTCTCCTTTCCCCGCAATGTTTTCTATTTATTCAAAGACATCATCCTTTTAGCTAAGAAGGTGTTTGAAAACATTGTGGGAAAAAGAGTAAAATGCTGGTGCCCTGCATTTTCTCCCTTTCCCACAATGTTTTCTATTTATTCAAAGCCAGACATCATAATTTTAGCTACATTAAGGTTCTTGTAAGCTAGTGTGTCAAATATGGATTCATGTAAAATCTTTAGTTACGTAGTCAGATGAATGGTTTACTTTTTACCATACAACAAAATGTTAGACTTGTCCAGATTAAAAGTATTTGCAGTCAACAAATTTAATTATATGTCTGAAATGATGGATTTTTTCCCTTTCAAAAGATGAAAGAAAAAAAAAAAAATCATTGTGGGAAAAGAAGAAAATACTTGTTACTAGCATTTTTCTCCTTTTGCAATGTTTTCAAAAGCCTCCTTCCCAGCCACAACTTTGTAACAAGTTATTGTTTGATAAAGATTTACGGAGAATAACAGCACCACATGCAGGTGCCACTGCTCGGATGCAGTTGACTTTAACTCTTTACCAAACAACAAAATTTTAGACCAGTACAAATTGAAAGCGTTTGCAGACGACAAATAAAATGGGGCACAAACGACAGTATCTGTCTTTGATATCCTTGAAAACATTGTGAGAAAGGAAGAAAATGTTGATCACCAGCATTTTCTGCTTTTCCCACAATGTTTTTGAAAGTCTTCTTCTTCAGGGTTGTTTAAACTCGGGATTGTCTGGTAGAGAGTTAAGTGTTTCTAAGTCAAGAAATGGGGCATAATTGATTAAAAAATATTTTGATGGTTACCTGCCTGTAGTGTATGGGTTCCCCTTTTGATATTTAAGTACTCTCAGTTTGATTAGGTATTTTCAGTAATGACAGAGATATTATAAAATGTCAAAGTTTTTGAATGATGACGACGCAGACGACAACAGGGCTATGACAATACCTCAACTTTTCCTTTGCAAACAGCCGACCTAATACAAAGGAAATTCCAACACAATCATTTGTTTTGAAAGGATTTATTCTATTTCTAGTGCTGATAAGCTCTAGGACATACAATCTATCCTTTTAAAGACACTGTCTAAATACAATAATAACAATCTTAAAATTGCCTACAGCATTGTCAAAAAAAACATTTATCTCTTTACCAAACTACAAAATTTTACACTGTTCCAGATCTGACAGCATTTGCAGACAAAAAGTGAAATGTAGCTCAAATGATGATTTTTGTCTTTGATGATGTAGAAAACATTGTGGGAAAAGGAGAAAATGCTGGTTACCAGCATTTTCTCCTTTTTCCACAATGTTTTTGAAAGACTTTATTCTCAAGGTCATTAAAATCTGGCATTGTCAAGGTCACATAAAGTCGGCATTGTGTAGTAAAGGGTTAACTCATATAGAAATACTATCCTATACCTGGCTCAGACAATCAAAAAAAAAATACTGCAACAAATGGACAAACTGCTTCACCCTTTACCACACAATCCCATGGCATAACGACCCTGAAGAAGGATTCTGAAACCATTATTGGAAAAGGTGAAAATACTGGTAGGCAGTATTTTCTCCTTTTCCTACAATGTTTTCTACCCTTTCAAAGAGAAAATCCCATCTCTTCATCCATATCTGTCTTGTACAAATGCTTACGTCTTGGACAATTCTAAAATTTCATCATCTGGTAAAGAGTTAAAAAGAGCAGTTCATCCATTTGCCGCAATGTTTTCAACACTGTCAGTATTTGATATTCTGACTTCTGAGGGTAGATATTTTTTCTCATACCCTCTAAGGATGACTGAATTTATACCATTTTTTTTTTAATGATACAAAAGTAGCATCTGGATCTGTTTTCCCCAACCATTCTTAGGGCCATTCCTAGTGTTTTTCTGAAGTACTTTCTACATTTAAAAGTAACACATCTTCTGATTGGCTAAACCATTTACCACTCAGACGTTGCATTACTTTCTTAATCCAGAAACAGAATAAAGGTGCAATTTAAGATGGTTGGTGAATACAAACCCTGATCCCTTTAAAAGCAACTCAAAACTTGATTTGTTAGTATACTGCATACCAATATATTTATTACAAAATAATATTAAAATAGGGCAACTGTTAATTTGGATTGTTTCACAAACTATTCTTTCTTCACCATTCCATGCTTACAACATTTTTTTTTCTTATTTATAGAACATGTTAAAGGAAAATAAACTTGTGCATTCATTAGAAAAAAACCTTTTTATTACTTTCAATATTTCCTGCCACCCCCCCCCCCCCCTCCAAGTCCTTATTTTTCCTCATTTTTTTTTTTCTCTTTAATACCCTTTGCCAAACTATCCCAGTTCTTAATGACCCTGAGAGAGAACCTTTTTAAATTAGTGTGGGAAAAAGAGAAAATGCTGGTAACCAGCCTTATCTCCCTTCCCCACAATGTTTTCTACCCTTTCAAACACAAATCTATTCAATTTCTCCCTAGTTATAACTGAAAGCACAAATTCAAAATATTTGGGTACTCTTCCATTTTCACTTAACCCTTTCCCAAACAAGCCCTGGTTTTCATGTGTCTACAGTACAAGTCTTATGAAAACACTTTGGGAAAAGGAGAAATTGCTCGTAACGAGCAATTTCTCCTTTTCCCACAGTGTTTTCTACCCTTTTTAGGACCTTTCTGCCATTTTCATCAAATTTAAAATTGTTGTCTGCAAACTCTTTCAATTTGGACCAGTCCAAAATCTGTCGTTTGGGAAAGGGTTAAATATGAGCCATGCTCTGTGAAAAGCGGTTTAATGCATTAGCAGAAAGTATCGACCCATGTCAGCTATTGGTCAATTTTCTACATATCAAAGGACCACTCTCCCAAATGATTCAACTGGTTGTTAGACAAAATGGATTCTATGGCTCCATAATTATGTGATGACGTGCTTGGTTTAATGCATCAGAGAGATGCATTAAGCCCCCTTTTGCCAGAGCATGGCTCAAATGACACAGACCATTGTCATTCAACAGCAGAATTATAAAATAAATACCATTTAACATTACATACAAGTAAAGAAGTTGCTGATTACATCACTTGCAACTTTCGATATTTTTGAGTAATCCCACCCTTGGAACAAAATGCGACAAAATTCACTCACCACATCCGGAAACAAATTCATAGCTGAAAAATTTGAGAACTTTAAGACAGAAATTAAAGTTCAACATGAATTAACCCTTTACCACACAATGCCGCCTTTTGACGCCCCTGGGAAAGAAGCCTTTTGAAAACATTATGGGAAAAGGAGAAAATACTGGTAACCAGCATTTTCTCCTTTTCCCCACAATGTTTTCTACCCTATCAAAGAAAAGCTGCACCATTTGAGCCACAATGAAATTGTCGTCTGCAAATGCTTTCAATCTGGACATGGCTAAAATTTTGTCGTCTGGTAAAGGGTTAATGATTACTACATAAATGAGCCTTGCTCCGGCAAAATGGGACTTAATGCATCTGCGTAATGCATGATACCAAGCAAGCCATCACATAATTATGGATCAATAATTGTCACTTTTTTTAACAACTGACTTAATCAGGACCTAGACTGGTCCTTCAACAAACAGAAAAACTGACCAATAGTGAAAAGTTTTGGCCCAGGTCAGACCTACGTTGATACTGTTCGCAGATGCATTCAGCTCCCTTTTCACAGAGCATGGCTCAAATATACATGAAACAAATTGTGGCAATAGGAGAAATTTCTCACTAACAGAAATCTGTTGAAGATGCACACAGTTATCTGTAGCAGGTAATAATCTAAGGAAAGATGCGGCTTTGATTTCCATGGATGGAGAAATCAGTCGAGATCAGGTGATCCATTAGTAGTGGTACTGGTGGTGCTTGGGCGTTCCTCTGTGTAAATTTTTAGAGCCCTTTCTTTTCTGGGTGAGTAGGTGACTCGTTGAGATGTCTTTGATAATCTGAAATATACAATACAAAATATAAGAATATCATTGGCATAGGATAAGTCGATGTCTACCAGAACAAGTTATTGTGTGAGTCTGCTGACCTCTTTTAACACTTTATTAAACAATTCTCATTTTTATTAACCTTAGGAAGGCAAGCTTTTAAAACATTGTGGGAAAAGGAGAAAATGCTGGTTACTTTGTCCATTACCCAAAATGCTTTCTGCCTTTAAATTCAACCATTTGAGCCACATTTAATTTGTAGTCAACAAGTGTTTACAATTTGATCAAGTTTCTAAAATTACATTGTTTAACAAATCAAAGCAGTTTATAGACTTGAGGCAGGGGTATGGCCTGTAAAAGTAAGAGTACCCACAACAGGGTACGTATTCACCAACCATTCTAAAGAATGTTCTTTGTCTTGGTCTCAAACTTTTCTGCATCTGAAAGTAACACAACTCTTGACTGGCTAAACCATTTGGTTTAGCCTATCAGGAGTTACATTACTTTCAAATTTAAAAACTCTTGGCAAATAAGACGAAGACTATTCTTAAGAATAGTTGGTGAATGCGGACCTAGACGTTTCTGTAAAGACTGTAAGTGTCATTCCAAAAGATACCCTTTATCTATGACCCTATTTACTTACCTCGCATTTTCTTTTTTCTCAATCTCCTTTTTTCTTTCTTCATCCAGTTCAATGAGAGGTTCATTTTTGTCTCTGTAGTACACTAAACATCCATCATCACAAATATATAGGGGCCACATCCCTAATGAACTGACAGAGGGGTTCCAATCTAGGTCCGTGTGTATTTCGAGCAAGGATACTTCATATGGGAAAGTTCCCCGACCCTGAATGATATAATTTAGAGAAGGCTTCTTGCAGTATACTTTTATAAACATTGAGGCAAATGAAGCAATTCCTAGTGGTACGCAATTTCTTCTTGTGCTAAAAATGTTTTCATTTGTATCAATTAGATCTTACTTTTTGTTGATTATCTACGTAAGCAATTCAAATGAACAAAGCTCTGTGAACACAGGGCTTACTGCATCTGCAAAAAGTATTGATTCAGGTCAGCCTGCGCAGTCCACGTAGGCTGACCTGGGCCAAAGCCTTTTGAATTGGTAAATTTTCTGAATGTCAAAGAAACAGTGTAATTCATGATTCAGTCGGTTGATAAAGAAAACAGATTTTATGGATCCATAGTTATGAGATGAATTGTTTGGTATAATGGATCACAGATATGCATTAAGCCCCATTTTGCAAGAGCATGGCTCAAATACATTACGATTCAGATATATTGCTTCAATTTAAAGTTACATCTTTACTTATTTTCAGTTTGACAATTATTGTAAACTACCTAACCTTTATCAAACTATAGTTATTCTTGGGGCTTCATGCCCCTGGTGGCTGCTAGATTGCCCAGATAAAAACCAATAGAAAATACATTCTCAAGTTCCTGTATCTTGCCTCGTTCAACTCGCCTTTCCAGACTTTAACCCTTTACCCCACAGTCCCTGGTTTTAATGACCCTGAGACAGATGGCTTTTCAAAACATTGTGAGAAAACGAGAAAATGCTGGTAACCAGCATTTTCTCCTTTTTCCACAATGTTTTCTACCTGTTCACAGACATGTCTCATAATTTGAGCCATGCTTTTGTCTACTTTCATTGCAGGTGAGTCTAAAATTGTGAAGCCTGATAAAGGTTAAACCTACAAAAATCACAGGATGCTAGTTATGTAACTATTTCTGATCTTAAACTTGAATATCAATGAGTCACAAGAGCTCAACACCAAATCACTAAACAAACCTCTCAATCCCAGAACTATTTGGACTTTTTTTCACTGAAAGGGTGGAAAACACTGTGGGTAAAGGAAAAATGCAGGTGGGCCTTACTTCCTAATGGTCATTTAACCCTTTCCCAAATGACAAATTTTGGACTGGTCCAAATTGAAAGAGTTTGCAGACGATAATTTTAAATTTGATGGAAATGGCAGAAAGGTCTCAAAAAGGGTAGAAAACACTGTGGGAAAAGGAGAAATTGCTCATTATGAGCAATTTCTCCTTTTCCCACAGTGTTTTCAAAAGACTTGTACTGCAGACACGTGAAAACCAGGGCTTGTTTGGGAAAGGGTTAAACATGGGATTGCTTGGTACAGGATGAATATTTCACAAAAGATTTCTTGATCCTTCTTTGATTCTTCAGTTCAGTAGCATTGGCTCTGTTACCAAGAAAATCCTGGTTCATTCTCCCTGGCACTGATTACTTTCATTTAGAGTGTTCTTTGGTAAGCCTAGCACTGATGAAACCCAGGAAAACACAAGTGAGCAGTTGTCATGCCTAAAGAATATGAGGCATGCTGTGGCAAAAGGGGGTTTCATTAATCTCTATGATGCATTATACCAAGCAAGTCATCACATAATTACAGTCTATAAAATCCAGTTTCTCTAACAATCCTCTGAATCCTGTGGTAAACTGGTCCTTTGACATGTAGAAAATTAACCAATAACAAAAGGTTTTGACACAGGTCAGCCTGTGCAGATTGTACAGGCGGAACTGGGTCTATACTTTTTGGAGATGCACTATACCCTTTAATTATATAGATTCTGTTGTAATGCATTACTCAATGTATGGCATAATGTACCAACCTTGGCAATTTCTATATCTTCTGTATTAATCCCACTCAAACTTGAAATCTGAAAGTACGAAAATTAAAATACAATTAAGAAATCTTCTTTTATCAAGTCTGCTATTTATTTCAAGTAAGAAAAAGGTAATGAAGGGTTTAACCCTTTATCACACAATCCCCACTTTTAACAACCCCAAGGGAGAAAGCTTTTGAAACCATTGTGGTAACAAGCATTTTCTCCTTTTCCCAAAATGTTTTCTACACTGTCAGAGAGAAAAATCATCAGTTTAGCAACTTTCAGTTTGTCGTCTGCAAATGCTTTCAATTTGGTCTAGTCCAAAATTTTGTTGTTTGGTAAAGAGTTAATCCAACTAGTAATATGACTCGAATGACAAAATTTCTGACCTGTCTAAATTGAAAGCATTTGCAGACAACATACTATAATCAAATGAAATATTTCTCTTTGATATGTGACAAAAAAGGTTTACTTCTTCCTCCACCATGTTCTAAGCTAGCACTATATGGTAGAAGATCTTACTTTACTTCATAACCTCCTTTAGCAAAATGCAGATATCATTGAAAATCTTTGAAAATATTCTGACCAAAAAGGAAACCATTTATGAATAAAGCTTTAATTCAACAACACACAAGAAAATACTGCAACAAAAGGAAAAACTGCAACATATGAGCAATTTTCTCTTTCTGACATTTTTTTTTTTTAATGTGGTTTCCAGCAAAATGAACATTAAAGTTATCAGTAAATGGTAATATGTTTAAAGAGGACCAAAAAAAAAAATCTTTCCAGAGCCATAGACAAAAACAGGGACCTTTGTAGATCACATAAGATCAGACTTGTATCTGTATCACCTACTTGTTTAGACAAGCCTATCAGAAAAAATCTCTGAGAATCTGTGGTGTGTTGTATTTTTAGCATCAAAAGAGGTTGAGTTTATATATTTAGCACTGAAAAAAGTACATAAATAAGTAAAAAACTCCACTAACATGTGACTTCAATTCTTCAACTGTCTGTTGCGTAATGATCACCTCCTGAAAAGGTTCAATCTCAAATTTTGATGGCCTCCAACGCCTGACATACACTGCTAATTGAGCTGTAGTCACCATTGTCTCTGGCTCCTCCAGAACCTCTAGAAACACCTCCCAGTTTGGATAAATGGGAATTTCATCCTCGTAAACTTGTTTGTCCACATAGATTGTCCCAGGGTTCTTCCAAGTCTTTTTTCTAAGCCTACATCTAAAACAGAAATGAACATTTATGTACAGCAACAAGCATTTACTTCATTAACCCTTTCCCAAACAAGCCCTGGTTTTCACGTGTCTGCAGTACAAGTCTTTTGAAAACACTGTGGGAAAAGGAGAAATTGCTCGTTACGAGCAATTTCTCCTTTTCCCACAGTGTTTTCTTCTCTTATGGAGAACTTTCTGTCATTTTCATCGAATTGAAAATTGTCGTCTGCAAACTCTTTCAATTTGGACCAGTCCGAAATTTGTTGTTTGGGAAAAGGTTAAGCAATTCTACTGAGAACCAAGGACACAAATGTTACTAATAAAATTGAAGGATGTTATTTACTGACTTTTTTCTGTAAGTGGCGTTTCATTATACTGTGAACAGCACGTCAGTCATACCAAGATGACAGCTCAATAATCAGTTTCCTAACCTAACCCTTTTCCAAACAGTCTAGAGTTTACCTCTTTTTCAAAAAGACGAAATTTTGGACTTGTCCAAGTTGAAAGCATTTTCAGATGACAAATTAAATGTGGCTCAAATGATTTGATATGTCTTTAGCAAGTTAGAGAACATTGTGGGAAAAGGAAAAATTGCTAATTACCAGCATTGTCTCCTTTTCCCACAATACTTTTGAAAGTCATTTTCCTTGGGGGGGGGGGGGGGGGGGGGTTCATTAAAATTCGGATGTGGTAAAGGGTTAACCTTTACCATATGACACAATTTTAGACCTGTCGAAATTGAAAGCAGTTGCAGACAACAAATTAAGTGTTGCCCAAATGATGGCATTTATCTGTCAAAGAGTAGAGAACACTGTGAGAAAAGGAGAAAATGCTGGTTGCCAGCATTTTCTCCTTTTCCCACATTGTTTTCAAAAGTCATTTTCCTTGGAGGTCATTGAAACTAAGGATTGTGTGGTAATGAGTTCATTAATTAAGGATTCTAACTAAAAGAACTGGGATTTTAATACAGACAGTAGGGTGGACAGCTTGAATACCTAGATAGCAGAACTAGCTGCCATGATATATCTGTGATATTGTTGATTGTGATTGTGATTGAATGGTGTTTTACGCCGCTTTCAACATTATTTCAGTCATTTCACAGCGACAGCTCACATATCCATGTATTTCCTGGGCTTTATCACTACTAGGCTAGGGCTCTGAAGTGTCTTGCCTAAGGACACTCCCATGAAAAACCCAGTGGATCGGGTGGGGCTCGAACCCAGGGCCTCCAGGTTACGGGTCCCATGCTTTACCACTGAGCCACGAAGGACACCTGTGATATTGTTGAAAACAGTTTAAAACACAAAGAAGCCTACCTGTCAAGGGGAACTTCCATATTTTGGGCTAACTTTAGTTCAGGAATGATCTGCTTCTTTGACTCTAACACAGTCATTCCTCTCGCAAATATTGTATCTACCAGAAATTTTGACGGCTGAAATGCATTTGGAATAGTATCAGGGTCAACAATACCAGTATCAGCAAGCCTTAGGGCACCAAAATTCGAGATATAGCATTAGACAGTCAGTCAAGTGTCTCCAATTTTGCTTGATAATGACTTCGGGACACCTAACATTAGGGTCTTAAGCCGAATAGTGACATTTTACAACAAAGCACACACTTAATTGGAAAACAGAAGTGAGCCATGCTCTGGCAAAATGGTCTCTGTGATGCATTATACCAAGCAAGTCATCACATAATTACGGATCCATAAAGTCCACATAGTCTAACACATGTCTGGATCTGTAGGTAGAATCGTCCTGACATGGAAAAAATTTAAGAAAAGCAAAAAGTTTCAAACAATGTCTGGTTGCACAGACTATGCAGGCTGACATGGGTGAACACTTTTTGCAGATGCATTAACACTTTACCAAACGACAAAATTTTAGTCTGGTCCAAACTGAAAGCTTTTGCAGACGACAAAATAAATGTGGCTGAAAAATTGAAATTTGTTTTGGGAAAGGTGGAAAACATCGTGGGAAAAGGAGAAAATGCTGGTTACCAGCATTTTCTCCTTTTCTCACAATGTTTTCAAAAGGCTTCTCTCTCTGGGTCGTTAAAACTTGGGATTGTGTGGTAAAGGGTTAAGCCCCTTTTTCACAGAGCATGGTCCAATTTTCAGTAGTACAGAGGAGTAACAACAGCAGTATCAGTAATCCTGAATTACGAGATGGCCATCCGAGATTCAGCATTGTAGAAAGCCAAGTGTCTTGAATTTTGCAAAATAATTGCTTTGGGACTCCTGCCCATACAGTTTGTGTCTAAAGCTAAATAGTGTTTCCTTACAGCAAAGCATACACATTTAAATAGAGAACAGGTGTGCTATTCATCTTCAGCAGTACAGCAGATCTAAACAAAACTCACCTCTGGGTCATTTACAAGAAGCTGGAACACTTTCACTCTGTATTCTCCACTTTTTAAAGCTCTTCCTAATTTGATATTGATCTGTAAGAAAAAGGTGCCAGAAAACTTGTATTCAAACAAATTAATCCTAAAATGTACAAATGTAACTTACGTAACTTTTCAGCACTTGCTATATTGATTGGTTGTTTGGTGTTTTATACTACTTACGACATTATTATTCAGTCATATCATGGTGACAGCTCACATATTCATGTACGTTCTGGGTTTCACCAGTACTAGGCTAGGGCTCTGAAGTGTCATGCCCAAGGACACTCCCACAACAAACCCAGTGCCTCCAGTTAGGCTTGAACCCGGGCCCTCCTGGTTACAAGTCCTACACTTTACCACTGAGCCATGCAGGACCCCAGCATTTGCTATAGAGTAGTTTTCGACAAAAATGTATGTAAGAATACAACTGCTTGTTTACAAAGAATTACTCCTTTTCCCATAGTGTTTTCAGTATCATGAACAGAAAGATGTTTTCCTTTCCTTCAAATGTCTCTCTTTGTGTAACTTGTAACATTTCTTGTATGTAACATAATAGGATTCACTCCACCTGTCTTTGATTTTATCCTTGAAATACCTTCCATCTATCCAGCTTTATATCCACACAGGTTTTATGTATTAACTCTTTACCAAACAATAAAATTTTAGACTGGACCAAATTGAAAGCATCTGCTGACAACAAAATAAATGTGACTCAAAAATTGAAATTTGTTTTGGGAAGGTTAGAAAATATTGTGGAAAAAGGAAAAAATGCTGGTTACCAGCATTTTCTCCTTTTCCCACAATATTTTCAAATGGCCTCTTTCTCAGGGTCGTTAAAACCCGTGATTGTGTGGCAAAGAGTTAAACCCTAACTGATATGAGCCATGTATATGAAAAGAAGGTTTAATGTTACTGCAAGAAGTATGAACCCAGATCAGCCTGTGCAGTCCACGCAGGCTGTCCTGGGTACAACCTTTGCTCTTGGCAAAGTTTTAAGTGTCCAAGGACCATTCTACCTCATGATTCAGACTTCAGTGGGTTGTCTGACCGCATGGATTTGAAGGATCCAAAATTATGTGATAACTTGCTTTGCATAATGCATCACAGAGAAAGATCAAACCCGGAGCATGGCTTATACTGATTCTCCACATTTAGCAGTGCAAGTTTGTTTCAGCACATTATTAATTTAATCTTTTACCAAATGACAAAATCTCAGACTTGCCCAAATTGGAAGCATTTGCAGATGACATATGGCACAAAAGATAAGAATTGCCCTCGAACGGATAGGAAAGAAAACATTAGGGGGAAAGGAGAAAATGCTAGTTACCAACATTTTCTCCGTTTCCCCCAATGTTTTCAAATGTCTTACTCCCTTAACCCTTTCCCAAACAAGCCCTGGTTTTCACGTGTCTGCAGTACAAGTCTTTTGAAAACACTGTGGGAAAAGGAAAAATTGCTCATAACGAGCAATTTCTCCTTTTCTTTTCCCCCAGTGTTTTCTACCCTTTTTGAGATCTTTCTGCCATTTTCATCAAATTCAAAATGGTCGTCTGCAAACTCTTTCAATTTGGACCAGTCCAAAATTTGTTGTTTGGGAAAGGGTTAAAACTAAAATTTTAGATCATTTGGTAAAGGCTTAAAACAACAGAAAAAATAATCTAATTTCACTGCCATTTGTAGTTTACATGTGATTGGGCAGTATTCAGATTTTGTGAAGTCTTGGGTCATACTCACAAATTATTCTATGTTTCATTCTTACACAAGTTCCACAACTAGTTACCTGGTTGGCTGTTGTTTTATGTCTCATTCAATAAAGTTGCTGCTCTTGGAAATTTCAATTTTAATTAAATTTAGAATGGTTAAAAAATAAAGCTCCTTTCCTTGGATCTAAAACATCAAATACTGTTTTGGGTATACTGCATGTTACAGACTTAAACTTGCAACATATGGTTTTAGGTCGGGAAATCATGGTTCAATCACCACGGTTGTCAATGTTTGTATGGAAGTGTCCTTGAGCAAAACACCTTATAATCCCAGCCTAGCATTGTAAAACCATGGAGATATGTGAATAAATGAGCCATTGCCATGAAGACTGAAATTCTGTTGGAAGCAGCATTAAAGCACCATTGGAACATACTTTTTTATACTACTGATTTCATTCATACAGCAGATTATTCAGCAGCAATTCTCCTTTAAAGAGCCTTTCACTACTATAGTTTCCTTTGCAGCCAGTGTAGATCTAGATCAGACTGCACAAAATGTGCAGTCTGATCTTTGATCTACACTGTCCGCTTTGCTGAAACACTGCAGACAAAAAGCAACCACAAAATTGCAATTTTCTATGTGTTATTCTTGACTGAAAATGTCCATAAACTTTAAGTACAAAGGACTTGAATTACGGAAGGTAAATAGCCTATCTGCCAGAAAGTATACCATTTCCTGATACCAACCTTCCCATCCTCTAGGAAAGACAGAGTTTCTCCCAGCCTTGTACTTTCAAACTCTTGATTGTTTGTATACACCCTATAGACCTGGAAATTTATATACAGAAAGAAATTGTTAAAATCTCAAACATTTAAATCTTTGGCACACAAAAAAATTAAGTTCTATCAAAATCTAAAGTATTTGAAGACAACAGTTCAAATGTGACTCACACAAATGCTCTTGTCTTCGAAAGGCTAGAATACACTGTTGGAAAATGCAAAAATGCTGGTTACCAGCATTTTCTCCTTTTCGAAATATATCTACATGTGAGCTATGCTCTGTGAAAGGTGGGTTTAATGCATCTGCAAAAAGTACCAACCGAGGGCAGCCTGCTCCATCCGCGCAGGCTGACCTGTGTCAAAACTTTTTGCTACTTGTAATTTTCTGCATGTCCAAAGGGCGTTCTATCTCATGAATCAGGTGGTAGTTAGACAAAAAAGATTTTATGGATCCATAATTATGTGATCTGATGGTGATCTAATGCAACAAAGAGATGGATTAACACTTTACCAAACAATCCTGAGTTTTAAAGACCCTGGGAAAGAAGGCTTTTGAAATCATTGTAGGAAAAGGAGAAAATGCTAGTAACCAACATTTCCTCCTTTTCCCAATATGTTTTCTACCCTTTCAAAATCAATGTCACATTTTAAATTGATAAATTTCAAATTTGAGTTAGATTCAGAATGCAAAGGCTTTCAATTTGGCCATGTCTTAATTATGGTCATTTGGTAAAGTGTCAATCCCCCTCCTGCCATAGTAAGGTCATTGAAACACAGGTCTATCTGATAAATAATTAACCCTTTACCGCACAATCCTGACTTTTAACAACCCTGAGAAAGAAGCCTTTTAGAAAATGCTGGTAACCAGCATTTTCTCCTTTTCCCACAATGTTTACTACCCTATCCAATACATAAATCACTATTTAAGCTACACTTGATTTGTCATCTGCAAATGCTTTCAATTTGGTCCAGTCTAAAATTTTGTCGTTTGGTAAAGGTTAACTCATTACCTCCCAAAACAAATTTGCAGCAGGCAACTTGGAAAACATTCTTGCAAAATATAGATCATCAACCTCAATTAAGCCTCATACATCAATAATTGATTGAATGTTCTTTAACCCTTTAACACAAGGTTAAATTTTAAACTGGTCCAAATTGGAAGCGATTGCAGATAACAAAATAAATGTGACTCAATAATGGATTTTTTTTCTTTTGAAGGACAGAAAACATTGAAGGACAGAAAACATTGGTACCAGCATTTTCTCCTTTTCCTACAATGTTTTCAAAAGCCTACTTCATCAGGGTCCTTAAAAGGTGGCATCGTGTGGTGAAGGGTTAATGCCACTTTCAACATTATTTCAGCAATAGCTTGCTTAAAGACTAAAAATCTGTTTGAAGATTTCTGAGTGTTGAAAGAAAAAGACAAGTTGTCATGTACTTGGTCAGAGCAATTTCTTCCTTTGCTATGATGTTTTGATAAGTGATCTGCACAAGAAAGTCATCTGAAGGGACAATGTTCCAAGACAATAACACAGTTTGTAAAATAAAGGGACGTACCTTGAAATTATCTGTAGGAACACCAACAAGAAGCTCGAGTTCTGATTTAAAAGCACCGAGAGTGATTCTTTTATCTACGTACACTGTCAAGCCTGAAATACATGATAACCATCTTTTTTATTAAGCGTCAACTCCTTACTACATGAGAAATATGTAGACATGTCCAAATTGAAAGCATTTGTGACATTTTAAATGTGGTTCAAACTTGATAGGGTAGAAAACATTGTGGGAAAAATAGAAAATGTTGGTTACAGGCATTTTCTCCTTTTGCAACAATGTTTTCCAAGTCTTCATCTATTGGGTTGTTAAACTTGTGACTTTGTGGTAAAGGATTAAAACAACAATGTTATCGAAATATTGAGCCATGCTCTGTGAAAAAAGGGCTTAATGTGTCGACAAAAGGTTTCAACCCATGTCGGCCTGTGCAGTCCTTGCAGGCTGACATGCGTCCAAAACTTTTTGCTATTTGTAAATTTTCTGCATTGACAAAGGACCATTCTAGTTCTAGATCCTGTCAATTAACCCTTTCCCAAACGACAAATTTTGGACTAGTCCAAATTGAAAGAGTTTGCAGACGACAATTTTAAATTTGATGAAAATGGCAGAAAGGTCTCAAAGCTGGTAGAAAACACTGTGGGAAAAGGAGAAATTGCTCGTTACGAGCAATTTCTCCTTTTCCCACAGTGTTTTCAAAAGACTTGTACTGCAGACACATGAAAACAAGGGCTTGTTTTGGAAAGGGTTAAAAGAATTTTTTAATTCCATGATTATTTGATGACTTGCTTGGTATGATGCAGCACGGAGACAAAAGAAGCCCCCTATTGCCAGATCATGGTGCATATGATTAACCGATTGTGTAGACTTTCACTGATCATACTAGACAGTCTAATAATCCCATACACTCTTTACCACAAAATCTTGTGGGAAAGGAGAAAATGTTGGTAACCAGCATTTTTCCTATTTCCACAAGGTTTTCTACACTTCTAGAGGCATGTTATCTTTTCTGCTACTTTTAGTTTGTCATATGCAAATGCTTTAAATTTCGACCAGTCTGAAGTTTTATCGTTTGGTAAAGGGTTAATTACATCCCAAATCTTCACAATCCCTGGGAAAGATTGATTGATTGATTGTATGGTGTTTAATGCCATTTTCAACATTATTTCAGTTATATCGCGGCGGCCAGTGCACCTATCCATGCTTTCCTGGAGATTCTTTTACCAGTACTCCGCACAATATTCTTTCCAAGCCACTGGCTGCTTTCCCACATAACCATCGTCGAAACAATGGTCAGCGGTGAGAGAGGAATGAATCCTGTGGCAATGACTATCATCAATCCTCGGAAAGAAATTGGCCAAGCCCGGGGATCGAACCAGCGACCTCCTGTTCTCAAGTTCTGTACGCTACCGACTGAGCTACGGGGCTTGGCCCCTGGGAAAGAAAGCTTTTGAAAACACTGTGGGAAAAGGAGAAAATGCTGGTAACCAGCATTTTTTCCTTTTCCCACAAATGTTTTCTATCCTATTTCGGAAACACTGCGGTAAAAAGAGAAAATACTGGTAACCAGGATTTTCTCTGCTTCCCACAAATGTTTTCCACCCTATCAGAGAGATTAACCTCATTTGTACCAATTTTGAATGTGTTGTCTGCAGATGTTTTGAAATTGAAAGAGTCTAAAATTTGTTGTTTGGGAATGGGTTTATTATGTCCCACATCTTCTGAGAGTGCAGATAAAAATCAGACTGCATGGACAATGCAATGAATTAACTCTTCATCAGACAACAAAATTTTAGGTGATCCATACTGAAAGTATTTCCAGACAGCAAACAATCATTGTGACTCAAATGATGACAACTGTCTCTGAAAGGTTAAAATTCATTGAAGGAAAGGGGGAAAATGCTGCTTACAAGCATTTTCTTTGTTTTCCACAATGATTTCAAAAGTTTTTTACCTCAAGGGTCTGAATACAGTTGATTCTTTGGTTAAAGGGATATATAGAGGGATTGACCGAAGATTTCAAAGGTAGTTTTGTCTTATCTCAGCAGCCATTGCACCTATCCATAAAGAATTTCATCAATCCTGAGAGAAAATTTTCCATTAGCCAGGCTTACAACTCACTATCCCTGCTTTTGATCCTGTTTTACCTGCTGATCTATGGAGGCCTGATTCCTTACACAAACTGTACATGTGATATTGGCGCTAAGTTGAGTTATCCCATCTAGACAATTCTATGAAGAACCAACAACAAGGGTTTAACCCTTTACTAGATGACAAAATTTCAGATTAGTCCACATTAAAAGCTTTTGAAGACGAAATATCACATGTGGCTCAAATGATGGAATTCGTCCTAGAATGAACAGAAAACATTGTCACAATTGTGGAAAAAAGGAGAAAACTCCCACACCAGTTTTCTCTCCTTTTCTCACAATGTTTTAACATCTTTACACATTGCTTTTTACCTGCACAATTGTATACACAAAATTTTCAAAAATTTAGAATGAAAACAGTGAATAAATCCCATTTTCAATTCTACCAAAATAGCCTTACTACTTTGTTCTGAACCATTACATAATATAAAACAAAAAAAACCCAAAAAAACATGACATAAACCTACTTCTTGAGTCTGTATCACTTTGTACAAACTCTGCTGTAAAATATTTTCTATCCAAATCTTCATCTGACAATCCATTTTCTTCATTCACAAAGGATGAACTTTTATCAAAACTTGTTGACGGCTCATCCCAAAATTCCGTCTGAGGTATAACTAGATCACTTTTAGGTCTCGACGTTAATGATTCACTAAACACTGATGAGTACTCGGGCACGCTGTCTGAATGCTTTGACTCTGTACATAAATGCTCCATCGGCCTGTTATCAACCGATTCAGTTTCATCATGACAGGCGTCACTGGTGCTAAAAGTATCAACTTTATCACAAGAATTTCCACTTAAATCTTGAACTGTATCTCCCGGGGAAACGAGCACCTCTTCAGGAGAATATTCGGAAGTTCCATCACAGATTGAGTTAAAATTACTGAGACTAAATTCTGCACTTGTGCTCGTGGATTGGGTAGACTGACTACACGACCTTGAATTCTGACATTCCAAACTTGTCCTTGAACCATGTTTTTGTAAGCTGCTCAAAATGTCTACCTGAATTTCACTATCAGAACGTCTACAACTTTGATAAATGTTTGAATCACTACGACTAAATTGTGACTGAAGTTTGAGTGATTTAAAGTCAAGGTCAAGTGCTAGGATTGTTCTGTCACTGTCAGATGACCTTGACCCACAAGGTTTATGATTGCACTCGTCAACACTATTGGCAACACTATTAGGTCCACTACCCACTGCAGAGTCCTGCCCCATTGTGGACTCTTCTCTAGATTGTAGAGTCTTTCGATATTCCTCCACTTCACCTATAAAACAAAAGGTGAAACAAATAATACCTTAATATGAGCAATGCTCTGGCAAAAGAGGGTTTAATGCAACTCATCACATGATTATGGATCCATTAAATCCATTTTAACTAATGACCCACTAAACCATGATGTAGACTGGTCCTTTGACATGCAGAAAATGGACAAAAAGCAAAAGTTTTGACTTGGGTCAGCCTGCAGGGACTGTGCAGACTGACCCGAGTCGATATATATTGCAGATGCCTCATGTATATGTATGTTGATTACTCTTGAAACAAGAGCACCACATGCAGGTGCCTACGCTTGGCTGCAGTTGCTTGATTTTGGAAAAAGGGGTACAATTGTATCGAAAATACTTTGTTGGTTACCTGCCCTTGTGTTATAGGATCCCCTTTTGATAATTAGGAACTTGTCATTAAAAACTTGTCTAAGTTTGAAGCAAATATCTTCAGTAATAACAGAGATATTATAAAATGTCAAAGTTTTTGCACAACAACATTGCAGACAGTGACACCAAGACTACCACAGAGCCTCGCCATTTTCTTTGAAAACAGCCAAGCTAGTAATTAGACTACAAGGACGACAATAAACCATTTCAAATTATGAAGGCTTCACTAATTACCTGACAACACCATTTTAGACTCATCTGTACTGAAAGCACTTGTAGATATTAAATGTAACTTGAATGACTGAATCTGTCTTTGTAACCCACAGAAAGCATGCTGGGAAAAGAAGAAAACGCTGATTTAACAACATTTTTTGCTTTTCAAAGCATGTTTTCAAGGTTGTTCAAACGGCAAATTATTCCCTAAAGGGTTACAGATGACATGGAAAACACTTTGGCAATCAGAGTTATGTATATTTCTCCTGTGTACTTGTGATACCACTTACTGGTATTTCAATTGATTGATTAGTATTCTGTGCTTCTTTCAACATTATTTCAGTCATATCATGGCAGTGGCTCACTTCTTCATGACTTTCCTGGGTTTCTCCACTGCAAGGTCAAAGCTCTGAAGTGCCTTGCCCAAGGACACTCCCTAAAAAAAACCCAGCCACTCCAATTAGGATCAAACCTTACAAATAGTAAATCCTACACCTTTACCATGAAGTCACAGAGAAACCCTAGTTGTATGTAAAATATAACTTATACAGTAAAGAGTTTAGGATTAAACCAACCATTATAACTATTCTTCTCATTAAAAATTCCAAGAGTATTCACCCCACTGATACAGCACCCTCAGCCAGTTTGATGGCTAATCTTGGAAATTTAAGATCAGAACTGACTTAGAATTAACTGTGTGTGGGTGAATATTGTTTTACAGCGCATCAACAGCTAAGGTCATTCAGCACATAAAAAATTATAAAAGACTGAGGAAAAAGGGGGTTTAATGCATCTCTGTGATGCATTATGCCAGTCTTCATATAATTATGAATCCATAAAACTGTTTTGTTTAACACTGACTGAGGTAGAGTGGTCTCGGACAAGCAGAAAATTTTCCAAAAGCAAAATGTTTCAACCAATGTCAGCCTGTGCAGACTGTGCAGGCTGACACTGGTTGATACTTTTTGCAAATGCATTAAACTTCCTTTTCATAAAGTATGGCTCAATCATTTATGAATAAGGCAACCAGTTTATAGACTAAAAGAAGGGTTGCTTACTCTCTGAAGGTAGGTTCACATGGATATGAATAGTATTTTGATGGCGATCCAGTAGTCTGTAAAATTTGGACTTGTCAAAGGGCAGTTTCTTGTCCTCCTCTGTTCCATTCAATTCAATGTAGACCTGCAAATAATCAATCAAAAGTAATTCTACACATAAGTTATTCAGTTCACAGTTTATCTATATATAAATCATTTAGTTCAGTGTTAACCAACACATAAATAATTCAATGTAAACCTATACATTTTACAATTCCATGTGAAAATCTAAACATAAGTCAATCAATTTGGAGTGACTTATTACATAAATCAATCAAACAGAACTCAAATCAAATTTGGAAATAATATCAACTTGTTTACATATTTGTTTCTAACAGTAAGTTTATGCCTTGAGCACCTATTTTTGAGTTTCAACATGATATATCTGTATGTATACATGACAACCCTGACTACTCGCTAAGCTCTGCATTGGTGCTTGTGGGGGTAGTGGGTCAAAACAGCCCAGTTTGAAATGGTCCCCCTTTATGGGTAACTAAAATGCCCACTTTTCAAATATGACTTAATGTTATTTCAATCAATTCTATAACAATGAATTCTATAACTTTCTTTCTCTTATCTATTTTAAGAAAATGAAGTTAATTTCTTCAGCTTGGACCTTGATTTCCCCATACTTGAGTGGGTAGTATATACTCTGCATTCCTGTCTGATGTTAACAATCATGTCAGTTCATTTGTTTCCCTCCCCCATGTTCTTTTTTCATGATAAACAGGCATCCTTAAAAAACATGTATTTGCTTGGCTTTGTTTTTGAGAGTCTGATCACCTTCTCCTAGTGACTAATTCCAAATGTGGAAAACGACAGAGACTTCCTGTAAAGGAGTACAGGAATGTCTCCACAATATCACAAAAGGAGACCATCTCTCTTGATTTACATGATCAAAATTCATATCGTTTGTAAAATATTATAAAATCTAATTTTGCAATCAAAATAACGGCAAAGAATTATGGATCCATAATCATGTGATGGCTTGATACAACGCATCACGGAGATGCATTAAGCCCCCTTTTGCCAGAGCATGACTCATTCATAAGTGATAGAGAATAGCATTAAACTGCTGATATGTATTTGGACATTGCAGGAGTGATCCTAACTTAATTCATTAGCTCCTAAAAAAAACTATGTGGTAGATATAAGGTGACTTGTCCTTAGCCAGTGGAACTAAAGACATAAATGTTTGGTAAAAGGTTTGATCCTTACCTTATTAGTTTTATAGAAACCCTCACTCTTCAGGGTTTTATTTGGGTTGTGTAACAGCTTGAGGTCATTATGAAATCTCTCTAACACACACCTTATATCAACCTCGGGCAGGTTCAGAACCTTCAATCAAAATAAATTTCCGTATGGATTCATGACAGTAAGTCTTTACCAAATGACAAGATTTTAGACCTCTAGAATCTGAAAGCAAATGCTTTGAATGACAAATGTGAATGACATGTCAAAGGTTGTTGAAAGGATGTAACTTGTCTTTGATAGGGTTGAAAACATTGTGGGAAAAGGAGAAAATGATGGTTACTCTTTTCTTCTTTTCCTACAATGTTTTCAAAAGCCTTCATGAATCCGATCGTTATAACAGGATTGTTTGGTAATAGGATAAACACAATCTTTTAACACATTACTGTCTGCAGACAACTTCTTTTGCCATGCAGCAGACAACTTATTTAAAATGTTGTAGCATGAGAAGAAATTGCGTTTAACCCTTAAGCACACAATCCCAAGTTTAAACAACCCTAATGAAGCCTTTTGAAAACATTGTGGGAACAAGAGCGGCAAATTGTCGCAAGATACGCCCGTCTTACCCCAAGTTGTAAAGTTGGGGCATAATAATGATAAAGGGGAGGTATAGAAAAATAGTAGTGCAGAATATTTTTTTTACTGTTGATTGAAGATAATGGCAGTGTATTTGTGTTGACGGAACTCTTGTTTATTATTGTATTACTATTAACTCTTTACCACACAGCAAAAGTTTGGACTAGTCCAAATTGAAATCATTTGCAGTTGACAAACTAAATATAACTCAAAAATTGAAATTTGGTTTGGAAAGGATAGAAAACATTGTGGGAAAAGGAGAAAATGCTGGTGCATAAAAAATAAGCAATTTATATTTCATGTGCACTGCACTACCCCTTGATGAGATGTATCCAGCCCTAAAATTTCATAACCCGAGGTAGTATAGTTTGAGAGATATGCATCATACAAAATTCAAGTTTGAAAAAAAAAACAAGAAAGGGCAATAACTGAAAAATTAAGCAAGCAAGAGTTGAAATTTATATGCACAGCACTTCCCGTTGATGGAATGTATCCACGCATGAAATTTCATATCCTTAGCTAGTATAGTTCTGAAGATATGCACTGGACAAAATTAAAGTTTCAAAATACAGAAAGAGCAATAAGTCAAAAATTAAGCAAGATTTATGGTTCATGTGCACTGCACTCCCAGTTGATGAGATCTATCTACGCATGAAATTTCATAGCCATAGGTAGTATAGTTTTGGAGATATGCTCGAGACAAAATTCAAGTATGAAAATAAGTCAAAAATTAAGGAAGGAAGAGTTATGATTCCTGTGCACTGCACTCCCCCTTAATGAGATGTATGCAGGCATGAAATTTCATAACCCTAGGTAGTATAGTTTTGGAGATATTCACCGGAGAAAATGCAAGTATGAAAAAGAAGAAAGGGCAATAACTGAAAAATTGAGGAAGCAAGAGTTATGATTCCTGTGCACTGCACTCCCCCTTAATGAGATGTATGCAGACATGAAATTTCATAACCGTAGGTAGTATAGTATTGGAGATATTCACCGGACAAAATTCAAGTATGAAAAACAAGAAAGGGCAATAACTCAAAAATTAAGGAAGCAAGAGTTATGATTCCTGTGCACTGCACTCCCCCTTGATGAGATCTATCCATGCATGAAATTTCATAACCGTAGGTAGTATAGTTTTGGAGATATGCTCCGGACAAAATTCAAGTATGAAAAACAAGAAAGGGCAATAAGTCAAAAATTAAGGAAGCAAGAGTTATGATTCCTGTGCACTGCACTCCCACTTGATGAGATCTATCCACTCATGAAATTTCATAACCCTAGGTAGTATAGTATTGGAGATATTCACCGGACAAAATTCAAGTATGAAAAACAAGAAAGGGCAATAACTCAAAAATTAAGGAAGCAAGAGTTATGAATCCTGTGCACTGCACTCCCCCTTGATTAGATCTAACAACGCATGAAATTTCATAACCGTAGGTAGTATAGTTTTGGAGATATGCTCCGGACAAAGAACTGGACGCCCACCCGCCCCCCACAGGTGATCCCATAATACGTCCCGTCTTCGACGGGCGTATAAAAAGGACAAAATGCTGGTGACCAGCATTTTCTCCTTTTTCCACAATGTTTTCTACCATTTCCACTCTTTAAAGGACAATTCTAATCATTCGAATCACACTTAAATTATCGTCTGTAAGTTCTTTCAATTCAAACCAGCCTTAAATTTCATTGTTTGGTGAAGACTTGATGGGCAATTTCTGCTTTCCCCTCAATGTCTTTCAATGTAATCTTGGATTTTCAATTGATCTGGATTTTCTGCTTTCCCTTCAATGTCTTTTCAGTTGATCTAGATTTTCCCTGACATATCAGTCTATTTTTTCACAGATATCTCCTTATGATTTTTCTTTGCAAAAAATCTACCTTTTCCAAAAAAAAAAAAAAAAGGTTCTGGGTAAATATCTAGTTCCATGCTGCTTTAACCCCTTACCACAGAGCAAAATTTTGGACTCATCTATACTGAAGGAATTTACAATGGACAATTCAAATGCTTTCCAAATGATAGCATTTGACCCAGAATAGTTAGAAAACAGCATTTTCTCCTTTTTCCAACATTGTTTTCAAAAGCCTTCATCTTAGGATTGTTAAAAGTCAGGATTGTGTGGCAAAGGATAAACAAAATTTCAGTCAAATCGAAACAAATATGGATAAACTTATCTATGTTCCTTGGGTCATCTAACAGTGCACTGAGACAAATGCAGTGGGTAAAGTATAGAAATCTTTAATGACAATGTACAAAATCTTAAATGACAATGCACAACACTTAATACAATATATCAAACCTGTGCCACGAGAGTTTTAAATTCCCCGACAGTCTGAACCAGGATTGCTCTGACAGTTGAGGGAGGTTCTATGATAACGTCCTTCTCCATATCAGCTACATACACTTTAACTGTTACTCCTGTAAGGAAATATATGAGCAATATGACTTGTTTACATGAACACATCCACCGATATGTACTGTTTAAGCCAGATGTAGGTTGATATTTAGCCATTCAGTGTTTTATGGAATCTATACACTTGTACGCGGAACTAAACATGACTTCATCGTTAATTAGCGTTTTCTGCTCTAACAGATTTCTTCAGTGGAATTTGTGAAGTGATTTTGTAGGGTTTTGTTTACGTCTGCCTTAAAATCACTAGAGTATTCAGAGATTTCCGGAATTGTGGAGCCCGGATAAACGCAGCGCGACCGTATATTATAAATGTTAGAACTGACCTCCTGGTGTGTACTCCTGGAACTTTTGATCTGGTCTCTTTATCTCCAGCAGCAAATCAAAACTGTAACTTTGTTTCACCCCACCCAGTAGTTTTTCCATGCATGTTTCCTCCTTTTCTTCAAAGGAACACTCCAAAGAATCCTGATACTCATCATATTTTACAATACGACAACAATCTTTTGGTATAACATCACTTAATTCAAAGATCTGAAATATAACCAAAAACTGAAGTCCACACTATTTTGCAAATTTAAAAGATACTGTATATATAATAAGAGAAAATGTTTTTTTACTTTCAGATCTTTTATTTCAGAATATATTAAGGATACCGGTATTCGTCATCATAAAACTTTTTAGAACCTTACATAGATATAAGATTAAAGATTTTGACATGTAGTAAGAAAATCTAGATTTGATCCCTGCTGGCCTGTCTAGTCCATGACTAATGGCTAATCCATGACTGGCTAGTGTCCTTAGGCAAAGCAATGCACAAGTCCCAGCCTTATCAATGGTGTCTCTAGAGTTTCTTTACCAGTGCTAAACACAACAATCTTTAAGAGCCTCTAGCTTCTTTTGTACATAAACAAAGACAAGAAATGAATTTTGTTCCAGTGACTTTCTTCAGTTTTTGGGTAAGTTATTAGGATTATAAATTTTGTTCTGCACATTAGCCCTGAGCTATTTGGGCTTTGCCCATTAACTCTTTATCACACAATCCTGACTTTTAATGACCCTGAGCAAGAAAGCTTTTGAAAACATTGTGGGAAAAGAAGAAAATGCTGGTAACCAGCATTCTCTCCTTTTCCCACAATGTTTTCTAACCTATCAAGGACAAATGCTGTCATTTGGGCTACCTTTACTTTATCCTCTGCAAATGCTTTCAACTTGGGCCAGTCTAACATTTTGTAATTTGATAAAGAGTTAACTCTTTACCAAACAACAGAATTTTAGGCTAGTCCAAATTTAAAGCCTTTGGAGACGACAGATTAAATGCAACTCAAAATCTAAAACATGCCATTAGAAGTGTAGGAAACACCTTGGGAAAAGCAGAAAATGCTGGTGACCAGCATTTTCTTCTTTTCCCACAGTGTTTTCACAAGCCTTATTCCATAGGGTTGTCAAAAATAAGAAGGGTTAGTGTATCCTTACCTCATATGCTATTTCTGTGGCCTCAGCAAGAGTTTTATCTTTGTGTATCTCTAACTTCTGTTCTAATTTCTTCTTTTGAACTGGATGATTACAAAATAACTTGATCTGAAAAATTACAATAGAGTTTCAGTCACCGTCTCTCAATAGGTAGGAACTTAGTTTTCTAGTAAATGCAAGAACGATATGCTCCTAAAATCATGGAAGTCAAACCATTTGCTGAATGAAATGGCCATACTCTGGCAAAAGGGAGTTAAATGAAATCCAGTGATGCACTATATCAAGAAGTAATCACATAATTACGGATCCATAAAAACCATTCTCCCTTACAACTGACTGAATCCTTAGGTAGAATGGTCCTTGGGCATGCAGAAATTTACCAAAAGCAAAATGTTTCAACCCAGGTCAAACTACATGGACTTTGCAGGCTGACCTGGGTCCATACTTTTAGTTTTTACAGATGCATTAAACCCTTGTTTTCGCAGAGCACTGTTCAAATACAGTTATGAAAGAAATAACACATTACATAAGAACTGTCAGTGCTATTGACATCTACATTGTCTGATGTTTTAAATTGGGCGCTCCCGCCAAATCAGCCTTCAGATTTCAACATTTGAGCCATGCTCTGGCAAAAGGGGGTTAAATAAATCTCCATAATGCATGAAACCAAGCAAGTCATCACATAATTATGGATGTCTATCATCTGCCTAAATCAGGAATGGTCCTTTGACATGGAGAAAATTTACCAAAATCAAAAGATTTCAACACGGGTCAGCCTGCACAGACTGTGTAGGCTGACCTGGGTCAAAAATTTTTGCAGATGCATTAAACCCCCTTTTCATATAGGATGGCTCATTTGCATTTTCTCCCTAGTCTCTAAACAAGTGTTCCATCTAATCAGCATTGACAGGGTAAACTCTAAAGAAAAACTTACTTTACATGTTGACTTATCAAGTTCTTTTTGCTTTCTGTCAGCCTCTTCTTCATCATTCAATCTTCTTAACTCTTCCTTTACATGTTCTGGTAGAGTCTCTGTTTCTATGGCAACTGAAATGTTATCCTTATCCTTAAAATCTCATGTTGTTGAACAAAATTAAGTACTAGAATACAACAAAATAATTCTTTAATGTCAAAACAAGAATGAAGTGGTCACAGCCACCATTATTTTGCATATAGATTTCTCAGTCTTTCTTTTAAGCTCAATATATAAATTCAAGCAAGATTTCTGAATTAAATACATGCCCCAATCTTCTAAAATGACTTGTCAATAAATACTGTGACTTAAATGTCATTGACATTTGACTTCACTATGACCTTGAGTTTTGACCTATTGACCTAGAACTTATTTCAAAGATCATCTACATTTCAGGGGAAACACCTTTAAATAATGTAAAGAACCTGAAGTATGTTGAAGGTTATATTCACCTTGACCCTGACCTGAAAACTAATAAAGATTCTAATTCATACTTCACCAAATTTCAAAAATCTAGGTAAAACCTATACTTGACAACAAGTCTACTAGCTGGACAAGGTTTTGTATTCCCGATGGATTGAATGACAAACCAATTAACTGACATGAGTTAAACAGTTTACCACCTGAAAGGGCGGGGGCTTAAACCTACCCTTCCAAATCATTAATTTAACCCTTTACCATGCAGTCCGATGTTCTAAAGACCCTAGAAAATGAAGCTTTTGAAAACATTGTGGGAAAAGAAGAAAATGCTGGTAACCAGCATTTTCTTCTTTTCCCACATTGTTTTCTAACCTTTGAAAGACAAAACTAAAAATTTGAGCAACAGTTTTGTCGTTTGAAAAGGCTTTCACTTTGGACAAGTCTACCATTTTTTGTTGTTTGGTAAAGTTTTTGCTCAAATTTTTAGTTTCTTTGCTAAATAATTAAGACAATACTTTGAGACCAGAGTAGGTCAGTATACTCACCTATATTCCTATCTTTGTCAATCTGTCTATACATAAGCATGTAAGCATTGGCAGAACTGAAAATAGCAAAACGATTTCACTTATTACCACGTATACAATTTCCAAACCTCTCTGATGGAATGACTTCTGTAGGAAAAAATTGAATCCATGTTTCAAAAAAAAAGAGAATAGACAAGCAGAAAATAATGTAAAGGGTGGACTAGTCATTGATTTTTAACACTTTTTTCCAAAATGATTTCCTATCTTATCCATTTCCAGAGGCTTTAAGGGCACTTGCACGAAAAAAAGGTTTCACCACAGTCCATGTATATCACAAACAACACTATGAAAGAAGAATTTTGAAAACATCACAAAAGTTAAGAGAGATGCTAGTAACAAACATATTCTCCTTTAAAAACAAGTTTTCATACACTTTAAAAGTCAAACCCAATCATTTGTGCTAAATTTAACTCAAAACGAAACACATGTGTATTATGTCAATTCTTTATTCTGAAACCCCAAAATACAACTAAATCCATGTCTCCATTAGCTATCAAAAATCATCTTGCTTCACTCCTGAAGTTCTAAGTTACCTGTGAATTTTACATTTTAATTTTGTTAACAGGGAAGCTATGTATCTTACTAAAATGTAACCTTACTTTATTTCTAAAACTGTAGCATAAATAGCCTACTGACAATATTAACTTAACCCTTTACCACACAATCCCTATTTTTAACAAACTTGAGGAAGAAGGCTATTGAAAAAGTAAAAGAAACAATTTCTACCATTTGAGCCATATGTTATTTGTCCCATGCAAATACTAAGAGGTTAGAAAAGTCCAAAATTTTGTCTTTTGGTAATGGGTTAATTTAAAATTCTCCAAATAATTGATACAATTGACAATGGCGTACTTTTCTCAAGTGTTTCTGTTATGTCATGGCAAGCTGACCTCAGTAATAAACTTCATAATAATTATAAACTATCCATATGAATTGCAAAAAGAGAAAAAAAAAGGTAATTCTACCTTGCATATGCTGATGAATAATAACCTCTAGTTGTATTGCTTCCTCCATAGGTTTTCCTTATATCATCATTAGTTATCTGTTTGTAAAAGAATAAAAGCAGGCTATGAAATAATTTCGCTAACCTTTTTTTTTTTTTTTTATTGATTTCTTTAAAAAGAAAAAAAAAAAAAAAAACAATTAAAATATTTCTATATTTCTTTAAAAAAAATTCAAAAAGAGAACACTATGGTAAAATGTTGATCCAGGACTTAACGAATATAATTCTTACATGGCAATAGCAGACAACTTTTGAATTTTCCACACAATACAAAAAAGAATTCCTTATCTACAAAAATGATACATGTATCTCTTGTCCCCAAGATGAGGCAAACATAGCTTATTTGCTTAGTCCATCTCTTCACAAAAACCGCCTTTTGGAGCCCCACATGTTACCAGCTTTAAAAATTAATGAAAAGAAAAATATAAGTGCAATACTAACGTTTTCTACCCGTTGAAAAAGAACAATTTTCCTTCCTTCTAATCTTTAACCCCTGATGTGTAATTTGTGATAGTTCTTTTTTTTTTCTTTAATGTAGATCTAAAAAAGTTTGAACTATGAATGGTTTAACTCTTTCTATGCCAAATGCACTGTCATGCACTGTGGAAAGAGGGTTTGAAGCACCTGCAAAAAGTATAGAACCAGGTCAGCCTGTACAGTCTGCGCAGACTGACCAGGGTTAAAACTTTTTGCTTTTGGTTAATTTTCTGCATGTCCAAAGACCATTTTACCTCAGGATTCAGCTGATTGTTAGACAAAATGGATTTTTATGAATCCATAATTATGTGATGACTTGTTTGGTATCATGGATCATGGAGATGCTTTAACCCTTTACCACACAATCCCGACTTTTAACGACCCTGAGAAAGAGGCCTTTTGAAAACATTGTGGAAAAAGGAGAAAATGCTGGTAACCAGCATTTTCTCCTTTTCCCACAATGTTTTCTACCTTTCCCGAAACAAATTTCAATTTTTGAGTCACATCTGATTTGTTGTCTGCAACTGCTTTCAATTTGGACCAGTCTAAAATTTTGTCGTTTGGTAAAGAGTTAAACCCACCTTTGGCCAGAGCATTGCTCTTATAAAATTGACCTCTCTTACCTTTGATACATGCTGGTCATTAAAACTATACCACTGTCCATCTGACAAGTTTCTAAAAAACAAAAAATGACAAAAACTTGGTAACATAAATTATCAAAATCTTTTCCTCCTGTGCAAGTGCAAGAGACAGCTTTGAAAACTTGGCAAAGAAACAGACAGTGAACATGAATCCAGGTTTGATACATGAATATGTAAAAAAATATTGTAACAAAATAAAAAATTGTGCACTATCAGCAATTTCTCCTCTTGTCACAATATTTTCAAAAGTAGTTTGCTGCAAGATGCAAAAAGCCATCTGCAAGATGTAATTTGTAAACTCTACCAAACGATAAAATTTTCTACTTGTCCAAATCTAAAGCATTTGCAGACAACATATCAAATGTGGCTCAAACAATTGAATTTGCCTCTAAAAGGGTAGAAAACATTGTGGGAAAAGGAGAAAATGCTGGTTACCAGCATTTTCTCCTTTTCCCACAATGTTTTCAAAAGCCTTCTTTGTCAGGGTCATTAAAACTTGGGACTGTGTGTTGAGATCAATTACCTAATCAAACCTTTCATATATACCTACACTTAACCACTGTACTTTAAATCTTCAGCATTAATACAGAAAATTCTTATTCATCTCTATAGGACTATCCCCTATGTACGTTTTTTATTTTTAAATATATCTGTACAAGTGTATGTTAGTTTGGTGTTTTAGGCCATCTTCAACAGGACTTAATTTAAATCAAAGTTGATATCAAAGCACAACAAGTCTAATCAAGCCACTGGCTTCTATCACAAACAAACAAAGTAAAGTTTAGATGTGAAAGGAGAATGAATTCCATCAATCCCTTAGAAGAAGTTAGGCCAAAACACACAATCCCTGCTTTACTAGGCCTGTGATTTAACCCTTTCCCAAACAACAAATTTTGGACTGGTCCCAATTGAAAGGGTTTGCAGACGACAATTTTAAATTTGATGAAAATGGCAGAAAGTTCTCAAAAAGGGTAGAAAACACTGTGGGAAAAGGAGGAATTGCTTGTTACGAGCAATTTCTCCTTTTCCCACAGTGTTTTCAAAAGACTTGTACTGCAGACACGTGAAAACCAGGGCTTGTTTGGGAACGGGTTAACACTCAATACCTATACCTAACAACCATTGCCCATTATCAGCACGTCTTAATAATTTCATAAATGCTGGCTACCACCAAATAACAATGTTTTCAAAAGCTTTTTTCCTTAGGGTCTTTGAAACCCAATTTATTTGTATAGAGTTAACTCTTTACCATACGACAAACTTTTAAGACTTGTTAAAACTGAAAAGCACTTTCAGATGATAGATTCCATGTGGCTCAAATATTGAAATTCAACTATGAAAGGTAGAAAACATAGGGGAAAAAAAGGAGAAAATGCTACTAACCAGCATTTTCTGTTTTTGCCACAGTGTATTCAAAAGCCTTCTTCCTTGGGGTCATTAAAACACGGGATTGTTTGGTAAAGCGTTAAACCCTTAGAGCGCCGAATAAACCCGACAGAAATTTTTATCCTAGAAATACAACCCAAATAATTGCAATTTCATGGCTGCTACTGTCTACAGTGTATCATCAAAGCAGCCTGATCTTGATCTACATTGGCTGCAAAGGCAACTATAGTAGTGAACAAGAGGACCATGATGGTCCTATATCGCTCACCTGAGTATATTTGTAACCTATATGGTCTATTAAGGGCAGGCTATTCTTTTCACTGCAGGGCGGATATACGCCCAAATATGACCCAAAGGGAAGAATTTTAACAATTTTGGTATGGGGTCACCTAATGATGCTTCAAACAAAATATGAAAGTTCTCGGCCTTATGTTTTGTCACAAGAAGATTTTAAAAGATTCAAATAGGGTGCGCCATGGCAGAGCCCAAATATGACTGCAGAGGGATAATTTTAACAATTTTGGTAGAGGATCATCAGATAATGCTACATACCAAATATGAATGCTCTAGCCATTATGGCTTTTCATCAGAAGATTTTTTAAAGATTTCCTTTTTTGTTTTTATGTAAAATATGGTGCGCCCGGGCAAAGCCCAAATATGACCCAAGGGGAATAATTTTTACAATTTCGGTAAGGGGTCACCAAATGATGCTTCAAACAAAATATGAATGCTCTCCGCCTTATGGTTTGTCACAAGAAGATTTTTAAAGATTTTAAAATTGGATGCACCCGGACAGAGCCCAAGTATGACTGCACAGGAATAATTTTAATAATTTTGGTAGAAGATCATCAGATAATGCTACATACTTAATAGGAACGTTCTAGCCATTATATTTTGTCATCAGAAGAAGTTTTAAAGATTTCCTTCTTTGTTTCTATGTAAAATAGAGTGCGCCCAGGCAAAGCCCAAATATGACCCTACAGGAATGATTTTAACAATTTTGGTAAGGGGTCACCCAATGATGTTTCAAACAAAATATGAATGCTCTCAGCCTTATGTTTTGTCAGAAGAAGATTTTTAAAGATTTTAAATTAGGGTGCACCCGGGCAGAGCCCAAATATGACAGCAGAGGAATAATCTTAAGAATTTCTGTAGAGGATCATCAGATAATGCTACATACCAAATATGAATGCTCTAACCATTATTGTTTGTCATCAGAAGATTTTTTAAAGATTTCCTTCTTTGTTTCTGTGTAAAATAGAGTGCGCCCAGGCAAAGCCCAAATATGACCGTAAGGGAATAATTTCAACAATTTTGGTAAGGGGTCAAGCAATGATGCTTCAAACAATATATGAATGCTCTAGCCGTTATGGTTTGTCAGTAGTAAGAATAGTTAAAGATGGCAACTGTTTTTATAGATGTCTGAGTCAAAATCTGCATGGTACGCAAATGCGACATAGAGTGATAAGAGACAAGGTTGTTCAACACATGTCATTAAATAAACAAAAATATGCACCGCTTATTGACGGAGATATAGAAATGCATTTACGACTTCAAAGGTTTAGTGACGGTCGAATCTCATCATGGGCAACAGAGGCTGAGATTCAAGCAGCAGCTGATACATATCAAGTTAATATACTAGTTGCGATCGATGAGTCATTTCGTACATGGAATACATTTCAAGGTGATCATGATTTGGAAACAGACACCATTGATGCAAACATATATTTGCTGTGCAAAAACTCCCATTTTTCATTGGTGAAAAAAGCCAAGAATAACCCTGGAAATGATGATTTGCCTTTGCGCTCCATACCCGACAGGT
Organism: Tridacna gigas; assembly: GCA_945859785.2. Classification (NCBI taxonomy): domain Eukaryota; kingdom Metazoa; phylum Mollusca; class Bivalvia; order Cardiida; family Cardiidae; genus Tridacna; species Tridacna gigas. The sequence goes on along the minus strand of OX244031.2, from coordinate 11,902,962 downwards.
TCGAACCTGAAGAAACAGAACTCACATACCCAAAATGTGTCGATACACATGAAAATATGCCAACCAAAGCGACCCATAGCTCATTTCACAAAATTAAAACCTACAAAGCAAATACAGATAAGAAAAATAATAATCTTAGAAGTGGAAATATTCAGTGCAATGCTAACCGGAAATATGGTTACACGAATGAACATACATATCAAGAACCAAGATGTTCAGTTGTTAATCTTTCAAAACATAAATTAACTGACGCACAAATTTCTCTTCTTGAAAAAGGACTTAAATTCATTCCAACCAATGGCAAGATAAATAAGATAAAACTTCTTTCGGATTTAGCTGAGTGGGAACGTAGAATGAGACTGAAAGAATTCTTTTATGACAAAGAAGGAAATCTGAATGATGCATGTAATGTGCAAACGAAATTCCAATCGAAGCAGAAAAGTTATTTTACGCCCAATCCTGGGAGAGATGTGCACCTTGACCTATATATAGAACTTGTAAAGACAGATATAATAGAAAATTTGAAAAAGAAAGGAAATTTCAACGTAATGAAGCAAGAAAAGGCGGCTTTTTTTGAGCTTCTAAACAACCCAGATATAGTGATTCGCCCAGCCGATAAAGGATTGGGTATAGTCGTAGTAGATAAAAATGAATACATAAGTGAACTATTAACCGAAATGGATAGAAGTGATATATATGAGAGGACGGAGCAGAAGCAGATTGACGACAGTTATAAAGAAATAAAAAAACTGGTAGATAAGATACATAAGGAAGGGGTGATCACAAAGGAAATGAAACAATATCTAATGCCAAAATATGCAACTGCTGGAAAACTTAAAGGGAACCCAAAAATACACAAAAAAGACATACCGTACAGGACAATTGTCAGTGGTATAAACACACCTACTGAGAGAATAGCAGAACTAGTAGAACATGAACTAAATCAGTACGTCGAATCTTCACCAAGCTATATACAAGACACAGATGACTTTATCAATAAACTTGCAGATTTTAATGACAGAATACCAAAAGATAGTATTTTATTCTGCTTTGATGTTTGCAAGCTTTACCCATCAGTTCCTAGGAAAGAGGGATTGGCTGCATGCAAAGAAGCTTTAGAAACGCGCTCAACAAAATTAATTGACACCGAAAATGCTATGAAACTGATCAAGGCTGTACTTGACAACAACATATTTGAATTTGGCGACAACTATTTTATTCAAAGAAAAGGGGTGGCTATTGGTTCCAAATTAGGAAAAAACTTTGCATGTTCCTACATGCGAAAATGGGATGAGGAACTTCTGAAATATTCAAAACAGCCACTCTTCTACAAGAGATTCATTGACGATGGTTTTGGTATTTGGTGTGGGAGTGTAGAAGAACTTCAGGGGTTTGTAAAACATGCCAACAGCATACATAATGACATCAAGGTTGAGTTGAGAATGCACACAAGACAGATAGAGTTCCTAGATACTCTAGTGAAGATAGCGGATGGTAAGATCTATACGGACCTATACGTCAAACCAACTGATAAACAACTTTATTTGAATAGCAAATCTTGCCATCCTCCATCAACAAAGAAAGGTCTGGCATTTGGATTGGGTTTACGGCTAAAAAGAATATGCGAAAAACCACAAGACTACGAATATCAAAGGAGAATCCTGATAAAGAAATTAAGACAACGTGGTTATAGTGGCAAAACAATAAATTCACAAATGGCGAAAGTAGACAAACTAGATAGGGGCGAACTATTAAAGAAGCGAAAACGTAGAAAAGAATCAGACAGAGTGCCGATGACTGTAACCTATTCAAACCTCCTCCCAGACTTGAACCATATCATCCGTAAACACACGAGAGTATTATATAAGTCAGAGAGAATGACGAAAGTGTTTCAAGAACCTCCTATGGTTGCATACAGAAGGGACAGAAATCTTGGCGACTCTTTAGTTCATGGAAAGACGAATAAACAGGTTAAAAAATCAAGTAAACCATGCAAATTACATTGCGACAAATGTGCCCGCATTTCCGACAGCGATAAAATTATTAGTACAACAGGAGAAGGGTTCAAAATCCCGAATTACAACAATTGTAGACAGCACAGCGTAGTCTACTCAATAAGCTGTAAGAAATGTGAAACGGTAGTATATGTTGGAGAGACTGAACGACAGCTAAATGAGAGGATGACGGAGCACTTGCGTGACATCAAATTGCAGAGAGATAAGCCGATTAACGGTCATTTTTCAAAGAAAGACCATTCAGAAGAGGATGCTGTTTTTTCTATATTACAACAAATAAAATCAGGCTGCAAGACGGAGAGATTGATGTATGAATCAACTTGGATGCAGAAATTACGGACTCACCGGCCGGCGGGGTGTAACGTCAAAGATTCCCGCTATCAATTAACGTTAATTTAATTAGCGCGGGATCAAACGTTGTGTATTTCACAATGACGTCACATCCTGTATACAACAATGGCATACGACGTGCATCTACAAAGTAGATAAATTTACGTTTCTTTTCTTGAGAAAGGCCGCTGGCCGAAATATTGAAAAACTGAGTGACTATGTTTATTTTATTTTTTGTCACAAGAAGATTTTTAAAGATTTAAAAATAGGGTGCATCTGGGCAGAGCCCAAATATGACCGCAGAGGGATAATTTTAACAATTTTGGTAGAGGATTATCAGATAATGCTACATACCAAATGTAAATGCTCTAGCCATTAATGATTTGTCAGAAGAAGATTTTTTAAAGATTTCCTTCTTTGTTTCTGTGTAAAATAGGGTGTGCCCGGGCAAAGCCCAAATATGACCGTAAGGGAATAATTTCAACAATTTTGGTAAGGGGTCAAGCAACGATGCTTCAAACAAAATATGAATGCTCTAGCCATTATGGTTTGTCACAAGAAGATTTTGAAAGATTTTAAAATAGGGCGCATCTGGGCAGAGCCCAAATATGACTGCAGAGGGATAATTTTAACAATTTTGGTAGAGGATTATCAGATAATGCTACATACCAAATATAAATGCTCTAGCCATTATGATTTGTCAGAAGAAGATTTTTTAAAGATTTCCTTCTTGGTTCTATGTAAAATAGGGTGTGCCCGGGCAAAGCCCAAATATGACCCAAGGGGAATAATTTCAACAATTTTGGTAAAGGCTCACCCAATGATGCTTCAAACAAAATATGAATGCTCTCCGCCTTATGGTTTGTCACAAGAAGATTTTTAAAGATTTTAAAATAGGATGCGCCCGGGCAGAGCCCAAATATCACCGCAGAAGAATAATTTTAACAATTTTGGTAGAAGATCATCAGATAATGCTACATACTTAATAGGAATGTTCTAGCCATTATAGTTTGTCATCAGAAGAAGTTTTAAAGATTTCCTTCTTTGTTTCTATGTAAAATAGAGTGCGCCCGGGCAAAGCCCAAATATGACCCTACAGGAATGATTTTAACAATTTTGGTAAGGGGTCACCCAATGATGTTTCAAACAAAATATGAATGCTCTCAGCCTTATGGTTTGTCACAAGAAGATTTTTAAAGATTTTAATTTAGGGTGCGCCCGGGAAGAGCCCAAAATATGACCCCAGAGGGATAATTTTAACAATTTCGGTAGAGGATCATCAGATAATGCTACACACCAAATATGAATGCTCTAGCCATTATGGCTTTTCATCAGAAGATTTTTTAAAGATTTCCTTTTTTGTTTCTATGTAAAATAGGGTGCGCCCGGGCAAAGCCCAAATATGACCCCATGAGAATAATTTTTACAATTTTGGTAAGGGGTCACCCAATGATGTTTCAAACAAAATATGAATGCTCTCAGCCTTATGTTTTGTCAGAAGAAGATTTTTAAAGATTTTAATTTAGGGTGCGCCCGGGCAGAGCCCAAATATGACCGCAGAGGGATAATTTTAACAATTTTGGTAGAGGATCATCGGATAATGCTACATACCAAATATGGATGCTCTAGCCATTATGGTTTGTCATCAGAAGATTTTTTAAAGATTTCCTTCTTTGTTTCTATGCAAAATATGGTGCGCCCGGGCAAAGCCCAAATACGACCCCAGGGGAATAATTTTAACAATTTTGGTAAAGGGTCACCAAATGATGCTTCATACAAAATATGAATGCTCTCGGCCTTATGGTTTGTCACAAGAAGATTTTTAAAGATTTTTTCAATTTTCAGCCATTTTGTTGCCATGGCAACTAGAGTTTTTGATGGAATTCTTTTAACAATTTTTGTAGACCTTCACCCAAGGAACATTCCTGCCAAGTTTTATCAAGATTGGCCATCTGGTTTAGGAGAAGAAGATTTTTAAAGAAATTGTTAACGGACGGACGGACAGATGGACGGACGGACTGACGGACGGACGGACGGACGCCAGACAATGACCGATCACAATAGCTCCCCTTGAGCACGTTGTGCTCAGGTGAGCTAAAAATGACTCACTTGATGTAGGCATAGTAATGTCCACCTGCAGCACTACCTGAATGAATCATTATAGAGAAACACTCGTACACATAAGGACCCTGAAAACCAAATGTAAGGGTATAATTCATTTCATCTTTTAACTCTTTATCAAACAATAAAAATTTCGACTTCTCAAAATTAAAGGATTTTGCAGGTGACACAATACCAGTAAATGTTACTCAAAAATTGTAATTTGTTTAGGGAAGGGTTGAAAACATTGTGGGAAATGCAGAAAATGCCGGTTATCAGACTTTAACCCTTTCCCAAACGACAAATTTTGGACTGGTCCAAATTGAAAGAGTTTGCAGACGACAATTTTAAAATTGATGAAAATGGCAGAAAGTTATCAAAGAGGGTAGAAAACACTGTGGGAAAAGGAGAAATTGCTCATTACGAGCAATTTCTCCTTTTCCCACAGTGTTTTCAAAAGACTTGTACTGCAGACACATGAAAACCAGGGCTTGTTTGGGAAAGGGTTAAACTTTTCAAGAGCTTTCTTTCTCCTGGTTATTAAAAGTCAGGATTATGTGGTAAAAGATTAAATGTTATCTGGGCCCCTATTCTCTACCCGTAATAAGGTGCATTCTTCTAATTCTAAGTCTAATTCTGACTTTTGAAAATAACACAATTTCTGATTGGCTAAACAATTTGGTCCAGTTAATTAGAAATTGTACTGAATGAAAATTCAGAAAGTTTTTGAGAATAACAAAATTTAAAATGACAGGTGAATACGTTCCTTGCAAATATGTGAATTACTAGTTTCTATAGTAAAAAGCATCAAGTCAAGAAATGAAAAATGCATACAAGTAGAATTATGCGAAAGAGTTGGGAAAAATGGAACACGCTGCAAATGATTCATCAAAGTGAGCAACGTTGAAAAGATTATACGAGTCATGCTCTGTGAAAAGGGGGCTTAATGTATTTGCAACAAGTATCGACCCAGGTCAGCAATCTGACTGGGCCGAAACTTTTTTTTTGCTATTAATCAAGTATCTACATATCAAAGGACCAGTCTACCTCATTACTTTGACAAAATTATTTTATGGATCCATAATTATGTTATGTCTTGCTTGGTAAAATGCGTCACAGAGATGCATTAAGCCCCCTTTTGCCAGAGCATGGCTCATATAATTATGATATCAACTAATTTAGCAGTCCAAGTTCCAACTTGTATGCATGGCTCATAGTATGCTGATAAGTCCATCTGGTGCAGCGCTTTAGCATTTGGATCTGGTGTTTCTTCAAATCAATTAACATGAGCCCTTTCCAAGCCATTGGCTGCTTTCTCACTTTAACATTATAAAAACAGTTTACAGTGCTGTGAAAAGAATGAATTTTATTGCAATGATCTTTTTAAGTTTTCAAAAAGAATTTTGGCCAGCAAGGGTTAATAGGTATACAGATTAGCAATGAAGTAAACAAGCCTGGCTCAGAGGGAAGACTAATCTTACCTTTGTGTCTGAATCTTGTAGATTTTTATCATTTATCATTGCTTCATTCGACAGACTAGAGTCATCTGTACTGGACAATGTAGACCCAGATCCTTCAACCTCTATACCTTCATCTACAGCTGAAAATGTGTATGAGAACAAATAAATGTGTAATGCTCAGTGAAATGGGGGTTTAATGCATGGGGGGGGGGGGTTTATCAATGCATGTCAGCCTAAACAGCCCACACAGGTTGACATGGGATGGAACTTTTTGCTGTTGGTCAATTTTCTGCATGCCCTTGGAAGGACCATTCTGCCTCATGATTCTGTCAGTTGTTGGACAAAATGGATTTTATAGATCCATAATTGTGATGACTTGCTTGGTATAAACCATCAGGGAGATGCATTAAACACTATTTTCCCAGAGCATGGCTCAAATACAAATGTATCAGAGTTTTTTTTTTTGTCTTATTCTCCAGAATTTTCTACATTTGAAAGTAACACAACTCCTGATTGGCTAAACCATTTGGTTTAGCCAATCAGAACTTGTGTAACTTTCAAATTTAGAAAATTTTGCAGTTTAAGACTCAGAACGTTCTTAAGAATGGTTGGTGAGTACAGACCCTGAATACACAAAGGTCCAGGTTAGATATGTCTATCAATCTCATTTCCTCACTAGGATCATTATCTTTGGTGAGATCATTCCATTGAGTACTCATAATGGAGGCTAACTGATTGACTGATTGATTGATTGATTGATGAAATGGTGTTTTTTGCCGCTTTCAAAATTATTTGAGTCATATCACAGTGACAGCTTACATGGTCATATAATTCCTGTTTTTTTACTAGAACTAGGCTTGGGCTCTGAAGTGTCTTGCAAGAGGACACTACCATGAAAAATCCAGTGAGGCTGGAACATGGGGCCTCCTGGTTACAAGTCCTACACTTCACCACTGAGCCATGTATGACTCCATTAGAGCTTAAAGTGAGGTACTAAGGAGATTCTACTATTTTCACCTGAAAATGCTCCTTTTACCCATGTCTCTCATACAGGTACATGTCTTATACACTGACTTATCATTCAACTTCAATTTTGTCAATTTTTAAACATGGATTCATGTCCTACTCTTGAATTCATGTTGATTTTTCATATTCTAGGAGGGTGCTTATCAAGTCACCGGTGGCAAATCAGTCTAGAGTGATCAGGTCAAATTCTGACAATTAACTTCCAAAGCTTAAATCTCTCTTATGTGGGAAAAGGCAGAATCGCTAGAGACAAGCCAAAGTTGCTCCTTTTCTAACAATGGTTTCAGATTTCTACTGAATTGATTGATTGATTGTATGGTGTTTAACACCCTTCTCAACATTATTTCAGTAATATCGCAGTGGCCATTGCATCTATCCATGCTTTCCTGGAATTTCTTTACCAGTACTTCACACAATATTCTTTCCAAGCCACTGCCTGCTTTTCCACATAATTATTGTAGAAACAATGGTCAGCGGTGAGAGAAGAATAAATGCTGTTGCAATGACTATCATCAATCCTTGGAAACAAATTGGCCGAGCCGGGGATCCAAACAGCAACCTACTTTTCTCAAGTCCTCTATGCTACTGACTGAGCTACTGAGGCTTAGTTTTTTCTATTGAAAGGGCATAAAGAATCAAACAGCTTGGCAAAAGTAAAAATTGCTAATACACAATTTCTAATTTTGTCACAATATTTTCATGTGCATTCATGTATAAAAATTTAACAAGTGCCAATTATTCCTGCATTACAGGGAAATTCTTTTTTCTCTGCTTCCAGTTTGTTTCCAGCTGGAAGTTGTCAATTAGAAAAGATAGAAAAAAAATGAAAAACACTGACCATCGTCGTCATTGGCATTAGGAATATCAGTTTTCTCTGTCAAAACAGTTGTGGTGTTTTCATCTACACATCCTGACTTCTCAGCATCTTCTACCAAATAATTGAGATCTAGAATGTCTGGAAACGTCATCCTGTAAAAACAGACTTTCTGATGGTTTGTGCATATGAAAGGTGTTTTATGCTGCATTCATAATATGTTAGTCATATCTCAGCAACAGCTTACTTAATGTTTTACCTGGGACCCTTCAGTACAACACTGGAACTCTGCAGTGTCTTGCCAAAGAACACTCTCATACGACTAGAGCGACCAGCAGGAAGAGTACCAAGATTTCCAGATTACAGGTCCAAATCTTTAACAGCTGAGTCACAGAGGATCCCTTGATTTTCCTCTGAAAACAGACAACTCCTCTTACTATTGTAAAAAAAGTTCTTTGACGAGAAACTTGTTGGTTGTACTAAGATGCAAAGCACATAAAAATAGAAGAAATTATCCAAAGGTACATTTACTCTTTACAAACTGACCAAATTTTAGACTGGTCCAAATTCAAATTCAATTGCAGATAACAAACTAAATACAGCTCTTCCAAGGTAAGTTGTCAATTAAAGCATAGAAAACATTGTGGGAAATGGAGAAAATGCTTGTTGCCAGCATTTTCTCCTTTTCCCACAATGTTTTCAAAAGCTTTCTTTCTAAGAGTTGCAAAAACTTGGTATTGTTTGGGAATAGGTTAATGAAGCAATATGAAGAAAAAAAATGCCTATGTCTGCCTGTATTCACACATTTTTAAATTTTAATCTTATTCTAAATCTTGAAACTAGCCAATGGATTGAGTGAGATGCTCTGTTATTTCAGCTGATTTTGCCAACAGAACAGATTAAGATCAAACTACACCATTCATAATTTATTGATTTGTATTGGAGTTTACTGTCATTTTAACAGCTTAGGTCATATCACAGCATTAAGTGCAATTAGGCATAGGTTTTCTGGCTTATTCAAATCAGTACTGACACAATTTTCTTTCCAAGCCATTCATGACCTGGTGGTTGCGGGTTCGCATTTGAGGCAAACTTTCCTTCAGGTGATTTTTCATCTCACCTCTGTTGCATGCATGTGAGAAAGTTTGCCTCAAATGGGTATCGAACCCGCAGGTCACGAGTCAGATATGCTAACCACTGAGCTACCTGGCCAGGCCTGTATGTATTCACAAACATTTCAAATTCTAATTGTATTTCAATTCTTCAGACTAGCCAACAAGTGAGACGTTCTGTCATTTCAGGTGATTCTGCAAACAAAACAGATTAGATCACACTGAACAAAGCATGCTGCCTTATTCAAAAGAAGCCTTTTGAAAACATTGTGGAAAAGTGAGAAAAATGTTTGTTCCCAGTATTTTTTCCTTTTCCCACAATGTGTTCTACCCTTTAAAAAATTGAAATCATCACTCTAGCCAGTTCTAATTTGTCATCTGCAAATGCTTTCATAGTCCAAAATTTTGTTGCTTGGTAAAGAGTTAAATAATCTCGCCTTAAATCATCATAGTTCACATGTATTCATGTATCAAATTCCAATTGATGTTGCTCATTTAGTTTTACAAGGATGATTACAAACTTGTCTGGTGGAGCATGTTCATGTCAGGGGGTAATGAGTTAGACAATACCTGTGATTCAGCTTGATCCTATGCATTGTGCTGTAGTCAAAGTCAAATCTTTTCATCTGTAGTGTAAGCAGGTATGGAAAGGACAGGAACTTCAAACCCTGAAACCAAAAGAAAATGAGCTGTGCTCTGGCAAAAAGGGCATTTAACTCTTTACCAAACAACAAAATTTTGGACTGGACCAAATTCAAAGCATTTGAAGATGACAAATGTTGCAAAAATGACTTTGTTTTTGATAAGGTAGAAAACACTGTTGGAAAAAGAGAAAATGCTGGTTACCAGAATTTTCTGTTCTTCCCACAATGCTTACAAAACCCTCCTCTTTCAGCATCATTACAAGTCAGGACTGTGTGGTAGAGGGTCAATGCATCTCTGTTATGTATTAAACAAAACAAGTCATCATTTAGTCACAAAGCCTTGCTTTTCAAGTTTTTTTTTTTTTTATTTCTCCAGTACTAAGCTGGGACTCCGCAGTATCTTGCTCTAAGAAAGTGACTAGCATCATCACAGGGGACTTACACTAAAAGCCTCCGAATTACAAATCTGACACTTTACCTTTTACGTACACACAATCCCAGGTTTTAATGACCATAACAAAGAAAGCCTTTGAAAACATAGTGGGAAAAGGAGAAAATGCTGGTAATCAGCATATTCTCCCTTTCCAACAATGTTTTCTACCCTTTTAGAGTCAAGTTTCATCCATTAAGCCACAGTTAATTTATCATCCGCATCAAATATGAATTTGAATGCGTGAAAAACTTTGTCATGTGGTAAAGGGCTAACCAATGGGCCACTTTTAAGCTTGCCATGATAGATATAATGTGTAAAACAGTAGTGGTAAGTGATAAAATATGAAACTCAATTTTACCGTAATGTCCCTTATTTACACTCCCCACCTAATTAACACTCCCTCTCCTTTTTTGTAACTGAAAATGGGCTTACCAGATGGCCAATTTATCAATAAAGTTAAAATAAATCAGCTAGAATAAACTTCCGGCATCAACATAATCCTGATTACTGCACAAGTTGATGTCATTAACACCTGACTATCCGAACATACATACACTTCCGATAACATTCTAAACATCCAGTGCTATTTCATGTCAAAATGAAAGATGATCTACAGTAAAATCATATATTCTGCATTAAGTACAGCAGGTTTCTGAAATACCAATCGCTTTGCTGTAGGCACTGACTAAAACCCTGAGAAGAGCTGCTGTCGTCCTTAAAAAATTTTATGTCATTTTACCTCCTTTCAATCGCCCCCTGATTTTGAAAATGTAATGTCCCAAGTGCATTCAATAGAGACAATTGATACGGTATGTTTTTCTGCAGCAGTTTGTCATACCATGCCAAACATAACTTCTGCCATTCCATGAACATTGTGCACTCTCTTCACTGGGTAACATAAGCTCTAAGCTGAACTAAGCTAGAAATAAGGTAAGCAGACTCTTACACTCATCACTTTGCAAAACAGTCTAATTTATGCCTAGTATACTCATGCACATAGATTTATGTCTTTAAAGTACCAAGTTATCCTCTTGGACAAGCAAGAACTGGGTCCGTATTCACCAACCATTCTTAAGAATATTCTTGGTCTTGTTCTCCAAAATTTTCCAAATTTGAAAGTAACACACCTTCTGATTGGCTAAACCATTTGGTTTAGCCAATCAGAAGTTGTGTTACTTTCAAACTTGGAAAATCTTGAAGAATAAGTCTAAGAACGTTCTTAAGAATGGTTGGTGAATACAGACCCTGGATTTCCAGAACCCTATGAACTGTGTTCAGGAACTGATAAGAGAGATAATTCTGGGGGGGAAATATGTTTCAAATCTTGTGAACATCAAAAAGAACTTTAAACCTTTACCAAACAATCCTGAGCTTTAACAACCCTTGAGAAAGAGCTTTTTTAAAACATGGTGGAAAAGGGAGAAAATGCTGGTAAACATTATTTTCTCCTTTTCCCTAACTGTTTTTTACCCATCTGAAAAATATTCTAAAATTTTAAGTTATATTTATCATTTCATCTGAAAATGCCTCCAATTCCAGAAAGTCTGAAATTTTGTTGTTTGGTAAAGAGTTATGTCATTAATTTGAGAAAATCCTTTGAGTATCACACAAACCTTATGTGCATCACACTTTTTATCACATTTTTCACAGAAATACTGGTCTCTCCCTTCAAGGATTTCTGGCTGAACAAAAGCTTTTAATGCTTCACCCTGTAAAAAACAGAAAAAAAGAACAGTTCAAACAATCATGTTGTATTTGGTAAATCTAAATATCTAAACTGTCCTTTTGCAGATAGAGAAGATCAAGATCAGACTGCACAGAATGTGCAGTCTGATCTCTGATCTACACCGTATGATATGGACATACTTTCCCCAAAGAATTACCTTTGAAATAGCAAAATCTGGGGTTTTACTATTTACTATCCGTGTAAAGTTTCATTTCATTTATTTAGCAGAATAAGGGTAAAAATCTGGCAAAATCTAGGACTCATTTAAACACTTGTAGTTACTTTTGCAGCAAATGTAAATCAATATCAAACTGCAAAAAATGTGCAGTCTGATCTTTGCAATCACTTGGGTCTCATTTGTAAACTAAAAATGCCTGTTAGGTTTCTTTGGAGCTCTGAGGGCTAATAGAAGTCCTCAAGCTGTACAGCAAAATACAACAAACAGTAACTAATAATACTTGGGTATAACAACAAATTCTGACCCCTAGACAATTTTTTTGTCTTGCAAAATCTTCAGTAATTCTTTTTTTGTTTAAAAAAAAAAAAAAAATAGTAATGGACCAACAAAGAGGAAAAGTACTCACAATGCTTCCATATGTTATGTTGGATCCGAAAGGTCGAATGGTCAATGGTATGTCTAGATAGGTGTCCAGCCTTGCACTCTCATAACCACACTGTAATTATTCAGAGACATTAAAATGTTTTTCATTTAAGTCTTTACCAAACAACAAAATTTTGGCCATTTCTGAATTGAATGCATTTGTAGACAACAATTTAAATGTAACTCAAAACATGAAATTTGTCTTTCATAGAGTGTAAAAAAATTGTGGGAAAAGGAAAAAAATGCTGGTTTCCTGCATTTACTTTCCCACAATGTTTTTCAAAAGGATTCTTCCTCAGGGTCGCACAAAGTCAGAATTGGGTAGTAAAGGGTTAAAAGGAAAGAAAATCACATAAGTGTCAGCCATGAGCATACATGTTTTTCTATGGTAACATTACATGACACAGGGCAATTCCACATTGCTGATTAGTGATGGATAAGCTATTTGCAATTTAATACTGTACCATAAACTATTCATAGCAGCGTAAAGGAAGTAATGTCCATTCAGCGTGCATTTGGACATCATCTATGGAAAAACTTCTCTATTCAAATTAAGAAATCTGTTTTCCTTTTGTGAGAAATTTCTACAAAGCTAAATACAAAGAAATCTCCAGTTTTCAAATATTCAATTATTCAAATACATTGATGAATTGAAAACATTTGCTCAACATGCTGAAGGAAACAGTATTGAACGATTTCTGTTTGAAAGTGTAGTAGAATTTCTAAAACAAAAAAGACTTTGAAGTTAACCTGTTTCCACACAATCCCGACTTTTAACGACCCTGACAGCTTATGAAAACATTGTGGGAAAAGGAGAAAATGCTGCTAACCAGCATTTTCTCCTTTTCCCACAAAGTTTTTAGACACTTCCCAAAATAAATTTCATTTTTAGGTTACATTTATTTTGGCATTTGCAAATGCTTTCAATGTAGACTTGTCTAAAATTTTGTTGTTTGGTAGAAAGTTACATACTTACCTCTAAACATTTTACATAATCCTTCATCTTGCCCTGGTACAGATGATTTATCAAGTTCTCTTGATCTGTATCCCTCCATGTAGTTTCAAGGGCATCAAACATCACCCGACAAAGCTCTTGTACATCGTGCTGTTGCCACACTGTTTATACATAAAGACATATTGTGATCCACATTGAAACAGAAACCTTGTGCCAGGAAATTTAGGTGTTACAAATAAATGATCAAGAGAGATCAAACTCCAAGTATCATTTTCAAAAAGGTATTTCAATCCCAACTACTTTATTTTAATGATTGATCGATTGAATGGTGTTTAACGCCTCTCTCAACAATTTTTCAGTCATATCACAGCGACAACACACACATATTCATGTATTTCCTGGTTTCCACCAGTACTACGCTTGGACTCTGAAGTGTCTTGCCCAAGGACACTCCCACACTGATTTATTTTAAACCTTTATCAAGGGATATGTTGTTTACAATAAAATGATGGTACAATAATAATCATCATTAAATTATATATATTATTATCATTATAATCATCATTTAAAAATAATGGTGATACTAGTAATAAATTGTAGAACCTCATAAATGAATGCTGCTTCAGTCTGGACTGTTAAATTTGCAGTGACAAATAATATGTCTGAAAACCATTGTGAATTTTATTACATGGTACTTCACACCACTTTCATCAGCGTTTCATTCAAATTATGGGCAACAGGTCACTTGTTCATATATTTCAAGAATTCTAGGCTGGGCTGTGAAGTGCCTTGGCAAAAGAAACTTCAACTTGAACACAACCACCAGCAAAGCTTAAACCAGAATTAATAACTACCTTCTGAACTGTCCCATCCAAAACTCTTTGTTAAATCTGTTGTTTCAACAGCTCTCTTCTTGCTTGTCTGTGGGCAAAAAGTAATACTGAATGAACTGACATCCACTATATCAGGAACAACTCAAATACTGCTGACACAAAAGCTGTTTATATGTGGGTAAACACTCATATTCATTCTCATATAAGAATATTAAACTCTACCAGAAGGGCCGGTAACCCTCAAATTGTTTCTGTAACAGTCAAGTCTTTTTTATTAATATATTTAAGCCAGGCTCTAGCAATAGGGGGCTTAATGCATCTCTGTGATTCATTTTACCAAATCAAGCCATCCTATAAATATGGATCCATAAAAGTGACTTCTTTTTTTCTTTTTTGATAATCGATTCAATCATGAGGTAAATTGGTCCTTGGACATGTAGAAATTTGACCAATATTGAAAATTATCAGCCCAGGTCAGCCTGCACAGATCAGACAGGCTGATCTGGGTCGATACTTTTTGCAGATGCATTTAGCCCCCTTTTCACAGAGCATGGCTCATTTATTGATCAACTTCACTAAGTACTGAACAGTGTAAATCTTAGATTAAGGCCTTAAATTTAAGGTGACCTACAATTTGTGATCCATGATCTTTCTTCCACACTGCCATGGCCCCTGTAAACCTTTACCACACAATCCCAAGTTTTAAAGACCCTGACAGAGAAAGCTTTTGAAAACATAGTGGGAAAAGGAGAAAATGCTGGTAACCAGCATTTTCTCCTTTTCCGACAATGTTTTATGCCCAATCAGAGGCAAATCCCATCATTTAAGCCACACTTAAAATTGCTAACTGCAAGTGATTTCAATTTGGACAAGTCTACATTTTTGTTGTGTGGTAAAGAATTAAAATTATGTTATAATGCACCTTCTGTACAGTCAGATTTTGGATCTAAACTATCCTGCTTTGAAAATTTTGCATGTTCTGCAAAATCTGATAATAATCTGCACTGTTTGTAAATGCATATTGAGACCATTGGTAAGCTTAGAGGTAACCCTATACCACATATTGTGGAAAAAGAAGAAAATGCTGTTAACCAGAGCTTTCTTCTTTTCCCTAAGTTTTTTCTACCCCCTAATACCATCATATCAGCCACATAAAATTTGTCATTTGCAAATACTTTCAATTTGGACAAGTCTGATTACTTTTGTCATCTTGCTTTGAGCTATTGGCGTAACATACCTGCAGCATAAGAAACAGTCTCTGCAGCTGATAGGGTATATTTTTAACACCTTTACCACTGTCGAAATGGTACTTGTAGATTGCATTTCTAAACTCTGGAGTCATGTACAGTGTCTGTATCAAGCTGTTTAAATAACAGGTCATGGCCTGGTTCACAAGTCCAACGTAACCTGAAATACACAGTAATAGACAGAGTTTGTTAATCCTAAACCAAAAAATCCCAGCCCTGAGAAAGAAGGCTTTTGGAAACAGAAAAGACAGGAGAAAATGATGGCAACCATGCAATGTTTCCTACCTTTCAAAAATAAATTTCAATATTTGAGTCACATCTAATGTGTTGCCTGCTTTAAATCTGGAAAAGTCCAAAATTTTGTCATTGACTTTTTTTGTCTTGTAGAACCCTTGGAAAACATTATAGCAAAAAGAGAGTTTCTTGTAATATGTGATTTCCCTATGGATTTTTTCCATGATGTCAAATACAACAAATTAAATATAGCATGAAAGTCAGAATCATTGACCTCCAGATAAAGGGAGTGATAGTATTCTAAATCCATTATTTCTCTTCCAAACCCTATGTTGTGGGTACTCATTACAATTGTCTTGATGAGACGATTCTAATGAGTACCCACAAAATAAGGTTTAGTGGAGAGTGATTAATATTTTCAATTTTGAATTAAAAGTCACTCCCTCTGGAGCTCTGAGAATCTATCTGTGAAAAAGAAAAATCCTGGTTATACGAGTTCTTTTCTCACGATCTGGAAAAAAACTTTCGAGTACTGGTCTTTCAACTTGTTTCTTTTTGTATTTCATGTCTTTTTTAACAGTATTGCCCACATCATTTAACCTGACCCAGGTCAACATAATTTACATAAATTAAAATTCTATTTTTACCCTCGGCATTGCACGGAGCTGCCTTCTTATATCCCGAATGGTCTTGGAAATATTTCGTATGTGTGAATTAAATTGCTTACCTGTTCATGTAAGTATCTAAGAGAAAACTAGCTTAAGGCTACCATAACTTCAGCAAATGCGCACTAAACTTCCCAAATAATAGGCTGACATGCCTTCTTATATATTTAGCACAAAGGTCAGGATCAGGTTAATGAAGTAGACAATACTTCAGTTAATAATGGTCAGTAAACCTATCTTAACAGTAGTCAGTACACCTGTCTAGTGTCTATGTGTTTCCTTGTTCTCTTTCATGCTCCAACCTACACTCTTTGCATGCCACTTGCTGCCTTTCTACATAAACAGTCCAAATAATTGTTATACTGTGAGAAACAGTGAATCCTGTTATACTGATTGTCACTGATCCTGAAAGACTGTTTGGCAGTGCTGGGATAATAAAATTTACAAAGCCCTGAGTTACAAACCCAGTGCCCAACAGACTAGACCTGAAATTTAACGAAGTGAAACACAGCTTTCAGGCTGTATTAACTTAAATTCCTTTTATCTTACTCTAGTTTCATGTGAGATAAGGTAAATTGGCAAAGTACAGATTAGGGGGTTGTGGGGGGTTTAATCCTTTACCAAGTAATTTAAACAACCCCAAAGGAAAAGAGGCTTTTGAAAACTTTGTGGGAAAAAGGAGAAAATGGTAGTTACCACAAAATATTTTCTATCCTTTCCAAGACAAATTCCAACATTTGGGCATCAATTAATCTGTCATCTGCAAATGCTTTCAATCTGGAAAAGTCTAAATTATTTGTCATTTGGTAAAGAATTAACTCTTTACCAGATGTTTACAATTTAGACTTGTCCAAAGAAAAAATTGTGGGGAAAGGAGAAAATGCTAGTTACCTGCATAATCTCCTTTTCCCACAATGTTTTCAGTAGCCTTCTTACTCTGGGATGTTAAAACACTGGTAAAAGATTAAAGAGAAATACTTCTTGCTGTTCACAAAGAGCTTGTGTTGTGAGGGGTCATCCCCCTTCATGAGACATTTATAGCGAGTATCGACAACATAGGCTTAACTCCCGTACCAAACTACAAATTTTTGGACCAGACCAAATTAAAAGTACTTGCAAAAATGACGATTTTTGTCTTTGATAGGGTAGAAAACATTGTGGAAAAAAGGAAAAAAATGCTGGTTACCAGCATTTTCTTCTTTTCCAACAATGTTTTCAGAAGCCTTCTCTTTCAGGGTTGTTGAAAGTTGGAATTGTGTGGTAAAGAGTTAATAAAGAAATTTTCTTTGCATCTGATGGCCCCTACTTATCTGGACCTCCAGTCTCTCTCCCTACCTGTTTCAGATTTGGTGAGCGAAGAAGCGTAGGAGAAATCTGACACGTAGGAGGAGGTGGAAGAGCTGCTGTAAGATGTACGTGGCTCAAATGTTGTGTTTTGGCTGAAGTAATTCGACCGGTCAGTTGAACTGGAACTCTCCTCGGAGTCTGTCAGCTAAAAATATAAAAGAGCCATGCTCTGTGGAAAAGAGGTTTAATACATCTCCATGATGCATGATACTAAGCAAGTCATCAAATAATTTAGGATCTATGAAATCCCTTTGGTATAACAACCGACTAAAATGTGAAGTACATTAGTCTTTGGACATACAGAAAATTACATACAAAAAGTTTCGATGAAGGTCAGCCTGCATGGACTGCTCAGGCTGACCCGGGTCGATACAGCTTACAGATGCATTAAGCCCCCCCCCTTTTTTTTACAGAGAATAGCTAAAATATATCCAAACAGGTACAAAATCACATGTTCATTCCTGTAACAGCCATTGTGTAATATACTACTGACAAGAGTAAATCACACTAAGAAAAAATACTTCCATGACAGGACTGTCATTTTTGAGTGATATGTATACTATTGTGAAAAAGGTGTGGTTGCTATGAGTGATTCTGTTGCATTTTGAGACCGTTTTTGCTTGTGAAACTCTTTCACAGCCAATGTTGCCTTGGATAGCTTTTGGGGATCACGTAGATCAAGATAAGACTGCACAAAACGTGCAGTCTGATCTTGGATCTACATCGTCCGTCACCTGGTGCTAATTTTGGACCAAAAGTAGCGTCAAATGCAGTGAAAACAGACTATATTGTCCTCAAGAAAGTCTAATCCATTTTGTTCGCAGCGAAAGAGTTAATATCATGAATATTTGCTGAAACAGTCAATACCACATTCAGCCCAAAAAATGACAGGATGGAAAACTGAAAACTGTCTTGTGCATCCCAAATTAGCTAAAAGTAATTATTCAGTTATACAGAAGAGCTAACTTACCTTAACAGGGGGAAGTGGAGGTGGTGGAGGGGGAGGTAATTTGCGTGGTGTAACACCATCTATCTCTGATATGTTGAAATCATGTCGTCTAGTAAAAGGTACAACTAAGTCTCCAAGAAAACTATCCTTATAACCCTCTAGGTTTATCTTTAAAGAGAAATCAAAGACATTTCACTTTCCAAATTACTTGAGCCATGCTCTGGCAAAAGGGCATTTCATGCATCTCTGCGGCACATTTTACCAACAAGTCATCACAGAATTATGGATCCATAAAGTCAAGTTAGTCTTAGAACCAACTGAATCATATAGTAGACTGGTCCTTTGACATCCAGAAAATTGACAGACAGCAAAAAGTTTTAACCCAGGTCAGCCTGTGCCGAATGCACAGGCTGACCTGGGTTGGTACTCTTTACAGATGTATTAATCTCCCTTTTCACAGAGGATTGCTTTTTTTTTTTGGGGATGAATTTTCAAATGAAGACAAAAAAAACACCAGAAAATAAAGCATTTGGATGAAACCATAAATGAACAGGCTATTTATAGACCTATCAAAAACTATCATACATTACTATAAATGAAAAAGAGGGAAAACATTTGAAAATACAGAGATTTGCAGACAACATATTAGACATTACTGATTAGTCAAAGGACTAGATTGTTTTGAAAGTGTACAAGTCCTTGTGGGAAAAGCGGAAAATGCTGCATGACAGCAGTTTCTCCTCTTCCTAAAATGTTTTCTAAAGCCTTCGTTTATCGGGTCGTTAAAAACACTGAACTGTTTGGAAACGGGTTTAACTAGAGCTGTCACTGAATGTGACTTAATACCCCCGCCAGCGCTTTGACAGAAAAAAAGTGTCAAGTTCAAGGGGAGATAATTCCTCAATCAGGGGGAGTTGACACTTGAAAATTACGTCTTGCAAATCTTCAATATATGATCAATATATGTGCAAAGTTTCAATGCAATTGAAGGCAAACTCTAGGAGGAGTTCGCGACACAAAATTGCTAGTATTTTGTACACAGACGGACACACGGATGGACGGACAGACAGGCTGATTCCAGTATACCCCGAAAACATTTGTTTTGCGGGATTATAATAAAAACAACTAGAATGGTTGTCCAAGGACAACTGGTGTCGAGCCCGCAAGATTTTGACCATCAACTTCGACATTGACCTTGAACCTAACTATCCGAAAATTTGTTTCAAACAAAACATCTACTTATAATGGAGAACAACTGTGCCAATTTGTTTTGAAATCCATCAATAAATGTTAGATCTAGGCTCTGTATAAGCTCAATTTTAAAATTTGACCTTGACTGGTGACCTTGACATTGGAGCTATCTGAAAATTTATTTCAAATGATACATGCACACATAATGGAGAATAAGTGTGCCAAATTATTTTGAAATCTATTTGTTAATGTGGGAGATATGTTTCGGATAAGCTAAATTTCAACATTTGACCTTGACCTGTGACCTTCACCTTGCAGCAATCTGAAAATTTATTTAAAATGGAACATCTACTCATCATGGAGAACAAGTGAGCCAAATTATTTTGAAATCCATCCATTAATGTAGCAGCTATGCTCCAGATAAGCTCAATTTTAACATTTGACCTTAACCTGTGACCTTGGCCTTGGAGCTACCTGAAAATTTATTTGAAATGGCACATGTACTCATGATAGAAAACGATTGTACCAAATTATTTTGAAATCCATCCATAAATGTAGGAGCTATGCTCCGGACAAGCTCAATTTAAACATTTGACCTTAAACTGTGACCTTGACCTTAGAGTTATTTGAAAATTTATTTCAAATGGCACATCTACTCATGATGGAGAACAATTGCGCCAAGTTATTTTGAAATCCATCCATAAATGTAGGAGTAATGCTCCGGACAAATTCAGACAGATGCACGAACTAACGCACTAACGCTCATACACCAACTTGTCATAGTGACAACTATGTCTCGCTCACCGCAAGCGGGCTCGACAAAAAAGCATGCAGATGATTACATAAAAGCTTGATGTGTGGGTTGGGTTAATTAAATGCACAATGTCCAGCACCGGGATGAGGACCCCAGCCTTTTTTCAAACCAGTTCTAATGTCCATTGACATTTAAAAAAAAACCCTGATCAAAGACAAAATTTAATATAGTGCAGTTATGATCAAAATATGAAGTTTTTTTGTTAATATTTGAGAACTTGAATTCACAATGTAATGATTTTCTGTAATGATTAGAAATGGTTTGAAGGTGCCATTTTAATCTTGATACATGTATCTTATATCTATATGTAAAGGGAGGTTAAAGCTAAAAAACTTACCTTTGAGATGATTGAGTGAAATCAGTGAAAAAAAATAACTCTTGCGAAACTTGCGTCTTTGAATCAGTGGCAAAAATTCTGTAATCCTCAACGCTAACTAATTTTTAAGTCAAATCAGGGGCAATAACTCATTAATTCTTGATAGAAGTTTCAAAAAATTTGTGTCTTGCACATCTACAACTCCTAATGAACACTTCTGCCAAGTTTAAAGTGAATCAGACAGAAACTGTAGGAGGAGTTGTCTGGACAAGCATTTTTAAGTCAAATCAGGGGCAATAACTCAGTAATTCTTGATGGAATTTTCACAAAATTTGCGTCTTGCACATCTACAACTCCAAATGGACACTTCTGCCAAGTATAAAGCGAATCGGACTGAAATTGTAGGAGGAGTTGTCCGGACAAGCATTTTAAATGTGAATCAGGGGCAATAACTCATTAATTCTTCATAGTATTTTCACGAAAGTTGCGTCTTGCACATCTACAACTCCTAATGAACACTTATGCCAAGTTTAAAGTGAATCAGACAGAAACTGTACGAGGAGTTGTCCGGACAAGCATTTTGAAGTCAAATCAGGGGCAATAACTCAGTAATTCTTGATGGAATTTTTACAAAATGTGTGTCTTGCACATCTACAGCTCCTAATGAACACTTCTGCCAAGTAGCAAGGGAACTGGATTGAAACTGTAGGAGGAGTTGTCCGGACAAGATTTTGCAGACAGACCGACCGACCGCCCGACCAACCGACAGGCTGATTCCAGTATACCCCCCACAAACTTCGTTTGCGGGGGTATAATAATGATCATTCTATACACTACTGAAAAGAATAGACACAATAAAAATTAGGTCATACTTCTTCAATAGTTTGGCCGGCTTTCTTCTCGTATGTTAATGTTATTGTTCCATATGCATAACCGAACTGTTTGGCTACTTCATTGATTAAAACCTGCACTGACATTGAAGCCGGTAAATTAACGGTGTGTTTAATACTGCTGGAATTAGGATCAACCAAATCACGCACAATGCAGAGAATCTTTGGCTCTTCTGAAGCTGCCCCATCCTGAAAGATAACAGTTGTTTAACTCTTTACCAAACAAAAAAATTTTACACTTGTCCAAATTGAAAGCATTTGCAGACGACAAGATTAATATGACTTAAAAATTGAAATTTGTTTTGGGAATGGTAGAAAACATTGTGGGAAAAGGAGAAAATGCTGGTTACCAGCATTTTCTCCATTTCCCACAATGTTTTCAAAGGGCGTCTCTCTCAGGGTTGCGAAAACCTGGGATTGTGTGGAGATACATTTTTTCCAACTTGTCCCCAATGGCGCCACTGGCGATCGAGAGCAGGAGCCCTGAAACCTGTGTGTGCATGCACGTTTCACTTGACATTTTTGTGTGATTATTCAATTAAGTGTGTGAATCACAAATATATGTGCATGATTCACGCACACGTGTGTGAATGGGAACCCTGTACTTGTTTAAATGGGCTCTGACATCTCTGTATTAGATCTATCACAGAAAATAAAGATTTCCCAATCTTTCCATAATTTTATGTAAAAACACATAGGAAATCTTCTTCAAAGATTAATCATCATGGGGACAAAAAGCTCACAAAGACCCATGACAAAACAAATGTCAAAAAGACCCCATCCAATCAAAGGCCCATCAAACTGTCCTACAATACAGCCTTGATAATGACTTTAACCCTTCACTACACAATCCCGACTTTTAATGACCCCGAGAAAGAAGCCTTTTGAAAACATTGTGTGAAAAGGAGAAAATGCTTGTAACCAGCATTTTCTCCTGTTCCCACAATGTTTTCTAACCTTTCAGAAACAAATGCAATCATTTCAGCCACATTTAATTTGTCATCTGCAAATGCTTTCAATTTAGACCAGTCTAAAATTTTGTTGTTTGGCAAAGAGTTAAACAGCTGACTTGAGCACACCAAATGGAAAATAAATCAAGAATTGATTCCTCTATTCATTACAAAAATAGATTATCTTTATGAGAGAATTTAGAAAGACAGGATAACCTACATAATTTTGAAGGGGAGAGAGTTGCGTTGCAGCTAAGAGCACTAGAACTTGTACAAAAAGTAACTGACAGCACATTTATATATAGTCTAAATATTTAGACGTAGACATGTTTATTTACCTTTATCTTTCGGACATTTCACATTTTATTTTTCTTATGCATGTAACGTCTAAATGGGTCCTATTCAGTTCTATGTAGCAAATCGGATTTCTTTTTTAAAACTGGTATCATTAAGAAAGAGAACTTTATTTACCTCTTGAAAACATTCAGCCGCCTTCTTAATAAATAATGGGCAGATTCATTCAGAATTCAATCAAATTACTCGCATGTTGGATTGCCAACAGAGTAGCTGCCATGTTTTTCAGTCATGCAGATGGTTGCATAACAAACCAGAAATGACTTTAGATTTATTAACAAAATCTGTTTAAATAATCAAACAAGACCATAGCTGACAAAAAGGTTCAACGAATCACCGAAATACCACCGAACCCTGATTTTTTTTTTAATTACTGAATTCAAATAAATGAAGTAATCATTTTTGACAGAAGTTGTAGTCATATTGATGAAGGACGGTTAATTTAAAACCAAAGGACAAAATAACAATGTTGTTGAGGAGCACCATGAAGAGGTGCACCAGAATAGCCTGCCCGAAACGTTACTGTAAATGTCCACCGAAATACCCGCTTGACGTAGTAAAATTTGTCAATTCCGAGATTCTACCTCCGTCATCTTACTTCAGTAGCTTTTGTACAACGTTGATGTGTCTGATCTTTATCCATAAGTATGCTCAGAAAAAAAAGTTTTCTCTTTTATATTGGGCAGATGAAATTAAAAAAATCATCAATTACAAAACCTGCCACCATTTTGAATCTGTGGTTAACCCTGTTACAAGGCGTAAATTGATAAGAAAATTATAATTCTGCCGGTAAGATTATGAATAATAACTTTGTCACTTTAAAAATAACAATGACACATTAAAGAAGTTGGATTATATCAACCGAACACCTTCAGTTATGATTGCTTCACTTTAATAGAACAGAACAGAACTTGCCAAGGTGTGCGTTTCGATGGATCAGAGACCTACATCATGTAATGTCTGCTTTGGGTCGACTTTGTTCGTAAATGAAGCACATTAGCCCTGTCTTTTTTTTGTGTGTTTTTGTTAATCTTACAAAGAAATAGGGAAAGAAAAATCCTGCATACTTATATCAGTTATCTGAACTCAATAATAATTTTTAAAAAAAAGGCATTTCGGTGTTATTTCAGTGATTCATCGGACAGCGGACAAAATTCCATTTTAAGTTTAACAGAAGACATAATACAGTTCTGTAAGTTGCATTCATTCTGAACAATCATATCTCTTTTATAGCAATTCATAACAATACAGTGGTGTTGAATCTGAATGAATTTATCTCATAATTAGGCAAGTTTTGGACAAATATCCTTTTTCATTTGAGAAATTATTTACTTATATTACTTCTGATGTATACTTTATAGAACAAGGTCAGTTAAAAGTATCTCCAATTGCTGTTCAAACAGCAACAAAACTTGATACCAAAGGAACAGGAAACTGTGAAGGAACCAGTAAGACCCTACATATATGATGAATGTCAAAATGAAAATGTACTTAGGGCTTACAAATAGGACTAATTCATTTAAAGAAGGAAGACTGATAAAAAGAAGTAACATTAATTTACTTGTGTAAGGGAAAACTATTAGCACTCACCCACTCGCCCATGGCAACTAAATGGGCTGGGCAAGTTGAAAATGCCTATCAGGGGTGATCCCAAACAACCGGATGAGTTTTTAATTTCATGTTTATTAAATTTTCAGACAGAATACTGACCAAATTAAGGTTTTTGTCCAGTGTTTTATTCAAATCAAACTAGATTTGCATATATATTTGCCTAATATTGTGTCCTTTACAGTATTCCGACCATTCCGACTGTCCTTATCTCTACCAGATGTTCACTGGCATTTGGCTGGTTCTCAATTACTGCGCACACCGTCATCTTTCTTCACCAGAAAGATTTCATGACTTTTCACACCTTTTGTATCCACCTATTGCTAACCCACTCTCGCTCCAATAAGATGGGACCCTCGATTCTGGGCTGAGCCCCTGGATTTTTAAGAAGGGTGCCCAGTTGGCAGAAAAAATTTAGTCTTTTTCCCTGAGTATATTAAAAACCTTTTTAAGTTTATTGTAAGGTTAACATGTTCCAAACTATGTATGTTATGTCAATATATTTAATCCCCAATTCTAACATCCGCTGATTTTTTTTCCCCCCAATTTGCCCATGGGGTATTTTCCCAAAATTCCTGGAAAAAGCCCTCTTACATTTTAGACAAAGGATACAACAGGCTAGAAAATTGGGCTGACCATTTTACACTGCTTCAATATGTTCATTTCAAAACTGAATAGTTTCTCAGAGTTTGTACTCCAATTATATCCACACTGAACATTTATGCTTACCCCACCCACTTTCTATTGCCTTGATTTTGACAGTCGAAATTACTTTTGGCTACATTTATTTGACTTTGTTTACCTCAGTTGGAACAAGCTGGTTATTTTCACCAACAACCATTCTTAAATTCTATGTGTATGTGAAGGCAGGGGTAAAAATATTCATGTCTGTAAATGCCGTTTACGTCTAATTGAGAAATTTCAGTGTGTTGATTCCATGAATGGCAGTCTATCTCGTTTGGCTCTCGGATTTCTCGAGATGTGAATTACTGAACTTCCTTTTCCGCTATACCGTCGAGCAATCATGAGGTAAAAATGATGGGTCTTGAAAATCTTGCTCTATCCCTTCATTAGATAATAACATCTACTCTCAAATCATTATTTTAGATATTTGATGTAGAAATCTTTGTTTCTTTACAAATTTCATCACCTTTATATATTGTTTTTGATTGTCTTGGGCAGCCAAGTGGCACAAGGTTCCTTGGTAAAAAGTCGTACTGAGGTTGATTCGTGAAGTATGCATAGGCCGCTGAGTGTCCTTAAGCAACGTACTGCAGAGCCTGGCATAACACCGCGAAAGGTATCGGGAGAACTCGTACCCTGGAGAACTCGTACCCTAATCTGAAGGGTACGAGCTCTCCGGAGAACACGGGGTTATTAAAACGCGAGACTCTTTGGTAAAGGGTCAAATAATGATCCATTAAGATAAAAGAAAAGGTAAATTTCCTCTATCAACGTTACATGAAAAAACGATTATCAATAGTTAGTCCTTTTCCCATAATATTATCAGAAACCTTCTTCATAGTTAAAACACATGATTGCATGGTAAAGGGTGAAAGTAACTTGCAGTATACAATATCTATTAGGAGGCGTCGGTAAATTACAAGTGCATGTATGTATAGTGGGATTTATCACATCTGATACATCTACCCGACACCTTAGTCCTATTTATAAGCCCCTACGTACGTTATTTTTCATTCTGACATTCATCGTGTACGTAGGGTCTTATCGGCACCTTCATAGTTTCCTTTAGCAAACTCCGACATCGAATTTTGTCGCCGTTTGAACAGCAAATTTGGATACTTTCAAGTGAACTTGTTCAATAAAATATACATCAGAAGTAAGATAAATGAATAATTTCTCGATTGAAAAAGGATATTTGTCCTAAACTTGCCTATTTTTGAGCTAAATCCATTCCGATTCAACACCACTCTGTTTTGTTATGAATTGCCGTGGAAGAGATATGATTGTTCCGAATGAACCGTCGTTGTGAGGGTCAATACAACTTACAGAATGGTATTATGTCTTTTTTTAAAACGAAATTTTGTTCGCTTCGATCTTGTTTGATTATTGTAACAGATTTCGTTCATAAACTTAAAGTCGATTCTTATTTGTTATGCAACTGTCTGCATGACTGAAAAACATGGCGGCGACAGTGTCGGCAATCCAACTTGCGAGTGATTTTATTGAATTCTGAATGAATCTGCCCATTATTTATCAAGACAGCAACTGAATATTTTCAAAAAAAAGTTCTACCTACAGGTAAATGAAGTTCTCTTTCCTTATAATACTGGTTTTAGAGAGACAGGATTTGCTACATAGAACTGAAAGGGACCCGTTTAGACGTTACATGCAATAAGAAAAATCAAATGTGAAATGTCCGATGATAAATGTTGAAAGGTAAATAAGCATGTATACGTCTAAATATTTGGACTACCCGACACAAAGCTTTGACACGAATAAATTGACACATTCCATAAATGAATCATCAGTATCTTAAAAAGTCTTTAAAAATCATAACTTCGAAACATTTAAGATAAACAGATATTGTATATCTGCATTATAATTTCATTTTCCTAAAAGCTTGCCCTCCTTTCCATTTAAACCTACCCATTAACAAAACTGAACAAAACCGATATTTCACTGCAAACACCGTAAATTATCATTCCGTATGTGCTTGGTTTAGATATCCTACTTATTTCACAAGAGGATGATTTATCTGAATAAAATAATAGTGATTTATCCCGAAATATATTAGTCGGGTACAAGTTCTCTGGAGAACTCGTACACGGGGTACGAGTTCTCTGGAGAACTCGTACCCTTCAGATTGGGGTACGAGTTCTCCAAAGTACAAGTTCTTCAGGGTACGAGTTCTCTAGCAACCTCGGGAAACGCCCGCCGCTTTACAGTAAATTCTATGCATACATGTGACATTGTTTTTATGAGTTCAAAGAAATTGAAATTTCAAGCTTCATTCCACTGACAAATAATTGTACCCTATTTGATGCAAAGGTGATGGTTGCGTGATTAAAGAAATTGAAATGTATATTTCTAGATATAAAAAGGTATACAACTCCAAACACCGAACTACCTGGGTTCAGTCAATTTACATGACAAAACTACCAAAAATTTGTAACTAGGCCTTTTATCAATGAAACATATATTTTTCTTCAAAACCTGCATATGTGCATGAGCACCAGGGTTCTCCCCAGGCCCTTATAGCGTATCGGCCCGATACGCCCTCAAAAGATTTACCCTTTTTCCGATACGCCTTTGAAATGCCGCTACAGCTTATTTGCAAGTCCGATACTCCTTACTATTATACCCTTGAGAAAAGTGGCAAATACCCTAATTAATCTGTAAATTAGAGGCCCTCATGCTGTTTTGTCGATAAGGGGTAATAAAACAGCATATACACATCCCTAGAATCACTCAAGCGTTGACCAGGTAGAGGGAACCAATATTTCAAGTAAAATTGGTTCCCTCCCAGCTGATGGTCGTAAAAACAGTTATTAATCTGTGGTAATCGGAAGCCACAGACTCGCGAGATTACTTTGAAAGGTGTTAAATTATGAACCAGTCTGCCTGTAGATAGGTAAGCATCCCATTATATCCCATGTATACCAGACGTAAAGGTGAGAATGCCGTGATAAATCACCGAAAATGTGTAGCCCTCATTTGTTTGACGTAATTGTGTGAAAGGCCCTTCTTCCAACCTGACAGGCTAAGTGATTATGTATAAAATGAATTACCAAACCTATTTTGCCAGTTCTTTTCAGTGTGAGAATTCAGTCTGATCTTAGATATTTTTAGTGGGTCAATATTGTAGGCCATGATTCTACATTTCTAAATGGTTGGTTGATTTTGCAAGCAAAGATCAGTCTGCACATCTGTACATTCTGATCTATAGTTACTGCTTATTGCTCTGTTACAATCAATCGTACCTAATTAATTTCATGAAAGAACTATCTGTATCTCTTTAGATTGGATTTATAAATACATAATCCTGAAGAACTTTTTTTCGTAACTCCTCACAAAATTTTTCTTGTGATAAATTTTAAAGGGTTTGTAGACGACAAATTAAAGGTGTCTCAAATTGTGAAAATTGAAATTAATATGATAGAAAACATTGTGGTAAAAGAGGAAGATACTGGTAGAAGCATTGTATCCTTTTCCTTAAATGTTTTCCAATGCTTTCTCTAAACTAAAGGGTTGTTAAAACTTGGGATTGTTTGGTGAATGCTAAATCATTAATCAAGCTAAATCCTTATTCAAGGGAAACAGGAATTTAACTCTACCAAACAACAAATTTTTGGACTTGTCAAAATCGAAAGCTTTTGCAGATGACAGATTAAATGTTGCTAAAGTGATGATTTCTCTCTTTGATAGGGTAGAAAACATTGTGGGAGAAGGAAAAAATGCTGGTTACCACTTGGAGTTAAATCATTGTAGCATTTTGACTTTGGCAGAACATCATTGGTAGAATTGTTGAGTTTTGCAGATTTAATTTTCAGTACTTTCATTTAACTAGAAAACATTTCAAATTATATTTCAGACTGTGAAAGAGGTTTTTCTACACTGAAATGGATAAAGACCAACTTCAGATAAAATCATTCAGGCCATATTTAAAACTGTCTATTGACTGTCTCTGTAGGAGGAAAATCAGTACATGAGTTTGACATAAAAGAATGTGTAAATGTTTGGTCTCAAGAAAAAAACAGTAGAATTAAACTCTGTTAAGGACAAATGCGAGATTAACAAACATGAGTTCTTTAACTCTTAACCAAATGACACAATTTTAGACTAGTCCAATTTGAAAGCATTTGCAGATGACAAATGAGACTCAGAAATTGAAATTAGTTTTTGGAAGGCAAGAAAACATTGTGGGAAAAGGAGAAAATGCTGGTTACCAACATCTTATCTCTTTCCCACCATGTTTTCAAAAGCCTTCTTTTTTCAGGGTTGTTAAAACTTGGGATTGTGTGGTAAAAGGTTAAAATATGTGGCCAGGTAGCATTATAAATTAGTTATTTTTTTAAATTTTATAACTGATTACATTCTTTAGTTTAAATTTTATTTTTCTTCAAATGACTATTGAAATAACACAACTGAATAAATTGAAGACAAAAATGTACCCCATATCTTTGTTTTTTTTATTAACCCTTCTCCTGCTGATCTTGAAATATTCCTGCTTTGGCGGGCAGCATAGACAAAGATCAGCTTTAACATATGATAGTGTGCAGTCTAATCATAGTCTAAACTACCTGCTTGTCATTTTAGCATTTTAAAATATCTTTCCATTAAAAAATTATAACAAATGCATTGAATATTAAAAACAGTTGGGAATTGAATTTTATTTAGAAGGACAAGGATTGATATAAAATTGAAATACATATATCCCTCTTTTAACAATATTTACGTGTCCTTCAAAATCTTTTGGACACGTCTTCGCGGCAAAGTAGCGCTACGCCTTCCACATTTTCTGGGGAGAACCCTGAGCACAATTACGCTAAGATGACTTAACCCTTTCCCAAACGACAAATTTTGGACTGGTCCAAATTGAAAGAGTTTGCAGACGACAATTTTAAATTTGATGAAAATGGCAGGAAGTTCTCAAAAAGGGTAGGAAACACTGTGGGAAAAGGAGAAATTGCTCGTTACGAGCAATTTCTCCTTTTCCCACAGTGTTTTCAAAAGACTTGTACTGCAGACACGTGAAAACCAGGGCTTATTTGGGAAAGGGTTAAATAAATCTTAAGTCTTTGATAATGGTCAGGTCGCCGATATCTGACCGACATACATGTACACAATTCACAAACAAATTGCATTGAAAATGCATCAAATCACACACCAATCTTTTGAAATATGCATGTAATCAGTAGAAACAGACTTACTTGTAACCGAGGAATAGTTCTTAGTCAAAAAATTTTAAGTCAGGATATGATTAACGATTTATCCGAAACCATGATTCATCATCAGCTGTACATTGTTATTAAAATGGACGACCCTGAAGTTAGCTGACCACAGCTCGCAGAGCGGAAAAATGGTTATTTTCAAAAGCTGACACTCGGGTTGTTAAAACTTGGGAATGTTGAGAAAAGGTTAGAATGTGCTTACTTGAATAAGGCCAGGAGAGTATGGAATGTTCTTTTTCTAAAATCTAATAACAAAAGTTTTGAAGGTGAAGCTAGTACATGCTAATTAACTCTTTGTTTTTTCTTCTTCTGTTGTAGTAAGATTTCAAAGGATACGCTCCATGAGGCAATAGCTACTGTCTTAAAGCAATCCAAGGTGGACAGGAGGAGGTTTACTCAGTCGGTGGAACTTCAGATTTCCTTGAAAAACTATGATCCACAGAAAGATAAACGTTTCGCTGGAACTGTCAGGTTTGGCTGCATTTAAAAACTCCATACGATGCCAACATTAACTCACATTACAGCAATGGATTGTTTTAATGCCTTGCCTTTGACCAGCAAGTAATTGAAATTGGAGCTAAAACAAGGGGAGGGGGGGGGGTTGGAGAGTATTTTGGAATTGATGGCATAACATCCATTTTGGACTCCCAGCTTTTCAAAGAAAAACAAGACATGGATTGACTTCTCCTCTGTTCTGTTATTCTCTTATCTCTCAATCTCTTAAACCCCCCCCCCCCTTGTGAGTAAGTACCTTGTGCCCAACTCACAGTTTTTTTGCTGATTTTATTGCAACTTTACATGTGTTTTAAACATGGGTTGAATATACGCATGTGACATTTTTATAGTTGTGAAATTAATATTCATCACCACTTTTCATATTTTTAACTTGCAGTTTGGCTATTTTATTACTCGTAAATGTAGCATGCATATGCTTTCGTTAGAAAAGAGTCTGAATTTTTGTCGTTTGGTAAATGGTCAAATAACAAGTGTTTGGTCATGTCACTTGGCTTACTTTCAATTACTTGTATTGTCTAGGTGTAGACTGGCTTGAAGTACATATTGCCTGTCAATGTAATGTGAAGTTAGTGCTTGGAAGTTGAGGTCAATACTCAGCGGACCTCCACCCAGGGTCTATAAACAATTGGGGAGGTGTTCATCTGGTAATTTACCCCTCTGATCACCGAACATTTTATTGCAGTCAATATCTGATGCAACCTAGTGTTTCCTTTGAAGGTATAGTAATAATTATATGCCATACTGACTTACAGAAAAGGGGACTGCTTGTAGTAAATTCAGATTTTCCTGGTTGTGAAATTGCAAATACTTGGTGGTGTTGGTTGAAGATACATGTAGATTGCACACTCTTTGCAGTTGGATTGTCCTCTACACTATTACACATTGTAGTGTTACACAGCTGTATTTGCTATTGAGACAGGAGCCTTAAATATTTTACCAAACAATCCCAAGTTTGAAATACCCTGCCACTGTAAACATGACGGGAAAAGCAGGAAACGCTGGTAACCAGAATTTTTTCTTCTTTTCACAGATTCTTTTCCATATTTTTAAACAGAAGTGTTAAGTCGCCATACAGTTGCTTTCAAAATGGAATAGTCTAAAATTTTGTCATCTGGCTAATGGTTAAAAGTTGATTGAGATACCCATGGTGATCCTATGTACATTAGTCTGTGCGATTATGTTGGGGTAGAGCTTTAATGCATGTAATTTTATATAACAGTTAATTCTTTTCCAAACGACAAAATTTATGCTTGTTCAAATTGAAAGCATTTGCAGATGACAAAATAAATGCGATTCAAGAACTGAAATTCGTTGTCGGAAGGATAGAAAACATGGTGGGAAAAGGAGAAAATGCTGGTTACCAGCATTTTCTCCTTTTCCCACAATGTTTTCTAAAGCTTTCTTTCTTAGGGTCGTTCAAAGTCTGGATTGTGTGGTAAAGAGTTAACCAAATGACAAATTTTAGGACTCTACCAAATTGAAAGCTTCAGCTGATGACAAGTGAAATGTAGTGCAAATGATGATTTCTGTCTGTGATAAAAGTAGAAAACATTGTTGAAAAGGGTAAAAATGCTGGTTACCGGCATTTTCTCCTTTTCCTACAATGTTTTCTAAAGTCTTCTGATACTTCTGTAGGGTCGTTAAAAGTCGGGATTGTGTGGTAATGAGTGAGGAAGAAATGTGAGTGGTCTAGATATGACCGCAATCGAAATTATTTGATAGCTACTTGCAGGGTTCTATCAGGTATAAAAAAGTCATGGTCGATTCTCAGGAGTTTTGTTCACCCATAAAGCGCCAAAGGAATAAATTAGGAATAAATTAGATTCAGATGAAAAAAACAAGAAACCAACTGTTGCACGATGTCATTTTTCGTGGGATATCTGGAAAACCAGCTGACTGTAAATGCAAGATGAAAGTAATTTTTAACACTTTACCACACCATGAAAATTCCAAATTGAAAGCATTTGGAGACAACAAATTAAAGGTGGTTTAAATGACAAAATTTGTCCTTGATAGGGTAGCAAACGGATAAGGAGAAAATGCTGGTAACCAGCCTTTTCTCCTTTTTTTCAAAAGCCTTATTTTTCAGGGTTGTTAAAACTCAGGATTGTGTGGTAGAGAGTAAAGTGAATCTGTTTGCCAAAACTAAATGTGGCTCAAATGATGGATTTGTCTTGAGAAGGCTAGGCAACATTACAAAAAGAATGTTTTCAAAAGCCGTCTTAGCTGGAGAGTCATTGAATCTCTGGGTTGTTTGGTATAAGGGTAAAGTGGCATAAGAGGGTAGGTATTAATCCTTTCCCAAACAATCCTGCGTTTTCACGACCCTGACGAAGAGGCCTTCTGAAAACATTGTGGGAAAAGGAGAAAATGCTGTTAAACAGCATTTTCTCCTTTTCCCACAATGTTTTTTACCCTGTCAAAGAACCTCGGTTCATTTGTACCACTTCCAGATTTGCTGCCTGAGGATGCTCTCAATTTGAAAGAGTCTGAAATTTGTTGTTTGGGAAAGGGTTAACCCTTTCCCAAACGACAAATTTTGGACTGGTCCAAATTGAAATAGTTTGCAGACGACAATTTAAAATTTGATGAAAATGGCAGAAAGTTATCAAAAAGGGTAGAAAACACTGTGGGAAAAGGAGAAATTGCTCATTACGAGCAATTTCTCCTTTTCCCACAATGTTTTCAAAAGACTTGTACTGCAGACACGTGAAAACCAGGGCTTGTTTGGGAAAGGGTTAAGGAAACAACATTTTCCCAACAGGTTACCCCATGTACCCAAACCCAAGATGAAGGTATGTGTGTTGGGAGATCAGGTGCATTGTGACCAGGCCAAAGCCAATGATGTCCCCTGCATGGATGCTGATGCCTTGAAGAAACTCAACAAGGACAAGAAATTGGTGAAGAAACTAGGTATGCATCCAGCTGTTGTTGATCATGCTTATCCTGCCATATATGACAATGCATGGAGTTTGTTGAGTGCAGATTAAGATTGGCCTGCACAAACATAGAGCCTGATCCTGGTTTTCACCCACATCTCTGTATACTTGTATTATTACTTTCTGAAACTAATGGGTAACATGACTTTCCCTTTGGGTTAACCCTTTCCCAAACAACAAATTTTGGACTGGTCCAAATTGAAAGAGTTTGCAGACAACAATTTTAAATTTGATGAAAATGACAGAAAGTTATCAAAAAGGGTAGAAAACACTGGGGGAAAAGGAGAAATTGCTCGTTACGAGCAATTTCTCTTTTTCCCACAATGTTTTCAAAAGACTTGTACTGCAGACACATGAAAACCAGGGCTTGTTTGGGAAAGGGTTAATCAGCATAATCATGATTCAGTCTATTGTCAGTCAAAATGGATTTTATGGGGGCCATAATGTGTTGACTTGCTTGCTTTCTTGCATCGCTGAGGGGCATTAAACCCCCTTTTGCCAGAGTGTGGCTCATAATATGTAAAAGTAGAAAGTGATTTCATTTCTCTAGTTTGCCATATTGTATTCTACGTTGTCTCCTCAGCCAAGCCAGGTAGCTCGGTCTTTTACAAGCCTGCCTGGGTGGCTCAGTGGTTAGCGTGTCTGACTCGTGATCTGATGGTTGTGAGTTCTATACCCGGTTGAGGCAAACTTTCTTCCGGTGATTTTTTCGTCTCTCACCTCTGATGCATGTGAGAAAAGTAGTCAGTGGCTTTGGAAAGAAAGTTGTGTCAGTACTTGTGTGAGAAAGCCAGGAAACACATGGGTGCGTCACTGACCGCCATCATAATGACCCGAGCTGTTAAAATGGTGTTAAGCTCTCAATACAAACAAATTGGTCTTTAACACACAGGGTGTGAAAACAGGTGCCTGAATTTTTTCATGTTGGAAAACAGCCAGTGGCTTAACCCTTTACTGCACAATGCTGCCTTTTAATGACCCTGGGAAAAAAGTCTTTTGAAAACATTGTGGGAAAAGGAGAAAATGCTGGTAACCAGCATTTTCTCCTTTTCCCACAATGTTTTCTGCCCTATCAAAGAAAAATTGCACCATGATTTGAGCCACATTGAAATTGTTGTCTGCAAGTGCTGTCAGTTTGGACAAATCTAAAAATTTTTTGTGTGGTAAAGGGTTAAAATGATCGTGTGAGGAATGGATATATGAACTGGCTGCTATGAAATAACTGAAATAATTTTTGGTACAAATTTATCTTTCAGCAAAGAAATACAGTTCTTTCTTGGCCTCTGATACCTTGATCAAACAGCTTCCCAAGATTTTGGGACCAGGCCTGAACAAGGCAGGAAAATTCCCCACCCCCATGTCCCATCAGGAGTCCATGACCTCCAAAATTGAAGAAACAAAGGCAACTATCAAGTTCCAGTTGAAAAAGGTAATGGAAATCATTCTTGTGGAGTGTCTGTTGGTTTGTGCTGTGCTTTCTGATGAAATATACTGGTCACTTTTGCTATAGGGTCTCTCAGCCCAATACACTGCAGCTCGTGTGTATATCTACTGTTTACATGTACGTCTTGCGTGTAACACAGAGGGTCTTTTTTAACCCTTTACCACACAATCCCAAGTTTTAACGACCTTGAGAAAGAAGTCTTTGAAAACATTTTGAGTAAAGGAGAAAATGCTGGTAACCAGCATTTTCTCCTTTTCGCACAATGCTTTCTACCCTTCCAAAAGCAAATATCAGTTTTTGAGCCATATTTATGTTGTCTGCAAATGCTTTTCGATTTGGATGGGTCTAAGCTTATGCCGTTTGGTAAAGAGTTAAACATATGAAAAACATGGAAAAGTGGACAACTGCTGTTACAAGTTACTATCTTCACAAAGGTTAAAAGCTTTTCGATTTAATTGCTCTCCAAGGATTGTTGTTTGTTATTGCGGGCGGACATTTCCACCTCACTGCTGATCAATGGTTAGACAACGGTTATTTCTGAAAGCAGCCAGTTGTTGGGAAGAATATTTATGTGAAGTACTGGTAAAAGAAGCAGCAAGAAAGGATGGATTGGCACACTGAGTTCCTAATTATAACTGAATTTCTGTTGAAAATAGTGTTGAAGACCATAAAAGCAAACAATTCATTGAAGCCAAAGTATGTGTGCACTGACTACCTCTTTACTCTTAACTTTCATACAACTATATTTTTATCTTTTAACCCTTTACCAGACGACAAAATTTTAGCCTTGTCCAAATTGAAAGCATTTGCAGACGACAATTTCACTGTGGCTGAAATGGTGCAATTTTTGTTTGATAGGGTAGAAAACATTGTAGGAAAAGGAGCAAATGCTGGTTACCAGCATTTTCTCCTTTTCCCACAATGTTTTCAAAAGGTTTTTTTCCCAGGGGCATCAAAAGGCGGCATTGTGCTGTAAAGGGATAATTATCCTATTATGAATGTAAACGACTAATATGATATTGAAAATAACGTTTGTATAGTATGTAGAAAATAGAAATAAAGTTGTAAAAAAAAAAGGACAAATCATTAAAAGTCAGTAAAATATTGTATGGTGAGAGAGGAATGGTATGGCAGGAAATGAAGTGCTGACTCCTGAATTACTTTGCTAGAAAACTTTGAAGATGTTGGTATACAATATTTAGTATCAACATTCATTATCATCACAAATAAAGGTAAAACAGACAAATATGTGTGTTGACATTTTGGCTAAAGGGGAAATTGCTAGTTTTGAGCAATGTCTCCTTTTATTACAATGTTTTAAAAAGTAATTGATTTGCTGCAAAACATTAAAATAGTCACCCAAAGTGGATTCATGACTTGAAGACGAACGTTTTACTGTTAACTGAAGGCAGAGCCCCGACAGATACAGGGTTCGAAATTAGCAGTAGCAAGTAGCAAATTTGCTACCTGTAAAACAAATATTGCTACCTGGGCACAAAAGAAGTAGCAAAAGGTTGCTACTTGGTAATCCTGTCTGTTTGAAGTGTTTTGCCAATTTTCAATGAAATAATTTCTGTCTGCATGGGTACAGAGACATGCAAGCGTTGCCGAGTCATGCAAACGAACTTGTCCGTGCATGGTGATGAATTTACATTTTCACATCTATAGCTACTGTAAATTTTTACTAATGTCCGTTTGAAAACAGTCTTCATTGTAACAAATGGGCGAAAATATATACAAGCATAAATGAGCCTCCTGAAACGGCAGTTACCAAACGGTACAGTTTCTATACCCATGTCTTTGAAGACGTGCTGTTTTTACTTCTGGCCAAGCAATACATGGGCAACGGCAGTATTTCAAGCATATTTTCATTGGTGAGAGGGAGGGTCATTATTTGACTATTTGTCCGCCCCTATTTGCTGCCAGGAACGTTGCTTTTTGCTACCTTATTTTAAGCCAGGTAGCAAGTACTTGCTACCTGCAAAATATGTTTATTTCTAACACTGCAGATATATTGGTATAAACATATTGGCTGTCATTCCAGGTGCTGTGTTTGTCCACATGTGTCGGACATTGCAGGATGACCGGGGATCAGCTCTACCAGAACATTTCACTGGCCATCAACTTCCTGGTGTCCCTGTTGAAGAAGAACTGGCAGAACGTGAGGGCCCTGTACATCAAGAGTACTATGGGAAAATCTGTGAGAATATATTAACTTTGATGTATGTTATACCGGTTCCTGGTTATTAAAATACAGAAAGGAAACATGCTTGTTTATTTAATCATTTGAGCCATGCGCTGGTAAAAGAGTAGTTTAACCCTCTACCACACAGTCTCAAGGAAAAAGCCCTTTGAAAACATTGTGGGAAAAGGAGAAAATGCTGGTAACCAGCATTTTCTCCTTTTCCCACAATGTTTTCTACCGTATCCAAGACGAATTCTTTCATTTGAGCAACATTTAAAATGTTGTCTGCAAATGCTTTGAATTCGGGCAAGTCTACAGTTTTGTCGTTTGGTAAAGCGTTTATGTCCCTCCATGATGCATTGTACCAGGCAGGTCATTACATAATTATGGATCCTTAAAATCCATTTTGTTTAGCAACTGACTGACTCGTAAGGTAGAATGGTCCTTTGACAGGCTGAAAATTTATATACAGTATTTTATTGTCTTTTAAGTTTCTGCCCATGTCAGCGTGGGCAGACTGACATGAGTGAATACTTTCTGCAGATGCATTAAACACCCTTTTTCACAGAGCATGGCTCATTCATATGCTTACCGGGAAGACTTTGTTCACTGACAAGGAAAGAGTGTTAAGCATGTATCAGTATGGAGATAAGGGCCATAGTTGAAGATCAAAATGGGTACGCTGATGGTGTCGGGTAATACTAAAGGTCCAAATAAGTGAATGGTAATCTAATGCTGAATTCCCTACATTCTCTCTGAAAGCTATGTTTTGCTTACTTAATTGAAATAGGCAGTTGTATCTAAAAAGTTTCCAAAAGCGGACGTCTTTACAGAAAACAGATCAATCATATTTTAGTTTTGCATGGACTTGACCTCACACAAATCAACTCTGTACAAGATCAGAGAATTTGGACTTCACTGTGTAAGAAGCATTTACAGACGTCAAATTTCATGAGGCTAATTCTAAATTGATGAGATTTGTCATGTTGAGAGTAGAGGACAGTCGGGATGTGGGGATTGGAGGGAAGGAGAAAATACTGGTTTCCAGCATTTCTCTCCCATTCCCACTTTCTTTATGTTTGAAAGCTGTATTTCCTTGGGATTATTAAAACTGCTCTGGTAAATGGCTAAATTACAAGTGTACATATAACATTGTCTCCTTGTCTAATATCCTTGGATTTAGGGGATACCATTAGTGACACAGATATGATACAATTAACTCTACCAAACAACAAAATTTTAGCCTTGCCTAAAGTATTTCTGGAGAACAAATTAAAGGTAACTCATAATATGAAATTAGTATTAGGGTTGAAAACACTGTGGGAAAAGGAGAAAATGCTGGTTACCAGCATTTTCTTCTTTTCCCACAATATTTTCAAATGCCTTGTTTCTTCAGGTTGTAAGAACTTGATATTGTGTGGCAAAGGGTGAAAGGAATGTCGTGGTCCTCCAATGGTAATTATATAAGTTGTTGGATTACAATTTTATAAAATCCTCTTGCAGTCCACGGTTTAGGCACTGGTAACACAAGTGTCCTTGGGCAAGGCACCAGCCTACTTAAAGTGAACCATTAGATAGATGTGACTGACAAACCTGTTGCCAGGATATAACTGAAAGCAGCGCTATTCACACAGCAAGCAAACAAGGAAATACGAATAGGTGAAATGCTCACCTAGGGTAGCAAACTATATTGCGGAAAGAGAAGCCTGCTCGTAAATGGATC
This sequence comes from Tridacna gigas, assembly GCA_945859785.2. Lineage (NCBI taxonomy): Eukaryota > Metazoa > Mollusca > Bivalvia > Cardiida > Cardiidae > Tridacna > Tridacna gigas. The sequence continues at coordinate 11,863,626 of OX244031.2, read as the reverse complement.
TCTTTTTTGGCTTAAGTACCGGGCTTTTCCCTGGACTTGGTGGTGTGGGAGTCATTTGACCCCTTTCAAATGGAAAAAAGAAGGCAAACGTATAAATTGTGGGGGTCCTTAGAAAATTTGGGGATCCAAATTCAAAGAAACAGGGAGTCGGGGAAAACCCTGATTAACGCTTATTAAAACTGTCGATGGAAAAATATTCTGTCAGCTGTAACTTATTAACCCACAAAGCGCCGATTAAACGCACCTTCTTCAGTTAAAGATGCATCCTTATAGCTAGAGAGAGAGAACGTGGTTAAAACTTGATGGTGTGTAGAATGACTCAGAATTCAGTCAGCTGTGTAAACGTAGATAAAATGCCGATATATATGGTGTAAGGAATAAAGGAACTCAAGCGATTTGTTTTCGATTTAGAACCGCAAACAACATCAGTGATTTCTTTGATGGCCAGAAGAAAATGAAGATTTTTTCTGTCAGTTGTAATCTGTGCAACCTTTCAACGGTCAGAACAAGATTTTGTATGAATATACAAAAATGATGACAGTCTCACAAAATAAAGATGAAATTGGTTAAAATCTGGCAGAAAACGAGTATAGATGTATCTTTAAGAACTATGGCCCAAAAAATTGGGATTTCAGGTTGCTCATGTACAGAACGTCTTGGCAAAGGGGACACTGTCGATCAAAGATCAGACTGCACATTTTGTGTAGTCTGATCTTGACCTACGCTTGCTGCAAAGGCAACGATAGCTGTCAAAACCCTAAAACCTTTTCGACACAATCCCGAATTTTAACGACGAGTAGAAAGAAAGCTTTTGAAAACATGGTGGGAATGGGAGAAAATGCTGGTAGCCAGCATTTTCTCCTTGTCCGACTGTTTTCTTCCCTTTCACACCTAAAAAGCATAATTCTAGCCACGTTTAAATTGTCTGCAAATGCTTACAAATTGGACCAGTCTAAAATATTGTCGTTTGGTAAAGAGTTATGGGTTTAAACATAACAATCGAAGTCCAACCAAACAAGGGAAGAAAGAAAAGCTCAGTAATGAAAGACATGACATTGTTCCCATACAGTGATAAGCCGCTGATAAACTTATCTTTAACCTGTAACATGTATGCTGAACCCTTTAACTCTAAACCAAACGACAAATTTTGGACTGGTCCAAATTGAAAGCGTTTGCAGACGACAATTTTAAATTTGATGAAAATGGCAGAAAGGTCTCAAAAAGGGTAGAAAACACAGTGGGAAAAGGAGATATTGCTCGTTACGAACAATGTCTCCTTTTCCCACAGTGTCTTCAAAAGACTTGTACTGCAGACACGTGAAAACCAGGGCTTGTTTGGGAAAGGGTTAACTGTAAACCAAGCGACAAAATTTTGGACTCGACCAACTTTAAAACATTTGCAGACGACAAAAAAAATGTAGTGCAGATGATGATTTCTGTTTTTGATCGGATAGAAAACATCGTGGGTAAATTTTCTGCTCTTTCAAAGACATCATTTCAGCTGCATTTAATTTGTCGTTTGCAAAAGCTTTCAATTTGGTTGGGTCCAAAAATTGTATCGTTTGGTAAAGAGATTACAAAGAAAAATCAACAAGCAATAAAGTTGCACCCTTTACCAAACGGCAAAATTTTAGACTGGTCCAAATTGAAAGCATTTGCAAACGACAAAATAAATGTGATTGAAAAATTGAAATGCGTTTTGGGAAGGGTAGCAAACATTGTGGGAAAAGGAAAAAAATGCCTTTTTCCACAATTTTTTCAAAGGGCTTCTTTCTCAGGGTCGTTACAAGTCGGGATTGTGTGGTAAAGGGTTAAAAATTAACTCGTGAATACATGTGAGAATGCATTGTGAGAATGAAGTAATCACATGTACTTCTTACAAATAGTTGACTTCCCTTAAACACCCCCCCCCCCACCACCAAATGGCTCGATTTATTTCAGCAAGAATTGTATTTTAGCAAGACGTGTTTCCTTTCAACCAGATTTCATTTCTTTGCGTTAATTTCCCTTTCTTGGTCATGTAATATTAACCTGTACAGAAATCGGTGGCAAGTGAAGATACGTGTAAGAAATCGGATAAAAGAAGACGGTTTCTCGTTATGTGAATATTTCAAGTAGTCAGGAGACATTGTGTTAAAACTAGTCAGGTATAGTGCGGCCTACTGTATTCACTGAGCAACAAAGCGACACTCAAATCGTGCCTGTTTAACTCGCCACCAGACGACAAAAATGTAGACTCGTCCAAATTGAAAGCTTTTGCAGACGAAAATTTAAATGTGGCTCAAATGATACAGCTTGGCTTTGATAGGGTAGAAAACACTGTGGGAAAAGGAGAAAATGCTGGTTACCAGCATTTTCTCCTTTCCTGCAATGTTTTCAAAGGGTTTCTTTCTCAGGGTCGTTAAAACTCGGAAAGCTTGGTGGGGGGGGGGGGGGGGAAATGGGGTGCTTGCTCTACAGAGGTAAATGTCAACATATTTGCCTCCCATCGGAAGGCAATTTATGCTAGCTGAATACACGTTGCTTGTACAACAGATGGTTGCTTGGACAGGTCTAAGTGTATAATTAGGTAATTGAGTTTATGAAGGAAATGGTTGAAAAGGCTTTTAAGGTTTGGATAGATCTGATAACAGACGAGTAAGACCCGCTTTCTAAACACTCGAAAGGCCCATTACTACTTCCTAGATAAACACGGCTTGGTTTTGAAATGCAACTTGATGATAAACCCAATACTTCATTCGAAATTTATTCGGGTCACTTTTGAACCCTTTACCGAACAATACCTTGTTTTAACTTATCCCCTAGCCTGGGTTCTAGCCCGATCATTTTTTTCCCCTTTTTAGCTCACCTTAGCACAACGTGCTAAAAGGTGAGCTATTGTGATCGCCCTATGTCCGGCGTCCGTCGTCCGTCCACAACTCTGGTTGCCATGGCAACAAAAAGGAAAAAAAGGCAAAATCTCTGAAACTAGAAGGCGCAGAGCTTTGATATTTGGTATGTAGCATCTCCTAGTGGACCTCTACCAAGTTTGTTCATTTGATGCCCCTGGGGTCAAAACTGGCCCCGCCCCAGGGGTCACAAGTTTGAGCATAGTCACAAAGAAGAAAAACTTTAAAAATCTTCTTCTCTAAAACTTGAAGGTGTAGAGCTTTGATATTTGGCATGTAGCATCTCCTAGTGGACCTCTACCAAGTTTGTTCATATGATGCCCCTGGGGTCAAAACTGGCCCTGCCCCGGGGGTCACAATTTCCAACATAGGAACAAAGAAGGAAAACTTTAGAAATCTTCTGTAAAACTAGAAGGCATAGAGCTTTGATATTTGGCATGAAGCATCTCCTAGTGGACCTCTACCAAGTATGTTCATATGATGCCCTTGGGGTCAAAACTGGCCCTGCCCCGGGGGTCACAAGTTCGAACATAGGAACAAAGAGGAGAAACTTTAAAAATCATCTTCTCTGAAACTGGAAGGCTTAGAGCTTTGATATTTGGTATGTAGCATTGCCTAGTGGACCTCTACCAAGTTTGTTCATATGATGCCCCTGGGGTCAAAACTGGCCCCGCCCCGGGGCTCACAAGTTTGAGCATAGTAACAAAGAAGGAAAACTTTAAAAATCTTCTTCTCTTAAACTTGAAGGCGTAGAGCTTTGATATTTGGTATGTAGCATCGCCTAGTGGACCTCTACCAAGTTTGTTCATATGATGTCCCTAAGGTCAAAACTGGGCCCGCCCCAGGGGTCACAATTTCCAACATAGGAACAAAGAAGGAAAACTTTAAAAATCTTCTTCTCTGAAACAGGAAGGCATGGAGCTCTGATATTTGGTATGTAGCATCTTCTAGTGGATCTCTACCAAGTTTGTGCATATGATGTCCTTGGGTCAAAAGTTGGCCCTGCCCTCTGGGTCACAAGTTCAAACATAGGCACAGAGAAGGAAAACTTTAAGAATTATCTTCTCTGAAACTGAAAGGCTTAGAGCTTTGATATTTGGTATGTAGCATTGCCTAGTAGACCTCTACTAAGTTTGTTCATATGATGCCCTTGGGGTCAAAATTGGCCCTGCCCTGGGGGTCACAAGTTCAAACATAGGAACAAAGAAGGAAACCTTTAATTTTTTTTTCTCTTAAATGGGAAGGCATAGAGCTTTGATATTTGGTATGTAGCATCTCCTAGTGGACTTCTACCAAGTTTGTTCCAAGGATGCTGCTTGGGTCAAAACTGGCCCAGCCCCTGGGGTCACAAGTTCGACCATAGGAACAAAGAAGGAAAACTTTAAAATTCTTCTTTTCTGAAACCGAAAGGTGTGGAGCTTTGATATTTGGTATGTTGCATCTCCTAGTGGACCTCTACCAAGTTTGTTCATATGATGCCCCAGAGTCAAAACTGGCCTGGCCCAGGGGGTCACAAGTTTGAAGATAGGAACAAAGAAGGAAAACTTTAAATTTCTTTTTCTCTTAAACGGGAAGGTGTAGAGCTTTGATATTTGGTATGTAGCATTTCCTAGTGGACCTCTACCGAGTTTGTTCATATGATGCCCCTGGGTCAAAACTGGCCCAGCCCGGGGGGTCACAAGTTCGAACATAGGAACAAAGAAGGAAAACTTTTAAATTCTTCTTTAAAACTGGAAGGCATAGAGCTTTGATATTTGTTATTCTCTTCTAAGTTTGTTTGCCCATCTAAGCGCAACAAGTTCATTGAGTTCAAAATTGGGTCATCTTGGGTCATAAACTAGGTCACTAGGTCAAATTAAAGAAATACCTTGTTGGCACTCTCGAGGCCACATTATTTGCTCAATTGCCTTGAAAATTAGTTAAAAAGTTTGTCTTTATAAAGTCTCACATAAGATTAATTTGGGTCAACTTGGGTCATAAACTAGTTCACTGGGTCAAATTAAAGAAATACCTTGTTTGCACTCTGGAGGCCACATTTATTGCTCAAATGACCTGAAATTTGGCCAGAATGTTTGTCTTGATGAAATACCAGACGAGTTTGGATTTTGGTCAACTGGAACCATACACTAGGTCACTAGGTCAAAATAAAGAAATACCTTGTGGGCACTCTAGAGGCCACATTCTTTGCTTAATTGCCTTGAAAATTGGTCAGAATGTTTGTCTTTGTAAAATCTCACATGAGTCTGAATTTGGGTCAACTGGGGTCATAAACTAGGTCACTTGGTCAAATTAAAGAAATAGCTAGTGGGCACTCTAGAGGCCACATTTATTATTCATTTGATTTGAAAATTGGGTAAAATGTTTCTTTTGATATAGTCAATGACCAGTTCAAATTTGGGTCACCAGGGGTCATAATCTAGGTCACTAGGTCAAATTAAAGAAATATCTTTAGGGCACTCGAGGCCACATTTTTTGCTCAATTGACTTGAAAATTGGTCAGAATGTTTGTCTTCATGAAATATGAGTTTGAAATTGGGTCACCTGCGGTCAAAAACTAGGTCACATGGTCAAATTAAAGAAAAACCTTTAAGGCACTCTACTAAGGTGAGCGACCCAGGGCCATCATGGCCCTCTTGTTTAATAGTATATTTGGACGTTATTTTGTCAAAAATTATTTTTGACAGCATAACGTCGGAATATACTAACAGGAAAAAATGATCGGGCTGGAACCCCGGCTGGTCTTCACCAGACGTCTAAATTTTAGGATTGTCCAAATCGAAAGCGTTTCCTGACGACAAATAAAATATTGCACAAATAATGAAAGTTGTCCTTGAAAGGATGTAGAAAACATTGTTGGAAAAGGAGAAAATGCTGGGTACCTGCATTTTCTCCTTTTCCCACAATGTTTTCAAAAGTCCCTTTTCTTGGGGTCGTTAAAACTCGGGATTGTGTTCTAAAAGGCTAATGACTAATGAAGAAGGTTTTCGAAAATATTTTGGGAAAAAGACAAAATGCTGGAAACTAGCATTTTCTCCTTTTCTCAAAATGTTTCTTACAATTACAGAAAACTGCGTTCTAAGGGTAAAGGTAAACACAAGGAATGCATAGATAGGTGCAATGGTTGTCGTGATATATATTTGAAGCATTGTTGAAAACTGCATTGAACAGGAAACTACCACTGCATTGAACTCGAAAGTGACGCAAAGGAAAGAAAACTGGGGAAAAGCTGGACTAACTTCAAGGTTTGTAGCCACCTGCTTGTCAAGAGTTCGACCCCTCTGGACTATGTCATGTTGGATGACATAGTTCGCGGTCAAAATTTTAATGGAGTCCCAGTACAGATTTTTTTTTTTTTTTTGTGGGAGTGTCTTTGAGCAAGACGCTTCAAAGGCCTTCCTAGTTATGATGGAACCCAGGACCATACATGAGTATTTGAGCTTTCGCCATGACGTAACTGAAATAATGTTTAAAGCGGCTAAAGGCTCTATGCTATAAATAACCTAGTACGCGTATATACGACCCAAGAAGCAAGGTGGTTTGTAACGTAGCCTCGATATGACTGGAAAAAACACTCGTCACAACTCGGCCGATTCCGTACCTACATCTAACCTCGTCCGTATAAAGGAGGCTTCCATTTTGAACTACCAATCACATGATCTTAAACATGGCGGCGCCCCTGTAGATCGCTTAGCAACGACATGAACAACCACTGTGAAGTTATTCACTTCTATCGATCTGTCGATGAAAGCTCCTAATGGAATTGATAAACCACGCTAAAAATTGAATGTACAAACTGTTTGCCGACTGAAATACACCTAGAAAGATAACGATAGAAAATTTACTCATGTGTTCTTTTTAAAGAGAAGCCTCACAATTTCAATAACGGTAAAGCGGCGTACTTCCGGAGATGTGCGAAATGTACCGTGTAGGTGCATATCAAGCTACGTGATACAGCCGAGGGATTTGATCACCAGATCACCCGAGGTATGCCGAATGTGAAAAAAAAAAAGAGTTGATAGCTTGCTACGCCTAGTGTGATACAGAAACACCAGAAAGTATGGACACAGCAGGGGCGTAACTAGTGTCCGTATTCACCAACTATTCGTAAGAACGTTCTCAGTCTTATTCTCTAGAATTTTCTAAATTTGAAAGTAACACACAACCTCTGATTAGCTAAACCAGCTGGTTTAGCCAGTCAGAAGTTGTGTCACTTTTGAATATAGAAAATCTTGAAGAGTAAGACTAAGAATATTCTTAAGATCGGTTGGTGAATACGGACCCAGGAGTTCAGAAGCAATACGTATCGTTCCGCTCTTCGAGTACAAAGTGCTGTTTCACACCTAGGCTGCTAAGCAGGACGCAGTGTGCCTTTGCGGACGGGGAAAATCGAGATCAAACTTCACAGATACAATGAGATTTTCCATCGAAAACAAATAGGATGAAATTGCAATATTTGGCTATCGATTTGATATTTTCGATTTTTTTAGCAGTTTTAGGCTTAATTATGAAGATGGTGTTTTCTACTAGTATAGGTAGCGTACAGGACTTGAGAATAGGAGGTCGCTGGTTCGATCCCAGGCTTGGCCAATTTCTTTCTGAGGATTGATGATAGTCATCGCGACAGGATTCATTCCTCTCTCACCCCTGACCATTGTTTCGACGGTGGTTATGTGGGAAGCAGCCAGTGGCTTGGACAGAATATTTGTGCTGAGTACTAGTAAAAAGAAACTGCAGGAAAGCATGGATAGGTGCACTGGCCTCCGTGATATAACTGAAATAATGTTGAAAACGGCATTAAACACCATACAATGATTTCTACTAGTATAAAGTTCCTATTCTTTTCTCCATTACGCACATTGGGTATTGTGCTTCTTGGACGCTTCACCTTTGCACCGGTCACCTTGATGTTACTTAAATACAGTTCATACGGCATAAAACCAGAGCCATGCTATATGTAGAGAGGGTTTAACTCTTTACCAAACGACAAAATTTTCAACTGGACCAAATTGAAAGCATTTGCAGACAACAAATTAACTGTAGCCAAAATGAGTATTTCTGTCTGTGATAGAGTAGAAAACATTGTGGGAAAAGGAGAAAATGCTGGTTACCAGCATTTTCTCCTTTTCCCACAATGTTTTCAAAAGACTTCTACATTAGAGTCGTTAAAAACTCGGGATTGTGTGGTAAAGATTTAATGCATCTGCAAGAAGTATCGAGAGCCTGTGTAGTCTGCGCAGGCTGACCTGGATCTAACCTTTTAGCTATTTGCACATTTTATGCATTTCTAAGGACCCTTCTACCTCGTGACTCAGTTGTTGGACAAAATAGACCTGATGGATACATAAGTACAAGATAGACCTGATGGATACATAAGTACAAGATAGACCTGATGGATACATAAGTACAAGATAGACCTGATGGATACATAAGTACAAGATAGACCTGATGGATACATAAGTACAAAATAGACCTGATGGATACATAAGTACAAGATAGACCTGATGGATACATAAGTACAAGATAGACCTGATGGATACATAAGTACAAGATAGACCTGATGGATACATAAGTACAAGATAGACCTGATGGATACATAAGTACAAGATAGACCTGATGGATACATAAGTACATAATAGACCTGATGGATACATAAGTACAAGATAGACCTGATGGATACATAAGTACAAAATAGACATGATGGATACATAAGTACAAGATAGACCTGATGGATACATAAGTACAAGATAGACCTGATGGATACATAAGTACAAGATAGACCTGATGGATACATAAGGACAAGATAGACCTGATGGATACATAAGGACAAGATAGACATGATGGATACATAAGTACAAGATAGACCTGATAGATACATAAGGACAAGATAGACCTGATGGATACATAAGTACAAAATAGACCTGATGGATACATAAGGACAAGATAGACCTGATGGATACATAAGGACAAAACAGACCTGATGGATACATAAGGACAAAATAGACCTGATGGATACATAAGTACAAGATAGACATGATGGATACATAAGGACAAAATAGACATGATGGATACATAAGGACAAAATAGACATGATGGATACATAAGGACAAAGATTTTAATAGACATGATGGATACATAAGGACAAAATAGACATGATGGATACATAAGTACAAAATAGACCTGATGGATACATAATTATGTAATGACTTGCTTGGTATCATGCGCCACCCAGATGCATTAAACTCCCTTTTGCCAGAGCGTGTCGAACACCCGAGCAATGCTCTTTGAGAACGGGCTTAAATGCATCACCTGAGAATTACAATCTGATTGTTTGAAGCCTACAACCAAATGCTTGCTTTGTTAAGCATAAACCCTTTACCAGACTGCAAAATCATAGACTTGTCCAAATTGAAAGCAAAATTCAATTGATGCGGCTAAGATTTTTACGGTCCTTGTACAGGTTTGTGGCCCAAGAAGCAATTATTGCGATTTTAAAGTTGATTTTAAAATAACGGAAAGAACATATGGTATCGGTCGGACAGTGAAGATCAAAGATCAGACTGCACGTTTTGTACAGTCTGATCTTAATCTGCATTGTCCGGCAAAGCAGCCTAATGGTTAGGAGAAAACTTGTCTTTAGATGGTAATGTTTGCGAGTCGCTTATGGATGGTCACGCTTACAAGTCTTACATTTGGAAATGAGGACTGAAAACAGAAACTTCAACGGCATTAAAGGGCCAGTTTAGATACTTTCTTATTAAACAGTGATGAATAATACATTTTTCTGTACAAGCACGAAGCAAACTGGGCGGTAACAGTCTGTAAACTAGTGCAATCTTAGTGTTTGAATAATGGGGTGGTTGTATTACAGTCGAGGCCAGATATGACGTCATCGCACGTGTTTGAATTCCATCCCACATAAACACACGTGTTTATTAACATGTGTCATTCCCACAAGCCTTTACAAAATTTTAAAGCGAAATCTAAAACAACAATGAGAGGCTTCGTATCATTTTAAAGAAATATCACACATGAAATTCCTTTTCTTCCACTTTTCTTCCTTATTCATTGATGAACTATGCAAACTATTGCCCAGCTAAATTCACTGATAAAACATTTTGCAATTGTGGTATTATCATAAAAATCTGAATTGCCCCTTTTAGTTCTATAACGGTTACCAGGGTAGCAATCGATCTCTTAACTCTCTATCACACAATAAAATTTTAGACTTGACCAAATTGAAAGCTGAGGCAGTTGATGTGTTAAGGATGACACAGATGATTGATTTTTGTGTGAATGGGGTAGAAAACATTGTGGTAAACGGAGAAAATGCTGGTAACCAGCATTTTCTCCTTTTACTACAACGTTTTCATAAGCCTTTTTATTCCATTTCGTTAAAACTCGGGATTGTTTCGTGAATAGTAAACGTTTCCTGTTTAGTATGTCACGTACAACTAGTATGTCACGTACAACATTTCTTCGCGCCAGAGAAATGTCCCTTTCCAAACACCAAGTCGGAACGATGCAAATCTTTCAGGAAAAAATGAACTTTTATCACTATGATTTGCATTAACATGGTATCATCTGCTCACGACCTTGTCTTGCAGCAGAGTACTTTTAAAAACATTGTGGCAATTTCTCCTATTGCCACTTATTTGTCACATTTAGCAAATCATTTAACCTTAAAGGCCCAGTAGCAGCAAAAAATCAGAGTAGGTGTTAAAATGTATTTAAATTTCATACCATTTAAAAGTGTGGAAAATATCGTGCAGATGACAATCTGTTATTGTGTGGTGGGTCGTATTAGTCGCTGGTAGAAAAATGAATGTTAAAAGCGGGCAAAATGTAAACAACAGATAGAGATAACTGGCAGGTTTTAACCTAGTTTTGAAATTAATTTTTATGCTAGCTGGGACCGACCGTGCAATAACAGATTGTCATCTTCACAATAATTTCCAAACTTTTAAATGGTATTACAATTGTAATTTAAATTGAAATGCATTTTAATACCCACTTTGTTTAGTTTTGGCAGCTATTGTTACTTTTGCACTATCATTTTTCCAGGATTTTTTAAGTTGTCAAGTGTAAATTTGATTCAGGATTAAACCGGTCAAAGTCACAGCGATAAATCTTCAGTTAAGTCGGAGGCTTGAACTCATAACTCATAAAAAGTACCCTGCGTGGCTCAGTGGTAAAATGTAGGTTCGGATCCTTCGAGGCACCGGGGTCGATCCTCACTCGAAGCACTGTGTATTTCGTGAGAGTGTCCGTGGGCAAGACACTTAGGACAAAGCCCCAGCGGAGTCCTGGCGAAACTTCGGAAATACATGAATAAGTGAGCTGTGGCCGTAAAGTGACTGAAATAATGTTGAAAGCTGCGAAAAACAGTAATTAATCTATTAAAGAAGAAAGTGCAGCTCGGCGTAAAGGGTTAGCATTGGATTGATAAAAACAGTTGAGGTCAGCGACGGCGGAATTCTTTACTGATAACGAATGTCTAGTAGTGAATAGTGTGCATGTAATGGACTTAACAAGTTTCCTTCATGTTCACGTATGCTTGGACGCATCTGCAACTTAAAAAAAAAACGGTCATTGCAAATGGAGGAAATGTTTATTTTGTGTAGTATTTTTTTACCCATGTGTCGCTCTGATTTCTATCATGCTTCTAATTCGCTTAAATTTGGTTTTGACTTTTCTGCACTGTCCTTTTCTCTTTATATAGTAAGAATGCTGGCGTCAAACTTTACTCTCCCAGCCCCAAACATTTAAACACGACCTCTTTCGGTGACTGAAAATGCACATCCATCTCAGGATTTCAACTGAAGAATTGACCATACAAGCGGACGGTATAGATCCAAGATCAGACTGCACGTTCTGTGCAGTCTGATCTTGATCTATGGCGTCCGAAGAAGCCAATGCTTTCGCCTGTTGCGCTGAAAAGCGAAAAAATTGCTAATGAGGAAAGTGTAGCTTAGTGCTTTATCATTTGCATTGTGTTTGAGGGTTTTGTGTAATACAGGGCGGAACAATATTTTAAACCGTGTTTAGATGTTTGATCCATTAGTTTCTAGAGGCATAGTTTGGACTCGGGTTAATTTAGATAGAAAGTGAGGAAAATAGAAAGAAAAGGAAATATATAAAAATACATGTGCTGAATTTGATGTAGACTATGTGAACGGGAAAGAATTTGTCTACTGAAAAAAAAAGTTCTTTGCGGACTATTTCTAATATTTGTACATTCTTTTTTTTTTTTTAAGGTCCGACCACACCCAAAATTTCTAAATTCCAAGGCAAACCGTCCGATTGGCTGAGGCAGAACATCTCAGTCAATCAAATGGCTTGTTATGGAATTTAGAAAAAGAATTGAAATTATATTTAATTAAGATGTTTTCATGAAAACGTAACTTGTCAAACAACACTCTTCAAAATATTACCGTAATATTACTAAGAAATGATCGGGGTTTCTAGAAATCAACGTTTTGGGTCATTTCTTTTCTTTTTTTTTTATGTCACAGCATTTACCGATATCCCCAAAATTCTTCGGTTTCTTTCCATGCTTTCAAAGTTTTATTGATAAAGATTTAGTTCTAGGTTTTAATACATGCTGTCTGATTTGCATTTCAAAAGGAACATTATTCTGGATAGACAATGTGAACACTGTATCAACCGAAATTCTTCTTTATTTGTGGAAAATTCTTGTTTGTTTTGTGAACAAAGTAAGTACTATATTTATTATTATTATCATCATTATTATTATTATTATTAGAGCCATGCTCTGTAAAAGGGGTCTTAATGCATCTGCGAAAAGTATCGACCAGGTCAGCCTGCGCAGTCCGCGCAAGCTGACCTGGGTCGAAACCTTTCGCTATTGGTCAATTTTCTGTATGTCCAAGGACCTGTTTATCTAATGATGAAGTCGGTTGTTAAAAAAGGTGGCTGTTATGGATCCATGATTATGCCATGGCTTGATTGGTATCATGCATCACAGAGATGCATTAAGCCCCCCTTTACCAGAGCATGGCTGATTTATAAGTTTGATTTGTCTGAAGTAACGCATTTTTCAAAAACGGAATAAAATACCAAACAAACTAATTCAAAGCCCCAACACTGAAAAACTCTTGGTATTATAAGTGAGTCAGAAATTAGTTCGAGAACTAAGAGTGCGCGAATAACAGAAAAAAAGTTTCCTAAACTTCACTTTTAAATTTTAGCTCTTGGTCAGATATGTGTATTTGAGTCAGAACTTTGATGTACAACAGATCTTATTTTGTCTTGTTTTCCTTATGCAATCCTATAAAGTCCACATTAACTGAATCGATTGTTCGTTAACATCTCAATTAGTAGTTTTGTGCTTTGAGACAGAACGCATAATACAATATTTAGCGAAATATCTTACTGCTTCTACTGTTTTCAACACAGGCCTCTCTATAACCTTGTAAGTCGCATATATTTCTTAACAAGTTTAAGATAGAATACTATTAAATCGAGAGCAAGCGCGCTCAGTCTGATCTTGATCCAGACATTAGGTTTCAAAGTATTTTGAATATAGAGGTCTGCTTGATATGATGTAAGCCTTTGTATTAAAGGAGTTAAGCAGGGATGTCCGTTTTTTCGCCCTACTATTTCCCTACTATTTAAGCCTGTGTTCCCCAGTACTGGTGCCATTTTGTCAGTTTTGTCAAAGAGATAGCACCCTCAAGTAAACGAGGCAAGTGACTTTGCAAAATGGACAAAATCTCTAAAAGAGCAGTGATTCAATATTTAAGACGTTTACGGTGCTTCTCTTCTTATTTGGACATTTACCATGCACAGCACCGTTTAAAGTCCATCGTGAATTTTCCAGTAGTAAAGCTACAGCGCAGTACTGACTTTCTGTTTCGTCGGTTTAATCTGTATTGTAGTAAAATGTCTCTGTGCCCGGAGGCGACCCATCAAAAACTAAAATCGCCATCGAGGACAGTTACCTGAACTACAGTTGGGATTGATGCCCCTTTATATGCTACAGTGGAAAGGTGGATGGCGGAATTTAAGCATGGCAGGCAGAGCCTTGAGGATGACTTCAGTCCTGAAAGACCTGTCTCTGTTGCACCCCAGAAATAGTCAATAAATAGAGGATATTTGTTTTTTTTTCGGTGAAAGATCGAAATTTATTTCATCGAGTGAACATCATCGGTAATATTTTCACGAGTGGCGCCACTCGTGAAAATATTACCGATGATGTTTACTCGATGAAATAAATTTCGATCTTTCACCGAAAAAAAAAAAACAAATATTCTGTTTATTTCATGCTTTTAACGCCTTTTTTTTTGTCGAGACTTCCATTAAAAAAAAATGAAATCGGTATCCTCACTGGTCGTATCCGTGTAATATCGAAAAATATTTTCACCGCTATTTCTCGATATCCTTCCGGAAAGCATGAAATAAAGTCAACGATTTTGTTAAGGCGAGTTACAGAGAGATATATAGCCAGTATCGTTGCTTTTTTGGCCAGTATCGTTGGGATTTTACAGGAAAGAGTACATTCCATTCTCACGGAAGACCTTGCAAGTCTGCCATTACCTTGGTTGACATTAACGAGTGCTGCTTTGAAACGATTGAGAGCATCCACCCAGTTAGCTTAATCTCGCTCCATTAGTCTTTCATCTATTTCAAAAACTAACAAAAAGGACATTTCCGGTACCCAGTTTCCGTCAGATGATAACGCCATACAATATACATGCAGGAGCGGAGGAATTTCTGAACGGTCAAACAAGGGACTTCTTTTAAAGTGTTATGGAGGCCCTTAAACATCGCTGGTAAAAGTGTATAGATACTGAAGGGGATTATGTTGAAAAAATAATGCGATATGTCCGCGAAAAGTCAAACCCTTTCATGTGTGAGGCTCAAAACTTATCAATTAGCTCTCGTAGGCTATTAATGAACAATCCAACACAGATATCCAGCGAATCCTAAAGTTTCGCCAACCCCTTCTTTGTAACAGCTGGTTTACATGAGGTTGCAGGTTTTGATTCGAAAAGTTTTCAGAAAATCTTAAGAAAAATGATACTAGAATGGTTTATTTGCCTGCAAAGATGGCTTTCAAACTAAAATGCAAAAAGAAATACCTGTAGATCTAGAAAACATTAAGATCGTTCTATTTCTTTATACATGTATATGAGCCATGCCCTGGCAAAAGTGGGCTTAATGCATAGCCGTGATGTATTATACCAAGCATGTCATCACAGGATTATGAATCAATAAAACCCATTTTGTCTAACAACCAACTGAATCATGAGGTAAGAATAGTCCTTTGACAAGCAGATAATTCAAAGATAACTACAAATTTTTGCCCAGGTCAGCCTGCGCGGACTGTACAGGCTAACCCGAGTCGATACGCTTTGCAGAGGCATTAAGCCCCCTTTCCACAGAGCATGGGTCATATATTTCTCTGTAAAGTTTCTCACCTGTTTGTCACAGTATCGGGTAACAAGGTATAGACACTTTTTAACCCTTTCCCAAACGACAAATTTTGGACTAGTCCAAATTGAAAGAGTTTGCAGACGACAATTTTAAATTTGATGGAAATGGCAGAAAGTTCTCAGAATGGGTAGAAAACACACTGTGAGAAAAGGAGAAATTGCTCGTTACTTTGGGAAAGGGTTAAACGCAAGTAGCAATGCCGTCGTCGGCGGTCCAGATCGGGCCGGCAAAGGCCGGACCACTTCTTTGGCGAAATATAGTATTGGTTTTTTCAGCTGCAAAGACGGTCTTAAAATTAATTAGAATCGCTTCTAAAGACGTCTCCCCACCCCCCCCCCCCCCCACTTCCAAACTTGCGCCTTCAGTACACCCCCTCTCGGTGTGCTTTCCCCAACTCATGCCTCTGACCCTCGGGAAACTTCGAAGGCTTCTATAGCCGTACTACTTTTCAAAAGCCGACAACGGCCTTGAATGTTGTCAGCTGTGCAGATAGTTCAGGCATGAATGCAGCTGGATTTTAGCTTGAAAGGTGGGAAGCACTAATCCCAGGGATTGCAAATGACTTTTGAAGTCTTTTTTTCTTTTCTCCAACAATGTTAACAGTCACGTCCCGGTGATATTTTCCTTACAAAATATTAAATTTCTATTGAACAATTTTTGTTTTGTTTTTTGGCAAAATCTAGCTTTATTCACCTTAACCTCTAGGCTGCCATGCGCGACACAAGGAGCTTTTTGCGGACAGTGTAGATCAAGATCAGACTGCACAGAACGTGCAGTCTGATCTTGGATACATTTTCCGATAAGGAGATCAGATATCTTTCTCCAAAAAACTACCTATGAAATAGCAGAATTAAGTTTTTTTTTTTTGTGCTGGCTTGAAAGTTTTATTTCACTTATTTAGAGGATAAGGATCAAAGATGACTAAAAGACCCATTTGTGTACATAGATAAACCCCGTTCGTTTTCTTTTGTAATAAAACCGATAGCCACCGTAACAAAAGATTTCTTATCTTATCTCGCATTATAAATATAATTCTGATCACACAATCAATAGAAAAAAAAATCAAATATACGCAGCAAAAAACACAACAGTAAACAATACTGATAAGAGCTTGTAGATCTATTTTTATCAAATATTGAACGTATTCACAGAAAATTTTGTAAATGGTTACTTAATGTAAAAATGTCAACAAATTCTCTTGCGCTATACGCAGTATACGCAGAAGTAGGCAGGTTCCCCCTAATTATTAACAGACAAACTCGAATCATCAAATATTGGCTAAAATTGTTCCATCAGAAATCGTCTAACTACTTATTGTCGGCGGTAATTAATGACCAGGTTCACGAAATAAACAAAAATTCCCGAATTAATAATTGGGCAAATAAAGTAAAAAATCTTTTAGAATCATCGGGGTTCGCTGACGTATGGATATATCCAGAGTCAGTGACCCTGGATAAATTCATTCCAATTTTCACCAGCAGACTAAGAGATATCTACATTACTCAATGGCATACAGGTATCCAAGAATACAGCTCACTGACGCTCTATACATCGATTAAAACAGACTTCCTTCGAGCGAAGTACCTTGATGTGATTGGGAAAAGGTCATTGCGAAATATAATAGCTAAATTAAGATTTTCATCACATAATCTTATGATCGAAAGCGGTAGGCATCGAAAAATAGAAAAAATCAGACGAAAGTGTATATTGTGCGATAAGGATGACATCGAAGATGAATATCATTTTATCATAATTTGCCTTTTTTTTCATGATTTAAGACAAAAGTTCATAGATAAATACTACAGAATAAAACCAAGTGTATTCAAATTTACGAAATTACTTAATTCAGACCAAAAGAAAAATTTGACCAACCTTGCCCTTTTTTGTAAATACGCATTTTTAAAAAGAAACCAGTTCATGTTACAGTAAGTATTGCACTCTCACTCAGCCTTTTGTTACACTGCTTTTGGACCACAATTTTCAACGATATGCATGTTTTACAATGTATTGATTGTACAATGAGTATGTATACTTGTGTGCATAATAAAGCTATTATTATTATTATTATTATTATATCTATTTTTATCCACTCTGTCATCAGGGTAGAGAGTACTGCCCAAATTTTAACCTTTAACCTGCTGAATAAGTTAAATGAAACTTTCCAGCTAATGGTAAAAAAACCAAAGGTTTCGATTTCAAAGTTATTTTTAAAGGAAATATCTCCATTATCCGACAGTGTAGATCTAAGATCAGACTGCACGTTCTGTGCAGTCTGATCTTGATATATACCGACCGCAAAAGCGCCTTGATTTGCACTTGGCAGCCTAAGAGTTAATCTGGCTGCGTCGAAAGATCCAGGGGTAACAATGTGTGTCTTCCTTGTGGAAAATGACGGTTCGATGTTGTGTCGGGTTTGTTTTTATGAATGTTTATTTTCTCCTTTTCCCCTAATGTTATCAAAAGTCCCTTTCCCGGGGATCGTCCAAAATACTGGATTGTTTTGATAACCCTTTCAAAGCAATAGGCGAAAACTGGAAATTTGCAGACGGCACAGTGGTCCTTTTCAAGGACAGACTCGATATTTGGTCCATGTTTGATTAGTAATGTTTTGAATTTTGACAAGGCTAAATTTAGTCTTCTGGTATTGAGTAATGCTCATTTCCACTGTCAATAAAGAGAATGGCTAATCGTACATGTGGCTTAGAATGTAATTACATTATTTTACGGAAATCCATGAGAATTCGGAAATATTCATAGCAGTCCAGGAGTATATAAAACAAACTGGCCGATTTAAATGATCAGCAGTTTCTTATATGCTATTTACCTGATCACACGTCTCTTTTATTTCATTTGATGAAATTGTGTACTTGTCTCTCTCTGCCTGTCTCTGTTTGTCTGTCTCTCTCTTTCTCTCTCTCACTCTTCCCCCTTCTTTCTCTCTTTCTCCCCCCCTCTCTCTCTCAAATATATTTATAGTGTCAACAATTGCTTGAACATTTGTATAATAACTTTGTAGGGGGAGAGCCGTCATCTAAGTTGTCATAACTTGTGGCTCAACGCCATTTCCATGTAAATTTTAGCGAAAATAAATATGTCTAAACTAACTGGTTTCTTAGCAGTTTGCACAGATCTTGAATATTGAATAATACTGAAGTGTTTGATACAGGATTAACTCTCTCAAAGCAATAGGCGAAAGCTGGAAATTTTGCAGATGGCACAGATCAAGATCAGATAGCAGAGAACGCGCAGTCTAATCTTTGCCGCTTGTTTAGTCCCTCGTTCAATATAAATCTTTCTGAGGTTCAGTTTATCGTATTTTCAGCTTTAATGGAGAGGTCAAGTTTTTTGGGGGGCGCTAAAACAGTTAACCCTTTACCAAACAATCCCGTGGATTGGACTAAATGCATCTATGTGATACATTATACCAAGCAAGCCATCATTCCATTGATATTCGAAAAAACACCCTAAGCCTAAATGTCCAAAGTTCTTTCTTTTTATGTCTGTTTGCTTTGTTTCATTTTTTTTTTTGTAAACCTACCGTTCAGTAGACAAATATGTGTGTAGCACTGTCAAGTAAAACTTAAATTATATTAAACATATCTTTTGACTTTGCTGAAATATTATATAATGCAGGTCCTTTTACCGTCTGTCATACTCTCTAGATCTCGTTTTATTTCATGTATATAAATGATACTTTTTGTGACTATGTACAACTGTGTACTTGTCTTGTAATAAACTTCTGTTCTGTTCATCAAATAATTATTGATCCATAATGGCCAATTTTTCAAACGACCGACTCAATCATTACGTAGACTGGTCCTTGGACATGCAGAAAATTGACCATTAGCAAAAAGTTTCGGGTCAGGTCAGCCTCCGCAGTCGATGCTTTTTCCAAATGCATTAAGCCCCTTTCTCAGAGAGCATGACTCAATTATAGAATTTGACATTTTCATGGTATCTAGGTGATATACGTATATACAAATTCCTGTATTGTCCGGGACAAGCAGGGGAAGGTCTGTGTAACCGTGTGTCTAAGGTATTTCTGTAGAAGTTTATATTTGTGGGCGTGAAAATGAATGACAAAGCGTCATACAAATATTTCCCGACGCCTCCTTTAACCCTTTCCCAAACGACAAATTTTGGACTGGTCCAAATTGAAAGAGTTTGCAGACGACAATTCTAAATTTGATGAAAATGGCAGAAAGGTCTCAAAAAGGGTAGAAAACACTGTGGGAAAAGGAGAAATTGCTCGTTACGAGCAATTTCTCCTTTTCCCACAGTATTTTCAAAAGACTTGTACTGCAGACACGTGAAAACCAGGGCTTGTTTGGGAAAGGGTTAACATCTTACATTAAAATTACGGAGACGACTGTTCAAAGTCAATTTTCCTGGTAGTCCAGATCAAGATCACACTTCGACTAACGTGCAGTCTCATTGTAGCTTATATCTGCACTGTCCGATATTTTGTGGAGTTCCTTGACCTTACCAAAGCAGGTATGGAATGGCATCTAGTTCTTCCGACTTAACATCAAATTTGAATCGGGTTTTTTTTTTTAATTGTAGCCGATTCTAACTAGGTAAATATGGGGTTACATAACCCTTTACCAAACAATAAAATTTTAGACTCGACCAAACTCAAAGCATTTGAAGACGACAACTTCAGTGCAGCTAAAAAGAAAAATGCTGTCTTAGAAATGGTAGAAAACGTTGTGGGAAAGGTAGAAAATGCTGGTAACCAGCATTTTCTCCTTTTCCCACAATGTTTTCTACCATCTACCATTACTGAGCCCCAGTAGCTCACTCGGTAGCATACAGGACTTGAGAACAGGGGGTCGCTGGTTCGATCCCCGGCTCGGCCAATCCACGTCTTTCCGAGGATTGATGATAGTCACTCCGACAGGATTCATTCCTCTTTCGCTGCTGACCATTGTTTCGACGATGGTAATGTGGGAAAGCAGCCAGTGGCTTGGAAAGAATATTGTGCGGGGCACTGGTAAACGAAACTCCAGGAAAGCATGGATAGGTCTGCTGGCCGCTGCGATATAACTGAAAACGGCGTTAAACACCATACAATCAATCAATCAGTCAATAAAATTTTATTTTCATTATTTAGTTCTGTTAAATATTAAGTAAATATCAGGGACGTAACCAGGTGTTCAAAATCATTATGCATTCCGAATCGAGAGTGCTCTTTCACCTTTAGGCTGATATGGGCAGTGCCCTTTTGCGGACAGTGTAGACCAAGATTAGACTGCACAGAACATGCAGTCTGATTCTGATCTACACCATCAGATACAGTGAGATTTTCCATCGAAAAGACATGGGATGACATCGCAATATTTGGTTTTTTACTATCGCTTTGAATTTTTCATTATTTTAGCCGTTTTAGGCTTAATCATGAACATGGTGTTGTTCTATAGTGTTCCCATTTATTTTACATCACTTGCGTAATTATGCATAATGGACGCTCCGCCTTTGGTTTTTGAAAAAAGAAACAGTTGTTCATCATTTGACATCTTATTTTTTTCGTCTGAAACAAGTATTTTCGTGTTCCAACAGAGCTCCAGATAAGAGGAAGTGATGGTATTGTAAATCCATTATTTCTCTTCCAAACCCTATGTTATGGGTACTCATTAGAATCGTCTCGATGAGACGATTCTAATGAGTACTCATAACATAGGGTTTGGAAGAGAATAATCAATACTTTCAATTCTATAATCAGAATCATTCCCTCTATCTGCAGCTCTGTTCTAATTTCCAACATCCTATCTGAATCTAGGTTTGAAGGAATGTTAGTGAAACTGCTTTTAGTGGTCGTATGTTCAAGTAACTTACATAGATGCACCCGGCAATTTGAATAAAACAAAGACTATTTTGAAACAGAAACAGTTGGTTACAGAATAATTTATCAATAAATGCAAATTAATCCTTTACTTCACGATACCGATTTTTAACGACACTCCTGAAGAAGGCATTTGAAAACATTGTGGGAAAAGTAGAAAATGCTGGTTACCAGCATTTTCTCCCTTTCCCACAACGTTTTCTACCATTTCTAAGACAGCATTTTTCTTTTAAGCTGCATTGAAGTTGTCGTCTTCAAATGCTTTAAGTTTGATCGAGTCTAAAATTTTATTGTTTGGTAAAGGGTTATTTACCTAGTTAGAATCCTACAATTTGTGTTTGTCATTACAATGTCCCCATTAAAAAAAAAGGAGAAATACTCGTAATTGGATAGGTCATCAGACCTCTCCAACAGTGGTGAGTTTAAAAGGCAGACTGCCTCAGAAATTGCAATCTAAGTCCACGTTTTTGCGAAATTGTTCTGATACACAGTCTGTGTCGTCATGCTTTTAGAAATAAAACGAAATCAAAAAACTGAAATAGGAAATAGGCATGTTTTATTTTTATGTGACGGATTTAAAAAAAAAATGCATTGATTTCATTGCAAATGTGTTTCGACGTTCGATACAAAAACCAAGATTATTTTCGATATTTCTTCCTTTATTTTCTGTTTCCGAAAAACGGAAACTAAAAGTAAGGGAGCTAACTCTTGCTAAAACTCAAAGGATATTTTCAATTATTCATTATTTCTATTCAAAGGATACTTTCAATTTCAGTGATTATCTTCAGAACAAACTGACCTCTTCATTAGTTGTAATTTTTCATTAAACAAATAAAATCCAAGCGAGAAAAATAAAATAATTTTGTTAAACAAGAGAAGGAACACCGCGGGAAAACATCACGCGACTTGAAAACGCGGGAAGGTCACGTGTCTGTCATGTAATGCATAAGAGGTTTCTATGCAGCGGCAATCATATATACCTTACTTGTTTGTTTACATGCTGTAAAATATAATGAAATTTAAAGCCAATATATGAAAACATTGATACTGACCTCTCCTGGCTTCTTTTTAAAGAAGCCAACTTGATCTTAACAGGAGTTACTGTACAGGATATTATCATGCCAACCTAAAACACGACAAATTAAATAGAGGACCAAGATCAAATGTCAGGCAAATACATCTACCTTATTCAAATAGACTAGCAATTCCAATGTTAGTCTTGTACCCCGCCGTACTTAGAAAGTAGGCTATGTCAGACAAAGCGCGATAATGGCGGCCCCCGTTGGTAATATGACGAGATAACGAAATACTGTTAATTCACTTGATCAAATCGGACCGTAGGCTGAATTCAAAACAGATTGGTTGCAATAAAGTAAGTAATGGTAGTGAGTTTTCTTATTGATCGTTCTTATTTAGCGCGAAACACTCAGTAAAATGTCAATGGACCTATATAACGTCCGAAAATAGGGCTGCTTTTAAAATTGATTCATATAGTCGAATTTATATTAAAACCATACCCCAACAGCACGTTTTAGGTTCTGTAATGTATATTTCGTACACGATAGATCTCGTTTTATTCATTAATCAATCATGATCACATGGAATTGGGAAGAACAGGAAAGCATATAAGACTACGCTTTAGGCCGCCATTACCGCGCTTTGCCTGATCCGATCACGTAGCGTTAAGGGCAGGTATTATGGACTATCCCAATGTCGGTATCAGCGCCCAAAAGTTTTTTTTTTTCCATATCTTAACTATTGGACTAATTGAGCTGTAGTTCTCTTACAGGATAGAAAACATTGTGGGAAAAAGAGAAAATGCTGGTTACCACAATGTTTTCAAAAGCCTTCTTCCTCAGGATCGTTAAAACTCGGGATCGTGTGATAAAAAATTCGATTTAACATATGTTGAGATACATGTTTCTTCTTATCTATACGCAGTAATCAGTCTATTTTGAAGAACACTCAAAGTAATGATTCATACTGGGGTAAACTCTTTTACCAAGTAAATAAATTTGCCCCTTACCTGGGTCCGTATTCACCAACCATTCTTAAGAATATTCTTGGTCTTGTTCTCTAAAATTTTCCAAATTTGAAAGTAACACACTTTCTGATTGGCTAAACCATTTGGTTTAGCCAATCAGAAGTTGTGTTACTTTCAAACTTGGAAAATCTTGAAGAATAAGTCTAAGAACGTTCTTAAGAATGGTTGGTGAATACGGACCCTGCTTAATCCTTTATCATACAATATCGTGGTTTAAAGATGCTAAGAAATAAGGCCTTCCAAAACATTGTGGGAAAAGGAGAAAATGCTGGTAGTCATCGTTTTCTCATTTTCCCATAATGTTTTCTACTTTTCTACCTGTTCAAGAACAAACACAGTATTATTTTGATCCACGGTTGATTTTTCTTTTGCAGTACTTTCAATTTGCACAAGCTAAGATTTACTGAGTACTGCACATTTCCACTGTCAATAAAGAGATTGCTAGTCATACATGTGCCTTAGAAAGAAGTAGCACACAATGTAGATCCGCGATCAGATAACAGGTTTCTGCACAATGTGACCATGACTTTAGCAGGCAGTTTTTATTTTGCGATAGACCACCTTTGAAAACCGTCTCGCAAAACTACACTATTCGTCAAGAGTATATTATCCTTTTGCCACAATATTTTAACATGTATTGATGCATTTAACTCTTTACCACACGGCAAAACTTTAGACCAGTCCAAATTGAAAGCATTTGCAGACGACAAATTAAATGCAACTCAAGAACTGAAATAGGTTTTGGAAAGAGTAGAAAACATTGTGGGAAAAGGAGAAAATGCTGGTTACCAGCATTTTCTCCTTTTCCTACAATGTTTTCAAAAGGTTTCTTTCCCAGGGTCGTTAAAAGTCGAGCTCGTATGTATCACCCGTACATTACTAGAATGCTTTGTAAGTCGTCCCGTGAAAGGGCAGTTCAAGAGCCAGTGGGTTAACGATTCTTTGGGTAGTCGACTTTGATCAAGTTTCGTGATACATAACCCTTTAGCTGCTAAGAGCGACTCACTGACCTTTTGCAGACAGCGTAGATCAAGATCAGACTGCACAGAACGTGCAGTCTGATCTTGGATCTACACTGTCCATAAGAAGATACTTTTTTTCTCCAAAAACTAAGTTTGAAAAGAAAACAAAAAACATTAGTAGAGTTTTTGCCATCGGCTTTAAAGTTCTATTAAAAAGTATTTTGCAGGATAAGGGTTAATTATTTGAAGGGTCCTATGTAATTTTATTAGATAATGACTTCACCGTGTTTTGGACGTACCACTGTCGTTGTGGTCATGGTATTAAATATGGGACACTCGCATCCGACATCAGATTGTTCGTTCTGTACATCCCCATCTTGATGTTTAGATTTGAATCATGGTAGGATATGAAAAAGGGCCTTAAGGCATCTGCGAAAAGCATCAACCCAGGCCAGCATGCGCAGTCCGCTATTGGTCAATTTTCTGTGTGTCAAAGGACCAGTGTACCGTATGATGCAGTCGATTGATAGACATCATGGTTTTTTATGGATCCATAATTATGTTATGACTGCTTGGTATAATGCATTACGGAGATGCATTAAGCCCCCTTTTTAGAGCATGGCTACAGTTTTCCTGCAACGCAAGCAAAGTAAGATACGATGGAAAAAAATCGTATCTCAGCCGTGTCAGAGACAGTCCCAAATACGATACGATGACGTAACCCGTGTGCGCACTACTTTTGGCCTGGTTCCCGATTTGATTGGTCAAAATATCACATTACACTATTCATCTGCCATCCATAAAAGAAATTTATTACTTATTAATTTCGGATTTGTATTGATTTCCTACCGTTTTGAAAAAGCAGTACCAAAAAATCACAATAATTGACGCTATAATTCGCAGTTATATGATACAAGGTATATTATGTTGAATTAACTTTCCTTCTGCTTATTCCCGCGAGATATCAAGTTTTCAAACGCAGCTCGAAGCAAATACCAGAAATGTTATTACAGCACAAAAGTCCGTATGGTACTGTCCACACACCTATAGTTAGTGCTTAGAAAATATGTCCATGCTCAGCTCAGCTGTGCATGAAACTTTGCAATTCTATAGATGTAATTGTACAGATAGTTCAATACTTAATATTTGGACTTTTCTTTCTTTCTTATTATTGATTCAAGTTTTTAAGCAAAGACGTCATTCAGCAATTAGGCTTCTGATAAAGTCAAATTTTATAAGCATTGAGTCTAAACCGTCCCACACCAACAGATTTAACTCTTTACACAAACTTGTTCGTCTCGAAGTGGTATTTACGGGAAAGGGGGGCGCTCTGGCAAAAGGGTGTTTAATTCATCTCGGAGATGTATTATCGCTTTACCACACAATCCCGACTTTTAACGACCCTGAAAAAGAAAGCTTTTGAAAACATGATGGGAAAAGGAGAAAATGCTGGTAACCAGCATTTTCTCCTTTTCCCACAATGTTTTCTATGCTTCCCAAAACAAATTTCAATTTTTCGGTTACATTTATTCTGTCGTCTGCAAATGCTTTCAATTTGGACAAGTCTAAAATTTTGTCGTTTGGTAAAGAGTTATACGAAGCTAGTCATTATTTAATTATGAATCCATAAAGTCCATTTTGTCTAACAGCCAACTGAATCATGAGGTAGACTGGTCCTTGACAGGCCTAAAATTACCCAATAGTAAAAAGTTTCGACCCGGGTCAGCCTGCGCGGATGCGCAGGCTGACCTGGGTCGATACTTTACACAGATGCATTAAACCCTGTTTTCATAGGGTATGGTTAAAATAAAGTTGTTTTTGTAAGGACAGGAAACGTTTTGCGAAAAGGAGAAAACTGTTTTTCTTCTTTTCATATACTGTTTTCAAAATGCTTCTTCCTCGGGGTCGTCATAACTTGTTATTGTTTGGTAAAAGTAAAAGTACCGATGTGACTTTGCACAGTTTGGTTGCAATATTCCTCTATCAACAAATTGCGACATGACACACACCTGCTGATAAGACAGAACAAAGGTATCAGACTAAAAACGCTGTTTTATGTCTTGAATTTTGGATGCAAATTAGTCTAAGGTAAATAAAGAATATTGATTTGTTTGCTTTGTTGTGATTTTCGATGGAACTTGTTAAGCCATACCGATAAGACGGTGTGACAGTTGATAACTAAATGGCTTTTGTTTAAAAAGAAAACCTTTCATCTAAATTTCAGGCATAACTCTGACATTTGCGTCTGTTGCACGGAAAAGGAGATCGGCTATGTTGGAATTGAGCGTCGGCTTCTCATGTAAAAACATAAGTTCAGCTCGCAGTACTTTCAGTACCTTGATTGAAGAATGTACATGTAGTGTAATCGCGTAACAAATCTAAATCCGGCAACTCAGTGGTCCAGGTGAAGTGTTAGTAACTCAGATGTCGTTAGTTCGACTCCCTGCTCAACTACTCTCTTTTCTGGGACTGCTTCGAGCCAGTGAGATGGGGTTCATTCCTCTATCTTTGCTGACCATCGTTTCGACTGTTTTTAGAACGGAAAGTAGCCGGTGGCTTGGAAGAGTGTTGTGCAGTGTACTAGAAAGTCCAGGAATTTAATGATATGTGCTTTGAAATTTTAAAACTGCCCAAAGCGATAAATAGTTGGTCTGTGTATTTTTCCAGTGCATTGGTTTCCACAGCAATCTAATCGCCTAACGCGCCAAAAAAAAGTAGGTCAGTGGTATCGCGTCGAGTTTGTAACCATCGGGTTGTGGGTTCGAGATCTGGTCCGGCAAAATCTCATTTCTACGATTGATAACAATCATTGCCACTGTTCAAAGTCGTTCCTCCCACGACGCTAAACATTTGAGCCATGCTCTGTGAAAACGGGGCTTAATGCATCTGCGAAAAGTATCGACCCAGGTCAGCCTGCGCAGTCCGCGCAGGCTGACCTGGGCCGAAACTTTTCGCTATTTGTCAATTTTCTGTGTATCCAAGGACCAGTCTTCCTCATGATTGAGTCGGTTGTTAAAAAGAGTGGATATTATGGATCCATAACTGCACGATGACTTGCTTGGTATTATGCATCACGGAGATGCATTAAGCCCCCTTTTGTCCGAGCACGGCTCATTTATTTATACAAAGGAAGCAGCTGGTGGCTCAGGCTGGAGGAGTGTTGTCGGTCCGCCTGGCTAAGATACAAAGTTGCATTCACAGCATTATATATATATATATATTTTTTTTTTTTGACTGTTTTGTGTCGCCATCCCATTTTGCTTTTATTGAACTGTTTAACTCTTTCCCTACTAACTGCGGAAATTCCACTTTTTTTTTTCTGAACTCTAAAAATAGATTTCCACTGCTATTGAAAATAACTTTCGTCATAGTTTAAAAACAGGGTAGCGGACGGTGTAGATCCAAGATCAGACTGCACGTTCTGTGCAGTCTGATCTTGATCTACGCCGTCCGCAAAAGCTACTCAAGTCGTCATTAATAGTGAAAGAGTTCATTCAAAATTTTTACCAGCTGAGAAGCCGAGAAATGTCCATTTTGAAAGCAGGTTTAGACGACATACGAATACGTGTACTTTATGTGGTGAGGGTAGAAAGCGTTGTAGAAAAAGGAGAAAATTAATGCTGGTTATCTTTTAATATATTTCTCTAGACGCTACCTAGTATCGTTATCTCTTGGTTTTGAATCAGGAAGGCTTTCGTATCATGTTGTTCGATTAGATTGGCGTAAACTTTAGATAAAGTGTACAAAGAACAATATGCATGCTTAGACATGCACAGGCAGTTAACAATTTGCCCAACTGCAGAAGAGGGATGTTTAACCATTTGCTAAAAGATCATGTATTTTTACAACTTTGAGTTCGACCCCGGCTTGGCCAATTTCTTTCCGAGAATTAATGGTAGTCATTGCGACAGGATTCATTTCTCTCTCACCGCTGATCATTGTTTCGACGATGGTTATGTGGGAAAGCAGCCAATGGCTGGAAAAGAATGTTGTGCGGAGTACTGGTAGAAGAAATTCGAGGAAAACATGGATTGGTGCACCGTCCGCCGCGATATAACTGAAATAATGTTGAAAACGGCATATAACACCATACAATCAATCATCAGTCAATCAACCAACCAACCAACCAACCAATCAATCAATCAATCAATCAACCAAGCAATCAATTTTGAGGAAGACGGGTTTTGAAAGCATGGGAAAATGAGAAAAAAATTGGAACCAGTACTTTCAAACCACCACAATGATTTCCTACCCTTATTACCCTTATCCTACTAAATAACTCAAATGAAACTTCCAAGCCGATGGTGAAAATCCCAGCAGTGTTATTTCAAACTTATTGTTTGGAGAAGAAAATATCTCCTTATCGGACAGTGTAGAATCACGATCAGACTGCACGTTTTGTGCGGTCTGATCTTGATCTTCACTGTCCGCAGAACGTCAGAAAGTCGCGCTTATCAGCCTAGGGGTTAAAGACAAACCCTATCTTTTGAGCCACATTTAACTCGTGACCTAACAATCCCCTGTTTTCAGGAGCTTTAAGGAAAAAGGTTTTGAAAACATTGTGGAAAAAAGAGAAAATGCTGATAACCAGCATTTTCTCCTTTTCCCACAATGTTCTCTACCCCTTTCAAAGGCAAGTGCCACGTTTTGGGCTATGTTCAATGTCGTCTGCAAATGCTTTAGTTATAAAAGAGTCTAAACTTTTGTAATTCGGGAAAGTTGATTGATTGTAAGGTGTTTAACGCCGTTTTCAACATTATTTCAGTTATATCACGGCGGCCAGTGCACCTATCCATGCTTTCCTGGAGTTTCCTTTACCAGTAAATTTGGGAAAGAGTTCACCTTTCGTCTGCGAAAGTTGACGGTAGTGACAAGTCTAAAATTTTGTCGTTTTGTAGAGAGTTAATGATTTAATGTTTGGTTACTTTTGGAGTCTGCTCGATTGATTGATTGATTGATGTTTTACGTCGCTTTCAACATTATTTCAGTCATATCACGGCGACAGGTCACATATTCATGTATTTCCTGGGTTCCACCAGTACTATTTGGAGTGTGCACTTTGTCAAATGTAATCACTGTTGTTTTTAACAACAGTCCTAGAAGGTTTTTTTTTTATCCCTAGTCAACATAGTAGGCCTGTTCAGATGGGTGTGGCGAGGGGGTGGGGGGGGGGGGGGAAACTAAGGAGGCGATATTTTAACGGGATTCAGTTTTATGATTTGTTTCGATGTACCCTGTCCCTGGATCGAACCCACAACCTTACAAAACAGAACCCAAACATGGTAATATATGCATTCAGTTTTATTTATTTAAGATAGACACACTTCAAGCACTCTGTTACGATGCTTGTCGTTTTTATGTAACGAGTAATGACTTAACTCTTTCCTTACCACTGACGATACAAGAAGCTTTTGTGGACAGTGTAGATCAAGATCAGACTGCACAGAACGTGCAGTCTGATCTCTGATCTACACTGTCCACTCATTTATTCTAAATTTTAACTTAACTTTCTCCTAATCTTACATCCAAACTGTATTTCTAGCCTTTAGAAAAGTAAAGGTTATTTATTTCGTAGTGGAGTTCATGCGATTTACAGCGTGTAGGAATACACCAGTTTTATCAAGAGCTCAGCTCAGACATACATAAATAATCATAGATTTTTTTCGAATGATCTTTTTCTTGAAAGTGCTGAGTGCAACTCTGCGTGCTTTTGTATTCAGTGTAGATTAACATCAGCCTGCCCAAACCGCTAAATGTCTGATACAGTCCGCTATGGTAAGATACTGTAGCAAGGTAGCTACGAAACGTGCATTATTTAGGGTTTTCCGCTTGCTGAAATTAACAAATGTTTCCTTTATTTTGTGCCCGAGGGATTGATCCCACGTTCTATAAAACGAAGTCCTTTGTAATCTTTGCGATTAAAGTAGACGAAGATCAGGGTCCGTATTCACCAACCATTCTTAAGAATGTTCTTAGTCTCATTCTCCAAGATTTTCTACATTTGAAAGTAACACAACTCCTGATTGGCTAAACCATTTGGTTTAGCCAATCAGGAGTTGTGTTACTTTCAAATGTAGAAAATTCTGAAGAACAAGACAAAGAACATTCTTAAGAATGGTTGGTGAATACGGACCCAGATCCCACGTCCGTGCACTCCCAGCTTCGCCGGCTCTTCTCGATACCCGCTTTGTTTTTTCCCACTTTACCAAACGACAAATTGTTGGAATGGACCAAATTGAAAGCATTTGCAGACGACACACAAAAAAGTGTCCATCAAATGATGACGTCTATCTTTGATAAGGTAGTAAACATTGTGGGAAAAGGAGAAAATGCTGGTTACCAGCATTTTCTCCTTTTCCCACAATGTTTTCTAAAGACGTCGTTCTGAAGTTCACTCAAACCCGGGATTGTGTGTTGAAGGGTTAAGCTTTGCTGTTAAGATTTAAGATCACAAAGTAGGCACCAGCCACTGATTTGTTTCGTTGAATATTTCATTTCATCCCGATAAGGGATGGGTGGAATTTTTTAAGACAAACTTTTCTGAACGCAATATTTTATTGTTATGTACATTCGATGCTTGCAAAGTAAATATATTTCTGATCATGTCAGCATTGCATCTATTTTATCTATTTGATTTTTTTGTTTTTCTTAAATAACAGAATACAACATGGCATGTGTAATCTAACGAATTCATGTCGTATATCACAAGACTATGTAAAACATACAGACTAAAACTGCATGGATACACCTTTTTATCAACCCTTTTCCAAACAATCTCGTGCGTTGTCTGCGTATGTCATATTCTTCGAAGATTTGTAGAATGCCATCTAGCGGGAGATAAATGCAATCTCGTGTTTTACCGACCCACTTGTCACAACTCGGCCGATTCCGTACCTACATCTATTTGATCACGGGATCACCCTAGATATGCCGAATGTTACCGACCCCGACGGTTGTGCCCAAGCACATAAACCTTCAGAGCGTCGAATTTAAACCTACCACTTATTTTCATTCAATGAATAAGACCAAAACAAGAGCAATTTCAATGTTGCTTTTGTCCACAATGTTTCAGCAAAGCCACTAGGTTTTGTAGTCTGATCTTGATCTAAACTAATCACAAAGGCAGCTGTAATTGTGAAAGGCACTGCAAGGGTTTAATCCTTTACCACATAATCCCGAGTTTTAACAACCCTGAAGAAGAAAGCCTTTTGAAAACATTGTGGGAAAAGGAGAAATGCTGGTTACTTTCAAATTCGGAAAAAGTCTGAAAAATAAGACTGAGAGTTTCATAGGAATGGTTGGTGAATGGTTGGGCACTGGTTTTATGCCATGCAGAAAATTCACAAAAGCTTCGATTCATGTCAGCTGCACAGACTGCGCAGGCTGGTATGAGTCGATATTTTTTGCAGATGTACTAAGCCCCCTTAAGCTCGGCTCAAATTTAAGTAGCACTTCTAAGGAGTATTTTTCTTTTAATATTTTCAGACATAAATCATGAAGTTTGAACTATTCATCCTGGGTGTCATCTGCCTGATGGCGATACGAATTGATGGTATGTATTCAATTTACATGATTACCCCTCGAAATAAATTGCAGCAGACGATTGTGAAAGATGCTTTATGAAAGAAGTTTTCATGCAGATGACAAATTCAACGTGGCTCATATGGTGCCATTTTTCCTTGATAGGGTAGAAAACATTGTGGGAAAAGGAGAAAATGCTCCATTTTCTCCTTTTCCCACAATGTTTTCGAAAGGTTTCTTTCCAGGGGTCGTTAAACGGCGGCATTGTGCAGTACCGGGTTAACGGTATATATAGCGTATGATCTATTTTTAATTTTCTGCTTCAAAAAGCGTGTGGGAATACCATATGAGAAGTAACACACATCAATTATTTGAGCTCATATTTTAATAGGTACAATGACGTCAAATCTGATCTCACAGAGACGGACATCTCGACCGGCAGACGACCGATTGCACAAGAAGACAACATTTCATCCTTTATCAATTGTACTTTCAGGTCAGGGTGGAAACGACACTATGTACGAGTGTGGGTCACCGCCGGTCTTGCCTCTCAACTTCATAGATTCAATGACCGAAGGTAATGTGCATTTGTAAGCTATTGTTCACTGGACATATCCCTACATCCTGTTATTGCTTTATTTGTTTTTTGTGTTTTTAACACCGTTTTCAGCATTATATGTATTTCAGTTAGATCGAGGACGCCAATACACCTGATCCTATCAATTTTTTTCGAGATATTCTTTTATACATGTACCAGCACAACATTCTTTCTAAGCCACTGGCTGCTTTCCCATATTAACATCGTCAAAACATCTTCAGTACTGAGACATGAATGATTCCTGGTGCTATGACTATCGTCAGTGTAACTTTATGAGTGAAAACTCGATTATCAACAACTCTATGGCTCTCCAGATAGGCGTGTGTTTTGAGAGTCTAGTTTGCTCAGAATTTTGGCTATTGATGCCTTATGAATATTGATATTGACAGTGGTAGTGTTTTGACTGCCTATAAATGTAGTGTGAGATGCGCGATCGCGGCGGAGAGATGTGAAGACAGAGAGACTGGTACCATCAGGTTGCGTGACAAGATCTAGTGGAGAGAGAGATATGAAGACAGAGAGATTGGTACCATCAGGTTACGTGACAAGATCTAGTGGAGGGAGAGATGTGAAGACAGAGAGATTGGTACCATCAGGTTGCGTGATAAGATCTGGAAAATACAAGAAAATGTTTTAAAATAAATGTTGTTTGTGAAAACCTTTGACTTGGTTAATTTAAAGGAAAAATCCACTATACGATCTAGACAGAAGCATAAGGTTACATCAGTCCTCGGAAAAAAAAGTGACTTTGGATTCAAACCAGATACCCATAGTCCCCTTTGAAAGAGAATATTTAACGGAAAAGGGAAAAGGAATCACCGTCTGTGTAGATGGGTTCAGAAATGAATTTTCTATTGACCGTCGAACGTTTTAGGCCACTTTTGCTAATGTCACACAACTGATAATATACGATATTGTAAAGACGGAGATTCAAAGTCCTGTGGTCTGCTTCTCTTAAGGAACAAATCAAATTGATCTGGGACACTGAACAAGTTTAACCCTTTAACATAATATCCCGGGTATTACAACCCTAGGAAAGATGGCCTTTGAAAGCGTTTTTAGAAAATGTTGTTAACCCTCTACCAGAAAACAAAATGTTAGACATGTCCAAATCCAAAGCATTGCAGATGACAAAAATAAATGTGGCTCAAATTGTGGAAGTTGTCTTTGATAGGGGAGAAAACATTGTGGAAAAAGGAGAAAATGCCGGTTACCAGCATTTTCTCCTTTTCCCACAATGTTCTTGAAAGCCTTCTTCCTCGGTGTCTTTAAAAGTCGGTATTGTGTGGTAAAGGATTAACCAGTATTTTTCTCCTTTTCCCACAATGTCTTCAACCCTTTTCACCACAAATTCCATGAAAGAGTTCTCTGTGATTACATGAGCTTCCGAGCTTGAATATATTGTACACAAATTGCAAGATAACACCCTTGGATGTGTGTGTCTTTATGTAGACACCAAGCTGTCAAATGCGACAGGCCAGTTGGCCAATCAAAATATGTATTAATTAGATTATACTCAATACTTAAGTTGTCTTACTCAGGGCATGTGTTAGCAATATTCCAAGAAATCATCACGATCGACGGGCAATGTGATTACATGAGAGTGCACCAAAATAACACAGTGATATGGGCAAAAAACTTGACAACTGTCTGTGTATGTATAATTTTGTTCTGACTGTTAATTCTATAAGCCAACTACTTGAATCATTCTATTTATGTATGTGACGATTAAAATCACAAGAATTTGAAACTACTCTAAACATTGTTGTTTCAACTCCTAAACAAACGACAAAATTTTTCCCTTGGCCGATTTGAAAGAGTGTGCAGACGGCAATTCAAATGTGGCTCAAATGATGGTATTTATATCTTACAGAACAGAAAATATTGTTAGAAAATGCTGCTAACCAGCATTTACCCACAATCTTCGCCAATGCCTTCCTTCCTCTGGGTCGTTAAAACTCAGAATTGTGTAGTAAAGGTTTGAACCAAATTGAAAGTTACATTTCACAATGTACACATAATTTGTTATACATAAAATATTTCATGTTAATTTCAAAACCATTTTTGTTTCTATCAGTATGTAAGCAGAATGCTATCTGATTGTCATTGGCCAATAGTTTTGCCAAAAAAATGAAAATGACCTTTCCAGCCAGAGAATGTAAAGACTGAGTGAATGTTTCCATCATTTGAGCCACATTTGATGTTTACACATTCGTCATCTTGGAAAAAGTTATTTGTTTCTTCATGAAGGAGCAAAGACTAAGTTTACATTATGATGTATTGTGGATATACAAAACTTCAAAATATATACTTCATTTAGTATGTAGATTTTTTTTTTTTGAAATATGAAAACTTTTTCTTTAAGTTTAACTTTTTGCCTCCTCACATGGACACACCTTGCATGATTACCTGATTACATCTTGAAACAAATTTGCAGCAGACAATTTTGAAAATACTTGTGTAAAATAGGATTATTAATATGAGTTAACTCTTTACCACACAATCCCAACTTTTAACGACCATGAGAAAGAAGCCTTTTGAAAACATTGTGGGAAAAGGAGAAAATGCTGGTAACCAGCATTTTCTCCTTTTCCCACAATGTTTTCTACCCTATCCAATACATAAATCACCTTTTAAGCTACACTGAATTTGTCGTCTGAAAAGCTTTAAATGTGGTCCAGTCTAAGATTTTGCTGTTTGGTAAAGAGTTAACCCTTAACCAAATGGTCCTGTGTTTAGAGGACTAGATGAAAGCTCCTGAAAAAATTTTGGGAAAAGGAGAAATTGCTTGTAGCCAGCATTTTCTCCTTTTCCAACATTTTTTCCCAACTGTTTAAAGACAATCTTATTATCTGAATCAAGTCTCATAAGCTACTTGTCTTAACTCTATACCAAACAACAAAATTTTAGACTAGTCCAAATTGAAAGCATTTGCAGACGACGTGATAAATGTGACTGAAAAATTGAAATTTGTTTCGTGAGGGGTTGAAAACATTGTTGGAAGAGGTGAAAATGCTGATTTTCTCCTTTTCTAACAATGTTTTCACAAGGCTTCTTTCTCAGGGTTTTTAAAAGTCGGGACTGTGTGGTAAAGGGTTAACTATATTTAATTTGACATTGGACAAAATGGAAAGATGTAAAGTTTTGTGGTGTGGTAAAGAGGATTCTTGTGAGAACATAGTTACAAAAATTACTTGTTATGGGTAATTTGATTAAATTAATTCTGCTCTGCTAAGATGTTTTGAAATGTGATGTGCAGCAAAGATCATCTGCAGTGGTGAAATTGTGAAAGGAGACAATCTTTATGCAGCTTTTAAACTAACATATCTAAGGCCCCTACAATAAACGGAATTAACTTACAGTCTTTGACATGATCTGGCTGGGAATTGAAACTGTGCACATGTGCAGCTTTCCATTCTCGAAAAGTGGGCTGTAGGGTACCTGCCGACATTACATTAAACTCCTAATTTTAAATGTTGAAACCTCTAATGCTCACAATGTTTTACAGAAACAAGATATTAGTTGCAACTTCAAATGTGAAGAGAAAACAAATGTAAGTAAAAACTTGTTTTTCATGATATCAAACATGCAGCAGGCAAAGAGTAAATCATAACATCTATATATAGATCTTTGTTAACTTCTTGTCCTTTAACTCATTACCACACGAGAAAAATTTTGACTTGTCCAAATTGAAAGCATTTGCAGACGACAATTTAAATTTGACTCAGATAATGGAATTTGCCTTAGATAGAGTAGAAAACATTGTGGGAAAAGGAGAAAACGCTGGCTACCAGCATTTTCTCCTTTTCCCACAATGTTTTCAAAAGGCTTCTTCCTTAAGGTCGTTAAAAGTCGGGATTGTGTGGTAAAGAGTTATTCAACTGCTTACTAAACGACAATGTTTTAGACTTGTCCAGATTGAAAGCATTTGCAGACGACAAAATGAACATGACTGAAAAATTGAAATTTGTTTTGGGAAGGGTAGAAAACATTGTGGAAAAAGGAAAAAATGTGGGTTACCAGCATTTTCTCTTTTTCCCATATTGTTTTCAAAAGGCTTTTTTCATAGGGTTGTTAAAAGTTGGGATTGTGTGGTAAGGGGTTAAAAAGAAAACACAAGTTTGATTGTTTAGGATAAATATATGGCTTGAAATTGCAAAGTCATCATTTTTAATGAAGTACAAAACATCTTACAGTGAGACAAGATATTTTGGACAGATAAACTCTTTCTTTGGATTTTTTTTCCCTAGATGTGTAACTTTCAAATAGTAGTTCTCTGTTAATTTACAAAACCTTTTTCGTTGGCAATTAATGCTGCGTAATTTCTTAGAAACCATATAAGGGGTGTTATTCATCTTTGTAATGCACTTTACCAAGCAAAGTGTTGCATCAGATAGCTAGATCCATTTTACCCAAAGACCCGCTGAATCACGATGTAGAATGGTCGTTTCTCATGTGGAAATTAAATCAACAGAAAAAGGTTCAGCCTGCATTGATTGTGTAGGCTGACATGGATCCATACTATTTGCAGATACATTAAACCCCATTTTCACAGGGAATAGCTCATATGTTTTATGATCTTTTTATGGTTTTAGACACGGATCGTTATCAGAGGAAATATACAAAGAACCCAGAACTATACACTTGAATTCAACAATAGCACCTACAGCACCAAAGTAAAGGAGGTATGTTTCGATAGTTACATTAACTGTCAACAGTTACAATTACTGTCATCTGTTTCCTAGATGATCACATGTTCTTACAGACCAACACGTAATAGCTTTTTACAACATGTTGTCTGAACATATTCTGTAAAATTTGCCAGAGTTGTTTGTTTATTAGTTATCCCTTTTGTCTGCATCACTATTGTATGCATATCTTTGCTCATTTTCAAGATATTTGCAATAAATTTTAATGTGTTTATATGATTTCAAGGATAAAAAAGATGAACTTCCTATAGAAAACAACACAAAGCCTACCAGTATATGATGTCATGTTCTCATACACATAACTTCTTGAGGAAAGGGCTTCAAACCGTCGTAAAGTATAGGCACAAAGAAACCTTTTTGCAGAAAGGAAAATGCTACAAGCTTCATATTGTAGATACATTATTGAATCTTGACTACCAAAGAGATGTCTACAAACATCCCGAAAGTCGAGACTGATTTTTACTCCCAAAAGAAAGCCCCAAAATGCCTGTAACTCCAGGCATGATTTTTAAGAATATTTGGGCAAAGCTTTACAAGTATGCAGAGGGTAGAGCCATGATTTAGGCTTGAATCTTTAAGGAATCCCTAAAGAAGGATGACATCATTAGAGCTTGCATCCCAACCAAAGACCCCACAAGAGTCTGTAAAGTAGAGTCAGATTCTGAATCCCAAAGTATAGCTACAAAAAGCATCTGTACAGTAGGACATTGATTGGACATTAAGTTTGGAGTGGTTGCTTTACAAGCATCCAGAGAGTAGAACAATAATTAGCACTTTGTTCCTAAAGGAAAAACTCAGTAAAAGCATGACTTTTGAAGGAAGTCTTTATCAGTATCCATAAAGTTGAACCATCGTTGAAGCTTGCTTTTAAAAAGAAAATTCCTCAAGGATCCTTTAATGTGAGTCAATGATTGGGGCATAACTCAAATTTTATGGAAAGCACCAGAAGCGTCCCAAAAGTAAAACTGTGATCCAGGCCTGACTTTTAGTGCATTCATGCATCCTTAAAATATAGTCCTGAGGCTAGACTCTGAAAGGAAAGTTTCCTAATAGGTGAACACAAGGGTAAATACCTATATATTGGCAAATGGAGAATGCTCATCACCAGTCCTTCTAAGTCATCCGAAATGTTTTCAGAATATAGCTCTGCTCTTGCTTTGCTTGGCTTTAAATCTTTCCTTACCGTAGAAGTTTTTGTGGACAGTTTAGATCAAAATCAGATTGCACAGAATATGCAGTCTGATCTCTGATCTACACTGTCCACTACTTTATTCTGGATCATGACCAAACTGTCTCTTCATCTTTCAGCAGAGCTGTATTTGTAGCTGTTGAAAATTTGTGAATTTTTTATTTGGTGGTGAAAGTGTTAAAGAAATACAGTATACAATGGCTGTACCCAGGAATATATGGATAGCTGCATTTGTACCTGATGCAGTTAAAATATGACTGGTAAAATAACATGTGAGCCATACTCTGTGAAAAGTGGTTAATGCATCTGCTAAAAGTTTCG
Source organism: Tridacna gigas (assembly GCA_945859785.2). Classification (NCBI taxonomy): domain Eukaryota; kingdom Metazoa; phylum Mollusca; class Bivalvia; order Cardiida; family Cardiidae; genus Tridacna; species Tridacna gigas. The sequence goes on along the minus strand of OX244031.2, from coordinate 11,825,096 downwards.
ACCCAGATCAATCTGCACAGTCCCGACAGGTTGCCCTGGGCGGAAACTTTTCGCTATTAATCAGTTTTGTCTATGTCCAAGGACCAGTTTACCCCATGATTAAGTTGATTATTCAAAAAGAAGGCTTTTATCGATCCATAATTAGTCGATGACTGACCTGGTATAATGCATCACTTAGATGCATTAAGCCGGGTCCTTTTGCCACAGCACGGCTCATTTTTATTTATTCATGTTTTTCAGATGGCGCAGTTGTCCACAAAATTAGATATAACACCACCAGTTAGAGTAACAGTGAAAGAATGTACAGATTTTGAGGAAACAACAGATATTACATACAGCATCAAGGTTTGTCAATCCGTTGCAGGGTAGGATTTATTGTTTTTTGAGTAATGAGATATTTTATTACTGCTTTACATACATGTAAATGTAACAAACCTGCTTGAAAAGTTTTAACTATCTGTGAAATTACCTTATCCTTAAAACAGCTTTTTAGATTTTTATAATCACACAAAAACTTACAAACAGTTTATATCTGAATTTAGCAAGGTAATAGCAGGCAAATCATCAGTACATGAGGAAGAGTTGAGGAGAAAAAAAAAAGATCTGCTGCTTTTTACTGGATTTAGCATTCATTTTCTTTATGCATGTCCATATTGTATAGTTTATGTTAATGAAGGTCATATTGCACTTAACCCTTTCCCAAACGACAAATTTTGGACTGGTCCAAATTGAAAGAGTTTGCAGACGACAATTTTAAATTTGATGAAAATGGCAGAAAGTTATCAAAAAGGGTGAAAAACACTGTGGGAAAAGGAGAAATTGCTCGTTACGAGCAATTTCTCCTTTTCCCACAGTGTTTTCACAAGACTTGTACTGCAGACATGTGAAAACCAGGGCTTGTTTGGGAAAGGGTTAATGCTGTTTTACAAGAAAGTTTTATCCATAACAAAGAAAACTAAGTATGCTGTTTTAATGTAAAATGATATGAATTTATGCAAAAAGACATTTTCTGTCAGAAAGAAAAAATAAATTCTGCATTTTTAGCAGCATTTTTGCCAGACTGTATAACAAAATAACAGAAAGTGTAAATCCTACATGAGACTGCACAATCTTTGACCTCTGATCTTGATCTTCATGCACTGTCAACACAAATGCCTGAAGATATGTCTTCCACTGTTAAGACTAAAATAAGAATTCTGAATGGAACCTACATAGCACATACAATGAAAATTGTTCGTAGGAAAAACGCCGAAATATTTGGCAGATTAAAGCAATTGTTTCAGTCGAAAAGATGGGAAAATAGAGTAGCTTCACTTAGAATTTATCCTCTGCTGAACTACTTACATGAGAAAATTGTTTATTTACCTGTAGCCCTAATCAATTTCAATTACCGGTATGCATTGTGCTTGTCTAAGGATGATCATAACCCTCAGCATGCTTAACCCTTTACCACACAATCCCGACTTTTAATGACCCTGAGGAAGAAGCCTTCTGAAAACATTGTGGGAAAAGGAGAAAATGCTGGTAACCAGCATTTTCTCCTTTTCCCACAGTGTTTTCTATCCTATCAAAGACAGAAATCAGCAATTTAGCAACATTTAGATTGTCGTCTGCAAATGCTTTCAATTTGGTCCAGTCCAAAATTTTGTCGTGTGGTAAAGAGTTAAACCTACATGCTTTTCCTTATTAGGTAAGAAGATCAAAATGCACAGTACTTGCAATCTGATCTGTGTACTTAAATCCAGATCCCACAATGATTTGCAGATTATGTCCATTTCATCTGAACCCATTACCAGAGGACAAAATCTTTGACTTGTCCAAATTGGAATCATTGGCAACTGAAAATTAACCTTTAGAGCACTGGGGACATTTTCAATCTAGAAATATGACCCATCTAATTGCAATGTTGCTCTTTTCCGGAATGTTTTAGAAGGGACTGTGTAGATCAAAGATCAAAATGCACATTTTATGATTTTGTGCAGTCTGATTTTGATCTACATTGACAGCTCAAACTATAGTTGTGAAAGGCGCTTTAAGGGTTAAATATAGTCAAACTAATGTCAGTTGTCCATGAAAGGGTGAAAAAACGTTGTGGGAAATAGAGAAAATGCTGGTTACCAGTTTTTTCCACAATTTTTTGAAAAGGTTTCTTTTCCATGGTCGTTGAGTCTCAGGATTGTTTGGTAAAGGGTTATGGATAATTAAAGGTCAAAAGCATTGTCATGACAAAAATCCCTCCTTTTTTTTGCTTTGAAAACATCCAATTCTTATCTATTTTAAAGAATGGATTTGGACTTTTTAAATGGAGAAGTGAGACAAGACCTGATTCATTACATGTAGCTGGTGACATAGACTATGAGACAAACAGAACTTTTGACCTGGAACTTACTAGTACATATGAGGTTTGTTATTTTATTTCCTTTTTAGCCAGGCATTAGCCAGCAACAATTCTGTTGCCCAGCCTGGAGTGCTGCCATCAAAATATTTTGACACATTAAAGACCCAATAGTGGCCTAAAGTAAACAAAACTGGTGTTAAAATGCATTTTTATTTAAATTATAACTTTTAGAAATATCGAAAATATTGTAAAGATGACAATCTGTTACTGTGCTGTTTGTCCAAGTGTTGGTCGCTGGCAGAGAAATAAATGAGAAATACACAAAACGTGCAGTCTGATCTTTGACCTACATTGTCCACTTTGCAGAGACAATCTGGACAAGAGGAACTTTGAGACTGCAGTTATTTAGATCTCATTTCTACACTGAAGATTATTGTTGGGTTTACTTGGCATTCCAAGGGTTAACCCTTTACCACACAATGCCGAGTTTTAACGACCCTGAGAAAGAAGCCTTTTGAAAACCTTGTGGGAAAAGGAGAAAATGCTGGTAACCAGCATTTTCTCCTTTTCCCACAATGTTTTCTACACTTCCCAAAACAAATTTCAGTTTTTGAACCACATTTATTTTGTCGTCTGCAAATGCTTTCAGTTTGGACTGGTCTAGAATAGTGTCGTTTGGTAAAGACTTAATGGAAACATTCGAGTTCCCGCAGTCTTCGTGTTGCAACATTTTTGAGCCATACTCTGACAAAAAGGAGTTTACTGATCTCTGTGATGCCTTATGCTAAGCAAGTCATCACATAATTATGGATCCATGAAATCCATTTTGTCAAACAATCGACTGCATCCTGAGGTGGATTGGTCCTTTGACATGCAGAAAATTCACCAGTTGCATAAAAGTTTCGCAGACTGTGCAGACTGACCTGGGTTGAAACATTGTCCAGCTGCATCAAACCCCATTTTCACAGAGCATGGACATTTTTTTCTTAACTCTTTACCACAAGACAAAATTTTAGACCAGTCCAAATTGAAAGCATTTGCAGAGGACAAATTAAATGTAACTTAAGAATTCAAATTTGTTTTGGAAAGGGCAGAAAACATTGTGGTTACCAGCATTTTCTCCTTTTCCCACAATGTTTTCAAAAGCTTTCTTTCTCAGGGTCGTTAAAACTCAGGATTGTGTGGTAAAGAGTTAATTCATTGCCATACTGAAGATTTGATCAGTTTTTAATTAACCCTTAGGCTGCTGATCGTGAGTCACTGACCTTTTGCGGACATTGTAGATCAAGATCAGACTGCACAGAATGTGCAGTCTGATCTTGGATCTACACTGTCCAATAAGGAGATGTTTCCCCAACCCCCGTAACTTTGAAATACCAATATTTTGGTTTTTACCATCAGCTTGAAAGTTTCATTTAAGTTATCTAGCAGGATAAGGATTAATCTGTTGATTCATCAGCATGCCACCCTTTTATTCTATTTAAGTATTTAAATGCAACGGCCACTACGATGATTCATGTGGAGGTTCTAGATGTTGATGACCAGAATCCTAAATTTGACCATGATGTTTATTACCTTAACATCACTGAGCAGGTTGGTATTTCAAACAGTTTTAATTTAAACGAAAGATCTAGGATACTGTAAAATTTGATAAGTAATTTAAACATGAAATTTGATCAGCGCTCTGGTATATGCATCTTTTCGATGCTTTATACCAGTCAACTCAACACATCATTGTGGATCCATAAAATCACTTTTGTCTAACAAAAAACTGAAACATGTGGTAGAATGGTCCTTGGACATGCAGAAAAGTAACAAGAATTAAAAAGTTTCAACCCAGGTCAGCCTGCTGGGACAGCATAGGCTGACATGGGTCGCTACTTTTTGCAGATGTATTAAACCCCCTTTTCACAAAGCATGGCTCATTTTGATCGACTTTTTTAACATTCAAACACATTTTTTAATGACCCTGAAAAAGGTTCTGAAAAAATTGTCAGAAAAGGAGGGAGTACTGTTAACCAGCATTTTTTTTCTTTTCCTACAATGTTCCTACACTATTAAGATCAAACTCACCATTTGAATCACTTGTAATTTTTGTCTACAAATGCTCTCTGATTGGGCAAATCTAAATTTCTCTTGACTGTTAGGTCTTTACTACACAGTCCTGAGTTTTAACAACCCTGAAGAAGAAGGTTTTTGAAAACCTTGTGGGAAAAGGAGAAAATGCTGGTTACCAGCATTTTCTCCTTTTCCCACAATGTTTTCTACCCTATCAAAGACAGAATTTATCATTTGAACAACATTCAATTTGTCGTTTGCAAAAGGTTTCAGTTGGAACCAGTCTAAAATTTTGTCGTTGGTAAAGAGTTGATGAGTCAGGGAAGGTAGGAAAGTATGGCAGAAGTTCAGAAATGAAATTCTCAGTATAACCATGATATTGCAAAAGTCCAGGGTAGAGAAGGCGTGTTCTCCTATTTGAAACTCATCTGTGCTTCACCAAAACTTGTGTTATTGATACTCAAAAATTTACTTAACAAGACAATTAAGTCTAACTAGATCTCAAAATATTTAGCACACAATCTGACTTTTTACAACCTTCAGGAGGAAGGATTTTGAAAACATTTTGGGCAATGGAGAAAATGCTGTAACCAGCAAATGCTGGTAACCAGCACTCTCTCCTTTTCCCATAATTGTTTCACCTTTAACCCTTTATCACACAACAAAAATGTAGACTTGTCCAAATTGAAAGCAATTGCAGATGATAATTTAAATGTAACTCAATTGATCAAATTTGTCTTTGAGAAGTCTCCAGCATTTTCTCCTTTTCCCATAATTTTTTGAAGGGCTTCTTTTTCAGGGTCGTTAAAACTAGTCCGGATTGTGTGGTAAAGGGTTGAAGAAAATCTCACCATCTGAGCCACAGTTGAATTGTCGTCTGCAAATGATTTGGACAAATCCAAAATTATGTTGTTTGGTAAAAAGTAAAGAGGCATAACTTTTTAATCAAACACAAATATACACCCAATATCTGTATTATATGATGTCAAAACTTGTCAAAGTTAAAGGAAAATGTATCTGCAAGAAGGAATGGATGTTAACTTTCTAACAAAGGACAAAATTTATAGACTTGTCCAAATTAAAAGCATTTGCAAGATGATGAAATAAGTGTTGACTCATAAATGAATTTTGGGAAGAGTAGAAAACATTGTGGGAAAAGGAGAAAATGCTGGTTAACAGCATTTTCTCCTTTTCCAACAATGTTTTCAAAAAGCTTTTACTTCAAGGTCGTTAAAACTTGGAATCATGTAGTAAAGGGTTAAAGTCACCTGATGAAATCGAAACCTGGTCTGTATGGTTAATTCTTTACCAAATGACAAAATTTTAGACTTGTCCAAATTGAAAGTATGTGCAGACAACTAATGTGGCTCAACTAAGGAAACTTTGGAATTTGTCATTGAAAGGGTAGAAAACATTGTATGACAAAAAGAAAATGCTGGTTGCCAGCATTTTTCCCATTTCCAACAGTGTTTTCTTCTTGTACAGGGTCGTTAAAAATTGTAATTGTTTGGTAAAAGTAAAGCCAATAACAATGCAGTGTAGATGCTATTTCTTGACATTTCTAGTCAAACTTTTACAAGTTGGACATACTTAACTCTTTACTGTACAATGCCGCCTTTTGACGCCCCTGGGAAAGAAGCCTTTTGAAAACATTGTGGGAAAATGAGGAAATGCTGGTAACCAGCATTTTCTCCTTTTTCCACAATGTTTTCTACCCTATCTAAGAAAAGTTGCACCATTTGAGCCACATCGAAATTGTCGTCTGCAAATGCTTTCAATTTGGACAAGGCTAAAATTTTCTCATCTGGTAAAGGGTTGAAAACATTTTCTTAGTAGATGAAATTTCCTCTACTGAATAAAATGTAGAATACTGTCACAAGCAGTTGTTTCTTTTCCCTGATTTTTTCTCATAAAGTAGTTGACAAAGGAGTTTACAAAAGGCTCTTTAATTTTAAACAATGGAGGGTTGAAAAACTTGTTTTTATAGGACCCAAATATGATGACCAGAGAGCAACAGACAACACCTCCTATTCATGCATTCGACCAAGACCTTGGGCTATATGAAAGCCTTATATATACCATTTTAGGTAAGAAATGAAATGTTTTTTTATCTGTTGTATTTCGTATATCTGTGCAATGCACAACATTTCGTCGAAAGGGTGTTTCGTCCAAATCCATGTATGTTCTAAAATACTGATTGCTAAATTCCTAGATTTATTTCATGAAAAGCTCTGTCTGGGAGGAAGATTTGAGCCACAATTTGTCGGGTTAGGGAAAGAGTCAGGACTAGGGATTGTTTTCAACAAAAAACAATGCAATCATGGTTTTTGATGAAATGTCGTGGATCCATATGGTTGACCTGATACTGAACTCTTTACCAAATGACAAAGTTCATTTAGACTTGTCCATATTGAAAGCATCTGCAGATGACAAATTGAATGTCACTCAAAAGATTTCACATGTAGTTGAGAAGGTCGAAAACAGTGTGGAGAAACTATGTTTTCTACCCAATCAAAAACAAATTCCACCATTTAAGCCATATTTAAATTGTCATCTGCAATTGCTTTCAATTTTGACCAGTCTAAAATTTTGTCATTTGGTAAAGAGTTAAACTTTATCATGAAACAAATGTTGGACTTGTCCACACCCAAAGCTTTTGCAGGCAACAAATGAAACATAGCTCAAATGACACCGATTGTTTTTCAACTCTTTACCAAACGACAAAGTTAATTTAGACTTGTCCATATTGAAAGTATCTGCAGATGACAAATTGAATGTCGCTCAAAAGATTTCATATGTAGTTGAGGTCAAAAACAGTGTGGAAAAAGGACCAGCATTTTCTCATTTCCCACACATTTTTTTTTTTTTTTTTCAAAAACCTTGTCTTCAAGGTTGTTTAAACTAGGAATGGTGTGGTAAATGGTTAAAGCCAGAATTTGTGTTGCTTTCTAAAATGATCTTGGAAGTACCCTTTAGCAAGGCAAATTTTCATAGCCCAAATGCATATAAATAGCCCTGAATGTATGGATGTATGTGCTGACTCCATGTTATGACTTAACTCTTTACCATGCAATCCAGAGTTTTAACGACCCTAACATAATGGGCTTTAGAAAACATAGTAGAAAAAGGAGAAAATGCTGGTAACCAGCATTTTCTCCTTTTCCTACTATGTTTTATACCCAATGAAAAACAAATTCCATCGTTTAAACCATATTTAAATTGTTGTCTGCAACTGCTTTCAATTTGGACCAGTCTAAAATTTTGTAGTGGGGTAAAGAGTTAACTGTTTACAATGAAACAAATTTTGGACTTGTCCAAACCCAAGGCATTTGCTGGCAAAAAATCAAACATGGCTCATATGACACCAATTGTTTTTGAAAGGGTAGAAAAAACTAAAGTAAAATTAGAAAATCCTGGTTACCAACATTTTCTCCTTTTCCTGCAATATTTTTGAAAGCGTTCTTCGTCAAGGTGTTAAAACTTGGGATTGTTTGGTAAAGGGTCAGCCCTATACCAAACAACAAAATTTTGAGACTTGTTCACTTGTAAAGCATTTGCAAACAAGTTAATTAGAGGTTCAAATGATAATTCTTTTTTACCAAATGGTAGAAAAAGATTGTGGATAAATAAGAAATGCTAGTTGCCAGCATTTCCTCTTTTTCCCACAATCTTTTCAAAAGCCCTTTTTCTCAAGGTCGTAAAAACTCAGGACTGTTTGGTAAAGAGTTTCAAGGCAATCAAAATTAGAGAAGACAATCAAACAAAACTGTAATACTCAATTTTCATTCTTATATTATATTGTAAGACTAGCCTTGTAATTTGCTCAGACAATATGTGTCAACCAATCGTAAGACAAGTTTTAGAGTTCAGAATGAGTGCAGAAATTAGAATGAGTTGAGAGTTAGAGCGCTGATTTGATTCTAAGAATTAGAACTTGGATGTAAAGAAATGGTCTCCACGAAAGTGAACTATAGGTATCATATTGCATATAGAATAAAGTTGTAGCATGCAATTTACAACAAATTACATGCTGTTTGCTATACAACTGTTCAAATTGATAATGTGAGGGTCCGGATGGTCTGACGGATGCAAATTAGCAAAATTTGGACCATTTTTGACAAATTGAAAATCATTTTTCAGTTATTTAGTAACCTTACAGTGAAGCATGCAATCCTTGGTTAACCATTTACCATAAATATTTTACTACCTTTAGAAATTGTAACACTTTTGAAAATATTGTGGGAAAAGCAGAAAATGCTGGTTACCAGCATTTTCTGCTGTTCCAACAATGTTGTCTACTCTTTCAAAGCCAGTTTGCCCCATATTTGATTTGAAGTCTGCATGCAATTGCTTTGTATTCGGCCAAGTCCAGAATGTTAATTTTCTGGTAAAGAGTAAATTTGGTAGCATGCCATTTTGTCTGCCACTTTCAGACCAAGAGAGGGCAGGATTGTTTGATATAGACAACACCACAGGACTCTTACATGTAACGAAAGTTTTGGATCGAGAGAAGAAATCTTCCTACACTATTTTGATAGAGGTAAATATACATAGAATCAAAAATAAGAGAACCCTTGTAGTTCATCTTGAGGTAATTCTTTATTTTACCTAAAGCATATTAAAAGATATGGAATCTAAGTCATTATCGGGTGTGACCTCCATGTGTAGCAACACCTGCACATCACCTGGCAGGCATACTGGAGATGATATGGCATATTATTGCTCTTGGAATCTGCAGAAATATTGAGAGGTACAGTCACCCTCTCATATCATGCCAGAAGGAACAAGTAACAGGGTTCCCTTATTTTGGGGGCTACATATATGATGAACTTTTTACCAAATGACACAATTTTGGACTAGTCCAAGTTTAGAGCATTAATTTTGCAGACCACAATCAAATGGGGCTCAAAGGATAAGCCTTCTTTTTGGTATGTTAGAAAACATAGTGCGAAAATGCTGGTTACCAGCATTTTCTCCATTTCCCACTATGTTTTCAAAAGTCTTCTTATTTAACTCTTTACCAAATGACAAAATTTTAGACTAGTCCAAATTGAAAGCATTTGCAGACGACAAAATAAATGTGACTCAAACATTAAAATTTGTTCCGGGAAGGGTAGAAAACAAACATTGTGGGAAAAGGAGAAAATGCTGGTTACCAGCATTTTCTCTTTTTCCCACAAACTTTTCAGAAGGTTTATTTCTCAGGGTCGTTAAAAATTGGGATTGTGTGGTAAAGGGTTAAGGTCATTAAAACTCGGGATTGTGTGGTCAAGACTTAAATCAATACTCGCACATGTATCTTTTAATCCATAGAGTACCCACATTAACTGTTGTTGTTGCTTTTGCAGATACTGTAGATCAAATTGAGACTGGACAGAAAGTAAAGTCTGATCTTTGATTCATATTTTGTGAGATACTCTTGTGAAAGTAGTCTTGATATACAGAATAGATGGTTGATGTCTTAGATGGATTAAGTTTATTGGGCAAGGCAGAAATATATCTGGTGAGCTGAGAGTGAAGCAGATAAATTCCAGAGCCAAGCCTGATAAACTCAACCCATCTGAGACACCAACCATCTGTTCTTTTTGTCCTATTTCTCATTTATAATCAATATTTGACTAACTTGAATAGTTTGCTCAAAATAAGGCACATAGAGTCTATCTACATCTTTTTCACGATGAGAAAAAATAAAGTACAATGTAAAATATTTTGTTTTATGCAGCTGCAATAATGACATCATGAATGATATTGACTATGTCATAAATATTACCTTTACCCGCCAATTTGGCGAAGAGATCTATTTCATTTTAGATAAGAAGAAAAATCAACATGGGCATTGTATCTTAAGTGATAAGTTTACCATGCAATATTGAATTTATGTGCTTAAAAAATAGCTCCAGCTGGTCACATGATCAACTAGCCTAATAAACCTTGATCACATGACCAACTGAAATAATAAACCAAGTCATGTGGTCAAGTGAAATTATATCAGCAACTTTTTATGACCCCATGTCATAAGATGGGATTTATAGGAGGTGGCATGATAAATTGCACTTTGTAATTCCTTACTTCATACTGTAAAAGTCCATTTCATTAATTAAGTCTGTACCAGAAGACAAAAGTTTACAATGGTCAAAACTGAAAGCATTTCAGGCAACAATATTAAATGTTACCGGCATTTTGTTGTTTAACAACAATATTTTCTACCCTTTCAAAGAGAAATTATATCATTTTTAGCTCACCTGAGCACGAAGTGCTCATGGTGAGCTATTGTGATCGTGCTGTGTCCAACGTGTGTCGTGCGTCATCCGTGGTGCGTCATCAACTTTTTACCTTGTGTACGCTCTAGAGGCCACATTTTCAGTGCGATCTTCATGAAACTTGGTCAGAATGTTTGTCTTGATAAATTCTCAGACTAGTTTGAAATTGGGTCATGTGGGGTCAAAAACTAGGTCACTAGGTCAAATCTTAGAAAAACCTTGTGTATGCTCTAGAGGCCACATTTTCAGTCCGATCTTCATGAAACTTTGTCAGAATGTTTGTCTTGATAAAATCTCAGACTAGTTTGAAATTGGGTCACGTGGGGTCAAAAACTAGGTCACTAGGTCAAATCTTAGAAAAACCTTGTGTACGCTCTAGAGGCCACATTTTCAGCCAGATACTTGTGAAATTTGGTCAGAATGTTTGTCCTGATAAAATCTCAGACGAGTTTGAAATTGGGTTGTGTGGGGTCAAAAACTAGGTCACTAGGTCAAATCTTAGAAAAACTTTGTGTACGCTCTAGAGGCCACATTTTCAGTCCAATCGTCATGAAACTTGGTCAGAATGTTCGTCTTGATAAAATCTCAGATGAGTTTGAAATTGGGTCATGTGGAGTCAAAAGCTAGGTCACTAGATCAAATCTTAGAAAAACCTTGTGTATACTCTAGAGGCCACATTTTCAGCCAGATACTTGTAAAATTTGGTCAAAATGTTTGTCTTGATAAAATCTCAGACGAGATTGAAATTGGGTCATGTGGGGTAAAAAATTAGGTCACTAGGTCAAATCTGAGAAAAACCTTGTGTACACTCTAGAGGCCACATTTTCAGTCCGAACCTCATGAAACTTGGTCAGAATGTTTGTCTTGATAAAATCTCTGATAAGCACAAAATTGGGTCATGTGGGGTCAAAAGCTAGGTCACTAGGTCAAATCTTAGAAAAACCTTTAGTATGCTGTAGAGGCCACATTTTCAGTCCGATCCTCATGAAACTTGGTCAGAATGTTTGTCTTGATAAAATCTCAGACAAGTTTGAAAATGGGTCATGTGGGGTCAACAACTAGGTCACTAGGTCAAATCTTAGAAAAATCTTATGTACGCTCTAGAGGCCACATTTTCAGTCAGATACTTGTGAAATTTGGTCAAAATGTTTGTCTTGATAAAATCTCAGACGAGTTTGAAATTGGGTCATGTGGGGTCAAAAATTAGGTCATTAGGTCAAATCTTAGGAAAACCTTGTGTGCGCTCTAGGCGCCACATTTTCAGTCAGATACTTGTGAAAGTTGGTTGGAATGTTTGTCTTGATAAAATCTAGGATTAGTTTGAAATTGGGTCATGTTGGGTCAAAAACTAGGTGAAGAGGTCAAACCTTAGAAAAACCTTTTGTGTGCTCTAGAGGCCACATTTTCAGTCAGATACTTGTGAAACTTGGTCAGAATGTTTGTCTTGATAAAATCTCGCACAAATTAAAATATGGGTCATGTGGGGTCAAAAACTAGGTCAGTAGGTCAAATCTTAGAAAATCTTGTGTGAGCTTCAGAGGCCTCATTTTCAGTCAGATACTTGTGAAACTTGGTCAGAATGTTTGTCTTGATAAAATTTGGACAAGTTTGAAATTGGATCATGTGGGGTCAAAAACTATTTCACTAGGTCAAATTAAAGAAATGCCTTGTGGGTACTCTAAAGGCCACATTTTTGGCTCAATTGACTTGAAAATTGGTCAGGATGTTTTTCTTAATTAAATCTCAGAAAACTTGAAATTGGGTCACCCACAGACATAAAGTAGGTCACTAAGTCAAATTAAAGAAATACCTTGTGGACACTCTAGAGGCCACATTTTTCGCTCAATTGACTTGAAAATTGGTCAAAACATTTGTCTTAATTAAATCTTAGATGAGTTTGAAATTCGGTCACCTGGGGTCATTTTGCCTATTGGCTCAGGTGAGCGATCCAGGGCCATCATGGCCCTCTTGTAGTCTTTTATTAATTGTCATCTCCATATCCTCTAGTCTAAAATTTTGTCAATCAGTTAAGAGGTAAATTACAGAATGAAATAAATGAGGCAAAGCTCAAGGCAAAATAAAGAATTCAGTTGACAAAATGATATCCTCAGTAATTTTATTGTATTATTTGTAATTTTTGTATAGGCCACACAAAAGGACAATAGGTTTAGAATAGCCACAGCTACTGTAAGTATTACAGTTATTGACATTGACGATAATCCACCTGAGTTTGAGCAGGACCATTACAATGTTTCCATCAATGAACATGTGGCGAGAGGTACCCTGATTGTAACTGTGACGGCTATGGACCCAGATGAGGTACACATAGTTTCATATATTTATCAGCCATGGGAGTTTAACCCTTTCCCAAATGACAAATTTTGGACTAGTCCAAATTGAAAGAATTTGCAGACGACAATTTTAAATTTCATGAAAATGGCAGAAAGGTCTCGAAACGGGTAGAAAACACTGTGGGAAAAGGAGAAATTGCTCCTTGCGAGCAATTTCTCCTTATCCCACAGTGTTTTCAAAAGACTTGTACTGCAGTGCAGGCTGACCTGGGTCAAAACTTTTTTGCTATTGGTCCATTTTCCGCATGCCAAGGACCAGTCTACCTTGTGATTCAGACAATTGTCACACAAAATGGATTTTATGGATACATGAGTATGACTTGCTTGGTAAAATTCATCAAGGAGATGTGTAAAACTCCCTTTTGCCAGAATATGGCTCATAAATAATACCATGCTCTGGCAAAAGGGGGCTTAATGCATCTCTATGATGCATTCTACCAAGCAAATCATCACATAATTAGGGGTCTGTAAAATCCAATTTGTCAAACAACTGACTGTATCATGAGGTAAACAGGTCCTTTGACATACAGAAAATTGAAAAACGATCGCCCCAGGCTGACCTGGGTCGATGCTTTTCGCAGATGCATTAAGTCACCTTTTCATAGAGCATGGCTCATATGTATGAGCATTCTGGGGTAAAAGGGTTTAATGAATTTTTATAAAGTGGATACATTTTGTCGTGAAACTGGCTTAATCATGAGGTGACCCAGGTCAGCCTGCAGGGGCTGCATCTGCTGACATGGGTCGATATGCTTTTTGTAGATGCACTTAACCCTATACCATACAGTCCTGACTTTTAACGACTGAGAAAGAAGCCTTTTGAAAACATTGTGGGAAAAGGAGAAAATGCTGGTAACCAGCATTTTCTCCTTTTCCCACAACATTTTCTGCCCTTCCCAAAACAGATTTCAGTGTTTGGGTCACCTATGTTTTGTCATCTGCAAATGCTTTCAATTTGGACAAGTCAAAAATTTTGTCGTTTGGTAAAGAGTTAACAACTTTTCAACAGAGCATGGCTCACTTTATTTTTTTTCCTAAAGAGCTGTTATCTTAATGTTGACAAAGCTTACTATGCAAGTTTTGTTTGACTGCATGGTGTGAGTTTGCACTACTTTCAACAATATTTTAGTTCATTCGGCATACCTTGGGTGATCTGGTGATCAAATGCCTCGGCTGTATCACGTAGCTTGATATGCACCTACATGGTACATTTCGCACATCTCCGGAAGCACACCCCTTTACCGTTATTGAAATTGTAAGGCTACTCTTAAAAAAGAAAACATGAGTAAATTTTCTGTCGTTATCTTTCTAAGAATAATTCAGTCGGCAAACAGTTTGTACATTCAATTTTTAGCATGGTTTATCAATTTCGTTGGGAGCTTTCATCAACAGATCGATAGAAGTGAATAACTTCACCGTGGTTGTTCATGTCGTTGCTTAGCGATCTACAGGGGCACTGCCATGTTTAAGATCATGTAATTGGTAGTTCAAAATGGAAGCCTCCTTTATACAGACGAGGTTAGATGTAGATACGGAATCGGCCGAGTTGTGACGAGTGTATTTTAGTTATGCCACACCAGCCACTTCAACTATCATTGTAGTCTTAGAATTCTTTTAACCCTTTACCACATGACCCTTTAGAAAGCTTTTGAAATCATTATGAAAATAAGAGAATCTGGTTTTCTTCTTTTCCTAGTTATGTTTTCTACCCATTCAAAATAAAATCACATCATTTGCTAAAACTTTGTTGTCTGGAAAAGATTTAACCCTTTGACGCACAATGCCGACTTTTAACGACCATGAGAACGACAGCTTTTGAAAACCTTAAGGGAAAAAGAGAAAATGCTGGTAACTAGGATTTTCTCCTTTTCACACAACGTTTTCTATCCTATAAAAGACAAATTTTATGTTTTGAGTAACATTTAATTTGTCGTCTGCAAATGCTTTCAATTTGGACAAAACTAAAATTTTTGTCGCCTGGTAAAGAGTTAACCAGTGTTATTACTTTGCAGGGACTGAATGCTGCGTTCAGCTACAAACTGAGGAATTCATCCCTTCCTGTAGAAATAGACCCACACACTGGAAGGTTAACTGTTAAAAATTCTACACAGTTTGATCGAGAAAGCTATGTCAATGGAATAATTACTTTGCAGGTAAGTTTGACTTTTTATGCCAAATGTAACTTACAGTATGTTGCTGACAGCGTAGATCAAGGTCAGACAGTGCAGAATTGCAACATTATCTTGACTTAACCCTTTACCACACAATCCCGACCTTTAACGACCCTAAAAAGCAAACCTTTTGAAAACATTGTGGGAAAAGGAGAATGTATATGGTATGCTGCTGACAGTGTAGATCAAGGTGACAGTGCACATTATCTTGCACTTAACCCTTTACCACACAATCCCAACTTCTAACAACCGTAAAAAGCAAACCTTTTGAAAACATTGGGGGAAAAGGAGAAAATGCTGGTAACCAGCATTTTCTCCTTTTCCCACAAGGTTTTCTACCTGTCCCATAATAAATTTCAATTTTTCAGTCACACTTATTTTGTCGTCTGCAAATGCCCTCAGTTTGGACCAGTCTGAAATTTTGTCGTGTGGTAAAGAGTTAAAAAAAAAAAAATATTTTGAAAGACATTTTGCCAATAGCAGCATTGAATTTGCAATTATTTAGCTTTTTGGGCAGACTGAAAATACTCACTTAAGTTCCTCGAAGCCCAATGTTTATGATTTAAAAATAGTTTTTTTAAATAACACAAGGAAGAAACAGTTAAAGTAATAGAAAACCTATGTAAATCAAGAGCAAATGCTGGCTCAAATGACAAGATCTTTCTCCTAAATAATAGAAAACATTGTGGGAACAGGAGAAAATGCTGGTTCCTGGCAGTTTCTGCTCCCACGGTGCTTTCAAAAGTTCTCTTACTTAGGGCTGTTAAAACTAGAGATTATTTGGTAAAGGGTCACATGAATGGCCATAATAAAAAAATTCATGGTCTTTTTATTGACTTTACAATCAGTACAGTAAAGGGTTAAATAGACAGCTAGTCCTGTTTTAACCCTTTAACCTTTTACTACACAGTCCCAAGTTTTAATGACCCTGATAAAGAAAGCTTTTTAAAACTGTGGGAAAGGGAGGTAATGCCTATTACCAGCATTTTTGCCTTTTCCCGCAATGTTTTCTACCCTTTGACAGCCAAAAAGCATAATTCCAGCCACATTGTTGTCTGCAAATGCTTTCAATTTGGACTACTACAAATTTTTGTCGTTTGGTAAAGAGTTAACATCCCTTAGGAAAAGGGCTTGTGAAAAAATACTGGGAACAGTAGAAAATGCTGGTATCTGGCATTTTCTCCATGTCCCACATTTTATGACCGCCTTTCATAAACAAAAATTGTTATTTGGTCCTGCATTATCTTCCGCTAGGTGGCATTTTTCAAATACATCGCCTATCTGATATGGGCATTCTGTGCAGAGAACCGAACTATTTTTTAAGGGGGGAATCAATGCAACGAATTTCAAAATAAAATATATGTTTACTCTCTAGAACCTACCTTGTACAATTCATCCAGCCATGGCTAGCTAGCATATAACCTATGCACCAGCCATTTATAAACACCCATTTATAAAACGGCCCCGGTATAAGCCCAGCATGGTGGGGATGTTATTTTTGTTGTCAGTCTGTTGCACAAATCCCGGTTTTGCCCATGTCTATTTTAAGAAACTGTTGACAGAGATTTGCAGGAAAAACAGTTGGTATTCTAAAAAATATTTTCCCTGTTTGTAATCATTTGGTCTTTTTAGAAATCTGTAGCAAAAGACTGGCTTGATTTTTTCACAGACATATTATTTATTGCCATTTTCGCATGCACTTTTTAAGCGGCAGTTTACGCACTGCGTATTGATATATGTCCATTTTTTATCAAGTGATGTGTCATAGCAGACAGATTAATCTTCGAAGAGTATGGCATGCGCAGACAATTAACGTTTGGTCCTGCATTTAATATGTTGTCTGCAATACTTTATGAATGGATGAGTCTAAAATTTCTTTAGTCTGGTACAGAGTTAACAAAAAAAAGAGTTAAATACATTTGTAGGTTGGCTAAGATTAGATGCAAGCCAGTCTTCAGCTCTCTTTGCAGAGAACATATAACCCTTTACTGCAAAGTCCCAAGTTTTAATGACCCCAATGTGAAAGGCTTTTTAAAACATTGTGGGAAAAAGAGAAAATGCTGGTAAGCAGCATTTTCTCCTTTTTCCCCCAATGCTTTCTATCCTTTCTGGTATAAATCTCAGCATTTGAGTATCATTTTATTTGTCGTCTGCAAATGCTTTGAATTTGGACCAGTCTAAGATTTTGTCATTTGGTAAACAATTAAGACTGCTGTAAATGGATTAAATATTTTGCCATAGTCTTTAAAATGCTCATAATTCTCACCATATTTAATGAAGGTTGAGGTAGAGCCTGTTAAACCCAGCAACAGTAGCCTTGGCAACACCACAACTGTAACCATAAACCTCATAGATATCAATGATAACAACCCAAACTTTACACAAACTGATTACCATTTTACAGTGACAGATTCCACATATATACTTGGACAGGTAAATCTATTTTAAAATATGTTTTTCTGATATACAATGGCTTCAAGTGTGCCATAAAGCAGAGGCAATACTTTCAGAAGCTGAACGACCAGCCCTCACAGCTCATGTGGTAGAGCATAGGGCTTGTAAACATTGTCTTGGGTCACTTTTGGGTGTGGGTTTGAGCCCCATGGGTGGCAATCTAAAATTACATGTTTGTCTTTTGGATGAGATGTTAAACTGAGCTCCGGTGTGACAGTGCTGTTCACCGAGCATGTTGAAGAACCAGGCGTAACTTAGGATGGGTTTCATCCTGTATCTTGTAATACCCTGCAACAAAAAACTTACACTGTAACAGCCGTCAGGGGCCGCTGCCGATTTGGGCAACCGGTGGTGACGATAAATTTATATGGAAAATCAGTCAATCAGAGGCTGAACCATTGATTCTTTACCAGATAATAAAATTTTAGACTTACCCATACTGAAAGTATTTGCAGACAAGAAATTAATTGTTGCTCAAATGATTGGATTTGCTTTTAACCCTCAACCTGGTAAATCAGTTAACCCTTTACCACACAACAAGATTTTTGACTAAGCTATGTTGAAAGCATTCGTAGAGGAGAAACTATATAGTGCAGACACTATATGGTGCAGATGATGAGGTTTGTTTCTGAAAGGGTAGAAAACATTTTGGGAAAAGGAGAAAATGCTGGTTACCAGCATTTTCTCCTTTTCCCTAAATGTTTTCAAAATATTCCTTCCTCAGGGTCGGTAAAAGTTGGGATTGTGTGGTAATGGGTTAAATGAAATTTTCCAGCTAATAGTAAAAACCTAAGTATTGCAATTTCAAAGTTTTTTTTTGGGGGGGGAAAATATCTCCTTATTCAGGGATCATTCTGGGCCGCGAAATCGCGAGATTCTCTCATTAAAATTGCAAAAATCGCATTTCTAAATCTCAATTGAAACAAAATCTCGCATACCGATTTTTGGCAGATGATAGGGATAGAACTCGAGTGTCAGTCCTTACATAGCGGAAATCCGCTCAATAAACTAGTCTATACACTGGTTCCCCGCGTCTTAAAACAAGATATACGGGAAGCAGATTACCATTTGCAACATTCGGCTTGTTCGGTGTTTTTCCTTATCATTAGCGGACCGTGATGTTGCGTACGAATGCAGTTCGTGTTTAAGTCGTCTGCAGTTCTGTGTCAGGCACAGTGCGAGGAAAATGCCTCCCAAGAAGAGGAAAGTAGAATCGAACCAAATAAAATCTTGTAATAAAATAACCAGTTTTCTTACGAACTCACGAGTCGAGACTGACGAGAGTGCTGAAAGTCAAGATAAACATGATAAATCGCCGACCAAGTCCAACGATGACACCGCTACTTCTTTGCCTTTAGATCCCTCGATAGCGAAAAAAAAAGTCAAATTTAACGAAAACTGGCTTTTAAGTTACATGGGTGGTTGCGCTTTGATAATTCAAAAAACGAAATGCACTGCCATTATTGTCGAGATTTAAATAGGACAAATAACATGGCCATTGGAACTGACAATTTTCGTACAACCACACTTCAACGTCACATTTCATCCTCTGATCACAAAATGGCAATAGCAGCCCCTTCTGCATCCAAAAGCTTTGATACAGCTATAGTCAATGCCGAAAATAAAGAGCAAACTGGCATCATTAAATGCTTACAAACAGTGTACTGGTTAGCGAAAGAAAGTATCCCTCTGAATAAGTTCACCAGTTTGATGTCGTTAGAACAACACCTGAACACCCCAAATCTAGATTGCTTGAAACAGAATTTCCTCAGATCACAGTGATCAGCTTATGAGAGTTGTTATTGAGGGGCCCCTCTGTTTCTTAAAGGGGTTGTAATTTTGTTTTGGGAAGGCCCCCTTTACATGAATTTGATTTTAGATCTGCATTGAGGGTATGGCAGAGCCAGAAGTCAAGGCTTATTTTGAAAAAATGTTGATACACTGGTTTTTAGTTGTAAGACTTGTGAAAACAATGTGGGGAAAGGAGAAATTGCTCAAATTGAGCAGTTTATCCTTTTCCAACATTGTTTTCTCTCATTTCAGAGAAAGTAGTCACTTTTAAAATAGTGTCTTAAAGAGGTTTGGATTTGTCGTTTGGAGAAGAGTTAGATTTCTGAAAAATGAAACATAAAAAATCTCATTAAAATTTTAAATCTCTCATAATTTTTTAGCAAATGGAACATTTTCTCTCATATATATGTCCAATCAGAATGATCCCTGTTATTGGACAGTGTAGATTCAAGATCAGGGTCCATATTCACCAGCCATTCTTACGAATGTTCTTATTCCTATTCTCCAACTTTTGCTGGATTTGAAAGTAAAACAACTTCTGATTGGCTGAACCATTTGATTTAGCCAATCAGAAGTTGTGTTACCTTCAAATTTGGACAGTCTTGGAGAATAAGACTAAGAACATTTGTAAGAATGGTTGGTGAATATGGGCCCTGGCAGACTGCACATGCTGTGCAGTCTGATCTTGATCTACAGTGTCCGCAACAGGTCAGCAAGTTGCGCTTAGCAGCTTAAGGGTTAAACCATTGTTGGAAAAAAAGTTCTCTTTTCCCCACAATGTTTTAAAATCTTTGTTTCTAAAGGCTGTTAAAACTTAGACTGGTAAGGCTTGACATGATATTTTTGCTTTTTAGCTCACCTGAGCACAACATGCTCAAGGGGAGCTTTTAGGATCACCCAGTGTCTGTCGTTCATCGTGCGTCTGTGCGTCGTGCGTTGTTCATCGTGCGTCGTCAACAATTCTTTAAACATCATCTCCTCCTAAATCACTGGGCCAATTTGGACCAAACTTGGCAGAAATGTTCCTTGGGAGGTCCTCTTTAAAAATTGTTCACAAAATTTGATTCCATCAAAAACTCTGGTTGCCATGGCAATGAAATGGAAAGAAATTCTTTAAAAATCTTCTCCTCTGAAACCGCTGGTCAGATTTTGAAATAATTTCACAGGAATGTTCCTTGGGTGACCCTTTTCAAAAACTGTTCGCGAAATTTTGATCTGTCAAAAAACATGGCTCTGGTGAATGGGGGCTACTTGCACTATACAGATATGAAGAAATTCTTAAAAATTCTTCTTCTCTGAAACCGCTTGTCAGATTTTAAAATAATTTCACAGAGATGTTCCTTGGGTGACCCTTTTCAAAAGCTGTTCGCGAAATTTTGATCCGTCAAGAAACATGGCTCTGGTGAATGGGGGCTACTTGCACTATACAGAAATGAAGAAATTCTTAAAAATTCTTCTTCTCTGAAACGGCTGGTCAGATTTTGAAATAATTTCACAGAGATCTTCCTTGGGTGACCCTTTTCCAAAATTGTTCGTGAAATTTTAATCCTTCAAGAAACATGGCTCTGGTGAATGGGGGCTACTTGCACTATACGGCCATGAAGAAATTCTTAAAAATTCTTCTTCTCTGGAACCGCTGGGCAGATTTTGAAATAATTTCACAGGAATGTTCCTTGGGTGACCCTTTTCAAAAACTGTTCGCGAAATTTTGATTTGTCGAAAAACATGGCTCTGGTGACTGGGGGCTACTTGCACTATACGGATATGAAGAAATTCTTAAAAATTCTTTTTCTCTGAAACCGCTTGTCAGATTTTAAAATAATTTCACAGAGATGTTCCTTGGGTGACTCTTTTCAAAAATTGTTCACGAAATTTTGATCCGTCAAGAAACATGGCTCTGGTGAATGGGGGCTACTTGCACTTTATGGAAATTAAGAAATTCATAAAGATTCTTCTTCTCTGAAACGGCTGGTCAGATTTTGAAATAATTTCACAGAGATTTTCCTTTGGTGACCCTTTTCAAAAAGTGTTTGCAAAATTTTGATCTGTCAAGAAACATGTCTCTGATGGTGGGGGCTTAATTCTTCTTCTCTGGAATGGCTGGTCAGATTTTGAAATAATTTCACAGAAATGTTCCTAGGGTGACCTTTTTAAAAAATTGTTAGGGTAATTTTTATCAGTCGAAAAACAACAGCCAATTGTTGGCACCTGCATGTGGTGCTCTTTTTTGACTTATGTTTTTTAGCTCACTTGAGCACAAAGTGCTCATGGTGAGCTATTGTGATCGTGCTGTGTCCGGCGTCCGTCGTGCGGTGTGCGTCGTCTGTCGTCAACTTTTTACCTTGTGTACGCTCTAGAGGCCACATTTTCGGTCCGATCCTCATGAAACTTGGTCAGAATGTTTGTCTTGATAAAATCTGGGATGAGTTTGAAATTGGGTCATGTGGGGTCAAAAAGTAGGTCACTAGGTCAAATCTTAGAAAAACCTTGTGTGCGCTCTAGAGTGACCCTGGAGTGAAATTTTGCCTATTGACTCAGGTGAGTGATCCAGAGCCATTATGGTCCTCTTGTTTAAAAATTTTAGATTACTGTAGATATGACTAAATTTTAAGTGACCATGACTAGTGAAAAAATCTGAGACAAAAATTGCTTGCTGTTTACCAAACAAGCCAAGGTTTTAACAAACATGTGAAAGAATCCTTTTGAAAAGAGTGTGGAAAAGGAGAAAATGCTTGTAACCAGCATTTTTGCATTTTCTCCTTTACCCACAAGGTTTTCTACCCTCTTAAAGACAAAACACTAAAAAGAGAACCATGTTATTGTGGCGTAGGGGTAAAATGTGTTAAGATTTGTGTGTTTTTGTATCACACTTTATGTTGATCCAGAACTGCACATTCACAGTGGCAGACATAATTATACAGCCAGGCAGGAATGTTTATATGTAAACTTGGGCAGCATGGGTACTCTCAGGATCGAGAATATGTAGGATTTATTAACTCGTTACCAAACGACAAAATTCTAGACTGGTCCAAATTGAAAGCATTTGCAGACGACATAATAAATGTGATAGAGATAACGGAATTTATATGTGAAAGGTTAGAAAACATTGTGGGAAAAGGAGAAAATGCTGGTTACCACAATTTGAGCAACACTTTTGTCCAAATTTTCGTCTGCAAATTCTTTGGAATTTGACAAGTCTAAAATTTTGTCACATTGTAAGGTATGAAAAGATCTACAGGTTTTGTGCTGTCTTGTCATTATGTACACTGACCACAAAGGCAAGTAAGACTTGCAAAGGCACTCCCAAGTTTTAACTCTTTTCCACACAACAATCTTTTACACTGGTCCAAATTCAAAGCATTTGCAGACAACAAATTAAATGCGGCTCAAACGATTGGATTTGTTTCTGAAAGGTCAGAAAACATTGCAGGAAGAGAAAATGCTGGTTACCAGCATTTTCTCATCTTCTGACAATGGTTTCAACAGTCCAATTTCCCAGGGTTATTAAAACTCAGGATTGTGTGGTTGGTAATGGGTTAATTAATTCTACAATTCAGGTTTTAGCTACTGATGCTGATGTGGGAGCCAACGCCAAGGTCACATACAAATTTTTAAACTCATCCCAGTCTTCACAAAGTTGTGAAGGGAGCATGGATGGTTTTCCTATTACTGTGGATATTTTAACTGGCAATATAGCAGTGACATCTAATCTGTACTGTGGACTGTATACTGCACTTGTACAGGCGTGTGACAATCCACTGGAACGGTCTTCAAGGTATTATGTCCTACAATTTATTTATGTGTGTTTCTGTTGGTTCTGTGAAAATTTCTAAGTATTAACGCTTTACCACACAATCCTGAGTTTTAAGAACCCTGAAAGAGAAGCCTTTTGAAAACATTGTGGAAAAACGAAAAAATGCTGGTAACCAGCATTTTCTCCTTTTTCCAAAATGTTGTCTACCATATCAAAGACAAATTCCATCATTTGAGGCACATCTAAATTGTTGTCTGCAAATGCTTTCAATTTGGTTGAGTCCAAATTTTGTCGTTTGGTAAAGAGTTAAAAAGTTCAATTACATTTGAGTCCAAAATTACAATAGAAACAGTCTTTTCTTGTATTTTGCAAATGAATTAAGAATCGAGCCATACTCTGGCAAAAGGGGGCTTAATGCATCTCTGTGATGCATGGTACTACAAGCAAGTCATCCCATTATTATGGATCCATAAAGTCCATTTTGTATAACAACCGACTGAATTATGAAGTTGAACTAGTCCTTTGAGCTACAGAAAATTGATCAATAGCAAAAAGTTTCGGCCCAGGTCAGCCTGCGCTGTCCGCGCAGGCTGACCTGAGTCGATACTTTTTGCAGATGCATTAAGCCCTCTTTTCACAGAGCATGGCTCCAGAATATATAACTCAACAAAAATTATACTTGTATAAAATTGTTTCTTGTTTTAATTTTTCATGATGACAGGAGATGTTCCCTGGCACAATTAAGCATCAAGAATAGTTTGAACGTAACATTTAGAAATGTGACCGAGGAGATGTATGTCACGGAAAATGCTCAGAATGGCACCACTGTTGGTATAATAGAGGTAAGGTTGATTGATTGATAGATTGAAATGTACATTAACTTTTTACCAAACAACAAAATTTTAGACTTTTCCAAATTGAAAGCAATGGCAGATGACAAATTAAATGTGGCTCAAATGATGGAATTTGTCTTGAAAAGAGTAGAAACATTGTGGGAAAAGGAGAAATTGCTGTTAACCAGTATTTTCTCCTTTTCCCACAGTGATTTTGATGTTTTCAGAAGCTTTTTTCCTCAGTATCGTTAAAACAAGGGATTGTTTGGTGAAGGGCAAATTCAGGTCTCATTGGTTGTATCAATGTCAGACAAGCTGCTGTGGTCTCACTGATTTTTTTATAGAAAGACTGATTGGCTGGCCAGGCTAGGCTTTTTTTAGCCTAGCTATTAAAAGACTAACTGAATTACCAACACATAGACTTGACTGACGTTGATTGACTTGTTCATCTTATGAATAGACAATTTCCCACAATGTTTACTACCTTTTCAAAGACATATCCTGTGATTTTGACCAGTTTAATTTGCCACCTGCACATGCTTTCAATTTGGAACAATCTTAAATTTTGTCATCTGGTAAAGAGTGAAATATTATGTGAAACTAAATTTTGGTATTCCTTTTTTTTTCCATTTTTCCTTTGTGTTTTTATGGCATTGTGCTAAAACGTTTTTGTCGGAAAAGGGGGAATTCTCAATACCACATAACATCATATTTCATTCATTGTCTCCAAATGCTGTCAGTATTGAAATCTCTTAACCCTTTGCCAAACAGCAAAATTTTAGATTTTTCTAAGTTGAGAGCTTTTGCAGCCGAAAATATTAAATGTGACCCCAAAACTTAGTTGTCTTTGGGAAGGCAGAAAACATTGTGGGAAAAGGGGAAAATGTTGGTTACCAGCATTTTCTCTTTTTCCCATAATGTTTTCAAAAGGTTTCTTCCTCAGGGTTGTTAAAACTCATGATTGTGTGTTCAATGGTTAAATTTTGTCATCTGGTGAAGAGTAATTTTACATCTCTACATGTGGGTTTCTTCCAGTGTCCGGGGGAGTCGTATGCAATCGGAAATGGCACTGGTGATTTTAGAGTAGAAAAGTCGTAAGTTATTTTTTTCCTTTGTTTCACTGTAAATTGTACTTTAGATTACAACTCGGGCAAAAATTTAATTTTCAAGAACTTATTAATGCCACATTAAGCCTTTACCAAATAATCCCTAGTTTTTATGACCCTGAGAAGGAAGGCTTTTAGAAACATTGAGGGAAAAGTAGAAAATGCTGCAAACTAGAGTTTTCTTCTTTTCCCACAATGTTTTATGCTCTGTCAAAGATTAGTTCCATCATTTGAGCAACATTTGATTTGTCGTCTGCAAATGCTGTCAATTCATATGAGCTTCAAATTTTGTTGTGTGGTAAAGAGTTTAACTGACACGCTGACTCTATTTTATTGTTAACCCTGAAGCTGCTAAGCTTGAATCCTGACCTGTTGTGGACAGTGTAGATCAACATCAGACTGCACAGAATATGCAGTCTGATCTTGGATCTATACAGTCCAATAAGAAGATACCTTTCTCCAAAAAAAATAAGTTTTAAATAACATTATTCATACTTTTACTTTTGGCTTGAAAGTTTTATCTAACTTCTTTAGCCAGATATGGTTTAAGATTTCAGCTTCAGACATGAGTTTATCTAGTTAAAAAAAAATTGTTTCAAATTTTTATATAATGTATTCGCTTCTGAAACCAATAAATTTTGAAATAAATCATGGCAAAAATTGTAAGTGCTTATACAATATATAGAACCTTTTCACATTTTGATATGTAGAATAAATCAATATGGTGAACAATGCATTATAAGCTTGTTGTTGTTGTTCTTGATTCTATTTTTTATTCTGAAAGAACCTTTTTATATTATTTGAACAAGTTGACTTAGTTTGAAGTTTATTGAGATTGATAGACACCTGGTTGTACATGCTCAAAATTAAATTTGGTGAAGAAAAAAAGAGTTTGATTAATTTCAATGAAGAAAAAACAAGCACAGAATAATATTTTTCTTCCTTTATTGTGGTAAATGTGAGTGTTGAAATCTGTTGACTGTATCGTTAACCCTTTCCCAAATGACAAAATTTGGAATGGTCCAAATTGAAAGAGTTTGCAGACGACAATATTGAATTTAATGAAAATGGTAGAAAGTTCTCAATAAGGGTAGAAAACACTGTGGGAAAAGGAGAAATTGCTCGTAACGAGCAATTTCTCCTTTTCCTACAGTATTTTCAAAAGACTTGTGCTGCAGACACGTGAAAACCAGGGCTTGTTTGGAAAAGGGTTAATTTGTGATTGCATTCTCAACCAATAGGAAACAAGAATGAGGAATTGCCTTGTAAAAGATTAATGGCTTATCTTAATTATCCATGAAGTCCTTACCGTGATAAGCCCAGCTTTAGTTATATTTTTTAACCCTTTCCCAAACGACAAATTTTGGACTGGTCCAAATTGAAAGAGTTTGCAGACGACAATTTTAAATTTGATGAAAATGGCAGAAAGTTCTCAAAAAGGGTAGAAAACACTGTGGGAAAAGGAGAAATTGCTCGTTACGAGCAATTTCTCCTTTTCCCACAGTGTTTTCAAAAGACTTGTACTGCAGACACGTGAAAACCAGGGCTTGTTTGGGAAAGGGTTAAACTGTGTAGATAATAATCACACTACATAGAAACTAAGTTTGATCTTGAAAATCTACATTATGCAATACATATGCTAGGCCAGCATATTTAACTCTGAAAATTGTTCTATCCTAAAAAAGTATTTTATGGATATAGCACTAAATGGGTTGCCTGATCACCCCTTAGATACAAGTTTGCAGCAGGCAACATCAAAACATTCTTGTTAAATATAGATAAATGAAGATAAGCATAGGTACATATGAAACACTGTGGCAAAAGGAGAAATCAACAAAAAATTTCTTTAATTACAATATTTTCATTAACTCCTTACCCTACTACAAAATTGTAGATTTGTCAGATTTGAAAGATTTGCAGACCACAAATTAGTAGTTGCTCAAATTATCATTTTTTTTGTGTGTGTGTGAACAGATAGAAAACATTGTGGGAAAAGGAGAAAATGCTGGTTACCAGCATTTTCTCCTTTTCCCATAATGTTTTCAAAAGTATTCTTTTTGAGGGTCGTAAAAACTCAGGATTGTGGTTAAAGGGTTAATGGTCTCTAACAAGACACAAAAAAGTCACGTGGGGTCGGAAATGAGGTGGATTCCTAAAATGTGGAACTTTCTTTATGCTACAGAGGTTTGGTGTTGACAAACAAAGTATTGGACAGAGAGGAATCACCGATCCATTATTTGTCATTGAGTGTTTCGAACTCTGGAACAGTACGTAATCAATGTTATATAAGAGCCACGCTTAGGTGAAAGGGGCTTCAGTGCATGTCTGTGATGCATCATACATGTACCAAACAAGTCATCACATAATTATGGATCCATAAAATCCAGTTAGTTTATCGACCAAGTGGATCCAAAACGTAGAATTATCCTTGGACATGCAGAAGATTGACCAATAGCAAAGTTTTGACTGCACAGGCTGACCAGGATCAATACTGTTTGCAAATGCATTAAACCCCTTTTTCACAGAATACCATTCATAGTTATATGGCCTGCATCCTGATTTTGAATAGTTTAACTGTTTTAACCCATTCCCAAACAAGCCCTGGTTTTCACGTGTCTGCAGTACAAGTCTGTTGAAAACACTGTGGGAAAAGGAGAAATTGCACGTAACGAACAATTTCTCCTTTTCCCACAGTGTTTTCTACCCTTTTTGGGACCTTTCTGCCATTTCATCAAATTTAAAATTGTCGTCTGCAAACTCTTTCAATTTGGACTAGTCCAAAGTTTGTCGTTTGGGAAAGGGTTAAGCCCCAAATATAAGTGAAAAATGACAAATACCTAAATTTCTGTGCTTTTTTGTCCAGAATGTCTTACGAAATATTAGCCGGTGTAAATCCAAGATCAGACTGAATATTCTGTACTGTCTGATCAAAATCTGCACCATCCAAAAAAGCAACTGAAATGTTTTTGGAGCTAAATTTTGGACTTTTGAATATTGATAGTATTTGTGAACGACAAATTTGAAATCAGTTCAAATAAACAAAAATCTCTGCCAGAGTAGAAGACATTGTTTGAAAGGGAGAAAACGCTGGTTACCAGCATATAATTTTTCTCCTCTTTATGACAATGTTTTCAAAAATTTTCTTTCCCAAGGCCGTAAACACTGGATTTAATAAGGGAAGTGTCGTCCTGGATTAGTCACAAACTGCACAGGCTGATCTGGGATGACAGACTATTACACATATTATCTGAAAGCCCCTTTTGTGTGTTGCACGCCAGAGGAAGAGGACTTTTGAAAACATCGTTGGAAAAGGAGAAAATGCTGGTAACCAGCATTTTCTCCTTTTCCAACAATGTTTTCTACATTATCAGGGCCAAATTTTGTCATTTGGGCTGCGTTTAATTTGTTGTCTGCAAAATTAATGCTTTCAATTTGGACTAGTCAAAAATTTTATCATGTGATAAAGAGTTGAAGCATTTCCAGATGACAAAATACATGTGACTCAAAAATTGAAATTGGTTTTTTGAAGGGTAGAAAACATTGTGGGAAAAGGAGAAAATGCTGGTTACCAGGGTTCTGAAATCTTGGGCATGTGTGGTGTTGCAGGAGATCACTCCTTCCTTACAGCATAGCTTCTTCCCGTATAAAATAAATACCTGACAACTGCTTTAGGGAGAATTCTCTTTAGCGCAGGGGTTAGTGTATTGGTCTTTTAAACCTCAATAAACGAGGATATTTGCCGCACGTGTTCTAATCCCAGCCAGGGCGGTTTATATTAGAGCTATATGCATTTGTTATGAACTTTCACATTCGTAAGATGGGGGCTTGTCTGGGATTGGCCATTGAGCCGTTATTGCACGTTATTGCATGTTATTGCATGTTATTGGCCATTGAGCCATTTGTTGTCTAAAGAATAATCAATAATAGTCTAATAGACTTCCTGCCTAATAAGGCTTTTCGTCATCAAATGATGACTTCTCTTAAGAGGGGCTGTGTTACTGGAGATCACTTCCTTCCTTACAGCTTAACTTCTTCCCATATAAAATCAATACCTGACAACTGCGTTAGGGAGAATTTTCTTTAGCTCAGGGGTTAGTGCAGTGGTCTTTTAAACCTCGATAAACATGGATCTTTGCCGCATGGGTTTGAATCTCAGCCGGAGCAGTTTATATTTGAGCTATGCATTTGTTATGAACTTTCATGTTCGCAAGAGTAACATGTAAGGATTAAATAACAATGATTATGGTAAATAACAGTGATTATGGTAAATAACAATGATTATGGTAAAAATTATGATTATGGATACTGCTCAGGCAGAACACATCTTTTCCAATTACTTTTTGCAGGTTGTGTGTTTAGTTAACCTTACTGTGATGGTGACAGACATTAATGATAACACCCCTGTATTCATAAACACAGATAATTATATATTCAACCTAACAGATAGTGCAGATGTGGGTCTGGGAACAGTTAAGGTAACTATAGTCTTTATTAATGTTTCCTCTTACCTCCCTTTATTCATACATTATGATATGCAAATGAGTTCAACTTGTACAAAGTGCTGAGTAGCTGAATTTGATATAAATACATACATATATCTGTACATATTCATATAGAACCCTCATGACAAAATTTCATTGTCCATACAGACTTTCCAAGAGGAATTTCATTTCTTGTTAACTCTTTACCAAATGACAAAATTTTAGATTGGTCCAAATTGAAAGCATTTGCAGACGACAAAATAAATGTGATTGAAAAATTGAAATTTCTTTTGGGAAGGGTAGAAAAACATTGTGGGAAAAGGAGAAGATGCTGGTTACCAGCATTTTCTCCTTTCCCACAATGTTTTCAAAAGGTTTCTTTCACATGGTCGTTAAAAGTCGAGATTGTCTGGTAAAGGGTTAAATGTTTATGTTGCATTTATCAGCTATGATTATTATCCTAGTAGAATTGTAACATATTACAAAGTGAGGGAGAATTTTGTAGTTTTTGTATTAGAATTAGAGGAATCTTATTCATTAAAATCAGAATGGGTCCTCTGTTTCACAGGCCGATGACTTAGATGAGGGTTCTAATGCAGAAATAACATACAGCATACAGAGTCAGAGGTAAAACAGTAGTGCCTCAACTTGTTCTTGACACGATTTTGAGCTCTGTCAAAGTTTTTATACACCATTAATTAATTTGGTTTAACCCTTTACCGTACAATGCCGCCTTTTGACGCCCCTGGGAAAGAAGCCTTTTGAAAACATTGTAGGAAAAGGAGAAAATGCTGGTAACCAGCATTTTCTCCTTTTCCCACAATGTTTTCTACCCTATCTAAGAAAAGTTGCACCATTTGAACCACATCTAAATTGTCGCCTGCAAATGCTTTCAATTTGGACAAGGCTAAAATTTTGTCGTCTGGTAAAGGGTTAAACATATGAGCCATGCTCTGTGAAAAGGGCCTTAATGCATCTACAAAAAGTATCGCCCCCAGGTAAGCCTGCGGAGTCAACGCAGGCTGACCTGGGCCAAAATGTTTCGCTGTTGGTCAATTTTCTGTATGTCCAAGGACCAGTCTACATAATGATTTGGTCGTTTGTTAAAAAAAGTTGCTATTATGGATCCATGATTATGTGATGGCTTGATTGCTATAATTCATCATGGAGATAAGTTAAGCCCCCTTTTGCCAGAGCATGGCTCATATTTATGTTACATCGATTGAGAAACAAGTTCTTACATTTTATACTAATCTCTCTTGATTCTGCTGCCTTGGAACTACACCAGATCCTAATGTGTGGGCCAATGAAAAATCCCAAAGTTGACACCCACTACCAGGTATCAAACTCGGACCTTATGGTCATGAGGCCCACACTCTACCTCACAACCATGGACACCACACCATTAATTTTAACCCTTTCCCAAACGACGAATTTTAGACTGATCCAAATTGAAAGAGTTTGCAGACAACAATTTTAAATTTGATGAAAATGACAAACAGTTCTTCAAAAAGGTAGAAGACACTGTGAGAAAAGGAGAAATTGCTTGGCAATTTCTCCTTTTCCCACAGTGTCTTCAAAAGACTTGTACTGCAGACACGTGAAAACCAGGGCTTGTTTGGGAAAGGGTTAAATAGTATTCTAGTCAAGGGCGTAACCAGATATACAGAATCATTACACACCCCAAATTTAAACTTCCTATGCAACAAAATCATAGACATGGCCATATTGAAAGCTTCTGCAGAGGACTAATACAATGTAGCTCAAATAATGATGTTTTTCTTTGAAAGGATACAAAATGCTTTGGGAAAAGGAGAAATGCTGGTTTCCAGCCTCATGTTTCCCTTTTTTTACATTACACTTATGTATTGTGTGCTATGGCCATTACGTCCTTGCTTGTTTTTAAATTTAAATATAGGCTGATGTAACCAGGGTCCGTATTCACAAACCATTCTTAAGAACATTTTTAGTCTTATTCTTCAGGTTTTTTCCAAATTTGAAAGTAACACACCTGATGATTGGCTAAACCAAATGGTTTAGCCAATCAGAAGTTGTGTTACTTTCAAACTTGGAAAATCTTGGAGAATAAGATAAAGAAAGTTCTTAAGAGTGGTTGGTGAATACGGACCCAGGTAGCTCAGTTGCATAACATATAGGGATAGTAATCCATAGGTTTGGAGTTTGATCTCCAGTTCAGAAAATTCTCTCTCAGGAATTATAGTCTTTAACAATTCTTCTCCGACCGCTGAACATTTTTTTGACAATGTTTATTTAGTGGAGAAGCCAAATGACAAAATTTGGCCCTGATAATGTAGAAAACATTTTTGGAAAAGGAGAAAATGCTGGTTACCAGCATTTTCTCCTTTTCCAACAATGTTTTCAAAAGTCCTCTTCCTCTGGCGTGCAACACACAAAAAGGAGCCTTCAGATAATATGCGTAAAAGTGTGTCGTCCCAGATCAGCCTGTGCAGATTGTGACTAATCCAAGATGACACTTCCCGGATTTGTGTGATTTTCTGTTTCCTGAAAGTCTGCTGTATGAAAAAATCTTAGAAATTACATAGTTTTTGTTTGGAGTACTGGCTAACTCTTACCATACAATCCTGACTTTTAACGACCCTAAAAAAGAAAGCTTTTGAAAACATTGTGGGAAAAGGAGAAAATGCTGGTAACCAGCAATTTCTCCTTTTCACACATTGTTTTCTACCCTTTGCAAAACCAGTTTTAATTTTTGAGTCACATGTATTTTGTCACCTGCAAATGCTTTCAATTTGGACTATAGTCAAAAATTTTGTAATGTGGTAAAGAGTTAAAGGTAGTTAAAGAAAGCATAGATTTGTGCATAGGCTGCCGCAGTATTTCTGCAATAAAGTTGCAAGAATGTTTACATCAAAGAAACAATCAAACCATCTCAGGGGCTGGACAATTTTGTCTTGCACAATTAGATAAATAATCTGGAAATGTTGAAGTCGGTCATTATTATACAGTTGACAGAGATATCAGCCCCTTTTCAAGATTCAGTTTTTATTGGTTTGGTTTGTATTGGAGTTTAACACCATTTTAACAGCTCTGGTCATATCATGGCAGTCAGTGATGCACCCATGTGTTTCCCAGCTTTCTCACACCAGTACTTCACAGCTTTCTTTCCAAAGCCTGTGACTACTTTTCTCACATGCATCATGGGTGAGAGGTGAAAAATTGCTGGAAAGAAAGTTTGCCTAAACCGGGTATTGAACTTGCGACCACCAGGTCATGAATCAGATACGCTAAACACTGAGCCACCCAAGCTTGTTATTAGCATGTCAGTTTTATTTTCAAAAGGTGGAAACAGCAGATCACCAAAAAGTCTTTGATACCAAGAAATTACTGTTGATTGGAAACAGGAAATAGAACTCTTGCAAAACTTTATCTTGATGATAAATTTTTAAACCTTTAACATACAATCAATTAATTGTTTTAAGAACCCTGGGAAGAAGGCTTTTGAAAACGTTGTGGGATAAGGAGAAAATACTAGTATATGTAACTAGTATTTTCTCATAATACACTTGTCCAAATTCAAAGCATCTACAGATAACAAGTTAAACCTTTACCAAATGACAAAAATGTAGATCTGTCTAAATTGAAAGCATTTGCAGATAACAAAATAAATGTGACTCAAAAACCAAAATTTCTCTTTAAATGTGTAGAAAAGGAGAAAATGCTGGTCACCTGCATTTTCTCCTTTTTCCACAATGTTTTCAAAATCCTTCTAACCTAATAACAAAAATGTAGATCTGTCCAAATTGAAAGCATTTGCAGACGACAAAATAAATGTGACTCCAAAAACCAAAATTTCTCTTTGAAAGTGTAGAAAACATTGTGAGAAAAGGAGAAAAAGCTGGTTACCAGCATTTTCTCCTTTTCCCACATTGATTTCAAAATCCTTCTTCCTTAGAGTGGTTAAAATTCGGGATTATGTGATAAAGTGTTCAATGTTGCTCAAACAGTAAGATGTATTTTCCAAAGTTTAGAAAACATTGAGGGAAAATGAGAAAATGCTGGTTACCAGCATTTTCTCCTTTTCCCACAATGTTTTCAAAAAGCCTTCTACTTGAAGGTTGTTAAAACTTTGGAATGTGTGATAAAGGGAGGTATATTTCAGGGAGACTAGATTCTTTGTCAATTCTACAACTGGGATGGTATTTGTGACAACAGACCATGTTGACTTAGACATAGATATTGTGAGGCTGATGGTGATGTGTGAAGATCATGGGAAACCATCACTGAAAACATCAGAAGCTGTCTTTGTAAGAAGTTTATATTTTTATCTGACTATCTACCTTGGTCTGTATTCACCAACGATTCTTAAGAACGTTCTTAGACTTAATCACCAGCATACCGTTTTACTAACAATTTGTAAGTTTAGAATTTTCGTATCTTTATTTTCAGATTTACGAAATTCGTAAATCTGTTTTACTAAATTTTACTAAACTTCCGTAACTTTGTGAATTTGCGCAAGTATTTCCGTAACTCTTCAATTGAAGGCAGAAACAGTAGTTCCAGTGCACTTATTACCTAGGTAAACAGCGCTTGCTGTTCAACCAGAGGGAAATATGATGGAATTTACCTGCATTCACCCTACATTTCTCGTGCTTTATGTCATCTCATATGTGAGCCACTTCCTTCAAATATGGATACTGAACCTGTGAAGAAAAAAATTGATTCGTCTAGAAATGAAAAATATTCCTACTGTGAATAGCTGTGAGCATAATTATCATGTTTTTTCTTCAAATTTCTCCCACTATGATGACGAAATACAAAAAAATGCCTCCAGATTTCGGCCTATGTTCTTACCTACGACCAATATATTTGTATGTAAAGTTATGCAAAAACTTACATTCAAACATAGCTACGAAAACTTTAGTAAAACGCCAAACTCAGAAGTATGCAAAAACTTATGAAATTTCTTACTTATGTTTGCGTAAGTACTTTAGTAAAACGGTCCCCAGAACTTTCTAAATTTAAAAGAAACACGACTCCTGATTGGCTAAACCATTTGATTAAGCCAATCAAAAGTTGTGATACTTTCAAATTTGAAAGAATGTTCCTGAGAGTGGTTGATGAAAGTATGGATAATGGATTAACCCTTTACCAAATGACAAAAATTTAGACTCTTCCAAATTGAAAGCACTTTATCTACTAAGATTTGTTTATGAAAGGGTAGATAAAGTTGTGGGAAATGGAGAAAATGCTAGAAACCAGCATTTTCTCCTTTTCCCATGATGTTTTCAAAGGCCTTTTTGCTAAGAGTCGTTACAACCTTGGATTGTGTTGCAAAGGGTTAACTGAAAAATTGATGAATGAAGACATGAGGTAACATTGTAACAAAGGGAGAAGTTGCATGTTTTAAGGAGTTCTCACTTTTGTCCTAATACTTTCTTTGAACTGTCTTTGGGCAACTTTTCAGTGGCCAACAGTTTTTTCTTTCCTGTCTCTACACAACTTGGGAGTACAGGACTTGAGAGCAGAGAGTCACTGGTTTGAATCCCCAGCTCAGCCGATTTCGTTCTGAGGATTAATGATAGTCATTATACCCTTCCCACCTACAAAGTAGAGAGGAATATACTGTTTCACTATGTCTGACTGTCTGTCCACCTGTCTGTGTGTTTGTCCGTCCGTCCATCTTGTTTTCATTTCAGTGCTCTAACTCAAAAGCTGTTTGACCTAGAACCCTGAATATTTATACAAGTGTTCCTTATGACCCAAAGAGGTGACCTATTGGTTTTGGGTAACAAGGGTCAAAGGTCAAGGTCACAGGTGAACTTTGTCTGTCTGAAAATTGTTTCTGTACTCTAACTCAATAGCTGTTTGACCTTGAACCTAAAACTTTATACAGGTGTTGCTCATGACCCAAGGAGGTGCCCTATTGTTTTTGGGTCACATGGTTCAAAGGTCAAGGTCGCTGGTGATCTTTGTTTTGAAAATCATTTTCGTTCTCTGATTGTGCTGATTCAGTGACAAGGTGCTGGTGGTGGGTATTTGTCTGCTTTGCGACAGTTCTAGTTATGATAGAATTCATTCCTCTCTCAATGCTGATCATTGTTTTTGCGATGGCTATGTGAAAAAGTAGTGAGTGACTTTGGAAGAATATTTTGCAAAGTACTGGTAAAAGAAATCCCGGGAAAGGAAGGATAGGTGCAATGGTCGCTGGGATATAACTGAAATAATGTTGAAAAGGTGTTAAACACCATTAAATCAGTCAATCAACACTTGTGATCTACACTGGTATCATAACTACCACCCAGTATTCTGTTTATTGATAACACTTTACCAAACAATCTGGGTCCGTATTCACCAACCCATCTTCGCAAACCAAGGATACTAAGGTAGTACGTAACGAACAAAGTGGAGTTAGTATCCTTGGCTTGCGAAGATGTCACCAACCATTCTTCAGAATGTTCTTAGATTTATTTTCCAAGATTTTCCAAGTTTGAAAATAACACAACTTCTGATTGGCTAAACCAAATGGTTTAGCCAATCAGAGGGTGTGTTACTTTTAAATTTGGAAAATTTTGGAGAACAAGACCAAGAATGTTCTTAAGAATGGTTGACGAATATGGACCCTGGGGTTTTGATGGCCCTATGGAAAACAGCTTTTGAAATTATTGTGGGAAAGGAAAAAAATGCTGGTATTCAGCATTTTTTCCCACAGTGTTTTCTACCCATTGAAGATGTTTCAAACAGGTTATTAACGCAGAGTCAGGTATCTTTAGTTTAGTTTAAACATATTTATTTTACATCAATTGAGAAACAAGTTCTTACAATTTATACTGATCTCTCCCAATTCTGGTTCCTGGAAACTACACCAGTACTCGCGGTGAATGTGTGGGCCAATGAACAGTCCCAAAGTTGACACCCACTCCAGGGGTTGTATGTCTAAATTGTTCACTACTGTTTTAAATCAGAGAATTGTATCCTTTTGTGACAAATACAACATTATATCCGATGCTCAGTTTGGTTTTCGAAAAGGTAAATCTACAGTAGATGCCATTTTTGCATTAAGTACAGTCGTTCAAAACTATTTGAATAACAACAAAAGGTTATATGTTGCTTTCATTGATTTAAAAAAGTGTTTCGATAGTATTTATAGGCATGCCCTGTGGTTGAAATTGTTTAAGGCTGGAGTACAGGGTAAAATATTACGTATTGTTAAAGATATGTACAATGAAATTAAATCTTGTGTCAAGCATTTGAACTGTTATTCCGACTTCTTTTCTTACTCAGTAGGCCTAAGACAAGGGGAGGTAATTTCGCCTATTCTAGTGTCTCTGTTCCTTGAAGACTTAGAGTTATTTTTGCAAGACAAATTGAGCACCGGTATTTTGATTGATGATATTGTCCTCATTTTATTACTTT
Organism: Tridacna gigas; assembly: GCA_945859785.2. NCBI lineage: Eukaryota > Metazoa > Mollusca > Bivalvia > Cardiida > Cardiidae > Tridacna > Tridacna gigas. Next base: position 11,788,104 of record OX244031.2, on the reverse strand, counting down.
TTGCTGACGATATGGTGCTTTTTGGTAATTCACCTGAAGACTTACAAAAAAATCTTAATTTACTTCTTACTTATTGTATACAGTGGGGACTGGAGGTCAATGACTCTAAAACTAAAGTTATAGTATTTAGGAAAAGGGGTCATCTAAAACGAAATGAAAGTTGGACGTATGGAGAGAGATATCTTGAAGTACTCGACTCATTTAATTATCTTGGCACAGTCTTTAATTATACTGGTAGTTTTTGTTTGAATAATGAATTTATTATTGGTAAAGGTTTAAAGGCACTATCGATGCTATTACTGAACTGTAAAAATATACCGTTAAGGCCTAAAACACTATGCCAGTTGTTCGATTCTTTTGTAGGATCAATTTTAAATTATTCATCAGAAATTTGGGGTTTTACGAAATCGAAGGAAATTGAAAGAATCCATTTAAAATTTTGTAAACGTGTACTGAAAGTTCCTACGAATTCTTGTACTATGGGTGTTTATGGCGAATTATCAAGGTACCCTATCTTTGTTTCGCGTTATCATAGAATTATCAAATATTGGTGCAAGGTCATCAATACAGATAATGTTATTCTAAACAGGTTATATAACTTGGCTGTTAATGATTTTCAGGTAGGAAAAATAAATTGGGTTTCACAGGTTAAATGTATTTTAGATAATTATGGTTTTTCTGACGTATTTTATACTTATGATCTCTCTAAATTGAAAGTTTTCCCCAGAGTTTTTAAACAACGTGTAATTGATTGTTTCATGCAGGAGTGGCATGAGTCTGTTAATAGCAGTTCAATATTAGTAGAATATAAGTTTTTCAAAAGTGGTTTTACATACGAATACTATCTGGACTTGGTACCTTATGACTTAAGAGTCTATATTACAAAACTGAGATTATCAGCTCACTCACTAAGAATTCAGACAGGTAGATATGGTCCAAACAGAGTTCCAAGGAACGAAAGATATTGCATTTTTTGCGATTTACATGATGTTGAAGACATTTATCATTTTGTTTTTATTTGCCCTTTATATGCTCCATTAAGAGCCAAATATCTCGACAAGAAATTTTATCTAAGACCGTCAATGTTCAAATTGTGTCAGTTATTTCAAGTAGCAGATAAGAATGTATTACGAAATTTTTCTAGATATATTAAACAAGCTTTTTACGTAAGAAACGTTGAAATTAATGTCATAGATAGTACTTAATGTTCTTTACTCATTCATTATATACATTCCAACTGTTAATGATTAAGTCTTTTGTACTGTATTCTGGGAATTATCTTTTTTCTTCAAGTTAGAACTCTCCAAAAAAAAGCATGAAAAACATACACACACATTCCCTATATTTTATATGTATGTATACATTAAGATGAAGAGAGTGTAATCATGTGACATTTGTTAATTTTTTGTACTGCATAGTATGAAGACGATGTATGTAACGTACAAGTCTGAATAAAATTATGTTCTGTTCTGTTCTGTTCTGGTATCAAACTTACGAGGCTGACTCTCTACCTCAGAACCACAGACACCACACAGGTATCTTTCTATCACAGTCACAGCACTAGTATGTGTATTTAACCCTTTACCAAATGACAAAATTTTAGACTGGTCCAATTTGAAAGCATATGCAGACAAAATAAATGTGACTGAAAAATTGAACTTTGTTTTGGAAAGGGTAGAAAACATTGTGGGAAAAGGAGAAAATGCTGGTTACCAGCATTTTCTCCTTTTCCCACAATGTTTTCAAAAGGCTTCTTTCACAGGGTCGTTAAAACTTGGGATTGTATGGTAAAGAGTTAATGTTGCCTTGTACACCTATTTTCCAGTTTTATAATCTATATTACAAACAATATTACTACATGTACATGCTTTTCAGTGGGAAAATGTGAAAGAAAATGTACATGTGTACTGTATAATGTTGTTCTTAGGTACATCTTTGATCTAAATTTTCAGATTCTTCCTAAAGATCAACCAGCTGATCTCATACCTGTTAGAAGCCCCTTATCAGTGGAAGAAATTAACAATAGGAAAACAGAAGTTGAAAGGTAAAAAGTTAAATCTGCAGCTTCTACTACCAAGTATTACAGAAATATGACACTGATAATAAACTATTTTAATTCTTTACAAAAACAAAATTTTAGACTGGCCCAAATTGAAAGCATTTGCAGATGAAAAAATAAATGAAACTGAAAAATTGAAATTTGTTATGGGTAGGGTAGAAAACATTGTGGGAAAAGGAGAAAATGCTGGTTACCAGCATTTACTCCTTGTCTCACAATGTTTTCAGAAGGCTTCTTTTACAGGGTCGTTAAAAGTCGGGATTGTGTGGTAAAGGGTTAATCACAGAGTACAGTACCTTTTATATGGGCCATGCTATGTGAAAAGGGGTTTTAATGCATCTGTGAAAAAGTTTCGTCTGTGCAGGCTGACATGGATGGAAACTTTTTTGCTTTTTGTAGTTTTTCTGCATATCCAAGGACCATTCTACCTCCAGATTTAGTAGAATATTAGACTAAATAGATTTCATGAATCCGTAATTATGTGATGACTTGCTTGGTACGAGACATCACGGAGATGCATCTGGTACCAGCATTTTCTCCTTTTCCCACAATGTTTTCAATCCTTCCCAAAACACATTTCAATTTTTCAGTCACGTTCATTTTGTCGTTTGCGAATGCTTTTCAATATGAACCAGCATAAAATTTCGGCGTTTGGTAAAGAGTTAAGGAAGTACCTCTGGAAAAAAAATTATATTTTGCCTTTCCTCTTTACTTGTTGTTTTCCAGCATTTGCCTTACTTAATTTTGGGTTGAAAATTTTTTCAAGTTTGGTGAGATTATAAAAATCTGAATTGCTCCCTTAATCAATAATAAGACAATATCAGACTGATTGATGAGCAAGACTGTTTTTTCCCTTAATTCTTTTACATACAACAAAATTTTAGACTTGTCCAAATTGAAAGCAAATGCAGACGACAATTTGAATGTGGTTCAAATGATGGAATTAGTCTTTAACTGGGAAGGAAACATTGTGGGAAAAGGAGCATTTTGTCCTTTTCCACATTGTTTTCAAAAGCCTTCTTCCTCAGGGTCATTAACAGTCAGGATTATTTGGTAAAGGGTTAACCAAGAATTAATGCATTTTAAAGGTAAAAGAGAAAGAAGGGGGCAAAGAATACCAGAATCGTTATGTAGACAAATTAACTGAGCCATGCACTGTGAAAAAGGGCGTTTAACTCTTTCCCGCATGAGAGAAATTCAAAGCATTTGCAGATGACAAAATAAATGATACTCAGAAATTTGTTCTTGGTAGAGTAGAAGACATTGTGGGAAAAGGAGAAAATGGTGGTTACCTGCATTTTCTCCTTCTCCCACAATGATTTTAAAGCCTTCTTCTAGGGTTTTTAAAACTTGTGATTATTTGGAAAAGGGTTAATGCATCTCTATGATGCATGATACTAAGCAAGTAATCACAGTATTATAGATACATAAAATCTGTTTTGTATTACAACCTCACGAATCACGAGGAACAGTGGTCCTTTGGCATGCAGAAAAATCACCAAAAGCAAAAAGTTCCAACTTGGGTCAGCCTGCGCCGACTGCGCAGGCTGACCTTGGTGGATACTTTTTGCAAGTGCATTAACCCTTTCCCAAACGACAAATTTTGGACTTGTCCAAATTTAAAGAGTTTGCAGACGACAATTTTAAATTTGATGAAAATGGCAGAAAGGTCTCAAAAAGGGTAGAAAACACTGTGGGAAAAGGAGAAATTGCTCGTTAAATTGCTCGTAACGAGCAATTTCTCCTTTTCCCACAGTGTTTTCAAAAGACTTGTACTGCAGACACGTGAAAACCAGGGCTTGTTTGGGAAAGGGTTAAGTCTCCTTTTCACAGTGCATGGCTCATTTATAATTTCCATATGATGCAATGTTATTTTTTTCTTTTAAGCAATTTAGAGAAAATCACAGGTGTTGAATTGAAGGTACAGGTAGTTCAACAAAGAGGTTTAGGGTAAGTGAACTTTTATTGTTATAGAAAATGTTTTTGAAGATTTTCTCCACTGTGCTGTTAAGAAAAACTAAGGATCATTTAAAAGGTTGATTATTTCATCATTTCAGCTATATTTCGCAGTGGTATTACACTCTTACGAAAGAAATAATTCAAGCCAAACTACATACATGCATATGTATAGACATGTATCACTTTTTGTTCTGTGTTAAACGCTTTATCACACAATCCAAACTTTTAACAATCTTGAGGAAGGAGGCTTTTGAAGACATTGTAGGAAAAGGAGAAAATGCTGGTTCCCAGCATTTTCTCCATTTCCTACAATGTTTTCTTCTCTTTCATAGACAAAACCTTTCACTTGAGCCTCATCTTATAAAACTTTCAAATTTGGACAAGTAAAAAATTTTGTTGTTTGGTTTATAGTTCACACCATGTTTGACATTTCTTGCCGCATCACAGTGGAACAAGTGCTCTTCATGTTTCTTAGCTAGTACTGTACATCATTTATCTGTGCATACTTAAAGGCCCATATTGGCCAAAAGTAGACAATGGGGGTGTTAAAATGCATATAAATTCAAATCATACCATTTAAACGTACAGAAATTTTTTGAAGGTGACAATCTAATACTGTATGGTCCATGCACGAGTTAGTCAGAAAATGACTTTTAAAAATAGGTAAAAAGTGAACAAAAGATATAGTGACCTGAGAACTGTTTACCTAGTTTAAAAATTCGTTTTTCTGCACGTGATTAACACTCTGACCAGCTATACAATAAAAAATTGTCATCTTCACATCATTTACCATACTTTTGAATGGTATGATTAAAGTTTAATTGCATTATAACACCCACGTTGGTTTACTTTTGGTTGCTATTAGGCCTTAAACAACATCCAAATACTGCAGCACCTTGATCAGGTAACTTGCATACTCATACAAAAGAGCTAGGCAAATAAAAGAGATTGTTGTAAAGATATTAACAGTTTGTTTTCTGGGTTTTAGTTTAACCTTTCAGCACACAATCCCGAGTTTTAATGACCCTGAGAAAGAAGCCTTTTGAAAACATTGTTGGAAAAGGAGAAAATGCTGGTAACCAACATTTTCTCCTTTTCCCACAATGTTTTCAATCCCATCAAAGACAAATTCTATCATTTGAGCCACCTTTAAATTGTCGTCTGCAAATGCTCTCAATTTGGACAAGACTACATTTTTCTCGTCTGGTAAAGAGTTAACCCTTTACCAAACAATCCTGGGTTTTAACGACCCTGATAAGAAGCCTTTTGAAAACATTGTGGGAAAAGGAGAAAATGCTGGTAACCAGCATTTTCTCCTTTCCCCACAATGTTTTCTACATTTCCCAAAACAAATTTCACTTTTTGAGCTACGTTTATTTTGTTGTCTGCAAATACTTTCAATTTGGACTGGTCAAGAATAGTGTCGTGTGGTAAAGAGTCAAGTAATACCAAACATTTCAGGTCGATGATACAACTTGAATATACCAATAAAACGTTGGAGCGTCGATCTGTTTTAGGGTAAGTATTTGTATGGCTACATGTCTCCTGATTGTATGTTAGGGTTGTGTTGGTATTTTTTGTAAGGGATATCATGATTCTTCTGTAATTTCTGCTACCATTGATGATAATAAAATAGATCTAACTATTAATGATAGATTATAGAAAATATGATGATAAGTTATAGAAAATTCCAACTTCTTAGAATGAATCATCTATGTATTTGTTTGTTATGAATCCTGAAAAAAATTGGCGGAGGCAAATGGTAGCTGCATTGTCCATCTGTCAATGCATCCATCCATGCATCCATATTTGTATCCTCTCTATATGTCAGCAACCACTGTATGGAATTCAGTGATATTTCATGAGAGGATTTCCAGTAAGGTGGACATGTGCATATTACCAGAAAATTTTGGTTCAGTGATTTTTCTCACAGCTGTGGCCCTTTGAAATTTTAGTCCCCTGTTTTGTATCTGTGCTTTTTCTCAGCGACCACTGGATGGAATCCGCAAAACTTTATGGGGAGCTTCCCTATAAGAGAAAATGTGCATACTGTCTACATGTTCTTGGCCCATGTTCACCAAATTTGAAAGTAACACAACTTCTGATTGGCTAAACCATTTGGTTCAGCCAATCAGAAGTTGTGTTATTTTCAAATTGCAGACAATCTTGGAGAATAAGACGAAGACCTTTCTTAAGATTGGATGGTGAATACGGAGCCTGGTTTGATGACTTTACACCAAGTCATGGCCATTTGAATTTTTGTCCATTATTGAAGAATGCATGGAATGGTAAACCATATAGAGAGTGTCCTGCTGCAACAGTTATTTCATTTTGTGACTAAAACACATGTGGGAAGCCTCAGCCATTTCTGATGGCTCTTGTTTAGATTACAGCCATAATTTGTCTATTAACTCTTTACCAAATGACAAAATTTTAGATTTCTCCAAACTGAAAGGATTTGCAGATGACAAAATGAATGTAAAATTTGTGTTGGGACAGATAGAAAACATTGCGAGAAAAGGAGAAAATGTTGGCTACCAGTATTTTCTCCTTTTCCCACAATGTTTCCAAAAGTTTTCTTCCTCAGGATCGTTAAATGTCTGGATTGTGTGGTAAGAGGTTAACCTTTTCCCAAACAAGCCCTGGTTTTCACGTGTCTGCAGTACAAGTCTTTTGAAAACACTGTGGGAAAAGGAGAAATTGCTCATAACGAGCAATTTCTCCTTTTCCCACAGTGTTTTCTACCCTTTCGGAGAACTTTCTGTCATTTTCATCAAATTTAAAATTGTCGTCTGCAAACTCTTTCAATTTGGACCATTCTGAAATTCATCATTTGGGAAAGGGTTAATTGTTACTATGTTATAATTTTTTATACTCACAATATTTACCTATATCTTCTTTTGAATAGTTAAAATTACAGTTATTGAATTTATTTGTATTTAACTTATGATTGTTTATCATTTTATCCTAGACTGATCGTCGATAATTATGAAGCGATTCGGTCGACATTTTATACAAGTCCTGAAAGACGTGTTTCTGATGAAACAGACGAAAATGAATTTGGAGCGGCTGAGATCGGTCTGATTGTCATGGGTGCTTTCATTCTTATCGGTGCCATTGTGGCTATGTTTATTGTGCGGAAGCAGTGTGACAGGTAGACATTTTTGCTTTAACCCTTTTACCACACAATCCCGACTTTTAACACCCCTGAGAAAGAAGCCTTTTGAAAACATTGTGGGAAAAGGAGAAAATGCTGGTAACCAGCATTTTCTCCTTTTCCCACAATGTTTTCCACCCTATCAAGGGCAAATTTTGTCAATTGAGCCATCTTTCATTTGTTGTCTGCAAATGCTTTCAAAATGGACCAGTCTAAAATTTTGTTGTTTGGTAAAGAGTTAACAAAATGTTACACTTGATCAAATTGAAAGTATTTGCAGATGACATATTAATTGATGCTCATATCAAGAAATTTGTCCTTGATAGAATAGAAAATAATGTGGGAAAAGGAGAAAATGCTGGTTACCAGCATTTCTTCCTTTTCCTACGATGTTTTCAAAAGCCTCCTTCATCAGGGTAGTAAAAACCCGAGATTGTGCAGTAAACAGTAAAGGTTTATTATACCGCCTACGTTGAGGTTGTTTAGGTGGATGGCGGCCGAGCCCCCGTAGCTCAGTCGGTAGTATACAGGACTCGAGAACAGGAGGTCACTGATTTGATCCCTGGCTCGACCAATTTCTTTCCAAGGATTGATGATAGTCATTGTGACAGGATTCATTCATCTCTCACCGCTGACCATTGTTTTGATGATGATTAAGTGGGAAAGCAGCCTTACTTGGAGAGAATATTGTGCATAGTACTGGTAAAAGAAACTCCAGGAAATCATGGATAGGTGCACTGGCCGCTGCGATATAACTGAAATAATGTTGAAAATGGCGTTAAACACCATACAATCAATGGGTGGATGGCGTGCTTGAAGCTTGAATCAAGTTGTCTGTCTGTCTGCCCATAGATGTGGTTTTGGATCCTCTCCCATGTCTGCAGTTTTCAACCAATTTGGCTGAAAATGTTAGGGAAGGCTTCCTTCCATTTGAACTGTTTATGTGTAGTTTCCATTATGGTTGGTTGATCTGTACAGGGGTTACAGCACTATGATTCTTTCCCTTGTCCAGAGACGAGGCAATTGGTGGGAGTTATAGGTATGCTTTGGACAATTTCTGGTTATCGTAATGATCATCTGGATGATGATGATCATCATCATCATCATTATCATCATCATCATCATATCATTTTTACTTTCTTTTTTGCAATGACAAAACGAGTTATATTCCAAGACCTACTGAATTCAAACCAATGATGGTGCAATTTGTACTGTAAATGTTTGTTTTTTGTTTCGTTTATTTAGAATTCTTAATGATGATGTTTTCTTGCTGGTGGGTATAAACACTCTTTCGAAGTAGAATGAAGGTTTATTAACAAAACCATAATTATATATTTCCAACTGTTGAAAACAATTGAAACAGTATTAGTTGTCTGGTCAGGTTGCAGGGCACTTGGAAACTTTTTCATTACTATGGCAAATCATATCAGCCTGAGCCAAAGGCAAGCCGGTGATATGGTTTGCCACACCAGTGAAGAAGTTTCTAAGTGCCCTGCCACCTGACCAGACAACAAATTATTATACTGCAAAGTTTTACCATCCCAATGTGCATTGAAGTGATATTTTCAAGTTTTATGGTCTCACAAATCAAGTACACTTACGAAATCGAATTTTCCTTCTGAGCGCCAAAACACACTGAAAAATGACGTCACTGAAAATTGACGCCACAGAAATCTAGGTAAAACGTGCAGTATGCTGCATGAAGTCACTGTGGTAAACATTCGACATATTTTTATTTAAACATGGAAGTTAAGTAACTAGTCATTATATGATTTGTTGGCAAAAGTAAACGACCATCGAGTACAGCAATATATATTCCAAGCATATTATCCAATCAGATCACGAGAAATTTCTTTGCAGTATAATAATGATTTTTATACAAAATTGATCAGGGGAGTGTCTCTTTTTGCAACAATATGCATTTGATCAGTAAAGAAGATCCAGAAATTCAACTTTCAGAGAGCTAGAGTGGTCACCAAATCATCAGACAGCTTTAATCCAAGGTTCGACTGCACATTCTTTGCCATAACAATTTGCTCCTTTTCTTAAAATGATTTTTAAATCTGAATACTGCAGGGAAGTAAAAGTCATACTTTTGTGGTATATGGTAATTAACCCTTTACTACACAATCTCAAGGTTTTACCAACCTTGAGCAAAAGGCCATTTAGAAAATATTGTGGGAAAAGGAGAAAATGCTGGTTACCAGCATTTTCTCCTTTTCCAACATTGTTTTCTGCTCTTTCATAGACAACTCATATCATTTGGACCTCATTTGATTTGTTGTCTTGAAATTATTTCAATTTGGTCAAGTCTAAAATTTTGTCTGGTTAATTCGTAACAAAACAAAACTGTGTTTAAATAACTGTTAGGAAGAAGGCTTCAGACAGAGGACAAAACGCCACTTACCAGTATTTTCTCCTAATCTATCATGTTTTCTACACTTGTAAAAAGACAAAGCACCACCTGCAGAATGCTTTCAATTTAGACAGGTCTCAAATTTTTCGTCAAGTTGAGCGTTAACTTTTTACCAGACAACAAAATTTTTTTGCCTCGTCCAAATTGAAAGCATTTGCATACGACAAATTAAATGTTATTAAAAATATAAATTTTTCTTTCATAGGGTAGAAAACATTGCGGGAATAGGAGGAAATGCTGGTTACCAGCATTTTCTCCTTTTCCGACAGTGTTTTCAAAAGCCTTCTTTCTGGGAGTTGCTAAAAGGCAGTATTGTGTGGTACAGGGTTAATACATAACATTCTCACTTAAGTTCACATGGTTTTTCTTTCAGTGCTCAAAAGTACAAACACCTATATGAAAGTCTAACAAGGAACAGCTCCATCTATGAATCACAAGAGATCAAGGTTAGAATGGAAGACGACAGTTCAGATGTAACTGTGATTTCAAGTACAGAGGTTGGAACTAATTTGAAGAAGCATTGTTTGTTTGTTTCTATGGTGTTAACCCTTTCCCAAATGACAAGTTTTGGACTGGTCCAAATTGAAAGAGTTTGCAGACGACAATTTTTGTAATTTGATGAAAATGACAGAAAGGTCTCAAAAAGGGTAGAAAAGACTGTGGGAAAAGGAGAAATTGCTCATTACGAGCAATTTCTCCTTTTCCCACAGTGTTTTCAGAAGACTTGTACTGCAGACACGTGAAAACAGGGGCTTGTTTGGGAAAGGGTTAAACACCTTTCTTTGACATTATTTCAGTTATATCTTTGCAGCCAGAGCACTTATCCATGCTTTCCTGCCATTTTGTCAACATTATTTCAGTTATATTGCAGCAGCCAGTGCACTTCTGCAGTTTCTTTTACCAGTATTTTGCACAATTTTCTTCCCAAGCCATTGACTGCTTTCTCTCATAACCATTGTCAAGACAATGATCAGCAGCGAGAGAGGAATGAATCCTGTGACTTGGAGAAGTAGTAGCAGCAGAAGCAGGAATAGTAGTAGTAGAAATAGTAAGTAGTAATAGTGGGAACATTTATTGTAGGAAAAGTAATACCAGTTGTGTCATCAAATTGGCAGAGTCTCATACAGTACTTAACCCTTTACCAGACGACAAAATTTTAGCCTTGTTCAAATTGAAAGCATTTGCAGACGACAATTTCAGTGTGGCTCGAATGGTGCAATTTTTCTTTGATAGGGTAGAAAACATTGTGGGAAAAGGAGAAAATGCTGGTTACCAGCATTTTCTCCTTTTCCCACAATGTTTTTAAAAGGCTTCTTTCCCAAGGGGTGTTAAAAGGCGGCATTGTACGGTAAAGGGCTAACCCATTACTACACAATCCCAAGTTTTAACTATCCTGTAAGAGAAGGCTTTTGTAAACATAGTGGGAAAAGGAGAAAATGGTGGTAACCAGCATTTTCTCCTTTTCCCACACTGTTTTCTACCCTATCCAAAACAGAAATCATCGTTTGAGCTACATTTAATTGGTCGTCTTCAAATCCTTTCAATTTGGACCAGTCTAAAATTTTGTCTTTTGGTAAAGAGTTAACGGTGGGAAAGGAAGCACTAGTTCTCAGTTACCTAGATTAAGCCTTCACCACACAATCTTGTATTTTAACAACTCTTAGGAAGAAGACATTTGAATCTCCGCAATGTTTACATTTAAGAACTTAACTCTTTACCAAACGACAAAATATTAGACTTGCCCACATTGAAAGCATTTACAGATGACTGAATGTGAATCAATTTTTTTGTTTTTTATTGCAAGGGTAGGCAAAATAGTGGGAAAAGGAGAAAATGCTGGTTACCAGCATTTTTTTCTTATCCCACAATGTTCTCAAAAGCTTTCTTTCTCAGTGTTTTTAAAACTCATGATTGTTTGGTAAAGGGTTGAACATTGATAAATCTGATAAAGGTGGAAGTGTTAAAGACAGAGCAAACAATTATTTTCCATGTATTCCTGTTTCAGCTCACCCCGACTCCTACTGAGGTAGTTTCAGCTACAGTAAATCCAGCCTTTCAAGCTGATGATGATATTACTGAAGCTGTGACAGATTTTGGGGGAACAACAGAAGGTCAAGAAGGCATGACCACATCCGAAACAACTACTGACAGTGTAACTGATCCCTCTGATCAACTTTCTGCTGGACCAGAACAAGAAGAGAGTGAGAACGGTAATGCTGTTGTATATGACCATGTGAACGTGAGCAGAGCTGAACTTATAAATGGAACCAAACTGGATGAAGGTTCTGACAACGGTATTCCTGAACAAGAGCCTATGTACATTAATGAAAATTATGCTGTTGATGTGTTTGATCCTAATACTGCTGATACTAAAGTTAATGATGATAATGGTAATGATAGTGATGATGATGATGATCAGAGTAAAGATAACGTCCAGAGTAGTCTTGCTCAAAAAGTCTTACAATCATCCTCCCAAAGCCCTGTTATGTCGCGCAGAAGCGAAGACGATGGAACAAAATCTAATGACGTTGAAGACACGAAAGCCGAGTTAGAAGAGCCTGATCCTGACTATGACATCAAACAGGTCAGATTTTCAATGCAAGTTTTAGACACCACCGAAAACAAAATTGAACCCCTCAAACCTTCAAAAGAGGACGTAGACACAGACTCAAATGAAAATGGAAATGATTCAAACAAAGCATTGCCACAGACAGTGACCCCTGTATACCTGGATCCAACAGAACAGACAGATGATGACACTAGTGATCTTAGTCTAGAAGAAGAAATCAATTCACCAGTAAATTTTTTGACGGCCCCACCAAATGAGGAGTTTTATTTTGGGACAGTCGAGGAAACTACCCATTTCTAAAATCAGTGCACCATTTTGCAACAAATAGATCAAACAGTGAGGAATCAGGAGCAATTGGTTATTAGACACACATACATGTAGTATTACTCTTTTTCCAATAGTGTTTTTATGTATGCAACCTCAAAGTTGTAAAAACTTTGCGTTTTTTTTTTATGGTAGTTGGTCAACTGTAATCAAACCATTGCAAGGAATCGACATGTTAATTCGAGGTTCGCATATGAAATCTTGTACAATTAATTAGATATCAAAGTGTGAGGACCATAATCAGTGTGCCTAATATGAGTCATGTTCTGTGCTCTGGCAAAAGGGGGCTTAATAACTGAATCATGAGGAGGACTGGTCCGTTGACATGCAGAAAATTTACCAACAGCAAAAAGTTTTGACTCATGTCAGCATGCGCAGACTGCGCAGGCTGACATGAGTCGATACTTTCTGCAGATGCATTAAGCCCCCTTTTCACAAGACATGGCTCATATATGTGAGCCCATTTGTGGAGTACTCTTCTAAAAAATGAAAACTTATTCATTGGTTAACATATACTTGTAAACATTATGCCGTTGTGTCTTGGCCGTATTCATAACTAATTGAGGTTTTTCAACATTGGTTTTATTTTTAGTTTTACTGTTTTGATTTTGTTTCAGAGTTTCAATGTATTTATTTATCCCATTTTCTCATATTTTTTTTGTATATTTAGCACCATTTTCATGAAACCAGTGATGATGTATACAAGATACTGAGTAAGGCTTTAAACCCTTGTCCAAATTGAAAGCATTTGCAGACGACAATTTCAGTATGGCTTAAATGGTGCAATTTTTCTTTGACTGGGTAGAGAACATTGTGGGAAAAGGAGAAATGCTCGTTACCAGCATTTTCTCCTTTTCCCACTATATTTTCAAAAGGCTTCTTTCCCAGTATGCGGTAAAGGGTTAAACCCTTCCGGTGAAAAAAGGGGCTATTGTTTAACCCTGTACCATGCAATCCTGAGTTTTAACGGCCCTGACAAAGAAGGTTTTTGAAAACATTGTCATTCGGCCCACATTGAAATTGTCGTCTGCAAATACTTTCAATTTAGAGGGCTCTAAAATTTGTCGTGTGGTAAAAGGTTAAGGTGTAGATCAAGATCAGACTGCACACTGCAGACTTTTGTTGTGGTTATAAATATCCCGTAGAGCAATGGGATAACCTTTTTAAAGACTTGTCAAAGTACAGACATTGCAGTCTGATCTTGATCTTAGTTATACTGACAGCGAAAGCCACCAATGAAACATTTAGCTCAAGAGTGTCAAATAATGAAATGGATGCTGTTAGTCACTAAATAAGACCTAGGTAATAGGATACTTTAACACCGTAGATCAGGACTAAGCTACCCTCTGCAGACAGTTTAGATCAAGGTCAGCCTGCACAGAATGGACAGTCTGATCATTCTAATCTTGGGTCTACATTGTCCACTAATTTTTTTCATATTCTGGCAAAAAGGTCCTTGAATGTGCAAAGTTTTTGATTACACTCCTTAACACTTACCACTCAATCCCAGCTTTAACCCTTTACCACACAATCCCAACTTTTAACGACCCTGCTGGTAACCAGCATTTTCTCCTTTTCCCACAATGTTTTCCAATCTATCCAGGACAAATTTTGTCATTTGAGTTGCATTTAAATTGTTGTCTGCAAATGCTTTCAATTTGGACCAGTCTAAATTATTGTTGTTTGGTAAAGGGTTAAATGACCCTGAGATAGAAGGATTTGGAAAACTTTATGGGAAAAGGAGAAAATGCTGGTTACAAGCATTTTTCTCCTTTACCCTCAATGTTTTCTTCTCTTCTATAAACAGATTTCAATGTTTGGGACGTGTTTATTGTGTCGCCTGCTCTCAATTTGGACAAGTCTAAAATTGGGTCATTTGCGAGAGAGTTAACTCTTTACCAAATGACAGAATTTTAGACTGGTCCAAATTGAAAGCATTTGTAGACGACAAAATAAAAGTGACTGAAAAATTGAAATTGGTTTTGGGAAGGGTAGAAAACATTGTGGGAAAAAGGAGAAAATGCTGGTTACCAGCTTTTTCTCCTTTTCCCACATAGTTTTCAAAAGTTTTTCTTCTCAGGTCGTTGAAAGTCGGGATTGTGTGGTAAAGGGTTAATTTGCAAGTCCATTTCATTTATTTAGCACTTCTAAGCCCTAGATCAAGATTGTTTTGGACCTGAAACTAGATCTTACAAAAATGTCACACAGTGTAGATTCATTTCAGAATGCATATTCCTGTGCTCTCTGATGTTGACTGACAAACATGAATGTTTGACTGGCATCTGAAAGATCAAGTTTCAACTCGCAGTAGAAATATGATAATCAGATTGTTGATTTTTGTCTTCTTTTTTTCATTAACGTTTTTTTTTCATTAGCTGAAAGACATTCAAGGTAGTCCAAATTTAAAGCATCTGCAGGTCAACGGCAAATTAAATGTTACCCAAAATCTAAAAAAATTCTTGTGGAAGGGTAGAAAACATTGTGGAAAAAGGAGAAAATGCTGGTTACCAGCATTTTTTTTTTTTTGCTTTTCTTGCAACGTTTTAAAAAGCGTTGTTCAGCAAGCTTGTTAAAACTCAGAAATGTAAGGTAAAGGGTTCACTGTTTAGCAAACAACAAAATTTTAGACTGGTACAGGTTCACTCTTTACTACACAATCCCGACTTTTAATGACCCTGAAAAAAATGCCTTTTGAAAACATTGTGGGAAAAGGAGAAAATGCTGGTAACCAGCATTTTCTCCTTTTCCCATAATGTTTTCCACCATTCATAAAACAAATTTCAATTTTTCATTCACATTTATTTGATCGTCTCTGCAAATGCTTTCAATTTGGACCAGTCTAAAATTTTGTCGTTTGGTAAAGAGTTAAAAGCTAGACTGGGGGAGGGGGGGGGAGATTATAATTTCATTATCACTCCTAATCTGCTGGTCTCCTTATCATGGTCCGTATAGTTCTGTGGCAATAAACTGTTTATATCTGTTTTTCTATTACTACCTTTTTGACTGAGTAACATCAGACTAATATAAAAGGAAAAAAAAATGATCAGACTTGAACCTAGGCTAGATAAAAGCATTTGCAGATGACAAATGTTGCTTAAATGATTTGTTTCTGAAAGAACAGAAAACATTGTGGGAAAAAGAGAAAATGCTGAAAACTAACATTTTTTCCTTTTCCCACAATGTTTTTACCCTATCAGAGATAGAAAACATTTTTTTGAAAATGCTTTGCAAAAAGGAGAAATTGCTTGTAGAGGTGATTGCCTCTTTTCGGATGATATGTTCCAATTGAGAAAAAAAAGGCATTTCCTTTTCTTCATTTAGTTTTCATTTGTTTCACTGTAATCGTTTACCAAACAATGAAAAAATTGGACTTGTCCAAATGTAAATTTAAAGCATTTGCAAACAACAAATTCAGTGAATTTGAAATTGTGAATCATTTGCATTGTCCATCATTTTAGCTGCTTCTAATCTATCGTCTGCAGATGCTTCAGTTCTAGAGGAATCTGGAAATTTGTAGTCTAGTAGTGTTAACTCTTTACCAAACGACAAAATTTTAGACTGGTCCAAATTGAAACTATTTGCAGACGACAAAATAAATGTGACTGAAAAATTGAAATATGTTTTGGAAAGGGTAGAAAACATTGTGGTAAAAGGAGGAAAAAATTAATGCTGGTTACCAGCATTTTCTCCTTTTCCCACAATGTTAAAAGACTTCTTTCACAGGGTCATTAAAAGTTGGATTGTGTGGTAAAGGGTTAAGTCAGTTCCTTGCAGCAGACAATATTGAAACAACATTCCAAAAAATGGTGGCATAAAGCAGTTAGCTCCAACACAAAAATGCTGTCTGCTGAAAAGGGGGCTTAATGTATTTGCGAAAAGTATCGACCCATGTCAGCCTGTGCAGTCTGCGCAGGCTGACATTGGCCGAAACTTTTCGCTTTGTTTAAATTTTCTGCATGTCAAAGGGTAATTCTACCTCATGCATAAGTTGTTTGTTTGTAAAAATGGATTTTATGGATTCATGATTCGGTGATGTGTTGCTTGATATAATGCATTACGGAGATGCATAAAGCCCCCTTTTGCTGGAGCAGAGGTTAACTTTTTACCACATAATCCTGAGTTTTTACGACCCTGAAAGAGAAGGCATTTTAAAAACATTGTGGGAAAAGGAGAAAATGCTGTTACCCAGCATTTTCTCCTTTGCCCACGATGTTTTCTGCCATGTCAAAGACAGAAATCCTTATTTTAGCTTTATTTAATTTGTTGTCTACATATGCTTTCATATGCAGACGAAAATATAAACATTGTTCAGATGATGAAATTTGTATAAAGGAGGGTCGAAAAGGGTAAAAAACATTGTGGGAAAGGGATAAAATGCTCGTTAGAATTTGGAATTGTTTAGTATACAGACAGAAAATTGTAAATAATCGTTATTTCTGCAATTCTATTTTTATCATTTTATCTGAGCTTTTAATGATAAACATATTTTTATTGACTTTTGTGTGCAGTTTAATTGATTTTATAAGTTACAGATTTCATTATTTTCATATTTTGTTATCTTGATTTCGATTGTTTTTGTTATCATAGACTTTTCTAACAGTTTCATTGATTTCTTGATTTGTAAGTATGGGAATACGAACATAAAAATTTGGAAACTTTGTACAGACAACAGGTGTATTAACAAGTGGCTTTTTGACAAACTATCTTACATTATCATTTGAGCCATGCTGTGTGAAAAGGGGGTTTAATGCATCTGCAAACATATTGACCCAGATCAGCCTACAAAGTCAGTGCAGGCTGACCTGGGCCGATGTTTTTTGCTATTAGTCAATTTTCTGCATGTCTAAGGACCATTATATTTCATGATTCAGTTGGTTTCTAGACAAACTGGAGTTTATGTATCCATGATTATATGATGGCATGCTTGGTATAAATGACATGCTTGGTATAAATGACATGCATGGTATAAATGACATGCTTGGTATAAATGACATGCATGGTATAAATGACATGCTTGGTGTAAATGACATGCATGGTATAAATGACATGCTTGGTGTAAATGACATGCTTGGTATAAATGACATGCTTGGTGTAAATGACATGCTTGATATAAGGCATCACAAAGCTATATTAAGGCTCATTTGTTTGATGTTTTGTGAAAATGGTAGAGAGAGAGAGAGAGAGAGAGAGAGAGGGTTAATGACGAATGAAAACTGAAAAAAAAAAAAAGAAAACCGAGAAATGAAAGCAAGTGCTTTAATGAAACAGAATAATAACAAACATGCAGGACTGATTTTAATGTTAACTGGGAATTGAAAAAGAAAAGTGAGAAATGAAAGCAAATGTTTTATGAAACAGTATAATAACAGAAACTTATACAGGACTTAGGAATAGAATATATTTTTTCGCAAAATTGTAAAGTCGTGTAGATCTATTGGACTACACAGTATTTCGACAATTTTCTTTTTTTTACGTCCACATGTAGATCTACTAACTTTGTCCGGATTCTAAATGTCCAGAAACACTCCCTGATTGGCCAGGATGAAACTTCTCAGTTTATTGAAAGATCTGTCTGAGTATTTGGTGTACAAATATCTTATTACAAATTCTAGAAATTATAACTCTTACTCGATAAACGTTTCATTATCAGTTTATATTATTGTTTATGTTTGGGATAACAGGTTTAAAATAACGTACCGTGACGAGATAATTTATAAACCCAACTCGATAACGTTTACATTATCTTGTCATCGTTTGTGATTTTATACACGTATTCCCAAACACAAACAATAATATAAAAGGTTTATCGAGTAAGAGTTATACCCGCCATTTGAGCACGTGTTTACACTTTCACCAAACAGTCTTGTGTTTTTACGGCCCCTAAGTTAGAGAGCTTCTGAAAACAACTGTGAAAAAAGGAGAAAATGCTGGTTACCAGCATTTTCTCCTTTTTTTTCACAATGTTCCTAATCCTGCTGGTTACCAGCATTTTCTCTTTTTTTTTCACAAAGTTTGTAATCCTATCTAAGAGAAATACCTTAATTTGACCCACATTAACCGTATCGTATGCAAAATGCTTTCAATTTTGACAAGTTTGAAATTATGTTGCGTGGTAAAGAGAGGTATTGGTCACGTGCTCCGTTATGCGTACTATCTCAGTTTATTTTCCGGCACCAGCGCGGTCAATGATGTCCATCGACCATAAGTAGAGACTAACAGCAGCAGCCGAAACCTTTCTCACTGCATCTTTATTTGCGTCTTTGAGCAGGTCTTTAGCTTTATTCGCTGTCTCTACAGAACAAGTCATTGCATCGAATTCTTGCAAAATTGTTATACAGTTCTTGTCAGCAAGAAATCGTTGTGCAAACTTCCATTCGGTCTGCGGTTCGGGTCTACCGAGGAGTAACAGTGTGGCCGAGAGAATATTCTTCACTAGCTGTGGAGGATTGGCCATTGCTTTTAGTTCAGTCACGTCGCCATATTTCAACGTAAGTGCCTTACTTTTACCGGCCATTTTCTTCTGAAATAATCATTGTACATTATGTTAAGTAAACTGTTCCAATGATACATTTTCAGTGCCAAATATAAAAGTCATGCTCTGGCAAAAGAGTGCTTAATGCATCTCCGTGATGCATTGTACCAAGAAAGTCATCACAATATCATACGAGTATATATCCTAAAATCCGTCCTGTATAACAGCCCACTGAATCATGAGGTACACTGGTCCTTTGACATGCAGAAAACTGTCCCAACTTCACAGTTTCGGTCCAGGTCAGCCTGACCTTAATCGATACTTTTTGCTAATGTATTAAGCCCCATTTAACACAGCATGGCTCATATGTAACAATTCTGACGGATAACTTCCCAGGGCGGGAATTGAACCCAAGACCTCTAGATCCTAAGGAGGATGCTCAACCTTTTAGATACAAAAGCTAGCTCTACAGCATGGCAGTATAAGTGTCCCCTTATACAAACACAGGCCATACATTTGTAGTATGAGCCATGCTCTGGCAAAAGGGGGCTTAATGCATCTCCGTGATGCATTGTACCAAGCAACATATCGTATATTTATGGATGTATAAAATCCATTCTGTCGAGCAACCGACTGGATCATAAGGTAGACAGGTCCTTTTACAAACAGATAATTGACTATTAGCGAAAAATTTCGGTCCGGGTTAGCCTGCGCGGGCTGCAGGCTGACCTGGATCGCTAATGCATCAAGCTTCTTTTTCACAGAGCATGGCTCATATCTATCTTTGGGATAGACTGCATTTGGCGTGCAACAAACGAAAAGGGGCCTTCGGACATATGCGTAAAAGCGTGTCGTCACAGATCAGCCTGGGCAGTCTGTGACTAATCCGCGACGACACTTCCCGTTTTTGTGCGATTTTCTGTTTCACGAAAGTCTACTGTATGAAAAAATCTTATGTAGTAGTAAAGTGCCGTCTCGGATTAGCCTGCGCGGACTGCGCAGGCTAATCCGGGACGACACTTTACGCAAATGTCCGAAGGTCTCATTTCGCATGTTGCGGGCCAAATAGAAACGGCTGAAAATAGAATCCAGTGAAACTCGGAAAGATTTTCCATCTTATCGGCTTGACTAGATAAGCGGACGGTGTAGATCCAAGATCAGACTGCACGTTATGTGCAGTCTGATCTTGATCTATGCCGTCCGCAAAAGCTCATTAGTTTCGTTTAATACGCTGAAAGGGTTAATTTTGTGGCCGCTTTTGCTTTTTCGGACAGTATAGATCAAAATCGAAAACTGAATAATGTGCCGTCTGTTCGTAATTGTTGTACACTTCGATATTTTATAAGGAGTTCTATCCAGAGAGTCCTTAAACCCTTGTCCTACTGTTCTCGACCATAGTTTTATTTTGTGGAGAGTGTAAAGCAAGATCAGCCCAAAACTACGTGCAGTCTGACCTTGCTCTACACTCTCCGCTGCTGTTGTCTGTAATTTTGGTCATATAAACCCAGTTCAATGCTAATAAACTTAACGGAATGGACTTATGTAATCGTCAACTGTTTAAAATAATCGACACGATGCAAAGGTAAACAGTGCGGGTGTACAGAGGGGATTACAGATGAAGTGCATTCTGATCTTTGTCTTAATCGTCCACTAAAGCATTTGAACTTAACCTAGGAATCAATGTAAGAAAATGCACACTCTGCTTGCCGTTTAGAAGCTTAACCCTTCAGCTGCTAATCGCGACCCACTGACAGTTTGCGGACAGTGTAGATCAAGATCAGACTGCACAGAACGTGCAGTCTGATCTTTGATCTACACTATCCGATGCGGTATTTTTCTTTTCGATGAAATCAAGTTTGAAACCGCAATGTTTGGGCGTTTAGTATTGAGTAGAAATTTGCGTTTCATTTATTCAGCAGCTTAAGTGTTAAGGGTTCTTTCCAAAATTTATCGGACGACAATATTTTTACTTGTCTAAATCTTAAGTTTTTATTACTGAATATACCTCAAATGTTGGTAATTGTCCTTTTCGACGGGTAGAAAACATTGGACATTATTGGACTCGTTATCAGCATTTTCTCCTTTTCCCACGATGCTTTTTAAAAGCTTTTTTTTCTTTAGGGTCGTTAAAACACAGGATTGTTTGAGAGAGTTCAAGCTATTTTGGACAAAATATGGCCCAAAATATCGATCACTATAGATCCAAGATCAGATTTCGAGCCCTGAAAAGTTTTCCGTACTGTGCTAAGAACTTACAAAAGATAAGAAAACAGTTAAAATATGACATACCTTTGTTCACTTTTCCCGGATTTTCTTTCTTCCTTTCAGATTTGTCAAGATTATATCGGTGAATTCTGAAACGAAGTGATTCGGCCTCAACTATTTATAGTAAAACGAGCACAGGTAAACCCTTCTCTGAAATGGAATGACTAATGACAAAATTTTAACTCCGTATTTATTCTGTTACGGTTCGGTAATATCGTTGCACGCTATATTGGTTGTAAATTTTAGTGCCATGACAAACAGTATTTGAACAGTAACGCTTTCATTACTGTTTTAACCCTTTCCCAAACGACAAATTTTAGACCCTTCCAACTGAAAGAGTTTGCAGACGACAATTTTAAATTTGATGAAAATGGCGGAAAGTTCTCCAAAAAGGGTAGAAAAAACTGTGGGAAAAGGAGAAATTGCTCGTTACGAGCAATTTCTCCTTTTCCCAAAATGTTTTCAAAAGACTTGTACTGCAGATACGTGAAAACCAGGGCTTGTCTGGGAAAGGGTTAAATATCTCATTTGGCGTTTTCTTAGTTATTTTTTTTAAATCAGAACAATGGTATAGGAGAACATCCACAATATAAGGCAAGTTATGGATACTGACGGTGTACGTGTAAAAATTCTCGAAAACGGTTTGACAAAGAAATGAATTGCTGGTTGTAGTTTTTTTCTCTATGTGTAACACTGTTTTTAAAAGACCGCTTCCGCAGATCTCGTTTTACTGATTTTTCGGTGATATTTCCTTAAAAGGCAATCCAGCACTTTGTACGTTAACAAAAAGGATGGCGGGAAGTAAAAAAAAGGGTTGGGGGATTTTTAAAAACCGATTTTCCAATATCATTCTGTATGACTGTTCTTCAAACCCATGACTCCATGTGTATTATTGGCCCTTGGGCTGCTCAGTGCGACCCACTGACCTTTTTCGGACAGTGTAGATCAAGATCAGACCGCACAAAACGTGCAGTCTGATCTTGGATCTACGCTGTCCGATAAGGAGATATTTTTCTCCAAAACATAAGTTTGAAGTAACATTTTTCGGCTTTTTACCATCCGCTTGAAAGTTTTATTTAATTGATTTAGCAGGTAAAGGGTTAACGTTCCTTTGATTAACCCTTTCCCAAACAAGCCCTGGTTTTCACGTGTCTGCAGTACACGTCTTTTGAAAACACTGTGGGAAAAGGAGAAATTGCTCGAAACGAGCAATTTCTCCTTTTCCCACAGTGTTTTCTCCCCTTTTTGAGACCTTTCTGTCATTTTTATCAAATTTAGAATTGTCGTCTGCAAACTCTTTCAATTTGGACCAGTCCAAAATTTGTCGTTTGGGAAAGGATTAAAGGTATTTGCAGAGAGGACGATCAGCTTTATGCCAGTGAAAACTTGGACATAGAGACAATCAAGGAAACATCGTAACGAAGAAACCGCTCCTTTTTGAGTTTTCTTTTTTCATTCGTCATTACGATTTCGATGGCCGTTAACCCTTAAAGCGCTGAAGTAATGATTTGGACCTTTTTAATTTGGTAAAAAATAAATAGCCCAAAATATTTCTATTTCAAGGTTAGAATGTGTAACATAGTAGCAGACAGTGTAGATCAAAGGTCAGACTGCACGTTCTGTGCAGCCTGATCTTGATCTACACTGTCTGCAGAAACAGCTTAAGTTTGTTCCAGCGCTTTGAGGGTTAAGGAGCATGTATGACGTCATACTGTTATTTATTACGTTGTTTCTCTTAACCCTTTCTGTACCATAATGGGTGAAATATTGGGCTTAACTGATAGCACAGATCAAGATCAGACTGCACAGAACGTGCTGTCTGATCTATACTTTCCGCCTTTCTTGTTCAGTTTATACGAATAAAAAAAAAAAAATGAAAGCATTTGCAGGCGACAAAGTAAGTGTTACTCAAAAATTGAAATTTGTCTTTGAAAGGGTAGAAAACACTGGTTAGCAGCATTTTTTTTCCTTTTTCCACAGTATTTTCAAAAGTCTTTTTCCTCAGGGTCGTTAAAAAAAGTCGAGATTGTGTGGAAAAGGGTTAAAGCAGACCGCTATTTAACCCCTAATCTGTTAAATAATTGAAATAAAAGTTTCTAGCCGATAATAATAATATAATATAAAAAAAAAAATGCTATTTCAGAGGTATTCATTAAAGGAAAATATCTCCTTAACAGACTGCACGTTCTGTGCAGTCTGATCTCGATCTACACTGTTCGCAAAAGGTCCTTAGGTCGCGCTTAGCAGCCTAAGGGTTAAAAATTATCGTGGCAAAAGGAGAATAGTTAAGACGCAAAAATTCTTCTTCAAGTGTTGATGTGCCAAGCGGGGGTTAATCCCTATGTAAAGGTTTGAGGTCATACCATAATACCCGCTTTAGTTTCAAAAGATTTAAAAGTTCCCCTGGGTATTTTTAGATGTATGGTATTAATAACTGACATGTAGTCAATTATATATACATAGATTAAGATTCCCTATAAAACAGGTCAAAGAATAGCAACCGTTCATAATACATAGTTACAAGCCGTCAGAGTGGACACAGTCGAGTCACGAGTACAAGATACCTTTGAAAGTGGCGTAAAAATCCATCAGACAAAACAAGCAACTTGATGAAAACAGTAAGTTTTATTATTTCCTGTCTTTGTCTTTAATTATTTGAGCCATACTCTGGCAAAAAAGGGGGCTTGGTGCATCTTCGTGGCTCCATTAAGTCCAACAATTGACTGAATCGCGAGATAAACTGGTCCCCGGAAATGCAGAAAATTGACCAAATAGCAAAAAGTATCGACTTAGGTCAGCCTGTGCGGACTGCACAGGCTGACATGGGTCGATACTTTTTTTTTTGCAAATACATTAAGCCCCCTTTTCACAGAGCATGGCCCAAATTATCAGCAGCAAGTTTTGCTTTTTTTTGTTACCATCAAAAGTACTTTCATTATTTCCTTTTCACTGAAATGATTTTTGGTGTCATTTATATCACCCTAGTAGGCTTTCTGGGGTTAATATTTAAATTCTAAGGGCAGTACTTCGAGTAATCAGTGAACTCGGATAACTGAAAAACTACCTAGTATGCTTTTAAAAAATGAAAGCGCAGTTTGTTAAGTACTTACATGTCACACATTTAATCGTTCGGCATACCTCGGGTGATTCGGTGATCAAATTCCTCGGCTGTATCATATAGTTTGATAAGCATCTACACGGTACATTTCATCGCCGGAAGTAGCCTACACCGTTTTACCGTTATTGAAATTGTAAGGCTCCTCTTAAAAAAGAAAAGATTAGTCACAATTTTCTGTCGATATCTTTCTAAGAATATTTCCGTCGGCAAACAGTTTGTACATTCAATTTTTAGCGTGGTTCATCAGTTCCGTTGGGAGCTTTCATCGACATATATATAGATGTGAATAACTTTACCGTGGTTGTTCATGTCGTTGCTAAGCTATTTACAGAGGCGTCGCCATGTTTAAGATCATGTGATCGGTATTTCAAAATGAAGCCTCCTTTGTACGGACGAGGTTAGATGTAGGTACGGAATCGGCCGAGTTGTGACGAGTAACATTTGATAGGAACGATTTTTCTCGACATTAAAAAAAAAAATCTAGGTTCAGTTCAGATTGCTTGCATTGGTCGAGTAACAACAATTGTTGGTTTATCATTTTCGAAAGACATCATTTTCTTCTCGAAATAAAAGGTTTCGCCTTGTGAATACATCTGGGCCATGCTCTGGCAAAAGGGGGCTTAATGCATGTCCGGGATCCATGATACCAAGCAGGTCATCGTTGTGGATCCATAAAATCCATTTTCTCATACAACCGAATGAATCATGAGGTACACTGATCATGGGACATACAGGAAATTGACCAATAGCGAAAAGCTTCGGCCCAGGTCAGCCTGCGCGGACTGCGCAGGCTGACCTGGGTCGATACTTTTTCGCAGATGCATAAAGTCCCCTTTTCACAGAGCATGGCTGATTTTCTTTGTCTTTTAAGGTAACCATGGCAACGAAGACATTGAAAGTATCGGTAAGTAAAGAAGATGTGGATGTATTACGCTGCGTCAAGAGTCCACCCGAGTCCATTAAAAAAGTACTATATGCTGTATTTACCCTTCTGGGACACCACGATCACGAGGTCACGTGGAAAAATATCCAGTCCAAATATATACATGGCAAAGGGGGATTTAAACCTTTACATGTGAGGACGAAGGAGTTCAACGTTAACACGTGCACAAACGAGCCAAGGTATATTTAGAAGACATTACACCCGACAAGATTGAAATGGCGGCAAAGGCAGCTCTTGGAATTTTTACCTGGTGTATCAACGTGATAGATATTATTAATGGTGGCAGTGTATAGCTATACGCTTTTGTTGACGAATAAAGTGTGATTGATTGATGGATGGATCGATGGATGATTCGTGAATTGATTGATTGATTGATTGATTGATGGGTTCATAACTATTTTGGCTCTATCATGTGGCAGCTCATTTATTTATGTGTGTCCTGTGTTTCTCCAGTACTAGGCTGCGGCTGTAAAATGTCTTGCCCAAAGAGCTTTCTCCGTCAGCTTCGTTAAAGCTCGGAATTGTGCGGCAAAGGGTTAGATAAGCCAAGGAGAAACCCTCCGTATCTGTGAGTTGTAATGCGAATATTCATTGGTCAAAAGTTAAACTAATGAAAAAAAAAAAAAAAAAATGGAAAGGTCAAGGAGAATCAAGAGTGCATAGAAAGGTGCTCTGGCTACAGTGATATGATTGGAAATACTGTTGAGAAATATAAAACCTTTGTTAATGTAAGAACGGTAACTTTGTCTGTATAAAAATATTTGTACGAGTTTTATCCCCTGTGGAGAATGAAACGGGTCGAGTTCAAACAACCTTCGCTGTCATTATTTAAAGATGTTCTCTATCACTATTTTTGAAACTTAATAATGACGATGGGTGGCTTTCACCGTTGATTCATCAAAAACAATCT
Source organism: Tridacna gigas (assembly GCA_945859785.2). Classification (NCBI taxonomy): domain Eukaryota; kingdom Metazoa; phylum Mollusca; class Bivalvia; order Cardiida; family Cardiidae; genus Tridacna; species Tridacna gigas. The sequence goes on along the minus strand of OX244031.2, from coordinate 11,761,912 downwards.
ATGCAGATTTAAACACTATAAATTACTTGTTTCGGGTAATTTGTGTGTTATTTCTGCGATAACCACATTAATCTTTGCTACCACACTTACGTAACCCTTCACCACACGACAAAGTTTTAGACTTGTCCAGATTGAACGCAACTGCAGTCGACAAAAAGAAAATGTTACTCAAAACATGAAGTTTGTCTTTTATTGGGTACAAAACATTGTGGGAAAAGGAGAAAATGCTGGTTACCAGCATTTTCTCCTTTGCCCAAAATGTTTTCAAAAGGCTTCTTTCTCAGGGTCGTTAAAAATCGTTACTGCATGGTAAAGGTTTCAACACTGCCATGGAGCAGTGATCTCTCTGGCTGTGTTGTAACCATGCTTCTGTAATACAATGTTTGGACCAGGTTTCATTTTCTGCCTTCTACAGACAAACACATAAGCCAGGAAAATTAAAACCAGCACGTTTTCAGATTCTATCATCAAAATGGCAATGGCAATATTCACTCAAAGTATAAAGGCCTCCGGCACATGTTACTTACGACATACATGTATACTGTACACTTATATAGAGTGATTTACCCTGTAACTTTCAAGAAGCATTATGATTAAGCCTATAGGCTATTTGAAATGCTTAATTAATTTTATGAAGTTTCGCAAGCCACCTGACTGGAGAAGTTATTATGTTACATTGTGTGTTGGTAGCGATTGCGCACAAGATGTTAACAAAATATATAAACAGCATTTCTGTTACTGTAATATAATCGAGAATGACAATGTGCACCAATTTGTAATTTAATGTAAACCAAGTCTTTTGAAAAAGAAAATGCAAACTTGTTACAAAGGAGAAAAAGGTGACATGTCTTTCTTGAACAGCATAGGAAATATGGGAAAAAGAGGTGTTTCTTGTAATTAGCAATTCTTTTTCACATTTCTTTGTAAAACATGACTGAACTACTACATGTATGTACAACATGTATTTATTGTTTTTCAATTGCTCCTTTTTTTTTTGGTCACATATTGTGCTTATTTACATAATTAATTGTATTGGCTATAAACACCCTTTGTCTTCAATGCCAAATAAAGATTATGTTATGTTATGTCGTGTCATGTTATGTCATGTCACGTCATGTCATGTCATGTTATTCTTTCTTTCAATTTCTACAACAAAGTTACCTGATACCGAGATATAGGAAGTCGTCTGAACTGTCTGGGAAAACTAAACAGAGAATTTAGATTTAAGTCGTGCCCTGTAAAAAGGGAGTTTAATGATTCTGCAAAAAGTATCGACCATGCCAGCCTGCACAGTCCGCGGCAAGTCGGCCTGGGTCAAACTTTTTCTTATTTTCTGTATGTCCATGACCATTCTACCGTATGAGCTAGTCGGTCTGTCAGACAAAATGGATTTTATGGATCCATAATTATATGTGGACTTGCCTAGCATAATGCACTACGGAGATGCATTAAATTCCTGTTTCTCAGAGCGCCGCACATAATTATACATGATGCAACAAATTTACTCTAAACTATACTGCAATACATGTATTTTGGACATGCGTTAGCTTGACAAATTAAAAGCCCAATAGCGGACAAAATAAGAAAAAAAAAAAATGCGGATGTTAAAATACATCTAAATTTGAATCACGCCAGTTCAGTATGGAAATATTGTGGAAGATGACAATCTTTTACTATGTGATCAGTCCAAGTGTTGGTCGCTGGCAGAAAAATGAAATTTAAAATCAGGCAAAAGGAAACAAAGGATAGAGTGACCTGTCAACTTTTACCCTAGTTTTGAAATTAATTTCTCGGCCAGACACTTGCACCGACTGAAATAAAGAGACTGTTCATACTTTTTAAATGACATTGTATGATTTAAATCTAAGTGCATATTAACACCTGCATTGTTAACTTTTAGCAGCTATTGTTACTTTAAAGCATTGTGCATCAAACGATGGAATCTTCAGTCAAAAAGACCGTTGTCTGTGCATGTCATATTCTTCGAAGATTCGACCAGTCTGCTATGACGCATCACCCATCCCCCTATACCTGGGAAAAGTAGGGCTTATATCGAAGCTGTTAGCCTATTACCAAAGCATGTAGGGGCTGTTTTAATAAATGGTCGGTGCATAGGTTACATGCTAGCCGATCATAGCTGAATAAATGGCACCAGGTAGCGTTTTATTGAGTAACAGTTTATTTCATTTGAAATTCAAAGTCACGGTTGTTGTTTTGAAAAATTACTCCGCTTCTGTACCCAGGATGTCCAAATTATATAGATGTGTAGTTGTAGAATGCCATCTAGCGGGAGATAATGTCAAAAAGATATAAAACATTGTGGGAAACAATTGTTGTCAGTATTTTCTTCTTGGTCCACGATGTTTTCCGAAGTTTCATGTGTCAAGGTCGTTTAAACACATGATTGTTTGGTGAAAGGTTAAGATGACGAATGAATGAATGAATTCGATATTACCGAGTGTACTCGCAAAAATCACTTGCTCAAGAGAGATAACTCTATTCATTATCATCGAACAATAATAAAAATGCTTTAAGATTATTTCCCCTTTCAAAATATTCAATGGGGCGGGGGCGGGGGGGGGGGGGGGGGGGGGGGGGGGAAATGGGTAAATAGTAAAAATCGTTCTATCGCAACACTGAATGCTTACCTAATTATTTAACCCTTTCCCAAACAAGCCCTGGTTTTCACGTGTCTGAAGTACAAGTGTTTTGAAAACACTGTGGGAAAAGGAGAAATTACTCGTAACGAGCAATTTATCCTTTTCCCACAGTGTTTTCTACCCTTTCTGAGAACTTTCTGCCATTTTTATCAAATTTAAAATTGTCGTCTGCAAACTCTTTCAGTTTGGAAGGGTCTAAAATTTGTCGTTTGGGAAAGAGTTAGAAACCAAAAAGTAAAGGCGAGTTCAAATATTCTGATTTAATTAATTATGTTTAGTGTTTTATACTCTTTTCCACAACAATTCAGCTCAATCAGACACCTGTCATTGCCTCCCTGGTATTTTATTTTCAAGCCTACGCACAACTAGCTTTCCAAGCTTAACACCCGTGGACTCGAAACAACGTTAAGCGATGAGCGAGGAATGAATCTTGTGGTTGTGAACAATGGTCAATCCTCTCTGGGTTTCGGATCAACAACCCTCGCGCTATGTACAAGCCAGATGCGGCACCACTGAGCAAACTGGGAGCGGCCTTAATTCTATCAGACGACAAAATTTTGGACTTAACCGAACTGAAAGCATTTTCAGACGAGAAATTAAATGTAGCTAAAATGATTATTTCTGACTTTGATAGGGTAGGAAAACATAGTGGGAAAAGGAGAAAATGCTGGTTACCAGCATTTTCTCCTTTTCCCACCATGTTTTCAAAAGCCTTCTCTTTCAGGGTCGCTAAAACTCGGGATTGTGTGGTAAAGGGTTAAGTGTCTCAAAGAGGCCACAAACACTCAAGGTCAAGTACTGTATGGCTTAATTTACACCTGTGCTGTAAACCAAAGAATTTCTACTATAAAAGTTGAATTGGCCATTCCCTCCTGGTATATTTCTATGACTGAACAGCGTTAAATCTTTGAAAATAGTATGACAGATGGAAAAATTGTTTTAAATTGACATACATCCAAATTTTATCAACACAAAATTTGGAGTTATACTCTTTGGCAGCCATTGTTTTTGGTCGTTTGCTTGGAAAAATAAAATGGCCGGATGTTTTTTAGATAATAGAAGATTCCACTTTATTGCAAAGTCAAAGCTGCTGCCTAAGACAGAATTTACATAAAATCTCGAACAGTGTAAATCCAACACCGGGGTCTCTATTCATTTACCACTCTAAATAGCAATCATAGTACAATTCTAAATTTCGAAAGTAACACAATTTCTGATTGGCTAAACCATTCAGTTTAGCCAATCAGAAATTGCGTTACTTTGAAACTGAGAAAATTGACGAGAAATAGGCCGAAAGGCAGTTTTGAATGGTTGGTGAAAAATACCCAGGCAGGCACGTTCTGTGCTGTGTTTGCTTGCGTCTACAGTGTCCGCAACAGCCGATCATACTGTAAAAATAAAATTGTTTGGGGCTAGTCTGAAATTGCAAATTAATCCATATGACATATGAATTTTAATATCTCTTTTATTCGATTAAACTTTGGGCACTAAACGATTACATCCGAGGGAGAGACTAATGCAAGAAAATAGTCCCCTCCTATATCGGATAAAAAATGCTGGTTAAGAGATTTATATAACCCTTTACCACACAATCCCAACTTTTAACGACCCTGAGAAAAAAGCTTTCGAAATCATTGATGGAAAAGGAGAACATGCTGGTAACCAGTAGATCCTCCTTTTCCAACATTGTTTTCCAACAGTTCAAGGACAAATTCAATCATTTGATCCACATAGGACTGTCGTCTGAAAATTCTTTAAATTAGAAAAGTCTAATATTCTGCCATGTGGTAAAGGGGTTAACCGTCAAAGTGCTGAAAAACATAAAACGAAAATTTTCCAAACGTAAACAAAATTGCGATTTTCACAGCTCTTTTCACCGGGAAAATTTCAACATAACGAACAGGGTCGATCTACGATTAGACTACGGATTCTGTGCAGTCTAATCTTAATTTACACTGTTCGCAAAGCCACACTTAGTAGCGCTCAGCAACCTGATATTTTCTAATCGGTAGCTAGAAAATGGGTATTTCGGCTGTATACATAATGACTGTCTTTTATCAGCTGACTTGTACAGTATAGAATGTTGTAAACCACATCAGTGGTTAGAAAATCTGCACACAGGCCGGAGAGATGCAGGTTTGAACCCCGAACAGATCCTGCCAGAACATCTGGAGATGACTCCAGAAGACATTAATGGCATCAGATATATATGAACTATGCTCTGTGAAAACGGGGTTTAATGCATCTACAATAAGTATCAACCCATTTCAGCCCGAACAGTCCGTTCAGGCTGACCTGGGTCAAACCTCTTTGCTTTTGGTAAATTATCTGTTTGCCCAAAGACTATTCTACCTCATGATTAAGTCTGTTGTCAGAAAAAAAAAAGGATTTTATGGAATCATAATTGTGTAATGACTTGCTCGGTATAATGGATTACAGAGATGCATTAAACTCCATTTTCCCAGAGAGCAGCACATTTTTTAATTAATAAAGTGACCTGGGTCCGTATTCACCAACCATTCTTAAGAATATTCTTAGTCTTGTTCTCCAAGATTTTCTACATCTGAAAGTAACAAAGCTTCTGATTGGCTAAACCAGATGGTTTAGCCAATCAGAAGTTGTGTTACTTTCAAATGTAGAAAATCTTGAAGAATAAGACTAAGAACGTTCTTAAGAATGGTTGGTGAATACGGGCCCTGTTCTTACTCTTTTTAACTATATCAGGTTGCCCAGTGCACCTATCTATGCTATCCTAGAACACATCTGCCAGCGCCATCAAAAAACTTCCCCATCGATTTTAAATCGTGCAAAAACAATATTCAGCCATGAGATGGGTGACCCCCCCCCCCCCCCCCCCCCTGTAGCCTGTACTTTTACCACTTATTCAACTAACAGAATCAGGGAAGCTCGAACTTGGCCAGCCTTGAAAGTATCGACGCTATAGATAATCTTGCAATCAGGATTCGACCGTGCACTGTGACACATGTAACTGTAAATGGTCCATGCTCTGCGAAAAGAGGGTTTAAATGCATCTGCAAAAAATATCTACCCATGTCAGCCTGTGCGGACCGCACAGGCTGACATGGGTAGATATTTTTTGTGATCGGTAAATTTTCTGCATGTCAAAGGACCATTCTACCTCACAATTCAGCCGATTTGGCACAAAATAAATCAATAGTATGTGAGGACTTGTATGGCATAATGTAGAACGAAGATGCAGTAAGACCCCTTTTTCGAAAGAACGCCGCTAATATAGATGTCGATTTTTTGTCCCGGTGCGACGCTAATTCATGATTAATTTTCCATATTCGACCTGAAAGTCAGCGCTGTTTAAAATCCCGGCGCCTTGTTTTCGACCGATATCATTTAATCCGACAGGCCTGCCTGATTAACGAGAGATTTCAAACACTCTCCTCCATAGAAATACAAGTATTGTGTCTCCAAAAGCAAAGGTTCTTTTTATCGCTTGAACACATAGAATTTTTTTTAACCCTTTTCCAAACAAGCCCAGGTTTTCACGTGTCTGCAGTACAAGTCTTTTGAAAACACTGTGGGAAAAGGAGAAATTGCTCGTAACGAACAATTTCTCCTTTTCCCACAGTGTTTTCTACCCTTTTTGAGACCTTTCTGCCATTTTCATCAAGTTTAAAATTGTCGTCTGCAAACTCTTTCAATCTGGACCAGTCCAAAATTTGTCGTTTGGGAAAGGGTTAATAAGAAATTTCAATCGAGCCACATGGAACATCCCCTCTTTTCTACAATAAAAGTTGTATAAATTTTAGCTTTTTGTTTTGAAAAGCACAGCATGAAATTGATTTTGTTTTGTTGTTTCACTCTAACAGAAAGTAACAGAAAAGAAAAAGGCACATGTTCTTTTCCATGAACTAAAAAAAAAAAATCTTATTCTATAAAATAATAGCAAAAAAATCATCAAAAGTGGAGAAACGTTACTTGTAAGGGGCAATTTCTACTTTTTTCACAATGTTCGCAGAACTTACTTAACAACGGGAACCTATTTTGTGTATTGAAGGAATGGTTTCTGAGAGGAATAGGGTACATATTGTTTTTTCCGTTATAATACCCCTTAAGGCTTCAGCACACTATCCCGACGTTTAACGACCCTGACATAGAAAGCTGTTGAAAACATTGTGGGAAAAGAAGAAAATGATGGTAACGACAATGTTTTCCACCCTTTCCAGGACAAAATTTCAATTTATGAGCCACGTTTGTTTTGTCGTCTGCAAATGCTTTCAATTTGGACCAGGCTAAAATTTTGTCGTTTACGGGTAAAAAGTTAAGCCTGGTATACATTAAAAACCCTTTACCACACAATCCCGAATTTTAACCACCCTGACGAGAAAGCCTCTTGAAAACCTAGTGGGAAAAGGAGAAAATGCTGGTAACCAGCATTTTCTCCTTTTCCCACAATGTTTTCTACCTATTCAAAGACAAATTCCATCATTTGAGCCACATTTAAATTATCGTCTGTAAATGCTTTCAATCTAGATAAGATAAAGATTTTTGTCGTTTGGTGAACAGTTAAATTACAATGTATAAGAACAAACAAGTGTTAACAATCTGTCGATAAATAAATAGAATGTAGATTCAGGTTGATAGAGATCCACACACAACAATACATGCGACAATGACTTAAAGTTTAGATTTGGAATATTGTCTTATTGTCTAAGACATACAGAACTTTTTTATGAGGTTGCTGGACTATTTGTGATTTTTGTTCCTAGATCGCCATAATATTTTTTTTTGTATCCAAGTGGTCTGTGGGATTAAAAAAAAGTGAAATGTGAAGCTATCATAATGGACCATTTCGATGTTCTGTTATTATTTGTGTTCTACGGATTTTGAAAACTCAGTGTAAATAATAAGAAACTTAATTTTCAGAAATATTATGTACGTGTACGTGTGAAAGTTAATTGGGCAATATTTCTAGACATTATTAACGCCGACCTGTCTTATGAAAGTTGGAGTATAAGAAACGGTTAAAGAATAATAATAATAATAAAAAAAGGCTCAGACTTGTCATGTCAAAATGCTTCAGTTTCGTTGAAAATGTGTTGCACATTTGTACCTCATTGGCCGGAGAGCAGTGGCATTTTTACTTCGAGGGACTCTTGGCTATGTAATCTTCAGGAAAAATCTGCGTGTTGTTACGATTCTATCTTTATTGTCTAGAACAATAATCATTCTATTGAAAATTTTATGACTCTTGATCCTCTATCATGCTGCTTGTTGAGTACACTACTTCTATCATCGCTGGACATGGTAGACCCAAGTCTGTCAGCTCCACTAAAGGTCAAAGACCAAGGACAAGTCTGTCTGAAAGAAAGAAGGTAAACCATTTTAAAATATCTTATTTGTGGTAATCTTGTATTCCTTTTAATTTTTACTTTGACTTATATATTTACACAGGTCAAAAGCAGATCACATTTATAACGCAGAAACACTTGAGCCATGCTCTGGCAAAAGAGGGTGCAGCGTACCATACATCACATAATTAAGGACCCATAAAATCCATTTTGTCATACAAATGAATCATGAGGTAGACTGATCCTTTGACATGAAGAAAATTGACGGGAGAAAGTTTCGACATGGGGCGAAACTTTTCGAAGATGAATTAAGCCCCCTTTTCACTGAGCATGACTCATTTGTTTAGAAATATTAATCCATTTTATCTAACAACCGTCTGAATCATGAGGTAGAATGGTCCATAGACTTACAGAAAATTGGCCTAAAGCAAACAGTTTCGATTCAGCTCAGCCTGTGCGGCATGCGCAGGCTGACATGACTCGGTACTTTTTGCATACGCATTAAACCTCCTTTTCACAGAGCATGGTTCATTTATATAGAACTATTCTATTCCTCTGTACAAGGTGTTCTTGATCACTTCCCTGCCGCGTTTCTAACTAGAACTGTGGCAGGCCTACGAATACTGTCGCTGGTTGCCCTTTCGCTGGATCGGGAAACAATAAATGGGCCGTGCTCTGGCAAAAGGGGGCTTAATGCATCTCCGTTATGCATTGCACCAAACAAGTCATAACTTAATTAGGGATCCATAAAGTCCATTTTGTCTAACAGTGGACTGGATTATGAGGTAGAAAGGTCCATAGACTTGCAGAAAATTGACCGAAAGTAACCAGTTTCGATTCAGGTCGGCCTCTGCGGCCTGTGCAGGCAGACATAAGTCGGTACTTTTTGTGGATGCATTAAACCCCATTTTCACAGAGCATGTATAGAATTGAAGAGCAGTAACTCCCTGCAATGATCAACCGGTCATAGTGAAAAATGCACAACTTTACTTGGAAGGAAGGCTTTCATTTAACCCTAGGGCTGCTAAGCGCGACTCACTGACCTTTTGCGGACAGCGTAGGTCAAGATCAGACTGCACAGAACGTGCAGTCTGATCTTGGATCTACACTGTCCGACAAGGAGGTATCTCTCCTCCAAAAATACCTTTGAAATAGGAAAAATTAGGTTTTAACTGTCGGCTTGAAAGTTTCATTTCTTTTATTTAGGAGGATAAGGGTTAAATTTCAGTCAAATGGGTTGGAAACTGTACGGAGAGAAAAGGGCACAAAGTTGCATCAGCGTGTCGTGGAATACACTGGACGCTGGAAATTCGATTCTCGCTACCATCCGATGATGATTCGATAAGCTTAAGGCAGGGTATATTTACGATCCGGAGTATAAGGGCTTTCGAAACAAAGTTGGAAAATGTATGTCTATAATTATACTGTACATATGTAAAATGGATGTGATAACTAGTGTTATAAGATCAAACATCTACTTGAAAAAGGTTTTGGAAATGTATGGGCTAATCCTTATCAAGTAAATTTGAAAATATTTCATTTAACTTTTAAACAAAGACTAGTTGACATTTTAAACAGAATTGGTTCGAAAATGTATCCAAGTCGAACATCCTTACAATATATGTAACTTTCAAACATGAACATTCCATCAAAAAGTACTTAGAAATTCTGCCTCGTCAATATAGAATTTATATTTCAAAAATTAGATTAGCATCCCATTCTTTAAGAATCGAAACAGGCAGATATAGGCCTAATACAATTGAAAGAAGTCAACGCCGTTGTAATATATGTAAAGATAATGACATTGAAGATGAATACCATTTCATTCTTAAATGAAAAAAAAAAAAAAAAAAATATGATCACCTGAGACAAATCTATTTAAAGAAATATTTTTACTCAATACCTAGTATGCAAAAAGTCATTTATCTTCTACGATCAAAAAGTAAAAAAAAACTCTGTTTAATTAGGGAAAATACATAAAATCTGCACTCGAAGTCAGAAATAACAATTAATTGCATGAGCAACGATTAATGTGTCATCTTTTGTTTGTGAACTTAACTTTATTTTCATTTTTTTTTTGTAATTTACAATTTAGTAGCCGTAAACACAATCACAACGTAGGCTTTCTTCCAGAAAAAAATGTCTTCAACCTTTGATAACGGTTGTGTATATACATGTATGTATAACATGTATGTATGACTAGAAGCTGTATCAGCTTACGAAAATAAAGATAGTCTTGTCTTGTCTTGTATTTTATTATGATGAACGATTTTCACCACGACTGACGAAAACAAACGTTTGAACCACATTTAATGTGTGGTGCACCTTTATACACTATGCTGTTTCAGTTCATAAACATTTCTGTCTGTGTCTCCGACTTTTTCAGTAAGTAGCTCGGCCGTTTGTTCAATCAATCAGTCATTGGGTCGGTCGGTCGGTTATTCAGTCAGTCTGTCGGTCGGTGAAAGAGCTGCCTGCTTGCCTAATTACCTGCCTGATAGTCTGTCTGTAATTTCAATTCAATTCAATTCAAAGAACTTTATTAGACTCAAATCTTAACTCTAAAAGATATATGAGCATTACCAACATTTCTTGTTAATCTTTATGTGACGACGAGGGATTTCTTTTCCATAGTAGGGGAAGTCTGAATAACTAAAGTATAAAGGGTATGTCCATGAGACACCATGACTAGTTTATGAGCATTTTAAATCTTTACTCCACATCCCTAACAAAATTAGCAGACGGACAAAAGACACAAAATGCTTTTGAGAAGATCCCTATGACGTTATTTAACCTTGACATTGTCAGCAGCCGAATTGTCGCTTACATCTTTATTAATATATACGAAAATGGGTTCTCCTATGTTTGGGAAAATCCATTTTCTGTTAATGTCAAATCTTTTATACCTATTTTTAGACAGCGGATATTGGACAACTTCATCCAAACGAATATGTCCACAATTGAAAAATCACCATCTCTAGTTTTGTACCGTCAGTTAAAGGAAACTTGTAACTACAAAAAACTATCTTGATGTTGTGCCCTACCAATCAAGAATATATGTCTGCAGAATCAGGACATCTTCGCACTCGTTGCGAATTCAGACTGATTGCTTTAGCTGAACAAGAATTCCGAGAAATGAGAGAATTTGCAGAGTATGTAACGTAGGAGAAATAGAGGATGAATATCACTTTATTTTGAAATGTCCGCACTATGACTTTCTTCGTAGAAAGTATTTGAAAAAAAAAAATATATATATATATATTACTTACGACCAAATATGATTAAATTGGTCGAACTATTGAATTCTAACAAAAAATGTGAGTTATTTAATTTAGCGTTATACTTAAGGCTAGCATTAATAGAGAGAACAATTTTTTTTTCACACAGAGAATGCATTTGATCATTAGTTCATCTACACCTCCAGGAAACTACAATTCTCCTTTTATTGAAATAACAACCTTCTTTTCTTCTTCTTCCTTCCCCTTTCAAGATTTCCAGAAACTATTATTTTTACTTATGTACTTCTCAGATACATCCATATTTCATGGTTAGTTTAAAATGACCTTGATATTGTATTATATATGTTTTGTGACGTTTGTGACTATGTACATTGTACTTGTCAATAAACAATCTATCTATCTATAAAATAAGGAAAACGTAAATTTGGATACATTGATTAAAATTCGTAAAAAAAAAAGGTGGGGGGGGGGGGGGGAGTAAGTAATTAATGTGCAATAGTTATATTAAACATTAAGAGTGTACTTTTAAAAATACTGTTATGCTCTCGAATTTTAAAACACTTTTAGGGTTTCAGTAACAGATTTGTGCGCTTTGAACAGTGATTGTCCTTTGAAACGTTTTAAAACTCAGGATTTAATTGTGTCTGTCGTTCTGTTGGTTCGATGACGCTTTTGTTGGATAGAACAGTGGTCCTTATCAAATTATGGGCAGTATACAACAGGGTCTATTTCTTAATGTAAAACGATTCACGTTTAAGATAATTTTCGAACAACGACACCTAACAACAGCACAATAACTGTTTACAAATTTAAAATAAATTCGAACAAAAACTATTTGCCGCTACAGTTGTGTTAGAATTGTTGAAATTCGAATCGATGCGACTTTTTTGAAATAGTTAATCCCTCAACACTATCGGCGAAAGTATGGGCTTTTGCGGACGGTATAGATCCAAGATCAGATAGCACAGAACGTGCAGTCTGATCTTGGATCTATACCGTCCGCTTGTTTAGTCAAGCCTATAAGATAAAAATATTTTTTAGTTTCAGTGGATAGTATTTTTATCCGTCGGAAGAGGTGGAGTCTACGTCCTTGGGGCTGAAAGAGTTAAACTTTTATAATACAATGCCGAACCCTGAGAAAGAAGGCTTTTGAAAACATTGTGGGAAAAAGAGAGAATGCTGGTAACCAGCATTTTCTCCTTTTCCCACAATGTTTTCTACCCTATCAAAGAAAAATTGCACCATTTTTAGCCACATTAAAATAGCCATCTGCAAATGCTTTCAATTTGGACAAGGCTAAAATTTTGTCGTCTAGTACAGGGTTAAACCATTTTTTATTTTACACACACCTATTATCTGAGAGGTAGACATTTTGAAAACTACCGCCATCTCTAAATGTTCCTCCCTCATCTTTATGAATATCATTAAAGATACATCTATACTCGTTTTCAGTCAGTTTTTTTTTTTTTTTGCAGCCTTCAAAGAAATCACTGTTGTCGTTTCCGGTTTTAAATGAGGACAAGTCACTTGAGTTTCTCTATCCCTTGCATCATATATATATTGGTAATTTATCTATGTTTACACAGATGACCATACTCTTAACCATTCTACACACTTTCAAGTTTTAACGGCCCCTTTTTTTTTCTCCTGGCTGTAAGGACGTATCTTTCAGTCTTTACCAAACGACAAAAATTCAGATTTCCAAATTGAAAGCTTTTGCAGATAACAAATAACACGTAGCTCAAATGATAGGATATGGCTTAAAAAGAGTAGAAAACATTGTGGGAAAAGGGGAAAAAAATGCCGGTTACCAGACAAACAGACAGATTCGAAGAGGCGGACAAACAGAAAGGCCCTTTTTTCTTGTGACTCTTATATCGAAGGCATTATCAAATGGTAAATATTGTAAAAACGTCTTTTCAATAGGGACAAAGTAATCGCCGTTTTAAGTGCAGTTAGGATTTATCTAGATCTGTGTGCCTCTTCTATAAAATACTGTGTCATAAAGTATGTGTTGTTGAAATTTTGTTCTTTAACTTTCAGTTTGGAATTCCTGGATCTTCTAAACCCATAGGCAGATAAGCTTAACTCAGTGCGCTTTTGCGGACAGTGTAGATCAAGATCAGACTGCACAGAACGTGCAGTCTGATCATTGATCTACACTGTCCGATACAGTCTGATACCAATTACTTTTGAATAGCAGTATATGAGCCTTTCACTATTGGCTAGAAATTCTCATTCAAATTATCTAATAGTTCAAGGATTAAGCCATCGACGGCAAATTACATATAACTGCGATATATATTTTTTGTCTATGAAATAAAGTCGTAGGTATTTCGGCTTTTATTGATAATTCAACTGGACGACTCAATAAAAAAGTAGACAGTGTAGATCCAAGATTAGACTACACATTTTGTGCAGTCTGATCTATACAATGAACAAAAGCAACAAAACTTGTTCTTGATTATCTGAGTTTAAAGTGCGATTAGAAAATTATTTTCATACTATTTTTATCATTTTCATTAAAGTTTGTGTAATAAAGAGTGATTTGTGTTTTTCCATGCTGGATTAGATATATGCCTACGCTGAAAAGTTAGATTGTACCAGAAAATATACCAGCTCTGTTTTTGATATTTTTTTTTAATATTTTTCGGATAATTTGTAGTCATTGTGGTTGGTTTTCGAAAGTGCAGAGTGGAGAGATATTAACACGGAGGCTGCTAATCTTGACTCAAGGTCGCTGAGCGAAGACTTTAGGTCAAGATCAGACTGCACAAAGCCTATAAAAAATACTTCATGGAACTTTAGCATATCTGTTTAATATCGCCGTGTCGACATTGTTTGCATTGATTTTACACTTGATGTTTCATACATTCGTGTTTCACAGGAGTATTTCAACCCTTAGGCTGCTAAGCGCGACTCACTGAACTTTTGCGGACAACGTGGATCAAGATCAGACTTAACCCTTAAGATGCTTAGCGCAACTCACTGACCTTTTGCGGACAGCGTAGATCAAGATCAGACTGCACAGAACGTGCAGTCTGATCTTGAATCAACACTGTCCGATAAGGACATATCTCTTCTCCAAAAATACGTTTGAAATAGGAAAATTGTGGTTTTTACGATCGGCTTGAAAATATCATTTCTTTTATTCAGTAGGGTAAAGGTTAACATATGCTTATATAGTTAGCTCGTTCAGTAAACCTTTCATTGCACAGTCTAATTGTTTAAAAAAACAAAAAACTTCGTCAATATACGATTGATTGATTGATTATATAGTGTTTAACGCCGTTTTCAACATTATTTCAGTTATATCGCGGCGGTCAGTGCACCTATCCATGCTTTCCTGGAATTTCTTTTACCAGTACTCCGCACAATATTCTTTCCAAGCCACTGGCTGCTTTCCCACATACCCATTGTCGAAACAATGGTCAGCGGTGGGAGATGAATGAATCCTGTCGCAATGACTGAAAGAAATTGGCCGAGCCCGTCAATATACGAGAAAGATGGACAAACATTTAAAGAAAAGGAGCACACTCTCACTGAAAGTCAAGGCTAGCCTTGAGCTGCACACTCATAAAAAGACATAAGCGGCCGCCACAGTTTAGAACGCTCTTAACTCTTTACCAAACGACAAAAGTTTAGACTGGTCCAAATTGAAAGCATTTGCAGACGACAAAATAAATGTGATTCCAAAATTGAAACTTGTTTTTGGAGGTATAGAAAACATTGTGGGAAAAGAAGAAAATGCTGGTTACCAGCATTTTCTTCTTTTCCCACAATGTTTTCAAAAGTCTTCTGTCTCAAGTTCGTTAAAAATCAGGATTGTGTGGTAAAGGGTTAAGCAAGATTAATCCTATCACTAATATTCCGAGTTTTACAGACACCGTGGAAGAAGGCTTTCAAAAAAACATTGCGAGAAAAGAAGAAAATCTTGTCACCAGCATTTTCTCCTTTTTTCACACAATGTATTCTACCTTGCCAAAGACAAATTCTATGATTTAAACTACCTTTAATTTGTCATCTGCAATTACTTTCAATTTTGACAAGTCTAAAAATTTGTAAAGAGTTAAATGTTTCCGCTGACGTATGAAGCCTTATCTTATCTATTTTACAACATAATAGTATTTTCTTTGTGACTTTGAAGTAGGAACGATCAAAAAGACATAAATACCAATATGTTTGTTTACTTTTTGACATAGGAATCTACCGATATCTTTTTGTGTAATTTTGCATAGATCTATGTGGATCTTGAACTGGTTGAAAACCAAGCTAAACTTAGCCCTTAGGCTGCTAAGCGCGACTCACAGACCTTTTACGGACAGTGTAGATCAAGATCAGACTGCACAGAACGTGCAGTCTGATCTTGGATCTACACTGTCCGATAAGGAGACATTTGTCCCCCAAATATAACTTTGAAATAGTAACATTTTGGATTTTTACAATCGGCTTTGAAGTTTCATTTATCTTGTTTAGCTGATTAAGATTTGAATAAACCCAAATTGTTATATATACCGGTTTATTTTGCCATATTCCAGTTATATCATAGTGGTTTGTGCAACTATTTCTTTTTATTCAGTCTGATCTTGCACGTGTGATTTCGACATATTTACTGGATAAAAAAATGTCTATTTTGTTAAATTAGTGTTGAAGTATAAGAATAAGTGAAGCAAAAATTAGAAATTTCAAGAATAAAGTTTTTCCTACTGATTGAAAATCACAGCAACTTGACAATGCTCTTTGTGGTAATGGGTACTGCATTTTACCTACATAGAAGTGCAGGCTTTTTTTTTTTTGCGTAGCTGAATGCGCTAGCTTTTGACCTACTTCTCGGTATTGATAAACTCGAATGAATATATAGAAATTTGCGATTGGTCAAAAATGTGGACATGTTTATTCTGCGGACCTGCAGGCCCATTTCCGGGCAAGTTGGTGCCGTTCATCTTTTTTTAAAAAGACATTTCCTTGTTATAACTTTGTCGCTGTCATTGTCGAGATACTGAAACAACTGTGGAGGGCGTAGAGTAAGGGTCGGACTGCACAGTAGGTGCATCCTATTTTATTCTAAGCTTTCGTCAAAACGTAGTATTGTTTGTAGCGCAATTACAGTTTAAGATTTAAAGATCGGATGTCTCTGTTTGGTAGAGAAGGAGCTTAAAACATGGACATTCCTTGTAATTCCAAGAAAGCTTGAAAATTATTTTAACCCTTGAGCTGCTAAGAGTAGCCCGATGACCTTTTGCGGACAGTGTAGATCAAGATCAGACTGCACAGAACATGCAGTCTGGGTCCATATTCACCAACCATTCTTAAGAGCATTCTAAGTCTTATTCTCCAGAGTTTTCTAGATTTGGAAGTAACACAACTTCTGATTGGCTAAACCATTTGGTTTAGCCAATCAGAAGTTGTGTTACAT
This sequence comes from Tridacna gigas, assembly GCA_945859785.2. Taxonomy (NCBI): domain Eukaryota; kingdom Metazoa; phylum Mollusca; class Bivalvia; order Cardiida; family Cardiidae; genus Tridacna; species Tridacna gigas. The sequence continues at coordinate 11,745,273 of OX244031.2, read as the reverse complement.
TCAAATTTAGAAAATCTTGAAGAATAAGACTAAGAATGCTCTTAAGAATGGTTGGTGAATACGGACCCAGATCTTGGATCTACACTGTTCGATAAGGAGATATTTTTGTCCCCCAAAATCACTTTGATACAACAAAATTTGGTTTATTACTATCAGCTTGAAAGTTAAGTTTCACTTATTCAGCAGGTTAAGGGTTAAGATCAACGGACCTTGGGTACACAAAGTGCAACCTTGTCAGCTCAACAAACAGTGTGAATTAAGATTAGACTGTACTAAAGGTGCAATATGATCTGGGATGTATAGCGCCTGTAATATTTCAAGTTCGCCCCATCCCATATACATCCAGCAATATTACAAGATTCGTTTCTCTTCTCTTTTACGTGTTCATTTAATATTTCTAGCTATCTAAAGGTTAACCAAGCAAACAATCAATCGATTGATCGACCGATCGATTGATCTGTCGTGCTGAGCAACATGAGAAGTGAAATTAGCCGATAAATTCCCCAGTGCAGTATTGAATCTCGGCTTATCCTTTACCTTGCTGAAAAAATAAAATGAAACTTTCAAGCCGATAGTATAAATCCAAATTTCGCTGTTTCAAAGGTATTTCTTGGGAGAAATTTCCTAATCGGACAGTGTAGATCTAAGATCCGACTGCACGCTCTGATCTTGATCTACACTGTCGGCAAAAGGTCATTAAGCGGCGCTTAGCAGCCTAAGGATTAATTCTGATATTGATTCGAAATACGTTTTATCTGCTTGGATCTTTAAAAATGGGAATGATAACATTTTTCTTTCTAAACTTTGACAAAAAGTCTTCGCAACGAAAGTGAACTAGTCGATTAGCCTAAGCCGAACCCCGGTAGCACAGTCGTTAGCGTACAAGACTTGAGAACAGGGGGTCGCTGGTTTGATCCCCGGATCGGCCAATTTCTTTCCGAGGATTGATGAAAGTCAACGGGATATAATTCATTCTACTCTCGCCGCTGATCATTGTTTTGACTATGGTTATGTGGGAAAGCAGCCAGTGGCTTGGAAAAATTATTGTGCACTGGCAAAAGAAACTCCAGGAACGCATGGATAGGTGCACTGGCCGCCGCGATATAACTGAAATAAAGTTGAAAACGGCGTTAAACATCATACCATTAATCAATCAATCTATCAATTATCCTATGAGAACAAGCCATATTTATTTTTTTGAAAGCTGAAATATTTCGCACGAATGCATTCAGTATATTCAGTTAGTTATCGTTGGATTATAAATGTTAGCCCACAATATGCTTGGTTAATAAAATAAGCCATGCTCTGGCAAAAGGGGGCTTTATGCATCTCCGTGATGCATTATACCAAGCAAGTCATCACATAATTATGGATCCACAAGATCCATTTTGTATGAAAATCCACTGACTAATGAGGTAGAATGGTCCTTAGATAGGTAGAAAATTTACAGTTAACAAAAAGTATCGATCCATGTCAGCCTGCGCGGACCGCGCAGGCTGACATGGTCGATACCTTTTTTGCAGACGTATTAAACCCCCTTTTCACAAAGCATGGCTTAAATATACTTTGTCTGTCAACAGCAACGATCCAGTTTTAGAGATTTAACTCTTTGCCAGACGACAAACTCTAGACTCCCCTAAAATAAACTCAAATACAGACAAATAAAATGTGAATCAAACCATGATATTTTTTTTTTAAATGTAAGAAGACAGTACGCGAAAAGGACAAAATGCTGGTCACCAGCATTTTCATCTTTTCCCACATTTTTTTTTTATTCTCAGAATTCGCCTACAAGATAGCTAAACTTCGCGGGGGGGGGGGGGGGGGTTGGTGGTAAATTATTAGAATGCGGTTTAGGTTAAATAATATGATTCACGGTAGATTTAAGATCAGACTATTTTGATTTTTGTCTAGGGGTGTGTGTTCAATAAATGAGAGAATTAATTGATGGTATCACATTTAAATAAAAGAATAGAAAAACCTACATGCATTAATATGGATTAAAACAAAGTCTAGCAATTTGTTAGAATAGATATTTATGGAACACCATTGAATGAAATACGTCAAGTCAAACTTACTGACTGCTTGAACTAACTCATTAACTATTAATTAACTGACTACCTAATTGACTGACTGACTGACTGACTGACTTACTAACTGACTGACCGAGGACCGACCGAGTGACTGACTGACTGGCTGGCGAGCTGGCTTGCTGGCCGACTGACCGACCGACCGACTGACTAACTGACGAACTGACGGACCGACAAACCGACCGATCGACCGAAGGTGATGGAATTCTTTCGCTTATAAAGGAGAGAAACGGAAATTAAAAAAAAAGTATGTCTGTTAATCCATACTGGAGGATTTCCTTGCTTATCGAACGCATAAACATTATTAGAGCCTTATCAATAATACCACTCCTATAATTAAGATGAAATTGATTGCCAGGACAAATCAAGGATCAGTGGGTGTTTTAATCCTCAGGCTACTAAGCGCGAGTCATTGACTGTTTGCGGACAGTGTAGATCAAGATCAGACTGCACATTCTGTGCAGTCTGATCTTGGATCTACACTGCCCGATAAGGAGATATTTTTCCTCAAAATATAACTTTGAAATAACAACATTTGGGTTTTACCATTGGCTCTAAAGTTTCATTTAACGTACATGTATTTAGCATGTCACGGGTTAAGTTATTTATTGAGGTGCCTCCGTGTTTTTTTTTTTAACCCATATATAGCCAGATAAAATATATGGACAATCTTAGGCAATGATAAAAATACGCGTATTGGGAATTGAAGTTCTTTTTGTCGACGTTCTGTTCAGTCTGATCTTGGTCTACACTGTCCACAAAAGGGCATTTAGTTGCCCTAAAAACTGATGGTTAATGGACCAAAACGTCGATTGGAATTCAACATGGATTAACTTTATTTTCGTTAGGAGCTTCTTGTAGAATGTGTGCATTTCCGGGATGAGTTTAATATATATGAGCCATGCTCTGTGAAAAGGGGGCTTAATGCATCTGCAAAAAGTATCGACCAATGTTAGCCTGCGCAGTCCGCGCAGGCTGACCAGGGTCGATATTTCTTGCTTTTGGTACGTTTCTTGCACGTTGAAGGACTAATTTACCTCATGATTCAGTCGGTTTTTAGGTATAAAATGGATTTTATGGATCAATAATTGTGCGATGGCTTGCTTAGTATCAGGGAACGGGGAGATGCATCAAGCCTCCTTTTGCCAGAGCATGGCTCATATATAAGTTTTCTGTTGAGTTAATACCAGCAACGCTATTCCTTACAGTTTCGGACCCATTATTTCGATTGCAAAGCTTCATTCTTTACCAAACGACAAACTTTTTGACTTCTCCAATTTGAAAGAGTTTGCAGACGACAATTTTAGTGTGGCTCAAATGAATAGATTTGTCTTTGAAAGGGTAAAAAGCATGTTGGGAAAAGGAGAAAAGCTGGTTATCATCATTTTCTCCTTTTTCCAAAATGTTTTCAAACGTCTTCTTTCAAAGGGTCGTTAAAACTCGGGATTGTGTGATAAAGGGTAAACTCTTTCAAAGACCCCGAATTTTAGACACTTCCAAATTAAAATCATCTACAGACGACAATGTCATATTTAAAATCGATACAAGAAAGTTTCCTCAATTTTTTAAGGGTAGAAAACATTAAAGAAAAACGAGAATATACTGTTTTCGGACTTCTTAATTTTAATGCAATATTGAACGTTATTTAGTTTCACTAAAGTTTTTTTTTTTTTTTCAGTTTGGTTAAGTCTAAATGTGGTTATTATTGAACTCTTTACCACACAATCCCGACTTTTAACGACCCTCGGAAAGAAGCCTTTAGAAAACATTGTTGGAAAAGGAGAAAATGCTGGCAACCAGCATTTTCTCCTTTTCCCACAATGTTTTCTACTCTATCCAAGACAAATTCCATTATTTGAGTCACGTTTTAATTGTCGTCTGCAAATGCTTTCAATTTGGAAAAGCCTAAAATTTTGTCGTTTGGTATAGAGTTAAAAGATTAAAACTGGCTTTAGGGATATACATTTAGGATAAGATCTGAGGTGTTTGGCACGGTGACAATTAAAACCCCCGTGTTGAAAGACTCAGAACAATATTTTGTTTCATATAAAACGTTAAGATAACCTCTGATGTCCTTTGCAAATGGTGTGAATCAAGATCAGATTGCATGTTCGTGTATTCTGATCTCATGCTTCATTTTTCTATACCCTCGATATTTGTACGTGCTTTATTAGCCCGAACAGTGGTTGGTTGAAAGTGTTTTTCGTTTAAACTTGGATACACAGAGCACGTGTTGAGTTACTTTTGCAAACATTTTAGATCAAGATCAGACTGTACAGAACATACATTCTGATCCTGATCCTTATCTGTTTGATAAATTCCGAGATATTCAATGACATAAGAGACTTCTTTTTTTACTGAAAGTGTCAATGTATTTTTCTTCACTGCTTAAAGCCATTTACAACACAATCACGAATTTCAACGACCTTGTGGAAGAAGGCTCTTGAAAAAATTGTGGGAAAAGGAGAAAAATGCTGGTAACTAGCATTTTCTCCTTTTTCCACAACGTTTTCTACCCTTCCATAGACAATTTCAACCATTTCAGCGATATTTAAATTTGTCGTCTGCAAATACTTTGGATTTGGACAAGTGTAAAACGTCGTTCGGAAAAGAGTTATGCCCTGACTTGTCTTTAACTGTTTAGCCAGGCGACATAATGTTAAACTTGTCTATATTGAAGTCATTTGCAGACGAAAAATTAAATGTGCCTCAAATGGTGTGATTTGCTTTTGAGATGATTAAAAAAAAAACATCGTAGAAAATAAGAAACTGCTGGCTGTAAGCCTTTCTTCTCATTATCAGAATATTTTCAAATTTTTTTTTTTAAATGCGGCGATCATTTGGTAAAGTGTTACAGGCTTTTTCAGTGGGATAAAGGGTAGAAGGAAACCCTGCTTTATTCTATACTAAACAATACAGCGATTTAACAAACACCGAGGATGATATCTTTCGAAAACATTGTAGGAAAAGAAGAAAATGCTGGTAACCAGCATTTTCTCCTTTTCACACAATATTTTCAAACCTCTGTAAGACAAATCTTATCATGTGAGCCACATTTAATTTGTCGTCTGCAAGTGCTTTCAATTTGGTCCAGTCTAAACTTTTGTCGTTTGGTAAAGGGTTAAAGACTTTGTACAATATTAAAACTGATTAGAGAACCATATATATGTAAAGTAATGTCGTCTGTAAGTCTAAAATGTTGTATTGTTTAATGGAGGAAGTTTTATCATGAGTGAGCTAAAGACTACATGCTATTATTCATTCTGATTGTTGAATCATGGACATTGTTATTTATTTATTTACTTATTTATTTATTTATTTACTTATTTATTTATTTATCAGATACATGTTCGCTAACAAACAATCCCCAGTTTTAGGGACCATAAGAAAAAACGTTTTTGAAGGTACTGTGGGAAAAGCAGAAAATTCTGGTACACAGCATTTTCTTCTTTTTCCACAATGTTTTCTGCTTTTGCAAAGAGAAAATGTGATCATTTTAGTGGTCTGCAAATGCTTTTAATTTGGACAAGTCTAAAAGCGTGTTGTCTGGTGAAAAGTTATACAAAAGGATTTTTATATGAAGTAATTTCTGACTTGAGATTATCAAAACTGACGATCAAATTATGTAATCTTTTTTTTTTATTTATTAGTATCTTGGTCAGATACAAACAGATACTTGCAAAGTAACTTGTAGATACTTGCAAAGTAATGCAGAGTGATTTTCGAAAGTTATATGTGTTCAACCGAGGAAACTTTTCTTGAAGGGAATTTACTTCTGTGGATTCGGACATATTTGTAAATATGACTGTATCGCGGTTTGACAAGTACGCGAGGTCGCAGGAACGATACCGTTTACAGGTAGGTTGGCATTCTGTTGTCTTTTCTCAAACGTTTGATATAAGTTGATAATTCTTTTTTATTATTGATCTTATAGGCCGATTTTAACTATATAATATCGTCCACTCGGATTTATAAGTGAACATTAAATTAATTGTTGGTTATATTTTGCGGAACAGTGAACTTGGGAAAGCTTTATATATGAGCACTACAGCTGGGGAAATGTACGTTGCCGAAAGAAACTAGGGGCATGACCGGTATTCGCGTAAGCTTTTATCGACCTTGGTACATCCGGGTCACAAATCCTTCAACTGAGGCGTTAGATGCGGGAAAAAAAAAAAACCTTTAACCCTTTCCCACACAATCCTGAGTTTTATCGAACATTAGAAAGAAAGCTTTTGAAAACATTGTGGGAAAAGGAGAAAATGCTGGTAACCAGCATTTTCTCCTTTTCCCACAATATTTTCCATCCTTTCAGAGAAAAAAAAATATTGATTTCTGCCACATTTATTTTGTCGCCTGCAAATGCTTTCAGTATGGACAAGTCTAAAATTTTGTGGTTTGGTAAAGAAATAAAAGCGTAACACCTGCAGGCAAAAAACATTTTCTCCCTTTTCCACATCATTTTCATATAATAAGCCTCAAATTTGTTGATTATTGGTACATGTATTTTCAATATTTTTAGACTTATTGTGCAGCATTTCGACAATCTCATCCAGGATAATTTTATTGTAAAGCTGTGTTTGTCTGGATGCCTCCTTAACGACAACCTGTTTCGAAGTTGCCTTCAATATAAAACTCAGTAACTGTCTGAACATTTCGTCTCCCATCTCATTCCATCAAAAATTATTTTAATGTTAGATATTATTACAGCCATACAATGAGGGCAAGACAGACAGATAGACAGAGAGACAGACAGACAGATAGAGACTGAAGGACGGACGGATGGATGGACGGGGGGCGGGCGGGCGGACGGGTGGGCACACACATAGACGCAGACAGTCACCCAGACAGACACACAAAAGGCACAGAGAGAAAAAGATACATCAGCTGAAGGGTTAACCTTTTCCCAAACAAGCCCTGGTTTTCACGTGTCTGCAGTACAAGTCTTTTGAAAACACTGTGGGAAAAGGAGAAATTGCTCGTAACGAGCAATTTCTCCTTTTCCCACAGTGTTTTCTACCCTTTTGGAGAACTTTCTGTCACTTTCATCAAATTTAAAATTGTCGTCTGCAAACTCTTTCAATTTGGACCAGTCTAAAATTCATCGTTTGGGAAAGGGTTAAATACAATAACCATACAGGACATATGCCACTGTTTAATCCCGATATTATAGAAATTCAATATCTGCATTCCAACTCTGTTCACAAACCATTTTCAGACAAATTCTCAACGAACAGACAGATGGATTGTCGTTATTTTTTTTTTTTCCGTCAATTCTGGCGAATTTTCTTTTGCTTATATTGTATCTAGACCGTTTTCTCCACTATTTTACGTATATCATGTCAAGGAGGCCATTTAACCTTTTCATGTATAAGCCTAATATATTAGCTCATAAAGGGCAAAGTTTGTCCAAAAAAAAAAAGTCTTTGCCGAGAGCTACCGAAGTTTGGCTTGTAGACTTGTAGACACATACATACAAGTTAATCCTACTATTTCGAAGGACAGATAAATAAATGAATTGCTGAGAATGAATTCAAAGCATTAAAACTTTTTTCGATACACATATGAACCATACTCTGGCAAAAGGGGGCATAATGCAGCTCTTTGATACATAAGATCTACTTCGTCTAACAACGAAAAGAATCAGGGTCCGTACTCACCAACCATTCTTATGCACATTCTTGATCTTTTTCTCCAGATTTTTTTTTTACATTTGAAAGTAACGCAACCTCTGATTGGCTAAACCATTTAGCTTAGCCCATCAGAAGTTGTGTTACTTTCAAGTTTAGAAAACCTTGAAGAATAAGACTAAGAATGTTCTTAAGAATGGTTGGTGAATACGGACCCAGGAGTCCCTGGACATACAGAAAATAGACCAGTAGCAAAAAGTTTCGACCCAGGTCAGCCTGCGCGTCCGCGCAGGCTGACCTGGTCGATACTTTTTGCAAATGCATTGAGCCCCCTTTTCACAGAGCATGGCTCTTATATTTTACCACTGTCAAACCACAGCATTGTTGAACTATTATTTACATTAGAGCTATGTATACGTTCCTTTGTTTGTATTGGTCTCTGCGGTTGAAATTACAGTTCAATGAAATATGAGAAAGGAAAAAAAAATCTTGGAGAAACTAATGAATATTGTGTTCCAAACCGAGTCGTTTCAAACCCGATACAATACAAAAACCTGGCTTTTTTAGACCCTGCCTATGGAAACATTGTGGGAGGAAAGGGAGCCATTGCCTGTTTCAAGCAATTGCTCCTTTGCCCGCAATGTTTTGGATATTATTTGATTATAGGCAGTTTCCTCGGCTTCCATCAACTTAGCATGTACGAGTATGGTACTTAGTGAAAACTCATGCGATTTTCAAAAGTTCTTTAATGCTTTCGCAGACGATAAAATTTTTGACCCGTCCATAATGAAAGCATTTGCAGACGACAATTTAAATGGAACTCGTATGATTGGATTTGTATTAGACTCTTAGGGTAGCAAACGTTGTGGGAAAAGGAGAAAATGCTCGTTACGAGCACAACGTTTTCAGAAGCTTTCTGTCCCTGAGTCGTGGAAACGCGTGACTTTTTCATGTAAATGATTAACCAATACGTCTCTTCTAAATTTGAACATATCTTTATTAACATATCTTTATATGCCTCGCACGTAACATAGATAAATATTGAAATTGTTATATTATGGTAGCACTGAATATGTGAGTTCTCTCTGGATTTAGAGAATAAAACCTTTTAGGCCATTTACACTACACTGTATGTTGACTTTTCTGGATCTTTTCTTAATTCATTTGTCATAACAAAAATCTATCTTTTTTAACGGATCTTAATCAAAGTGTGGAGAGGGTTATTTCGGTTTCAATTTTTGTGCACATTTAGGCCTAATGGCCAAAAATAACGAGCTATTGAAAAAAAAAAGTGTAAGCGTAGCTTTCAGTATAATACTTAATTCTTCACCATATGATTCCATTTATTTAAGGGAGACACCGTTCGAAACCATTGTGGCAAAAAAAAAAATAAAATACTAGAAACTAGCCCTTTCACCTTCTATAATATTTTCTGCTTTTTCGCAAACATATGAGCCGTGCTCTGTGAAAAGGGGGCTTAATGCATCTGCGAAAAGTATCGACCCAGGTCAGCCTGCGCAGTCCGCGCAGGCTGACCTGGGCCGAAACATTTCGCCATAGGTCAATTTTCTGTGTGTCAAAGGACAAGACTACCTCATGATTAAGTCGGTTGTTGAAAAAAAAGTGGCCATTATGGATCCATAATTATTTATGGCTTGATTGGAATCATGGATCACGGACATGCATTAGGCACCCATGAGCCAGAGCACGGTTCATATATATCTCATCATTAATTTTCAGCCTCATATTGAATCTGTTACCCGCAAAATGTCTTCAATGCCCTCAATAAGTCTAAAATATTATTGTCTGGTCGATCTGAAAAGTGAAAAACGTATCATTCGTAAGATCTTCGATTTTTTAGGGCCCGAAATCAAATGTTTAAAAAAATAGCAATAATGTTTGAAGTTTACGATATCAATTCATAGATAATTTCTATCTTTCATGTGATAGCTTAAGCTTTATGTGTTTGCATTAGATAAATCAAGAGGAGGTTTTTCGTATTGTAAATTTGGATAATACGATTGAACTCATAGATTTTATACCTGAAGATTTGTGAAAAGTCAGTTTCCTATTTTGAGGTGGAGTGATAGATAGCTTTTCAACAGTGTGTGAATAATTTTCAGTGAAAAATAGTAAGAAGAAGCTGATCGTATTTTTTTTTTTACTTTTCTCGTATATTAATTTTTCGCTTATTTCAGTGACGTGTAATCTTAATTTCGCTGGATGTTTTAAGAAAGTGATTTCTTTTTAGACCTTGGTTTTGTTCGTTATTAAACTCTTTACCAATAGACAAAATTTTAAATGTGACGAAATTGAAATCATTTGCAGACGACAGATTAAATTGCGCTAAAATAATGGATATTGTCTCTGGAATGGTAGAAAACATTGTGGGAAAAGAAAAAAAATGCTGGTTACCGGCATTTTCTCCGTTTACCACAACGTTTTTTCTCAGAGTCGTTAAAAGTCGGGATTGTTTGATAAAGGGTAAATAAGCAGATCCATTCGCGTTGGAATTTCGATAATTGTAAAATTATGGATTTTAATTTTTCAGTGATTGATCACTGACATGTTTATCTTTCCAAATTTTCTATTTCCTTTTTTCTTCGGCGGGCAATTTTCTTCAATGAGTCATTTTCTTTTGATGATAAATACTAGCAAATTTAAGTTACAGTAACACTTCTGAAATGCACACAAGATGTGATAAAAGAAAAGTTTTAATTTTTCTTAAATCAACCGATAAATTATTCAACATTTGAAAAAAAAATCTTTCTTTATGAACCCCAAAAAAAATTCTTTCTTGGGGAAAAAAATGTCACATCCATAGTTTCCTGATATCATGACAGTGAAACGCGTACGGTTCCCAGAAATATCGCCTGTACATACCATTGAGAAAACGGAACCATATCGAGGACGAAAAAGGTTTAAACTCCCGACACTGAAGGTACTTGTACACTTTCTCACTGTCTGTATGCGTGAGCTCTTATACTTATTTTCAAATTAGTCGCATGTCCGTTTTTCATTATCTTCAACTTATCATACTGTTTGCACAGAAGTCTTGATTATTTCATATAAGCATCCTTAAATGTTATTAATATTTTGCTACTTTCTATTAATTTTATCAAAATTCTTCAACCTTCCCCTTCTCTGCATTTTTCTTGACAGAAGCTTAACCCTCTCCCACACAAGCCCTGGTTTTCACGTGTCTGCAGTACAAGTCTTTTGAAAACACTGTGGGAAAAGGAGAAATTGCTCGTAACGAGCAATTTCTCCTTTTCCCACAGTGTTTTCTACCCTTTTTGAGACCTTTCTGCCATTTTCATCAAATTTGAAATTGTCGTCTGCAAACTCTTTCAATTTGGACCAGTCCAAAATTTATCGTGTGGGAAAGGGTTAACACAATGTATGAAGTATTAATCTGTGCATGCATCCAGTGTTGAAACACGGTCGTACCCAGACTGCAAAATACCGTATTTTTTTTTCTCGATAGGATGAGTGGGTAGGTATATTTTATTGTCCATCTGTCAGCATGTAACCCTGTCTGTCCATCTTACTGTTTATTTCCTTGTCTTCTTTTCGGGTAAGTTCTCATTCTATTAGCCCGTGCGTACGTACATAGATATTTCGTAATTCGACCAATTTGCTTAGCTGCATACCGGCATCTCTCTCTCCATCCATCCATCCATCCATCCATCCATCTCTGTCTGTCTGTCTGTCTGCGTAAATAAATAAATAAATATATAAACGATCGAACGAACGAGCATTCGTAGGAACGAAACGAACAAGCGAATAAATTGTTAATAAATAAAATAAATCACGTATAGAAGGCGTTTCTCTCCAGTTGAAATCTGTAATTAAATATACATTAAAATCTCTTTCACTCAGCTTGTCGTTTTCAATTTTTGTATTGTGTAAAAACCGCCTAAATCGAAACTTTTGATCTATTTTCTTGTCGTTCTTTCAATGTTGAAGTTGGAGCGAGGCCAGGGATTGTGGGTGATAATAGGCTGTCGGATCGCCTTAATTGTTATATCATATCTTTCCCAAAGGACAAAAAAAATTGGACTCGATCAAATTGAAAGCATTTGCAGACGACAAATTAAGTGTTGTTTAAATGATGATTTTTGTCTTTGATAGGGTAGAAAACATTTTGGGAAAAGGAAAAATTGCTGGTTACCAGCATTTTTTCCTTTTCCCACATTGTTTTCAAAAGAGTTCTCTTGCAGGGTTATTAAACTGACTCTGGATTGTATGGTAACCCGGATTTTACATAAAGAGGATGTTTTCAATCATTTAAAAAAACAGAAGACGATAGAAAAAAAAAGATGAATTTTAATGCTATTCTTACCGAAATGTTGGTTGAATATCGAGCATTGTAAATCGAAGATCAGACTGCACATGAGGAACTGTCTGATCTTAGTCTAGCAGGCCACAAAAAATAACTAAATACTGGTATGTCCTCATCACAGCAAGGGTAAATCTAACAGAGATTTGTACAAGTCGTATATGGCCCGCAACATGCGAAATGAGACCTTTGGACATTTGTGTAAAGTGTCGTCCCGCATTAGCCTGCGCAGTCCGCGCAGGCTAATCCGAGACGGCACTTTACGACTACATAAGATTTTTTCAACACAGTAGACTTTCGTGAAACAGAAAATCGCACAAAAACGGGAAGAGTCGTCTCGGATTAGTCACAGACTGCATAGGCTGATCTGGGACGACACACTTTTACGCATATGTCGGAAGGCCCCCTTTCGTGTGTTGCATGCCATATTGTATGTAATCAGTGAAAAAGGCGAACACTCGAGTGCTGAAATTACCAGTTACTCGTTTAAAAAAAACCAACTTCGGTTCTGATTATTTCCAAAGCTTTCCAAGTGGCACTCCGGAGTCCAAGAATTGTACTGTTATAGTCGAAGATAGGAATAAGACGGCTGTTGTGATGACATGGCTTAACCCTTTACCATACAATCTCGAGCTTCGACTACCCTAAAGGAGAAGCCTTTTGAAAACATTGTGGAAAAGCAGAAAATGCTGGTAACCAGCATTTTCTCCTTTTCCCACAACGTTTTTGATCTTTCAGACACAGATTAACTGACCAACAAGTTAACTACAGTAGAAAGTGGGGTAAACACCATTCAAACAAGCACAGTTCTTAACATTACGTCCAAGTCTTTTTAAATCTTTTGATTGAGTGACGTTTTACGCCGCTGTCATTATTTCAGTTATATCACGGCGACAGCTCTTATGTTCATTTATTTCCTGTGTTTCACCAGTACTCGGTTACTTTAGATCTGTCTGTACTTGCAGGTATAACCACAGCTTTCTGCCTATTTAAGGTATGTTTAAAGGCACAATTTGAGTGGTACAAACATATCAGATGACTTCAACAAGCACACACTTGAAATGCTGTGTTAAATTTTCAGTGGTGTTGAAAGGCATTATTCTCTGAATTTACACCTCTCTCTCTCTCTTAATACTTGATTTTCAGTTGGCCAAACAGACCCAGTTATTGCAATGTCAAAGTTGATTTTGACAGAGTAATTCAATCAAAGCGCTGACGCACTGAAGGCAGCGGGTTTGTGCCAGCTACAGATCTTATTACTTTCTTTGCACAGGTTTCCTTTATACTTGACTTGAAGTAAAAAGGTGCCTTAATCGATCTGCAAACAGTATAGACTTAGGTCAGCCTGTGCAGGCAGTCAGTCTGTGCAGTCTTCACAGGCTGGCCTGGGCTGAAACTTTTCGCCATTGGTCCATTTTCTGTACATCGAAGGGTCGGTCTATGGATCAATAATTATTTATGTCTTGCTTGGTATAATCCATCACGGGGATGCAAGAAGCCCCCTTTTGCCAAAGCACATCTCATTTGTTTGTGGCTAAAATAAAGATAAAATCTAGTACATGAGCACAGGCAGAAAACAAGACTTGAACAAATGATATTAATCCTTTCCAAAACAATCCCAAGTTTTTATGACCCCGTGGAAGAGGCCTTTAAAGATATTTGTGGAAATGGAGAAAGTGCTTCTAACCAATGTTTTCTATTATATCAATCCATAACATTTATGAAATTCTTGAAAGGTATCTTAAAGTACTGAAAACCAGTCTTAGTATAATTTTGAGGTTTTACACCTCAAAATCCTTGTAGGCCAAATAATGTGCTTTATAAAAGTTTTGCCGATCCCTTTTAAGGAGTTTGTAGCTCAAAGACTTGAAGTTGGTACCGCTGGTTTAAATTTCCAGCATGGTCTTCTTTCTGATCCACTTATCATTTATGCCATGTTGTTATTCAGTGCATGACCTTAAGGAAATAGCCAAGAAACGCATGCATAGGTACACTGGCAGCTGTTATGACCCAAGCTGTTTAAATTTCATTAACTGCTCATAAATTGTACTCGGAAAGAAGCCATTTGTAGACAAAAATTGAAACATGGCTCAAAAACAGTGTACATCTTTGATAGGGTAGAAAACATTGTTGGAAAAGGAGAAAATGCTGCTTACCAGCATTTTCTCCCATTCCTACAATGTTTGTAAAAAGTTATGTTCTAAGGGTCGTTAAAACTTGAGATTGTGTTGTACAAGTAAATGCATAATATAATTTGCAGTTATAAATACTTTTAACTCTTTACCACTCAATGCCGACTTCTAACAACCTTGAGAAAAAAGCCTTGTGAAAACAGTCTGGGAAAGGAGAAAATGCTGGGAACCAGCATTTTCTCTATTATCCACAATGTTTTCTATCCTATAAAATAAAACTTGTACCATTTGAGCCACAATGAAATTGTCGTCTGCAAATGCTTTCAGTTTGAACACAGCTGAAATTTTGCCGTCTGCCAAAGGCTTAATGGGTGACTTTTCGTGTAACATCGCCTGTCATAGCCGAATCCGTACGACTTTGGCGATAAAAGGCGATGTTACACGAATCCAATTACGATGCCCTATGCTCAAAATTCATCATGCAAACAAACACCGACAAGAAAAAGTCGATGCAAAGAATCAAAGTCGCCGCAAATTTTTTTATTTAATGCTTCAAGAAAGCCAGGGCAAATAAGTAAATGTCAGTTTTCATCAGCAGATTTTTTAACACATTATGAAATTGATGTGACTGTGAATCTATATCAAAAGTTGTCTTCTGTTACAGTATCTAATACCCTCGCATAGCGCTCTCTGAACTCTTCCAAACGAAAAATATCAGACTCTTCCAAATTCAAAGAGTTGACAGACGACAATTTAAAAAGCTGCAAAAATGGTAGAAAATTCGCTAGTAGTGGGGGGAAAAGTATTTGTTAAAGAAGAAATTGCTTATAACGAGTAATTTCTCCTTATCCAACATGTTTTTCCAAAAGAATTTGACAGCGCACGTGATAACCCGCATTTGTTTGGGAAAGTGTTGAAAACAGGGCCAAGTTACTAAAATGTTGCTGTCCTAGGATAGTATGATTCAAGAGAACGTAAGTTTGCAAGGCATGCTTTCAATTTAAACAAGTCTAAAACTATACTGTTTGGTGAACGCTGTTAATAAAGAATATTGGTTTTGCATTGCGATTTATGAACAACACAGCGAAAAACTGGTCTCTCTCCAGATTTTTTCCAACAAAGTACATTGTAAATTTATCTAGAACTTGGTGAGAAATAAACAAAAGGGTTCTAAACAATCTTTGTTTTAAAAACTAAACTTAGAAAGAAGTAACCAATAATGGTTCGATACAATCATAACCATCATACTCGTTCTTCGGCGGAATTTAACACAATTTCAGCAATGTACAATTTTAGCGGTGGTCATTCAACAAAAAACACAAATAGTAGGAAAAACTAGGTACTCAATAATCAAAATGATAATTAAACCTGTGTACGAAATGACGAAAGTGGATACGAAATGACCAACTGGATACGAAATGACCAAAATAGAAAGTATAGGTAGGTACGAAATGACCAAAATCGTATCTACGAAATGACCTAGGTACGAAATTAACTAGGTACGAAATGACTGGAAACCTGTACAGCCTTGACCAATGGAAACAAGGCATTTATTTGGATGAGTCCATTTCTCGCGAATAGCGAAAATAAAAGTAATACTTGGGCGGATTTTTTGATGTTGTAAGTATTAACAGAGCAAAAATAGTATCGTATTATATATACTTCGTAGTTTAAGAATGAATTAAAAAGCCAGTTTAAGGCGAAGTAGAAAGATTCCTTGTTAACCTTAACACCCCTATAAAAAAGAAATTCCCATTGTCCATTTCCTAACTCGAAAAACTATTAAAAATATAGTCGCGCGCTTCTGCGCGGCGACTAATAAAAACTTTTGCTCTGAAAATATTTTCTTTTGCACTTTTTCGGTCTATGTAGATACCGACGCCCCCTTTCCGTTTCTATTCTACAGTAACATTACGGATGAACTCGTAAGGTGTAAGGCAGTTTTGAAAGGGTGTCGTCTGCGCGAGTAGCGTGATCGTTTGTGTATTCATGGAGGAACTATTTAGTCAAGTGTAGGAATCAAGTTTTGTTTACCTCGCGTATCCAGGAAAAAGCTGCCGGATGCAAGAATTCTCGACCTAGATAAATATCGTAAGCGTTGAAAATCAGTAACTCATACCTGGGGACTATGACAGCGGGTTTCACCCGCTGCCAAAAACTGTGTAGATTCAAAATCAGACTGCACGTTCTGTGCGGTTGTCTTCAAGTTCTTGGGTTTTTTTTTTTTCGCTTCACCCAACACATTGCACAACTCTATTCGGTGGAGGCACTGTGTGTGTTTATGTTTTCTTGCACCTACTTTCAGATGACGAGATCTGCACCCCCAGCACGCACGACACCAAAACCGCACATAAACCAGACCTCAACATCACGATCGCGCAAGTCACGCGCAAAGTCCGCGATACCTGACAGCGATCTCTCCATCAGTTTGGGAGATATTTATCATTCCGCCGAGAGGGAGCGTCTCAACTACAGCAGCGCATGTAGACGTCAAAACTTGGAGCATGCGCAGAGCCAAACACAGTTCTTCCGGTCTGACACCACCATGTCTCGGCCGGTCACGAGTGCCAGTAGACATACAGACACTTTACGACTGGATGTGCCGACTCCAGTCAGTGCTTGGAGTGAACCAGCACAGTCCAGACCCAATTCTATTCTACCAAATCCAGGTAAACGATTGTATCGCTCGCTCGAAGCAAATACTTGTCCTATGTAACAGCAAAAACAAAACCCAATGCAATGAAAATCAATCATTTAGGTCCGTATTCACCAACCAATCTAAAGAACGTTCTTAGTCTTATTCTCCAGATTTTTATAAATTTAAAAGTAACACAACCTCTGATTGGCTAAACCAAATGGTTTAGCCAATCAGAAGTTGTGTTACTTTCAAATCTATAAAAATCATTTGACCCTGGTGTCTCCTAGTAGTAATTCATCGAGCATCAATGCATTTTGCCATAAGGAGGAAAACTGCGTTATGAATCTACTTTTCGTTGAGGCACAGTACATTTTGTAGACGGTGATGTGCCCTGCACTTCCTGTTGAACACAAAAGCAATGGTAGACACAGATCGTGCCTACAGAATCTACGAAGTAAAGTCCGAAGCAGCAGTATCGAATATCTTTGTAGACTGAAAAAGAAACCAGTTCCTCTCTTTTTGTTTAACTCTTTACCACACAATCCCGACTTTTAACGACCCTGAGAAAGAAGCATTTTGAAAACATTGTGGGAAAAGGAGAAAATGCTGGTAACCAGCATTTTCTCCTTTTCCCACAATGTTTTCTGTCCTTCCCGAAACAAATTTCACTTTTTCAGTCATATTTATTTTGTCGTCTGCAAATGCTTTCAATTTGGACCAGTCTAAAATTTTGTCGTTTGGTAAAGAGTTAAAAGAAATTTTCAAACCGTTAGTAAACACCCGAATAGTTCTGTTTCAAACGTATTTAAAAATATACATATTTTACTTATCAGACTGTGTAGATCAAAGATCAGACTGCACAAAACGTGCAGTCTGATCTTTGATCTACACTGTCCGCAAAAGCCCAGTGAGGCGCGCTTAGCGGCCTAAGGGTTAAATTCAGCTACAAACCAGCCTTCACACAACAAACAAACAATAACGTGGTGGTGGGTCACAACACATCAGTTTTCAGGACGGTTCTTTATGAAGGAAACACAAAGGAAAACAGTTTTATATGTAAACAATAGCTCATTAGCTAAGCCAAACACAGCTCATATGATAAAATAATTGTTATCGGTTAGGAAAAAAATAGTCAGTTGTTTCTTATCTAGTGTTATTTTGCCTTTTAGTATAGTTTTCTAACCAAGATAGCGCCAGATCATCTATGTCCGAAAAAGCATTTCAACGGCCCAATAGCGACAAAAAAAAAAATGTAGGTTAAAATGCATTTAAATTTAAATTGAAAATATTCTGAAGATGACATACTGTTATTGCGTGGTCGGTCCAAGTGTTAGTCGCTGGCAGTAAAATGATTCTTAAAATTAAGCAAAAAGTAAACAAAGGATAGAGTGACCTGGCAGCTTTAACCCTTTCCCAAACGATAAATTTTAGACTGGTCCAAATTGAAAGAGTTTGCAGACGACAATTTTAAATTTGATGAAAATGGCAGAAAGGTCTCCAAAAGGGTAGAAAACACTGTGGGAAAAGGAGAAATTGCTCGTTACGAGCAATTTCTCCTTTTCCCACAGTGTTTTCAAAAGACTTGTACTGCAGACACGTGAAAACCAGGGCTTGTTTGGGAAAGGGTTAACCTCGTTTTGAAGTTAATTTCTCTGTCAGCGACTAAAGCTTGAACTGACCGTACAATAGCAGATTGTCATCTTCACAATTATTTCCATACTTTGACATTGTTTAAATCTAAATGCATTTTTTTGGCAGCTATTGTTTCTTTAATAAGTAGGTAATATATGGTTTAACTCCTTACCAAACGACAAAAAGTTAGATTTGTCCAAACTGAAAGCATTTGCAGGCGACACGTTTTATTCAAATTACGTGGTTTGCCTTGGGAAGGGTAGAAACATTGTGAGAAAAGAAGAAAGTGTTGGTTTTTAGCATTTACTGCTTTTCCCACAATGGTTTCAAAAGCTATCTTGGTAATGGTCGTTAAAACTTCGGTTTGTGTGGTGAAAGTTTAAAATATAAGGAGAGAAGCGCTGTATATGATTAGTTTTCGAATCGACCCTAAACCCCTTTCTGTACTAAAACAGTTTTGACAAAAATGTCAGATAAAGAACATTTGCTTGTAAAAAGCAATTTCTCCTTTGCCCGCTGTGTTTTCAATACAAACAAGAAAAGGCAGTTTCAAAGACTGTGTGTAGGCTATATGCTTTCATGTCACTTGCATTCCTTTAACCTTGACCTAATACAGACTTATACAGTGACATCAGTAAGCAAATAAAGTAGTCGATTACGTATTTCTAAATCATATTATATATATTTTTTGACACAGAATTAGAAGATTTAGTGGAAGACGACAACGACGAAGAAGAATACCACGACTACGATTTAGACATGTTCCACCACACACCTTTTACGACAAATAAAGTAGTCGATTGCGTATTTTTAAATTATATCTTATATTTTTTGACACAGAATTAGAGGATTTAGTGGAAGACGACAACGACGAAGAAGAATACCACGACTACGATTTAGACATGTTCCACCACACACCTTTTACGACAAATGTTTCACCGGTTAGCAGGGATTGCTGTGAAATCATAGGTTAGTGCCTTATTACGATATACTAAACATTAAAGGCCAAACAGAGACCAAAAGTAAACAATGTTGGTGTTAAAGTGCATCAAAATTTAATTGATACCATTTTAACCCTTTCCCAAACAAGCCCTGTTTTTCACGTGTCTGCAGTACAAGTCTTTTGAAAACACTGTGGGAAAAGGAGAAATTGCTCGTAACGAGCAATTTCTCCTTTTCCCACAGTGTTTTCTACCCTTTTTGATAACTTTCTGCCATTGTCATCAAATTTAAAATTGTCGTCTGCAAACTCTTTCAATTTGGACAAGTCCAAAATTTGTCGTTTGGGAAAGGGTTAAGGTATAGGAATTATTGTGAAAATGACAGTCTATTATTGTAAGGTTGTTCTAAGTGATAGTCGCGGACAGAAAATTTAATTTAGAAATACATGTAGGTTAAAAAGTTGTCTAGTCGCTCTATCCTTTGTTTATTTTTTGCCTGGTTTTAAAATTCATTTTTCTACCAGCGACTAAGACATAGACTGACTACACAATAACGGATTGTCATCTTCACAATAATTTTCGTACCTTTAAAAGGTATGGATTTAAATTTAAATGTATTTGGCACCTGCATCGTTTACTTTTGGCCACCACTGGGCCTTTAAAGCTGTTTTCAAATATACAGAGCTGTTGTCGGCCTTGAAAATGTGGGACGTCAGTGGAACGTTTAAAATAACTCTTTACCAAACGACAATTTTTTGGCCTAAACCAAACTGAAAGTATTTGCAGATGACAAAATAAAAAAGCTCAAATTATGATTTGGCCTTGATAGGGTAGAAAACATTGCGAGCAAAAGGAGGTAATGCTGGTTACCAGGATTTTCTCCTTTTCCCACAATGTTCTCAAAAGCCTTCTTCTTCTTCTTCAATGTCGATAAAACTCGGCATTGTGTGGTAAAGGGTTAAAAGGCGTTCCCCATGTTTCTCGAGTGCCGGAAGTACTTGAAGAAGTGGAGAAGAACACGAGAGTTGTCTAAGGGTGATTCGAGGACCTCTCTGTGGAGAACACAGTTTTATTAAGCTGATACCAAACAATCCTGAGTTTTAACGACACTGAAAAGGGAGGCTTTTGAAAACATTGTGGGAAAAGGAGAAAATGCTGGTAACCAGCATTTTCTCCTTTTCCCACAATGTTTTCTACCCGTCCCATGACAAATTTCAATTTTTAAGTCACATTTAATTTGTCGTCTGCAAATGTCTTTCAATTTGGACTAGTCTAAAATTTTGTCGTTTGGTAAAGAGTTAACCCAATACCAAACAATCCTGAGTTTTAACGACCCTGAAAAGGAAGGCTTTTGAAAACATTATGGGAAAAGGAGAAAATGCTGGTAACCAGCATTTTCTCCTTTTCCCACAATGTTTTCTATCCGTTTAAAGACAGTTCATTCTATTCGAGCCACATTTAATTTGCGAGTCTGCATATACTTTTGAAATGGACAAGTCTAACATTGCGTTATCTGGTAATGGGTTAAGACTTTTCTATCAGAAATTTGAAAGCATTCTTTAGCCATTTTGAATCAAAAACACCTATGTATCTTTGATTGTCGCATCAAAAAGAAAGGAAAAAGAATGGCACAGAAGGAAAAATGAAGATAGTGGTACAGCCCTGGTGCAACCATGTTGCTTCCCCCATCGCCCCCTAAAAAGAAAGTGGTCATCAAAAACAGACACGAATTTCGTTAGATTGAACGCCAGATGGCACTAGCAAGGTTTTGTCAGCCCTGATTGCGTATAATACTGTATGATTTTGTTCTTTCTCCATGGAAACTTTGTTCTCTACACATTGCTATCTGCTGACGAGGGATCCTGCTTGGCTCAGTGGTAAAGTGTAGGAATTGTGACCTGGAGGCCCTGGGTTCAAGCCTCACTCGATCCACTGCGTTTTTCGTAGGAGTGTCCTTTGGCAAGACACTTCAGAGCTATAGCCTAGTACTGTGAAACCCAGGACAAACATAAATATGTGAGCTGTCGCCGTAAAATGACTTAAATAATGTTGAAAGCGGTGTACAACACATTCGATCAATAAATCAGTCTTTGGACAACTTACTTAGTATTGTGTATTGAAGGAGATCATATTTGAAAACATTCACGGTAGCAAATATGGAAACTGTGGGCCAAAATGTTTGTTTTCATTTATCAAAACTTAACCCTTTACCAGACGACAAAATTATAGCCTTGTCCAAATTGAAAGCATTTGCAGACGACACTTTCAGTGTGGCTCAAATGGTACAACTTTTCTTTGATAGGGTAGAAAACATTGTGGGAAAAGGAGAAAATGCTGGTTAACAGCATTTTCTCCTTTTCCCACGATGTTTTCAAAAGGCTTCTTTCCCAGGGGCGTCAAAAGGCGTCATTGTACAGTAAACGGTTAATTCATGTCGACTGATTGCTATTTCCTTGTTCGTTCCTTAACGGCAGCTTTGGTCCCATAAACGTTCGCTTCTGAACAGATACACCATTGACTACACTTTGTACATGAAACTCTAGGTCCGTATTCTCCAACCATTCTTAAGAACAATTCTTAGTATTATACTTAATATTTTTTCTAGATTTGGGGAAAAAAAAAACCACAACCTCTGATTGGCTAAACCAAATGGTATAATACATGTATCTAATGAGTAAATGAGCTTGAAAACGTAGGTATATAGAAGATCTAACATTTTTATCATACGCGTTTTGACCCAAATTAATTACTAGTATATGATCCGAGCCTTCATAAACATGAATACGAGATCCTATTTATCACATAGAACAAATGACAGACAAATAAGTAGGTACATGCATATTCTGCATCACCACTTTCAGCCTATATAACATTCACGGGTCCATGTTAACAGACGTAGTTCGGTTTGAAATGAGCAAGTACACAAGAAGATAGCTCTCTGACATTTACATCGAAACTAGAATGAAACAATTTTTAGAGGGAGTAAATCGAAATATTTCCACTATATAGAACATAACCACAACCGTGACCCCAAAAAACGATAATACACTAGTGTATTATTAACTCTTTCACTACCAACTCCAGAAATTACATGTTTTTTCCGAGCTCTAAAAATAGATTTCCACTGCCATTTAAAACGACATTCATCATAGTTTAAAAATAGAGTAGCGGACAGCATAGATCAAGATCAGACTGCACGTTCTGTGCAGTCTGATCTTGATCTTCGCTGTCCGCAAAGGTAGTCAAGTCGTCATTAGTTGTGAAAGAGTTAAAAATAAGTCATGGGTTTAATACACTGCTGGAGCAGGTTTAATGAGATACAACCTCACTGAAACAAAAAAAAAATATCACTGTTATTTATATTTCCAGGTCCACAGATGTGCTACGAATGTCGCAAAAACAGGATACGACAGATTCACAAAGAGCGGTCAGACAGCATGTTTCCGACATTAGATCCGTCCGAGGACAATCTCACCACCGCTTCAATCGTGAAAAAATATTTACCGGGACTTTCTTATCCGGAAATAGAAATAAAAATAGCGCGCGGAGAGATAGCGCGGCCAGGTTTTCGTCTGCAACATAATAAAACAGTTGAGTTTTCTGACGAAGAAGATGAAGTAAAACCAAAAGTGACGAACAAAAAAGTTACAATAGCTGATAACAACAAGAAAACTATTCCAGAATCTAGATTCAAAACCAATGAACTATTTTTTACCAATATTCGGGATTTAAATAATAAAATTATAACGGGTACTGTTGATAGAAACTCGGGTTTTGTGAAAAGTAAGTCAAAACTCAATCTAAAGAAAAAAGTTTTAGAGCCTTCCAAGTCGCATTACCCAAGTTTTGTGAGTCCACGAAAAGTTAAACTTGTGACAGAAACGAAATATAAAACGTTTTTCGAACCGCCATTGATAGAAAAGGCCAAACAGGATGTAGAGCCCGCGTTTTTCGCGGGATCTACCGGGGAATATCAGTTACCGGAAAAGTTACCGGACGAACTGGTTTTTATCGATAAGGACGGTAACGAAGTCAAAGCCAGCGATTCGGAAGGATTCACGGCTAAACTCTCTGCAAGTGCGGAAGCCGGCGACAAACGAAAGCAGGATTTAGGCGAAAAACCATCAGTGTCAGCTGATCTTTCTGCCCTCAAAGAGGACGAGGAGGAAGAAGGGGAGAGTTCGGATTCGACCATGTTAAACAAAACTGAGAGTGAAGTGGAATCGAACGGAATTAGTACGGATAAGAGTTCAACTCCGACTGAAGTTTCATCACCCGAGACTACAGAAGTCCCTCCTGAAAAACCTAAACCATCTATATCAACGGTGAAAGCTAGGACAGTTAACAAAACATTGTGATATTTCATTTCTTTATTACTATTACAATTTTTTTCTCTGAGAAATGATTGCTTTACTAGGGCTTCAGTAGCCTTGGTTCCTGTCCGATCTTTTTTTTTTTCCTTTTTTTTATATTCGGGACTTCACTTTGTCAAAAATGACGTCATGTTTGACTAAGTGAAGTCTGAATATAAAAGAGGTAAAATTATTTCATGCTTTCCGGTAGGATATCGAGAAATAGCGGTGAAAATAGTTTTCGATATTACACGGGTACGACCAGTGAGAATACCGACTACGGGGAGTTTGTACTGATTTTTATGGAAGTCTCAACAAAAAAAAAGGCGTTAGAAGCATGAAATAAATAGAATATTTGTTTTTTTCGGTGAAAGATCGAAATTTATTTCATCGAATGAACATCATCGGTAATATTTTCACGAGTGGCGCGCAGCCATGAGTGAAAATATTACCGATGATGTTCACTCGATGAAATAAATTTCGATCTTTCACCGAAAAAAACAAATATCCTCTATATGATCGGACTAGAACCCAGGCAAGGGCTTCAGACACATGGGTATATACCAGTGTTTATATTTTTCCCTCTCAGCGTCATAGGCAAAGAAACGGGGTCTTTTGCGGACGACATAGATCAATATCAGACTGCACAGAACGTGCAGTCTGATCTTGGATCTATATCGTCCGCTTGTTAAGTCAAGCCCATAATATAGAAATATTTCTGAGTTTCAGTGGATTGTAAATGAACCATTTCCTGTGAAAAGGGGGCTTAATGCATCTGTAAAAAGAAAAGTTTTCGCTGTTGATCAATTTTCTGCAAGACCAAAGACCATTCTACTTCATGATTTAATCAATTGTTATACAAGATGCATTTTATGAATCCTTAAGCCTTTACCACACAATCCCGAGTTTTCACGACCCAGAGGTAATATCCTTTTGAAAACATTGTGGGAAAAGGAGAAAATGCTGGTAACCAGCATTTTCTCCTTTTCCCACAAGGTTTTATACACTTTCATAGAAAAGTACCTTCATTTCACCTACATTTAATATGTCGTCTGCAAATGCTTTCAATTTGGACCAGTCTAAAATTTTGTTGTTTGGTAAAGAGTTAAAATGTGATGACTTGCTTTGTATCATGCATCAAGAAGGTGTATTTAACCCGCTTTTTGCTAATGGCTCGTGTATATTCAGCCGTCGAAAAGAGGCCTTCTTTATTTATTTGGCGCTGAAAGACTTGAGTCATGCTCTGTGAAAAGGGGGCTTACTGCATCTCCAAAAGGTATCGACTCATGCCAGCTTGCGCAATCCGCGCAGGCTAGCTTGGGTCGAAACTTTTTGCCATTGGTTCAATTATCTGCATGTCTACGGACCCTCCTACCCCACAGATCAAGTCGATTATTAGAGAAAATGGATTTTATGGATATATGGTTAACTCTTTACCACAAAACAAAAATGTAGACTAGTCCAAATCGAAAGCATTTGCAGATGACATTTTAAATGTGGCTCAAAACATAAAGTGTGTCTCTATAAGGGTAGAAAACATCGTGGGAAAAGAAGAAAATGCTGGTTACCAGCATTTTCTTCTTTTCTCACAATGTTTTCAAAATGATTCTTTTGTGGGGTCGTTAAAAGTCGGGATTGTGTGGTAAAGGGTTAAGTGATAACTTGCTTGGTATAAGGCATCACTGAGATGCAATTAAGCCCCCTTTTTGCCAGAGCGTGACTCACTTAATTCTTTACAATATTTGTGGTTCATCCTGAAGCCGTTGTTGTTGGTATTCATAAAAATCATCTGCTCGAGACTATTTTGATGATTACACAACATAACTGTATGGAAAAAGGATATCCTCAATTATTCTGATCTCGACAATGATTCTTACGCAGGTATCATTTACAATGTACATATACTTGAATCATAGGCCACTGAAAGTCCATTGATCTATCACGGAGTACCTAACAATTTTCATTGCTTGATCGTCGGACACCGTTACTAAAAATATCACATTGGAGCATCGCCTCTATATCGTATATAATAACAGTCATTATATGCGATATAGAGGGAATGTACCAGCGTGTTATTTTTAGTAACGACGATCGACCAATAAAAAAAATTCAGTGTTCCTTGATAGACCAATGGAGCATCAAAAGCATGTATTAGTACAAAGATGTTTATAAAATCTAGATTCATCTGTACACACCATCTGAGTCCCGTTTTATCAACGATCGAACTAACGATCCTACCTAGGTTCTGTCCTGCGACGACTTTTATAGTCGTAGACCGTTTAACTACAAAGTCATACCTACAACCTCCTACGACATTTGCGACCTTGAACCACTGAATCAACGAAGTAGTAACTACACTTTCGTTTAATTCTTTACCAAACGACAGAGTTTTGGACTAGACCAAATTCAAAGCATTTGCGGACGACAAATCAAATGTAGCTCAAAAGATTACTTCTGCCTTTGATAAGGTAGACAAATCAAATGTAGCTCAAAAGATTACTTCTGCCTTTGATAAGGTAGACAAATCAAATGTAGCTCGAAAGATTAATTCTGCCTTTGATAAGGTAGACAAATCAAATGTAGTTCAAAAGAAAACATTGTGGGAAAAGGAGAAAATGCTGGTTACCAGCATTTTCTCCTTTTCCCACAATGTTTTCAAAAGCCTTCTCCTTCTGAGTCTTTAAATCTCGGGATCGTGTGGTGAAGGGTTAAAAAGGGGTTCACGATCCCAAATGCGCTCCGATGACAGATCTTAGCTACGATCGGTCGTGCGATCGTTTACAAAAGGGATACCGGGTCGTTATTCAAATTAAGGACCGTTTTTACCAAGGATTCTGAATCCGAATCTAATTTCGAATTCCAGATAAATCATTTAATTAGGTGAGAAGTTTCCTCTCAGATAAAACAGATATCAAGCCTTAGAATTTAGAATTACAGCAGTATTTAGAATGTTCAGTTGCATGTACATCATTTTGTGTGAAACTCATTTTATTTAAGACGAGGTCCAAGACAAAACAATGTAATTGTCACGGCGGATAAAATCTAGTATTAAAAACAGACAATTTAAGATGATGTAAGAGTTTTGTTATTAGCTCACCTGCGCTAATGCGGAGTACCAGGGTAAGCTTTTGTGATCGCGATATATCCGGCGTCCTTCATCCGTCGTGCGTCGTCCTTCGTCAAATTTTAACCCTTTACCAGACGACAAAATTTTAGCCCTGTCCAAATTGAACGCATTTGCAGACGACAAGTTCAATGTGGCTCAAATGGTGCAACTTTGCTTTGGTGGGGTAGAAAACATTGTGGGAAAAGGAGAAAATGCTGGTTACCAGCATTTTCTCCTATTCCCACAATGTTTTCAAAAGGCTTCTTTCCCAGGGGCGTCAAAAGGCGTCATTGTGCAGTAAAGGGTCAACTGGTATTCGCCCAGTAGGGTTCATTTTAAGTCCGATACTCATGATACTTGGTCAGAATATTTGTCTTGATAATATCACAGACGAATTTGAAAATGGGACACACTGGCTCAAAAATTAGGACAAGGTGAAATCTTAGAATAACCTTGCGTACACTATAGATGCCACAGTTTCAGTCCAATAATCATGAAAGTTGGTCAGAATGTTTGTCTTGATGATAACTCGGACGAGTATGGAAATGGGTCAAAAAGTAGATCACTGAGACAAATCTTGTGCACACTCTAGAGACCACATTTTCAGTCAAATACCCATGAAAGTTTGTCAAAGTGCTTGTTTTGATATGTAGGAGGAGATTGCAAATGGGTCATGTTGGGTCAAAAAAGCTCAGGTGAGCGTCCTAGGGCCATACATGGCCCTCTTTTTATCTAACTTACGGCCAATATGTTTAAATTGTAAATCAGTCAGTTGCTCAGAAAGAATATTTTGTGGATCACTGGTAAGGAAAAAGCACAAAAGAACAGATGTATCTAGATTGACCTCAAGGCCCAGAATGAAACACGTCGGGGTCAAATTGCAGGCAAATTTAATTCATACTGTCTGAAAGTATGGAATATAAAAATGAGCCATGCTCTGTGAAAAGGGGCTTAATGCATCTGCGAAATGTTTCGACCCAGGTCAGCCTGCGCAGTCCGCGCAGGCTGAGCTGGGCCGAAACTTTTCGCTAATGGTCAATTTTTCGCATGTCCAAGGACCAGTCTACCTCATAGTTGTGAAAAAAAAGTGGCTAATATGGACCTTTAATTATGTGATGGCTTGATTGGTGTCATGCCTCACGGAGGTGCATTAAGTCCCTTTTTGCCAGAGCATGGCTCAAATGAATTTGACAGTGCTTTACAGCGAAGTCTGTCCAAGTTCCAGTCACTGGAAGATAAATGAATTGTAAAACTGGAATTAAAGTTGCCAGCTTTATTTCTAGTTAACGGATTCATCCCTTGTTACATGCATTTTCTCCTATTTCCACAAGGTTTTCAAAAGGCTTCTTTCTACGGGTCGTTAAAACTCGAGATCCTTTGCTAAAGGGTTAAGTAAAAGTTGGCGCTAGTAGTATAAAATATCATTACACGTCGTTCCGTCTCAGTTATGATAAGGGAAATAACTACTGGTACTCGAGTAGCATAAAAGTTACCGCTTTGTTTTTTCCGAACATGGGAAGTTATGTATGAACAAAAAATATTCCGATTTCAGTACCATTTTGAAGTTGTCCAAACATGTGATTGCCATTGCTAAGTGTGTTCCAGATATAATGCAAAGGTGAACATAGTTTTACCAAACACCATGTTACGTCGATTGCAAACGCACTTTAACCGAGACTCGGGCCCGTATTCACCAACCATTCTTAAGAACGTTCTTAGTCTTATTCTCATTTGGTTTAGCTAATCAGAAGTGGTGTTGCTTTCAACTTTGGAAAATCTTGGAGAATAAGGCTGAGAACGTTCATAAGAATGGTTGTGAATACGGTCCCTGGTCGTGCCTTTTGTAGCGTACAGGACTTAATAATAGGAGGTCCGGCTGGTTCAAATCCTCGGCGTGGCCAATTTCTCTCAGGGGGTTGATGATAATGATTGCGAAAAGATTCATTCCTCTCTCACCATTGATCATTATTTCGACGATGAATATGTAGGAAAGCAGCCAGTTACTTGGAAAGAAGATTGTGCAAAGTACTGGTTACAGAAACTCCAGGAAAGCATGGATAGCTGTACTGGCCGCCACGATATAGCTGAATAATATTTAAAACGGCTTTAAACAGCATACATTCAATCACATGTATTTTAAGTCTTAGTTTGTGGCCTTGGAACCCCATTATTCATTCGTTCGTTCGTTCGTTCGTCTGGTGTGTACAGTGTTTTCAAAAGCCTCTTCTACCTCCAAGTCATTAAAACGGGATAGTTTGGAAAAAATGTCAAGGTCTAGCGCAAAACTACATATGGTTCATGCTCTGTAAAAAGGGGGCTTAATGTATCCGCAAAAAGTATCTACCCTGGTCAGCCTGCTCAGTCCGCGCTTTTCACAATTTGTAAATTTTCTCCATGTCCAAGGACCATTCTGTCTAAAAGACTTAGTCGATTGTTACACTGTTACACTAAATGGATTTTATGGATCCATAATTATGTGATGAATTGCTTGATATAATGCATCACGGCGATGCATTAATTAACCCTTTACAACACAATCCCGACTTTTAAGGACCCTGAGAAAGAAGCCTTTTGAAAACATTGTGGGAAAAGGAGAAAATGCTGGTAACCAGCATTTTCTCATTTTCCCACAATGTTTTCTAACTTTTCAGAAACAAATGCAATCGTTTTAGCCACATTTAATTTTTCGTCTGCAAATGCTTTCAATCTGGACCAGTCCGAAATATTTTCGTTTGGTAAAGGGTTAAACCCCCTTTAGCCAGGGCATGGCCCACATGCAAAGATTGTAACAAAAGGATAAACTGCTTGTCTAAAGCAATGTTTCCTTTCGCCAGAGTATATCGGTATTTACAGGTAGTCAGCTGCAAGACAAAAATGTTCTCTGTAGGAGAAAGTATGTTAGGTGCCACTCGTCACAACTCGGCCAATTCCGTACCTACATCTAACCTCGTCTGTATAAAGGAGGCTTCCATTTTGAACTACCAATCACATGATCTTAAACATGGCGGCGCCCCTGTAGATCGCTTAGCAACGACATGAACAACCACGGTGAAGTTATTCACTTCTATCGATCTGTCGATGAAAGCTCCCAACGAAATTGATAAACCATGCTAAAAATTGAATGTACAAACTGTTTGCCGACTGAAATATTCTTAGAAAGATAACGACAGAAAATTTACTCATGTTTTCTTTTTTAAGAGGAGCCTTACAATTTCAATAACGGTAAAGGGGCGTGCTTCCGGAGATGTGCGAAATGTACCGTGTAGGTGCATATCAAGCTACGTGATACAGCCGAGGGATTTGATCACCAGATCACCCGAGGTATGCCGAATGTGTTAGGTGCATGTACAAGGGGAAAAAAAAAACGAACAATCAAAGCTTTGAAAGTATTTTAGTGCCTATTGATTGGGATCTATGTATTTGTGGCCATTACTTTATTACGAGGATAGTTAACTTTATCTTATCAATCTTAAATGAATTCGCTTTTTATCGTGGATGATACGCTTTTGAAAGTCAAACCTTTATTTCCTGTCTTCACGAATCCTTACATGTTTCCCTTTTCCTGACTTAACGTACATTCAGAGTAACAACATCTGCCAAAAGTAAACAAAGCGGATGTTAAAATGTATTTAGATTTAATTCATACCATTTAAAAGTATAGTAAATTATTGTAAATATGACAAACTCTTATACGGTCGGGCCAAGTGTTAGTCGTCGGCAGAGAAATTAATTTCAAAACTAAGTTAAAAGTTAAAAGTTGTCAGATCAGTTTATCTTTTGTTTACATTTTGCTTGATTTTAAAATTTATTTTTCTGCCAGCGACTTACATTGGACCGACCGTACAGTAACAGATTGTCAAGTTCATAATATTTTCCACACTTTTAAATGTTATGATTAAATTTAAATGCATTTAACACTGCATTGGTTTTCTTTTTTTGGTTGCTATTAGGCCTTTAATATTCAGTCTTAGACGACCAAACCAAACCAAACCTAATTATACATCGTTTAAACAGTATTTAAGTTACAAATATGGTATATCATATGGCGTGCAACACACGAAAAGGGGCCCTCGGTCATATGCGTAAAAGTGTGTCGTCCAAGATCAGACCGTGCAGTCTGTGACTAATCCAAGACGGCACTTCCCGTTTTTGTGCGATTTTCTGTGTCACGAAAGTCTACTGTATGAAAAAATCTTATGTAATCGTAATGTGATGTCTCGGATTAGCCTGCGCGGACTGCGCAGGCTAATCCGGGACAACACTTTACGCAAATGTCCGAAGGCCCCTTTTCGCGTGTTGCACGCCATATAAGAATTTCACCAGCACTGGGATAAAGTTAAAAGAAATGCTTATAAAAGATATCGTCTTGATAGCCTATAGCTCATAAACCCTTTGGCATTCAATCCCATGGTTTAACAACCTTGCGGAAATAGGGCTTTTGAGAACACCTAGGGAAGGATAGAAAGTGCTGGTTACCCGTCTGATCTTGACATACACAGTCCGCGAAAAAACACCTACTATTACCCCTACAGCGCCTATTACCCTTACAGCGCCATAGGTAAAATCGTGGCTTTTGCGAACAGCATAGATCAAGATCGGAATGCAGTTTCTTGGATCTATTTCGTCTGCTTGTTTAGTCAAGCTTGTAAAACAAAAACTCTTTCTGGGTTTAAAGTGGAATGTACTTTCAGTGGCAGAAACAGGTCGGGTTTATCCTATGTGTGGCACTGGCAGGTATAGAAGTTACACGTAGAGGAAAAACTAGTTGATTATGAGGAAACAAGCATGCGTTATAATCCCTGTTTTATTAACGTTGATTGCTCGATGATGATTGTGCATGAAACGTACAGAAGGCGTAAAAGTTCATCAATTATGAACCACTGTGACCAAATGATAAAAGTCTCTGATAGACGCCGGGTCATGAAGAAGTTCCGCAAATCTATATCCATAAGAGTACCGAGAAAAAGTTTAGGTACCGTTTGTCGAGAAAAGGTTTAGGCACCGTCTGTGGACAGTGTTGATCCGAGACCAGGGCCTGTCTTCACCATTTATTTCTAATGACATTCGTAGTGTTATTCTCAACAATATTCTTAATTTGAAAGTAACGCAATTTCTGACTGGTTAAACCATTTGGTTTAGCCAATCAGAAATTGTGTTACTTTCTAAATCTAGAAATAGATTAAAAATGCAATTCAAAATGGTTGACGAATACGGATCCAGACTTTATGTCCTTTGTTATGTGTCTTATTTAAGTCTGAAAAAAAAAAAAAAAAAAACCCGGAGGTTTGCAATATTTTTCTTTGCCTCTGGTTGAAATTATCGATTTCATTTATTTAGTAGGAAAATATTTCACAATGCTCGCACCCTGAAATACCCATTGACAAACTCATGAAAACGTTACTCCAGGCTCTGTCTGTCTGTCTGTCTGTCTCTTGCGTACATTCCTTTCCTCATATACCTATTGAAGAACTGGGATGTGGTGGCATACTAATACGAATAAAGAACTGATAATTCACTGATTGAATGACGCCTGTGGAATAAAAATCCAGTACTTTTGTTTACAAGTATATCCTTTTCCTGTCTGTCTGTCTGTCTGTCTCTTGCGTACATTCCATTCCTCATATACCTATTGAAGAACTGGGATGTGGTGGCATACTAATACGAATAAAGAACTGGTATTCCACTGATTGAATGACGCCTGTGGAATAAAAATCCAGTACTTTTATTTACAAGTATATCCTATTCCAGTAATGTAATACATTAATGAAATAAACACTATCACGTGATATGTCATAAAGTATCTTGGAACGTGATCTATCGATTTAAGAGACCTCTTTTTTACACATAGGGAGTCAACAGATCCTGTTTTGAAAAGTGTAGTTTTGATACTATGAAAACAGTCCAGTTGATAAACTTTCATAACCATGCACTGCCTGTCACTACAAATATGGTGAGGAATGTTTTTAGAGAAAAACAAAAAGAAATCATTGCAATGCTATGGCGGTTTTTTACCAGAATGCTTCACAACATATTAATCAGTGTAGACTCAAAATCAGTTTTTTTCGTGCTGGCTGATCTTGATCTGTATCGTCCAAAACAGCTACAACAGTTGTCCTTGGAAATCTAAAGGTTACAACAGTGGTACATATGGCGTGCAACACGCGAAAAGGGGCCTTCGGATATATGCGTAAAAATGTGTCGTCAAAGATATGCCTGTGCAGTCTATGACTAATCCGAGGCGACACTTCCAGTTTTTGTGCGATTGTCTGTTTCACGAAAGTCTACTGTATGAAAAAATCTTATGTAGTCGTAAAGTGCCGTCTCGGATTAGCCTGCGCGGACTGCGCAGGCTAATCCGGACGACACTTTACGCAAATGTCGGTAGGTCTCATTTCGCATGTGGCGGACCATATAGTAGTTGCCCAAAGTTGTTTTTGACAGCGATCTTGAATGAGTATGAGTCTTATAACCTTTCTGAGCTAATACTACTAGAAAGCAATGGTAGTCGCGACAGGAAGCCAAATCTGATCTACATGAGTTCAGGGATGGTTGTTAGACAAATCTTAAATCTTGAGTTTTATCAGAAGTAATGGTTCAGTATTATTACATTCACAATAGACTACTTTTCAGGGTATAATGAAAAAAGAAGCACTTGCTTGTCGCCAAGAAATGATTTTTCTCAATATATATATTTTTTTCTGTATCATATTTTAGTGCTCTTCAATTATTTTGCCTTTGAGCTGCTTCTTCTAGCCAGTATCATTTGTTAAAGCATTCCGACATGTACATAACTGTGTGATGAATTTTCTCCCAATTTCTTTGTCAAAATGTGTTTACACACACACACACACACACACACACACACATATATATATATATATATATATGCGTCGGCTGACTTTTAAAACTTTTTGCTTTTATTTTGTG
This sequence comes from Tridacna gigas, assembly GCA_945859785.2. Taxonomy (NCBI): domain Eukaryota; kingdom Metazoa; phylum Mollusca; class Bivalvia; order Cardiida; family Cardiidae; genus Tridacna; species Tridacna gigas. The sequence continues at coordinate 11,711,483 of OX244031.2, read as the reverse complement.
CATGCCAAAGGACCAGTGTACCTCATGATTTAGTCGGTTGTTAGACAAAACAGATCTTAGGGATCCATAATACTGTGATGGCTCGCTTAGTCTCATGCACCAGGTAAATCCATTATCCCCCATTTGCTAGAGCAGGGCTCATATGTATGTATTAACTCTTTCACTCGTCAAATAAATAAATTACACTTTGTCAACTGCTATATATGCAGTTCCGCTGCCATATGAATAGCCAGTTTAGACGTAATCTAAAATTAAGTATATGAAAGTTTAAATCAGAAATCAAACTTTTTTTACCATGACGTCTTCTGTTATTCTCGAAGATTAAACTTCAATTAATGTTGATTATCTACCTAAAATAAGAACATTTTCAAAGTCATCTGCTGGAAAGTTGTTTCGGGAGGTAATGGGTTATGTTATAGCACTCCTCCATATTCTTTTGGTGCGCACGCAACTGCGCATTGAAATCTACAAAAAAAGAACATCCCCTTTTCATCCGAAGTTTCCACTGTCAATAAAAACACTTGATACATAATTAACTAGATCCTATTCACGCTTTGTCAGTGATCACAATGGATGTTTATGTTGCTAAAACACATATTGAATATCATACATTACAGAGACTAATTAAACACGTCATTTGCAGAGGATTCCTTACTCAATCAATTCATCATCCGGATTATAGAATTCAACGGCTACTTTCGAAAAAACATTTGGATTATTTGGTGTTTAATCGAAAGAATGATAATAATAAATAACAATTAATAGAATATGGATATACTAAAAATGTAACGTTAAACTAGAAAGATACGCAGATTTGCCTTTAGACTGGCTGGGTTTAAAAAATATATATAAGTGCCAATAACAAATAATTTCTTTTGACTTGAAAACGTTTTGGTGAACCAAAAAACGTTCCGGCAACGATACAATTTCATACTACAATTAAAACCTGTTTTGGGGAATATCATTTGCCTTCTCTTGATTTTACCCCACAAAAACCTTTCTGGAACAAGGAAAAAAATACGGGGAAGAAAGTTATGGACTTCTATAAGAAAAAGGTGAAAACAACTGAATATCATTTAGAAAAAAAAAAAAAAAAAAGCCATGTTCAGCAGTTGTAATGTCTCGAATAAGAAATGCTGCTACATTTCCGTTTTTGTCTAATTACATTCAAGGCTCAGTTATAAGATCAGGTTAACAATTAATTTACACGTTTTAATTTTGCATGGTGGTGGAAAATCAAGACTTCACTGTAACAGTATAACGTACGAGAAAGCACCTCAACAGAAGTAGTGTGTGCAGAAAAAATGCCGTATAACAAACCAGTTCTGGCAAGACAAAGTTCCAACTTTATGGCTTTGCCAATTTCCAAGCACATCTGTAATACAGAAAAACGACAAAATGCCCTACCAAACAAACAACGCAGCAAACGGGTGCTGCCTGGAAATAACTTGAACCAACAGCAGTTTAAAAGTTTCGACACAGACAAAAGTGGGACAAGTGAGAATGAATTTAACTCATCCCCAAGTTTCGATATTAAAGAGTCAGCTAAGAGAATAGATCTAAAACAAATTAAGAGGCCAGACACTGTAGAAGATACTAAACTTCTTGTTGTAAGACCTCATGGTATCTTAAGCAAGTCCGGAGACATGCGTTTTAGAAAGATAAAGATTATAAAAGATATCGATAAAGACAGGCCAACTACGGTGGGTACAATACGGCAGAAGGAAAGTTTTAAAGGAGCATGTAATGTCTTAAATGGTGACATCACATATACCTATAAATTAAGAATAAACAATTTGACTAAAACAACATCTGAAGATTTAAATGATACAGAGGTGCAAAACGGTTTGACAATCGCTAAATTTGCTGATCCCCTCCCACCCTTGAAACCAAATTCGCTTGTTAGCAGAAAATCAAAAGACAGCACGACATTGCAGTCTAAGGATAACTATTTTCAAAAATCGGAGGAAATACTTGACAGTATGAAAGACAAAGAACCTGTGAGTGAACAAACAGCAAAATCAACGGAAAAGCTTCTAAGTCAACGAAATGAGATAGAGAATGTGGATAAATCAAACAATACAAACGTCGATGCTCCAGAAAATATACAAGAATATCCAGGAGAGCATCTGGACGGCTACAGATCGGTTACGCCGCTTTCCCTTTGCGACGTCATGTCTGACGTCAGCAATAAAAGCGTTGATTCGGAAGCGCCACCTGTATTTGTTTCCATTTCGGACAGCGACGATTACGGCACTGATTTAGAGACAGACAAAAAATTTGGAAAGGGTAATATTTTTAATTTATGAATACTTAATTAAATTAATTAGTTAATCTTCAGCAATCCTTAATATCAGTTTTGCTGTTCAGTTTTCTGATTCCAAGCTGCAACCCGATGTCATAGTGAACGAGGCGAGCTATCTAATCTAGAGTCTGCTGTACTCAGCGATATCTTCCGCTATTCAAAGCAGTAAAGAAGTAGCGCTTTTTGCATAAAATGGAATATAGACCTCAATCGTTTAAAGGGGCCGAGCTAGCTAGAAATACATGTAATGTGTACTCAAAAATAGCACCGTAAGCATTACTTGTAGGGAAGAGCGCATAGAAAAAGGCGGATATGACCTTTCCCGCTGGGGCCGGGTTAGTCAGGGGTCTTCCCCAAGTGACACAGTTTGGTGACCCTAATGACTAACTTCGGCCGAACTTGTTTTTAAGATTTTCCTTAGATTTTCATTTTCACTGCACAACTGCGTTTTTGCGCACACGTTTCGACGCCTCTGAAGTCCTTCACATTTATTACTTTCTGGGATTATACAGATCTATTCACTAATCATTCTTAATTCTATTCTTATTCTAAAGTCCAAGGCTATACGTCTGCAGTCAGCTAGCACTGGGATCTAGAATTAGAAATTGACATAAGGAATGCTTCGTGAACACACCCCGCGGAATCTGAACTAGACCTCATTCAAACGGAGCTGGAAAGATCTAGTGGTCCGGCTAAGAAACTATTGGCTACCCAACGCTTTCTCTTACTTATCTTTCTTCATAGATATCATCTTTATTCCCTCCAATTACATTAAAGATTACATATACATAATAGTGGGGAAAAAAAACCACATGAAACAATAATGTAGATACACACACACACAAAAAAAAAAAACCACAAAAGCAATAGGCCAACGAGTTGGGTATATATCATATTAAGTTATTGACCCGTTATCATTTTCCTTTCTTTCCACAATATACACTGTATGTGTATTCAGCCATTGCCAATGCAGAGCAAAGAGTTTAACTTGTGTCATATATGTATTAACTTTGAAGTAATCTAAAATGAATTAAAAAGGTATAAGTGTCAAAATCGTATTAGAGTTTGTGATATCTTGTAGGCTACTTAGAGGCTATCTACATGAAGCAATAATTATTCTTAGTTATTTATATAATAATCTCTGTTCTAAAAAGCCGCTTGCCTAAAAAAGGCCTCTGTTGTTTGTTCTTTTGGCTGGCTGCTTTAGACAATAGTTTTTTAGATGTTGCACCCGAGGAAGACATGAGCATCCGTCGGTGGGTTTATCGCAAGGAGTGCAAACGATTACAAATTCCTCCACAAAAACATATCCTGAAAGGACTTGCAAAGAGAACGCTCTCCCTCAGGAACAGATCTCTGGGTCCAAAAGCGATTCCTCCGCTGTGCCAGGCGTTGAAGGTACTACTTTTAACCCAAGATATTTGAGCTATGCTCTGTGAAAAAGGGGCTTAATGCATCTGCGAAAAGTTTCGGCCCAGGTCAGCCTGCGCGGACTGCGCAGGCTGACCTAGGCCGAACCTTTTCGCTATTGGTCAATATTCGCTATTGGTCAATTTTCTGTATGTCCAAGGACCAGTCTACCTAATGATTCAGTCGGTTGTTAAAAAAAGTGGCTATTAGGCTGCGATCACATAGAACTATACGGTATACGGTATTCGGTATACGGTATACGCTCTTCGGTATACGCTATACGCTATACGGGCACGGCGAGTCATATAGGGTAGCACGCGCGCCCTACTCGGTCTTTGGCGCCGATCCTATGGACACGTCCGACGAAGAAGATTTGGCCCTGCTTCTGCTAGCCGATGCTGAGGAGGAGGACCCTGGTCGAAAAAAAAGAACGATATGGGTACGACAGCACTTCCAAATGAGACCTACATTGGGGGAATTCCAAAGAACGTTCCAGAACCTGATAGATCAAATTGATGAGACAGTCTTTTTTAACTTCATGCGGATGTCATACAACAGTTACAAAGACCTAAAAGACGTGATTTTGCCGCACATCCGCCCCATTGGATCAAACTGGAGGGAAGCGATATCAGGAGAAGAGAAGCTTCTGTTGACAATCCGGTAAGTAAAACACATATCAATTTATGGATTTATTGGTACAGAAATATGGTGCATTCCAACGTAATCTCAGTTCGGAAAGGGATAAAAAGATTGCTGGGATGCATCACATGTAGGAGGTAGAACGGCTTCATGCACCGGATAGGGAGTTGTCGGATACGAGGATGCGGACGATGGTGTGCTGGTACGGCTCGACATTGACCATGATGCTGGTGTCCTGGGGTCATTCAGGCTATTTGCTTCGGCATCAGATTCCCGGGAACGTTTGAGACAGGTCAGAACTGACTTTTGAAAGTCCAAAAAACAATCATCTGTCATAGCATCTACCTGCTGCATGATTGACTCAAAGAACTTGAGTCGAGGAGATTTATGTTTCTCTTTCATACGTTGGGTCATAACTTTGTACAATGCAGATCACCCGTCGTCATGTGCATCATTAGTTGCCTTCCTTTTTAAAACCGTAGTTTTGGAAGGAGGTTTTTTGGAATTGGGTTTGAATGATGTCGATGTAGCCTGAATTTCCTCGTCATGATCATCGGTGTTACAAATGCCCAATTCGTCTATGGCCTGATCCAATATTCCACTACCGGTAGAAGTCTCGTCACACTGAGAACCGTCATCCTCTAGATTGGATGTAGTGTTCCTTTTCTCTTTGACAGATTTAAAAAAACTCATTGATGTTTCGAACTTCCATGGCTTGGCATTACTTTGGCCGCTACCAGACTTCTTAATTTTACGTCGACTCAAGGCACTACTGAAAGCCCGATTCAAACTTTCCCATGTTTGCTTCACGCTCACCCCTGAAAATAAAAACAAATATTTTATTTTCGTTATTTTATGGTTTCAGATACCTTGCCACGGGATCGTCGTTTGCGTCGATGTCAGCCCCTTTTCATATGGCAAAAAACACGATCGCACAACATGTGTATGAAACCTGTCAGAAGCTATGGACAGTACTTCAGCCACTTGAGATGCCGAAACCGTCGGAGGAAGACTGGAAACGAATGGCCAAACGTTTCGGCGACCTTTGGGATTATCCTTTTGCCGTTGGAGCAATTGATGGAAAACATATTGCACTTCTGAACCCAGCAAACAGTGGATCCATGTTCTACAATTACAAGTGGTTTCCAGCATTGTGCTCATGGCATTGAGTGATGCGGATTCTTGCTTCACCTTGGTGGACTGTGGTCAGTATGGAAGGGTTAGTGATACTGGTGTCTTTCAGAATTCAGTGATATCTGATCTTTTGCATAAGCAACAGCTTAACATTCCAAAGGGATATTTCAAAGTTAGCACATGCAATGAACAGATACCGTTCATGAATGTCGGTGATGAAGCGTTTCCTCTGAAGACATACTTGATGCGCCCTTTTGCAGCACGAACCCTGAATGATCACAGACGTATCTACAACTATAGACATTCCAGAGCCCGACGTTCTGTCGAATGCGCTCTCGGCATTTTGGCAAAAAAGTTTGAGGTTTTCCAACGCCCTATGCTCCTTGAGCCGGACAAAGTAGCTGTAGTTAAAAATGCAGCTACGGTTCTTCACAACTATGTCCGAAGACGGGATGGTCACATGAAAGATCGCACATCATCTATCAAGTATGACTTATTCCAGAATCCAGGAGACGGTTTCATCAATCTCCAACCGATTCATGGAACTAGGTTTGCTGACGACGCAGTTGGACTGAGAGATGCTATCACTGACTTTTTCTGTGAGCCAGATGGGAGTGTCGAATGGCAACATCAGCATGTATTCAGAAATGTGCTTCCCCGCGAGCACGATGAGTAAAAACATGAGAACATACCTTGCTTGGGTGCCTGGATCTCGCTTTCCAGCTTATCCCAGGCCTGTTGTCGTTGGTCCTTGTTTTTGTAGTCGTCATTCTCTGGATCCCATAGGAGGAGCATCAGTCGAACCTTTTCTATGATAGCATACTTGAAATCATCCATGGCTACCTGTGTTCAAAATCATTTGTTTGATGTTGTAACATGTATAAATGAAGGCATGTGCAATGAAATTGCAATAAAGTGAGTACAAATGAAACCTATTGTTTCTAAATTATCGTATTGTGCGCAATAAGTCGTGATAGGGGAAATTCAGAACGCCTGTACTCACGAAATCCAGCTGACACATCCGAACAGGACGGTATACGCTGCACGAAAATCGAACCCGAACGATTCCCACTATTCTATACTATATGCAGGTATACGGCTGTTTAGAATAGTGCCCTCTTATGTGACCCGGTATTATGAGATAACCTTGTTCGATTCAAACTATTCGCGTGCCCTGCATAAACGTGCACCGTATACCCGAATAGTACAGTTCTATGTGATCGCAGCCTTATGGTTCCATAACTATGTGATGGCTTGATTGCAACAAAACATCTCGGAGATGCATTTTGTCCCCTTTTGCCAGAGCATAGCTCATTTGGTTTTCTTTTTTTTTTTTTTTTTTATTGCATCTGCAAACAGACAAACTGTTAAAAATGGGAAAAATGTTCACCATCAGTGTATTTCTGAATATCAAATTTTTCCGTGGAAAGTTATTCGGAATTTTGTGCATCTGCAAACAGATAAGCTTTGAGAAATGGGAAAGAATGTTCATGGTGAGAAATTTTCACCATCTTATGCGTGTATTCCTGAGTATCAGATTTTTACGTAGATTTTCATGTTCATGCTTTATTGTTGGTTTTTTTTGTTTTGTTTTGTTTTGTTTTAGGTTTTATTTCGATTAAAAAATTTATATTCTAGGACAATCTGAGAGTGGAATTTCTGAACCTAGATGGAACAGACGTGACAGAGAGTGGGGTTAGACATATTGCTGAAATGATGCTAGAAAATATAACAGTTTCGCATCTGGTAAGCACGTCTTTTCCTCTCGTATATAAATAATTAAATATGGGGCATTTTTCACCAAGAGGGTCAAGTGTATTTCTCACAGCCTTGTGATTAAGATGTCTTTCACGCGGTCTTAAGCTTTTGCCTATTTCCCTATTTTTACACAGTTGATGTCCATGCGTCATACTGATCCAGGATTTCACTGTTACAAAATACGAGTATGTAAATTAAATCCTTTCTGGCTCTTTAATAATAGTACGAAGTTAATTATTTCCGATCAAAATTCTGTTTTTCTACATGAAAAAGTTACAAAGTCAGAACGTATCCACCAAACATTCTAACTTCAATTCTAATTCTAAATTTAACGACGAGCCATCCAATTGACTGAGACTCTCTGCCTCGGCTAATAAGGTCGCTAGTCCCAGAATTTAGAATTAGAGTTGAATACGAGGAGTGTTCAGATAGGAATGCATGTAAGCACCTAAACTTTGATTCTTCATAGGTTTCACTGAAATTTTTATTTAGTTCCCTCAAAGTATTCGCCTCGAAAAGATATACAAAGTTTCAGTCTCCGGAACCAATCTTTGAAGGCATTTTCATAGTCTTTTTTACGTATACTATGACGACACTGGAATTCATTTTCTGTCAACTTTATTTCAACGTGTGTAAACCATCAGTTTCAGTCAATGTCTTTTGTACGAGGTGCAAGACTTTCTGAAGCAGGAAAAAGTCTTTGTGCTCCCCCACCCTCCGTATTCACCTGACATTGCCCCTTGGGACTTCTTTTTGTTTCCAAAGCTAAAAGATACAGGTCGAAAATCTGTTCAGCGCAAACACCTCAGTTCTGCAGTATTCCAGTGTCTTCATAATATACCTAAAGAAGACTATGAAAGTACCTTCAACGATTGTATCCGGTGACTGAAACTTTATATATCTGTTGGAGGTGAATACTTTGAGGGAACACAATAAAAAAAATTAGGGAAACCTATGAAGATTCAAATTTTAGGTGCTTACATGCATTCATATTTGAACACTCCTCGTACAAAATGTTAGGTGTATATGGCTCGATGTGTTAATTGTAGAACCTTGCCAACAACAATCTTGCACTTCGGGCAGCACAGATGATAAGTCACGTGATGATTGTGACAGAGAATCTGACCTACTTAAATCTATCGGGTAAGTTCGTAAACCTATTCGCAATATTGTAAGTATAAACACCCCGAGATTGTTTAGTAAAGGGTTGACACATTTCATGAATGAAACTTAAATGCATTTCGATTATCTGTTTTAACCCTTTCAGCGCCATAGGCGAAAACAGGGACTTTTGCGGACGGCATAGATCAAGATCAGACTGCACAGAACGTGCAGTCTGATCTTTGATCTGTACCTTCCGCTTGTTTGGTCAAGCCTATATGATAAAAATCTTCCGGAGACTCAGTGGATTCTATTTACAACCATCAAAAGAAGCCGAGTGTGTTTATTTGGCGCCGAAAGAGTTAAGCAAAACTGTTTGAACTCATCGGTCGTTAACGACAAAATTGTCACGGATGAAAATAAGTTAAGATGATGATAAAATACCCTAAGAAAAACAATCAAACAAACAATGCCAAGATATTAAAATAGAATGCCAAGATTTTAAAACTATTACTACTTCATTACATTTCTATAATACTGTAAAAGGGGGGTCCTGCATTTGCTAAAATTATCGATCCATGTCAGCCGGCGCAGTCCACGCAGGCTGACATGGATATAATATTTTTTTTTCTAATATATATTTGTGAATTTTCTGCATGTCAAAAGACCATATTACCTCTGATTCCAGTCGGTTGTCGGACAAAATGGACTTTTTTTTTTATAGATCCATAGATATATGATGACTTGCTTGGTATAATGCATCTAAAGATGCATTAAGCCCCCTTTTTCCAGAGCATGGCATATATACATTCTACAACATAGATAAAAGAATAACAGGTCATAGTTGTATCATTTCAATGATGTGAACTAACAATTCCATGAGACTGAAAACTCCGGTTCAATGATGTTTTGAAGACCGTTTTTAATTCAAGATTGTAGAATCACGTGATCGAGTTAAAATAAAGTGCCATCAATGACCAGTCTCCGAGCAGAGTTGTTCGTTACTCTCACCATACATCTCTGCAACGGGCTAAATGACGAGAATTTTGTCAAACCGAGGAAAACATGTTTTGTTACTGTTTAACTGTTTCATGTGTAACATAATAAAGTAGACAAAGGAAATATGATTCCGGATACATTATAGGTGCATTCAAACTGATGAATTTACCTGTATACAATGGAACTATTTTTTCAAGCTTCTTTACTGATCAGAATCTTACGCCAATTGTAAAAATGGCTGCACCCATGAATGATGACAATTTAAACAAAATTAAAAACAAGTTATCGTCCTTTAAAAGACGTTTAAGCTTTTCAGAAAATCCCCCTTTTTCACATTTCCTACCACTAAGTCTGATTGGCCGTATGCTGTTTGAACAGCACACAAAACAATCGATTGGTCTTTCTTTCACCGGCGTTTGTGTCGCCATTTTGAGTTATGGTCATGTGACGAAAATATCACGTGATGACGGACTACTTTCTGAGCCAACTACAGAGGTGAATGGGAATGATCCGTAGTGCAAGAGATTGATCAATGACCTCTGTCTTAAATGAACTTTCATTTTGCAGGAAATAAATTTGACAATCACGCTTCCTGGTATTTGTCGTCTGGAATTGGGGTAAGTGCAGTTATCATATCCCAATAAATCAACCGCAACATTTTCTATGTTTGGTGTCGTACGCCGTTTTCAACAATGCTTTATTTAGTTATGTAACAGCAGATAGTGCACCTGTCCCTGCATTCCAAGCGTTCCTTATACCATTACCATAACCGTTGACTGCTCTGCCACACAAACAGCGTCAGACGCACATTCAGATGTGAGGAACGAATTCTGCCGCAATGACCGTCATACTATATCCTCGAAAATAACCTGGTCAAGCCGGGGTTTTATCATGCAACGCCTTGATCATAAGCCCTGGTGTACCCACTAAACTGTTAGGGCATGGTGCCTACAAGAGCAAATGTGCTTCTATTCACTGTGTGAATGCTTTGACTCTTTCAGACCCAAATATGTTAATTTGATCACTTTCGACGTTCGAAATTACATAATCCACTGAAACACAGAAACATTCTAATCTGTATGCTTGACTAAACAAGCAGACGGTGTAGATCCAAGATCAGATTGCACGTCATGTGCAGACTGGTCTTGATCTCTACCACCTGCAAATGCCCCTTTTGCGCTAAAAGGGTTAATTTTCGACCTATGGGCGCGTTATATCAAGCACTTCGACGAAAAGATATAATCTAAGGATATGGGTCACTAAAAGATCAAAAGGTGTCAAGGAAACGAAAAACATTGATGTTGTGACAGAAGTCTAACAAGTCTTCAGTCATGACCAAAGGGCTGTACTCCCCAACCATTAACATTTAAGCTGCTGAATAAATGAAACGCAAATTTCTACTCAATACTAAAAGCCCAAACATTTCGGTTTCAAAGTTGATTTCACCGGACAGAAAATACCGTATCGGACAGTGTAGATCAAAGATCAGACTGCACGTTCTGTGCAGTCTGATCTTGATCTACACTGTCCGCAAAAGGTCAGTGAGTCACGATTAGCAGCTTAAGGGTTAAAACTGAATTCTAAGTTGAAATTCCAAGACCAGCCATTAGATTAGCCGAGACTATACGTCTTGACTGATCAAATGCCTTGTCTTGGAACTTCGGAATTAGAACAATGCTTTTTCAACGATGTATTCAAAAGCCGTCTATGGTAAAATGCAAATAGTTGTTTACGGGAGGTGACTGACCATTTATTTTCCGATATCTTTATTTATTCACCTTTTTATGTTTTTAATTACTTTTTCAGAACAGAACAGAACGTTTATTGCTAGAACGTAAACTAAATAGCGATTCATCCTTGCAATACAAAGTACAAAATACATACAACAAAGACATGATAAACTGAAGAAATACTATCGAATTATGAATGAATCATGCTCTGGTAAAAGAGGGCTCAGTGCATCTTTGCGGTGCATGACCAAGCTAGTCATCAAATAATTACAGATAAAAAAAAAATCAACTTTGTATAACAACCGACTGAATCAGCAGGTACACTGTTCTTTGAAACGTTTCGACCCAGGTCAGCCTGCGCGGACTGCGCAGGCTGACGTTGGTCGATACTTTTTGCATATGCATAGAGCCCCCTTTTCACAGAGCATATCTCAAATATAATTTGTTTCACCTTTTATGTTAGGACTTTTTTTTCATTTAATTTTCGGGAGTAACGTAGGTAAATTGCTTTAATATTTAAAATTAAATCAGAGTTGTTATAATTCAGTCTTCACTATGCATACCCGATCATCTTATCATTCTGTATTTATCTTCACAGTCGAATACCAGCATAACCCATCTAGATCTCAGTCACAATGATTTCGGAGAGCATGGAGGGGTCATGCTTGGGACCGGACTCGGTAAGCATCTCAGAAAGTTTACACTTTAACAAGACGACAAAATTTTGGGCTAAAGCGAATTGAAAGCATTTGCAGACAAATCATATTTGGTTAAACAATTGGACTGGTCTTTGATTGCAGTAGAATACATTGTGGAAAAAAAAGGAGAAAATGCTGGTTATCAGCATTTTCTCCTTTTCTTACAATGTTTTCAAAGGGCATCTCCGTCCGGGTCGTTAAATCTCGGTTTGTGTGGTAAAAGTTAAAAGCATCTGTACTAAAAAGAAAGCATTTTCAACTCATTTTCCGTGCATTTCAAATCTGTTCCGAGTTATTAACCCTAATCCTCCTGAATAAAAGAAATGAAACTTTCAAGCCGATAATATAAGCTCAAAATTTTCATGTTTCAAAGGTATTTTTGGAGGAAAGATATCTCCTTATCGGACAGTGTAGATCAAAGATCAGACTGCACGTTTTGTGCAGTCTGATCTTGATCTACGCTGTCCGCAAAAGGTCAGTGAGTCGCGATAAGCAGCCTAAGGGTGAAGATGCATGAAAAGCGAAGAAGTTCTTTTTAACATCGAATTTCAGTGAATCATAGTTTAAGATTGACCAACATGAATTTGGTGAAAGTAAACGTTAATGTAATGCTTATGTTTCACTTGAGAAAAATATCGGCGATGTAAAATCTGAAAAATTCCCTCCCGATATTCCCGATGTTTGTGCCAAAAATACGGAGCGGTGCGATGATACGCGGCCGTTTTTATGCATTGGAGGTGGTCCAGCAAACGTCCTGATGCTCCAGCTGTGATCACAAGACCTTTTGAAGTGCCTCCCGAATAACGGCTGAAACAAATCAAAGCGTTTGAAAGAATGCACTTTTAAACCCGAAATTTTAGCAAATATTCGGGTATGCTATAAAGAGATCGGGAATGTCTTCGCTGAATAATTGTCGAGGATTCGCTTTATCCAGAAGGACTTCTGTTACTTAGACAAAACATTAGCGATGCTTTGGGGTTGACTCGGGGAAAAACATATCACGCCAAATCCGAAAAAGCATCCACAGAGCTTCTCGTGGCTCCAGAAAGCTGTAACGGATACATTGAATTAGTGGAAAATAACGGAAACATATTGGAAAGTTCACTTCTAACATAAATTCATTTTTAATTTTCCCGAAACTTATCATTTCAATTTCCTTTGGGTGCCATCCCAAATGCCCTGTCGGACCGGAGAATAAGAGGTCGTTGAATATGCATTTTGTCCTAAATGGATGTAGTAGTAGCAAGGTATATGTTTACAGACAAGTTTTCGCGCAATCGACAAAAGACACAAAAGCTTTTCTGAACGGAGACAAGCTTCATTTTGACACAATATCGGTTTCCGCAAAGACCCGTTTTATGTTGTTTACCGATGGTTAGATAGGACACTGTAACAGTAGTTATACTGTCATCCAGAGGGACTTTTTCGTGAAGTCGTTGTAAATATCATAAACTCCGGTTATAATTTATTTTTACAGCCCGAAATGCAAAGATCCTTGTGTTGAACTTGAAATGGAATAAAGTGTGTGGAAAGGGAGCAGTGGCAATTCTTCAGGCCTTAATGGTAAGTCACTTTGGTTTTTGACAAGGCTTAATCCTCAATAACCAGATACAAAGAACAAGGTGTCCAACTGTGTTACCTGCTGAACACCACCTGAAGTCAATTGTGAGTGTTTTTTACATGTATCTAAATTCGAATGGAAAAGTCGTTAAATTAATCGTGTTCTGCGTTAATTTATCTTCAATCTGGTACATGGAACCGAAAAAATAGGTTAATATTAAGGGTCGAAACTTTGGAAGCGAACAAGATTTTTCTCCTCCCACCATGAGATGGAAATTTTAACACCGCAGTGAAGCTATTCTGGTTGATCAATGTCAGCTTTGAAATAACGGCGTGATGCTGAAAATAGTTTTGACCAATCAGATTCGTCCATTATGCCATATGGATGAATCTGATTGTGAAAAGCGCAATTGCTTTTAACAAACAATAATCTCCCATTTTCCCCATAATGGTTTTCTGTCTGTTGAAAGCCTGTACTTGTCTTTATTTCCAATTTCTGTCCTCTGTCCTTAACATTAGTTTTTGGTATATTTTTATGTGGCTTGGAATGGGCCGACAGTAAGAAGTACAAACATATGAGCTGTGTTCTGGCCAAAGGGAGTTTAATGCATCCCCATGATGCAAATACCAAGCAAGTCATCTCACAATTATCTATTCATAAAATCCATTTTGTCAACTACCAGACCAAATGATGAGGCAGAATGGTCCTTTGACATGCAGAAAATGTACTAATAGCACAAAGTATCGACCCATGTCAGCCTGCGCGTACTGCGCAGGCTGACATGGGTCGATAATTTTTGCGTATGCTTTAAGCCCCCTTTCACAGAGCGTGACTCATATATCAATTCTTATTTATAACTACAGGTTAACACTGTGTTACAAGTGTTGGATATTTCCTGGAATGGCCTTGGATATGAGGGGGCCGTGGCTCTATCTAAGTGCCTCAAAGTGAACAAGAGTCTTGTTGACATTGATGTCTCGAACAACCGACTGGACTGGAGATGCGGCTTTCTGCTGGCTGAAGGGCTGACGGCGAACTGTAAGGTGCAGAAACTGAAGGTAATGTGATCTAATTGAGCGGGGCTCTGGCAAAAGGGGTTTTGACGTATCTTCGTAATGCAGAATACTATGCAGGTCGTTGCACTGAATGAGTCCATTTTGTCTAAAACGACTGACTCATGGATTAGAGTGGTCCTTTGACATGCAGAAAATTAAAAAAAAAAGAAAAAACAGTTTCGAGCGATGTCAGCCTACGCGGACTGCGCAGGCTGACATAGGTCGATACTTTTTGCAGATTCATTTTAACCCCCTTTTGCATATTATATACTATTTTATGCTATTTGAAAAAAAAAAAAGAAAACTCATGACATCCTGCCGTCGAGGTTTATTTCATCTTTCAGCAGATAATGGAATAAACGGAGAAGCTGGTAGTATCTCATATTATGTATAGGCAAAAAGTCGTTCTCTCTTATTTGTTCCACGTTCTTTAAATGAAGTAGACATATTCGCTTAGAAAAGTAATTTCTGCAGTTTCAATGTCGTTCTTACGAGAACATCTCACACTAAATCAGACACTATAGATTCGGGATAAGACTGGTCGTCCTGTGCAGCCCGATATTTAATCTACTCGATCCGAAAACACTTTGTTTTGCTCTCGGCATCCCATCCTAATGACGTTAATTCGTTACATAGATTGGCTATAACCCCCTGACGACTGCTGGCTGTATGGACATACTGGAGGCTGTGGCAGCAGAAGAGAGTACACTTAACTTACTAGACTGTTCGGTAAATTTTTCGTACATCTCAGCCTATAAATAGTTATGGTTTACTGTATTACCTCCCTTATCTGCACAGCTTAATAATATGCAAATTAGTTCAACCGGTACATAGTATAATTGTACTTCGATGTAGATAATAGCTGGATTTGATGGTGTTCCTTTACTTATAATTCTTTAGTCTATTATCTACACTGCTCATAAATACCCTTTCAGCAGTATTTCAGTCATATCACGATGAAAGCCTAATTTTTCATGTCTTTCCTGTGTTTCACCACCACAAAGCTGTACCTTGCTATACCAACTTTGAGATACCTTTGCCAAGAGTCGCTCCCACAAGATCAGTACCACCAGCTGGGATCAAACTATGATATTCTGGCTCCGTATTCACCAACCATTCTTCACTTTTTACCAAACAACAACATTTTTTATTTGACCAGATTGAAAGCATTTCCTTTTCCCCACAATGTTTTCAAAAGTTCTAGATTTAGAAAGATTTAGAAAGAAATACTACCTCTCTTGGCTAAACCGTTTGGTTGAGCCAATCAGAAGTTTGTGTAACTTTCAAATTTAGAAAAAAAATCTTAAGAAAAAAAAGACTAGGAATGTTCTTACGAATGTTTTGTGAAAACGGACCCTAATCATGAATCAAAAAAAAAAAAATCTTAACCATTGAGCCACGAACAAAAAACCTGTTTTCTTATTGATTTGCTATTGTCACCGATCGTAATATTGAGGTTTGTCCGAGATGTACCCATTACGGTCATATCCGTAAACAAACTGCTAACACCGTCGCGAAAGCTATTGCCTGAATGCCGAGGGGATTAAAAGTGGATGATGATGGTACATTAACAGGGAATCACTGTGGTAGGAGAAGCAGATCTGCTGGCCGCAACCATCAGTCGACGTCGACAGTTTCAGTTTATACATGGTGGTATTGTGACAACGCACGATAAAGTGGGTAAAAAACAAGGTAAGAGATCATGTGACTAACAATATTGTAGATTTTAAGGATACATCTATGCTAGTTTTCAGCCAAGTTTTAACCCATTTTATCTTTATTTTATCAAACTATAATTATTTTTTTTATCTTCGTGCCAAATGTTGCCCCTGACGGTTGCAAGGTTGCATAGATTACGACCGATAGAAAATTCATTTTATTTTCTGGAGGCCATCAAAGAATCACTGTTGTGAAGTTTTTGGCTTTACATCAAAGATTTAAGATATATCTATGTATCCCTTACACCATACATATCGGTAATTTATCTATGTTTATACAGCTGACTAAATTCTGAACCATTTCACAGTCTATCAAATTTTTACATCGTTTTTTTTTTTTCTCCTGGCTGTAAGGATATATACTTAATGCAGTTAACAACTAGATTTAAAAACTTATCGGAATACGGTATTCGATCTCAAAGTTTCATATGGTCATAAAATAAACCTATTAATGCCTGTTTACAATAAAAGTTTGCAAATGCGAGACTTGTTAACCAAGTTCAGCTAATGTCAGGCCAACCTGGGTCCGTATTCACCAACCATTCTTAAAACCATTCTTAGTCTTATTCTCCAAAATTTTATGGATTTGAAAGTAACACAACTTCTGATTGGCTAAACCATTTGGTTTAGCCAATCAGAAGTTGTGTTACTTGCAAATTTAGGCAATCTTGGAGAATAAGACTAAGAATATTCTTATAAGAATGGTTGGTGAATACGGACCCTGAAGACAAGATATTGTATTTATCCCAATCTGATGTATTCACAATGTCACGTGATTCTTTACATAGCCAATCAACGATAATGAAATTATCTGATAAATTAACTGCATTAAATCTTTACCAAACGACAAAATTTTGGGCTCAACCAAATTGAAAGCATTTGCAGACACCAAACTATTGATGCTCAAAGGATGATTTCTGTCGCAATTAGGGTAGAAAACTTTGTGGGAAAAGGAGAAAATGCTGGTTAACCAGCATTTTCTCCTTTTCCCATAATGTTTTCAAAAGGTTTCTTCCTCAGGCTCGTTAAATCTCGGGATTGTGTGGTAAAGAATTAAATGTAAAGCTTAAGACTATGATCTCTTTCACAGACAGAGAAGTCAACCCAATGCTTCGGATTATCGAGTACCTTCGACTTTTGGGACTTCGACCCCTCGAGTTAATGAAATCATTCGATAAGTCATCTTCTTTCGAACTACCAAGAGAGGAATTCATTGAGCAAATAAAGGTAGCATTTTTTTTTTTTTATGCTCATAAGTATTTCGACATAGACGGATGGTTATGTGGGAAAGCAGCCTGTGACTTGGAAAGAATATTGTGCGGAGTACTGGTAAAAGAAACTCCAGGAAGGCAAGGATTGGTGCACTGGCCGCCGTGATATGACTGAAATAATGTTGAAAACGGCGTTATGGTTATGTGGGAAAGCAGCCAGTGGCTTGGAAAGAATATTGTGTGGAGTACTGGTAAAAGAAACTCCAGGAAAGCAAGGAAAACATTACTGGCCGCCGTGATATGACTGAAATGATATTGAAAACTGCGTTAAACACCATACAATCAATCAGTCAATCAATCAATCGACATAGACGCCGCTGATAAAGTGTTTGAAACTATTTGACCCTTACTCTGGCAAAAGCGGGTTTAATGCGTCCCTATGACTCATTACACCATTTAATTTATGCTACTACAATGGCTCCATAAAATCCATCTTGTCTGATAGCCGACTGAATCTGGGGGAAGGATAGTCCTTTGACATGCAGAAAATATTACATTAGCAAAAAATTTCGACCTAGGTCAGCCTGCGCGGACTGCGCAGGCTGACCTGAGTCGATACTTTTTGCATATGCATTAAACCCCCTTTTCACAAAGCATGGCTCATTAAGTATGAGAGAAGAACTGCATATTAATTCCTTCACTTCCAAGTTTATGAATTCGTCCTGTTTTTTCCTCTTTATTCTAAAAGAAAGAAGATCTTTGCAACTGAGTAGACTGTTAATACTTTAGAACCAAATTACATGTACAAACAGCGTACATCAAAGATTAGACTGCACATTTTCTGCAGTCTGATCAGTGATCAGAAAGTGCAATCTGATCCTAGATCCTAGATCACCACTGTCAGCAATCGCTTTTTCTTGTGCCCATGAACGTAAACATACTTAAGCTATAAAAAAAAAAAAAGGGGGGGGGGGGATTGGCAATTTTCACAAAAGTAGAGCGTTACACTTAATATATGATAATATTTTATTTTAAACTAAATTTTCATTATAGAAAATTGGTGTGAAACTTCAACCCTATGAAATCGAGGCTCTTGCGAATTCGGTGTCGGGAAAAGGATACAACAAAAATGTGATCAACTATAGGTAAGCAGTAATGATATACAAAAATAACATTGAAATAGCAACGTTCGGCTTTTTACTATGGGCTTGAAAGTTCCAGTTCACTACTGTCTTATTTAGCAGATTAAGAGTTAACATTACCAGCTCTCTAGAAACTAAGACCTGTTTGTCTTTGTGTGTGTGCTTGTGTGTGTGTGTGTCTGTCTCTTGCTGTCTATGTCTCTCTGATGTATTGTCAAAATTAATTTGATATCGCCGATATTTCTAATAGTCAACAATATATTTTACAGGAAGCTATCCCTAGCAGTGCGCGAGGTCGTACAGGCAGAGAGAGAAAGAAAGTTGAGAGAACGTGAGGAATGGGTACAAATCAAAAGTTATCACGAAAATATACTGCGGAAAGGACAACTCGACGTCAGTCACAACAGCTCCAGAATTGCTGGTAACGTGTTTTTCTCTGTGTAGTTCTAGGTCTTTAGGTTGGTGGGTCTACAAGTCTGTCAGTCTCTTCTCTCCCTTTCCTCCTTCTCCAAAAATAAATCTAAAGAATAAACTATTTCTGTGATAAAAAGCACTAAAAGCCCATTTTATTCTACTTATAAATACGTAATCTTGTTATGTGCCATCTGCTTTTTTCGCAAACAGTTTTGACCGAATGTCTCGTTGCATAAGTAAAGGGCTTCGGACTCGACCTTCGGTCTCATCTGATACGCCCCTCTCAACACGCAACTCGACCTGATCCAACCACAAAGAATTGCAGTTGTAATATTCCTATTTCATTTAATAACCACCTATGTGTTTTAATGTTCCATGTTGCCATCACGTACGTTCTTAAGAAACCGTCTGGTGTGTGACGTCATCGGTTTATTAAACACTGTATTCCTGCACCTCGTTTCCAAACAGTTGGCCGACTTACATCTCTCTGTTAATTCAGCTGACATCATCATTAATCGTGGCAAAACTAAGAAAGGCTATGATTTTTTGTTAGTTTTAAAATCAAATATATAGTTGTAAGTAAGGTTTTATTGGGTTATTTTTCCTGCTGGATGTAAGGCTTGTGACAAGGGTGTGAGTCGGTCTCGTCCATGGAAATTCACGGTAAGTCACTTTATGCTAGATCACGTATAATGTTCACTTTGTTTGCTAGGGCTTAACCCTTTACCAGACGACAAGATTTTAGACCTGTCAACATTGAAAGCATTTGCAGACGACAATTTTAATATAGCTCAAATGGTTCATTTTTTTTTTCATTGATATGGTAGAAAACATTGTGGGAAAAGGAGAAAATGCTGGTTACCAGCATTTTCTCCTTTTCCCACAATGTTTTCAAAAGGCTTTTTTCCCAGGGGCGTCAAAAGGCGGCATTGTACGGGAAAGGGTTAACCTTTTACCAAGCGACAAAACTTTGGACTAGACCAAATTGAAATCATGTGAAGACGACAAATTAAATCCGGATGATTTCTGTCTTGGGTAGGTTAGGAAACATTGTCGGAAAAGGAGAAAATGGTGGTAACAAGCATTTTCTCCTTTTCCTATAGTTTCCAAAATTCTTCTGTTTCAGGTCGTTTAAACTCTGAAATGTGTTGAAAAACCTTTAAAAACAAGACCTTAGAACATTAACAACAAACTAAAGCTATATATATTTTTTTCTTGCTACATTGTAGACAGAGATTCACTAAAAGCGGGTGGCATTCAGGTCACGAGTGGTGTGTTCGGGACTTCGATTGACAGCGTATCATCCATGGCTCGTGTCTCTCCGGTCCGAAGTAAAGTGCAACTATCAATGTGTTCCCCGTTAGAATCGTCCCGGTCCATCATTTACTCTGCGCAAAAACGAAAGAAAAAGTTGAAAAAGAGGAAAGATGTCCGGAGTGGTCGAGTGTAGTTGAAATAAACCCTTGAGCACACAATGATATCTTAGACCAAAATGAAAGCATTTGGGCCACGCTCTGGCAAAAAGGGGTTTAATGCATCTCCGTAACGCATTACCGACCAAGTCATCACATAATTATGGATCCATAACAGGCACTTTTTTTTTTTAAATAACAGACTGCATCATAAGGTAGACTGGACATTGGACATACAGAAAAATGACTGATAGCTAAAAGTTTCGGCCCAGGTCAGCCTGCGCGGAGTGCGCAGGCTGACCTGAGTCGATACTTTTCGCAGATGCATTTTAAGCCCCCCCCCCCGCCACCCCCCACCCCCTCCTCGCTTTTCACAGAGCATGACTCATTTGTAAATGGCAAATTGAATGTGCCACGACTAATGGTACTTTTCGTTGAAAAGGTAGAAAACATCGTGGGAAAAGAAACCAGCATGTTTACCTCCTTTTCTCACAATGTTTTCAGAATTGGATCGTTAAGACGTGAACTGGTTTGGTAATGAGTGAAAGTGGTGGCAGATCCGGAGTCGCCCTGAATAACTGAAAGTGGGGCTCTCAGTTTAGAAAATAGATAAATGTCGTATTTTCAAGGCTTTGTTTGCCTGGGTATCTTACAAAATTGGTAACTGTAAATTGAAATCAGAATGCTTGTTCTGTATTTTCTGATCTTGATCTACATTGTAAACAAAAACATCAAATGTTATTTGTACATCATGTGGGCTTATAATACTGAAAACAATATTAGTAGAGAAGTAACCTTTAGAGTGGAAACAATTTGAGACTGTCTATAAGGCCGTCTGATCTTGATTTACACTCTCCACAAATTGCAGTTATTCTGTCGAAAAGGCAAAAATAAGTGTGAATATAAGTAAATGCATTGGACCTTTTTGCTGTCTGTTGATTTCCATTGTCGCTTTCCAATGTGTTATTACTAAAAACACGGTTAAACTTTTAATGTGTGAGTGGCACTCTGGAAAAAAGGGGTTTAATGCATCTCCGTGATGTATTGTACCGAACAAGTCATCAAATTATTATCATGGATTTAAAAAACCCTTTTTGTCGAACAACCAGCTGACTCCTAAGGAAGAATGGTCTTTGGACATGCAGAAAATTTACCCAAACCAAAAAGTGTCAACCCAGGTCAGCCTACACAGGCTGATCTGGGAAGATACTTTTGCAAATGCATTAAGCCCCCCTTTCAAAGAAAAGAAAGATTTGACAAAATCAAACATTAACCCTTATCCTGCCAAATTCAAATTGATGACTATTTCAACAATATAAATACCGTAGGTTTCGTTAAGTTTATTGGCATTGAATCGGCTTTACATGACCGTAGAAGCAGAGTGTGTAGCGTAAGATCAGCCTGAAATATGTGCAGACTAATCTTGCGTTCCACTCTCTGCAAAATACATACATGGTTGCCAACAGCGGCAGAAGAGTTAGATATCACTCAAATTATGTTTGTGGTCTTATTTATCAACTATTCTACATTCATTTTCATAATTCTAAATCCAAAGAGTAGCCAAAAGATTGGTTAATCAAGGTGTTCTGTCTCGGCCAATAAGATCGCTAGTCTTGGATTAGAATACAAAGTTCATTTAGAATTACTGATGAGTATAATCCTTGAGAAATGTTTAACCCTTTCCCAAACGACAAATTTTGGACTGGTCCAAATTGAAAGAGTTTGCAGACGACAATTTTATATTTGATGAAAATGGCAGAAAGTTATGAAAAAGGGTAGAAAAAACACTGTAAACACTGTGGGAAAAGGAGAAATTGCTCGTAACGAGCAATTTCTCCTTTTCCCGCAGTGTTTTCAAAAGACTTGTACTGCAGACACGTGAAAACCAGGGCTTGTTTGGGAAAGGGTTAAGGGAAATTCAAAAATAAAGTAAAGGTTTGGGTTGTCCTTTCAGTTTCTAAATGCACTCCCCACTGTATTTTACTAAAAAACGAATTTCTACTTTTCTGGACATATTTATTTATTCATAATTATCACGTATTTACAATTAGCAAGATAGACCTACTTCCTCACAGATTATGAGTCAGTCTCTCTCACTCACTCTGCCCCACCCCCCCGTCTCTCTCACACACACACAATGCCTATCTGTCTGTCTTTGTTTGTGTCTGTCTGTCTTTGTTTCTGTCTATCTGTCTGTCTGTCTGTCTGTCTGTGATGCTGTACAAGCTGACCATTCAGTCGTACAAACACCTGCCTTTTAGACTTCCGGTGTATGTAGTCATCCATGGTCAATGTTATAATTAACATTTAAGCTGCTGAATAAATGAAACGCAAATTTCTACTCAATACTAAAAGCCCAAACATTGCTATTTCAAAGTTGATTTCACCGGAAAGAAAATACCGTATCGGTCAGTGTAGATCAAAGATCAGACTGCACGTTCTCTGCAGTCTGATCTTTGATCTACACTGTCCGCAAAAGGTCAGTGGGTCGCGATTAGCAGCTTAAGGGTTAATAACCTACAAAATTACTCAATATAAACAAACGCAAAAATGTATAAATAGAAAAATACGGACAGTGTGCAGCGCCTCTACCTCGACAAAGTTCCTAGATGATAAGCAATCTTTTGCTTGTCACAATCGTTTTTAAAACAAATAAACATTTTTATATGAGTCATGCTCTGTGATAAGGGTGTTTAATGCATCTCCGTCATGCATTGCACTAAACACGTCACCACATAAATATGGATCCATAAAATCGATTTTGTCTAACAATAGACTGAATCATGAAGTGGACTGGTCCTTTGACATGCAGAAAATTTACCAATAGCAAAAAGTTTCTACCCAGGTCAGCCTGCGTGGACTGCACAGGCTGACCTGGATTGATACCTTTTGCAGATGGATCAAGTCTGCTTTTCACAGAGCATGGCTCATATTTAGAGAGTTCTTCTAAAAGATTCCATAGCGAATACAAAGACCTGTCTCTTTTTTATCTTTTCACAATGACAAGAGCAGGTTTGAAGGATGACAACCACACATAATGTCCTCTATTATGCACTTCAATTATAAAATACTGCAGAAACAAGATCGCCTGCGGCTTTTGTCTTCTGGTCTTCCTTCCACAGCATAGGAAATGTCGGTGAATATCTGTAAAAGAAAAGAAAAAGCACCTGGCATCTCTCGGCCTTAAAACTAACAATCACAATAAATGCTTAAAACTGATTGCCAGACAAAAAAAACCCTAGACCTGTCCAAACTGAAGCCAGTTCCTGACGACAAAATGAATGTGGTTAAAATTATTGGGTTTGCCATTGTAAGGTTGCAAAACATTGTGGGCAAAAAAGAAAATGCTGGTTACCAGTATTTTCTTTTCCCACATTGTTTTCAAAAGCCTGCTTCCTCAAGGGTTGTTAAATCTTCAGAGTGTGTGGTAGCAGGTTATACGAAAGGAAACAGGCACCCAAATATACTACTATTCGTTTGTTTCTTATGCTTTTTATGCTAATTTCAACTATACATATGAACCATGCTGTTTGAAAAGTGGGCTTAATGCATTTGCAAAAAATTTCGACCCATGTCAGCCTGTGCAGGCAGACCTGGGCCGAAACTTTTTGCCTTTGGTCAATTTTCTGCATGTCAATGGACCACTCTACCTCCAGATCCTGTAGATTGTTAAAATAAAAAAAGACTTGATTTTGTGGATCCATGATTATGTGATGACTTGCTTGGTATTATGCATCACGAAAATGCATTAAGCCCCCTTTGGCCAGAGCATGGCTCATGTAGTTCATAATTTATCGTTGCCACCAGCGAAACCCTTCCATGCGTTTTTGGTGTTTACTTCTCATCGGCACTATGCACAACACTGTCCCTACATGCTACTGGATATTTTTCCACATAGATCTAAACCGTTTCAAAACATTGATCTTCGGTTTGAGAGGAATGGATCCTGTAGCAATTACTATTATCAACCCAAAAACGATGATATTGCCTGTACAAGTAATGTCTCCTAATTCGCAAATGTGAACTTACCAATCCTTACATTCATTTCCCTTCTCTGCCTTTTACTCCCATCTTTGACCCTTTGTAAAACGACAAAAATTCCAGACAGGTCCAAATTGAAAGCATTTGCAGATGACAAATTTAAGGTGGCCAAAATGAGGAATTTTTTCCTTGATATAGTGTAAAACATTGTGGGAAAAGGCATTTTCTTCTTTTCCCACATTGTTTTCAAAAGCCTTCTTCCCTAGGGTCGTTAAAGTTAGGACTGTGTGGTAATGTGTTAACAGAGCTTCTGACTACTACCGGTACTTTGTATAGGCAGAAGTTCAGAGCACATTACAGTCACCTACCTTACAGTCAACTAAATGTACTAAGGCAAAAAAAAGTAGTTCACAACACATTCTGTAAACATTTAGTAATCTTAATCTTTTTCTAGATAAAAAAAAAAAATATTCTGATTGACTAAACAATGTGGCCTATCAGTAGATGAGCCATGCTCTGGCAAAAGGGGGCCTAATGCATCTTCCTGATGCATTATACCAAGCAAGACATCACATAATTAGGGATCCATAAAATTCAATTAGTCTGACAGTTTACTGTATATGGAGGTTGAATGGTCCTTGAACATGCAGAAAATTAACCAGTAGCGTGGACTGTGTAGGCTGACCTGGGTTGAAACTTTTTGCAAATGCATTAAGCCCCCTTTTTCACAGAGCAAGGCTCAAATATTTTGAAATCACGATTTAGAATTCTATTTTGACCTGTTGCTTAAAATGGTGCCTAAAATCAATGGGATGGTAAGACTTTAATTCTAGCTTATAACTGGAGAGAAACTGACATCTCCTTTAGTTTATATTGTTTTTGGCTGCCAGTGAGCAAAAACTATACTTTCAATACTATAGCAAAATTACCATCTGCAACCAACATTTTTTCTCTTGCAGCAGTCTCCTGCTACAGAGTTTGTTTCGGTAGGTTAAAAGTTAACCCTTAGGCTGCAAAGCATGACTCGAGGACCTTTTGCGGACTTGCGGACAGTGTAGAATCAAGATCAGATCGCAAAGAACATGCAAAGAACATGCAGTCTGATCTTGGACCTACACCATCTGATAAGGACATATTTTTCCTGCAAAAAAGTATCTTTGAAATAGTAAAATTTTAGTTTTTACTATTGGCTTAAAAGTTTCATTTCGCTTACTTAGCAGGATAAAGGTTAATGCTTCCTGATATCTTCCCTGGTTTATCTTAACTTTTTAACCCTTTACCACACAATCCCGACTTTTAACGACCCCCAAGAAAGAGGCCTTTTGAAAACATTGTGGGAAAAGGAGAAAATGCTGGTAACCACATTTTCTCCTTTTCCCACAATGTTTTCTACCCTTCCAAAAATAAATTTCAATTTTTGAGTCACATTTATTTTGTCGTCTGCAAATGCTTTCAATTTGGACCAGTCTAAAATTTTGTCATTTGGTAAAGAGTTAAACCCAATGGAAAATTTGTAAAATAGTCCACTCTGCATTAAAGTGTCGCTAAAATGACTGGATTTGTTTTCCACTTTTTATCAGACTACAAAATTTTAGACTCTTTTCATAGTGATGGCATTTGCAGATGATATTTTAAATGTGGCTCAAATGATAGGATTTGTCTATGATAGGGTAGGAAACATTGTTGGAAAAGGAGAAAATTTTACTAATGAGCATTTCTCCCTTTCTAATAAAGGTTTTACAAAGGTATCTTCCATGAGGTTGTTAAGACTTGGTACTGTTTGGTAAAAGCTTAACTCTTTACCATACGACAGTATTTCGGACCGGTCCAAACTGAAAGCATTTGCAGACGACAAATTAAATGTGGCTACAATGATTGCAATGATTTGTTTCTGAAAGGTCAGAAAACATTGTGGGAAAAGGAGAAAATGCTGGTTACCAGCATTTTCTCCTTTTCCCACAATGTTTTCAAAAGGCTTCTTTCCTAGGGTCGTTAAAAGTCGGGAGTGTGGGGTAAAGAGTTAGAAGGGTAGAAACTATTTGCCACAATATTTTCAAAGTCCCCTTTCCTCATGGTCATTCAACCCTTTACAAAACAATCCCAAGTTTTAACCAACCTTAGAGAGAAACCTCTTAAAAATGTTGTGGGAAAAGGAGAAAATGCTGGTAATCATCACTTTCTCCTTCTCCCACAATATTTTCTAACCTTCCAAAGAGCAATTTCAGTTTTTGAGTTGCATTTACTTTGTCATCTGCAAATGTCCAAAAACTGTTGTAGGTAAAGAGTTAAGCACAGGATCATTGGGTGAAGGGTAAATGTGGCATGTTTGGTAATGGGTTGGGGCTTTGAAATATACAATTACATTGCCATTACCACAGGAGGAGTTACATTAAAGGAAAATGATTTTCTAACAAGTACCTGTCAGTCTGTTGGGAATTTTTTCGTTTCCAGTTTAGAGTAAACTAACTTTCCATTAACATAAATCTCGAATGAATCTGAAATATTGAAAAAAAAAGACATTTAAAAGAAAAACACATAATTTCCAGTTGTATGAAATTGAACTCTTTACCAAATGACAAAATGTTATACAAGGATGATGAAGCATTTGAAGTTGATAACTCGACTGTGACTTAACCCTTAACCTGCTAAATAAGTTAACCCTTTACCACATGAGAAAATTTTACACATGTCCAAATTGAAAACATTTGCCGACAACAAATTAGATATTGCTCTTATGGCGAGATTTGTCCGTGAAAGGACAGAAAACATCGTGGGAAAAGGAGAAAATGCTGGCTACCAGCATTTTCTCCTTTTCCCACAATGTTTTCAAAAAGGCCTCTTTTTCAGGGTCGTTAAAACTCGGAATTGTGTGTTAAAGGCTTAAATAAGTTGAATGAAACTTTCAAGCCAAACGCAAAAACCCGTATGTTGCTATTTACTTTTTTTTTCTGCCTTTGGTCGTGGGAGGGGGGGGGAGAATATCTCCTTATCGGACTGTATAGATCCAAAACCAGACTGCACTTTCTGTGCAGTCTGATCTTGGTCTACACTGCCCGCAAAAGGTCTTTGTGTCGCCTTCAGCAGCCTAGGGGTTAACTATTTATCAAATGACAAAATTTTAGACTATTGTGCAAACTATACATGTACTGTTTAACCCTTTCCCAAACAACCCCTGGTTTTCACGTGTCTGCAGTACAAGTCTTTTGAAAACACTGTAGGAAAAGGAGAAATTTCTCGTAATGAGCAATTTCCCCTTTTCCCACAGTGTTTTCAAGCCGTTTTGAGACCTTTCTGCCCGTTTCATCAAATTTAAAATTGTCGTCTGCAAACTCTTTCAATTTGGACTAATCCAAAATTTGTTGTTTGGGAAAGGGTTAAAGGAACTCTAGGAGAGCATGGATAGGTGAAATGGCCACTTCGACATAACTGAAACAATGTTGAAAATGGCATGAAACAAGATGCAAACAAACAGACAATTCATGTGTCATGCAACCGGTAACAAATTGCAAATTATCAGTGTTTAAGTTTTTACCAGGTAAAATCATTTTAAGTTCATATTAACCCTTTCCCAAACAAACCCTGGTTTTCACGTGTCTGCAGTACAAGTCTTTTGAAAACACTGTGGGAAAAGGAGAAATTGCTCATAACGAGCAATTTCTCCTTTTCCCACAGTGTTTTCTACCCCTTTTGAGAACTTTCTGCCATTTTTATCAAATTTAAAATTGTCGTCTGCAAACTCTTTCAATTTGGACCAGTCCAAAATTTGTCGTTTGGGAAAGGGTTAAAGGGAATTGTAGACAATAAATAAAATGTGAACAAATGATGGGATTTGCCTTTTGATGGAAGAGTAGAAAACATTGTGGTAAATGCTGATGATATTCAAAATGCACATTTTCAGAGCTTAGTTAACCCTTCACCAAACAATCCAGAGGAGAAGCCCTTTGAAAACATTGTGGAAAAAGGAGAAAATGATGGTAACCAGCATTTTCTCCGTTTCCAACAACGTCTTCTACCCATTTAAAAAGAAATTACATTATTTGAGTCACATTCAATTTATCGTCTGCAAAGGCTTTCAATTTGGACTTGTCTTAAATTTTGTCGTCTGGTAAAGTGTTAAGGGTACTGCAAGTATTGCATTTCCTGACCTTTTCCATGGGAATCTCTCAAACAATATAATGTGGCAAGGACCTATGATTAGACAGCATGTTTTCCGAGCGGCCTAATCTTAAATCCATATATCCACTCTACTAGTGCTACATTATAAAAGTCATTTAGTACTGTGCTAAGAGTTAAATTATATCTGGTTAATTCATTCACTGGTAGTCTTTGATGCTGATTTTTCCTGCTTCTAAAAGCAATTTATCTTTGACTAATCTTGTTTTCATCACAGGAATATAGATCGTGTCAGAAATAGCTCCATAGAGGGAATAACCCTGATTCTAACTGAAGCAGGAATCGTAAGTAAATGCACAACTTCAGGCTGGAGGTAAAGTTGTTTTACTTTTAGGAAATATGTAAATCCAAGATCAGCCTACAGTGAACAGTTTATGGCTAATCTATATGAGCCATGCTCTGGCAAAAAGGGGGTTTAATGCACCTCCACGATGCATGATACCAAGCAAATCATCACATAATTATTGATCTATAATAGCCACTTTTTCCAACAACTGACTTAACCCTTTCCCAAACGACAAATTTTGGACTGGTCTAAATTGAAAGAGTTTGCAGACGACAATTTTAAATTTGATGAAAATGGCAGAAAGTTATCAAAAAGGGTAGAAAACACTGTGGGAAAAGGAGAAATTGCTCGTTACGAGCAATTTCTCCTTTTCCCACAGTGTTTTCAAAAGATTTGTACTGCACACGTGAAAACCAGGGCTTGTTTGGGAAAGGGTTAATCATGAGGTAGACAGGTGCTTGGATATACAGAAACTTGACCAATACTTGACTGATACTATTTTTGCAAAGCATTAAGTCCCCTTTTCCCAGAGCACAGCTTATATAATTTTTGTTTGAGAAATTCAGTATCAAAAATTTAGTCTTTTATGTATCTAGTTGGTGTTTAGTTGACATCTTTTCAGCATTATTTCATCCATAACTATGACGGCCCATGAGCCAATCCATGCTTTCCTAGATTTTTTTCCCCAGTAGATCTACTTTGCACAGTCATTCATTTAACTATCACCGAATGTGATTTTAGTTTTGACAGGTCGCATCTGTGTACAGAAATAACAGCTATACAAATAGTTGAAATCTCCGCACAGATTTTGTGCGCACATTTACACTCTCATATATTTTCACAAATTGGCGACAAAACTAGAATTTGGACATATATGTCCCTTGCATATTCAATCATACTGCATATCAAATACAACTATTTTCAATTTAAACTCTAAACTTTAAGAACAAAACACTTAACCCTTTACCAGACGATAAAATTTTTGCCTTGTCCAAATTGAAAATATTTACAGAAAAAATTTCAGTGTGGTTCATATGGTGCAATTTTTCTCCGATAAATTACCAGCATTTTCTCCTTTTCTCACTATGTTTTCAAAAGGCTTCCTTCCCAGGGGCGTTAAAAGGCGTCAATGTGCGGTAAAGGGTTAATTCATTTTTTTACTTGAGATATTTATATTTCCCAGGGCAGACACAAATTTGCTGCCATGCACAATAAACAATTTTAATTTCCTTTGATTTTTTTTCCATTTGCATGTTATAAACAACTTCTAAAAGCGCTTTAGGTAATGAATAATGTGTCCCTTTTCATGTATGTCACTTAAATTTAATCACATTTTACACATTAAAATCGAGGAAACAGAAAGTAAGTACAGTAACTTTACTTTTTTTGCTCGCAAAATGCACAATGGACTCAAGAGGATAAGGCATGCTACCAAAGTCAAAATATTAGAAGAAGCCTCATAAATATTTCATTACTGAGACTACTTTGCACAGCACTCTTTAACTCTTTACCGCACTATGACGAGTTTTGACGCCTCTGGAAAATCAGACTTTTGACAACATCGTGGGAAAGGAGAAAATGCTGGTAACCAGAATTTTCTCCTTTTCCCACAATGTTTTCTAGCCTTTCAAAGACAAATCCTATCATTTCAGCCACATTTGTCATCTGCAAATGCTCTGATTTTGGGCCTGTCTAAAATTTTGTTGTCTGGTAAAGAGATAAAAACCACAAGAGCTAGTCTAGTCTATTTTACCTCACAGAAACATCATGGGAGCACTTCACCCTATCCTGCTCCCTTGAGTGACACAAAACTTTTCAGGCCAACAGTAAAAACCCAAATTATGCTATTCTAAATGGATTTTTGTGGACAGATATCTCATTATCAGACAGTGTAGATCCAAGATCAGACTGCATGTTCTGTGCAGTCTAATCTTGATCGACACTGTCTACAAAAGGTCAATTAGCCGTGCTTAGCAGCCTAAGGGTTAATATCAGGTGATGAGAGATAATCATTTTAAATGGAGTCTCAGCATCGCATTGACTAGATCAGCGCTATTTGAACAGACTTTGGCAAAGCTGGGATTTGAACTCAAGATCCCTGGTTTACTAGCCATGTTCCATGCTATCCACCAATCAGGGTTTGTTTATATATGATCCCTGGGCAAATGTATACACGTAGTAGTGGTCATTGGCAGACATAGACGTCTTTCTGAACACCACAGCGCTCAAAGCGTTTTGATTATTTTGATGAACACTGCCGTTTTCGCGCCGTTGTTTTTGATAAGAGACTGTTTCGAGCTTGACCAAATTTGCCAAGCTTATCATATTTACCACCTATTTCTTCTTGATTTACAAGAAAGGCGAATGAATTTTTCTTACGATTCTGTAATATTCATCTAGAATTATCGTTAAGAAAATGAGATATCATCAGCTATTTATATCAAACTTCGAGTAGAATTCACTTTGGTATTTTGACGCAATCTCCGAGCAGAGTTGTCGTTCGTTACCTCACATACATCTCTGCGATGGGCTAAATGACAAGAATCTTGTCAAACCGAGGAAAAGATGTTTTGTTACTGTTTAACTGTTTCATATGTAAAATTGTAAGTTAGACAAAGGAAATATGATTCTGGATACATTATAGGTGCGTTCAAACTGATGAATTTACCTGTATAAAATGGAACTATTTTTTTCGAGCCTCTCCACTTTTCAGAATCTTACGCCGATTTTAACAAAAATGGCGGCGCCCAAGAATGATGACAGCTGATTTGACACACCGCTGGATCTAAGTTTGTACGATTAAAAATCAAGTTATCGTCCTTTAAAGATATATAGGCTTTTCTGAAAATTCTTCTTTTGTTCATTTCCTATCACTAAGTCTGATTGGTCCCATGCTGTTTGAATAGCACACGAAACAATCGATATTGGACTTTCTTTCACCGGCGTTTGTGTAGCCATTTTGAGTTATGGTCATGTGACAAAAATATGACGTAATGACGGACTACTTTCTGAGCCCACTACAGAGGTGAATGTAATGATCCGGAGTGCAAGAGAGTGATTTTGACGATGTTCTCCTTTGTAGAGAGTATAATAGTTTTCCGCCTTGTATTTGCGCGAGAGCAAAGCAGGGTCCAGTATTTAGAAAAGTTCATTCTGCGGGTTTGTCAGAAGGTATACGACTTCTATTTTTTCTGCAGCCCAGTGAGGCCATAGCCGATTATAAAACTCCATTTTACTGTGTTGCTCCTTTTACAATTTAAGGAAACGTATAAATAGTATATACAGGGTGTCCCAAAATATATGTCCCAGCTTCAAAGTTCAATTTTGCTACTCCGTGAGATATTAAACATAGCTAGATGGCTCTTAATAATATTATCAAAAACATATAAAATTTTGTATAAACAGCAATCTTAAGTACTAGCTTACCTTCCTTCCATCATAACACATGCTCTACATGTCCACCACATTTTCTGCTGTACATGTCTGACACGACGTCGAAAGTTCTTAATACGTTTTGGCAGGTGTCCTCTGTAACCTTCAGTATTTCCCTACGTATAGAAGTTCTGAGTTCAATTAAACATGCTGGTTTATAATCATAACCCTTGTCTTTGATGGGTCCCTATAAAAAAAAAATCTAACAGGTTTAAATCGGACGGTTGAGGTGGCCATTCGACCATGGTCTTCATTGTAATCAAGTGCCTTCAAAAAGTATCGATCAGAAAGCCAATAGCAGCTCTACTTGTATGGGTTGCTGCTCCATTGATACCAAGTATCATTAAATGAGAAACATCTTTTGGGAAGTTCGGGCACAAACTTATTTTTCAAAATATCAGTGTAGCGATCAGAGGTTAACAGTGACGGTGTCTCCGTTTTCCTAGAAGAAATCAGGTCTGATGACATGTTTACTGCTTAAAGCAACCCAAACTGTACGGAGGTGTATGACAAAGGTTATGATTATAAACCAGCATATTTAATTGAACTCAGAACTGCTATACGTAGGGGAATACGGAAGGTTACTGAGGGCACCTGCTAAAACGTCATTAAAAACTTTCGACGTCGTGTCAGACTTGTACAGCAGAAAATGGGGTGGACATGTAGAGTATGTGTTATGATGGAAGGAAGGTAAACTAGAACTTAAAATTACTGTTTCTACAAAATTTACCATGTCTTATAATAATATGATAAAGAACTATCTATTTATATTGAATATTTAGTAGCGAAATTGAACTTTGAAACTGGGACATATATTTTGGGACACCCTGTACTCCTAATTTTCATAAATTGCGTTTAATGCTTCTATGCAAAAGTTAGATCTCAGAATGACATTGCACAGAATACAATTTATTACAATCTTGAACGGCATCAAAAACAGTGTCTGTGTCATTTTCATTGTTATGATGATGATCATGATGATTGATGTTCTTGTTATTTGTGTTGCACTAAAACGCAGTCTGATCTCTGATCAACACTGTCCGATGATTTACGAGATTTTCTTGTCAAACAGTCATACTGAATGGAAATCTCCGTTTCATTTATTTTGAGTTGTGTGTGTGATGTGATACCCCGTAAACTCTTTATCAGAAGACAAAATTTTAAACCTATCCAAATTCAGACGGCTCAAAAGAGGAAATTTGTCATTAGAAAGATGTAAAACGCTGTTGGAAAATGATAAAATGCTGGCTCGTTAAAACTCGGGATTGTGTGGATAAAGGGTTAAACAGCTACAAAAAAAGGTACTGAAAGGAAAATACCTTTGACAGAGAACGAACCCGAAACCTCAGCATTTTGCCAACGCTCTAGAACTCCCAACTTGAAGTCTGTGAACATCCGGCTATGCTCGGGTCAGACGTATCTGAAAAATTGGTCAGTTAGTAGGAAGAAACAAGAGCACCGCATGCGGGTGCCAAAGCTCGGCTGCAGTTGCTCAATTTTCAGTGAAAATTCAAAGTCGAAAAAGGGACATGACTGTCTCAAAAATACTTTGATGGTTACGTACCATTCTTGTATGGATTCCTCTTTTGATAGTCAACAACTTGCCCGAGTTTGAAGTAATTATCTTCAGTAATTACAGCGATATCGTAAACTGTAAAGTTTTGCACCACGACGACGTCGCCACCGACAAAGCAGACGGAAAAATTCAGGGGAATGGATGGATGGATGGATGGAAAAGAGAGAGAGAGAGAGAGAGATGGGCAGGCACGCAAGGACGCAGACAAAGGAAGAAACGGCTGAATAACTATTGTTTATTTTTCTGATACAAACAGTTTTGCATTTTAACGGCGACAGTTCACATATTAAAATATAATGTTACACACAGTATCTTTGATACTGACAGACTTATCCTTATGCAAAACTTAGAAGGGAGCTTGTTTCGTAGACTATAAGTAAGTTAGTAAGTAAGTAAATTTTTTATTATAGTGACATGTGTTATACAATTACATGCAAGTTTACAAATACATGATATAGAAATTTCAACACCCGGCCCCATGGGCCTGTATGTCACCTAGATGATAAATGGAGCATAAATAGAAAATGACTATAACACGACCCTTTCGAGAATAGAGCCTACCACCTTAAATATAATCAGAAGGACACCTTAATATGCAGTATACCACGCCGGCATAACTCTTTTAAGTCGATGCATTACTGTAAATACTGTAAAACAACTACTTTTACGCCCATGCATTTGGCAATGTTTAGGGGGCATTGTCGGAAAACGAGCAACTGCTTTTAACAAGCAAGTGCATGTTTCTTTTCCTAAATCTTTTCTATACTGTGAAAAATCAATTATATATTTTTCTTTCTCGAAATACTTGTCGCGTGTTACTGATATCATTTTTTTTTTTTTCGATTTTAAAATTAATTTCGCAGACATGTTTCTTGGATGGTCCTGAATTACCAGAATTACTCAAACATTTCCCATCAAGTAAACAAGATGGTCACCAAGGGGAAAAATTAAAAAAAAAACAACTCCAAATGACCTTTCCTCCATTATTATTAGAGGACACTGAAATGGTCGCAAAAACAAAACACAGGAAGCTAACCCTTAAAATAGCTTCGTCTTATTCAACCTATCATTTCATTTGTATGATTCTAATCACACGAGTTCTAGAAATAGCTTGTATGGAAAGAGTTTTAAACGGCGTCTATTTTTGATATAAGTGACGTATTCACGTCAACAGTCCATTAACCCTATGCCTGGCTAGTAGTGCGGTTTTTATCATCGACATTCTGCCCAAAATGTCTTTTCACATACTTATTTAGGGAGGCTGTAAAAACAACCGCTGTGACAAATTGAGAAATTGCTTCCCATGTACGATTTCACAATTTTTAATATTTTCTAAAAGACATTTAAAGATGCGCCAGTAGAAGTCTGTATTTGGAAAGATTAGAAAAGAGTAGAATGTATTTATCGATCAAGCAGAATAGTTTTAATGTTTGCTTTTAGATAATAAAGCAGTATTCGTGTAATTATCAGAAAGTGGAACATAAAAACTCTTTTACTCCGTGATCTCTGGTGGTATCTAGTGTTTTAATCTTCCTGTTTCCACTAGGCAAGGTACTGTGGACAAAAGGCTATGTACCGGTGTAACGCAGGAAAGATGAGAACAAGTAAACTGTCGCTGTGATGCTACTGTAGCACTGGTCAAAATAGCGATAACCACAATTCACACACAACACAAGAAATATCTTTAAAAAAGTTTGACGGCGTAGGAGATACTGGAATATGAATTCTGAAACTCTTTTGTGGATCAATTTGAAGTAAAATGATGACAAGTAACCGCAAAAGCATTTGTCTCTTTTTCTTCACTGTTTTTCATTTTGTTGAAAAGTAGTATTGGGTTATTCGGTAACGCTTGTGAAAATATTAGATTTCAAAATAGCACAAGAAAAGAACAGTTCTATACTACATTGATTTGCTAAGGTACGCACCAACGCCCCAAAGTATCTATTAGTAGTAGCAACCCCAGCTAATTGTGGTTTCATAAATGTGTGAGCAAATATGCCAGTAGGGGTCCGCCGAATAAACATGTGCACACTTTTCACCAATCGCAAAGTACCATCTATTCATTCTTTATCAGTACCAAGAAGAAGGTCAAAAGCCAGTGCATTCAGCTACGCCGAAAAAAAAAATGCTGTCTCCAAGGCCCCTTTACTCTTTACCCAATGACAAAATTTTAGACCTGTTCGAATTGAACATATTTACCGACGAGAAATGTAATGTGGCTCAAATAATGAGACTGGCCTTGAAAAGGGTAGAAAACATTGTGGGAAAAGGAGAAAATGCTGGTTACCAGCATTTTCTCCTTTTCCCACAATGTTTTCAAAGCATTCTCTGTAAGGATCGTTAAAACTCTGAGTTGTGTGGTAAAGGGTTAATTCCGCCGATGCCGGTGTTCTACAGGAGTGGTGAGCTTATTTTTAGAGGTGTGAAAAATGATATGTTCTGTGCATGTGTGTGGCGTCGTGTGGCTCAGCGTTCTGTAGTGTGAAGAGGGTTTGCGCTGTACTTGTGTGGCATCGTGTGGCTCGGCGATTTGTGGTGTGAAGAGGGTTTGTTCTGTGCATGTGTGGCGTCGTGTGGCTAGGTTTTGTAGTGTGAAGAGAGTTTGTTCTGTGCATGTGTGGCATCGTGTGGCTCGGCGATTTGTGGTGTGAAGAGGGTTTGTTCTGTGCATGTGTGGCGTCGTGTGGCTCAGTTTTGCGGTGTGAAGAGGGTTTGTTATGTACATGTGTGGCATCGTGTGGCTCGGCGATTTGTGGTGTGAAGAGGGTTTGTTCTGTGCATGTGTGGCATCGTGTGGCTCAGCGTTCTGTAGTGTGAAGAGGGTTTGTTCTGTACATGTGTGGCATCGTGTGGCTCGGCGATTTGTGTTGTGAAGAGAGTTTGTTCTGTACATGTGTGGCATCGTGTGGCTCGGCGATTTGTGGTGTGAAGAGGGTTTGTTCTGTACATGTGTGGCATCGTGTGGCTCGGCGATCTGTGGTGTGAAGAGGGTTTGTTCTGTACATGTGTGGCATCGTGTGGCTCAGCGTTCTGTAGTGTGAAGAGGGCTTGTGCTGTGTATGTGTTGCTTCGTATGAAGAGGGTTTGTGTTCAGAATTTTGTTTTGGCGTCTTGTGAGCTAGTATTAGTGTTAGGAAGAGTACTTGTACTTTGTAAAAAGGGAGGGGCAGGGCTTAGAAGGAACTAATGTTTAGTAATATAATAGGGTCTGTATTATGCAGATCTGGTGCCCTGATGGCTAGTGCTTTGTTGGTTAGCGAGAAGAAGACTTGTATTGTGCAGGAATGATTCGAGTAATTCAGTGTTTGGTTGTTCAAAAGAGGTCTTACATTATGCAGGAGGATTAGCGTTTGCTAGTGTTTGGTTGTAGAGAAGAGGACTTCTACTGTGCAGGAGTGGTTCGTGTAAGCTAGAGTTTGGTTGTAGAGAAGAAGACTCCCATTGTGAAGGAGTGGTTCGTGTGAGCTAGTGTTTTGTTGTTGAGAAGAGGACTCCCATTGTGCAGGGGGATTAGTGTAAGGTAGCGTTTGGTTATTGAGAAGAGGGCTCGCATTGTGCAGGGGGATTAGTGTAAGGTAGCGTTTGGTTGTTGAGAAGAGGGCTCGCATTGTGCAGGGGAGATTAGTGTGAACTAGCGTTTGATGTTGAGAAGAGTACTTACAACTAGCACTGTGCAGGCATGAATCATGAAATATAGTGAATCATGAAAATCATACTGTTTCGCGTTGAGAAAAATGACTTGCAGTATGTAGGAGGATTAGTGTGAGCTAGCGTTTGGTTGTTGAGAAGAAGACTCGTATTGTGCAGGAGTGCTTCGTGTTACCTTGTTTTTGGTGTTGAGAAGAGAACTCGCATTGTGCACGGAGGGGGGGGGGGGGGTAAGCTAGGTTTTGGTGTTGAGAAGAGCGCTCGCTATCTAGAGCACCGAATACAGACAAGAGAATAAGCTATCTGGCGTTTATTTCAAAGAAAAGCTTTCAAACATTCAAATACTGCAATATTCTGTGTGCAGGTTTATCTCATATGCAAATCATACGGTCTGTATAGGGATGAGAGCTTGACTGAAAGAAAGAAAAAAAAGAAAGAAAGAAGGAGGGAGGGAGGAAGGGAATGAAGAGAAAGAAAGACACGCTTACCAGTAATCAACATGAATCTTAAAAGGTCTTTTAGATCCCATTTCGACGCTTATAATGTCCCTCGACAGTTCTGTATGGCTATCCATAGCTTAATGCCGGTCGGTTGGTTGGTTAATTGGCTGGTTGGTTCGTTGGTTGGCTGGTTGGTTGTTTGGTTGGTTGGTTGATTGGTCGGTTGGTTGGATGGCTAGCTCGTTGCTTAGTTGATTGTACATGTAGGTCGGCAGGTTGGCTGATGAGTCGGTTGGTGGTTGGCTGGTTGGTTTACATTAATTCAAAGCTGCAAGAATAAAAGTCCATCTAATAATACTTAGGCTGCTGAGCCCGACTTTGCGGACTTTTGCGGACAGTGTAGATCGAGATCAGACTGCACAGAATGTGCAGTCTGATCCAGTGGATCTACACTGTCCGATATTTTGAGATCTCTCTGAAGAGCAAACTTTTAAACAGTAAACTATGGTTTTTCACGATTAGCTGGAAATCTTTAGTTTTATTTATTTAGCAGCTTAAGGTATAACTTTCTGTACAGGCCAATCTAGATCTTCGTCCTCCGGAAAGCTACATGTGGCCGTGTTATGGCTGTATATAAAATTCGCGAGATCCGACTTATTCTATGCTTTTCCACGAGCTCAATAAAGACTAAAAATATTTGAGTTTAAGTTAAACATGTTCTTTTTCAATATTTATTCCGTTCAGTATGATCTTTATCTACACTGTCCGCAAATTATAAGCGGACGAAAGGAACAAGGGCAAACGACTTGCCCCACAAGTTCGAAAAAACATAGATCCCCATGAAAAAGGGGAAAAAAAAAAAACTAAAATTGACTTTTTACCTGAATTTTACATTGTATTCCTTGTTGTTAACGTTGTGAACGATGAAATAATTATTAATGAGAACAATTTTACAATATTAATAAACACTAATCGAGTACCATTGGTATCCTCAAAGTGTCTTTTAGCGAATGTCCAATGGACTGTTCGTGTTTATTTCAAGCACGTGACGTTCCCTTGGTGACGTTTTATAACCCTTTACCAAACAATCCCTTGTTTTGACGACCCTGAAGAAGAAGCCTTTCGAAAACTTTGTGGGAAAAGGAGAAAATGCTGGTAACCAGCATTTTCTCCTTTTTCCACAATGTTTTCTATCCTATCAGAGAAAAAGCTCATTTGTATTAATTTTGAATGTGTCATTTGCAGATGTTTCGAATGTGAGAGAGTCTGAAATGTGTCATCTGGGAAAGGGTCAATACCTCATTACCCTCACATGAAAACCTTTTTACGCTCCTGTACGGCGACTAAATTGTGACTAATGTTGATGAACAATTCGCACAATTATTGCAACGTCTTCTTGTCTGTATTATTGTTCAAATTCTTTTCCGCAGTCTTTCCTATCAATACATGTACTAAAAAATCTGGAAAGTTCGATACTCTGTGGCGAAAAATTAATGTAGAGAATGACGTCTATAGATTCGATATTGCGAAATCACGTTATTGTTGTTGTTAATTAATTGGCGTTTAATCGCTTTTTCATGATAGTTTGGTCCCTTGCTTCACTTGTAGTAATCATCTTTATTATCTTTATTAAAGTCTCATTCATATACAAAGCAAAGTTAAAACACATTTAGGAACAATTCCAGTAAAAAGTATATGACCATTCTACAAAAGAATTATAAGAGACTACTATTCAAATGTTACATAAAAGGAGTAGAAACGAGGCAATATCTACGAACAAAGTTACCCATTAAAAAAAGCCAAGCTGTTTATAGTAATGATAATCATGACTGCTTCAGGTTGACGACTAGAAAAGGTGGTCAAACAGTATCAGCATAATAAACTGAATGGGCGGTGCTCTGGCAAAAGGGTGCTTAATGCATCTCTGTGATGCATTATACCAAGCAAGTCATCACAGTATTATAGATCTATAAAATTAATTATGTCTTAACAGCCTTAACTGTATCATAAGGTAGACTGGTCTTTTGACATACAGAAAATTGATATGCGCGGACTGCAGGCTGACCGGGGCCGAAACTTTTCGCTACATATCAATTTTCTGTATGTCAAAAGACCAGTCTACCTTATGATACAGTTACAGGGTTAATACCTTTCGCAGATGCATGAAGCCCCCTTTTCATGGCTCATTATATAAGTTAAAAAAAACTTTCATGGGAACGATGATTTACATTTGAAAAAAAAGAAAATGCTCGTTTTCTGTTAGAAGTAGATCGTGAGTGTAGCGATACACCGGCGTAACTTTGCCACCTCACGTGAATAAAAGGAGATTAAAATTGTAGTAGTAGTAGTATAAAATGTAATAGCACCAGCAAGGGTGTGGTGCTAGTAGTGGTGGTAGAGATCCTGGTGGCGGTAATAGCTCTGCTGTTGTACTTGAAGTGGTGTATTGATCGAGGGGGACTGCATGGCTCGGTGCTGCAGGTGTAGGATGGAACTGGGTTCGATCCGCACTCGAAGCGCTAGGATTTACTGGAAAGACACTTCAGAGCCACAACTCAGTACTTTAGAAACCATGGGAAACACAAGAATAAGTTAGCTGTCACCGTAATATGACTTAGTAATGTTGAAAGCGGCGTAAAACAAGTCTCAATCAATCATAAGAAATTTGATCGATAAAAATGTTAATGAAATGTTGAAATGTTTCTGTTCCAAGATCAAACGTTTGACTGACGTAGGTATACATCCGTTTCCTACGTGACACATGAGTTCAATTAAGGAACTCAATTAACCGTTCTGGTAACGCGGTCAAACCCATTTACCTTTGGTCACATGAGACAAAGTTTTAGAATCGTCAATATTGAAAGCACTTGCTGACGACAAATTGATAGTACATGTACATCAAATGATGTTTTTTTTTTTGTGGCGAGGTAGAAAACGTTGTGGAAATGAAGAATATGCTGGTTATCAGTATTTGCTCCTTTTCCCATATCTTTTTCAAAAGACTTCTTCCACTTGGTCGAAGGAACACTTGGTTCGTTTTTATATTTGGTTAAACCTTTGAGCCATCAAATGTTTAACCATTCGAGCAATTTCGGTGTAGATACATGGTGATTTTTGAGATAGGGTGCAAAGCATCAAAAATCACAGTTACCATGTGTGAAATTGAACTCAAACAGTTTTTTCTTGTGTACCTAACATCACAAAATGTTGTCGATAAAACCTCAACATGTATACTTACATCAAAAACCATATTTACCGCCATACCTTCAAGTCATTGTTAAAGATTTGCGATGTTCAAAACGTATATACCAATGTCTAAATAAGAACACAGATGAGCTCATTTGTATAAAAGCCTGGACACAAAAATTAAACATAGATATTGATAAGAATGAGTAGAACCAAATTTTTCGATACCTTTTTGTAGTGACAAGGGACACATACATACAATGGTTTCAGTTTCGTATAAATCATCGTATTCTTGGAACAAATTATTTCTTGTACAAAATAAGATATACTGATTCTGCAAATTGCACACTTTGTTCCATTGATCAAGAAACAATTGAACATTTATTTTGGAGCTGCCCAAAGTTCAACAATTAATCCCAAAGTACTTGAAACGTAATAATGCCATTTATACGGACCTTGACATCACCAAAATGCTATTTGACTATTTACTATTTGACTATTTACTATTTGACTATTTACTATTTGACTATTTACTATTTGACTACTTACTATTTGACTATTTACTATTTGACTATTTACTTTTTGACTACTTATTATTTGACTATTTACTATTTGACTATTTACCATTTGACTATTTACTATTTGACTATTTACTATTTGACTATTTACTATTTGACTACACAAAAATCTCAAACAGCGCTAAAAACATCCTCCTCATTCTTTTTAAAATGTATATTTATAAGTGCCGAGCATCAAACAACATACCAACTCTTACCGGTGTCAGGAACTTTATATCTTTTAAATACGAAGTTCAAAAAAAAGTTGCAGTTGAAACAAGAAACCTAGTAGAATTCGATAAAAACTGGGAAAATTTAAGTTTTTTTTTCTAAACAAATAACATGATAAATATCATTTTCATTACTATCCTAATTTGTTTTCAAACGCTGGGAAGATTCGAACCTTTTTACTATTTCTGTCCTTCCACAATTCATGTTCTTTTCTTCTTTGTTTTTTTTTTTTTTTTAA
Source organism: Tridacna gigas (assembly GCA_945859785.2). Classification (NCBI taxonomy): domain Eukaryota; kingdom Metazoa; phylum Mollusca; class Bivalvia; order Cardiida; family Cardiidae; genus Tridacna; species Tridacna gigas. The sequence goes on along the minus strand of OX244031.2, from coordinate 11,669,448 downwards.
TTTTATTTTGTAAATAAAAACTTATGTTAAAAAAAAACACATCACAAAATAGATACCTGTTAAAATAATACCACCAAAATTCGACTAAAGGCGTCAAGAGAAGCCAAAGAAAGACAAGAAACCTCAAGGAGAGACTGCAAACGACATGAGAAATCCAAATGTAAGTTACTTTGAACAGTATTGGTTTATAATTACAATCCAAAAATTGCTCAATGATACTTTTCACATTTTATTATTGAAAGGGGAAAAGTGCTCTACCCTCAAAGATTTCGTTAAATACACAGACTAAGTCTTACCGAATATGCAAACTTGCACAGAAAAGCACAAAGAGGTTTCTGAGAGAGACGAGATGTTCAAATTTTACACTTACTGACTCATTCTGAAAATTATGATAGACTATAACATAATAGTCATGTCCACAGAGCGCCAAAAATGTAAAGTGAAAATAGCGACATGAAAAATTAATGAGGAACACTGATGTCCCATTGCAAATTTAAGTTATTGGCATTGTGGAAACAATTAAATTATTTCCCGATAGCCCCCGATGTTTGTTCCAAAACTTGGAACTGTCCTTTGAGAAAACTGCCTTTGTAAATAAATAACGCACACTAATAAAATTAATAAAAAACGAAAAGAAAAACAATAAATAAGAATACCATATCGCCCTGTATCGCTCCACTTCCCATAGATAAATGAGCCATAACTGGCTTAGACAGAGCACTTACCTGTAACTTCTAAGCCTCTTCTGAAGGGGGGGGGGGGGTCATAGAAAAATGATCCAAGCCCGAAAATTATCATTTTTCTACATGCAAAGATAACAATGGAAACGGGGGAGGCCTACTCAAGGATTTTCTTGTAATATATTAGTGAACTCTGACAAAAGAAGTTTTTTTACAAGATTTCTAAACACTTTTCACTAGGAAATATATTTTGTTTGGCATTGATGGTTTTACGAAAAACAAAAAGATACAATTAATTTTGCTTCTTGTTGAATATTTGGCAAACAGCTGAGTATAACCTTTGATTTCAAAATAAACTAGATGTATTTTTTCAGTCGCCAAAACGGATGTGTCCTCTTAAAGTTTTACTTTTCTATAAAAGTTATCAAAAGAAAAAAGATCAAGCTCATGTGACCCTTAACCCCATACCATGACCCTGACCAGCGAAGCCCTCATTCTTCACTTAGTCTTTTAACCCTTTACCGCACATTGACTCCTTTTAACGCCCCTGGGAAAGAAGTCTTTTGAAAACATTGTGGGAAAAGGCGAAAATGCTGGTAACCAGCATTTTCTCCTTTTCCCACAATGTTTTCTTTCATATCAAAGAAAAAATGCGCCATTTGAGCCACATTGAAATTGTCGTCTGCAAGTGCTTTCAATTTGGGCAAAGCTAAAATTTTGTCGTCTGGTAATGGGATGACTAGGTGAACACAAGTGTGTGAAATATTTTCAAAATTCAACAAAGGTTTCAATAGCTTACACATTTTTAGGCCAGGGAATCCCTCTCAAGGGATTTCCTTGCCTATAGCGATCGTAAGCTGACTTTTCTGGACTACTTTCAGACAAAATGTTGAACGGTGTGTCCACTCTATATCGCTGAGTCCGCCAAAACAACCAGTTTCGTAAGTACAGAGATCGCTTATCACACGGCGTGAATGTTTTCCTTTCCTCAAAGCTTTCCGACATCTGCATAGTGCTATGGAATTGCAAGGGTATTACAGCCCTTTAATAACCAACGAGTGTGTTTTAAGGGTTGTGTCCCTGTTGAATACACAACAGACAGTCAATAACTTTTCCAGGTAAAAGTTAAACGTCCACCGAATAAGTCTGTACACCGTTTAAGTCTGATGTCTATTTTTATCCGATACCGCCTGTGGACGGAGTTTATAGTTACACAAATCTTGTCAGGAACTGTGCATTAAGGCGTTGCCGTATTATGACTGACATCAGACTTATTCGGTGTACAGACTTATTCGGTGTATATTTAACCTCTACCAACTTTTCCATCATTGTGATTGGATACTGAATCCTCTCGTATTATAGACATGACTACAGCCCCTGATATCAACTTTCTAGTGTACTAGCGCGAGGGAAAAACCCGAGAACCAGTTGTCTATTTTTAGTTTCCATTGTCACTTGCTAGTTACTGTCCGCGTTTCAAATAAAGATCAAAGGGAACCGCACGCCGCATCTCCTTTGACTGCCTGGTGAAAAGGTTGAGATATACGATTTTCCATGGAAATGTCGATAGTTGAATGAGATTATTGGTGTATTAACTGCATTTATTATCAGTTTCTTTTAATCATTTAGAACTGAACTTGATTTTCTCTATTATGTTTAGGGAAAAAAAATCAATAGAATTAAGAAATATGCAGAAATTAAAAGAAATTATACTCTCTTTTTTCTGTGTGAATCGATTTAAAACATCTCTCTTTTTGTCAGAAGAATAGGCAAACATTATGGAAAAATAAGAATTTTTTTGTTCTATCTACATTTTCCGATAATCAACCATGTTCTCTGCTTATATTCTTTTTTTGTGACGACTGTTGATTGATTAGAAATCATGAAAGTGTTGTGCGATCCTTGGACATTTTTAACTTTCAAACAAAATAATTTGAAAATAAAAGGTGTGTTTAAAAAATTAGGTTTTAATTTATCAGTTATTCATCACATTTACATAGTTAGAGTTTCATTCACATAACTGGTAGTTTCCGAAACATTGTTTGAAAAGGAGAAATGAAAGTTTAAGAATATTTATTTTGAAATACATCCCGAATGTGCAAATTCATTTTAAGCGCCAGAAGCCGTCGTTGGAATCTCTCTCTCTCTCTCTAATGGGACGAGAAGGGCTAGTGGACGTCTTTGTATGATATAGTCAAAAGAATAGATTTAGATCGACTGTTTGAGAACAAAACTGCGATGTATTGACATCACCCTGCCCTGCGTTCGCGATATTAAGCGTTGGTATTCGCTTTGTGTCCAATTTTAAATTGTGTCTTATCTTTCATATCATTGACGATATTTATTTGAAACTTGGAATATATGTGCGTTATCATAAAGACCAACCTTAACCAATAAGGCAAATAACTCAAAAATAAATTTGCTTGATTTAAGCCCCTTTTCGACTTAGAAATTTTTAAAGCCATTATCATGCACCCTATAGCCAAGCGTTGGTATCCACTATTTGCTTCGGTTTAATTATAGAATCTGGCTTCTGAGCACTGCTTTTTTTTTTTTTTTTTTTGCATTAATTTAATTTTTCCTGTTGATTATTGTATTATTCCATATTATGCGTGACAGTACCCCTTTACCAGTGAATTCTTTTGGCATAATTGAATTGGCCTGACTGTCTGTATGGTAGTGATAATTAGAAAATGAGGTCTCGTGTGAGTTCGTATCCTTCGTTCTTTAGAGATTACAGATCACTAGATTTCCTGGCCTTCAGTACTATCAGTACTTTGATTAATGCTTGTGATCTGCAGATCCGCTGTCAGCTTGACCCTGGACACTTTTATGTGACAAAAATTATGTCTTCTCTATCAGACGTATTTATCGTGACTGAAAGCATTTTCTGTAAAGAAAATTTGTATATAAAATACCTACGATGCTATGATGTAGTATGATGATCAGTGAACGTCAATGGCATTATCTCCCGCTAGATGGCATTCTACAAATACACACCTACTGTATTTAATCTGGGCATCCTGGGAACAGAAGCGGAGTAATTTTTCAAAACAACAACCGTGACTTTGAATTTCAAATAAAATAAATGTTTACTCAATAAAACGCTACCTGGTGCCATTCATTCAGCTATGATCGGCTAACATGTAACCTATGCACCGACCATTTATTAAAACAGCCCCTACATGCTTTGGTAATAGGCTAATAGCTTCAATATAAGCCCTACTTTTCCCCGGTATACGGGGGATGAGTGATGCGTCATATAAGACAGGTCGAATCTTCGAAGAATATGACATGCGCAGACAACGACGTAAATGGTTAAAGTATCTGTCATTGAAAAAAAACACATAGGTTATTTCCGTAAAATCGTTAAAAGTTTAACCCCTATCCTGCTATACAACTTAACCCTTTACCACACAATCCCGACTTTTTACGACCCTGGGAACGAAGCCCTTTGAAAACATTGTGGAAAAAGGAGAAAATGCTGGAAACCAGCATTTTCTCCTTTTCCCACAATGTTTTCTGCCTTTCCCAAAACAAATTTGAATTTTTCAGTCACGTTTGTTTTGTCGTCTGCAAATGCTTTCGATTTGGACAAGTCTACAATTTTGTCGTGTGGTAAAGAATTAAATGAAACTTTCAAGCCTATAGTAAACACCCGAATAATGCTATTTCAAATTCTTTTTTTGGAAAAGAAAAATATCTCCTTATCGGACAGTGTAGATCCAAGATCAGACTGCACGTTTTGTGCAGTCTGATTTTGATCTACACTGTCCGTAAAAGGTCTGTGAGTCGCGCTTGGCAGCTTAAGGGTTAAGCTTATGGTTAGAATCAAATTATTTGAAACAATTCTTGAGAGGACGATGATAAAATAATACATCTGTAAGGGCTTGTCAATTTTGTTTCTATAGCGTTAGCGAAGAAACGGTTTGAAGTTACGACCTAATAGCACGTTCATGGACACGTATGGCCGACATAGGGCCATGACATAAACTCACTGGTCTTTGGCCAGTAGAGCTAAAATAAACTTATAGTTGGAATATCTCTTCGCATTATGGTAACTACTTGCAAAGGCTGCCATCTATTCTGACTGGTAGAGAGGATGAATTATAGGTGTTTTTTTTGTATTAGAAAATGTAATTAACCCTATAACAGAATTAACTCTATAATAAAAAAAAGAAATAAATAAAAAAAAATCATGAAAAGAAACCCTGGAGAAACCTATCTTTTTTGGCCAATTGCAAACTGCATCGGTTATGAATATCCTGACTCTTTGACATGTAATGAAGAAAAAGAGAGATACCCAGAGAAAAAATTCAGAAATTGTTTGCCATGTAAATTTCATTGGTAATCTTTTACTGCCTTGTAGATCTATTATCTAGCTCTTCCACCTTTCTCGTCTCATTGTAGAGTGGCTAAAAGCAAAGCCATAAAGTTTGAAAACAGCCATTTTTCTCTGAGATTTACTAATGGAACGCTGATATACAACAAAAGTTCGAAAATATTATTCAGGGCGTGTAAAGAATATGAGCACTGAAATTAAGATGAGCCATGCTCTGTGAAAAGGGGGCTTAATGCGTCTGCGAAAAGTATCTGCCTGCGCAGTCCGCGCAGGCTGACGTGGACCGAAACTTTTCGCTATTGGTCAATTTTCTGCATGTCCAAGGACCAATCTACCTCATAATTAATTCGGTGATTATATAGAAAGTGGCTATTATGGATCCATAATCATGTGATGGCTTGACTGGTATCTTGCATCACGGAGATGCATTGAGGCTATGTTCTTAGATATCCCTCCGCCGCCATTAGAGTTAACAGCTCTCGAGAAACATGATTGAAATAGGATAAGTTGCCTGTTATAAAAAATATTGATTCACTATAATCTCAGCCGCAGCTTTCAATCCGCCTTATCTTCTTTAGGAAAGAGAGAGAGAGAGAGAGAGAGAGATGTAGATTCTCTACTAGAAGAAACACGGAGAGAGAGAGAGAGAGGTGTGGATTCTCTGCTACAAGAACAAAAGAACTGATGAGGCAAATTTTTCCTCGTGCTTTTCTTTTTTCGCGTTGTTTGGTGTTAATATTGTGAAAACTAGATTTCCATATATCGATCATGTTATCTGACACTATTGAGCAAGGTGTTGTGAACTCTATACCAAACCGAATTAAATTCTTGACTTGTCCAATTTGAAAGTATACAATTGCAGACAACAAATTAAATGAGGCGAAGAGGATGGAAATTTCCTTTGATAGGGAAGTAAACATGGTGAGAAAAAGGATAATTTTCTCCTCTTCCCGTAATGTTTTCAAAAGCTTTGGAACTTTCTCATGGTCGTTAAAACTCGGGGTTGTTGGGTAAAGTATCAAGCACGAGTTCTTAACCGTTGACTTTATGGTTGTTTATAAAGCACTCGAAACTGCCATTTACACTACTTGACAATAACCACAGCTCAGTCTTCAGGATATTCCCATTTTCCTTGGTAACGCTTTAAAATAGTCTGCTCATCAAGACAGTTTGTGGCACATGAGTAAAAAAAAAAAGGATATCCTTCTATGAATACCAGAATCCATATGCGTTATAACTGTAAATCTGTCTTTAAAAACTGGTATCGAAAAACGCTGTACTGAAACTTTTGGCTAGTTTTGGCAGGAAAGTTTCCAAACATCTGACAGTGTACAGCAAAGATCAGATTGTGTAAACTCAATTTGCATTATTCACAATTCTCGTAGTACTTATGTGGTAAAAACTTGACTATGTACTCTTAGATAAAAGTTACCTCCCTTGTTTTAATCTCCGCCATTTACTATAGGAATTGTATCAACAATGTTGGCTGTCCATATTTGGTATTTTAGGTATTAGATAACTTACTCGATATACATTTGAAACGAGATTACAAAATGTGTTATTCTCCATATCAGTCAATGTTTTTCTTCCTATTTCACCAAAATGAAAATTTTTTTTTGCACTTGAAGGTACTTCCCTACCTTCGCCAATCGACCAATTTTCGAGAGATACCTGTTTTCGAATCCTAAATAATATCCGAGTTTTCTTGCGATCTGTGACGTGAATGGCGTCACCTTTTGTATGAACCGCATATTTTAATGTAAACAATTGTGTCACTCCTGTTAATTTGCGAAATGCAACAAAAACAAGACGGCATGTATGTTTCTTAAGAAAGACTGATTTTAGCGGTCACACTGAAATATCCCCACAGGAGTAATTTGAATTAAGGACGTTTCGTACCGTAACCATTTCGTACCAGTCACTTCATACCATAATTTTACCATTTCGTACCATAATTTACCACATCGTACTATAGTCATACAATTTCGTACCATGTATTTTGGGACCTATGACAAAGTTTTGACTATGAAAAACTATTGTTATGACGGTATTAAAAGACAAAAACAAAAACGCTATTCATTCAAGTTAAATATTCATTTAAGAAATTATGAGCATAACACTTTCTGATTATCTCCTTTTCCCATTATATTTTCAAAGTAGTTTCTCAAAGGGTTGTTAAAAATTAATTGCTTTCGTAAGGTGTATAATTTAAGTAAGTGAATATTGTGGAAAATGATGTTTTTACGAGAAAAAAAATGTCATAATTACCTTGACGTTTGACCCTGTCCTTGTCTCGGCATCGTACAAGGTTCACCTTATTTCAAAACATACCCATAAACAAACATACAAAAAAAGAAGACAAACAGGATAATTGACAATCTACAATCAAGGGTAATTAAACGATTACAATTCTTCGATTAAACGTTCAATTTAATGTAATCTGTTTGTTTCCAGTTCTAATTATCCAACAAACGTTACAGACAAACAGACCAATTATCTATCTTCTTAGTTGCATACTAACTGATTACTTTATTTATGATTTATGGTAATATCCTGTAATAAGGTAACCAAAGCATTGGTTTATACTAAGTAAATATATCAAATATCACTTTTTGTCACATTTATTGATATGTTTGGTCACAGTATGAGATGGTATTATCATGGTACGAAGTGGTAACGCTATGGTACGAAATGGCAAATTTATGGTATGAAGTGGTAAATCTATGGTACAAAATGGTCATAAACTGAATGGTATGAAATTGTTATGGTACGAAGTGACTGCATACCAGTAATTTATGCCACAGGGAGAAAGTGATTATGCCACAGCACTTAAATAACATCAATGCATATTTTTCATGTTTAAATATCTTGTTATCTTTAGTGTATTGAAGTTTAAACTTAGAAATTTTATGCATTTTAGTGGAAATTTTATCTTGACAGCCATACTCCGAGAATATTTTCCGATGTTAAGAATTGAATTGTTACTTTATAAACCATATCGTCTCCATATTTCAATGTATTAACTTGGATCTGAATCGGAAGATAGTGAAGGGAGATAACTCTAACATGTTTGATACTTATCGTCAGTTTAATCATTAGCCTAGAGACGATTCAGTTTACAAAGTGATCCAATGCTAAGCATTCTTAAATATGCTAAGAATTGAAAAAAAAGGTCTATTGAAAGTTATACAGACACAAATCTTTAAAAAATTAATGTATTATACAACTATGGCGTCATTGAGATCATGACTCGCAAACAACACAGGATATTGCTATCTTTCAAGGTCAAATTTCTATCAAAATACATGAAATTTCCTAGCTCTACCTCAGTATACATGTATTTCAGATAACATGTTAATTAAGATCCTCTAAACATAAAATTTACGTATTGAAAGTTACAAACATGCTGCAGCATATCGGTTTCTCCTGTGGAGTACCTCTGTCGTAAATTACTGCTGTGACATATTTTAGTGTGACCAGGTTTTAGTGACAATTTTTGCCTCTTGAAAGGATTTCCTTACCTTCTATTTGAAGGACAGTACCTGGTATTCTGGTAGATTTCTCCAATCTGTAAAACACTCTCTATTTAGATATGTCTGCACCAATAGACTTATAGTAGAACATTGTTTGAAAAGTAGATAATGCTGATTGTCAGCATTTTCCTATTTTCACACAATGTTTTCAAAGTCTTCTTCATCAGGGTCATTTAAAAAGGTTAAAATTACAAGTACATTTTAAAAAAAAAAGTATTTTTTCCAGAAATTGATGGGTATAGTTGGGAAGTATGATGCCACACACATGACTATATCATGGATAGTAAGACACCTCAACTGATTGATTTACCTGATGAAACTCTGGTTATCATCTTTCGGTATCTGAACTACAGAGATTTAACAAGGTAACAGCAGTAGATACAGACTGCCATGCATTCTGTTGTATTGTTTCCATGCCAAATTTTTATGCAGTTTCTTCTTGATCTATGCATTTGAGGAAAGTAGTCAGTGGCTTGGAAAGAAAGTTGCGTCAGTGCTGGTATCAGAAAGCCAGGAAACACATGTATAGGTGCACTGACAGCTGTGATATGATGTTAGCTGTTACAGCAGAATTGAACTCCTGTACAAACAAACATCCTATTCCATATTGTTTGCAGATATAACATAAACTGTGCTCAGTGTGTCAAGGGTTATATGTGGCTCAAGTGAAAGGAATTGTCCTTTTAAGAACAGAAAACATTGTGGAAAAAAGAAGAAAATGCTGGTTACTAGCATTTTCTCTGTATCCCATAATTGTTTAAAAAGCCTTTTTTCCCCAGGATTTTCAAAATAGGATTGCATGGTAAAAGGTTGACCGTCTGTCTCTCAGTCTGATTAGATTTTGATTACCCTATTTGACTCTCCTTGATTAAGTTTTTAACTCATTACCAAAACAACAAAATTTTAGACTGGTCAAAATTGTAAATTTGTTGGCATTTGCAGACAACAAATAAAACAATTCTCAAATGATGGCATTTGCATCAGAAAGAGTACAAAACATTGTGATTGTGCTGTGTCCGGCATCAGGTGTGCGTCATCCATTGTCAACTTTTACTTTGTGCACGCTCTAGAGGCTACATTTTCAGTCCAGCACTCTTGAAAATTTGTCATAATATTTGTCTTGATGATATCTTGGACGAGTTAAAAAATTGTTCATGTCTGGTCAAAAACTAGGTCACTAGATCAAATCTTAGAAAAACCTTGTGTATACTGTAAAGGCTGTCTTTTCAGTCCAATACTCATGAAACTTTGTCACAATATTTGTTTTGATAATGTCTTGAAAGAGTTTGAAATTGGGTCACATCAGATAAAAAACTAGGTCACTAGGTCAAAACTTTGAAAAACCTTGTGTATGATCTAGAGGCCACATTTTCAGTCCAATACTCTTGAAAGTTGGTCAGAATGTTTGTCTGGACAATGTTTCGGACAGGTTTGAAAATGGGTCATACCGGGTCAAAAACTAGGTCACCAGGTCAAATCTTCGGAAAACCTTGTGTTTGCTCTAGAGGCCAAATTTTCAATCCAATACTGATGAAAAGTAGTCAGAATGTTTGTCTATGATTTCTTTGATGAATTTGAAAATGGGTCATATTGAATCAAAAATTAGGTCACCAGATCAAATCTTTGAAAAACTTTCTGTAAGCTGTACAGACCACATTTTGATTCCAGTACTCTTGAAAGTTGGTCAGAATGTTTATCTTGATCTGGAAATGGGTCATACTGCATCAAAATCTAGGTCACTAGGTCAAATCTTTGGAAAACACTTGTGTTCGCTCTAGGGGGCCAAATTTTCAATTCAGTACGCATGAAAAGTGGTCAGAATGTTTGTCTTGATGATATTCAGGATGAGTTTGAAAATGGGTCATGTTGGGTCAAAAAGTAGGTCACTGGGCTTAATCTTTGAACAAACTTGTGTATGCTGTAGAGTCCACATTTTCAGTCCAGTGCTCATGAAAATTAGTCAGAATGTTTGTCTTAGTGATTTCTTTGATGAGTTTGAAAATGGGTCACATTGGGTCAAAAAACTAGGTCATGGAGACGAATCTTTAAAAAAAAACTTGTGTAAACTCTAGAAGCCACATTTTCAGTCCATTACTCATGAAAGAAAGTTTGTTAGAATGCTTGTTATGTTATCTGGGAAAAAATTGGAAATGGGTCATGTGTGGTCAAAAAACTCAAGTAAGGGACTTCAGGGCCATCATAGCCCTCTTGTTTTCTTTTCCCACAATGTTTTCAAACACCTTTTATATCAGGGTCTTTTTCCCACAATGTTTTCAAACACCTTTTATATCAGGGTCGTTAAAACTTGGGATTGTGTGATAAAGAGTTAATTCAATATTGTTTGCACGCTTAATGCTTCTTCAGACGGTACCAGTCACAGCTATTTTCGCTATAGTTAAGTCTGAACACGATAAGGTTCTCGATTATTTCATGATTTTTTTTTATAAAGATTACATAGAACATGTATAAGTTTATGCTGAATGTTTATGATATTTTTTTTACAGTTTACATGGAACTAGTAAAAGTTTACAGAAAGACAGTTAATTACTTTTATTACAGTTGACTCAGTTGACTCAGACAGACTCTTTACAGTTTTTGCTACAGTTTACAATGAACATGTAAAAGTTTACAGACTACTACGAATTTTTGTTACAGTTTTCACAGAACATGTAAAAATTTTCAAAGACTGTTATTTAGTTATGATTCTAACAAAATATGTGACAATTTGCACAGACTGTTTTTTTTTTATATAATATATATGGAACATTGAAAAGCTTCCACAAATTAGATCTATAAATAATTTTACTGGTTTGTTTCCTCAGACTATGTTAACCCTTTACCGCACAATGCCACCTTTTTACGCCCCGGGAAAGAAGCCTTTTGAAGACATTGTGGGAAAAGGAGAAAATGCTGGTAACCAGCCTTTTGAAAACATTGTGGGAAAAGGAGAAAATGCTGGTAACCAGCATTTTCTCCTTTTCCCGCTATGTTTTCTACCCTATCAAAGAAAAATTGCACCATTTGAGCCACAGTGAAAATGTCGTCTGCAAATGCTTTCAATTTGGACAAAGTTAAAATTTTGTCGTCTGGTAAAGGGTTAAAGTTTACCCAGAATCTGCTGTGGCAAAAGGGGTTAAATGTATTTCTGTGATGCATTATTTCCAGCAAATTATCACATAATTATGGGTTCATCAAAAAATCCATGTCATCAAACAGCTGACTGAATCACGAGCTAGACTGGTCCTTTGACATGCAGAAAATTGAACAGTAGTAAAATGTTTTGACCCAGGCTGACCTGGGTTGATCCTTTATACAGATGTATTAAACCCCCATTTCACAGAGCATAGCTCATATATCAGTTTTCCACAACTTACACAGAACATGTAAAGGTTAACACAGACTGTCATCAACTTTTGTTACAGAACATGTAAAAGTTTACTCAAGATATATATTTTGTCAACTTCTGTTGCAGAACATGTAAAGGCTTACACGACATGTATATTTTGTAACAGTTTACTCAGAACATGTAAAAGTTTCACCAGACATATATAATTTTTGTTACAGTTTATGCAGGACATGTAAAAGTTTACACAGACTATGTGGGGACGATGTTTTATGGAGATGGCAGTGTAACCACTACTTTCTGGACACTCGGTTAGTTCTTCTTGTCTCTTCATTCATTCTCTGTTAACCCTTTACCATACAATCATAATTTTTAACAACCCCGAGAAAAAAGGCTTTTGAAAATATTGTGGGGAAAAGGAGAAAATGCTGGTAGCCAGCAATTTCCTCTTTGCCCAAATATATCAAACCTTTTAGAGACAGAAACCATCAACTTAGCCACATTTGATTTGTGGTCTGCAAACGCTTTTAATTAGTATCCAATGTCTCTGAAATTTTGTTGTTTGCTGAAGAGGTGAACTGACAAAATATGAATTATTACACTTTCATAGTCTCGATAGACTTGCAAAGGCTCTGCTATATTTTGTATAGTTTGATTGAACTGCAGAGTTTTTACCATATTTCCTACAATTTTGAACTAACTAGAAAGATTTTTACTATGTTGTTTATCATTTTGATGGAATTACTGATATTTTACATTTTGTAGTAATGAAGATGGATTTACTATTTTAAAATTTTACTCGTATATATCATTTGAAATAAACTGATACATAAATTTTAGATGCACAGAAGGTCTCTCATGGCATCAGCACTTCATCAATCTCTACAGTGAGTTCGGGAAATACCCAGAATTTAGAGACATCAAATTGGCATGGAACAAAATCAGGACGTTTTTAAAAGAAAATTGTCCGACCATCTTCTCATCTTTGCAAGGTATGTTGCCATATTCAGAGATACAGGTATGGAAATTATTTTGGGCGTCAAAGGGCAATATCTCTCTAGACATTTGCTTATCCCCTCTCCCATACAATTCCATGTTCAAGCAACCCCTTGACAGAAATCTTTCGGAAAGAGGAAATGCTGGTAACCAGTGTTTTCTCCTTTTCACACATTTTCAAACGTATCAGAGGCAAATTGTATCATTTAACCCTATACCTCACAATCCCGAGTTTTAATGACCCTGAAGAACAAGGCTATTGAAAACATTGTGGTAAAAGGAGAAAACACTGGTAAACAGCATTTTCTTCTCTTCTCAAAATGTGTTCTACCCCATCAAGATAATTTCCACCACTTAAGCAACATTTAATTTGTCGTCTGCAAATACTTTGAACTTGGACTGGTATATTTGGTCATGTGGTAGAGAGTTACCTTTTTACCACACTATCCCAAGTTTTAACAACCCTGAAAGAGAAGGCTTTTGAAAACATTGTAGGAAAAGGAGAAAATGCTGGTAACCAGCATTTTCTCCTTTTCCCACATTGTTTTCTACCCTTTCAAAGACAGAAATCATCATTGGAGCTACATCTAATATGTAATCTGCAAATGCTTTCAGTTTGGTCCAGTCCAAAATTTTGTTGTTCGGTAAAGAGTTAACCCTTTCCCAAACAACAAATTTTGGACTAGTCCAAATTGAACGAGTTTGCAGACAACAATTTTAAATTTGATGAAAATAGCAGAAAGGTCTCAAAAAGGGTAGAAAACACTGTGGGAAAAGGAGAAATTGCTCGTTATGAGCAATTTCTCCTTTTCCCACAGTGTTTTCAAAACACTTGTACTGCAGACACATGAAAACCAGGGCTTGTTTGGGAAAGGGATAAATTATTATTATTGACCTTTTTACCGTCAGTAGATGATATAGGTAGCTTTTGCATACAGTTGAGATCAAGACAGGGGGTCTTCCATGGCTGTTATGTAAAAGCATTGGATTTTTAAGAAAGATGTCTGGGTTTAAATCCCGGCTGGCATTGCTGGTATTGTCCTAGTGTCCATGTCTAGCTATTGAGAAATTTCTCTCTTTGTCAAACTAATTTAAAAGTAGCGCAAAGCAATGCGGAAAAGAAAAAAAAGGTCTGCAAGTGGTAATGTATCATGAAGATTGTAGTAAAAATTAGTGTAACTGTTAAACCATTTCATAGCAAACAGTCCCTTGTTTTAAAGACCCTTTGGAAAAAAGCTTTTGAAAAGATTATGGGAAAAGGAGAAAATGTTGGTATCCATCATTTCTTGATGTTCTTGCAATAAGTATCTACTCTTTTATAGACAAATTCCACGATATGAGCCACTACATTTATTTATCACCTGAAACTTATTTCAGTTTTGATGAGTCTAAAATTCTGACATTTGGGAAAGAGTTTAACCCTGAGGCTGCTAAGCGTGACTTGAGAACCTTTTGCAGTCAGTGTAGATCAAGATCAGACTGCACAGAATGTGCAGTCTGATCTTGGATTAACACTGTCTTATAAGGAGATATTTATCCCCTTCCAAAAGAAAACTATTAGATAGCAAAAATATGGGTTTTACTATTGGCTTGAAAGTTTCATTTAACTTATTTAGCAAGTTAAGGGTTAAGCCCAATTGAAAACACTGTGAAACTATCATCACTACTTGATTTATATCTATTTGTTGCAGAGGGAGTGAGTCAGACTGATCTTACAGAACTTGAAAACACACTAGAACACAGTCTCCCTCCAGATATAAGGGTGTCATACAGACTATGTGATGGACAGAATTTGACACTTCACAGCCAAGGGTTTGTAGATCTGGCTTTATTTTGTATATATCTTGCCATTTTAACTGTTTACCCCATAAAGAGCTGGACAAAACTTTAGACTGGTCCAAATTAAAAGCATTTGCAGACGAAAAATCAACTGTGGCTAAAAAGTTGAATTTTGATTTGGAAAGCATAGAAAACGTGGGAAAAGGAGAAAATGCTGGTTACCAGCATTTTCTCCTTTTCCCACAGTGTTTTCAAAAGGCTTTTTCTTTAGGGTCGTTAAAAGATGGGATTGTCTGGTAAAGGGTCAAGCTGTTTTTGACCCAACTGTTTTTAAGCTGTTTCGACTAAATTTTTTTTGCGGACAGTCTAGATCAAGATCGTACTGTGCAGAATTTGCAGTCTGATCTTGGATCTACACTGTCTATTACTTCATTACATATTCTGGCCAAACAACCTTGAAGTAGCAGTATTTTCAATGTTTGTCCTGATTCAAAAGATCCATCTCATTAATTCAGCACTCTAGGGATTACACAATGACAAAAATTTAGACTTGTTCATATTAAAAACAATTTGCAGACAATATATCAAGTAAAGGACTTTGTCTAAGAAATGCTAGAAAACATTATGGGTGAGGGAGAAAATGCTGATGAACAGCACTTTCACCTTTCCCCAGAATGTTTTCAAAAGTCTTCTACCTCGGTGTCATTAAAACTTGGGATTGTGTGATGAAGGGTTAAGTTTTGCTTTATATCGTTGGTATTTTAAGACAATTCTGACAGTAGATGATGGCAACAAATGCATAGCTCAAGAGATCAAATGCAACATTATCAAGCAGAAAGCAAGAAACAAACCAAAGTGTCTAATATTCCAACCTCATTGGGCCAAGCTCTGTGAAAAGGGAGTTAAAAGTCTGCGAAAAGTTTCTCCACCCAGGTCAGCCTGCACTGTTCGTGCAGGCCAGGCTGACCTGGGCGGAGAAACTTTTTGCTATTGGTCAATTTTCTGGATGTCAAAGGACCAGTCTACCTCATGATTCAGTCGTTTGTTAGACAAAATGGACTTTATGGATCCTTGATCATGTGATGACTTGCATGGCATAATGCATCACAGAGATGCATTAACCCTTTACCACACAATGCTGCATTTTAACGACCCTAATGAAGAAGACTTTTGAAAATGTCAGAAAAGGAGAAAATGCTGGTGACCAGCATTTTCTCCTATTCCCAAAATGTTTTATGCCCTATCAAAGACAAATTTCTTCACTTTAGTCACATTTAAATTGTCATCTGCAAATGCTTTCAATGAGGGCCATTCCTGTAAATCAAATTATCTCCCTTGCCAGAAAAAGACTAAAGGTAACCAAATAACAGATTGGTCCTTTTACCTATATTCTTTTGTTTTTATCCTTGATTCCCTTGGGAATATTGCGATAAAAATAATTTGATTTATGATCATATTTAAGGTCTCCATGTAAATTTTAAGCAAATCGTGTTCTCACTCAACAGAGAAATGTACATAGATCGATTTGTAAAACAATCTAACCCCATTTAGCCGAGATATTATCTCAAGAACATATTTGTGTAGTGCAAGAAAATCAAGGATAAAATCCAAGTAATCTCCTTATCAGGACCAATATAGTACTGGAGAGGAATCAGGGGAGATAACAGAAGAATGGTTCTCATTGGGACAAGTCTATATTTTTCTCGTGTGGTAAAGAGTTAACCCTTTACCACACAATTCCGACTCTTAATGATCCTGAGGAAGAAGTCTTTTGAAAACATTGTGGGAAAAGGAGAAAATGCTGGTAACCAGCATTTTCTCCCTTTTCCACAATGTTTTCTACTCTTCTCAAAAACGTTTCAAGTTCTAATTCACATTTATTTTGTCGTCTGTAAAAGCTTTCAATTTCAACAAGTCTAAACGTTTCAAGTTTTAATTCACATTTATTTTGTCGTCTGTAAAAGCTTTCAATTTCAACAAGTCTAAAATTTTGTTGTTTTGTAAAGAGATAATCACCCTTTTGCCAGAGGATGGATCATTTACATTTAAATACTTTCATTCTGTACCAGACAACAATTTAGACCAGTAAACATTTAACTCTTTACTGATTTTTTGACTTCTTGGAATGGAAAGCAATTGCAGATGACATATGTGGTTCAGCTGATTGGTCTAGCTTTGAAAGGTTGGAAAACATGGAAAAGAAAAAAATGTTGGTTACTAGCACTTTCTCATTTTCCTTCAATGTTTTCAGTAGCCTTATTCCTCAGGGTTCTTAAAACACAAGAGTTGTTAGATAAAGAGTTAACCCTTTACCACATGACAAAATTTTATCCTTGTCTAAACTGAAAGCACTAGCAGATGAAAATTACAATGTGGCTCAAATAGTGCAATTTTTTTTTGATAGGATGAAAAACAGTGTGGGAAAAGGAGAAAATGCTGGTTACCAGCATTTTCTCCTTTTCCCACCATGTTTTCAAAAGGCTTCTTTCCCATGGTCATTAAAAAGTGGCATTGTGCGGTAAAGGGTGAAAGCTTTGGCAGGAGCCAGTTTGAATGCTACTCAAAAAATGAAATTTGTCTCTCAAAGGATAGGAAACATTTGGGGAAATGGAGAAAGTTCTGGTTGATGTTTTTGAAATACGTCTTCTTCAGAGTTGTTAAAAGTCAGGATTGTGCCGCAAAGGGTTAGTGCTCTGTAATGGTTCAGCTCACTTGTGTATTTTAAGGTTTGTTCAGAGGGAGGTAAAAAAAATCTCTGATTATCACTTTTGTAGAATTATAATAATAAAAAAAAGATGAATTCTACAATTTTTTTCAGATTGCTTGGTGGGTCCACAATACATAACTACTCTGCTACAGTCAAGATGTTTCCGTTGGAGACATTCAACAATTCCCAGGTTTGAAATAACTTTAGTATCTTAACCCTTTACCACACATTCCTGTGTTTTAATGACCTTTGGAATGAAGTGTTTGAAAACTTTGTGGGAAAAGGAGAAAATGCTGGTAACCAGCATTTTCTCCTTTTCCCGCAATGTTTTCTACTCCATCAAGAACAAAGCCCATTGTTTTAGCTACATTTAAATTGGGTTTTTTTTTTCCACGTGCTTTCAGTTTAGGCCAGTGTATAATTCTGTCATCTGGTAAAGAGTTAATGTACTGATTACATCTTTTAACCCTTTACCGCACAATGCCGCCTTTTGATGCCCCTGGAAAAGAAGCCTTTTGAAAACATTGTAGGAAAAGGAGAAAATGCTGGTAACCAGCATTTTCTTCTTTTCCCACAATGTTTTCTACCCAATCAAAGAAAATTTGCACCATTTGAGCCACATTGAAATTGTCGTCTGCAAATGCTTTCAATTTGGACAAGGCTAAAATTTTGTCGTCTGGTAAAGAGTTAAGAGGTTTTTATCAGGCAACTTTGTAAAAAACCTTTGTTAAATATGGATATGAGCCATGCTCTGGCAAAAGGGGGCTTAATGCATCTCCGTGATGCATCATACAATGCAAGTCGTTGTAGGATCATAAATCCATAAAATCTATTTAGGATAAAAACTTATTGTATTATTATGTACACTGGTTCTTCGAGTGACAGAAAATTGACCAATAGCAAAATTTTTCGGCCCAGGTCAGTCTGCGCAGATTGCGCAGGCTGACCTGGGTCGATACCTTGTGCAGATGCATTAAGCCCCCTTTTCACAGAGCATGGTTCACATTAATGGTGTCAGGAGAAAGCATCCCCTTAGGAAATCGTCCCCAAACTGCTTGGAGACAATCTCTCCAAGGGATGATTTCTCCAGCATTCATATCAATTATTATGTTTTTCACATCAGGGCAATTAAAATTTTACATTTACTGGCCTGAAGGACTTAACCCTGAGGCTGCTAAGCGCTACTCACTCACATTTTAGCAGACAGTGTAGATCAAGATCAGACTGCCCTGTCAGGGCAGTCTGATCTTGGATCTACACTGTGTAATAAGAAGATATTTTTCTGCAAAAAATAAATTTGAAAGAGCATTATTACAACTTGCTTGAAAGTTTCATTTAACTTATTTCGCAGGATAAGGGTTAAAACAGTTGTCCAGTGGAAATGTTCAAGGCCAGTAATATAGATGTTGTGGGTTTACATCCTGCCCCAGCAAAAACTGATCGAGGATTTATGAAGATCAGTACAACAAGATTTATTCTTCTTACAAAGCTAAGAATTAACCATGCTCTGGCAAAAAGGGGTTTTATACATTTCTGTGATGCATTGTATCAAGTAAGTCATCACATATTCATGGATCCATAAAATCAGTTTAGTTTAACCCTTTCCCAAACAAGCCCTGGTTTTCACGTGTCTGCAGCACAAGTCTTTTGAAAACACTGTAGGAAAAGGAGAAATTGCTCGTAGCGAGCAATTTCTCCTTTTCCCACAGTGTTTTCTACCCTTTTTGAGAACTTTCTACCATTTTCATCAAATTTAATATTGTCGTCTGCAAACTCTTTCAATTTGGACCAGTCCAAATTTTGTCGTTTGGGAAAGGGTTAACAGTTTAGTGGATCTTGAGGTGGAATGGCTCTTTGACATACAGAAAATTTACAAGTAGAAAAAAAGTTTTGACCCATGTCAGCCAGGGCAGTCCTGACCCATGTCAGCCTGTGTGAACTGTGCAGGCTGACATGGGTTGATAATTTTTGTAGTGGCATTTAGCCCCCTAGTCACAGAACATGGCTCATATAGTTTTTTATTGTTGAAACCAGTGTCTTGATTTAAATCTCATGCAAAGTGCTGTATAAGAAAACCACAGCAATGCAGTGGAGGATGCACTGACCATCTTTTCATGACTAAAATACTATTGAAAAAGGCATTAAACACAAAGAAACAAGTGTCAAGATTTATTTTTACTTTGAAATGCTGTTGTATATTAGTGGCCATGTGATCAAAATTACTGTTTTCAGGATGCATTCAGTGAGCTCGGCTTGCTACGGTTTGCCGGGCACAGACATTGGTCGATATTTTACGCCTTCAGTGACATTGCAGGATTTACGCCAGGTCATGTATATATACCCTTTCCTCCAGAACAGTATGAGATTCTGTCCAATTATGACTTCTTTTGTGTTGGTAAGATACATTTGCTTATTATAATCCCACGTAGTATATTGCTTAGTTAATACTTAAGCTGCTGAATAAATGAAACACAAATTTCTGCTCAATATTAAAAGGCCAAACATTGCGGTTTCAGAGTTGATTTCACCGGAAATAAAATACCGTATCGGACAGTGTAGATCAAAGATCAGACTGCACGTTCTGTGCAGTCTGATCTTGATCTACACTGTCCGCAAAAGGTCAGTGGGTCGCGATAAGCAGCTTAAGGGTTAAGTCTTTACCACAGAATCTCGACTTTTAATGACTCTGAGGAAGTGGACTTTTGAAAGCATTGTGGGAAAAGGAGGAAATGCTGGTAACCAGCATTTTCTCCTTTCCCACAATGTTTTTTAACCTTCCAAAAATAGATTTCAATTTTTTTAGTCACATTTATTTTCTCCTGTGTAGACGCTTTCATTTTGGACAAGTCTAAAAATTTTTGTTTTGGTGAAGAGTTAATTCATGGCCACATAACAAAATTTTAGAACGGCACAGTTTTTTAAAACTTTTGCAGACAACAAACTGAATGTGGCTCAGTCGATGGGAAACAGAAGAAAACATTGTGAGAAAAGGAGAAAATGCTGGTTACCAGTATTTACTCCATTTTTCATGACATATTCCAAAGCCTTCTACCACAGGTTTATAGAACATGGAACTGTTTGGTAAAGGGTTGATTCATTACAAGTTTGAGAGACTTTAAAAATGGCCTTTTATTTCATGCTTTCTGGTAGGATATCGAGAAATAGCGGTGAAAATATTTTTTTATATTACACGGGTACGACCAGTGAGAATACCAATTTCATTTTTATTTATGGAAGTCTCGACAAAAAAAGGCATTAGAAGCATGAAATAAATAGAATATTTGTTTTTTTCGGTGAAAGATCGAAATTTATTTCATCAAGTGAACATCATTGGTAATATTTTCACTCGTGGCAACAGCCATGAGTGAAAATATTACCGATGATGTTCACTCGATGAAATAAATTTCGATCTTTCACCGAAAAAAACAAATATCCTCTATGTATAATCTGGATCATCAACACAAGTGAAAGTGTATTACTTAAGTTCAATTGAAAACATTCTGACAAAAGCAGAAATTTCTTGTTACAAAACATTGTATGAAGTTAATAATGATTAAACAAAGTGCTTGCAATTTATTTGACCGTCTGAAAAAGGAATGATAGTTGTAAATGAAAATACCGTATAGTAAAAACTGGGAAAAGAACCAGTTACTTGCTGCAAGCAAACTGTCCCTTTGCCATAATGTCGGTACCGTACAGGACTTGAGAACAGGTGGTGGCTGGTTCGAATTCCCCAACTTGGCCAATTTCATGCTGAGGATTGATTGTAGTCATTACAACAGGATTCATTCCTCTGTCAACGCTGATTATTGTTTTGATAATGGTTATGTGGGAAAGCCAGTGGCTTGGGAAGAATATTGTGTGAAGTGGTGGAAAAAGAATCTCCAGAAAAGCATGGATATGTGCACTGGCTGCTGCGATGTAACTGAAATAATGTCGAAAATGGATTTAAACACCATACAGTCAACCATACAATCAGCTTCTCAGGATCTTGTTATTGAGGCTGGCACCTCACAAAACAGCCATAGATATGGGATTTTTATGTGCTTTAGTCTTGTTTCTTTGCTTGTGTGATTTCCAGGTAGTTTCAAGGATTGGATCATTGATTATGCTAATAAACTTGAACAAAATGCTTATTATGTGACAGAAGAGTACATTTATAGGTATTTTTTTTTTTCTAATTATCATTTATTGTAAAAGTTTCATGTTAACCCTGTACCACAAAATCCTGACTTTAACTCGTTACCAAATGACAAAATTTTAGACCAGTCTAAATTGAAAGTTTTTGCAGATGATAAAATAAATGTGACTCAAAAATTGAAATTTGTGTTGGGAAGGATAGAAAATATTGTGGGAAAAGGAGAAAATGCGGGTTACCAGCATTTTCTTCTTTTCCCACAATGTTTTCAAAAGGCCTCTTTCTCAGGGTCGTTAGAACTTGGGATTGTGTGGTAAAGAGTTAAACAACATCGAGAAAGAAGCCATCTGAAAAAATTGTGGGAAAAGAAGAAAATGCTGATAACCAGCATTTTGTTCTTTTCCCACGATGTTTTCTACCCTTTAAACCTTTACCACATGATGATACTTCAGCCTGGTCCAACTTGAAAGCATTTGCAGATGACAAAATAAATGCGACCAAAAATTTGAAATTTGTTTTTGGATGGGTAGAAAACATTGTGGGAAAAGGAGAAAATGCTGGTTACCAGCATTTTCTCCTTTTCCCACAATTTTTTCAAAAGGCTTCTTTCTCAGGGTCGTTAAAAGTCGGGATTGTGTGGTACAGAGTTAAGAGACAAACGTCATGTTTTGAGCTAAATTTCAAATGTTGTCTGCAAATGCCTTCAATTTGGACTAATCTACATTTTTGTCGTGTGGTAAAGAGTTAAAACTGAAAGTGACAAGCCTTACATGCAAAACGGTCTTTATGTTACCCTTTACCACATAATACCGACTTTTAATGACCCTAAAAAAAGAAGCTTCTTGAAAAAATTGTGGTAAAAGGAGAAAATGCTAGTAACCAGCATTATCTCCTTTTCCCACAATGTTTTCTTCCCTTCTCAATACAAATTTCAATTACATATTTATTGTCATCTGCTAATGCTTTCAATTTGGACAAGTCTAAAATTTTTTCGTCTGGTAAAGAGTTAATGTTACATTAATGAAGTTAATATTAGGTCTGCATTGAAATGGCAGTAACTAGAGAATATGTACATAGTGTTGTCATATATCAAAAATATTTAACGAGGTTGGGAGAAATGATAATTGTTGAGGCTTTTTTAGACAATTATCAATTCTCACAACTGAGTTAGATATTTTTGATATACAACAACACTGTGTATGTATTATGTTTAACTTTGACATCTGATTTTTACTCATTGTGAAAAAGATGTGGAAAATGTGTGTGTTATTTCAAGCGAAATAGATCTACTCAATTTAGTTGTATATGGAAAGTAATAATGAGTGTAAGTGTAATAATGACGTCATGAATGATGTTGACTAGGTCATAATTCGTGATGTTTATCCGCAGAAAATTCATTCATATTATATAAATATCCATGGTATGTCGAAAATAAATATTGCATAGGTGCTATTGCATGGATACTTGTTTAGTTGAAAGAAAAAAGTTAAAGTGTTATGATAGCCTTAGTCTTTCATTAGTTTAATTCACAATTATCTTTGTTTCTGCACAGATTTTATCATGAGCCGACTTGTCTTGCCACAACATCAGGGATCACTGTCAAACCCACTGTGTGTTTCGTACCTGAACTGAGCCGAAAACCTAATTACTTTTTTGCCTACAGAATCATGTGAGAGATTTTCTTACAATTAACTTATTACTTATTAACCCTTTACCACACAATCCCAACTTTTAACCGCCCTGAGAAAGAGGCCTTTTGAAAACATTGTGGGAAAAGGAGAAAATGCTGGTAACCAGCATTTTCTCCATTTCCCACAATGTTTTCTACCTGTCCCAGAACAAATTTCTATTTTTGAGTCACAATTATTTTGTCATCTGCAAATGCTTTAAATTTGGATTAGTCTAAAATTTTGTCGTTTGGTAAAGAGTTAAAACAGAGTTGCAGCCTGTAACTTTGAGTAGATTTGTTTCTTCTTTTGCCACATTGTATTTAAAAGCAGTCTGTTTCAGGATGAAAAGCTGAGCCCCTATAGCGCAGACAGAGGGTCACTGGCTTGAATCTCCGGCTTGACGAACTTCTTTTTGAGGATTGATGGAAATCAGTGTGACAGGATTCATTTCTCACTCACCGCTGATCATTGTTTGGACAATGGTCATGTGGGAAAACAGCCAGTGGCTTGGGAACAATATTGTGTTAAATACTAGTATAAGAAACTCCAGGAAAGCATGGATAGGAGCAATGGCCGCCATGATATAACTGAAATAATGTTAAAAACTGAGTTAAACGTCAATCAATCAATCAATCAATCAATCAATCAGTCAGTCAATCAATGAATCAATCAATCCAGGATGAAAATGGTCATCTGCAGATGGAAGCGTGTTCAAAAGAGTTGCTGTATTTAATTACTCTTTTTCCACAATATTTCCATTTATTTATCTATTATGCCTTAATTTTATGGTCATCAACTAGAAACTTTTATTTGACTGTTCGAGGTTGGATGCATAGTTTTCATAGTCTCTCAGTAATGCCAGTCTCTTCTGTACCCTTTACCTCACAATCCTGATTGTTGGTGACCTGGAGGAAGAAAATGTTTGAAATCATTGTGGGAAAAGGGGAAAATGCTGGTTACCAGCATTTTCTTCTTTTCCCACAATAATCATTGTGGGAAAAGGGGAAAATACTGGTTACCAGCATTTTCTCCTTCTCCCACAATGTTTTCTA
Organism: Tridacna gigas; assembly: GCA_945859785.2. Classification (NCBI taxonomy): domain Eukaryota; kingdom Metazoa; phylum Mollusca; class Bivalvia; order Cardiida; family Cardiidae; genus Tridacna; species Tridacna gigas. The sequence continues at coordinate 11,645,208 of OX244031.2, read as the reverse complement.
ACCTTTTATAGAAAAATTCCTTTATTTTTGCCACATTTATGATGTCGTCTGTAAATGTTTTCAGTTTGGACCAGTCTAAAATTTTGTTTTGTGGTAAAGGGTTAACTCAACAAAATTTATCACTCGTCCAATTTAAGTGTTTGCAGACAACAAAGAAAATGTGGCTCATCTGATTATATTTGTCTCAGAAAAGTATAGAAAACATTGTGGGAAAAGGAGAAAATGCTTGTAACTAGCATTTTCTCCTTTTCCCACAATGTTTTTTGTGCTAGTTACAAGCATTTTCTCCTTTATCCACAATTTTTCCAAAAGTATTTCAAGAACACTGATTTACTTGGTAAGGAGTTAATTGATGTTGCGATGCATACTTCATGACTCGCATTAACTGTAGTGAATAAAACAAATCACACTGGATGTCCTAGGATGATTTTAATGAAGAAATGAATGTTAATTATATCTATTGTCTTTTCTTCAGCATAAGTATGGCAAAAGATGCACCAAGAGAGCTCTCCTGTCAGCTGGAGACTCGACATTGGGTCATCACAGATGGAACTGGAGCTGTGGAATATGTCAATGGACCTGGAGTTGTAGGTATGAGCATTTTAATCTCTCACTGTACAGGCTAACTTTAGACCAGTCAAAACCTAGTTTTTTCAATCCTTTAACCCTTTACGAAACAATCCTGTGTTTTAACTCTTAACCACATAATCACGACCTTTAACGACCCTTAGAAAGAAGACTTTTGAAGACATTGTGGGAAAAGGAGAAAATGCTGGTAACCAGCATTTTCTATTTTTCCCCACAATGTTTTCTACCCTTTCCAAAACAAATTTCAATTTTTGGGTCACATCTATGTTGTCGTCTGCAAATGCTTCGAATTTGGACAAAGTCTACATTTTGTCGTGTGGTAAAGAGTTAATGACCCTGATGAGAAATGCTTTTGAAAACATGGTGGGAAAAGATGAAAATGCTGGTAACCATCATTTTCACCTTTTCCCACAATGTTTTATACCCTTTCTAAGGCAAATTCCAACATTTTGGTCACAACTAATTTGTCGTCTGCAAATGGTTTCAGTTTTGACCAGTCAAAATTTTTGTCGTTTGGTAAAGAGTTAAAAGACATATACCATCATTGTACCACTGCAATGCACTTTTAACCCTTTCCCAAACAAGCCCTGGTTTTCACGTGTCTGCAGTACAAATCTTTTAAAAACACTGTGGGAAAAGGAGAAATTGCTCGTAACGAGCAATTTTTCCTTTTCCCACAGTGTTTTCTACCCTTTTTGATAACTTTCTGCCATTTTCATCAAATTTAAAATTGTCGTCTGCAAACTCTTTCAATTTGGACCAGTCCAAAATTTGTCGTTTGGTAAAGGGTTAATTGGTATTGACCCTTTACTGTACTGTCAAGTGCTCTCACTACTCTGAAAAGAAGCTTTTGAAAACATTGTTTGAAAAAGAGGAAATGCTGGAAACCAGCATTGTCTCCTCTCCCTACAATGTTTTCTACACTTTCTATGACAAGTATCATCATTTGAGCAACAGTTAATTTTTCGTCTGCAAAATGCTTTCTTTTTCAGCCAGATTGCAATTTTGCCATTTGGTAAAGTGTTAAGCCATTCTCTGTGAGTATTTTGTATGTTGGGCCTTGTTGGCAATCTTTTTCATGTACATATCTGATTGGCTAGTTTTATTTTTGATTGACAGGAGAGCATCCAATCATGAAACCAGGGGTGGAGTTTAGTTGGATCAGCTGCTGTACTTTTAACACACCCACAGGGAACATGAAAGGACATTTTAGATTCAGAAATTTGTCAAAGGGTTGGTTTTTAGTTGATTCCCAAAAGTTGTCAAATTTTGATACTGTATTTTCTTTACTCCTATCTTTGATTTAACTCTTTACCAAACGACAAAATTTTAGACCAGTCCAAATTGAAAGCATTTGCAGACAACAAATTATAAATGTGAGTGAAAAATGGAATTTGTTTTGGGAAGGGAAGAAAACATTGTGGGCAGAGGAGAAAATACTGGTTACCAGCATTTTCTCCTTTTCCCACAATGTTTTCAAAGGCCTTCTTCCTGAAGGTCGTTAAAACTCAGAATTGTGTGGCAAAGGGTTAAATGGTTCTTAAAATGGGGTTTGGCTCGGCCAATTTCTTTCCGAGGATTGATGAAAGTCATTGCGACAGGATTCATTCCTCTCTCACCGTTGACCATTGTTATGACGATGGTTATGTGGGAAAGCAGCCAGTGGCTTGGAAAGAATATCATATGGAGTACTGGTAAAAGAAACTCCAGGAAAGCATGGATAGGTGCACTGACTGCCGCAATATAACTGAAATAATGTTGAAAACTGTGTTAAACACCATACAGTCAATCAATAAAATCCCATTGGTTCCATCTATTTCTTTAACCCTATACTGAACAACCCCAACTTTAATAACCCTGAAGAAGACACTGGAAAACATAATTGAAAAAGGAGGAAATGTTGGTAACCAGCATTTTCTCCTTTTACCACAATGTTTTATTCTGTTACTAAAGCAAATCTTAACCTTTGAGTCACTTTTTTGCCAAGCCCCCATAGCTCAGTCGGTAGGACTTGAGAACAGGAGGTCCCTGATTTGATCCCCGGCTTGGCCAATTTCTTTCCAAGGATTGATGAAAGTCATTGCAACAGGATTCATTCCTCTCTTGCCGCTGACCATTGTTTTGACGATGGTTATGTGGGAAAGCAGCCAGTAGCTTGGAAAGAATATCGTGGGGAGTACTGGTAAAAGAAACTCCAGGAAAACATGGATAGGTGCACTGACTGCCACGATATAACTGAAATAATGTTGAAAACTGCGTTAAACACCATACAGTCAATCACTAAAATCCCATTGGTTGCATCCATTTCTTTAACCCTATACTGAACAATCCCAATTTTAATAACCCTAAGACATTGGAAAACATGATCGAAAAAGGAGAAATATGTTGGTAACCAGCATTTTCTCCTTTTACCAAAATATTTTCTTCTCTTACTAAAGCAAATCTCAACCTTTGATTCTCTTTTAATTTATTGTCTACAAATGCTTTCTATTTGGACAAGTCTTAACCCTTTACCACACAATGATGCCTTTTAACCCCCCCTTGGAAAGAGGCCTTTTGAAAACGTTGTGGGAAAAGGAGAAAATGCTGGTAACCAGCATTTTCTCCTTTTCCCACAATGTTTTATATCCTATCAAAGAAAATTTGCACCGTATGAGCCACATTGAAATTGTCGTCTGCAAATGCTTTCAATTTGGACAAAGCTAAAATCTTGTCGTCTGCTAAAGCATTAAACTTTGTCATCTGGTAAGGAGTTAACTTGACCTCAATCAGCTTACTTTTTGTATCTTGCAGCAGATCATTTTTGTAACTCTTTACCAAACGACAGAATTTTAGACTCATCCAAATTAAATTTTTTTGCAGACGACAAATTAAATGTGCCTCACATAGTAGGAATTGACTTTGTTAGGGCAGAAAACATTGTGGGAAAAGTAGAAATGCTGGTTACCAGCATTTTCTCCTTTTCCCACAATGTTTTCAGACCTTTCTAAGACAAATTACATTATTTGAGCATTGTCTGATTTGTTGTCTGCAAATGCTTTTAATTTTGACATGTCTACTTTTTTGTCGTCTCTTTGGTTCTAATGGTTACTTTTTGAGAAACTGTGCCAGCTGAGGATTTACCGCTACTCCAGTGTCTTCTTGACTGACCCGTCTCCATCATCCTTACATTTTAATTATGGGGATGTCATAAATTCATATGAAAGTTGATTATTTTTCAACATAGGAGATGTTACTAATATAGAGTGCCCTTGCTATCATATGGAAGCGCCCCCTGTTTTGACAAGACAAGAAAGGGAGAGAATACTGAAACAGCTTCACCCATGTGAGCTCGAAACGATTGAAATTTGAGATTTCCGAAATACCGATGTTGCTTTTGAAGATAGCATAGATCAAGAACAGACTAAGCAGAAGGAAGTGCAGTGACTGTGGATCTACAGTGTCTGATATTTCGTGAGAAGTTTTGTCAGACTAAAACTTCAATATCTAGGTATGAGCCATGCTCTGGCAAAAGAGGGTTTAACCCTTTACTGCACAATGCTGCCTTTTAACGCCCCTGGGAAAGATGCCTTTTGAAAACAATGTAGGAAAAGGGGAAAATGCTGGTAACCAGCATTTTCTCCTTTTCCCACAATGTTTTCTATCCTATCAAAGAAAAATTGCACCATTTGAGCCACATTGAAATTGTCGTCAGCAGATGCCTTCAATTTGGACAAGGCTAAAATTTTGTCGTCTGGTAAAGGGTTAACGCAGCTCCGTGATTCATTATACCACGTAATAATATTTATGGATCTGTAACCTCCATTTTATTGAACAAGAGGCTGAGTCATGAGGTGGAATCTGGGTCCGTATTCACCAACCATTCTTAAGAACATTCTTGGTCTTGTTCTTCAAAATTTTCCAAATTTGAAAGCAACACACCTTCTGATTGGCTAAACCATATGGTTTAGCCAATCAGAAGGTGTGTTACTTTCAAACTTGGAAAATCTTGAAGAATAAGTCTAAGAACGTTCTTAAGAATGGTTGGTGAATATGGACCCTGAATGGTCCTTGGACATACCGAAAATTGACCAAAAGCAAAAGGCATTGAATCGGGTCAGTCTGTGAGGACTACGCAGACTGACCTGGAATGACCCTTTTTTTGCAGATGCATTAAACCCCCTTTTTTACAGAGCAGAACTTACATTATTTAGAAACTGAAAAGTGTGTATACACTTTGGCATTTTTAGCATTTATCCTTTACCAAACAAATGTGTTGATGGCCTTAATGTGTTACCATACGACAAAATTTTAGACTCATCCAAATTCAAAGCATTTGCAGATGAGAAAATAAATGCGACTCAAAAACTGAAATTTGTTTTTGAAAGGGTAGAAAACATTGTGGGAAAAGGAGAAAATGCTGGTTACCAGCATTTTCTCCTTTTCCCACAATGTTTTCAAAAGGCTTTTTCTGTAGGGTCGTTAAGACTCGGGATTGTGTGGTAAAGAGTTAATGTGTTACCAAACGACAAAATTTTTTCTCCTATTCTCACGTTTCCGAAAGGCTTCTTTCTCAGTGCCGTTAAAAGTAGGGACTGTGTTGAAAAAACTGTTGAAAATAGTGTGAGGAAAGAAGAAAACTGGGTAATCAGCCTTTTCTGCTATTGCCACAATGTTTTCTGCCCATTCCAAGACAAGTCACATCCCTTTGAACCACATTTGTGTTGTTGTCTGTAAGTTTTTTCAAAATGGAACAGTTTAAAGTTTTGTTGTTTTGCAAAAAAGCTTTTTGTATCCCCTACCTATGAAGTAGAGGGGGGTATACTGGCTTCACTATGTCAGTCTGTCCATCCGTCTGCCTGTCAGTCCGTCCATCTTTTAATTTCCGTGCTCTAACTTAAAATCCGTTTGACCTAGGACCCTGAAACTGTATACAAGGGTTGCTCATTACTCAAAGAGGTGCCATATTGTTTTTGGGTCACATGAGTCAAAGGTCAAGGTCATGCTGAACTTTATTTGAAAACCGTTTCTTTGCTCTTACTCATAAGACATTTGACCTAGGATCCTGAAACTTTATACAAGTGTTGCTCATGACCCAAGGAGGTGCCCTATTGTTTTTGGGTCACATGGGTCAAGGCCACAGGTGAACTTTGTTTTGAAAATCATTTCCACTCTCTAATTGTGCTGATTCAGTGACAAGGTGCTAGTGGGGGGATATTTGTCTGCTTTGCGACAGTTCTAGTTCTGTCCTGTGTAGGTATGTAAAAAGAAGAGTGTTTTTGTACAGAAATGGGCTAAAGACTGCCTTATTGCTAACTATAAATATATAAATATACAGATTGGTTTATTTTGGTTTAAGATTTTTAAAAAAAATCATAATTTTTCCTGAAGATATTTGTCTGTTTTTTGTCTGACCATTTAATTCTTTCCTAAATGACAAAATTTTGTACCTATCCAAATTGAAAGCATTTGCAGACACCAATATAAAAATGACTGAGACATTGAATTTGTTTTCAGAGAAGGTAGAAAACAAGGTGGGAAAAGGAGAAAATGCTGGTTACCAGCATTTTCTTCTTTTTCCACAATGTTTTCATACGCATCTTTCTTTAGGGCCAGTTAAACTCAAGATTGTTTGGTAAAGGGTTAATTCATTTCCTCCTGAAAAATGACTTGAGGAGAGAACTTTGAAATCAACCTGGTATGATAAGGATATTCACCTTATCTAATGATTGATTACTTGTGTGGTGTTTATTGCCTTTTTCAACATTATTTAGGTTATTTGGCATGCTAGTGCACCTATCCATGCTTACCTGGTGTTTCTTTTACCAATACTTTGCACAATATTCTTCTTCCAAAGCCACTGGCTGCTTTCCCTGTGATGAAACGATAATCAGCAGTGAGAGAGAGATGAATCCTGTCGCAATGACTATCATCAAGCCTCGGGTAGAAATTGGCTGAGCTGGGGATTCTAACCAGGGATCCCCTGTTCTCAAGTCCTGTACACTTCTAAGTTCTGAAAGTGCTACTGGGGCTTTGAAAACTAATCTTAATTTCATTACATAAATACAAATGAAAACAATGTGGCAAATAAAGAAATTGCATACAATTTCTGTCTTTGCCACTTTGTCTTCAAAAAAATTCTGCAGCAAAATGAAAAAAATGGCTGTTCTTATGATTTGTCTGAAATACTGTTTGAAGTGGCACAAACTCTTTATTTTAGACTGCAATGCCTTGAATTAAATCACTTTGGTTTTTCAATATTTTGGCTACTGCCTTTTTTAAGAGTTTTTAAATGTTTAATCCGACTTGACTATTGTTAGTCGTGCATAACGCCATCCCTAGTGTCTCCAAACAGGGAAAATGAGCTAGATCTTGAATGTATTCACACAAGACAGTGATTTCAATTCCAAAGCTGATTTGCCAGCATTGTTAAATATTACTAAACATTGTATACCTAAGATCAGACTGTGCACTTAATCTACGATGTTGTGACAGGCACCTTCTGTTACCCTTAGATTGCTTAGAATTGGTGCTGACCCGTAAGATTTGATAACAGAGCTGGACAAAATTTCAAACCTGACCAGATTGACACGATAAAAATCATTGTGGGAAAAAGGAGAAAATGCTGGTTACCAGCATTTTCTCCTTTTCCCACAATGTTTTCAAAAGCTTTTTTTGCCATTGAAATTGGGCATTGCGTGGTAAAGGGTTAACGTAAGCCTGACTTGTACAGTGGTTAAGCAGTTTCAACTGACGCAATTTTTCTGGGATTGTCCATGTGCAAGGCACCTCAGAGGCCCCCGGCCCAGAACTGGTGAAACGCTGCATAAATGAACTGTAGCGATGGAACAACTGCAGAAATGTTGAGAGGTGCATAAAATACTGTTTAATCAATGATTTAATGAATAGTAATGGCAAGTTGGAAAACTTTTGAAAACTCATGGCGGCTTTGTCAACTCTCTTTGCAAAATTTATGGCGTGCAACACACTAAAAGGGGCCTTCGGACATTTGCGTAAACTGTCGTCTCGGATTAGCCTGCGCAGTCCGCGCAGGCTAATCCGAGACGAACTTTACGACTACATAAGGTTTTCTCATACAGTAGGCTTTCGTGAAACAGAAAATCGCCCAAAAACGGGAAGTGTCATCTCGGATTAGTCATAGAGTGCACTGGCTGATCTGGAACGACATACTTTTACGCGTATGTCCGAAGGCTTCTTTTCGTGTGTTGCACGCCGAATGATATTTGTTAGATTTTTTGGTTATTTATCCTATTAGGTTTATCAAATTTCGTTTTATTGCATTATTTATGAAAGAAAGATTTTCCTTTGAACTAGCATCATCGCTGGTAAAGCGAACGTAATCTCGCTATGAATCCTTTCGATATTCGAAAATCACAAAGTATTTTTCTTTCAACCAAGAGCTTTTTTTTTTGTATTCCAATTCCAGGAGTTCACAATGTATATTCCCAATGGAAAGGCAAGTAAGTCTCAAAGATACTATGTATCTCGTCTACCGACACTGAAGCTTCCGGCAAACAAATTGTGGCCTGCCGCGGGAAGAAAATAGTTCCACCGATGTCTTCTGTCCCAGTGAATTTCACAAATAGTTCCGTCATACACAAACAGTCAAAACCACACCACTGGTACAGAAGCTTAAGCAAAGAAGGCTTTGGAAGCTTATATAAGTATTCTTCAAACTGAGTTTTCACGTGTTTTGAACTTTCTTTTGCCTCATTGTCTTCGGGATAAAGGTAGATAACTCTTTCTAACAGCGTAGGAACATGCGGTGTTAATATCTGATACAAAAGCAATATGTCGTCATCTGTGACATCATTAAACAAATGCTCACCACTTGATTGAATCCCTGCTTTAATTTGTTCAAGAGCCCAATATGGCTTATGGACCAAATAAGATTTTGCAAGATTTATCATGAAAAGGTCAAGTTCTCCGGGTTGCGGCGGCTTTCTGCAGCCGTAAATTCCAAGAACCACTTTAATACTGTTTTCTATTATCGGTGAAAAGTTTTCCAAACCTAATTTAACTTCTTCCATTGCATTTTCTAATACTTCTTTCTCTGAGTCTGACATTATCCTGTATAGTGAAGTAAGCAAAAGCCGATCAGAGCTGGTACCCACAATTATTTGCGTCATACAGGCGGGAGACAACCGTAATGGAAGATAGTTGTGGAGAACCAGCCCATGTACCAAAATCATACCAAGAAGTTTGAAACAATCTTGTGGCGCGTTGGGATCAATAAGCGGAACCATATCCTGGTTCCCCGTAAACTGTTTTCTCATTGCCTCCTCCCAGAACATCACGAATACGGAACCAGCATCTAGTTCTTCATCGTGTATAATGTCGTTATTATTCTGAATGTTGTGCGACTGGAAACAAAATGTTATTTTATGTTGGACAAGATTTTCTTCGGTGCCATAAGCATTCAGCATGTCAGTAAATATAGATTCTGGTTTAACATGTACACGAATTTTGGACTTTAATTTGCTCCGATAAATTGCTGCCCTTTTCAGTATCTTCACTGCATCTGAAATAATAAACACAAGCAATTAGATCTACATCAGATCGGTCTGAAGTAAAAACAAAAATGTTCTTTTTGACAGAATATAATAACATCATCTAGAATATTTGGCGGACATTAACGGATTTTTTCGACTTTTATTGTGGTATGTTCCCAAGTCGGTACAGATACAACATTTAAAAACCCTTTATCGCATAATGCCGACTTTTAACGACCCTGGCAAAGATGCATTTTGAAAATTTTGTGGGAAAATGTAGGGAAAGGAGAAAATGCTGGTAACCAGCATTTTCTTCTTTTCCCACAATGTTTTCTACCCAATCAAAATTGCACCATTTGAGCTACATGTACATTGAAACTGTCGTCTGCAAATGCTTTCAATTTGGACTGGTCTAAAATTTTGCCGTCTGGTAAATGGTTAAATCCTGATGATATCCTCGAGTCCTGTATAAATGTACATGTTTCTTCCAACATTTTTTCTGCTATTTTATTGTTTGCCTTGTGGATTCCGCCGTATCAACAATATTTTAGACAGTTTTTGGCGATACGTCAATTTAACCTGTCTTTGGGTTTCATCCAACAAGTACTGTATCAGTCCTGTTACACTTGCTCTGGCGCGGTTGTTGTATCGCTATTACTGTAAATCCTTGGCGCAACAGATTGAAACTGGTCAAACATCTCTTAGACTGAACTCATTTCATTCGCTCTCATTGATAGATTTGCGCGTGATCCTCGTGGACAAAAATAGCTTGGTCATCTATTTTTTTGTAACTAAATATATGAGTCATGCTCTGTTTAAAAGGGGCTTAATGCATCTGCAAAACATATTGACTCATGTCAGCCTGCGCATCCGCGAAGGCTGACATGGGCCAATATTTTTTGCTATTGGTCAATTTTCTGCATTTCCAAGTACCATTTTACCTGAGGATTCAACAGGTTGTTAAACAAAATAGATTTTATCAATCCATAATTACATGATGACTTGCCTGGGATACTTCATGAAAAATAGAAGCATTTAACCCCCTTTTCACAGAGCATGGCTCATGGACATTTTTGTCTATCTACCGTTCTAGAGGTTAGAAAGAGGAAAGAACCTATAAAATCCTCACCAAACAAACTCTCAGTAACATGCCCGTTCATTTTTCCTGGTATGTCTGAGCTTTCAGAGTCGTAGTCCATATCTTCGGAGTTGGCTGAACAGTTGGAAGAGGTCTGCTGGGGTGAAAAAAAAAATCCATAGTTTTGTCGTTATCATCTCATTAAAGGTCCGATACCGGCCAAAACTAAACAATGCTGGTGTTAGAATGCATTTAAATTTATATCGCACCATTCAAAAGTATGGGAATTATTGTAAAGATGACAAAATTGTTATTTTACGGTCGGTGCAAGTGATAGTAACTGGCAAAAATATGAATGAATTCTACAAAAAAGATAAAAAGTTACCAGGTCGCTCTAACTTTGGTTTCCTTAAAAGATTTTTAATGGGTTCAAATTTCATTTTTCTGCGACTAATATTTCGGCCGACCGAACAATAACAGATTGTCATCTGCACATTAATTTCCATACTTTAAAATTGTATGATTGTATTTCAGCACCTTCACTGTTTACTGATGCCCACCTTTCAGTCTTTACCAGATAATCCCGTGTCTAAAATACCTTGGGTAAGAAGGCTATTAAAAAAACATCATGCGAAAAGGAGAAAATGCTTGAAAGCAGCATTTTCTCCTTTTTGCACAATGTTTTCTACCTATTGAAAATAAAAACCTCGCCATTTGAGCCATCTTTTATTTGTCGTCTGCTTGTGCTTTCAGTGTTAACCAGTCTAACATTTTGTCGTTCGGTAGAGGTTTAAGTCTCTAAAGCAGCTCGAAGGCAATTTTCATGTGTGCAGGTTCAGAGGAAAAACTTATTATAAGTGATCACATTTGTTCGCCAGCAAACATGGTCTTTAAATTAAGATATGGACAAAAAAAAAGACATGAAAATAACATGATACATGTCCCTTTTTTTTATTTTGTTATTTTTCTTACCCCGTTTTTAACACCCTAGACAGTTAGATATTTACATGTATCGCGGTCGGTTCTTTCCCCACAGTCGTTGACCCCTATACTGATGGGGGGCGGGGTGTTGAAAAGGGGGGGGGGGGTGGTCTCCCATGTCCCCCGTGTGAATATGGGTTGTCACGTCCGATTTATTTTCTAACCAAAATATCAAATTACTACATATTTTTCATGCCTTTATTTGAAAAAAATTCTGGAAGAAGACTCCCCTCCCCTCCCCTATACCCCACACCCAGACCCTTCTTGAAAATTTCCTCCCCTCCCTCGGCCCTTCGCGCCTCGGGTAATGCCTTTGATATTATTTTGGGCTAGCTACACCCCTGTCTTGCGACCTGTTGGTTGAAAGAGTCTAAACATGTCGGGCCCTAGTGACTTAGTAATTGGCGTGCAACACACGAAAAGGGGCCTTCGGACATATGCGTAAAAGTGTGTCATCCCAGATCCGCCTGTGCAGTCTACGGCTGATCCGAGACGACACTTCCCGTTTTTGGGCGATTTTCTGTTTCACGAAAGTCTACTGTATGAAAAAATCTTATGTAGTCGTAAAGTTCCGTCTCGGATTAGCCTGCGCGGACTGCGCAGGCTAATCCGAGACGATACTTTACGCAAATGTCCGAAGGTCTCATTTCGCATGTTGCGGGCCAAATTTAATACTAGACAAACAACGAACCTTTGTTTTGTTGGCCGATGGCAAGCATGGATAGACCGGTAACTCCTCCGTGGTTTCCGGTGCAAGTTCTGGTAGACTAGTTAATGGGATTCTGAAATTCTGGATGAGTTTTAAAGGGTTGCCTAGCAACGGAGAGGATGTATTGCTGCCACTGTTACTGTTACTATAACAATCGTCGAAGTTTCTGTGAATGATAGGGGCTGGACGGTCTTCGGTACTGGTCTAAAAGTAGAAACAAGCCATGCTCTAGCAAAAGGGGGTTTAATGTATTTCCGCTATGCATTATACCCTGCAAGTCATTACATAATTATGGATTCATAAAATTCTTTTCGTCTAGCAACAGACTTAACCATGAGGTACACTGGTCCTTTGACATGAAGAAAAATGACCAAGATCAAAAACCATCGGTCCAGGACAGCCTGCACGGACTGTGCAGGCTGACCTGAGTCGATACTTGTTGCAGATGTATTAAGCTCTGTTTCCACAAAGCATGGCTAAAAATGTTTAGTCTTCAACGAGTCATATATACATTTTAGTCTTCAACGACACACACACACACACACACACACACACATATATATATATATATTTTTTTTTTTTTTTCTTTTAACATATTGTCGTGGAATTAGCCCATCAAAAATTGGGGGAAAGAGCAAGAATTCGAATAGAAAGTTCAGTTAAAATTATCTTGAAAATAGCCTCGATTTAAAATTCAAAACAGTCCAGAAAAATTCTCCAAGAAAGGAGAGTTGCATAGGCTCAAATAACTGTAGTATGTATGGGGGGGAGGTGTAATAATATAGGTATCATGACTGAGAAACAGCACCCAACTCGATGCATGTATTCAATTATGAAAGGAAATTAAAGGTGCTTATATGCAATGGAAAGTGTTCAAAGCTATATAGATCTCTACAAAAGGTAATTTACATGCGTTAAAATCATCCTGCTGACATGAACTGTGGCATATCATTTCTGTGAGCCACACTAAGAATGTCTCAACTCTCATATGGAAGAAAGTTTCATGGGCTGAAAGTTACTTATATGCTTAGAGGGCTGATTGATAAGTTTTGAGCCTTGGATTGAAGGAGTTAAGCTGGGATGTCTTTTTTCGGCTCTATTATTTCCTGACTTTTTAAGGCTGTGCATCCGAAGACTAGTGTCCTTTGATCAGTTCATGTCGAAGAGATAGCACTCTAAAATAAACAAGGCAAGTGACAAATGTTCCAGCAGGTCAATGCCACTGTTCATAAGTTTGTCATTGCCATGGCTTCCATTAACGATTGTGGCTTTGAACTGATTAACCCTTTCCCAATCAAGCCCTGGTTTTCACGTGTCTGCAGTACAAGTCTTTTGAAAACACTGTGGGAAAAGGAGAAATTGCTCGTAACGAGCAATTTCTCCTTTTCCCACAGTGTTTTCTACCCTTTTTGAGACCTTACTGCCATTTTCATCAAATTTAAAATTGTTGTCTGCAAACTCTTTCAATTTGGACCAGTCCAAAATTTGTCGTTTGGGAAAGGGTTAAGCATCCGCCCTATTCGCCTGATCTCGATCCATCAGACTTTTATCTATTGCCAAAATGCCATTTCCGGTACCCACTTTCAGTCAGATGATGACGTCATAGAGGAAGTGGGGGACTTTCTGAACGGTCAAGAAAAGGGCTTCTTTAAAAGTGGCAAAGAGGCCTTAACCATCGCTGGTAAAAGTGTATAGATACTGAAGGGGATTACATGTATGTTGGAAAATAGTGCAATATTTCTGATAGAAGCCAAACCCTGATAGATGAGGCCACCCTCGTTAACCCAGGTGTGAAGTAGGCCTATTACCATTCGGCATACCTCGGGTGATCCGGTGATCAAATCCCTCGGCTGTATCACGTAGCTTGATATGCACCTACACGGTACATTTCGCACGTCTCCGGAAGCACACCGCTTTACCGTTATTGAAATTGTAAGGCTCCTCTTAAAAAAGAAAACATGAATAAATTTTCTATCGTTATCTTTCTAAGAATATTTCGGTCGGCAAACAGTGCGTACATTCAATTTTTAACGTGGTTTATCAATTCCATTGGGAGCTTTCATCGACAGATCGATAGAAGTGAATAACTTCACCGTGGATGTTCATGTCGTTGCTAAGCGATCTACGGGGGTGCCGCCATGTTTAAGATCATGTGATTGGTAGTTCAAAATGGAAGCCTCCTTTATACGGACGAGGTTAGATGTAGGTACGGAATCGGCCGAGTTGTGACGAGTGAAGTATTACCATTCATCAATGAGTGTAGTTTACGGAATACATCGGAACTGGGTCAACCAGGATGAGATAGGCTCACAACTTATCAATTAGCCCTCGTACTTACGTATGGAATGACGATTACGCTGCCTTGGTATTTCATGTCTTTTAGTTGTCTTGGTGACTTGGCCTCTACCCGAATCAATCGTCTGGTTTTGTCGATTCGGTACATGTCATATAGGCGTCCCTCGAGCTTTGGAAAGATCGAGATCATAAATGCATGGAACTTTTCCTCACTATATGTCAAGGATAGCTGTGTTTTTCTTGGAATTCCGTTGATATAGTCCTGAGACGGGTAACCTAAGCAACAAAAAATAAGATATTTTGAGTTGATGTAGCGGTAAAAATTCAAATGACCTTTACACAAGATAAAGAAAAGTAGATCTATGACAAGTACAAATCAAAGTTACAAACTTATACCTACGTCGTTTCTTGCTGCGCTATTTCCAAAATTTTATTCTCAAAAGTAACGTGTTGATACCCTGAAGGAGTAAAAACGTTGGTTCAAATGATCAAAATAAAAACAGATTCAAAGAAAAATCACTAAGTTCTGTAAGGGCTGAAAAGAAATAGATTCACGCTGTCACTATGGAAAAAAGCTCCATATTTTTTGTGTTTAAACTTTTTGTAACACTAAAACAGACGGCAAAATTTTAGACTAGTCCAAATTCAAAGCGTTGGCAGACGACCAGTCAACTTTAGCTTGAATGATGGAACTTGTCTGTGAAAGGATGAATAAATACTGTTACCAGCAATTTCTGCTTTTGCAATAATGTTTTCAATAAGACTTCTTCACAGGGTTCTAAAGCATGGGATTGTCTGGTAAAAGTTTTATAAACTACAAAAATTACAAAATTATTAAAATCCAGGACCTAAACATCTGATTGGCTGAGACATAATATCATAACCAATCAGATAGCTAGTCTTTCAAACTAAAACTGAAATGTAATTTAGAAAGGTGGGTGACCAGAAACCTTGGTCCCTTTTTAAATTCCATTCATCACGATATTACATTATATAAAATGAGCCATGCTCCGTAAAAAGTGGGTTTAATGCATCTGCATAAAGTTTCGACTGATGTCGGCCTGCGCATTTCGCGCAGGCTGACCTGGGTCGACACTTTTTGCTTTTTGAATATTTTCACCATGCCTAATGAGCCATGCTCTGTAAAAAGGGTGTTTAATGCATCTGCATAAAGTTTCGACTGATGTCGGCCTGCGCACTTCGCGCAGGCTGACCTGGTTCGAAACCTTATTGCTTTTTGCATATTTTCACCGTGCCAAAGGCCTATTAAATCTCCTGACCTAGCCAGCTGTCAGACAAAATGGATTCAGTGAATCCAGGTCACTGTGATTACTTGCTTTCTATAGTGCATCACGGAGATGCAATCCACTCCGGTTGGCCAAAGCACGGCTCAAGTATATGAACCATGCTCTGTGAAAATGCGGCTTAATGCATCTGCGAAAAGTATCGACCCAGGTCAGCCTGCGCAGTCCGCGCAGGCTGACCTGGGCCGAAACTTTTCGCTATTGGTCAATTTCCTGTATGTCCGAGGACCATTCTACCTCATGTCGGTTGTTACAAAAAGTGGCTATAATGGATCCAGAATTATGTGAAGGCTTCGCTGGTACAATGCATCACGCAAATGCACTAAGCCCCAGTTCTGCCAGAGCGCTGCTCAAGTGTATTGTTTTCCTTTCCTACTCGTCCCAAGCACTTGCTACATTATGATTGCAGAAAAATCAACATAATAAAAGGTCCGAGAAGCAACCATCATAATCAATAGCAATTATTTCTAGTGTTGTCACAATGCAAAGACAATCTAATATAATCAGATTTTGTTCATGAAAGCACTGCGTATGCCTCCTATTTCATCGACTTCATTGTCCATCCTTCTTTGACTTTCGTATTTAATTCTTTTAGTGCCAAATGTATGAGCCATGCTCTGTGAAAAGGGGGTTTAGTGCCTCTGCATAAAGTATCGACCCAGGTCAGCCTGCGCAGTCCGCGCAGGCTGACCTGTGTCGAAACTTTTTGTGATTGGTCGATTTGGTCAACTTCTTGCTTTTGTAAAAAGAACAATGAACCTCATGATTCCGTCGGTTGTTAGACAAAATGGATTTTATGGATCCATAATTATGTGATGACTTCCTTGATACAATGCGTCACGGGGATGCATTAAGCCCCCTTTTCCCAGAGCATGGCTAATATAGACAGGAATTCTTACGATGACTGGAAATACACAATCTACTGAAACCCAGAAAGATTTTTCCATCTTACCGGCTTGACTAAACAGGCGGACGGTATGGATCAGGATCAGACTGCACATTCTGTGCAGTCTGATCTTGATCTATGCCGTCCGCAAAAAGCCTCTGTTTTCTTCTACCGCTTAATGGGTTGAAAAAACCATGTTTTGGACAGGATCAACATGACTTTGAACAGTCTAAATGTTATCTTGAGCAGGGCTATACAATGTATTAGCAGAATGATACGTGATAAAGTGAAAATGCTTAATATACCCTCTAGCTTCGAGATTTTAGTACTGGGGGAACCCAGGAAATACATTACTATGTGAGCTATCGCCGTGATATGACTGAAATAATGTTGAAAGCGGCGTAAACCATCATTCAATCAATCAATCAATCAGCTTCGGGATTAATTCATTTGCATGATAAAGACCCAATTGTCAATTAGCAACCGGAGGAGAAAAAATAACACGCACACAAAAATTCTGAAAAATTTGGCAAATTACATTAATTTTGTGCGACAACACGTCGGACAGTTTAGTCAAATTCGGACAGTGTGGATCCAAGATCAGACTGCATTTTCCTCGCGTTTAAAAAAGACCCTTGCATGGGAAAAAATTTTAACTATTCTGATAAAGAACAATTCAGATGATTAGAAAATGACTGTCTTGGTACAAAAAATGGTCATAAAACTCGGACGAAACACCGAGGACCATGTAC
Source organism: Tridacna gigas (assembly GCA_945859785.2). NCBI lineage: Eukaryota > Metazoa > Mollusca > Bivalvia > Cardiida > Cardiidae > Tridacna > Tridacna gigas. The sequence continues at coordinate 11,628,123 of OX244031.2, read as the reverse complement.
ACCATCCCTTTAAAAATGCCTTCTTATTGTAATTCTCCAGAATTTTCTAAATAGTAAAGTAACGCAATTTGTGATTGGCTTTAACCGAATGAATCATGCTCTGTGAAAAGAGGGCTTAATGCATCTGCAAAAAAAGGATCGCAGGCTGGCATGGATCAAAACCTTCTGCTCCTTGTAAATTTTATGCTCATCGAAGGACCATTCGAACTCCAGATTCAGTCAATTGCTAGACAAAATGGTTTTTCATGTGATGACTTGCTTGGTATAATGCATCACGGAAATACACTAAACCCCCTTTTGCCAAAGCTTTGCTCAGATGATTTAGCAAATCTGAATTCTGTTCTTTAAAACTTTAGAATTAAACTGAAAGTGCATTTTAGGATGGTGGGTCAATACAAGTCCTGGGTCCGTATTCACCAACCATTCTTAAGAACGTTCTTTGTCTTGTTCTCCAGAATATTCTACATTTGAATGTAACACAACTCATGATTGGCTAAACCATTTGGTTTAGCCAATCTGGAGTTGTGTTACTTTCAAATGTAGAAAATCTTGGAGAATAAGTCTAAGAATATTCTTAAGAATGGTTGGTGAATACGGACCCTGAAGACAATGCGACTTCAAGGTTCTCTAAATAAAGCGACAACGAATTGAGTCAATATTACAATTTATAAATGTATATTTCCTCTTTTAAAGTGCTCTTATCGCTTCTTTCTGACATAAATACTCCAAAACAACCAAGATAGCTTTAACCATTTCCTTCATATAGATATCCTTCGATATATTGTCTGAAAATGGCGTTTGAAAACACTGTGACAATGAAAAAAAAATCTCGTTGAACCTTTCGCAGCCTTGGGGCAGTAGTTTTTTTGCTAACGGGGTAGATTAACCCTTAGGCTACTAAGCGCGACTCAGGGACCTTTTGCAACCAGTATAGATCAAGATCAGACTGCACAGAACGTGCAGTCTGATCTTGGATTAACATTGTCCGATAAGGAGATATCTTTCCCCAAAAAAAACTTTGAAACAGCATAATTTGGGTTTTTATTATTTGCTTGAAAAGTTTCATGTAACTTATTTAGAAGGTTAAGGGTTTAGATCAGACTGCACAGAACAACAGGTTCTGACCGTTAGTTTACCTACTCTGCAACTTGAGTCTGTACCATTACATTCGTGATATGCAATTTCTCCCTTTTCCATTTTGTTTTTACATGTATAATAATACAATACAATACAATAATAATAATAATAACTTTATTTAGAGAAGGTAACACGTTAACGCTTTACCAAACAACAGAATTTTAGACTCCTCTAGATTGAAAGCGTTTGCAGACGACAAGTTAAAGGTTGACAAATTTGTCTTTGATAGGGTAGAAAACATTGTGGAAGGAGAAAATGCTGGAAACCGGCATTGCTTTTTCTCCTTCTCCCAATATGTTTCCAAAAGCCCTCTTCCTTAGGTCGTTTAAAGTCGGGATTGTGTGGTAAACGGTTAAGACATTAGCTTATTTTCTACACGGTCTTCTGAACCCTTTACTGCACAATGACACCTTTTGACGCCCCAGGGCCCGGAAAGAAGCCTTTTGAAAATATTGTGGGAAAAGGAGAAAATGCTGGTAACCAGCATTTTCTCCTTTTCCCACAATGTTTTCTACCCTATCAGAGAAAAGTTGCACCATTTCAGCCACAATGAAATTGTCGTCTGCAAATGCTTTCAATTTGGACAAGGCTAAAGTTTTGTCGTCTGGTAAAGGGTTAAAACAAGACTTTTACTGCCACTAGTATATAATTAACTCTTAACCAAATGACGAAATTTTGGACCAAACCAAATTGAAAGCCCAAAAGATGGAATTTGCCTTCGATAGGGTTAAAAAACATTTCGATTACCAGCATTTTCTCCTTTTTCCCACAACGTTTTCTAAAAGCATTCTTTATCGGGGTCGTTAAATTTCGGGGTTGTTTTATAACGGGTTAAACCTTCATTTGAACTGACTACCTCCATTTTACAAGAATGCTTTCAAAAGCTGTCTGAGGCAGATTCGTTTCCAGGAGTAATGAATTTATTATACCAATGAATAAATAAGCCATCCTCTTTGAAAAGTGGGGCTTAATACATCTGCGAAAAGTATCGACTCAGGTCAGCCTGCGCAGTCCGCGCAGGCTGACCTGGGCCGAAACTTTTCGCTACTGGTCAATTTTCTGTATGTCCAAGGACCAGTTTATCTCATGATTAAGTCGATTATTTAAAAAAAAAAAAAAAAAAAAATGGCTTTCATGGATCCATAATTAAATGATGACTTGCTACGTGTGTTGCATTACGGAAATGCATTAGGCTCCCTTTTGCCAGAGCATGATTCGAATACTTTAACAAAGAAAATATGTTTTTGATTATTGGAAAAACTGTGAAGTGTTGCTGTCTCTATAAATTTATTCGCGATATTCATGTTTCCATTATCGGAGAACGAAATTACGTGTCCTGATAAATGAATTTTCAAATCATATCGGGAAGATAACTGTCACCCTTAAATGCTACAACTGGGGAAAAAATGGCAACGGCTTGACGTAACGTATTAATCAATAAAAAATCTATTTATTACAAGTCACGTGGAAAAAAATCAATCGAAATGAGATTTTATACAAGGAATATTGATCGGGCGGTAACAAAATAATAAATGTTTCATTATAAATGTATGGATGTAGTTTTCGCGGGGATTTTTTCTATGTTTTTATCGGCTCGGTATAATATAATTTAGCCTGTAATATATAGAGAAAGGCATTCCTTGTCACTTAGAGTACTTACAAGATACAGTCGACATTCTCTTTTATGAAGCAAAAGAACGTATTTGATAGAACATATCAACAGAAATCAGACTGCAAGCTAGATCTTGATCTACACGGGCTACAAGAAATACGAACAGCTGTAAAAAAAACCGTCTAAGGCTTTGGACAAACTCTGTTGCCTTTCTGGCGCGGGCACGCAGCACTGTTGCAGAGGAATTTTTCATTTGTGATAATACTTTAACTAATTCTTCTTGAACTACTACTACTACTACTACTAATAATAATAATAATAATAATAGTGATAATAATAATTCAATTCAAAAATTTTATTCTTTCACTTGAAGCACAAGGTTTCTCGTCAATTCCACGTACATAACTAATAATAATCTCATTTATACATTTGAGCCATGCTCTGGCAAAACGGGGCTTAATGCATCTTCCTGATCCGCTATACCAAGCAAGTCATTTCATGATTATGGATTCATGAAATCCATTTTGTCTAACAACCGACTAAACCATGAAGCCAGCAGGTCACTGGATATGCAGAAAATTGACAAATTGATAGCAATAGGTTTTGATCCAGGTCAGCCTGCGCGAATTGCGCAGGCTGACCTGGGTCGATACCTTTATTGCAGATGCACTAAGCCCCCTTTTCACAGAGCATGGCTCATCTGTTAAACACCATTTAGATAAACACGACAGAGAAACTCACCATAACCTTCTTGCTGATGCTGGTCCACAAGGCTCCGCTCTAGCGGATCGAGAGAGGAAAACTTTGGCAGTTTGGAATTCTTGTCTGGAAGACAATACATAAATACTGAAAACGTTTCTTTCTCTTTCGGACCTCTTTTCTTCTTATCTTTTTGTCGAAGTAATTCCATCGCGTGCATTATAAGGCCCGGATTAGCCACAGCTTCAAACCGACCGAAGTTATCAATGCCAGGTCTCAGCACTCTACCATGGCGATTCCGGAAGGGTGCTATAGTACTCCGTCTTTGTGATCGACCATGCCGACCTCTACTGCCGACAGATGGCGTTGGTACCACTTCCTGTTTTATGGTGACATCACCATTGGTTTTCGCGTCTGCTCCATTCAAATTGTTATAGACAAATATCTTTCCTTCACTTGAATCTTTTGCTGTGGTTGTTTTTCCAACCAGTGAATTTTGGGATTGAATAATTTGTGCGATGGTTGCCGGCTTATCACTTCCCGATTTCTTCAACATCATTGCTGGGTTGGAACCGGAAGTATTGTTTGCATTCAACATGATTTGTTTTGCGAATTCCGTCATCACTTTTGGATCCATACCCAAGAAAGGGTTTGGAGGGCAATAAGGGGCCAGCTGTTTCTGCTCTCCCTGGGACAAAAGCGATTGTTCTTTAGCGTTATCCTTGTCTTTATCTGCCTCCGACCCTGTTGTACCACCATTCCCTAATTGTTTCTGGGCTTCTTGGATTTCTTTTTCGTTTTGCATCATCATGGATGCCAACTGTATCATCATTCTTGTGTTCTCATCCATCCCAAACAAACGTCTAGTCTTTGGCCCTGAAATACAGTATAGGGATGTCTCGATTATTCGAACATGCAGGGGCTCTCGATAATCCAAACATGCGATAAATTGAATACATCCTTTAATTCGAAGTATCTGGTGTCGAACAACGGACATAACATTTAAAAAACATGAAACAGCGTCTCTGATTGCTCAAACGAACTATCAGAATCGCTATTACACTACATTCCATGGAAAAAAAGGTCATTTGCACATGTACGACGATTTAGGTCGTAATATTTCTTAGTGGGTATTTTTATAATTTTTTTTTTTTCTTGAAACCATGGCTACAATTCACGATCTTTGATTGATTTTTCTTTACAAAGTATCCAAGTCTCAATTCGTTCTTATGAACTGACCAGGATTCGAACCTATAACTGATAAAACAAAAAGCTCAAGAAATGAGAGAAGACTGAAAAAGCAAATATCGGGGTAACGTAGATAACAGAGGTATGCCGAATGTTGATGACGTCAATTTTCGTATTATAAATAACATTATCGACAAAATGATGGATGTTTACTCATCTTTTACCAATTAAATCATTTCTAAAGTACGATTTCCTTAGAATACTGTGGGCGTACAGTTTATTAATATAATAACATAAACCCGAGATCTATTTGAAGCAAAAATAGTTCCGTTTTACTGTGCAACTATTTCCCATTCCTGTATCCTTTCACAACTTCAAAAACGCAGCAGTTCGTATAAAAGAATTCATTTTTCGACCACACAGTCAACATAGCAGCAGACGACTTTGCAATCATTCTTTCGGAAAAAGGAAAATACGGTTAGTTTTCATGAAATATAGTTTGATACACGAACATGTTTTGATAACATTGTGGTAAAGAGAGAAGTTTCTCATTACAAGCAATTTACCTCTTTGCTACAATATTTTCAAATATGGTCTGCAACAAGACGACACAAATCGTCTGCGGAAGGCACTGCGATATATCAATGTACAGAACTAAATATGGTTTAACTCTGTACCAAACAACAAAATTTTGGGCTTGTTCACTTTGAAAGCATTTGCAAACGACAAATCAAACCCTCTGCGCTATGACTGACATTAGTTGACACATTTTTTGCTATTTGTAAATGTTCGGCTTTTCAAAGGACCACTCTGCCTCTGGATTCAGTTGGTTGTTATACTAAATGGGTTTTATGGATCTATGATTATGTGATGACTTGCTTGGTGTAATGTGTTACAGATATGCATTAAATCCCCATTTGCCAAAGCAATGGTTGCTGTACTGTCTCTGGTGGAAAAGCGACCTTCAGCTTAAAGCGTATACCTTACTTAATCCCAAAAGCGCCAAAGAAACCAAAAGCATTTTCAGTCTCGAAATAAGAGCAAATAAGTGCACTTTATTGGTTGCCTCTGTCTACAGTATTTCCGCAAATCGGACAGTGTAGATCAAGATCGGGCTGCACATTTTGTGCAGTCTGATCTTAATCTACACTGGCCGCAAAAGCAAGTATAGTGGTGAAAGGCGATTTAGGAGATAAGGTTTTCTATCCTGAATTTTTCATCACCGTCGTTTACCTATAACTAATTACTAATTCAATGCCACTCGCTGACGACTTTTTTTTATCATTTTGAAAACGATATGGCAATAGGAGAAAATGGTCCTTACGAACAATTTCTCAGTCTGATGATGTCCTACTTTCACCTGTACCCATACACTAAATCTTAATTCACTTGTAGGTTTTTTTTACAAACTTGTTTGCATTTTCAAAGTCTGGCGGGAGAAACACAGCGAACGTTATGAGGGGACTAGGGACCAAACCACAAGCGTAAATGCCTGATAAGAGATGTATATTTATCAACAATGAAAATTGAAATTTATTGAAAGAAAATATCTGACATAAACACAGCTGGTCCAGTATAATATACTGATAAGTTACTCATGAACACTCAATTACTCAAAGAGAAGGTCGCTGCCTATCGTTGGATTTCTTTCTTTTGTTGGGTCCTGCCGAGCCCCGGTAGTGTTGTTGGTAGTGTACGCGACTTGAGAACAGGTGGACGCTAGTTTGAATCCCCAGCTCGGCGAATTTCTTTCCGAGGATTGATGATAGTCTTTGCAGCAGGGTTCAATCATCTCTTATCGCTGATCATTGTTTCGACGACGGTTATGTCGGAAAGCAGGTTTTGGCTTAGGAAGAATATTGTGCGAAGTACAGGTAAAAGAAACACCCGGAAAGCAAGGATTTGTGCACTGGCCGCCGCGATATAACTAACACAATGTTGAAAACGGCGTTAAACACCATACAATCAATCGTAAGGCCCTCTGTAAGACTCAGCGATCGAGGCGCTGGATTTATATATCTGGGTCCGTATTCACCAACCATTCTTAAGAATATTCTTGGTCTTGTTCTCCAAAATTTTCCAAATTTGAAAGTAACACAGCTTCTGATTGGCTAAACCATTTGGTTTAGCCAATCAGAAGTTGTGTTACTTTCAAACTCGAAGAATAAGTCTGAGAACGTTCTTAAGAATGGTTGGTGAATACGGACCCTGGAAAGCCAGGTACGATTCCTATTGGCAGTGCTGGTCACGTGGGGGAATGAGAATCCTTGGACAAAGTACTGCAAAGCTCAAGGCCAGTACTGACGAAATCTAGGTGAGTTGTGAATAGGTAAGGTGGCGCCTTGATATGACTTGAAATTCTGTTGAAGGCATTCCAAACACAAGTTCATCGATAAGTTAAGCGGCGCTCTGGGAAAAAGGGGGTTTAATGCGTCTCCGTGATGCATGATACCAAGCAAGTCATCACATAATTATGGATCTATAAAATCCATTTTGTTTAACAACCGACTAAATCATGAGGTGGAATGGTCCTTTGACATGCAGATAATTGACCAATAGCAAAACATTTCGATCCAGGTCAGCACGGAAGGCGCAGGCTGACCTGTGTCGGTATTTTTGCATGCAGGTGCATAAAACGCCCTTTTGAAAGAGCATGGCTCAAATTTCTTTAAAAAAAAAATCTTGATTTCGACAGAGTCCGATAAGTTTCGAATTGTAAAAAAAAAAATGCCAATAATCCAATTTGACTTTAACTAATAACCTCCTGTAACAAGTTGCTTCTGACACCTTCGAAAACCAGAAATGGACAGTTGTGAACCAATTCTCCTTTACCCACGATATATTCAAATGTGGTCAGCTGTGAAATGAAAAAAGAAAACGTTATTTGTTTGAGAAGTGGGTCATGTGGTGCTCAGTAGTTCAAGTGTTAGATTTATGATCAAGAGGTCCTTGGCTCGGTCCTCACTTTCGGCACACTTTTCGGTTAAGGGTGGTCATGGACAAGGCACTGCAGAGCTCCAGCCTACTGCTGGAGGAATCCAGGAAATACATGAATAACAGTGTTGTCACCGTGTTGAAAGCGGCTTAAAACACCACATACTCAATTTATATATCTCGTTTCAAGGCTTCTGATTTTTGTTAGTTTGGTTCTGAATTCCATTTTTAGCAATAGGCCTAATTAAGTACAACACGGTGGCCAGTGCATCTACCCATACGTTGCTGACTTTCATGTATTTCCCCAGTTCTTCCGTACAACACCCTTTCCGAGCCACGGGCTGCTTTCCCACATATACAAAACTCCAAACCATATTTAACGATCAGCGAGGATTGATACTTGATGCAATGACTGCATTGATGACGCACTGATAGTTGGAAAGAATTTAGACAGGGAATGAATTCGAACACGCAACCTCTTCGATTACTATTTTTAAGCAGCTTGAAAAACAATGAAAACCGAATTATGCAGAAAGATGAATATAAAACATTGGGACAAACAGACAAATTGCCTTTTAGAAAGAAAGAATCTTCAGATTTCAAAATGTTTTAGAAATTACTGGTCCTGAAGGGGGCGTAAAATGGTTCTTCAACAAAGGAAATGGTTAAAGCATTCATTGAAACCTAAGACCGGATTTCCTATGTAGTATTTTCAACTCTTAACCCTTTACCACACAGTCCCGAGTTTTAACGACCCTAAGGAAGAAGCCTTTTGAAAACATTGTGGGAAAAGGAGAAAATACTGGTAAACAGCATTTTCTCCTTTTCCTACAATGTTTTCTACCTTAGCAAAGACAAGTTTCATTATTTGATTCACATTCAAATTGTCGTCTGCAAATGCTTTGAATTTGGACAAGCCTACATTTTTTTCGTTTGGTAAAGCGCTAACCCTTGTACAGCTAAATAAGTTAAACGAAACCTTCGAGGTGATAGTAAATACCCGAATGTTGCTCTTTCAAACTTATCTTTTGGAGAAAAATATCTCCTTAACGGACAATGCAGATCAAAAAATCAGACAGCACGTTCTGTGTGCAGTCTGATCTTGATCTTCACTGTCCGCGAAAAGTTACTGAGTCGCGCTTAGCAGCCTAAGGTAAACCATGCCATGGACAACACGTGGTACTGTTACGGTCTGTGTAGATCAAGATTAGACTGCACATTCTGTGCAGTCTGATATTGATATACATTGTCCGACATTTTGAGTGGTAATTTGGTTGGGACAGCTTTGTAATTGCTATACGTTTTTTTTTCTAGGGACTGAAAATGTAACTTTCATCACTCTGTGACCGGAAGAGTAAGCCTGTTCCCAAACAATACCGTGTTTTAACGATCCTGAAGATGAAAGCTCTTGAAAACATGGTAGAAAAAGGAGAAAGGGCTGGTAACCAGCATTCTCTCCTTTTCCCCACCATGCTTTTGTCCCCTATAAAGACGAATTCTATCATTTGAGCAGAATTTATTTTGCTGTCTGCACGTGCTCTCATTCTGGATGAGTCTAAAATCTTGTAGTTTGTAAACCCATTACCACACAATTCCAAGTTTTAACGACGCTTGTAAATCAGACTTTTCAAAACATTGTGGGAAAATGAGATAATGCTGGTAACTAGCATTTTCTCCTTCTCCCACATTTTTTGCTAACCTTTCAGAAACAAGTCCAGTCATTTGAGCCACATTTAATTTGTCGTCTGCAAAAGCTTTGAATTTGGACCAGTCTAAAATATTTTCGTCTGGTAAAGGATTAACCCTTTCCCAAATGACAAATTTTGGACTGGTCCAAATTGAAAGAGTTTGCAGACGACAATTTTGAATTTAATGAAAATGACAGACAGTTATCAAAAAGGGGAGAAAACACTGTGGGAAAAGGAGAAATTGCTCGTTACGAGCAATTTCTCCTTTTCCCACAGTGTTTTCCAAAGACTTGTACAGCAGACACGTGAAAACCAGGGCTTGTTTGGGAAAGGGTTAAAGAGTTCACGTGGTCCTCTGAAACCCAAAGTCTTTCATTACCGTCAGAAAATAACAATTATAATGAGAGAGAGGCCCTCGAATATCAAGTGTCTACAGCGTTTTTTATAGTCCAGCACTTTCACTTCTGTAATAGTATACTTGATATGAACATTTTTTTGTTCTCTCATTAGATCTAATCGTTGAAACAAATCTGAAGCTGACGATTTTGCAAATACCATTGTTAAAGACATATCCTTACAGCCAGAGAAGGAAACGCTATTAAAACTTGATAGTGTGTAGAATGGTTCAGAATTTAGTCTGCTGTGTAAACACAGATGAATTACCAATATAATGTACATGTATATGGTGCAATGCAGAAAATTTATCCAAAGCAAAATGTCTGACTCAGGTCAGCATGCGCGAATTGCGCAGGCTGACCTGGGTCGATACTTTTTGTAGATACATTAAACCCTCTTTTTACAGAGCATGGCTCATATATTTTCGCGGTTGATATGACAGAAATATTGTTGAAAGCGCCATAAAGCACCATGCAACCAAAGGTTTACGTGTAACCTTTGCGAAAGGTCATATTATGACAGCGTGCTTGAAATAAATTTATTTTCAAACTGGCGTTATCAGTGTTTTATTCAAACTTGTCCCAAATCATATCTTTGATTTTATAATTCTATATCGCTACAATTTTTATCATGTTGAATTCTATTTGTTTAGAGCGGTCTTACACAGGAGATTTAACCCATATATCTTGCGTACCATGGCGTCTGGGACAGGAATTAACAACCACCCTAAATTGCAGTCATAGTCTCATTCTTGATGTAGAAAGTAACGCAATATCTGATTGGCTAAACCATTTGGTGTAGCCAATCAGACCTTGCTTTCAATTTTAGAAAATTCTTGAAAAATAGACCAGCGGTTGGTGAATACAGACCTCGAAGTCATGAGCGAAGCGTATAGTCAAAGATCAGCCTTCACATTCGTGCAGTTTTATCTTGATCTACCCTCTTCGACACGTAAATGAATTGGGCAAAAAAGTAAAGCTTAAATTACTATACTCATTTAGAATCAACAAATGCATACCAACGAACGATGGGTTTTGTTGAATATTTCTCTTTCCCTGTCAGTGGAGACTTTTAAAAATACTTTTTTTTTAAGGACGACGTAATTCAAGACCAGACTGCACGTTCTGTGCAATCTGATCTTGATTTATGCCGTCCGCTACCTGATGGTGAACCGTGATAGAACTTTATCTTCAATGGAAACCTCGATGAAAAATCGAATTTATGTAATTTGAAGCGAGAGCCATGCTCCGTAAAAAGGGGGCTTAATGCATCTCCGTAATACATTGTCCCAAGTAAAACATTACATAATTAGGGATCAATGAAATTAATACAATGAATAGAATCTTTATTGACGTATGCGTCGGTACATCGTCATGAGTGAGAGAGAGAGAGAGAGAGAGAGAGAGAGAGAGAGACTCTATTAAGTACCATGACATTTATAAAAATAGTTTGTTAAATGATGACGTACCTACGTATAAGTCAATAAAGATTCTATTCATAAAATTCTGAAATCCATTTTGCTTAGTAACCAGCTGAGTCCTGAGGTAGACCGTCCTTTGACATGCAGAAAATTGACCGATAGCAAAAAGTTTCGGCCCAGGTCAGCCTGCGTGGATTGCGCAGGCTGACCTGAGTCGATACTTTTTGCAGATGTATTAAGCCCCCTTTTTACAGAGTACTGCCCAATTATTATACTTTATTCAGCAGAGTCCTATACCTTATACTCAAGATGCATCCATGCTTCTGGACTAGCACTGGAAACCAGTTTTTGGAACACGTGACCAGGGTCATTGGTTGAGGTTCAACCCTAATTTCCAGATTTCAAATCAGCCCCTTTAACCAAAGAGTCATCAGAGACCACATTCCTTTCTAACCTTGATATTCTTATCTTCGATATTCAATACTTTGTTTGATCTATAACCAGAAAGTTCTTACAGCTTTTACTAATCTCTCGGGCCGAGCCCCCGTAGCTCAGTCGGTAGCGTACAAGACTTGAGAACAGGAGGTCACAGGTTCGATCCCCGGCTGGGCGAATTTCTTTCCGAGGATTGATGATAGTCATTGCGACAGAATTCATTCCTCTCTCACCGCTGACCATTGTTTCGACGATGGTTATGTGGGAAAGCAGCCAGTGGCTTGGAAAGAATATTGTGCGGAGTACTGGTAAAAGAAACTCCAGGAAAGCATGGATAGGTGCACTGGTCGCCGCGATATAACTGAAATAATGTTGAAAAACCGCGTTAAACACCATACAATCAATCAATTTACTAATTTCTCTCGATTCTGCTTCCTGGGAACTACACCAGTACTCGTGCCGAATGTGTTGGCCAATGAACAATTCCAAAGTTAAAGCCAACTCCCGGGTATCGATGTAAAATTAATTATGTTTAAACAAGAAAATGAAATTTTAGACTCGTCCAAACTGAAAGCATTTGCAGAAAAAAATGGATGTGGTGATAAAAGTGATCGTGTGATTTGTCTTGGAAGGAATAGGAAACATTCCAGGCAAAAGAGAATGCTGATCAGCAGCATTTTCTCCTTTTCCAACATTGTTTTCGAAAGCTTTCTCCTTTAAGGTCTCTGAAACAGAGAATTGTTAGGGAAAGGGTTAAACTTCTGTCTACCCATTGAAAGTCAGTGAGAAGGTCTAATTCCGTTTATCGATCATTTTAACTCTAAATGACGAATTCAAACGATGATTTGTAAAATGAAAATAAATAGAACACGACCGATAATTAATGACCAATATAACTAATATGCCCCTAGCATTTAGTTATTTATAAACTTTCTTCCTTGAAAACCTTTAACCCTTAGGCTGCTAAGCGAGACTCATGGACCTTTTGCGGACAGTGTAGATCAAGATCAGACTGCACAGAACGTGCAGTCTGATCTTGTATCTACACTGCCCGATAAGGAGATATTTCCCCAACCCACCCCCATAATTTTGGAAGAGCAACATTTGCGTTCTTACCATCGTCTTGAAATTTCATTTAGGTTATTTAGCAGGTTAAGGGTCACCTCTTTACCAAACGACAAAATTTTGTGCTCGTCCAAATTCAAAGCAATAGCAGACGACAAGTTAAACATGACTCTTTTCATTTGATTTGAATTTTGTAGAGTAGAAAACGTTGTGGGAAAATGAAAAATTGCTGGTAACCAGTTTTCAAATGCCTTCTTCATCAGGGTTGCAAATATTTGGGATTGTTTGACTTCCCCGAAAATAAAAAAAAAAAACCAAATCGGTTTTGGTATCTAAAAGGTTGACTTAAAAATTTACCGTATAACTTCGACCCTTGACCAGAACAATTCTGTGTTTTAACGACCCTGGAAAAGAAAACTTCGGAAAATATTGAAGGAAAAGGAGAAAATGCTTGTAACCAGCATTTTCTCCTTTTCCACAGTGTTTTCTGTCCATTCAGAGATGATTCCTATCTTTATTTGGACCACATTTAGTTTGTCGTCTGCAAATGCTTTCAATTTGGACACGTGTAGAATTTTGTCGACTGGTGAAGAACTAACCCTTATCCTGCTAAATAATTGAAATAAAATTTTCAAACCGGTAGTAAAAACGTGATTAATGCTATTTCAAACTTATTTTCAGGGGAAAAATTATAATGTATTTCTTTATCGGACGGTGCAGATCAAAGATCAGACTGCACGTTCTGTACAGTCTGATCTTGATCTACACTGTCCGCAAAAGGTCAGTGTGTCGCGCTAAGCAGCCTAGAGGTTAATTTAGTCATTACCACACACAACTCCGCAGACAGTGGGCTCTCTCCAAAAACAGGCGAAATCAACGTATAGGTGAGCCAAGATCTGGGAAAGGGGCTTTAATATAAGGAACGAACGAACGAATTATTTTATTGACAAAAACTTTGCAGTTTTATAGTCATTACAAACATGAAGATAAACAATGTATTGTCAACGTGATGTAGCTGAAAAAAAAGTAAATATATAAGGAAATAGCTTATTGTTGCCAAATAAGACGTTTTTTTTTTTTTTAAAGTTTGAATGATAAAGAAATCAAGTTAAAGATATGGAAAAATTTGAGAGAGGGAAAAAAAGAAAACTTTGTTGGAGGATCAGCCAAACATAGTGAAAAACTGTTGGCAGACCTGTGTACATGTCTTCTCATAAAATTTTACAACATATTAAGCAGCGTGTATCAGAAATCCGACCGCATGTTTGTGCAATCTGATCTCGACTCACTCTACTTACTTAGGAAATCGTATCTGGTGTGCTGATAGCATATGCATGACGTGTGGATATTCTAGATATTGCAGAACCATTTGTAGTTTGGGTTTTTTTAATACAACTTCGTGATGCGTTATACCAAGCAAATCGTCGCATAATTATGGATCCATGAAATCCGTTTTGTCTAAAAACCTCCTGAGACATGAGGAAGAATCATCCTTTGACATGCAGAAGAACGATCAATGGCAAATTTTTGATCGAGGTCAGCCTGCCCGGACCGTGCCGGCTAACCTGGTACTTTTTATAAATGCAGTAACCCGCCCACAGAGCATTGCTCAGATACCTTTGATGCGTACTAAGTATTGGCTTTTTCATTGAATTTCGTAAATACAAGGCCGGGGATATGCAGTGTCCTGCCCAAGGACACCACCGCATCTTCAATGCCAGCGGGGATCGAACCAGGAAATACTTATGATAAATGCAGAGCCTTAATCTAACGCAGGATCCCTAAGAATCCGTGAAAGACGCAATTATTACCTCCGCGAAATAATGTAATCCGAGTCAAATAACTTGGACTCTGTCTGCCCGAAATTTATTAACCCCTTACCATATATTCCCGAGGTTTAATGACCCTGGGGAAAGGACTGGTAACCAGCATTTTCTCCTTTTCCCACAATGTTTTCAACTCTTTCAGACATAAATTCCATCACTTGAGCCAAATTTAATTCGTCGTCTGCAGATGCTTTCAATTTGGACCAGTCTAAAATTGTGTCTTTTGGTAATGGGTTTACTGGTTCTCTTTCGACGGCTGAACACACAATCCACTGACACTAAGAAATATCTTTATCATATAGACTTGACCAACCAAGCAGGCGGTATAGATCAAGATCAGACTGCTCGTTCTGTGCAGTCCGAAGGAAAAAAAAAAAACATGTGTTTGCTTATAGCACTTAACTCTTTACCAAACGACAAAACTTTAGACTGGTCCAAATTGAAGGCATTTTCAGACGAAAAATCGAATGAAGCTGAAAAGATGATTGGACAAAAAACATTGTGTGAAAAGGAGAAAATGCTAGTAAGAAGCATTTTCTCATTTTTCCACAATGTTTTTTTTTTTTCCCGCAATGTTTTCAAAAGCCTTCTTTCTCATAGTCGTTGAAACTCCAGATTATGTGACAAAGGGTTAGAGGATTAAAAGATAAACTGCTACATAGCTTCTTTCACAGACAGTGCTAGCCTTCATAATTGTTTGAACCAGGTTTGAGTCCAGCAGTTTGCAATATACTTCTTTAACACCAACCATAGAATTGGCAATAAGTACTGGCAAGTCTTCAGGACAAAGTAACAAAGCTTCAAGATACTAGAATTAAGCTGCAGAGCTTATTTCACAAAAAAAGGAGACAATCTTAAAGGCTCAATAACGACCGAAAGTAAACAATGGGGGTGTTGAAATAAAATTGAATTTAAATCATAACACAGAAAGGTATGAAAATCAGTGTGACGATAACAATCTGTTATTGTACGGTCGGTCCAGGTATTAGTCACTGGCAGGAAAATGAACTTTAAAACTATGTCAAAAGTTGCCAGGTTGCTCTATCTTTTGTTGACTTTTTACCTAGTGATAAGGTTCATTTTTCTGCCAGCGACTATCTTTGGACCGAGCGCACAATAACAGATTATCATCTGCACATTAATTCCCATACTCTTAACTCTTTAACCCTTTCCCAAACGACAAATTTTGGACTGGTTCAAATTGAAAGAGTTTGCAGAAGGGTCTCAAAAAGGGTAGAAAACACTGTGGGAAAAGGAAAAGGAGAAATTGCTCGTTACGAGCAATTTCTCCTTTTCCCACGGTGTTTTCAAAAGACTTGTACTGCAGACACGTGAAAACCAGGGCTTGTTTGGGAAAGGGTTAACACACAATCCCGAGTTTTAACGACCCTAAAAAATAAACCTTTTGAAAACATTGTGTGAAAAGGAGACAATGCTGGTTAGCAGCATTTTCTCCTATTCCCATCATGTTTTCTACCCTATCAAAGACAAATTCCAGCATTCGAGCCACATTTAAATTTTCGTCTGCAAATGCTTTCATTTTGGACTGGCCTACAATTTTATCGTTTGGTAAAGAGATAAAAGGTATGATTTAAATTTAGATACATTTGAACACGCCTATTGTTTACCTTCGGCCGCTACTGTGACTTCAAGAACCAAAATTTTCAATAAAACATAAAAACATTTTAACGCTCAAAGCCCTGGAATCTACCCAAGTTGTTTTTTGCAGACAGTGTAGACCAAAGATCAGACTGCACAAAACGTGTAGTCTGATCTTAGATCTACACTGTCAGCTACTATGTTATACACCGGTATTCTACCGGAAACAATCTTGAAATAACAATATTTCGGACGGTTTTTCCTAATTGTAAAGGTCTAAATCATTTATTCAGCGTTTTAAGACTGAATGTCGTGTACAACGCTGCTCTGCACAAAGCTAATCCAGGATGAGACTGCACATAATGTGCAGTCCTACCTCAGCTCCACACTATCCGAAATTTTAACACACCTTCGGACCAAAAAAACCTTGAAATGCTTGGTATATTTACTAATTAACATAGTCCGTGTACTTAGAAAGCCAAGCGCCCGTAGCTCAGTCGGTAGCGTACAGGACTTGAGAACAGGAGGTCGCTGGTTCGATCCCCGGCTTGGCCAATTTCTTTCCGAGGACTGATTATAGTCATCGCGACAGGATTCATTCCTCTCTCACCGCTGACCGTTGTTTCGACGATGGTTATGTGGGAAAGCAGCCAGTGGCTTGGAAAGAATATTGTGCGGAGTACTGGTAAATAAAATTCCAAGGAAGCACTGGCCGCCGTGATATAACTGAAATAGTGTTGAAAACGGCGTTAAACACCATACAACCAACCATGTACTTTGATTTATTTGGCACTCAATAGTTCGTTACCAACGACAAAATTTTGGACTCAACCAAATTGAAACTATTTGCAGACGACAAAATGAATTTAGCTAAAGTAATGACTTCTGTATTTGATAGGGTAGAAAACATCGTGTGAAAAGGAGAAAATGCCGGTTACCAGCATTTTCTCCTTTTCCCACAATGTTTTCCAAAAGCCACAATGTTTTCCAGACGTCTGCTTTCTTCAGGGTCGTTAATACATTGGATTTTGTGATGAAGCGACAGAAAATACCTGCTCTGGCAAAAGGGGGCTTAATGTATCCCGTGATCCATTAAACCAAAGAGTTCATCTCACAATTACGGATCCGTAAAAATCAATTTTCCCTAACAACGGACCCAATCATAAGTAACTCCGGTTCTTGGACATGCTGAAAACTTAACAAAAGCAAAAAAGTTTCGGCTCAGGTCAGCCTGCGCTGACTGCGCAGGCTGACCTGAGTCGATACTTTTTTTGCAGATGCATTTAGCCCCCTTTACACAGAGCATGGCTCAATTATAAATAAAGCGCAAAGGAATAAAATGTGTTTCAAACAAACATACCGATTTTAACTACACCACATCCGACTGTAATTCTACATCTCCCGTAAATAAAGTTTTTATCAAAATCCCAATATAATTTGAAATAAAATCTCTTGGCGAACTGGCTGTAAATAATCAATCCTTCAATCCCCCCCTTTTATCAGTTGTTCAGCTCTGTGCTACAATCTATAAATGGTATTTCATGTTTATTACAAACAATCACGTGATCCTGCATAAATATAAACGCGATAATGTTATTTTCATAACGATTATTACGAGTATAATATTCATGGCGGCCATTACAAAAACGCTGATAACGCGGGCTAGCGGACATTTAGCTTGAATTTATACATTTATTACGGATCTAGTTTAATGTCAGTCGCCTACAAATTGTGTACAAATACAATTACATTAAACTGTATTTACAGGCGATTTACATAGCCGGCGCTTTCTCTAAATGTTTGTAACATTTACTGACATATGTTTCACGTAGATAACTTCATACGCTGTATTTTACACTCATCCATAGGCAACGCAAAGTGGAAAACATTGCTGTAAAAAGATTTTATATGTCAGTACTAGAAAATGCAGGATGAGCATTGTGTCAAATAAAGAAACTGCTCGGTATGGACCATTTTTCCGTTTGTCACAACAGTTTTCTACAAAGATTTTTAAGTCAGAATTTCGGTCAAATGTGCCTATATGTCGGAAAAGCGTCACTGATAACAGAAACAAAATTTAGCTTGTACAAGACCGAGATACTTCCTTTGAATAATGTTGACCCTTTTACTTTCAACATAATAGACATAAATATCCTTTGCGGACAATATGGATCAAGATCAGACTGCACGTTCTGTGCAGTCTGATCTTGACCTACACTGTCCGCTGCATGATTCTAATCTAAAATTGAAAAGTTTCTGTATTTGCCATTTACTTGTACATGTGGGTCTCAAAAAAGGACAAATAACTTGGCGTCCAAAGAGTTAGAGAATATTTTGACCACTTCACTTCTTTTTATTTTTCATTTACAGGCCTATATGACGGGAATGGTGGGGTAGTCTTGCAGTGAACTTAACAACTGCTCTGGCACAAATGTTCTTACGTCACTTTCAACAGTAATTCAGTCATATCACGGCATCAGATGCCCTATCCATTTGTTTCCGTGGATTAACATGTTCTGCAGTGCCCTGTCCATGGACAACTGTATGAGTCTAGCGCGGGTCACATGGATCGAACATATATTCCCCGATCACAAATCAAAGATTACAAATCCAAAACCTAGGTGTATCAAATTCACGACTGTTTTGATCATGGTCCATATTCATCAACTATTCTTAAGAATATTCTCAGTATTATTCTCCAAGATTTTCTAAATTTAAAAGTAACACAATTTCTGATTGGCTAAATCAAATGGATAAACCGATATTTCTGACAAAGTCGAACAGGAGAGATGAGTTATCAGACTGCAAGTTCTGTGCAGTCTGATCTTGATATACATTGGCTGCAAAAGTACTCTAATTTGCCCTTCGTATGCATATGTAAGGTTAGAAAAAAATAAACTCGACCTAAGTATTCATATTCCCATTTAGAATACTGTACAGTATGTGGAGGAATGCTGAATGCAGTGAATTTGTCCATTGCTCAAGGACGAAACTTTGCTTGTATTTGGTGTTTAATGCGCTGTTTACAACGGCATTTCGGGATTTTACGGTGGCAGTGCATCTATTCACTTTTTTCTTGGATATTCCTCGGTATTTTTTTAAAGCTAGAAACAGGCTTCTTTTCCGTGTTCATATAAGCCGCGTCGAAACTATGCATAGTTCTAAATTTCAAAGTAACGCAATTTCTGATTGGCTAAACCTTTTGGTTTAGCCTATCAGAAATCGTGTTACTTTGAAATTTAGAAAGTTCTTGAGAATAATACTAAAAGGTTTATGTAATAAATGGTTGGTGAATGCGGACCTGGAAACCGATTTGCTCTTTTGGACCCCCCCCCCCCCCAAAAAAAAATGGTTGGTGTGGACACCCTCTGCTATAGTTGGTTTGAATACATTTTTGAATAGTTTAAGCCTTCAGAAAGAATGTTTGTTAGTTCTGCTCTTAAATATCTTTTGTTACAATAGTGAAATAAACAGCTGAACATTGTCACTGAGCCTGCATTGTTACGCTGAAACTCGTTCATTTTATAAGGACTTGGAGAAAGATGCATTTTACCACCTTGCACTTGTTAACATGGCTCTCAAATCAAGTTTAGCATCTGAAACAGAATGAAAGTTGTTTCAAAATATTTGTCAAGGAAATATGTTCAAGTGTCCATGGAACTACAGTTGTTATGTGTTGTACTTTAGTTTTCGATTTCAGATAATGCTTGAAAACGTGACCTTCGTAAATACTTCATACATGCACGGGTATGTTACTCTGGACAGAACACTGTTTTTGTGATGATGTCTTGTGTTATAAAGATCATCTTATAAAATATTTTATTGATAACATTAATTTTTTGAATGTATATACTAAATAGTAAATTCAAATGGCATGGGTTTTCGTGAGTGATAAATAAATGCATAATTTCGGTTAAACCAACTATATCAGATGGTGTCACCTGTTTCAGATTTTAGCTAAACTGAGTTCTAGGCTAATTGTTTGTTCTGTATTTGATTGTATATTTGTTGATGTGGTGTTTAACGCCGTTTCCAACATTATTTCAGTTATATCGCGGCGGCCTGTGAAGTATCCATGCTTTCCTGTAGTTTCTTTCACCAGTATTGGGCACAATATTCTCCTTAAGCCTATAGCTGCTTTCTCACGTAACCATCGTCTAAACAATGGTCAGCGAAGAAAGAGGAATGAGTGTGTTGTATGCAACAAGAGTTACAAGGCTTAGACATGGACAAGTATAGCCATGGTACCTAGCACACCATCAGCGCTCAGACGAATCTACTTCGTGATATTTACACTTGAGGCATGCTCTGACAATTTAACTCTTTACCAAACGACAAAATTTTAGATTTGTCCAAATTGAAAGCATTTGCAGACAAAAAAAAAAAAATGATTAAAAAATTGAAATTTGTTTTGGGAAGGGTAGGAAAACATTGTGGGAAAAGGAGAAAATGCTGGTTATCAGCATTTTCTCCTTTTCCCACAATGTTTTCAAAAGGCTTCTTACCCAGGGTCGTTAAAAGTCGGGATTGTGTGGTAAAGGGTTAAGGGGGGTTCCATGCACTCTACATGATGCATTATATCAAGCAAGTCATCACATTATTATACATCCATAGAAATCCATATTGTCCGACAACCAACTGAATCATAAAGTAGGATGGTCCTTGGACAGGAATGAAATTTTGGAAAAAAAAATAGCAAAAATGTTTCGATTCAGGTCAGCCTGATGGCACACATGCATTTGGCTTGTCTTAACCCTTTCCCAAACAAGCCCTGGTTTTCACGTGTCTGCAGTACAAGTCTTTTGAAAACACTGTGGGAAAAGGAGAAATTGCTCGTAACAAGCAATTTCTCCTTTTCCCACAGTGTTTTCTACCCTTTTTGAGACCTTTCTGCCATTTTCATCAAATTTAAAATTGTCGTCTGCAAACTCTTTCAATCTGGATCAGTCGAAAATTTGTCGCTTGGGAAAGGGTTAAATTAGGATCACTTCTAATTGTTTTCATAAACCTCTCACAATATGTCTATACAAATATAACTTCAAAAAGTTTAAGTCAAACTGCATTATGCTTGACGCGTTATCCTTTCCTGTTTTCTTTCCAACACGTCTTTTTTTTTATTCAAATTGGATCAGTGCAAAGAAAGAAAAATCATTTCATGGAGATAAAACCATTTCAAACCAAGAAGGAAAAGACTTGGTTATAGCTTCAATATATGAGCCATGCTCTGTGAAAAGGGGAATTAATGCATTTGCAAAAAGTATCTACCCATGTCAATCTGCGCAGTCCGCGCAAGCTGACATGGGTCGAAAGGTTTTATTATTTGTCAATCCTCTGCATATCCAAGGACAATTCTACCTCGCGGTCAATTCGGTTGTTAGACAAAATGGATTTTATGGATCCATAATTATATTATATCTTGCTTGGTACAATGCATCGCTGAGCTGCAATCAAGCCCCCGTTTGCCAGAGCACGACTCATATGTTCTATTTTCTTTTCATTGCATCTATCGTTTTTTCATCCATTCGGTCACAGCTGAACACCAAAAATCTCATTTCTTGGGGAAAATCAATATTAATATAAGGCATAAAATTAACATTATATCTTTTTGCATTTTATGGGAAAGGTTTAGTTTCGTTTAATTTTATGGAAAAGGTTTAGTTTCATTTAATATTTTATGAAATAATTATCCCATTATTTGAAACCACGGAACAATGGCTGTGCTTGAGTTTTATAAATCAATACTTCATAATTAAATTCCCATTAATCGAGTAAAGCTGGGCGCACACTGTATAATTAGGTTATTACGGGTGTTTAAAACAAGACGGCCCTTGTCTCGGATAAAGGTCCATTGAACACGACTGGACCAATACGTGTAATGTTTTACGTCTTGACTACATTATAAACCTCTCAGATCAACTGTAAATTCGCTCTTTGTGAAAAAAAGAAGAAATTATGACAAAAGACATGTACCAGTAACATTTAAGTAGTCTACTTAAATAAGTACTTTAAGCACGATCCAACGTTTGGTAGCCTATTTCACCAACAATACTAAATATTGCCCAAGACCATCATTCCATATATCGGCACGACTTTTCTTGGAATTTGGTCCATGTCAGTCTGCGCACTCCTCGCAGTCTGACGTGGGTGGAAACTTTTTGCTATTCTTTAAATTTTCTGCATGTCAAAGGACCATTCTACCTCATAATTCGGTTCTCAGACAAAATGGATTTTATGGATCCATAAGCAAGCAGGACTTGTTAGGTATAATACATTATGGAGTTGCATTTAACCTCCCTTGGCCAGAGCGCCGCTCAATGGGGGCATTTAATTTATCTCCCTTGCCAGATGAAGACTAAAGGTAACCAAATAGCACACTGGCCCTTGTACCTGTATTCCTTTCTTTTTATCCTTGATACCCTTGTGGATGTTGCGATAAATATTACTTGATTTATGATTTTATGCAAGGGCCCCATGTAATTTCAAAGCATATTCTGTTCTCAATCATCGGAGAAATGTGTATATATCGATTTGTAAAACAATCTAACTAAAGTAAGTTGAGACTGATATTATCTAAAAAAAAAACATTTGTGCAGTGCAAGAAAATCAAGGATAAAAATCAAGAAACCCATTATCAGTAGTAGTACTGGAGAGGAATCAAGGGAAATAACTTAAGAATGGCTCCAATTGAACTTGGAATCATTTGGTAAATGCGAACTCCGACATTATCCAGTAACCAAGATATGCCAATGAAAGGCACTATTTATCCCAAAATCATAGGGTACGATTTCTATATACTATGAAATACAAGAGATGTCATTCAGCTAAAAATGATCATGTAAAACAAAATATACCACGAAGAAACAATAAAAGACGCCATTTAACTCTTTACCAAACGATGAAAATTTTAGGCAGTCCAAATTGAAATCATTTGCAGACGACAAAAATGATGTTACTCAAAAATTGAAATTCGTGTTGGGAAAGGTAGAAAACATGGTGGGAAAAGTAGAAAATGCTGGTAACCAGCATCTTCTCCTTTTCCAACAATGTTTAAAAAAGCTTTCTTTATCAGGGTCGTTTAAAGTCAGGGTGGTGTTGTAATTTTTTTTTTTTTTTAACAAGACGCGTGGGATGAGACACCACTCATAATAAGCTAAAGATGTCATGTAAGAACAGATAGACGATGTCATTAACACGAAGCGATGCAGAAAAGATACTTTTTTACCACGAAATAATAATGAAAGACGTCATTCAATAAAAAGTGGTACGATGCAAAGGCGAAAAGAAAACAAAATGCCATTTTCTAAGGCCTTATGAGACATGTATAACAATGAAGGAATGACAAAATGACAACCGCTATTTCGTTATGAGTATGTGGTAAAAGACGTCATCAGCATGAAGAACATCCTCGTTGATCCATTTCCGATGTATTCCGTAAACTACAGTCATCGCCCCTGGGTTATCTCGCGTATGTTTTCTCGTCCTCATGAATTATTCATGAGGCATTTTGATTGGTAATCTAAGTTTATCAGTGAGAAATTTAATCTATTTTTATCAACCAAATGCCATCATTTCTATTTTTATCTCGTCTGCAACCAATCAAATCGATGAATGTAGTTAAAGGAATACATCGGAGCTGGGTCAACGAGGATGACGTCACCCCTGCTACATACACGCTGTATTTCTGAATATTTGCCTTTGTATACAAGGATTTGTAATGTCTGCCCTAGATTGTCGTAAGGCAAGAAGAACTACGATAAGGAACCATGGCCCATGACGTGATGTTCACCGTAACTAAAATGACGTAATTAGAAGACAACACTGGGACACGAAGACACAAGCCTCGTAGAACTGATAAAAGATTTTATTCGGTTATAATCAATACCATAAATCACGGTTTACGTTGTAGAAATAATGAGAGGCGATAATTCTAAACATGTAATGAGATAAGACGCTTTTTATCGTTGAAATAATTATATAGTAAGCCAACTACGTGATTACCAAGACGAAAAAGCGATACCTACAACACCTTCCATGAATAACGGTGGTAGACGAAATTTAACGAGAATATTAAGAAACAAGTTATTTGCCATGAAATCATGACCAAAAAAAAAAACTTAGTTTATCATGGCAAAATCAGAAATGACGCCATTAACTGTAAATCATTCACGAAAGACGTATTTCAGAAAAAAAAAAAAAGTTATGCTTTATTAACACAGGCCCTTGTATTTTGACAAACGTCACCGTCTATAGACTTCTATAATTGAGACATGCTCTGTGAAAAGGGGGCTTAAGGCATCTGCAAAAAGTATCGACCCATGTCAGCCTGCGCAGTCCGCGCAGGCTGACATGGGTCGAAACATTTTTGCAATTTGTAAATTTTTTTGCACGGTCAAGGATCATTCTACCTCCAGAATCAGTCAGCTCTCAGACTAAACGGATCTTTTGAATCCATAATTATGTGACGTTTTGCTCGATAGAATGCACCACGGAGATGCACTAAACCCCCTTTTGCCAGAGCATGGCTCAATTATATAAGACTCGTTATATGGCGTGCAACACACGAAAAGGGGCCTTCGGACAATTGCGTAAAGTGCTGTCCCGGATTAGCCTGCGCAGTCCGCGCAGGCTAATCCGAGACGGCACTTTACGACTACATAAGATTTTTTCATACAGTTGACTTTCGTGAAACAGAAAATCGCACAAAAACGGGAAGTGTCGTCTCGGATTAGTCACAGACTGCACAGGCTGATCTGGGACGACACACTTTTACGCATATGTCCGAAGGTCCCTTTTCGTGTGTTGCACGCCATATATCAGGTTATTGAGGGCGAAAATTATAAAGAAAACAAAAGTGTCTAGGGATACATTGGCATTTACTAAAATGTTACGTTCAGACGCCATTTACTTGTACCATAAAGTAAAACATAATACTAGTAATAGAAATGGAAATCAGAACATTTCCTAGGCCGTGAAGAAATAAGTTAAAGGCCAAACAGCGACCAAAAAGCAATGCAGGTGTTAAAATACATCTAACGTCAAATCATGCCTTTTAAAAGTATGGAAAGTTGTGTGAAGTTGACAGTCTGTGACGGAGATTTTCATTTGCCGAAAATGGTATATCGTTGGCCGAGATTGTTTCTTTCCTTTGTGGAACGAAAAAGGTTTCATTTTCAGAGATAAATTTATATATCGTTTGCGGACTGAAATTTGGACACATGATTACCTCTTCCGTCAGCCAGTCAGTGTTAAACATCCATGCTAGATTACATTGCAAGATGTTCACTTGTACTGGCTAGATAGTCCTAGGCCCTTGAATTTTTCGCCACCAAGCTTGCCCAAGATGGAATCTAAAGCATGGTAGAAGCGTCATGATGAATATGTCCCTAATGACATTATGCATTGCCTTTTCAAAGTCAACATAAATGTACAACAGCTGGTTCTAGTTTCAAACAGTGGTCCTCACAAAGGGAACTGATACCATCCCACATGTTTTTGAATATAGTTTGTGCTTTGTCGGAAGGCAATGACTATTCTTTAGACCATGGATACTTACCAACTGATTAAAGAACTTTAGAAAGTACTTGAATCTTTGCTACATAAAAATAATACTAGGATTTTAACGTGACACTGACTGATTTGCGGTACTGCGCTTTTGAAATACTGGGTCCGTATTCACCAACCGTTCTTAAAAATGTTCTTTGTCTTGTTCTCCAGAATTTTCTACATTTGAAAGTAACACAACTCCTGATTGGCTAAAGCATTTGGTTTAGCCAATCAGGAGTTGTGTTACTGTCAAATGTAGAAAATCTTGGAGAATGAGACGAAGAATATTCTTGAGAATGGTTGGTGAATACGGACCCTGAACTATTAAATTTTTGTGCGCTAATGAAAGGATAGTTTTTTTTTTTTTTTTTTTCGCTTTTGATATGCAATTATTTTTCTTTTTTCCGCAAATGAAATTTCCCTATCTGTTATTGTGCGATTGGTCCAAGTGTTAGCCGCTGGCAGAAAAATGAATTTTAAAATCAGGTAAAAAGGAAACAAAAGATAGAGCGACCTGGCAACGTTTGACCTAGTTTCGAAATTCATTTCTCTGCCAGCGACCAACACTTAGACCGACTGTACAATGACAGATTGTCATCTTCACGGTAATTTCAATACTTTTAAATTGTATAATTTAAATCTAAATACAATTTAACACCGGCATTGTTTACATTTGGCAGCTACTGTGCCTTTAAGCAGTCGATTTTTTAAAATCGTATTTTCAATGAATTAATCATAAATTTGAGCCATGTGAAAAGGGGGCTTTACCGCATCTGCGAAAAGTATCGACCAGGTCAGCCTGCGCAGTTCGCGCAGGCTGACCTGGGCCGAAACTTTCCGCTATTGGTCAATTTTCTGTATGTCAAAGGCCCATTCTACCTTATGACACAATTGGTTGGTAGACAAAATGGGTTTTATGGATCCCTGATCATGTGATGACTTGCTGGGTACACTACATCACGGAGATGCATTAAGCCCCCTTTTGCCAGAGCACGGCTCATTTGTTTTTGTAACCATTTAACGTTGAGCTTCAAACATGCGTTGTAGGGGAAAATGGCCTGTTTATAAGTACATGTATTATTGATATAGTTAATTACGTAACAATAAAACCACTTACTGAGAGTTTGAAAGGAAAAACATGGTATTTTCTTTTTTTCTTGGCTCACTGAAATGTCAGATTTCATTTCCATACAAAGTATGAGCCATGCTCTGTGAAAAGGAGACTTAATACGTCTGCAAAATATATCGACCGATGTCAGCCTGCGCAGTCCGCGCAAGCTGACACGTGTCGAAACGTTTTGCACTTTGCCTATTTTTGTGCATTTCAAAGGACACGTCTACAGTGATTCTGCCGGTTTTTATACAATATGAATGTTATGGATCCATAATTATGTGATGACTTGCTTGGTATCATGCATCGCCAAGACGCCTTAAGCCCCCTATTGCCAGAGTATGGCTCAAAAACAGTTTGCATTTTTCACGTCCCCACAGAAACTGATCATGAAATCATGAAACTCAAAGGCGTCATTGGCAAAGGATTATTGGCTTCTTCCAAGAATATTTTTCCTTATCCAAAAACGTTTCCAATCGTACTGGGGAAAAAAAGAAAATGAGCCATACTATGACAAAAGGAGGCTTAATGCATATCCGTATTGCATGATACCAAACAAGTTCATCACATGATCAAGGATCCATAAAATCTATTTTGTCTAACAGCCGACTGAATCATGAGGTAAACTGGTCCTTGAATATGCAGAAAATTAACCGATAGCAAACAGTTTCGGCCCAGGTCAGCATGGCTCTTGATACAAATGCTTTTCCCTTAAAATATTTTTCATGCGTGTCACTTGTAACTGTTAGCATCATGTTTAAATATAGACTTTGAGGTAAATGTTTTAACACTTAAGCTGCTGAATAAATGAAACGCAAATTTCTACGCAATACTGAAAACCCAAACATTGCGGTTTCAAAGTTGATTTCACTGGAAAGAAAATACCGTATCGAACAGTGTAGATCAAAGATCAGACTGCACGTTCTGTGCAGTCTGATCTTGATCTACACTGTCCGCAAAAGGTCAGTGGGTCGCGATTAGCAGCTTAAGGGTTAACTCTCACCCTGCTAAATACGGTAAGTGAAATGAAACTTTTTCAAGCCGACAGTAAAAACCGAAATGTTGTTACTTTAAAAGTACATTTGGGAAAAAAGATATCTCCACATCGGACAGTGTAGATCCAAGATCAGTCTGCAAGTTCTGTGAGGTCTGATCTTGACCAACGCTGTCCGCAAAAGGTCCTTAGCAGCCTAAGGGTTAACTTTCGACTGATATAGTAAAACAAAAAATATTAACAGAATACACAACTGTAGTCTGGATTACCTGCCCCTACCACTGCGTTATCGAGTCAGGCAAAGCGCAATAATGGCGGCCTCGTAGGCGTCCTCAAGCGTATCCCTAAATGCTTCCTTGTTGTCTCTAATTTCATGTGATCCAGTTTGATCAGTGAATAAAATGAGATCAATTTTGTGCAAAAAATACATTACCAAATCTAAAACGTGCTGTTGGGGTATGGTTTGAATATAAATTTGACTATGAAATCATTTTAAAAGTAGCCCTGTTTTCGGACGTCATATAGGTCCATTGACATTTCGGATACCTACAGCATTTATGATATGTACTTTTTCTCGCTAAATAAGAACAGCAAGTAGAAAAACTCATTGTCGTCACTTTATTGCAAGCGATCTGTTTTTAATTCAGCCTATGATCCGATTTGATCATGTGAAATAAGAATATCCCGTCTTCTCTGCATATTACCAACGGGGGCCGCCATTATTGCGCTTTGCCTGACGTACTCTTGAAGTACGGCGGGGTACCAGACTGACACAACTGCAGGTTAACCCGTTCCCAAACAAGCCCTGGTTTTCACGTGTCTGCAGTACAAGTCTTTTGAAAACACTGTGGGAAAAGGAGAAATTGCTCGTAACGAGCAATTTCTCCTTTTCCTACAGTGTTTTCTACCCTTTTGGAGAACTTTCTGTCATTTTCATCAAATTTGAAATTTTCGTCTGCAAACTCTTTGAATACGGACCAGTCTAAAATTTATTGTTTGGGAAAGGGTTAAAGGCTTAGTAGCGACCATAAGTAAACAATGTGGGTGTTACAATGCATTTGAATTAACATTACATGTATAATCCGTTTGATATTATAGAAATTATTGCAAAGATGACAATCTGTTATTATATTGTAGCTCCAAGTATTAGCTGATGGCAGAAAAATTATTTTAAAACGATGTAAAAAGTAAAACGAAAAGTAGAAGCACATGGCAACTTTTTACCGGCTTGTATGACGGGATTTGTATGTGATGACTTGCTTGGTATAATGCATCACGGAAATGCATGAAACCCCCTTTTCCCCGAGATCGGATCATACATAAAAAAAGTGATCCCTGCGCTGAGATAGAATGGCCATGTTAGTATTCGAACCCGTAACCCGTTGATAGTGGATCCTGTGGGTAAAAGACTGGGCTTCCAGGACCCGGCCCGTATGAAGGAAAAAGTTGTACTATCTACAACCAGTCACTCGTGAGCGCGGGACTGACGAATGCACGTGATACCGAAATGCCTACCATTTCTCTTATTGGTTAGCTCTGTGCCTTCGGCAATACAAGACGATTTGAGTACAGTTCTTCTTCACCCTTTAACCAAACAATCCCGACCTTTAACCCTTTGAAAATAGGCTTTTGAAACATTGTGGGAAAAGGAGAAAATGCTGGTAACCAGCATTTTCTCCTTTTCCCACAATGTTTCCTATCCTATTAAGGAAAAACTTCTTGGTTTGAACCACCTTAAATATGTCGTCTGCAAATGCTTTCAATTTGGACAAGTCTAAACTTTTGTCGTTAGGTAAATAGTTAAATATGGATAACTGTCTTAAATCACGTTGTAACCGTGAAAACGTGAGAAAACATTCTGGCAAATAGAAGAAACTGCGCGTTACGAGCAATATTTCCTTTTGTCACATTGTTTTAAAAAAGGTCTTAGCTTTTTAGCATATGTAAGTGTGTAATACATGTAACAGACGAGTCAAAAAAAGAAAGAAAAAATAAGTGACTTCTACAACGTAATCAAACAAAAATACACTAAGTTCAAAATAAAACAACTTACAAAGGTCTTCAGAAATTGTAGATTATAAAATTCTGTCCCAGTCTCCAAGTTCAGTCACTACGCGGCAAATCGATGTCCAGTCGATGCAGACGAACTTCTTTCCGCCATATTTATTTTCTTCGTCTTCTGTTTCTTTTTTTTTTTTACTCTATCATAAGAACGTCCCGAATCAAAATAATATTTGCCCCGTCACTGGAGCTTTGTTCAGAGTCTGTAATTTTTTCCCCAAAACTAAATAACACAGATGTGGCGGTGATTAAATTGGATTTCGTGCTCGTTGCTATGACGACCGCTTAGAACATAATAATTTTATTAGATGCAATATCTTTACTGTGAATTCCATTTCGAAGCCGCGCTGAATAATTAGATGGAGAGAGGGAGAGAGAGCTATAATTCTATATTGATTTAATATCGTGCTATCGTATTGATGGTTAGGCAATATCATTATGCTTCGACCCAACAAGAATATTCTTGCGCACTGAGCGCCTAACCCTTAAAGCGTTGAATAAATTAAATGAACATCATTTAGCGAGTAGAAAACACCAAAGCAATGCACTTACAAGGCTGTTTTCAAGGAATTTTTCATAGAATAACACAGTGTCCATCAAAGATCTGGTTGCAGTTTCCTTTCTCTCTTATCATGATCTAAACCGTCCGAAAGAGTAACAAATATCGCGGTTACCATTCTAGGGACTAAAATGTTATTTTCATACCAGTAATTTCAAAGCTCTTGTTATGAACAGTATTGTATTGTATACTGTGAACTGAATAAAATAAAAAAAGTAAATAAGAAGGTCTAGGAATATATTATAACTTCAAAACTAAAGATCATTTTGGTCATGGTGAAGCACTACATAGCGGGCGGTGTAGATCTAAGATCAGACTGCACGTTCTGTGCATTCTGATCTTAATCTACGCCGCCCGCAAAATAAGCCATGGGCAGTGAAAGAGTCATAAAATACACACGTGAAACTAATTCAGAAAAAAGAAAAGCTGAAACCCGATGCTACATCAAAACATAATTATGTGAAGTGGAGGGAGAGAGAAAGTGAAACTGGTTTCACAAAGAAATTTAAATGTAATAGTAAAGTAGGGCAGAGTAAAAATGTGGTATAAATAAATTATATATTGGGAGAACGTGTTTCTTATCAGCGAGGTAATTATTTAACAGTTTGTTCTGGCTGGTAACATAATACAAAATTAGAAAAAGCTAGGCGTTTAGATAAAATTGATTTACACGAATAAAGTAGTTTATAATGTACCTGGTATGTTTGACTGTTGTTTTCTTTCTCTTCCTGAATCAAGCCATTGAATTATTGCATCCGTTTTTTTCTTTCCAACTCTTAACTCTTACCCAAACGACAAAAATTTTAGACCTGTCCACATTGGAGGCATTTGCAGACGACAAATTAAGGCTTTACCACACAATTCCGAGTTTCTCCGACCCTAGGAAATTGGACATTTGAAAACATTGTGAGAAAAGGAGAAAATGCTGGTAACCAGCATTTTCTCCTTTTCCCATAATGTTTTCTTACCTTTTAGAAACTAATTCAATCATTTGAGTCATAAATACTATTATGTCGTCTGCAAATGCTTTCAATTTGCACCAGTCTCAAATATTGTCGTTTGGTAAAGAGATAAATATGGGACAAATTATGAATTTTTTCTTTGAAAGGGTAGAAAACATTGTTGGAAAAGAACAAAAATGCTGGTTACCAGCATTGTTTCCTTTTCCAACGAGGTTTTCAGAAGCCCATTTCTCTGAGGGTCATTAACACTCGGGATCGTTTGGTAAAGGGTTAAACTCTTCACCAAACGACAAAATTTTAGACTCGTCCAAATTGGAAGGCTTTGCAGACGACAAATTAAATCTTACTAAAAACAAGAAATTTGTCTGTCATAGGACAGAAAACATTGTGGGAAAAGGAGAAAATGCTGGTTATCAGCATTTTCTCCTTTTCCCACAATGTTTTCAAAAGTCTCCTTTATTGGGGTCGTTAAAACTCGGGATTGTGTGGTAAAGGGTTTAACTGCTACATTTTTTTTTCTGTCTGTAGCCCATGTGATTATAAATATCATTACCATTAACTGTGAACATGGAATTTGAAGAACTATACAAGCTTTTGCTTTCGTTCTGATCCATTTCATCACGTATTTTTTGTTATTCTGTGTGATTGTCTGTAAAACGTTGTACATATTTAATTGATTAATAAAGTATGTTTAAACTAACTGCTACATAAAATAACGTTCTAAACCTTTCCACAATCCTGACTTTTAACAACTTTGAGGGGGGGGGGGGGGCAGGGGGTGTTGAAAGCATTGTTGATAGCCAGCATTTTCTCCTTTTCCCACAATTTTGTTCACCAAATTTCAGACTTTGGCAGGAATTTACTCAGTCGTCTGCAAATGATTTCACGTCTAAAATTTTGATGTTTTGGTAAAGAGTTTAGGAAGTGGAAAAGACGGAAGTGAAGCGACTTCAAATATGGTTTTCTTGATATGCAAATGATAATTACCATATCCGACAGAGTCGATCCAACATCAGACAGTACGTTTATGCGCGGTTTGGATCCGTATTCACCAACCTTTCTGAAAAAACATTCTTAGTCCTATCCTCAAGAATTTTTTAAATTTAAAAGTAACACAACTTCTGATTGGCTAAAGCAAATGGTTCAGCCATTCAGAAGCTGTGTTACTTTCTAAATCTATAATTAGACCAAGAATGTTGTTAAAGAATCGTTGGTGAATACGAACCCTGATCTTTACCAACCTACCGTCTACAAAAAGGCAGTGAGTCGCGCTTAGCAGCCTAGGGTTTAAAACATTTTTTCCCATACCAAAACCTTTGCAAGAAGATCAGTTATGGTTTATGAACGGTGATTGATGCAGGTGTCAACTGCATTTCTGTTATATCACCGTGACAGCCCAACTTCTTCTTGTTTTTCCTAGTTTTCTGGTACAGGGCTTTAGGTTCTGCAGTGCTCTGCTTAAAGAAAAAAAAACATAGCTAGTTTTCTCTGCGGGATAGACAGGGTCCGTATTCACCAACAATTCTTGAAAAAACATTCTGTGTCTTATTCTACAGAAAATTTGAAAGTTACACAACTTTTGATTATGGTTTATCCAATTAGAAGTCACGTTACTTTCGGAATCTAGGATAAGACTTAGAATGAAATTTAAGAAAGTTTGGTGAACACGGATTCTGAACTTCCTGATCTCAGCCACTCAGCCAAGGAGGAATCAAGCATCGAATCAAATTGCATCCGTTTAACATTTTTCCTCATACAAATATCTCTTCTATCTTGGTAACAGGGCACTCGTCACAACTCGGCCGATTCCATAACTACGTCTGTCAAGGGGGTTTCTATTTTGAAATACTGCCGGTCACATGATCTTAAACATAGCGGCACCCATGTGTAATTATGTAAATCGATTAGCAACGGCAACAACTGTCACGTGATAAGCAACCAGTCCTGAAATATGTCAACGGAATTGATATACCAAATTAGAGAATAATTATAGTCTACAATCTGTTTATCAATATAAATGAATTTAGAAAGGTTACGGTTGAAAATTTGACAACGTTTTCTTTTTCTAAGTGGAATATTACCATTTTAAGAACGGTAAAGCGGTGTAGTTCTGGCGAAAAAATCATTATATTCCGCGAGGTGGCTTTTTTCAAGTACATAACCTACCCGTTGTCTGCGCATGTCATATTCTTCGAAGATTCGACCTGTCTGCTATGCCGCATCACCCATCCCGCTATACCTGGGAAAAGTAGGGCTTATATCGAAGCTATCAGCCTATTACCGAAGCATGTATTGGCTGTTTTAATAAATGGTCGGTGCATAGGTTACATGCTAGCCGATCAAAGCTGAATGAATG
The DNA here is from genome assembly GCA_945859785.2 of Tridacna gigas. Classification (NCBI taxonomy): domain Eukaryota; kingdom Metazoa; phylum Mollusca; class Bivalvia; order Cardiida; family Cardiidae; genus Tridacna; species Tridacna gigas. The sequence goes on along the minus strand of OX244031.2, from coordinate 11,594,538 downwards.
GCACCAGGTAGCGTTTTATTGAGTAAACGTTTATTTCATTTGAAATTCAAAGTCACGGTTGTTGTTTTGAAAAATTACTCCGCTACTGTTCCCAGGATGCCCAAATTAGATAGATGTGTATTTATAGAATGCCATCTAGCGGGAGATAATGATAACCTACCTGAAACATGGGCATTCTGGGTACAGAACCGGACTACTTTTAAAGGCGGCAATCAATGCAACGAATTCAAACCTACCTTGTACGATTCATCAAGCCATTTATAAACATAGCCCTTATAAACTTGGGAAAAAGTCCCAGTATAAGCCCAGCAAGGCGGGGACGTTATTTTTGTTAGTAGTCTTTTCGGCACAAATCCCGGTTTTCCCCATGTCTATATTTAGAAATTGTCTACAGAGATTTGTAGTAAACAACTGGCATTTAAAAAAATATTTTCTCCGTTTGAAAATCATTTTGTTTTTTGAGAAATTTGTAGTGAAAAACTCGCTTGATTTTTCCACACACGTATTATTTATTGCCAATTTGTACTCTCTTAGCGGCAATTTAGGCATCGCCTATCAATATTTGTCCCGTACAAGACAGCGATGCGTCATAGCAGACAGGTCAAATCTTCGAAGAATACTGACATGCGCAGACAACGGCGTATAGGTGCATATTACCCATGCGCAAGCTGATATGGATCTATACTTTTGGCAAATGCATTAAACAAACTTTTCACAGATCATGATTCAAACGAATCTAAATTTCAAAGGCACAGTAGTGTTCAAAAGTAAACAATGCTGGTGTTAAAATGCATTCAAATTTGGATCATGCCATTTCAAAGTATGGATATTATTGTGCAGATGACAACCAGGTTCCGTATTCACCAACCATTCTTAAGAATATTCTTAGTCTTATTCTCCAAGATTTTCTACAATTAAAAGTAACACAACTCCAGATTGGCTAAACCAAATGGTTTAGCCAATCAGGAGTTGTGTTACTTTCAAATGTAGAAAATTCTGGAGAACAAGACAAAGAACGTTCTTAAGAATGGTTGGTGAATACGGACCCTGTTATTTTACGGTCTGTCCAAGTGTAAGTCGATGGCATAAAAAAAAAATTTCGAACTAGGTAAAAAGTTGCCAAGTCACTCTTATTTTTTTTTTACTTTTTACCGGGGTTTATAATTCATAAATGCATTTTTTCTGCCTGCAACAAACGCTTTGACCTGCCGTACGATAAGATATTGTCATCTTCACAATAAAGTCCCGTCTTTAAATAGTATAATTTAAATGCATTCGAAACCAGTATTGTTTATTTTCTGCCTCTACTGGGCCTTTAACCAGGGATCGTATATCAGCAATGACCTAAACGAAAGTATCATATACATGGAGGAAGATATACATTACAAATACACTTAACGATAAAAATGTCGTTAACAACACATGAACTATAACCGTATTCACTGTTTTATTTCTCCATTCTTTTGATCCGACCCTTTCCTAGCAGTGACGAAATTTTCAGAGTTAACCATATGTATAAAGCATTTAAAGCCGACATGTACAATTATGAAAGGATGCTTAAATTAACCCTTTCCCAAACAAGCCCTGGTTTTCACGTGTCTACAGTACAAGTCTTTTGAAACACTGTGGGAAAAGGAGAAATTGCTCGTAACGAGCAATTTCTCCTTTTCCCACAGTGTTTTCTACCCTTTTTGAGAACTTCCTGCCATTTTTATCAAATTTAAAATTGTCGTCTGCAAACTCTTTCAATTTGGACCAGTCCAAAATTTGTCGTTTGGGAAAGGGTTAAGGAACTTTTCTTTTAAATGGTAGGTAAATATTGAGAGAATGAGGATGAGAAAATGCCGGTTTTCATACGATATTTCAAAACCCTTGTCTCCTATAGTCTCTAAAACACAGTATGGTTTGGTAAAGGGTATGAGTGCATTTTTATTGTAGACATCACCGGAAGGACACATGTAAACTAATTCACTCGTTCCCGCTTTTATAACTTGTTGTAAATCTAATATCATTCTTATGATGCTGTGTATTTGAGAACAGTGTCGACAGAGATCAGCAGGGCCCGTATTCACCAACCATTCTTAAGAATGTTCTTTGTCTTGTTCTTCAGGATTTTCTACATTTGAAAGTAACACAACTCATGATTGGCTAAACCATTTGGTTTAGCCAATCAGGAGTTGTGTTACTTTCAAATGTAGAAAATCTTGGAGAATAAGACTAAGAATATTCTTAAGAATGGTTGGTGAATACGGAACCTGGATCCGTCTTCACCGATCATTCTCAACTTCATTCTAAGTCCAATTCTATATTTAGAAAGTAACGCAACTTCTGATTGGCTAAACCAGTTGGTTTAGCCAATCAGACGTTGCGTTTCTTTCGAATTTAAAATAATTCTTGAGAATACAACTAAGAATACTCTGAAGAATGGTTGATGGATATACTACAGGCCAAGACTGCACGGAATCATCTTAAATCATTTTTCTGTGTCTTGATAACATATTCTGGGCAAATTGAGAAAGCCTGTAGATCTATGCCAATACCTCGGGTTTCTTTTTCGAAAGTGTACCCGTCATATTCATCAAAGGTTACGTTTTAACCCTCATCCTGCAAAATAAATGAAATGCAACTTTCAAGCTCATAAACAAAACCCAAATTTTGTTATTTGAAAGGTATTTTGGGGAGGATGAATACCTCCTCACGGACAGTGTAGATCCAAGATCAGACTACACTTTCTGTGTAGTCTGATCTTGATCTACACAGTCCGCAAAAGGTGGGCGAGTCGCGCTCAGCAGCTTAAGGGTTAAAAACAATGAATAGTACTTGTAAGCATTTATCCTTCGCTTCCCACCCCGGCATATCAAAACAACGACAATATAAAGAACTTCTCTCCTTACACGAAATGTATGAGCCATGCTCTGGCAAAAGGGGGCCTAATGCATCTCCGTGACCCATGATACAAAGCAATTCATTACATAATTATGGATCTATAAAATCGATTTTGTCTCACAACCGGCGACTGAATCACGAGGCACACTGGTCCTTGGACATGCAGATAATTAACAAAGGGCGAAAAGCTTCGGCGCAGGTCAGCCTGCGCGGACTGCGCAGGCTGACCTGAGTCGATACTTTTCGCTGATGTATTAAGCCCCCTTTTCACAGTGCAAGGCCGATATATATGAACAATGCTCTGTGAGAAGGAGGTTTAATGCATCTGCAAAAAAAAAAAAAAAAAAAAAAATCGATCCAGGTCAGAATGCGCAGTAAGCGCGTGCTGACCAGCGTAGAAATGTTTGCATCTATAAATTTTCGGCATGCCAAAGGGCCATTCCAACTCATGAGTCAGTTAGCTATTACACATAATGGATTTTATTGATCCGTAGTTATAATGATAACCGGTTTGGTATAATGCATTTTGAGGAGCTGCATTAAATCCCCTTTTTGCCAGAGCGCTGCTCAACTATTTATTCTTTGCCATCTCAAAGCCATAGATTTCTCTCCATTAGCGTTACAGAGTGAGCCATCGGTGACACAGCCGTTAATGTGTTGGCAATACGACTCGAATAATTACAGTTCACAGTTGCTTTTGTCTTCAGCGTTTCAGCAAAGCGAACAGCGGACAGTGTAGATCAAAGATCGGGCTGCATGTTTTGTGCAGCCTGACCTTGATCTACACCGACCGCAAAGGCAACTATAGTTGTGAAAAGCGCCTTAACCCTTTCCCAAACAAGCCCTGGTTTTCACGTATCTGCAGTACAAGTCTTTTGAAAACACTGTGGGAAAAGGAGAAATTGCTCGTAACGAGCAATTTCTCCTTTTCCCACAGTGTTTTCTACCCTTTTTGAGAACTTTCTGCCATTTTCATCAAATTTAAAATTGTCGTCTGCAAACTCTTTCAATTTGGACCAGTCCAAAATTTGTCGTTTGGGAAAGGGTTAAGGGTTAATAAATTTCAGTGAATCAATTTTGCTGTGTTCCAGCAAACTACCAAACTACCAAAATGGAGTGGATAAAGGTAATTAAACTTTTTACTGTGGACGATAAAATCATTTATCATGGACTACATTGAAAGCATTTGCAGACAAAATACCAAATAAGGGTCAAATGATGGGATTTGTTTTCGAAAGTAGAAAAAAAGTGGGAAATGGAAACTTTCATTTTCTCCTTGTCCCACGATGGTTTCCAGAGCTTTCTGTCTCACTCTCTCTGCACTACAGGACAAAACTTCGGACTCGTTCAAATCCAAAGCACATACAGACAACAAAATAAATGTGGCTGAACGGATGGGATTTTTCCTTGAAAAGGCTTGAAAAAGTTGTGGGAAATGGAGAAAATACTGGTAACCAGCCTTCTCCCCTATGGTCGTCAAAACTTGGGTCTGTGTGATAAAAGGTTAGAATGGGGTTGGGGGTCGTCGGTAAACTGGTACCCGTTGAATCTCCCGTAACCTTAGATAGACAACAGGCAATAGCCGATTTATCGAGAGCAGCTATTGGTTTTCATATGTACCAAATCCAACAATCAGACAGCCTGTAACAGAATGCCAGAATTCTTATATTCGTTTTAATACCAGTCAATTAAACTCGCTAAAGAATCAAATCTTTGAATGTTTTTATTCGTTTTAATACCAATCAATTAAGCTCGCTAAAGAATTAAATCTTTAGCGATAAGGTCTGTCTCTGTCCATAAACAAAACCACAATTTAAATTTCGAAGTCTCGCGTTCTCTCGTGAAATTTCGAACGGGACGGAAACCTGACTTGTAAGCATTGGTCTTTGTTGTTGATACGAAGATCCATAGATAACAGGCTGCCAGTTTAGGTCGTCGGGTAAAGGGTAAAACACATTGACATGGAGTCTATGCGGGTTGGGTAGGAATATCTCAACAAGCTGAGCTGGAAATAGTGAACAGAGTATAAAGTAAACAAAAAACTCCTTGAAGAAGATGTTGTTCGAAGCGTTGTAGTAAATCAGGGGAGAAAATTGTGTCTGATGCGGGACTCGAACCCACGACCCCCGGAACACTACTACCGCAGCTCTACCAACTGAGCTAGCCGGACAACGGATCGTGAGTCCACCCGACGTGGACTACAACAGTCCGCCCCTTGGGATTCACCAACTACCCCCAGGTCCTCACGGACCACCGGCGCCGCATACCCGGGCTCACCAATTGACTTCGCCGCCAATGAAGTAAATCAGGGGGGAAAAGTGTGCCCGACGCGGGACTCGAACCCACGACCCCTGGAACACTAGTACTGCAGTTCTACCAGCTGAGCTACCCGGGCAACTGGTCCTGAGTCCACCCAACGTCGACTACAACAGCGTTTTCGTTTCGCTTTTTTTTAATCAGGGGAGAAAACACTTATTCGTGTTTGGGTACTGTAATTACCGAGTTCTTTACCTTGTATCTTGTTCTTTTCTTTTTAGGATTGCAAATAATCAAAAGACCACTTAGAATTACGATCACCAAAAGAACTATTGAGAAAATAAATGGAACGAATTTTGTACTACGTGTTCTATAAATATGGTCCCTCAAATTCATCTCAAATAATGCCATCAACCTCAATGTTTATCTATTTTCGTTGAATCTCATACTTAACGAAGTGCGTTTTGTTACAGACCGAAAGTAAACACTAAATACCAATTACTGCTAATGAGAAGATAAAACTGGTTGTTAATAAGAGGAAGAAGTGGAAGATCTTTCCACACCTTTTCTTTTCTTAAATGAGAAAATTGTGTGAACTCACCGTCTACTCGTCTCGTCCTAATCCGGTATCAGCTGGTTACATACATTCTACACAAACTTTATCAACTCCCCTCAAAAACCGCTGTGAACGAGAAAAAGCGAGGATTGGCCACGTCCTGTCAAACTACAGAAAACAAACATCAGGATATAGGAGTTGTTGGATTCCATCAGGCTGAATAACAGTTACAGTAAGCAAAAATTTTATATTTAATCAATATTTGAAATAATAGAAGACAACAAACAAAGCGAAGCGTGCCTCTTTTCGAAATTTAGACGATACTTGTATCGGGATATTACCGGTGATTATGGCGAGTCAGCGACCGCAGTTTTCGGTCAGCTGCCTTTGAAACTCTTCTGGAGCAGAATTCCATATTGTAGGCCTACAAGTTGCCATTTTTATAGAATCAATAAATTGATAAATTATATGTGTCATAGAAGCATACCGTGATAACATCCAAGGAAAGAAAGCCGGTAAGGGACTCGGACCCGATATCCTTCGCTCTTCGGCCGAGTATTCAACAAACTGAGCCACCCGCTGTGATGGATATTGGCACTTCTCTTTAATATTTCAGAAGCTACCCTATGAATTTTTTTTTATGTTCAAACTTTGTGCTCATTTAACTAATATATCGGGTAAGTTGTCAAGTAAATCCCTGTGAACTAAGTACTCATGCTGTTATTTAGTTATGTCCACTTCTCGGAAAAGCTTTCTGTTGCTTCGGGAAATGTATTTCGGGGACCAAATGCATATTCGCTGTTTTGAATTCAATCAAATTCTAATTTCCAACACTCACAATCAGATTACCGAGACATAATGTACCAGCAAATCTGATGCCCTGTCTCAAAAATCAGAATTAAAACATTATTTGGAACTGATGGTGAAAACTTAACTTTTCCTTTTATTTTAAACAGAAAATGGTTTCAATAGCAGAGCAACCATGTTATACTTTGATCAACATTCAGTCTGATACTGAGCCGCCGTCAGAAATGCAGCTTAAGGCAGACCTAGGTAATTATTTCTCTCGTGATTATCTGTCATTTTATCCAGAATTTTTGTTACTTGTTTCAGTATTCAACTGGATGCCCAGAACACATCACAATGTAGATTATTTCACTGTTACTCGAAGTAGATCAGCAATTTTCACATATCCTCTAGATTCCATCATCCATCAAATCCTGACTAATTGTTACAAAATAGTATTACTGGCATTCCCTTTATTCTAGCAATTCATAAGACATACTGTCTAACCAAAATAGATATCTGTTAATCCTTTACCAGATAATCCCGTGTCTTCATGACTGTTTTTTGAAAACATCGTAGGAAAAGGAGAAAATGCTGGTAACCAGCATTTTCTCCTTTTCCCAAACAGTTTGCTACCCTTCCAATGACAAAATTCATCTCTTTTGAAAAATTCAATTTGTCTGCAACAGCTTTGAGGTTGGAAGGGGATAAAAGTTTTGTTGTTGAAATAACAGTTAAATATTTAATAGTCATTTCTTACTTGTATATATTGTTATATATTATTATACTTAACCTTGATTTTTGATAGCATCTCTTACTCCCACTCTCTATTGCTGCTTTCATTAATAGAAAAAGGAGACCTAAAAACTAAAACAGAAGCGCTGAAGAAAACAATACAGATGATTCTTAATGGTGAGAAGATGCCGTCTTTGCTGATGACAATAATTCGTTTTGTAATGCCAAGTCAGGACCACATGATCAAGAAACTGCTACTGATTTTCTGGGAAGTTGTACCCAAATACAGCCCTGATGGAAAGATGCTTCATGAGTTCATCCTTGTCTGTGATGCATACAGAAAGGTGGGCAAATCTCTGAATACAATAATTGTTTAACCCTTTCCTAAACAAGCCCTGGTTTTCACGTGTCTGCAGTACAAGTCTTTTGAAAACACTGTGGGAAAAGGAGAAATTGCTCGTAACGAGCAATATCTCCTTTTCCCACAGTGTTTTCTACCCTTTTTGAGACCTTTCTGCCATTTTCATCAAATTTAAAATTGTCGTCTGCAAACTCTTTCAATTTGGACCAGTCCAAAATTTGTCGTTTGGAAAGGGATAAAAGGGGGCTTATTGCATTGTACCAGGCAAGACATCCCATAATTTTGGATCCATGAAATCAACTTTGACAGCCTACTAAAGCTTGAGGTAAAATGGTCCTTTGACACGCAGAAAATTGACAGGTAGCAAAAAGTTTCGACTCAGGTCAGCCTGCTCAGACTGCAGAAGCTGACCTGGGTTGATGCTTTTTACAGACGCATTAAACCCCTTCTCATAGAGCATTGCTTAATTAAATTTGTTCAGATTTACCTTTTCCACTTTTGCTTATTTTTTTAGATTATAGATTTGTAAAAAAAATATGTAAGTTTATTTAAAAACAGTGTAAAGCACTTTGTTTGGAATCTGTGCTGTTTCAATACATATTTAAGTCAAGTGGTACCTGGCAAGATAAAAAAAAAAGGGTTACTGGTATAAATCTTTGTTTCTTATTAGCCTACTTAAAGCTTACATTAAATCGATGAGTCCTGCATGGCTCAATAGTAAAGTGTAGGACTTGTGACCTGGAGGCCCCAGGTTTGAGCATCACTCGATACACTGGGTGTTTCATGGGAGTGTCCTTGGGCAAGATACTTCAGAGCCCTAGACTAGTACTGGTGAAACCAAGGAAATACATTAATATGTGAGCTATCACCATGATGTGAGTGAAATAATGTTGAAAGCGGCGTAAAACACCATTCAATCAATCATTCAATCAATGCATTAAATCTTAAGAGTGCCAGGACAGAATGTAATTGCTTTGCTGATTATCTAGCCTAAGATGAGATTGCTCAAGAAATGCAGTTTGATCTTGGCTTACAACATTAGTTTTAAGCTGTTGTGGTTAAAACCAGCCCTACATTGCAATACTTCAGATTGTTCTTTACTAAATTGAAAAAGCCTCCACCACTTGATTGGCACTCAGTTGTTGAATCAGAGATAGAATAATCATGCTCTGATTTTGATATTATAAAATGTTTCCATATTTTTTGAAGTGAAGTGTACTCTTTCTTTCCAACAATGGATTAAATATGGTGTAATCCCAAGACAGAAAAAATGTTCTGTGCTCCTTATGTATCAGTTGTACTCTTCCATTACCAATTTTTGATATTCAGGAGTCAAATTTTTATAATTGAGCCATGCTCTGTGAAAAAAGGGCTTAATGCATCTGCAAAATAGTATTAACCTATGTCAGCATGCGCAGGTTGACCTTGGTTGAAACTTTTTGCTATTCCTCAATTTTCTGCTTGTCAAAGAACCAATCTACCCCATATTTCAGTTGGTTGTTATACCAAATGAATTTATGAATTTATACATTATGACTTGCTTAAGAATTAAGCTCCCTTTTCTCAGAGCAAGGCTCTTTATTATTTTTTTTTTTTTTTTTTAAATGTCTCTGACATAGGGACACAAGAATTAATTAGCAATAGCTCTTGAAACATTCAGGGGGCAAAAGATGATGTTGTCAAGTTCCTTAAAATGAATGAAAAATAATTTACATAACAAATTTAACCCTTTATACCAAATGAGAAAATTTTAGACTAGCCGGAACTGAAAGTGAATCCAGAAGACAAGTTAATGATGGTTCAAATGATGAGTTTTGTTTCTAAAAGTGTAGAAAACATTGTGGGAAAAGGAGAAAATGCTGGTTACCAGCATTTTCTCCTTTTCCTTCTATGTTTTCAAAAGTCCTTTTCCTCAGGGTTGTTAAAACTCGGGATTATGTGGTGAAGGGTTGAAGACATTTGCTATATTTATATTTCAGGACTTGCAACATCCAAATGAATTTATCCAAGGGTCAACATTGAGGTTTTTGTGTAAGTTGAAAGAACCAGAATTACTGGAGCCTTTAATGCCAGCCATCAGACAATGCCTTAAACACAGGCATTCCTATGTGAGACGAAATGCTGTTCTTGCTATATATACCATCTTCAGGTATGTTATCTTTCAGTAGAGTTGAAGATAAGGGAGAACATTTTGGGGGATCAGAGAGTAACATCATCTTTGCTCTTTACTAAAATGTATGTTTGGGATACTAATTAGAAGTGTCTTTATGAATATTCACAAAATAGATTTTAGTGAAGAAATGATGCTGTTAAGGATTAAGTTACCTCCACTTATCGGAACCCCATGTTTAACACATATCATTGTTTGGCTTGTTTAACATTTTGTTGGTTGACATTTATACACTGAGGTCCAGAGATGTGGTTTTCTTCTTATTCCAAAGCTATTCATTTTGAATTTATAATCCAATGTTGGGAGCACTGAATAGAATCATCTCAGTGAAACAAATAAGTAGTGGGGTCCTGCGTGGCTCTGTGGTAAGGTGTAGGACTACTGACCTGGAGGTCCTGGGTTTGAGCCTCACTGGATCCACCGGGTTTTTTGTTAGGATTGTCCTTGGGCAAGACACTTCAGAGCCCTAGCCTATACTGGTGAAACCCAGGAAATACATGAAAATGTGAGCTGTTGCTGTGATATGACTGAAACACTGTTGAAAACACAAACCAATTAATCAAATTAGTAGCCCTTTACAAAGGTTTTAGTGTAGAATTTTACTAATTCAACCCTTGTATTAACTCTATACCACACAACCAAAAAAGTAGACATGTCCAGATTGAAAGCATTTGCAGACGACAATTTGAAAGTTGTTCAAATGATGGAATTTGTCTTTGTTCAAATGATGGAATTTGTCTTTGATAGGGTAGAAAACATTGTGGGAAAAGGAGAAAATGCTGGTTACCAGCATTTTCTGCTTTTCCCCCAATGTTTTCAAAAGGCTTCTTCCTCAGGGTCGTTAAAACTCAGGATTGTGTGGTAAACAGTTAAAGAAATCCTCCCCTTATATCTGGTCTGATGTATTTGAATTTAACAGATACAGAGATAATTATTAACTGCACATATTTCAAAGAGTATAAAATACATGTACTGTGAGTGAATAATAATTAATTGTACATTTCAGAAACTTTGACTTTTTGATCCCAGATGCACCAGAGCTTATAGCTGAGTATTTAGAAGGTGAACAAGATATGTCCTGTAAAAGGAATGCTTTTATGATGCTTATCCATGCTGATCAGGTAAAACCTTGGTTATGGAGTAGCCGAAATGTTAACCTTTCACCGTTCCATTGTTTTTGCAGTCCTATGGAAAAGGGCTTTCAAAAACATTGTGGGGAAAGATGAAAATTGTGATCAATCAGCAACATCAATTTTCTTAATGTTTTCACCATTATATCAACAAGTTATATCATACCAGTCATGAAAAATTTGTCATCTGCCAATATTTCCAATATGGACATGACTAAAATTTTGTCAAAGCTGTGATTCCCATCATATTTCATGATAAAAATACTTTTTGATCAGTGAAAATTGCTATTTTAACCTACATTGAATTGACAAAGAAATGATACATACAGCAATAAATCATTGTTTGTTGTGGTTATTTTCATGGCAGCAATTCACAATAGTGGTGTATGAAATTACCTGCTGATATTAACCTATACAGTCAGCGTATTCTCACTTATTACCAAAAGATCAATACATTTTAAACAAGGAATGTAGCTAATTTTTGCATTGAAAGAGAAATATTTCAGTCATTCACAGAGTCATTATACTTTTAGTTATTTTGTAACTTCTGTAATGATAATGAGCCATGCTCTGGCAAAAGGGGTTTAATGCATCTCCATGATGTATTATATCGAACAAATTATCAAATAACTATGGATCCATAAATTCCATTTTATCTAACAATCAACTCGATCCGGAGGTAGAATGGTCCTTTAGCACACAGAAAGTTTAAAAATAGAAAAAGGTTTTGGCCCAGGTCAGCCTGCAGGCTACACAGGCTGACATGGGTCAGTACTTTTAGCAGATGCCTTAAACTAGCTTTTCACAGAGCATGTCTTATATATTTTTTAATTTATTCCAGGAAAGAGCCTTGAATTATTTGAGCAGCTGTATAGATCAAGTCACATCATTTGGTGATATTCTTCAACTTGTCATTGTGGAGCTTATCTATAAGGTTTGGACAACAAATATGAGCCATGCTCTGACAAAAGGGGGCTTAATTCATCTCTGGGATGTATTATACCAAGCAAGACATCACATAATCATGGATCCATAAAAGCCACTTTTTTTAAAAATCAACTTAATCCTGTGGTCAACTGGTCCTTGGACATAAAAAAAAATGGACCGATAGCGAAAAGTTTCGGCCCAGGTCAGCCTGCGCAGAATGTCAGAGATGTATTAAGGCCCTTTTTCACAGAGCATGGCTAATATAGTTTTTATCCTTACTTTGTGAATGTCCTTTACTAAATCATCGTTGAAGGTTATAGAATCAGTGAAGAAAAAAAAAATATTCATGTTAAATTTTATGTTCAGTATCACTGGAATGAATTTTGTATCTGAAATCAATGTTGAAGCTAGATTGGTTACCTCCCCTGATACAGCAAAGGTAATAAGAATGGGTACAGGTTACTGCAAAAGGGTAGAATTCTGCCTGTCTGGTTTAGAAAAATGGGAGGTCACTCTTGTTTCTTGTGGTCAATTATGCAGGTCAAAATGCAAATTAAAGTGATTCTTTTGTGATAACTCATTTGCAGATTTTGATAATTTATAAAGTACATGTATTCATTAACTTTGTAACATGCAAAAGCTTGGGTCACCCATCCTAGCACTAAGCATAACACAGGCTGCTTAATTTACACGGAGAGAAATACACCAAACCGCATCGTCTTTACCTGTGGAGAATTGAGCTGGTCCCCATTGTATACACATTATAATCAATTACCTGCATCAGTAGTGGTAACCAATCCATGAGGGCCAGATGTGATATATATATATAGAAGACACTTTGATTGGCTAAACCAGCTAATCTACCTTATCCAATGAAAGCAATTGTCACAATAGCCTGTACCAGTTTTATACATTCATAGATATCTGTATATGTACAACAGGGACACTCGCTAAACAGCTTGTTGTCACTCGGATTAGTTGGTACCTGGAATCTAAACAGAATATTCCAAAATAATGTGAAAGTTAACTTAGCTTATTACATGTTCAAACAGAACCTTAGATATAACTTTCACTGTACAAATTTTATGGTTTGGTTGTTACAGTTTGTGTGCTGAGAAGAAAAGTAATTTTCTCCCAGATCTAATTTCTATCCCATTTTTTGTAAGGGTCAAAGCTAAAAGAATTATAAATGTGTTTCACATGAAATTGGAGCATGCATTATTCAAGGAGTGTGTTTTATATACAGATAGTAACTGTTTATTTTGTAGGTTTGCCATGCTAATCCCTCAGAGAGAGCCAGATTTATCAGATGTATATATAACTTACTGAATTCTTCGAGTCCTGCAGTGAGATACGAGGCAGCTGGCACACTGGTTACACTCTCTAGTGCACCCACTGCCATTAAGGTAAAGTAAACCATAACTGCAAAATAGGTAATTAATTTTCATGTGTCACTATAACTTCAACAAATAAAAGGATAGACAACATTAAAAGGGAAAAAAAAAAAAATGCATGAGCAACAAAAGTATTTGACTGTAGTGGCAGTACTTTCTTTTAAAGGATTTTGCAGTAAGAGATAGTTTCACCTATCTGTAAATTACTGAATTTAGTGCAGTCTGATCTTTGATCTACACTGTCTGCATAGCTTTAACACTATGGACAAAAGCAACCATCAAATTGCAATTGATTGGGTCTTGTTCCTAGTTGGTATATGTCCGTTGGGTTTATTTGGGGCTTTGAGGGTTAAAGCTCTGGACAGCCAGGTTCCAGATACTGTAGATCTGGAAGATTTGATTGTCAAATGTCTTCTGAAAAACATTAAAAAAGTTAAGCTCTTTTGAATTCCATAGGCAGATTTTCTGGAATATGCCTATTAGATTAGAACATCAATCTTCTTTTTCGAGCTCTGTGTTGCACATAGGTATTGAGTCTTTTTAACTCTTTACGAAATCCTCTTTTTTTCACGACCCTGAGGAGAAGGTTTGAAAATATTGTGGGTAAAGGAGAAAATGCTGGTTACAGCATCTTTTATTCCCTTCTAGACACAAATATCATTACTTGAGTTTATCACTGCATGTACTTGAGTAAAATGTTGTCATTTGGTAAAGGTTTGAGTGAAATTTCCATTTTATCTCATAACTTGCAGGCAGCTGCCAGCTGTTATATAGAACTGATTGTGAAAGAGAGTGACAACAATGTGAAACTGATTGTTTTGGACAGACTGGTGGCACTGAAAGAGGTTCCAGCACATGAGAAAGTGCTGCAGGTGAGATATTGTAAAAGTGAATATTATTGCAGGGCTAAAATTTCGCAAATTACTAAATGTTGATCTTACGCATGTTTAAATTTTCGCGCAACAGAGGATCTTGCATAAAAGATGTTTTTGTGCCAGCGGCCTGTACTGACAAACTACAACCCCTTTAACCCTTTACCGTACAATGCCGCCTTTTGACGCCCCTGGGAAAGAAGCCTTTTGAAAACATTGTGGGAAAAGGAGAAAATGCTGGTAACCAGCATTTTCTCCTTTTCCCACAATGTTTTCTACCCTATCAAAGAAAAGTTGCACCATTTGAGCCACATTGAAATTGTTGTCTGCAAATGCTTTCAATTTGGACAAGGCTAAAATTTTGTCGTCTGGTAAAGGGTTAAGTGGCAGTGTTTCATCACCACTTAACTGGTACTCTATTGACGTTGATGAAAAAAGGCACTCATTGATGTCAACAAAGGTCAGTCGCTCCCACATGACTGGATACTTTGGAAAAATATACCTTTATGTAGCTTAAATTTACGTTGGCAGATGTCTTCGCAATTTCTGTCAATACACAAAGATCGAGAAGATTTACATGTCACGAGCATTTCAAGTTTTATAGTATCTGTTTTAACCCCTTACCACACAATCCCAATTTATAACGACCCTGAGTAAAAAAGGCTTTTGAAAACATTGTGGGAAAAGGAGAAAATGCTGGTAACCAGCATTTTCTCCTTTTCCCACAATGTTTTCCTCTCTTCCAAGAACAAATTCCAATTTTTGATTCACATTTATTTTGTCGTCTGCAAAGGCTTTCAATTTGAACTGGTCTAAAGTTTTGTTGTATGGTAATGAGTTAAATCATTGCAACAGAGACAACTTATTTTCAATCCTCCCACCAACCTTTTTAACTCTTTACCACATGACAAAATTTTAAACTGGTCCAAATTGAAAGCATTTGCAGACAACAAATATGCCTCAAATGATTTGATTTGTTTCTGAATGTGGCTCAAATGATTGAATTTGTCTTTGATGGTAGAAAGCATTGTGGGAAAAAGAGAAAATCCTGGTTACAAGCACTTTCTCCTTCTCCCACAATGTTATGAAACGCTTCTTATTCAGGTTCATTAAAACTCAGGATTGTTTGATTAAAGGTTAAAATTAGTGTCAAGCAGAAGAATTTCCAGCAATTTTTTTATTTGTCTGTATTTTGTTCAATGCTTTTCATGCATTGTTCCAAGCTGATTATATTTTATATTTTCAAAATAGGCTGCTGTAAATTTGTTTCGGGAGACATCGAGTCAATTTCTTTTATGGAAGTTTAGAAAAAAAGTCCATGTAGAACTGATAAGTTGATGATGATCTTTTATCATCATAAGATAGATGCCATGAAGTTAAAAACACATAAACACACACACAAACTTTGGCCTATATAATTTAAATCTTTTACCATAAAAAACAAATATGTATAATTTGTTATTTGGTTATGGGTTAGACACATTGTTGAAGTTTTCTCTTTTTTGTCTATGAAAGGAATTTAGTGAAGTACTTGGAGATGGTTCTGTAGCTTGTTTGACACCATCTCATGACATATTAGGTCTTGGTTTGTATGAATAGGTAGATAACAAGGCTTTTTAGTATAGTGAGGAAACAATATTGCTGATTTATTGTTTTGTCTTATTTTTTGCGCTTTACTGCACAATCCCAACTTTTAAGAACCGTGATAAAAAGGGCTTTTGAAAACATTTCTCCTCTTCCCACAATGTTTTCAACACTTTCAGTGACAAATTTTTAGCTCTACTGGCTGAAAGCCAGCAGAGCTTATGTCATGGCGGGGTGTCCGTCGTCCGTCCGTCCGTCCGTCTGTCTGTCCGTCTGTCCGTCCGTTAGTCTTTTTCTTGTTTACGCGATAAAGTCTGCATTTGTTGCCGGATTTTCATGAAACTTGCACAGTTTGTTTATCTCATCAATAGCTTCAACCCTATTGAATTTGAAAAAAATCCAACAAACAGTATGGGAAAAGTAGCCATTTCAAGTTGAAAATTTCCAGTTCTTATTTACGCGATAAAGTCTGCAAATAACTTCAGATTTTCGTGAAACTTGCACAGTTTGTTTATTTCATCAATAGCTTCAACCCTATCGACTTTGAAAAAAATCCAACAAATAGTATGGGAAAAGTAGCCATTTAAAGTTGAAAATTTAAATTTTCTGTTCTTGTTTACGCAATAAAGTCTGTATTTCTGGTCAGATTTTCATGAAAATCACACAGTTTGTTTATCTCATCAGTAGCTTCAACCCTATTGATTTTGAAAAAAAAATCGAAGAAACAATGAGGGAAAAGTAGCCATTTCATGTTGAAAATTTCCAATTCTTGTTTACATGATAAAGTCTGCATTTGTAATCAGATTTTTGTGAAATTCACCCAGTTGTTTTGTCTCATCAACAGCTTGAATCCTATTGATTTTGAAAAAAAAACCAAGAAACAATGTGGGAAAAGTAGCCATTTTTTTTTGTTGAAAATTTGTCTTTTTGCATCATGAATTCATAATGTATGCTAGCATAAAAGCAAGATTTAATTCCCTGCCAGTAGAGCATATTCAGGCCCTTCAGGGCCTTCTAGTGTTATTTGAGCTACAGTGAATTTTTCGCCTGAAATGCCTTCAATTTGGAGGAGTCTAAAATTTTGTCACGGTAAAAGGGTTAACCATGTTGTCTTTTATACAGGAGTTGGTGATGGATATTTTACGAGTGCTCAGTGCCCCTGACCAGGAAGTGAGAAAGAAGACATTAAATTTAGCCTTGGATCTAGTAACCTCTAGATCTGTAGAGGAGGTATGATTGACACTTTGTCAGATGTTATTTACTTTATATGTCCTTGGATGAATTTTTAGCTCAGCTATCTTCAAAGAAAATGTCAGGTATTAATGTAGCCGTAGGGGTCATCTATTTGTTCTTTGCAAAAATTAAGACATTTTCAAAAACTTTGACATTTTATGTTATCTTGTTCACTATCAAAAAGGGAACTTGTACAACAAAGGCAGGTAACAATCAAAGTATTTTTGATAGTTATGCCCCTTTTTGACTTTGAATTTTTAGTCCCCTACCTGCGAAGCGGAAGGGGAATTTAGGTTTGCACTCCATCTGTCTGTCTGTCCATCTGTCCGTCAGTCCGGCAATTCAGTTTTCTGGACTTTTTTTCTGAACGCTGGTACATATTGAGCTGAGTTTTGGTGTGTAAGTCGCCCACCATCACTTACAGATCAAGTTCGACTTTCGTTCCGGTCCACTGGTTTTTCACGGATTTACGGGCCTTGGACTCACAAAATTTCACTGATAAATCAGTTTTCCGGACTTTTTTCCTAAACGCTGGTAGGTATTGATCTCGGATTTGCTGTGTAACTCAACCACCATGACTTACAAATCAAGTTCGACTTTCATTCTGGTTCACTGGTTTTTCACGGATTTACGAGCCTTGGACTTACCAAATTTCACTGATAAATCAGTTTTCCGGACTTTTTTCCGAAACACTGGTAGGTATTGATCTCAGATTTGCTGTGTAACTCAACCACAATGACTTACAGATCAAGTTCGACTTTCGTTCCAGTCCACTTGTTTTTCACGGATTTACGGGCCTTGGACTTACAAAATTTCACTGATAAATCAGTTTTCCGGACATTTTTTTTCTAAATGCTGGTAGATATTCACCTGACTTTTGCTGTGTAAGTCAACCACCATTACTTACAGATCA
Organism: Tridacna gigas; assembly: GCA_945859785.2. Classification (NCBI taxonomy): domain Eukaryota; kingdom Metazoa; phylum Mollusca; class Bivalvia; order Cardiida; family Cardiidae; genus Tridacna; species Tridacna gigas. The sequence continues at coordinate 11,576,735 of OX244031.2, read as the reverse complement.
AGTTCGAGTTTCGTCCCGCTCCTCTGCTTTTTCACGCATTTACGGGCCTTGGGCTTACAAAATTTCACTGATAAAACATTTTTCCGCACTTTTTTTCTAAACGCTGCTACATATAGAGCTGAGTTTTGGTGTGTACATCAACCACTATGACTTACACATCAAGTTCGAGTTTCGTCCCGCTTCACTGCTTTTTGACGCATTTACGGGCCTTGGACTTTAAAAATTTCACTGACATGCCAGCGATACATATGGCTGGTAGGGGACTGTGTATTGCTATGCAATACTATCAGAATGCTTGTTAAACTGAAAATCATGCAACTGCAGGCGAGCATTGGCACCAGCATGTGGTGCTCTTGTTGTGTCTTGTGTTATGTAAACTGAAAGGGAGTCCCCCATGGCCCAGATATGAAGGCCTTAGAGTTGCAGTGTAGTGCTTCAAAATTTGATTCTAGCTCAAAAGAAATGGGGGGGGGGGGTAGAGTGTTGGCATGAATCTTTCAATCAGAGGTTTCACGTGTAAATCTGTAGATAAGTGGGAATGACTTTCTTTTTAACTCTTTACCAAACAACAAAATTTTAGATTTGTCCATATAGAAGCCATTTGCAGACAATAAATTCAGTGTGACTCAAAACATGAAATTTGTCTTTCTTAGGGAAAAAAATATTGTGGAAAAAGGAGAAAATGCTGGTTACCTCCATTTTCTCCTTTTCCCACAGTGTTTTCAAAAGCCTTTTCCTTAGGGTTATTATAAGTTAGGATTGTGTGGTAAAGGGATAAACTAGTTGTATCATGGTTCTTGTACTGGTATGGTTTCTACGAAGCAGTCTCTGAGAGTGATAAGGGTGGGCTGTAGAACTTGTGTTACAGTGGATGTGAATGTGATTTATGTAGGTATGTTAACTAATGCCTTGAACAAGTGTTTCTTCATGAGGACTTTTACATTCATGTATGTTTTCTGTCTTACACAGATGGTTTTGGTTCTGAAAAAAGAAGTGGTGAAAACCAACAATGTTGAACATGAGGACACAGGAAAGTACAGACAACTTCTTGTTAGAACTCTGCACCAGCTGTCAATCAAGTTTCCGGACATTGCTTCCACTATCATACCTGTGGTGAGATATTTTGTCTAAGCTTAATTACTTTAAACCAACTGCTGACAAAGTGACTTTTTATGCCTGTGCAGAGACAAGTTTTGAAAACATTGTGGGAAAAGGAGCAGTTGATTGTAACAAGCAATTGCTTCTTATCCAACAGTGTGTTCTACATCTGAAACAATCAATTTCCTTTCTTTCATGTAATTTCACTTTGTATTACCTGTCATTGTTTTTGAATGGCTTATAATTGATTTTCATAGTAATTGGTTATACTGCTGGGCAAGTGAAACATTTTTTAGAGTAGATAAAACAGATTTAAATATAACAAATTTTACAGTTTTTCATCTGAAAGATTCCTTCGTCTTAAGACAGGCTGCATATTGTGTGCTTTCTTTCAACAAATGTCTTTGATGAGATTTAAAAGGTTGTAATTGTACCTGCATTTGTATTGGTTAATTTGCTTGGCTAGGTAGCTCAGTGGTTAGCGTATCTGAATTGTGACCTGGTGCTGGGGTAGATACCAAGTTGAGGCAAACTTTCTTTCCAGGGATTTTTTGCATCTCACTTGATGCATATGAGAAAAGCACTCAGTAGCTTGGACAGAAAGTTGCGTTACTACTGGTGTGAGAAAGCCAGGAACCGGAACCACATGCATAGGTGTACTGACCACTCTGATAAGACCTAGGCTGTTAAAACGGCTCTAAACTCCAATATAGATAAACTGTACTAGTTATGTATTTCATCGTGATATATTCCAGCTGATTGAATTTTTGGGAGACAATAATGAAGCAGCTGCAGCTGATGTGCTGGTATTTGTGAGGGAGGCCATTCATAGATTTGATCCTCTGAGGACACTTATCATTACCAAACTGTTGGATGTCTTCTCGACCATCAAAGCAATGAAGTAAGTATACCTTTACTCTTTACCATACGATCCTGAGTGTTAACAGCCTTAAAAGGGAAGACTTTTGAAAACATTGTGGGAAAAGGAGAAAATGCTGGTAACCAGCATTTTCTCCTTTTCCCACAATGTTTTCTACCCTATCAAAGACAGACATCATTATTTAAGCTTTATTAGTCCCCTTCCGGCGAAGCCGAAAGGGACTTTAGGTTTGCACTCCTTCTGTCCATCTGTCCGTCTGTCTGTCAGTATGGCAATTCAGTTTTCTGGACTTTTTTTCTAAATGCTGGTACATATTGAGCTGAGTTTTGGTGTGTAAGTCACCCACCATCACTTTTAGATCAAGTTCGACTTTCGTTCCGGTCCACTGGTTTTTCACAGATTTACGGGCCTTGGACTTACAAAATTTCACTGATAAATCAGTTTTCCGGACTTTTTTCCTAATCGCTGGTAGGTATTGATCTCAGATTTGCTGTGTAACTCAACCACCATGACTTACACATCAAGTTCAACTTTCGTTCAGGTCCACTGATTTTTCACGGATTTACGGGCCTTGGACTTAAAACATTTCACTGATAAATCAGTTTTCCGGACTTTTTTCCTAAATGCTGGTAGGTATTGATCTCAGATTTGCTGTGTAACTCAACCACCATGACTTACACATCAAGTTCAACTTTCGTTCAGGTCCACTGATTTTTCACGGATTTACAGGCCTTGGACTTAAGACATTTCACTGATAAATCAGTTTTCCGGACTTTTTTCCTAAATGCTGGTAGGTATTGATCTCAGATTTGCTGTGTAACTCAACCACCATGACTTACAGATCAAGTTTGATTTTTGTTCCGGTTCACTGGTTTTTCACGGATTTACAGCCTTGGACTTATAAAATTTCACTGATAAATCAGTTTTCCGGACTTTTTTTCCTAAATGCTGGTAGATATTCACCTGACTTTTGCTGTGTAAGTCAACCACCATTACTTACAGAACAAGTTCGAGTTTCGTCCCGCTCCTCTGCTTTTTCACGCATTTACGGGCCTTGGACTTACAAAATTTCACTGACAATACATTTTTCCGCACTTTTTTTCTAAACGCTGCTACATATAGAGCTGATTTTTGGTGTGTACATCAACCACCATGACTTACACATCAAGATCGAGTTTTGTCCCGCTCCACTGCTTTTTCACGCATTTACGGGCCTTGGACTTTAAAAATTTCACTGACATGCCAGCGATACATACGGCCGGTAGGGGACTGGGTATTGCTATGCAATACTATCAGAATGCTTATTTGATTTGATGTTTGCAAACGCTTTCAATTTGGTCGAGTCCAAAATTCTGGCATTTGGTCAAGGGTTAAATGCAGTGATAAACAGTATGTGATGGTTGGAGATTGAAAGGAATCAAGAATTAATTTGAACTTTATGAGCAGACTGTGTAGATGAAAGATCAGACTGCACGTTTTGTCAGTCTGATCTTGACCTACACTGGCTGCAATGCAACCAAAGTTGTGAATGGTGCTTTAAGGGTTGATTGAAGTGCTTGATAACATGAATGATACTGTCAAAACAGGGTGATTGTATAGCTGTAAAACTATTTTAACTTTTTCACAGAATCCATCGTGCTGCTCTGTGGATCCTGGGAGAATATTGCACCTCAAGTGAAGACATTCAGAGTGTTATGACGCTTGTGAGGCAGTCTCTTGGTGAGGTAAAGTAATAATAAACGATCTGTATACCTCAGTGATTGAACTTTAATGTGAACAATGTAATAAAGAATGTATGGTGCCATAAAGTATTGAGGTTTTACTATGTTACGTAGTACATGTATTTCATACAGGTATTCTGTCCTCTTTTTATTCCTTAACCCTTTGCCACACCTTGAAAACTTACACATGCCCAAACTGAAAGCTTTTGCAAGCAACAAACAAAATAAGTGTCAAATAAAAGAAACTTTTGTAAAAGTAAGACATTTTATTAAAGTACTGCTCAAATTTCCGACAGCTGATTTTAAAAGTGTTTGAACTTTGAGCTTAAATTGCTACATTTAATGAATATGTAAGAACACTTAGTATGTTGGCCTACTTGCTTAAAGGCCCAATAGTGGCCTAAAGTAAACAGTGGAGGTGTTAAAATGCATTTGAATTTAAATCATACCATTTAATAGTAAAGGCCCAATAGTGGCCTAAAGTAAACAGTGGAGGTGTTTAAATGCATTTGAATTTAAATCATACCATTTAATAGTAAAGGCCCAATAGTGGCCTAAAGTAAACAGTGGAGGTGTTAAAATGCATTTGAATTTAAATCATACCATTTAATAGTAAAGGCCCAATAGTGGCCTAAAGAAAACAATGGAGGTGTTTAAATGCATTTGAATTTAAATCGTACCATTTAATAGTATGGAAATTATTGTGAATATGACAGTCTGTTCTTGTACAGTGGGTCGCTGACAGAAAAATTAAATGTTAAAACCTAGTATAATGTTGACAAAAAAGAGAGTGACCTGGCAACTTTTGACCTGGTGTTGTAAACTTCATTTATCTGCCAACGACTTACATTTGGACTGACTGTACAACAACAGATTGTCATCTTCACAGTAATTTCCATAGTTTCAAATGGTACGGTTTTTTAAATTTCAAAACCTGTGTTGTTTACTTTTAGCTGCTGTTGGGTCTATAAAGTGGAGATGTTAACATTTATTCATTAACCCTTTACCAAACAATCCCTAGTTTTAACGGCCCAAGGTAATTAAGCCTTTTGAAAACCTTATGGGAAAAGGAGAAAATGCTGGTAAACAGCATTTTCTCCTTTTTCCACAAGGTTTTCTACACTTTCACAGAACAGTACCAGCATTTCAGCTACATTTGTCCTCTGCAAATGCTTTTAATGTGGACCAGTCTAAAATTTTGTTGTTTGGTAAAGGGTTAAAGGTTTATAAAGCTACATTTTACTCGATCTTATCATTTCAGATTCCGATTGTTGATGATGAGCTGAAGAAAGCAGCTGGAGAAGTTACAGAGGATGGTGTGTTTTTATTTCATCCCCACACAACAAAATGCTTACTTTATTGTTAACCCTTTACCACACAATCCTGACTTTTAACGACCCTGAGACTTGAGCCTTTTGAAAACGTTGTCAGAAAAGGAGAAAATGCTGGTTACCAGTGTTGTCTCCTTTTCCCACAATGTTTTCTTCCCTTTCTGGTACAAATCCCATCATTTGGGTATCATTTAATTTGTCGTCTGCAAATGCTTTGAATTTGGGCCAGTCTAAAATTTTGTCATTTGGTAAAGAGTTAAAGTCAAAAGTATTTGCAGGCAACAAATATTAAACTAAATGTGGCTGAATTAAAAAGATTTACCAGTGAAAGGATACAAAAGATTTTTTAAATTGGAGTAATTGCTGGTTACCAACACTTTTCTACTTTTCTGTCAATGCTTTCAAAGAACCCCATTTATACCACTGTAAAATGATGGGATTGTGTGATGAAAATTATCTCCTAAACATTTAGCAGAAATATAGACTTAACCCAAATGAAAACATTTGCAGACAGTAAGAAAAAGTTTGTCTCAAAATGTGAAATTTGTTTTTGGAAGAACTGAAAACATTGTGGTAAAAGGAGAAAATGCTGGTTACTAGGGTTTCAAAAGCTATCTTCTTCAGGCTCATTGAAACTTAGGATTATGTGGTATGATTTTTTTTTTTTTTTTTAAAGTTTTTAAATGTGACAAGAGACCTCTATCTTAGACTCTGTGTCTATGAAACTGAATCCTATAGACCTCAAGTCCTCCATAAGTTAATCAATTCAGTTGGCATGAACTACTTTTATAACAGATGTCTTTATACAGTTATGTGAAGAAGTGAATGATCATTTTTGATGCTGTGTTTTGTGACGAGGATGATAACGTGTAAAAGGAGCTGTTAACTCTTCACCACACAACAAAACTTTTCACGGGTCCAAATTGAAAGCATTTGCAGACGACAATTTAAATGTAGTTCAGATTACGGAATTTGCCTTTAATAGGGTAGAAAACATTGTGGGAAAAGGAGAAAATGCTGGTTACCAGCATTTTCTCCTTTTCCCACAATGTTTTCAAAAGGCTTCTTCTTCAGGGTTGTTAAAACTCGGGATTGTGTGGTAAAGGGTTAAGCATTTTGTATAATTCAGAAATGTTACCTCAATATAGGAATGTCTGGGAGTATAGTTTATAAAAACTATGAATTTACAGATACTATGTCCGGTGGAAACATTCAAAAACTGGTCACAGCAGATGGGACATATGCCACTCAAAGTGCATTCAGCACAGTACCTGTTGCGAAAAAGGAAGAGAAGTAATAATTAATTTAGAACAACTCTCCACCATTGTATTGTGTGTAGGTCAAAATTAATTGATTTGTTGATATCTTCTGAGACAAATTTGTAGCACAGGACTTTACAAACGTACTTGTAGAGTATGGATAATCAAGATGAAATGAGGTCTAATACCTGAGAAAATGTAACTTTAACCCTTTACCAGACGACAAAATTTTAGCTTTGTCCAAATTGAAAGAATTTGCAGACGACAATTTCAATGTGGCTCAAATGGTGCAACTTTTCTTAGATAGGGTAGAAAACATTGTGGGAAAAGGAGAAAATGCTGGTTACCAACATTTTCTCCTTTTCCCACAATGTTTTCAAAAGGCTTCTTTCCCAGGGGCGTCAAAAGGCGGCATTGTACGGTAAAGGGTTAATAAGAATTAATTAGAAGTTTAGTACATGGACCTTGTGCTGCAGTTTACATATCATTTGTTGAATTACTGGCTCCAGGACTGTTGGACACTAACTGTTGTCTTTAACCCTTTCCCAAACGACAAATTTTAGACTGGTCCAAATTGAAAGAGTTTGCAGACAACAATTTTAAATTTGATGAAAATGGCAGAAAGGTCTCCAAAAGGGTAGAAAACACTGGAGGAAAAGGTGAAATTGCTCATTACGAGCAATTTCTCCTTTTCCCACAGTGTTTTCAAAAGACTTGTACTGCAGACATGAGAAAACCAGGGCTTGTTTGGGAAAGGGTTAAATTTAGAAAAAAAATTCTGTTTCAGTATATATGAAGTAATTTGTATTCCATCACCTGTATAATAGAAATGTTTGTTTCATGTCCAACAGTAGATTTCTTACAACTCTTTTTGGAAATAGGTAGATTTATTTTTCATGTCTACCTTTATGTGTAGTTTTTCTAATGCAGTTTTTCAACCAGTGTAGAGTCTTTTATTTTTTAATCTAGATCGATTAAAGCTAAGGTTGAAGCATGCCTCTTAAAATCTGAATTACCTTATTGATAGTGTTAAAAGTATCTGGATGTAGATCGGTCTTGAGGTTGAAGGAATTCCATTGAAATCTCTGTACCTCAGTCTCTAGTCTGTATTCAGTTTGTTTTGCTTGGGGATATTGTCTGGACTGTTTGGCCATTTCAGCTGGACAATTGTTTGTAAGAGTGAAATAGTTAAAAAAATTGTTATCCATATTTCATCGTAATTTCAGAAATAAGCTATCCTTATATTCCCTATGTACTTTGATTGTAGACCACCACTGAGGCAGTATCTGTTAGATGGTGATTTCTTTGTTGGGGCAGCTTTGGCCACAAGTCTGACAAAATTAGCACTAAGATACATTACTCTACAGAAAGACCAAAAGAAGCAGAATGTAAGATTTATGGTCATATTCAGCCAGGGACTATGCCTAATTTACTCGAGAAATGTGTTGATTAGTGAACTGGGTGCCACAATACTTACATTGTAATTTAGAGTACTATCGAAACAAATTTTTCATTAGTATGGTAAATATTTCTTAGAAAAGGAATTTTAGTAAACAATTTTTCAACAGTATAGTAAATGTTTCTTGGAAAAGGAAAAGTAGCACAACTTTTTCTACAGTATGGTAAATGTTTCTTTGAAAAGGAAAAGGAGCCTGTAACAAGCAATAATGCTTCTTTCCCTGCAAAGTTTTTCAAAGATGTCAGATGAATTGACCTCCACAAAAAAAAAGAAATGTACAATGACAGCTTGATCATGCAAAAAACTTAAGAGGAACAAAATACTTTTCATTATCTAGATAATTATGTAAGCTGACTTTAAAATCCAAGACTTACTCATCATTTTTTCCAGGCATTTTTGGCAGAGTCCATGCTGATTATGGCTACAGTCATACACTTAGGAAAGTCTGGAATTGCCACAAAGGTGAGTGTTCCATTTTCATAGATTTTACATTTTAATACTGGACATTTATTGATAGTTGATACATAAGCAACTTGAATTTTGTGTCAGCCTTTCAGTGATACACAAAAAAAATTTTAAGATCAAATCCCTTACCAACTGTGAAGGTAGCTCTACTTTACAGTTTTAGGCTTTAATGAAACGTATTAGAAGCTAACCCGTTACCACACAATTCCTGCTTTTAACGACCCCGTGAAAGAAGCCTATTGAAAACATTGTGAAAAAAGGAGAAAATGCTGGTCACCAGCATTTTCTCCTTTTCCCACAATGTTTTCTACCCTTCAAGACACAAATTCCAAAATTTTAGCCATATTTTATATGTTGTCTCTAAATGTTTCGGATGTGGATAAGTCCAGAATTGTGTCATGTAGTAAAGAGTTCAATTTACTGGTAGCTAGTGTGGAAAAAAGGTAATTCTTTCTTCCTTTATATTTTACAGCCAATTACAGATGATGATGTTGACCGTATTGCCACATGTTTGAGAGTCTTGTCAGAACAAACACCCTTGATGTCAGAAATATTCAATGACAGCTGCAGAAACTCCCTGTCACTTATGTTAGCAGCTAAACAGCTGGAGGAAAAAGAGGCAGAACAGGTTTGTATATGTGTATTTCTAAATTTTATGGTTTTAGTATTATTTCTATACCTCCTGAAGTAATCTTTTAGCTGATAACTACATTCTTGCATACTGGTAATATGGATAACTGACATATATAAAGATTTGATAAATGAATAAGTGAAAAAAAAAATTGAGGCAAAAGAAGAAATGGTTAGTTTTAAGAAAAATTCTCTTTTGCCACATTGTTTTCAGGAATTAGTTGCTAAAGACAAATAAGGTTGGCTACAGGTGATAATGTATCAATGAGTTTTCTGTCCGATTTACTGGTTGTGATTGTGGCCATGAAATAACATAACTCTTTACCACACAACACAATTTAAACTGGTCCAAATTTGAAGCATTTGCAGACAATAAGTATGGCTTAAATGATGAAACTTTGGCTTTGTTAGGGTAGAAAACATTGTGGGAAAAGGAGAAAATGCCGATTACCAGCATTTTCTCCTTTTCCCACAATGTTTTCAAAAGCCTTTTTACTTAAGGTCGTTAAACCTCAGAATTTGTGGTAAAGAGTTAAAAGGCAAAAGAAATCGGATCGTCGAAAATTCAGCTTTTGACTGCAGAATTACTGAATTGACTGGGATTAAAACACTGAACACTAGCAATTTTAGTTTTATAGGGTATTTCTTTTTTTAGCTATATTTTTATCATTATTAATAATTGACAGCGTAAATCAAAATTATGGTTGACATGAGATGTTGAAGAATAAAAAGTTTTTGAATTACCTTCAGACATTTTATTTAAGAGGTCACATTACTCTTGATTGCATCTTTTACATTATCTCTTCTTTCGTCTGATTTACTCAAACCATTACATAATACACAGTTTGGTATTTCCCAATCTTTAAACCTTTTGTTGAAACAAAGATGACAAAAGCCACATAAAACTTTAATATTGAAGAAAGTATTGTAATAAAAAGGAAACATGCTTTTTCTATCAATTGATCAACTTGTTACAATATCTTTAAAGGCCTTGTACTTCTAGTGTGAGAAAAGTTGCTTGCACGAAGTAAAGTGCCTATAACTACAAGAGTTTGATGCTAAGGGTTTTAAAAAGAAAAGTCAGCAAATACCATCTTTTCAGGCTTCAGAGAGGAAGGTTGTTAAAGTGCAAGCAGATGACCCAATTCCATTTGCCCAGCTGATAAACAAAAGTGAGCTTGGGACTACTGAGGTAAGATATGATGTCCAGTGTTGTGAATGTCTTCTTCTTATACTGCAAGGAAAACTACATTAGTTCACTAGTATCACTAAAAGAAAAACATTATGACCACCTATGATGTACGAAGGATGTGGTCACAAAAGATCATCTTGTTATTTGTCATTACTGTATCCTTTTACCAGACAACAAAATTTAAGGCTTGTCCAAATTGAGGGCATTTGCAGATGACAATTTACATGTGGCTCAAGTGATGGATTTTTTCTTTGATGGGGTAGGAAACATTGTGGGAAAAGGAGAAAATGCTGGTTACCAGTATTTTCTCGTTTTCACACAGTGTTTTCAAAAGGCTTCTTTCTCAGGGTCGATTAAACTTGGGATTGTTTGGTAAAGGGGTAAAGAGGTAATGAGTTAAAAACATTCTCTCTTTCCAAAACACTGTCAAATTTAGTAACTTAGTTAATCAAAAATTATTTTTGTCGTGAAGAAAAACATCTTCTGTTGCAATATCAAGACCACTGTAATCAGAATATCTTAACAAATGTATGGACGGTGTAGGTCAACAAGATTAGATTGTTCATCCCGTGTAGTCTCATCTTATCCTTTACCAGACAATCCCAGGTTTTAACGACCCTGAGGTAAAACATAGTGGGAAAAGTAGAAAGCTGGTTAAACAACATTTTATTTGTACTACTTTCAGATTGTTGTTAGCAGATGCTTTCAATGTGGGATAGTCTTAAATTTGACATTATGGAAAAGGGTTACTTTTTGACAATGTTTCCAAAAAGTTTTCAGGCTCAGCACTCAAATGATAGAGTATCCATGCCACATAAAATGAACACCTTAGTGAAGAAAATTCTGTTTTTATTGATATTATATTTTTCTTTTGTATTTGATGAATTTAGAATATGTTTGAGCTGACACTATCCCAGGCTCTTGGAATGACAAACAAGAAGGAGAAAGACCCAATTGGAGCTTCAAAACTAAATAAGGTAAGTGATTCTAATTTCATAACATAAATTATTGAAAGATCCAGGCAGCTTGATTTTACTTGTCTTTTCTAATCTAGGGCAGTATTCAAAAGCCATTCCAATTACTGTTCAATTTGGAATGTCACATAATCAATATCCTATGTCAGTTATGCAGGATTGTATTCAAATACTAGTATGTCAGAAAATCTTTAAACCTCTGTTAAATAAAAAAAGTAAAGAAAAAAATGTCTTAAATGGTACTGAAAAAATTGCAAAAATTAGAGACATACCTTTTCCTATCATTTTTCTTCTTTATCCACAGTTTTTTTCTATTTCTGTCAATTGCATGTGAGTAAAATTATATTAATGGTGAGTAAAATTATATTAATGGGTTTTATGTGTTTTAGCTTTATGTTGGGACCACTCCTCTAAACCAGATCTGTATGCATTTCTAATTAGGATATAGAGTGGGAAAAAACTGACAATATCAGAGTAAGAACAAGGATAGAAACAACCATCTAGCAGTCAAATGTTCTGATATCTAGGAGTCAATCACTTGTGATATTTCATTTATTTAAGGTCACCCAACTGACAGGCTTTTCTGACCCAGTGTATGCAGAAGCATATGTGAATGTGAACCAGTTTGATATAGTTCTAGACGTTCTGGTGGTGAATCAAACAGCGGATACACTCCAGAATCTCACTCTGGAACTTGCCACCCTCGGTAATTATTTTCTTATGTAATTGGTGGAAATGGAACTGGTAATTTTAAGTATGTGAGACAGACTTGGACAAACCTTACTAAGTCTTGTCAGGTTTGACTGCTTATGAATAAACAGAAACAAAACAAATGTTTAAAACTGATTTTGATGGAACAACAAATTGGAGCACCAGTTTATCATCAAAAGGAAATGAAATATTTCTTATCTGTTTCAACAGGAAAAAATTATCCTACAAATACAAGTCAGTCATGCTCGTTGAAAAGGGGGTTTAATGAATTTGAAAAAAAGTATCGGCCCAGGTTAGCCTGTGCACTCAGCACAGGCTGACCTGGGGCAAAACTTTTTGCTATTGGCCTATTTTCTGTAAGTCAAAGGACCAGCGTACCTCATGATTCAGTCAGTTGTTTGACAAAATGGATTTTTATGGGCACATGGTTAATTATATGATGACTTGCTTGGTACGATGCATCAGGGAGATGCATTAAAACCCCTTTTGCCAGAGCATGACTAAATTGTTATTTGCCTTCTTTCTCTCTGCATTTACACTGAATACCATATACCATTATTGTGAAATATATGATCTGTGCAGACTGAAATTAATTGTTTAAATTCGTTTTTCTAATATGTTTCAGGGGATTTGAAACTTGTTGAGAAACCCCAGCCATTGACGATGGCCCCACATGACTTCTGCAACATTAAAGCTAATGTAAAGGTGGCATCTACTGAAAATGGAATCATTTTTGGAAATATTGGTAAAGAATATTATAATTTCTAGAAGCTCTGTAAATGTACTTTCACACTGAGCATGCATACTTCATGTATCCCTTGGATAATTGGACTTCTTTCCTTTGTAGAAGTATTAAAATGGCATAACTCTCATGTGCAGATTATGCCGAGAGAGTTTCATAATGAATGGACAATTTTATTAAAAAAAATGACTCTTTGAATAATTGTACACACCGACATTTTTAAGTTATCATACAGTATCAGATGAACTTGAAAGAAGAAACAAAATCTAGAAAAACTCAAGAGCCAGATTTTCTAGTAAACTACTTGGGACATTTTCTGAAAATCAAACAGATACATTTTCAGCAAACTATATTTTTCTGTTTATTCCAGTGTATGATGTAAGTGGCGCCGTCAGTGACAGAAACTGTGTTGTCCTGAATGACATCCATATTGACATCATGGACTATATCGTACCAGCCTCCTGCAACGACACGGAGTTCCGACAGATGTGGGCAGAATTTGAGTGGGAGAATAAAGTGGCTGTCAACACAAACATCTCTGGCCTCAAAGACTTCCTGGATCATGTGATTCAGTGTACAAACATGAAGTGTCTTACACCAGAGAAGGTTAGACTATCATCTCTAATGCTTTATAAAGTAAACTATACAAACACATGAAGAGGGGAAAAAAATCATCAATCGGAATTGAATATTTGGTGTCAATTTGGTCATAGGAAATACAGGATCTGACAAGTTTGGTTTTCAAGCTAAATTTTATGAAAAAGGTTTAGAAAAATGCTACAAAGGGGAGACCTTGACTAGCTTAACCCTTTCCCAAACAAGCCCTGGTTTTCACGTGTCTGCAGTTTAAGTCTTTTGAAAACACTGTGGGAAAAGGAGAAATTGCTCGTAATGAGCAATTTTTCCTTTTACCACAGTGTTTTCTACCCATTTTGAGACCTTTCTGCCATTTTCATCAAATTGTAAATTGTCGTCTGCAAACTCTTTCAATTTGGACCAGTCCAAAATTTGTTGTTTGGGAAAGGGTTAAGAGCAAGTTTAGCTCAACTGTTTTTGAGGAAAACCTTGATGTATTGTCATAGCCCTGGCAGTATCTGCATCTTCATTGTGCAAAACTTTGACATTTTGTAGTATCTCAGTCATTAATGAAGATATTGACTTCAGACTTGGACTAGTTGTTAATATCAAAAAGGGAACCAAAACAATATTTTAGCAGGTAACCAAAATATTTTTGACACAGTTACACCCCTTTTTTTCCAACATAGAATGTTCACTTCAAGCAACTGCAGCTGAGCGTTGGCACCTGCATGCGGTGATCTTGTTGAAGACATGGCATGATAGGAAGGCATGAAATGGTCCCATGAAACCAACTCCCCACTTTGACAAGAGGAAAACAATTATTTGATGTCTCACTGTTTGCAATTAAAAAAAAAATGAATAGAGGTCAAAATTTTGAAATACTGGCAGATGCTCACAAGATGTTAAGAGATTTTACTTTTTCATTACAGGCACTACAAGGAGAATGTGGATTCATGGCTGCTAATCTGTATGCCAAATCTATATTTGGTGAAGATGTCCTTGCTAATTTGAGTATAGAAAAACCAGCACACCTTTCACAAGATGCAGCAGTCCAAGGACATATCAGAATTAGAGCTAAAAGTCAGGTAAGATGTCTTTTTTGTCCTTTCCCAGTCTTTTCTTATCATTTTGAATCAAACAAGTTCTACATTGTCATATGCATATGCTTTCAGTTTGTACAAGTCTTCATTTTGTTGTGTGGTAGAGTTAAGGCATAGGATTTTTGACTTGGATGTTCCAAGTTGATCCCCGCTGACGTAGGTCGTGGTAGAAGTGTCTTCAGCCAAGGCATTTTTTTCATAACTGATCTAATGGTGTATGACCCAGAGATAATGAATAAGTGTACTTTTGTTTATGACTATAATTCTGTCCAAAAGAATGTGAAATACGAGGAAAAAACTGCACAGATTATTCCATCTTTATTTCCTTGATCACCATAACTTCATGAATTTTATATTGTTTATTTTCAGGGTATGGCATTAAGCATGGGAGACAAAATCAACCTATCCCAGAAGGCAAATAAACTTGCTTCCCCTGAAGCCTAAAATATTGTACTTTGTGGAAATTTGGGTTTGCCCTCTCTTCACTCTAATAGATGTATATGATTTGTTTATTGTGAAAAATGGAAAATCAACTGTTAATGAAGCTGGGCTATAGATAGCTTTTGAAAAATATATAAATGCACAAGTATGATTTTGTCTTAAGATTTTATTTCTGAAGTATTTGGTATCTACCTGGCTTTGATCATCTTGTAACCCACTGAAACAATTTTTTCAACAATTGTAAAAGGTCCTTGTTAGAAATGGACAACTAATATATATTGAGTTTTGATGCATGTGAAATCATTCTGGCCAAAGTAGTGCCCTTATTTGTAACAATGTTTTCAATACTGCTTCAAGGGAAAAAAACTTTTTCAGTAGGAAGCATATTTTTGCATTCTGTTTGCAATCAAGTATGTTAAGTTCACACACATATAATTTTCGGTTTTACATAATTAATAGTATGTGTATCTATAAGAAAGGAGCAATCAATATTGGTATGTGAAACATGGATGCAGAAAAATTAAAATCTAAAACAAAGAAACAAATGCAGAAATTCATTTTGCCTTGATGTTTTCATAATACATTCATGTTGATCATTTCTGTTGTTGCCTGTTGCAAATTTATTTCAGAAGGTAATGAGTCAAAGTTTGTCTTTAAACCAAACACTTCCACAATTGTAACTGCTTTTTGACTTATAATAATCCAACTGTATCTGTCTTTCAAATGCTCTTGTATGAGAGGTCTTGGATAGGAATCCTATTTCGTTTTCTGTCAGAGAGTGATGAAAAGTTAAAGGATTTATTGTAGCTTTGATATCTCAGAAATAATCGATGATGATGACACCTCCTTAACTCTCAGGCTGCTAAGCACCACCCAAGGCGCTTTTGCGGCCAGTGTAGATCAAGATCAGACTGCACAGAACGTGCAGTCTGATCTTGATCCACACTTTCCGATATATTTTCAAAAAAAAAAAAAAGTTTGAAATTGCAATATTTGGGCTTTTACTTTTGGCTTGAAAGTTTGATTTAACTTACTTGGCAGGTTAAGGTTTAACCCTTTACCACACAATCACGGGTTTTAACGACCCTAAACAAAAAGCCTTTTGAAAACATTGTGGGAAAAGGAGAAAATGTTGGTTACCATCATTTTCTCCTTTTCCCACAATGTTTTCTATCCCTCCCAAAACAAATTTCAATTTTTGGGTCACATTTATTTTGTCGTCTGCAAATGCTTTCAATTTGGACTGGAAAGAGAATGTTGGATTACTAGCATTTTCTTCTTTCCTCAGAATGTTTCCAAAAGCCTTTTTCCTCTGGATTATTTAAAATCTGGACTTATGTTAAAGGGATTAGGAATATTGCAAAAGTTTGGAGGTTTTTTTTTTGGTCATTTATGCTGTAAAATATTGGGCTAAATATTTTTTTCTTATATTCCATGTACACAAGTTGTAAATTGTGCAGACTTTCATATTTTGTCAAAAACATGTCCCAAACTAGACAAAACTGCTATCATGAAAAAGGTTTGTGGTATTATTCTTCTTGTGCATAGATATATGTCCTGGAATTATTTCTTTCAATCATGTAAACTTTGCTGTATAAATTTGGGATAGTATGTATCAGTAAAGACCAGTTTACAATGAAAATGCCTTGTTGTAGAGTTGTCAATGACTTTTTCCATGCCACCCTTCTTCTTTGCATTATACATGTATTGTAATGCTAAAGAAATAGATAAAATATTTCCTGTCAGAAAGACCCAAATAAACCATAATGCAAGAAATTCAAGACTATATTTGTTAGAATGTCATGCAAAATATACATAGTAAAATTAGTGTTGCACCCCCTGTGTTTTTAACGTGTTTAATTTTCTGGCGTGAATGATAGAAATGGGTTGGAAATTAGAATCTGGCTGCTGTATACAAGAACAAACAAGTCTGTTGTCTCTGAAATGGAATGAACTGAGGTATCCCTTTACCTCATGGCAGCAGCTACTGATCGAGCTGTTTCAACCTCTCGTGAGAGGTGTGAGACAAAGACTGCAAGCTGTTTTGCATGCCCCGGGTGGAAGTACGCAATATTGCCTGATTTTGTGTGTCCATTCTCTGCAGGTCACTTTCAACCTGTCGTAAATTTTGTTTCGACATTAAATTCCCTGTTTTAACCAAACTTAAACACTTCTCGTTTTTCTTAAATTTGAAAGCAACATCTGGGCAAGAGATTCCCACTTACCATGAGGTCAAGGGATACCTCAGTTCAGTTCATTTTATGGGCAAAAGACGAGTCTGTTGGTGTATGCAGCAGCCGAATTCTAATTTCGACCCAATTTTATCTCATTCACGTCAGAAAATCAAACCCGGTAAAAAACACAAGGGGTGCAACACTAATTTTACTATGTATATCAGACAGTGTTGAACTTAGATCAACAAAGTTGATGTAGACCTGAACAGTTACAATATTTAGTCTGCCAAAGCACTGAAAGTTGCCAGAATCAAAATAGGTAATGCTTTGTCTTGATTCTACTACCTGTACTTTCTTTGTGCATAACAGGAACCATATTCACCACCTATTTTAAATTCAATTCTAATTTTTCAAGAGTTACCATCTGATTGGTTGTGACAGAAAGTCTAAGCCAATGAAAAGGCTAATCTTGGAAACTGGAATTAAAGCAACATTAACAAGTGCTGATGAATACAGTCCCTGAAGTCAAATTTGGAAACAATGGATGATATTCATTCACATGTTCAACTGAAGTCTAGATCTTTCAGATGTTCTAAAACCATTTTTTCTCAAGTTGTAACAAACTAATCCAACATCCTTTATCATTTCCTGAACTGTGGTTTCCCAAGAACAGAGCTGACTGCACAAGATAATGTTAAAAGCTGCAGTGTTCTTTCCCTTTTCAGTAAGCTGTCATCCAAAACACTGTAAAACAAAAACATGAAAGATGATCTTTGTACATGTAGTTTATCTGTTAATTCTTTTCCACACAATCCCAAGTTTTAACAACCCTGAAGAAGAGGCCTTCTGAAAACAGAGTGAGAAAAGGAGAAAACACTGATAACCAGCATTTTCTCCTTTTCTCACAGTGTTTAGTACTGCATCAAAGACAAATTCCATCATTTGAGCCACATATAATTTGTTGTCTGCAAATGTTTTCATGTTATCACTTTTGCCATTTGCTACAGTGTTCTAACATGTCTTTATGTATTTAACTCATTACCAAACAACAGACTCTTAGACTGGACCAAATTCAAAGCATTTGCAGACGACAAATTAGATGTTACTAAAACAATGGTTTCTGTCTTTGATATGGTAGAAAACATTGTGGGAAAAGGAGAAAATGCTGGTTACCAGCATTTTCTCCTTTTCCCATAGTGTTTTCAAAAGCTTCCTTCCACAGGGTCGTTAAAACTTGGGATTGTGTGGTAAAGGGTTAACCGACATGCATGGAGATTACTCCATTAAGATGTCAAAGTGGTATGCTGCAAACTTGTCTCAGGGGAAAATCACTGATTGATTGATTGAATAAATGGTGTTTTATGCTGCTTTCAACATTATTTTAGTCATATCATAGGGACATCTTGCATATTCATGTATTTCCTGGGTCCCACCAGTCCTAAGGCTCTGAAGTGTCTTGCGAAAAGGCACTCCCATGAAACACACCCAGTGGATCCATTGAGGCTCAAACCCGGGGCAACCAGATCATGAGTCCTACACACTACCACTGTGCCATACAGGACCCTTACAAATCATTGAACTAAATAGTTTGATATACAAGTACATGCATTACCTGAACGTGCATTTTTGAGCATTTTGATTGGTCATCATTGGCTCATGCTCTGAATCTACAAAAAAGATCAATCTCTGGAAAAAGGGGATTTAATGCATCTCCGTGATGCATGATTTACCAGGCAAGTCATCACATGATAACTGGTTATAAAATCAATTTTATATCACAACCGCCTGCATCATAATGTTCATTGGTCCTTTGATATGCAGGAAATTAACCAATGACATAGAGTTTTGATCCAGGTCAGCCTGTGTCTACTGCGCAGGCTGACCTGGGTTGCTACTTTTCGCAGATGCATTAAGCCTCTTTTTCAAAGAGCAGGACTAATTTATCATCATGCAGATGAAAGATAACAGAATAGTGGAATAGTTATACATTTAGTTCATGAAAAAATGTTTCCGTTTTAGCCAAAGCATTTACTTGAGCTTACTGATTTTTTCAGACACTTGTAAGGGCCTGAGGCCTCGGTCACAAACCATTGTAAAGACAGAGCATCTTTGCCTGTTAAAAAGGCTAGTACATGTAAGCATTGCATGGCAAAAGGGGGCTTAATGCATCTCTGTAATCCATGAAGTCATCACATAATTATGGATCCATAATAGCCACTTTTTTTTTAAGAACCAACTTAATCATGAGGTAGACTGTTCCTTGGACATACAGAAAATTGACCAATAGCGAAAAGTTTTGACCCAGCTCAGCCTGCGCGGAATACATGTATTTGGAGTAAAATCTGTTTAAGTTGCTATTCATCTCTGTGACTGACTTGAGACAAAATTAATTTCTGCATGTGTAGGCTGGATATATTTATGTACATCTGTATATAGCAGTGATATAATAATGTGGATCCACGACATTTCGTCCAAAACCATGTTCGTCGAAAATTATCCCTAGCTTTGACCCTCGCCCTAACCCAGATGAATTGTGGCTCCAATATTCCTCCCAGACAGAGCTTTTCATAAAATAAATCTAGGAATCTAGAAAATGAATTGGTATTTCACAACATACATGGATTTCAACAAAACACTCTTTCGATGAAATGTTGTGCACTGTCATTATGCATTTGAAATTATAGCATACAGTGGAATGTACTTCTAAAATGGTTGAATGGATACGATGACTGTATACAATTACAGAGATCCTGAGATCAAGACAGCAGCAAGTTGTTTTATTTCTGGAATCCGAAAATGATCGAAATAAACAAATGTCTCATGTCGAATTATACATACATACCTAAGCTGTCCTCTGTTTGATCAGTGCCTACTTCTTCTGCGTTACCAATACACTTCTGTCAAAAAGCAGTTAAGTTAATATAAATAATTAATTACATCTATAACTTGGGTATAACGAAAGCAACATATTTTAGCAATTTCATTCAAGCCATGTTCTGTGAAAAGGGGGCTTAATGCATCTGCAAAAGGTATCGACCACGCAGGCTGACATGGGTAAAAAATGTTTGCTATTTGTCAATTTTGCGCATGTCCAAGGACCATTCTTCCCCTGTATCAAGTCATTTGTCAGACTAAATGGATTTTACAGACCCATACATATATGTCTTACTTGGTATAGTGCATTGCAGAGAAGCATTAAGCTCCCTTTTGCCAGAGTATGGCTCATTTAATTTTACACTTGAACAATAATGACATTCTGTCAATTAACCCTTTACAAATTTCAGTGACCTCAAGATAAAAGCCTTTTGAAAATACTGTGGGAAATATTGTGGGAAATGGAGCAAATGACGGTAACCAGCATTCCCACCCAGTTTTCTACCCCTTTAACTCTTTACCAAATGACTGACCTCTACCAAACTCAAAGCTTTTGCAGAAGACCAATGTTGTTCCAGTGATTATTTCTGTCTTTAACAGTGTAGAAAACGTTGTAGGAATATAACGTCTGCGTACACTGTCAATTTGGATGAGTCTACAAAATTTTGTTGTTTGGTAAAGAGTTACTGGTAACCAATTATCATCCAGGCTGGCTGAGCCCCAGTAGCTCAGACGGTAGTGTACAGGACTTGAGAACAGGAGGTTGCCGGTTTCATTCTTGGCTTGGCCAATTTCTTTCAAAGGATTGATGATAGTCATTGCACCAGGATTCATTCCTCTCCCATTGCTGACCACTGTTTCGACAACTGTATGTGGGAAAACAGCCAGTGGCTTGCATAGTACTGGTAAAAGAAACTCTAGGAAAGCATGGATTGGTGAACTGACCGCTGCGATAATAACTGAAATAATGTTGACAATGGCGTTAAACACCATACAATTATTAGATCAACCTTCTGGGCCAAGAGACACAAAATACAAATAATGTGAAACAAACAGTGGGAATTTAATGTTCTATCTGGACTTTATAAAACCATGTGGATTTAACGCCTTACTGTCTACAGACTTTTTCCATCTGGTAGCAGACAACTTTGGAGAACGTTGAAGCAATGAAAGAAAATGCTTGCAATTGTATCAAGCATTCTCGTACTTGGTCCAAATTTGAAGCATTTACTGACAACAAATTAAAAATGTTGCTTTAATGGTGGGATTTGTCTTTAATTTAGCCCATAGTATGACTCGAGGACCTTTTGCGGACTGTGTAGATCAAGATCAGACTGCACAAAATGTGCAGTCTCAAAACCTGGCATTGTGTAACGAGGGTTAACTTGTTACCAAGATATCATAATTGGCTAGATTTCTCAAATTTTATCTCTGAAATATATATATATATACATGTATAAGGTAAGTAGGTAAACTACCCACCTGTGAACAATCTTCTGTGACAGCTGTCACAATTCTGCGTACATGGTTTTGCTGTTCATATAGCATGCAAGTAAGAGTAGTTTGAAACTGAGAGAGTTCCTGCTCTAGTCTACTGGTAAAGAAGTTATCTGTAATGACAATTTTACCGTTATAGCACCAAGCATGCCTGTAGTTGCTTATAGGGATAGTGTAGAAAGATTAGACTGCGCAAAATGTCAAATCTGGTCTTTGACCTACAAATTTCACTCTGTTGCTCTAAAGAAAGTTTGATCAAATGCTGTCTTGATAAATATATTGGTTCCAAACCTGGACAAAACTGTTGTGCCGATTGATGACTGGTGACAAAATTCATTCATTTCTCACCTCGAACATTGACTCGATCAACTTAATGTGGGAAGTCAAATAGATTCTAGTGGCTTGAAAAAAGTAGTGTATGAACAACTACATATAGATGCTCTGTGAAAAGGGGGCTTAATGCATCTGCAAAAAGTATCGACCCAGGTCAGGCTCTGCAGTCGGTGCTGATTGACCTGGGCTGAAGCTTTTTGCTGTTTGTCAATTTTCTGCTTGTCAAAGGGCCAGTCTACCTTATGATCAGTCAGTTGTTAGACAAAATGAATTTTAGTGATCCATAACAATGTGATTATCTGCTTTGTTTAATGTATCATGGAGATGCATAAAGCCCCTTTTTGCCAGAGTATGGCTCACACACACACACACACACACATATATATATATATATAGAGAGAGAGAGTTAGTTAGTTACAGTGGCTTCAGGAAAGCATAAGTATCTCCTGAGCACAGGACACTCAAGTCTACTAGAAGAAAACTACTGTAATCTACTGTACATTGGTTTTTCCTTCACCAAACGATCGTAACTTCTATAGGCAACATAAAAGGTCAGAGTTCCCTGCTCATCTGATGTGTTGACATAAAGTACATGTATTTTAAATGATTATCATTCACACCTCGGGTCGTTTGAAAACACTAGGAAAGTACCAGAAATTAGATGTATATCGGCTCATATACCACAACTGTTTCTCTGTTAATTTACTAGACCATAAAAAATGCATCACTGAAACCAAACTTAGTTTGCAAATTTTAGGTTATGACGTCACTGCTCATAATGTTTTAATTTATTAACCCTTTCCCAAACAAGCCCTGGTTTTCACCTGTCTGCAGTACAAGTCTTCTGAAAACACTGTGGGAAAAGGAGAAATTGCTCGTAACGAGCAATTTCTCCATTTCCCACAGTGTTTTCTACCCTTTTTGAGACCTTTCTACCGTTTTCATCAAATTTAAAATTGTCGTCTGCAAACTCTTTCAATTTGGACCAGTCCAAAATTTGTCATTTGGGAAAGGGTTAAATAACATGGGGCTTTTGTCCCATTGCGCTTTTGTCCCACTGGGCTATTGTCCTAAGGGGCTTTTGCCCTACAGGGCTTTTGTCCTATGGGGCTTTTGCCTATCAGCCACCATGGGGAACTGTGAAAGGGGTGTTACTGTAAAAATATGAAAACCATTTAGGTTAAGATAAGCAGTATATATAGCTTGTTACTTGTAAGTAACTGGTCCTTTTCCTGAAATATCTCTGAAGCTGGTTACTCTTTACCAAACGCCAAAATTAATGCTTGTAAAAATTGAAAGCATTAGTTGAACACAATGTAAGCATGATCAAAAACTTGTAACTTATTGCTTGAAAGGAAGAAAATATTGAGGGAAAAAGCGAAAATGCTGGTTACCAGCATTTTCTCCTTTTCCCACAATGTTTTCAAATGCCTTCTTGAAAACTCAAGTCTACAACTCAGGATGGTTTGGTAAAGAGTCTAGTGCAGGGTGAGTGAAAAGTTTTATGAGAAAAGGTTAGAATTGCAAAACAACAATACTAAAATGATATAGCAGATCTTCCAGTTCACTCTCCCCAGACGAGAATGCATCACTGTAGGTTGTTAAATCCTCCTCAGGGTTGGATGTGCTGTGTGGTTCTGTTGCTGTCTCTTCCCACCTAACTTTTGTGGCATCCCTTTCTTGGTTTGTATTGGTAATTTCTTCAGATTGGTTCCTGCGCATAGGCTGCTTTTGTTTCACAATCTGAGTATTTAAGTCCCTATCCATATCTGTGCATCGAAAATGGTGCAAACATTTAATGAATTAAGTTTAAATATTCACAAACCCATTTGATTACATGTATCTGAAAATAGATCTAACCTAGAACTGTCACAGGCACACAAATACCCCCCCCCCACCTGATGCCTTATCACTGAATGACTACCACTTTCTAAACTCAAAATGTAAAATAACAAAGGACAATACCTTCAAATATAGTGAAGACAGAGTTTTGGATCTTGTGCATTGCACTTGTCCTCACTGTAATCAAAATGTATTGGAAGTTTCGAGTCAATATCTTTTATTCCTCTGAAGTTATGCTCTGGACAAAAAAAAAAAAACCTAGGGGCAATAACTCCAAAAAAATGAAGATAGAGTTATGGATATGGATCTTGTGCGTTGCACTTGCCTTAATTATGATCTACCTGTATCTGACGTATGAAGTCAAAGGCATTTGGGCCGTGCTATGGCAAACGGGCACTTAATACATCTCTGTGATGCAAGATACCAAGCAAGACATCACATAATTAGGGATCCATAAAATCCATTATGTCTAACAACCGACTGTGTCATAAGGTAGACTGGTCTTTTGACATACAGAAAATTGACCAATAGAAAAAGTTTTGGCCAGTTTAAGCCCCCTTTTCACAGAGCATGGCTCATTTATACTTTGCAAGTGATGCTCTGGACAAAAACCCAAAATGTGAAATAACAAAGGGCAATAACTCAAAAAAATGAAGACAAAGTTGAGGACTTTGCACACTACCTTTGTCCTCAATTAGATCTAGATCTGTCTGTATTTGAAATTTGAAGACAAAGGCATTAATAATTTGGATGTTATGCTGTGGACAAGAAAAATAACTTAGGGCAATAACTCCAAAAATAATGAAGAAAGAGTTACTGGCTTTGTGCAGTGCACTTGTCCTTAATGTGATCTATCTGTATTTTAAGTTTGAACTCAATAGCTTCAACACTGAGGAAGTAATGCTTTGGACAAGATTCAGCTGATGCACAGGTGGATGGTCAATGAGCAATAACTCCAAAAGTAATTAAGATTTCTAGAGTTATGATCCATCTTGTTGACTTGTCCTAAATATGTTTTATCTGTATCTAATGAGTCAATAGCTTTGGAAATTATGCTCCCGACAAAAACTCAATGTGTAAAATAGCAAAGGCCAATAACTCAAAAATACTAAAGATGGAGTTGTAAACAGATCTTAAGCATTGCACTTGTCCTCAATATGATCTATCTGTATTTGAAGTTTTAAGTCAATAGCTTTCATTGTTTGGAAGTTCTACTCCGGACGAAACCCCAACAGATCTAGATCTATGTAAAATAACAAAGTGCAATAACTCAAGCAATACTGACGACAGAGATACGTATCTTGTGCACTGCTCTTGTCCTTAACGTGATCTGGTTCTAGATCTGTCTGTATTTAAAGTTTGAAGTCAATAGCCATACTTATACTCTAAACTGGTACCCGTTGTATCTCCCGTAACCGTCCGATAGACGAAAATCAATAACAGGCTGCCAGTTTAACTTATACTCCGGACAAGATTTCAGCGGACGCACGGGCGGCCGGAAAAGGTGACTCCTGTATATAAACCCCCCAGCCCCCCACCCGCCGCAAGAAAAAAAAAAACACTTCGTTTGTGGAGATTTTTTTTTCGGACCTGGAATCTAGTCTAGAATGTTAGAATGGCACTGATCTAGAACTTGCAAAGCACCACATTTTCATACGATTGAGACATTTGGTACACATACATTAGCTCTAATAGAGAAACATTACTCTAAACCCTTTTCGAAATACATGACAGCAGACTAAACTGTCAGCCTGTTATCGATCTTCGTATATCGGACGGCTACGGGAGATACAACGGGTACCAGTTTAGACAGCAGACGACATCGTGGTTTCCGTTTTTATATACTTTCTGCTGCATGAGTAATCGATAAGACGGGGACCATCAAACCCGGAAAAATGATGACATCACAACAAAACAAAATTCACCATCTTGTGACCATTATGTCATTTAAATAAATCATAGATCTACTAGATAGATTAGTGCTTGTTCCATTTTACGATTGTATCGGCTTAGCGTTAAGTCATTCAAAATGTTTAAGAGCGGACCGAATTATAATAAGTTGAAAACAAATCTAAGACTCACAATTAACAGACTAAAGCTCCTCGAGAAAAAGAAAACAGAAATGGGTCAGAAGGCTAGAAAAGAAATAGCGGACTACATATCAAATGGTAAAGATGATCGGGCTAGGATTCGAGTGGAACACATTATCCGAGAGGATTACCTGGTAGAAGCAATGGAGCTGTTAGAAATGTACTGTGATTTGTTACTGGCACGATTTGGTCTCATCCAGACACAAAAGTAAGTCGTTGCTGACCTCATCACGTTACCTCCTCATTAACTTGCAGCAGACGACTGTAACCCTTTACCAAAAGCATTTGCAGACGACAAATTACTTGTAGCTTAAATAGTGATTTATGTGTTGGATATGGTAGAAAACATTGTGGAAAAAGGAGAAAATGCTGGTTACCAGCATTTTCTCCTTTTCCCACAATATTTTCAAAAGGCTTCTTTCTCAGGGTCGTTAAAAGTCGGGATTGTGTGGTAATGGGTTAAAGCATTGACACAATACCGGCAAGCCCCCACCACTATACAGTCCAGTATGTGGCATTGTTTTATGAGTGAAACCATAAGAAATTAACGAAATTTCAGCTTTATTCTGGCGACCAATATTGTATTTAACCCTTTACCACACAATCCCATGTTTTAACGACCCTGAAAGAGAAGGCTTTTGAAAACATGGTGGGGAAAGGAGAAAATGCTGGTAACCAGCATTTTCTTCCTTTCCCACAATGTTTTCTACCCTATCCAATACATAAATTACCATTTAAGCTATATTTGATTTGTCATCTGCAAATGCTTTGAATTTGGTCCAGTCCAACATTTTGTCATTTGGTAAAGAGTCAATGTGTATATGGAATGAATCCTAAAAAATATGATTCTTTCGATGCATAATTTTAATTTTTATGGGGCTTTGTGATATGGTAGTGGAAAGTTGCCGGTATTATGTCAAAGCATGTATATGATTGATATGAATAGATAGAACCTATGTTTTATGAAAGACGACTTGTGTCAACATTAAAAAGAAAAAGCCAGTTATAAGGAAATTCTACTACAACAATATTTTCATGTAAGTGTTGTCTCTGGGTACCCCTGGCCTAGGAGGCTTGGGGAATGGTGCCGCACCAGGAGACTCAAGAGATAGGGATACGCTAGCTTTTAGTTGTACAGATAACTGTCCCCGAAGGCAATTTTAGTTTTTGATTGGTTGTCTCAGGGTGTAGAGACGATCGTGAAAAAATCAGGTGAAATCTGCACACAGATTTTGTGCGCATTTTGAAACTCTCTTACTTTCACAAATAGAGGGCAAAACTGGAATTTAAAAATATCTCTTGCTTACCTATTCTATAATCCTTTGTCTCAAATACAAATATTTTCAATTTAAACGCTAAACATATAAAAAAAAAAGTTTAATTCATTTTTAGCTCCACTGGCCGAAGGCCAGCGAGCTATTGTCATGGCGTTGTGTCCGTCGTGCGTCCGTCCGTCCGTTCGTCCGTGCGTGCGTCCGTAAACTTTTTCTTTAAAAAACTTCTCCTCAGAAACTATTGACTGGATTTTTACCAAATTTCACAGGAATGTTCCTTTGGTGGTCCTCTTTCAAATTCCTTCAAATAATTGTGTTCCATGAAGAATTCTGGTTGCCATGGCAACCAAAGTAAAAAACCTTTAAAAATCTTCTCCTCCCAAACCGCTATTTGGATAGCATTATTATTTTGCAGGAATGTTCCTTAGATACAGGTTTACAGAATTCCTTAAAAAAAAAATGATCTGTCAAAAAACATGGCTTTTATGGGAGACTCATTTTCCTTTAAGGTATAAAGTAAAATCTTTGAAAAATTTCTTCTCTAAAACTATTCATTGGATTTCATTGTTGTTTTGCAGGTAAGTTCCTATGGTGGTTGTCTGCCAAATTGTTTCTATGGTGGTTGTATACCAAATTCCTTTTAAAAAAATGATACACCTAAAAACACATTTTTTTATAGACAAGGCTTATATTTCAAAAAAATGTTCTTCTCCAAAACTATTTATTGTGTTAATTTTATCGACTAACAAAGAAAAAGGAAGAAAATTGGATTGACTTGACCTAGTCAGGGCTGTCCTATTTAAGCCCACACATTTTCCTTGGTATTAAGATCACAATTTACTCCAATGATATGCTATTAGTTAGTACTAGTAATGAAATATCACTGGCCATAAATAAGATAAAAGCTTGAGCACCTTTCACAACTTGAGCTTTTCAATTTTGCCTTATTACTAAGCCTGAGTAACCATGCCAAGATAAAAAAGAAAAAGTATTTTAATAACAAAACCCCCATGTTGTAGGTACTTTATAGTCCTTTTGATATAGAACAAGAGAACCTCTGCACTTTTATTAGTTCTGGTAAAGGTTTGTTGACCTACTAATGAGTAAATGCAGAGTGGACAGAGAAGGGGTGTAAATCCTGGTGACCTGGTACACAGTGGGACAGGGCTTTACATTTGTGATAAGGCATTAATGTTACCCAGTCAAACTGATCCCGCAACTTCAGTACACCAGAATTAATCTGTGCCCTGGAGCAGGATATTTGATTTATGTAAATGCATTTGTAGACCATTTTGTGTTGTTTGCCACAGAAGACATTCTAACTGTGAAAAGTTGATTATTAGGGATTAGGTGTTCATTGTATGCCAGCATATTTCATTCTATCTGGTGTATTGATGTAAGTTGATCTATATTGCTATAACATTCATTCATTTGCCCTCCTAGCTGTTCTTTTAGATTACCCCTTTACCACACAATCACAACTTTTAACGACCCTGAGAAAGACATATTTTCTATATTTTGATGTTTCCCCACCCAAAATGGTTTGTGAAAGGACCTGTTGCAGACAACATATCTTCAAATTAGTAAGACATATATAAAAAAGGATAGAAATTATTGTGGGAAACTAAGAAAATGCTGGTTACCATTTTTTTCTTCTTTTCTCACAAGTTTTTTCCATACCTTTTTTCTTTAGTGAGCTAAAATGCAGGATTGAATGGTAATTGTTAAAAACTTCTTTTCGCCATTATAGAAATATCAGGCCTGTGGAGCGATACAGGCGCTCAAGCGCCTCTAGTATTGTTACTCGAGGTGTTTACATTCCTCATAATACACACAAATTTAAAATGGCCACCAGACACAATAAGCTTCGTTTTTTTTTTTTTTTTTGAGATTTACATGATTTAAAAGACTTCTACAAAGGCTTTAGGTAATGAAACATTTATTGATTTATTCTTGATTATGTGTGTCACTAAAAATTAATTTCCTTTTGCTGCAATACAGATAAAATCGACAAAACAGAGTCAGTACAGCGCTGTAGCTTTGCTACTGGAAAATTCACGACGGACTTGAGACTGTGAAGTGCACAGTAAATGTCCAAATAAGAAAAGCACCGTAAACGTCTCATTATTGAGACTAACATGCTACCCTACTAAGGTTGTCTTGAGGTACGGTCCCATATGTCAGTCCCTCGAGTCTCAAGGTATGACACCATCATAATCATGGGAAATTAAGAATATTTGTGGGGTAACTTGATATATTGTTACTGGATTATCTGTACAGGTCTGTGCCTTGCATAATACAGCGATGATCCAGTTTTGAAGTTCAGTAAGACCATAAAAATCTGAATGGCTCCCTTTAACCCTTTAATACACAGTCCCGAGTTTTACCTACCCTGGAGAAGAAGCCTTTTGAAAACATTGTGGGAAAAGGAGAAAATGCTGGTAACCAGCATTTTCACCTGTTCCCACAATGTTTTCTACTCTTTCAGAAACAAATACCATCATTTTTCCCACATTTGTCGTCTGCAAATGGTTTCAATTTGGACCAGTCTACAATTTTGTCGTTTGGTAAAGGGTTAAATGAACATTGAAAGAAAAACTTAATTATTATAAAAACACAAACATAGGCCTTATTTATTCATGGTTAGAATGAAAATGCTGGAGATAATTATGTTAAAAAAAATGTCAGCTGCAATTTTAATGTAGGTTTCCATATATAATAACAGGTATCTTGTCCAAAGTTTTGTTGTTATGTTACTTTGAGTATCATAGAAAGAGACCAAGGAGCTGTTAGGGTGAATGCATACTCAGACTATCAGCATTTATTCTGGAAATCAAATTGAATTTAGAGATAGGGTAGAAAACACTCTTTTGATTATTGAAAATACTTAAATGAAACTTTGGAAAGTTTGAAAAGTAGGAGTATTGTTTTCTTCCTGTTTGATGTTAACCTGAAACCATTTTTTCATTGCCATTTATCAAAGTTTTAGGTGACTGAATCTTTAACAACTAAGGGTGAGAAATGGAGGGTCTGAAAGTGTACAGCTCTCAAATACTTTGGCTATTAATTATTAAACAGAAAATACTTGTAGTACATGTATGCTAGATAAGAAAAACTGTTGCTAACGCTTTATCGCACAATACCACCATTTAATGACCCTGGGAAAGAAGCCTTTTGAAAACATTGTGGGAAAAGGAGAAAATGCTGGTAACCAGCATTTTCTCCTTTTCCCACAATGTTTTCTACCCTATCAAAGTAAAGTTGCATCATTTGAGCCACACTGAAATTGTCTGCAAATGCTTTCAATTTGGGCAAGGCTAAAATTTTGTCGTCTGGTAAAGGGTTAATTTGGACAAGGCTAAAATTTTGTCATCTGGTAAAGGGTTAACCCATGCCAAGCAAAACTATATTGTATTTACAGTGCTCCTGCAGAAGACAACTTTTGAAAACATCTTGTGAAGAGAAACAATTGTACTTTTCCTCATTGTTTTCGATGCAATTCAGAAGACATGATTTTGTTTTAAAGAAAAATGTTTAAATCCTGAAATGAATAGTATAATTGTATTATTATTTTTTATCTTACCAGAGAGTTAGATCCAGGTCTGGAAGAGGCTATTGCCAGTTTGATCTGGGCTTCACCAAGACTACAAACAGACTGTCAGGAACTAAAAATAATTGCAGATGAGCTAACTCATAAGTATGGAAAAGAGTTTGGACAGGCCTGCCGGTCAAACGCCTTGAACAATGTTAGTGAGAAAGTTATGCACAAACTTAGCGTCCAAGCTCCACCCAAACTTTTGGTGGAAAAGTACATGATAGAAATCGCCAGGAACTACAATGTGCCGTTTGAACCAGATCCGTCAGTGATGGCACAAGATGAAATATTTGCAGCAGAAAACTTGCTGATCGATTTGGATGAGAACAAGAGAGGTGGGGGAGGAGGAGGAAGTGGTCAGATGTTGCAGCCGCAAGTCCAACCTTACCCACCTATGCCACAGGTAAAAAAACACTATTTTGTTTGTCTGACAGTAACTTCACTATGAAGGGGCAAGAAATTAATCTTTCAACCAAAGAAATCTTTGTTTATACAATCTTGAGGAAGAAAAACAATTTTGGAAATATTGTTAGAAAAGCTGAGAAGGAGAAAATGCTGGTATCCAGCAATTTTTAGCTCCACTGGCCAAAGGCCAGCAGGCTTATGTCATGGCCCTGTGTCCATCATGCGTGTGTGTGTCCATCCGTGCGTGCTTTAACTTTTATTTCAAACATCTCTGAAACTGCCCATCGGATTTTAACAAAACTTTACAGAAATGATCCTTCCATGGCCCTCTTCAGAAACTCTTCAAAGAATTTGATTCCTATAAAAACTCTGGTTGCCATGGCAACAAAACTGAAAAATATTGAAAATCTGTAAAAATCTTCTTGTCAGAAACCATAAGGCATAGGGTTACCAAATTTGGCGTGTAGCTTCATCTAATGGACCTCTACAAAACTCTTAAAATTATAGCCCTCGGTCAAAAATGGCCCCATCCCAGGGGTCACAAGTTTTACATAGATTTATATTGTGAAAACTTTAAATATTTTCTTGTCCTAAACCATGTGGCCTGGGGCTACCAAATTTGGCATGTAGCTTCATCTAATAGAACTCTACAAAAACTCTTCAAATTATAGCCCCGAGGTCAAAATTGGCCCCACCACAGGGGTCACAAGTTTTACATAGGTTTATATTATGAAAACTTTAAATATCTTCATGTCCTAAACCATATGGCATAGGGCTATCAAATTTGGCATGTAGCTTCATCTGATAGACCTCTACAAAAACTCATCAAATTATATCCCCTGGGTCAAATTTTTGCCCCGCCCCAAGGGTCACAAGTTTTACTTATGTTTATCTAGTGAAAACTTTAAATATCTTCATGTCCTAAACCATATCGCCTAGGACTACCAAATTTGGCATGTAGCTTCATCTAATGGACTTCTACAAAAACCCATCAACTTACAACCCTTGGAACAAAATTGGCCCCAACTCTTTGGCGCCAAGTTTTACATAGGCTTCTATGGTGGAAACTTTAAGTCTTGTAGTCCTAAACCATATTGCCTAGGGCTACTGAATTTGGCATGTAGCTTTATCTAATAAACCTTTACAAGAACTCTTCATACTACAGCCCTGTGGTCAAAATTGGCCCTGCCCCACTGGTCCAGTGGAGCGATACCAGGCCATCATGGCCCTCTTGTTAAATTTCCGATACAGTTTTTTCTGTTGTTCCAAGGACAAAGCCTGTTTTTTGACCCAAATTTGCCATCAACAAAAAAAAAAATCAAATGCTTCTACGTGCACTGGCTTAAAATTTTGTCATTCAGTAAAATATTAACTTCTTTCATAGTAGCATAGAAAATACATAAAGTCAGAGCAGTATTAACCCTTTACCACACAATGCCATGTTTTAAGGACCCTGGGAAAGTAGCCTTTTGAAAACATGTGGGAAAAGGAGAAAATGCTTGTAACCAGCATTTTCTCCTTTTCCCACAATGTTTTCTACCCTTTAAAGGAAAAATTGCATCGTTTTAGCTACATTGAACTTGTCGTCTGCAAATGCTTTCAATTGGACAAGGCTACAATTTTGTCGTCTGGTAAAGGGTTAATACAACATATTCCTTGAAAACCTACTTGCCTGTATTTGCTTCAGGACAATACAGCCACTTGGGCAGTTACTTTGCTGCCCTTGTTAGCTTATATAGTTAATTTTTCAACTCTGTACCACATGACAAAATATTGGAATCAATATATTTAAGAAAGAATCCTCTGCTTTTAAATAGTTGACATGTGCACAATTGACCAATGAACAGTAGACTGTGGTTTTAAATGCAGCAAAGTTCTCTGTTGAGCATGCTTAACTCTTTACCAAACGACAAAATTTTAAACCAGTCCAAATTGAAAGGATTTGCAGACGACAAAATAAATGACTGAAAAATTGAAATTTGTCTTGGGAAGGATAGAAAACATTGTGGGAAAAGGAGAAAATGCTGGTTACCAGCATTTTATCCTTTTCCCCCAATGTTTTCAAAAGGCTTTTTTCTCAGGGTCGTTAAAAGTTGGGATTGTGTGGTAAAGAGTTAAACCTTTCTCTACCAAAATTTAACCCTTTATCACACAGTCCAGAGTTTTAATGACCCTAAGGAAGAAGCCTTTTGAGAACATTGTGGAAACCAGCATTTTCTCCTTTCAGAATCAAATTTCAACTTTTGAGTCACACTCCTTTTGTCGTTAGCAAAATCCTTTCTTATTGGAATTGGCTAAAATTTTGTAGTTTGGTAAAAAATTAAATTACACTTTTTTCATTGGACAGAAATACAGTTCTGCTGCAAAATGAAGCGACTTTTCTGCCATAATCTGGACTAAAGAAGTAGTCATTGTAGGTGAGAGATCACACTGCATGGTGTAGTCTGATCTTGATCTTCAGTGTCCACAAAACTTCTTGCAGCATCTTCACTAGGGTAGGGAAAGGGTGAACTCTCTACGAAACAACCCATCTGAGGAAAGAGGCTTTTTTAAACATTGTTAGAGGAGAAAATGGTTATTAGCAAGCGTTTTCTCCCTTTTCCACACTGTTTTCTAACTTTTCGAAAAGCAATTCCCATTGTTTGAACAACATTTAACTACATTTATTTTGTCTGCAAAAGCAGGCCAAATATGGAACAGTCTAAAATTTTGTCGTCTTGCAAAGAGTTAACCCTTTACCTCAAAATGCCAATTTTTAATGACCCTGAGGAAATGGCCTTCTGAAAACATTGTGGGAAAAGAAGAAAATACTGGTAACCAGCATTTTTTTCCTTTTCCCACATTGTTTTCCATCCTATCAAAGAAAAATTGTACCATTTGAGCCACATTGAAATTGTAGTCTGCAAATGCTTTCATTTTGGATGGGCAAAACTTTTGTCATGTGGGAAAGGGTTCAAAGATTTTTTGTAGCAATAAAGACCTAGAGTCTTGAAGCAATATCTTTAGTAATGGATGGGTGGTAAATAGTCTGCTTGTAATAATTTTCATGTGTTTTATTTTCATGCATAATGAAATATTTATGTATTTCCAGCCACCACCACCTGGACAAGGGGCAATGTACTACCCTCATCCCCAACAACAGAATGGAAATGCAGTAAGTTAACCCTTTCCCAAACGACAAATTTTGGACTGGTCCAAATTGAAAGAGTTTGCAGACAACAATTTTAAATTTGATGAAAATGGCAGAAAGGTCTCAAAAAGGGTAGAAAACACTGGGGGAAAAGGAGAAATTGCTTGTTACAAGCAATTTCTCCTTTTCCCACAGCGTTTTCAAAAGACTTGTACTGCAGACATGTGAAAACCAGGGCTTGTTTGAGAAAGGGTTAAATTGGATAATCTCTTTACCGTATGGCAAAATATTAGACTTGTCCAAATTTAAGGCATTGGTAGATGTCAAATTAACCCTTTCCCACACACCAAAATTTTACACTTGTCTAATGTTCAAAAGCCTTCTTCCTCATGGTCATTAAAACTTGTGATTGTTTGATGGAGGGTTATTGTCATATAGTTTTAAATGTTAAAAGGTACATGCATGACAAAGTTTTGTTCAAATTTTAAATTCCAAGACTGACCATCTGAGACTATAGCTTGTCATAATGTCAAAATCAATTAATGTCATTTTACTCCCCTGTAGCCGTTAGGTTTTGACAGGACTGTGGAAAAAGAAGGAGTGGAAAAAATCTGCATGTAATTGCTTATTCCTACGTGTTTTCCAAAGTTTTGCACTGGAAGAAAGTAAAATCAATTATGGGTTGAAAGGATTTATTAACCCTTTTAACCACCCCTAGAAATAGCGTTTTTGAAAACCTTGTGTAAAATGCAGGTCACTAGCATTTTTCCCTTTTCCCACAATGTTTTTTATCCATTGGAAGACAGCTACATTATTTCACTTACATTTGTCATCTGCAAATTCTTTCAATTTGGACAAGTCTGAAATTGTCTCATTTGGTATAGAGTTAAAACACCATTCAAATAATTCTTTTTTCACATGTACATGTATTTTTCAGTTTTGTTTACTTGTTCTAGTGTACAGAGGTCTAAAATAGACTATAAAGTTATTAATTAAAGATACATAGATACTAATGTTCAGCATTTTTTTTAACCATTTCATCTTTATTTTATGAAACTATAATCATTCTCATACCTCCATGCCATATTTTGTCCCAGACGGTTGCAAGGTTGCACAGATTATGATGGATAGAAAACACTTTTCATTTTCTGGAGACCTTCATAGAAATAACTATTGTCATTTGTAGTTGTAAATAAGGACAAATCCCCTGAGTTTCTCTATTCCTTACACCATATATTGGTAATTTATCAATGTTTCAATAGTTGACTAAATTCTGAGCCATTCCACACACTATCAAGTTTTAACAGTGTTCTGTTCTCTCTGTCTGTAAGGATGCATCTTTAACCCTTTACCACACAGCAAAATGTAAGACGGGCCCAAATTGAAAGCTTTTGCAGATGACAAATCAAGTATGACCCAAATCATATTTCATCTCTGAATGGAAAGAAAACATTGTGCGAAAAGGAGAAAATGTTGGTTACCAGCATTTTCTCCTTTTCCCGCAGTATTTTCAAAAGGCCTCTATCTTGAGTCCTTAAAAGTCGGGATTGTGTGTTAAACGGCTAAACTATGATATTTTGATTTATATGACAACTGTTTACTTTTTGCAGTTTGAAGATTTGAAGAAGCCACCCCCAGTACCCTCTGTACCTGCGGCAGGCAATCCTGGTTATCCCCCAGCTGGCCCCATGCATGCATCAGCGCCACCTGCTGGGAACCAACATTCACCTCCACCACCATATCAAACAAAACCCCCATCTCCACGTAAGTAGGCCGTCTTTTTAATGCTTTGATGAAACTTGTTTGGTTTGTATCGAGTTTAATACCATTTTAACAGCCCGAGTCATATCATGGCGGTCAGTGGACCTATGCACGTGTTTCCTTGCTTTCTCACACCAGTAATGACATAAATTTCTTTCCAAGCCATTGACTACATTCGCACATGCATCAGAGGTGAAAATGACAGAAAAGAAAGTTTGCCTCCCTGTATCGACCCTGCAACCACCAGGTCACGAGTCGGGTATGCCAACCTCTGAGCTACCCGGCGGGGATTTGATGAAATATGTACCTGTTGCACTATATGGATTTGATAGCGGAGGGTTAGAACACTGATTCTGAAATAAAAAAAAAAAACAGTCGCTTGCCCAGTTCAGCTAGACTAGGTTGACAGTGTAAGCAAGTTTTCTTTACCATGTAAACAGGGCATATAGCATTGGCAGCTTTGAAATAACAGTGCCGTGATGCAAAATCTTGGGTCATTTGTGGAACAGAACAAGTACATGTATAGGATAATTTTTGTAAATTTCAACTTTTAGACTTCAAGTTGATACATATTTTCAGTAGACAAATCCCACTTGAAACAATGTCATTACTATTTCAAGAGTATTGCCCAAAATAAAGCAGCGGTAGATCTTAACTGCAAAATGTCGTAATGTTACCTTTTAACTCTTTACCACATTATTCCAAATTGTAATGACCAACTATGGAAAAGGCCTAGTGAAAACATTGTGGGAAAAGGAGAAAATGCTGGCAACAAGCATTCCCCCCCCCCCCCCCCCCCCCCCCCCCCCCAATGTTTTCTACCCTTCCAAAGGTGAATTTCTATTTTTGAGTCACAATTATTTTGCTGTCTGCAAAGGCTTTCAGTTTGGGGAAGTGTAAAATTTTGTCGTTCAGTGAAAGGGCTAATGTTTATATTTCATTCCGTATTTCTTTAATCCACTTAAAGAACATGTATCAAAGCCCATGGACAGTTTTCCTGATTTACCTGCTGTTCCAAACAGTACACTCCCAGATCCACCTGGATCAACATCGGCTGGAGGGGAAGATGTTGATTTTGATGATCTGACTCGGCGGTTTGAAGAGTTGAAGAAAAAGAAGTAATTCTGAGGCCACTTGTAAAATTATTTTTCTTAAACAATTAGTGTAATATTAACTTTGCAGATGGTATGAATGATAGATTACCTATTCGGTCAGATTTGTTGCAAGTATGACAAATATATGAGCCATGCTCTTTGAAAAGACGGTTTAATACATCTCTATGATGTATGATACTAAGCAAGTCGTCAAAGTATTATACTTCCTTAAAATCTGTTCTGTGTAACAACCTACTGAATCATGAAATACACTGGTCCTTTTACTTGCAGAAAGTTGACTAAAAGCATGTTTTGGCCTAGGTCAGTCTGTTTGGACTGTGCAGGCTGACCTTGGTCGATATTTTTTGCATTTTTTATGAATTAAGTCCCCTTTTAACAGAGCATGGCTGATATTTGGAAATCAAATACATAAATCCAGCCTGTCTGGAGAGCTTGATTCTCCAGCGATTGGGATTTACTCAAGGGTCATCTAAAAATTTCTCTTGCTATTTATTACTGTTTACAATGAACCATGTGAAAGAAACAGGGAGACAATACACATACTGAAAATACAGTATTGGGAAGTGTGTTATTGCATAGAGCAAGGTAGAGCACATACGGTACAATGAATTGCATGGGGTAAAATATAGAACATTATTCTATTTGTTTGGCAGTTTTGATGGAGTGAATGGATGATAAAAAGAATGAATAACTCTCAGGAAGAATGGTTTACTGTGGGAAATAAAAATGACCCTTTCTGTCATACAGATTTATACATATAGACTTATTGGAAGCCACACACTTCTGAGAATATTGCAGCAAATAGAGAAAATGCGTGTGAGGAGTAATTTCTCAAATTACCTAAACATTTCTCAGGCTATATTTCTCCAACTGAAACACTGTATTCTTCACTATATTCAACACTTTATCTATATTTCATGGATTTCTAGTCTTTCAGAGTACCTCTGAATGTGAACCATGTAAGTTTAACCCTAAGGCTGCTAAGCCTGACTGAAAGACTTTTTGCGGACAGTGTAGATCAAGATCAGAATGTGCAGTCTAATTTTGGATCTACACTGTCCAATACAGGAAGATACTTTCTCCAAAAATATACTTTTGAAATAGCAACATTTAGATATCAGCTTGAAAGTTCCATGTCATTTATTTAGCAGGTTAAGGTTTTATATATAGATTCATTCACCATCTGCGCACAACTAATTTGGTCTTGTAGCAGACCATCTTTCAAAACATTGTGGCAAAAGGGTGTACTGCTCTTGACAAGCAATTTCTCCTTCTACAATATTTTCATATAGAATGTACATGTATCAATCCTTTACCAAACAATCCTAGTTTTAATGACCCTGATCAGGAATGCCTTTAAAAGCATTGTGGAAAAAGGATAAAATGCTGGTAATCACCATTTTCTCCTTTTTCCACAATGTTTTCTACCCTACCAGAGAATGTTGGATTCATCATCTGAAGATGTTTTTATTTTGGAAGATTAAAGTTTGTTGTGTGGGAAAAGGTTAAATTTTTATCGATTTCCACACAGGTAATTTTAATGTTCTCTGCTACAATACTACAATGTGTTTTAGGAGGTAATAAAGTTTCCCAAACAATCCTGAGCTCTAACGACCCTTAGGAAGACAAAAGACTTTGAAAACATTATTAGGAAAGGAGAAAATGCTGGTAACTAGCATTTTCTCTATTTCCCTCTATTTTTTCTACCCTTTAACAGACAAATTCTGCCATTTTAGCCGCATATGATTTGTCATCTGCAAGTGTGTTCAAATTGGACTAGTCTAAATTTTTATGGTTTGGTAAAAGGTTAAGATATTTTCAATAGGCTCTACTCAGAATTTACTTCAGTCTTCTGTGTTGTAAGGTACATCTATGTAAATAGTGACTTTCAGTAGTTGCTGATATTAACCTTTTACCAAACAATCCTGAGTTTAACAACCCTAAGGAAAAAGCCTTTTGAAAACATTGTGAGAAAAGGAGAAAATGCTGGTAACCAGCATTTTCTCCTTTTCCACCATGTTTTCTATCCTTCATAAGGCATATTTCTGTTTTTGAGTCATAATTTTGTCATCTGCAAAAGCTTTCAATTTGGGCTAATCTAAAATTTTGTTGTTTGGTAAAGTGTTAATTTGTAGAGTTCCTACCATGTAGTGAAAAATGTGAAGACTTTTCCTTTATGTTGATTATATTGTTATGTAGTACAAATGTTGGAAATAAATGTGTTTTAGTCTACATAATTATACATGTAGTTCACTTTAAATTGTGTAAATTTGTATATTCTGTCCATAGTATGTGCATGAATAAAAATATGATATTGCTATTGCTGGAATTGGCTAATTTCGTACGGAGTCGGAGGTTAGCTCGATACTAGTATCTACTTAACCTTTTACCGAGCAATTCTGTATATCAACAACCCAATAGAACGAGACTTTAGAAAACATCAGTATTTATTCCCACAACTTTTTCTACTCTTCCAAAGACATGTCTCTGGTTAACATTTGAGACACATTCCTTTTGTCATTTGCTGAAATTTGTTTTGGGAAGGGTAGAAAACATTGTGGTAAAAGGAGAAAATGCTGGTTAGCAGCATTTTCTCCTTTTCCCACAATGTTTTCAAAAGGCTCCTTTTTCATGATTGTGACAATTGTATGGGATTGTATGGTAAAGGGTTAATGCTTTTATCAATAATCTGGTAAAGAGTTAATCAGTAGTATAAGAGATAACATTTTCAGGTGTTCAATAATAAGCAGAAGCTTAACATAGCACTGGGTTACTGTTAACCCTTTACCGCACAATGCCGCCTTTTGATGCCCCTGAGAAAGAAGCCTTTTGAAAACATTGTGGGAAAAGGAGAAAATGCTGGTAACCAGCATTTTCTCCTTTTCCCACAATGTTTTCTACCCTATCTAAGAAAAGTTGCACCATTTGAGCCACATTGAAATTGTCGTCTGCAAATGCTTTCAATTTGGACAAGGCTAAAATTTTGTCGTCTGGTACAGGGTTAATATTGTGATAAACCCTCATATACACAAATATACCATAAGCAAGCTCATCATACAATATGTCACCCCGAAAGCGCCGAATAAACCCATCAGACATTTTTATCCTAGAAGTACAATTCAAAAAATTGCAATTTCAGGGTTCCTTTTGTCAAAGCGGACCATGTAGATCAAAGATCAGGCTGCACATCTTGTTCAGCGTGATCTTGATCTACACTGGTCACAAAGGCACCATAGTCATAAAAGACGCTTGAAGGGTCAACAATAACAAGTAAATTTTTGAAAAATTAAAATCTCTATAAATTTATACTCTGTAAAAATAAAATACAACTTTGATATAACAATTGGGTTTGTAACCCGATTACGTAAATTATTATGAGCCATGCTCTGTGAAAAGGGGGCTTAATGCATCTGCGAAAAGTATCAACCCCAGTCAGCCTGCACAGTCCACGCAGGCTAACCTGGGCCGAAACCTTTTGCTAACGGTCGATTTTCTATAAGTCCAAGGACCAGTCTACCTCATGATTTAGGTGGTTGTTTAAAAGAAACGGCTTTTATAGATCCATAATTATGCGATGGCTTGCTTGATACAATGCATCACGAAGATGCATTAAGCCCCCTTTTGCCAGAGCATGGCTCATATTTTTTTATAAAAAAAATTAAGCTTGTTATACTTTTTTCTTACAACCAAGAATGGCACAATATTCCTGTCAACATTGTTTTTTTTTTAGCTTGAATGTTTTATGACAAAACGTCGACATATTGTCAGTTCTAGCATCATCATCGTCATGCAAAAACATTCTATATCTGTTATTACTGAAAATATCTACTTCAAACTTGGTTGATTGATTGATTGTATGGTGTTTAACGCCGTTTTCAACATTATTTCAGTGACATTGCGGTGGCCAGTGCACCTATCCATGCTTTCCTGGAGTTTCTTTTCACCAGTACTCCGCACAATATTCTTTCCAAGCCACTGGCTGCTTTCCCACATAACCATCGTCAGAACAATGGTCAGCGGTGAGAGAAGAATGAATCCTGTCGCAATGACTATCATCAATCCTCAGAAAGAAATTGGCCAAGCCGGGGATTGAACCAGCGACCTCCTGTTCTCAAGTCCTGTACGCTACTGACTGAGCTACGGGGGCTTGGAACTTCAAACTTGGACAAGTTGTTAACTATCAAAATGGGAATCTATACAACAAGGGCATGTAACTATCAAAGTATTTTGACAGTTATGCCCCATTTTCAACTTGGAATTTTCACCGAAAATCAAGCAATCGTAGCCTAGTGTAGGCACCTGCATGTGGTGCTCTTGTTTTTCTTTTAGTGGCAGCTTGCATAATGATAAATATCCTATTTTCAACTAGCCATTAATTCTGTACCAAACAACATAATGTTTGACTTCTCAAAATTGAAAGCAATTACAGACAATAAACATGGCAAAAATTATGGAATTTTCCTGAAAGGGTAGAAAACATTATGGGAAAAGCAGAAAATGCTAGTTATCAGTACATGTATTTCTGCTTTTCCCCACAATGTTTTGTGAAGCCTTCTCTCTTAGGGTCATAAAAACATCACATTATTTGGTAAAGGATTAACCCATCACATTATCTTGAAATTGGTAAACCAGCTGTAATGTTGTCTGCCAGTGCGCTGGGTACTTGGGAAAGCAGCTATTGTACAAAACATTACTGTCTTTGATAAAACGTAATAGGATCTTGAATATACATACTTCTACATCACAGACAGTCACCCTAACAAATAAGACATGCTATCAGTAAACATGAGCCATGCTCTGTGAAAAGGGGGATTAAAGCATCTGCGAAAAGTACCAACCCAGGTCGACCTGTTCAGCGTGTGCAGGCTGACTGGGGCCGAAACTCTTCACTACTGGTCAATTTTTTATGTGTCAAAGGACCATTCTACCTCATGATTCATTTGCTTGTTAATAAAAAGCAGCTATTATGAATTAATAATTATGTAATGGCTTGCTTGCTATCATGCATTACAGGAGATGCATTAAGCCCCCTTTTCACAGAGCATGGATCATATGAACGACATCTTTCCCTTGGGGAAAAAAGAGCAGATGTATCAACTAACAAAATCAATGCTATATTATTCTCTAAAAAAGGCTGGTCCTTTCCCAGTCCAATACATTCAGAAAATTAGGTCTGGAAAATTAAGGTTTCCACGTATCGTATAATTTTCGTTTCACTCAGTGAACTTCCCTTGAAGCCTGTAAAAAAGATGTTATGTAGTCATCCAACTTTTCTGTAGTGTACCTATCCTCAGGCTTTGGCTGGAATAAGAAAAAATAGAATATTAACTAGGGATGGCAACGGTTAGTAAAGTTACGGAAGGGCGGTGCATACGTTACACATACCCGTAAAATACACTATAACCTGAACGAGGCACTTTACGCAATGTCATAAACTGACAAATTTTCTCTCTCTCTCTCAGGAACAAGACAGTTCCCCGACAAGGCAGTTCTCCAATAAATCTGAAGACACTTCCCCGACACTTTTGTTCTATGTCAAATGATCAGAATCGTAGTAAAATTGGTCGACGAGTGATTTTATGGATAAATGATTTATTGTGACTGATTGAACCGTCTGTACCTGTAATTGATGAGTACATTTGGCCAACGTGAGATTGTCCGTAATTTTCTATGATTGCAAATGTGGAATGGCTATAATTTTCTGTAACTCGGCTTTGTTTGGCAGACAGTTTGACAACCTTTGGACGTAAAACGCCAAACAATATCAAAATATACTACATTTTCCCCAATTCTATAGATCTATATAATATGCATGTATTTAAAAACATGGGATTATGGAGAGAGTCTACAAGGTGAACAAAAAAAATTCAATCAGCTGAACCCTCCTCCTTCTCTCTCTCTCTCTCCCTTTAACATAATTCAAAAACACATTATAGAAATATAGAAGCTACAAATACTACCCAAACATGCATATATGGTTTTAACTTTCATGCCAGCGAAGTCTTCTTATAAAGTCACTTATTTTCATGATGATCATAAATAATCGTAAAATTCACCCATGAGACATTAAGTTCGATACATCAATTCTCCACAAATATTTCTAATTTGTTATGATTATCAGTTACAATTATCAGTAACAGGTTGTTTGAAATAGAAC
This sequence comes from Tridacna gigas, assembly GCA_945859785.2. Taxonomy (NCBI): domain Eukaryota; kingdom Metazoa; phylum Mollusca; class Bivalvia; order Cardiida; family Cardiidae; genus Tridacna; species Tridacna gigas. The sequence continues at coordinate 11,533,906 of OX244031.2, read as the reverse complement.
AAAAGTGTCTGGGAACTGTCTTCAAATCTGTCGGGGAAGTGTCTCGAAAGCTTGTGTCAGGGAACTGTCTTGCCGGTGGACTGTCTTGATACCTCTCTCTCGCAAACTCTTGTACATGTTAGATTATTTATATGACGGGTCGTTTATGGCTGTATAGTAGATCTAGATGCCATGTCATAAACGCACAAGTTTTCTCTCTTTCTCGCAAACATACACAAACTTCTGATTATTTAATCATGAGCACCATGCATTTCATGGTGTTCTCGTCCACACTATGTTTGGAAAACTTCCAAAGAGCTGACATAGCTGGAGGCATTGTTGTTTATAATTTCAAATATTCTATAATATATTTCAATGCTGCTTGTCGTACAGACAGACTGATAATGAAAGAAGGTTAATCGATATACGATACGTGTGTGGCTGGTAATTCGTACATAATGAATTTCCATTAGTCTGGCGTGATTGGTCCGTTTCCATTGAGTGTTAATTGATGAGCGTGGGCAAACAAACCAATCATTTCCAAACTGTAAAAGCATATGCCTTTGATTACAACAGAATACCTGCAGTTGACAGTTTATTAATTGTCATCGGGGCCTATTAAGCGGATTAAAGAAAGACAAAACAACTGTCATTCTCCACTGTTTGTTTCACAGACCTGTCAAACCGTATACATATGTATCACAACTCCACCGAGTTGGCAAGTGGCGATATGGATGTGTGGATAATGCATAATGTGAACGGCGGACTAGGAGCTGTCAATGTTTAAAACTTTTAAAGTTAATTTTCGTAATTTTTTTTTTTTTTTTTTTTAAATCATTTTTCTAACCGGTTACCGATTTTCTAACCGGGTAACCGATCATTTGATCGGTTCGGAAAACCGATCATTTGACTGGTTAACCGGTTAATGGTTGACATCCCTAATATTAACCACATCTTCATACAGGCTATTTTAGCCCATAAAGTGCTGAAACAAACTTAGGTTATTTTTGTGGACAGTGTACATCAAGATCAGAACGATCTACACTGTCCACTACATTATTACATATTCTGGTCAAGACAACCTTGAAAGGACGATATTTTAGATGTTTTTCCGAATTGAAAAGGTCCACTTCATGAGTTTAGGTTTAGAAATACCAGTAGGTGGCACAAAGGACAAACAAGAGGACCATGATGGTCCTAAATCGCTCACCTGAAATGCAACTCAGCTCAACACCATAATGCTACATGCCAAATATGAAAGCTCTAGCCCTTATGGTTTGGGACAAGAAGATTTTTTAAAGATTTCCTTCTTTATCTCTATGTGAAATCCGAGAACCCACAACATAGGGTCAACTTTTAACACCAGGGCCATAATTTAAAGTATTTTGGTAGAGGGTCACTAGATGATGCTACATGCCCTATATGAAAGCTCTAGCCCTTACGGTTTGGGACAAGAAGATTTTTACAGATTTCCTTCTTTATCTCTATGTGAAATCCGAGAACCCACAACATATGGCCATTTTCAACACTAGGGCCATTATTTGAAGTACTTTGGTACAGGGCCACTAGATGATACTACATGCCATATATGAGAGCTCTAGCCCTTATGGTTTGGGACAAGAAGATTTTTAAAGATTTCCTTCTTTATCTCTATGTGAAATCCGAGAACCCACAACATAGGGCCATTTTCAACAATGGGGCCATAATTTGAAGTATTTTGGTACAGGGCCACTAGATGATGCTACATGCCAAATATGAAAGCTCTAGCCCTTACGGTTTGGGACAAGAAGATTTTTACAGATTTCCTTCTTTATCTCTATGTGAAATCCGATAACCCACAACATAGGGCCAATTTCCACACTAGGGCCATTATTTAAAGTATTTTGGTAGAGGGCCACTAGATGATACTACATGCCATATATGAGAGCTCTAGCCCTTAAGGTTTGGGACAAGAAGATTTTTAAAGATTTCCTTCTTTATCTCTATGTGAAATCCGAGAACCCACAACATAGGGCCATTTTCAACAATAGGGCCATAATTTGAAGTATTTTGGTAGAGGGTCACTAGATGATGCTACATGCCAAATATGAAAGCTCTAGCCCTTAAGGTTTGGGACAAGAAGATTTTTACAGATTTCCTTCTTTATCTCTATGTGAAATCTGAGAACCCACAACATAGGGCCATTTTCAACACTAGGGCCATTATTTGAAGTATTTTGGTAGAGGGCCACTAGATGATGCTACATGCCAAATATGAAAGCTCTAGCCCTTACGGTTTGGGACAAGAAGATTTTTACAGATTTCCTTCTTTATCTCTATGTGAAATCCGAGAACCCACAACATAGGGCCAATTTAAACACTAGGGCCATAATTTGAAGTATTTTGGTAGAGGATCACTAGATGATACTACATGCCATATATGAGAGCTCTAGCCCTTAAGGTTTGGGACAAGAAGATTTTTACAGATTTCCTTCTTTATCTCTATGTGAAATCCGAGAACCCACAACATAGGGCCATTTTCAAGACTAGGGCCATAATTTGAAGTATTTTGGTAGAGGATCACTAGATGATGCTACATGCCAAATATGAACGCTCTAGCCCTTAAGGTTTGGGACAAGAAGATCTTTACAGATTTCCTTCTTTATCTCTATGTGAAATCCGAGAACCCACAACATAGGGCCATTTTCCACACTACGGCCATAATTTGAAGTATTTTGGTAGAGGGCCGCTAGATGATACTACATGCCATATATGAAAGCTCTGGCCCTTATGGTTTGGGACAAGAAGATTTTTAAAGATTTCCTTATTTATCACTATGTGAAATCCGAGAACCCACAACATAGGGCCATTTTCAACACTACGGCCATAATTTGAAGTATTTTGGTAGAGGGTCACTACATGATACTACATGCCATATATGAGAGCTCTAGCCCTTATGATTTGGGACAAGAAGATTTTTACAGATTTCCTTCTTTATCTCTATGTGAAATCCGAGACCCCACAACATTGGGCCATTTTCCACACTAGGGCCATTATTTGAAGTATTTTGGTAGAGGGCCACTACATGATACTACATGCCATATATGAGAGCTCTAGCCCTTATGGTTTCGGACAAGAAGATTTTTAAAGATTTCCTTCTTTATCTCTATGTGAAATCCGAGAACCCACAACATAGGGCCATTTTCAACACTAGGGCCATTATTTGAAGTATTTTGGTAGTGGGTCACTAGATGATACTACATGCCAAATATGAAAGTTCTAGCCCTTAAGGTTTGGGACAAGAAGATTTTTACAGATTTCCTTCTTTATCTCTATGTGAAATCCGAGAACCCGTAACATAGGGCCATAATTTGAAGTATTTTGGTAGAGGGCCATTAGATGATGCTACATGCCAAATATGAAAGCTCTAGCCCTTAAGGTTTGGGACAAGAAGATTTTTACAGATTTCCTTCTTTATCTCTATGTGAAATCCGAGAACCCACAACATAGGGCCAATTTCAACACTAGGGCCATAATTTGAAGTATTTTGGTAGAGGGCCACTAGATGATACTACATGCCATATATGAGAGCTCTAGCCCTTATGGTTTTGGACAAGAAGATTTTTAAAGATTTCCTTCTTTATCTCTATGTGAAATCCAAGAACCCACAACATAGGGCCATTTTCAAGACTAGGGCCATAATTTGAAGTATTTTGGTAGAGGGTCACTAGATGATGCTACATGCCAAATAGGAACGCTCTAGCCCTTAAGGTTTGGGACAAGAAGATTTTTACAGATTTCCTTCTTTATCTCTATGTGAAATCCGATAACCCACAACATAGGGCCATTTTCAAACTACGGCCATAATTTGAAGTATTTTGGTAGAGGGCCACTAGATGATACTACATGCCATATATGAGAGCTCTAGCCCTTATGGTTTGGGACAAGAAGATTTTTAAAGATTTCCTTCTTTATCTCTATGTGAAATCCGAGAACCCACAACACAGGGCCATTTTCAACACTAGGGCCATAATTTGAAGTATTTTGGTAGAGGGCCACTAGATGATGCTACATGCCAAATATGAAAGCTCTGGCCCTTACGGTTTGGGACAAGAAGATTTTTACAGATTTCCTTCTTTATCTCTATGTGAAATCCGAGAACCCACAACATAGGGCCAATTTCCACACTAGGGCCATTATTTGAAGTATTTTGGTAGAGGGCCACTAGATGATACTACATGCCATATATGAGAGCTCTAGCCCTCATGGTTTGGGACAAGAAGATTTTTAAAGATTTCCTTCTTTATCTCTATGTGAAATCCGAGAACCCACAACATAGGGCCATTTTCAACCCTAGGGCCATAATTTGAAGTATTTTGGTAGAGGGCCACTAGATGATGCTACATGCCAAATATGAGAGCTCTAGCCCTTACGGTTTGGGACAAGAAGATTTTTAAAGCTTTTTCTCTCGGTTGCCATGGCAACCAGAGTTCTTCATGGAATTCAAATCTTTGAAGTATTTTGAAAGTGCATCACCTAAGGATCATTTCTGTGAAGTTTCACTGAAATCTGTTGGGCGGTTTCAGAGGAGAAGATTTTTTAAGTGATTGTTCACGGACGGACGGACGGACAGACGGACACACGGACGGACGGACGCCGGACAACGATCGATCACAATAGCTCACCCTGAGCACTATGTGCTCAGGTGAGCTAAAAAGGGAAGTATTGGGTGGAAACGAATTGATTCATTTGAATGATAAAGTAACTATGAGAAAAGGAGTAATTGGTTGTAAGAAGCTATTGACATATTTCCAAAACCTTTCTTCTGTGGGAATGTAACAACAAATTGCACCTTTCTCTTCTACAACATTTTCCACGCTTAAATTGCTCACTCATTTATAGACAATGTCGATTAAGATCATACTAATAGAACATGCAGTCTAATCGGGAATCTATGTCTTTTCTTCTACATCAATATATTAATTCATTTAACCCCTTACCAGATGACAAAATTTCAGACTTGTTCATACATTTGCTGACTGCAATTCAAATACACGGTGGTTATGGCATTTGCCTGATAAAGAAGTTGAAAAAAAAAAAACCTTGTGGGCACTCTAGAGGCTACAATTTTTTTGCCTGATACTCATGAAACTTGGTCAGAATATTTATCTGGATAAAAATCTCGGACAAGTTTTAAATTGGGTCAAGTCAAGTCTAAAAGTAGTCTAAAAGTAGGTTACTGGGCTAAATCTTAGAAAAGGTTGTGTGCACTCTAGAGGCCACATTTTCAGCCTGATACTCATGAAACTTGGTCAGTATGTCTGTCTTGGCAAAACCTCGGACAAGTTCAAAATTGGGTCACGTCGGGTCAAAAAGTAGGTCACTGGACCAAATCTTAGAAAAACCTTGTTTGCACTCTAGAGGCCAAATTTTCATCCTGATACTCATGAAACTTGGTCAGAATATTTGTCCGGATATAATCTTCGACAATTTTGAAATTGGGTCACATTGGGTCAAAAATTAGTCACAGGGCCAAATCTTAACAATGTTGTGTGCACTCTAGAGGCCACATTTTTAGCCTGAAACTCATGAAACTACGTCAAATTGTTTGTCTTGATAATATCTTGCACAGGATTGAAATTGGGTCATGTCGGGTCAAAAAGTAGGTCACAAGAAAAACCTTGTGTACACTCTAGAGGCCACATTTTCAACCTGATACTCATGAAACTTGGTCAGAATGATTGTCAAAAAAAAATCTTGGACACATAGAAAATTGGGTCATATCGAGTCAAAAAGTAGATCATTGGGCCAAATCTTAGAAAAGCCATGTGTGCATTCCAGGGGCCACATTTTCAGCCTGATACTCCTGAAACTTGGTCAGAATTTTTGTCTTGATAAAATCTGTGACAAGTTCAAAATTAGGTAATATGGGGTCAAAAAGTAGGTCACAGGGCCAAAATCTTAGAAAAACCTTGTGTGTACTCTAATGGCCACATTTTCAGCCTTATACTCATGAAACTTGATCAGAATCTTTGTCTGAATTAAATCTCAGAAAAGAATGATATGAAGTCACATCATGTCAAAAAGTAGGTCATAGGGCAAAATCTTAGAAAAACCTTGTGTGACTCTAGAGGCCACGTTTTTAGCCAGATTCAAAATTTACCAATAGGCTAAATCCGTAAAAAAGTAGATCACTTACACTCATGCGTTTTACATCATCACAACCAGGATCTTTTCAGCCTTATCAATCCTAGATAACCTTACTCAGGTGAGCGCTTTGGGACCAATGGCCCTCTTGTTTACTTAGACTGCCAACTTTGACGAGATGTTCAAGACAAACAAAACTTAGAAATTTAATTATTTGGATCTTATTTTTAGACTGAAAATGTCCATTAGATTTATTTGCTGCACCCAGGTTAACCGTTTACCACACAATCCTGAGTTTTAACAACCACAGGAAAGACCGCTTTCGAAAATATTGTGGGAAAAGGAGAAAATGCTGGCAACCAGCATTTTGTCCTTTTCCCACAATATCTTCTATTCTTTCTCAGACAAATTCCAAGATTTTGGCCTTATTTGAATTGCCATCTGCAAGTGCTTTCAATTTGGGCAAGCCTAAATAATTATTTGTTGTTTGATAAAGAGTTAAAATACACAGTGCCAACAAGCACAGTGGTGCCAAAAATCAGCTGCGGGTGCTTTTCAGTGAAAATGCAAAGTAGAAAAAGTGGCATAATTGTGTCCAAAATTGTTTTGAGGGTTACCTGCCCTGATGGTATAGGTTGCCCTTTTTGAAGGTAAACAAACAGCCCAATTTTAAAGTAAAGATCTTCAGTAATAAGCAGATACAAGTAAAATGTCAGTTTTCCATTATGACAACAAGGCTATGACAATGCCTCTGCTTTTTGTTAACAAGAGGGCCATGATGGCCCTGTATCACTCCACTGGCTTATAAATATAAACCATAAAGAGAAGTCTTCACTACATAAGCCCTTATAAAACTTTGACCCCAGGGCTACAGTCGGACTAAATGGGGAATATGTGTATTAGAAGAATAACATGCCAAATTTGGGAGTTCCTGGCCTTATGGCTAGTAACATAACGGTTTCTGAAGTTTTCACTCCATTAACCCATGTAAAACTTGTGACCCATGGTGCAGGGCCAAACTTGATCCTAGGGCTGTAACTTGGACCCTCTTTGTAGTTGTCCACTAATTAATGCTATAATTATGCAAAATTTGGTAGCCCTAAGCCTTATGGCTATGTACACCAAGATTTAAAAGTTTTCCATATATAAGCCCATGTAAATCTTGTGAACCTGCTCCCCCCCCCCCCCCCAGCATGAGGCTAAATCGACCCCAGGACTGCAATTTGGGCACTTTTGCTAGACCCCCACTAGATCAAGCTAAATGCAAAATTTGGTAGCTCTAGGCCTTATGGCTAGGTACAGGAAGATTTTTAAAGTTTTCTCTATATAAGCCTATGTAAAACTTGTGACCCCTGGGGCAGAGCCAATTTTGACCCCAAGGCTATAATTTGAAGAAAAATGATAGAGGTCTACTACATAAAGCTACATGCCAAATTTGGTAGCCCTATGCCTTATGGTTTCAGACAAGAAGATTTTTAAAGATTTCCAATATTTTTCAGTTTTGTTGCCATGGCAACCAGAGTTTTTGAAGGAATCAAATTCTTTCAAGAAATCTGAAGAGGACCATGGCAGGATCATTTCTGTGAAGTTTCATGAAAATTGGATAGGTAGTTTCAGAGAGGAAGATGTTTGAAACAAGAGGACCATTATGGTCCTAAATCGCTCACCTGAAATGCAACTCAGCTCAACACCATAATGCTACATGCCAAATATGAAAGCTCTAGCCCTTATGGTTTGGGACAAGAAGATTTTTTAAACATTTCCTTCTTTATCTCTATGTGAAATCCGAGAACCCACAACATAGGGTCAACTTTTAACACCAGGGCCATAATTTAAAGTATTTTGGTAGAGGGTCACTAGATGATGCTACATGCCCTGTATGAAAGCTCTAGCCCTTACGGTTTGGGACAAGAAGATTTTTACAGATTTCCTTCTTTATCTCTATGTGAAATCCGAGAACCCACAACATAGGGCCAATTTCCACACTAGGGCCATTATTTGAAGTATTTGGTAGAGGGCCACTAGATGATACTACATGCCATATATGAGCGCTCTAGCCCTTATGGTTTGGGACAAGAAGATTTTTAAAGATTTCCTTCTTTATCTCTATGTGAAATCCGAGAACCCACAACATAGGGCCATTTTCAATAATAGGGCCATAATTTGAAGTATTTTGGTAGAGGGCCACTAGATGATGCTACATGCCAAATATGAAAGCTCTAGCCCTTACGATTTGGGACAAGAAGATTTTTACAGATTTCCTTCTTTATCTCTATGTGAAATCCGAGAACCCACAACATAGGGCCAATTTCCACACTAGGGCCATTATTTAAAGTATTTTGGTAGAGGGCCACTACATGATACTACATGCCATATATGAGAGCTCTAGCCCTTATGGTTTGGGACAAGAAGATTTTTAAAGATTTCCTTCTTTATCTCTATGTGAAATCCGAGAACCCACAACATATGGCCATTTTCAATACTAGGGCCATAATTTGAAGTATTTTGGTAGAGGGTCACTAGATGATGCTACATGCCAAATATGAAAGCTCTAGCCCTTAAGGTTTGGGACAAGAAGATTTTTACAGATTTCCTTCTTTATCTCTATGTGAAATCCGAGAACCCACAACATAGGGCCATTTTCAACACTAGGGCCATAATTTGAAGTATTTTGGTAGAGGGCCACTAGATGATGCTACATGCCAAATATGAAAGCTCCAGCCCTTACGGTTTGGGACAAGAAGATCTTTACAGATTTCCTTCTTTATCTCTATGTGAAATCCGAGAACCCACAACATTGGGCCAATTTCCACACTAGGGCCATTATTTGAAGTATTTTGGTAGAGGGCCACTAGATGATACTACATGCCATATATGAGAGCTCTAGCCCTTATGGTTTGGGATAAGAAGATTTTTAAAGATTTCCTTCTTTATCTCTATGTGAAATCCGAGAACCCACAACATAGGGCCATTTTCAAGACTAGGGCCATAATTTGAAGTATTTTGGTAGAGGGTCACTAGATGATGCTACATGCCAAATATGAAAGCTCTAGCCCTTAAGGTTTGGGACAAGAAGATTTTTAAAGATTTCCTTCTTTATCTCTATGTGAAATCCGATAACCCACAACATAGGGCCATTTTCAAGACTAGGGCCATAATTTGAAGTATTTTGGTAGAGGGCCACTAGATGATGCTACATGCCAAATATGAAAGCTCTAGCCCTTAAGGTTTGGGACAAGAAGATTTTTACAGATTTCCTTCTTTATCTCTATGTGAAATCCGAGAACCCACAACATAGGGCCAATTTCAACACTAGGGCCATAATTTGAAGTATTTTGGTAGAGGGTCACTAGATGATACTACATGCCATATATGAGAGCTCTAGCCCTTAAGGTTTGGGACAAGAAGATTTTTAAAGATTTCCTTCTTTATCTCTATGTGAAATCCGAGAACCCACAACATAGGGCCATTTTCAACACTAGGGCCATAATTTGAAGTATTTTGGTAGAGGATCACTAGATGATGCTACATGCCAAATATGAACGCTCTAGCCCTTAAGGTTTGGGACAAGAAGATCTTTACAGATTTCCTTCTTTATCTCCATGTGAAATCCGAGAACCCACAACATAGGGCCATTTTCAACACTACGGCCATAATTTGAAGTATTTTGGTAGAGGGCCGCTAGATGATACTACATGCCATATATGAGAGCTCTAGCCCTCACGATTTGGGACAAGAAGATTTTTACAGATTTCCTTCTTTATCTCTATGTGAAATCCGAGACCCCACAACATAGGGCCATTTTCCACACTAGGGCCATTATTTGAAGTATTTTGGTAGAGGGCCACTACATGATACTACATGCCATATATGAGAGCTCTAGCCCTTATGGTTTGGGACAAGAAGATTTTTAAAGATTTCCTTCTTTATCTCTATGTGAAATCCGAGAACCCACAACATAGGGCCATTTTCAACACTAGGGCCATTATTTGAAGTATTTTGGTAGTGGGTCACTAGATGATGCTACATGCCAAATATGAAAGCTCTAGCCCTTAAGGTTTGGGACAAGAAGATTTTTACAGATTTCCTTCTTTATCTCTATGTGAAATCCGAGAACCCACAACATAGGGCCATAATTTGAAGTATTTTGGTAGAGGGCCACTAGATGATGCTACATGCCAAATATGAAAGCTCTAGCCCTTAAGGTTTGGGACAAGAAGATTTTTACAGATTTCCTTCTTTATCTCTATGTGAAATCCGAGAACCCACAACATAGGGCCAATTTCAACACAAGGGCCATAATTTGAAGTATTTTGGTAGAGGGTCACTAGATGATACTACATGCCAAATATGAGAGCTCTAGCCCTTATGGTTTGGGACAAGAAGATTTTTAAAGATTTCCTTCTTTATCTCTATGTGAAATCCGAGAACCCACAACATAGGGCCATTTTCAATACTAGGGCCATAATTTGAAGTATTTTGGTAGAGGGTCACTAGATGATGCTACATGCCAAATATGAACGCTCTAGCCCTTAAGGTGTGGGACAAGAAGATTTTTACAGATTTCCTTCTTTATCTCTATGTGAAATCCGAGAACCCACAACATAGGGCCATTTTCAACAGTACGGCCATAATTTGTAGTATTTTGGTAGAGGGCCACTAGATGATACTACATGCCATATATGAGAGCTCTAGCCCTTATGGTTTGGGACAAGAAGATTTTTAAAGATTTCCTTCTTTATCTCTATGTGAAATCCGAGAACCCACAACATAGGGCCATTTTCAACACTAGGGCCATAATTTGAAGTATTTTGGTAGAGGGCCACTAGATGATGCTACATGCAAAATATGAAAGCTCTGGCCCTTACGGTTTGGGACAAGAAGATTTTTACAGATTTCCTTCTTTATCTCTATGTGAAATCCGAGAACCCACAACATAGGGCCAATTTCCACACTAGGGCCATTATTTGAAGTATTTTGGTAGAGGGCCACTAGATGATACTACATGCCATATATGAGAGCTCTAGCCCTTATGGTTTGGGACAAGAAGATTTTTAAAGATTTCCATCTTTATCTCTATGTGAAATCCGAGAACCCACAACATAGGGCCATTTTCAACACTAGGGCCATAATTTGAAGTATTTTGGTAGAGGGCCACTAGATGATGCTACATGCCAAATATGAGAGCTCTAGCCCTTAAGGTTTGGGACAAGAAGATTTTTAAAGTTTTTTCTCTCGGTTGCCATGGCAACCAGAGTTCTTCATGGAATTCAAATCTTTGAAGTATTTTGAAAGTGCATCACCTAAGGATCATTTCTGTGAAGTTTCACTGAAATCTGTTGGGCGGTTTCAGAGGAGAAGATTTTTTAAGTGATTGTTCACGGACGGACGGACGGACGGACGGACACACGGACGGACGGACACACGGACGGACGGATGGACGCCGGACAACGATCGATCACAATAGCTCACCCTGAGCACTATGTGCTCAGGTGAGCTAATAAAAGTTAATGCACGGACGGACAGACGCACGACGGACACCGGGCCATTACATAAGCCCGCTTGCCTTCGGCCAGTGGAGCTAAAAATGAGCTGAGCTTAAAATGAACCAACCTTCCAACATGCTCTAAACACACAGCTCTGTTCTTCTGTTATATTGGCTGGTAGAATTGGCGCATTGTGACTTATCTTTTTATGAATGTATTCTCTGCACTCATGACGATGCTCACTCCACACTGTTTCTCCTTTTAGAAGCTCATAGATCTGACACCCAACCCCCCAAATATCAGATTTCAAAACAACCGTGCTATTGGCCTGTAATAACTGAAACAAAGCAAGCGGGGATTTGTTAACTCTTTAACAAACAGAAACATTTTGGACTGGACCAAATTGGAAGCAGTTGCAGACGACAAATTAAAAGTTGCTAAACTGATGTTTTCTCTCTTTAATAGGGTAGAAAACATAGTGGGAAAAGGAGAAAATGCTGGTTACAAGCATTTCCTCCTTTTCTCACAATGTTTTCAAAAGGCTTCTTTTTTCAGGGTCATTAAAAGTCAGAATTATGTGGTACAGAGTTAACTCTTTACCAGACGGCACAATCTTAGACCTGTCCAAATTCAAAGCATATGCAGAAGACAAATCCAATCTGGCTCACATAATTACTGGTAATTTGTCCTTGAAAGGGCAGAAAATACTGTGGGTAAAGAAGAAAATGTTAGTTACAGCATTTTCTTCTTTTCCTACAATGTTTTCAAAGGCTTTCTTTGTCAGGGTCTTTAAAACTCTGGATTGGATTTAACACTGAACCCTTTGCCATAGGATCCTGTGTTTTAACAAACCTGAAGAAAAACACTTTTGCATGCATACTGGGAAAGAATAAAATGACAGTTGCTTTTTCCCCTCTTTCAACAGTTTCTAACATTCCCTTGAAAATTTTGTCAATACAGCTACGCTGAATTTGTCCTATGCAATACTTTCAGTGTGCATAAATCTTAATTTCTGTAGTTTCGTTAAGAGGTGATAGTGATTCCAGGGGCCATTCTACCAACCAGTCTGAATTACCGTAATGCTTTGATCATAAGTCGTCAGAAAACAGCCCAAGAACTTGGCACAAAAACCTACCCCAACTTTTTTTTTTCTGAAAAAGTTAAGGAAAATTCATAGACAATCCATGTCAAATTGGCCGCCATTTTGGATAGTTGGTGCATTTGATTTACTGCAGTTAACGTAAAGGTTTTAGATAATTAGAATTAAAACTCAATTTAGAATGATTGGTGCATTTTCTTCAATTTTTTCTTGTTCACTGACCTCTGGAGGAGTTATATTTGGTAACAAACACTGTTTAACAGCTCCCAGATCTGAATGCACACCTAGCGGACATGACAAGCTAAAGTTGGTCATCTTGACTCGCTGATACGTGGTGTCACTGAACATCATATTACTGCCTACAACAAAAAGTATAATTTAATTCAACCACACAATCCTGAGTTTTAACAACCCTAAAAGAGAAGGCTTTTGAAAAATTGTGGGAAAAGGAAAAAATGCTTGTAACCAGCATTTCCTCCTTTTCCAACAATGTTTCTACCCTATCATAGACAGAAATCATCATTTGAGCTACATTTGTCATCTGCAAATGCTTTCAAATTGGTCTAGAAAAAAAATTTTGTCCTTTGGTAATGGATTAAACCATGTGAAAAATAAATCGACATAGTTTACTTAACATTTCATGAAAAATTAAACGAATTTTTACAAAGAATTTTTGATAAAAATCTAAAGGTTGTCATGCAGAAATTTGAATTGGAATCTAACAGTTCAGGTCTTTGGTAAAACCATATGATACAAAACTTCCTTTTCTCTAAATGTTTTTAACACTTAAGCTGCTGAATAAATTGAACGCAAATTTCTACCCAATACTACAGGCCCAAACATTGTGGTTTCAAGGTTAATTTCACCGGAAAGTAAATACCGTATCGGACAGTGTAGATCAAAGATCAGACTGCATGTTCTGTGCAGTCTGATCTTGATCTACACTGTCTGCAAAAGGTCAGTGGGTCGCAATAAGCAGCTTCAGGGTTAAGATCATCCTAAAAATTCAGTTTCCTTTCCTTCATATACATCTCCTTGTGTCACATATATCAGCAGCATGTCACAACATATCTTGTATGGACAATAACACAAACAATCCCAGGTTTTCATGAGCCTCTGAAAGAAGGCTTTTGAAAACATCATGGGAAAAGGAGAGAATGCTGGTAACCAGCATTCTCTCCTTTACCCACAATGTTTCCCCTTTTCCCTCAATGTTTTCTACCCCATCAGAGAGCTTCAGTTCATTTGTGCTATTTTTAAATTTGTCATCTGTATAGTAAAGGGTTTAAAGGCTTCTGCCTGAGGTTCAATTTTGAACTAATTGTGTGCAGATCTTTTGAATTTGAAAGAGTCTAAATTTGCCATTTGGGAAAGGGTTAACTCTTTATAACACATAAAAAAGTAGACTTGTCCAAACTGAAAGCACTTGCAGACGACAATTTAAATGTGGATCAAACGATTGAATTTGACTTTGATAGTGTAGAAAACATTGTGAGAAAAAGATTCTTTCTAAGGGTTGTTAAAACTCGAGATTGTGTGGTAACAGATTAACATGAGCACCTTTTACCCTTTACCACACAATGCCCCCTCTTAATGACCCTGGGAAAGAAGCGTTTTGAAAACATTGTGGGAAAAGGAGAAAATGGTGGTAACCAGCATTTCCACCTTTTCCCACAATGTTTTGTACCCTATTACAGAAAAATGGCACCATTTGAGCCACACTGAAATTGTCTGCAAATGCTTTCAATTTGGACAAGGCTGAAATTTTGTCGTCTGGTAAAGGGTTAAGGTTAAAGATTCACTCTATATGGGAAGATAAAATATCAGACTTATCCATGTGGTTCAAATGATGAGATTTAATTTACAGGATATGATGAATTTTGATTTAAAGGATAGAAAAAGTGTTGGAAAAGGAGAAAATGCTAGTTTGCATCATTTTCTCCTTTTCAAAGGACTTCTGCTGGTAGAGTCATGAATACATGAAACAGTCTATACTCAATTCTAGCCAACATCTATACTTGTTTTTAGCCACACTTTAACCCATTTCATCTTTATTTTATGAAACTATAATCAGTCTTGGATCTTCATGCCAAATGTTGCCCTTGACAGGTTCAAGGTTGCACAGTCTGCAATGGATAGAAAATGCATTTCATTTTTTGGCAGCCTTCACAGAAATCACTGTTGTTATTTCATGTTTTAAATTAGGACAAATCCCTTGAGATTCTTTATCCCTTACATCATATATATTAGTAATTTATCTATGTTCACAGCTGTGACCAAATTCTGAGCCATTCTACATACTTTTAAGTTTTAACAGTGTTTTTTTTCTCTCTGGCTTTAAGGATGTATGTAACTCACTATGCCAGTTTAAATACACGATGCCGTTTTTATGAAGGAATGTTAAAGCTGACAACATCTGCTGGATAAATATCATCGCCTTCTGCCAAGTTAAGGGACCACAAGCAACCATGTAATCACAGAGACTCCCTCCTGCAAAGTAGAATACAAAACTTAACCCTTAGAGCATGAAATAAACCTATCAGACATTTTCATCCTAGATATATGGCCCAAATTATTGCAATTTCATGGCTGATTTTGTCTGCTCTGTTTCAACAAAGTGAATGAATTTATGGCGCATCGACAGCTTTGGTCATTTAGCGCGCATATCTGTGTTAAAAGATAATAAAAGTGGAATTGTTTAAACTGAAAAAAGTTTGAATACATTAATAATGATAAAAGAGTTGAATTAAGAAGTATTATGTGTGATCTTCATATGCATAATGGAAATAATTGAGTGACAGGGCAATCCCTATCTACTCAAAAGTTTTAAATGATAAAGTTAGGAATGGGATAAAAACATTTGAACAAAAAGTTGGATTGATAGTAAGAAGTGTTAAATTAAGAAGAGTGTCATTTTTTTAATGTGCATAAAATATGATATTGAGTGGCTGGGCATTCCCTGCCTACTCAAAAGTTTTAGATTAAAGAGTAAGACTGTGAATCAACTGACAAGATATCTAATATAAAGGTGTGTAAAGAATGTAAACAGATGGGTAAGAAACTCAAAAAGCAAATATCACAGTTTATTGTAAATGCCAATCTCCTTTATGAAAGCGATAATAGATTCAACGCTGACAGAATCAGAAAGATTTTTTAAACTATCGACACTGAAATACTTTGAACAAATTGGCTGAAAGTCAATGCAATCTAGTAGGATATGTTTTACAGAAAAGTATGCACTGCATGGAATACATTCAGGGGCATCATCTCTGGTCAAGAGCCAGGAATGTGTGATGCGCGAATGGCCAATTCGAAGTCATGCAATTATCACTTCTTCTCGACAAACAGACCTGTAAACGGGGTACCATTCACCAAGGGAAGGTTTAACTGAATGCAGTTTATTGAAAACATCAGCATCCCATTGGGATTGCCAAGAAGACTGGATATGTGTTAAAACAGCGCCATAGTAGACTATGGTTATATTAAGTACTTTGATTATAAGTTTGGTTGGTTGTCTCCCTTGTTTTTCAGTTCGGCCATTACCTGTGAGGATACACGTTAAATGTGCTTAAATTATCTCGTCTTGTTATTGAATACTTCCCTACTGGCGTGGTGGCAGCGGTGTCAGAAAGAATCAGACAAACCTCCCTGCAAAGTATACAACTTTTATTCTCCACAAATCTACAGTAAAGGAAGTATTTCGCTGTTTAAATAAGACAGTCAAAGCACCGCAGGTATGGCGAATTCACGTGCCCCGAAGCAATGGCCTCTTACCAAGCAAGAATCTATTACCTCCTTCGAAGCATGGCGTCAAAACCTACAATATGTTTTATCTCTGGATACAAACTTTGCGCCTTTCCTATTAGACGGATCAACTTGGTTAAAGAAGACTGCAGCAACCCCACTGAGAGGTTTGATAAATGATGGAGAAGATGTTCCCGAGGCTCGCCGCAGAACAGCAGAGCAAAAGGCTACTCACCTTGATCTAATGCTTGGACAAATAGCTAATTACTGCCCAGTTATCTCAAGGAATACCATTGTAAAGAATTCAACATCTCTGAAAGGCATATGGCAATCCATCAGATTACACTACGGGTTCCAGTTGACTGGTGCCCATCTTTTGGACTTTGATAAAATTCAGCTCGAACCTGGAGAAAGACCAGAGGACTTGTTCCAAAGATTAAGCAGTTTTGTAGAAGATAATTTGTTGAAACGTGACGGTGGCATCCGTCATCATGGTGCCGTACCTGATGAGGATGAGGACTTAACTCCGTCTATTGAAAACTTCATTGTCCTCACTTGGCTTCGACTCATTGACAGTAACCTGCCTGGGTTAGTGAAACAAAAATATGGACCTGATTTAAGATCGAACACTTTGGCTTCCCTTAAGCCGGAAATTTCTCAGGCTCTTGATAGTCTCTTAGACGAATTGCGTGCTACTGCAGATGCTCGTGTTTTACGTACTGCATTTCAAAAGAGTAAGAATGATCAGCGCCTTAGTGTTAGTAGATCCAAACAAGAAATATGTCCCTTGTGCAAACAAGCAGGTAGACCAAGATACAAACATTATCTCAGTAAATGCAAATTCCTACCTGATCAAGACCGCGAGTATCTATCCCGTGTCCGCCAGTCTCAGTGCATAGATGAACATGATATACACACCAACAATTCATCAGATGAGAGTGAGTCAGACAATGAACCCGAACCTACCCATGCTCACAAGGTCTCTACACTAAGGCGCGTGTGTACAAAACAGTCACCCCATATGAAAGTCTTTTACAGACATCATCCACTTCAAATTACCCTAGATACAGGAGCAGAGATCAGTATGATTAAACAATCAACAGCCAAATTTATTGACGCAAAAATTAACAAAAGTAGTCAGAGCGCTCTCCAGGCAGATGGCATTACTCCGTTAAAAATCATTGGTGAAACTCATTTGACACTTACTCGTGGAAGCCATGACCTAGATTTAGAAGCTTTAGTGGTAGATGACATGGACGTTGATATTTTAGCTGGAATTCCCTTTATGTCAACAAATGATATTTCTGTCAGGCCATCTAGACAAGAAATTTTGATTGGTGACAACGATTCATTTCGCTATGGTGTTCCAGAGACGGCCTCGCGTAAGAACTGCGTTCGTCGGACAAAAGCACATGTCTTAAGATCCTCAAGTAATTCTACTGTTGTTTGGCCTGGTAGCTTTATAGAAGTAATTGTTCCAAAAGAGCTTGACCCTGATGGAATATTTGCCATTGAAGCACGACAGTTGGACAGCTGCAAACCGGAACGTAAGTGGCCTAGTCCTGGATTTGTTGAAGCCATAGATGGCAAAGTTAGAATAGTGAATGAAACAGACACGCCCCAACATTTGAAGAGACATGAACACTTTTGCCAAGTGAATAACACCTTTTCTTTACTACCCAGTGAAGTTACAGTTGATACTTCCTTCCGTGATCAAAGCAGTACCCGTGTGAGAAGTAATTCCTCTGATGTTGTACACTCATCCCATGTACATTTGGACCCAGACAACATCCTTTCCACTCAGATGAGGGACAAGTTTTGTTCTATATTGAATAAATATGACTCAGTATTTGACCCTAGTATTGTTGGTTATAATGGAGCATTTGGACATTTCGAAGCTTCCGTAAACATGGGACCCACACAGCCCCCTCAACGGAAAGGACGCTTGCCTCAGTATGCCAGAAATAAGCTTGTCGAGCTACAACAGAAATTTGATGAATTGGAAAGCCATGGCGTTTTTCGCAAACCAGAAGATGTTGGTGTTACTGTCGAATACTTGAACCCATCCTTTTTGATCAAAAAGCCCCTTGGCGGACACAGATTAGTTACCGCATTTGCTGATGTCGGCCGCTACAGCAAACCCCAACCTTCCTTAATGCCTGATGTTGACTCTACTCTCAGAACAATCGCTCAATGGAAATACATTATAACTACTGATCTCACAAGTGCCTTTTACCAAATTCCGCTTTCAAAAACATCAATGAAATACTGTGGAGTAGCCACTCCTTATAGAGGAGTGCGTGTATATACCAGAAGTGCCATGGGCATGCCGGGGTCTGAGACCGCCTTAGAAGAATTAACATGTCGCGTCTTAGGGGACTGTGTACAAGATGGTTTTGTTGCCAAGTTAGCTGACGATTTGTACTGTGGCGCTAACACCCTTGAAGAACTAGCTACAAATTGGGAGCGCGTTTTGAGCCTACTTCAGAAAGGTGACATCAGGCTGCCAGCACATAAAACAGTGATTTGTCCTCTACAAACAACCATTCTAGGCTGGATTTGGCGCAAAGGTACGCTATCTGCTTCACCTCACCGAATAGCTACACTGGAGCAATGTTCACAGCCGGAAAGTGTTCATGGCCTCCGTTCCTTCATTGGTGCATACAAGATGCTTGCTAGAGTCTTACCTAACTGTTCAGAAGTACTCTCGGATTTGGACTCATTGGTTGCTGGAAAGCCTTCTCAAGCACGAATTCAGTGGTCTGAGGAACTGATGGCTACATTTCAAAGAGCACAAAAACACTTAAAATGTACCAAATCTATTTTATTACCCCAACCAGATGACAAGCTGTGGATTGTAACAGATGGTTCTGTTGTGAAACGCGGACTGGGTGCTACACTATATGTGTCAAGATCAGACAAACTATCATTGGCAGGATTTTTTAGTGCAAAAATAAAAAAACATCAAGTAAAGTGGCTGCCTTGTGAAATAGAAGCCTTATGTATAGCTGCAGCTGTTAAGCATTTTAGCCCATTTATAATACAATCAAGGCACCAAGCATGTGTATTAACTGACAGCAAACCATGTGTTCAAGCTATCCAAAAACTATGCCGTGGTGAATTCTCTGCCAGTCCACGAGTCACTTCATTTTTATCTACGGCCAGTCGCTACCAAGTAGACCTACAACATCTTGCTGGATCTGCAAACATCCCTTCTGATTTTGCGAGCAGAAATGCACCAGATTGTGATGAACCACGATGTCAAGTATGTACATTCATCCAACAAACAGAGGAATCAGTTGTTCGATCTGTAAACATTGGTTCGTCAACTAAAATACCATTTTCGTCTCGGTCAGCCTGGATAGATATCCAATCCTCATGCCCAGACTTACGCAGGGTATGCGCGCATCTAAGACAGGGCACAAGGCCCTCTCGGAAACTGAAAAACGCAAAAGACATTAAACGCTACCTGAATGTTGCCTCCATTAGCAAAGACAATTTACTTGTTGTTCGAAAGAACAATCCGCTTTCTCCTTCAACAGATCTAATAATAGTACCACGGTCAGTTATTGATGGGTTAGTTACAGCATTACACATCAAACTGGACCACCCATCTAAACACCAGTTACAGTTGGCAATGAAAAGATCCTTTTATGCTCTGGATTTAGATAGGACTATTGAGACTGTAAGTGAATCATGCCATATGTGTGCTTCCCTCAAAACTCTACCTAAAGCTCCTATGGAACAATCATCTGAAGACCCTCCTGAAAACATTGGCTTATCGTTTGCTGCAGATATTATAAAACGTTATAAACAGTTCATTCTAGTTTTACGAGAGACTGTGACATCATACACAAAGGCATGCATTATTGACAATGAAAAGCATGATATGTTACGCGATGCTATGATACAACTGTGTTTAGAACTGCATCCACTTGATGGACCCAAGGCGGTGGTACGTGTTGATCCTGCGCCAGGATTTGTGTCTCTCCAGGATGACAAAATACTTTCTGATTTAGGCATTTGTCTTGAAATTGGTCACACAAAGAACATTAATAAAAATCCAGTGGCTGAAAAAGCAATTCGGGAGTTGGAAGATGAAATACTTCGGACAGAAGCAGGTGGAGGTCCAATTTCAAATGTTAAACTTTCTATTGCTGTGGCCCGTTTAAATGCCCGCATACGAAATAAGGGATTATCTGCCCGAGAAATGTGGACCCAAAGAAACCAGTTCACACATGAACAATTACCTTTGCAAGATAGATCTTTGATAGTAGACCAACACCAGCATAGGATAAAAAATCATAAGTATAGTGAAAAGAGTAAATCTCAATCAAAACACTCCCTGTATGCAGTAGAGATTAACGTAGGGGATCTAGTTTATCTTCATTCTGATAGGTCTAAGCTAAAAGCCCGCGACCGTTATCTGGTGACATCTGTAGATGAAAAATGGTGCACCCTAAAAAAGTTTGCTGGAAACCAGCTGCGGAATACTTCATACAAAGTAAAAAAATCTGAGTGTTTCTCCGTACCGGATTGTGTTGGCTCTACACAATTACCTTTTACGGATCCAAACGAGGACAGTGATACAGAGTATATACAACCTTCGATTACCACACACGTCCAAAATCCGATTCCAAATGAACTTTCGATACCTGCTTATCTGCAAGACCATCAAGTCAGCGACACCAATGCTTGTGATACCAACGCTATTCAGTTTGAGTGTGACAAGACCTATCTCGTCGACAGTTCCACAGAACAAGACCTAACTGGGACTACGGACAACCTAGATACACAGTCAATAGTACCTACCACATTTAGTCAGCAGAATGTTGTCACTGGAAGTTCCCGTCCTACACGCATCCGCAAAAAACCTCTCTATCTCAGTGACTATGTGACATAGTAAATCGTGTTTATCATTAATCAGTAATAGATGACTGTAATTGCCAATTTGTCAATCGTAAGAGTTTAATTCAAGTTACAATTTTTAATTCAAATTAGGCTTAATTCTCAAGGTATGAGTAAATTAAAATAAATAGACAGACTGAAGGAAGAGAAGAGACTGCGCCATAGTAGACTATGGTTATATTAAGTACTTTGATTATAAGTTTGGTTGGTTGTCTCCCTTGTTTTTCAGTTCGGCCATTACCTGTGAGGATACACGTTAAATGTGCTTAAATTATCTCGTCTTGTTATTGAATACTTCCCTACTGGCGCAGAGGATTTAAAATCAGTGTATGGAACTTTAAAATCTGAAATGAAAGGTTAAGTGTAGATTTGGCAGACCTATCGGCATTTTCATTGCCTTTGATGCCTACATGACTTGGAAGCCAGCAGAACACCAATCTATTCATGGAAGAAATTTGTGAGATCCTTTCAAGTAAACTACAGATTAAGGGATTCTCAAGTCGTTGATTTGAAAGGGCCTGTAATGTTGACAAAGAGTCCGAAAAGATAATGAAACGGTTGGAATTAGAATGTTCAGCTAGATCAAGGGCAAGATCAATTGCTTTAATTTCAGCAGAGAAGATAGAGGAGTTGTTTGGAAGGGGGCACTTTAAGCTCCTTTCTCCATAAACAGCGGCAGCTGCTACAGAATTTCCCTCTTTAGATCCATCTGTATAGATTGGTTTGAAGGAAAAATAATGCTCATTTATCTCGTTGTATCTAGCATGAAACACAGTTCTATCCGTGACAGACTTTTTGTCAGATGCAAGGTCAAATCTGAATTCTGCACTGTTTTGAGTCCATGGAGGGATTTCAGAGATTTTATAGTCGGCAATAGACTCAGTGTCTATGCCAAGGTTATCTACAATGGGCTCCATGCGGATACCAAATGGAGGAATAACATTTGGTTTCCTTTCAAAAAGACGTTTATATTGAGGTTTAAAAACAACTTTTTGAGTTGGATTGAAACGATTTGAAGTAGTGTGTAATATGTATGTTGTAGATTACCCCCTTAATGGATATGTTAATATGTATGTTGTAGATTACCCCCTTAATGGATATGTTTTCGACCATAAAACCCCACCAACCATAGTCTTTTTTCGACCATAAAAACGCCTAATCTAAAACCCCAAAATCCATTTTTCACCTTCCCCCAAAAATTGCTAAACCCCCGTTTTTTATTTTTAACCATTAACAAACTTACCAAGCCAAAATCCTCATCCATTCTTTAATTCCAATTTATAACCTCGCCTACCGCTAAGTTATAAATTCCTCATCCTATATCCCATGATCCCCTACGAAAATTCGCGACCTCGCGTCTTTTTAAAAAAAAAAAAAAAAAAAAAACCTTCCGAGCCTAAATTTTAAAATTTGAATTTTCCGAGAAATTTTCCTGCTAAAAGACCGGTATAAAGATGGAAGCAGATTTAGATTTAAACGAAATAGATTATAGATTAAACGGTCGTTCCGTAAAATTTTTCTTAAAATATATAAATACGGGAATAAAAAATTTTAGTGACTTTTTATCGAGCAAACCCTGCATATCGAAAGGAATTTTTTATAATTTTTTAAGAGTTTTTAACCTCGAGAAAAAATTTCATTTATTCACTAAAAACAACGAGGGTAGCGAAGAGATATTATACGTTCTTTATTTAGAAATATTTTTGTCCGAATTAAAGGAAAATTTAAATAGTCGAGTAAGAATTTTCGAAACCGAAGAGGAAGATAGAACGAACAAGAGACACCGTAAATGTATACAAAATTTGTTACCTATTATAAAGGATTATTTTTCTTTCCATAATTTCTTTTTTTATAGATTTTTTACTAATAAGATTCGTGATAAACTTTTTAAAGATAGAGAAATAAAATCTTTTAGGGGTAAAGAACTTCCTTATACAAAAGATAGTATAGCCTTAGGTTTTGGCGAAAGAGGTTGGAGAAAACATAAACGCAAGTAATCTTTTATAAAAAAAATTTATAACTCGACGAGTTATAAATTTTATTTTTTTTCTTTTTTTATCGATAAAAAGATTTGAATTTTTTAAAAAATTTTCCCGGCTAAAAAGCGTGAAAAATGGAGATACATTGCTTAGTTTGTGATGCCGTGAACATTTTTGAAGCAAAAGTATTAAATACTTTAACTGATTTTGAGAGGACAAAAATATCAGCCTACGTTTATGAAAGATTATGGTTTCGATCGGTTAACATAATACCGTATGAGGAAAAAAAAGTAATAGTATTTACGTTATTAAATAATCGCAAATCCCCGCAAAGTTTTTTAAAAAATTTAAGTTCGAGTATACAATATCTTTTTAGCAGAGAAAAAGCCATAAATACGAAAGAGTTTAACTTTGATCTTATTGCTCTGAAAAAAGCGAATGAAAAGGTAAAAATTATAGAGAATGTTTCATCAAGCGCTTTTTTTACTCGAGAACAAGATGAACGTTTAAAATCGTTTTCGTTCGTAAATTTTGGCGAGACAATTGACTTTTTAATCTGGTTTAAAGATGGGAATTTTTCGGAAGACGACGCGGAAATAAAAATTAATAAAGATAATTTTTTTTTGTACGAAAAATGTGTCAGGTGCTTGGAAAATACCCCTACAGTGGGGTTTTCCAACTGCAAGCATGTTTGCTTATGCATGGAATGCTATAAAGTATGTAGGTTGGAAATATGTCCGGTTTGTAGAACGAGGAGTAAAGTAGCGTATAATTTTGTTAATTAAAAAATTTATAACTCGCCAAGTTATAAATTTAAAAAAGATTTGAAATTCGCCGAATTTTTCCGGCTAAAAAAGCTGGGTATAAAGATGGGAGCAGTTTTAAGTGGCTTACATTACTATGATGAAGCCGTAAAAAAAAATGTTTGCGTACTAAGGAATTTAGAAAGTAGTTTTATTTCGCGTCTAACTAAAACGCTAGAAGATAAAATTTATTTCTGGCAATGGAAACATGGTTCGGAAATGGTGTTTTTTCCTCCGGTTAAATGCGAAAACGGGCATTCACCGTTACTTCGATTTAAGTCAGCTTTTTACTACGAACATAGTAGAGTAGTATACGAGGACAGCACGGTAGTCAGGGATGATCTGGATTTGATTATAATTTTTCGTGATAGTTTATATTACGAACATTTAACAGATAGGAATACATTCGATACTATAGCGCGTAAATATTCGATACGGGTGTATAACGAAAATACGCGTTTTTATTTTAATATGTCTTACGATGTTAGCGTATTTTCCCCCGACGATTATCTTAGTTCATGGGAAGATGAACTTTATTCTAAACTTTCTTCTTATTGCAAAGAAGAAACGATAAGAGATTTAAGAAGAAGATGGGAGGTTGGCCCTTTTTATTACGAGGATATTTATGGTGGCGAAAGTATAATACGTAAAAACGGTATCTTAACATTTCGAGAAAAAGAATGCGTCATTTGCAAAGACGCGATACCGAATATAATGTTTTGTAATTGCGGGCATATAGTTTTATGCGAGGAATGTAATAATGCACGCAATTTAATAGAATGCCCTATGTGCAAAACAAAGTGCCAAATAAGACGAAAGTTATAAATATATATTTTATTTCTTAAAATATATATTTTTTGATCGATAAAAAGATTTGAAATTTGTCGAATTTTTTCCGGCTAAAAGCCCGGTATAAAAGATGAGCGTATTAAGGAATTTAAACAACGAGTTTATTTTACGTTTAGTTAGAACGTTAGAGGCTAAAATTTATTTCGGTAGACGAAAATATCGTCAAGGGGGTTTAATAGCGTTTCCTCCTTTCGAATTTAAAAACCTCTGTTTAGCGTTACTTCGATTAAGACCGGCCGTTTACTACGAAATTAGTAAAGCGGGTGCGTTAACTAATAGAACGACGCTAATTATTGATTCACCCGATGAGTTGTTTACGGAGCCTTTAAGTGAAAGGGAAACATACGACGATATAGCTTTTAAATACTCGCGGGAAAACGTAGAAAATGGCCGTTTATTTTTTAGTATTATACTCCACGATATCGCATTTTCTCCCGACGATTTCCCGCATTCTTGGGAAGATGGGGATTTCGATATCTTTAGAAGATGGGGTTATCCTCCTCCTGATGGAGTAGAGGATGAAAATATATGGGGAAATCTTTTCGAAGCTGAAAGGTGCGGATTATTTGGCAACCCAGAACCGCGAGTAAACGGTAACTTAACATTTCGAGAAGAAGAATGCGTTATTTGTAAAAACGCGATACCGAATATATTATTTTGTAATTGCGGGCATATAGCCGTATGCGGGGAATGCGATAAGGCGTGCAATTCAAGAAAATGCCCTTTGTGTAAAATAAAGGGCGAGATACGAGAGTTATAAATATATATTTTATAAAAAATATATATTTTTTTATCGATAAAAAGATTTGAAATTTACGAGAAATTTTTCTAGCTAAAAGCGTGGTAAAAAGATGAGCGTATTAAAGAATTTAAAAAATAGTTTTATATTACTTCTAGTTAAAATACAAGAAGATAAAATTTATTTTAGCTCGCGGAGTCATCGTTCTCCGAATATAATAGCATTTCCTTCAGCAAAATGTAGAAATATCGGTTTAGCGTTACTTCGATTAAAGCCGGCCGTTTGCTACGAAATCAGTAAAGCGGGCTCGTTGGGAATAATAACTCTAGTTGTAAAAAACTCAGGTCGACACATTTTGGAAGATATAAATGGTTATAGAAAATACGACGATATAGCGCTTAAATATTTTAGAGAGAGAAATAGGGAAAGTGTGTTAGTGTATTTAAATATTGTACTCCGCGACATCGTGTTTTCTCCCGATGATTACCCGCATTCTTGGGATTATGGTAACTTTGATATCTGTAGAATGTGGAACGATGGACCTGATGAAGTATATCGTTTTCAAAGGTATCCTAGTATTAGAGATAATAATGAAGTTATATGGCGTGATTCTGAGGTAGACCAAATGGTGATGGAAGCAGAAGCTGCAATTTCCGAAGCCGAAAGTACGCGGGTCATACAGCCCGATGAAGGAGAAACGGAAATAAACGATATCTTAACATTTCGTGAAGAAGAATGCGCCATGTGTAAAGACGCGATACCGAATATATTATTTTGTAATTGCGGGCATATAGCCATATGCGGGGAATGCGATAAGGCGTCTAATTTAAGAGAATGCCCTTTGTGTAAAATAAAGAGCAAGAAACGAAAGTTATAAATATATATTTTTTACGAAAAATATATATTTTATCTTTTTAAAGTTAATAGAAATTTTTTTCTTTCTAAAACAAGTGTTTTCTTCTTTTAGTTTACTTATCTCGGCTAGTAACGTTTTAATACGCCAATTATTTCTCGCGATTTTTTCGTTATAATGCGTTTCTGGATCCATCATTGTTAGCGATCCTTTTCTTTTTATTTATTTTCGAAAATTCGCTAACTTTTAAAATATTTTTCCCCTATAAAAATAATGTCCGATAAATTGTTTAGTAAAGTTAATAAAAAAAGTGGTCGCGAATTAGAAGACGTCGCACCCGAAATAAGGAGTTTAACTATCGAGTTGACGAAATATACCCACGATAGTTTTAAATTTGTTCGAGAAATTTTAATTCGTATCTCTACAATCGTCGGTCCTTTTTGGTTTCATATTCCCGATTCGATCCTCGAAGATGGTTGTTACGAAATTACGCGTATCTTTACGGATATTAGTAACTATCTTTGTTGTCTCGAGGAAAATGGGGAAATTATACGGGAGTCGCCTACTAATTATGTAGAAGATACGATAGAAGAATTGCACGATGTTATAGGAGGCCGGGTCAGAGGGATTATCGTTAGAGTACGACAGGAATGGAGAAATATTAAAAACGAAACTATTCGAGAAAAAGTTCGTGAAGATGTTAGATACGCTGTCCACATCTTAGTCGAACTTCTTACCGATCTAAAAGAAGGGAAGAAAAAAATAGCTAGTTTATACATAAGGGATTAAAAAAAAAAATTATAACTTAAGTTTAAGTTATAAATTTATCCGGGTAAATAGTCCTTTAACGAAATAGTGGGACGTTCTTTTATCTCAATCTCATCTTTTAACCCGAGTACCGTATCTAAAAATCATTTTATCGTCGGATCCTGATATTTTTCGTGGACTCCGGAAAATATGACTCGTCCCGAACTAAATATGGTTATGACGTCATATTTTTCGGTTCGTGAGATTAAGTCGCGAAACTTTTCGTAGGTTATTTCGTCTTTTAAACTTACGGTATTACTTATATCGAACGCGTATACCGGCATGTCATTTATAGATTCTATAGGTTTAATAAACCTAGCCCCTTTAAAACACGTGTCTATCGTAAGGTTATGTTCTTTATTTTGTAAGAAGTATTTTTCTAGTTTTTCTCCGTTAACTGGAAACCCTAAATTAAAGACGGCATTTCTCATTACCGAAACCAGGTAGACCTTTAGGTTATCGCGTAAAGAACATGACGGAGTTTTCTCGAGTACGGCCCATAAAAAGACTAAGCCTTTTTCGCAATGATCGCAACTTTTACACCCCGTAATCTGTATTACTCCGGTTTTAAAGAGCTTTAGGTTGATCTTTTTCTTATCGAAGAAAAGGGAAAACGAAATACAATTAGAAAAATTTTTCGGTTTACTTTTTTTCTTAACTTTTTCCCCTATTTCTTTTCCTTTGTAGTTCGCGTATATTAACTCCTTAGTTAGAGTTATTTCGTCGAACAACTTTTCTAAGTTAAGGTCATCCATGCTCGTGTAAGCTAAAAATGTTTGGGTAGAAACTTTAACGTCCATTATTATTTTTTAAAAATTGATTTTTAAAAAACATTTTTTAAATTATAAATTGTCGAGAAAATGGCGAATCATATAAAGTATCAAGATTTTGATATAAAAAAGCTAAGGCTTTGCGAAGTTAAAACGAATAAAAATCACGTTTTTCAAACGATGGGTATTAAATACGAGTATCCCGATGGGGAAACGAGAGGTTTACGACTACGTTCTTCCGCTCTGTTTTCTCTCGGATTTCGTAAGTTTAATAAATCGTCCGGCTACTATATGCCTTTAAAATCTTTTTACGATGAAGAAAATCCGAAAGCGAAAGAAATCGAGTTTAAAGAAACATTAGATAGTATTTCGAAATTTTTACGAGAAAAAGCGAAAGGAAAGTTTTCCTCGAGGAAGAAGAAGCGAGATGATAATTTCGAAGAGTTGGAAATTATTAATAATGATATCTTTTTCCCGAAACTAAAACAAGATCTGGACGGAGAAATAACCGCTAATTTTTACGAAAAGAATGAAGAAGGAAATCTCGAAAAAGTAAAAGATCCTCTTTCTCTCGAAGAAATAAAATGCGTAGTAGTCGCTTATATAGATATAGAAGATATTTTTAATGGACCCACGCTTAAAGTACGAACGAGTCTTTCTGACGTCGCTATCGTTAAAAAGAATGTTACTCCTAAAATTTACGAGAAACCTATTACTCCTTCGTCGGAAGTAACGTTAGGTTCCGACGATGAAGAAGAAGAAGAATAAATTTATAACTTTTTTAAAAAAGTTATAAATTTTCCGTCTCCCCGTCCGAGGGTATCCGGGTGTTCACGACCTTAACGGTTTTAATAGTTTTTACGGCCTCTTCATTCGTATTCGGTAAAGTTTTAACCTCTTCGGGAAAAATATTTTCGATCTCTTTTATATAGTAACGCACTAAAGAAACTCTACACTGCTTTATTAAGAAACTGTATAGCTCGTTAAGTATTCCTAGGTAATATTCTCGCGAATTTTCGGTGTTGAACAAAGCCTCGTATTTAGTAAGTTTGGTAATGTCCGCCGTTATAGCGTTAAAAAAATCTTCCGGCTCGGTTCCGATAACATCTTTTAGTTCATTCTTCTCCATTTTTTTCTATTAAAAAATTATTTAATATATTTACAAATCGAGTTCTACGAGTATCGTTATATAAGAGTTTTTCGCGTTCGGATTATCGGTCTTCGTTAAAAAGTTTATAACGTCGCATTGATTTACTTCTAAAGGTCGGGGAAAAACTACGCAACTACAACCGTCTCCTACTTTTTTTATTAAGGAGTAGTCGGATTTTTCGATACCGTTTATTACCAAATTAATTTTCGCCTTTTCGTTTAAAATATCGTTCCCTTTTAAAACCGTTAAAGAACCCCTTATAATCCTACCAGGAGCTGACATACAATAACCTCCTAAACCGTGCGATCTTCCGCTACTACCGTTACCGAAAGAAAACTCGTAATTTCCGTTCATTAAAGCTCCTTGTTCTTCGGCGTGGATACTTATTATAGGTTTAGTTTTTTCCTTTCTGACTATATCTATAAATCCCGCCGAAAAAGCCGCTATCCGCTCGGTTAAAAAAGATTTCGTTACGGGATCGTTATTACCGAAAGGCCTAGGCAAGTTTATAATTCTTTTTCCATTCATATCTATTAGTCCTTTCGCGGTAAAAGAACCGTCATCATTTCTCGATAAAGAGTCTCCGCGTTCGGACATAGTTAACAACTGCGTGCGAAGAAAAGACCTCGTTACGGGATCATCCCAAGCGGCAGGTTCGGGCAAGTTTTTAATCCTATTTCCACCCATATCTATATCCCCCACGGCCGAAAAACTTCCGTCCTGCCCTTTAACTATCCCCCCGCCTTTATCATCCACGTATTTTTTATTAGCGGCTTCGCCCGGTTCCGTAGGATCGCCCAAGTTTTTTATTTTATTAAAACTCATGTTTAAATAATCCATCATGAGAAAGCCCCCATTTTCGTTTAATAACCCCGAGTTGGAATCGACGTAATTTTCAGTGGCGATGTCTTGAGGAATTACGGGATTACTAACCCTCGTTAACGTATTACCGTTCATATTTATAGAACCGGTAACTTTCGTCGTTCCGTCTTTACGCAAAAAATTATTATTTACGTAGACGAGCGATATACCTTCTTCGCTAGGTCTAACGTCATCTATTCTTCCGAATTTATCGACGGGCATCTTTTTTATATATTTAAAAAAGTTTATTTAAAACGCTTCGGAATTCGTTTCCCGAGGCCAGCTCTTTTAGAACGAACAAACATAAATGACCGCAAAATACTTGGTCGGCTCGTTGTAATTGGTCCGTATTGTGAAGTATCGGATCCTTTAAGTAACCTCGTATTTCAATAGGTGGCCTTATACCGTAGCTATCGAAATAATTTTTTCTCTCACCGTCTTTATACCAGGCAACCCAATGCGTACCGGGACCGCTCGAATCGTCTAAGTTTAATATACCGCATTCTTTTTTTCTATGCTTTCTAGGTAGATTGTCTCGCGTAAATACACCCCTAAAAAAAGGTAACTTTAGTTTTTTCGCGGCATCTTCTAGTTCGAAGTTACTTAACGGTTTATTAGGTAAAATTACGTTTTTAATCGCGATATCCGACATTTTCTTAAACTTAAATATTTTTAATGTTTTCGTTGTCGACCCAAGAATTAAACTCATCCGAATACCCTTTCCATTTTACCAAAGACTTCTTTTTTCCCTTTTTAATAACCTTTTCTATCCTAAACGTCTCTTGAGTAGTTTTTTGCAGTTCGGGTTCGTAGAAGGTGCCCGTTATTTCTTCTCCGTTAAGATCCTTAATTTTATACGTTACGGGCGACGTACGTTTTACCTCGGAAATCGTGAAAACCTCTTCGGTCCATCTCGTTGTATATCCCTTTGTGAAGGTCTTTTTCTTTTTAGATATTCGTACTTTATCGCCTACGGAAAACTTGGGATTTATATTCTTTATTATTTTATGCCCTTCGGGATAAAGCGTTTTCCAAACTGCGTTTTCGTTTACCTTTTTACTAGCGTTTACCGGCGACATTTTAATAGAAGAATGTTTCACGTTCTTATATTCTTTAACGAGATCGGATAACGCGTTAATGTAAACGTTAGTGGATTTAGCGGAAAAATATTTCCACATTTTTTCTTTCATCGTTCTAATCCACCTCTCAACGACGCTAGATTTTTCCTCATTTTCGGTAGAATACAATTCTATCAGGTCTTTCACGTTCCCGTTATAAAACTCTTTACCCTTATCTACCCACATTTTTTCCGGTTTTCTCTCTTTAAAAATACTTTTTAATGCCTCCGCGACCGATTTTCCCGTTTTATCTTTTAACGGTATCAACCAACCATACTTGGAAAAGATATCGATGATGGCGAGAAGATATTTTATACCCCGATTATATTTAGAAAATGCTTGCATGTCCACTAAATCGGCAGCCCATATCCTATCGATACCGTTTACTAAGACTCTCCTTTTCTTAAATTTTCTTCTTACGGGTTTATGCAATTCTTCCGATAAACTCGTCATCGCGAATTTTTTTTTTTATTAACCCCCATTCCGAATCTTTTCTTCGCTCCGATTAGATTACCGACGACGGATCGTTCTATTTTTTCCCTAAGCGTAGGATTATAAATCCCCTTTAATTCCATTAACATATTAGCGTCGCAAATAGAATTTCTGGTAGCCGTGTCATCGTATTTAAGGTAGCAAACCTCGTGATTGTAAGCCGCCTTATCGACGCGATTTATCGGTTTACTCCATTCCTTCGGCGTTAAATCCTCGTTGAGTCTTTTATTTAACTTCGTACCGGGACCGGTGAAGTTATGACCGGGAAGATGCATTTCGATGGGTAAGTTATTTATAAACTTATTTAGTAACGATCCTCCTTTTTTTTTTTTTAACGAAATTAGTTTTAGTTGTTCCGCATTCATCACATTTACCGCGCGCCATATTTCTTCCGTTTTTAGTAACGACGTGTTCCACGTTACCGGTATTAGTAAATTTTTTGCATTTAACGCAATATGTATACATTTTTTTATAAGTTTAAAATTTTTTAATTTAAATAAAATGGATATCGCTAATTTATCGTGGAACGATATAGTAACGAAAAGACATAACAATTCTATTCTACCTAAAAGCATTAGGGGAATAATCGTCGGTAAATCGGGTTGCGGTAAGACTACGCTTTTAATAAACCTTTTGATAAGGCCGGGTTGGCTCAACTACAATAATTTAATGGTTTTCGGGAGAAGTCTTTTTCAACCCGAATATCGCTTACTTAAAAAAGCCTTCGAAGAAAAATTACCGAAAGAGGCGATTTTACGATTATTTAACGCTCGAGATTTAGTTCAAAGCGAGAACGTTTCTCCCGAATCTTTGATCGAAGAGTGGTCTAAAACCATAGCGAATAACTCAAATATAAAATGCAGTTTCTTCGAACGTACCGACGATGTACCGGACCCGAGAGAGTTAAAATCGGAAGACAAAAATTTAATGATCTTCGACGACTTACTTTTAGAAAAACAAAATAAGTGCGAGTGTTACTACGTTCGAGGAAGACACAGTAATGTCGATTGTTTTTACCTTTCGCAAAACTATTTTAGGTTGCCGAGGCAAACTATCAGAGAAAACGCGAATTTCATTTGCCTTTTTAAACAAGACCAGAAAAATATTAATCATATTTGCGCCGACCACGTAAGCGAAGATATGACTAAAGAAGAGTTTAGGAATATTTGTAAAAAAAGTCTGGGAAAAACCCCACGGTTTTATCGTTATCGACTTAACGAGTAAAAAAGACGAAGGAAAATACAGAGACGGCCTCGATAACTTTTATATTCCGAGTTAATAAAAAAAATGAAAATAAGAATTAAAAATTAATCGATAATCGTGAAAATGCTCGAAGAGGATAAGACTCATTTTGGCACCTATTACGGGAGAGTTGCCTATCGTATTATAGAGGATAATGATTTATGGGATCTAGAATACTCCATTTTAAGGGAACTTACATTCGCGATCAGAGAGACGATGGAACATCCTGTGGTCTTTTATTCGCATATAAATGACCATTTTATCACGAATCCGAAAGAATATTACGTTGATAGATTCAGGTTGAAAAGTTTTAACGAAGAATACTTATTAAAATTATGGGAGGCAGTCGAATTTTTAATAGAATTTAAAGAAAGATTAAGGATGGGCTGGCCATTCTTACATTTTTAAAAATATATCTTTTTAATTAAAGATATATTTTTTTTACTATAAAAAAATGGAAGATCTTTTAAAACGAGTAGTCAAAAACACGGGTCATAAATTATCTAATCAAATTATAGTAAGCGACGACAAAACGTTGTTTGCGACGAATTTTATCCCCCCGATCCGCCTAGAATACGAAAGAAAATACGAAATAGCTTTAGTAAATCTCGAAACGTATTACTCTTTTCCTAACATTAGCGATTCGAACAACATATTTATTTATTCCCCGGACAACGGCATTTCTTGGTTTAAAATAGAAATGCCCATAGGAAGTTACGACATTGTAGACATTAACGATACCATTCATCAGGAAATGAGAAAAAAAGGCCACGCCGATTTAGTTAACGATAATTACCCTATTAATATTTCCGCGAACACGAATACGCTAAAATCTATTCTTAGCCTAGAAAACGGTTACGAAGTAGATTTTAATCATCCGAATTCCATTTCCAAAGTACTAGGTTTTACTCACGCGAAATACGAAAGCGGTTTTCACGAGTCCGAAAACGTAGTAAATATTCTCAGTATAAATTCCGTGCTCGTTAACATTAATATTATCTTGGGAAGCTACGTTAACGGAATAATGCGAAACACGATTTACTCTTTTTTCCCGAATGTCGGGCCCAGATATAAGATAATCGAGTCTCCGCTTAATTTAGTGTATTTGCCGGTAACGTTACAAGATATACACAATATGGAAGTAAAAATTATGGATCAAGATGGTAATTTACTAAATCTTAGAGGCGAAAAAATAACGATTAGATTTCATATTAGAGAAGCGTAAAAAATAAAACGCGTTTAAAAAATAAAAAAACATATAAAAAATATGACTAGTTACACGAACGTTAAAGTTAATATATCGGATGGCCAAAAGCAAAAACTTAAATCCGCTTATAAAAAAGGAGGTTGCCCAACGAGTATTCGTTTAACGCGCGGAGATTTAAGCGGTAATGACGTTTTAGCCGTTACCTCGTCTCAAGCAAAAAAAATAGCGAAAGCTTTCGAAAAAGGTACCGGAGTAACAATTAGAATGTCCGCTAACCAACTTAAACATAATACCAAGATAGAAGGAGGTTTTCTCGGAATGTTAGCGGGTTTAGCCGCTAGCGCCTTGCCGGCCATAGCTAAAACCGTTTTACCCGCATTGGGAGTCGGCGCTCTTTCCGGTTTAGCGTCATCGGGAGTACAAAAAGCTATGGGATCGGGCCTTTACCTTAAAAAAGGAGGTTGCCTTTGCCGGGTAGAAACTGACGGAAAAGGTCTTTATTTCAGTCCGTATAAAGGTAGAGGATTAAAATCCGTCGGTGATGGTTTATATTTAAAACAGGGAGGAAAAATTTACAATGGAAAAGGCCTTATTCTAGGCCCTAATAG
This sequence comes from Tridacna gigas, assembly GCA_945859785.2. NCBI lineage: Eukaryota > Metazoa > Mollusca > Bivalvia > Cardiida > Cardiidae > Tridacna > Tridacna gigas. Next base: position 11,499,087 of record OX244031.2, on the reverse strand, counting down.
TCCTTTCGCTAATATTCCCATTTTAGGAGCCATATTATAAAGTTTATATTATAACTTTATATTTATAATATAAAAAAGATGAACGTCCACAAATTAGGAGTAAAATCGAAAATTTATCGACCGAAAACGATCCAATGGCTACTTTATCCCAATTTAAAATATCCCCCGATAAAAATAGACCCATTAACTTGGAAAATCTTTAGTCAAAAAGAAATTACTTTGACTCCGGGACAAGTAATTCACGTGGGATTAGGTTTAGGCTTTAAGTCGACTAAGGGCGTCATTCTAACCTCTTTAGATTATCATCTGAGATTCGTGGAATGTAGTTTACAAAACGAGATTAGCTTCGGAGACGTCACTAATATTTTAGTCGCTATTACTAATAATTCGAAGAAACCGGTAAAAATAAAAGAAAACGAACTTTTATGCTTCGTTCATTATCAATATTAAAAAATTTCGCTCATTAAAAAATGGAGATGAAAGAGATTAATAGATATCCCGAATTACCCACAGCTCCTCCGGTTGATGAGGGGCAGGGTTATCGTCTGCATAAAATTAACGATATACAAAACTTTTTAGAAGGCGAAGTCGCGAAAAGAGAAGCTTTAAGTAAGAAATATTTTAGGGCCGCGAAAATAGTAGATAATATAGATACCGTTTTGGTCATGCTTACCACAGCGGGAGGGATAGGCGGTATAGGTTTGTTAACCACGGTAGTCGCGATACCCGCGGTTATAGCGTTAGAAGGTTTCGCGGGTCTTTGCGGGTTTTTTAGTTTAGTCGGAAAATATATCGTTAAAAATTCGACGACGAAAGCGGAAAAACACGAGAAGATTAAAACCGTCATGGATACTAAATTAAATGCTATATCGAGTCATGTCTCAAAAGCTTTATCGAATAATAAAGTCATGGACGAAGAGTTTCAACTGATTATGGAAGAATTAGAGAAGTATAAGAAGATGAAGGAAGAAATTAGGACTAAATTTAAGAAAAAGATCACTAGCGAAATGGAAGCTACTTTAATAGAAAGAGGGAGAAGAGAACAGCGCGAGTCCTTTCAGAAGTTGGTTGAAAAACATCACGGTGGGCCGTTGGAATATTAAAAAGCCTAAAATTAAGTTTTCGTGCAGTTTTAGTTACGAAACGGGTTAAAAAAATAATTATATTAAAAAAATGTCTTTTTTAAAAATTAAAGATCCCGTACAAAGGGAACGAGTCGTAAAAGAATTTCTCGCGATAAAAAAAAATATTCGCGCTAACGAATTAGCGGAAAAAACGGGTAAAATAGAATTACGGGAGGATCTTTCAGAGTTATTTAAACCCGTTACGGAAACGCAAAAAACTACGGCGAGGGAGATTACGGAGGGTCTTAGACCTATTAAAGAGGGTATCGAACAATTACCTCAAAGGATGCCGCGGGAAAGCAAAACATGGCCTATTAGTACCCCATCAACATCTAAAGAGGAAATAGAAGGACTTTTTCCCGGGAGTGATATCAAATACGGTATTTATGAAAAAGGCGGCGAGTTTTTTATCGGCGATAAAATATTAATAGAAACCGAAGGTGGAGATGGCAATACTTATTATAATATCGGTAAACCGCCGTTTAGAAGGTCTTATTTAAAAACACCCGGGTTGGATTATCTTCTCACATCTAAAAAAATCGACGAAATAGAGGATGTTCCCGCTAGTGATATTGCATCGTACGTAAAAATCCTAAAAGAGACTAACACTATGTACCTTGACAATGATCCGAAAAGTGGCGAATTAAAACCCATGAACGACATTGATTTATTAGACAAATTTAGTTTGATTGTTCAACCTACATGGAATAAAATGCAAGAAGAAAAAGGAAAAGGGAAGGGGAAAGGGAAAAAAACTGGTAAAGGTCTTAAAAAAGTTGTTATCCCCGGTGATCCTAACGCGTTACTAGAAAAACTTGACTTACTTATGGCTAGTAAAGCGGCCGGTAATACAGGCTTAAGAAACGAGTTGGTAAGCGTGTGTGACGAATTAAAAAGGCAAGGTATTTTCGATAATGAAAGCTATAAAAAAATAATGTCCTTATTATAAAATATGTACGTCTATAAAAAACGGGGATTTACTAGAAGGAATAGATACGGCGGTGCCGGAATTTTCGACAGCCTAGCTAACTTTTTCGCGAGACTTTTAAGTAGTAGCGCGGCTAAACAAATCGCGTCTTCCGCCGTTGATGTAGGAAAAAGCGTCGCTAAGGAAGGGGCGAAAAAAGCTTTAGAAGCGGGAAAAAGCGCCGCAGTAGACGCGGGGAAAAAGTTAAACGAAAAGGCTTTAACGCCGAAATCTTAAAAAATTTTGAAAAAGTATAACGCCATACCCGCGGCGACGACTTGGAAAAACGTAAACGCTTTAATAGATGGAAGCTGTAACGATCCGATCGCGATACAAGAATTAGTTAAAAAATTAAATAGCGGCGCCGGGATTAAAACGACGTAAAAGTTATAATAATTTAAAAAATTATTACAACCTAATAAAAATGAGCATCTTAGACATTACCGAAACGCCTTTTAAAGACGATAGTATCGAAGAATAAGAGTACTTCGAATATTTACCGATCGTAGGCGCCATTAATAATCTTAAGAATGACGGAGGAGTCATTACGATTAACATCGAAACTCAAGATATTTTTATGCATCCTATTGAGAGTTATTTACTTATACTAGGCGAATTAACGAAAAATGATGGCACGAGATACGCGGATGCCGATAACGTTACTTTAACGAACAACGGCCTAATGTATCTTTTTAGCTCTATTAAGTACGAACTTTCGGGGAAAGAGATCGAACTAATAAATCATCCGGGGTGGGCTACCACAATGCTCGGATTGTTAAAATATGACGACGATTTTTCTAAATCGCAGGGGTTAAATCAGTTATGGTATAAAGATACGGCACCCCTGGTGGCTGATAATAATGGCTTCGCAGTTAGACAATCGCTAATTATTCGAAAGCCTAATAACAAAGGCGCATTCGGTTTTAGCGTACCGTTAAAACATATTTTCGGTTTTTGCGAAGATTACGATAAAGTCTTATACGGAATGAAACAAACTCTTTCCCTTTTGAGAACCGGTAATAATAACGCTATTTTTAGAGACGTCGGTGTTGATGATGGTAAGGCTATCCTGACTAAAATAGCGTGGTATATGCCGCACGTATTACCCACGGATAAGTATAAAATGGAACTTTATAAACATATCCAGAACAAAGGAACCTTTCCGGTTAATTATAGAATGATACAATGCGATACCGCGACAGTTCCTCAAACGACTTGGAGACTCGCCGTAAAAACGTCTCCGGAGTTTCCGCGTTACATTATAGTCGGTTTTCAAACTAACAAACAAAACCAGCAAGAACAAAATCCAGCCTTATTTAACCACCTTCAAGTTACGGATATTCACGTTACGTTAAATTCTTTTAAATATCCTAGAGCCGACTATTCGCTTTCGTTTCCCGATCATCGATTTAGTAGAGCGTACGACGATGTCGCTAAGTTTAGATCCAAGTTTTTTATGATTAACGAAATTAAGAATAAAATGAATAAGTTTGAACGAGAAGGCAGTGGATGGGTTTTTGCATCTATAGTGTCGTTAGAACTGCACACAGTCGTTTACGAACCTTTGGAGGCTAATGGGTGGTTAGATTTACGGGATTGGATAAAAAATAAAAAGGCCGTTATTAACATGAAAAACAAGGATAATAAATGTTTCCCATGGTGCGTTTTAAGAGCGTTAAATCCTAAAGTTAATAACGCGGAAATAATCGATAGGGATTTACGATCTAGAGAAGGCAGCCTAAACATGGATGGGATCGACTATCCCGTCTCGATTAAAGATATAAATAAGTTTGAGAAACAAAATCCGGAAATTAGCGTCAACGTTTTTGGTTACGACGATGAAGATAAAAAAATTTATCCTCTTAGGAACACGAGCTATGAAAAAAACAATCACGTGGACTTGTTGTATATCAAAGAGGACGAAAAAACGCACTACGCTCTCATAAAAAACTTTAATCGATTACTAAGAGGCCAGGTAACGAGTCATATCGGAAATATTAAATTTTGTAAGTGGTGTTTAAACCATTTTGGAAACGAAGATCTTTTAGGAAAACACCTAAAATTTTGTAACGATCACGAAAGCGTTAGATTAGAGATGCCGGAAAAGGGTACTATGATAAGTTTTAAAAATCATTATAGAAAGTTACCGGTTCCCTTCGTTGTGTACGCCGATTTTGAGTGTATTTTGGAACCTATGCATACGTGCGAATTAAACCCGGAAAATAGTTTTACTATAAAACAAAATCATCACGTTCCTTGTAGTTTTTACTATCTCGTGAAATGTTTCGACGATAATGTTTGCCCGCCTATTACGAGAAGTTATGTCGGAATAGATGCGGGGGAAAAGTTTATAGAACGGTTAATATCCGACACGCGAGAAATTTACCGAAAGTATTACCGCGATAAAAAGCCTATTATCGTGACTAATGAAGAAGAAACGGATTACCAAAATCGAACGCATTGTTGGTTTTGCGGTAAAGAATTTAATAACGATAAAGTAAGAGATCACTGTCATTTTACGGGTAAATATAGGGGAGCCGCGCATAACTCGTGTAACTTAGAAGCGAGAACGCTGAACTTTATCCCCGTGTATTTTCATAATCTTAGCGGCTACGACTCCCACCTTTTTATTAAAAATCTCGGCAAACATTACGGTAAAATTAATTGCATCCCGAATAACGAGGAAAAATACATCAGTTTTAGTAAGGATATTCTCGTTGACGAGGTAAAAAAAGGAAAAAAGATATGGCATAAACTTAGATTTATCGATACCTTTAAGTTTATGAGTACTAGTTTAGATAAACTTTCGAGCAATTTAAATGATGACCGAGTAAAAATTTTATCGCGATATTTTACGAAAGAAGAGTTACTGTTAGTTAGAAAAAAAGGAATTTTTCCGTACGAATACTTAGACTCTTTTAATAGGCTTAGAGAAACGCAGTTACCGCCTAAGGAAGCATTTTACTCCGGTTTAAGCGGGAAAGGCGTTAGCGACGAGGACTACGCCCACGCGAAAAATGTTTGGGAAACTTTTAACGCGAGTACGCTAGAAGATTACTTAAAATTATACAACAAAACGGACGTATTACTTTTAGCCGACGTTTACGAAAACTTTAGAAATGTTTGTCACCAGAACTACGACTTAGACCCTAGTTGGTATTACACCGCTCCCGGTTTGGCTTGGGACGCTGCGTTAAAAATAAGCGAGGTAGAGTTAGAACTTTTATCGGAAACTGACACGCTTTTAATGACACAAAATGGGTTAAGAGGCGGAATTAGCGTGTGTACAACGAGATACTCGAAAGCGAATAATAAATATATGGATCAATACGTGACGAGCGAACCTTCGAAGTATTTAATATACGTAGACGCGAATAGCCTTTATTCCGGAGCAATGAGCGAACCTTTGCCTACGCACGGTTTTAAATGGATGACGAAAAACGAATTAAAAAATTGGGAAAAATATTGCGGTAAAAAAGGAGAAGGTTGTATCTTAGAGGTAGAATTGGAATACCCTAAATCATCACAACGACTTTCCTTTAGCGCCGGAACATTTAAAAGTAGGAAAGGTAAAAAAATTAATTCCCAATTTATACGATAAAGAAAAATATGTTTTGCATTATCGAGCTTTAAAAACGTATATCGACTTAGGCCTTAAATTAAAAAACGTTACCTGAGGATTTAAATTTAAAGAAAGTAATTGGCTTAAATCTTACATCGATCTTAACAACGGTTTGAGAACTAAAGCTAAAAATGCTAAAAACGACTTCGAAAAAGATTTTTTTAAGTTGATGAATAATTCCGTTTTTGGTAAGACAATGGAAAATGTAAGGAACAGAGTAGATATACAATTAATTTCTTCCGATAAATCTTATTTTTATAAAAAGCAGGTAGCGAAACCGAATTACGATCATACGACTATATTTGATGAAAATTTAGTAGCTTTACATATGAAGAAAACCTTAATAAAATATGACAAGCCCGTTTACTCGGGTATGAGTATTTTAGATATCAGTAAAAAAAATATGTATAACGTTTATTATAATTATTTTAAGAAAAGGTATAACGATAAAGTTAAATTATGTTATACGGATACCGATAGTTTTATACTCGAAATAGAAACGTACGACTTTTACGAAGATATTTGTCCGGACGTACCTAAAATATTTGACACAAGTAACTATCCGACCGATCATCCGTGTTATTACGCCGAAAACGAGAATGTAATAGGAAAGTTTAAAGACGAATTGGGGGGTAAAATTATGACGGAATTTGTGGGATTAAAAGCAAAAATGTACGCTTATAAAACCTCTGATAATAGGGAAGATAAAAGGTGTAAGGGTATTAAAAAGTCGGTCGTTAAAAACGAATTACATTTCTCGAATTATAAAGATTGTTTATTCGAGAAAAAAATCCAACATAGGAAAATGCGAGTATTAAGGAGCTATGATCACGAAATGTACACGGAAAAGGTAAACAAAATAGCGTTAAGTTACGACGATGATAAAAGAGTTATATTGAAGGACAATGTAAACACTTTAGCTCAGGGGCATCATAGGATCGATTTAATCGATAACTAATAATAATATATAAAACGTTTTATATATTATTATTTATAATTTAGAAATCTTATTTTTTACAGACCATCCTATTCTTAGTTTTACAAACCGGGCACGTCGGCAATTTATTTACCATAAAGCACTCATGGCATAAGCAAATATGTCCACAATCGATGAATTTTAATTCCGGTGTATTTTCTAAGCAAATGACGCATTTTTCGGAAGTAAGTGTTTTTCCGCCATTTTTTCTCGCACTAGGTTCCTCTTCTAAAAAATTCCCATTCTTAAATAAGATCGTAATGTAAATTTCTTTTTCGCTCAACGCATAACGCGAAAACGATTCTAACCATTTATCCTTTTCTCGAGTAGGAAAAGCCGCCAATGATACATCCTCTAAAATAACGGCCATCGTTCCATCCTCTTCGAGAAAATAAAGATCGAAGTTAAACTTTCCCGTATTTACGGCTTTTTCTCTACTTAAAAAATAACGTATAGCTGATCTTATACTTTCAAATAGCTTAGTCGTGCACACATAATTACTTCCCCGTAAAAAGAATGTAACCAATTTTTCGGTAGGCTTCGGTAAAAAACTTATGGTAAAATATGTTCTTCCCCCAAAAAAATCCGCTAATTTTTCTCTCTCTTTTCTAGTTAAACTATTTAATACTTTTTTATCGTATGAGTTTAACATATCCAAAAGAAATGAATCGTCACATATACAATTCTCCATCTTTTATTACAGGCTTTTTAGCGGGAAAATTTTTTAAAAAAATTCAAATCTTTTTATCGATAAAAAAAAGAAAAAAAAAAATAAAATTTATAACTCGTCGAGTTATAAATTTTTTTATAAAAGATTACTTATTTTCTCCAACCTTTTTTGTCAAAACGTATGGCTCTACCAACTTTAGTATGACGAAGTTGTCCACTACAAAAAGTTTTTCTTTCTTTATCGCTAAAAAATTCGCCATGAATCTCATCAGAAAAAAATCTATAAAAAAAGAAATTATAAAAAGTAAAAAAATCCTTTATAAGAGGTAACATATTTAGTATACATTTACGGTGTTTCTTGTTCGTTCTATCTTCCTCTTCGGTTTCGAAAATTCTCGCGCGACTATTTAAATTTTCCTCTAATTCGGACAAAAATATTTCTAAATAAAGAACGTATAATGTCTCTTCGCTACCCTCGTTGTTTTTAGCGAATAAACGAAATTTTTTCTAGAGATTAAAAACTCTTAAAAAATAGTAAAAAATTCCTTTCGAAATGGACAAGTCTGATAAAGAGTCATTAATCATTTTAATTCTCTTACTCACAAATTTTAAGACATCTTTTACGGGACGACCGTTTAATCTATAATCTATTTCTCTTAAAAAATACCAATTATCCACCATCTTTATACCGGACTTTTTAGCGGGAAAATTTCTCGGAAAATTCAAATTTTAAAATTTAGGCTCGGAAGGTCTTTTTTTTTTTTTTTTTTTTTTTTTAAAAAAAAAGACGCGAGGTCGCGAATTTTCGTAGGGGATCGTAGGATATAGGATGAGGAATTTATAACTTAGCGGTAGGCGAGGTTATAAATTGGAGTTAAAGAATGGATGAGGATTTTGGCTTGGTAAGTTTGTTAACGGTTAAAAATAAAAAACGGGGGTTTAGCAATTTTTGGGGGAAGGTGAAAAATGGATTTTGGGGTTTTAGATTAGGCGTTTTTATGGTCGAAAAAAGACTATGGTTGGGGAATTTTATGGTCGAAAACATATCCATTAAGGGGGTAATCTACAACATACATATTACACACTACTATTTGACTTCAGTTTTAAAAGATATTGAAGTGAGAGTTTTTCCCTCTTGTAAGAAAGAGAAGGTTCATTAGCCTCAACATAGAGACTATTGACAGGAGAAGTTCTGAAAGCTCCAAGTACAAGACGCAGGCCTTCGTGGTGTATAGGATCGACAATTTTAAGGTAAGATTTACGGGCTGATCCATATACAATAGATCCATAGTCTAATTTGGAGCGAACTAAAGACCGATAAAGCCGCAAGAGGACTTTACGGTCTGCTCCCCATTCAGAATGGGCCACAACCTTTAGAAGATTAAGAGCCTTCTTGCATTTCTTTTTAAGTGCAGCGATGTGAGGAAGGAAGGAAAGCTTTCTGTCAAAGATGACTCTGAGAAATTTAAACTCAGAAACGACTTCAATTTTAGTTTTGTCCAAATACAGTTCAGGGTCTGGATGAACACCATGTAGATTACATAGGTGCATGCACTTAGTTTTGGACTTGGAAAATTTGAAGCCATTTTCATCAGACCACGTTTGGAGTTTGTTGAGACACTGTTGAAGTTGTCTCTCAATAATATTCATATTTCGAGATCTGAAGCATATAACAAAGTCATCAACATAAAGAGAAGTCTACACCAGGACTGATAGCTTTAACTATACTGTTTATTTTTACACTAAAAAGTGTAACAGACAGAATACATCCTTGGGGCACACCCATCTCCTGTTCACGGGCTCCCGAGACAGTATTACCAACTCGGATGCGGAAAAGACGTTCATCCAAGAAAGCTGAGATAAAAAGAGGAAGACGGCCTCGAAGACCAAAGTCATGTAAGTCTTTAAGAATTCCGTATTTCCAAGTCGTATCATAAGCGCTTTCAAGGTCGAAAAAGACTGATACTACATGTTGTCTATTAATAAAGGCTTCTCTGACAAAGGTTTCAAAGCGGACAAGATGATCGATGGTGCCACGTTGACGACGAAATCCACTCTGTACATCAACGATGAGGTTGTTTTTTTCTAAAAACCAGACAAGCCTGTCGTTGACCATACGTTCTAGAGTCTTGCAGAGACAACTAGTAAGAGCTATTGGACGATAGTTGGCTGGGTCACTAGCATCCTTGCCAGGTTTTGGGATAGGAATGACTAGTGTCTCTCTTCAGGATGTAGGGAAATCACCGGACTGCCAGATATCATTAAAAATATCAAGTAAAACAGAGAGAGAAGTAAAAGGTAAGTGTTTTAAAAACTGGTAATGAACTTTATCTTGGCCAGGAGAAGAATCGTGAGCTTTATTCAGAGCAGATTTTAATTCTTTAAAGGTGAAGAGTTTATTATAGTGCTCTGAATTAGAAGAATTGAAATTAAGTTTTTTCTTTTCTTCTCTGGCTTTATTCCTCTGAAACTTTTCAGAATAGTTTGCACAGGAAGACTTTTTGCAAAAGGTGTCGGCAAGAGCATCAGCTATATCCTGGGGTGATTCCAACAAAGTATTGTTAACTTCAAGGTGACTAAGAGGGGGTTGGCCTTTGCCACTGATCTTTCTGATCATGTCCCAGGTTTTTTTAGTAGTAGTTCTACTATTTAATTTAGAAACATATTGTCTCCAAGCCTTGCGCTTATTTTCTCTAATGGTACGACGAGCCTTTGCCCTGGAAATACGGAATAAGTTATGATTTTCTTTGGTAGGTCTGAGGTTAAACTTTCTAAGGGCTTGTTTTCTGTCTCTGATAGCCTGTTTACAATCTTCATTGTACCAAGGCTTGTCAGGACGTTTTGGATTTGTCGAGGTCTGAGGGACAGACTGTTTAGCTGCATCAATTAACAGCAAAGTAAAAGGTTTTGCTTGATCATCGCAATCTCTAAACTTGTCATGTGTAATGGTCTGTTCACAGAGGGTTTCAAATCTGTTCCAATTGGCTTTAGAGAGCTTCCATTTCTGCGGTCTTACACTGCTGGATGGTTGTGTAGATGAAAAGATAATAGGGAAGTGATCACTTCCACACAAATCCTCAGTCACTTTCCAGGTGAAATCGGGAAGTAAGACTGGGCTGCATAAGGTTAAATCAATAGAAGAGTAAGATCCAGTTGCTGGATGCAAGTAGGTTTTGGATTTGTTATCATTCATGAAAGATAAAGAGTTATTCAAAATGAAGTTCTCCAACTGTAAACCTCTCTGGTTAGTGTCATTGCAACCCCACATAACATTGTGACCATTAAAGTCCCCAGCAAGAATATGGGGGATGGCAATTGGGAAATGAGATCATTCAGATTGTTCTCATTGATAGGTGTGCTTGGGGGGAGATATAAAGAACACAGTGTAACAACACTGTGTAAAGATAACCTGATGGCAACAGCTTGCAAGTTTGTATTAAGAGACACAACTTTATGAGGAAAGTTGTTATTGACAATAATAGAAACACCACCTCTAGCTTTCTCGCCTTCGGTAAAGACTTTGTTGTAAATGGAATGATATTTGATAGAAATATCATCCTCCCGCTTAAGGAAAGTTTCTTGCAGACAAACAGCAACTGGTTTGTGATCATTGATTAAAAGGGAAAGTTCGTCGAAGTTTGACTTTAGACCTCGACAATTCCACTGGATTATGGTATCCATAGTGCATGAAGAAAGTATAAAAGCTAAAGTAAAAAAAGAGGCCGTAAACCAATACATTTTAAAATAGATTAGGATTTAATTACAGTTGTCTCGGGTTTGGACGAGTGCCAAGTGTCAGCGTCCTTGTTCCAAAGATCTTTAGAACCAGAACAGATGGAGGCTTCTGAATCTGAAGCCTCACCTTCCAGATTTTCAGCATCTGCATCCATGTCTTCTAGCTCCGAAAATCTGTTGGAGGTAGGGACCAGATCATCTACTCTGACTGCTATTTCACAAGATCTATGGTTATCTCTGGACTGTCGTTTAGATTTTGAGGAAGATCTTTTTGGTGATCGGGGTACATGATAAGATTTGTTATCTTTAGGTGGAACGTTAGATTTATTTGTAAACTGTGAAGATGGGGGTTGGGGTTTCTTAGGAGGCTGTTTTGAAGGGGCAGATGACTTTGAAGCTTTTTTTGAAGAAATATTTTGCGAAGAGGGAGAGGGCTTTCGAGTTTTTTGTGAAGGAATACTTTGAGAGTCTGTGGGTTTTGAGGGTGCAGAAGGGGGTTTGTTTGTTTCAGACGCAGGCTGAGTCTGAGTGGAAGGTGTTGTAACCTCGACATTGGGAATGAGAGCTTTCAGTTCATTAGTCATTTCAGGAAACTTTTGGAGAAGTTTTTTAGCCAACAGTTCGCAGGTTGGACAATGTCCATTTGCAGGCAAAGGAGATGCAACATTTGCATATGTTGTGCTTTTGTTCAACAATGCCTGATCAGACCTGCATTTTTCAACTGTTTTCCTGACTTCCAAAAAGGTAACATTCTCCTTAAACTTGATTGACAGGATTTCTTTCTCATCTTTCCAAACTGAACATTCTTTGGAACAGGTAGGATGAGAAGACTTGCAATTGACACAGAGAAGAGAGTTATTGCAAGTCTTTTGGTCATGGTTTTCCCCTTCAAAAGCACATCTGGGACAAACAGGTGTGCTTCTGCAGTTACTTTCATGATGGCCGTACCGCTGGCATTTATAATAGCGCAACGGATTAGGCACGTAAACATCGACCTTGACCGATTGAAATCCAATTTTAACTGAAGTAGGGAGAGTTGGCGTAGAGAATGTTAAGATGTATGTATGTGTACAGTCGAACCGCGTTTATCCGGGCTCCATAATTCCGGAAATCTCAGGATCCGGACAAAAACATCAGGGAACGGATATTTTCTGTACAAATTTTACTTTTTATTCCGGAAATCCGCGTTCCGGAACCGGAATGAAAAAATCGGGAACGAAGGGTTAAAAATTAGTACAAACCTTATCCAAGAAACCAGACGTGGCCTGACTGTGTATCACACAATTTAAACTGGTACCCGTTGTATCTCCCGCAACCGTCCGATAAATACAAAAATCGATAACAGGCTACTAGTTTACACACAATTTAGACTTGTTATTTTCCCCGGGACCATAGACTGGTTATCATAAATATCATAAATACAATCTACTTCGAGCGATTTCGGACTGGTTCGTCGTGAATAACACGGGTATCAGTCTAAATAGTGTCAATGTTGCAGACGATTTTCACACGTTTTGAAAACACGCGTGTTAATTAGTACTGTTTTCGAAAACTGTTAAATGACGTTCTCGTGCCATCGACAATTGTCAACTTAACAGATTATCCATACGCATAGTACTGAAGTGACAATTCCACACTTTTGTTGTTTAATTATTACTGGATCTACTTGATTACAGTAACAATCGCTAAAAAAATAACTGAAATGTCTGCAAAGATTATGTGGGCATGTTTAAACTTATTTTTCAAAACTAAACGCAAAACTAAAATATGAACATACCGTCTGCTTGCATATTCAATAATCCTTCGTTTCAAAAACAAATATTTTCAATTTAAATGGTAAACCATAGGAAAAAAAAAACAGTTTGATTCATGTGTTAACTCGAGATGTTTATGTTCCCCAAAGTACACACAAAATGGCCGCCAAACACGATAAATTTCGTTAGGTTTTTCGAAAATATTTTACTCCTAACAGACTGTAAAGATAATTGAAAATATGCCTGTCTTCAATATCGAATCAATTGGCAATCAATCTCAATTAGTCTTTGCCATTTTACCACTTTGAAAGTACAACTATCAGAAGCCAACAGAATGTCTACACCACCAGCAAAAGACGAGTTGAAGTTTCGACTTCCGTGAAAAAAGACATTTGTCAGTACAAAGAAGACCATCCAAAAAAACACTTTTGCAGGAATTTGACAACACGTCATGTACATTTAAAATACTGTGCATATCGTGTTTTCCTTTTGTTTCGCCCTTTTCATGGTGTTTTCAAAGTCATAAATGTGCCGAGCTTTACAAGCGCACCTGTTTGCATGTGCATGTAATTAGGTACAAGTAAAAAGACATGTACAAAAACAGACAAATAAAAAAAAGGCAAAATGCAAATTTATGACACCCTTTATTTTATAAACCTGAACAATCGTAGGAGCAATAATGACATGTATACAAGTGCTTGTGTAAAACATACGCTGTTGTAATTCTTACGATACACGGTGTCCCTTATCAACATGGCGGTTATTGACCTAGCTTAAATTGGATGCCATGCCAGCAATCACAGTTCGTCGATCCGGAAATACGGCTGATCCGGAAACATTCATAGGAAACAGAAGTGGCCGGATAAACGAGGCTCGACTGTATCTCTATGAATGCCATTTCTGAGAACTGAAATTCTTTTCACATCAGACACAGCCTGGCTTTTGAGGTTTGACTTGATTTCCTCCAAAGAGTCACAGAAGCTTAATTCTTTGCATCTAATGATCCCCTTGGAGGTATTAAGGGTCTTGTGAGGAAATATTCTGACATCAAGATTGAAAAGTTTCTTGTGTCCAAGCAGGTTTCTAACCTGTTGTTGCGAGAAGCACTCAACAAGCAGGGTTTCATTTTTAAGCTTTTTAACAGATTTGGGTGTGCCAAGGATTGCCGAAATGGATTTTTCAATAACAAAAGGAGATAGTTTTGTACTTGGTTTGGTAGAGTCTACAGAATCAGTAACTAAAAAACGTGCAAATGATGAAGAATGTGTTGAATATTCAGACTCTGAATCAGAGTCAGCGAGTACACGCTTGGCCTTTTTTTGAGAAGCCATATTTGTTGTTGTATATTCATCACCGATGTTCCCCACCCGCCTCGGAGTCCAACAAGGGGACATGATCTGGGGAAATCCAACTCAGATCATGACAAGGATACATCGGTAATATACTCAAAGTGAAAGGGCTAGACCGGACAAATGTAGGCCCGCAGAATGTCATACCAAGCATAGACTAACTTTGGGCAGTTACAAATGTCAATCAAACACCAACCTTCACCCGATTAGCCCATGAGCCACCGCCTTCTAGGGTACTGACATACAGCAACTGATGACTGAGAAATGATGTATCTGTGTATGATTAAAGAAAACAAAGTCAGTGAAACACCCTAGGGCTCGGCGTGACCAGCCGATTGATTAGAACAGGCCTTCCTGACCCCTCGTTTAATTCAATTCAAGGCCAAAGTGGTGTGTTGCGAAAACAGAGCCATCAAAGGGCCGAGCTCTGAATCCACTCAACCACCAGGATCCTGTCATCGAACGACACAAGTTGCAGCCCACAGTGGGGGGGTCTTACCCCTGCTGTAGTGCGACAGCTGAGCTATTTCTATCCCCCCACCCAGCTGGGGGTTTTCAGCAAAGTGGCAAAAGGGCATAACTGTTAAAACAAGATGTCTGTTTGTAAAACAGTTATGCCCCCCTACTGCCACATTGATACAGGAAGTGGTACAGTTCATAAACTGATATCAATTGCCGAAAAACATCCACATACTTTGATCCTTTAATTGCCGATAATTTGTTGACAAGTCCATCTTTAATTGGAGATGGGTCAAAGTACCGACATGCGTTGGCAATAATCGCTAATCAAGTAATTAACATCCTTTAATTGTCTGATTTATAGCCCACTTCAATTGTTAACCGTGATAATCTGTCAACAGTTCACATAATTATACACATTGCCGTGTGTATACATACAAGATTGTAAACAGTCGCTGATACACAGACTGGGTAATCGGTTTTCTTCTCGGCACGCGCGTTCGACTTCCGCTTTTTCCCAGTCGACTTGGATGCTTACTACGTCCCCAATAATACGCTAATAAAATGTTGGGGCCACAAGTTGAGCCACATATGATGATTTTTGAGACACTTTAATTGTTTTTGAGCAAATGGCTCAAGTGGCGAACGGCAGCGCGGGCCCTGAATCATCTGGTGGTCACTGTGACCTTGACCTTTCACGGATTAACCTTAAAATCAATAGGGATCATTTACACTCCAAGATGAATATCTGTACAGAATTTGAGGGACCTAGGTCAATTCTGTTTGTAGTTATCATCTGGAGAACGTTTGGTCTATATATCATTAAGTTGAAGGCCACTGTGACCTTGACCTTTGATGGATTAATCTCAAAATCGATAGGGATCATTTACACTCTGAGATGAATATCTGTACAGAATTTAAAGGACTAGGTCAATTCTGTGTGTAGTTATCATCTGGACAAGGTTTGGTCTATATATCATTAAGCTGAAGGCCACTGTGACCTTGACCTTTAATGGATTAATCTCAAAATCGATAGGGATCATCTACACTCTGAGACAAATGTCTGTGCCAAATTTGACAAACCTAGGTCAATTCTGTGTCTAGTTATCATCCGGACAAGGTTTGGTCTATATATCAACATGCTGACGGTCACTGTGACCTTGACCTTTACCCGATTGACCTCAAAATCAATAGGGATCATCTACACTCCAAGACGAATATCTGTGTCAAATTTGACAAACTTAGGTCAATTCTGTGTCTAGTTATCATACAGACAAAGTTTGGTCTATATATCAACATGTTGACGGTCACTGTAACCTTGACCTTTGACCGATTGACCTCAAAATCAATAGGGATCACCTACACTTCGAGACGCATGTCTGTGCCAAATTTGATGAACTTAGGTCAATTCTGTATCTAGTTATCATCCGGACAAGGTTTGGTCTATATATATCAACATGTTGACGGTCACTGTGACCTTGACATTTGACCGATTGACCTCAAAATCAATAGGGATCATCTACACTCCGAGATGCATGTCTATGCCAAATTTGACGAACCAAGGTATATTCTGTGTCTAGTTATTATCCTGACAAGGAAAGGTCTACCGACCGACGGACGGACCGACCGACCGACATGTGGAAAGCAATATACCCCCCTTCGTTGAAGGGGGAGGGGCATAAAAAAAATTATTTGATGGTTACCAGCTCTTGCTGATGTATTCCTCTTTTGGTAGTAAACAACTTGTCCGAGTTTGAAGTAAATAACTTCAGTAATAACAGAGATATTATAAAATGTCAAAGTTTTTGGAAATTTCTAAGTCAAAAAAGGTGCATTACTGTGTCAAAAATATTGTGATGGCTGTCTGCCCCTGTTGTATGGGCTACCCTTGTAAAAGTTAACAACTTGTCTAAATTTGAGGTAAATTTCCTCAGTAATAAAAGAGATATTACAAAATGTAAAAGCTTTTGCATGAGGATGCTAGGGCTATGTCAATAACTCCTCGCTTTATTTGAAAACATCTGAGCTTAACTCTTTACCAAATGAAAAAATTTTGGACTGGACTAAATTGAAATCATTAGAAGAAGACAAAAGTTGTTAAACTGATGATTTCTCCCTTTGATAGGGTAGAAAACATTGTGGGAAAAGGAGAAAATGCTGGTTACCAGCATTTTCTCCTTTTCCTACAATGTTTTCAAAAAGCTTTCTTCCTTAGGGTCGTTAAAAGTCAGAATCGTGTGGTAAAGGGTTAAAACATGAATATGCGACATAAAGTTCAAACCACAAAGTATGTGAAAATATCACAATAATTGTTTTTTGTAATTTTTCCTTTAGCCACAATGTTTTCAAATGCAACGCAAGAAAAAGTATTTATGGGGGAAAGTCAATACCAACCTGCCATAAAATCTGAGCAGATCTGTATCTCATTTTCATGCACCAAAATCCACAATTGTTCCACAATGTATGGGTGTTTCTCACAAAGTCTTTCGTAAACAGACACCTGGTGCTGATCCTCAAACAGTGCATACTGAAATTAGAAAAAGTCAGTTTATTCTTAGATTGTGACTTAATCCTTTGCCAGACAACAAAATTTTAGCCCTGTCCAAATTGAAAGCATTTGCAGATGACAATTTCAATGTGGCTCGAATGGTGCAACTCTTCTTTGATAGGGTTGAAAACATTGTAGGAAAAGGAGAAAGTGCTGGTTACCAGCATTTTCTCCTTTTCCTACAATGTTTTCAAAAGGCTTCTTTCCAAGGGTCTTTAAAAAGCAGCATTGTGCAGTGAAGGGTTGACCCTTTACCACACAATCCAGAGTTTTAGTGACCCTGAGAAAGAAGCCTTTTGAAAACATTGTAGGAAAAGGAAAAAAATGCTGGTAACCAGCACTTTCTCCTTTTCCCACAATGTTTTCTTTCTTTTTACAGACAAATTTCACCATATGAGCCATATACAGTCGAGCCGCGTTTATCCGGGCTCCATAATTCCAGAAATCTCAGGATCTGGACAAAAACATCAGGGAACGGATATTTTCTGTACAATTTTTTACTTTTTATTCCGGAAATCCGCGTTCCGGAACCGGAAAGAAAAAATCGGGAACGAAGGGTTAAGAATTAGTACAAACCTTGTCTGATAAACCAGACGTAGCCTGACTGTGTATCACACAATTTAAACTGGTACCCGTTGTATCTCCCGTAACCGTCTGATAGATACAAAGATCGATAACTGGCTACCAGTTTACACACAATTTAGATTTGTTATTTTCCCAGGTACCATAGACTGGTTATCATAAATTTCATAAATACAGTCTACTTCGAGCGATTTCGGACTGGTGCGTCATGAATAACACGGGTATCAGTCTAACTAGTGTCATTTGTTGCAGACGATTTTCACACGTATTGAAAACACATGTGTTAATTAGTAGTGTTTTCGAAAACTGTTAAATGACGTTCTCGTTCCATCGATAATTGTCAATTTAACAGATTACCAATACACATAGTACTGAAGTGACAAGTCCACGCTTTTGTTTAATTATTTCTGGATCTACTTGACTACAGTAACGATCGCCAAAAAAATAGCTGAAATGTCTGCAAAGATTTTGTGGGCATGTTTAAACTCATCTTACAAAATTAAAGGCAAAACCGAAATATGATCATACCTGCTGCTTGCATATTCAACAATCCTTCGTTTCAAAAACAAATATTTTCAATTTAAATGGTAAACCATTAAAAAAAACCAGTTTGATTCATGCGTTACTTGAGATGTTTATGTTCCCCAAAGTACACTCAAAATGGCCGCCAAACACGACAAATTTCGTTAGGTCTTTCGGAAGTATTTCACTCCTAACAGACTATAAAGAAGATTGAAAATGTGCCTGTCTTTAATATCGCATCGATTGGCAATCAATGTTCTCAATTACTCTTTGCCATTTTACCACTTTGAAAGCACGATTATCAGAGGTCAACAGAATGTCTACGCCACCAGCAAAGATAACGAGTTGAAGTTTCAACTTCTGTGAAAAAAGACATTTGTCAGTACAAAGAAAACCATCCAAAAAACCACTATCGCGGGAATTCGACAACACGCCTTGTACATTTAAAATACTATGCATGTCGTGTTTTCTTTTTGTTTGTTTCGCCCTTTTCATGGTGTTTTCAAGGTCATAAATGTGCCGAGCTTTACAAGCGCACCTGTTTGCACAATAGGTATACATGTGCATGTAATTAGGTACAAGGAAAAGTCATGTACAAAAACACACAAATAACAAAAAGGCAAAATGCAAATTTATGACGCCCTTTATCTTATAAATCTGAACGATTGTAGGAGCAATAATGACATGTACACAAGTGCTTGTGTAAAACTTATGCTGTTGTAATTCTTACGATGCACAGTGTCCCTTATCAACATAACCAGTTTATTATCAACATGAAGGGAACTGACCTAGCTTAACTTGGATGCCATGCCAGCAATCCCAGTTCGTTGATCCGGAAATACGGCTGATCCGGAAACATTCATAGGAAACAGAAGTATCCGGATAAATGAGGCTCGACTGTATAATTTGTTGTCTGCAATTGCTTTCAATTTGAACAAGAGCAGAATCTTGTTGTATGGTAAAAGGTTAAGTGAATTCATACAGAAGGTAGACTAAGATCTGACTGCTTTTTGCAGAATAGAAAAAAAATCTTTGATCTTCATAGCCTATCAATTTGTGAAATACTCTTGCAAATGCCGAATCAGTTGGTAAAGGTTTGCACATAATAAAATACATGTATATGTATACAAAAGTAGAAATACATGTACATGTTAAAAAGTATGTTTTATTTGCCATATAAAATTTTGAAATAGTTCTTAATGAAAAGAAAAACAACTTTGGAATATGTTTTATTTGTGTGGTTTATTTTTTTGTGTTTTAAATAGAAATAGATTGAAAGTTCATTGCAAACAAACCTTTACCTATTGAAACCATCATATTCACAACTCATAGTAGTGTGAGAAGTGCATTTTCTGGACAACAGCCAATCTGTGAACAGCAGCCACTTTCAGAACTTCTCTTCAGTGGCTGCCGTTCACAGATTTGACTGTATTTAGCAGTTAAGTTTAGAGGCCCTTCATACTAACTATGCCAGTTTAACTCTTTCCCAAACAACAAAATTTTAGACTGGTCCAAATTGAAAGCATTTGCAGACGACAAAATAAATGTGACTGAAAAATTGAAGTGTGTTTTGGGAAGGGTAGAAAACATTGTGGGAAAAGGAGAAAATGCTGGTTACCAGCATTTCCTCCTTTTCCCACAATGTTTTCAAAAGGCTTCTTTCTCAGGGTCGTTAAAAGTCGGTATTGTGTGGTAAAGGGTTAATTAAATACACAATGCCATTTTAGCTACATGTATTTACCAGACAACAGTACTCAAGAATCATCCGAATTGAAAACATGCAGACAACAAATTTGATGTTTCTTGATCCACCACATCTATTCATGTAAGCCTAGAAAAGTAAACATTTCATGAAAGGGATAAAATGCATGTAAACAGTGACAACATTTTCTACTTTACCCACAGTGTTTTTTAACACCTTCTTTCTCACAGTCATTAATAACCTTGGCATCATTTGGAAAGGGGTTAAAGCTTTACCACACAATCACAAGTTTTAATGACCATAAGAAAAGAGCATTTTGAAAACATTGTAGGAAGAGGAGAAAATGCTGGTAACCAGCATTTTCTCCTTTTTCCACAATGTTTTCTATCCTATCAAATACAAATTCCATCACTTAAGCCATGTTTAAATTGGTCATCTGCAAATGCTTTCAGTTTGGACAAGCATACATTTCTGTCATGTGGTAAAGAGTTAGTTCTTTACCACACAATCCCTACTTTCAACGACCCTGTGAAAGAAGCCTTTAGAAAACCTTGTTGGAAAAGGAGAAAATGCTGGTAACCAGCATTTTCTCCTTTTCCCACAATGTTTTCTACCCTTCCCAAAACAAATTTCAATTTTTCATTCACATTTCTTTTGTCATCTGCAAATGCTTTCAATTTGGACTAGTCTAAAATTTTGTCGTTTGGTAAAGAGTTAAAAGAAAATCAATATCTACAATTTCAAAGCCACACAGTACTCATTCACAAGGTGCTTACCCTTTTAATAACACACATCTTCTGTGCCTTATCTAGACACAGTACAGTAGATCCAAATGTTCCTAGCATGGAAAGTGGAATAATTGACTTCACATCTTTGTTAATCTCTCTGTTTCCAATCTGAAAAAAAAAGAGATTTGTTTGTATTGGAGTGTAATGCCATTTTAACAGTTTAGGTCATATCATGGTGATTAGTGCACCTACACATGTGTTTCCTGGCTTTCTCACACCAGTGCTGACACAACTTTCTTTCCAAGCCACTGACTACTTGTCTCACATACATCAGAGATGAGCAGCCAAAAATTGCTGGAAAGAAATTTCGCTGCAACCTAGCACTGAACCCGCAACCACCAGGTCATGAGTCAGACATGTTAACCACTGAGCTACCCAGCTGGACAAAAAAAAAAAAAAAAAAAATACTTCTGTTCATCAAACTGTCTTCTTTCACACCTTCTTCATAGCAAGCCATTCTCTGGAAGCACTCTTGGAAGAGAGTGCACAGCTATTGTAAATACCTGCTTACCAGCATTTTCTCCTTTTCCCACAATGCTTTCATAAGGCTTTGTCCTCAGGGTCACTAAAAGTCAGGATAGTGTGGAAAAGGGTTAATAATGACTTATTCAGTACATCCTGGCATGGAAAAAAATCAAAAATTGCAATTGCTTTTTCATATGACTAAAATTTTCTAAAGGACAAGTAGTGTCATTAGAGATGAAAAATATTTTCTGCAGAGGGTAATGAGTAAAATTTAGGGCAACATGAATTAAGTTGTTTTTTTTTAAATCTAAATTAACTTATGGCTACTTGAATCCTGATTTTTTCTTTTTCATCTCATATAACTTATGGCAACATGAATTCTGGATTATTATTCATCTCATTTAATTTGTGGCCACATGAATTCAGCTTTATTTCATCTCATTTAATCTTAGACTACATAAATTCTGCTTTAGTTTTTTGTCTAAATTAACCTTTACCAAACAATCCCGACTTCTTAACAACTCTGAAAAAAACAGGCTCCTAAAAACATTGTTGGAAATAAGAAAATGCTGGAAATCAGATTTCTCCCTTTCCCACAAAATTTTCTAACTTTCCGAGACATATCTTATTATTTCAGCTACATATTATTTGTACATCTACAACTGTAACGAGCCACCCCTATTTCATGTAAATAAATTATGAAGTGTCATGGGTCATACATACATTGTAACGTTAAAACAAGAGGGCCATGATGGCCCTGGATTGCTCACCTGAGTCACTAGGCGAAATTCCACTCCAGGGTCCTAATGACCCAATTTAAAACTCATCCGAGATATTATTAAGACAAACATTCTGACCAATTGTCAGGTCACCCGAGCTGAAAATGTGGCCTCCAGAGTGTCCAAATGTCTTCCTTCAATTTGACCTAGTGACCTAGTTTATGACCCTATGTGACCATATTTCAAACTCATCCCAGACATCAAAACAAACTTGTTGACCAAGGTTCAGGTGAATTGGGCAAGAACTGTCACCTCTAGCGTGACCACAACGTATTTCTGTAATTTGACCTAGTGACCTAGATTATGACCCTATGTGACCCAGTTTCAGATCTATTTAAGATATCATCAAGTCAAGCATGCTGACAAATTTTCAGATGAGTTGAGCAAAAACTGTGGCCTCTACAGTGCCCACAATACATTTCTTTAATTTGACCCAGTGACCTAGTTTATGACCCTATGCGACCCAATTTCTGATTGATCCGAGTATATCATCAAGTCAAATATGTAGACCAAATTTCAGGTCAATTTAGCTAGAATTGTGGCCGCTAGAGTGCCCACAAGGTATTTCTTCAATGTGAACCTGTGACATTGTTTATGACCCTATGTGACCCAATTTTTTGAACTCCACTGAGATATCATCAAGACAAAAAATGTGGCCTCTAAGAGTGCCCACAAGGTATTTCTTTAATTTGACCTAGTGACCTACTTTATGACCCCAGATGACCCAATTTCAATCTCATCCAAGATTTAATTAAGGCAAACATTCTGATAAATTTTCAAGTCCACTGAGCAAAAAATGTGGCCTCTAGAATGCCCGCAAGGTATTGCTTTAATTTGACCCCAGTCACCAGAGCCATGTTTCTTGACAGATCAAAATTTCGCAAACAAATTTTGAAAAGGGTCACCCAAGGAACATCTCTGTGAAATTATTTCAAAATCTGACCAGCCGTTTCAGAGAAGAAGAATTTTTAAGAATTTCTTCATTTCCGTATAGTGCAAGTAGCCCCCATTCACCAGAGCCATGTTTCTTGATGGATCAAAATTTCGCGAACATTTTTTTGAAAAGGGTCACCCAAGGAACATCTCTGTGAAATTACTTTAAAATCTGACCAGCGGTTTCAGAGAAGAAGAATTTTTAAGAATTTCTTCATATCCGTATAGTGCAAGTAGCCCCCAGTCACCAGAGCCATGTTTCTTGACAGATCAAAATTTCGCGAACACCTTTTGAAAAGAGTCACCAAAGGAACATCTCTGTGAAATTATTTCAAAATCTGACTTGCCGTTTCAGAGAAGAAGAATTTTTAAGAATTTCTTCATATCCATTTAGTGCAAGTAGCCCCCAGTCACCAGAGCCAAGTTTCTTGACGGATCAAAATTTCGCGAACATTTTTTGAAAAGGGTCACCCAAGGAACATTCCTGTGAAATTATTTCAAAATCTGACCAGCGGTTCCAGAGAAGAAGAATTTTTAAGAATTTCTTCATGGCCGTATAGTGCAAGTAGCCCCCAGTCACCAGAGCCATGTTTCTTGACAGATCAAAATTTCGCGAACAGTTTTTGAAAAGGGTCACCCAAGGAACATCTCTGTGAAATTATTTCAAAATCTGACCAGCCCTTTCAGAGAAGAAGAATTTTTAAGAATTTCTTCATTTCCGTATAATGCAAGTAGCCCCCATTCACCTTAGCCATGTTTCTTGATGGATCAAAATTTCGTAAACAATTTTTGCAAAGGGTCACCCAAGAAATATCTCTGTGATATTATTCTAAAATCTGATCAGCGGTTTCAGAGAAGAAGAATTTTTAAGAATTTCTTCATATCCATATAGTGCAAGTAGCCCCCATTCACCAGAGCCATGTTTCTTGATGGATCAAAATTTCGCCAACATTTTTTTGAAAAGGGTCACCCAAGGAACATTCCTGTGAAATTATTCCAAAATCTGACCAGCGGTTTCAGAGGAGAAGATTTTTAAAGAATTTCTTAGAAAATTCCATTTCGTTGCCATGGCAACCAGAGTTTTTGATGGAATCAAATTTTGTGAACACATTTTAAATAGGACCTCCCAAGGAACATTCCTGCCAAGTTTGGTCCAAATTGGCCCAATGGTTTAGGAGGAGATGATGTTTAAAGAATTGTTGACGACGCATGACGAACTACGCACAGACGCACGACGAACGACGGACACTGGGTGATCCTAAAAGCTCCCCTTGAGCACGTTGTGCTCAGGTGAGCTAAAAATAAACTAATGGTCGTTTGAAGCAACTAATGGTGGTTTCCTTTTGCCAACAAATTATAACATGAATAGTTACTTGACTCTTTACCAAATAATCCCGGGTTTTCACGACCCTGATAACCAGCATTTTCTCCTTTTCCAACAATGTTTTCTTCCCCTCCCAAGACAAATTTAAATTTTTGAGTCGCATAGATGTTGTCGTCTGCAAACGCTTTCAAGTTGAATGAGTCTAAATCTTGCCGTTTGGTAAAGAGTTAACTTACCTTGAAGCTGTTTAAATCCAAGCTTAACTCTTTACCACACAACAAAAATGTAGACTTGTCCAAATTCAAAGCATTTGCAGACGACAGTTTAAATGTGGCTCAAATGATGAAATCTGTCTTTGGTAGGGTAGAAAACATTGTGGGAAAAGGAGAAAATGCTGGTGACCAGCATTTTCACCTTTTCCAACAATGTTTTCAAAAGGCTTCTTCCTAAGGGTTGTTAAAAGTCTGGAATGGGTGGTAAAGAGTTAAATGAAAAAACGTTAAACATCTATTGCAGTGCCTTCATGCACCAAATTGCATGTTTTACAGAGTTTTCAGTGACGTCAAGTTTCAATGTGCTGAGGCAATCAGAAGGGAAATTCAATTTCGTAATCGTACTTGATTTGGTCTACTGTACTTGATTTGTAAGACCATAAAACAGAGAAATTTCACCTGAATACATGTTGAAAAGGTAAAACTTTGCAGTATGAAAAATTTGTTGCCCTTGGCTGGGGGTGACATGATTTGCCACAGCTGTGAACAAGTTTTCACATGCCCTGCCACCTGACCGGACAACAAATACTACATTTACCTGGTGAAAAGTATAATTATCACTAGCCAGTACTTTCATCACAGGTTCACGTAGTGTCCTCTGAATGCATTCCATTGTTTTCTTTACATCAGCCTCCGGGACACCCCTGAAATATGTACAACTCTGCCTTATCTAGGGATGGTATGTATCAAATTTCTCTTACATTTCCGTAAATGAAATGCAAAATATACGTCGGTCAACAATGTAATAACAATGCAAATTTCTTTAGTTCTTTACCAAACAATTCCGTTTTTTAACAAACCTGAGAAAGAAGGCTTTTGAAAACATTGTGGGAAAAGAAAAAAATGCTGGTAACCAGCATTTTCTCCTTTCCCACAATATTTTCTACCCTATCAAGGAGTGACTTCGTCATCTGAGCCACCTTTAATATGTCGTCTGCAAATGCCTTCAATTTGGACATGTCTATAATTTTGTTGTTTGGTAAAGAGTTAACTCTTTACCACAAAACAAAAAATGTAGACTTGTCCCAAATGAAAGCATTTGCAGACATCAGATGCGGCTCCATGACGAAATTTGTCTTTGATAGGGTAAAAAATGCTGGTAACCAGCATTTTCTCCTTTTCGCACAATTTTTTCTACCTTTTCAAATCAAAAATAATAATAATTTGAGCCACATCTAATTAACATAACATAACATAATATCTCTTTATTACACCCAAGTATTTGTACAATACAATATGGGGAACTAATACAGATAGGATTGTGAAATAAAAACTAATGGCTTTCCGGGAAAAAAAAAAGATGAGTCATATATAGGGAGTAAGATAGAGAAAAAGAAAAGTGAAGATTTGATATCAGAGCAGAGCACACAGTAAAAAGGGTGGTCTGTTGGGGCATAGCATTGTGGGGGATAGAGAGAAAGTGGCGTTAACTGACGAACTATAGATGGGAGGAGAAATAAGTGAACAAATTGGGCAGCAGCAGCATTACAAAAAAGAAGGAATTAAAAATGTACATATATGTTATAATTGAAGATCGATGTATAGAGCATTAGGATAAAGAGCACTGAGGTGGACAGAGAGTAAGTGACAATAATAGGCGTACTATAGACGTAGGGAGAGGAAAATAAATAGTCAAACTGGAACCGCAATATTACAAAAAAGTAGGAATTAAAAATATACATACATATTACAGACAAGGAATGGTGGATAGAACATGAGGATATAGGAAGACAGAAGGGTGATAAAATGGGAAAGGAAAGAAAATGACAGCAATAGGTATAGGCCCTATTACAGACACAATTAGTATGTATGTATGGTTTACACCAAAATGGAGGAATAGGAAGGGGGGAGCAATCAGATAGATAAAGTAGAGATAGTAGCATATGAGCATGTAGATACATTTTGAAACAATTTTATGCATAAAATATTTTTAAGATAAATATTGTGGGAATCGAAAAAATAGGAAATAGTCATACAACCAAAATCGAGAAAACACTGACACAACTGGAGGGGTTGCATACTGCAAAAAGAAAGCCCCTGTCTGCTGCTACAGTGTTTTAGGAACTAGCCAAAAGGATGCCTTGTTAAGACTGTTTTCCTATGTCTGTGAATACGATAAACAAACATGCATTGATAAAAAAGAGAGAGGGGCGAGAGGTCAATTCATCCTATAAGTTTTCCTAAAAAGGAAGATAGACAAAGCGTGTATGTTTTCACGAAACAAGAGCATTTGAAAAACCTTGTAGGCTTTTACAGATACAATAATATTTATAACAAAATTAACGACGTGAAACAGATTTGCATAGAACAACATAAACAAATCCTTACAAATAATAGATAGCTGACTGGGGAATGTTGAGTGGCAGATGGATTCCCGGTGGCAAATGAAGAGCCCGCTCGTCAAGGACAGACTCCCCATCCGCCACAGTATTAATAACGGTCGTCCGCTGTGCGAAGGAAATAGTCATCAACTGGAAGTTATTAGCAAATACGAATATTATAAATATACACCGTAAACATATATATAGGATATAGAAATGGAATGAAGGCATTCAAAGCACGAAAATAATATGGCAAAAGTAAAGGTTGCTACAGTTATAAACAATCTGTGTCAACTTAGTGTATGCTGTGACCGTACTCAACAGTAACCGGGAACGAAAGCACGCTTAGCATGTCTGTGAATACGATAAACAAACATGCATTGATAAAAAAGAGAGAGGGGCAAGAGGTCAATTCATCCTATAAGTTTTCCTAAAAAAGAAGATAGACAAAGCGTGTATGTTTTCGCGAAACAAGAGCATTTGAAAAACCTTGTAGGTTTTTACAGATACAATAATATTTATAACAAAATTAACGACGTGAAACAGATTTGCATAGAACAACATAAACAAATCCTTACAAATAATAGATAGCTGACTGGGGAATGTTGAGTGGCAGATGGATTCCCGGTGGCAAATGAAGAGCCCGCTCGTCAAGGACAGACTCCCCATCCGCCACAGTATTAATAACGGTCGTCCGCTGTGCGAAGGAAATAGTCGTCAACTGGAAGTTATTAGCAAATACGAATATTATAAATATACACCGTAAACATATATATAGAATATAGAAATAGAACGAAGGCATTCAAAGCACGAAAATAATATGGCAAAAGTAAAGGTTGCTACAGTTATAAACAATCTGTGTCAACTTAGTGTATGCTGTGACCGTACTCGACAGTAACCGGGAACGAAAGCACGCTTAGCATGTGCTAGCCCTCACAGCTACTCGATGCGTACATAGTAGATCAGTGGTCAGTGGGATTTGTTATGTAAACACAACCCATGAGACTCTTGCAAACAGACGGGGCAAGATGTCTTATTTACCAATCTGATTTACAGAAAATCAATGTATGAGAGAAAAAAATAGAATTCAAGGAGAAAATTGCCAGGATCGCAGCAGAGGTAAGTAGATCTATGCGTTTAATGCATTTTTACAGTAGATTACGCGGCTCCTGGGTAATCATGTGAATAACGGGATAGACTAACAATCACATTATTGTCCTGATATGTACACTCCTTGGTCGATGTAGACAAGATCAGACCACTAGTACTATGCAATCTGATTCCAGTCTATGACGTATAAAAATGCACTGAAAGTGGTGTCTACTTATCCAAGGGTTGTAAACACGCTGTGACAGGAAACTGTACAGCGAAGCAAGAATTGCGGGCCAGGATCAGGCCACTTCTATATGTGGTCTGATCCTACACATCACACACACAAACTAAGAAATCCATAGTCATATGAGAAAGGCAAAAAACTGTTAAGTAATTTGGTATAATTATGAAAGTTACAGGAGACAATGAGGGAAGAAATAACAATAAGACCTACCCTACGAATTTATGCATAACCCTTTTCACGAATACACTCAACTGTTTCAGTTTTGGAATTGATGTTATCTTAAAAATTGTTTCTATAGACATTTCATGTCGATTTAGGTGATTTGTCAAATAAAGTTGCCTAGTAGAGTGGAAATAAAAGCAATCAAACAAATAATGTTTTTCAGAGCCTACTTGGTCAGAGTCACAGAGGGGGCATTTCCTTTCGTCGAGTGGGGTCCCGTCATATCGACCAGTTTCAATAGGGAGACGATGGTTGGCGGTTCTAAATTTTAAGAGAGGTAAGTATTCTTGTCTTGGTAATATTTTTAGATAGCTTTCAAATTCATGAGTTGCTTTGAAACTATTATAGATTTTACCTTTATTAGACAGCTGCAATTGTTCATGCCATTCTTGCTTATATTGATCTATAAGAATTTGTTTTACTGCTTTGTGCACATTAGTTTGTTGAATTTGAAACTGGTTTTCCCATAAATCTGGCCTGCCGACAGATAACAGAATTTCTTTAATCTTATTTGGCCACTTGAAAGTATTTTGCGTTTGGGAAACCATATATTTATAGATCTTCAAGGAAAATTTTTCTTGTTTTGATGTTAATAGTCGATTCCAAAATGATATCATACGAGTCTTAATTACTAATGAAATTGGATATCTTCCTAGTTCTCCATATAAAAAGGACAGCGGCGTTGATTTCCTTGCGTTTGTGATTTTTCTCAAGAAATTGCTATGTATTCTTTCTAAAATTTCGATATTTTCAAAACCAAAAACCTCAGAACCGTAAGTCAAAATGGGCAGTACTGTACGATCGAAGAGTTTAAGTGCGAGGTCAAGAGGCAGGTCTGCATTGTTGATTCTAGTAAAAAGATAATGCATTGCTTTATTTGCCTGCTCAACAATGTGTTTTCGTGCATTCAGAAAGGACCCGTTACTGCAGAAGGTGACACCTAGGTAGCGGTGTTTGTCAGTGATTTCAAGTGGTCGATCACCCAATGTAAACTTATAATTGTCAACCTTTCTAGCGCCGAAAATCATTACTTTAGTTTTATTCACGTTGACCTTCAGATGCCAGTTGTTACAATAATTGTCAAAAATTGTCAAGTTGTTTTGGAAGTCTGTCTGGTTATCAGACAGAATAACGGTGTCATCGGCGTACAGTAAAATCAAGAGTTTAAGCCAAAGTGTAGGATCAAGGGTATCGTTAAGCTCTACCCCGAGGGCACCGTTTGAGCACATATTTAGTTGTAAATCGTTTAAAAACAGAGAAAACAAGATAGGTGAAAGATTTTCGCCTTGTCTTACGCCGATTTCGGAGATAAAGGTTGCAGAAAAAGAACCATTGTGCTTAACAGAAGATTTGATGTTGTCATACATATTTAAAATAACATTAAGGAATTTACCGTTAACATGATTTTGTAAAAGTTTATGCCAGAGTCCAGCTCTCCACGCTTTATCAAATGCTTGGGAAAAGTCGATGAATGCTGTGAATAGTTTCTTCTTACCCTTTTTGAGGATTTCAAAAAGCGCGTGAAGGGTAAATATATTAAAAGTCTATCATTTTATCGTTTCGCACATGGACGACCTAAGTTTCCAACCTTATGTGTAGTAAATTTTAATCTAAATGTGATGAGTTAATATCAGAATACAAATTTCGAACAATATTATACAGTCGAAAGTTTAACTCTTTACAACACTGCACAACTTCAAACTTGTCCAAAATGAGAGCATTTGAAGACAAATTAAATGCTACTAAAATGATTAGGAAACACTGTGAGCAAAGTAGAAAATGCTGGTCATTCTTTCCTTTTCCAATGATATTTTCAAATCCTTTCTTTTTCAGGGTACTCAACTCTTTACCACATAATCCTGACTTTTAAAGACCCTGAGAAAGAAGCCTTTTGAAAACATTGTGGAAAAAGGAGAAAATGCCGGTAACCAGCATTTTCTCCATTTCCCACATTTTCTACCCTTCCTAAAACAAATTTTAATTTTTCAGTCACATTTGTCTTCTGCAGCTGCTTTCAATTTGGACCAGTCAAAAATTTTATCATTTGGTAAAAGAGTTAACCCTTTCCCAAACAAGCCCTGGTTTTCATGTGTCTGCAGTACAGGTCTTTTGAAAACACTTGGGGAAAAGGAGAAATTGCTTGTAATGAGCAATTTCTCCTTTTCCCACAGTGTTTTCTACCCTTTTTGAGAACTTCCTGCCATTTTCATCAAATTTAAAATTGTCTGCAAACTCTTTCAATTTGGACCAGTCCAATATTTGTTGTTTGGGAAAGGGTTAAAAGACTGGATTGTGTGGTATGGGATTAAAATCCAACCACTTAGCTAATATTCTGGCTAGCAATAACATTCTACATAAACAACATCGGTAGTTATTTCAAGCTTTCCAGTAGGGTATCGAGAAATAGCAGTGAAAATATTTTTCGATATTACACGGGTACGACCACAGGGTGTTTGTACTAATTTTTATGGAAGTCTCAACAAAAAAAGGTGTTAGAAGCATGAAATAAATAGAATATTTGTTTTTTTTCGGTGAAAGATCGAAATTTATTTCATCTGATGGTAGCGCCACTCATGAAAATATTACCGATGATGTTCACTCGATGAAATAAATTTCGATCTTTCACCGAAAAAAACAAATATCCTCTATATCTTACATGACCTATACTCACCATGATGGAAGTTGCTGACAATATTTCACTTTACACCAAAGTTCATCACAGACAACCTGATGCTGCCACAAAGCTTGACAGTACTGTTTCACCATGTCAGATTCTGAATCCGCAAGTAAAATCACTTTTTCTAAAGCTTCACCGACATATCGTAGCTGAAACAATCCAATAGAGAACATATATGAACAAGATGGCAGACTGCAGGACAGCTGCATCCCCTGCCATCGATCTTCTCTGAAAATCCCTACAGGGGTAAATGTCGAGGTCATGGCATCACATACTTAAGTCTTTACCAGACGACAATTTTTTGGACTGGTAAAAATTGAAAGCATTTGCAGACGACATATTAAATGTGGCTAAAATGATTGAATTTGTTTCTCAAAGGTTAGAAAACATTGTGGGAAAAGGAGAAAAAGCTGGTTACCAGCATTTTCTCCTTTTCCCACAATGTTTTCAAAAGGCTTCTTTCTCAGGGTCGTTAAAAGTCCGGATCTATGTGGTAAAGTGTTAATTACTTGTCATATAAATGTGCTTGTTCTTACAGATGGCACTAACTAAAGAAATGGCTGCTGAAGCACTTCAGCTCTATTTTGAAAGTCATTCTGCTACTAAAACATTTAGAAATACATATGAGCCATGATCTGGTGAAAGGGGGCTTAATGCATCTTCGTGATGCACAACACCAAGCAAGTCATCACATAATTTGGGACCCATAAAATCCATTGTATCTAACAACAGACTGTATCGTAAGGTAGCCTGGTCCTTTAACCCTTTACCAGACGAAAAATTTTAGCCTTGTCCAAATTGAAAGCATTTGCAGCCGACAATTTCAATGCAGTTCAAATGGTGCAGTTTTTCTTTGATAGGGTAGAAAACATTGTGGGAAAAGGAGAAAATGCTGGTTACCAGCATTTTCTCCTTTTCCCACAATGTTTTCAAAAGGCCTCTTTCCCAGGGGCGTCAAATGGGGGCATTGTGCGGTAAAGGGTTAATATACAAAACAAGAGGGCCATGATGGCCCTGTATCGCTCCACTGGCTTATAAATATAAACCACGAAGAAAAGTCTTCACTATATAAGCCCTTATAAAACTTTGACCTCATGGCTACAGTCTGACTAAATGGGGAATATTGTATTAGAAGAATAACATGCCAAAATGTGGGAGTTCCTGGCCTTATGGCTAGTAACATAACGGTTTCTGAAGTTTTCACTCCATAAACCCATGTAAAACTTGTGACCCCTGGTGCAGGGCCAAACTTGATCCTAGGGCTGTAACTTGGGCCCTCTTTGTAGTTGTCCACTAGATAATGCTATAATTATGCAAAATTTGGTAGCCCTAAGCCTTATGGCTATGTACACCAAGATTTAAAAGTTTTCCCTATATAAGCCCATGTAAATCTTGTGAACCTGCCCCACCCCCCAGCATGAGGCCAAATTGACCCCAGGACTGTAATTTGGGCACTTTTGGTAGACCCCCAATAGATCAAGCTAAATGCAAAATTTGGTAGCTCTAGGCCTTATGGCTAGGTACAGGAAGATTTTTAAAATTTTCTCTATATAAGCCTATGTAAAACTTGTGACC
This sequence comes from Tridacna gigas, assembly GCA_945859785.2. NCBI lineage: Eukaryota > Metazoa > Mollusca > Bivalvia > Cardiida > Cardiidae > Tridacna > Tridacna gigas. Next base: position 11,466,386 of record OX244031.2, on the reverse strand, counting down.
CCTGGGGCAGAGCCAATTTTGACCCCAAGGCTATAATTTGAAGAAAAATGATGGAGGTCTACTACATAAAGCAACATGCCAAATTTGGTAGCCCTATGCCTTATGGTTTCAGACAAGAAGATTTTTAAAGATTTCCAATATTTTTCAGTTTTGTTGCCATGGCAACCAGAGTTTTTCAAGGAATCAAATTCTTTCAAAAAATTCTGAAGAGGACCATGGCAGGATCATTTCTGTGAAGTTTCATGAAAATTGGATGGGTAGTTTCAGAGAAGAAGATGTTTGAAATAAAAGTTAACGCACGGACGGACAGACACACGCACGCACGCACGAACAGATGCACGACGGACACCGGGCCATGACATAAGCCCGCTGGCCTTCGGCCAGTGGAGCTAAAAACTGACCAATAGCGAAAAATTTCAGCCCAGGTCAGTCTGTATCATAAGGTAGACTGTTCCTTTGATAAACAAAAAATCGACCACTAGCGAAAACTTTCAGCCCAGGTCAGCCTGCAGAGGCTGGCCTGGTTCGATACTTTTCACAGTTGTGTTAAGCCTCCTTTTCACAGAGCATGGCTCATATATGAAAAGAAGATTCCCAAATGTTGTAGAAATTAGGAAACTGTCAGAGGGAAGTTATACAGGCCTCTTAAATAATTTAACCCTTTACCACATAATCCTGACTTTTAACGACCCTAAGAAGGCTATTGGAAACATTGTAACAAGAGGAGAAAATACTGGTAAGCAGTATTTCCTCCTTTTCCCAAAATGTTTTCTACTCCATCAAAGAAAAAAAAAAATCATGATTTTAGCAACATTAACCCTTTCCCAAACGACAAATTTTGGACTGGTCCAAATTGAAAGAATTTGCAGACGACAATTTTAAATTTGATGAAGATGGCAGAAAAGTCTCAAAAAGGGTAGAAAACACTGTGGGAAAAGGAGAAATTGCTCGTTATGAGCATTTTCTCCTTTTCCCACAGTGTTTTCAAAAGACTTATACTGCACACGTGAAAACCAGGGCTTGTTTGGGAAAGGGTTAAATTTGTCTTCTGCAAATGCTCTCAATTTAGTCCAGTCCAAAATTTTGTCATTTGTCATTTGGTACCACAAATTCCTGACTTTTACTGACCCCAAGAAAAAGGACTTCTGAAAAAATTGTGGGAACATGAGAAAAGCTTCATCTGTACATCCATTTTTCTAGTGTCAAAAAAATGATAAAAGATTGCATCTAAAACTCTTTTTCCCCTGCTGTTGCCCCTAATGTGTCACTTACCTTTACACAAGCTTTATCAGTACATGTACAACCATTTTTCTAGTGTCGACGAAATGATAAAAAATTGCATCTAAAACTATTTTTCCTCTGCTGTTGCCCCTAATGTATCACTTACCATTACACAAACTTTATCAGTACATGTACAACCATTTTTCTAGTGTCGACGAAATGATAAAAAATTGCATCTAAAACTCTTTTTCCCCTGCTGTTGCCCCTAAAGTATCACTTACCTTTAAACAAACTTTATCAGTACATGTACAACCATTTTTCTGGTGTTGACAAAATAATAAAAGATTGCATTTAAACTCTTTTTCCCCTACTGTTGCCCCTAATGTGTCACTTATCTTTACACAAGCTTTATCAGTACATGTACAACCATTTTTCTGGTGTTGACAAAATAATAAAAAATTGCATTAAAACTCTTTTTCCCCTACTGTTGCCCCTAATGTGTCACTTATCTTTACACAAGCTTTATCAGTACATGTACAACCATTTTTCTGGTGTTGACAAAATAATAAAAGATTGCATTTAAACTCTTTTTCCCCTACTGTTGCCCCTAAAGTATCACTTATCTTTACACAAGCTTTATCAGTACATGTACAACCATTTTTCTGGTGTTGACAAAATAATAAAAAATTGCATTTAAACTCTTTTTCCCCTACTGTTGCCCCTAAAGTATCACTTATCTTTACACAAGCTTTATCAGTACATGTACAACCATTTTTCTGGTGTTGACAAAATAATAAAAGATTGCATTTAACTCTATACCAAACGACAAATATCAGACTCTTCCAAATTAAAAGCCTCTGCAGACGACAATTTTGTCAGTGACACAAATAAACAGAAGTTCTTTGATAGGGTAGAAAACATTGCGGAAAAAGGAGAAAATGCTGGTAACCAGCATTTTCTCCTTTTTCCACAATGTTTTCAAAAGTCTTCTCTAACAGGGTCGTTAAAAGTCGGGATTGTGTGGTAAAGAGTTAAAACTATTTTTCCCCTGTTGTTGCCCCTAATATGTCACCTACCTTTATACAAGCTTTATCATCTGTACAACCACTTTTCTGACATCTAGAGGCTCTTTGAAGGCACGTACATGTAAATTTCTGAAAAGAGAGATACCTTTCTTACATCATGAAACGATACTCTGACAACCTAGAGTGGCAATGAAGCAACCACGGGCTGTATACACTATTTACCAACCATTCTTAAGAACAGTCTTAAACTAATTCTCATTAATTTTCCTAATTTGAAAGTAACAAAATTTCTGATTGGCTGAACCGTTTAATCAGAAGTTGTGTTACTTTCTTAATCTAGAATAAGTTTAATGATGATCATGGCAGTTTCCAATATCACACTAGTTTAACCATCACGCTCACCTGTTACTGTAACCCAAACTTTTCACAGTCAAGCCTGTTGAACTTGACAATCTGCAGTAATGGACGAACTAAGAACAAAAACTGGGCGTTTCATGTCAGCAAAACACTAAACCTGAAAGTATTTTAACTCTTACCAAACGACAAAATTTTGGACTCAACCAAATTGAAAGCATATGTAGACGACAATTTAAATGTGCCACAAATGATGGTATTTGTCTTTGACAGGGTAGAAAACATTGTGGGAAAAGGAGAAAATGCTGGTTACCAGCATTTTCTCCTTTTCTCACAATGTTTTAAAAGCCTTTTTCCTCATAGTCGTTAAAAGTCGGGATTGCATGGTAAAGGGTTGATCAAGCATTATACATGCCAGCCAAGAATCTGACGGTAAAGGTTTCAAAAGATCAAATTGAAAGCAAAAGTAGGTCACCAAAATGGGCACAAGATGGACACAAATTTATGCCACTCGTGTTCTATCTGGCAGACACATTGTTGAGCTGAAGCATCTTTCAAATCAGCTGGAATGTGATAGATGTGAATGTATTTTAGAACTGAAAAATAGTGTTGAAGAAAAGACATTATGGGTTTGGTTCAATGTTGCAAATAAAATGTGACTGAGCATAAAAGGTGGAAACAGGTAAATAGACATTGTCCAAGGGGAAATGAACAGATCAATTTGAGAGCTTCAAAAATGTAAAAATATAGATCTGGTGAATGGAGAGTAGCCTGTGAAAAACATTGAAATTCGCAAAGAATAACCCTTTCCCAACCGACAAATTTTAGCCCACTTCCAAATTGAAAACATCTGCAGATGACAAATTTAAAGGTGGTACACATGAACTAAAGGTTTATTGACAGGGTAGAAAACATTGTTGGAAATGGAGAAAATGCTGGTTACCAGCATTTTCTCCTTTTCCCACAATGTTTTCAAAAGGCCTCTTCCTCAGGGGCGTGATTGTTCGGTAAAGAGTTAAAAGCAAGCCTAAAGATTTTTTAAACAGTCCTTCAATAAAATATAGAAAGGTGCAAAAACTTACCTGCCCAGGAGAGACAATTCTGCTGAGGTCAGCTGGAACATAAAAAGAAAACAATATCTAATTCAGTAACATAAAAAATTTCAAACATGTTTTTCTTCCCCAGTAATATTGATGCCCTTGAAGAAGAATGATTAACCCTTTACCACACAATCCCACATATGATTTACCCTGTGACAGACTTTTGAAAACATTGTGGGAAAAGGAGAAAATGCTGGAAACCAACATTCTCTCCTTTTCCTGCGATGTTTTCTACCCTATGAAAGACAGATTCCATCATTTAACCCTTTACCACACAATCCCGACTTTTAATGACCCTGAGAAAGATGCCTCTTGAAAACATTTCGGGGAAAGGAGAAAATGCTGGTAACCAGCAATTTTCTCCTTTTCCCACAATGTTTTCTACTCTTCCCAAAATGAATTTCAATTTTTCAGTCACATTTATTTTGTCATCTGCAACTGCTTTCAATTTGGACGAATCTAAACTTTTGTCGTTTGGTAAAGGGTTAAGCCACATGTATATTGTCATCTGCAAATGATTAAAACTGTTAAAGTCTACATTTTGCTTGTATTGTTCAGAGCTAAATGTGGCTCAAATGACAGAAAGGAGAGAGCAAACTAATAATACCTAATACTTGATACATTTTGCTAGATTAACCCTTTCCCAAATGACAAATTCTGGAGTGGTTCAAATTGAAAGAGTTTGCAGACGACAATTTTAAATTTGATGAAAATGGCAGAAAGTTCTCAAAAAAGGGTAGAAAACACTGTGGGAAAAGGAGAAATTGCTTGTTATGAGCAATTTCTCCTTTTCCCACAGTGTTTTCAAAAGACTAGTACTGCAGACACGTGAAAACCAGGGCTTGTTTGGGAAAGGGTTAAAGAAATTGGACATTTACTTCCAGTAAAAAAGTTCAAATTTGGCATCTTAACACCTTACCAAACAACAAAATTTTTAGACATGTCCAAATTCAAAGCATCTGCAGACGACAAATTAAATGTTGTTCAAACGATGAGATTTGTACTTGATACGGTAGAAAACATTGTGGGAAAAGGAGAAAATGCTGGTTTCCAGCATTTCCCCCTTTTCCCACAATGTTTTCGAAAGCTTTCTTTCTCCAAGTCATTAAAACTCATGATTCCGTAGTAAAGAGTTAAGTCCAGAATAGTCATTTTGCAATGGTGAACTCTGCCTACTTTCTTGAGAAGAGATATGACTGTTATACCTATCCAGACCTCCAGATAAGAGGGAGTGATAGTATTCTAAGTCCATTATTTCTCTTCCAAACCTTATGTTGTTGGTACTCATTAGAATTGTCTCGATGAGACGATTCTAATGAGTTCCCATAACATAGGGTTTAGTGGAGAGTGATTAATATTTTCAATTTTGAAATCAAAATCACTCCCTCTATCTGGAGCTCTGCCTATCGAGTACAACCTTACATACTCAGTGTGTGTTACTGATCATTTGACATTCTCATAAGCTTTTGAGATTGATTGACTGAAAGTTTTTTTATGCTATTTTTCAAAATCATTTCAGTTATATCATGGCAACAGCTCGCTTATTCATGTATGTCCTTGGTTTTACCAGTACTAGGCTGGGGCTCTGGAGTGTCTTGCCCAAGGACACTCACACGCAAAAAAACCAGTGTTTCCAGTAAGGCTTGAACCCGGGGCCTCCAGGTTACAAGTCCTACACTTTACCACTGAGCCACACAAGACCCCAGCCTTTGAGAAATTCTGGCACAAATTCTAAAACCTTTAGTGGCTATATATAACATGTACATGTTATGTTAACCCTTTCCCAAACAAGCCCTGGTTTTCACTTGCCTGCATTACAAGTCTTTAGAAAACACTGTGGGAAAAGGAGAAATTGCTCGTAACGAGCAATATCTCCTTTTCCCACAGTGTTTTCTACCCTTTTTGAGACCTTTCTGCCATTTTCATCAAATTTAAAATTGTCGTCTGCAAACTCTTTGAATTTGGACCAGTCCAAAATTTGTTGTTTGGGAAAGGGTTAAGAAAATGCCATTAATTTTTATTACACACACTTCTCTTTCTTATTCATATGTTGCTTGCAAACTATTGCTTTACTAGATTCAGTGTTAAAATTTTCTAAAACTTTAATTTGGTAATAAATAGTCTGAATAGGCCTCTTTAAAACAAGGGTTAATCCGTTACCAGACAATCCTTACTTTTAACGACCCTGGAAAAGAATGATTTTGAAAACACTGTGGGAAAAGAAGACATGAGGGCCATTGGCCCTAAAGCGCTCATCTGAGTAAACTCATCTAGGATTGATAAAGCTGAAGAGATTCTGGATTTTATGACGTAAAACACTTGAGTGTTCGTGACCCACTTTTCAACCTACCTGACCTATTTTTGAACTTGTCAGAGACAAATATTCTGACAATATTTCATTAGTATCAAACAGAAAATGTGGCCTCCAGATTGCACACAAGATCTTTCCAAGATTTGTCCCAGTGACATGACATGACCCAAATTTTAACTTGTCTGATATCTCATCAAGACAAATATTCTGACCTTAGTTCATTAAAACTGGTCTGGAAATGTGGCCTCCAGAGTGCTCACAAGTTATTTTGTAAGATTTGGCCTATTGACCTACTTTTTGACCTGACATGACCTAATTTTGAACTTGATCTAGATTTCATCTTGAGACAAATATTCTGACCAAGTTTTATGGGTATTGGGATAGAAATCTTGCCTCTAGGGTGCACACAAGGTTTTTCTAAAATTTGGTCCACTGACCTACTATTTGACCTGACATGACCAAATTTCAAACTTGTCAGAGATATCATCAAGACAAACGTTCTGACTAAGTTTCATGAGTTTCCAGCTGAGAAAATGGCCTCTAGAGTGCAAACAAGGCTTTTCTAAGATTTGTCCCAGTGACCTACTTTTTGACTCAATATGACCCAGTTTCACGCTTGTCCAAGATGTCATCAAGACAAACATTCTGACTATGTTTCATGAGTATTACACTGAAAATGTGGCCCCTAAAGTGCATACAAGGTATTTCTAAGATTTGTCCCGGTGGCCTACTTTTTGACTCAACATGACCTAGTTCCAAACTTGTCCAAGATATCATCAAGACAAATATTCTGACAAAGTTTTATAAGTATTAAACCGAAAATGTGGCCTCTAGAGTGCATACAAGGTTTTTCTAAAATCTGATCTGGTGACCTACTTTTGGACCCGACATGACCCAATTTCAAGCTTATCGGACATATCATCGAGACAAACATTCTGACTAAATTACATGAGTTTCCGGCTGAAAATGTGGCCTCCAGAGTGCACACAAGGTATTTCTAAGATTTGTCCCAGTGGCCTACTTTTTGATCCAACATGACCCAGTTTCTAACTTGTCAAAGACATCATCAAGACAAATATTCTAACAAATTTTCAAAAGTATTAAACTGAAAATGTGGCCTCTAGAGTGCATGCAAAGTTTTTCTAGAGTTTGATCTGGTGACCTACGTTTTGACCTGACATGACCCAATTTAATAGTTGTCTGATGTATCATCAAGGAAAACATTCTGACCAAATTTCATAAGTATTGGACTGAAAATGTGGCCTCTAGATGGCACACAAGGTTTTTCTAAGATTTGGCAGAGTGACCTACTTTTTGACCTTATATGACCCAATTTCAAACTTATTTGAGATACCGGTATCATCCAGACAAACATTCTAAGTTTCATGAGTTTCTGGCTGAAAGTCTGGCCTCTAGAGTGCACACAAGGTTTTTCTAAGATTGGTCCCAATGACCTACATTTTGACTCAACATGACCGAGTTTCGAATTTGTCCAAGGCATCATCAAGACAAACATTCTGACCAAGTTTCATAAGTATTAGACTGAAAATGTGGTATCTAGAGTGCACACAAGGGTTTTCTAAAATTTGATCTGGTGACCTTCTTTTTGACCTGACATGACCCAATTTCAAACTTGTCTGAGATTCATCAAGACAAACATTCTGACCAAGTTTCATGAGTATTGGACTAAAAATGTGGCCTCTACAGTGCACACAAAGTTTTCCTAAACTTTGACTTTGTGACCTACTTTTTGACCCAACATGACCCAATTTCAACCTTGTCCGAGATATTATCAAGACAAACATTCTGAATAAGTTTCATGACTGAAAATGTGGCCTCTAGAGTGCACACAAGGTAATTGTTGACGCCTGGACGACGGGCGCCACACGATGGATCACGGACACAGCACTATCACAAAAGCTCACCTTGAGCACTTCGTGCTCAGGTGTGCCAAAAATGCTGGTAAACAGCATTTTCTCCTTTTCCCACAATGTTTCCTAACCTTTTAGAGACAAATCCAATAACTTGATACAGATATAATTTGTCATCTGAAAATGCTTTCAGTTTGTCCTAGTCTAAAATTTTGACATGTGGTTAAGGAAGGGCTAATAAATGATATGCATCATGCAGCTTGGCAGCCCTATTGACTGCAAACTCTTGGAGTGAAAGTAAGCCCCTTTTCACAGAGCATGGCTCATATTTGATTTCAACATGACTAACCTGGACTTGGAGAAGGTGTGGAATTTTCTGAGCCATGAAGCTTTTTCAATATGATAGATGGATCAATTCCAGCTTTTAGGCAGTCTTCCAACACCAATAGCTGATGTCTGTCCTGCAGTGACATGTATATCATGAAAGTGCATCAACAACACAATACTTTGTTGATCCTTTTAACCCTTTCCCAAACGACCAATTTTGGACTGGACCAAATTGAAAGAGTATGCAGACGACAATTTTAAATTTGATGAAAATGGCAGAAAGTTCTCAAAAAGGGTAGAAAACACTGTGGGAAAAGGAGAGATTGCTCGTTACGAGCAATTTCTCCTTTTCCCACAGTGTTTTCAAAAGACTTGTACTGCAGACACGTGAAAACCAGGGCTTGTTTGGGAAAGGATTAACCCTTAAAGCCCCGAATATACCCAATGGACATTTTCTTTCTAGAATAAGCCCAAGATGATTGCAAATTCATGGCTTCCTTTTGTCTGTAGTGTTAAAGCAAAGCCGACAGTGTAGATCAAAGATCAGACTGCACGGTTTGTGCAGTCTGATCTTGATCTACACTGGCCGCAAAGGCAACAATATTAGTGAAAGGCGCTTTTAGGGTTAAAATAGTCTAACACTTTACCAAGCAATCCTGTGTTTTAACAACCCACGGAAAAACATTTTTGAAAACACCATGCGAAAATAAAAAAATGCTGGTAGCCAGCATTTTCTCCTCTTCTCATAATGTTTTCTACCTTTTCACATCAGCATTTGAGCCACAATTAATATTTCATTTGCAAGTGCCTCCAATATGGATGAATCTAACACTCTGGTGAAGAGCTAAGCCTTTAGTTTCCTATACGTTGATACATACGTGACTTTTTAAGCCATTAACACACGGCAATATTTTACACTTGTCCAAAATGAAAGCATTTGCAGATGACAACTTAACCCTTTACCACACAATCCCGAGTTTTAACGACCCTGATTAAAAAGCCTTATGAAAAAATTTGTGGGAAAAGGAGAAAATGCTGGTTACGGAGAAAATGCTTGTAACCAGCATTTCTCCTTTCCCCATAATCTTTTCTACCCTTCCAAAAGCCTGTTTTTATTTTTGGGTCACAATTATCTTGTCGTCTGCAAAAGATTTCATGTTGGGTTAGTCTAACATTTTGTCGTGTGGTAGAGGGTTCAGATGATATATAGTGTTGGTCTTTGAAAGATTGGAAAACATAGTGGGAAAAGGAGAAAATGCTGGTTACTAGCATTTTCTCATTTTTCCACAATGTTTTCAAAAGCCCGCTCCCTTGTAAAAACTTGGGATTGTGTGGTAAAGGGTTAATGAAATCTGACCTGTACCAACTCTCAACCAATCAGTCTGTGATTTTGCAACCCTGAGAAAGATGGCTATTGGTGACAATGTGAGAAAACTAAATTTTGAGCTAGCACTTTCTTATATTTCCATAATGCCTTGTCCCCTTACAAGATAATACACATACCAGCATTTGAACCAAATTTAATTTGTTGTCTGCAAATGATTTCAAGGTGGACAAAGATTTGTCATCTGTCAGACAAAAAAAAAAAAAAAAATCAGCAAGAACTTATTTGACCCTTTACCAAACAATCCTGTATTTTAATAACTCTGGGAAGGAAGAAGACTTTTGAAAACATTGTGGGAAAAGGAGAAAATGCTGGTAACCAGCATTTTCTCCTTTTCCCATAATGTTTAGTACCATTCTTTCTGAGACAAATCTCAGCATTTGAATCATACTTAATGTGTCATCTGTAGCAGCTCTGGACTTGGACAAGGCTTCACTTTCATTATGCAACTATTCACCCAAATCCTTAAAATATGCAGTTTAGTGAAACGTTTTTAAGACTTAATGCTTGCTTACCTAAACTGCGTAAGCAAATATTTTGCAAGTTTGCAGGTTAGTGGAAGCCAGTCCTGACGATCAAACCCTGGTTTGATTAGCCCTTGAAACTGTAAAACTTCGTTTAGCTTAACCCTTTCACAAACCATCTCATGTTTTCACGACCCTGGGAAAGAAGGCTTTTGAAAACACTGTGAGAAAAGGTGAAAATGTCGGTCACCAGCATTTTGTCCTTTTTCCACAGTGTTTTCTGCCCTATAATCAGAGAGCTAAAGCTGATTTTTACCTGCTGAATTTGTCGTCTGCAAATGTTCTGAATTTGAAAGAGTCTAAAACTTGTCGTTTGGGAGAGGGTATACAGATTACCAGCTTTTGCCTTGCAGCAGACCATTTTGACAGCATTGCCTCAAAAAAGGAAATTACTCCGAAGACGTCTCTTCTTTTGCCACAATTTTTTCAAAATCCTTTGTGGTAGATATCTATTAACCCTTTACCACACAATCCTGAATTTTAACTACCCTGAAAAAGAAGTCTTTTGAAAACATTGTGGGAAAAGGAGAAAATGCTGGTAACCAGCATTTTCTCCTTTACCCACAATGTTTTTCTCCCTATCAAAGGCAAATTCCATTATTTGAGCCAGACTTAATTGTCGTCTGCAAACGCTTTCAATTTGGAGAAGGCTACATTTTTGTTGTGTGGTAAAGAGTTAATCTGTCTAAAAGAAATATGCTGAACCCTATACCACCCAATCCCCAAGTTTTAACGACCCTGAAAGAGAAGAGTTTTAAAAACACTGGGGGAAAAGTAGAAAATGCTGGTAACCACCACTTTATCCCTATCCTTCAATGTTTTCTACTCTCTCAAAGACAGAAATCATCATTTCAGCTAGATTCAATATGTCGTCTGCAAGCACTTTTACTTTGGTTCAGTCCAAAATTTTGTTGTTTGATAATGAGTTAATATGGCTTACCGAGGCTGAGAAATCTGATATGGAAGATCTAGGGCCAATGCTGTGCGGTGTTGTACCTTCCAGGTTTAAATGCCGAATATCTTGTTGTAACTTCTTGTCATCTTCCTGCTCTATCTGTGTCAGGGTACTCTGTCCCACCATTACACTGCTGTCATTGAATACATCTAGATTGGGAACATTTCCGTTCTTCATCATGATAAGTTTAATACTACTGTCTTCAGGATACGACTCAGTCTTCAAACCTGTGAACCCCATTGTGTCATCACTTTGATTTTCATTTATTGTATCATTTGGAAACTTTTCCTCCAAACCACCAACAAAAGTAGATGCACTACAACCAGAATTTTCTTTGTAAGAATTATCTCCACCGAAACTACGTGAAAAGCCTGACATATGTGGAATATTACAATAATTAGCCATGTCATCTTGATTTTCCTTTGCAACATCATTGGATAACCAGGGTTCACTTGAAGCTTCACTTCCAGCAACTGTGGAAACCTGTGACTGAAAGCTACTTTTTGATTTATCCTTACTTTCAGATCCAGTCAGATAACCACTAGATCGACTGAAGATCTCTCGCCTCTGCCCAGCATTCTTAACTTCCTCATCTTGTTTTTCATTTTCGAAGTGTTCAAATGATTCCTTGTCTTTACTTTCAACAAAACCTTCATCAGCCATCTCTAAAATAATATCACCAGCTCCCTGAACCTTGTAAACACTACTTCCATTGTCTTTACTCTTGCTTGAACTTTTACCTTCAAATAGTTCCTTCCTGTTTCTTTTTTCTACAAGACTTGGTGTACTGGATAGACTACCAGATGGGTGAGTAACTTCAGGACCAAAACTTGGAAAGTTTGACCTGAAATGTGATAAAGGAGACTGGGAAGAAGAACTAGATGAGCTTAAAATCAAATCTGGCAAACTGTTACTCTTCCGTACAAAATGTATCTCATCTGGCTCTGGTATTTCATAAATATCTTCGAACACTTCAATGTCAGACCTGTTACTGAATCTTTTTCTTCTACCTTCAATTGTAGATTTGCTTCCTTTACGCCTATATAAATTCTTGACATCACTTTTATCTACTTTCTCATTTAGTTCATCATCCTGTCCACAACTTTGTGATATGCTACAGTCATCCTTCTCACTCTCCACATAAATTCCTGTCAGTCCAAGTATACTGAAATTTGGAAGACATGTCACAGCTATTGTTGACTCATCTGTACTTCCTCCTATCTTTTTACCGGTGGTTTCACATTTCAATCTTCCTTCTCCAAACAAGTCATCTTCGGTTACTGATTCTTGCCTTTCAAAATTTGCCATTTCAGTGGTTGTGCATCAACAATCTACTTGTTTCTTGTTGAATAGTCTACAAATATCATAAAAAAAAGTCATGTTTCTAATTTTTTACACTCTACCAAATGACAACATTTTAGACTAGTTCAAATTCAAAGAATTTGCAGACGACAAATTAAATATTGTTCCAATGATCAGATTTGTCAGTGATAGGATTGAAAACATTGTGGGAAAAGGAGAAAATGCTAGTTACCAGCGTTTTCTCCTTTTCCCACAATGATTATAAAAGCTTTTTCCCCCTGGGATTTCAAAAGGCAGAATTGTTTGGTAAAGGGTTAAATGTCAATAATTTGGCTATTATATACCGGTATGTTATGAAGGGGATAGTTCACACATTCATATTTGCTTTATATTTTAGGCCAAGTGAATAAATTACATGGATCTCCGGTGGGAGCGAGTAAAGTGAGAGCAGAGTATTGGTCTTTCTTACCACAAGGTCCTGGTTCAATTCCCCAGACGAGTAGCTCAAAAACTGGTGAGGTTTCGAGAAAACATAACCAATAGTGGTTAATATTAGATGTAGAACTTGTTGCACAACTGATGTAAAGTAAGTAAATTTAGTCATATTAGTGCAACATGTACACAATAAATAATTTTCCTTCTTTTTCAGAATGTTTTACTTAATTTCCTGGTCATCGAACAGCCTTGAAAACTCAACATATCAATGCATATGCAAATTCTAGATAACTCACAAAGTACATGACAATCTAGGAAGAACAATCTTTTGGTTTTAAAAGAAAAAAAAAACTGTCATTCAAACAGTATGATATACGTCTAAGAAAAGGTGCAACTACCTGCAACAAGCCATTGTTTCTTGTCTCACAATGGGTTAGAGCCTGACTATTTAACTCTATCACATGGATGAATCTCTAACTAACAAGTCCAAATTGAAAGCTTTTGCAGGCGGCACTATTTCTGTTGGTCAAATGTTGGGATTTGTCTTTGAAACTGAAAGGATAGAATTCAGAGTGGAAAAGGAGGAAAAACTGGTTACCAGCATTTTCTCCTTTCCCCCCACATAAAGCAAAAATCTATGGTCGTTAGGATTGTGTAGTAAAGAGTTAGGAGGCACGAAGTCTTTTTCCTACGCTAAAGTAATCAGTTAAAGCAATCGTTACACTTAAGATAACTTAATACGGGGAAACCAATTTTCTTACAGTTTAATACTCTTGTATTCTCTTTTGGTTCAAACTTAATAGGTAAACGAACACCAAGCAAGCAACGAGCAAAAATACCTCTTGACAATACTTAGTCAAACAAGATTTGTCTTCACTCGAACCTTCGAAACCAGAAGCAATTGATTAAATCATTTGCATGAAGACATTTTCAGTGAATGATCCATTATAGGATTCCAGGAAGTTGACATACTTTCGCGGAAATTTTTTTATTTGCCTGGTACCTAGCTTTCGGTTTCTGTTTCCCCCCAAAAAATTATCCAAAATATTGCGATTTTCGCTGCTGGGGGGGGGGGGGGGGTTGATTTAGGTTCTTTGGGCACAGATACATGTTTTTCAGACAATGTTAAAACGGTCTGGCATGCACGCTCCCCCTTTCTCCAATATATATATGACTATAGATTTGGATCAGTCTTGAATTTTGTCGTATGGTAAACTTTAATGGCTAAATGCGTCCCCGCAAAGCAAAGTCGTTACACAGAGCTCTAGATCTTATGGGTTCATAATAGCCACTTTTTTCAACATTCGACTTAATCATGAGATAGACTGGTTCTTGGACATACAGAGAATTGACCAGTAGCTAAAATTTTGAGCATTCTGACCTGGGTCGATACTTTTCGCAGATGCATTGTTTGCCCCCTTTTCACAGAGCATGGCTCATGTGATTCAGTGTGTTCCAGAATGTCTTGCAAACATTGGATATTAACCTAACCAGATGACGGCATTCGCCAAATCAAAAGCAGTTGGAGACGAATAAGATGTAGCTAAAATGATGTGATTTGTTTCAAAAAGACCAGGAAACATTGTGGGTAAAGGAGAAAATGCTGGTCACCAGCACTTTCTCCTTTTCCCAAATTGTTTCAAAAGCCCTCTTCCTCAAGGTCGGTTGAACTCGGTCTTGTGTTGTAAAGGGTTAAAAAAATCCTGGATCAAACTGCACATTTTCTGCAGTCTGATTTTAAACTACACAATCAGCAATAGTTACATCGAGGGGCTAGTTCCCCGCCCCTGCCGAGCCCTGTAGCTCAGTCGGTAGCATACAGGACTTTCAAGAGAACTGGGGATCGCTGGTTCGATCCCTAGCTCGGCCAATTTCTTTCCGAGGATTGATGGTAGTCATTGCAACAGGATTCATTCCTCTCTCACCGCTCACCATTGTTTCGATGATAGTTATCTGGGAAAGCAGCCAGTGGCTTGGAAAGAATACTGTGCGTAGTACTGGTAAGGGAAACTCCAGGAAGGCATGGATAGGCACACTGGCCGCCACAATATAACTGAAATATTGTTGAAAATGGCGTGAAACCCCATACAATCAATCAGCCAATCTTTCCCCTCCCCCGACGTAACCCTTTACCATACAATCCCGAGCTTAAACGACCACGAGGAAGAAGCCTTTCGTAAACAATGTAACCAGAATTTTTTCCCTTTCCCACAATGTTTTCTACTCTTTCAAGTTTCAATGAAAAAACCCATCATTTAAGCCAAATCTGACTTGTCGTCTGAAAATGCTTTCAATTTGGACAAGTCTTCATTTATGCCCTGTAGGAAAGGGCCTTAACCAAAAACCTTGACTGCTTGTGACCCTGAGCGCCTTTGACAACACTGGTGGTAAAGGTGAAAAATGCTGTTTACTGACATTTTCTTGTTTTCACACTGTGTATTCTATGTTTTCAGAGACTACGCCCATTATTTTTGCAATGATTTGTCGGCTGCAATTGATTTCAATATGGAAGAGTGTAAAGCGAATACGATGTCTGTACCACGCCAGACGAGTTGTCGGCTGATGACGACGTAACACAGGGCGTATGGCAGGACGTATCTAGCGTATGCCATGATGTTGCAGCCTATTTCTAACAGACTGTCCACTGATTGGTCGTGGACCAGGGACACTGAGAGCAGTAAATACTGCTGTCTGAAAGCGATTCCTAAGGTGCTGTTGACGAATATGGATGTCTGTATTTCGTGACGTCACACTGGATGGCTTGACCGTAAGCCATCTGAAACGCTGCCTGTGTTTTCGTAACGTCTCCATAGAGATTGTACAGTTTTTCCATGCACTCGGAACTGTCTGGCAACCTCTGTCCGCATCCTCCCTGTTTCAAGCATGCCAACGGCACGTAAACGCCATTTTCGGATAGACGTTACATCTTTCATCATGAATAAAAAACCAAAACAATTTTGTCTTTCTGACCTTCAGAAGGTACTCAAAGACTACGTGTGATCAGAATGATAAAAATGCTGGGAAAGTTAGCGACCGAAAGCAAACTGTGCGTTTTAAGTTTTACGTCTACGAGACAATCATGTGGTTACACGGAAGAGACGACACATGTTTTGGAAAGTCTATATTTGTGGTCATTTGTATTAAATATTTTGGGTGCACCTTACGAACATATTTCTGTTTTACAGCGTATTAATTTATGACATGCTCAGAAACTTTTTTCGCTAGCAGCCTATATATAGACAATAGGGCCACGAGGGCCCTAAGATCGCTCACCTGCACCTATTTGGCCCAACATGACCCATTTCCAATCCCTTCGAGATACCAAAACAGCCATTCTAACAAACTTTCATGGGCATTGGACCGAAATGTGGCCTCTAGAGTGTACACAAACTTTTCTAGGAGTTGTCTCAGAGACGTAAATCTTGACCCACATTGGCCCATTTTCAAACTTGTGTGCAACATAAAGACAAATATTCTGACCAACTTACATGAGTAATGGACTGAAAATGTGAACTCTAGAGTTTCTTTTTGAAAATATGATGCGGTGACATAGTTTTTTACCAAATGTGACCCATTTTCACACTTAACCATAATATCAAGACATATATTCTGGCCAAATTTTATAAAAATCAGACTGAAAATGTGGTCTTTAGAGCAAACACAAGGTTTTTCATTGACCTTATCTAGTGCCGTGGTGTTTGACCTGACATGACCCATTTTCGAACTTTTCCCCAAGATATTAAGATAAACATTCTGACCCACTTCCATGAGTTTTTGATTGAAAATGTGGCCTCTAGAGTGTACACAAAGCCTTTTTCTTATATTTATTTCACCACCTAACGTAAGTTTTGATCTCATGTGACACATTTTGCAACTAGTCCATTATATCAATTCAATCATTCTGACTAAATTTTATGAATAATGCAGAGGGTAACTAAAAATTTTGACCTGATGACCTATTTTTTAACCATATGTGATCCATTTTCTCTCTCAACCAAAATATCATCAAGACAAAACAAGGTTTTTCCAAGATTTGACCTGGTGACCTAGTTTTTGACTTGATGTAGTATTTTCAAAGTCATCTTAGATATCATCAACAAAAAGATTCTGACCAACTTTCATAAGTATTGAACTTAAAATATGGCCACTTGAGGATAAATAATGTTTTTTTAAGACTTGACCTGGTGACCTAGTTTTTGAACTTGTTCAAGATTTCATCAAGGCAAATATTGACAAACTTTCATGGGTACTGGACTAAACTATGGGCTTTAAAGCATAAATATAGGTATTTTAAGATTTGACCCCATGACCTAGTTTTTGAACTCATGTGACTCAAACTCCAACTCGTTTGAGATTTGACCAAGACAACCATTTTAGCCAGTTTAGACTGGAAATGTGGCCTCTTGAGCATACACAAGGTTTTTCAAAATTTTGACCTAGTTTTTGACCTGATGTGACCCATTTTCGAATTCGTCCAAATGATCCATAATTTTCTTCCCAAAACTTACTCATTGAAATTCTCTGCAAGTCTACATGAATAAGTCACGGTGACCTTTTTTCACAAATATTGATGTTATTGTCGACCAGGGTAGTGATTGAGAAAGGAATCTTTATTTTAATCATTTAGCACTTTTAGGACTGAAATTACCACAAAGTATGGGGAAAGTATGCGGAAATGACAAATAAGAATTTCTTCATCTGTTTCTATTCTTTTACTTTCATCAAAATGTAAGTATTATCCATACATAATTATTTTTGGCTTTTTCCCAAATCAAAGAGCCTTCCAATTAAATCACCTTTTACAAAAAAGTTAATTTCTGGTGAGGAAATTAAAAGCCACTTTCATCAATGATTCGAAATTATGTTCTAATTCTGAATTCTAATACTAGCTATCCGACTGGCTGAGACAGACCATCACAATCAAGCTGGTTGCTGTCTCTGACTTCAGATTTAGAATGATAATTTGAATCATTTACAGCTTCTGTGATGAGGTAAATCTTCATCAAACAGTAGCGTATATCCTTGTTCATCTCTCCTTACTTTCAGGTACATGTAAATGGGATACTAGTATGTTTATTTGCTTTCTTTATTCAAATCCATATTTTCTCAACTCATGTCCAGATATGGCCAGCAACATGTGAAATGAGACCTTCAGACATTTGCGTAAAGTGTCGTCCCGGATTAGCCTGACATGACTATGTTAGATTTTTTCATACAGCAGACTTTCATGAAACAGAAAATCACACAAAAATGGAAGCATCGTCTCGGATCAGTCACAGACTGCACAGGCTGATCTGGGACGACACACTTTTACACATATGTTAGAAGGCCCTTTTTCCTGTGTTGCAAGCCATATCACCTTTTACAAATAAAAAAAAACTGCCCTCAAAACGACATTCGGGTACATGTATCATTGCTATCAGAGCTAGTATCAAAGAATTATTTATATTGATTTCGTAAAAAATCAAACATGTGACAATAGGTAATTAATTGAACCATGCTACGTGAAAATGGGTCTTAATGCATCTCTGTGATGCATGATACCAAGCATGTGATTGCAGTAGGCTATTATACATCCCTAAAATCTGTTTTGTGTCACAACCTACTGAATCAAGACTGAGGTAGACTGGTCCATTTGCATGCAAAAAATTGCCCAAAAGCAAAAGGTTTTGGCCCAGGTCAATCTGCAGGGACTGCTCTGGCTGACCTGGGTCGATACTGTTTCCAAATGCATTCAGCCCCTTTTTCATAGAGCATGGCTCATGTATTTCCTGAAGAAAAATTTGCAGTCATCATATCAGATTTAATCATATCTAGAAACCTCTAGAATTGTAACTTTTAGCATGGTTTTCAGTTCTTTCCCTGAAGGAGATCAAGGTCAGGTATGGCAGAATGTGCCATTTGCTTTTGATTCTACACTGTCCTGTCCAATGATTCTTATGATATTCTGAGTACATGCCAAAATATTATGGTAAAAGGAAACTTCGAATGATATGAACAATTTCTCCTTCTGCCATATATTTTTCAAAAATCCCCTTCTACCCTTTACCACATGAAAAAATGTAGACATGTTCAAACTGAAAGCATTTGCAGACAGCGATTTAAATGTGGCTAAAATGATGGAATATGTCTTTGATAGGGTAGAAAACATTGTGAAAAAGGAGAAGATGCTGGTAACAAGCATTTTCTCTTTACCAGCATTTTCTCCTTTTCCCACAATGTTTTCTAAAGGCTTCTTCCTCAGGGTCGTTAAAAATCAGGATTGTATGGTAAAGGGTTATCTAGAGATGTTTACCCAGTCCAAAACAAAAGGCATCTTTACCTTGCTGTAGTGAACAATATAGATCAAGATCAGACTGTTTATAGTCATGTAGTCTGATCTTGGAGATATTGTGAGATACTGTGCCCAAACAGTCTTGTAGTTGCAACATCTTTCCAAAGTGACTGTTCCCATTTATTTGATTCACCATATTCATGTTAGCTAAATGCCCTCAGCAGTAGATTCGCCATAAAACCTAAATCATTCATTTTTTCTCCAAGGATCAGTCAAAATTTGACAAAACTTGTAAAAAATCACATTTCTAGATCAGGTGCGTAGCAAGGAATGTAGTAAAGATGAAGCCCATCTTGTTTTACATTTCCTTCCTTCCTTCCTTCCCTGCCTCCCTCCCTCCTTCCCTCCCTTTTTCTCCAGCAAAGTAGATGTTAGCAGCTTAACCCTTTCCCAAACAAGCCCTGGTTTTCACGTGTCTGCAGTACAAGTCTTTTGAAAACACTGTGGGAAAAGGAGAAATTGCTCGTAATGAGCAATTTCTCCTTTTCCCACAGTGTTTTCTACCCTTTTTGAGACCTTTCTGCCATTTTCATCAAATTTAAAATTGTCGTCTGCAAACTCTTTGAATTTGGACCAGTCCAAAATTTGTCGTTTGGGAAAGGGTTAAAGAGTCAAGTGCAACTTTGTCAATTTTTTAGACAATATAGATCAATAAACTGCAATTTACGGACAATGTAGACCAAAATCAGACTGCACCATATGTGCAGTCTGATCTTTGATGTACACTGTCTGCTATTTAGTTTTTATTTTCTGGCAAAATCAATTTTGAAACAGATGATTTGGTCTCTTTTCCTGATTGAGAATACGGAATTTTGTTCATCTGATGCTATGACAGTCAATGATTAAGCCAGGGCTTTCACCTGCCTATGCGCCTGTACATCAATATTGCAATAAAAGTGTGTCTAACTTTCCTATGTTAATATAATATCATTTCCTGGTTTTGGAGTTTCACATCCTGCCTTTCCATTTAACATTTTCTTCACAGTTTTAGCATAATCCATAGGTTCACTTTGTATACTTTCACCGTTCACTTCCATTGCTGTAGACGGGGAGACAGACAGGTTTGAGATATCATGATGTAGTACTTGGGAATCCCAGCCGCATGTGTACAGGAAACCAGCCTCTCCCCAAGAGAGGCTGCGGACAAAATCTCTATGAGTAGAGGTATATCTGTAAATATAAACATGAAATGTACAAATTTCAGGTCATCTACACCTTTTCACATGTTTTGCCTATACCAAACAGCCGATTTTTTTTTTTTTTTTTTTTTTTTTTTTTTTTTTTTTTTTCAAAAACCATTGCTGAAAAAGGAGAAAATGCAGGTAACCAGTGCTTTTTTGATTGTGCAGGACCATTCTAAAATTGTATAGATTCCCACATTAATTAGAACAGTTATCCCTTTACCACACGACAAAATTTTAGACCCGCCCAAATTCAAAGCATTTGCAGACGACAATTTCATTGTGACTCAAATGATGTAATTTTTCTTTGAAAGCATAGAAAATATTGTGGGAAAAGGAGAAAATGCTGGTTACCAGCATTTTCTTCTTTTACCACAATGTTTTCAAAAGGCTTCTTCCTCAGGATCGTTAAAAGTCTGGATTGTGTGGTAAAGAGTCATGCATGTTTATCATCCTAAACAAACCACCATGAAAATATTTCTTTTTACAGCCTTGCATTTGCAAGACGTATAGGAAGCCAAATGTGTGTTTACAGCAAAGCAATTCCTCCATTTTCTAAGTAACTTTCTTTTTCAAAAACAGTTTTTCCACCCATCCTTCTGTATGACTTGTAATGGTTTTGGTATATATACCACAAGAGCACCATTGGCCCTAAAGTGCTCACCTGAGTAAAGTCATCTACGATTGATAAAGCTAAAAAGATCCTGGTTGTAATGATGTAAAACACATAGGTGTTCGTGACATACTTTTTGACCTACTTGACCTATTTATGAACTTGTCACAGATCATCAAGACAAACATTCTGACAATATTTCATGAATATCCAATGGAAAATGAGGCTTCCAGATTGCATACCAGATTTTTCTGAGATTTGTCCTAGTAACCTACTTTTTGACCCAACATGGCCCAATTTTTGAACTTGTCTGATATATCATCAGGGCAAAATTTCTGACCTATTTTCATTAAAATTTGTCTGAAAATGTGGCCTCCAGAGTGCTCACAAGTTTTTTCTAAGGTTTGACCCAATGACCTACTATTTGACCTCACATGATGCAATGTTGAACTTGCACTATATTTCATCAAGACAAACATTCTGACCAAGTTTCGTAAGTTTCTAGCTGAAAATGAGTTCACACAAGGCTTTTCTAAGATTTGTCTCAGTAACCTACTTTTTGATACAAAATAACCCAGTTTCAAACTTGTCCGAGATATCATCAAGACAAACATTCTGACCATGTTTCATATGTATTAGACTGAAAATGTGACCTCAAGAGTGCACACAAGGTCTCTCTAAAATCTGACCTGGTTATCTACTTTTTGACCCGACATGAACCCAATTTTGAACTTGTCCAATATACTATCAAGAAAAACATTCTGACCAAGTTTCATTAGTATTTGACAGACTACAGTGCTCATAAGGTTTTTTCTAAAATCTGGCAGAGTGACCTACATTTTGATCCAACATGACCAAATTTCAAACTTGTCAGCAGTATCATCAAGACAAATATTCTGACTAAATTTCATAGTTTCTGGTTGAAAATGTGGCTCTAGAGTACACACGTTTTTCTATGGTTTGTCCCAGTGACCTACTTTTTGACCAAACATGACCCAGTTCTGAACATGTCCAAGACATCATCAAGACAAACATTATGACTATGATTCATAAGTATTAGACTAAAAATGTGGCCTCTAGGGTGCACAGAAGGTTTTTCTAAATTTTTACCAGGTGACCTACTTTTTGACCTGACATGACCCAAATTCGAACATGTCCAAGATATTATCAAGACAAACATTCTATCCAAGTTTCATGAGTATTTGACTGAAAATGTGGCCTCTAGAGTGCACACAAGGTAATTTCTGATGCCTGGATGATGCACAACAGAAACAGATCTATCACAAAAGCTCACCATGAGCACTTTGTGCTCAGGTGAGCTAAAAACAGCATGGCAATTAACTGGTTTATCAATTTTTCAATTCTAGATTATATCAAGGCATTGTCAATGACTGACATTTTCTCATATCTCTGTCATTGTTAAAGATATTTACATGAAACATGAAATATCTGTTATCTATCAAAGAAGAATAACCCATACAAAAAAGGACAGGTAACCCTACATTTATCTTTTGTCAGTAAAACTCCTTTTTCAACATCGATTTTTCACTGAAAAGTAACTGCAGCCCATCATTGGCATCCACATGCTGTGCTCTTGTTAACCCTTTACAACACAATGCACCTATTAACACCCCTGGGAAAGAAGCCTTTTGGAAATATTATGGAAAAAGGAGAAAATGCCGGTAACCAGCATTTTCTCCTTTTCCCAAAATGTTTTCAACCCTATCAAAGAAAAATTGCACCGTTTGACCCACACTGAAATTGTCGTCTGCAAATGCTTTCAATTTGGACAAGGCTAAAATTTGTCTTATGGTAAAGGGTGAAAGTGCCGAATAAACCAAATACACACTTTCAGTCTAGAAATAAAACCAAATTAATTGCATTTTTAAGATTGCTTGTGCCCATAATGTCCCAGTAGAGCAAGCAAGCAGTGTAGATCAAAGATCTGAATGCACACTTTGTGCAGTCTGATCTTGATCTACACTGGCCACAAAGGCAACTTTAGTTGTGAAAGGCGCTTCAAGAGTTAAGATACTAGCAGAAAACATTGATAGAAAGCATGATGAATTCCTATAAGTTTATTATCTGTGTATGTTATTTCTTACCCTGTTAGTCAAGAAGAAGCCATATCAGAAGGAAAGATTTCTTATCTAATATGTTTGTCATAAAGGAGCCTATGTAGATTTGTTGCCATGTATCATTTTTTTTTTTTTTTTTTTTGTTAAAGACTTATAAGTACTTCAAAATACATGTATTTTTTCTCTCCCAATGTAAAGAAACTGAGCACTTAAATTCAGTAATAAGGGGCAGGTTTTGCGTTCAAGTACCAGTAATCAGATGGAGTGATTGATTGAATGGTATTTTATGCTGCTTTTAAAATTATTTCAGTCATATCACGGCGACAGCTCATATTCAGGTATTTCCTGGATTTCACCAGTACTTGGCTAGGGCTCTAAAGTGTCTTGCCCAAGGACACTCCGAACAAAAACCCAATGGATCCAGTGAGGCTTACACCTGGGGCCTCCAGGTCCAGAGTCTTACACTTTACCCCAGTAATCAGATGTATGTCTCACACTCAGTTACACTGTCCATCTTTATGCGATCAGGTATAACCTTATCAGACTTATTTGAAAATGTTCCCACACAACACAACATTATTATTATCACCCTAACCCTTTACCACACAGACCCGACTTTAAACGACCCTGAGAGAGAAAGCTTTTAAGAACACTGTGGTAAAAGGAGAAAATGCTGCAAACCAGCATTTTCTTCTTTTACCACAATGTTTTCTATCCTTCCCAAAACAAATTTAATTTTTTGAATCACATTTATTTTGTTGTTTGCAAATGCTTTCAGTTTGGACTAGTCTAAAATGTTGTTGTTTGGCAAAGGGTTAAGTGGATACACATCCCAAGAAGGAAATGCCAACTTTTTTTTTCCCCTTTCACTTTACTTCCTTATTTCATAATGCTTTACTATATATTGCACTTCTTAACCCTTTACCACACAATCCAGACTTTTAACAACCTTGAGAAATAAGCCTTCTGAAAAAATGGTGGGAAAAGGTAACCAGCATTTTCTCCTTTTCCCACAATGTTTTCTACCCTTCCCAAAAGAAGTTTCAATTCTAAAGTCACATTTATTTTGTCGTCTGCAAATGCTTTCAATTTCAACCAGTCCAAAATTTTGTTAGGTAAAGAGTTAACCAAGTAACATATTCATTTTTTTTAACTTTGGTTTGATTACAAAAATCTGAATAACCCTCTTAACTCTTAACCACACAACAACTATGTAGACTTGTCCATATCGAAAGGAATTGCAGATGACAATTTAAATATGGCTTAATTGATGGACCTTGTCTTTGACAGGCTGAAAACTTTGTAGGAAAAGGTGAAAATGCTGGTTACCAGCATTTTCTCCTTTTCCCACAAGGTTTTCTAACGGCTTCTTTCCCAGGGTTGTTAAAATTCAGGATTGTGTGGTAAAAGATTTAAAAAGAAGAAGGCACAGATCAAAGATCAAACATCAGTGAAGTCTGATTTTGAATATTGCCATTGGCAAAGGCCCCTGTTTTTCCCTATGGCACTGAACATGTTAGGAAAATAGATTTGAATCTTTTTATGAGCCATGTTAAAGTTGGGACTTTTCTTAACCAGTTACCACACAATGTTGACTTAACAACCCTGAAGAAGAATGCTTTTGAAAAACAATTGTGGGAAAAGGAGAAAATGCTGGTAACCAGCATTTTCTCCTTTTCCACATTCTTTTCTACCCTTTCAAAGACAAATTCCATTTTTAGCCACATTTATGTTGCTGTCTGCAAATGCTTGCAATTTTGACAAGTCCAAAATTTTGTCGTCTGGTAAAGGGTTAAACATGATGGAGAAATATAAAAACAATACTTACACTTGTTTTGAGTTATCATCGGTAATGTCTGTGACAGCAACAGTGCAATCTTCTGACACGGACCCTAACAAGGAATTACTGTAAATAGGGAAGAAGAAAATTTATCAGCTATATCCACCAGTAAATTTATCACCATTAACCCTTTTTTATTTTCAGCATGATTTTAGAAATGTATAATATCTCACCCTTCGAGTCATTATTTGCCTTGAAAAAAACCTCAAACAATAGATTTTTTTTTTTGACATGCTTGGTTTATGCGGACATTACCTTCCAGTTACTCAAGGTCGCAGTACAAGTTTACTTGTTAAAATTGTCTGTTATCGTAATAGATCTAATATATACATGTGTATAGAACCATGCTTGAGAAGGAAGGGGTTAAATTACGACTTCCTGCAACTGTCTCTTTAACCCTTTCCCAAACGACAAATTTTGGACTGGTCCAAATTGAAAGAGTTTGCAGACAACAATTTTGAATTTGATGAAAATGGCAGAAAGTTATCAAAAAGAGTAGAAAACACTGTGGGAAAAGGAGAAATTGCTCGTTACAAGCAATTTCTCCTTTTCCCACAGTGTTTTCAAAAGACTTGAACTGCAGACACGTGAAAACCAGGGCTTGTTTGGTAAAGAGTTAAATCTTACAGCCAATCATTTTTGAAAAAGCCAAGTCTCAAGTTTTAATGACCTGGAGGAAGAAAGCTTTCGAAATCATTGTGAGAAATGGAGAAAATGCTGGTAACCAGCATTTTCACCTTTTCTCACGTTTTCAAAAGCCCTCTTCCTCAGGCAAATGTTGAACAATAGGTTTTTGTGTATTTCCCACAGTTCACAAGGACATGATATATAAAGTTCATCTGACGCAAAACTGTATGAATAGCATGGGTTGACCCTTTCTCAAATAATCCCATTTTTTTGCAGCCCTGAAGAACAACGCCTTTGAAATAAGAGGGCCATTGGCCCTAAAGCGCTCACCTGAGTAAAGTCATCTACGGTTGATAAAGCTGAACAGATCCTATCATGAGTGTAAGTGACCTACTTTTGGACCTGACATGGCCAAACTTCAAACTTGTCCAAGGTATCATCAAGACAAACATTCTTACCAAGTTTCATCAGGCTGAAAATGTGGCCTCTACAGCACACACAAGGTTTTTCGAAGATTTACCCCAGTGACCTACTTTTCGACCCAACATGACTTAATTTTGAACTTGTCTGACATTTTATCAGGACAAACATTCTGACCAAGTTTCAAGACTATCTGACTGAAAATGTGGCCTCTACGGTGCACACAAGATAAATGTTGACGACACGGGCGAAAAACGATGCACAATGCATGATGGACACAGCACGATCACATAAGCTCACCAGGTGAGCTAAAACTTCTGGGAAAAGAAGAAAATGCAGGTAATCAACAGTTTCTACTTTTCATACATTGTTTTCTACCCTTTCAAAGACAAATCCAATCTTTTAAGCTGTTAACCTCTTCCTTTGTCATCTGCAAAGGCTTTCCTTTTATTCTGTTTTTGTCTTTTGGTAAAGAGGTTAAACACTTTTTACTGAACGACATTGACAAAATTTCAGACATGTCCAAATTGAGGGCATTAGCAGACAAAAAACTGAATTTGGCTAAACTTGTAGAATCCTTGTGTAAAAGGGTAGAAAACCATGTGAGAAAAGGAGAAAATGCTGGTTACCAGCATTTTCTCCTTTTAACCCAATGTTGTCAAAAGCCTTCCTTTCTCAGGGTCTTTAAAACTCTGAATTATTTAGTAATGTGTGAAAGGGCTCACTTTTTGGAATTAAACTGTATTCTTGTAACATTCCTTTGGTGAGGTGTGGTTGTTATGGAGTCAGTTACTGCTGCTCTTGTGTCATTTATAATCACCTGACCCGTTTCCGTGCCAACAGCATATGTGTTATCACTTCCAGGCTGCCATGTCACGCAGGTTGGACTTATCTGTGATTTTTCTGAAGTGTAATAGTATACACAGAGCTCTAGATAGAGGGAGTGATTTCGATTTCAAAATTGAAAATATTAATTATTCTCCACTAAACCCTATGTTGTGGGTATTCATTAGAATCATCTCATCGAGACGATTCTAATGAGTATCACAACATAGGGTTTGGAAGAGAAATAATGGATTTAGAATACCATCTCTTCCTCTTATCTGGAGCTCTGATACATGGTATGTATATTCTACCGTATATACTTATTTCTTGTGTATCTAATCCTTCTTGTCTACGATTCCTGAAGCATACAAGTCTTTTACAAAGTTTAGAGATAGATATAATACACATATTTTTATTTGGCGATGTGTAAAACAAGAGGGCCATGATAGCCCTGTATTGCTCCACTGGCTTATAAATATAAACCATAAATACTGAACATTTCAATTCTGAGCCAAATGGTTTCAAAATGAAGACTTACAAAGTTTTCTCTGTAAAAGCCCATGTGAAAGTTGAGACCCGCAGGGCAAAGCCATTTTTGATCCCAGAGCTATAATTACTTGAACCCTGGTAGAGGTCCACAAGATAAAGCCACATGCCAAAATAATACAAGTCTATGCTGTATGGTTATAAATAAGGTGATTTTCAAGTTTCGTCCATATGAAGCCTCTGTAAAACATAAGACCCCTGATGCAAGGCTAATTTCAAAAAAAAAAATCAAGTGATCCAGATTTGGTAGCCCTAGGGTTTGCGGTTAGGAGCAAAAGGATTTTTTGAATTTTCACCCTATAAGCACGTGTTTATGACCAAATTTGGGAGTTCTTGGCCTTATGGCTAGTAACAAGACTGTTTCTGAAGTTTCCACTCCATAAACCCGTGTAAAACTTGTGACCCCTGGTGCAGGGCCAAGCTTGATCCTAGGGTTGTAACTTGGGCCCTCTTTGTAGTTGTCCACTAGATAGTGCTATAATTATGCAAAATTTGGTAGCCCTAAGCCTTATGGCTTTGTACACCAAGATTTAAAAGTTTTCCCTATATAAGCCCATGTAAATCTTGTGAAACCCCCCCCCCCCAAGGCCCCCACCCCCCAGCATGAGGCCAAATTGACCCCAGGACTGTAATTTGGGCACTTTTGGTAGACCCCCACTAGATCAAGCTAAATGCAAAATTTGGTAGCTCTAGGCCTTATGGCTAGGTACTGGAAGATTTCTTAAGTTGTCACTATGTAAGCCCATGTAAAACTTGTGACCCCTGCAGCAGGGCCAATTTTGACCCCAGGGCTAAAATTTTGGCCTGCTTTGTAGAGGCCTACTAGATATAGCTACATGCAAAATTTGGTAGCTCTAGGCCTTATGGCTAGGTACAGGAAGATTTTCAAAGTTTTCTCTATATAAGCCTATGTAAAACTTGTAACCCCTGGGGCACAGCCAATTTTGACCCCAGGGCTATAATTTGAAGAAACATGATAGAGGTCTTCTACTACATAAAGCTACATGCCAAATTTGGTAGCCCTACGCCTTATGGTTTCAGACAAGAAGATTTTTAAAGATTTCCAATATTTTTCAGTTTTGTTGCCATGGCAACCAGAGTTTTTGAAGGAATTAAATTCTTTCAAGAAATTCTGAAGAGGACCATGGCAGGATCATTTCTGTGAAGTTTCATGAAAATTGAATGGGTAGTTTCAGAGAAGATGTTTGAAATAAAAGTTAACGCACGGACGGACGGACACACGCACGGACGGACACACGCAGACTGACGGACGGACGCACGACGGACACCGGGCCATGACAATAGCCCGCTGGCCTTCGGCCAGTGGAGCTAAAAATCAATTTAGGTTGAACAAACAATAAAAAAAAACCCACACGCACACACATACACAAACAGAATAGATCACTAAAACATTACACAAATTTTCTTTCTTGAAAATTCAAAAAAATTTTGAGACCATGTGGAAATGATCCAATTATTCACAAGTTTAGAATAGCTTCTCCTTGTTTTTATCAGAAGTAAACTTTCTTTGCCTTTGTATATGTAGGGCTTAATACTCTTTACCACACTACCCATTACCAGTATTTTCTCCTTTTCTCACAATGTTTTCAAAAGGCTCCATAGTCAGGGTTCTTAAAACTAGGGACCCTTTACCACGCAACAGAATTCTAGACTTGTTCAAACTGAAAGCATTTAGAGACGATAAATCAGATGCGGCTCAGTTGAAAAAATTTGCTGTTAATAAGATAGAAAACATTGTGGGTAAAGGAGAAAATGCTGGTAACCTGCAAATTTTCCTTCTACAATGTTTTCAAAAGCCTTCTTTCACAGGGCCGTTACAACCTGTGATTGTGTGGTAAAGGGTTAAGGGCTTAATAAAAGGAAGATACTAGAATTAAGTACAACTCATTCTTTATAAACTCTTAACCATTTACCAAACAATCCTGAATTTAAATAACCTTGAGGATGAGATTTGAGGAAATTGTGGGAAAAGCAGAAAATACAGGTAATCAGCATTTTCCCATTTTCGTATATTTTCTACTACATTACCGGTAACCATTTATAACACAATCCAGAGTTTTAACGACCCTGAGAAAGGAGGCTTTAGAAAACATTGTAAAATGGAGAAAACGCTGGTGACCGTTTTACATGCATTTGAATTGTCATCTGTAAATTCCTTCACTATGGACAAGTCTAAAGTTTTGCTGCGTGGTAAAGGGATAAAGAAAAGCCCATCATTTAACCCTTTCCCAAACGGCAGACTTTGGACTGGTCCAAATTGAAAGAGTTTCCAGACGACAATTTCAAATTTGATGAAAATGGCAGAAAGTTACCAAAAAGGGTAGAAAACACTGTGGAAAAAGGAGAAATTGCTCATTATGAGCAATTTCTCCTTTTCCCACAGTGTTTTCAAAAGACTTGTACTGTAGACACGTGAAAACCAGGGCTTGATTGGGAAAGGGTTACGCCACATCAGTGTTCCCACTCACATCTATTTTTGGGAGTGCATGCGCTCCCTGGAATACAAGTTTGGGAGTGCAAGAGAAATTCTAGGAGTGCACTTAATATTGACAATTATAAAGCATCTATGGAGGACAGTAAGTGTCTGTTGTTTTGAAAATTTGTTTTGATGAGTCTAATTCTGCAGTCAGCTGCTGTTGAAAACAATATGGGTAATTTAAAAAAAGAAGATGCTTGTTATAATTTCCTTACTCATGGGACCAGTTTCAGAGGGACAACTTACAGCCTTACTGCCAGTGGAATTTTCCATTTCACTGTTAATTTCTGACACTAATTAGCTTTCACTTACTGTTTTATAGAGATATTGATGTAAATTTACTGTTTAAAGTCATTGATAACGCTGAATAGACAGTTTGAAATGCCTATGATCGGACGATGTCAAACCAATTTTTGTTGTGTCATGGTTTTCGCGTTTCTTGCAGCGATCTTTTTACCATGCCTGTTACATTTAGGAGTAGTATTTCCGCATGATTTGACATCTATAGATTTGTCAATAAGAATAGCATGTAGCTTCAAAACCTTTAATTTTACACTAAAAAAAAGCGGATTGATATGAAGTTTGATTAGCGGTGATAAACAGTGACTTTCACACATGGTAACTTGTCCCAACTGGCGCCACTAGTGATCGACTGAAACCTGTGCGTGCATGCACGTTTCACTTCGTATTTTTGTGCGTGATTATTCAATTCAGTGCGTGAATCACGCACATATGTGCGTGAATGGGAACCCTGCACATCCTATTGGTTGTCTGCAAATACTTTCAATGTGGAAAAGTCTAAATTTTTGTCATTTAACCCTTTACCACATGATCCAAAGTTTTTAACAACCCTGAAGAGAGAAGACTTTTGAAAACATTGTGGGAAAAGGAGAAAATGCTGGAAACCAGCACTTTCTCCTTTTCCCACAATGTTTTCTTTCTTATCAAAGACAGAGATCATCCCTTGAGCTACAATGATTATGTCATCCATACATACTCTCAAATTGGTTGAGTACAAAATTTTATTGTTTGGCAAGGATTTAAAGAGACAACAATATTTCAGACTAGTCCAAATTGATGACATTTGCAGACAACAAACTGATTTTGCATATTCTCATTTTCCCACAATGTTTTCAAAAACCTTATTTCTCAAGGTTATTGAAACCTTGGACTGTTTGGTAAAGAGTTAACAAACACTTTGTTTTGTAGCAACCAGAAAAATTTCTGGATCAACCAAACGCAAGATCAACACATGCAGGTGCCAACGCTCAGATGCAGTTGCTTTTCAGTGAAAATTCTGATTCCAAAAAGGGACTTAACTGTGTCAAAATACTTTGATGCTTACCTTGTTGTATGGGTTCCTCTTTTGGTAGTGAACAACTTGTCCAAGTTTGAAGTAAACATCTTCAGTAATAACAGAGATGTCATAAAATGTCAAAATTTTTTGCATGATGAAGATGCAGATGACCACAGGGCTATGACAAGAGGTCAAAGTTTTCTTCCAAAACGGCTGAGCGAACTAGTACACCTAACGAAACGGTAAAATATTTAAAGAAAAAGAAAACTAATTTTTCCTCTGATATTGAAAATCTTGTGGTAAAAAAGTTACAGCTTGTTATAATCAATGGCTACTTTTCCCAAAATAGTTTTCAAAAAGAGTCTACTGTATAGACATAAAAGATTGTATGTGTCTGGAATCTGAGAACATATACATTACCTAATCTTAGAACTGGCTTTGAAATGCGGAGATCCCAAAGGCATGTGGTTTGATCTTGAGACACGGTTAAGAATAGATCTCCCTGCGTTGAGTGGTTATGCACACCATGAATTACATCTGAGTGACCTGAAGATGAAATTAACAAAGATCATGTATGGAATGCCATAGCAGAAAATATTCAAGATATAAAAACACTATCAAGATATTTAAAATATTCAATCAAGATAGTCGCAATTATACCAAAATGATATATAAATTTGACTCACGTGACCACAAAATCCACGACGTCATCACTTGGCGAAAAGAACGTACACACACTGCTGCTGCTTGACTGTTGACAGTCACACTGTCATTTTTTATTTGGCGTATTAACGTTAATCTTGGACCACCCAGACGAAGTTACTCGGCTCTTTAGACATTTGAAAGAGTTGAGAACAAGTATTTTCTCCTTTTCTCGCAATGTTTTAAAAAACTTTTAACTCAGGGTCTTAAAAATACCACAGTTTTGTAAAAGTTTAACTCTTTACTACACAATCCCAACTTATAACGACTCTGAAAGAGCAGGCTTTTGAAAACATTGTGGTAAGAGGAGAAAATGCTGGTAACTGGAAGAAATATTCCGCAATGTTTTCTACCCTCTCACAGACAGAAATCATTATTTTAGCACTGATTAATTTGTCGTCTGCAAATGCTTTGAAGTTGATCAAATCCGAAAATTCGTCATTTAGTAAGGAGTTGACAGAAATATGAGTGTAAGCCTTGACCACATGTATAATCCTGAGTTTTAAACTTCCTGGTAGTCTTTTGAAAACATAGTGGGAAAAGGAGAAAATCCTGGTAACCAGCATTTTCTCCTTTTTCCACAGTGTTTTCTATCCAACTGGAATGAGAAATCATGATTCCTACATGATTAATGGCCTCTGTACATGCTTTCAGTTTGATCATTAGAGCTGAGATGAATGATTAACTTGATCTGAAATCTACAGGATTGCATTCTGCAATGTTCCGGTAAACTGTGGAAAGGTCATGACCTTTTAGTTTTGCATTTGCAAATGGGCTTTATTTCATTTTTATTTTAAAATCATTAAGGACACCAGTATCAACCCTTACCTTCAAATCTGCAGTCAAATCTCGCCTTTTCTTAATGGCCACTTCGAATATTTCACGCTTTACTATACACTGACACCATGATGTACTAGGCCTACACACTACACTGGAGCAGAATGTGGTACTGTGAGTGATGTCATGGATTTTGTGGTCACGTGAGTCTTGTTTGGTCACGTGAGTCTTGGTGTGGTTTTTAAAATGTTGATGCTGTTTTTACATCTTAAAGTATATTTATTTGTCTTGATGTGGTTTTTAAAATGTTGATGCTGTTTTTACATCTTGAAGTATATTTATTTGTCTTGAAGTGGTTTTATGTTTTGATATGATAATTTTGCTGTCATATATCAAATTTATATATCATTTTGGTATAATTGCGACTATCTTGATTGAATATTTTAAATATCTTGATAGTGTTTTTATATCTTGAATATTTTCTGCTATGGCATTCCATAGTCATGTGACAACTATAATTACCTCATTTTGAAATTTTCTACTTCTCTGATTTAATACTTACATGCCATCTTTTCACCAACAAGGATACAATACACAAAGGTAGAACATTTGAACCATAACAAATGATTACTTTTTTTTGTTTGATAATAAAAATGTGTGGGTAAAAGGTGCAATTTACAGGTAAGCTCTTATTTCCAGACAATATGTCCGAAAACTGTCAATTTTTTTAGGTGTAAAAAAATTGCATTTGCCAGGGAAATGACCAAGGTCTTGGGAAAAAAAGACACAAAAACTTGAACAAATGCCACCCCTATCATGTGACCACAGACAAGTGCCACCTCCTGGGATTGAACCCAGAAACTCTAGCTGACACACCAAAGTCTTTAACCCTTTTCCACATAGTCCTGAGTTTTAACGACCATGAGGAAGAGGGCTTTTGAAAACATTGTGGGGAAAGGAGAAAATGCTGCCTAGTAAACAGCATTTTCTCCTTTTCCTACAATTTCTTCTACGCTTTTCAGGACCTGTTCATCCAGTTAAGCAACATTTCATGAATTGGCTGCAAATGCTTTGGATTTAGAGTAGTCTAAATATTTGTCATTTGGTACAGAGTTGAGCCTTTACCATGCAATCCCAAGTTTTAACAACCCCCAAGGGAAAGGACTTTTCGAAAACAGTATGAAAAAAGGAGAAAATGCTGGTAACAAGCATTTTCTCCTTTTCCCAAAATGTTTTCAGCCCTTGCAGATACAAATTCCATCTTTCATGCAACATTAATTGTCATCTGCAAATGCTTCCAATTTGGACCAGTCTAAAATTTTTTCATTTGGTAAAAAGCCAACTACCACGCCGCAGAAAAACCCTGCATGTATTTAATGTCCTAGAGGCCGACAAATACATAAGAAGTTCATGACATTCTAGATATGATTGTACTGTGAAAATACTGTTTTAACCTTTAGCAATCTCTTCTTTTTATGACCCAGCGAAAAGTAGTATTTTGAAAACATTGTGGGAGAGAGAGAGAAAGTGCTGGAAACCAACATTTTCTTGTTTTCTCACAATGTTTGTAACCATTTTAAAGCAAATTTCATCACTTGAGCCATACCTAATAAAAGTGTTGTCAGACAAGATCTTTTTCTGCACCCTAATCAAAACTTTAAAAGCTTTTCAGCGTTCAGAAAATCAACTCATCCACTTGTATCGACTAGTAAAAAATGTATCTGGACAAGTAACATTTCCTAAGCAACTGTCCAACAGACGAGTAGATTTTATAGGAGTAGATCAAGCAAAACTATTGAAGGGTGATTCACGAAAAATATTGGTGAAATTTCAAGGCCGCTATCTGTTAAAACAAGAGGGCCATGATGGCCCTGTATCGCTCCACTGGCTTATAAATATAAACCATGAAGAGAAGTCTGTACTATATAAGCCCTTATAAAACTTTGACCCCAGGGCTACAGTCGGACTAAATGGGGAATATGTGTATTAGAAGAATAACATGCCAAATTTGGGAGTTCTTGGCCTTATGGCTAGTAACAAGACGGTTTCTGAACTTTTCACTCAATAAACCCATGTAAAACTTGTGACCCCTGGTGCAGGGCCAAACTTGATCCTAGGGCTGTAACTTGGGCCCTCTTTGTAGTTGTCCACTAGATAATGCTATAATTATGCAAAATTTGGTAGCCTAAGCCTTATGGCTATGTACACCAAGATTTAAAAGTTTTCCCTATGTAAGCCTATGTAAATCTTGTGACCCCCCCCCCCCCCCCCAGCATGAGGCCAAATTGACCCCAGGACTATAATTTGGGCACTTTTGGTAGACCCCAACTAGATCAAGTTAAATGCAAAATTTGGTAGCTCTAGGCCTTATGGCACAGGTACAGGAAGATTTTTAAAGTTTTCTCTATATAAGCCTATGTAAAACTTGTGACCCCTAGGGGAGAGCCAATTTTGACCCCAAGGCTATAATTTCAAGAAACATGATAGAGGTTTACTACATAAAGCTACATGCCAAATTTGGTAGCCCTATGCCTTATGGTTTCAGACAAGAAGATTTTCGAAGTTTTCTCTATATAAGCCTATGTAAAACTTGTGACCCCTGGGGCAGAGCCAATTTTGACCCCAGGGCTATAATTTGAAGAAACTTGATAGAGGTCTACTACATAAAGCTACATGCCAAATTTGGTAGCCCTATGCCTTATGGTTTCAGACAAGAAGATTTTTAAAGATTTCCAATATTTTTCAGTTTTGTTGCCATGGCAACCAGAGTTTTTGAAGGAATCAAATTCTTTCAAGAAATTCTGAAGAGGACCATGGCAGGATCATTTCTGTGAAGTTTCATGAAAATTGGATGGGTAGTTTCAGAGAAGAAGATGTTTGAAATAAAAGTTAACGCACGGACGGACGGACGGACGGACGCACGACGGACACCAGGCCATGACATAAGCCCGCTGGCCTTCGGCCAGTGGAGCTAAAAAAACAAAGTACTGATCATTTATTTGTCCACAGCAGTGAAAATGGAAATGAATTTTTACACTGTGCATGTATGATGTCCATAGTGTATGCAACACTCAATTTTTCAAGCTGGTGAAAAGATTCCCATCTTGCTACAATGCGAATAAGAAAATCTTAACTTTCCAACAGAGTAAAACTATTGTAAACTAATTCAAAAATAGTTGAATTCCTGTACTATCAAGATAACGATCCATCCTGGTTTTGTTTTCTTGCATGTTTTATGTAATGAATATGAATTTGAAATAGATTATTCATCAACAAAGAAATGCCCGGAGGAAAATGTAAATGAACAGACCCTAATGTATCAAAACGTTTCTACAGTTATGTTGTCTGCTAAATTAAACACAATTATTATATGGTTACATGTATATTATGTATAGGGTAATATCAGTGTTTATTTGTAGGACAAGTAATATTAAAAGTAGGACAAGTAATATTAGAAGAAGGACAAGATACTTCTCTAATTCACCCTGCAGGACGAGTGGGTTCAGGAAAATTTTTTGACCCCTGCCTCTTCATTATTATTTTTGTTTTTCAAACGATATATAAAATAATTATAATGTACATGTATGTTTAACAACTAAGAACTATAGCCACAAAGGAATAATTTAGGCAAAGAAAATAGAGATTTCTCAACACTTACCTACAAATGTATTAATGGATTTGAAAGACTCCAGATCCCAAACTTTGACACTGAAACAACATACAAATTAACCCTTTACCACACTGTCTAAAGTTTTAAAGATCCTAAAGAAAAAGGTTATGGAAAGCAATGTAGGAAAAGGAGAAAATGCTAGTAACCAGCACTTTCTCCTTTGCCCAGACTGTTTTCTAATCTACAAAGACAGAAAATCAGCATAGTTCAATTAACTCTGTGCCAAACACAAAAATTTTAGACTCGTCCTTATCAAAAGCATTTGCAGACGACAGGTAAAATGTGGTTCAACTGATGGAATTTGTCTGTGGAAGGACAACGAAAATTTGGGATAAGGAGAAAATGCTGGTTTCCATCATTTTTCCTTTTCCCTCAATGTGTTCAAAAGTCTTCTTTTCTGCGGGTCGTTAAAACCTGGGTTTGTTTGGTAAAAGGTTAACACCTTCCCTCACTTGATATCCCTGCAGTCAGTCTGACTTTTTAAACTTTGTGAGAAAAGTAGGCAATAGTTATTGAAAAGTAGTTGTTTGCCATATCATTAAGCCTTTACCATACAAGAAAATTGTAGACCAAAGTGACCAGCACAAATTAAAAGCATTTTCAGATGACACAAAAGTGTGGCCTTATTAAATAATAGGATTTGTCTTTGAAAGGCTAGAAAACATAGTGGAAAAAGGAGAAAATGCTGCTTACCAACATTTTCTTCTTCTTTTCCCATAATGTTTTCAAACGCCTCTTCCTCATGAGTTATTAAAAGTTGGAAATTGTGTCATAAATGGTTAACCCTTAACCAAACAACCCTGTTTTGAGAAGAAATCTTTATGAAAACATTGCAGGAAAAGGAGAAAATGCTAATATCCAGCAATTTCATTACTTAAACCACATTTCATTTGTCATCTGCAAATGCTGTTAATTTTGAAAAGTCAGAGATTTTATCTTTGGGTAAATAGAAAAATACATGTACTTAGCTCTATACCAGGCTATAGCCAGTCGAAAATTTTGTTGTTTGGTAAAGAACTAATCCTCAAATTATTTGTATCATTCATTCAGTTGTACCTTATTTTGACAACCTGTAGCAAGATAGTGATGGGGCAGATCTGGTGAACATACCATGTAAATATGAAAAACAGATACGCTTAAAATCAGATCTGTCTTGTCATACCATATTAAACATACATGTGCCATGCAAATTAGCCCGAAAATTTCCTTGCCAAGTAAAAAATTTAATATCATTAAAGATTTAAAACATGATTTTCTGCCAACACATTGAGGCAAAATAAGAAATTTCTCGGTTATAAGTAACTTCTCCCCTGGCCACACTGATTTCAAAAATATTCTGCTGCAAGTCAAAGATGAGGTCTGCAGGAGGTAAAGAATTCATGCATAGTGTCAAAAACCAGTTGATTAACTCTTTACCAAACAACAAAATTTTAGACCAGTCCAAATTGAAAGCTTTTGCAGATGACAAAATATATGTGACTCAAAAAATTGGAATTTGTGTTGGGAAGGATAGAAAACATTGTGGGAAAAGGAGAAAATGCTGGTTACCAGCATTTTCTCCTTTTCCCACAATGTTTTCCAAAAGGCCTCTTTCTCAGGGTTGTTAAAACTCGGGATTGTGTGGTAAAGAATTAATCCTTTTAACAAACAATCCCCCTGAGTTTTAACAGCCTGGTGGAAGATGGCTTTTGAAAACACTGTGGGAAAAGGAAAAAATCCTGGTAACCAGCATTTTCACCTTTTCCCACAATGTTTTCTCCCCTTTCACATACAAATTTCACTACTTGGGCAATTTTTAATTTGTCATCTACTAATGCTTTCATGTTGGTCAAATGTAAAATTTTGTCATTTTGGTCAAGAGTTAACTCTTTACCAAACAACAACATCCTAGACAATTACAAATTGAAAGTATTTGCAGATGACAAATAGCATGTGGCTCATATGATTCTATGTTTCTGAAAGGTTAGAAAACATTGTTGGAAAAGGAGAAAATGCTGGTTATCAGCATTTTCTCCTTTTCCCACAATGTTTTTCGAAAGGCTTTTTTCTCAGGGTTGTTGAAAGTTGGGATTTTTAGGTAAAAGGGTTAAAGTCATTTGTTATCCACAAAGGAATGTGAAAACACCCTTTCCCTCAAATAAACAAGTACAGGTGCACATTCAGTGAAGGACTAGTGAAAAGAATTGAGAAAAATCAGTAAACGACTGCCTAAAAATAATTCTTCCTATTTTCAAAGTACTTTGAATACCATTTCCATAAATCATCAACAGATTTGAGTCATGCTCTGTGATTGGGGGGTCTAATGCACCTGCCCAGTAATGGGACAAAGTTTTCTGCTATTTGTCATTTTTCTGTCAAAGGACCATTTTACCTCGTGATTCATTTAGTCATAAGACAAAATGGATTTTATGGATCCCTAAGTATATGTACAGAACATGCAATCTGATCTTAGCCCTAAACTATCAAATATTTTGACGAGATATTCTGTCATGCACAGCCTTGACCTTGCAATATGTAGGTCTTAACTCTTTACCAAACGACAAAATTTTAGACTGGTCCAAATTGAAAGCATTTGTAGACGACAAAATTAATGTGACTGAAAAATTGAAATTTGTTTTGGAAAGGGTAGAAAACATTGTGGGAAAAGGAGAAAATGCTGGTTACCAGCATTTTCTCCTTTTCCTACAATGTTTTCAAAAAGCACCTTTCACAGGGTCGTTAAAAGTCGGGATTGTGTGGCACAGGGTTAAACTTGTAGATTACACATTGAAAACGACCATTTGATTTAATTTGGAAGCCTAACTTTACCCACATACCTTTATACAAAAAACTTTGGTAATTTTTTTGTTTGATTAACTGCTGTTTAGCAGTATATTGGGGCCCAGTACACCTATAGATGTATTCCAAGAGTTTCTTTACCAGCACATCACTCTCTCAAAGCCACCGGCTGCTTTCCAACATAAACAAGATAAAATTTGTTTCAAATACTTTTATCATTCTTTGGAAGGAGTTTTAGCCTGGGCTAGAATTTAACTTTACCACACAACAAAATTTTAGACTCATCCAAATTGAAAGCATTTGCAGACGACAAATTACATGTGGCTCAAATAATTAGACTTTCTTTGAAAAATGTGGAAAACATTGTGGGGAAAGGAGAAAATGCTGGTTACCAGCATTTTCTCCTTTTCCAACAATGTTTTCAAAAGGCCTCTTTCTACAGGTTGTTTTAACTCAGGATTGCGTGGTAATGGGCCAAACTTATGATTCCTGATTTTAACCCTTTACCACACAATCCCATCTAACCATTATAGCCTTTTGAAAATATTGTAGGAAAAGGTCAAAATGCTTGTTACCAGTATTTTCTCCTTTTTCCACAATGTTTTCGACCCTGAAATAGACAAATTCTATCATTTGAGCCACATTTAAATTGTTTTCTTCAACTGCATTCAATTTGGACTAGTCTACATTTTTGTCATGTGGTAAAGAGTTAACCTTATATGAATTGAAAATCTACCATAAAGGCATAAAACAATCAAAAGGCATAAGCAATAAGGAATTGAGCTACATAATAAATTCATGAAGATTTGCACAATCATTACCTTCTGTCATAGCTTGCTGAGATAGCTCTGTGTCCCCCTGACTGTACACACACAGATGATACCATATCATCATGCTCCACTGATGAACTTTGCTGTATAAATGTATGTAGATTGTCTGTCAGCTCCCACAGAGCAACTCCCCCTGAAAGAGTTTAATCTTAAATGCACTTCTTCCTTAAACTTTTGAAGAAGAAAAAGAAGAGGAGGAAGAAGAAGAGCCTTAAGATTTTGAAGAAGAAGAAGAACAACAACAACAAGAATAAGAAGAACAAGAACAACAAGAAGAAGAAAAACAAGAACAACAACAACAAGAAAAAGAAGGAGAAGAAGATGATGATGTAGAAGAAAGCTTAATATCATACAGTATACTGTGACCTTTAACCCTTTACGACAATCCTGAGTTCCAATGACCTTGAGAAAGGAAGCTTTTGAAAACATTATGGGAAAAGGAGAAAATGCTGGTAATCAGCAGTTTCTCTTTTTCCCACAATGTTTTCTACTCATTCACAGCCAAATCCCACACTTTCATTGTTGCCTGCAAATACTTTAAATTTAGAAAACTTCAAATTTTCCAATCTTGGTAAAGGGTTAAAGCTTCAGCAGATGACAAAACTAGATACTTGTCCATTTTGGAAGTGCATTCATTATACAAGAGCTATGCTCTGGCAAAAGAGGGTTCAATGCCTTTCCTTGATTCATCAAACAATGCAAGTGATACCATAATTGTGAATCCGTTTTGTCTAACAACAGACAAGATCTGGAGGTACAATGGTACTTGGTTGGTTGGTTGTAGGGTGTTTAACACCGTTTTCAACATTATTTCAGTTATATCGCGGCGGCCAGTACACCTATCCATGCTTTCCTGGAATTTCTTTTACCAGTACTCCGCAAAATATTCTTTCCAAGCCACTGGCTGCTTTCCCACATAACCATTGTCGAAACAATGGTCAGCGGTGAGAGAGGAATGAATCCTGCCGCAATGACTATCATCAATACTCAGAAAGAAATTTGCCTCTCGAGTCCTGCATGCTACCGACTGAGCTACCTGAGCTCGGCACAGTGGTCCTTGGACATGCAGAAAATTTACAAAAAGCATAAAATTCCGACCCATGTCAGCCTGCACAGACTGCGCAGGCTTACATGGGTCTATACTTTTTGCTGATGCATTAAGCCCCCTTTTCATACAACAAGGTTCACATGTATGTGTAGGTCACATATCAAGAAAGATTGGATGTAGATACTGTCAGGAAAACATTGTGGCAAATATTGATACATTGCTCAATTTCTGCAATGTCTGCATAACATTATGCTTTCAAATGCCCCATGCAAGAAACAATCGAACTTGAGCCACAAAACTGTGGACTTAAATTCAATACAAAATAATCCATTATTAACTAAGCTCTCCTTATCATGGCTTACCTGTATCCATACCAACAAGGACTTTATTGCTATGAACCCAACATGCATCGCCTAGGCCTGCCTCTAGCTGGACCCCTGCAGTACATTTTTCTACATTTGGAGCATCTTCTGGATTCCTGTAGTACCACAGGGAACCAAACCAATATCTGCCTGTAAGGCTTGAAGCACCCAAAAGAATACCATTATCTACAAAAAAGACCATGTCTAACCCTTTTTCACACAATCCTGATCTTAAATGACCCTGGGAAAGAAAGATTTTGAAAGCATAATAGGAAAAGGAAAAAATCCCTGTGACCAGCATTTTCTCCTTTTCCCACATTCTTTTCTACCCTTCCCAAAACAAATATCAATTTTCAAGTCACATTTACTTTGTCATCAACAAATGTCTTCAATCTGGACAAGTCTAAAATTTTGTTGTTTGGTAATTTTGTGTTAACCTTTATCTACAAAAAAAAATCTTTAATACAATTTTTACTATCTGAATTTACCACTTTACAAGAGATACACATTTAAAAAATCTTTGCATGTCTTCTAAAATATCAACATGCTACTCTTTACCAGACAATTTAATTTTAGACTAGTCCAAACTGAAAACATTTATAAACAAATTATTGATTGATTGATTGTATGGTATTTAACGCTGTTTTCAACATTATTTCAGTTATATCACGGCGGCCAGTGCACCTATCAATGCTTTCCTGGAGTTTCTTTTACCAGTACTCCACACAATATTCTTTCCAAGCCACTGGCTGCTTTCCCACATAACCATCGTCGAAAGAATGGTCAGCGGTGAGAGAGGAATGAATCCTGTCACGATGACTATCATCAATCCTCGGAAAGAAATTGGCCAAGCCGGGGATCGAACCAGCGACCTCCTGTTCTCAAGTCCTGTACGCTACCGACAGAGCTACGGGGGCTTGGCACAGACAAATTAAAGGTAGTCCAAATGACAGAATTTGTCTGTATTAGACATGATACCATAATATTTACAGAGCTCCAGAAAGAGGGAATGATTTTGATTTCAAAACTGAAAATAGTAATCACTCTCCACTACACCTATGTTATGGTTAATCATTAGAATCGTCTCATTGAGACGACTCTAATGGGTACAACAACATAGGGTTTGGAAGAAAAATAAGGGATTTAGAATACTATCACTCCCTCTTATCTGGGGGTCTATATATAATCAAGTAAATGAAGTAATGATTCATTTTTACAGAATTTAAATATCACCATTCAAAGTTTCAAGAACTCTTTGTAAGTGTAATAATCTCTTTTACTAAGCAATTCCGTGTTTCAATAACCAACAGGTACGCTTTTAAAATATTGTTCACATAGTTGAAAATCTTCTGATGAGATACACAATTTGTGCATAATCAAATTGGTTCTCACCAAGCAACAAAACTGTAGATGTGTCTAAATTGAAGCATTTACAGATAATAAATTAAAGGTGGCTAACAACGATGGGAATGCAGGGTTCCCATTCACGCACATATGTGTGTAATTCACATACTGACTTGAATAATCACGCACAAAAATATGAAGTGAAACGTGCATGCACGCACAGGTTTCAGGGCTCCCAATGTCGATCACCAGTGGTGCCAGTTGGGACAAGTTATCAAGTGTGAAAGCCACTGTTTATCACCGCTAATCAAACTTGGTATCAATCCGCTTTTCTAGTGTAAAATTAAAGGTTTTGAAGTTAAATGCTATTCTTATTGACAAATCTATGTCAAATCATGTGGAAATACTACTCAAAATCTTAACAGGCATGAAAAAAAGATCACTGCAAGAAACGCGAAAACCCATGACACAACAAAAATTGGTTTGACATCGTCTGATCATAGGCATTTCAAACTGTCTATTCAGCTTTATCAATGACTTTGAACAGTAAATTTACATAAATATCTCTATAAAACAATAAGTGAAAGCTAATTAGTGTCTGCAACTGATAGTGAAATGGAAAATTCTACTGGCCGTCAGGCTGTATGTTGTCTCTCTGAAACTGATACCATGAGTTAGGAAGTTATAACAAGCATCTTCTTTTTTTAAATTACCCATATTGTTTTCAAGAGCAGCCGACAGCACAGTTAGACTCATCAAAACAAATTTTCAATGCAACAGACCCTTACTGTCCTCTGTAGATGCTCTATAATTGTCAATATTAAGTGCACTCCAAAAATTTCTCTTGCACTCCCAAACTTGTATTCCAGGGAGCACATGCACTCCCAAAAAGGAATGTGAGTGGGAACACTGGGAATGGTATTTGAAAGGGTAGGAAACATTGTGGGAAAAGGAGAAATTGCTAGTTACCAGAATTTTCTCCTGTTCTAATAGTGGTTTAAAAAGGCTTCTCTGCCAGGGTCCCTAAAACATGGAATTATTTTGTTACTGGTTCAGGCCCCTTTTGTGATGTTCTCCCGTTTGTTGCAAAATCTTGCTCAGGTGGTCTTTTTCTTATGCCCCCCCCCCCCAAAAAAAAAGTGGGAAAAAAAAAAAAAAAAAATTAGTTGCATTTCTACACTTTCAAAGACAAATCACATCACTTTAGAGTAGTAATTCACATACAACTTTTCGTCTGTAAATGAAATGTTTTGAAGTTGGTCGAGCCTAATTTTTTTCTGGTCTGGTTTAAAGAGACTTCACCATTAGTCATCAGTGTCCTACTTTACATACTCTAAAATTTAGTTACTACATTACATGACCTCAGACATAATTTCAAAAGATTTAAATCAGCTAATCGCTACCGTTTAAATTGTTACAAAGGAATTCATAATCCCTTATTCCCCGAACTCCTTTGAAAGGACACGCGAAGATCGCTCTCAAGATGACATTAAATTCAAAGAAAACAATCAAAATATATTTATTTTTACCTGTGTGACATTGTACAACTTCTAGATGTCTATCCATAGCAGCAGGTGTCTGATCCATTACAGGTAATGATTCAACTCAAGCGAGACAAATATGAAAAAATAACACTTTTTTTACACACATGTGAATTTCAAAACGGTGTGCGCGTAATTTTAACTCTTCTGTGAAACCTACAGAAATTAAGGGGATACAGTCATCTCTATATCAAGTAAACCGAACTTTACTTATGATTCAAAAACTTTACATAAATTATTCTTGTCGGTCAAGGTATTTGACACCAGGGATCGTATTATACACGATCCAAGTTGACACATCGGTCTAACAATACAAATATGACTTTTTGAACGACGTTGAAAACATTGTGGAAAAGCTT
This sequence comes from Tridacna gigas, assembly GCA_945859785.2. NCBI lineage: Eukaryota > Metazoa > Mollusca > Bivalvia > Cardiida > Cardiidae > Tridacna > Tridacna gigas. The sequence goes on along the minus strand of OX244031.2, from coordinate 11,421,908 downwards.
TAATTGAAAAGGGCCAGTGCAGCGGACGACTTAAAAAGCCGAGGAGGTGGAAAATCGACATGGAATCAAGGTTTTTACGGATGAATAAACGTGAAAACATGGTGGCAGCAGGAGAAAGTGCTTGTTATGTAATCATAAGCATTTGTTGAAAGACATAAAAGGTCACCGGCTGGAAGTAATGCTGTTGATGCTGAGTAACCCTTTTCCATACGACATAATATTAGGCTGATCCAAAATGACAGCAAAACCACTGCTGCTGCATCATGTCACCAGAATAGATGGAAGAACATATCGGAACTCCGATTCTGATGTTGAGTAAACGATGGACATCACCAGATTTAAACTTAGGGGGTTTAGAGCCTTGTCAGGTCCGTACCAAATAACTCAGTGTTTCAATCCTTTACCAAACAACAAAATTTTAGACCGGTCCAAATTCAAAGCATTTGCAGACGAAAATTTTAATGTGGTTCAAATGATGGAATTTGTTCTTGATGAAGTAGAAAACATAGTGGGAAAAGGAGAAAATGCTGGTTACCAGCATTTTCTCCTTTTCCCACTATGTTTTCAAAAACCGTCTTCGTTAATGTCGTGAAAACTCGGGATTGTGAGGTAAAGTTAACCTTTATCCAGCTGAATAAGGTAAATAAAACTTTCAAGCCGATAATAAAAACCAATTTTTTTTTTAGAAAAATATCTCTTTATCGGACATTGTAGCCTAGATCCAAGATCAGAATACACGTTCTGTGCAGTCTGATCTTGATCTACGCTGTCCGCAAAAGGTCAGTGAGTCGCGCTCAGCAGCTTAAGGTTTTACAACTATGCTCGAGAAGGCTTTGGAAAACATTTTTCAAAAAAAAGAAAATGCTGGTAACCAGCATTTTCTCGAACAAAATTTTCGACGATTTTAAAGACAGAAATCATCTTTTCAGCAACATTGAGTTTGTCGTCTGCAAATGCTTTGAATTTGGTCGAGACGAAATCTTTATTGTGTGGTAAAGAGTTTAGGGACCTATTGAGCCAACACGGCTTTCAGGCTTTCAGGGTCCGTATACACCAACCATTCCTAAGAGCACACTTCGTCTATTTCTATATTTAGAAAGCAACTTCTGATTGGCTACACCGTTTGTGTTCGCCAAGCAAAAGTCGTGTTACGTTCAAACTTAAAAAATGATTGAGAATAGGACTTCGCCGATAATGTTCCTAAGAATGGTGAATACGGACCTCTCTTCCAAAAGGTACATGTTCTTCAGTAGGAACGTTAAAGAAGTCAAATAGCCATTTAAATGGGTATAAAACAATGCGAGAACGGAACAGGTTAGCTACCAGTATTTTCTTCTCTGCCAACAATACCGCCAAAAGCTTTCCTCTCTAACCTTCATTTTCGACGATGGTTATATGTGGGAAAGCAGCCAGTGGCTTGGAAAGAATAATGTGCGGAATACTAGTATAAGTAACTCCAGGAAAGCATGGATAGGTGCACTGGCCGCAGCGATATGACTAATAATGTTGAAAAAGGCTTTAAACACCATACAACCATACAATCAATCTCTAATCTTCATGTGATATGCAATAATTTCATCTTGATATTAATTTAGCCTGTCAAGTGATGGTTTGACCCTTTACCAAACGAAGAAATATTAGACTCGTCCAAATTAAAAGCATTTGCACACAACCAATTAAACATGGTCTACATTAAGGTTTTTTTCTCTCCGTCTCTCTTTCTTTCTTTTAAAGGGTAGAAAACATTGAGGGAAAAGGAGAAAATGCTGGTTACCACAATGTTTTCACGCATGAGCCTCCTCTCCCAGCGTCGTTAAGCCTTAAGCTGCTAAGCGCGACTCACTGACCTCTTGTGGACTGTGTGGATTTAGATCAGACTGCACAGAACGTGCAGTCTGATCTTTGATTTACACTTTCAATTGAGGAGGTATTTTTCTCTAAAACATAAGTTTTGAATAACAAATGTTCGGATTTTTACTAAAGACTTGAAAGTTTTATTTAACTTATTTAGCAGAATAGGGGTTGAAACACGTGACTGTTGGAGGCCAATGGACAAATGAACAGTGACGCTCGAAAAGTGCAGCACAGGGTCACAATTGGATTGTTTGTGTACATGCAAATGATCCGTGCTCTCGCAAAACGGGGCTTAGTGCGTCTCCGTGATGCATTATACCAAGCAAGTCATCATATTATTATGGATTCATAAAGCCCATTTTGTCTAACAACCGACAGTATCATAAGGTAGACTGGTTCTTTGACATACAGGAAATTTACCGACAGCGAAATGTTTCGGCTCATGTCAGCCTGCGCGGAATGCCCAGGCTGACCTGGGGCGATATTTTTACGCAGATGCATTAAGCCCCCGTTTTACAGAGCATAACTCATATACAAGTGACTCAATGTCGACTTTTAAATTAACTCTTTACCACACAATCCCGACTTTTAACGACCCTGAGGAAGAAAGAAGCCTTTTGAAAACATTGTGGGAAAAGGAGAAAATGCTGGTAACCAGCATTTTCTCCTTTTCCCACAATGTTTCCTACCCTTCTCAAAACAAATTTCAATTTTTCAATCACATCTATTTTGTGGTCTGCAAATGCTTTCAATTTGGACCAGTCTAAAATTTTGTCGTTTGTAAAAGGGTTAAGTATAAAGGGTTAATATACATGTACGTTGAACGTTACCAAGGGAGACAACTATAATCGAATCGACTAGCGAACGCGAGTGGACTCCCTTGATATTTATTTTTGCCACAAAAATACACCGAATCATTAGATCTATACGTTAACTCCTTACCAAACGACAAAATTTTAGCCTCGTCCAAATTCAAAGCATTTGCAGACGACGAAATTAACATGACTCAAAAATTGAAATTTGTTGTAGGAAGGGAAGAAAACATTGTGGGAAAAGAAGAAAATGCTGGTTACCACTATTTTCTCCTTTTCCCACTTTTTTTTCTTCAAAAGGATTTTTCTCAGGATCGTGAAAACCTGGGTTTGTTTGGTAAAGGGTTAAGTAAGTTTTATTAGTGTGGTTAAAAAACAAACAGAGTGAATAGAAAAATAAAACAGAGCATCAATCATCAAATCTATTACATCAAGTTACGCTACCCACATATTTACAAGAATATTATGTAAACAAATGACTATAAGTGGAACAAGAAAACATGAAAAAACAATACAACGTATAGAGACGTAGATCCATATAACATCAAAACTTGTGACCACAAAAATAAAACAGCGGTGTAGATCTAAGATAAGAGCGAATATCTGTGCATTCTGATCTTTACTTTACACTGTTTACTCATTGCTACAGAAACAATTTAACCTAATCATGTGGCAAGCACATGCTGCCTACTGCATCTCTCCAGCAGTCTGATTAGTGTAGGTAATTAAATCTTCCACTGCCAATCATGGTCGCCTTGGATAGCTTTTGCGAACGGCGTAGGTCAAGACCATACTGCACAAAACGTGCAGTCTGATCTTTGGTCTGCACAGTCCGCTATCTGACCAGAGTTAGCTTCAACCGCAACGTAAATATACCCTTAGGCTGCTGACCTTTGGCGGGCAGTGTAGATCAAGATCAGACTGCAAATAATGCGCAGTCGGATCTTGGATCAACACTGTCCGATAAGGAGATATCTTTCCTCCAAAAATACCTTTGAAATAGGAAAATTTTGGTTTTACTATCAGCTTGAAAGCATATGTTTCTCTTTTTTTTTTTAGCATGATAAGGGTTAAAATCTGTGGAAAAAAGTCGAATCCATTAGAGCCATGTTCTGGCAAAGGGAGGCTTAATGCATCTCCGTGATCCATGATTCCAAGCATGTCATTACATAATTATAGATCCATAAAATCCATTTTGTGTAACAATCGACTGATTCATTGATCCTTGGACATACAGAAAATTGACCTATAGCGAAAAGTTTCCGCCCAGGTCAGCCTGCGCGGACTGCGCAGGCTGACCTGGCCGATACTTTTCGCAGAAACATTACGCCCCCTTTTCACAGAGCACGGCTCATTTATTTTACAGCGACAGTTTCAACCTCACCCATGCAGTTCTAGTTTGTCTGCACCTATTTATCAGTCGGGCAAATCCTGGTATGCTCCACAGGGCTGTACGCAGAGTTATTTTATTGGGATTACGTAATTAGGTACGGCTGTTTGGTAGCTGTTTAATGAGTCAGCGCGTCTATGGGTATCTTTGAAGAATTCTGAGAAAGATTCTATCATAAAATTGTCTTTGAAAAAAAAAAACGAATTTCTAAAGCTGTCTGTTTTAACCGGAAGTGCTTTAACCCTTTTCTAATAAATCTCGCACTTACCGACCCTGACGAAAAAAAAAAAAAGCTTTTGAAAAAAAAAAGCTTTGGAGAAAAAGAAAGATAGCTTGAAACCAGCATCTTCTCGTATTCCAACAATATTTTCTACCATGTCAAAGACAAATCCAATAATTTTAGACATATCTAATTTATCGTCTGCAAATGCTTTCGATTTGGACTGGTCGAAAGTTGAGTCGTCTTTTAAAGAGTGTAAACATATATACAAGTAACATAAAGAAAATAAATGATCCATACTGTTTGAAAAAGGAGCTTAATGTATCAGCAAAAATTATCGACCCGTGTGAACCTGCACAGTCCACGCAGACTTACCTGCGCAGTCCGCGCAGGCGCAGACTGAAATGGTTCGAAACTTGGTTATTGGTAAATTTTCTACATGCCCAATGACCGTTCGCAACGCTCGACACCTTGACGTCTACTACCCAAGGTTACATATTTGTTGCGAAATCTGTGTTTAACCCCTAAGCTGCTAAACGCGACCCAAGGATCTTTTGCGGACAGTGTAGATCAAGATGAGACTGCACAAAATATGCAGTCTGATCTTTGATCTACACTTTCCGATTCGGTATTTTCTTTCCAGAGAAATTAACTTTGAAAACGCAATATTAAGGTTTTCACTATTGGTGGACATTTCTGTTTCATTTATTTAGCAGTTTAGGGGTTAACCCTTTACCAGACGACAAAATTTTAGCCTTGTCCAAATTGAAAGCATTTGCAGACGACAATATCAATGTGGCTCAAATGGTGCAACTTGTCTTAGATAGGGTAGAAAACATTGTGGGAAAAGGAGAAAATGCTGGTTACCAGCATTTTCTCCTTTTCCCACAATGTTTTCAAAAGGCTTCTTTCCCAGGGGCGTCAAAAGGCGGCATTGTACGGTAAAGGGTCAAGCCATTTTTTGGCGCAGCCCCAGATGTCATAGCTGACAACACAAAGGTACAGATAAAAGCTATGATGATTGTAGATTTAATGGAAGTGGAGTTCATTTTGGTAATAACGTGCTGCAAAAATAAAAAAAAAACGAGAATTCAATAATTCTATTATTTGCAATTAAAAGAAAAAGAAAAAAAAAAAACAAGTGTGTAAAAAAGGGGGGTTAGATAAACTCGATATTTAATGTAAACGTTTTTTACTTTACTATTCTAAGAAATAGGAGCTGGACAACCGCTGAAGTTCTTACGTCACAGATCTATACAGCCCTTGAAGGGCTGTATAGATGTATGGCGTAAGAATTTCAACGGATCTATACGAAATAGATTTGAGCCGTGCTCTGGAAAATGGGGCTTGATGCATCTCCGTGATGCATTATACCAAGCAAGTCATCACATAATTATGGATCCATAAAATCCATTTTACCTAACAACCAACTGAACCCTGAGGTAGAAAGGTCCTTTGACATACAGAAAATTAAACAAAAGCAAAAAGTTTCGGCCCAGGCCAGCCTGCGCAGATTGCGCAGGCTGACCTGGATCGATACTTTTTTGTGGATGCATTGAGCCCCCCTCCCCTTTTCACAGTGCATGGCTCATTTAAAATGTTTCATAAGAGATGGCTGTTCAATGAAAAGTCAAAAAAGAAATTTTGTCGAAAGTACAAGGACACAAATTCAGACTAATCAGAAAGGGTTAACGACTATAGAACTCATAACTTTTTCAGCTAGTTAGACCTAAAGCATTGTGTAAATTAAAATCAAGTTTTCAGCACTTATAAAAATCTAGATAATGCAATTTCAGGGCTGTTGTGATCAGAAAATCTCACAAAATAGCGGACAGCGTTAATCCAACGTCAGACTGCACTTTCTATGCAGTCGGATCTTAATCTATAGTGTACATGAAAAGCTTCTGAAAGTGGGTTCACCGCTCGAAGGGTTAAACACTTTTTTTTTTTATTTTCGAAAAAGAAGACAGAAAGACAAAGAAGGGGGGGTGTTGTCGTGCAGTCTGTGGTTTTGGTCGATATACGGTCAGGAAAACCGTTACATAAAAAAAACAGCCAGCATATTTGGGCCATGTTCTATGAAAAGGAGGTTTAATGCATCTGCAAAACGTATCGGTCCAGGCACGTCTGCGCATTCTGCACATGAAAAAGAGAGTATACCATATGCACTAATTCTTCTTCATTACATTTCAACTAGTTATAACTGAACAAAAGTAATTGCTACATAAATCTTTCTCTTACCACAGTTTATCAATTGTAGCTTGCCCTGACTGATGTTTTTCGTGATAAACGAAAATTAATTTGTTGCTCATATCTTGTTAGTTTACATCTGTTGGTGCTAGTTTTACACGGTTGGTCGTTTGGTTTTCCATGAAAAAAACGAGGCCATCACATGACCATAATTATTACGTCATTAAGAGCAGGAAATATCATTCAAACCGCCCATCCGTTTCCGCTATAAATGAAATTGAAAACTGCTGCATCTATTGATGCTGAGCTTTTTGTACACGGTTGAGCGTTTGGTTTTCCATGAAAAATCAAAGTGCTGTAAGCACTGTAATCGGTCGACACTGAATAATTACTGTGGTTTGAAATCACAAATCAAATGATAGATGTTTGAACTATGTATGGGACAAAAAAAATCCTACACCGTTACAAATGAGCCACGTAGGATCCCACTTTCTTAAACTGTCTTTTACAAATTAGTAGTTTAACGATTGGTTAAAATATAGGCTATGTTGGCCAGCCGACAGCAATAGAACGTAAAATATATGTGACAATTCTGATCAGCAATACCCATTATCAAGTTTTAGATATCACTCATCATGAACAGCAGTACCTACCAACCCTTTAAAAGAGTGAAAAAATACATATATTCTTTTCTGTAACTTTGGCAACTTTGGTAACTGTATTGTAACTTATAAAAGCCGTATAAAATAGGCCTGAATTATACATGTAACTTTGGAATTGTTTACTTTTGGCTGCTTGTGGGCCTTTCATTTTTCCATTTTTCAACAAGACATCGTATTCATCTTGACAAAGTTTCCTACCTATTTTTAAGCGGGCCAAATCGTTCAGTCCAAACGTCTGCTGGCAAATTTCTCCTACATTATACTTTCAAAGAATGTAGATACCCAATAGCTCTCTAACCGTCAACTCTTTAACAAATGATAAAATTTTAGACTTGACCAAATCAAAAGCATCTGCACATGACGAATTAAACGTGAACCAAATGATGATTTGAATCGTTGAAAGGATAAAAAAAAAAAAAAAAAACCATGGGAAAAGGAGAAAATGGTAACTTGCATTTTCCCCTTTTCTCACAATGTTTTCAACTTCTTTCTCATGGCCATTAACAAAGGATACTTTGGTTAAGATTTAAAACACTCAGTTAAGCGACTAGCCTTTTACAGCCAGGAAAACAATATCAAACATTAGAGAGATGGCAAACTTTGGAAACTCGTCCGCTCAGGGCAAACTGATGTAAGTGTAACTCGTAACAGCTTTTACTTACAGCGTTTTAACGCTTATACCTGCTGTGGTGACCTTATTACAAAAACTACTTTTGACACAGATAAGCGCATTTTTGACACAGATAAGCGCGGTAATAGTAATTAGCGGTAAAGAGGCGTTAAGTAATGTCAAGTAATTCCAAAATAACTTTTAAATAACGTAATAAACGGCGGTTACAATTTGTTTGATATTGAAGTATGTCATAATTACAGTATCACTAAAATCTCTGGTCAGCAAAAACTGTAGCAGTTTACTTTCAACACGATCATAAGAAATCGGGTCAGTGATTAGCAGCAACTTTATGAATGAAACGAGTAGGAATCAAGTGTATAGGGGTGATGTGAACACATCTTGTAGTCGTCTGCTGTCCATATCATTCGGCAAATTTCGAGTGATCCGTTGATAGTTATACGTAGTTACGGGATCGGCCGAGTTGTGACGAGTGCTCTTCGTACATGTAGCAGGTGTTGAAAAGATGATAGGTCATTTTGGTCTTGAGAGGAATGAAATCCCAACAGAAAGGAGTTTGTAAGGAAACATTGCTTTAAAAGAATTTGAAAATTTAGATTGCTCTGTCTAAGAGAAAACTGATGTAAATGCAACTCGTAACAGCCGTAAGTTTAAAATAGTAACCGACCGTTGGTCGTTTAATGCAGGGATCATATATGTGAGGTGAAGCTGTGGGGACAAAAGGTATAGAGTTGTGTAAAGGTTATGGCCATGGCGGAGAGCCAATTACAAAAACATTTTCAGAATGGACTGGCGATTTACCGCTTACAACCTTGGTACCCAGACTGTCCATTCACAATACACTCGTCACAACTCGGCCGATTCCGTACCTACATCTAACCTCGTCTGTATAAGGGAAGCTTCCATTTTGAACTACCAATCACATGATCTTAAACATGGCGGCGCCCCTGTAGATCGCTTAGCAACGACATGAACAACCACTGTGAAGTTATTCACTTCTATCGATCTGTCGATGAAAGCTCCTAACGGAATTGATAAACCACGCTAAAACCTGAATGTACAAACTGTTTGCCGACTGAAATACTCTTAGAAAGATAACGATAGAAAATTTACTCATGCGTTCTTTCTAAAGAGGAGCCTTACAATTTCAATAACGGTAAAGCGATGTGCTTCCGGAGATGTGCGAAATGTACCGTGTAGGTGCATATCAAGCTACGTGATACAGCCGAAGGATTTGATCACTGGATCACCTGAGGTATGCCGAATGATTCACAATACTGACTGATTACGCATCGTTCAGCGTATGATGTATTAACCCTTAGGCTGCTAAGTGCGACTCACTGACCTTTTAGCAAATAGTATAGATCAAGATCAGACTGCAAAGAACGTGCAGTCTGATCTTGGATCTATACTGTCTAATAAGGATATATTTCTTTTTCCAAAAAAGAATAAGTTTGACATAGAATCATTCGGGTTTTACTACCAGTTTGAAATTTCATTTCAATGTTTTAGCAGGGTAAGGGTTAAATTGTAATTATTGCTTTTACAGCCCCTCTTCCTCTCCCTTCAGGCATGGCACTACCATTTTACACAGCCACTTACATGTTTCTTCTTGGTGAGTTTCTACAGACTGGAATCAATCTGTTAAACCCTTGACCAGGCAATCCTGTGGGGCTTTGAAAATATAGTTGGACAAACTGCATGTATTCATCATGTTCTCTTTTTTCCAGAGCGCTTTTCACCCATTTGAAAGATTTACAAAATTTTGTCAATTAGAACATTTTCATCGAGGATAAAAAACCCTGAAACTGTAACACAAATAAGCTCACTTACTATTATATTTTCCATATCTGAATCAACGGACCAGGGAAAAAGTCTTTGCAGAGAGTGCAGATTCAGACCAGAATGCTCAGAACATGCAGTCGGATCTTGGATCTGTCATGCCAGTTTTACGAGTTATTCTGCTCAAGACAGCAATGGTCCTGCAATATTTAGGCTGCTTTTCCAAGCTTAACATGTCTATTTTAACAATTTAGCGCTCTAAGCGTGCAGATGTCAGCAACATGTTTGTCTCATCAGCTATTCCACATTGGTCGATTCTCATCCTTTCCACATTTCAGATAAAGAGATCAAGGCTACCACAGTTATGCTCTTGCTGATTAGAATGACTCAAATACAATGACCTTTGTTGGCTATGGACAACATGGTAAAGTCGCTTTTGAAGACAATAAAAGATAAAGATCAGACTGTCCTTTGAACGCAATGCAATTCAATATCACAGATGTCCATATCTTAGATCTAATTGTCTGTTTATTTGGCATATTTATCGAAAAAAAAAAAAAAAAAATGACCATGAAATTGTAGCCTAATGTTTGATATTGTTTTCCTGACTGTAAAAGGCTAGTCGATTAACTCAGAGTTTTAACTCTTAACCAAACTATCCTTTTTTTAATGCCCATGAGAAAGAAGTTGAAAACATGTGAGAAAAGGGGAAAATGCAGGGTACCATTTTCTCCTTTTCCCATGTTTTTTTTTACTCTTTCAACGATTCAAATCGCCATTTGGTCTACACTTAATTCGTCATGTGCAAATGCTTTTGATTTGGACAAGTCTAAAATTTTATCATTTGTTAAAGAGTTGACGCTATTGGTTATCTACATTCTTTGAAAGTATAATGTAGGAGAAATTTGCCTGCAGACGTTTGGACTGGACGATTTGGCCCGCTAAAAAATAGGTAGGAAAGTCTGTCAAGATGAATACGATGTCTTGTTGAAAAATGGAAAAATGAAAGGCCCACAAACAGCAAAAAGTAAATAATTCCAAAGTTATAATGCAGGCATATTTTATACGGCTTTTATATGTTACAATACAGTTACCAAAGTTGCCAAAGTTACAGAAAAGAATATATGTATTTTTTCACTCTTTTAAAGGGTTGGTAGGTACTGCTGTTCATGATGAGTGATATCTAAAACTTGATAATGGGTATAGCTGATCAGAATTGTCACATATATTTTTTATGTGCTATTGCTGTCGGCTTGCAAACATAGCCTGTATTTTAACCAATCGTTAAACTACTAATTTGTAAAAGACAGTTTAAAAAAGTGGGATCCTACGTGGCTCATTTGTAACTTTTTGACCCATACATAGTTCAAACATCTACCATTTGATTTCTGATTTCAAACCACTGTAGTTATTCAGTGTCGACCGATTACAGTGCTTAAAGCACTTTGATTGTAATAAGGTCACAGCAGGTATAAGCGTTAAAACGCTGAAAGTAAAAGCTGTTACGAGTTGCAGTTACATCAGTTTGCCCTAAGCGGACGGGTTTCCGAAGTTTGCCATCTCTCTAGTCGGTCTACCGACCGATTAAAAACGAGGCCATCACCATGACCAGAATGATTACGTCATAAAGAGTAGGAAATTTTGTTCGAACCAATCAAACCGCCCATCGTTTTCCACTATGAATGAAATTAAGAATTGCTGCTTGGGACTCTCTATTTTTTTTTTTTTTTTTCATACATAAATAGTTAAATGCTACTTTCGTGGAAAAACGAAACTACTAAAAGGAAAGAGCTTCTCCTTTGCTATTTTCTAATTTGATTGATTGATTGAATGGTGTTTTACGCCACTATTATTTTAATTAAAATTATTTCAGTCATATCACGGCGACAGCTCACATATTCATGTATTTCCTGGGTTTCACCAGTACTAGACTAGGTCTCTGAATATATTCTTAGTTGACAGCCTTATTAGCTCACCTTAGCACAACGTGCTAAAGGTGAGCTATTGTGATCGCCCTATGTCCGGCGTCCGTCGTCCGTCAACAATTTCTTTAAACATCTTCTTCTCCTAAACCACTGGGCCAATCTTGATGAAACTTAGCAGGGATGTTCCTTGGGTGAAGCTCTACCAAAATTGTTCAAAGAATTGAATTCCACCCACAACTCTGGTTGCCATGGCAACAAAAAAGAAAAAAAAGCAAAATCTTTGAAAATCTTCTTCTCTGAAACTAGAAGGCGCAGAGCTTTGATATTTGGTATGTAGCATCTCCTAGTGGACCTCTACCAAGTTTGTTCATTTGATGCCCCTGGGGTCAAAACTGGCCCCGCCCCGGGGGTCACAAGTTTGAGCATAGTCATAAAGAAGGAAAACTTTAAAAATCTTCTTCTCTAAAACTTGAAGGCGTAGAGCTTTGATATTTTGCATGTAGCATCTCCTAGTGGACCTCTACCAAGTTTGTTCATATGATGCCCCTGGGGTCAAAACTGGTCCCGCCCCGGGGGTCACAAGTTTGAGCATAGTAACAAAGAAGGAAAACTTTAAAAATCTTCTTCTCTGTAACTAGAAGGCGTAGAGCTTTAATATTTTGCATGTAGCATCTCCTAGTGGACCTCTACCAAGTTTGTTCATATGATGTACTTGGGGTCAAAACTGGCCCCGCCCAGGGGGTCACAAGTTCGAACATAGGAACAAAGAGGGGAAACTTTAAAAATTATCTTCTCTGAAACTGGAAGGCGTAGAGCTTTGATATTTGGTATGTAGCATTGCCTAGTGGACCCCTACCAGATTTGTTCATATGATGCCCCAGGGGTCAAAACTGGCCCCGCCCCGGGGGTCACAAGTTTGAGCATAGTAACATAGAAGGAAAACTTTAAAAATCTTCTTCTCTGAAACTTGAAGGCGTAGAGCTTTGATATTTTGCATGTAGCATCTCCTAATGAACCTCTACCAAGTTTATTTATATGATGCCCCTGGGGTCAAAACTGGCCCCGCCCCGGGGGTCACAATTTCCAACATAGGAACAAAGAAGGAAAACTTTAAGAATCATCTTCTCTAAAACTAGAAGGCATAGAGCTTTTATATTTGGCATGGAGCATCTCAGAGTGGACCTCTACCAAATTTGTTCATATGATGCCCTTTGGGTGAAAACTGGCCCCGCCCCGGGGGTCACAAGTTTGAACATAGGAACAAAGAGGGGAAACTTTAAAAATCATCTTCTCTGAAACTGGAAGGCGTAGAGCTTTGATATTTGGTATGTAGCATTGCCTAGTGGACCTCTACCAGGTTTGTTCATATGATGTCCCTGGGGTCAAAACTGGCCCCGCCCCACGGGGTCACAATTTCCAACATAGGAACAAAGAAGGAAAACTTTAAAAATCTTCTTCTCTGAAACAGGAAGGCATGGAGCTTTGATATTTGGTATGTAGCATCTTCTAGTGGATCTCTACTAAGTTTGTGCATTTGATGCCCTTGGGGCAAAAGTTGGCCCTGCCCCGGGGGTCACAAGTTCGAACATAGGAACAGAGAAGGAAAATTTTAAGAATCATCTTCTCTGAAACTGGAAGGCGTAGAGCTTTGATATTTGGTATGTAGCATCGCCTAGTAGACCTTTACTAAGTTTGTTCATATGATGCCCTTGGGGTCAAAATTGGCCCTGCCCCGGGGGTCACAAGTTCAAACATTCGAACAAAGAAGGAAAACTTTAATTTTTTTTCCTCTTAAATGGGAAGGCATAGAGCTTTGATATTTGGTATGTAGCATCTTCTAGTGGACTTCTACCAAGTTTGTTCCAAGGATGCTGCTTGGGTCAAAACTGGCCCAGCCCCTGGGGTCACAAGTTCGAACATAGGAACAAAGAAGGAAAACTTTAAAATTCTTCTTTTCTGAAACCGAAAGGTGTGGAGCTTTGATATTTCGTATGTTGCATCTCAGAGTGGACCTCTACCAAGTTTGTTCATATGATGCCCCTGGGTCAAAACTGGCCCCGCCCCGGGGGTCACAAGTTCGAAGATAGGAACAAAGAAGGAAAACTTTAAATTTCTTTTTCTCTTAAACGGGAAGGTGTAGAGCTTTGATATTTGGTATGTAGCATTTCCTAGTGGACCTCTACCAAGTTTGTTCATATGATGCCCCTGGGTCAAAACTGGCCCAGCCCCGGGGGTCACAAGTTCGAACATAGGAACAAAGAAGGAAAACTGTAAAATTCTTCTTTAAAATTGGAAGGCGTAGAGCTTTGATATTTGGTATGTAGTGATTCTCTTCTAAGTTTGTTTGCCCATCTAAGCACAACAAGTTCATTGAGTTCAAAATTGGGTCATCTTGGGTCATAAACTAGGTCACTAGGTCAAATTAAAGAAATACCTTGTTGGCACTCTCGAGGCCACATTATCTGCTCAATTGCCTTGAAAATTAGTTAGAAAGTTTGTCTTTATAAAGTCTCACATAAGATTAATTTGGGTCAACTTGGGTCATAAACTAGTTCACTGGGTCAAATTAAAGAAATACCTTGTTTGCACTCTGGAGGCCACATTTATTGCTCAAATGACCTAAAATTTGGCCAGAATGTTTGTCTTGATGAAATACCAGATGAGTTTGGATTTGGGTCACCTGGAACCATAAACTAGGTCACTAGGTCAAAATAAAGAAATACCTTGTGGGCACTCTAGAGGCCACATTCTTTGCTTAATTGCCTTGAAAATTGGTCAGAATATTTGTCTTTGTAAAATCTCACATGACTCGCTGGAGTCATAAACTAGTTCACTTGGTCAAATTAAAGAAATAGCTATTGGGCACTCTAGAGGCCACATTTATTATTCATTTGATTTGAAAATTGGTTAAAATGTTTCTTTTGATATAGTCAAAGACCAGTTCAAATTTGGGTCACCTGGGGTCATAATCTAGGTCACTAGGTCAAATTAAAGAAATATCTTTAGGGCACTCGAGGCCACATTTTTTGCTCAATTGACTTGAAAATTGGTCAGAATGTTTGTCTTTAAGAAATATGAGTTTTAAATTGGGTCACCGGCGGTCAAAAACTAGGTCACATGGTCAAATTAAAGAAAAACCTTTAAGGCACTCTACTAAGGTGAGCGACCCAGGGCCATCATGGCCCTCTTGTTTCATTATTGATGTCACTATCAAATAAGCCAATCGTTTACTAAGAAGAGCGGAATTATTAGTAACAACAGTTTATCAAAAGGCGGAAGATAAATTAATTCTTTTCGCTAGCTCTCGTTGTATAAAACTTCCCCTCAATGACACAACAGCAGATAACGTAGGCTCGACCATCTTCCTGGATTTTTAATCGAATCATGGGATACTGCAAGAAAGTGATGAAATACATATTGAAAACAAAAGTACTAAAGCCATGCTCTGTGAAAAGGAGGCTCAATGCATCTGCAAAAAGTATCGACCCAGGTCAGCCTGCGCAGTCCGCGCAGGCTGACCTGGGCCGAAACTTTTTGCTATTGGTCAGTTTTCTGCATGTCTAAGGACCAGTTTACCTCATGATTCAGTCGATTGTTAGACAAAATGGATTTTATGGATCCATAATTATGTGACAACTTTCTGGGTATCACGGAGATGCATCAAACCCTCTTTTTGAAAAAGTATGGCTCATTTTAACCCTTTACCGCACAATGCCGCCTTTTAATGACCCTGAGAAAGAAGCCTTTTGAAAACATTGTTGGAAAAGGTGAAAATGCTGGTAACCAGCATTTTCTCCTTTTCCCACAATGTTTTCTACTCCATCAAAGAAAAATTGCACCATTTGAGCCACGTTGAAATTGTCGTCTGCAAATGCTTTCAATTTGGACAAGGCTAAAATTTTGTCGTCTGGTAAAGGGTTAATGAGAAATCTTCACCCTCTATTTGCAGATTGCGTCTTTGTATGAATTTAGAGAAAACAGTCTGGATCAACATCACGCTGCAAAAACGTACAGACTGATCTTAGATCTACGCTCTTAGGTATTTTGTTCCCTATGTTAGCTTGTAGCCTTCACATAACTCATGTCATTTTTAAGTGATTGAAAATGTCTATTTCATTTTTCTAATTAGTCTTTGTCCTACTTTTTCGTCCAATCAGAAGGCATATATTTGAAAAATTTTGACTGTCTATTTCCTTAAAACTGCCTCAAGCAGGGTTTATTTTTACCATTTAAGCGGTAGTTAAACGTTGCGTTTATATGGGTTGCCAGCGCTGCATGCATAAAACCCGCCTCCCTCATTAATATTCATCTGCCATTTAAATCTACACATACAAGTACCAATAACAAACGCCGTGGTAAGAAGAAAATGGGGAAAAAAACCGTTTTTTACACTCTTTCACTGCCAATGTCGCATCGGAAAGACTTTGCGGACAGTGTAGAACAAGATCAGACTGCACAAAACGTGCAACTTGATCTCTCATCTACACCGTCCGCTATCTTGTGTTAGTCTTCAACCAAAAACTGATTAAATTCAAACGAGAAGGATACTTAAAGACCATGTGAAAAGTCAGCTCCGTTTAGTTGGCAGCGAAAGAGTTAAAATTAAGTCAGTCGATCTATATTTTGAAATACACAGAAAATCTATATCGTAGTAAACTAGTTTATTGCGGTGTCATATCGATACAGGCAATCAACATGAAATACCTGAGCCATGCTCTGTGAAAAGGGGGCTTGATGCATCTGCAACAAATTATCGATCCAGGTCTGCTTGCGCAGACCGCGCAAGCTTCAAAGGCCCCAACTTTTTGCTTTCGGCCAATTTTCTGCATTTCAAAGGACCATTTTACCTGCTTATTTTGTCGGTTTTCAGAGAAAATGGATTTTATGGATCCATAGTCACGTGATGTCGTGCTTGGTATCAAGCATCACGGAAGTGCATCAAACCCCCTTTTGCCAGGGCATGGCTCATATTCTCTATGTCTATAGCATTTTTTCCGGTCCTTCACAATAATTTGTGAATGAATGAAGCTGAAAAGTCCATGTAATGTTAGATTTAGCATTGTTTTAGCGATGATGCAATTACGGCGTATCTTTGTGAATGATGAAGCGGGAAACTCTATATATGGCACCAATGTTTTAGCGATGATGTAATAAGGGCGGACAACGACTAAGTCAGTTAGACTCTGTGAAGAAAAAAATTAAACGATTTAAACAGCCACAGTCGGTCGCTACCCATTCGGCATACTTTGAGTGATCCGGTGATCAAATCCCTCGGCTGTATCACGTAGCTTGATATGCACCTACACGGTACATTTCGCACATCTCCGGAAGCACACCGCTTTACCGTTATTGAAATTGTAAGGCTCCTCTTAAAAAAGAAAGCATGAGTAAATTTTCTATCGTTATCTTTCTAAGAACATTTCAGTTGGCAAACACTTTGTACATTCAATTTTTAGCGTGGTTTATTAATTCCGTTGGGAGCTTTCATCGACAGATCGATAGAAGTGAATAACTTCACCGTGGTTGTTCATGTAGTTGCTAAGCGATCTACAGGGGCGCCGCCATGTTTATGATCATGTGATTGGTAGTTCAAAATGGAAGCCTCCGTTATACGGACGAGGTTAGATGTAGGTACGGAATCGGCCAAGTTGTGACGAGTGGGTCGCTACCCTCCCTCCTTTTGGCTGTTTTAAATCGTTTATTTTTTTTTTCACAGCGTCTATTTCATACATGTGCATATATTTATACTTATGATTTTCCAATAGATTTAGAATCCCTCCTGCCCTAAGTAAGTTATGGAGAGTGCGAGAATCTAGCTTTAGCTGCAGTTTTGATTTACTTATTACAATATCGGAATAATGTTCAGTTCATGTTCAAATGAAAGGGTTTAAGTAGGTTTTGGAAAATACCAGGATCAGAATCAGAATATTTTATTGACTTAAACTACAAAGTTTTTCGTCATCAACAAGAAAAATTGACATTAGTCTTTGTCCTACTTTTTCGTCCATTCAGAAGGCTCATATTTGAAAAATTCTGACTGTCTATTTCCTTTAAACTGCCTCAAGCAGGGTTTATTTTGACCATTTAATCAGTCAAACGTCGCATTTATATGGGTTTCCAGTACTGCATGCATAAAACCCGCCTCCCTCATTAATATTCATCTGGCATTTAAATCTACACATACAAGTACCAATAACTCGACAAACGCTGTGGTAAGAAGAAAATTGGAAAACACAACATTTTTTACACTCTTTCACTGCCAATGTCGCATTGGAAAGACTTTGCAGACGGCGTAGATCAAGATCAGACTGCACAAAACGTGCAGTCTGATCTTTCATCTACACCGTCCGCTATCTTGCTTTAGCCTTCAACCAAAAACAGATTAAATTCAAACGCGAAGGATACTTAAAGACCATGTGGAAAGTCGGCTCCGTTTAGCTGGTAGCGAAAGAGTTAATTAAACATAAGTCAGTCATTCTATATTTTGAAATATACAGAAATTCCATATCGTAGTAAACTAGTTTTTTGCGGTGTCATATCGATACAGGCATTTTACATGAAATATCTGAGCCATGCTATTTGAAAAAAGGGGCTTACTGCATCTACAAAAGAGTATCGACCCAGGTCAGCCTGCGCAAGCTTACAAGACTCCAACTTTTTGCTTTCGGCCAATTTTCTGCATTTCAAGGGACCATTTTACCTGCTTATTTTGTCGGTTTTCAGATAAAATGTATTTTATGGATCCATAGTCACGTGATATCGTGTTTGGTATCATATGCATGCGTCACGGAGGTGCATCAAGCCCCCTTTTGCAAGGGCATGGCTCATATTCTATATGTCTATAGCATTTTTTTCCCGTCCTTTGCAATAATTTGTGAATGAATGAAGCGGAAAAGTCCATGTAATGTTAGATTTAGCATTGTTTTAGCGATGATGCAATTAAGGCGTGTCCTTTTGGCTCTTTAAATTGTTTAATTTTTTTCTTCACAGCGTCTAACTTTTACTAAATCTATTACGGTATAGGTCAGTGTCACATATACAGAGAGTTTTAGCGTAGATAACAATGCTGTTGTAGACATTTTTCAATATAAGAAGAGAAGGAAAATAAGGAAAAAAAATGAATATATGAAAAAAAGTAGGGTAAAGACATGGGAAAAAATAGGGTGAAGACATGGGAAAAAGTAGGGTGAAGACATTAGAAAATAGGGTAATACCTAACCATGCAAAATTAAACTTTATTTTCTAATTGCAAAATCAGTCCAACGTAATTTTATAAAAAAAAAAGTGATGAAACAGTGACGTTCTGTAATTTGCACATAAATTGTTTGAGTCATGCTTCGAGAAAAGGGGATTTAATACATTTGCAAAACGCATTGACCCATGTCAGCGCAGGCTGACCTGGGTCGAAACTTTTTGCTATCAACTCATTTTTATTTCACTTCGATATCTCTTTCAGTTACAAGTTTGATTCAAGAACTGAACATTTTTTTTTTTTGTTCTATAGTAAAACCATTCGATTCCTGCCAGTTTGGAGTCAGATGCTACAGACAGACATCTACAATATTTACGGTACTTGCCCAAGAATTATGCAACAAAGCAGAACTCCTACTTTGCGTAGACGAAACCTTGAATTGTACAGATTTCTCAATTTGATTATTTAAAATAAATACTATGGCTGATCGATGGTGGTTGCGAGTGAAGGATTAGGGCAAGTGTGTAAACCCCTTCCATAGCAATGCACAATTTCATTCAGTTTTGTACAGAGTGTGGATCAAGATTAAACTTCAAAAAAGTCTGATTCTGACCATACATCTACAAAACCAGATACATCGAGACTTGTATCCGAAACCAACTCTGAAATGGGACTATCGGGTTCGGTTTATAAATCACAGAAAATATCTGGTTTATTTTATTTTAGCACTCTGCGTGTTGAAACATTTCACATCACAGTCCAGGGTCCGTAGTAACCAACCATTCTTAACTTTCTTAGTCTTGTTATCCAGAGTTTTCTTAATTTGAAAGTAAAACAACTTCTGATTGGCTAAACCAAATGGTTTAGCCAATCAAAAGTTATGTTACTTTCAAATTAAAAAAATCATGGAGAATAAGACCAAGAACGTTCCTAAGTATGGTTGGTGAATACGGACCCAGGAACACTTTCTACACCATAGACGACATTTGGAGCTCTTTCGGTCAGAGTAGATTGAGATCGATTGCAGAGAGCGTGCAGTCCGATCTCAGGTCTATACCGTCCGATACTATATATTCTTTTGTACAAAAAAATAAAGATATGTTTACTAGCAGTGGAATTGTCGTCATATCCTTTGGAAAAAAGTGAATTGATCTATTTGTAGCCGGAAAGAAAAAGGTGTGGGTTTTTTTTATGCTGTTGTTTATTTGTTATGAATAATTACAGTTGGTTTTCCTCTGATAAAGTTTTACGCAAAGCATAAATTACCTCAAATCGTTCATTTCTAGAAACCCAATGACTGAAAGTAGAAGGGAAAATACCGCATTGGTATACCACTGGTCGATCGCTTTACTGAGCAAATACGGCTTGTTACGCCTCTGAGTCGTCGGTAGATTTAGGAAAACAATCTTGGCAACTCCGCGACGGCTTGTATAAGCAATTAATCACTTCCCATTATGTTCACCATACTATTAAAAAAAAGAGTTTGTTTCCTTCAATTTTTTGCATTTTGCAAGTTTGATAGAATATGGCAGGTCTGTAAAATCTACTATCGTGGCCCATTTATATCGATTTAGTCAGGATTTATGATACAATTTGTCATGTAAATTAGAGATAATTGAAGTTTACCAGTTCGCTGTTAAACAAATGAGCCGTATTCTGGCAAAAAGGGCTTAATGCATCTCCGTGATCCATGATACCAAGTAAGTCATCACATAGTTACGGATCCATAGTAGCCACAATTTTTAACAACTGACTTAATCATGAGATAGACTGGTCCTTGAACATACAGAAAATTGACCAATAGCGAAAAGTTTCGGCCCAGGTCAGCCTGCGCGGACTGCGCAGGCTGACCTGGGTCGATACTTTTCGCAGATGCATTAAACCCTTTTTACACAGAGCATGGCTCAAATGAATGTTTGCATCTTTTCTAGTCAGATTACATTACCCCCTACAAAAGGAGGAACTCTAGTAATTCTAGATTTGATCAATGAACTGACATCCCCATATCTCAGCGCTATAACAAAAAGTTGGTTAGATCTTTACCAAACGACACATTTTGTTTTTTTTTTTTGGCCAATTAGAAGTTGTGTTACTTTCAAATTTAGAAAAATCATGGGGTATAAGACCGAGAACACTCTTAAGAATGGTTGGTGATTACAGACCTAAGAACATTCCTAAGCATGGTTGGTGATTACGGACCTAAGAACGTTCCTAAGCATGGTTGGTGATTGCGGACTTAAGAACGTTCCTAAGCATGGTTGGTGATTGCGGACTTAAGAACGTTCCTAAGCATGGTTGGTGATTGCGGACTTAAGAACGTTCCTAAGCATGGTTGGTGATTGCGGACTTAAGAACGTTCCTAAGCATGGTTGGAGATTGCGGACTTAAGAACGTTCCTAAGCATGGTTGGTGATTGCGGACTTAAGAACGTTCCTAAGCATGGTTGGTGATTGCGGACTTAAGAACGTTCCTAAGCATGGTTGGTGATTGCGGACTTAAGAACGTTCCTAAGCATGGTTGGAGATTGCGGACTTAAGAACGTTCCTAAGCATGGTTGGTGATTGCGGACTTAAGAACGTTCCTAAGCATGGTTGGAGATTGCGGACTTAAGAACGTTCCTAAGCATGGTTGGTGATTGCGGACTTAAGAACGTTCCTAAGCATGGTTGGTGATTGCGGACTTAAGAACGTTCCTAAGCATGGTTGAAGATTGCGGACTTAAGAACGTTCCTAAGCATGGTTGGAGATTGCGGACTTAAGAACGTTCCTAAGCATGGTTGGAGATTGCGGACTTAAGAACGTTCCTAAGCATGGTTGGAGATTACGGACCTAGGAACGCTTTCAACACCATAGACGATCTTTGGAACTCTTTCGGTCAGAGTAGATTGTGACCGATTGTAGAGAGCATGCAGTCTGATCTTAGATCTACGGCGTCCGATACTATGTTCTTTTGTACAAAAAAAAAAGAAAGAAATATCTGTTTACTCGCAGTGAAATTTTCGTTTTATCCTTTGGAAAAAGTGCATTGACCTATTTTGTCGCCGGAAAAAAAAAGATGTGTGGTGTTTTTTTATGCTGTTATTTATTTGTTATGAATAATTACGGTTGATTTTGCTCTGATGAAGTTTTACGCAAAGCATAAGTCCTACAAATCGTTTATTTCCAAAAACCGGCGATTGACTGTAGAAGTGGAAAACTCGTATATGTGTACCACCGGGCGTTCGCTTTACTGCGCAAATACAACTTGTTACGCTGGAGTCGAGGATAGCATTTGGAAAACAATCTTTAAAAAAGTCCAGTGACTGCTTGAAACAAGAAATTAACCAGTTCCCATTACGTTCACCATACTATTGAAAAAATAATATTTTCTTTCATTCATGTTTTTTACATTCTGCACAATATTAGATAGAATATTGTCGTGTTCATGGTTGTATGTTAGAGCGTCGGCGTCGTAATCACGAGGTCCCGAGTTCGATACCCAGGAGCGGGTGTTATTTTTGCATGTTCATTGGGCGTTCATATTTCGGGTGTTCATTGAGGCTAACATTCGGCAGGAGTACTGGTGTAGTTTCCAGGAAGTAGAATCGGGAGAGTTTAGTATAAGTTGCTAGAACTTATTTCTCAATCAATATGAAATAAATATAAGCCGTGCTCTGGCAAAAGCGGGCTTAATGCATCTCCATGATACCAAGTAAGTCATCACATATCTATTGATCAATAAAATCCATTTTGTATAACAACCGACTGGTTTACGAGGTACACTGGTTCCTTGACATACAGAAAATTGACCGATAGCGAAAAGTTTCGGCCCAGGTCAGCCTGCGCGGACTGCATTAAGCCCCCTTTTCACAAAGCGCGGTTCATATTTTTAAAACTAAATCTAATACCGTGACTCATTAGTGTCAATTTTAGTCAGAATTTACAATACGATTGATACATGCTCTGGCCAAAGGGGGTTTAATGAATCTCCGCAATGCATTATATTATATCCCCTCTTTTTTAACAACCGACTTTATCGTGAGGTAGATTGGTCCTTGAACAAGCAGAAAATTATTCAATAGCGAAAAGTTTCGGCCCAGGTGAGCCTGCGCAGACTGCGCAGGCTCACCTGGGTCGATACTTTTCGCAGATGCAATAAGCACTTTTTTTCACACACTATGGCTGAATCAAACATGTAACGTGTAGATAATTGAAGTTTACGAGTTTTCTTTGTAAATAAACGAATGTTTGCATATTTTCTAGTCAGATTACAATACTTCCTGCAAAATGTAGAAATAACCCTCGATTTTATCAGTAAACTGACTTCCCCATATCTCAGGGCTGTAACATAAAGTTAGTTAAATCTTTACCAAACGACAAAACTGAAAGCATTTGCAGACTACAAAATAAATGTGGCCCAACTGTTGTTAGGGTAGAAGACATTGAGGGAAAAGAGAAAATGCTTTATACCAGCATTTTCTCCCTCTTTTCCACAAATGATTTCGAAAGCCCTCTGTCTTGGAGTCGTGAAAACTCATGATTGAGTGGTAAAGGGTTAAACAAAATCGTGAAATAATTATTGAACATGATTAAAGAGTGGAAATTTCTTAAACTCCAGAAAACCTGAATCATGAAAATTATAATCCAGCCGTGCTCTGGCAAAAGGGAGCTAAATGCATCTCCATGATCCATGTTACTAAGCAAGAATCACACAGTTGTGGATCCATAGAAATTGTCGATTTTGTCTAGCTTGTCTAACCAATTTTGTCTCACAACAGACTGAATCGTGAGTTACACTGGTCCTTTGACATACAGAAAAATCAATCAATAGCAATCAATCAATCACAGAGCATGGAGCATATGTTATTTATTGTGACGTATAAAATTCTTGTAACATAATGGAAAATAACTTCTGCGATTTTTTGTGGGGTTTTGTGAAAATATTGACGAAGCATGGAAAGAGGAACTCAACAAGAGAGAGATCTACTTTCGATTTTACAGTTAGGAAAATCTTGTTAATTCAAAAAAAGATTCCCTTGATCCAGAATTCACATAAAATTATCAGTAACATACATCATCACTTTATTGTTAACCGGAAAGAAAAACCAATTAATAATACTACAAAGTCTTTGCCACGCTTTTTGCCATGAAAAATATTCATGGCCAACTTTCGCGGACATGTAAAAATCGATATCTGCCCATTTTACCTGTAATTTTTTATATAGAATTATGAAGGGCCCTGGTAGATAAACGTTTATAACTTCATCAATTTTCAGAATTGAAAATTTTCTCAAGTGAGGTATGAAAATTCAATTCATCCTCTTTCAAATGAACTAAGTTTTATAAATATCATAAAAGAAGCATTTGGTCCTTTTTTAACTTTAAAATTGCAGGTATGGTTTATATAGAATATAGAGGGAAATTGCATTTTCCGAAGTTAAAAAATGAAATATTTGTTGAATTTTCTTTTCTTGTGTTGAAATGACAAAAATTTCCGAAGTGAGGTCAGAAAGCTCATTTATTTCCCTTTAAGTTGATATATATTTTAGTCATTTAAAAAAATAAACTTATTGTCCTTTTTACAGTTTTTTAATGCCCCTATCCTATTTTCGTGAGTGTTCGGATTGTGCCGGAGTTTCCCGATGATAGCCGTGTGTCGCTGTTCGATAAGGGTATCTTTACTGTGTTATGTAATGTTATCGTCTGACGGGCCCCCTGCTATCTGTAGGATATACATGTACCCACATTTGTGGACCAAAAATATCCGACCCCATTCGCGTTCTGACCACCGCAGTGATAGCATCGCGTCGTCACCGCTCATTAGTCAAACAGAAAACGAAGTGCGTTATCCATACAATCTCACTTTGCACAAAGAGAATTTAAATATTGTAACACGGGATTTGATCTTTTACATGTATTAGTATTTGTGATTCTTCGAATCCTTTCTCTTTTTTTTTTTTTTTTTTTGTTTTGTTGCTTTCAACTTTATTTGTAATACAGCTTTGTAAATTTTCGGCTTCGCTGTGTTATATCTTAAAATCCCCTACTTGTAAATTCAATACAGACCGCGTAATTTAGTTGAAGATTAACATTGTACAAATATTATGTGCTAAAACATATTGTAAATCAACCTGTTTGTGTTTCTCTCGGAGTGCTTAGGCTAAAAAAAAAATTTTTTTTGTAGTGAATTAAGTTTCGGATTTGACAAAAAAAAAGGGATTCAAGAAATTACCCACGGACATAGAAAAGGAGCATCAGGTGTAGAAGTTCAACGGACTGGTTTGAATTTTGTCTTCACCCTTACTAGACTTCTGATCTCTTTTAATTAAACCCAACTAATTTTTTTTTTTTTTTTTTTTCAATTTTGTTAACTCGTATTCTTTGATTAACACCATGAGCACTCTTACCCCTTTCAACCCCAATCAAACGAAGAGGACCTACTCGGAGGTGGCTAATTCGTCTTCTTCGTCGAGTGGATCTCCGGATCCAAAGCAACTGATCATAGACACTTCCAATGATTCTCTAGAATCTTACCTAGCATCGGCTACTCCATCGGGGACTATCATTACAAGCACCCCGTTGGAGACCGACAAAACAATAGAGCAGGTGGAGGGCAGTGTTCATCAGGAAAACTGGACTCCGGTACAACCAAAAAACGACTTTCAGGGTCTGTCAAGGCAACGACCATGGATCAAACGCCTCTGTGGTTAACCGTGATCTTGGTTGTCGTTGTGGTAACCAGGGTCCCTATTCGAAAAATGGGGCAGCTAATTGGTGATCTTTTAACTGAATTTGGACCAAACTGTCTAAAGATAATGAGCAATGTGAATATTGTGAAACAGAGCATCAGATTAAAAATTAGGAAGGATAAACTAAGACAACTAGAAAATTTTAGTTTTGAAAAATTTGATTTAAAAGTACAACAGGACAAACCCATAATGGCCAAGGGAATCATTGAATTGTCAGATGTTCAAGAAATGTTAGAAATCAAGGAAAAGTTGGAAAAAAATGAGAGTGTCAAAACTAACAAAAGGCTGCGATGACCAAACGTTGGTTGTAACTTTTGGAACCCTAATTTGCCCTGTCAACATTGTTGGCCGCCCAGTTTTACCGGCCCCAAAATCAGTCTATCGATGCAACAAGTGTCAGGGTTTTGGTCATGTGAAATCTGTCTGTTACAACCAACAAAAATGCCCCCATTGTGCTGAGAATCACTCCCATAGTGAGTGCAAATCTCAGAAAAAAAGGTGTGCAAACTGTGAAGGCCAGCACAGTGCTGCATACAAAGGATGTCCGGCTTATGCACAATATGCAAACAAAGTAAAAAACATTAACTCCAAAACCATAGACAATAACATTAAGAAATGTAATGCGGTGGGAATTAAATCACCGCAGTGTCTACCAGTTGTAAAAAATATAGATACCCAGGAACTGAAACAGATTGCAAAATTTTTTGTTGGAAAAAATGAAAACGAAATATTTTCTGTACTGAATGAAAAATTAATCAAAAACCGGGAAACTCCAAGTGAAAAACTGAAAAGTCAACAAAAAACAGCAATAACAAAAGTCAGAATTCAGACAAAGAAAGGGCTGTATCGCAAAAGGCAAATACCAGAAATATGCATACAGCTGTCGTAAAAGGATATTCACAGCGGGGTGCTTATAGGACACAACACAGTCATCGTAGGGGTTATCCTATGTGGTATAATCACACACGACGACAAGGCAGGCCCCTGCTGTGAATGGTCCAATTGACCCACCATATGGTCGGTGGCATATGGTAAGACGTGACGGATATGTCGGAAACCCTTTTCTCCGCCTCGGTCGCCGCTATTAAATAATGATAATTGTAAACTATCTGCAAATATAATAATGGGAAAAAATATAGATATTTTAACGGCGCACAACAACAAAATTAAACACTATAAACCCAGTCTCGCCGTCATGTCATGGAATACAAGATCTATAAAAGGAAAATCAAGTATTAAAATGAACGAACTTCAAAATTTTCTTAATGAAAGCAAGGAACAAATTGATATAATACGCATCCAAGAAACTTGGTACAAAGAAAATGACAAACCCTTTACTTTACACGGATACCAAACACCAATCAGCAAAACTAGACAGGGAAATAGTCATGGGGGTGGTTTATGCATATATGTTAGAAACGACATTCAATTTATTGAAAGATGCACACAGTTCACTTCTGACGTAGAGCTATCTGCTATAACAATGTTTGGCGCCAACAAAAAGATTGATATTTTTAATATCCATGTAATTGACAAGAAAATAAAAAGAAAAAATCTCCAAAATTTATTCCAAGATATAAATAACAACTCAATAATAGTTGGTGACTTTAATCTCAAACACCTTATATGGAATCCTCAAGGTGATGTGAGATGTGACGGCGAGTCGGAGGCCTTTCTCCAGTTTCTATCTGAAAATCTATTAAATTTACTGAATGATGGACAAGTCACTAGAATAAGTCCAAACGAACAAAGAGAAAGTGCATTAGATTTAGGCGTAGTGTCTGCTAAATTACAGCCCTGTAGTGAGTTTAACGTGATAGACAATTGCTTTGGAAGTGACCATTTACCTTTAACTGTAAATATCACATTCCACAGACATTCCGCTATCAAGGAAACCAATACGAAGTGGAACTTTAGAAGGGCTTCTGGGAAAAATGGGACAACTTCAAATAATTATGTGAATCGGAATTTCAAGATGACAGAGATCAACACGTTTCTGACAATAACATTGAAAAGTTGTTTCAAAATTATTATAAGAAACTTTCATCAATATTAGACAATACAATGCCTAGGACAAAATCTTCAAAATCTAAAAAAGCTCAAGTACCTTGGTGGTCAGCTGAGTGCACAATGGCAATAAAGAGAAGAGAAAATCTTTGATCTCGAAACACTCAATGAGACAGGGATTTATACAAACAGGCTAGAATAGAGGCAGAATACACAATAAGGCATGCTAAAAGGAAAGGCTGGGAGGAGTTCTGCTCAAATACAAATTCGAAAGATCTTTGGGACTTCATTAGGAAAATTAAAGGAATATCACCACAGTCGAACCCTCCGTTCAAAAAAAGATAGTATAAATTACAGACCATAAAGAAAAGGCCTCTACATTGGTTAAAGATTATGAGAAAGTCAGCAGTGACGATGGTTATGACAATTCCTTTATTAAACGGAAAGTTATGGCTAACATTTTATTACAGAATCAGAATTCTGAAGAAAGACTCCATCTACCATGTAATGTAGATATGAGTTAAATAAAGCATTTAATAATTGTAAAAACGGCGCACCGGGTGACGACGGAATCCACCATTCTGTCCTTAGAAACCTACCCGACTCGGCTAAGACTGAACTGCTATACCTGTTCAATGAATCGTGGAGAATAGGTAATACTCCAGAGAGCTGGCATGAAGCTACAATAATACCTTTGTTAAAACCAAATGAAGTGAAGTATGATCCGGCCTCTTACAGGCCCATTTCCTTAACATCAACCTTTACAAAGCTTATGCAAAAAATTATTAAACCTAGATTATGTAATTATTTGGTGGGAAAAAACCGTTTTATTATCGAAATACCAATCAGGATGCAGAGCAGGACACTCATGTGACGACAATTTAACAAGACTAGAATCTGATATAAGACGAGCCCAAAAAAACAAACGGTATCTTATAGCTATATTCCTAGACCTTACGTCAGCATTTGATAAGCTGTGGACATCGAATGCTATACTATATTTACAAAAGATAGGCATAAGAGGTAGACTTTTAAATTGATAAAAGATTTTCTTGAATGTATAAAAATTAAAGTTAGATATGAGGGCAAAGTCTCCGAAACTGTAGAAACCAAAAACGGATGTCCACAAGGTAGTGTTCTATCACCAATTATATATTTTTTTACTTATGAATTCTTTCAATGAAGCAATCATCAGACATAATAAGCAGACAGAAAACATTTACGATAATGTACAAATATCTCAGTTTGTTGACGACGGGGCCCTGTGAGTTGAGTCTAAAAATCCAAAACTCGCTGCTATGAAACGGCAAAAATAGATAAGTGGAGTAAAAAATATGGCTTCCTAATAAATCCCAGAAAAACACAGTTGTCATGTTTCATCTACGATCTAAACTATCTCTCCCTGACCAAGATCAGAACTTCCCAAAATTAAAGCTAGGTAGTGATATTCTCAAATACAGTGAGTCAGCAACCTTTTTAGGGGTAACATTCGATAAATATCTTCACTGGAATATACACATAGACAATCTAATTAAGCGGGTAGAAAAAGATATAAACCTCCTTCGATCAGTCAAAGGCAATAATTGGGGCACGGACAAAAAATCTATCTTTACTATATACCAAAGTTTAATCAAATCTAAGCTCAATTATGGTTCTGTAGTCTACAATTCCGCAAACACTGGTATGTTAGAGAAGCTCTTAAAGTAATTACCAGCTGCCCAAAGAACACACCATCAGTGCTATTAATTGCAGAATGTGGAGATCTACCGCTTAATCTTCAAAGAGAAATGAATATCTTAAAATATTGGGCATGTTCAATTGGTCGTAGTCTCAACCTACCTATCAATGAAAAGATAGAAAAAGACCCAATTTTTTAGCTTAATCCTAAACGTGTTGACTCGGTCAAAAACCCATACTCTCAAGAAATCCAAAACTTAACCTCAAAATATAATTTGAATAAAGAAGATATCGTAAACCATCTTGTAATGACGAATTTAATTTAAACGCGCCGAAAATTGACGTGGAGCTAACTAATATTATTTCTAAAACAGACAATCCGGATCAAAATCTCAGAAAAGCAGAAGTTCATATGTCGAAGTACAAAAATTCTGTAAAGGCATATACAGACGGCAGTAAGGACCCAGATAAAAATCTAGCCGGGGTGGGAATGGTGATATTTAACGAGAATGACTCCGTCATCATGAGAAAAGGAGTCAGTTTCGATCGCAGAGTATCAATTTAAATTCTAAAAATATAAAAGTATTAGCCGAATCTGGAATATCAATAACATTTGTGTGGATCCCCAGCCATGTTGGTATCTTTGGAAACGAAATAGCGGATTAGACAGCTAAATCCGGGTTAAGATCAGATGAGCGTATTGATATCAAATTAAGTATCAAGGAAATGTATCCCTTGATAGAACAAAAAATTAAATACCAATTCAGGGAAGTAGAATTCACACCATATAAAAACTATTATGAATCATGTGACAGTGTTTGCCCATCATCTCTAACAGTATACAGCAATGGCCGTAATGGTGACACAGTGTATACGAAGTTAAGACTAAGGGTAAGTCGACTGGGAGCAGAAAGGTATCCAAAAACAAATTGCGTACACTGTGGAGTCATTGAGACATTTGATCATATATTTCTTGAGTGTATGCATTATAAAGACCACAGGATAAATTTCAAAGACCAACTTCAAAAGGTAGATATTCCAGTGATAAACAGGCGTATCTTGCTCTTTCCAGAAGCGAAATTTGCCACAGAGGTAAGAGCTGCCGTATTCACTTACTTAATTAGTATCGGGCGCATCAACACGCTATAACTATTTCGCCGCAAGTAAAGCCCCTTGCCCTCTATGTACTAAATTCTGTTCCAATTCATTTAGTTTTAAATAGGTCCAAGATCATTTAAAGAAAAAGATCGTAATTTACGCCCATAAATATGTTTAAGATGAAAACAAGAAGCTCAGTGTAAAGAAAAAAGAAGAGTTGAGCTGTTAAAATTTACTGCATACTTTACCAAAACAAACATAAGGAAAAGATCAAAGTAAGAAGCCAGGGGAAAAAAAAGATAAAGAAGAAATTAAAAAGAAAGTCGGGCTGTCGTATATTAGCAGGGATCGTAAATTGCGATCACTGACATCAGTAGTATAGGAGGGTAGACCTCGGACAAAATCCGTTTTGTCCGAGGTCTACCCTCCCTGAGTGCCATTTTGTCCGAGGTCTACCCTCCCTGAGTGCCATTTTGTCCGAGGTCTACCCTCCCGGGGAGACAAAAGACCGGTCAAAATATCAAACCGGAGGTAGATGTCCGCTTTTTCTGCCCCCCATGCCACGGTCAGAGCCCCGTTTTAACTATCTCTGTGAAAAGGGGTCTTAATGCATCTGCGCGCACGCGCGCACGGATCGTAATGATATGGTTCGGCAGAGACTATCGTTGGACTTAGTCTTTTTTCTTCATCGGAGATAGATGTTCACCATCTTTGACGCGGCAGGGATCCTTTTTTAAACCGTGGTCTGTGAAAAGGGGTCTTAATGCATCTGCGTGCACGTGCACGGATCGTAATGATATGGTACGGCAGAGACTATCGTTGGACTTAGTCTTTTTTCTTCATCGGAGATAGATGTTCACCATCTTTGACGCGGCAGGGATCCTTTTTTTAAACCGTGGTCTGTGAAAAGGGGTCTTAATGCATCTGCGCGCACGTGCACGGATCGTAATGATATGGTTCAGGCAGACACTATCGTTTGACTTAGGCTTTTCTCTGTCATCGTTGGACTTAGTCTTTTTTCTCCGTCTTCGTTCGCCTCAATCTTTCTCTATTACCGTTGGACTTAGTCTTTTTTCCCACGATATGGGTTATTTCCCCCTCTTCAGCTTGGCTCAGGCAAATACCATCGTCGGACTTAGTCTTTTTTCCCGTCTTTTGTTCGCCTCAGCCTTTCTCTATCACCGTTGAACTTAGTCTTTTTTCCACGATATGGGTTATTTTCCCCTCCTCATGCTGGTTCAGGCAGAGATCATCGTTGGACTTAGTCTTTTTTCCGTCTTTATTCACCTCAATCTTCTATCACCGTTGAACTTAGTCTTTTTTCCACGATATGGACTATATCCCTACTTACGCTGGGTCAGGCAGAGAGGATCGTTGGACTTAGTCTTTTTTCTCAGTCTTCGTTCGCCTCAGGCTTTCTCTATCACCGTTGAACTTAGTCTTTTTTCCACGATATGGACTATATTCCCTACTTACGCTGGGTCAGACAGAGAGTATCGTTGGACTTAGTCTTTTTTTCCGTCTTTTGTTCGCCTCAGCCTTTCTCTATCACCGTTGAACTTAGTCTTTTTTCCACGATATGGACTATATTCCCTACTTACGCTGGGTCAGACAGAGAGTATCGTTGAGCTTAGTCTTTTTCCGTCTTTATTTGCCTTAATCTTTTTTCTATCACCGTTGGACTTAGTCTTTTCTTCCGTCTTTTGTTCGTCTCAACCTTTTCTCTATCACCGTTGGGCTTAGTCTTTTCTTTGGCTCCTAGCAGTATGATCTTTAGACATTGCCTGATTATATGATCTGAGTGTGGGTTTTTTCCGGCATTTCCCGGAAATCAGTTCGTCTAGACTTACCCGATCTTAGATTTATTCCTCCCTAGTTTTATTCGACCCTAGTTTTTAATCTGCAAAACTTTTTTTAAATTGTAAAAAATTTTTATCCGAAAATTTTTATCCGAAATTTTTAAGCGTAAAAAATTTTCTCTATCGAAAAAATTTGACTGTAAGATTTTTTATTTGAAAAAATTTTTCTCTGTAAGATTTTTTGAAAAAATTTTTCTATCGATAAAAATGTTTTTTCTCTCTGCAAGATTTTTTTAATCGATAGAAATTTTTTCTATCGCCCAAAAAAAGATTTTTCTCTCTCTGCAAGATTTTTTAAAAATTGAAAAATTACCTGCTCCATATTTGATTTTTTCTCGTCTTGGTATACTTTATAATTTATTTGCACTACTCGAGAAACGAGAGATGAATGATTATAGGAAAAGTTCACTGGATTTTTATAGCTTAGTGGAGGGATTGACCTGCTTTGTCTTTGAATTAAGAGTACGAACGGTAGGTGAGCATGTAGATAGAACATAACGTACTGTAAAAATTCATTCACATAGAATGTTATGATCTATCTACAATTTCCAAGACTGATCTTTTTTTGGAAGAAATGTTTGAATAAAAATGCTTTCATCGTTATTTATGTTGTCATTTTATTATTAACCCTTAAAGAGAAAAGTAAAGAAATCATGGAGGTGAATGCGCAAAGTATTTTATTTCAACATCCTTGTAATATTTTCATCACAGGTCCGAGTGGTTGTGGAAAGACAGTCTTTGTTCATAAATTAATTGACTATCGAGAAGATTTGTTCAATATCGTTCCTGAAAGAGTTGTCTGGTGTTACAAAGAATGGCAGTATGCTTACAATCTTATGCATGAGAAATTCAATTTGCAGTTTGAATTAATAAAATTCGTGGAAGGAATTCCTGACGATGAAAACGAGCTTGTCAGCGATGTATCTATACCGCATTTAATCGTCTTTGATGATATGCTGGGTGAAAAAGATGAGGAAAAAATTAAACTTTGGTTTACAAGAAAAGGACATCATCGTAATGCAACCGTGATTTATATCACACAAAATATGTTTCAACAATCGAAATCGAGTCGAACCATCAGTCTTAATTCAAGATACATGATTTTATTTCGAAATGAGCGAGATAAAAATCAGATTAAAACACTAGCTCACCAAATGCAAGCTCCACATTTACTGTCTGCTTATGATGACGCTACATCGATGGATCATGGATATCTTGTCATCGATTTCCATTCACGAACAAATAAAGAATTAAGACTGCGAACAGATATATTTCATCGTTATGAAGAAGACGAAAGAGGTCCAACCGTTTATTCCCCTGCTTAATCGTTATAATGTTTTTTTAAAAATAAAAATGACTTCATTTTAATTTATATTGTCATTCTATCAATAGACGACAGTGAGTAAACATGGCTTTACCAACCACACCAACTTCAATTTTAGCTGCTTTGCGAAATTTAAGTCAACAAACCAATAGATATGAAAGAGAATCTGTGTTGAAAGCAGGATTAAAAGAAATTTTAAAATGGTTTACGTTGGCAGCACAAAACATCCTTGAAGATAAAATCAAATTACCAAAACAAACCACCACGTATATGACAAAACATAGAGCAGATATCGAGCAGTTAGCAGATCCGAATATTGATGAGGAAATTAAACGTAGAATTATTTTAAAACCTGGAGGTGGTGGATTTCTAGGTGGTGTTATTATCAGAAGTTTACTGAGATGGGATGGAACTAAAACCGTTAGGAAATTTGAGGGTGAAAGGCAACCTCGAAAACATGCTCCGCGAAAGAGGAAATCTCCAAAGAAGAAAAAATCTCCAAGGAAGAAAAAGTCTCCAAAGAAGAAAAAATCTCCAAAGAAGAGAAAGACCCCGAAAACGCATGCAAGAACTATCACCTCACCACCTATGATTGATGAAAGAGCCATCACCTCACCACCTATAATTGATGCAAGAACTACCACCCCGCCGCCTATGATTGATGAAAGATTTGTTACTATGCGAAGGCCTGTAGGAAGCACCATTTCAGAACATCAACGCTATCCGAAATCCAGAAAGGAACTATTAAGTGAAAGAATGCAAAAACTCAGAACAAAGTATTCACAATTTATAGAACCAGGGAAAAAATTGAAGTTTCAATCCATTCCATCCACCTCATGGTCTCCAAATACATTAGCTAAATATAAAAAAGGTAGAAAGGCAGAAGATCGACTGTTTGGGGATATAATCCAATATAACCTTGACACAGGAAAATATCGTGTTGACTATGACAAGCGTCTGATTCATCTTGGTGGTGGAAGAACCATTCCTCTGCCCGACAGAGGGTCAGATGTAGAAGAAAGCGAGGATGAAGAACTCACTGATTCCGATTCGTAGTTTTCTTTTGTAAAAAAGACAGTATGATAAAACATCAGGTATAAATGATAGTGACATGGGACTTTTATTTTCATTTGATGTGAAATAGTGATAAAGTCAACATGAAGAAAAGACCTCTGATAAAAAAACACGGCTCAATGGTTATGGCCATGATACAGGCTACACCAAAAATACGTAAAAAGCTTGTCAAAGATTCACCCTCAGAAGTGATAAGGTGTATATCGGAATGCTGCCATAATGTTTTAAAAGGCAATGTACATTTATCACCAGATCAGAAGAAGAAGTTGTATTCAAGCCGACAACATCTCAGACGTTTAGCTTCAAAATCAGTCTCTGTAAAAGATAAAAAACAAATTTTAAATCAAAAAGGTGGATTTCTTTCATTGCTTGCACCTGCATTATTACCTTTGTTAGGAAAAGCCGTTATCGGAGGAATAGGAGGAGCTCTAAAAGCCTTGTAGATAAAAAATCTTGTAGATGAAAACATTTTCAATGAAAAAATCTTATAGATAAAAATCTTGTAGATAAAAAATCTTATAAATAAAAAATCATGTCTGTTAGAAAAATGGTTATCGTACCTTACCAGGTCTTAGAAAACATGAAACGATGGAAAGCCGAACAAGCTCAAAAACCTCGTTTACCACCTAATCCACAAGTTGCAGATGCATCACATCTTCGGCAAGATATGAGTCAAATTTTACAAAGTACCGACCTGTCAGAAACAGAAAAGGCTCAAAGATATGGCGAAACTTTGATTAAGTTACAAAATTCGCTTCAGAAAACAAAACCAACTTCGATCAATTTTCCTCCAAAAACCGATGATGGTGCACAGGAATCAGCATCTGTTGGCCTGCAATCTGTTGCCTTGTATGATCGAATTTTGCAAAGTGTACCAAAAACCATGAAAAGAAAAGCTGAGTTACTTTTGAGTATGATAAAAGACAACGATAATTTAACTTGGGACGGACATGGGGTGGTGTCATATAAAGGTACACGCATCCATGGCTCCAATATTATTGATCTTGTCAATGAT
Source organism: Tridacna gigas (assembly GCA_945859785.2). Lineage (NCBI taxonomy): Eukaryota > Metazoa > Mollusca > Bivalvia > Cardiida > Cardiidae > Tridacna > Tridacna gigas. The sequence goes on along the minus strand of OX244031.2, from coordinate 11,386,469 downwards.
GCGATACGTCAAAGAAAAGGCATTGAGCCCAGAGGATGGAAAACATTTTCAAAGGCATTACATGAAAGTAATATACCTCAAGAAGTTATTGGTAATTTGAACAGATGGAAAAGGATACAAAAAGTCCATGATAAATCACCGAGTAAATCATTGAGCGAAGATGAAGATTCCCATGCAGAATCCTATGGAGATTCCGATTACTTATTTCACACACCAAAAAGCGTACGAAAAAGTACTAAGTTATCTCCTATAAAAAGAAGTATGAAAAGAATAAAAGAAAAATCTCCATACATGAAACCTGAAAAAAGAGAACGATTGAAGCAATTCTATGTTAAAGAACTGCTAACTCCCCCAAAGTCTATAAAAAAGACTCCGAGCCGTAAAACACTTCAGTCATGGGAGGTATGGTAAAGTCAAAACTTGATTACGTGTTAAGAAAGTTGTTTTATGATCCTAAAAGTACTGTAGCATTTAGTGGAGTAAAGCAATTGTATCACGCTGCGAAATCTGTTTTGAAAGGAATAAGATACAAAGATGTTCAAGAATGGTTACAGGGTGAATCCACCTACACCTTACACAAACCGATTCGTCGTCGTTTCAAAAGACGAAAAACTATTGTAGGTGGTATAGATTATCAATGGCAAGCTGATTTGGCTAACATGCAGCATTTAGCAAAACAAAATAATAACAAGAAATATTTACTTTGTGTGATTGATGTGTTTTCGAGATTTTCATGGGTTATCCCTATTCCAGACAAAACGGGTAAAACTTTAATCAAAGCATTTCAATCTATCGTTCAGAAATCAAAACGAAAACCTTTAGCGCTTCAAACAGACAAAGGTTCGGAATTTAAAAACAAATCGTTTCAAGACTACTTGAAAAAGAATCAGATTCATTTTTTCACCACTGAAAACCCAGAGACAAAAGCAAGTATTGTTGAAAGATTTCAACGAACTTTGAAAACGAGAATGTGGAAATACTTTACGTATAAGAAAACAAGGCGTTACATTGACGTATTGAATTCTTTAGTTAAGAATTACAACCATACTTTTCACAGAAGTATAAAAACATCTCCTGTAATGGTAACAAAATCCAATGAGGCAGAGATTTCAAGAAATCTGTATTCTCAATTACCGACAAATGTAATGATGAAAAAGCCGAAATTCAAAATTGGAGATCATGTTCGAATCAATAAAACAAAACGTACATTTGATAAGGGCTATTTACCGAATTGGACGCAAGAAATATTTGAAATCAGCCATGTCAACAAAACATTTTCACCTATTACCTATAAAGTAAAAGATCTACTGGGAGAACAGATTTTAGGAACTTATTATGAATATGAACTTCAATTAATAAAAGATGATGATATTTATGAGATTGACTCAGTTCTTGATAGACGTACAAGACGTAAGGGTAAAAAATTAATCAAAGAAATAAAAGTCAATTGGAAAGGCTATCCAAAAAAATTTCAAAGTTGGATACCAGAATCCTATTTGGTGTAATCCTATTTGGTATAATCCTATTTGGTGTAATCCTATTTTAGTGTTTTGAAAACATCTTTTCTTATAAAAAATCTTATAACTTAAGAAAAAGTTATAAAAAGTCAGTACATTCATAATGAATCCACAGTCAAACATCGAGTGTGGAACAGAAAAGTCTGGAATAGAAGAAAAGTTCGGAATAGAGAATTTCGATAGCGGTAGTAGTAGTAGTATCAGTAAGAACTACAATTGCTGTGGAAATCGTGTCCCAAAGAATCAGTTTACCTATATTTCACAGGTTTTAGTCATTTATGCAATTATTGCGACGTCAATAGTACATTTAAGTATTCAAAGTCAAGATCGTGAATTGTGGCTGATCCTGTTAAGCAGCTCACTTGGATATATTCTTCCATCACCAGGGTTAAAATTCAGCAGATCAGAACAAAAGCAGTCAGGGTGGATTGATAGTAAAAAATGAATTCGTTTTATCTCACTCTACCCAGCGATAGTTCCATGGACTTTTATCCGAACAACAGCCAATGCTGTTTTAAGGTTCATTTACCAAAGACAGTTCATATTGACAAGGAAACTTGGGAAGTCGCATTAGTTCAACTTATTACTCCCTCTCAGTTCCTAAACATAAGTGAAGAAGAAGCACAGTTCGATCTTATAACAACGGATAAGGACTTAGTCAAATTAATATCACAGATAGACAAAAGAGGAGATAATATGAAAATAAATATATTAAGACAAAATAGTGGAGGTGATATAATAAAATGGGGGATTCGATTTACCTTTCCATCCGGGAATTACACTACACCTGCTCATCTTATAGAGACGATCAATGATGTGATTCAAACCGCTATAGGTCCTGCTCTTCGTAAGAATTCGTCGGGTTTGCACATCGCTTATTCACCTTCAACCAAACGTCCGAAAATTACATTTGATAATATTATAAAATCAGGACTCAAATTACATCCATCCCTGTTTTTAAAACTAGGTGGATCACCAGAATTCAAACATGATACAATTTTTCAGGGTAAAAATATTTTCAAATACTTTAAATACAATCCAAACATTGATGCTGGCTACAATCATCTGTATATTTATTCAGATATTGCTGAACACACTATAGTGGGTGATACACTTGCTCCCATACTTCGTGTTCTGCCTTTCAAAACATCCGATTTGGTTGAAAATGGTTGTGGTTCTCAACATGTCAATCATGAAATTACAATACCGCATTATATTCCCGTTTCGAAATCCGATTTCGATCATATTCACATTCAAATAACAGGGGATTTAGGTATACCGGTTCATTTCATTACTGGTAAGACAATAGTGAAGTTACATTTCAGACAACGTTCAACTGACAATCATTGAAAATCATCGAAAATCATTTTTAAAAAATGTTACCAGTTTATCGTGGTGTAAAACATCAGTATGGCTATGGGTTAGGTTCGCTATTTAAATCGGCAATTAAAGTAGTGACTCCATTGCTTAAACCGTTGATTAAATCTGGTTTTAATGCCGTGAAAAAAGAAGGACTCAAACAAGGAATAGGCGTAGTAGAAGATATCCTTTTACGTGGTGAAAACCCCAAAAAAGTTGTAATTTCACGGGGAAAACAAGCCATTCATGATCTAGCAGAAAAGCTAATACCAGGGATAAATAAAAGAAAATCACGAAAACCACATCATTCCCCCTACCGCCTTCACAGTGGTAAGATCATAAGACAAAGAGACAGACGACCTCTTGATATATTTGATTAATATAATTGATTCATATATTGAATTCATCTACTTAAATTATATAAAAATGATGCAAAGTGGGTCCTGTGAATGCAGTAAGTCAGAACTCGATGTTCTTTCTGTACCACCTACAATGACAACGATGCAAGAAAGTCAATGGATTGAACATTTCCCAATATCGTCTTTGGCAAACAATGCACCAATAGAATTCATCATACCACCTCAAACCGAACATTGGACAGATTTGTCACAATCGTATTTGTATGTCAAATACAAAGTCGTTCAAGCTGACGGTGGCAATTTACTTGCCAATGCAAATGTGGCCCCTGTAAACAACTTCCTACACAGTTTGTTTAGCAGTGTCGATTTGTATCTAAATAATAAACTAATCACCAGCAATTCAGACACCTATCCATACAGAGCATATATTGAAAATCTTATGTCATATAATTCTGACAGCAAGACTACGCATTTGAAAGCTGGTGATCTTTGGACTGAAGACACCACTGGTCATTTCAATTCACTCAACCATGATGGAGATAATGCAGGGTTAAAAGAAAGAATGGGTGAAATTGCACAAAGTAGAACTGCCGAACTTTTTGGACGCTTGCATCTTGATCTATTTCAACAAGAAAAATATTTACCTAATGGTATTGAAATCAGACTTAGATTAAACAGATCTTCGGTAAACTTTTGTCTCACAGGAGGTGGTGGTGCACCAGCTTCAAAAATTGTACTGGAAACAGTCAGTCTTCATGTGCGAAATGTCGAATTGTTGCCTGTTGTTGCAAATGATCTAAATCATGTTATTGCTCAGCAAAACATGAAAATCCCTATTCGTAGGGTTGAAGTAAAAACTTTTACCATTTCTACAGGCCTTCAGTCTAAAGTTGAAGATCATTTGTTTCAAGGACAACTTCCAAAACGCATTTTCATTGCAATGGTAGCAAATACTGATTATAATGGGGATTATGGTAGAAATCCATTTTTCTTTCATCATTTTAATCTATCAAAAATTGATGTATCATGTAATGGTCACAGTATTCATAACAGACCCTTTGAACCTAACTTTGAAGCAGGATTGTATTTGAAATCCTTTCTATCATTGTATCAGGCTAACTCATCTTTAGCACTTAATAAATCATTTAATATTGGTAAAGAAGACTATGCTGGTGGATACTGTTTGTGGGGATACGATTTGACAGCGGATCAAGGTAGTGAAGAAGGACAACTTCATCCTATAAAAACTGGAAATCTTCGAATTGAACTTCAGTTTGCTCAAGCTCTGGCAGCAGCTATCAACGTTATTGTCTTTGCTGAATTTGACAATCAGATTGAAATCAACAGTTTGAGAGAAGTTATCACAGATTATTAATCCTGGAAAAATCAACAGAAACTCTCTGATCAAAAGATAGCTTTCACAAAAACAGTCCTTTTCAGGACTAAGGAATATATTATCGAAAACGACAGTTCTTTTCAGAACTATTGAAAAACAGTCCTTTTCAGGACTATCTACAGGACTAAAGAACTAAAAAAACAATGTTGGGACTCAGATTTGCTATAACACTTAGAGAAGAAGCAGAAAAAGTGAAATATTCCGTGTCGAAGTGCATCTCTACTCGGAAAAATGACATTCATAATAGCTTCGAAAAACATATGACTGAAAAATTAAAAAATCTTATTGTCAGTGAAGTTACCAACCAGTGTTACGGATGTCAAGTGGATCATCCCAGTCAAACACAGCATGAACTGTGTTTATTCAAGGATAGACAAGAACATACAGATATGTTCATAGAAAAAGCCATGATGGAATTAAATCCATACGAAATCATGGAAAAATGGTATCCTGAACTCATAGAAATGAAACTCGATGAAAGTGACTATGTGGAAGCCTACAGATTATGGCGAAATATAAAACAAAACATTTTATCTGAATTCACGGAGTCGTGGTTACAATACTGGTGTGACAAAGTAAAACAATCCTGGGAAGAAAGCGATTAGAAAAAATGTATACTTCTGAAATTCAATACATATTGGATCACGGGACATGGATAAAAAATCTACAGGCAAAAGTCTGTGCAAAAGATCAGTTACCTCGACAAAAACCCGATCATGTGAAAGCCTACATTGTGAACACAGAGAAATCAACCGGTCCAGGAGAACACTGGGTAGCCGTGATATTCAACAATAATGGCAATGTACTATACTTTGATCCCTACGGTCTACCACCACTTGAGCCAGAAATCATTAACTTTTTAGACAATCATTCTTATTCGTGGAGATACAATCGACAAACTCTTCAGAGTCCACAGGGGAAAGTTTGCGGATTTTACTGTATCTTCGTATTGGATGCTGCTGCCAGAGGATACAACATACAGAAATATCTTCAACAGAAATTCCTCTCAACGGAACATCGACGAAACGATCGAGATGTAGTGTTATGGTTCAATCAGCAGTATGGAATTCTATTCAATAAAGCTCAGAGACTTTTTCCCTACAAATAGTATATAAATGTATAATAGTTCTTTTATCTATGTGTTTGTTGTAAATATGTTCATTGCTCAGTTCATTGTTCAGTTCTGTTCAAATAAAAGTTATACTGTTTAAATGGTGTTTTTTTCATTCTTTTTTCCACAAAGATAATTCCTCCACAAAATATCAGTCTTGGAAAAAATGTAGATAGAGCATATAGTACATTATATTCTATCTACATGGTCTCGCCCACGTTCGTACTCTTAATTCCAAGACGAAAAGTAGGTCAATCCCTCCACCAAGCTATAAAACCACCAAATTTCTCTATATGCCATTTCATTTCCACGATGGGTTTGTTCAGATTCTGCTGTGGACTATTTGGTAAAAGTCAAAGGAACGAGGAGAAGAGAAAACGTCAAAAGACAAAGACATCGGCTGAGTTCTCTGCAAGACAAGGGGATAACCCCTATACCCAGAACCCGGCACCTAATTTCTACCCCGATCTTTGGGTTATACCAATTGATGATCCAATCTTTGGGGAGTCTGTGATATCAGCCAACCAATGAGTTGATGATGAGAAGGTTTAGAATCCTCTATCTTTCTCTGATTTTTTGGAATTAACTTGCTCGGATGATTAATTTAATTCCAATCCAGAGAATGGTAAAAAACAGCTCTTTTCAGAGCTAACATTCATTCCAGAAAGTCCTATCTTCGAGACTTGTCAATTTTACGACTGAGTACCATTCCAAGAGTTAGATTCCAAACGATATACTTCAATTCAAATTAACTCAAAAAAGGTTAAGCCCAACACGATGTTTGTATGGTAAGGTTTATGCTATAACCAACCTGAGGAGGGAAATAACCCATATCGTGGAAAAAAGACTAAGTCCAACGTTGATAGAGAAAGGTTAAGACGAACAAAGACGGAGAAAAAAGACTAAGTCCAACGATGACAGAGAAAAAGCCTAAATCCAACACGGTGATAGAGAAAGATTGAGGCGAATAAAGACGGAAAAAAGACTAAGTCCAACGATACTCTCTGCCTGACCCAGTGTAAGTAGAGAATATAGTCCATATCGTGGAAAAAAGACTAAGTTCAACACTGCTAGAGAAAGCCTGAGGTGAACGAAGACGGAGAAAAAAGACTAAGTCCAACGAGGGTCTCTGCCTGAACCACCATGAGAAGGGAGTATAACCCATATCGTGGAAAAAAGCCTAAGTCCAACTGTGATAGAGAAAGATTGAGGCGAACAAAGACGGGAAAAAAGACTAAATCCAACGATGACAGAGAAAAGCCTAAGTCAAACGATAGTGTCTGCCTGAACCATGTCATTACGACCCGTGCGCACGTGCGTGTAGATGCATTAAGTCCCCTTTTCACAGACCATGGTTAAAAAAGCACCCCAGCCGCGTCAAAGATGGCGGACATCTACTTCTGGTTTGACATTTCAACCGGTCTTTTCTTGAGAGCCATGTCGTGGAAAAAAAGACTAAGTCCAACACGGTGATAGAGAAAGATTGAGGCGAATAAAGACGGAGAAAAAAGACTAAGTCCAACGATACTCTCTGCCTGACCCAGCGTGAGTAGGGGAAAATAACCCATATCGTGGAAAAAAGACTAAGTTCGACGGTGATAGAGAAAGGTTAAGACGAACAAAGACGGAGAAAAAAGACTAAGTCCAACGGTGGTAGAGAAAGATAGACGAACAAAAGACGGGAAAAAAGACTAAGTCCAACGATATTGTCTGGCTGAACCAGCATGAAAAGGGGAAAATAACCCATATCGTGGTGAAAAAAGACTAACTCCAACACGGTGATAGAGAAAGATTGAGGCGAACAAAAGACGGGAAAAAGGACTAAGTCCAACGGTGATAGAGAAAGTTCGAAACGAACAAAAAGACGAAAAAAGACTAAGTCCAACACGGTGATAGAGAAAGGTTAAGACGAACAGAGACGGAGAAAAAAGACTAAGTCCAACGGTGGTAGAGAAAGAAACAACAGCTCTCAGCCGAACGAAGTCGAAGAAAAAAGACTAAGTCCAACGATATTGTCTGGCTGAACCAGCATGAAAAGGGGAAAATAACCCATATCGTGGTGAAAAAAGACTAAGTCCAACACGGTGATAGAGAAAGATCGAGGCGAACAAAAGACGGGAAAAAGGACTAAGTCCAACGGTGATAGAGAAAGTTCGAAACGAACAAAAAGACGAAAAAAGACTAAGTCCAACACGGTGATAGAGAAAGACCAAAGCAAGTGAAGATGGTGGCACACCTTCTTTTTTCCCGAGTCAGTCTGTGGTGTCATACGTTTTCAATTCAATTTTTTGGCTGGAAAACGTCTCGACCAATCAAAACGCAGGATCAACCCGAACAAAACATGGTGACACACCATTCTTTGCTAGGAATTCCACCTCCGGTTTCCTCTTTTTGTTTTTACATTTTTGCAGTGGTGTGAGGAGGGGGGGCAGAAAAAGCGGACATCTACTTCCGGTTTGATATTTTGACCGGTCTTTTGCTTCCCCGGGAGGGTAGACCTCGGACAAAATGGCACTCAGGGAGGGTAGACCTCGGACAAAATGGCACTCAGGGAGGGTAGACCTCGGACAAAACGGATTTTGTCCGAGGTCTACCCTCCTATACTACTGACATCAGCCGTAGCTGGTACACAGCCTGGCAATATCATCTTTATTCAACTTTAATCAGAAATTCGTTAATACAAACATCGGGAAAAGATCACAACAGGAAGATTAGTTAAAAAATAAAGTCGGGACGATGTATATTATCAGAAATCATTATTTACGATCCCCGATGTCAGCAGTGTAGCTGATACACATCCAATTTCATTTTCATCTTTATTAACTCGTTACCACATGACAAAAATATAGACTTGTGCAATCTAAAAGCATGTGCAGGCGACAATTTTAACGTGACTGAAGTGATGGAATCTGTTTTTGTCAGGGTAGAAAACATTGTGGAAAAAGACGAAAACGCTGGTTACCAGCATTTTTCCTTTTCCTACAATGCTTTCAAAAGGCAAAAGGCTCTCTTCGTAGAGCGTTAAAACGCGTGGTAAAGAGTTAATCTTCACTGCAAACGTCCCCTAAACAAACATATAGAAAAGATCAAAATAAGAAGCTAAGTTAAAAAAAAAGGGAAATTAAAGTCGGGCTGTTGTATATTAGCAGAGATCGCAATTTGTGATCTCTGACGTCAGCAGTGTAGCTGGGACATTATCATTTTTAGACTAGCAAAGCTAGTCTATAGGCATCAAGATTGATCTAGAGTCAAAGTGAATAAAAAAAACCCACAGTTGCCAAATACTGCCTAACAGAAAAATACTTCTGTTATCAGTCTTAATTCTCTTATATATGACAACTTGACAAAACCCACTAAATCTCTACCACTCCAATTTGAACATGTCGTCTTACAAAGTAATAAACTGAACAAGATGTCATGTACAAGGTACACGATCTTTGCTTATATGTAAATTAAGTGACCTATGCAAAGCAGAGAATCACGTTTTCCTACACCAGGAGTAAAATAGATGCTTATTTTACAAACTATTGCTTTTCACCACCCTCAACCCCACCCCCAATAGTGTATGCAAACAATGTCTCCATAATTATCGTTACTGGTTACCAGCATTTTCTCCTTTTTCCATAATGTTTTCTGCCGTCTTGGAGACAGATTCCATCATTTTAGCCACATTTCAATTGTCGTCTGCAAGCGCTTTCAATTTGGAAAAGTCTGCATTTTTGTCATCTGTTGAAGCGTCTACTAGTTAACCCTTTCCCAAACAAGCCCTGGTTTTCACGTGTCTGCAGTACAAGTCTTTTGAAAACACTGTGGGAAAAGGAGAAATTGCTCGTTACGAGCAATTTCTCCTTTTCCCACAGTGTTTTCTACCCTTTTGGAGAACTTTCTGTCATTTTCATCAAATTTAAAACTGTCGTCTGCAAACTCTTTCAATTTGGACCAGTCCAAAACTTGGATATTACGATCCCTGGTCAACCTTACCTATGACCCGATTCAGGCTATTTCTATGCGTGCACAATCGAGCATAAGCGACACAGAAGAGATTAACTCTTTACCACACAGTCACGACCCTGGGGAAGAAGCCTTTCGAAAACATTATTGGAAAAGGAGAAAATGCTGGTTACCAGCATTTTCTCCTATTCCCACAATGTTTTTTTACCTTTCCCAAAACAAATTTCAGTTTTTGAGTCACATTTATTTTGTCGTCTGCAAATGCTTTCAATTTGGAAACGTCCAAAATGTTGTCGTTTGGTAAAGAGTTGATTGATTTGCCGTTTACTTATCGTTGCCGCCGGTTGCCCATAATTATAGCCGACGCCCCGTGAAGACTGTTAGCTATGTTACTGAGGATAGTGCAAGATACAGAACGAAACCCATCCGAAATTACGCCTGGTTCTTTTACGTGCTCGGTGTATAGCACCGTCACGACTGACCTTGGTTTAACGTCTCATCCGAAAGACTATTAATAGTTTGAAATGACCAGCCGTGGGACTTGCACCACGCCCTCATGTGGCCCACAACTTGACGTTCACGAGTCCTACGCTCTGCCACTTGAGCTATTCGGGCTGGTCTTCACAAAGAGAACATTCTGAACGGAAGGTAAAATGACTGCGATAAGATAGAGCGCTTGGTTTGGATTATGATTATGATTGACAATGGGACATCAGCAAAGAGTTTCGATCAACGCTATATTACGCAATGGATTAATTAATGTTAGTTTTTTTTTCCCTCTGAAACTCTCCGAAAAAAACTTAAACTATTTTACAGTGGAAAAACAAAGGTAAAATACATGCAATACTAATGAAAAGAAAGTACGTTCACTCAAATAGCTAATAGTAGATATAATAATGCCCGTTCTGGCTCATGCTTCATTATACCACGCATTCGCTTAACAAAATAATCCATGCTTAAGTGAGCCAGCAATTTTAAGTTAAGCATTTATTATCATTTATCAAAATCAACCAACGCATGGCGCACCAGCTGACCGAATTTATGCAATCCAACCATGATTAAGCATATGGTCAACCCTTATCCAATCAACCCATCCTTAAGATTATAGCTAACCATTAAACATATTAACAATTTTAAGCAACATTAAGCATGCTCTTAAAATTAAAACAAAATAGGATTAACAAGTCAATCTGATGAAGGTCAGCAAACAAAATAGCATAACCTTTTTCTTAAACGTCTTTTACTTAAATCAATTTTAAAAAAATTAAAAAAATTTTTGTTTAAGAAAAAAAACCAACCCATCAACCAACCAATGCATAACCCCCCAACAAACCCTTACATCAGACAATTGCTTAACCTTTTTCCCAACGCATCAACCAACCCCTCACTTAACTAACCAACAAACCCTTACATTAAACAATTGCTTAACCTTTTTCCCAACCCATCAACCAACGCATCATGCTATGGCTAACCGGCTTATGAGTTAGTGGGTGGCTTAAGATGTTGGTAAAAAAAAAAAAAAATTGAAAAATTGTTTGTTAAGCATAAAAAAAATATATGCATACATGATAAAACATGAATGTAATGAATAATATTTCTAGTTGTTTAGAAAGAAAAAACGAAATTGCTATAAAGTCAAGTAAAAGATTTTATAGATATCATGTGTATGAAATAGAGTTAAAAGAAAACAAAGCTTTAAATGATTTTACCAACTTAATAGAAAAAGTAAAAAATATTTTTTATTATCTTTATTCTTTAGAAAAAAGTAAAGGAAAATTAGATATTTTATTTCATCCAGTTATTTCTGTTGTATGGGAGGGAAAATTAATATTTGAAGATGAAGAAGAATATGATGGACCTATTTATTCAGGATTTTTTTTACCAACATTTTCACTTAATACATTTTTTTCTAATTTTAATTCTTTATTTTTAAAATTAGTTAATGATGAAAAAATAGTACAACATAATTGTGAAAACATTAGAGTTTTTTTTATCATTTGATGAAACAAGTTTTATTGTAAAAAAAAGGTATGAGCATGGCAAATACTTTTGAACATCTAACAAGAGTAGATGGTTTAATAGAAGAAAAATATTTAGAATGTGAAGAAATAAAACCAAAAGAGGATGAATGGGAAAGGCAAACAAGAAAAAACAGAAAACACAAGTAAAGTTGTATAAGGAATGGAAAAAAATAAATAATATAGATGAAGAAGCTGAAGAAGATAATAATAAAAGTGTAGTGGCTTTTTATGAGGAATATGGTTATTTATAAATAAATATTTAACCTTTTAGGTTAAATATTTTAAAAATAAAAAAATATTTTTTTAAAAATTTTTATTTAAAATAAAAAATTGAATTTTTCTTTGTTAAGTCATGCGGCTATATATCTAAAAAATGAAAAGCGTTTTTAGAAGATTTAATGATGATGAATTAATAACGATGTTTTCTTGTTTAAATGGTATATTAAAACAAAAATCTTTAACAAGAACAAGTTTTAATGGGGGGGAAATAGTGTTCGATTGGTTAAAAGAAGAAAATATACATAGTGAAAGTTTATTTAGAATAAATTTACGTGGTTTAAAAGAAGCGATATATTATGAATATAGTAAAATTAAAAAAGAAATACCTGATAACGGATATTTACGGATATATCTATGTATAATATATAATACAACTTTAAGAAAAATATGTTTAACAAATATATTTATACCACCATCTACTGATAATTTTTTTAAAGAAATATTTGATAATGATTTTTTAGATAATTATCTTAACTATTTACCATCACCACAAAACAATGAAACGGTAAGCCCTTTTATACATTTTGAAACAGAACAATATTCAAATTACCCCCCATTTTTTGAACTATGTGATTTAATTTTTACTCCATCACCACCATCATCAGAAGAACAAAACAACAGATTACTACGAGAAATTGCAAACCGTTTAAGACGAGAAGATAGAGAACTACCAACCCAAGAAGAAATAGCTGAATATTTTTTAACTGAAAGTGAAGATAATAATGTAGAAACCCAGTTAGCTGAAGTAAATAGTGAACCAAGAAATTTTTCTTTTAGCGACTATGTTGATTTTTGGGAATGTTTAGACCAAGTAGATAAAAGATTTTTTAGAATGGGCAACTATAAAGTAGTTTATTCAGATAGAGGAATAGAAAAAATAGAAAGGATAGAGGAAGATGAAGATGAAACTATAAACGAAATAAAAACTTTTAAGTCTGATACATGTGTGCTATGCTTAGATGAACAACAAGATGTTAAAATTTTATTTGCAAATTGTGGTCATCTCTGTATATGTGTTAAATGCTATGAAGCATATCTTAAAAAAGAATGTCCTATATGTAAAACTGTTAACCATGTTATAAGAGAAATATAACTAACTAAAAAATAGTTATATTTCCCATGAATGTCATCTAATGGGAAAAATCCTTGTAGTTCTTGTCTAATATCCAACATCTTATATATTTAACCTAGTAAAAGGTTAAATATATTTCCATGAATACCAACTAATGGAAAACGAATTCGCCGCGAATATTTCCATAGTTCAGACATACTTATTTTTTCAAATATTTAACCTAGCAAAAGGTTAAATATTTTTATCTAAATAACAGGAATATCGGGGGACGTATTTATCCGAGGATAAATTCTGTGAACCCCAAACACAGAGAGCCTTAAACTTTGATATTCCTGTCTTAACTAATGTTGAAAAACGTTAAACTACCGTGATATAACCATTTTTTCATGCCTCCTTACCGAAAACGAAAGAGGGAGTTATTTAATGCACAGCCCTTTAACTTTTGTTTAACACACCAAAATGGTAGAACATTATAATATTAACAAACATTTTTTTACCCTGTTTTAAAAAAAATGTTTAACTTGTACAATAGTATTGTATAAAATACTTAATATTGTTTTTTTAAACAGCAGCCTTACAACATTGTGATATGATATTAACTTACGGGTTGTTAGACCACGCCAGAGGTTATCGTGTTATTAGTAATAAATTTTTCACAACAAGGAAGTAAGACTGCTTTATTATAATAAAAATTATACTTTATACAATTACCATATACAGTTCATTTTTTGGAAAAAAACAAAGCAAAAAATTGTTAATATCATAACATACAACCATTTCCCTCAAAAGTCCAGTCTAAAGTGCATTACAAAATATTGGAAAAAGTTGTGAAATACTATACCACGTGATCTTGGTGTGTGTATCGATAAACCTTTACTGGGTTAAATATTTTTTACAAGTCTAACTCTATCAATAACGTTAAATATGCATTTTTAGCATTAGGGTTATTTGACCTTGTTATAAAGTTTATAACATCACATTGGTCTATTACTAAAGGTTGTGGAAAAACTACACAACTACAACCTTCTCCTTTCTTTTTTATTATGGAGTAATCAACCTGTTCAACTCCATTTACGACTATATTAACTTTTGCCTCTTCTTTTAGATTACCGGTTCCCTTAACAACCATTAAAGTCCCTCTTATAATTCTACCAGGTGCAGACATACAATAACCCCCCATTCCATGGCTTACTCCGGTGCTTCCATTACCAAAAGAAAACTCATAATTACCGTCTGCTAAAGGACCTTGTTCCTCGGCACACACGCTTATAATTGTTTTAGGAAGCGATACCCTTCCATCCACGTAGGATTTTATTACTAAATCTCCTTCATCTACAGGTGCCGCAGCGTTTTTTATAGAAAAACCTTGAAAATCTACATCAGATATTGCTGTAAAGCTTCCATCCGGATTTTTTACAATGGCACCACCATTATCAACGTAATTTTTATTAGCAGCAGCGTTAAGATTTATTGGATTTGGTAAACCAGTAATTGAGTTTCCACCCATATCTATTTTACCAGCCATTGAAAAAGACCCGTCTTGGTTTTTTGTTAAAGTCTTTTCACCTGCGGTAGCTATCTCAAAAACGGTATCTACGTAAAGCTTATTTGCTGCATGGCTATTCTCAATTGGAGAAGCAACAAAATGAATTCGACGATTACCCATAGATATTTCCCCTATTGCAGTATAAAAGTTATCAATGGGGTTATACAAAAATGGTGAGGATTGACTATCAACATACCCCTTTGTTGCTACATCATCAGGTTCAGCCGGTGCCAGAACGTTAATTAACCCATAATTCCTCATATCTATATTTCCTGTAGCAACAAATCTTCCATCATTACGTTTAACAATGACACTTTCTCTACTAACCTTATCCACATAACTTCTTGTAGCAGCATCATGTGGTTCTTCAGGGTCATGTAGATTATGTATTTTTTTAAAACCCATATTGAATGGAGCAGTAGCAATAAAATTTCCATTTTCTTTTAATAGTGGTAATTCATGGCTACCTCCTGCTGTATTATCAACATAATCCTTTGTTGCAACGTCTTGTGGATTTACTGGATTACTAACCATCGTTAATGTGTTGCCATTCATATTTATAGAACCGCTAAAGGCGGTTGTTCCATCTTTACGTAAAAAATTATTTGAGATGTAAGCAAGTGAAACACCATCACTGCTTGTTTTAACATCATCCATTCTTCCAAATTTATCAACAGGCATCGTTTTTAATATTACTAAAAAAGCTTATTTAAAACATCTTGAAATTTATTATCATCGCATAACTCTTTAAGAATGAACAAACATAAATGACCACAAAACACTTCCCCTGCATGTTGTAATTGGTCAGTATTGCAGTGTATAGGTTGTTTTAAATAATCTATAATTTCATTAGGTGGTTGTATACCATAACTATCAAAATAATTCTTTTTCTTACCATCTTTAAACCATGCAACCCAATGAGTACCAGGACCGCTGGTGTCATCAAGGTTTAATATACCACATTCATTTTTTTTTTTTTTTTGTTTTTTGGAAGGGTATCTCTTAAAAATGTTCCTCTAAAATTTTTTAATTTTAATTTTTTTGCAGCATCATTTAGTTCAAAATTACTTAAAGGTTTATTTTTTAAAAGAACATTATCAATTTTTATATCTTTCATTTTTTATATATATTTAAATATTTATAATAGCACTGTTGTCAACCCATGAATTAAACTCATCAGGATAACCTTTCCACTTTACAAGAGATTTCTTTTTTCCCTTTTTAATAACTTTTTCTATCCTATACAACTCTTGACTTGTTTTTTGTAGTTCAGGTTCATAAAAGGTACCTTTTATTTCTTCTGCATTTAAATCTTTAATTTTATATGTTATAGGTAATGTATGTTTTACTTCTGAAACTGTAAAAACCTCTTCAGTCCATCTTGTAGTATAACCTTTTTCAAAAGTCTTTTTCTTTTTACTTATCCTTACTTTGTCTCCAACAGAAAAATTTGGTTTGATATCCTCCCTTACTTGATTATAATCAGGATACAATGTTCTCCAAACTTTATTTTCATTTTTCTTTTTACTTGCTTCAGTTGGTGTCATCTTAATAGAAGAATGCCTCGTGTTATTATATTCTTTAACAAGATTTGGCAACACGTTAATATAAACATTTGTTGAGTTAGCAGAGAAATACTTCCACATTTTTTCTTTCATTGTTCTAATCCATCTCTCAACAACGCTTGATTTTTCTTCGTTTTCAGTAGAATATAATTCAACCAAGTCTTTAACATCTTTGTTATAAAACTCTTTACCTTTATCCACCCACATTTTCTCAGGTTTTCTTTCCTTAAAAATACTCTTTAATGCAATAGAAACAGATTTTCCTGTTTTATCTTTTAATGGTATCAGCCACCCATATTTTGAAAAGATGTCAATGACAGCAAGAAGATATTTTACACCACGATTAAGTTTAGAAAATGCTTGCATATCTACTAAATCTGCAGCCCATATTCTATCGACACCCCCTACTCTAACTCTCCTTTTCTTAAATTTTCTTTTTACAGGCTTATGTAATTCTTCTGCTAGCGTTATATTTTGGTCATTTTTTTTTTTAATTCCCATGCCAAATCTTTTCTTGGTACCAATCAATGAAGAAACCAATCCTCTTTCCATTCTTTCCTTAATAGTAGGATTATAGATACCTTTTAACTCTTTAAGCATATTAGCATCACAAACAGAATTTCTTGTTGCTGTATCATTATGCTTAAGATAACAGATAGCATGATGATATGCTGCTTTGTCAACACGATTTACAGGCTTTGACCATTCTTTAGGTGTTAAATCAGGATTTAATCTTTTCTTTAACTTGGTACCCGGCCCCGTGAAGTTATGACCAGGTAAATGCATTTCAACAGGTAGATTATTAATAACCTTGTTTAACAAAGAACCGCCCTTCTTATCTATTTTAATAAACTGTGTTTTAGTTGTTCCACATTCAACACATTTACCCCGTTTCATATTTCTACCATTTTTACTTATTGTATGTTCAATATCAGCTGTTTCAGTTTTCTTTTTACACTTAACACAATACATTTTTTATATTAAATAAATTTTTTTAATATAAAATATGGATATTGTTAATTTATCATGGAATGAAGCTTTAGCAAAAAGATTTAACCATCCCCTTTTACCTAGGAGTATCAGGGGTTTAATAGTAGGTAAATCAGGATGTGGTAAAACTACACTTTTACTTAACCTTTTGTTAAGATCTGATTGGTTAGATTATAACAACTTATGCGTTTTTGGTAAAAGTTTGTTTCAACCAGAATATCGCATACTTAAAAAAGCTTTTGAAGAAAAAATACCAAAAGAATACATATTAAGGTTGTTTTCACTTAAAAATGATGTTCAAAACTATAATGTTTCACCTACAGCATTAGTTGAAGAATGGAGCAAAACAATTAAAGAAAAATCTGATATTAACTGTGAATTTTTTGAAAATGCTAGTGATGTACCTGACCCAAGAGATTTAAACGGGGAAAATAAAAATTTAATGATATTTGATGATTTACTCTTGGAAAGGCAAAACAAATGTGAAAGCTATTACGTAAGAGGGAGACATAGTAATGCTGATTGTTTTTATCTATCACAAAATTATTTTAGATTACCTCGTCAAACTATTAGAGAAAACGCAAATTTTATTTGTTTGTTTAGACAAGACTTAAAAAATCTTAATCATATTTATAGTGATCATGTAGGGGATGATATGACAAAAACCGAGTTTGTTAATTTTTGTAAAAATTGTTGGGAAAGGCCACATGGATTTGTTGTAATTGACTTAACCAATAACAAATACAATGGTAAATATAGAAATGGATTTGACAACTTCTATATACCACAAAATTATAAAGATTACTATTAAAAATATATCTTAAGTAAAAAGATATATTTTTACACATATAAACAACCTTTTTTAGTAATATAAAAATGGAAGAATTGCTTGAAAAAATTGTAAAAAACACTGACCATAAAACATCATTTCAGTTGATAGTAAGCGACAACAAAACAGAGTTTAAAACAAGATTTACTCCACCACTTCAATTAGAAAAAGATAAAGAATATGAAATAGCATTGGTTAATCTTGAAACTTACTATTCATTTCCTAATATTGATAAAAACAACGGTACTTTTGTTTATTCACCTGACAATGGTGCAACATGGGTAAAACTAAAAATACCTGAAGGTTCCTATGATTTAGTTGATATTAAATACAACTAGAAATGAGGAAAAGGGGCCATTATGACTCAGTTAATGAAGAATATTATATTAATATCTCCGCAAACACTAATACTTTAAAATCTGTTCTTTATGTTGATAATGGTTATCAGGTAGATTTTAACCAAAATAGGAGCATCGGAAAAGTATTAGGATTTAATAAAGCAAAATATCTACAAGGATTTCACGAATCTGAAAAAGTAGTAAATATTTTAAGTATTAATAGCTTGTTAGTTAACATTGATTTAATTTCTGGTAGTTATGTTAATGGTTCTCAAAGAAACACAATTTATAGTTTTTTTCCTAATGTATCACCAGGGTATAAAATAATAGAAAATCCAGTAAATTTAGTTTATCTTCCGCTAACATTAAATGAAATACATAACCTCAATGTATCAATTACAGACCAAGATGGAAATTTACTAAATCTTAGAGGTGAGAATATAACAATCAGATTTCATATTAGAGAAGCAAGATAAATAAAAAAATATGTTAATATAAAATGACAAACTACATTAATGCTAAAGTAAATATATCAGAAGGACAAAAGCAAAAGCTAAATCATGCTGTTAAAGCTAGTTGTCCGGTAAGTATTCGTTTAAATTATGATGATTTGCATGGTAATGATGTAATAGCATTAACCAAATCACAAGTAAATAAACTTACTAAAGCTTATAAAGCTGGTAAGGGAGCCACGATTAAAATGACAATTAAGTAAATTAAACACAATATGAAAATAGAGGGTGGATTTTTACCTTTGTTAGCAGGTTTAGCTTCATCAGTTCTACCCACATTAGCAAGAACCGTTTTACCTGCTATAGGAATTGGTGCCCTATCAGGGTTAGCCTCTTCAGGAGTTCAAAAAGCAATGGGTAATGGTCTTTACCTTAAAAAAAGGTGGTTGTGTATGCCAAGTAGAAACTGATGGTGAAGGTTTATATCTTGGTCCAGCTAAAGGTAAAGGATTAGGTGCCGTTGGTGATGGATTGTATTTAAAACAAGGTGGAAAAATTTATGATGGAAAAGGTCTTCTTTTAGGACCTAATAGCCCATTTGCTAATATTCCTATATTAGGAGCAATATTATAAATTAAAAAGTATGAATGTGCATAAATTTGGAGTTAAACCTAAAATATTTCAACCAACAACTATTTTTTGGAAACCTGTAGAAGCTAAATATCCAGCTAAAAAAGTTAATCCTACTACATGGGATATTTATACTCAACAACCTATTGTACTAAAAGCAAAAGAAACTAAAACTATTGGTTTAAATTTTGGTTTTATGATGAGTAGAGGAGTTGTTTTAATTTCTTTACCTTATGCTTTAAAAATTAAACAATTTAATTTAACGAATGAAGTTATTCTTGAGGATAATGATATTGTGATTACCACAATTACAAACAACTCTAACAACCTAGTAAAAATTAATGAAGGTGAACTTATATGTCGTCTTTACTATTCTATTTAAAAAAAATAGTTGTAATTAATAAATGGAACTAGAAAAGATGTATCCAAACTTACCAGAAGAACGAAATATACCAAATGCACCAACATTAGAACCAGTAATATCAGCAGGAGACAATGGTCAATCCTTTAGACTTAAGAAGATATCAGAGATACAGGATTTTCTTGAAAATGAAGTAAGGATTAGAGAACAGTTAAGTAAAAAGTATTTAAAAATTAGTAAGACTACGGATAACGTTGAAACAGGACTAACCCAAGCAGCAATAGGAGCAGGAGCAGGTGGAATAGCTCTATTAAGTACCGTAGTAGCAATCCCAGCTACAATAGCTCTAGAGGGATGTGCTTTAGGTGTTGGTCTTGCAGCAATAGTAGGTAAGTTTATAGTTAGAAGAACCAGAACAAAATCAGAAAAACATCTTCAGATTAAAATGTTAGCTGATGCAAAACTTGATACTCTTAATACACATATTTCAAAAGCAATATCAGACAACAAAATAGACCATTCAGAATTTACTTTAATTATGGATGAACTTGAAAAATATAAGGTGATGAAGGAAGAGATACGGGCAAAGAGTAAGAAAAAAAGCAAGCTAGAGGAACAAGCATCACTAATCGAGAAGGGGAAACAGGAAGCACGGGAGGAATTCAGGAGGCTAGTGGAAAGAAACAATGGAACCCATTAAAGCTAAAACTAAAACCACCTAAGTTTAAATGTTCTTGTGCATGTGAGATAGGTAATACTAATTAAAAAAATAAGATAAAAAAATTTTTTACTTAAAAAAATATGTCATTTTTAAGGATAAAAGACCCTGTGAAAAGGGACCAAATTGTAAAAGAATATCTCGCAACAAAGAAAAGAATTCGTGATAGTCAGCTTGCAGAGAGAACAGGTGAAATTGAATTACAAACAGGCCTTTCAAAGTTTTTTAAACCTATTACAGAAACACAAAAAGCTACAACAAAGGAAATTACAGAAGGACTAAAACCTATTAAAGAGGGGATTGAACTGCTACCTAAAGAGCTACCTCAACCAGCACTATCAATCCTTGGAGATTCTGAGAAAATGGAGTTTATATCACTTAAAGAAGATACTGATAGAACATTTGGTATTTATGGAGAAGGAGGAAAAAAATATATTGGTAATCAACAATTTGTTCATGATTCAGACAATAATTATTTTATTATTGGTGGTAAAAAATATGAAGCAACGGATGGATTATGGGAACTTATTACATCGAAAGACCCAAACAATGATGTCTATTCTGCTAAAGATTTAATAGAATATGTTGAAATCTTGAAACAAACTAGTGCCCTACACCGCGGTAATAACCCAGCCAACCCTTACCCCAAAGCCAACAAGGGGGATAAATGGAGATTTGTTAAACCTATTTGGGAAAAAATAACAAAAACTAGAGGAGAAGCAGAAGGTAGAAGCAGACCTGTGTCGCCAGCACCAACTGAAGAAACAGGAGCAAGACCAAAAACAAAATTAGAGGTTAAGCCGCCTACACCTGTAGAAAAACTTGATATTGATAAAGAATATGGTTTATTTAAAGATAATCTTGGTAATTTACAATTAGGAGAAAGAGACATAGAAGAAGTTGGTAATAAAATAGTTGTTGGTGTTAAATTAGGTAATAAATTTGATGATGAAACTACAAAAAATATGATAATACGCTTGGATTAAAAAATTTAATTTTATATATAAAAATCCTGTACTAGATAGGGATTACAATAAAAAAGATTTAGATAATTATTTAGATATTATGGTATTTAGCAGAGCTTTTTATAAAGATATTTCTTCAGGTTTTGAACCCGTAGCAAAGACAGGTTATAAATGGGATAAAATATTTAGTCCTAATCTTAATAAGATTGAAAAATTAAAAAAAAGGTATAATGTGCATGTAGGTGAAGGATTAAGAAAAAAGAAAACAACCACGGTTATCCCATCTGACCCTAACGCACTATTAAAAAGACTTGACCTTTTAATGGCAAGTAAAAAAGCTGGTAATACAGGTGTAAGAAATGAGTTGGTAAGTATTTGTGATGAATTAAAAAGACAACGTGTATTAAATTCAAAGCATTATAAAAAGTTAATGTCTATACTATAAAATGATTACATCACAAAAGAGAGGATTTAAAAGAAATTATGCTTATGGAGGAGCAGGGATATTTGATACTTTAGCTAATTTTCTTACAAGACTTTTTACAAGCAGCGCAGCTAAACAAATTGCATCTTCAGCAGTTGATGTTGGAAAAAGTGTAGCTAAGGAAGGAGCAAAGAAAGCATTAGAGGTTGGAAAGAGTGCCGCGGTTGATGCAGGTAAAAAGTTAGTTGAAAAGGCTTTAACACCAAAATCTAAAAAGATTTTAAAAAAATATACTCAAAAGCCTACTACAACAACTCAACCTGCAACACAAAATATTAACACCTTAATAGATGGTAGTGCCATTGCTATTCAAGATTTAGTTAAAAAATTAAATAGTAAGGGTTCCGGAGTTAAAGTATTATGAAAATAATAAATTTAAGTTAAGCAAATTATTACATTAAATAAAAAAGAATGTCAAATCTTAAATTTAAAATAACAAAATATGAAAAATACAATACAAAAAGAGTTGGTATCCTTTTTGCTAACTTTTAGATAAATGAAGATTGTGAAAGTCTTGAAGTTTCCAATACAAGTTATGATTATAAAAAGGTTGTTTTAAAATTGTCTCCTGAAAAAGCTGATATCATTAAGGAATTTGAAGAAAATGTAAATCAATATTTAGAAGAAAATGATATACCTAAGATAACCATTCTTTACGGAAATAGAATTTATCCTAAAATGAGAAAAAAGCTTTCTGCTGAAAAACTTAAAAATATTAAACTTAAGGGTGTTTTTGTAAATGATGAAAACAAATCATTTCCTCAACTATGGCTAGAATATTAAAAAACACAACTTAATTATAATTTTGACTTAAAAATTATAATTGCATATAATAAAAATGGATATTTTAAACATTAAAGCACCGATTTTAAAGGATAATAGTATTGATGAATATGAATACCATGAGTATGAACCTATTACAGGAACCAATCTAAACAACTCAGGGGGAAATATTAGAATAGAGATCGAAACACAAGATATTTTTTATCATCCTTCTGAGTCTTATTTACAAATTATAGGTGAATTAGTAAAAAATGATGGTACAGTTTATGGTGCAGCTAATGAGGCAACCTTAACAAATAATGGTCTGATGTATCTGTTTAAAAATATCAGATATCAACTTAGTGGGCAAGAGATAGAATCCATTAATTATCCTGGTCAGACTACAACAATACTTGGACTTTTAAAGTACCCAGATGACTTTGCTAAATCACAAGGGTTAAACCAACTGTGGTATAAGGATACCGGAGAAAATGCAGCCAGTGCTACTAATGCTGGTTTTTCAGTAAGAAGACAGTATATTTTTAGTTCAGTTCCAGTTGGAACATTTAGTTTTAGGATACCCCTAAAACATATATTCGGTTTTTGTGAAGATTACAACAAAGTTTTATATGGTATGAAACAAACTTTAACCTTAACAAGAAATGATAACAATGACGCAATTTTTAGAGCTGGTGGTACCGATCCTGGCAGAGTTAATTTACTAAAGGTGTCTTGGTTTATGCCTCATGTAGAACCGGAAGATGGTAATAGGTTGGAACTTTATAAATTTATAGAGAAGAAAGAAAAATTCCCAGTTGGGTATAGAATGATACAAAGCGACAATATTACGGTTCCACAGGCAGCAACAGGTTTTACTTGGAGGCTATCAGCTAAATCATCTCCTGAGGTGCCACGTTTTTTAATTGTTGGTTTTCAAACTGGTAAAAGTGGTAATCAGGAAGCAAACCCAGCTATATTTAACAACTTAAATGTTAAAAATATTTATGTAATGTTAGGTTCAAAAAAATATCCACTATATGATTATGATATAAATTTTACTGCTAATCAAATTAGTAGAATATATAGTGAAGCTGCTTTGTTTAGAAAAAAGTTTTTTAACATGGATGAATTGGTATCAAACCCTAATATTACTCCTTCAGATTTTAAAAATCTGTTTCCTTTGTTTGTGTTTGATGTATCAAAGCAAAGTGAAAAGTTAAAGTATTCTATAACCGATATCCATATTAAAACAACATTTACTAATAACCCCCCTGCAGGTACCGAAGCTTATGCTGTTTTACTTAGTGATAGGTTAATTAACTTTCAGAGTGATGGAAATAAAATGAGTGTAGTGTATTAAGTAATTTTTTATGTTATAAAAAAAATGCTAAAGATTGCTGATTTTAAGAAAATATTAGAAGATAATAACATTAAGTGGTATTCCTATTGGAACAAGAAAAAGTATATTGATGTGTTAAAAGAGCATGGATTGTATCCTGAAGAAGCTATACCACTTAAGAAAGTACCAAATTATGATAGATTAAAGGATATTGGTAAAAATCCAAAAACGGTAATATTAAAGGATGTTGAAACTGAAGAAGAAACAACATTTCCATCAATTTACAAGGCTAGTAAGTTTATTGATAGATGTCCTCAAACAATTGAAAATTGGAATGGAAGAGTATGGAATGGTAAATATAAGATTGATATTCAGTAATTTATTATTTTTTTAAGAAATAATAAATTAAAAAAATTGACTTAAGAGTAGATTTTAAATATAAAAAACAAAATGAGTGTTGATTTTGATAACTATACTGTGAGAGGATTAAGAGCTATAGCAAGAAGGGAGGGGTTAAGGGGATATAGTGGTTTAAATCGACAAGATTTAATTCATTTTTTAATCAATAGGGGTCAACCTATATTAGATACAATAGTATAAAATATAAATATACCAATATTACAACCAACAATAGCTCAACCTTTACCATCAACATCAAGACAAAGACCACCTACTCCACCGTCTACTTCAGTTAATGATTTGTTAAGGAGTTTAGAAAATGTTAGAGTGGAACAACCTAGTATTTCACCTGAACTTAATGCTTTAAAAAAGAAGATAAAAAGTATATATGATAAAGTAGATAAAATAAAAGTAATAAAAAAATAAATCTGCCTTAAAAAATTATGCATCTGAACATAAAATAGAAGGAATACCTGTTTCTACACCACAAGAGTTTTTAGAGCTAACGCAACCATCAATTATAAAACATTTAAAAAGCATGCGTGGGTTTAAAGTAAAATTAAATCTTCAATGTTTAATGAAAAGAGGAGAAGGTGATAATGAAGAAATAGTAAAGACAAATTTTTCTTCTTCTTCTGAAGATGGTTATGAGATTATTTTAGAAGGAACTAATATAACAGAAGTATACTATGAAATGATTGAAAGAATTTTAGAAAATTTTGTTAGTTTTACTCAAAGTGGCAGCGGGTGGACATTTGTTAGTGTGGTTCATTTAAAATTACAGTGTTATTTATGAACCATTAAGAGCAGGTGGATGGATACCTTTACCTAATTGGATTGCTAACAAAAAGGCATGTATTAATATGATAAGTAAGGATGATGAATGTTTTACAGATTGTATTTTAAGGCATTTAAATCCAAAAGAAAAAAATGCAGAAAGAGTTGATTGTGATTTAAAATCTAAGAAAAATAGCTTAAATATGAAAGGAATTACATATCCTGTTTCTTTACTTGATATAGATAAGTTTGAAAGACAAAATCCAACAATTAGCGTTAATGTTTTTGGAATAGTAAAAGGTAAGGAAAAAATCAAACGTATTAGAGCTATAAAAAGATTAAAAGAAAATCATGTAAATTTGTTATATATTGAAGATGAAGAAGAAAAATCACATTATGTTTTAATAAAAGATGGAAAATTTAATGCTTTAATGAGAGCACAAGTAAGTGATCATAGTAATGTAAGGTATTGTATGCTTTGTATGAACCATTTTGGAAGTGAAAAACTTTTAAATAAGCATATGGAGCGTTGTGAAGATCATGATGGAGTTGATTTAATAATGCCTAAGTTTGATCCTAAAAATCCTGAAGAAATTTTAATAAAGTTTGAAAACTATTGTAGAAAAATTATGGTACCTTTTGTTGTAATTGCTGATTTTGAATGTATATTACAAAAAATAAAACCAAAAACACAACAAGAAAGTAATACCATTGAAACACAAAAGCATATACCTGTTAGTTATAACTATTTAATTTGTAGTTTTGATAGAAACGTTTTAGAACCAAAATTAAGAGGATATGTGGGTGAGGGTGCCGAAAAACATTTTATAGATACTTTAACTAAAGATGCTAAACAACTTTATGATAAATATTATAAAAAACCCAAG
This sequence comes from Tridacna gigas, assembly GCA_945859785.2. Taxonomy (NCBI): domain Eukaryota; kingdom Metazoa; phylum Mollusca; class Bivalvia; order Cardiida; family Cardiidae; genus Tridacna; species Tridacna gigas. The sequence continues at coordinate 11,360,362 of OX244031.2, read as the reverse complement.
CAAATTAAGATAACTGAAGAAGAGAGAAAAGCGCATGATTTTGAAACTAAATGTTGGATATGCAATGGAGGATTTACAAAAGAAAATCCTAAAGTAAAAGATCATTGCCATTTTACTGGTAAATATCGTGGTGCCGCTTGTAATGCTTGTAATCTTGAAGCAAAAGTACCAAATTTTATTCCTGTTTTCTTTCATAATTTGAGTGGTTATGATGCACATATTTTTGTTAAATATCTTGGTAAAACTAATGGTAGAATTGATTGTATTCCTTTCAATGAAGAAAAATATATTAGTTTTACAAAACATCTTATGGTAGGAAATAAACATCTTAAGTTAAGATTTCTCGATAGTTTTAAGTTTTTAGCCAGTAGTTTAGATAAACTTGCAGAAAATTTAAAAGATGAAAATTTTAAAAATTTAATAGATTTTTTTAAAAAAGCGTTATGGTTATACAAAAGAAAAATTACAGTTGTTAAGAAAAAAGGATGTCTTTCCATATGAATGGTTAGATAGTTTTGAAAAATTAGAAGAAACTAAATTACCACCTATAGAGACATTTTATTCAAGTTTAAATGGAGAGCATATTGAACATAAAGATTATGAACATGCTTTAAGGGTATTTGATGTTTTTGAATGTAAAACTATTAAGGATTTTTTACAACTATACAATGAAACGGATGTTTTACTTTTAGCTAATGTTATAGAAAACTTTAGATTTTCTATTCATAAAAAATTTAATTTAGATCCTGCTTGGTATTATACTTTACCTGGATATGGTTGGGATACAATGCTTAATATAAGTAAAATAAAATTAGAAAAACTTACTGATATAAATATGCTTAACTTTTTTGAAAAAGCAAAAAGGGGAGGTGTATGTATGACAAGTATTAGATATGCAGAGGCAAACAATAAATATATGGGTGATCAATATGATTCAACAAAACCTTCTAAATATTTGTTTTATATTGATAAAAACAGTCTTTATCCTTGGGCTATGAGTAAACCTTTACCTGTAAGTGATTTTAAATGGATGACCAGAGAAGAATTAGATAATTGGGAAAATTATCCATGCTATTTAGAGGTTGATTTTGAATATCCAAAAGAATTACATGATTTACACAATGAAATGCCTTTAGCAGCAGAAAGATTAAAAGTAAGTAAAGTAGAAAAGTTAATACCAAACTTATACGATAAGGAAAAATATCCACTTCATCATGAAGCTTTAAAAACTTACACTCGGTTAGGATTAAAAATTAAAAAAATACATAGTGGAATTAAATTTAAAGAAAGTACCAATATTAAAAAATATATTGATAAGTGTGTAAAATTAAGAACACAAGCAAAGAAGGATAAAAATAAATTTTTAGATCAGTTATGGAAGTATATGATGAATTCTGTTTTTGGTAAGACCATGGAAAACATAAGAAATAGAGTAAATTTAGAATTAGTTAATGGTGAAAACTGTGATCGTTTTAAAAAGTTAACTGCAAAACATAACTTTCATAATCATACTATATTTGATGAAAATTTGGTTGCTGTTCATATGAAAAAAAACATGGATTAAATATGAAAAACCTATTTATTTAGGAGTAAGCATACTTGATATTAGTAAAACAACAACGCTATTAGATTATTATGAATATTTTAAAAAGAAATTTGGTGAAGAGAAAGTATTTATGTGCTATACTGATACAGATAGTTATGTTTAGTAATAGAAACTGAAGATTTGTATGAAGATTTAAAAGAGGATGCCAATGCTATGTTTGACTTTAGTAATTATCCACCTAATCATCCATTGTATGGTGAAAAAAATAGAAATGTTTTAGGTTTGTTTAAGGATGAATTAGAGGGGGATCTTTTAACTGAATTTGTAAGTCCTGGAGCAAAAACTTACGCTATGAAAAAATTTATCTTAAGAAAAGATGAAAATGGTAATGTGGTGGTTGATAGAAATGGTAAATTTATTTATGATGAACCTGTTAAAAAAGATAAAAATGGTGGTATGATATATAATGATAAAACAGAAATTAAAAAATGTAAAGGAGTTAAAAAGTCTGTGATTAAAAATGAACTAAAATTTAGAACTTATAAAAAATGTTTAGATACTGGAAAAGACTATTATACTAATATGTGTGGAATAAAAAGTAATCTTCATGAATTGACTACTATAAAGATGAATAAATTAGCTTTAAGCTTTGAAGATGATAAAAAAGGAAAAATACTTTTAGATGATAGTTATAGGACTTTATCACATGGACATTATAGTCTACCGGTGTTAACTGAGGAAGAAAGAAAAATGTATGAAGCACAGGGGGCAAGACCAAAAACATATTAAAATTTTTTTATTTGTTGTATTGAAACAAATAAAAATATTTTTTTTTTTTTTTACCAACATCTTAAGCCACCCACTAACTCATAAGCCGGTTAGCCATAGCATGATGCGTTGGTTGATGGGTTGGGAAAAAGGTTAAGCAATTGTTTGATGTAAGGGTTTGTTGGTTAGTTAAGTGAGGGGTTGGTTGATGCGTTGGGAAAAAGGTTAAGCAATTGTCTGATGTAAGGGTTTGTTGGTTAGTTAAGTGAGGGGTTGGTTGATGGGTTGGTTTTTTTTCTTAAACAAATTTTTTTTTTAATTTTTTTAAAATTGATTTAAGTAAAAAACGTTTAAGAAAAAGGTTATGCTATTTTGTTTGCTGACCTTCATCAGATTGACTTGTTAATCCCATTTTGTTTTAATTTTAAGAGCATGCTTAATGTTGCTTAAAATTGTTAATATGTTTAATGATTAGCTATAATCTTAAGGATGGGTTGATTGGATAAGGGTTGGCCATATGCTTAATCATGGTTGGATTGCATAAATTCGGTCAGCTGGTGCGCCATGCGTTGGTTGATTTTGATAAATGATAATAAATGCTTAACTTAAAATTGCTGGCTCACTTAAGCATGGATTATTTTGTTAAGCGAATGCGTGGTATAATGAAGCATGAGCCAGAACGGGCATTATTATATCTACTGCTAATCTTGTTTAATAACCTCTGCACATCCAAAAAGGGGCACGTGCCATCAATGTTTCAGTTTGACACTAACATTAACCCTTGGAGCGTGAAAAATGCTGAATGTGAAGATACAGATCAGAGTGCAAAAAATGCAGTTTATTCTTGGATTCAAACCATCTGCTACTTAAATTAAGTACATTTACGTATATTCTTTACTGAAGGTACATGAAGATTTCAATTATGAAACAGACTAAGTTCTTTTTTGTACAGTTTAGGAAGTTCTGCTCAAAAGGCAACTTATGTTGATTAAATCAGCTTTTGCCTTAGCCATATATTAGGTGGATTAGCACATCTGCCATTTCATGGGATATGTCGGTAAACTGTTTAGTGATAAGATGTGTGTGGTTTATTACCGCTGTAATCCTATCGATCACCCGTTGTCTTCAGTATATCATAAGATAAAACTAAACTACCGCCAATGATATTAACAAGTTTGTTGATTGACAGCACACTTTACACTTTGTAAAATCATCAGGCAACCATTTTCCCTTAACTTGAAATTTAAACATTTCTCAGACTTTGACCTCTCTGTTGAATGAGACAATCTTTAAATATTTCAAAATGCTTGTTATTTAGTGTAATTTGTTATCGAATACATATGAAAAGGAATATTTTTTCCGGAATTTAATCGAAAGAAACAGTCATGACAGCACGATTTAAGTAGCCTTTCTGCTATACTGTACATGTATATGTATTTACTGCGTTTGTTTGTGAGCCCGTAACGACGGTAACCAAGGAAGTCGGTTTATCTCATCCCCACGGATCCATGTATTGAACGCTATGGCTCCTTTACTGGAAAATGAGCTGATCTGTAGAAACGCCTTGAAATACAGAAGGAAGGTCAAACAATTATGAATCCAAGTTCGCGGTGCGTTTTAAAGGCTAAGCAAGAGAATTCCTTGGAATTCATAGAATGCATGAAAAGAAGCGGTGAAATTAATCCTGTCGAGCTCTTTTCTTCGTTTTTCACTATGTTTTTTTTTTTTTTTTTCCTGAATATCCTTATTTGATCTCTAGGTGCGAAGCTAATGAAAAATAAATGAACCATGCTCTGTGAAATGGGGACTTAATGCATCTGCGAAAAGTATCGATACAGGTCAGCCTGCGCAGTCCGCGCAGGCTGACCTGGGCCGAAACTCTTCGCTATCGGTCATTTTTTTGTATGTCCAAGGACCAGTGTGCCTCATGGTTCAGTCGGTTATTAGACAAAATGGAGTTTACAATTTCATAATCATGTGATGACTTGCTTGGTAATCTGCACTTGTTGTGACAAAAACGAAATTGAAGATGAATATCATTTTTTATTAGTCTGTCCAGCGTATGTAGATTTTAGAACGGTTCACATCAAAAAGTATTTTTATAAACGCCCAAATATGTTTAAGTTTGCGAAATTATTAAATTAAAAAAACAGAAATAGTCTTTTAAATTTAGCCAAGTTTATTAAGCAAAGTTTTTCTCCAAGATCGGAAATTATTAACAACATAGAATAATGTTTAGCTAGTCTCGTGTGAGTCAACTTTTTCATTGTTCAACTATGTGCTTCTCTTCCTATAGTGTCATTTATTATTGTTATTTTCTTCATAAATGAAGATCTATTTGCTTTCATTGTCAAAGTTGTCATTAAGATCTGTCTTTCTACCATTATCATTGTCATTGCATTATCTTTAACATCATTGATTTTTGTTCGACTATTCTATTGCTAGTCACTGTACATACATATTCATGAAACTTATTACAATAATACAATAAGTTTCATGAATATGTATGTATATATGTCTAATTATGTATATGTGCACACGTATGTGTAAGTATAAATGAGTGGGTGTATTTGAGGTAGTGTATATATATATATTTATTGCTTTTTTTTTGGGGGGGGGGGTTAGGGGGGGTCATGCTTGAATGAGAGAGTGAGTGTGAGTATTAGAGAGAGAGAGAGGGGGGAGAAGGGGGGCATTGTGTGGCTGCGCAGGTGTGCTTTTTTTTTTATACTTTATTAGAGGGCCATGTAGAATATAAGATATATATGATTGTCTTAACATGCTACCTTCTATAAATAAAGTGATTATTATTATTATTATTATTATTTTTATTTTTTTAACGTTTGACGAGAAACTGTAGAGTTTAAGTCAATAAAGTATTGTCTTGTCTTGTCTATCACGGATCACGGGGATGCATTGAGCTCCCTTTTCACAGAGCATGGATCATTCATTTTAAACACGAATTATGCTGTAAGCATCACCGGAAACCCATAGCGCCGAATGGGCTGGCGGGGATGATGCTGACAAGTTACAAGTATCATTTGGTGAGCATTTTTGGCAACTCTGTTGCTCTGCGGGTCGATAAAAATTTACTTTATCTTTTACCACACGCCATATTTTTTCATTTGTCCAAATTGAAAGCATTTACAGATGACAAAATTTGATATAACTCATATGGTAAGACTGGATCTGTGAAAGGACAGAAAACATTGTGGGAAGAGGAGAAAATGCTGGTTACCAGCATTTTCTCCTTTTCCCACAATGTTCTAAAAAAAATCTTTCTCAGGATTGTTAAACTCGGGATTGTGTGGCAAAGGGTTGAATAAACGATAAAAATGATCATTTTCGGGATACCTCTCTCTCTCTCTCTCAACAAAATAATAACTTTTAGATCTATAGGGAAACTTTATTTGTTAACATTGCCACCATCACTATTATTATTATTATTATCAGTAGTAGTAGTAGTTGTTGTTGTTGTTGGGTTTTTTTTTTGTGTGTGTGTGTGCGTGCAGTAGCAGTTGGAGTATTTGAAAGTATGTCCGTTCTTTTCACAACTTTGTTATCTCTAGAATGCGATGTGTTATCTCTAGAATGCGATGTGAATTTAAAAAAAAAAAAGTCAGCTAATATATCTATTACAAGCCCAAAAATTGCGATTTCAAATTAATGTTAGAATTTTAAGAATCCGATGGGCTTGCTATTATTTTTTTCCTTTTCTTAAAAGTACGTCCTTTTTTTATTGTCACTAAAATTTTCCCACCATGTGGGAAAACCCAAGATCCACTTCATAGGACTGGCTAACTACTTGACCTACTTCTGGTCAAACTAGCTGGGGAAAACCCAGAATGCTCTATATAAATGAAGGAGTTCGAAATGATTTCTTTAACAACCGAAGGAAGCAAAGAAAGTTTACGAAAATAACTTTTAAAAGAGCGGACACCATCACCTCTACCAAATCAAGAACAGATTTTTTTTTTTGTTGCTGAAAGAATTCGCTTGGCAGAGATATCGAAGACGCACTCTTCAAAGGTGGGATAAAAAATGTTTCTTACATTTTGTAACTGAAATAACGAAGTAATTTTTTTCTTTCAAGAAGATAAAAAGTTTTTTTTTTTCATTTTGCAATATATATCGCGGAATAAATGAGCCATGCTTTGGTAAAAGGGGGTTGAATGCACCTCCATAATGCATGGTACCAGGCAAATCATCACATAATCAGGGATCCATAAAATCCATTTTGTCTAATAAGCGACTGTATCATCAGGTACCGACAGGTCCTTTGACATACAGAAAACTGATCAATAGCGAAAAGTTTCGGCTCAGGTCAGCCTGCGCGGACTGCGCAGGCTGACCTGGGTCGATACTTTTCGCAGATGCATTAAGCCCCCTTTTGACAGAGCATGACTCATTTTTTTTTTTTTTTTTAATAAACCGAATAAACTTAATACTTGCCTCTGGCATAAATCCAAAGCATATCCATGTAGATACACTTTGAGTACTTAAGATGTTTTAGTAAGCGATGCATAATTATGTTGCATTTTTACGTGTATTCATTTCTTAACTTGCTTCAAATGTAGTTACTTCGGGATCATAAGTGGACCTTGTGAATCAACATCAGACTGCAAAAATCATGCAGCCTGATCTTTGAACTCCACCGTGTTTAAGCCTCGGTAATTCGACAACAATACATGTATTCTGTCATTAGTTATACAGTGGGATTTTTTTTTTTTTTCCGGTGTAGCTGAATGCTCTGGCTTTTGACCTACTTTTTAGTACTGATAAAGAATGAATAGATGGTAATTTGGTAAAAAAAAATGTGCACATGTTTATTCCGCGGGCCCCTCATGGCATATTTGCTCATACATTTGTTAAACCACTATCAACAAGCGTTGCCACTGCTAATCGATAACCCAGGGCCTTGATTAATACCATAGCAAAAAATTGAAGTAGAGAATGATTCTTTTCTTGTGCTATTTGGAAATTTGATATTTTCATAAGCGTTATCCAATAACCCAATACTATTTTTCAACAAAATAAAAAACAGCGAGGAAAAAGTGGCAATTGCTCGTGAGGTTATTTTTCATTATTTTGATTCATATCGAGCCACAAAAGAGTTTCATTATTCAGATTCTAGCATCTCTTACGCCGTCTATCTCTCTTTAACCCTTTACCGCACAATGACGCCTTTTAACGCCTCTGGAAATGAGGCCTTTTGAAAACATTGTGGGAAAAGGAGAAAATGCTGGTAACCAGCATTTTCTCCTTTTCCCACAATGTTTTCTGTCCTATCAAAGGAAAATTGCACTATTTGAGCCACATTGAAATTGTTGTCTGCAAATGCTTTCAATTTGGACAAGGCTAAAATTTTGTCGTCCGGTAAAGGGTTAAAAGATATTTATTTTTTTCTGTTGACTATAAAAGCTTTTATTTCATTTACATGGCATTACGATTATTTCTTTCACCGACTCTCAAAATGATTGACTGACAGACTGACAGGTGGCTAGCCAAATTGTTGATCTATCGACTGATTTTCTCACCGACCAATTTACAAAATTATTACAATTTTACAAATTCGTTTACAAATTTGTTGCACAGGCTGACCTGGGTCGATACTTTTCGCTGATGCATTAAGTCTCCTTTTCATAAAAAAATGACCAATAGCGAAAAGTTTCGGCCCAGGTCAGCCTGCGCGGACTGCACAAGCTGACCTGGGTGGATACTTTTCGCAGATACATTAAGCCCCCTTTTCACAAAAAAAATTACCAATAGCGAAAAGTTTTGGCTCAGGTCAGCCTGCGCGGACTGCACAGACTGACCTGGTCGATACTTTTTGCAGATGCATGAAAGCCCCTTTTCACAGTACATGGCTCAATTCGATCGGTCAATTATCATCCATTGTCTTTCTCTTTTTCAGAAATTTATCATGGCCATGTTTACAGTAAAGTCAACCTTTATTGCTGTCCTCGTCATCTCAATCATCCTGTCTTCTCTGACAATCGATAGCAAGGCCAAAGCCTCAAAGTGTTTCCCACATCGGAAAACTGGCAGATGTGTAGATCGCGGCAGCCGGCGAAAAAATTTTGGCGGTAAAGGTCAATGTGAGAGGGCCGGAGGTCAGTGTGTTCGACTCCAAGCTCCAGGATATGACCGTTGCGTTTGTCGAGGGCGAGTTATAGCGTAATTCTATGTTAATTTGTGACTGTCATGATGAAAAAGAAATAAACAGAAAGATTCGTCACTCGTCTCTTTGATAGACTTGAACAGTTTTCTTTCGGCGTGGCTGAATGCTCTGGCTTTTAACCTACTTCTTGGTACTGATAAAGAATGAATAGATGGTAATTTGCGATTGGTCAAAAATTGTGCATATGTTTACTCGGCAGGCCTCTGCTGGCATATTTGCTCACACATTTATGAAATCTCTATCAAAAAGTGTTGCTATTGGGGCCATGATTCATACCATAGAAAGATAACGCAGCAGAGAATGATTCTTTTCTTGTGCTGTTTGAAAATTTAACATTTTCATAAGCGTTACCCGATAAACCAGTAATACATTGTACTTTTCAACAAAATGAAAAACAGTGAGGAAAAAGAGGCAATTGCTCGTGGGGTCACGTTTCATTATTTTACTTCATATTGAACCACAAAAGAGTTTCAATATTCATATTCCAGTTACTCTTACGCCATCTATCTGTTTTAAAAGATATTCCATGTTTATCATTGTTTTTTTTTTATGATTGCATGGACATAGTTATATATGCGCCATGCTCTGGCAAAAGGGGGCTTAATGCATCTCCGTAATGCATTCTTCACAGCAAGTCATAGCATGACCAGGGATCCATAAAAAATCCATTTTGTCAAACAACCAATTGTATCGTAAGGTAGAATGTCCTTTGAGAAACAGAAAATTGACTAACAGCGAAAAGTTTCGGCCCAGGTCAGCCTGCGCGGACTGCTGACCTGGGTCGATACATTTCGATGGTGCATTAAGCTCCCCTTTTGCCAGAGCATGACTTGTATGTATTTTTCTCTTTTTTTTTTTTTTTTTTTTTAATTATTTGTCATTTAATTCTGGTTGCTGCGGATAATTCTTTAAAACATTGACAATCTCGCACAATGCGAAATTTCTTTATTTGTCGCAATGTTTCCATGTGTCTCCAGGTCTAAATTTAGTTTCCTCTTCCATTTTTGTCATACTAATATAAGCTGTTTATTTGTTAGTATTTATTGGTCTGTATTTATTCGTCTTTAATTCTTTACCAGACGACAAAATTGTAGACTGGTCCAAATCGAAAGTTTTTGCTAACGACAAATCAAAATCGGATCAAATGTAGAAAACCTTGTACGGAAAGAAGAAAATGCTGGTTACCAGCATTTTCTCCTTTTACGACAATGTTTTCAAACGCCTTCTCCGACAGGGTCGTTCAAACTCGGAAATGTGAGGTAAAGGGTTTTAAATAGTAAGAGCAACTGTTGCATTTCTCTTTACATATTTTGTCTCGATCTCTTGGCACTCGGCAAATCTCGGGCGATCCATTGATGTACTTACGGAATCGGCCGAGCTGTGACGAGTATTCTGTTGGTAGAAATTATAGGTCTATTAATAGAAACTATATTTTTAATTCTGTGTAAACAATATTTTATGTGTTATTTGTGTAATTATCAAAAAATTATCGACCCTTTATGACTCGTCCATACCGAAAACATTTGCAGACAACAAATTCAGTGTTGGTGAAACGACCGGATACTGGTTAGTAGATTTTTCGCCTTTTCTAAAATGTTTTCAAGAGCTTTTTCCTCAGAGTCGTTAAAACACAGGGACTCGGTCTCTCTCTCTCTCTCTCTCTGAGTTTTGTGTCTTTGTTTTTTCAATAGATTGCATCTACATATGAGCCATGCTCTGGCAAAAGGGGGCTTAATGCATCTCCGTGATGCATCATACCAAGCAAGTCATCACATTAAAATGGATTTATAAACAACTAACTGAATCATGAGGTAGACCGGTCCCTTGACATGCAGAAAATTGACCAATAGCGAAAAGTTTCGGCCCAGGTAAGCCTGTGCGGACTGGGTCGATACTTTTCGCAGATGCATTAAGCCCCCTTTTTACAGAGCACGGTTCATATATTTATGAATTATTGTTTGATATTCGAATTGAAAGCATTTGTAGACGGCAAGTTAGATATGATTCTATCTTGGGACTTTGGTTGGAAAGGATATAAAACATTGTGGGGAAATGAGAAAATGCTGCTTACCAGCATTTTCTCCTGTTTCCAAAATGTTTTCAAAAGCTTCTCGGGGTCATTAATAACCTTTTACCAGACGACAAAGCTTTAGCCATGTCCAAATTGAAAGCATTTGCAGACGACAAAATAAATGTGGCTGAAAAATTGAAATTCGTATTGGGAAGGGTAGAAAACATTGTGGGAAAAGGAGAAAATGCTGGTTACCAGCATTTTCTCCTTTTCCCACAATGTTTTCAAAAAGCTTCTTTCTTAGTGGGCGTCAAAAGGCGGCATTGTGCAGTAAAGGGTTAATTAACCGAGCACTGTTTTGTACAGTATTAATTGCATTATTTAGCGTAGTTTATCATGCATTAAGAAAGGCGCTCAAATGACTTATTTTGTACCCACAGAGACTTTTTGTATGTAAATATGATAAAAAATATATATATTTCTTTTGAGAAGAGCAGGGTTCGAGATTTTCAAAAGTGTACCCTATTTGTGTACATATTTTTCAAATTAAAATGAATAAATAAATAAATGACGCCTGGGTCTTACTTTTGTTTTTATTCACGAACTTGAACGACTTGTGGACTTCTGTAAACAGCTCAAGTTACAGTGTTGTGCAAAGTCTGGTGAATTTTAAGGACCTCTCTCGTAGTGTGGTGCATAAAAGCATTGTCAAAACTTCTAGCTGTCAAACCACAAAAGTCATGCCGGTTGTATGTTGGTTCGGTCGTGTGGAGCTTCAAGCCTTTTTCAACATTATTTGAGTTACATCACATCGGCCAGTGCAGCTATCCATGCTTTCCTATTGTTACTTTTTACCAATACTTTGCACAATTTTCTTCGCAAGCAACTGCATAACCATCGTCGAAACAACGATCAGAGAGGAATGAATCTTGTCGCAACGACTGTAATCAATCCTTCGACATATATTGGCTGAGCGAACCCCCTGGTCTCTACTGCTGCACATTACCAACTGAGCTGCAGGGCCCTATACAAAGTTTTGCAGATACTTTCTCTCAACCTTTGAACAACCAACACCTTGGAGTGACCGACTGAGTGACCTGAGTGCGGCAGGGGCGTTTTTCACAGCCGATAAACAAAGGGCGTGAATCTTTACATCTGAAAATGGGTCATGCTCTGTGAAAAGGGCGCTTGATGCATCTGCGAAAAGTATCGATCCGGGTCAGCCCGCGCAGTGCGCACAGGCTGACCTGGGCCGAAACTTTTGGCTATCGGTCAATTTTCTGTATGTCTAAGGACCTGTTTACCTCATGTATAAGTAGATCGTTAAAAAAGTGGCTTTTATGGATCCATACTTATGTGAAGACTTGCTAGGTTTTATGCATCACCAAGATGCATTAAGCCCCTTTTTACCAGAGCATGGCTCAATTAATTATGTCAATATTTAGGTTTCGTTGTTGTTATCGCTAGGTAACACAAACCTTGAAATCATGCAACAAAGATAAAAATGCAGAAGGAGTTCGAGAAGCTTTGGTTCGGAGTAAAATATAGTTTATAATTTGGGCGTATTTCGGTGTTTTTTCGGTTTTAAACATCAAACAAAAATTAAACATGCATATCACAACCTATCAAAATGCTGGTAAAAGTACAATGATGTCTGTCTGTCTGTCTGTCTGTCTGTCTCTCTCTCTCTCTCTCTCTCTCTCTCTGTGTCTCTCTCTCTCGTCATCTTCCGAGTCTCCCTCTCTTTCTCCTAATATTTCCATTCCATGAGAGCTATACATCATTTTACTAGTTTTAGGAAAAGTGCCCAATCCGGAAAACTGCCCCCCCCCCCGGAAAAGTACCCCCTGAAAAGTGCCCCCAGGAAATCTGCCCCCAGGAAAATTGCCCCTCACCTACGAGCCTCATCAGGCGGTGATGACAAGTTCTGTCAGAAAGACAGAAATTGCCATACATATCCCCGCTTTACTTTTTTTTTCCATTATCTTATTTTACTGTTTTAGTTCTAATACTGTAATGAAACCATTAAAACATCAAGGCGCTGAAGGCCTGGGCATCAGAACGGGAGAAAAGGTAGGAAGATGAGGCCTAGAAGCTCAAAGTTGGAATCACGTTTGTACAGACTTAAAAACTGCTATCACATTTGTACAGATCTTGTCTGACAGTCTGTGGAGTTGACAACAGGATGGAAAAACATAAATTTGTAAAGACCTATATAATGAGTATTTTTGTATAGCCTTGGCCTCATGGTCTATATGGATTGAAAGGAGATAATTTTCGAAGGATTTTCTGTTTCCTATTTCCTTCCTTTACGTTGCTTTGGCAACAAATCAAAATGGTAACAAACCAAAATAAGCATCGTGCAAAAAAATACTGATAGAGGACAAGTCCAGGGAACATTTCTGGAAAGTGCAAAAAACCCACAGCGGCCAGGCAGTGAATCATATTTTTCTTTCATTTCATAATACTCAGTCTATAAGTTGAAATAGTAACTATGTCCTTTGAGCAATGACAATGGAAAACACAAAGTCTTTAAAGGTTATTTGAAGGCATGATTTTGATGTCTGAGAAGACATATTTTTAGGTATTTCTTTTTATTTTTGCATTTTGGTTTCTATGGTAACAAATGAAAAGGGCTCCAATGCTCGGCAACATTTGTGTTGGGTAACAAGAGCACCATATGCAGGTGCCAAAGCTCGGCTGCAGTTTTTTGCCTGATTTTCAGTGAAAACACAAAGTTGAAAAAGGGGCATAACTAGATAGTTATTTACCCTTATTGCTTATGTTTCCCTTTTGATAATTAACAACTTGTCCAAGTTTGAAGTAAACATCTTCAGTAATAACAAAGATATTGTAAAACGTCAAATATTTTGCATGACGACGACACAAACGACGAAGATGATGACACTAACGCTATGAAAATACCATTCCCCCCAAAAAAACCTGAGCTTAAAGTTCTTAGTCAAAAAAGGGGCAAAACTAATTACTTTGCCAAAAATATTTTGGTGGTTACCTGCCTCTGTTGTACTGATAGAAATTCCCCTTTTTAACAGTGAACAAAAAGTTCAAGTCTGAAGTAAGTATCTTCATTAATGACAGATATAATAAAATGTCAAAGGTTCTGAAAATTTAAAGCAATAACAAAAAGGCGTAACTGTGTCAAAAATATTTTGATGGTTACCTGCCTCTGTTATATAGGTATCCCTTTTGACAGTAAATAACTTGTGCAAGATTGAAATAAATATCTTCAGGAAGAACAGAGATATTATAAAATGTCAAAGTTTTTGCACGACGACAATACGCATAGGCTTTGACAATAGCTTGATGTTTTCTTCGTAAACAGATGAGCTAAAGACTACCAGTTGAATAAAATCATATGGATGATACAAGATTGCTCAAGGAACATTTCTATAAAGGTTTGTCAAAATATCTGCTGTAAATGCCACTTTTCAATTTTCCCCATTGAATGTCTATTGAATCTCTAAGTTGCCATGATCAACCAAGTTGGAAAGCCGATTTTCATAAACAAGAGGGGCGTTTGACCTAAAGCCCTCATCTGAGTAAAGTCATCTAGAATTGATAAATTTGACGAGCTCCTGGTTGTGATTATGGAAAACACAAATGAGCCATGCTCTGGCAAAAAGGGTTTTAATGCATCTTCGTGATATATCATTCCAAACGAGCTGTCATATATTTATGGATCCAGAAAATCCATTTTGCTGAACAACCGACTGAATCACGATGTACGCTGGTCCTTTTACAGGCAGAGAATTTGCCGAAAGCAAAAAGTTTCGACCCAGGTCAGCCTAAATACCTGTGACCAAGATCAGATTGCACTGAATGTCAAGTCTGATCTTCGATATAAAACGCCCACCAATTACTTAACTCTTTACCACACAATCCCCAGTTTTAAGGACTCTAAGGATATAGCCGCATGAAAACCTTTTGGAAAGGGAAGAAAATGCTCTCTTTTTTCCTACAAGGTTTTCTGCACTTTCACAGCCAATAACCAACATTTAACCTAAATCTAACTTGCCGTCCGCCAATATTTTCAGTTTAGACAAGTTTAAAATTTCATCGTTTTATAAAGATTAACTGGCTTTCAATGGCTCGTGTTACAAACTTAAATACATATTTGATATTGTATGCGCCGAGTATGCTATGGGTCGAAATGGTTATGGACCGAGATGTCATATCTGGACAACTCTGACAGGAAGAAATAAGGCATACATACCAATCAAATACAAAGTTATAACTTCAGACACGAGGTGCACAGTAATTTTACGAAAATTAAAATCTTACCGAGGTTTTGAGACACCTTTTTCAGAGAAAGAGCACAGCGTCTGAGTAAAATACGCTATCATTATTTGTCATTCACATGGTGTGTAGAAAGAGGACAAACGAACGATCCCGATTAGTGCTCGGCAATAGCACTCGTCACAACTCGGTCGATTGCGTACCTACATCTATACATTTGATCAACAATCACCCGAGATTTGCCAATTGTTTCTTTCACTGTTAAGCACACGAATTTGCAGCTATGAATAAGCTCACCAGGGCCCAAAATTCTCAGTCAATACTTGCGTACGATTAAAATCGCACATCTATCAAAGTTTGTTGTGAAATTAAACCTTGCTATGATGTTTAAACCGAAATATTTTTATTGTTTTACGGGGTCGTTTCTTTCAGCGTAGTGAGATGAACTGCAGGCGGTACTTCTCACTTTTACTCGGGTTTTTCCGTAAATGCTTGGATGGGGTTGGAATTTTTGTATACGATTCCTATGGCCTTGGGCTTGGCAAGCCAAGCCCAGACCAAAAATGGACCATATACATACACAAAGAAATATAAGCACTTTTCAAGAATGATCAGGTGCACCTACCTTTTTAGCTCACCTGAGCACACCGTGCTCAAGGTGAGCTTTTGTGGTTGTCCGATGTCCGGCGTCCGTCGTCCGACGTCCGTCGTGCGTCGTCCGTCGTCAACATTTACCTTGTGGACACTCTAGAGGCCACATTTCTTACTCAATTTGGGTCACCTGGGGTCATAAACTAGGTCACTGGTCAGATTAAAGAAATACCTTATGGACACTCTAGAGGCCACATTTCTCACTCAATTGACCTGAAAATTAGAAAGAATGTTTGTCTTGATGAAATCTCGAATGAGTTCGAATTTGGGTCACCTGGGGTAATTAAGTAGGTCACTAGGTCAAATTAAAGAAATACCTTGTGGACACTCTAGAGGCCACATTTCTTACTCATATTGACCCGAAATTGGTCAGAATGCTTGTCTTGATGAAATCTCGGATGAGTTCGAATTCGGGTCACCTAGGGTATAAAGTAGGTGACTAGGTTAAATTAAAGTAATACCTTGTGGACGCTCTAGAGGCCACATTTTTCACTCAATTGACCTGAAAATTGGTCAAATTGTTTGTCTTGATGAAATCTCTAATGAGTTCGAATTTGGGTTACCTTGGGTCATAAACTAGGTCACTGTGTCAAATTAAAGAAATACATTGTGGACACTCTAGAGGCCACATTTTTTTCTCAGTTGACCTGGAAATTGGTCAGAAAGTTTGTCTTGATGAAATCTCGAATGAGTTTGAAATTGGGTCGCCTGTGGTCATAGACCAGGTCACTAGGTCAAATTAAAGAAATACCTTCTGGACACTCTAGAGGCCACATTTCGTAAACAATTGACCTGAAAATTGGTCAGAATGTTTGTTTTGATGACATCTCGGATAAATTAGAATTTGGGTAACCTAGGGTCATAAACCAGGGCACTAGGCCAAATTAAAGAAATACCGTGTGGGCACTCTAGAGGCCACATCTTTTGCTCTACTGACTTGAAAAATTGCCTTGTTTGTCTTAATGAAATCTCGGATGTGTTTCAAATTGGGCCACCTGGGGTCATAAACTAGGTCAAATTTAAGAAATACCTTGTGGACACTCTAGAGGCCACATTTCTCCCTCAATTGACCTAAAAATAGGTTAGAATGTTTGCCTTGATGAAATCTCGCATGAGTTCGAATTTGGGTCACCTAGGGTCATAAACTACGTCTCTATGTCAAATTAAAGAAATACATTGTGGGCACTCTAGAGGCCACATTTTTTGCTCAATTGACCAGAAAATTATTCAGAATGTTTGTCTTAACTAAATCTCGAATGACTTTGAAATTGGGTCACCTGGGGTCGTAAACTAGGTCGCTAGGTCAAATTAAAGAAATACCTTCTGGACACTCTAGAGGCCACTTTTTTTTTGCTCAATTGACCTGAAAATTGGTCAGAATGTTTGTCTTGATCAGATCTCGGATGAGTTGGAAATTGGGTTACCTTGGGTCATAAACTAGGTAACTATGTCAAATTAAAGAAATACCTTATGGGCACTCTTAGAGGCCACATTTTTTGCTCAATTGACTTTAAAATTGGTCAGAATGTTTGTCTTAATTTAAATTTCGGATGAGTTTGGATTTGGGTCACCTGGGGTCATAAACTAGGTCACTAGGTCAAATTAAAGAAATACCTTGTGGAGACTCTAGAGGCCACATTTCTCACTCAAATGACCTGAAAATTAGTCAGATTAATTGTCTTGATAAAATCTGGAATGAGTTTGAATTTTGGTCACCTAGGGTCATAAACTAGGTCACTAGGTCAAATTAAAAAAATACCTTGTGGGCACTCTAGAGGCCACATTTTTTGCTCAGTTGACTTGAAAATTGGTCAGAATGTTTGTCTTAATCAAATCTCGGATGAGCTTGAAATTGGGTCACATGGGGTCATAAACTAGGTCATTAGGTCAAATTAAAGAAATACCTTGTGGGCACTCTAGAGGCCATATTTTTTTGCTGTCACTAGGTCAAATTTAAAGAAATATCTTGTGGGCGCTCTAGCGACCACATTTCCTGCTCAAGTGACCTGACAATTGGTCAGCGTGTTTGTCTTAATGATATCTAGGATGAGTTCAAAATTGGGTCACATTGGGTCATAAACAAGGTCACTGGGTAACATTGAGGAAATACCTTGTGGACACTCTAGAGGCCTCAATTCTATCTAAATTGACCTGAAAATTGGTTTACATGTTTGACTTGATGATATCTCGGATCACTCAGAAATTGGGTCTCACAGGGTCATAAACAAGGTCACTATGTCAAATTAAAGAAATGTATTGTGGGCGTTCTAGTGGCCACAAGTTTTGTTCAATTGACCTGAAAATTTGTCAGCATGTTTGACTTGATAATATCTTGAATAGGTTTGAAATTGGGTCACATAGTGTCATAATTTAGGTCACTAGGTCAAATTGCAGAAATACCTTGTGGGCAGTCTAGAGACGGCAATTCTTGCCCAATTCACCTGGACCTTGGTTAACAAGTTTGTCTTGATATCTCGGATGAGTTTGAAATATGGTCACATAGGGTCATAAACTAGGTCACTAGGTCAAATTGAAGAAATACATTTTGGACACTCCAGAGGCCACATTTTCAGCTCAGTTGATCTGACAGTTGGTCAGAATGTTTGTCTTAATAATATCTCAGATGAGTTTTAAATTGGGTCATTATGACGCTGGGGTGAAATTTCGCCTATAGACTCCGGTGAGCGAACCAGGGCCAACATGGCCCTCTTGTTTTCTGATGCAGCGATTTTATTTATTTATTTATTTATTTTTTAATTGGGCAATGTACACATCTTTTTTTATAGCACTGTCATCTTTATTAAACATTATATTTACAATACATTTTTAAATGTTCACAGTACAGTTTGAAGCGCAAAATTCTTTACAGTAAACACTTTAAAGCAAACAATTAGCTTTAATAGAATTAAACCTTTCGAAGGAATCACCTCTCCTTAACGGGGTTAAACCTTTCAAAGGGAATCTTGATTTCTCGAGAAATGTGCATTCATGTGGAATAAATTCAATCAATGAAAATGAAATGCATTAAAATGATAATCAACAACATCAGCATCAGTGTCACAATGTCAAAAATTTCCCGGGGGCAGTGCTCTTTGGAATGGGGGCTTCATGAATCTGCAAAAAGTACCTACCCAGGTCAGCCTGCGCAGTCCGCACAGCCGACCTGGGTCGAAAATGTTTGCTCTCGACCAATTTTCTGCATTTCAAGGCCATTAGTCGCTTGTTCAACACGATGGATTTTATGGATCCATAACAGCGTGATGACTTGCTTGGTATCATGCATCACTGGGATACATTAAGCCCCCAATTCACAGAGCTTGACTCAATTACATTCGCCACGGAATAAGTTGACGTACAAATGTATTTGGTTTCATGGTATTCCAAGAAATCATGGTGTTATGACTCGAACTTCGCGGTTATCAGATATCATAATTCGAAACAGAAACTAGATTTCGGGCCAGTTTCCCAAGCTATTTTCCCCCATGTTGTGCTACGTGATGCACTGTAGGGCGCCGAATCAACGAAATGCATCTTCTCGGAATGTCTTAGACAAGCAGGAGGCAACTTTTGGAATTTAGAATCTAAATAAACTTTAATCCTTAAGCTACTTAGAGCGACTCAAGGACCTTTTGCGGACAATGTAGATCAAGATCGGACTGCACAGAACGTGCAGTCTGATCTTGGGTCTACATTGTCCGATAAGGAGATATTTATCCCCCAGAAATAAGTTGAAATAGCAACTTTTGCATTTTTTATTTTACTTATTCAGCAGGATACCTGAGTAAAGTCATCTACAGTTGATAAAGCTGAAGAGATCCTGGTTTTAATGATGTAAAACACACGAGTGTAAGTGACCTACCTTTTTAACCAATGTGACTAAATTCCAAACTTGTCCAACATATCATTAAAACAAACATTCTGACCAAGTTTTATGAGTATCAAACTGAAAATGTGGCCTCCACCGTGCACACAAGGTTTTTCTAAGATTTGGTCCAGTGACCTACTTTTTGACTAGATATGACCCACTTTAAAACTTGTCCAAGATATCATCAAGGCAAACTGTATGACCAAGTTTCATGAAAATCAGGCTGAAAATGTGGCCTCTAGAGTGCACACAAGGTTTACCAAAGATTTGACCATGTGACCTACTTGTCAAGACAAACATTCTGACCGAGATTCAAGGGTATCAGGTCGAAAATATGGCCTCTAGAGTACTACTTTTTGACCCGACATGACCCAATTTCGAACTTGTCCTAGATATTATCAAGATAAACATTCTGACCAAGTTTCATGAGTATATGACTGAAAATGTAGCCTCTAGCGTGCACACAAGGTAATTGTAGACGCAAAAATAGATGGCTTAATTTTGTCTGCAAGGGTCCGCAAGAAAAAAACATGTACACATATTGACCAATCGCAAACTTCTGTTTATTCATTTTGCCCGCCCGGATAGCCCAGTGGTTAGCGTATCTCACTTGTGACCTGGTGGTTTTCGAGTTCGATACGCGGTTGAGGCAAACTTTCTATCCGGAAAATTTTCGCCTCTCACCTCTGATGCATATGTGGGAAAAGTAGTTAGTGACTTGAAAAGAGAGGCGTGTCAGCACTGGTGTGAGAAAACCAGGAAACACATACGTAGGTGCACTGAACGCCTTGATATGACCTAAGCTTTTAAAACGGCAATAAACTCCAATCCAAATAAACAAACCTGTTCACTCATTCGGATGTATCAATGCCGAGAACTAGGTCAAATGCCAGCACATTCATCTACTCCGAAAAATGTATTCAATCAAGGAAAAATTTAACAGAATAAAAAGTCACACTGAGGCGGCGGACAACATGTTTACAAGGAAAAGGTGTCTCAGTGTATCACATTGTTAGGTAATGAAGGTCAACGCTTATATTTGAGCCATGCTCTGTGAAAAGGGGGTTCAACGCATCTGCAAAAAGTATCGACCAAGGTCGGCCTGCGCAGTCCACGGATTTTATGAGTCATAATTATATGAAGACTTGCTCGGTAAGGTGCATCAAGAATATGCATTAACAACCTCCCCCCCCCCCCCCCACCCTTTTTTGCCAGAGCGTGACTCATTTCATAACAAAGGAATTGGGTGGGGGTTTTTTTTGTCAATAACACGGAGGAAAATTTTGCATTTTAAAAAAAAAGTTGTTTAGGGCAACTTTGCCAAAAAGTTTCAGTGTAGATTCAAGGTCGAAGTGCAGTCTTATCTCTTTAGTGTAAAATTCGAAATTGCGCAATTCATTACCACACAATCCCGAGTTTTAACGGAAAAGGCTTTTGAAAACGTTGTGAGAAAAGAAGGAAATGCTGGTAAGTGGCATTTTGTCCTTTTTCCACCATGCTTTCGACCTTTTCACTGACAAAATAATTTGAGCCACGTAAAATTTGTCAACTGCAAGTGCTTTTACTATAGACGACCCTAACATTTTCTCCTCCGGTAAAAGGTTAAATCTTTACCTCACAATCCAGAGTTTTAACGACCCTGAAAAAGAAAGCTTTTGAAAACATTGTAGGAAAAGGAGAAAATGCTGGTAACCAGCATTTTCTCCTTTCCCCACAATGTTTTCTACCCTTCCAAAAAGAAATATCAATTTTTGAGTCACATTTATTTCGTGGTCTTCAAATGCTTTCAATTTGGACAAGCCTAAAATTTTGTCGTTTGGTAAAGAATCAACTTGCTACCGTCAGCAGAAAAAAAAAAGATATAATATAAAAATATCCTGTTTACCGACTGTCTGGGAGTTTCTGTTTGCTCTATCATAACAAATTGAATGACTCAACGGCCAACTAAACTTTTCTCGTAACACTTTGGTCTTTTAACCCGTTACTACTTAATCCCGACTTTTAACAACGCTGAGGAAAAAGCCTTTTGAAAACATTGTCGGAAAAGGAGAAATGCTGGTAACCAGAATTTTCTCCTTTTCTCACAATGTTTTCTTCCCTATCACAGACAAACTCCATCATTTGAGCCACATTGAAATTGTCGTCTGCAAATGCTTTCAATTTGGACAAGTCTACATTTTTGCCGTTTGGTAAAGAGTTAAGCACGACTCGAGGACCTATTGCGGACAGTGTGGATCAAGATCAGACTACACAGAATGTGCAATCTGATATTGGATCTATACCCTCTGATAAGGAGACACTTTTCCGCCAAAAAGTACCTTAGATAGTCTTGAAAGTTTCATTTTACTTATCAGATTATGGGTAGTATTAGGGTTCGAGGTTTTGGGCAGAGTGCCTGGAGCCCTGGAGCCCCTGCATAACTGCCCAAAAACAATGGGGTAATTCACGCGTGACTGCCCACGAACAATGGGGTATTATTCTGGGAACAATGGGGTAGGTTTTGGTTGTCTGCCTAGAAACAGTAACGTCATTTCCGTACGCATACCGCAGAACAATGCCTGGTGCCCCTATAGGTAACGTGCGAGTACCCAAAAAATGGAGATATTATTCCGAGAACAATGGGATAATATTCCGAGAACAATGGGGCGGTATCGTATGTCTGCTGCCAGCCTGGAGCCTCCCATGACTCATACCACGGAACGATAGCACCGTTTACCAGCCACTCCTTAATGACTTCATCCCGTGACTCATACCACGGGTATGTCTGCTGCAAGCCCTGGAACCCCCCTGAGACATACCACGGAACAATAGGATGAGTTTCGTTTACCTGCCACACCTGAATGACCTCACCCCCGAACGCATACCACAGAACAACGGACAGAGTGTTATGAGTTTGGTGCCACGGAATTAGACAATAGTGTGGAGTGGGGTGAAACCATATCATCATCGGATAGCTCTTTTTCGGGATAAGTCCTACACCTTTAGAAAATGAATAGGAATCGGAATATGCTAAAGTTCGATCCAATGTAAAGGATAAAAAATATACCATCTGGCTCGTGTATTAGGTATCGATTTCAATTGGCACGCGACAAATCAGATTACTACCCATTATGTCTCCGCTGTTCAATGACCGGGTTAGATCAAGGCCTAGATAAACTAACCAGCTGTGTATGGACTTCTAATTGTTTTATTTTATATTCAGATTATTAAATTCTTCTCTCATCTTTATTGCTTCAAACTGAAATTGAAAAATAAGACTGAGGAAGGTATCACTTTTCAAAGTCAAATCAAAGAGGTCATTAACTTTCAATAAGATCGAGATCAGCCTGCACGGATGGGTAGGCTTTATCTACACTGACCACAAAGACGATTTTTTGTAAGTTGCACGCTTTGTGTTCTAACGTTCTTTATTTACTGAAACAGTATATTGTAAGATTAGGCGGTAATGCTAAATAAAAAGACTAGACCAAAATCAGGTGTCTAGACTTGACAGTATAATAAGATCAAAGCGCTGACGCACTGAAGGCAGCGGGTTTGTGCCAGCTACAGATCTTATTACTTTCTTTGCACAGGTTTCCTTTATACTTGACTTGAAGTAAAAAGGTGCCTTAATCGATCTGCAAACAGTATAGACTTAGGTCAGCCTGTGCAGGCAGTCAGTCTGTGCAGTCTTCACAGGCTGACCTGGGCTGAAACTTTTCGCCATTGGTCCATTTTCTGTACATCGAAGGGTCGGTCTATGGATCAATAATTATTTATGTCTTGCTTGGTATAATCCATCACGAGGATGCAAGAAGCCCCCTTTTGCCAAAGCACAGCTCATTTGTTTGTGGCTAAAATAAAGATAAAATCTAGTACATGAGCACAGGCAGAAAACAAGACTTGAATAAATGATATTAATCCTTTCCAAAACAATCCCAAGTTTTTATGACCCTGTGGAAGAGGCCTTTAAAGATATTTCTGGAAATGGAGAAAGTGCTTCTAACCAATGTTTTCTATTATATCAATCCGTAACATTTATGAAATTCTTGAAAGGTATCTTAAAGTACTGAAAACCAGTCTTAGTATAATTTTGAGGTTTTACACCTCAAAATCCTTGTAGGCCAAATAATGTGCTTTATAAAAGTTTTGCCGATCCCTTTTAAGGAGTTTGTAGCTCAAAGACTTGAAGTTGGTACCGCTGGTTTAAATTTCCAGCATGGTCTTCTTTCTGATCCACTTATCATTTATGCCATGTTGTTATTCAGTGCATGACCTTAAGGAAATAGCCAAGAAACGCATGCATAGGTACACTGGCAGCTGTTATGACCCAAGCTGTTTAAATTTCATTAACTGCTAATAAATTATACTGAAAGAAGCCATTTGCAGACAAAAATTGAAACATGGCTCAAAAACAGTGTACATCTTTGATAGGGTAGAAAACATTGTTGGAAAAGGAGAAAATGCTGCTTACCAGCATTTTCTCCCGTTCCTACAATGTTTGTAAAAAGTTATGTTCTAAGGGTCGTTAAAACTTGAGATTGTGTTGTACAAGTAAATGCATAATATAATTTGCAGTTATAACTACTTTTAACTCTTTACCACTCAGTGCCGACTTCTAACAACCTTGAGAAAAAAGCCTTGTGAAAACAGTCTGGGAAAGGAGAAAATGCTGGGAACCAGCATTTTCTCTATTATCCACAATGTTTTCTATCCTATAAAATTAAACTTGTACCATTTGAGCCACAATGAAATTGTCGTCTGCAAATGCTTTCAGTTTGAACACAGCTGAAATTTTGCCGTCTGCCAAAGGCTTAATGAGTGACTTTTCGTGTAACATTGCCTGTCATAGCCGAATCCGTACGACTTTGGCGATAAAAGGCGATGTTACACGAATCCCATTACGATGCCCTATGCTCAAAATTCATCATGCAAACACACACCGACAAGAAAAAGTCGATGCAAAGAATCAAAGTCGCCGCAAATTTTTTTATTTAATGCTTCAAGAAAGCCAGGGCAAATAAGTATATGTCAGTTTTCATCAGCAGATTTTTTAACACATTATGAAATTGATGTGACTGTGAATCTATATCAAAAGTTGTCTTCTGTTACAGTATGTAATACCCTCGCATAGCGCTCTCTGAACTCTTTTCCAAACGAAAAATATCAGACTCTTCCAAATTCAAAGAGTTGACAGACGACAATTTAAAAAGCTGCAAAAATGGTAGAAAATTCGCTAGTAGTGGGGGGAAAAGTATTTGTTAAAGGAGAAATTGCTTATAACGAGTAATTTCTCCTTATCCAACATGTTTTTCCAAAAGAATTTGACAGCGCACGTGATAACCCGCGTTTGTTTGGGAAAGTGTTGAAAACAGGGCCAAGTTACTAAAATGTTGCTGTCCTAGGATAGTATGATTCAAGAGAACGTAAGTTTGCAAGGCATGCTTTCAATTTAAAAAAGTCTAAAACTATACTGTTTGGTGAACGCTGTTAATAAAGAATATTGGTTTTGCATTGCGATTTATGAACAACACAGCGAAAAACTGGTCTCTCTCCAGATTTTTTCCAACAAAGTACATTGTAAATTTATCTAGAACTTGGTGAGAAATAAACAAAAGGGTTCTAAACAATCTTTGTTTTAAAAACTAAACTTAGAAAGAAGTAACCGATAATGGTTAGATACAATCATAACCATCATACTCGTTCTTCGGCGGAATTTAACACAATTTCAGCAATGTACAATTTTAGCGGTGGTCATTCAACAAAAAACACAAATAGTAGGAAAAACTAGGTACTAAATAATCAAAATGATAATTAAACCTGTGTACGAAATGACGAAAGTGGATACGAAATGACCAACTGGATACGAAATGACCAAAATAGAAAGTATAGGTAGGTACGAAATGACCAAAATCGTATCTACGAAATGACCTAGGTACGAAATTAACTAGGTACGAAATGACTGGAAACCTGTACAGCCTTGACCAATGGAAACAAGGCATTTATTTGGATGAGTCCATTTCTCGCGAATAGCGAAAATAAAAGTAATACTTGGCCGGATTTTTTGATGTTGTAAGTATTAACAGAGCAAAAATAGTATCGTATTGTATATACTTCGTAGTTTAAGAATGAATTAAAAAGCCAGCTTAAGGCGAAGTAGAAAGATTCCTTGTTAACCTTAACACCCCTATAAAAAAGAAATTCCCATTGTCCATTTCCTAACTCGAAAAACTATTAAAAATATAGTCGCGCGCTTCTGCGCGGCGACTAATAAAAACTTTTGCTCTGAAAATATTTTCTTTTGCACTTTTTCGGTCTATGTAGATACCGACGCCCTCTTTCCGTTTCTATTCTACAGTAACATTACGGATGAACTCGTAAGGTGTAAGGCAGTTTTGAAAGGGTGTCGTCTGCGCGAGTAGCGCGTATTTATACATGATCGTTTGTGTATTCATGGAGGAACTATTTAGTCAAGTGTAGGAATCAAGTTTTGTTTACCTCGCGTATCCAGGAAAAAGCTGCCGGATGCAAGAATTCTCGACCTAGATAAATATCGTAAGCGTTGAAAATCAGTAACTCATACCTGGGGACTATGACAGCGGGTTTCACCCGCTGCCAAAAAAAGAGCTCGATTTTAGGCTGGCAAAAGTTCTTCCCAAGCGTAATGCATTGTAAATATCAGAGCATTTTCTTTATAACTCGCTAAAGTGAGGACTGTGCAGAGAGTTTTTCAAGAGGAAAGAAGTTCAATCCAGATAAGTTATCCCGAACTTAACGATACTCTTTGCTTTGAGATTCCTTTTTACTTTAGTGTATGAGAACAATCCCTACAATAGTACAATTAATGAGTATGGTAATGCGTCAACAACGCCCCCCCCCCCTTTTTTTTTTCTTTTTTTGAAAAGGTATAGACTGGGATAAGTTTTATCCATTGCGTGACTGAATGATCTCGTTTCATGGTGAAAATTGCAACGGGTATGTCATTTTCCATACTCATTGATCATTCATCTCCGCCATGAATATTGGACTGAACTTGATTTTCAAATGATAGGAGAGGGTGCGCTCTGCAAGTCCGAACGTGTCTCGTTATTGACTCACCGGTGATCATTGGTTTGAAAACAATAGAACGTTGCAGGGCATTATGTCATACAATGAAAACAATGTACTCGAATTCTTCAGACTCATGGCAATAGGAGAGGGTGCGGTCTTCAAGTGCGGACATGTCTCGTTATTGACTCACCGGTGATCATAAGTTTGAAAACAATAGAACGTTGCAGCGCATTATGTCACACAATGCAAACAATGTACTCGAATCGTTTAGACTCATGGCAATAGGAGAGGGTGCGGTCTGCAGGTTCGAACTTGTCTCGTCTTACCGGAAATACTAATGACTTAATCCGTTGATGATTCATTT
The DNA here is from genome assembly GCA_945859785.2 of Tridacna gigas. Lineage (NCBI taxonomy): Eukaryota > Metazoa > Mollusca > Bivalvia > Cardiida > Cardiidae > Tridacna > Tridacna gigas. The sequence continues at coordinate 11,333,690 of OX244031.2, read as the reverse complement.
TAAGGATGGTCCATCAACTGAAAATACATATACATTAGTGTAAATTTAAATCATTTATCTAGAGATAAACATTCAAAGCGTGAGGATCTGTGTTGTTTGGAATTCGAAAAGAATAATTTATAATTAATACTTTCATCACTTAGTCCTGGTTTTGGCTGCTGTTGAGATCAGTATTGTTCGAAGTTCGCAAAATAATATTTGATGTTTTATTAGATATGAGCTTTGAGCAACATCTATGGGAATCGTCATTCACTATGGCAGACCTCGAAGAAATTGATAGAATTGAAAGAGAATATATACAAAAGAGAGAAAATAGTCTAGGTAACACTTCTCTCACTTTTTTCCTGAACTTGTAATGCAAAGCAACGCGTAATGTGCCGATTTTCTCCAAGGTTGATAACATTCTTTTAGGGTTGATTGATTGATGCCTAACATCACTTTCAACATTATTTCAGCCATATCACGGCGACAGCTCACATATTCATGTACATTTTGGGTTTCACCAGTGCAAGGCTAGGGCTCTGAAGTGTCTTGCCGAAGGACTCTCCCACGACGTTGTTTCTAGGAAACATGAGTCAGTTTTCAATGTCTGCTTGAAACGCTTCTTTGTTATGCAGACGAATCTTCTTTTCGGTTCAACAAAGACACTTTAATCTCCCTAACGAGCCCGGTATTACACTCCACACCCGTAAACGAGACGATTAAAATGGGTTTAGAAATCAGCGTACATTTTGAACAAAGCTTAGAAGGTATCTTTTTTTTACCAAGTCTATATTTCAGAATCTGACTTAAAAATACAGAGCATATGCGGTTCTACGTTTTAAGTACGTGTTAAAAGTGTTAACTTTAAAGCTTTCAGAAAATAATAAATTTTTCGAAATTTTGAATGGGGTAAAAATGTACCACTGTCGTCTTGTTCTCGTCGAGAACGTTCAGAATATATATACAAGTATGGGTCTACGAGTTGTACTTTTTGAGTTTTGGCGATTTTAAAAGAAAATTAGACTTAAAGCGACCTATTTTCTTAAAAAAATTGAATCATCTTGAAAGTATCACTATCGTCTTGTTCTCGTCAAGGAAGTTCGGAAAATATATTCGAGTGTGAGTCTACGAGCTTTTCTTTTCTAAGTTTTGATGATTCTATAGGAACAATAGACCTTAAAGCGACCTAATTTCTCAAAAAATTGAACGACTGCTGAAATATCACTATCGTCTCGTTCTCGTCGATAGGAAAAATAGACCTTAAAGCGACCTAATTTCTCAAAAAATTGAACGACTGCTGAAATATCACTATCGTCTCGTTCTCGTCGAGGCGAGTCAGAAAATATATAAGAGTATGGATCTACGAGCTGTACTTTCTGAGTTTGGCGATGTTTAAGGAAGAAATAGACTTTAAAACCCGTGACTAAATTTCTAGAAGATTTGAATGACTTCATAAGTTCCACCATCGTTTAGATCTCGTCCAAAGGGTTCAGCATATTTATGAATATAGGTCTACGACAATGCTTTTCTTTAACTAAAGGATTTCGATTTTTAGAATGGCAACCAAGATGGTTGCGTAAAAAAAAAGTCAAAATTATTTTATCTCGCTTATTCGGGGTCAGATTGAGCCGGGGTCTGTTTCTTTCGATTCTGGACAATGTCATTCCGCATCTCTGAGTTAGTCATGCATAGGTAACTTTATGTTTGAAAATTCATCCTTTTTTCGGTTTAGGAAAGCCTTGATTCTTGAGAGATGATCGACTGGGTGCGCTACAGTGTCCCAACTGTAATCCGACTGACTGGAAAAATTGGTAAAAATGGAAGGAATTATCCACGCAATGGTCCAAGAAGGGGTGACGGCAGATCATTTTATAAGTTTTATTTCTGTCTTTGGCATTCTCTATGTGAAACTTTGGATAGGTAAAATATACAAGGGATTTGTACAACAGAGAATCATCATGTAAGATGTATGGTATACAGAACTTTATTGGTATGATGGTAGACAACGCTGATTTGGATTACATTCTAAAAGCTTATTTAGCAGCTTGCTTGTGAAAGGGCGGTGGAATTAGTAATCATATTCGATCTTCATGTCGGTAATGTTTCATTATTCTTGGCAGAAATTTTTCTGGGCTTATTAAAAATGAAATCGGTTTTATTAAAATTTACATACGCTACAAAAGATAATATATTCAAGACTCTAAGGAAACAATGGGATCCCTGGAAAGATAAATTTTATTAAAAAGAGATGATAAAGAAGAAATTGTACTCTCATCTCTATCAACAAAACACGTTACAAACCATGTTTTCCATCCAGAGGATTACTCAAATTCAGTGAAATAGACAGTGTATACTTACTGCATTTAGAGAATGACAAGTTGCACCAAGACATTTCTGAACATGGAGAAAAAGTGGAAAACTCCTGGTACTTGTGAATTTGCATTGTGAAATATAAAATGTTTATGTTAAAATGTTTAAACTGTAAAATTATTAAACTTTTTTTTTTCTTTCAAATTAACATTGCATTGTAAATAATTTTTTGTGAATAGTTTATTGTCAATGATATATTGTGAATAACTTCATTTGTAAAAATAACTTCAGTTGTAACTTTTTTCTGAAATTTTCTTTTTTAAATAAAAAACTGTTTTACTTTTAGTTGTGTTTTGATTTTATCATTAACCCTTGAAGAGAAAAGAATACTGAAAAACTTTTGGTGGGAAAACTTCTTGGAGAGAGAAAAACTTTGTGTGTGTGTGGGGGGGGGATGGGGAGAATCACTTTTTTGTAGAGAAAAAAATTTAAAGCGATTTTTTTAGAAAAGATTGTTCAAAACTTTTTCTGGAAAAAACTTATTGAAGAGAGCAAACTTGTTTCCTTTTTTTATGGGGAAAACTTTTTTTTTCTTTTGTTTTTTTAATGGAGAAAAACTTTTTTTAGAGAAAAAAAAAATCAAGCAAAAACTTTTTTACTGGAGAAAAACATGTTTGTTTTTGTAGAGAAGAAAATCTAAAGCGAAAACATTTTGTTGTTGTTGTTCAGAAAAGATTATTGAAGAAAAACTGGAAAAACTTAATGAAGAGAGAAAACTTTTTTCTCTTTTCTTTTTTTTATGAAGAAAAACTTTTTTGTAAAGAAAAAAGATTAAAGCACAAACTTTTTCCTAGAGAAAATCTTTTTTGTTTTTGTAGAGAAAAAAATTGAAAGCGATTTTTTTTTAGAAAAAAATTATTGAAGAGAGACAAACTTTATGTGGGAAAAAACTTTATGTGTGGAAAAAACCTTTTGTGGTAAAAGAAGCGGAAACTTCTGTGATGAAAAGATTATTGAAAACAGAAAAAAGATTTTTTGTGAAGAAAAACTTTCTTGTGGAGCGAAAAACTTTTGTTTGAGAGAAAAATAAAGACATGAAACTTGATGTACAGTCTATTTTATTTCAACATTTTTGTAATATTTCATCACACGACCATGTAGCTGTGCAAAAACAGAGTTGTTTTTTCATAAATTGGTTAAGTATGGAGAAGACTTGTTCAATATTGTTCCCGAAAAAAGTTTTTTGGTGTTACAAAGAATGACAACAAGCTTATAACCTTATGTAGGAAGAAAGAAATTAATTCCCTGTTTGAATTGATAAAATTTGTGAATGGCATTCCTAAGGATGAAAACGAAATTGCCAGTGATGTACCCATTCCCCATTTAGTCGTCTTTGTGACATGTTAAGTGAAAAAAAGGTGAAAAAACAAAACCAAAAAACCTTTGGTTACAAGAAAAGGTCGTCATCGCAGTCCAAGTGTAATTTACATTTCACAAAATATGTTCAATAATCAAAATCGAGTCTAACCATAAGTCGTAATTCGAGATACATGGTTTCATTTCGAAATGAGCGCGATAAATATGCAATTAAAACACTGACTCTTGAAATGCAAGCTCTCTATTTGATTCCTATTTATGAAGATGCTACAACGATGTTTCATTGTTATCTAGTCATAGATTTTCATTCGAACAAACAAAGAATAGAGATTAAGAACTGATATATATTTATCGTCGGTATACACAAGAGGATGAAAGAGGTCTTGTTGATTTGATTTAAACAAGTCTGGTTCTTGTTTTTTAAGAATTACTTTACAAAAAACAATTATGTTCATGTCACAATATTCGGGATGACAATATCTACCGTAAGATTATCAGGCTAATTCCGTTATTTAGAGCGCTGAAGACTTTAGAACTGAAGAAAGGAGAATCAAAACACAACCTCCAAGACCAAAAACATCCCTTTTCATGGATAACCAACTATCACGAAACAGCAACTGTATCATTTGCCACAACTTTAAAGACCATTCTTATAGACTACTCATATAAGCAAGCAACATGGTATATATACTGCAGTATTCTTTCATTGACATTTCGTTTACGCTCAAGACGGTCAGTAGTAAACAGCGAGAGGAATGGTGACGGATAATGATCTAGAATTTCTCCTTCTGTCAATGACGAAATGCTATCTGGAAATTTTTTCTGCTGGCAATGCTACATAACCCTATTTTTTTCCCCGCATGAAGTAAAGAAAATAAGAAGAATGAAAGAAGATCAGGAGGTCAAGCGTCGGGCGTTAAGTAAATGCTTAAAGTTCGGAAAAGTTGGGGGTTGTGCCTAAAACTATAGCCTCAAAAACAACAACAACAATGACAAAAAAAAAAAAAAAAAAACCAGCCCTTTTTAGGGCTATCCAACTAGATCTTTCTCCAAAGAACAACTTCCTCAAATTGTCAATGATCTATTTCAAAACACCATTATTTACTTTAAAAGAAAAAACATACATCTAGATCTAAATCATTATCATTTCAATTTCATCGTAGAAAAAAAAATCAAGTCATTTTGATAGATTAGCCATGAAAAAAAAAGATACAAAAAATTATAAGGACTGAACATCATTTTAACGAAAGTCGGTAGACCCTTGTTACAAAAAATTGTTTGTCTATCAAGAAAAGAGAACTAAAAACATATACGTGTACTTCGAACCCAAGAATATCGTAATGAGGTAAGAGTGTTTAGCGTAGCTTCCTCCCGTTATAGCAGACTGTCCAAGACAGAAAACCTTTTCCCGGTAGGAATGTTTTTTCGGTCTGCTACCAACTTCTGTTATTTTTAAATAATTTGTTGTTAACCGCTTACGATTTTAGAGGAAAGATTCAATTTTCTTTCGGTGCAAGAAGAACTGCGATAGCTTGCCCACAAATCCCGATGTGACTCAGTTTAAATAGTTCAATAGGTTAACAACGTGTACACTGTTAGAACAAAGAGTTTACACACAGATTTTTAATGTTCCTTCATAGCCATTTTCTCCTAAAGAGAACGTGCAATCCGAAACCCAACAAAACACGATTAAAGTTGATATTTGACCAACTCGTGACTGTTTTCAACATCACTTTACATTTACATAATCGAGTATTTCCAGGCCATAGAAGAACCTTCTAATAGATGCTTCACTGTAACAAGGTTTGCTTGATATCGAGTTACATCACCTAAGTATTAATTTGATGACACATAAACCTCGCGTAAGTAGGGTGCAGTCTGCAAGTCCGATCTTGTCTTGTCTCGCCGAAAATCCTAATGACTTAATCTGTTGATGATTCATTTCTGCAATGAATGTTGGACTTTAGTTGATTTTCAGATGTTTCAACAATTCTCGACCTTCTCGAATCTCGGGGTGTTTCATGCAACCATCTTTTTTTTTTTTTATTCCGAGTGGAATAGTATCAATGTAGATCAAGATCAGACTCTGTCGGCTTAAGTTAAACCTTTTTTTTTTTTTTTTTTTCCTTATTCTAAATACTTTTTTTTTTAATTCATTATATATTGAAAGGGTAAAGGAAAAGACAAGACGGTACTGTTAAAAACAGTCCAGTTCAAGATCAGATACTTATGGACTTAAGAGTGACTCAGAACTGTGAGTTAGCGAGGAGGTAAACAAGGGGGTGAGGGTCAGATTGACGAAAAGGGCCTGGTGTTTAAAAGAACAAAATATACAGTTTTGACCATTTTAAAGTGTTATTTTGAATGACCTGGATAATTACACCATAAAAGCTATGCATTGTTTATTCCCGTAATTAAAGAATTATACTGAAGTATATTCTTTTTTCCAGACTCCTGCAAGGTTAGATCGCCATTTCTTCGTTAATTCATTATTATTTAATTAATGTGTTAGCAATCAACCCCAATTTGTTTTTACATTTCATCGGTTTTCTTTAAAGTGTCGATGGGTTATAGTCTTCGAGGATGGAATCCATGAGATACTTGCGTTTGTTGATGGCATATTTCCAAGCTCGGAATAAAAAAACAAGAGCGCCATGATGGCCCTGGATCGCTCACATGAGTCAATAGGCGAAATTCACTCAACGTGCATATCTCAATTTCTGACCAATTTTCAGGTCGATTGAGCTTAAAATGTGGCCTCTAGATCGTCCACAAGGAATTTCTGTAAGTTGACCTGGTGACCTAATTTATCACCCCACGTGACCCAATTTAGAACTCATCAAAAAATTTATCAAGACAAACATTCTGAACAGTTTTCAAGTTAATTGAGCAATAAATGTGGCCTCTAGAGTGACCACAAGGTGTTTCTTAAATTTGACCCAGTAACCTAGTTTATGATCCCAGCTGGCCCAATTTCAAACTCACCCAATATTTCATCAAGACAAACATTCTGACCAGCTTTCAAGTCAATTGAGCCAGAAATGTGACGTCTAGAGTGCCCTAAAGGTATTTCTTTAATTATACCTAGTGACCTAGATTATGAGCCCTGGTGACCCAATTTTGAAGTCATCCTAGATTTCATCAGGACAAACATTTTGACCATTTTTCAAATCAATTGAACAATAAATGTGGCCTCTAGAGTGCACACAAGGTATTTCTTTAATTTGACCTAGTGACCTAATTTAAGACCCCACATGACCCAAATTCGGACTCATGTGAGACTTTATCAAGACAAACATTCTGATCAATTTTCAAGTCAATTGAGCCAAAAATGTGGCCTCTAGCGTGCCCACAAGGTATTTCTTTAATTTGAACTAGTGACCTAGTTTATGATCCCAGGTGACCCAAATCCAAACTCATCTAAAATTTTATCAAGACAAACATTCTGACCAAATTTCAGGTCATTTGAGCAATGAATGCGGCCTCTAGAGTGCCCACAAGGTATTTCTTTAATTTGACCTAGTGACCTAGTTTATGACCCCAGGTGACCCAATTTCGAACTGACTGAACATGTTGTGCTCAGGTGGGCTAACAAAATTAGAAGAGGTTCACTACTTACCAAATAACAAAGCTCTATGCCTTCAAGGTTTAGAAAAGAAGAATTTTAAAGTTTTCCTTTTTTGTTCCTATGTTAGAACTTGTGGCCCCCGGGGCAGGGCCAGTTTTGACCCCAGGGGCATCGTATGAACAAACTTGGTAGAGGTCCACTAGGAGATGCTGCATACCAAATATCAAAGCTCTACGCCTTCCACTTTCAGAGAAGAAGAATTTGAAAGTTTTCCTTCTTTGTTCCTATGTTCGAAACTTGTGATCCCCCGGGCGGGGCCAGTTTTGACCACAGGGGCATCGTATGAACAAACTAGGTAGAGGTCCGCTAGGACATGCTATATACCAAATATCAAAGCTCCACGCCTTCCAGTTTCCGAGAAGAAGAATTTTAAAGTTTTCCTTCTTTGTTCCTATGTTCGAAACTTTTGACCCCCGGGACAGGGCCAGTTTTGACCCAAGGGGCATCATATGAACAGACTTGGTAAAAGTCCACTAGGAGATGCTACATATCAAATATCAAAGCTCTACGCCTTCCAGTTTCAGAGAAGAAGAATTTCAAAGTTTTCCTTCTTTGTCCCTATGTCCGAAATTGTGACCCCCGGGGCGGGGCCAGTTTTGACCCCAGGGGCATCATATAAACAAACTTGGTAGAGGTCCACTAGGAGATGCTACATACCAAATATCAAAGCTCTACGCCTTCTAAAATCAGAGAAGAAGATTTTTTAAATTTTTCCTTCTTTGTTCCTATGTTCAAAACTTGTGACCCCCGGGGCGGGGTCAGTTTTGACCCCAGGGGCATCATATGAACAAACTTGGTAGAGGCCCACTAGGAGATGCTAGATGCCAAAAATTAAAGCTCCACGCCATCCAATTTCAGAGAAAAAGAATTTCAAAGTTTTCCTTCTTTGTTCCTATGTTCGAACTTGTGACCCCCGGGGCGGGGCCAGTTTTGACCCCAGGGGCATCATAAGAACAAACTTGGTAGAGGTCTACTAGGAGATGTTACATACCAAATATCAAAGTTCTACGCCTTCTAGAATCAGAGAAGAAGATTTTCAAAGATTTTCCTATTTCTTTTTTTTTTTTTTTTTTTCTTTTCTGTTGCCATGGCAACCAGAGTTTTAGGTGGAATTCAATCTCTTGAAAAACTTTTGTAGAGCTTCACCCAAGGAACATCCCTGCCAAGTTTCATCAAGATTGGCCCAGCGATTTAGGAGGAGAATGTTTAAATGAATTGTGGACAGACAGACAGACGGACAGATAGACGCCGGACAACGACCCATCACAATACCTCACCTTAGCACTTTGTGCTCAGGTGAGCTAAAAATGATTGCATGAAACACCCCGAGATTCGAGAAGGTCGAGAATTGTTGAAACATCTGAAAATCAACTGAAGTCCAACATTCATTGCAGAAATGAATCATCAACAGATTAAGTCATTAGGATTTTCGGCGAGACAAGACAAGATCGGACTTGCAGACTGCACCCTACTTACGCGAGGTTTATGTGTCATCAAATTAATACTTAGGTGATGTAACTCGATATCAAGCAAACCTTGTTACAGTGAAGCATCTATTAGAAGGTTCTTCTATGGCCTGGAAATACTCGATTATGTAAATGTAAAGTGATGTTGAAAACAGTCACGAGTTGGTCAAATATCAACTTTAATCGTGTTTTGTTGGGTTTCGGATTGCACGTTCTCTTTAGGAGAAAATGGCTATGAAGGAACATTAAAAATCTGTGTGTAAACTCTTTGTTCTAACAGTGTACACGTTGTTAACCTATTGAACTATTTAAACTGAGTCACATCGGGATATGTGGGCAAGCTATCGCAGTTCTTCTTGCACCGAAAGAAAATTGAATCTTTCCTCTAAAATCGTAAGCGGTTAACAACAAATTATTTAAAAATAACAGAAGTTGGTAGCAGACCGAAAAAAAAACATTCCTACCGGGAAAAGGTTTTCTGTCTTGGACAGTCTGCTATAACGGGAGGAAGCTACGCTAAACACTCTTACCTCATTACGATATTCTTGGGTTCGAAGTATATGTTTTTAGTTCTCTTTTCTTGATAGACAAACAATTTTTTGTAACAAGGGTCTACCGACTTTCGTTAAAATGATGTTCAGTCCTTATAATTTTTTGTATCATTTTTTTTTCATGGCTAATCTATCAAAATGACTTGATTTTTTTTCTACGATGAAATTGAAATGATAATGATTTAGATCTAGATGTATGTTTTTTCTTTTAAAGAAAATAATGGTGTTTTGAAATAGATCATTGACAATTTGAGGAAGTTGTTCATTGGAGAAAGATCTAGTTGGATAGCCCTGAAAAGGGCTGGGGTTTTTTTTTTTTTTTTTGTCATTGTTGTTTTTGAGGCTATGGTTTTAGGCACAACCCCCAACTTTTCCGAACGTTAAGCATTTGCTTAACGCCCGACGCTTGACCTCCTGATCTTCTTTCATTCTTCTTATTTTCTTTACTTCATGCGGGGAAAAAATAGGGTTATGTAGTATTGCCAGCAGAAAAAATTCCAGATAGCATTTCGTCATTGACAGAAGGAGAAATTCTAGACCATTATCCGTCACCATTCCTCTCGCTGTTTACTACTGACCGTCTTGAGCGTAAACGAAATGTCAATGAAAGAATACTGCAGTATATATACCATGTTGCTTGCTTATATGAGTAGTCTATAAGAATGGTCTTTAAAGTTGTGGCAAATGATACAGTTGCTGTTTCGTGATAGTTGGTTATCCATGAAAAGGGATGTTTTTGGTCTTGGAGGTTGTGTTTTGATTCTCCTTTCTTCAGTTCTAAAGTCTTCAGCGCGCTAAATAACGGAATTAGTCTGATAATCTTACGGTAGATATTGTCATCCCGAATATTGTGACATGAACATAATTGTTTTTTGTAATGTAATTCTTAAAAAACAAGAACCAGACTTTTTTAAATCAAATCAACAAGACCTCTTTCATCCTCTTGTGTATACCGACGATAAATATATATCAGTTCTTAATCTCTATTCTTTGTTTGTTCGAATGAAAATCTATGACTAGATAACAATGAAACATCGTTGTAGCATCTTCATAAATAGGAATCAAATAGAGAGCTTGCATTTCAAGAGTCAGTGTTTTAATTGCATATTTATCGCGCTCATTTCGAAATGAAACCATGTATCTCGAATTACGACTTATGGTTAGACTCGATTTTGATTGTTGAACATATTTTGTGAAATGTAAATTACACTTGGACTGCGATGACGACCTTTTCTTGTAACCAAAGGTTTTTTGGTTTTGTTTTTTCGCCTTTTTTTCACTTAACATGTCACAAAGACGACTAAATGGGGAATGGGTACATCACTGGCAATTTCGTTTTCATCCTTAGGAATGCCATTCACAAATTTTATCAATTCAAACAGGGAATTAATTTCTTTCTTCCTACATAAGGTTATAAGCTTGTTGTCATTCTTTGTAACACCAAAAAACTTTTTTCGGGAACAATATTGAACAAGTCTTCTCCATACTTAACCAATTTATGAAAAAACAACTCTGTTTTTGCACAGCTACATGGCCGTGTGATGAAATATTACAAAAATGTTGAAATAAAATAGACTGTACATCAAGTTTCATGTTTTTATTTTTCTCTCAAACAAAAGTTTTTCACTCCACAAGAAAGTTTTTCTTCACAAAAAATCGTTTTTCTATTTTCAATAACCTTTTCATCACAGAAGTTTCCGCTTCTTTTACCACAAAAGGTTTTTTCCACACATAAAGTTTTTTCCCACATAAAGTTTGTCTCTCTTCAATAATTTTTTTCTAAAAAAAGATCGCTTTCAATTTTTTTCTCTACAAAAACAAAAAAGATTTTCTCTAGGAAAAAGTTTGTGCTTTAATCTTTTTTCTTTACAAAAAAGTTTTTCTTCATAAAAAAAAGAAAAGAGAAAAAAGTTTTCTCTCTTCATTAAGTTTTTCCAGTTTTTCTTCAATAATCTTTTCTCAACAAGAACAACAAAATGTTTTCGCTTTAGATTTTCTTCTCTACAAAAACAAACATGTTTTTCTCCAGTAAAAAAGTTTTTGCTTGATTTTTTTTTTTTTCTCTAAAAAAAGTTTTTCTCCATTGAAAAAACAAAAGAAAAAAAAGTTTTCCCCATAAAAAAGGAAACAAGTTTGCTCTCTTCAATAAGTTTTTTCCAGAAAAAGTTTTGAACAATCTTTTCTAAAAAAATCGCTTTAAATTTTTTTCTCTACAAAAAAGTGATTCTCCCCATCCCCCCCCCCCCCACACACACACACAAAGTTTTTCTCTCTCCAAGAAGTTTTCCCACCAAAAGTTTTTCAGTATTCTTTTCTCTTCAAGGGTTAATGATAAAATCAAAACACAACTAAAAGTAAAACAGTTTTTTATTTAAAAAAGAAAATTTCAGAAAAAAGTTACAACTGAAGTTATTTTTACAAATGAAGTTATTCACAATATATCATTGACAATAAACTATTCACAAAAAATTATTTACAATGCAATGTTAATTTGAAAGAAAAAAAAAAGTTTAATAATTTTACAGTTTAAACATTTTAACATAAACATTTTATATTTCACAATGCAAATTCACAAATACCAGGAGTTTTCCACTTTTTCTCCATGTTCAGAAATGTCTTGGTGCAACTTGTCATTCTCTAAATGCAGTAAGTATACACTGTCTATTTCACTGAATTTGCGTAATCCTCTGGATGGAAAACATGGTTTGTAACGTGTTTTGTTGATAGAGATGAGAGTACAATTTCTTCTTTATCATCTCTTTTAAATAAAATTTATCTTTCCAGGGATCCCATTGTTTCCTTAGAGTCTTGAATATATTATCTTTTGTAGCGTATGTAAATTTTAATAAAACCGATTTCATTTTTAATAAGCCCAGAAAAATTTTCTTCCGTTGTGCCAAGAATAATGAAACATTACCGACATGAAGATCGAATATGATTTCTAATTCCACCGCCCTTTCACAAGCAAGCTGCTAAATAAGCTTTTAGAATGTAATCCAAATCAGCGTTGTCTACCATCATACCAATAAAGTTCTGTATACCATACATCTTACATGATGATTCTCTGTTGTACAAATCCCTTGTATATTTTACCTATCCAAAGTTTCACATAGAGAATGCCAAAGACAGAAATAAAACTTATAAAATGATCTGCCGTCACCCCTTCTTGGACCATTGCGTGGATAATTCCTTCCATTTTTACCAATTTTTCCAGTCAGTCGGATTACAGTTGGGACACTGTAGCGCACCCAGTCGATCATCTCTCAAGAATCAAGGCTTTCCTAAACCGAAAAAAGGATGAATTTTCAAACATAAAGTTACCTATGCATGACTAACTCAGAGAGATGCGGAATGACATTGTCCAGAATCGAAAGAAACAGACCCCGGCTCAATCTGACCCCGAATAAGCGAGATAAAATAATTTTGACTTTTTTTTTACGCAACCATCTTGGTTGCCATTCTAAAAATCGAAATCCTTTAGTTAAAGAAAAGCATTGTCGTAGACCTATACTCATAAATATGCTGAACCCTTTGGACGAGATCTAAACGATGGTGGAACTTATGAAGTCATTCAAATCTTCTAGAAATTTAGTCACGGGTTTTAAAGTCTATTTCTTCCTTAAACATCGCCAAACTCAGAAAGTACAGCTCGTAGATCCATACTCTTATATATATTCTGACTCGCCTCGACGAGAACGAGACGATAGTGATATTTCAGCAGTCGTTCAATTTTTTGAGAAATTAGGTCGCTTTAAGGTCTATTTTTCCTATCGACGAGAACGAGACGATAGTGATATTTCAGCAGTCGTTCAATTTTTTGAGAAATTAGGTCGCTTTAAGGTCTATTGTTCCTATAGAATCATCAAAACTTAGAAAAGAAAAGCTCGTAGACTCACACTCGAATATATTTTCCGAACTTTCTTGACGAGAACTAGACGATAGTGATACTTTCAAGATGATTCAATTTTTTAAGAAAATAGGTCGCTTTAAGTCTAATTTTCTTTTAAAATCGCCAAAACTCAAAAAGTACAACTCGTAGACCCATACTTGTATATATATTCTGAACGTTCTCGACGAGAACAAGACGACAGTGGTACATTTTACCCCATTCAAAATTTCGAAAAATTTATTATTTTCTGAAAGCTTTAAAGTTAACACTTTTAACACGTACCTAAAACGTAGAACCGAATATGCTCTGTATTTTTAAGTCAGATTCTGAAATACAGACTTGGTAAAAAAAAGATACCTTCTAAGCTTTGTTCAAAATGTACGCTGATTTCTAAACCCATTTTAATCGTCTCGTTTACGGGTGTGGAGTGTAATACCGGGCTCGTTAGGGAGATTAAAGTGTCTTTGTTGAACCGAAAAGAAGATTCGTCTGCATAAAAAAGAAGCGTTTCAAGCAGACATTGAAAACTGACTCATGTTTCAGAAACAACGTCGTGGGAGAGTCCTTCGGCAAGACACTTCAGAGCCCTAGCCTTGCACTGGTGAAACCCAAAATGTACATATGAGCTGTCGCCGTGATATGGCTGAAATAATGTTGAAAGTGATGTTAGGCATCAATCAATCAACCCTAAAAGAATGTTATCAACCTTGGAGAAAATCGGCACATTACGCGTTGCTCTGCATTACAAGTTCAGGAAAAAAGTGAGAGAAGTGTTACCTAGACTATTTTCTCTCTTTTGTATATATTCTCTTTCAATTCTATCAATTTCTTCGAGGTCTGCCATAGTGAATGACGATTCCCATAGATGTTGCTCAAAGCTCATATCTAATAAAACATCAAATACTATTTTGCGAACTTCGAACAATACTGATCTCAACAGCAGCCAAAACCAGGACTAAGTGATGAAAGCATTAATTATAAATTATTCTTTTCGAATTCCAAACAACACAGATCCTCACGCTTTGAATGTTTATCTCTAGATAAATGATTTAAATTTACACTAATGTATATATATTTTCAGTTGATGGACCATCCTTAAAATGAATCATCAACGGATTAAGTCATCAGTATTTCCGGTAAGACGAGACAAGTTCGAACCTGCAGACCGCACCCTCTCCTATTGCCATGAGTCTAAACGATTCGAGTACATTGTTTTCATTGTGTGACATAATGCGCTGCAACGTTCTATTGTTTTCAAACTTATGATCACCGGTGAGTCAATAACGAGACATGTCCGCACTTGAAGACCGCACCCTCTCCTATTGCCATGAGTCTAAAGAATTCGAATACATTGTTTTCATTGTGTGACATAATGCCCTGCAACGTTCTATTGTTTCAAACCAATGATCACCGGTGAGTCAATAACGAGACACGTTCGGACTTGCAGAGCGCACCCTCTCCTATCATTTGAAAATCAAGTTCAGTCCAATATTCATGGCGGAGATGAATGATCAATGAGTATGGAAAATGACATACCCGTTGCAATTTTCACCATGAAACGAGGTCATTCAGTCACGCAATGGATAAAACTTATCCCAGTCTATACCTTTTCAAAAAAAGAAAAAAAAAGGGGGGCGTTGTTGACGCATTACCATACTCATTAATTGTACTATTGTAGGGATTGTTCTCATACACTAAAGTAAAAAGGAATCTTAAAGCAAAGAGTATCGTTAAGTTCGGGATAACTGATCTGGATTGAACTTCTTTCCTCTTGAAAAACTCTCTGCACAGTCCTCACTTTAGCGAGTTATAAAGAAAATGCTCTGATATTTACAATGCATTACGCTTGGGAAGAACTTTTGCTAGCCTAAAATCGAGCTCTTTTTTCTTATTATACTGTCAAGTCTAGACACCTGATTTTGGTCTAGTCTTTTTATTTAGCATTACCGCCTAATCTTACAATATACTGTTTCAGTAAATAAAGAACGTTAGAACACAAAGCGTGCAACTTACTAAAAATCGTCTTTGTGGTCAGTGTAGATAAAGCCTACCCATCCGTGCAGGCTGATCTTGATCTTATCAAAATTTATGACCTCTTTGATTTTGACTGTGAAAAGACTTGCTCAGTCTTACTTTTCAATTTCAGTTTAAGGCAATAAAGACGAAAGAAGAATTTAATAATTTGAATATGAAATAAAACAATTAGAAGTCGACATACAGCTGGATTAAAGAACATTAGGACACAAGGCGTGCAACTTACTAAAAATCGTCTTTCTGGTCAGTGTAGATAAAGTGCACCCTATCCATCCGTGCAGGCTGATCTCGATCTTATTGGAAATTAATGACTTTGAAAAGTGATACCTTCCTCAGTCTTATTTTTCAATTTCAGTTTGAAGCAATAAAGATGAGAGAAGAATTTAATAATCTGAATATAAAATAAAACAATTAGAAGTCCATACACAGCTGGTTAGTTTATCTAGGCCTTGATCTAACCCGGTCATTGAACAGCGGAGACATAATGGGTAGTAACCTGATCTGTCGCGTGCCAATTGAAATCGATACCTAATACACGAGCCAGATGGTATATTTTTTATCCCTTACACTTGATCGAACTTTAGCATATTCCGATTCCTATTCATTTTCTAAAGGTGTAGGACTTATCCCGAAAAGGAGCTAACCGATGATGATATAGTTTCACCCCACTCCACACTATTGTGTAATTCCGTGGCACCAAACTCATAGCACTCTGTCCGTTGTTCTGTGGTATACGTTCGGGGTGAGGTCATTAAGGTGTGGCAGGTAAACGAAACTCATCCTATTGTTCCGTGGTATGTCTCAGGGGGTTCCAGGGCTTGCAGCAGACATACCCGTGATATGAGTCACGGGATGACGTCATTAAGGAGTGGCTGGTAAACGGTGCTATCGTTCCGTGGTATGAGTCATGGGGGGCTCCAGGCTGGCAGCACACATACGATACCGCCCCATTGTCCTCGGAATATTATCCCATTGTTCTCGGAATAATATCCCCATTTTTTGGATACTCGCACGTTACCTGCAGGGGCACCAGGCATTGTTCCGTGGTATACGTACGGAAATGACGTCACTGTTTCTAGGCAGACAACCAAAACCTACCCCATTGTTCCCAGAATAATACCCCATTGTTCGTGGGCAGTCACGCGTGAATGACCCCATTGTTTTTGGGCAGTTATGCGTGACGGATCCAGGGGCTCCGGGGCTCCAGGCACTCTGCCTAAAACCTCGAACCCTGCTACTGTGGGTTATACGGTATTTACATATTCTGCTAGTTCTGAATTTGTTTGTGATCAAAAGAAAGCGGTGCCTAGATCTGCATCGTATTTCAATCTAATGACAACTCGATCAAAAACATCTTGAACGTGTTCGTTCTTTGATTTTTGTTGTTTGTTTGCATTAACTGTTTAGTCAGGCTAATTCCCATGTATAAATCGAACTCAATAAACCTTCATTAATAGTTTATATTATTGTTTGTTTCTGGGAAAACGTGTGTATAACTCTAATTCGATAAACCTTATCTTTATAGTTTATATTATTGTTTGTTTTTGGGAATACATGTTTAAAACCATGAACTGTGACCAGATGATATAAACGATATCGAGTTGGGTTTATAAATTATCTCGTCACGGTGCATGATTTTAAACCTGTTATCCCAAACATGAACAATAATATAAACTGACAATGAAAGGTTTATCTAGTGAAGGCTATAAAACCACGAACCGCGACGAGATAGTATAAACGATATCGAGTTGGGGCTATACAACCACGAACTGCGACGAGATAATATAAACGATATCGAGTTCGGTTTATAAATTATCTCGTCACGGTGCGAGATTTTAAACGTGTTATCCCAAACATAAACAATAATATAAACTGATAGTGAAACATTACCGAGTGAGAGCTATGCCAAACTCTCCTGTGTTTTATCGACCCTAAACAAATAAGCTTCCGAAAACATTACGGGAAAATAAGGCAATGGTTATTAATCAGCGCTTTTCTCTTTTCTTTCCATGTTTTCTACCATTTCAACAACAAGGTTCACCGTTTGAGTCTCATTTGATCAGCCGCTAGCAAATGCTTTTAATTTTGACAAATCTAAAATATTGTCATCTGGTAAACATTTTAGCCATGCTGTAAGCGGTCATTAACAGTTACGATCGTTCAACCGGAAGTACTGATCGTATAACCGCCAACAAAATGTATCGCGCTTTGAAAAAGTACATCTGAAAGGCCTGTCGTAGAACTTTACAATATGCAACTGTAGTTTATCGGACATTATTTCCTACAGAGGATTTGCTCGTCGTGCAATGTATCACATTTTAAAATAAATATGGTAGGGAAGACAATGCTTATAACGAGTATTCCTTTGCCATAATACGATATAGAGGCAGTTGCCTATGTGCTATTTATGGTAACGGTGTAAATAAGAATTTGAATATACTGGTGATGCACCGATGTGCAAAAATGTTTGATGGTCCACCAAAGGAAAATTTTAGTGTTCCGTCATAGACCAATGGAGTTTCAAAGGCCTGTGGTTTTACAAGGATGATTGTACTCATATTTTTAATCGGTCGGTAGACCGATAAGAGAGATGGTAAACTTCGGAAACCCGTCCGCTCAGGGCAAACTGATGTAACTGCAACTCGTAACAGCTTTTACTTACAGCGTTTTAACGTTTATACCTGCTGTGATGACCTTATTACAAAAACTACTTTTGACCCAGATAACCGCACTTTTGACCCAGATAAGCGCAGGAATAGTAATTAGCAGTAAACAGGCGTTAAGTAATGCCAAGTAATCCCATAATAACTTTTAAATTATGTAATAAACGGCGGTTACAATTTGTTTAGTATTGAAGTATGTCATAATTACAGTATCATCAAAATCTCTGGCCAACAAAAACTGGAGCAGTTTACTTTCAACACGATTATAAGAAATAGGGTCAGTGATTAGCAGCAACTTTATGAATAAAATGAGTGCGAATCGAGTGTATCGGGTGATGTGAATACATCTTGTAGTCGTCTGCTGTCCATATCATTCGGCAAATATCGAGTGATCCGTTGATAGTTATACTTAGTTACGGGATCGGCCGAGTTGTGACGAGTGCTCTCAGTATATGTAGCAGGTGTTGAAAAGATGATGAGTCATTTTGGTCTTGAGAGGAATAAAATCGCAACAGAAAAGAGTTTGTAAGGGAACATTGCTTTAAAAAAAAATGAAAATTTAGATTGCTCTGCCTAAGAGAAAACTGATGTAAATGCAACTCGTAACAGGCGTAAGTTCAAATAAGTAACCGGCCGTTGGTCGTTTAATGCAGGGATCGTATATGTGAGGCGAAGATGTGGGGACAAAGGGTATAGAGTTGTGTAAAGGTTATGGCCCTCGCGGAGAAGCATTACGTAAACAATTTCAGAATGGACTGGCGATTCACCGCTTGCAACCTAAGTACCCAGACTGTCCATTCTCAATACTGACTGATTACGCATCTCTCAGCGTATGATGTATTAACCCTTAGGCTGCTAAGTGCGACTCACTGACCTTTTTGCGGATAGTATAGATCAAGATCAGACTGCACAGAATGTGCAGTCTGATCTTGGATCTATACTGTCCGATAGGGAGATATTTCTTTTTCCAAAAAAGAATAAGTTTGACATAGAATTATTTGGGTTTTACTACCGTTTGAAATTCCATTTCAATGTTTTAGCGGGATAAGGGTTAAATTGTTTTCACAGCCCCTCTTCCTCTCCTTCCTGCAATGGCACCACCATTTTACACAGTCACTTACATGTTTCTTCTTGGAGAGTTTCTACAGACTAACCCTTGACCAAACAATTCTGTGGGGCTTTGAAAATATAGTATTTAGCATGTTCTCTTTTTTCCACCGCGTTTTTCACCCACTTGAAAGATTTTCAAAATTTTATCACATTTTAGAACATTTTCATCGAGGATAAAAAAAACCCTGAAACTCTAACACAGATAAGCTCACTTACTGTTATATTCTACATATCTGAATCAACGGACCAGGTAAAAAGTCTTTGCAGAGAGTGCAGATTCGGACCTGACTGCTCAGAACATGCAGTCAGATCTTGGATCTGTCATGCCAGTTTTCCGAGTTCTTCTACTCAAGACAGTAATGGTCCTGCAATATTTAGGCTGCTTTTCCAAGCTTAACATGTCTATTTTAACAATTTAAGCGTGCAAATGTTTGCAACATGTTTGTCTCATCAGCTATTCCATGTTGGTCGATTCTCATCCTTTCCACATTTCAGATAAAGAGATCAAGGCTACCGCAGTTATGCTCTTGCTGATTAGAATGACTCAAATACAATTACCTGTGTTGACTATGGACAAGTAAAGTCGCTTTTGAAGACAATAAAATATAAAGATCAGACTGACCTTTGAACGTAATGCAATTCAATATCACAGACGTTTATATCTTAGATCTAATTGTCTGTTTATTTGGGATGTATGCGGGTAAAAAAAAAAACGACCATGAAATTGTAGCCTAATGTTTGATATCGTTTTCCTGACTGTGAAAAGCTAGTCGATTAACTGAGTGTTTTAACTCTTAACCAAACTATCCTTTGTTAATGGCTATGAGAAAGAAGTTGAAAACATTGTAAGAAAAGGGGAAAATGCAGGTTACCATTTTCTCCTTTTCCCATGGTTTTTTACCCTTTCAACGATTCAAATCATCATTTGGTCCACGTTTAATTCGTCATGTGCAGATGCTTTTGATTTGGACAAGTCTAAAATTTTATCATTCGTTAAAGAGTTGACGGTTAGGGAGCTATTGGGTATCTACATTCTTTGAAAGTATAATGTAGAAGAAACTTGCCAGCAGACGTTTGGACTGGACGATTTGGTCCGCTAAAAAATAGGTAGGAAAGTTTGTCAAGATGAATACGATGTCTTGTTAAAAATGGAAAAATGAAAGGCCCACAAGCAGCCAAAAGTAAACAATTTCTAAGTTATAATGCAGGCATATTTTATACGGCTTGTATATGTTACAATACAGCTACCAAAGTTGCCAAAGTTACAGAAAAGAATATATGTATTTTTTCACTCTTTTAAAGGGTTGGTAGGTACTGCTGTTCATGATGAGTGATATCTAAAACTTGATAATGGGTATTGCTGATCAGAATTGTCACATATCTTTTACGTTCTATTGCTGTCGGCTGGCAAACATAGCCTATATTTCAGCCAATCGTTAAACTACTAATTTGTAAAAGACAGTTTAAAAAAGTGGGATCCTACGTGGCTTATTTGTAACGGTGTAGGATTTTTTGTCCCATACATAGTTCAAACATCTACCATTTGATTTGTGATTTCAAACCACTGTAGTTATTGAGTGTCGACCGATTACAGTGCTTACAGCACTTTGATTCAATGATACTTCCAAAAGTCGACTGCGACAGATTGGGCCAAGCCCCCTTACCTCCGTCGATAGCGTACAGGACTTGAGAACAGGGGGTCGGTCAGTTTCTGCTGACCGTTGCTTCGACGATGGTTATGTGGGAAAGCAGCCAGTGGCTTGGAAAGAATATTGTGCGTAGTGCTGGTAAAGGAAACTCCAGGAAAGCATGGATAGGTGTACTGGCCGCCGCGATATAACTGAGATAATGTTGAAAACGGCGTTAAACACCATACAATCAATCAATCAATCAACGACAGATTAGTTTCAGTAGTTTATCCGTTCAGCGTCCAAGGCGAAAATACGGGCGTTTAAAGACGGCATAGATCAAGATCAGACTGTACAGGACGTGCTGTTTGATCTTGATCCAAGCCGTCCGCTTGTTTAATCACAGGCCTTTGAATCTCCATTGGTCTGTTGCGGAACACTAACATTTTTCTTGGTTGATCATCGAATAGTTGCGAATTGGTGCATCGCCTATATATCAGGGAATACTCAAATTTTCATTTACATCGTTACTATAAATAGCACATTGGCGACTGCCTCTATGTTGTATATAATGAGGCATTATACAATGTAGAGGCAGTTGCCAATGTGCTATTTATAGTAACGGTGTCCGATAAGGAAAATTTCATCGTCCGGTAATAGACCAATGGAGTTTCAGTGGCCTATGGTTTAATCAAGTCTATTCAGACAAAAATCTTTCTGAGTTTCACTGGATTGTATTTTCAACCGTCGAAAGAGGTCGAGTCTGCATGACCAAAGCTCTGTGAAAAGGGGGCTTAATGTATCTTCGAAAAGTATCGACCCAGGTCGTGCGCAGTCCGCGCAGGCTGACCTGGGCCTAAACTTTTCGCTATTGGTCAATTTTCCGTTTGTCAAAGGACCATTCTACCTTATAATACAGTTGGTTGTTAGACATAATGAACTTTATGGACCCCTACCTATGTTACGTCTTGGTTGGTATAATGCATTAGGGAGATACATTAAGCCTCACACACATATATATATATATATAGAGAGAGAGAGAGAGGGATGCGGGATCGGTCGGACGGACGGACAAACGGATAGGACTGATTATTTAAATCCTTTAAAGAATAGGTCGTAATTAGTCAGTCAGTTGTCAGCTGAGTTCGTTTGTTCGTTCACGTCTAACAATCAAATTTTTCCTGGATAAAATGACGAAATAACACAAGTATGTATAGATCTATGTAAATATTTTTCTTCACCTCTGACAATCAATATCTAAGTCAATAAGAACAGACCAGAAAAGTTTGATAAGACATTTTATTCAAACACGTTGGTGAGTACAGTCTTATTTCATCGTGTGAACATTATACTGTAATATTTTCACTAGTGGAGCAGCCACTCGTGAAAATATTACCAATGATGTTCACTCGATGAAATAAATTTCGATTTTTCACAGAAAACAAAAGGGCCGTTATGGCCCTGTATCGCTCCACCGGCTAATAAGTACAACCCATACACACTAAACGTTACAATTTTAGGCTAAATTGTTTTGAAAGAGAACACTTATAAAGTTTTCTCTACAAAAGCCCATGTGAAAATTGTGACCCCAGGGCTAGGCCATTTTTGACCACAGAGCCACATACCAAATAACACAAGTCTAGGCCCTATGGTTATAAGCAAGAAGATTTTCAAAGTTTCCTCGATAATAGAGCCCCTGTAAATCCCGAAGCGGGGCAAATTTTGACCCCAGGGATATAATATGCAGAGTCTTAGTAGAGGTCCCTTAGATGAAGCTACATGCCAAATTTAGTAGCCATAGGCCTTATGGTTTAGATCAAAAGATTTTTAAAGTTTTTACTATTTAAGCCCATATAAAACTTGCTACCCCAGGGCAGTGTCAATTTTGAACCTATGGCTGTAATTTGAAGAACTTGCTAGAGGTCCATTAAATGAAGCTACAAGCCAAATTTGGTAGCCCTGGGCCTTATGGTTAAGAACCAGAGGATTTCTTAAGCTTTCACTACATATGCCCATGTAAAAATTGTGACACCTCCCCCGGGGCGGGGCCAATTTTGGCACCAGGGCTATAATTTCAAGAAACTTGGTAGAGGTCCATTAGATGAAGCTACATGCCAAATTTGGTAGCCCTGGGCCTTATGGTTTTGGACGAGAAGATTTTCAAATATTTTCAGTATTTTCCAGTTTTGTTGAATCAACTAATCAAATGCGAACAAGTCATTCCTTCTATCATTGTTATGCTTTGAGTACAAAGCAAGGTTAAACAATTCACTATTATTTTTCAAAACAGAGAAGTTGTAACAGTTTGTTGTGCTCTACTTGGATTTGCATAAAAGAATTTTTTTTTTTTTTTTTTTGTTTTTTTTGTTCTCAAACGAAATTAACATAGATATTTCGTCCTCTATGATAGAGTTAAAATATCAGTTACATTTTAAACACATTTTATTCTACAGAAGTACAATATGCATAAACAATACAATACAATACCATTTAGTCAGTTAACATTTACTATCCTGCAGAAACGGATTGAAACGAAAGCAAATCTTATAGAATTCCTCCCCAATTTCCGGTTATTGGATGTATAAATTACAATATACAGAAGAAGTCTAGAAAACACATAGAAAAGTAGAAAAGAAAGAAATCGAAAAAAATGAAAAGGGGGCAGATGTGTGTGGAGAGTTGGGTCTACTGGCGAAGATGTCACCTCAGAAGAAACCATGTACAGTACAGAGACAATAAAATTTTACAACCTGACCGTCAGAACTACGTACATGTAAATGTTTGTTAGTGCAGCTTATACCGATGAAAATAAAAATGGCTTAAATGCTGGTATTTGTTTATGATAGAAAACATTGTGGGAAAAAGGAGAAAATGCTGGTTTCCAGCATTTTCTCCTTTTCCCACAATGTTTTCAAAAGCCTTCCTTATTTCGGTTGTTAGAAAACGAACTTGTGTGGTCAAGGTCCCTTTTTCCCAGAGCGATGCTCATATACAAATGCTGTAAAAATGAATCAGTATCTCTGTCTTAAAACTCGTCAGTCATTATAATAAAATCCGTTCCTTTCTGAAACAGCGACAACCGAAATCTCTTAAATATAAACACGTTCCTCTTTGTTGTTCACATCTTCCAACACCCCTGGAGCCCCGTCGTCTGCTGCCTCTGTCTATACAGTCTCTGTATCTATGTCGGGTTAAACACAGGCCTTGTCGTCTAGCCTCGATTTCGGCGGTAAATGTCAGTAAGATTGCCAAACAGATGATGACGGTCAGAATCTTCATTGTCGTCATGGCTTTTCCAATGATGTTAGTATTGACTGTAATAGA
The DNA here is from genome assembly GCA_945859785.2 of Tridacna gigas. Lineage (NCBI taxonomy): Eukaryota > Metazoa > Mollusca > Bivalvia > Cardiida > Cardiidae > Tridacna > Tridacna gigas. Next base: position 11,309,728 of record OX244031.2, on the reverse strand, counting down.
AATAAAAGAGGTTTTTTGCCAGTTTATTCATGTGTATCTACAAACTCATAGAGCTGTGATTGATTGATTGATCTGTTTGGATTTGATTTATTTGATTGATTGATTGATTGATTGATTGAGGTTGAACGCCGTTTTCAACAATATTTGGGATATATTGTGGCGGCCATTGCACCTATCCATGCTTTCCTGATTTTTTTTTTACCAGTAGGTATGTACAGTATTCTTCCCAAGCCACTGGCTGCTTTTCTACATAACCATCGTCGAAACAATGATTAGCGGTGAGAGAGGAATGAATACTATCGCAACGACTATCACCAATCTTCGGAAAGAAATTACAGGAGCTAGGGATTCGAACCAGCAACTCTCTGTTCTAAAGTCCTGTACTCTACCGATTGCGCTACCAGGGCTCGGCATTTCACCAAAACCACAACACGTACACTTCCTCAGTGTTTGCCAAGTTTATTCACAGAAAACTATATTGTGGTTATTGTCTTGTCCTGGCGATTCTACTGAATGCCTACAACATAGGTCTCCCAGATTTATATATGAGCCGTGCTCTGGCAAAAAGGGGGCTTAATGCATCTCCGTGATCCATGATAGCAGTCAAGCCACCTCATAATTATGGATCCATAATGGTCGCTTTTTTTTTTAGAAACCGAGTTAATCATGAGGTAGACTGTTCCTTGGACATACAGAAAATTGACCAATAGCGAAAAGTTTCGACCCAGGTCAGCCTGCGCGGACTGCGCAGGCTGACCTGGCTCGATACTTTTCGCAGATGCATTAAGCCCCCTTTTCAGAGAGCATGGCTCATATGTTTTTGGATTACGGATATCCCGATCTGTTAGCCTTATTAGAACTTTTAATAATGATTGAGCTATACTCTGGGAAAAGGGGTTTAATGCATTTCTGGAATGCATTTTACCAAGCAAGCCATCACATAAGTATAGATCTATAAAATCCACTTTGTCTAACAAACGACTTAAATCATGAGGTAGAATTCTCCTAAGACATGCAGAAAATTTACAAGTAGCGAACAAAATGCATTGATCCATGTCAGCCTGCACGGACTGCGCAGGCTGACATAGTACGATACAGTATTGCATTAAACCTCTTTTTCACGAAGCATTACTCAAATGTCTTTAGATACACCTGAATATGTCACAAATGGAGAAAAACATTATCATGAATGAATTAATTCATTTCATAAAGAAAGAAATAATGCGATATTTGGAGACTTTACTGTTAATGAGTATTTATCTCCATCTGTTATTTTTTTTTTAATTTCGTCGCGACTGTTCGCAAACAAACTTGAGGTGGAAAACACTGGAAACCTGATCTGTGCGTGATTCATTCAAAATAAAGTCATTCGACGATCCTTCTTTCTTCCTTAACGCTTTTCCAAACGACAAAATTTTAAACTTTCCAAAATTCAAAGCATTTGCAGACGACAAAATAAAGGTGGCTGACATGGCGTATTTAGTCCTTGATGACGAAGAAAACATTGTGGGAAATGGAGAAAATGCTGGTGACCAGCATTTTCTCCTTTTCCCACAATGTTTTCAAAAGGCTTCTTTTCCAGGGTCGTTAAAACCCGGAATCGTTCGGTATAGGATCAAATAAGTAAGTCGGTAATTTAACCCACAGGGCGCCAAATGGCATTTTCATTCAAGAAAACAGACAGTTTATATTATTGCTTGTTTTTGGGAACACGTGTGTATAACTCTAATTCGATAAACCTTTATATTATTGTTCGTTTTTGTGAATACATGTTTAAAACCATGTACCGTGACGAGATGATATAAACGTTATCGAGTTCGGTTTATAAATTATTTCGTCACGGTGCGTGATTTTTAAAGTGTTATCCCAAACATAAACAATGATATAAACTGATAATGAAAGGTTTATCGTGTGAGGGCTATAAAACCACGAACCGCGATGAGATAATATAAACGTTATCGAGTTGGGTTTATGAATTATCTCGTCACGGTACGTGATTTTAAACCTGTTTTCCAAAACATCAACTATGATATAAAGTGATAATGAAAGATTACTGAGTGAGAGCTAAACTAAACCCTCCTGTGTTTTATCGGCCCTAAACAAGTAAGCTTCCGAAAACATTACGGGGAAAAAAGAGAATGGTAATCAGCGCTTTTCTCTTTTCTTTCCATGTTTTCTACCATTTCAAAAACAAGGTTCACGATTTGAGTCTCATTTGATCAGCCGCTAGCAAATGCTTTTGAGTTAGACAAATCTAAAATATTGTCATCCGGTAAATATTTTAGCCATGCTGTAAGCGGTCATTAACGGTTACGGTCGTTCAACCGGAAGCACTGGTTGTATAACCGCCAACAAAATGTATTGCGCTTGGTAAAAGTAAATCTGAAAGGCCTGTCATAGAACAATATGCAGCTGTAGTTTGTCCGACATGGGGTCATTTTGTTTGAATTCCGAGTCATTATTTCCTTTTGCTCGTCGTGCAATGTACCACGTTTTAAAATAAATATGATAGAGAAGACAATGCTTATAACGAGTATTTCTTTGCCATAATACGACATTGAGGCAGTTGCCTATGTGCTATTAATGGTAACGGTGTGAATAAGAATTTGAATATTCCGTTATATACAGGTGATGCACCGATGTGCAAAAGTGTTTGATGATCGACCAAATGTAAATTTTAGTGTTTCGTCATAGACCATTGGAATTTCAAAGGCCTGTGGTTTTACAAGGATGTTTGTACTCATACTTTTCAACGATACTTTCAAAAGTCGTCTACGACAGATTGGGCCGAGCCCCCTTAGCTCAGTCGGTAGCGTACAGGACTTGAGAACAGGGGGTCGCTGGTTCGATCCCCGGCTCGGTCAGTTTCCTTCCGAGGACTGATGATATCCATTACGACAGGATTCATTCCTCTATCACCGCTGACGATGGTAATGTGGGAAAGCAGCCAGAATATTTTGCGTAGTGCTGGTAAAAGAAACTCCAGGAAAGCATGGACAGGTGCACTGGCCGCCGAGATATAACTGAGATAATGTTGAAAACGGCGTTAAACACCACACAATCAATCAGTCAATCAATCAATCAGTCGATCAATCAGTCGATCGATCGATCGATCGATCAATCGTTCAATCAATCAACAGATTGGTTTCAGTAGTTTATCAGTTCAGCGTTCAAGGCGAAAATACGGGCGTTTACAGACGGCATAGATCAAGATCAGACTGCACAGGACGTGCTGTCTGATCGTGGATCTACCCGTCCGCTTGTTTAACCAAGTCTATTTAGATAAAAATGAGCCGTGCTCTGACAAAAGGGGGCTTAATGCATCTCCGTGATGCGACATACCAAGCAAGTCATCACAGGATCATGGATCCATAAAGTCCATTTCGTCGAACAACTGACTCTATCATAGAGGTAGACTGGTCCTTAGACATACAGAAAATTGACCAATAGCGAAAAGTTTCGGCCCAGGTCAGCCTGCACAGACTGCGCAGGCTGACCCGGGTCGATACTTTTCGCAGATGCATTAAGCCCCCTTTTCACAGAGCATGGCTCGAATCTTTCTGACTTTCAATGGATTGTATTTTCAACCGTCGAAAGAGGTCGAGTCTACATGAGCAAAGCTCTGTGAAAAGGGGGCTTAATGCATCGTCGAAAAGTATCGACCCAGGTCAGCCTGTGCAGTCCGCGCAGGCTGTCCTGGGCCTAAACTTTTCGCTATTGGTCAATTTTCCGTTTGTCAAAGGACCATTCTACCTTAATAATACAGCTGGTTGTTAGACATAATGAATTTTATGGACCCCTACCTATGTTACGTCTTGGTAGGTATAATGCATTAGGGAGATACATTAAGCCTCCTTTTGCCAGAGCATGGCTCATATATTTGGTGCTGATTGAGTTACAGAGTTATATGAAATACGTCAAATAAGTTTTTCCTGTGACTCAGTTGTGTTTAGAAATATGAGAGAGAGAGAGAGGGAGAGAGAGAGAGAGAGAGAAGGGATGCAGGGTCGGTCGGACGGACGGACGGACGAACGGACAGGACTGATTCTTTAAATACCTTTAAAGAATAGGTCGTAATTAGTCAGTCAGTTGTCAGTTGAGTTCGTTCGTTCGTTCACGTCTTACAAATTTTTCCTGGATAAAATGACGAAATAACACATGTATGCATAGATCTACCTATATATTTTTTCTTCACCTCTGACAATCAATATTTAAGTCAGTAAGAACAGACCAGAAATGTTTGATAAGATCGATAGACATTTTATCCAAACACGTAGGTGAGTACGGTCTTATTTCATTGTGTGAACATCATACTGTAATATTTTCACTAGCGGCGCAGCCACTCGTGAAAATATTACGAACGATGTTCACTCAATGAAATAAATTTCGATTTTTCACGGAAAACAAAAGGGCCGTTATGGCCCTGTATCGTTCCACCGGCTAATAAGTACAAACCATGCACACTAAACGTTACAAATTTTAGGCCAAATTGTTTTGAAAGAGAACACTTATAAAGTTTTCTCTACAAAAGCCCATGTGAAAACTGTGAACCCAGGGCTAGGCCATTTTTGACCACAGAGCCACATACCAAATAACACAAGTCTAGGCCCTATGGTTATAAACAAGAAGATTTTCAAAGTTTCCTCGATAATAGAGCCCCTGTAAATCCCGAAGCGGGGCAAATTTTGACCCCAGGGATATAATATGAAGAATCTTAGTAGAGGTCCCTTAGATGAAGCTACATGCCAAATTTGGTAGCCATAGGCCTTATGGTTTAGACCAAAAGATTTTTAAAGTTTTACTATTTAAGCCCATATAAAACTTGCTACCCCAGGGCAGTGTCAATTTTGAACCTATGGCTGTAATTTGAAGAAACTTGCTAGAGGTCCATTAAATGAAGCTACAAGCCAAATTTGGTAGCCCTGGGCCTTATGGTTAAGAACCAGAGGATTTCTTAAGCTTTCACTACATATGCCCATGTAAAAATTGTGACACCTCCCCCGGGGCGGGGCCAATTTTGGCACCAGGGCTATAATTTCAAGAAACTTGGTAGAGGTCCATTAGATGAAGCTACATGCCAAATTTGGTAGCCCTGGGCCTTATGGTTTTGGACGAGAAGATTTTCAAATATTTTCTGTATTTTCCGGTTTTGTTGAATCAACTAATCAAATGCGAACAAGTCATTCCTTCTATCATTGCTATGCTTTGAGTACAAAGCAAGGTTAAACAATTCACTATTATTTTTCAAAACAGAGAAGTTGTAACAGTTTGTTGTGCTCTACTTGGATTTGCATAAAAGAATTTTTTTTTTTTTTTGTTCTCAAACGAAATTAACATAGATATTTCGTCCTCTATGATAGAGTTAAAATATCAGTTACATTTTAAACACATTTTATTCTACAGAAGTACAATATGCATAAACAATACAATACAATACCATTTAGTCAGTTAACATTTACTATCCTGCAGAAACGGATTGAAACGAAAGCAAATCTTATAGAATTCCTCCCCAATTTCCGGTTATTGGATGTATAAATTACAATATACAGAAGAAGTCTAGAAAACACATAGAAAAGTAGAAAAGAAAGAAATCGAAAAAAATAAAAAGGGGGCAGATGTGTGTGGAGAGTTGGGTCTACTGGCGAAGATGTCACCTCAGAAGAAACCATGTACAGAGACAATAAAATTTTACAACCTGACCGTCAGAACTACGTACATGTAAATGTTTGTTAGTGCAGCTTATACCGATGAAAATAAAAATGGCTTAAAATGCTGGTATTTGTTTATGATAGAAAACATTGTGGGAAAAAGGAGAAAATGCTGGTTTCCAGCATTTTCTCCTTTTCCCACAATGTTTTCAAAAGCCTTCCTTATTTCGGTTGTTAGAAAACGAACTTGTGTGGTCAAGGTCCCTTTTTCCCAGAGCGATGCTCATATACAAATGCTGTAAAAATGAATCAGTATCTCTGTCTTAAAACTCGTCAGTCATTATAATAAAATCCGTTCCTTTCTGAAACAGCGACAACCGAAATCTCTTGAATATAAACACGTTCCTCTTAGTTGTTCACATCTTCCAACACCCCTGGAGCCCCGTCGTCTGCTGCCTCTGTCTATACAATCTCTGTATCTATGTCGGGTTAAACACAGGCCTTGTCGTCTAGCCTCGATTTCGGCGGTAAATGTCAGTAAGATTGCCAAACAGATGATGACGGTCAGAATCTTCATTGTCGTCATGGCTTTTCCAATGATGTTAGTATTGACTGTAATAGAAATAAAAGAGGTTTTTTGCCAGTTTATTCATGTGTATCTACAAACTCATAGAGCTGTGATTGATTGATTGATCTGTTTGGATTTGATTTATTTGATTGATTGATTGATTGAGATTGAACGCCGTTTTCAACAATATTTGGGATATATTGGGGCGGCCATTGCACCTATCCATGCTTTCCTGATTTTTTTTTTTTTTTTTTTACCAGTAGGTATGTACAGTATTCTTCCCAAGCCACTGGCTGCTTTTCTACATAACCATCGTCGAAACAATGATTAGCGGTGAGAGAGGAATGAATACTATCGCAACGACTATCACCAATCTTCGGAAAGAAATTACAGGAGCTAGAGATTCGAACCAGCAACTCCCTGTTCTAAAGTCCTGTACACTACCGATTGAGCTACCAGGGCTCGGCATTTTACCAAAACCACAACACGTACACTTCCTCAGTGTTTGCTAAGTTTATTCACAGAAAACTATATTGTGGTTATTGTCTTGTCCTGGCGATTCTACTGAATGCCTACAACATAGGTCTACCAGATTTATATATGAGCCGTGCTCTGGCAAAAGCGGGCTTAATGCATCTCCGTGATCCATGATAGCAGTCAAGCCACCTCATAATTATGGATCCATAATGGCCGCTTTTTTTTTTTAGAAACCGAGTTAATCATGAGGTAGACTGTTCCTTGGACATACAGAAAATTGACCAATAGCGAAAAGTTTCGACCCAGGTCAGCCTGCGCGGACTGCGCAGGCTGACCTGGCTCGATACTTTTCGCAGATGCATTAAACCCCCTTTTCAGAGAGCATGGCTCATATGTTTTTGGATTACGGATATCCCGATCTGTTAGCCTTATTAGAACTTTTAATAATGATTGAGCTATACTCTGGGAAAAGGGGTTTAATACATCTCTGGAATGCATTTTACCAAGCAAGCCGTCACATAAGTATAGATCTATGAAAACCACTTTTTCTAACAATCGACTCAAATCATGAGGTAGAATTCTCCTAAGACATGCAGAAGATTTACATGTACCTAACAAAATGCATTGACCCATGTCAGCCTGCACCGACTGCGCAGGCTGACATAGTACGATACAGTATTGCATTAAACCTCTTTTTCACGAAGCATTACTCAAATGTCTTTAGATACACCGAAATATGTCACAAATGGAGAAAAACATTATCATGAATGAATTAATTCATTTCATAAAGAAAAAAATAATGCGATATTTGGAGACTTTACTGTTAATGAGTATTTATCTCCATCTGTTACGTTTTTTTTTTAAATTTCGTCGCGACTGTTCACAAACAAGCTTGAGGTGGAAAACACTGGAAACCTGATCTGTGCGTGATTCATTCAAAATAAAGTCATTCGACGATCCTTCTTTCTTCCTTAACGCTTTTCCAAACGACAAAATTTTAAACTTTCCAAAATTCAAAGCATTTGCAGACGACAAAATAAAGGTGGCTGACATGGCGTATTTAGTCCTTGATGGCGAAGAAAACATTGTGGGAAATGGAGAAAATGCTGGTGACCAGCATTTTCTCCTTTTCCCACAATGTTTTCAAAAGGCTTCTTTTCCAGGGTCGTTAAAACCCGGAATCGTTCGGTATAGGATCAAATAAGTAAGTCGGTAATTTAACCCACAGGGCGCCAAATGGCATTTTCATTCAAGAAAACAGACAGTTTATATTATTGCTTGTTTTTGGGAACACGTGTGTATAACTCTAATTCGATAAACCTTTATATTATTGTTCGTTTTTGTGAATACATGTTTAAAACCATGTACCGTGACGAGATGATATAAACGTTATCGAGTTCGGTTTATAAATTATTTCGTCACGGTGCGTGATTTTTAAAGTGTTATCCCAAACATAAACAATGATATAAACTGATAATGAAAGGTTTATCGTGTGAGGGCTATAAAACCACGAACCGCGATGAGATAATATAAACGTTATCGAGTTGGGTTTATGAATTATCTCGTCACGGTACGTGATTTTAAACCTGTTTTCCAAAACATCAACTATGATATAAAGTGATAATGAAAGATTACTGAGTGAGAGCTAAACTAAACCCTCCTGTGTTTTATCGGCCCTAAACAAGTAAGCTTCCGAAAACATTACGGGGAAAAAAAGAGAATGGTAATCAGCGCTTTTCTCTTTTCTTTCCATGTTTTCTACCATTTCAAAAACAAGGTTCACGATTTGAGTCTCATTTGATCAGCCGCTAGCAAATGCTTTTGAGTTAGACAAATCTAAAATATTGTCATCCGGTAAACATTTTAGCCATGCTGTAAGCGGTCATTAACGGTTACGGTCGTTCAACCGGAAGCACTGGTTGTATAACCGCCAACAAAATGTATTGCGCTTGGTAAAAGTAAATCTGAAAGGCCTGTCATAGAACAATATGCAGCTGTAGTTTGTCCGACATGGGGTCATTTTGTTTGAATTCCGAGTCATTATTTCCTACGGGGGATTTGCTCGTCGTGCAATGTACCACATTTTAAAATAAATATGATAGAGAAGACAATGCTTATAACGAGTATTTCTTTGCCATAATACGACATTGAGGCAGTTGCCTATGTGCTATTAATGGTAACGGTGTGAATAAGAATTTGAATATTCCGTTATATACAGGCGATGCACCGATGTGCAAAAGTGTTTGATGATCGACCAAATGTAAATTTTAGTGTTTCGTCATAGACCATTGGAATTTCAAAGGCCTGTGGTTTTACAAGGATGTTTGTACTCATACTTTTCAACGATACTTTCAAAAGTCGTCTACGACAGATTGGGCCGAGCCCCCTTAGCTCAGTCGGTAGCGTACAGGACTTGAGAACAGGGGGTCGCTGGTTCGATCCCCGGCTCGGTCAGTTTCCTTCCGAGGATTGATGATATCCATTACGACAGGATTCATTCCTCTATCACCGCTGACGATGGTAATGTGGGAAAGCAGCCAGAATATTGTGCGTAGTGCTGGTAAAAGAAACTCCAGGAAAGCATGGACAGGTGCACTGGCCGCCGAGATATAACTGAGATAATGTTGAAAACGGCGTTAAACACCACACAATCAATCAGTCAATCAATCAATCAGTCGATCAATCAGTCGATCGATCGATCGATCGATCAATTATTCAATCAATCAACAGATTGGTTTCAGTAGTTTATCAGTTCAGCGTTCAAGGCGAAAATACGGGCGTTTACAGACGGCATAGATCAAGATCAGACTGCACAGGACGTGCTGTCTGATCGTGGATCTACCCGTCCGCTTGTTTAACCAAGTCTATTTAGATAAAAATGAGCCGTGCTCTGACAAAAGGGGGCTTAATGCATCTCCGTGATGCGACATACCAAGCAAGTCATCACAGGATCATGGATCCATAAAGTCCATTTCGTCGAACAACTGACTCTATCATAGAGGTAGACTGGTCCTTAGACATACAGAAAATTGACCAATAGCGAAAAGTTTCGGCCCAGGTCAGCCTGCACAGACTGCGCAGGCTGACCCGGGTCGATACTTTTCGCAGATGCATTAAGCCCCCTTTTCACAGAGCATGGCTCGAATCTTTCTGACTTTCAATGGATTGTATTTTCAACCGTCGAAAGAGGTCGAGTCTACATGAGCAAAGCTCTGTGAAAAGGGGGCTTAATGCATCGTCGAAAAGTATCGACCCAGGTCAGCCTGTGCAGTCCGCGCAGGCTGTCCTGGGCCTAAACTTTTCGCTATTGGTCAATTTTCCGTTTGTCAAAGGACCATTCTACCTTAATAATACAGCTGGTTGTTAGACATAATGAATTTTATGGACCCCTACCTATGTTACGTCTTGGTAGGTATAATGCATTAGGGAGATACATTAAGCCTCCTTTTGCCAGAGCGTGGCTCATATATTTGGTGCTGATTGAGTTACAGAGTTATATGAAATACGTCAAATAAGTTTTTCCTGTGACTCAGTTGTGTTTAGAAATATGAGAGAGAGAGAGAGGGAGAGAGAGAGAGAGAGAGAAGGGATGCAGGGTCGGTCGGACGGACGGACGGACGAACGGACAGGACTGATTCTTTAAATACCTTTAAAGAATAGGTCGTAATTAGTCAGTCAGTTGTCAGTTTAGTTCGTTCGTTCGTTCACGTCTTACAAATTTTTCCTGGATAAAATGACGAAATAACACATGTATGCATAGATCTACCTATATATTTTTTCTTCACCTCTGACAATCAATATTTAAGTCAGTAAGAACAGACCAGAAATGTTTGATAAGATCGATAGACATTTTATCCAAACACGTAGGTGAGTACGGTCTTATTTCATTGTGTGAACATCATACTGTAATATTTTCACTAGCGGCGCAGCCACTCGTGAAAATATTACGAACGATGTTCACTCAATGAAATAAATTTCGATTTTTCACGGAAAACAAAAGGGCCGTTATGGCCCTGTATCGTTCCACCGGCTAATAAGTACAAACCATGCACACTAAACGTTACAAATTTTAGGCCAAATTGTTTTGAAAGAGAACACTTATAAAGTTTTCTCTACAAAAGCCCATGTGAAAACTGTGAACCCAGGGCTAGGCCATTTTTGACCACAGAGCCACATACCAAATAACACAAGTCTAGGCCCTATGGTTATAAACAAGAAGATTTTCAAAGTTTCCTCGATAATAGAGCCCCTGTAAATCCCGAAGCGGGGCAAATTTTGACCCCAGGGATATAATATGAAGAATCTTAGTAGAGGTCCCTTAGATGAAGCTACATGCCAAATTTGGTAGCCATAGGCCTTATGGTTTAGACCAAAAGATTTTTAAAGTTTTACTATTTAAGCCCATATAAAACTTGCTACCCCAGGGCAGTGTCAATTTTGAACCTATGGCTGTAATTTGAAGAAACTTGCTAGAGGTCCATTAAATGAAGCTACAAGCCAAATTTGGTAGCCCTGGGCCTTATGGTTAAGAACCAGAGGATTTCTTAAGCTTTCACTACATATGCCCATGTAAAAATTGTGACACCTCCCCCGGGGCGGGGCCAATTTTGGCACCAGGGCTATAATTTCAAGAAACTTGGTAGAGGTCCATTAGATGAAGCTACATGCCAAATTTGGTAGCCCTGGGCCTTATGGTTTTGGACGAGAAGATTTTCAGATATTTTCTGTATTTTCCGGTTTTGTTGAATCAACTAATCAAATGCGAACAAGTCATTCCTTCTATCATTGCTATGCTTTGAGTACAAAGCAAGGTTAAACAATTCACTATTATTTTTCAAAACAGAGAAGTTGTAACAGTTTGATGTGCTCTACTTGGATTTGCATAAAAGATTTTTTTTTTTTTTTTGTTCTCAAACGAAATTAACATAGATATTTCGTCCTCTATGATAGAGTTAAAATATCAGTTACATTTTAAACACATTTTATTCTACAGAAGTACAATATGCATAAACAATACAATACAATACCATTTAGTCAGTTAACATTTACTATCCTGCAGAAACGGATTGAAACGAAAGCAAATCTTATAGAGTTCCTCCCCAATTTCCGGTTATTGGATGTATAAATTACAATATACAGAAGAAGTCTAGAAAACACATAGAAAAGTAGAAAAGAAAGAAATCGAAAAAAATAAAAAGGGGGCAGATGTGTGTGGAGAGTTGGGTCTACTGGCGAAGATGTCACCTCAGAAGAAACCATGTACAGAGACAATAAAATTTTACAACCTGACCGTCAGAACTACGTACATGTAAATGTTTGTTAGTGCAGCTTATACCGATGAAAATAAAAATGGCTTAAAATGCTGGTATTTGTTTATGATAGAAAACATTGTGGGAAAAAGGAGAAAATGCTGGTTTCCAGCATTTTCTCCTTTTCCCACAATGTTTTCAAAAGCCTTCCTTATTTCGGTTGTTAGAAAACGAACTTGTGTGGTCAAGGTCCCTTTTTCCCAGAGCGATGCTCATATACAAATGCTGTAAAAATGAATCAGTATCTCTGTCTTAAAACTCGTCAGTCATTATAATAAAATCCGTTCCTTTCTGAAACAGCGACAACCGAAATCTCTTGAATATAAACACGTTCCTCTTAGTTGTTCACATCTTCCAACACCCCTGGAGCCCCGTCGTCTGCTGCCTCTGTCTATACAATCTCTGTATCTATGTCGGGTTAAACACAGGCCTTGTCGTCTAGCCTCGATTTCGGCGGTAAATGTCAGTAAGATTGCCAAACAGATGATGACGGTCAGAATCTTCATTGTCGTCATGGCTTTTCCAATGATGTTACTATTGACTGTAATAGAAATAAAAGAGGTTTTTTGCCAGTTTATTCATGTGTATCTACAAACTCATAGAGCTGTGATTGATTGATTGATCTGTTTGGATTTGATTTATTTGATTGATTGATTGATTGAGATTGAACGCCGTTTTCAACAATATTTGGGATATATTGGGGCGGCCATTGCACCTATCCATGCTTTCCTGATTTTTTTTTTTTTTTTTTTTTACCAGTAGGTATGTACAGTATTCTTCCCAAGCCACTGGCTGCTTTTCTACATAACCATCGTCGAAACAATGATTAGCGGTGAGAGAGGAATGAATACTATCGCAACGACTATCACCAATCTTCGGAAAGAAATTACAGGAGCTAGAGATTCGAACCAGCAACTCCCTGTTCTAAAGTCCTGTACACTACCGATTGAGCTACCAGGGCTCGGCATTTTACCAAAACCACAACACGTACACTTCCTCAGTGTTTGCTAAGTTTATTCACAGAAAACTATATTGTGGTTATTGTCTTGTCCTGGCGATTCTACTGAATGCCTACAACATAGGTCTACCAGATTTATATATGAGCCGTGCTCTGGCAAAAGCGGGCTTAATGCATCTCCGTGATCCATGATAGCAGTCAAGCCACCTCATAATTATGGATCCATAATGGCCGCTTTTTTTTTTAGAAACCGAGTTAATCATGAGGTAGACTGTTCCTTGGACATACAGAAAATTGACCAATAGCGAAAAGTTTCGACCCAGGTCAGCCTGCGCGGACTGCGCAGGCTGACCTGGCTCGATACTTTTCGCAGATGCATTAAGCCCCCTTTTCAGAGAGCATGGCTCATATGTTTTTGGATTACGGATATCCCGATCTGTTAGCCTTATTAGAACTTTTAATAATGATTGAGCTATACTCTGGGAAAAGGGGTTTAATACATCTCTGGAATGCATTTTACCAAGCAAGCCGTCACATAAGTATAGATCTATGAAAACCACTTTTTCTAACAATCGACTCAAATCATGAGGTAGAATTCTCCTAAGACATGCAGAAGATTTACATGTACCTAACAAAATGCATTGACCCATGTCAGCCTGCACCGACTGCGCAGGCTGACATAGTACGATACAGTATTGCATTAAACCTCTTTTTCACGAAGCATTACTCAAATGTCTTTAGATACACCGAAATATGTCACAAATGGAGAAAAACATTATCATGAATGAATTAATTCATTTCATAAAGAAAGAAATAATGCGATATTTGGAGACTTTACTGTTAATGAGTATTTATCTCCATCTGTTACGTTTTTTTTTTTAAATTTCGTCGCGACTGTTCACAAACAAGCTTGAGGTGGAAAACACTGGAAACCTGATCTGTGCGTGATTCATTCAAAATAAAGTCATTCGACGATCCTTCTTTCTTCCTTAACGCTTTTCCAAACGACAAAATTTTAAACTTTCCAAAATTCAAAGCATTTGCAGACGACGAAATAAAGGTGGCTGACATGGCGTATTTAGTCCTTGATGGCGAAGAAAACATTGTGGGAAATGGAGAAAATGCTGGTGACCAGCATTTTCTCCTTTTCCCACAATGTTTTCAAAAGGCTTCTTTTCCAGGGTCGTTAAAACCCGGAATCGTTCGGTATAGGATCAAATAAGTAAGTCGGTAATTTAACCCACAGGGCGCCAAATGGCATTTTCATTCAAGAAAACAGACAGTTTATATTATTGCTTGTTTTTGGGAACACGTGTGTATAACTCTAATTCGATAAACCTTTATATTATTGTTCGTTTTTGTGAATACATGTTTAAAACCATGTACCGTGACGAGATGATATAAACGTTATCGAGTTCGGTTTATAAATTATTTCGTCACGGTGCGTGATTTTTAAAGTGTTATCCCAAACATAAACAATGATATAAACTGATAATGAAAGGTTTATCGTGTGAGGGCTATAAAACCACGAACCGCGATGAGATAATATAAACGTTATCGAGTTGGGTTTATGAATTATCTCGTCACGGTACGTGATTTTAAACCTGTTTTCCAAAACATCAACTATGATATAAAGTGATAATGAAAGATTACTGAGTGAGAGCTAAACTAAACCCTCCTGTGTTTTATCGGCCCTAAACAAGTAAGCTTCCGAAAACATTACGGGGAAAAAAGAGAATGGTAATCAGCGCTTTTCTCTTTTCTTTCCATGTTTTCTACCATTTCAAAAACAAGGTTCACGATTTGAGTCTCATTTGATCAGCCGCTAGCAAATGCTTTTGAGTTAGACAAATCTAAAATATTGTCATCCGGTAAACATTTTAGCCATGCTGTAAGCGGTCATTAACGGTTACGGTCGTTCAACCGGAAGCACTGGTTGTATAACCGCCAACAAAATGTATTGCGCTTGGTAAAAGTAAATCTGAAAGGCCTGTCATAGAACAATATGCAGCTGTAGTTTGTCCGACATGGGGTCATTTTGTTTGAATTCCGAGTCATTATTTCCTACGGGGGATTTGCTCGTCGTGCAATGTACCACATTTTAAAATAAATATGATAGAGAAGACAATGCTTATAACGAGTATTTCTTTGCCATAATACGACATTGAGGCAGTTGCCTATGTGCTATTAATGGTAACGGTGTGAATAAGAATTTGAATATTCCGTTATATACAGGCGATGCACCGATGTGCAAAAGTGTTTGATGATCGACCAAATGTAAATTTTAGTGTTTCGTCATAGACCATTGGAATTTCAAAGGCCTGTGGTTTTACAAGGATGTTTGTACTCATACTTTTCAACGATACTTTCAAAAGTCGTCTACGACAGATTGGGCCGAGCCCCCTTAGCTCAGTCGGTAGCGTACAGGACTTGAGAACAGGGGGTCGCTGGTTCGATCCCCGGCTCGGTCAGTTTCCTTCCGAGGATTGATGATATCCATTACGACAGGATTCATTCCTCTATCACCGCTGACGATGGTAATGTGGGAAAGCAGCCAGAATATTGTGCGTAGTGCTGGTAAAAGAAACTCCAGGAAAGCATGGACAGGTGCACTGGCCGCCGAGATATAACTGAGATATGTTGAAAACGGCGTTAAACACCACACAATCAATCAGTCAATCAATCAATCAGTCGATCAATCAGTCGATCGATCGATCGATCAATTATTCAATCAATCAACAGATTGGTTTCAGTAGTTTATCAGTTCAGCGTTCAAGGCGAAAATACGGGCGTTTACAGACGGCATAGATCAAGATCAGACTGCACAGGACGTGCTGTCTGATCGTGGATCTACCCGTCCGCTTGTTTAACCAAGTCTATTTAGATAAAAATGAGCCGTGCTCTGACAAAAGGGGACTTAATGCATCTCCGTGATGCGACATACCAAGCAAGTCATCACAGGATCATGGATCCATAAAGTCCATTTCGTCGAACAACTGACTCTATCATAGAGGTAGACTGGTCCTTAGACATACAGAAAATTGACCAATAGCGAAAAGTTTCGGCCCAGGTCAGCCTGCACAGACTGCGCAGGCTGACCCGGGTCGATACTTTTCGCAGATGCATTAAGCCCCCTTTTCACAGAGCATGGCTCGAATCTTTCTGACTTTCAATGGATTGTATTTTCAACCGTCGAAAGAGGTCGAGTCTACATGAGCAAAGCTCTGTGAAAAGGGGGCTTAATGCATCGTCGAAAAGTATCGACCCAGGTCAGCCTGTGCAGTCCGCGCAGGCTGTCCTGGGCCTAAACTTTTCGCTATTGGTCAATTTTCCGTTTGTCAAAGGACCATTCTACCTTACAATACAGCTGGTTGTTAGACATAATGAATTTTATGGACCCCTACCTATGTTACGTCTTGGTAGGTATAATGCATTAGGGAGATACATTAAGCCTCCTTTTGCCAGAGCATGGCTCATATATTTGGTGCTGATTGAGTTACAGAGTTATATGAAATACGTCAAATAAGTTTTTCCTGTGACTCAGTTGTGTTTAGAAATATGAGAGAGAGAGAGAGAAGGGATGCAGGGTCGGTCGGACGGACGGACGGACGAACGGACAGGACTGATTCTTTAAATACCTTTAAAGAATAGGTCGTAATTAGTCAGTCAGTTGTCAGTTTAGTTCGTTCGTTCGTTCACGTCTTACAAATTTTTCCTGGATAAAATGACGAAATAACACATGTATGCATAGATCTACCTATATATATATTTTTTTTTTTTCACCTCTGACAATCAATATTTAAGTCAGTAAGAACAGACCAGAAATGTTTGATAAGATCGATAGACATTTTATCCAAACACGTAGGTGAGTACGGTCTTATTTCATTGTGTGAACATCATACTGTAATATTTTCACTAGCGGCGCAGCCACTCGTGAAAATATTACGAACGATGTTCACTCAATGAAATAAATTTCGATTTTTCACAGAAAACAAAAGGGCCGTTATGGCCCTGTATCGTTCCACCGGCTAATAAGTACAAACCACGCACACTAAACGTTACAAATTTTAGGCCAAATTGTTTTGAAAGAGAACACTTATAAAGTTTTCTCTACAAAAGCCCATGTGAAAACTGTGAACCCAGGGCTAGGCCATTTTTGACCACAGAGCCACATACCAAATAACACAAGTCTAGGCCCTATGGTTATAAACAAGAAGATTTTCAAAGTTTCCTCGATAATAGAGCCCCTGTAAATCCCGAAGCGGGGCAAATTTTGACCCCAGGGATATAATATGAAGAATCTTAGTAGAGGTCCCTTAGATGAAGCTACATGCCAAATTTGGTAGCCATAGGCCTTATGGTTTAGACCAAAAGATTTTTAAAGTTTTACTATTTAAGCCCATATAAAACTTGCTACCCCAGGGCAGTGTCAATTTTGAACCTATGGCTGTAATTTGAAGAAACTTGCTAGAGGTCCATTAAATGAAGCTACAAGCCAAATTTGGTAGCCCTGGGCCTTATGGTTAAGAACCAGAGGATTTCTTAAGCTTTCACTACATATGCCCATGTAAAAATTGTGACACCTCCCCCGGGGCGGGGCCAATTTTGGCACCAGGGCTATAATTTCAAGAAACTTGGTAGAGGTCCATTAGATGAAGCTACATGCCAAATTTGGTAGCCCTGGGCCTTATGGTTTTGGACGAGAAGATTTTCAAATATTTTCTGTATTTTCCGGTTTTGTTGAATCAACTAATCAAATGCGAACAAGTCATTCCATCTATCATTGCTATGCTTTGAGTACAAAGCAAGGTTAAACAATTCACTATTATTTTTCAAAACAGAGAAGTTGTAACAGTTTGATGTGCTCTACTTGGATTTGCATAAAAGAATTTTTTTTTTTTTTGTTCTCAAACGAAATTAACATAGATATTTCGTCCTCTATGATAGAGTTAAAATATCAGTTACATTTTAAACACATTTTATTCTACAGAAGTACAATATGCATAAACAATACAATACAATACCATTTAGTCAGTTAACATTTACTATCCTGCAGAAACGGATTGAAACGAAAGCAAATCTTATAGAATTCCTCCCCAATTTCCGGTTATTGGATGTATAAATTACAATATACAGAAGAAGTCTAGAAAACACATAGAAAAGTAGAAAAGAAAGAAATCGAAAAAAATAAAAAGGGGGCAGATGTGTGTGGAGAGTTGGGTCTACTGGCGAAGATGTCACCTCAGAAGAAACCATGTACAGAGACAATAAAATTTTACAACCTGACCGTCAGAACTACGTACATGTAAATGTTTGTTAGTGCAGCTTATACCGATGAAAATAAAAATGGCTTAAAATGCTGGTATTTGTTTATGATAGAAAACATTGTGGGAAAAAGGAGAAAATGCTGGTTTCCAGCATTTTCTCCTTTTCCCACAATGTTTTCAAAAGCCTTCCTTATTTCGGTTGTTAGAAAACGAACTTGTGTGGTCAAGGTCCCTTTTTCCCAGAGCGATGCTCATATACAAATGCTGTAAAAATGAATCAGTATCTCTGTCTTAAAACTCGTCAGTCATTATAATAAAATCCGTTCCTTTCTGAAACAGCGACAACCGAAATCTCTTGAATATAAACACGTTCCTCTTAGTTGTTCACATCTTCCAACACCCCTGGAGCCCCGTCGTCTGCTGCCTCTGTCTATACAATCTCTGTATCTATGTCGGGTTAAACACAGGCCTTGTCGTCTAGCCTCGATTTCGGCGGTAAATGTCAGTAAGATTGCCAAACAGATGATGACGGTCAGAATCTTCATTGTCGTCATGGCTTTTCCAATGATGTTACTATTGACTCTAATAGAAATAAAAGAGTTTTTTTGCCAGTTTATTCATGTGTATCTACAAACTCATAGAGCTGTGATTGATTGATTGATTGATCTGTTTGGATTTGATTTATTTGATTGATTGATTGATTGAGACTGAACGCCGTTTTCAACAATATTTGGGATATATTGGGGCGGCCATTGCACCTATCCATGCTTTCCTGATTTTTTTTTTTTTTTACCAGTAGGTATGTACAGTATTCTTCCCAAGCCACTGGCTGCTTTTCTACATAACCATCGTCGAAACAATGATTAGCGGTGAGAGAGGAATGAATACTATCGCAACGACTATCACCAATCTTCGGAAAGAAATTACAGGAGCTAGGGATTCGAACCAGCAACTCCCTGTTCTAATGTCCTGTACACTACCGATTGAGCTACCAGGGCTCGGCATTTTACCAAAACCACAACACGTACACTTCCTCAGTGTTTGCTAAGTTTATTCACAGAAAACTATATTGTGGTTATTGTCTTGTCCTGGCGATTCTACTGAATGCCTACAACATAGGTCTACCAGATTTATATATGAGCCGTGCTCTGGCAAAAGCGGGCTTAATGCATCTCCGTGATCCATGATAGCAGCCAAGCCACCTCATAATTATGGATCCATAATGGCCGCTTTTTTTTAGAAACCGAGTTAATCATGAGGTAGACTGTTCCTTGGACATACAGAAAATTGACCAATAGCGAAAAGTTTCGACCCAGGTCAGCCTGCGCGGACTGCGCAGGCTGACCTGGCTCGATACTTTTCGCAGATGCATTAAGCCCCCTTTTCAGAGAGCATGGCTCATATGTTTTTGGATTACGGATATCCCGATCTGTTAGCCTTATTAGAACTTTTAATAATGATTGAGCTATACTCTGGGAAAAGGGGTTTAATACATCTCTGGAATGCATTTTACCAAGCAAACCATCACATAAGTATAGATCTATGAAATTCACTTTGTCTAACAATCGACTTAAATCATGAGGTAGAATGGTCCTAAGACATGCAGAAGATTTACAAGTAGCGAACAAAATGCATTGACCCATGTCAGCCTGCACGGACTGCGCAGGCTGACATAGTACGATACAGTATTGCATTAAACCTCTTTTTCACGAAGCATTGCCCAAATGTCTTTAGAAACACCGGAATATGTCACAAATGGAGAAAAACATTATCATGAATGAATTAATTCATTTCATAAAGAAAAAAATAATGCGATATTTGGAGAATTTACTGTTAATGAGTATTTATCTCCATCTGTTATATTTTTTTTTTTTATAAATTTCGTCGAGACCGTTCACAAACAACCTTGAGGTGGAAAACACTGGAAACCTGATCTGTGCGTGATTCATTCAAAATAAAGTCATTCGACGATCCTCCTTTCTTCGCTTTACCAAACGACAAAATTTTAGACTTTCCAAAATTCAAAGCATTTGCAGACGACAAAATAAAGGTGGCTCACATGGCGGATTCAGTCCTTGATGGCGAAGAAAACATTGTGGGAAATGGAGAAAATGCTGGTGACCAGCATTTTGTCCTTTTCCCACAATGTCTTCAAAAGGCTTCTTTCCCAGGGTCGTTAAAACCCGGAATCGTTCGGTAAAGGATCAAATAAGTAAGTCGGTAATTGAACCCACAGGGCGCCAAATGGCATTTTCATTCAAGAAAACAGACCACATAGCGAGCAAATGTCAAGGTTGCAATTGTTCAAACATGATGTCTCCGCAGAACGGACCGCACTGGCCGCAAAGGCAGCTAGGGAAGTAAAGGGTACTTTCAGCGTTAATAGGCCGGAATAATTTACTTAAAACTAGGCCATAAAACTTAAACTAGACTTGTCAATAATGAAAGCATTCAGAGCCGACAAACAGAATGTCACCCAAATTACGGAATTTGTCCTTGAAGAGGCAGAAAATATATAGGGAAAGGGGGAAATGATAACATTTTCTCCTTTTCCCACAGTATTTTCAAAAACCTGCTTCCTCAAGATTGTTTAACCCTTTACCAGACGACAAAATTCTAGCCTTGTTCAAATTGAAAGCATTTGCAGACGACAATTTCAGTGTGCCTCAAATGGTGCAATTGTCCTTTGATAGGATAGAAAACATTGTGGGAAAAGGAGAAAATGCTGGTTATCAGCATTTTCTCCTTTTCCCACAATGTTTTCAAAAGGCGTCTTTCCCAGGGGCGTTAAAAGGCGGCGTTGTGCAGTAAAGGGTTAAACACACGATCATTTGACAATGAGTTTACAAGAATTAGCGTTATCAATAAGAGCGGTAAATTGAGAAAGAAAGATTTTTTATCAATGCCTTGAGCTTTTGTTCAATGATCAAGATAATATGTGTGATCCCAAGTCACACACACACATAGATATATACGCACGCCTATTAACCATGCTCTGTGAAAAGGGGGCTTAAAGCATCCGCAAAAAGTACCAACCCAGGCCAGCCACACACACAAACACACAAACACACACACACACACACACACACACACACACACACATGTGTGTGTGTGTGTGTACACACACACACGCGCGCCCGCGCCTATTAGCCATGCTCTGTGAAAAGGGGGCTTAAAGCATCCGCAAAAAGTATCAACCGCGCAGTCCGCGCAGGCTGACCTGGGCCGAAACTTTTTGCTATTGGTCAAGTTTCTGTGTGTCCAAAGACCAGTCTGCGCCAGGATTCAATGGGTTTTTGAAGATACATGTAAATGAATGTGGTGAATCCAAAATTATGTGACAATTTGCATGAAGATGCATTAAGCCCCTTTTTGCCAGAGCATGGTAGATGCCTGATTGTGAAGGCAGACAGTTATCAGAGCGAAATATATTTCAGCCGTGCTCTGTGAAAAAGGGGTTTAATGCAACTGTGCAAAAAAAATCGACCCAGTTCAGTCCGCGCAGGCTGACCAGGACCGAAACATTTTGTTTTTGGTCAATTTGCTGCATGTCAAAGGAGCGTTCTACCTCAAGATTACGTCGGTTGTTAGAGATAATGGATTTTATGGATCCACACTTATGTGATGACTTGCTTGGTGGCGTGGAGAACAGGGGTGGGGGTGTGTCTTAAGCCCCCTTTTTCCACAGCATGGCTCAATTAATGAAAACTGTAATCATTCAAAACACCGAAATTCGGTCAATTACACGTACGAGAAATACATACATACATATCTTTATTTGCATAGAATACAAACATATTCATAGCACAATGGTTAACAAAAATATATACATGTATTACACAAGGTAAGTAGGACAAGGAAGATTTAATAGGGAAAAAAATGGGAGAAAAAGATGTTAACAGAGAAGGTATTTGTTGTTTACTCTTTCTGAATAAAGGGCGGGTAGATAACACTGGGATCAATTTTGCATGCACATGCATGTTGATCACAGTCCACACTTCCAGCCAAAGAACAAAAGGTATCGGACATTTCTATTTTATAGTAAGTAAGGTAAGGTATCAGACATTTTAGATTTATAGAAAGTAAGATTTGGTTATTAAAATACAGTAATATAGCAAAGTACTCTCGCGAGAAAATTAGACAATTTCAAACTGAAAGCATTTTGCAGACGACAAATTAACTGTGACTCATAAACTTAGAGTTCTCTTTAGAAGGGTTGAGAAACATAGTGGGAGAAGGAGAATTTGCTGTTAATCAGCATTTTCCCCTTTTCTCACAATGTTTCAAAAATTCTTTTCTTTAGAAAATAAAATATTAAACATGCTTAAATTGAAAGTATTTTGCAGACGACAAATTAACTGTGGCTCAAAGACTTATGATTCTCTTTGGAAAGATAGAAAACATAGTGGGAGAAGGAAAATATGCTGTTAACCAGCATTTTTCCCTTCTCTCACAATGGATTCAAAAATTCTTTGCCTTGGAGTCGTTAAAACTTGGGATTGTGTAGTAAAGGGGATAAAGCATGATGATCACAGGTTCACACTCCTAATAATGTTCATACAAAATCAAAATTTGCTAATTATTTGTTTCAGTTCGCTCACGTTCTCTAAAGGCATTGAAAAGATACTTGGATAAATTAAGTAAAATTTCTGAGTTAATCGTACTCATGAGTTTCTCAAACTTTTGCACGTTTTGGCCAACGATAATAATACGTACGAGAAATGTAACTAGCGGTTTTTCTACGATAATTAGATCAAGTGTCAGAGAATGAACTCTGACAATTACCATGACGGAATATTCTTACA
Organism: Tridacna gigas; assembly: GCA_945859785.2. Classification (NCBI taxonomy): domain Eukaryota; kingdom Metazoa; phylum Mollusca; class Bivalvia; order Cardiida; family Cardiidae; genus Tridacna; species Tridacna gigas. The sequence goes on along the minus strand of OX244031.2, from coordinate 11,286,696 downwards.
AACTGCAATTGTGCGACAGATTACAAATTACTTATTGAGACTTGAAACCAGAGGGTCGCTGATTGGAATCCCACTTTGGCCGATTTCTTTCCGTGAGATTAGTGATAGTCATTGCGATTCATTCCTCTGTCACTGCTGATCATTGTTCCGACAATGGTTATGTGGGAAAGCAGCCAGTGACTTTAAAAGTTTATTGTTCCGAAGGACTGGTAAGATAAACTCTAGGAAAGCATAGATGGGCGCACTGGCCGCCGCGAGATTTACATGAAGCATGCTCTGTAAAAAGGAAGGTTTCATGCATCTGCCAAAAGTATCCGCGCAGGATGACCTGCGTCGATACTTTTTTTCTATCTTTCAATTTTCTGCATGCCAAAGGACCAGTCTACCTTATGATGCAGTGGGTTGTCAGACAAATGTACTTTGTAAATCTATAACTGAGCCATGCTCTGTGAAAAAGAGGCTTAATGCATGTGCAAAAAGTATCGACCCAAGTCAGCCTGCGCGATCTGCGCAGGCTGACCTGAGCCGAAACTTTTGTTGCTATCGGTCAATTTTCTGCATGTCCAAAGATCAGTTACCTCACGAGTCAGTCGGTTGTTAGACAAAATTGGCTTTATGGATCCATGATACTGCGATGACTTGCTTAGTATTATGCATCACGGAGATGCATTAAGCCCCCTTTTGCCAGAGCATGGCACAATTACATGATAACTTGCTTAAGTGAGTGCATTAAACCCCCTTTTGCCAGAGCATGGCACAATTACATGATAACTTGCTTAGGTGAGTGCATTAAAAACCCCTTTTGCCAGAGCATGGCACAATTACATGATAACTTGCTTAGGTGAGTGCATTAAACCCCCTTTTGCCAGAGCATGGCTCTTATCCTATTTGAGACACCGACGAAAGAAAATCGACATTTCCTTCTGTCTCTCTCTCTAAAATTAGGTTTCCACTGAACTTAAAAATAATACCGGTGACAGGCAGCGTTGATCGAAGATCAGACTGCACTTTATATGCAGTCTGATCTTGATCTACACTGTCTGCAAAAGCTAAATAAGTTGACATTGGAGTTAAAGATTTTACTGGTTATAGTATAGTCACAGGTACCGGGCAGCGTCGATCCAAAATCAGACTGCGTCTTCTGTGCAGTCTGATCTTAATCTACGCTTTCCGCAAAAGCCAAATGAGTTGATATTAGCAATAAAAAGCCTTACTTATGACCAAATTTAAAGAATATGCAGACAACAAATCGAATGCAGCCCAAATTACGCGAGTTTCTTTGAGAGGTTGGAAGACATTGTGGAAAAGGAGAACATGCTGGTTTCTCCTTTTTCCACGATGCTTCTACTTTTGATTATGTGAAGAAATGTGTTACTGCTGCAAGGTCAATATATTAACCCTTTGGCTGCGAAACGCGACTAACGGACCTTTTGCGGAAGTGTAGATCAAGATCAGACTGCACAGAACCTGCAGTCTGATCTTGGATCTAGACTGTCCGGTAAAAAGATATTTTTCTCAAAAAAATAAGCTTGAAGTAGCATTCTTCGGATTTTTACTGACGGCTTGAAAAATTCATGTAGGATAACTTAGCTTTTCCTACAGACCTAGATAAATATTTCTTTTTACTTTTTCAGCGCAAAATATAAACCTTTTTCGAAAATATAAACCTTTACAATCCCCTGAAACTCAAATACATTTGAGCCATGCTCTGTGAAAAGGGGGCTTAATGCATTTGCAAAAAGTATCGACTCGGGTCAGCCTGCGCAGTCCGCGCAGGCTGACCCGAGCCGAAACTTTATGCTTTTGGTAAATTGTCTGCATGTCAAAGGATTCATATTATGAATCAGGATTCAGTCACTTGTTATATAAAATGGTTTTCATGGATCCATAATCATGTCATGACTTGCTTGATATCGTGCATCACAGAGATGCATTAAGCCTCTTTTTGTCAGAGCGAGGCTCACTTTTATCTGATAGGCTTGACTAAACAAGCGGTCGGTATAGACCAACAATCAGACAGCACGGTCGGAGCAATCTGATCTTGACCTATGTCGTCGACGCAAGCCTCTGTTTTCGCTGATGATGTTGAAAGTCTTAATCTTTCAACTGCAAAATAAATGAAACGAAAATTTCCACGCAATAATAAAAAAAAAAAATATTGCGATTTCAAGGTTGATTTCACTGGATTTCACACCGGATCGGAAAGTGTAGATCAAAGACCAGACTGCACATTCTGTGCAGTCTGGTCCTGATCTACAATGTACGCAAAAGGTCTGTGAGTCGCGCTTAGCAGCTTAAGGTTAACCGGAAAAAAAAAAGTGCAAAGCGTGAAAACTGATATTTTTTTTTTCTTTAATGCAAAAAGCGTGAATTTAAACCCCTAAAACAAACAACAAAAAAGTTTTCGTAAAAATCTGTAACAAAAAATAAAGCAAGAACAGATCTTACCTTAAGTAGAATGCTGACAGCTAGAATACTTTGAATTGAAAATATCTTCAATTTTTTTTTTCACTACCAAATACCAACTGCAGAGAGAACTTTAGACGATTGTCTTCCTTCTGTGATTTACGTTAGTGTTACGCAGAAAATGTAGGCTACTTATATTTGGAAGGAGGTCTGTTTTTCTCTTTTGAAAGGCGAGATATGGGGTTTTCCAGTCACCTATTAATAAACTGTTACTATGAGAGTTTTTTGTGAAAATGGGGTTATTGAGTAGGCCCAGATGCGGAAAATCCCATGACGTTACTCATAGATAAAAATGGCATTCACATGCTGGCATCGGATCAAAGGATGGTTTTTCGGGAGAAGAAAAATCAAAATGACTCACCAAGATATTCAGCTTTGGAGGAATAAATAATTATGATGACGCTTGAAAACAAGAGGTGTCCGTACGTTTTCCAAAGCCGTTGCGTAGCCAAGAAGTCGGTCTGGAGTGACCATAATGCATTTACCTCCAGGACCCGTATATTGGTTACCTCCTCATCCTTCACAACTCGGTCGATTCCGTACTTACATCCAACCTCGTCTCACTCGTCACAACTCGGCTGATTCCGTAATTGCATCTCACCTCGGGTGTATCCCATTCACCTGCAATATACTGTATTCTAGAATGCTCTTCTGGAACGGGCGAAAGGGATATTTCAGCGCATGTGCACTGTTCTGGAATGGTATTCTGAATGGAACATTTTCGGAACATTGTTCTTATCAATGTCAAAAATGTTTTGTTTTTCAATTCTTTTAAAATTTATAACAACATTGCTCGTCTACATCGGGTATATTGTCTTACCCCCTTTTCAATCTATTGTTGGCGATTAGAATGCTATTCTAACCTATGTCACAATTAAACTTCAAATCTCTTGCAGACTTTTTTTGTAAATAGAGAAATGGTACTGGTGTATTAAACCAACCCAAGACAACTTGCTTACGGTTTGTTGTCACGTAACTTTTTACCAAACAACAAAATTTCAGACTTGTCCAAAGTGAAAGTATTTGCAGATGACAAAATCAATGTTACCCCAAATTAAAATTTGTTCTGGGGTGGGTAGAAAACAATGGGGGTAATGTAGAAACTGCAGGTTGTCAGCATTTTCTCCTTTTTTTCACACAATGTTTTCAAAAGTATTCTTTTTCACCAATATTTCGATGACGACAAAAGCCAGTTAGTTGCAAGTGTTTTTTTTTTTTTTCGCAATGCAACTGAATGAGTGTTTTACGGCGTAAACACCATATAAGCAAGTTTTATGAAAAATATAGAAATATTGTTGGAATTTCCACGTTTTCAAAAGATGCCTACAGTTTGGCCGTAGAAAAACTTATTATGTAGTTCTGGGTTTGAATCAGTTTTGTCTGTGAGCTAAACTTCGTACCAGGTGACAAAATATTTATACATTATTTTTAAGCTGAAAGCATTTGTAGACGACAACTGACAACGTGATTCATATGTCGTGACTTGTCTTCTAATGGGTAGAAAACATTGTGGGAAAAGGGCGATATTCTTGTTTCCAGCATTTTCTTTTTTTTCCTACAATATTTTCAACAGCCATCTTCCTCGGAGCCGTTAACCCCTAACCTGCCCCTTTGCGGACAGTGTAGATCAAGATCAGACTGTACAGAACGTGCAGTCTGATCTTTGATCTACACTATCCGATAAGGACATATTTTCAATAACAGAAAAAAAAAATCATTACCTTTGAAATAGCATAATTTGAGTTTTTTACTAATGGCTTAAAAGTTCCATTTCATTAATTTAGCAGGATAAGGGTTAAAATACGAAACTGTTAGGTACAGGACTAATGACCTTGACCGTATGTGTCAAAATGTCAATTTCATTCAGAAAGTGTCAATAGTTTAATCAGCAATGCTTTCAAAAAGAAAAAAGATCAAAGAATTTAACCCTTAAACTGCTAAGCGCGACTCACTGATCTTTTGCGGACAGTGTAGATCAAGATCAGACTGCAGAGAACGTGCAGTCTGATCTTTGATTTACACTGTCCGATGCCGTGTTTTCTTTCCGATAAAATAAACTTTAAAATCTCAATATTTGGTTTTTTACTATTGCATAGAAATTTTCGTTTCATTTATTTAGCAGTTTAACCCTTAAGCTGCTGATCGCGACCCACTGACCTTTTGCGGACAGTGTAGATCAAGATCAGACTGCACAGAACGTGCAGTCTGATCTTTGATCTACACTGTTCGATACGGTATTTTATTTCCGGTGAAATCAACTTTGAAACCGCAATGTTTGGGCTTTTAGTGTTGAATAGAAATTTGCGTTTCATTTATTTAGCAGTTTAAGTGTTAAGGGTAAATTAGATTGTTCTTGTTTTCAGCAGAATCAAAATCAGAATATTTTATTGACTTAAACTACAAGAGTTTTTCGTCATCAACCACAAAAATTGACATAAATCTATTTCAGCTATACGGTGTCCTTTTCGGTACATAACCGATATCTGAACCCTTACAATGCTATGTAAGTGAAATGAAATCTTCAAGCCGATTGTAAAAGCCTGAATGTTGCTATTTTCAACTTATTTTTTTTTCCTGAAGGGAAAAAAAAACGTCTTTTCATCGGACAGTGTAGATGCAAGATCAGACTGCGTAGATGCAAGATCAGACTGCACGTTCTGCGCAGTCTGATCTTGATCTACGCTGTATGCAAACGGTCAGTGCGTCCCTTTTAGCAGCCTAATGGGTTGATAATATGACAAAGGCTAAAATTCAATACGAGCGACATAAATAAGTTTTGGAATAAATACTTAGCAATTCGAATCAAGAGCTAAATCTTGAAATGATAAGGGTTTTGAGTTCCATTCCCGGTTTTTGCTCAAAACGTGCAGCCTGATCTTTGATCCATACCGTCCGCTTTGCTGACACACTATACACAAAAACAGCCATGTCAGTGCAATTATTTTGGCCGTATGTCTAGACTGAAACTGTCAGTTGGGTTTATTCAGCACTTTAACCCTTTGCAATACAATCCCAAGTTTTGACGACCATAAGGAGGAATCCCTTTAGAAAACACTGTGGAAAAAGGAGAAAATGCTGGTAACCAGCATTTTATCCTTTTTCCACAATGTTTTCTACCCTATCAAAGAGAAATTCCACCAGTTGAGCCACATTTAAATTGTCGTCTGCAATTGCTTACAATTTGGACAAGTCTACATTTTTGTCGTGTGGTAAAGAGTTAAGGGTGAACAGTTTTCCTTTGTGTGCCCTGTGCCAGTAACATTGATTTACTTAAATATGGCATTAAAATCCTTTTTACCACAAAATCACGTGTTTTCACGACCCTGAGAAAGAAAACATTTGAAAAAAGAAAAAATGTGGGAAAATGAGAGAATGCTGATAACCAGCATATTTCACAATGTTTTCTAACCTTTCCAATGAGAATACAGTCATTCAAGAATCACACAATTTTGTCGTCTGCGAATGCTTTCAATTTGGACTGGTCTAAAATTTGTTCGTGTAGTAAAGAGTTAAACTTTTACCAAGCAATCCCGAGTTTTAACAACCCCGAGAAAGAAAAAAACAAGAGGGCCATGATGGCCCTGTATCGCTCCACTGGCTTATAAATATAAACCATGAAGAGAAGTCTTCACTATATAAGCCCTTATAAAACTTTGACCCCAGGGCTACAGTCGAACTAAATGGGGAATATGTGTATTAGAAGAATAACATGCCAAATTTGGGAGTTCTTGGCCTTATGGCTAGTAACAAGACGGTTTCTGAACTTTTCACTCCATAAACCCATGTAAAACTTGTGACCCCTGGTGCAGGGCCAAACTTGATCCTAGGGCTGTAACTTGGGCCCTCTTTGTAGTTGCCCACTAGATAATGCTATAATTATGCAAAATTTGGTAGCCTAAGCCTTATGGCTATGTACACCAAGATTTAAAAGTTTTCCCTATGTAAGCCTATGTAAATCTTGTGAAACCCCCCCCCCACAAGCATGAGGCCAAATTGACCCCAGGACTATAATTTGGGCACTTTTGGTAGACCCCAACTAGATCAAGCTAAATGCAAAATTTGGTAGCTCTAGGCCTTATGGCTAGGTACAGGAAGATTTTTAAAGTTTTCTCTATATAAGCCTATGTAAAACTTGTGATCCCTGGGGCAGAGCCAATTTTGACCCCAGGGCTATAATTTCAAGAAACATGATAGAGGTCTACTACATAAAGCTACATGCCAAATTTGGTAGCCCTATGCCTTATGGTTTCAGACAAGAAGATTTTTTAAAGGATTCCAATATTTTTCAGTTTTGTTGCCATGGCAACCAGAGTTTTTAAAGGAATCAAATTCTTTCAAGATATTCTGAAGAGGACCATGGCAGGATCATTTATGTGAAGTTTCATGAAAATTGGATGGGTAGTTTCAGAGAAGAAGATGTTTGAAATAAAAGTTAACGCACGGACGGACGGACGCACGGACGGACGGACGCACGGACGCACGACGGACACCGGGCCATGACATAAGCCCGCTGGCCTTCGGCCAGTGGAGCTAATAAGTCTTCGTCTGTGAATGCTTTCAATTTCGACAAGTCTAAAAAAATCTGCAAATGATATGCCCTTTTCCGCCCATGAAAATCATCTGGTAAGAAACGCAGAACACTGGTTTGACTTGAACTACAATTTTTCGCCATCAGCAAGAAAATTAAACATACATCTGTAACGTTTTAGGTCAGTAACACATATATGTACATAGGGTTATAGAGTATTATTTTATAAAATGTACGTTTTCGGGCCGTTATAAGCATGTATTAACGGGGAAAACCGGGCGTCAACGGGAGAAAACGTATATTAATCAGTAAATTCACTCGCCGTTAACGCCCGGCTTTGTACTTTCAGTATCCTCGATCCGGGCCTACCTTATCAACAATATACACTATACGGTTGTTGACGTCATACATCCCACAGATTCCGACCAACGAAGCTGTAGGAACTTGTAATACATTAGATCCTATGTATGGCTTGTCTATGGTGATTTTAGTACACCGCAAAAGAAAATCCCTCTAAAGTCCACTATGTATTAACCCTTTCCCAAACAAGCCCTGGTTTTCACGTGTTTGCAGTACAAGTCTTTTGAAAACACTGTGGGAAAAGGAGAAATTGCTCGTTTTCCCACAGTGTTTTCTACCCTTTTTGAGAACTTTCTGCCATTTTCATCAAATTTAAACTTGTCGTCTGCAAACTCTTTCAATTTGGACCAGTCCAAACTTTGTCGTTTGGGAAAGGGGTAAATATCATTAGAAGTGAAATACAGCGAGAAATCAAAACAGTGGCATAAGACCATGGCCCTTCACTAAGCCAACGAAAATTTCATCGCAGAATTCCCGTTTTGACAGGTATAAGTCCAGGGTCCGTATTCACCAACCATTCTTAAGAACGTTCTTAAACTTATTCTTCAAGATTTTCCATGTTTGAAAGTAACACAACTTCTGATTGGCTAAACCATTAGGTGTGTTACTTTCAAATTTGGAAAATTTTGGAGAACAAAACCAAGAATATTCTTAAGAATGGTTGGTGAATACGGGCCCAGTATATTTGAAGTGCGTTTCTTTGCATTTCTATGGACATTTTTTTTTTTTGCTTTCGTTACACATTATTGCTAAAGTACATTTACTTTTTGCAATAATAGCGTTAATTCACGTTTTTTTCGGTCGCTTACATTCACAGAAGCCCTCAAAATGGTTAAACGCCCTCGTGCTTCTAAACTGGTACCCGTTGTATCTCCCGTAGCCGTCCGATAGAGATAAACTGGTACCCGTTGTATCTCCCGTAGCCGTCCGATAGAGATAAACTGGTAACCGTTGTATCTCCCGTAGCCGTCCGATAGAGATAAACTGGTACCCGTTGTATCTCCCGTAGCCGTCCGATAGAGATAAACTGTTACCCGTTGCATCTCCCGTAGCCGTCCGATAGAGATAAACTGGTACCCGTTGTATCTCCCGTAGCCGTCCGACGAAGATCGATAAAAGGCTGCCAGTTTATCGTGCTTCGCACTCGGGCGTTAACCCATGTTTTGGCCTCTAGGAAAGTTAACGACCTCAAAAAACGTGAATTAACCATACAAACAACAATGCTGTTGTAGACATTTGTACAGTATAGGAGGATAAGAGAGAAGGAAATTGGAAAATTGATAAATGCGAAAAAGTAGGATAAAGACATGGGAAAAACACGGCATTCAAAGAACAATGGTAACAATATTTAAGTAAGAGATCTTTACTTAACCCTCTCCCAAACGATAAATTTTAGACCCTTCCAAACTGAAAGAGTTTGCAGACGACAATTTCAAATTTTATGAAAATGGCGGAAAGTTATCCAAAAAGGTAGAAAACACTGTGGGAAAAGGAGATATTGCTTCTTACGAGCAATTTCTCCTTTTCCCACAGTGTTTTCAAAAGACTTGTACTGTAGACATGTGAAAACCAGGGCTTGTTTGGGAAAGGGTTAAATCTTTAGCAAACGACAAAGTGTTGCACTGGACCTAATTCAAAGTATTTGCAGACAACAAATTAAATATTGCTAATATGATGATTTCCGTCTTTCATAAGGTAGAAATCATTGTGGGAGAAGGAGAAAATGCTGGTTACCTGCATTTTCTCCTTTTCCTACAATGTTTTCAAAAGCCCTTTTCTGCAGGGTCGTTAAAACTCGGGATTGTGTGGGAAAGGGTTAAAGGACACATCTACATATCGACCTTGTTTTTTCTGGACAAGGGTATCAGTGCAGCCCATCGCACACATGGGTAAAAATTTTGTAAAGAGATAATGTTATGAGATTTAGGCAACCCAACAAAAGACCCTGACACTTACACCCTTTGGATAATAAGCTTTGATAGGATCGTTGGAGAAAAAGAACGCAATTACGTTTCTCTTTGTTCACAAAGACTATTAGTCCAAATTCTGAAATGAACAAGACGTGTCACTGAGAAGTGTCTGATGCCCCCGTAACCTTTTCTGTTGAGCTTTTCAACACATCGTCATGTTGTTGCCCATTCTGTACACCTATATTGAAATTCCTCAGGACCTTTGGACATTAATTTTGCCCACGACACACCGTCTTTATGTAGCTGGCAATTCTACGCAGTTGTATATGAATTCATTGATAATTAAAAAAGTTACAGGCCCGACACGAATACCGCCCCCGATCCATGGACATAACTCTTGCGCATGACACATCTTTATGTGGTTGACAACTCTGCAAAGTTATACTGAAATTCATTCATAATTAACAAAGTTACAGGCCGGACACGAATACTAAACAACCCCCCCCCCCCTCAAAAAAAAAAGACACACATTTGACATTGCTGTGTCCTTGACCTTTACCCTACGGACATGAATCTTGCGCATGACACATCGTCTCATGTGAGTAACATTTTGTGCAAAGTTATTTTGAAATTAAGTTATAGGAAAAAAGTTATGGCCCGGACACGAAAAAGGACGGACGGACGGACTAAACAAAATAACTATATGCCCCGAACTTTTTTAAGGGGCATAAAAAATTGTTCTAGTTTTTTTTTTTTAATTTGTCTTACTGTCTCGCAGCCCGAAACTGTTTTCAATGCAGCCAAGTATAAAATTCTTCTGACTGCCTAGGAGTTAAGTAAACAACCGTATAGTATTTCTTGTAGGTCATTTGGGATTGGAGGGTGTTTTTATGAATAGGACTAAATCTAGGACAGCTCAGGCCACAGAGTACAACTGATGTTAAGCGCCTGACAAGATTTATAAAATTTTTAGACAAGTTAATTAAATAAAATTTTACCTCAAAAGCCAACGAATGTCAGATTCTTTTTATCAAACAACGATGTTTCACAAATTATAGGTTAGCAGATGCAAAACCATCAATGCACACATGGTTATTTCCATATAAAAAAAAAAAGCCCTATTCACTTCTCTGAAATACGTACAAAATGACGTCTTAACCCTTTACCAAACGACAGTAATTTAGACTGGTCCAAATTGAAAGCAGTTGCAGACGATATATTAAAGGTGGCTCAAATGAAAAAAAAAATGTCCTTGATAGAGAAGAAAACATTGTGGGAACAGGAGAAAATGCTGGTTACCAGCATTTTCTCCTTTTCCCACAATGTTTTCAAAAGAATTCTTCCTCAGGGTCGTTAAAAGTCGGGAATGTGTGGTAAAGGATTAAATGAAATTGCACAGTTCTGATGTCAAACCTGTACAAGGTAAGAAAATTCGCAATGGTGGAATATATTACATGTACACTAAAAACAAGGGAGGGTTATCTGATGAAATGCAATAATGTTTAACTCTGCGAAACATTCACAACATGCGTTTCATTTTGAGGAGAAAACGTAAGTTCCATGCAGTTTGGGTGATTTCGGCATATCATCCAAAACTAATTTCTTCCAAGGCTTTTCCTCTTCTTTCCAACTCTGGTCACCTTTTCCACGATTAATTCCCTGGGTTAGAAGTTCCGGTTCAGTTGGCGTAATATTCTCTTTGCTTCCCAAGTTATACCTGTACTTTGTGCATGTGGAATAGGAATCGGGTTCAGTAGAGGTAAGGTCTAGTTGCTTGGACACTCTAGAGGGCTCAAAAATCTGTGAAAAAAAAAAAAATTAAAGAACTGAGCCTTGCTCTGTGAAAAGGGGGTTTGATACATATGCAAAAACTATTGGCCCATGCCAGCCTGTGCAGTCCACGAAGGCTTACATGGATTGAAACTTTTTGCCGTTTGTAAATTTTCTGCATGTCCAAGAACTTTTCCAACTCATGATTCAGTTGATCCTCAGACAAAATGGGTTATATCCGTAATTGTGTAATGATTTGCTTGGTATAATCAGGGATTGTACATTACGATCCCTTGTAAAATGCATCACCGAGGCACATTAACCTCCCTTTTGCCAGAGCACGGCTCAATATTCTCCTCTCATTTCTGTATAGTCCTACCCTTAATTAATGTCGAGCTATTTTAACAATTGTCGCAAAAGAAGAAACACAAGTGCTTCTGACTTCAATCTAAAATCATGTGGTTTTTCCCTCCTTTATGCACCATGCTCTGGCAAAAGGGGGCTTACTGAATCTCCGTGACGCATGTCACCTAGCAAAGTCATCACGTAATTATGGATCCATGAATTCCATCACGTCTAACAACTGACTAAATCATAGGGTATACTGGTCCTTTGGCATACAGAAAGTTGACCAGTGGCGAAAAGTTTCGACTCGGGTCAGCCTGCGCGGACTGCGCAGGCTGACCTGGGCGGATACTTTTCGCAGATGCATTAAGCCCCCTTTTCACAGAGCATGGCTCATATGCATATATATGTTTGACCAGTGGCGAAAAGTTTCGACTCAGGTCAGCCTGCGCGGACTGCGCAGGCTGACCTGGGTGGATACTTTTCGCAGATGTATTAAGCCCCCTTTTCACAGAGCATGGCTTATATACATGTATATGTTTATTTAGCTCATCTATGTAACAGTCAACTTGTTTGTTAACTTTTCATTTTTTGTTCCATTTGCTTCCCGTCAACTCTTTACCAAAGGACAGAATTTTAAACTGGTCAAAATTGAAAGCATATGCTGACGACAGAAGGGTAGAAAACATTGTGGGAAAACCGCCAGCATTTTCTCCTTTTCCCACAATGTTTTCAATAGACTTTTTCTTCAGGGTCATTATAAGTCAGGATTGTGTGGTAAAGGGTTAAATAGAAAACATTCAATTTGAAAAAGAAGCAATCACTTGTAACATTAGGATTCCATACCTCAGTATTACCCTCCTGTTTTTGTACACTGAAACTTTGATGGACTGGACTGGCAAGTGCTGAAAAAACAAACAGGATAGTTATAAATACCGAGTCCAAAAGATAAGGCATGCTCAGAGTAAAGGGGGATTAACTCTTTACCAAACGACAAAATTTTAGACTGGTCCAAATTGAAAGCAGTTGCAGACGACAAAATAAATGTGGCTGAAAAATTTGTTTTGGGAAGCAGCGCTCCAGATAATTTTCAATGACATCAGTACAGTACTGATGAAAATCAAGATTAATCAGTACCAGCATATGGGGATCAGTACCAACATTTGGTTAACGAGACTGATTAAAGTCAAAATTGGTTTTCTTGCATTTGCTTTTATATAAGCATTACTGTAAAACTACGTAACATTTTACCTAGTAACAGTATGATGTTTACTGTACAAAGTGTAAAGCAGGTTTGTAGAAACAAATATGCAACTCGTAATCTTTTTTTGAAGCGATCTTTTTTTCATGCTATTTAATTTTTGGAAAAATATTTGTGCAGGATTTGACTTAAAGAGGGTCGCAAATAACTTCAAATCCTGTAATTTTACGCCAGAAAAGCAGATACCATAAATACTTTTGAATTCACCAGTGCTTCAGTTTTGGAGACATTTTTTTCTAACTTGGCCCAAGTTGGTGCCACTGGCGATCAACAGAGAGCCCATCTGGGTGCATGCGCTTTTTGCTTCATATTTTTCGTGCGTGATTATTCAATTTAGAGCGTGAATTATTGCACATTTATACATAAATGGGAACAGTCCTTAAGTCTTGGCCTGTCTGATTTTATCTTTCAACGATTCTCAGTTTTATTAGGATTATTTGGTTCTGGAGATGGATGAAATAACCAGCCAGACCTTTCTGTATATTCCCCGACTTTTTCGAAGCGCAAACTATTCATTCGGAAAATACATGTACATAGTACGATTATCCGCTGGTCCCACGCCGTAATCGATAAAAACTTGACTAAAGCCGAGATGCAGGGTCTAATTCCAGTCCGAGCCGATTTTCCCTTTTCATTTAACGGGAAAACTTTGGAAAATCGCTCGGCAATCCCGAAGATATCTGAATGTTTGTTTGAGAAAGAGTAAGCTCCCTTTCATTGTGTACGGATTCGTACCCTATACTTTACATACCTGGAAAAACGTTCCGTATCGAGTACGGACTTTTGTAAAAAAAGATGCGTAACAATCAGATCGTCATCCGTAAATTACGTGAATACGGATCTTATCTGGAGCACTGGGGAAGGGTAGAAAACATTGTGGGAAAAGGAGAAAATGCTGGTTACCAGCATTTTCTCCTTTTCCCATAATGTTTTCAAAAGGCTTCTTTCTCAGGGTCGTTAAAAGTCGGGATTGTGTGGTAAAGAGTTAAGAACAGTTTTTGTCTTGTTCTCCAGAATTTTCTATATTTGAAAGTAACACAACTCCTGATTGGCTAAACCATTTGGTTTAGCCAACCAGGAGTTATGTTACTTTCAAATGTAGAAAATTTTGGAGAATAAGACAAAGAATATTCTTAAGAATGGTTGGTGAATACGGACCCAGTCTAACTCGTGATTCAGCGGTCATTAGACAAAATGGATTTCATGGATCCATAATTATGTGATGACTTGCTAGGTATAATACATCACGGACATCATATGCATTTAACCTCCTTTTTCCAGAGCATGGCTCAAATGATGATTGAGTAAGATAGACATTAGGCATGTTTGAGAGACCAGGAAACACAAGGGTCATATTTGTTTAACTCTTTACCAAACGACAAAATTTTAGACTGGACCAAATTCAAAGCATTTACAGACAACAACTTAAGTGTAGCTTAAATAGTGATATGTGTATTGGATCAGGGATTGTATATATGATCCCTGATTGGATAGGTTGGAAAACATTGTGGGAAAAGGAGAAAATGCTGGTAACCAGCATTTTCTCCTTTTCCCACAATGTTTTCAAAGGGCTTTTTCCTCAGGGTCGTTAAAAGTCGGGATTGTGTGGTAAAGGGTTTAGAGACCAGGAAACACAAGGGTCATATTTACCAATCACTGTAAATAGCATCATAATTCCTAGGAGTGTCAAAGTGCCACATTTTCTGTCCAAGAGTACAGACTAGAAAATGTATCTGTCAACAGACCAGTGTCTTGATCTCTTTCATAATGTAACCACCACAATTTTACAATTTTGAATAGTGAATCACATAATGAAATGAATAATGTGGTAAGTTTTGACCCTTTACCACTCAATCCCAGCTTTTAACAACCCTGAGAAAGAAGCCTTTTGAAAACATTGCGGGAAAAGGAGAAAATGCTGGTAACCAGCATTTTCTCCTTTTCCCACAATGATTTCTACTCTTCCCAAGACAAATTTCAATTTTTGAGTCACATTTATTGTCTGCAAAAGCTTTCAATTTGGACTGGTCTAAAAATTTTGCCGTTTGGTAAAGAGTTAATGCTTTACCACACAACAAAGTTTTAGACTTGTCAAAATTGAAAGCAACTGCAGACAACAAACTATGATAATGAGATTTGTCTTGAAAGGGTTTAAGAAATTGTGGGAAAAGGAAAAATGCTGCTTACCAGCATTTTCTCCTTTTCCCACAAAAGTTTCAAAAACCCTCTTCTTCAGGGATGTTGGGGACAACTGGAAAAGGCTTAAAAAATACTTATTTAACATTAATTGGGAAAAAATAAATTCTGAAAATTTGCAAAAACTCTCCATGGTTACTTCCATGGAACACCACCAAGGCATAGTTGTTTCCTAGTTGCTAGCACATCTTATTTACTCTTTACCACACAATAAAATGTCTGACAGGTCCAAATTGAAAGCAACTCCGGACGACAAAATAAATGTGAATCAAAAATTAAATTCATTTTGGGAAGGATAGAAAACATTGTTGGAAAAGGAGAAAATGCTGGTGACCAGCATTTTCTCCTTTCCCCACAATGTTTTCAAAAGGATTCATTCTCAGGGTTGTTGAAAGTCAGGATTGTGGGATGGGATAAATACTTGAAAGTCTATGAGGTAATGACTAAGTAACATTTAACTCTGTACCAAACGACAAAATTTTAGACTGGTCCAAACTGAAAGCATTTGCAGACGACAAAATTAAGTGTAGCTTAAATGGTGATTCATGTATTAGATATGGTAGAAAACATTGTGGGAAAAGGAGAAAATGCTGGTTACCAGCATTTTCTCCTTTTCCCACAATGTTTTCAAAAGGCTTCTTTCTCACAGTCATTAAAAGTCAGGATTGTGTGGTAAAGGGTTAAATCTTTACCAAATGACAAAATTTAGACTGGCCCAAATTGAAAGCATTTGCAGACAACAAAATGAATGTGGCTGAAAAATTGAAATTTGTCTTGGAAAGGGTAGAAAACATTGTGGGAAAAGGAGAAAATGCTGGTTACCAGCATTTTCTCCTGTTCCCACAATGTCTTCAACAGGCTTCTTTCTCAGGGTCGTTAAAAGTCGGGATTGTGTGGTAAAGGGCTAAAAGATATTGCTTCCAATCCAGCAGCATGACACGCAACCCGCCAATTATGATAATTGACTATTTCTGAATGCCAATAATTCCATTGACACCCTTTGAACTCTTTACCCAACGACAAAATTTCAGTCTAGTACAAGAGTACGTAGCTTCTCATCTACGTTACTGTCTCAATCTACATGAATTAACTGTCTATCAGACATAAATTTTAGCCTAGTCTTATTTGAAAGCATTTGCAGATGACAGATTAAATGTGGTCCATATGATGAAGTTTGAAAAGATTATGGGAAAGGGAGAAAATGCTGATTACTAGCATTTTCTTCCTTTCCAAGTTGGCTTTCATACAGCTTTTTCTTTAAGGTCCTTAAAACATGGAATCATTTGGTAGAGGGTTAAGGACTTCACAAACCTTCACGTAAATTCAGAGCAGACCGGTCCATTTTTCCACCGAAAAGACTTGGGGTGCAGATGATACCGTTATGTTGAAAACAAGCTGGCACCTGCTGTTCCATCGTGGGCTTTTTCTTGACATCTCTAAAACAGACATGATTAACTCTTTACCAAACAACAAAATTTTAGATTGGTCCCAACCAAAAGCATTCGCAGATGACAAAATAAATGTGGCACAAAAATTAAAATTTTATTTAGGAAGGATAGAAAATTTTCCCCCTTTCCCACAATGTTTTCAAAAGCTTTCCTTCCCAGGGTCATTAAAAGTCGAGTTGTGTGGTGAAGGGTTAAACCCTTTTCCACACAATGCTGCCTCTAAACCACCCTGATGAAGAGGGCTTTTGAAAACATTGTGGGAAAAGGAGAAAATGCTGGTAACCAGCATTTTCTCCCTTTCCCACAATGTTTTCTGCCCTTTCAAGAACAAATCCCTATCATTTGAACCACAGTTAAATTGTGGCCTGCAAATGTTTTAAACTTGGATATATCTAAAATATTGCTGTGAGGTAAAGGGTTAACTTGTTACTCTAAATCTATGGTTTGAAAACAATACGACTGGTAAAAAAAAACATGGCAAACCTGGCAACTGACCACTTATAATAAAAGTAATTGAACTTTTTACTCAAACAGGTATCAGAGGTGCGAACTAATTCTTTACAAGACAACAAAATTTTTGATTCGTCCATTTTCTCCGAATTCCACATAATAAATGTTGAGGTTTGGCTTTGAGAGAGTAAAATATATGAGCCATGCTCTGGCAAAAAGGGGCTTAATGCATCTCTGTAATGCCTCATACCAAGCAAGTCATCACATAATTAGGGATCCATATAATTCATTGTCTAATCATAAGGTAGAATGGTCCTTTGACATCCAGAAAATTGACCAATAGCGAAAAGTTTCTAACCAGGTCAGTCTGTGCAGACTGTGCAGGCTGACCTGGTTCGATACTTTTCGCAGATGCATTAAGTCCCCTTTTCACAGAGCATGGCTCATATTCATGTGCTGAAAATTTTAATGAGCTAATATTTTACACATGTGTTTAACCAGTAAAAAAATAAAATCACAAAAATTATTTAAATCGCTTGTTTTTTTCCCAAACCCGTAAACTTTAAATCAGTAAACAAAACCTGTTATATGGTAGTCTGAAATTTTGTCTTCATGTAAAGAGTTAAAAAGAACATGATTACAATCAGGTTTGTGATCTAATTAACTAAACAAGAGGACCATGATGGTCCTAAATCACTCACCTGAAATGCAACTCAGCTCAACACCATAATGCTACATGCCAAATATGAAAGCTCTAGCCCTTATGGTTTGGGACAAGAAGATCTTTAAAGATTTCCTTCTTTATCTCTATGTGAAATCCGAGAACCCACAACATAGGGTCAATTTTTAATACCAGGGTCATAATTTGAAGTATTTTGGTAGAGGGTCACTAGATGATGCTACATGCCATATATGACAGTTCTAGCCCTTACGGTTTGGGACAAGAAGATTTTTACAGATTTCCTTCTTTATCTCTATGTGAAATCCGAGAACCCACAACATAGGGCCAATTTCCACACTAGGGCCATTATTTGAAGTATTTTGGTAGAGGGCCACTAGATGATACTACATGCCATATATGAGAGTTCTAGCCCTTATGGTTTGGGATAAGAAGATTTTTAAAGATTTCCTTCTTTATCTCTATGTGAAATCCGAGAACCCACAACATAGGGCCATTTTCAAGACTAGGGCCATAATTTGAAGTATTTTGGTAGAGGGTCACTAGATGATGCTACATGCCAAATATGAAAGCTCTGGCCCTTACGGTTTGGGACAAGAAGATTTTTACAGATTTCCTTCTTTATCTCTATGTGAAATCCGAGAACCCACAACATAGGGCCAATTTCCACACTAGGGCCATTATTTGAAATATTTTGGTAGAGGGCCACTAGATGATACTACAAGCCATATATGAGAGCTCTAGCCCTTATGGTTTGGGACAAGAAGATTTTTAAAGATTTCCTTCTTTATCTCTATGTGAAATCTGAGAACCCACAACATAGGGCCATTTTCAACACTAGGGCCATAATTTGAAGTATTTTGGTAGAGGGTCACTAGATGATGCTACATGCCAAATATGAAAGCTCTAGCCCTTAAGTTTTGGGACAAGAAGATTTTTACAGATTTCCTTCTTTATCTCTATGTGAAATCCGAGAACCCACAACATAGGGCCATTTTCAATACTAGGGCCATAATTTGAAGTATTTTGGTAGAGGGCCACTCGATGATACTACATGCCATATATGAGAGCTCTAGCCCTTATGATTTGGGACAAGAAGATTTTTAAAGATTTCCTTCTTTATCTCTATGTGAAATCCGAGAACCCACAACATAGGGCCATTTTCAACACTAGGGCCATAATTTGAAGTATTTTGGTAGAGGGCCACTAGATGATGCTACATGCCAAATATGAAAGCTCTGGCCCTTACGGTTTGGGACAAGAAGATTTTTACAGATTTCCTTCTTTATCTCTACGTGAAATCCGAGAACCCATAACATAGGCCCAATTTCCACACTAGGGCCATTATTTGAAGTATTTTGGTAGAGGGCCACTAGATGATACTACATGCCATATATGAGAGCTCTAGCCCTTATGGTTTGGGACAAGAAGATTTTTAAAGATTTCCTTCTTTATCTCTATGTGAAATCCGAGAACCCACAACATAGGGCCATTTTCAACACTAGGGCCATAATTTGAAGTATTTTGGTAGAGGGCCACTAGGTGATGCTACATGCCAAATATGAAAGCTCTGGCCCTTACGGTTTGGGACAAGAAGATTTTTACAGATTTCCTTCTTTATCTCTACGTGAAATCCGAGAACCCATAACATAGGCCCAATTTCCACACTAGGGCCATTATTTGAAGTATTTTGGTAGAGGGCCACTAGATGATACTACATGCCATATATGAGAGCTCTAGCCCTTATGGTTTGGGACAAGAAGATTTTTAAAGATTTCCTTCTTTATCTCTATGTGAAATCTGAGAACCCACAACATAGGGCCATTTTCAAGACTAGGGCCATAATTTGAAGTATTTTGGTAGAGGGTCACTAGATAATGCTACATGCCAAATATGAAAGCTCTAGCCCTTAAGGTTTGTGACAAGAAGATTTTTACAGATTTCCTTCTTTATCTCTGTGTGAAATCCGAGAACCCATAACATAGGTCATTTTCAACACTAGGGCCGTAATTTGAAGTATTTTGGTAGAGGGCCACTAGATGATGCTACATGCCAAATATGAAGGCTCTGGCCCTTACGGTTTGGGACAAGAAGATTTTTACAGATTTTCTTCTTTATCTCTATGTGAAATCCGAGAACCCACAACATAGGGCCAATTTCCACACTACATGCTATATATGAGAGCTCTAGCCCTTATGGTTTGGGACAAGAAGATTTTTAAAGATTTCCTTCTTTATCTCTATGTGAACTCTGAGAACCCACAACATAGGGCCATTTTCAAGACTAGGGCCATAATTTGAAGTATTTTGGTAGAGGGTCACTAGATAATGCTACATGCCAAATATGAAAGCTCTAGCCCTTAAGGTTTGGGACAAGAAGTATTTTGGTAGAGGGCCACTAGATGATGCTACATGCCAAATATGTAAGCTCTAGCCCTTACGGATTGGGACAAGAAGATTTTTAAAGTTTTTTCTCTCGGTTGCCATGGCAACCAGAGTTCTTCATGGAATTCAAATCTTTGAAGTATTCTGAAAGTGCATCACCTAAGGATCATTTCTGTGAAGTTTCACTGAAATCTGTTGGGCGGTTTCAGAGGAGAAGATTTTTTAAGTAACTGTTCACGGACGGACAGACGGACACACGGACGGACGGACGCCGGACAACGATCGATCACAATAGCTCACCCTGAGCACTATGTGCTCAGGTGAGCTAACAAAAGGGAGTCGAAAAAAAATAGCGGGGGGGGGGAAGGGGAGGGGGTTACCCGAGCAGAGCCCAAATATGACCCAAAAGAGATAATTTTAACAATTTTTATAAAGGGTCACCAAATGATGCTACAAGCAAAATATGAATGTTTTGGCCCTTATGGTTTGTCACGAAAAGATTTTAAAAGATTTCCAACTTTTATTCTATGTAAAATAGTGTGCGCCCGGCCAGAGCCCAAATATGACCCAAAAGGGATAATTATAACAAATTTTGTAAAGGGTCACTAGATGATGTTACATGCAAAATATGAATGCTCAAGCCAGTATGGTTTGTCACAAGAAGATTTTAAAAGATTTCCTTCTTTGTTTCCATGTAAAATAGGGTGTGCCCTGGCAGTGCCCAAATATGACCACTGAGGTTTAATTTTCACAGTTTTGGTAGAGGATCATCATATAATGCTACAAACCAAATATGAATTCTCTAGGCATTATGGTTTGTCAGAAGATGATTTTTTAAAGATTTCCTTCTTTGTTATTATGTGAAATAGGGTGCGCCCGGCCAAAGCCCAAATATGACCCTAAGGGATTAATTTTAACAATTTTGGTAAAGGGTCACCCAATGACGCTTCATACAAAATATGAATGCTTTCGGCCTTATGGTTTGTCACAAGAAGATTTTTAAAGATTTTTTCCATTTTCAGCCATTTTGTTGCCATGGCAACCACAGTTTTTCATGGAATTAAATTCTTTTAACAATTTTGTAGAGCTTCATCCAAGGAACATTCCTGCCAAGTTTTATCAAGATTGGCCATCTGGTTTTGGAGGAGAAGATTTTTAAAGAAATTGTTAACGGACAGACGGACGGACGGATGGACGATGACCGGTCACAATAACTCACCCAGAGCACTTCGTGCTCAGGTGAGCTAAAAATCTATAGACAGCACCTTGGAGCCTGTGTTTGTCTCTTTTCTATGGCAGCTAACCTGTCCATCATCTGTTTAGACAGGCCTGCATCCTCAAGCTGTGGTGTTCTGTTTAACTTGGTCGGCGGATTGAAACTGACAGATGGGGTGGAGGCAGGACTAATTTGATTGTTGGTTAAGGAAATTGTATGTCTGAATTGTGTTTCATGCCACTTTCAACAGTATTACAGCTCTTAAGTTAATCAGGACTGAGCTGGGGCCCTAACCCTACCCAAGGAGTTTCCCAGGGGTGGACTTAATTTAGCTGATTTGAGCATTCTTTTTACTCTGAGCATGCCGATTCGTAATCAAGTGTAATGGAGTGGCTGTGCTCCAGAGTACTCTGCTGTCCAAGGTGGTGTGGTTGGAGCAGCCACGTGACCTACTCCCAAAAAAGATGGCGGAGAGGCAACCATTATTCGAATGTAAAGATTGCAAAAGATTCTTATTTGGTATGTTCTTTGTAAGACATCCTGTGTATTGCAACCTGTGAGTTAACACGTCATTTATTAAAATAATAATAGAAGAGCTGTAACAACAATATTGCGATCACTGTCGGCCATCTTTAATTTTTCCTCTCACTTGATTTATCTCGCGAGTTCACCATTTGCTTGGTTTCCCTTGATTAAGCATGCTTCTCTGGTGCAGTCGGGAGTACTAAAAACAAAAATCATATCAAATCCACCCTTGCTGAGCAGTGCTACCAGCAGGGGGTCCAACCAGGAGCATCGGATTACATATCAAATGCCTGAAGCACTTAGCCATCATTACTGCTTTAAGAAACAATCCTTTTACTAATTACCACACAATCCAGAGTTCTAACAACCTTGAGGAAAAAAGCTTTTGAAAACACTGTGGGAAAAGGTGAAAATGCTGGTTACCATTTGATTTGGACATGTTAAAAATTGTGTCGTGTGGAAAAGAGTTAACTCTTTACCAAATGACAAATTTTTAGACTAGTCCAAATTGAAAACAAGAGGGCCATGATGGCCCTGGACACTCACCTGTGTCAATAGGTGAAATTCACTCAACGTGCATAATTCAATTTCTGACCAATTGTCAAGTCAATTGAGCTTAAAATGTGGCCTCTAGAGCGTCCACAAGGAATTTCCGTAAGTTGACCTAGTGACCTAATTTATCTCCCCACGTGACCCAATTTAGAACTCATCAAAAAATTTATCAAGACAAACATTCTGAACAGTTTTCAAGTTAATTGAGCAATAA
Source organism: Tridacna gigas (assembly GCA_945859785.2). NCBI lineage: Eukaryota > Metazoa > Mollusca > Bivalvia > Cardiida > Cardiidae > Tridacna > Tridacna gigas. The sequence goes on along the minus strand of OX244031.2, from coordinate 11,264,392 downwards.
ATGTGGCCTCTAGAGTGCCCACAAAGTGTTTCTTAAATTTGACCCAGTAACTTAGTTTATGACCCCAGCTGACCCAATTTCAAACTCACCTAATATTTCATCAAGACAAACATTCTGACCAACTTTTAAGTCAATTGAGCAAGAAATGTGACCTCTAGAGTGCCCTAAAGGTATTTCCTTAATTAGACCTAGTGACCTAGATTATGAGCCCAGGTGACCCAAATCCAAACTCATCCTAGATTTCATCAAGACAAACATTTTGACCAATTTTCAAATCAATTGAACAATAAATGTGGCCTCTAGAGTGCACACAAGGTATTTCTTTAATTTGACCTAGTGACCTAATTTAAGATCCCACATGACCCAAATTCGGACTCATGTGAGATTTTATCAAGACAAACATTCTGACCAATTTTCAAGTCAATTGAGCCAAAAATGTGGCCTCTAGAGTGCCCACAAGGTATTACTTTAATTTGAACTAGTGACCAAGTTTATTAGAACTTGTGACCCCCAGGGCGGGGCCAGTTTTGACCCGAAGGGGATCATATGAACAAACTTTGTAGAGGTCCACTAGGAGATGCTTGATGCCAAATATCAAAGCTCCACGCCTTCCAGTTTCAGAGAAGAAGAATTTTAAAGTTTTCCTTCTTTGTTCCTATGTTCGAAATTTGTGATCCTCCGGGCGGGGCCAGTTTTGACCCCAGGGGCATTGTATGAACAAAGTAGGCAGAGGTCCGCTAGGACATGCTACATACCAAATATCAAAGCTCTACGCCTTCCAGTTTCAGAGAAGAAGAATGTTAAAGTTTTCCTTCTTTGTTCCAATGTTCGACACTTGTGACCCCCGAGGCAGGGCCAGTTTTGACCCCAGGGGCATCATATAAAGCAACTTGGTAGAGGTCCACTAGGAGATGCTACATGCCAAATATCAAAGCTCCACGCCGACCAGTTTCAGAGAAAAAGAATTTTAAAGTTTTCCTTCTTTGTTCCTATGTTCGAACGTGTGACCCCCGGGGCGGGGCTAGTTTTGACCCCAGGGACATCACATGAACAAACTTGGTAGAGGTCCACTAGGAGATGCTACATACCAAATATCAAAGCTCTATGCCTTCTAGAATCAGAGAAGATTTTTAAAGTTTTCCTTCTTTGTTCCTATGTTCAAAACTTGTGACCCCTGGGGCGGGGCCAGTTTTGAACCCAGGGGCATCATATGAACAAAATTGGTAGAGGTCCACCAGGAGATGCTAGATGCCAAATATCAAAGCTCCACGCCTTCCAGTTTCAAAGAAGATGATTTTTAAAGTTTTCCCTCTTTGTTCCTATGTTTGAACTTGTGACCCCCGGGGCAGGGCCAGTTTTGACCCCAGGGGCATCATATGAACAACACTGGTAGAGGTCCACTAGGAGATGCTACATGCACAAATATCAAAGCTCTATGCCTTCTAGTTTTAGAGGGGTAGATTTTTAAAGTTTTCCTTCTTTGTTCCAATGTTCGAACTTGTGACCCCCGGGGCGGGGCCAGTTTTTACCCCAAGGGCATCATATCAACAAACTTGGTAGAGGTCCACTAGGAGATGCTACACACCAAATATCAAAGCTCTATGCCTTCAAGTTTCAGAATAGAAGATTTTTAAAATTTTCCTTCTTTGTTACTATGCTCGAGCTTGTGACCCCCGGGGCGGGGCCAGTTTTGACCCCAGGAGCATCATATGTACAAACTTGGTAGAAGTCCACTAGGAGATGCTACATACCAATTATCAAAGCTCTGCACCTCCTAGTTTCAGAGAAGAAGATTTTGAAAGACTTTGCATTTTTTTCCTTTTTGTTGCCATGGCAACCAGAACTAAGGGTGGAATTCAATTCTTTGAACAACTTTGGTAGAGCTTCACCCAAGGAACATCCCTGCCAAGTTTCATCAAGATTGGCCAAGTGGTTTAGGAGAAGATGTTTAAAGAAATTGTTGAAGGACGCCAGACATGGGGCGATCACAATAGCTCCCCTTGAGCACGTTGTGCTCAGGTGAGCTAAAAATTCTGACCTATCAACCCTATTTTTTTTTCAAGCGTCACCTGAAATACAGGTTTTCATTTCTGGCCTTATTCATTTTCATGGTTGTCAAATGATCTCTTTAACAAATGAAAAAATTTTAGACTGGTCGAAATTGAAAGCATTTGCAGACGAAAAATTTAAATGTGGCTCAAATAATGGAATTTGTCTTTGATAGGGTAGAAAACATTATGGGTAAAGGAGAAAATGCTGGTTACCAGCATTTTCTCCTTTTCCCACAATGTTTTCAAAAGGCTTCTTTCACAGAGTTGTTAAAACTCAGGATTGTGTGGTAAAGGGTTAAGTACTGCCAATACATCTTGCTGACTAGGCTTGGTTTAACCCTTTCCCAAACAAGCCCTGGTTTTCACGTGTCTGCAGTACAAGTCTTTTGAAAACACTGTGGGAAAAGGAGAAATTTCTCATAACGAGCAATTTCTCCCTTTCCCACAGTGTTTTCTACCCTTTTTGAGAACTTTCTGCCATTTTCATCAACTTTAAAATTGTTGTCTGCAAACTCTTACAATTTGGACCAGTCCAAAATTTATCGTTTGGGAAAGGGTTAAAACCTTTTGTCCTTACAATTAAATGAAAGAAGTTCCTTCACAGATACAGTAACTAGAAAAGGATACTCTGCTTTGACGCAGAAAGTTTTATCAAACCTTTCTGCAGTGAACAGTAAATTTTCTGAAGTTACGTTGCCTGTCACTTTCAGTTCCTTTTCTTGTCCCTTATCCTCCCTTTTCACCTCTGTATCAGAAGGGTCCTTGATGTTTTCATCCTTTTCTTTGGTCACCAAAGACTCCACATAGTCGGTTTGCTTCTTCAAACCTCTGCGAAAAAAATTTACCACATGTCTTAATTTTAGACTGGTCTAAATTGAAGGCATTTGCAGACAACAAACTAAACATGACAAAAATTAAAATTTGTTTTGAGAAGGGTAGAAAACATTGTGGGAAAAGGAAAAAAATGCTGGTTACCAGCATTTTCTCCTTTTCCAACAATGTTTTCAATGTTTGGCATGAAGATACAAGAATAATTATAGTAAGTTTAAAGAAACAAAGATGAGAATGGGTTTAAAAACTGGCTGAAAACGAGTAAAGATGTATCTTAAAAACTCTTTACCAAACATCAAAAAATTGACTTGTCCAAATTGAAAGCATTTGCAGATATCAGTCTTTGATGGGTAGAAAACATTGTGGGAAAAGGAGAAAATGCTGGTTACCAGCATTTTCTCCTTTACCAACAATGTTTTCATAAGGTTTTTCCTCCAGGTCATTTAAACTCGGGATTGTGTTGTAAAGGGTTAATGAAGAACCACATATTGATAACACATACTAAGTATCAACATTCTGGGTGTTAACCCTTAAGCTGCTAAGCATGACTTACGGACCTTTTGCAGACAGAGTAGATCAAGATCAGACTGCACAGAACATGCAGTCTGATCTTTGATCTACACTGTCTGATAAGGAAATATCTTTCCCCAAAAATACCTTTGAAATGGCAAAATTTGGGTTTTTACTATCGGCTTGAAAATTTAATTTCTCTCATTTAGTAGGATAAGGGTTAAACAGTTAGATAAGAGTTTTCAATGTCTCCATTACATGATGATACCATATACAAAATATTAACACCAGCATTTTCTCCTTATCCCACATACAGGACTTGAGAACAAGAGGTCACTGGTTTGAATCCCAAGGTCAGCTAATTTCTTTCTGATGATTCATGGGAGTCACTGCAATAAGATATACCTCTCTCACCACTGATCTTTGTTTCCAAGATGGTTATGTGCCAAAGCAGCCAGTGGCTTAGTAAGAATATTATGCAATGTAAAAGTAAACTGGTAAAAGAAACTCCAGAAAAGCATGGATAGGTGCAATGGCACCAAGATGTAACTGAAATAATGTTAAAAACGGTGTAAAACACAATACATGTAAAATCAATTTAAATCAATCCTTCTCCTACATTTACAAAAGCTTTATTTAAAAGGATCTTCAACCCTTAACCACACAATGCTGACTTTAAATGACCCTGAGAAAAGAGCCTTTTAAAAAACATTGTGGGAAAAGGAGATAATGCTGGTAACCAGCATTTTCTCCTTTACCCATGTTTCCTATCCTTCCGGAAACAAATTTAAATTTTTCAGTCACATTTATTTTGTCATCTGCAAATGCTTTCAATTTGGCAAAGTCTAAAATTTTGTCGTCTGGTAATGAGTTAACCCTTTATCACACAGATCCGACTTTTAACAACCCCAAGAAAGAAGCATTTTGAAAACATTGTGGGAAAAAGAAGAAAATGCTGGTAACCAGCATTTTCTTCTTTTCCCACAATGTTTTCTACCCTTTAAGAGACACACTTTATTTTTTGAGCTACATTTAAAATGTCGTCTGCAAATGCTTTCAATTTGGACTAGTCTACATTTTTGTTGTCTGGTAAAGAGTTAAAACACAGTCATAATTGTTAGATTAATGGGAGACCTGCCAATAGTTCAGTTTACCTCACTACATTCTTGTCTCTTGCCCGTAGGTTTTCAAGGGTCACTTCAGATAGGGCATGTTCTAGCTCTGGGGTTCTGTTCAATTTGGATTTTTTCTGAGTGAAATCCACTGGTGTTGACTGGCTGATTTCATTGGTTAAGGACTTGACTTGTTTGTATGGGGTTTTATGTTGCTTTTAACAGTAGTTTTGTCACATCATACCAAAGCTCACTTTTTTCACCAGTTTTCCGGGTTACACCAGTACTAGGCGGGGGCTCTGAAGAGTCTTGCCCAAGGTCATTCCTATGTGACCAGAACCCTAAACACCAAGAGGCCATTGAGGGCCTGAATCGCTCTACTGGCACTGATTTTGGTTATCTTATAGCATAACCATTTATTCATGATGCAAATATGAAAAAAGAAACACACACAAAAACAAGCATACATCATTATGTAGGCATGGTGAATTGAACAAATACTGAAACAATTAAGCATTTACCAAACGAGAAAATTTTAGACTTGTCCAAATTGAAAGCATTTTCAGGTGACAAAATAAATGTGAATGAAAAATTGAAATTTGTTTTCAAAAGGGTAGAAAACATTGTGGGAAAAGGAGAAAATGCTGGTTACCAGCATTTTCTCCTTTTCCCACAATGTTTTCAAAAGGCTTCTAACTCCAGGTTGTTAAAAGTCAAGATTGTGTGGTAAAGGGTTAAAATACAATTTCTTAAATCTCCTTGTTTAGAATTAAGCTAAATTACATACGGTTTCAGTACTCATTGTATTAAATAATCCTTGCAAGTTTCAAAGAAATGTGACCAATTAGGTGAGTTGAGAAACAGACCAATTAGGTGAGTTGAGAAACAAGACTAAGTCATCAAATAGCTGCTTTTCTTAAACTGATTGCTGGATTTTCTTTATTTTTTGTAGTGTTCAATCCCTTGATGATACAAATGATCTGTGCATTTTCAACTATATTGCGTAAAAAATGTATAAATTTTTAACTTTAACTGACTACCCTTCCCTTACTTTATTGTATGAATTTATTCAAAATCATTAGGGTTCAAGCTACTGATGATATAAAGAAACTGTGCAAGTTTCATGAAATTCAAACCACAAATGCGGACTTCATTGCATAAACAAGATATGCAGTGTTTCATTTACCTGTGCGTCCTGCGTCAGGGACGCAAAGAAATCACCGAGGACGCAAAACTTTGAGATATGTGCATTTTCGAGACGCACTGATTTTGATATCAATGCGTTTTGCAAAATTTCGTTTGATCCCGATCAATTAAAGTGTTTACATTTTCTATCGAAACACCGGTAATTTTTCCACTCTAGACTAGTAAACCTCCTTCTTTTTTCGTTCTATTTTTAGCCTAAGTAATGTTCTATATATAGTCTATGGAATGGTTTCTGATTTTCTTTTTATTCGGGTACAAGGAAGATCGACATCCCACTCGTCACAACTCGGCCGATTCCGTACCTACATCTAACCTCGTCCGTATTAAGGCGGCTTCCATTTTGAACTACCCATCACATGATCTTAAATATGGCGGCGGCCCTGTAAACCGCTTAGCAACGACATGAACAACCACGATGGAGTTATTCACATCTATTGATCTGTCGATGAAAGCTCCCAACGGAAATAGATAAACTACGCTAAAAATTTAATGTACAAACTGTTTGCCGACTGAAATACTCTTAGAAAGATAACGATATGAAAATTGACTCATGTTTTCTTTTTAAGAGGAGCCTTACAATTTCAATAACGGTAAACGGTGTGCTTCCGGAAACGTGCGAAATGTACCATGTAGGTGCATATCAAGCTACGTGATACAGCCAAGGGATTTGATCAGCGGATCACCCGAGGTATGCCGAATGATCGACATCCAACACGGACGTTATGGATCCGCTCCAAGGCATAGCCTACTCTTTCTTTCTTAATTGCAGAAAATTGTAGTCAAAATGATTGAACAACTATCATTTCATGTTCTCATTGGCAAATAATTATTTTTTGAATCGTTTTTATACCCCAACGATCTCCATATCCTCAAATGATTTCCATTTCATCGAAAAAATTCCAATGCGTATTTAAAGCCAACCGTCTTTTTCTAAACTCGCAAACGATTCGATCTTCAGGTTCGGTTCATCCAATCAGTAAGTAGCTTTTATTTTCCATCAGTTTTCTACAATGCAGACGAATATCTTAACGATGTAAAGCGTATGCATGCCACTAAAAAAGAAAGCTAAATCCGACCACAAACAACAAACTTTAACTAGTTTGTTTACGAAATCACAAGAGTCTGACCCGCCGACTCAAAGTGACTTACTTACCGATAAAAATGCCAAGAATAATGAGAAATCATCGGCCAGTTCAATCGGCGTGGATTCGGCCCCGGCCGATTCGAAATCGAGAGAATTCAAGTCCCACTGGCTTAAACTTTTCAGTTGGCTAACTTACGGAAGTGAAGAGAATTACATGTACTGCACTATCTGTACAGATGCAAAGAAATGTAATGGAATGACACAAAAAGCAAAACAAGCAAAGGACAGACGAATATATGAACTAAAAAACAGTGCTCTGTAGCAAATTAAAAGATAATTAATACTAGATCTAGTCACATTTATCTTGCTTATCTTTTTGTGCTGGTATAAGAAATAAATGAGATAAACCCACAAAGTTTTAAATTGTATTTATCACAAAACCATACTGAATCAGATCATACAGAATTTTTAACAATTTGAACAAATTATTTAAATGGGGTTTAAAAGGTGGGACTCGTAAAGTTGGTTTCAGACTCATAGTTTTTCATCCCAGCGAGTCCCAGGACTCACTTATAGCAAATTGTAAAAAAATCACTGGATATGTAAAAGTTCAACTTTAAACGGCTACTTTTCCCTTACTGATTACCAGATATTTTTCAAAATCATTTGAGTTCAAGCTATTGATGATATAAAGTAAATGTGTGAGTTTCACAAAAATCCAACCACAAATGCAGACTTTATCATGTGAACAAGAAATGTAAATTTTAAAATTTAAATGGCTGCTTTTCCTATACTGACGGTCATATTTTTTTTCAAAATCAATAGGGTTCGAGCTATTGATAGTATAACCAAACAGTGCAAGTTTCAGGAAAATTCAACCACAAATGCAGACTTCATCCCGTAAACAAGAAAAACGGGTGGAGGAACGAATGCAGAAGCCACACCATGACATAAGCTCTGCTGGCTTGCAGCCTGTGATGCTAAAATTGGATTCAGGATTTCCTGACATCAATTAACTCTTTACCAAACAACAAAATTTCAGATTTCTTCAAATTGAAAGAATTTGCAGACAACAAATTAAATGCGACTAAAAAATTAAAGTTTGTTGTGGGACAGATAGAAAACATTGTGAGAAAAGGAGAAAATGCTGGTAACCAGCATTTTCTCCTTTTCCCACAATGCTTTCAAAAGGCTTCGTTTTTAGGCTTGTTAAAACTCGGGATTGTGTAGTAAAGGTTTAATCACCAGATAGGACTTCTACTGGAAAAGAATTAAGACATAGTATCGTTGCAATGGGCCAAAGAAATTATTTCAAAGGCATATTTTTTTGAAAATTTCCCAATCATCAAGATTACAAGTTGATCGTTAGAAGTATTTGGCCACTTTCAACGTTTCTTCAGTCATAGCACAGTGACAGCACATTTATTCATGTTCCCTAGGTTAAACCAGCACTACGCTAGGGCTCTGAATTGTCTTGCACAAGGACATTTCAATGGAAACCAAAGAGTCTCCATATCACAAATTCTACATCTTCACCACTACAGAATGGGTAACAAACATTTGGGAATAAGGAGAGATATCCTTACCACATTTCACTCATATCAGTCATATCACGGCAACAGCTCACATATTCATGTATTTCCTGAGTTTCACCAGTACTAGGCTAGGGCTCTGAAGTGTCTTGCCCAAGGACACTCCCACGAAAAATCCAGTGGATCCAGTGAGGCTCGAACCCGGGGCCTCCAGGTTACGAGTTCTACACTTCACCACTGAGCCACGCAGGACCCCCGATGAGAAAAGACGGGATCATAGGGAAAGACAATACATTAACTTGTCATACTCCGATGACATTGGATGCTGGTGTACCCATATAGGGTACAAGCATACCAATAACCATGCAGGTTTATTGTTACACCTACCTTATCACAGATAACACAAAGGAGAAACATCACTTGTAAAGGAAAACACTGTTCTTTTAACAGTGTGGACAGCATTGTAGGAAAAGGAGGAATTGCCTTGTACATGCCACCACCCCTTTTACCACAATGTTATCAAATACAGGGGCATAACAAGGCGTATCTGATTAGTTATGGGTAAAGTCATATAAATGTACATCTTTATAGTTTTTTTTGTTGCTCCATATAGCATTCGTCCACATATCCTGTCACTACTGTTGTGTAAATCATATGACCTGCACTCTGTGTTCCCACTCACATCCTGTTTTGGGAGTGCATGCACTCCCTGGAGTACAAGTGTGGGAGTGCATGCACTCCCTGGAGTACAAGTGTAGGAGTGCAAGAGAAATTCTAGGAGTGCACTGAATAATGACAATTTTAGAGCTTCTATAGAAAGTAAGGTTGTATTGAAAATTTGTTTTTATGAGTCTCACTCTGCAGTCATCTGCTCTTGAAAACAATATGGATAACTTAATAAAAAAAAAGAAGTTCCTTGTAACATTTCCTTAATCACTGGACCAGGTTCAGAGGGACAACTTACAACCTAACGGCCAGTAGAATTTTCCATTTCACTGTCCATTTCAGACACTAATTAGCTTTCATTTATTGTTTTGTAGAGAGATTTACATAAATTCACTGTTTAAAGTCATTAATAAAGCTGAGTAGACAATTTAAAATGCCTATGATCAGACGATGTCAAACCGATTTTTGTTGTGTCATGGGTTTTCACGTTTTTTTTTGTTTTTTTTCAGTGATCTTTTATTTCATGCCAGTTAATTTTTGGAGTAGTATTTCCACATGATTTCACAATACTTGTCAATCAGGGTAGCATGTAACTTTAAAATCTGTAATGTTATACTAGAAAAGCAGATTAATACTATTAATACTTTTAAATAAATGACATAACAGCTTGATTAGCCGTGATAAACAGTGATATTCATTAATACCTATCGTATATGTCAGAGTTTAGATCATTTAAATATAATGTAAAGATGTTACTAGATGCCAGCAGATTCGCCAGTGCTTCTGTTTTGGGGACATTTTTTCTAGGTTGTCCTAATTGGCGCCACTGGTGAGTGGCAGCAGGAGCCCTGAAACCTGTGTGTGCACGTTTCACTTCTTATTTTTGTGAGTGATTATTCAATCAAGTGCGTTAATCATGCAAATATGTACATGAATGGGAACCTGGCACTCTGGTTAAGGCGGTTTAACTCTTTACCAAGCAACATAATTTTGAACTTCGACTAAATTCAAAGCATCTGCAGACCACAAATCAAACGCTACTAATAATTTCTGCTTTTGATAGGGTAGAAAACATTGCGGGAAAAGGAGAAAATGCTGGTTACCAGCATTTTCTCCTTTTCCCACAATGTTTTCAAAAACCTTTCTTGAAAGTCAAGCTTGTGTGGTATAGCGTTCAGTGCATCCTAGTAAGAATGCATTATAACCAGAAAGTTGTAACATGATGTATGGACTCAATTTGTCTCGAAACTTTTTAAATCACGAGATAGAATGGTCCTTTGACATGTAGAAAATTAACCAATCAGTCCTCCAGATAAAAGGGAGTAATAGTATTCTAAATCCATTATTTCTCTTCCAAACCCTATGTTGTGGGTACTCATTAGAATCATCTCGATGAGACAATTCTAATGAGCACCCATAACATAGGGTTTAGTGGAGAGTGATTAATATTTTCAATTTTTAAATCAAAATCACTCCCTCTATCTGGAGCTCTGTTACAGTCCAATAACAAAAAGTTCTGAGCCATGCCAGACTGCGCAAACTGCACAAGCTGACAAGGGTCCTCACTGCTTGCAGATGCACTTAACCACCTTTTCACGGAACATGACTAGTTCTTTTTTTTTTTTTTTTAATCTGACCACTTACAGATGATAAGTTATAAAAAATAAAAAATCCTGCAACAGAAACCTTTGTTACCATTAATAGTATGGCCTGCTTAGGCTTTGTCAAGCAACCTCTCAAAGAATAGAAGGGTTATCTAACCACTATGACAAATGAACCAGGAGAAAGGTAAGGATACACTGATGGTAATGTAGGAGTCTTGTCGGATTCTTCATTCTTCCCTGACAGACTGGGTTTCTCGTCAAACTCTAAAAAAAGCATTAAAAATAATTTACAATGTGCCAAGCTTTTTCTATAACATTACATTCTGGCATTTATTAAACATTTTAAATACCATAGGTCACTGAAACTCCATTGGTCTATTACCGGACAATGAAATTTTCCTTATCGGACACCATTGGCAACTGCCTATATATTGTATATAATAAGACAAGGTGTGCAACAAAATCGACGAAAATTTTTACCTCTGTACCCTTTCAGAGATAATATTTAACCAAAAACAGAAAACTAAACTTAGTTACCGTTGCAGATGGGTTCACAAATGATTTTTCTTGTGCACCCTGGCCTTAGAAAGTTCCAAACGGCTCTTGCGATCAAGCAATAGCTTTGATCTTAAAAAGATTCTACATTTTCCGGACCACCATGCGCTGACGTCACACAATTCATTATGACGCAGCGAATTATAACTCGCGTAAATTTACTATCAAAAGACGCACCAAAGTTTTTGACCAATAAACGGTAAATACGCATTTGAAAATATACGAAATGGAAGATGAAAATCGTGATACTGGATTAGATGAAAAGATAAATCATAACAGACGAAATATTAATTTGATAATTTCATCAATATATCAACAAAAGAATTTTTGATCTTTGTTTGAAAAAAATATTTTAGTTAAAATTCGCTGCGGGATAATAAATTGTGTGACATCAGTGCATGGCGATCCGGAAAATGTGGAAGCTTTTTAAAATTTTTCCGATCAGAGCTACAGCTTGATCGCAAGAGCCGTTTGGAACTTTCAAAGGTCAGGGTACTCAAGAAAAATCATTTGTGAACCCATCTGCAACAGTAACTAAGTTTATTTTTCCGCTTTTGGTTAAATATTATCTCTGAAAGGGTACAGGGGTAAAAATTTTCTTCAATTTCGTTGCACACCTTGTCTTACTATATACAATATAGAGGCACTTGCCAATGTGCTATTTATAGTAACGGTGTCCGATAAGGAAAATTTTGTTGTCCGGTAACAGACCAATGGAGTTTCAGTGGCCTATGTAAATACTAATGCTTGTACTTAGTATTGGATAATATGCAACATTAATACAACATAGGAATAGCTACACAGACTGCTCTAGTTATAACACACTGTTCAAACCTATTTATTTCATGCTTCTAACCTGCTTTTTAGTTGGGACTTTCATCAAAATTCGGAACAGTTGTTTACTGTAAATCCCCGTGGCATACCTCCTTTACATAATAGTGTGTTACAATATTATGTAAAGCGCGAGAAATGTAAGGTAAATGCATGTAAATTACATCATATTTATCTCTGGTTGAATGACAAGCACTGTTTACCTAGGTAACTGGTGCACTGCAACTACTGTTTCAGCCTTCAAGTGAAGAGTTAGAAATATGAAATTGGTATTTTTCACTGGTCATAACCATGGAATATCAAACCATAATCCACCATTATTTCTCAATAAACTGCCGGAAAAGCATGAAATAAATACTCATATTTATTTAAATTTAGAGTAACATTTCCCAAAATTTGTGTGAACTGATAACTATAACCAGTTTTTTAGTACTTTACTCCCTCTCATACTTTTCCCAGAATGCAAAGATATCATATCTTCATGACCTAAAGCCTTTAAAAATATCGGGAATAGGAGAATATGCTTGTAAACAACATTATTTTCCTTGTCTCTTAACTCTTTACCACGCAATCCCGAGTTTTAACAACCCTCGTGATTAAGACTTTTGAAAACATAGTTGGAAAAGGAGAAAATGCTGGTAACCAGCATTTTCTCCTGTTCCAACAATGTTTTCTAACCTTTCAGAAACAAGTCAAATCATTCGAGCCACATTTAATTTGTCGTCTGCAAATGCTTTCAATTGGGACCAGTCTAAAATTTTGTCATTGTAAAGAGTTAAAAGCTGCATTTTATGTCTACATTTACTACATTATATACTATCTTTATTCTATAAATACTTTTAACCCTTTACCACACAATAAAATCTTAGACCAATTCAAATTAAAAACATTTGCAGATATCAATTTTAATATGGTTCAAATGATGGGATTTTTCTTTGATAGGGTAGAAAACATTGTGGAAAAAGGAGAAAATGCTGGTTTACTAGCATTTTCTCCTTTTCCCACAATGTTTTCAAAAGCCTTCTTCCTCAGGGTCGTTAAAAGTCAGGATTGTGTGGTAAAGGGTTAATATGGACATGACTGGAACTTAGCTGTCCACTAAAGAGTTCAATAATGTGGTTTTTACAGTAAACATTGTTACCTTTGACTTGAAACCCGTATTTCTGGAGAAAAGTTTCAGCTTTGGATATCTCCTCAGTTTGCTTTTCTAGGAACAACCTTCCATATTCAATAATTTGGTCAATAGTACTTCCACATTTTCTTGATCTGACTAATACCTCGTCCAGTTTTTCCTGTCAAAAAACAAAAATCATCGGGATTAACCCTCTACCCATCAATCTGATTCTTTACAACCCTGAGAAGGAAGGCTTTTGAAAACAATGTTGAAAAAGGAGAAAATATTGGTGAACATGATTTTTTTTTTCACTTCTTCCCACCATACAGTCTGCCTTTTAAAAGACGAATCCCATTATTTAACCCTTTCCAACACAATCCTGGGTTTTAATGACCCTGAGAAAGAAAGGCTTTTGAAAACATCGTGGAAAAAGGAAAAAATGCTGGTAACCAGCATTTTCTCCTTTTTCCACATTGTTTTCTACCCTTTCACAAACAAATCTCATGATTTTTGTCAGAATTAACTTGTTATCTGCAAATGCTTTCAATTCAAATCAGTCTAAAATTTTGCTGTTTGGTAAAAGATTAAATCACATTAAAAGACATATTCTCTGACTTTTTTGGTCAAAATATATATTGGTGTTTCCTGTCATTTAACCCTTTACTAAACAATTCCAACTTTTAACAACCCTGATAAAGCAGGCTTTTGAAAACATTGTGTTACGGGAGATCACTCCTTTTTTACAGCATAGCTTCTTCCCTTACAAAATCAATACCTGACAACTGCGTTAGGGATAATTCGCCTTAGCTCAGTGGTTAGTGTATTGGTCTTTTAAACCTTGATAAACGAGGATATTTGCCGCACGGGTTAGAATTCCAGCCGGAGCGGTTTGTATTTGAACTATGCATCTGTTGCGAACTTTCATGTTCGTAAGAATTATTTCGCCTACTTTGTTTTTCGCTGTCATAAAGTGTACAGAGTCACTTCTAATAATATCAAGTGGACAAAATACAGGTACCAATGCTTCTATACAGTTGCTTCTCCAGTGCAAATTCCGAGATGAAACAGGGGCATAACTGTGTCGAAAACATTTTAGTGCTACCTGATCTTCTGAAATTGGTCCCCCTTTTGAAATTTAACAACAAGCCTGAGTCTGTTATGACAGTCTCAAAGTCTTTACATGATAGGGCAGACAGTTAGAGGATTATGGTTATCTTACTCAGCCGCAAAATCATTGATTAATGAAATAATAAATTTCCTCACAGAAATCTTTTGGTCATAATCTAGTTTCAAGTAGCTTAACCCCTAAGCAAACGACAAAATTGTAGACTTGTCCACACTGAAACAACAATTCAAACAACAATTCAAATGTTGTTCAAATGATGGAATTTGTCTTTGATAGGGTAGAAAACATTGTGGGAAAAGGAGAAAATGCTGGTTACCAGCATTTTCTCCTTTTCCCACGATGTTTTCATAAGGCTTCTTTCTAAGGGTCGAATGGAGTGTTGCTTACTAGCTAACATGATGATTTCAGTCTGTCTGTGATAGGATAAAAAACATGGTGGGAAAAGGAGAAAATGCTGGTAACCAGCATTTTCTCCTTTTCCCTTAATATTTTCGAAAGGCTTCTTACTGTGGGCTGTTAAAGCTTGGGATTGTGTGGTTAAGGGTTAACCTGTTTCCTCATGCAAATGACGTCTTGCATGGGACAGCATGACCACTTATATACACAATACACATTGCAACAAAATGAGAAACCAGTATTCCACTTTTGGCAAAATGCTCCAAGCCTGAATGCCTTACCACAAAATCCTGTGGTTTGATGACCCTAGGGAAAAGAGCTTATAAAAACATTGTGGAAAAAGAAGAAAATTTGGGTAACCAACATTTCCTTTGTTTCCGACAATGTTTTCTAACATTTCTAAAACAATTTCCAACAGCCGCAATGAATTTGTCATCTGCAAATGGCTTCAATTTGAATGAGTCTCAAGTTTTAAGCATTTGATAAAGAGATAACTCTTTACCAGGCACCAAAAGTTTAGATTGGGCCACAATGAAAGCACATGACATGTCAAATATGGCTGAAACATCGTGGAAAAAGAAGAAAACCCTGGTTACCATCAACTGTTCAGGGGTGTGGAAATACTATGCCTGACTCGTCCGACTCTGGAAAATTCAGCATCGGACAAGTGACTTTTTTTCAGTCTAGTTGTGCACGGACAAGTAGAAAATATGAGAAAAATTTTGAAACAAAAATCTGTTGTATATACATATGTAGTGAAATACATTATGCTCTCACTTTGTACAAAATGACATTTCGAATGATAAAAGGTGTCTTGAGATGATCCCTGATTTCTGGAAACCAAAAATACACATTTGGTCCACCTCCGCTTTCACCGCATATGACAAGATCGGTAAAATATGCGGCTGTGTTTGTACGTCAATTTTTTTTTTTAAATGTGTAAACACCATCAAGATCATCATTATGGATTAAAATAATTTTATTAGTATCATTTTAATACCGATTCAGAGATCTATGATGAAAATGTCGCACACATGAAAATTTTAGCCTTTAATCTGATTTTAAACAGCTTCGGTGCCAAATGGGCCGTGATTTAACACCACTGCCAGAAGCTGTCTCAACATCCAAAAGTTTTCGATTCAGCGATCAAATGGTGCGTAAAATGGGAGAAAATGTTGTTTTTTTTTTAATCAAATTTGCAATGCAAACGGAAGTGGGAAGTCTGAGACTCCGAACCATTTGGAGGCTCCAAACGTAAACAGACCATGACAAGAAATATGACCACAATTTTTTTTTTTTTTTTTTTTTTTTTTTTTTTAACGAGGCGTGCTTGAAAGAATTACCGTGGTTGAATGCAGACAATCGTAACGATAATTTTTAAGTTTCTCAAGAGTATCCCCATGTTGCGGACATGTCATTTTATGTGTACCTTTTAAAATTGCTTTGTTTTGGACAAGTGAGCCACACCAGGGGACAAGTAGATTTTTGTAATTTACTTGTCAGCGGACAAGTAGAAATTTCTAAGATTTCCACACCCCTGTTTTTTTCCTTTTCCCATAATGTCATCACAAATTTTAAGTTTATTAAAACATGAGATTGTGAAAGGGCTTAATTTGTAATGACTATTCATATTTTAAAAGGATTTTTTCAAAGCTTTCTGAAGCTTTTTTTGTTACATTTGTTTGTATTGAAAATTAACATCACTTTAACAGCTGAAGTCATATCATAGCTGTCAGTGCACCTACACATGTGTTTCCTGGCTTTCTCACACCAGTACTGACACAACTATAATTCCAAGCCACTGACTGCTTTTCTCACATGCACCAGAGGTGAGAGGCAAAAAATCACCGATAGAAAGGTTGCCTGAACTTGTATCAAACCCACAGCCATGAGTCAGGCTATCTGAGGCAAATTATTCCTTCTGGAATAATCAATGAAATTGTACCTCTAATGTCCTGGCTTCCTTCTTTGCAACTGACATAGACGTTAAGACTTCTGGAGCACAAAACTCTCTGTTCTTTTCTTCAAATTTGGTTTTACTCTCTGCAACTCCCCTGTCAACATACTCAGCTAAGTTTCTAAGCTGTTGAAAGAAACTTCCAGTAGTCTTGTCCATGGTTGGTTCCCTGTAGAAAGTCAGATATTCTACCTTTGGAATGATCCAGTAACGAGCGTTTCCTCCTTTTCCCAAAATTTTTACTGCTTTACCAAGAAAACTTATGGTCCCATAACTTGAACAGGACTTACTTTTTCATCTGAAAATAAAAAATAATTATGAATAATCAGAGCTCCAGACAGAAGGAGTGAATGTGATTTCAAAATTGAAAATATTGACTATTCTCCACTAAACCCTACATTATGGGTACTTATTAGAATCGTCTCATTGAGACGATTCTAATGAGTACCCACAACATACAGTTTGGAAGAGAAATAATGGATTTAAAATACCATCACTCCCTCTTATCTGGATCCCTGAATGATTACTGTTAACCCTTAAACAAACAATCCTGTGTTTAAACCACCCCGTGGATGAAGGCTTTTGGTAACATTTTGGAAAAAGAAAAAAATGCTAGTAACAGGCATATTTTTCTTTCCTTGCAATCTCTTTTACCATTTAAAATACAGAAATCATCTTTTGAGCAACATTAGCCATCTGCAAATGCTTTCAATCTGATTAGATCTAAAATTTTACTGTTTTATTTGTAGAGTTTACACCTAAATCTCGTGTAGACAACTTCGCATTTTCACTTTGTTGTCTTGAAGCGTTGAACAAATGTTCTGTAGATATATTTCTAGATAGCCTCTTAAAAATCTTGTCCCAACTTTTGACGGGCCTGAGAAACAAGGCCTTTGAAAATATTTTGAGGAAAGGAGAAAATGCTGGTAGCCAGCATTTTTCTCCTTTTTCCCACCATGTTTTCTATCCTATAAGAGTAAAATTTCATCATTTGGGCCACCTTTTGACATCTACATAACTTACAATTTGGAATAGTGAGTAGTCTAAAATTTTGATGTCTGGTTATGAGGTTAAACTGTAAAATTCTAATGCGAAAGGCAGTTTCTATTTGTCTGACTAAATGACATACTGTGGAGGCCATTCAAAAGCCCAGTAATGGCATGCATTACACCAAGCAAGTCGTCACATAATTATGGATCCATTATCATTCTTTTTGTGTAACAACTGACTGCATCATGAGGAAGAACCATCCATGAACATGCAGAAAACTTACAAATAACAAAAGGTTTTGATCCATATCAGCTTACATGGGCGATGGCCATGCCTTCCATGGAAAACACAAATTTCACCTCAAACAGACCATATTTCACCTCAAAATGACAAATTTTAACGCCTTAGTGTTGACTTTTGACCCGATATTATATTGTACTTATGAATGGCATAATTTCATGCTTCTTTTCTGGAAAAAAAAATCTTTTTTTAATAGTAATGCGTTTCTTCGATTAAAACCGTATTTCACTCTATGTGACTGTAAGTTACACATGCTATCTCATTGTGGTGCAATTTCGTTTTTTTTTTTCACCTATATTTCACATATTTACTTGTCACGGAACTTCATTTTAAATTAAAAGATAAAAATCATGTTATAGTTGTGTAATATTCTGTCATTTTGAAGCGAAATATAGTCTTTTGAGGTGAAATACGGTCTGTTTAAGGTGAAATATGATGACATTTAGTGAAAGGCAGTGAAATTCAGTTTATCAAGGGACCAGAGAGAAACCTTACAAATATCATTTGAAAAAAAGATTTTGGTTGCGTTAGCCATGTTCAAAAATTCAGCTAAACTGGTATCAACAGGGCAAAGAATTGGACATTTGATTGTGAAATACACTCATAAAGAGGTGAAATAAGATCATCAAGAGGTGAAACTGGATTATATGAAATTCGGCTTTTCCATGCATCCTGGCCGTGCATGCTAGCATGGACCAAGAACTTTTGCCAAGAATTAAACCTCCTTTCAACAGAGCATGACTCGAGTGAATACACATGACATACTTTTTGGCAAAACAAATCAAGGCAGACCCTGATCATAACTGTAAATGAAGCAAAATGCGAGTCGGCATTGTAAAACCTCCTAACATGGGTCCGATCCAGCTTTTCAAGTTCGATCCGGTGATATCCGGGGAATTTACCCACATGATTCTGATCTAGTTAGTCAATTTAATTTATAGTCAGCCACCTGCTGAAAGTGGTCACCTACTGATAATGGCATGGCTCCTATTTCACCTGAATTTTTTATTAATGCTAGTTTCTCCTTTTGCCACCATGTATTGGACAGCAGTTCGAGACAGATCTAAAGAACTGAATTAAGCAAATATGGCGGGAAATCGGAGTAGCCAATCAGAAAACAGGGACTGGCTAAAATTCACCTGATCACTTTTAATTAATAGCCGGATAGGACCTAATTTTCTCATTTGTTATGATTTGCACTTCGATGTATCATTTAGGACTAATATCACATATAAATATCTAAATGTATAAAGAACAACATAATTCATACTCGATCTGAAGAGGATTCGCCCCCCTGCATAAACATAAACGCAGAAAACTAGGATTACTTCCCGAGAAAAAAAAAATCTGCCCAAATGGAAGACGAACCTGATTCCACATTTTCATGTACATGTAGGAGATATGACAGCAGTATGAACACCCATCTGTCTTGTTTGGATTGATAAATAATATAAAAGATTTCAAGCGTCTGAGACAAGAGAAAATTTATGCCGATCGATGAATTTTCCCACTCCTCTAAAAAGGCATTCAAGAAGAGCGTAGATCTACGATCATCTTCGATCATTTATAGTGACTTAACCTAACATGTTTTGCAACAAAATACTCGAATATTGAAACTCTTCTCGTTTTGTTCAACATGGAGGGAAAAATTAAAAGAAACTACGCTGGAAATTACCTCTTTTCGTGATTGTTTTGCATATTTTTGAGTGAAATTTCAAAAAAAAGTATATAGATATGTTTTTCAAGGTTAGCTGTTAATCCAAGTCTTTGTTGAAAAAGGGACAGTTGCAGCTAAAATGGTGTATCTAGAAATACATGTTACAAACTGTACATTAATGGGTTATAGTATAACCCAGGGGCCCGCAGAATAAACATGTCTACATTTTACAGCCCGAATCGCAAATTACTTCTTAATTTATTCGAGACCAATACAAAAACGGCACATTTATGCAGTCTGATCTTAATCCACACCGTCCACTAAAGACAATCCGATTATGATCCTTTATTGTCTACACAAACAAATAAAGTTGTGTTAAGCGCTCTAGATAACCCCCTGAGCTGCTGAGCGCGATTCAAAGACTTTTTTTTTTGAGAACAGCGTAGATCAAGATCAGACAGCACAGAACGTGCAGTCTGATCTTAGATCTACACTGTCAGATAAGAAGATATTTTTGCCACCAAAATAACTTTGAGACAGCAAAATTTGGCTTCTTATTATCTGCTTGAAAGTCTCATTTTACTTCTTTAGCAGGTTATGGTTTAACCCTTTTAAAAGCTGCTGACCTGTCTGCGGACAGCGTAGATCAAGATCAGACTGCACAGCACGTGCAGTCTAATCTTAGATCTACACTGTCCGATAAGCAGATATTTTTCCCGCAAAATGACTTAGATACCAAAATTTGACTTCTTACATTCGTCTTGAAAGTTTCACTTATGTAGCAGGTCAGGGATTAATTGTAGCCTATTGTTATCAGATAAAACCGTGCACGCCCCCATCTCCATATAGCACAGGCAGGTACAATAAAATCATACGGACAAATGGACATACACGTTTAGACAGGTAGTGTATTATTTTTGATTAATTTGTTTATCATTTCGTTAAAATTTTGATAATACATTTAATTCTTTCCAGACGAAAAACGGAAAAGTAGACTTGTCCAAATTTATAGCCATTGCAAACGGGAAAAGAATTGAGGAAGGAGAGGATGAAGCTGGTTTCCGGCGTTTTCTTCTTTTTCCACAATGTTTTCCAAAAATATCTTTCTTAGGGTCGTCAAAAAATCGAGATTAATTACGTGATAATCTGAAGAAAGTATGTACAATACGGGTCGATAATTTATTGATGTATTTGGGATCACTGCGCTGTTGGGTAGAATGAGCACTGCTTGCAGAAAATCTACCGAAAGCGGGGAGCCTCAATCTCGGTAAACCTGCGAGTACTGTGCAGGCTAATCAAGATCGATAGTTTTCGCAAGCTTATGTACAAGTTTTCATGATTGACAGGGGTATTGTTCGAGGGGAAAGAGTGGCTCATTTCAAGCGAGTTCTTCTTTCCATACAATGTTTTCGAAAAGGTATTTCTTTTATATAAACTAAACCAAACTTCCAACGCAATTTTAATTTCATTTTAATATTTCCATGACTAGTCATCTGACTGGACGAGAGGTAGGCACCTCCCGCATCGTCCAATCAAATGATAGTCTTAAAATTTAGAATTAGAAGAATATATGAGCGATGCGCTGTGAAAAGGGGGTTTAATACATCTGCAAAAAGTATCGACCAGGTCAGCCTGCGCAGACTGCGCAGGCTGACCTGTGTCGAAACTTTTTTTTAAAAGTTAATTCAAATCTTCTGCATGTCCAAGAACCATTCTACGGCTCAGTCGGTTGTTTGACAAAACGGATTAAATTATAGATCCATAATCATAATGATGACTTGATTAGGATAATGCACCAGGGAGATGCATTAAACCCCCTTTTGCCAGAGCATGGCTCATATAACATGGTTGATGACGAAGGACCCTTATTGCCACATTTCTTTTTCTGTCCACGGTATAAGTCACATTTGTTGGTAGACAAACAAACCGTGCATCCACTTCGGTTCTTTTCGTCGATTTGTCTACACCCTTTTATTTTGAATTGTGGTTAACTCTAACAGTATATTAGCAGCGTCACGATGGCCAGGGCACCTATTCATGCATTCTTTGAGTGTTCTTTTACCAGTGTTACGCAACTGTAAAACTATTTTCAAACCACTGGCTGCATTCCTACAGAAAAATCGAAACGATGTGTCAGAATGCTATGGGAGCAGCAGATATGTAGGATCTGATATTCGTGTGTGTTTGCGATAGAAATTTTGTCAAACCAAATGGTCGGCTGCCGATTCCGTACCTACATCGGTCACTTGATCACCGGATCACCCGAGGTATGCCGAATGCGGGCACGGGCACAATGCATGAACAAATGACGTCACATAACGCTCCTATGACAAAATCTTTTCTCTAAACCTTTTCTCAAACGTGTGTAAGACAAGAAAATTCGCAATGGCTATGTGACATTGAAAACAAGGTAGGTTATGTGATAAACGGGTTTGATACGGTGTATACAATTAACTCACACTAGACGACAAAACCTTAGACCTGTCCAAATATTGAAAGCATTTACAGAGTACAGAAATGAATGCGATCTAAATGATGAAATTTGGTGTTGAAAAGAAAACGTGGTCAGAAAAATAGAAAATGCTGGTAACCAGAATTTTCTGCTTTTCGTGTATTTTTCTTTTTCAAAGGCTTTCTTTCCCTGGGTTGTTAAAACTCGGGATTGTGTGGCAAAGAGTTGATTAATGCAAGGAAAATTATCTAATTAAACTGGGTGACTCATACAGTCCCGTATCTCTTAAGTGAGTTATATAGCTGTTTAGCATGTGGCGATACAAACATTTTTTGCAAAATTCTGGACTCTTTTCAAATAAAAGAATGGCAAGGCCAAAAAACACTCCTTTCGATATTTTATGGTTTTGATACCGTAGCCTACATCATGCAATATTTGTCACATTGATTTTATAAAACATGCCCCCTCCCCTGTGGGAATATCTCACTGAGCACAGGTATACAAATAATTGTATCGATATAGGGTAAGAGTTAATCAACGTAAGATAACAAAATTGACGATAACTTTTCTTCTTGCGTCCGTCTTTATATACTCATGACTAGTCTGTCTGTCTGTCTGTCTGTATGTCTGTATGTTTGTCTTGTCTGTCTGTCTGTCTGTCTGTCTTTTCAAAAAATAATTTTGTCGCTTGTTAGACAAAATGAACTTGATGGATCAATAATTATGTGATGACTTGCTTGGTATCGTAGTTTACGGAGATGCATTAAACCTTTTCCCAGAGTACTGCTAAAATTCATCGATTATTTTAAAATGGTGGCTGGAACTTTCATTCCTTTGAAAGAAACTGGTGTCGCGACAAGTCTGTTTGCTTGTATGAAATTTTTATTCGATTTTTCGAGTTTACTGATAATTCGAATTAATCTTTTGATTCCTCGCGAGCATTTGCTATCGAATAATCGAGATCAATTCTTTATTAACCCTTTCCCAAACAAGCCCTGGTTTTCATGTGTCTGCAGTACAAGTCTCTTGAAAACACTGTGGGAAAAGGAGAAATTGCTCGTAACGAGCAATTTCTCCTTTTCCCACAGTGTTTTCTACCCTTTTTGATAACTATAGAATTGTCGTCTGCAAACTCTTTCAATTCGGACCAGTCCAAAATTTGTCGTTTGGGAAAGGGTTAAACAATCCCTTGTTTAAACGACCTTGAGGAAGAAGGCTTTTGATAACATTGGGCTTTTAATAACATTGTCGTCTGGTAAAGAGTATACTAAGCATATACTAAATTCTGTATCTCCTGCATCAAATATGCAGCAGACGACTTTGACCATGAAATACACTTGCTTCCATTCGGCAATCCTCGGGTGATCCATTGATCAAGTTAGATGTAGGTACGGAATCGACCGAGTTGTGACGAATACATGTGGTCCAGAAGTATAATTGATTGGTTGATTGAATGGTGTTCAACGTCGCTTTCAACATTATTTCAGTCATATCACGGCGACAGCTCAAATATTCATGTATTTCCTGGGTTTCACCTGGACTGGGGTTGGGCTGTGAAGTGTTTTGCCCAAAAACCCAGTTGATCCAGTGAGGCTAGAACCCGGGTCGTAAAAACGAGGAAATGCAAATAATGAGTACTTCCTCCATTTGTCGGCCAAGCCCCCGTAGCTCAGTCGGTAGCATACAGGACTTGAGAACAGGAGGCCGCTGGTTCGATCCCCGGTTTGGCCAATTTCTTTCCGAGGATTGATGATAGTCATTGCGACAGGATTCATTCCTCTCTCACAGCTGACCATTGTTTCGACGATGGTTATGTGGGAAAGCAGCCACTGGCTTTGAAAGATTATTGTGCGGAGTACTGGTAAAAGAAACTCCAGGAATGATGGATAGGTGCACTGGCCGCCGCGATATAACTGAAATAATGTTGAAAACGGCGTTAAACACCATACAATCAATCAATCAATCAATCAATCAATACTCCATTTGTGACAATGACTACAAAAGTGGTCGGTTGCAAGACGCAAAATGTCGCATGGAGGTCAGCAGTGATAGATTAATTCTTTACCACACCATCCACATTTAACGACTCCGGGAAAGAAACCTTTTGAAAACATAGTTGTAACCAACATTTTCTCCTTTTCCCACAATGTTTTCTACCCTTCCAAAAACAAATTTCAATTTTTGAGTCATATTTATTTTGTCGTCTGAAAATGCTTTCAATTTGGACTGGTCTTTTTTTTTCATTTGGCAAAGAGTAAACGTTTCATTCTTGAAGCTGTCATCATATCTTAAGTGTTGTGATATCTATTTCTTCGGAACGGTTTATCGTAATATCTTACAGATAGTCATAATTAACCCTTATCCTGCTATATAAATTAAATGAAACTTTCAAGCCGATAGTAAAATGCGAAATTTGCTATTTCAGAGATTTTTTTTTTTTTTTTTTTTTCGGGGGGGGGGGTGTATTTCCTTATCGTACCGTTTAGATCCAAGATCAGACTGCACGTTCTGTGCAGTCTGATCTTGGATCTGTACCGTCCGCAAAAGGCCCCTTGAGTCCCTCTTAGCCTAAGGGTTAAGTCGCACGAGAAGGATTTAATTTGTCTGCGTTTTACACATAACCTGCAACAAACGCCATTTTATTTCACGTCTTGCAGTAGGCGAATTTGAATATTTTGTTTACCCATTACCACACCATGACGAGTTTGGCTACCCTAAACACTAACACTCTTGAAATCGTCATGGAGAATGGAGAAATTGCTCCATTTCCCACAGCAGTTGCTAACCTCCCAAAAACCAGCTTCAGTTTTCGACTCGCATTTATTTTGTCGTCTTCAAATGTTTTCAATTTGCACTTAGATTTTGTTCTTCGGTAAAGAGTTGACTCGACCATTTTTGCAACAGTATTACTCCATGTATTTGAGTCATGCCCTGTGAAAAGGGGGTTAAATGCTTTTGGAAAACGTATCGACCCAGGTCAGCCTGTGCAGTCCGGACAGGCTGTCATGAGCCGATGCATTTTGCTATTTGTAAGGATCATTCTACCTCCAGATCTAGTCAGTTGTTTGACAAAATGGATTTTGGTGGATTTATAATAAATAAGCCATGCTCTTGCATAAGGGGGCTTAATGCATTCCCATAATTCATGATACGAATCAAGCCATCATATAATTATGGATCCATCATAGCCAGTTTTGTTAACAACAGACTGAATCATGGGTAGACTGGTCCTTTGACATGCAGAAAATTGACCAATAGCGAAAAGTGTCGGCCCAGGTCAGCCTGCGCGGACTGCGCAGGCTGACCTGGGTCGATACCTTTCGCGGATGCATTAAGCCCCCTTTTCAAAGACCATGAGTCATATAAATATGATGACTTTCTTGAAGTGATGCATCACGGAGATGCATTAAACTCCCTTATGCCAGAACATGGCCCATTTATATAATGCACCGCTGTTCATCTTTATTTTCTACAAAGGATATTTTCAAAATCGCCTTCTGCAAATGTGGTTCATTAGTTATAGATATATCCTTACAGCCAGATGAAATGCTGTTAAACCTTGATAGATTGTAGAATGGTTCAGAATGTAGTCGGCTATGTAAACATAGATAAATTACCGATATATCTACATACATATACATGTATGGTGTAAGGGATAAAGAAACTTAACAGATTTGTCTTCGATTAAAACCGGTAACGACGACAGTGATTTCTTTGATGGCTTCCAGAAAATGAAATGCATTTTCAATTCGTCCTAATCTGTACAATGTTGCAACCGTAAGAGGCAGCATTGGCATGAAGATAAAAGAAAGATTATAAGTTCATAAAATAAAGATGAAATGGGTTAAAGACTGGCTGAAAATGAGTATAGATGCATCTTTAATGAAGTTACGCTGTCCTACTTCAGTCCTATCGAAGCAACAGTACACTTTAGACAGTCTATCTTTCCTGGTTGAGTACATGTATTCACCAAGAAATGTTAACCCTTTACAAAACAATCCCGTGTTTTAATGACCCTGAGGAAGAAGGTTTTAGAAAACATTATTGGAACAGGAGGAAGTGCTGGTAACCAGCATTATCCCTTTCCCTCTAATTTTTCTACAGTTTCTACAGTTTCAGAGACAATTTATGTCATTTCAGCCAAATTTAGTTTGTCGTCTACATGAGCTCTCTATTTTGATTGGTCTCAACTTTTGTCGTCTTGTAAACTACATACCTATCTGGTTCGGGGTACAGAAACGGACTACTTTTCGAAATGCCAATCGATGCAACGAATTTCAAAATGAAATATACTTTAAATATACTCTTTTTTTTTTCAAACCAACACTATTTGTTACGATTTATCTAGCTACGGTGAGCTAGAAAAAAAGCTATGCAACAGTCATTTATAATCACAGCCTCTAGCCCTGGTATAAACCCAGCATGGTGGGGGTCATAATTTTTTTGTCAAGTCTGTTGCACAAATCACGGTTTTCTCATGTGTATATCTAGAAACTGTATACTTGTGCAAAGATTTGCAATAAACGATGGTATTTATTAAATTGATTTTTCACGTGTAAAATTGTCATATTTTTAAGAAATTTGGAGCGAAGAATAGGCTAGATTTTTCTACAGACGTATTGTTTATAGCCATTTTTCCGATCACTACTTTTTTAGCGGCAGGGTTTTTAGTTTACGCACCGCGTATTAATATTTATCCTGTACATAATGGTGATGCGCCATAGGTCAATCTTCGAAAAATGACATGCGCTGACAACGCGCAAGTTGGCAAACGACGCGGCCATGACAGGTACCAGCAGGGATCAAATTCCAGAATAATACGCCCAGAACCTTTTCTAAACGAGAAGAAGGGGTTTCGAAACATTGTTAGAAAAAAAGAGTTACCAGGAGTTTTTTTTTTTTCCCGACAGTGTTTTCCACCCTTTTTACACAAAGCACATCATTTGAACCACGTTAATGCTTTCATTATGCCGACGAGTCTAAAACTCTGTTGTTTCTGGGAACGGGTCAAAAGTTAACTGCAGGAGTCTCTTGCTATGCTGGCGAGGGACTTTTTAAATGAGACATACTCTGTGAAAGAAGGGGGTTTAATGCATCTGCAAAAAATTATCGATCAATGTCGGCCTGCGCATTCCACGCAGGCTGACATGAGTTCAAACTTTTTGCTGTTTGTAAAGTTTTTGAGTGTCAAAGAACCAATCTACAGTATGATTCAGCCTTTTTAACCCTTAGACTGCTAAGCGCGACTCACTGACATTTTGTGGACAGGGTAGATCAAGATCAGACTGCACAGAACGTGCAGTTTGATCTTGGATCTACACTGTCCGATAAGGAGAAATCTCTCCTCCAAAAATACCTTTGAAATGGGAAAATTTGGGTTTTTACTTTCGGCTTGAAAGTTTATGTCTCTTATTTAGCAGGATAAGAGATAGAATTGACCCCTCTATTAACTCTTTACCACACAATCCCGGGTTTTAATGACCCTGACAAAGAGGGCTTTTGAAAACATAGTAACCAGCATTTTCTCCTTTTCCCACGATGTTTTCTAACCTATCACAGACAGAAATCATCATTTTAGCAACAAATAATTTCTCGTCTGCAACGGCTTTCAGTTTGGACCAGTCTAGAATTTTGTCGTTTGGTAAAGAGTTTATTCACGACTTGCTTGGTATAGTGCATTACAGAGATGCATTAAACCCACTTTTCCGAGAGCACCGCTCAAAAATTTTGGTCGGTGTTTTACGACATTTTTCAACGAAGTTTTAAGTATATATCACGGCGACCCCTGCACCTGTCCCTGCATTTCTGGTATTTCTTTACCCAGTAAGTGTGTTACAGAAACACTCAGAGAACAAGCCTTCGCTGACAACAAACTCAAAACAATGTTTAGCGATGTAAAACAAATTCTTACATGACACGTGAATTCGGCTCTATAAACACAGTGCAACGGAAGCGTTGCTAAGTCGACGTCATTCGATAATTCTATGTAAAGTAAGAATTAATCCGCATCCGCTTTTGTATACTAAGTATGAACTTGTTTTCCTGTTATCAAGACGCAATCAAGACGTTATCTCGAGAATCGAAATAATCTTCTTTCTGTCGTGGTTTATCGTTCAATAAACTGCGGCTGTGAGTTATGAGGCACTATAAATGAAGTACTCGTGGATTATTTATTGTGCCTCATAACTCACAACCGTTGTTTATTGAACGATAAACCACGATAGAAAGAAGATTATTTCTTGGATTTAAGTGGAATAGCCTTTCATGATTCCTTGGATATAATCTCGGCTGAGCTGGGGGTTTTACTCACAACCCCTCTGTATGGTTATGACTGAGCTATCGGAGCTAGAAAAATGACATTGTTTTCTGAAAATTATAGCTATTATTCAAATTATCGGACAGTGTATGTTCAATGCAGTCTGATCCTGAAACACACTGTCCAAAACGGCGCAATTAAAGTTATAAGCTTCGTACCAAAATTGATAAAACTATCCTCTTTTTTTTTCAGGATGAGATTGCCTGATTAGGTTCCAAGCATGGCTTCCCCAACAGTTAGTACAAAAAAATATGTGGTGGACGATCATCCAGGGGCCGCAGGGGCAGTCAAAGTTTCCCCCAGTGTAAGAATTCTCTTTTTGAGCTATGCTCTGTGAAAAGGGGGCTTAATGCATCTGCAAAAAGTATCGACCCATGTCAGCCTAGGACTAGGATCGAAACTTTTTGCTATTGGTCAATTTTCTGCATGTTAAAGGACCATTTTACCACATGATTCAGTTGGTTGCTAGAAAAAACAGATTTTTATGGAACAAAAATCAGATGTCTTGCGTGGAATAATGCATCACGGAGATGCATTGCGTCTCCTTTTGCCAGAGCATGGCTCATTTGTATCTCTCTTTCTCTCTCTCTCTCTCTCTCTCTCTCTGCGTTGCTCGATCGTTGAATTGTTCGACTGATGGTCAGCCGTTTGTTCCTTTTGTTTCTTGTTTGTCTTTCCGTCTCTGAATTAAGTCTTGCTTCAAGACAGAAAATGATAACATACTAGCTAACTGTAATGATGATGATGATGACAACGACAACTATGATGATGATGGTGACGATTCTGAGAGCGAGCGAGCGAGTGGGCGAGACAGCCAGCAGACAGACAGAGACCGAGAATTATTTTATGAGCTTTTGTTTGTTACTTTTAGCCCCTGGGTAACAGCGCCACTACAACACCATCGTCAAGCTCAGACGTCCCACTTCCCGCTATAATAGGAGGAAGCGTAGCTGGACTGATCTTAATTGGTATCGTTGCCTTGGGTGTCTACATTTGGTACAGGAGAAAATATCCCGTTCGGATGGTGCTGGGTAAGGATTTTCAAAGGTTTTCTAACCCAGCGTATAGCACCAAGAAGATGTCGACTCTCAAACTGGTTGTGGAGGATCCGTTAGCAGCATATGACGTGCCTCTTGAGCAGATTAATGAAGGCTTTGATCCTGACGATGGAGACAGTAGAGCGGCAGATCCATCGGAACCTCACGAACATACGATTGACGTATCCAAGGTGCCTGAAAGCAATGAAGATGCCTCCAATGAAGCAACTAATGTCAAAGAGTTTCCCGACGAAGTGGAAAGTGATGCTGTACCTCAAAGAAAAAAGAGCAAGCAAGCGATTTTGGTGAAATCTGAGGACTTTGAAAGTTTTGAGGTTATAAATGAGTTCGATAATTCATTTCAAGATGAAGCATGTCTAGATGTTGATGCTGTGTCTGATGAAACGTCTGTCAAAGTTTCAAAAAAAGGCCTTGATTCGAATGTTGCTTCTATGGATATGGCTAATGAAATTTCTACACAAGATGAAAGTGATTCTATTGATGTCCATGGAAAATTTAAGCAAGAGAATGACATTGAAAATGAAGAAGAAGTGGAACCAACAGAATGTATTCCTCTCATTGAGGGAGAGAATAATCCTACTATTGACCATCAGCTAAGTGCACATTGTGGTGAGAAAGAATCAACGGAAAAAGAAATAAATGGGCAGTCTTCAGCAGAGCAACTTCTGTCAGATGACCCAAGTGACAGGGATTTTTTAGATGCGAAAGAACCCGTTGAAATGTTCGATAATGATAGTAACATTGAAAAGAAAGGTGAATTAGAAAATTTGGATGATTCAGGGGGCTTATCTGCTTCATTCATTGTACTCGAAAAAGAAGAGGAATCACAAACTGATTGGTCAATAGACAATGTAAATGATACTCATGAAGACGGCAAACTCGAAACTCCAGTGGCACATTTAAACGAACAGCTAGGTGAATGTCCTAATACCGTATCAAGTGTTCGTTTGACTGATGAATGGAGTTTGGCTGCCGACGAAATAGGTGATAACAGCTCAATGTTGATGGCTGACGACTCAAAACAGACATTCGAAATCACGTCTATTGACAGTTTACTTAACACTGATAAAAGTGAAACGCAAATACTAGGAAGTCATGATTCATCAACAAAAGGAGAACAGCCGAATGGTGCAAATAGTTTTAACTCTCATGGAGACATCCAGAGGGCATTAGAAATTCCATGCGATAATGCTGTACATGAAGAGAATATTGTTAAGATTCCCGACAGTAGAAAAAGCCACCGGCTGTCTGCAGACCATATTGTACTAGAAAGACCTCCGCCCACACCAACTGTTGTTTACGATTCAATCATTCTTGAGCCAGACCTCTCTAACTTCGAAGAGCGGGTTGACAGTTTTCCTGATGTTAGAGAACACAGGTCGTCAACATTCGACCTGGTGCAGATTTCAACGAAGAGTCCAAGTTCACTGAAACCAAGAAGATCTTTTGACGAATACAATAGTTTGGCCACCACGCTATCTGATTCCTTCCAGTCATTGATTTCTAACAAGTCTATGGATCACAAACAATCATCGAACACAGA
Source organism: Tridacna gigas (assembly GCA_945859785.2). Taxonomy (NCBI): domain Eukaryota; kingdom Metazoa; phylum Mollusca; class Bivalvia; order Cardiida; family Cardiidae; genus Tridacna; species Tridacna gigas. Next base: position 11,233,501 of record OX244031.2, on the reverse strand, counting down.
CCACACCATAGACATAAGCCCTGAATCAAGAAAAAACGGGACAGAAGTAAATAATGAAGGATTAGTGAATGAATTCGTTTGTTCGACTGATGAAAACTTGAACACAAAGAGTGTATTTGACACAACGCCCAATGAAGCCGACGCAGATGTGGTTAATATGGTGACAGATGAAACAAATAAAAGTACGATGGAAACTGATGACGAACAAAAAGTAGACGACACGTTCGATTACTTACAATCCATGTCTATTCATAGAATGACAGACAATAATGAGAATATTGATGACAATATGAAGGTATTGAATAACGAGCTAGAGACTAGCAGTAGAATACTTGTAAATTTTGCTAGTGATGATAACGAGAGTAAACATGACGCGGAAAAGAAACTTGGTACCTCATCTAAAAATCCAGTTTTATTTTCATCTTTGGAGACGGAATATGACTTTCTAAAGATAAATAGTGAAAACACAAACACTATGGATGGTGCGAAATCTGAAGATTCTGGAAGGCAACTATTATTGAACTTCGACTTACCGGACTTTTCTGTAGCCAATACAGGGACGAGCGACCAGAACAGCTTCGACTTTTCCAACCCATTTCAATCATTTGAAAATATTGAAGTCATTCCCAGTTTTGGTGAAGGTAACACAGTCACAAGCGGGTTTTCAAAAGCGGAGGTCAACGTCGGTAACAAGGAACTTGAAGAAGAAAAAGATCAAGAACTTCTAGTCTTTTCTAACATGATGAAAGTCGAAGGTTCTGAAATAGAACCTGAGTCCAGTGGCAAGGAATTTAAAGAGACAGGCAAAAGTCATCTAGATTTCGATACAGAAAAACAATCTGTGAAATCTACAGATTCTACAACAGAAGTCGAACCTCAGAATGAGGAACCCGACACGCATTCTGACTTTACTGTGTCAACAGAGTCTTCAAGCTCTAAATCGTGGGAAATCGTAACGGATTCTCTCGTAACTTTGAATGAAAATACTGATACAAGTGACAGAAGTGCAACTGAACATAATGAGACAAGGCTTCTTAAGATTGATGCTTCTGGTTTCAATTTCGACGACATTGACGACAAGTCAGGAACTACTGATGAAGATAAAGAAAGTCTAGAAATTATTTCTGAAGATGAATCGAATGCCTAGTGATCATTGTTAAAACCACTGACCTACTAAATAAGTTAAATGAAACTTTCAAGTAGATACTAAAAACCGAAATAATGCTATTTCAAAAGTATTTCTTGGAGAAAAATATCTCCTAATCGGACAGTGCAGATCCAAGATCAGGCTGCACGTTCTGTGCAGTCTGATCTTGATCTACACTGTCCGCAAAAGGTCAGTGAGGCGCGCTTGGCAGCCTAATGGTTAGTTTTGTTCAGCCTGATCTTGATCAACACTGTCGGCAAAAGGTTAGTGAATCGAGCTTAGCAGCCTAAGAGTTATTTAAAGAGAAATTAATCCGCTCTTATAATTTATACCCGTGATAAATGTTTATTCAAGACCCTGCTCTTTAGCAATAAAAACCATCAGATGGCAGATGGCCGTGCACTAAATCCATTGCAATACAGAACAGAACAGAACATAACTACTACAGATAGACTTTGTAGTGAATGCATGTACATACATGTATTTACGATATACAGCCATACGATCTTTGTCTCCAGTATTGAAGCTTTGAAAATCATTGTGGGAAAATGTGCAATATGCGTTGCAAGCAATTAATCTTTTCCCAATATTTTCTATATTATTTAAAATAAACAATTTACTTTTTTTTACCTATATCTCTCTCCATCGTGTCATATTTCTGAAGAGTAATATGTCCAAAAAATCCAGAACAGTGATTTGTACAGAGAAAGTAACATTACTATCCGTGCTCGATATTGATAAAAGTAACTCGTAGTGTCTTTTTTAACACCGCCCGTCATTAAATGCTTTCCCGAAAAAGGACAATTTCTTACAAAATAATTATTCAAAAATTACCAAATGAAAATATCTGCTAAACATTGCGGTATAAGATTCAACTCTTTACCTCACAACTAAACTTTGGGATCGACGAAATTGGAAGCAAATGCAGTTCAAATGATGGTTTCTGTCTTTGATAGAATAGGAAAATATTGTGTGAAAAGGGGGAAATGTTGGTTACCAGCATTTTCTCCTTTTCCTTCAATGTTTTCTATAGCCTTCATCTTCAGGGTCATTAAAACTTGGGATTGTGTGGTAAAGGGTTAAACTGCTGGTCACCCCCTTTGACCAATAGATTACATACACTTTAGGTGTATCAGGGGAGGTAACCAATCTATGCCAGATGGGGGGGTGTACCCCAGCCTTTGCGAAGGCCCGATTGAATCCGCATTTTTATTGAAATATGCATATGAGCCGTGTTATGGCAAAAGGGGGTTAATGCATCTCCGTGATGCATGATACCAAGCAATTCATCCCATAATTATAGGTCCCTAATATCCATTTTGTCTAACAACTGGCTGAAGCGTAAGGTAGAATGGTCCTTTGACATGCAGAAAATTGACCAAAGGCAAAAAGTGAGGATTGCGCAGGCTGACCTGGCTTGATACTCTTTGCAGATGCATTAAACCCTCTTTTGACAGAGCATGGCTAATATGTTAAGGCTATTTGAGTTGATTCATGGTATGTTTCTTTATTGGCCTGAATTGAATTTAACGCTGTTTTAACAGCATGTGTCATATCTCGGCGGTCAGTGCACCTACGCGTGTGTTTCCTTGCTTTCTCACACCATTACTGAAACAACTTCCTTTCCACTGACTACTTTTCTCACATGCATCAGCGGTGAAAAGCGAAGAATCGCCGGAAAGACCGTTTGCCTCCACAAGGTATCGAACTTGCAACCACCAGGTCTCGAGTCGGGTATACGCAAACCACTGAACTACTGGCCGGGCTAGCAGAGAAGAGAGTTTAATGCATCTGCCAAAATTATCGACTCTGGACATGCTCTGCAAACTGCGCAGGCTGACCTGAGTCGAAACTTTTTGCTGTTAGTCAATTTCCTCTATGTCCAAGACCGATTCTAACTTATTATTCAATCGGTTGTCTAGTCTGGTACCCCGCCGTACTACAAGAGTACTACTACTACCTATAACGTAGTGGTAGGGGCAGGTAATCCAGACTACCGGTTGTCGGAGAAAATGGATTTTATGGATCCATGATTAAATGATGTCTCGCTTGGTATTATGCTTTAGGGAGATGCATTAAGCCTTAGGTTGCTAAGCGCGACTCACAGACCTTTTGCGGACAGTGTAGATCAAGATCAGATTGCACAGAACGTGCAGTCTGATCTTGGATCTACACTGTCCGATAAGGAGATATATTCCCCCCTCCCAAAAAAATACCCTTCAAACTGCAAATTTTTGTTTTTTTACTATCAGCTTAAAAGTTTCATTTCTTTTTTCTTTTAGCAGGATAAGGGTTAAAATAAACTCCCTTTTGCCACAGCGCCGGTCGTGTTTATTTTACATCGGTCGTGCAACAAGTTCTTACAACGTATATTAACCTCTTTACCAAACAATCCCTGGTTTTTACGAACATGGGAAAGAAGACTTTTGAAAACATTGTGGGAAAAGGAGAAAATGCTGGTAACCAGCATTTTCTCCTTTTCCCACAATGTTTTCTACCCTATCAGAGAGCTTAAGCTCATTTGTACCAACTTTGAACTTGTTGTCTGCAGATGTTTTGAATTTGAAAGAGTCTAAAATCTGTCGATTTCTTCCTGGAAACCGTAACCAATACTCGCGCCGTGGTGTGGCTACCTGTAGTTCCAAATGCTGGCCTCGCTCATCACGGAATTTGAACCCGGAGCCTTCCATGTGAAAGGCCGACGCTATACACCCTACAAGACTGTCTTCCACGGAATACAGGGCCAGGGGCACCTCTTCGATGTCATCATCTAATTAAAGAAACCAGTGATTGAAAAACCACTCATAACGTACTCTGTACAATGTCGTTCATGTCAGCGACAACAATAAGCCACGGTTAATTCAGCTAAGCCGGACTTTGTCAGTACAATCACAGGCCTTTGAAACTCCATTGGTCTATCACGGAACACTAAAATTATCTTTGGTCCATCATCGGACACTTTTGCACACTGGTGCATCGCATGTATATATCAAAGTGCTGTAAGCACTGTAATCGGTCGACACTGAACAACTACAGTGGTTTGAAATCACAAATCAAATGGTAGATGTTTGAATTATGTATGGTATAAAAAGTCCTACACCGTTACAAATGAGCCACGTAGGATCCCACTTTTTTAAGCTGTCTTTTACAAATTAGTAGTTTAACGATTGGTTAAAATATAGGCTATGTTTGCCAGCCGACAGCAATAGAACGTAAAAAATATATGACCGTTCTGACCAGCAATACCCATTATCAAGTTTTAGATATCACTCATCATGAACAGCAGTACCTACCAACCCTTTAAAAGAGTGAAAAAATACATATATTCTTTTCTGTTACTTTGGCAACTTTGGTCACTGCATTGTAACATATAAAAGCCGTATAAAATATGCCTGCATCATCACTTTGGAATTATTTACTTTTGGCTGCTTGTGGGCCTTTCATTTTTCCATTTTTAACAAAGACATCGTATTCATCTTGAGAAACTGTCCTACCTATTTTTAGCGGGCCGAATCGTCCAGTCCAAACGTCTGCTGACAAATTTCTCCTACATTATACTTTCAAAGAATGTAGATAACCGATAGCTCCCTAACCGTCAACTCTTTACCAAATGATAAAATTTTAGACTTGTCCAAATCAAAAGCATTTGCACATGAATTGAATGTAGACCAAATGATGATTTGAATCGTTGAAAGGGTACAAAAAAAAATGGGAAAAGGAGAAAATGGTAACCTGCATTTTCCCGTTTTCTCACAATCTTTTCAACTTCTTTCTCATGGGCGTTAAAAAAGAATAGTTTGGTTAAGAGTTAAAAAACTCAGTTAATCGACTAGCCTTTTACAGTCAGGAAAACAATATCAAATATTAGGCTAAAATTTCATGGTCGTTTTTTTTTTTTTTTTTCATATACATCCCAAATAAACAGACAATTAGATCTAAGATATGGACGTCTGGGATATTGAATTGCATTGCGTTCAAAGGACAGTCTGATCTTTATCTTTTATTGTCTTGTAAAGCGACTTTACCTGTCCATAGCCAACAAATGTCATTGTATTTGAGTCATTCTAAAAACGCTGTCGAAAAAGGAGAACATGCTGAATACATACAGTTTCTTCAAGTAAATTTTCAAAGCCCCACTGGATTGTTTGGTGAAGGGTTGACAAACTGATTCCAGTCTGTAGAAACTCACCAAGAAGAAACATGTAAGTGACTGTGTAAAATGGTAGTGCCATGGCTGGAAGGAGAGGAAGAGGGGCTGTGAAAACAATTTAACTCCTATCCTGCTAAAACATTAAAACGAAATTTCAAACTGGTAGTAAAACCCGAATAATTCTATGTCAAACTTATTCTTTTTTGAAAAAAAAATATCTCCTTATTGGACAGTATAGATCCAAGATCAGACTGCACGTTCTGTGCAGTCTGATCTTGATCTATACTATCCACTAAAAGGTCAGTGAGTCGCACTTAGCAGCCTAAGGGTTAATACATCATACGCTGAAATATGCGTAATCAGTCAGTATTGTGAATGGACAGCCTGGGGGTACTAAGGTTGCAAGCGGTGAATCTCCAGTCCATTCTGAAAATGTTTACGTAATGGCCTCTCCGCGAGGGCCATAACCTTTACACAACTCTATACCCTTTGTCGCCACAGCTTCACACGTTTCGCCTCACATATACGATCCCTGCATTAAACGTCCAACGGCCGGTTACTATTTTAAACTTACGGCTGTTACGAGTTGCATTTACATCAGTTTTCTCTTAGACAGAGCAATCTGAATTTTCAAATTCTTTTAAAGCAATGTTTCCTTACAAACTCCTTTCCGTTGCGATTTTATTCCTCTCAAGACCTAAATGACCTATTATCTTTCCAACGCCTGCTACATATACGGAGAGCACTCGTCACAACTCGGCCGATCCCGTAACTACGTATAACTATCAATGGATGACTCGAAATTTGCCGAATGATATGGACAGCAGACGACTAGAAGATGTGTTCACATCACCTGATACATGTGATTTGCACTCGTTTCATTCATAAAGTTGCTGCTAATCACTGACCCCATTTCTTATAATCGTAATGAAAGTAAACTTCTCTAGTTTTTGCTGGCCAGAGATTTTGATAATACTGTAATGACATACTTCAATACTAAACAAATTGTTTCCGCCGTTTATTACATAATTTAAATTTGGGATTACTCGACATTACTTAACGCCTGTTTACCGCTAATTACTATTCCTGCGCTTATCTGGGTCAAAAGTGCGTTTATGTGGGTCAAAAGTAGTTTTTGTAATAAGGTCACCACAGCAGGTATAAGCGTTAAAACGCTGTAAGTAAAAGCTGTTACGAGTCACAGTTACATCAGTTTGCCCTGAGCGGACTGGTTTCCGAGGTTTGCCATCTCTCTAATCGGTCTACCGACCGATTAAAAACGCAGCGGGACAAATCTATAAAACCATGAAACGATAAAACTCGAAAATGAAAACCGAGATGCAGTTCTTGTTAGCAACCTAGCATTTATTCCCAAGTAAACTATTCCACGGTTGTCTGACTAAAGCTTTGAATCATTTTCTTAACTATACACGGGAACTGTATACATGCGTTAAAATGCTTCGGCGGGGCGTACAACAAATACCGGCAATGATTTGCAAAAACAATTACTGAAAGGCCGCCTCCACTCATATCTTATTGAATGACCAGCCTGCGTAACCGCTCATCCCGGGCTTGGTCCCCGCCAGTTGCTATTTACTGTGCAAAAATTTGTCATTCAACCAAGAACAGACGACGGACAACACAGCTGCAATAGAACTTAGCTATTCGATGCAGCCCCAAACGAGAAAGAAAAGATAATAAAAACAAAAAAATCAATAAAAAAAATAAAAATGCACAGTTCTATCGTTTTGAAATCGGTTAAGAAATTATGACATTACGCCCAAAATCTGCTTTGATAGGGATTTTTCTGTAGTATAAGCTCAAGCATTCTAAAAGCACATTCTTAGTCTTATTCGCCGGAATTTTCTAGATTTCAAGATAACACGAACTCTGATTGGCTGACCTGTTTGAGCGGCGCTCTGGCAAAAGGGTTTTAAATGCAGCTCAGGGATTCATTTTGCCGAACAAGTTATCACATAATTATGGATCAATAAAATTCTTCTCTTTTCATTTAACAACCAGTTGAATCATGTGGTAGAGTGGTCCTGTGACATGGAGAAAATGGACAACTTGCAAAAAGTTTCGGCCCATGTAAGCACAAAGGGAAGGCTGACATGGGTCGATAATTTTGCGAATGCATTAAGCCCCCTTTTCACATAGCATGGCTCAAATACATGTTAATGGAGTTTGACATAGCCAATTTGCTCTCAGATTTACTCAAAAAGTACCAGAATTGGCCGAGCTGGGGATTGAACCAACGATCTCCTGTTCTCAAGTCCTGTATGCTTCCAACGGAGCTACCGTGGTTCGGCTGACAAATTTTGAGGTTTGTCTACACTGAGAGCAAATGTAGACGACGTTGGTGGTCAAAGTACGGTGTTTGTCTTTGACAGGTCAGAAAACATTGTTGGATAAGGAGAAAATGGTTTTCTCCTTTTCTCACAATGTGTCAAAAGGCATTTTCCTAACGGTTATTTAAAGTGGGGATTGTCTGGTAATGTGTAAAGGTCAACTGGAAACAAAAAAAGTGAGAAATAATTGCGTAATAAAAGATCAGTGTACCGCTCATTACAACGACGAAATATCATCACAAACTCTGTGATTAATGTTCACTCAAACGGTGAGAAGTATTCACGAAATCCGCTGAGTAATGTTCAGTCAAACGATGAGAAGTATTCACAACAAACTTACTAAGTAATGTTCACTCAAACGGTGAGTAGTATTCACAAAAACTCATTGATTAATGTTCACTGAATCGGTGAGAAGTATTCACGAAAAAGTTACTGAGTAATGTTCACTGAATCGGTGAGAGGTGTTCACGGAAAATTTACTGAGTAATGTTCACTCAAACGGTAAGTACTATTCACAAGAACTCATTGAGTAATGTTCACTTAACCGGTGAGAAGTATTCACGAAATCTTTTGAGTACTGTTCACTCAAACGGTGAGAAGTATTCACAAAAAACTCACTGAGTAATGTTCACTTAACAGGTGAGAAGTATTCACGAAATCCGTTGAGTAACGTTCACTCAAACGGTGAGAAGTATTCACGAAAGTAATGGTGATGTATGGATGAAAAGGAACCGTTATCGCCTCAGGTATAAATAACTTTTTAATCAGCTAAACCGTTCAAGCATTGATTGACGTATTTTTCTCTACCCTTTACTTCTTACCTCTCACCTTTTCTTACCTTTTCACTCTTCACAAGAGTAAATAAATGGGTCGTGCTCTGGCAAAAGGGGGATTAAGGCATCTTCTCGATGAAAGCTATCACATACATATGGACCATTAAAACTATTTTGTCTAACAACCGACTGATTCGTGAGGTGCACTGGTCCCTTGACATGCAGAAAATTGACCAGTATCGAAAAGTTTCGAACCAAGTCAGCCGTCCGCGCAAGCTAACCTGGACCGATACTTTTCGCAGATGCATTAAGCCCCATCTTCACAGAGCATGGCTCAAATACAAATTCTGCTTTTTTGCCGCAAATTGCAGGTGCGATTGGGTTATATTAAAGCATTTACTTGCGATTGCTGCATATCAAAGATGAGGCCATGTATTCTCTGCAGTCTGATACCGATCCATACCATCCGTCAGTTAAAGCTGCAGGGAAAATATGAAGATATTTACCCCTAGCCTGCTAAATAAGTGAAATGAAACTTTCAACCCGCTAGTAAAAAGCCAATTGATGCTATTTCAAAGTTTTTTGGGGCAAAAAAAACTTCCTATTAGGACAGTGTGGATCCAAGATCAGACTGCACGTTCTGTGCAGTCTGATCTTGATCTACACTGTTCGCAAAAGGTCCCAGCCAATGGTGAAAACCCATAGTTTACGATTTAAAAAATTTGCTCGTCGGAGAAAATCTCACCGTATTGGACGGTGTGGATCCAAGGTCAGATTGCACATTCTGTGCAGTCATATCTTGATCTACACTGTTCACGGTCAGATTTTGAATCAGACTGCAAGTTCTCTGCAGACTTATCTTGATCTATACTGTACAAAATAACACCGACGGTTAAGCGAATTGCAGACGATTCCCTTTGCAGAGGCCCGATACCTTTGGGACTAGTAATGCATAGTAATAGCAATCCGGAAGTAGCAGGTTCGATTACTCAGCTTAGCAAAAGTTCTGGCCGAGGAGTCATGACATAAATAACTTGGAATAGACAAAATTCTTCATCTTGCATCAGACAGCTTTCGAAAACACAGTGGCAAAAGGAGAATTTGTACGTAAAGATGGACAATATGTTTTGCATTCGCAGGGGCGTAACAAGAAGTTAAGGATCATTACACACTCCATATCGGGACTGCCATTTCTTAGGTTTCTAAGCGCGACTCATTGCGCGTAAAGCTACTGACAGTGTAAATCAAGATCAGGCTGCCCAAAACGAGCATCTGATCTTGTTCTACATGGTCTGATACAATTCCACCCTGGGCTTCCCTTACGTCTGAGTCTATGACTAATTATAGCGCAATCTCCGGGTATTTTTTTCACGAATTATTTAAACTCTGAACAAATTTCAGGACATCGCCCAATATAATAAATCAAAGGAGCAGGGTTTAGCCATTTTATTTATTCAGCAATTATATGAACCAGGCGTATAGCAAGGCGGAAGCCCGGGCTTCAACATTAATCATAAAAGCATCAATTAAGCGAAATACGCAAAGGGACGACTTCTTCAGCAATTTTAACATCACGTGTTAGATCAGATGTTTTATCGATATTGTAGATCAAAATCGGATTGCACAAAACTGGCAGACTGATCTTCGACAGATGGCTGGCAAATAATGCATGAGAAATTATCGACAAATAAAACACTGGATTGACCTTTTTCATATTTCCCACAGTGTAGGACCGGTACTGATAAAACCCACGAAATACGCGAATATGTGAGCTGTCGCCGTGATATGACTGAAATAATGTTGAAAGCGGCGTTAAACACCATTCAATCAATTATATCCAATCATTTGTCTGCTATGCATAGTTCATATCAGGAACACGTATGACCGTTGTGAATCTTCCTAACAGCAATCGGGATGCCTGGATCATTTGACCGTGCTAAAAATACAGATGATTTGTCCCAAAACAATGCTGTTATTGTTTTTACTGGATTACTCAGCTTAAAAACCTGTTTTCTGAAGGCAAAGTGTACGAGCTGTTTCTTTATTCATATTTTTGTGAAAACATGTCAAGGTTGGTAACAAAGTCGACTACAGTCTTCCTTATCCTTCGTTTAAAATGACACGTTGAAAAAACACATTTGTACAGTCACTTGTTAGGCGGTTGTACAATCGCTTGGGATCTTTGATATTTTATTTTTGTACAGTGACTTAAAAAGCCTGTTTACGATGGCAAATTTCTCCTACATAATACTTTCATAGAATGTAGATAACCAATAGCTCCCTAACCGTCAACTCTTTACCAAATGATAAAATTTTAGACTTGTCCAAATCAAAAGCATTTGCACATGAATTAAATGTAGACCGAATGATGATTTGAATCGTTGAAAGGGTAAAAAAAACATGGGAAAAGGAGAAAATGGTAACCTACATTTTCCCCTTTTCTCACAATGTTTTCAACTTCTTTCTTATGGGCATTAAAAAAGAATAGTTTGGTTAAGAGTTAAAACACTCAGTTAATCGACTAGCCTTTTACAGTCAGGAGAACAATATCAAACATTAGGCTACAATTTCATGGTCGTTTTTTTTTTTTTTTTTTCGATATATATGCCAATTAAACAGACAATTAGATCTAAGATATGGAAATCTGTGATATTGAATTGTATTGCGTTCAAAGGACAGTCTGATCTTTATCTTTTATTGTCTTCAAAAGCGACTTTACCTGTCCATAGCCAACAAAGGTCATTGTACATGTATTTGAGTCATTCTAATCAGCAAGAGCATAACTGCGGTAGCCTTGATCTCTTTATCTGAAATGTGGAAACGATGAGAATCGGCCAATATGGAATAGCTGATGAGACAAACATGTTGCTGACATCTGCACGCTTAGAGCACTAAATTGTTAAAATAGACATGTTAAGCTTGGAAAGGCAGTCTAAATATTGCAGGACCATTGCTGTCTTGAGTAGAATAACTCGAAAAACTGGCATGATAGATCCAAGATCCGACTGCATGTTCTGAGCAGCCTGGTCTGAATCTGCACTCTCTGCAAAGACTTTTTCCCTGGTCCGTTGATTCAGATACGGAGAATATAACATTGAGTGAGCTTATTTGTGTTACAGTTTCAGGGTTTTTTATCCTCGATGAAAATGTTCTATTTGACAAAATTTTGAAAATCTTTCAAATGGGTGAAAAACGCTGTCGAAAAAAGAGAACATGCTGAATACATGCAGTTTCTCCAACTATATTTTCGAAGCCCCACAGGATTGTTTGGTCAATGGTTAACAAACTGATTCTAGTCTGTAGAAACTCACCAAGAAGAAACATGTAAGTGACTGTGTAAAATGGTAGTGCCATGGCTGGAAGGAGAAGAAGAGGGGCTGTGAAAACAATTTAACTCTTATCCTGCTAAAACATTGAAATGAAATTTTAAACTGGTAGTAAAACCCGAATAATTCTATGTCAAACTTATTCTTTTTTGAAAAAAAAATATCTCCTTATTGGGCAGTATAGATCCAAGATCAGACTGCACGTTCTGTGCAGCCTGATCTTGATCTATACTATCCGCAAAAAGGTCAGTGAGTCGCACTTAGCAGCCTAAGGGTTAATACATCATACGGTAAAAGATGCGTAATCAGTCAGTATTGTGAATGGACAGTTTGGGTACTAAGGTTGCACGAGGTGAATCGCCAGTCCATTCTGAAAATGTTTACGTAATGGCCTCTCCTCTATACCGTTTGTCGCCACAGCTTCACACGTTTCGCCTCACATATACGATCCCTGCATTAAACGTCCAACGGTCGGTTACTATTTTAAACTTACGGCTGTTACGAGTTGCATTTACATCAGTTTTCTCTTAAACGGAGCAATCTAAATTTTCAAATTCTTTTAAAGCAATGTTTCCTTACAAACTCCTTTCTGTTGCGATTTTATTCCTATCAAGACATAAATGACCTATCATCTTTCCAACACCTGCTACATATACGTAGAGCACTGGTCACAATCGGCCGATCTCGTAACTACGTATAACTATCAACGGATCACTCGAAATTTGCCGAATGATATGGACGGCAGACGACTAGAAGATGTGTTCACATCACTCGATACACGTGATTCGCACTCGTTTCATTCATAAAGTCGCTGCTAATCACTGACCTTATTTCTTTTAATCGTAATGAAAGTAAACTGCTACAGTTTTTGCTGGCCAGAGATTTTGATAATACTCTAATTATGACATACTTCAATACTAAACAAATTGTTTCCGCCGTTTATTACATAATCTAAAACTTATTTTGGGATTACTTGACATTACTTAACGCCTGTTTACCGCTAATTACTATTCCTGCGCTTATGTGGGCCAAAAGTGCGCTTATCTGGGTCAAAAGTAGTTCTTGTAATAAGGTCATCACAACAGGTATAAGCGTTAAAACGCTGTAAGTAAAAGCTGTTACGAGTTGCAGTTACATCAGTTTGCCCTGAGCGGACGGGTTTTCGAAGTTTGCCATCTCTCTAATCGGTCTACCGACCGATTAATAAACGGAATACTCAAATTGACATTTACACCATTACTATAAATAGCACATCGGCGACTGCCTCTAGATCTGTATCTTAGATATATAGAGGAAGTCGGCAATGTGCTTAAACTTGCAGCCTGTTATCGATTTTCGTATCAATCAATCTATCGGACGGTTAAGGGAGATACAACGGGTACCAGTTCACAATGTGTTATTTGTGGTAACGGTGTCTGCTAAGGAAAATTTCTTCATCCCGTGATAGACAGAAGGAATTTCAGTGGCCTGTGGTACAATAGATTGAATTAATTGAATGGTATTGTACGCCGCTTTCAACATAATTTCAGCCATATCATGGCTACAGCTCTCTTCTTTATGTATGAACTAGGTTTCACCAGTACTACACTGCTCAAGGCTCTAAATTGTCTTGCCCAAGGACACTCCTACGAAAAGCCGAGTGCTTTCAGTGAGGCTCGAACCCAGGGCCTCCAGATTACGAGTCATACACTTTACCACTTAGCCATGTAGGACCCCTTTTCAGTACAAATGGCTTTTCGGAGTTGACTTATGGAGAAAACGAAGTCCCTTACTTATGACAAGCCAGTCGATGCTTGGTGCACTTCGACTATTTGTGTTAGATATTGACCTTTCATGTAGATCTACAAAGAGACAGTCTAATCTCGGATCCCGACTTTTCGACATTTAGCCCAGTTGCGCTAACTTGCAATAACATAGTCTTCCAAATACAGATGACTTTGCTCAGGCAAAAAGGGATTTAATGCATCTCGGTGATGGACCATACCAATCAAGTCATCAAGTCACCAAATGATTATGGATCCATAAGATCCATTTTGTCTAACAACTGCCTGTATAATGGTCCTTTGGAATGTAGAAAATTTTCAAATATCAAAAAGTTTCGAGCCAGGTCAGCACGGGCTGCGGACTGTGCAGGCTGACATGGGTCGATACTTTTTGCAGATGCATTAAACCCCCTTTTCACAGAGAACAGCTCACATATAACTATAGGTGAAAACATTGTGGTAAAAAGAGTAAATGGTCATTTCGAGCAATGTCTTCTTCTTCCACAATATTTTCAAAAGTTGGCTTCAGCAAGACGCAAAGTTTTCTGCATGGGATGTTTTTTTCAATATTGGGTCCATATTCACCAATCATTCATTAAAACTTTCTTCGTCTCCGTCTCAAGAATTTTCTAAATTTGAAAGTAACACAACTTCTGATTGGCTAAACCAAATGGTTTAGCCAATCAGAAGTTGTTATTTTCTAAATATAGAGTAAGACTAAGAATGACACGAAATCTAGCAGTAGACTACATGTACATATGTTCTTAAAAATGATACGTGAATACGGACCCTGACGCCTAGATAAGCGCTCTCAACTCTTTACCAAACGACAAAATTTTAGACTTGTCTAAATTTAAATCATTTGCAAACGATAACTTAAAACAGGACTCAAAAACTGAGATTCGCCTTTGGAAGGGAAGAAAACATTGTGGGAAAACAATGTTTTCAAAAGGTCTCTTCCCCAGGGTCGTGAAAACCCGGAATTGTTTGGTAAAGGGTTAAAATAACAATCCTAAACCATGTATGTCGAATATGATTCACTAATCAGTAACCTCTCAATTCAAGTTGCATCTGACGACATTCGAATGATCCTGGGTAACCCTTCACTACACAATTCCGAGCTCAACAACCCAAAGGAGAAAGCTTTGGAAAACCAAGTTCATACATTTTCAGTAAGCGGGTGCTGTTGGCATGTCAGAAAAAATGAAAAAAAAAAAATCACATTTCTTGAACTGTGAAATAGAAACAAATTTGCGAAGCGGGCATAGGATCAGCTAAACATGAATCACCACAGAATGTAGCATATATTTGCGAAATACAGATCGAGTAAATGGCCGGCGACATTATAAGCACACGCTTATTCAAAATGGGTGCTTGCGGGAAATAGAGAAGATGCTGGTAACCAGCATTTTCTCCTTTTTCCAGATTTTTTTTTCCTTTGAAAGACAACTTCAATCATGTGAGCTATATTTAATCTGTCGTCTGCAAATAGGCTACTTTCAAATTAGACAGGTCTAAAATTTTATTGTTTGGTAAAGGGTTTAATAAGGGCAATCCATATTAGGCCTATACACGATTTTTGCTCAAAAACGTGATGGCGAAAGGAGAAATTGTCTTCGGGCATACGTTATTTTCAAATCTAGTCTGCCGTAAAACGAATTTTATATATAACGGTCTGCATTTTTGCTAAATATGAAAATATACTAAAAACAAAGTAAGATCATTCAGTCAGTGTGAAAGGAAATTCCGACTGTGTCAAAGTTTGGCAACTTTGACTCTAGTTATAAGAGACATTTTTCTGCCAGCGATTGATATTTCATACTTATTAGTAGTTTGCAAGCTAGAATAGTAAACCCCCCTTCTCCAATACTGAAATACTATTGGCTTTTCAAAATCCCTTTTGTCGGGTGGAACAAGAATAATCGTTAGAATGAACTGTGGTTTAGATCCATCCTATCGAGTTAAAATTCGTGTCCTAACTGTAAGAGAAGTATTTGGGTATCGAAAAATAAATTCCAAACAATTTCGGACTCAACCAAGTACACGTAGATCTACCCAATCTAGCTCAAAAGATGAAATCTGTCATTGAAAGGATGGATCCGTAACATTACCTTGTCTTCGAGATCGTCATCAGGCCTCTGCCTCTCATTGTAAGAAAAGAACAAAATGGTAGTTACCAGCTATTTTTTCCTTTTTTCACAATGTTTTTAAAAGTTGTCTTCATCGGTGTCGTTTGAATTAGGGACAGTATGGTGAAGGGATAGACAGGGATGTGCATGAACACTGATCTTTGTCTTCTTCCTGAGGCCACCTCCAAAAGATCTGAGCTTTCCGAATATAGTCGTAGAAACTCTTCGTATGTTTCCGTAAAACACCCGAAAATTTTCGATCGTTTCCGTTGCGCTAGAAACGAGCGGATTTTCGGATATAAGGATTATGGCATAATCTGCTCACCTTTATATATCTTTTCCTAAATAGACCTCTATGGAAAACATAAAATTGAGTTTTTAAAGATTCTTTCGATCCTTTAACGTTATTTTATTGAGATAAAGCTTAAGATTTGGCTTCGAGTACAACGGAAATCCCTTCGGTTTCATAATGTCATATCGGGAATGTAAACAATCAAGGGAAGACGACGAAACAACAGCACTCAACACCGTGATAAATTATGAAGAACAGCGACTTTACGCAAAAAGGTTTAATCTGTTATTGATACTGCTACTAAGGGAAAATAATCTTTTTACAGCAAGGTTTTTCTGTTGTTTGTACACATAGGGTTACAGAAACCATGGCCGATTGAAGGCAGATGAAAATTGAGATGGCCTGCCACTGTACTGACAGTGCATGTATCACGAACAGAGACTGTAACAAACAAATTTACCATTTATCTAGAGTTTTTATAAACTCTTGTATATTGCAATTCCGTCCCATGTTGTAGCACTTTATATGATTATGACCTGTCTTACCAAGTAGTCCAGCTCCTGCATCATAGGTTTGAAGAACTGATCAGTGATAATGTTATAGCTAACCTGTTGTGTTTTATGTGGGAAACGTTACAAATATCTCGAGTACAAGATGAATTAAACTGTTTTTCTCTTATGTTTACTGTTTAAATTGAAAACATTTGTATTTGAAATGAAGGATAACTGAACATACAAGCAATAGGTATGTTTGAATTCCAGTTTTGTTGTCAGTTTGTGAAATACTGAGAGTTTAAACATGCACATGAAATCAGTACGGAGATTTTACCCATTTTTTGGCGTTTGTCTTTGTACCTTGGTGCCACCTGTCAAAACAAAAATCACATTTGTGGATATTTATCTGTATTAGGATTTTTACATGTCGTAAGTTTATTTTTGCAGATCCAAAGGACAAAACTGTCATGATTAACATTTTCGGGGTCCTGGCTTATGATCTTGCAGTCTGGTTGTAAAAAAAAATCAAAGATAACATTATGTATTCTACAAGTAACATGACAGATTTTTTTACGAAAACTTTTTGCCAAAGCATTTGAATTGCAGGTTGAATTAAGCAAACATTTAGAGCAGGGCTCATAGCAATGCCTTGCAATGGTTTTTACCTTTTTGGGTCCAGCTAGGAATAAATAAAGCCAACTTGACTCATAGATTTTCGTTTAACATCTTTTATCAACTATATAAAATAAATTATATCAAGGATTTTCTTGTATAAAACTTTGATTATGTAACTCATTATTTTTACAGCCAGCTAGAATTAAAGATAAAATCAAACTCACAAATGCTTAGCTTTTTAGAAAGTGTAAACAGGTGCCCCAAAATCACCTGGCCGAGAAAACGATAGTTATCAGACAAGAAATTCAAGGGGGTCCTGCTTCCCGTATTTCAGCATAGGAGACACAGAAAATGTTTGTTCGTTTTTAGTCTTGACAATGAGGCCAACAAGCCATAAAACCACTATGGTATCTTCTTAACCCTTTACCACACAAAGACTTTTAACGACCGAGAAGAAGAAGCCTATTGAAAACATTGTCGGAAAAGGAGAAAATGCTTGTAACGACATTTTGTCATTTTCCCACAATGTTTTCTACCCATCAAAGAAAACTGGCATCATTTGAGACAAATTGAAATTGTCATCTGCAAATGCTTTCAATTTGGTTTAGCATATAACAGTATGACCAGAGCTCCATATAAGAAGGAGTGATGGCATTCTAAATCTATTGTTTCTCTTCCAAACCCTATGTTGTGGGTACTCATTAGAATCGTCTCAATGAGACAATTCTAATGAGTACCATAACATGGGGTTTAGTGGAGAGTTATCAATATTTTCAGTTTTGAAATCAAAATCACTCCCATTATCTGGAGCTCTGAGTATGACTACCCCTGTAATATATATGTGTTCTTTTGGTAGTGATTTGAACCTACCATTGCAGCCACATTTTATTTGGCGTCTGCAAATGCTTTTGTTTTTACTGGTCTAAAATTTTGTTGTTAAGTAAAGAGATAAATACACTGTACTAAGATTGATCCTAGATATGAAAAATAACAGAAATAGACTAATTTTATTTTTGTTGCTATTGTTTGCTGCCTAGGTGGAACAAAGAAGTTTTTGTACTCAGGACCAAAGAAGGACCCTGATGAGCAAGAAGACATACCATGGAATTTCGGAACCAAGAACAGCTTTGCTAAAAGATCCAGTGGTAGATCTATACTTATTTAAAATATTTTCAATACATTTAACCCTTTACCACACATCCCAAGTTTTAATGACCTTGTTGACAATGGCTTTTGAAAACATTGTGGGAAAAGGAGAAAATGCTGGTAACCAGCATTTTCTCCTTTTGCCATAATGCTTTCTCCTCTTTCAACCAAAACTTGCATCATTTGCACTGCATTTAATTTGTTGTCTGCAAATGCTTTCAATTTGGACATGTCTAAAATTTTGTTGTTTGGTAAACAGTTCAGACTACCTGCAGTCTTGCAGCAAACAACTTTAAGAAAAAAATTTTATGCAAAAGTAGAAAGTTTTTGTAAATTTACAATAATTAATTTTAGCTAGTATTTATCATGTCATACATCAGTTCATTTTGATAATCACACTTTAGTAAAAATGGTTTTGGATTCATCTCCTTCAAACTTGTGTCTGGATGTAAGGTGAAAATGTTATTTTAACTCTATACCACACAACAAAATTTTAGACTTGTCCAAATTCAAAGCATCAGCAGACAATAAAATAAGTGTGACTCGAAAATTGAAATTGTCTCTGGATGGGTTGCAAACATTGTGGGAATAGGAGTGCATGCTGATTACCCACACTTTCTCCTTTTCTCCCACTATTTTCAAAAGCCCCATCCTTCAGGGTTGTTAAGACTCAGTTTTTTTTTTTTTTTTTTTTTTTTTTTTGTGGTGAAGGGTTAACTCTTTACCAGACAGCACAACATTAGACTTGTCCATTTGGAACTGTAGTATACTGGTCTATCCCATTGATATGAATGTATCTGCACTGCTGCGTAACTTCCCAGGGCGGGGATTGAACCAAGACCTCTAGATCCTAAGGAGAATGCTCAACCTTGTAGATAGGAAAGCTAGCTCTATAGCATGGCAGTATGAGTGTCCCCTTATACAAATGCAGGTTATACAGTTTATCTATATGTGATGTAGACCAGTATACTATCGAACATATTTACAGACTAGGAAAAAAATGTGGCTGAAATGATCAGGACTTGTTTTTTTAAAGAGTAGAAGACATTGTTGGAAACTAAACTTTCAAAAGCTTTCTTTGTCAGGGTCTTTTAAAGTCTGGGTTGTTTGTTAAGGGGTTAAGTTCTTTTTAGCATTACATCAAAGGTCTTAAATCAGCTTCGTTATTACATTTTCATCATTTCCAGAAAATTCAAAGTTCGAATTGGATGATGTGTGGAGCATCAAAAAGAATGTTAATGTTGGAGGCGGAGCCAAAGAACAGAAGGCTGACCCTTTGGCATTCAGTACCAATAAAAGCTATTATTCTCGATATGGGGGCGGGTCCAGCAATGCATCAGGTGAGTTTATAATTGACCTTTCTGCAAACGCGAGTTTGGCATGCCCACCTTAGCAGCGCGGTATTTTGGTCCCTAAGTCGGACAAACAAACCAGAAAATGGCGCCGTCTACATAGAGAACGAGCATTTATTTCTGTTTTATTTTAGCTTATGTGTCGCTCTGATTAAAGCACCCAAAGTTTTTTCACCAACTTTCTTACCAATCGAACTAAATCAGCAATGTAACAAGAAAAAATACTTTGGATAATGTCATATTTATAAGAAATCGAGAAGTAAAAACAGCGCAAGTATGTTCGTAATTCTGTGTTTTGTCACGCAAATGTCAGTAGATTGCTGTCGGCAACATCTATAATTAATAATAGGCAAAAGGAGCATAGGTTTTTAAGACTTTTTGTCAGTATTTAACATCTCAGTTTGACAGTAAACAATTTAAGAAAAGGACTTACAATTTAACCCTTTACCACACAATCCGGTGCTTTAATGACCTTGAAGGAGGAGATTTGTGTAAACTTTTCTCTTTTTCCCATAGATGTTTTCAACCCTGTTAAGAGAAAATCTCACCATTGGAGCAACGTTTAAGTTGTCAACAGCAATTTTTTTTTTTTTTCAAATAAGACAAATCAAGACAGTTAGTGTTATGTTGTCAGGTAAAGCTTTACTTAACACCTCTAACACCTGTTTGAATAAAAATCGTACAACGATTACAACTGTCTTCGAGTAATGCTTGGAGTTTGAAAGATGTTCGTTGGATTAGATTGCAATAGGTAGTTTAACAACAAACTTTGTTCTTTCTTTCCCGAAAGATTTTAAAAAAATGCTTTTCTGTTGTTTGGTAGAGAGATCTGTTTTTCGGAATCCAGGTTAAATCTACCTGGCGACATTTACGTGGACATAGATTTTTGATACAGATAAATTAAGTTTTCCGTTCAGTGTATATCATGTAACAATTATCTTACCACCTGATTCTTATCTGCAACTTTAAACCATTTTGAAATAATTATTCTATAATCCAATCCTCTTTGGCTTAAATGAAAAGAAAAAAAAATACATTGTCTGTCTATAGTAAAGGCTGTAATTTGTCTTACCCTTTTGTTTATATGACACACTATACTGTGTTTTGATTGGCTGATATGACCTGTCAATCAAAATCGGCAGAAAGGTCAATTGCCATGGATGTCGGGCTTAATACGTATGTGTTGGTTAACTCTTTACCCAACGAATTCTAGACTTGTCCAAATTCAAAGCAGTGGGAGACAACAAATTACATGTGGCTCTGATGTTGGGATTTGCTTTTGAAAATAGAGAAAACATTGTGGGAAAAGGAGAAAATCATTTTTTCAAAAGGTCTCTTTCTCAGAGTTGTTAAATTTTGGGATTTTATGATAAAGGGTTAACCCTTTCCCAAACAACTAATTCTAGATTCATCCCATTTAAAATCATCATTAGATGACAACTTTTAAATTAGTAAAAATGACCTGAAATCCTCTGATATAGTAGATACCATGGCAGGAAATGAAATTGATTGTTACAAGCAATTTCTCCTTTTCCCACCATGTTTTCATTTTTTTTTTTTTTTTTTTATGAGACCGATTGTAAACACTGGATTGTTTGCCAAAGAATTAGGCTGTTTGTTAACATATTGAGCACTTGGTAAATGAAGTTCATATTTTCAGTATAGTACATGGATCCAGGGTTAGGTTTCACTAAATTGCATAGGCATGAACTTTGCATACACAACTTATGTAAGCAATCATCAGGCCTGAAAACAAGCCAACCAAACCAACCTGGTTAACCCTTTCCCAAACAAGCCCTGGTTTTCACGTGTCTGCAGTACAAGTCTTTTGAAAACACTGTGGGAAAAGGAGAAATTGCTCCTAACGAGCAATTTCTCCTTTTCCCACAGTGTTTTCTACCCTTTTTGAGACCTTTCTGCCATTTTCATCAAATTTAAAATTGTCGTCTGCAAACTCTTTCAATTTGGACCAGTCCAAAATTTGTCGTTTGGGAAAGGGTTAAATTTACAATTTAACTCTTTACCAAACGACAAAGTTTTAGACTGGTCCAAATTGAACACATGTGCAGACGATAAATTAAATGTGGCTCAAATGACAGAATTTGTGTATGAAAGTGTAGAAAACATCATGGGTAAAGGAGAAAAGGCTGGTTACCAGCATTTTCTTCTTTTCCCACAATATTTTCAAAGCCTTCTTTCTACAGGGTCGTTAAAAGTCGGGATTGTGTGGTAAAGGATTAAGTAAATATTTGCAAAACTTTACGCCAGCTCATACCCTGTATGTGTGTATACATAACCCCAAATAATCTGCGTACATCTACGCAGTTTAATGAAAGGCAGCTCAGGTGCTGGAATTCTGGGATAAATTCTTAGGATGTTTTGTGATGAGTTGATCATTTTGATTTTCTTTCTAGATGAAAAATCCTGGAACATGCCAGCCCAAGCTCATAGACCTTTCAGTTATTCGTACGGGACAGATCCCAACCCAGTAGACAAGACATCACCCAGAAACGTATCTATGTCTAGCACAGGTACATATCAACATTCAAATATGAACTCTTTTGGAACCAGATATCTGAGAAGCCAAGGATCGGACAAGACCACCACAAACAACAACGCATTGTTTAACACTGGCTTTTCACAAAATGCGGGCGGTTTCAATTCAGGTTTGTCTCAAAATGGAGGTTTGAGTTCAACTGTCAGTGCATATCCAAATGGTGGCAGCGTGACGGCGAGAGATGGTAATTCGATGATTACATCTGGCGGACGAAACTCCCTGCAAGGACGGTTCATGTCAACAAAGAACTCAGATACCTTGAGCAGATCGAAAGTTAATACAGATTCACCGTTTAATCAACAAAATAAACAGTTTTGGTGAAAAATCTTGTTCTACAGAACACAGAAAATTGCAATACCTGCATTTTAACCCTTTACCACATAGGGTTAATGATAAACTAGTGCATTTCCCCCAGAGTTTTATTGTGCATTGTTTTAACCCTTTACCACACAATCCTGGGTTTTACTTTTGACACCCCTTAGAAAGCTTTTGAAAACATTGTGGGAAAAGGAGAAAATGCTGCTTTCCAGCATTTTCTCCTTTTCCCGCAATGTTTTCTACCCTTCCAAAGGGAAATCATATCATTTGAATAGAATTAGATTTGTCGTCTGCAAATGTCTTCAATATGGACAAGTCTAAAATTTGTTGTTTGGTAAAGAGTTAAGGTGTAGTACGTAAAAGATGATATAAATTGGATAAATGTTTGTCTTCTCTGTTTCATAGCTTTTCACCCTTTGACAAAAGTTAGTTAGCCCTGATCCAAGTGGTAATAATTTTCTAATGATGCCATATTTTTGGTCTCCAGACCTCCAGATAAGAGGGAGTGATAGGATTATAAATCAATTATTTCTCTTCCAAACCCTATGTTGTGGGTACTCATTTGAATCGTCTTGATGAGAAGATTCTAATGAGTACCTATAACATAGGGTTTAGTGGAGAGTGATTGATATTTTCAATTTTGAAATCAAAATCACTCCCTCTATCTAGAGCTCTGGTCTCCTTTCACGGCCTGAACAAATCTGTGGCAAAATTGTTTATTGGTTCCATAGATATGTTTGAGAAAGTAACGTAAGAATATGTAAAAAGGATCAGACTCGAATCAGGCTACAATTTGTGAAATAAGTAGCTCTTGCAGACTCTTAGAAATTATATTTATTTAAAACTGCAGTGAATTGGAAACAGTAATGAGATAGGTGTAAACGATTCCAAGTGAATTGGAAATTATCATAATTCATCATAGAGCTAAAATTTAGTTTTATTGCATTTTCTTTTTGATTGTAAGACTTAACAAAATTTTTTATGAGCAGAAAATTACTTTTCCTTTTTTTTTTTGTTGTCTTTTTAAATTTCATCGCACAAAGTGCTTCTTCTAACAATGATAATGCTATTAAATTAATGTAATTTATATTCTGAAATAACCACCAAAAAGCTCAGTTTTCTTTTTTCAGTTTCTGTGCTTTTTGATGTATTTAGGAACATTAGGAAAGGGGAAAAAGAAAGACTCATTTAGTAGCATGAATAATGAGTAAAGAAAACTGTTAACCTTTTACCACACTACAACATTTTAGGCCTGTGCAAACCTACAGCATATGCAGACAACAAATTGAATGTGTTTCAAATTATGAAAGTTGTTTCTGATAGAGTAGAAAATATAATGGGAAAAGGAGAAAATGCTGGTAACCAGCATTTTCTCCTTTTACCACAATGCCTTCAAAAGTCTTTTTTCTCAAAGTCACCAAAAATAGGGATTGTGTTGTAAAGGGTTAACCTATCATTTGCTCATTTTCACATTTTGCAGTGTCTGTTGCATATAACTCTTTAATACAAATTAGCCAAAAGTTTTCTCAGGAAGAAATTTTTTCCATTTAAAAAACTTGGCACAATATTGGTCAGTGTGTTTCTTGATCCCTTCAAATTGGGTTAACCCTTTCCCAAACGACAAAATTTGGACTGGTCCAAATTGAAAGAGTTTGCAGACGACAATTTTAAATTTGATGAAAATGGCAGAAAGGTCTCAAAAAGGGTAGAAAACACTGTGGAAAAAGGAGAAATTGCTCGTTACGAACAATTTCTCCTTTTCCCACAGTGTTTTCAAAAGACTTGTACTGTAGACACGTGAAAACTAGGGCTTGTTTGGGAAAGGGTTAGTTGAGAGACAGTGGTATAGGATTTTTTTAAGTGGATAATTTGCATTTAACGACTGACTTACTGCATTTATTGGTTATTTTTTCATGACAAGATAATAGCCCTCATTTGTTATGAATTACATATAATTGACAATGTTTTCATATCTATTACAAATGTCAACTACAAAGATAGTTTCACAAAAACTATCAGCTATTCAGCACTTGTTAGAATATTTTTACACATATTATTTAACCTTTTACCGCACAATCCCAACTTTCAATGACCTGAAAGAGGAGGCTTTTGAAAACATTGCAGGAAAAGAAGAAAATACCAGTAGCTAACCTTTTCTGTCCACACATTGTTTTATAGCCTTTTAAAGGTATCATAATGTTTGAGCCATGTTTGATTTGTCATTTGCAAATACCAAGTTTAAAGCTTTACTGATGTTTGATGATAAATATTTCTAGATTCCCATTATTTTAAACACTTTACCAAACAGTCCCATGTTTTCACGATCCTGAGAAAGAAAATTTTTTTAACTCTGTACCAAACAACAAAATTTTAGACTTGTTCAAATTGAAAGCAATTTCAGACGACAAAATAAATATGACCTCAAAATTTGAAATTTATGTTAGGAGGGGTAGAAAACATTGTGGGAATAGGAGAAAATGCTGGTTTCCAGCATTTTCTCCTTTTCCAACCATGTTTTCAAAAGCCTTCCTGCTCAAGGTCATTAAAACTCGGGATTTTGTGGGAAAGGGTTAGAACATGGTGGAAAAAGACAAAATGCAGCTTTCCAGTATTTTCTTCCTTCATTTCTCTTTCCCATTATTTTCTCTCCATCTTCAATACAATGCATGATTTGACTAAGAAATTGAAAGAAATGCATAGAGTATGTAAAATTTCAAGGCATTTTGTACTTTAATCTTTTCGATGGCATTTAAGCTATTGTTTGTCTGTTTCCATATTAATTTTGTCTACATACATTGATATATGAGCCATGCTCGGGCAAAAGGGGGCTTAATGTATCTCTGTGATGCACAATGCTAAGCAAGTCATCACAGTATCATAGATCCATAGAATCCATTTTGTATAACAACCTACAGAATTATGAGGTTAACTGGTCCTTTGTGATGCATTATACCAAGCCAGTCATTACATAATTGTGGATATATAAAAATCCACTTTGTCTAACAACTAGCTAAATCCCGAGACAGAATGGTCCTTGGGGATACAGAAAATTTACAAATGGCAAAAAGCATTAGCCCTCTTTTCATGGAGCATGGTTCATGTGTTTGAAAACACTGTAGGAAAAAAAAAAAGAGAATTACTTAGTCCCTCTTGCCACATTGTTTTCAAAAGAAATCTGCTTTCTGACACAAAAGGTTGTCTGCAGAAGGTTATGTACCCTACATGTATTTAACCCTTTACCAGATGACAAAATTATAGCCTTGTCCAAATTGAAAGCATTTGCAGATGACAATTTCAATGTGGCTCAGGTCAGGTAGAAAACATTGTGGGAAAAGGAGAAAATGCTGGTTACCAGCATTTTCTCCTTTTCCCACAATGTTTTCAAAAGGCTTCTGTCCCAGGGGCGTCAAAAGGCGTCATTGTGCAGTAAAGGGTTAACAAAATTGGGAGGAAGATCTGTCCTGAATACTGGATGCGAGTTATATGTTATTTATGTATCTTTTTACGTTATCTGTCTTTCAGTGTTTTTTTTATCTGTCTGTGTTTTTTACACTTGATCCTATATGACACCTTATAATGGTGTCTTGTAGGCTTATGAAAACATTTGGGCAAAATGCAAAAATTGTCAAAGTTCTATTTTTACATGAGTCACTTTCTTCAGCTCTAAAGTGCCTAATAAACTTAACAAACATTTTCAGACTAGAGACAAGACCTAGATAATTCCAATACGTGTCAACAAAGTAGAAAGTGTAGATCAAAGATTAGACTACATGTTTTTTGCAGTTTGACCTTGATTTACACTGGCATCAAAGGTAACTCAAGTTATGAAAGGTGTTTAAGGGTTTCATCTTCTTACTTGTCAACAGAGTAGACAGTGTAGATCAAAGATTAGACTACATGTTTTTTTGCAGTTTGATCTTGATTTACACTGGCATCAAAGGTAACTCAAGTTATGAAAGGTGTTTAAGGGTTTCATCTTCTTACCCTTCTTGTTTTTTTTTTGTGTCTCCTTTCCTCCAGAAGCCTAGAGAGGAGTGAAGTCCAACATTAGCATATAGAAGATTTTTGTTATGAAATCCACAAGCATGCAAAGGGGTCTTTTAAAGTTCCCTTTGATTTAACCCATTACCAGACAACAAAATTTTAGACCCGTCCAAATTGAAAGCATTTGCAGATGAAAATTCAGATGTGGCTCAGATAATGTGATTTGTCTTTGATTGGGCAGAAAACATTGTGGGAAAAGGAGAAAATGCTGGTAACCAGCATTTTCTCCTTTTCCCACAATGATTTCAAAAGGCTTCTTCCTCAGGGTTGTTAAAAGTCCGGATTGTGTGGTGAAGGGTTAAAGCCCCATTGTTTTAAAAAAAAAAAGATTGAAATCAATGTTGAAAAAGGAGTAGTTGCTTAATAAAGTCAGTTGCTTGCATAGTTTTCAATCTTACTGTATCTTTGTCTAATCTAGAGACTTGAATGGTTATTGTTACCTACATTTGTTATTTATGGTGTTTTTTTGCTTTTCTGTGATTTTTTCCCCCTAGTATTTACATAGAAGTTTTGATACTGAGCAATGAAAAGTTATTTTTTATTGAATGCCAGCTGTAGCCTTTCTAGAATTTTCAGTCTGAGTCCATATTCATCAAACATTCTCAATTTCATTCTAAGTCTATTTCTAGAGTTAGAAAGTAACATGACCTCTGATTGGCTAAACTATTTGCTTCAACCAATCAGAAGTTGTTTCTAGGGGTTAAAGCATTGTGACAAATTTAATGCACTTATCATGGTGTTATCTTTTTTGTCGGTACACTAAACTTTAACTTGTACAACTGTAACTATGTCCAATTCAGTTTGAGTTTTTCCTAATTTATGTATCATGTTAGGGCTTTTAATGAGTTGATTACAGGGGGTGTCTGTGTGCCCCATCCTAGTTTCCCTAATTTTGAATCTGTATGTAAGACTCCTAGAGTTACATTCTTTTTCTAACTTCCTGTAGTGCAGTCATTTTCTGGTGTGTTCAGTGGCATTTTTGATTTTTTTTTTTTTTTTTCTTATTTTTAACTGATTTATTTCTCACAGTTTTATTTCATTTCTTGTTATTCCATGCTCATTTCATTTGGATTCTTTTCATATCTAAACTGTATTTCATGTATAAACCAAACATTCCTGTTTTAACCCTTTACTACATAATCCCAAGTTTTAATGACCATGAGGTTTTGAAATTTGAAAATATTGTTTGAAAAGGAGAAAATATTGGTAACCAGCATTTTCTCCTTTTCCCACAATGTTTCCTGATCTTATAGAGGCAAACCTCATCTTTTTCACTCCAGTTATATTGTTGTCCTTAAATGTTTTTAATTTGAACACCTCTTATATTTGTGTGGTAATGGGTCTTACGAACATGAAAGTTCGCAACAAATGCATAGCTCAAATATAAACTGCCACGGCTGGGATTCGAACCAGTGCAGGCAAAGATCCTCATTTGATCGAGGTTTAAAAGACCCATACACTAACCCCTGAGCTAAAGAGAATTCTCTCCAACGCAGTTGTCAGGTATTGATTTTATATGGGAAAGCTATGCCGCAAGGAAGCAGTGATCTCCCGTAACAAGGGTTAATGACACTGAGGAAGAAGCCTTTTGAGAAGATTGTTGGAAAAGGAGAAAATGCTGGTGGCAAAATGGAATGAGCAACAATTTTTTATTTTTTAATCATATATTGAACTTGAAAGCAAGAAAAATGTCAGAGCTTTTGTTTCACTCTTTAACCCTGCTAATTAAGTTAACCCTTTACCTTACAATCCCTAGTTTTAACAACCCTGAGAAAGAAGGCTTTTGAAAAAATTGTGGAAAATGCAGAAAATGCTGGTAACCAGTTTGTTATTTGGCAAAGAGTCAAATGAAACTTTCAAGTCGATAGTAAAAACCTGAATATTGCTATTTCAAAGTTAATATTTTTAGAAAAATATCTCCCTATCTGAAATTGTAGATCCAAGATCAGACTGCACATTCTGTGCAGTCTGATCCTGATCTACACTATCGGCAAAAGGTCCTTGTGTTGCACTTAGCAGCCTGTAGAAAAGTGCACACTCTTCCAAAGTAACAGCATTTTTATGCAATAAATGAGACTCAGATCAGTGGAATCGTCTGTAAAAGGGTAGGAAATATTGTAGGAAAATGAGAAAATGCTGGTTACCAACATTTTCTCCCTTTCCCACACTATTTTTTTGGAAAAAATCATACTAGGCTGATGTAAGAGAAAGTCATTAACCCTTTACTACACAATCCCAAATTTTAATGACCTTGAGGAGGAAGGCCTATGAAAACTTGGTGGGAAAAGGAAAAAAATGCTGGTGACCAGCATTTTCTCCTTTTCTCACAGTATTTTCTATCCTTTTATAGAAAAATGTCGAGTGAGCCACATTCAATTTATTCTGTGCAAATGCTTCTAATTCAGACTTACCTAAAATTTTATTGTTTGGTAAAGAGTTAACTCCTGTGTAACTCTTTATAAAACAACAAAATTTTAGACTTGTCCATATTGAAAGCATTTGCAGACGACAATTTAAACATTGCTCAATGATTGACCTTGTCTTGGATAGGGTAGGAAAAATTGTGGGAAAAGGAGAAATTGCTCATTACCGGCACAATTTTTTCCACACTGTTTTCTAAAAGCTTCTTTCTCGGGGTCATTTAAACAGGGGATTGTGTGGTGTAAGATTAGATACAAGCAGTTATGATTAAGTTTGCAGGTGTTTTTATCAAAATTCATCTGCAAGAAGCAATGAGTAAACAGTTTGACTGTTTTAGTCCAGTGAAATATCTGTTTAAATATACTGTGTCGCCGTCCTCTATAGCCGGTGTTACAGTTTTAGCAATTTAGTATTTATATTTGTTATGTTTGTTTTCATCGTTTACTATATAAAATATACTGTCTTTTGTTGTTTTTCCTCTGTTTACTTTGTAGTACTAAGTCATTTTACTGGTATAAGTGTTACTGTGGTAGTGATTTCATATTATGCTCACTTTGTTTTTTTCTTCTCTCCTTTCTGTTTTTCATGTGTTTAAAGATACGTCCTTCCAGCCAGAGAGAAAAAAATGCCCTTTAAACTTGAAAGTGTATAGAATAGCTCAGAATTTGGTCAGCTGTGTAAACATAGATAAATTACCAGAAAACATTGTGAGACAAGGAGAAAATGCTGGTTCCCAGCATTTTCTCCTTTTCTCACAGTGTTTTTAAAAGCCTTCTTGCTCAGCGTTGTTAAAACTTGGGACTATGTGGTAAAGGGTTAAGTAACAGCAACATCAGACTAAAATCCTTAGAGGGCAACAGAAATTAACCCTTTACCAAACAATCCATGTTCTAACAATTCCCTCTGAGAGGAAACATTGTGGGAAAAGTAGAACAAGCTGGCAATCAGCATTAATTTTTCTCTTTTTCCCACAATGTTTCCTACCCTATCAGAGAATTTTGTCTCATTTGTACAAACACTGAAATTGGCTTCTGATGATGTTTTTGATTTGGAAGAGTCTAAAATAAGTCTTGTGGGAAATGGTAAAATGCTTATTCCGAGTCAGTTCAAAGGAACCAAATATTGCAATGTAATGGTTGTTTTGGTTACGCTATCTTAAAAAGGGCTTGATGCTTAAGATCCAAGATCAGACTGCATGTTTTAGGCTGTCCGATTTGATCTTTACAAATGCAACAAGGTCTATGTTCTATACTTAATAAGAGCTGTGCTCTGGCAAAAGGGGGCTTAATGCATCTCCGTGACGCATGATACCAAGCAAGTCATCACATGATCATGGAGGCATAAAGTCCATTTTGTCTAACGACCGACAGAATCATAAGGTAGACTGGTTCTTTTCCATGCAGAAAATTGACCCATACTTTTTGCAGATGCATTAACCCTTTACCGCACAATGACGCCTTTTGACGCCCCTGGGAAAGAAGCCTTTTGAAAACATTGTGGGAAAAGAAGAAAATGCTGGTAACCAGCATTTTCTCCTTTTCCCACAATGTTTTCTACCCTATCAAAGAAAAATTGCACCATTTTAGCCAAATTGAAATTGTCGTCTGCAAACGCTTTCAATTTGGAGAAGGCCAGAATTTTGTTGTCTGGTAAAGGGTTAAGCCCCCTTAATATGAAGTATGGCTCATACGTCTTTATGTAATCATTATCAAAGAGCTAACTATGGTTATGAAAGTGCTGCATTAAATAGTCAGAGCACAAGCAAAACCCTGTACCAAATAATTCTAAGTCTTAACCCTTTCCCAAACGATAAATTTTAGACTAGTCCAAATTGAAAGAGTTTGCAGACGACAATTTTAAATTTGATGAAAATGGCAGGAAGTTCTCAAAAAGGGTAGAAAACACTGTGGGAAAAGGAGAAATTGCTCGTTACGAGCAATTTCTCCTTTTCCCACAGTGTTTTCAAAAGACTTGTACTGCAGACACGTGAAAACCAGGGCTTGTTTGGGAAAGGGTTAAGCCCCCTTAATATGAAGTATGGCTCATATGTTTTTATGTAATCATTATCAAAGAGCTAACTATGGTTATGAAAGTGCTGCATTAAATAGTCAGAGTACAAGCAAAACCCTTTTACAAAATAATTTTAAGTCTTAACAGCCCTAAAGAAAAGGCTTTCGAAACATTGTATGAAAAGGAGAAAGTGCTGGCAACAAGCATTTTCTCCTGTTCCCACAAACTTTTTTGACCATTTTAGAGACAAATTTTATGTCTTTAGTAACACTTAGTTTGTTGTCAGTGAATGCTTTCAATTTGAACAAGGCTACAATTTTGTGATTTGATGAAAACCTCTTTATTGTAGAACAAAATTTGATATAAGTTTAAACGGAAAGCATTTGCACGTAACAAATTACATGTGACTTAGCTGATGTGATTCGCTTCTTAACTCTTTACCACACAATCCCGAGTTCTAACGACCCTGAAAGAGAAGGCTTTTGAAAACATTGAGGGAAAAGGAGAAAATACTAGGTACCATCAATGCAGTATTTTCTACCCTATCAAAAACAGAAATTATAGTTTGAATTACATTTAATTTGTTGTCTGCGAATGCTTTTAGTTTGGTTGAGGCCAAAATTTTATCATTTTGTAAAGAGTTAAGAAGTAGAAAACATTGTGGGAAATGGAGAAAATGCTGGTAATCAGCATTTTCTCCTTTTCCTGCGATGTTTTCAAAAGCCCTCTTTTTCTTAGGGTCATGAAAGTTTAGGATTGTGTGGTAACAGGTTAATTAAATCTCTGGAGTGCCTAACACAAATTAAGAGGCTTTTTCTGACAGTGTAGATCAGAACTAAACTTCACAGAACATGGCTGCAGTCTGGTCTAGGATCTACATTGTCATTCGTGAGACATTTTGACAAAAGCAGCCTTGACTTTGCAAAATTCAGCTTATACCTAGAATTATTAACTTCATTAATTTGGCACTGGGAAAGCAGCCAGTGGCTTGAAAAGGCTTATGTGGTGCCAAGTACTGCATTGTGAGTTGCAGCATGGCAACGGTGATATGACTAAAATAAGGATGAAAGACATTATATGTTAAAACAAAAAACTTTTGACTTGTCTATTGTACTATTATTTGAAATTTGATAACCAGGAAATTATATTCCAGAGTGTTGTTCTATTGTTGGTTCTTTGGTTGTGGGAATTAAAGACTACAAAAGTTAAATGATACATTATTTTAATAAAGTTATCTATTTTTTGTCTTTTCAATAAATTTTATGTTATCTAAACAGATGTTTCCTTATGTATTTTCACTTCCCAAAATTATAATTATTCTGGAGAAGTTTTGATACTTAATTCTAAAACCACTGACAAACAACTGTAATGAATACCGACAACACTGGGTACCCACCCCACTTTTAGCTCGGCTGTTTTCAAAGAAAACGTCGAGCTATTATCATAGCCCCGCTGTTGTCTGAGTACTTGTTGTGCAAAAAACTTTGACATTTGACAATATCTCTAATATTACCTTTTACTTTACTTCAAACTTGGACAAGTTGTTAAATATCTAACGGGGAACCTATACAATAAGGGCAGGTAACCATCAAAGTATATTGACACAGTTATGCCCCTTTTTTGACTTGGAACTCTCACTGAAAAAATCAAGAAACTGCAGCCAAGCTTTGGCATCAGCTTGTGGTGCTCTTGTTTCCTAAAAAAAGGCATATCATGTATCTATGGCTCT
The DNA here is from genome assembly GCA_945859785.2 of Tridacna gigas. Taxonomy (NCBI): domain Eukaryota; kingdom Metazoa; phylum Mollusca; class Bivalvia; order Cardiida; family Cardiidae; genus Tridacna; species Tridacna gigas. Next base: position 11,200,884 of record OX244031.2, on the reverse strand, counting down.
GGTTATTTCTGAACCTATAACTTACGTATCTGTTACTGAAACAGTGGGGAAAGATTATACTATCTTAACCCTTAACTCTTTCCCACAAGGCAAAATTTTAGACTTGTCCAAATTCAAAGCATTTGCATACCTCAAATGAAATGTAGTTTTAATTAAGAAAGTTGTATGAGAAAGGGTAGAAAACATTGTTGGAAAAGGAGAAAATGCTGGTTACCAGCATTTTCTCCTTTTCTCACAATGTTTTCAGAAGTCTTCTTGGTCACAGTCATTTAAACTCGGGATTGTGTGGTAAAGGTTTAATCCTTTACCAAACCATCTTGAGTTTTAACAACATTGAAAACATTATGGGAAAAGAAAAAATGCTGGTAACCATCATTTACTCCATTTCCCACTATACTTTCTAACCTTTCAGTGATAAATCCCATCATTTTAGCCAAGCTGAATTTGTCGGCTGTAATTGTCTGCTTTATTTTGGATAAGTCTAAAATATTATTGTTTGGTAAAGTGTAAACTTTTTTAGTCTTGTGCAAAGTGAAAGCATTTTCAGATGATGAATTAAAGATACATCCATACAGTCAGACAGAAAAATTGCTGATAATACCTGAAAGTGTGTTGAATGGCTCAGAATTTGTCAGCTGTGTAAACATAGATAAAGTACCAATATATACATAATGGTGTATGTAATAGAGAAACTCAAGGGATTTGCCCTCATTTAAAACCAGAAACAACAATGTTGATTTCTTGGAAGGCTGCCAGAAAAAGAAATGCATCTTCTATCTGTTGTAATCTGTTCAAAGTTGCAGTTGTCAAGGAGTATAGTTTCATGAAATAAAATAAAGATGAAATGCCTCAAAAATTGGCTGAAAACAGGTATAGATGTACCTTTAAATGTGGCTTATACGTGTATAATGGACTTTCTCTTACAAAGAGTACTTAGCATAGTGGGTAAAGGAGAAAATGCTGGTTACCATAATTTTCTTTTTTTCCCATGATGTATTCAAAAGCCTCCTTTTACCAAAGGGTAGTTAAGACTAAGAATTGTGTGGTCAACTCTTTACCCAAGGACAAAATTTTAGCCTTGTCTAAATTGGAAGCATTTGCAGACGACAAATTTTACTGAAATGTTGGAATTTGTCATCGAAATGTTACAAAACATTGAGGGAAAAGGAGAAAATGCTGGTTACCAGCATTTCTCCTTTTCCCACAATGATTTCAAAAGCTGTCTTTCTCAGGGCTGTTAAAACATGGGATGGTGTGGTAAAGGGTTAAAGGATTAACCCTTTTCTAAACAATCAAGAATTTGACCCTGGCTTTGAAAAAACTGTTATGGAAAAGGGAAAAAAATGGTGCTAACAAGCATTTTCTCTTTTTACCCATGTTCTCTAACTTGTCAGAGACAAATCTTATCATTTGAGCTACCGGTACATTTAACTTGTCATTGGCAAATGCTTCAAATTTGGACAATTATGTGCAAAATTTGGTCATAGTTTAGTAAATACTTATTTATTTTACATTGATTGAGAAACAAGTTCTTACAATTTATACTAATTTCTCTTGATTCTGCTACAAGGAAACTACACCAGTACTTGTGCCAAAAGTCTTGGCCAATGAACAATCCCAAACTTGACACCCGCTCCAGGGCATCAAACTCGACCTTATGTCATTGTTTTGTAAATGTACCAATGAGAAGAAAACTACCAGTTAACTCTTTACCAAACGACAAAATTTTAGACAAGTCCAAATTGAAAGCATTTGCAGACAACAAAATAAATATGGCTGAAAAATTGAAATTTGTTTTGGGAAGGGTAGAAAACATTGTTGGAAAAGGAGAAAATGCTGGTTACCAGCATTTTCTCATTTTCCCACTTTGTTTTCAAAAGGCTTCTTTCTCAGAGTCGTTTAAAGTCGGGATTGTGTAGTAAAGGGTTAAGGCATGTTAACCCGTTACCACACAATCCCTACTTTTAACGTCCGTGTAAAAGAAGCCTTTTGAAAACACTTTGGGAAAATGAGAAAATGCTGGTAACCAGCATTTTCTCCATTTCCCACAATGTTTTCTACCCTTCTCAAGACAAACTTCAATTTTTTGGTAACATTTATTTTGTAGTTTGCAAATGCTTTCAATTTGGACCATTCTAAAATTTTGTCGTTTGGTAAAGGGTTAAATGTCCTTTGTAAATACTTTGAATACGCATGGGTCTCAAACTAGACTGAAGCAGACAACATTTGGTATATGGACACTAAACCGTGTTGGTCTCCAAACCTTTTCACTGTGTCTCTTTCTGTAAACTCTTTACCACATGAGAAAAGAATGTACTTTTCCAAAATGAAAGCATTAGCTGACGACAATTTGAAAATTTTGGCTCAAATGATGGAATTTGTCTTTGACAGGGTAGAAAACACTATGGGAAAAGGAGAAAATACTAGTCAGCAGCATTTTCTCCTTTTCCCACAGTCTTTTCAAAAGTCCTCTTTCCACGGGTATCTAAAACTAGAGACTGCTTTCTAAGGGATTGGGAGGGTACTGTAAGTAACAAAACTAGAGAGAGAAAAAGGTTTTGATGCAATGACCCTAAATAGTAATGAAAAAATAATAGAAAAGTAGATCGACTGGAAAGAACAAAGAGTGGCGAGAAAATGACCCTGCAAAGTCATTTTACATTATGGAATCATAGTCTTATTTTTTAAATAGATATCATACACTTAACTGCATATCTAATCTCTCTTCTGGAAAACAATACAAACCTAAAAGATGTTATAAACAGGTCACGCTGGAGGATTCCTCTCCTTCTTTACTGCCTAAGGGAAAGAACTCAGACAACCTTAAATTCAAAGTTATGAAGAGTTAACTCCCTTATAGTAACGTGTGTTTCTACAGTTCCCTTCCCCCCCCCCCCCCCCCCCTTCCCAAAACTCAAATACACCTCAAGCTTACAAAAAATTGGTGTTCTCTTGTTCTGTGTATGTTTAAATGTTCAAAAGAGTGTAGTTCATTTGAAAAGATTTTCACAAGGATATCCGCCCTGAGGTGTATCCCAATGGTTTTGGATCTAGGTCTTGAATGAATCCTTTTAAACCTTTACCATACGACAAAATTCTAGACTGATCCAATTTGAAAGCAGTTGCAGACGACAAAATAAGTGTGACTAAACTGATGATTTCTGCCTTTGATAGGGTAGAAAACATTGTGGAAAAAGGAGAAAATGCTGGTTACCTTTTCCCACAATGCTTTCAAAAGGCATTGTGTGGTAAAGGGTTAAAGATAACGAATTAAGATTCCATGTGAATTCGGATGCCAATCTTCTCACTGAGAGAGATTCTAAAATAGTAGTCAAAAGTTTTAAATCACAAATGTGACTGTAATATTATTCTTGTATTTCTAACAGTCGAGGTTTTCGAAACTTTGACGATTAGATCTGGTTGTCGACTCCCATCAAGAACAAAACCGTGACATAGAATGATAGATCTAGCTTAGTCTTCAAAGTTCGATCGAGATAGATCTGGATTTATTCTTTATTGTAAGTTTAGTGATCTGAGTGATGGAATTTATTCAAAGACGTTTTGCTTTCAACTGAATTATATAAAGGCGAAATCTCACTGTGATAAACAAACCATTATTTCCTGCTTTAAATTTTTGGCGGATGCTGTGTTTACAAACGAGATAAATACATGGGAGACTACTCTGGTAACAAATTTTCATTCATGCTTTTTTACTGTTCTTTTTTGTTTCTGATCGCTAGATATCTTTAGAGATGTAAGCGTGTATGATTCTGTTACATTCAGTACAGTTCGAATTAAAAAGAAAATCGTCACTATACTGATAATCATGAACTATACTCATTTTCATTCGCCTCTGGTTGTATACTGTCACGACTACAAGGGACGCGACTCAGGTGTAATAATAGTTGAAAATTAATAGGAGTTTTCTCCCTTAGACTGATAATTATTTCCTGTTTAAAATGTAGTGGAAGGGAAAGTGTACACTGTATCATTCAAAATTTTATTATTATTATAGGATTAATTCACCGACACTTACCGGATAGGATTAATTAATCGACTCTTACCGGAGAGGATTTAATGACTGGATTGGACCATAATAACCCTTTTTTAATTTGAGAGTTGCTTTTGTATAATAATTTTTATTTGTTTTGCTGAAAACATGTATGATACATTCATACTATTAAAAAAGCAGTCTGATGGAGTTGTCTTTATTGTTAATAGATCTTTTTTTTTTCTTCTTTTGAGAGCAGTCCTCGTTGTTGTTGTTGTTGTTGTTTTTGTGAAAGGGGGGATGTCCCTTTGCTTCATATCGTCTTGGCTCGAGTATCAATAGTTTTGTCAATATGTCAATATCAGCCATAATGATTCCATTTTGTTTTGTTTTGTTTTGTTTGTTTGATGTGAGTATCTAAATGAAACAATGGACATCGAATTTAGGAAAAAAGGTAAAAGCACTGGGAGACCTCCTCCGATCCGGTTTTTATATCCATACCGGTTCAGCTCGGTGAAATTACCAATCAGTTTTTCACCTATTCGGCCCCCATAACTTTCAGCATATTTCGTCACTCGGTACATGTTGTTACGTTTGGGCCGAAAATGGGTGATATTGATTTCTCAAACCGTGAAAACCTCACCAAACCAGTAAAAGAGATAGAGGTATGGTTCGAACATGTTTAATTATGGCTATTTAGTTAGCATTTATGTGTGCGATTTATTTCTGAAAATTCACTCGTAACTGAAACGTATCGTAACCAAAAAACGTAAGTTGCATTAAAATTTAATTTAAATTTAAAGACTATCATAAATTTTCAAAAAAGGATAATCTTATACTTGTCTGTTTATCTTTCTGTCAAGTCTTTGTACGTCCGTTCGTGGGCCCGTCTGTCTGTCCGTCCGCCCCTACGTCCGTCTGTCTGTCTGTCCTTCTATACCTCCCAGTCTCTCTCTCTCTGTCTCTCTCTCTCTTTCTCTCTCTATCTCCCCCCTGTCTCTGTCTGTCTGTCTGTCTGTCTGAAAGATCATGGCACAAGTTTATTCAGTCTCTCTGTCTCTCACTCTCCCTCTCTCTTTCTCTCTGTCTCCTTGTCTCTCTCTTTCTATTCCCTCTCTCTATTCTCTCTGTCTCTCTGTGCCTCCTTGTCTCTGTCTCTCTGTATATTTCTCTCCCTCTTCCTATCCTCATTTTGGTAGTGGTGGTCTCTGCAGTTCTACCTAAATTGACATTATTTTTGTTGTTGACAGGAAAAATGGAAACTTCTGCCTGCCTTCCTGAAAGTAAAGGGCCTAGTGAAACAACATATAGACTCCTTCAATTATTTCATAAATGTAGATGTAAGTATAAAGTGAGACCTTGTAATGAAATTTTTGCTTTCAATACTTTTTCACATGCTTTCCCCCAAGAAGTTTACAGACATAATTTATATTTGACAATTTTTTTTTCCTTGGGTAAGGGTTATTTTACTTTCTATTATGTGCTGCTTTCTCTAGTATACAGTAGAAATCATCCAGAATTTGAAGAATTTCTTGAGAAATCATCAAAAGGGGACTATAATATCTCTTGAGAAATCATCTTCATTTGAATTTGTGGAGAAAATATCCTTAGATACAATATCCTCATAGAAATATGCTTGTTTTTTATCAGAAATCTTAGAAAGATATTTTCATATTTTTGTTATAGTAAGTAGTTTGTAATTGTTAAATGTACAGAGCTCCAGATAAGAGGGAGTGATGGTATTCTAAATCCATTATTTCTCTTCCAAACCCTTAGTTGTGGGTACTCATTAGAATTGTGTTGATGAGACGATTCTAATGAGTACCCATAACATAGGGTTTAGTGGAGAATAATTAATATTTTCAGTTTTGAAATCAAAATCACTCCCTCTATCTGGAGCTCTGATGTAGACAGTAATGTAAGCACATTGACCTGAGACTGATATTATAGTAACTGCATAATGAACAAGTGTCACATAGACATGTTGCTATTCAACCCTTACACCTGTTTAATTCATATCATTTGTATGCATTTGGCTGAACCTCTAAATTCTACACAGAAGAAGAGGAATAATAGCTGCAATAAGTCAGCTCTCTTCTTTAATTTTGATTTTGCAAATCTCCCTGAAATTACTTACGACATGATTTTCTTTATGTTTTTGTTAATTTTATGTTTAATCTAGATAAAGAACATCATGAAAGCTAATGACAAGATCACCAGTGTTGCTGACCCCAACTTTTATATGAAGCAAGTAGATGGCATTTTTCTTACTACTCTAAAACAGTGCATAATACTATATCCTTTTTCCTGGGTCCTGCATGGCTCAATGCTTAAGTGTAAAAAAGTGTTGGACTCATAACTTGGAGGTCACAAGTTCGAGCCTCAAAAAGCATTGGGTTTTCATGGTAGGAGTGTCCTTGGGCAAGACACTTCATAGAACGGCATTAAACATCATTCAAGGTATCAGTTAATTTTTTTTTTCCAAATGCTTTTGATACTTCTCTATAAAGTAGTTTCATTAATCAGCTGTTCGAGTTTATTCCATAGGGTGCTATGGACAACTATAGTAGTTTTTGTAACCATGTAGATCAGGATCAGACCACTGTTTGCCTGGGGGAGAGGGAGAAATAGCAGTATGATAAAGATAAGTGTTGGAAAGTTGCTTATATCTTTTCAAACTTTACAATCTAACCCTCAGAATGCCAAAATGACACATGTTACATGCATTACATTATGAACTCTTTACTAAACAACAATATCTTAGACTTGTCCGAATTGAAAACGTTTGCAGACAGCAAGTCTGACTTAAATGATTGGATTTGTCTATGATGATTTAGAAAACATTGTTGGAAAAGGAGAAAATGCTGGTTACCAGCATTTTCTCCTTTTCCCACGTTTTCAAAAGGCTTATTACTCAGGGTCCCTAAAAACTTGTATTGTTTGGTAAAGGATTAAATTAGCTGTCAGCACATGAATTTTATTTCAGTGTAACAAAACACTATAGATATAACAGAGCTCCAGATAGAGGGAGTGATTTTGATTTCAAAATTGAAAATATCAGTCATTCTCCACTAAACCCTATGTTATGGGTACTCATTAGAATCGTCTCATCGAGACAATTCTAATGAGTACCCACAACATAGGGTTTGGAAGAGAAATAATAGATTTAGAATACTATCACTCCCGTTTATCTGGAGGTCTGGATATAAGATTTTCATGTATCAGTATAGATTACAGATAAGACTACATGTTATGTGCAGGCTAAACTTGATATTTGTTTGATAAAAGTTTTATTTTATACATTTAAAGGTATTTGAATATTTATGTTGGAATGCCTGATGTAGAGGAAGGATTCAACATAACTAAACCCATATCACCTCATGAGGTAAGTCACTTTTCATAGATTCATAGATATAACCAACATGCCTTGAGACTTAACCCTTTGCCACACAACCCAGAATTTTAATGACCTGATAAAAAAAAAAAAAGTTTTGAAAACATTGTGGGGAAAAGAGAAAATGCTGGTAACCAACATTTTCACCTTTTCCCACACTGTTTTCTTCTCTTTCACAGCCCAAAAGCATAATTCCAGCCACATTTAAATTGTCTGCAAATGCTTTCAGTTTAGATGAGTCCACAATTTTGTCATTTAGTAAAGAGTTAATACATGACTGCATACAAAAACATTGTAGTAGAAGGTGTAATTTCTTTTAGCAGGGACTTTCTGCTTTCTCTACAATATTTTTAAAAGTGGTTTGCTGCAAGACTGATGAAGTTGTAGACAAGAGGTAGTGAGAAAACAATCGTGTGATAACAATTTCACATTTTCACTTTTACATGCTTTAAATCTTTACCACATGAAAAAAATTAAGACTTGTCCAAATTGAAAGAATTTGCAGACGACAAAATGAATGTGAAATTTGTTTTGGAAAGGGTAGAAAACAGTGTAGAAAAAGGAGAAAATGCTGGTAACGTTTTGTAAGATTTTCAAAAGGCTTCTTTCACAGTGTCATTGAAAGTCAGGATTGTGTGGTAAAGTGTTAAGTCATTACAAAACAATCCCATTTGTAAATGACCCAAAGAGAAAAAACATTTGAAAACAATGTTGGAAAGGAGGAAATGCAGTAAAGTAGTAAGTACTTCTTTTCCAAAAATATTTTTTAGCCTTTTCAAAGACTTATCCAATCATATGAACCACATTTAATTTTTTGACTGCATTTCTTTTCAGTTTGAACAAGTCTAAGATTTTATTGTCCAGTAAGGAATGACCTCTTTACTATACAACATTTTAGAAATGTGGAAACTGAAAGCATTTGCAGACAATAATTTAAATGTGACTGAAATGATGCAATTTGTCTTTGATAGGGTAGAAAACATTGTGGGAAAAAGAGAAAATGCTGGTTACCAGCACTTTCTCCTTTTCTGACAATGCTTTCAAAAGGTTTTTTTCTCAGGGTCATTAAAACTCAGGATTATGTGGTAAGGGTTAAATGATGGGTATTTTTACTATGGTTCAGCTTATTCTTGTCTTGTCCTTTTCTTCATTTCTTTTAAAAGTACTATCTGTAGGATATATTACATTTTACTTTGTTACACATACTAGATTTTACTTCTCTGCAAATGACAGCTTTTAAAAACGTAGGAAAAGGAGCTTTGCTTAGAACAAGTAATTGCTCCATCCTCCATTCAGCTGAAGAAAAGTATTTTCCTTTTATTCAAATATTTTTCCTTTGTATAATTTGCATTAATTATTGGTAGGTTTAAATATAGGCAGCTGCCTATACACTTTACAACCCTTATATATATACCAAGCCTATAACCCTTTACAACCCTTATTTTTAACAATCCTGGCGTAAAGGCTTTTCAAAAAAAATCACTGGAAAAGGAGGAAATACCTGTCACTAGTATTATCTCCTTTTCCCACAATATTTTCATCCTGTCAAAGACGAATTCCACCACTTAAGCCACATTAAATTTTGATTTCTCACCATCAAATGCTTTCAGTATGGACAAGTAGAAAAGTTTGTTGTACTGTAAAGAATTAACTATTTACCAAATGACAAAAATGTAGACTTGTTCAAACTGAAAGCATTTGCAGACGACAATTTAGGTGTGACTCAAATGATGGAACCTGTCTTTGAAAGGGTAGAAAACATTGTGGGAAAAGGAGAAAATGCTGTTTACCAGCATTTTCTCCTTTTCCCACCATGTTTTCAAAAGGCTTCTTCCTCAGGGTTGTTAGAATTCGACATTGTGTGGTAAAGTGTTAAGTCTTTTCTAGTTTTACTTTTCATGGTTTTAGTTTTGACAAATGACAATGCCATCATGTTGATTGATTCTTTAGCAAATTGCAAGTTTTGAGACTGGACCAAATTCAAAGCATTTGCAGATAACGAATCAAATGTTTCTAAAACGATGATTTCTGTCTTTAATAAGGTTGAAATACATTGGGGGGAAAAGGAGAAAATGCTGGTTACCAGCATTTTCTCCTTTTTCAGCAGTGTCTTCAGAAGCCTTCACTTTCAGGGTCATTGAAAGTCGGGATTTTGGGGAAAAGGGTTAACATTGCCTTTAACTTATACACCTCTCTGTTTATATCGCATACCCATACATCGCATATACATGAGCCATGCTCTGTGAAAAGGGGGCTTAATGCATCTGAGAAAAGTATCGACCCAGGTCAGCCTGCGCACTCCACGCAGGCTGACCTGGGCCAAAACTTTTCGCTATTCATCAATTTTCTATATGCCAAAGGACCAGTCCACATTATGATACAGTCAGTTGTGGGACAAAATGGTTTTTATGGATCCATAATCATATGATGACTTGCTTGGAAAATGCATCAGAGATGCATTAAGCCACCTTTTGCCAAGGCACGGCTCATATACTTTCAAGGACCACTTTTACAGTGTCGTCTGCGAGATATGACATATTCAGCCCCAATAACAGTCGACATTGAATACACAAGAGGGAATCAGAGAATTGTCAGGAATAACTTACCAATAGGAAGGTATGGCTCTGCTTTAAATTGTAAAGTTACAGGTATTTAGTCTAAAGTAGAACGCCGAATAAACCTATCAGACATTTTCATCCTAGAAATACGACCAGAATAATTGCAATTTCATGGTTGCTTTTGTCTCCACTGATTCAGCAAAGCGGACAGTGTAGATCGAAGATCAGGCTGCACATTTTGTGCAGCCTGATCTTGATCTACACTGGCCGCAAACGCAACTACAGTCGTAAAAGGGGCTTTAAGGGTTAACTCTTTACCACAGAATCCTGAGTTTTAACAACCACCAGGAAGAAGGTTTTTAAAAAACATTTTGAGAAAAAGAAAAAAATGCTGGTAACCAGCATTTTCTCCTTTTCTCACAATGTTTTTCTATTTGTTCAAAGACAAATCCCATCATTTTGGTAACACTTAATTTGTCGTCTGCAAATTCTTTGAAGTTTTGTCTTCTGGTGAAGATGTAAGAGGGGTACTTTTAAAGGGTATGATTCAAATTCAGATGCATTTTTGCACCCCTTGTTTACTTCTGACCACTACTGGGCCTTTAATGAAACCTAAAGATAGTCTTTTTAAATAAGTTCAAGCTGCTAAAAACAGTATTGGCCAATCAGATTTGTTCTATACTTACCTCTCTATTGGCTCTGTATTATTTACAGAATGCCCATCATGTTACGTAGTTCAAATTGTTGTTTGAATGGAAAGAGTCCGGCCGAGATGGCTAAGTTGAACGAATGTCCTATGGACCCAGGGGGGTTATTTCATCGTGAAGGGAGTGGAGAAGGTGATCCTTATTCAGGAGCAACTGTCTAAAAATAGAATGATTGTGGATACTGACAAGAAAGGCACAGTTATCTGTTCTGTGACAAGGTTTGATTTTATTGTGTTTTATCAATTTTTTAACTGATATTTGATCGTATGGTGTTTAAAGCCATTTTCAAGATTATTTCAGTTATATAGAACAACCTAGTGCTTGCCTGGAGTTTCTTTTACCAGTACCTCACACAATATTGTGCCCCAGCTACTTACTGCTTTCCCCACATAACCATCACTGAAACAATGATAAGGGTTGAGAGAGGTATTACCTTAACTGTTTACCACACAATCCCGACTTTTAACGACCCTGAGGAAGAAGCCTTTTGAAAACATTGTGAGAAAAGGAGAAAATGCTGGTAACCAGCATTTTCTCCTTTTCCCACAATGTTTTCTACCTTCCCAAAACAAATTTCAATTTTTCAATTACATTTATATTGTTGTCTGCAAATGCTTTCACTTTGGACCAGTCTAAAATTTTGTCATTTGGTAAAGGGTTAATCTTATTCTTCAGCAAGACTGATGTGATACATCTGCACTAGAACCCATGCTGTTATTTGGTGATGCATAATGCTAATTTCAGCTTATTTTAGTCATATGATGGCTTGCAGTGCTCCTATCTATGAGTTCCTGGAGTTTATTTTACCTTTACCTCACACAACCCTATTTCCAGTCCAACCGGCTGCTTTCCCACATTTTTTTACATCATCAAACAAAGTCCTGCAGGGAAAGATGTAGCAATTACTATCATCAATCCTTAAACAGAGTTTGGTCAACCTGATGTTCTATCTCACTACTCTTGATTACTTGTCATGCACAGTATGTGCTGCTGGGTTTGGTTTTAAAACATGCAGGCTTTTGCTACTGTTACTTGTCCATTAGAATTTAATATGGTTACCTGTTTTTACTGTAATGACTTCCTTATTTGGCTTTTGAATGTTGAACTTGTAAATTCCATTTGATTTGCGGGGGCGGGGCGGGTATTCACCTCTCTACCAAACAACAAAATGTTAGTCCAAAGTGAAAACATTTGCAGATGACAATTCAAATGTAGCTCAAATGATAGAATTTGATCTTTATAGGGAGGAAAACACTGTGGAAAAAGGATAAAATGCTTGTAACCAGCATTTCTCCTTTTTTGCACAATGTTTTCAAAAGGCCTCTTCCTCAGGGTTGTTAAAACTGGGGATCGTCTGGTAAAGGGTGTCAGATATACATGTATATGTATTAAAGTATTAACGCTTTACCTCACAATCGTAACTTTTAACACCCCTGATGGAAAATGCTTTTGAAAACATTGTGGGAAAAGGAAAAAATGCTGGTAATCAACATTTTCTCTTTTTTTCACAATGTTTTCTACCCTTTCATAAACAGAAACTTTAATTTGATTGACATGTAATTTGTTGTCTGCATATGCTTTCAATTTGGACCAGTCTGAAATTTTGCTGTGTGGGTTAGAGTTAAAGATCTAAAAATAAGGCTGCTAACAGTAAATAATAAAATTTCATGTCTTGCTTGTACCTATTGTGAATTCTTAACCAAACAGATAACAATTTAAATGTGCCTCAAAGATTAAAATTTCTTCTTTGTTGGAGAGAAAACATTGTTAGAAGAGGAGAAAATGCTAGTTTCTCCTTTTCCCCCCACAATGTTTTCAAAAAGCCTTCTTGGTCAGGATTGTTGAAATTGAGGATTGTGTCGTAAAGGGTCAATATGATAATCAGAATCATCATGGTCTGTATGTGTATGATTTGGTAAAAGTGAATATCATCCACTTACTGTGCAATCCCAAATTTTTACCACGCTGAGGGAAGAGGGCCTTTATGGAAACTGTGGGAAACAGAGAAAATGCAGGGGAAGAGGGCCTTTAAAATCATTGTAAAATACAAAAGAGATAATCCTGGTAAGCAGCATATCATTTACTATTCCCACACTGTTTACTACCCTTTATCACACAATCTTAGGGTTCAACAACCCTGAGGAAGAGGCCTTTTGAAAACATTGCGGAAAAAGGAGAAAATGCTGGTTACAAGCATTTTCTCCCTTTTCCACAAAGTTTTCCACCCTATCAAGGACATATTCTATCGTTTGAGCTACACTTGAATTGTCGTCTGCAAATGCTTTCACTTTGGACTAGTATAAAATATTGTCATTTGGTAGAGAGGTAAATACATGTACTATCAACAACCTCCATTATTTCAGCCATATTTCATTTGTCCTCTGCAGATGCTTTCAATATGGACTAGGCAGAAGTTTGTGGGCTGATAAATTGCTATTTAACCCTTTCCCAAACAACAGATTTTGGACTGGTCCAAATTGAAAGAGTTTGCAGACGACAATTTTAAATTTCATGAAAATGGCAGAAAGGTCTCAAAAAGGGTAGAAAACACTGTGGGAAAAGGAGAAATTGCTCGTCACGAGCAATTTCTGCTTTTCACACAGTGTTTTCAAAGGACTTGTACTGCAGACACGTGAAAACCAGGGCTTGTTTGGGAAAGGGTTAAGTTTATAACCTGTATATTTGATTGATAACATATATTTGGGCCATGCTTTGTGAAAGGAGGGTTCAATATATCTGCAAAAAGTATTGACCCATGTCATCATGTGCAGTCCAAGCAGGCTGACCTGGGTCAAAACTTTGTGCTACTGGTCAATTTTCTGGATGTCAAAGGACCATTCTATCTAATGATTCAGTCGATTGTTGGACATAATGGATTTTATGGGTCCATGTTTATGTGATGACTTCCTTAACTCTTTATCAAACGACAAAATTTTAGACCAGTCCAAATTGAAAGCATTTGCAGACGACAATCTAAGTGTGGCTCAAATGATGAAATTTGTCTTGAATAGGGTAGAAAACATAGTGGGAAAAGGAGAAAATGCTGGTTACCAGCATTTTCTCCTTTTCCCACAATGTTTTCAAAAGGTGTCTTTCCCAGGGGCGTCAAAAGGCGGCATCGTGCGGTAAAGGGTTAATATCATGTATTACAGAGATGCATAATACCCCCTTTTGCCACAGTACAGCTCATATATGTTGACATTTCATTGTTCGGGCTGAAAACAGAACCACCAAAAACTATTATACATCACACAAAGGACTAACATTTGATGACAACCTAAATAGTGTTCAGTAGTGATACGCAAAACATTATGGGTCAAAGAGCTTGTGGTGATCAGTTGCTCCTTTTCCCATAATGTTTTCCAAAGCTTTCTACCGAAGGAATGTAAAAAAAGTTTTGTATGGAGAATAAATTTTTGTTGTAAAGTAAAAAAAAGCCTGTATTAATTTTGACAGTTCCACTCATGAGAGGAAGAGTAAGACGGATGTGATTGTCAAACATGAAAAATACTATCTCAAGCACAACACATTTTCTGAGGTAAGTAATGATACACTGTGTACAATATCTATAGTAGAGTTATCTATTACTTTTGTTTAAACCTTTACTACACAGTGCCGAGTTTCAGTGCCTTGAGGAGTTACTTGCCAGTAACCAGCAAGGACCATAACAAAGAATGCTTTTGAAAACGTTTTTGGGAAAACGAGAAAATGCTGGTAACCAGTATTTTCTCCTTTCCCCCCATTTTTTTTTTTTTGTTTGTTTTTGAGCCACAGCCAGTGTGTTGTCTGTAATTGCTTTCAATTAGGACAGGTCAAAAATTTTGCTGTTTGGTAAAGAGTGAACAGTTATGAAGTAATCTGTCACTTGTTTTACATTATATTCCTAAACTTTTTCACTGCCTTGCTATGTCAAGAAAAGAGAAGAGTTTCTAGAATAAGTATATTTTTTAGAACTGTTTCTTGAAACATACCATGTTAACCCTTTACCACACAATCCAGAATTTTAATGACCCCAAGGAAAAGAACTTTTGAAAACATTATGTGAAAAGGAGAAAATGCTTGTATCCAGCATTTTCTCCTTTTCCCACAATGTTTTTTACCTTTTCTAACAAAAATTTCCCGACTAGGACAATTCTAATGATTACTTGAAACAAAGGTTTATAGTTAACTTTCTGCCACTTGGCAAATCTTTAGACTTGACAAAATTGAAAACAACTGCAGACAACAAATCATTTGTATCTCAAATGATGACATTTGTCTCTGAAAGTGAAGAAAACAGCATGGAAAAAAGAGAAAATGCTGGTTACCAGCATTTTCTCCTTTTCCCACAATGTTTTCCAAGGCCTTTTTTTCTCATGATTGATTGGTAAAAGGTTATTAATACAGGGAATATGACTTAATCTTTGAATCCTAGAATGACACCTATCTTAAGCCCTACTCTGAAATCATTTAATCTCTTGTAGGACATACCAATTGCAATTGCCTTCAAGGCCATGGGTTTTGAGTGTGAGCAGGAGTTTGTACAAATGATTGGAACTGATGGAGAAATCCTTGCAGCTATAGCACCGTCCCTGGAGGAATGTCACAGAGCCCAAGTGTTCTCCCAGTTACAGGTACAATACATTAACCCTTTCCCAAACAAGCCCTGGTTTTCACGTGTCTGCAGCACAAGTCTTTTGAAAACACTGGGAAAAGGAGAAATTGCTCGTAACGAGCAATTTCTCCTTTTCCCACAGTGTTTTCTACCCTTTTTGAGACCTTTCTGCCATTTTCATCGAATTTAAAATTGTCGTCAGCAAACTCTTTCAATTTGGACCAGTCCAAAATTTGTCATTTGGGAAAGGGTTAAATTCTGTATCAGATAACAAAATTTTAGAATCATCCAAATTGAAAGTATTTGCAGATTACAGAATAAATGTGACTCATACATTGAAATTTGTTTTGGGAAGGGTAGAAAACATTGTGGGAAAAGGAGAAAATGCTGGTTACCAGCATTTTCTCCTTTTCCCACAATGTTTTCAAAAGGCTTCTTTCTCAGGGTCGTTAAAAGTCGGGATTGTGTGGTAAAGAGTTCATAGGTAGAAAACATTGTGATATGAGAAGAAAATGCTGGCTGCCAACATGTTATCCTGTTTAATCCAAAGTGTTGAAATGATGGCTTATTTGTCATTGATGATAAAGCATGAATCTGTAAAATAACAATTGGTGTTGACTAACTAAAAAATTTTGAGAAGAATTGGAAAATTTGTTAACCACGTTGTTTTCTGACAGACCTCCCAAAGAATGTACAAAATTACACAAATATCAAAAATTTGAAGGAAGGGAAAATCTTGTCTTTTAACAGCATGGAAAACTTCATTAGAAAAGGAAAATTTGTATATTTAACCCTTTACCACACAATTCCGAGTTTGAAAGAGAAGGCTTTTGAAACATTATGGGAAAAGGAGAAAAATGCTGGTAACCAGCATTTGTTCCTTCTCCCACGGTGTTTTCTACGCTACCAGAGACAGAAAGCACCATTTTAGTAACTTTTAATTTGTTGTCTGCAAATGCTTTAAATTTGGTCCACTCGGTTAAAAGTCATGACTTCCCCCTTTTTCTTTGACAATGTTCTCCAAAGTTCCCAGTTGAAGGGGCATAAAATGTCAGAATATATAAAATTTGTGCTACAGTAGTGGTTTAAAGTCTTATTGAATAAGATAATATTGAATTCACTTTAGCTGATTTTTATTATCAGCATTAAGATTTACATATGGACTGAATCACTAGCTTGATTAAATGGCATGATTAAATTTGTTAGAGAAGAAAGTGACCTGAAGAATCATTTGTAGAAAAATAACAGACAAAATGTTTACTCAAATGGTATCAAAACTTATTTAAAGCCAATTTTACAATAACCTTTTTTGGTAGGCACTGAAGTATATAGGTGGTAAAGTTCGCCCAAGAAGAATGTGGGGTGGTCCCAAGAAGACAAAAGTGGAGGAGGCCCGAGATGTCCTGCATGGTGTTGTTCTGGCACATGTACCAGTGTGTATTCTACTATGGACTACTCTCAGTCAAATCTGAGATTAGTATACCCTAAACTTGTGGGTTATTCTGAAACTAAGAAAATTGAAGGCCTCTGAAAAGGGGAAAACAAAAACATGTACCAATGAAATTTTGATTTTGAAGAGTCAATCAAGAAAATGATGTGGTTATGTGATAGGTTCCAAATTTGTTTGTAGCAGTTTTTCTCCATGAGACATTGTTTTTCTGTGCATAGATTTAGAATAGATACCTACCTGATTCAGGAACAAGACAATAAGTTTATCTATTTATTATATACCTGAAAATTTTTCTGGCTCAAATATGCGCGTCACACACGGATAAAATATTGGTATCTACACACCGTGAAATATGGTTCCAAATATGGTATGATGAATTACCTCACATGCAGAAAACGTGCGTACTGTTTTGCGATCTGATTGATCAAAATGTTACTCTATAATATTCATCCACCATTCATAAAAACGAAGTTACGGGCCACTTTACCATTATTTCTTTTCTTCCGTTTACAGTTTTCAAATTAATTGTCAAGAATTGCAAAGTTTTGTCTTTGAAAGTGGTAGGTACATAATAAAAGGAATATTATGTTGTAGTAACTTTCTTGGTGCTTGTATTTAGTTCTCGCTGCGTAAGAAAATTTTGACATCCTGCACATCCTTTGGTCTTGTGCGGTATGAAATTTTCTCGCGCTGCTCAGATTAAATACAAGCACCAGGAAAGTTACTACAACATAATATTCCATATGTATCAGATGAAAAATGTTAGACTAGTCAAAATTAAAAGCTGTTGCACACAATACATCGGATGTAGCTCAACTGATGAAATTTGTCTTTTAAAGATAAAAGAAACATTGTGGGAAGAGAATAAATGCTGGGAACCAGCATTCTCCTTTTATCCCACAATGTTTTTCTACCCTTTAACCCTTTACCACACAACAAAATTTTAGCCTTGTCCAAATTGAAAGCATTTGCAGACGACAATTTCAATGTGGCTCAAATAGTGCAATTTTTCTTTGATCAGGTAGAAAACATTGTGGGAAAAGGAGAAAATGCTGGTTACCAGCATTTTCTCCTTTTCCCACAATGTTTTCAAAAGGCTTCTTTCCCAGGGGCGTCAAAAAGCGTCATTGTGTGGTAAAGGGTTAAAAACTGATTCCACCAGCAGAACCACATTTAATTTGTCATCTGCAAATGCTCTTTGTAATTTGGATTGGTCTTACATTTAGTTGTCTGGTAAAGAGATAAATTTAGTTTGATGTCTGTCATTGGGTAACTTCTTTTGACTTTTTTGTTGATTTTTTTCCCTTTAATAATAAATGCAAGTCCTAATTTCCTATGTTACGTATTATTGTACGAAGCATTAACTCTTTGCCAAACAACAAATTGTAGACTTATGGAAATGGAAAGCATTTGCAGACAACAAATTAAATGTGTGTCAAACAATTGGATTTGTCATTGAAAGAGTAGAAAAAATTGTAGTAAATGGAGATAATGCTGGTTACCAGCATTTTCTCCTTTTCCTACAATGTTTTCAAATTCTTTCTTTCTAGTGGTCATAAGATTTAGGATTGTTTGGTAAAGAGATATCGATCTTTAACCCTTTTCCAAACAAGCCCTGGTTTTCACGTGTCTGCAGTACAAGTCTTTTGAAAACACTGTGGGAAAAGGAGAAATTGCTGGTAACGAGCAATTTCTCCTTTTCCCACTGTGTTTTCTACCCTTTTTGATAACTTTCTGCCATTTTCATCAAATTTAAAATTGTCATCTGCAAACTCTTTCAATTTGGAACAGTCCAAAATTTGTCGTTTGGGAAAGGGTTAAAGTTTTGGAACAGAACTCAGTGGAGTAATCACCAAAAAATTATTAGCATGGGCCAAAAGTCTTAAATTTGGTGCTACATGTATTTCTAAATTCCAAGGGTAGCTATCTGATTTGCTAAGACCTTGTCTTATATTTCATACAAAAATTTGCAGGTAGTAGCATGGAATTTCAAAATTAAAGCCGCCTACATAGCTGTGATGGTACGCCGAGTCATACTGGCCCAGTTAGACAAAGTCAAAGCTGATGATAGAGATTACTATGGTAACAAGAGACTGGAGTTAGCTGGTCAGCTGATATCTCTGTTATTTGAGGACTTGTTCAAGAAATTTAATGCTGAGGTTTGTTCTTTTTGAATTTCTTACCTGTTAACCCTTTACCGCATAATCATAAGTTTTAATGGCCTTTGCGAGAAAGGCTTTTGAAACATTGTAGGAAAAGGAGAAAATTCTGGTAACCAGCATTTTCTCCTTTTCCCACAATGTTTTCTATGCTATCAATAAGCAATTTTCTTCATATGAGCAACCTCTAATTTGTGGTCTGCAAATGCTCTCAATTTTGAAAAGTCTAAAATTTTGCTATTTATAACTTCAGAGTTATAAACGTAAGTTGAGTTCATTAGCCCATGTAGTGGTTATTTCGCACCTTGCAGATGACCAATTTTATAAGGATTATGGCAAAAGATGAAATAAACCATAACACACAGTTTCTTTTTTTGCCACAATGTTTTTATATTTATTCATCTATTAAATCTAAATTCATTTTTACCATCAATATTTTATGTGTCAGAATGGCTCCAGAGTCATGTACTGCTACGTTGTTTCACGAGGTAGCAAGTTATGGATTTGTTTCGTTTTTCCTCCTTCTTATATTTTTCTCCTTCTTATCTTTTCTTTATTTATGTAGATTGTGTTAATGTGTTCACTATTTAGTTTGTTCAAAATAAAAGCTTTTGCAGAAGACAAAATCTTTGTGACTCGGTACTAGACATTCACCTTTTGAAGGATAGATAACATTGTGGAAAAAGGAGAAAAATGCTGCTAACCAGCTTTTTCTCTTTTTCCCACAATGTTTTCAAAAGACTGCTTCCTCAGTGTTGTTATAGCTTGTCATTGTCTGGGTAAGGGTTACGTTTGTTAACAAGCAGCAATGAAAATATTTTTGTTTTACACAGCTGAAAAGAATAGCAGACATGACAATACCAAAACCAAGGGCAGCACAGTTTGATATAGTCAAACATATGAGGCAGGATCAAATCACCAATGGTCTAGAACATGCCATCTCCTCAGTAAGTTACTGATTAACCCTTTACCACACGTAAAAATTTTAGACTTATTGGAAATGAAAGCATTTGCAGACGACTAGGTACATACGGCTCAAATGAAGAAATTTTTAGTGAATGGGTAGAAAACATTTTGGGAAATGGATAAAATGCTGACTTCTCCTTTTCCCTTAATGTTTTCAAAGGCTTTCTTTGTCAGGGTCATTTAAAATTGGGAATGTGTTAACTTTACCAAACAGCAAAATTATGTACTTTTCCATTTCCAAAGAATTTGCATACAACAGAGTAAAGGAAACACTGCAGGAAAAGAAGGAATAGCTGGTTATCAGCATTTTTTGCCTTTCCCACAATGTTTTCAAAATGTTTTCAAAAGCCTTCTTCCTCAGGGTCATCATTAAAACTTGGCATTTTTGGGTAATTATGTTAATTGACTGTGCAATGTCTTACAAAAATTTTTCAAAGCCATCTGAATTTGTTTCAGAGGGTAACTAGTTGAGATAAGTCCAGATTTTATGCGTCAAAATAGCTTTTCTGTCATGAAGAAATTATTTGACAATCTTTAATAGAACAAGTCTATGTAACCCTTTACCACACAATCCTGACTTTTAACGACCCTGAGAAAGAAGCCTTTTATAAACATTGTGGGAAAAGGAGAAAATGCTGGTAACCAGCATTTTCTCCCTTTCCCACAATGTTTTCTACCCTTCTCAAAACACATTTAATTTTTCAGTCACATTTATTTTGTCGTCTGCAAATGCTTTCAATATGGACCTGTCTAAAATTTTGTCATTTGCTAAAGAGTTAAAACAACTGTAATTGAGCATGTTTTTCATGTATTAAAGGGTTCCTGCATGGCTCAGTGGTAAAGTGTAGGACTTGTAACTTGGAGGACCCAGGTTTGAGCCTCACTGGAAGCACTCGGAGTGTCCTTGGGCAAGACACTTCGGAGCCCTAGCCTAGTACTGGTGAAATCCAGGACATGGATGAATGATATGAGCTGTGGCTGTGATGTGACTGAAATAATGTTGAAAGTGGCATAAAACACCATTCAATCAATCAATCAGTATTGAAACATTTGAAATGTGTGTGCTTCAAGTCTGTTAAAATGTGTTTGCCTGTCAATAATTACCCTAGAAGTAAATTTGCAGCAGTTGTTTTTGATTACATCTTCGTAAAATTTAAATGATTTACATGATCTTAAGTTTGATTCATGTACTTTGAAATATTGAGGCAAACAGACAAATTGCTTGTTATGAACAAATTTATCCTTTTGCCTAAATGTTTTCGAAAATGCTATCCTTAAGACCAAAAAGGTGGTCTGCAGCAGGTATGTTGTTGGTTGTTGCATTGTCATTTCATAAATGAGCCATGCTCTGTGAAAAGGGGGTTTAATGAATCTGCAAAACAAGTATTGACCCAGGTTAGCCTGGGCAGTCTGCACAGGCTGACCTGGGTCAGAACTTTTTGCTATTTGTGAATTTCTGCTTGTCAAAGGACCTGTCTACCTCCAGTTTCATGGGGTTGTTAGACAACATTAATTTTTAGGATGCATAATCATAGTATGACTTGCTTTGTATAGTATATCATGGAGATGCATTAAACCCCCTTTTGCCAGAGCATGGCTCAAATTGTTGTAGCTCTAAACTTAGTCTGTGTGCAAAGTGCGGCTCAAATTGTTGTAACTTAGCATTTGTGTAAATGTGTTAAGAAAACACTATCTTTTTTCCTTGTTACAGGGTAACTGGACCATCAAACGTTTTAAGATGGACAGGGCTGGAGTAACTCAAGTTTTATCTCGTCTGTCGTATATCTCCTGTCTAGGAATGATGACACGAATATCTTCACAGGTAAGAGATTACACTTTTTGGCAGCCTTGATTCATTGATTTCTTCAGTTTATTGTCATTTTAGGTGACCAGCCCAGGGATCAAACCCACACCCTCAAGATTTGACATTCACAAGTCTCATGCTGTACCACATGAGCTATTAGAGCTGGTCCTTAATGGTCATCCTTGATTTTTGAAGATGATGTTTGTTTTATCTGTAAGAAAAGGATGCTATTTTATCAGAAAAATGAACTTAATTATTTAAATTTTCTAAAGCATTTTTATTCTTCTTTTACTTCACTTAGTTTGAGAAGACAAGAAAAGTGAGCGGCCCACGTTCACTCCAGCCATCACAATGGGGCATGTTGTGTCCCTCTGATACACCAGAAGGGGAGGTAAGTAGATCTACTTATTATAAAAGATAGTTTTCCTGATATATTGTATGCACAGTAAAATCACAACTCTAATACAAGACAGATGGAAGCATTAATTCAAGTTATCTGTTTATTTAAATTGTTGTTGACATACCACATGGGGAGGTCATTTTTAGCTCGGCTGTTTTCAAAGAGTATTGTCATAGCTCTTGCATGGTCGTTGTTAGTGTCGTCGTCCTGCAAAATATTTAGCATTTTGTAATACCTCTATTATTACTGAAGATATTTACTTCAAACTTGAACAAGATGTTAACTATCAAAAGAGGAACCCACACAACAGGGGCAGGTCACCATCAAAATATTTTTGACACAGGTACTGGTATGCTCCTTTTTTGACGTAGAATTTCCACTGAAAATCAAGTACTTGCAGCCAAGAGTTGGCATCTGCATGCAGTGTCCTTGTCAGTATAAAGAATTTCTTTGGGAGTATTGTGGTTCAGATGAGGATAATTCAGATACAAGAAATAGGGCATACCTTGTGGATTATGGTAAATTTTCCTAGAACTTCAATGTGCCTTCAAATGTGAATGCAGATATTCATTTGGTCCGTTAGTTGTCCATTGTGTGAATTTGACCCTTTGAAAATCTTATAGCAGTAGTTTGGACTGCTTTTAAAGGAAAAAGATGCAAATTTTGGAGATAGATATTGCAGTTCTATATTTTGTTTTATCTAAGTATTTTATGAAAATTAATCAACAATGTTGATTCAAGATCAGACTGCATGTTCTGTCCTGCTCTTCAGTGTTTGCAAAGGCAACTAAATGGTTAACCCTTTACCACACAATTCCAACTTTTAATGACCCTTCGAAATAAGGTTTTAAACAACGTTGTTGGAAAAGGAGAAAATGCCGGTAACAAGCATTTTCTCGTTTTCTCACAATATTTGATACCCTATGAAAGACAAATCTCATGTTTTGGGAACATTCAATTTGTCATCTGCGAATGCTTTCAATTTGAAAAAGTCTGAAATTTTGTTGTTTGGCAATGAGTTAACTCTATACCACACAAGAAAATTTTACATTTGACCAAATTGAACGCATTTGCATACGACAAATTTGATATAGCTAATATGGTAAGATTTGTCTGCAAAAGGACAGAAAACATTGTGGGAAAAAGAGAAAATGCTGTTTACCAGCATTTTCTCCTTTTCATGCAATGTTTTCAAAAGGCCTCTTCCTCGAGGTCGTTAAAACTCAGGATATTGTGGTAAAGAGTTAAGCTGTATATACTTTCCAGGCCTGTGGTTTAGTGAAGAATCTAGCTTTAATGACACATATAACTACAGACCATGATGAATCGCCAATCATACGTCTAGCCTTTAACCTCGGAGTAGAGGACATCCATTTATTGAGTGGGGGAGAAATGACTAATAAACAGAACTATTTAGTGTTCTTGAATGGTAAGTCTTTTGAACTGCTGTACAATCTTGACTTATTCAACAGGTACTAATTTAACAAAATGTATTGTTTTTAGTCTACTGTAGCCATTTCAAATTTTCTCATCTTTCACATGTTTGAGATAGGCAGTGTGTGACATTGTAGGTTAAATCTTTATCAAACGACAAAATTTTAGGCTTGTCCAAGTTAAAAGCATTTGCAGACGACAAATTAGATATTGCACAAATGACCATATTTGTTTTAGATAGCATAGTTTTTGTCTCTAAATTGTGGAAAAAACATTGATGGAAAGGGAGAAAATGCTGGTTACCAGCATTTTCTCCTTTTGCTATAATGTTTTCAAAAACTGTCTTCCACATGGTCGTTAAAAAGGATGAATGAAGTTGATCTCTGTCATAATTCATTTTATATCACTTTGTCAGATTGTGTTTGCATTATCAAATAGGTAACATTCTGGGTGTGATCAGACACCACACTAAGCTTGTGAACACATTCCGATTAATGAGGAGAGCTGGTTACATCAATGAGTTTGTGTCGATATGTCCAAATCATGCCCATCAGTGTGTGTACATTTCATCTGATGCTGGACGCGTGTGCAGGTCTGATATTTTTATGTTTTTTTTTTCCAATATGTATTTCGTGTGTAAGAGACACTTACTCCTTTTGCTACAATATTTTCCAATTATCTATGCTAACAAGGTTGACAACATGATGGCTACTTTGATCTATTTACCCTTGGCTGATCAAGTTGAAATTTGTAAACTCTGCAATATGCAGCCTTCTGAATTTTGATAGTTATCACCCCTAGAATTAAATCATCAAAAACCAATCAAATATCATGTAACATAACCCTTTCGGCAGAAGCCTGAAAGGTGTTTTGACAGTCCATTATCTGGTGTTGGAATGTATCGTAAAACGTCTTTTATCTGATTTGTTGTAGTGATTGTTGAAGTAAAAATTGTTGTCAAGTTTTTGGTAATGATTCCAAGCATATCTGACATATCTCTCCTGCAAGCGGCCTTTTTATTTATGTATTTTTTGATACTGGATAGCAATTTGATTGGTGCTTTTAGAACAGACTTCAACCAATGATTATGTGTATTATGAAGATTACAGATTTCAGCTCTGTGGTAACAGATTATCTCATTATCACATGGAACATGTAGGCAGCAGATAACCTCGAAGGCATTCCTGTAAAATTAGGGTAATCAACAGGGAAGCTAGAGTTCAAGACCTAAATACGTAGAAACATTATTACACAGGGAGAGTGTGCTTGTAACAAGCAACTTTCCCTTTTGCTAAAATTCTGTAAAAATTGAAACATTGAAAGACAACAAAAATGGAAGTTCAAGTCAGTAAGCCTTCCTTTATAGTTTTAGAAAGTTGTACAAGTGTACATAGCCACTGCTTTAATTTGTATATTGCTACATATTACAACAAACATAAAGGTTCGGTAAGCCTTCTGTATTAGTTTTAGAAAAGTGTACATATGTACATAGCTGCTGCTTTAATTTGTATATTGCTACGTATTACAACAAACATAAAGGTTCAGTAAGCCTTCTGTATTAGTTTTAGAAAATTGTACATATGTACATAGCTGCTGCTTTAATTTGTATATTGCTACATATTACAACAAACATAAGGGTTCAGTAAGCCTTCTGTATTAGTTTTAGAAAATTGTACATATGTACATAGCTGCTGCTTTAATTGTATATTGCTACATATTACAACAAACATAAAGGTTCAGTAAGCCTTCTGTATTAGTTTTAGAAAATTGTACATATGTACATAGCTGCTGCTTTAATTTGTATATTGCTACGTACTTGTTTTTGCAGTTTGTAATCTTAGCCATTTGTTAATCCTTTACTGTACATTGTCTTGCTAGACAAGGCAAAAACTTTTACAAATATCCCAAATGAAAAACAATAAAAGGTTGGAAAAACTTAAGTGAAGGGAGCAATAGCTTCTAACAAGCAATAGCTTCTTTTCCTACATTAGTTTAAAAAAGTGTGTGCTGAGGGATTGTAAAAAGTCATGATTGTAAGGGATTTTTTACTTGTACCTACTCTTACACTTTAACTCTTTACCACATGATCCCGACTTTTAATGACCCTGAGGAAGAAGCCTTTAGAAAACATTGTGGGAAAAGGAGAAAATGCTGGTAACCAGCATTTTCTCCTTTTCCCACAATGTTTTCTACTCTTCCTAAAACAAATTTCAATTGTTGAGTCACATCTCTTTACCACATGATCCCGACTTCTAATGACCCTGAGGAAGAAGCCTTTAGAAAACATTGTGGGAAAAGGAGAAAATGCTGGTAACCAGCATTTTCTCCTTTTCCCACAATGTTTTCTACTCTTCCTAAAACAAATTTCAGTTGTTGAGTCACATTTATTTTGTTGTCTGCAAAAGCTTTCAATTTGGACTGGTCTAAAATTTTGTCATTTGATAAAAGAGTTAACATTTTAGCAGCACTCGAGGAAAAGGAGGATTAACCAAACAAATTTTAGGCTTTCCCATACTGTAAACATCTGTAAAGGACTAATCTGAAAAGTGGTACAAATGAACTAAGGCTGTTTAACAGGTTAGAAAACAATGTGGGAAAAGTAGAAAATGCTGGTTACCAGCACTCTCTACTTTTTCCTCCATGTTTTCAAAAAGCCTCTACCTCAGGCTCGTTAAAACTGGGATTGGTGAAGGGTTAATGCATCTCTGTGATGCGATACACTAAGCAAGTAATCACATGATTATGGATCCATAAAATCAATTGTGTTTAACAACCAGTCAAATCATAAGGTAGAATGGTCCTCTGACATGCAGAAAATGGACCAATAGCAAAAGTTTCAGCTTATGACAGCCTGCACTGTCCGTGCAGGCTGACATGGGCCAGTAATTTTTGCAGATGCATTAAGCCTCCTTTTCACAGAGCATAACTCATTTCTTTTATACAGACCATATATAATTGTCACGAGGGGTAAGCCTTTAGTCACCAACAAACACATACAGGAGTTGTCTCAGGGTTTCCGGAGTTTCGAAGACTTTTTGAAGGAGGGCCTGGTAGAATATTTAGATGTAAATGAAGAAAATGATTGTATGATCTCACTCTATGAATCAGAAATTACCAGGTAAAAGTTTAACCCTTTACCAAATGACAAAATTTTAGACAGGTCCAAATTGAAAGCATTTGCAGATGACAAATTGAATATTGCTCAAATGGTGAGATTTGTCTCTGATAGGATAGAAAACATTCTGGGAAAAGGAGAAAATGTTGGTTACCAGCATTTCTCCTTTTCCCACCATGTTTTCAAAATGCTACTTTCTCAGGGTTGTTAGAAAAAGGAAATGTTTGGTAAATGGTTGACTCTAACTTTTGGTTCTTAAATTGGTTCAAGGCTATTGTAACCAGAAACAACCGTTAACCATTTACCACACAATCCCCACTTTTAAACAACCCTGAGAAAGAAAGCCTTTGAAAACATAGTGTGAAAAGGAGAAAATGCTGATAACCAGCATTTTCTCCTTTTCCCACAATGTTTTCAATCTTTTCCAAACCAAATTTTCATTTTTGAGTCACATTTATTTTGTGGTCTGCAAATGCTTAAAATTTTGTTGTTTGGTAGAATTTTGTTGTGCCAAGTATATTGGCTATTGTAACCAGAAACAACCATTAACTCTTTACCACACAGTCCCAACTTTAAACAACCTGAGAAAGAAAGCCTTTGAAAACATAGTGTGAAAAGGAGAAAATGCCGATAACCAGCATTTTCTCCTTTTCCCACAATGTTTTCTGTCCTTTCCAAACCAAATTTTCGTTTTTGAGTCACATTTATTTTGTGGTCTGCAAATGCTTAAAGTTTTGTTGTTTGGTAGAATATTGTCATGCCAAGTATACTGGATTAGAGGCAGTATTTTATGTCAATAATCCTTATTCAAAATACAAATAAATCCATGTTTAAATGACTCAGAAGAAGAATGCATTTGAAAACACTAAGAAAAGGAGAACATTTAAGTAACCCACATTTTCTCCAATCCTTATGACTGCAAAAGCCTACATGTGAGTCTCATTCATTGTCTGCAGATCTGATGCTTTCAATTAACTCTTTACCAAACAATAAAATTTTAGACCAGTCCAAATTGAAAGCATTTGCAGATGACAAATTAAATGCAACTCAAGAATTGAAATTTCTTTTGGAAAGGGTAGAAAACATTGTGGGAAAAGGAGAAAATGCTGGTTACCAGCATTTTCTCCTTTTCCCACAATGTTTTCAAAAGGCTTCTTTCCTAGGGTCGTTAAAAGTCGGGATTGTGTGGTAAAGAGTTAATGATTTGGCTCTCCTTTGTCACTGCAGATTACACTAAGATGGACTAAGGAGTTGAACCCATTACTGTAAAAAGCTATTTCATATCTATAAAAACCTTTTGCAGATGAATCAAAAGGCTGATGTATATTAACATATTTTTTAATAATAAGGAAAAGTGCTGGAAAAGGAGTAATTACCAAAGCTGTCAACTACAGGATTGTAAAATTTCATATATGTACAGATCTAGAATTATAAAATCGGTAGAATATCACTTTAACATGATCAAATTATAACAACAACCCCCACCCACCCATCCTCCCCCCCCCCCCCACACACACACACCCGCTTTAAAAAAAACTTGTTTTTATTTATTGTTTTGTAGTGCTACAACCCATTTAGAGATAGAGCCCTTTACAATTTTGGGTGTCTGTGCAGGACTTATCCCATACCCACACCACAATCAGTCGCCCAGGAATACCTACCAGTGTGCCATGGGTAAACAAGCTATGGGTAAGTTTACTGAACTACTTAGATTTATGTGAATAAATAGAACCTTTCTTAAAGTATGAATCCTTTCAAGCTACTTCCTTTATCAATAGCACTATGCAAGGATTTTTTTTTTAGGCCATCCTACTCTGTCTATTGTTAATCACTTTACCACACAGTCCCATGTTTTAATGACCTTAAGGAAAAGGATTGTTGAAAACATTTTTTTTCTACCCTTCCAAAAACAAATTTCAATCATTGAATCACATTTATTTTGTCGTCTGCAACTGCTTTCAACTTGGAAAGGTCTGAAATATTGTGCTTGAGTATTTGGTCTCGATGTATGAATCAATTCTACTTCAACACTTTCAAATGTTTGTGTTTCATAGGATCATTTTGACCTTTACCTTTTTGTTATTCGTTTTCAATTTTACAGGTACTATAGGTTATAACCAAAGAAACAGAATTGATACTTTGATGTATTTACTCTGTTACCCACAAGCCCCTCTAGTCAAATCTAAGGTAGGTCGTCTCTCTTTCTCTCAGCTACCTGTTCTTTGGTAAACATTGAAACATGTGACACAGTCACATATAAATTGAAGCGCTACCACTAAGCACCTTTTAATGACCTTTAGGAAAATGGGTTTTGAAAACATTGTTGGAAAAGGAGAAAATGCAGGTAACCAGCATTTTCTTCTTTTATCACCGTGTTCTTTACCCTATAATAGACAAATTTCATGTTTTGAGTTACATTTAATTTATCGTCAGCAAATGTTTCTAATTTTGACAAACCTAAAATTTTGTCGTTTGGTAAAGAGGTAAGCACTGGTATCGAGTCAAGTTTAAATTTTAGCACTTTTTGTCATTGTCTTGATGGACAACCTCATTTGAAACCAGCAAACTAGTATTTTTTATCACTATAGTCACATTTTTGACTCTCAGTTACGGTTGATGGTTGTAACAGATCTTTGTTTTAATGAGCAAATGCCCCTTCGCCATATTGTTTTTTGATTCATTTCACCCTTTACCACACAATCCCAACTTTTAACGACCCTGAGGGGGAAGCCTTTTGAAAACATTGTGGGAAAAGGAGAAAATGCTGGTAACCAGCATTTTCTCCTTTTTTCCACAATATTTTCTGCCCTGTAACAGACAAATTTCATTATTAAGCCACATTCAAATTACTGTCTGCAAAATGCTTTCAGTTTGGACAAGTCTACATTTTTGTGGTTTGGTAAAGAGTCAAGTGATGATCCCTATACAGGTTTTCCTAATTTTGTGAGTATGTTTCAGCTGTTACAAATTAGTTTCAACACTTTACCAAACAGTGAAATTTTAGACTCGACCAAATTGGAAGTATTTGCAGAGGACAAATAAAATAATTGCTGTCTTTAACAGGGTAGAATCCATTATAGGAAAAGGAGAGAATGCTGGTCACCAGCATTTTATCCTTATCCTACAATGTTTTCAAAAGCCTTCTCTTTCAGGGTCGTTAAAACCCGGGATCATGTGGTAAAGGGTTAAAATGTAAATATTGAGAATAGATCACATTGGTAGCCACAAACCGGATTTAGTAGATTATTTGATGGCATGGGAAAAATCTTAGCTCTTAAAGTGCCTTCCTCAACTATTGCTACCTTT
Organism: Tridacna gigas; assembly: GCA_945859785.2. Lineage (NCBI taxonomy): Eukaryota > Metazoa > Mollusca > Bivalvia > Cardiida > Cardiidae > Tridacna > Tridacna gigas. Next base: position 11,171,006 of record OX244031.2, on the reverse strand, counting down.
GGGGCCAGCGTAGATCAAGTCAGATCAGACTTGCACAAAACATGCAGTTTGAACTCTGATCTACAGAGTCCACTTTGCTGTTACAGACAAGGGCACCCTTGAAATCTAAAATATTTGGGTCTTATTTCTAGGCTGAAAGACAGTTTCTATTGGGTATTTGGGGTGGTCTAAGGGTTAAAGTTTAATCCTTTACCAGACGACAAAATTTTAGCCTTGTCCAAATTGAAAGCATTTGCAGACGACAATTTCAGTGTGGCTGAAATGGTGCAGTTTTTCTTTGATAGGGTAGAAAACATTGTGGGAGAAGGAGATAGGGTAGAAAACATTGTGGGAGAAGGAGAAAATGCTGGTTACCAGCATTTTCTCCTTTTCCCACAATGTTTTCAAAAGCATCTTCCTCAGGTGGTTAAAACTTTAGACTGTGTGGAACAAAGTTAAAATCACTGTCAATCTAAATTCTGAGACTTGCCATCTGATTGGTTCAGACATTCTATTCCAGCTAATTTCTACCACTAGTCTTGGTATTTACAAATTCTATTAGAATCAAATTCGTAATGGATGGAATGTATAAAATTTAAATACTGAACTTTCAGACCATAGAATTGATCCACTTCGACAAGTTACCAGCTGGTCAAAATGCAATGGTTGCTGTAATGTCATACAGTGGGTATGATATAGAAGATGCCTTGGTTTTGAATAAAGCTTCATTAGATAGAGGTAACAACAGACTCTGTTTTCATGTTTATTACCAGTTTACCAAACAGTCCGGTGTTTAAAACAACCATAAAGAAGAAGGCCTTTAAAAATGTTTTGGGAAAATGGAAAAATGCTGGTAACCAGCATTTTCACCTTCTCCAACATTGTTTTTTGCCATTTTTAAGACAGAAATCATCTTTTGAGCCACAATTAATTTGTCATCTGCAAATGCTTTCGGTCATGCTTTGTTTAACCCTTTACCACACAATCCCAACTTTTAACGACCCTGAAAGAAAGGGTTTTGAAAACATTGTGGGAAAAGGAGAAAATGCTGGTAACCAGCATTTTCTCCTTTCCCCACAATGTTTTCTACCCTATCAAAGACAGAGATCATCAATCTAGTAACATTTAATTTGTTGTCTGCAAATGCTTTGAATTTGGTCTAGTCGAAAATTTTGTCGTGTGGTAAAGAGTTAAAGGTGGTTTAACTCTTTACCAAACGACAAAATTTTAGACTAGTCCAAATTGAAAGCATTTGCAGACAACAAAATAAATGTGGCTAAAGAATTGAAATTTGTTTTGGGAAAGGTAGAAAACATTGTGGGAAAAGGAGAAAATGCTGGTTACCAGCATTTTCTCCTTTTCCCACAATATTTTCAAAAGGCTTCTTCCTCAGGGCCATTAAAAGTCGGGATTGTGTGGTAAAGGGTTAATGTATCTGCAAAGAGTATTGACCCATGTCAGCCACCGCAGTCCCTGCAGGCTAACATGGATCAAGATTTTCTGCTATGGGTAGATTTTCTGCATGTCAAAGGACAATTCTATCTTATGATTCAGCCAATTTTTAGGCAAAATGGATTCATATTATGTTATGCACAGAAATAGACCTTCTCGATAAAAATTAAATTTTTAGTGAGTTCGATAAATTGATTGTGGTAAGAAAAGTCTTTGTCATGAAAATTTTAGCCAACAATAGCAGAATATTGCTCACTTATTTTAAAACAAAAATTCTGGCATTCTGTTATGGGCTGTCGAATTGGTGGATTTGGTACATATGAAAACCAATAGCAGCCTTCAGTAAATCAGATGTTGCCTGTTGTCTATTGGACGGTTACAGGAGATACATAGGGTACCAGTTTACAATTTATGTTGACCTCTGAAGTTGGACTTGAAGTTTATCAAATGTTATATTTATAACTCTGAAGTGTTTATATACTCAATATCAGACATGTGTTTATTCCAATGCAGGGTTTGGCAGATGTTTGGTGTACAGAAAACAACAGTGTGTATTAAAGAGATATACTAATCAAACATTTGACAAAGTTATGGGACCTATGGTAGATGCAACAACCCACAAACCAGTCTGGAAACACACAGCTCTAGATACAGATGGAATCTGTGCACCAGGTTTGAGTCCTGATTAATTTTAGACAGTAGTTTTTACATAAGTCTACCAGGGTAGGGATTCTGGGATTCTGATCCAATCAATTGGTAATGCACATAGGAAAAAGGGGAAGAACTAATAACAAGTTAACCCTTTACCACACAGTGCAGACTTTTAACGACCCTGGGAAAGAAACATTGTGGTAAAAGTAGAAAAGGCTGGAAACCAGCATTTTCTCCTTTTCCCACAGTGTTTTCTACCCTGTCAAAGAAAAATTGCACCATTTCAGCCACATTGAAATTGTCGTCTGCTGATGCTTTCAATTTGGACAGGGCTAAAATTTTGTCATCTGGTAAAGGGTTAACCCCTCTACTACATAGTAAAATTTTAGACATCCAAAGTGAAAGCATTTTGTAAATGACAATTTAGACATGGCTCAAATAATTGAATTTTCCTTTGACAGAGAAGAAAAAATTTGGGAAAAGGGGAAAATGCTGGTAACACAGTGCTGGTTACCAGCATTTTCTCAAGATGTTTTAAAAGGCATTCTTCCTTAGCATTGTTAAAACTCGGGGTTGTGTGGTAAAGGTTTAATATTATGAATATCCATTTTTCATCAAAAGATTATAGAAAAAATTAATAGTCAAGAATTTGTCAGAAAAAGAAGGACATGCTTTTTCACATTGCTACCTACCGACTGCTTTTTTAGCTCCACTGGCCGAAGGCCAGCAGGCTTATGTCATGGCCCGGTGTCTGTCGTGCGTCCGTCCGTGCGTGTGTGCGTCCATCCGTCCGTCAGTCCGTCCGTCTGTCTGTGCGTCTGTCCGTCCGTGCGTTAACTTTTATTTCAAACATCATCTTCTCTGAAAATACCCATCCAATTTTCATGAAACTTCACAGAAATGATCCTGCCATGGTCTTCTTCAGAATTTCTTGAAAGAATTTGATTCCTTCAAAAACTCTGGTTGCCATGGCAACAAAACTGAAAAATATTGGAAATCTTTAAAAATCTTCTTGTCTGAAACCATAAGGCATAGGGCTACCAAATTTGGCATGTAGCTTTATGTAGTAGACCTCTATCAAGTTTCTTCAAATGATAGCCCTGGGGTCAAAATTGGCTCTGCCCCAGGGGTCACAAGTTTTACATAGACTTATATAGAGAAAACTTTAAAAATCTTCCTGTACCTAGCCATAAAGCCTAGAGCTACCAAATTTTGCATGTTGCTATATCTAGTGGGCCTCTACCAAGCAGGCCAAAATTTTAGCCCTGGGGTCAAAATCGGGCCCGCCGCATGGGTCACAAGTTTTACATGGGCTTACATAGTGACAACTTAAGAAATCTTCCTGTTTTGATATATATTTTTTTTTTTTAAATTAGCCTTGCATCAGGGGTCTTACGTTTTACAGAGGCTTCATATGGACAAAACTTGAAAATCACCTTATTTATAACCACACAGCATAGACTTGTATTATTTTGGCATGTGGCTTTATCTTGTGGACCTCTACCAGGGTTCAAGTAATCATAGCTCTGGGATCAAAAATGGCTTTGCCTTGCGGGTCTCAACTTTCACATGGGCTTTTACAGAGAAAACTTTGTACGTCTTCATTTTGAAACCATTTGGCTCAGAATTGAAATGTTTAGTTTTTATGGTTAATATTTATAAACCAGTGGAGCGATACAGGGCCATCATGGCCCTCTTGTCTGTCTTGCTGCCGGTAAATTTTTGGAAACAATGAGACACAAAGAGAAGTTGCTTGTATCAAGAATTTTTCATTCTAACACATTTTTAGCTTGACTGTTGCTCAAGAAATCGTCAAGGTATTCTAATAGATGTATCGTCTCCTGTGTGGATAAACTTTGACTTGCTCTCATATCTCTGTTATATCAAAGGATAATCTGTTCTTCACTATCCACATGGAGCCTACAAAAGACAGGCTGGTAACTCTCAAAATATCTCTGACACAGTTATGCTTTTTTCTGTCTTAAAACTCTCCCTGTAAAAGTAACTGCAGCCAAGCATCAGTACCTGAAAGTGGCCTCTTCTTTTTCATTCTATTAGTTATTTAAAATGAACCCTTTACCACACAATCCAGAGTTTTAAGGACACTGAAGAAGATGGATTTTGAAAACCTTGTTGGAAAAGGAGAAAATGCTGGTAGCCAGCATTTTCTCCTTTTCCCACAATGTTTTCTACCTTATCAAAAGCAGAAATTTTCATTTTGCGCTACATTTATTTGGTCAACTGCAAATGCTTTCAGTTTGGTTGAGTCCAAAATTTCGTTGTGTGGTAGACAGTTAATTGATATGTAAAACAAAAACCGCATGATGCTTTTGCATGTGTGATATCCCAGTTTATTTATTTGTAGGTGAAAAGATAGAGAATAAACAAATATTTGTCAACAAATGGATGCCAACTGTTACAATGAGCCCTCTACAAGATTCAGGCAAACAGCCGGATTATAGAGAGGTCCCCATTGCGTGAGAATGATTTTGTTACCTCTGTCAGATTTACACAGTACCTCATAATGCAGGCTGTCTCACAAGAAAAGAATATTTGAGTCATGCTCTGTGAAAAGGGGGCTTAATGCATCTGTTAAAAAGTATTGACACAGGTCAGCCTGCGCATTCTGCACAGGCTGACCTGTGTCAAAAGTTTTTGCTTTTGGTAAATTTTCAGCATATCCAAGGATCACTCTACCGTAGAGTTCAGCTGGTTCTCGAACAAAATAGATTTTATGGATGCACAATTACTCCTTTCCCAAACGACAAATTTTGGACTGGTCCAAATTCAAAGAGTTTGCAGATGACAATTTTAAATTTAATAAAAATGGCAGAAAGTTATCAAAAAGGGTAGAAAACACTGTGAGAAAAGGTGAAATTGCTCGTCACGAGCAATTTCTCCTTTTCCCACAGTGTTTTCAAAAGACTTGTACTGCAGACACGTGAAAACCAGGGCTTGTTTGGGAAAGGGTTAAGTGATGTCTTGCTTGGTGGGATGTATCCTGGAGATGCATTAAACCCCCTTTGCCAGAGCATGGCTCATTTATAGAGAAAAATTTTTTATTTTGAGACAAATCAAGGAATTATCATGTCAAATTGGCCACAATGACTTCATTAGTCTTCTGTTGCACTGTTATCAAATCTTCCTGTTATAGAGACTTACCTCTTTACCAAATGAACCTGTGTTTTAAGAACCCTGGGAAGAAAGGCCTTTGAAAACATGGTAGAAAAAGGAGAAAATAAAGGGAACTGGGCATGTTTTCCTTTTCTTGCAATGTTTTCTGTCCTATCATTCTTTTCTCGTGTATTTTTTTGTATATTTGTTGTTACAATGCTCGCCAATCTGGCGGATAAACAGTAAAATAATAATAATAATGCTTTCAATATGGACAAGTCCAAACTTTAGCTGTCTGTTAATGATTTAAGTGATTCATTAGTTTCATTCTGTAAAATGTGTAAGATATACAGTCCTTAGATGTTCTAGACAAAGCAAAGTAGAAACTGCAATTATTTAGGTCTCATTTCTAGCCTGAAAATGCCCATTCGGATTTTTTCAGTGCTGTAAGGGTAAAGTATTGTAACAAATTACTAACAGCATATGACTTGTTTGTGTCATGCAGCAGACTTCTCTTGTAATGTAATTATTTTTTTTCTTGCAGATATAAAGGACCTGTACCTTCCTATATAGAAAAAGTTTTAATATCATCAAATCCAGAAGAAGCCTTTCTCATTAAAATACTTTTGAGGCAGACTAGAAGACCCGAAATTGGAGATAAATTTAGCAGTAGACACGGACAGAAAGGGTGAATATTAAAATAAATGCAGTCACAAAGTGATTTTTTAGAGTCCTTTCACTTATTTAGTTGTCATAATGCTACCCACTTGTCCAGCATTCAGTTTTAGACTAATGTTAACTAAAGATTCTAAAATATACAGACAGATTTCGATGACATCAAAGCAGTTAACACTTTATCACACAATCCCAGCTTTTCACAACCCTGAGAAAAAAAGCCTTTGAAAACATTGTGGAAAAAGGAGAAAATGCTGGTAACCAGCATTTTCTCCTTTTCCCACAATGTTTTCTTTTCTATCCCTCCCAAATCAAATTTCAATTTTTGATTCACATTTATTTTGTTGGTTGCAAATTCTTTCAATTTGGACAAGTGCAAAATTTTGTTGTGTGGTAAAGGGTTAAGAAAGCAATGTGAAAAAGTGAGAAATTGCTCATTATGCCACCATGATTTCAATATTTGTACCCAACAAAATTGGAGCTACAGATAAGGCAGGTTTAGTGTTCTATTTAGTATTGTAATAAGTATTTATGGCTAACATGGCTATAAGTGGTGCTGTAGCAAAGAGGGAGCTAAATTCTTACGAACATGAAAGTTCGCAACAAAGGCATAGCTCAAATACAAACTGCTGCGGCTGGGATTTGAACCTGTGCGGCAAATATCCTTCTTTATTGAGATTTAAAAGGCCAATACAGTAACCCCTGAGCTAATGGGAATTCTCCCAAATACAGTTGTCAGGTATTGATTTTATACGGGAAGAAGCTATGCTGTAAGGAAGGAGTGATCTCCTGTAACACACCCTCTCTTAAGAGAAGTCATCATTTTGATGATGGAAAGCCTCATTAGGCAGTAAGTCTATTATTTAGACAAAAATGGCTCAATGGCCAATAACAGGCAATTTTATAGACAACAAGTTGCTCAATAGTCAATCCCGGACGAGCCCCCATCTTACTGATATGAAAGTTTGTGACAAATGCATAGCTCAAATACAAACTGCTCCACCTAGGATTCAAACCCGTGCGGCAAAGTTCCTCGTTTATCAAGGTTTAAAAGACCAATATACTAACCACTAAGCTAAAGAGAATTCTCCCTAACGCAGTTGTCAGGTATTGATTTTATACGGAAAGAAGCTATGCTGTAAGGAAGGAGTGATCTCCCATAACAAAATGCATCTGCAGAAAGTATCAACCCAGGTTAGCCTGTGCAGTCGAAACTTTTTGCTAGTGGTCATTTTTCTGCATGCCAAAGGACCAATCTACCTCCTGATTGTTGTTACTCAGAATGAATTTTATGGATCCATAATTGTGTGATGACTTGCCTGATATAATGCATCACGGAAATGCATTAAACACCCTTTTGCCAGAGTATGGCTCATGCATTGTGTAACTCCATTTTGAAATTCTTGAAATGGGTTATCATTGAATTTAAGTTGTGAAATTATTCTTGTAAACATGTCCCTTCCTGAAGATTGGGCGTTTTTTGCCTTACAGCTGACCACTTTCTTTGCAAAGTGTTTTCACATTACAAGGATGTTTTCAAGGTCCTCTGCTACAAATTCGTTTCAGGTTGTAATAACTCTCTACCACACAGTCCCGACTTTTAACGACCATAAAAAGGAAACCTTTTGAAAACATTGTGGGAAAAGGAGAAAATGCTGGTAACCAGGATTTTCTCCTTTTTCCCACAATGTTTTCTGCCCGTCATATAATAAATTTCAATTTTTAAGTCACATTTAATTTGTGGTCTGCAAATGCTTTCAATTTGGATAGTCTAAAATTTTGTTGATTGGTAAAGAGATAAGATATTGTATATGAGCCATGCTTTGGCAACAGGGGGCTTAATGCATCTCCATGATACCAAGGAAGCCATCACATATCTATTGATCAATAAAATCTATTTTGTATAACAACCGACTGATTCATGAGGTACACTGAGCCCTTGACATGCAGAAAATTGACTGATAGCAAAAAGGTTCTGGCCCAGGTCAGACTGCACAGGCTGATCTGAGTCAATACTTTTCGCAGATGTATTAAGTCTCCTTTTCACAGAGTGTGGCTCATATCTATTTGATGAGTTAATATTTTGAGGTAAAGCAAAGTAATATTATACCATTTCTTTCCCAGGGTATGTGGACTGATAGTTCCTCAAGCTGACATGCCATTTACAGATCAGGTGAGACATTTTTTTTTCAAACTATATCATCTGCAATCTGTAAGTCTTTATTGACTCTTTACCAGATGAAATAATCTTAGACTCACCCAAATTGAAGGCAGTTGCAGACGACAAAATACATGTGACTCAAACATAGAAATTTGTTTTGGGAAGGGTATTAAACATTGTGGGAAAAGGAGAAAATGCTGGTTACCAGCATTTTCTTTTCTCACAATGTTTTCAAAAGCTTTCTTTCTCAGGGTTATTAAAAGTCAGGAATGTGTGTTAAGAGTTAACCAAAAGCATTTCTCATTATTTAAGACGCTTTAGTTGAAGACTTATCTATATGCATAAATTACAATGAGTTGAGATATGGTGGAGAGCACTGTTAGAAAAGCCGAGCCCCCGTGGCTCAGTAGGAAGCGTACAGGACTTGAGAACAGGAGGTCGCTGGTTCAATCCTCGGCTCGGCCAATTTCTTTCCGAGGATTGGTGATAGTCATTGTGACAGGATTCATTCCTCTCTCACCGCTGACCATTGTTTTGACGATGGTTATGCGGGAAAGCAGCCAGTGGCTTGGAAAGAATATTGTGGGTAGTACTGGTAAAAGAAACCCCAGGAAAGCATGGATAGGTGCACTGGCCGCCGCAATATAACTGAAATAATGTTGAAAACGGCGTTAAACACCATACAATCAATCAATCAATCTGTTAGAACAGATTTGGACACATACAGACACAGTACCAGTATTCAATGACATTACTCATTACTTTGTCTAGAGCTCTGACATGAAAATATCAGTTTATGGTGTTCATTAAGTTCCTCTGTGTATTCACTTAGTCTAAAAATATGAAAATCTTACATGTTTAACTCTTTACCACACAATCCCGAGTTTTAAGGACCTTAAGTATGAAGGCTTTCGAAAACATGGTGGGAAAAGGAGAAAATGAGGGTCACTAGCATTTTCTCCTTTTCCCACAATGTTTCCTACCCTTTCAAAAGAAATTTTCAATTTTTGAGTCACATTTATCTTGTCGTCTGCAAATGCCTTCAATTCAGACAAGTCTAACATTTTGAAGTTTGGTAAAGAGCTAAATTAGCATTACCAAGTAGTCAGCAACTAGTCAGCTAAGATGAAAGAGAAATATGTACTATGTTCCTCTTATGGCCTGTGGCTGGAGCAATGGCCAAGCTCAAGTAGACTAACATTTAAATACTTCTTACGCTGTATTTGTTCATTGAATTTCTATATATAAGCTCTGCATAAAAGGGTTGATTGACTGTATGATGCTTAACACTGTTTTCAGCCTTATTTCACTACACCTATTCATGTGTTCCTGGAGTTTCTTTTACCAGTACTATGCACAATATTCTTTTTAAGCCTCTGGCTGCTTTCCCTCATAACCATTGGTGAAACAATGGTTAGCAGTGAGAGAGAAATGAAAAACAATGACTATCATCAAACCTTAGAAAGAAATTGGCGCATAAAAGGAAGTTAAGGCATGGTGAATTACATTATGATGCATTATTGTTATTAAAATCAGATTTGATTTTGTTTTTAGCTCACCTTAGCACAACGTGCTAAAGGTGAGCTATTGTGATCGCCCTATGTCCGGCGTCCGTCGTCCGTCAACAATTTCTTTAAACATCTTCTTCTCCTAAACCACTGGGCCAATCTTGATGAAACTTGGCAGGGATGTTCCTTGGGTGAAGCTCTACCAAAATTGTTCAAAGAATTAAATTCCACCCACAACTCTGGTTGCCATGGCAACAAAAAGGAAAAAAAAGCAAAATCTTTGAAAATCTTCTTCTCTGAAACTAGAAGGCTCAGAGCTTTGATATTTGGTATGTAGCATCTCCTAGTGGACCTCTACCAAGTTTGTTCATATGATGCCCCTGGGGTCAAAACTGGCCCCGCCCCGGTGGTCACAATTTCCAACATAGGAACAAAGAAGGAAAACTTTAAAAATCTTCTCTAAAACTAGAAGGCATAGAGCTTTGATATTTGGCATGAAGCATCTCCTAGTGCACCTCTACCAAGTTTGTTCATATGATGCCCTTGGGGTCAAAACTGGCCCTGCCCCGGGGGTCACAAGTTCAAACATAGGAACAAAGAGGGGTAACTTTAAAACTCATCTTCTCTGAAACTGAAAGGTGTAGAGCTTTGATATTTGTTATGTAGCATTGCCTAGTGGACCTCTACCAAGTTTGTTCATATGATGCCCCTGGGGTCAAAACTGGCCCTGCCCCGGGGGTCACAAGTTTGAGCATAGTCACAAAGAAGGAAAACTTTAAAAATCTTCTTCTCTGAAACTTGAAGGCGTAGAGCTTTGATATTTGGCATGTAGCATCTCCTAGTGGATCTCTACCAAGTTTGTTCATATGATGCCCCTGGGGTCAAAACTTACCCCGCCCCGGGGGGGGGTCACAATTTCCAACATAGGAACAAAGAAGGAAAACTTTAAAAATCTTCTTTTCTAAAACTAGAAGGCATAGAGCTTTGATATTTGGCATGAAGCATCTCCTAGTGGACCTCTACCAAGTTTGTCTATATGATGCCCTTGGGGTCAAAACTGGCCCTGCACCGGGGTTCACAAGTTTGAACATAGGAACAAAGAGGGGAAACTTTAAAAATCATCTTCTCTGAAACTGGAAGGCGTAGAGCTTTGATATTTGTTATGTAGCATTGCCTAGTGGACCTCTACCAAGTTTGTTCATATGATGCCCCTGGGGTCAAAACTGGCCCCGCCCCGGGGGTCACAAGTTTGAGCATAGTAACAAAGAAGGAAAACTTTAAAAATCATCTTCTCTGAAACTAGAAGGCGTAGAGCTTAGATATTTGGTATGTAGCATCTTCTAGTGGATCTATACCAAGTTTGTTCATATGATGTCCTTGGGGTCAAAATTGGCCCAGCCACGGGGGTCACAAGTTCAAACATAGGAACAAAGAAGGAAAACTTTAATTTTTTTTTCTCTTAAATGAGAAGGCATAGAGCTTTGATATTTGGTATGTAGCATCTCCTAGTGGACTTCTACCAAGTTTGTTCCAAGGATGCTGCTTGGGTCAAAACTGGCCCGGCCCCTGGGGTCACAAGTTCGAACATTGGAACAAAGAAGGAAAACTTTAAAATTCTTCTTTTCTGAAACCGAAAGGTGTGGAGCTTTGATATTTGGTATGTTGCATCTCAGAGTGGACCTCTACCAAGTTTGTTCATATGATGCCCCTGGGTCAAAACTGGCCCCGCCCCGGGGGTCACAAGTTCGAAGATAGGAACAAAGAAGGAAAACTTCAAATTTCTTTTTCTCTTAAACGGGAAGGTGTAGAGCTTTGATATTTGGTATGTAGCATTTCCTAGTGGACCTCTACCAAGTTTGTTCATATGATGCCCCTGGGTCAAAACTGGCCCAGCCCCGGGGGTCACAAGTTTGAACATAGGAACAAAGAAGGAAACTTTAAAATTCTTCTTTAAAACTGGAAGGCGTAGAGCTTTGATATTTGGTATGTAGTGATTCTCTTCTAAGTTTCTTTGCCCATCTAAGCGCAACAAGTTCATTGAGTTCAAAATTGGGTCATCTTGGGTCATAAACTAGGTCACTAGGTCAAATTAAAGAAATACCTTTTTGGCACTCTCATTATTTGCTCAATTGCCTTGAAAATTAGTTAGAAAGATTGTCTTTATAAAGTCTCACATAAGATTAATTTGGGTCAACTTGGGTCATAAACTAGTTCACTGGGTCAAATTAAAGAAATACCTTGTTTGCACTCTGGAGGCCACATTTATTGCTCAAATGACCTGAAATTTGGCCAGAATGTTTGTCTTGATGAAATACCAGATGAGTTTGGATTTGGGTCACCTGGAACCATAAACTAGGTCACTAGGTCAAAATAGAGAAATACCTTGTGGGCACTCTAGAGGCCACATTATTTGCTTAATTGCCTTGAAAATTGGTCAGAATGTTTGTCTTTGTAAAATCTCACATGAGTCTGAATTTGGGTCAACTGGGGTCATAAACTAGGTCACATGGTCAAATTAAAGAAATAACTAGTGGGCACTCTAGAGGCCACATTTATTATTCATTTGATTTGAAAATTGGTTAAAATGTTTCTTTTGATCTAGTCAAAGACCAGTTCAAATTTGGGTCACCTGGGGTCATAATCTAGGTCACTAGGTCAAATTAAAGAAATATCTTTAGGGCACTCGAGGCCACCTTTTTTGCTCAGTTGACTTGAAAATTGGTCAGAATGTTTGTCTTCATGAAATATGAGTTTGAAATTGGGTCACCTGCGGTCAAAAACTAGGTCACATGGTCAAATTAAAGAAAAACCTTTAAGGCACTCTACTAAGGTGAGCGACCCAGGGCCATCATGGCCCTCTTGTTATACTTTAGGAAAGATTTTATCATTTATGATTTTGATTTTACAAGTTTTATATTGTTTTTTTTTTTTACAGGGTATTTGTCCAGATGTGGTAAGTAAATGACTTTATTCATTGTAATTGGGCTGTAGATGAAATTAAGGGATTTGTTGGATGGCCTAGATCAAGATCAGACTGCACACAATGTGCAGTCTGATCTTTGATCTATGCCAGTCGCTTATTTAGTTGAGCCTATTCAATAAAAATCTCCAAGTTTCAGAGAATTGCATTTTCAGCCGTTGAAAGAGGTTGAGTTTATATATTTAGCACTGAAAGAGTTAACCCTTTACCACACAATCCTGAGTTTTAACTATCCTGAGAAAGAAGGCTTTTGAAAACTTTGTGGGAAAAGGAGAAAATGCTGGTAACCAGCATTTTCTCCTTTTCCCAAAATGTTTTTCACCCTTTCATAGATAAATCTAATCTGTTGGGCCCATTTTGATTTGTTGTCTGTAAAGGCTTTCAATCTGGACAAGTCTAAAATTTTGTTATTTGGTACAGAGTTATAGCACATATTCTCTGCTGTCTGAACTTAATGTACACTCTCTGCAAAAGCCAAAAAATCTGTGATTGGCACTGTAAAGGTTACTTCCTATCCTTGTTTTCTGTTCCACAGATAATGAACCCTCATGGGTACCCCTCCAGAATGACAGTTGGTAAATTAATGGAACTGTTGGGTGGCAAGGCAGGTGTGCTGGATGGAAAGTTTCACTATGGGACAGGTATGTTGGACATACACTGGCCTCAAGCTCAATATTTCTATCCTTCTCTTTCCACTTAGATCCATTATACTGTCCAAGGTTATCTTTTTCAAAATGAAAAGATGTTTAAATTTACCATGTTACTGCCTGCAGACAGCTTTCAGTTTGAAATGTGTACACACTTTGTAGATAACTTCATGATACTTGTGTTGAAAGTAAAGTGAAAAAAGTTTGTTGAGGGATTAAGTCTTTACCAAACGACAGAATTTTGGACTGGACCAAATTGAAAGCATTTGCAGACGACAATTTAAATGTTGCTAAATTGATGGTTTTTGTCTTTGATAGGATAGAAAATATTTTGGGAAAAGGAGAAAATGCTGGTTACCAGCATTTTCTCCTTTTCCCACTGTGTTTTCAAAAGGCTTCTTCCTCAGGGTCGTTAAAAATCAGGATTGTGTGGTAAAGGGTTAAACTGATTTGTTACACAGATCTAAAGATTTAAAATAACTATCTGAGCATCTCTTGTTGTTATTAAACCTGGAAATAATAAAAACTTTACTTGTGTATAAGTTGTAGTTATAATAGCACCAGTTTTCCACGAAATGGCACGCAAACTTCTGCATTTGCAGTGATTGGCTACCCTAGATTCATTACTATGAATCAACCAGAATAATGATATTACTTTAGTGTATTATCAAAGTAAGTCATGGGTTTGATATACTGCTGCAGGAGGTTTTATGTGATAAAATGATTTCTCTTGCAGCATTTGGAGGAGACAAAGTGGTTGATTTATCAGCTGATCTCATTAGGCATGGATTTAATTATCTTGGAAAAGATTATGTCACTTCTGGCATCACAGGGTTTGTATTTTCACATGTTCTGTACATAGCAAGCTAGCACATCACCATAAGTATATCACTTATGGTTTCACCCTTGGTTTATAAACTTAAACCTTTACCACACCATCTCATGTTTGAACAACCCCGAGGAAAAATCTTCCAGAGAACATTATGGGAAAATGCGGATAATCAGTATTTCTTTCTTTATCCCACTATTTTCAACCCACTCAAAGACATACAGTATCTCAGTATTTGAGCCATATTCAGTTTGTCATCTGAAAATGCTTTCAAACTGGAAGTGTAAAACTGTCATTTGGTAAAGAGTTAACTCTTTACCAAACGACAAAATTTTAGACTGGTCCAAATTGAAAGCATTTGCAGATGACAAATCAATTGTGACTCAAAAATTGAAATTTGATTTGTGAAGGGTAGAAAACATTGTGGGAAAAGGAGAAAATGCTGGTTACCAGCATTTTCTCCTTTTCCCACAATGTTTTCAAAAGGCTTCTTCCTCGAGGTCGTTAAAACTCGGAATTGTGTGGTAAAGAGTTAAAGCACTAAGCACAATGTTGGTTACTTAGGTTGACAGTACAGAGTAAGATCACACGCATGTACTGTGCAGTTTTATTTTAGATCTACATTGACCACTAGTTTGGATAAAACTCTGGCCAAAATGGCTTTGAAAAATGCAGTATTTTGGTCTCTTTTCCCGTCAGGCTAAAAGCCAATTTTACTTAACCCTTTACCAAATAATCCCTAGTTTAAACAACCCTGAGGAAGAAAACTTATGAAAACATTGTGGGAAAAAGATTGATTGATTGATTGTGTGGTGTTTAACGCCGTTTTCAACATTATTTCAGTTATATCGCGGCGCCCAGTGGACCTATCCATGTTTTCCTGGAGTTTCTGTTACCAGCACTCCGCACAGTATTCTTTCCAAGCCACTGGCTGCTTTCCCACATAACCATCGTTGAAACAATGGTCAGCGGTGAGAGAGGAATGAATCCTGTCGCGATGACTATCATCAATCCTCGGAAAGAAATTGGCCAAGCCAGGGATCGAACCAGCGACCTCCTGTTCTCAAGTCCTGTACGTGGGAAAAAGAGAAAATGCTGATATTCAGCATTTTATCCATTTCCCACAACAGTTTCAACCATTTGGTGGACAGCTTACATTAATGAAGATAGTGTATATTTAATTTGTCTTCTGCAAATGCTTTGAATTTGGACAAGTCTAATTGGTCAATTTTCTGTATGTCCAAGGACCAGTCTACCTCATGATTCGGTCAGTTGTTAAAAAAAGTGGCTATTATGAATTCATAATTATATGATAGCTTGCTTGGTACAATACATCACAGAGATGCATTAAGCTCCCTTTTGCCAGAGCATGGCTCAAATGTAGCTGAACTGAGGATTTCTATGTTTGATAGAGTAGAAGACAATGCGGAAAAGGGGAAAATGCTGGTTACCAGCATTTTCTCCTTTTCCCACAATGTTTTCAAAAGGCTTCTTCCTCGAGGTCGTTAAAACTCGGAATTGTGTGGTAAAGAGTTAAAGCACTAAGCACAATGTTGGTTACTTAGGTTGACAGTACAGAGTAAGATCACACGCATGTACTGTGCAGTTTTATTTTAGATCTACATTGACCACTAGTTTGGATAAAACTCTGGCCAAAATGGCTTTGAAAAATGCAGTATTTTGGTCTCTTTTCCCGTCAGGCTAAAAGCCAATTTTACTTAACCCTTTACCAAATAATCCCTAGTTTAAACAACCCTGAGGAAGAAAACTTTTGAAAACATTGTGGGAAAAAGATTGATTGATTGATTGTGTGGTGTTTAACGCCGTTTTCAACATTATTTCAGTTATATCGCGGCGCCCAGTGGACCTATCCATGTTTTCCTGGAGTTTCTGTTACCAGCACTCCGCACAGTATTCTTTCCAAGCCACTGGCTGCTTTCCCACATAACCATCGTTGAAACAATGGTCAGCGGTGAGAGAGGAATGAATCCTGTCGCGATGACTATCATCAATCCTCGGAAAGAAATTGGCCAAGCCAGGGATCGAACCAGCGACCTCCTGTTCTCAAGTCCTGTACGTGGGAAAAAGAGAAAATGCTGATATTCAGCATTTTATCCATTTCCCACAACAGTTTCAACCATTTGGTGGACAGCTTACATTAATGAAGATAGTGTATATTTAATTTGTCTTCTGCAAATGCTTTGAATTTGGACAAGTCTAATTGGTCAATTTTCTGTATGTCCAAGGACCAGTCTACCTCATGATTCGGTCAGTTGTTAAAAAAAGTGGCTATTATGAATTCATAATTATATGATAGCTTGCTTGGTACAATACATCACAGAGATGCATTAAGCTCCCTTTTGCCAGAGCATGGCTCAAATGTAGCTGAACTGAGGATTTCTATGTTTGATAGAGTAGAAGACAATGCGGAAAAGGGGAAAATGCTGGTTACCAGCATTTTCTCCTTTTCCCACAATGTTTTCAAAAGGCTTCTTTCTCAGGGTCATTAAAACTTGGGATTGTGTGGTATAGGGTGAAGTCATGGTGATTATACACATTTTACAAGTTTGGCAACATGGTCATCTACTGTAAATTTGTCTCAGGAGGTCACAATTTACATAATGCCATAGTGCATTAATAAACAAATACTATATAGCCTGACTTCCACTTTTGTTGCTCTCTTCTTATACATATTGATAAATGAGCCATGCTCTGGCAAAAGGGGGTTTCATTCTCCATGATGCATTTTGCCCAGCAATTCATCTTATAATCATGGATCCATAAAATTCATTTTGTTAACCCTTTCCCAAGCGATAACTTTTAGACTGGTCCAAATTGAAGAGCTTGCAAACGACAATTTTAAATTTGATAAAAATGGCAGAAAGTTCTCAAAAAGGGTAGAAAACACTGTGGGAAAAGGAGAAATTGTTCGTTATGAGCAATTTCTCCTTTTCCCACAGTGTTTTTAAAAGACTTGTACTGCAGACACGTGAAAACCAGGGCTTGTTTGGGAAAGGGTTAAACAACTGCCTAAAGTATGATTTGGGGTTTTTTGACATGCAGAAAATTTAAAAATAGCAAAAAGTTTGACCCAAGTCAGCCTGAGCAAACTGCACAGGCTGACATGGGTTGATACTTTTTGCAGATGCATTAAACCTTCTTTTCACAGAGCATGACTTGTATAGACACGTATTTGAGCCATACTCTGTGAAAAGGGGGCAGAATGCATCTACAAAAAGTATAAACTCAAGGCAGCCTGCATGGACTGCATTACGCCCCTTTTTGCCAGACCATGGCTCATTTACATTTTCTCCCCAACAGGGAGCCACTATCTGCATACATCTACTTCGGACCAATTTATTATCAAAAACTGAAACACATGGTTTTAGACAAAATGCATGCTCGTGCTAAAGGTCCACGTGCAGTTCTAACCCGTCAACCAACAGAGGGTAGGTCAAGGGACGGTGGTCTGCGACTTGGAGAGATGGAGAGAGATTGTTTAATCGGATATGGTGCTAGGTAGGTGAATTATTCTTTATCGTCTGTTGACAAATTTTAATTCTAGTTATGTTAACCCTTTACCAGACAATCCCAGGCCTTTTGAAAACATTGTGGGAAAAGGAGAAAATGCTGATAACCAGCATTTTCTCCTTTTCCCACAATGTTTTCTATCCTATCAAAGACAAAAACCATCAAATTAGCAACATTTAAATTGTCAGCAAATGCTTTCAATTTGGTCCAGTACGATGGTTTCTATGCTTCCCAAAACTAATTTCAATTTTTGAGTCACATTTATTTTGTTATCTGCATATGCTTTCAATTTGGACAAGTTTAGAATTTTGTCGTTTGGTAAAGAGTTAACTAGATGAAATGGACCATTGCCGCCACATATGAGCCATACTCTGTGAAAAGGGGATTTAATGCACCTACATGTAGACTCAGGACTGCACAGGTTGACCAGAATTGAAGCTTTCTGTAAATTTTCTGAATGTCTAAGGGTCATTGTACCTCGGGATTGGGCCAGTTGTAAAACAAAGGGATTTTATGGATCCATGACTTTGTAATGTCTTCCTTGGTTTAATGCATCATTGAGATGAATTAACTGTTTACAGCATGGCAAAATTTTAGACTCCACCATAATGAAGGAATTTACAGATAACAATTCAAATTAATTTACAAAAATAGTATTTATCTCTGATTACGTAGATAACATTGTGAGAGAAGGATAAAATGCTGGTTACCAGCATTTTCTCCTTTTCCCAGAATGTTTTCAAAGGCCTTCTTCCTCAAGGTTGTTAAAACTTGGGACATGAGATAAAGGGTTAAACCCACCTTTTGCCAGAGAATGGGTCTAATTTTTTTTGCCAGAATATCTCACAAAGTAGTAGATAGTGTAGATCAAAGATAGTTATCGTATTTTCACCGCAAATAGTCATGTTATCTTTTTTTGTAATACACAATTAACAAGATGATAGAGGCTTCTAACACAATTACATGTTCATTGGATGAAACATCAAGTACCATTAACAGAATGTCATGGCCCTATGAGAAGTTATCATGCTTCTTGAAAAAGACATTTCCCATTTACAAAATGTCCCATTGATGAACAACTTGTTACATCAAGAAATTAATGCTATATCTTAGCAAGGTTACTTCAAGAAATTAACGCCGTGATTTAGCAAGATATAATGGAAGGTGAACTCTTTACCACACAATCCTGAGTTTTAACAATCCACAGGAAAAAGGCTTTTGAAAACATGTAGAAAAGGGAGAAAATGCTAGTAACCAGCATTTTCTCCTTTTCCAGCAATGTTTTCTAACACTTCAAAGAAAAATGAAATCATTTGGGTCAGTTAATTTGTCGTCTGCAAATGCTTTCAGTTTTGGTTTGTCTGAAAAAGTTAAGTCAGTGTAATAGAGGTATGAGAAGATAATATTTTGACCATATTTTCAGTATGTTACTGTTGGAGAGATTGATGATATCCAGTGACGCTTTTGAAGTCGATGTTTGTGAACAGTGTGGACTGTTAGCTTATCTGGGATGGTAAGACCATTCAACTCTTTACCACACAATCCGGACTTTTAACGACTGTGAGAAAAGAAGCTTTTGAAAACATTGTGGGAAAAAGAAAAAATGCTGGTAACCAGCATTTTCTCCTTTTCCTACAATGTTTTCTGCCCTACTAAAGACAAATTCTATTACTTGAGCAACATTTTTAGCTCCACTGGCCGAAGGCCAGCGGGCTTATGTCATGGCCCGGTGTCCGTCGAGCGTCCGTGCGTCCGTCCGTCTGTCCGTCCGTGCGTCCGTCCGTCCGTCCGTGCGTTAACTTTTATTTCAAACATCTTCTTCTCTGAAACTACCCATCCAATTTTCATGAAACTTCACAGAAATGATCCTGCCATGGTCCTCTTCAGAATTTCTTGAAAGAATGTGATTCCTTCAAAAACTCTGGTTGCCATGGCAACAAAACTGAAAAATATTGGAAATCTTTAAAAATCTTCTTGTCTGAAACCATAAGGCATAGGGCTACCAAATTTGGCATGTAGCTTTATGTAGTAGACCTCTATCAAGTTTCTTCAAATTATAGCCCTGGGGTCAAAATTGGCTCTGCCCCAGGGGTCACAAGTTTTACATAGGCTTATATAGAGAAAACTTTAAAAATCTTCCTGTACCTAGCCATAAGGCCTAGAGCTACCAAATTTTGCATGTTGCTATATCTAGTGGGCCTCTACCAAGCAGGCCAAAATTTTAGCCCTGGGGTCAAAATCAGCCCCGCCGCAGGGGTCACAAGTTTTACATGGGCTTACATAGTGACAACTTAAGAAATCTTCCTGTTTTGATTTTTTTTTTGAAATTAGCCTTGCATCAGGGGTCTTATGTTTTACAGAGGCTTCATATGAACAAAACTTGAAAATCACCTAATTTATAACTATACAGCATAGACTTCTATTATTTTGGCATCTGGCTTTATCTTGTGGACCTCTACCAGGGTTCAAGTAATTATAGCTCTGGGATCAAAAATGGCTTAGCCTTGCGGGCCTCACTTTCACATGGGCTTTTACAGAGAAAACTTTGTAAGTCTTCATTTTGAAACCATTTGGCTCAGAATTGAAATGTTTAGTATTTACGGTTTATATTTATAAGCCAGTGGAGCGATACAGGGCCATCATGGCCCTCTTGTTTTTCTTTGTCATCCGCACATGCTTTCAATTTGGACAGGTCTAAAATTTTGTTGCTTGGTAAAGAGTTAACAGATCATCTTATTACTTCCTACAGACAACCTTCTTGTCCCTCAGTCAACAATTTTAACCCTTTTTCTAACGATTCCAACTCTTAATGACCCTAAAAAAAGGGGGCTTTTGAAAACATTGTGGGAAAAGGAGAAATGCTGGTAATCAGTTCTTTCTCCTTTTTTTCCACAATTTTTCTATCCTTTCAAAGACAAATCTCAACATATGAGCAATATTTGATGTTGTCTGCAAATGCATTAAGCTCCCTTTTCACAGAGCATGGCTCATTTCTCAGATTACAACAAAGCACCTCCCTAAATTTACAGTAAGCATTTGTCTGCACAAATTACATATACCAGTTCTGATACTAGTGTAAATTTTTGCTTTTTTCACTTTTCAGGTGTCAGTATTGCAAATCTTCAAGAAACGTTTCCACACTAAAGATGCCATATGCTTGCAAACTACTTTTCCAGGAACTATTGTCTATGAATATTGTTCCAAGATTATCTCTGAAGAGATACAATGAAGTGTGACATACAGCTTAGCCTACCCAAAGTAACATTTTGTGCTTACTTGTGACATAATGGCAAAAGAATAAACATGGTATCTTTTGAAACCAGTATGCAGCAGACGAATTTGAAATTATATCTGGTTTAACTCTTTACCACACAAACCCGACTTTTAATGACCCTGAGAAAGAAAGCTTTTGAAAACATTGTGGGAAAAGGAGAAAATGCTGGTAACCAGAATTTTCTCCTTTTCCCACAATGCTTTCTCCCCTTCCCAAATAAAATTTCTATTTTTGAGTCACATTTATTTTGTCATCTGCAAATGCTTTCAATTTGGACTAGTCTAAAATGTTGTCGTTTGGTAAATGGTTAAGAAATCAACATAATTTGTTTGTGGTTCAAACCTTTACCAAACTTTCTCCTGTTTCAACAACGCTGAAAAAGGCCATTGACCATGGAATAGGAGAAAATGCTGGTTGCCAACATTTTCTCCTATTTTTACTTTTTGTACACTTAGGGGAGATCACTCCTTCCTTACAGCATAGCTTCGTCCCGTATAAAATCAATACCTGACAACTGTGTTAGGTAGAATTCTCATTAGCTCAGGGGTTAGTGTATTGGTCTTTTAAACCTCAATAAACGAGGAACATCGCCACACGGGTTCGAATCCCAGCTGGAGAGGTTTATATTTGAGCTATGCACTTGCGGCAAACTTTCATGTTCGTAAGACTTGTAATTTGTCATTTGCAATTGTTTTCTATATGGAGGAATCTAAAATTTGGTCCTCTGCTACATAGCAATCAGACTGCATAGAATATTGTGGTTTGGTCATTGTTCTGTACTGTCCTAAGCAATATTATTTTTTATCTTTCAAGTAACCGGATATCCATGCAATAACACCCATGCGATATTGTTTTTTTTGATATACCAAGGATGAGTACAAATCAGACATTAAAAGATAAACAGAATATGTATATAGTGTTGTCATAGATCAAAAATACCTAACTCGGTTGTGAGAACTGATAATTGTCTTGCCAAGGCTTGACAATTATCAATTCTCTCAACCTCATTAGATATTTTTGATATACGACAACACTATGTATGTATTCTCTATTTCTAAAGAAAAGAACGGGATTTCAGTTACCAGCTGGAATTTTTCTTTCAATAACCCTTCACCAAATGACAAAATTTAGATTTGTCCAAATTGAAAGCATTTGCAGACAACAAAATAGATGCGACTGAAAAATTGAAATTGTTTTGGAAAGGGTAGAAAAGATTGTGGTTACCAGCATTAAATTTTGCTCCTTTTCCCATGTTTTCAAAAAGCCTCTTTCTCAGGGTTGTTAAATGTCAGAATTATGTTGTAAAGGGTTAATTCATGTAGCAGTTTAAGGACTGAGTTTGTTACAATGACAGAACTGTTGTTTGTAGTTTTTGTGGACTTTATTTTGTACATGTATTATTGGCTAGAGGCCTTTGTTTACAAATACACTGTATTCTATTCTATAAACATGATTGCAAATTAACCCTTTAGCACACAAGCCCGACTTTTAAGGACCCTATAGAAAGAAGTCTTTTGCAAACATTGTAAGAAAAGGAGAAAATGCTGTTAACCAGCATTTTCTCTTTTTTCCACAATGTTTTTGACCCTATCAAAGACAGGTATCATCATTTGAGCTAAATTTATTCTGTCGTCTGCACACTCTTTCAATTTGGTCAAGTCGAACATTTTGTAATGTGGTAAATAATTAACTCTTTACCGAACGAGAACATTTTGGACGTTTCCAAATTGAAAGCATTTGCAGGCGACAAAATAAATGTGACTCAAAAACTGCAATTTATTTTGGGAAAGGTAGAAAACACTGTGGGAGAAGGAGAAAATGCTGGTTACCAGCATTTTCTCCTTTTCCCACAATGTTTTCAAAAGGCTTCTTCCCCAGTGAAGAAAAAGGCATTTGAAAACATTGTGGAAAAAATGATAAGATGCTGAGTACCAGCACTTTATCTTTTTCCTCCAATATTTTCCCCCCATTAGTAGACAAACAGATATATAGTATGAGATACATTTTTTAATCTGCAGATATCATCAATTTGGACTAAACTACAATTTTGTGATTTGGTAAAGAGTTGAATTTTAATGTTTAGTTTTGTTTCCCACAATACCCTTGGTCTGCAACATGCAAAATGGGGCCTTCGGACATTTGCTTAAAATGTCATTCCGGATCAGCCTGCGCAGTTTGCGCAGGTTAATCCAAGACAGCACTTTACGACTACATTAGATTTTGTCCTACAGTAGATTTGCATGAAACAGAAAATCACGTAAGAACAGAGTGTCATCTCAGATTAGTCTGTGTGGACTGCACAGGCTGATTAGAAACAACACACTTTTACGCAGAGGTATGAAGGTCCCATGGAATATGCAGTCTGATCTTGGATCTTCACTGTACAATATTTTGTGAGATATTCTGTGCAAAAGGGGTTCAGTATCTGGTTCAAACTGAAATTATATATGTCCTTTTCTCATACCCTCGTGAACCTAACTGGTATTTTCATGCCATCAAAGACACAAACAAGGCATAGATTTAATTTAGGCAAATAAATAGACAGGGAAAGTGTCAGTAACCATTTTTGGACAAGGGAAAGTACAATTAACCTGTTTTTCATAGTGAAACTATCCTTAAAATGCATTTGATCACCACAAGAAATTGACCAGACGATTTCCCATAACTCCGTGAATCATTTTCGAAAAAATCAGAATCATTCTAAATGTAGTCAAATGACGTCATACAGGGGGTATTCCTAAAGGTCACAGACTCTTCACTTATGACTGATGCATTTTCTGTTTCGAACTTAGAATTCATGAGCTTTCAGTGTACTGAAATGATGTGTTGTACAAAGAAATGATGAGTTATGGGGGGAGAAATATGATTCTTGATAACATGTGATTTTTTTTTTTAATTGCAATTTTGTTTTTGACATTTCTTTGGCGTAGAGAGCTTTTCTGGAATGTTTACGTCTGTAAAGGTTAAACAGGAGCCACGAAAACAGAGTGTGCAACAAAATATTGATAGCAAACATAGATTCACGAAGATATGAGAATTCCCGGAATAATGGGAATCAACGATACAGCATTAATTACTCTTTTTAAAAGTATATAAAACCAAATTTCAGTTTGCATTTTTTCTTTTTTCTTTTATTTAAATATAAAACAAAAAAGTGATAATTTTTACTGGTATATAAAGTTACCTTTAACCCTTTACAAAACAATCCCAAGTAATGACATCTCTGAGGAAGAAAGCGTTTGAAAACATTCTCGGAAAAGAAGAAATTGCTTGTTACAAGCAATTTCTCCTTTTCCCTCAATGTTTTCTACCCTATCAGAGAACTTCAGCTCATTTGTACATATTTCATATTTGTCATCTGCATACGCTTTCAACTTGAAAGAGTGAAAATTTGTTGTTTAGGAAAGGGTTAAAACAGATACTCAATAACCCTTTATCACACAATCCCAACTTTTAACGACTTTGAAGAGGAAGGCTTTTGAAAACATTGTAGGAAAAGGAGAAAATGCTGGTAACCAACATTTTCTCCTTTTCCCACAATGTTTTCTACTCTATCAAAGACAAATTCCATCATTTGAACCACATTTAAATTTCGACCAGTCTCAATTTTCGTCATTTGGTGAAGTCTGGATCTGTTACAGACAAAGGTCATTTGGTGAAGTCTGGATCTGTTACAGACAAAGGTCATGGGACTTGAGATCTTTATCACTGAAACGGGACATCACACTGAATATATGATGTAAATTAAAAACATTGAGATACAGATCATTACAAAAATGTGAAGGTCATGTTCTTTCCATCAAACACAACTTACAGCAGAATACAGGCCCTTAGAATGGAAACAAGACAGTTCCCCGACAAGACAGTTCCCCGACACAAGTTTTCGAGACAGTTCCCCAACAGATTTGAAGACAGTTCCCCGATAATTTCGAAGATAGTTCCCCGACACATTTGTTCTATGTCAAATGGAAATTAACTCGGTAAAAATGGTTGATGAAGGATTGTATGGATAAATGATGTTTTGTGATTGATTGAAACGTTTGTACCTGTGATTGATGAGTATATTTGGTCACCGTGAGATTGTCCGTAATTTTCTATGATTGCAATGTGAAATGTCTGTAATTTTCTATAACTCAGCTTGACGGGACAGTTTGATGACATTTCGTTGCCAAATACCAAACAATTATCAAAATGCTCTACATTTTCCCCAATGGTAGATACAATACACATTTTTAAAACAGCAGGATTATGGACAGAGTTTACAAAGTAAGCGGAAAAACACTTCACTCAGGTACGCCCCCCCCTCTCTCTCTCTCTCTCTCTCTTGCTCGCTCTTACTAGGGATCGTAAATTATATAATCCCTGCTCTTTCTAATGTAATTCTAAAACATGTATATGAAGAAATATGCACACAAAAACAGAAAAATTATCAAAATAATTCAAAGGATTAACTGGTGAACAAACTTTTTTAAAAGTCTCTTATTTTCATAACAATCGTTAATAATCATGAATTCAACCATGAGAGAATAAGCACCTGTCATTGTATAATAGAATTCTTATTATGGCGCACAAATAATCCTATCACAATACACCAATTTTCCACAAATATTTCTAATTTCTTACGATTATCAGTTATAAATATCAGCAACAAGTTATTTGGCATGGATCAAAAGTGTCGGGGGGAACTGTCTTCAAAAGTGTCGGGGAACTGTCTTCAAATCTGTCGGGGGAACTGTCTCGAAAACTTGTGTCGGGGAACTGTCTTGTCGGGGAACTGTCTTGATACCTCTAGAATAACTAGTCTGTATCAAGAGTAAGTAAAATCACTTAAACCCTTTACCACCCTATGCCGACTTTTAACAACCCAGAGGAAGAAGCCTTTTGAAAACATTGTGGGAAAAAGAGAAAATGCTGGTAACCAACATTTTCTCCTTTTCCCACAATGTTTTCTACTCTATCAAAGACAAATTCCATCATTTGAACCACATTTTATTTATTGTCTGCAAATGCATTCAAATCGGACAAGTCCAACTTTTTTTTAATGTGATAAAGGGTTAAAAGTATGGATGGGACCGAATAATCGAATATTCTAAATACGGCCGAATATTCGAACATGAATTTCATATTCGAATATTCTTTTTCTACTTTTACACGGCTAAATAGATTTCCCGTCAAAGGAAAAAAGAAACTGTTTCAAATAACGAGGTGATCCCGCTCTCTGTTACTCAACCGTGTATCTGTTGATGTGTTGTTTACACGTGTCAAGCCGTTTTTAACACCTATTAAATTACATAACACCTTAGATAGGACTTCCTGTTATCGTACCTATTAAAACTACCCTCGTCCAGTCTTGATCGGTCGTATTTTACGCCGATAGATTTGCCGACGTAACTTTGTCATTGATATAAGCATAAGGCAAGCGTTTGTTGTTGTTGTCGTCGTGGCTGCTGTTGTATAATACTGGTATTTAACTACTCTTTACATGAAGCAATTTAACTGTTTTAGTATTAAAACCTGAAATTCTTCCACAGTAGTTATTCTTTTTAAGTTAATTATACTTCAAATTTATGTCGAGTGATTTTTTATGACAAACGAGATGGCTGAACTTGCGATACTCAACATACTTTGATGTGCCTCTTTCATTTTGATACTGGCAGAAAAAGAGGTTCTCGCCACAAGTAAATTATGCATGGCATCCGACTGATTTCGCATTCACTGATGACCTATCTCTGTAAAGGTTAGTCAACTAGCTATTGAAAGTATCCAATGCGCACATTTAATTTGATTTTGCTAGATAAACTTGTTGTGAAAAGTGTACCAGTATTCGGACATTCAAATTTCTGACACTAAAACAAATCATAATTCTGGAGTTCTAAAATCGAATATTCGAATACTAAAAACCGAACATTCGAATACCAATATTTGTATTCGTTCCCATCCCTAGTTAAAAGGCATCAACTCTTTCCCAAACAAGCCCTGGTTTTCAGGTGTCTGCAGTACAAGTCTTTTGAAAACACTGTGGGGAAAGGAGAAATTGCATGTAACGAGCAATTTCTCCTTTTCCCACAGTGTTTTCTACCCTTTTGGAGAACTTTCTGTCATTTTCATCAAATTTAAAATTGTCGTCTGCAAACTCTTTGAATTTGGACCAGTCTAAAATGTGTCAGTTGGTAAAGGGTTAATATGATTAATATTGAAAAGCATGAATCATCCTGTACAACAAAATCCTGAATCAAGACCAACTTACATTGACAGTATCATAAAGCAGGAAAACTTTTTATATATCAAATAAAATCAAGCATGAAATACTTGAGATAACAAATTTATCAAGAATGAAAATATTTTACATAACGAGCATTTTCTGAAAGAGGATGTTTTCTGAAATAAAATAATTTTCATGGCACAAATATGTCATCATTTCTCTGAAAATATTACAGCAATGTATCAAGTTTTGTATCTTTTAACCCTTCACCACATAATCCCAAGTTTTAACAACCTTGAAGAGGAAGCTTTTGAAAACACTGGGAAAAGGAGAAAATGCTGGTTACCAGCATTTTCTCCTTTTCCCACACTGTTTTCTAGCCTATCAAAGACAGAAATCATCGAGCTACACCTAATTTTTAGCCTGCAAATGCTTTCAGTTTGGTAGAGTACAAATTTTTTTGTTGTGTGGTAAAGAGTTAGCTTATTTACACTGAATATGTTAAACTTGTTCAGTCATCATTTATTTTGATGTTAAAGATTATATGAAAATAAATTAAAGAAAATGTGAGATTAATTTTAATGTAATTCTTGTTTATGTTTTCTTCTCTTCCAGAAAGTTTCAAATCATTCAAACATTCAGTTGCAATCTTTCAGAATCTTATAACCTCTATCTTAGAAACATGGATATTTTGTATTAACTTATGATCTTCAGATTTCTTGCAAACATTGTGAAATGTGGCAAAAAAAAACCAAGGCTGCTTTCTGTGGCATATTTTCTCTGTGTAAACTATTGTGCTAACTTTGAAAATATTCATCAAAAACTTGTAACCCTTTACCACATTATCCTGACTTTTAACAACCATGAGAAAGAGGCCATTTGAAAACATTAACCCTTTACCACACAATCCTGACTTTTAACAACCATGGGTAAGAGGCCTTTTGAAAACATTGTGGAAAAAGGAGAAAATGCTGGTAACCAGCATTTTCTCCTGTTCCAACAATGTTTTCTGCTCTTCCCAAAACAAGTTTCAGTTTTTGAGTCAGACTTTTTTTGTCATCTGCAGCAGCTTTCAAATTGGACTGGTTTAAAATTTCTTCATTTGGTAAAGAGTTAAGGGAAAAGGAGGAAATGCTTGTAACCAACATTTTCTCCTTTTCCCACAATGTTTTCAAACCTTCCTAAAACAAATTTCAGTTTTTTAGTCACATTAAATTTTGTTGTCTGCAAATGCTTTCCATTTTGACAAGTCTAAAATGTTGTTGTTTGGTAAAGAGTTAATGGGATTTTTATATTTGACCACAATGATCCTTGGGTAGACATTAGATTCCCTGGGGTCGTGCATTGCTTAATCCTTTCCCAAAAGACAAATTTTGGACTGGTCCAAATTGAAACGGTTTGCAGACAACAATTTTAAATTTGATGAAAATAGCAGAAAGTTATCAAAAAGGGTAGAAAACACTGTGGGAAAAGGAGAAATTGCTCATTACGAGCAATTTCTCCTTTTCCCACAGTGTTTTCAAAAGACTTGTGCTGCAGACATGAGAAAACCAGGGCTTGTTTGGGAAAGGGATAAAGGTCAGGATCAGGTTAAATGAAGTAGACTATACATGATCTTACTACTCTGTCTACAGAAAAGGTACATTCATCACAGAATTTTACTCTGCTCGTAATAAATATGAGGGTCCTCTGTTATCAGATTTGAAGTGCCTTGACTGTGCTTTCAGGGAGGTGCAGACTATTACAGTATCTTTACAGAAGTCTTCAAGAACAAGAATTAAATGTTCCCATGCTTATAAGAGACTTATACAAATGCACCATAGTTACCGTACCTCATGGTGCTCATACCACATGTGCTATAATATCTATCAAAGAGTAAATTCGATATTATCAGAAACTTCATTATTTCCAACACTTACTTGGAGGGGTCATATGATACTTAGTTATTGCTGGGCAATAATTTCTATATGTTGACCAAACCTTTTATCTATCCAGACTGACTAGTAACCAGCATTTTCTCCTTTCCCCCAAAACGTTTTCTATCCTTTCTAAAACATATCGCATTATTTTGGCCATATTTGTCATCAGCAAAATTAATGCTTTCAATATGTATAAGGTCTAGAATGTTGTCATCTGATATAACAGAGATAATGCTAACAAAACAATCCAATGTTTTAATGACCTTTATAAAGAAAGCTTTTGAAAACATTGTGGTTAGCAGCATTTTCTCCTTTTCTAATGATTTTTTTCTACTCTTTCAAAAACAAATTTCATCATTGGGCCACATTTACATTATTGTCTTCAAATGCTTTCAATATGGACAATTCTAGAATTGCTTAAAAAACCTTGTGTACACTCTAGAGGCCACATTGTCAACCCAAATTTCATGAAAGTTGGTAAAAATGTTTGTCTTGAAGATATCCCACATGACGGAAAATGGACCATGCCATGTCAAAAACTAGGTCACTGGGTCAAATCTTTAAAACCTTGTGTACACTCTAGGGGCCACATTTTCAGCCTCATACTCATGAAAGTTGGTCTTGATGATATCCTACATGAGTTTGAAAATAGATCATAATTATCAGGTCAAAAAGTAGGTCACCAAGTCAAATCTTTGAAAGACCCTGTGTTTGCTCTAGAGGGCACATTTTCAGAACAAAACTCATGAAAAATGGACAATAATCTTCCTGAAAATGTGTTAGAACAGTTCAGAAATGTGTCAAGTTAGATTGAAAAGTAGGTCACCATGTCATCCACTAGAGGCCACATTTTCAGTACAAAACTCATGAAAATTTAACAGAACATTTGCCTGCCTTGGACTTATTTGAAAATGTGTCAGCTCCGAGCTAAAAGCAGGTTGCTAAATCAAATCTTTGAAAAACCTTGTGTACACTCTACATGCCATATTTTCCGTTTCAATTCTCATTAAACTTGTCTCAGAATGTTTGTCCTTACGGTATCACATTTCAGCTTCATGGAAGGTCAAAAAGTAGGTTCCTGGGACTGATCTTTGAAAAATCTTGTGTACATTTCAGAGGCCACATTTTCAGTCCAGTCCTCATAAAAGTTGGACAGAATGTTTGTCTTGCTGATATCTCTGATGAGTTCCAAATTTTGTTGCATCGGTTCTATAAGTAGGTCACTAGGATTAATCTATAAAGACAGCATTTTCACTCTGATGCTTCTCAAACTGGTCAAAATCTTTTTCTTGGTATCATAGACAATTTCTAAAATGGGTCAGCCTGGTATAAAACAAGGTCATTAGGTCATATAAGAAAAAAAAACATTGACTATTATTATGTTCTCAAAGGTACATAGGCTCAGGTGAGCGATTCAGGGCCTCCATGGCTCTCTTGTCGTCTTACCCAAATTTGAATGATATTTTCACAGTTTTAATTTCACTTTATAATTATACAGTCAATACTGTAATGTATCACAGGTCATATGACCTTGTTCTGGCAAAAAAAAAAACTGATAAATCGTTTTAACCCTTAGAGTGCTGAATAAACAAAACCAAGATTTTCAGTTTAGAACTAAGACTAAAATAATTGCAGTTTCAGGGTTGTTCTTGTCAAGAATGTCTCAGCAAGGCAGACAGTGTAGATGAAAGATCAGACTGCACAGTTTGTGCAGTCTGATCTTGAACTACACTGGCTGCAAAGGCAGCTATAGTCACGAAATGCGCTTTAAGGATCAATATCTAACTTAAGATGAAATTGAGACACAAGTATATCACAAGATTATGTAGCATTGCTATACACACAAACTACCAGAAAGATTCACAAGATATCGTGGATATTTGTTTTTCTTGGTGAAAGATCGATCTTTCACCGAAAAAAAACAACAAATATTCTATTTATTTCATGCTTCTAACCCCTTTTTTGTTGGGACTTTCATCAAAATCCAGTACAGTTGTTTTTGGTAATTCCCCCCTCACATAATGCTTTACAATAAAGTGTGAAAAATATCGGGTAAATGCATCTAAATTATGTTGTATTTCCCTCTGGTTGAATGACACGAGCTGTTTACCGTGGTAACTAGTGCGCGGGAACTACTGTTTCTGCTTTCAATTGAAGATTTAGAAAATGTAAAATGGGTATTTTTCACCGGTCGTAACCATGAAATATCAAACCATAGTCCGTCATTATTTCTCGATAAACTACCGAAAAGCATGAAATAAAATATGACATTTTGTTGTGTAGGGACAAAGGGCCTACATCATAAGATCATAAAATGGTTTGTTGGGTGTCTTGAATCAAACCGTTGGAGTCTGTGCACCCATCTCTGTACAGTTCAAAATTTTCTTTTACCAGTCCTTTGAACAACACTATTGCCAAGCTACTGGCTGCTTTCCCATGTAATCATCATCAAAACAATGTTCAGAAGGGAGAGAAAAATTAATCCTGTCGCACTGAGAGCCATCAATCCTTGAAAAGAGCTTGGTCAAGCTGGAATGCAAACTCATGAACCCTCATGATCACAAGCCAGATACAGGTTACAGTCTGAGCTGACAGACTGGGTTCACATAGGTTTGAGTCCTGGGTAACCATTCTCAAGACTATTCTTAGTCTTATTCTCCAAGATTCTCTAAATTTGGAAGTAACACAACTTCTTATTGGCTAAACCATTTCGTTTAGCCAACCAGTAGTTGTGTTACTTTCAAATTTAGAAAATTCTTGAGAATGAGACTAAGAACATTCTTAAGAATGGTTGGTGAATACGGACCCTGAATATTTGTATATACAGTGATCAACATGTGTTGCTTTTTCTTTGTAGAAATATCTGTGCATATTCAACTCTTTACCAAACAACAAATTTTAGACTAGTCCAAATTGAAAGCATTTGCAGATGACAAAATAAATGTGACTGAAAAATTGAACTTTGTTTTAGGAAGGGTAGAAAACATTGTGGGAAAAGGAGAAAATGCTGGTTACCAGCATTTTCTCCTTTTCCCACAATGTTTTCAAAAGCCTTCTTCCTGAGGGTCGTTAAAAGTCGGGATTGTTTGGTAAAGAGTTAAGAAATTTAAACAACAATATCACATGCTCTAAGTTTCCCACTCTCAGTAGCATGAGTCTGTATGATCTATGTTGTTGATCTAGATGATTCATACACTTGCAATTTCCCATATAACTTTTATAGATTTTTAAAAATATTTCTTATACATGTTTATGTCTGGTTTTTCCTGGATTCAAATGGCAATATTCAATTATATTGCCATATATCTCTTTACCAAACAACAAAATTTTAGACTTATCCGAATAGAAAGCATTTGCAGACGACAAATTAAAAGTTGCACAAATTATGAAATTTCTCCTTGAAAGGTTAGAAAACATTGTGGAAAAAGAAGAAAATGCTGGTTACCAGCATTTTCTCCTTTTCCCACAATGTTTTCAAAAGTCCCTTTCTTTGGGGTCGTTAAAAGTCGGAATTTCGTGGTAAAGGTTTAAACTGATAATGTAGCATGCATTGGAAAATGGCATAATTACAATTTACATTTACATGAACTAAGAAAAGCAGTCTCTGTCACTTTGACATTTCACTATGCACACAGATTCAACCTTATTCCAGATTTTATGAACATTTCTTGCAATCCTCTCTGTAATAAAAAGGTCAAATATTTTGGTGTTGGGTCTTCGTCAATCTTTAAATCTCCACTGGTCAACATTGACAAAACCTTTATTTTATCTGATCCAGGACTTTGCAGGCATACAAAAGCCCCACTATCACCCCTAGCTGCAAAATTTATGACGGATCCAGGCAGGTCTTCAATTATAACAACTGGAGTATCAGGACCGAATAATTCTCTAATTTTTAGGTAGTAATCTTGAGAACATATGATTCCTGATGTAAAGCCTGTTTTTGCACCATACTTATACACATCATTTCCCAGATACATTTCAAGTTGAGAAGAATCTACTAATTCCGTATGCCTGTTAATTCCATCTTCATCTTTTAAATATCGAACACACTGATTCCTTATGTCATCAACAACTTTAACAGCTGCCATATCAATCATTCTAATGTCACCAGGACACAGCGCCAGGGCCGCTGTTGACACTCCCAATCTTCTAGGTTGTTGCCTCTCATTCACAAAAACATCCTGGTCACCTTCATGAATTCCAAGTCTTACAACATGTGCACAGGTAACAGCAAACAGTTCTGTTTTCTCTTCATCCTCAACAAAACCGCCCAAAGTGCCATTTCGTCTTTCATTGCCAATTGATGTAAAAATCTCTTTCCCATGCTCGTGTTGCATGTCTACAAATTTTATTGGCATTTTCTCCACAACTTTAACAGCATAAGGTCTGGAGTATCCATGATTCCGCAAGACTTCCCTAATTACTTGCTCAACTCCCTGGTCCTTCTGGGTCAAATGGATTTCAAATTGTCCGTAAATCGTGCCACAACCGAATACATGGTCAAGACTGGAAAAAATTTAGAAACATGCTCATTTGTCACAATTTTGCTACAAAGAAAATACTACAACCCCCCCCCCCCCACGCCAAGATGGCAGACTATACATCTATTCTTATTTTCCATCAAAACCATGAGCTAAATTCAAAAGCACATGTCATTTTCTATGATTCCTAAAACCTGTTGGATTATTAACCCTTCATCACATAATCCCAACTTTAAATGACCTTAAGAAAGAAGCCTTCTGAAAACATTGTGGAAAAAGGAGAAAATGCTGGTAACCAGCATTTTCTCCTTTTCCTACAATGTTTTCTATCCCATCAAGAGAAAATTGCACCATTTGAGCCACAATGAAATTGTTGTCTGCAAATGCTTTCAATTTGGAGAGGCTAAAATTTTGTCTTCCGGTAAAGAGTAAAATACTTGTACTGGGAAAAGCTCTCAAACCAGTTAGAATATTTTTGATTTTCAAAGGCTAATATTTCAGAAAGAAATTGTCGTTTGGGAACCCATTTGTATAACATAGGTGTAACCCTATGCTATGGGCTGTCATTTGAATTTGTCATTGAGGCAAATCTAATAAATAGCCAAAATACACTTTTAAATGTACTCAAATTGCATTTAACTATCTGGTGAATTTAAATCCATGGCACTTGTATAATAATGTGGGAAATAACCCATTCAATCACTATGCCATGTCATGTTTATAGGCAAAAAGATCCAATCTATCTGGCTCAAGTGATGTGATTTATCTTTGACATTGTAGAAAACACTGTGGGTAAAGAAGAAAATGCTAACTGGCAGCATTATCTACCCTTTTCCTACAATGTTTTCAAAAACACATGGAGTTATCCCTAAACCTTCAACAAACAATCATATGTTTCAACAACCTTGAAGAAGACTTTTGAAAACATCTGGAGAAAAGGAGAAAATGTTGGTAACCAGCATTTTTCCCTAGTCCCAAGTTTTCTACTCTTTCAAAGAAAAATTCCATCAGCAGAACCGCATTTATCATCTGCAAATGATTTCAAATTCGACTGATCTAAAATTTTGTCATGTGGTAAAGAGTTGTCTGAATTATGTAAAGACTTACCCAAGGACAGCGTTCTTCATTTTCAGGAAAGAATCAGGTTGTTTCTCTTTAACTTCAGGTACTTTTAAGATTGACTGCCTGAGATAAGCCCTGATTTCAAATTTCATTTTTCCCATTATAACTGTCTTCTCTCTTGTTAATTTTATTAGTTTTTCAATGTCTTCGAGAGGTTTTGACAGGTCATTTCTTATCCTTTCAACCATGTAGTTGTGTTTGTCGGTTTTAGCTGGTGGTTCATAGTCACTTTCATGTTCTCTAAAACTGAAGAGTCTTTTCATGACGGACTTTGTGTTTGGTGATAAGGCATCGACAAACTTTTCTGTACTCGAGTTGGCCATCATCATGTCATTGCAAACAGCGACAGGGAGACAGAATTTATCCGACAATGGTTTTGAGATGGAACATTTCACGACATTGGCCAGCTCTTCACAAATATATATTAAGTATCTTTCTTCTGCTTGCAATTCTGTAGTGCTTGCTGTATCAGTATCAAGTTCTGTTTCTCTTTGGTTTAAGATATCATTTATATGCCATTTATTACTGACAAAAGCTTGAATAGATTCATGTAGAGCTTTCTGCTCAATTATTTCTCCCTCAACTGGAACCTTGGCCCTTGAGGTCAGAAATCCATCAAGATAACTTTGCATCTTTTCAAATATGGTTGTCACAGATTTCTCCAGAAAATTCGATATTCTGACTGCAAGTGGAATTTCTGTGGAAGAAATGATAATTTGATCTTCGCAGGGACCATCCAAGGCAAAGTGATCCACTAAAAAATGACATAAGGCTTGCTGCAACCATGGCAATTCTACCACACCAGTATGTTCAACCTTGCACCACAAAAATACTCTGTCACTCACGATAGTGCCATTATCGTTTTTTATATTGTAGTTCATGTTGGGCGCATCTTCAGTTTTCATGGTCCTGATGACATTTTCTGCTATCTGTAAACAAAATGGATTAACTACAGAATTCATTGATAAAGAACCACTGCACTGAAGAAAACAATGTTTACTGACAAGTGTGATATGGAGTCACTGTAAAAAAAAAAGTCTTCATTTGGATAATTATGTGATGACTGAAATAGATCACTTACTTTGGAATATTTGCTGGTAAGGATATGGTTTAAATAGAATTTACAGCAGTAACAAATGCTGCTATATTTCCCCTGAAAGTTTCTCATTCTTCTTGTGATGTACATTTGACAACTCTTAACTCTTTACCACACAATCCCGACTTTTAACGACCCTAAAAAGGAAGTCTTTTGAAAACATTGTGGGCAAAGGAGAAAATGCTGGTAACCAGCATTTTCTCCTTTTCCCACAACGTTTTCTACCCGTCCCATAACAAATTTCAATTTTTGAACCATATTTAATTTGTCATCTGCAAATGCTTTCAATCTGGACTAGTCTACAATTTTGTCATTGGTAAAGAGTTAAACATGAAATACAGAAATTCAACTATTAAAAGTTTCGCAAACAGCAAACAACAAGGCAGCATCAATATGGCAGCATCAATATGAGCCATGCTCTGTTAAAAGGGGGCTTAATGAATCTGCTAAAAGTATCGACCCAGGTCAGCCTGCGCAGTCCGTGCAGGCTGACCAGGGCTGAAACTTTTCGCTATTGGTCAATTTTTTTGTATATCCAAGGACCTGTCTACCTCGGGGTTAAGTTGGTTGTTAAAAAGAATGGCCATTATGGATCCAAAATTGTAAGACAGCTTTACTGGTATCGTGGATAACGGAGATGCATTAAGCCCCCTTCTGCCAGAGCATGGCTCATATTTTTTAACCATAGGTCAGCAGCCAACCTATGTGCAGCCAATTAATTTTGGACAGTAAAGGTTCCGACAGCCCATTCAGATGTGACTTGGCTGCCTTTCTGTTCTGTGTTAGTCAAGGAAGGCTTTTGAAAACATGTTAATGTTACTGTCTCCATACTCACCCTATGGTATTCATCACTTTCTCTTTTTCCACAAAGTTTCAAACCCTTTAAACCTTTACAAATCAACAACATTTCAGGCTTGACCAAATTGAAAGCATTTCCAGACGACAAATTAAAGGTGACTCAACTGCTGATTTCTGTCTTTGAAAAGGCAGAATTTACTTTGGAAAAAGGAGAAAATTCTGGTTATCTATCATTTAATAAATTTTGATGGTAAGAGATACATGTAAAACCATGCCAGACAAAAAATTTTAGACTAGTCCAAATTCAAAGTACTTGCAGATGATAATTTCATTGTGCCTAAAATGATGGGATTTGTCTTTGAAAGGGTAGAAAACACTGTAGAAAAAGAAGAAAATGCTGGTTACCAGCATTCTCTCCTTTCTCCTTTTCCCTTGTTCCTCAGCATCATTTCAGCATAAAATCATTAACAAGTGAATCACATGAAGGTGGCAACACTTGGCTGAAATTGCTTTTAGAAATTCTGAGTCTAAAAGCGGCATAATTGTCAAAAATATTTTCATGGTTACCAGCCCCTGTTGTATGGGTTCCTAAGTTGATAGTTAACAACCATTCCTAGTTTGATGATAATATTTTCAGTAATGACAGAGATATCATAAACTGTCAAAGTGTTTGCATGATGACAATGACACAAATGACACAAACGGCGACACAGACATCGACATGGCTATGACAATACTTCAGCATTTTCTTCGAAAACAGCAGAGCTAAAAATATGTTTAACCTTTTACCACACAATCCCGACTTTAAATGACCCTGAGAGAGGTAGCTTTTGAAAACATTGTGGGAAAAGGAGAAAATGCTGGTAACCAGCATTTTCTCCTTTTCCCACAATGTTTTCTACCCTTCCAAAAACAAATTTCAGTTTTTGAGCTACATTTGATATGTCTTCTGCAGCTGATTTCAACTTGGACCAGTCTAAAATTTTGTCGTTTGGTAAAGAGTTAAGACTATACCCTAATTCCCTCTGTATCTGCCCTGGCTATTTCGATGTAAATCACAATAATATCAATCCCGTTTTCCTTGACACGACGAAGTGGATCACTCAGCGGTGCCATTGAAACCACCATGTTCGACATGTCTAACTCTGCATTGCTGTGAACCACAAGTCTTGGTGGCTTTTCGTACGTTTTCACATCTTGATCTATTTCGCTGATTTTGTCATTCATACGCATGTCCCGTGGGAATACATCTGTAAAATACAGCATTTTATCATTATTCACTTAACCCTTTCCCAAACAAGCCCTGGTTTTCACGTGTCTGCAGTACAAGTCTTTTGAAAACACTGTGGGAAAAGGAGAAATTGCTCATGACGAGCAATTTCTCCTTTTCCCACAGTGTTTACTACCTTTTTTGAGACCTTTCTGCCATTTTCATCAAATTTAAAATTGTCGTCTGCAAACTCTTTCAATTTGGACCAGTCCAAAATTTGTTGTTTGGGAAAGGGTTAATGTCAAAGGTGTCCTGCACAGCTCAGTGGCATGTGCATCATTTTATTATCTTGTACCGATAGCCCTGAATTTCCCCTCTGGTTTATAAAATATGTTCAAGACCTGAGACTTGCTATGACAGTTGCAATTATAAACCATTTACCTAACAATCACAAGTTTTATTGATGCTGAGAATAAAGGCTTTATATAGAAAACATTTCAGAAAAAAGAGAAAATACTGGTAACCAGCATTTTCTCCTTTCCCCACAATGTTTCCTACCCTCTGGAAGACAAATCTCATCATTTGACCCACATTAAATTGTTGTCTGTATATGGTTTCAATTTGGAAAAGTCTAAAATTTTGTTGTTTGATAAACAATTACTGTGGTCTTATTTGGAATAGTGTTCAAAAAAACCATCAAATGCTAAAAATCAAAAGCGATGGATCCAGAGGTGACAAATCCACCCTTTAAGCGCCTGTCACTACTTTACTCCCCTTTGCGGTCAGTGTAGATCAAGATCAGACTGCACAAAACCTTCACCACTTTGCTCACCTTTGTGTCTATTGTAGACCAAGATCAAACCACAGTCTTATCATTCACTGTTCACTTTCCAAATACATTTTGGACAAGGGCAACCTTAAATTGCTCTAGTTGGGGTATGAGTTCTAGCTTGAAAATTCTCATTGAGGTTATTTGGCAATCTAAAGGTTTACCATACAAGCCCAAATTTTAATGACCCTGAGAAAGAAGCCTTTTAAAAACATTGTGGGAAAAGGAGAAAATGCTGGTAACCAACATTTTCTCCTTTTCCCACAATGTTTTCTACCCTTCCAAAAACAAATTTCAATTTTTCAGTCACATATACTTTGTTGTCTGCAAATGCTTTCAATTCGGACTGTTCTAAAATTTTGTTGTTTAGTAAATGTTACTTTCTCCATACTCACCCAAAATATTGTGAAATCTTTCCTTCAAGCTCAGCAGTCTCTTGTGGAAATAGTAGACTCGAGGGTAGAAATTATAGGTGAACAGTTCATGAACATTTGTCGAGATGGCCATTTTTGTCTATTTATTACCTGCTGGGAGAACAAGAGGGCCACTGGCCTTAAAGTGCTCACATGAATAAAAGCATCTACGGTTGATAAAACTGAAGAAATCCTGGTTTTAATGATGTAAAACATATGATTGTAAGTGACCTACTTTTTGACCAACTTGATCTGCTTTTGAACTTGTCAGAGATATCATCGAGACAAACATTCTGATGACATTTCATGAGTATCAGACTGAAAATGTGGCCACCAGAGTACACACAAGGTTTTTCTCAAGATTTATCTAAATGACCTACTTTTTTACCCGACATGATCCAATTTCAAACTTGTCTATGATATCATCAAGACAAACATTCTGACAAAGTTTTGTGCGTACCGCGCTGAAAATGTGGCGGCTACTGTGCACACTTTTTCTGAAGATTGAGCCCAGTGACCTACTTTTTTACCAGACCTTACCCAATTACCCATTTGACCAAGTTTCAGGAGTATCAGGCTGAGAATGTGGCCTGTACGGTGAAAACAAGGTTTTTCAAAGATCTGGCCTGTTTTTTGATCCAACATGACCCATTTTCATACTAGTCCCAGATATCATCAAGACAAGCACTCTGACCTAGTTTCATGAGAATCAGGCTCAAAATGTGGCCTCAAGAGTGCACACAAGGTTTTTCTAAGATTTAACCCAGTGACCACTTTTTGACCAGACATGACCCGACCCAACATGACCCAATTTTAAACTTGTCTGAGATAGCATCTGGACAAATATTCTGACCAACTTGAAATCAACTTGAAAATGTCACCTCTAGAGTGAACACAAGGTTTTTCTAAGATTTGGCCCAATGACCTACTTTTTGACCTGACACGACCCAATCTCCAACATGTCTGAGATATTATCATGACAAACATTCTGACCAAGTTTCATAAGTATCTGACTGAAAATGTGGCCTCTACAGTGCACACAAGGTTTACCTAAGATTTGGACCAGTTACCTACTTTTTGACCTGACATAAACCAATTTCAAACTTGCCCAAGATTTTATCAAGACAAAGATTCTGAACAAGATTCATAAGTTTCCAGCTGTAAATGTGGCCTCTAGAGTGCACACAAGGTTTTTCTAAGCTTTGTTCCAGTGACCTACTTTTTGACCCGACATGACCCAGATTCTAATTTGTTCCAGACATCACCAAGACAAACATTCTTACTAAGTTTCATGAGTACTGAATTAAAAATGTGGCCTCTGGAGTGCACACAAGGTTTTTCTAAGATTTTACCTGGTGACCTACTTTTTGACCCGACATGACCCAATTTCGAGGTATTATCAAGACAAACATTCTGACCAAGTTTCATGGGTATTTGACAGAAAATGTGGCCTCTAGAGTGCACACAAGGTACTGGTAACTGTTGAGGCCTGAACGATGCACAACGTACACAGCACTATCACAAAAGCTCACCTTGAGCACCTCATGCTCAGGTGAGCTAAAAAGTACAAAACAATCCTGTGATCGGTAATTTAGAATTCTTATTCAAAAAAAAGTATTTTCTACCCATTTACTCGCAAATTCGATCATTTTCACCACATTAACCCTTAGAATAAACCAAGGAGACATTTCAAT
Source organism: Tridacna gigas (assembly GCA_945859785.2). Taxonomy (NCBI): domain Eukaryota; kingdom Metazoa; phylum Mollusca; class Bivalvia; order Cardiida; family Cardiidae; genus Tridacna; species Tridacna gigas. The sequence continues at coordinate 11,130,438 of OX244031.2, read as the reverse complement.
CTGGAAAATAGATCCATATACATGAAATTGCAATTTTAAAATGTCTCAGTAAAGCTGGGAGTGTACATTTAAAGATCAGACTGTCCGTTTTGTGCAGTCTGATCTTGATCTTCACTGGCCAAAACTAAAGTTGTGAAAGGCATTTTAAGGGTTTAAATCGTCATCTGCAAATGTTTTCAAGAATTAACTGTCATTTGGAGAAATATCAGTATTAACTCTTTCACTACTAATGACGACTTGATTACCTTTTGTGTACAGCGTAGATCAAGATCAGACTGCACAGAATGTGCAGTCTGATCTTGATCTACACTGTCCGCTACTCTATTTTTAAACTATGACAAAGTCATTTTCAATAGAAGTGGAAATCTATTTTTAGAGCTCGGAAAGAAAGTGGAATTTCCGGAGTTAGTAATGAAAGAGTTAACATAATAAAATCCAAATACTGTTAAATGAAGACAAATACTTTCCTAAGATATTCTTAAGAAAATGTTTGAAAATTACTTTGATAAAATACTGTCTCTGTCGGTGATAAAGCACTCAGCACAACTTAAGTTAAATCCACTGACAGTGTAGACAAGATCAGACTGCACATTCTGTGCACTCTGATCTTGAGCCTATACTGGCTACCAATCAGTGACATTCTCTGGCAATGAAAACCCTGGGGTAGGAATGTGTAGATCTTTTTTATGACTAAAAAGGTCAGTTTTTCTTACTTATATAGCTCTCTGAGATTTACTGAATTATATTTAATATAAACCCTCAATTAGTTTAAAAATGGACAAAACCCAAATTATCAGTAAGCAGACACACTGTAAAGACTGCCATTTAATTTTAAGTCTTTACTACACCACAAAATTTTGGACTAGTCCAAAAACATTTGTAGACAACAATTTCAATGTGGCTCAAATGATGAAATTTGCTTTTGATGGGGTAAAAAACATAGTGGGAAATGGGAAAGATGCTGGTTACCAGCATTTTCTCCTTTTCCCACAATGCTTTCAAAAGCCCTCTTTGTCAGGCTCGTTAAAACTTGGGATCTAGTGGTAAAAAGTTAGGGCAAAACTGATTCTGATAAGACTATCTCAGCATGAGGGACAGTGTAGATCTAAGATCAGACTAAATCTTTTTGTGCAGTCTGATCTAAATCTTTGCTGGCTGCAAATGTGACTGAAGTTATGATGGACACCATGTCAGATGGTAGTATCCAGTATTTTAGTCCTGTCACAGCAGCAGTATAAGCTTAATTCAATCCCTTCCTGTGCTATCAACAAAACAAGCCCAATGTTTTAATTACCCTAAGGAAAAAGGCTTTTGAAAACATTGTAGGAAAAGGAGAAAATGCCAGTAACTAGATTTTCTCCATTTCCAACACTTGCTATCCACTGTTTCAGAAACAAAACCAATCATATAAACTAACTTTCAGTCTTTACCACACAATCTCGAGTTTCAAATGCTGGTAACCAGCATTTTCTTCTATTACCATAACGTTTTCTACCATTTGAAAAGCACTTTTTTGTTGTTGTAAGATTTAAAATTTCGTCTGCAAATGTTTTCAGTTTGAACAAATTTAAAAATTTTGTTGTGTGGTGAAGACTTAATTTGTCATCTGCATTCAGTCTGGACATGTACAAAATTTCATCCTCTGGTAAACACTTACATTGTAACTCTTTCCCACAAAATCCCAAGTTTTAACGACCTGGATGAAGAAACCTTTTCAAAACATTGTGGGAAAAGGAGAAAATGCTGGTAACCAGCATTTTCTCCTTTTCCCACAATATTTTCAACCCTATCAAAAACAAATTCCATCATTTGAGACACGCTTAACCCTTTACCACACAATGACACCTTTTGACGCCCCTGGGAAAGAAGCCTTTTGAAAACATTGTGGGAAAAGGAGAAAATGCTGGTTACCAGCATTTTCTCCTTTTCCCACAATGTTTTCTACCCTATCACAGAAAAATTGCACCTTTTTAGCCGAATTGAAATTGTCGTCTGCAAATGCTTTCAATTTGGAGAAGGCTAAAATTTTGTCGTCTGGTAAAGGGTTAGAGTGTCATCCGCAAATGCTTTTAATTTGGACACGTCTTAGTTTTTCTTGTGTGGTAGAGTTAATTGATGAGTGGAGTCAAGCTGGAACTACCATCACAGGTCTCCATGAGTAATTCAAAGCTAAGCAACAAACTTGTTTTATAAAATGAAGAGATTGCTTGAAACTGGCATTTTCTTCTTTCCAAGGGCCTGAATGTTTTTACCTATTCCTAGAAATATAGTGACATTGCAGGTCTGTGCAGGGCCAGGCTGAAGCCCAGGACCCTGGGCTTCAACATTAACCCTCATAGCAGCAGATAGATGAGCCAGGGTCTGACAAAAGGGGGCTTAATGCATCTCCGTGATAGATGATACCAAGCAAGTCGTCATGTTATTATGGATCCGTAAAATCCATTTTGTTGAATAACTGTCTAAATCATGAGGTATAATGGTCCTTTGACAAGCAGAAAATTCACCTATAGCAAAAAGTTTCAGCCCAGGTCAGCCTGCGTGGACTGCGCAAGCTGACCTGGGTTGATACTTTTTCGCAAATGCATTAAGCTCCCTTTTCACAGTGCATGGTTCAAATGAAATGCACTTACTCAAAGGGATAGAGATCAAATCATCTGAGTTTCAAAATCGCTTTTGTCAGATTAAAAAACCCTGACTAGCCCAAAATGTAGATAAAAGATCAGACTTCATACTCTGTGCAGTCTGATCTTGATCTACATTGTCCACAAACTGCAATCTGATCTTGATCTACTTGAATAAAAATCCACAAAGTTGTGCTTAGCTCCTTAAGGTGCTAACATCCATTTTGCTATGAGAAAAACGACGAAAGAAAAATAAAGAGAAGAAAATTTAGAATAACTTGGGCTTCATCTTTACTTCATTCCTGGCTATGCAGCTGCATTGTCTAAGAAAACAGATCTCGTCTGCAGGGATTCAAAAATTCCTAAGTGGACTGAAACAGGTTTTAACGCAGCCTTCGACGAAAAGGAACGATGACACGCGTCGTAGATCTAATCGTACATTCCACTGGATGTAGTCTTCATTCCAAGACTAGACTTGGGATTGAACAAGAAAAAAGAAGAAAAAATCATTTTGGCTAAGCTTAAGCTAAAATTAAAAAGATAAAACAACATTATGTACGAGCTCAGATATCAAGACAGGAAGGGAAGTTTATGACACAATTTTAGCATGTGCATGCAACTTGGAAGACTTCGAATTGATTAAATATTAAAGTTGTTATGCACGTGTACAGTTCTTTGCTTCATTATAGATGCACGCCGTTCGTTCAAAGTTTGTGTGCAATATCATGCGATCCCTGGTAAAAACAATCAAGAAGCAACAAAATTGCAAATACCTGCTGTTTAAACCATTTTTCACAACGAATTAGCCAATTATGGTAAGTCTTGGGTTTTTCCAGTGCTTTAAATAGACCACAAGAAATTCAAAAATCCTCAAAATGGTACGGGGCGTGTGGGCGCTCAAGAGAGAAAACTCTTCCAACATAAAATTTTGTCTTATTGGATTTATGTCCCTTTATTTTAAATAGGCTTCGAGATCCGTTTTCATTTCATCGCTATAAACGACGAGTAGATGTCAGGAAATTCATTAATAATATTGATAATAGTATACTTCTACTGACAATGCTACTACTACTAATAATAATGATAAATTCATCACCAAATCAAGCTATCCAAAATTACTCCAACAGGCAAATGAAAATTTTATGATAATTGGTAACCCTTTCACCATTCGCTGCCTTGGACGATGATAGTACCTAGCTCTATTTGAGGCTCTATGCATATCAAGAATTATTGAGCAGAACGTGTTGTCTGATCTCTATTTAAAGCCGTCTGTTGGCCTAGATAGCTTTTTCTATCCTACCTTCATCAACAGAGGTAATGTTAGGATTGCACGTTTAGTTTCAAGTGAAAAATAAAAGTTAAATTTACTGAAACCAACAGAAAACTCAACACTCGTTAAAAACGACTTGTAAACGATTCTTTATTCTTTTGCTGCCAAATAAATTAAATAATTTCTTTTCGACGTTTAAAACATATGAGCCATGCTCTTTGAAAATGGAGCTTAATGCATTTGGGAAAAGTATCGACCCATGTCAGCCTGCGCAGTCCGCGCAGGCTGACCTGCGCCGAAACTTTTCTCTAGTCGTCAAATTTCTGTATGTTCAAAGACCAGTTTACCTCATGATTAAGTCGGTTGTTTGAAAAAAAAAAACAAAAAAAAAAAATGGCTATTATTGATCCATAATTATGTGATGGCTTACTCGGTATTATGCATTACAGAAGATGCATTAAGCCCTTTCGCCAAAGCATGGCTGATATAATATAGCTCTAAAGGCCTGTGTAGGTATATTGTTCCACTTCAAAGTTACAGACTTTTGTCATTGTTTACAGTCAGGGGACCGTATTTATACGAGATCTTGTACATCTAAGACCACATAGCCATGCTCCGTCATGCATTATACCAAGTGAGTCATCACATGATCATGGATCCATAAAATCCATTTAACCCTCTCCCAAACGACAAATTTTAGACCCTTCCAAACTAAAAGAGTTTGCAGACGACAATTTAAAATTTGATGAAAAGAGCGGAAAGTTCTACAAAGGGGTAGAAAATACTGTGGAAAAAGGAGAAATTGCTCGTTACGAGCAATTTCTCCTTTTCCCACAGTGTTTTCGAAAGATTTGTACTGCAGACCCGTAAAAACCAGGGCTTGTTTGGGATAGGGTTAATATAACAACCAATTGATTCATGAGGTAACTTTGTATGGTCCTTGGATATATTGAAAATTGACAAATAGTAAAAAGTTTCGGCTCAGGTCAGCCAGCGCCGCTGCGCAAGCTGACCCGAGTCGGTGCTTTTTTGCAGAGCATTCAGTCCCCTTTTCAAAGAGCATGGCTCAGTCATACGTATATGTCAAAGACCCCTAGACTAAGTAACGATCAGCAGCGAAGATCTGAGATCAGGGCCCGTATTCATAAGTCATATACAATCATCTGAAGCCTTTCAAAAGGCACTAAAGTCACACCTATTTCTTATTGGAGAGGTCATCAGACCTCTCCAACAGTGGTGAGTTTAAAAGGCAGACTGTCTCGGAAACTGCTGCCTAACTCCATGCTTTTTTGCGAAATTGTTCTGATATACAGTCTGTTTCGTCATGGTTTTATAAGTAAACCGAAATCAAAAAACTGAAATAGGAAATAGATGTGTTTTCGGTTTTTATACGACGGATTTCAAAAAGGATTTGTTTTGTTTATTTGATTGCAAATAACCTTTCCAGTAGTTGTAATTTTTCATTAAAAAAATAAAGCTACACACACAAAAAGAAGAATTTCGTTAAAAAAAGAGAACAACGCGGGAAAAGATCACTTGAAAACGTGGGAAGAAGGTCACGTGTCTGTCATGTAATGCATAAAAGCGTTCTCCTTTTTACACAGCGGCAATCATATAATGCCTTACTTATTTGTTTACATGTACCAAAATAGACTGAAATTAAAAGCAATAAGCTATTTGAAAACATGGATGCTGACCTCTCCTGGCTTCTTTTTTAAAAAAGCCAACTTGTTCATTACAGCTAAATTGTCTCCACAACATGATAAGTGAACCTTATGATGTAGTTCGTGTGAATTTTATGTAAGTTTGTGTGTGAGTTTTTGTATGAGATTGTACAGCGCTGTGAGCCTGGTTTGTCCGGGATATAGCGCTATATAAATGTACAGTATTATTATTCACCAACAATTCTTAAGAACATTCTTAGTCTTGTTCTCCAGAATTTTGTGGATTTGAAAGTAACACAACTTCTGATTGGCTAAACCATTTGGTTTAGCCAATCAGAAGTTGTGTTACTTTCAAAATTTAGACGATCTTGGAGAATAAGTCTGAGAATGTTCTTAAGAATGGTTGGTGAATACGGGCCCTGGACTTCACATTGATAAATCATGGGCTTGGTGTAGGCCAAACAGAACATTTTCTTCTATTCGAGACGTGACCAAATATAGATAAACAATTTTATCATTGCAGTATTAATAAAGTTTTTTTTATTACATTTTTTTTTTTTTTTTTTAATCTTCTACAATTAAAATAAGATGAATCAATCCAAGGGTTGCAAACCATTTGCAGACGACAAAATAAATCTGACTGAAAAATTGAAAGTGTTTTTGGAAAGGGTAGAAAACATTGTGGGAAAAGGAGAAAATGCTGGTTACCAGCATTTTCTCCTTTTCCCACAGTGTTTTCAAAATGCCTCTTTCCCAGGGTCATTAAACATGGGATTGTGTGGTAAAGGGTTAACTCTCTACTGGATGACAAAATTTTGGACTTGCCCATATCCAGAGCATTTGCAGACGACAAATCACACAACAGAAACGGTAAAACCCGTCCGAATGATTTGAAAGTGTGAGCCAACATTGAAGGAAAAGGTTACCAGCATTTTCTCCTCTTCCCATAATGTTTTCAAAAGCCTTCTTCTTCAAATTCGTTGAAGTTCGGTATTGTCTGCTAAATGGTTGAAATGACATAAAACGCTTGCTCTAGATATCTTTGATACAAATCAGATGGACATTGTCTACCTAAGACATGTACATTTGGGCCAATTGCAGCATACGAATAAAAAAAAAAAACAGTTGTATGATATAGAAAAGACTTTTGAAGGGGTAATGCGTGGTCTGATCGGTAGATCAAGCGATGCTGAGAAGAATGTATTGTGGACAAACAGATTTATGAAAACAAAAATGGTTCCGCTGGGGCTCGAACCCAGGACCTTCTGCGTGTAAAGCAGACGTGATAACCACTACACTACGGAACCAGTCGATTAAACGGTAATTATATATATTTTTGAATATTCACCTGCTGCTGAATGTTGACTGGTTCAGAAGTATCTTCTCGTACTTTTTTTTTCACCGGAAGTGAGAAGACAGTCAATATTTACGTTCGGCCAAACCTTCGAAATCATATCGTTGTAAAGTCTTAGCCTTCTGTTACCTTTCTTTTACAGAAAACCAACTTTTTAAATGATTGAGTAGTTGCAGATGGCGGGCACTCAGGTAGGTTTCCAGTATTTCGTCTAATGCCCTTCATTCAGTTGCTTGTCTGCATATTGGCAAAAAGGGCCGCGTGCTCCTTTCTTAAACTTTTTTTTTTCACAAATTGAAGGAAAATGTATAATATTCAAAAAGGAAATGGCTTTTTTTTTTAGCTTTAACAAACATTCTTTATTTACAGTCAATAAGCAAGTCATGAACAATTGTGTTAAATCTACCAACGGTTATAAATTGAGCAACGCCAAACATTAGCTCAGCACTAAAATCCGGATGTAATATCATTTCGGACATTATTGTTTTATTCATTTGCATGCCTTTCAGTAGAGGGTGTAGTAATTTTCATACTGTTGTTCAAAGAATCCACCAAAGAAAGAGGCATTTTTACATACTGTTAAGGTGTTCCCATGCCTTTTTCAGCATGGTTTTTTTCGCAACCTGGGACCGGCAAAATCTTAAAACTAGGGGTACACAGTAAAAACTGGGGTGCAAGTGTTTAGTTATTCATTGAGTTTAGTAATTCATTGAACATTTTCACATGTAAGACAGTGCATGGTTTTACTTTCATCATCAAGCCGTAGCCAAGGAAAGATGTTCAGGCAGCTTGATTAAAACCTTTTTACAATGATTTAGCTGTTCTTGGATCTTCATTGTCATCTGCAGCATTCAATGTAGAAGGCTTTGCTGAAGCAGGTGTCTCCTACAGCTCTTAAAAATTCAGCAACTTGTTTGTTATTGACAGGCAAAACAGAATGACATCATTAAAAGCTTAACAGGGGGCCTGATTACCGATCTTCATCAGACATTTACAAGATACAATGGGTACCAGTTTAATTAAAAGCTAACTGCAAAAATTTGCATCATGCGGCTATAAATTATATACAGTGAGAACCAGTCTCACTGTATGAATGGGCAAAAGAAATCCCTCACTATCACCCTAGGTCAAAGAGTTGAATTTGACAATGTCAGTAAAATTTAGTACAAGAATTTGCCAGTAGGTAAAATTTGAACCCTAGAATAAAATGGCATATTTTCAAGACTTTCCATATCTGTAGCACAGTTCACAAATAAAAGACCATAATCATATAAACCAACTCTTAACCGTAATGTAAAGGCTCAATAGCAGCCAAAGTAAACTGGGTAATAAAAGAACATTTAAATTTAAATTATACCATTTACAAGTATGGAAATCATTGTGAAGATGACAATCTGTAATTATTATGTAATATACCGGTACGTTGGATCCAAGTGTAAATTGCTGGCAGAAAAATGAATTTTTAAAACCGGATAAAAAGTAAAGAAAAGATAGAGCAACTTGGCAACTTTTTACCTAGTTTTAAATGTGTAATTCATTTTTCTGTCAGCCAGTAAGACTTGGACCAACTTTACAATAGCAGATAATAGATTGTGATCTTCACAAAAATTTCCATATTTTATAATAGAAAGGTTTAACCCTTTACCATACGACAAAATTTTGGACCAGACCAAATTGAAAGTATTTGCAGACAAAGTTTAGATGCAACTGAAGTGATTGTTCTGTCTTCAATAGGGTAGAAAACATTGTGGAAAAAGGAGAAAATGCTGATTACTAGCATTTTCGCCTTTTCCAACAATGTTTTCAAAAGACTTTTTCCACAGGGTGGTTAAAAGGTGACATTGTGCAGTAAAGGGTTAAATTTAAATGCACTCGCATTGTTTCCTTTTAGCCACCACTAGGCCTATAAACAGTTATGACAGCAAGAAGGAACTGTCTTGCATAAAATAAATGAACAGTTCTAGGTATTTTTGAGATGACATACATGTACAGTAAATCCGTTACGAAAGTGTAATAAGACACTTATCTATACAAATTATCTTTCCATAAAAAAAGTTGAGCATATCGTATATCAGTAGTATTGACACTGTTGTTTACATTCGGAATCAGAGCGTTGGTTTACACATTTCTGACATCATTCACTGCACAGTTTGCATGAAAATTTGACTATTTACATTTCTTTGGTTCAAAAACAGGTGCGGCTTGAAACCAGGATAGCCAACCATAATGAGTTTAAAGAATCAAATTGTTTTTCAGGAAGGGTACATTGCTGATAAAGTAAAGAAGGCTGAGAAGCGGATTGAGGCCTCTCCCGCTGATACAGAGGCATGGAGTGTTTTGATAAGAGATGCACAAGTAAGTTACGAATATAAAGTCAAGTTTTGCATTTACATGTACATAAAGTAAGGTATACAACAGTTTTCTATTGATCTTAGGTTAAATAGCAGTAGCAGGCTTGGTTATTGGACCAAGATATTACAGGTAGTGTAATTCTTTACCACACAATCCAGACTTTTAATGCCCCTGGGAAAGAAGCCTTTTGAAAACATTGTAAGAAAAGGAGAAAATGCTGGTCACCAGCATTTTCTCCTTTTCCCACAATGTTTTCCACCCTTCCCAAAACAAGTTTCAGTTTTTCATTCATGTTTATTTTGTCGTCTGCAACTGCTTTTGATTTGGACTGGTCTAAAATTTTGTCGTCTGGTAAAGGGTTAATTCTTTACCACACAAAAAAATTTTAGTTTTGTCCAAATTAAATGCATTTGCAGACAATAAATTAGATATGACTCAGACGATGAGATTTATGTTTGAAAGGGTTAAAAAAACATTGTGGGAAAAGGAGAAAATGCTGATAAAAGCATTTTCTCCTTTATCCACAATGTTTTTAGCTCTTTAGCACACAATCATAAGTTTTAATGACCCTGAGAAAAGAGCCTTTTGAAAACATTGTAGGAAAAGGAGAAAATGCTTTCTCCCTTTTCCACAATGTTCTTTACCCTATCAAATACATATAGCCATGTATAAATTGTCATCTGCAAATGCTTTCAATTGGGACAAGTGTACATTTTTGGCATGAGTTAAAGAGTTAAAAGGCTCCTTATTACAAGTTGTTAAAACTCGGGATTGTTTTGGAAAGGGTTTACTCTTTACCCAACCCATGCCCTTTTTGTATGACCCCAAAGAAGAAATTAGGTCTCCCTAAAAATCTCCTAAGAGAAGGGTTTTAGAAGTGTCTAGATGCTTTCCAAAACCTCAAAATAGTTTAAAGCATGAATATGATTGTGTTGTATTAACCCTACACACAATCCCAATTCTAACACCCCTGAGAAAGAAGGCTTTTGAAAACACTGGGGGAAAAAGAGAAAATGCGGGTAAACAGCATTTTCTCCTTTCCCCACAATGTTTTCTACCCTATAAAAGACATACTAGTGTTTGATGTTTTAGCAACTTTAATTTGTCGTCTGCAAATGCTTTCAGTTTGGGCTAGGCTAAAAGTTTGTCGTCTGGAAAAGGGTTAAATTATATCAATTAAAACTTAATTTTGATATCTGTTACATACATCCATAACTTTTATTATAGTATTTTCTGTATGTAAATACCATAAGTGAAAACTGACCAGCATGTGCAAGATCTTCAATCATGTGAAGAACTTTATTTGTATTTTAGCATTAGTATAGCTGAAAATGACATCATATCTGACATTAAAAGGAAAATCAGTCTTGCAGTCGTACTTTATAGATAAGTCTGCACTTTCATATTTTCATTGTTTTCATCCATAGATCAAACCTATAGAGCAAGCCAGACCAGTGTATGAAAGATTGGTAACACAATTCAGTAATGCTGGCAGATACTGGAAGATCTACATAGAACATGAGGTATGTTACATATTCTTAAACTTATCCTAGATAAATGGTACCTAAAATTTGTTTGTGATTGATTCAATAAATAGTAAGACTGTACTATTTCGGTATTTTGATGATGGATCCATTTCTCTCCCAGCTGATTGTTGTTTCGGCGATGGTTATGTGGGAAAGCATGTCAAAGCAGCCAGTGGCTTAGGAAGAATATTGTGTGAAGTACTGGTAAAAGAAACTCCAGAAAAGCATGGATAGGTGCACTTTCTGCCACAATATAATGGAAATGATTTTAAAACGGCGTTAAACACCATACACACAAACAAACAAATGAATTTAGAGTGAGTCCATACGAAACAAAATCAGTAATTATTCTAGAAAAATTGTTGTGGACACTTATCAAATGAGCCATGCTCTGGCAAAAGGGGGCTTAATGCAATTCCACGATGCATGATACCAATCAAGCCATCACATAATTATTGATCCATTACAACCACTTTTTTTACCAACCGACTGAATCATTTAGACTGGTCCTTGGACATAGAAAAAATTAACCAATAGCCAAAAGTTTCAGTCCAGATCAGCCTGCGCGGACTCCATAGGCTGATCTGGGTTGATAATTTTCGCAGATGCATTAACTCTTTCATTACTAATTCCGGAAACTCCACTTTCTTTCCGAGCTCTAAAAATAGATTTCCAGTTCTACTGAAAACAACTTTGTCATAGTTTAAAAATAGAGTAGCGGACAGTGTAAATCAAGATCAGACTGCACGTTCTGTGCAGTCTGATCTTGATCTACGCTGTCCGCAAAAATGTAATCAAGTCGTCATTAGTAGTGAAAGAGTTAAGCCCCCTGTTCAGAGAGCATGGCTCAAATGTAAAGATTCCATGTTTTTACTTGATTTATTGCTTATTACAACACCACAGTAAAGGAGTGTACAAATGTATGTGTATGAGTGCAAGCTGAAGATCTGCTTCGTATATATGGATGTGGCAATGGTTAACCTATAAATTCCTGGCTGTAATTATACATTCAGGTTATAGGTTAATTTACCCAACATTTGTGTGAAAATGATGACAAAACACAGAATTATAATGTTAAACATTGGATACCAAACAATGATTTTTGTCAGGTTATGGTAAATTTGTCCAGTTAACAATTGCATATGTAAAACAGTTTTATCTACACATGTTACACCTAATACCCATCAATAGATGTAGCAATTAATTTGCTGGGCACAGGATTTTTAGTCTATTACACTATACATGCGATATTTAGACTTACAAACTACTAAAGCATACAGTTGAGCTATACTCTGTGAACATGAGGTTTGATGTATCTGCAGAAAGTGATCCCGGTCTGACCTGGATCGAAACTTGTTTTTGGTAAATGTTCTGCATGACCAAGGTCCATTCCACATGTACATTTAGGATTCAGCTGATTTTTACACGAATGGACTTTATTGATAAAAGCTATGTGATTACTTGTGTGGTATTGTGCATTACAGAGATGCATTAACCCTCTTTGCCAGAGGGCGACTCATTTCAAGGAAAGGAGAAAATTGTTTTTTAACTCTTTCCCAAACAAGCCGTGGTTTTCTCGTAACGAGCAATTTCTCCTTTTCCCACACTGTTTTCGGCTCTCTTTGAGCACTTTCTGCCATTTTCATCAAATTTAAAGTTGTCGTCTGCAAACTCTTTCAATTTGGACCAGTCCAAAATTTGTTGTTTGGGAAAGGGTTAATGCTATGGAAAAGCATCGTGAGGAAAAAAACAGCTGCTTGTTACAAGCAATGCCTCTTTAGTATTTTTCAAAGGTGGGGACACAAAAGCATATATTTATCTGGTAATGGTTTAACTCTTTACCAAACGACAAAATTTTAGACTGGTCCAAATTGAAAGCATTTGCAGACGACAGAATAAATACCACTGAAAAATTAAAATTTGTTTTGGAAAGGGTAGAAAACATTGTGGGAAAAGGAGAAAATCCTGGTTACCAGCATTTTCTCCTTTTCCCACAATGTTTTCAAAAGGCTTCTTTTTTAGGGTCATTGAAAGTCGGGATTGTGTGGTAAAGGGTTAACACAGAAATTTTGTTGCTATCTAAAATAAAAAAAAGCAGTGAAAGAAGGCTTGGGCATAGCTCAGGAGTTAATCTCATAGCTCAGTGGAAAAGCCTATCCCAAACAACAAATGTAAGGCAATTTGAAATTGAACACTTCTGCAGAAAACAATTTCAGACTTAACCTGAAATTGTTGAAAGAGATAAAAAATATCTGGAAAAAGGAGAAAATGTGGTTACTAGCACTTTTTTCCTTTTCCAAAAATGTGTTCAAACTAAATTTTCTACAGGGTCATTAAGAGCCGCGGTCCGTATTCACCAATCATTCTTCAGAATGTTCTTAGTCATGTTCTTCAGAATTTCTAAATGTGAAAGTAACAGAACTTCTGATTGGCTAAACCATTTTAGACCGACATTGTTTGGTAAAGGGTTAACCCTTTAACACAAAATCCTTCGTTTTAACTAGCCTGAAAGAGAAGGTTTTTGAAAACATGGTATGAAAAAGGAGAAAATGTTGGTAACCAGCATTTTCTCCTTTCCGACAATTTTTTCTACCCTATCCAATACAGAAATTAGCATTTAAGGTTCATTCAGGATCTTGTGTTGCTCAGTGGTAAAGTGTAGGACTTGTGACCTGGAGGCCCTGGGTCCAAGTCTCGCTGGATCCATTAGGTTTTTTCATGGAAGTGTCCTTGGGCAAGACACTTCAGAGCCCTAGCCTAGTACTAGTGGAACCCAGGAAATACATGAATATTTGAGCTGTCACCGTGATATGATTGAATGAATCTTGAAAGCGGCATAAAAAACCATTAAATCAGTCAATCATTAACGTACATTCAATTTGGTCCAGTCCATAATTTTGTCTTTTGGTAACACAACAAAAATGTAGACTTGTCAAAATTCAAAGCATTTGCAGAGGACAATTTAAATGTGGTTCAAATGATGAAATTTGTCTTTGGTAGGGCAGAAAACATTGTGGGAAAAGGAGAAAGTGCCATTTACCAGCATTTTTTCCTTTTCCCAAAATGTTTTCAGAAGCTTTCTTTCTCAGGGTCGTTAAAAGTCAGGATTGTGTGGTAAAGGGTTATACCTTTTTCCACAACTTTCTTGTGTTTTCTTGTCCTTCAAACATTTCTACTTTCTGTTAGGTAATAGAATTTAGTCATTCGGCATACCTCGGGTGATCCGGTGATCAAATCCCTCGGCTGTATCACGTAGCTTGATACGCACCTACATGGTACATTTCGCACATCTTTGGAAGCACACCGCTTTACCGTTATTGAAATTGTAAGGCTCCTCTTAATAAAGAAAACATTAGTAAAATTTCTATCGTTATCTTTCTAACAATATTTCAGTCGGCAAACACTTCGTACACTCAATTTTTAGTGTGGTTTATCAATTCCGTTGGGAGCTTTCATCGACAGATCGATAGAAGTGAATAACTTCACCTAGGTTGTTCATGTCGTTGCTAAGCGATCTACAGGGGTGCTGCCATGTTTAAGATCATGTGATTGGTAGTTCAAAATGGGAGCCTCCTTTATACGGACGAGGTTAGATGTAGGTACGGAATCGGCCGAGTTGTGACGATTGAGAATTTAGTATGTCTAGAATTGTGTGGGTATGGGTTTATAGAATTTAACCTTTATCCTGCTAAATAAGTGAAATGAAAATTTTAAGTAGATGGTAAAAGCCTAAGTATTGCTATTTCACAGGTATTTTTTGTGGGAAAAGTATGTCCCTATCGGACAGTATAGATCAAAGATCAGACTGCATGTTCTGTGCAGTCTGATCTTGATCTACTCTGTGTGCAAAAGGTCGGTGAGTTGCACTTAGCAGCCTAAGGGTTAATAAGAAAGATCTAACCATTTCAGTCGGTACAGTCCCTGTTTCGTTTGACCAAACACAGATAAGATAGTTTTAAATTAAGCAAGAGAAGTAAGTTTAAAGAGTTCCAAGTACACATAGAAGATAGGAAAAAAGAAGTTAGATACAGACAGTGTGCTGTGTTAAAACAAATATTTGAGCCATGGTCTGGCAAAAGGGGGGCTTAATGCATGTTTATGATCCATGATACAAAACAAGTCGTCACATTATTATGGATCCATAAAATCCATCTTTTTCAACAACCGACTGATTCAAGAGGCTCATTGGTCCTTTGACATGCAGAAAATGTACCAAAAGCTAAAAGTTTCAATCCAGGTCAGCAGACTGCTCAGGCTGACCTAGGTCAATACTTTTTGCAGATGCATTAAGCCCCCTTTTCAAAAAGGATGACTCATATGGTTTTGAAGGTTGGTAAAATTTAAGATATATTTTTATTTTCAAACGCTAAAAAACTCAATCGAATGTATCGCAAAATGAATTTTCAAACACTGAAAAACTAGGTTGAATGTATCCTAAAATGAAAGATGACATGAGAGTTAAAGAGGAAGAGAGGTGACAGGGTGTGAACGCACTGAGTTTCAAATATTTTTTCTCAACCTTTTTTTAAATCGTACATTTAAATTTATGGAAGTATTTGTAAATTTGAATTATGATTGCAGTTCTGTAACTTCATAAATGCTTTCTTTTTTAGAACTATGAAAAGGGTTGTAGATTTTATTATTTTCTTTGGCTTTGAAAATTTACTTGAGAAAGCATAAACAAAGAGAAACAATAAAATTTTAATGACATCAGGATTTTTAACCCTTTACTACATAATCCGGAGTTTTAACGACCTTGAAGAAGAAGCCTTTTGAAAACATTGTGGTAAAAGGAGAAAATGCTGGTAACCAGCATTTTCTCCTTTTCCCACAATGTTTTCTACCCTATCAAAGACAACTTCCATCATTAGAGTCACATTTGAATTGTCGTCTGCAAATGCTTTCAATTTGGACAAGTCTGCTTTTTTGTCATGTGGTAAAGAGTTAATTCACTTATACATCTAGAAACAAATTTTTACCAGACTACTTTGGTAATACATTTGGAGAAGACAAAAACGAAGGAGCTCAGTGCCTCTACTGTGGTGTGTTTTTTTCAGGAACTTTGTCGCGCCATTTTGATGTGTCAAGAATATGTTGGTAAAATGACATGTTGTCCAAGTAGAACATGAAAATAACCCAATCAAGTATTTATGTCACCTTGATTGATCACATATTTTCATTGTCTTTGAATCATTTGCTTTTTAGGGTCAGGGAGATTTTAAAACTAGTTATATGATCTATTTAACCCTTGACCACATAATCCCGAGATAACAACCCTTAGAAAGAAAGCTTTTGAAAACATTGTGGGAAAAGGAGAAAATGCTGGCAGCCAGCATTTTCTCACTTTCTAAGAATATTTTCTACTGTTTCAAAGGAAAATTTCATCATGTGGGCCACATTTTATTTGTCGTCTGCATATGCTTTCAATTTTGACAAGTCCAGAATATTGTCGTTTGGTAAAGAGTTATACAATGTGTTCTTTAATTATATTATCATTAGTCTTACAAAACTGTTTTTGTTTTGTAATTTATGAAGTCAGTTTTGTTCCCTGACAATTTTTTATAATAAAATGACCTGTCATGTGGAGAACCTGTGTACCATATGATTTTGTAAAGGTAGGTTGATACAGGAAACTTTAATTACCTAACTTATTACTTCCTACAATAAATTTACAGCAGGCTTTTTTGTATGCATCCTTGTTTAACTCTTTACCACACCATCCCACATTTTAACGACTAGGAGAAAAACAGATTTTTAAAACATTATGGGAAATGGATAAAATGCTGGTAACCAGCATTTTTTTTTTCCTTTTGCCACAATGCTTTCCATGCTTCCAAAAATAAATTAAAATTTTTGAATCACATTTTTTTTGGTTGTCTGCCAATGTTTTGAATTTGGACAAGTCTAAAACTTTGTTGTTTGGTAAAGAGTTAAAATAGATATTCAGCACTAATTATGGTGTAATAATTGTGAAAACATGTATAACAAAAATGAAAGTGCTTATTACAAGCAAGTTTTCCTTTGTAACATTGTTTTCAGACATGGTTTGCAACAAGATGAAAGAGGGAGTAATGAGTTAGGTTTTAAGTGTTTAATGCTAAAGATAGGAAGAGTGTTTTTTCTACCACATACTGCATGCAAGTTAACTTTCTTCTGGAAACTGTTTATCTGCAAGAGCAGTCTCACTGAAACATTCTTGACTACATTAGGTGATAATAGTTTAAAACTCATTTCCATAGTTATTTGAAATTAAAGCTAGATAAAACACAATTTTATGAAAGAAATGACTTGGGTTGGAAACGATTCTATAAAAGAAAGGAAATACTATTGTGCAAGAGTTGTTGAGAATAGATCAGTGGAAAGGTAATGGAGCTTAATTTTTTCTCTCTACATGTAAGATTAGAGAAGGTACAGAAAGTAGAAAAGGCTGTTTGAAAAAATAATCTCAAAACCGATTGTCAAACTGCTTTATTTCTCACAGAGATTTAAGGAAGTACACAGACATCATATACAAAAAGAAAGCCCTATTTGAAAGTTGGTTTTTTTTTTTTTTTTTTGTCAACTTCTCCATGGGTAATAAGATGCTTTTTATTCTTTTTCTTTGCAGTTAAAGTCAAAGAATTATGAGAGGGTGGAGAAGGTAAATTTTTTGTTCGGAGTGTCTAGCATAGTGAGGTTATGGCATGAATTTTGTATAACAGCAGCCTCAAAACTTTTTAAATACATGTATTTATTTACTAATGTGTTGGAACAAGTTAACCCTTGGTGTGCTAAGCACAACCTAGGTTGCTTCGCAAGACTGTGTACATTCAGATTAGCCTGATTATGGATATATAAAATCAGCTTTATATGGTATGGGCTGGCAAAGAAAACCTGAATAAATAAACAAGTAGCCTATCAGTTTGATCACATAATTTATGAGTTATTTACATTTTGTTCGGAATTTTAATGTGGTTTTCTAGAATTGACAAACTGACATGTTGTGTATATATTTTCAGCTGTTCCAAAGATGTCTTATCAAGATTCTGAACATCGAGTTATGGAAGTTATACCTCAGCTACATTCGAGACACAAAAGGCAAACTCCCGTCATACAGGTCTGCAGAAACTTCACACAGACAACCATTTGAGCCAGCTTTTTTGTTCAATATGTTTCTTTGTAACAGTCACACAAAAAATAAACCATTTTTTTTTTTTATTTTGCTAATACATGTAATCTGTTATTGGTTATTGAACAGCAAATGTATACATAAGTTATATTTTCAAAGAATTATACTATGCAATCAGATTTCCATACTTGTATGATCATGTAAGAATGGAAAATGAGATCCTTAGATATGATAAACAAAACTGGATGCTCTTCTTCATTTATAGCTCTACTGGCTGTAAAAGCCAGCAGAGCTTATGTCATGGCGTGGTTTCCGTCATCCATCCATCCGTCCGTCCATTAGTCTTTTTCTTGTTTATGCGATAAAGTCCGCATTTGTGATCAGATTTTTGTGAAACTTGAACAGTTTGTTTATCTCATCAATTGCTTGAAACCTATTGATTTTGAAAAAAATCTGACTGTCAGTGTTGGAAAAGTAGCCATTTAAAGGTCAACATTTAAATTTCTTGTTTACGCTATAAAGTCTGCAGTTTTAGACGGAATTTGTCTATCTCATCAAAAGCTTTAACCCTGTCGATTTTAACAGTCAGTGTAGGAAAAGTAGCTATTTAAAGTTCAACATTTCCTTTTCTTGTTTATGTGTTTTAGTCTACATTTGTGGTCAGATAATCATGAAATTTGCACAGTGTATCTCATTAATAGCATGAACCCTATTGATTTTGAAAAAATTCGACAACATGGGAAAAGTAGCCTTTTAAAGTTCAAAATTTTCATTTCTTGTTTACACGATATATTCAGCATTTGTAATTGGATTTTCATGAAACTTTCACAGTTGCTTTGTATCATCAAAAGCTTGAAGACTATTGATTTTGACAAAAATTTGACAATCAGTATGGGAAAAGGAGCCGTTTAAATTAAAAAATTGACATTGCTTGTTTAGGCTACGATTCAGCATTTGTGATCGAATTTTCATTAAACTTGCACAGTTGCTTTATATTATCAATAGCTTGAACCCTATCAATTTTGAAAAACATTTAATTATCAGTATGGGAAAAGGAGCCATTTAAAGTTGAAAATTAAAAGCTTGAAGACTAATGATTTTGACAAAAATTTGACAATCGGTATGGGAAAAGGAGCCATTTAAATTAAAAAATTGACATTTCTTGTTTACACTACGACTCGGCATTTGTGATCCAATTTTCATTAAACTTGCACAGTTGCTTTATATTATCAATAGCTTGAACCCTATCGATTTTGAAGAACATTTGACAATTAGTATGGGAAAAGGAGCCATTTAAAGTTGAAAATTTACATGTCTTTTTTACGCAGTTAAGTCCGCATTTTAGATCCAATGAATTCTTTTGAAACTTGCAAAGATTATTTGTGTCATTAATAGATTGAACTCTATTAAAAATGAGGAAAATCTAGCAATCAGTTTAGGAACAGCAGCCATTTATAGTATTGTTTACTCAACACAGTCCACATTATTTGTCACAATTTGCAGGGATTGTTTAATACAATGAGTGCTGAAACCCTATCAAATTTGGCTGGATTTCAAACAGTTGATTTTGAGAAATTGTGCTTCAGTTTTTTTGCACTATTTGTTCAATTCAACATGCCTACTTGTGCTTTCTTAGTGGGTTCAAGCCCTGTTGCAACAATACCCCCGTTTTTTTTTTTGTGGGGGGGATGTGTGTCTTTCATCTTTTTGCATCATGAATTCATAATGTATGCTGGAAAAAAAAGCAAACTCACTGCCAGTAGAGCAATTTTAGGCCCTCAAGGGCCTCTAGTTTATAAAATGTCTGTTACCTTATACTATGAACAAAATCTCATTTTTTTTTTTAATTTCTTAAGATCTTACACCACTACCATTTTTTTTTTTTTGAAGAAAGAGTGACTGGTACATTTTGAAGAAATAGATTTGCTTGTATTTGAAAGCTGAAGTGTGAGATGTATGTTTGGGTGATTGGTGTTTTTTTTTTTTGAAAGAAATAGAAGTCTTCTAAAGAAAAGTAAAATTTGGAGCTAGCCATTGAGAACCTAGGTGCTTGTCACATGTATATGCCTTGGAACCTTTCAGGTTCATCCCTGCTATTTGTTCTGGAGTGACTTTAGGCAAGGCAAGGTAAGGCACTGCAGAGCCCTTGCCTTGTACTGGCATAATCCAGGAAACACATGAATAAATGAGCTGTGTTCATGACATATGTGAAATATTGATGAAAAAAAACAAAAATACCAGCCTAACAAATAGTGACTGTATAGTATTGGCAATTTTTAGATGGCCTATTCTGACTTAAAGATTGTTTAGACTTTAAAAAAAAAAAAGCCTTAAACACCATACTTGGAAATTTAAAGATTCTACAGCAGTTATATTAAAGTGCATTAATTCAATTCTTGCTAGAGAAATTTGAATGGGATAACTTTGAAAACATCCTGGTAAAACAATACTCATCTGAAGAAAGTTATGATTAAAGAAAAGAATTGTCATCAACAGTCTTAAAATCTGAAAATAGAGTGGATTGAGAATGTGAAAAACAGTGTGTGGGATTGTCTTTGAGAGATTTTTGTATTTATTTGTATGTTTTCTTCTGGCCTCCATTGACAAGCTGAAATACTGAGTGGAAATAAATTATTTCAATTAATGTATACATGATCTTTACATGATATTTAATGTACAGCTGAAATGCTTGCCTTGATATCTGTCTGTCAACTGCTCCTCACTTTCTTTCTGTCTGCCATTTATATCAAAGGTAAGTAGCAACTTTTTCTGACACCAAAGATTTTAGGCTTCATGTTTGTGAAATTTTTTAGGAAAAAAAAAAAGAAAAATTACCTACACTTTTTTGCAACCTCTTCATGATTTTGTGCTCTACTTAAGTTCAGCTGCATTAACCCTTTTACTACCACAGGCAAAATGAAAGCCTTTACAGCCAACGTAAATCAAGAACAGAATGCACGGAATGTGCAGGCTGATAATTGGATCTGTGCTGTTTGATACTTGATAATTTGACAAAGTCTTTATCTAAATTTGTTAAGGATGAATAGTTGAACCTCCAAAAAAAACAAGAGGTGTGTTTTTTCTGTGTAAGGGTTAATTATCAGAGTAGAATGACTGATTGCTTGTATCTCTAAATTAAGAAAGTGTATTAACCCTTTCCCAAACGACAAATTTTGGACTGGTCCAAATTGTAAGAGTTTGCAGATGACAATTTTAAATTTGATGAAAATGGCAGAAAGGTCTCAAAAAGGGTAGAAAACACTGTGGGAAAAGGAGAAATTGCTCATTACGAGCAATTTCTCCTTTTCCCACAGTGTTTTCAAAAGACTTGTACTGCAGACACGTGAAAACCAGGGCTTGTTTGGGAAAGGGTTAAACATACCCAGTTATTACAACTTCATTGGACATTGCAGACCCAAGATCAGACAACGCACTGTGCAGTGTGACCTACATCTCTACTGTCAGCAATGCAAGTAAAATCACTTTTTGCTCCAAAATGGTTAAGATTAATGGGGAAAGCAATCATATATACAAGGAAATTACTATAAAGGGGACAGAAAACGGAAGGTCTAACATGTTTCATGAATAGGTAAATGACATATATATGTTATTTCTCCCATACAGAGAGAAGATGGCACAGGCATATGATTTTGCGCTGGACAAAATGGGGATGGATATTATGTCCTACTCTATATGGAACGATTATATCAGCTTCCTGAAATCAGTGTAAGTTGGATGCTCATCTCTTTTTCATTCAGAATATTTCAACACATCACTACCTGCTGAAAGCTTTTGCATCTTGCAGTACAACAGTTATAAATGAAAAAAAACTATGGCAAGAGGAGAAATTACTTGTAACTGGCAATTAGCCCTTTACAAAATGCAAGTTTTAATGACCCTGTTAGATAAGAGTTTCCAAAACATTATGGGAAAAGGAGAAAATGCTGGTAAACAACATTTTCTCCTTTTCCAACTATGTTTTCTATTTTACCGAAAAGAGAAATCATCATTTTAAAAGCATCAAATTTATCATCATCAAATGGACAAAATTTTGTCTAGACCATAGGTAAAGAGTTAATTCCTGGGACAAAATAACAGCAGATATGTCTTCAGGTGGGACATGGAAACATTGTTTCTGAGTGTAAGTGTTGATGTTTTGTCTGTGTTTGTCTGTCTGCATGCTAAGGTTGTAAGGTTGAATATGTTACTGTACATGTATTTCTTAAAACTGTCTAAAACATAATGACATCTGAAGAATTTGCCCACAACAGCTTACATTCATTTACACCATATCCGGAAGCAAAGGATTGAATACTAGTTATTTTATAACTATTGTTATATTCTGCTGATGTATATAATCTAATAAATTTAAAAGAAAAAAAATGTCTAGTTACAGTGGACAATTTTTTAATCAAAATTTAAGCTTTATGTTTTCTGAAAATAGAGGCTTTTCTTGCCAATTTTTTGTTTTTTTACAGGTCTTCATAATTATGCAGAAAATGACACATTCATTTTTCATTTGACCCATAGACAGTTCTTGTTTTAGATCTACAATCAGTGTAAAAAGGAGCCAATTTTTCATTTTTAGCTCCACTGGCCGAAGGTCAATGAGCTATTGTCATGGCGTTGTGTCCGTCGTGCGTCCGTCCGTTCGTCCGTGCGTGCGTCCGTAAACTTTTTCTTTAAAAAACTTCTCCTCAGAAACTATTGACTGGATTTTTACCAAATTTCACAGGAATGTTCCTTTGGTGGTCCTCTTTCAAATTCCTTCAAATAATTGTGTTCCATGAAGAATTCTGGTTGCCATGGCAACCAAAGTAAAAAACCTTTAAAAATCTTCTCCTCCCAAACCGCTATTTGGATAGCATTATTATTTTGCAGGAATGTTCCTTAGATACAGGTTTACAGAATTCCTTTTAAAAAAAATGATCTGTCAAAAAACATGGCTTTTATGGGAGACTCATTTTCCTTTTATGGTATAAAGTAAAATCTTTGAAAAATTTCTTCTCTAAAACTACTCATTGGATTTCATTGTTGTTTTGCAGGTAAGTTCCTATGGTGGTTGTCTGCCAAATTGTTTCTATGGTGGTTGTATACCAAATTCCTTTTTAAAAAAATGATACACCTAAAAACACATTTTTTTATAGACAAGGCTTATATTTCAAAAAAATGTTCTCCAAAACTATTTATTATGTTAGTTTTATCGACTAACAAAGAAAAAGGAAGAAAATTGGATTGACTTGACCTAGTCAGGGCTGTCCTATTTAAGCCCACACATTTGCCTTGGTATTAAGATCACAATTTACTCCAATGATATGCTATTAGTTAGTACTAGTAATAAAATATCACTGGCCATAAATAAGATAAAAGCTTGAGCACCTTTCACAACTTGAGCTTTTCAATTTTGCCTTATTACTAAGCCTGAGTAACCATGCCAAGATAAAAAAGAAAAAGTATTTTAATAACAAAACCCCCATGTTGTAGGTACTTTATAGTCCTTTTGATATAGAACAAGAGAACCTCTGCACTTTTAATTTTTATTAGTTCTGGTAAAGGTTTGTTGACCTACTAATGAGTAAATGCAGAGTGGACAGAAGGTGTGTAAATCCTGGTGACCTGGTACAGAGTGGGACAGGGCTTTACATTTGTGATAAGGCATTAATGTTATCCAGTCAAACTGATCCCGCAACTTCAGTACACCAGAATTAATCTGTGCCCTGGAGCAGGATATTTGATTTATGTAAATGCATTTGTAGACCATTTTGTTGTTTGCCACAGAAGACATTCTAACTGTGACTGTGAAAAGTTGATTATTAGGGATTAGGTGTTCATTGTATGCCAGCATATTTCATTCTATCTGGTGTATTGATGTAAGTTGATCTATATTGCTATAACATTCATTCATTTGCCCTCCTAGCTGTTCTTTTAGATTACCCCTTTACCACACAATCACAACTTTTAACGACCCTGAGAAAGACATATTTTCTATATTTTGATGTTTCCCCACCCAAAATGGTTTGTGAAAGGACCTGTTGCAGACAACATATCTTCAAATTAGTAAGACATGTATAAAAAAGGATAGAAATTATTGTGGGAAACTAAGAAAATGCTGGTTACCATTTTTTTCTTCTTTTCTCACAAGTTTTTTCCATACCTTTTTTCTTCAGTGAGCTAAAATGCAGGATTGAATGGTAATTGTTAAAAACTTCTTTTCGCCATTATAGAAATATCAGGCCTGTGAAGCGATACAGGCGCTCAAGCGCCTCTAGTTAAAAAATGCTTGGGTGTTTAAACGAATTTGGGGAGAAGGCTATTGAAAACATTTTTGGAAAAGCGAAAATGCTTGTTACCAGCATTTTCTCCTTTTCCCACAATGTTTTCTACCCTCTTAGAAATCTTTAACAAATTTATACCAGTTTTGAAATAGTTGTCTGCAAATGGTCAAATTTGAATTAAGAAAATCATTGTTTAGCATACCTTCTAAGATAAATATGGACCCACCCCAAACTTGTGTAAGTGTCATAAAGTAGGTAAAGTGGAGAAAAGGAAATGCATGTTTTTATTTGTCTGATATTGACAACATTATGCTTGTAACAAGCAACTACCCCTTTTCTCTCATTGTTTGTAATAGCTGTCTACCTTAGAAGTAAAAACAAAACACATAAAATGCTTTTTTTAACGTTAATATTATTTTCTTCCACGTATATATACCCAAGGACATTGAAATCAAAGAAAAATTCAATAATCGACTTTAATGTGTTTTTGATATTTGTAAGTGCAAGTGATGTTGAACAGAAAACTCCATGACTGGCTGAAATAGGTTTTTGATTGAGATATTGAACATATTTTGAATATAGACACTTCATCTGTATTTCATTTATTGATATTCAGTGACCTTGGCATTATCAAATGTATTTTTTTTTTTTATGTTTACCTTTCTCATATGATGAAATAGCAAGTATCCAGAATAAAAGGATATAAATGTGTATAGAAATATCGCTCTTTTCTGTTGGATTTATTCATGTCAAAGCAGCCTTCATGAGGTCAAACTTTAGCCCCTTACAGAACAACCCCGCGTTTTGACAACCCTGAGAAAGAAGCTCTTGAAAGCATTTAGGGAAAAGGAGAAAATACTGGTAACCAGCATTTTCTCCATTTCCTACAATGTTTTCTACCCTTACAGAGATAGACTCCATTATTATGGTCATACCTCATCTGCAATTGTTTTTGATTTTGACAAGGCTTAAATGTTATTGTTTGGTAAAGTGATGATCTATACATGTGTGAAAATATATGACCCTAATTTCTTTTATTTGTTCAGATTAAGAGTATACCATAAATACATACACTTATTCATGCAAAGTTTACTTTAACACTTTACCTTTTCATTGTGACTGTCACATATTGTGTTATGCGGTATATCTAACAAATAAGATTGAAGTTAAAAAAAAACACATGTTGGTAAAAGAAACTGTTGTAAATGAAATTACATATCTTAACCCTTGACCACATAATCCCTAGTTTTAATGACCCTGAGGAAGAAGGCTTTTGAAAACACTTTCAGAAAAGGAGAAAATGCTGGTAACCAGCATTTTTTCCTTTTCCCACAATGCTTTCGACCCTACCAAGAAAAAAATATCAGAGTTTCAGTCACATTTATTTTGTCGTCTGCAAATGCTCTAAGTTTGGACAAGTCTAAAATTTTTAGCTCCGCTGGCCAAAGGCCAGCGAGCTATTGTCATGGCGTTGTGTCCGTCGTTCGTCCGTGCGTGCATCTGTAAACTTTTTCTTTAAAAAACTTCTCCTGAGAAACTATTGACTGGATTTTTACCAAATTTCACAGGAATGTTCCTTTGGTGGTCCTCTTTCAAATTCCGTCAAATAATTGTGTTCCATGAAGAATTCTGGTTGCCATGGCAACCAAAGTAAAAAACCTTTAAAAATCTTCTCCTCCCAAACCGCTATTTGGATAGCATTATTATTTTGCAGGAATGTTCCTTAGATACAGGTTCACAGAATTCCTTTAAAAAAAAATGATCTGTCAAAAAACATGGCTTTTATGGGAGACTCATTTTCCTTTTATGGTATAAAGTAAAATCTTTGAAAAATTTCTTCTCTAAAACTATTCATTGGATTTCATTGTTTTGCAGGTAAGTTCCTATGGTGGTTGTCTGCCAAATTGTTTCTGTGGTGGTTGTATACCAAATTCCTTTTAAAAAAATGATACACCTAAAAACACATTTTTTTATAGACAAGGCTTATATTTCAAAAAAATGTTCTTCTCCAAAACTATTTATTGTGTTAGTTTTATCGACTAACAAAGAAAAAGGAAGAAAATTGGATTGACTTGACCTAGTCAGGGCTGTCCTATTTAAGCCCACACATTTGCCTTGGTATTAAGATCACAATTTACTCCAATGATATGCTATTAGTTAGTACTAGTAATAAAATATCACTGGCCATAAATAAGATAAAAGCTTGAGCACCTTTCACAACTTGAGCTTTTCAATTTTGCCTTATTACTAAGCCTGAGTAACCATGCCAAGATAAAAAAGAAAAAGTATTTTAATAACAAAACCCCCATGTTGTAGGTACTTTATAGTCCTTTTGATATAGAACAAGAGAACCTCTGCACTTTTATTAGCTCTGGTAAAGGTTTGTTGACCTACTAATGAGTAAATGCAGAGTGGACAGAAGGGGTGTAAATCCTGGTGACCTGGTACAAAGTGGGACAGGGCTTTACATATGTGATAAGGCATTAATGTTATCCAGTCAAACTGATCCCGCAACTTCAGTACACCAGAATTAATCTGTGCCCTGGAGCAGGATATTTGATTTATGTAAATGCATTTGTAGACCATTTTGTGTTGTTTGCCACAGAAGACATTCTAACTGTGACTGTGAAAAGTTGATTATTAGGGATTAGGTGTTCATTGTATGCCAGCATATTTCATTCTATCTGGTGTATTGATGTAAGTTGATCTATATTGCTATAACATTCATTCATTTGCCCTCCTAGCTGTTCTTTTAGATTACCCCTTTACCACACAATCACAACTTTTAACGACCCTGAGAAAGACATATTTTCTATATTTCGATGTTTCCCCACCCAAAATGGTTTGTGAAAGGACCTGTTGCAGACAACATATCTTCAAATTAGTAAGACATATATAAAAAAGGATAGAAATTATTGTGGGAAACTAAGAAAATGCTGGTTACCATTTTTTTCTTCTTTTCTCACAAGTTTTTTCCATACCTTTTTTCTTCAGTGAGCTAAAATGCAGGATTGAATGGTAATTGTTAAAAACTTCTTTTCGCCATTATAGAAATATCAGGCCTGTGGAGCGATACAGGCGCTCAAGCGCCTCTAGTTCCATCTAATTCTCGCTGCATAAGAAGATTCTAACATCTCGCTCAATCTTCGGTCTTGCATTATATCAAATTTTCTCACACTGCTTGACTCTAATTCAAGAACCAGTAAAGTTACTACAACATAATATTCCTTATTTATCTTGTGGTCCTCAGTCAAGTAATTAAAGCTCTGTAGTCAAAAAATGGCTTTCAAAATTAATGGGCTTTCATAGAGAAAACTCTTTAAGTCTTGGAAACCATTTGACCTAGAATTGTAATGTTTAGCGTGTATGTTTGTAATTATTAGCCAGTGGAGCGATACAGGGCCATCATGATCCTCTTGTTAGTTGTTTTTATCTGATTTGTCATTCAATACAAAAAAAAATAGAAAAACTCAGCCAAGCCTCATTTTTATCGACAGAATGAACTATTCGATTTACAAAAATGACCACTTGTAATATCCTGTGTGTATTAAACTTCATGTTATCACTCCTTTTGGCAAAATTGTTAAAGTCGCCTGCTGCAAATTTGTTTCAGGATTTTAACCTTTCTGCTGTGAAGCGCGACTCACTGACCTTTTTCGGACAGTGTAGATCAATACTAGACTGCACAGAACATGCAGTCTGATCTTGGATCTACCCTGTCCGTTAAGGAGATATCTTTCCACCAAAAATACATGTACCTTTGAAAGAGCAAAATTTGCATTTTTACTATCGGCTTGAAAATTTCATTTCACTTATTTAGCAGGATAAGGGTTAAGTGATAAGAGGGATCCAGTTTGGATGGGTTAACTCTTTACCAAACGACAAAATTTTAGACTGGTCCAAATTGAAAGCATTTGCAGACGACAAAATAAATGTGACTGAAACATTAAAATCTGTTTTGGGAAGGGTAGAAAACATTGTGGGAAAAGGAGAAAATGCTGCTTACCAGCATTTTCACCCTTTCCCACAAGGTTTTCAAAAGGCTTCTTGAGGGCCGTTAAAACACGGGATTGTGTGGTAAAGAGTTCAAATATCACATATTTGTTATGGTTGTATCATATTTCACACAGGGACGCAGTAGGATCTTATGCAGAGAACCAGCGCATTACAGCAGTAAGGAAGGTATTCCAGAGAGGTGTGGTCAATCCCATGATCAACATAGAATCCTTATGGAAGGATTATGGTTCATATGAAAATGTAAGTTTGCAAAGTGGGCTTAACGCATCTGCAAAAAGTATCAACCCAGGTCACCCTGCACAGGCTGACCTGAGATGAAGCTATTTGCTTTTGTTCATATTTCTGCATGTCAAAAGACCAGTTTACCAAATAATTCAAGTCTGATGTTAGACGTAATGGATTTTATGGACCCATATTTAACCCTTTCCCAAATGACAAATTTTGGACTGGTCCAAATTGAAAGAGTTTGCAGATGACAATTTTAAATTTCATGAAAATGGCAGAAAGTTATCAAAAAGGGTAGAAAACACTGAGAAAAGGAGAAATTGCTCATTACAAGCAATTTCTCCTTTTCCCACAGTGTTTTCAAAAGACTGTACTGCAAACACCTGAAAACCAGGGCTTGTTTGGGAAAGGGTTAAGTGATGCCTTGCCTAGTAAAATGGATCACAGAGATGCATTAAACCCTCTTTTCACAGAGCATAACTCAAACATTTTTTAGCTATTAAAGAAAATGCTGATTGTGAACAAGCTGTCAGTAAACCTATTACCTTACTTTATTTAACTACTTGTATGCAAGTCCAGCTGTCATCTTCTGAAAAATGAGGTCACATGGATTAATCTTAGAAAACCCTTGTGTACACTCTAGAGGCAACATTTTCAACCTGATATTCATGAAACTTGGTCAGAATATTTATCATGATGATATCTTGGACAAGTTTGACATTTGTTCAGGCCAGGCAAAAAGTAGGTCACTGGGACAAATCTTAGAAAAACCCACATTTACAGCCCAACTCAGGGTGTTTTTGTGCAAACTAAAAGTGCCTGTGTCATTTATTGATTACTTTGTAGGTTACATCGTTATTGCAAAATGTATTTTTTTTTTGCAGAGTATTAATCCTTTAATTGCCAAAAAGATGGTTGAAGACCGAGGAAGAGACTATATGAATGCAAGGAGAGTTTCTAAAGAATTTGAAGCTGTAACTCGCGGGTTGAATAGAAATCTACCCTCAATACCTCCAGCAAACACTCCTGAAGAAGCAACACAGGTATGTCACATAAAGTATGTATAAAAATTGAAAACTAAGAGCAACAAAAAGATAAAAAACAATAATTCTGTGTTAAGAGTCTGAGATGAGTCATGTGTGATGGTAGTTTGTACAGTTTTATTAGTCATCAAGGTTAGTCATGTAAAGTCAGATTTGTCAATATCATGGAAAATAATTTTAATTTTTTGAATTTTAATTTTTTTTTAACTCTTGTTGGGTTCAGGTTTTCAGGTTTATATTTACAGGTATATCTCTGAGCTATTTATGTATTAACTCTACCAAAAGACAAAATTTTAGACCACTCCAAATTGAAAGTTTTTGCAGACAACAAAATAAATGTGACTCAAAAATTGAAATTTGTGGTGAGAAGGATAGAAAACATTGTGGGAAAAGGAGAAAATGCTGGTTACCAGCATTTTCTCCTTTTCCCTCAATGTTTTCAAAAGGCCTCCTTCTCAGGGTCATTAAAACTCGGGATTGTGTGGTAAAGAGTTAGAGGAAATGCATGAGTATATCATCTCATCAATAAGAAGATGGATATCGTTGTTAATTAAGATAAATGCTAACAGCTTTTTTTTGTCTTGCAGCCAACCACTTTTGAGAACATTGTATCAAAAGGAGAAGTTTACTTGTGATGAACTATTTCTCCATTTGCCTACCAACTTTTTCATGATAGGAACTTCAAGACAGCCATTTACCAAACAATTGGATGATTTAACAATCCTTAGGGAGAAGGCCTTTGAAACTAATATAGGAAAAGAAAGTGGTGGTAACCAGCATTTTCTCAATTTTCCACAATGTTTACTACCTTTCCAAAGACTAATTCCTTGGTAATTTGTCCAGTGTAAATGTTTTCTGTTCTGACAAGTCTAAAATTTTTCATCTGGTAAAGTATAGAGCTAATTATCTTGTTTTGTCTAAGCAATAGTATTAAGTAATGGGTTAAAAGATTATAATATAAAACAATACAAATATCATCTTAACAAATGTAGTATCATTTTTTTGTGCTAATCAATAGTTTTGCATGTTTTAGGTTGAAATGTGGAAGAAGTACATTGTCTGGGAAAAAGGTAATCCTCTGAGGACAGAAGACCAGGCTCTGATCACAAAGAGAGGTAATTGATTGGACTCTTTTTTTTTTTAACAACAGAATATAAAGTTATCTCTTTACCAAACACCCAAGATTTTGGACTCATTCTTTGTTAAAAGCAAATGAATCATGCTCTAACAAAAGGGGGCTTAATGCATATCTGAGCTCCATGATACCAAGCAAGTCATCACATAATTATGGCTCCTCAAAATCCATTTTCTCCTGCAATCGACAAAATCATGAGGTACACTGGTTCTTTGGCATGCAGAAAATTGACAAAGAGCCAGAAGTAGCAGCCCAGGTCAGCCTGTGGCGACTGTACAGGCAGACCTGGGTCGATACTTTCCTCAGACGCATTAGCCCCCTTTTATGAAAGTTGGCCGAAGGAATTGGTTTTTGTCTTTGAAAGAGTAGAAAACACTCAAGGTAAAAGAAAAAAAACTGTTGGTTACCTGCATTTCTCCATTTCCTTTGATGTTTCAAAAGCCATCTCTGAGGGTTGGGAAACCTTTGGATTTTTTGGTTGACCCTTTACCACACAATCCTGACTTTTAAAGATCCTACAGAAAAGGATTTTTGAAAACATTGTGGGAAAAGGGAGAAAACGCTGGTAACCAGCATTTTCTCTTTTTCCGGCAATGTTTCCTACCCTATCAAAGAGAGAAATCATCATTTTAGCAATATTTAATTTGTTGTCTGCTATTGCTTTCAATCTGGACCAGTCAGAATTTTGTTAATTGGTAAAAAGCATTATCAACATGAATTTAACTCTTTACCAAACGACAAAATTAAAGACTACTCCAAATTGAAAGCAGTTGCAGGCGACAAAATAAATGTGACTGAAAAATTGAAATTTGTTGTAGGAAGGGTAGAAAACATTGTGGGAAAAGGAGAAAATGCTGGTTACCATCATTTTCTCCTTTTCCCACAATGTTTTCAAAAGGCTTCTTTCTCAGGATTTTTAAAAGTCGGGATTGTGTGGTAAAGAGTTAAGATGCAATACATGTATACACATTCAAAACATGGAGAAGAACATATGAAAAGGATGGAAAGTTGCTGTTCCTCTTTTTACCTTGATGTTTTCAAAAGCCATCTTCCTGGTTGTGACAGCTCTGGATTGGTCAATTGAAGGTTAATTGAAGGTTAATGGAATACTAGTATCTCCTGAAAAAAATTGATTCAGACCACTTTGAAATCCCTTTGTGAAACAATGATATTCAATATGAATTTAATGTGTAATTCAGTTACATTAAAACATGCTAAAACATTGTGATGATTTCAAAACTGTTGTACCGTATGGCAGAAAACATTCATCTGAAGGTAGTTGTCTTAACAGATTTTAAGCATAATTGTGACAGCAGCATTCAGTAATAGAATGATAATTTCATTTGCACTTCTTTGACTGTAATAAGGCATCATCTTTAAAAAAAAAAAGAAAAATGTTAAATTATCAGGGCAAATTTCCCATCAAAGGATGAAGATTTTGGCATGAATGTTTGAGGGATCCTCTGTTGCTCAGTGCTTATGTTGAAATCCCAATTTAATCCAATCTTGCAGCACTTGTCAGTACGGCAGAATGGGATTAGATTGGGATTTCACCTTGAGCATGGCAAAGCCCCACTCTTGTACTTAGAGAATAACGAACACCTGCTGTGATAAAACTGAGGTACAATTTAGAGTCAGAAAATAAACATGGAACCATGCTCTATAAAAAGGGGGTTTAATACATCTGCACATATTAACAACCCAGGTCAGCCTGTGCAGTCCATGCAGGCTGACCTGAGTCAAAACTTTTTGCTATGGTTGAATTGTATGCATGTCAAAGGACCATTCTACCTGCAGGTTCAGTTGGCTGTTAGACAAAATGAATTGTATGGATCCATAATTATGTGATGACTTGCATGGTATATAGCATCACTGAGATGCATTAAGTGCCCTTTTGTCAGAGTCTGTTTCACATGGAATGGATGCAGTCTAACTAAGCTTGATTCGAGACTGAAATTATTGAATTACTAGCAGCTGCTGTGCTGTGTGTATTTCAGTAATGTTTGCCTATGAGCAGTGCCTCCTGTGTCTGGCCTACCATCCTGATGTCTGGATAGAAGCAGCATCCTATCTTGAACAGTCCAGTAAAATACTCACAGAAAAAGGGGTAATGTCTGGATTTACTCTGATTGTTTGAACTCTTAGATTTTTTTTTTTGATCATTTTGAAAGAAAATTTAACCCTATTTTGTTTTTGTGAAATTTTCCTATCTTCAGTTACAGTCTGAAGTTACAGTTAGGAGGATTATTTGATATATTTGAAAAATATTTCTTTGAAAACAGTTTATCAAAGCGTTTCCTTTGCATTATCATTCATCAGTTTTTGAATGGGTCACTATATCTAGGCCTTCATACATTAGGCCAAAACTTGAAGGATTTTTAAAGTGATGCTAAAATTTCTCTTTTGGCTAGACATGTCAATAAGTGCAGTATAGATGTATGAAAAAGACTTAGTGAATTCATAGCAAGATTGTTATCTGTTATGAGAAGTCATGTACTATGTTTTCTAAGATACAGGGATGGTATGCAGCGAAATGATTATGTTCTTGGATATGTAACAAAGATTAGGATCAAAGTACATCCTGGAACCTGTCATGATGGATGTGTCCTTGGGAAAAGCACCTATCCTTGTCAAAGTACTTAACAACAAGGACGTCAATGCATGGAAAAGTGTACTGTTACGTAGGAATTCCATCAGAAATATTAACCCTTTACCACACAATCCTCAGTTTCTTTTGAAAGAAAAGGCTTTTGAAAACATTGTGGGAAAAGGAGAAAATGCTGGTAACCAGCATTTTCTCCTTTTCCCACAATGTTTTCTGTCCTATCGAAGACAGAAATCACCATTTGAGTTACATTTAATATGTCATCTACAAGTGCTTTCAATTTGGTCCAGTCAAAAATTTTGTTATTTGGTAAGGAGTTAATGCATTAATGCATTACCACCTCTTGGCCACTTTTTCTTAATGCTAGCAATTTCTCCTTTTTCTACTATGATTAATGCTTTCAAATGTGTTTAAGCATACATTAACCATAATTCACAGTGATTATCCCTAGTTTACGAGGATGTTTTCTCAAGTCCTCTGCTTTGCATTTGTTTTAGGAGGTAATAGATAAAGAAGATACATAGTAACTTGTGTATCTAGGACACAAGAATTCTGTATGATACATTTTTAGCTGGTCGTTTTCAAAGAAAGCGTCAAGTTATTGTCGTAGTCCTGTCATCATCGTGGTGGAAAAACTTTGACATTTAACCCTTTCCCAAACAAGCCCTGGTTTTCACGTGTCTGCAGTACAAGTCTTTTGAAAACACTGTGGGAAAAGGAGAAATTGCTCATAACGAGCAATTTCTTCTTTTCTCACAGTGTTTTCTACCCTTTTTGAGAACTTTCTGCCATTTTCATCAAATTTAAAATTGTCGTCTGCAAACTCTTTGAATTTGGACCAGTCCAAAATTTGTCGTTTGGGAAAGGGTTAATAATATCTCTGTCATTACTGAAGAGATTCACTTTAGACTTGGAATAGTTGTTAGAAATTTAAAAAAAAAAAAATGGAACCCTTACCAATACGACAGGTAAACATCAAAATATTTTTGACATGTTACGCTCCATTTTTGACTCACAATTTTTAGTGAAAATTAATCTGTTTCTAAAAGCAACTGCATCTGAGCATTGGCACCCACATTTAGTGCTCTTGTTTACTTCACATTTGGCAAATATTTGTCAAAAATTTTCCCCTTTGTCAAAACTTTTCATCTTGTTACCTTCAGGACCAGAATGCTGGAAAGATGTTTGCTGATGAAGCTGCTGCCTTGTTTGAAAGATCTATCACTACCACTATGAAGGAAAATATGCTCATCTTTTTTGCTTATGCAGATTTTGAAGAGGTAAGGGGGTACTATTTGTTGGATGCACAAAGCTTATTTGTATATTTCTGTTCACTTTAACTCTTTAGCAAACGACAAAATTATGAACTTGTCCAAATGCAAAGCATTTGTAATCAACAAAGTAATTGTGACTCAGATGGTGAAATTTACCTTTAAAAATCTAGAAAACAATCTTGGTGAAGGAGAAATGCTGGTTACCAGCATTTTCTCCTATTCCTACCATGTTTTCTAAAGCCTTTTACCCCCAGGTCGTCAGATTTAGAATTGGGTGGTAAAGGGTTAAGGGCATTTATTGTAAAATTGATTATTTTCTTAGAGTTATTCAATTCAGTCTGAATTTCTTGATAAAGATTTCTTTTTTAAAATGGATTCTCCTCGCCATGATAGACATGTTAGAGATGCATTGATCAAGTTTAGTTAGAAATAATATTTCTTGAGGAAGTACAGATATCTTTTTGTAAAACCATTGTAGGTAGGTGTATAATTGGGCAATCTGCCAAACTTAGTTGCATGATTTATTTGGGGGACAGGACTAATCCAATGTTGATATCAGTGATTAACTCTTTCCCAAATAACAAAATTTTAGACTGGTTTAAATTGAAAGCATTTGCAGATAACAAATTAAATGTTGCATAAATTATGAATTATGTCTTTGAAAAGGTAGAAAACATTTTTGGAAAACGGGAAAATGCTGGTTACTAGCATTTTCTCCTTTTCCAACAACGTTTTCAAAAGCCCTTTTCCTTGGAGTCGTTAAAACTCTGGATTGTATCATAAAGGGTTAATCAAGAGCAGCATAATGAGAACAGAATTTCAGAGACATGATACATGCATGAAAAACTAATGTAATAAATAGTAAATGTATGCAGTTTTCATTGAAAAGTCTTTATATTTCTCCATAAAGTTTGAAGTCATCGCTGAAATACAAGTTCATAGCTGTATCAATAGACCATTGGCAGTACCAAAAATAATTTAGTATGCTTTTTGAGTCTAGGCCTAGGTTTAGCATGAAATGTTACATTTGCATGAATCATTTTTCAGGGTCGCATGAAATATGAAAAAGTTCACAGTATTTACAAAAGATGTATAAATGTGGAAAAAATCGATCCTACATTGGTAAGTAAATTTCATCAATTGTTTGTTGAGGGAGAACAACTTGTAATTCTGTTAACCTTCTAACGATACAAAATCTCGTGTATTAATGACCCTGAGCAAGATGACTTTTTTTGAAACCCATATCCTGCTGAATAAGTGAAATGAAACTTTCAAGCCGATAGTAAAAACCAAGATTTTTCTATTTCAAAGGTATTTTTGGAGGAACTGATATCTCCTTATTGGACAGTGTAGATTCAAGATCAGACTGCACATTCTGTGCAGTCTGGTATTGATCTACACTGTCTGCAAAAGGTCCTTGAGTTGCTGCTTAGCAGCCAAAGGGTTAAATGTTGGAAAAGGAGAAAATGCTGGTAACCAGCAATCTTGCCTTTTCCCTCAATGTTTTACCCTGTCAAAGACAGAAGTAATCATTTGAGCAACATTTGATCTGTTGTCTGCAAATGCTTTTGGTTTGGTCAAGTTCAAAATTTTGTCTTTTGGTAAAAAGTTAACTTCCACTACACAAGGTTGTGTACTTACTTCATGGTATTAAGTACGAAATACTGTGTATTTTGTACTGCTTTCTCCTATGTTTAAAAGAAAATAATTCTGGAAAGGGTTTTTCACAGTTAGAAGGTGAAAATGTAACATTCCACAAAAAACATCTTATTCTTTTGTAGAACCTTACAACAAGTGCAGGAAAGGCATACGCAAGAATTTTGTGTTTTTTTTAAGCAGTGGATGTACAAACAATTAACCCGGATCATAACAGAATTACTGTAAAAGTCTCCGAGCACTTAAATTAGGATAATGTTTGTCTTTTGTTTCCTACAGGCACACTAGTGGAATCAAAATGTAGGCAAATTTAATTCATAACATTTAAAAGTATGGATGTAATTATGAGTCTGCCAACTTTTACTCTAGATTTACAATTCATTTTACTGCCAGCTATTGGAACTTTCACAGACTGAACTGTAACACAATGTCAGGCTTGTAATAATATCAATGCTTTTAAATGGTATGAATTTGCCTGCAATTAGACCCCTGAATTGTTTTCTGATAATAACACATCAAATTAATGTTGTTGCAGCAAAAAGCTGTAGAAAACACTCTTCAAAACCCATCCAAAGTAATACATGTAGATTAGATGGTTTGTATGAAATTGTGTAAAATTCTTTGAAAATATAACATGATTTTGTTGCTTGGAAAGTATGCAGAATAAGTAATTTGAAGGCACTAATGTCAACAACAAAAATATTTAATGTGTGCTTCTGCCACTCCATAGGCTTACATACAGTATATGAAGTTTGCACGTCGAGCAGAAGGTATAAAGGCTGCCAGACAAGTGTTTAAACTTGCTAGAGAAGACAAGAGGTCCACATACCATGTGTTCATGGCTGCTGCTTTAATGGAATATTACTGCAGTAAGGTATGTTATGTAGTTTTCTGTAATAGCCGTTTGGAATTATCTCAAACAATGTTCAGATCCATTAAAACTTGAGATTTTGGTAACCACAATGCTTTTGCATAAAAGTTAAAATAAATTTTCTACTATGCTGTAGCCGTAATAACCATAGTTGCAGACAGGGTCAAAGTTTATAAAAAAAAAAGTGTAAATCTTATGCTTGTAACGTAACTAACAGGAGAGTCGTTTCTGGCCTTTAACTCTTTATCAAACAACAAAATCTTAGACTTGTCCAAACTGAAAGCATTTGCTGACAACAAATTCAGTGTGACTCAAAAATTGAAATTTGTTTTGAGAAGAGTAGAAAACATTCTGAGAAAATGAGAAAATCCTGGTTACCAGCATTTTCTCCTCTTTCCACAATGTTTTCAAAAGTCTTATTATTAATGGTGGTTAAAGCTCGGTATTGTGTCATAAAAGGTTAAATGATGTATGCCAAAGGTTGTCAAAGATTGCAGAAGACAGATGTAACGGAAGAACAGAATGTGTTCCTATCGATTATTTTGGTTCAAGAGAGCTAAAGGGATTCTATGCATCTTGAGACAACTTTTACTTGTAAATGTTGAATAAAATTTTGTGAAAAGAAAAATTGAATGAAAAAACTGAAATGGCAAATATCATATTTGATAAAAGTGTTTCAGAAACGGCCTTGTATAAAAACCTTTACTTTGTTCATATTTTTGTAAGGGATAGTCGTATCAGTTTTACAGATTTCGACTGCTATCATCTTTATTTTCTTTGTTAATATTTGTTTGTTTGTTTGTTTTTCTGCTTTCAGGAAAAGACTGTTGCATTAAAGATATTTGAGCTTGGATTGAAAAAGTTTGGTGACATTCCTGACTATATCATGGCATACATAGATTTCATGTCACATCTAAATGGTAGGTACAGTGCAATTTGATACATGTCTCTTGCATCTTGCTCGAAAACAGCAATTTCTTTTGTTTCATGTTTCAATGTAATAAACTTTTATTCAAGTTTAATATTTTCAGAAAAAGTGAATTTTTCAAACTTGCCTGCTGCAGATTTTTTCTAGAGGTAAGGAGTTAAAATAATGTAAAAGGTCATAAAGGCAGCTTTATTCCTGAATACAAGTTAGATCGTCTTATCTAAAAAAAATGTATGAAAAATGGATATGGTATAGTTTAGTTAGATTCAGTGATTAGTATTCTCTTTAATGTTTGATTAAATGTTCCTTCTTAGATTTTAGCTCTGTAAGTAAAACTGGTAATTTGGTATGAAAAAAGGATGACTGAAAGACAAACTTTTTTACATAGATTGGAAAGAGTCGCAACTATATAGGTTATCGGTCTTGTTAATGGCGGTCATTGTTTTGGATCTCGTCGGAAATTCGTACAAATTTTGAAAATGGGTGTAGATATCGCCACTTATAGAGCTAGAATTGGTCAATTTTGTATGCCAAGAAAGACTAGAAATAGACTAGAGACTATTTGTTTATGTAGGAGCACTGTAAGTTGTCTTCTCCGATGGACTTTGTTCTTGTCATTGTTATTGACCTTGGGTGGGGATGTGGAAACAAACCCGGGTCCTCCAAAAGCCCAGAGACAAAAAACTTTACAATTCTCAGATGCTTTGGCATCACCATCCTCTACACCACCACTACCTCGGTCTAAACGTAATCAAGAGAACCAAGAAAGTGAAATTATGGCATTTTTGAGGGAAATGAAGGCTGACCTGAAATCTGATATGAATACCCTTAACAATAAAATTGATGGGATTGAACAAAATGTAAATGAACTTAGATCTGAGAATGAGCGCTTGAGTGTGGAAAATAGGAAACTAAGAACAGAATTGGACAAGATAAGTGTTAAACTTGATTCATTAGAGGCACATTCCAGACGTAATAATTTAAGGTTTTATGGACTACGAGGAAATGGAAAAGAGTCATGGGCGGAATCAGAACAAAGGGTGCGCGATTTTATAGTGGGTACAATGAATATGGAGGATTATGAACAGGTCGAAATTGAGAGAGCACACAGACTTGGGAGTATCCATTCCCCATCTAGACCAATTATCGTAAAATTTAGTAGATATAAAGATAAAGAAAGCATTTTGTTAAAAGCCAGAGAGTTATTTAATGCTGATTCTGAGTTTAGCGTTAAAGAGGATTTTACAGAGCGCATACAGAAACATAGGAGAGAATTGGGAAAACGTTTGATGGAAGAAAGAGCAAAGGGTAAAAGTGCACGTTTGAAGTATGACAAACTTATAATTGGGCGACAGGTATACAGGTATGATGAGAGAACCAATAAGATTATTTGTCAAGGAGGTCAAGAAGGTCAGCATGAACAAGTACACGTGAATGGAGAGAATCAGCGCTGTGACGAAACATCCAATGACCAATCAAGTAGTGACAGGGTGACACAGTCAGGGGCGGTAGGCGGAGAGTTTTAGCAAGTCGGCCGTGGTCCAAATCATAATATAAACATTGTCACGTGGAATATTCGAGGCTTTAAGAAATTTGTAAATGATGATAATCTATTATCCTTTTTATGTAAATTTGATATAATTGGCTTATTAGAAACATGGAGTGACTCAGTTGGTGAATTTTCAGAAGTTTTGGAAGGTTACGTTTACTTTGATTCCGTCAGGAAAAAGCCAAAAAGGTCCTTCAGAAATAGTGGAGGTGTCGGGGTGTTTGTAAAAAGATCGTTAGTAGCTAATGGGTTTGTCGAAAATTTAAAATCTAGCTTTGATGACAGTGTCGTACTCTACATTAAATCGGGCATCTTCGACTTAATGCAGGATATGATACTGTATATCACCTATATATCTCCAGAAGGGTCCACCATTTATGATAAAAAAGAAATAAAAAATGGCATTACAGCCCTTGAAAATAATATTACATATTATAGACAGAAATATCCTTTTTGTTATTTGTACATTGCTGGAGATCTAAATGCACGTACAAAGGACTTATATGATTTTATAATTGACGATACCCTTGACTACGTTTATAACACTACTGTTGATTATGATACTGATAATTTTATTGTCTCAAGGTGTAACAAAGATTCAGAGCGTTCTAATACGTTCGGAAAGTCACTTGTAGAATTATGTTGTGTAAATAATGTACATATTTTAAACGGTAGGTTACATAACGACAAATCTGGGGAATTTACTTGTTTGTCCGAAAATGGTACTAGTGTGGTCGATTATCATATTGTGTCTTCCCCGCTCTTCCAGTTTGTAACTTATTTTAGTGTATTATTCAAAGATGAATCCGATCACCTACCAATCCATGCTCAATTAACTTTTATTAACAAAAAACGTGATTCGCAAAAGTCGCCAGAGAGATCTTCTAGAGAAAGCAACGAATGTTTCAGTCGTAAATTTCCTAAATACATATGGAATGAATTGTACAAAGAGGCATTTATTTACTCTTTTGCACATAAATTTGCTGAAAATTTACATTTGCTCACAAACTTAGTTGAAAATGATGTTAACCAAGCCGTTTCTTTAATAGTTGATATTTACCAAAATTCTAGTGTGAAAATGTTGCATAAACACAATTTTCGAAAGCAGCACCAGAAAAATCAACCTTGGTGGGACGGTGAATGCGATGAATCAAAGTACTTGAAATACTCAGCTTTACGACATTTTCGAGTGACAAATGCGCAGTGTGACTACACTGATTATATAAAGGCTCGAAATAATTTTAAAGCTTTATGCACGCAAAAAAAGAATGCAAATCATTTTGAAAATCGAAAGAAACTTCTATCGTTTAAAAATGACCCTAAAAAGTTCTGGTCGTTGTTAAAACAAAATACCAGTAATTATAACAGCAGTGCCTCAGGAATTAGTATAGAAAACTGGAAACTACATTTTGAAAACTTACTGTCAAAAATTGATCAACCTTCATTGGTAAATTTCGATGTTAATCAAAGTACCACTGGTGACTGTTCAATTTTAAATGACACAATCCATATACCAGAAGTTGTACAAAGTATAAGGAATCTCAAGATGGGGAAATCTCAGGGCTCTGATGGTCTTGGGGCCGAGTTCTATAAGAATACATGTAACGACATTGCACCTATTCTGTGTTGCCTTTTTAATACAATATTAACTTCGGGGGTATTCCCTGATATGTGGCGGGAAAGCATTATTATTCCTGTATATAAATCGGGGTCTAGGGATGACCCTTCGAATTACCGAGGTATATCGCTAGTTAACGTTATGTATAAAATATTTTCAAACATTTTACATGATAGACTAGTTAAATGGTCAGATATTTATAATAAAATAGACGAGGCCCAAGCGGGATTTCGGTCTGGGTACTCTACGACTGATAATTTATTCACTCTTCAAAGTTTGATTCAAAAATATATTAGTAAGCCAGGGGGAAGGTTTTATGTTTTATACGTTGATTTCAAACAGGCATTTGATTCTATTGTTCATTACAATCTTTTCCGCTGTCTACAGAAGAGCGGTATCCATGGAAATATTCTAAATATATTAGTATCAATGTATTCGGATATTCGCGGAAATGTTCGCGTAAATAACGCTGTCTCAAGTCGCATTTCATGTAACATAGGTACCAGACAAGGGGACGTAACAAGTACGATCCTGTTTAATTTATATATTAATGAGTTATGTACCTTCTTAAGGCAAAAGGGCGATAGAGGTATTTTTGTTACCGAAAATATACCAGAAATCATATGTCTTTTATTTGCTGATGATGTGGCAAACTGTTCTGAAACAGCTATAAATTTACAGCTGCAGTTAGATTCTATTTCTGAATTTTGTAATAATACAGGTATGAGCATAAACCATTCTAAGACTGAAATTATGGTTTTTCGAAATGCAGGTCCGTTAAGAAACTATGAGCGTTGGACATATAATAACAACCCAGTACATGTTACTGCACTTTATAAATATATGGGTCTTCTTTATACCCCAACTCTGTCATGGAAGTCTGCAAAAAACAAACTTGTAAGCCAGGCAAAAAAGTCTATTTTTTGTATTAAATCATATCAACGAAAGTTTGGGCGTTTTTCACATTCGGAATACTTTAAATTATTTGACTCCATGGTTAAGCCTATTCTTTTGCACGGAGCCGAGATCTGGGGTTTCGAGTTGGCAGATGACATTGAAAGAGTACATTATAAATTTTGTAAAGATTTTCTTGGTGTAAGCATTTCTACCAATAATTGTATGGCTTTAGGAGAGTGTGGGAGGACACAGTTATGTGTTGATTATTATACAAAATGTGTGAAATACTGGTCAAAATTATTGCATATGCCTGATCATCGATTTCCTAAAAATTGTTATATTATGTTAAAAAATTTAGATGATATTGGTAGACAAACGTGGGCTTCTAATTTAAAACATTTATTATATCTCTATGGTTTTGGACATGTATGGTTGTCCCAAACAGTTGGTAACCCTGATGCATTTTTAAGTATTTTTAAGCAAAGAGTTAGGGACTGTATGGAACAAAATTGGAATAATTCTGTAAATACAGATTCTCGCTGTTCAACATATAAGTTTTTTAAATCTATGATAACTCCTGAAAAATATCTATGTATTGATCTTTCGGTCTCTTTGAAAATATCTTTAGCTAAATTTAGATGCTCAAACCATAAATTTAATATCGAACTTGGGAGGCATACAGGTGTAGAAAGACATAACAGACTATGTAACTTTTGTAGGCAGAACTATGACATACTGTGTATAGAAGATGAGTATCACGCATTTTTTCAATGTTTTCAATATAATGCAGAGAGAAGAAAATATCTTTTTAACTGGTATAAGGGAAATACTACCACTGAATGTTTTTATCGCTTAATGCAAAGTTCTCAAGAGTCTACTGTCCGAAAATTAGCAGTCTACATCCATGAACTCATGAAAGTAAAGGCAGGAGAAAAATCATAGCTCAGATGTTATAGATCTAATACATGTATTATCAAAGTGTTTGCTTATCCGATAACTGTTAAGATATGTTTATTTGTATTATAATGTATTTTGGGCCGGTGGCCTACATGTACAATAAAAGAATTTGAATTTGAATATAGAGAAACTAAAGAAGCTTTAAATATGGATAATGAGCTCAATGTAGTTCGGAATTAAAAGCATTGGATGTCCAATTTCACTTCAAATAGGGAAGGTTTTAGCAATACTGTTACAGAAAGGATTAGACAGTTGGTTTAGAGAACAGCTTTTTAGTCTAAAGAATTGCTGAAAAGAAGGAATATGTCTGTTAGCTTTTTTGTTCTCATGAAATGAAACAACTCTATATTTGCAGAGGACAACAATACACGAGTACTGTTTGAAAGAGTGCTAAGCTCCGGTCAAGTCGCACCAGAGAGATCTATGTAAGTGATCCATGCTCTGGGCAGAGGGGGCTTAATTCATCTCCGTAACGCATAACACCAAACAAGCCTTCACATAATTATGGATCAATAATAACCACTTTTTTAAACAACTGATTTAATGATAAGGTGGACTGGTCCATGAACATACAGAAAATTGACCAATAGGGTTTTGGCTCGGGTCAATTTCAGCCTGGATCAGCCTGCACTGACTGCACAGGCTGACCTGGATAGATATTTTTCACA
Source organism: Tridacna gigas (assembly GCA_945859785.2). NCBI lineage: Eukaryota > Metazoa > Mollusca > Bivalvia > Cardiida > Cardiidae > Tridacna > Tridacna gigas. Next base: position 11,086,825 of record OX244031.2, on the reverse strand, counting down.
GAGCATGGCTCAAGTATTTTCTGTTAAATAGTGTGTCAAACCAAAGTATACCTGAATCCTGGCTCTAGCCTACCAGCAATATTTGGGAGAAGACAAATCAGTGCAACAGGATTGAACCCGCTCTCACCACTAACATTATTATGATTAAATTCATGTGGGAAAGAACCAGCACTTTGCAAAGAGCAGTATGTAATAGTTGAAACACTAGGAATTAACAGATTAACAGGATGGTTAAATTGGTTGATAAACAAAAATGATTTAAGACGTAAAATTTAACCAAGGCTGTAGAAAAAGCCTCATTTATTTCAATTTAGAGGTTACTATGGCCAGAGTATCTCACATTCATCACAGAATTTTCACTCCTGACACGAATCACCAGCATGATATTGATCAACATTGTCTTCAAAAGCAGTTTAACCCTTTACCAAACAATAAAATTTTAGACTTGTCCAAAATATATGCATTTGCAGACAACACGAGTCGGAGATTGAAATATTTTTTGGAATGGAAGAAAACATTTTGGGGAAATGGCGAAAATGCTGGTTACCAGCATTTTCTCCTTTTTCCACAATGTTTTCAAAAGGCTTTTACCTCAGAGTTGTTTAAACTAGAGACTGTGTGGTAAAGGGTTTTACTGTATAAAGCAGTCCCGGGATTAATCAAGAGTTTTTTGTATTTTAGAGAAATCTGGAGTCGTTTCTTAGCATTTGAATCAGAAGTTGGAGATTTGTCCAGTATTTTAAAAGTTGAAAAAAGGCGGTCACAGGCAATAGAAAAGGTAAAGCATGAACTTCAGTCGTAAACTTTATTCTTTCGTGGTACTTGATTTTCCATATTTGTACACAATGCTGTTCCTAGTGATGATGCTTCTTGGATTTGATACAGGATCAAAACGTTTTACTTCTCAGGTGATTTATATGCAGTACATAGTATTTTATTCAATTTCTGTAGGAAACCAGTTTCAATCGTCCATCTTGTAAGATCTTATTTTTTATGTCTGAAGTGTGTATTTACCCTCTGTCACACAATCCCGACTTTTAATGACCCTGAAAGAGAAGGCTTTTGAAAACATTGAGGGAAAAGAAGAAAATGCTCGTAACTAGCATTTTCCCCTTTTCCCACAATGTTTTCTACCCTATCAAAGACAAAAATCATCATTTTAGCAACATTTGTTGTTTGCAAATGGTTTCAATTGGGATGAGTCAGAAATTTTGTCGTTTGGTAAGGAGTTAAGTGAAAAGTACCTATAATAATTGACCAGAACATAGAAAAGATTCTTACTACATCAGGATTTGCAAGATTCTATACTTTGTTTGATATTTATTAACAGATAAAAGAATTTACTGCTTCAGGATTTGCAAGGTTTACACTTACTTATGATATTTATTCACAGATACAAGAATTTGCAGGGAAAGATACAGCTCTTCTGATTGATAGATATAAATATGCAGACCTTTTTCCATGTAATCAGGGAGAATTGAAGGCTCTAGGCTATCATGTATGTAAAACATCTGTAAAATATGTCATGCTCTTGCTAAAGGGGGAATTAATGTAACGCCATGCATTACACCAAGCAGGTTATCACATAATTGTAGATCTATAAAATCCATATTGTTATGACAAACTGCTGAATCCTGGGGTAGAATGGTCCTTGTGCATGCAGAAAATCAACCAATAACAGAAAGTTTCGACCCAGGTCAGCCTGTGCAGGCTGGCCTGGGTCGACACTTTTGCAGATGCATGAAACCCTTTTTTCATAGAGCATGGTTCAAATGTTCTAAATGTGACTTGTTGTTATTTGTAATCAAACATCTGACAGTAACTTACACATATTATTTTGTCATGATCAATGCTGTTACCTCCTCCTACCTCCTGTTATTTCTAGCTCATAACATCTAAATGAGTTCAAAAGGAAAGGAATGTTAGAGTGATTGGATGTGTAGAAAGCCTGAGGTTGAAACAGTTCTGTTGAAGTGTTGGAGGCTTTAGTCTGTTTGCTGCACTCAGTGCTGTATCTAGACACTGTTTTCATATTTTGCTGGCTTGTTTTTTAGCTCGGCTGTTTTCGAAGAGAAATTTGAGGTATTCATGTGCCCCATCGTTGTCTGTGTCATCGTGGTGCAAAAACATTGACATTTTGTAATATCTCTGGTATTACTGAAGATATTTACTTCAAATCGGACAAGTTGTAAACTATCAAAAGTGGAACCCATACAACAAGGGCAGATAACCATCAAAATATTTTTGACACATTTTTGCCCCCTTTTGACCTAGAATTTTTGCTGAAAATCAAGCAATTGCAGCCAAATCAAGCAATTGCAGCCGAGCGTTGACACCCACATATGGTGATCGTTTAAACCTCTAGTTTTAAGTATTTCCTATAATGTGTGATTTGCTGCCATGGTGTTTAGGGTTATGGGTTTAAGCTACTAAAATGTACTGAAAAAGGCACTATTTGTACTAGATATGTACAAATACAGGGCAAGACTGGAAAAATAAATCTATGATCTCTCGGAAGGTTCTATGATAAACAAAAACAGATGGATGTCCCTGGTACATCTGGTATGAAACAGATATTTGCAGTTGGGAAAAAAAATGTTGATATCGTAATCTAATGCGTGACTTGACAAATAACATCAGATAAGAAAAGTGAATTATAGAGCTAGGTTTGTATTCACCAACCATTCTTAAGAACATTTTTAGCCTTATTCTCCAAGATTTTCTAAATTTGAAAGTAACACAACTTTTGATTGGTTAAACCACTTTTCTGATTGGCTAAACCACTTGGTTTAGCCAGATGTTATGTTTCTATCAAATTTGGAAAATTCTGTAGAATAAGACTAAGGACGTTCTGAAGAATAGTTTGTGAATACAGACCCTGATGGTGCCTTGCTTTTATAAGATAAGATGTTTAACTCCTTCAAGTATTTAGATGAACAATATTGACAATATTAGTGAGCAAAAACTAAATGGTTGATTGATTGATTGATTGTATGGTGTTCAACGCCATTTTTAACATTATTTCAGTTCAGTGCACTTATCCATGCTTGGAGTTTCTTTTACCAGTACTCCGCACAATATTCTTTACAGGCCACAGACTGCTTTCACACATAACCATCGTCGAAACAATAGTCAGCGGTGAGAGAGGAATGAATCCTGTCGCGATGACTATCGTCAATCCTCGGAAAGAAATTTGCCAAGCCGGGGATCGAACCAGCGACCCCCTGTTCTCAAGTCCTGTACGCTACCGACTGAGCTACGGGGGCTTGGTATAGAACTAAATGGACATTATAAGTGAGCAAAAAAGACCAAAATACTTTTATATCAAGGATGTTTTAACCAGAGCATTGCCATATTTACAGGATCTCATAAGGAAGAAGGTTGTGCAATTAACATCAAACAAAGTGACCAAAATAATATTAGAGGAAGATGAAAATCAGAAAATACCAGAATATCCCAAACCTGCTACAGATCAGATGTTGCCATTTAAACCTAAAATTAATGTTTGTAAGTATATTTCACTGCTGTATTTCACTCTTTACCAAACAACAAAATATTAGACTCATCCATATTGAAAGGATTTGCAGATGAATATTCAAAACATGGTTCAAATGATATCATTTGTCATAGGATAGAAAACAATTTGGGAAAAGGAGAAAATGCTGGTTACCAGCATTTTCTCCTTTTCTCAAAATGTATTCAAAGGCCCTCTACCACAGGGTTGTGGAAATTAGGAATTGTGTGGTAAAGGTTTAAACTAATATAGTACAGGCCAACTACAAGTGTAGATCCTCTGGAACTAGCACAATAAATAGGTAGAAGAAATATTCAAGGTGATGAAGTGCTGTCATTGCTTAATATCATGACTTCTGAGATATCAGTTTATATGTAGACTTGAAGCTCCTAAAATATAGAATGGCTGTGTTTACATTTTAGCCATGCTCTATGAAAAGGGTCTGAATGCATCTGCAAAAATTATCAACCCATGTCAGCCTGGGCAATCTGCACAGACTTTTTGGGTCGAAACTTTTTGCTATTTGTATATTTTCTACATGTGAAAAGACCTTTCTATCTCAAGATCCAGTCAATAGTTAGACAAAATGTATTTTATGGATCCATGATTATGTAATGACATGCTTGGTATTATACATCATGTAGATGCATCAAGCCCTCTTTTGGCAGAGCATGGCTCATTATACCCCCGCAAAATGAATGTTTTCAGGGGTATACTGGAATCAGCCTGTCTGTCCATCCATCCGTGTGTCCGTCTGTGTACAAAATACTAGCAATTTTGTGTCGCGAACTCCTCCTACAGTTTTCCTTCAATTGCATTGAAACTTTGCACTTATATTGATCATATATTGAAGATTTGCAAGATGTAATTTTCAAGTGTCAACTCCCCCTGGTTGAGGAATTATCTCCCCTTGAACTTGACACTTTTTTTCTGTCAAAGCGCTGGCGGGGGTATTAAGTCACATTCTGTGACGCTCTAGTTTGTTTTATGATGTATAGAAAATTACAGATTGTGTCTCAGTTGCATCTTGAATTTGCTTGGTCTTCCGTTATAAATGCACAGCCTGGGATGAAGAAATATACAACAGTAAAGATATGTACATATACATTTCGACAATTTTAGATTGTCTGTTATTGATTGTCTATTATTTTTATATGGTTTTGTTACTATAGAAATTTACCAAACAACAGAATTTTGTAAATGTCCAAATCCAAAGCATTTGCATTTGACAATTTAAATGTGGCATTGCGGAAAAAGGAGAAATTACTTGTTAGCAACATTTTCTTCTTTTGCCACATTGTTTCCAAATGCCATCTTCCTCTGGGTCATGAAAACACAGGATTGTTTGGTAAAGGGTTAACATACCTAGGTGTGTGAGCCTATGTTTCACAAAATATTTTGACTCATGTCAGCCTGCCCATACTTTTTGCAGGTGCATTAAGCCTCTTTTTCACAGAGCATAACTCACACATGTTACAATTTGGAGGTATGAGGGAGAAACCTTTATCACAATCTTACTTTTTTTCTTTCTTCAGCTAAAGATGCTCATATAGTCAGTGGCGGTGTGTTTCCAGCGCCCAGTGCAGCAGCAGCTCTCATGACAATGATGCCACCTCCAGAATGTTTTCATGTAAGTTTCAGTTATTTCATCGTTTATGGTAGCCATTAGCATTCAGTATTCACATATGAAGTGATATAATTCACCTGAGAGTGTTCTGTTTTTACTCATTACTGCCAGCAGTCAACTATTCATCATGCAGCTAACCACCTTTAAAAACATGGTGGCAGAAGGAGAAATGGCTTGTGATAATTTTCCTGTTGCTACAGTGTTTGCACATATGTCCATATACTAAATTGAAATTCTCGGTAATATTCCCTGTTTTACACTGATACTTTACATGACATCTGCTGCATATTTGTGTCAGGAAATACTGAGCTCTCAACCACAAAGCTGACCATGAATTGGTAGGCAGTCTTGGTAACTTGGTGACATGAAGAATGCAGTACAATTTGTGTTATAGATTACAGGACATATATCAGTGGGCTTAAAAGTGTCACAGGTGTTAACCCTTAGAGAGCCGAATAAACCTGCTAGACATTTTCATCATAGAAATATGACCCAAATAATTGCAATTTCATGGCTGCTTTTATCTACAGTGTTTCATCAAAGTGGACAGGGTAGCCAAAGATCAGGCTGCACGTCTTGTGCAGCCTGATCGTGATCAACACTGGCTGCAAATGCAACTATTGTCATGAAAGGCACTTTAAGGGTTTAGGAAGGGTGACTTTATGCTTTGGTTGTGAAAATCTTATAATCTAGTTCGGTAGAATTGAAGGGTATTAGTCAAGTTTGAAAGTTTAAAGGTACAGAAATGATCACCTATTGAATGGCATTCTCAACATAATTCCATTAATAATGTTCTTTGAACTACACTGTTATGATAATTTTTCATCTGTCATTTTGACTCTCTTGCTCTTTCCTCTGTCATTTTGACTCTCTCTCTTTCTCTCTGAACTACACTGTTGATTTTTCATCTTTGGTTTTTGTCTATCTCTCTCTATCTGTTTCAGAGCATGATATTTATTTGTAATTGCATGTCTCCCACCATGTTTTTTTTTATTTATTCCCGCCAATGTAGGCAAGGGGTTATAGTTTTTGTGTTATTTGTCCATTCATCCATCTGCCTGGACAGATATCTTCTAAAATTCTTGACAAAATTTGATGAAACTTCATATATGTGTTCCTTATGATAGTTCGCGATACACATTTTTATGTTATCTAAGGCTGTGTCATGGAAAAAGGGGGCTTTTCCTGGTGGGGGATATCATTTCAAAGAAATAGGCTTATTATATACATAGTAAAATTAGTGTTGCACCCCCTGTGTTTTTAACATGTTTAATTTTCTGGTGTGAATGATATGAAATGGGTTGGAAATTAGAATCTGGCTGCTGCATACAAGAACAAACAAGTCTGTTGTCTCTGAAATGGAATGAACTGAAGTATCCCTTAACCTCATGGCAGCAGCTACTGATCGAGCTGTTTCAGCCTCTCGTGAGAACAAACAAGTCTGTTGTCTCTGAAATGGAATGAACTGAAGTATCCCTTAACCTCATGGCAGCAGCTACTGATCGAGCTGTTTCAGCCTCTCGTGAGAGGTGTGAGACAAAGACTGCAAGCTGTTTTGCATGCCCCGGGCGGAAGTACGCAATATTGCCTGATTTTGTGTGTCCATTCTCTGCAGGTCACTTTCAACCTGTCGTAAGTTTTGTTTCAACATTAAATTCCCTGTTTTAACCAAACTTAAATGCTTCTCGTTTTTCTTAAATTTGAAAGCAACATCTAGGCAAAAGATTCCCACTTACCATGAGGTCAAGGGATACCTCAGTTCAGTTCATTTTATGAGCAAAAGACGAGTCTGTTGGTGTATGCAGCAGCCGAATTCTAATTTCGACCCAATTTTATCTCATTCACGTCAGAAAATCAAACCCGGTAAAAAACACAGGGGGTGCAACACTAATTTTACTATGTATATTTAGAGATGTGTAATGTTGTATGTAATAGGTGTATTTACATGTAATACTTCACAATATTGCAGGGTCCATTTGTTGCTTTGGACAAGTTCATAGATCATTTCAAACAGTTGGACATTCCAGATGGTAAGTAGTTGTATGGATCGGTTTATTCACATGAGCTGTGCTCTTGCAAAAGGGGACTTAATACATCTCCATGATGCATTGTACCAGTCCAGCCATTACATAATTACATAACAACTGACTAAATCACAAGGTAGAGTGGTCCTTTGATATACGAAAAAGTTACCAATAGCGAAAAGTTTCGACCAAGGTCAGCCTGTGCGGGCTGTGCAGGCTGACCTGGGTCGATACTTTTCGCAGATGCATTAAGCCCCGTTTTTCCAGAGCATGGCTCATATATTTCATTTTGCATGAACAAACAAAATATAATTTAGACATTGTTTTGTTTGTATCATGGACAAACACACTCTTCAAGCACTTCGGAAGTTTTTTTTGCTAGATCTACCCAGTTCCTAACCCTTTACCACACTGTCAAATTTTAGACTTGTCCCAATTGAAAGAATTTGCAGACACGAAATAAAATGTGGCTCAAATGATGGAATGTTACTTTGAAAGGACAGAAAACATAGTGGGGAAAGGAGAAAATGCTGGTTACCAGCATTTTCCCCATACCCCACTATGTTTTCAAAAGCCATTTTCCTCAGAGGCGTTAAAAGACGGGATTGTGCAGTAAAGCTTTAAACTGCTGGCAGCTTCCCCATGTGAGCTAAGTCAAATCAATGTTTAGTGAGAAAAATTATTTGTTGGGCATGACCTTCATCAGTCTCTGGAATTCATCCTAGCTGAATTATGCAACTACAGTTGTTCTCAGTACTTAAACTCCTTCACACGCAACAAAATTTTAGACCTGTCCAAAAGCATGTATAGATGACAAATTAAATGTAGCTCAAATGATAAGATTTTTATATGAACGGTTATAAAACATCAAGGAAAAAGGAGAAAGAGGAAAAAGAATTAAAGAGCTGACACGAAAATAAAAAATACTTAGATCAAGTTCTCTGTCATACGCAGGTCCCTTACTCAATGAAAATGGCTATGGGGATGGTCAGATGAAGATGGACACGGGAACTCTGCTATCGTTAGAATTCGCCTCGGGTAGAAAACGTAGAGTCACAGAGAATGAAGGAAGCGACGAAGAAGATACTACAAATGGTCCGGCCCCACCAGTGAATGATATTTATCGAAGTCGTCAACAAAAACGTGCTAAATAAAATGTGTCAGTGGAGTGCTTTTGGAAATGGTTTAATCTTTTACCAAACAATATGGTGTTTAATAACAGCCTTAACCCTTTACCACACAATCCCGACTTTTGACGACCCTGAGAAAAAAGCCTTTTGAAAACATTGTAGGAAAAGGAGAAAATGCTGGTAACCAGCATTTTCTTCTTTTCCCACAATGTGTTCTAACCTTTCAGTAACAAATGCAATCATTTTAGCCAATTTATTTTGTCGTCTGCAAATGCTTTCAATTTGGACCAGTCTGAAAGATTGTTGTTTGGTAAAGAGTTAATATGAAGGTTTTCTAAACATGTGGAAAAAGGAGAAAATGCTAGGGACGAGCATTTTCATCTTCTCTCTTCCAAATATAATTCCATCATCTGAGCCATATTTAATCTGTCGTCTGTAAATGCTTTCGATTTGGACAAGTCTAAAATTTTGTTGTTTGGTAAACAGTGAAGCATGTTTTATATTGGTCTACTTCATACCTAGTAAATGTCAAACAAGTGGAAAATATTGGGAGAAAAAGAAAACACTCTTTTTGGAAGATATTGAAAATCATATTGGAGAAAGGAGCAATTGTGCCCAGGCATTTGTTACACATTCAAAAAATGCTTTCAAACCTGTCTTCTGCAGAGACTGATATGTATGTTAATGGGTTAATGTTTGTGTTTTTGTTACCTACTGGTAACTCTGACATAAACTGAAACCTTGACAATAAGTTAACCCTTTACCAAACAATCCCACATCTTAATAACCTTAAGGTTACCTTTTGAAAACTTTGTGGGGGAAAAAAGAGAAAATTTTGGTGACCAGGATTTTCTCTCTTTCCGACACAGTATTCTTTCCTTTCATTACCTTTTCAGAGATAAATCCCATGTTTTGAACTACATATTATTTTCCGTCATTGCTTGCAATTTGGAAAGTCTTAGATTTTTTTAACCCATTACCACACAATGAGTTTTAACGACCATGAGCAAAAAGGCTTTTGAAAACATTTTGGGAAAAGGAAAATGCTGGCAACCAGCGTTTTCTCCTTTTCCCACAATGTTTTCTACCCATTCACAGGCATAATCAATCATTTGAGCCACGTTGAATTTTTCGTCTGCAAGTGCTTCCAATTTTGACTTCAATGAAATTTTGTTGTCTGGTAAAGAGTTAAATAAATGGTTAAGACTTCATTTTATGATGGAAAGAAAAGTAATGTAAATTGATAGAATCATTTGATCTGAATACTTTAACATATTTGACCTTTGGAAATAAAGGCATGAAATCAAGGTGTTAATTGGCTTTTTAGTGTTTATCCCTGTGAAAATATTAATATTTTTTGCTCTGTGGTTTATGCTGGATGGATCCCCATTCGGGGCGCTAAACTGGGGTGTTCTGAAATACCGTGGAAAAGGGCTTCAAAGACCATAAGGCGAGAAGAGCAGTATGAAGAAACTTTTTGCATCAATATGTACTCGACTAATTAATCAAAGACCATAATTGTTATCAAATATCAATAATTGTACTGGTAATTGAATGTTGGGTGCTAAAGGGCGTCCATAAATTGGCGGTCATTTCTCCCTTATTTCAAATTTATGTGTCTGATAAATTTATTCTTTTCCTGACATATACGACATTAGATTTATTTAACCCTTTACCAAACAACAAATTCTATTCTCTTCCAAATTTGAAAGCTCTACAAATGAACCGAAGTTTTCTGATAGGGTAGAAAACGTTATGGAAAAAGGAGAAAATGCTGGTTACCAGCATTTTCTCCTTTTGCCACAATGTTTTCAGAAGCCTTCTCTTTCAGGGTTGTTAAAACTCGGGATTGTGTGGTAAACGGTTTGGTTCGGATACTTCCTAAAAGATCGCCATATTGGATAATGTTAGTCCCGTTCAGTGACTCTGATCTGGCCTATTTGGTCAAAATGTGTGTATAATTTAAGGTATGTGTGAGTGTCGATCCAAGATCAGAGTGCATGGTCTTTGCGATCTGATCTTACTCTTTTGGTCAGAATCTGCATGGTACACAAGTTTCGGAAAGTGTCGACCTCGGATCAGCCTGCATGTTCTCCGCTATCTGATCTTGCACAGGTGTTCCGAATGTACGTGAGCCATGCTCTGGAAAAAAGGGGCTTGCTGCATCTCGGTGATTCATTATAACAAGCAAGTCAACGAATAATTATGGACCCATAAAATCCATTTTGTTTAACAACCTACCTAATCCTGAAGTAGACTGGTCCTAGGAGATGCAGAAAATTGACCAAAAGAAGAAAGGTTCGACATGAGTCGATGGCTCACGTGTAACGAACTATCAGACAGTGTCCCTACAGGCAGCTAATATCCCTCGGCGCCATAAGGATCCACGTGACGACAAATTGAGCAACTGTTTGTAATGAAAGACATATTCTTCTAATTGCCTTTAATATTGTCCTGTTAAATTGGCACCAATTAACAAGCAATTAATTACGGACTTCCATGATAATTTGAATATCTAGAGCACGAGTTTGCCACGCGTATCCTCTCAAAACTGTATATAAAGTTTTCAGTAAGTCTGAAACGTTCAGTGAACGTGTTGACTTGAAATAGCACATTTAAAGCTTTGAAGTTCACTAGAGGACAATAGAGGTCGAAGATGGTTGGGACGAATAAACAACTTGCATCTGATAACGCCACTTATCTTAGAAAGGTATGCTTTTTTTAAGTAGTTGCTTATCTTCAAGGTTTTTTTTTTTTCAATAAAGTTTTACGGTTAAATTCCTCAGGTGTATCATCTGCTATCGTTTCCCTTTTGAACATGCGCATAATAAGCGATCTAGTCTACTCCACTCTTACTGGGAACCAAGAACTGGGCTCGACCCTTTATCTGTGTTTACTTTAAAAAGTCCAGCGTGAGTATAAAGGCGTTTATCATGCCAATAATAATTCGTGCAAAAGTTCGTTGGCAATTTTTTTTTTTCCAAATCGAGATCTGTGAACTGCTGTACACTATTTTCTGGTGTGCGTTTCAAACCGTGGAAATTGAGATTTAAACAAATTACTTTGGCGAATATATTGCCGACGTTTCTTGAGATTATTTAGCTAAATCAATAAATGCTCATATCTTTGGCTCAATTTAACACATAAAAAGATAAATGCCAGTTATTGAAATTCGCTGTCACAGAGTCCAAAAACTTGCACTCGCGGTAATCGATGTTAAGATGTGACAACAGCATCCCAGTTCCAACAACAACAAAAATCACAATAATAACATTCTCTAGAATAAGCAAAACAAGAGATCAAACTCATTCATTTGTGCCATGCTCTGAAAAAAGGGGGCTTAATGCATCTCCGTAATGCATGATACCAAGCAAGTCGTCACAGTATTACGGATCCATAAAATCCACTTTGGCAAACAACCGACTGAATCATGCGGTAGAATAATCCTTTGAGATGCAAAAAACTTAAAGATATCGAAAAGTTTCGGCCCATGTCAGCCTGCGCGGACTGCGCAGGCTGACATGGGTCGATACTTTTCGCAGATGTATTGAGCCCCCTTTTCACGGAGCATGGTTCATTTGTATGCTGACTATTTTCAGATAAGAAAACCAATGATTGAAAAGAAGAGACGAGAGAGAATAAACCACAGCATTACACAGTTACGGACCTTGATCGACGATACGCTTAAACGAAATGTAAGTTCGTAACTTTTTGGACCCATTTTTAAACTCTCTCTCTACCTCTCTCTCAGCTCGAACTAGAGATACATCTTAATAGCCGAAGTAGACTGCGTTGAAAAAAAAAAATGTATAAATCAACTTGAATTAATGTTAAATGCAGACATTTACAGGTGAAATATTGCAGGAAAAATGAGAGAGACTGTTATTAGCAATTTCTCTTTAAGCTACAACTTTTTAATACGTGGTCTTCAAAATTGTCCAATCGTCTCTCTCTCTCTCTCGACATATTGATTATGAAACTTTACTTTATGTTCCACTGGAATGATGCTCTTGCAAACAATTAAGTGTTGTTTATGAACTAGTAAGATGATTTTAAATAGATTTTCTCTAACTGTATAAGGAAGAAGACTGAAAAGTTCTACTGTATGTGGTGTACTGCTTACAGTCATACCAGATTGAAATTTCAATGCTCAGCTCAGATGGGCAGTAATAAGCATTGACCTATGTAGGCCTACATATATACGTGTCTGTACACAAATGATCATCGGCTATTGACTAAATGACGTTCTTACTTTCAGATTGCACCAATGACAAGAATCGATAAGGCTGACATTTTGGAACTGACTGTCTGCCACCTACGTAACCATCGACGTAGTGACATACCAACCAATGGAAAAATGTCATATGAAGTGGGATTCAAAGATTGTGCACGTCAGGTGACCAGTTTCCTGGTTGCCAACGGTTTGATTGACGCAAACAAATTGATAGAATTGAACTGCTTTTTAGGAAGTATCAGTGGAGGAACGAACTGTCCTGTACGCGGTAACAAGTACACATCAACGCCAAACCGATCCCGTTCAGACTTCAGCTCTGTTCAAGGAACACGCAACGGTAGTGAAATCCAGATGTTGTCTCCAATCCAGCAACGAAGTTACTATGGTACCAACCACTCCACATCCGGATGCAAACTTCAAGATCAAAGGTTTGGGAGTACATCTACTTTCGATATAACTCAGAATTCACTTGATCTAGATAGATGGGGAAACCTGCCAAGGGTAGATCTACATATGCTCTCTGTTGATGGTTTAACAACATTCAAAAATACCTCTTTATCCTCGTTTGAAGACTCTTCGAGTTCGTTCTCTTCTTCACAGTCCACGTTCGATATAAACCAAGGTGGCTACGCTGATGGAAGAACATCGAGTATTATTACCGGAAGCGGAAACAAATCTGAACAGGTGGCTTCTACAACATGGAGGCCGTGGTAGTATTGCCCCAAGAGAAAGATTTAATGTTGTGCCAAACGACCGTCTGTTTTAAAACCCTGAAAAGGAGCTCTTGAGAACATCGTCAGAAAAGAAAATTAAGCTGTTAGCCTACAGCATCTCCTTATCTCATAATGTTTTCTGCCCCTGCAAAGACCAAATGATTTTTAAACCACCCCTTCATGTAACATATACGTGTAGATTATTAACATCTATCAATCAGACATTAACAGAGAAATGTGACGATTTAGATTAGTTTTACGTGCATATTGTTTGTTGTTACAGATCATCGTTAATATTTGAATGTCGTTAACCTCTGTCCTGCTAAAAAAAAATAAATGAAACTTTCAAGACGATAGTAGAAAACCGAATAATGTTATTTCAATTTTATTTTTGGGAGAACAATATCTCCTTATCGGAAAGTGTAGATCCAAGATCAGACTGCACGTTCTGTCCGCAAAAGTCAGTGAGTCGCGCCTAGCAGCCTAGGGGTTAATATTTGAACATTACGACTTTACTGCTGAACATTACACCATAGCATGATGTAATATTTCAGTAAATTTACGATAATTTGTTACAGATTTAATATCCCTGACGCTGAAATCGTGTTGAAAGCGGTATAAAACACCATTCAGTCAATCAATCATACTTGAAGTGGATAGTATGTGAAGAAATATTGGCGAATAAAGTAACTGTTACTGACAACTGCTTCTTTTCCAAATTGCTTCCTAGCAGGTTTACCTTCAAAGCGCCAAAGAAAGCCTAAGGCCCATTTACAGCCGAGAATAAGAGATCTACGCATTTTGTGCAGTCTGATCGTGGTCTTCTCTTGCTGAAAAAGCAACAGAGCTAGTGAAAAGCGTTTTAAGTCTTTACCACACAATCCCGAGTTTTAACGACAATAAAAGAGACGGATTTTTAAAACATTGTGGGAAAAGGAGAAAATGCTGGTAACCAGCATTTTCTCCTTTTCTCACAATGTTTTGTACTCTATCAAAGACAGAAATCATCATTTGAAACACAGTTTATTTGCCGTCTGTAAATGCTTTCAATTTATCCGAGTCCAAAGTTTCTTTGGTAAAGAGCTAATTTAGGCGTAAAGGAAAATTTTATTCCCTGGGAGCTCACCCGACGCTTAACAAAGGAGTTTTCTGGTCTCAAAATTACAACTGTATAAACTGAACTTGACTGTATAATTTGAAATTTCGCAGGCAGCTCTAGTCACGTGTTATTGTCCCTTGGCAAGGCGCTGCAGAGGCCAAGCCTAGAACTGGTGAAACCCAGGAATCACACGACTAAGTGAGTTGTCCTTGACAGGACTGAAATGCTGACGAAGACCTTATTCAAATAAACAATTATCATAGCCACGCTCTGTGAAAAAGGGGCTTAAAGCATCTGCAAAAAGTATCGACTCAGGTCAGCCTGCGCAGTCCGCGCAGGCTGACCTGGATCAAAACTTTTTGCTATTGGTCAATTATCTGCATGTCAAAGGACCATCGTAACCCATGCTTCGGTTGGTTGTTATACAAAAAGTAGTTCATGGATCCATAATTATGTGATAACTTGCTTTGTATAATGCAATCACGGACATTCACTGAACCCGCTTTGCCAGAGCATGGCTCATTTCTAAATTACTATAGGGTAGGGTCCGTATTCACTAACCATTCTAACGAACACTCTTAGTCTTATTTTCTATGATTTTCTACATTTGAAAGTAACACGACATCTGATTGGCTAAACCATGGTTTAGCCAAGCAGATGTTGTGTCACTTTTAAATCTACAAAATTCTAGAGAATAAGGCTAAGAACGTTGTAAAGAATTGTTGGTGAATAATGGCCATGGCTGATCTACAGTGGAAGGCTGTATTTCATGACATTCAATCCAAAGTACACTACTGGTACCTTTACATGGGAATAATCACGAATGATTGTTTTTGTTATTTACATACACCGTGTTATCTCGAAATGTATTCCATCACGTATTTTCCTGAACTGACCTACATTTACCTGATGGGATAAGTCAATACGTCAACACGTCACCATTCCTGACCCACAGACGACTCTTTACAATCGGACCACTTTGGAATATATCGCTGCGAAGAACGGGATTTCCAATAACATGCATTTTCTCCTTTCTGTCACAACGTTTTTTACACATAATTCCTCCATTAAACCTTTGTATTACAAAACAATCCAGTCTTTAAACGGCTCTGGAAAAGAAGCCTTTTGAAAACATTGTTGGGAGAGGAGAAAATGCTGTTAGAACAGCATTTTCTCCTTTCCCCACAATGTTTTCAAATATAAGATAAATCCCATTATTCTCACCACGTTAAATTCATCGTCTACAAAATTCTGTCAATATGGACTAGTCTAAGATTTTTGTCGTCTGTCAAAGAGTTTAATCTTTTACACGGATATTTATGAGCCATGCACTGTGAAAAGGGGGCTTAATGCATCTGCAAAAAGTATCAGCCCAAGTCATCCTGCCAAATCCTCCATTGTTGTCTCCGTGTTGTCCCCCCCCCCCTTTCAAAAAAGAAAAACGCAAACGCAAAATTTGCGATATATGCTGACTGGGACCCCTATGAAAGCTACTAAATGTCATAAACAGGAGAGACATTTGGAGGAAAGAGATACCATTTTCTTCATTTAGATCTACATGGAAATCATTTTTGGTTCGGATGTTTCGAAGAAAAGGTCGAGTTATTCTCATGTAGACCTATCGAGTTCTGCGTCATCGCCGTCGTCGTAGTGCAAAAAACTTTGACATTTTATAATGTCTTCATTATTACTGAAGATCTATTTTTTTCTTCAACATAGGTCAATTGAATTGATTGATTGACTGAATGGTGTTTTACGCCGCTTTCAACATTATTTCAGTCATATCACGGCGACAGCTCACATATTCATGTATTTCCTGGGTTTTACCAGTACTAGGCTAGGGCTCTAAAGTGTCTTGCCCAAGGACTCACCCACGAAAAGCCCAGCGGATCAGGTAGGGCTCAAACCCGGGGCCCCCAGGTTGCTAGTCCCACACTCTACCACTGAGCCACGCAGGACTCCTAAACCTAGGTCAAGTTGTTAACTATCAACAGGGGATTCTATACAACAAGGGCAGGTAACCATCAAAGTATTTTTGACAGTCATGCCCCTATTTTCGAGTTACAATTTTCACTGGAGATCGAACAACTTCAGTCGAGTGTTGGCACCCTTGCGTCCTTGGGCAAGAGCCCTAGCCTAGAACTGGTGAAACCCACGACATACATGAATACGTGAGCTGTCGCCATGATATGGCTGAAATGATGTTGAAAGTGGGGTAAAATATCTTCGAATCCACTACAGAAGCTCATTACGTCAGCGATCTTTACTCTCTCTTCGCATCTTCGCTAGCCAACGTTGACGATCTACACGTTACTTTATTCACCATAGGATTTAAATGTTACTTGTCACAACTCAGCTGATTCCGTAAAATTTTACATCGCGGCTCCCGGTTTGTCGAATAGGTTTTATGTGTCATTCGAAGAGGACGTAATTCTTTCCTTCAAACACCACCTTTTGTCAACTGCACACTTTTAACCCTTAGCCACACAATCCCAACTTTAATGACCCTAGGGAAGAATGGTTTGAAAATATTGTGGGAAAAGGAGAAAATGCTGGTAACCAGCATTTTCTCCTTTTCCTACAATGTTTTCTACCCAATCAAAGTGAGAAACCATCATTTTAGCAACAGTTAAATTGTCGTCTTCAAATGCTCCCAAGTTGGCCCTGTCCAAAATTTTTCGTTTTCTGAACGACCATCTTAAAAATGGCTCAAATGGTGGAAATTGTCTTGAAAGGGTAAAAAACTGTTAAAAAAAAAAAGGGTGGGTTTACCAGAATTTCCTTTTTTCCCACAATGTTTTCAAAAGCCTTCTTCCTCAAAGCCGTTTCAACTCGGGATCATTGTGTGGTGAAGGGTCAAAGAGACTCAAACCGATCGAGTGATGACTAGATCTAAATTCTTGATTTACAAGTATCTTATTTTCAAGATCCCTCTCTCTCTCTCAGCTCACCACAGCTGCACGTTAACTTAAAATATCCTTTTTGTGACATAGATCTAGATCTAAGCCAAACGAATTCGTCATCCAGCTGTCAAAGCCTTCGTCCTGACAATGAATAATGGTGAATAAATGATAGGTATATTGCATTGCATTGTATTGTTGAAGCCTTGGTATTCATGTACTATATTAAGATTATAAGTCTTGGTATGCATTTTTAAAAAGCCGTCACCTTGCGGACAGTTCGCATTCATGAAGCGCGTTCCAGATCAGGCAACATTTCTTGCCTTCTGATCTAGTACTCTCTGCAATACTTATTTGATATTCCGACAATAACAGCAATCGCACTGATATTTCTTTTTTATCTGAAATGTTTAATTCATTGATTTAGTCGCCAAAGAGTTAAAATCTATTAACTTAAATATTAATAAAACGCAATTCAAAGGCATCCTAAATCATTTTCAGGTAAACAAAAAAGAAGACTATTTAGATTTAACCCGCAACTTCTTGGGCACACTAATTTCGAGCCGAAACATCTTATATCTATTTATAGAATTATCTAACCAATCAAATTCTTTCACCGACTTATTTTTAATGTCACGTTTTCTGTAACATGGTACGAAGGCCATGTTTGTGATGAAATTCGAAAAGCTGATCGATGGACATTGAAGTGTGTTTCAGACTTATTATATGGCGATTACTAGTTTAACTATGATACAGAATGTCAGAAAATAAATCGAAAAAGCGACACGTTTTACATTGGTTTAGAAAAGGGCTAAGACTTCACGACAATCCGGCTCTCAAAGCAGCCATCGAAGGTGCACAAACATATCGGTGTGTTTACATTTTGGACCCATGGTTCGCCGGTGTGTCACAAGTGGGGGTTAATAAATGGAGGTAATTTTTTCATTATGATATATAATTGATTAAAAATTACTAGCGTGATAAGCTTTCAGTCCTTACGTGCGAAATGCGAGTTATGTAATTAGCGTTGTGAATTGCTCTATTTCAATCCTGGGTTTCGATTATCAGGTGACCTACTTTTTTGCTTAGGTTAGACCAAATTATCGATATAAATTTTTGCTAAACTTTCAATAAAATCGACATCTAAACGACAGTTTTGTGATACGTTTTTACAGACATCTTTTTAAAAAAAAGTAGATAAATAAATAAAATGTAGTGAAGAAAGGAACTTGTTCACAATAAAGTCAGTTATTGTTGCATATTGGTAGAGGAAGAAATCAGTCATCATCTGGTATCTTTGAAGAGTTTCAAATATTTTCCATATCGGTGCCAAAATTCGTCAAATTATGCAGTGGTTAAGGTTTTTACCACCTGAAAATCTGAATTGCTGTTTTATTGCCAACAAATACATGAACTATAGCATCATAAGTGTTTTGGTAACAGAGGCTTTCATGACTGCAGTGAAGTAAGTAAAAGCGAAATGGATGAATTATATTGTAATCTTAATCCATTAGCAGCTAAATTAAATTAAACTAACAGTTGCCAGCCGATAGTGAAAACCCATAGTTAACGATTTGAAAATTTTGCTCGTCCGAGAAATCTTTTTGTGTCAGACAGAGTAGATTCAGGATCGGATTGCACATTCTGTGAAGTCTGATCTTGATCTACTCTGTCTGCAAAAGCCCACAAAGTTGAGCTTAGCAGCTTCAAGCTGAATAAACCTGATAGACATTTTCAGTATAGAAATAAGAGGCAGACCCAAATAATTGCAATATCATTTGTTCAGTCTGATCTTGATCTACACTGGCCAATAAGGCAACTTTAGCTGAGAAAGGTCCTTTGAGGGTTACACTTCCTAGAATAGTGTTCGTAAACCATTCTAACCAACGTTAATTGCATTCATACAATTTTTCATTCTCAAGAATTTACTAGATTTCAGAGGAACCTTATTTCTGATTTGTTCAACCAAATCAAAAAAATGTTCTTACTTTGTTTCTGAATAAACCCATATCCTTAATTTTTCTACTATAGCTTCTTCAAAAACTGTTCACCTCAAAAGCGTAATGACATTGATAAAAATGTGAGTTTGATAAAGGGTAAAGAACAAGAGGGAACAATTTAAAATTATTCAAAAAACAATAAAAAATGGAGATCAGAAAGAATAGTTTTAGTATAAGAGTCACTGAACCATGGAACAGTCTACCAAATGAGGTCATAATGTCACCTAATGTAAATAGTTTTAAAAGCAGAATCAACAAACATTGGAAAGACTACCCAAGCAAATTCACCCCGAGCTGCTACACTCCAACAAATAACATAAAAGAATTAAGAAACAGGAGGACCCCCAGAAGCAATACGCTTACCATCGGTCCGGATACAGTAAGTTAAACAGTAAGTTAAAAAATATCACCATTATACATGTATATGATTCTGTATTTTCAGATTCCTGTTACAGTGTTTAGAGTGTTTAGACACAAACCTACGAAAACTTAATTCACGTTTATTTGTTATCAGAGGTCAGCCTACAGAGGTTTTTCCTAAATTGTTTAAGGTGAGGCAATTTTTTGTGTTTAAACTGCCATCAATCATGGATTAAAATGTAAAAGCATCTTAGTCGCTCATTGGCTTCTTGTTTGTTAAGATTTAGTTTTAGTTCTGAAATTAACCCTTTACCACACAATCCCGAATTTTAACAAACAGAGGAAGAAGCCTTTTGAAAATATTATGGGAAAAAGAGAAAATGCTGGTAACCAGCATTTTCTCCTTTTCCCACAATGTTTTCTGACCTTTCAGAAGCAAATCCAATCATCTGAGCCACAATCAAATTGTCATCTACAATTGCTTTGAATTTAGACCACTCGAAAATTTTGTTGTTTGGTAAAGAGTTAATACTCAATTCCAACTTTCAATGACACTGCCACGAAAAGCTTTTGAAAACACAGTAGAAAAAGGAGAAAATGCTGGTGACCAGCATTTTCTTTATTTCACACAATGTTTTCTACCTTTTTCAAAACAAGTTTCATTTTTTGAGTCACATTTAGTTTGCCTCCTACAAATGCGTTGGACTTACAGCGTCATCAACAAGCTTTGCACGTTTTGGATGCTCACAGTCTGCTGTTTTGTTAGACAGTCCAGCCAGAAAAAGCCTTCAAATCACTGTCTTTGTCTTTTTGAGTGGCTTAATATATGAAATTTAACCTGTTTTTATTTAACCTGTTTCGGGATGTATTGTAATTTTCCGGTCGCTTTGTCTTTTACAGGAGTGGAATATCAATGTCTTGTCATTTGAAGAAGATCCAGAGCCATTTGGAAAGAAGAGAGATGCTGCCATATCTGCCATGGCACGGGAAGAAGGGGTGGAAGTGATTGTTCGATCCTCTCATACACTGTATGACCTACAGAAGTAAGTATATAGATGATAGGAGTATAGCTTAGCAAACTTAATCCCTGAAGAGTCAGAAAATATGAAATCGGTATTTTTCACGGGTTATGACCATGAAATAGCAAACTATAATCCACAATTATTTCTTGATTAACTATCAAAAAGCATGAAATAGATTGAAATAATGTTGAAATCTTTGATAATTTCATTATGTGAATGATGAGACCCCATAAAAGTTTGGGAGTTGCGGATGACTCAGTGGTAAAAGTGGTTGAACAAGATTTGTTATCCAGAAGTTTCCTTGGTTCTGTCTCCTGGTACCAACCACAGCTGGATAGGAGTGCCCTTTGGCAAAGCACTGCCGAATGTCAGCCTAATACTGATGGAACCCAGGAAAAACTTTTTTCCTTTTCCCACCATGTTTTCAAAAGCTGTCTTTTTCAGGGCGGTGAAACTCAGGATTGTATGATTAAGGAATAATTTTCTTTCCACAGGATAATCTCAGAAAATAATGGAATCCCCCCTCTTACATTTAAACGCTTCCAGTCCATTCTGGCAAAGATGGATTTACCAAAGAAGCCAGAAGAACCCGTAACCACAGAGACAGTTGGCAAGGCAACTACTCCTGTTGGGTCAGATCATGATGAGAGGTATGGCGTACCATCATTAGAAGAACTTGGTATGTATTTATCTCATTACATCATGAAAAGATTTCGGAGCAGGATTCTTTGACAACTACTCTTTAAAATCATTGCACAAAATTTCGCTGAAAGGGTGTTTTGTCAAAGTCCATATCCATGTTTTAAAACACAGATTGCTAAATTCCTAGATTTTTTTACATGGAAAGCTCTGTCTGGGTGGAGGATTTGAGCCTCAATTTGTCTGGGTATGGGTCCGGGCTAGGGATTTTCATCGAATGTGGTTTTCAACGGAATGTTGCAGATCCCTTTGAAATATGGTTTGTTAACCCTTTGCCACACAATGCCGCCTTTTAATGACCTTGGGCTTTTTGAAAACATTGTGGGGAAAAGGAGAAAATGCTGGTAACCAGCATTTCCTCATTTTCCCCCCACAATGTTTTCTACACTTTCAAAGAAAAAATGCATAATTTGAGCCACATTGAAAGTGTCATCGGCAAATGCTGTCAATTTGGACAAGGCTAAAGGTTTGTAAAGGGTTAACATGAACTAAGGGTCAAGCCAGAAAGCTCAGTTGATAACATGCAGGGCTTGAAACCAGAGGCTGGCTTGTGTGAATCCCCAGCTTTGTCAATTTCTTTTTGGGGACTAATGATATCTAGTAACTAACATGTGAAAACACTGCTTTGAGGTTATTCTGCTATTTTCTGGATGTCTGTTAAACTTTTTACCCAGTGGCCGAATCGTGGGCTGGTCCAAATTGAAAAGATTTGCAGATGACACTATAATAATGACTCAAAATTTGATTTTCTCATTGGAAAAATGGAAAACATTGTGGGGAGAGGAAAAAATGCTTGTTACCAGCATTTTCTCCTTTTCCCATAATTTTTCAAAAGCCTTTTTTTCTGGGGACGTGATAACTGGATTGTTTGATTAAGAGCCCTTGTCTTGTAAGAGGCTTTGAATAGTGATTGCATGAGTTGGCCCTTTACCAGACGACAAAATTTTAGCCCTGTCCAAATTGAAAGCATTTGCGAATGACAATTTTAATAAGGCGCAAATGGCGCAATTTTTCCTTGATAGGGTAGAAAACATTGTGGGAAAAGGAAAAAATGCTGGTTACCAGCATTTTCTCCTTTTCCCACAATTTTTTCAAAAGACTTCTTTCTCAGGGTTGTCAAAAGGCGGCATTGTGCGGTAAAGAGTTAAGAGACATTATACTATTACAGCTTGTTGTGTTCATGAGCAGTATGAATGAGCCATGCTCTGGCAAAAGAGGGTTAAATGCATCTGTGTATCACATTATACGTAAAAAGTCATCACATAAATGGATATAGATGAATAACAACCAACTGAATTATGAGGTAGACTGGTCCTTGAAAATGCAGAAAATTTACCAAAAGCAAAAAGTTTTTAACTCTTTTCCAAACGACAACTTTTCCAAATTGAAAGCATTTGCAGAAGACACAATAAATGTGACTCAAAAACTGATTTTTTTGGGAGGGAAAGGTAGAAAACATTGTGGAAGAAGGAGAAAATGCTGGTTACCAGCATTTTCTCCTTTTCCCACAATGTTTTCAAAATGCTTCTTCCCCAGGGTCGTTAAAAGTTGGAATTGTGTGGTAAACGGTTAACCCAGGTCAGCTTGTACAGACTACAGTAGCTGACCTGGGTCAATACTTTTTGCAGATGCATTAAACCCCCTTTTCACAGAGTGCAGCTCAAATAATTTAGTTTTTGTGGATTAAAGACTGCAAATGTACCAAGAAAAGATTTAATGAATAATTATCATTGTCTTCATGACTGGTCAGGTTTTGAGACAGAGTCAGTGAACAGTAAGATCTTCCGTGGTGGAGAGACGGAGGCGTTGCACAGGCTACACCGGCATTTGGAACGTAAAGTAAGATATACCTTGTAAAGTAAGATATACCTTGTAAAGTAAGATAGATCTTGTCATTTACCTGAAATTAAGATTATTTGACTCTACTCACCTCAATACTACCTACATTTTTGTTTGTGTGCTACAGACTACCTTAGAAAATATTGTGGCAAATGGTGAAATTGCTGGAAATTATCAGTTTCTCTTTTTCCACAATGTTTTCACATTTGTGTAAGCCCGTAGCCTTAATTCATGTTGATTACGCATATTTAGCCTGTTACCACACAATCCTGAGTTTTAATGACCTCGAGGAAGAAGGGTTTTGAAAACATTGTGGAAAAAGGAGAAAATACTGGTAATTAGCATTTTCTCCTTTTCCCACAATGTTTTCATATCAAAGACATATTCCATTATTTGAGTCAAATTTAAATTGTTGACTGCAAAATGCTTTTGATTTAGACAGGTATATCTTTTTTTGTGTGTGGTAAAGAGTTACGAAGCATGTGTAGGAAAAAAAGAGTGTGATGTATAAAGTGTAATGTCAAAATGAAAATGGTAAAAAACAAAATAGTGCTAGATTTACCTAGAAAGGAATAAGAAAAGATTGTGTAAAAATATAGAAATTGTTATCTCAAATTCAAAAAATATTGAAATGTATTTCTTATTTATAATTCATTGTTCAGAAGGAAGATAGAGAAATACGAAAAAGAAGAAAAGCGAACCTTGAAGAAGCTTGGCATGTTTATTTTCAGGCTTGGGTGGCAAGTTTTGAGAAGCCCAAAATGACTGCTCAATCCCTATTTCCCAGTCAGACCACACTGAGTCCGTACTTAAGATTTGGCTGTATTTCCCCAAGATTGTTTTATTGGAAACTACATGACTTATACAGAAAGGTATGTTTAAATACAGATATACATTAGTGCCTCCTAACTTATGGACAAAGCCAAACACCATTCATCTAACACTGATTGAGAAATCTGATCTGAGTGTACAGCATTTGTTGTAGGAATACAGCACAATGTTGATGTATTAGTGGTTAATAAAAGTGGATTCCTATGGAATGGTATATCGATTCATTGATTTTCTATTTTTTCTTTTTTTTCTGTTCAGACTAACATTGCTTAATAACATTAACCATTTCCCAAACAACAAAGTTTGGACTGGTCCAAATTGAAAGAGTTTGCAGACGACAATTTTTAAATTCGATGAAAATGGCAGAAAAGTCTAAAAAAGGGTAGAAAACACGGGTCAATATTTACAGTTGTAGTTTGGTTTCAAATGTTTACATACACAAGAAGATAGCTCTTTGACATTTACACAGAAAGTAGGATGAAACAGTTTCTAGAGGAGGTAACTCCACCTATTTCCTCAATTTTGTTGATTTTAAAAATCTTATGCTGCATTTCTTGGTTTTTTATTTAGCATGAAAATCAAAAGCTTTCCAGGCGCATACGACTTAGTAACAATGACATCATTCTTCCGTCAAACGGTGTAGTAGTACAAATTCCAGCACATGCTTTGGCTGGTTTCTCCGGCTTCACATGCTCATGACTAAAGGTGACCAGAACTGGGACCCAAAAAACAATTATACACTAGTGTATTATCAAAAATAAGTCATGGGTTTAATACACTGCCAAGAGGAGGTTTTATGTGATAAAAATCTGTAGTGTATGGACTAGAATTTTGTCCATAACAGCATATCTCATATAAGATTTAACATCTAAAATCTGTCTTAATTCTTTACCACACAATCCCAACTTTTAATGACCTTACAAAAGAAGGCTTTTGAAAACATTGTGGGAAAAGGAGAAAATGCTGGTAACCAGCATTTTCTCCTTTTCCCACAATGTTTTCTACCCTGTCAAAGAGAGAAATCCTCATTTTAACAACATTTAATTTGTTGTCTGCAAATGCTTTCTATTTCGTCGACCTTAAAATTTTGACGTGTGGTAAAGAGTTAAACTTCTTTTTATCAGTGTCCAAATTAACCTGAATGACCCTTGGTCTGATTGTGTTTTTGTTGATTAAATACAGACTGCATAGAATGTGCAGTCTGCCCTTGTATCATCATTGTCCACATGAAATGACAGACTGTTGTTAGTTTAGTGGCCAGAGGGTCAATGAAATACCAAACTGGTCCCTTAACCCTTTCCCAAACAAGCCCTGGTTTTCACGTGTCTGCAGTACAAGTCTTTT
Source organism: Tridacna gigas (assembly GCA_945859785.2). Taxonomy (NCBI): domain Eukaryota; kingdom Metazoa; phylum Mollusca; class Bivalvia; order Cardiida; family Cardiidae; genus Tridacna; species Tridacna gigas. The sequence continues at coordinate 11,061,489 of OX244031.2, read as the reverse complement.
GAAAACACTGGGAAAAGGAGAAATTGCTCGTAACGAGCAATTTCTCCTTTTCCCACAGTGTTTTCTACCCTTTTTGAGATCTTTCTGCCGTTTTCATCAAATTTAAAATTGTCGTCTGCAAACTCTTTCAATTTGGACCAGTCCAAAATTTGTCGTTTGGGACAGGGTTAAACATATGGATAATGTAACTGTTTGTTTAAATGTGTACTTCAAAGAGAGATTATTTCTTTACATCACAATTCATTTCTTGATTTGAAATGCATAGCAAAATATCATGTTATCTATGATTAAGCTTATTCCTATCTGATCTCTGTAACTTCTTTCAAAAGAACAAAATTTTACAACAGTTTAGGAAGCATTTTCAGAAAAGAAATTAAATTTGACACATATTTTATCTTTTGTCTTTGAAAGGGCGGAAAATGTAGTAAAAGAGAGTCTGCTCATTCCAGCATTTTCTCCTTTTCGCGTAATTTTTTCAAAAGCCTCAATTACAGGGTTGTTTAGTGAAGGGTTTACTAAATTAACCCTTCTCAAATGTCCCTGATGAAGCAGGCTTTCGAAAAGTTTGTGTAAAAAGGATGAAATACTGGTAACCAGCATTTTGTCCTTTTTCCACAATGTTTTCTACCCTTTGGAAAAAATTTCATGATTCAAATAGCATTTAATTTGCTGTCTGGAAATGGTTTCGATTTGGACAAGGCTGGAAGTTTATTGTTTGGTAAAGAGTTTAAACTTGTTATTCATACAGGTGAAAAAGAGAAATGACCCACCTCTTTCTCTACATGGTCAGTTATTATGGCGAGAATTTTTCTACACTGCGGCCACGAACAATGATAATTTTGACAGAATGGAAGGAAACCCAATCTGTGTGCAGATACCCTGGGATAAAAGTCCAGAGGCCTTAGCAAAATGGGCAGAGGTATTGCTTTTGAATTACAGAAGACTTTGTTGCTTTACACATTTCATAACAAGCTATGTCTGGAAAGATAAAGGAAAGACCCTTGAACATTTCTAGATGAAGATTACACATACAGGTCCTAAGATTATGAAAGTTAATAATGACGCTAAGCTGTTTACCCTTTACAGCACAATCCTGAGTTTTAACAACCCTGAAGAAAAAGGCTTTTGAAAACATTGTGAGAAAAGGAGTAAATGCTGATGACCAGCATTTTCTCCCTTTCACGCATTGTTTTCTGTTCTATCAAAGACAAAAATAATCATTTAAGCTGCATTTAATTTGTTGTCTGCAAATGCTTCCTATTTGGTCAATTCCAAAATTTTGTTGTTTAGCAAAGAGTTGAACAAATAACATTATTCATAAAATCATATTAAACTCTTAGTATTTCATTTTTTTGCACTAACAATACTTTACTAGTAAAAATATATGATAATGTTTTCAACAATAGATTCTGCTGATTTCCATTTCTCCAGCCATGTAGATGTTGACATGCCAGTTGTATTGTGGTTTGTATGTTTGTTTCGACATAGCATTTAATTTCTATATTTTACTGGGAAAGATAGGTTTCCCCTGTATGTATGTTTCACATAGTCTTAACTGTCTGTATTTTACAGGGAAAAACAGGTTTTCCCTGGATAGATGCAATCATGGTACAGTTGAGAGAGGTGGGATGGGTACATCACTTGGCAAGACATGCGATTGCTTGTTTTTTGACTCGAGGAGATCTCTGGATCTCATGGGAGGAGGGTCTGAAGGTTAGTATAATGTACTAAGATCAGCAGTCTGGGAATAAAAGATTTTCACTTTTTGAGCAGCACCTTAGTAAGAGGGATTTAATTCTTTCCCAAATAACAAAATTTTCGGCTAGTCATAGTTGAAAGCATTTGCAGACGATGAAATAAACATGGCTGAAAAATTGAAATTTGTAGAAAACATTGTGGGAAAAGGAGAAAATGCTGGTTACCAGCATTTTCTCCTTTCCCCACAATGTTTTCAAAAGGCTGCTTCCTTGGGGACATTAAAAGTCGGAATTGTGTGGTAAAGAGCTAAATGCATCCCAGTAATGCATTGTACCAAACTAGTCATCATATAATCAAGGATTCATAAAATCTGTTTTGTGGAACAACCAGCTAAAACATGAGGCAGACTGGTCCTTTGACATGCAGAAAATTTATCAATAGCAAAAAGTTCCAATCCAGGTAAGTCTGCACGGACTGGGCAGGCTGCCAGGGTGGATACGCTTTGCAGATGCATTAAACCCCTTTTCCCAGAGCATGGCTTATTTGTTTACCCTCTCCCCCTCCCTTCCACCTATGTAAAGTTAGATATGAAAGTTAGAAATGAAAAGAGAATGAGTATCCTGCTATTTGAATGAAACTGTTGATTTTAAATTGATGAGAGATAATGAAGGATAAAAACTAACTTAATATAATCAGGTCATATACAGTCACTTCAGACATTATTATCATTTTCATTTTGAAAGATAATTAAAGTGAAACCAGAAGAACTTGGATGTTAAATACAATTAACTATACGGGAATTCGTCAGAGAATATCAAATCTCTTAAATTAGGGTTTGTATTGTTAACCTTTAAAGCTCCTTTTCACTGATATAGTTGCCTTTGCTGCCAGTGTAAATCAAGATCAGACAGCATAAAACATGCTGTCTGGTCTTTTATCTACACTGTCCGCTTTGCTGAAACACTTGAGACAGAAGGAAGCCATGAAGTTGCAATCATCTCGGTCTCATTCTAGAATAAAAATGTTTCAGGTTTTTGATGAGCTCCTCCTGGATGCAGACTGGTCGGTGAACGCAGGCATGTGGCTGTGGTTATCATGTAGCTCCTTTTTCCAACAGTTTTTGAACTGTTACTGTCCAGTGGGCTTTGGTAAACAGGCAGATCCTACTGGAGATTTCATCAGGTTGGATTTTTTTGAACTTCTTTTTACCAACTTTAAATTTTCAATACAAGACTGCTGCCTGTCTGAGGTGACTTGCATATTCTAATCAGAAGTCTTATCTGGAGACATAGTTAACTTTTTACCGAACGACAAAATTTTAGACTTGTCCAATTTGAAAGCATTTGCAGACGACAAATTAAATGTGACTCGAACGCTAAATTTTCTCTTAAAAAGTGTAGAAATCATGCTGGGAAAAGGAGAAAATGCTGGTTAACCTCCTTTTCTCAGAGTAATTTTCAAAAGCCTCTTTTTTTAGGGTCATTAAAACTCTGGATTTTGTGGTAAAGAGTAAATCAACGTTTCTCTATCTTTTTTTTTCATTTTTTTTAGACATTATTTACCGGTGTTGAAGGGATATCCCCCACAGTATATTTATGAACCCTGGAATGCCCCGGAGAGTGTTCAGAAAGCCGCTAAGTGTGTGGTTGGTAAAGATTACCCGATTCCAATGGTGAACCATGCAGAAGCAAGCAAACTATGTATGGAGCGAATGAAACAAGTTTATCAAATACTCTTGTTACGGAGATCAAAAGGTAGGTTTTTATAAGTATGTTACGGTAGTCAATCAACATGTGTTTAACTCTTTACCAAACGACAAAATTTAGACTGTTTCAAAATGAAAGCATTTGCAGACAACAAAATAAATGTGACAAAAAAAAATGAAATATCATTTGGGGAAAGTGTAGAAAACGTTGTTGAAAAAGGAGAAAATGCTGGTTACCAGCATTTTGTCCTTAGCCCACTATATTTTCACAGGGCTTCTTTCTCAGGGTCGTTACGAGTTGGGATTTTGTGGTAAAGGGTTAACTCTGTACTAAACAATCCCAATTTGTTAATGACCCTGAAGGCTTTTTGAAAAACCGTGTGGAAAAAGTAGGAAAAAGCTGTTGGGCAGCATTTTCCCCTTTTCACAAAGTGTTTTGATAACATCCAATTTTATCATTGGAGCTATAATTAATTTGTCAGCTGCAAATGCTGTTAATTTGGTCCACTCAAAAATTTTGTTGTTTGGTAGAGTTAACTCTTTACCACACGACAAAAGTATAGACATGTCCAAATTGAAAGCATTTGCAGACAACAATTTACGTTTGGCTAAAATGATGGAACTTGTTTTTGATAGGGAAGAAAACATTGTGGGAAGAGGAGAAAATGCTGGTTACCAGCATTTTCTCCTTTTCCCACAATATTTTCAAAAGGCTTCTCCGTCAGGGTTGTTAAAACTCAGGATTGTTTGGTAAAGGGTTAAACCTTTTACCAAAACAATCTTGCAGAATAAGACTAAGAACATTCTTAAGAATGATTAATGAAATAGACTAATATGGACCATGGTTTGCCTTGGGTGAAAGCTTTGACATTTTCTGATCTTTGTTATTAGTACTAAAGATATATTTAGTTTAAAATGAGGATCAAAAGGGGAAACCCGTACCAAAATAGCAAAGAATCCCTCAAGATATTTTTGACACAGTTGTGCCCTTTTTACTTTATAATTGTCGCTGAAAAAGCAACTGCAGCCGGGCATTTGTGCCAGCTGGCAATGTTATTGTTAAATTTTCATTTTCCTTTCAGTTCAATTACCAAAGCAGATTGTGTACAGCGGACAAGACATTAATATGGAGGACAAGCATACAAGAGGTAAGACTGATCTCAGTTTGTGTGTGATAAACCTTGACCAGACAATCTCAATTTTAAGGGCTCTGAAGAAAAAGGCTTTTAAAAACATTGTGGAAAAGGAAGAAAATGCTGGTAACCAGCATTTTCTTCTTTTTCCATAATGTTTTTCTACCTTTTAAAAAACAAATTCTAACATACGAGCCACTATTCATTTGTCATCTGCAAATCCTTACAAATTGGCTTTTTAAAACATTGTGGAAAAGGAAGAAAATGCTGGTAACCAGCGTTTTCTTCTGTTTCCACAATGTTTTTCTACCTTTTCAGAAACAAATTCTAACATACAAGCCACTTTCCATTTGTCATCTGCAAATCCTTACAAATTGGATAAGTTTATAGTCTTATTATCTGTTAAAGTTCTAACTTTTGGCAGGAGCTTTTCATGAAATCAGGTGTTTCGATACCATTACTTGTAAATGCAAGGAGGTTCTTAAGGACACGGCATTCAACTCTTTTACCAGAAAACAAAATTTAACCCTTATCCAAACTATCTCGAGTTTTAATGATCCTAAAAACATTACCTTTTGAAAAGATTGTTGGGAAAGGAGAAAATCCTGCTGATCCACAATATTTTCTACCCTTCCAAAAGCAAATTTTAATTTATGCATCACATTTATGTTATCATCTGCAAATGCTTTCAGTTTGAAAAAATGCAAATGTTCTTGTGTGGTTGGGTAAATGATGAGATCTGTTACAAAGAATAGAAAACATTCTGGGAAAGGAGGGAAATGCTGGTTACCAGCTTTTACTCCCATTTTTTTTCCACAATGCTGTTATAAAGCAATTTTTCTCAGAGTTCTTAGGGTTGTTTAACTCTTGACCAAACGACAAAAATTTGGACTGGACCAAACAGAAAGCATTCACAGATGACAAATTAAACATTGCTAAAATTATGATTTCCGTCCTTGATAGGGTAGAAAACATTATGGGACAAGGAGAAAATGCTGGTTACCAGCATTTTCTCCTTTTCCCATAATGTTTTCAAAAAGTCTTCTTTCACAGGGTTGTTAAAAGTGTGGTAAAGGGTTAAACTTAGGAATGTTTGGTAAGGGGTTAAGGCTGGGAAGTAATAATTCATAGGTTCTCGGTTAGCCAGCATGATCATTTCGGAGTTCTGTAGGCCAGATACTACATAGCCTCATTCTAGTACTGATGAAACTCTTGGACGTCAATATCAGGGTGTGATGATATAAACTGGAGTACAGTTGACAGTGGAAGAACTCTAAACCAAACGACAAAATTTTAGTCTAGTCCAACTTGGAAGCACTTGCAGACAGCGAAACAAATGATATTTGAAAAGTGTAAACTGTTTTGGGAAGGATAGAAAATGTTGTGCGAAAAAGAGAAAATGCTGTTTACCAGTATTTTCTCTTTTTCCCTAAAATGTTTTCAAAAAGCTTCTTTGGCAGGGTCGTTAAAATGTGGGATTCTTTGGTTAAGAATTAAAGCATCATTCAAGGAAACAAGCATTGTGATAGTTGGTGAAATTGTGTATGACAAGCATTTTCTCCCTTTGCCTTTAGTGCAATTTATTCATATGTGTTGATACATCAGATGTCAATTATTAAGTTATGTAGATAATGCATGATAAATATCATAATGCTTTCAAAATTGTCTGCTGCTGATTTGTTTGACTCTTTACCAAACGACAAATTTTAAGACCAGTCCAAATTGAAAGCTTCAGCAGATGAAAAAATAAATGTCACTCAAAGGTTGAAATTTGTTTTTGGGAGAGTGGAAAACATTGTGGGAAAAGGAGAAAATGCTGGTAACCAGCATTTTCTCCTTTTACCACAATGTTTTCAAAAGCCTTCTCTTTCTTTTGTTAAAAGTCGGGATTGTGTGGTAAAGGGTTAAGGAGGTTATTGTCATGAAAGAGAAAGACAAGAGATTATAAACCACTGTGAATTTTCAAAACCATAAAAAGTAAGGAGCATTTCAGTGCCTGTCAACAAAGGTTCAACAGTTCAACAGTTGCTCCTTTTCCCTTGTTATCCATGAATTTCCCACAACATCTCTACCAGACGACAAAAATTTTAGACTTGTCCATGTTGAGAGCATTTGCAGATGACACCCAGAGTCTGAAATTTTTGTGTTCGGAGGGTAGAAAACATTTTGGAAAAGGAGAAAATGCTGGTTACCAGCATCTCTCCCTTTCTCACCATATTTTCAAAAGTCTTCTTCCACAGGGTTGTTTAAAGTCAGGATTCTATGGTAAAGGGTTTTCTTTTTTCCCCATGTTACTTTGTTAACTTAACCCTTTCCCAAATGACAAATTTTGGACTGGTCCAAATTGAAAGAGTTTGCAGACGACAATTTTAAATTTGATGAAAATGGCAGACAGTTCTCAAAAAGGGTAGAAAACACTGTGGGAAAAGGAGAAATTACTCGTTACGAGCAATTTCTCCTTTTCCCACAGTGTTTTCAAAAGACTTGTACTGCAGACACGTGAAAACCAGGGCTTGCTTGGGAAAGGGTTAAGGTATGTCTTGACTTAGACTATTGAGTTATTGAATTATTATTTTTTCTTATCTTAATTTTAGGTAATCATCCATCGAAAGCAGATGTCATCACAAATGCAGAAAACACACTGATGGGCCATAGGTCACATACGTCGGACAGTGACAGTGACAATCAAATTGCTGTCAAAGCTTGAATGAAGTCTGTGGTCCAAGTCAATTTGTTTCACAGATTTAATGAACTTTTGTACTATGGAAACTTTTGGTGCAGCTTAACATATTTGTTAGTTTGACAATGTTTTCTGAAAAACTCAAAATAACCAACACAGTACTCGAAAGAAAGTTTAATCCTTTATTACACGAAAAATTTTAGACTTGTCCAGATTCAAAGCATATGCAGATTACAAAACAAGGACGGTGAAACTTGCCTTCAATTGAGTAGAAAACATTGTGGGAAAAGGAGAAAATGCTGGTTACCAGAATTTTCTCCTTTTCCCACTACGTTCTCAAACACTTGCCTTCTCTTGGTCATTAAAACTCAGGATTATGTTGTAAAGGGTAAAGGCTTCACCATGCAACAAAAAGTTTCGAATTGTGGAACTTGAAAGCATGTGCAGACAACATGGTGAACAAGATTTAATTTCTCTTTGAAAGGCTAGAAAACATTGTGGAAGAAGGAGAAAATGCTGGTTCCCAACAGTATCTTCTCTTTCCACATTGTTTCTATAAGCCTGCCATCACAGGGTCATTAAAACAAGGGACTGTTTGTTGAAGGGTCAAGTAAATCTAGAGCCAGGCTTTTGGAATTTCTCATGCAGTAAGAACTTAACCCTTTACAAAACCAACAAAATTTTAGACTTGTCCAAATTGAAAGCTTTTGCAGACGACAAAATAACAGACTCAAGGATAAGTATGGAAGGGTAACCATGTTGGGAAAGGAGAAAATGCTGTTTATTAGCATTTTTTCCTTTTTTGCACCAGGTTTTCAAAAGGCTTCTTCCTTAAGATTGTTAAAACTTAGGATTGTGTGGTAAATGGTTTAAACAAGCTATGAGATAATTCATTTGTTTTTGTATAACATTATTTCTGGTCACGTATTCCCTAACCATTGTCTAGAACATACCTAGTCTAATTCTCGAGAATTATCTAAGTTTGAAAGTAATGCAAGTTGGACACCATGTACTGTAATCTAAAGTAACATTTATAAATTCCTGGTAAACAAGGCAATTTATTTAACATAAATTTGAAAGTTCCATAATTCTTGATTTGCTAAACCATTTTGTTTGCATTACTTTCTAAATTTAGAAAAAGGCTAAGAGAGTAGGTAGAATGGTTTGCGAATACAGCCTTGGTTACAACCTAGAGTTTACTATCATTGAATTCCATGCAGAGTACCGGTAATATGAATTTACTTGTCATTGTGACAGCCCTATAGTGTGCCTAGAGGTTGTACCTGCCCCTCATTCTAAAATTCAGTTTTAATTCTATATTTCATGGGTTGGTATTTACCAACCATTTTTAAGAATATTCTTTGTCTTATTCTTGATTTAGAAAGTAATGCAAGTTCTGATTGGCTAAACCATTTGGTTTAAAATGGTTTAGCCAATCAGATCTTTTATTACTTTCAAATTTTAATAATTCTTGAGAATAAGACAGAGAATGTTCTTAAGAATGGTTGGTAAATACGGACCCAGAAAGCTAGCCTAGAAATTAAGAATCAAAAACATGATTTAGAATGGTTGGTTCATATTAACCCTGTAGTTCTAGATGAACAAATATACACTTTCACATATGGGCAAGTACTATGTCCCTAGGGTAACAAAGCCTATATTGATTTTGATTTTATAGATGAAGTTACAAACATTATCATGAGAGAAAAAACACTCGTATGCACTTAACCCTTTACCAAATCACAAAATTTTAGCCTGGTTCAAGCTGAAGGCATTTGCAGACGACAAACTCTATGTGGCTCAAGTAATGGGATTTGTCTCTGAAAGGTAAGAAAACATTGTGGGAAAAGGAGAAAATGCTGGTTACCAGCATTTTCTCCTTTTCCCACAATGTTTTCAAAAGGCCCATTTTTCAGTGTCGTTAAAAAAAGGGATTATTTTGGTAAAGGGGTAAAGCCAATTTTTATGTACAAGCGGTATGAATATCAGTATTTGGAAATACATAAAGTTTGTCAAACAACATTCATTAGATATTGTGAAGCTGTGTAATGTCACTGGTTTCTTTTATATTCACTTGTTTCCATGGTAAATACAGCTCTGATGCCTCTGCTGTATACTGCTTTCTAACGCTTTATCTAACAATCCCGAATTTCAATGACCCTAAGGAAAATGCCTTCTGTAACCAGCATTTTCTCCTTTTCCCACAATGTCTTCTTTGCTTCCAAAGATGAATTTCTGTTTTTCAGTCACAGGTATTTTGTTGTCTGCAAAAGCCCTCAATTTACCTTAAAACAAAGTTTTTGACTTGTTAAAAATGAAAGCATTTGCAGACAACAAATGAAATGTGACCTAAATGAAGGGAAGGATAGAATACATTGTAGGAAAATGAGAGCAAATGCTGTTTACAGGCATCATCTACTGTTTACATTTTGAAATGTATACTTTTTGAAAGCTTTCTTCCTTAGGGACATTGAAACAGACAACTGGTTGATAAAGAGAAAACAGTTTTGGAAAAGAAGCTTTTGTAATTACCAATCCCTTTTCTTTTCTCTGTGTTTTCCATATCGCCCAAAACAGACATTTTACATTTTTTCACATATTTCTTTGTAACATCTCATTTTAATGTTTAGTGGTGTGTCTTCAAGACATATGTTGAGCAATTTATCCATTTGCAATATGTTTCTTTGACTTTGTTTCCCTTTACACACAATTCCAAGTTTAAATGACCCAGAAGAGGAGGCCTTTTGGAAACATTGTGGGAAAAGGAGAAAATGCTGGTAACCAGCATTTTCTCCTTTCTCCACAATGTTTCCTACCCATATCAAAGATAAATTCCATCATTTGAGTTACATTTAAATTGTTGTCTGTAAATGCTTTCAATTTGGACAGGTCTGTTATTTTGCTTGTATGGTAAAGAGTTGAGTAAAATTGTGTACACCCAAAATACAGCATAAATTATTTTAGCATATAGTGTAGATAAAGGTCAGAATGAATGAAACATGCAGTCTGAGCAAGTAGTCTTTGGGACATTCAGAAAAGATGAATCTTTGGGATATTCTAAGCAAGTTATCTTCTGTATTTTCTGATGAGATAAATCTTTGGGGTATTTGGACCAGGTGTGGCCTTGAAATCACTACAATTCACCCTTTTTCAATTTGAAGTACCCTTTCTTATGTTTGACGCTATAGGGTTTTACTCTTTACAAGACGACAATTGTTTAAAATTGTCTGTGTTAAGCTCTTTTACCAAACGACAAAATTTTACACTTGTCCAAATTGAAAGCATTTGCAGACGACAAATTTAACATGGCTCAAATGACAGAATTTGATTTTGAAAAGGTAGAAAACATTGTGGGAAAAGCAGAAAATGCTGGTTACCAGCATTGTCTGCTTTTCCTGTAATGTATTCAAAAGTCCTCCACCTCAGACATTAAAACTCAGGATTGCGTGATAAAGAGTTAAAGCATTTGCAGGTGAAATATTAACCCTTTACCAAACAATCCAGTGATTTATTAACCCTGATGAGGAGGGCTTTTAAAAATATTGTAGGAAAAGGAGATAATTCTGAAAACCAACATTTTCTCCTTTTCCCACATTTTCTACCCTTTCATCAACAAATTTCATCAACTGAATTACATTTGTCTTCTGCAAAAGCTTTCAATTTTGAAAAGTCCAGAATTTTGTTGTTTGGTAAAGAGTTTATCAAAATGTGGATTTATCCGTGTAAGGGTAGAAAACATTTTGGAAAAAGAAGAAAATGCCAGTTATCAGCATTTCTTCTTTTCCAACACTGTGTTTGAAAGCTTTTTCTCCTTGGGGCCATACAAACATGAGATTGTTTGGTAAAGGGTAAATCAGATAATTTTGCTCCTCTTTTTACAGGTATATGTATTTAGAAACTTGATTTGAAATGTTATTTATTCTGTGTAATTCTGACTACCTTGTAAATCTTTGCTTCATACTCCATTAGTGATTAACTCTCTACCACACCGACAAAATATGGACTTCTCAAAATTGAAAGCATTTGCAGACAACAAGTGTAGCTCAAATGATGGATATGTCTTTGATAGGGAAGAAAACATTGTGGAAAAGGACAAAATGCTGGTTACTGGTATTTTCTCCTTTTCCCACAATGTTTTGAAAATGGTTCTTTCTCAGGGTCATTAAAACTTGGGATTGTTTGGTAAAGGGTTAAAAATCCACTATACATGTACATATCCATTATATGGTACTATTTTGTCAAATGTCGAGTCACTAATAAGAGTTTTTTTGGTCACAACTTTTGATGCCTTTGCAATCAGTGTAGATCAAAACTCTGACGACACAGAGCATGCATTCCTGATCTTGGATCTACACTGATATTTTGCCATTTACTAGTATCCGGGCCCAATTTCACACAGAAAAAAAACGTAAGTCTCTTGTTTGCTGAAATTGCATATAAATGACTTGTATACCAACTTAAGTGGAGTTCTTTATTTAAGAAGAATGTCATTAAAATTGACAGACTTTAGAAACATTCTAAAATCCAGAACTGACACAACGTTCCAGACTCAACTGAGGAGAATAATGAACTTATGTCTGTTAACTTAGGTTAGTCTGTTTATTTTTGAGAAATGAGCCTGAAACTTTGTATCAACTCAAGGATTTGAGAATGTTACATAAGTCTGTTAATGTTAGTCAAATGCATCTCAAATGACTAACTCAAGTCAGAAAATGAGTGTGCTAGTGGATTTGAGGAATGTGAGAGACTAACCTTTTTTTTATGAAACCAAGCCCAGTTTCTATCTGCCATGAAAGTATAGTATTTAGGTCTTTCTTTAATACTGACTGAAAATTTATGCTTCAGTTATTTAGTGTTAAGCGTCTTTTGTCCTTATGTGTTAGAAACAAACATTTATTAGCTGTCTGCTTTAACTCTTTACCAGACAAGAAAAGTTTAGACTGTCCAAATTCAAGGCATCTGCAGACGACAAAAGAAATGTGACTCAAAATTTTAAATTTGTTTTGTGATGGATAGAAAAGATTGTGGGGAAAGGAGAAAATGCTGGTTGCCAGAATGTTTTCCTTTCCCCACGATGTTTTCAAAAGCTTTCTTTTTCAGGGTAGTTAAAAGTCAGGATTGTGTGGTAAAGGGTTAACTCTTTACCACTTAATCCTGAGTTTTAAAGACACTGACAGAGAAGGTTTCTCAAAATGTGGTGAGAAAAGGAGAAAATGTTCCATTTTCCCACAGGGTTGTCTACATTTTCAAATAAAATTCCTTCACTTGAGTCACATTTAATTTGTCGTCTGCGAATGCTTCCAATTTGGACCTGTCTAAAATTTTGCTGTCTGATAAAGATTTAAAATTCAGTACCTCTTAACCCTCTGCAAAAGAATCCAAAGTTTTAACGACACTAAGGAAGAGGTCTTTTGAAAACAGTGTGGGAAAATTCTGGTCAACAGCATTTTAGCATTTGCTCCTTTGCCATGTTTTCTAACATTCCTAAAATAAATTCCATCATTTCGGCTACATTAAAATTGTTGTCTGCAACTATTTTTATCTTGAAAAAGTGTAAGAATTTCTCACTTGGTAAAGAATTGAAACAAATTTGCAACAGATGACATTGAATACGGATTGTCAACTGACATAGAATTAGCCTAATTTTTTTAATGTGGACTGCTGGACCAGCATTTTCTCCTTTTCCCACAATGTTTTCAACGACCTCTTTCTTCAGGATTGTTAAAACTCGGGATTGTATGGTAAAAGGTAAAGCTATTTGTATGGTTACATTTGTCCAATGTATGTCTTGTTGTGAAGCATACCAGTTTTTGTTCCGGATATTTTTGTTTATAAAGCAGAGAGAATAAAAAGCATAATTTAACATATTTTGATATAAATCGCCATTTGTAGATCTAGTTAAATTATGAGTTATTTAAAAATTTGTTGTTAAAATACAAGTTTTCATAATTGTTTGTAAATAAAGTCATCTTCTGTAATATTGTTGCTCCATTTATTGTGTTTAACCCATTACCACAACCCTCGTATTCACCATTCATTCGTAAAAAAGAATTTTCTAAATTTGAATGTAACACAACTTCTGATTGGCTAAACCATTTGGTTTAGCCAATCATAAGTTGTGTTTCTTTCTAGAAAATTATTGAGAATTAGACAAAGAATATTCTGAAGAATGGTTGGTGAACATTTTTTTTTTTACAATTCTGGGATGAAATCCTTAAACAATTGTTCATCAAGATAAAAGATGCATCTATTGTCATCTCTACTGTTTTTGTATGCACAACTCCACAAACACGTCAGACGACACTGTGTCCTTGACCTTTGGGCAGCAAACTATTTGAACAGCGTTACGATATTTCTCTGTACGGCGCTTATGTCGAAGTACGTAGATCTATCATTTAAATGTTGTGAAAGTGCTTTAAACTTAAAAAGTCACGAAATCATCGACAAAAATGGAGGCAAATGTGATTTTGAGATTTTTTCACATTTGAACTCTCAAAAAGCCTTCAGAAATTGTGTATAAAAGGTATTTGCATCAGAGAAAGGGTTGCGAGGAATTTCTTGTTTTCAACAGCTGTCTTCAAAGGCCTAATTTCTAATTCAGGTCTATTACCGATTTTGAAATGAGATTTAAAAAAAAAACATACATATTAACCTCAACTCTTTACCAAACGACGAAATTTCAGCACTGGTCCAAATCGAAAGCATTTTTTTCAGACGACAAGTCAAAAGGTGGCCTAAATGATGAGATTTGTCCCTGGTAAAATAGAAAACATCGTGTGAAAAGGAGAAAATGCTGATTACCAGCATGTTCTCCTTTTCTCAGAGGGGTCCTGCGTGGCTTAGTAGTAAAGTGTGTGACTCGTAACCTGGAGGTCCCAGGTTCGAGCCCCACCTGATCCACTGGGTTTTTCGTGGGAGTGTCCTTGGGCAAGACACTTCAGAGCCCTAGCCTAGTACTGGTGAAACCCAGGAAATACATGAATTTGAGAGCTGTCGCCGTGATATGACTGAAATAATGTTGAAAGCGGCGTAAAACACCGTTCAACCAATCAACCAATCCTTTTCCCACAATGTTTTCATAAGTCCTCTTCTTCAGAGTCGTTAAACCTGTGGATTGTGTAGTAAAGGGTTAACACAAAAGATGATATGCACAATTATGTTTTTTAGGTAGGTTCAGAACAAGATCGGACTGAACAAAACGTGCAGTCCTATCCTGGATATTTGTCTGGTATTTCCGGCCATGGAAGATTTGTAATGTCAACAAATAGGTATTTACCCCGTTCTCAAAAAGCCCGTTTCATCCATACGAAGTGTTTAAAGCTATTCCATAGGCGCCTATAACCCTTTACCAGACGAGAAAATTGTCCAGTTAGAAAGCTTTTGCAGACGACAAGTCAATTTTGGCTAGACTGACAGGATTTGTTCTTGAAACAGGTAGAAAATCCATTGTGGGACAAAGAGAAAATGCTTCTTACCGGCATTTTCTTCTTTTCCTACAATGTTTTCGAAAGCCTTCTTCATCTAGGTCGTTAAAAGTCAGGATTGTGTGGTAAAGGGTAAATCCTTTCCGTGCGAGTGGCGGAAACACGGTTTTTCCGGTCGGCATGGATCAAGACAGGGCTGCACAGAACGGACCGTGCAGTCTGGTCTTTGATAGATCTATACTGCCCGACTGTTTATTCAGTTATACAAGTCAAAAAAAAAAAACCCCTAGGCAACATATCGGTGAGTTTTCAGAATTGCATTGACAGATGCCGAAAGAGATAAGGAGCCTATATAATTTGCGCTCAAGGTAATAAACATTTGGGCCATGCTCTGTGAAAAGGGAACTTAATGCATCTGCAAAAAGTATCGACCCAGGCGACCTGGGCCGAAACTTTTCGCCATCGGTCAATCTTCTGTATGTCAAAGGACCGTTCTACCACCTTACGATATACAGTCGGTTGTTAGACAATAAATTTGAAGGATCCCCAACTATGTGATGTCTTGGATGGTATGCATCACGGAGATGCATTCAGCTCCCTTTTGCCAGAGCATTGCTCATTTATATGAGCCATGCTCAGTGAAAACGGGACTTGGATAATGCATCTCCTTAATGCATAGTGCCAATCACAGGTGAACGGCGAGCGACAATGTAAATCCTGTATTACACACTGTAATATAGGATTTAAATTGTCGCTCGCCGTTCACCTGTGGTGCCAATCAGATCACCAAATACATGATATCATTAAGGAAACATAAAATCCATTTTGTACAGTTCACATCGGACAGAATCATAAAGTGCACTGGTCCTTTGACATTAGAAAATTGACCAATAGCAAAAAGGTTTCGGCCCAGGTCAGCCTGCGCAGGCTGACCTGGCTGAATACAGTTTTTCCCTATGCATTAAGCCCCCCTTTCCTAGAGCATGGCCCAAATACATCATGTTTTGAGTGATCAATACATAACGGTCTACATGAGTTGTCGTTACTACATTAATTAAATGTTTGTATTTTATTCTAAAATTAGATTGTCGTCATTTAATTAAGGCCATTCTAAATATATTCACACACGGTTTGTAATAGCCCATACCCAATAAACAGGTAGATACTGTAACGCGTTTTAAGTATGATTTAGTAAACACGTCATTGTTACACGGATGTTTAAATACGCCTCGCATAGAAACTCAGTCGTAATAAATGTACAAAATATGTGCACATTCAAAACACATGTGTTTACAAATTGCAGACGTTTATGCATAAAAATGAAACACGTGTTACAGTGGTAATCGTCAACTTTGACATTTACGATGGTAATTCTAATTTGTACATATTAAGCGATAATTACATTTACATCCAGTTGTGGAAACTGAGTTAGTCTGCAATAGGCCTACACAATGGCTTTACTTTCGTTTGTGGCACTAAAAACGCTGTTTTTGATCATTATATGGATTTCAATGGTAAGTCAGAACTATTTTTATCTGATAGTCTAGATCTAATACAAGTTTCATTGATCGATGTCACTTCATTGCCATGGCATGGGTGGTTTAAAACTGGTATTTGCTAAATTTGAGCACAGCGTTGATCAAGATAAGACTTCGAAGAGTGCAGTCTGGGCCTGTATTCACCAACCATTCTTAAACAGGTTCTTAGTCTTATGTTCCAGGATTTTCTAAATTTGAAAGTAACACAATTTCTGATTGGCAGAACTAAATGGTTTAGCCAATCAGAAGTTTTGTTACTTTCAAATTTAGAATATTCTGGAGAATAAGACTAGGAACGTTCTTAAGGCTAGTTGGTGAATACGGACCCTGCTCTTAGGTACATACCACCCGCTTAATGATTCTTATACCTGCTTGTGACCATGTCGCTTTCAAATTACGACACAGCTTAAAAAGTACCAATCTGTTTTGTTCGTACAGAAAAAGTTACGAAATTTATGGCGCATCGGTCATTCTTAAGTCCTGTGTTGAATCAACGTTTGGGACTCGGCAAAATAATGGACTTAAATCTGTTACTTAAGTCCATTTATTTTGCTTCGTTGAGTCTGAAAAGTGGTGTCAACTTAGGATCTGAGTACGTTACTACAGTCTGTTAGTGTTGCTGAAATGTGTTTCAAATAACAAAGTCAGCTTAAGTCAGAACATGGAACCATGAGTAGATTTGAGTTTACAACACAATAAGAGACTTAAGTATTTTGTGAAACCGAGACCTAGTAATTAACCCTTATCCTGCTAAATAAATGAAATGAAACTTTCGAGCTGACAGGGAAAACCCAAATTTCGCTATCTCAAAGGTAGTTTTGGGGAAAAAATAATCTCCTTATCGGACAGTGTAGATCCAAAATTAGACTGCACGTTCTGTGCAGTCTGATCTTGATCTACGTCGTCCACAAGAGGTCCGTGAGTCGTGCTTAGCAGCCTAAGGGTTAAAAATTTGTGAATTACTTCCGGGTTAGTTCTGGGGTTAATGTTGAGGACATGTATGAAAACAAATTTCATGTTGCCAGTAACTGGTATTTTGACCGACCATACGTTTGAATACAATGTAGTATGAATCCAATTTGCGTGCAATTCGATCCCGAATTCACGGTTTACATTTGGACCCTAGTGTGCCTTTTAGAAACGCCAGGAATGCATAGATGGATGGTTAAAACTTTGGCTGCGTTGACCGACATGAAATAAAATGCTGAAGAACTAGTGACGATTTAAGGGCCAAACAAGCGAGTCATGCTCTCTGAAAATGGGATTTAATGCAAATAAGAATCGACTCGTGTGAGCCTGCGCAGTTCGCGCAGGCTCACATGGGTCGAAACTTTTTGCTGTTTATGAATTTTATGCTTGTCCATCGACAATTTTACCTCCAGATCCGGTTGATTGTCACTATCCTAAATGGGTTTTATAGATCCATAATTATGTGATGACTTGCTTGGTATAAATCATCATTGAGATGCAGTAAATCCCCTTTTCCCAGAGCATGGCTCAAATGTATTGTCTAATGACACAACTTGCTTTTAATTAAGTATCAACAACTAGAATGCCAAGCAACTTTGCAGAAAATTTTAATCAAAACTTCAGACTGTACAGTTCGTGCAGTCCGGGTTTTGATATACACTAGATCGATATTTTATCAGATTGTATAACGAATTCCTCTCAGAAACTTCGCATCGTTTTTACTGACTGAAAAATCCGTTTAATTAGTTTGTAACTGTAGGCTCTAGTAACGAAGATGTACGGAATCTCATTCCTGCCACATTAATGTCTCCGCAACGGCGGTGTCGCCTTTCTAATAAAATATTTTTACACAGCCCTTGAGAGCGCTTCAGCTATATCGCGAGGATTGAATAAATATATATAAATTTGTACAGGTGAATTCTTGCGAGATATAACAATCCTCGTGATTTTTTTTTTTAATCTCGCGAGAATTGTTTCAGTCTCGTAAGCATGTACTCGTATATTAGATCTGTGTGATCTGGAAAAGCGGAAATACGAGTATGTTCTCGCTGTCATGTTTCACAAAGACGAGGTGTAATTGTAATATGAATGCTGATGAAGACCACAGGGACTTTTAGCGTTTTTTATGTTTTACATGTATATATAATACAAGGGATGCAACTGACATTATCGGCAAAGTCTACTTGTCATCACAAAAACACAAGTTACTCCGTCAATATTACAGGTAATCACATAAGATCTACTTTATCTAGCTCATTACACATTTTTCTAGCGAAAAATAACGTGGTTTCATGACTAAACGTTCAATGATTTGTGCTACAGAAGCCGGTTTCTCGACAAATAGGTCGAAATTGTTTGGTCCGACACGGGTTCGTTCAGTGCGCTTGTCAGAGTAAATCTACTATTCTGCACAAGATCATGGCCAAAATACTTATCTGTTTGATAAAACAAGTAAATATCTTTAACCAGCCTTCGTTGTTTAATAATAACACGAAGAATACAGCTCCAAATCGTCCGATGTTTGATCGATTCACTCAAATTTCAAGGAAGCAGCCATAATTGTTGTCACGTGATCAAAATGTATCGAGGCATTTCATTGGTCGGAACCAAAAATCCGACCAATGAAATGCCTTGATACATTTTGATCACGTGACAACAATTATGGCTGCTTCTTTGAAATTTGAGTGAATCGATCAAACATCGGACGATTTGGAGCTGTATTCTTCGTGTTATTATTAAACAACGAAGGTTGGTTAACGGTATTTACTTGTTTTATCGAACCGATAAGTATTTTGGCCATGATCTTGTACAGAATAGTAGATTTACTCTGACAAGCGCACTGAACGAACCCGTGTCGGACCAAACAATTTCGACCTATTTGTCGAGAAACCGGCTTCTGTAGCACAAATCATTGAACGTTTAGTCATGAAACCACGTTATTTTTCGCTAGAAAAATGTGTAATGAGCTAGATAAAGTAGACCTTATGTGATTATCTGTAATATTGACGGAGTAACTTGTGTTTTTGTGATGACAAGTAGACTTTGCCGATAATGTCAGTTGCATCCCTTGTATTATATATACATGTAAAACATAAAAAACGCTAAAAATCCCTGTGATGAAGACGAATATCATTTCGTTTTAGTTTGTCCATTTTATCGCCAACTGAGGTCGGAAATATTTCCCCAGTATTACTGTAGATGGCCTACAAAATACGTGTACAAATTTATCCACTTGTTATCCACTGCATCGACTGTACTGCTTAACAAATTGGCTAAATTCGTGTACATTACTTTTAATCTCCGTCCAGCCGTATATTGAAATTTCATATTTATGATTGTATTGATACAAGTATCTTCTCTTTTCCACTTGTCTATTATACTTTTCTCGGAAGTGATATTGTACCATCTATATTCATGTTCTGCCTTCCACAAGGCAATGAAACATGACAAAAATGTTTTTTGCCAAATAAAGTATTTGACTTGACTTTGACTTGATGTAATGTTACCAGAGAACATAGGCTGTCCATCTAGAAGTTTGACAAGCTGTCTACGAAATGTTTTATGTTTGGCAGGGACTGTGCATCGAGATTTTTGGACCAACCCTTAAGGATCTGACTGTAATATTTGACACAGACTATGAGGGTGTGTCACGTGCTTTAGCCGCGCGTGGGATCGGTGGTTGTGTTGGTGGTGTCGTGGGGGGAATATTGGCCGACAAATTGCCCCTGTGGCTTGACTTGATGGTAACAATTTATATTGCAACCGCCTCACTGTCAATAGGCCTTATGTCGATGATAAACAGTGCAGACCAAATGTGGTTTTTGTGCCTTCTGCTTGGCTTTGGTGTAGGGGGCACAAACATAGGTAAGTCCTTAACTTTCTAACAAGACGACAAAATTTTAGACTAGTCTAAATTGAAAGCCTTTGCAGACGACAAAACAAACGCGACTCAAAAATTAAAGATCATCATCATCATTCTCTTTATTTCCTCTTTACAGAGATTAATTCTAATATACAAACATCATAGATTAAAGAAAAAAAAAAAAAAAAGAAAATACAAAGATTGTACAATATTTCCGTTATAACACGGTGTAAGGGTAGAGAGAACAGTTATGCAATAGTAAAAATAAGGTGATTAGACAGACAGACAGACAGACAGACAGACAGACAAGGACACTTAGAGAGTCGAAGAGAGTAGTTTGCAACCCATAGTATGCACACTGGATGGCTTATGTCGAAACGAAAGTGCAGAAGCTACATCCGGTTATGTATACATTTATGTCTTGAATTCTCGCTGCTATCCGATTCAGAGCGAGATGGTCGTATGGATGAGAGTACGAAAATCTCGTTACTGTTTCGAACTCACTTATTGACATACTACTTTCATATAGGCACATACAAATAATCTAGTCCACGTGTGTACTAGTTCTGCTTGAAAAAAAAAAGTGGCAATATGCTCGTCATATTTATGAATATAACCCTGAATTGTCTTCTTATATTTCATTTGCCGGGACAGGGAGTGATTGGTCAATTCCGTAGCACCAAAATAATGCAGGAATATGTATTTAGGTAAAAAGCTAACAATTGGGCCGATCAATCATGCATGTGTAGACAAAATGAATCGCTATACGTAAAAATTCAATATGTGCTCGTCTGCTTGGAAGAGTACGAAGTTGTTTGCCAATCAACATTTGAAGTCGGTTTTCTGAGGAGCCGGAGATTATCTCACATCGGAGTTCATCTCCAAATGTTGCAGCGACAGTATTGAAGAAAACTGTTCGGTTACGAGACAGATAGGGACAGTCATCGATTTTGTGAGTTCTGATATCGCGTACCAGTTCTCCGCATGGATTACAGAGAAGGGGGGTACTTCGCTCTGTCGGATTTTCTATCCAAAGTTTGCTTACTAAGTATGCCTGAGATAAGCTGATTTGATCGTTACCACATTCCCAAAGTATGGCTTTTTCTATGTTTGTGTGAAGGAATCGAAATCGATCAAAGTCACTGTCGGCATTGAGCCTATTTGACCAGTTTGTCACTGCTTGATTTTTGATTAATGATCTGCTGTTAATGCATCTCCGTGATCCATGATACCAGGCAAGTCAACACATGTTTATGGATCAATAAAATCCATTTTGTATAACAACCGACTGATTCATGAGGTACACTGGTTCTTTGACATACAGAAAACTGACCGATAGCGAAAAGTTTCGGTCCAGGTCAGCCTGCGCGGTCAGCGCAGGCTGACCCGGGTCGATACTTTTCGCAGATGCATTGAGCCCTCTTTTCACAGAGCTTGGCTCATATATAGGAAATCTTCGATTTAAGGCCGGAAACGTCACGTGATTTCTTTGATGAAAAATGAAATGCATTTTCTATCGGTCGTAATCTATGCAACCTTGCAACCGTTAGGGGCAACATTTGGCATGAAGATACAAGAGTGATTATAGATTCGTGAAATAAAGATGAAATGGGTTAAAAACTGGCGGAAAACGAGTATAGATGTATCTTTAAAATATGTTTTTGGATGGGTAGGAAACATTGTGGGAAAAAAAAGGAGCAAATGCTGGTTACTAGTGTAGTTTACCAGTTTATCTCACGATTCTGTCGGTTGTTAATCAAAATAGTTTTTTATGGATCCATAGTTATATGACGACATGCGTGGCATGAAGCATCAGAAAGATGCAATAAACCCCATTTTGCCTGAGCACGGTCCAATTATATTTTCAGCCAGTGAAGGAAAGCTGTTGGTGGCATTTTCAGTGCTATTTGGATCACAATACAATACCTCAAAGTATCGTCTAGTATCTGTATTAACCTTAAGCTGCTAAATGCGACTTACGGACCTTTTGCGGACAGTGTAGATCAAGATCAGACTGCACAGAAGGTGCAGTCTGATCTTTGATCTTCACTGTTCGATAAGGAGGTATCTTTCCCGCAAAAGCACCTCTGAAATAGCAAAATTTGGGGTTTTACTATCGGCTTGAAAGTTTCATTTTACTTATTAATCAGGATATGGGTAAACCACAGACTTCAGCGCAAAATGAGCCATGCTTTGTGATAAGGGGGCTTTATGCATTTGCACAAGGTATCGATCCAGGTCAGCCTGCGCAGTCCGCGCAGTCTGACCTGGGCCGAAACCCTTTGCTATGGGTTAATTTTCTGCATGTCAAATGTCTAGTCTACATAATGATTCAGTCGGGTGTGACAGAAAACGGACTTTAGAGATCTGTAATACTGTGATGACTTGCTTGGTATCATGCATCACGGAGATGTATTAAGCCACCTTTTCACAGAGCATGGCTCGAATTCTTTGTTGGTGATAAAGTTGACGCCTTTCCGAATAAGGTTCGAGACCAGAACCTCTGATATGAAAAACCATCACTACACCACTGTCATTGACGTATAGCGTATGCTTAATTTATAGGCCAAGTAGCGACCAAAAATAAACAATGCAGGTGGTAAAATGCATTTAAATCTAAATTACACCATTTTAAAGTATGGAAATTACTCTGCAGATGACAATGTTATAATGTGGTCGGCCAAAGTGTTAGTTGGTGGCAGAAAAATGAATGTCAAAAGTGGATCAAAAGTTGCCCGGTCGAGTATATCTTTTGTTTACTTTCTAACTGGTTTTAAAACTCTTTTTTTTTTTGCCAGCAACTATCACTTGGACCATACAATAACATATCGACATCTTCACAATAATTTCCATACTTTTAAAAGGTATGACATAAATTTGAATGCATTTTAACACCCCATTGTTTACTTTTTGCCGCTATTGGGGCTTTAATAAAATGTAACAAAGACAACATTTTTAAGATTCTTCTGGTTTTTTTCACAGTTGGCCAAAGATTGATTATCGTCATGTGGAAAGAGAGGTCGGCATCGCCCACACACGCCTTACACATGGGCTTCGGTATCGGTGCTGTCCTGATACCCCTTATCGCAAATCCTTTTCTTATCGTCATGCAACCTCTAGATTCCAACCACACTGACTCTTCAGCAACGCTAAGCACACCAAACACTACGTCGACTGTGAATGTCAGTGCTTCAACGCCAGCACCGCCAAAATTTCTGCCATTACAAACGGATAACTCTACCTTAAACACGACTTTTGTAGGACAATTTTTCTCAACCAATATCAGCAGTGCTGGGAATGATTTCCAGGTTATATCGGATTCAAATGTACACTATGTATTTATCTTGGTGGCATGTTTTGGCTTCCTTAGTTGTCTTCCGTTTATAGTATACCAGTGTTTAAATTCTGAAAAGTGTAATCCGGTGTTCCGACAGATTACCGACCATGAGATTAAGAATACAAAGAAAATAGGATTTTTAGATATGTTAAACCCAGCATCTTATACTGGCGGCTCAATGGCGTTTGGAGTTACCATGTTTACTTTGATTTTTGTATACTTTACTGGTACAGTGGGTGGTGAACAACTATTCGGCACATTTATTAGAACGTTTTCGGTAGATTTATTACAGTTTTCGAAAGACAGTGCTTCATACCTACTAATGGTTTACTGGCTATCATTCACCTTGTCGCGATTTCTAGGTTCGATTCTGTCACATCTGATCCATATCAAACATTTGATTGTAGTGCAAGCAATTTTTAATACGGCCTCAGTTACAGCACTCAATTTTTTGAGGAAGACACCAGCTAACTTGTGGGTATTTACAGGTATACAAGGTTTATTATACGCCCCTCTGTATCCGATGGGTATATCTTTTGCCAACACTGTTATGGATGTTAGAGGATTTTGCCTGACTGTAGTCTCACTCGCCGCGAGTCTTGGTGACTTTGGATATATTTGGATCGCCGGAAAGCTTTACGATCAATTTGGTCCAAACGGAATCATGTACACGATGCAAGCGTCTGGAATAACCATTCTAATTGCAGTTTGCGGTTTCCGCCTAGCATCTTGGGGACGGAAAGCTCCGGATTCCAAGCAATTCCACACCGCTCCTGAAAAACTAGAAATGTCGGTAAACAGTGCAAAACGAAGTGAGGAGGTTACTGGTCTGTTAGATACGTCTGAAGACGAGTTGTGATAGAAATCCACTTGTGTTCCATATAAAAAAAAAAGAATCCGTGCTTTTATTTCGTTTGATTTTGTATATTATTTTGTATTTGAAAAACGCCTTTTCGAACAATATTTCAACTGTGAAACGCGAAGTAGGGCACCTGTCCATTATCCTCCAGAATTTCTTCACACTAGACCTTGACTTACTTCCAAGCTACCATCAAAATATTTGTGAGCTTTTACCATATCTCGCTGCCTTTTGAATATACATATTCAACACTAAATCAAGTGATACATGAAGTATATAAACTTTAGAGATATTGACAAGTTCGAGGAAATTTAACAATATCTGGCTGCAAACATACAACAGAAGCATTGCTATTTTCATAGTAAAGTCGACCCGTTTTTATGGGACATATTCTTCATTAACAATCCATAGTATATCAGAAATCCATGGCGTGATGTCGAAATTCTTACAATAAATCGTGGTATTTTTGTCAGACTGGAGTGCTATTGAAGAGGTTTTGAATGAAGAGGTTTTGAATAATCGTGGTCTGACTAGGTTTAGCCACGCCATAAAGTCAGCAGAATTAGTATTTGAGCCGTGCACTGGCAAAAGGGGGCTTAATGCATCTCCGCGATCCACGATACCCAGCAAGTCAGCACATATTTATGAATAAAAAAAAATCCGTTTTGTATAACAACCGACTGATTCATGAGGTACGCTGGTCCTTTGACATGCAGAAAATTGACCAATAGCGAAAAGTTTCGGCCAAGGTCAGCCTGCGCAGTCCGCGCAGGCTGACCTGGGTCGATACTTTTCGCAGATGCATTAAGCCCCATTTTCACAGAGCGTGGCTCATTTTAATGCGGTATTTTAAAAGTCGTTTGCTGCAGATTTGTTTCAGAATGTAACGGATTAATGCCCAAGGCGCCATTCGGGGCATTTTCGGTTGCCATTGCAGATAGAATGGTTTCAGATCAGACAGCACTGAACGTGAATTCTGATCTCGGATCTACATTGTGAATGATTCAAACCGAAAAGGCCTACTAAATTAGTAAGCTTGCTTGTGTGTGTGTGTTTGGGTTTTCTATTGAATACATAAGGACTTATTTTTATTTGGCAGTCAAACTTTATTATTGTTCTGTATAAAGCTATGTATACATTTTTTTTATGAAAACAGACGAGTTCATGACCTCAGAATCGAGTCTCTCTTCTTTAAACCTCCCCCCCCCCCCCCCCCCGCGCCGAGCAGCTCAGTCGGTAGCGTACAGGACTTAAGAAAAGGAGGTCGCTGGTCCGGCTCGGCCGATTTCTTTCCAAGGATTGATGATAGTCATTGCGACAGGATTCATTTCTCTCTCACCGCTGACCATTGTTTCGACAATGGCTATATGGGAAAGCAGCCAGTGGCTTGGAAAGAATACTGAGCGTAGTGCTGGTAAAAAGAAACTCCAGGAAAGCCTGGATAGGTGCACTGGCCGCCGCGATATAACTGCAATAATGTTGAAAACGGCGTTAAACACCATACAATCAATCAATCTTAGCGCCCCCCCCCCCCCCCCCCCATTTTATCGATCAATAATCAGTTTATTGTGGCGCCGCATGAGCGGTGGCACTATATTGTTATTCGGTTTTGTAAAGTGCCTATGGAGGCAGCCATATTGAACTGGTTCCATGCTTTGTTTTAACATCCACCTATATCTACTGTACTTTGATTACCAGATCGGGGTCCATAATAACTTTTTTATTTATTTATGGGGATTTTTTTTTTGTTTTTGTATATTGCACTTTCATTGTTAGATGGATAAAAACACGGATCGTAGACATATCAACATTTTCCTTTCGAAAAATAAAAAATGCATTTCGAATAATAACTCGCGTGATCAAAAATTATCTGTCACAAATTTTCGAAGCCACCATTTTAAATATCTTACGCTGGAAAAGGTTAAGAGGCATTTTCAAGCTCTTTGACCCTAGAGCACCCTATGTGGTACTTGTGACCCCACTTATATTTTTGTTCTAGTATTGTATGGATTGTAGAAATATTGTTTTCCTTTCGCGATCGTGTTTTTAAGACCAGCTAACTGTAACTAGGTCAATGTTGGGGGTGACAGATGTTTGGTAACAGACGAGTGCGGTAAATTGGACTTACAGAGTAAATCGATTGGATGTTTCGGTAACAAGGTAATTATACAGTGGTAATGCACCGTGACGTTTTTCACACCAAATAAAATCTTGGTTCTGATTCGTTCAATGTTTCTCTTTTTTCTTCCACACACTTTAAGACATAATATTTTTGTTATGTTTCTACTGTCATGCTGTACGTAAAATGATATCTGAATCAAAGTTGAGGTAACGAATAACAACACCCAATCCTAAACTTGAAACACCTTGTATCTCCTTTTAAATCAGTGCTTTATGATCCTTTCAATGTGAAAATATTTTCTTACTGAAAGACTTCCAAACCAGCCATTAACCCTTAGAGCGTCTGTCATTACTGCTGTTGCCATTGCGGCCGGTGCAGATCGAGATCAGAGTACACCAAACACGGAGTTTGATCTTTGATCTTCATTTGTCAATTTTGCAAGACATTCTGAACAAGAAAACCTTGACACTGCTAAAAATAGGTTTTATATCTAGAATGAAAATGGCCGTTGGGTTTATTCGACGCTCTTAGATTTAAAATTATGGATAGTTAAATTTAGTTCAGAAACACAGGTAATACAGGTAAAAATATTGTGGCAAAAGAAGAGAGTGAGCGCGAGAGATAGATAGTAGCAAATACTTTTTTTGACAAATACTTTTTTCAAACTGCACGAGCAGTGTGTAATCTAAACATGCCCAATCCCCATAATTTGTACATGCAGTCTGATCTGCGAGTTTCTTCTTGTCCATTGGTGTTTCAGGTTTTCATAAACCGGGGTAAATCTTTAAGATCTACGGGAAACTTCTTTATCTTGTTGGCAATGGGAGGTGTGAAAACAGGCTGTAAACGCGTCTATATACAATATACAGTACTCCCTTATCTCTCAAATAGTACGCATATGATTTTTTTTATGCAGTTTTGTATTGATGAACGCACTTTAAAACCAGCAGACGCCGATTTTTGTGCACCAGACCAGATTTGAAAACTGTGTGGAAAATGGAGAGGAACAATACAGAACAGATATCTTTTAGATGGGCACAAATGTTCATGGTCAAAATCACAAGAAGTATGCACGAAAGCATTATTGTCAAGGCCTCTCTCTCTATCTCTCACTCCCTATCTTCATTTGCTACAATGTTTCAAATGTATTATCTTTATTTCTGAATTCACGTTAATTATCCATAATTTTAACACTTAGAGCATCGAAAAAAGTAAAGGCTATTTTCATTTTAGAAACAGAACAATATATATATTACAATATACGATCCCTGGTCTAATATTAGCTATTTCAAAGCAAAGTTGTCCTTCCTCATAATGTCTTAGAAAAGCTGGCAGCCTAAACCAACAATCAGACTCAGTTTTTTTTTTTTGCTTTGCAGTTTGATGTTTGTCTGAATCAGTCGCAAGGGCAACAAGAGTGAAAGGTGTTCTGAGGGTAAATGGTTGGTTTGGAAGTTGACCAATTTGTTTCCGGAAGAAATTATTTTTCACACAGAAAACGGTGACAAGAATAGCGTCATTTTTAATAAAACAATTTTTGTGAAAACTTGAGGACTGGCTTAAAGTTGGAGTTTGTTATCTGTAGGACGATTAAATAATACGGGTACAAGCTTAGGGCTGGGTTTTATCAGGGATCGTATATTATTCATTACATGAATCAGCTATGGGTGAAAAACGAAAATAAGATCAAAATTTACTAATTTCAGGTATTTATTTATACAGCATGGAAAGAACAACAAATATATTTACGTCAGAAAACGAGTGAGAATTGCAAATTAAAAGAAAAAACGTTTGCACAAACAAAAGCCATGGGTGTGAAAAACGTCACGGCACTATATTACTGCCTTGTTACCGAAACATCCAATCAATTTACTCTATAAGTCCAATTTACCGAACTCGTCTGTTACCGAAACATCCGTAAATCAATGTTGGAGCGCCTAACATGACTGGTATCATACAACCCGTCTAGTCTATATAGATATAAGGACTTCATTCAAGTCTTTATTATATCTATAATAAAGAGGGATCGTATGATACCAGACATATGTGTTGAAGTATCAGATTTAGCACAATCCGATAACAGACTTTTCTTTCGTTAATGTAAAATCTTCCTGTTCAAAATCAGACGGTCGAGAGTTTTGATATTTCATATGTAGTATCGCTACAATGACCTCTACCAAGTACTAGTATGTTCAAATGGTGACCTTCGGGTCAAAAGTTGCCATATGCTCCCCTCCACCCAGATGTCACAAATTTGCGCATAGCCATATTTGTTGCACACTTTTCAAAATCTTCTATCAAATATCAGAAAGGCAACAGCTCTAACATTTCTATCTACCAGTTGTGTCCAAATGATGTCCTGTGGATAAAGAAATGGCCCAGTCCATGGATAAGAAGTTTGCAAATAGCCTTTAATGATATGAAATTTAAAAATCTTGTCAAAAACCAGATGGCCCAGAGTTTAAATACAGTATCACCACTTGGACCTCTACGAAGATTGTGCAAGAGATGCGTATTAGGAAATGACCCAATGCATTGTGCCCTGTTACAGAAACAACTAGTTTGCGGCGCCATTGATGTTCAGCGTCAATATTTTCTTGTATTATTATTTCACAGGTTGTAGGCCTATTTGAAGAAGGCAGTTTAAGAAAACACTGGTCAAATTGCAAGTTCTGCCATTCTTGGTAAGAAGAAAAAGAATTTAGTCCTGCCTGTATGAAAACAAAGAACGTGGCATGAATAATGTGACTGAAAAAATGAACTTGGCTTAGATTTTTACCACACGACAAAAAAAAAATCAAAGGACTGATAGTCCTGAGAGTCGCCTGGATGGTGATGGGTGAGAAGTGTTCACCCTTTTTTGTTCAAATCCATTAAAAACATTCAAGATAGAAAATAACTTAACCTTAAGACAGTATTATATGCGAGCATATTTCTGAGTTGTCATCCTAAAATTTACATGGAAACATGTGGTGAGAATAAAATTTAGGCACCAGGAACAGCTTTAAAAAGTTCGAAGTCTCTTACCCCGGGTGACTTCATTTAAAAATAGTTTTCAAAAGGTACAATCAATATAAAACAAGTCATTTCGTTAAAATAACATCCATCGCCGAAAAAATCTTGTTTTGATAATTATAAGAGGTACTGTGTTTTGCATGTAAATCGTCTTTTTTTGTTACTAGTGAAAATATACATTAAGCCCCATTTTTCCATGACACGGCATTTCATTAAATAAAAACAAATACTGATTGCCTGTGGCTTATGATAAATAATATAAATGTGAAGTGTCATAAAATGTTGTCCAGTAGTTATTGGTCCATAATGGAAGTATACATCAAGCCCCATTTTCCATGATACCGCGTTTTATTAAATAAAAACAAATACTGATCATCTGTAGCTTATGATAAACGATATAAATATGAAGTTTCATAAAATTGTGTCCAGTAGTTAAAGAGATATTGGTCCATAATGGAAATAAACATCAAGCCCCTTTTTTCCATGACACCACATTAAGAACAAAAACAAAATAAAACAAAACAAGCAGATCGGAAGACATCAAGCCTCCTTTTTCCATAACAAGACATTACATAAAAAAAACAGTGTATCGGCGGGCTATCATGAGGGGCATGTATGAAGTTTCATTAACTTTCGTTAACGTTTTTAGAACATATCTTTCTGGATGGACGGAAGATCGGACGGACAGACGGACAGACAACAGGAAAACTATATCCCCCCACCCACCTGAAATTCGGCAGGGCATAATAACTGTCGAAGTTCCATCAATATTTACAGTTCCTCCCCAGCTTAATAATGCCTGTAAAGAATGTGCACAAAAATTAGGCTTCTAGGTTGATAAAAGTGTTTTTCTAGCACAGAATCTGGGTGGCTGAACTTACATGTACATGTATATCTTAATTCTTACACATATTGCTAAAACAAACATTCTGAATAATTTCAGTGGAATAGGGCATACATTTTCTCTCCAGAATTAGAACAAGTTGCTTTTGTATGACACAAATTTTCTAAAACTGGACCAAGTGGTTATACATACACCGGTTAACTTAACTAATTTTCCTTTCCAAATACAGGATGCTGGATATGAAATTGGGTATAATTGCTTAAACTGTTTCAGGGGCGGTGATTCTGAAATGTTACTAATCAGTTCTGAAGCTTCTGTGAACTTTATAGAAACAGAGCAGAACCACTTGAACAATTATACAAGAGGATCATTTAGGCAACATTAGTATGGAATTCATTTGAACCTTATAGGATCTAGTGACATACGTTTAGACCAAAAATGCCCTTTTGCAACTCACCCATATCGAATCTAAGCAGTCTGACAAAGTTTCATGAATATTGGATCGAACATAAATAGATTCTAAAGCACTATTACGGGTTTGTCTGATTTGACCTAGTGACGACCTTTATCTTTTAACCCCTGCAGACCTATATTCAATTTTGTCAAAAATATTATTGAGACAGTCTGGAAATTTCATGGTCATTGAACCGAAATGTAGCCTCTGACGCAGTAATCTACCTGTCCTTTGGAAATAATTTGTTTCTGTTGTTGTCCGGGTTCAAGTTTTGTCCACAATGGACTCTAAGAATGTGGTTGCTACAGCTCAAGAAAAACAATATAACCAGATAGCATGATCATCAGCCTTTTAACTTTGTCTGCGTTTCATAACGTCCCAGGAATTTGCACTGCTTCCATACCAATTGAAAATTGTAGAGATCTACATGTTATATTGCTTTAGTGCAAACTAAATGTTCACGATTCGCTCTATTACCCTTTACAACAATCCTGTATGAGATAAACACACCAATACATGTATAGAACTTGTTTTTCGAGTGGGTTAACATTGACCTGTTCTATTATACATGTATTTGAATTATAGTGGAGTAAAACGTCAGGTTCTCAGATTACTGGTTGTTAGAACTGCGTAGTTTCGAGGCGAATTCCCGTGTGAATTCAGATTTTGGCACTTACGAAAGTACCGTGCGTTCTAACACCCGCACTAATAAATTGTTGTTTCATAAATACTAGATCTAGGTTAATCGGACATTGAAAAAAAAAAAAAAAAAACAGCAGACTTTGACAAATTCACCTTTTCAAAAACGAAAAACAAACAATTAACACATAGTAAACTTTAAAACACTCTCTGCATTCAATGGATCGTTGAAGAACTAAGTCCGTGTACGCTGAAAATAAAGGCCGATTCAGCGACTGATTCATAAATATGTAAAATCATAAAGAATTCCGTGGTGCAAATGACGTTATACGTCACGTGATTACAAGATCTATATTTGTCGCAGAGCTACATTCCAGAAAGCACCTGCTAAGCGATGACTTGGTACAGCCTAGAACGTGCGCATTACATACGCTAATTATGTACGATCTCTGGTGCACGTAGAATATGGGTGTGCAAAGTATTTAAAGTCTAGAATAAAAAGCTGTGAAGAAGCAAAGTGTAAGAATATGTAAGAAGGCAACGCAACCATTCCAAGTCGTCATAAATTTGTTAAAAAAAAAATAGCCTACTGTTAGGAAAAATCTCCATTGAAGGCTTCCATGTTAACTCGGTATCGCCTTTCTCTTTCCGATCATAGGTTGAGTGTTCAATTGAAATAATACTTACAATTAAGGACAGATTGTAAGATTTAGAGTGTAATTCTAATGGGTAATTATCAAACAATTTTCACCGAGAATTGTACACAATCAGAAGCGTGCCGAAGAAAAGAAGCTTGTAGTCGAATAGTCGAACAGTATTTTTCAGCGTGTCCGAAAACTTGTTTAGGTCACGAGGGCTATTTTAAGATATGCACATAATGCGCTATTTTTAGAGATGATGTCTGTGTAAGCGATAGGCTATCGTGTACCCTTGCGGACGAGATGATTGTTTCAAAGGTTTGAACCGTTAAATAGCTCAGTCTCTATAGACATATTCATTATCACAGAGGCACAATTGTAAGTTATTTACAACAGAAAAATACTGGGTTGTTTACCGAATAATTAGAAAACTATGTTTTATCTCGTAAACCGGAACTTGAGACAGGAAGCAGTACAAGGCCGGAGGTATGCTTACGTCACCCCATAGATCAAGATGATAACAATGAGAGCCTGGTTGCTACGCAACCAGGCGACTCAAAAATGTTAACATGTCCAAATTGAAAGCTTTTGCAAACGACAATTTAAGTGAGGCTCAAATGATGTGATTTGATATGATGGAAAACATTGTGGGAAACGGAGAAAAAGCTGGTAATTACCATTTTCTCCTTTTCCCACAATGTTTTTATCATTCCGAAGAAAAATTACCCAATTTCTGTGACACTTAGTTTGTAGTCTGCAAATGCTTTCGATGTAGACCAGTCTAAAATTCGTACCTGTGGTAAAGACTTTGCTTCATTGAATTAGAGTTTATTTATCGTCGCCACCGGTTGTCCATATGGGCGACGTCCCCAGGAGGCTGTTGGTTTTGTTACGGTGGATAATGCAAGATACAAGAATAAACCAATCCCAAGTTACGCCTGGGCCCGTATTCACCAACCATTCTTAAGAACGTTCTTAGACTTATTCTTCAAGATATTCCAAGTTTGAAAGTAACACAACTTCTGATTGGCTAAACCATATGGTTTAGCCAATCAGAAGGTGTGTTACTTTCAAATTTGGAAAATTTTGAAAAACAGGACCAAGAATGTTCTTAAGAATGGTTGGTGAATACGGGCCCTGGTTCTTAATGTGCTCGGTATATAGCGCCGTCACACGGGATCTTGGTTTAACGTCTCATCCGAAAGACTATTAGTAATTTTAGATGGTCTGTCGTGGGGCTCGAACCCACACCCTCAATTGAGTCAAGACTTGATGTTTAGAAGTCCTACGCTCTACCACCTGTGCTATTCGGGCTGGTCTGGTAAACGGTTAACCTGTTTATTTAATTCTCTTTGTTTCCCCCTTAAATGGAAATTACAGACAATACGTAATCTAATAAAATCAAAGCGGTGAAAGCGCTGCTGAGGTAGGGTGCGTTTAATCCTGCTGAAATTGAAATCTGTTTTGCCAAATAATAAGCACGTAGCGCTACTAGAAAAAACTGAGTAAAAGCAAATAGACATTTAAATAGGTTGAGGGGTATCTCTCCTATAAATATCAGAGCAAACTAACAAGTGTCTCTTTTTGGTGTTTGAGAGGAGGCGGTTTAATAGAATGTCAAAATGAAACGTGAGCAGTATTATTAAGCAATATCTAGACAAATAAAGCAATCCTATTCAAAGAAATTACCACAAGAGTGCCATGATGCTTCTAAGCTTTCCATGGCACTTGTTGACGCTTCTTGACGCTATTTGGTGGAACTGATACATAATGCGTATACCTACGCATGCCTAATTCGTGATTCTTGCCCTACGTCATATCCGGCGAATTCGGAATACCACGAATTCTATTTCTGCTTAGTAACGCCTTAGCAACGCGTTACTCGGTGGACGCTACCCGAAATGGACAATTTGCTACTGTAAAAAAGAAGCTACATTCGACAGCAAATCGTTATTTGCGCGTCAAAATTTTATTTGAACATGATGTACGATTATCATGGCCGTCTTCCGGATGTAGTTCAAGCGCGGTGTAATTGAATTTGATGATTGTTAATGAATAACTCTATTGTCTACCCTCTGAATAATCAAAGGTTTCACTGATATTTCCCTAACCTATTTCAGATTTATATCAAAGCCAAAACCATAGAAATCATTACAAGAGCAACGTCGGGCATCCGAGTATTTTCGAGAATCATTTTAGGGGGTCATAATCAAGTACATCGACACTGAATTGGTAGATCTACGGAGAATAAGAACGAACATACCTCTGTGACTTGTGTAAAATTCCAAATCCTATCCACAAATAATCAACATAAGGGTGAATTAAGATCAAGAACTGATAAGAAGTAACAATTTAAAGAGACAAGTGTGCGTTAGATTGTGTGAATCAATCAACCACATTACAGCTGTAAGGTCTGCCACCCAGCTGTGCGATACCGAGATCAAAGGAGCACCGAGCTAACCCTTCATCCAATTTTCATGAAAAATAATATGACACATGTTTCCTTTATACATGTTTCTGAAAAATATAGCTAGAATATAAATATCTTGGAATGGAAGGTTTAAAATTTAAACTCAAGCTTCTTTTCTTATGTTCATGATCTAGACTCTATTACAGCTATTCGTCTGTAGGAACATGACTAAAGTTGCAACAAAGAAGGTTCTATTTTTTTAGATCGGAATTTTCTTAAAGGCCAAAGTAGGACTCGTCCATATCCAAAGAATGTGGGTGAAATGGTGGAAATTGTTATAATATGCATATAGTGCTGTAAGTTTAGTTGAGAAGCTAAACAGTCCCGAGTTTTAATGACCCTAAGAAAGCAAGTGTTAAAAAATATTGGAAAAAGAGGAAATGTTTGTAACTAGAGTTTTTACCTTTTCCCACAATACTTTCTACTTTTTCGAAGACAATTGCCTCCATTTCACCCACCTTTAATCTGTCGGCTTAACATTCTTTGGATTTGGACGAGTCCTAATTTGGCCACTTGGTAAAAGGTTTTAATCGAATAAGCTCTCACTTTTACTGTTTAACTTATGAAGGTCCAATGTCGTGAAAAAAGGGCGAACCTGGTAGCTAAGTCGGTAACGCACCTGTAGGTCTTGATACCATGGGATCGTTGGTTCAATTTATTTAGACCTATATAAAGCTATCGATACGATGATTTTTCTTATTAAAAATGTCAGTGTCTGCAAAAAGACGGACAGTCCATTTACAAAAAAAAAAAACCCCAAAACTTTAACACCATATTATTGAGAAAATCTCGACCCAAAAAATATCTTTTTTGTCACGTTCCTGTTTAAACTACCTTAAGATGACGATCGTAAAAAAAAAAATGAAGGTCAGGACAAATTAAAAACCTTCCTTTCATCCTCCAAAAAAAATGTAATTTCAGCTTCATTTTGAGTCGGGAAATATCTGCTATAGTTGTTTTCGTTGAAAAGCTGATAAAGGGTTAGCCGAGTGTTCTTTTGATCTCGGTATTTCACTGCCAAAGTGGGCGACATGTAGAGGCGCTGCACATTATGTACTTACTAGGGGCAGATTAATACACACGTGTCATGGTAAAGTTTCTATCCTGTTCAATCGAATTATGATCATTTGCAAAAATAGGGTCTGGAATTATTAAAATCTGTTACTGAGGGTAAGTCCATTTCAATTTCTGACCCGAAAAGATGCATTTCTTTTTTTTTTGTCCGAACACTTTTTTCTTTCAAATGCAAAGGTATGGATAACTGTTTTTTTTCTCAATTCTTGCCCTGTATAACCAAGGCAGTATGCCGTGATGTTTAATGCTTCTATCTGGATGCTTCATTTTGACTCCATAATAATGTAGTCTGCACACGAAAACTTTTATCATACCGCCCAACAGGAGACAGGGCTTGTCTTAAACTTGTATATGACTCCTCTTTCTGTAGGCTATACCGCGATACTGATAATATGACATTTCTTTTTTGTCTCTTCAAAAGTGATAGTATTCATAACTGGAAAAGGTTTTAGAAATCTTTATAACAATTGCCCGAGAAATCCAACAGAACTTTACTGAAAAAATATGACGCTGACAGTGTCCGATTACATGCAGTGTCCGATTATATGTGTACACAGTAAGTTTATCACCGAGTAAAAATTTCTGAGTGCGAGATATTGCGATTTAGTGAAAGTACCCGGATGACAAGAATCACGAATGGTAGTCTGTTCAAACACTATTTTTTTTTTTTAATTGTGTTATGATAATGGTTTATCTGTTTACATGTATATTTATCATTTAAGTTCCCTTATTATGCACGTTTTAGTCATGCCTTGATGCCAAAGTGAATAAAATGCTAGTCTGGTACGCCGCCGTACAACAAGAGTACGTCCCGATAACGTAGTGGTAGGGGCAGGTAATCCAGACTAATAAAATGCTTTCTTAGTAGTACTATTTTTCCAGGTAATGATTTTGCAATGTTAGATACCCCAGAATAAGATTTTTGGGGGTTTAATTTCCCACATGATAAATATGAGCTGGGATGCTTCGCACCCATCCTCAAAAAAGCTACAAAGAAAAAGGCAGGTAATACATGCATACAAATACACATACATATACCCTTATATTCACAAACATTAACATGCGCTCACAAATGTCCTGTCAGACAGGCACATAGAGAACACAGACAGACGAACGGATAGGTGGACGAATAGACTGACAAAGATAGACAGATCGAACGGACGGACAAACAGACAGACATGACAGACAGACAGAGACCATATGGATAAAAAAAACCCGACTATGAACCTGCTAAATAAGCAGGTTTAAAATACTTGCAAGCTGTTACAAAGCGATTCAAGGTAAGGACCAATATAACCGGTTTATTCTGACACAACGACGTGTTATACTGTTTACACTTACTGTATATGTCACAGTTCTGTGTATTGGAAGACCGTGTACACAGACGTAATTGCTTTTAATGGACCTGTAAGATTCTGTGTATGATAAAACCACTTTGGAATATATATACTCATTGACACAGAATGCGCGAATTCATGCGTATAGATCTAAAACACGCGATAGACGAAAAAACATCTAGTTACTATACATAATGTTTTTTACTTGGCACATCAATATCCACCTGGTTCAGATTACCTGGACTGAAATATTTTGTCAACGGTGACTGACACACAGTGAAAGCTCAAATATAAAATGGAGGAATTTCATCGCAAGATTAAAACTGTGATGTTGGTACTTCTCTGGGTCTCAATGGTAAGTTTTGTTTTTTTTCTGTAAATTCTCACACTTCACACGTTAATGTACTGAATTTACTGAAAACATTGTGACAAACGGAGAAATAGCGAGATGTTCTTTTCAAAAGCGGTCTCATTGAAAAGAGAAAATATTGTTGTTCAAGGCTTTAAAAATCCATGAGATTTTGCTTCATTATGATAGAGAGAATGTCTTATTTAGTTAAAAAATGCATGACAAAATATGGTTATGAAAAATATTTTGAGAACGAAATGCGTGCAGTTAATGTTCGAACAAATTGACCTGAAATTGACCTCTCTGCAAAGAATATTTTTATTATTTTCATCGTGTATAATCGGACCGTACGAAAATTCTACTAACGGTAAATGTCTGGTTTGACCCTTTCAGTGCCATAGTCAAACTAAAAAACTTTTGTGGATGATATGGATCATGATCAGACCGCACAGAATGTGCACCTTTGGTCAATGTAATCCGCCACATATGTAAGGAGATTCCGAAGGTTCAAAACTCGCCGTTGTGCCTTTTGACCTCCGGAAAAGGGAATACTATATAAGAAATCTTAAAAATTGTTCCCGTTTCCATGAATTACTTATCTTTAACCCTTGACATTTTATCAAACTACGAAATTTTAGACTTGACCAGTTTTAATGCATTTGGAGACGACAAAATAAATGTGACTCAAAAATTAAAGTTTGTTTTTGGGAGGTGGAAAACATTGTGGAAAAAGGAGAAAATGCTGGTTAAACCATCCTTTTTCAACAATGTTTACAATAGCTTTCTTCTTCAGGGTCGTTTTAAATTAAAAACTGTTTTTTTTTTTTGTGGTAGGCCTGTAGGGTTAAAGGGATCCATGAATCGAATGGA
Source organism: Tridacna gigas (assembly GCA_945859785.2). Classification (NCBI taxonomy): domain Eukaryota; kingdom Metazoa; phylum Mollusca; class Bivalvia; order Cardiida; family Cardiidae; genus Tridacna; species Tridacna gigas. The sequence goes on along the minus strand of OX244031.2, from coordinate 11,023,471 downwards.
CTTCTGGTAAAAAAAGACCTCAAAACAATGTAAATTCAAGGCTTGTTTGGTAGAATATGCCACAAAATTGAGGACAGCGCAAATCAAAGATCAGACTGCACGTCTTGCGCGGCTTGATCTTAATCTACACCGGTCTTAATCTACATTGGTTATGAAAAAAGTTAAAATTGTGCATAGCGCCTTAGGGTGATAAGGCAAAATCAATATAAAACCTTGACCCAGTGGACAGATCTTGCCGCCAGCAAAACATTTTTTCTCATACGAAGGGAGGTAAATCTTGTATTTCAACATGAAGCCTGTCGAATTTTGTTAACTTTACCATTGAAAAGGTGCCCCCCCTTTATTTTGAGGGCGGAGATATGGGTGGGGAATTATATGACTGAAACTAGTGACAAAGAAGCAGGTACTGCAATAACAGACATACAACAGACAACACGTATGCTGATCATGGCCTGTACTAATCTTCATCGCACACATGTGGCAGGATAACGGTTCATGATGAATGAAATCAACAAAGACACAGATTCACAGTCAAATACAGGGTCCTGCGTGGCTCAGTATTTTCGCGTGAGTGTCTTTGACACAAGACACTCAAGAGCGCTGGTCCAGTATCGGTGAAAATCCAGAACACATGAATAGGTAAACTGCCCCCGTGGTATGACAGAAATAATGTTAAAAGTTGAGTATTTCATTCATTCATTCTTTCGTTTGTTCATTCATTCATTCATTCATTCATTCATTTCAATCTATCAATCATGCTCAGATTCGTAATCAGAACGCATGAAAGTGTAACATACAATTGAGCGATGCTTTGGCAAAAGGGGTTTAATGCATCTCCTTGGTGCAATGTACCAAGCAGGTTATCATATAAATATGGATCCATAAAATCTGTTTCGTCCGACAGCTGACTGAATCCTGGGACCGTATTCACCAACCATTCTTAAGAATATTCTTAGTCTTATTCTCCAAGATTTTCTACATTTCAAAGTAAACAACTCCTGATTGGCTAAACCAAATGGTTTAGCCAATCAGGAGTTGTGTTACTTTCAAATGGAGAAAATTCTGGAGAACAAGACAAAGAACGTTCTTAAGAGTGGTTGGTGAATACGGACCCTGAGGTATAATGGCTCTTTGACATGTAGAAAAATTACAAATAGAAAAAAGTTTCGCGCAGGCTGACAAGGGTCGATACCTTTGCAGATATATTAAACCCCATTTTCACAGAGCATAGCTCAAATATATGTGAACACATAGAAAATGGAGATATTGCTCTAACAAACTATTTCCCCATCTGCAACAATGTTTGAAAGGTGTATTATATGACGACACAGTCGTCTGTAGTTTGCACGACGTAACGTGATAATCAAACTGTTATACTTCATCATAGGGCCTATATACAGAGATCGCTGGACCAACTATGCTGGATCTCAAAATGAGGTTTCACAGCAACTACGAAGAGATTGCACGTGCAGTGTCGGCAGATGGCGTTGGCGTATTTTTCGGAGCTTTGATTGGTGGATTACTAGTTGACATCATGGGCACGTGGAAGGACTTGCTGCTTACTGGTTCCCAAGTGCTCGTTACCGCAGCAGTGATGTGTATGCCGTATGTTGGAAATACATCCATCTTATGGTTCATGTTCTTTACGATTGGTATCTGTGGGGGCGTGGTTAACGTAGGTAAGAATGCGAGGATTTTACCTTTGTTTTTCTCGCACATAGATCGATTATTTTAATTTTTTCGAGTTCGAACGACCCTCTAAGAAGAAAGCTTTTGAAAACACTGAAAAAAGAAGAAAATGCTGATAACCAGCATGGTTTCCTTGTCCCACAATGCTTTCTACCCTTACAAAGGCAGAAATGAAAGTTACATTTAAATTGCTAACGCGTCTTTTTCAAATTGTTCGAATCTCAGATTTTGCCGCCTGGTTAAGTGTGTACATATTTTTGTGCATACATTGTATGGAATTTAAGGAGAATCTTATGAAAGTACATATATAATAATGAAAACTTTCTCGACTGTTTCAACGTCAAGGCCTTATTCAGCAGCTTTTATAAATACTGTTATTCTTTCGAATTTCAAGACTATCGTCTGATTGGCTAGACAGTTTTGTCTCAGCCAATCAGATGGGTTTTCCTGGAATTTTAGAATTAGATCTAGACAAAATTTGGAATCACTCTTAAGTACAGCCCCAGTTTTGTTTCCTCGAAATAAGTCTATCTGGAAATAGCCTACTAGAGAGTTTTAGTTCGTCTTATCTAAAAACTGCACTTTTGAAACCATCGACAACTAGCGAACTAGGTTAAAGCTAGAACTATGAAATAAAGGCCTAGGGTCTATGTACTAGACATCTAAGCACCTCCTTAATTAAGCCATTTGATCATCAGAGGCGGCACCTCTAGATTTCTAGACCATTTGACATACATTTGAGCAATGCTCTGTGAAAATGGGATTAAATGCATCTTCAAAATGCATCGACCCAGGTCAGCCTGCGCAGTCTGCTCAGGATGACCTGAGTCGAACCTTTAGCTAGTGGTCAATTTTCTGCATGTCAAAGGACCAGTCTACCTCATGATTCAATTGGTTGTTAACCAAACTGGATTTTATGGATCCGTAACTATGTGATAACTTGCTTAGTATAATGCATCACGGAGATGCATTAAACTCCCTTTTGCCAGAGCGCTGCTCATTTGCGTTTGGTGATTAAATTGTATATTTGTGTAATCTCTTTATTTCTAGCTGGTCAAAGAATTCTCCTGGAAATGTGGAAATCCAAAGCGCCATCACCGATGCACGCTCTGCATATGGGCTTCGGTATTGGTGCGGTCATTGCACCTCTCATTGCAAACAATTTTCTAGCCGTGCTGAAATTCTATGATGATGGAAATTTACCTTTGAACACTACAAATAACTCGACAACTCCTTACACAGTGGACATTGGAGGTCAAATAGAACGGTTCTCGGTCCTAGAAGAGTCACGTGTTGAGTATGCCTACATTACGATTGGACTGGTATCCGCTTTTATTTCAGTTCCGGTTTTCATATATCCCTTTATAAAATGTTGTTCAAAACGGATAAAACATGGATATATAGACATCGAGAAAGGAAAACCTCTGACATTTAAAACACTCACAGATATGATAAATCCATCGACCTACACTCAAGGCTCAAAGAAGTTTGGCATGTTTGCCATTGTGATCATTCTTTTATTTTTCACCAATTTAGTTGGTGCGGAGCAGTTATTCGGGAATTTTATTCGAACATATTCCGTTGATCAGTTACACTTTCCACGGAACGAAGCTTCTTACCTAGACACAGTATTCTGGGCCAGTTTTACACTTGGACGTTTCACGGGGTCCGTGCTTTCCCACTGGTTGTCAATACGAACTCTCGTTATAGTTGATGTGACGCTCAATCTGTGCTCGATTACCTTCTTAGATATATTTTCTGCTGATAACAAAGCTATGTTGTGGGCATTCACAGCCATTACAGGATTTATGATCGCTCCAATTTTCCCAGCGTTCATATCATTTTTAAACACACATATAGAAGTAGGTGGCGTCGTTTTGACCTTGATAGTCTTTGCCACGGGCTTCGGTCACATGTTATACATCTGGATCACTGGAGTGTTGTATCAGAACTACGGACCAAGAACTCTACTCTATGCGATGCAAGCGTCTGCTGTTTGTGTTTTTTCTATAGCTTTAATATTCACTTTGGTAACACGCAAGCGCAAGGATCGATTCACGAATGAATACGACCAGTTACCAAATCCAAATGAAGAAACGACGTTCAGCAATTAAAAATTGAGGAAATCTTAATTTCAGAGCAGGCCTTTGTTAGACTATCTGAAATAATCGGACTACCCAGAGTCGGACTACACGTTATTTTTTTTTCAGTTTGACCCTGATTTGGGCTATCCACAAACCACCAAAAACTCGGTTAGCAGTTTCCTTGTTAAATTAAACTTCAGGCGTATTTTTACATGTACATCTAAAATGATAAAGACTCGAAGAGCTTTTGCAGCTCTCTCATTGATCAAGTAAAACTATTTATCCATAATTTCGTGGGTAAGGGTTTTAAAAAGGAAAAACGGCATGTATTTATTTCTTAAAAATAAACATATAGTTTTGTCATAGTTTTGTCATAAGTACCATTAAATGACGTATTTTATTATGATGACTGTTGCATAATATACATATACATGTACGTTTATTTCTCATGAGGCAGTAGTCGTGGAGATTTCCTCGAAAGTGCTTCAGTTAGCACCTTTAGAAGTCATTTACCTCCTAAAACAAAGTGCCAGCAAAAGGTTTTGAAAACATCCCTATAAAATGTGAAAAATCAATATGAATAAGATTTGATTAACGACTGCATGTGAAAACACAACTTACAAATAGGATAGATTGCTCTTTACGAACAGTTTATTTTTAGATTCTGAAAAGCGATTCAAATTTCACTATGGCGAAAGTTTTGAGAAACAGGCAAATACTGTTTTTAAAAACTTTGGAAAACCTTATTGGAAAAGGAGTAATTTCGTGCAAGACGCAATTGCACCTTTTCCAACAACGTTTTCCACAGCTGTTCACCTAGGGTTGGCGACTTCTGGGTCCGTATTCACCAACCATTCTTAAGAATATTCTTCGTCTTGTTCTCCAAAATTTTCCAAATTTGAAAGTAACACACCTTCTGATCGGCTAAACCATTTGGTTTAGCCAATCAGAAGTTGTGTTACTTTCAAACTTGGAAAATCTTGAAGAATAAGTCTGATGTAATGTGAGCGAATAGGAAAACCGAGAACAGCATGCACGTACTTGCAGTCCAGTCTTGATTTGTTTTTCTATGATAACCTGTTCACTGTTTAAAATTCACTTTTCCCAGGAAAAAAGCTAATTGCAGACAGTGATTTGTTTGTCAGCTATTTTATTTCAGCGAGATAAAGGTTACATCCTCGAGAGAATTCACATTGGCGATGAATTTCTATACCCTACACGAAAGACAATAAATGCTGAAGCTTCTTGTGCGCTTCCTAGGAGGAAGACAAAATTATGTAAAGTACTATTGTAACATACCGAATATCAGACAGTTCCCATTGTGAGCTGATCTTAGAATACCCGAGGTTCTGGCTTTTGAACTTGTAATAAACAGTATGATCGGATGAAAATTTAGATAACTAATCCATAAACCCTTTAACTGCTAAATAAATGAAACGAAAATTTCGATTTAATAGTAAAATCCCAAATATTGCGGTTTCAAAGTTGATTTCACCGGAAAGAAAATACCGTGTTGTACAGTGTAGATCAAAGATCACGTTTTGTGCAGTCTGATCTTGATCAACACTGTCCTCAGAGCGCCCCGGGTCGCGCTTAGCAGCCTAAGGATTAACTGTCAAATCATTTCTGACTTCAGGAAAACAGCGATCCATCAAATTTTCAGCACTTTCAGTCCTTTGATTTTAAATGATGTTCTTTGTACCCTGCTTTCAACAGCAGACGTTACTAGTCACGTCATGGCGGCAGGTCACTGAATCTTGTCTTGGCTGGGACTCTGCAGTGTCATGTCTATGGAAATGTATCCAGTGTCGCTATCTGGGACCAGAATTCCTAATTACAATTTCAACACATTAACTTTGAGCCACAGACGTTGTCTGCTGCATGACAAATTGAAAAAAAAACATGATCTATTTTTTTTTTTTATAATTTGCACTGGATGGAGGGAAGTGAGGTAATAAATCTATTTATAGATATTTTACAAACCATCCAGCCGTATCATGTGTGAATACTTACCTACCCTTTCTATATTTATATAAACCAAATTATCCTTAATATTATTTTGAGCCACAATCGTAAAAATTCGACTTTCGCACGCTAGACTGCTACTTCAGACAACGTTTTAAAATATTGAGGCATCCATAACAGAGCATAAAAATCAAGAACAAATTCAAGAATAGTATGTTCCTACATGTGGTTTTCTTTAGTTGTGTCGCATACAAGTATGCCTATGTCGTAATGGATCAAACCTTTTGCAGACGACGAAATTTGAGACTACAACATTGTGCGCATACAACGACATATAAAATACACGGGTTAATGATGCGAGTTGTCTGAACCCTTTACCGCACAATGCCGCCTTTTGACGCCCCTAGGAAAGAAGCCTTTTGAAAACATTGTGTGAAAAGGAGAAAATGCTGGTCACCAGCATTTTCTCCTTTTCCCACAATGTTTTCTACCCTATTAAAGAAAAGCTGCACCATTTGAGCCAAACTGAAATTGTCGTCTGCAAATGCTTTCAATTTGGACAAGGCTAAAATTTTGTCGTCCGGTAAAGGGTTAAATGGACCAGGAAAAAAATCTGGGAAAGTGACACAATGCCGGTCATCAGAAATTGTCTCTTTTTCCCCACATTTTCGTAAAAAGCAAAAATCAATCGACTGTTTCGTAAAAGGTTAATTAAACCTTCACCACACAATCACGAAGAGTTTTAAAGGCCTTTTGAAAATACTGTGGGGGAAAAAGAGAAAATGCTGGTAACCAGCATTTTCTCCTTTTCTCACAATGTTTTCTGCCTTTCCAGAGACGTGAATCCCATCATGTAATTTAAAGCCACATTTAATTTGTTGTCTGCAAATACTTTCAATTTGGACCAATCTAAAATTTTGTCGTTTGGTAAAGGGTTAAGTGTCGTGTATCCTTAAGGCAAATTATGCACGGTTAGTTTGCTTCTAAAATTAATATTCCGCAATGTCAACCAAAGTTCAGCCATTCGCCACTGGACAGGATCTGATATTGATTTTCCCGCAATATTAAGTACAATGTGTTTCACAAAGAAACGTATTGGAGATGTTTAACAAGAGGCGAATAGTTCTAGTTCAGTAATCCAATAAGATAGTGATTCTATACGAGGGGACATAGACGTAAAGTATGCTTTATGGTTAGGTGTACTTAAGTCTCCTTTAGAACGTGTGTATTTAAACGTTTCATAAATTTTATACATTTTGCGGTGTTTGAATAGTCCCAGCAAATATGGAGGGTACACACAGACTTGTAAAAACGGGCATGTTGGTGCTATTATGGATTACCCTGGTAAGTTTTATGTAACATATGTTGTTCTCTGTCTGATCTGCTGTCTGTCCGTCTGATCATCTTTCTTTCTGACATGTATGATATAATGGTTGGGATCTGGTTCGTTTGAAATCGACACCCGGATGTTTAGTCTTTGGCTTGTTGCTCAATGTGTTTGTGTAGAGCCATGACAGTGTGGCCTTAAACAAGATCAGCTGCAGACTGCAGAGAACGTAGTCTGATCTCCGATCTTATACGCTGGCTAATGTTATACAATAACAAAACAGCTTCGACAACGTACATTTGTGCGTGTTTTACAGATTGCGAATGTCAACAAATTCCATTTTTAGCAGCCTGTAGAATAAGGATAAGGCTAGGTCGAGCCAAAGCGGCGGTACAAAATACCCAAATCTTCCCAAATCTTTTAGGGAAAAACTTGGGAGAGATTTTGGTAGATTTGGGTAAGATTTGGGTAGATTTGGGTATTTCGTGCCGCCCATCCAAAAGAACCAGTGCAAAACGCAACAGAATGTACCAGCAAGCCAACGGATCGTATTGATATCACAGGGATTTTTAGCGTTTTTTATGTTTTACATGTATATATAATACAAGGGATGCAACTGACATTATCGGCAAAGTCTACTTGTCATCACAAAAACACAAGTTACTTCGTCAATATTACAGATAATCACATAAGGTCTACTTTATCCAGCTCATTACACATTTTTCGAGCGAAAAATAACGTGGTTTCATGACTAAACGTTCAATGATTTGTGCTACAGAAGCCGGTTTCTCAACAAATAGGTCGAAATTGTTTGGTCCGACTCGGGTTCGTTCAGTGCGCTTGTCAGAGTAAATCTACTATTCTGTACAAGATCATGGCCAAAATACTTATCGGTTTGATAAAACAAGTAAATATCTTTAACCAACCTTCGTTGTTTAATAATAACACAAAGAATACAGCTCCAAATCGTCCGATGTTTGATCGATTCACTCAAATTTCAAGGAAGCAGCCATAATTGTTGTCACGTGATCAAAATGTATCGAGGCATTTCATTGGTCGGAACCAAAATCCGACCAATGAAATGCCTCGATACATTTTGGAAAGTACACATTACAAATATTTCTCCGTTATGTCATCTGTACATCTAGGCTAAGTAAAGGTCTAAACTGATGGTGTTCATACCTCTACTGCACAAAACATGTATATGGGCCATGCTCTGTCAAAAAGGTGCTTAACCCTTTACCACACAATCCCGACTTTTAACGACCCTGAGAAAGAAGCCTTTTGAAAACATTGTAGGAAAAGGAGAAAATGCTGGTAACCAGCATTTTCTCCTTTTCCCACAATGTTTTCTACCCTATCAAAGAAAAATTGCACCATTTGAGCCACAAGAAAATTGTCGTCTGCAAATGCTTTCAATTTTGGCAAGGCTACAATTTTGTTGTTTGGTAAAGAGTTAATGTATCTGCAAAAAAAATATCGACTCGTGTCAGCCTGCGCAGTCCGCGCAGGCTGACATGGGTTGAAACTTTTTGCCAACGGTCAATTTTCTGCATGTCAAAGGACCATTCTACCTTCAGATACAGTCGAATGTTGGAAGAAACGGATTTTATGGATCCAAAATTATGTGATGCCATGCTTGGTATACAGAATCACGGAAATGCATTAAATCCGCTTTTGCCAGAGCATGGCTCATTTCTCTCTCTCTCTCAAACTTTGATTTGGGGTTTTTCCTAGATTTTTTTTTTGGGGGGGGGGGGGAGGTGGTACCTCTTTGGAACGGAAAATATGACAGAATATCGGTTTTATAATCGAAAACGAAATTGTATTGGTAAGAAAACAAAGGAGAATTATTGGGAAGATTTTTTTTTTTCAATTTAAACGACAGGGAAAACATTTTTTTTTTTTTTAAAGCGATGATTGCTGGTAGCGAGCAAACTGCTCTTTTTCTTACATAGTTATGAGACGCTGTGAATTTCAGAGACGTAAAAATTGTGTTTGCGCGATGATTGGTTAACTAGACCTCTTGGGAGATATTCAGTGTCTCGGTCCACACGCGTGTTAAGATCTAATCTGTACTTGGAATATTCGTCTGTGGGAATCGATTATATTTAACGAGAATTCTGAACACCCCCTCAAGTCGACCAGTCTTCAATCGACTGATATTTAACCCAACAACAGCTGCTAAAGATTAATCGTTTATGTAATCTTTTTAGTATTGGGTTCGAGCCCTACTGGCCCGCCTGGGTAGCTCAGTGATTAGCGTATCTGACTGGTGCTTGCGTGTTCGATGGTTGAAGCAAATTTTCTTTTCGGCGATTTTTCGCCTCTCATCTCTGATGCATGTGAGAAAAGTAGTCAGTGACTTGGAAAGAAAGTTGCGTCAGTACTGATGTGAGAAAGCCAGAAAACACATGGGTGCGTCACTGACCGCCACGATATGACCTGAGCTGTTAAAATGGCGTTAAACTCCAAAACAAACCAAACCTAATCAAGTTAAAAGCATTTGTAGACGACAAATTAAATGATGTCCAAATGATTGAGTTTTTCCCTGAAAGTTAAAAAAAAAAAAGAGAAAATGCTGGTTACCAGGATTTTCTCCCATTCCCACAATGTTCTCTAAAGCCGTCTGTCTCGGGGCCGATAAAACTCAGGATTGTGTGGTCAATGGTTATTGTAAATATGAGCCCATTATCTCAACCTTTTTTTTCTGTACCCGTATCCTGATAAATAAAAGAAATGAAACTTTTCAAACCGATAGTATAAACCAAGATTTTCATGTTTCAAATGTATTTTTGGAGGAAGGATATCTCCTTATCGGACAGTGTAAATCCAAGATCAGACTGCACGTTCTGTGCTGCCTGATCTTGATCTACGTGGTCCGCAAAAGGTAACTGCGTCGTGCTTAGCAGCTTAAGGGTTAAAACGTCGTTGAATCAAAACCAGAGACTAAGCAGTAATTGGAGTCTCTGATTTCCAGACAATTGCCGAGTCAGTATCGATCAGGGCTCGTAATCTAGGGGTTCAGAGGTCAAATCCCAATGTGAAGATGTTTTATTCGAGGACTGGTGACAGCTATGGGGACAGATTTTTTTTCTTGACGCTGAGAATTCTTTTGCAATGTTTCATGTGTTAGAAAGCAACAAGGGGCGTGAGAGGAGTGCTTAACGAAGTGCTGTAAAAAGAAACTCCAGGAATGCTTGAATAGGTGAACAGGCTGCCGTAATATGATATAAATAACGCTGAGAAGGAGCGTTAGATACTAAATACTCGTAAATGACCTGCGCTCTGGCGAAAGGGTGTTTTTATGCATCACCGAAATTAATACATTTAATCAAGGCAAGTCATCACAAAATTCTTGATCCATAAAATCCCTTTTGTCTAATAACCGACTTAATTATAAAGTAAACTTGCAGAAAAAAGACTAATAGCAAAACATTTCGACCAGGTCAGTCTGCGCGGACTACGTAGGCTGACTTGGGTCGATACCTTTTGCAGATGCATTAAACCCCCTTTTTCACAGAGCATGGCTCAAATAAAGAAACAGTACTCGGCGCAAGCTTATGTTTGTCCAGACAGGAGACAGTGGGTTGAAATCAGACGAAGTCGGTTGATGAAATGGTCTCATTTAACACACAGAGAGGGAGAGAGAGAGAGAGAGAAGAGAGGGAGAGAGAGAGAGAGAGATATATGGATCTATTGTCGTTTTTTACGGACGAATGCTGCAGGGTTTAATTGGGTCACAGTATAACAAGCATAATCCCATCTAATCTCATGTAATGTGCGTAGCTTCGTGTGATCTTTTTCAAGGGAACGGCTGAGTAACCCATTGCAATATTGGCATATTTTTCTGACCATAAGCCAGGCATTAACTGAAACTAAAAATAAATCACGTTAGAAAATACTATTTTTTCTCGCAAACATGTTAAAGAAAAAGGCTGTGGCAAATGGAGAAATTGGTCTGAATGAGCTAGGTCTATTTTTAAATTTAGTAAAATGGTTTCTGCTGCAAAATGGTCCAACTGAGTAAGTGATTGAATGGTATTTTAAGCCGCTTTCAACACTGTTTTAGTCATATCACTGCGACAGCTCGTATATTTATGTATGTCATGGGTTTCCCAAGTACGGTCGAACCGCGTTTATCCGGGTCCCGCTATTCCGGAAATCTTGCGATCCGGGTGAAAAACTATCAGGGAACGAATGTTTGTCGTCGCTATATACACACCATATAATACTAGTAAAAGATTCGATTTAAAAATTATGGGCGGCGTCTAAATTATCGTACGTTTCCGGACTGGTTCTGGACTGATTGACCATGACTTTATACATGATGGCTTTACTCTTGACAAACACTATTTGATTTTTATCCAAAAATCGTGTGTGCATACTGTAGGATGCAGATCCCGCGATACGCAACACTAGGGACGAAAACAACCCAAAATAATGCGCACATCATATGCAGATCTAGGTTACTTCTGTTACATGAAACACTCACAAAAAATTTACTGTGCACATCATAGATTGCATGTCTGGGTTACGGATTCGGAAGTAGGGGTAGAAAACATCCAAAAACAATGAGTAGGCCTACACAATAGAATGCAGGTCTAGGTTACCGCGGTAAAGACGCAAACACCCAAAATAATGTGCACACCATAGGATGCAAGGCTTGGCTACTTCAGTAGGGTCGGAAACATTCCAAAAAAGTGCAGACATTGAATGCAGGTCTAGACTACTGCAGGAAAGGCTGGCAAAGCGCCAAAATTTGGCGAAAATGTGCACACCATCGATTGCTGGTCTTAGCTATGCGCTAAAGACAGAAAACACCTAAAAGAATATGCACACCATATAATGCAGTTCTCTTGTAACTGCACCAGGGACAAAAAAAGTCCTAAGTTATGTGCACACATAATGGAGGTTCCTAATATCTGCAGTAGGGACAGACAACGCTCTCTATTATAATGTTCACACCATACAATGCAGGTCCCTTGTAAATGCAGTATGGACAGAACACACCAAAAAAGTGTGCACACCATAGAATGTAGGTCCCTGGTAATGTCAGAAGAGACAGATAATTAATGCTCTGTATAATGTGCACACCATAAAATGCAATTACCTTTTAAGAACTGTAGGGATTGAAAACGCTGTAAATAATGTTTACACCTTACAACGCAGGTATCTTGAGGGTGCAGCAGGGACTGGAAAGGCCCAAGAACTATGCACAACATAGGTCGCAGGTCCCTTTTTAGAACAGTAGGTACAAAAACGCTTCAAATGATGTGCACACCATAGAATTCAGGTCCCTTGAAAGAACAGTTAGGACAGGAAACGCCGAAAACTGTGCACACCATAGAATGCAGGTCCCTGATAACAACGGAAAACACTCTAAAGAACGTGCACACCACTGAATGCAGGTCCTTGGTTACAGTACTTGGCAATGCATGAATGCATGTGTTAGTCACTCTGTGTAAATGTGCAAAAGTCTTGTAGTAATTGGAAACATTTGGGAAAATAAGTAGCATATTAGTAAAAATTATATATTAACATGTTTCAGACTCTAATATGGAAAAAGATATCAATATTTTGGTGTATTGGGGTTTCGTGGGCTATCTTTTGGCGTCTTGGGGTGAAATAGATTGACCCCATAAGACGTATCTATAGATAACAAAAGAGGCGGAGACGTATCCATATATATCCAAAGAGGCGTGGCGAAATTGAAATTTGATTGATTAGTATTGTATGCATGATGTGTAACTAGACAAAACCCAACATTGAAGCCGTGGCAATCCCAGTTCGTTGGTCCGGAAATACGGCTTATTGGGAAACATTTATAGGAAACAGGGGTGTCCGGATAAACGAGGCTTGACTGTATAGGGTGGGACTCTGAAGTGTCTTGCTTAAGGACAAGACACAGTGCTTCCAGTTAGGTTCGAACCCGAGACTTCAAGGTTACTTTGCCAGAGCCACGCAGGACCCCAAGATTGTTCCGAACATGCCCTTATCACGGAGGAAGCCGGTTAAACGGTGTAAATTGATCGGCTGGTGTTAACTCTTTACGAGACGACAGAACTTGTCTTTTTCAAGTCTCCCTTATGAAAAAAAAAATGGGAATTTGAGAAAATGCTGGCTACCCGCATTTTCTCCACTTCCCTTAGTTTTTTAGTGTCTTTATATTTTCAGGGTCATTTAAACCCGAGATTATTTTGCACAGGGTTAATCCTTTGCCTGCTCATGGCATTTTCATAGGATTGTGTGCACAGTGTAGATTAAGATCAAGCTGTACAGATAAGTTCATCTAGATTTTTCGATTTTTTTTATGTGACACGCTTGCCAAAAGGAGTCTTGTGATTGTAATAACTTGTTTGTAGAAAACATCAACTGCACCGACTAACAACCTTTGGGAGGAAGAGGGCTTTTGAAGACTTTGTATGAAAACAGGAGAGTGACCAGCGTTTTCTGCCTTTCTTGATATGTTGAACAGGTTATAAATACGAAAGGAGTACCGGTTGTCTTGATATCGATTTATTCCATGTAGAACCACAAGACGAATAATAATGAGAATATGACCTGCAAATATAAATACAAAAGAATGCCTTAGCAACTATACACAATGTAGGAGTTAAGCAGAATGGAACTGTTCTGTTCTGTTCAGTTAAACCTTTATCACAAGACAAAATTTTAGATCCGTCCAAATTGAAAGCAATTGCAGACGACAATTTCAGTGTGGCTCAAATGATGCGGTTTTTCTTTGATAGGGTAGAAAAACATTGTAGGAAAAGGAGAAATGCTGGTTACCACCATTTTCTCCTTTTCCTACAAGTTTTCAAAAGCCTTCTTCCTCAGGGTCGTTAAAATTCATCATTGTGTGGTAAAGGGTTAAGCAGTCGAAGGGGTTCTATTGATCCCTTATATACCCCTTTACCAAACAGTCCCATGTTTTAACACCCTGAGGAAGAAGACTTTTGAAAAGCTTGTGGTAAAAGGAGAGAATAATGGCAGCTAACATTTTCTCTCTTTTTTTTCCACGCTGTTTTCTAGCCTTAGAAAACCATAGCTTCATTCAGCCACATTAGATTTGAGCTATGCTCATGGAAAAGAGGGTTTAACGCATCTACATGAAGTATCGACATCTACATAAAGTATCGAATCAGGTCAGCCTGCGCAGTACCCGCAGGCCAGCCTGAGTCGAACCATTTTGCTATCGGTCGATTTTCTGCATGTAAATCGACCAGTCTACCTCATGATTCAGTCGCTTGTTAGACAAAATGGATCCATAATTATGTGATGACTTGCTTGGTGTAATGTATCATGGACATATTAACCCTTTACCAGACGACAAAATTTTAGCCTTGTCCAAATTGAAAGCATTTTCAGACCACAATTTCAATGTGGCTGAAAAGGTGCAATTTCTCTTTGATAGGGTAGAAAACATTGTGGGAAAAGGAGAAAATGCTGGTTACCAGCATTTTCTCCTATTCCCACAATGTTTTCAAAAGGCTCCTTTACCAGGGGCGTCAAAAGGCGGATGCCTCATTTGTTATCTGCGAGTGCTTTCAATATGGATAAGTTTAGAATTTTGTCGTTTGGTAAAGAGATGACTTGACGTTGTTGTGTGTCTCCCAATCATTGTTGTGAATTTCTGAAGCTGAATATTGATTGTAAGTGGTAGACGACATTTTATAGTGCGAGAATCTGTGAGTGATGCTGATTACACGGGTTTCAACGACAGTATCAATAATATCACAGTCTACGCTATAATATTTGAGCCATGCTCTGGCAAAAGAGGGCCTAATACATCTCTGTAATGCATGATTATAGATCCTTAAAATCCATTTTGTCTAACAACCGACTGAATCATAAGGAAGACTGGTCATTGGACATACAGAAAATTGACCAGTAGCGAAAGGTTTCGGCCCAGGTAGGCTGATATGGGTCGACACTTTTCGTAGATGCATTACGTCCCCTTTTCAGAGCATGGCTCATTTATATATTTCCTCAATTTCACCAGTACTAGACTATTATAAAGTATAGTGTTAAGGCATTTTACGGTTGCAGAGTAAAAGGTTGTCGCATACTTTCTCACATCTCCGAAAAATTAACTTTTCTTATCGCTGGGTCTCCTTTTATGTAAGGCGCAAGTACAAGTAGGAAGACATGTATACTCTCTACAAAGGAGAACGTGGTAAAATTACGAATGATAATTCTACTCGATTTTTTACGTAAATTGTGAAGAATTTCTCGTCTTCTCGTCATTCATTCTGTATGAATGTTACAGAACCACATGGACATTTAGTTCGCCCTACTTGCTGATTACAAATAAACAGGTGACACTTTTGATGAACTTTTGCAATTAGTTCAAGGTCGAAACGGTCTCTGATGAAAACAACGGGACGAAAACGGGGGCGAAAACGGCAATCACACGATCAAATAATCAAAGTACCACAAGGGTTCTGTAGGACATTAGTAAACTGGTACCCGTTGTATCTCCCGTAGCCGTCCGATATACGAAGATAGATAACAGGCTGCCAGTTTAGGACATTAGAATCTATCGATGCAAGTTTTAAATGCATGGATCTATCTGCGAATGGCTTACGTAAACCCCAATCTTCGACGTTCAGTCAAAATCTTGATTCATGCTATCTGATAATTGATAGTGGCTTTCTGAGCATTAGGGCGAGGACGATACTTATTAATTGGAAAAACCATTATTAGAGAGGATAAACTTTTCTTTTCTGTCTTTACCTTTCACCACACAACAAATGCCGACAAATTTAATTCATGCCATTGAATTAATGGATATTATCAGAAGTCTGATAATGTGTTACAGTGCAATATGTCAAAGTTCCAGTCTCTGACAGAAACAATGTATTGTAAAACTAGAACAAAAGTTGCCAACTGTTTGTATTATGTGCTCCATCTAGGCACTTTTGTCGTATTTTTCTAGATTGCACTTTGTTGTGACTGTGCTAGTCTTATCAATTTGGGACTCCTTTGGGATAGACTCGCATCTCTTAGGTTGCAATTTCTTAATAAGCAACCAACCCTTTAACCTTTGTCCTGCTATATAACTTAAATTGATTGATTGATTGTATGGTGTTTAACGCCGTTTTCAACATTATTTCAGTTATATCATGGTGGCCATGCACCTATCCATGCTTTCCTGGAGTTTCTTTTACCAGTACTCCGCACTATATTCATTCCAAGCCACTGGCTGCTTTCCCACATAACCATCGTCGAAACAATTGTCAGCGGTGAGAGAGGAAGTATATCTTGAATAAAATTTTCAAGCCGAATAGTAAAAATCCAAATAATGGTGTCACAAACTTATTTTTTTGGAGAAAAATATCTCCTTATTGGACAGTATAGATCCAAGATCAGGCTGCACATTCTGTGCAGTCTGATCTTGATCTACACCGTCCACAAAAGGTCAGTGGGTCGGGCTTAGCAGCCAAAAGGTTAACACAAGTTTTAAAGACCCTGAAAGAGAAGGTTTTTGAAAACATTGTTGGAAAAGGAGAAATGCTGGTAACCAGCATTTTCTCCTCTTCCTACAATGTTTTCTACCCTTTCAGACAGAAATCATCATCTGAGCTACAATTAATTTGTTGCCTGCAAATGCTTAAAATTTGGTGGAATCCAAAGTTTTATTACTCAGTAAAGAGTTAACTAATGTGATTATCTGCTACCAAAACATCAAAATCTGGCTTGATGATGAAGAAAATAGGACAGTAGTAACAGAATCAGATGGCCCTTAACCCATCACCATACAGTTCCAAGTTTTAACGACCCTGAGAAAGAAAGCTTTTGAATACACTGTGAAAAAAGGAGAAAATGCTAGTAACCTGCATTTTTTCCTTTTCCCACAATGCTTTCTACCCTTCTTAAAACATATTTAAATTTTTAAGTCGCATTTATTTTAGTCGTCTGCAAATACTTTCAGTTTGGACAAGTGTAAAATTTTGCCATTTGGTAAAGATTTAAAAATACTTTCACATGGCAATGAATTAATTTGGTCAGCTATTTGCTCAGAGGCAGTTGCTCATATTTCTCCTCTACCATATGATCTGACTGGCTGGGTGTGGGGCTAGGAATCAGTCATGACAATTAACTCTGCACCACACAAGAAAAACATAGCCTCACTTGCATGGTCAAAGTTGAAAGCATTTGCAGATGACAGTATCAAATTGTACTCAAAGCATAAATTTGTCTGACAAAGGGTAGAAAACATTGTAGGAAAAGGAAACAATGCAGGTTACTGTTTTAACCCTTTACCACATAATCACGAGTTTTAATGACCTTGAGAAAGAATCCTTTTGAAAACATTGTTGGAAAAGGAGAAAATGCTGGTAACCAGCATTTTCTCCTTTTCCCACAATTTTTTCTACCCTATCCAAGCTCATCTGCAAATGCTTTCAATTTGGACAAGTCTAAAATTTTGTTGTTTGGTAAAGAGTTAATACCCCTTTCCAAAGAGCTTGACTCATTCATTTAACCCTTTCCCAAACAAGCCCTGGTTTTCACGTGTCTGAAGTACAAGTCTTTTGAAAACACTGGGGGAAAAGGAGAAATTGCTCGTAACGAGCAATTTCTCCTTTTCCCACAGTGTTTTCTCCCCTTTCCGATAACTTTCTGCCACTTTCATCAAATTTAAAAATTGTCGTCTGCAAACTCTTTCAATTTGGACCAGTCCAAAATTTGTCGTTTGGGAAAGGGTTAATGTTACTTCATTTTGTAAACTTCTTTTTCCTGTATATTGCCTACCGGTACTTGACTTATTTTATTCAGTACTGGTGGCATCCTTTACCTCAGAGAAAAAGCTTGCTGAGCTTGCTATGACTGGACAAAATATTGGGGAGGCAACCACCTTCATTCAGATGCCTACGCCTATATACCTCAGTGAGAATGGAGTTGAATGTATCTGCAAATAGCATCAACTCGGGTCAGCCTGTGCAGTCCATGCAGGCTCACCTAGGGGTAGATACTTTTTGCTAATGGTCAATTTTCAGCATGTCAAAGGATGAGTGTACCTCATGATTCAGTTGGTTGCTAGACAAAATGGATTTTATGGATCCATAAGTATGTGATTACTTGCTTGGTGTAATGCATCACTGGGATACTTGCTTGGTGTAATGCATCACTGGGATACTTGCTTGGTGTAATGCATCACTGGAATACTTGCTTGGTGTAATGCATCACTGGGATACTTGCTTGGTGTAATGCATCACTGGGATACTTGCTTGGTGTAATGCATCACTGGGATACTTGCTTGGTGTAATGCATCACTGGAATA
Organism: Tridacna gigas; assembly: GCA_945859785.2. Classification (NCBI taxonomy): domain Eukaryota; kingdom Metazoa; phylum Mollusca; class Bivalvia; order Cardiida; family Cardiidae; genus Tridacna; species Tridacna gigas. The sequence goes on along the minus strand of OX244031.2, from coordinate 11,005,119 downwards.
CTTGCTTGGTGTAATGCATCACTGGGATACTTGCTTGGTGTAATGCATCACTGGGATACTTGCTTGGTGTAATGCATCACTGGGATACTTGCTTGGTGTAATGCATCACTGGGATACTTGCTTGGTGTAATGCATCACTGGAATACTTGCTTGGTGTAATGCATCACTGGGATACTTGCTTGGTGTAATGCATCACTGGGATACTTGCTTGGTGTAATGCATCACTGGGATACTTGCTTGGTGTAATGCATCACTGGAATACTTGCTTGGTGTAATGCATCACTGGGATACTTGCTTGGTGTAATGCATCACTGGAATACTTGCTTGGTGTAATGCATCACTGGGATACTTGCTTGGTGTAATGCATCACTGGGATTCTTGCTTGGTGTAATGCATCACTGGGATACTTGCTTGGTGTAATGCATCACTGGGATACTTGCTTGGTGTAATGCATCACTGGGATACTTGCTTGGTGTAATGCATCACTGGGATACTTGCTTGGTGTAATGCATCACTGGGATACTTGCTTGGTGTAATGCATCACTGGAATACTTGCTTGGTGTAATGCATCACTGGGATACTTGCTTGGTGTAATGCATCACTGGGATGCATTAAACCCCCTTTTGCCAGGGCATTGCTCATGCAAATGCTTTCAATTCAGACAAGTCTAAAATTTTGATGTTTAGTAAAGATACACAGATCTGCTGTTATAATTGTTATAATTATAATCATTACAATTATTGTTATTATCATTTTGTTTCTAGGGTTTGTATGCCGAGTTATCTGGACCCACACTGATGGACCTCAAAATGCGTTTCCATAGTAACTATGAAGAGATTGCGCGAGCTGTGTCAGCCGGTGGGGTTGGGATATTTGTGGGCTCTCTGATAGCTGGACTCATAGTCGATGTAACAGGGACGTGGAAGGATCTGTTACTGACTGGTGCCCAGTCGGTGGTTACTTTGACTATCGTGTCCATGCCACTGGTCAAGAGTGTGTCAGTGATGTGGTTTATCTTCTTTTTGATAAATGCTTGTGGAGGATTTGTAAAAGTTGGTAAGCCGTGTAGTAGATTTTACACATTTGCCTCATTGAAAAACAGAGAATTGAGCAATTTTTGTCACATTTCTTTGAAAATGGGTCGAAATACGGTAGGTAAAGGCCTCAATAGAGTTTAACTCTTTACCAAACAACAAAATTTTAGACTTGTCTAAATTGAAAGCATTTGCAGACGACAAAATAAATGTGACTCAAAAATTGAAATTTGATTATGAAAGGGTAGAAAACATTGTGGGAAAAGGAGAAAATGCTGGTTACCAGCATTTTCTCCTTTTCCCACAATGTTTTCAAAAGGCTTCTTCTTCAGGATCGTTAAAACCCGTGGTTGTGTGGAAAAGAGTTAAGCAAGAAGAATTTCATAGTATTTTGATAAGAGCTACAACTCTTTTATTCCTTTATGGCAGATTTGTACAAATTCACCTTTTAATGAGCCATGCTCTGTGCATTTTTGTTAACCCTTTCCCAAACGACAAATTTTGGACTGGTCCAAATTGAAAGAGTTTGCAGACGACAATTCTAAATTTGATGAAAATGGCAGAAAGTTATCAAAAAAGTAGCAAACACTGAGGGAAAAGGAGAGATTGCTTGTTACGAGCAATTTCTCCTTTTCCCATAGTGTTTTCAAAAGACTTGTACTGCAGACACGTGAAAACCAGGCCTTGTTTGGGAAAGGGTTTAAGTGATAATTATGAAAAACTAGATTCCCCATACTTTTATAGGAAGATTGTTCATAGAAATTAAGCATCCTGAGAAACACTGTTGTGAACTTGCCATCAGGAAAGATAAGCAAGAACAAGGACAAACAAATATGCAAGGACAAACGAATATGCATAATGATAAAGTTGTAAAAAATATGTCAGCCCTATAATTTATAGCTTTTATAATATTTGTAACTTTTTTCTTCATGCTTTTTTGCAGATGCATTGAACCCCCTTTTCACAGAGCATGGCTCATTTAAAAGTTCAGGTTCAATTTAAGCCCTTGTGGAAAAACGAGATAAACATAAATTAACAGTTCAAAGTGTTTTCATACCAGATCAGATCGCTAGTGGTAAAGCAATGTGCAATTTTAAATAATTAACCCTCATAGCACTGGACCCAGATTTAGTACCCACTGTAGATATTGTAGACCAAGATCATATTGCACAGAACATGTAGTCTGATCATGAATCTAACTGTCCACTTTAATGCAAGACATTCTGTCAAAAGCAGCCTTGAAATAGCAAAGTCTGATGTTTTGTACTGATTTGGATGTTCATTTCATTTATTAAGCTCTTTGAGGGTTAACCCTTTACCACACTATCTTGTGTTTTAGAGTCCCTGAGTGAGAAAGAAGGCTTATGAAAACCTGGAAAAAGGAGAAAATGCTTGTAACCGGCATTTTCTACTTTTTCCACAATGTTTTCAATACTTTCAGAGACAAATCCCATCATATTAGCCACATTTAATGTGTTGTCTACAAAAACATTAATACTTTCAATTTGGACAAGTCTAAAATTTTCCATGTGGTAAAGAGTTAAGCCGTAGCTGCTAAGCGCGACTCACTGATCTTTTGTGGATGGTGAAGATCAAGATCAGACTGCACAGAATGTGTAGTCTGATCTTGATCTACTCTGTCCAATTAGGAGATATTTTTCTGCAAAGAATAAGTTGGAAATAGCATTATTTGGGTTTTTACTATCAGTCTGAAAGTTTCATTTAACTTATTTAGCAGGTTAAGGGTTATTGTGTTGTCTGCAAATGCTTTCAGTTTTGACTACTCTAAAATTTTGTCGTTTTGTAAAGAGTTAATACCAATTTGTTTTGTGTTTCAGTGGGTCAGAGAATTTTACTGGAGATGTGGCAGTCAGAGGTTGCTTCACCGATGCACGCCATCCACATGGGCTTTGGACTTGGTGCTATGGTGTCACCGTTGATATCGAACCGATTTCTTGCAGTGCTGCATTTTTACGAAGATGGAGTTCCAGAATTACACAATGGAACAAGCAATGGCACTACGCCATACACTACGCCATATACGGTAGATGTTGGTGGGAAAGTGGAACGATTTTCTATCGTGAAAGAGTCTAGAGTGGAATATGCTTACATAACAATAGGTCTTCTAACAATCACGTTATCCTTGCCATACTTTATATATCCTGTATTTCGGTGTTTCTCTGCGAGGATTCGTGCTGGCTACGAGGATATGGAGAAAGCTAAACCAATGTCTTACAAGATGTTGATTGATATTTTGAATCCCCTAACATATACCCATGGTTCTAAAGTTCTCGGTATATTTATAGCTACAACATCTTTTCTGTATTTCATGAACATAGTGGGATCAGAGCAAATGTTTGGTAATTTTATCCGAACTTTTTCGGTGGATCAGCTACATTTCGCACGCAATCAAGCTTCTTATCTAGATACTGTTTTCTGGGCAGGTTTCACACTTGGTCGTTTAACGGGGTCCATCCTATCTCACTGGATTCCAATCAAAACTCTAGTCATGATGGACGTAACTCTACATTTGATATCAGTCACTCTGCTGGATATATTCTCTGCCAATACCAAAACAGCACTATGGGTCTTTACTGCTTTAACTGGCTTTTTAATATCACCATTATACCCCGTATTTATATCCTTTCTGAATACACAAATAGAAGTGAGTGGGGTGGTTATAACTTTTGTCACATTTGCAACAGGTATTGGTCAGTTTACCTATATATGGCTTGCTGGTGCCCTGTACGAGAATTATGGTCCAAGGACCATTCTGTACGGGATGCAGGGCTCTGCTATTTTACTGTTTTTGATAGCACTGGTAGCTGTTTTAAGAGCTAGGAGGGGTACTGATCAGACCAAAAAAGATTATGCTGAGCTTGAAGAGCCTACAGAGGAAATGTCTTTAAATGATTCAAAATAGTTGTAAGCTGTTTGTTTGATTATGCTGCTAGTCCATATCAGACAAAGTAAAACAAAGGCAAATGTTTTCTTTTCAATTTAATGGAAAAATACTACAGAAAAAGTAGCATGCAATGAAGCCTTAGGCTGCTAAGCGTGACTCACTGATATTTTGTGGACAGTGTAGATCAAGATCAGACTGCACAAACATGCAGTCTGGTCTTGAATCTACACTGTTCAATAAGGAGATTTTTTTTGCAGAACGTAAGTTCGAAATAGTTTTTGATTATCAGCTTGAAAGTTTGATTTAACTTATCAGCACGATAAGGGTAAAACTTTTTCCAACAATGTTTTCAAAAGCTATCCCTTGCAGGTGTGTTGATGGTAGTATTTGTTTTGTATAGAGTTAGGCTTATTAGCATGTCCCTATAACATAAAGTCCCTATCAAAATGGACTTCAGTCATCAAGATACAACGGAAAACGTAACCAGTGGAACACACAGACAGAAACCATTTTGATAAAATGTTTGCATGGGAGATGATCAGTATTGTAACAATTTTTAAGAGTGTTAACTCCCTTTGAAGATTGTTGAACCCTTATTTTAACCCTTTACCGCACAATGCTGCCTTTTGACGCCCCTGGGAAAGAAGCCTTTTGAAAACATTGTGGGAAAAGGAGAAAATGCTGGTAACCAGCATTTTCTCCTTTTCCCACAATGTTTTCTACCCTATCAAAAAAAAGTTGCACCATTTGAGCCACATTGAAATTGTCGTCTGCAAATGCTTTCAATTTGGACAAGGCTGAAATTTTGTCGTCTGGTAAAGAGTTAAGAGATTTTAATGATCCTTTGGCTTGTATGTCACAGTTTTTGTCATGAAACACAGATTGATAGTCTCTGTGGTTCAAAAATGGCATGAATTCAAGAGATGTAAAAGAAAAAAAAACACATGTGTTAGGCCAAAACAAAATACATATGTGGTTCTGGTTGCCATCTTACCTCTATTAGTCACCCTTGCTGTGTTAAAAAAAAGAGACAATATGACATGTTTAAAGAATCGGAAGTGTTTCTTGGTGCAGCATCTGATATATTATAAGAAGAACTTTGGCAACATTTAAAACTGGAACGCATGTTTTGGTTAAAACATATTTAAAGAGAAAATAAAATAATTTTCCTACTAACCGACCTTAATTCTCAAAACTATGTTATCAGAACCACATATACTCTTTGTTTTGGCCAGAGCAAAAGTGTCCTAGGGAACCTAGCCATGTAGTAAAGATCAGTTAACTCTTTTCAGAATTTTTGGCTGGTCCAAATTTCAAGGATTTGCAGATGACAAATTAGATGCCTCTCAAATGATGGAATTCATTGAAAACTAGAAAACCTTGTGGGGAATGGAGAAAATGCTGGTTACCAGCATTTTCTCCTTCCTCCACAATGTTTTCAAAAGGCTTTATTCAAGGGTCGTTGAAATTCAGGATTGTTTGGTAAAGGGTTAATCTATACACACAGGTCAACTTGAGAGGCCATGGCAGACCCTGGTGATCAAGGTCAGGCTGTACAGAATTTGCAATCTGGGCTGGTATTCACAAGCCATTCTAACTATCATTCTCAGTCTAATCCTGGAGCATTTTTCCAAGGTTCAAAGTAAAGCAATCTCTGATTGGGTAAACTAATTGGCTTACCTGTAAAGCCAAAAGGTTTAGCCAATCAGAAATTGCATTACTTTCTAAATATAGAATAAGGCTAAGAATGCAATTTGCAATGGTTGTTTTAGACACTAGTCTTCTGCAATGAAAAAAATCAAAGTACTGAAAGTACTGAAAGACTAGCGAATTTGATTGATTGATTGTTTATATGATGTTTAAACCTGCTTTCAACATTATTTCAGTTATGTAGCGGTGGCCAGTGCACATACCCATGCTTTCCTGGAGTTTCTTTTTCCAGTACTCCGCACAATACTCTTTCCAAGCCTCTGGCTGCTTTCCCAAATAACCATCGTCGAAATGTGAGACAGAAAAGAATCATGTTGCAGTGACTATCATCAATCCTTGTTGAAGAAATTTCCAGAGTCAGGGATCGAACCAGCGACCTCCTGTTTTCAAGTCCTATACGCTACCGGCTGAGCTGCCGGGGCAATGTGTGCTATTGGTTAACTATAATCCAGTTTAAGTTTAACCCTTAACCTGCTGAAAAATGTTAAATGAAACTTTCAAGCCAATGGTAAACACCTGGTATTTCAAAGTTATATTTTGGAGAAAAAATATCCTCTTGTTGGACAGTGTAGATCCAAGATCAGACTGCATGCTCGGTGCAGTCTGGTCTTAATCCACACTGTCTGCAAAAGGTCATCAAGCTGCAATAGTGCTGGTAAAAGAAACTCCAGGAAAGCATGGATAGGTGCTCTGGCCGCCACAATATCGCTGAAATAATTTTGAAAACGGCGTTAAACACCATGCAATCAATTAGTCAATATCCAATAGTACAAGATGTAGTTACATGTAACTATTTAACTCTCTTTACAAAACGAAAATTCAAAGCTGTTGCAGACCATAAATTAAATGTGGCTGAACTCATGAAACAGAAAACAATGAGCGAAAAGGAGAAAAAGATGGTTAACAGCATTTTCTCCTTTTCCCGCAGTGTTTTCAAAGGGATTCTTCCCCAGTGTTGTTAAAACTTGGGATTGTTCGGTAAAGGGTTAATATTCAAGACGTAGAATAACAGTTTAGCATAATTAAACTGTTCACAATGATCTAAATAATGAATGACTGAAGGAATGACAAGGGTTCCCTGTCCAGTGAGGGTTAATGTAGCTGGTATCTTCAACAAGTTACCTAGGTGTATCTGTTAATATACATAGTAAAATTAGTGTTGCACCCCCTGTGTTTTTAACGTGTTTAATTTTCTGGCATGAATGATATGAAATGGATTGGAAATTAGAATCTGGCTGCTGTATACAAGAACAAACAAGTCTGTTGTCTCTGAAATGGAATGAACTGAGGTATCCCTTAACCTCATGGCAGCAGCTACTAATCAAGCTGTTTCAACCTCTCGTGAGAGGTGTGAGACAAAGACTGCAAGCTGTTTTGCATGCCCTGGGCAGAAGTACGCAATATTGCCTGATTTTGTGTGTCCATTCTCTGCAGGTCACTTTCAACCTGTCGTAAGTTTTGTTTCGACATTAAATTCCCTGTTTTAACCAAATTAAACGCTTCTCGTTTTTCTTAAATTTGAAAGTAACATCTAGGCAAAAGATTCCCACTTACCATGAGGTCAAGGGATACCTCAGTTCAGTTCATTTTATGGGCAAAAGACGAGTCTGTTGGTGTATGCAGCAGCCGAATTCTAATTCGACCCAATTTTATCTCATTCACGTCAGAAAACAGGGCTTTATCCAGGCGTTTTGGGAAAAGGCCCCTGGCCAAATTGGGAAAAAAATCATCGACAAAATGTCAAAATTGGGAAAATAATATTGACAAAACATAAAAAGTTTGAAACATATTTAACCTTACAATAAACTACTAAATCAATACTGTTTTTTAGCTCCACTGGCCGAAGGCCAGCGGGCTTATGTCATGGCCCGGTGTCCGTCGTGTGTCCATCTGTCCGTCCGTCCGGTCGTCCGTCCGTCCGTCCGTGCGTTAACTTTTATTTCAAACATCTTCTTCTCTGAAACTACCCATCCGATTTTCACGAAACTTCACAGAAATGATCCTGACATGGTCCTCTTCAGAATTTCTTGAAAGAATTTGATTCCTTCAAAAACTCTGGTTGCCATGGCAACAAAACTGAAAAATATTGGAAATCTTTAAAAATCTTCTTGTCTGAAACCATAAGGCATAGGGCTACCAAATTTGGCATGTAGCTTTATGTAGTAGACCTCTATCAAGTTTCTTCAAATTATAGCCCTGGGGTCAAAATTGGCTCTGCCCCAGGGGTCACAAGTTTTACATAGGCTTATATAGAGAAAACTTTAAAAATCTTCTTGTCTGAAACCATAAGGCATAGGGCTACCAAATTTGGCATGTAGCTTTATGTAGTAGACCTCTATCATGTTTCTTGAAATTATAGCCCTGGGGTCAAAATTGGCTCTTCCCCAGGGGTCACAAGTTTTACATAGGCTTATATAGAGAAAACTTTAAAAATCTTCTTGTCTGAAACCATAAGGCATAGGGCTACCAAATTTGGCATGTAGCTTTATGTAGTAGACCTCTATCATGTTTCTTGAAATTATAGCCCTGGGGTCAAAATTGGCTCTTCCCCAGGGGTCACAAGTTTTATACATAGGCTTATATAGAGAAAACTTTAAATATCTTCTTGTCTGAAACCATAAGGCCTAGAGCTACCAAATTTGGCATTTAGCTTGATCTAGTTGGAGTCTACCAAAAGTGCCCAAAGTATAGTCCTGGGGTCAATTTGGCCTCATACTTGGAGGGGGGGGGGGGTTCACAAGATTTACATAGGCTTACATAGGGAAAACTTTTAAATCTTGGTGTACATAGCCATAAGGCTTAGGCTACCAAATTTTGCATATAATTATAGCATTATTTAGTGGACAGTTACAAAGAGGGCCCAAGTTACAGCTCTAGGATCAAGTTTGGCCCTGCACCAGGGATCACAAGTTTTACATGGGTTTATGGAGTGAAAAGTTCAGAAACCATCTTGTTACCAGCCATAAGGCCAAGAACTCCCACATTTGGCATGTTATTCTTCTAATACAATATTCCCCATTTAGTCAGACTGTAGCCATGAGGTCAAAGTTTTATAAGGGCTTATATAGTGAAGACTTTTCTTCGTGGTTTATATTTATAAGCCAGTGGAGCGATACAGGGCCATCATGGCCCTCTTGTTTTTTCTTCCTCCAAACTTCTTTCTTTTTGGATGTTTCTCTGTAGTCTTTCATACTAGTTCCAGTCTCTAAGCTGTAAGACAACACCCCCAACCCCCGTTAAGTAGGATTTTTTGATTCTCTTATTAAGATATCTGTTTTTCTGGTGAATGAACAGAGGAATTATTTCATGTTTTATTTTCAATGCAAGTCAGCTAATAGAAGTCATTATCAAGGCTAAACAAGACAGATTGAAGAGCCTCTGATCGGTTGAGGTCTTTTTGGCAATGTTTTGTCATGTGTTTTCGTGGTTTTTTTTCCATGATGATTAATCTTTGAAAATGATTTTTGGTGTGTTTTGACATATAAAGAAAGACTGATAAATCGTCCTTTTCTGAGGTAGATCTAGTACAGTATTGGAAAAAAAAAACTGTTAAAAATTAATTGTGAAAAGGATACTTCACACTAGATTATTGCGTTATATGACTTCGGGTGTGTCGATAGTCCCACAGCCATACTGATACCGGCTCTTTAATTAACATCTTGAATTTATAACCCATAACTGATGACTTTAAAAGTCCCAAAATGAATTAGCTTGTTTTTTATTTGATTATCCATTTCGGCTGACGACAAGCTCTGCTCACAAATTAATCAGACGATCACTTTGCTAAGACAAAGAGGAAGCACAACCGCTCGAAATTTGAGAGGAAAAAACTCGTGGTCTAGATTAGGTTGGATATTTTTCATAACATGTTCCTGTTTCAGGACTATTATTATAGGAGCTTGTTATTATAGGAGCTGGGTTCTTTGTTTTTGCTTTACAAAACTCCGCTTCGCTGCATATATGCGAGGCGGTTGCTAAGAAGTTAACATGCTATTTTTACGACGTGTAAACCAATAACGGTTTACAGCCAGACAATTGAGTCTATGCATGAATCGATTGAAAATATACGGACGCAGTCTATAGTTCATTCGCCCCCGAATAGTTTCGTACCTACAATACGACGATTGTCGATTTCCTGCTTGAACTGTGGTCAATGCCTGCAAATTTGTGTGTCAGGGAAAACCCTGGCTGATACATCAGACTTGTTTTCTTTTACTAGCGTCTAATTGGGAATTCTATTTTATGGAATTGGGAAAAAAATACACTTTTTGCGATTGGGAATGGGGCCGAAATTCGGCCCCTTAGTAAAGGAAGAAAATCCTCTGGAAAATCAAACCCGGTAAAAAACACAGGGGGTGCAACACTAATTTTACCATGTATAGATTCATTCATAATGTTACAGTGGTGTCGGAATAGGTCATTCTCTGCTTTGCATAGGTCGCTTAATTTACATACAAGCAAAGATCTTGTACCTTGTAAATGACATCTTGTTCAGTTTATTACTTTCTAAGATGACATGTTCAAATTGGAGTGATAGAGATTTAGTGGTTTTTGTCTAAATTGTCATATATAACAGAATTAAGATTTCTAACAGAAAGAAGTATTTTCTGCGGGGCAGTATTTGGCAACTGTGGAGTTTTTTGTTTACATTGACTCTAGGTCAGTCATGATGCCTATAGACTAGCTTTGCTAGTCTAAAATTTATCAGCATGATTTTGCTAAATAGGACTATACAGTAGCTTAACCCTTTACCACACAATCCCGACTTTTACCGACCCCAAGGAAAAAACCTCTTGAAAACATTGTGGGAAAAGGAGAAAATGCTGGTAACCAGCATTTTCTCCTTTTCCCACAATATTTTCTACTCTCTCACAGAGAAACAATGTAGCCGCATTTAAATTGTCGTCTGCACATGCTTTCAATTTGGACCAGTCTAAAATGTTGTCGTTTGGTAAAGAGTTAAACCACAGGCCATTGAAACTCCATTGGTCTGTTCAGGAACAGGAATTTTGATTGGTTGATCAACACACTCCTTTACTGAAAATGGCACATTGGTGCATCGCCTCTGTATTGTATACATGTATAATGACTCTTAAGAAAATTATGGTGTTCTGTGAGTAGTAGGGGCAGGTAGCCTAGGTACTGGGGTACCCAGTCTACCTACCCTGAGAGGGGTTTTGGTGCCATACTGCCCTCCCTGGGTACCCATACTGCCCTCCCGTCGCGGACAATATGGGGACAATTTTGTGCACGTCTGGTTCCCCGCAAATGGCTTAGCGCAAATACAGCGCAAAGTCAGCGCAAAGGGTATTGGGCCCTGCACTGATTACCGGGTACCAGTGGAGAGCCGATCTTTCTCTCTATCAGGGCTGGGATCCTGCACTGTTCAGCGGGTACCAGTGGAGAGCCATTCTTTCTCTCTATCAGGGCTGGGACCCTGCACTGTTCAGCGGGTACCAGTGGGGAGCCGTTCTTTCTCTCTATAAGTTCTCTGGGTAGTGACACTACCCAGAGAGCTTATCCTGAGAGGGGTTTTGGTGAAAAATGTGGATTATTTGGAGGAATTGCTACCCAGATTGCTATCCCTCGAGATAGCAATCTGGGTAGCATCCGCCATTTTGAATCGCAACACCTTTGTTTTTATCTGATTTAAGCCAGGCATTGGTTATCGCCCTTTGCCCTTGATCTGATTTAAGCCAGGTATTGGTTATCTCCCTTTGCCCTTGATCTAACGTAAGTCAGGTATTGATGACGTCACGAGAACCGGAAGTCGGTACCCTGCACTGATCTTCGTACTGAGAACACTTTAAGGGATAGAATGAGATGATCACTGTTCACTGATCTCTGATCTCTCTATTAGGGTAAAGTTGGATTTGGACTTAGACTTTTTGGATTAGATTTCATAGAGAAAATGACAATTTGAGAAAGATAGACTTTTCTTGGATAATGGTTAGCCCTAAAAAGGGCTGTTTTGGAACTTGTTCTGTTTTTTCCTCTAATGGCAGCTTTTCTTTGGTTTTTTTGACGTCTTTGGGATCTTGATCTTTGGAACCTTGAAGTTGACGAAGTTATCAATGTTTTTTCCATATTTATCCTGTCCCATCAATCCTGGGGTTGAACAGTGGATGTCAGCTCGATTTACGGGAAAGAAGTCTTCTACTGATTTTCGTTTTATTGTTAACGTCTGCTTTTCCTTCGGTTGTTTCTCCTTCGACTGTTTTTCCTTTGACTGTTGTTTTTTCTTTACAACAGTTTCGATGGAATCTATTGTTCTTTGAGGACTGGTTGTATCAAAGTCAAACTCCACCGGGATCTTCACAGGAGCTGGTGCTTTGGATTGTCTTTGTCGACATATTTTCTCGATGTTTCTGTTCATTGTTTTCAGCTCCTCTAAAATCTGAGTCATTGTAGAATCTTGTTTTGATATCATTTGTTGCATCTCTTCTTCAAAGATGATGGTTGATCCTGTCGTTGGATTGATGAGTGTTGAATTTATGGCTGTCGATAGAATATCCCCATTGTTTTCATCAGTTATGTTGTCCGCTTCGATTGATGGATTGATGAGTGTTGAGTTTATGGTTGTCGGTAGAATATCTCCATAATTCTCAACCGTTGTGATGGACTGTACTGGTATGGAATCGTCTAAGATGAAATCAACAAAGTTGAAATCTCCCGAGTTGAAATCCATTTTTCACCAATGCTTGCTTATTCGGTTGACTTGAGAACCGAATAATTAATGTATAGGAAAATTTTATCGTTTTTATACACTTGGAGGCGGATTGACCTACTTAGGCTTAGAATTAAGGGTGCGGTCCTGGGCAAGAGCATGTAGGTAGAAAATGACGGAAACATAACGTTATTTACTACCTACTATTTTTAACCGAACTGTGTTTCATGTTAATATTTCAATAGTTATGACTCTCTGCATTGTTTTATGAATGCCCTCGCCCTCGTCCACGCTATTAATTCTAAACCTAAGTAGGACAATCCCTCTGCAAAGCTATAAAAGAGACGGCGTTTTATCACTGTATTAACTCACGATGAAGCTGTCAAAATTCTTTTGTGGCCTGTTTGGTGGAAAGAAAGACAAGGAGGAGAGGAAAAGACAAAAAAGAAAGGCTCTTTGCGAATTTTTCGCAAGACGGGGGTATGACTTCTATACCCAGAAGCGCCTGATGGCTGATTTACCAGATAGTGGTGAGTTCATACCGCTTGCCACCAGCACTCCACTGGTAAAGAGGAGGAATTTGTACCCCGATCTTTGGGTGTTTGTGCCACCTACTGAGCACCGTGGGTGGTAAAAGAGGGTTAGGTTCCTCTCTCCTTCACTGGATTGGAATTAAATTGACCGGATAGTTAATTTAATTCCATTCCACTGAATGGAAAAAAACCAGCCCTTTTCAGGGCTAACACATAGCAAGAAAGTTTCCTTCAAGAATTGTCAATCAAAATCTACATTTCTCTAAGAGTTTTTTTAGTTTAAGAGTTTTTTAGTTCAAGAGTTGTACTCAAAAAAACATAACCAGCTATGTTTTTAAACTTTTTTTAAACTTTTTTTATTTTTACAAACTTTTGTACAATGAGCTGTAAAAAATCATAATCATATTGTACAAACAAAATTGTACGATCAAATTGTACAAACCAAATTGAATGAACATATTGGATGAACATATTGAATGAATATGTTGAATGAAAAACATTTTAAAACAAGACAGTCTTATTTGTTTAAAACTATTGTGTTGAAACGTTTTTACACTTAGAACGCTTTTCGCTAGGAACGTTTTTTCGCTCAGAGAGTTTTTCTTTTTTTTCTTTTTTGGAATGTCCGATTCACAGTCACCCTTTCATTTTTTGCCCCTTTTATTGATTTTTAGTACTATATCTGGACAGATTTTAGGTTCATGTTTTTCTGTTTTGTAAAAGAAACAGTTCTTTTTTCTCGTTTTCTCTGAAGTAAGTTTGTTGTTTTGCTGTTTTTCCTCCCCGGTTAATGTCTCTGAAGTAACCTCGTTTTTTTTTCTCGTTTTCTCTTTTTTCTTCGAAGTAACTTTGTTGATTTGCTGATTCTTCTCTCCGGTTAACATCTCTGAAGTAAGTTCGTTGTTTTTTAGATCCAAAGTTTGTTGTTTTCTTAGATTATCGATTGTAGATTTCTGTACTAACTCCAGTTGCTCTGCTGATTTACAGATCTTTGCATTGCTGATAGACGTGTTGTCGATCTCCATTTTTTCGATCTGATTTTCGATCTGATTTTCAGCCGGTGATGATATAGTCTGCGATGAGCTTGTTTTCCATTTATTTTCGTTACAGCATGATTTTAGAACACCAACGAATTTTGTAATGTTACTGGGCTCATAACATTAATAATAATATATGTAGAGTTCCATCAAACTGCATTATAGTTAATCAACAACACAAGATGTGACGGTTAATTATTTAATATACAAGAAGTAAAGGAACAGTTTAACGGTACACAATAATCTACATAATGACTGAAGGGAAGGAACAAGGGCTCTGTCCAGTGAGGGTTAATATAGCTGGGCTTCACTGCAGGCTAGGTGTATCTATTTTTAGACTCATTCATAATGTTACATCTCCCTCCTTTTGAAAACAAATACATGAATAGCATTGTGAGATTTTGGTACAGAAGAGTAAGGTGCTGGGTCAGTTACTAATTTGTCTTGACAGCTGGTATTTAACAAAAATTTTCAGTCCGTGAGAAATATTGTCATTATCAGGGTGTTCCCAGTATTCCAGATTCATGGTAATTGAAAGATTAATTTTGTGCCAGATATTACAATAGAATATGAGACAACTATTTACAAAATTTACATAACCCATTCACCCACACTTTCTTTCACAGTACAACTTACCTTTCTATGCCCTTACTTTTGCCACACCGGATCATTCAAATACTTGTTTGGTTTAACAGTTCTGCCAGATCGTGTCACATATACATCAGGGGGTTGCTGGTTTGATCCTGAACCGTTTTTGTTCAAATTTTCAGGTAATTGTTCTGCAGAATTATGTTCATTTTCACTTGAACTAGCCAAACATTGAAAATGATCGGATTGTGATTTTTCATTTTGATCTTTATTTTTGAACAGAAATTTTCTATTTCGACGATAAATTCCACCGTCGTCTGTCTGAACAATATAGGATCTGTCCGAGTGTATGTCAATTATATTTCCTGGCTTCCATTGCTTATCAAATTGCATACGCACACGATTACCTACTTCAAGGGGTTTCAAGGGTTTTGACTGTCTGTCAAAGTACTTTTTCTGTCTTTCATGACAGTTTTGAAGCTTTCTGCGAACTTCCTTCACATCAATTGCTTGCGGCAATAACAAGGTGTTAGCTGTCGGCAGTGTCGTTCCCAACCGTCTGTTCATCAACAATTGTGATGGAGAATAACCACATTTTAATGGTGTTGTCCTGTATTCAAGAATAGCCATGTTTCGATCTTTTCTACTTTCTTTGGCTTTTTTGAATATGCGTTTGACAGTTTGAACAGTTTTTTCAACAAGGCCATTACTTTGACTATATAACGGGCTGCTTGTTACATGTTCAAAATTCCAGTCTCGAGCGAATTTCTGGAAACTTTCGCTTAAAAAGTACATTGCATTGTCTGAAATTACCTTCTGAGGAATTCCAAATCTTGAAAATGTAGTTTTGAGCTTTTTGATGATTGACACACTTTTATTGTCTGTCAGCAAATCTACTTCAAAATATCTGCTGAAGTAATCAACAGTGATTAAGTAATCATCATTGTCAAAAGTCATGAGGTCAATACCTATTACCTGCCATGGTAATTCCGGTATTTCATGATATTTCAGTGGTTCCTTTGTGTTTGAGTTTCTGTGCTTCAAACAAATATCACATGTCAGTACATAATCAGTTATGTCCGACGTCATTTTGGGCCAAAACATTACATCTTTTGCCCTACTTAAACATTTTTCTACACCCATGTGACCAGTATGTAGAATTTCCAACATTTCTTTTCTCAGTTCCCTCGGAATAACAATTTTCTGGCCACGAAAAATGATATTTTCCGATATCGATAGCTCATCCCTATGGTTCCAAAACTCAAGTATATTGGAAGGGCAGTCTGATCTCATCTCAGGCCATCCACTCAGAATAACTTTTGTCAGAGTTTGACACTGAGGGTCATTGCTTGTCATACGTCTAACTTGCTCAAGTTTTCTGTCACTAATAGCTATAGTAGACAATACAGTATGGATATGCAAATCTATACTCTCCGATGATTCGGGGCTTGTATCTTGTAGATACTTTCGAGATAACAGATCTCCTACAGGTATGTCTTTTCCTGGTACATATTGTACATCTAAGTCATATTTCTGCAATTCAAGCAACATCCTTTGTAGCCTTGGAGTAGCATTGCACAGAGATTTTTTCATAATTGAACTCATTGGTTTGTGATCAGACTCAACTGTGACCTTTTTTCCATAAATGTATTGATGAAAACGTCTGCATGAAAATAGAATAGCAAGCATTTCTTTTTCTATTTGGGCATAATTTGTTTCGGCTGGTGTTAGGCTTTTTGAAGCATAAACAACTGGTTTACCTTTTTGCAAAAGAACGCTTCCTAACCCATTTTTCGACGCGTCACACTGAATTGTGATTGGTTCATTTGGATCAAAGAATGCAAGAACCGGTGCTGAACACAAAATTGTTTTTACTTCTTGGAATGAATTTTCTTGTGGTTCATTCCATTCAAATTCAACATCTTTCTTCAAGAGTTCTCTTAAAGGATTTGTGACTGATGCAAGATTAGGCGCAAATTTTGTCATGTATGTCACCATTCCTAAATATGTCTCAAGCTCTGCTCTGTTTTTGGGAGCGTCCATTTCTGAAATAGCAGAAATTTTTTTCGGGTCTGGTTTTATACCTTGATCTGACAAGATGTGTCCAAAGTATGAAACTTGTGTCGTACAAATGACACATTTTTCAGGATTGAATTTAATTCCTTTTTGTCTTGCTCTTTTCAGTACTTGTCGCAAGTTTTGGTCATGTTCATCTTTTGTTCTACCCCAGATTACTAGGTCGTCTACTATTCCAGTAACGCCAGGTAATCCCTCAAAAGCTTGGTCTAGCTTTTGTTGAAATATGTCTTGGGAACAATTTAAACCAAATGCTAGTCGCTTAAATCTCCAACGACCAAATGGTGTGTTAAATGTAGTATAGTACGAAGAATGTTCGTCTAACTGTACACTCCAGTAACCGCTAGTGGCATCAAGAACTGTGAAATACTTGGCATTGGCTAATTGTGCCGTAACTTCTTCAAAAGTTCTCATAGGATAATGAGGTCTACGAATTGCATTGTTTAGAGCTTTCGGGTCTAAGCAAATGCGCAACTGTTTTGTCTTGGGCTTTTCAACAATCACTATATTGTTTACCCAACTTGTAGGTTTCGTAACCTTTGCAATGATGCCATGTTTTTCCATACGTTCTAGTTCCTGTTGTAATTTTTCTTTTAGTGCAACAGGCACTCTTCTCGGGGGATTTATTACTGGTATACAGTCTGGCTTCAAATGCAGTTTAACTTTTCCCTTCATTAAACCTATTCCATGAAAAACATCTTTGAATTCGTCAAGAAATTCAGTTTTTTGGTCCGTCATGTCTATGGAAATGGTTTCATTATTGACTGAATATACTAATTTGATCAATTCAAGATCGACAGATGACTTCAAAGATAGCAGTGCTGTTGATTTCGTATCAACAATGTAGAACATTTCAGTCAAGGATTTACCTTTGTACTGGATGGGCAATTGCAGCATGCCTTTTACTTTCAAAAGATCCCCTGTATAGGACGATAGTGTGCCTTTTGGAGTTTTCAGTTTGGTTTTTACCTTCAAAAATTTGAATTGATCTTCCGGAAGAATGTTTACTTGGCTACCAGTGTCTATCTTGAAGGTGATAGGCATTTCGTTCTGACCAACTAAGATTGTGGCAAAAGCTTGGTCATTAGAATGAAAAGATGTACTTACCATATCAACCTCAAAATCAGTATAATTTTCTTCCATATTCACTTCACTCACACACTTAGTCCTACACATTTTTTTAAAATGGTCTAGTTTCCCACATTTTCTGCATTTTTGTCCTTTGGCCGGACATAGTTTATGTTCATGTAAGTATCCACATCTGGAACAAGTCTGTCTGTTCTGTTTCGATTGTTCTTCAGCTCTGTCGGAATGAGACTGTCCTGTGGCTCCAGATTGTTTCGTCTTTTTCCTTCGATGTTTTGATTGTTTTATGGCATGGACCTCCTCCTTGGCCATTAATTTCATTTGTTCTTTTGCGTATTCAAAATTTTGACAAATCTGAATAGCCATTGGAAGTGTCAATGCTTCACCTTTTTCGATTAATTTTTCTCTAATTTTGTTCGAGTTTGTCCCAAATACGATTCTGTCTCTAATCATTTCATTTTCGTCAGTGAAATTGCAATCCTTTGCCTTCAATTTTAGGCGTGTAACAAAAGAGTCCACTGTTTCATCTTTCTGAGTTTCATTGTAAAACTGGTATCTTGCAAATACTGGGTTTAACGTCGGTCTCACATAA
Organism: Tridacna gigas; assembly: GCA_945859785.2. Classification (NCBI taxonomy): domain Eukaryota; kingdom Metazoa; phylum Mollusca; class Bivalvia; order Cardiida; family Cardiidae; genus Tridacna; species Tridacna gigas. The sequence goes on along the minus strand of OX244031.2, from coordinate 10,986,891 downwards.
TTTCGAAATCTTGTATAGAATGTTTCCAATAACTTGTTTTCATCATCACTAATGTCTGTCCATGTGTGCCTAATGTCACGACCTTCGTCTCCAATCCATAATAAAAAATATGATACTTTTTCATGTTCTTCTTTTTCACTAAGTGGTCCAGTAAAAATTAGTTCACAATGTCTGATGAATTTTTCCAGTTGTTCTGGTAGATTAGAATCGTTCCAGTTCATAAATGGTGGTTTAATTCCTTCCATTTTAACAATTTTTTAATAATAAAAGTTAGCAAATATTAGTCCAATGTCATTTTTTTACTTCTGACACCATGTAATGTTACTGGGCTCATAACATTAATAATAATATATGTAGAGTTCCATCAAACTGCATTATAGTTAATCAACAACACAAGATGTGACGGTTAATTATTTAATATACAAGAAGTAAAGGAACAGTTTAACGGTACACAATAATCTACATAATGACTGAAGGGAAGGAACAAGGGCTCTGTCCAGTGAGGGTTAATATAGCTGGGCTTCACTGCAGGCTAGGTGTATCTATTTTTAGACTCATTCATAATGTTACAAATTTCATGTGTTGAAATTCAACACCAGTTTCCATTGTTGGTGAAATTTTGATGTCATGGCTGTATGGATCCACATAGACTAAAACAGCTCTCCATATCTGCTTTTCTTTTTCTCTACAGTTTCTGGTCCTGGGGCCTGTTTTGTTGTATGTAGAACAAATATTTGTTCTCTTTCTACCCATCCCATATCGATTGTCGATCGTTGCTTGATCCAGAACTCTGTATCTGGTAATACGATAAACACCTTTTTCTTCTAAATGTTGTTGGGATAAAAATGAACCCACATACTTTCTGATATGATGAAAATGATACTTTGGCGGAATATTGCCGATCTCATAGCTGTGTATGTATGGGTTAACATACAGATACACCCTCTTTCTAGGTGGTCTTGTACTTTTTAAGTTAAACTTGCTCATTTTTTGTCAACTGTACTGGCTGTAATCGTTCCGAGGAATGATGTAGATGTTGTTGATAATGTCTGTTTTATACACTATTGCACTGGAAGGGGTAAAAAGAGACGAGAATTGTCACTTCTGTAGCATTGACTTTTTGGTCAGAGTTAAGCAATGTCTGAAAGAAAAAGAATAGTACCCTATTTTTATTAAATGATTATCAGTCTCACATCCACCTATATTGTTGATTTAGACCATATTCACTCTTTTCACTATCATAGGATGTTTTCACTTCTGGCGGAGCAAAATACTCGAGGATGGAATCCAAGAGATACTTGCGTTTGCTAATAGCATATTTCCAAGCTTCGTCTCTATTAAAATCATCCAAGTCCATTAAATCTTTAGCTGTTTTTTGCATAGCCTTGTAAATGGGGTCTTTTTGCATAGCAATAAACCACATTATCTTCTTTGTTAAAATTTGCACCAGTGATTTACGGAAAGTTGATCTTAGATCTTCGTATGCCTGATGAATTGCCTTTGGTTCATCTTGTTTATTTCGTTGAGTAATTTCTGATACTGCCTCCAAAAAGTCCTCACGACAATCTTCAAATACCCATAGTCTGAGACTTTCCCATGGATCGAATTTTGACATGAGGTCTTCGCTGTCTGATTCATTTGATTCCTCAGAAGGGTGTTGTTCGCTATCTGATTCATCTGCTCCCTCAGAAATGGACTGTTCACTGTTTGATTCATCTATTCCCTCAGAAAGGCATTGATCCATATCTTCGGATTGTTCCATGTCAGAGTCTTGATCTTGAGAATGAACGTTTCTTTTATGACGCATCATATTATATCTACGTTTAAAGTTTTTATTAGCTCCACTGGCCGAAGGCCAGCGGGCTTATGTCATGGCCCGGTGTCCGTCGTGCGTCCGTCCGTCCGTCCGTCCGGTCGTGCGTCCGTCCGTCCGTCCGTGCGTTAACTTTTATTTCAAACATCTTCCTCTCTGAAACTACCCATCCGATTTTCACGAAACTTCACAGAAATGATCCTGACATGGTCCTCTTCAGAATTTCTTGAAAGAATTTGATTCCTTCAAAAACTCTGGTTGCCATGGCAACAAAACTGAAAAATATTGGAAATCTTTAAAAATCTTCTTGTCTGAAACCATAAGGCATAGGGCTACCAAATTTGGCATGTAGCTTTATGTAGTAGACCTCTATCAAGTTTCTTCAAATTATAGCCCTGGGGTCAAAATTGGCTCTGCCCCAGGGGTCACAAGTTTTACATAGGCTTATATAGAGAAAACTTTAAAAATCTTCTTGTCTGAAACCATAAGGCATAGGGCTACCAAATTTGGCATGTAGCTTTATGTAGTAGACCTCTATCATGTTTCTTGAAATTATAGCCCTGGGGTCAAAATTGGCTCTTCCCCAGGGGTCACAAGTTTTACATAGGCTTATATAGAGAAAACTTTAAAAATCTTCTTGTCTGAAACCATAAGGCATAGGGCTACCAAATTTGGCATGTAGCTTTATGTAGTAGACCTCTATCATGTTTCTTGAAATTATAGCCCTGGGGTCAAAATTGGCTCTTCCCCAGGGGTCACAAGTTTTATACATAGGCTTATATAGAGAAAACTTTAAATATCTTCTTGTCTGAAACCATAAGGCCTAGAGCTACCAAATTTGGCATTTAGCTTGATCTAGTTGGAGTCTACCAAAAGTGTCCAAAGTATAGTCCTGGGGTCAATTTGGCCTCATACTTGGAGGGGGGGGTTCACAAGATTTACATAGGCTTACATAGGGAAAACTTTTAAATCTTGGTGTACATAGCCATAAGGCTTAGGCTACCAAATTTTGCATATAATTATAGCATTATTTAGTGGACAGTTACAAAGAGGGCCCAAGTTACAGCTCTAGGATCAAGTTTGGCCCTGCACCAGGGATCACAAGTTTTACATGGGTTTATGGAGTGAAAAGTTCAGAAACCATCTTGTTACCAGCCATAAGGCCAAGAACTCCCACATTTGGCATGTTATTCTTCTAATACAATATTCCCCATTTAGTCAGACTGTAGCCATGAGGTCAAAGTTTTATAAGGGCTTATATAGTGAAGACTTTTCTTCATGGTTTATATTTATAAGCCAGTGGAGCGATACAGGGCCATCATGGCCCTCTTGTTACATATATCACATGTGTACATGTTGAAGGTCTCTGCGAAACTGACGAGGTGACGGAGGAGTCAACATGGTATTATACCCCTTCTCGACTTAAAGTGTAAGAGCTATAATCCTACATGTTTTTGCACACGTCAGCCAGGAAATCATAGGTAGAAAATAACGTTACGTTTTCCAGTCATTTTTTTATCTACGTGCTCTCGCCCAGGTCCGCGCTCTTAATTCTGAGTCTAAGTAGGTCAATCCACCCCAAAACGTATAAAATCTGCAATATTTTCCTATACAATCGGATTCTTGAGCCATGGAATCCAGGAATGTGGCTGTGAGAAAGGGTTTTGGCACCCGACCCGACCCGTCTCTTATTATAGCGCAAAATATTTGCGTTATAAAAAATATTTCCATTACGAGCATTTTATCAGAAAGCATTATTTTGATGCAGAAAGATACTTAGATGATTCTCAACCCAGCCTGTTCTGCAGAGAATTTGCTATACCATTTATTTATGATACAGTAAAATTTACTGTGGAACATGCCAATGATATCAGGCTGCAAGGTTGCAATAAGGTAATTTTCGAACGAAAATTCCCTTTTGTGATCAGTAAAGATGCAGAGGGAGAAGACGCATATGTTTGCAAAGTCGTCTCTTCATTTGACGGGTACGAGTTGCCAGAAGTTCTTAACATTAAAGACTTCACCCCGATTACCACAGCCTATCCTGTGTAGTCCATAAAAATAAAAAAGGTCTTTTGAGACCGCTCTCTCCATCGGGACTGAGGGTCCTTTTCAGGACCGACCATCACCTAGAAAGTTTTGTTTCTTCAAATTGCCAAGAAATCAAATTCTTCAGTTTAAGAGATCCACTCTAAGAGTTCTTTTTACTCTAAGAGTTCCACTCCAATGTGTCCTAGACCACTATGGTTAACACTTCAAGAATTCTTTTTACTCTAAGAGATACCTAACACAGTGATTTTTCACAAAAAAAGACTAAGTCCAACCCAACTCCAGCCTAATAAAGTTGTTCACTGTCAGTCCCCAGGTTACCTACCCGAGGGTAGGCAGCCTGGGTACTCCAACCCAGCCCTGATAGTGAGAGATCAGTGATCAGTGAACAGCTAAAAAAAAGACTATGTCCGAACCATTTTTAATCCTATACGCTAACATAACAAGGCCAAACTATTTTTAAACCTTTACGCTAACATAACACTGTTGTAAAAAGAGAAAAATGACGTCACACTTACGTCATTTTCTATCTACATGACTTTATCCTTATCTGTGCTCTTCTATCATTTTCTCTAAGAGTTATATTCATGGATATGCTTTCACCCAGGATCACGCTCTTAATTCTGAGCCTAAGTAGGTCAATCCTCCCACAAACCTATAAGAGACGATGTTTTATCATTGTATTAACTCACGATGAAGGTGTCAAAATTATTTTGCGGACTGTTTGGTGGAAAGAAAGACAAGGAGAGGAAGCGGCAAAAAAAGAAAGGCTCTGCCAATTCTTTGAGAGATGGGGATATAACTTTTTTTCCCGCAAGCCGATAGTGAATTTCTATCCCAAACTTCGGGTAATACCTGCCGATCTTCGGGGGTTTGAGCCAGCTACCGACCATTGAGGTGGTGGCAGAGGAGGGTTAGGTTCCTCTATCCTTCACCGGTTTTGGAATTAAATTGACCAGTGAATGGATAAAAACAGCCCTTTTCAGGGCTAACACATACCAAGAAAGTCTTTCTCCAAATTGTCAAAAATAATCAATGTCATGATCTTAACCCAGATTTAAAACCCTGACCTACCTCGTGTAGTGGATCTGGGGACAAGATCCAGCAAAAAAGAAAGATCAAGGCATATCATTTTCTCTAAGAGTTATATTCATGGATATGCTTTCACCCAGGGTCATGCTCTTAATTCTAAGCCTAAGTAGGTCAGTCCACCCCAAACGTATAAAATCGATAAAATTTTCCTATACATTAATCATTCAGCTTTCGAAAATGCCAGCGAGAAATCGAAATACTGAACAACAATCTACGAGAAGTGATCTCCATTTACAATTGATACAATGTGGGAGGCAATACCGAAAAGCACATGAACAGCTTGTTCTTATGAATAACAAGTTGGATGAGCTATACACTAATCATTCGCGTCTCGACTCTCAGAGCGAACAGTCAGATCGGTGAACCGTTCTTCAAAAAAGACTAAGACCAAAGAGTTACACTCTAAGAGTTACACTCCAAGAGTTGTCTGTTATAGTGATTTTTCACAAAAAGACTAAGTCCAATCCAACTTTAGTCTGGAGTCAAAGGAGTCCAATCCAACTTTAGTCTGGAGTCAAAGGAGTCAACTAAGGAGTCAAAGGAGTCGACTAAGGAGTCAAAGGAGTCAACTGAGAAGTCAAGGAGTGTCTTTTTTCTATCCCTTAAAGCGTTCTCAGGACGAAGATCAGTGCAGGGTAGCGACTTCCAGTTCTCGTAACCTCATCAATACCTGACTTACGTTAGATCAAGGGTAAAGGGAGACAACCAATACCTGGCTTAAATCAGATCAAGGACGAAGGGCGATAACCAATGCCTGGCTTAAATCAGATGAACACAAAGGATCATGTGACTTCCAGTTCACGGTGATCACCCGAACAGTGCACAGCTCAACACCATTAGCCTTTGCGCATGCTCAAAGGGGAGATAATCAATACCTGGCTTATCAGTGATCAACAGCTCCAAAAAGACTAAGTCCAACCCGACTTTTGCCTGAACCAGTCTGTGGTGTCATACACCTCCAATTCAATTTTTTGGCAGGAAAACATCTCGACCAATCAAAACGCTTGTTTACATCAGCCGGAACTACTTTTAATCAATCAGCGGAACTACTTTTAAGCAAATTCATGCGTGCGGAAGCCAAATTACCAACAAAATAATCTGCCAGTACCCATATTGCCCGCCTCGGGAGGGCAGTATGGGTACCCAGGGAGGGCAGTATGACACCAAAACCCCTCTCAGGGTAGGTAGACTGGGTACCTCAGTACCTAGGCTACCTGCCCCTACTACTTCTGTGATAGGCCAATGGAGCTTCATGGGCCTGTGTTTGGAGACAATGTTGCAAATGAATTATTGTTCATGTTGTAATTATTGTTTGAACCCTTTATCACACACCAAATTTATCAGTCATCCAATGTCTATATCTGCAGACATCTAAAGAAAGGCAACTCAAATGATGGAACCTGCCTGTAATAGAGAAGAAAGCTTTGTGGGACAAGGAGAAAATGCTGGTTACCAGCATTTTCTTCTTTTCCCAAAATGTTTTCAAAAGCTTTCATGCTTAGGGTCGTTAAAACTCAGGATTGTGTGATAAAGGATTCATAGTTTTTTATCGTCATAGAAAAACTCAAGTGCAATATATGTAGACGCATTTATCCCCTAGAACATCTTGCACGCTTAAAGTTGCTTTTAGTAGGCTGTGTAGATACAGATCAACATGCACAGTACACATAGTATAGTCCTGAATCTAAAACATTTGTTTACTAAAAGGTGAATCAAAGTTAACCCTTAGAGTGCTGAATAAATCCAAGGAACATTTTCATTCTCCAAACAAGACCCTTACAATTGGAATGCCAAGGTTACTTCTGCCAAGAATGTCTTGGCAAAGTGGACAGTGTAGATCAAAGATCAGACTGCACATTTTATGCAGTCTGATCTTGATCTGCTACAAAGGCAACTCTGGATTTGAAAGGCATTTTAGGGGTTTACTTTATGACCACAATCTTAGGCTATAAAAAAACAGTCTGTTTCTTTTGTATAACTCTTTACCAAACGACAAAACTTTAGACTTGTCGAAATTGAAAGCATTTGCAGACGACAAAATAAATGTGACCTAAAAATTGAAATTTGTTATGGGATAAGTAGAAAACACTGTGGGAAAAGGAGAAAATGCTGGTTACCAGCATTTTCTCCTTTTCCAACAATGTTTTGAAAAGGCTTCCTTTTTGGGGTTGTTAAAAGTCGGGATTGTATGGTAAAGAGTTAAACTTTTACTGTATGACAAAATTTTATGTTCATGCTTAATGAAAGCATTTTGCAGTTGACAAATTAAGTATGGCTAAAATGAAGGGATTAGTTATCAGAAGGGTAGAAAACATTGTAGAAAAAGGAGAAAATGCTGGCTACCAATGTGGGAAAAGGAGAAAATGCTGGGTACCAGCATTTTCTCACAATGTTTTCTACCTTGTATTACAGAACTAGTTATTTTGTAGACTGTCCATTTCGAAATTTGTCATTTGGTGTGTTTCACATTCGTCATTTGGTGTTTCTTTCAATTTGGAGGATTCAACAATGTATCGTTTGGGAAAGGGTTAAATTGAACATTATAGGGTCTGTTACTGTGATTGGAAGAATTCATTTTTCATGTTATTTCTGTTATGATTGTATCGTCATTTATTGTTAATGAAAATCTGATGTGCAATGTAAATTGGTTGTATTTGAACCCTGTTAACCCTTTCCCAAAAGACAAATTTTGGACTGGTCCAAATTGAAAGAGTTTGCAGACGACAATTTTAAATTTGATGAAAATGGCTGTTTTTCTTCCCTGTCAAAGAACTTCAGGTCATTTGTACCTTTTTAGCTCACCTGAGCATGAAGTGCTCATGGTGAGCTATTGTGATCGTGCTGTGTCCGTCGTGCGTCGTCAACTTTTTACCTTGTGTACGCTCTAGAGGCCACATTTTCAGTCCGATCCTCATGAAACTTGGTCAGAATGTTTGTCTTGATAAAATCTCGTACAAGATCGAAATTGGGTCATGTGGGGTCAAAAACTAGGTCAAATCTTAGAAAAACCTTGTGTACGCTCTAGAGGCCACATTTTCAGTCAGATACTTGTGAAATTTGGTCAGAATGTTTGTCTTGATAAAATCTCGGACGAGTTCGAAATTGGGTCATGCGGGGTCAAAAACTAGGTCACTAGGTCAAATCTTCGAAAAAACCTTGTGTACGCTCTAGAGGCCACATTTTCAGTCAGATACTTGTGAAATTTGGTCAGAAAGTTTGTCTTGATAAAATCTTGGACAAGTTCGAAATTGGGTCATGTGGGGTCAAAAACTAGGTCACTAGGTCAAATCTTAGAAAAACCTTGTGTACGCTCTAGAGGCCACATTTTCAGTCAGATACTCGTGAAACTTGGTCAGAATGTTTGTCTTGATAAAATCTGGGACAAGTTCGAAATTGGGTCATGTAGGGTCAAAAACTAGGTCACTAGGTCAAATCTTAGAAAAACCTTGTGTACGCTCTAGAGGCCACATTTTCATTTGGATCCTTATGAAACTTGCTCAGAATGTTTGTCTTGATAGAATCTCGGACGAGTTCGAAATTGGGTCATGTGGGGTCAAAAACTAGGTCACTAGGTCAAATCTTAGAAAAACCTTGTGTACGCTCTAGAGGCCACATTTTCAGTTCAATCCTCATGAAACTTGGTCAGAATGTTTGTCTTGATAAAATCTCGGACGAGTTCGAAATTGGGTCATGTGGGGTCGAAAACTAGGTCACTAGGTCAGATCTTGGAAAAACCTTGTGTACGCTCTAGAGGCCACATTTTCAGTCAGATACTTGTGAAATTTGGTCAGAATGTTTGTCTTGATAAAATCCGAGACGAGTTTGAAATTGGATCATGTGGGGTCAAAAACTAGGTCACTAGCTCAGATCTTAGAAAAACCTTGTGTACGCTCTAGAGGCCACATTTTCAGTTTGATCCTCATGAAACTTGGTCAGAATGTTTGCCTTGATAAAATCTCGGATGAGTTCAAAATTGGGTCTTGTGGAGTCAAAAACTAGGTCACTAGGTCAAATCTTCGAAAAACCTTGTGTGTGCTCTAGAGGCCACATTTTCAGTCAGATACTTGTCAAATTTGGTCAGAATGTTTGTCTTGATAAAATCTCGGACGAGTTTGAAATTGGGTCATGTGGGGTCAAAAACTAGGTTACTAGGTCAGATCTTCAAAAACCTTGTGTACGCTCTAGAGGCCACATTTTCAGTCAAATACTTATGAAACTTGGTCAGAATGTTTGTCTTGATAAAATCTCGGACGAGTTTGAAATTGGGTCATGTGGGGTCAAAAACTAGGTCACTAGGTCAAATCATCGAAAAACCTTGTGCACGCTATAGAGGCCACATTTTCAGTCAGATACTTGTGAAATTTGGTCAGAATGTTTGGCCTATTGACTCAGGTGAGCGATCCAGGGCCATCATGGTCCTCTTGTTAGAAGTTGTTGTCTGCAGATACTTTGAATTTGGAAGAGTGCAATAGATCTACTTGTTGTTGAGAAAAGGTTAAAGTTGCCATGTGTAGGTCAACATTCCAGGGACTATTGTTTTTTGTTAATGCCTTGTTGGCTTATGAAGATAGCTATTTGTGAAGCTGGTAATATATATATTTTTTTGTTGAAAGAACGATTTATGGAATTAAAACATGAAACTCGATGTTTTTTTTTCACAGCAATTTCTTCTAACTAAACTTCTGTTTGACCAATACAGAACCTATCATTTGCAGGAAGGTATTTTATCCAGGCACAGGGCTTTTAAGTCGCAGCCTCTGTATCTAATGCAAGGGCTTTCCCAATGTTTTCCACCCAGTAAAAGAATGTCTGTATCAGTTTTGGATACGTCATCTGCAGATGCTTTTAATTTGAAAGAGTTGAGAATATGTTGTTTGGTAAAGAGTTAAACTTGTACCAGTTGTATCTCCTGTAACAATTTCATCGAAAACAAGCAACACCCAATTAATCAATGGCAGCTATGGATTGTCAGCCTAGTCATCCGCACCAGTTAGGGCGTAGGAGAATATCTTGCTTTCTGTTTCATATTGACTCTTTACCACACAACAAAATTTTTTACTCAACCAAATTGAAAGCATTTGTAGACGACAAATTAAATGCAGCTCAAATGCGAATTTCTCTCTCCGATGTGAAAGAAAACATCGTGGGAAAAGGAGAAAATGCTGGTTACCAGCATTTTCTCCTTTTCCCACAATGTTTTCAAAAGGCTTCTTCTTCAGGGTCGTTAAAACTCAGGATTGTGTGGTAAAGGGTTGAGCAATTATTTCTTCGGCTAAAATTTTCATGACAAAGATTGTTCTGACCAGGATCAATTTATCGAACTTGAGAAAAAATTCATTTTTTTGTGATAATGACAACCTTTGTGTGTAAATGATATAACAATTTAAATTTCGAGTCTCATGTTATTTCTAGTAGTCTCAAGCCAGGCAGGTATCTGCCTTGTAGCAATGCATGTTACCTGTTGTTCATATGAAGATTGATAACTGGCTGACAGTATACAGCTCTTCCCTACACTGGCTATTTTAGACACACAACAGTGATGATTGAGGAAAGGGCAATTCTCTCCAAGATAATATGAAACTCATTGTAAGAGAAAGAACAAATTGTTCCTTCAAAAGGTTTTAAACAAGAGGGCTATGATGGCCCTGGGTCGCTCACCTTAGTACAGTGCCTTAAAGGTTTTTCTTTAATTTGACCATGTGACCTAGTTTTTGACCGCAGGTGACCCAATTTCAAACTCATATTTCATGAAGACAAACATTCTGACCAATTTTCAAGTCAATTGAGCAAAAAATGTGGCCTCGAGTGCCCTAAAGATATTTCTTTAATTTGACCTAGTGACCTAGATTATGACCCCAGGTGACCCAAATTTGAACTGGTCTTTGACTATATCAAAAGAAACATTTTAACCAATTTTCATATCATATGAATAATAAATGTGGCCTCTAGAGTGCCCACTAGCTATTTCTTTAATTTGACCAAGTGACCTAGTTTATGACCCCAGTTGACCTAAATTCAGACTCATGTGAGATTTTACAAAGACAAACATTCTGACCAATTTTCAAGGCAATTAAGCAAAGAATGTGGCCTCTAGAGTGCCCACAAGGTATTTCTTTATTTTGATCTAGTGATCTAGTTTATGGTTCCAGGTGACCCAAATCCAATCTCATCTGGTATTTCATCAAGACAAACATTCTGGCCAAATTTCAGGTCATTTGAGCAATAAATGTGGCCTCCAGAGTGCAAACAAGGTATTTCTTTAATTTGACCCAGTGAACTAGTTCATGACCCATGTTGACCCAAATTAATCTTATGTGAGACTTTATAAAGACAAACTTTCTAACTAATTTTCAAGGCATTTGAGCAAATAATGTGGCCTCGAGAGTGCCAACAAGGTATTTCTTTAATTGGACCTAGTGACCTAGTTTATGACCCAAGATGACCCAATTTTGAACTCAGTGAAATTGTTGCGCTTAGATGAGCCAACAAACTTAGAAGAGAATCACTACATACCAAATATCAAAGCTCTACGCCTTCCAGTTTTAAAGAAGAATTTTAAAGTTTTCCTTCTTTGTTCCTATGTTCGAACTTGCGACCCCCGGGGCTGGGCCAGTTTTGACCCAGGGGCATCATATGAACAAACTTGGTAGAGGTCCACTAGGAAATGCTACATACCAAATATCAAAGCTCTACACCTTCCCGTTTAAGAGAAAAAGAAATTTAAAGTTTTCCTTCTTTGTTCCTATCTTCGAACTTGTGACCCACGGGGTGGGGCCAGTTTTGACCCAGGGGCATCATATGAACAAACTTGGTAGAGGTCCACTCTGAGATGCAACATACCAAATATCAAAGCTCCACACCTTTCGGTTTCAGAAAAGAAGAATTTTAAAGTTTTTCTTCTTTGTTCCTATATTCGAACTTGTGACCCCAGGGGCTGGGCCAGTTTTGACCCAAGCAGCATTCTTGGAACAAACTTGGTAGAAGTCCACTAGGAGATGCTACATACCAAATATCAAAGCCCTATGCCTTCCCATTTAAGAGAAAAAAAAAATTAAAGTTTTCCTTCTTTGTTCCTATGTTTGAACTTGTGACCCCCGGGGCAGGGCCAATTTTGACCCCAAGGGCATCATATGAAAAAACTTAGCAGAGATCTACTATGCGATGCTACATATCAAATATCAAAGCTCTATGCCTTCTAGTTTTACAGAAGAAGATTTTTAAAGTTTTCCTTCTTTGTTCCTATTTTGGAAATTGAGACCCCCGGGGCGGGGCCAGTTTTGACCCCAGGGGCATCATATGAACAAACTTCGTAAAGGTCCACTAGGAGATGCTACATGCCAAATATCAAAGCTCTACGCCTTCAAGTTTCAGAGAAGAAGATTTTTAAAGTTTTCCTTCTTTGTTACTATGCTCAAACTTGTGACCCCTGGGGCGGGGCCAGTTTTGACGCCAGGGGCATCATATGAACAAATTTGGTAGAGGTCCACTAGGCAATGCTACATACCAAATATCAAAGCTCTACGTCTTCCAGTTTCAGAGAAGATGATTTTTAAAGTTTCCCCTCTTTGTTCCTATGTTCGAACTTGTGACCCCCGGGGCAGGGCCAGTTTTGACCCCAAGGGCATCATATGAACAAACTTGGTAGAGGTCCACTAGGAGATGCTTCATGCCAAATATCAAAGCTCTATGCCCTCTAGTTTTACAGAAGAAGATTTTAAAATTTTCCTTCTTTGTTCCTATGTTGGAAATTGTGACCCCGGGGCGGGGCCAGTTTTGACCCCAGGGGCATCATATGAACAAACTTCGTAGAGGTCCACTAGGAGATGCTACATGCCAAATATCAAAGCTCTATGCCTTCAAGTTTCAGAGAAGAAGATTTTTAAAGTTTTCCTTCTTTGTTACTATGCTCAAACTTGTGACCCCTGGGGCGGGGCCTGTTTTGACCCCAGGGGCATCAAATGAACAAACTTGGTAGAGGTCCACTAGGAGATGCTACATACCAAATATCAAAGCTCTGTGCCTTCTAGTTTCAGAGAAGATTTTCAAAGATTTTGCTTTTTTTTCCTTTTTGTTGCCATGGCAACCAGAGTTGTGGGTGGAATTTAATTCTTTGAACAATTTTGGTAGAGCTTCACCCAAGGAACATCCCTGCCAAGTTTCATCAAGATTGGACCAGTGGTTTAGGAGAAGAAGATGTTTAAAGAAATTGTTGACGGACGACGGACGACAGACGCCGGACGCCGGACATAGGGCGATCACAATAGCTCACCTTTAGCACGTTGTGCTAAGGTGAGCTAAAAACGTCCAGTACAATGGCACAAAATGACAAATTTGTTTGAGTTGATACTGATGGCTTTTAACAAATGGAGTCCAGCATTGAAATAATTTCAGCGTGAAATGGGTTTTCAAATAATGCATAAAACACTGAATTTTCTAGTAATACCAAACAGGTTTATTATCATAATTATGGATAATTTATACTATTTTTGCTACACAATAATACAGTTATCATATAAACAATACGAAAAAAAAAAAATCCATTGCTGTACATAACATCCATTGCTGTACATAACAATGTCTGCACATAATTAACCCTTTCCCAAACAAGCCCTGGTTTTCATGTGTCTGAGGACAAGTCTTTTGAAAACAGAGTGGGAAAAGGAGAAATTGCTCGTAACGAGCAATTTCTACTTTTCCCACAGTGTTTTCTACCCTTTTTGATAACTTTCTGCCATTTTCATCAAATTTAAAATTGTCTGCAAACTCTTTCAATTTGGACCAGTCCAAAATTTGCCGTTTGGGAAAGGGTTAATACAGCATTATTTGACACTCGTAGCACATTTTTACCAATATAACTTGCTCTACAATGAAAGGGACTGAATACAAACATACTCTGTATCAAAGCTGGTTTTTAAACCCCTCTCCAAACAATTCTGTGCTTTACAGACTCTAAGGAAGAGGTTGTTTGAAAACATTGTGGGAAAAGGAGAAAATGCTGGTTACCAGCATTTTCTCCTTTTCCCAAAATGTTTTCAAGCTCTCGATTCCTCAGGGTCATAAAAACATGTTATTGTTTGATAAAGGGTTAATTAAACACAATTTAACCCCTAAAGTGTTGGGTATTACTTTGATTGCTTTGTGGACGGTGTAGATCAATATCAAATTGCATGTTCTGTGCAGTCTGATCTTGATCACACTGTCCCCTTTCACAAATTAAGCAACTGTTGACACTTTAAGGGTACATATAATATAAATCTGACCCTGAAATTTAGATGACTATTTCAATTTAAAAAAGAAACATGCATAGAAAATATAGTCATGCCCGCTCTTGTCTCCACAATGTTTTCTATGAGCTCTGAATATACAATGGTTCAATTGATGTGACGAGTCCTTGAAAAAGTAAATACATTGTGGGAAAAGGGGAAACGCTGGTTACCTGCATTTTCTCCTTTTCGGCAATGGTTTCTACCCTATCAAAGACAGCAATCATCACTTGAGCTACAGTTCTTTTGTACACAGGACTTGAAACCTTGAAAAAAATGGAGACATAGCTCACTTGGGGCTATTTCTCCATTTTTTACACTGTTCTATATATTGTCAGCTGAGAATATGTCAAGGAACACAATGCATTTACCCTTTACCACACAATCCTAAGTTTTAATGACCCCGAGAAAGAAAGCCTTTTGAAAACATCGTGGGAAAAAGAGAAAATGCTGGTAACCAGCATTTTCTTTTTTCCCCACCATGTTTTCTACCCTTCCAAAGGTAAATTTCAGTTTCTGAGTCACACTTAAAATGTCATCTGCAAATACCTTGAATTTGGACTATTCTAAAATTTTGTAGTTTGGTAAAGGGTTAAAAGTGAGCATGTGTTTAAGGCACCACAGAAACTGCTGCTTTCCTTCCAGAAGCATAAAATACAATTTATCGTACCACACCACTAAAAATCAAAATTAGCCATTTTTTAAAACAAGTCATCATAGTAAAAAAATTTGCAAAGTCTGACAAGTCCAAGATTAACATATAACCATCAGCATGCAATTTTTGTCCACTTGTAGCAGACTACAGAAAGAATTTGGGCAAATGGAGAAAGTTTTTGCCACCACAAATATCTCCCTTTGCGACAATGTTTCCAAGTACATATATTCATATGTTCTAACCTTATAATGTAAACCTTCCATACTGATTATTACTAGAAATTTTGTTGTGAAACTCTCCTCACAAAAAAAAAATATATAAACAGACAACCCACTCGTTACCAGCTGACAATATTTGAGACATGTCCACACTGAAAGCATCAAACATGGCTCAAATAATAATGCTGGTCCCTTGTCTTATCTCCTTCACCTAGAATGTTTACAATAGCCATCTCCCTCTGGGTTATAAAAACACAGATTTGTTGGACAAAGGGTCAAAAACATAAATTTGACTAGTGTTGCATATTAATACATGTACAAAAATAATTTAGAAATCAGAGAAACAGCTATTTTCTACAAGTGAAATCCTCATTTCCTAACATCAACAAAATAAATCTGTTACTCTGTAACTTGCAAAAACTGCTTCTTTCAATAAATTAAAAAAGAATGCCTTTTCTTTTTTACATTTTTAGTTTTGACACGTTGAAGTCTTTACAAGTATCTTTCACTCAATAGTGACAAATTAAGAATTGGCTCAAAGTGTCTTATTTTTTTGTTTTTTTCTTCTAGATAGCAATCACCCTTGAATTGTTATTTCCAAAATATACGCTCAGAAAAATGACAAGAAGAATGACTTACATTTAGAAAACTAAGAAGAGGCATCATCACCCTTTGCAAACCCCCCCCCCCCTTTTTTTTTTTTGAAAGATGTATATGGAAATGAAGATATGAATGAAGAGTCAAACTTTTATATGGGACCTGGGCATGTATTCAAGACCCATTCTTTAATAGATGCATTGTCTATTTCAAAATTTAGAATGTAACACAGTTTCTAATTGGCTCAACCAAATGGTTTCAATTCACTTTAGCCAATCAGAAATTGCAATACTTTGACATAAACAAATTTTTAAGCATTAGCATAAGAATAGTATTAAGCATGGCTGGTGAATGTGTTCTTTGGAAACAAAAAAGCTGAAGACCTCCTAACACAATACCTCCGGAACAATTTTGTCTTCATACAGCCAATTCATCTCAAGAACTGAACAAACTATATCCTGAATTGTAAGCTTTTAACCTAAATTCACATTCTCTCTCCATATTTTACAAGGATTCAGTCATCTACTGCAAATCTGTTTAATCTTAACTTTGGTAAAGCTCAGATTCCTATCTGTGATCCACTTATGCAGGTAACCTTTTCATACAAGTCTGACTGAACATTAATATGAGATCAAATGAAAGACACAAGACAACAATCAACAGATAACAAGTCCCAAGTCCAACATGTCACTTGGGAGTAGTTATACACTGACATTATCCAAAGATCATATTGTAACTGTTGCTTAAAAAACTGTTGTTCCCATAGTAACAGAAGAAATGAACTTCTCTAATCTTAACTCTTTTCCAAACAACAAATTTTAGCCCCTTCCAAAGCATCTTCGGACGACAAATTGGAAAGTGGTGCAATTGAACTCAAGGTTTTTTGACAGGACAGAAAACATTGTGGCAAAATGAAGAAAATGCTGGTTACCAGCATTTTCTCCTTTTCCCACAACGTTTTCAAAAGGCCTCTTCTTCAGGGACATGAAAAAATGGGATTGTTTGGTAAAGGGTTAAAGCTTATGGACACAGAGTATCAAATCTGTATTTTAAGAAAAGCTTTCAGATAAGACACAGTTCAAAAACAATGCTACATATAGACAATTTTTTTTTTTTACTTTTGAACCTAGTCATGGCAACAGGTACACAAGCTCTATGAAATATCAACAACGTAAACCATCATGTTATCTGTCAAAAGGACAAAACAAAACCTCAATTATGAGATGAAAAAATTTGTATTTTGCAGTAAAAACCAAAGAGTGTCAACCAAAAGCAAGCACTAGGTCCAACATGTCACCTAGCAACAGACTTGAAAAAAAATAACTGTATGTTAACAACAACAATATACATAATTCTAAAACCTAAAGTATGGTAGCTAGTAAAGCCTTAGGCCCCCCCCCCTCCCTTTCAAGATCAGATTATTCAACCAAGATTGTCAGTAACAAACAGTTAATGCAGTCATTCATGCTAAATGTCCAAGACTTTTTGAAGTTTTTACAGCAAAATACAAATTATCATACCAATAATTAAAGTTTAGGCAGATTTTCTAAATCTGAAAGTATTAATCTTCCTGTGAGCAATTAGAACTGCTTTTTTTAAAACAAGAAAAATGTTCTTTTGCATCTTTATAAACACCGATCTAATCTGATTAACCCTTTACCACACAATCTCCAATTTATACAACCGTAGGCAGAATGCTTTTGAAAACACTGTATGAAAAGGAATGGGTAACCAATATTTTTTTCTGGTCACACAATATTTTCTACCCTTTCCAAAATAAAGTCAAGTTTTTGTGTCATATTTTTTTGTTTTTAAATCCTTTAAATTTGGACAAGTCTAAATTTGGTTGTTGGTAAAGAGTTAACTCTTTTAACAAATGATAAAATTTTAAACATGTCCATTTCAAAAGCATTTATAAACAACAATGCGAATTTGTGAAAGAGTAGAAAACATTACGGGGAAAAGAAGAAAATTCTGGTAAGGTTTTCAAAATGCTTCTTCATCAGGGTCAAAAAAAGTTGTGACTGTTTGGTCAAGGGTTATAGCAAAAAGACAAATTGAGCAATTTCTCCCTTTGCCACAAAATTTTCAATAGTGTCTGCTGCAGGTAAGTAGTCATTAACATTTGCGCCACACACTGTCAAATGGGGTTAATCCATCTCTGTGATGCATGATACTACGCAAGTCATCACAAACCAGTAATTATGGTTTCATAAAATCCATTTTGTATAACAACCGTGTGAATCATGTCCTTTGACATGAAGAAAATTGACTAATAGTGAAAAGTTTTGACCAAGGTCAGCCAGCATGGATTGTGCAGGCTGACCTGGGTCAATACTTTTTGCAGACACATTAAGCCTTCTTTTCAGGGCATGGCTCACTTTCATTTCGACGTTTTCGAACTGCAAAGATGCAAGCTGGTATGGGTAAAAAGATAAACAGATCAAATACTGAGGATGAGAGTGATATTAATTCCCTACTTTGTATCTGTGATAGCAAAAGTCAAGAGTGAAATAGATCAAATTTGGCAAGAAACAGCATTATGAAAAGTGAATATTATCAAAGAAACAAAAATTAATTATCATGGGAATTACCTCCATTCCTGACTTAAAATCTTTCTGCTGAAAATAGCAGTAGTTGGAGCTTATACAACACTACTGAGCTAAATATAAGTTTTCAATTTCCTTAACCCTTTACCACACAACCCCGACTTTTAATGACCCTAAGAAAGAAGCCTTTTGAAAACATTGTGGGAAAGGGAGAAAATGCTGGTACCCAGCATTTTCTCCTTTTCCCACAATGTTTTCTACTCTTCCCAAATTTCAATTTCTGAGTAACATATATTTTGTCGTCTGCAAAAGCTTTCAATTTGGCTTGGTCTAAAATTTTGTTATTTGGTAAAGAGTTAACTCTTCAACACATGACAAAAATTTAGCGTGGTCCAAATTGCAAATATCTGCTGACAACATATCAAATATTATTCAAGAGGGGAAATTTGTAATATCAGTGGGTAGAAAACATTGTGGGAAAAGAAGAAAATGCTGGTTACCAGCATTTTCTTCTTTCCCCACAATGTTTTCAAAAGCCCTTTTCACCAGGATCATTAAAAGTCGGGACTGTGTGGTAAAGGGTTAACTCTTTATCATGCAATGCAATTTTAGACATGTCTGAACTGAAAGCAATGGCAGAAGACTCATAAAATGGGGCTCAAACAATGGGATTAGTCTGAAAAGGTAGAAAGCAATCAAAAGTCTTTTTCCTAATGGTTGTTAAAACACCTGATTGTTTGGTAAAGGGTTACCTCAATACCTCCTTAACCCTTTAACAAAAAAACTTGAGTTTTAACAATCCTGAAAGAGAAGGCTTTTGAAAACATTTTTGGATATAAGAAATTTGCTGGTAACCAGCATTTTCTCCTTCTCCTATAATGTTTTCAATCCTATTAATGACAGAAATTATCATTTCAGTTACATTTAATGAGTCGTATGCAAATGCTTTCATTTGCTCAATTCCAAAAGTTTGTTGTTTGGTAAAGACTTAACCCTTTACCACACAATCCCAATTTTTAATGACTGTAAGAAAAAAGCCTTTTGAAAATATCGTGGGAAAAGGAGAAAATGCTGGTAACCAGCATTTTCTCCTTTTCCCAGAATGTTTTCTACCTTGTCAGAGAGCTTGAGCTCATTTAAACCAATTTTAAATTTGATCTCTGCAGGTATTTTGAATTTGGAAGAGTTTAAAATTTGCTGTGTTTTGCTAAAGGGTTAACAAATATCCTTGTAATTTACTGATAATCAAAATGAATTAAAGATTTAATGCATTCATAAATTTGAAAACTCTGTCGCTGGAAAAATGGCTTCCCCCCTTGAACAATGTTTTTATAAGCTCTCTGTTGAATGAAAAACCTGTTAAATACGGGTTAAGTATTTGTATTTTAAGTCATTTTTAACCCTTTACCACACAATCCTGACTATTAACAACCCTGAGAATGAAGCCTTTTGAAAACATTGTGGGAAAAGGAGAAAATGCCAGTAACCAGCATTTTCTCCTTTTCCCACAATGTTTTCTAGCCTTCCCAAAACAAATTTCAATTTTTTAGTAACATTTATTCTGTCATCTGCAAAATGCTTTCAATGTGGACTACTCTAAATATTTGTCATTTGGTAAAGAGTTAACCCTTTCCCAAACAAGCCCTGGTTTTCACGTGTCTGCAGTACAAGTCTTTTGAAAACACTGTGGGAAAAGGAGAAATTGCTCATAACGAGCAATTTCTCCTTTTCCCCACAGTGTTTTCTACCCTTTTTGATAACTTTCTGCCATTTTCATCAAATTTAAAATTGTCGTCTGCAAACTCTTTCAATTTGGACCAGTCCAAAATTTGTCATTTGGGAAAGAGTTAAAGCAACAATGCCAGAAAAAAATATCAGTGTTTTGACAGAAAACTGTGGCTGTGTTGACACATTCACAACTTCTCATTTGTTTCGTATCAATCTAACCCATTATTATTTTTTCATTTGCCATGTTTTCTTTCTTTATCTTTGCAACGGTTATGCCAGAATGTGCCACCCCTTTTATAACTTTCCAAAAAATGTGTATCTTTGCTATGCTACTTCAGCTAAATCTAAAGGTCAACTGATTCAACAACAATGTAATATAACAGATATTTACAGTATTTACAAAAATAGATGAATATAAAAGTTTTCTTAAAGTACACAATTTGTTCTACGTCTACTAATCTCATTGTATTTTTGTATGACTAACTTTTCGTAGCAACTCTTCTGACAATATCATCTACTTGTGGAAAGCCAACTCTTAACCCTTCATCAAACAATCCCAAGTTTTAATGACGCCGACATAGAAGGCTTTTGAAAGCATTGTGAGAAAAGGAGTAAATGCTGCCAACCATCATTTTCTCCACTTCCCACAATGTTTTCTACCATTTTATTTACGGAAATTGTCTTTGACCTGTATGTAATCAGTCATCTGCAAATGCTTTCAATTTGGTCACATCTAAAATTTTGTAGCTTGGTAAAGGGTTGTAAGCTCAGAGACCACTTTTTATAAAGTTGTGAGTGCATAGCATAAACTTGTAGTATTTAACCCTTTCCCAAACAAGCCCTGGTTTTCACGTGTCTGCAGTAAAAGTCTTTTGAAAACACTGTGGGAAAAGGAGAAATTGCTCATTATGAGCAATTTCTCCTTTTCCCACAGTGTTTTCTACCCTTTTTGAGACCTTTCTGCCATTTTCATCAAATTTAAAATTGTCACCTGCAAACTCTTTCAATTTGGACCAGTCCAAAATTTGTCGTTTGGGAAAGGGTTAAGAAAATTAACCCTTTACCAATCAATCCTGAGATTTAACAATCCTTGGGACGAAGTCTTTTGAAAACAATGTGTGATAAGGAGAAAATGCTGATAACCAGCATTTTCTCCTTTTCACATAATGTTTTCTATCCTATCAGGGAACTTAAGCTCATTTGTACCAATTTAGAATTTGTCGTCTGCAGCTGTTTGAATTTGAGAAAGTCCAAAAATAGTTGTTTGGGAAAGGGTTAAATGAGACAAAAGGCACTTTTGATGGAAAGAACACATGAAAGCTCTAATTTAACAGAAAAAAAATTACAGTTGCAGTGAAAAATTGCATTTCATCCAAAAAGAACAGATGATGCATGTAAAAACGATGTAGAGCACTAAAGAAATGAAGTGGATATTTATAGTCCGATCAAAAGACCTGAATATGACATTTCAAGGCTTGTCTTGCCACAATATTTCAAAATGTGTAAGTTCAGAGTGTACATTTTGTGCAGTTTGACCTTGATCTACATTGCATTGGTAGTTGTGCCCCCTTATAATCTACAGTTGTAACATATGCCTCACAGCTAAGTATGCCAAGATTGCCTCAGTCCAGCACTGAATGAAGAAAACATACAGAAGAATCTTGACTTTTCAAAAGAATGCTTTGATTGCAGATTATGCCGTCATGCAAATTCTTTAACATTCTGTACTTTGAATATTTAAACTATGCACAAGAGGTAAGAGACTGACCGGCTATGGCTTCACATTATGCATAAGTCACATTCTTAGAAACCTCTGAGAAAAAAAACCAGCTTAACCCTTTACCACACGATGACAACTTTTAACGACCCTCAGGAAGACGGCTTCTGAAAACATCGTGGAAAAAGGAGAAAATACCGGTAACCAGCATTTTCTCCTTTTCCTACAATGTTTTCTACCTTGTCAATGGCAGAAATAATCATTTGAGCTTCATTTGTCGTCTGCACATGCATTCAGTTTGGTCCAGCCCAAAATTTTGTTGCTTGGTAAAGAGTTAATTTCCCTTTTAAAAACAAAAAGCCATTTTCTTATCAACTAACCACAACTGAAATGATGAAGAAGCGAATGTTTCTCCTTGTCACGTTATTTTCAAAAGTGTTTAGTTACAGCATGTGTCGTAATGCCCATTTAAACCATAAAATGTATAAACCAAGACCACACTGGCTATTTCTAGACTAAGACTAACAAATACACAGGGCTTCACTAATTCACTACCACATCAAGAAGTTCCACCTTTTTTGAGATCTTAACCCTTTACCAGACGACAAAATTTTAGCCTTGTCCAGATTGAAAGCATTTGCAGATGACAATTCAAATGTGGCTAAAATTGTGCAATTTTTCTTTGATAGGGTAGAAAACGTTGTGGGAAAATGAGAAAATGCTGGTTACCAGCATTTTCTCCTTTTCCCACAATGTTTTCAAAGGTTTCTTTCCCAGGGTCGTTAAAAGTCGGCATTGTGCAGTAAAAGGTTAAAATAGATTTCTATTGCCACTGAAGAAGAAATGGTTCATAGTTTAGTGCCAGGTTGCTGATGATCTGTATCACAGATCAGACCACAATCTCAATACAGTCAGATCTTGATCTATGCCATCCGCAAAAAACAACATTAGTTCTCATCCGTGGTTGAGTTAAATTTTTACGACACCATCCGGACTTTTAACGATCCTGCAGACGACTAATTTAAGGTTGTTCAGTTGGTGGATGATGTCTTTGATAGGGTAGAGAACATTGTGAGAAAGTAGAAAATGCTGTTACCGGCATTTTCTCCTGTCCTCACAATGTTTTTGAAAGTCTCATTTCCCCAAGGTCATTAAAAGTAGGGATTTTGTGATATACATGTATCTGATTTGTACTAGGTTATCAAAGAATAAACAAGATCTGGAAAAAAACAAAACAATAAATAACATACAAGATATCACCAGCTAAGCCAACTTTGATACAGAGAAATTCTAGTAGAGCAAGTTACATCAGTCACTTCAACATTCTTCATTACTTGTACACAGACCATTTCAACCCTTTACCCCATCTGTAAGATTCCTCGACAACCCCAATTGATTGATTGTATGGTGTTTAATGCCATTTTCAACATTATTTCAGTTATATCGCGGCAGCCAGTGCACCTATCCATGCTTTCCTGGAGTTTCTTTTACCAGTACTCCGCACAATATTCTTTCCAAGCCACTGGCTGCTTTCCCACATAACCATCATCGAAACAATGGTCAGTGGTGAGAGAGGAATGAATCCTGTCTCAATGACTATCATCAATTCTCGGAAAGAAATTGGCCAAGCCAGGGATCGAACCAGCAAAC
The DNA here is from genome assembly GCA_945859785.2 of Tridacna gigas. Lineage (NCBI taxonomy): Eukaryota > Metazoa > Mollusca > Bivalvia > Cardiida > Cardiidae > Tridacna > Tridacna gigas. The sequence goes on along the minus strand of OX244031.2, from coordinate 10,963,560 downwards.
CTCCTCTTCTCCAGTCCTGTACGCTACCGACTGAGCTACGGGGGCTTGGCTCGACAACTCCAAATTGAAAGAAATTTAATGAAAAAAACATAGAATATCTGAGTTTGAAATGTTACTGTCTTGATAACCTGACAAACATTTTTGAAAATGGAAAAAACTCCTGGGCCTCCTGGTTACACAAAGAAACTTACAGTAAGTCTCTTATTTTGCTCAAGTCGGCTAGCAGACTTTGTTCTGATTTCAACTGAGTCTGACATTTGAATTGCATTTCACTGACATTAAAAGATTTTTATGGTAAGGTCATCAAATCCTGAGTTGACAAAACATTAGACTCAAGTCTGCAAAATAATGGACTTCAGTCTGTTAACCCTTTACCACACAATCCCAACTTTCAAGGACCCTGAGAAAAAAGCCTTTTGAAAACATTGTGGGAAAAGGAGAAAATGCTGGTTACCAGCATTTTCTCCTTTTCCCACAATGTTTTCTACCCTATCAAAGTCAATTCCATCATTTGAGCCACATTTAAAATGTCTTCTGCAAATGCTTTTAATTTGGACAAGTCTACATTGTAGATGTATGGCAAGGAGTTAGATGAGTAAAGTCCTATTATCTTGCTTAGTTGAGTCTGGAATGTTATGTCAACTTTGGTAATCAGAAATTTCTCAATGTTCAATAATTTCAACAGTTGTGTTTGGCAAATGGGTCAAGCTAGCTCTACATGAAGTAAAGGGTCAACTGATGGTACAGAAAAACAGCAAAAATTTAACAAAACCAAACTAGCTCCCTCACGCTCTTCTTCTCTCCTCTCTCACTCTTCCATCCACTCCTTTCCTCTCCTTTCTCTCTTTCACACGAAGTCAACCTATCTATTACAAAATTACAATTGATATATATTGACTAAGTGATAAAACAAAACAAAATATTGAATGTCAACAAAACCATCCATCTTTTAAATTTTTGAAGAGTCCACAAAATCAAAACATTTGAAAAACTTCATTCTCTTAACTTTTTACCAAATGACAAAATTCTTTACTCGACTAAATTAAAAGTCTTCTCCTCCTGTTTTTTTAAAACTCCGGATTGTGTGGTAAAGGGTTAACTCTTTACCAAACAACAAAATTTCAGACAAGTCTGAATTGACAAAATGTGCAGACTACACATTACATATGACTCAAATGTGGATTATCTCTGAAGGGTAGAAAACACTGTGGGGCAAGGATAAAATGCTGGTTACCAGCATTTTCTCTTTTTCACACAATATTTTCTACACTATCAAAGAAAATGTCCACAATTTTAGCTACATTTAATTTGTGTCTGCATAAGCTTTGGGTTTTGACAGGTAGAAAATCTTGTCATGTGGTAAGGGGTTATCTCTTTACCACACAACAAAACTTTTTACCCATCTATAATGAAAGCATCTGTAGGGGAGAAACTAAAAAAAGTTCAAATAATGAGATTTGTTTCTGAAAGGGTAGAAAACATTTTGGCAAAAGGAGAAAATGCTGGTTACCAGCATTTTCTCCTTTTCCCTAAACGTTTTCAAAGACCTCCTTCCTCAGGGTTGTCAAACATCGGGATTGTGTGGTAAAGGGTAAAATTTTACACAACAGCAAAATCTTTTTTCTTTACCACACAATCTCGAGTTTGACAACTCCAACATAAAGGCCTTTTTAAAAGCCTTATTCCTGAGGACTGATACAACACAGCATTATTGGTAACCAGTTTAGAGAAAAATATCGCTTCTTCAAGAACATAATATTTCGGACACAAACTTATGAACACTTCTTCAAGTATGCCATTGAGATCCAAATTCACTCTATGTATCCTATGATATTCTGACCTTTATACAAACTTTGTACCGAAATGAAGAAACGGTTTGCTTGACAAATTTGTCTTGTTCATTAAACATCCAAGAAGACTGCAGATGATTTTTCTGTTTTATAGAAAGCTGTTTCTGAAACCATTGTGGTAAAATGAGAAAGAGCATATAACAAGTTTTCTGCTACAGTGTTCCATATTGTATTCATGCTGATATCCCTTATTTCACAGGGAAGTTTCTGATAGTTCCTTAGGATTAATGATAGCTGTCCAAAAAAGCTCCATGTAAAAAAAAAACTTTGAAATTATGACTTAAAGTAAGTCTACAATACAAAAATCAGTTCAGGCAGATGGGAGCAAAAGTAAAAATAATAAAATGACTGAAAAATTACTTTTGCTCACATCAAGAAAACAATTTGAACAGACTGAACATGACGGTTTGCGAATATCTGGCAGCTTGGGACTTCCAAGGAAGAAAATTTACAAGGGGTTTAAATGAGATCCTTTTTCCCCCCATATCATCCTATTTCGAAAGTTTACTTATAACACGAATAAGTGCACCATTTTCTTCCCGTAATCTTCTGTTATCTTCTTTCAATTGATCCATTTTCTAGAAAAAAAGAAGAGAAGAAAAGATAAGAATTTATTAAATATGTATGAGCCATGCTCTAGCAAAAGAGGGCCTAATGCACCTGATGCATTGTGTCAATCAAGCCATCACATAATTATGGATCCATGATAGCCACTTTTCTTTTAACAACCAACTAAATCATGAGGTAGACTGGTCCTTGGAGATACTGAAAATTGACCAGCGGAGAAAGTTTCGGCCCTGGTCAGCCTGCGCAGGCTGGCCTGGGTCAATACTTTTCACAGATGCATTAAGCCCCCTTTTCAAAGAGCATGGCTCATATCTACATAACAAAAATATTGATATACATAATAGGGTGATGCAAGTTACATCACTGGCTCTTTACCAAATGACAGAATCTTAGACTTGTCCAAAGTGAAAGCAGTTGCAGATGGCAAAATAAATGTGACTCAAAAATTAAATTGTTTTGGTTAAGATAGCAAAAACTGTGGGAAAAGGAGAAAACGTTGGTTGCCAGGACTTTCTCCTTTTCCCATGTTTTCAATAGCTGTATTTCAGGGTCGTTAAAAGTCTTGACTGTGTGGTAAAGGGTTAACTGTTTAATTAAATGACTTGCATCGTATAATGCATCAAGGAAATGTATTAAACCCCCTTTTACCAGAGAGAATATTTAACCTTTAACACACAATCGTAAGTTTTAATGACCCCGCGGTAGAAGCCTTTTGAAAACATAGTGGGAAAAGAAGAAAATGCTGGTAACCAGCATTTTCTCCTTTTCCCACTATGTTTTCTATACTATCAAAGACAAATTCCATTGTTTGAGCTACATTGAGTTGTCATCTGCAAATGCTTTCAATTTTATCAAGTCTACATTTTTGTCATGTGGTAGAGAGTTAACATGCACTTTACGTCGGCCTTTTAAAGTTGTAATATGGAATGTATTATGGGTAAAACTTTCAGACCTATGGCAAGAGGGTGATTCTCACACAGAGGGGCACTAACCTCAATAATTTTAATAAAAGTGAAGCACAAATGATTCAAAATGAAAAGGCAGATACTGATACTTTGGAAAGGCAACATTCATAAAAAGTATTACAGCCAGTAAGGCATGAAGACAGTGTTCACTATTAGCTTCCATTACTATCCATGTCTTTCTGTGACATTGTAGAACAACCAGTAAAGGATGGAGACACCATTCACTATTAGTTTCCCCTAAAATCCATATCTTCCTATAACATTGTAGAATAACCATGTAAAAATATGTCACCACCAAAATTAACCCTATACCAAACATTCCTGGGTTTTAGCGACCCTGACGAAGATGGCCTTTGAAAGCATGTAGGGAAAGGAGAAAATGCTGGTAACCAGCATTTTTTGTCCTTTTCCCACTGTGTTTTCTACCATTTTACAGACAAATTTCATCACATGAACCACATTTAATTTTTCATCTCGAAACACTTTCAATTTGGGCAAATCTAACATTTAACTCTTTACCAAACGACGAAATTTTAGACTGGTCCAAATTCAAAGCATTTGTAGAAAACAATTTCATTGTAGCTCAAACATTGATTTCTGTCTGTAATAGGGTAGAAAACATTATGGGAAAGGAGAAAATGCTGGTTATCAGTATTTTCTCATTTTCCCACCATGTTTTCAAAATCCTTCATCCTGGTTGTTAAATCTCGGGCTTGTGTGGTGGTGAGATAAAAAAAAAAATAAGAAAAAAAAAAAAACGTAAATTTTCTCATAAAGTATATCATTATCAATACAGAGCTGCAGAAAAAAACTAGTTTAATTTGGGACTGTAAATGTTATCTAACGTTTTATATATACCTAGGTAAAGGAATCATCAAAAGTGTAATATTTCTGTCATTAAAATAACAGAACTTACTGGGACCTTTGCAGTCTAATGTAACACATCTTGACCATTTTAATTTTGCCTATACAGCAATTTACACAAAGTTTCAATATGTAACAGACCTCCAGAAAAAAGGGAGTGATAGTATTCTACATCCATTATTTCTCTTCCAAACCCTATGTTGTTGGTACTCATTCGAATCGTCTCGATGAGACGATTCTAATGAGTACCCATAACATAGGGTTTAGTGGAGAGTGATTAATATTTTCACTTTCGAAATCAAAATCACTCCCTCTATCTGGAGCTCTGGGTAAAAAAGATGAGAACAAAAATACCGCAGTCACAAAAAGTCTGCACAAAGTTGGAAATAGTAACTGAAAGGCCAAAAGAGTACAAGTTAGTTTGAGTGAGTAGAGATCTAAGTTATTTACAACAGTTTTTGGTGGACATGATTCCAGAGCACAACAATGACATGTACTGTAGAGTCAACAACACGGGCGATTGCCAAGCCAAACCATAAACAGCCTGTGGGGTGGAGAAAGTCTGGACAGGGGAAAACAATGTGACAGAATAATGCAAATACTAAATCTGTTTTTAACATAAAACAAACAATGTAAGAAAAAAAAAGGACATAATTTATGTTAACTCAATCCCTCAATTTTAAAGACACTTATAAAGAAGGCTTTAGGAAATACTGTAGGCATAGGTGAAAATGCTTAACTCTTTACTGGACAATCCAATCCCTAGTTTTAAAGACTCGGAGGAAGAAGCCTTTATAAAACATTGTGGGAAAAGGAGAAAATGCTGGTTACCAGCATTTTCTCCTTTTCCCACAATGTTTTCTACCCTATCAAAGATGAATTCCATCATTTCAGCCACATCTGAATCATCGTCTGCAAATACTACACATCTACATTTTGTTGTGTGGTAAAGAGTTAAGACTACATTTTCCTTTCACCATGTTTCCTGTTTAATTAACATGTTTAAATAAAAGTATTGTATTAGTTTACAATTAGTATCACAATGTTTATTTTTACCATCAATCCGACAAACCAATCATATGAATACTAGATGTATATAATTTGTCATCTAAAGATGGTTTCAATTTAGGTAAGTCCAACAAGAGGGCCATGATGGCCCTGTATCGCTCTACTGGACCCCTGGGGCAGGGCCAATTTTGACCTCGGGCTAGAGTATTAACCCTTTCCCAAACAAGCCCTGGTTTTCACGTGTCTACAGTACAAGTCTTTTGAAAACACTGTGGAAAAAGGAGAAATTGCTCGTAATGAGCAATTTCTCCTTTTCCCACAGTGTTTTCGAATCTTTTTGAGATCTTTCTGCCATTTTCATCAAATTTAAAATTGTCGTCTGCAAACTCTTTCAATTTGGACCAGTCCAAATTTTGTCGTTTGGGAAAGGGTTAAGAGTTCTTGTAAAGGTTTATTAGATAAAGCTACATGCCAAATTCAGTGGCCCCAAGCCATATGGGTCAGGACTAGAAGACTTAAAGTTTCCACCATAGAAGCCTATGTAAAACTTGTGGCCCCAGAGGTTGGGTCAATTTTGACCCTTGGGCTCTAAGTTTATCAGTTTGTGTAGAAGTCCATTAGATGAAGCTACATGCCAAATTTGGTAGCCCTAGGTGATCTGGTTTAGCACAAAAAGATACTTAAAGTTTCCACAATATAAACCTAAGTAATTCTTGTGACCCTCAGGACAGGGCCAAATTTGAAGAGTTTTTGTAGAGGTCTATTAGATGAAGCTACATGCCAAATTTGATAGCCCTGGGCCATATGGTTTTGGAAAAGGAGATATTTAAAGTTTTCACTATATAAACCTATGTAAAACTTGTGACCCTGGGGCAGGGCCAATTTTGACCCAGGGGCTATAATTTAAAGAAATTTTGTAGAGGTCTGTTAGATGAAGCTACATGCCAAATTTGGTAGCCCTAGGTCATATGGTTTAGGACAAGAAGATATTTAATGTTTTCACTATGTAAAACTATGTTAACTTGTGACCCTGGGGCAGGGCCATTTTTGACCGCAGGGCTATAATTTGAAGACTTTTTGTAGAGGACCACATGAAGCTACACCAAGTTTGGTAACCCTTATGGTTTCGTGCAAGATTTTCAAAGGTTTCAAAGGTTTTCAATATTTTTCAGTTTTGTTGCCAATGCAACCAGATCTTTTATAGGAATTAAATTCTTTGAAGAGTTTCTGAAGAGAGCCGTGGGAGGATCATTTCTGTGAAGTTTCGTTAAAATCCAATGGGCAGTTTCAGAGAAGATGTTTGAAATAAAAGTTAACACTATAGTGTGGCAGAGAGCAAATTATCAGTTCAAAATATTTTCAAAATGTGGTCAGCTACAAGACAATAAAAGGAGACTATAGGTAGTAATGTACAGCAGTGATTCATAAATGATTCAACAAATTCCCTTTCCTTTTTAACTCTTTACCACACAATCCCGACTTTTAATGACCCTTAGAAAGAAGCCTTTTGAAAACATTGTGAGAAAAGGAGAAAATGGTGGTAACCAGCATTTTCTCCTTTTCCCACAATGTTTTCTACCCTTCCCCAAACAGATTTCAATTTTTCAATGGCATTTATTTTGTCATCTGCAAATGCTTTCAATTTGGACCAGTCTAAAATTTTGTCCTTTGGTAAAGAGTTAACTCTTTACCAAACTCCTCACCAAACAATAAAATTTTAGACTGGTCCAAATTGAAAGCATTTGCAGACCACAATTTCAATGTAACAAAAATGACTGAATTTGTCTTTGGAAGGGTGGAAAACAGTGTGTGAAAAGGAGAAAATGCTGGTCACCAGCCTTTTCTCCTTTTCTGACAATGTTTTCTAAAGGCTATCCTCAGGGTCATTAAAACCCGGGATTGTTTGGTAAAGGGTTAACTCTTTACCAAACAATAAAATTTTAGACTTGTCCAAATTCAAAGCATTCACAGACCACATTTTCAATGCATAATGATTGAATTAGTCTTTGAAATGGTGGAGAACATTGTGTGAATAGGAGAAAATGCTGCTTACCAGCATTTTCTCCTTTTCCCACGGTGTTCCCTAAAGGCTTTTCCCCCGGTTAGTTAAAACTCGGGACTGTGTGGTAAATGTTTAAGGATCTTTCTGGTAAGATAGCAAGCAAATGAAGAATATGCTGGTAACCACCATTTTCTCCTTTTCCCACATTGTCTTTTTCCCTTTTAAACACAAATCCATCACTTGGGTCACAAATGCTTGAGATTTGGACCTGTCAAAAATTTGTTGTTTGGTGAAGAGTTTGAATAAACTGGCCACACTCTGTGAAAAGGAGGTTTAATGCATCTGCAAAAAGTATTGACCTAGGTCAGTCTGTACTGCTTAGGCTGACCCATGTTGAGACTTTTTGCTTTTCGGAAATTTTCAGCATTTTGGACCATTCTACCTCATGATTCAGTCGGTTGTTAGATGAAATGGATTTTACGAATTCATAATTATGCTTTATTGATTGATTGATTGTATGGTGTTTAACGCCGTTTTCAACATTATTTCAGTTATATCGCGGCGGCCAGTGCACCTATCCATGCTTTCCTGGAATTTCTTGGGGGGGGCTTGGTCCATAATTATGCTATAACTTGTTTGGTATGATGCATCAAACAGATAACTTATACCCCTCTTTTGGTGGAGCATGGTTCCAATATGTACATGTCAAAATTCCCAAAGGTTCAAAGATAATGGGAAGGGGGGGGGGGGAAGAGGGAAAAGTCACCTTGCACCAATCATTTAGGTGTTCCATCATGCAATAGGTCATGCCAACAATACACATCTCATAACAAGAAACCTAAAATTAACTCTTTACCAAACGACAAAATTTTGGACTGGACCAAATTGAAAGCATTTGTAGACAACAAATGAAATGTGGTTTATATGGTGATTTTTGTATATGATAGGGTAGAAAACATTGTCGGAGAAGGAGAAAATGCTGGTTACCAGCATTTTCTCCTTTTCCCACAATGTTTTCAAAAGGCCTCCTTTTCAGGGTCATTAAAACTCGCTACAGCCAACATTTTCTTCTTTTCCCCGCATGTTTTCAGAAGCAACTTTCCTCTGGGCTGGCGAAAAAACACCACAAGATAATATTAAGGTAAAGGGTCAAACAAGAAAACCCCAGAAAATCCAGTTTGTTCTTACATAGCCAAGATCAAGTAGATGAAATTAAGACCTCTTAACTCTTTACTAAATGACAAATTATTAGACTTGTCCAAATTGAATGCATTTGCAGACGACAAAATAAAGGTCGCTCAAGATTTGAAATTTGGGTAAAAAAAATAATGGGAAAAAACAAAATACTGGTAACCAGCATTTTCTCCTTTTTCCACAATGTTTTCAAAAGCCTCCTCCTTTACTGTCATTTAACACTTTACCACACAATCCCGACTTTTCATGATCCTGAGAAAGAAGCCTTTTGAAAACATTGTGGGAAAAGGAGAAAATGCTGGTAACCAGCAATTTCCCCTTTTCCCACAATGTTTTCTAACCTTCCCAAAACAAATTTCAGTTTTTGGGTTACATTTATTTTGTTGTCTGCAAATGCTTTCAATTTGGACCAGTCTAAAAATTGGTCGTTTGGTAATGAGTTAAAGTCGGGCTGGTGTGGCAAAGGATTAAAACATTCTTCTCTTGCTGGGAACTTAAATTTTCCAATAACCACCAAACCTTCTCAAGCTTATATGTAGCTAGTAGACCAAGATCAGACTGCATAGGGCTTACAGTCTGATCCTTGATTAGAACTTATTTTGCCTATAATTCTGGCCCAATAAGCCTTGAATTACCAACAATAGAGTCTTTCCTACACAATGAAGTAACAAGAGGGCCATGATGGCCCTGTATCGCTCCACTGGCTTATAAATATAAACTATAAATACTAAACATTTCAATTCTGAGCCAAATGGTTTCAAAATGAAGACTTACAAAGTTTTCTCTGTAAAAGCCCATGTGAAAGTTGAGACCCGCAAGGCAAAGCCATCTTTGATCCCAGAGCTATAGTTACTTGAACCCTGGTAGAGGTCCACAAGATAAAGCCACATGCCAAAATAATACAAATCTATGCTGTATGGTTATAAGTAAGGTGATTTTCAAGTTTTGTCCATATGAAGCCTCTGTAAAACATAAGACCCCTGATGCAAGGCTAATTTCAAAAAAAAAAAAATCAAAGGACTGATAGTCCTGAGAGTCGCCTGGATGGTAATGGGTTAGAAGTTTTCACCCTTTTTTGTTCAAATGTGTTAAAGGCATTCGAGATACAAAATAACTCAACCATAAGACAGTATTATATGCAAGCATATTTCTAAGTTGTCATCCTAAAATTACAAACATTAATATGTGGTGAGAATTAAAATTTAGGCACCAGGAACAGGTTTAAAAAGTTCAAAGTCTCTTACCCCGGGTGACTTCATTTAAAAAATGGTTTTCAAAGGGTACAATCAGTATAAAACAAGTCATTTCATTGAAATGATATCCACCACCGAAAAAAAAGCCCTTTTTTTGATAGAAACATTATTATAAGAGGTATTTTGTTTTGCATGTAAATGGCCTTTTTTGTTATTTGCGAAAATATATATTAAGCCCCCTTTTTCCATGATACGGCATTTCGTTAAATAAAAACAAATTCTGATTGTCTGTGGCTTACGATAAACACTATAAATACGAAGTTTCATAAAATTTTGTCCAGTAGTTAAAGAGATTGGTCCAGAATGGAAATATACATCAAACCCCCTTTTGCCATGACACTGCATTAAAAACAAAAACAAATGAAACCGAAAGACATCAAGCCCCCCTTTTCCATGACAAGGCATTATATGAAAAAAAAGTATATCGGCGGACTATTATGAGGACTACATGTATGAAGTTTCATTAACTTTCGTCAACGATTTTAGAACATATCTGTTTGGATGGATGGAAGATCGGACGGACGAACGGACAGACAACATGAAAACCATATCTCCCCCCCCCAAACCCGAAACTCAGCGGGGCGTAATAACTGTCAAAGTTAAATCAATATTAACAGTTCCTCCCTAGGTTAATAATGCCTGTAAAGAATGTGGACAAAAATTAGGCTTCTAGGTTGATAAAAAAGTTTTTCTGGCGCAGAATCTGGGCGACTTAACTTACATGTGTATCTTAATTCTTACACATATTGCTAAAACAAGCATTCTAAATAATTTCAGTAGAATAGGGCATACATTTTCTCCCCAGATTTAGAGCAAGTTGTTTTCATATGACACAAATTTTCTAAAATGGTTATACATATATCGTTTAATTTCAATAATTGTCCTTTCCAAATACAGGATGCTAGATATGAAATTTGGGTATAATTGCTTATACAGTTTCAGAGGCGGTTATTTTGAAATGAAACTACTCATTTCTCAAGCTTCTGTGAAGTTTATAGAAACAGAGCTGAACGACTTGAACAATTTTACAAGAGGACCATTTAGGCAACATTAGTATGGAACTCAGTTGAACTTTGTCTTCTGGTATTGGATCTAGTGACACACTTTTAACCCAAAAATACCCTTTTGCAACTCACCCATATCTAATCTAAGCAGTCTGACAAAGTTCCGTGAGTATTGGACTGAACATAAATGGATTCTAAAGCACTAGATCCATTACGGTTCCGTCTGATTTCACCTAGTGACAACCTTTTTCTTTTAACCCCCGGTGACCTACTTTCAGTTTTGTCAAGAATTATTATCGAGACAAACAGCCTGGCAATTTCATGATCACTGGACTGAAATGTAGCCTCTGAAGCACACACAAATATTTGACTCAGTAATCTACTTGTCCGTTGGAAATAATTTGTATTTGTTGCTATCCGGGTTCAAGTTTTGTCCACAATGGAATCTAAGAATGTGGCTGCTACAGCTCAAGAAGAACAATATAACCTAATGGCATGATCATCAGCCCTTTAACTTTGTCTCTGTTTTATAACGTCCCAGGAATTAGTACTGCTTCCACAACAATTCAAAATTTTAGAGATCTACATGTATAGTGCTTTGACTTAAACTAAATGTTTGCGATTCGCTCTAAATTACCCTTTACAACAACCCTTTACAAGATTACAAACACTCTAATAAAGAACTTGTTATTCGAGTGGGTTAACATTGATCTGCTCTATTATATTTGAAATATAGTGGAGTAAAAAGTCAAGTTCTTAGACTGCTGGTTGTTAGAACTGTGTAGTTTCAAGAATTCCCGTGTGAATTCAGATTTTGGCAGTTACGAAAGCACCTTGTGTTCTGACACCCGCACTAATAAATTTTTGTTTCATAAATACTAGATCTAGGTTAATCGCCCATTAAAAAAAACAGCAGACTTTTACAAATTCACCTCTTTAAAAACGAAAAACAACCAATCAAACACAGTATACTTTATACACTCGCCCTGCATGGATCGGTGAAGCGATAGGTCGGTGTACGCTGAAAATAAGGGCCGCTTCAGCAAATGATTGATAAATATGTAAATTCATAAAGAATTCCGTGGTGCAAATGACGTTATACGTCACGTGATTATAAGATCTATATTTGTCGCACAGCTACATTCCAGAAAGCACCTGCTAAGCGATGACTTGGTACAGCCTAGAACCGTGCGCATTACATACGCTATGTACGATCTCTGTGCACCTATAATATTGGTGTGCAAAGTATTTAAAGTCTAGAATAAAAAACGCTGAAGTAGCAACGTGTAAGAATGTCTAAGAAGGCAACGCAACCATTCCAAGTCATTATAAATTTGTTTAAAAAAACAGCCTACTGTTGGGAAAAATCTCCATTGAAAGCTTCCATGCCAAACTCGGTATCGCCTTTCTCTTTCCGACCATAGGTTGAGTGTTGAATTGTAATAAGACTTGCAACAATTAAGGACAGATTGTAAGATTTAGAGTGTACTTCTAATGGGTAATTATCAAACCATTTTCACTGAGAATTGTCCACAAATAGAAGTGTGTCGTAGTAAAGACGCTTGTCGTCGGAGAGTATTTTTCAGTGTGTCCGCAAACTTGTTTAGGTCAAAACGGCTATTTTTAGATACATACATAATGCGCTATATTTAGAGATGACGTTTGTGTAAATAGGCTATCGTGTACCCATGTGGACGAAATGGTTGTTTCAAATGTTTGAACCGTTAAATAGCTCAGTCTGTATAGACATATTCAGTATCACAAAGGCACAATTGTAAGTTATTTTCGATAGAAACTGGGTTGTTTACCAAATAATTAGAAAACTATGTTTTATCTCGTAAACCGGAACTCGGCCAGGAAGCAGTACAAGGCCGGAGGTATGCCTACGTCACCCCATAGATCAGGATGATAACAATGAGAGCCTGGTTGCTACGCAACCAGGCGACTCAAAAACAGGAAGATTTCTTAAGTTGTCACTATGTAAGCCCATGTAAAACTTGTGACCCCTGCGGCGGGGCCAATTTTGACCCCATGGCTAAAATTTTGGCCTGCTTGCTAGAGGCCCACTAGATATAGCTACATGCAAAATTTGGTAGTTCTAGGCCTTATGGCTAGGTACAGGAAGATTTTTAAAGTTTTCTCTATATAAGCCTATGTAAAACTTGTGACCCCTGGGGCAGAGCCAATTTTAACCCCAGAGCTATAATTTGAAGAAACTTGATAGAGGTCTACTACATAAAGCTACATGCTAAATTTGGTAGCCCTATGCCTTATGGTTTCAGACAAGAAGATTTTTAAAGATTTCCAATATTTTTCAGTTTTGTTGCCATGGCAACCAGAGTTTTTGAAGGAATCAAATTCTTTCAAGAAATTCTGAAGAGGACCATGGCAGGATCATTTCTGTGAAGTTTCATGAAAATTGGATGGGTAGTTTCAGAGAAGAAGATGTTTGAAATAAAAGTTAACGCACGGACGGACGCACGAACGGACACCGGGCCATGACTGGCCTTCTGCCAGTGGAGCTAAAAACTTAATTTATTTGATCCATTTACAATGCTAATACAATTCTTGCACCCATGCTGCTTGTTTCGTCGGAAAATACTGTGGGAAAGGAGCCCTCAAAGGCCTTTTGACAAAAGAGGGTTTAATGTATCTCTGTCATGCATTATCCCTTTACCTAACGACAAAATTTTAGACTGGTCCAAATTGAAAGCATTCGCAGACGACAAAATAAATGTGACCCAAAAGTTATGATTTGTTTTGGGATGGGCAGAAAACATTGTGGGAAAAGGAGAAAATGCTGGCTACCAGCATTTTCTCCTTTTCCCACAATGTTTTCAAAAGGCTTCCTTTTTTAGAGTCGTTAAAAGTCGGGATTGTGTGGTAAAGGGTCATACCAAGCAAGTCATCATACAATTATGGATCCATAAAGTCAGACCTCCAGATAAGAGAGAGTGATAGTACTCTAAATCCATTATTTCTCTTCCAAACCCCATGTTGTGGGTACTCATCAGAATCGTCTTGGTGAGACGATTCTAATGAGTACCCATAACATAGGGTTTATTGGAGAGTGATCATTATTTTCAATTTTGAAATCAAAATCACGCCCTCTATCTGGAGCTCTGCATAAAATGTAATTTGTCTCATAACTGACTGACTCATGAGGTAGACTGGTCCTTTGACATGCAGAAAATTTACCAATAGTGTCAGTCTGCACAGGCTGACCAGGGTCGGTACTTTTTTGCAGATGTATCAAACCCCCTTTTCACGGGGGACGGTTCTTCTATACTTTCCTTTTCTTCAAACTAGCGTCCCCTATGCCATCTTAACATTGTTTTTGGTTTGTTTTAAATAAGTTCAGGGTCTCAGGCTTCACAGTTGAAGTTTACCGAAAAAAGCCTTTTTTAAAAAACTGGAAAGCAGTAATTCAATAGTTGTAAAAAACAATACAAAAAATAAACTGAGGCATGCTCCGTGAAAAAGGGGCTCAATGAATCTGCGAAAAGTATCGACCACGGTCAGCCTGCACAGTCCGCACAGGCTGACCTTGGCCAAAACTTTTCATGATAGGTCAATTCTCTATATGTCAAAAGACGAGTCTACATCATGATTACGTGGGTTGTTAAAAAAAGTGGCTATTTTGGATTCATAATCATGTGATGGCATGGTTGGTATCATGCATCACTGAGATGCATTGAGCCCCCTTTTCACAGAGCAAGATTCAAATAAAAATGCACAGACAAATTACATAGGGCAGGGTTCAACAGTTCAAAACAGAACAAAAAAAGATAAATGAATATAGATATATATATTTCAAGCATAATCAAGGCCCAGACTTTGTATGGTCAGTGTTGTTTACCTATCTGGAAAGTTTGGCAACCACCCGTGTTAGTGCTCTATTTTCTTCCTTAAGTTTTGTATTTTCAGCCCTTAATTTGTCCATAAGCTGTAACAATAACAGACCTCCTATATCTATAATCATCTTTGTGTTATTATTTATTTACCTATCTATTCTTGATCATGTTTTTCATTTTCCAAATAATTTTCAAAAAACATTGAAAAAAAAGAATTTGATACAAGCTTCATCAAAACACGTATCTACATAGAAGCAAATGCTTGAATGTCAAACGCAGAAACTGCTCATAATTAGCCTTTGCCCCTCTAATCTCGTATTCATGTATTAACCTTAATCCATGTAAGTCATCCAAATGCTGCATGGATATTCCTGCAGTGTTTCTACCCTTTCAGAGTCAAACTCAATCCCTTGAGTCAACTTTTATTTTTTCATCTGTAAATGCTTTCAATTTGTACAAGTCTAAAACTCTGTCATCTGGTAGAGGGTTAACTCTAATGATAGCCAGGTGTGCTGCAATCAGGTGATGCTACCATACACTAATTGATAGGAGCATGATTGAAAAATGGAGGATGTCAGCAAATCACAATAAAATGATCGTATAATTGCATCTTTTGCCCCACAGAGGAGTTTGGTTGAGTACATGGCTACTGCAAGAGCAGAAGTTGTGGTATATCTATATCCAGACCACCTAAAGCACTGGTTGGCACGGTGGGTTCACCTCACAACATATTAGGGAGGGAAAAGGCAGCAAGACGGCTGCAACACAAAATGTCTAACTCTCTACTGGCCCAAAAAATTCCAGACTTAGCCAATTTCAAAGCATTTTCAAATGATAAAATAAATTGTAGTTCAAAAGACTACTTTTTCCTTTGAAATGGTTTAAAACATTGTGGGGAAAATGAGAAAATGCTGGTTACCAGCATTTTCTCCTTTTCAGTAATATTTTCAATAATATTTTTAAATACAGTTTTCTCCATGGGTGCCTTAGTTATTCAAATATTTACATGAATGATATCAAGTACAACATGGCATTGCAAAGAGGACTGGAACAGAAGCATAAAAGCTTATATAGTTCCTCTCCCTAAAACAGCCTCCAAGATATTTGAAAAGTATTTTTTTTTATGGTACAGGTGGTACATCTAGTTTTGAAACCTGGAACACTGATGGTAGTCCATGCTTTCTATCTTACCTTTATCTCCTCTTCTAACTCTGATAACTTTCTTTCTAACGCTCTTTTCTCCTGAAATGGTAAGACAAATACACCCTTAGACAGTCAGGTATAGTCATAGTTGTGTCATGCTGTGGCAAAAGGAGAGTTAACCCTTTCCCGCACAATACCGCCTTTTGACGCCCCTGGGAAAGAAGCCTTTTGAAAATATTGTGGGAAAAGGAGAAAATGCTGGTAACCAGCATTTTCTCCTTTTCCCACAATGTTTTCTACCCTATAAAAGAAAAGTTGCACCATTTGAGCCACAATGAAATTGTTGTCTGCAAATGCCTTCAATTTGGACAAGGCTAAAATTTTGTCTTCTGGTTAAGGGTTAATGCATCTTTGTGATGCATGATACCAAGTGATTAATCACATAATTCTTGATCCATAAAATCCTTTCTGTCTAACGATCACTTGAGGTAAACTGGCCCTTTGAACTGCAGAAAATTGACCAATAGCAAAAAGTATCCATTGCAGACTCCACAGGCTGATACTTTTTGCAGAGGCAATAAATCCCCCTTTCATAGATCATGGCTAAATTGTTTTTGAAGCTAGATATGATCAGAATCAGGCTACAACAAACCTATGAACTACCGGTATGTCTTAGACAGGGTAGAAAATACTATGGGAAATGGAGAAAATGTTGGTTACTGGCATTTTCTCCTCTTCCCACAATGTTTTCAAAAGCTTCCATCTTCAGGGTCATTAAAAGTCAGGATCATGGTGGCAAGGAGTTAAGGCATTATGGTATCATTCGGGTCTGTCGTAATGGACAGAACATGCTCAGTTGGTCAATTTCTCAATCTTTCCACAATATTTCTAAATATTTTCAACAACCACAAGCCGCAGCTAAGACAAAGAGCCCCTATGGACTGTTAAAAGAATACTTCAACCTAGATATTTCAGGTTAACCCTTTACCAAACAATATTTCAGACTTGTCCAATTTGAAAGCATTTGCAGAAGACATAAGAAATGCAGTTCAATTTATAAAACCTGTCTTTGAAAGAGCAAAAACTGTTGTAGGTATAGGAGAAAATGCTGTTGATCAGCATTTTCTTCTTTTCCCTAAATGTTTTCAAAAGCAATCTTTTTCAGGTTCGTTCAAACTTGGGATTGTGTGGTAAATGATTAAGCAGTTTCAAAACATATTTACCCGTTTATCATTAGTGTCTGTGACTCTATTGGCTTCATTCTTTTTCATCTGTCTATCTAGTTCTGTCTTTGCTTCCCGTAATTCCTTTTTACACTGATCTAAGTCTCTTTTTAATCTCTCTTTTTCTAACTTTTCTTCTTCATATAACTGAAAACAAAGCAGAGCTATGGAATACTGTTAGCTATGATTAGTCAGAGCTCCAGACAGAGGGAGTGATTCTGATTATAGAATTGAAAATATTTATTCTTCTCGACTAAATCCTATGTTATGGGTACTCATTAGAATCATCTCATCGAGGCGATTCTAATGAGTACCCACAACACAGGGCTTGGAAGAGAAATAATGGGTTTAGAATACCATCATTCCCTCTTATCTGGAGCTCTGATTAGTGTTAACCTTTTACCAAACAATCCTGAGTTTTAACAACACAGAAGTTGAAGAATTTTGCAAACATTGTGGAAAAAGCAGAAAATGCTGGCAACCAGCATTGTCTCCTTTTCCCACAATGTTTTCTGCCCTTTCAAAAAAATTCTGTCATTTGAACCAGGTTTAATTTGTCTGCAAATGCTTTCAATCTGGGCAAGTCTGTAATTCTGTTATGTGGAAAGGAATTAAACCATTCCAGTCCATTTTCTGTCAACACAAAACACCTGTAGACAGCCTTTTTTCTTTCATGACAATTTTTTAAACATTGTGAGAAATAGAGAAAATATTCTTTTGCAATTTCTCATTTTGCCATAATGTTGTCAAATGTATCACAGTATCTAAACCGTAATTCTGTTGATTGTGATAAACAGTAATGTACAGTTGGACCAAGTGTTAGTTGCCAGCAGAAAAATGAATTTTAAAATCAGGCAAGAAGTGAACAAAAGATAAAGCAACCTGGCAACTTTTAACCTATTTTTAACATTCGTTTTTCTATCAGGGCCTTATTCTAGGACTGACAATACAGTAATAGATTGTCATCTACACAAGAATTTCAACATTTTTGCATGGTATGATTCAAATTTAAATGCATTTTAACATCTGCACTATTTACTTTTAGCCACTAAAGGGTTTTTTACAGTTTACCAAAAGTTTTACGGTGACAGTCATTACTAAGAAAACTTACCCTTTTATAATCTTTATCTAAAGCAGGAGTTGACCGAGAATACTCAGAATATGAACTAGGACGAGCATGTTTGTCAGACAAGTGGGTCGGGACGTCAGACGCTGAACCATATCTGTTGAATCTACCAGCACTCTGAAAACAGAAACAAAATCAAAGCACTGAAATGACAGATAGGTTTGGATGCCATTTGATGCAGGGGGCATAATCCAATTTTAACTCTCTTGTCAATTAACCCTTTACCAAACAATCCTGTATTTTAATGACCCTGAAAACTTGTGAAAAGATTGTGGGGAAAGGTGAAAATGCTGGTGATCAGTATTTTCTCCTTTTAGCACAATGTTTTCTACTTTCACACATAGATAATTTGAACCTATGGTCATGTTTAAAATTTCGTCATTTTATCAAGTACTAATGAAAAATATTTATACTTTATTTTTTCATGAAGTAACCAAACAGCAGATTTCTTGCAAATTTACTTTTTTCTATTTCGTGTAGGACAATACTGACTCTACTGACAACTGAATTTGTTGCAACTGTGTACTGTGACAATTTCAACAGTACTTAAGCTGTATTAACCCTTTACCACACAATCCTGAGTTTTAATAACCTTGAGTAAAAAGGCCTTTGAAAACATCGTCAGGAAAGGAGAAAATGCTGGTAACCAGCACTTTCTCCTTTCCCAACAATGTTTTCTACCCTTCAAAACGGCAAATTTTAGTTTTTCGGTGACATTTATTTTGTCATATGCAAATGTTTTAATTTGGACAGGTCTGAAAATTTTTCTTTAGAGAAGAGTTAACAGTATTCTAGCAGCTGTATTGCTGCAATTGCAATTAACAGCTGTCCATGCTTCTAGGGTCATTTATAAGGACAAGAACTGGGCAAAACACCTTGTCCAAGATCACTTCTGCCATGAAGGACTCTAAATGTGAAAACTAGCTCTTACTCCTAAATGTAGATATAACATGAGATAATTTAGTAAATGATACTCATATGAGACAAGGATATGCCTTTCATTAATGTTATATTAACCTTTTACCTAACAACAAAATTTTAGACTAGTCCAAATTGAAAGCATTTACAGACAACAATATAAATGTGACTGAAAAATTGAAATTAGTTTTAGACAGGGTGGAAAATATTGTGGGAAAAGGGATAAAATGCTGGTTTAACCAGCATTTTATCCTTTTCTCACAATGTTTTCAAAAAGCTTCTCTATCAGGGTTGTTAATATTTGGGATTGTGTGGTAAATGGTAATATGCTAATACATAATACAATACAAAGATCAAAGAGATATACAGGCAAGTTCATGTTCCTATTTCAAACACATTATTTCTTCGGTGAAAACCTATATAGTGGATACTTTCCATGAGACAATAATTATTGTAAAGGGTACCCACAAAATTGCTTGACAGTGAAGAATAATAGAGGCATTTCTACTTGGACCCCCAAACAGTCCTTTTTTTTTTTACCTGTATTAGTATTATAAGTAAATAGGATTACCACGGATAATGTTTGTTTGTATTGGAGTTTAATGCCTTTTTAACTGCTTAGGCCATATTATGGTGCACAGTGCACCTATATATGTGTTTCCTGGCTTTCTCACACCAGTACTAACACAACTTTCTTTCCAAGCCACTGATTGCTTTTCTCACGTGCATCAGAGGTGAGAGGCAAAACTTCACAGGACAGAAAGTTTCCCTAAACCAGGTATCAAATCCACAACCACTACGTCGCAAGTCAGATATGCTAGGCAATGAGACACCTGGGTGGGCCCCACAGATAAAAATAAAAGATGGGTACATTATTTCTTCAGTTCACCCATTACCAAACAATGCCAACTTTTTATCAACCTGGAGAAAAAAGACTTTTGAAAACAGTGTGGGAAAAGTAGGAAATGCTGGTAACTATAATTTTTTTTCCTTTTCAACCCTATCACAGACAACTTTTATAACCCTTTACCACACAGTCCTGACTTTTAATGACCCCGTGAAAGAAGCCTTTTGAAAACATTGTGAGAAAAGGAGAAAATGCTGGTAACCAGCATTTTCTCCTTTTCCCACAATGTGTTCTACCCTTTTCATAACGAAGTATCAATTTTTCAGTCACATTTATTTTGTCGGCTGCAAATGCTTTCAATTTCGACTGGTCTAAAATTTTGTCGAGCGGTATAAAGTGTTGACTAGAGCCTCAACCGATTTGTCTTCAACTGGTATCATGAGATGTGTATCTACTACAGGTTTATAGTCAAGAAACAGAGAAACTATGACTTACAGCTACTAAATGGATTGGCTTTTCTGAGTCTTTTGCTATCTTTTCACTTCAGCTGACGCTGTTTTGGTCAAAGATTAGAATCAGGTAGTGGATGGTGTAGATCAAAGATCAGACTGCACAAATGTGCAGTCTGATCTCGATCTAAACCATCCATAAAAGCCATCCAAGGCAGCACTGGAAGCAAGAGTTAAGACTATCAGATCACAAACCCCAGTAAATCAGCCTACCTCTAGGGGTGGAAAATATATATCCTGCAGATCTATCTCACAAGAGCACATTGTCACTTTGAATCACTCTTACGCAGGCAACAAAACCATACCTTCACATACCTTTTCAACGTCTTGCATAATACACAAAAGCATAATTAGGTGAACTACCTGTCTTTTACTTTTTTTTTCCCTTTCATTTCTTATATTCGTATCTTGTATCTATGTATTTGGCTATGAAGAAATGGGACAATGATTGCAGATAATAATAGATTGCTTTTTGCTAGTGGTGACTATTATTGCTCTAAATGTAATTATCATTTTCATATGGTAGTAATCTGGAGGCAAATGGACATTTTCAGTCAAACACCTAGAGACCAAATATTGTACATTTCAGGCTGATTTTTGCCAACAAAGAGGATCAAGAACAATCTGCAACTGCTTTGTGCAGTCTGATCTTGATCTACATTGTTGCTATAGGTACTCGTTGCTAAAATAAATATGATTACATTTTACAGGAAACATGGAAAACAGAAGGGAAATAATACAGGCAGATCCTGTGAAATGCATATTATATGGCGTGCAACACAAAAAGGGACCTTCGGACATATGTATAAACGTGTGTCATCCTAGAACAGCCTGTGCAGTCTGTGACTAATCCGAGATGACACTTCCCGTTTTTGTGCGATTTTCTCTTTCACGAAAGTCTACTGTTATGAAAAAATCTTATGTAGTCGTAAAGTGTTGTCTCGGATAAGCCTTCGCGGACTGTGCAGGCTAATCCTGGACGACATTTTATGCAAATTTCTGAAGGTCTCATTTCGCATGTTGCAGGCCATATTATGAAGGAGGGTAAATAAATTGAATATGAGCAATGTGCTTGCAAAAAGGGCTTAATGCATCTCTGTGTTGCATAAAGCCAAGCAAGTCATCAGATAATTATAGACCTGTTTTCTTACAGAACCAACTGAATGAGGTACACCGGTCCTTGGACATACAGAAATTTGACCAATAGTACAATGTTTCAGCCCAGATCAGCCTGTGCAGACTGCACAGGCTGACCTGGTTCCATACTTTTTGCCCCTTTTCACAGAGCATTGCTAATGTTGTTTTCTGCGCTTTCAAAAGAATTTCAGCCCTACTGTGGTGACAGCTTACTTAGTCATGTGTGTCCTGGGCTTCATCAGCACTAGGCCAGGGCTCTGGAGTTTCTGAAGATCAGACCCCGGGCCTCCAGGTTGCAAATCCTATGCCTTTACCATGCCTTAACCATGCATGACTTGGGGACAATTCATTTTTTACCCTTTACCACACAATGCTGACTTTTAATGACCTTCAGAAAGAAGACGTTTGAAAGCAATATGGAAAAAGGAGAAAATGCTGGTTACCACCTTTTCTGGCCATGTTATCTTCCTTACCATAGACAACTTCCTCAATTTTAGCTATGTCTAATTTGACATCTGCATATGTTTTGGGTTCGGACAGGTCCACACTTTTGTTGTGTGGTAATGGTTTAACCCTTTCCCAAACGACAAATTTTGGACTGGTCCAAATTGAAAGAGTTTGCAGACGACAATTTTAAATTTGATGAAAATGGCAGAAAGTTCTCAAAAAGGGTAGAAAACACTGTAGGAAAAGGAGAAATTGCTCGTTACGAGCAATTTCTCCTTTTCCCACAGTGTTTTCAAAAGACTTGTACTGCAGACACGTGAAAACCAGGGCTTGTTTGGGAAAGGGTTAAATCTTCACCAAATGACAAAAATGTAGACTGGTCTAAATTGACAGCATTTGCAGATGACAATTGAAATGTGAATCACATGATGTAAATTGTCTTTGATAGGGTAGAATACATTGTGGGGAAAAGATGAAAATGCTCATTTCCAGCATTTTCGCCTTTTCCCACAATGTTTTAAAAAAGCTTCTTCCTAAGGGTCGTTAAACTTAGGATTGTGTGGTAAAGAGTTAAGGGCCAAACACACCAAAAGCCAGTTACTGTTTGATGACTTGCAGGTACTGATAAGCCCCTGCTGCTATCTAATAACCAGATGAATAGAGTATATTGTCCATCAGAAACTCAGCCTGCCAAGACCAACTCCAGTTGCTTCTATGAAAAAGTGCAGATCAAGATATAGCAACATCAAACTGCAGATGATGTGCAGTCTGGTGTTATATCTGGAC
The DNA here is from genome assembly GCA_945859785.2 of Tridacna gigas. Classification (NCBI taxonomy): domain Eukaryota; kingdom Metazoa; phylum Mollusca; class Bivalvia; order Cardiida; family Cardiidae; genus Tridacna; species Tridacna gigas. The sequence goes on along the minus strand of OX244031.2, from coordinate 10,940,863 downwards.
TCTCCAAAATTTTGTGTAATATTAAGGCAAAGAGAGACTTGAAATTTTATGGATGTTACACATATTAACCATTCAACCAAATGACCCAGAAGTATTTAATAACCCTGTGGAAGAGGGCTTTTTAAAAAAACACCGAGGGAAAATGAGAAAATGCTGGTAACCAGCATTTTCTCCTTTTCCCACAATGTTTTCTTGCCTTCAAAAGTCAGACTTTAGTTCATGCATTTTAATTTGGACAAGTCCAAAATTTTTGCATCTGGTAAAAGCTTAAAAATATTACAAGGGTATTTTTGAAAGTCTTCAGCAATTTTGTTTGAGGGGGTAACAGGTAAGTACATGCCATAATACAAACACTGAACAGCTGTGGAGCTAAGATAAATAGACCACTTGTGAAAAACTAGCCTTTTTAGTTCCTGGTTTACTAATCAATTTCCATGATAAGTAGGTAATACATAAATCCAGGTATACTAGATCTGGGCTGTTCTTGATGCTTAAAGGCCCAATAGTGGCAAAAAAAAACAAGAGGACCATGATGGTCCTAAATCGCTCACCTGAAATGCAACTCAGCTCAACACCATAATGCTACATGCCAAATATGAAAGCTCTAGCCTTTATGGTTTGGGACAAGAAGATTTTTAAAGATTTCCTTCTTTATCTCTATGTGAAATCCGAGAACCCACAACATAGGGTCAACTTTTAACACCAGGGCCATAATTTGAAGTATTTTGGTAGAGGGTCACTAGATGATGCTACATGCCATATATGAAAGCTCTAGCCCTTACGGTTTGGGACAAGAAGATTTTTACAGATTTCCTTCTTTATCTCTATGTGAAATCCGAGAACCCACAACATAGGGCCAATTTCAACACTTGAGCCATTATTTGAAGTATTTTGGTAGAGGGCCACTAGATGATACTACATGCCATATATGAGAGCTCTTGCCCTTATGGTTTGGGACAAGAAGATTTTTAAAGATTTCCTTCTTTATCTCTATGTGAAATACGAGAACCCACAACATAGGGCCATTTTCAAACTAGGGCCATAATGTGAAGTATTTAGGTAGAGGGCCACTAGATGATGCTACATGCCAAATATGAAAGCTCTAGCCCTTACGGTTTGGGACAAGAAGATTTTTACAGATTTCCTTCCTTATCTCTATGTGAAATCCGAGAACCCACAACATAGGGCCAATTTCAACACTAGGGCCATTATTTGAAGTATTTTGGTAGAGGGCCACTAGATGATACTACATGCCATATATGATAGCTCTAGCCCTTATGGTTTGGGACAAGAAGATTTTTAAAAATTTCCTTCTTTATCTCTATGTGAAATCCGAGAACCCACAACATAGGGCCATTTTCAACACTAGGGCCATAATCTGAAGTATTTTGGTAGAGGGCCACTAGATGATGCTACATGCCAAATATGAAAGCTCTGGCCCTTACAGTTTGGGACAAGAAGATTTTTACAGATTTCCTTCTTTATCTCAATGTGAAATCCGAGAACCCACAACATAGGGCCATTTTCAAACTAGGGCCATTATTTCAAGTATTTTGGTAGAGGGCCACTAGATGATACTACATGCCATATACGAGAGCTCTAGCCCTTATGGTTTGGGACAAGAAGATTTTTAAAGATTTCCTTCTTTATCTCTATGTGAAATCCGAGAACCCACAACATAGGGCCATTTTCAAACTAGGGCCATAATTTCAAGTATTTTGGTAGAGGGCCACTAGATGATGCTACATGCCAAATATCAAAGCTCTAGCCCTTACGGTTTGGGACAAGAAGATTTTTACAGATTTCCTTCTTTATCTCTATGTGAAATCCGAGAACCCACAACATAGGGCCAATTTCCACACTAGGGCCATTATTTGAAGTATTTTGGTAGAGGGCCACTAGATGATACTACATGCCATATATGAGAGCTCTAGCCTTTAAGGTTTGGGACAAGAAGATTTTTAAAGATTTCCTTCTTTATCTCTATGTGAAATCCGAGAACCCACAACATAGGACCATTTTCAACACTAGGGCCGTAATTTGAAGTCTTTTGGTAGAGGGCCACTAGATGATGCTACATGCCAAATATGAAAGCTCTGGCCCTTATGGTTTGGGACAAGAAGATTTTTACAGATTTCCTTCTTTATCTCTATGTGAAATCCGAGAACCCACAACATAGGGCCAATTTCCACACTAGGGCCATTATTTGAAGTGTTTTGGTAGAGGCCCACTAGATGATACTACACACCATATATGAGAGCTCTAGCCCTTATGGTTTGGGACAAGAAGATTTTTAAAGATTTCCTTCTTTATCTCTATGTGAAATCTGAGAACCCACAACATAGGGCCATTTTCAGACTAGGGCCATAATTTGAAGTATTTTGGTAGAGGGCCACTAGATGATGCTAAATGCCAAATATCAAAGCTCTAGCCCTTAAGGTTTGGGACAAGAAGATTTTTACAGATTTCCTTCTTTATCTCTATGTGAAATCTGAGAACCCACAACATAGTGCCATTTTCCACACTATGGCCATAATTTGAAGTATTTTGGTAGAGGGCCACTAGATGATACTACATGCCATATATGAGAGCTCTAGCCTTTATGGTTTGGGACAAGAAGATTTTTAAAGATTTCCTTCTTTATCTCTATGTGAAATCCGAGAACCCACAACATAGGGCCATTTTCAAACTAGGGCCATAATTTCAAGTATTTTGGTAGAGGGCCACTAGATGATGCTACATGCCAAATATGAAAGCTCTAGCCCTTAAGGTTTGGGACAAGAAGATTTTTACAGATTTCCTTCTTTATCTCTATGTGAAATCCGAGAACCCACAGCATAGGGCCAATTTCCACACTTGGGCCATTATTTGAAGTATTTTGGTAGAGGGCCACTAGATGATACTACATGCCAAATATGAGAGCTCTAACCCTTATGGTTTGGGACAAGAAGATTTTTAAAGATTTCCTTCTTTATCTCTATGTGAAATCCGAGAACCCACAACATAGGGCCATTTTCAAGACTAGGGCCATAATTTGAAGTATTTTGGTAGAGGGTCACTAGATGATGCTACATGCCAAATATCAAAGCTCTAGCCCTTAAGGTTTGGGACAAGAAGATTTTTACAGATTTCCTTCTTTATCTCTATGTGAAATCCGAGAACCCACAACATAGGGCCAATTTCCACACTAGGGCCATTATTTGAAGTATTTTGGTAGAGGGCCACTAGATGATACTACATGCCATATATGAGAGCTCTAGCCCTTATGGTTTGGGACAAGAAGATTTTTAAAGATTTCCTTCTTTATCTCTATGTGAAATCCGAGAACCCACAACATAGGGCCATTTTCACCACTAGGGCCGTAATTTGAAGTATTTTGGTAAAGGGCCACTAGATGATGCTACATGCCAAATATGAAAGCTCTGGCCCTTACGGTTTGGGACAAGAAGATTTTTACAGATTTCCTTCTTTATCTCTATGTGAAATCCGAGAACCCACAACATAGGGCCAATTTCCACACTAGAGCCATTATTTGAAGTTTTTTGGTAGAGGGCCACTAGATGATACTACATGCCATATATGAGAGCTCTAGCCCTTATGGTTTGGGACAAGAAGATTTTTAAAGATTTCCTTCTTTATCTCTATGTGAAATCTGAGAACCCACAACATAGGGCCATTTTCAACACTAGGGCCATAATTTGAAGTATTTTGATAGAGGTCCACTAGATGATGCTACATGCCAAATATGAGAGCTCTAGCCCTTACGGTTTGGGACAAGAAGATTTTTAAAGTTTTTTCTCTCGGTTGCCATGGCAACCAGAGTTCTTCATGGAATTCAAATCTTTGAAGTATTTTGAAAGTGCATCACCTAAGGATCATTTCTGTGAAGTTTCTCTGAAATCTGTTGGGCGGTTTCAGAGGAGAAGATTTTTTAAGTAATTGTTCACGGACGGACGCCGGACAACGATCGATCACAATAGCTCACCCTGAGCACTATGTGCTCAGGTGAGCTAAAAAACAATGCAGGTGTTAAAATGTATTTAAATTTCAATTATACAACTTAAAAGTACAGAAAGTATTGTATTCTGTTATTCTGTGGTCGGTCCATGGGTTAGTGACTGGCAGAACAAGAGGGCCATGATGGCCCTGTATCGCTCCACTGGCTTATAAATATAAACCACGAAGAAAAGTCTTCACTATATAAGCCCTTATAAAACTTTGACCTCATGGCTACAGTCTGACTAAATGGGGAATATTGTATTAGAAGAATAACATGCCAAATGTGGGAGTTCTTGGCCTTATGGCTGGTAACAAGATGGTTTCTGAACTTTTCACTCCATAAACCCATGTAAAACTTGTGATCCCTGGTGCAGGGCCAAACTTGATCCTAGAGCTGTAACTTGGGCCCTCTTTGTAACTGTCCACTAAATAATGCTATAATTATATGCAAAATTTGGTAGCCTAAGCCTTATGGCTATGTACACCAAGATTTAAAAGTTTTCCCTATGTAAGCCTATGTAAATCTTGTGAACCCCCCCCCCTCCAAGTATGAGGCCAAATTGACCCCAGGACTATACTTTGGGCACTTTTGGTAGACTCCAACTAGATCAAGCTAAATGCCAAATTTGGTAGCTCTAGGCCTTATGGTTTCAGACAAGAAGATATTTAAAGTTTTCTCTATATAAGCCTATGTATAAAACTTGTGACCCCTGGGGAAGAGCCAATTTTGACCCCAGGGCTATAATTTCAAGAAACATGATAGAGGTCTACTACATAAAGCTACATGCCAAATTTGGTAGCCCTATGCCTTATGATTTCAGACAAGAAGATTTTTAAAGTTTTCTCTAAATAAGCCTATGTAAAACTTGTGACCCCTGGGGAAGAGCCAATTTTGACCCCAGGGCTATAATTTCAAGAAACATGATAGGGGTCTACTACATAAAGCTACATGCCAAATTTGGTAGCCCTATGCCTTATGGTTTCAGACAAGAAGATTTTTAAAGTTTTCTCTATATAAGCCTATGTAAAACTTGTGACCCCTGGGGCAGAGCCAATTTTGACCCCAGGGCTATAATTTGAAGAAACTTGATAGAGGTCTACTACATAAAGCTACATGCCAAATTTGGTAGCCCTATGCCTTATGGTTTCAGACAAGAAGATTTTTAAAGATTTCCAATATTTTTCAGTTTTGTTGCCATGGCAACCAGAGTTTTTGAAGGAATCAAATTCTTTCAAGAAATTCTGAAGAGGACCATGTCAGGATCATTTCTGTGAAGTTTCGTGAAAATCGGATGGGTAGTTTCAGAGAAGAAGATGTTTGAAATAAAAGTTAACGCACGGACGGACGGACGGACGACCGGACGGACGCACGACGGACACCGGGCCATGACATAAGCCCGCTGGCCTTCGGCCAGTGGAGCTAAAAATGAATTTTAAAATCATGCAAAAAGTAAACAAAAGAGAGTGACCTGTCAACTTTTAACCTGGATTTGAAATTAATTTCTCTGCCAGCGACTAACACTTCCACCGACCATACAATAACAGATTGTCATCTTCACCATAATTTTCATACTTTTAAATGGTATGGTTTAAATTTAATGCATTTTTACACCCTCTTTGTTTACTTTTGGCAACTATTGTTACTTTAAAATTTGTTTGCAGCAAGTTGGTTTGGTGGTTAACCCTTTGCCGCACGATGCCACCTTTTAACAACCCTGGGAAAGAAGCCTTTTGAAAACATTGTGGGAAAAGGAGAAAATGCTGGTAACCAGCATTTTCTCCTTTTCCCACAAGGTATTCTACCCTATTAAAGAGAAATAGCACCATTTAATCCACACTGAAACTGACGTCAACAAATGCTTTCAATTTGGACAAGGCTAAAATTTTGTCGTCTGGTAAAAGTTAAATCTTTGACCAAGCAATCCTGTGTGAGATCTTTTATCCATTTGCAATGCTGTTTTCTATTTGTCAACTCTTCCTTTTCTTACACATTCCTTCCAGCAGCTAAAGCTGATAGATTCCTATGTAACACATTATCAGACTCGTCATGAAATCCATACTTTTAAATTAGATGATATGAATTATGAAATTTGCCAGCAATGTGACCCCCCCCAATTGTTTACATTTGGTAGCTAGTGGGCCTTTAAGATCCAGACACATTGAATTCAAGGCAGTTTTGGTAAGATTATCACACAAAACAACAGAAAGTGTAATCAAAGATCAAACCAGAATATTGTTCATTCTGATCTTGATTAACTCTATATCAAAAACAATTCCTTGCTTTAAAAAAGAACCCTCAGGGAGAAGGTCTTTCAACCTTTTACCAGACATACAAAATTTTAGCCTTGTCCAAATTCAAAACATTTGCAGAAGACGATTTCAATATAGTTCAATTGGTGCAATTTTCTTTGATAGGGTAGAAAACATTGTGGGAAAAGGAGAAAGTTACCAGCATTTTCTCCTTTTCCCACCATGTTTTTCAAAAGGCTTCTTTCCCAGGGTTGTTGAAAATCAGCATTGTGTGGTAAAGGCTTACAAAATAAGTGGAAAAAGGAGAAAATGCTGGCATTCAGAACTTTCTCCTTTTCATACAATATATTCTATCCTTTCAGGCAATGATTTCATCATTTGTGACATACTTTACTTACTTCTCCCCTGCAAATATTTTCAATTTGGACTTGTCTAATAGTTTTTAGCATTGTAAAGAACAAGAACTCTCCATCTTAGCTTACTAACCCTTTCCCAAACGACAAATTTTGGACTTGTCCAAATTGAAAGAGTTTGCAGACGACAATTTTAAATTTGATGAAAATGGCAGAAAGTTATCAACAAGGGAAGAAAACACTGTGGGAAAAGGAGAAATTGCTCGTTACGAGCAATTTCTCCTTTTCCCAGTGTTTTCAAAAGACTAGTACTGCAGACACGTGAAAACCAGGGCTTGTTTGGGAAAGGGTTAATTTGCATTGAGCACTGAAACAGTCCTTTGTAACTCTTTACCACACAATCCCGACTTTAACGACCCTGAGAAAGAAGCCTTTTGAAAACATTGTGGGAAAAGAAGAAAATGCTGGTAACCAGCATTTTCTCATTTTCCCACAATGTTTTCTACCCTTCCCAAAAGAAATTTCAATTTTCAGTGACGTTTGTTGTCTGCAAATGTTTTCAACTTGGACTACTTTAAAATTTTGTTGTTTATTACAGAGTTAAAGGCTAAAAATATTGAACTTACTCTATAGGTCACCGGTGTATATCCACTGTTACTCCCCACACTGGATAGACTACTTGTAGACCCAGATCTTGAGCTGTACCCAGATCCGAGCCCAGAACTATAAGGGCTATAAGATGCACTCCCATGTGCCGACCCGTATGTGTTTCCATAATAACCACTGGTATATGGGCTATTCAGAGAGTGAGCACTACCAGAAAGGCTTCCTCCCAAACTGTGACTGGAGCCTGAACCTGCGTACTTGGACAAAGGGCTGTATCGGTATGAGCCCCCACCATAAGACATATTTTGCCCACAGTCACTTCCGAAATTTGACCTAGTTTTAGCTTTCACACTGTTCTAATCAGGAGATCATCATTTCTATAGAAACATAATGCCATTATATGAGCATTTTAATGAACCTTCTTAAAAAAAAAGAGAAAATACTTTAACCCTTAAAGGGCCTTGCACACCTACAGTTGTGCCCAGTGTAGATCAAGATCAGACTGCACAAAACATGAAGTCTGATCTTTGATCTACACTGCACACTTTTCAGAGACATTGTGGGCAATTGCAACCTTGACATTTAACCTTTATATGGTCTTTTTCTTTCTTAACTCTTTACTACACAGCTAAAATGTAGACCATTCCAAATTGAAAGCATTTGCAGACAACATTTTAAATGAAGCTCAACACATAATATTTGTCTCTTAAAGGGTAGAAAACATTGTGGGAAAAGAAGAAAATGCTGGTTACCAGCATTTTCTTCTTTTCCCACAATGTTTTCAAAAGGCTTCTTTCTCAGGGTCGTTAAAAGTCGGGATTGTGTGGTAGTGTTAAATGGAAATGCCCATTGGGTTTATTCAGCACTCCAGGGGTTGAAATAGACCAGAAAACTCAGTTGTTCATACTAATTATCCATGATTCTTCTCTAATTCCAAACTACACAAAAGAGTGTGTGATTAGATCAGATATACCATGTGGGTCAGACAAATAACAGATAAAGATAATGAAATTAATTCTCGAAAAATAAACTTTTTTTCCAAAATGAAGGCTTTGAAAACATAGTGGGGAAAGGAGAAAATGCTGATAATCACCATTTTCTCCATTTCCAGATTATTTTAGCGACATTTGTCGCATGCAGATGCTTTCAATTTGGACAAGTCCAAGTTATTGCCACCTGGTCAAGAGTGAAAAATAATGCCATAAAAGTAGATACAAACAACTAACAAACAAACAAACAAAATCAAACATTAGGTGATGGGTTACTCTCCAACAATCTCTCCATCAAATCCAAGACAAACTAGAAATCAAACAAGTTCCCATGAAGAAGCCGATGACCATTCTGACTTTATGGTTACTGGTATTTGGAAGTGAAAACTTAACTGTTTAAGCCTATTAATTTAAATCCGCCTTTTTAAACACTCTAAACGCCAATTAGAACACCCTTGACATGTAATGATAACACATGATAAATCCACCCTGATAATCTGTTATCAAAATAGAAAACTTTCCCATAAATTGCTTTATCTACTACATGAACATTTTAACCAATTAACCCTTTCCCAAACAAGCCCTGGTTTTCACGTGTCTGCAGAACAAGTCTTTTGAAAACACTGGGAAAAGGAGAAATTGCTCATAACGAGCAATTTCTCCTTTTCCCACAGTGTTTTCTACACTTTTTGGGAATTTCTACCATTTTCATCAAATTTAAAATTGTCGTCTGCAAACTCTTTCAATTTGGACCAGTCCAAAATTTATCGTTTGGGAAAGGGTTAAATCATCAAGAAGGCGGCTTCTTCTGTCTAAACCCTTTTCCACACAATGCTGACTTATAAAGACCCTGACAAAACCTTTTGAAAACATTGTTGGGAAAAGGAGAACATGCTGGTAATCAGCAGTTTTCCTTTTTCCTTAGTGTTTTTACCCTTTCACATTTTGTGCCAGATGACATGCTTTACTACCTCTCACTGTGGACAATTCAATTATATAACCCTTTACCAAACGAAAAAATTCTAGACGGGTCAAAATTGAAAGCATTTGCAGACGACAAATTAGAAGTGGACCAATTGATTAAATTTGTCATTGACAGGTTAGAAAACATTGTGGGAAAAGGAGAAAATGCTGGTTACCAGCATTTTCTCCTTTTCCCACGATTTCAAAAGGCCTTTTTCTCAGGGTCGTTTAAAGTTGGGATTGTGTGGTCAAGAGTTAACAAAGAATCCCATGTTTTGACAACACAGAGGAAAAAGTGTTTTTTTCCAGCATTTTCTCCTTTTCGCCACATTTGTCGTCTGCAAATCCTTTCAATAGCTCTGTTGTTTGGTAAAGAGTTAAAAGTACATTCATGTGCAAGGGTTTAGAGTTTATCAATACTATACAACATGTCCTACACACATGATGGCCAGCTCTTCTACAACCAGATACAATTACAAATCTTACTTTTATCTTCTGAAAACTCTAGATAAATACCGTAACCAGATACCAATCATGCTGTAACCTTCTGAAAACTGTACATAACTATCATACTACCAGTGTTCCCACTCACATCTTTTTTCGGGAGTGCACGCACTCCCTGGTGTACAAGTTTGGAAGTGCAAGAGAAATTCTAGGAGTGCACTTTGAGGGCCCCAATGACGTATTTGAGCAGGTGCGCCTGGGGAATTCTGGGATCGCGCACATGGATAATCAAAACAAAAACAATAACAGAAGTCTGCAGACGCAGATCCCACGGAATGACCTGATTAGTCAGCAGCAAAAACTCTTTCAGACATTAACAGACAAAGTTGACAGTCTTTCAAAATTAGTTCCGACCCCGGCCTCTACTGACAACGACGGATACCCGCCGCAAACGTGTTATGAGAGTGTCTCGGACTCTGACAGCGAGGTAGATGGAGATCGAGAGTCAAGATCAGAAACTACTTTCAGTGCGCTGAATAATTCCGATCTATCCGAAGTGAGTGAAACGCAAAAGATGTTGATCAAACTCGGAGGAGATTTCGAAAAATCGGAGGGTCTTGGAAGCGAAGTTGATCAAAACTTGGCACAAGTTGTGGATGCTGGTATTACGCAACCCACTGACAGAAAATTAGCTACTTCACTATGCGAAAAACAATTAAGACCTGCGAACTGCACTTCACTGTTGGTGCCAAAACTGAATAAAGAAATATGGACTAGTCCCTCCTTATTAAAAAATATTGAGGAAAATGACAAAAAATTCCAAACAGCGCAAGGTTACCTAACTGCCGGCCTAATTCCATTGGTAAATTTGACGGATTGTTTGTTGAAAACAAACCAGTACAAAGAATTCGAGCTGGCTAAGGATTCTTTTCAATTGTTTGCATATGCCAATAGGGATGTTACAAATTTAAGACGGCAACACATTAGGCCAGGCCTAAATGAAAGATACCGTCAACTTTGCAATGACACTACCCCACTGACAAACAACTTGCTTGGAGACGACTTAGAAGTTCAGTTAAAATCCATGGATACAATGAGGAAACTTGGTACGGACATAACTAAAGGGAAACAGAATGCTAACCCTAACAAACGCTATGCAAGCAAGAGAGACGATAAAGGTTTCCCCGTCAATCGATCAACTAGCTACCAGCCCCATTCCAGTCGGCCTCTAAATAAGGATCATTTTTTAGGGAAAAAGAGCCAGCAGCAAAACCCACTGCCGGCAGAGAGAAAGCCAAACAGGATGTACAAAAAGTAACCATAGATAGTGATGACACAGTAAGTTCAGTTCTTTCTCCACTTAAAAACTTGCCCATTAATTGTTCGGCAGGAAAAGTAAGTTCACATTATGCTGCTTGGCAGACTTTAACTTCTGATGCATATATTCTTGACATAGTGAAAAATGGATATAAACTAGAACTGGACTCCTTACCATTGGTTTGTAGTCAAAACCAAATTAAATTCAATGCAACTGGTAATACCATAATATCAAAACTGATTCAGGATTTAAAAACTAAAGGTGCTATGGAGGAAGTAATCACAAAAGACAAAGGGGAGGTAATCTCCAACATATTCGTTAGACTGAAATCAGATGGAAATTATAGACTTATTTTGAATTTGAAAAAGTTGAATGAACACATGGAAAAAATCCACTTCAAAATGGAAACACTAAAATCAGCATTGACCCTTGTGAAAAAAGGAGTGTATTTCGCAAAAATAGATTTAAAAGATGCATACTATAGTGTTGCGATATCAGAATCAAATAGAAAATACCTGCGGTTTGAGTGGAAAGGAAAAATTTATCAATACAGATGCTTGCCCAATGGTTTGTCAAGCGCACCAAGAATATTCACAAAACTGCTTAAGACTTTGTTTTCATCATTAAGAAAATTAGGTCATAAGAATGTAATATATATTGATGACTCTTTATTATCAAGTGAATCGAGAAAGGAATGTCTCTCAAACATTAAACATACTATTACATTAATAGACTCATTGGGGCTCAATGTTCATCCGGATAAATCAGTATTTACTCCAACACAAGTCATTGAATTCATCGGATTTGTTCTTGACTCTGTCAACATGACAGTGTCAATCAGTAAGAACAAAGGTGAAGATATTAAATTACACTGCTTAAGGGTTCTGAAGAACCCTATTCTTTCTATACGAGATTTCTTGAAATTAATTGGAAAACTTGTGGCCACAGAACCAGGAGTTACGAGGGACACTTTTTAAGTTCGTAGAGTAAGCCTATAACTTTTTAACGCGATTATGCAGTTGCACGATTTTTTACACAGAACTTGCATAATCATTCCTCTCTCGAACGGTGTCACGGTATGCGGCGCACGAGGTCCACGTGCATGCTGCGCTGGGTATTTTCAACACGTGGTTTTATACACTATAGTAAAATATAGCGTTCAATATGGATGGAAAAATCTCTGAAGAGAGGGTATATTGTAAGATTCAAGCACAGCTCGGGTTTCCGCCAACAGAAATTCATGCTGATTTGCAAAAAGTTTATGGGAATGGTGCTTTAAAATATGCAACAGTTTGCAAGTGGGTACGTCGTTTTAATGATGGTCGGGAGTCAATTGAAAATGACCCTCGGGTGGGTAGGCCGGTTTCCGTTTTGACGGAAAAGAACATTGCTACTGTGAAAACGTTAATTGAGGAAGACGCACATTATACCGTGCAAGAGATAGAAGAATTAAGTGGCATTCATTCGTCAAGTGTTTTGAAGATCTTACGTGAACGACTTGGGCTACGTAAGATCTGCGCGCGCTGGGTGCCCCATTTGCTCACTGACGAGCAGAAACAAAGTCGGGTTGAACATGCATCGCAAGTTATAGAAAAATATGATAAATGTGACCCACGTCGTTTGGAAGAGATAGTTACAGGTGATGAAACCTGGATCTATCATTTTCAACCCGATTCTAAGGCTAAAAATAAGGTTTGGGTTTCATCTGAGGGAGACAGACCTGTCATTGCGCGCCGTCGCAAAACATCAAATCGCATGTTGTATGCGATATTCTTTGATTCGAAAGGTCCAGTCCTTCAAATTCCAGTCCCGAAAGGTAGTTCTGTCACTGGAAAGTTTTACAGAGAAAGTGTTCTTACTCAACTTGTTGATTTCTATCAGAAACGCAGACCGTGCACCGGTGTCCGCGGCATCAAATTACTCCATGATAACGCACCGGCCCATAGATCTGCTACGGTACAGGAATATCTGAAAGAATCTGGGCTCGATGTCTTAGATCATCCCCCATACAGCCCTGACCTGTCCCCCTGTGACTTTTGGTTGTTCCCAAGACTAAAGGAAATGCTGGCAGGGCACCATTTTGAATCCCGTTGTGGTATAGGCAGTGCGGTCTACCAGTGTCTGCAACATATACCTAAAGAGGACTACTGGGCGGCGTTCCGGAAATGGGTAGATCGGTGTAAAATGTGTGTGGAGGCAGACAGGGCATATTTCGAAGGTCTTACATAAATAAAATTTTGATATTTCAAGCAGTTTTAAAAAGACCGCCCTACTCTACGAACTTAAAAAGTGTCCCTCGTAAGTATGCACCACTACATTACAAACCACTAGAAATGCAAAGAGATAATGAGCTGAAAAATAACAAAGGGCATTTCGATGCTGTAATCACACTTTCACAAGAATCCATCACCAGTTTGGACTGGTGGGTTAAAAACATTCAGACTGCTTGTAAACCAGTATCCCCAAAGAAACCACCTATAAAAATTGAGTCTGATAGGTCTCTTACGGGTTATGGGGGTTATGATGTAACTAACAACTCTTTTACTAGTGGGAAGTGGATTGGTGAAGACAAAAATCATCACATCAACTACTTAGAACTTAAGGCTGCTTTCTTGTGTCTTAAGTCATTTTGTGCTGAAACCATGAATGAACATATTCAGCTTTTTTTGGATAACACAGTAGCCATCCAGTATCTTGCAAAAATGGGAGGAAGGAAACCTCTATTGAATAAACTGGCTCAAGAAATTTGGCTTTGGTGTGAAGGGAAAAATTTATGGTTAAGTGTGTACCATATAACTGGAAAACTAAACAAAACTGCTGATGGTTTGAGTAGAATGACTGGCAAGTTGAGTGATGACATGGAATGGTCACTTAATTCAGATGTGTTTAAAACCATTGTGAGGAAAATGGGAAAGTGTTATATTGACCTATTTGCCTCTTCAAAAAATTTCAAATTACCAAAGTATGTGTCTTTCTTACCGCACCCAAAAGCAATTGCAGTAAATGCATTTTCACTTACATGGACTAATGAACTAAATTACATTTTCTCTCCATTCAGCATGATTGGTCCGGTGCTAAAAAAGATTTGGGAGGACAAAGCAGAAGTAATCCTAGTTGCTCCACTGTTCAGCACTCAGCCCTGGTTTCCGCAATTACTACATCTGATCAGCGGCCCATGTTACATTCTTCCGAAAGTAAAAGATCTTCTGTCTCTACCTCACCAGAAAAAACATCCATTAACAACAATGAAGATGGGAGTTTTCAAGCTATCTGGGGACACTTGCAGGATCTGGGAATTTCAAGACGGGCTGCCGAAGTCATCACTGCTTCCTGGAGAAGTAGCACACAGCAACAGTACACGACATATCTCCAGAGATGGTTGTGTTTTTGTAGTGAAAGGAAAACACCTCCAATTAACCCATCTGTAAATGACATTATTGAATTTCTTACCAGTTTATTTGATTCCGGGCTGGGATATAGTGCTCTTAATACAGCTAGGTCAGCTTTATCAACATACTTCAGTGTTGCAAATTGCGCAACAAGTGTCACAAGTCGTGTATTGGTCAAAAGATTTCTTAAAGGCATTTATAATTTAAAACCATCTTTGCCAAAGTACAACAGCACCTGGGATGTAAGACTAGTTCTTGAATTCCTTAAAACATTAACAATAAACGACATTTCCTTACGATTTCTGTGCATTAAATTAGCAAGTTTATTAGCTTTGGTTACAGGCCAGCGTTGTCAGACCTTAACATCAATTACTGTAGATGATATTGTGCTTGATAGTGACAGTGTGAAGATAAGAACACGGTATTAAAACAGACCAAACCGGGGTCACATTTATCTGAACTATATATCGAGAAATTCGGTCCAGATGAAAATCTATGTGTCGTCAGAACTTTAGCAGCTTACATCCAGAGAACTCAACCTGTTAGGAAAAATAAGGAATTATTTCTTATTACCCAAAAACCTCATAAACCTGCTTCAAAAAGTACAGTGGCTTTGTGGATAAAATTAGCATTAAAGTTGTCTGGAGTTGACATGTCTGTGTATTCGGCTCACAGTACTCGAGTGGCATCTACAAGTGCGGCTGCAAGTAAAGTTCCAATAGATACAATTCTGAGGACTGCTGGATGGAAGAAGGAATGTACTTTTCGAAAATTCTACAAAAAACCTATAACAAATGATTCATCCTTTAGCCATGCCATTCTTTCCTTAACTCAAAATGTGAATACGTAGTGATAGTGCTAATAGACCTGTAAATTAATAGTGATAGACTGTTATAAGCTGTAAAATAATAGCTCACACTAAGGTTGTGATAGTGTACATGTATACAATTCTGATAAATGAGGATTGTTACATCATGACAATGGCAATTATTTGTCAAAGTGGCAGTTCTTTCGGAGCTTGGACTCTAAATTACTCGAATGATTCTCAGACCATGGATTGGTTCCAATAGAAACGAGACTTACGTGATAAGGTAAAGTCTGATTTCAATTATGTTGGAACCAATCTACTGAGAATCATGGGCCCACCCGTATCCCGCCCTAACTACAGTTACATCTGCATTTCCAAGCTCCGAATATACCTGTGCTCTAAATGTCTGAGGTTTGGTCACGTGATTGGTCAGTGTTCACTCCCATGATTCTCAGTGGATTGGTTCCAACAGAATTGAAATCAAACTTCACCTTATCAGGTAAGTCTCGTCTAACTTACCAATTTTAGAACTTTATGAAGGAAAGTAAGGCTCTTTTGTATTGAAAATTTGTTTTGGCAAGTCTCTCTCTGCTCTTGAAAACAATCTGGGTAATTCAAAAATGAAGATGCTTGTTATGTTTCCTCACTAAAAGGACCAGTTTCACTGGGACAACTTATAGCCTGATGGCCAGTATAATTTTCCATTTTACTGTCAATTTCAGACACTAATTAGTTTTCACTTAATGTTTTATAGAGATATTTATGTAGATTTATTGGTTAAAGTCGTTGATAAAGCTGAATAGACAGTTTGAAATGCCCATGATCAGACGATGTCATACCAATTTTTGTTGTGTCATCGGTTTTCGCGTTTTTTTTTTAAGGATCTTTTTTTTCATGCCTGTTAAGTTTTAGAATAGTATTTCCGTATGATTTGACACAGATTTGTCAATGAGGGTAGCATGCAACTTCAAAACCTGTAATTTTACACCAGAAAAGCAGACTGATATCATTAATACCTTTGAAAAAATGACAACAGTTTGATTAGCGGTGATAAACAGTGACCTTCACATTGATACCTATTGTATATATCAGAGTTTAGATCTTTCAGATATCATGTAAAGACATTACTTGTTGCCAGTAGATTTGCCAGTGTTAAAGTTTTGGAGACATTTTTTCTAACTTGTCCCAGTGGGCACCACTTGCAATCGACAGCGGCAACCCTGAAACCTGTGCCTGCATGCATGTTTCCCTTCATACTTTTGTACGTGGTTTTTCTGTTAAGGGCGTGAATTACGCACATATTTGCGTGAATGGGAACCCTGACTACAACTACCTAACGAGCCCAGTAACTCATGTCTGTGCATACTTGGCTTGGAACTAGGGAGGTTGCTGGTTCGATTCCCCAACTACACCACCAACTCTGCCAAATTCTTACTGAAGATTGATGACAGTCATTCTGACAGGATTCATTCCACTTTCAAAGCTAAATATATTTTCCACAGGTTTATGTGGATAAGCCCCCAATGGCTTAGGAAGAGTATTTTGCTTAGTACTAGTAAAGAAACCATAGGATAGCATGGATAGGTGCGCTGGCCCCCATGGTATGACTGAAATAACATTGAAAACAGCACTAAACACCATACAATCATTTAACATACCACTACCTTTTAACTCTTTACCAAACGACAAAATTTTAGACTGGTCCAAATTGAACACAATTGCAGATGACAAAATAAATGTGATTGAAAAATTAAAATTTGTTTTGGGAAGGCTAGAGAACCTTGTGGGAAAAGGAGAAAATGCTGGTTACCAGCATTTTCTCCTTTTCCCACAAGGTTTTCAAAAGGTTTCTTTCACAGGTTGTTAAAAGTCGGGACTGTATGGTAAGAGTTAAAGCCCGTCTAACACACCTTTACCAAAAACTATCCTAAATAAAAAACACATCGCCCTATTCCATTACCACACAGTCCCCAGTTTTAACCACCTTTGGGAAGACAACTTTCGAAAACACTGAGGGTTATCTACCCTTCCAAAGAAAAAGTCCATTACTTTAACCACATTTAATTTTTTGTAGGCTAACACTATCATTTTGGACCTGTCTAAAATTTAGACGCCTGGTAAAAAAACAGTTCAACGACAACAACAACAACAACACACTTGCATAATCAATTTCAGAAACTTAACCCCTAAACCACCACAGAAATATAAAACCTTATCATAAAACCTTATCACAAAAACCTGATGGGAAAATCAGAAAATTTGCCAAATCCACCACATTTTTAACTTCAATCAAATCCTTCAGAGCTATTTCCATAAATCATCACAACAAATATCCATCCATAATTTCTACCATAAATTCCAAAGTTTGCTTGTATGTCAAATGCACAACTGCCACCAAAAAAAAATTTTCCTTCTTTTGCCGATGACCTCTTTCAAGACATTGTTGCAGATGGAGAATTTCATTTAAATAGTACTTTCTCCCTTTGCAACAATATTTCCAACTATACTCGCGTATTTAACACTTTACCATACAGTCCCAAGCTTTAACAACCCTAAAGAAGAAAGGTTTTGAAAACATTGTGGGAAAAGAAGAAAATCCTGGTAACCAGCATTTTCTTCTTTTCTCTCAATGTTTTCTAACTTTTCAAAGATAATTACAATCATTTGAGCCAAATTCAATATTACGTCTGCAAAATGCTTTCCATTTTGACAAGTCTATAATTTTGTCGTTTGGTAAAGAGAAAACAGCAATACATGTTAATTATTCCCTGAATGAGCATGTTTACAGTGTGTGGCTACGGCAGAATTTGTTTCAGAAGCCAATGACATAAAGCAGTTCAATAAACTCGAATACACTAAACCCTTACACAGAGCACCATAGAAATCAAATGAATATTTTCATTCAGAAACACCAAACCATGGCAAGTTCAAAGCTGCATGGCCTGCCTATTTAACGAAATCTTGGGCAGTGCAGATCAAGGATCAGAATGCACATTACATGCAGTATCATCTTGATCTATACTGATGACAAAGACACATTTTACAGTTGCGCTTGGCATCTGAGGAGTAAATAAAAGTGACAGGTTCAGCTACCACATAAAAAAGAAAGCAAGCAAGCATGTATTCCACTTCACTGCCAAACTGTGCTGGCTGGCTTCTACTTTATATATCATAGAAATGACTAGGGTAGCCTCCTTCATTACCCTTATCTCTAAAGTAGCATCAGAGAGATAGAATGTAGGAGTATTGCATGTTCAGGTATACAAGGGGTAAAAGCTTTACCATGCAGTAGACAACTTTAAAAAGTATTGTGGAAAGAGGAGCCTAAGCTTCTTTGTATCACACTATCTTTTCTGTGCAATCAAAACCACAAAGATTCTTGTTAGTCCTTTGTGTGATTTGCAACAGTTCTGGAGCTAAAGTAAGCACAATATTTGGTTCACTCTTTACCAAATGACAAAACTTTGGACTGGACCAAATTGAAAGCATTTGCAAATGATTTCTGTCTTTGATAGGGTAGAAGAAATGTGGAAAAAAGATAAAATGCTGGTTTCCTACAGAATTTTCAAAAGCTTTCCTCTTCAGGGTCATTAAAACTCGGGATTGTGTGGTACGGAGTAAAACATGTTTTTTTTTTTTTAAATCTTAGCACTGTCTGTCTTTATGAGTGCCCAAACAATAGAAATTTGAGTTAAAAAAAATGTATTTTTGAGTATTAACCCTTTCCCAAACAAGCCCTGGTTTTCACGTGCCTGCAGTACAAGTCTTTTGAAAACACTATGGGAAAAGGAGAAATTGCTCGAAACAAGCAATTTCTCCTTTTCCCACAGTGTTTTCTACTCTTTTTGAGAACTTCCTGCCATTTTCATCAAATTCAAAATTGTCGGCTGCAAACTCTTTCAATTTGGACCAGTCTAAAATTTGTCGTTTGGGAAAGGGTTAATACCCCATATATGAATCACTCATCTTGAAGACAGAGACCAAGTCCAAAAACTACCCATGCCTAGTTAATCTCAACCCTTTCCCAAACAAGCCCTGGTTTTCACGTGTCTGTAGTACAAGTCTTTTGAAAACACTGGGGGGAAAAGGAGAAATTGCTCATAACGAGCAATTTCTCCTTTTCCCACAGTGTTTTCTACCCTTTTTGAGACCTTTCTGCCATTTTCATCAAATTTGAAATTGTCGTCTGCAAATTCATTCAACTTGGACCAGTCCAAAATTTGTCGTTTGGGAAAGGGTTAAAACATACAAGAAAAGTTGCTGTACATTTGTTGATATTAAGTTGAAAAATCATTTACAACTTTCGAACATCTTTGATTTTTTTTTCTTTTCAAAACTGAAAGCACCTAAAAATTTGAGATATATTTCCTTCTGATATTTAATAAAGAACAGTAGAAGCACTGGTGTGATGAAGGAAAGGTTAGCCCACAAAATGCCAGAAAAATAAAATGGACATTTTGTAAATGAGACCCTAATTTTTCAATCTTAAGGCCGACCTTGGTCAGAATAACCCACAAATACCAGACAGTGTAGATCCAAGATTAGACTGCACAGGATGTGCAGTCAGATCTCAGTCTGCACAATCTGCAAAAGCTAACTGAAGTTGCAAGAGGTATTTTAAGGGTGAACTAATTATGATAAAGGTGAGAGCTGACTCATACAGCCGAACCAATATAGTTTCTTGCTGATACGCCCTTTTCATGCCTTCATGCTATAAGCCTGATTTCTGGTAACAGAGATCCTTTTCAGGATTCCAGCTTGATGTTTAATAAATACACATTCCAACAGTATGTCAAGGCAGCCAGTGCTCCCATACATACATGCCTCAAGGTTCTTCAATTCATACTACACTCAGCTCTCTTTCCATGCTACTGGCTTCTTTTTCTAACAAGAGCACTGCATGCAGGTACCAATGCTCCACTGCAGTTGCTTGATTTTCAGTGAAAATTGTATGTCTAAAAAGAGGCATAACTGTGTCAAAGATACTTAGGTAGTTACCTGCCATTGTTGTATGGGTTCCCCTTTTGATAGTTAAGACTTTTGACTCCAATGTTTGAAGTTAGTATCTTCAGTAATAACAGAGATACTAGTATGATAAAATGTCAAAGTTTTGTATGATGATGCAACTTCCAGTGACAACACAGAGGACAACCAGTGGGCTACAACAATAATTATGTTGACATTTTTTTTTAATCAAAAACAGCTGAGCTAATAAAATGAAGTTGAAACAGTGTTCATCAATGAGTGAGGAAAGAATCCCGAATCCTGTAGCAAAGACTTTCTTTGAAAAGTAAGTATTTTGGCTGATCTAGGACTCCAACACACAACCTCTGGGTTAATTGCCTTGCACATTACATCTGATTTACTAATACTCCTGGTTAAGTGGTGTTTTATGCAAATTTCAACATTATCTCACTGATACCATGGCCGTGTGCACACCTTTCCATGTTGTCTGCAAAAAGCCTTCAATTTGGATGTTCCTACAATTTTGTCATTTGGTAAAGAGTTAACCAGCATTTTTCTCCTTTTCCACAATGTTTTCTACCTTGTCAGTGAGCTTAAGTTTATCTGGACTCAATTCCAATTTGTTGTCTAGAGTTTTGAATTCGACAGAGGCAGAAAATTGTAGATTTGGATAAGATTAACTCTTTACCAAACGACAAAATTTTAGACTGGTCCAAATTGTAAGCATTTGCAGACAACAAATTAAATGTGACTTAAAAATTGAAATTTGTTTGGGAAGGGTAGAAAACATTGTGGGAAAAGGAGAAAATGCTGGTTACCAGCATCTTCTCCTTTTCCCACAATGCTTTCAAAAGGCTTCTTTCACAGGGTCATTAAAAGTCGGGATTGTGTGGTAAAGGGTTAAACTGCCTGCTTCTTTTTGTGCTGAGCAGCTATATTCATTTTTCAGTCTCCCTTTCCCAAGAATTTGACCTGCCAGAATGCAAACCAAAGTCAAACCATGTGCTTATCATTAACAGCCTGAGGGGTAAATATTTATCCTTTATTTCTCAGTATTTTAAGATGCCTGGCCTGTATGAACAAAGAACATTCCATGATAAAAATACACTCTTTTCTCTCCCCCTCTTATACATGTATCTTATACAGACAACTTTCAACTCTTTATCAAATGATAAAATTTTGGACTAGACCAAATATTGAAAGCATTTGCAGACTACAAGATAAATTTAGCTCAAATGAGTATTTTTGTTTTAGACAGGGTAGAAAACATTGTTGGAAAAGGAGAAAATGCAGGTTATCAGCATTTTCTCCTTTTCTCACAATGTTTTCAAAAGCCTTCTTCTTCAGAGTCCTTAAAACTCTGAATTGTGTGGTATAGGGTTAAAACCCTGGTTTTTATCCAATCCGCTAATTCAAGTTTTAGCCTTTTACCAAACAATCTTGTGTTTTCACGACCCTGAACATTAGGCTTTAAAAAACATTGTGGGAAAAAGAAAAATGCTGGTAACCATTATTTTCTCCTTTTCCAACTATGTTTCCTACCCTATCAAAGACAGAAATCATCATTTGAGTAACATTTACTTTTTTGTTTGCAAATACTTTCAATTTGTTTTTTTTTTAATGTTGTTTTTATGGCGCATCGACAGCTTTGGTCATTTAGCGCGCATATCTGTGTTAAAAGATATTAAAAATGGGATTATAAATTGAAAAAGGTTTGAATATATTTATCATAGCAAAAGAGTTGATTTAAGAAGGATTGTGTGTGATCTTAATATGTATAAAGGACATTATTGAGTGACAGGGCAATCCCTATCATCTCAAAAGTTTTAAGTAACAGAGTTAAGAAAGTGATAAAAAAGTTTTGACAAAATGTTGGATTGATAGTAAGAAGTCTTTAAATGAAGAAAATTATCATTTTTAATGTGCAAAACATTTGACATGGAGTGGCTGGGCGTCCCTGCCTACTCCAAAGTTTTGAATTAAAGTGTGGAGCCTCTAACGGGATAAATATACTCCCATTAAAGAGGTCCTGTCTCCAATGAGATAAGATGTCGCCAAGAGGGCTAATCCTCCCATTAAGGAGATGCAAAAATGTTGGATTGATAGTAAGAAGTCTTTTAAAATGAAGAAGGAATCTGTGTCATTTATAATGTGCATAAAATATGATATTGAGTGGCTGGGCATTCCCTGCCTACACAGTTTTAGATTAAAACAGGCAAGACTGTGAATCAGCTGACAAGATATCTTATATAAAGATGTGTAAAGAAATGTAAAAACATGGGTAAGAAACTCAAAAAGCAAATATCACAGTTTGTTGTAAATGCCAATCTCCTTTATGAAAGCGATAATAGATTCAACGCTGACAGAATCAAAAAGATTTTTTAAACTATCGACGCTGAAATATTTTGAACGAATTGGTTGAAAGTCAATGCAATCTAGTAGGATATGTTTTATAGAAAAGGATGCACTGCATAGAATACATTCAGGGGCATCATCTCTGGTCAAGAGCCAGGAATGTGTGATGCGTGAATGGCCAATTCGAAGTCGTGCAATTATCACTTCTTCTCGACGAACAGACCTGTAAACGGGGTACCATTCACCAAGGAGAGGTTTTACTGAATGCAGTTTATTGAAAACATCAGCATCCCACTGGGATTGCCAAGAAGACTGGATATGAGTTAAAACAGAGGATTTAAAATCAGTGTGTGGAACTTTAAAATCTGAAATGGGAAGGTTAAGTGCAGATTTGGCAGACCTATCGGCATTTTCATTGCCTTTGATGCCTACATGACTTGGAAGCCAGAAGAACACCAATCTATTCACAGAAGAAATTTGTGAGATCCTTTCAAGTAAAGAACAGATCAAGGGATTCTCAAGTCGTTGATTTGAAAGGGCCTGTAATGTTGACAAAGAGTCCGAAAAGATATGAAACGGTTGGAATTAGAATGTTCAGCTAGATTAAGGGCAAGATCAATAGCTTTAATTTCTGCAGAGAAGATAGAGGAATTGTTTGGAAGGCGGCACTTTAAGCTCCTTTCTCCATAAATAGCGGCAGCTGCTACAGAATTTCCCTCTTTAGATCCATCTGTATAGATTGGTTTGAAGGAAAAATAATGCTCCTTTATCTCGTTGTATTTAGCATGAAACACGGTTCTATCCGTGACAGACTTTTTGTCAGATGCAAGATCAAATCTGAATTCTGCACTGTTTAGTGTCCATGGAGGGATTTCAGAGATTTTATAGTCGGCAATAGACTCAGTGTCTATGCCAAGGTTATCTACAATGGGCTCCATGCGGATACCAAATGGAGGAATAACATTTGGTTTCCTTTCAAAAAGACGTTTATATTGAGGTTTAAAAACAACTTTATGAGTTGGGTTAAAACGATTTGACTTCAGTTTTAAAAGATATTGAAGTGAGAGTTTTTCCCTCCTTTAAGAAAGAGAAGGTTCATTAGCCTCAACATAGAGACTATTGACGGGAGAAGTTCTGAAAGCTCCAAGTACAAGACGCAGGCCTTCGTGGTGTATAGGATCAAGAATTTTAAGGTAAGATTTACGAGCTGATCCGTATACGATAGATCTATAGTCCAATTTAGAGCGAACTAAAGACCGATAAAGCCGCAAGAGGACTTTACGGTCTGCTCCCCATTCAGAATGGGCCACAACCTTTAGAAGATTAAGAGCCTTCTTGCACTTCTTTTTAAGTGCAGTGATGTGAGGAAGGTAGGAAAGCTTTCTGTCAAAGATGACTCCAAGAAATTTAAACTCAGAAACGACTTCAATTTTAGTTTTGTCCAAATACAGTTCAGGGTCTGGATGAACACCACGTAGATTACATAGGTGCATGCACTTAGTTTTGGACTTTGAAAAGTTGAAGCCATTTTCATCAGACCACGTTTTGAGTTTGCTGAGCCACTGTTGAAGTTGTCTCTCAATAATATTCATATTTCGAGATCTGAAGCATATAACAAAGTCATCAACATAAAGAGAACAGTCTACACCAGGACAGATAGCTTTAACTATACTGTTTATTTTTACACTAAAAAGTGTAACAGAGAGAATACATCCTTGGGGCATACCCATCTCCTGTTCACGGGTTCCTGAGACAGTATTACCAACTCGGACGCGGAAAAGGCGTTCATCCAAGAAGGCTGAGATAAAAAGAGGAAGACGGCCTCGAAGACCAAAGTCATGTAAGTCTTTAAGAATTCCGTATTTCCAAGTTGTATCATAAGCGCTTTCAAGGTCGAAAAAGACAGATACTACATGTTGTCTATTAATAAAGGCTTCTCTAACAAAGGTTTCAAAGCAGACAAGATGATCGATGGTGCCTCGTTGACGACGAAATCCACTCTATACATCAACGATGAGGTTGTTTTTTTCTAAAAACCAGACAAGCCTGTCATTGACCATACATTCTAGGGTCTTGCAGAGACAACTAGTAAGAGCTACTGGACGATAGTTGGCTAGGTCACTAGCATCCTTGCCAGGTTTTGGGATAGGAATGACTAGTGCCTCTCGCCAGGACGAAGGAAAATCACCTGACTGCCAGATATTATTGAAAATATCAAGTAAAACGGAGAGAGAAGTAAAAGGTAAGTGTTTTAAAAACTGGTAATGAACTTTCTCTTGGCCGGGAGAAGAATCGTGAGCTTTATTCAGAGCAGATTTTAATTCTTTAAGGGTGAAGAGTTTATTATAATGCTCTGAATTAGAAGAATTGAAATTAAGTTTTTTCCTTTCTTCTCTGGCTTTATTCCTCTGAAACTTTTCAGAATAGTTTTCAGAGGAAGACTTTTTACAAAAGGTGTCGGCAAGAGCATCAGCTATATCCTTGGGTGATTCCAACGACGTATTGTTAACTTGAAGGTGACTAAGAGGGGCTTGGCCTTTGCCATTGATCTTTCTGATCATGTCCCAGGTTTTTTTAGTCGTGGTTCTACTATTTAATTTAGAGACATATTGTCTCCAAGCCTTGCGCTTACTTTCTCTAATGGTACGACGAGCCTTTGCCCTAGAAATACGGAATAAGTCATGATTTTCTTTAGTAGGCCTGAGGTTAAACTTTCTAAGGGCTTGTTTTCTGTCTCTGACCGCCTGTTTACAATTATCATTGTACCAAGGCTTGTCAGGACATTTTGGATTTGTCGAGGTCTGAGGGACGGACTGTTTAGCTGCATCAATTTATAGGGAAGTGAAAAGTTTTGCGGGATCATCGCAATCTCCAAATTTGTCATGTGTAATGGTCTGTTCACAGAGGGTTTCAAATCTATTCCAATTGGCTTTGGAGAGCTTCCATTTCTGTGGTTTTATGCTGCTGGATGGTTGTGTAGATGAAAAGATAAGTGATCACTTCCACACAAATCCTCTTTCACTTTCCAACTGAAATTGGGAAGTAAGACTGGGCTGCATAAGGTTAAATCAATAGATGAGTAAGATCCAGTTGCTGGATGTAGGTAGGTTTTGGACTTGTTATCATTCATGAAAGACAAAGAGTTGTTCGAAATGAAGCTCTCCAACTGTAAACCGCTCTGGTTAGTGTCATCGCAACCCCACATAACATTGTGACCATTAAAGTCCCCAGCAAGAATATAGGGCGATGGCAATTGGGAAATGAGATCATTCAGATTGGTCTCATTAATAGGTGTATTTGGGGGGAGATATAAAGAACATAGTGTAACGGCACTGTGTAAAGATAATCAGGTGGCAACAGCTTGCAAGTTTGTGTTAAGAGAGATAACTTTATGAGGTATGTTGTTATTAACAATAACAGAAACACCACCTCTAGCTTTCTCGCCTTCGGTAAAGACTTTATTGTAAATGGAATGGTATTTGATAGAGATATCATCCTCCCGTTTAAGGAAGGTTTCTTGAAGACAAACAGCAACTGGTTTGTGATCATTAATTAAAAGGGAAAGTTCGTCAAAGTTTGACTTCAGACCTCGACAATTCCACTGGATTATGGTATCCATTGTGCATGAAGAAAGTATAAAAGCTAAAGTAAAACAAGAGGGCCAAAATGGCCCTGAAGCGCTCACCTGAATAAGTTTTACTTTTTCCTTCTGATAAATGAAATTCTGCACACCTGATAGCAGAATACAATACCACTTCTATTATAATGCCAGTACATTTTTCAACTTTTTTCAAACAATTCCACCTTTTAACAACCATTTGGAAGAAACCTTAAGAAAGGATTTTTGGCAAAGAAGAAAATGTTGATAACCAACATTTTCTCCTTTTCGGTCTCTTTTTCTATGGTATGATATACATGTTTTATGTTTTAACCAAATCTTATTTCGTTGTCTGCAACAGTTCGAATTTGGACATTTTTTTTTTTTGTCCTTTGATGATGGTTTTAATACTTTGAACAGTAGAGCATTCACTAAATTATCATTGAGTAGGAATTTATGTTTCAAAATACATGGAAGAAGGAAATAGCTCATGATCCAAAGTAATGCACACTTTATTAAAGTCTCTATAGCACTCCTTGTACAAACAAATAACTAAAACAAAGATATAACAAAAACTAAAGTATTTATAGCACTGCTTGTATAAAGAAACTAAAACAATGATATAACAAAAACTGAAGTATTTATAGCACTGCTTGTACAAAGAAACTAAAACAATGATATAACAAAAACTGAAGTATTTATAGCAGTGCTTGTACAAAGAAACTAAAACAATGATATAACAAAAATAATACCACCAGAGGCAACTGGAGGAAAATTTAATAAAAGGTGCTTCAATTGACTTATTGTTCTTTGGGCTCAGGATTTATTCTACAGTTTACATAATTTTCTAGGTAGAGAAAGAGACAAAAATCAAAGCTAGCTCATAAATTTTTGTCAAACTTGGCACAATGATAAATGGCAGGGAAATATTTTAAACCATTATAAACTTATTGCGTCATAGACAAAGTTTTCTAGTTATCATTCCTTGGAAATGGAATTTTTCGGCCTTTTAATAAATATCATTTCAAGTTGGAATAGCTGAAGTTAAAATTTTTAAGACATATTGATTGGTTGGTTGGTTGTATTGGGGTTTAATGCCACTTTAATAGCTAAGGTCAAGAATTTTTAAGAATTTCTTCATTTCCCTATAGCACAAGTAGCCCCCATTCACCAGAGCCATGATTCTTGATGGATCAAAATATCACGAACAATTTTTGAAAAGGGTCAACCAAAGAACATCCCTGTGAAATTATTTCAAAATCTGACCAGCGGTTTCAGAGAAGAAGAATTTTTAAGAATTTCTTCATTTCTGTATAGTGCAAGTAGCCCCCATTCACCAGAGCCATGTTTCTTGATGGATCAAAATTTCGCGAACAATTTTTGAAAAGGGTCACCCAAGGAACATCTCTGTGAAATTATTCTAAAATCTGGCCAGCGGTTTCAGAGAAGAAGAATTTTTAAGAATTTCTTCATTTCTGTATAGTGCAAGAAGCCCCCATTCACCAGAGCCATGTTTCTTGACGGATCAAAATTTTGCGAACAATTTTTAAAAAGGGTCACCCAAGGAACATCTCTGTGAAATTATTTTAAAATCTGGCCAGCGGTTTCAGAGAAGAAGAATTTTTAAGAATTCCTTCATTTCTGTATAGTGCAAGAAGCCCCCATTCACCAGAGCCATGTTTCTTGACGGATCAAAATTTCGCGAACAGTTTTTGAAAAGGGTCACCCAAGGAATATCTCTGTGAAATTATTTTAAAATCTGGCCAGCGGTTTCAGAGAAGAAGATTTTTAAAGAATTTCCTAAAAAATTCCATTTTGTTGCCATGGCAACCAGAGTTTTTGACAGAATCAAATTCTGCGAACACTTTTTAAAGAGGACCTCCCAAGGAACATTCCAGCCAAGTTTGGTCCAAATTGGCCCAGCGGTTTAGGAGGAGTTGATGTTTAAAGAATTGTTGACGACGCACGATGCACGATGGACGACGGACACTGGGTGACCCTAAAAGCTCCCCTTGAGCACGTTGTGCTCAGGTGAGCTAAAAAGAGGCTGTAAACCAATGCATTTTAAAATAGGTTGATTAAGACTTCATTACAGTTGTCTCGGGTTTGGACGAGTGCCAAGTGTCAGTGTCCTTGTTCCAAGTATCTTTAGAAATGGACCAGATAGAGGCTTCTGAATCTGAAGCCTCACCTTCCAGATTTTCAGCATCTGCATCCATGTCCTCTAGCTCCGAAAATCTGTTGGAGGCAGGGATAGGATCATTTACTCTGACTGTGATTTCACAAGATTCATAGGCAGCTCTAGATTGTGGTTTAGGTTTGGAAGAAGACCTTTTAGGAGATCGGGGTGCATGATTAGATTTATTATCTTTAGATGAAATATTTGATTTAATTGTAGACTGTGTAGATGGGGGTTGGGGTTTCTTTGGAGGCTGTTGTGAAGGAGGAGATGGCTTTGAAGCTTTTTTTCGAAGAGATATTTTACGAAGGGGTAGATGGCTTTGAAGTTTCTGGTGAAGAAATACTTTGAGAGTTTGTGGGTTTTGAGGTTGCAGAAGAGGTTTTGTTTGTTTTAGATGCAGATGGAGAGTAAGGAATTAGTTTGGACAAGGTGGATGGAGGGAGAAGCTCTTTCAGCTCAGTAGCTACATCAGGAAATTTTTGAAGGAGAACTTTCGCAAGAATCTTACAAATGCTGCAGTCATCCTTTTCAGTTGACGAGCCAACAACACCTGCATAGCTAGGACTAGAAGAGGTTTTCTTTCGTTGTTCAAATATTTTCCTTGCTTCTGGAAAGCTAACATTATTGTTGTATTTAATGGACAGCACTTCTTTTTCTTCTCTCCATACAGGACACTCTCTAGAAAAAGTAGAGTGTGGAGACTTGCAATTAATGAAGAGGGGGGGATTCGAACATGTAGTACTGTCATGGTCAGGTCCTTGATGAGCACATTTAGAGCATGTTTCTTGATTTTGACATTTACTGATGTGATGGCCGTATTGCTGGCATTTAAAACATTGCAAGGGATTTGGCACATACACATCTACTTTTACAATTTGGAAGCCTATCTTGATAGATGTTGGAAGAACAGGTGAAGAAAATGTTAAAATGTATGTGTTTGTGAGTCTCTGTTCTCCATCTCTGTGTACAGAAATTCGCTGAACATCGGATACACCTTGTTGTTTCAAGTTGTCTTTAATTTCTTGCAAGGAGTTGCAGTAGGAAAGCTCCTTGCATCTATTTACTCCTTTACAAGAATTGAGAGAAGGATGTGGGAAAATTTTAACGTCCGTGTCAAAGAATTTTGTGTGTTTTAAAAGATTCAGTGTTTGTTGATTAGTGAGACATTCAACTAGAAGGGTCTGGTCTTTAAGTTTTTTGACAGATTTGGGAGTTCCAAGGATGCTAGTTATTTGTTTTTCTATTATGAATGGAGAGAGTTTTGTTATAGGTTTTGAAGGATCTTTGGACTGGATAATTATGAAACGTGGACAATGAAAAGAGGAAGTAGGAAGTGAAGGTTCTGTTTCAGATTCACTATCTGAAAGAGGGCGTTTGCTTTCATTCAGCTTGGCCTTTTTTTTGGGACGCCATGTTTCTGTTTTAAGTTTCACCACCGATGCTCCCCACCCGCCATGGAGCCCAACAAGGGGACATGGTCTGGGGAAAGCCCATTCGCAGACCATGACAGGGATACATCAGTGGTATACTCGGTATGAAAGGGCTAGACTGGACAGATGTATTCTCGCAGAAAGTCTTACCAAGCTTAGACAATCATAGAGAGGTTATAAATGTCAGCCAAATACCAAAGAACTTTCACCCGATTGACCCATGAGCCACCGCCTTCTTGGGCAGAACAAGAAATATCAAATCTGGAAAGAGTGTGGATTAGATATGGAGAGGACAGTAATTTTAATAGAGAGAAGGGTATAAGAGAAAGAACATATTAGATGCCCTAGGGCAAGGCATGACCAGCCGATTGATCAGGACGGGCCTTCCTTACCTCTCGTTTAGTTCAATTCAAGGCCAAAGTGGTGTGTTGCGAAAACAGAGCTATCAAACGGCTGAGCCCTGAATCCACTCAACCACCAGGATCCCGTCATCGAACGACACGAGTTGCAGCCCACGGCAAACGGGCAGGCACAATGGGGGGGTCTTACCCCTGCTGTAGTGCGACAGCCGAGCTATTTCTATCCCCCCACCCAGCTGGGGGATTTCAATTTGGTGGAGTCCAGAATGTCATTTGGAAGAGTTAAGTGTTTGAGCCATATGGCTGTTTTGTTTGCTTGGATATAAGCCGTTTTCCACTTTCAACAGGATTTTAGTCATATCACTGTTACAGATCACTTATTCATATCTCTCCTAGGCCTGATATGTACTATGTTGGAGCCTTGCAGTGCCTTGCCCAGGAACACTTCAATATGATCAGCACCTCCAGCCGATCAGACCAGAAATTTCTGCTAACATCTGAGCCACAGGGACATCCAAGACTAGTGGCATGGAAAAAGAGTGCATATGAATTCAATATACAGGTGTCTAAATTTTACTGAATGGTACGAGTTCAAGTTATTTTTTCTGCACATTTTAGACTGAAATCAGATGGCAGAGAACATGCAGTCTGATCTTAGATCAACACGGTCTGATAGTTTGCCAGTTAGTCTAGGCAAAACAGCTATGAAATTTAAACACCCTATGCAGGTGCCAGAGCTCAGCTGCAGATGCTTTTGAAAACAGATTGATTTTCAATGAAAATTTCAGAGCCAAAAAAGGAGCGTAAGTGTAAAACACATTTTGATGGTTTAATACCTGTCCCTGTTATATGGGTTCCCCTTTTGATATTGGAGTTTGAAGTAAATATCTTCAGTAATGACAGCGACATTATAAAATGTCAAAATTTTTGTACAGTGAATAGTAAGTTGAAAAAGAGGCATAACTGTGTCATAAATATTTTGATGGTTACCTGACACTGTTGTATAGGTTCCCCTTTTGATAAGTAAATACAACCAGTCTATGTTTCAAGTAAGTATCTTAACTCTTTACCACATTGCAAATTTTTAGATCCATCCAAACTGAAACCATTTGCAGATGACAAATTTAATGTGACCCAAATGATGATTTCAGTCTTTGAAAGGGTAGAAAACATTACCAGCATTTTCTCCTTTTCCCACAATGTTTTCAAAAGGGTTCTTCCTCAGGGTTGTTAAAAGCCAGGATTATGTGGTAAAGAGTTAAATAATGTCACAGACATATAAAAGTTTTTGCACTATGACAAAGACAACGACAGGGCTGACAATATCCTGAATTTTTTTTTCTTTGAAAAACAGCCAAGCTAAAAATCAAGTCTAACAGACTATCACCGGTTCAAGAATTTTCAAAACAAATATTTGAGTGCTCATATGATCCTGTGGAAGAAGGCTTTTGAAAACACTAACAGACAGGGAGGAAGTACTCATACATGGTGTTTCCTCCTTTTCCCACAATGTATTCTTCCCTTTAACTCTTTACCAAACGACAAAATTTAAGACTCGTCCAAATTGAAAGCAGTTGCAGACGAAAAAATAAATGTGACTGAAAAATTAAAATTTGTTTTGGGAAGGGTAGAGAACATTGTGGGAAAAGGAGAAAATGCTGGTTACCAGCATTTTCTCCTTTTCCCACAATGTTTTCAAAGGCTTCTTTCCCAGGGGCGTCAAAAGGCGTCATTGTGTGGTAAAGGGTTAAGAGACAAATCTAACTATTAGAGCCACATTTAATTTGACATCTGCTACTGCTTTGAATTTTGACCAGTCTTAAACTTCATCCTACAATGTAAAAAGTTAAGAATTGTTCAAAATTTCCAGATATTATAAAAAGGAAGCTGCTGCTATAACAGTCTACAAAAGTTACAAAATCTCACAACCCTGCAAAACTCTTCAAATCATCTCTCCCTCATCCAATAACTATAAAAATCTAACCTAGATCTGAAGATATAACAGAACCTCCCCAATAATGATTTTAACACACATGTATTCAAGCCATTCTTGTATAAGCTATATTCAACCCTTTACCACACAATCCCGTTTTAACTACACTGAAAAAGAAGGCTTTTGAAGACATTTTGGGAAAAGGAGGAAATGCTGGTAACCAGCGTGGTAAAATCGCCAACATTCTATATAAAGTAGGTTACTGGTGGCTTTTCCATGTCTCCATCCTTGGTACGCTTTTTTAAATATTAGCAACAATTTATTACCAGTAACATTTTATTTATGTCCATTTACTAATTATACAAGAACATAATGTGTGTACTTATATAAACAGGTACCTTGTTGCAAAATATCGTAAATACTATAAGGAAAATGTTTATTATATTATGATATATCGTTATTAAACCCTTTACAGAGCATCTCGAGTTTCAATGCCCCTGAACATAGATATCTTTTGAAAACATTTGGGGAAAAGGAGAAAATACTGGTTACCAGCGCTTTATCCTTTTCCTTCAAAGTTTTGATCTACTGTATATCTCGAAAGACAAGTTTCACATTTGTAGTAACATATACTTTGTCGCCTGTAAATGCATTCCATTTTGAACAGCTAAAACCAATATTAAATGTTAGCCCAACACCTTTATACGCATATCTCACGCTTTTCTCCAATTGTCCTTTCATTTTTCTTTTCCATTTTTTCAATTTCTGTCTGTCTGTTCCTCTATTTGCACATCCCTCTGTCTTTCTATCTGTCTGTTTGTCCGTCTCCATCAGAATACCATAATTGTATACATTTGCTTATTACAAGTTGTTTATTGTATATGCATGCAATATGGACAATTGTCTTCGCAATAAAAATCAAAGTACTGATAGTACTGAAGGCCAGGAAATCTAGTGATCTGTAATCTCTAAAGAACGAAGGATACTAACTCACACGAGACCTCATTTTCTAATTATCACTACCATACAGACAGTCAGGCCAATTCAATTATGCCAAAAGAATTCACTGGTAAAGGGGTACTGTCACGCATAATATGGAATAATACAATAATCAACAGGAAAAATTAAATTAATGCAAAAAAAAAGCAGTGCTCAGAAGCCAGATTCTATAATTAAACCGAAGCAAATAGTGGATACCAACGCTCGACTATAGGGTGCATGATAATGGCTTTAAAAATTTCTAAGTCGAAAAGGGGCTTAAATCAAGCAAATTCATTTTTGAGTTATTTGCCTTATTGGTTAAGGTTGATCTTTATGATAACGCACATATATTCCAAGTTTCAAATAAATATCGTCAGTGATAAGAAAGATAAGACACAATTTAAAATTGGACACAACGCAAATACCAACGCTTAATATCGCGAACGCAGGGCAGGGTGATGTCAATACATCGCAGTTTTGTTCTCAAACAGTCGATCTAAATCTATTCTTTTGACTATATCATACAAAGACGTCCACTAGCCCTTCTCGTCCCATTAGAGAGAGAGAGAGAGAGAGTGAGATTCCAACGACAGCTTCTGGCGTTTAAAATGAATTTGCACATTCGGGTTGTATTTCAGAATAAATATTCTTAAACTTTCATTTCTCCTTTTCAAACAATGTTTCGGAAACTACCAGTTATGTGAATGAAACTCTAGGTATGTAAATGTGATGAATAACTGATAAATAAAGCCTAATTTTTTAAACACACCTTTTGTTTTCAATTTATTTTGTTTGAAAGTTAAAAAATGTCCAAGGATCGCACAACACTTTCATGATTTCTAATCAATCAACAGTCGTCACAAAAAAAAGAATATAACCAGCAGATAACATGGTTGATTATCGGAAAATGTAGATAGAACAAAAAATTCTTATTTTTCCATAATGTTTGCCTATTCTTCTGACAAAAAGAGAGATGTTTTAAATCGGAAAAAAGAGAGTATAATTTGTTTTAATTTCTGCATATTTCTTAATTTTTTTTTTAAACATATAGAGAAAATCAAGTTCAGTTCTAAATGATTAAAAGAAACTGATAATAAATGCAGTCAATACACCAATAATCTCATTCAACTATCGACATTTCCATGGAAAATCGTATATCTCAATCTTTTCACCAGGCAGTCAAAGGAGACGAGGCGTGCGGTTCCCTTTGATCTTTATTTGAGATGCGGACAGTAACTAGCAAGTGACAATGGAAACTAAAAATAGAAAACTGGTTCTCGGGTTTTTCCCTCACGCTAGTACACTAGAAAGTGGTATCAGGGGCAGTAATCATGTCTATAATACGAGAGGATTTCAGTATCCAATCACGGTGATGGAAAAGTTGGTAGAGGTTAAATGTACACCGAATAAGTCTGTACACCGAATAAGTCTGATGTCAGTCATAATACGGCAATGCCTTCATGCGCAGTTCCTGACTAAATTTGTGTAACTATAAACTCCGCCCATAGGTGGTATCGGATAAAAATAGACATCAGACTTAAACGGTGTACAGACGTATTCGGTGGACGTTTAACTTTTACCTGGAAAAGTTATTGACCGTCTGTTGTGTATTCAACAGGGACACAACCCTTAAAACACACACTCGTTGGTTATTAAAGGGCTGTAATACCCTTGCAATTCCATAGCACTATGCAGATGTCGGAAAGCTTTGAGGAAAGGAAAACATTCACGCCGTGTGAATTTATTGCAAATTTTGGACTGGTCCAAATTGAAAGAGTTTGCAGACAACAATTTTAAATTTGATGAAAATGGCAGAAAGGTCTCAAAAAGGGTAGAAAACACTGTGGGAAAAGGAGAAATTGCTTGTTATGAGCAATTTCTCCTTTTCCCACAGTGTTTTCAAAAGACTTGTACTGCAGACATGTGAAAACCAGGGCTTGTTTGGGAAAGGGTTAATAAATCCAGAAGAAATTTCTATGAAAATTACCAGACCAAAATTGTAGACTTGCCCAAATGGAAAGCATTTTAAAATGACAATAAAATGTGTCTCTTTGAAAGGGTAGAAAAGGTTTTGAGAAATGGAAAAATGATGGTAACCAGCATGTTTTCCACTTCCCAAAATATTTGCAAAGGTCTTCCTTCAGGTCGTTAAAACTCAGGTTGTTTGGTACAGGGTTAACTCTTTACCAAACGAAAAATTTTTAGACTACTCCAAATTGAAAGCAGTTGCAGACGACAAAATAAATATGACTGAAAAATTGAAATTTGTTTGAGGTAGGGTAGAAAAAATTGTGGGAAAAGGAGAAAATGCTGGTTACCAGCATTTTCTCCTTTTCACACAATGTTTTCAAAAGGCTTCTTTCTCATGGTCGTTAGAAGTCAGGATTGTGTGGTAAAGAGGCATGATATAAGTTCTGGAAGCAGCTGTGGACTCTTGAAAATAATCTTATAACTGCTCTATGAATACAAGTATTTTTAAGCTACTCTTTACATTATATTTAACTCTTTACCACACAATCCCAAGTTTTAACGACCCTGAAGCGGGGGCATTTTAAAAACATTGTGGGAAAAGAAGAAAATGCTGGTAACCAGCATTTTCTTCTTTTCCCACAAAGTTTTCTATCCTTTGACATACAAATTTATATTTTGAATGATATTTAACATGTCGTCTGCAAATGCTTTCAATCTGGACCAAGCTAAAATTTTGTTGTGTGGTATAGAGTTAAGGTCTTGTTAGATGGGCTGTGTAAAAGCTACCCTATGTTGGAGGTGTTCACCAAACCAATTCTGATGAGAACCCACAACAAAGGTTTCCAAAAAAGACCTACATCTATAGAGAAAATAACTGCTCCCCTTCAATCATCTTTTATTGATCCTTTATTAGATGGCAAAATTTAACACTTGTCCAAATTAAAAGCACTTCATCCAATAGAGAAGGCTTTTGAACACATAGTTCGGAAAAGGAAAAAAATGCTGCTATGCAGCAATTCCTCCTTTTCCCACCATGTTTCCAACCTTATAAAAAAAACAAATTCCATCCCTTAACTCTACCAAACGACAAAATTTTAGGTTCGTCCAAATTAAAAGCATTTGCAGATGATAAAATAAATGGGACTCAAAAATTGAAACTTGTTTAGGGAAGAGTAGAAAACATTGTGGGAAAAGGAGAAAATGCTGGTTACCAGCATTTTCTCCTTTTCGAACAATGTTTTCAAAAGGCTTCCTTCTCAGGGTCGTGAAAACCCGGGATTGTTTGGTAAAGGGTTAAACCACATTCAAATTGTCGACAAATGCTTTGAATTTGGACAAGTCCAAAATTTCGACGTTTGGTAATGAGCTAAGGCTCTCTGCTTCAGGGTTGCAAATTTTGTACTCAGGTGCTGGTATAGGCTAAAACTAAAAAATGAACTAATTTTTTCTGCTCAATTAGATAAAAAAAAAAAATGTAGGTTATATGCTCCTCAATACCTGGATAAATCATTAACCTATGAAATTCCAGGTTTTATAAAATCATCCTTGGATAACAAACTATCATACTTTTAATCTTAAGAGAGTGCAACTCAGGTGCTTTTGCACAAAAAATGTTGTCTGATCTTAAGTCTACACTATCCAATATTCTACGAATTCTACCAGATCATTTTTCCTGTTGCAAAGATGATTCTTTCCCTTCCATCAATTGCCAAAATACCTAATTTGAAACTAGTTATCTTTAACCCTCTATCACACACTCCCAACTTTTAATGACCCTGAAAAAGAAAGCTTCTGAAAACATTGTGAGAAAATACTGGTAACCAGCATTTTCTCCTTTTCTCACATTTTCTACCCTTCCAGAAACAAATTTCAATTTCAGGGACACATCTGTTTTGTCGCCTGCAAATGCTTTCAATTTGGACTGGTCTAAAACTTTGTCGTTTGGTATGGAGTTAAACAGACTCTGCCAAAACAAATAGTAGCTGTTGGTGTTTTCAAATCAAAACAATGCCAGAATGTTCACAATTTTTTGTTTAACCCTTTACAAAACGACAAAATTTTAGACTGGTCCAAACTGAAAGCATTTGCAGACAACAAAATATATGTAACCCAAAAATTGAAATTTGTTTTGGGATGGGTAGAAAACATTCTGGGAAAAGGAGAAAATGCCGGTAACCAGTACTTTCTCCTTTTCCCACAATGTTTTCAAAAGCTTTCTTTTTCAGGGTCGTTAAAATTCGGGATTGTGTGGTAAAGGGTTAACTCTTTACCAAATTTACCAAATTACAAAATTTTAGACTCATCCAATTCAAAATGAATCGCAGACAACAGATTTGATATGGACCTAAAGATGGAAGTTTTTTCTGAAAGGGTGACAAAAAATCCTTGAAAAGGCGAAAATGCTGCTTACCAGAATTATCTCCTTTTTCCACAATGTTTTCAAAAGTCTTCTTCTGTAGGGACATTAAAACTCAGGATTGTGTGGTAAAGAGTTAATCCATTATGAAACAATTTCCTGTTGTAACAACTCTGAGGAAGAAGGCCTCTGAAAACATGGTGGGAAAAAAAGACTCCACAGGTCAATAGCATTTACTCTTTTTCCCCCACAATGTTTTCTACTATTTAATCTTTTACCACACAATTGTAAGTTCTAACGACCATGATCAAGTCAGCTTTTGAAAACATTGCAGGAAAAGGCAGCTAGCTAGATATATGAATACCTACAACGTACTATATTGTTCAATTTACAGCTCATTCCAGGATGTACATTACTGGTTTATGTAACATCACATGTATTAATGATTAACCCTTTACCACACAATCCAGACTTTTTATGACCCTGAGAGAGAGGGCCCTTTGAAAACATTGCGGGAAAAGGAGAAAATGCTGGTAACCAGCATTTTCTCCTTTTCCCACAATGTTTTCTACCCTTCCAAAAGCATCTCATTTGTTAAGTCACGTTTATTTTGTCATCTACAAATGCTTTGAATTTGGACTAGTCTTAAATTTTGTCATTTGGTAAAGAGTTAAATGTAGCTCAAATAATGAGAATTGTCTCTGAAAGAGTATACTGGGAGAAAAGGGAAAACGCTGGTTACCAGTATTTCCTCCTTTTCCCACAATGTTATCAAAAACCTTCCTCAGGGTTGTGTGAATACAGGATTGTAAGGTAAAGGGTGAAAGAGCTCAAGTTCTCCCAAGCGAAGGTAACAGTCTTACCCAACTGTTCAAAGGAAACCAGAAATATTTGAAAGGTTAACTCTGGAATGAAAAAGTTCCAGTCAGACCGTGGGAAAGCTAGAAAAACACATCTGCAGCCTATGAGCCAATATCCTGCAGGTAACTATCTGCACACCTAACCCTTTACATGCTTTTTTACATGAAATAGATATTATCAGTCAATTAATTACCCTTTCTGCGAGCCCCGGTAGCGTACAGGACTTGAGAAAGGGGGGGCGGGGGGGGGGGATGCTGGTTTAAATTCCTAGCTCAGACAATTTATTTCCAAAGACTGACGATAGTCATTGTGACAGGATTCATTTCTCTCTCGCCTCTGGTCAATATTTCGACTATGGTTATGTGGGAAAGCAGCCTGTGTTTGGAGAAAGAATAATTATTGTGCAAAGTACTGGTAATAGAAACTCCAGGAAAGCATGGATAGATGCACTGGCTGCACCGTTACTAACTGTAACCATACAATCAGTCAATAATTACCTTTTCCCAAACAATTCTATGTTTTAACAAGCTTAACCCTTTCCCAAACAAGCCCTGGTTTTCACGTGTCTGCAGTACAAGTCTTTTGAAAACACTGTGGGAAAAGGAGAAATTGCTCGTAACGAGCAACTTCTCCTTTTCCCACAGTGTTTTCCACCCTTTTTGAGAACTTTCTGCCATTTTCATCAAATTTAAATTGTAGTCTGCAAACTCTTTCAATTTGGTCCAGTCCAAAATTTGTCGTTTGGGAAAGGGTTAAGGAAGAAAGTCGAGGTAAAAGGAGTTAGAATCAACAGGTATAAATATGGTAAACCATAAATTTTGGGTAGGCAAAATATTTGGCCGATTATTGTGATAAAGCGGGAACCAAACAGACAATTTCTCACTAGATGAAAATTTTTTAGATTGGTCCATTCTAACAGCAAATGCATACCACAAATTTTATATGGCTTAACTTTTACCACATATTACCCAGCTTTAATGACCCTGAAGTCAACAACTTTTGAAAACATTGTGAGAAAATGAGAAAATGCTGGTAACCAGCATTTTCTCCTTTTCCCACAATGTTTTCTACCCTTTCGAAGACAAATCTCACCATTTGAGTTACAGTAACCTGTCTTTAGCCCTTTCCCAAACGACAAATTTTGGACTAGTCCAAATTGAAAGAGTTTGCAGACGACAATTTTAAATTTGATGAAAATGGCAGAAAGGTCTCAAAACAGGTAGAAAACACTGTGGGAAAAGGAGAAATTGCTCATTACGAGCAAT
The DNA here is from genome assembly GCA_945859785.2 of Tridacna gigas. Classification (NCBI taxonomy): domain Eukaryota; kingdom Metazoa; phylum Mollusca; class Bivalvia; order Cardiida; family Cardiidae; genus Tridacna; species Tridacna gigas. The sequence continues at coordinate 10,901,488 of OX244031.2, read as the reverse complement.
TTCTCCTTTTCCCACAATGTTTTCAAAAGACTTGTAGTGCAGACTTGTACTGCAGACATGTGAAAACCAGGCCTTGTTTGGGAAAGGGTTAAATGCTTTCAATATAAGACAGGGCTTAACTTTTGTTGTATGGTAAAGGGTTAAATGATAAAACTTGTCTCTAATGAAGGGTAGAAAACATTGTTGTCCACAAAATTGTCAAGAGCTGTCTTTCTTTAAGTTGTTAATCCTTAATCAAACAGTCCCATTTTATAACGACTATGGACAAGTAGGCCTCTGAAAACATTGTAGGTAAAGGCGAAAATGCTGGTAACCAGCAATTTCCCTTTTTACTCAAAAGTCTGCAACCCTTCCAAAGACAAATCACAACACTTAAGCTGTATTTAATCTGTGGTCTGCAAATGCTTTCAATTTAGACTTGCCCCAAGTTTTGTCATTTGGTCCACAGATAAAACACACACACACAGTCTTGTTTAGTTAAGGTATAATTAGATAAGAATGTCTAATTATAGCTCATTAGGAGATAAAAAGACTTACAGCCTATTCATACATTATCCCTACAGGTTGTGGGTTCGAATCCCCGGCTGGCCAACTAAAAATTACTAATAAGTCTTTCGGATGAGACATTAAACCGAGGTCCCGTGTGACGGTGCTATACGCCGAGCACGTTAAGAACCAGGCGAAGCTCTCAGTAGTTTCGACCTGTATCCTTGCACTATCCCCCGTAACAACTAACCGTCTTCTGGGGGCGTCGCTCAGATGGGCAACTGGTAGCGACGATAAATAAACGGAAATAACCAACCAATCATACATTATACTTTATGTACCTTGACAGGGGAAAAGTCAGTAGGAAGAGCATTTATTTCAAACAATTATGCTCCTTAGCAGAAACAGTTCATCAAGATCATGTTTCCTAGGTCTGTTTTCAACAACCATTCTTAACCCTTTCCCAAACAAGTCCTGGTTTTCACATGTCTGCAGTACAAGTCTTTTGAAAACACTGTGGGAAAAGGAGAAACTGCTCGTAACGAGCAGTGTTTTCTACCCTTTTTGAGACCTTTCTGCCATTTCCATCAAATTTAAAATTGTTGTCTGCAAACTTTCAATTTGGACCAGTCCAAAAATTGTCGTTTGGGAAAGGGTTAATAAGATTCATAGTCTAATTGTCAAGAAATTTCTTAATTTCGAAGTAACACAATGTCTAATTGGTTTAATCTAATGGTTTAACCAATCAGATATTGCTTTACTTTCTAAATCTAGAATGAGACTATATACAAATGCTATTTAGAATGGTTTGTGATTACTGTTCCCGGGCCCAAAACGGACCTGCATGTGGGAAGGGAGCAAGAACAGTTCTTGATTTACTTTGAAAGTGTTTTACTTTTCTTTCAAGATTATATCAGTCATATGGTGAAAGCTCACTTTTTGCATCTTTCCTCAGTTTCACAAGTACCAGGCTATGGCTCTGCAATACTTGCTCAAGGGCAATCCCATTATTTTACAGGGTTTTCCCTCAGCATTAAAAATTGGTGGTCATTTTGACCCCTTGTCTCCAAAGTTGAGGGTCATTTCTTTAAATATGGGGGTCAAAATAAGTGAGTTTGTATGAACCATGTTTTGTAAATAAAAGAAAAATTCAATATTTACTGTAGTTTGCTTCTATGTGGCTCTCAAGTTTTCATAACATTCTACAGCAGACAAGTTTGAACAGCCGCTTGAAACAAGGTTCAGTTTCTTTGTCTTCAGTACATTTCACCTTCTTCAAACTCTAAGTAAAGTCTTTAAGCCATTTTTGATGGAAAGCTCGACTTCGTTAAATGGCAGACGGTACATTCTTGTCAGAATTACTGCTTGATGAGGCATGATCGGCAGTGCTGCTCGAAGCAGACGCTAAAAATACTGCAGTTTACTCTGACATTTTTTCCGCTAACAGAACAAACTGGTAATGTGTACTTTTATCTACCGGAAGCCGTGTTAAATTAGATGCAAAATACAGAGAACCCAACTAAGAACTTGACGGGATCCATATTTATGACAACTGTTCGCAGTGCTGTACTCTAATAATGTGTGAACCATTCTTATTCTATAAATAAATTACTGGAAAACCACTTTTATCTAAAATAAACCCTGCAGTGAAGAAAAAAAAAAGAGTTTGTCTGATATGGACACGGCATGTACCTAGAACAGGCTTGGATTAACGATGATTTATTCAATTTCCTAGATGATTTAGATTCAGTGAAGTTGCGTCACTGATGGCGCACTGTTATCTATTTTGGGGGTCATTTGAAATAAAATTGCGTCATTGATGCAGGATTTGTGCGTCCTGGAAAACCCTGATTTTAGTTATATTGAGGATACAGTTCAACAAGCCATGACTGGGCCCTCAACAGGAATCTGGCATACATACTGTACCTGCATTGTTAACAAAAATAAAACTTGAATCAGAGTAAACACAAGTTATTACATGGCTGATGAAGGCCGGAAGTTGATATCGGCTTGACACCTTGATATCTACCCCGAGGGCAGATTGCGAGGTGGCAGGCTGTTATCACACTCTACCCCTCATCAGTCATGTAATAACCTGTTTGTTACATTCATGTGTCATTTGCTTAATTTTTTTGTTTTCTGCTAAAACATTGCTGGTTTTATGATTCAATCAGTGCCTCTAGTTTTGAAGATCTGCCCGCTAATCAGCCATTTTTTTCCAAGCGGGGTGTTTAGAGAACATTCATTAACCCTTTACCACACAATCCCAACTTTTAACGACCCCAAAGAAAAAGCCTTTGAAAGCATTGTGGGAAAAGAAGAAAATGCTGGTAACCAGCATTTTGTCCTTTTCCCACAATGTTTTCTACTCTTTCACAGAAAAACAAAGTAAATTTAGCCACATTTAAATTGTCACCTGCACATGCTTCCAATTAGGACCAGTCTAAAATTTTGTTGTTTGGTAAAGGGTTAATATGCAAGAGTTCTATTGCTATAGATTTAGAACAAATAACTTCTCAAAAGGTGGGATATTAGAGGTCAGCTTGTTGCCCCACTGTATTTGCCCTCGCATGACATACGGATCCACAAATCACACTGATATCATGCCATTTTCAGTGGAAAATGTTACTATTAACCTTTTCCCACACAATCCCGAATTTTAACTATTCTGGAGAAGATGGCTTTAGAAAACATTGTGGGAAAAAGAGAAAATGCTGGTAACCAGCATTTTCTCCTTTTCCCACAATGTTTTCTACCCTATCAATGATAGAAATCATCATTTGAGCTATCTTTAATTTGTCGTCTGCAAATGCTTTCAATTTGGTTGAGTATAAAACTATGTCGTTTGGTAAAGAGTTAATAGTAACATAATGTAATAATAGGACATATCCTAGTGTATGATAGGAAAATAAGGTACCCTAACCCTTAACTAAACAGGAAAATTTTAGACTCGTCAATATTGAAGGAATTTACGAACAATCTAACAAGCCTTTTTTTACATGATAGTATCTGTCCTCGAGTATGTTGGAGACATTGTGGAAAAAGGAGAAAATGCTGATTACTAGCATTTTCTCCTATTTCCTATCCTATCAAAGACAGATATCATCATTTTAGCAACATTTAATTTGTCGTCTGCATATGCTTTCAAATTGGACATATCTAAAATTTTGTCTTTTGGTAAAGGGTTAACTCTTTACCGCATGATAAGATATTAGACTTGTACAAATTGAAAGCATTTGCAGACAACAAAATAAATGGGACTAAAAAAATTGAAATGATGAGTAGAAAACATTGTGGGAAAAGGAGAAAATGCTGGTAACCACAATGTTTTCTAAACTTCCATAGACAAACCTTATCCTTTGAGCCACATTCAATCTGTCGTCTGCGAATCCTTGAACGTCTTAATTTTTGTCATCTGGTAAAGATCCCGACTTTTTACAATCCTCAGGAAGAAGCCTTTTGAAAACATTGTGAGAAAAGGAGAAAATAGTGGAAACCAGGATTTTCTCCTTTTCCCACAATATTTTCTACCCTTCCCAAAACACATTTCATTTTTTCAGTCACATTTATTTTGTCATCTGTAAATTCTTTCAATTTGGACTAGTCCAAAATTTTGTCATCTGGTAACGATTTAAAGGACAATTCCCTCAGTTTAGTATTATTTCATAACCCATTTTCAAATTGCTTTCGATATGTGCGAGTCTAACCTTTTGTTGTCTAGAAAAGTATTACTGAGGGCTTTTTCAAGAACAACCTACCTTATCTTCTGTATCTGTTTTTTCCGTTTTTGTTTCATCTTTTGATTCTTCTTTGTTCTCTTTATCTTTGTCCTCATCCTCATCTTTAGCCTAAATCAAAAGTATGGTAAGAAAATTAGCACAAATCAAGATTGGTTGGTTGGTTGGTTGGTTGGTTGGTTGGATTTGATTTGATTTGATTTGATTTGATTTGATTTGATTTGATTTGATTGGTTGGTTGGTTGGTTGGTTGGTTGGTTGGTTGGTTGATTGATTGATTGATTGATTGACTGACTGATTGATTGATTGATTGAATAGTGTTTTACGCCTCTTGTAAACATATTTCAGTCATATTACAGGGACAGCTCACATATTCATGTACATGTATGTCCTGAGTCTCACCAGTATCAGGTAGGGCTATGAAATGTCTTCCTTAAGGACATTCTAATGAAAGACCCAGTGATGCTCAAACCCAAGGCCTCAATGTTACGAGTCGAACACTTTACCACACAGGACCCCACACAAGTCAAGACTGAAGCCCACTCAAGGCAGGGAGTTTGAGGAAATTAGCCTGTATCAAGAGAAAGGGGAACAAATTTGCCAAAAACAGAAGTTTGGAGAGAAAGTTAGCACTAATGAAGAGTAAAACCCACTTTAAGCAGAGAGTTTTTGGAAATTAGTCTATATCAACAGAAAGGGGAACAATTATCTGGAATCAAAAGTAAGGCGCAATGCTTCATTTTTTGCGTAAATAAAAACTTATGGCAAGTTCATATCCTAGTTCACGACCTCGGAAAACACACTTGCATCAAAAGACTTCCAAGCGTCCTTGTATAAATAAGGACATTCCACATGATTTTAACTCTTTACCATACAACACAAATGTAGACTAGTCCAAATTGAAAGCATTTGCAGATGAAACATTAAAAGCCACTCAAAACATAAAATTTGTCTTCCATAGGGTAGAAAATATTGTAAGAAAGGAAGAAAATGCTGGATACGAGCATTCTCTCCTTTTCCCACAATGTTTACAAAAGGCCTCTGTCTCAGGGTCGTTAAAAGTATATATCTGATAACTCTCTTTTTTTGGAAATTGTCATTAATGCCTTAATCCTTTACCAAACAATCCTGTGTTTTCACGTCTCCAAGGAAGAAGCCTTTTGAAAACATTGTAGGAAAAGGAGAAAATGCTGGTAACCAGCATTTTCTCCTTTTCCCACAATGTTACCTACCACGTCAAAACACCTTAAGTTCATGCGTACCACTTTCAAATTTGTCGTCTGCAGATGCTTTCAATTTGGAAGGGGGCTAAAATCTGTTGTTTGGGAAAGGGTTGATAACTTCTTCGCATAGAGGCACCTAAATGGGCCACTCATCATTCTCTGTATTCTCCTAGAGAACAAAGTCATAAGAAGCATTTTGTCCTTTACCATAATTATTCAGAGCACATCAGTTCGAAATTTTTCATTAAAATTGGAATATAACTCTTTCATCACATCTCTTTTTGCCACAGTCTATTCACACTGATTTCTTGTATTAACTCTTTACCAGATGACAAAATTTTAGACTGGTCTGAATTGAAAGATTTGCAGACGACAAAATAAGTGTGTCAGAAAAAAATGAAACTTGTTTTGGGAAGGGTAGAAAACATTGTGGGAAAAGGAGAAAATGCTGGTCATCAGCATTTTCTCCTTTTCCCACAATGTTTTCAAACAACTTCTTTGATAGGATCGTTAAAAGTCGGGATTGTGTGGTATGGGGTTAAAATCCTTTCATAGCTTCTTGGTGTAGAGGCACCTATGTGGGCCACATAACAGTCTCTGTATTCTAATAGAGAACAAAGTTATAAGAGGCCTTTTTATCTTTGATCATAACTATTCATAGCACATCAGTTTGAATTAGTCATTGAGACTGAAGTTAGAAATCTTTCATCACATCTCTTTTTTTCACAATCTTTCACATTGTTTTCTTGTATTAACCCTTTACCAGACAACAAAATTTTAGACTTATCCAAATCGAAAGCATTTGCAGACAGTTTCAGTGTGGCTCAAATGGTGCAATGTTTCTTTGATAGGGTAGAAAACATTGTAAGAAAAGGAAAAACTGCTGGTTACCAGCATTTTCTCCTTTTCCCGCAATGTTTTCAAAGAAGCTTCTTTTCCAGGGTCGTTAAAAGGCAGCATTGTGCGATAAAGGGTTAAATTGTGTGAATTCATGTCAGTTATCAGTTTTTCCAGTCAGCAGGAAAGACCACAGTGCTGCAATTTAAAGGCAGTTTTTGTTAGGTCAAACATCTCACTACACATTCAGTGTTAGGTATCAATCTGTTCAGTTCTTTAGACAAGCCCACAACCTCTGAAAATCTGTTACCAACAAAAAGTAATGCTGCCACGTCCACCCTTGGGGTTTGGATCTGAGAGCACCTTATTACTCCTAAGTAATGATCTTATATTTTAGGGGATCAAAGCCGGACATTGACTGCCTGTTACAGTTGTTATTTTGCATTTAAATCCACAGTTTCAAACAACATCGCTCTCTACAAAAACAAGGACAGAAACAAGGGGGCCATTGGCCCTAAAGCACTCACCCGAGTAAAGTCATCGACAGTTGAGAAAGCTGAAGAGATCCTGGTACAACACATGAAAGAAAGTGACCAACTCTTTGACCCGACACGGCCCAATTTTGAACTTGTCTAAGATATCATCAAGACAAATTTTCTGACCAAGTTTCATAAGTATCAGGCTGAAAATGTAGCCTCTACAGTGCAAACAAGGTTTTTCAAAGGTTTGGCCCAGTGCCCTACTTTACTGACCCAACATGACCCAATTTCATACATGTCCAAGATATCATCAAGACAAAAATTCTGACCTTGTATCACGGGTATCAGGCTGAAAGTGTGGACCGTAGCGTGTACACAGGGTTTTTCTAAGATTTGGCCCAGTGACCTACTTTTCGACCCGATATGACCCAATTTCATTGCTGTCCAAGATATCATCAAGACAAACATTCTGACCATGTATCATAAGTACCCGGCTGAAAAAGTGGCCTCTAGAGTGCACACAGGGTTTTTCGAAGATTTGACCGTGACCTACTTTTTGACCCAATATGGCCCAATTCGAACTTGTGTGAGATATCATCAAGACAAACAGTCTGATCAGTCTTAAGGAGTATCAGGCTCAAAATGTTGCCTCTAGAGTACACACAAGGTTTTTCAAAAATTTGGCCCAGTGACCTAGTTTTTGACATGACATGATGCAATTTCAAACGTGTCAAGAGATATCAACAAGACAAACCCAACATGACCCAATTTTGATCTTGTCCGAGATATTATAAAGAAAAACATTCTGAACAAGTTTCAAGAATATCAGGCTGAAAATGCGGCCTCTAGAGTGCACACAAGGTTTTTCTAAGATTTGGCCCAGTGACATACTTTTTGACCCAACATGACACAATTTCAAACTTGTGCAAAATATCATCAAGACGAACATTCTGACCAAGTTTCATCAGTATCACACCGCAAATGTGGCCTCTACACTGTACACAAGGTTTTTCCAAGATTTAGCCTAGTGACCTACTTTTTGACCCAATGTGACCCAATTTCAAACCTGTCTAAGACTTTATCAAGACAAACATTCCGACCAAATTTCATCAATATCTGATTGAAAATGTGCCCTCTAGAGTGCACACAGGGTAAATGTTGACGACCTGACAACAGACACAGCACAATCACCAAGCTCACCTCACCATGAGCACTTCAGGTGAGCTAAAAGGCATAGGACCGTGTTGGCAAATGAGAAATTTCTATTAACCCTTTCCCAAACAAGCCCTGGTTTTCATGTGTCTGCAGTACAAGTCTTTTGAAAACACTGTGAGAAAAGGAGAAATTGCTCATAACGAGCAATTTCTCCTTTTCTCACAGTGTTTTCTACCCTTTTTCAGAACTTTCTGCCATTTTTGTCAAATTTAAAATTGTCGTCTGCAAACTCTTTGAATTCGGACCAGTCCAAAATTTGTTGTTTGGGAAAGGGTTAAGAAATATATGAAATGAAATACATTCCTATCAAGTTTTAACAGCATCAGTATTCCTATCAAGTTTTAGCAGCATTTGTTTAAGTGAACCCTTTAAATCTTTACCTAACCTGTGTTTTAACAACCTTTGAGAGGCTTTTGAAAACTTTGTGGGAAAAGGAAAAATTCCTGTAAACAGCCTTTTTGAGTTTTCCCTATCAAAGACAAATCTTTTCAATCTAGACTTCTAATTTGGGCCAGTCCAAAATTTTTGTCACTACCAGCAGACAACTTTTTCCCCTTTCAGCAGACCGCTGTTGAAATATTGTAGCACAAGGAAAATTGCTTGCAGCAAGCAGTTTCTCCTTAAACTACCCAATCATTCATGTATCAAACCTCAAATCACGTTAATTATATTATACAAATTTGGTGTAAATTTGCCACATGCTCTCGAAAAGGGGGGGGCTTAATGCATCTTCAAAAGTGTAAACTGGTATCAGCCTTCACAGTGACAGAGGTGGAAACTTTTTTTTTGCTGTTTGTAAATTTTTTACATGTCCAAGGAACATTCAACTTCATGATGCAGTCGCTGGTTAGACAAGATGTATTTATGGATCCATAATTATATGATGACTTGCGAGGCATAAAGCACCAAGGAGATCCCTTTTGCCTGAGCATGACTCAATTGCATTCTGTATGATATTCATGTGGCATGCTCCGTATTTTGGGGGCAATAAAAATGCACATGAAAAGAGAAAAGGGAGGTGAGAGTGGAGAGGTGTAGGCTTCAAAACAAAACTAGTAGAAACTAATCACCAATTTACACTCAAACAAACACAAAAACCCTATAATAATCATGTTAAGATTTGTGTTCTGCGAGATTTACCAGTGCCCTTAAAATAACCATGTGACAAAACAAACACACAGTACTAAAACATACTTTTAGTGACCAACTCTCTCTGATCTGTTGGATTGTCTATATAAAACAAATATTCAAACTTATTATGTACTATAACACAAACAATATTTTCTTTTTCAAGTCATCAGAAAAATACAGGGCACATGAATATGTGAATATAATATTTGTGAAATGCTATCTGACCCTGAGGATGTTATCAATTAAGAAAATAGATTTTAGTGGACAGAACACATCAAGATTTAGGGGCAGCAGAAACCAAAATCAAACTGATCAGGGTCCGTATTCACCAACCACTCTTCAGAATATCCTTGGTCTTGTTCTCCAAAATTTTCCAAATTTGAAAGTAACACACCTTCTGATTGGCTAAACCAAATGGTTTAGCCAATCAGAAGTTGCGTTACTCTCAAACTTGGAAAATCTTGAAGAATAAGTCTAAGAACGTTCTTAAGAATAGTTGGTGAATATGAACCCTGATCTAGATCTAATCAAACATCTTTCCGTGTAATCAGATCACAGTAAAAAATCATCCCTGAATTGGTTTTGTCCATCATTAAAGAATTTGAAGCCAATTTTTGACATAACAACACACATTAGTTACTCCGTGCAACTGTTTGAAATGTACAATCTTCACTTGTGTGTGTTTATTCAAATGACGCCATTTCAATATGTATGGCTACATGCGACCATTACACCTTAAAAATAGCCAAGCTGACAATGCTAACCTTAATAAGGATCAAAAATGATTTTAATGTGGACACATGTGGTTGCCAAATGATTGCATTAACATAACAAATACTGTGCTTTGGAATTTTGACTGCTCCACAAATGAAGAGGCCAACACCTTCTTTTCGTTTACACCTGTTGCTCTTTAGGATTGTGATTCTACCAATCCAGCTCCTTAGATTCAACTCTGGGATTGTGTTGTAAGGAATTAAGAACTCAAACCGTAACCCTTTACCATACAATCCTGAGTTTAAATGACCCTGAGAAAGAAAGCTTTTGAAAACATTGTGGGAAAAGGAGAAAATACTGGTAACCAGCATTTTCTCCTTTTCCCACAATGTTTTCCTACCTTTCACACACCAATCTCATTACTTTTGCCACATTTATTATTTTGTCTGCAAATGCTTTGAATTTGGACCAGTCTATAATTATGTCGTGTGGTAAAGAGTTAATTCATACACAGCTTCTTTTTGCTTTACTGACCTCGGCAGTATAATTAGCGATTCCAGTTGACCTTCTTTCTCGCCGCATTCGTCGATTTCGAATTGCAGTAGATTCAGGTCGCTTTTCCTCTTTTTCTTTTTCCGGCTTTTCTGTATCTGTTGTTTCTGAAAAGTACAACAATTTAATTTTTACCAGACCAATATTTTTTCAAGACTTGTTTATATTTAAAGCATGTGTAGACAACAAATTAAATGTGACTCAATGGATCCTTTTTTTAGCCCCAACAGTGGCCACAGGGAATTTTCTGCCTTTCCTGCGGAATCAAATTTTAGCCCAATTCCCAATCGAAAATAATATGATTTTTTTCCGAACTCTACAAGTCTTTGCCCCAAAAAAGACTCTTAAAACAAGAGGGCCATGATGGCCCTGTATCGCTCCACTGGCTTATAAATATAAACCATAAATACTAAACATTTCAATTCTCAGCCACATGGTTTCAAAATGAAGACTTAGAAAGTTTTCTCTGTAAAAGCCCATATGAATGTTGAGACCCACAGGGCAAAGCCATTTTTGATCCCAGAGCTATAATTACTTGAACCCTGGTAGAGGTCCACAAGATAAAGCCACATGCCAAAATAATACAAATCTATGCTGTATGGTTATAAATAAGGTGATTTTCAAGTTTTGTCCATATGAAGCCTCTGTAAAACATAAGACCCCTGATGCAAGGCTAATTTCAAAAAAAAAATCAAAACAAGAAGATTTCTTATTTCAAAAAAAAAAATCAAAACAAGAAGATTTCTGTTGTCACTATGTAAGCCCATGTACAACTTGTGACCCCTGCGGTGGGGCCAATTATGACCCCAAGGCTAAAATTTTGGCCCGCTTGGTAGAAGCCCACTAGATATAGCTACATGCAAAATTTGGTAGATCTAGGCCTTATGGCTAGGTACAGGAAGATTTTTAAAGTTTTCTCTATATAAGCCTCTATAAAACTTGTGACCCCTGCAGCAGGGCCAATTTTGACCCCAGGGCTAAAATTTTGGCCCACTTTGTAGAGGCCCACTAGATAAAGCTACATGCAAAATTTGGTAGCTCTAGGCCTTATGGCTAGGTACAGGAAGATTTGTGAAGTTTTCCCTATATAAGCCTATGTAAAACTTGTGACCCCTGGGGCAGAGCCAATTTTGACCCCATGGCTATAATTTGAAGAAACCTGATAGAGGTCTACTACATAAAGCTACATGCCAAATTTGGTAGCCCTATGCCTTATGGTTTCAGACAAGAAGATTTTTAAAGTCAGACAAGAAGATTTTTAAAGATTTCCAATATTTTTCAGTTTTGTTGCCATGGCAACCAGAGTTTTTGAAGGAATCAAATTCTTTCAAGAAATTCTGAAGAGGACCATGGCAGGATCATTTCTGTGAAGTTTCATGAAAATTGGATGGGTAGTTTCAGAGAAGAAGATGTTTGAAATAAAAGTTAACGCACGGACGCACGCACGCACGGACGGACAGAAGGACGACAGACACCGAGCCATGACATAAGCCCGCTGGCCTTCGGCCAGTGGAGCTAAAAATTGCCTTGACATCTGATGCATGCCTTTAAGCCTGTGCTTCCATTTAGCAGATGTGAGGTAATATATGTTCTGAAAAATAAAAAAATCCAAAGAAATGAGACTTTTTGTACGTCCAGTATTTTAGATATATGTACATATATTCATGCTCAGATGTAGAAAATCATAAGTTATGGGTCACAAAATCAAGAATTTAAACATTCAATATCAGTATGGCTATAACTATGGACTCTGATAATTGACAGTTTGAGGCGGTGTTCGTCCCCTTATGTTATCAGGTACTTTAAATCCAATCACCTTGACAACTGATTGCAATGACGGGAAAGAGGTAAAAAAGGATAATGCTATAAATTTAAGTTTGTATCAATATAGAAAACAATGACAGACGTTTGTGACAGCCTATGCCAATTACTTTGACACTCATATGATGTAAAAACCTAGAGCTAAGTTTCCTCCCCACAGTTACTTTTTTAACTTATATTCAATACTGTATTAGTTCTAACTTAGAATAATTATGATGATTTTTCTATCTTTCTGTGTATGTCAAAACACACAGAAAATCTTTTCCAAAGATTTATCGTTACGGGGAAAAAAAAACAAAACCCATAACAGAACAAATGTCAAATTGACCTCATTTGATCAAAGACCCTTCAAACTGTCTTACTTAGCTTTACTTAAATCAGCTGACTTGCATACAAACCAAGCAGAAAATAATGCAGGAACTAAAACCAGTCTTCACTCATCAGAAAAATAGATGATTTTTATGAGGGAAAGAAACTTAGGAAAGGGGTTTTTTTTTTTAAGAGACAAATGACTAGAAGACTGAAAAAAAAAAAAAAGAAGTAACAAAGATTCAGTACTATAAGAAATGCTTTATTTATTAGGTTATCACAACCCTTTACCAAACAACAAAATTTTACACTGATCCAATTTGAAAGCATTTGCAGACAACATAAATGTGACTGAAAAAATGAAATTGTTTTGGAAAGGGTAGAAAACATTGTGGGAAAAGGAGAAAATGCTGCTTACCAGCATTTTCTCCTTTTCCCTCAATGTTTTCAAAAGGCTTCTTTCACAGGGTCGTTAAAAGTCGGGATTGTGTGGTAAAGGGTTATGGTTGAATGTGTTCCTAACTTAATGTTTTATTAATCTTTTTCCCCCCATTTTGCCACTTTGTGAATAAAATCTTTTCCCAATCTGGTTAGAGGCCTTTTCCTAAAATTCCTGGATAAAGCCCTGAGCCAAAAGTAAACAATCTACCCTATCAAGGACAGAAACCATCAATTTAGCAACAATCAATTTGTTGCCTGCAAATGCTTTCAATTCGGTCCAGTCCAAAATATTGTCATTTGGTAAACAGTTTAGGGTAAAACATTAAATCTTACTTTTATCAGACTCCCTGTCCCTGCGCAGTTCTATTCGAGAACTATCGTCATCTGTTGTTCGTATTCTGTCCGTACGTAAAGATGCAGATCTAGTGAGATTAGAAGATGTTCCTAGACTAGTATTACTTAAATCTGTCGATAAGGCATTCCGCTCAGGTCTATCCAAGCGTTGATTTCGAGGTACATACGCTGAAAAAGAAAACATCCGATTATCACTGTAGGAGTGTGAAGTCAGCCTATCATAATCATTTGTTTGAAAAGGTCTTAGACCAACTCTCAACAGTATTTCAATTATACTGCAGCAATATGTTACTTTTATCTGTGTTTCCCCATTACCAGGCAAGGGATTTGAAGTGCCTTGTCCAAGGACACTACCACATCACTAGAGCTGCCTGCTAGATTAAACCAGAAATCAATCCCTTAACCCTTTACCAGACGACAAAATTTTAGCCTTGTCCAAATTGAAAGCATTTGCAGACAACAATTTCGATGTGGCTCAAATGGTGCAACTTTTCTTAGATAGGGTAGAAAACATTGTGGGAAAAGGAGAAAATGCTGGTCACCAGCATTTTCTCCTTTTTTCACAATGTTTTCAAAAGGCTTGTCTCCCAGGGGCATCAAAAGGCGGCATTGTATGGTAAAGGGTTAATCACTAAGCACTGTGGGTCCCCATGTCTCATAAAAGATTCCGGGTTAGATTTTTTTTATTTTGACCAAAAAGTTCAAACCATAAACACTGTTCAAGTCTTGGCACAGAGTTTCAAAGAGGCAAACAATGAGAATGATACGTAAATATTGCAAAACTTGTCTAATGAATGGTATCTAAAGAGGGTTTTTTTTAACCTTTTATCAAACAATGCCGAGTTTTAACAACCTTTTGGAAAAAGGCTTTGAAGTCTGGAGAAAGCAGAAAACGCTGGTAAGCAGCATTTTCTCCTTTTCCCATAATGTTTTCTACCTTTTCAAATTAAAATTTCCTCATATGATAAACATCTGTTGCCTGCAAAATACTTTCAGAATGGACAGGTCTAAAATTTAAACAGACATACTACTAAGAGAAAAATAGTGTAGTTTTGTTGGATGAGGTGCTTTGTAAATTTCCATGAAAAATACACACATTAAGTCAGAACAAGCTGCACAAAACATATAGCCTTTTACACTTGTCCAAATCGGAAACATTTGCAGATGAGAAATTCGATTTTATTCAAATGATATAATTTGCCTTTGGAAGGGTAGAAAGCATTGTGGGAAAAAGAACAAATGCTGGTTTCCAGCATTTTCTCCTTTTCCCACAAATGCTTTTAAAAGCATTCTTTCTAAGGGTTGTGTGGTAAAGGGTTAATTGCATCTATTACTTACTTGAATCTGTGGAATATATACTAGAGGCTGGAGCACTATGGGAAAGATCTCTTTCTGCCCGTGATCTTCGAAAACTACTACGGCTATCTTCCTGTTAAATCAAAATACAACTGTGTGTTAAGATTCGTAACAAAAAACGTTGTTACAACACTCATTATGTCTTTGAGTGCTGAATAGTGTAATGAAAAATTGCATTTGCTACAATATCTCGTGAAACATCCATCACTGTAGATTCAACATCAGGCAGCATGTTTCTGTACGTCTGATCTTGATCTATGGTGTTAGCAGTTACAGTGTTAAAGCTTTGACAAAGAGCGCAACAACAAGAAAACAGTTCAAAATTATCTATTAACCCTTTACCACACAATCCCAGGTTTTAACAACCCTGAGGAAACAGCCTTTTGAAAACCTTGTGGGAAAAGGAGAAAATGCTGGTAACCAGCATTTTCTCCCTTTCCCACGAGTTTTTCCACACTTTCATAGACAATTACCATCATTTCAACTAAATTTTATATGTTGTCTGCAAATGCTTTCAATTTGTATCAGTCTAAAAGATTGACATTTGGTAAAGAGTTAACCCCATAAAGTAATTGCCTTGACCCTTTACTAAATGACCAAATTTTAGACTTGTCCAGTTTGAGAGCATGTGCAGACAATAAATTAAATGTGGCCCATAGGACAGTATAAGTCTGACAGGGTTACCAACATTCTCTCTCAATGTTTTCAAAAGCCTTCTCCATCAGGGTCATCAGGATTGTGTGGCAAAGGGTTAACTCTTTCCCAGTCAACAAAGGTTTAGACTTTTCAATAATGAAAGTATTTGTAGATGATTTCTATTCTCTTTTTGGTCCGATATTCTTCCAGGATATTGGAAAACATAGAAGAAAGTCAGGCTACAACATCTGTGCAATCTGATCCTAATCTATATTGTCTACAAAACTTTCTGCCCTTATGATTGGCATTCAAATGATAACAAGGAAACTGACTTAGCCAGAAAATTGTTGAAATCATTCATGATTAGACATTCAACCCAAGAGCAGTGAGTGCAAGTCAACTTTCTTTTCTAACCATGAATCTACAGTTGGACATTTTGAGAGATATAACAACCAAAATCAGATCTAACTCCATACTGAACGACAAAATTTTGGACCCGATCAAATTGAAAGCATTTGTAGATGACAAAATAAATGTAGCTGAAGTAATGATTTCTGTCTTTGAAAAATTCTGGGGAAAGGAGAAAATGCTGGTTACCAGCATTTTCTCCTTTTCCCATAATGTTTTCAAAAGCCTTCTTCTTCAGGGTCAGTAAAACTCAGGGTTATTTGGTAATGAGTTGAAACTTCAATATACAGGTTCGTTTTATCGAATAAATATTAATATGTCCATTTCCTTTATTTTGCGGGTTCTTATAGCTACAGAGAATGGGCTTTTGAGGTTATAAAAATACAATGAATCCTTAATAATTGCCGTAGAAGTAATATCATCCACGCAAAGGTACATTAAAATCATTCTTACATCTTTTTTACTGGCATCCTCCCTCTCCACTCGGTTCCGTCTCCACGACGACACTGATGAAAGGTCCGATTCATTACTAGACTGAGTCCTACGTACACTACTATCACCAGAAAGTCTATCACTAATATTGCTACTATAACTCTCTTTAGAGTCTGTGAAGTCCTGAGATTTCTTAGCATCACTTAATTTGTTCCTGTCAACAGATCCTGCGCTGGTTGTTGTTGTAGCCGTTGTTGTAGTGGCAGTCGTAGTTGATGTTGCTGAACTGTCGTCTGTTTTACGTAACACTTCATTGGCCTGTTGAAGTTCCTCTAATGTTACACCCTGAAAGATATGGCATATAATTTTACATTGGATAGATGACTGTTAACACTTTACCCATGGACAAAATTTTAAACGAATCCAAACTGAAAACATCTGCACTTAGACTCATCCGAATTGAACACATCTGCAAATGACAAATTCAGTATGGGTCAAATGATGGAATATGTCTGTGAAAGGCAAGAAAACATTGTGGGGGAAAAAAAAAAGGGAAAAATGCTAATTACCAGCATTACCTCCTTTTCGTAAAAAGCCCTAATTTTCAGGGTCTTTAAAACCTTGAATTGTTTGCTAAAGAGTTAACACTTTCCATAACAACTGACTATTGACACTTCCAAACTGTAAGTAACTGCAGCGACAAGCATTTGCAGACAAGAAATCAAACCTGGCTGAAATGATTCAAGTATTGTAAGATAAGAAGAAAATGCTGGTTCTCTTTTTCCCACAATGTTTTCAAAAGCTTTCTTCATTGGGATTGTTAAACACAGGATTGTTTAGTATAGGGTCAAACACTTTATTTCTTTCTATATATACATGTATCATACAATCCCTACTTTCAACAACTCTGAGGATGAAGACTCTTCCAAACTGAAAGCATCCGAAGGCGACAAACTCAAATTGATAAAAATGAACTTAACCCTTTCCCAAACGATGAATTTTAGACTGGTCCAAACTGAAAGAGTTTGCAGACGACGATTTTAAATTTGATGAAAATGACAGAAAGTTCTCCAAAAGGGTAGAAAACATTGTGGGAAGAGGAGAAATTGCTCGTTACAAGCAATTTCTCCTTTTCCCACAGTGTTTTCAAAAGACTTGTACTGCAGACACGTGAAAACCAGGGCTTGTTTGGGAAAGGGTTAAGTTCACTGATAGGGTAGAAAACTGTGGGAAACACAGAAAATGCTGGTTACCGGCATTTTCTTCTTTTCCCACAATATTTTCAACAGTCCTGTTTCTAGAAGTCGTTGAAACTCAGGATGGTGTGGCATGGAGTTAATGAGGTCAACAATAAGCCCGATCATGATGGGAAATACAAGTCACCTGTGTTGATCTTCGACTCTCCCTGGCTCTCTTGGCTCGCACTTTTCTCTGCATTTCTGTCTCTTCATCTCTCTTTGGAGGTTCATAGGACCTGAAAAAAAAAAAAAATATACATGTATTCAGGTATCCTGATACCATTAACCCTTTACCACACAATGCCGAATTTTAACGACCCTGAGTAAAAATCCTTTTGAAAACCTTGTGGGAAAAGGAGAAAATACTGGTAACCAGCATTTTCTCCTTTTCCCACAATGTTTTTTACCCATCAAAGATAGAAATCATCATTTCGGCTACATTTAACTTGTCGTCTGCAAATGCTTTCAATTTGGTCTAATTCCAAAATTTGGTTGTTTGGTTTGATATGAATTTGTATGGTGTTTCATTCTTTTGTGGATACTCCATTATTACATCTGCTGGTGAGATGTAATATTGGCTGTTTTGCTAAAGATGAGGGCTGATCAATAAGTTATGAGCCTTGTACGGAAGGAGTTAACTCTTTACCATACAATCCCAACTTTTACTGACACTGAGAAAGAAGCCTTTTAAAAACATTGTTGGAAAAGGAGAAAATGCTGGTTACCAGCATTTTCTCCTTTTCAAACAATGTTTTCTACCCCTCCCAAAACAAATTTCAAAGTTTCAGTCACATTTATCATGTCATCTGCAAATGCTTTCAATTTGGACTAGTCTAAAATTTTGTCATTTGGTAAAGGGTTAAGGCTGTGTACCAAAGACTAGGGTCATTTGGTCCTTTTGTATCAAAGAGGTAGTAGACTTCACTAAACATGGCAAATGACTCTTGCAAAATGGACTAAATTACTGATAGAGTAAGTCTGCTGCCATTTATGATTGTGGCTTTGAAATGGTTGTGCATCTGCATTATTCACCTGATCTCGATCTATCAGACTTTCATTTATTTTCAAAATTGAAAAGGCCATTTCCAGTACCCACTTTTGGTCATATGATGACATCATACATGAAGTGGAGGACTTTCTGAATGCTGAAGGAAAGAGACTTCGTCAAAAGTGACTATGAGGTCCTTAACCCTTTCCCAAACGACAAATTTTGGACTGGTCCAAATTGAAAGAGTTTGCAGACGACAATTTTAAATTTGATGAAAATGGCAGAAAGTTATCAAAAAGGGTAGAAAACACTGTGGGAAAAGGAGAAATTGCTCGTTATGAGCAATTTCTCCTTTTCCCACAGTGTTTTCAAAAGACTTGTACTGCAGACACATGAAAACCAGGGTTTGTCTGGGAAAGGGTTAAACATCGCTGGCACAAATGTACAGATACCAAAGGGATTATTTTGAAAAATATTGCAATATGTCCACCAAAAGTTAAACCCTTACATAACGAGGCTCACAATTTATCAATCTTCCTTCATATATCAAGATAGTCTTCCAAACCATTCAGTAGACAGCTTCTGAAACCTCAGAGTGAAACAAGACAGTTGATTTGTTTCATATGTTTCTGCTTTAAGACAATTACAAATGTTCTAGATTTTAGTTCAGTAAGATTGTAGCCGCATAAATTACTAAAAATTGTTCCACCTAAGCTTCCTTCCTTAGCCACTAGAATTATGACAGTATCATTGAAAGCCATCCTGTTAGGCCAAGTGCTCAAAATTATTTGTTAACTGGAAACTAGTTTCTGTACTTCTTGGCATGCCATGGGAAACGCAAGAGGGTTTTATAAACAGTTTAGAACAAGCAGTCTGATCTTGTACTAACAGTGTCTGATAGGAACCCGGCCAAAAACAGCCTTGACATTGCATTATGTTGGATCTCTCCTTTAACCCTTTACCAGACGACGTAATTTTAGCCTTGTCCAAATTGAAAGCATTTGCAGACGACAATTTCAATGTGCTCAAATGGTGCAATTTTCCTTTGATAGGGTAGAAAACATTATGGGAACAGGAGAACATGCTGGTTACCAGCATTTTCTCCTTTTCCCACAATGTTTTTGACAAATTTTTTTTTTCCCAGGGTCGTTAAAAGTCAGTATTGTGCGGTAAAGGGTTAACCCTTTACCACACAATCCCAAGTTTTAACAACCCTAAGGAAGAAACCTTTTGAAAATTTTGTGGGAAAAGGAGAAAATGCTGGTAACCAGCATTTTCTCCTTTTCCAACAATGCTTTCTACCACATCAAAGACAAGTTCCATCAGTTGAGCCACATTTAAATTGTTGCCTGTAAATACTTTCAATTTAGACAAGTCTAAATTTATGTCATGTGGTAAAGAGTTTTAACTCACACAGTCCATATCATTTATATAGCAACCTGAGGGTTAAAGCACAAATTACTGCATGCTTCTAGTCTCACTCCATGCAATGATGAAATGAAAGCGTGATTTATAAATGAATGCTAAAAAGTCTGGTGACACCCCCTTCATTAATTCTTCACAAAACAATCCCGTGTTTCATAACCCTGAGGAACTAGCATTTTGAAAACATTATGGGAAATGGAGAAAATACTGCTAGCAAGCATTTTCTCCTTTTCCCACAGTGCTTTCTATCCTATCAAAGAGCCTTAGTTCATGTGTACCACATTCAAATTTGTCATATGTAGATGTTTAGTGTTTTCAAAGGCTTCTTTCTCAGGGTGGTTAAAACTAAGGATTGTGTGGTTAAGTGTTAAGTCAGCCCAATGTAGTTTTTTCCACTGCCATTCTTTTATGTAATAACTGCATCTGTGTATGATGGCACACCGAGTTCTCCTTCCTGATAAATCTGAATTGAGGCAATATGCCTTTTACCAAACAATCCTGTGGTTTAACTCTTTACCAAACGATAAAATTTTAGACTGCTCAAAATTGAAATTAAGTGCTGCTAAACTGATGATTTCTCTTCTTGATAGGGTAGAAAACATTGTGGGAAAAGGAGAAAATGCTGGTTACCAGCATTTTCTCCTTTTCCTACTATGTTTTCAAAAGCCTTTTCTTTCAGGGTCGTTAAAAGTCAGGATTGTGTGGTAAAGGGTTAAAGACCCAGAAAAAACCTTCAGAAAAAAACAGTGTGGGAAAAGGAGAAAATGTTTGTAACATGCATCTTTACCTTTTCCCCCACTGTTTTTTTATCATTCGAAAGACAAATTTCATACTTGCATTTAGCATTAAAATTTTGTTGTCTGCAAAATTTAAATTAATTTGTACTCGGTTAAAATTTTTACGGTTTACCCTGTACTATACAATTCCAAATTTTAGAAAACCTTCACAAGGAAGGCTTTTGAAAACATGTGGGCAAAGGAGAAAATGGTAGTAACAGCATTTTCTCCTTTTCCCACAATGTTTTCTACTCTATCCAAGACAAAAGTCATCATTTGAGCTATGTTTCTTAAGTTGTCTGCAAATACTTTCAATTTGTTTGAGTTCAAAATTCAGTCATTTGGTAGAGATTTATGACTGTTAAAATTACTCAAACCAGTTAGACAACTACCTTAACCCTTTACCACACAATCCCGACTTTTTAACAACCCTGAGAAAAGGAGCCTTTTGAAAACATTGTGGAAAAAGGAAACAAGAGGGCCATGATGGCCCTGTATCGCTCCACTGGCTTATAAATATAAACCATAAATAATAAACATTTCAATGCTGAGCAAAATGGTTTCAAAATGAAGACTTACAAAGTTTTCTCTGTTAAAGCCCATATGAAAGTTGAGACCCGCAGGGCAAAGCCATTTTTGATCCCAGAGCTATTTAATTACTTGAACCCTGGTAGAGGTCCACAAGATAAAGCCATAAAAATAATGTGATTTTCAAGTTTTGTCCATATGAAGCCCCTGTAAAACATAAGACCCCTGATGCAAGGCTAATTTTAAAAAAAAAATCAAAACAGGAAGATTTCTTAAGTTGTCACTATGTAAGCCCATGTAAAACTTGTGACCCCTGCGGTGGGGCCAATTTTGACCCCAGGGCTAAAATTTTGGCCCACTTGGTAGAGGCCCACTAGATATAGCTACATGCAAAATTTGGTAGCTCTAGGCCTTATGGCTAGGTACAGGAAGATTTTTAAAGTTTTCTCAATATAAGCCTATGTAAAACTTGTGACCCCTGGGGCAGAGCCAATTTTGACCCCAGGGCTAAAATTTTGGCCCACTTGGTAGAGGCCCACTAGATATAGCTACATGCAAAATTTGGTAGCTCTAGGCCTTATGGCTAGGTACAGGAAGATTTTTAAAGTTTTCTCTATATAAGCCTATGTAAAACTTGTGACCCCTGGGGCAGAGCCAATTTTGACCCCAGGGCTATAATTTGAAGAAACTTGATAGAGGTCTACTACATAAAGCTACATGCCAAATTTGGTAGCCCTATGCCTTATGGTTTCCGACAAGAAGATTTTTAAAGATTTCCAATATTTTTCAGTTTTGTTGCCATGGCAACCAGAGTTTTTGAAGGAATCAAATTCTTTCAAGAAATTCTGAAGAGGACCATGGCAGGATCATTTCTGTGAAAATTGGATGGGTAGTTTCAGAGAAGAAGATGTTTGAAATAAAAGTTAACAGACGGACGGACGGACGCACGCACGCACGACGGACACCGGGCCATGACATTAGCCCGCTGGCCTTCGGCCAGTGGAGCTAAAAAGACTGGTAACCAGCACTTTGTCTTTTTCCCCACTATGTTTCCTACCCTATCAAACACACATTTTGTCATTTGAGCCACTTTTAATTTGTTGTCTTGCAAATGCTTTCAATTTGGACCAGTCTAAAATTTTGCTGTATGGTAAAGGGTTGTCAAGTTGTTACCAGATCAAGCCTTCATATAATCATCTGCTCTGTGCCGTTGTTGCAAAACCACTTCATGTCCCGTAAGATCTGGCAGTTTTTCCTATGTTATGTAACTCTGCTCTAAATCAATGATGATGAAATGACACTTACTTTCTATAATGAACAAATGAGGAGGTGGGGGTTGTTACTGTGGTAGTAGTAGTGGAAGTAGTAGAAACCGTGGGGCTTGTCACATTCGATGACGTTACAGGAAGTGCAGGTGCAGATATTCTTGAGCTACTGCTATCCTTTTCTGCACGCTCACGCTCTTTCCGTTCATTTTCTGCTTGCTGACGCTTGTAAAAGGGGACATAGGCAGTTTGGTAAGTAGATGAGGAATTTTGGCTAGAACCAGTATAGCGGTAGGTATTGGTTACACCATGAGATCCTCCCAATCTGAAATAGGTACAAGTTCAAGGTCATGCAACATGCAGATTAATAGGTCAAGGTCACTCAGTCTATTCCAGCAAATTGGTAAATGTTTGTTAATAAGTGAAGCACTGATATTAAATGCATGATAGTGCATGTACATATAAAATCAAAACTTTGTACAAATACTTCTAGAAAATCAAGTGCTAAAGACAATATCATTAGCTTTTGCAGACAATTTCAGTTAACCTGCTAAATGAGTGAAATGAAAGTTTCAAACCCAAATTTTGCTATTTAAAAGGTATATTTCAGGGAAAAATATCTCTTTAATGGACAGTGCAGATCCAAGATCAGACTGCACATTCAGTGCAGTCTGATCTTGATCTAAGCTGACCAAAAATGGTCATTGAGTCATGCTTAGCAGCCTTAGGATTAATATAATCTTACATTAATTACTGGGCTCCTACTGGCTAGGAATACTCATTTCATTCATTCAAAGGTGTAAGTGTGAACAAGATTAAAACTTCTCTGTTAATAAGATTAAATCTTCTATATGGCAGAGTTTTGGCCAACTAACTTTTAACTATACAACAAAGCTTAAGTCTTGTCCACAATAGTATCATCAAAGCATTTCCACACACTATTTCAATTTGGACAAGTCCAAACTTTTGTCATTAGGTACAGAGTTAACATAAAACACATTGATTTGATGTCTTTCAACTCCCCCATCAGAATTAAAATCCCTTAAACTACAGCAAAATTTACAATATATTTAGCTTTGCATCATTTGTACTGAAATTCGGTGTCCAGAATGTAAAAAGATTTCATTTAGTTGCAAAAAAGATGGAACTTTCATATGTATTGCGGAAGGAAACTCAGAACAAGAGGGCCATGATGGCCCTGTATCGCTCCACTGGCTTATAAATATAAACCACGAAGAGAAGTCTTCACTATATAAGCCCTTATAAAACTTTGACCCTAGGGCTACAGTTGGACTAAATGGGGAATATGTGTATTAGAAGAATAACATGCCAAATTTGGTAGTTCTTGGCCTTATGGCTAGTAACAAGACGGTTTCTGAACTTTTCACTCCATAAACCCATGTAAAACTTGTGACCCCTGGTGCAGGGCCAAACTTGATCCTAGGGCTGTAACTTGGGCCCTCTTTGTAGTTGTCCACTAGATAATGCTATAATTATGCAAAATTTGGTAGCCTAAGCCTTATGGCTATGTACACCAAGATTTAAAACTTTTCCCTATGTAAGCCTATGTAAATCTTGTGAACCCCCGCCCCCAGCATGAGGCCAAATTGACCCCAGGACTATAATTCGGGCACTTTTGGTAGACCCCAACTAGATCAAGCTAAATGCAAAATTTGATAGCTCTAGGCCTTATGGCTAGGTACACGAAGATTTTTAAAGTTTTCTCTATATAAGCCTATGTAAAACTTGTGACCCCTGGGACAGAGCCAATTTTGACCCCGGGGCTATAATTTCAAGAAACATGATAGAGGTTTACTACATAAAGATACATGCCAAATTTGGTAGCCCTATGCCTTATGGTTTCAGACAAGAAGATTTTTAAAGTTTTCTCTATATAAGCCTATGTAAAACTTGTGACCCCTGGGGCAGAGCCAATTTTGACCCCAGGGCTATAATTTCAAGAAACATGATAGAGGTCTACTACATAAAGCTACATGCCAAATTTGGTAGCCCTATGCCTTATGGTTTCAGACAAGAAGATTTTTAAAGATTTCCAATATTTTTCAGTTTTGTTGCCATGGCAACCAGAGTTTTTGAAGGAATCAAATTCTTTCAAGAAATTCTGAAGAGGACCATGGCAGGATCATTTCTGTGAAGTTTCATGAAAATTGGATGGGTAGTTTCAGAGAAGAAGATGTTTGAAATAAAAGTTAACGGACGGACGGACGCACGGACGCACGGATGGACGGACAGACGCACGACGGACACCGGGCCATGACATAAGCCCGCTGGCCTTCGGCCAGTGGAGCTAAAAAAACAAGAAATAGTCAAGATAATCAAGGAGTTCTGCCCAGAAATGGATTGAGAATTGAATTTCTGGAGTCTAAAAAAGCAGTCTGCTCACTCATCACATGCAAAAAGAATAAGCAGTTGAGAGCAAAATTTCTGTTTATAGCCTCAAAACGAAACAGCACAAATACTGCATAAAACATGACTTGCTTTTGCAATCTGTGTAGATTATGATGAAACAACTCTAAACCAGCCATCTAATCTTAGACTCAAAATGTCTTAAATTGAATAAAACAATCGAGTGATCAACAGCTTTGAAATTGTGATATCTATGTCTCTTCTGCAAAATTGAAAAAGTTTAAACTTTTCTGCCATGCTCTGTGAAAAGGGGGTTTAATGTATCTGCAAAAAGTATTGATCCAGTCAGCCTGTACAGTGCGTGCAGTCTGACATTGGTCAAAACTTTTTGCTATTGATGAATTTCTGCATGTCCAAGGACCAGTCTACCTTATGGTTCAGTTGATTGTTAGACAAAATGGATTTTTTGATTCCACAATGCGATGACTGGCTTGGTATCATGCATCACAGAAATACATAAAACCACCTTTTCACATAGCATGGGTCATTTGTCTATGAGCCATGCTCTGTGAAAAAGGGAGCTTAATGCATCTGCAAGAAGTATCGACCCAGGTCAGCCTGCACAGGCCGTGCAGGCTGACCTGGGCTGAAACTTTTTGCTATTGGTCAGTTTTCTGAATGTCCAAGGACCAGTTTATCTCATGATTCAGTCGATTGTTAGACAAAATGGATTTTATGGATCCATAATTATATGACTGGCTTGGTATCACAGGAATACATTAAACCCCCTTTTCACAAAGCATGGGTCATTTGTATATGAGCCACGCTCTGTGAAAAGGAAGCTTAATGCATCGGCGAAAAGTATCGACCCAAGAGACCCAGGCTTTGGTTTTTTACTCTGGATTTACAGCAAAATAGCAACCAGTTCCCTTTACAGTATAGTAGTGAAATGAAGGTGTGTCAAGTCTAAAGGGCAAGATTCAATAACATGCCAACTTTCATAAACCAAGTACACAACTTGTTAAGTTATTTATCCCCCCCCCCCTTTCTGTTTTAGTGGCTGTAACCTTGGCCTCATTCTTAAACCAAAGAAATCTACAGTATCTTCACGTTGTTACATATCTTGAGGTGAGTTTATAAAGTTTTCAATTTGGCCGAATCCATAATTTTGCTGTTTGGTAAAAAGATTGATAAATCATTTAGAAATACGACTATGGTAATGGGTGAAAAAGATGGATAAATCATACTGAAAAATAACGTATGATATGCTAATGAATTATAAATACATAAATTGTGTCAGAGAAAATAAAAGGAGAAATTCGGGTAAAAAGTGAAGATGACATATCCGACTATACATATGAGGGAAGTAGAGAGAAAGATAAGAAAAATATGGGACTTCAGGGACCTGTAACAGATAATCAAAACAGGGTTTATTCACCAGAGCGCCAGATAAGACGGAGTGATGATATTCTAAATCCATTATTTCTCTTCCAAACCCTATGTTGTGGGTACTCATTGGAATCGTATGAATGAGACGATTCTAATGAGTACCCATAACATAGGATTTAGTGGAGAATAAGTGATATTTTCAATTCTGAAATCAAACTCACTCCATCGATCTGGAACTATTATTTCACTCTTTATCAGACATCAAAATTTTACACTGGTCCATATTGCAAGCTTTTCCAGGTGACAAATTAAAGGTAGCCCAAATGAGAAGCGGTTGAAAAAAACATTGTGGGAAAAGGAGAAAATGCTGGTACCAACATTTTCTCCTTTTCCCGTAATGTTTTCAAAAATCTGTTCCAAGTCTTCATATAAATTTGGTACTGTTTGGTAAAAGGTTAAAAAAAAGAGGTATATGAACTAAAAATACCTCTTGAAACAAATCTCTGAAAATGTTCTTGATCAATATGGATAATCTACATTAACCCTTTACCACACAATCCCAACTTTTAACAACCCCAAGAAAAAAACCTTATGAAAACATTGAAGGAAAAGGAAAAAATGTTGGTAACCAGCATTTTCTCCTTTTCCCACAACATATTCTACTCTTCCCAACACAACTTTCAATTTTAGAGTCACGTTTATTTGTCGTCTGCAATTGCTTTCAATTTGGACAAGTCTAAAATTTTGTCATTTGGTAAAGAGTTAACTCTTAACCATAAAATTTTAGACAAGTCCAAATTGAAAGCATTTGCAGAAGACAGAATAAATGGGACTCAAAAATTGAGACTTGTTTCCGGAAGGGTAGAAAACATTGTGGGCAACAGAGAAAATGCTGGTTACCAGCATTTTCTCCTTTTCCCACAATGTTTTCTAAAACTTTTTTTCTCAGGGTCGTTAAAAGTCGGGATTGTGTGGTAAAGGGTTAACTAAGGTTTCATACATGAATGATATGTGGAAACACTGGCATAATGGGAAAATTGTTTCATTTACAAGCCTTTTACAAGCCTTTTCCTCTGCTTTTTTGCAACAAATTTTTCAAAAGCTGCAGGATAACAAAAAAGTCACCTGCTACAGGCGATGATTTAAGACAAGCGCTTTCACCTTTCTTTAATCCTAAAAAGGCCACAGGAAAATCTAACTTCTTTTAACTTTTTTTTACTATCAAAATAAAATTAGACGGCATAAAACATGACATCTTGGTCCGTATTCATTAAGCATTCTTATTCTTCTTCTCCAGATTTTTCTTTCTTTTTTTGTGTGCAGTCTGATCTTGATCTACACTGTCCACACAAGCAATTAGATAAAGGTTCAATCCTGCAATATTAATCAGTGCTCCAGATAAGGTCCGTATTCACGTAATTTACGGATGACGATCTGATTGTTACACATCTTTTTTTCCGAAAGTCCGTACTCGATACGGAACGTTTTTCCAGGTACGTAAAGTATAGGGTATGAATCCGTACACAATGAAAGGGAGCTTACTCTTTCTCAGACAAACATTCAGATATTTTCGGGATTGCCGAGCGATTTTCCAATTTTTTCCTGTTAAATAAAAAGGGAAAATCGGCTCGGACTGGAATTAGACTCTGCATCTCGGCTTTAGTCAAGTTTTTATCGATTACGGCGTGGGACCAGCGGATAATCGTACTATGTACATGTATGTTCCGAATGAATAGTTTGCGCTTCGAAAAAGTCGGGGAATATACACAGAAACGTCTGGCTAGGTTATTTCATCCATCTCCAGAACCAAATAATCCTAACAAAACCGAGAATCGTTGAAAGATAAAATCAGACAGGCCAAGACTTAAGCACTGTTCCCATTTATGTATAAATGTGCAATAATTCACGCTCTAAATTGAATAATCACACACAAAAAATATGAAGCAAACAGCGCATGCACCAAGATGGGCTCTCTGTTGATCGCCAGTGACGCCAACTTGGGCCAAGTTAGAAAAAAATGTCTCCAAAACTGAAGCACAGGTGAATTCAAAAGTATTTATGATATCTGCTTTTCTAGCGTAAAATTACAGCTTTTGAAGTTATTTGCGACCCTATTTATGTCAAATCCTGCACAAATATTTTTCCAAAAATTAAATAGCATGAAAAAAAGATCGCTTCAAAAAAAGATTATGAGTTGCATATTTGTTTCTACAAACCTGCTTTACACTTTGTGCAGTAAACATCATACTGTTACTTGGTAAAATGTTATGTAGTTTTACAGTAATGCTTATATAAAAGCAAATGCAAGAAAACCAATTTTGACTTTAATCAGTCTCGTTAACCAAATGTTGGTACTGATCCCCATATGCTGGTACTGATTAATCTTGATTTTCATCAGTACTGTACTGATGTCATTGAAAATTATCTGGAGCACTGATTAATACAGCAAAAAATTTAAAAACCCAAAAGCATTCAACTAAATGGCAGAAGAATAAATACTTATATAATCAATGTTGCCAACATAGCTTTACTTTTAGTATTTATTATTCTGCCAGAGACTGGAACTTTGACCAACTGCACTTAAAATGATCTTCAGGCTTACAATAATTATAGTACTTTTAACCCTTAACCCTTTACCGCACAATGCCGCCTTTTGACGCCCCTGGAAAAGAAGTCTTTTGAAAACATTGTGGGAAAAGGAGAAAATACTGGTAACCAGCATTTTCTCCATCTCCCACAATGTTTTCTACTCTATCAAAGAAAAGTTGCACCATTTGAGCCACATTGAAATTGTCGTCTGCAAATGCTTTCAATTTGGACAAGGCTAAAATTTTGTCGTCTGGTAAAGGGTTAAAGCGCCACATAAACCTGTTGGACATTTTCACCATAGAAATATGACCCAAGTAATTGAAATTTCATGGTTGCTTTTCTCTACAGAGATTCAGCAAAGCAGACAGTGTAGATCAAAGATCAGGCTGCACGTTTTGTGCAGCCTGATCTTGATCTACACTGGCCGCACACACAACTATAGTTCTGAAAGGCACTTTGAGGGTTAAATGGTATGAATGAAATTTACCTGTTTTTTATATAGACTTGTTTACATTTGGCTGCTATTGGGGTTTTAAATTTCAGATACTGAATTTTTGACCTGTTTGTGGACAATTTTTTTGGTCTTGCAGTGGACAGATTTCAGGTAAAAAAGAAAGGTATCAAAAGGTGAAATGGCCTGTAATGAATTCATATTCAATGTGAAGGAAGTCAAATCAGGGTCCGTATTTACCAACCATTCTTAAGAACATTTTTTAGAGTTATTTTAAAGAGTTTTCTAAATTTGAAAGTAACACTACTTCCGAATGGCTAAACCAAATGATTTGGTTTAGCCAATCAGCAGTTGTGTTACTTTCTATACCTAGAATAAGACTAAGAATAAGGTAAGAATGCTTGGTGAATACTGGCCCTGTTTATAACTTGAAAAAGAAGCCAATATACATTGATGAACAATTAAAAAGGAGATAAAATGTGAAATGGTACAAAAGTGAAAAATAATACACAAAGTGGTCATTATATTTTACCCTGGTGACTTAATTTCTTGACAAAAAATATTGCAGTGAATAATATCTACATAAATGTGGTAGATAAGTAATATATATTCTTTAAATTTTTCAATCTGTTTGAGGCATTTAAAGCCTTTTTTAACTTTGATTGCTTCAGTGTATCTTCACAAAACCAGGTAAGAAAATTATCTGGAAACTTAAATGCATTTGCAGACAACACATTAACCCTTTCCCAAACAAGCCCTGGTTTTCACGTGTCTGCAGTACAAGTCTTTTGAAAACACTGTGGGAAACGGAGAAATTGCTCGTAACGAGCAATTTCTCCTTTTCCCACAGTGTTTTCTACCCTTTTTGAGACCTTTCTGCCATTTTCATCAAATTTGAAATTGTCGTCTGCAAACTCTTTCAGTTTGGACCAGTCCAAAATTTGTCGTTTGGGAAAGGGTTAAATGAAGCTTGATGGATGACATCTGTCTTTGAAATGGTAAAAAACAATGAGAAAAGGTCACTGAGAACTTCTCCTTTCCCCATAATGTTTTCAAAAGGCAGTGGATTGTTTGTTGAATGGTTCTGTAAGTTTCATTCTACTTTCAATAGACTTTCAGGCACATGACGGTAAAAGCTGACTCATCCTCAAGGCTTTCCTGGGTTTCTCCAGTACTAAGTCTCTATCATACTAAAGATGTCACCAGAAAATAGGAGAATCAAGTATGTTGCTAATTATGGGCAATTTCCTTTGTTATCAGATTGCTAGATTTATGTTACTTTTCTGAAATAAAGGACTTTTTGTAAAAAAAAAAAAATTGTTATAGTTTTTGAAGCACCTTATGTATGAGCCATGCTCTGACAAAAGCGGGTTTAATGTATCTCTGTGATGCATGATACCAGGCAAGTCATCACATAATTTTTGATCCATAAAAATCATTTCGTATAACATCCCACTGAATAATGAGGTACACTGTTCCTTTGACATGCAGAAAATTGATCAAAAGCTTAAAGTTTTGACCAAGGTCAGCCTGCACAGGTGCACAGGCTGATTTGGGTAGATATTTTTTGTAGATGCATTAAGCCCCTTTTCAGACAGCATGGCTCAATTATGAAATTAACATTTTCTGTCTATCATAGCACTTATCAGGCTATTTGGGCCAGAATATCTTTCAATATATTATACTAATGATTCACATCCTGCACACACTGAAAGGGTCTACACTGTTTTTGAAAAAAGCAACTATAAGAGTGTTTGGCATTGTGAGGGTTAGTAAACGCATCTGTTTCCATTCCTTCAACAAGCTTTGTGATTTTTTCTCTCTTTTTCTATGAAGGAAAGATTGAATATAACATTTAAAGAGATAATACAAATAAAAATAACACAAACCAACCTAGCTCGCCACCGCCTGATACTGCAGGTAAAGAAAGAAGTGTTTTTAACCCCTTTAGGCGCTTAAACAGTGTTTTTTGGTTTTTTTTTTTAATTTCATCATGTAATAATAATCTAGGTGTTTCACGGCTGTTTTGGTCCTATATTTAGAAAAATATTGGAGGGTGTAGATCAAAGATTATACTGCATATTCTATATTCTATGCAGTCTGATCTTGATATACAGCATTCACCAAAGAAACTCAAACTCATGGTAAGTCAACAAAATTAAAAGTCTCGGCATGGTTAACTCTTTACCACACAATCACAGGTTTTAATGACCCTGAGGAAGAGGTCTTTTGGAAACATTGTTGGAAAATGAGAAAATACTGGCAGCATTTTCTCCTTTTTCCACGGGGTTTTCTACCCTGTCAAAGAAAAATCACTGAAATTGTCATCTGCAAATGCTTTCAATTAGGATGGATCTAAAATTTTGCCGTGTGGTAAAGGGTTCAGCAATTTTGAGGCCATCCTTGTTACACTGAGTAAGAAATTAGTTATTATGATCCGATAGTTATCATGGTCTGAAACTATAAAAAAAGTTCTGAAGCCATTCATTAGTTTGTTTTCCAGTCTACACCAATTCTAGCTAGTTTATGACTTGTTAGAACATATGCTTTGTAGAAGGCAAAATTGCTATGTAGTATCAAATGTCTCAATCTTTTATCATCAACAAAAGAGACATGTTTAGGTTTGTGAAGTGATAAAATGCTCCACTCTAAAAAGCCCTTAAACCCTTTATAAGAAGACAAAACTTTAGCCTTGCTAAAATTGAGAGCATTTGCAGACGACAATTTCAATGTGGCTCAAATGGCGCAACTTTCCTTTGATTGGGTAGAAAACATTGTGGGAAAAGGAGAAAATGCTGGTTACCAGCATTTTTCTCCTTTTCCCATAATGTTTACAAAAGGCATCTTTCCAAGGGTCGTTAAAAGGCGGCATTGTGCTGTAAACCCTTTATCAGATGACAAATGTATAGACTGGTCCAAAGTCAAACTACCTGCAGACAAAAATTCAATGTGATTCAAATGTAGGTATTTGTAAAAGGAAGGGTATAAAAAATTGTGGGGAAAGAAGAAAATGCTGGTAACCAGCATCTTCTTCTTTTCCCACAATATTTTCAAAAGCCATCTAATTCGGGGTCGTCAAGAATCGACATTGTGCGGTAAAGGGTTAAATGCATAACACAGCTTTTATTCCTTTTCTTTCAAAGGCCATAAATTCTTTATCATAGAGTAACACACTCATCCAACTTTAAAACATCACAAACTGGTACTTGCATTTTCTCCTTTACCCACAATGTTTTCAAAAGTCTTCTTCCTTGGGGTCGAAAAAACTCAAGATTGTGTGATACAGGGTTAACAAAGAAAAAAAAATTTTGGCTAGTCCACATTGAAGCATCTTGTAGAATACATATGAAAAGGCTAGACAATATTACTTGAAAAGGAGAAAATGCTTGTATAGAGCATTTTCTCCTTTACCCACGATGTTTTCAGCAGTCATTTTCCTTAGAGTCATAAGAACTTGGAATTGTATGGTAAAGGTTTAAACAATGAGGAACAAAGGCAGAGCTCCAGATAGAGGGAGTGATTTTGATTTCAAAATTGAAAATATTAATCACTCTCCACTAAACCCTATGTTATGGGTACTCATTAGAATCGTCTCATTGAGACGATTCTAATGAGTACCCACAACATAGGGTTTGGAAGAGAAATAATGGATTTAGAATACTATCACTATCTGGAGGTCTGACAAAAAAGGTATTTAGTAATTAATCATCCTTGCATAACAACAGAAGCTGTGATGTACATGTTGACAGCCTTGTCAATTAGTACTAAAATAATAAATGAAATCTACAAATTAGTAAAACACCATTTAAGACAAATTTGGCTATCAGATACACGGGACTGGAATGAAATGTCAGAAACACATACCTATCTGAGTTGTTAGAGTTATTTTGGTCACCAGCAGAAAATGAGGAGGAACTGTAGAATGGTCGCCTGGCTGGCTTGTCCTAAATATGAGAGAAACATAATCATTAACTCTTTGCAAAGCGAAAAAAAACTGGCACTACACCAAATCAAAAGCATTTGAAAACGACAAAACAAATGTAGCTCAAATTATAATTTCTGTATTAGATAGCATAGAAAACATTGCGGGAAAAGGAGAAAATGCTGGTTACCAGCCTTTTCTCCTTTTCCCATAATGTTTTCAAGTCTTCTTCAGGGTCACTGAAGGGTTAACTCTTTGTCACATGAAAAAAAAGTTAGGACTCATCCATAATGAAAGCATTTTCAGGGGACAAATGCAGTTCAAGTGATGGCATTTTCTCTTTTTCAGCACAATGTTTTCAAAGGTCAACTTCCTTACATTTGTAAAATCAAAAGATACCAGTAGTCTGGAAAAGTTTAACCCTTCTAATATTTACCTGTTGATTGATTAATTGACTGTATGCAGTTTAATGCCGTTTTCAATATTATTTCAGTTATATCACGGAGACCAGTGCACCTATCCATGCTTTCCTGGAGTTTCTTTTTACCATTACTCCGCACAATATTCTTTCCAAGCCACTGGCTGCTTTCCCACATAACCATCATCGAAACAATGGTCAGCAGTGAGGGAGGAATGAATCCTGTCACAATGACTATCATCAATCCTCTGAAAGAAAATGGCCAAGCCGGGGATCGAACCTGCGACCTCCTGTTCTCAAGTCCTGTACACTACCAACTGAGCTACGGAGCTTGGCAATATTTACCTGTATATGTATTAAAGTCACATTAGCAGCCAAAAGTAAACAATGGGGTGTTAAAATGCATCTAAATTTAATTCATACCATTTAAAAGTATGTAAATTTTTGTGAAGATGACAATCTGTTGTTGTACAGTCAGTCAAAAGGTTAGTCCCTAGCAGGAAAATGAATTTCAAACCAAAGTTAAAAGTAAACAAAAGATAGAGTGACCTGGCAATTTTTTACCTAGTTTTAAAATTAATTTTTCTGCAAGCCACTAAAATTCCAACTGACTGTATAATACCAGATTGTTATCTTCACTCTAAATTCCATACTTTTAAATGGTATGATTGAACTCTTTACCACACAATCCTGACTTTTTAATGACCCTGAGAAAGAAGCCTTTTGAAAACATTGTGGGGAAAGGAGAAAATGCTGGTAACCAGCATACCAGCATTTTCTCCTTTTCCCATAATGTTTTCTAGTCCTTCCAAAACAATTTTCAATTTTTGAGTTACATTTATTTAGTCGTCTGCAAGTGCTTTCAATTTGGTGTAGTCTAAAAATTTGTCGTTTGGTAAATAGTTAAATTTAAATGTATTTTACCACACCCACTGTTTATTTTTCGCCACTACTCGCCTTTAACCCTTTCCGAAACAAGCCCTGGTTTTCATGTGTCTGCAGTACAAGTCTTTTGAAAACACTGAGGGAAAAGGAGAAATTGCTCATAACAAGCAATTTCTCCTTTTCCCACAGTGTTTTCTATCCTTTTTGAGAACTTTCTGCCATTTTCATCAAATTTAAAATTGTCATCTGCAAACTCTTTCAATTTGGAAGTGTCTAAATTTTGTTGTTTGGGAAAGGGTTAACGACCCTGACAAAGAAAGCTTTTGAAAAAATGGTTGAAAAAGAAAAAAAAATGCTGGTAACCAGCATTTCCTTCTCTTCACACAATGTTTTCTACCCTTTGAAAGACAAATATTAAGTTCTGAGACATATTTGTCATCTACAAACGCTTTCAATTTGGACCGGGCTAAAATTTTGTCATGTGGTAAAGAGTTAACCCTTTACCACAAGATCCCAACTTTTAACGACCCTGAGGGAGAAGATGTTTGAAAACACATTTGGAACAGGAGATAATGGAAAATGCTGGTAACCAGCAGTTTCTTCTTTTCCAAAAATGTTTTATAACTTATTCAGGACAAATTCTGTCTTTAGGGCCACCTTTAATTTGTCGTCTGCAAATGCTTTCAATTTGGACCGGGCTCAAATTTTGTCATGTGGTAAAGAGTAAATTATTAAATTAAAATCCTCAAATTTTACAGCAAACATAAGTGCAGTAGTTGCCCTAAGAATTATCATTCAATAGATTCACTGACAGTAGATTTTTAGATTTCCAAATCAGGACAAAGGGGATTAAAAGTTTGTATGAAACACTGGTTCAAACGTCACTATGGTTTTTAAGTTCTTGGACTGGCAAAGTGCAATGAAATAAGCTAATAAACGGGTTAGGGTGTTAAAAAAGTTTCAAGTTCTGTCCTGGATTACACAATAGAAAGAGATTTGCCACTGTTCAACAGGAGGCCTTCAACCAATTATTTTGACTTCAATTTTTCATTATTTGTTTTTTAAAACTACTATTATCTACAATCTTTGATATGTTAAAGTGACAATGGAAGTAAAGTGTTTGCATATTCTATGATCAAAGCTTCTATAATTCTATTTCCTGGATGAAATGAGGCAGTACCCAGTATGACGTGAAATATCTCTACATGAAAAATGATTCAGTATATTAGTAAACAGGCAGTAACCAAAGAAAAAAAGTCTGTAAAGCAGACAAAAAATATGTCAAACACCACACAAAAATGTGATGAAGAATGAAATTTAGGAAACTATCAAATGAATGTATGAAATGGGATTAAAATACATAACTCCATTGAAACTCTAAGATAGAAATTAAGCATATAGACATTCACAAAATACAAACTCGTTAGCTCTCTTTCATTAGCTGAGCTTGGAAGCATACATAAACTATCTTGACAATACATGAGAGTTCCAGATTTTTTGTTTTCCATCTGACACCTGCATTAGTAAAACTGGTTTTGCTGGAAACAATTAACCCTTTCCCAAACGACAAATTTTGGACTGGTCCAAATTCAAAGAGTTTGCAGACGACAATTTTAAATTTGATGGAAATGGCAGAAAGGTCTCAAAAAGGGTAGAAAAACTGTGGAAAAAGGAGAAATTGCTCGTTACGAGCAATTTCTCCTTTTCCTACACTATTTTCAAAAGACTTGTACTGCAGACATGTGAAAACCAGGGCTTGTTTGGGAAAGGGTTAATCAGTCACTACCTTGTTTATTCATGTACATAAACTTTTGGTCAAGACAAAATAAGTTTAGGTTCTGATAAATGTATAATAACTGAACTATATTTTAAGAGAAAATTTTAAAGTTGTCTGCAGCAAAAAATGTTTAAGCCTTTACCACACAATCCCGACTTTTAACGACCCCAAGAGAGAAGGGCTTTTGAAAACATTGTGGGAAAAGAAGAAAATGCTGGTAACCAGCATTTTCTTCTTTTCCCACAATGTTTTCTACCCTTTAAGAGACAAATGTTATGTTTGCCAGAAAAATCTATACACATGTATAGCGTCAGAATTTCAGAATTTAAATTTTAATGTAAATGAGTGAAAATTCCCTGACTGATAAGAAAACTTACGTTGCTTTCATTTTTCTTATTTTCATTTTCTTCAGCTAGGCGAGGACTAGACGCTGAACGAGGAAGATTCTTATCGTCCTCGTTTATTGTATTAATTGTATCTTGCGGCACCATGCTAGTACTTCCCGTTTTTCGCAACCCTAATCGCCAAGACGGTACATCATTCTCCCCTTTGTGTCCATCTTTCAGGAATTTGGAGTTAATGGAGATCTTTGGAACCTGTCATTAATAGCATGCTAAAATTAGAACAGCATGTCAGGCAGCAAAATGTGGGGTTTTCCCAAAGCAAACAAAAGTATATGCAAACTACCACCAAATCAAGGGTATGAACAAAAATAGCCCATGTACCAAAACAAAGGGATGACCAAAATATCATGGATTGATATCAATTATTCAATGCAATTTAACTCTTTATCAAAAAATGCCAAGTTTTAATGTCCCTTGGAACATTTTTGAGAAAAGGAGAAAGTACTGGTAACCTGCATTTTCTCCTTTTCCCACAAATTTTTCCACCCTTTCAAAGACAAATTCCAACATTTAAGCCAAATTTTATTTGTCTTCCTCGAATCCTTTGACTTAGGACAAGTCTCAAATTTTGTCATCTCGAAGAGCGTTTAACTCTTTACCAAACGACAGAATTTTAGACCAGTCCAAATTGAAAGCTTTTGCAGACGACAAAATAAATCTGAATCAAAAACTGAAATTTGCTTTTGAAAGAGTAGAAAACATTGTGGGAAAAGGAGAAAATGCTGGTTACCACAATGTTTTCAAAAGGCTTCTTCCTCTGGGTCATTAAAAGTCAGGACTGTGTGGTAAAGGGTTAAAAAAGTAGGTAAACATGTTTCATCTTGTAAGAAAATCATGTGGCAGACTTTCAGGTGGTAATGAAACTTTTAGATCATCACTTCCTTTTGGCCAGACACAATAAAGCACTAGTAAATATGAATTTGTGTTCTTAAACCCTCCACCACAAATAAGACTATGGTTGGCTTCACTAATTTAGACCTACACGTATCTAACTGAGTAATTATCCCTTTACCAAATGATAAAATTTAAGACTAGTCCAAATTCAAAGCGTTTGCAGACGAGAATTTCAATATGGCTCAGGCGATGGGGTTTTCTTTCTTAGGGTAGAAAACATTGTGGGAAAAGGAGAAAATGCTGGTTATCAGCAGTTTTTCCTTTTCCCACAATGTTTTCAAAAGGCTTCTTGTCAAGGGTCTTTAAAAGATGGCATTGTGCAGTAAAGGGTTATTTCCTTTACCAAACTATAAAATTTAAGACTAGTTCAAAATGAAAGCATTTGCAGATGAGAGAGACTGTAAATGGAACTCAAAAATTGAAATTTGTTTTGGGACAACATTGTGGGAAAAGAAGAAAATGCTGGTAACCAGCTTGGTAGAAGTCCACTAAGAGATGCTACATACCAAATATCAAAGCTCTATGCCTTCCCATTTAAAAGAAAAAAAAATTAAAGTTTTCCTTCTTTGTTCCTATGTTCGAACTTGTGACCCCCGGGGCAGGGCCAGTTTTGACCCCAAGGGCATCATATGAACAAACTTGGTAGAGGTCCACTAGGAGATGCTTCATGCCAAATATCAAAGCTCTATGCCTTCTAGTTTTACAGAAGAAGATTTTTAAAGTTTTCCTTCTTTGTTCCTATGTTGGAAATTGTGACCCCCGGGGTGGGGCAGTTTTGACCCCAGGGGTATCATATGAACAAACTTGGTAGAGGTCCACTAGGAGATGCTACATGCCAAATATCAAAGCTCTACGCCTTCAAGTTTCAGAGAAGAAGATTTTTAAAGTTTTTCTTCTTTGTTACTACGCTCAAACTTGTGACCCCCAGGGCGGGACCAGTTTTGACCCCAGGGGCATCATATGAACAAACTTTGTAGAGGTCCACTAGGCAATGCTACATACCAAATATCAAAGCTCTACGCCTTCCAGTTTCAGAGAAGATGATTTTTAAAGTTTCCCCTCTTTGTTCCTATGTTCGAACTTGTGACCCCCAGGGCAGGGCCAGTTTTGACCCCAAGGGCATCATATGAACAAACTTGGTAGAGGTCCACTAGGAGATGCTTCATGCCAAATATGAAAGCTGTATGCCTTCTAGTTTCAGAGAAGAAGATTTTTAAAGTTTTCCTTCTTTGTTTCTATGCTCAAACTTGTGACCCCTGGGGCAGGGCCAGTTTTGACCCCAGGGGTATCATATGAACAAACTTGGTAGAGGTCCACTAGGAGATGCTACATACCAAATATCAAAGCTCTATGCCTTCAAGTTTCAGAGAAGAAGATTTTTGCAGTTTTCCTTCTTTGTTACTATGCTCAAACTTGTGACCCCTGGGGCGGGGCCAGTTTTGACCCCAGGGGCATCATATGAACAAACTTGGTAGAGGTCCACTAGGAGATGCTACATACCAAATATCAAAGCTCTGCACCTTCTAGTTTCAGAGAAGAAGATTTTTAAAGTTTTCCTTCTTTGTTACTATGCTCGAACTTGTGACCCCCGGGGCGGGGCCAGTTTTGACCCCAGGGGCATCAAATGAACAAACTTGGTAGAGGTCCACTAGGAGATGCTACATACCAAATATCAAAGCTCTGCGCCTTCTAGTTTCAGAGAAGAAGATTTTCAAAGATTTTGCTTTTTTTTCCTTTTTGTTGCCATGGCAACCAGAGTTGTGGGTGGAATTGAATTCTTTGAACAATTTTGGTAGAGCTTCACCCAAGGAACATCCCTGCCAAGTTTCATCAAGATTGGCCCAGTGGTTTAGGAGAAGAAGATGTTTAAAGAAATTGTTGACGGACGACGGACGACGGACATAGGGCGATCACAATAGCTCACCTTTAGCACGTTGTGCTAAGGTGAGCTAAAAAAAAAGCAAAAAAATGCATATGACTATCAAAAACTAGAAGGCCCTGAAGGGCCTGAATATGCTCTACTGGCAGGGAATTAAATCTTGCTTTTATGCTAGCATACATTATGAATTCATGATGCAAAAAGACAAATTTTCAACAAAAAAAAATGGCTACTTTTCCCACATTGTTTCTTGGATTTTTTTTCAAAATCAATAGGATTCAAGCTGTTGATGAGACAAAACAACTGGGTGAATTTCACAAAAATCTGATTACAAATACAGACTTTATCATGTACAAGAATTGGAAATTTTCAACATGAAATGGCTACTTTTCCCACATTGTTTCTTCGATTTTTTTTTTTCAAAATCAATAGGGTTGAAGCTACTGATGAGATAAACAAACTGAAACCCCGCCATGACATAAGCTCTGCTGGCTTTCAGCCAGTAGAGCTAAAAATGCCAACGAGGAGCAAAATCAAACATTTGATAATCAATTTTCAAGTATGGTAAAGACTTAACCCTTTACCACACAATTCCGACATTTAGCTACCCCTAAAGAAAAGGCTTTTGAAAACATTGTGGGAAAAGGAGAAAATGCTGGTAACCACAATGTTTTCTACCCTATCAAAAAGAGAAATCATCATTTTAGCAACAATTAAGTTGTCGTCTGCAAATGCTTTCAATTTGGTCCATTCCAAAATTTTGTCGTTTGGCAAAGACGTATTTCTTTACCAGACGACAAAATTTTAGACTGGTACATATTAAACACATCTGCGCACAACTAAGTAAATGAGGTATAAAACTTTAAATTATGGAAGTTGCATTTGAAAAGGAAGAAGACACTGTCGGACTACAAGAAAATGCTGGTTCCCATTATTTTCTCCTTCTCCACGAAAAAGGCCTTCTTTCTCAGGGTTAAGTCTTTACCAAACAACACAATCTTAGACTAGTCCAAACTGAAAACATTTGCAGTCGACAATGTAACTGTAACTCAAAAATTTAAATCGGTCTTGGAAAGGGTAGAAAACATTGCAAGAAGAGGAGAAAATGCTGGTTACAAGCATTTTCTCCTTTTCCTCAATATTTATTCACAGGGTGAATTAATTGTTACTTTGGTTAGTTTGTGAGCCTCTGTTATGTTTTTAACAGACAAAGATGTTAAACACAATCAAACAAATATGTCAAACACAATAATTACAACATTTCCTTAACCCTTTACCAGACGACAAAATTTAAGCCTTGTCCAAATTGAAAGCATTTGCAGACGACAACTTCAGTGTGGCTCAAATGGTGCAATTCTTCTTTGATAGGGTAGAAAACATTGTGGGAACAGGAGAAAATGCTGGTTACAGCATTTTCTCCTTTTCCAACAATGTTTTCAAAATGCTTCTTCACCAGGGGCATCAAAAGGTGGCAATGTGTGGTAAAGGGTTAATAGATTAGGAGCCCTAAGTATGATTTCATCCTATCTGTGGTATATTTGCACTATAATTTGAAGGTAACAGAATTTTTTTTTTTCCATTTCTTACAGAACACCAGTCCTATCACCATGATGGTACAAATACCAATGCTTTCTGATCTACAGTGTAGACAGCACTCTCCTCATTTACCTTTTTCTTGACTATCTTTTGACTCCACCAGAAATTCTCCAATTGTTCTATTTTTTCTTTCCTTGGCAACAACTGCGTTTAACCCTTTCCCAAACAAGCCCTGGTTTTCACGTGTCTGCAGTACAAGTCTTTTGAAAACACTGTGGGAAAAGGAGAAATTGCTCGTAACGAGCAATTTCTCCTTTTCCCACAGTGTTTTCTACCCTTTTTGAGAACTTTCTGCCATTTTCATCAAATTTAAAATTGTTGTCTGCAAACTCTTTCAATTTGGACCAGTCCAAAATTTGTCGTTTTGGAAAGGGTTAAAAAAATTCTGACACTACATACTTCATAAGGCTACCACTACACAGGCCATCTTATCATCAAGGGAGGTAAGTCAGCATGAGTTAGAGCCATTTACTTTAAACATTTAGATAGGAAAGGCATGCAAAGGTTACCTACCTTTTGTAGAGGCAACAAGGACGAAGTGAACCAAAAATAAAACTGTTACCTCTTTGTTAGATTGTAACTAATTGAAAATTATCCTCAGTTACCCTTTACAACATGCAGGACAAACACTTAACCCTTTACCAAACGACAAATTTTGGACTGGTCCAAATTAAAAGAGTTTGCAGACGACAATTTTAAATTTGATGAAAATGGCAGAAAGTTATCAAAAAGGGTAGAAAACAATGTGGGAAAAGGAGAAATTGCTCGTTACGAGCAATTTCTCCTTTTCCCACAGTGTTTTCAAAAGACTTGTACTGCAGACATGTGAAAACCAGGGCTTGTTTGGGAAAGGGTTAAGAGAAGACTGAACTCTGTCATGCTTAATTATAAATGGATTAGTTTATTTCAAATGTGGCTGGAATATTTTCCAATCTCGCTGAAAAACTGATTAGAGGATTCTAGCATGAGCAAACTTCTACAGTGAATGCACCCTGATGGCAAAAGTTTGTATGCTGTTTTTCACAAATGAAAATCAAGCACACTCTAGTAAAAGGCAGTCTAATGCATCATGAGGTAGAATGGTCCTCTGACATGCAGAAAATTGACAAACAGCAAAAAGTTACTCAGGTCAACCTGCATGGACTGTGCAGGCTAACTTGGGTTGATACTTTTAGCAGAAGCATTAAGCCCCCTTTTCACTGAATATGGCTCAAATATTAATTTGTTAACCCTTTCCAAAACAAGCCCTGGTTTTCACTTGTCTGCAGTACAAGTCTTTTGAAAACACTGTGGGAAAAGGAGAAATTGCTCGTCATGAGCAATTTCTCCTTTTCCCACAGTGTTTTCTACCCTTTTTGAGAACTTTCTGCCATTTTTATCAAATCGAAAATTGTCGTCTGCCAACTCTTTCAATTTGGACCAGTCCAAAATTTGTCGTTTGGGAAAGGGTTAATCACCCACACAACTGTCCAGAAGGTTAGCATTATTCTTCGAAATTGTAAGTGCTACGTGATCCAGAGATAGTTATATTGGTTATGATGTATTATCACGATTGTCACATGCAATACGTGTATACACACGGTGCAACATGCGGTTACCTCCTGCACTGAGCTGGGGGCACTGACAGTACGTTTAACCGGTTCACGTTCCTTCCGAGGCACAGCATTTTCGATAAACAAATCATCCTTCTCTTTGTCCTCGTTTTCATCCTTCAATTTTGTCTGAACATTCTCTTTGTTGACCTCCTTGTTGTCTTCATTCTGAACACCTTTGTTTTTCTCTTCAGTTTCTTTCTCCTCCTCTACCTTCTCTTTCTTGTTATTTTGTTTCTCTTCTTCAATGATATCTTTCTTGGATACATCTATTTCCAACTCTTTTTTCTCCTTTTCAATATCCGTACTCTCCTTTACGAGTAAATCATAAACCTTGTCTCAGTAACACATATATCTTACCATGTTATAATATCATAGCAAGCTATCTATACAGCAAGTAAGTTCACAGTTACACCATCTTTGTCAATCAGACAGCCAATCTTGACATTTAG
Organism: Tridacna gigas; assembly: GCA_945859785.2. Lineage (NCBI taxonomy): Eukaryota > Metazoa > Mollusca > Bivalvia > Cardiida > Cardiidae > Tridacna > Tridacna gigas. The sequence continues at coordinate 10,858,522 of OX244031.2, read as the reverse complement.
ATATTTACCCTTTACCACAAAATCCCTAATTTTAACAACCTAGGTCTGTATTCACCAACAGTTCTTAAACAACATTCTTCATCTAATTATGGATTTTTGGAAGTAACACAACTTCTGATTGGCAAAACCATTTGGTTTAACCAATCAGAAATTGTGTTACTTCCAAATTTAGAAAATCTTGGAGAAATAAGACCAAGAATGTTCTTAAGAATGGTTGGTGAATATGGACCCCGGACTGCGAAGGCTACAGACTCTTTTCATCTTCCACCAAACCACATCTGAAAACACTGTGGATCATGAAGAAAATGCTTATGACATGCATGTTTTCCTTATTCCATAATCTTTTCACATTATGCTCATGTATCAAACCTTCACTCCTGCTAATAACACCTATTTATCCCTTCACCACACAATCCAGACTTTTAACAACCCGAAAGAAAGAGGCTTCTGAAAACAAGAAAGGAGAAATGACAGTAGCCAGCATTTTTCCCTTTGCCAGTAATGTTTTCTACTCTTCAATAGTAAATTCAACCGTTTGAGTGCCATTTGATTTGTCCTCTTTAAATGCTTTGGATGAGTCCAAAATGTCCACTAGTAAAGAGTGAACCCTTAGGCTGCTAAGCACAACTCAGACATTTATCGGACAGTGTAGATCAAGATCAGACTGCACAGAATGTGCAATCTGATCTTTGATGTACATTGTCTGATAAAGAGATTTAATTCCTCCAAAAATATCTTTGAAGCAGAAAAATTTGGGTTTATACTATTGGTTTGAAAATTTCATTTCTTTTATTTAGCAGGATAAGGGTTAACAAGGACGTTTTCAGAGTCACCTGCTGCAAAGATTTTCAGATGGACATCTGTTAACCCTTTTGAAAACATTGTGGGAAAAAGGAAAAAAATGCTGGTAACCAGCATTTTCTCCTTTCCCACAATCTTTTCTAACCTATCAAAGACAAATTCCATCACTTGAGCCACATTTAAATTTGTCGTCTGCAAGTGCTTTGAATTTGAACAAGTCTACATTTCTGTTGTGTAGTAAAGTGTTAACTATAAAATGCAACAAGATAGGTTGTCATGCTATCTATCCCTTCACCATATTCTACATATTGATTGTACTTATACCCCATCACTGTATATTCTAATGCATCAGAAGCACATGGCTACATGGTTATCTTGCATTCCTTTTCAGAAAATTGACTTTGTATGCATGAATTTAATCTTTACCGAGCTTTAACAACTCTGAGAAAGATAATTTTTGAAAAAATTGTGTGAAAAGGAGAAAATGCAGATAATCAGTGTTTTCTCTGTTTCTAACAAAGTTTTTAAAAGACTTCCTCCTTAGTGTTGTTATAATGCTGATTTGTCTGGTAAAGTGTCAAAAAAAAAGCAAGTTATGATAAATAAAAGAAGGAAATTACAACTACAGTAAACTAAAAAAAAAAATCATATTTTTTCTATAACTAAGCAAGCAAAAGCAAAAAGTTATACATATCAATAAATTAAAGACAAATTTCATCAACCCTCACATTTAACACCGTTTTTTTTCTTTTAAACTTGATACAATCACATGGTTAAACAGAATGTCAAAATATTTCATTATATTGACCATATATCATAAGGTAAGCATTTATAAATTGTACGACATGCCAACAATACAGCCTACAAATATCTAACTACAGAGAATAGGAAACTTCATGCAAACTAACCTGAATATAGCTGAGACTTTTCGAGTTTTGTTTTCTTCTTTTTTTCTCATAATTTCCAATTCAGATGCACTGATATAAATCATTCTACTTTCACAACATTTACTCTTTATCGAATAATATCCAGTGAAGGAAAGCTTTCGAAAACATTGTTTGAAAAGGAGAAAATTATGATAACCAGCATTATTCGCGCCATATCAGAGATGTCGTCTGCAAATGATTTCTATTCAAACTAGCCTAAAATATTGGTAGGTAAAGAGTTAAAACTTGCTTAGTTTTCAAATGTAGAAGAAAAAATATTCAATCCTTAAATGGTATATCAAAATGAGCCATGCTCTGTGAAAAGGGGGCTTAATGCAACGGGCTGACCAGGGCCGAAACTTTTGGCTATAGGTCAATTTTATATATATCAAAGGACCAATCTACCATATGAAACAATTGGTTGTTAACCCTTTCCCAAACAAGCCCTGGTTTTCGCGTGTCTGCAGTACAAGTCTTTTGAAAACACTGTGGGAAAAGGAGAAATTGCTCGTAACGAGCAATTTCTCCTTTTCCCCCAGTGTTTTCTACCCTTTTTGAGAACTTTCTGCCATTTTCATCAAATTTAAAATTGTCGTCTGCAAACTCTTTGAATTTGGACCAGTCCAAAATTTGTCGTTTGGGAAAGGGTTAAACAAAACAGATCTTGTGGATCCATGATCACATGATGACTTGCTTGGCATAATGCATCACAGAGATGCATTAACCCTTTTCCACAAAATCCCCACTTTTAAGGACCCTGGGAAAGAAGACTTTTGAAAACATTGTGAGGAAAGGAGAAAATGCTGGTAACCAGCATTTTCTCCTTTTCTCACAATGTTTTCTACCACATCAAAGAAAAATTGCACCATATGAGCCATACTGAAATTGTCGTCTGCAAATGCTTTCAATTAGGACAAGGTTGAAATTTTGTTGTTTGGTAAAGAGTTAAGCCCGCTTTTGACTAAGCATGGCTCTAATATATTTGGTCTTTATTTGGTTCTATGTGAAAGACAGAAAATGTGCATCTTAAAAGGATTTGTTGACTGCTACTGCCTTACCTTGTAAATACTGGTGTTTCTCTTCTCAAAGCCTTCTATGTGAGATATTTCTTCCTAATATTTCTTATCTCTTCCTTTCTTTCTCTTCCTTCGTTCAAAGTTATCTTATTATCATACTTCATATTCTTGAACTTACATCCTTTGAATTCGACTTATAATCAAGCAATATCCTTGGAAATACAAATTTCTTCAATTACAGTATAAAGCTTTAGAAAATATCATGGGGAAAACGATTAACTGCTTGTTAAAAGAAAATACTTGTGCCCCATGTTACATCTTACTAATACTTGTATTCCAAGACTAGTTATTCTGATTGGCTGAGACAGGATGTCTCAGCCAATCAAATGACTAGTCTTGGAATTCAGATAAAAAAAAGAAAGAAAGAAATACTTTAAATGTTTGATAAATCTGACCCCTATTCTATCGCTCTCTCTTGCCCTACTTACATTATTTATCTTGTCATCCACAAGCTTCTTCAAACCATCTCCGATCATTTCTACCTCTTTCTTCAGGTCTTCTTTGTTTTCAACGAGATTTTTAATGTTTTCCTTGCCGGGAGATTCATTACTTTCCTCTATTTTGGGCATTTCCTGTTTCTCTTTAATCTCCACCGTCGTCATGATGGGTGGCTTGTCCCTTTCTCGCGGCTACGCATGCACAAATAAACAATATGAAAACTTGTACACACGCATACACACACAAAAAAAAAACACAACAATACTCTGGTTCTCATTTTGAAAAGAAGCTGTTTGGTTTGAATCATTCTCCATATATTAAGTCTTTACCACATTAGAATATTCTAGACTTGTCCAAATTCAAAGCATTTGCAGACAACAATTCAAATGTGACTCAAATAATGATTTTGTCTTTGATAAGGTAGAAGACATTCTGGGAAAAGGAGAAAATGCAGATTACCAGAATTTTCTTCTTTTCCCACAATGTTTTCAAAAGTCTAATTTCCTAGGTTGTTAAAATTCTGGATGGTGTGCTAACTGGTAAACTCTTGTAGACGACTTCTTGTATCATGCACTAGATGACCTTAGAAAAGTATAGCTAAAAAAATCAGAAATTGCATGTAACAAGCAATTTCTCTATTTGCCACAATATTTTCATATAGATACTTGATGAGGGTCTAATCACACCAGCCTAGGGCTTTCTTTTCTACTAAGCATACAACTTTTTTCTGTAGTCTGATAGTTGCAATGGAAAGTAAATACTTAACACCAATCCAAGCAAACAGCTTCAAGTAAATCAACAAGAAAACATGCAAAAAATAATAAAAATCTCTTTTCACTCAATAGCTCCTGCAAAACACTTTCTTGAGTTTTCAGAAAACCACTTTGGTAACTTCTCCTTTGACTACAATGTATTCACTGGTACTCATTTACTTAATCATCATTCATTATGAATGTCCTAATTTTGCTCAATTGTTTTTCAAGTCTGCTACCAATTTGTATCAGGAGGTAACAAGTTAACCAAATGCAAAAATGAAACAAAAGAGTTTTCAAAAAAAACTAGAGCTGTCACTGAATGTGACTTAATACCCCCGCCAGCGCTTTGACAGAAAGAAAGTGTCAAGTTCAAGGGGAGATAATTCCTCAACCAGTGGGAGTTGACACTTGAAAATTACGTCTTGCAAATCTTCAATATATGATCAATATATGTGCAAAGTTTCAATGCAATTGAAGGAAAACTCTAGGAGTTTGCGACACAAATTTGCTAGTATTTTGTACACAGATGGACACACGGACGGATGGACAGACAGGCTGATTCTAGTATACCCCCGAAAACATTCATTTTGCGGGGGTATAAAAAACATTCGTTTAGCGGGGGTATAATGATATGACTGATACCACTCACTACCCCTAACTCTTTACCAAGTGACAAAATTTCAGTCTGGTCCAAATTGAAAGCATTTGCAGATGACAAATCAACTGTGACTCAAACATTGATCGTTGTTTTTGGAAGGGTAGAAAACATACTGGGAAAAGGAGAAAATGCTGGTTACCAGCATTTTCTCCTTTTCCCACTATGTTTTCAAAAGGCTTCTTTCTCAGGGTTGTTAAAAGTCCAGATTGTGTGGTAAAGGGTTAACTCTTTACCAAATGACAAAATGTCAGTCTGGTTCAAATTGAAAGCATTTGTTATCTGCAATTCTTTCAGTTTAAAAAGCAGGAAACTGTGAAAACATCCTAGTAAAACAGGCATACTGACATAAATTCAAGGTTAAATATATGGATTCGCATGGTCTTTACACATTGCAACAAAACCAAATTCAACTCTTACTGTCAGTTGGTTTGAAATTTGAGAGGTTCTACCACATTTAATGCCAAGACTTGCTTTAGCCTTTGCAAAATAGGATAAAATCAAAATAAAGTTCAAACACCATAGAGGAAGTAGAAAGTATTCCTTATGAACAATTTCTCCTTTGCCACAATGTGTTCAAAAAGTAGTTTGCTGCTAGACGAAAGTCATCGGCAAGAGGTAAGTGAGGTAAACAGAAGAAAATAAGGTAAGCACAGAAGCATACAAAAAAGTGGGGTCACAATACCAACACAACTGGAATGCAGCTCATGCAAAAGACTAAGTTTTAACAACCCTGAGGGAGAACCATAGTTGGAAAAGGAGAAAATGCTGGTAGCATTTTCTCCTTCTTCCACTATGTTTTCTATCATTTCAAAGACATATCCAACAATTTGAGCCATATATTAATATGTCGCTTGCAAATGATTTGGTTTTTGACAAGTTTATAATTTGAAATTTGATAAAGAATAAAAGTTTTTCCCATTACAAACACAGCTTGCATAATCTTCAACACATATCAGATGTTCTGACAAATACAGCCTTGATAATGCAATCTATAACTGAGTCATGCTCTGTGACAAGGGGGTTTAACCCTTTACCAGACGACAAAATTCTAGCCTTGTCAAAATTGAAAGCATTTGCAGACGTCCATTTCAATGTGGCTCAAATGGTGCAACTTTTTTGTGATAGGGTAGAAAACATTGTGGGAAAAGGAGAAAATGCTGGTTATCAGCATTTTCTCCTTTTCCCACAATGTTTTCAAAAAGCTTCTTTCCCAGGGGCGTCAAAAGGCGGCATTGTGCGGTAAAGGGTATAATGCATCTGCAGTCCGTGCAAGCTGATCTGTGTCAACACTTTTTACTTTTGGTAAATTTTCTGCATCTCCAAGGACCACTCTACCTCAGGATTCAGCCGGTTGTTAGACAAAATGGATTTCATGGATCAATAATCATATCATGTCTTGCTTGGTATATGGATCATGGAGATGCATTTAATCACTTTTGCCTGAGCATGGCTCAGTTCTCTGTTTTTCTAGACTGAAAATCTTTATCTTATTTACATAGCACTGCAATCAACCTACTTCTTTCTGTACATAATCTTACCTATTATGGGAGATCCCCATTTTTTTACTTTTTCCAGTTGTTATAGACTTGAAGTAGTTGGTATGTCATTGCTTTGAAAAGAACGGCAATTAGCGAAAAAATAAAATAAATACCTGATTCTGGTCTGACGTCTGTTTATTTATTTCATTCTTCTTTTCTGTTAAATAAACAAATAAGGTTTACTTGAGCAATTTGCAAGAATAAAATTTCATCACCTCAATCATACTGATAACCATTTGCCACAGTGTTTTCTACCCTTTAACCCTTTACCGCACAATGCCGCCTTTTGACGCCCCTGGAAAAGAAGCCTTTTGAAAACATTGTGGGAAAAGGAGAAAATGCTGGTAACCAGCATTTTCTCCTTTTCCCACAATGTTTTCTACCCTATCAAAGAAAAATTGCACCATTTGACCCACATAAAAATTGTTGTCTGCAAATGCTTTCAATTTGGACAAGGCTAAAATTTTGTCGTTTGGTATAGGGTTAAAAGATACACCTCCTCATTTAAATTGTCATCAGCAAAGCTATCAATATGAACAATTCTAAATTTTTATCATCCATTCACCAATTACCACACAATCCCGAGTTTTCACAAACCTGAGAAATTATACATTTGAAAATATTGCAAGAAAATGAAAAATTGCTGGTAATCAACATTTTCTCCTTTTACCACAATGTTTTCAAACTTTCAGAAATTAATCAAATCATGTGAGCCACATATATATTTGTCATCTGCAAATGCCTTCAATTCTGACCAGTCTAACATGTTTGGTAATAAGGTATAGAGTTAACTCTTTACCACACAATCCCAACTTTTAATGACCCTGAGAAAGAAGCCTTTTAAAAACATTGTGGGAAAAGGAGAAAATGCTGGTAACTGGCATTTTCTCATTTTTCCACAATGTTTTCTGTCCTATCAAAGATAGGTGGTACAGAATCAACTCTTTACCAAACAACAAAATTTGGGACTAGACTAAAGAAAGCATTTGCAGATGACAAACAAAATGTTGTTGCAGTGATGATATCTGTCTTTGATGGGGTAGAAAACATTGCAGGAAAAGGAGAAAATGCTGGTTACCAGCATTTTTTTCCTTTTTCCACACTGTTTTCAGAAGGCTTCTCTCTCAGGCTCATTAACCCTTTCCCAAACAAGCTCTGGTTTTCACGTGTCTGCAGTACAAGTCTTTTGAAAACACTGCTGGAAAAGGCGAAATTGCTCCTAACGAGCAAATTCTCCTTTTCCCACAGTGTTTTCTACTCTTTTTGAGAACTTTCTGCCATTTTCATCAAATTTAAAATTGTTGTCTGCAAACTCTTTCAATTTGGACCAGTCCAAATTTTGTCATCTGGTTAAGGGTTAAAAGGCGGGATTGTGTGGTAAAGGTCTAAGAGCCTCCACAAGCCTCCTGTGGGTTCACTGCCTCCTTTACACTTCTATCACAAATGATTACCCTTTCCCACACAATCCTGACTTTTAATGACCCTGAGAAAGAAACCTTTTGAAAACATTGTGTGAAAAGTAGAAAATGCTGGTAACCAGCGTTTTCTCAATTCCCCACAATGTTTTCTACCATTCCCATAGCAAATTTCAATTTAGAGTCACATTCATATTGTTGTCTGCAAATGCTTTCAATTCGGACCAGTCTAAAAATTTTGTTGTTTGGTAAAGAGTTTACTCATTTCAAGACAACAAACTCAATACGACCCATACAACAGAAATGCCTTTGATAGGGGAGAGAACATTAGCGGAGGAGACAATGCTGGTTTCTAAGGTAATGTCTCCTTTTGCAACAATGTTTTTGAAAGTCTTCTTCTCCAGGATCGCTGAAACATGGGATTTTTTGGCTAAGAGTTAACCCTTTACCACAAAATCCCAAGATTTAACAACCATAAAAAAAGAGGCTTTTCAAAAATATTCCATGGAAAGGAGAAAATGATGGTAAACAGCATTTTCTCCTTCTCCCACAATGTTTTCCATCCCTACAAATGCGAATTTCAGTTTCTGAGTCACATTTATTTTGTTGTCTGAAAATAATTTCAATTTGGACAAAGTCTAAAATTTTGCAGAATGGTAGAGAGTTTAACTCTACCATACGACAAAATTTTGGGCCTATCCAAATTCAAAGCATTTGCAGAGGGCAATTTAAATGTGGCTAAAATGATGAAACTTGCTTTTAACTGAAAGGAAAACCTTGAGGGAAAAGGAGAAAATGCTGGTTACCAGCATTTTCTCCTTTTCCCACAAGGTTTTCAAATCCCTTCTCTGTCAGGGTCGTTTAGTCAGGATTGTGTGGTGAAGGGTTAACCCTATACCACACAATCCCGACTTTTAACGACCCTAAGAAAGAAGCCTTTTGAAAACACTGAGGTAAAAGGAGAAAATGCTGGTAACCAGTATTTTCTCCTTTTCCCACAATGTTTTCTACTCTTCTCAAAACAAATTTCAATTTTTAAGTCAAAATTATTTTGTCGTCTGCTAATGCTTTCAAGTTGGACGAGTCTAAAATTTTGTTGTTTGGTAAAGGGTTAAGTACTGTTTTCCATGACAACCAACCTGTGTCTGACTCGGAGGTCTCCTCCTCGCTACAGGAATTAGAGTTACTTTTGGTCTGTTCCTCTTCTTTCGTTGGTGGCATCTTTCCATCCGGAGGCAGTCGATCTTGATCTGTCTTCATCACATTATGTTTCTGTTCTACACTCATTCTTGTAACAGAACTTCTGTAAACAGAATTAATTTCCCAAAAATAAGTTATTTTCTATCAATATCAGTAACTGTTTCCTGTCACGAGACAAAAAAGGTGTAAGGTACATGAAGAATGGATCTCTTTAATTCAAACTTAATATGTTGTGGGGTTTTAGTGCTATTGTCTTGCATGATAATTTTACTGATTACCCAAAGCATACGTTTACAGTGATGAAATGATGCTAGATTATTGTTAAAATTTGAATACACCAACTTGTAAATAAGCACTTTTCACGAGCAAAATCTTGCACCAAATGTGTGTATTGTTACAGTATATTACATCTATAATATCTGATGAAAGTATACATGTAGGTGCTGGTTTAACCCTTTCCCAAACGACAAAATTTGGACTGGTCCAAATTGAAAAAGTTTGCAGACGACAATTTTAAATTTGATGAAAATGGCAGAAAGTTCTCAAAAAGGAAAGAAAACACTGTGGGAAAAGGAGAAATTGCTCGTTACGAGCAATTTCTCCTTTTCACACAGTGTTACGAGCAATTTCTCCTTTTCCCACAGTGTTTTCAAAAGACTTGTACTGCAGACACGTGAAAACCAGGGCTTGTTTGGGAAAGGGTTAAATAATTTATGGTTTTTAAAATAGGTAATACCTTTCAAAAATATACCCTTCATTCAAAACACATGCCTTGTATCACCATTTTGTCACATTCTTATTTCACACTAATATTCAGTCATATATGATCGAAAAATTTTTTCATTTCAAAGTTTCTAACCCTAGTGCTGGTAAATAAAGGCTAACAGCAGGGACTGGATAGACAGGCAATTAAGAACTGTGACAACAGTTTTTCCTTTTTTAATTTGAAAGTTTCTGACACCAGTGCTGGTATTTAATATTCCCACATGATTCCAACTTTTCACAACCCTAACAAAGACGGCTTCTGAAAACATAGAGGGAAAAGGAGAAAATGCTGGTAACCAGCATTTTCTCCTTTTACCGCTATTTTCTACCCATCAAAAACAAATTCCACCATTTGAGACACATTTAAATTGTTGTCTCCAAATGCTTTGAATTTGGACTAGTCCAAAACTTTGTTTTTTGATAAAGAGTTAAAAGCTGATTGCAGAACTGGACTGACAGAAGTGACTGTTAAGAACTGAGTTAAACAACAGTTTATACTGAAAAAGTTAGACATGCAAAAACTACAAGATTTTTCCAAGAGCTCTCTCAAGAGTGAGGTTATTTAAAAAGGACTCATATACATGTGTTCAATTTTAAGATCAAAAGGAATTTTGTGAACTGCTACAATACTACAAACTACAGGCAACTTAATGTGTTTAATGTAGACTGAGATAAGAACAACAGAAAAGGTGAATACTGTTCTTAATTTCATTTGGTTTGTATTTTCAATTTTAGTTGTGACTGACGTCATACATTAGACCCATACATCTAGGGAAAACTGGTACGTATGCTGCCACACATTCATAATTATACTCATTTGGTCGAGTTCCTTGGGAGGCATTTTGGCTAGATAGAGCCTCGAGGTAGAAATATTCAATTTTTTTTAATCGCTACTGGAAAATTACAAGATTTTCATTACGAAGTCACTTCAAGTTTCATCAAAATTATTATGGTAACAGAATCAACTAGAATAACTATCACTAAAGGTGATAAATACCCCCGCCCCTATATTTCATGTCACAGGGGCAATAACTCTGCAATGTCAATTTAGGGGCAATAACTCCGTAATCATTAGGCCAACACTCATGAAATTTGTGCTTTGCACATCTACTGCTCCTGGTGAATATCATGACAAATATCAAGTGAATAAGACTTAAACTGAAGGAATAGTTCTCTGGACAAGAAGTTCTGAGTATATTCAGGGGTAATTAATTTGGCAAACATTTGAGAAAAATGCATCTTGAACCTCTACTGCTCCTGGTGAATATTTATGCAAAGTATCAATTTAATTGGACACAAAACTAAATGAGTGTAAAAAAGTGTAGACCATGATCTGACAATATGTCTGGGACACAGCAGCTGGTCTGGATCCACGCTTGTTGCAAATGTCCAAAGGTGCCTTTTCGCATAATGTTGGCCAACTATACATATGACAGAAAAGACCTCCTTAAAGTGAATCAGACAGAAACTGTAGGAGGAGTTGTCCGGACAAGCATTTTTAAGTCAAATCAGGTGCAATAACTCAGTAATTCTTGATGGAATTTTTACAAAATGTGTGTCTTGCACATCTACAACTCCAAATGGACACTTCTGCCAAGTATAAAGCAAATCGGACTGAAATTGTAGGAGGAGTTGTCCGGACAAGCATTTTAAATGTGAATCAGGGGCAATAACTCATTAATTCTTCATAGAATTTTCACGAAAGTTGCGTCTTGCACATCTACAACTCCTAATGAACACTTATGCCAAGTTTAAAGTGAATCAGACAGAAACTGTAGGAGGAGTTGTCCGGACAAGCATTTTTAAGTCAAATCAGGGGCAATAACTCAGTAATTCTTGATGGAATTTTTACAAAATGTGTGTCTTGCACATCTACAGCTCCTAATGAACACTTCTGCCAAGTTTAAAGTGAATCAGACAGAAACTGTAGGAGCAGTTGTCCGGACAAGCATTTTTAAGTCAAATCAGGGGCAATAACTCAGTAATTCTTGATGGAATTTTTACAAAATGTGTGTCTTGCACATCTACAGCTCCTAATGAACACTTCTGCCAAGTTTAAAATGAATCAGACAGAAACTGTAGGAGGAGTTGTCCGGACAAGCATTTTTAAGTCAAATCAGGGGCAACTAGAGCTATCACTAAACGTGATCATACCCCCCAACAGCTCCTTGTCACAAAACAGATTAATGTCACAGGAATGCAAAATAAGTGACTGGAGAGTCAATTATACCAGAGCTATCACTGAAGGTGATGAATATCCTGCAATGGCTTCTTGCCAAAGAATTACTCTTTGTTACAGACTGAAGACTTGGAGAGAATAAAACTTACTTGATTCATTTTTTTTTACCAGTTGGACAAATTGAGACTGGTTTAAATGAAAAGGTTTTGCAGACAACAAATGTCTTTTCATGCAATGTTTTTGACCAGACTCTACATCTTACTTATACAGTACGGAAACTAACGAAAGCAACCTCCGAACCGAATCGCTCTTGGAAATTTTATTTAATTAACTAAGAACAATTTATGATATGCACATCTTTGCTGAGTGCAAAGTCTATCCATGAAGTTTGAAAGAAATTTGTCTAGAATCATCAAAGGGCCATAACTCCATGAAACCTAAATAAACCATAACCAAAATAGGATATGCACATCTCTGCTTGATACTGAGTCTATTTGTGTAGTTTGAACCAAATCTGTCCAATAGTTGATGAGAAAAAGAGCGGACAAGAAATTTCATGAAAGGGCCATAACTCAGTGAAAAATCAATGAACCATAACCAACATTTCATATGCACATCTCTGCTTGATACTGAGTTTACCTGTGAAGTTTGAATAAAATTCGTCCAGTAGTTTATGAGAAATAGAGCGGACAAAAAGCTACAGACAGACCGACCGACCGACCGACCGACGGACCGACAAGCTGACTCCTATATACCCCCCAAACAGAGTTTTGGGGGGTATAATAACTCAGTAATTCTTGACGGAATTTTCACAAAATTTGCGTCTTGCACATCTACAACTCCAAATGGACACTTCTGCCAAGTATAAAGCGAATCGGACTGAAATTGTAGGAGGAGTTGTCCGGACAAGCATTTTAAATGTGAATCAGGGGCAATAACTCATTAATTCTTCATAGAATTTTCACGAAAGTTGCGTCTTGCACATCTACAACTCCTGATGAACACTTATGCAAAGTTTAAAGTGAATCTGACAGAAACTGTAGGAGGAGTTGTCCGGACAAGCATTTTTAAGTCAAATCAGGGGCAATAACTCAGTAATTCTTGATGGAATTTTTACAAAATGTGTGTCTTGCACATCTATAGCTCCTAATGAACACTTCTGCCAAGTTTAAAGTGAATCAGACAGAAACTGTAGGAGCAGTTGTCCGGACAAGCATTTTTAAGTCAAATCAGGGGCAATAACTCAGTAATTCTTGATGGAATTTTTACAAAATGTGTGTCTTGCACATCTACAGCTCCTAATGAACACTTCTGCCAAGTTTAAAGTGAATCAGACAGAAACTGTAGGAGGAGTTGTCCGGACAAGATTTTGCGGACAGACTGACCGCCCGACTGACCACATGACCGACCAACCGACCGACCGACCGACAGGCTGATTCCAGTATACCCCCCACAAACTTCGTTTGCGGGGGTATAATTACAGGAACTAGTTTTCAGTACTTTTTACCTTCTGAAAAAAAAATTGGAAGCAGACAACCTTGAAAATGTCTTTGAAGGATATGGATAATCAACCTAAACTGATGTTTAACCCTTAAAGCATCTTTCACGACTATAGTTGCCAGTGTAGATCAAGATCAGGCTGCAAAAAACATGCAGCCCGATCCTTGATCTAAAATGTCCACTTTGCTGAAACACTGTAGATATAAACAACAATAAAATTGCTATTATTCGGATAGTATTTCTAGGATGAACATTCTGTTGGTTTTATTCGGTTAACCCTTTCCCAGACGACAAATTTTGGACTGGTCCAAATTGAAAGAGTTTGCAGACAACAATTTCAAATTTGATGAAACTGGCAGGAAGTTCTCAAAAAGGGTAGAAAACACTGTGGGAAAAGGAGAAATTGCTCGTTACAAGCAATTTCTCCTTTTCCCACAGTGTTTTCAAAAGACTTGTACTGCAGACACGTGAAAACAAGGGCATGTTTGGGAAAGGGTTAAAGCATCTTTCATGACTATAGTTGCCAGTGTAGATCAAGATCAGGCTGCACAAAACATGCAGCCCGATCCTTGATCTACCATGTTCGCTTTGCTGAAACACTGTAGATATCAGCAACAATGAAATTGCTATTAATCGGATAGTATTTCTAGGATGAACATTCTGTTGGTTTTATTCGGTTAATACGTTAGAAATAAGTAAACATTGTGACACAAAAAGAAATTGCACATAACATTTTTTTTAATGGAATGTTCTGTTCCATGATCAAAATAGTTGTTTACCACAGTACTTGGTAAACACTTACAACATGACAGATTTTATACTTGTCAGAATTAAAAGCATTTGCAGACAACAATAATGAATATGACTCAGAATTAAAATGTGTTTTTGGAAGAGTAGAAAACATTGCGGGAAAGGAAAAATATGCTGGTTACCAGCATTTTCTCTATTTCCCACAATGTTTCCAAAAGCCTTCTTCTTTAGGGTCATTACAACTCTGGTTTGTGTGGTAAAGGGTTAATAGACAGAAGAAGTTGCCTTGAAAAATTCTAGTTCTTGGTATGTTAATCCTTAAAAGTCCAAATAAACCTAACTGACATTTTCAGACTAGAAAGTCTAGACCTAAATAATTGCAATTTCAATGTTGCTTTTGTCTTAATGTCTTAGCAGAGTGGACAGTGATCAGATTGCAGGTTTTGTTCACTCTGACCTTTACCCTTTACTGCACAATGCTGCTTTTTAGTGACCCCGGGAAAGAAGCCTTTTGAAAACATTGTGGTAAAAGGAGAAAATGCTGGTAACCAGCATTTTCTCCTTTTTCCACAATGTTTTCTGACCTACCAAAAAAGAGTTGCATTATTTGAGCCAAATCTGCAAATGCTTTCAATTTGGACCAAGCAGAAATTTTATTATCTGGTAAAGGGTTAACCTAAACTGGCCAAAAAAAAGGCACCTAAAGATATGAAAGGCACTGTGAGGGTTAAGAGCAGCACAAGGTGCTTTAACAGTTTAGGTTAAGATCAGTTGAGAGTCTGTTTAAATGTGCTGTCTGATCACTTATCTCCAATGTTGAATATACGAATATATTTGAGCCATGCACTGTGAAAAGGGGGCTTAATGCATCTGCGAAAAGTGTCTACAAAAGTCTGTGTGTGCACTGGTCCTGTGACATGCAGAAAATCGAACAATAGCAAAAGGTTTAAACCAAGTCAGCCTGCTCACAGGCTGACCAGTAGATACTCTGTAATGCATTAAACCCCTTTTGCACAGAGCATGACTCAATAAAATTGGTTTCTGATACAAAGGAAGAAAACATTGTGAAAAATAGTCAAAAATGCTTGGTGCTACTACTTTCAACTTTTCCCACTATGTTTTCTACATTCTTCATCAGGCTTTGAAAAACATACAATTGTTTGGTAAAAGGATTATGAAGGAACTTAGAGCAAGGCGTACCTTCACCAACTATTTAGAAACAGTGTTACTATTTACGATTATCATCATTAAGTCGTGAGAGGACTGAAAAATTAGCAAATCAGGCCTTTTAAGTTTAACATTAAAGTTGGTTATATAACTAAAGAAAACTTTCATTCTACTTAGAATGTTACATTAGATAAAGTTCCTGACAAAATCAACTGTATACTACCTTCGTGTTACAACAAATGTTTTAATCAGACGATCTCCATTAATTTCTGGCAAAGAACTCCTTGAAATAATACCAAAATGATTTTCATAAGTATATCACTATGGTAAACAATCTGACAATTTACAAGTGAACGGCATCTTGATTATAATGTAGTATGACAAGATCATTCTTTGTAAACCTTTTTCTTGCAATTGCAATGCCAACATTGCAATATATCTAAAAATTTTCTTTTACCAGTGACTTGAACTGCCCAAAACATGAAGTGGCTGTGAAAAAAAAAAAAAAAGGTGTTGGCTATGCTCTGTGAAAAGGGGGTTTAATGCATCTCTGTGATGTGTCTTTGCAAGCAAGACATCACATAATTAGGGATCCGTAAAATCCGCTTTGTCTAACAACTGAATCATGAGGTAGACTGGTCCATGAGCATACAGAAAATTGACCAATAGCAAAAAGTTTCGGTCCAGGTCAGCCTGCGCAGTCCACGCAGGCTGACCTGAACCAATACTTTTCACAGATGCATTAAGCCCTCTTTTCACAGGGCATGGCCCAAATTAATTTCAGGAGGTAATGGGTTCTATCCTTTCTCAGACACATTCAGTGGTTTGAGCCTCATTAAATTTGTCATCTGCAAAGGCTTTGAAATTGGACTTGTCTACAATTTCGTCATGCAGTAAAGAGTTGAAATTTCAAACCATAATCACACATATTCTGAGTTTTTTGCCTGGTAGATGCTGCTGTAAATCATGTTTGATTTCTCCATGCAACTTTTATAACCTATTAAGTAATTATATTTAGTGATTACTACCATCTTTTGACCTGTGTCAGAAAATTAAGCCTGCAAAAGCAAGACCTATTAAAAAAGCCAGATCATTCCAACAAGAGCTTGCATGCACCATGTTATACCACTGGAAAACAGAATTTTTAGAACAGAACCCCTGTCATAAAAGATTTTATCCCTCCTCCTTTAGTTCTAGCTCAACTTTTCCCCCAATAAATATTTTCTTAGGTGTGATAGAAAACTTCTAAAGGTAACTTCAAAATTTTCAAACAAAAAGTTGTGAAAATCTGCCACACAGAGAAGTTTTCCACTCAACAGAATACAGATCTCCAGATAGAGGGCATGATTTTGATTTCAAAATAAAAAAAATTAGTTATTCTCCACTAAACCCTATGTGACGGGTACTCATTAGACATTTTAGTTGCATGGCCTTTATTGATTTCCTTTCAGCATTATACTCCCAAGATAAAGGTTTACTATATCAAGAGCACCACATGTGGGTGCCAAGGCTTGGCTGCTGCAATTGCTTGAGTTGTCAAAGTTTGAAGTAAATATCTTCAGTAATGAAAGAGATATTAGAAACTTCAATAATGAAAGAGATATTATAAAATGTCAAAAGTTTTTGCATGACAATGCTGCCAAGGCTACAACAACACATTGACACTTTCTTTGAAAACAGCCGAGCTAAAAATGACTCTGTTATTCTCCTTTTAACCCATTCCCAAACAAGCCCTGGTTTTCACGTGTCTGTAGTACAAGTCTTTTGAAAACACGGTGGGAAAAGGAGAAATTGCTCGTAACGAGCAATTTCGCCTTTTCCCACAGTGTTTTCTACTCTTTTTGAGAAATTTCTGCCATTTTCATCAAATTTAAAATTGTCGTCTGCAAACTTTTTCAATTTGGACCAGTCCAAAATTTGTCGTTTGGGAAAGGGTTAAATGATGAAAAAATAATAGAGTTAGATTTATCATGCCATCAAGTCACAATTATGCGTTTTTCACCTGCATGTAACTCAGATTTTTAATAACGTGAAAAAAAGATGACAAAACACACAAATGACCTAAATCTAAATGTAGAGAAAGTAAAGAAAAACATTTTGATAAATACAGATTTTGTTCATTGTGTGCTATTTCTGAATTTGTCGAAGAAATTTCCCAAACCCAAGTGGACTCCATATAATCATCTATTATCTGTATGAGGGGAAGTGTTAAGTTTAAGATAGCAGAAAATCTCCTGAGTTTCAAGTCTCTTTGATTATCATTAACAAATTAACAAACATCACATTAGGTATGAGGTTTGAGTCTCCATAGCAGTATAGCATTTTACCTCAAGGCCATTTTGACACGCTCCCTTAACCACAGCCTTCTGTAAATATTATTTTTCAAACAAATCACAGGAAATTCCAAAAAATAAACAACATACCCATGGAGCCTATATATATTACATACAAAAAATAATTTCTGTGGGAGACTTGTCAAACATGACTCCCCTTAACCCTTTCCCAAACAAGCCCTGGTTTTCACGTGTCCGTAGTACAAGTCTTTTGAAAACACTGTGGGAAAAGGAGAAATTGCTTGTAACGAGCAATTTCGCCTTTTCCCACAGTGTTTTCTACTCTTTTTGAGAAATTTCTGCCATTTTCATCAAATTTAAAATTGTCGTCTGCAAACTTTTTCAATTTGGACCAGTCCAAAATTTGTCGTTTGGGAAAGGGTTAAATGATGAAAAAATAACAGAGTTAGATTTATCATGCCATCAAGTCACAATTATGCATTTTTCACCTACATGTAACTCAGATTTTTAATAACGTGAAAAAAAGATGACAAAATACACAAATGACCTAAATCTAAATGTAGAGAAAGTAAAGAAAAACATTTTGATAAATACAGATTTTGTTCATTGTGTGCTATTTCTGAATTTGTCAAAGAAATTTCCCAAACCCAAGTGGACTCCATATAATCATCTATTATCTGTATGAGGGGAAGTGTTAAGTTTAAGATACTAGAAAATCTCCTGAGTTTTAAGTCTCTTTGATTATCATTAACAAATTAACAAACATCACATTAGGTATGAGGTTTGAGTCTCCATAGCGATATAGCATGTTACCTCGTGGCCATTTTGACACGCTCCCTTAACCACAGCCTTCTGTAAATATTATTTTTCAAACAAATCACAGGAAATTCCAAAAAATAAACAACATACCCATGGAGCCTATATATATTACATACAAAAAATAATTTCTGTGGGAGACTTGTCAAACATGACTCTCCTTAACCCTTTCCCAAACAAGCCCTGGTTTTCACGTGTCTGCAGTACAAGTCTTTTAAAAACACTGTGGGAAAAGGAGAAATTGCTCGTAACAAGCAATTTCTCCTTTTCCCACAGTGTTTTCTCCCCTTTTTGATAACTTTCTGCCATTTTCATCAAATTTGAAATTGTCGTCTGCAAACTCTTTCAATTTGGGGCAGTCCAAGATTTGTCATTTGGGAAAGGGTTAAAAGCAACATAATTATGACAAAACTTGCTCAACTTTTTCACTATTAACTCCAGAAATGTAACTTTTTTACAAGGTCTAAAATTAGATTTTCACTGCCACTAAAGATGAATCAGGTCATAGTCTATCCTCAAGTAGTGGATGGTGTAGTCCTAAGTTCAGACTCACATTCTGTGCAGTCTGATCTTGATCTACACCATCTGCAAAAGTTACTTAAGTTGTCATTGGTAGAGAAAGAGTTCAATACAAGGCCTGCTTAACCCTTTACCACACAATCCCAAATTTTAACGACCCTGATATAGAGGCCCAGTGCTCCAGATAAGGTCCGTATTCACGTAATTTACGGATGACGATCTGATTGTTACGCATCTTTTTTTACAAAATTCCGTACTCGATACGGAACGTTTTTCCAGGTACGTAAAATATAGGGTACGAATCCGTACACAATGAAAGGGAGCTTACTCTTTCTCAGACAAACATTCAGATATCTACAGGATTGCCGAGCGATTTTCCAATTTTTTCCCGTTAAATAAAAAGGGAAAATCGGCTCGGACCGGAATTAGACCCTGCATCTCGGCTTTAGTCAAGTTTTTATCGATTACGGTGTGGGACCAGCAGATAATCGGACTATGTACATGTATGTTCCGAATGAATAGTTTGCGCTTCGAAAAAGTCGGGGAATACACAGAAATGTCTGGCTAGGTTATTTCATCCATCTCCAGAACCAAATAATCGTAACAAAACTGAGAATCGTAGAAAGATAAAATCAGACTGGCCAAGACTTAAGCACTGTTCCCATTTATGTATAAATGTGCAATAATTCATGCTCTAAATTGAATAATCATGCACAAAAAAGATTAAATAGCATGAAAAAAAGATCGCTTCAAAAAAAGATTGTGAGTTGCATATTTGTATCTACAAACCTGCTTTACACTTTGTACAGTAAACATCATACTGATACTTGGTAAACTGTTATGTAGTTTTACAGTAATGCTTATCTAAGAGCAAATGCAAGAAAACCAATTTTGACTTTAATCGGTCTCGTTAACCAAATGTTGGTACTGATCCCCATATGCTGGTACTGATGAATCCTGATTTTCATCAGTACTGTACTGATGTCATTGAAAATTATCTGGAGCACTGGAGGCCTTTTGAAAACATTGTGAGAAAAGGATAAATGCTGGTTACCAGCATTTTCTCCTTTTCTCACAATGATTCCTACCCTTTCAAAGACAGAAATAATCATTTGAGACACATACAATTTGAAGCCATTTGAAAAATTGTTACCTTCATGATTAAGCTTTGGCAGAAAACTGGGTTTGAGTTATTGATTTCATCAAAGATTCCTTTCTCATTCCTGTATGTCCAAAATACTTATGTCCAAAATGTCAAGAATTAGATTTCAAAAATCTTATCTTAAAAAAAAGTCTCACTTAAACAGTCAGTATTGTCACATCCTTGACAAAAACAATAAACACACACTAATAAATATTAGCATACAAAATTCCTTTCTAAAAATACAGCTGACATACGAAATTCATTACCATATATTTTAACTTATCTACCTCATTATGAAATACGTGAGCTTATCAACGTAAAAAAAAAAAGATGCTTTATCTCTTTAACACACAATGCCGACTTTTAACAACCCTTAGAAAGAAGCCTTTTGAAAACATTGTGGGAAAAGGAGAAAATGCTGGTAACCAGCATTTTCTCCTTTCTCCACAATGTTTTCTACCCTTTCCAAATCTAGGTTTAATTTTTGAGTCTTAATTTATTTTGTCGTCTGCAAATGCTTTCAATTTGGACCAGTCTAAAATTTTGTTGTTTGGTAAAGAGTTATACAAAGTCTTCCATACAGGAGGCCAATAAAACACTATGAGAAATAAATTAATTCCTCATTTGCCTTTTGTTAATTTTATATTTATAACTGCTTATTAGCTAAAGGATGCATCCACATTTATCCAAATGATGTATAAGGTTAGATTATTATCTGAATAATCGTATTATGCTTAGTTGAGTAGTTTTTGAAACGAACAAACAAAATGCCACATTTATATATATTGTTAATATAGTTCATTAAGCTATATAAGACAAGAGCTCACAAAAAATAAAAGCGACATGATTTTTTAAAAATAATTGTATTAGTGAATTATTGCTTCAGTTTTAACCCTGTCCCAAACGATAAATTTTGGACTGGTCCAAATTGAAAGAGTTTGCAGATGACAATTTTAAATTTGATGAAAATGGCAGAAAGTTATCAAAAAGGGTAGAAAACACTGTGGGAAAAGGAGAAATTGCTCATTACGAGCAATTTCTCCTTTTCCCACAATGTTTTCAAAGGACTTGTACTGCAGACACGTGAAAACCAGGGCTTGTTGGGGAAAGGGTTAAAAATGCCATTTCCAACATTATTTTAATTATGACTTAGCAGTCAAGGTGCCAGCACATGTCCTTCTGGTGCTACATTGGTCATAGTTAACTCTTTACCAAATGACAAAATTGCGGCCTCGTCCAAAGTGAATGCAATAGCAGACATATAAATGTCACATGAATCATGAAATTCGTCTTTGAAAGTATAGAAAATATTGTGAGAAAAGGAGAAAATGCTGGTTACCAGCATTTTCTCCTTTTCCCATGACATTTTCGTAAGTTATTCTTCTCAGGGTTGTGTGGTAAAGTGTTCACTCTTTACCGAATGACAAAATTACAGACTAGTCCAAATTGAAAGCACTTACAGACCGACACATTAGATGGGTCTCGAATGTTTAAGTTTTTTTTTTGAAAGGGTATAAGTAGAAAACATTGTGACAAAAGGACAAATTTGCTGGATACCATACTGTTTTCCAAAGCCGTCTCCTTCAAGATCATGAATACATGAGATTATATGGTTAAAATTTAAAGTGGTATCCATCAAGTCTTACATCCTGATACAAACATGCAGTCGACATCTATGTAAGTAACCCTTTTGAAATACGGATCAATATCATAAATTAACCCTTTACCAAACAATCCCGGGTTTTTCATGACCCTGGGAAAGACGCCTTTTGAAAACATTGCGGGAAAAGGAGAAAATGCTGGTCACCAGCATTTTCTCCTTTTCCCACATTGTTTTCTGCTCTTCTAGAAACAAATTTCAATTTTTGCTGGTTACCAGCATTTTCTCCTTTTCCCACAATGTTTTCAAAAGGCTTCTTTCCTAGGGGTGTTAAAAGGCGGCATTTTGCGGTAAAGGGTTAATCCCTTCTTTTTTCCACTCTGTTTTTAAAAGTGGTCTGGGTTAGGACAAGACTACTTATCTGTAAGAGTTTATGTGTTAAGATTACAGGCTTTTCTCAAGGAGTTCAGAGACACTTTGAACATGCAAAACGGATGTATGATGAATGAATACACAGCAAACCATATCTGGTATGTATGCCAAGATGCACTAGCTCCATGCAAGAGAGTGATGCAAATGACCATATTTTCAACAGATATCTATCTTAACTCTTTACCAAACGACAAAATTTTAGACTCGTTCGAATTGAAAGTATTTGCAGACAACAAAATAAATGTGACTAAAAAGTTAAAATTTGTTTTGGCAAGGGTAGAAAACACTGTGGGAATAGGACAAAATACTGGTTATCAAAGTTTTTCCTTTTCCCTAGTTGTTTTCTTTCTCAGGGTCATTATAAGTTGGAATTGTGCGGTAAAGAGTTAACTCTTTACCAGATGACAAAATTTTAGACATTTCCAAATTCAAAGCATTTTCAAATGACAAATTAACCCTTCACCAAATGACAAATTCTGCACTCTTCCAACTTCAAAGTTTCTGCAGACAACAAATTTGAAAGTGATACAAATGAACTGAAGTTCTTCAACCTGGTGGGAAAAGGAGAAATGATGATTACCAGCATTTTGTCCTTTTCCCACCAGGTTCTCAAAAGCCTTCTCCTTCATGGTAGCCAAAACTAAGGATTATGAGGTAAAGGGTTAATTGCCTGTCACAAGACTCATCTTTGAAAATGCTGATAAACAGAGTGGCTAACAGTAAATGTTTTCAGTTTGGTTCAAAATTTTGTCGTTTGGTAAAGAGTTAACCCTTTACCAGACGACAAAATTTTAGCTTTGTCCAAACTGAAAGGATCTGCAGACAACAATAATTATTTCAATGCGGCTAAAATGGTGCACTTTTCATTGATAGGGTAGAAAACATTGTGGGAAAAGGTGAAAATGCTGGTGAACAGCATTTTCTCCTTTTCCCACAATGTTTTCAAAAGGCTTCTTTCCCCGGGTCATTAAAAGGCGGCATTGTGCTGTAAAGGGTTAAAGCCACATTTAATTTGGTATATGTGGAGAAAACGATGCACGTAAGGCCACTTCAGTGAGAACACTCCAGGCAAAATTTATCACACTATTCATGCACGTATTCAGTGTCACAATAATCTAGCTCCTAACATGCTGGGGTCAATTTCAGTTATTTGTCGAAACCATGTTGCTCGAGATCAGACCACACAGAACAAGTAGCTCATCTCAGATCTACACTGATATTTATGAGAGGAAAGAATATATTGAACAATGCTCTGTGAAAAGGTGGCTTTATGCATCTGCGAACGTATCCACCCAGGTGAGCCTGGGCAGTCCGTGCAGGCTGACCTGGGCCGAAACTTTTCACTACTGGTCAATTACCTGTTTGTCCAAGGACCAGTCTACCCCATGATTAAAAAAATTCCTTACAGAAATGGCCATCATGGATCCATAATCATGAGATGGCTTTCATGGTATCATGCTCCACGGAGATGCATTAAGCCACCTGTTGCCAGAGAGTGGCTCAATATGGAGTTAGGCTTGATTTTGAATCTTGCAGGCAGCTTATATCAAGATCAGACTGCAAGATCAGCCTGCAGTCTGATCTTGGATCTACAATGTCCACTACCTAAATAAATGAATGTTGTTTAATGGCCAATTGACAGCTATGGTCATTTAGCATGCATGACTGTCCACTGCTTTTTGTCATTAAACTATTTTGTTTGTTCCTTCATACTTAATTTGTTAGAAATTGTAATATTATCAAACCTTCATCCCATATTTTCAAGACCCTGAAGAAAATGGCTTCAGAAAACATTCTTGGAAATTGGTTACCTGCATTTTCTGCTTTTCTAACAATATTTTCCATCTTTTCAAGTCAAGGCATTTGACTCACTTTCATTTTGTTGTCTGCAAACACTTTCACTTTTGGCAAGTCTAAAATTCTGTTGTAAGGTCAGGGTTAATTTGAGCATAAAAAGCTCATACAGTCTCTAGCAACTGATTTTTGCAGCTTCACAATATGGGTTAGTCCTATTTCACCCTTTACCGGACAATGCCCACTTTTAATGACCCTAGGAATGAAGCCTTTTGAAAACATTGTGGGAAAAGGAGGAAATGCTGGTAACCAGCATTTTCTCCTTTTCCCACAATGTTTTCTACCCTATCAAATAAAAATTTGAGCCACACCATTTGAGCCACAATGAAATTGTGGTCTGGAAATGCTTTCAATTTGGACAAGGCTAAAATTTCATTGTCTGGAAAAGGGCTAAACTAGTCAAACATTATCCTCAAAGAAACATTAGATATTGATCTAAAACTGTGAACTCAAAGGTTGATTTTATCTACTACATGCTGAAACACTAAGTGTTCATAGATCAACTTGAAACTGCTATTGCTGACACACAGAATGCATGTTGACAAAGCAAATTCATGGGAAGAATCTTCAACACAAATTATTTTGAAGACCTTAACTCTTTACCACACAACAACACTTTAGACAGTCCAATTTCAAAGCATTTGCAGACGCCAAATTCAGCTTTGGAACAAACAGGCTTTAGCTCTCTGATAGAGCAGAAAACATTGTTGGAAAAGGAGAAAATGCTGGCCACCAGCATTTTCTCCTTTTCCCACAATGTTTTCAAAAGCCTTCTTTCCTAGGGTCGTGAAGACCTGGGATTGTTTGGTAAAGGTTTAACCCATTACCACATGGTCCCAAGTTTTAGTGACCCTGGAAAATTAGACTTTTGAAGACCTTTTGGTAACTAGCATTTTCTCCTTTTCCCACAATGTTTTCTAACCTTTCAGAGACAAACCTGATCATTTGAGCCACATTTGTCACCTGCAACTGCTTCCAATTTGGACCAGTCTAAAAAATTGTCATGTGGTAAAGAGTTAACAAACATTGTACTTTATTGTAGAATCCCTCCCCCCTTAGCACGTTACCACTGACTTTTAACGACCCTGAGGAAGAAGGCTTTTGAAAACATTGTGGAAAAAGGAGAAAATGCTGGTAACCAGCATTTTCTCCTGTTCCAACACTGTTTTCTACCCTATGAAGACAACTTTCATGTTTGGAGTAACATTAAATTTGTCATCTGCAAATGCTTTCACTTTTGACAAGCCTATAAATTTGTCGGTTGGTAAAGGTTTAAAAGCATAGCTCTGATAAAGTCAACCTTCGTTCAACAGCACTTTTGAGAATCTTGAACTGCCATATCTGTAAGAGTCAACAGGCGTTTCTCAGAATAAAATTCTGCTTTCTACAATGAGCAATAAAAAAAAAAGAAATTGATTTCAGCTATTTATAATGCAACAATACATCTTATTCTTTCATTACTGGAAAAAAGAATTAGGTAGGACTTGGTCTGATATTTGTCACAGTGACAATCATCAGACCTTATACAGAATGTTGTCCTAACCCTGAATCCTGAAATCTATCTCTTTACCAAACAACAAAATTTTGGACTGGTCCAAATTCAAAGCATTTGCAGATGACAGATTAAATGTGGCTTAAATAATGAGATTTGCATTTGAAAAAGTAGAAAACATTGTGGGAAAGGGAGAAAATGATGGTTACCAGCATTTTCTCCCTTTCTTACCATGTTTTCAAGTTTTATTCTTCAGGGTTGTTAAAACTCGGGATTGTGTAGTAATGGGTTTACTCTATTCTACCTTTATATTTTATGCCCTGTGCATTATCTAAAGAGGTACGTAGGCTTCAAGCTTTGTCTACTGAAAGGTAAAAGGATAGAAAGATGAAATGAATTTCTTTAGAGAAGCATACTTAATTTTACATCCTTATGCAATACTATTATATAGACATGTGGACGGAGTTGCATACTTGACTACAAGATATGGCAGTACAAAAAAAACAAACACACACACAGTTATAGAAAGCAGACAAAGAGAGCTGTGTATATACTAAACAAAAAAAAAAAAAAGACAAACAAATCTATCATTCACATAGAAAACAAGTGAACAACAACCTTGCAGGGTCATTACGGCTGCAATCACAGAAAAATAAGAAAAATAAAAACATTGCAAAACCAACCATTTTACCTCTCCAACTGGCTATAACAACATAAGTGAGCCATGCTTTGGCAGAAGCAGGATTAATGCAACTCTGTAATGCATTATACCAAGCAAGTCATTGCATAATTATGGATCCATAAAATCCATTTTGAATAACAACCAACTGAATCAAGAATTAAAACGGTCCTTTGACATGCATCAGATTTTTCAAACAGCTAAAAGTTTTGACATATGTCAGCCTGCGCAGGCTGGCATGGGTCTGTATTTTTTTTGCAGGTGCATTAAGCCCCATTTTCGGAGCATGGCTCAAGTATATTTTGGTATATGGCATTGATCAAGATCAGACAGCATTAAATCATCATCTGGTCTTGGGTCTAATCACTTTCTTCATTCTACACTGTATAAAGTCTCTTCAATTTTTCAGCCCAAACAAAAGTTGATGCCAATGCAAAATGATCAGTTTAGAAGGGTATTACGTTAAAAATAAAAAGCATCTATCTACGAAGAACAGAGATTCCTTGTCAATTTTCTCCTTTGAAATGTTTCAATACAAACAATGATGACAGTTTATGTCTGATGATTAACCCTTTACCGCACAATGCCGCCTTTTGACGCCCCTGGGAAAGAAGCCTTTTGAAAACATGGTGGGAAAAGGAGAAAATGCTGGTAACCAGCATTTTCTCCTTTTCCCACAATGTTTTCGACCCTATCAAAGAAAAATTGCACCATTTGAGCCACAATGAAATTGTCGTCTGCAAATGCTTTCAATTTGGAGAAGGCTGAAATTTTGTCGTCTGGTAAAAGGTTAAAACAAAAGGTTGAACATGCAAGTCTTTCTGATCTCTCACAGTTTTCTTTCTGATCAAAGATAAAGCATAAAAAGCAAAATATCTTTTAGAGACATTAGCAAATGCATCATTTTTGTATACCTCTGTGTCAGACAACAAGATTCTAGACTGGTCCAATTTGAAAGAATTTGCAGACGACAATTTAACATTGTGAAATATTTAATTTCAGTCCTTGATCAGGTAGAAAGCATTGTGTGAAAAGAAAAAATGTTAGTTACTTAGTTACCAGTATTTTCTCCCTTTACCCCAATGTTTCAAAAGCCTTCTCTTTCAGGGTGGAATTTTAAGGTAAAAGGATAGACCTCTTTGTACAGAAAAAAACTGCTTATTTTACTCTGAATTTTTAAGCAGAAGCATTTCCATGGTAAAGGGTTAACCCTTTACCACACAATTCCGAGTTTTAACGACTGGGAAATAAGACTTGACAACATTGTGGGAAAAGGAGAAAAAGCTGGCAACCAGAATTTTCTCCTTTTCCACTAATCTTTTCTAACCTTTCAGAAACAATTCCAATGAAATGAGCCACATTTAATTTATCGTCTGCAAATGCTTTGAATTTGGACCAGTCTGAAATATGGTCATGTGGTAAAGAGTTAAATCTAGCACCATTTAAAAATGTCTTTAAAGGAACCTATTTTAGGCTTTTAACAGCCTTTGAAATCAATGTTGGAAAAGGAGCAATAACTTGTCATAAAAAATGCTCTCTTTACAAAATAAACCCTTAACCACAACATCTGGAGTTTAAACGACCCTGAGCAAGAAGCCTTTTGAAAATATTGTTAGAAAAGGAGAAAATGCTGGTGACCAGCATTTTCTACTTTTCCAACAATCTTTTCTACCATTTCAAAGATAAATTCCATTTTTCGAACTACATTAAATGTAGGTTTAAATTGTAGTCTGCCAATGCTTTCAATTTGGACCAGTCTAAATTTTTATTGTGTGGTAAAGAGTTTAATTTCTTTCCTGTTTCCTACAACTAGTTTTCCTTACCTCTTTACCACACAATCACGGGTTTTAACGACCCTGAACAAAAAGCCTTTTGAAAACATTGGGGGAAAAGGAGAAAATGCTGGTAACCAGCATTTTCTCCTTTTCCCACATTGTTTTCTACCCTTTCCAACACAAATTTCAGTTTTTTGAGTCATATTTGTTTAGTCGTCTGCAAATGCTTTCAATTTGGGCAAGTCTGAAATTTTGTCGTGTGGTAAAGGGTTAAGCCTGCTGTACTTGTTAGTGATATGCCAAGACATAACCTGTATCAAGATAGGATATGTGTACTTTGTTAAACTCGTAAAATTTCAATACTGTAACTGAATCTGAAAAAAGTGGAATGCTATCTATACTAGCTGTGGAGGGGAAATTCTATACCATGGGAGACAACTCTCTCAAAAAAAAAAATTAAATGAAAATTTCGCACTGGTTATCTTTTCTTAAATTACCCACCTCCTTCTAGTTGTTGGAAGTCTCGTCTGTATGATGTCCTTTTGTAAGTCCTTCTGCTGGTCCTTTGCCTTGAATAGTAGACAAGTCAATTAATTTTTCTTATGTCACAATATAAAGATATTTGAGCCATACTCTGGCAAAAGGGGGCTTAAAGCATCTCAATGATGCATTACACCAAACAAATCTTCACATTATGGACCCGTTAAAAAAAACTTTTTTTCTGCCAACTGACTCAATCATTAGCTAGAATGGTCCTTTGACATGCAGAAAATTGACCACTAGCAAATGGTTTTGACCTAGGTCAGCTTATGCAGCACTGTGCAAGCTGACCTGGGTCGAAACTTTTTACAGATTCATTAAACCGCCTTTTCATGGGCTCATTTTTCATTTACTTAAAAATTGTTCTCAATGAGAGTTTGGTAACTAAACATACTTGCTTTAATTTCACCTTAATTTCTTTTCTTATTCTTACACTTGAAAAATTTAAGATCTATGACAAATTTTGGATATTTTCTCCTTCATTTTTTTAAGAGAATTAGGTTTTCTATACTAGTGTCTACAATACTCTGAGTAAGGACATTTGAAGAGAAAATACAATTCATCATCAATAAAGACATAGAAACACTTGATACAGCAGTCACTACTTACGGATGCCTGTTTCAGCTTCAGCTCCTCTAGTAATTTCACAAGTTCTGTATCAGCAACATCAAACGGAGTTTGACCCTGTGAAGAAAAGAGGGTATCTGAATTAACTCAGTGGTTTCTCCAGATGTAAAATTTCACCAGACGACTAAATTTTCAGATATTGCTGGTAACCAGCATTTTCTCTTTATCCCACAATGTTTTCTACCCTTTCCAAAACAAATTTCAATTTTTCAGTCGCATTTATTGTTTTGTCTGCAAATGCTTTCAATTTGGAACAAGTCTAAAATTTTGTGGTTTGGTAAAGAGTTAGAAGCAATCTTTCTTAGGATTGTTTAAACTTAGAAATTTTCAGTTAACTCTTTACCAAACGACAATATTTTAGACTGACCCAAATTGAGAGCATTTGCAGACAACAAAATAAATATGACTAAAACATTGGAATTTGTTTTGGGAAGGGTAGAAAACATTGTGGGAAAAGGAGAAAATGCTGGTTACCAGCATTTTCTCCTTTTTGCACAATGTTTTCAAAAGGCTTCTTTTTCAGGGTCGTTAAAAATCAGGATTGTGTGGTAAAGGGTTAAGTGTTGAAATTGGTTTGTTAGGTCATTAGACGTATGGTGTTTAAAGTTGTTTTCAACAATGTAATGGTATACAGTCCTGTACCATACTGACCTACAAGGCTTGACAAAAAAACTAACCCTTTACCACACAATCCAGAGTCCTACCATCCATGACAGAGAAAGCTTTTAAAAAAATCTGTAGAAAAAGGAGAAAATGCTGGTAACCAGCATTTTCTCCTTTTCTCAAAATCTTTTCTGCTCTGTCAAAGAACTTTTGTTTATTTGAACCAATTACAAATTTGTCGTCTGCAGATGCTTTCAATTTGGAAGAGTTTAGAATCTGGTATTGGTAACTTTAGAGTAAAACAGATGAGAATACATTAGGAATATTCTGTTGTACTGACCATCGTCATCCTTGTATTTGATCCCCGCAGTTTAACTCTTTACCAAAAAAAAAAACTTTAGACTGGTCCAAATTGAAAGCATTTGCAGAAGACAAATGCTGCATAAATTATGAAATCTGTTTTTGAAAGGGTAGAAAACATTATGGGAAAAGGAGAAAATGCTGGTTACCCGCATTTTCTCCTTTTCCCACAATGTTTTCGAAAGACTTCTGCCTCAGGCTCGTTTAAAGTCAGGATTGTGTGGTAAAGGGTTAATACTGCCCAAGACAGAAGGATGAGGGAGATGTAAAAATGTTCTCATACTGCGAGAAACAAACACAAGCACCAGGCAAGTTATTACAACATAATATTCCTTTGATTATATATGGTACCCACAACTTTCAGCGACAAAATATTGCAATTATTGACATTTTACTCGTAAACAGTAAACAAAATAAAACATATAATGTATTAGTTGGCAACAACTTCGGTTTTATAAATGGCGGATGAGTATGATAGCATAACATTTTGACAAATCAAGTCACAATCAACACATATGTATTCCGTGCATGAGATACATCATCATACCATATATATGACCCTCATATATATATATATATATATTTGACCCTCTGTAAATACAGATATTTTTCTGTGATGTGTGGCATTTTATCTGCCTGCAATGCATGTATTTTTAGCTGAACAGTTTTCCAGTATACAATAAACAATAGGGCCATTGGCCCTAAAGCACTCACCTGAATAAGGTCACCTATGATTGATGAAGCTAAAAAGATCCTGGTGTTGATGATGTAAAACACATGTAAGTAAGTGACCTACTTTTTGACTGACTTGACCTATTTTTGAATTTTAAATCTGGCTGAAAATGTGCCCTCTACAGTGCACTCAGGATTCTTGGCCCAGTGACCTACTTTTCGAGCCAACATGACTGAATGTCAAACTTGTCTGAAATATCATCCAAAAAAACAGTCTGACCAAGTTTCATGAGTATCAGACTGAAAATGTGGCCTTTAGACCGTACACAAGATTTGTCTAGAGGTTTGGTCCCGTAACCTACTTTTTGACCTAACACGACCAAATTTTAAATTGTCTGAGATATCACAGAGACAAAGTTTCATGAAAAAAAAAATATGGCCTCTATAGTGCACACAATTTTTTTTTTTGAGATTTGGCCAATTGACCCACTTTTTGACCCAACATGACGCAATTTCAAACTTGTCAGAGTTATTATCCAGACAAACTTTCTGACCAAGTTGCCTGAGTATCAGGCTGAAAATGTGGCCTCTAGAGTACACACAAGGTTTTTCTAAGATTTGGTCCACTGACCTACCTTTTGACCCGACATGACCCAATTTCGAAACTGTCAAAGATTTTATCTTAATAAACATTCTGACCTAGTTTCATGAGGATCTGACTGAAAATGTGGCCTCTAGAGTGCACACAAGGTTTTTCTAAGGTTTGGCCCAGTGACCTACTTTTTGACCCGACATGATCCAACTTCGAACTTGTTCAAGATTACATCCAAGATTACATCCAGAGAAATCAGAAGTTTGTGTGTGTTTGCGAGAAAGAGAGAAAACTTGTCCATTTATGACATGGCATCTAGATCTACTGTACAGCCTTAAACGAACCGTCATATAAATAATTTAACAAACACGAAAGCATTGTGGGAGAAACGATTCCTCATGATTTTATTATCATGTACCAGGGTTTGAGAGAGAGAATAGAGAGAAAACATGTCCGTTTATGACTTTGTGTAAAGTGCCTTGTTCAGCTTATAATATGTGTATCGTATGCACCGCCCCTCCTCCTTCCTGCCGAGAGCAAATCATCGTCCCAGATGAAGGTATTTCCAATGATAGATTAATTGACAAAGTTCTTCATTTGGTTAATCGGTTAACTGGTCGAAAGATTTCCGGGTTAAACAGTTATTAACTTTGCCAACCATTGCCATCCCTGATTCTGACCAAGTTTCATGTGAATCTGGCTAAAATGTGGCCTCTAGAGTGCACACAAGGTTTTTCTAAGATTTGGTCCATTGACCTACTTTTTGACCCAACGTTACCCAATTTTACAATTATCCAAGATTTCATACAGAAAAACATTCTGACCAACTTTCATGAGTATCAGCCTGAAAATGTGGCCTCTAGAGTGCTAACTAGATTTTTCTAAAATTGGACCCAGTGACCTATTTTTTTACCCGACCTTATTTGAACTTATCAAAGATTTTATCAAGACAAACATTCTGACCAAGTTTTATGTGGATCTGGCTAAAAATGTGGCCTCTAGAGTGCACACAAGGTAAATGTTGATGAACACACAACGGACAACGGATAACGTGCGGCAGACACAGCACGATCACAAAAGCTCACCTTGAGCACTTTGTGCTCAGGTGAGTTAAAAACAGTACACTCACTGCTAGATTTTTTGCCTCCATATCACACATATTTTCAGCGAGTATTTTACATGACTCCTCCTGACCCCAGTGGGCGGCTGCATGCAAGGGTGTCCAGCCATCTTCATCTTTATCATCTATATTGACTCCTGCTTGTAACAACACACTGAAACAGAACAAAACCCAACTTTTCTAACTGTGTCACTCCAAATCCTTTACCAACAATCCCAAATTTTAACGATGCTAAAAAAGAAGCCTTTATAAAACAATGTGGATAAAGGAGAAAATGCTAGTAACCGGCATTTTCTCCTTTTCCCAAAATCTTTCATACCTTTTCATAGACAAATGCTATTATTTGAAAAACATTTAAATCATCATCTGTAAATTTCTTCAATACACACAGATCTAAAATGTTGGTGTGTTGTACAGGGTGAAGCAGACTACCAAATTTAGACTTACCCAAATGTGAATCATTTGTAGACAACAAATTTGACTGTGGCTCAAATGATGGCATTCGAAGGGGCAGAAACTTGAAAACATTGTGGGAAAATGATAAAAAAACTGGTCAGCAGGCTGACACAAGCATTTTCTCTTTCTTCCTCCATGCTT
This sequence comes from Tridacna gigas, assembly GCA_945859785.2. Classification (NCBI taxonomy): domain Eukaryota; kingdom Metazoa; phylum Mollusca; class Bivalvia; order Cardiida; family Cardiidae; genus Tridacna; species Tridacna gigas. Next base: position 10,825,638 of record OX244031.2, on the reverse strand, counting down.
TCCAAACTCCAGAAAACATAAGATTGTTTCGCAATGGGATAAAATACCCCGATTGACTCTTTACCAAACGATAAAATGTAAGGCTGGTCAAAATCGAAAACATCTATAGACAAATTAAATGGGGCTGAGATGATGTTTTCTGTCTTTGACAGGGTTGAAAACACTGTGAAAAGGAGAAAATGCTGGTGACCAGCATTTTCTCCTTTTCCCTCAATGATTTCAAAAGCCCTCTCTTTCAGTGTCGTTAAACCTCGGGATTGTCTGGTAAAGGGTTAAGTACATTATGGTAATACCAAAACTGGGTTGTAAATACTGACATCATCACACACTGACATCAGTGTATGTATGGGAACCTACTGATGGAGATCACATAAATGACATTATTTCCCTGACACTAAAAGAAACAAGAGCACCGCATGTGGGAGCCGATGCTCAGCTGTAGTTGCTTTCAGAAATAGATTGATTTTCAGTGAAAATTTTAAGTCAAAAAAGGGGCATAACTGTCTCAAAAATATTTTGATGGCTACCTATCCCTATTTTATGGGTTCCCCTATTAATCCTTTACCATACAATCCGGACTTTTAACAACCCTGAGAATGAAACTTTTTGAAAACATTGTAGAAAAAGGGAAAAATGCTGATAACCAGTCTCTTTTTCCCACAGTGTATCTACCATTTGCAAAACAAACTTGTCACGGTCACATTTATTTTGTCGTCTGCAAATGCTTTCAATTTGGCCAAGTCTAATTTTTTGTTGTTTGGTAGAGAGTTAATACATAAGAACTAGTTCGTGTTTTAAGTAGTTTTAAGTAAACATCTTAAGTAACAATAAAGCTATAACAAAACATCAAAGTTTTTGCACAACACGCAGACTATGATGCCTGAGCTCTGACACTACTTCGACTCTTTCTACGAAAACAGCTGAGCTAAAGAAAGGAACCATTTCATTGAATTTTACTAGATGACAACATTTAAACATGTCTAAAATCAAGCATTTGCATACAATATATCAAATGTGACTTAAACAATAGCACATGCATTTGGAAGGGCAGAAACCATTGTAGAAAAAGGAGGAATTGTTGATAACCCAGCATTTTCTGCCGTCACAATATTTTCAAAAGTTTTCTCAGGGTTGTTAAATTTCAGAATCATTTGGAAAAGGGTTCAAGTAACACTGTAAAGAATTACCTTATTGTCTCTTGCCTTTTTGTCTCTTTTGAATGCCAGCGCGGATGTTACATTTTCCAAAAGGGAGGGCGATTAAGAGATAAAACGACACAGAATTTTCGTAGGACAACGATAACATTACTGTCCGGGTTTTAGTCAGCACCGACTGTTCAGTGATGCCATTTCAGAAACCTGCAGTATTTCATGCAGAGTATCAATTTTACCGCTGATCATGATTCATTTGGAATTTAAATTGCATTCATGATTAATTTGGGACATTGATCTTCGATGCTTTCACTTACTCCAAGTTATTTTAAGTTAGTTAACACTTTGTGTTACAGGAAGTTTATAGTGTTATTGGAAGTGTATGTATATTCGGACAGTCAGGTTATAGCAAATTCAACTTAAGAAATTAGGATTATGTGGATGCCGTAAGTGTATTCCAGCTGATTTTTTTATCTTAATCGATGCACTGGCTGTCTGGTAAGCTTATTTCAGTTAGAAAAAGCCGGGGGAGTGTTAATTTGAGGGGGAGTGATAATAAAGGACAATAGGATAGTATTTTATAAACCCAAAAGATGCTCTCTTCACAAGCAGCACATAATGTTCATACTTACGTTATAACCTTGATATATCCTTTTGCTGCTGCCACATGAAGAGCCGTAGCACCAGTTTTTGGATGTCTGTCATCCGGAACTTCGTTACTATTCAACCACTGATTGGCATCTTCCATCATCCGATCTTCCTCTTCACGACGTGCAGCCTCTGCATCGATACCTTGTTCTTCCATTGCATCATCCAGCAATTTCTCCATCCCGTCATTCTCACATATATCGAACGGTAAATCACCATCGTTATTGACTGCTGCCACATTAGCTCCGTGACTTAGTAAATACCTGAAAGTAAATACAGATTTCTTTTAACAAATGCTTTATCAGAGACAATGGTAAGCTGCCATAAATTATACTTTGTAATTCCTAACAAAATAAGTCAGCATTTTCTCCTTTTCGCACAAAGTTTTCAAAGGCCTTCTTCATCTGGGTTGTTAAATCTCAGGGTTGTGTAGTTAAGACATCAAGGATTTAAAACACTGGGAGAAAAGAGCTGGCTACCAGCATTTTCTTTCCCAATAATGTTTTCAAATGCCTCCTACCTCTGGGTTGTAAAAACATATAGTTGTTTGGTTGGTAAGGGTAGAGGAGGTAACAAATTAAATGCTTAATGTTTAACTCTTTACTACACAATCCCGAATTTTAACGACCCTGAAGAAGAAGGCTTTTGAAAACATTGTGGAAATAGAAGAAAATGCTGGTAACCAGCATTTTCTTCTTTTCCCACGATGTTTTCAACAGTCTCAGACACATACTGTCATTTGTACTCCAATTTCATTTGTATTTATTTGTCGTTATCACATGACAATAACTTAGACGAGTACGAGTCCAAATCAATTCCAGACGACAATTAAAATGTGGCTCAAATGATGGAATTTGTCACTGACAGTATGGAAAACATTGTGGGAAGAGGAGAAAATGTTGGATACCTGTGTTTTCTACTTTTTCTACAATGTTTTCAAAATGCTTCTTCATCAGGGTCATTAAAACTCAGGATTGTGTGGTAAAAGGGTTTACTCATTGTGGAAAAACACTGTGGGAAAAGGAGAAAAAACTGGTAGCCAGTATTTTCTCCCTTTCCCCCCAATGTTTTCTACCCATCCCCTAACATTTTTCAATTTTCATGTAACAATTATTTTGTCGTCTGCAAATGCCTTCTATTTGGACAAGTTTTAACCCTTTCCCAAATGACAAATTTTGGACTAGTCCAAATTGAAAGAGTTTGCAGACGACAATTTTGAATTTGATGAAAATGGCAGAAAGTTATCAAAAAGGGTAGAAAACACTGTGGGAAAAGGAGAAATTGCTCGTTACGAGCAATTTCTCCTTTTCCCACAATGTTTTCAAAAGACTTGTACTGCAGACACATGAAAACCAGGGCTTGTTTGGGAAAGGGTTAATTGTTGTTGTTTGGTAAAAACTAAAGACTTCTACTGAAAGTGCAGATACTGTACATCTTAACCCTTTCCCAAACAAGCCCTTGTTTTCACGTGTCTGCAGTACAAGTCTTTTGAAAACACTGTGGGAAAAGGAGAAATTGCTCGTGACGAACAATTTCTCTTTTTCCCACAGTGTTTTCTACCCTTTTTGATAACTTTCTGCCAATTTCATTAAATGTAAAATTGTCGTCTGCAAACTCTTTCAATTTAGACCAGTCCAAAATTTGTCGTTTGGGAAAGGGTTAACCATGTACACACAACGACCCCAAGGAAGACAGCTTTTGAAAACATTGTGGCAAAAGGAGAAAATGTTCGTAACCAGTATTTCCTCCATTTCCACAATGTTTTCCACCTAATCAGAATACTTTAGCTCATTTATATCAATTTCATAAATGCTGTCTACAATAGGTTTCATTCTAGAAGAACCTAATTTCTGTTGTTTGGGAAATGGTTAAAATAAAACCAAAGGCTTGAAATGGAAGTTCAGCTTGAACATAATGAAAGTTCATCTTTTATACAATGCTATCTATGAAAGTTCATCATGTACATACATCACTCCATCTATATTTATATCCGAGATGAAGACATACAAATATAATGCCCTACGATTTTATGACGATCTGTAATATAACTGAACCTTACAGTCAATTTTTGAATGGGGAAAAAAAATAATGTAAAGCTATTGTGACAATCAAATTTGAGTTGTTGTAGTTGACAGTGTAGATCAAGATCAGCTTTCATAGAAGTTGCAGTCTGATTTTGTATCATAAATGTTTGCTTTTTTGTAAGAGATTCTGGTGACACTAGTTAGCCTTAACTCTTTACCACACTATCCCGAATTTTAACGACCCTGAGAAAGAAGCCTTTTGAAAACATTGTGGGAAAAGGAGAAAATGCTGGTAACCACCATTTTCTCCTTTTCCAACGATGTTTTCTACCCTTCCCAAAACAAATTTCAGTTTTTCAGTCGCATTTATCATGTCGTCTGCAAATGCTTTCAATTTGGACCAGTCTAAAATTTTGTCGTTTGGTAAAGGGTTAAAGTACATCATTTTGTTCCTTTTTCACTCCCTTAACCCTTTAAGTGCCTTTCACGACTATAGTTTGCGGCCAGTGTAGATCAAGATCAGGCTGCACAAAACGTGCAGCCTGATCTTTGATCTACACTGTCCGCTTTGCTGAATCACAGCAGACAAAAGCAACCATGAAATTACAATTATTTGAGTCGTATTTCTAGGATGAAAATGTCTGATAGGTTTATTCCACGCTCTAAGAGTTAACCCTTTACCACACAATCCCGACTTTCACCAATATTGAGAAAGAAACCTTTTAAACATTGTGGGAAGAGGAGAAAATGCTGGTGACCAGCATTTTCTCCTCTTCCCACAATGTTTTCTACCCTTCTTAAAACAAATTTAAGTTTTTGAGTCACATTTATTTTACCGTCTGCAAATGTTTTCAATTTGGACAAATCTAAAATTTTGTCATTTAGTAAAGAGTTAAAATGTGTCAATAATTTATTGGTCTTTGCCCTCTGTGTGTAATAGATGCAAGCAATCAAATGTACTGGTTTGGGCTGGCATGTTTAATCACATTTGGGTGTCCTAGCGCAAGGCACTTATTAAAGGTCTAAGCCTACGATTGATAAAACCCAGGAAAAACATGAAAAGGTGAACTGTTTCTATATGATTATCATGTCTGTCAAAAGTTGGGCAGAACACAATCCAAACAAAGACTTCTTTTACAAATATAACACATTTCTGTTTAACTCTTTGCCACGCGACAAAAATGTAGACCGGTCCAAACTGAAGGAGATTGCAGACGACAATTTAAATGTGGCTAAAATGGCAGAATTTGTCTCTGATAGGGTGGAAAACATTGTGGGAAAAGGAGAAAATGCTGGTTACCAGCATTTTCTCCTTTTCCCACAATGTTTTCAAAAGGTCTCTTTCTCAGGGTCCTTTAAAGTCGTGATTGTGTGGTAAAGGGTCAATACTTAAATTCTTTGCCAACAACAAGCTTTTGGACTTGTCTAAATTGGAAACATTTGAAGATCACAAACGCAACTCAAAAACTGAAATCTATTCTTGGAAGGGTAGAAAATATTGCAGGAAAATGAGAAAATGCTGATTACCTGCATTTTCTACTTTTCCCACAATGTTTTAAAGGGCCATCTTTGCCACACTTGTTAAAATTTGGGATTGCGTTGTTAAGGGTTAACCATATACTTTGAAAGAAACATCTTAACCCTTTACCACACAATCCTGAGTTTTAACCACCCTGAAGAGGAAGCCTGTTGAAAACACTATGGAAAAAGAAGAAAATGCTCATAACCAGTTTTCTATTCTTTTCCCACGTTTTCTACCCCTTGAAAGAAACTTTATGTTTTGAGTTACATTTAATATATTGTCCACAAATGCTTTCAATTTGGACAAGACTGAAACTATGTCGTTTGGGAAAGGGTGAATGCACTTTAAAATCTTGCTTTCACAATTTAGAAGGCAATGATTTATACAGAAGCAGTGAATGAACTGATTTACTTAACCCTTTCCCAAACAACAAATTTTAGACTGGTCCAAATTGAAAGAGTTTGCAGACGACAATTTTAAATTTGATGAAAATGGCAGAAAGTTATCAAAAAGGGTAGAAAACACTGTGGGAAAAGGAGAAATTGCTCGTCATGAGCAATTTCTCCTTTTCCCACAGTGTTTTCAAAAGACTTGTACTGCAGACGCGTGAAAACCAGGGCTTGTTTGGGAAAGGGTTAACTGTATCAATGAATCATTGAATGACACTTAATTCTTTACCACACAATCCCGACCTTTAACGACCCTGAGAAATAAGCCTTTAGAAAACATTGTGGGAAAAGGAGAAAATACTGGTAACCAGGATTTTCTCCTTTTCCCACAATGTTTTCTACCTTCCCCACTAGAAATTTCCAATTTTTAGTCACATTTATTATATCGTCTGCAAATGCTTTCAATTTGGACCAGTCTAAAATTTTGTCGTTTGGTAAAGTTAAATTCTTTTTGTTAGAGTATGTTCCAAACTTTGTTTCGTACGTGCCAAAATGATGTCTGCATAAAATTAATGAGTCAAAATGTATTTTTATGAATGAAAGAATGAAAAGACTTTTAACCCTTTACAACACAATCCCGAGTTTTAATGACCTTAAGGGAAACGCCTTTTGAAAACATTGTGGGAAAAGGAGAAAATGCTGGTAACCAGCATTTTCTCCTTTTTCCCACACTGTTCTCTCTACCCTTCCAATAACAAATTTCAAATTTTCAGTCACATTTATTTTGTCATCTGCAACTGCTTTCAATTTGGACTAGTTTACAATTTTGTCGTTAGGTAAAGAGTTAAATTCTGTTTGCTTTAGTATTTTCCAAGCTTTGTGGCCTACGTGCCAAAATGATGTCTGCATAAAATTAATGAGTCAAAATGTATTTTTATGAATGAAAGAATGAAGAGACTTTTAATGAACAAATATTGACATTATGCGGCCTTCAGTCCTGGTTTATATTATGATCTTAACCCTTTCCCAAACAAGCCTTGGTTTTCATGTGTCTGCAGTACAAGTCTTTTGAAAACATTGTGGGAAAAGGAGAAATTGCTTGTAACAAGCAATTTCTCCTTTTCCCACAGTGTTTTCTACCTTTTTTGAGACCTTTCTGCTATTTTCATCAAATTTAAAATTGTCGTCTGCAAACTCTTTCAATTTGGACCAGTCCACAATTTGTCGTTTGGGAAAGGGTTAAAGACACAAGTAAATACTGCATTAACCCTTTACCAAACAATCCACACTTTAAATGACCTTGGGGCAAAAAAAAAAAGGCTTTTGAAAATATTGTGGGAAAAGAAGAAAATGCTTGTAATCAGCATTTTCTCCTTTCCCTATACTGTTTTCTGCTCTTCCAAAAACAAATTTTAATATTTCAGTCAATTTATTTTGTCGTCAGCAAATACTCTCACTTTGGAGTTGGACTGGCCTAAAATTCTATCACATGGTCAAGAGTTAACTCTTTACCAAACGACAAATTTTTCGACTCGTCCAACTTGAAAGCATTTGCAGACGACAAATGTAACTCAAAAATTGAAATTTGTTTTGGGGAGGCCTTTAACGTGATGGGAAAAGGAGGAAATGCTGGTTGCCATCATTTTCTCCTTTTCCCACAATGTTTTCAAAAGGCTTCTTTCTCAGGGTCATTAAAAGTTGGGATTGTGTGGTAAAAGAGTTAGGAAATCCAATGAAAGAAATATGAAGTTAGGAAAAGAGGTCGCAGCTTTACCCAACAGGCTACAAGACATAAGATTGAATTTTTGGAAAAATTCATACTAAAGCTGAAATTTCAGAAGTTTTACCTACTTCTCACTCAACTTTTTATGAAATCGTACACCTAACCCTTTTCCACAAAATCCTGACAGAGACAAGGTTTATAAAACATTGTGGAAAAACGGAGAAAATGCCCGTAACAAGCATTTTCTCCTTTTCTCACAATATTTTCTACTCAGACAAATTTAACTCTTTCCCAAACAACAAATTTTGGACTCGACCAAATTGAAAGAGTTTGCAGACGGCAATTTTAAATTTGATGAAAATGGCAGAAAGGTCTCAAAAAGGGTAAAAAACACTGTGGGAAAAGGAGAAATTGCTCGTTACGAGCAATTTCTCCTTTTCCCACAGTGTTTTCAAAAGACTTGTACTGTAGACACTTGAAAACCAGGGCTTGCTTGGGAAAGGGTTAATCATTTGAATCAATTTTATCAACTGCAAGTGCCTTGAATTTGGATGAGTTTGCTGTTTGGTAAAGGGTAACAGTACTTTTTACCATACAACCCAATTTTATACATGTCGAAATTGAAAGCATTTGCAGACGACAATTTAAATGTGACTCACATCATGGTATTTGTATTTCACAGGGTAGAAAACATTGTGGGAAAAGGAGAAAATGCTGGTTACCAGCATTTTCTCCTTTTCCCACAATGTTTTTCAAAAGTCATTTTTCTTTGGGGTCGTTAAAACTCGGGACTGTGTGGTAAAGGGTTCAACCCCACCACTTGCTCATCTCATAATGTGGCCTTTTAGACAAGAAGAGAGATGGAAAACACATGTTGAAAGCATGCTCGATGTGGCCAATCTTTTCATCATTTCCAAGTGAAAGTTTTTAAACCCTGACTTTCAGCCAAAATCCGGGGTGGATTCATAAATAAATACTTTAACCCTTTACCAGACGACAAAAATTATAGCCTTGTCCAAATTGAAAGCATTTGCAGACGACAATTTCAGTGTGGCTCAAATGGTGCAATTTTTATTTGATAGGGCAGAAAACATTGTGGGAAAAGGAGAAAATGCTGGTTACCAGCATTTTCTCCTTTTCCCACAATATTTTCAAAAGGCTTCTTCTTCAGGGGCGTCAAAAGGCAGCATTGTGCGGTAAAGGGTTAACTCTTTCTCGAAGAATCCAGTGCTTAAACAAATGTAAGAAAGAAGCCTTTTGAAGATATTGTGGGAAAAAGGAGAATATCCAACATGTTCTGTTCCCATGATGTTTTCTGTCTTTCATTTTTGTGATATTTGTCTGCAAAACGCTTTGAAGAAGGACAAGTCTAAACTTTTGTTGCTTGGTAGAGTTAACCCTTTGACCCTTTACAAACGACAAAATTTTAGAATTGTCTAAATTGACACCACAATTTAAATGTGATTCAAACAATGGAGCTTATCTTTGATTGTGTAGAAAACACAGTGGAAAAAGAAGGAAATGATTGTTACCAGCATTTTCTCTTTTCCCCCAAAAAATAGTTTCAAAAGTCTTCTTTCCTATAGTTGAACTCATGATTCTATATTAATGGTTTAACCCTTTACTACACAATCCTGACTGTAAGCAACACTGAAAAAGAAAGCTTTTGAAAACATTGTGGGAAAAGGCGAAAATGCTGGTAACCAGAATTTTCTTCTTTTCCCACAATGTTTTTTCCCTATCAAGGACACAATAGTTCATTTGGGCCACCTGTCATTTGTTGTCTGTAAATTTAATGCTGTCTAAATTGAAAGTATTTTGAAGACAATTTAAATGTGACTCCAAAACTGGAGCTTGCCTTTAATAGGATGTGGATTATTGTGAGAAACGGACAAAATGATGACTACTAGCACTTTCTTCTTTTCCCACAATGTTTTCAAAAGACTTCTACCTCAGTGTCATTAAAACTTGGGATTATGTGATAAAGGGTTAAATATTGGCAACAACTGTGATAGACAACTGGCAATACTGGTATCTCTGAAATATCAGAAGAAAATATACTTAACTCATCCATACTGAAAAAAAAATTACTGACAATGGGTTCAATGTGGCTTATCAGTTTTGCAATGAAAAGACACTTCTCTCCCTAACACTTTACCACCCAATCCAGACTTTTTATGATCCCAGTTAAAAGGCCTTTGGAAAAAATTGTGGGAAAAGAAGAAAATGCTGGTAATCAGCATTTTCTCCTTTTCCCACAATAATTTCTCATCTTCCAGACACAAAATTCGATTTTTGAGTTTTCACTTTTAATTTGTCGTCTGCAAATGCTTTCATTTCAGTCTGGCCCAAATTTGTTTCCCTTGGTAAAGAGTTACACTCTTCAAGGTCTGTTTATTTCTAAGTCTTAAAGATTAGGATACATCCTTAAGGCCAGAGAGAAAAAAGCTTTTGAAACTTGAAAGTGTGTTGAATGGCTCAGAATTAAGTCAGCTTGTAAACATACATAAATTACTGATAAATGACTACTATGTATGGTGTAAGGGATAGAAACTCGAGAGATTCGTCCTCATTTAAAACCGCAAACGACAACCGATTTCTTTGATGGCCTCCAAAAATGGAATGCATTTCCATTCAACCTTGTAGCAATCAGAGGCAACATTAGGCATGAAGATACAAGAATGATTATAGTTTTGATAAAATTAAGATGAAATGGCTTAAAAACTGGTTGAAGAGATGGAAAGATTGTATCTGTAAAATCAACCCATCTTTCTCAATTGCCTTTAAAACAGCACAGTGCCAACAGCCCTGGTCAGGCCCATAAAAATTCAGCATCTAATCATCAAAAAATCCAACCATAAAAATTCAGCATCTAATCAAAGTCCATGTTATTTACCCTCAGAAAAGCAGCCAAAAGCAAGATGCCCAGTGGTGGAAAAAAACTGCCACACAGGATTAATAAAGAATTACCAGTATATACTACTCAAGCTTAACTCTTTTTACCACAGTCCACAATCCTGAGTTTTAACGACCCTGAAAGAGAAGGCTTTAAAAAACATTGTGGGAAAAGGTGAAAATGCTGGTAACCAGCATTTTCTCCTTTACCTGCAGTGATTTCTAGCCTATCAAAGACAAAAAATTCTTAACAATAATCTGAGCTACGACCTTGAAAGTGAAGGCTTTAGAAATCGTAATGAGAAAAGAAGAAAATTTGCTGGTAATCAGCATTTTGTTCTTTTCTCACAATTCTTTTAACCCTTTCAGAGACAGAAATAATCAATGTAACAACAGTTAATTTGGCATCTGCTCACAATTTGGTCCGGTCAAGAATTTAATTGTCTGGTAAAGGGTTAAATGGGCTGAGGAAAATCCAAACAAGAATACAAGACAATATAAAGATCTATGTACACTTTGATGCTGAACATTACTCCCAAGTTCTTTATAAGTCAACCCTTACAGTCCCTAAGCAAAACTTCACCCATTAACCCTTTACCACACAATCCTGAGTTTTAACAATCCAGTGGAAAAGGCCTACTAAAAACATTGTGGGAAAAAGAGAAAATGCTGGTAACCAGCATTTTCTCTTTTTCCAACCATGATTTTAAAGGCCTTTTTCCTTGTGGTTGTTAAAAGTGGTGATCGTGTGGTTAAGGATTAACAAAGATAATAAAAACTATCATGTGTTTTAATAAGTCCAGGGAAGAATGATCCTGAAAACATTGCAGATAAAAGAGAAAATGCTGGTAACCCAGCATTTTCTCCTATTTCTTCACTGTTTTCTGTTATTTCAAAGAAAAACTCCACCCTTTGAGCTGTATTTCATTTGTTCTCTGACAAAGATTTTGAGGAATCTAAACTCCACCTGATAGTCTGAAAATCTTCTTCTGGCCAAAACAAGCTTCGATATAGAAATACCTAGCTGTTATTCTTCTGTGGACGACATTTCCTCCAACAATTCCTCGAAAGGGTGTTGTGTAGAAATCCATGTATGTTTTTAAATACCAACTGCTGAATTCCTAGATTTATTTCATGAAAGCTCTGTCTGGGAGGAAGATCTGTGAGCCACAATTTGTCTGGTTTAGGGTAAAGGTCAGGGCTAGGAATGCTTTCCACTTTTTCCACCAACATGGTTTTTGACGAAATGTCACAGATCCATTTTTCTTGCCCAAGAGTGTTCCGTTTGATCAACTGACCCTTAACCAAGTGGTGAAATTTGAACTAAACCAAATTATAAGCATTTGCAGAAGTCAAATGTAGCGCAAATGAAGATTTCTGTCTTTGATAGGATAAAAAACTTTGTGGGAAAAGGAGAAAATGCTGGTAACCAACAATTTCTCCTTTTCCCACAAAGCTTTCAAAAGCCTTCTCTCTCAGGGTCATTAAAACTCAGGATTGTGTGATAATGGGTTAACCCTTTACTGCACAATGCAGACTTTAAACAACACCGAGAAAGAAACCTTTTGAATACATTGTAGGAAAAGGAGAAAATGCTAGTAGCCAGCATTTTCTCCTTTTCCCTCAATGTTTTCTACCATTCAAAGAAAAATTATACCACTCAAGCCACACTGAAATTGTCGTCTGCAAATGCTTTCAATTTGGACAAGGCTAAAATTTTATCGTCTTGTGAAGGGTTAAGCACTGAAAGGGTTTGTATCCTGTATGTAGTAAAGCAAACCATGATCTATCATAGTTCAGCTAGTACAGCTTACATCTGATACCTCTATCCGTGATCTCAGAGAGCACAGCGTAAACAGTAGTACTCATTTAGTCATTTCAAAAACCACTGCGAGTAACCATAACATAGGTTTTCAGGTAGCATAGCATGCATCATACATCATAGTTCAACCTGTACAACAGTTAACCCTTTACCAGACGACAAAATTTTAGCCTTGTCCAAATTGAAAGCATTTGCAGACGACAATTTCAATGTGGCTCAAATGGCGCAATTTTTCTTTGATAGGGTAGAAAACATTGAGGGAAAAGGAGAAAATGCTGGTTACCAGCATTTTCTCCTTTTCCCACAATGTTTTCAAAAGGTTTCTTTCCCAGAGGCGTCAAAAGCGTCATTGTGCGGTAAAGGGTTAAATCTGATACCTCCATTTGTGATTTTCTAAGTCGTCACCACAACCACTATGAATATTCACAACCTAGGTTTCGATATTGTATAGTATGCCTGTGCTCATATTCATCAATCATTATAAACTGTCTTCCTACCTAGTTCTAAATTTAAAACGTAACAATAATTTCTGATTGGCTGAAATATTTGGTTTAGCCAATTAGAAAGTACATTACTTTCATACTTTATTAGCCCTTTAACACACAATCCCAAATTATAACGACCCTAAGTAAGAAGTCTTTCAAAAACATTGTAGGAAAGGAGAAAATGCAGGTAATCAGCATTTTTCTTCTTTTCCCAGTGTTTTCTACTCTTTCTGATAAAACTTGTTAAAAGTCCCATTCTTTTTGCCACAGTAAATTTGTCGTCTGCAAATGTTTTGAATTTGGACCAGTCCAAAATTTTGTTGTTTGATAAAGACTAAAATTCTTGAGAATAATATACTGCTCTGTTGAGATCATTCATAATGCTATTTATACCGAACCTTTAACCTCACAGTCCCCAGTGTTTACAACCCTGAAGAAGAAAGCTTTTGGAATCATTGTGAGAACAGGAGAAAATGCTGGTAACAAGCATTTTCTCCTTTTCCCTCTATGTTTTTCTACCACTTCAAAGACAGAAATTATCATTTGAGCTACATTTATTTTGTCGTCTGTAAATGCTTTGAATTTCATATAGTCCAGATTTTTGTTGTTTGGTAAAAGAGTTAACCCTTTACCAAACAATCCCGAGTTTTAACGGCCCTGATGTAGAAGGCTTTTGAAAACATTGTGGAAAAAGGAGAAAATGCTGGTAACCAGCATTTTCTCCCTTTCTCACACTGTTTGCTACCCAACACAGCACAAATTTCAATTTCTGAATCACATTTATTTTGTCGTCTGCAAATGCTTTCAATTTGGAAAAGTTTAAAATTTTGTTGTTTGGTAAAAGAGTTTCACATGCATGTAATATGAAACACTTTTTACCATCAACATTCAAAGAAAGATAAGAAAAGGGTCGATTTCATTCTCACTGATTCATGGCAGATCATCAGTCCGCTAAACAAGGAAGTTTTGACCCTTGACTGTTTCACTACAAGTTTTTCTCCGTACTATTTTTACCGGTACTAGACAACAAAATTTCAGATCCTCCATTTTGAAAACATTTGCCAAAGGCCACAAATGAAACACTGTGAAAAAAGAAAGTATGCTGGTACTAGCACTTTCTTCTTTTTCCCCAAGTGCCCCCCCCCACCCCCCCCATTTAAAGTCAATGAATCTCATTATTTCATAAACTTTCTCAAGATGCCCTAAACCTTTACCAAACGATAAAATTTTAGCTCGTCCAAATTGAAAGCATTTGCAGACGACAATTTCAGTGTGGCTCAAACAGTGCAATTTTTCTTTGATAAGGTGGAAAATACCTGGTTACTAGCATTTTCTCCTTTTTCCACAATGTTTTCAAAAGGATTCTTTCTGAGAGGCATTAAAAGGTGGCACTGTGTAGTAAAGGGTTACCCCTTTATCACACAATGCTAACTTAACAGCCCTGGGCAAGAAGTCTTTTGAAAACATGGTGGGAAAACATGCTGGTAACCACAATTTTCTCCTTTTCACACAATGTTTTCTGCCCTATCAAAGAAAAACTGAACCATTTGAGCCACAATGAAATTGTCATCTGCAAATGCTTTCAAATTTGACAAGGCTAAAGTTTTATCATCTAGTAAACCCTTTTATGAAGAAGTCCATATTTCATTGTTTGGTAAAAACCTTACCCTTTTCGAAACAATCCTTTGTTTCAACCACCTTCGGGATCATTGAAATTTTGTGGAAAAAGGAGAAAATGCTGGTCATTAGCATTTTTTCTTTTTGCCACGATGCTGCCTTCTCTTTAACTCTTTACCAAACGTCAAAATCTTAGACTTGTGCAAATTAAAAGCATTTGCAGACGACAAGTTAAATGTGGCTAAAATGATGGAATTTGTCTTTGATAGGGTAGAAAACATTTAGGAAAAGAAGAAAATGCTGGTTACCAGCATTTCTCCTTTTCCCACAGTGTTTTCAAAAGGCCTCTTTCTTAGGGCCGCTAAAACTCGGGATTGTGTGGTAAAGAGTTAACAGACAAGTACCATTGTAGTATAAGCCACATCTTACTTGTTTTCTGTGAGTTCTTTCAATTTTCACCTCTCTTAACCCTTTACCAAACAATAATATTCTAGACTTGTCCAAATTGAAAGCATTTGCAGACGAAAAATTAAAGGTGGATCAAATGATAAAATTTGTCCCTGATATGATAGAAAGCATTGTGGGAAAAGGAGAAAATGCTGGTTACCAGCATTTTCTCCTTTTCCCACAATGTTTTCAAAAGGCCTTCTTCCTTAGGGTCATTAAAAGTCAGGATTGTGTGGTAAAGAGTTAACCCTTTACCACACAATCCCGAGTTTTAACGACTCTAAGAAAGAACGTTTTTGAAAACATTGTGGGAAAAGGAGAAAGCTAGTAACCAGCATTTTCTCCTTTTCCTACAATGTTTTCTACCCTTCCTAAAACAAATTTCAATTTTTGAATAACAATTTTGTACTCTCCAAATGTTTTTTCAATTTTGACTGGTCTAAACTTTTGTCGTTTGGTAAAGAGTTAACCCTTTACCACACAATCCCGATTTTTAAGGACCCTGAGGAAGAAGACTTTTGAAAACATTGTGGGAACAGGAGAAAATGCTGGTAACCAGCATTTTCTCCTTTTCCCACAATGTTTTCTAATCTATCAAGGCAGATTTCATCATTTGGGCTACCTTTGTCATCTGCAAATGCCTTCAATTTGGACAAGTCTAAAATTTCATTGTTTGGTAAAGGATTAAACTCTGTTGTCCACTAACAACTTACCGGTAATGCAATACTAGTTAGGCCTTAAAAAAAATATCTGCGTTTAGGGTTTCCAGACCCCCAACCCTACCTAGAAAATGCTGCTGATCCTAAACTTTTTATACTACGATTGAAAAAAAAAAAAAATGGGGGGGGGGGGGATTTCAGCACATAGTCCATGTAATAAGTTTCTGGAAAAAAAAAAAGAAATACCAAAATACCTACCTACCCTACCTACAGCATCTGGGACCAAAACCCCTAAACACAGATATTTTTTTGTTAGGCCTTACTAAGGCTACTAAGTAAATGAAACGCATATATTTGAGCCACACTCTGGCAAAAGGGGGCTTAATGCATCTCTGTGCATTATACCAAGCAAGTCATCACAGTATTATGAATCCATAAAATCCATTTTGTATGACAACCGACTGAATTAACTCTTTACCACACAATCCCGACTTTCAACGACCCAGCGGAAAAAGCCTTTTGAAAACAGTGTGAGAAAAGGAGAAAATGCTGGTAACCAGCATTTTCTCCTTTTCCCACAATGTTTTCTACTCTTCCCAAAACAAATTATAACTTCTGAGTAACATTTACTCTGTCGTCTGCAAATGCTTTGAATTTGGACTGGTCTGAAATTTTGTTGTTTGGTAAAGAGTTAATATGAGGTACACTGGTCCTTTGAGCTGCAGAAAATTGACCAATTGCAAAAAGGTTTTTTTTTTCCCAGGTCAGCCTGTCAGCCTGCACAGGCTAACCTGAGTCGAATTTTACTTTTTTGCAAATGCATTAAGCCCCCATTTTACAGAGCATGGCTCATTTTTATGTTGAAGAGTAATGTTTTTTCAAGACTGTCTTTAATTATCAGTCTTGGCCAGAAAATTATCAGTCTTGGCCAGAACAGGAAACAAAAAACAAGGCAACAACGTGTCATTGATCAGATTGTATAGTATGTGCAGTCTGATCTTGATCTGAACCTATGCAAATTTTGCCATAAAAGCCTCTTAGAATGCTAAGTGTCCATGCAATGCTATGTGATTTAACACTTGCACTACAATAATTGCCTGTTAAACCCTAGGCTGCTTAGCAGGACTCAAGGACCTTTTGCGGACAGTGTAGATCAAGATCAGACTGCATAGAACATGCAGTCTGATCTTGAATCTACACTGTCCGATAAGGAGATACTCCCCCCCCCCGCAAAAAAAAACCCCTTTGAAATTGCGGATTTTTTACTATAGGCTTGAAAGTTTCATTTCAATTATTTAACAGGATAAGGGTAAAATAAAATGTCTCTTTTTTACCATGTCTTCAAACACAGTCTGCTGCAAGTGCAACACAGGCTGCTTTCAGGAACCAATAAGTAAAAAAAAGGAGATTGCTTTGTGAAACACATTTTGGTACACTAATACCCTAGGCTTGTGAAGCTATTTTCTGTGAGCTGCATATATACATATACATGAAACAGGTTGAGCAGGTGCTTTCCAACTGAAGAAGACTACTGTAGCTCTCTACCACAACTTTACACTTGTACATATTCAAAGCATTTGCAGAAGACAGATTTTTGTCTTTGAAAGTGTACCAGCATTTGCTCCTTTTCCCATGATATTTTCAAAGTCTTCGATCTTTGCATCATAAAAATGTACAGGATTGTTCTACAACAAGTTAACTCTTTACCACATTAGCAAATCATAGACTTTTATAAATTGTAAGCATTTGCAGAATCTGATGGCATTATAGATGTGGCTCAAATGATGGAACTTGTCTTGGATAAGGCTGAAAACATTGTGAGAAACAGAAAGGAAGAAAATGCTGGTTACCAGTATTGAGCCCACAACCACCATGTCTTGAGCCAGATATGCTAACCACTGAGCTACCTAGCGGTGCTAATTTGGCAGCATATCATCCTGACTAATAAAACTTTGCTAAAGAGCAATATTGTACTTGAAAACAGAAATTGTTCATAGTCACCAATTTCTCCAACTGTAACAATATTTACAATACCAGTCTTCTGCAGAAGCAGCACATAGAGAGTTGAAGAAGTAATTAATGTCTTAACAGCTCATTTAGGGTTATACTAAATATGCCATACAGGTTTAGATGTGAAGAATTCAAACAGTTCACAGAACCACAGTCTTAACACTAAGCCTACAGAACACAAAACCCTTTCGGCTCCATCACAGACAACAACAAAGGCTTTTACTGATGACACAGAGCGAGATTAGGCGGCATGTAGTCTGATCTTGGATCTATACAGTCTGTTTAGTCAAGCCAATAGGATAGGTCCAAGCACATTGGTAACAGGACCCCACTGTTGCTTAGCATTACTGAAGTTGAGGATGGCCTTCAGAAATTTCTCATTAAAAGCATTTTTTTTTTGTCTTCCACATGTTTTTGAGTTATTTAACTGACGATTTGTTTACCACACAGTCCTGACTTTTAACAACCCTAACAGAGCAGCCCTCTGAAAACATAGTGGGAAAAGGAGAAAATGCTGAAAACCAGCATTTTCTCCTTTTCCCACAATGTTATCTACCATCTCCTTTTCCCACAATGTTATCTACCCCATCAATGTCAGAAATCGTCATTTTAGTAATATATAATTTGTCGTCTGGAAATGCTTTA
This sequence comes from Tridacna gigas, assembly GCA_945859785.2. Classification (NCBI taxonomy): domain Eukaryota; kingdom Metazoa; phylum Mollusca; class Bivalvia; order Cardiida; family Cardiidae; genus Tridacna; species Tridacna gigas. The sequence goes on along the minus strand of OX244031.2, from coordinate 10,807,601 downwards.
AATTTGGTTAAATCCAAAATTTCGTTGTTTGGTAAAGAGTTAAGGCAAAAATAGGACTTGAAAGGAACTCAATAGGACTTAACTTTTTAGGTGACAATGAGTCCCATGGTCTCAATAAAATCTTAGGCAAAATAGAAACACTGATTTTTGTAGATATAAAAAGTCTATCAATGGACACCTGAATGGATTCATCAAATATCAGCATGTATCAGGCATGCATTAAGTTTTAATTCATCTGGACTATACTTATCTTACAAGGGTGTTTTCAAACTTGTTCACTCCATACAAGCTTTTCAGGTCTGTAATGTGACAAATGCACAATTTCCATAACTAGACAAAAGTCTATGCAGTGTGATTTCAAGGTGATTTCTGCTAGAATATCTCAACATATCGGAACCTACAGTACTGTATATCTGATCCAAGATCAGACTATGTGCAAAAGCACTATCAGTTAGCATCGGTAACCGAAGGAACAGACATATTGAAATACAATGAAATATGACCCCAGTGTGACCTCACCATAATACTCATACTATCATATACCATACCTTTACAGCATTTTAATGGTGACAAAATTGTTCACATGTACATACCGAAAGAACTTGCAGGAAAATATTAAATTTAGCTCAAATAATGATATTTGCCTTTAGATGGATAAAAAATATAGAAAAGGGAGAAAATACTCATTTTCAGAATTTCCCTGTTTTTCCACTTTGTTCTTTTTCAGCATAGGGTAAAAATATGGGAGGGTTTGGTAAATGGCATAACTCTTTACCACACGACAAAATTTTGGACTTGTCCAAATTGAACGCATTTGCAGACGACAAAATATATGCGACTCAAAAACTGAAATTTGATTTGGGAAGGGTAGAAAACATTTTGGGAAAAAGTGAAAATGCTGGTTACCAGCATTTTCTCTTTTTCCCAAAATGTTTTCAACAGGCTTTTTCTTCAGGGTCATTAAAGGTCGGGAATGTGTGGTAGAGTTAACTCTTTACCAAACGACAAAATTTTAGACCAGTCCAAACTGAAAGCATTTGCAGACGAGAAAATAAATGAGAATCAAAACTTGAAATTTGTTTTTGGAAGTATAGAAAACACTGTGGGAAAAGGAGAAAATCCTGGTTACCAGCATTTTCTCTTTTTCCCAAAATGTTTTCAAAAGGCTTCTTCCTCAGGGTCGTTAAAAGTCGGGATTGTGTGGTAAAAGGCTAAAACTCTCCATCACACTACAGTGACTGTAACCCTGTCACAGAGACAGGAAACATGGGCAGCTTTAGCTGATCATGATGTAGATTAAGATAACCCTTCGCCAAACAACAAAATTTCAGACTCGTCTCATTTCCAAGTTGTTGCAGACGACAAACAATGGCTCAAATGATGAAATTTGTCGCAGGTTTCCTGTATTTTCTCCTTTTTCCCACAATGTTTTCAAACAGCTTTCCCTAAGGGTTTTCATAACACTGGATTGTGCGGTAAAGGGACCAGTCTAATCTAATGTACACCATCCACCACTTGATTCATACATATGACCAAATCTCCACATTTGTACAGGAATTATTTTTTCAGACCTTGCACTAAGAGTGTTTATTTATTTGTTGTGAATAATATGTAGAATACGAGATGTGTAAAACATCACTTTCCCTCATACAGCTCATTTTTTAACTCATTACCATAAAGCAAATTCTAAACTCTTCCAAATTGAAAGCATCTGCAGATGACAAATCCTGTCATTGGGGTAACATTCCATTTCCGTCTGCATACACTTTCAATTTCAACAAGCCTTAAAAATTTTTGTCATTTGGTAAAGAGTTAACAAGTTTCTAAAAGCTAAGACACAAAAAATCTTAACGGAAAAGAATATTATCATAAGGTATTTTATAAATCGTAGATACATGTAGTATTGTAATAAAAAAATAGGATGAGTATAGCATGACCTAAATCTGACCTACTGTAGGTCCTCTTTCACCTATATTCACTCTTTACCAAAATTTTGGACTTATCCAAGTTGAAAGTATTTGCAGACAACAAATCAACTGTGACCTGAAAAGTAAAATATGTCTCTTGAACGGTAGAAAACATTGTTGGGAAAGGAGAAAATGCTGTTTTACCAGCATTTTCTCCTTTTTCCACAATGTTTTCAAAGGCATTCTTCTTCTAGGTCATAAACCTCAGGATTGTGTGGTAAAGAGTTAACTCTTTACCAAACAATCCAGTGTTTTAGCAATACAGAAGAAAAAGAGCTATGGAAAACATTGCAGTAAAAGGAGAAAATGCTGGTAACCAGAATTTTATCCGTTTATATCCACAGTTTTCTACACTCTCAAAGGAAATCTCATCACCTGAATTAAATTGAACTTTTCAAGTTTGGCATTCAGAGGTACAAATCTTTTCCCGCCTTCTGTCCTTTTTCTACTGTGTTTATCAAAGACTCAAAGTCATAAAAAATTGTATTAACCCTTTACCGCACAATCCAAACTTTTAACAACCCTGAGAAAGAAGCCTTTTGAAAACATTGTGGAAAAAGGAGAAAATGCTGGTAAAAAGCATTTTCTCCTTTTCCCACAATGTTTCCTAGCATTCCCAAAACAATTTTTAATTTTTCAGTTACATTTATTTTGTCGTCTGCAAATTCTTTCAATTTGGACTAGTGTAAAGGTGTGTCATTTTGTAAAGAGTTAAAAGTTGATATTTTTTCACCAGCAACTTCTTCAGTCTTATTACAATATATCAAACAGCGTTTTGTAGTACGGTTCATACTTAACGATATAATATTCAGGGTTTTCCCTTGGCAACAAAAATAGGGGGTCATTGTGACCCCCTAATCATAAATAATGGGGGTCATTCTGGACTTTTTGGGGGTCACAACAAAATGTATTTAGGTTTGACGTTAAAGACTTCTATTTATGAAACAGTGTGTGTTTTTGTGTTTCTTATTCACCTAAAAGCTTCATATAACCTATATATTTGTGCAATATGTTAGATACATTGTAACACCAGGGATTCTCTACATGGGAGGGGGAGCTTACAGTCTAGATGGCATCTTTTTTTCATATAGAGTATCTAGAGTATGCATTATTAAAAGTATGTTTCTAACAGGCAAAAATGCTCTAGCTGCAGTCAAGCTGTCATACCTTTATGTAATTTTAACCTTTCAATGGCATCAACGTGACCGCTAGTGTTCTGGTGATACACAAGGGTTGAATTGCACAAGTTTGTGCAGCCACACTTTGTAGTAAATTGGTTATTGCGTTTTGTTTTTATCACAGGAACTAATCCTTTAATCGGTACTAATAGCTTGTTGTCGGCCGGAGTTGATAACCTCCCTTGTTTAGACAGAGAGTATTCATCCGATAACAAACTATTTTCACCAATCAAACGGCCAATTTGTGTGTCTTGATTCACGGGTCGCAATCATGCCGCCGTTTTTGACGAATAATTAAGTACATGTCTTTTGCCAATTTTTAGTAAACCCTCGGGGCCTTGAAATGTTTTCTCGGTGCTCGTACCAGGCAATCATCGTCTGATGGTTGTTGAAGGTCTCTTTTCCTTGCAGACAGCAAGAATTACATCAATTTCGACCGAGCCAAATTGTTTTCGCTAGAGATCGACTAGTTTACTTTAGACAAGTCTATAGACCGACTGTTTTGTAGTAAAATCGATACACAGTCCAGTGTTTCGTCCCATTTTCTTCTCGTACTTCAGCTTTATTATGTACTCGAGATGTAACACTGTCGGTCGCATACAGACGATCATGAGTAACCCTTATCGTATTTATGCGTCCACAATGACGCACTATTGAAAAATATACGGGTCATTTTCCTTAAATGTGCATCAAAACACACAAAATCGTGCGTCAAGGAAAACCCTGTAATATTGACTCGTGTTCGGTTGTCATATTAATGTGTTTAGCTAAGTACCATGTAAATTATCCTTTTGGCAAACAGTTCTATGTTTTAACAAATCTATGATAGAAAGACTTTGAAAACATTGTGGGAAACGGGGAAAATGCTGGTAATCAGCATTTTTCTTGTCTTCCCATGATATTTTCTCCCCTTTTGAAGACAAATCACATTTGATCCACTTTGGATTTTTCTTCTGCAAATGCCTTCCATTTCGATCAGTCTACACTACAGTTTAGTTGTAGACTGCAATTTTGCACACTGTGCCAATGAATACTTGTGAAAATCCATGCAAATATATGTTTGAAACCGGTCTGAGAGCAAACAGCTTCTTTCAAAGATAGCTGTAGGACCCTTTACACACATGCAATTTCATTCAAAATTGACATATTGGCTAAAAAAAACACTGTGAGAGGAGGAATAAATGCTGTTTACCAGCATTTTCTCCATTTTCCATACAGTAATGTTTTCAAAAGCCTTCTTCCTCAGGGTTGTAAACTGTGTTTGCAAGAGGGTTCAGTCCTTGACTAAATATCTAAAACAGACATTTCTGCTCCATCTGTCAAGGGTGACAGTGGTGTGGTGGGAAAGCTGCCTCTCAGACCCAAGGTTCTGGGTTCGAATCCCATGATGAGAGGGGTCAACCTTGGGAACCACCCACATCGGCACTAGTACTGGTTAACCCTTTCCCTCATAGCAAGGTTTAGACTTCCAAATTCAAAAGACGACAAATTTAAAATTGCTATAAATGTGCTCAAGCTCTCTGACAAAGTAGAAAACATTGTGGGAAAAGAAGAAAATGCTGGTTACCAGTTACAATGTTTTCAAAAGCCTTCTTTCTCAGGATCATTTTAAACTCGGGATTGTGTGGTAAAGGGTTAAGCTTTTTCTATGAAAAAGAAATCTCCGACAGCATAAAATCAAGATCCACCGGCATGCTCTCTGCTGCCAGATCTTGATCTAAACAGTCTTCATATTACCTTAGTAATTAGTCCTGAAACATCTTAACCCTTGACCATACAATTCCTGGTGTGACAACCCCTATTTACAAGGGCTTTCAAACACATTGTGGGCAAAGGAGAAAATGCTGGTAACCAGCATTTTCTCCTTTTCCCACAATGTTTTCTACCCTGCTAGAAACAAAGGCTTCTATCAAAGCCATGTCAATTTTGTCGTTTGCAAATGCTTTGATTTTGGACATCTAAAATGGAACTGTTTGTAAAGAGTTAACTCATCTCCTGAAACAAATAGCAGTGGGTGCAACGCCTTTGTAAACTAGGGACAATCAACTTTAATACTGTATAATAATCCTTTACCGCACCATGACACCTTTTACCGACCCCCGGAAAGAAGCCTTTTGAAAACATTGTGGGAAAAGGAGAAAATGCTGGTAACCAGCATTTTCTCCTTTTCCCAAAATGTTTTCTACCTTATTAAAGAAAAATTGCGCCATTTGAGCCACACTGAAATTGTCGTCTGCAAGTGCTTTCAATTTGGACAAGGCTATAATTTTGTTGTCTGGTATAGGGATAAAAGTGACAACATTTGGGCAAAAGGGGGAGAGCTCCTAATGTGCAAATTTTTACCTTAATGTTTTCAAAAGAAGTCTCTTGCAAGACACACAAGAGCACTGCATGTGGGTGCCAATGCTCTGCTGCGTTTACTTGATTTTCAAAGAAAGTCCTAAATCGAAAATGGGACATGACTGTGTAAAATAATGCCTGGATGGTTACCTGCCCCTGCCTTATAGGTTCCCCTTTTGATAATTAACAATTTGTCTGAGTTTGAAGCAAATATCTTCCATAATAAGAGATATTATAAAATGTCACTTTTTGCAAGATGACATAGATGACGATAACGACCCCAAGGCTACAACAAAACCTCCATGTTTTCTTTGAAGACAGAGCTACAAAGAAAGTCTACACAGTGTAATAGAGATTAAAGTTACCTTGCAATCTCTGTGAACCCACATGACGCGGTGGCATGAAGAGGTGTCCAGCCTTCATTATCACAAACGTCGACATCAGCTTTGTTCTGTACTAGGAACTCCACCATATCTAAATTATCATCTATACATGCCTGAAAGTACAAAATAGAGTTAAACATACAATTGAAAAAATCTAGATTGTTTGAGAAACTTACTCTTTACCACACAACAAAATTTCAGACTTGTCCAAATAATAAGCACTTGCAGATGACAATTCATGTGTAGATGAAATAACGGGATTCGTCTGAGAAAGGGTTGGAAACATTGTGGGAAAAGGAGAAAATGCTGGTTACCAGCATTTTCTCCTTTTCCCGCAATGTTTTCAAAGGCCTTCTAATTCTAGATTGTTAAAATTCGTAATTGTGTTGTATAGAGTTATATCTTACACATTACTACCATCAGTGGGGTTTTTTAAATGTACAGTGTCAGTACAAAACAAATAAAGTATAGAGAAAAAATATTGTTGCATATGGAGAAATTACTGGTAAACAGTAATTTCCAATTTTGTGACAATGATTTTTTTTTAAAGTATTCAGGTATAAACTCATAACAAATGTTGATTTTTTACTTCAAAAGGATGCTTTCAAATTCACCTGCTGCTTTGTTTCACCTTCCACAATATTTCACTCATACCACAGGCTAGCAACAGCTTTGTATTATCTGCTTATGGATGGATCCGACGAATTTATAATCTTCACATGTATAAGTAGCAATATTATATACATGTACTGAATCAGTATTCCTTATACCTTCTTGCAGCTGCATCTTTTTAAATGTAAATAATAATTGTTGCCCAACTAAACATGAAACAAAATGAAACACTAACAGTAACACTGCAGCAAATATTCCAGAAGAAAGGTGAATGTAGCATTCTTCTGAACGACAGTTACTTTCTAAAATCACATTCACAATCTATCAGCTTGCTTTCATAACAAGTTGTACATGTATGGTAAAGGAAATTAAAAGATACTGAATGTGTATCATTTCACAAGGAATCGTCCAACTTAACTCTTTACCAAATTTCACAAGGAGTCTTCCAACTTAAACTCTTTACCAGTCCATACCAAAAATATTTGAGCCACGATCTGGCAAAAGGGGACTTAATGCATCTCCATGATGAACAACTTAAAATTATTTAAGAAAGCATCTAAAACGGAAATCAGAAAAAATAGTTTTAGTATTCGTGTCACTGAACCATGGAATAGCCTACCAAATGAGGTCATAATGTCGCCTAGTGTAATTAGTTTTAAAAGTAGAATCAACAAACATTGGAAAGATCACCCAATGAAATTCACCCCATGCTGCTACTCTCCAAATAACAACATAAATGAATTAAGAAACAGGAGGACCCCCAGAAGCACTACGCTTACCATCGGTCCGGATACAGTAAGTTAAACAGTAAGTTAAAGATGCATTGTACCTAATCAAGCCATCACATAACTGGGTCTATAATAGCAACTATTTTTAACAACTGACTGAATCATGAGCTAAACTAGTCTGTAAACATACAGAAAATTGAGCAATAGCATTAAGCCCTGTTTTCACTGAGCATGGCTCATTTGTAGATGATAAGGTAAATGTGGCTCAAATGATAAGAACCGTCTGTAAAAGGGTAGAAAACACAGCAAAAGGATTGCATACAGTTACCAGCATTTTTTCATTTTGCCAAGATGTTTTCAAAAGGTTTCTACCTCATGGCTGTCAACAGTTGTTGGTAAATTCAACTTGATGCCTAGCAATTTATGGATCTACCTTTTATATTGTACACAATACATTAAATTCTGGTAGGGTCACTTGGTGCTTATTTTGAAAGGCGTTATGTACACGACAAAGCGTTCAGATATATGTTGCTGGCCTAAGCAGTACACTGTAAGTACTTTCAATATGTGACATGTGCACCAAAGTCTTGACAACTGGAATTTAACATGATTGGTTTGGAGAGAGATTTAAATGGGGATCCTCCAACATTTCAGGAAATGTCTTGATTTTGACCTACTTTAAAACTTTAATCCCGAGTTCATTTTCTCAGTAACGACCTACAGGAGATAAAGTTAACTCTTTTCTTTCAATAACTAGCAAAACTTTCTTCTTTAGCGCAATATATATTGCATTACCATAAATGGCAATTACCTGATGAAGGGCCGTAAGCCCATCTATATTAGCTGTGTTTATGTCTGCACCCCTGTCCAACAATCTTTTCACCTCGTCTCGATCCCCACTAGAACAGGCAGCCAAAAACACACAGCCATCTTGGAATTTAACTTTCCTAGGTTTATTCTGCACAGTGTCAGGGCATCTATTTGTATCAGATTCTTCCCATCTTTTCAATTGTTCGTGCCTCTTGAATATGGCACTAGTCTTATTTTCGTCCGCCATGACAGCTGCAACTGAAAATATGCAAATTTCTCAAAACAACACGCAAGTCTCGCTGTTCGCGATACTTCAAAGTAGAGTTTCAAAATGGCTGCCGCCGTGAGAATACTTAACCAAGCTGCGCCCTTAAACTGCAATATTTTATTGTTACGTAGACACATACGCCTGTCAGTAAATTCGAAATCCAATTCCAGAAGATATGAGCGAAAAACGGAAACAAATGTTCGGGTTGATAAAGACGGTAAATGCGCATTGGCATCAGCACAGGCTGTGCCAATGAAGGACACATTTTATAAGTTTGGTTGTTTATGAAGAAAACGTCGATTTAATGTCATAGCCTTGATATAGTCTTGCAAAAAAAACAAATACCAAGATTTTTCATTACTGAAGACCTTAACTTAAAACTCGAGCTGGTTTGCGGACTATAAAAATTCACACCCTCACTAAGTGTAAGAGGGCAGGAGGGCAGGTAACCCTTAAAAAGTATTTTGTAGTTATTTCCCTTTATTTTCATTCAACTCTACTGAAACAGACTACAAAAATCTTGGACTGAGCTAATTGAAAGCATTTGCAGATGACAAGTTAAATGTTGCGCAGATGATGAGATTTGTCTTTGAAGGGAGGAAAATCTAGTTGGAAGCGGGAAAATGCTGATTTTGTGTACAGTACAGTAGTGTTAAAGTAAATCCACAGGCAATCAGGGGGAAAAAGAGCAGCTGGTATGGGATTCGAATGCAGGAGCCTCAATGTCAGGGACTATCCCACTGCCCCGGTCCCTTCTGGTCTTTGAAACCACTTCTGAGACCATTGAAGTAAAATCCCCAAGGGAAAAAGTGCAGACGGTATGGGATTTGATCTTTTGACCCCTCGCTTTCAGGGCAAGTGCCCTAACCACTGAGCTACCCAGAACACCCAACATCCACACTATTGATATCGTTACATCATTATTTTGGGCTAAATTGACCAAGCTGTACATTCATACTGTTATCATTTTGTGCATTCCACAGGGGCAGAATGATGTGCTATGGTGGAATTTGATTACACCAGAATACTACTTGGAATCAGATATACCTATAACATATTTCTTAACCCTTTATCATACAATCCCGAGTTCTAACAACCCTGAGATAAAAGGCTTTTGAAAACATTGTGGAAACGGGAGAAAATGCAGGTAACCAGCATTTTCTCCTTTTTCCACAATGTTTTCTTTCATATCAAAGACAAATTTCATCATTTGACCCATATTTAAATTGTCATCTGCAAATGCTTTCAAATTGGACTAGTCTAAAATTCTGTCATTCTGTAAAGAGTTAAAGCAAGCAGCTTAGCATTCACGCCCACATGCATTGTTCTGTTTTAGTTTGTATCCTGTTGTAATATTTACCCTTTACCACAAGGATTGTATGGTAAAGGATTATGGTAGCTATGTAATTCTTCTAACAACCATGCACAGAAAGCTAATGACTTGCAGAAAAAAAAATGTCGGCAGCACTTTGGTATTAGTAGTACAGTTAAGAAATAAAGGACCAAATCATTCATGCAGAGCAACAGGGTTCCCATTCACGCACATATGTGCGTGATTCAGGTACTGAATTGAATAATCACGCACAAAAATATGAAGTGAAACGTGCATGCACGCATAGGTTTCAGGACTCCCATTGTCGATCACCAGTGGCGCCAGTTTGGACAAGTTATCAAGTGTGAAAGTCACTGTTTATCACCGCTAATCAAACTTGGTATCAATCTGCTTTTTCTAGTGTAAAATTAAAGGTTTTGAAGTTACATCCTATTCTTATTGACAGATCTATGTCAAATCATGTGGAAATACTACTCCAAAACTTAACAGGCGTAAAAAAATATCGCTGCAAGAAATGCGAAAACCCATGGCACAACAAAAATTGGTTTGACATCGTCCGATCATAGGCATTTGAAACTGTCTTTTTAGCATTACCAATGACTTTGAACAGGAAATTTACATAAATATCTCTATAAAACAATAAGTGAAAGCTAATTAGTGTGTGAAATGGAAAATTCTACTGGCCGTCAGACCCTTACTGTCCTCCATAGATACTCTAAAATTGTCAATATTAAGTGCACTCCTAGAATTTCTCTTGCACTCCTAAACTTGTATTCCAGGGAGTGCATGCACTCCCAAAAAGAGATGTGAGTGCGAACACTGACCAACACTCAGCTAATCCTTTTTAGAACAAACCTGTGGTTTAATGACCCTGAGGAAGAAACCTTTCAAAAACATTAAGGGAAAAGGAGAAAATGCTGATGGCTAGCATTTTCTCCATTTCCCAAAATGTTTTCTTCCCCTTTTGTAGAATTTCAGTTAATTTGAACCATTTTTGATTTGTCATCTATAGATACACTTAACTCTTTACCAAACAACAAAATTTTGGCCTTAACCAAATTGAAAGCATTTGCAGACGACATATTAAATGTAACTCAAATTGTGATTTAGGTCTTTGATAGGATAGAAAACATTGTGGGAAAAGGAGAAAATGCTGGTTACCAGCATTTTCTCCTTTTCCCACAGTGTTTCAATAGCCTTTTCTTTCAGGGTCATTAAAACCCGGGATTGTGTGGTAAAGGGTTAACTATGAAGAGTCCAAAATTTGTTATTAGGGTTAGAACAATAATGACCACAAGAGGGAACTATCTTTAAAAACTAGGTTGTTGAAGACTTCAGTATTTTCTCTTGGATACTTGTATTTGAACCCTTTGCCACACAATCCCGAGTTTTAACGACCCTGAGTAAGAAGCCTTTTGAAAATATGTTGGGAATAGGAGAAAATACTGGTAACCAGCATTTTCTCCTTTTCCCACAATGTTTTCTACCTTTCCACAAACATGTTTCAAGTTTTGAGTCACATTTATGTTGTCAGCTATAAATGCTTTCAGTTTGGTCCAGTAATAGTGTTTTGAATAGTCACTTCTGCAGTGGCTCTGAAAAACACATCTCCCTTACCAAAAACAAATTTTAACCCTCAAGGCGCCTTTCAGTACTATAGTTGCCTTTGTGGCCAATGTAGATCAAGATCAGACTGCACAAAATGTGCAGTCTGATCTTTGATCTACACTGTCCACTTTGCTGAAACACTGCAGACAAAAGGCAACCATGAAATTGCAATTATCATGATGTTATTCTTGGCTGAAAATGTCCATTGGATTCATTCAGTGCTCTTAGGGTTAAGTTTTTAGTAACATTTATCTTGTTGTATGCAAATGCTTTCAACTTGGACAGGTCAAAATTAAAGTTTGTTCTTTGGTAAAGAGTTAAGTATATGCATGATACAAAATAAGCAATTACGATGGCCAAAAATAGTGTAAATTTATTATGTACATGTATGCTCTAAATATTGCAAATATTGCAGAAGTTTAAATGTTATGTGACAACTCTCTAACTATTAATCATCATTTTACAGGTTTTAGAATTTTGGAGAGTGCAAAACCACCACCGCCTTCTCTAACTTCTGGTGAAGACAGAACTGGAAGGAGAAGAAGCATATTTGCTGTAAGCCAGTTTTAACTCTTTACCAAACAACAAAATTTTAGACTCATCCAAATTCAAAGCATATGTAGACGATACTCAAATGATGGTATTTGCATGAGAAAGGTTAGAAAACATTGTGAGAAAAGGAGAAAATGCTGGTTACCAGCTTTTTGTTCTTTTCCCACAATATCTCCTCATGGTTGTTAAAATATTTTTGATACAGTTGAAATATTTTTGATACAGTTATGCCCCTTTTTTTACTTGAAATTTTGAAAAAGCTTTGGCATATTATAAAATAACTATCATTACTGAAGATATTCACTGCAAACTTGGACTAGTTGCTAACACTAAAAGAAAGGAAACCATACAGCAGGTGCAGGTAACCCTCATAATTTTTGACACAGTTATGCCCCTTTTTCAATTTAGAATTTTTCCTGAAAGCAACTACAACCGAGTGTTGGCACTGGCATTTGGTGTTCTTGTTTATTGTCTGGTAGAGGGTCAACTAGACCTGTGTTTACTATTTCAGCCTAGGCAGAACCTAAAACCCCCTAGGTACACTACAATGCCGGTTGATCAGGACTGGACTAATGTGTGGCCATCAGCACACACTTTCAAGTATTCGGCAGTTCCACTTCCAGTTAGACAAGGGCGAGTTGTGGTAAGTAACTGTATGATACTATACTGAGTTTTGGATATGGGGCTTAAAGTTTGGATGTAATTCTCTACCCAGATGACAAAGTTTAGACTTGTTCTTTAGAAGCAAAATAATAGGATTTGTAGATTTCAGCCTCACAGACCAAAGGCCAGAGAGTTATGGCATGGTTCTGTGTGTTTGTCTGTTTATCTGTGCATTTGTGTGTTTAACTTTTACTTCAAATATGAGCCATGATACTCTTTGAAAAGGGGGCTTAGTGCATCTGCAAAAAGAATCGACCCATGTCAGCCTGCGCAGTTCGGGCAGGCTAACATGGGTCCAAACTTTTTGCTATCTTTGAATTTTCTGCTTGTGAAAGGACCATTCTACCTCAATGTTCAGCCAAATGTTAGACAAAAGGGGTTTTATCGATCCATAAGCATGTGATGGCATGCTTTGTGTAATGCATTACCTAGATGCATTAAGCCCCCTTTTGTCAGAGCATGGTTCATATCTTTTCCACTGAAGTTATTGAGCCAATTTTGACCAAACTTCACAAGAATTTTCGTCCTTTGTTTGTCACTAAAATTTTCTAATAATTTGATTTCATTCAGAACTCTGGTTGCCATGTTACCAACTCTGAGAAAAGTTGAGAACCTTAAAAAATCTTCTCCAAAACCATTTTTTTTGGAATTCTTGGCAAATTATATCTGGAGATTTAGTAACCCTGAGAAAGAAAGCTTTTAATATTGTGGGAAAACAAGGAAATGCTGGTAAACAGCAATTTGTCCTTTTCTGTCAGTGTTTTCTTGCCTTTCACAGAAAAATCTTATCATTTGAGAAACATTCAATTTGTCATCTGCAAATTGCTTACAACTTGGACAAGTCTGAAATTTTGTTGTTTGGAAGACTTAAAGAATGATGTTGCCTAGTTTGACATTGTATAGCATTACATTGCAAAGTATCTATACTGACCCAAAACAAAAACTGAACACTTAACATTTTTCAGTCCAGTATAGAAGCCGCAGGGGATGGTCTCCCACCAGAAAAATATGCCAATTTGGAACTCATGAAAATACCCAATTTTCTACATTTGACTCCAGATCATATAAGAAAGCACTGTATGGCAATCAAGAGTAAGTTTAATCTACTTGTTACATGGTGCTTGCAAAAAATGCAGAATTGGTTTAACTGCTTACCTCACAGTCCTGAGTTTTGAAGACCCTGAGAAAGTAGGCTTTTGAAAACAGAGAAAAGGAGACATTTTCTCAATTTCCACAACATTTTTCTGTCTTTTTAACCCTTAGGCTGCTAAGCACGACCCACTGACCATTTGCGGGCAGCATAGATCAAGATAAGACTGCACAGAACGTGCAGTCTGATCTTGGATCTACACCGTCCGTGAAGGAGATATCTTTACCCCAAAAATACCTTTGAAACAGGGAAATTTAGGTTTATACTGTGGGTTTGAAAGTTCCCACTAGCAGGATAAGGGTTAATGACAAAATCTATCACTTGAGTCACAATTAACCCTTTCCCAAACGACAAATTGTGGACTGGTCCAAATTGAAAGAGTTTGCAGACGACAATTTTAAATTTGATGAAAATGGCAGAAAGTTATCAAAAAGGGTAGAAAACACCGTGGGAAAAGGAGAAATTGCTCGTTACGCTCGTTACGAGCAATTTCTCCTTTTACCACAGTCGTTACGAGCAATTTCTCCTTTTACCACAGTGTTTTCAAAAGACTTGTACCGCAGACATGTGAAAACCAGGGCTTTTTTGGGAAAGGGTTAATTTGTTGTCTCCAAATGTTGTGAAGTAAGACAAGTGAAAATATTTGTCAGCCGATACAGAGGTACCTCTTTCACAAACAACAGACTCTAGCCTCTTTTTGAATTCAAAGCATCAACTTCTCTGACAGGGTTAAAGACGTTGTGTGCCAAGCCCTGGTAGCTCTGTGGGTAGAGTGTCTGACCTCAACCGATAGAGTGTCTGACCTCAACCCATAGAGTGTTTGACCTCAAGTAATAAGACTGTCTGACCTGAGTCCATCGAGTGTCTGATCTCAACCCATAGAATGTCTGACCTCAACCCATTGGGCAAAAAAAAAGTGAGCTGTGCTCTGGCCAAAGGGGTTTAATGCATCTCTGAGATGCATTTTTTGCCAAGCAAGTCATCATAAAATCATAAATCCATAAAAGCCATTATTATCTGACAATCAACTAGATCTGGAGGTAACATGGTTCTTCTACGTGAAGGAAATTTACAAGTAGCAGAAAGTTTCGACCCATGTCAGCCTGTGCGGACTGCGCAGGCTTGCATGAGTCGATGAGTCGATACTTTTTGCAGGTGCATTAAGCTCACTTTTTACAGAGTATGACTCATTCACACACGCACACACACACACACACACACACATACATATATATATGAGCCATGCTCTGAAAAAAGGGGGGCTTAATGCATCTCTGTAATGCATGATACCAAGCAAGTCATCACAGCATTATACATCCCTAACATCCATTTTGTATAACAACCTACTGAATCATGAGGTACACTGGTCCTTTTACACTCAGAAAATCGACCACTAGCAAAAAGTTTCGGCCCAGGTCAGCCTGCGCGGACTGCGCAGGCTGACCTGGTTCGATACTTTTCAGTGATGCATTAAGCCCCCTTTTCACAGAGCATGACTCATACGTTTGTATATATTTTATTTGTTCAGAATACACAACACCTTGGCCGAAGAATTTAGAAACAGAAGAAGAGATGACTGAAGCTTTCCCACTGGAGATTGTATCAAGTGACTATTGCTTTGCTGGTCCTTCAGTTAGGGATGAAAGAGCTAGAATTGTTACCATTAAGGTATCATGACTTGTGAAAATGTGTGTGTCAGTAAATTGTTCATATTTCTGCCAAGTCTCCTTTTTCCAGAGCATGACTCACACAGGGTTTATCGTAATATATGTTACACTGCCAAATATGCCAAAGGTATGTTACTTATAAAAGTAATACAATAAAAGTTATACCATTTAGTAGATTGAACAATACATTTTTATGACATGCGCGGTATGTTCGGTAACATTTAACTATAAAGTCAGCTAGCACCTTTAAAAAAGTACATTGATTTACACCAAACTCTGACAGCAGATGAGTTTAACTCTTTACCAAATGACAAAATTTTAGACTGGTCCAAATTGAAAGCATTTGCAGACTACAAATGAACTGTGGCTCAAGAATTGAAATTTGATTTGGGAAGGGTAGAAAATATTGTGGGAAAAGGAGAAAATGCTGGTTACCAGCACTTTCTCCTTTTCCCACAATGTTTTTGAAAGGCTTATTCTTCAGGGTCGTTAAAAGTCGGGATTGTGTGGTAAAGGGTTAAGGCATCAATTGTTCCAGAGATGTGCAGATCGATGAACGCGAAGTTTGTACGAGACTGAAGGCCCTGCAACGTTAAAATGGATGTCATTTTGAGCATTTGATGTAAAATTGATGTATGTTTTGAAAGGCCAGCTGCCTCTATTGCTGAATGTAACCTTACAAACTGTGCATGTCATAAAACTGTATTCTTCAACTTAAGCGTTATACTGCTAAGCACGACTCTTTTATCTCTTGCAGACAGTGTAGATCAAGATCAGGCTTCACAGAACGTGCAGTCTGATCTTTGATCTACACTGTCCGATAAGGAGATACTTTCCTTCTAAAAATAAGTTTGAAATAGCATTATTTGGCTTTATGTCATCGGGTTGAAAAGTTCATTTCACTCATTTATTAGGATAAGGGTTAATATGAAATGGTATATATTTTATTGTGTGAAAGTGCAAGTTATGTTATGAAACACCCTGTATGTCGCCAAAACTGTAAGATAAGTAACTGTGAACTAGGTGACCTTTTTTGTTGACAAGTTGAAAGTTTTGTGGAATTTCTCTGTGAGGAAAAAAAGGACACAATCAATGTAACATAAATATGCTACAACTAAAAAGGACAAAATTGGAAAAATTAAAATTGCCGTACCCTTGTTTTGAGAGTATTGTACTTTTTTGTATGGCATGGGAATACTTTTTACTTTTGTATTGTACAGTTTCCACTAAAGGCCCTGAAAATGGATTCTCATGGAGAGGACAAATTTATAAAGCTGGTTGGTGATAGATATGATGAAAATACAGGCTTTGTAACAATGATGATGGACAGGTAACTAGTTTGAATCTTTCATTCCATACGAGATGACAAAATTTTGGACTTGTCGAATGAAAGCATATGCAGAGGTCAAATGGAAAGTGACTTAAATGACGAGATTTGTGTTTAAAAAAACATAGAAAACATGATGGGAAAAGGAGACAGTGCTGGTTATCAGTATTTTCTTTGTTTTCCGACAGTGATTTCAAAAGCTGTCTTATACAAGGAGTTGTTAAAACAATGAATTCTGTGGGAAAGCGTTGACCAATTACTTCCTGTAACAAACTTCAAGCAGATACTTTTGAAAATATCTTCGCAATTTTGACAACCAGCTTGAATTAAGGTGTAATTTACTTTTTGGCAAATGAAGAAATTGTTCATTTGCTGCTATGTTTTAAGAAATATTCCATTGCAAGATTAAAAACTTCATGTGAAAGTGTAAATCGTTTACAAAGCATTGAGTTACAAAAATAATTTAACGAATGATTTCTTGTTTTTTGTAAATGTATATGATTTTTTATCCTGATATGGAGAGTAAAACTTCTATGTACTATAATTACTAAGTCAGATAGTATGCATTTGAGCCATGCTCTGGCAAAGGGGGGCTTAATGCATCTCTGTACTGCATAATACTAAGCAAACCATCACATACTTACGGGTCAATAATTGCAATTTTTTTTTAACAACCGACTTATGAATTAGGTAGACTGGGCCTTGAACATACAGAAAATTGACCAATGGCAAAAAGTTTCGGCCCAGGTCAGCCTGAGCGGACTACGCAGGCTGACCTGGGTCGATACTTTTTGCAGATGCATTAATCCCCCTTTTCACAGAGCATGGCTCATTTACATTGGCTTTGTTTGTGTGTCTGGTAATAAATATGGTTTTTAGCATTATTCCAGTTGTATCATGGCAGTCAGTGCACCTATCCATTCTTTCCTGTTTTCTTTCATCAGTATGCCATACCTTCCAGAGCCACTGGCTGCTTTCCCCACATAACCATCATCAAAACAATGAACTGCTGTAAGAGAGGAATGAATCCGGTCAGAATTACTATTATCAATCCTTGGGCAGAAATTTGCCGAGTTGAGGATTCCAACCAGCTACCCCTGGGTTTAAAACCCTGTGTGTTACAGTCTGATTCTCAGGGTTTGGCATTTGATATTTGAGCCATGCTCTGACAAAAAGGAGGTTAATGCATCTCCGTGATGCATTGTACCAATCAAGCCATCACGTAATTATAGATCCATAATAGCCACTTTCTTTTTAACAACCGACTTAATCATGAGGTAGACTGGTCCTTGGACATACAGAAAAGTGATCAACAGTGAAAAGTTTCATCCCAGGTCAGCCTGTGCGGACTGCGTGGGTTGATACTTTTTGCAGATGCATAGAGCCCCCTTTTCATAGAGCATGGCTCATTTGTTCTTTGGTAAAACCTGCTTTTTTAGTAACCTCATAAGTTAAGATGAATATAAGAGATTCAGCTTGTCTTTCTGTACACAGGTGTCCATCCAAAATACAGAATTTAGACTATCTGATGTACCAACTTACTGCCTTATACTTTGAATCAGTGGTAAGTGAGAAATAAGCTGATTATTGTAAGAAATCTGTACTCTACTTACGTTGAACATATTAGCTTGATTTGTAGTCTTTTGAATTCCTAACGTAGAGGCCTGTGTTTGAGTCTCATGGGATGCAGTGGGTGTTTGGTTGGAGCATTCTTGGGCAAGACACTTCAGAGCTGTAGCCTAGTACATGTACCGGTAAAACTCAGGACATACATGAATGTGTGAGCTTTTGCCATGATAAGACTTCAATACATGTAATCATGTTAAGAGGAGTGTAAAATACCAATCATTTAATCAATGATGAATAGACATTGCATTTATCATGGAACTGAGTACATGTGTTTGTAAATTTATGTGTCTTGCTGTAACAATGTGGAAACTTTATATTTCCAGACTGTGGAACCCTGGGAGGATCTGATCACTGAAGAAGATATGAGACATACCCCATGGGGATCAGAAAACAGCAAGAAATTTTTGGAGTCGATCCTTAGTAAAGATCCCCATCTCAAGGTATAAAGGTTTTTTTCATAGGTACCAGAGTAGCTTAACAGGAATAAAACTGGCAAATGTATGACTAATATCGACAAATAAATAAATAAATAATTATTGTCTTTCTAGTTTTGGGTTTTTTCCCCTCTTATCTAACGAGTCTGGGTGTTACCAACCCTAGGGAGCTGGAGTGGGCATTAGCACACTGTTACGGGAGATCACTCCTTCCTTACGGCATAGCTTTTCTGTATAAAATCAATACCTGACAGTGTGTTAGGG
Source organism: Tridacna gigas (assembly GCA_945859785.2). Taxonomy (NCBI): domain Eukaryota; kingdom Metazoa; phylum Mollusca; class Bivalvia; order Cardiida; family Cardiidae; genus Tridacna; species Tridacna gigas. The sequence goes on along the minus strand of OX244031.2, from coordinate 10,788,688 downwards.
AGAATTCTCTTTAGCTTAGGGATTAGTGTATTGGTCTTTCAAACCTCGATAAACGAGGATCTTTGCCCGCACGGGTTCGAATCTTATCTGTTGTGGTTTGTATTTGAGCTATGCATTTGTTGTGAACTTTCATGTTCTTAAGATGTGGGCTTGTCCGGGATTAGCCATTGAGCCATTTGTCTGCCCGTTATTGGCCGCTGAGCCATTTGTTGTCTAATTAATAGATTTCCTGTCTAATAAGGCTTTCCGTCATCAAAAATGATGACTTCTCTTAAGAGGGGGTGTGTTACAGGAGATCACTCCTTCCTTACGGCATAGCTTTCCCTTATAAAATCAATAGCTGACAACTGCATTAGGGAGAATTCTTTTTAGCTCAGGGGTTAGTGTCTTTCAAACCTCGATAAATGAGGATCTTTGCCCATACGGGTTCGAATCCCAGCCATTGCAGTTTATATTTGAGCTATGCATTTTTTGCAAACTTTCATGTTCGTAAGAATACATTTTGGTAAAGGGAGAAAATGCTGATAAACTCTAGCATTCTCACCTTTTCTCACAATGTTTTCTACCCTCTCAAACAAAATGCATCATTTGAGCCACCGTCGATTTTCGCCTCTCAACGCTGGTGTATATGAGAAAAGTAGTCAGTGGCTTGGAAAGAAAGTTGAGTCAGTTCTGGTGTGAGAAAGCCAGGAAACATATGTGTAGCTTCACTGACTACCATTGTATGACCTAAGTTGTTAAAAACAACTTTAAACCCCAATACAAATACAAACTGTTATTATATTACAGGATGTAGATGTTGAAACAGAAGTTCAAAATCTTACTAGAAAGAAAACAGAAGAGTTGAAAGATGAACTAGTGAAAAGGACAGAAGCTAAACCAGTGACAGAAAAAGTGTATTATTATAGAGTTGCTTCGGAGCAGTTATTAAATGGAAAAAATGAGAAAGAAGATATCGACAACTATAAACAGGCTGTGTTGAAATTATTGAATTTGCCAATTTCTTCAGAAATGAATGTCCAGGACACTTCACAAACATCAGGTTCTCAGGATAATAGTGTCTTAACAGATCAGACTCTGGACTCTTCAATATCATCAGATAGGGTGAAACAAGAGTCTGTAACAGAAGACAATACAACTGAAGACTCAGTATCAACGTCAGACATGGCAACACATGAGTCGGCAACAGAACTGGGGACACAAGACACAACATCAACATCAGAAAAAGACATGAAAGATACTACATCAGTCAGGGACACAGAAGAATCGTCTTCAGACACTACAGAATCTCCTGACTCGTCAGACTCCAGTTCAGATGAGGAGGGTCCTTAACAATAGCCAGCCTCTCAGTGGAACAGAGCAGGGAAAGTGCTTATAAAAATTTGCCCATGTTCAAATCAGTTCATCATGCTCGAGCATTTTCTTCCTGTAACTCTTTACCAGACAACAAAATGATAGACTTGTCCCAGTTGCAAGCATTTGCAGATGACAAATTTGATTTGGCTCACTTGATTTTATTTGCTTTTGAAAGTTTAGAAAATATTGTGGGGAAAGGAGAAAATACTAGTTCCCAGCATTTTGATCCTTTTCCCACAGTGTTTTCAAAATCTTTTCATTCTGTGTTGTTGAAATTAATTTGGGACTGCATGGTAAAGGGTTAACACGGTGTTTTCAACCCTTTCACAGACAAATATTTGGCATCTGCAAATGCTGTCAGTATGAATGAGTCTAAAAAAACTTCTGTCGTCTGGTAAAATTTTAGTTTTATCCAAATTGAAAGCATTTTGCAGACGACAAAATTAACTTGGCATAAATGACAGAATTTGTTGTTGGAAGGGTAGAAAACATTGTGGGAAAAGCAGAAAATGCTGCTAACCAGCATTATCTGCTTTTCTCACAATGCTTTCAAAAGACTTCTACCCAGGGTCGTTGAAACTCAAGATTTTGTGGTAAAGGGTTATATAGGACATTGAGCTTTTTTATATATAGGAAAAAAAAATAGAATAAGTTAATACATGACCTATGACTCCCTTCTGTTCTCTGTTGTCACGCGTCTGTTTTGTAAGCTTTGAGAGTTTCACTGTTACTAGCCGAAAATAAAGAATATTAATGATTCTTGGCTGCGCTTTTTCTCTTACGGTCACAACTCATTAACTCCAAGGACAAGTTTGCAGCAGATAACTGATATATTCCCTACAAAAATGTGAGCAATCAACATAAATTAGGATTAAGTAGTACAAGGTAAAACAATGGGGCAGCAGGGGACACTGTGGAGTAAGTGTTTCCCGTGAACATATTGTCTTTAGAAGAGGCCTGCTGCGCGACAAAAAAAAAAAGTGTTGCAGAGTGAATGGACATTATTAGGCCATAGATGAACCAGTTAAGCTCAGATTAAACGTAACGGACATTTTCATTCTGGAAATAGGGCCCAAATCATTGCAGTTTCAAGGTTGCTTCTGCCCAGAATGTCACAGTGGCGGGCATTATAGATCATTTGTGCAGTCAGATCTTGGCCATTCACTGGCCACAAAGGCAACTTTTGTTGTTTCAAGTAATACAAGGGTTAACCCATGTTCAAGCTGACTCGATACCCTTCAAAAATGATTAAGTATCCAACAGATACACATTTGAAAGAAATTAAAAGCTTTTTCTGTATTGATTTTGAAAACACTGTAGAAAAGGAACAACTGCCGGTAAATGCCCATTCACTACTATTGTAATAACAAGTAGAGGGAATTAGGAGGGGGTTTTCAGATAAGGACTCCTCAATGTGATTGTTTGAAACTTTTCTTTTCACGCTCCTTTCAAGGCGAAGATATGAGCTTTTTCGGACTGTATAAATCGAGATCAAACTGCACAGAACTCGCATTTTTATCTTGGTTCTATACTGTCCGCTTCTTTAGTTCAGCTTTAACCCTTTACCTCACAATCCCGACTTTTAACGACCCTGAGAAAGAGACCTATTGAAAACATTTTAGGAGAAGGAGAAAATGCTGGTAACAGCTTTTTCTCCTTTTTTCACATTGTTTTCTAACCTATCAATGACAAAATTCATCATTTGGGCCACCTTTATTTTGTCGTCTGAAAATGTTTTCAATTGGGACCGGTCTAAAATTTTGTCGTTGAGAGTTGAGATAACAATCTTTCAGTCGATTGTATTTTGAAATGAGGCCGAGCTAATATATTTAGTGCTGGTGGAGCAGAAATACGTGTACACTGTATAACCTCGCCAATACAACCGGTAACCTGCAAGACGTGCAAATGGCTCCTGTGACGCTCATGACTGAAATACGACAGAAAATTTCTTGCCAAAACGAAAATATTAAGACGTATAAATTGAAAGCACGTGCAGACAACTATACAGATGAGCTCAAGGTCTCGGGTAGAAATCATTGTGGGAATTTGAGAAAATGCTAATCTTTTCTCCACAAAGTTTCCAAAAGTGTTTTTCCTCGAGGTCTTGTTAACACTGGGCTGTTGGATAACGAGTTAGACACCCAGCAGACCAACCGAAAAAAAAAAAAAATGCATGGTTGATTTAAAGGAACGAGCTAGACAGCAGAGAGGATTTTCGATGCACTGACAAGGAAGTCTGGCTGTTATACAGGTCACTGTCCAAGGTCATATAAGTATCTGTGCGATTTATTATGTACCGCAGTTCAAAATATGGAATCATAATGACAGTGTCTTCAGTTATTTTCAAAGTCTCGAGCGGCATTTGTTGTTGTTGTTCATATTTTTGTTGTTATTTTTGTTGTTTTTTACTCTGCACGTGTGTAAAACTTTCTTCCTATCAACTTGCATAATCTTTATTTGAAGAAATTGAAAGAGCTATAACTCTATATCAAACGATAAAAATATAGAATAGTCCAAATTCAAAGAATTTGCAGACGATGAAATAAATGTGACTAAAAATTGGAATTCGTTTTGGGAAGGGCAAAAAACATTGTGGTAAAAGGAGAAAATGCTGGTTAGCCGCATTTTCTCTTTTTCCCACATTGTTTACAAAAGGCTTTTATTTAACGTTGTTAAGACTCGAGATTGTGTGGTAAATAGGGTTTAAAAAAAGATCGCACTAAATATAGACTATGTTGGATCCAAGATCAGACTTCAAGTTCAGTGTGGTCTGAGCTTTACATACTCTGTCCGAGAAAGCCACAAAAATGGCCTTTGACGCTGTAACGGCAAAGCAAGTAAGTCTCGTGGCTGAGTCGTTCCTTATACACCCTATGCGTTTCTTTTACCCCTTCCCCAAACGACAAAATTTGGACTGGTCCAAATTGAAAGAGTTTGCAGACGACAATATTAAATTTGATGAAAATGGTAGAAAGTTCTCAATATGGGTAGAAAACACTGTGGGAAAAGAAGAAATTGCTCGTTACGAGCAATTTCTCCTTTTCCCACAGTGTTTTCAAAAGACTTGTGCTGCAGACACGTGAAAACCAGGGCTTGTTTGGGAAAGGGTTAATGGACTCTCGAGCCCTATTAGTTGAGTGATAACAAAAATTATCCAGAGGTTTGCAAGTTTGAATCCTGGCTTTCGCTTTTTTTTCCTGAGAATAGCAGACTCTGCAACAGGTTACCTATCATTGCTGTCGATAAATGAGCCATTCTCTGGCAAAAGGGGGCTTAATGCGTCTCCGTAATGTATTCTACCAAGCAAGTCATCAAATAATTATGGATCCATAAAACCTATTTGTCTAACAACCGACTGTATAATAAGGTAAACTGGTCCTTGGACATGCAGCAAATTGACCAATAGCGAAAAGTTTCGGCCCAGGTCAGCCTGCGCGGAGTGCGCAGTCTTACCTGGGTCGATACTTTTCACAGATGCGTTAAGCCCCCTTTCCACAGATAATGGCCCAAAATATGTATTGACTTCGTTGTTTCTTTAAGGCAAGTTTCTTTCTCTGCTAATCTCTTGCCAATTGAGAATCAAATAGGGTTGATCTATTTGACATCCCATAAAATGTTAAAAAAAGAAAAAACCTGATTCACATGCGAAACGTTAACAATGTGTTAAATTGTCAAAAGCACGATGTTTGACTGTAAAAATTATGAACAACATAATTTTCACCATGTAATTACAACAGGAAACATGTAACCAGCCCTCCCCCCCATCCCACACAAAAAAAAACGACCCCTTGTACTAGTGGTATCTTATCAAAGTTTTAATTTCCATAAAAATCAAACGTAAATGGTCCTTTTCAAAGTTAGAGCTACAGGATTCCTTTTTTTCTCAACGTTGATCATTGTTTCGACGATGTTATGAGGGAAAGCAGGCAGTGGTTTGAAAGAAATCTTATACGATATATGGTTAAAGGAAACTCCAGGAAAGCATGGATAGGTGTACCTAGCGCTGCGATGTAACTGAAACTATGTTGGAAACGGCGTTTAACACCATACAAACAGCCACATCTAAATTAGACTCTTTGATTCTTTAACGACCTTGCCTCCTTTTCTTTTTTAAATCAAGGTAGAAAACATTTGACGTGTAATAAATATGACAAACCCTTTTCACCCGCCTTGATAACCAGGCATCATACGTTTCTGCGACGGGTTTGGATCAGACTCTAACTGAATGCAGCCCGATCTTTGATCAATATCACCGACTTACCACAGTAAACAAATGCGAAATCCGGGCCTTGCCTATTTAATTCCTATTGTAATTTTTTCTTAACCCTTTTCCCCAAAATCCCGAGTCTAAACAGCCGTCAGAAAAAAAAGCTTTAGAAAACATTGTGAGAAAAGGAGCAAATGTTGGTAACCAGCATTAACTCCTTTCCCAACAATGTTTTCTACCCTTTCTCCCCCCCCCCCCCAAAAAAAAAAAATCAAATTTTCAGTCGCACGTATTTCGTGGTCTGTAAATGCTTTCAGTTTGGGCTAATCTAAAATTTTGTCGTTTGGTAAAGGGTTAATGTCATCGAAACCTGTATAAAGGCAGCTGATGCCCTGCGCAAGGAGATCAGCCATGCTGAATTTGAGAAAGCCTCAATATAGCATGTTTCACTCAGACCGACCTTCGTGTAAGACAACGTTTGAATTTGTAAAGGAGGGTCTCAGAAGTGAATAAGGATTGGGCTGTTGTGCACCACTTTCCATTTGAACATTTGTAGTTAAAAAGGGTTGGAAAGCATTTAATGTCACGCAGTACTAAATGGATTGGAATGTTTATAGGCCGTAATCCTTTTAGAACAAGAAAAAGAAAATATGGACAGGTGAAAAAAGGAAATATTGCTGACGATGCCCAAATGATGACAAAACTCTGATAAGTTCTTTCCTCAATCAAACGCCCAGCCAATCGAAAGCGTTTATTTCGTTGACTGATTAAAGGGGCGAATACGACTCGTTCTTTTCAACAGGAAACATGGCCAGGGGAAAATACATGGAGGATTTTTTTTTTTCGGTGAAAGATCGAAATTTATTTCATCAAGTGAACATAATCGCCAATATTTTCAGGTGTGGCGCATGCAACGAAAAAAAAACCTCTATTTATTTCATGCTTCTAACCCCTTTTTCGGTCGGGACTTGCAAAGTACAGGGGAGCTCTTGGTATTTCCGTACTAGTGAGTTTATCAGTCGGTAAATTCACTGGTCGAAACGGTGAAATTATCAAACCATAATCCACCATTATTTCCCGATAAACTATCGAAAAGCATGAAATGAAGTTTGCGGGTTTTTTTTACTATGAAATCAAGGAGAGCGTATCTATTATCTATCTATACTACTTATACTACTATGGTCTATATCGCTACAAATTTTCTCTCATTTAGTCATGTCACGTAGAAATGCCCATTATCTTGTACTAAGTAATTCAAAGTTTCAAGATAACCATCTATTGACGGAGATACGTCACGATAGTTTGTTCATCTATTACTGGTGTGGTGTTCATCGCAATGTCCACGAAGGAGAAAGTTGGAATAATAGGAAGGTAACTTTAACTCTTTACCACACGACAAAATTTTAGACTTGTCTAAAATGAAAGCATTTGCAGACGACAAATTAAATGTGAATCAAAACGTGAAATTTGCCTCTGAAAGGGTAGAAAACATTGTGGGGTAGGGAGAAATTGCTGGTTACCAGCATTTTCTCCTTTTCCCACGATGTTGTCAAATGTCCCTCTTTGCTCTGAAAGGGTAGAAAACCTTGTTGGAAAAGGAGAAAATGCTGGTTACTAGCATTTTTCTCCTTTTCCCACTTAGTTTTCAAAGGCCATTTTCCTCCAGGTCGTTAACACTAGGGCTTGTATGGTAAAGGGTTAAATCTTAACATGTTATCTAATTAGCCTACCTCCTGCAAACGACCTCTTTTTTTTTTTTCGCTTTGCAGGAAACCATCCCGTGAAAGATGAAGGCAAAAAAGAAGTTGCCTGTAACAAGCAATTTCTTCCATTTGCCATCAATGTACTTATTTTATGTCTATACACCATAGCGTGGATGTTATGAAAATTTTATGCACCGATTTTGGTCCTGGAGATAATGCAATGATTACTTTTTTAATTTGGCTGACTTCCGCTCTCAGACATTCGGTACTTAAGTCATTACGGCAAAAGCTCAATACTTCATGCCCTTTCTTGATTTCACCAGTACTGGGTTCGAGTTCTGCAGTTCAATGTCGGAGATAACTCTGGACATGGTCAGTGCCACCAACGTGTGTCCAGGATTTTTTTTTGTGACAGACCCATCGCCTTAACAACAAAGTCAGAAGGTCCTCACGATGTAATTTGCGCTAAAACGCCGAAACGGTACTCCTGGTGTCCCTGCATGGCACCTCGAATGGTGAAAGCATTTTGACTGATGAATTATGTACATGTAAAGTACGAGACGGCACATGACCATATTACTGTCGAAAACGGCAATTAATAATTAACACCTGACAAAATGAGTACATGTTCCATGATCATAAATGCTCATACATACCATAGATGTTTCATGTGCGTCTGTAACTATGGTAATAGAGTGCCAGTTTTCTATCAACGTAGGGGGAGAGACAATGGTAAATCCACTTCTGGCGCCATCCACAAAACGTAGACCGTAAATTTCGTAAACTTCCCTTTGTTAAGTGACTTTTAACAAGGATGAGCATTTCTTCATGATTTCAATATAAATGGTATGAGTAACAGTTAGATCCTATGCTTAATATCTTAATCATTTTCTTTTGGAACAGTGGGCTGATTGGCCGCAGTTGGTCTATGCTTTTTGCAGCAGCTGACTATGACGTCACACTTTACGACATAGATGAAAAACAACTAGAAGGCGCTCTAGCTGAAATACATAAACAGTTAGGAGAATTAAGCAAACAAGGATTGCTACGAGGTGTTTTAACGGCGGAACAACAGTTTAAAAACATCAAAACTACAAACATTTTCGAGGACTGCATCACAGGAGCGAGCTTTATTCAGGTACCATTAGTTCATGATTTAGTGTTGCCAATTTTTCCAGTGATAGAGCTTTTTTTTCCCGGCACAGTTCTCACATCTGAAATTTGTTGTTTTTTCGAATAAGATACCGGAAGATAAGCACCACGTCAGTTTCACGAAAAAACTTATTTAGCTCAAATCCGATAAAATGCTAATTTTCCGACTTAAGTTGATTTCGTTATTAAAGACTTATTTTACTAACATTAACAGACTTCAGTAACACTCTAAAATCTTGAGCTGACACAATGTTTCAGATCCAACTCTACAAAATAATGGACTTCAGTCTGATAACTAAGTTCAATGCGATTATTTTCCCGAACTGAGTCTGAAACGTTGCACCAGTTCAGGATTTGAGAACAGTACTGAAGTCTGTTAATATAATTGGTAAGATACGTCTCAAATAACGAACTCAACTTTAGTCGAAATATTTTGCTATTTGTAAATTTTCTGCATGTCAAAGGACGATTCTACGTCATGAGTCAGACGGGTTTTTTGAGAAAATGGATCCACATGTTGCAAAGAATTGCTTGGTATTATGCGCTTAGTAGATGCGTTCAACCCCATTTTATACACACCAGAGTGCTGCTCCTATATTTTTCAACAATATGATGAATAAAGACAAACTATCTATTCTCTTCAAACAGAAGTCGCACAAAGATATAAATTGCTGGGAACTCCCCACCATTGATTTCGATAGACAAGTTTTGGGGGATAACGCACGAAACGTAGAGAATGGATTTTGAAATGATGAAAAGCAGGACTTGCGCATTCACTATTTCAAAATTCATTTCGCACGTTTCTTGCGTTATCTCTCTCTTCCGCCGTTCCCCCCCCCCCAAAAAAAAAAGTCCAAGCAAACTCCTATGTGAGGAGTTTCTGGGATTATGCCACTTTTATTTAGTAAAAGATCCAAAAAGAATTTATCAACAAAAATGTTAGAAATAATAAATACTCGGCACTAACATATTCCATTCGGATAATTGTATACATACATGTATTAATAAACAGATGGTTTATACTACTGAACAAAATTGACCTGTCACTCATTTACTTTTGTCAATACTCGGTGAATTTCGCTGTGTCATATTCAAATTTTTATCGCTCAATTTCATATTGGGGTTTTTACAAACAAATGACACCGCGAAATTCACCAAGAACTGACGAAAGTAAATGAGTGACAGGTCAATTTAGCTGAGTAATACTAAAGGTATTTAAAAGAAATAGCAATAGAATAATAACCCAAGCCAGATTCGAATCTGTGACTCCAGAACTGAGAGCCAATCACCTTACCGGATAAGCTATTCATCTGTACCGTTGCAAATGCGTATTTTTTTTTGTAAATTTTCGTTTGAAAAAGCCTAATGATAAGATTAATGAGGATCAAAAGGAATATTATTGAGCGACAGGTTGATTCTGTTGAGTAAATACGAAATATTATGTTGTAGTAACTTTCCTGTTGCTTGTATTTAATTCGAGCAGCGTGAGAAAATTTGACATCGCGCGAGACCGAAGGTCGAGAGAAGTCAAAATTTCTTACGCAGCGAGGAAAGCTACTACAGCATAATATTCCTTTTATTATATACCTACGTCTTTCAATAACAAAACATTGCAAATTAATGACATTTTACTCGAAAATGGTAAACAAACTAAAAAAATGATGGTTTTGTGGTGGTAACTTCATTTTAATGAATGGCGGATGAATATTATGGCGTAACATTTTGACAAATCAAATTGCAGTTCAATGCCTGCGTATTCCTTGCACAAGATACGTCATCATACCTCATTTGGAACCGTATTTGACACTGTGTAGATTCAGATTTTTTTCTGTTATGAGTGTTATTTTATTTGTATGCGACGAATGTATTTTTAGCGGGATAAAATTACAGGTATATGATAATACGCATTACAGTATACTGTATTGCACTGTACATGCTTTTATACTCCAGGAATGTGTTCCAGAGCGGATAGATCTGAAACAGAAGGTTTATCAACAAGCAGACGACATTATGTCCGACACCTGCATTTTGTCATCGTCATCAAGCGCGTTATTGCCTTCTAAACTGTCGGTGAATATGAAACATAGAAACAGATTTGTTGTGTCACATCCGGTATGTATCGTTGTCGTTCTGATAATATCTGGCGTTAACTCTTTACCAAACGGAGAGTTTTTTGACTAGACCGAATTCAAAGCATCTGCAGACGACAAAATGAATGTGACTCAAAAACTGAAATTCGTTTTGGTTACGATAGAAAACATTGTGGGGAAAGGAGAAAATGCTGGTTATCAGCATTTTCTCCTTTTCCGACAATTTTTTCAAAAGACTTTTTATAAACGGTCTTAAAAACTCGTGATTGTGTGGTAAAGAGTTAAATAATATTCGTCAAGTGCTTAACTCTTATCAGAAGACAAAACGTGAGACTTTTGTGTGTCCAAATTGAAAGCATTTGCAGACGACAAATTAAATGTGGCTCAAATAAAAAGATTCGTCTCTAAAAGGGTGAGAATATTGTGGGAAATGGAAAAATGCTGATAAGCAGCATTTTTCCTTTTTCTCCCGGTGATTTTAAAAGTTTTCTTTATCAGGTCTTTAAATCAAGGGTTTGTTTGGTAATGGGTAAACACGTTCGATCCCGTGAACGATTTCAAGCGGTCGCTATAGCATGGCGGCGTTGTTAGCTGTTTGAAATTTATATAGATCTATGTAGTAAAATTAGACTTTTAAAATATCGACCTAGAAAGATTCGTCTTGGTTGCAAAAATGTTCAAAAGCAGCTTCTAAGAACTGCTGTTTCACATTTTCTCCCAAGGCTTGTTCGTTTCGCCCAAGAATTCGAGTTAGCTCGATACCTAGAACAACAAACTTGATGCAGACGGCCTTCAACGTGCTTGTTACATATAAAAAATTCTTTTGCTCGAATAAATGTGAAATCATTGGGACGCAAGAAGAATTCGCTCGTGACGAGCATATTCTTCTCTCACCATTATGTTTGCAAGACAAAAAAAGTTGCCTGCATTAAGCCATTTGTGTGCACGTGGTCCGAATTATTACATGTTTTGAACTATCGAATTTTATTTCCTGAGATGCTGTCTAATGTCCCTATGTATATGGGAAAGATTGTATGCATATAAGCCATACTCTGGCAAAAGGGGGCTTAATGCATCTCCGTGATACATTGTACCAAACGAGTCATCACATTATCATGGATCCATAATTTATAATCTATTTTGTATAACAATCGAATAAATCCTAAGGTAGGCTGTTCATTGGACGTGCACAAAACCGACCGATAGCAAAAAGTTTCGGCCCAGGTCAGCCTGCGCGGAATGCGCAGGCTGACCTGGGTCGATACTTTTTGCAGATGCACTAAGCCCCCTTTTCACAGAGCGTGGTCCATCATTTTTTTTTTCCCCACAAATGTAATACTTCTACAGACAAATCCACCATTTTACGCCCCATTGGTAGAGCTAATTCCAAGCCCATGGGCAGATAAGGACGTGCTTCCGACGACCAAAACTGTCATGGAGAAGATCGGACAAGTGCCCGTCATCTTGAAAAGAGAAATCGACGGATTCGTACTCAACAGATTACAGTATGCCATTATGAAGGAATGCTGGCGGCTTATAAAGGTTTGTTAAAGTCTTAACCCTTGAGCTGCTAAGCGCGACTCATGGACCTTATGCGGACAGTGTAGATCAAGATCAGACTGCACAAAACGTGCAGTCTGATCTCGGATCTACACTGTCCGATAAGGAGATATTTTTCTGAAAAAAAAAAAAGACACAAGTTTGAAATAACATTATTCGGGTTTTTACTATCGGCTTGAAAGTTTTATTTAACTTATTTAGTAAGATAAGGGTTAATCATTCATGACGTGTACAACCCTGTGTTTTGATGACCCGTAAGAAAAAGCTCTTTGAAGACATTCTGGTAAAAGCAGAACCAGTATTTCCGCCTTTTCCTACAATGTTTGTTACTCTTTAATCTGAAATTCCATCACAAGTCTAGAATTTTGTCGCAATAACGTGACAGATTCAATCTTGAAGGTTGCAGTTGCAAAGTACATGTACTTACATATGAGCCATGCTGTAGCAAAAGGGGGTTTAATGCATCTCCGTGATGCATAATACCAAGCAAGTCGTTACATAATTATGGATCCATGAAATCCATTTTGTCTAACAATGGACTGAATCATGAGGTAGAATGGTCTTTGGACATGCAGAGAAATTGATTAATAGCAAAAAGTTTCGATGCAGGTCAGCCTGCGCGGACTGCACAGGCTGACCCTGTGCACATCTGCAAAAATTATCGACCCATATCAGCCTGATCAGTCCGTGCAAGCTGACAGGGGTTGAAACATTTGCTATTTGTAAATTTTCAGCAGGTCTAAGGACATTCCACCTCACGATGCGGCCATGATTGAACCCCCTGCTCATATTACTATCATTTGAGCCAAGCTCTGGCAAAAGGGGGCTTGATGCATCTCCATGCTGCATTATACCTACCAAGTCCATCACATAATTATGGATCCATAATAGCCACTTTTCTCTAACAACCGACTTAATCATGAGGTAGAATGGTCCTTGGACATACAGAAAATTAACCAATAGCGAAAAGTTTCGGCCCAGGTCAGCCTGCGCGGACTGCGCAGGCTGACCTGGGTCGATACTTTTCGCAAATGCATTCAGCCCCCTTTTCACAGAACACGGTTCATTTATTTTTACGCACAGGATGATATCATAGACGTGGACGGTCTAGACAAGGTGATGAGCGCAGGTTTAGGACGTCGATACGCTTTCATGGGACCTATAGAAACTGCCTACCTCAATGCTGACGGTATGCTTAGTATTTTAGCGGCGCTCTGGCAAAAAGGGGTTTAATGCATCTCCTTGATACATTATACAAAGAAAGTCATCATGTAAGTATGGATCCATGAAATTTTGTCTAACAACTGACTGAATCCTGAGGTAGACTGGTCCTTGGGCAAGCAGAAGATTGACCAATAGCAAAAAGTTCCGATCCAGGTCAGCCTGCGCGGACTGCGCAGGCTGACATGGGTCGATGCTTTTTAACAGATGCATTGGACCCACTTTTCACAGAGCATGACTCAAGTACTTTTAGAATAGCATTTGGCGTGCAACACACGAAAAGGGGCCTTCCGACATAAGCGTAAAAGTGTAACGTCCCAGATGAGCCTGTGCAGTCTGTGACTAATCCGAGACGACACTTCCCGTTTTTGTGCGATTTTCTGTTTCACGAAAACTCTACCGTATGAAAAAATCTTGTGTAGTCGTAAAGTGCCGTCTCGGATTAGCCTGCGCGGACTGCGCAGGCCAATCCGGGACGACACTTTACGCAAATATCCGAAGGTCTCATTTCGCATGCTGCGGGCCATTTATAGACGTATACGTGGCGTATTTAGTTAGATCTGCCCTGAGCAGACATGCAAGGGAACTAGCAAAGGTGATTTCTATTACAAATTTTTTTGGTCATTGTCATGTACAGGCATAAATATGTATAAGGTAAGGTTGCCGAGAGGTAGTCACCCAGTGTAGGAGGCTGAAATTTGCAGATTAATCATAACTCAACGTTAACAGCTGTTATACTTTTGATTCGACGCCATAAACGATCGGTGCGAGCGTATTCAAAACGTTTTTAGATTGATGTAAGAATTATTTCTGTAGGCTTGGCGAGTTACGCTTCTGAATCAATTTTATATACCTCCTGAAACAAACTTTCAGCACAGACTTCCAGACATTTTTTTCATTTTGTTACACATGATTTCGAAAGTGATCTACAGCAAGATAAAACATATATAGCATTACAACACTTAATCTTCGTACTATTCTTTTCGGGGATGAAAATCTTAGCCATCTTGATAATCAAAGAATTATTTAGTGCGGTGCATACTTATATCCGTAACAGTAGAAGATTTACTAGCAATACATAAGTTTTATGTTTTCGCATTTAAGTTGAACGTCTACTATTTACTTTCCCTCTTTGTATTTATTACAAAACTATGTTTGTGCATTATCTTTTATTCATTTTATTTCATCTTCTACTATTCTCATTATTTATGATTTATGTCACCATTTACTCCTTTTGAAAAAAGATGCTGGTCAAGCTGCAAGTAACTACCGTCCTCAGCCTATATACATGTATATCGGCAGTGAAAATCTTTACCTCTAACGTTCCACACCATTCTGCTTTGATGTTTTTGTCTTTTATTTTTGTTGTTTTTCTACATTATTTACTATGGATTTTTTCTCATCGAAATCATCATAAAATATAACCGTTGACCGGAATTTGGAGAAGAACTTTATACGCTTCAGCTTCCGTTCTGATCCATTCCTTCAGTATACGTGTAATATATATAGGATCTGTCATGAGTTGACTGTTGAGATAAAATTTTATTAAACGAGTCTTGAAAAATGTTATTAAGCGAGCCTTTGGCGAGCTTAATAACATTTTTCTGGACGAGTTTAATAAAATTTTATCACAACAGTCAACGCATGTTAGATTCGTTTTATCACATAACCGAATCCAAGCAAATTAAATAAAAAAAAATAAGGGTCCAAAACATACTCATCTGGCTTGACATTTCCATGAATGAGGCCGTTTCACTTCTCTGAAGGGAATGTGAGTCCGTGATAAAAAATAGTTCCAACGAGGCGTAAATTAAACTGTATAAATTTCACCCGTAGTTGAACTTTTTATTCTCTGAATTGTTGCCTTGCCCCGATTATCGATTTTGACAGTTGACCTGACCGCAAAAAGTAGGTCAGCCATGTTTTGGAATTTTAGCGTAGGAATACATATGTAAAGTGCTTCGACCTATGACGTCATGAAATCTTATCTCACACGTGTGTGAGACAAGAAAATTCGTAATGGCTATATTACATTGGAAACAAGGGTTGTTATGTGATAAAATTATATTGTTTGCTGTAGATTGTTATATACTGATGAATAAATATGTTTAAACTAAGATAACACAAGAGCACCTCATGCGGGTGCCAACTCTCCAGATGCAGTAGCTTTTATTGAAAATTCTAAATTGAAAAAGAGGCATAACTGTGTAAAATATTTTGATGGTTACCTGCCCCTCTTGTATGGATTACCGATTTAACCCCTAAGCTGCTGATCGCGACCCATTGACCTTTTGCGGACAGTGTAGATCAAGATCGGACTGCACAGAACGTGCAGTCTGATCTTTGATCTACACTGTCCGATACGGTATTTTCTTTCCGGTGAAATCAACTTTGAAACCGCAATGTTTGGGCTTTTACTATTAAATAGAAATTTGCGTTCCATTTATTCAGCAGCTTAAGTGTTAAAAGTTAACAACTAGTGCAAGTTTGAGATGAATATATACAGTAATGGCATAGATATAAAAAAAATGTCAAAGTTTTTGCATGACGCAGACGACGATGATAACGCAGACGACAACGCCAGGGCTATGATAATATCTCGATGATTTCCTCGAAAACAGCCAAGCTAAAAAGCCGTCCTCTTCGGATTATGAGTTAAATAAAATAGACCATGTTTATTTCAGGTATGTACAGCTATGCTGATCGATACGCTAACATGATTGACGGAGTCCAAGCGACGTTCCGAGAACCTGATAAATTCGCTGGACCGGTACTCGACATTGTTCAAGAACAGATGGAGCAGAAAATACCTCTAGATAAACTGAATGAAAGAAGGGCTTGGAGAGACAAGCGTCTAGCATCTCTGGCGCAAATGATACAAGCGCTTGACCAGAAATAAGAAATAATGCTATGGATCTGTTCACAATCTGGATAATTTCAGTTAGAAATAAAGGTAAAGCAATGATCAGTCAATTCTGATTTTTAGTTTTATGAGAAAAGAAAGGCTTTTATCGAACGCGAAACAAAAAGATATTGCTGATAGCATGCTGACGATCGCATGAAGCTGGATTATTTAATTTGGTATGGACCTCTGTCCAAATTCACTTTTACTTCGAAAACTTCTGTTACGTCCTTTTAAAGTCGTTCAAATGGACAGACGTTGAACTAAAATCTGAAACTATATTTCGAGGATCTGTGACCTCCAGTGAAAAAGACGAGTTTATTTATTGGTGCCAATATAGAGAAATTGACGTAACAGCGCCATCGGACTACCAAACTGAGGTTTGGTTACCTGAGCGAGCAATATCGGCATAACGTACACTAATGGCCTGTTAAAACACTCCAGTATGGTGTCCTTCAAGTGCATGTGACTGTGTTGGCCAATCAAGTTTTGTATGGCATTTGTCCCATGTGATTACAATTTTGTCCGCTTATTGGTCAGTTATCTTATCTACACGTAATAGTAGGCCTAAACATATCGTGTTAATTTCCGCCGTCTTAGAATATTGCTATTTACTGGCGATCGAACAACAGGGTCAAACTTGGGCAGCTTGCTCTATGAGCGTTTTTTTTAACGCTTACACAGCAAAATAAACTAAACATACAATCTCAGCCAATGGCAAAAAACGGAAGTATTGTGAATTAAAAGTATTCTCTTTTTTCGTAGAAAATCGCAGGGTGTGGGAAAGTGTAATTTAAAGATCAGACTTTACAATCCGTGCAGTGTGATCTTGATCTACAATTTTTGCAAAATCGCGTTACAATGATTGAAATACAAGCAGTATGCTGCACAATTTAAAAATGGCCAATAGATCCTGGTCCATATACCTGCAGTCTGTTTGTTGACCCTTCCTCCGCCATATTGTTGTTGTTTTGCGATAACACGACAGAAAACACACTTCCACCGCAAACGAAGAGATTTTTGGCCGTAAGTTAGACTGATCGATTGTATGGTGTTTATCGCCGTTTTCAACATTATTTCAGTAATATCGCGGCGGCCAGTGCACCTATCCATGCTTTCCTGGAGATTCTTTTACCAGTACTCCGCACATTATTCTTTCCAAGCAACTGGCTGCTTTCCCACATAGCCATCGTTGAAACAACGGTCAGCGGTGAGAGAGGAAGGCCATAAGTTAGAACTAAATGTCGGAGTGGCGTAGATTCACGATCAGAATACACGTTCTGTATATTGATCTACAGTCTGATATTGATCTACATCGTGCGCAAAAGCTGCTTTTGTCACCTATAGCGGTGAAAGGGTTTAAGTTCAGTCCTAAGAAGCAACGTTGCTTCGGTCATTGCTCTGTACAAATATTTAACCCTTTACCGCACAATGCCGCCTTTTGACGCCCCTGGGAAAGAAGCCTTTTGAAAACATTGTGGGAAAAGGAGAAAATGCTGGTAACCAGCATTTTCTCCTTTTCCCACAATGTTTTCTACCTCATCAAAGAAAAGTTGCATCATTTGAGCCACATTGAAATTGTCGTCTGCAAATGCTCTTAGTTTGGACAAGATTAAAACATTTTGTCGTTTGGTAAAGGGTTAAGCCTCATCCTGCTTAATAAGTGAAATGAAACTTTCAAGCTGACAGTAAAAACCCAAAATCCACAATTTCAAAGGTATTTTTTGAGGAAAGATATCTCCTTATCGGACAGTGTAGATCCAAGATCAGACTGCACGTTCTGTGCAGTCTGATCTTGATCTACACTGTCCGCAAATGGTGCTTGAGTCCCGCTAAGCAGCGTAAGGGTCAGGACCATTCCGATAATATTTGTGCAAATATTTTGAATGTTTGACTCATTATTCCGGAAATAGTTTAATATGGGAGCAAGTTTTCATGACCTTCCAATCATAAAAGAAATACTCAACGATCTATCTAAGGTCCTGTGCTCTTAGGAATGCATTCTGCTGGTTCCAAGGCAGCGCAATTTTGTCAGATAAATGACAGACCTGAGCCATGCTCTGTGATAATGGGGCTTAATGCATCTTCGTGATACATTGTACCACGCAAGACATCACATAATTAGGAATCCATAAAATCCCCCTTTTTTCCACCCCTAAAAACCGACTGAATCAAGAGGAAGAATGATCTTTTGGTGTACAGAAAATTGACCGCAGGCTGACCTGGGTCGATACTTTCTGCAGGTGTAATAAGCCCCCATTTCACAGAGCATGGCTAATTTATAACAGAACACACACAAAAAAGAACATTATATCTGATAACAAATCAATTAACCCTTTCCCAAACAAGCCCTGGTTTTCACGTGTCTGCAGTACAAGTCTATTGAAAACACTGTGGGAAAAGGAGAAATTGCTCGTAACGAGCGATTTCTCCTTTTCCCACAGTGTTTTCTACCCTTTTGGAGAACTTTCTGTCATTTTCATCAAATTTAAAATTGTCGTCTGCAAACTCTTTCAGTTCGGAAGGGTCTAAAATTTGTTGTTTGGGAAATATGTACTGCCAACCGTCGAATGTTTACGCTGAGAAAACCATACTTTACCCTTTACCAAACGACAAAAATTTAGTCTCCTCCAAACTTAAAGCATTTACAGACGACAAATGGAATTTAACTGAAAAACTGAAATTTTTCTTTTGGTTACCAGAATTCTTTTCCCGTAATGTTCTCAAAAGCCTTACTTTTCAGGGTCGTTAAAACTGGTGATCGTGCGGTAAAGGGTTAATGCTTATTTTTTCTACTAAAGGAAAAAAAAGGGTCATAAAAAAGACCCCAAACTCCATTGTTTAACCCTTTCCCAAACGACAAATTTTGGACTGGTCCAAATTGAAAGAGTTTGCAGAAAATTTCAAATTTGATGAAAATGGCAGAAAGTTATCAAAAAGGGTAGGAAACACTGTGGGAAAAGGAGAAATTGCTCGTTACGAGCAATTTCTCCTTTGCCCACAGTGTTTTCAAAAGACTTGTACTGCAGACACGTGAAAACCAGGGCTTGTTTGGGAAAGGGTTAAGAAAATGATACCCACTAACGAGAAGATCTAGATTTAGCACAGCTTGATTGAATGGTGTGCTACGCGGATTTCAACAGTATTTCAGTCATATCACAGCGACAGCTAACATATTCATGTATGCCCTGGGTTTTTCCGGTACAAGGCTGAAGCTCTGGAGTGTCTTGCCCAAGGTAAAGGGCCTCGAGGTTATCAGGCCTACACTTTACCACTTTACCACTGAGCCACGAAGGATCCCAGATTTAGCACAGAATTTCCGGGTCTATTATACTTTACGTTCACTAGATCTGAGTAAAACCCTTTATTCCATTAACCCCTAACCACATGAGCAAAATAGACTTGTCCAAATTGTAAGTATTTGCAGATAACTTAAACATGGCTCAAATGATCTGTCTTTTATAGGATAGAAAACATTCTGGGAAAAGGAGAAAATGCTGGTTACCAGCATTTTCTCCTTTTCCCATAATTTTTTTCAAAGGCTTTGTCTTCAGGGTCGTTTAATCCTTCACTGTACAATGACGCCTTTTGACGCCTCTGGGAAAGAAGCCTTTTGAAAACATTGTGGGAAAAGGAGAAAATGCTGGTAACCAGCATTTTCTCCTTTTCCCACAATGTTTTTTTACCCTATCAAAGAAAAGTTGCACCATTTGCGCCACACTGAAATTGTCATCTGCAAATGCTTTCAATTTGGACAAGGCTGAAATTTTGTCGTCTGGTAAAGGGTTAAACTCGGTATTTTGTGGAAAAGGGTTAAGTAAAGCAGTAGCAATTTTAGACATATAGAAGACTATCATAAAGAACTAAAACTGAAAAACAGTTACAGAAAAGAAAAATACATTCATTTGTTGTATGTGGAAAATATCATGGAAAAAGGAGCAATTGATTGTTATGAGCAATTGCTCGTATTGCCCAAAATGTTTTCAAAAAGAGCTTTATTATAGATCTATTTTTACAGACCAAGTCGTATCCTCAGAGTAAAGACTTGTGCTAAAATTCTATTAACCCTTTACCAGACGACAAAATTTTGGCCTTGACCAAATTGAAAGCATTTGCAGACGACAATTTCTATGTGGCTCAAATGGTGCAATTGTTTTGATAGGGTAGAAAACATTGTGGGAAAAGGAGAAAATGCTGGTTACCAGCATTTTCTCCTTTTCCCACAATGTTTTCAAAAGGTTTCTTTCCCAGGGGCGTCAAAAGGTGGCATCGTGCGGTAAAGGGTTGAACAACAAAACACTATATCAGTTTCGCTTACAATAGATTGTCAACGAAGAGATAATTAACAACGGGAAAAAAAAAAAAGGTTTCCGCAACACTGCTAGAAATAGGTTTCATGTATTTGAGTCAACAAGAGAGCAAAAGTTTATTCTGCGGCAGCATATTTTCGGCATAATACCGGCAATCCCCCACAACTAAACAGTTCTATGCATATATATTGCATTGTTTTATGAGTGAAAAGATAAGAAACTGATGAAATCTTTAGCTTCATACCGTTGATCAGAATTGTATTTGATGTACACGGAATTAATCTGTAAAATTACATTTTTTTTTTTTACGCTTAACTTTGGTTATCATGGTTTTCGCGATATAGTGGAGGGGGTTCCCTTTATTATGCCGTGCTTTCAACGTTATTTCAGTCATATCACGGCGATAGTTCACATATTCATCTTTGTCCCGGGTTTCACCAGTGCTATGCTAGGGCTCTGAAATGTTTTGCCCAAGGACGCTCCAACGAAAAATCCAAAGCTTCCTGTGAGGCTCGAACCTTGGGCCTCCAGGTTACGAATCCAACACTGTACCTCTGAGCCATGCAGAAACCCCTTGTAAAGTGTATATTGAACATAAATTGAGATTTTAAGATATGAAAAGAGTTGAAAAAAAAGGGGGGGACGCAACAAGAGAAATTACTCGAAACAACAATCAAAACCGAAATTAAAATTACCACTAAACAAACGTAAATAATCACACATACGAGTAAACACTAATCTTTCATTCGTTGACTAGTTTTACATCTCACTGGGTACCAACAACCACGTATCTTGAACATGTCATTGCTATCACTGAGTTTCGCTCTTTGAAAAGGAGGTTTGATACATCTGCAAAAAGTATCGACTCAGGTCAGCCTGCGCAGTTCGCGCAGGCTGACCTGGGTCGAAACTTTTTGCAATTGGAAAATTTCCTGCATTTCAAAGGACCGCTCTACCTCATGATTTAGTCAAATGTTTGACAAGATAGGTCCATATTATGCAAGGATTTACTTGGTATAATGCATTACGAAGACACATTAATCCCCCTTTCTTCAGAGTGACGCTCAAAATATACTTAGTTGAAGATTCTACGATAAGACAATACTAAATCACAGTAACTGTTGCCTTTCTCGGTTATATGATATGTTGCTTGTTGATTACGCACTCTCTTGGTCATTATTCAGGTCGTACAGAGCATTTAACCGGATTAAAGGTAAGCGTCTTGGTCCGTATTCACCAACCATTCTTAAGAACGTTCCTAGTCTTATTCTCCAAGATTTTCTAAATTTGAAAGTAACACAACTTCTAGTTTGCTAAACCAAATGTTTTAGTAAAGTATGGTCTAATTCTCAAAGATTTTCTATATTTGACAGTAACACAACTTCTGGTAGGCTAAACCAAATGTTTTAGCCAATTATAGTCTTATTCTACAAGATTTTCGAAATTTGAACGTAGCACAACTTCTGATCGGTTTTAGCCAATCAGAAGTTGTGTTAATTTCGAATTTAGAAATTTTTGGAGAATAATACTGAGAACGTTCTCAAGAATTGTTGGTGAATATAGACCCTGGCTTCTGAGAGTCCTGTTTTTACTCTTGTTGAGTTAAAGTTTTATTTCGTGTTTAACACCATATTTCAGCGTTATTTCAGTCAAATCGCAGCTACCAGGACATCCCTGTAAGTCTCTGGGGTTTCTTTTACGAATACATGTACCGGTATTTGCGCAACACTTTCAAAGCCAACGACTGCTTTCCCACATAAAAAAACGTCCAAAATATGTTTGAACCGCAGTCAGAGAGAAACGGATCCTGCCACAATGACTGCCATAAATCATCGAAAAAGAGTTTTATATGGTCGAATTTTCACTAATATCATAATTGAGCCATGCTCTGGCAAATGGGGACTTAATGCATCCCCGTGATTCATGATACCAAGCAAGTCATTAACTTATTATTGATCTATAAAATCCATTTTGTCTAACAACCGATTGAATCATGAGGTACAATGGTCCTTGGACATACAGAAAATCGACCAATAGCGAAAACTTTCGGCCCAGGTCAGCCTGCGCGGAGTGCGCAGGCTGACCCGAATCGATACTTTTCGCAGATGCATTAAGCCCCCTTTTTACAGAGCATTGCTCAATTATCAATACCAACACAAAGTGTATGTTACAACTGCCCTGAACGCGCAGCTGTCGACGCTAACGTATTGGAATGCATTGCTGTAGTGGATCTAGCATACTTCAGTGGACATAGAAATCGTTTAAGTTCATCTCGAAATTTTGATCCACTGAAGAAGTATAAAACACAGTTGACAGAATTATTTACATACATGATAATGTTGGCAAGGGACTCCCATAGGAAAAGTTGGGCGATTTTCCTGTCCGAGGCCCCGTTTTTCCAGTAGGGGTCTCCGATAGGGTACACAACAATTGGTGTAATACAGATAATAAACACCACGCTAACTAACATCAAAGTGATTGTAAGACTGGAAACCTTTGTGTACTTAACGCCAGTAATAGTCGGTTGCCGTTGCTCTCCGGTAGTTTCCCGACTAACGACGGCCATGTTTGGTTCCGGTGCTGGTGCAACTGTTCGGCTCTTTCGATGGCTTTGAATAACTTTATAGGCAATAATACTGTTTCCTGAGAGAAGTACAAGCACTGGTATGAGGTAGAAAACACACAAATCAAGCCATGCCCATTCGTATGTGATAAAATGCTCGTAACTGGACGTCAAAGGTTGACACCGTTCTGTTACCGTAATATTCCCACTTTGATACACCTTGGTACCATAACCAAACAGATAGTGGGCGTTTAATAGGGAAAGTATGGTTGCGATTGTAGCTTCCGTCATGTATGCATTCCTGAATGTACACATAAGAGTTCTTTTATGAGGTAAGCACGTGCTTATCGTGCGTTCTATAGTCACGCAGATTAACATCCACGAGGAATGCTGTGTTGTAACATAAACAATAAACCAGTGAAACTTACAGCCACTTTCCGTTAAGTCCTTCCGTATGTCCACACCAAATGCATGAGTTATCCACTGTCGAAGTAACCCCGTGTTTAAGACAAGAATGTCGGAAAATGCCAAAGAGACCAAAAACACTGTAATTGTTGTTTTCTTGAACTTCCGCCGTGTTAGTACAATAATCACAAGAATGTTGCCGATGTTACCAAACACTATCAAGATTGGAGAAACTAATTTCCATAGCCACTCGGCTGCCACATGAGTGTCATAGTCTTCTATTGCCATTGTTTGGTCCTCAAGCGTTAATCACTGAAACACAAAAAGGCATAAATGTCACCTGGGTGCCACATGACGGTGCACGACATTTCGTCGAAAGTGTATTTCATCGAAATCGATGTATGTTTTGAAATACCGATTGCTTAATTCCTAGATTTATTTCATAAAAATTGATTGATTGGTTGTATGGTGTTTAACGCCGTTTTGAACATTATTTCAGTTAAATCACGGCGGCCAGTGTTTCTTCTACCAGTACTCCGCACAATATTCTTTCCAAGCCAGTGGCTGCTCTCCCACATAACCATCGTTGAAACAATGGTCAGCGGTGAGAGAGAATGAATCCTGTTGCGATGACTATTATCAATCCTCGGAAAGAAATTGGCCAAGCCGGGGATCGAAACAGCGACCTCCTGTTCTCAAGTCCTGTACGCTACCGACTGAGCTACGGGGGCTTGGGATGTCATTTCATAAAAAGCTCTGTCTCGGAAGAAGATTTGAGACACAATTCGTCTGGGTTAGGGTAAGGGTCAGGGCGAGGGATCGTTTTCGACTAACGTGGTTTTCGACGGAATGTCGTACACCCGCCACATGACTATAACTCTTAGGCTGCTAAGCGCGACTCAAGGACCTTTTGCGGTCAGTTTAGGTCAAGATCAGACTGCACAGAACGTGCAGTCTGATCTTTGATCTACACTTTTCGTAAAGGAGATATCTTTCCATATAAATGCCTTTAAAATAGCAAAGTTTGGGATTTTTACTTTCGCAATGAAAGTTTCATTTCACTTATTTAGCAGAATACGGGTTAACACTCAGTCCTGAATAGTTAAGGAGTCCTGTGTGGCTCAGTGGTCAAGTGCAAGACCAGTAACTTGGAGGCCCCTGGTTCGAGCCTAACTGGAAGCACAGGGTTTCGGGAGAGCCCTTGGGCGAGACACTTCAGAGCCCATCCTCGCACTGATGAAACCAAGGACATAAATATGTAAGCTGTCGCCGTAATATGACTGAAATAATGTTGAAAGCGGCGTAAAACACCGTTCAATCAATCAGTCAACCTGGAAAGTTGATAACAGACAATAAATTCATACAGAAACAAACAAAATGGATGGTCAGTACCGTCGTCCTCTACTGGAATTGCTCGATCCTCAAAAACTGATCGGGTGTGTACTAATTATATGAAGCAAGTCGGCACATAATCATGGATCGTATAAAATATTTTACCTAACCGTCCGAATCATGTGGCAGATTAGAAAATTGACCAACAGCACAGTGTTTCTACTAAGGTCAGCCTGCGCAGCCCGTGTTGAAACTTTTAGCTGATTCATTAAAACCTTTTTTCACAGAGCATGGCTAATATTGGATATCTCATGGATACCACATAAATGCCATAATTCATTTGACGCTTTCAGAAACAAATTTACAAACTCGACGGACATACATTTTCAAAAAAAAAAGATTCAATTATTTTGAAATGGAAACACAACTCTTAACCCTTTCCCAAACAAGCCCTGGTTTTCACGTGTCTTTTGAAAACACTGTGGGAAAAGGAGAAATTGCTCGTAACGAGCAATTTCTCCTTTTCCCACAGTGTTTTCTACCCTTTTTGAGACCTTTCTGCCATTTTCATCAAATTTAAAATTGTCGTCTGCAAACTCTATCAATTTAGACTAGTCCAAAATTTGTCGTTTGGGAAAGGGTTAAGCGAGGTGATAAATGCAAAGGTTTTTATCAAGCGAAAGACAAAAAATATAGCCATTCAAAGAAAATGATTAAAATCATCACAAAGGGTAATCAGTCTATGCCTTTACCTAGCTATATTAGTCCTTTACTTGTTGATGCTTTTGAATAAGCCGCCTTAATCCCTTTGAGGCAATTCGGGTCAAAACATCTATCGAATTATCGGTTAGAGTAGATCCAAGATCAAACTAAACGATTAGCGCAGTCTAATCTGAATTTACTCTGGCTGCAAAAGTAGCAGAGATAATTTCGCGGCTAAATCATACAGTCTACAAACATTGAAGGACCAAGACCGATTACCGATAGATGTGTACTTACCTTGGTAATGTTGTTGTGTTAGTCGCCTGCCTTTTCCAGCAAATCTATCCTTTTTTACACTGAGCAAGTTCAATATATATGTGAGAGATTATTGACCTCTATAAACTGTATGAGTACATTATACAGTATATTTGAGAGAATGGTTACGTATAGTACAGGGTACTCAAGGTTCTACTGAAACTTGTGTGACGATGATTTTGTTTAATGATTGTTAAAATGGTTTTTACAACAGTATTTAGTTATATAACAATGGCTTACAGTTACATCTGTCTCTCCTTGGCCGCACCAACATGAGAGTTCTTTTCTATTGTCGTACTGTTTTCAAAAGACGTCTGCTGCATGGCGAAAATATTGGTCTACAGGGGATAATGTGTTCAGCAAATGTGCATCTAAATACCAGCTGGCTTTAGTGATCTCCTGTATTTAAGATACTATAGACCTCAACGGTGTGACATTTTGCATTTGCGACCTTTTATTACTAAAAGATAACATACGAAATAACTTGTGATATGGCATTTTTATTCAGTTTTAATTCGCAAAAAGCTTCCCGAAATTAGCAAAATTTTATTCGCTACCCTACAGCATCGGGGTTCGTAAATACCGACCATACTTAACCCTTTACCAGACGATAAAATTTCAGCCTTGTCGAATTTGAAAGCATTTGCAGACGACAGTTTCCATGTGGCTCAAATGGTGCAATTTTTTGTTGATGGGGTAGAAAACATTGTGGGAAAAGGAGAAAATGCTGGTTACCAGCATTTTCTCCTTTTCTCACAATGTTTTTAAAAGGGTTCTTTCCGAGAAGCGTTAAAAGGCGGCATTGTACGGGAAAGGGTTAACCGCATTGCTTGTCTAATACTAAATTTAGAAAGTAACGCAATATTCGATTGGCTACGCCATTGAGCCATGTTTTGGCAAACAGGGGCTTAATGCGTCTCCGTGATGCATTATACCAAGCAAGTCATCACATAATTATGGATCCATAAAATCCATTTAGTTTAATGATTGCCTGAATCTGGAGAAAGTGCGGTCCGTGGACATGCAGAAAAATTGCCCAATAGCAAAAAGTTTCGACCCATGTCAGCCTGCGCGGACTGCGCAGGCTGACATGGGCCGATACTTTTTGCAGATGGCTCAAACCCCTTTTGCCAGGGCATAGCTCATTGGGTTTAGCCAATCAGAAATTAAATACGTGCAAATTTAAGAATTTGTTGATAATGAGATTGAGGATGTTATTTAGAATGGTTGGCGAATACGGTTCTCAGTCGGGTCTACAGTGGAGAGCAATCTCCCATGAAGGGTTGTCTGTGTTATTTTTGCACTCAATGTTTATGCCAAGTGTTGGTATCTTAGTATCAATATCGTTTTACAACCCGGAGCAATAGACCAATAATTGTTCCGTAAAAATCAATCTTTATACCCTTGCAACTATATAGATTATTGCCAAGGTTACTGATTATTGTTTCTGCGTGGCTCTGTGGTAAAATGTAGACTTGTAACCTGGAGGCTCCGGGTTTGAGCCTCACTGGAAGCACTGGGTTTTTTGTGGAAGTTCCCTTGGGCAAGACACTTCAGAACCCTGGCCTAGTACTGATAAAATCCAGGACATACATGAATAAGAGAGCTGTCGTCGTGATATGACTGGAATAATGTTGAAAGTGGCGTAAAATACCAATCAATCAATCAATCAATCAATCAATCAACATATTCTTTCCTTATCCTTGTCAAAACCTTCAGCCATTTAACTTTTTCCTTCAAATAATTTTCATTTCTTTTAATTTTTCATTTTTTGTTATGCCCATGGCCAGTATTAACCGACCAGTCTCAGCAACATTCTTAGTTTAATTCTTACATTTGAATGTAAAGCAAGCCATGCATTACATTCTAAACTCAAAATTAGATCCAGAGAACGGTTGGTGAATTCGAGCCCGGGGTTACCATTCACTAAACTACGCAGATTTAGGCAAATCTTTTGCAGTTTAGCGAAACTTGTTTTCAGACTCTATGCTTGCTAACCTAAACTGTGCACTTTTTTTTGTGCA
This sequence comes from Tridacna gigas, assembly GCA_945859785.2. Classification (NCBI taxonomy): domain Eukaryota; kingdom Metazoa; phylum Mollusca; class Bivalvia; order Cardiida; family Cardiidae; genus Tridacna; species Tridacna gigas. Next base: position 10,760,846 of record OX244031.2, on the reverse strand, counting down.
TACGCACTGTAGAGAAAGGTACCCCAGGACAAAAAGGGTTACAAACGCTGTTAGGCAAAGTTTGTAACCAACAGTACGTGAAAACACGTGCTGAATGAAAACGTGGAGGAATTGCTCGTCACGACAACAACTGACAGGAACACCCTGCATTTCAATGGGAACTATCTATCATCTTCGCGCTTCTTTAACCTCGCACTGCGAAATTAGGTCATGCTGGGAGCAGCTATTGGTTCTTAATAGAAATCTTAAAGCCCCAATACCGACCAAAAGTGAACATCTAAATTTAAGTCATGCCATTTAAAGGCATGGAAAATATAGTGACGGTTACAATCTTTTGTTTTACGGTCGGTCAAAGTGTTAGTCGCTGGCAGAGAAATGAATCTTAAAAAGTAGGTCAAAAGTTGCCAGGTCGCTCTATCTTTGTGCTTACTTTATACCTGATTTTAAAATTCATTTTTTCTGCCAGCCACTTACACTTGTATGGACCGTACAATAACAGATTGTCATCTTCACATTAATTTCCATACTTTTATAAGGTATGATTTAGATTGAAATACATCTTTACACCCGCTGTGTTTACTTTTGGCCTCTGCTGTGCCTTAACTCTTTACCACACAATCCCGACTTTTAACGACCCTGAGAAAGAAGCCTTTTGAAAACATTGTGGGAAAAGGAGAAAATGCTGGTAACCAGCATTTTCTCCTTTTCCCACAGTGTTTTCTACCCTTCCCAAAACAAATATCAATTTTTCAGTTACATTTATTTTGTCGTCTGGAACTGCTTTCAATTTGGACCAGTCTAAACTTTTGTCGTTTGGTAAAGAGTTAAAATACACTATACCCCAACACTTCGTTGTCTGCGCATGTCATATTCTTCGAAGATTCGACCTGTCTGCTATGACGCATCACCCATCCCCCGTATACCTGGGAAAAGTAGGGCTTATATCGAAGCTATTAGCCTATTACCAAAGCATGTAGGGGCTGTTTTAATAAATGGTCGGTGCATAGGTTACATGCTAGCCGATCATAGCTGAATGAATGGCATCAGGTAGCGTTTTATTGAGTAAACGTTTATTTCATTTGAAATTCAAAGTCACGGTTGTTGTTTTGAAAAATTACTCCGCTACTGTACCCAGGATGCCCAAATTAGATAGATGTGTATTTGTAGAATGCCATCTAGCGGGAGATAATGCCCGACACTCTACAGATTGAACACGTGTTCGCATTTCAAGCAATGCATTATGAAAACATTTTTTCTTGGGCTTAGACCCATTAGAAAACATGAAAAATTCAGTTATATCAAAGAATACCGGAAATCACCAGTCCCCTCCTTACTTTTTTTTTGTTTCATTTTTGCTAATTAGGTGGTTCATAAGTTCAGCGGTATCAATAACATTACACCAGACTTATTTCGACCCTTTTACAGAACAGAACAGAACTTTATTTCAAAATGACTTGAACTATGTTCATCGTCATTACAAAGCTTATACAAAAATATAAGAATAGCATGTACATACATGTAACAATAACAGACACTGAATAAATAAGTATATATTGTATTTGCGGAAATCACGCTTGGGTGCAACAGTTTTTCACAGTTTTCGACAGTTTTCGACCTGCATGGATCAAAACCAACACACAACTTCTTGTATATTCATCTTGGTCCATGCACCCCGATGATGTTTATGAGTAGTGATTTCTATCTATATATTGAGATACCAAACTATTTCTTTATTTCTAAAGCTTTTTTTAGACCTTACAGAAAAGACTTGAGATGTCAGACGTGTGCTTAAACCTTTACAACACAATCCCGAATTTTAACGACCCTTAGAAAACCAGCATTTTCTCATTTTCCAACAATGTTTTCTTCCCATTTAAAGTCAAATTTCATCATTTAAGTAACACACAATTTTGTCGTCTGCAGCTGCTTTCAGTTTGGACCAGTCCGAAATTTTGTCGTTTGGGAAAGAAGTAAACGAGAGCAAGAGAAGCATCTTGAAGAAGATGTATTCAAAGATACAAAGAGATATACAAACCAAACAGAGGGACCTTTAGAAGCCGGAAGCTTACCAGCGGTCAAGGGAACGTAAGTAACCCTTTCCCAAACAAGCCCTAGTTTTCACGTGTCTGCAGTACAAGTCTTTTGAAAACACTGTGGGAAAAGGAGAAATTGCTCGTAACCAGCAATTTCTCCTTTTCCCACAGTGTTTTCTACCCTTTTTGATAACTTTCTGCCATTTTTATCAAATTTAAAATTGTCGTCTGCAAACTCTTTCAATTTGGACCAGTCCAAAATTTGTCGTTTGGGAAAGGGTTAAACGTAAGTTAAGAAGGAGAGGAGGAAGTTTGCAATTTCTTTACTGTGGGAAGCTTTTAGAGAACAGGGTCTGTATTCACCAATCATTCTTAGGAGAATATTCAGTCTTATTCTCTAAAATTGTCTAAATTTGAATGTAACACAACTTCTGATTGGCTAACCATTTGGTTTAGCCAATCAGAAGTTGTGTTACTTTCAAATTTAGGAAATCTCAGATATAAAGACTACGAATGTTCTTGAGAACGGTTAGTGAATATGGTGAATACAGCCGCCATATGGACATCTCTTGTAAAAAATGTTTCCTTTTCTTACATTGTTTTCAAAACTCTTTCGTGGCAGGGGCGTAAAAATCCTCTGTTGACAGGTGATAAATAATCTTGTTTTTTTTAGATAACATTATTAAATTTGATCCTTATGAAACACATTTTGAGCCATTCATTTATTTCATTAACCCTATACCACACAATGCCGACTTTTTACGACCCTCAGGAAGAATCCTTTTGAAAACATTGTGGGAAAAGGAGAAAATGCTGGTAACCAGCATTTTCTCCTTTTCCCGCGATGTTTTCTACCCTATCACAGGAAAACCGCATCATTTGAGCCACCTTGAAAGTGTCATCTGCAAATGCTTACACCTAAAATTTTGTCGTGTGGTAAATAGTTAACCTCTTACGTTTTACCAGACGACAAAATTTTAGACATGTCCAAATTGAAAGCATTCCCAGACGACGAATTAAGTATGACTCGTTGATGAAATTTGTCTCGAAAAGGGTGGAAAACAGTGTTGTAAAAGGTGAAAAATCTGGTCACCAGCGTTTTCGTCTTTTCCCACAATGTTTTCCAAAGCTTTCTTTGACATTGTCATTAAATTATGGGACTGTTTCCTGAAAGGTTTAAATGCTCAATGAATCAAACAGAACTTTCCCGCCAATAACAAAATCCCCAAATTAAATATTCCGATTTCTCAGTTGTTAACTGTGAGAAAAAAAATCTCACCGTATCGGATAGTGTAGATCCAAGATCAGACTGTACGTTCTGTGCAGTCTGATCTTTATCTTCATAGTCCGCAAAAGCACACTGAGCCTCGCTTTTCGTCCTTGGTGTTAAGGAACGTTTCATATTACACTTACAAAACAAACCCACTGTTTACGACCGTCTTAATGAAAGTAAACAGAACAAGTTGGCTTCTTTAAAAGAGAAGCCAGGAGAGGTCAGCACCAATGTTTTCAAATAGCTTATTGCTTTTAATTTCAATATATTTTGGTACATGTAAACAAATAAGTTAGGCATTATATGATTGCCGCTGTGTAAAAAGGAGAAACCTCTTACGCATTACATGACAGACACGTGACCTTCTTCCCACGTTTTCAAGTCTCGTGATTTTTTCCCGCGGTGTTCTCTTTTTTAACGAAATGCTTTTTTGTATGTATAGCTTTATTTGTTTAATGAAAAATTACAACTACTGGAAAGGTCATTTGCAATCAAATCAATATAACAAATCCTTCTAGAAATCCGTCATATAAAAACAAAACATTTCTACATGTATTTCCTATTTCAGTTTTTTGATTTCGGTTTATTTATAAAACCATGACGAAACAGACTGTGTATCAGAACAATTTCGCAGAAATGCATGGAGTTAGGGAGCAATTTTTGAGGCAGTCTGCTTTTTAAACTCACCACTGTTGGAGAGATCTGATGACCTCTCCAATGAAGTTGCGATTTTTTTGCCAGCACATAATAATTTGTCACGTAGCTTAGTATATCAGGCAGTGAGTTTGTTATCTGAGAATTCTCTTTCGATCTCGGTTGGTGACAAAGTTCATGCGGAATTATTCTTTGAAAAGCTTCATACTGATGAGCAATCTTTTTCCCAGAATTCTTTCAAAACCTGTAGGGTTCCACAGTGCATTTAAAGCTTCATAAAATCTGATTTTGATTTTTGTTTTTCGCAGACATAACTTTGATATTTTGCTTGAAAAAGTCATTAGAACGTGACTGTTTCTCATGATTGGAGACCCCCATCCCCCTTCCCTAACATAATATCCCACAAAAAGTTGTCATTACGACTTTTGAAACCATGGTCCTACAACTCTACCACATGTGCTCCCTGTGCATAAGTACATCCAACGTGTTCAAAATGTATCTATCCTTAGTAACGCAATGATGGCTTACCCCGTTACAAACGGGGTAGGAAATTTACAGACAATATGTAAAATATGGGATTTCCTCCGTATTTTCAACATGCATTTCAATTTCTACCTTACTTTTAAAACCATTTTTGTAAGCGAAATAAATATTTTCTCAGAAATTAGTGAACCGAAATCTGGTTGTTGTATACCACTTTGAGGCTTCTAAATTTAATATATTTTGTTTCAGGTCCATTTAACCTTTTACCACACAATCCCGACTTGTAACGACCCTGTGAAAGAAGCCTTTTGAAAACATTGTGGGAAAAGGAGAAAATGCTGGTAACCAGCATTTTCTCCTTTTCCCACAATGTTTTCTACCCTTCCCAAAACAAATTTCAATTTTTCAATCACATTTATATTGTCGTCTGCTAATGCTTTCGATTTGGACCAGTCTAAAATTTTGTCGTTTGGTAATAGGTTAAGCCGGAAAACAGGGTTTTTTTCCGGTAAAATATGCACCAGTCTCATGCATTCTTTGCGTAACTATGAAGAGCACTGGTTATCGTCTTATCATTTTGAGTTGAATAACTGAATATCAACTGTTTCCAGTAACAACCCACCTTCTGCGGATGGCGTAGATCAAGATCAGACTGCACAGAACGTGCAGTCTGATCTTTGATCTACAGTGTCCGCTACTGCACCCTCGATGAAAATCAAAATGGATCTTTTAGTAGAATGGAATTGTTTTTAGCTGTCGAATATGTCGATATAAAGTTTAACAAAAACTGTCTAGACAATACTAAAAAATCTAGATAAGCGTATTCTGATTTCACAGTTACTTTTCGCAGAAAATAAATCTCCCTTTATCGGTCGGTGTAGAACCAAGATTAGATTGCACGTCCTATGCAGTCTGATCGTGATCTAAACTATCCGCAATGGCACATTGAGTCGCGCTCACTTGCGCCACCAAGGTTTATATAATAAAAGAGAACCGACATAATGCTCGAATATAAGACATTTTCATTGTACATTATCGTTTTCGTTTCATTATGTAGCTTCCTTTGTTTTTTCGTATTAAAATATTGTATTTGAGCTCTATAATTATCTGGAGGATCTATGAAAAGTCATGTTGCTTTTGTACATTTGCTTTGATTTAACCCTTTCCCAAACGACAAATTTTGGACTGGTCCAAATTGAAAGAGTTTGCAGACAACAATTCTAAATTTGATGGAAATGGCAGAAAGGTCTCAAAAAGGGTAGAAAACATTGTGGGAAAAGGAGAAATTGCTCATTACGAGCAATTTCTCCTTTTCCCACAGTGTTTTCAAAAGACTTATACTGCAGGCACGTGAAAACCAGGGCTTGTTTGGGAAAGGGTTAAGAGGCAAAACATAAAGTTTGAACTGTGCCCTGTCTTGAATACAAGCCATGCTCTGGCAAAAGGGGGTTTAATGCATCTCTGTGTTTCATTTTACTTAGCAGGTCATCACATAATTATGGATCCATAATAGCCACTTTTTTTTGACAACCAAATGTATCATGAGGTAGGATGGTACTTTGACACATAGAAAATTGACCCATAGCGAAAAGTTTCGGCCCAGGTCAGCCTGCGCGGACTGCGCAGGCTGACCTGGGTCGATACTTTTCGCAGATGCATTATGCCCCCTTTTTACAGCGCATGGCTCATAACTTTATAAACAAAACCCAACAGATCGAGCAATCGGCCTACCGTTCAGACGAGTAATCAATCGACCATTAAGCCAGCCATCCTTCAGCCATCCTTCTTACAGAGTGACAGATAGATCATTTGACATAAATAAATGAAAATAAACGAATGAATGAATATACGAAAATGTATAAAAAATGAAAAAGAGAAATTAATAAAAAAATAAACAAGAGTACCGCATGCGGGTGCCAAGGCTAGGCTGCAGTGGCTTTCAGTGAAAATTCTAAGTAAAAAAAAAAGGAGGCATAAATATATGAGCTCTGCTCTGTGAAAAGGGGACTTAATGCAACTGCGAAAAGAATCGACCCAGGTCAGCCTGCGCAGTCCGCGCAGACTGACATGGGCCGATACTTTGCGCTATTGGTCAATTTTCTGTACGTCAAAGGACCATTCTACCTCACGATTCAGTCGGTTGTTAGACAAAGTGGACTTTATGGATCCAGAATTATGTGATGGCTTGTTTGGTATCATGCAACACGGAGATACATTAAGCCCCTTTTGCCAGAGCATGGCTCAATATTTTTCATGGCTACCTGTCCCTGTTGTAAGGGTTGTCCCTGTTGTAAGGGTTGTCCCTGTTGATTGTTAAGAACTAGTCCAAGTATGAAGCAGATATCTTCAGTAATAACAGATATATTATAAAATGTCAAAGTTTCTGCGCCATGGCGACGCGACAGGCTACGACGCTGGGACAGACGACGACGACGCGGCAGACGACGACGACGACAATCGACGACGACGCTTAAGACGACGACGACTACGCGGAAGACGACGACGCGACAGACGACGACGGCGACGCGGCAGACGACAGCGACGCGGCAGACGACAACGCGACAGACGACGACGGCGACGCGGCAGACGACGACAGCGACGCGGAAGACGACGACGCGACAGACGGCGACGGCGACGCGGCAGAGGACAGCGACGCGACAGACGACGATGCGGCAGACGACAACGCGACAGACGACGACGCGGCAGACGACGACGACGCGGCAGACGATGACGACGCAGACGCTGACACAGAAGACGACGGATGACGCCAGGGCTACAACAATTCCTCGATGTTTTCTTCGAAAACAGCCGAGCTAATAAATAAATAAATAAATAAATAAATAATATAATAAACAACCAACCAACATTAAAATAAATGGGATTACAAAGAGAGAAAAAAAATGAATGAGCCATACCCTATGAAAAGGGGGTTTTAATGCATCTGCAAAAAATATCGACCCATGTCAGCCTGCGCAGTCTGCATGTCGGAGAACCATTCTACCTCCAGTTCCAGTAGATTGTTAGACTAAAGGGATTTTATGGATCCATAATTATGTGTTGCCCTGCTCGGTATTATGTATCACGGAGATACATTAAGCCCCCTTTTGCAAGAGCGTGGCTCATTAATGACTACATAACGGCAACAAAATACCAACATCAACAACAAGAACAAAGAAAAACGCACACATATAACCCTTTACTACACTTGTCCAAATTGAAAGCACTTGCAGACCACAAATTAGATTTGGCTCATATAGTAAGATTTGTCTGTGAAAGGGAAGAAAACATTGTTGGAAAAGGAGAAAATGTTGGTTACCAGCATTTTCTCCTTTTCCCACAATGTTTTCAAAAGGCTTATTCTACAGGGTCGTTAAAACTCGGGATTGTGTTGTGAAGAGTTAAACGGCAGATGAATAGAAGGAGTACATAAACAATTGAAACGATGCAAATCATTATGATAATGACGTGAACGTAACCAAGGTAACAGTTTATAACTTATCATGGCCCTAAAGACAACGAACCCCAGTATAGCATTTTCTATTTACAACACTATAAATATCATCAATTAAAGGCATCCAGTAGCAGTCTAAGTAGACAATGCGGGCGTGAAGATGCGTTTAGATTTGATTCATACCATTTAAAAGTATGGAAATTAGTGTGAAGATGACAGTCTAATATTGTACGGTCGGTCCAAGTATAAGTTGCTGACAGAGAAATGAACTTTAAAACCAGGTAAAAAAGAAAACAAAATGAAGAGCGACCTGGCAACTTTCCACCTAGTTTTAAAATTTAAAGGCCTTTAAAGGAGCTGTTGAAATGGAGAAAATAACGTTTTGAATGAAAAAGGCGAAAGGTAAAAAGTAAACAAAAAGAAGAGCGACCTGGCAACTTTCTACCTAGTTTTAAAATTTAAAGGCCTTCAAGGGAGCTGTTAAAATGGGGAAAACAAAGTTTTGAATGGAAAGGGGAACGGGAAAGAGTAAACAAAATGAAGAGCTACTTGGCAACTTTCTACCTAGTTTTAAAATTTAAGGGCCTTCAAGTGAGCTGTTGAAATGGGGAAAACAAAGTTTTGAATGGAAAGGCGAACGGGAAAAAGTAAACAAAATGAAGAGCGACCTGGCAACTCTCTACCTAGTTTTAAAATTTAAGGGCCTTTAAAGGAGCTGTTGAAATGGAGAAAATAACGTTTTGAATGGAAAGGCGAACGGTAAAAAGTAAACTAAATGAAGAGCGACCTGGCAACTTTCTAGCTAGTTTTAAAATTTAAGGGCCTTTAAAGGAGCTGTTGAAATGCAGAAAATAAAGTTTTGAATGGAAAGGCGAACGGTAAAAAGTAAACAAAATGAAGAGCGACCTGGCAACTTTCTACCTAGTTTTAAAATTTAAGGGCCTTCAAGTGAGCTGTTGAAATGGAGAAAATAAAGTTTTGAATGGAAAGGCGAACGGGAAAGAGTAAACAAAATGAAGAGCAACCCGGCAACTTTCTACCCAGTTTTAAAATTTAAGGGCCTTCAAGGGAACTGTTGAAATGGAGAAAATAAAGTTTTGAATGGAAAGGCGAACGGTAAAAAGTAAACAAAATGAAGAGCGACCTGGCAACTTTCTACCTAGTTTTAAAATTTAAGGGCCTCCAAGTGAGCTGTTGAAATGGGGAAACAAAGTTTTGAATGGAAAGGCGAACGGAAAAGAGTAAACAAAATGAAGAGCAACTTGGCAACTTTCTACCTAGTTAAATTACAATTTAAGGGCCTTCAAGGGAGCTGTTGAAATGGAGAAAATAAAGTTTTGAATGGAAAGGCGAACGGTAAAAGTAAACAAAATGAAGAGCGACCTGGCAACTTTCTACCTAGTTTTAAAATTTAAGGGCCTTGAATGGAAAGGCGGACGAAAAACACTACGAAAGATCGTTATTGCTTGAAATGTGTAATTTATCAAATCGCCAAAAGGTTTTCGAGCGCTGTCTTCGACAGAGGCCGCTTCCATCCTTAACCCTCCTGCAGCAAATGGCAAATAAAATTGAGCCATGCTCTGGCAAAATTAAAGCATCCGCGTGATGTATTATACAGAGAAAGACATAACATGATTATGTATTCATGAAAAAAAAAATGCATAAATAATCGACTGTATCATAAGGTAGTCTGGTCCTTGGACATAAAGAAAATTGACCTATAGCGAAAAGGTTCGGCGCAGATTGCGCAGGCTGACCTGAATCGATACTTTTCGTAAATGCATTAATCCTTTATCATACAATGCAGCCTTTTAACGCCCCTGGGAAAGAAGCCTTTTGAAAACATTGTGGGAAAAGGAGAAAATACTGGTAACCAGCATTTTCTCCTTTTCCCCCAATGTTTTCTACCGTTTCAGCCACATTGAAATTGTCATCTGCAAAGGCTTTCAATTTGGAAAAGGCTAAAATTTTGTCGTCTGGTAAATGCATTAAGCCCCTTTTTCAGATAGCATGACTCAATTGCTTTTTTCGTAAGCGTCGCAATCAACTTAAGCCATTACCACACAATCCCGACTTTAAACGACCATGAGAAAAAAAGATTTTTGAAAACATTGTGCGAAAAGAGTTACCAGCATTTTCCCCTTTTCCCCCACAATATTTTCTACACTTCCAAAAAGAAATTTCAGTTTTTGAGTCATAAATCTAAACATTTGGTCCTTGGTAGAGAGTTAAAAATGTAAATAATCTGTCGGATATAATATATTTGAGTCATGCTCTGTGAAAAGGGGTCTTAATGCATCTGCGAAAAGTATCGAACCAGGTCAGCCTGCGCAGTCCGCGCAGGCTGACCTGGGTCGAAACTTTTCGTTAGTGGTCAATTTTCAGTAGGTCCAAGGACCAGTCTACCTCATGATTAAGGTTGATAAAAAAGTGGCTAGTATGGATCCATAAATATGTGATGTCTTGCTTGGTAGCACGGATCACGGAGGTGCATTAAGCCCCCTTTTGCCAGAGCATGGCTCATTTGTAAAAATAATCTTGTAGGTAAAAGAAATTTCTATATTCAAATTTTAGACAGATGATATAGCGCCAAATATTAGTTTTCATACCAACCAATGGAGTATAGAAATCTACTTGAGAGCTCAATGACAGTAGAATTTATTCAGGAGTTGCCTTAGCAAAACCTATAAACATAGCATAAAGTCGTTTCCATGAAATTCTAGAGAGGTCGACATTATCTGATGTGCCTAATGGGGTAACATGACTCCAACGACATAACGATAACTTCTAGAATAAATTGACAGAAAATCTCACACATTTGAAGTTTATCAAGCACAAACAACCAATAAAAAATACAAATGAGCCATGGAAAAATGGGGCTTAATGCATCTCAGTAATGCATTGCACATAGTAAGTAAGACATTACATAATCAGAGATCCATAAAATCCACTTTGTCTAACAACCGACTGAATCATGAAGTAGACTGGTCCTTTGACATGCAGAAAATTGACCAATAGCAAAAAGTATCGACTCAGGTCAGTCTGCGCATTCCGCACAGGCTGGCCTGGGTCTATGATTTTTGAGTCGCCTGGTTGCGTAGCAACCAGGCTCTCATTGTTATCATCCTGATCTATGGGGTGACGTAGGCATACCTCCGGCCTTGTACTGCTTCCTGGCCGAGTTCCGGTTTACGAGATAAAACATAGTTTTCTAATTATTCGGTAAACAACCCAGTTTCTGTCGTAAATAACTTACAATTGTGCCTTTGTGATAATGAATATGTCTACAAAGACTTAGCTTTTTAACGGTTTAAACCTTTGAAACAATCTTTTCGTCCACATGGGTACACGATATCCTATCGCTTACACAGACGTCATCTTTAAATATAGCGCATTATGTATATATCTAAAAATAGACGTCGTGACCTAAAGTTTGCGGACACGCTGAAAAATACTCTCCGACGACAAGCGTCTTTACTACGACACGCTTTTATTTGTGGACATTTCTCAGTGAAAATGGTTCGATAATTACCCATTAGAAGTACATTCTGAATCTCACAATCTGTCCTTAATTGTTAAAAGTCTCATTACAATTCAACACTTAACTTACGGTCGGAAAGAGAAAGGCGATACCGAGTTGACATTGAAGATTTCAATGGAGAATTTTCTCAACAGTTGGCTATTTTTTTAAAACAAATTTATAACGACTTGGAATGGTTGCATTGCCTTCTTAAACATTCTTACACGTTGCTTCTTCAGAGCTTTTTATTCTAGACTTTAAATACTTTGCACACCAATATTCTAGGTGCACAGAGATCGTACATATCGTATGTAATGCGCACGGTTCTAGGCTGTACCAAGTCATCGCTTAGCAGGTGCTTTCTGGAATGTAACTGTGCGACAAATATAGATCTTATAATCACGTGATGTGTAACGTCATTTGCACCACGGAATTCTTTATAAATTTACATATTTATGAATCAGTCGCTGTTCAAAGCGGCCCTTATTTTCAACGTACACCGACCTAACGCTTTACCGATCCATGCAGAGAGAGTGTTTAAAGTATACTTTTTTTGATTAATTGTTTTTCGTTTTTAAAGAGGTGAATTTGTAAAAGTCTGCTGTTTGTTTTTAATGTGCGATTAACCTAGATCTAGTATTTATGAAACAACAATTTATTAGTGCGGGTGACAGTATCCAAGGTGCTTTCGTAACTGCCAAAGTCTGAATTCAGACGGGAATTCGACTTGAAACTACGCAGTTCTAACAACCAGCAATCTGAGAACTTGACTTTTTACTCCACTACATTTCAAATATAATAGAACATATTAATGTTAACCCACTCAAACAAGTTCTTTATTGGCGTGTTTGTAATCTTGTCTAGGGTTGTTGTAAAGGGTAATTTAGAGCGAACCGCAAACATTTAGTTTAAGCCAAAGCAGTATACATGTAGATCTCTAAAATTTTCAATTGGTGTGGAAGCAGTACTAATTCCTGGGACGTTATAAAACAGAGACAAAGTTAAAAGGCTGACGATCATGCCATTGGGTTATATTGTTTTTCTTGAGCTGTAGCAGCCACATTCTTAGAGTCCACTGTGGACAAAAATTGAACCCAGATAGCAACAAATACAAATTATTTCCAAAGGACAAGTAGATTACTGAGTCAAATATTAGTGTGTACTCCAGAGACATTTCAGTCCTATGATCATGAAATTGCCAGGCTGTTTGTCTTAATAATATTTTTTGACAAAACTGAAAGTAGGTCACCAGGGGTTAAAAGAAAAAGGTTGTCACTAGGTCAAATCAGACAGAACCGTAATAGATCTAGTACTGTAGAATCCATTTATTTTCAGTCCAGTACTCACGGAACTTGTCAGGCTTAGATTAGATATGGGTGAGCTGCAAAAGAGTATTTTTGGCCTAAAAGTTTGTCACTAGATCCAATACCAGAAGGCAAAGTTCAGTTGAGTTCCATACTGATGTTGCCTAAATGGTCCTCTTGTAAAATTGTTCAAGTGGTTCAGCTCTGTTTCTATAAACTTCACAGAAGCTTCAGAACTGAGTAGTAACATTTCAAAATAACAGCCTCTGAAACTGTATAAACAATTATACCCAAATTTCATATCTAGCATCCTGTATTTGGAAAGGACAATTATTGAAATTAAACGATATATGTATAACCATGTTGTCCAATTTTAGAAAATTTGTGTCATATAAAACAACTTGCTCTAAATCTGGGGAGAAAATGTATTCCCTATTCTACTGAAATTATTTAGAATGCTTGTTTTAGCAAAATGTGTAAGAATGAAGATATACATGTAAGTTAAGTCACCCAGATTCTGCATTAGAAAAAACATTTTTATCAAACTAGAACCATAATTTTTGTCCACATTCTTTACAGGCATTATCAAGCTAGGGAGGAACTGTAAATATTGATTTAACTTAGACTGTTATTACGCCCCATTGAATTTCGGGGTGGGGGGGGGAGATATGGTTTTCATGTTGTCTGTCCGTCCATCTGTTCGTCCGTCCGATCTTCCGTCCATTCAGACAGATATGTTCTAAAATCATTGACGAAAGTTAATGAAACTTCATACATGTGGTCCTCATGATAGTCCGCCGATACACTTTTTTTTTAAAATGTAATGCCTTGTCATGGAAAAAGGGCGCTTGATGTCTTTCGGTTGTATTTTGTTTTTGTTTTTAAAGCAGTGTCATAGCAAAAGGGGGTTTGATGTATATTTCCATTCTGGACCAATCTCTTTAACTACTGGACAAAATTTTATGAAAATTCATATTTATATTGTTTATCATAAGCCACAGACAATCAGTATTTGTTTTTATTTAATGAAATTCCCTATCATGGAAAAAGGGGGCTTAATGTATATTTTCACCAATAACAAAAAAAGGTCATTTACATGCAAAACAAAATACCTCTTATAATTATGTTTCTATATGTTTCGGAGGTGGATATCATTGCAACGAAATGACTTGTTTTGTATTGATTGTACCTTTTGAAAACCATTTTTTAAATGAAGTCGCCTGGGGTAAGAGACTTTGAACTTTTTAAACCTGTTCCTTGTGCCTAAATTTTAATTCTCACCACATATATTTGTTTTAATGTAAATTTTAATATGTTTGTAATTTTAGGATGACAACTTAGAAATATGCTTGCATATAATACTGTCTTATAGTTGAGTTATTTTGTATCTTGAATGCTTTTAATAGATTGAACAAAAAAGGGTGAAAACTTCTAACCCATTACCCTCCAGGCGACTCTCAGGACTATCAGTCCTTTGATTTGCATTAAAACCACTTTTTTCACAGAGCATGGCTGTAATAGATTAAGTTTGTAATGCCTCCATATATTTACAGTTGTGCAGCTAAACAAAGAATATGAAAATTTCCAGCCAAAAGTGAAAACCCAAACTTTGCGATTTAACACTTTACCCAATGACAAAATTGTAGACTCGTCCAAGTCGAAAGCATTTGCAGACGACAATCCATAAATGACTAAAATCAAGGTATTTGTCGTTGATAGGGTAGAAAACGTTGTGGGAAAAAGGAGAAAAAGGAGACAGTATTTTCGAAAGCCTTCTTCTTCAGTGTCGTTAAAATTCGGGATTGTGTGGTAAAGGGTCACAGTTCTATGCAAAGAGAAAAAAAATCCCAACGCCTAGGACAGTGTAGATAAAAGATCAGACTGCACAGAATGTGCAGTCTGATCTTTGTTCAACACTGTCCGGAAAAGCTTACAGGGTCGGGCCGAGTGGCCTGAGGGTTAACTTTTATGCACAATACATTATAAAATATCGGACAGTATGGACCCGTTCTTTGTTTATTAAAGGTTCAGTAGATGTAAAAAGTAAACAAACCGGATGGAAATTAATTTGAACATGACAATCTGCTATTGTACAGTCGGCTAAAGTGTTAGCCTTTGGCAGTAAAATTAATGTTGAAACAAAGTAAAGTGTAAACACAAGATAGACCGACCTGGCAACTTTTGACCTAGTTATAAAATCCGTTTTTCTACAAGCGACTAAAATTTGGACGGATCGTACAATTACAGATTGTCATCTTTACAATAATTTCCATAAATCTAAATGGTATATTTTAAATTCTAAATCCATTTCAACATCCTCATTGTTTACTTTTGACCCCTACTGGGCCTTTAATTAATAATAAATATACTGTGTGTATGTATCATCCAACTAGAGACGGGGTAAATCTGTGACAGTTATCGGAAGGGTTCATTTTATAGTAGAGAAAACAGAATCTCTGGGACTTTACGCAGCAGGTTGTATAGCCTGCAGTGGCACCACATTCATCGTTTTGGATTTCAGTAACTCCTCCTGCTCTGTCTGATGTTAGAAGTGTACCATACCTGTAAAAATGACAAATTAAACTGTATAAAGGGCAAGGGGGTATTAATATTATTTAAATAAAAATACACTGAAAAACAAAACAAAACAAAAATGTTTTATTACTGATTTTGGTATGCTGAAAGTTTGCAAAATAATCCTACAATTAAACAAACTGAACGTTGAGAGAAATGCTTTAATGACAATTCCTAAAATGATCTCTGAAGGGGGGTGGTCTTTTGCTACAAGTTCTATTCATTTTATCTAAAAAGGAATGTAGGATCGACATGGGATCTCTGAAAGCAGTAGGTTGCTTATGCAAAGTGGTCTCTGAGACAGGACTGGCTGTAGAAACAAATGAGCCATGCTCTATGAAAATGGGGTTTAATGCATTTGCGAAAGGTATCGAACCATGTCAGCCTGCGCAGTCCGCGCAGGCTGACATGGGTCGAAACCTTTTGCTCCTTATGAAACTTCTGTATGTCCAAGGCCCATACTACCCCATGATTCCGTCTGTTGTTAGACAAAATTTATTTTATGGATCAATAATTATTTGATGCACTAGCTTGGTATAATGCATCACTGAAGTGCATTAAAATCCCCTTTTACAAAAGCATGGCTCAAATGCCGGTTGGAGTTCACTGCAGATGCAATCTCTCTTTTAGGTGTCATAACAAAGAGATATTTTTCAAGAGGTGTGTAAAAAGTCTTGCATTTCACCTTTTCGGGCAATATTGTCATACGCAGTCATATATGAACCTTTAATGTTAATGTGTTAGAGTCGTCTGCAAAAGTGTATCGGGAGAAATAAATTCAGATAATTTAGAGCAAGATCAGACTTCCTTTTGGTAACGGTGAAGATCATGATCAAACTGCACAAGACGTGCAGTCCCATCGTTAATCTGCACCGTCAGCTTTTCATAATATTCAGGGAAAAAGAAACCCACCTTGAATTTTTACAGTGTATGGATCTGTTTTTTTTTTCGACTGGATAGAATATATATAAGCCATGCGCTGTGAAAAGGGACATTAATGCATTTGCAAAACGTATCGAAGCTTTTCGCTATTGGTCAATTTTCTGCATGTCAAAGGACCAGTCTACCTCATGATTCAGCTGGTTGTTAACCAGAATGGATTTTATGGATCCATAATTATATGATGCCTTACTTGGTAATGTTTTTTACGGAGATGCATTAAACCCCGTTTTGCCAGGGCATAGCACATGTGATTTTTTTTTTTACAGTGCTTTAACGGTTTATGAAAGACTTACTCGTAACAACACGTCTGTTTGACGCCATTTTCATCAAAGAACCATTCTTGAAAACACGTGACGTTATATGATTGGTCGAGAGACCGATGGAAGGCTGTCTGAATGTCAATTGGATGGAAAGTCATTTCATACTGTGCATGGGCTTCGGTACATGGACACGGGCTCGAGTTGGCCTTCTTCCTTGCTAGACATGCCCATGCACTTCTGTTGTTATAAAATGCTACACAGTCTTCTTCCATCGCTTGATTTTGATAACTGCCTGGAAATTAAATTCAATTGTTTGAAGCCCGTCCACGTATCAATTTAGAAGCAAACACAGATAAAAGAGATTTATGAATGTCTGTTGTTTGTCGGAAGTGGATTTACTTCCCTTTAATTGCCGATGTCGACAGGGATAAATTATGCCGACGACGTGAAAGCATCTCCAGAAAGATCTCTTCAACCTCTGTGATAGAACCCGGACCTGTATTTATTCAACGACCATTCTTAAGAACGTTCTTCGTCTTATTCTCCAGAATTTTCTAAATTTGAAAGTAACACGACTTCTGATTGGCTAAACCATTTAGTTTAGCCAATCAGAAGTTGTGTTACTTTCAAATTTAGAAAATCTTGGAGAAATAGACAAAACTATTCTTAAGAATGGTTAGTGAATACGGCTCAGGATCTCCTGATTTGGTATGCTAGGGTTTTAACTCTTTACCAAACGACAAAATTCTAGACTGGTCCAAACTGAAAGTATTTGCAGACGACAAATTAAAGGTGGCCCAAATGATGAAATTTGTCATTGATAGGTTAGAAAACATCGTGGGAAAAGGAGAAAATGCTGGTTACCAGCATTTTCTCCTTTTCCCACAATGTTTTCAAAAAGCCTCTTTTTCAGGGTCGTTAAAAGTCGGGATTGTGTGGTAAAGGGTTAACCACTGAGTCATGAAGCCCCTTACCCCTTCTTTTTGGTCAGAGAGTCCGCAAAGATCAGACTGCATGTCCGTTTGGCTTTTGCCCTACTCTGTTCTGTAACTTTTTCACTGGGCGACTTTAACAGCTTTGGCGGACTGTGTGGGTCAAGATCAGACTGAACAGATCTACACCATCACCCTCCTGATATTACATTATGATATTAAATTATAAGCCATTTTTTTTTATTCATTTGTAGTGGAACTATACTTATTGCTCTTAAGAAAAAAAGAAATCCAATGGAGGCTGAAGGCGTCTGTAATTTGTAAGGGAGGTAACTATGTAGTGATCTGGCTATTTTGAAGATAGTGAAGTTATTGGCCTTTAATTGAGATATTTGCCGCGTTCCCAAAACTGCAACTTGACAGTAGCTTACTTTGTAATATAATTCTGATGCTCTCTAGTGCCTCGCTCAAGAACGGTGCTACATGAATGCACTTTTCAACAGTACTCATTAGAGAGAAAGAGAGAGGACCTACAGAAAGAGACATACACATAGGCAGGTAGACAGATAGATAGATAGAAACACAGACAGACACACACAAACAGAGGCAGACACGCGGGTAGACACACAGACAGACAGACAGACAGACAGACACACACAGACACAGACGCACAGACACACAGACAGACACACAAACTCAGAGACAGAGTGAAGCGTTACCTATGGGAGAGCATTCCATGTCCTGGTCAGACCAATGTCCGTCCGATCCACAAGTGATGTATTCCCAGGTTTTATTAGATCCATCGATCTTGTAGCCAACGTTACATTCAAATTTTGCAGTAGAATTGTAGGTGGTGCTTGTAAAGCGTGTAAATCCGTGGGCAATAGGTCGGGGCTTGTGACAGTCTAATTCGTAAATTAAAAAAAAAAAAAAAAAAAAATCCATGTTCTGTAAAAAGGGGGCTTGATGCACATGTAAAAAGTATCGAATCAGGTAAGACTGCGCAATCCGCGCAGGCTGACCTGTGTCGATACCTTTTGCTTTTGTCACTTTTCTATATGTCAAAGAACCAGTGTATCTCATGATTCAGTCAGTTGTTATACAGAGTATTTTCTTTGATCCATAATTATGTGATGACTTTCTTGGTATCGTGATCACGGAGACACATTAAAGTCCCCTTTTGCAAGGCCATGGCTCAATTGTATTGAACTAGATCAGTCTGCAAAGAACACTAATATTACCTGTCGAATATTGACACAGAATAGCCCAAGTTATGTTTGTAAAGCGCATTGGTTGTGTGTTGGTGTTGATGCCAGTCTACTCTGTTTATAAAGGTAACTCACATACTTTTGCTTTGGCGTACGGACAATTATTTGTGGCTCGAACTACAGGATTTGCTTTAAAGGCTGAAAAGATATTTAGGGAAAAGGAGTTCATTCTGATAACCAGTCTTCCTTTTCTCTAAACTGCGTAGATTTACGCAAATTTTTGGGGATTGAAATATATTCACCTACGATGCGTGTTAAACCCAAAGGTATGAGCTTGCGTAAAATGATGCAACCATTTACTTAAATCGCAAAGTTATACACTTAAGTGAAAGTTGTTGTTTCCAGACTTGATGCTTGTTTACCTAAACTACGTACGCAAATTTCGTGCGTACGCAGTTTAGAGAAAGGCACAGCTCGTGGCTTTCGGTATGTATCACGTCTTGTAACATTACCTAGAATTACACAGACAGGTTCTCTTCCAGACCACCAACCGTTGGAGAGGCAGGTTCGAGTCGAGAAGGCCTCCCTCGTACCGTTGATGATATAGCCCGTGCTACACTCGTACATAGCTTTAGACAGGTAGGTGGTTGAAAACGTCTTCACAACCCCGTTTTCTGGCTGTTGAAGTGGTCCACATTCTACAATGATTTACATCAGAGTTAAAAGCAAAGTACTGAAAGTACTAATAGAAGGTGATGGTAGAAATTTGCTTTCAAATAGGCTTTAGCGGAGGACTATTTTATAAGAAAATTATTATCTGACGGCTGACTACATTTTTTAGCATTATTTCATTAATATCTTCCACAAAATTAGAGAGAGAGAGAGAGAGAGACAGACAGACAGACCTATAGGTTCGCATTCCATATTCAAGTCCGACCAATGTCCGTTGGCTTCACAAGTTATGTTTACTGTTGTGGTGTTTGTTCCCCGTACAGTGTAGCCGTCGTTACATTTAAACAGGGCTGCAGACCCACATACCGTATTAGTGTAGATAATGACACCATTGGCAATACCACGGGGTCGCTGACAATCTAGGTAAAAAAGGAAAGGGCATATCGAACGTGCAGTCTGATCTTGGATCTTGGATCTATACCGTCCGCTCATTTTGTCAAGCTTATCAGATAACTAGGAGTGTATTGAAATTTACATGTGACCTATTCGCTTCTTTGACCGGTACATTACGGACAAAATAGTTCCAAAGAAACTTGCGTATAATAATTTTGTTTTAAATCTAAAGATGATAAAATTTGCAGCTCTGTCACGATAACCAATTTTGACAGTTAATTGCGCAAAAAAATCTGGGTCAGCAAGGAGTTAGAGATTAGGAGTACAAGTTGGCTTCTTTAAAAAAGAAGCCAGGAGAGGTCAGCATCAATGTTTTCGAATAGCTAATTGCCTTTAATTTCAATATATTTTGGCACATATAAACAAATAAGTAAGGCATTATATGATCGCCTCTGTGTAAAAAGGAGAAACCTCTTATGCATTACATGACATACACGTGACCTTTTTCCCACGTTTTCAAGTCGCGTGATCTTTTCCCGTAGTGTTCTCTTTTTTAACGAAATTCTTTTTTTTTGTGTATGTAGCTTTATTTGTTTAATGAAAAATTACAACTACTGGAAAGGTCATTTGCAATCAAATCAATATAACAAATGTTTTTTGAAATCCACCATATAAAAACAAAACACGTCTATTTCCTATTTCAGATTTCTGATTTCGGTTTATTTATAAAACCGTGACGAAATAGACTGTGTATCAGAACGATTTCGCAGAAAAGCATGGAGTTAGGCAGCAATTTCTGAGGCAGTCTGCCTTTTAAACTCACCACTGTTGGAGAGGTCTGATGACCTCTCCAATAATTACATAGTGTTGACCAAATACGGCACTATTTGCTTGTCTCAACCGTGTGAAAGATAAGAAAATTTATAATGGCTGTATTACACTTTAAACAACAGTAATTATGTGAATTTTTTTTTTAGTTTTAATTCATTGTAATTTCAGGCGTCGGAAAAAGGTCCAGTTTAGATTTTGCGCTGAGTGAATTAACTCTTTACCAAACAACATAAATCGTAGACCTGTCCAAAATGAGAGCATTTGCAGACCACAAAATAAAAAAAAAAAGACTCAAAAACTGAAATGTCTCTGTGGAAGTGTAGAAAACATTTTGGGAAAAGGAGAAAATGCTGGTAACCAGCATTTTCTCCTTTTCCCACAATGTTTTCAAAAGCCTTCTTCTTAGGGGTCGTTAAAACTCGGGATTGTGTGGTAACTATTGCACAGCCAAATAGGCAAAAACTGTACCTCTGTTTACTTTACTCCAAACTTTTTGCTGTATGAAAGAAACCTTTAACGCCATTGTCAAAAGATGTAGTTGGTTGATTGTGTGGTGTTTAATGCCGTTTTCAAAACTATTTCAGTTGTATCGCGGCGGCCAGTGCACTTATCCATGTTTTCCTGAAGTTTCTTTTACTAATAGTACGCACAATATTCTTTCCAAGCCACTGACTGCTTTCCCACGTAGCCATCGTGGAAACAATGGTCAGCGGTGAGGGAGGAATGAATCCTGTCGCAATGGCTGTCATTAATCCTCGAATGGAGTTTGGCCAAGCCAGGGATCGAGCCAGCGGCCCCATGTTCTAAAGTCCTGCACGCTACCGACTGAGCTACCGGGGCTCGGCCCATTGTTAAAAGAGAAATTGCTTGTAAGAAATTACCTCTTACGACACAAGTTGGTTCGCTACCAGACCATCGTCCGTTCCATTCGCACATTCGACTCGTGAAGGCATCTGCCATGCCATTGATGGTATAGCCTGTGTGACATGTGTATTTAACCATGGATAGATACGTTGTGGTCTGTAAACTGACGAGTCCATGTGACGGGTTCTTTAATACCCCACAGTCTGAATAAAAAAAAAATTAAAAACAAAAGCACACGAATGATTTTAGAGAGAGACAGAGATTGACAGAGAGAGAGAAGGTGAGACCAAGAGAGTCAAAGGCAGTGAATTGATAAAAACGTCCGGAAGTTCCCCCTACTCCAGTCCCCTGTGAAGGCCAGCAACCATTCTGTACTACTTGGAGTATCGCTGGAAGAGACGAGAGACAAACTTTTCAACAGCCGTCTTCCTCCGTGTTGTGAAAACACGAGATCTTTTCATAACGGGTTAAGGTGTCTGATTACGACAAAGCAACCCTGATTACGATCCCCGCCAATGGCGTAACTTATGTTGTCGTTACCTTGGGAAGAAGTCGCAGAAGTCTCTAGTACTGATAAAATCCGCACAGATATGAGTAGGTGATGTCATGGATGTGTCGCAGTGATAAGACTGCAACTGAACGACAAACGGCCGCAACCAACCAACACAAGCCTCCAGAAACCAGGGTCCGTATTCACCAACCATTGCTAAGAACGTTCTCGGTCTTATTCTCCAAGATTTTATATACACGTATTTGAAAGTAACACCACTTCTGATTGGCTAAACCAAATAGTTTAGCCAATCGGAAGTTCTGTGACTTCCCAAATTTAAAAAAAAAAAAAAGAAATCTGAAGAATAAGACTAAGAACGTTCTTAAGAATTGTCGGTGAACATGAGCCCTTAGGGCCAACAAGGCGACATTGCCAAGGTAGTGCGCTATTTTCTGAAGCAGAAATCGTTCTTGGGCACCGTTCTGTACCCACACATAATGTTACAGTAGAAACCACACTTAACCCTTTACCAAACAATTCTTGAAAGAGAAGGCTTTTGAAAATGTAAAAAAAAAAGGAGAAAATGCCGGTAACCAGCGTTTTCTCTTTTTCCAAAAATGTTTTCTGTCCCTTCATGGACAGATAACATCACTTGAACCACATTTATTCTGTAGTTTACAAATGTTTTCAATTTAAACAGATCTGAAATTTCGTCATCTGCAACAGAGAGAAACAGTCAAACTTTAAGATATCGGTGGAACAGTACTGTTAAATTAGTAATACCTATAGGCAAGCACTCTGTCTCTGGATCGGACCAGTGACCGTTGGACTGACAGGTGATGTTCTCTGCGTGTGTGTTTGTCCACGGGGTGACGTAGCCCCTATTACATGTGTAAGAAGCAATGGCTAAATAAGCTGTGCTGGTGTATTCTATCCGAGCATTGACAACATGCGGAGGTCTGTGACAGTCTAAGTGCAGAATGGAGAGGTTTTTGAAGAGTAAGTTATGAGAGTCCGTCTCTTTTATCCTTACCCTTACAATTTCGAGCCTTAACCCTTTACCCGACAACAAAATTTTAGCTTTGCCCAAATTGATAGCATTTACAGACAACAATTTCAATGTGGCTCCAATGGTGCAATTTTTCTTAGACAGGGTAGAAAACATTGTGGGAAAGGGAGAAAATGCTGGTTACCAGCATTTTCTCCTTTTCCCACAATCTTTTCAAATGGCTTTTTTCCCAGGGGGTGTCAAAAGGCGGCATGTGCGGTAAAGGGTTAACAATCCTATGAAAGCAAGCTTTTGAAAACATAGCGGGAAAGGCTTTTTTCCCAGGAGTGTCAAAAGGCGGCATTGTGCGGTAAAGGGTTAACAATCCTATGAAAGCAAGCTTTTGAAAACATTGCGGGAAAGGCTTTTTTCCCAGGAGTGTCAAAAGGCGGCGGTAAAGGGTTAACAATCCTATGAAAGCAAGCTTTTGAAAACATTGCGGGAAAAGGAGAACATGCTCACCAACACTTTTTCCATTCCCAGTATTGTTTCCTACACTTTCACGGACAGTTTCCAATTTTGAACTACTCTTAATTTATTGTCTGCAAATTCTTTTAATTTTGACTAATCTAAAACTTTGTCTTCCGAAAAGAATTAAGTTCGGACAATAAATACAATAACAAAGCTTCCATAATTCTAGAATCGAATACAAGTGGAACCAATGAACTATTTCGAATTGTCAAATTATTGTCAGAATATTCAGACTATCGAAAACTCGCTTGAAGTATCTGATTGCATTTATCTGATTTCCACTAAAAAGTCTTCGTGGAATGGGGTCAGTCAACACCGTGGAAATGACGAAAAAAAAAACAAACACAAAAGCAAAACTCATCTGTACCTTTCGGTTTCAGCTGACATGTTGGTAGCTTGTCAGACCAGGTACCATCTTCTAGACACGTGACTGATATTAACGAATCATTGGTGTCTGTAAACCCATAGCTGGTGTCACATGTGAAATTAGCTACAGCTCTATAGAGAGTGGAATTGTGTTTAACCTGACCGTGAGAGGGTTGGGATATCGCCCCACAGTCTGAAAACATTGTGCAGTTAAAAAAAAGTCTTCATTAATAAAAAATGAAATTCCGGTTTCACCATGAGTTGTGAACCATCACTTCTTAATATAGCTCTAAGTCTAAATTCCAAGAGCCCACCCGGGTAGCTCAGTGGTCAGCGTATCTGACTCGTGGCCTGGTGGTTGCGAGTTCGATATCCGGTTGAGGCAAACTTTCTTTCCGGCGATTTTTGGCCTCCCACCTTTATTTCATGGGGGAAAAGTAGTCAGTGATTTGGAAAAGAAGTTGTGACACATGCGTAAGTGAACTGACCGCCGTGTTAAAACCTAAGCTGTTAAAACGGCGTTAAACTCCAATACAAAAAACAAATTCAATGAATAGCCAAATAGCTAAATCATGAGATAAGCTGGTCCTTTTACATACAGAAAATTGACCAATTGCAAAAATGTTTCTACCAGGTTAGCCTGCGCAGACTGCGCAGTCTGATCAGAGTCGATATTTTTTGCAGAGCATTTATGATTGATAACTATTATGCACAATTGCTGATGCTCTCTTCCCAAGGACAAAATCTCACTCAGGCTTTTGTTAAGACTAATACTTACTTAATATGAATGGCCTTGACTCAAATTGAAGTTTCTAATTAATTTTCCTAAGATCAGTATCATGAAGAATAGAAACTGTTTCTCGAGATTTTAAATACATATGACCCATGTATTTGCAAAAAGTATCGACCTAGGTCAGCCTGGGCAGTCCGCGCAGGCAGACCTGGGCCGAAACCTTTTTCTATTGGTCAATTCTATGCAAGTCAAAGGACCAGTCTACCTTATGATTCCGTTGGTTGTTATACAAAACAGATTTTATGGATCCATAATTATGTGATGACTTGCTTTGTACAATGCATCACTGAGATGCATTAAGCCTTCGTTTGCCGGAGCATGGCTCATAGTTATTGCTAGTTCTCATCAAACCACTGGAAAAAGGTTTGGCTACTCTTGTGGGTTGGGTTCAAACTCACAACCCATTGATTCTAATTCCCATGCGTCACCAAGACAGCTAAAATGCAGTTAAACAGTGCACTTATCATAGGCCTACCTATCTTAAGACAATCTATTCCCCGACCAGACCATGTCCCATTAGCTTGGCATATAACTGTGCTGAGTTCTAGGTTTGATCTTTGCACGGCGTATCCCTCATTACAGGTATAACTTGCGTTAGACATGTAGGTCGTCCTGTTGTAGTTGACCTTACCGTTGGGTATTTGAGGTGGCGAGCCGCAATCTGTATCGATAAAAGTACTACAAGAATTTGTTTGTCTGGCGTTTTTAGCCGTTTTCATTATTATATCAGTTAATCGCAGTGGCAAGTGCATTCTAACCCTTTCATCGCCAGATTTACAAACCCATCCCCTTTCGACGACTGATAATACAATACACTGATTTCTAGAAAAATCTTCATCTTGAAGGCTTAACCCTTTCCCACACAAGCCCTGGTTTTCACGTGTCTGCAGTACAAGTCTTTTGAAAACACTGTGGGAAAAGGAAAAATTGCTCGTAACGAGCAATTTTTCCTTTTCCCACAGCGTTTTCTACCCTTTTGGAGAACTTTCTGTCATTTTCATCAAATTTAAAATTGTCCTCTGCAAACTCTTTCAATTTGGACCAGTCTAAAATTTATCGTTTGGGAAAGGGTTAAAAAAACAAGTGGACGGTATAGATCAAACACCAATATTCACCATCTGTGCAGTCTGATCTATGCCGTCCGCAAAGTCTCTAAGTGTAGGATTAGGTACGTTTTAGGACAGTATCAATTGCGTTCAAGGGTAATAACATTATTGGCTACATCAAAGCTCAATACTACGATTGTACTGTGTTAAACGCCGTTGTCAACATTATCTAACTTATATTGCGGCGTTCAGTGCACATATCCATGCTGGAGTGTCTTTTTACCAGTGCTTCGTACAGTTTTCTCCACAAGTCACTTGATGCTTTTCCAGGTAACCATCGTTGAAACAACGATCAGCAACGAGAGAAGAATGAATTCTGTCGGCATGACTATCATCAATCCTCGGTAAGATATTGGGATTCGAACTATAGACTCCCCTGGTTTTAACTCCCGTACATTACCGACTGATATCCCCTGGCTTGGCCAAGGACAAAAAGAAAAGAAATATCTTGTGTGTTTCGTTTGTTATTCCTTATCCTGCTGAATTAAAGAAATGAAACTTTCAAACCGAGAGTATAGACTAAAATTTTCCGATTTCAAAGATATTTTTGGAGGGAAGATATCTCCTTATCGGACAGTGTAGATCTAAGATCAGACTGCGCGTTCTGTGCAGTCTGATCTTGATCTATGCTGTCCGCAAAAGGTAAGTGAGTCGCGCTTAGCAGCTTAAGGGTTAACTAAACGTAAACGATACGATGGTGATAATAACAAAAATGATATAGGCTGATACATGTAGTTATCATGAAACTGATAATAACATGTTTAACAAATTTCTGATCGAGACTGAAGAATAAGCCGTCATGAAGATCACGTTAATTAGTCTTTATGAAAGCTGAAATAGCCTACAAAGAATGAGAAAAAAAGAATTTCTGGTAAATTTAGTTTTTTTTTTTTTGACATAAATGATAGGATTGTGATAACAACAGTAAACAGCATGAACAACATCGATAATGACATTGATAATGATAACAATTATAAGAAAACAACAACCTTTCAGTATACATTTTGTATCGGTTTTCGACCAACGTCCGTCATTCTGACACCTGATCCGACTCTGTCCATGTATTAGAAAGCCCTTATCACATCTGTAAGAGGCTGTAGACGCCAATGTTGTCCTCGTATAGTGGACTTGCCCATGGAGAAGCGCAGCTGGTTTACCGCAGTCTGAAAAAAAAAAAAACGTTTAAGATACCATTAAAATGACCCATGTTCTGTGAAAAAGGGGCTTAATGCATCTGCAAAACGTGTCGACTAATGTCAGCCTGCACAGTTCGCGCAGGCTGACATTGGTAGAAATCTTTTTGCTATTTGTAAATTTTATGCATATTTAAGGACCATTCTACCTCAAGATTCAATCAATTGTCAGACAAAATGGATTTTATACTTCCTGATAATGTGATGACAGGCTTAATGCATCAAACCCCCATTTGCCAGGGTATGGGTCATATACTTCGGTCATCCAATCGTCAAATAAACGCACTTATACTTGTAGGTCTGAAATCGAAAAACCTAGTGGGGCTCAAAACATTGGGGGAAAAGAGAGTATCTCGAGTGGTCATCTGAAAGACGAAAACAGTCAGTTGCAGGTAAAAATGTTTTTAATAATAGTTCCACTACTAGTGATAAATACTAATATAATTTGTACGCGATAAATTTGAAATCTGTCTGGATCGATATTCAAAGATGGGTGGTGCAGGAGAATTATCAGATAATTATTGATTAGTTCTCTCGGGTTTTGAATCATAATTAATTTGCACTAAATATGTTGCACTACATTTTAACTGCCCTGTTTCTGTTTTCAATATCATGGTATGAGTAAACAAAATTCAACTTGCCCTTCATTTGCTTCCGTAACGGTTATCGGCATTATTAATAATAGCGTGCGGAAATAACCGAATATGCACCGAGGGCACGTCCAACCTTGTCTCATGATATTTGTAAAATATGGTGCCATTATTTGTAAACAAATACCAAATTATCGCGTTCGCATTATAGTAAGATCGGTGTAGGGCTAAGACAAGACTGCACGCTCTATGCAGCCTGATCTTGATCTGCTTCATTCGCCAAAGCTACATACATTAGCTTTATCTGCGACAGGGTGAAATTATAATTCTTTACTAGACTACAAAATTTTAGACTTACACCTTTTGAAAGCATTTGCAGATGAAACATTAAGCGTGGCTTAACAGATGGAATTTATCTTGGAAAGGAAGGAAAACATTGCGGGAAAATGGAAAAATGCTGGTTTTCAGCATTTTCTCATTTTCCCACAATATTTTCAAAAGCTGCCCATGTCAGGGTTGTTAAAATTCGGGAATGTTCAGTTAGGGGTTAAATTTTGACCTACCGATGGGCAGACATTTTGATCCACCATTTGACCAGTGCCCGTTCGACTGACAGACTGTGTAAGTTGGTCCTTGAAGTAAATAGCCCACGTTACAACTGTAACTGGCTTTGACACCGTACGTTGTCTGTGTGAAGTGAACTCTGCCATTTGTAATGTTGTTCGGTGGATGACAGTCTGATGTCAATAAACAACGGATGGTCGAATGATATTTGTACGCCTATATATTTGAGCCGTGCGCTCTGAAACCTGGGTCCAATACATTTGCAAAAGTTATCGACCCAGGTCAGTCTGCGCAGCTCGCGCAGACTGACAAGGGTCGAAACTTTTTGCAATTGGTAAACTTCCTGCATGTCCAAAGACCAGTTTACCTTATGATTTAGCTGATTGTTAGACAAAATGACTTTTATGGATCAACGATTATGTGACAACTCTTAGTATAATGCATCACAGAGATGCATGAAACCCTCTTTTGCCAGAGCATGGCTCATTCAAGTCATATCTTAACAAAAGGTCATTTACTTATCCCTGTCCAGGATTCACAAGTACTGTAGTGTCTTGCCAGATGACACTCCCACGTGACTAGCGTTGGAAGTGCGTATAGGCATAGTCTTCTGATTCTGATCTGCTGGATCCTTACTTACTAACTATTCCCAAAAACACCCTTGGTCTAATTTTAGAAGCTAAATGTAGTACACTTTATGATTGGCTAAACCATTTGGTTTAGCCAATCAGAAGTTGTGCTATTTTCAAAGTTAATAAAATTTTTGCGAATAAGACCAAGAAAGTTTTAAAGAATGGTTGGTAAATACGATTTAGTTTTAGCAAGTTTTAAAGCACTCTCTATTGACAAACACTTTATTCGCTTTTATTAGCCTGCAAAGACGAAGATTTGCAGATGATACATTGAATATGGTAGGAAAATGAGGGCTATTCTTCAGTTATTTCCCTTGGTTCCTTTCCTGAAAAGTGGATTACTTGGTTTTTGTCCTTAATTCTCTTGCACTACTCAGCTATGATTTTGAGATAATTTCTTAACTAAATCTGGTTGGATTGTGTTACAAATGAATATTTATACAGTTTCTGATGACTGAGAACAGAATTTGATTTGAAGTACATGGGAATCATGCACATTTATAATAAATAATCGTATATTCATCGCAACATACCCAAAGGAATTAAGGATAAAAACAAACGAATACGGGTGAAAGGACCAATCTGTTATTTGGTTACCTTCAGTCTTTATCTGTCAAGGGAGACAATTTGACCCATGGCCCAATTGGTTTTGTCTTTGAAAGGGCTGAAAGATGGTGGGAAAAGGAGAAAATGCTAGTTTCCAGCATTTCCTCCTTTCCACACAATGTTCTCAAAAGATCTGTCTTCGTGATCTTAATCCTTAGGCTTCTAAGCGCGACTCAAGTGGCTTTTGCGGACAGTGTAGATCAAGACCAGACTGCACAGAACGTGCAGTCTGATCTTAAATCTACACTGTCTGATAAGAAGATATTTTTTTTCACCAAAAATAAGTTTGTTTTATTTAACTTTTTTAGCGGGTTAAGTGTTTAAAAAACACAGGCTTTACAGAGAGTTTAAAACATGTTGTATCCAAACTAGGTTTTTGGATGGTCGTACCTTTAAGGTCGCAGGTAATGGTCTCATTTGTCCAGCGACCGTCAGAGTTACAGGTTCTCGTAGACTGGCCTCTAAGTTCGAACCCGTCACTACATCTATAGCTAACATTCGACCTGAATACAGTACTGGTGTAATTAAAAGTGCCGTTTCTTAGATCTGGTGGTTGATGACAATCTGTCATGGGGGGAAAAATAAAAAGGGAGTTAACTCTTGGCCTATTATATGAATTTTTGTATTGTTGTAAATTACCTTGAAAATATTGTGACGACAAAAAAAGAAATTGTTCATATTAAGGTAACAATACCTGCCAGAAGTAAACAAAGCGGGTGTTACGAGGCATTTAAATCCTGTCATTTAACTCTTTACCACACGACAAAAATGCAGACTTGTCCAAATTGAAAGCATTTGCAAACGACAATTTAAATGTTGTGCAAATGATGGAATTTATCTTTCATAGGGTAGAAAACATTGTGGGAAAAGGAGAAAATGCTGGTTACCAGCATTTTCTCCTTTTCCCACAATGTTTTCAAAAGGCTTCTTCCTCAGGGTCGTTAAAACTCGGGATTGTGTGGTAAAGAGTTAAAAGTATGAAAATTATTGTGAAGATGACAAGCTGTTATCTTACAGTTGGTCTAGATGTAAGTCGCAGGCAGAGAAATTAATTAACTTCAAAACTAGGTTAAAGGTTGCCAGGTTTCTGTATCTTTGTTTACTTTTTGCCTGTTTTAAAATTCATTTTTTTTTTCTGCCAACGACAAAAATTTGGACCGACCACACAAGGACAGATTGTCATCTTCACAATGTTTTCCACACTTTAAAATGGTGTGATTAAGATTTAAATACATTTTAACACCCGAATGGATTCTTTAGCCGCTATTTGGCCCATAAACCGCATTCTCTCTTCTTGCCTAGTGTATTCATATATGCATGTGTTTACTCTTCACCACACGAGAAAAATGTCGACTTGTTCAAATTGAAATGATTTGCAGTCGACAATTTAAATGTGGCTGAAAGGATAAAACTTTCCTTTGATAGGGTAGAAAACATTGTGGGAAAAGGAGAAAATGCTGGTTACCTTTTTCCACAATGTTTTCAAAAGGTTTCTACATCCATCAGGGTCGTTAAAAGTCGGCATTGTGTGGTAAAGGGTTCAGTTTTGATTCATATCGATTATTCTTACCTTATAAGGATGTCAAAGGAGCAACATAAGATGCTTTCGCAGGCGGTGTAGATTAAGATCAGGCTGCACAAAATCTGATGCTTGATCATTGATCGAATTTGATCTTCGATGTATTATAATTTAACATTCTAATAAAAAGAACTTGAGTTCTGAATCAAAAAAAAAGGTTTCGACGATTGTTTAATGGGAATAAGTTATGTACTTTTAATACTTGCATGACACATGCTTTTAAATTGCAGTTCTTTGTTAAACAACACTTCGCGCAATATTCTTTCCAAGCCATCGGCTGCTTTTCCACATAACCACTCTCGGAACTATGACCAGCAGTGAGAGAGGAATGAATCCTGTCACAATGACTATCACCTTGTATGCAGGAGGTAGCGAGTTGTAGTTGATTATTTACTCACGGATGAGAGAAATTTTTCGTGCATACCATGCTTTCGCATTGAACCATTGTCTGAATGGAGTGATCACTCTGCTCTATGTTTTGCAATTAGTTGCACAAATAATTATCTATCAAACAGCAGTAGTTGTGAAACTAAGTATAAATGGTATGAATTACATAAGAATTCTTTTAGAACTAGGGTCATTTCTAATTTACCTGTATTTAATGATTTAATTTTTAATTTGAATTTGGAAAAATGTTCTATAAATAAAGTTGTTTCAGATTTTACTAATACAGTTAAGGGTATAGCAGACCCGTTTTTTACACATGTTGTGTATGAGAGGGAACGGTACTTATTTAGCGGTGTCCCTACAATCAGCAATGCAGACTGGTTTGATAGCGATTGTCAGAATGCAAAAATATGTTATTTGGAGGCTCTCTCTGTTTTCAATCGTTGCAAATCTGACACCAGTAGAATTTATTTGTGTGACTGTAAAAAGAGATACAAAAGTTTAATCAGACAAAAGAAAAAACAGTTTAAGTTGAAAAAAGTAGAAGAATTAGAGAGATTGAAGTATAGTAAACCAATTGCATTTTGGAAACATTTCAGGAAAAGTAAACCACAGAACAGCAATTCACTTAATATAGATGATTTTTTCCACTATTTTTCTAATTTAGAAAGTGACATTTACCAAAGTAAAAACATTGAAGCAGAAGAATTCTGTTTAAAACACGATTTCAACAATTTTGATGTAAATGACGAATTGGATTTTCCAGTATCGCACGACGAAATTTTGAAAGCAGTTAAAAAGTTGAAAAGAAATAAAGCCCCAGGAATTGATAATTTATTGAATGAATATTTTATTGAATGTATTGACATTTTGTCCCCATATATTTGTGACATATTTAATGCCATATTAGACTCGGGTTATTTTCCTGATCAATGGAGAGAGGGTCTAGTTATTCCATTGTATAAAAAGGGAGATAAAAATGACGTGAATAATTATCGTGGTATCACTCTTTTAAGTTGTATGTCTAAATTGTTCACTACTGTTTTAAATCAGAGAATTGTATCCTTTTGTGACAAATACAATATTATATCCGATGCTCAGTTTGGTTTTCGAAAAGGTAAATCTACAGTAGACGCCATTTTTGCATTAAGTACAGTCGTTCAAAACTATTTGAATAACAACAAAAGGTTATATGTTGCTTTCATTGATTTAAAAAAGTGTTTCGATAGTATTTATAGGCATGCCCTGTGGTTGAAATTGTTTAAGGCTGGAGTACAGGGTAAAATATTACGTATTATTAAAGACATGTACAATGAAATTAAATCTTGTGTCAAGCATTTGAACTGTTATTCCGACTTCTTTTCTTACTCAGTAGGCCTAAGACAAGGGGAGGTAATTTCGCCTATTCTAGTGTCTCTGTTCCTTGAAGACTTAGAGTTATTTTTGCAAGATAAATTGAGCACCGGTATTTTGATTGATGATATTGTCCTCATTTTATTACTTTTTGCTGACGATATGGTGCTTTTTGGTAATTCGCCTGAAGACTTACAAAAAAATCTCAATTTACTTCATACTTATTGTATACAGTGGGGACTGGAGGTCAATGACTCTAAAACTAAAGTTATAGTATTTAGGAAAAGGGGTCGTCTAAAACGAAATGAAAGTTGGACGTATGGAGAGAGATATCTTGAAGTAGTCGACTCATTTAATTATCTTGGCACAGTCTTTAATTATACTGGTAGTTTTTGTTTGAATAATGAATTTATTATCGGTAAAGGTTTAAAGGCACTGTCGATGCTATTACTGAACTGTAAAAATATACCGTTAAGGCCTAAAACACTATGCCAGTTGTTCGATTCTTTTGTAGGATCAATTTTGAATTATTCATCAGAAATTTGGGGTTTTACGAAATCGAAGGAAATTGAAAGAATCCATTTAAAATTTTGTAAACGTGTACTGAAAGTTCCTACGAATTCTTGTAATATGGGTGTTTATGGCGAATTATCAAGGTACCCTATCTTTGTTTCGCGTTATTATAGAATTATCAAATATTGGTGCAAGGTCATCAATACAGATAATGTTATTCTAAACAGGTTATATAACTTGGCTGTTAATGATTTTCAGGTAGGAAAAATAAATTGGGTTTCACGGGTTAAACGTATTTTAGATAATTATGGTTTTTCTGACGTATTTTATACTTATGATCTCTCTAAATTGAAAGTTTTCCCCAGAGTTTTTAAACAACGTGTAGTTGATTGTTTCATGCAGGAGTGGCATGAGTCTGTTAATAGCAGTTCAATATTAGTAGAATATAAGTTTTTCAAAAGTGGTTTTACATACGAATACTATCTGGACTTGGTACCTTATGACTTAAGATTCTATATTACAAAATTGAGATTATCAGCTCACTCATTAAGAATTCAGACAGGTAGATATGGTCCAAACAGAGTTCCAAGGAACGAAAGATATTGCATTTTTTGCGATTTACATGATGTTGAAGATATTTACCATTTTGTTTTTATTTGTCCTTTATATGCTCCATTAAGAGCCAAATATCTCGACAAGAAATTTTATCTAAGACCGTCAATGTTCAAACTGTGTCAGTTATTTCAAGTAGCAGATAAGAATGTATTACGAAATTTTTCTAGATATATTAAACAAGCTTTTTACGTAAGAAACGTTGAAATTAACGTCATAGATAGTACTTAATGTTCTTTACTCATTCATTATATACATTCAAACTGATGATTAAGTCTTTTGTACTGTATTCTGGGAATTATCTTTTTTTCAAGTTAGAACTCTCCAAAAAAAAAAAAAAAAAAAAAAACACATTTCCTATATTTTATATGTATGTATACATTAAGATGAAGAGAGTGTAATCACGTGACATTTGTTAATTTTTTGTATTGCATAGTATGAAGACGATGTATGTAATGTACAAGTCTGAATAAAATTATGTTCTGTTCTGTTCTGTTCTGTAACTCTTATCCTCCTAAATAACTTAAATAAAAAACTTTCAAAGCCACAGTAAAAACCCAAATAACGATAAATCAAACTTACATTTTTGGAGATCAATATCTCCTTATCGGACAGTGTAGATCCAAAATCAGACTGCACGTTATGTGCAGTCTGATCTTGTTCTTCGCAGTCCGCAAAAGGTCAGCGAGTCGCGCTTAGCAGCTTTGTGGTTAAAATGTTGCCAATTAACATTTACCTTTCGGTTGGCAGATGGGTTTGAATGGATACCACCTTCCTTGTTTACATGTCAGTTGTATGTTGTTGTGGCTGGTACCATTAATCAGATAACCCCTATTACACTGAACTATAGCATGCGTTGTCAGCCAAGGAAACGACAGTGCCTTGACCTTTCCGTTCTGTATTGACCTGATCGGATGGCAATCTTGGAAAAATAAGAGTTGAAATGTATGAAACTTACTCTGGAAAAAAGGGATTTAATGCATCTCCATGATGCATCATACCTAGGAAGTCATCATATTGTAATGGACGGTATATTTCGTATAAAGCTGACATAGGACGATCCGGGTCTGTATTTACAAACCATTCTTAAGGACAGTCTTAGTCTTACTCTCTACCATTTACTAAATGACACATTAACACAATTTCTAATTGGCTACTCCAAATGGTTTAGCCAATCAGAGGTTGTGTTACTTTCAAGTTTAGAAAATTCTAGAGAATAAGACTAAGAATAGTCTTAAAGTAACGATACTTGCCAAAAGTAAACAAAGCAGGAGTTCAAATGCATTTAAATTTAAAGCATACTATTTAAAAGTATGGAAATTGTTATGAAGATGACAATCTGTTTTTATACGGTCGCTTCAAGTGTTAGTCGCTGGCAGAGAAATCATTTACAAAACTAGGCTAAAAGTTGCCAGGTAACGCTATTTTTTGATTACTTTTTGCCACATTTTAAGATCCATTTTTTCTGCAAGCTACGAACGCGTGGACCGACCACACAATAAATAATTGTCATCTTCACAATATTTTCTATACTTTTAAATGGTATGGTATCCAGCTTTTTCTCCTTTTCCCGAGCTGTTTTTCTCCCCTTGTTAAGAGAAATTTAAGGTTAAGGTCACGTTTTCTCGTTTACCCTGTCATTTTGCACACGCTTTCGATTTCAATAGGTTTTTCAAACGACAACATTTTTCACTCGACGAAATTTAGAGCATTTGCTGGCGACAAATTCAAAATTGCTAAAAATTAGCCGCAGATATCTGATGGGGACGAAAACATTGTGGGAAATGGAGAAAATGCTGGTTACCAGCATTTTCTCCTTTTCCCACAATGATTTCAAAATATTTTTTCCTTCAGGGTGGTTAAGACTAGGGATTGTGTAGTAAAGAGTTTAAGGAGCACTTACTGCCATATACGAGTCCAAGTAAAGACAGAAATTTTACGAAATGGAGCATAAATGTCATCTCAGAATTGCCCTATATTAGTAAATACACCGTATAGATGGCACTAACAACAAGAAATACAGATAAGAATTCAAAGTTCTGTCGTTTATGTAATTATGATAAGATCTGTGTCAAAAATGACTTTGACAAGTAACAAATTATGTTTTTTTTAAAGATACATCATTACAGACCGAAAGAAATAACGCTGTTAAAACTTGAAATTGTGTAGAATGGCTCAGAATTTGGTCAGCCGTTTAAAAATAGATAAATTACCATTATATATGGTGTGAGGCTCAGAGAAAGTCAAAGGATTTGTTCTCATTTAAAACTGCAAACGGCAACAGTGATTTCTTTGAAGGCTGTCAAACAAAGAAATGCATTTTCCATCTGTTGTAATCTGTGCAACCTTGCAGCCGTCAGGGGAAACATTTGGTATGAAGATACAAGAATGATTATAGTTTCATAAAAAGAAAGATGAAATGTGTTAAAAACTGGCTGAAAATAGAGATGGCTCAAAACGAGTATAGATGTATCTTTAACCTTATGGAGCCGAGTCTGATAACTCAATGGTAGCAGGCGACGGTGTCGCCTGTATTCACCAACCATTCTAAAGTGCATCCTTTGTATTATTCTAGATTTAGAAAGAAATACAGTTTCTGACTGGCTAAGCCAAACAGTTTAATCAGTCAGAAAATGCGTCACTTTGAAAGCTAGAAAATTATTTAGAATTGGACAAAAAATGTAATTCAGACTGGTTGGTGAATATGGGCCCTTTTTGGCTTCTATATCTTCTTGGATGTTCGGACAAAAGGGCCTTGAAATTCCAATGATGTGGGTTATATACATTTATAGATTACCCCGAAGGGACACTCAAGATGAGCTTGTTAAAGATAGGCGTTTAATACAGTGGACCCATGCTCTGTGAAAAG
This sequence comes from Tridacna gigas, assembly GCA_945859785.2. Classification (NCBI taxonomy): domain Eukaryota; kingdom Metazoa; phylum Mollusca; class Bivalvia; order Cardiida; family Cardiidae; genus Tridacna; species Tridacna gigas. Next base: position 10,724,280 of record OX244031.2, on the reverse strand, counting down.
GGGGTTTGCAAAAAAAAAAAAAAAAAAAACCCGACCCAGGCAGGCTGACCTTGGTCGACACCTCTTGCTATTGCTCAATTTTCTGCATGTCAAACAATAACTCGACTTTTTTCTTCAGTAAGTTGTTAAAATTAAATATGGCTCTTATCATGGTGATTGCCTGTAAAGGCGGCCATTCAGATCGATTGATTGAATGGTGTTTTACGCTGCTTCCAACATTATTTCAGTCATATCACGGCGACAGCTCACATGTTCGTGTATGTCCTGGGCTTCACCAGTAACAGGATAGGGCTCTGAAGTGTCTTGCTCTAGGACACTCCAAAGAAAAGCCTAGTGGATCCAGTGAGGCTCGAACCCGGGGCCTTCAGGTCACGAGTCCTACACTTTACCACTGATTCACGTAGGATCCCAGGCTATTCAGAGTTTTCATAGTCACACCAAACTTCAAAAATATTCTACCTCTGAATTTAGTTAGACAATACGTCACAAACCACCAAGAATTAACAAAGAGAATATAAGGAAAAAAAGTAAGTTACGTGGCCTCTTTAATACAATTATAGATTTCGTGCCAGAATTTCGAAAAGTATTTTGGGAATGTCATCTGAATAATGACAGGCCTGCGTCGATTATATCAAAATCGATACCATGACGTCATATCTGGTCCCACAAAGATAGACGGCGATTGGAACTGATTGCAGAACGACTATGCCCTTATTCCAATGTAAAAATTGCACCTTTTAATAAATGTTACCGTCTAGTTACACCTGCAAAAAATATCTCAGGATCATAAAAACACGGGACTGTTTGGGAAAGGATTAATTTTCCTTCGGTGACGGCAGGGACTGTACATGTATAGTCCCCGCTGACAGTTAAACATCAACGAAACATCTATCGTTTAACTGTTTACATGTTGATGGTTATTTTTCTTTCACCGTAACGATTACGCGTATATGGTCACAAATATCAATATGAATTTATCATCAAGTTGCCCTGCATAGTTGCCTATGAAAACATTGTGGTAAAAGAAGACAGTCCTTTATTTTCTTTTTGTTGCCATGTTTTTATTATCTGACTACCGCCAGTCGGGGAAGTGATTGAATGGTGTTTTTCGCTGCTTTCAACATTATTTCAGTCATATCATGGCGACAGTTCACATATTCATATATTTTCTTGGTTTCACAAGTACTGGGCTAGGGCTCTGAGGTGTCTTGCCCAAAGAAACTCCCGTGGATCCAGTGAGGCTCAAACCCGAAGCCTCCAGGTCAAGAGTCCTACACTCTACCACTGAGCCACGCAGGACCCCGCCTGTCAGGGTAAAAGTTATCATGATGCAAAAAGTAAAGTGTACAAAAATAGGTTCAGTGAACGGGTTCGGCATACAATTATCATAAATATCAAATCTAACAGTGTCGACATTGTTCGGCGTGACAAAGGGCTGACAAATAAACGTCAAATCGTGATTAACATAAAACAAACAAATAAACAAAAACGTAAAGTAATAATAGACAACACGTGGGCAGAAAAATAGATATGAGTCAAGCTCTGTGAAAAGGGGGTTTCGTGCATCTGCAAAAAGTATCGACCCACGTCAGCCTGTGCAGTCCGCGCAGGCTGACATGGGTCGAAACTTTTTGCTATTTGTAAATTTTCTGCATGCAAAAGGTCCAGTCTACCTCATGATTCCGTCGATTGTTAGACGTCATGGATTTTATGGATCCATAAATTATATGATGACTTGCATGGTATAATGCATCACGGAGATGCACTAAGCCCCTTTAACCCAGAGCATTGCTCATCTATACACTTTGATGGTGGTCAGTGGCCTGGTAAATCACTGTCTGTGTCTCCATGGAAAAATGGGCCTGTAAGGTTTTTGGCAGAACGAAAGCTAGTGGGGAATGTACTGAGACAATGTCTTGTGATAACTGCAGTATGGCTGTAACGGATCTCCCTAGTCTTGGCCCGGTAGCTCAGGGGTAAATCGTTAGGGCTGGTAAAGCAGGCCTGGTTGTAGGTTCAAATCCCAGCACGGCCTAATTCTAATCGAAGATTAATGAAAGCAATTGCGAAAAGATCTCTCTCTCTCTCTCATCTAAATATTGTTTTCACCTTTGTTTATATTGAAAAACAATCATTAGCATACAATGACTTTGATGCGTAGAGGAGGTAAAGATTCGTCAGGAACACATGGACTGGTTGACTGACAGCGTGACATAACTGCAATGCGCAATGCTGTTGAAACATTAAGAAAACAAATCCCTCCTCTAGAACCGTTTTTTTGTTTGTTTCATCTTAGATTCTCATGGTAAGCTTTTAATCTTAAAAATCTTAAAGAGTCTTGTAGTTTTACCAGGTGATAAAATCTCATGTTTTAATATATCCTCGCCTGGTATCGAAACCGTCGTAGATCAATTTGTTTATTTTCAAAAGTGTGTCATTCATTCTTGGAAAAAAAATTGACAATTTATGTATTTTCTAACGTGCCATCGGCATCAGGCTGGGCCCCTGCATTGCCTTTCCAAGGGACACTCTCACGTTACCCGTTCTGTCATCCTGGATCAGATCTGGATCTAAAACACAATGATATGGAAATTTTTTCGGCGAGGACGAAAGGGATAGTCATGATTATCACAACGATCATGGTGTTTTTGTTCTTGATGTTTTATATGTTGCTGCTGCTGATGATGATGCTAATGACCCTGATATGATGCTGTTGATGATTCTGCTACGAGCAAAACTTGTCTTCATTTAGCAGCGGAATCGTAAATATGCCCTCGACTGAAGACGAAACATATTTGAGCCATTTTCTGTGTAGAAGGGGTTTAATGCATTTGCAAAAAGTATCGACCAAGGTCAGCCTGCGCGGTCCGGGCAAGCTGACCTGGGTCGAAACTTTTTGTTATTGGTCAATTTTGTGTGACGGGAGAAGAAAACAGACAGTGGTTATCATTTCTATACTTTTTTGTCTTTATTTTCGGCAATATATATACGTTCTTTACTTTAAAGCTACGGCATCTCAACACGTGGTATTTCTGAATAAGTATCAAAAATCTTTAACATAAGTTATTCATAGCTTGTTTTCCAATCCTATCTGTCAACCCTTGAAACCTGTTATACCATGTATCATTTTCTTTTTTTTACATGTTTATTTGTATCAGCTTTAATAAATAAAGTTTAAACTAATGCATTTGCAAAAAGTATCGACAAGGTCAGCCTGCGCGGTCCGCGCAGGCTGACCTGGGTCGAAACTTTTTGCTATTGGTCAATTTTCTTAATGTCCAAGCACTATTCTATCTCATGATTCCGCAGGTTGTTAAACATGATATGGATTTTATGGGTCCATAATTATGTGATGACTTGCTTGGTATAATGTATCACGAAAAAGCATTAAACCCCCTTTTCCAAGAGCATGACTCATTTATTTAGCATCCAACGATTTATTGATCCACAGATAAGTTGCAGTTGGCTAGTCTTAATGATATTCCTCACTCTGTCATCACACCTGTCTGTGTAGAAGAAGATCGAACAAGTTTATTCTTATGGTCGAGAACTTGTGGAAAAATGATATTCTTGCTAAGCCCCTTTGTAATACTGCTGCAGGGCCCAGATGACAAGCTGGTGTTGTTGGTTGCCATCAAAAATAAACAAAAAGATTACAATTTAAGTGTCGTTTATAAGGTTCTTTAAAGAGGATGGCGAGGCTGGCTGGTAGGTGTGTGTGTGTTGAACTGTGGAGAATATTATCGAAAGGAAATCTTTCAGTTCAGAACTACTTTCGAAGCTAGCAATTAATGAGTTAAGTAAGGTGATGATGATTGTAACAAATGCGCAAATGTTTTAAAGGGAGCTGTTCAGATTTTTAGGATCTTACCAAATTTATAAAGAAATGATTTATTTCTGAAACCATAGCGATAGCAGGCTAATCATCAGTAAAGAAGAACAACGAAATTGGGAGAAAAAAAGATATAAGTGGCATTTCCTTGGTTGGCTACGTAGTCTCTTAAGGTATCTTTAGATTTCGCGCCAGAGTTTCGCAAAGACTTCTGGGAATGTCACATGATCAATAGCACGCGTTGTTTACCAGGATTCGTATTCAAATCAGTTCCATGACGTCATATCTGATGTAATGAAATAGACGGAGTTAGCTATTGCAAAACGACCATCCTGCTATCTAAACCCAAAAAATGCACCTTTTTACTGAATGTAACCGTACAGTTTCTACATGATTGCAATTGGAAGGTATCAGTGTCTTGCAAGAAATTTTCATTCACGCATAAAAATTAAATACCTCTCTTGAAGACAAACGGCTTTAGAGAGTTGGTAAAAAAAAAAACGAAAAGAAAGTACTGTAATGTTATTGTCTTATATAGTGTACCTGAGATCCCTAGAAAATCAACGTTTAACAATTTTCCTCTACTGAAGATGTTTTTTTTTTTGTCACTGTTCGAACCCCTGCCTTTTGGACTGAATGACAGACGACATTCAGTTTTAACAGCAGACAATATGGAGACTATTTCGTTCCACAAATTAACAAAGCAAGCTTTAAATCACGAAAAAATATTTAACCTTATAACTAAAACTGTTGAAATATGTCAACGTAGTGTCAGTGTTGTTTTCTGACACTAATTAGCGAGACAGTATAATGAAGACCTTTTAACCTTTAACCCTTCAGCAGACGACAAAATTTCAGATTTATCCAAAATGAAAGCATTTGCAGACGACAAATTAAATGTAACTCAAAACATGAAATATGTCTTTCATAGGGTAGAAAACATTGTGGGGAAAAGGAGAAAATGCTGGCTACCAGCATTTTCTCCTTTTCTCACAATGTTTTCAAAGGCGGTCTTCCTAATGGTCGTTAAAAGTCGTGATTAGGTGGTAAAGGGTAAAGGTCTTATCTCCGGAAACTCTTTCTCAAATGACAAAATTTTAGACCTTTCAAAATTGAAAGCATTTGCAGACGACAATTTAAAAGTTGTTGGAGTTACAAAACAGTCTACCTCATGATTCACTTGGTTGTTACAGAGATAGTATATAACATGCGATTTACGATTCCTGGTTGTTAGGCAAAATGGATTTCATGGATCAAGAATTCTGTGATAACTTGCTTGGTAAAATGCAACACAAAGTTGAATTAAAACCCTTCTTTCCAGAGCGTGGCTCATGTACATAGACACGACGATCCAGTCCTCAAGCAACTGTTGTACACCAAAACCTGGGTTTTGCAAGCAAGGCAAACTTAATACACTGTGATAAGTAACCTCATAGTCTGGCATCAAGCCTACTGAGTTATATAAGTTGCTGTCATAAATTGCCCTGCTTGTCCTCCTATTATCATAAGAGCGTGAAGACCTTCGAAGTTGATCGTAAGACTCACCAAGCTTTCGCAAAACAGGAGCATCTCTGTATTCTGGCTCTTTCGTTTCCACATCCGATTTCCGATGTTAAACTAGATTAGTTACCTCCCCTGATAGAGCTATGTGACGTAAATGTATAACGACAACAGCTAACTGTAACATATGCAGACGACCGTTTCCATCAATCTTACGCCTACGAAGTCACTAACGTTTATTCGCTGCTGACTGATATAAATCGTCATCGTGGGGCAGACGGACTATCGTGAAGTAGCGGTCTTCAGTTCGTTACACGTATTAAACCGCTACACGTTGTATTTTTCTAAACCGTCCTATACAATATAGGCAACACCTGATTTATCGATGGTAGCTGTTGGTTGTCAATCTTGTCATATGCACCAGTCAGACAGCGCCTAACAGAATACCTTACTTTCTCTTCCTTAAATAATAGAGCAATTCTTACAAAGATTATTCTGACTCTGACCAACTTATCTAACTCGCAAAAGAAAATAAATTTTTGTGACGAGGCATAATCTTTGTGCATGAATGATATCACGAGATAAATTTCGAAGTCTCACCTAAGTTCATGCAGACGTTAAAAAAGCGGGCAGATTTTTGCCATGTAGCATTGAATTTCTATGGTGTTCATACGAAGATCGAAAGCAGGCTAAGACAGTTATCTGACGGCACCTTTTGGTCCGTAATTGAATGCTGGTCGTGTAGCTGGTGGTTGGTTTTGTTCTTGCAAAACCGCTGTATAAAATGGAACCAAAAAATGGCCCTGTACCCGTAAAACTTGAGTTCGTGTTCAACTGAGTTAGCGATCAAACCATAGAACTTATTCAGACTTCAGATAGTCAGGAAAACTCAATCTCAGTTTAGCAAAAAGAAATAAAATATATTAAAAAAGTTATGACGCCACTCTTTTACCAATTTTCCAACGAGTCCTCTTTTTAAGGAACGCTTTGGAAAAAAAAAATCTATCCTTTCAAAAAACAATTTCCTACTTTGAGCCATATTTAGTTTCTCGTTTGCAAATGCTGTCAAATTCTTCTTATCCCATAAAGAATTATAGTTCATGATGTGTTTAAACCTAGACCTACATGTACATTTGTATTGAAATTTACATGAAGCCTTTTTGCTTCTTTGACAGATACATTAAGGACAAAAAATAGTTCCAAAGAATCTTGCATATAATGCATTTATTTATAACTTAAGAGTATAAAATTGGCAGCTTTGTCACGATCACCAATGTTGACAGTTAATTTCGAGAAGATATCTGGGTTAGCAACGTGTTGGATATAACGCGTATGATTACAGCGTGTTGACTTACTACGGCACTATTTGCTTGCCTCAAACGTGTGAAAGATAAGAAAATTCGTAAGGGCTGTATAACACTGAAAACAAGTTATGTGATAAAATGAGCTAACAAATTCGCTAGTGGGTGGACGGACTGTGTGACGCAAAGAAGTGAAGAGATTGATGTATTGATAGACTCATCGATATGTTATATTCGTGTGAATAAAACAATATAAGGTCAGGAAAAGTGATTGATACGAGCTTTGATGGATTAGACAAATGAAAAGACCACCAGATTGCGGCGTTCCTTAACTCCTTACCACAGAACTCTGCGTTTTAACGACCTGACAAAGAAGGCTTTTGAAAACATAATGGGAAAAGGAGAAAATGCTGGTAACCAGCATTTTCTCCTTTTCCCATTATGTTTTCTACCTCATCAAAAACAAGTTCCTTTTATTTAAGACGCACTGAAATTGTCGTCTGCAAAAGCTTTGAATTTGGACTTGTCCAAAATTTTGTCGTTTGGTAGAGAGTTAAGTTTTTACCAGACAACAGAACCTTAGACTGGTACAAACTGAAAGCATTTGCTGATGACAAATTAATCAAGAATGATTGAATTTGTATCAGAAGGTGTAGAAAACATTGTGGGAAAAGGAGAAAATGCTGGTTTGCAGCATTTTATTATTTTCCTACAGTGTCAACAAAAGCATTTTTCTCAGGGTCGGTAAAACTCGGTAATGTGTGGTAAAGGGTTAACTTTTGCTAAGATAACAAAATTGTAGAGTTGTCCATATTTCAAAGCAATGAACTCTTGTTCGAATGACGGGGCATTTTTTTTTTCAAAGACCAGAAAACTTTGTGGGGGAACAAGGAAAATCCTGATTACCAGCATTTGCTCGTTTTTCCCCATATTGTTTTAATTCTTTACCAAACAATTCAAAGTCTTTACGACCCCGTTAAAGAAGACCTTTTGAAAACATTGTTGGAAAGGAAGAAAATGCTGATAATAAGGACTTTCTCCTTCTCCAACATTTTTTTTCCATCTGCTGAAGGACAAATGCCATCATTTGAGCAATATTTGATTTATTGTCTGCAAATGCTTTCGATTTGCACGAATCTAAATTTTTGTCGAGTCGCAGTGAGTTAAAGGCCTTCTCAAGGACGAAAGACGAAAGGTTTCGTTTGGTCGATATTTAACTGCCATATGACTGCCAAAAGTTAACGATTGGGTGGTAGAATGCATTTATATACATAGTAAAATTAGTGTTGCACCCCCTGTGTTTTTTACCGGGTTTGATTTTCTGACGTGAATGAGATAAAATTGGGTCGAAATTAGAATTCGGCTGCTGCATACACCAACAGACTCCTCTTTTGCCCATAAAAGGAACTGAACTGAGGTATCCCTTGACCTCATGGTAAGTGGGAATCTTTTGCCTAGATGTTGCTTTCAAATTTAAGAAAAACGAGAAGCGTTTAAGTTTGGTTAAAACAGGGAATTTAATGTCGAAACAGAACTTACGACAGGTTGAAAGTAACCTGCAGAGAATGGACACACAAAATCAGGCAATATTGCGTACTTCCGCCCGGGGCATGCAAAACAGCTTGCAGTCTTTGTCTCACACCTCTCACGAGAGGTTGAAACAGCTCGATCAGTATCTGCTGCCATGAGGTTAAGGGATACCTCAGTTCATTCCATTTCAGACAACAGACTTGTTTGTTCTTGTATACAGCAGTCAGATTCTAATTTCCAACCCATTTCATATCATTCACGTCAGAAAATTAAACACGTTAAAAACACAGGGGGTGCAACACTAATTTTACTATGTATATTTAAATTATACCATTCAAAGATACATCTATACTTGTTTTTAGCAAGTTTTAAGCCATTTCAACTCTATTTTATAAAACTATATTCATTCTTCTATCTTCATGCCAAATTTTGCTCCTGACAGCTGCAAGGTTGCAAAGATTACGACGGATAGAAATGCATCGCATTTTTTGGAAGCCTTCAAAGCATTATCTTCTTTTCCTACAGTGTTTACAAAAGCAAACGCGATCTGATGGGCTTTTGCGTGTTTTTAAATTGCTGAATTTGGGTTTAGACTAGAATTCATTATCTGCACATGCTTTCATGTTGGACGAGTCTTATAGTTTGTCTTCGCGTTAACCCTTATCCTGCTAAATAAGTGAAATGAAAATTTCAAGCAGATAGTTAAAACCCAAAGTTTGCTCTTTCAAAGGTAATTTTCCAGCCCAAGGGTTAAGAGTTTATGTTCAGTCGGTTAAAAAAAAGTTTCCCTTGCCCCTCGCAACGCCGGCCTCCACGATGTTGCAAGCCGTCCTAAACCAATGTCCTGACTCACATCCTCAAAATACTGACTCAGTTAAATTCAAAAGCGAAACTAATTGTTTTGTAAATAAGTTGAGAAAAACAGGTCGCGTATATATACGTAAAGTAACATCATCTGACCCCCATTAATTCATGTCGTCAATTTTTTTTTCATATTACTTAATTTCTGCAGGCGACTTGTCCAGCCTTGCACCCAAACGCTTTTGATAAGACTGAAACAGAAAGAGACATTCCTTGTGCCGAGCAATGTGTGCTCTAACCACCATTAGTATTCGTAGATCAACTCTTTGGCAAACGACAAAATTTTAGACTGAACCAGATTGAAACCATTTGCAGAATACATATTGAATTTTGCTAAAGTGATGGTATTTGTTTGTGAAATTGAAGAAAACCCTGTGGGCAAGTGTGGAAAAAGGGAAAACTGCTTTTCCCACAAGCTTTTCAACAAACTTTTTTCTCGCGTCGTTAACAATCAGGATTGTGAGGTAAAGACTTAACTCTTTACCAAATGATAAAATTTTCGTATTGTCCAAATTGGAAGAATTTGCAGACGACAAAATAAATGTGACTGAAAAATGAAAATTCCTTTTGGGAAGGGTAGAAAACATTGTTGGAAAAGGGGAAAATGCTGGTTACCAGCATTTTCTCCTTTTCCAACAATGTTTTCAAAAGGCTTCTTTCTCAGGGTCGTTAAAAGTCGGGATTGTGTGGTAAAAGGTTAACCCATTACCACACAATGCGGACTTTTAACGAGCCTAAGGGAGAAGCCTTTTCTACCTAACCTAAGAAAAATCGCATCATTTGGCCAAAATAATGCGATTTTCCGTGAAATTCGTTCTTGTCGAATGAAAAAAGAGGTCACTGGTTTCAATTTGGACGGGCCTAACACTTTTTTCGTGTGGTAAGCAGTTAAACCTTCGGTCGCCTTGGTTTCCTCAGTTTTTTCTTTTAATTTCAGAATGCTTTCAAAGTCGTCCGGTGCATTTTTTGTTTTCAGAGGAAAGGAAAACAAACTGGTTTAAATTAGAAACATATTTTTTGATAGTGCAGCAATTTTGTAATAAACAATATAGACCACGGGGCTTTGTCGTAAATTAAATACTTATTAGATGTTGTTTTTGTGGGACCCGCGTCAAAATGATGGATTTTCACATCTTTTGCGGTCATCCATTGTGTTTTTGACCCATTACATCATATCTTTACAGAGCCTCGGCAGTTCGGAATGTTATGGCTCCGTATTCACCAACCATTCTCCAGAACATCCTTAGTCTAAAAATCCAGAGTTTTCTAAATCTGGATGTAACACAGTATCTGATTGGTTAAACCATTTGGTTTAACCAATCAGAAGTCGTGTTACTTTCAAATTTAAAAAATCTCAAAGAATAAGACTAAGAATGTTCTTAAGTATGGTTGGTGAATACGGTCCCTGAATTGTTTTGCTAAGGGACACTTCTGCGAAAGGCCCAGTTCTTCACGCGAGCATCCAATCCGGGGATTTTTTCAATCGTACCAAGCTTCAGTATAGGGTTAATTGACGTTTTTGTCGTTAACAGAGGCTCGAAAAATAGTTTAACGGCCGAGTGCGAAGCACGAAGGCGTTTAACCATTTTGATGGCCTCTGCGAATGTAAACGACCGAAAAAAACGTGCATTATCGCTATTATTGCATAAAGTAATGTATTTTAGCAATAGTTTGCAAGGAAAGCAAAAAAAATCTCCATAGAAATGCAAAGAAACGGACTTGAAATGTGCAGCGGCCAAAGGTAGACACTGGGGGTGGTAAAATGCAATGTACAGCGGCCAAAGGTAGACACTGAGGGTGGTAAAATGCAATTAAAAATCATACCATCTACAAGTATGGATATTGAAGTAATAAAATCCCCGCGTAAAGGATTTTTTTTTTTCAGATTACTAATTTAATGATTGAACAGATATATTTATTTCAGTTCCCGTTGTTGTATATAATAATTTTTGTACATATGTATTTTTTGGATGACAATGTACTTTGTACAAGTCTTTCAATAAAATGTTCTGTCTGTCTGTCTGTCTGTCTGATATTACTGTAGAGATGACAATCCGCTCTTGTTCAGTCAGTCCAAGTGTTAGTCACAGGCAGTGAAACGAATTTTAAATCTAGGTCAAAAAGTTGCCAGTTTGCTATATCTTTTGTTTGCTTTTTACCTGGTTTTAAAATTGATTTTCTCACCAGCGACTAACACATGGACCGACCGTACAGTGACAGATTGTCATATTCATACTAATTGTTATACTTTTAAATTGTATGATTTAAATTTAGATGTATTTAAACGCCCCAATGTTTACTTTTGGTCGCTATTGTGACTTTAAAATAGACGGAGTTCCCGATCGCAAAAAGACAATCCTGTTGTTACTGCCGTAAATGTAATTTTTTCTTGAGTGTAGCGCTTGCAGGGAAATATATATTTTGTTATGCTCCGTGAAAAGGGAGTTTAATGCTTTTGCAAAATGTATCGACGCAGGTCAGCCTGCGCATTCCGCGCAGGCGGACCTAGGTCGAAACGTTTTGCTATTGGTCCATTTTCTGCATGTCAAAGAACCAATCTACTTTATAATTCAAGTATTGGTTGTTAGACGAAATTAATTTTATGGTTCCCTAATTATGTGACGACTTGCTTGATATAATGGATCATGAAGATGCATTAATTCTTTACCAAACGACAAAATTTTGGACCAGTCCAGATTGAAAGCATTTGCAGACGACAAAATAAATGTGACTCAAAAATAGAAATTTGATTTGGGAAGGGGAGAAAACATTGTGGGAAAAGGAGAAAATGCTGGTTACCAGCATTTTCTCCTTTTCCCACAATGTTTTCAAAAGCTTTCTTTCTCAGGGTTTTTAAAAGTCGGGATTGTGTGGTAAAGGCTTAAACCCCATTTTCCCATAGCGCCGCTTTGTTAGTTGCATTCATCTGTGTTTCACGGGAGATTTTGCTATACCCTTTACCACATGCTGGTAACCATCATTTTTCCTTTTCCTATAATATTTTCTACCTATAAAAGACAGAAATAATTAAAGAAACATTTAATTTGTCGTCTGCGAATGCTTTCAATTTCGTCCAGACCAAAATTTTGTCGTTTGGTAAAGAGTTAACGGAAATGAATCTAATCATGCTCATTGCAAAAGCCACAAGTTACTTTTGACGCATAAACGATTGACTGATTGATTGATTGTATGGTGTTTAACGCCGTTTTCAACATTATTTCAGTTATATCGCGGCGGCCAGTGAACCTATCCATGCTTTCCTGGAGTTTCTTTTACCAGTACTCGGCACAATATTCTTTCCAAGCCACTAGTTGCTTTCCCACATAACCATCGTCGAAACAATGGTCAGCGGTGAGAGAGGAATGGAGGCATAAAAGAAGTCGAAACTATGTTTAGCATTGAGGGAAGACTATATCCTGCCTCTCTGACCTTCATTATAAGGTAATAACATTTGAAACATTGTTTGTTTTGTGGCGCCATGGAAGGCAATGGTGGGAAGGAAGCAGTTGCTTGTGATAAGCGGCTTCTTTTTCTACGGCACTATTTTCCATGGCTGCCAACTGCTGGTTGAGTATCTTTGGCTTATCCGCCTGCAAACTAGCAGCTTATTTACCCTATTAGGTTATTTTCTAGCATCTTATTGATTAATTTTCTTATTTTTTTTCGCAACAGCACTATGACACTTTGTTGGGTAATTTTCAGATTCATTATGACTATAATCTGTTGTAAGTTTCTGTCAGTAAAGCATTTCATTCGTTCGTTGGTACTTAACTGTGGAACAGTTTTTTTAGGGGGGGGGGGAGGCGGGCGTTCGAACCTACAACCCTTGGTTAACTATGTTACGCAAAGCTAACTGGATATAACATGTCAGAATGAAGGAAAACACTGTGACAGAGGAGGAAATGAACTGCACTCAGCAAATTCTGGATTTGTTTTATTGTTTTGTCGAGGTCATGTTCTCGGCTTGCATTAACATTCTACCACACAATCGTGAGTTTTAATGACCTCGGAAAAGACGGCTGTTGAAAACATTGCGGGAAATGGAGAAAATGCTGGTAACCAGCATTTTCTCCTTTTCCCACAATGTTTCTACCCTCTCAAAGAAATTTTCCTTCACTTTGAGCCACATTTCATTTGTCGTCTGCAAATGCTTCGGATTTAGACGAGTCCAAAATTTTGTCGTTTGGTAAAGAGTTAAAGGATACGTCTGGTTTGAGGGACACATGAACACTGTAAGCGCCTATCGTAACCTTACTCTCCTTTGGTCTCAGTGTATATCAAGATCAGACTGAAGCCTGATCTTCTGATCTTTGATCTACACTTTCCTTTCTGCTGAGTCACTCTGGACAATAATGACTCTGAAATCGCAATTAAATGGGCGCTTATTTCTGGGCTGAAAATGTCTGTTGGGTGTAATCGGCGCTAGGTATATAAGAGTTAGTACTAATTTGCATACAACAGCCACATTTCGTAACTCTGGTCTTCACCTGTCATTTTTGTTTTTCCGGATAGAACTTTTTTGTCTATGGTTTAAAAACACAATGGAACTCGCTAGTCTGGTTTACCTGCCCCTACCACTACGTTATTACTCTTGAAGTACGGAGGGGAACCAGACTGGGAACTCGCGGGCTACCGTTGTCGTCTTGCAGCACACGTGACGCGCAGCTTCTTCTGTCATAATGTTTTTGAAGGTTTACTTCACGTAAAATTAAATCCCCAAATATTTTTGATCATCAATATTGTTTTCTTCCAGGAGGTAGGTTTTATAAATGAAACCTAAGACTGCTCTCAATGACATTTTCTTCAGACAGTCCAAGATATTTTATAGCCGGTTCGTTTGGGCCAACGGTAGAGCTGCCAGAATTGGAGGAGTTATTCCGGTGCGTTCGATTGGGCGTCTTCCGCTTTTAGAAGCTCTGCCGTCTCTTCCACTCGATATTTGGAAGAGCCGGCAGAGATTCGAAACAAAATGGCGGAAGCGGCCAACGAAACGTGAGTTGAAGAATGGTCTCTTTTCATTTGACATTTGTTTTTTTGTTGTCATGTGCAGATATTCGTGTTTTTACTTGCTGAAAAGATTGCTCTTGCTCAGTATCCAATTTGCGGCGGTAAATATACGGTAAATACTGATTAATTCCTCCGCATGTCTTGATTCGCCCTCAGAATTTTTAGGAGCGAAATGTCTTGGGTTCGAAACGTTCTAATATCTCTCGAATTGGTATAAAAAGTATATATATTTTTATCACTTATTCGACTTACACTGATGAATACAAAGCTGCTATTTTCGGGAATGTTCAAGGCCTGTTTAGACAGAACAAGCTAGCGTCATTCTCATCAAATAGCCATTCTTCTATAAACAACAGCAGTTTGTTGTAAAAAGCCGCCATGTTGAATGATTCTAAATTCGTTCGATTGGCTCTCTATTCTAATCGCTTCTGTGAATAGCATTCTCTTCTTAGCAGAGCCCAAACGAACCGGCTAATAGACACTCTCAGTAGCTAAATCAAATTATTAAAACTTATCCTGCTCAATGAAAGACCCGAAACTTTCAAACCGACTGTGTAAACCTAAATTTTCCTGCTTTAAAGTTATTTTTAGAGGAAAGAGATCTCCTCATCGGACAGTGTAGATCAAAGATCAGACTGCACGTTCTGTGCAGTCTGATCTTAATCTACGCTGTCCGCAAAAGGTCAGTGATTCAGGCCTAGCAGCCTAAGGGTTAAAATCTGTAGGTATTTATACGACGCCAAGTCTTGTAACCCATACTACTCACATGTAATATCTATCATTAGCTTTTTCGGGCGGCGTATATCAAAGATCCGACTTTACAGAACGTGCAATCTGATCTTTGATCTCCACTGCTTGCTATTATTCTATGCCCAGACATAAAAAGTTTTTTTTTTTGCAGTAAAACCGTATTTTCAGACCTTTAGAAAAGTCAAAATTAACATTCTGGCCGTGGAAGAGTTAACGCTGAACCTGCTAATTAAGTAAAATGAAACTTTCAGAACGATAGTTAATCCCATAATTTTGCTATTTCAAAGGTATATTTCGGGAAAAAAAATCTCCTTATCGGACAGTGTAGATCGTTCTGTGCAGTCTGATCTTGATCCATATGTCCGCAGAAGGTTCTTGAGTCACGTTTAGCAGCGGAAGAGTTAAAAATAACGACGAGATTTGCGACGTTGTTGATGGTGAAATATTGTATTGAACACGTGATAAGTTTATTTGTTTATTCTGCTTTGATGTTATTTTCGTAGCAAAGGCGTCTCGATTAATTAATCGGAAATGCTCTTTACAGTTAATTATACGAAATAGCCAAAAAACGTTAAAATGGCTGTGTACAACTCCTAGAAGTCGTTAAGAGATGTTTTTTGTTTGTATTGGAGTTAAACGCCCTTTTAACAGCATAGGCCATATCACGGCGGTCAGTTCACCTATGCATACGTTTCCTGGCTTTCTTACACCATATACTGACACAACTCTCTTTTCAAACTACTGGCTACTTTTCTCACATGCATTAGAGGCGAGAGGAGAAAAATTGCCGTAAAGAAAGTTTGCCTGAACCGGGTATCGATCTCGCAACCACCAGGTCACGAGTCAGATACGCTAATCACTGAGCTACCCGGCCGGGCCAGGTAAGAGAGAACTGCGACACTCTGACAGTTTATGTTTCCCCAAATCAACCAGGGTCCGTATTCACCAACTATTCTTAAAAACGTTCTTTATCTTATTCTCCATGATTTTTCAAATATGAAAGCAACACAACTTCTGATTGGCTAAACCAAATGGTATAGCTAATGAGAAGGTGTGTTACTTTCAAATTTGGAAAAAAATGGAGAATAAGTACAAGAATTTTCTTGAGAATCGTTGGTGAATACGGACCCAGTTTATGAGGTGGGAAGCGAAGCATCCCAGCTCAGATTTACCATGTGGAAAATTGAACCTGAAAATTCTGATTCTATGGTACCTAACGTTGCAAAATCATTACCTTTTAAAATAGTTCTATTAAGAAAGCATTTTATTCACTTTGGCATCAAGGCATGACTAAAACGTTAACAATAGGGGAACTTACACGACTTGGACAATAAATATGTAAACAAATACACCATTATCATAACACAATTAAAAAAAAAAAAGAGTGTTAGAACAGTCTAGCATGAGGCACGTGTAGGTATACGCATTTATGAATCAGTCCACAAAATAGCGTCAAGAAGCGTCAACAAGTGCCATGGAAAGCTTAGAAGCATAATGAGAACTCTTGTGGTAATTTCTTTGAATAGGATTGCTTTATTTGTCTAAATATTGCTTAATCATACTGCTCACGTCGTTTCATCCTGACCTTCTATTGAACACCCCTCCCCTCACACATAAAAAGGAGAAACTTGTCAGTTTGCTCTGAGAGTTATAGGAGAGATACCTCTCAGCTCTTTAAATGTCTACTTGCTTTTACTCAGTTCTTTCTAGTAGCACTATGTGCTTATTATTTGGCAGAACAGTTAGATTTCAATTTGAGCAGGATTAAACGCACCGCACCTCAGCAGCGCTTTTACCGCTTTGATTTTGATAACGAACAAAACCGGACAGCCATAAAGGAAACGACGAAACATTTACAGGAAAGGCAAGGGGTATTATGGGATTGCTTTCTTATTTATGACTTATCAATCAAAGCAATCCCTAGGTTTATACACGACAAAGGGCCAACTGAGCAAATGAAGGGAAAGAAAAGCACCTTAAGGTCTAAATTATTTTTAGGTCAAATTGATACAGCTGACATAAAGAAAATTATTTTCCGTTAAGTTTATATGCATCACCACTAAATCGTCCTGACTTCAACTTGATCTATTTGAGAAAGCAGACAGTGAGTTTGAGAGAGTGTGAAGCATCGCACCAAGCAAGTTACCGCATAACTATGGACCCATAAAATCCATTTTGTCTAACAACCGACTGAATCATGAGGTACATTGGTACTTTGAAATGCAGAAAATTTACCAAAAACAAAACGTTTCTGACTAACCTGGGTCGAAATTTTTTGCAGCTGTATTAAACACCTTTTAACAAAGCAGGGCTCGAATATATTATCAAACTATTACTCTGATACGCAAGTAACTCTTGATTCCAGGCCTGGCTGGGGAGAAAATCGACTGTTAATGACTTCACGTCAGACTGAAGCCTAGGGTTGACTTTAACCTACGAGACAACTACACTTGAATTCCAAAATAGTACACAAAAGACAGGGTTAAGTGAGAAATAATAATGCTTTTATCAAAATAAAATTCCCCACTGTCAAAGGTTTGATAACTAACTCTACGTCAGTTAACCTACCTTTAGAGATAAAAGCACTGACCATGTGCAAGGCCATGCAAAACCTGGCTAAACCTAGATACATTGTACTGGTAATATTACCCTTAACACTTTACCAAACGACAAAATGTTAGACCAGTCTAAATTGAAAGCTTTTGCAGACGACAAAATAAATGTGACTCAAAAATTGAAATTTGCCTTTGGAAGAGTAGAAAACAATGTGGGAATAGGAGAAAATGCTGGTTACCAGCATTTTCTCCTTTTCCTACAATGTTTTCAAAAGGCTTCTTCCTCAGGGTCGTTAGAAGTCGGGATTGTATGGCAAAGGGTTAAAACGTGATTACGCCATATTGTTAAATGCGGCGTTAAACCCCATTCAAGTATAACAAACAAAAAAATGCCAACGAGTAATCGCAACACATCTCTCGGCGCGTGAATGTTGTTGCAAACATATTTCTAAGCTCAATGAGTTCACTTTGAATTGCATTCTTAAGTTCTACGTTAAGAAAGTAATGAAAGTAACGTTTAGCCAATCAGAAATTGCGTTACTTTTAAATTTAGGAAAAATCCTTGTAAATTAGACAAATATCATTAACAATGGTTGGTGAATTCGGGACCCAAATCTCTGAAATGTGAGACACACATGCAGTAATGAACGATTGAAACAGTTTACAGGTTTTAATGACTTCATGTCAAAGTCGGTCATGGAGTTGACTGATTTATTGCTGTTTAACTGATTTTCGTGGTCAGATATGTTATTTTTTGTGGCTATTTTTAGTCCACATAGGTCACAGGAACGTACACTCACATTCACAAACACTCCACGCGCGCGCCGTCCGAATTCGCTGATTGACCATTATTAGCAGTTTTCCCCAACTAGTCCTTTACAGGGAGATATCTAGTTTTTATGCCGTAAATCCGTTTTTCTTGTAAAACACCCCAAAAATACAGCTAGATTATATTTCTTTGCAACTATATAGAAACAGCAGGGATGACATTCAGTAAAAAGATGCAGGTTTGGGCGTATAATGGACGGGATGGTCGTTTTGCGATGGGGAAACCCGTTTATATCTTTATTACATCAGATATGACATCATCGTATTGATTTGAATATGAATCCTCGTAATCGACCTCATTCGGCAAACCTCGGGCGAACCGCTGGTCACGTTAGAGGTAGTTACGGAATCCGCCGAGTTGTGACGAGTGAATGAACCTGTCATTTGGCATACCTCGGGTGATCCGATGATCAAATCCCTCGGCTGTATCACGTAGCTTGATATGCACCTACATCGTACATTTCATCCCCGGAAGCACACCGATTTACCGTAATTGAAATTGTAAGGCTCCTTTTGAAAAAGAAAACATGAGTCAAAATTTTCTATCGATATCTTTCAAAGAATATTTTCGTCGGCAAACAGTGTCTACTTTCAATTTTTAGCGTGATTTATCAATTCCGTTGGGAGCTTTCATCAACAGATCGATAGATGTGAATAACTTCACCGTGGTTGTTCATGTCTTTGCTAAGCGATTTACAGGGGCGCTGCCATGTTTAAGATCATGTGATTAGTAGTTCAAATGGAAGCCTCCTTTATACAGACAAGGTTAGATGTAGGTACTAGTGTAGACCTGTGCTATTGATCATGTGACATACCCCGATGTCTTTTCAAAACTCAGGCGCGAAATCTAAAAACATTTTAAGAAGCTATGTACCACTGTGAAAAATATTTTTTCTTAATATTCGTCTTTCTCGTTTTCAAGCTTTGTTTTCAAAAGCGTTTTTCTTCTTGTTCGTTAAAACTTGGAATTGTGTGGTTAAGAGTTAAAATCAGACTTCCGAACTGAGCTTTAATCAACAATGTCTGATATCTTGTTTGAAGTTCTCGCGAATGCAACATTCAAGCCGTTTCAAGTGATTAACGTTTCGAGCGTCTGTTACAACTTAAGTTGCT
This sequence comes from Tridacna gigas, assembly GCA_945859785.2. Taxonomy (NCBI): domain Eukaryota; kingdom Metazoa; phylum Mollusca; class Bivalvia; order Cardiida; family Cardiidae; genus Tridacna; species Tridacna gigas. The sequence goes on along the minus strand of OX244031.2, from coordinate 10,705,003 downwards.
TTTCGTGAATAGAAAAGACAAAACCACTTTGCATCAATAGATTTCGACACTTTTCTTGTGTACTCTTTATTTATAAACAGAGCTTGAAACAGTGGAGCTAGGTGGAAGTTCTGGCAAACAGCGACTCGTAACATGTTTAACCCTTCCGCAAACAATGCTGAGTTTATACAATTCTAAGGTATAGGCCTTTTGAAAACATTTTGGGAAAAGTAGAAAATGCTGGTAACTAGCATTTCCTAGCTTTCCCATTTTTTATTGTCCTGTCAAAGAACCGTTCTTTTGTACCACTTCCAGATTAGTTGTCCACAGATGCGTTCAATTTATTTGGAAGAGTCTAGAATTTGTCGTGTGGGAAAAGGTCGAGTGGCCTGCAGCAAGATGAGAACAGAGTCCTCTATAGCTGATAATGAGCTAACCCTTTACTGCATAATCCCGAGATTTAACAACCCTGAAGAAAGGAGGCATTATAAAACATTCTGGGAAAAGGAGAAAATGCTGGTAACCAGCATTTTCTCCATTTTCCACAATATTTTCTACCCTACCAAAGGCATGAATCGTCATTTGAGCCATGTTTATTTTGTCGTCTGCAAATGCTTTCAATTTGGAAGAGCCCATCATTTTGTCGTTTGGTAAAGAGGTAAAGCAAAGAATGACTAAGACGACATGTTCGTCTCTCGCTGTCTCCCTGTATTATTAGGTGCAACGCTGTTTGTCCACCGAAGCCATTGTCACAATAAATCAAAATACAACATACTGATACAACAGTTTTTATATTACAGTGACCAGCAAGAAATAAGCGTCTTTTTATGCTTTATGAATTACTAGGCTTGTTGCCATGAGTAACAATCTTTAGCAATGTTTTCACCATAATTCAATGTTTTTTTTAGTTTGAAAGTTGATTACGCGACTTTCTTCACTATTTCAGCTATATCGCGGAGACAGCTAATTTGTACATGTGTTGGTTTCATCTGTACTAGGCTTGGGCTTTGCGGTGACTTACCCAAGGCCACTCGTGCGGCCTGCAAGGATCGTACAAGGATTTCTTGATTACAAACCAACGCATATTCCGTGGATCAAAGAAGGTCTGCACAGACCATATCATAATGTTGCATAAATTAAGATATTGCGTAATGAAACAGAAACCACAAGTCTTACAAATAAAATAGTTGCTACCAATAGATATGGGCCTTGCTCTGTGAAAAGGTGGTTTATTGCCTCTCCGTACTGCATTATTCCAAGCAAGTCATCACATAAGCATAGATCGATGACATCAATATTGTCTAACAACCGCGTGAATCATAAGGTAGAATGGTCCCTGGACATGCAGAAAATTTATCAATAGCACAAAGTTTCGACCCATGTCAGCCTGCGCAGTCCGCGCAGGCTGACATGGGTCGATATCTTTGTGCGAATGCATTAAACTCCCTTTTCGCAGAGCATGGCTCATATCTATTTGATTTGATATGAAAAATTAATTTTTGGTACGATTTCTGTAATGTGACTGCTGACTTGTTTTTTTTTTTGTGTATCAGTGGTTCAGCTCTAGGTCAATGGTTTCACACTGTCAGCGCACTGGGCGAAAACATAAGCTTTGTTTGGCAGAAAAAGCTTAGATCGGACTGTCCTTTTCTTGACTGTGCAGAAATTCTTCCACTGCTTGTATGACGTCATCATCTATCCAAAAGTGGGTACCGGAAATGGCATTTTTCAATTTTTGAAATAGACGAAAGTCTGATGGAGCGAGATAAGGCGATAAAGAAGGATGCTCAATCAATTCAAAGCCACAATAATAAACAGAAGCCATGCCAGACTTGTGAACAATGATGAGATGATAGACTTGTGAACGGTGGCATTGCCTTTGATCATTGTCCTAATGGAACAACACGCTTTTAAAAAGTCACGTGCCTTGTTTGCTTTAGAACGCTACAGAAACTGGCCAACTGACACCAGTGTTCGGTTGCACAGCCTTTACTAGTCACGGAAGAGTAGGGCTGAAAAAGGACATCTCTGCTTTATCCTGCAATACAAGGCTCACAACTTATCAATCAACCATCGAATTACAACTCATGCCAAAGGCAGAAAATTTAAAAGAAAGACATGTTTTAATGGAAATGGAAACATTGTCAGAAGAGGGGTTATTACCTGTCACAATGTTTTCTCGTTATTTGTCTACTGCATGGTGGTCAAAAGATCATTTCGGTAGAGCACAGTGTTACATGCCTACAGTCTTATGCTGTCGATTCACGAATGATAGCCATAGAATAACTTTTTGTTACTTATTGGCAACAAGTCCTTACTTAATCATGCCAAATTTTGATGTATATTGACTTCTAAGGAAAAACAAAACACGTTTACTTCTTTTCGGCGTAGCTGAATGCGCTGGCGTTTGACCTACTTTTTGGTACTGATAACAAAAGAATAAACAGAAATTGGTGATTGGTAAAAAATGTAGACATGTTTATTTTAAGGGTCCCTGCCTATCTGCTGGCAAATTTACGCCGTCTTTCTTTTTTAAAAGACATTTCTTGTTTTAAATAAATAAATAAAAAAAAAAAAAAAAAAAACAGTATCCCATTTTGATGATAAATTGCTCGTAATATACATGTACCGGTGACCGTTCATTAATTATATGACGGTGATGTCGCAATACAGACGCTTGAGTTCCTTCCCCTTATAATCACCTAATTTGTCTTGCCCGCCTGTCTGTATATATGGTGTCGGTATCACATCAAACAACTGGCTCTCAAGATGTTGACAGCGTTGGGACATCCTCCGTCTACGTATGGAGGGAAGAACTTTAACCTTTAAAGTGCCTTTCACTACATTAGTTGCCTTTGCGGTCAATGTAGATCAAGATCAGACTGCAACTTTGATCTACACTGTCCGCTTTGTTGAGACAATTACCACCCTGTAATTGCTCTTAACTCTTTGCCAGACGACAGAATTTTAGGTTAGTCCAACTTGAGAGCATTTGCAGACGACAGAGTAAATGTGGCTCAAAAATTGAGATTTTTTGGGTGGAAGGGTAGAAAACATCGTTGGAAAAACGGAGGAAATGGTGGTTACCACAATGTTTCCAAGAGCTGTCTTTCTCAGGGACGTTAAAAGTCGGGATTGAGTGGCAAAATGTTACGAATTTAGTTCTAGAATATAAATGCCTGTTGGGTTTATTCGACCCTCTATGGGTGAATAGTTTTTAAGCCTTTACCAAACGACAAAATTTTAAACTTCTCCAAATCGAAAGCATTTGCAGACGACATATTGAAGGTGGCTAAAATGACGAAATCTGTTCCTAATAGAGATCCCTAAGAAATAGGCTTTTGAAAGCAATGTGGGAGGAGAAGTAAATGCTGGTTATCAGCATTTTCTCCTTTTCCCACAATATTTTCAAAAGAGATTCCTAAAAGTCGAGATTGTGTGATAAAAGTTTAAGCCTTTTCTTCTGTTGTAACTCTCTACCACAGAACACAATTTTAGACCAGTCCAAATTGAAAGCGTTTGCAGACGACAAATAAAATGGGGCACAAACGACAATAACAAAATTTTAGACCAGTCCAAATTGAAAGCGTTTGCAGACGACAAATAAAATGGAGCACAAACGACAATAACAAAATTTTAGACCAGTCCAAATTGAAAGCGTTTGCAGACGACAAATAAAATGGGGCACAAACGGCAATATCTGTTTTTGAGATCGTTAAAAACATTGTGGGAAAAGGAGAAAATGCTGGTTACCAGCATTTTCTTCTTTTTCCATAATGTTTTCAAAAGCCTTCTCCTTCAGGGTCGTTAAAACTCACATGATCGGGGATCCACAAAATCCATTTAGTTTAACAATCGACTAGATCAGGCGGTAGAATGGTCTAAAATTTACTGATGGTCTAAAATTTACTAATGGCAAAAAGTTTCGACCCATGTCAGCCCGCGCGGATTGCGCGGGCTGACATGGGTCGATACTTTTTGCAGATGCATTAAGTTTCCTTTTTTACAGAGCATGACTCATGTATTAACCCTTTCCCAAACAACAAATTTTGGACTGGTCCAAACTGAAAGAGTTTGCAGACGACAATTTTAAATTTGATAAAAATGGCAGAAAGTTCTCAAAAAAAGGGTAGAAAACACTGTGGGAAAAGGAGAAATTGCTCGTTACGAGCAATTTCTCCTTTTCCAACAGTGTTTTCAAAAGACTTGTACTGCAGACACCTGAAAACCAGGGCTTGTTTGGGAAAGGGTTAATCCTTTGGAAATTTAAGCTGTCTCTAATGTTTGTGTAATTCAGCCGTGAATTCTTTGTTGCAATAAAAAAATAAAGATATAGATAAGATTGCACAGAATGTGATCATAAATCTCCTCCAATCTACGTAAATTAGTCTTGAAGTTGTAATTTCAGAGCCCGGTTTTCCGACCAAAAATGTCAATTTCCAATTTTAAACACCTGAAACGTTAAATCATACCACACGTTGAAACATGTTAATTAATCGGCAATACAATTCACTGAATCTCAGAGAATTTCTATCTTTCAGGCTTGACTAAAGAAGCGAAAAGGCTATAGTTCAAAGATCAGACTGCGCGTTTTGTGCGGCCTGATCTTGATCTATGCCGTCCTCACACCTTATAGACCTGACTAGACAAGCGAACTTAATAAGTGAAAGATTAGACTGAAGGTTCTTTGCAGACTGGTGTTGATCTATGCTGTCCTCAAATGCCGCTTTTTCCGCCCAAAGTGCTGAAATGGTTTAATGCATGTAATCTATGCAATTGAAATGTTAAGTGCTGCATTCTTCAAACATAAAACATATGAACCATTCTCTGGCAAAAGAGGGCTTATTGCATCTACGTGATGCTTAACACCAAGCAAGACATTACACAGTCAGGGGTCCATAAAATCTATTTTGTCAACAACCGACTTTATCATAAGGTAGACTGGTTCTCTGACATACAGGGAATTATCCAATAGCGAAAAGTTTCGGCCCAGGTCAGCCTGCGCGGAGTGCGCAGGCTGACCTGGGTCGATACTTTTCGCAGATGCATTAAGCTCCCCTTTTCATAGAGCCCATATTGTACCTCATCGATCATCCTTAAAGTGTTAACCCTTAGACTGCTGAATAAATCAATTTAAACTCTCTAGTCGACAGTAACGAATCAAAGATTGCTAATTCAAAGTAATTTGTCGAGGGAAAAATATCACCTTATCGGACAGTGTAGACCCAAGATCAGACTGCACGTTCTGTGCAGTCTGATCTTGATCTACACTGTCTGCAAATGATTCATAAGTGGGACTTAGCAGCCGAAGGGTTAATTCATACAACAGAATTCCGGTGGTTATTTAAGATATCATTATCTCCTTTAGATAATCATTGTAAATAAAAGAACATCACTATTTATACCCATTTTGGTCCTTCTTTGTTTTTGAAGTTCGCAAAATATGGTATACGACCCCTGCCCCAATATTTTAAATATAAATAATTAAAGATGCATCTATACTCCGTTTCAGCCAGTTTTATCCTATTTCATCTTTATTTCATCGAACCATAATCATTCTTGTATCTTCATGCCAAATGTTGCCCTTGACGGTTACAAGGTTGAATAAACTAGAACTGATAGAAAATTCATTTCATTTTCTGGAGACCATCAAAGAAATCACCGTTGTGACGTTTTCCATGGATAAATAAGATTCTTCAGACAAATACCAGCACTGTTTCAATAAGCAAGCTACATAATTCCGATGCATAAATACGAGCCACACTCTATGAAAAGGGGGCTTAATGCATCTGCAAAAGTATCGACCCGGGTCAGCCTGCTCAGTCCGCAGAGGCTGACCTGGGTCGAACATTTTTGCTTTTTGTAAATTTTCTGCATTTCAAAGGACAATGTACCTCATGCTTCAATCGGTTGTTATACAAAATGGATTCTATGGAACAGTAATACTTTGATGACTTGCTTCGTGTCGTGCATCACGGAGGAAACCCCCTTTTGCCAGAGCATAGCTCATATATATGGAAATTAAAGTTGAACAGGCACAGAGACCACGCAACAGAAGTAAGAAAAGTGTCCTCTGACAAAAAGGTGGTCGTTTCTTGCAAGTTCGTTTAAGGTGACAAAAGTAAATGTGTAGAATCAAAACACTGGTCTCTTGCCCCTTTACCAAACGAAAAAAAATTGGACTGGACCAAATTGAAAGCATTTGCAGACGACAATTCAAATTTGGCTCAAATGACAGGAACCGTCTTTTGGAAGATAGAAAACATTGTGGGAAAAGGAGAAAATGCCGGTAACCGGCATTTTCTCCTTTTCCCACAATGTTTTCAAATGCATTCTTCTTCGGAATTGTGCGGTAAAGGGTTAAAGCAGCGGCTCTGTTTAATACAGGCGGTCTCCGAGACAATTCGGCCGGTTTGTTACTCGCTTATGGAGGGTTGACCTTTCTCAGGCAAACTATCGACTGATCTTCTGGCGAGTTCTTCTCGACATTTTAAAGACACAGCGATGCGATGTAAACAAAAAACAAAAAAAGAGAAACTGAAACGAATCTAACCATTCGACCATTGTGCTTTATAGAACATGTATTGAATCATATAGTCACTCAGAAAGGACCAGTCGGTCGGGTTCCGTATAAGCGACCCATCGCAACAAGCGATATCGCTACTGAACTGGTCCCCGTTGTAGATATACATATTACAACTGGCACAGGCTATTGTGTCGTTGCTTTTCATTGGGCCACATGTATATCACAGAATAGCCAATCAGAGCAGCATACACAGTTCCAGTTTGGATGTAGAGGTAACATTGCGATTTCTTGCACAATTTGAGATTGGCAATTGAAACTAAAAAGAATATTAGTACACATACACATAAAAGGTGATACCAAAAATACAATTCTCTTATTTGTGAGGTCAAAATATCGGAAAATCTGCTTCTCTGGAAGTGATAGTGACCTCCCCTGAATCTCTGTTAGTCTAGCGTCATGGCTGTTCTAAAAATAGACGGGCAGAATTCCGCCCGTTTTTAGTAGCCTGTACCGATCCCTATACACTTGCTATATCAGGGGAGGTAACCAATCTATAGCGCTACAAGTGGAGTTTACGATATTGATATGACGTGAACTCCATATGCAATACTTATTATTTGATCGACGAACCGTGTCTAATAATGTCACGCTAAAAGACAGGCTACAACATGAGGTGAAACCTAAAAAGTCAACTTCTGTTTTTTTTTTATGTACAGGTTACCAGCCAGGTCACACGATACTTTCTTGATTTACCTGCGTAATCAATCAACAGTGGTACAAAAATAGTAGTTTGCTCTGCAGTAATATATCAACTGACTTACTCTACTCTTTCATTCTCTTTTTTCTCTATAGGCGTACACACGAACTACTTTTTTGACAAAAAACCCTCGCGTTACAGTTTAGTCATACATAAACATGAAGATTACATAAAATGATGTCATCATGCTGCAGTGAGGAAGAAAATAAGTTGCTGGAGGACCAAGATACCAGTTGCTGGCAGCTTTGAAAAAACACTGTGGGAAAATATTGTTGGAAAAGGCGCATGATGTTACATGCCTAATAGACCGATGGTTTTTGGTTGAATTCCCTGGCGACAGTATACATAACTCATTGCTAGATAACATGATTTTAGATCCGTGCCATATTGAAAGTAGAGGCAGCCGACAAATTAAATGTTGCTAAAATGACGTCTTGCCCAATCACATGATTGCTCTTGTAATTAAGTTCGAACAATATTCAGACTGGTAGGTGATACAGGGCCTGGGTCTGTATTCACAAACTTTTCTTAAATACTTTATTAGTCTCATTCTCAAAAATTTTCCAGATTTGAAAGAAACGCAACTTCTGGTTGGCTGAACCAAATGAGCCATGCTGTGGCAAAAGGGGGCTTAATGCATCTCCGTAATGCACGGTACCAATCAAGCCATCACCTATTTATGGATCACTAATAGCCACTTTTTAACAACCGACTGAATCTTGAGGTAGACTGGTCCTTGAAAATACAGAAAATTGACCAATAGCGAAAAGTTTCGGCCCAGGTCAGCCTGCGCGGACTGCGCAGGCTGACCTGGGTCGAACTTTTCGCAGATGCATTAAACCCCCTTTTTACAAAGCTTGGCTCAAATGGTTCAGCAAATCAGAAGTTGCGATAATTACTAAATCTAGAATTAGACTTAGAATAAAATAATAATAATAAAAAAAAAAAATGGTTAGTGAATACTGGCCCTGGTTTACAAATCTAACATAGTATCAGTTGGGCTGCGAGGGAGAACAAGCAACGAAAAGGAACAACATTTGAAGGAAACTTATTTTTGTCCATTTGTTTTTTGGTTAAAAAAAGAAAACATCGAGAGGAGAAGCAAATGCTTGAATCAATTCAGTTGTTCCATTTTTTTCTCCCAAGGTTTCCAAAGTCTGTTCACTATGTGATAGATTTACTCTCGATCACACGACAAAAATGTAAATTTGTCCAAATTCAAAGCATTTGCAGACGACAATTCAAATTTGGTTCAAATGATAGAATTTGTCTTTGATATGATAGAAAACATTGTGGGAAAAGGAGAAAATGTTGGTTACCAGCATTTTCTCCTTTTCCCACAATGCTTTCAAAAGCCTTCTTCTTCAGTGTCGTTAAAAGTCGTTATAGTGTGGTAAACGGTTAAACCTTTCTAGTTCTTGCGGTCACTGGAGATATAAAATGATTGAACTTGAAGGACCCAGGCAAAAACCGCGACTAGACCGCTACTATTTATGGCGATTGCGTGACCGGAATGCCAAAAATAGCATGGCCCACAAATGAGCCATGCTCTGGCAAAAGGAGACTTAATGCATCTCCGTGATGTCATCATGTAATTCTGGATCCATTAAAACCAATTTTGTCTAACAACCGACTGAATCATGTGGTAGACTGGTCCTTTGACCTACAGAAAATTGACCAATAGCGAAAGGTTTCGGCCCAAGTCAGCCTGCGCGGACTGTGCAGGCTGACCTGGCTCGAACCTTTTCGCAGATGCATTAAACCACCATTTCACAGAGCAGGGCTCAAATATATTGTCCAGTCGACTAAGCGTTTTTAACACCGCACTCTGATAATTTTTTACCTCTCCACACCAATCGTCGCATTAAGCCCCCTTTTCACAGAGCATGGCTCATATACGTGTATAAGACAAGGCACCAAACACTATTACCTGCCCTACATTACTCCCCCCCCCCCACCATTTGTCAGTATTTTTCACATACTTCTTTACTGGGTTGGAAAAAGTCGTTCAGTTTATCGCATTCTATAGTAATTCCTCTTTGATCTAATACAATGAATGGAACAATTAACCCCTAACATACTTAATAACTTAAACTTTCAAGCCGATGGTAAAATTCTGACGTTGGCTCCTTCAAGGTTATTTTTTGCGGAAAAGTATCTCATAATAGGACGTTGTGGATCTAAGATCAGAGTGCACGTTCTGTGTAGTCTGATCTTGATCTACACTGTCCACAAAAGGCCATTGAGTCGTGCTTAGCTGCGTAAGGATTAAGGCCGAAACTTTAAAGGTAGACAAATATTTGTCTCCCCCCACCGTGAGATTGAAACTTTAATACTGCAGTGAATATATTGAACAAATCTGATTGGTCAATAAAATTTGAATATCAGGTGATAATTCACATAATGTCGAAACAATAAATGTACCTATTTCATTGGGTTCACATTTCAAGGAAACTTAAATATGATGACATGCGAGACTTTTTTAATATGCAAAGTTCTCGTTGTAAATCCTTTTTACGACATGAAATTTTAAAATATGGAAATTTCACAAGTTTTTTGATAGATAAAACCACAGTAAGCACTTGTCACAAACAACAAATGTACAAAGAACTGCCTTTTTTGACTTTTTATGGCTTGAGTGATTGAAAGTGGACTGACTTATATTAAGAGTAGGCTTATAAGAAACATACGGCGAGTTAACCCTTTACCGCATAATCTTGACTTTTAACGACCCTGAGGAAGAAGGCTTTTCAGTTTATCTTGGGAAGAGGAGAAATGCTTTTTACCCCATCAAAGACAAATTTAGTTATTTGGGCCACCTTTAATTTATCGTCTGCGAATCCGTTCAATTTGGAGAAAATTCTATTTTTTTTTTTCGTTTGGTGAAGAGTTCAACGTCCACATGGCAGACATTTTTTTCTGTCTCGCAGCAAACCACTCCCGAAATTACATGTATCGTGGCAAACGTTGGAAACGTTTGGAACGAGAATTTCCTCCTTTTTTTTCCGACAGTGTTTCTGCAAGTACGAGTATATCTTTGTTTAACCTGATCGATGTAAAATATCGGAATTTTACGATATTTTTTCTTAGTCGTCCGCTAATTTGTTTCCGGTGGCAGGGCATATATGCGGTTGTTATGAAATCTTTATCAGACGACAACATTAAAGACTCGTCTAAATTAAAAGCATTTGCAGACGACAAATCAAATGTGGCCCAAAAGACCGACTTTGTTTTTGAAAGGGTAGAAAACATTATAGGAAAAGGAGAAAATGCTGGTAACCAGCATTTTCTCATTTTGCCACAATGTTTTCCAAAGAGTCCTGCCTCGGGGGCGTTTAAACACGAGATAATTGGCTAGAAGACTAATTGAATGAAAAAAACTATAAGTCTGTAATATACCAAGTTAGTAAAAATAGTGTTGCACCCCCTGTGTTTTTACCGGGTTTGATATTCAGGCGTGAATGATATGAAATGGGTTGGAAATTAGAATTTGGGTGCTGCATACACCAACAAGCCAGTCTGTTGCCTCTGAAAGGGACTGAAATGGGGTACCCCTTGACCTCATGGCAGTGGCTATTGATAGAGCTGTTTCACCTTCCTGTGAGGGGCATAATACGAATACTGCAAGCTATTCTGCAAGCCCTGTGCGGAAGTATGCAATATTGACTGATTGTGTGTGCCCATTGTCTGAAAGGTCACTTTCAACCTGTCGTAAGTGTTATTTCGACATTCAGTTCCCAATTTTAACCAAACTTAAAAGCTTCGTTTTTTTTTAAATCTGAAAGCAGCATCTTAGCAAAAAAATTCCTACTTACCGTGGGGTCAGGGGATACCTGAGTTCAGTTTATTTCATGGGCAAAAGACTGGTTTGTGAGTGTATGCAGCAGCCGGGTTCTAATCCCTACCCCATTTTATAATTGGCGTGCAACACACGAAAAGGGCCCTCCGGGCATTTGCGTAAAGTGTTGTCCCGGATTAATCTGCGCAGTCCGCGCGGGCTAATCCGAGACAGCACTTTACGACTACATAAGATTTTTTAATACAGTAGACTTTCGTGTAGTGTCGTCTCGGATTAGTCACAGACTGCGCAGGCTGATCTGGAACGACACACTTTTATGCATATGTCCGAAGGCCCCTTTTCGTGTGTTGCGGGCCATATTATTCGCGCCAGAAAAATCAAAGTCAGTAAAAAACGCAGGGGATGCAGGACTATTTTTTTACTGTGTATAATGCCTCTTATGTCATGTTTTATATTTTTTGTGAATAAGAAGGAAAATGACTTGTATTCAGTGTAAGCTTATGGGCAACAAATGGCGACTTTTATGGGCAAAGTGAAATATTTGCCACTCTTTGTGCTGGTAAATAAACAATTATTATGTCATTTTAGCACCTGACAGCACACATTTAACGCGGTCAAGGCTATTAACTTTCCAGCACATCTAAATCTTTACCAAACGACAAAGTTGTTAAGTTGTCCGAATGGAAAGCGGTTGCAGACGACAATTCAAATTTGACTCAAATGGTGTAATTTGTTATTAAATGGACAGAAAACATTCTGTAAATAGGAGAAAATGCTGGTTACCGCAAACACCCCTTTCTCAGGGTCGTTTAAACACGGGATTGCTTGTAAAAGATTCAAAGGCACACAATAGCGATTGTTGCTTTCTCCACCATTTTTTAATTAATAAATAAATTTAAAATTCGGATTACAAGAGGACGCAATCTGATCGGCCGAGACTGTTGGCTTGGTAGCTCAAGTTGACTGAGACACCTGGGTAGTCAATTTTGATTGGCTCCGAAAGATTACTTGTTCTTTAAAGGCCAATAGCTGCCAAATTAGATAATTTGGGTCATTTAAATTAAAATCATACCATTTAAAAGAACGAAATTATTTTGTATGTGAAATTCTTTTATAGTATGGTCGTTCTAAGTGTTAGTCGCTAGCAGAAAAAGTGCATTAAAACTAGGTCAAAAGTAAACAATAGATAGTGCGACCTTGCAACTTTTTACCTGGTTTTAAAATTCATTTTTCGGCCAGAGACAAACGTACAATAACTGATAGTCATCTCTACGATAAGTTTCATTCTTTTAAATGGTATGTTTTTGATTCAAAAGCATTTTTACCCGCATTGTTACTTCCGGTCGCTACTGAGCCGGGAACACTGACCGCTCCTGGCACGGTTTGAAGCATTTTGCGGACCGTGTAGATTAAGATCGTTTGCAGCCTGAAAAGCTCGATCAAAAGGGCTTTGACCCCATGACCTTAGTTTAAAACCCTGCTACTAAGTGAAGGACGTTTGTTAAACAAATAAATATTAATTACAAATTGGCGGGCCGCAAATAGTCTGACATTTATGGTCTATGGCCTCGACAGTTACGTCACAAAGTAGCTATAGCGATGACTTGTATGACAGGTATCACCGGAAATACTTGTCACCACGGACAACCAGAGAAGCAAAAAGTTGTAACTAATGCTTTGACCACCATAAATATTAATTCATGTTACGGTACACAGTTTTTGAGGGAAATCGGTTTCTGTGCAAAAGACAATCTTTTACTCTTTACCAAACGACAAAAATGTAGACTTATCCAAAATGAAAGCATTGGCAGACGACAATTAAAATGTGGCTCAAATGAGGGAAGTTGTCTTTGATAGGGTAGAAAATATTGTTGGAAAAGGAGAAAACGCTGATTACCAGCATTTTCTCCTTTTCCTACAATGTTTCAAAAGGCTTCTTTCTCAGATCTTCAAAACTCGGGATTGTGTGATAAAGGGTTAGGCAAATCGCGAATCTTAAAGGCTTTCAGTAATCTAAGCATTGCAGCCCTAAGACATCTTTCTGTGTCGTCTTGACTGAGACCGTTTATGAAAGACATAGAGAGAAATTGCTTTCTTTTTGTCATAATATATGAGCCAAACTCTGGAAAAAGGGGCTTTAATGTATGGCCTGATGTATCGTACCAAGCAAATCATCACACGATCATTGAGGCATTAAATCTATTTTTTTCCCAACAACCAACTGAATCATGAGGTAGAATGTCCTTTAACATACAGACAATTGACCAATGACAAAAAAGTTTCGACCCAGGTCAGCCTGCGCGAACTGCGCAGGCTGACCTGGGTCGATACTTTTTGCAAATGCATTCAGCCCTCTTTTCATAGAGCTAGGCTCATTTCATTTCAACCATCTATCTTTTAGAGGGATATCTCAAATGCCATCGACTGAAAATTTCTTCTCAAGAAGTGATGAGTAGCACCATTTATACTTTATTGGAATTAGAGCTGAAAAATCTGACTGCTCTTCCAAAGCTTTTCGGAGTCTTTTCACCGCAAAATGTTTTCTAGTCTTACAACATGTCAGGTTTGAAAATATTGTGACTAAAGGAGGAAATGGTCGTGACGAGCAATATCTCTTTTTGGCCGCAATATTTTCAACGCATTCTTGTATCAAACCATGCTTTATTTTGGATATCAATCTTACAGATGATAGTTTCAAAATTGTCTATAAAATTGTATCAAGAGGTTATGAAATAGAGATTTATTTTTATTTGTTTTTGGTGACAAATAATTCATACTTTTTATTGCCAGCAATGTGTCTCCAATTTCTGGTTGAGCAACACAAGAACTGCAGTCTAAAATCTTCGTTTCATTTCAGTTATCCCAAATATTTTTTTACTATATAAAACCCTGCATGTATTGAAAGCATTGACAGGTGACAAACTAAAAGCTGGTCAAAGGGTAAGATTTTTCATAGAAATGGTAGAAAACGTTGTGGAAAAAGGAGAAAATGCTGGTAGTAGTATAGGGAGGTAGATTTCGGCATTTTGCCCGAATCTACCTACCCTGGAGCCCAATTTGCCCGAATCTCCCTACCCCAGGGTAGGGAGATTCGGGCAAATTGGGTCGAAAAATCGTCCTGAGGAGGGCTTTTTGACCTTTTGGCGGCCATCTTGGATTTGCCCGAATCTCCCTACCCTGGGGTAGGGAGATTCGGGCAAATTGGGTCGAAAAACGTCAAACCGGAAGTAGATGGCGGCCATCTTGGATTTATCCCCATCCCACCCACCTTTCCCTACGATATGGAGATTTGCCCGAAATAGACTGCCCTGGGTCAGTCTATTTCGGGCAAATTGGTCTTAGTCTTTTTTTCTCCACGATAGGTTTCTATGGAAACAAGTCTGATCTTGATCTACACTGTTCAGTTCGATCGATCATCGTTCGTCTCTGTAGGACTTAAACAATGCCCTACTAGCGTTGGACTTAGTCTTTTTCCCACGATATGGGCTGTATGTCATCTTACGTTGGCTCAGGCAAAGGTCTCTGTTGGACTTAGTCTTTTTCTCTATCTTCGATTAGGTGTTGTAGATCATAGACTTAGTCTTTTTTCTATAATAGATATTATAGATAGAATATCATATTCTATATGAACGTGATGCTCTATCTACATGCTTCCGCTCACGTTCGCGCTCTTTTAATGGAATTAACGTTAGCCAATCGTAGGACTCGTTACATTCATATGGATATATTCCTATAGCTATTGTAGATAGAGTATCATAGACTTAGTCTTTTTTCTCTATCTTCGATTAGATGTTATAGATATTGTAGATAGAGTATAATATTCTACCTACATGCTTTCGCCCATGGTCGCGCTCTTAATTCTGTTAATTCTGTATCAAAGTAGGTCAATCCCCTGCCAATCCCTGCTAGGCTATAAAAGCCGGCCGATTTCTCTCATTTCCACGATGAAGTTGGCCGAGGGCGGTTCTCCATGGTGAGTCTTTTTTCTCCCATGTTGAATTTCTTTGGAAGTACTTAGTAATACTAAGTTATACTGCTAATACCAAGTTGTTACGGGTTATCTGATGGATGTTCGGGAAGGAAGTGAAGGAAGCTTGAAGGAACCTTGAAGGAAGTTATAGTCTTTTTCAGACCTAGAAAGTCTGCTTCTTCAAATTGTCCTTTTCAGACCTAGTCATTTAGTTTTTACTTTTCTTCAAGTTATCCTTTTCAGAAGATTATGAATCGAGTAACCAAGACCTAGAAAGTCTGCTTCAAATTGTCAAAACAAACAAAGTCAAGTCCTATATGCTTTTCATATCTTTTATTTAAAACTTTTATTTGCTGTTAGATAATCATTACAATGAACGGTTAGAAACAATGAATGAATTGTTGTAGATTAAAACTGTATTGTTAAAAACAATTGTAAGTTGAATAATGTTAAAACATTCTGTACAATCATTATTACAATGAAACATTTATTTATGTACAATAATCATTACAATGAACGGTTAGAAATTTTATTTAAAACAATGAATCATGTATTTGTAAATATGTTATTGTAAGTTGAATAAAGTTAAAAACATTCTGTACAATAATCATTACAATGATATATTTAAAACATTTAAAAACTTTTTTATTTAAACTTTATATACAATAATCAGTCTATGGGTCATTACTTGACTTATCATCAGCTTCTAAAACCATGCCTAAAAGGTTGACTTATCATCAACCCTAAAACAAGGTCTAAAAGACTTGACTTACAGGCATGTTTAAAAGTTACAGGCATAAAACAATGTATTCGGATAGTCCCTTATTCGGACAGTACGCTATGACTTACAAACAATTATGTTTAAAAGCTACAGCCCTAAAACAAGGTCTAAAAGTCTAGTACCCTAGCTAGTACCCTAGTTGGTCCTGTATTCGGATAGATTCTTCAGACAGTACAAGCGACGATGAGGCAACGCAGTCTTTGAAAAAAAATTGATTTTAAAATAGTTTTTAAAACAGTTCTTTTGAAATAGTTCTTTTTTGTTAAAAATTACAGACACAATTTTCTTTTTTTCTTCGGAATGTCAGGTTCACAATCACTCTTGCGTTTCTTTTCATTATTTTTCACAACATCGGATTTCCATTTACGTCTCAACTCGATATCTGAACAAATCTTTTTTCCTTCTCGTCGAGTAGGTTTTACTGGTAGGACTTTCTTTTCTGAAGAAATCTTGGCTTTCCCCTCTCCAGGTACTGAAGAAGGTTTCTTGTTGAGTTTCCCTGAAGATTTCTGAGCCCTCTGTTCGTTGATCTGATTGTCCCCAATCGTTGAAGATTTCTGAACCTTCTGTTCGTTGTTTTGGGGTTCTCCAGATTTCTGATCGAGTATAAGCGTGTCCTCTTTCTTTTCTGAAGAAAGCTTGTTGATTTTATCGTTGATTTTATCGTTGATTTTCTTTTCTGAAGAAATCTTGTTGATTTTCTTTTCTGAAGAGGTTTTCTTCTTCACGGGGTAATCTATCTGAATTCTACAGATTTCTGTATCGCTGATTTCTGTGTTATCAAACTCCATATTTTCAATCTCCCTCTCGATCTGATTTTCAGTCGATGACTCGTTGGTTTTATCGTTGGTTTTATCGTTGATTTTCTTTTCTTCAGGACTTGAAGAAACCTTGTTGATTTGATTGTTTCCAATCGCTGAAGATTTTTGAGAACTCTGTTTGTTGTTTTGGGGTTTTTGTTGTGAGGTCTGTCCCTTTCCACTCGATAAAGTTGTAGACTGTGACGGTTTTGTATTTCGTTTATTCTCGTCTACTTTATAGGATAATAGAGACCCAACGTATTTCATATGTTGAGAGTCCCAATCCATTTCCTTTATTGGGTGAATTTCGACATCGTGGGTGTGGGTGTTCACGAAGACAAAAACAAATCTCCACATCTGATTTTCTTTCTCTGGACATTGGTTGGCCCAATGTCCTGATCTATCGCATGTAAAGCAACTATTCGTTGTCACATCATCCACTCTATGGCGTTTGTCGAATGTCGCTTGATCCAGGACTCTGGTGATACGATAGACGCCTTTTTCTGCAAAAGGTTGGTGGGATAGAAATGATCCCACGTAGTTCCCAGTATGGTAGACTTGATATCGTGGTGGTATATTGGTGATCTCATAATCGTGAGTGTATGGGTTAACATACAAATACACTCTCTTTGGGGTTGTACTTTTTAACTTGAACTCGCTCATTTTTTCTAGCGACTGCTCTGTTCGAACTCTTTCCGAAGAATGATGGAATTGTCGATTGTAACATCTTTTTATACCCATACGATCTGAAAAAGATATAAAAAGCCAGGTTTCTTGAGTTTTGGGTCATTCTATGTCTGGATCATTACTTGACTTGCAGACATGTTTAAAAGCTACAGACATAAAACAACGTCTAAAAGGCTAGTCCCATATTCGGACAGCACAAGCGACGATGAGGCAAGTCAGAACATGTCGAAAAAGAGAAAAAAATTACTACCGGCCAAGAAAAGAAAAAGAATCCTAGTCTACCCAGACAGTAGCACCAATGGTGAAAGTGACGATGAGATATGTCCACCCAAAAAGAGAAAAATTTTGAAAGAAGAAGAAAGTAACGGTGAAAGATCTTTGAAAGAAGAAAATCCTACTGGGTCATTTTTCCCCAGGGAAGAAAACGCTGAGAAATCTTTGAAAGAGGAGAAACAGTCCTTTTCAGGACTAACCAACACCGATAAAAAATCTTTTGAAAGAAGGAAATGATGAGAAATGTTCACCGTCAACCTCAACGAAGAAAAAAACTTTGAAAGAAGAAAACGGTGTGAAATTTTCACCGTCGAGCTCAACGGGGAAATATGTACAAATGGATGTGGCTTGTACCAGCGAGGATGAGAAATTTTTGAAAGAAGAGAAACAGTCCTTTTCAGGACTAACCAACGAGGATGAAAAATCTTTGAAAGAAGAAGAAAGTCATGATGGGTTATTTTCAACCAAGAAAGAAGAAAGTGGAGACAAAAACGCTTTGGATATGAGAAGTCTATACGACTTAACAGAAGTGGGAAAAAAGAAGTCAAGAAAATTCAAAACAGAATCCCATCTACTGGAGGCTTCTTTTAAGAAATTCGATGAGCTACAGCCACAACAATTGGCCGGATTATTCGACGATGTTATCCAACAAATTCTTCAAAAGTTAAAGGCTGAATCGAGGGATATGATTAGAATTAGCGTCAATCACCCCTCATTGGATATGGGAATTCATATTCCCTTTCTATATGTAGGGGAGTTGGAGAGTCATACCATGTTGAACGAAATCGAAAAAGTTCTACAGTCGAATGAAGAATTCGTCTTGAACGATGGCTGCATGACATTCAATATCACACATACGATACCGCCAAGTGGAAGTGGGAAAAGACTTAGAGCCACAGACCTATTGGATTCAAAAGTTTTCGCAAAGAAGAAATATTCGCTTGTTGAAATTAACAATAGTGACCATCTATGTTTTGCAAGAGCCGTTGTTGTGGGGATTTGTTACCATGAACGTGAAAATACCCAAGTATGGACTCGAAGATGGGATAATATTAAAAGATCAAACAGATTACTTCAAAAGACTGAAGCCGAAAAATTAATGAAGGAAGTTGGCGTTTCATCGACACAGCCTGTAGGTCTTGAAGAATACAAAAAAATTCAAGAGTTCTTGTATGAAAAAGGCTATGTTATTAAAGTTCATCAACAGCTATCGAAATTGGAAAAAGTATTTGAACATCCAGAAGTGAAAGACGATAGTAAAATCATACATTTGTACTTTCATCAAAATCATTATGATTACATCAAATCCATCACAGGATTTCTTGATTCTGCTTATTATTGTGAGTTCTGTGACATGCGTTACAGCAGACGGGAAGCCCATGCCTGCTCAAAGATCTGTAAAGGTTGTTTCCGTGCTGGAAAATGTCCATCAGAATCAAAAGAGTATGTCTGCGACAAGTGTCATAGACGATTTTTCAGTGCAACATGCTTGAAAAATCACAAAACACTTCAAGGCAAAGAGAAGAAAACCATTTGTGAGTTAGTGAAACTTTGTTCAAAATGTGGAGGTCAAATTTTTGACAGAAAGAAAAATCATGTCTGTAGGGAAAAGAAAAAATGTCCCCTTTGCAAGAAAATAGTTGACTTCGATCATCGTTGTTTTATTCAGCCTTACCAAAGTAAGATGAATCACAACAACGATGATGAGACGAGTTCTTCTGTAGTCAAAAAACCTTTGTTCATTTTCTTTGATTTCGAATGTCAGCAAGATACTGGGGTACATATTCCGAATTACTGTATTGCACACCGAGCCTGTGCTGAATGTATCGATAAGCCACTTGATTTTCATTGTTCCACATGCAGTGAATTCGAAGAAGGAAGAGAAGTTATTTTTCAAGGAAAAGAAACGTTGAGCCAATTTTGCAGCTGGCTCTTTACAAAGCATCATAAAGGAATCATAGCTATTGCCCATAATCTCAAAGGCTATGATGGTCAATTTATTCTCAATCATATTATCAACGTAGGAATGAAAGAACCAGAAGTAACCATGAATGGAAATAATATTTTAAAGTTAGAACTGAACGGTGTGAGTTTGATCGACTCCTTCAGTTTCATGAACTTTGGTCTGGCAAAATTTCCGGTTACGTTTGGACTTCAAGAAATGAAGAAAGGCTACTTTCCTCACGGGGCAAATACAGACGAATTCTGGGATTACGTTGGGCCGTATCTGGACATGTCTTATTACAAGCCCGACTCAATGTCTGAAGAGGCTCGATCAAAATTCATAGTCTGGTATAATGACAAAGTTCAAAATGGTGAGGAATTCAATTTTCAAAAAGAGATGGAGATGTACTGTCGGTCGGATGTTGATATCTTAAGACGAGGCTGTGGTGAATTCAGAAAGTTGTTCATCGAACAGAGTGGGATTTGTCCATTTACAGAGTCGTTTACCATCGCCGGAGCCTGTAACAAGATTTGGAGAAAAGATTATTTACCAAAAGATCAGATAGCCATCATTTCATGCAAAGATCCAATTAGACGTCGGTTTTCTATGAAAGCAATACGTTGGGTTCAAAGCATCGCTAGAGAAAAAGGGATTCGTATTCAACACGCCAAAAATGGTGGTGAATACCGAATAGGGAAATACAGTGTAGACGGATTTCACCACCAATCAAACACGGTCTATGAATTCCTCGGGGATTTATTTCATGGTTGTCAGACATGTTTCAAGGATCGGAAATATATCAACCCCATCAATGGAAAATCAATGGCTGAATTGTACGACAGTACTATCGAACGGCTAGAAACCATCAAAAGAATGGGCTATAACGTCGTGACCATATGGGAGCACGAATTCGATGCCAAGATGAAGAAGGATAAAGAGTATCGAAAAACCATTGAAAGTCTATACCCGAACCATGACCCCATCGAGCCAAGAGAGGGGTTGGCCGGAGGCAGATGCAATGCCATAAAAATTGCCTATGATGTTGAGGAAAACAGTGAGAAGGAAATCAAGTATATTGACATTTGCTCTCTGTATCCTTACGTCTGCAAACATAAATTCTATCCTGTAGGCCATCCCACAATCTTGACTTATGAGAACATTGACATGGATAATATTCGTCAGTATGAAGGGCTCATTAAATGCAAAGTTCTACCCCCAATGGATTTGTTTCATCCCGTTCTTCCAGTTCACTGTAACGGCAAGATGATGTTTCCACTTTGTATGAAATGTGCACAAGAAAGTTCAAACTTTTGTAATCATGACAGAGAAGAGAGAGCCTTAGTTGGAACTTGGGTTACATTCGAACTGTTCAAAGCCCTCGATTGTGGATATCGGATAATGCAAGTGTATGAAATCTGGCATTTCGACTCTGTTTCAGATCAATTCTTTAAAGGCTATGTGGACAATTTCTTGAAAATCAAGCAAGAAGCTAGTGGATATCCCGGCTGGTGTCAGACAGATTCAGAAAAGGCTCAATTCATTCGTGAGTATGAGGAAGCTGAAGGGATTCGGCTTGACCCCAAACGTATTCAAAAAAACCCTGGCAAAAGATCATTTGCTAAGATTATGCTGAACTGTCTTTGGGGAAAATTAGCACAGCGCGAAAATATGAGCAAGACGAAATACATCAGAGAACCGTCTAAATATTTCGAGTTGATTACCGACCCGAAATATACGGTAAAACATGTGGAAATCTTTGACAATGAGTGTGAATGCATCTTAGTCAACTATGAAGAGAAGATGGACTTTGTCGAAACGCATGCAACAGCCAATGTTATTGTAGCATCTTACGTAACAGCTTATGCAAGGTTGGAACTGTACAGCGTTCTTGAAAGATTGGAGGATAGAGTTCTGTATTTCGATACAGATAGTTGTATGTACATTCATGATCCTGAATTGTGGAACCCTCCCATCATTAACAGTAGACTAGGAAAATGGACCGATGAAGAGCCTGATTGCAGAATCACCCATTTCAGAGGATTAGGTCCCAAGAATTACGCTTATAAGATGAAAACAAAAGATGGAAAAGAAAAAAGCAAATGTAAAGTCAAGGGAATTACTTTGGATCACAATACAAATCAACTGGTGAATTTCGACACCTATTCAAAATGTGCTTTGGATCGCACCGTAGAAATTAAAGTTCAGTATGACTGTAGAATCAGAAGGCATAGAGACAGAACAGTGACCAGTGAACCGCAGTCAAAAACGTTTCGCTCTGTCTATACCAAAAGAATCATTGTAAACGATACTGATACTGTCCCCTATGGCTATAAAAGTTTGAGAATATATAAATAGCCTGTAAGAAAACAATATCATGTTACATTGAAGTGAACGATCAAAGAAAGACGTTCTTTTAAAACCAGTTTTAAAATCAGATTTTAAAAAACAGTTTTAAAAACAGCTCTAAAAGAGTGAAAAAATCAAAAAGTGGAAAAAAGCATTACTAGTGAAAGCTAGCAAGAGTGGAAATCATGTCAACTGAAATGCTAGTTTTAGACCTAGGTGAAAAAGATGATAGAGATTTCACCCATCAGCACACGCTCGATGAACAACTACAGTTTGATATTAAATTCGCCTGTGTGAAACTTTGGATAAACAAATTGCATAAGGGAGTTGCAAAAGGAGAAACATCCTGCAAATTGTATAGAATGCATAGCTTTATTGTAATGATGGGGGGATGATACAAATTTCGATCTTCCTCTCCAAGCTTATTTAGCAATTTGTCTGTTGAAAGACAACTATATTGCTAAACAAATGCGAACTACAAGTCGATGGGTATTCATCATCGTAGGAAGAACAGAAGAAAGTTTTCTGAACGTGCTGAAAATGAAATCCGTTCTGTTTGACTTTTACTTACGCTACAAAAAAGGGTCTATTCAAGACGGTGAGGAAACAGTGGAAACCATGGAAGGCTATATTCTATTTGATAGAGATGTCGCAGAAGAAACCGCATATTCAGCTCTCTCGACAAAAGATCTTTCAAAACATGTTTTAAAACATGTTTTTCCATTTAGTGGAGTCCGTGAATATAGTGAAATGGATAGCAAATTTCCATTGTTTTTAGGTTATGACCAATTGCATAAAGTTATTGTGGAACATGAAAACAAGTGGAAAAATCGAGGCATCTGCGAATTCGCCTTGTAAGAATTGTAAAAATTGTTTTGTAAAAAAGTTTGAATGAATTGTTGTATTTTATTGTAAGAATTGTTTTATCATTGTTGTAGATAAAAACTGTATTGTTAAAAACATTAGAATGTTTTTAACGATTGTTAAAAATGTTATACTGTTTTTTTTAACGATTGTAAAAACTGTCTTGTATATAAAATGTATCACCAATGCTTTGTAGATCAAAAATGTATCCAAAAAGTTCAGACTTGGGAAAAGTTTGAATAAACAAACGCTTTTAAAAGATCGATTGTTTTTTTGATTCCTTCCCAAAAGAAAAGCTCAGCTTTGAGCAAAGAGAAAAAAACTTGAATAAAGAAAATGTCTTGCAGAGAATGATTTAACAATTGTTAAAAATGTTATAGTGTTTTTTAACGCTTGTTAAAACTATCTTGTTAAAAACATTGTCAATGGTTTGTATATAAAATGTATCGCCAACGCTTTTAACAAGACAGTTTTAACAAGCGTTAAAAAACACTATAACATTTTTAAACGCTTGTTAAAAACTTTGAATAAATTATGTATTTGTAAATAGGTTAGAATGGTTGAAACGTTCCTGTTTTAAGAAGTTGTAAATTGTTTTTAATGATAAAGTTAAAAAACTTTGAATAAAGAAAATGATTTAAAAAAGATCGTCTGTTTTTTGATTCCTTCCCAAAACTTGGAAAAGAACAGAGATGGAAAAATGTAGATAGATCATCACATTCTATATGAATAAAAATAGAATGTGATGTTCTATCTACAAGAAATCTACAAGACCTACAGGTCCCATATAGTATATGATGTGAGTAAAATTTCTAGTACATTAGGTTCTATCTACAAGACCTACAGAAAAAAGTCTATATCCCAAGACAAGTCCTCTTCGTCCAAAACTATAAAAGGCTGGTGAACTTTCTCTGTAGAATCATTCGACTTTCGATTCTCGAATAGTACGAATAAACCTGTTAACTAGTGCAAACTTTTTTTACAATTAAAAAAGTTTTTGTTAAC
Source organism: Tridacna gigas (assembly GCA_945859785.2). Classification (NCBI taxonomy): domain Eukaryota; kingdom Metazoa; phylum Mollusca; class Bivalvia; order Cardiida; family Cardiidae; genus Tridacna; species Tridacna gigas. The sequence continues at coordinate 10,681,271 of OX244031.2, read as the reverse complement.
TAGTGCGAATAAAAACAAACTGTTAACAGAAAATGGACTCCAACTTAGACCAAGATGATCACGGAAGACTGGATCCCATGGAATCCAACTTAGACGACGACTCCTTACCGCAAGAAAACCCCGACCTAGGCATCTTCTCACCACAGCCTGAAAACAACAGAGATATTCTATCGATAGCTATGAATTCAACATTCATCGACCCGATGATACCACCAGCTAACAAAATCGAAGAAGAAATAACTCAAATGATTTCAAACCAAAATTCTGTAATAACCCAGATTTTAGACGAAGTGAAGATGTTGAATAGAAACATTGAGACATTATGCCAACAAAATCAACAAAATCGACAGAACTACCAGAGTCAACAAGATTCGTCTGCAAGACAAGATTCAGCTATAACGATTTCAACCCAGATTAACTTTGATAAAACCAGTTTTCAAAAGTTAACAGCTTCTACCGTCACACCTGTAGACCGTCAGACAACTCACCAGTCAACTCCCCAGACAACTTACCAGGCAACTCATCAGTCAACTCAGACAGAAGAACCCAAACCAAAAAGAAGAGGAAGAAAACGAAAATCAGAGATAGTAGAGAAAGACGATAACCAACTTCACAAAAAACAACGATTCGATCCCTACTCTGTAATACCACCACGAGTAGAAACAAAAACAGGCTTGGGAAAATATGGAAAAAACATTGACAACTTCAAGGAATTCAAATTTCCGATGATCTCGAAAGAACAAGGAGAAAAGCTGGCATCAGAAGAAAAGCTATCGTCAGAAGAAAGTTCGCGATAGAGGAGAAATCTTTGAAAGAGCGACACCAAAAAAATCGTCTCAATAGAGAGGAAGACTCTCAATAGAGAAGAAAAAGCCACAGAAATCAAAAAAAGAATCAAAGGAAAGCTGTCGATAAAAGCAGAAAGCTATACCAAAAACAAAACAGTCCTTTTCAGGACTAACCAAAAAACTAGAAAATCTATCTTCAACATTTGTGAATAAGTAAGGCAAACTGACTCCAAGTCTATAAAAGACGATGCTATTTCCAGTAATTAATCACTCGGCTCTCGAATAGACGACAGCTAGAAGACATGGTGATGGACTATCGTATACAATTTCTACTTCTCTCGATGACAAAATGGTATCTAACAACCTTTCTACTGGCTATGATGCATGACTCCACTTTGCCTATACATAAAATAAACAAAATAAGAAAGTTGATAGCAGATCGAAGAAGAATCGTGGAGTACCCTATCTGTCAGGCAAATTTTGGATCCGGTCATCAGAGGAGGAGAAAAACCACAGCAGAAAGAATCAAAGGAACGGTGCTGGTGAAGACAAAAGATCTTTGAAAGAGCTGAAAAACCCACAGAAATCAAAAACAAAAACAGACCTTTTCAGGACTAACCAAAAAAAAACCTTAGAAAAGTCTATCTTTTGAGAATTGTCAATCGATATATAGTTCCTATCGTGGGGAAAAGACTAAGTCCAACACGGTGATAGAGAAGAATGAACAGATCTCAATCGAGAAGAAAAGCCGTACTTTTCAGGTCCGATGAGACCCTGAGGCAATTACAACATGGGACGAACTTGTCAATATACCTAGAGAGGTGACTCCTCCTCACGCCTCCTCACCTCCTCTTCACTCCTCTTTAACTCCTCTTCACTCCTCCTTACCTCCTCTTCACTCCTCTTTAACTCCTCCTCACTCCTCCTTACCTCCTCTTCACGCCTCCTTCGGGGAAATAGCCCTATATCGTGGAGAAAGACTAAGTCCAACACTAGTAGAGCATTGTTTAAGTCCTACAGAGACGAACGATGATCGATCGAACTGAACAGTGTAGATCAAGATCAGACTTGTTTCCATAGAAACCTATCGTGGAGAAAAAAAGACTAAGACCAATTTGCCCGAAATAGACTGACCCAGGGCAGTCTATTTCGGGCAAATCTCCATATCGTAGGGAAAGGTGGGTGGGATGGGGATAAATCCAAGATGGCCGCCATCTACTTCCGGTTTGACGTTTTTCGACCCAATTTGCCCGAATCTCCCTACCCCAGGGTAGGGAGATTCGGGCAAATCCAAGATGGCCGCCAAAAGGTCAAAAAGCCCTCCTCAGGACGATTTTTCGACCCAATTTGCCCGAATCTCCCTACCCTGGGGTAGGGAGATTCGGGCAAATTGGGCTCCAGGGTAGGTAGATTCGGGCAAAATGCCGAAATCTACCTCCCTATACTACTGCTGGTTACCAGCCTTTTCTTCTTATTCCCACACCGTTTTGTATAGCCATCGAACTCCTCTTTTCTCAGGGTCATTGGAACGGGCATGGCTCAGTGGTAAAGATGAAAGATTCAGAACCTGGGGGACCCGTGTTCCACTCTGTTTTTCATTCGCATAGTTTTCCACGGAGTGTCCTTGGGAAAGGCATTTTACAGTAGTAGCCTAGAATAGGTGAAACCAATGACATACATGAATGAATGAGCTGTCGCCGTCATATGACAGAAATAATGTTGAAAGTGGCTTAAAATATAATTTAGTCAATCGATCGATCGAAAAGTCAGTCGGTTGGTCGCTCGGTCGGTCGGTCGGTCAGTAAGTCAGTCAGTCGGTCAGTCAGTCAGTCAATCGATCGGTCGAACAGATCGATATATCGATTAATCCTCGGGTTGTTAATACACGAAGTCGTCTGGTAAAGGGTTAAAAGGTTCACTTATGACTACAGTTTTTTTTCCTTTTTTCCCGTTGTCACCATAAAAGATTTATATGCCAGCGATTTGACAGTGGCTTTGACGAATCAAAACAACTCTGGCGACAGACTCTTATTATCTATGTGTGACGAAGGGCTTTGTAAAAAATACGGCCTTTTTTTGCATTTTTTTTTCCAACCCTTCATCGCAGGTGGCGACCAAATAGACTTTTCCTGGAACACATAGAGTAAGATCAGACTTCACAGGTCGTGCATTCTTTATTTAATCCGAAATTTTGCTAATTTATATTAAACTATGGCATTAATATCTCCGTATATTTATGGAAACTAATTTTCAGACATATTTGGCCGTCCAAAAAACGCCTGTTCTTTTTAACTGGCAAGCGAAGAGTGAGCAAAATGGAGGTTGACATCTTTTTGTCACGAGCAGAAGATCTAGTTTCGAGACAGTATGATATAATTGAGTCATGCTCTGTCAAAAGGCGGTTTAATGCATTTACAAAAAGGATCGATCCATATCAGCCTGCGCAATCCGCGCAGGCTGAAATGGGTCGAAACCTTTTGCTATCTTTAAATTTTCTGCTCGTACAAGAGTCATTCTACCTCTTGATTTTGTCAATTGTTAGACAAATTAGACTTTATTGGTCCATAACAGTGTACTTGCTATGTATAAAACATCACGCAGATGCATTCACTTTTTACCAAACGACAAAATTTCGACCAAACTGAAAACATTTGTAGATGAGGAATTTCATGTAGCTCACAAGGTGACTTCTGTCTTTGATAGGGCAGAGAACATTGTGGGAAAAGAAGAAAATGCTGGTTACCAGCATTTTCTCCTTTTCCAACAATGTTTTCAAAAGCCTTCTTCGCCAGGGTCGTTAAGACTCGAGATTGTGTGGTAGGCGATTAAACCCCTTTTCGCTAGAGCGCCTTTCAGTTGTATCCATGTTACAATAGTTCAACTTTTTTAGATACAAGTATTTCACATTTCTTATACAAGTATCTCACATTTTAGTCCAGATTTAGTATTTCACATTTTAGTATAGTTTCAAGTATTTTATATTTTAGATACAATTATTTCATAACCGAGTCTACATACAAGTATTTCATATTTTAAATACAAGTATTTCACATTTTAGATACAACTATTTCACATTTTTGTTTAGATACAAGTATTTCACATTTTAGATATAACTATTTCACATTTTAGTCTAGATACAAGTATCTCACGATTTTGTTTAGATACAAGTATTTCATATTTTAGATACAACTATTTCACATTTTAGTTTAGATACAACTATTTCACATTTTAGTCTAGATACAAGTATCTCACATTTTTGTCTAGATACAAGTATTTCATATTTTAGATACATCTATTTCACATTTTAGTTTAGATACAAGTATTTCACATTATAGTCTAGATACAAATATTTCATATTTTAGATACAACTATTTCACATTTTAGTTTAGATACAACTATTTTACATTTTAGTCTAGATACAAGTATCTCACATTTTTGTCTAGATACAAGAATTTCATATTTTAGATACAACTATTTCACATTTTAGTTTAGATACAAGTATCTCATATTTTTGTTTAGATACAAGTATTTTACACTTTAGTCTAAATATAAGTATCTCACATTTTAGTTTAGATACAAGTATTTCACATTTTAGTTTAGGTACAAGTATTTCATATTTTAGATACAACTATTTCACATTTTAGTCTAGATACAAGTATCTCACATTTTTGTTTAGATACAAGTATTTCATATTTTAGATACAACTATTTCACATTTTAGTTTAGATACAAGTATCTAACATTTTTGTTTAGATACAAGTATTTCACATGTTAGTCTAGATACACGTATTTCACATTTTAGTTTAGATACAAGTATTTCACATGTTAGTCTAGATACAGTATCTCACATTTTTGTTTAGATACAAGTATTTCACATTTTAGTCTAAATACAAGTATTTCACATTTTAGTCTAAATACAAGTATTTCACATTTTAGTCTAGATACAAGTATTTCACATTTTAGTCTAGATACAAGTATCTCACACTTTTGTTTAGATACAAGTATTTCATATTTTTGTTTAGATACACGTATTTCACATTTTAGTTTAGATACAAGTATTTCACATTTTAGTCTAGATACACGTATTTCACATTTTAGTCTAAATACAAGTATTTCACATTTTAGTTTAGATACAAGTATTTCACATTTTAGTCTAAATACAAGTATTTCACATTTTAGTCTAGATACACGTATTTCACATTTTAGTCTAAATACAAGTATTTCACATTTTAGTCTAGATACAAGTATTTTAAATTTTAGTCTAGATACAAGCATTCACATCAAGTGTAGATACAAGTATTTCACATTTTACATAAAAGGATTTCACATTGTAACTCTCTCAGCGTAATAGGCGAAGATAGGGGTTTTTCGGACGGCATAGATAAAGATACGACAGCAGTCTGATCATGGTTCTGTACCGTCCGCTTGTTAAGTCAAGCCTACACGATAAGAAATCTGTCTGAGTTTCAATGGGATGTATTTTCTCTACTGCCGAAAGATGTCGAGTTTATGTTTTCGGCAATAAAAGAATTAATGGTGTTAAAGTGCGACGTATTCAGGTGTCTATTAGCCATACCAAAGGGACAACTCACTTATGTATTTCTTTCACGAGTTTCATCGGTATTGTGTTTGGGGCTCTTCAGTAACCTGCCCTTGGACAAAAAACACACGCCTTCGCTAAACGCAGTTATTGGTCAGTGAACTAGGATTTTCGGACAGAAAATCCAAAGACTGCACCGAGATACGGTTTACATACCACGAAACAAAATTAAAAAAAAAAAAGCCCGAAAATTAAAGACATTACTATTATTTGAAAAGGTTGCGACGAAAATACTTAACGTATATAAATGCAACATCATTAGAAATAAATTCCTAATAATTGATAGTTAACAGTTATTGCCCTTGATTTACTATAGGTATGTGGTAAATGTATTGCAAGGTAAATGCTACTATATAGAAACGGAGTGAAAATACACATTTGATTAATTAAAGAACAGGAATAGAACAATTATATACTTGCATATTTTCAGCTATTGATTTACTTTTCAGTTTAAATTCCTCTTAACTTTTTATGCTTATATTTTTTTTTAAAAACAAATTTACTAAAGGGGGATAATTCGTTATTTATAGTGTAGTGAAAATGGAGTGATTATCTATTTATAAACAATAATTGCAAGAAAGCCAAACATAGCAATTTGGCTTAGTAAAGCTTATTGTTTCAAATTCAAATAATGTCGAATTCTTGAGGATGACATGATAACTCAGCTGGCAGTTTCCCATGACCTTAGTCTTACCGAAACCCTTTATCCAACAACAAAATATTAGACGGGTCCAAATTAAAAGGATTTACAGACGGCAAATAAAATGTGACTCAAAACAAGAATTATTATTGTCATTTTTCTTTAGAAAACATTATGGAAAAAGGAGGAAAATACTGGTTACCAGCATTTTCTCCTCCTTTTTCTACAATAATTCATAAAGTCTTCTTTTTTAGGGTAGTAAAATCCAGTATTGTTTGGTGAAGGGTTATTTAACCCTTGTTACCCTTGTTATCAGCTTCAACAGCAACAGACTAGAGCTCTGAAGTGTCTTGCCCACGGACACTCCCACGAAAAACCCTTCATGTGAATTTCATTCATAATAACAAATAATCGGATTTGAACAAGGCTGTTTGCGGATAGTGTCGATCGACATCAGACTGCAGAGCCTGATTTTGGATCTACCTTTTCTATACTTTGACGTATATTCTGGCCAAAACAATCCTGAAATAGCAATGTTTCGGTTGTTTTTCCTGAATGGATTGGTCCATTTCATTAATTCAGCGCTCCATGGTTTACACGGATCTGGTAAAGGTTTTTTTTTTTTCCACAAGTCAAAATATTTTGTAAAACACCGATAGATACAACCAGATATAGTTTCTCTTTGCAATCTTACAAACTTTACTGTTATATTCTGTAAAAAGTGTTATTTTTTGCGATTAGATAAAGGTATGGTGGTTTTGCAGTCCCTTACTCTGTCTATTTTTATTACACCAGAAATGACGTCATCATACTGATTTGAATACGAATCCTCAACGCGTGTTATCGATCATGTGACATCCCCACAACTTGCGAAACTCCGGCGCAAAATCTAGAAATATCTTAATGTCTTAAGTAGCCTATGAAGGAAATACCACTGAAAAACATTTTTTCTTGTTTTCGTTCTTTTCTTCTTTACCGATGATTTTTCCCAGCTATCGCCCTTCTTAATTCAGTGGTAAATAATTTTCTTTAAATCTGGCGAGATTACAAAAATCTAACTAGCTTCCTTTAAACACTTCCTGTTAATAGTTCACCGTCAAAAAACCGAAACATTGTCATAAACTTTGCTACTTTTCTGCAACATTTACCGTCGTGTCATGTAACCATTCTGTTTAATGCGCTAATTTATTTAAGGTGTCAACCCGGTTACAAGTTAAGTGTGGGTCCGCTGCATAATGTGTCCTTTCTGTAACGGAAAAGTGATAGACTAACAAAATAACGGTGACAGAAGTAATTTGTTAACTTTTTGTCACTTTTTGTACCATTCGTCAGGTTTCTTTTTTACTTCTGACATATGATAGTAAAAAAACGCTGTCTGCACTTACTCATATATAAATTTTACCAAACGGCAAAATTTTGGACTTGTCCAAGTTCAGGGCATTTGCAAACGACAAATTCAATGTAACTCAAATAGTGCGATTTGTATTTGAAAGGCTAAAAACATTGTGGGAAAGGGAAAAAAATACTGGTTACCACAATGTCCTTAACACCTTTCTTTCTCAAGGTCGTTAAAACCCGGGATTGTCTGGTAAAGGGTTAAGCTTTCTAAAATATATTGCAGCAAAGAGATGCAATTAATCTTGTCGTGATATAACAGCTACTTTTGTTTAGTTTTTGTCCTAGAATTGGCCCCTGCTAGTCCCGGTGAAAAGCAGTCAGTAATTAATTTACTATTTTGCAGTGATACATTCATGTAATACTACTAACCGTTACCCAAAATTTGGAGAAGAACTTTATAAGCTTAAGCTTCCGGTCTTAGCCTTTTCTTCCTTCAGTATATTTGTCATATGATTGTATTGTATTCTGTTAACCTGTATCTTATACTGTTGAATAAAATATGTTTAAACATTAAACTAAGCAGTCAGTAAACCGTTTTTATCCAATCAAAAAGTATATCTCATACAACCGGATGTTGCCCCGATTTAACCCCGATTAACAAGACTGGTCGTATAGTGTGATCATGCAGTATTGTGGTTAGCACCGGTTTTGGACGGAGCACTATAAAATACTGCCTGTAATGTGCCGATGAAAGCCGATGCCGTTCCGTGTACCCCGCAGGCTAGCCGGTGTAATGACGAATTTGTACTACCATATAATTATATATATCCATTTTTCCGATTGCTACTTTTTAGCAGCAGAGATTTTAGTTTACGCACCGCGTATTAATATTTATCCTGTACAGGACAGTAAAAAGCGTCATAGCATACAGGTCAATTTTCGAAGAATATGAAATGGGCAGACAACGCCTCTGCTGTATTGCGATGGGTGATTTGTACCTACACGGTCCATTTCTTCGCTGAAAATACACCGCTCTACCGTTCTTAAAATTGTAGGGATCCTCTTTAACAAAGAATCGCGTGTCATAATTTTTTATCGACATCTTTCTAAATAATTTTCGTTGAAATAGAGTTTATACATTCAATTTTTAACGCAGTCTTTATCAATTCCTGTGGGGGTTTTCACCGACATATTGATAGATCTGAACATCTTGTTAATGTTGCTAATCGATTAACATGGGCTCCGCCATTTTGTATATCATGTGACTGAAAGTGGTTCACAATGTGTACCTCCTTTGCACGGACGAGGTTAGATGTAGGTAACGAAATTGGCCGAATTGTAAGGTCTAAGTGATCTGCTAAACTGGTACCCGTTGTATTTCCCGTAACCGTCCGATAGATAACAGGTAACACCCGATTTATCGATGGCAGCTACTGGTTATCAATCCTGTCAAATGTACCAATCAGAGAACGCGTCACAAAATGCTTTACTGTCTGCTTTAGTTTTTATTTTAAATATATATCCAAGACAAAAGAGGGCTTAATGCATCTGCGAAAAAGTATAGATCCAGGTCAGCCTGCGCAGGCTGACCTGGGCCGAAACTTTCCGCTATAGGTCAGTTTTCTGTATGTCCAAGGACGATTCTACCTCTCAATAAAGTCGGTTGTTCAAATAACTGGCTATAACAAATTATGTGATTGCTTGAAAGATATACTGAATCACGGAGATGCATTAAGTCTCATTTTGCCAGAGAATGGCTCATATTTATTCTACATCGATTGAGAAATAAGTCCTTGCAATTTATTCTAATCTACCTAGATTCTGCTTCCTGGAAACTACACCAGTACTCGCGTCGAATGTACGGGCCGATGAACGGACCCAAAGTTGACTACCTCTCGCTGGTATCGAACTCGGGATCCTATGGTTACGAGGCCGACGCTCTATCGAACAACCACGGACAATAAATAACTTATAAATGACAAAGCATTTCTATCTTTGGCTACAATTTTCGTGACAGACATACTTTTTTTTTAAATTTATTAGAGCTTTGTTTTGAAATATATGAACTACTGTGAAACCAACGATTTAAATATGTTTTTAAACAAGCTTATAAATCATATTGTTTTTTCACCTGTAAAACACGCAGCAAAGACCCACAATCAACAACTGTCAGAAATCTTGTTAAATATAATTAAGTTGTCATGAAAAGTTGCCATAGTTCTTGTGTTTAAAAACAAAAGATTTAAACATTTTTTTATCGGCCGGATATTATCCAAACACTCGTAATCAACAAAATTATGTATAAGCCATGCTCTGTGAAAAGGGGGCTTAATGCATCGGCGAAAAGTATCGACCCAGGCCAGCCTGCGCAGTCCGCGCAGGCTGACCTGGGCCGAAACTTTTCGCAATTGGTTGATTTTTCTGACCAGTTTACGTCATGATTCAGTCGGTTGTTAAAAAAGGTGGCTATTATGGACCCATAATTATGTGATAGCTTGACTGGTACAATACATCACGGAGATGCACTTAGCCCCCTTTTGCCAGAGCACGGCTCATACTGATAACTGAATAATACGTGCCGTGCTTCGGCAAAAGGGGGTTTAATACATCTCCGTGATGCATTCAACCGAGCAAGTCATCAGATAATTTTGGACGAATAAAGGTCCATTTTTAAGAGTTAATCCCTGACTAAAAGAACCCCGTGTTTTGACGCTCCGGAGAGAGAGGAGGCTTTTGAAAACATTGTGGGAAAAGAATGAAATACTGGTCACAAGCACTTTCTCCTTATTTCCGCAACGTTTTCAAATTAGTTTTTTCTCATGTCCGATAAGACACGAAACTATATAGCAAAGGGTTAATTATAAAATGAGCCATGCTCTGTGAAAAGGGGGCTTAATGCATTTCCGTGATGCATGATACCTAGCAAGTCATCACGTGATCATGGATCCATAAAATCCATTTTGTCTAACAGTAGACTGAAACATGAGGTACAGTATTCCTTGGACATGCAGAAAATTGGCCAATGGCAAAAAGTTTCGGCCCCGGTCAGCCTGCGCGGACTGCGCAGGCTGACCTGGGCCGAAACTTTTTGCAGATGCATTCAGCCCCCCTTTTCACAGAGCATGGCCCAAATGCACTTTATAAAGTTGATTAATACGGGAGGAAAGTCCCATCTTTAATTTTCTGCTTACGAAACATGCAATACATCAAACCGTGCAGTCTTAAAGAAACGTAGAAGAGAATTTTGTACACATTATTTTTTTTTAAACACATCGTTACTTTTCTTAAACATTGTACTGCTAAATAAGAGAAATGAAAGTTTCAAGTGAAAACCCATATTTTGCCATTTCAAAGGTTCTTCTTGGGGGTGGGGGTGGGGAGATATCTCCTTATCGGACAGTGTAGATAGAAGATCAGACTGCACATTCAGAGCTGTCTGATCTTGATCTATACTGTCCTCAAAAGGTCAGTGAGTCTCGCTTAGCAGCCTAGGGATTAAGGCGGAAAACGGCAAATATTAATTAACCCTTAGGCTGCTTATCGCGACCCACCGACCTTTTGCGGACAACGTAGATCAAGATCAGACTGCACAGAACGTGCAGTCTGATCTTTGATCTACACTGTCCGATAAGGAGATATTTTTCCTCCAAAAATACCTTTGAAACAAGAAAGTTTTGGGCTTCTACTATCTACTATAAAGTTTCATTTCTTTTATTCAGCAGGATAAGGGTTAATTCCGAGGCTCAACTGAAGTTATTGGATTTCATTATGTGTGGTGTTTAACGCCGGTTTCAACATTATTTCAGTCATATCGCCACAGTCAGTGCACCTATCCATATGTACTTCGAGTTATTTTCACCATTGATTTGCAAAATATTTTTTTCTAAGCCACTGGCTGCTTTTCCACACAACCATCGATCAATCCTCGGGAAGCAGTTAGTCTAGCTGGAGATTCGAACCAGCGATTTCATGGTTTCAAGCCCTGTACGTTACCAAATGAGGTACCACGCGCAGCTCAGAAGTCATTTGGACTCAGACCATTTCCCTCCGACCGGTGTTCAGTGTTTCGGTTGTTCATGTAAAAAGCTGCCAGCAGCTGAAATAATATTAGTTTGAAATAATTTTGTGCGAAGATTTTTTTTTCAGAAACGACAGGAAAGCATGAATAGGTGAACTGAATTAGTGCTGTGGCTGCTGACGAAGCTCCATGAACAAATAGGAAGATGAACAAGCCGCCGTGGCATAACTTTATACCATTCGAGGTGGCGTTAACTTCTTTTGCGCCAAATACATGTATATAAACTTGATCTCTAAACATGCTGAAAATACAATCCATAGGAACGTAGAAAAAAATCTTATTTTAAAAGCTTGACTTCACATTTCATACGCGGACGATACAGATAAAAGATGATCTCGATTTATACCGTCCAAAAAAAAAGCACCTGTTTTCTGTAGGGCTGAAAGGATTTAACCCTTTTCCACACAATCCCGACTTTTAACGACCCTGTGAAAGAAGGCTTTTGAAAACATTGTGGGAAAAGGAGAAAATGCTGGTAACCAGCATTTTCTCCTTGTCCCACAATGTTTTCTACCCTTTCCAAAACAAATTTCAATTTTTCAGTCACATTTATATTGTCGTCTGCTAATGCTTTCAATTTGGACCAGTCTAAAATTTTGTCCTTTGGTAAAGAGTTAAACGCCATACAAACCTTAAGCTTCGCAAGCATGTTGGGTGAGAGTTGTTGTCCAATTTCTTGGAAAACGTTTCCGTCGACATAAAACTACAATGAAAATTATATCTGTACGAAAATGTTTGCACCCAAATAACCCTTGTATTGCCAAACTCTTTAGCAAACGAAATACTCCGGACTCGTCAATACCAAAGGCATTTTGCAGACGACAAGTAGTTACATTTTTCTATAAAGGGTAGACACCATCGTTTGAAAAGGAGAAAATGCTGGTAACCAAATGTTTTGATACCCTTCATCCACAGGGTCTGTAAGTCTTTACCAAATGACAAAACTTTAGACCTGTCCAAATTGAAATCATTTGCAGATGACAACTTGAATGTGACTCAAAAACTGAAATTTCTCTTTGAAAGTAAAGAAAACATTGTGGGAAAAGGAGAAAATGCTGGTTACCAGCATTCTCTCCTTTTCCTACAATGTTTTCAAAAGCCGTCTTCCTTTGGACCGTTTAAACACGGGATTGTTTGGTTAAGTGTTAAGACAAAGAATCGCTCGATAAATGGTGAACAAATGAAGTCGACGTGTCTAGACGACAAAATAGACACCTGTATTGAAAATCTTGCAAAGCTTCTCTCACGACTCTCGGACAAGGTAAATCTAAGATAAGACTGCACGTTAATTGCAGTCTGATTTTGATCCATACTGTATAAAGAAGAAAAGGAAATAAAAAACATCTTCGAAACTTGTACTCGGCGCACTTAAGGTCAAGAACATTACGTTAATTTGGACGAGTTCATTTATAAACGTTATCATCAGTCGGCGCGTAGGGCTGTCATGTGCGCGATGGAGCGTGCCCGAGGGGGCCACTATTTAAACCTTCCCGGTCCAGGTCTGGGCATGCATTCTGGCGCACGTAAGGGATCAATCCTTGAGTCGGTCGTCTGCTACAAAACTATTATTTTGCAATTTTCATTTTTCGAGGATGAGAGGAATAGCAGTACTTGCCGTCCTATTGCTTGCTGGTGAGTATTTTGGATGTTTATTTTTTTGTTGACTCGTTATTATACTTAAAAGTCGATTTTGTGTCACTTTTATACTTTGTTCATGTATTGGCTATAAATTGACAAAGTTTAGTGCCAAAAGAAACTTATGTTAGGTAGTTTAGTTTAAACATATTTATTTTACATCGACTGAGAAACAAGTTCTTACAACTTATACTAATCTCTCTCGATTCTGCTTCCTGGAAACTACACCAGAGTCCGTATTCACCAACCATTCTTAAGAATATTCTTAGTCTTATTCTCCAAGATTTTCTACATTTGAAAGTAACACAACTCCTGATTGGAGAACAAGACAAAGAACGTTCTTAAGAATGGTTGGTGAATACGGACCCAGTACTCGCGCCGAATGTGTGGGCCAATGAACAGTCCCAAGTTGACATCCGCTCCCGGGTATCGAACTCAGGACCTTTTGATTACGAGGCCGACGCTCTACCTTACAACCACGAACACCACACCGCGGTTATGTATCCACACAAAAAATTCAAAACAATAAAACAGAGCGAATAACATGAAATTCTGAAATATTTAAGATGTATATTTAACAACATTTATAAGTTTTATTGAACAATTCTTTATCGTTTATAAGATTTATTTAAACTTTATCCCGCTAAATAAAATAAAACTTATAAGCCGATGATAAAAAAACCCCCATATTTTACTATTTCAAAGATACATTTTGGGGAAAAATTATGTCCTTATCGGAAAGTGTAGATCCAAGATCAGACTGCACGTTCCGTGCAGTCTGATCTTAAATCTACACTGTCCGCAAAAGGTCAGCGAGTCGCGCTTAGCAGCCTAAGGGTTAAGTTTTACCTTATACATTCTAATCGGAATAACCAATTGGTCTTGCCCTTACCAAGTGACATGGTATCGGCGATATGCTATACTTGCAGACGACTGACTGTCTACAAGACGACAAAGTTACAGACTTGTCAATTATAAGGACATTTGCAGACGACAAAGAAACTGTTACTAATTTCATAGGATTTTTCATTGACGGGGTGGAAAACAATCTAGGAAAATGAGAAAATGTTCTTTTATTCTTTACCACACAAACCCGACTTTTAACGGCCCTGAGGAAGAAAGCTTTTGAAAACATAATGGGGAAAAAGGGGAAATGCTGATAACCAGGATTTTTTCCCTTTCCGCACTGTTTTCTATCCTTTCCGGGATAAATTTCATCATTTGAGCCAAAATCGACCTGTCATCTGCATATGCTTTCAATTTAGACGTATCCAGCATTTTGCCGTTTGGTAAAGAGTTAAGTTTTGATTAATCGACAAAATTTTAGACCAGTCCAAATTTAAAGCATTCGCAGACAACAAAATAAATGTGGCTCAAAAATTGATTTTTTTTTTTTGAATGGTAAAAAACATTTTCTCCTTTTCCCATAATGTTTTCAAGAGCTCTCTTTCTGAGGTTTATAATAATTCGGGATTGGGTGGAGAAGAGTTTAACTGTTTTAAACCTACCAGAAATAGTAAGACGTGACTTAAAGGGAAGCATACATAGGAAAGGAATATATTTCTCTTGAATGATATCGAAAACGGTGTGAGAAAATTAGCAGCTACTTGTTACGAGCGATTATTTTTCCTATATGTTTTTTTAAAAAGTAAAAGGTGGACGAAAAGGGCATGATAAAGTCATTTTGACTGCAGTTTAGCATAAACGTAAAGTGCCATGCTTTTCCGACCCTGGGATGGATGCCATGGAAAAATAATGGAAAAGGCAGGAAATGTAAGGAACTAGCATTTTTATCCTTTTCCCAAAGTGTTTTTCTGTCAAGGACATATCCAGTCTTTTGAGCCACGTTCAATCTGTCGTCTGCAAATGCTCTCAAAATGGCTGAGCCAAATATTTTGTCTTCTGATCAAAATCATATTTGTCGCCGTAGTGGTAGGTAGAGAGCTTTTAAACTATTACCGTACAATCACGAGTTTTAACGACCTAAGGAAGAAGGCTTTTGAAAACATTGTGGGAAAAGGAGAAAATGCTGGTAACCAGCATTTTCTCCTTTTTCCACAATGTTTTCTATCCTGTTAGAGAAAATTTCCATCATTTGCACAGCATTTAATTTGTCGTCTGACAATGCTTTCAATTTGGACAAGTCTAAAATTTTATCTTTTGGTAAAGAGTTAAGTCATTTTCAGAAAAGCAGCAGTTTTCATTGTTACGGACAGCTGCTTCTTTTCCATCAATTTTTTTTTACATTTGTTTTTTTTTTCTTTTCCCTTTAAAATTTTGTTATTCATTCAGTGATATAAAGCAGTTTTGATTAACCCATTACCTGGCGACAAAATTTTCGATCCGTCCCAATTGAAAGCATCTGCCGACGACAAATAGTGTGTCTCAAATGATGGGATTTTCCCGTAAACGGTCAGTAAATATTGTCGGAAAAGGAGAAAATGCTGGTTACCAGCATTTTCTTCTTTTCCTACAATATTTTCAAAAGCTTTCTTCCTTAGAGCCGTTAAATTTAGGGAGATTATGAAGTAAAGAGTAAACTCTTTACCACACAATCCCGAGCTTTCACGACCCTGAAGGAAAAGTTTTAGAAAACGTTGTTGGCATTTCTTCCTTTTCCCACACTGTTTTCCACCCTTTCAAAAACAAATTTCATAATCAGCGCAACATTTGATTTGTTGTCTGAATTTTTTTCCCCAACTTGGACAAGTCTATAATTTTCTCCTGTGATAAACAGTTAATTAACCTAAATGTAATAGTGAGGAAATTTAAACATATCTCTTTCTGTTAGAAAATTAAATGCCATACTTCATTTGATATTGCAAAGCCCTCAAATCTTTCTGAATAAATTACATTGTATATTGACAGTAATTAATAACAAGGATGTTGTTGAAAAATAACGGATATAAATTCATAGCTACGAGTCCAGATGAACAAATATATGAAAACAACAGAAATATCAAATAATCGGGCAGTGTGGAACAAGAATCAAATTGTGCGTTCTATGCAATCTGATCTGAGTCTGCTCTATCACTTAACCCTTTCCCAAACAAGCCCTGGTTTTCACGTGTCTGCAGTACAAGTCTTTTGAAAACACTGCGGGAAAAGGAGAAATTGCTCGTAACGAGCAATTTCTCCTTTTCCCACAGTGTTTTCTACCCTTTTGGAGAACTTTCTGTCATTTTCGTCAAATTTAGAATTGTCGTCTGCAAACTCTTTGAAGTTGGACCAGTCCGAAATTTATCGTTTGGGAAAGGGTTAATATGTTGTAATTGCACGTGTATATGTGTGTATTTAGATTTTCTGCATGTCCAAGGACCATTCTACCTCATGATTCTGTCGGTTGTTAACCCTTTCCCAAACGACAAATTTCGGACTGGTCCAAATTGAAAGAGTTTGCAGACGACAATTTTAAATTTGATGAAAATGGCAGAAAGGTCTCAAAAAGGGTAGAAAACACTGGGGGAAAAGGAGAAATTGCTCGTTACGAGCAATTTCTCCTTTTCCCGCAGTGTTTTCAAAAGACTTGTACTGCAGACACGTGAAAACCAGGGCTTGTTTGGGAAAGGGTTAAACAACGTGTTTTATGGATTCATATGATAACATGCTTGGTGGAACGCATTTACAGAGATGCATTGAATCCCCTTTTGTCCGAGCATGACTCAAATAGATTCGAAAACATAATTTGAGCCATGCTCTGTGAAAAGGGGGCTTTAATGCATCTGCAGAAAGTATCGACCCATGTCAGCCAGGGCAGGGCAGGCTGACATGGGTGGAAACTTTTTGCTATTGGTCAATTTTCTGTATGCCCAAGGACCATTCTACCCTATGAATCAGTCGGTCGTGAGACAAAATGGATTTTATGGATCCATAATTATGTGATGACTTGCTTTGGACAATGCATCACGGAGATGCGTGTAAAAACCCCCTTGTGCCAGGGCATGGCTCGTATAGATTCGAAAACACAATTCATTTGAAGTATCTTATGTATCCGAGTTGTCTTTAGAAGGGGACATAACCTTTGAAATAGCGACACCATAAACTTCTGAACATTGTAATCGTTTTTTAACCGTTAACCTGCTAAATAAATGAAGTGAAACTCTTACGGTGAAGGTAAAAAACCAAATTTTGCAATTTCAAAGGTAGGGTTTTCTTGAAAAAAATTATTTCCTTATCGCATAGTGTAGATCCGAGATCAGACTGCACGTTCTGTGCAGTCTGATCTTGATCTACACTGTCCGCAAAAGGGCTTTGAGTCGCGCTAAACAGCCTAAGGGTTAAATCTTGTTCTTATTGGTATGATGACAAGTAAGTTTGACACAGACCCACTGTTATCATTTCTACGCACACCAAATTACAGAAAATTAATGCTATGTATGAATTATGTACGAATTAAACGGAAGAATAATAATAAAATAAAAATAATAAAAAGAAAATCAGTAGCTTTAAGTCATATGGGAATGAAGTATCGATGACTGATAAAGATGATTGATGATTATGATGACTGATGAACATGATGATGATGACAACGACGATGACGATGACAATGACGATGACGATGACGACGACGACAATGACGATGACGATGACGACGACGATGATGAAGATGATGACGATGACGAAGATGACGACGACGACGATGATGACAACGACGATGATGAAGATGATGACGATGACGACAATGACGATGACGACGACGATGATGACAACGACGATGACGACGACGATGATGACGATGAAAACGACGATGATGACGACGACGACGATGATGACAACGACGACGATGACGACGACGACGATGATGACGACGATGACAGTGATGACAACGACGAAGATGACGACGACGACGATGCTGCTTTTTTTTTAAATGGAGAGGGGCGTGGCACTTTTTAATTGAAGCGGAGAAAAAAATTATATATAACTGTCATTGCTTGATAAATGTCACGTTATTATTTTTTGTTCATTTATGTAGCTGTAATGCGTTTTGCGGAAACTCACTGAACTATCACAAAACATTTAGGATGGCATTAACGTCACAGAAGATAATGTAATGTCACTTTTGATAAAACCTAACAACAGAATAGTTCAAGGGTCAGAGCGCAAAATGCATTTCGAAAACCAACCTTGACATGCGTTTATGACTTGTATAGATGATGCTATCCGTACTTATATGATATTTTAGCTCAACACCCCAGGTAAGGGTGGCAGACGATTTTGAAAAAAATGTTTTTCAAATAAATAAATAAATAAATAAATAAATAAATAAATAAATAAATAAACAGCGGAGCTTAGAATCGAACAAATGACCATTCTGTAAAAAAAAAATAATCCTGACCGCACGGTTGTCATCACATTACGACGGACACACGAAGGTCATTATGCAAATTTGAGCCACGGCCTTATGCTGTCAATCATCTGAAAACTCATTAATGATTGTAAACCTGTATACCTGTCCAATGAAAAGCTCGCGTTATCTTTCAATTTACGCTTACATGACGGAGTGCTTTTCTTACAGTAAATCTGTGCCTGTTAAGATTATTGACTTGTCCCTGTTGAAAGCGTTTGTAGACGATATATTAAATATGGCCCACACCACAATATTTGTCTTTGAAAAAGTGTTGAAAACATTGTGGGAAAAGGATTGATTGATTGATTTACTGATTGATTGATTGAATGTGGGAAAAGGAGAAAATGCTGGTTACCAAC
Source organism: Tridacna gigas (assembly GCA_945859785.2). Classification (NCBI taxonomy): domain Eukaryota; kingdom Metazoa; phylum Mollusca; class Bivalvia; order Cardiida; family Cardiidae; genus Tridacna; species Tridacna gigas. The sequence continues at coordinate 10,662,487 of OX244031.2, read as the reverse complement.
TCAGACTCGAACAGCATTTTCTTCTTTTCCCATAATGTTTTCGAAAACTGTGAGGTCGTGGAACTTGGGTTTGTTTGGTAAAGGGTTAATTTATTATTTATTTTCTCAATGACTGATTATTTATGGCTGTTTTCACAGCGTTTACGTTATTCCACGGAATTAATATAATGAATGCGGTTAACCATTATTTGGCATAATATACTCTTTGCTCTGAAAATAGAGTAGTGATACAATCAAGAACTACTTTGTGTATCGCATAGAGAAGACCGGAATCAGACTGCACCAACGTTCAGCCGAATTGCCGTCTTAATTTCTATGCAAAGGACATTACAGGTTGCATGGCGTGTATGTCTTTGGATTCTAGAACCTACGCCAGAACACTTTACCGGACAACAAAATTTTATACATGTCTATAATGAAAGCATTCATGGACGGCAAATAAAATATGGCTCAAATGATGAAATATGCTTTTGATAGGGTACAAAACATTGTGGGAAAAGGATAAAATGCTGGGAACCAGCATTTTCCCCTTTTCCAACAATGATTTCAAAAGCCTTCATCTTAAAGGTCGTAAAAACTTGAGGTTGTTTGATAAAGAGATAACCACAAGACAAACTTTCAAATGGGCCATGCTCTGGCAATAGGGGGCTTAATGCATCTCCGTGATGCATAATATCAAGCTAGCAATTACATAATTACTGATCCATGATTAGTCTTTTTTTTTAAACAATAAGCTGAATTATGGGGTAGAATAGTTCTTTGACAGGTAGAAAATTGACCAATAGCGAAAAGTTTCGGTCCAGGTCAGCCTGCGCGGACTGCGCAGGCTGACCTGAATCGATACTTCGCAGATGCATTAAGTCCCCTCCTCACAGAGCATGACACAAATATAATCGTGCTATCAACAGGGTAAAGACATTATTGGGGGAAAAGGGGCAATAACTTGTTAACAGCTATCACTGCTTTTCTCTCAATGTCTTTTTGTCATAAACACCAGGTGCAGGTGCGTGGAAAAGCGTTTTTGCAGTCATAGGATAATTTTTCATCACATATTTCCCCCCCCCTCCCAGGGTTCCCCCTGGCCATTTTTTTTCTTGCGCCACCACTTTCGCCAAATGAGAAAAGTTTGCGCCACATTAAAATAATTGGAGCCAGTTGGTGCCATTTTTAAAATGCAAGTACATGGGATCGGCCATGATAAGAAAATGGCGCCAAATGCGAAGCCCAGCGGGAACGGAGGCTCCCCTTGTTTTTCGTGTAATATACCTAATACCGGTACTATTTTTCTTATCTTACACGAGGTTAGATTTTGTGACGTCATATGTGACGTCATTTTATACTTCTTTCAGAAAAGTGATCGAGGTTTCATTTATGGATATTACCACGTGTGCATGTGTGGTTTTGAATTTTCTATGTGCGTTTTCACCAACCATTCTTAAGATCATTCTTAGTCTTATTGTCAAGAATCTTCTAAATTTGAAAGTAACACAACCTCTGATTGGCTAAACCATTTGGTTTAGCCAATCAGATGTTGTGTTACTTTCAAATGCAGGAAATCATGGAGAATAAGACTAAGAATATTCCTAAGAATGGTTGGTGAATATGGACCCTGGGATATAATTTGCAAGATATCATTATGTGACAAACGAATTTGATATTCGTTGGCTTTTTAGGGAAAATTTTATTAAACTCGTCGACAAAAAATGTTATTAGAAGGTCGCAAAATGCTCGCTAAATAACACTCTTTTAACCCTTAGGCTGCTAAACGCGACTCAAGGACCTTTAGCCGATAGTGTAGATCAAAATCAGACTGTACAGAATGTGCAGTCTGATCTTAGATCTACTCTGTCCGATAAGGAGATATTTTTTCCCCCAAAATAACTTTGAAATAGCAAAATTTGGGCTTTTACTTTCGGCTTGAAAGTTTCAGTTCACTTATTTAGCTGGTAAAAGTTTAACCCTTAAAGCCCTGGAACCGACTTAATTTGTTTTTGCAGACAGGTTGGATCAAGATCAGGCTGTACAGAGCGTGCAGTCTGACCTTTGATCAACACTGTCCTATAAGGAGATATTGTTCTCTAAAGGTAACTTTGAAATAACATTATTCATGTTTTCAGTATTGGTTTGAAAGTTTTGTTTAATAGCAGGATATGGTTTGAAGGGATCCAAATCAGTAATTCAGCATTGCAAGGCTTAAGACTCGCTTAATTATTTTTTTTATTTCAAATGTCAACGCATATATCAGATTCTATATGTCTCACTAAACTATGTATTGTTACAGTTGCAGCAAATGCACAGGGACCACCGACTAAAACCAAGAAAGGAAAAAGACCCGGCGACAACCCAGACATCGGATTGCCCTCGGGAAAAGATATCCCCGACGGTAGACGATTTGCCCCACCCACAGCACCAAGAGTCGCCCCAGTCGCACGAGGCCGTACCCCAGCGGCAGCCCCTGCACTTGCCCCAGCGGCAGCCCCTGGCCCTGCCCCAGTTGGATACAGAAGAGGAGCTCTGCCACCAGCTGGAGCCAGACCACCTGTCCTACCTCCACCAGCCGGGAGACGCCCTGGCGGAGTTCCCCCAACCAGAACTCGTAAGGGAAGACGACCAGCTGGAAGAAGGGGACCAGTGTACAGAATTGCTCCTCCCGCTCCTGTGGCCCCGAAAAACCCTCCTATGTTCGGGAACCCATGGGCTCCTGCCCCTACCGCACCTGTTGCCCCAGCTGTCAGTTGTGAAGCAAGTTGTGGTTACTTCTGGGCTCCTGTCTGTTCCGTTTATGGTAACACGTACGATAACGAATGCCGTTTGAGTTGCAGGTAGGGACTCAATATATACTCTGTCTTAACCCTTCACCGCACAATGCCGCCTTTTGACGCCCCTGGGAAAGAAGCCTTTAGAAAACATTGTGGGAAAAGGAGAAAATGCTGGTAACCAGCATTTTCTCCTTTTCCTACAACGTTTTCTACCCTATCAAAGAAAAATTGCACCATTTGAGCCACGAATGCCGTTTGAGTTGCAGGTAGGGACTCAATATATACTCTCTCTTAACCCTTTACCGCACAATGCCGCCTTTTGACGCCCCTGGGAAAGAAGCCTTTAGAAAACATTGTGGGAAAAGGAGAAAATGCTGGTAACCAGCATTTTCTCCTTTTCCCACAATGTTTTCTACCCTATCAAAGAAAAATTGCACCATTTGAGCCACATTGAAACTGTTGTCTGCAAATGCTTTCAATTTGGACAAGGCTAAAATTTTGTCGTCTGGTAAAAGGTTAAAGGAGGAATATTCAAATTTTCTGATCAAACCAAGTTTCTAACATGATCCCTGCTCTGTGAAAAGGGGGTTTAATGCATCTGTTAAAAATTATCGATTCAGGTCAGCCTGCGCAGTCCACACAGGCTGACCTGGATCGAAACTTTTTGCTTCCGGGAATTTTTCTACCATACCAACTCATAATTCAGTTGGTTGTTTGACCTAACAGTGTTTTCGTCTTGCCAATTACACGAACAAACATTGTGGCAAAAAGGGACATTCCTCTTGAACATTTTCTCTTTTTTGTCACATGTTCTCAAATGTTTGCATACATTAAAACTAGAATACCTCTTTTCACAAATTATCGGATATAATTTCCTTCATAAGGATTGTTTTAAATATTGTTATCCAGGGTCCGTAGTTACCAACCATGCTGAAGAACATGCTTTGTTTATTTTCAAGAATTTTCTAAACTTGATTGTAACACAGCTTCTGATTGGATAAACCAAACGGTTTAAATCTTGAATAAGACGAAAAATGAAACTATGAAGGTTGGTGAATACGGACCCTGGACTAAATCATATACGATTAACGTATCCAGCTCTTCTTCTTTTTCTTCTTCTTCCTCTGTAATAATATCTCGAACGGCATTTAAGAAATCTTCAAATATTTCTCCAGTGTCAATTGTGCTAGTTAAATTTCTTTACCAGGCAATTCCGAGTTCTAACGACTCTAAACAAGACTATTGAAAAAATTGTAACCAGCATTTCCCATTTTCCCCCCAAATGTTTCCTATCCTTCTTAACTAAACTAAAATGTTTAAATCACATTTGTTTTGTCGTCTCCAAATGCTTTTAATTTGGCCAAATTAAAAGTTTGTTGTGTGTTAAGGAGAGGTGATTTGAACTATTCTGCACGCGAACTGGCTAAGACCATTTTCCTAAAACTTTTCTTTTGATGATAGTCTCCTAACAACTGTACCCACTATCGAAGTGCAAACTGAAGTTTTCATCGTCAACACCATTCTATTTTTCAATCGACTTTTCCCTGGCATCTCCATAGATAAATTTTTGTGGGAAACGGCGGGAAGAGGTAGAATGTCGGTCTCTTACGTAGAGGGTTCCTTGTTCGAATCTCGTGATGAGCGACTTCAACCATTGGAACTAACCATGTCGCGGCTTGAGTACTAGTAAAAGTAACAATAGCTGCCAAAAGTAAACACAACGGATGTTAAAATGCATCTGATTTTAAATCATACCGTTTAAAAGTATAGAAATTATTTTGAAAATGACAGTCTGTTATTGTACGGTCGGTAGAAGTGTTAGTCGCTGACAGAGAAATTAATTTCAAAAGTAGGTTAAAACTTGCCAGGTCTATCTACTGTTTGTTAACGTTTAGCCTGATTTTAAAATTCATTTTTCCTCCAGCGACTAACACTCGGACTGACCTTACAGTAACAGATTGACATCTTCACAATATTTTCCATACTTTTAATGGTATGATATAAATTTAAATACATTTTAACATATGGTTTGTGTTTTGGGCCGCTATCGGGACTTTAAGGTTTCAAGCAATCATCCGAAAACCTATCGTTAATATATGTTGTAGCACTTTTACTATGGACGTAAAAACAAAAAAAAAAAAAAAAAAGCCATGCTGTGTGAAAAGGGGGTTTAATTCATCGACTCAGGTCAGTCTGCGCATCCGCACAGTCAAACCTGGGTCGAAACATTTTGCTATTGGTTAGTTTTCTGTGTGTCAAACGACCAGTCGACGTCACGATTCAGTCCGTTGTTTAACAGAAGGGATGTCATGGATCAATAATTTATGAGAAGACTTGCTTGCTTTAACCCTTTCCCAAACGACATATTTTGGACTGGTTCAATTTGAAAGAGTTTGCAGACGACAATTTTAAATTTGATGAAAATGGTAGAAAGTTCTCAAAAAGGGTAGAAAACACTGTGGGAAAAGGAGAAATTGCTCGCTACGAGCAAATTTCTCCTTTTCCCACAGCGTTTTCAAAAGACTTGTGCTGCAGACACGTGAAAACCAGGGCTTGTTTGGGAAAGGGTTAATGCATCGAGAAAATGTATTAAACCCCCATTTACCAGGGCGCCAGTCAAATGTGTTTTAGCCCTTTACCAAACGACAAAATTTTAGACTGGTCCAAATTGAAAGCATTTGCAGACGACAAAATAAATGTGACCCAAAGTTTGAAATTTGTGTCTGAAAGGGTAGAAAACATTGTAGGGAAAAGGAGAAAATGCTGGTTACCAGCATTTTCTCCTTTTCCCACAATGTTTTGAAATGGTTCCTTACTCAGGGTCGTTAAAAGTCTGCATTGTGTGGTAAAAAGTTCAAAAATGAGCCACGCTCTGGCAAAAAGGGTTTTAATGCATCTCCGTGATATATAATACCATGCAAGTCATCATATCACTATGAATCCAAAAAATCCATTTCATTTAACAACCCGACTGAGCCATGAGAAAGACTGGTCCCTTGACATGCAGAGAATTGATCCATAGCAAAAAGCATCGACCCATGTCAGCCTGCGCGGATTGCGCAGGCTGACAAGGGTCGATGCTTTTTGCTTATGTATTAGGCCCCCTTTTTTTAACAGAGCTCAAATTATTTCCATTTTTCTACAGCGGAGAGCCTTACGCCTGCGAAGGACAGTGTCCCTGTGAAGAACCCAAGCCTGCAGCAGCCCCCACCACAATGTTCGGGCTATTCGCAAGTTCTAACTGTGGCTGTGGCTACCACTACGACCCTGTTTGTACAGACGATGGCGACGAGGTCATAAACGAATGTACAGCTCTTTGCGAGTAAGTTCTCGTTTTTTAACCCAATACCAGTCCCGACTTTTAACGTATTTAAAGAAAGAAAATTTTTTAAAAACCTTGTGAGAGAAGGAGAAACTTTTTTCCACAATGTTTTATGTCTCATCAGAGGTAGAAATCATTATCTAAACTATATTTATATTGTCTTCCGCACATGCTTTCAATTTGGTTATGTGTAAAATTTTATCGTTTGGTAAAGATTTAAATTTTGTAGTATTTTGTGTTAAACGCTAATTGAAATGTTGATATAAAGAAAAAAAAAAAAAAAAAAAAAAAAAAAAAAAATGATCTTGGTCTACAGTAAAACGCATTAGCTCTAAAAACCCTATGCCAATTAATCCCATGTTTAAGGTATGGCCATTCTAACTCGAACCTTTCAATACAAGTGTTTAATTGGTATAGGGTGTTGGAGTATTGTATTAGACATAAAACTGTGAAATATGAAAGAACTTCACCGTTTTGTTTTCAAGAAAACTGATTTTCTGTTACCCCACCCACCCTTTCGAAATTCCAATATGGCCGCCACCACCCAAAGTGTACATTTTTCTTTTGCAACAAAGAACGATTAAAATAGTTTATCTTTATGTTTTTATTATCACCAATATGATTGTCCTTACAAATATATTTAATGAAGTAGAGCCATTGCCGGTATCTGTATAAGATATTGCCAAATTAACATGTGCACCCCACAGAATTAAACGCTCATTTTTTTTCCAATGTCCGAAAAAGAAGGGTGTGAAAGAGGTGCTGTTTTGAATTCAAATAAGAAATGCAAAAACTGATATAGAATTTTTTCTTGACAATATTATGAGAAAATAAGATGAAAGAAAACAACTTTTACAAGCCAAATTAAAAAATACTTGACATAAAAAACAAGTACTACTGAAATTTCGGCAATTGATTTTTCAGATAATTGGCTTGTCAAAGTCTGGAACTTTAAATAATGAATAATATCCTTAGCTAGAAAATGTAAAATAATAACTACTTTACTAGGTTTTGTTTAGATTTTCAGCTTTTTAACCCTTTACCAAATGACAAATTTTTGACTCCTTACTGAAAGCGCCTGCAGACGAAAATTAAAATAAATGAAAACAGTGCAACTTCTCAAGAACCCTTCGGGTAAAATGCATAAAAACAAGCAAACCATATTGTTAAAGATAGGTTGTTAGTCAGAAGAGGGCTGGTTTATCAGGTTTAACTCTTTACCAAACAACAAAATTTAAGACTTGTCCAAATACAAAGTATTTGCTGACAACAATACGAAGTATTTGCTGACAACAAAATAACTGTGACTCAAAAACTGAATTTTCTCTTTTAAAGGGTAGAAAGCATTGTGCGAAAAGGAGAAAATGCTGGTTACCAGCATTTTCGGCCTTTTCCAAAATGTTTTCAAAAGCCTTTTTGCTCAGCATCGTTAAAAGTGTGTAGTAAAGACCTACAATCAATGTCCTCGCATCTGAAATACAGATTCCATCCAAGTCCCTTCCGTAATTTCCCAACAACATTGAACAACATAGAATACAACGATAGGCCACCATCCTACACGAACACGATCGCAAATTGTGAAGTAAAACATCAAGTTCTACGATTCGTCTTCCATCCTTCCAACTGTCACGGCTTTCTGTCTGTGAAATCTGCGCGAGATAATAATTTCCTTGGTTTCTTATTAACTCATATCCAGTACAGTATCAAGAAAAATCGTCATAGCATAGTTGTGATCTACACGTATGCTCTTGACAAAAACTCTTCTTTCTTCTGTCATTCCTGACACAAAGCGGTCGGGTCTGTCACGGGACGCAAATTTTGGAATGGTGGTTCTCCGTTTTACCAATACGTTGAAGAGTAAAGCGAGGAACTAGATCCTCGTTTCCGTTTTACTTCCGATACTGCCGGAATACTTACGAAATGGTACGAAAATGTCGAGATCGAACGAAAAGTAACGAAATCGCAAAGAGCGGAGTTAGGATGGTCATACCTTAAGCACCCTTTGAAACCGTTGTGAGAAAATAATGGTAACTAGATTATTTTGCTCTTTTCCAACAAAGTTTTCTACAGTTCAAAATACAAAAAATCTAAGCATTTCACGCCTGAAAATGCCTTCAAATTGGACAAGGCTAGACTTGTAATCTTGTAAAGGGTAAACAGAGAGTAAGTGCTAAGTATGCCTCCACAATACCTTACGCCACATCGCTATGCCAAGATGTTTTGTAAATCGGAAACACAGTGCGCATGATATTAAACAGTCAATATTTATTCGAGATATGCTATAAATATCTATCTAAATAGCATGCGCAAGAGAATTACGTTTTTATTGCAACATGCTTGGTCAGTCCCTCAACAAATTATAAATATCATCATGCGAAAGTCTTACTATTGCCACAAATTTTGTCAACAGGAAGTTTAATGCGCATAATCGACCACAAAATAACATTATATCGCCGTTACGAGATAATCCGTATTTTGTTTACAGTCAAAGGAAGAAAAACAGCAACACACGTTGATTATTTTACACATTTTGATTGGTTAATAATTTACGTTTTCTTTACAGTGGTAAAACGATTGCCTGTTCCTCACACTGCCCGTGCTAGAGTCCGTGTCTTAGGTTCGACAAGTGAGATGATAGATCACGAGATCACAAGTTGACGAATACAAGTGCTACAGGAATTAACAACATCTTGTTGAAAACAGAGATCGAATCGATTATTTAAGAGTTATTTGTTGTTTTTTTGTACACGACTTTTATATGCTTTTAATAAAAAGAGGATGAAATGAATTAAAAGATACCTGTTTGTTGAAAGAGTTAAAACATTAAAGCTATGGTGATAAAAGAGGAGTTCTTGTCTTTTATTTTTGAAGACTTATACTTGGCTCAGTCCAGCATCGATAATTGGGGAACGGACAGTAGCCCACTGCTAAATTTGGCAGGGAGGACAATAGACCACTACTTATCAAAAAGGGTTCAAAAATCAAATTTGATTATTTTCTCATTTGGAATTTAACCCTTAAAGCGCCTTTTACGACTATAGTTGCGTTTGCGGCCAATGTAGATCAAGTTCAGGCTGCACAAAACGTGCAGCCTGATCTTTGATCTACACTGTCCGCTTTGCTGAATCATTGTAGATAAAAGCAACCACGAAATTGAAATTATTTGGGTCATATTTCCAGAATGAAAATGTCTGGCAGGTTTATTCGGCACTTTAAGGGTTAAAATCGAAGCAACCAAGTCCAACCAGTATCATACTTATTTTCACCTTTGAGGTGCATTTTTTATATATAATACAAACCTTATTATGTGCAATAATGGGCCATTGTCCAGTTGGCTTTGGTCCCAGTGGGCTATTCTCCTTGTGGGCTATTGTCATATAATCCCGATAACTCAGTCGGTGGTTTAGAGGGCGTGCAATCCAGGGGTCACAGTATAAGTAAGTTTCCCGGCTATGTCAATCTGTTGGTGATTGGCATCACCGCAACACTCATTCCCGGATAATCGGTTATGAAGGTTCTACCGTGTTTATGAGTAAAAGTAGCCAGTAGATGGGCGAGAGAGTTCTGTTTAGCACTGGTTAGCACTTTCCCATACAACAAAACCTTAGACTTGTTCACATTGAAAGCATTTGTGGTTGACAGACTAAATATGGTCCAAATAATCTGATTTTGCCCTTTAAAGGGTAGAAAACAATATGAGGAAAGGAGAAAATGCTGCTTTCCAACATTTCCCCCTTTTCCTATTATGTTTTCAAAATCTGATCTCCCTTGGGTCGTTAAATACGGATCATTTGGTAAAGATTTAAAGAAACTCTGTTTTGCTTAGTAGTTAATAAAAACACTGAACAATGTCCAGTGCTTTGTTTCTGGGTATGCGTGCCCAGCTCGTCTTACAATTTAAAATACATGTCTTCACTTCCTTTCTTACAACAACTTATCTGCTTACATTTGTCTGTAGCGCCCCAATCCATTTTTTAGTTCCCAATTCTATTCCTCTACCATGGAGCAAGATCTACACATTTGTAGATTAACCCCTTGGCCCGTACTCTTTCTTTGCCGGTGTAATGCAGAGAAATGATCCTCCCCTACAAAATGACCCATGGGTCATTTCACTACGTAGAGGAATAACCCGGGTCATTATTCTACGTAGAGAAATGACCCCAGACTGTAGATAAATGACCCCCTCGTAGAAGTAATTGCAGCAGCAGCAGCTGTAGTATAGAAGTAGTAGTAGTAGTAGAAACATCAGCAGCATCAGCAGCAACAACAATGTTAAGGCAAAAAGGGGGTAGTAGAAGTACGAGTAGTAGTAGCAGTAGTAGTAGTAATGGTAGTAGTAGTAGTAGTATTAGCATCAGCAGCAACAATAATACTACAGCTAGAGGGGGGTCCTTTCTCTACGGTCTGGGGTCATTTCTCTGCGTAGAATAATGACCCGGGTCATTCCTCTACGTAGTGAAATGACCCATGGGTCATTTTGTAGGGGAGGGTCATTTCTCTGCATTACACCGGAACTACAATTTTCAGATAAACTGAACTTGAAGAGGAACACCAACTTAAATAGATTTCTTAATTTACCAATCACGTGTACATGTATTCAAGGAAGAAAGCTTTCGGCAACATTGTGAGTAAAAGAGAAAATGCTGGTTAAACATATTCGCAGGCCAAGACTGTTGATCACTACAAGGATCTGATATGATCCACGTAGTGGTCGTCACCCTTGGCTTGCGAAGATGCTAGTTAACTTTTTACCACACAGTCCCGACTTTTAACGACCCTGAAAAAGAAGGCTTTTGAACACCTTGTAAGAAAAGGAGAAAATGCTGGTAACCAGCATTTTCTCCTCTTCCACAAGATTTTCTACCCTATTAAAGACAAAAAATCATCATTTGAGCTACATTTAATTTGTCGTCTGCAAATGCTTTCAATTTGGCTGAGTCCAAAATTTTGTCGTTTGGTAAAGAATTAACTCTTAAGGTAATACATCTCCGTGAAGCATTATAGCAAGCTACACATCTCTTTTACATGTTTTGTGAGGATGCCTTTGTTAAAAGGTACCTTCTGCAGTACTAGGAATTTGAAAATCTCAACAGTACAAGCAGTTCAAATCAAAGACACTTTTGCCTACACGACTAAGTGCTTGGATCAAACTGCTCAAGCAGGCACTTTTTCACGACATTATAAGAAGAATTGTTGCTATGACGGACACCTTAATGTTTGAACAGCCAGACCATGTAGAAGTATCTAATTCATATTTAATAGGCGATAGTGTCTCAGGTACTGAGCTTGAAAGTTTGCAAAAAACTCACAGAGAAAAGAGAAAAATAAATTGATAATCTGTTAAAAAATTCAAAAAGGATTTAAAACCTAACATCCCTCCATATGCCCAAGATTCCAACAAAATGCTGGCAACAGATTCCAGTGGTCCCAAGCCAAGTTCATCAACCGACTCCAACTGCAAGTTTTCGTATTCCCAATTTGCCAAGAGCCAACAACAGGGAAAAAGCCAATTAAGACTACTGATATAGGTGTGGCTTCAAAGACGGCTCTCTACCTCAGGCAGAAGAAATGCTGGAACAAAAGCTGGAAATGCAAATGAAAAAAACTCAGTAAGTATGAATGCAAAGACTACAGAGATACCTGTATGTGTGATGTGTGCGTGTGTGTGGATCTCAGAGTGTCTCATTTCCTTTCATAATGGAAAAGATAACAACAGACATTTCATGGTTCTGTTATGTAAAAATTACCTCATGTCTCGAATTAATTCCAAATGCAAAAAATTTAATTAGACCAATCCAGCTTCATTAACTTATTTACTTCAGAGTATGAAATTGTCATACAAAGTCCCTATTTCTTCACAGCTGACAAAATCAATGAATAGGTGGTTACTGGATCAGAATACTGACAATGTAGATTTTTGCTGAAACCAGAGTTTCTGGTTATAGTAACCACTGATGCAAGTGGCAAATGGGGCTGGGGAGGTAAATGAACAGTCTAACTTGCCAAGTAAGTAACATCCTTGCTAGACAGGAAGAAAGACAGATCATGAGAACAGAGAATCAAAGGCATGAACATTTATATAATACTCTTAGAATAATTGGTGAACAGGATTAGAAATCATGAAAAATGTTAGAAAGCACTTCTTCGTGGGGACTGATTGATTTTTGAGATGGAAACATTGTATCTTGTACAATCTTGTATTTCTACAATCCTGAGAAAATAGGCTTCAGAAAAACACAACGGGAAATGGAGAAAATGTTGGTTATAAGCATTTTCTCTTTTCACTGTAAAAACATTGTTAAAAAAAAAAAAAAAAAACCTTAAATTTTCAGAATTTAAAGAAAACATTTTGGAAACAGGGGAACAATTCTATGTTTAATTGTTGAAACTTGCCATACTTTTTCCTTTTTCTGTTACAGATGACATAGGTGAAGACAATGTATTTCATTGCTAAGAATGGTCTACCCTTGCGGATACATAACGCCTTGACAGAATTGCAGGTAATTTCTAGGTTTTATTAATAGGTACAAGCAGGGTGGCGTTATCCAATTGTTTTTCCTGTATTGTACGAAGGCAAAAGAACATGTTTTTCTCAACAGTGGATTTGGTAAGGCATTTATTTTAACCCTTTGAGGTTTTCCCCGTCACAGAATTTTGTGAACAAATTAAACAGAGCTGCAGACGACAAATTAAAACTGGTTTAAATGGGATTCTAAATACTAATAGTGTAGAAAACATTTTTGGAAAAGGTGATATTGCTCATTAAGAGCTATTTCACCTTTCCCCACAATGTTTAAAAAAAAAAAAAAAACATGAGAGAAAAACTTAATTGAATATTATGTATTATTTCTACATTCGGGATACCTCGGGTGATCCGGTGGCCAAATCCTTCGGCTGTATCACGTAGCTTGATATGCACCTACACGATACATTCCATCGCCGAAAGTACATTGTTTTACCGTTACTGAAATTGTAAGGCTCCTCTTAAAAAAGAAAACATGAGTCACAAAGTTCTGTCGATATCTTTCTAAGAATATTCCCGTCGGCAAATAGTTTGTACATTCAGTGTTTAGCGTGGTCCATCAATTCCTTTGGGAGCTTTCATCGATAGATGTGAATAACTTCACCGTGGTTGTTCATGTCGTTGCTTAGCGATTTACAGGGCCGCCGCTATGTTTAAGACAATGTGATTGGTAGTTAAAATTGGAAGCCTCCTTTATACGGACGAGGTTAGATGTAGGTACAGAATCGGCCGAGTTGTGACGAGTGTTATCACTATTTAACTATTCCCGTCTTATTATTTCAGAGAGAAAATGGCTTCCATAGTCCTCAAGAAAAGATACTCTATACACAAGTACAGGCAACCAAGATGAGATAATTGACGCAACTGACAAACACTTGCAAAAAAACATAAAATATGACATCAATTCCAGTGACTTCGTTGGCATTATCATCGATGAAACTACAGACATTGCCGTTCATAAGACACTTAACATTTACTTTAAATCCTTTAAATCAGTTTCTTGTGTTCTGGTAGTACACTTTGTTGACTGTGAGGCAGTTGTGAATGGAAACGCTGAGAGTATTGTAACCAAGACCGTGAAAGTGTGTGAGAACATAGGGATTAACTGTACGAAAGTGACGTCTGTGGATAGTGATAGTACAAGTGTGATGACTGGCAAGAAACGAGGAGCTGGTGTAAGATTGAAAAAAAAAAAAAACCACACACACACAGTTCAATTAAAAAATGATGCAAGTACATTGTGCAGCTCACAGATTGGCTCTTTGTGCTGGTCAAACATGTATGTAGAAAAAAGTGTATTTTACTGACGAGTTATGCGTTACAGGGGATATCAGCGGTAGAGCCTATTTCAAGCTGTTTCGATTATTTTCTTCCGGTTCATGTACGGGAGTTGGTAACATGTTTTTTACTTGTATTTAAATTAAGATCAAATAATTTCATTGGAACTTCAAAATTACAGCTTTACTTAATAAGTCACTATATAATTATCTAAAGAGAGAGAGAGAGAGAGAGAGAGAGAGAGAGAGAGAAAACATACTTTTATGACAAGTAAGTATTATTTTTTCCAAAAACCAATTTGAAATACAAATTTTCCAATTTTCTACTAAATATTTAACTGTTTTCATGTGACTACACAGTCAAAATAATTTTGAGTAATGTAACTTATGCTAGGGATATCGATCGAAGACGCCATATTGGATTTACCCTCTGTCTCAGTGTAAATAGTAAGTTAATATAGTGAATGGATTCGTAGTTGAAAACCTCATAAATTATTAATAAAGAGGGTTATTTTAAAAGATTAGGTATTTTTTCACCAGTCTGGTGATTTTTATGGCAGTAACTTCGAAATTTAGCTTGTTATCGATGCATGATTTCAGTGCATATTTGCAAATGTCTTAACATGAGCACCGCCATTTTCGCCGATTACATTAGATGTGGTGTAAGAGAAATTGATTTTTATCGTCTTTATCATTATCGCAGCTAGTTTTAAAGGTTATATTCATGCAGGCAGGATAATTTTCCTTTCTGTTGTGGCGGTTTTTGCTGTTTTAAAAGCTTGAAGAAAGGATTATATTTTACTCGAAAAAGTCCAATATTAGAGGTCATGAACGATTATTAACCAGTAGATTAGTAACCAGTAGAACATCCAAGATACTTTATCGGTTTCTGCGGCATTTTTCAACCTAATCGTAATTAACTTGAAAAAGTACTTTCTCTCATTTTCCCTTAGCCCGGATAAATGACACAACATTTCCCCGGTCCGCTACGTTTCTTTTGTTATCATGGGTTTTCGTGCCCATGTCAGATTTGGGAACAGGAAGCTATTTATGTTCTTTCAACTGATGTTTTTGACAAATGAGTGAAACTGCTAGTGACAGTCCTGTATTTAGATCGAAGAAGAGGAGACTGGCATTTGCTCAGGTATGAATTGTTTGTTGATTTACGTGTTTCACTATAATAGAAAGATAATTATAATAATGCTTTGTTGGTGTATGGTCCAAACAGATGTAGAAAGCGTGGCCTGTATTGTGTTTACTTTCTTTTAAATAACCACTTTTTTACCAATGGTTTACTCACTAATCCTAGCTTTGAGATTTTCATAGATCTACCTAAAATCTGCTTGTTTAGATCGCACTACAAAGTTTAATGTACAACAAAACTTGCAGCTTCTGGTTTAAATTTCAATAAGTAAGACAGTATCTACAAATAAAGAGTTTAAGATTTTTGTTTAATTATCGCATGATTCGTCGTACAATCTTTTATAAATCTAGCCTTAGCAAGCGTGTTAGCCTTTTAACCATTTCCCATACAGACCTTTGTATTTGCAACCCTAAAGTAGAAACTTACGAACAAAATTTTGGAAAAGGAGGTAACGCTTTGCTTTCGAACTGGAGGATTCAAAAATGGCATATCAGGAAAGAGGTTAATTCATAATTATAACTAATAAACTAATGATACAACTACAGTAAACTTCACTTACAAACACTTGATTTTAAGCAGCACAGTTTTCACTTAAAAATCAAGAGTGTCAAATTCATACATCATATACTCTAGATATAACAAATATTTCAATTGGTCCCATTAATGAACGCTTTAAAATTGGGTTTTTAAGAAGTTGAAGTTTACTGTATATAGTTTATTTTTGTGGCTGCAAATCATGCTTGCTTTGTAATCCTACACCTGTGTATGCTCGTAGTGCTATTTATTTTAGATGTAAGACATATCAAGCTGTTTCCAAGTGCAAGATATTCCCAGTTCCCATTAAGACTTACTTGTATCGTCTCCAGCCCAGTCTGAACAAAATACATGTGATTCTCATGAATTATTTGCCTCGTCCCTAGCCAAGTCTGAACAAGATACATCGACGCCCAAGTGCTTAAAGGTTGTAAGTGTAGATTTACAACTTTTGGGAAATCGATAAAAACAGTTTAGTTTCGATACCTGTTGGCTACATGTGCACTACTTTCAAATGAAATTCCATGGACATTTTTTACTCTGAACTTAAGCTGCATTAATGATTAAAAAAGTATCATGTGTCATTAATCTTAAAAAAATCAGATACGATCTTTTAATATTTGATACATCTACCCTTTCCCAAAAGTCGTAACTGCCTCTTACAACTTTTTTGACTTCAAAATATATTTGCTTTAAGGTCGTATGTACCCGCTTAAAGCCTTTTTAAATATGAACTTCTTCTCAACTCAAAACATGACACTGCATCAATAAGGCATAAAAAGGATTATCATAAGCATGAGGCTGAATTCATTGTAATGCACAATTCAGAAAATGCATGGAATCTGTCAGAGAGGATTGATTTTATGATTGATTGTATGGTGTTTAACGCCGTTTTCAACATTATTTCAGTTATATCACGGCGGCCAGTGCACCTATCCATGCTTTCCTGGAGTTTCATTTACCAGTACTCCGCACAATATTCTTTCCAAGCCACTGGCTGCTATCCCAAATAACAATCGTCGAAACAATGGTCAGCGGTGAGAGAGGAATGAATCCTGTCGCGATGACTATCTTCAATCCTCGGAAAGAAATTGGCCAAGCCGGGGATTGAACCTGCGACCTCCTGTTCTCAAGTCCTGTATGCTACCGACTGAAGTACGGGGGCTTGTCGGAGAGGAATCTATGAAGTAACTGAATATTGTTGAAAAAGTGTGAACAACTATCAGTAGTGTCTTAACACTTTCGATTTTTACTAGGGTGTGCATGGTGCGCGACAGAAAAGGTCTTTTCAAACTAAAGATAATTGTAACCAGTCAGGCATAAAAGGGCCACCCGGTAACAAATAAGTGAAAAAGAGATCGGCTCCAGTGATGGTCGATCCGGGTCCATATTGATGAAATGACTGTTTGGTATGGTAAAATAACCATTTAACATACAGAAAATCTACCAAAAGCGAAAAGTTTCGACCCTGGTCAGCGTTGGCAGTCTGCGCAGTATGATCAGTATTGTAACTTTGCATAGTTTCCAAAAGGTCCCTTTATGTGTGATGGGTGACGTATATTGAGAAAACTGAAATCAATCTATTAAGTAACTTTATTTTGACATGAACTTACATTTTCGTAACTATGACAGAAGACATTGTTACCTTACGCTAAGACGTTAAATAATATTGTTTTTATTCATAACAAACTCATTTGACGCCACCCTAAAAACAATACCCTTTAAACATCAAACTTCAATCTATTTTAACAAAACAAACAACTTCATATTGAGATAACAAACAATGGTAAAAACTCATAACCAATATAAAACACTTTTAAATGATAAGGCAACGCATTTTCTTCAATCGTTGCTGATAAATAGGTAATAGCTTGCAACCTACATTACTAGTAACTGCTCTGGGTTCTTTAATTCTTTACCACACAATCCAGAGTTTTAACGACCCCGAGAAAGAAGCCTGTTGAAAACATTGTAAGAGAAGGAGAAAATGCTGGTGTCCAGCATTTTCTACATTTCCCACAGTGTTTTCTTCCATATTAAGGACAAATGTTATCATTTGAGCCACAAAGAGATTGTCATCTGCAAATGCTTTCACTTTGGACAAAAAACTTCTGTGCTTAACGAGGCTCTGCTTTATACCCACCACGATCCTTGTTTATCGTGATTGGCTTGTATGAACTTTGCATGCTTATCTGAGATGACATAATTTATCATTGAATTATGCGTCATCATCATCATCGTTTCCCTTGTCATTGTACTTAATTTGTTTGTAAAAGGAATAGTATGTGTTCGGAATAACACCTTTTTGACATAGACCAATTAAATTATCGTACTTTGCTTTTGAAATTTCTTGTGTCTAACCTTCATATGCAAATTTCAGTGGGAAATCTTTCATTGTAAATACATCGGACACCTTTCTTCTTGAATTTCTCCAACCAATTTCAATATAATTGAATTCAGAATTCAGATCAGATTCAGATAAACGCGTGTTGGGTCTGTCTTTCTATACTCAAAACATCGCACTTTAAGCCATTGAAGGACAGATCCATCACACGCCTTATTCCTGTTACCTATGGTACTTATGGCCAAATCTTTGAAATCTTTCACGTCACTCGTGCTAATTTCACATACTTTGTATTTCGGTTTTGAAACTTTGCTGTTCTGAACAGCAGTCATCCATTCATTAGGACAAAATATGTTCTTTTGTTTGTAAACTTTTCATTTGTTGCATGTACGGAATCTCCTTCCATTCACGAATGTCCTTTCTCAAAGTAATTGTGTGTTATTCTATTAATAGGTAAGTTTTGCACAGAGTATGGACACATGCATGAAAATTGCAAATTTCGTTGTTGCCCACCACAACTATCTGAAAAATAAATCATCTGATCGACAGGTCCATTACTTTCATTATACTGATATATGCAAGAGGAAATCTCATTGCTTCCTCTTTTCGCAATACTTTCATACCACATGTAACATTGGGCTTCTTTTGAGATGACAGTTGTATGTGCTTAATTTCCTGCTAAGTAAACTTCTGAAGTATTTGTTTTAGATGATATAAAGACCTTCTATAGGTCGAAGTTTATCAAGCGAATACCCCTATTTTACACAGCCCTTTCTTTGTCAGTTTGTTTTTGTACACGCACTGCTTCTACTGCTTCTTTTCTTTGTATATGCTCCTTATATTCGTTTTCCTGTGAAACCCTTTCCATTGCATCTGAGTTTTAGTACTGTTCACTTATTGAGCAAAGATCCTTCTTTGGTTTGTGAAACCCTAAATTAAATTCGGTGTTAAAAAATGGATTCATACAACCAGAACTTTTGTTCTTTTTTCTGTTCTCTGATAAACTTTTGAACATACATTCTGTACATTTGTCTTATACTAAGCCCATTTTCTAGATACTCTGTGTATATCTCTTCTACAGTAATGTGATTCGACCTTTGGAAACTGTTTTATATGAGACCTGATGAAATCTTTGTCAGATTCTGCAACTTTTCTTTTTTGATGAGAACCTCTTTTGTCTGTGATTGTATAAGGGGACCCCCGGTTAAATGTATAGACTATAGTTTTCTCCCCAACACCTAGAGTGTTTAAGAACATTTTCTTGCACACTTGAATATTATTTCCTTCAGAAGAGGGGAGAAAGTATTCATAAGTGTGTTTTCTTTTGGATTTGTTTTCGGGGTTTGTATTCCTCTTCTTGTCAATTGTTTTTTGACTTGACAGAGGATGAATCTTCTCTGTTGCTCATATTTCATTTTCCAATAATCATAAAATGTTTTTTTCAAGGTCAGATTTACTCCTATTAATATTGTATTTGAATTGCATTTGCAGTTACTTTCTCTGCACACTTTCATTGGTGCCTTCTTTCCTCTCTTGTTTTCATATTCTTTCCCATGTTCACGTTTTCGTTTATTTATATTGCGTTTCCACTCTTCTGGATTTTAAGTTCGCTTTCGAAATATCTTTCTCTATTTTGCTTCGGGTTCAGCTTTTGCATATGCGTGCATTGAGTCGATGTTTGACTCAATATGTCTCGTTTCATGTTTCACTGGTGGTTCTTCATATCTATCAGATGAATAAGACAGTTCAGTGCTATTATCAATATCTTTTCCATTGTACCTTCTGGGCAATTTATAATCAGGATCCGAATAATTACTTATTTGTTCCACGTCATCAGTGCCATTTGACAAACGTCAGTATATTCTTCTGATTCTATTCCAAGTTCACTTGTATTGTTATATAAATGGGTTTCAAAAATAGTTGCAATACTACATTCTGTATCTACTTCTACTTCACTGCCCAAAGACTCATTTCAACATTTGACTATCCTCAGGGTCATCTAGTACATCAAATGGCAGTCCTTCATTTATATAAATATATATAGGGTCATCATCCACCTAAAAAGCATTTTCTGGGACAAATTCAGTGATATTCAACAGATTGTCAGTGATATCAGTATCAGTCAAATTTTCTCTAGGTTCTGAATTTACAGCATTATATTTCCTCACCATGGCAGTTAGTGAACTATTTTCGGTCATTCTCTTTACGAGATTGCTCAATGGCAAATCGTCATCAGAATCAGTGATATTCAGCTGACTCTCATTGATTTCAGTATCAATTGAATTGTGTGTGGATATTGAACTGGCGCCTTTATGCGTGTTTACCATGGCACTGAGTGGACTTTCTTCTGTTATTTTCCTTATGAGATCGATCAGTGGCAAATCGTCGTCTGAATCAGACGTATTATTATCATATTGTGCATCCATCTTTTAAGTCTAATGGGTGTTTTAAAAGATCAATCACTTGTTTTAGTTTTAAGTTCAACGCCTTTCGTTTGTCTGCCTCGTGAAGTAAGATTGAATGCAAGTCTATTACATGAATTGCTAACTTTAACAATATAGATCGATCGATATAAATTTCACGGCATGAACGGAATTTTGTACATGCTTCGAAATACATCTTTTCCAATTTTGCGATCCTGTCCTCTGTTGCCATCAACTGGTTCCTGATATATCAAGCACCAAGCATCATGGGATTGGAGAGTATCTGAAAGACACGCGAAATTTAATGAGTCAAAAAAAGCATATTTTGATGTGTGCTGCAGCTGAGTACATTGAAAACATTACGAGAAAAGGAGAAACTAACCTATAATGAGCAAATGCTCCATTTTCCTCAACATTTCTGAACATGATATTTAAAAGTATTGACCATTACAATTGAAGTGTTATGATAAACAATGACATCTTCTAACCGTCCAGTAACTTCGAAAATGTTACGTCTTTAAATAATTTGAAGAAATATAGCTTCAATGCCACATATACGTGTACGTATTTAATGCTTTACCAAAAAACAAAATGTAGACCCATCCAAACTGAAAGTATTTGCAAAGAACAAATTAAATGTTACTCAAATGATGAAATTTGTCGTTGATAGGCCAGAAAACACTGTGGGAAAAGAAGAAAATTCTGCTTATCACCATTTCTCCTTTTCCCACGATGTTTTCAAAAGCCGTCTTGCTCAGGGTTGTGAAAACTTGGGATTGTAGAGTAGTTAAAACCCAGGATAGTGGGGTAAAGGGTCAAAGTTAATAGATTTAAAACTGCAAAAGAATATGAGCCCATCATTAGAAAATCTACTTAACCATTTCCCTCATAGAAGTGGGTTTCTATGGAAATTTACGACCTTTGAAAACATTGAAGGTAAAAGAGAAATTGCTGGTAATGAGCAACTTCTCCTCATCCAAATTTTGATTATCTGAAGACTATTTCACTTGCTATTCTATTTACTGCTATACACCAGCCGTTCAAATGAAAGTATTCTACTAGTTTTACCGATATAAATCCTTATATATTATTGATTATAGTTTAAAAAAATTTCTTACCGAATGCCATCTACTTGTATCTCTTGGAATAACGGGCTTTTGTTGATCTTCAAGGATTTCAAGTCATTGCCGCTTTATAAGTTGCGTTAATCTCCAACCAAAACATCATATAACAGTTTTTAACCATTAAGCCTCAGTTGAAGAAACATTTTAACATTTTATGATATGAAAGGACATGTTCCATTGTTAAAATCAATACAAAAACTATTGTTACACTGTAATGTAATTATTAAACTCTTTTCTATAAATCCAGTTTAGAGATTTACTGTAGAGTATAAAGGGATGAAGGTCGTAAGTGGCAGATACCAGCGAAATTGTTGTATCTACCTCTAACGACATTATAAAAAAAGTTGCTATTGACTTAAAACAAATGTTAAAAGGTCGTAACTGTCAGATAAGACCTTCTTAAATAAACGATACGTGCATTTGCGGCCTTTTGACTATTCAAACAATTTTTTTTTCACATATGACTTTAGGTTAACGTCAAATATCTGTGTCAGTTTAAGGCCGAGGATTACGGGTGTTTGTTCGTAGTATGCGCCAGTTGCTGTAGTTCCTTAATATAGAAAAATGGAAAAAGTTCGTATCTACCACAGACAACCTTTTAGCAATTGAGCGTCGACATATGATTCTTATGAT
The DNA here is from genome assembly GCA_945859785.2 of Tridacna gigas. Lineage (NCBI taxonomy): Eukaryota > Metazoa > Mollusca > Bivalvia > Cardiida > Cardiidae > Tridacna > Tridacna gigas. The sequence continues at coordinate 10,640,404 of OX244031.2, read as the reverse complement.
TAATTATTTGCCTCATCCCCAGCGCATTCTCAACAAGACCCATATAAATCCCATAAAGACTTATTTGCGTCGTCTCCATGCCAGACTGAACAAGATACAAACTCCGCTGCCCTGTTTTTGTCTGAACTAGAGATAGACAGGGAAAACATACATTTTAAGAAACAGCTGGAACTGATCATTATAGCCACAATAGCATTTGAGTTTATGATCCAGTGTGGGAGAGTTACCATTATAGACCTGGTAATAAAGGGGATTATGTCTTTGCTAATTCTAGAGAATCTGACTGTACACCACATCCTAATCAATCCAAAGCGTAAGCGACTCTTAAATCAGAAAATGAGCATTTGAAAACAGAAAATGAGTTATCAAACGAAGAAAATGAACTATTAAGAAAATGAACTATTAAAAAAAGAAAATGAAGGATTGAATCAAGCTTTACAGGCACTAGATGAACAGTTGTTACTAAAAAAAAAAATTATTGCAGGCTTACGTTTGATACTTTAACTTTACAATCGCTTACAAAATGGAAGTCACCAATGAAACTACTTATAAATTGTATACAAATCAAGGTAAAAAAGGGTAACTGAATTTGTCACTGAAGAAGATCAGAAACTTCCCAGTAGTACCTTGCAACCAACACACCAATCATTTGAAAAATCTGTTGAACGAGTAATTCAAAAACGCAGATACATTGTTAAAAAATAAGCATAGACAAAAGTTAGCTGATACTCATTGTTGATGAAAACTAAATACACGTTTCCTTGTAGTGATACACAAAAAAGAGGAACTTGTCTTGTTGTTGATGAAAGTCTCATTTTAGACCAGTTTCCACTGAGTGAAAAACTGAAAAATCAGGAACTGATAGAAAAACTTAATGTTTCTGAAAATGAGAAGCAATAAACTGCTGTCAAACCTGAAAGTGAGGAATTGCAGTTACAAAGAGTGAAAATGAACTTGAAAAGAACATGCTCTGAATAAAGTACAAAAAATCGAAGATAACGTTAATGAAACATGCTTCAGGGACACTCAAACTCCAATAAAGGAACTACAAGAAAGACAGAGAAATTCGAATGCTGGAAGAAAATTTCCAATACTAAAGAAATATTATCCAAGATCTTGATAAAGAGAAAAAGGTCATAGATGTATCTGATGAAAAAAGCAACAAGTACTCGTCACAGCTAAAGAACTGTGTATACGAACTTTCGAAACTTAATGTCAGTGCATCTTAGGTTGGAGATGTAATTAAGACAGTATCAAAACTGGTTAATATTGAGCCAAACAGAATTCCGGCAACCTCTACAGTCCTCGAAATGAATCTAGGGAGGTTATGCTTGGCTCAAAAACAGTTGGGCAAAGTATTTTCTAAGGAAAATAATACATGTCTTTTGACAGATGAAACCTCAAATTCGGAAAAATAATTTATGGGGTATGAGGTAAGTGATTCAGATGGCAACTTCTGGCTGATAGGGTTAAGAGAAATAGAAACAAAATTAGCAAGTAATACTCTTCATGTTCTAAAACAAATCTTGAAAGATTTAGACAATTCATCAAAGTCTTCTAACAATGAAATACCTAGAGATATAGTGTTGCATATTGCAACCATTATGTCAGACCGTGCGGCCACTGAAGTTTAATTCAATGACATATTGTATACCTACCGGAAAGAAATCCTGCCTCTGGCCTTCCCAAATTATCAGACATTCACTCAAGATGAAAGGGATTCTATTGAGTCGCTTAATAATTACTTTTGTGGGTTACACGCTCTCCTGAACTTTGCAAAAACTACACAGAGGTGTCTGTTAGAGGTTGAGAATAACCGTTTTGATAATGACCGTCCTATTTAATGTGACAATGCATTCAAAAGGAGTAATGAACCCGGTATATGTAGACTAGTAAGAGTCGCATCAAAAGTCTGTTGTGAAGGGAGCGGCAGTGACGAGAAAAGTGGATTCTATGGCCATTCAGGACATATGTATATGAGTTTTTATATGAAAACGGTCTAAAGTCTATGACCCTTCAGTAATTTCGAGGTTCCAGATCCAATATGTTGTTCAACAATGCTGCATCAGTGTATTTTTTACGTGAACAAATGCTTTCATATTTACAAAATGTTGGAGCAGAAAATAGACTGTTAAATTCAGTTTAATTTGAGTTTAATGTGCCCGAGTATGTAGCAGGACTGAAGGCTGTTGGTGTTATCTCTAAATTGGTAACCTCTCCGCTTCGGTGCATTATCATTTCATCTACCAATTCCGACGGGAAGTTAATGGTTTGCGGTTCGGAATAAGAGAGTATTGAGTGCTAATGAGAAAGGGGAGATTTGTTCGGTTAGGTTCCACGCATGGTTCTTTTTTTTTTTTATAAAGACTGTAATTTTTGTCTTGACCGGATGTGTTTAAATAATTATTCCATTCTTAAATAAACTGATCCTTTAACTTGAACTTAATTAACTTATGTATTTGTTTAATCATGTTAAAGTTCTGTGTGATACAAATAATGCTACTTCCAGAGTTATGGAAAATATTTTTGACATAATCGTGCCATTTATATTCTTATTCTGCATCTGTGATGATACATATTAGTCTATTCTAAGAATGGACCATTGTGGTTTTTGAGTCGCCTGGTTGCGTAGCAACCAGGCTCTCATTGTTATCATCTTGATCTATGGGGTGACGTAAGCATACCTTCGGCCTTGTACTGCTTCCTGTCCCAAGTTCCGGTTTACGAGATAAAACATAGTTTTCTAATTATTCGGTAAACAACCCAATTTTTCTGTTGTAATTCACTTACAATCGTGCCTTTGTGGTAATGAATGTGTCTATAAAGACTGAGCTCTTTAACGGTTTAAACCTTTGAAAAATCATTTCGCCCACAAGGGTACACGATAGCCTATCGCTTACACAGACATCATCTCTTAAAATAGCGCATTATGTATGTTTCTAAAAATAGCCGTCATGAACTGAACAAGTTTGCGAACACACTGCAAAATACTCTTCGATGACAAACGTCTTCACTACGGCACGCTTCTATTTGTGGACAGTTCTCAGTGAAAAAGGTTTGATAATTACCCATTAGAAGCACACTCTAAATCTTACAATCTGTCCGTAATTGTAAGTCTTATTTCAATCCAACATTCAACCTATGATCGGAAAGAGAAAGGCGATACCGAGTTAACGTGGAAGCTTTCAATGGAGATTTTTCCCAAAAGTAGGCTAATTTTTTTTAACAAATTTGTAACGACTTGGAATGGTTGCGTTGCCTCCTTAGACATTCTTAAACGTTGCTTCTTCAGAGCTTTTTATTCTAGACATCAACTACTTTGCACACCCATATTCTAGGTGCTTAAGCAGAGATCGTACAATAGCGTATGTAATACGCACGGTTCTAGACTGCACCACGTCATCGCTTAGCAGCTGCTTTCTGGAATGTAGCTGTGCGACAAATATAGATCTTATAATCACGTGACGTATAACGTCGTTTGCACCACGGAATTCTCTATAAATTTACATATTTATGAATGAATCAGTCGCTGAAGCGGCCTTTATTTTCAGAGCACACCTACCTAGCGCCTCACTGAGCCATGCAGAGAGAGTGTTTTAAAGTTTACCGTGTTCATTTAATTGTTTTTCGTTTTTAAAGAGGTGAATTTGTCAAAGTCTGCCCTTGTTTTCTTTTTTTTCAATGTGCGATTAACCTAGATCTAGTATTTATGAAACAATTTATTAGTGCGGTTGTCAGAACGCAAGGTGCTTTCGTAACTGCCAAAATCTGAAGTCACACGGGAATTCGACTTGAAACTACGCAGTTCTAACATCCAGCAATCTGAGAACTTGACTTTTACTTCACTATATTTCAAATATAATAGAACAGATCAATGTTGACCCACTCGAACAACAAGGTCTTTATTGGAGTGTTTGTAATCTTGTAAAGGGTTGTTGTACATGGTACTAGAGCTAATCGCAAACATATGTAGTTTACACCAAAGCAATACACATGTTGATCTCTACAATTTTCAAGTGGTGTAGAAGTAGTACTAATTCCTGGGCCGTTATAAAACGCAAAGTTAAAAGGCTGATGATCATGCTTTTGGGTTATATTGTTTTTCTTGTGCTGTAGTAGCCATATTTCTAGAGTCCACTGTGGACAAAACTTGAACCCGGACAACAACAAAAACAAATTATTTCCAAAGGACAGGTAGATAACCGAGTCAAATATTTGTGTGTGCCCCAGAGCCTACATTTCAGTCCAATGATCATGGAATTGCCCGGCTGTTTGTCTCAGTAATATTTTTGACAAAAAAGAATGTAGGTTACCGGGGGTTAAAAGAAAAAGGTTATCACTAGGTCAAATCAGACGAAACCGTAATAGATTTAGTGCTGTAGAATCCATTTATGTTCAGTCCAATACTCACGAAACTTTGTCAGACTGCTTAGATTAGATATGGGTGAGTTTCAAAAGGGCAATTTTGGTCTAAAAGTATGTCACTAGATCCTGTACCAAAGACAAACTTCAATTGAGTTCCATACTAATGTTGCCTAAATGGTCCTCTGGTAAAATTGTTCAAGTGGTTCTGCTCTGTTTCTATAAACTTTACAGAAGCTTCAGGACTGAGTAGTAACATTTCAAAATCACGGCCTCTGAAACTGTATAAGCAATTATACCCAAATTTCATATCTAGCATCCTGTATTTGGAAAGGACAATTATTCAGTTTAACAGATATATGTATAACTACATGGTCCAATTTTAGAAAATTTGTGTCATACAAAAACAACTTGTTCTAAATCTGGAGAGAAAATGTATGCCCTATTCTACTGAAATTATTTAGAATGTTTGTTTTAGCAATATATGTAAGAATTAAGATATACATTAAGTTAAGTCACCCAGTCTCTGCGCTAGAAAAACATTTTTATCAACCGAGAAGCCTGATTCTTGTCCACATTCTTTACAGGCATTATTACGCTGGGAAGGAACTGTAAATATTGATGGAACTTCGACGGTTATTATGCCGCGCTGAATTTCGGGGTGGGGGATATAGTTTTCATGTTGTCTATCCGTTCATTGGTCCGATCTTCCATCCATCCAGACAGATATATTCTAAAATCGTTGACGAAAGTTAATGAAACTTCAAACATGTGTTCTTCATGATAGTCCGCCGATATACTTTTTTTTTAATGTAATGCCTTTTAATGGAAAAAGGAGGCTTGATGTCCTCCGGTCTGCTTGTTTTGTTTTATTTTGTTTTTGTTTTTAATGCAGTGTCATGGAAAAAGGGGGCTTGATGTACATTTCCATTATGGATCAATATCTCTTTAACTACTGGACAAAATTTTATAAAACTTCATTTTTACATTGTTTATCATAAGCCACAGACAATCAGTATTTGTTTTTGTTTAATGAAATACCGTGTCATGGAAAAAAGGGGCTTAATGTATATTTTCACCAATAACAAAAAGGCCATTTACATGCGAAAAACAATACCTCTTATAATTATGTTTCTGTCTAAAACAATTTTTTTTTTCGGCGGTGGATATCATTTCAACGAAATGACTTGTTTTGTAATGATTTTACCTTTTAAAAACCATTTTTGAAGTCACCCGAGGTAAGAGACTTTGAATTTTTAAACCTGTTCCTGGTGCCTAAATGTTTTCAACTTTAGGATGACAACTAAGACACATGCTTGCATATGATACTGTCTTATGGTTAAGTTATTTTGTATCTTGAGTGCTTTTAACAGATTTGAACAGAAAAGGGTGAAAAGTTCTAACCCATCACCCTCCGGGCGACTCTCAGGACTGTCAGTCCCTTGATTATCTTTATTGAAAGTGGCTATCTGCCTAATTCACTACAGGGCATATAGTAATGTGTAGATTTTTTAGCTCTGCTTATTTTCCTCAAGAATTTGTACTGCGTGTAATTATAATCAAAAGATGAAAAATATTTTAATATTAACCCTTTTACACACAATCCTGATTTTTAACGACCCTGAGAAGAAAAATTTTGAAGAGTTTGTGGGGAAAGGAGAAAATGCTGGTATCTAGCAGTTTCCCCTTTTCATACAATGTTTTTTTCTTTTTCTTTCCTATCAAAGACAAAAATCATATTTCAGCAACACTTAATTTGTCGTCTGCAAATGCTTCAATTTCGTCCAGTCCATTTTTTTTTGTCTTTCTGATTAAAATTCTTAAACCGAAAGTCAAACTCGTCCTTGAGTGGAGACCCGGTTTAAAATATTTGTGTAAAATTATAAGAAAAAAACCCAAAGCTTTGACTTTATATTTTTTAGGAATTTTGTTTTTTATTGTCTGTATAACTAGCATCGACATAAATCGCAATACTGATAAAATCTTCCAAATATTATAAAACCTTACCATCTACAACAAAATATAAGGCGTGTATATAATTGAATTCTACAAGGATAATACGCCGCACCAATAATTCACATTTTTTTCTTTTAACAACATACACAAACTATGTTGAATCAGATCCATACATTGAAACATGATCAACAACATATACCTAACAAAAGATTTGCTTTTGGAGTGGGAGTACTCATTCTTTCCATTATCGATAAGTGGCACTACTTATTAACCGGTCTTCACGGATAGCCTAAAAATTTGTCCCTACAATTGTCGTGGTTTAAATAATACAAAAAAAAAAACGCGTTGACCTATTCAATCTTTTTAAGGAAAAAAATGTTGATATACTATGCTTACAAGAAACTCATTACGTTGAAATGATAGAAAACATAATTTATTCGGAAAGGAACGGGCAATGTTATTTCAGTAATGGTACCCATAATTGTAGAGGAGTAGCAATTTTGCTTAAAAAGACTGTTGATATCAAAATTTTTGAAAGCAAAAGAGACAACAATGGTCAATTTATCGCACTGAACTTATTGTACAATAATACACCATTTATTCTCGCAAACATATACGCACCAAATACAGACAACCCTAATTTTTTCGAAAATATCTTTCAACAAATAGATTCTTTCGATAACATTGATAAGTATATAATTTGTGGGGACTTCAAGTTAGTTCTTGACCCGAACATTGACTATGAGAATTACAAATCATCCAATCATAATGTAAAATCTAGGCAACTTTTGATAACAATTATAAGTGATAGAAACTTAACTGACCCTTTTAGACATTTAAATGGAAATTCCAGAAAATATACATGGAAAAGATTCAATCCCTTACAAAAAGGGAGACTTCTTCTTACTAACGCAAAATTTAATACAATCCTTAAGATTCTGTGATATCGACATAAGTTATAAATCTGACCATTCTATTATAGTACTTGAGCTAAAACTTTCTAACCAGACTCATGGGAAGAGTTATTGGAAATTTAACAACTCCCTTTTAAACGACATAGAATATATAAATTGTATGAATTCAAAAATTGATAATATTATTAAACAATACTGTTTACCTATTTATAATATCGAAAATGTGCTTCAAATTGATCGATTCGAGATTCAATTTGTAATTGAGGATCAACATTTTTTGGAAACTCTTTTAATGGAAATTCGAGGTGAAACAATATCTTTTTCTAGTCATAAGAATGAATTAAAAGACTCCAGAGAAAACTATCTTCTTAACGAAATCAAAAAACTAGAATTAAACTTAAATGAAACTAATAAGGCCCAAATGATTGATTTAAAAAGTGAACTAGAGGACTTACGCAATAACAAAATGAAAGGTTTTTTCATTAGATCTAGAGCAAATTGGGTTGACAACGGTGAAAAAATTACCAAACATTTTTTCAACCTTGAAAAACAACACATTGCATCGAAGTCAATCTCTTTCTTAGAAAAAGAAGACGGTTCCCACATTTTTTACCAAAGTGAAATACTTAATGAATTAAAAGCATATTACAAAAATCTATACTCTGAACAAGCTTGTTTTAATGATTATAATCTACAAAATGACTTAATGAATTGTGACACAATTAAACTAAATGAAGCCCAAAAAGATAGCATTGAAGGCTTATTACAATATCAAGAAGTAGCAAATACTTTGAAAAATATGAAAAATGATAAAAGCCCGGGCATTGATGGTTTTACGACAAATTTTTATAAGGTATTTTGGGGTAAAAAAGGAAGGTTTGTTGTAAGAGCTTTAAATCATGCTTTTTTAAATAACTCCTTTTCTAAAAATATAAAATTAGGAACAGTCATATGTATACCTAAGGAAAGTAAACCAAAACAGTTTAAAAAAAATCTGAGACCCATTACTCACTTGAACGTATTATACAAACTTGCTTCAGGCAGCATTGCAAATAGATTAAAGTCAGTTTGAAATCAAATCATATCAAAAGAACAAACTGGCTTTCTAAAAGATAGATTTATAGGCGAGAATATTAGATTAGTGTACGATGTTACGCAATACTGTGATGAAAGAAATAAACCTGGTCTTTTATTGTTGACAGATTTTGAAAAAGCCTTTGATTCAATTTCTTTCAAGTTCATAGAAAAGACACTAGAGTTTTTTTAACTTCGGCGAAACTTTTAATAGATGGATTAAATTATTTTTATACAATACCGACGTTTGTGTAAAATTAAATGGCTTTTTGTCAGAATATTTCACCGTAAAGAGAGGTTGTTGTCAAGGTGATCCAATTTCCGCGCATCTATTTATTCTATGCACGGAAATTCTAAATATTAAAAAATAATAAAAATATCAAAGTATACAAATACAAAATAAAGAATACTTAATCTCACAATTCGCTGACGATACGACACTCTTCCTAGACGGCTCACAAAAGACGCTGAACAGTACTTTAGATTTATTACAAAATGTTTCACATATTTCAGGCCTTAAAATTAACTTTGACAAAACAAAACTGATTTGGATTGGTAATATGAAGTATAGTACTCGCTCAATAAAACCTAAATGGAAATTATCATGGGGAGAAACCCAATTCAAGTTACTTGGTATTTTATTTCACGTTGATCTAAAAGAAATGGTAAAATTAAACTTTGAACCAAAAGTACAAAGCATGAGTAACTGTATACGATATTGGAAAAAAAGAAAATTAACACCTTTTGGAAAAATAGCTGTAGTAAAAAGCATTCTAGTACCCATCTTAACTCACTTATTCATAAGTATTCCGTCTCCATCACATAACTATTTAAAGAAAAATAGTGACATTTTATATAACTTTGTATGGGACGGAACGTGAAATAAAATTAAACAAAAAGTGCTAATTAAAGATTATGAAGAAGGCGGCTTAAAGATGATTGACTTATTTAATTACAACCTGAATATGAAAATTAAATGGATAAAAAAGACTCATTTCTGATGGTAACAAAGACTGTTACGAATTTACCAACAATATTTTCGATATTAATAAACTACTCAATTCTGGCAGAAAGTATTGTGAACAATTCTGCAAAATAATAAAAAATGATTTCTGGAAAGACGTTTTATACTCATTTATGACGTATATGTCAAAATGTAATTTTACAAATTGGATAGAACTAATCAATATGCTTCTATTCTATAATGAAAACTTAATGATTGGCTCTAAGCACTTTTTTAATCACGTTTTGTTCAATGGTGGAATAAGGTATGTTAAAGACATGTTAAATGAAGATGGTAGCTTTACAACGTGGAATGACATGAAAAATACTATTAGAATTTTATAGCATTATCAGCGCTATTAAAGCACTTTTTGCAAAACATAACACCACTAACAAGAATAAGTCATTACAAGGTTTGCATAACCCAAATATAAACTGCTATTTTTATCAAATAATTATTAAGTCTTGTAGTAACAAATTTACATATAACGTTCTGATAAAGAATAACGAAAAACCGACATGTCATAGTAAGTGGAACAGCACTTTTCCAAACTCTAATATCAATTGGAATGTTATACACAGTAATGTTTTTAAATACTCAAGTGACAGATACTCCCAATGGTTTCAAACAAGAATAATACACAGAATTCTTCCGACAAACTCGCTTCTTTTTAAAATGAACTTGGTCGAAACAAATATGTGTTCTTTCTGTAACAGATGTGAAGAAACTATAGTACATTTATTTTATGAATATCAAAATATCAAACCTATTTGGGAGCGCATTTCAATACTTGTTAATAATTTAGATCAATAATTCATAATGTCAATAAGCAAACAAAATGCACTTTTGGGTTCAAATGAAACAAATCTGAAGCTAGATAGATTACTTCTTGAAACAAAAAAATATTTTTACAAATGTAAAAACAAAGATATTAAACCATCTTTATTAGGCCTAAAAAATAGTCTCTTCTATAATCTTAGCATCATTAGAAGCTCAAAAAATTATGAAAATGAACGAAGGCTTACGACAATTGTAGAATACATCAGTCAAAACCTCCCATAAACCAAAAACATTTTTTTCCATGCACACGAACAATGCTGCAGTGCTGAAGCCTCTAAAGAGTACCTACCTTATGTTACGTTTGCTTTTTTGCTTTTGACGTTTCAGTACTGTACATTGAACCAAGATCAAAGTAACACTTTATCAACTCAATCACTTTCACACTTACGCAACTCTCACACAATTTGTTTTTTTTACACATTTATATATAAAAATAAGTTTTTTCGTCCACATATTTAAAAAAAACTAACAATTAAGAAAAGTAAACCTGTTATTAGTCATTATTGTTAAAATCTTCATATTTTAGTAGCCATATCAATGTAGTAGTACAATAGTAGCTGTAAAAAAATCTGGAATCTGTAATTACCACTTTTGTTTGTATTTTAAAGTTCAATTACTAACACAGAATACTAACAACGATCTGTAAGGTGCATTGAGGGATGGCCACGACCCTCAAGTACCATAAAGACGTGGACAATAAAGTTTAAAAAAAAAAAAAAGAATTTGTAGCGTTTATACCGAGCGAAAGAGGGAAAGTTATACCTCCGTAGTATCCAGCTCTATTTCAACTCTGGGCCAAACAAAGGACTGACTCAACCTGCCTTAGCCATTGAGACAACACAGCTGAACCCGGTCTGCAAATATGTCTGAGTCCAGGTTGCACTTTTGTAGGTCTCAAACAGCTTAACAATGCACTACCAAAATCAAAATAATTCCATTAGCAATCTCTGCAGAGATGTTTTGCGGTGTGCATACCTCGAAGAGCAGAAAGCAACTCTCTGCCAACGGCGATTTTTGCTGTTTATATAGTACAACCAGGCATGCGCACTCAGTACTGACCTTTGACTCCAAATCATATTACTTCAAGTACTTCCGGTACATCGGTATATAACAAAACAAATTAAAGAGCCTTTTCTCGCAAAATATATATCGGATCAGACTTAACGCAATAAAGAAACAGAAAGTTCAATCAATGTCTACCAAAGAAAAGACATGTAATCAACGGTGAATTTGAGAATTGGCTCTGCTTGCAGACAACCGGAAATTTACATGTGAATTCTATAACGAAAGTATGGTTATGTGTAAACCTACGAAAACTGGTCGTCTTCGTCACACTATCAATGTGAACTTTTTCCATGGTTATCGTAACCCCAGATCTCCGACCCAAACAGCAGAATTTATTCGACAGTATGATCAAATAGTTTCAGCTGTAAATCGATGGGAAGTTCTAGTTTTCTTGATTCGATCAGTAAACAGTGCATTGCTTTTCTTGGTTGCTCGTCCAAATGTTGCCTTGCTTTTAAGAAAGAACCATTGCATGAAAAAAGATCAACCCAAGGTATTTATAACTTTCTTTATCTCTATTTCATTATTGTAGTTTGTAAATTTATACTTGTCTATCTCCCCCCCCTCCCCCCAAATATGATTATTTTAGTATTTTCTAAGTTAACATTAAGATTCCATATTTGGTAATATTCCTGGACAAATTTACCGATGCTCGATACTCACCATGTTGAAACGTCCGCCACAAAATCGTCAATTTCATAGTCTTCACCAAACGAAGAATTACTCTCATCATCCTCTGAAACTACATTATTTTACCTACGAATTAGTTCGTACATGTACGGCCTTACGGGACCAGAATCGTCTATTTCTTTGTCTTAAATACTGCTCAAATCGCTATCGAAACACAACGTCCATTTTGAAACAAGTACGCCTATGACGTCACAAATCAAGGGACGAAATGATAAGTAAGGGAGATAAGCGATGTTGTAAAAACTAATAAGCAGAAATACAAATTGGAATAAAGTACTTTTTTCGATTTTTTCTCTAATTACAATATTACCAGGTTACCAACTGATAAATGTAGGTTTGAAAATTAACATTTTCTGAAACCTGTTGATTTGCTCTTTAAGTCTTTGAATTTTGGCCATAGCTGGCATTCGCAATCTCCAGTGGATCGTCACTGCGTATGCCGAAATGCGTTCCTGCTAGGTTTCGAACGGAGTACAGAATTTGCTCAGTTGCAGGGTTATCCCTGAACGCCACAATCATGGGACGACTAAGACCAGGCTTATATTTCCCCAATCTGTGAGCGCGGTCAATATCTATTTCATCAGTTATTTCCATTTCTGTGCTCTCTGTCCAGATTTCAGCCTGCTAATAGCGCTTTTTGCAGGACTTACCCTCAATTTTTCTGTTTAATGCTTGTTTGCCATGTTGCCTGATCCAGTTCTGGAATAAATTCGAAGGAAAAAAGACAAAGGAAACACACCAGAATCCGCAAAAGATAAGGTTTTAGCGAGAGCTTATAAACAATTGTCTGCTCGATTCGACTGATCTCTGACTTACAGGATCTGACATAAGTTGGCGTTTGAGATAAAATTCTTTTAAATGGGTCTAGGAGAAGTGTTATTTCTTGTTATACGCCCGTCGAAGACGGGACGTATTATGGGATCACCCATGGAGTACGGGCGGGCGGGCGTCCGGGGGGGGGGGGGCGTGGGCGGCCGGGCGGCGTCCAGTTCTTTGTCCGGAGCATAACTTTGTCATCTTCAGTCCGATTGACTTGAAACTTGGCATTTGTGTTTGTTGCAATAATACCGAGTGCAGTGCGAAAGAACCATAACTCTACCTCGTGCTGTCTTTGAGTTATTTCCCTTTGATTGTCATTTTTACAGCATTTTCTGCTTGTCCGGAGCATAACTTTGTCATCTCTAGTCGGAACATCTTCAAATTTGGTATGCATGATTGTTAAAAAATTACGGAGTGCAGTGCACAAGAACCCTAACTCTTCCTGGTACAAATTTTGAGTTTTTCCCCTTTGATCTTCATTTTTACAGCATTTCTTGCTTGTCCGGAGCAAAACTTTGTCATCTCTAGTCTGAACATCTTCAAAATTGATATGCATGATTGCTGAAAAATTGCGGAGTGCAGTGCACAACAACCATAACTCTTCCTAGCATGAATTTTGAGTTATTCCCCCTTTGATATTCATACCGCATAACTTAACCATCTTATTTGTAGTTTTTTAATTATTTCACTATTTTCTTAGTAAAGAATTACTACGCTCGTCGAAGACGGGACGTATTATGGGATCACCCATGGCGTACGGGCGGGCGAGAGTCCGGGCGGCGTCCAGTTCTTTGTCCGGAGCATAACTTTGTCATCTTCAGTCCGATTGACTTGAAACTTGGCATTTGTGTTTGTTGCAATAATACCGAGTGCAGTGTGAAAGAACCATAACTCTATCTCGTGCTGTCTTTGAGTTATTTCCCTTTGATTGTCATTTTTACAGCATTTTCTGCTTGTCCGGAGCATAACTTTGTCATCTCTAGTCGGAACATCTTCAAATTTGGTATGCATGATTGTTAAAAAAATTACGGAGTGCAGTGCACAAGAACCCTTACTATTCCTAGCACAACCACCATAACTCTTCCTAGCACGAATTTTGAGTTATTCCCCTTTGATCTTCGTACCGCATAACTTAACCATCTTATTTGCAGTTTTTTAATTATTTCATTATTTTCTTAGTAAACAATTCTGAGTAAGATTTATTCCAGGCACGTTTTGTAGCACTGCAAGTTTACAGTGGATGTCAAACTTTATACAAGTAGGTATCTGAGTGTTTTTACAACCTGTACAACAGTACTGTTGTGACGTTGGATGTAGCTTGCTTTGCACAAATGTTATATGGGCGCAGCAGAGATGACAGGTTATATTTATGTAAATGGCAGTTAATATGTAGATAAATGGAAACAATTTAAAATGTTTACATGATATTATACAGTTATGGACATTACTTCCATTGGATATGATGATATATTCACCAAGTAGTGTAATATTGGCCAAGGCGCTAGCCACAAATATTTTATTATATCAAACACATTTACATTCGGTGATTTGTTATATGATTCGCACTGCCTTGTCAAATATCATTCCAAAATTTTCAAAGGGGAAATAACTCAAAATTCGTGCTAGGAAGAGTTATGGTTCTTGTGCACTGCACTCCGTAATTTTTCAACAATCATGCATTCCAAATTTGGAGATGTTCAGACTGGAGATGACAAAGTTATGCTCTGGCCGGAGACATTCATGCCTATTTCAATCACTTACATGATTTCTGCTGCACTACTATTTTCCTCTACCTGCCCCTTACGATTATTATCCCCCTCAACAACTAGCGGTGGGACGGGCGTATCTTGCGACAATTTGCCGCTCTTGTTTAGTTTAATAAAATTCTATCTCAAACGTCAGATTCTTTTCTATCAAACAAGTGTATCTTAAGAATTACTTGAAAAATGTTAGATTTCCCAGAGAAACTTACTCATTCTTGAATTAGATCGACTCGCTGCGTCGACATAAGTTTACTTCGAAGCTTGAAATAATTTCAAAGAACCTGACACTTCATTACTTGATTTTAAATCTGAAAATGATACAAACCTTAGCTTTACTACACTCATCGATTTCACAGGTGAATTGACTGGAAAATTTGTGTTGGATGTTGTTTTTGGAAATAACGGAAACGAGTATTTTGTTTTAATCAAAGACGTTACTTAGGGAAATATACCACAGTTTTCTCTGCTCACCGATATGCACATGTTTCATTTTTGTAACTATTATATTCCGATTAGTTACCATGGGAGTGAGATGGTATATGTTTATTTGTAATATGTCGGTTGCCTTTTAGAATGTAGAAATCACAGACGCTGAAGAAAAGTTGGAGATTTGTAAATGGTCGGGACGCCAAAAGAAACATTTTGTTAGGAAGGGAGGTAAATTATTTTGTCAGTAACTCTTAGGCATGCACTACATCTCTTAAAATGCCCCGCTTGATATACCTTTTTTTTTTTTAAATTTTCACAAGATATTAGGAAGTACTACTTCTGTTCAAAATTTTGAAAAAGAAATCTGTCCTCCGACTTTTTTATTGCAGAAAATGATCAGAAAATAAGTCTTGATCGACACGGTAGAACTTTTCTAATTGCTACTGTGATCGTGTGTATTTTGCCCACAATATATGATTTTCTTTTTTTTTACTCCTTTTTACTCTGCATACATTATATTATCATCTGAGTGAAAATGAATAAGAAATCTTTCCATAGGAAAAAAACTCTGGTTTGACAAAATGGATTTTATGGATCCATGATCGTGTGATGATCTGCTTGGTGTAATGGAACCCATAGATGTATGAACCTCTTTTTGCCTGAGTATGGCTCAGTTAAAACTTATTATCACAAAATCCACGCTCGGTTGAAGCTGTCATGTCAAAGGTGTTTCCAGTTTCGTGTATACTTAGTAACTCTTTAAGAGACGACAGTATGTTTGAGCCCGGCTCTGGCAAAAAGGAGGTTTAATGCATCTCCGCGATGCATTATACCAAGCAAGGCATGTCAAAAGTGTTTCAAATTTTGTGTACAAAGAGTTTTTATCAAGGTCAGCCTAGACCGACTGCACAGGTTGACCTGGATCGATACTTTTGGCAGACAAATTAAATCACCATTTCACAGAGTATAAGTCCTTCATATACTCGTACGCAAAAGAAACTGTGCACATTTCAAGTTTGGATAACTATAGTTATATTGGCCACTGTCATTTCATTTTTGAACCATGTGAAGCCCGTGAGTCACTTTGTCCAACAATGGACACATCCGGTCCGTATCAGATTAATGTTACGTAACGTCCCAAAACAGACAAATCGCAAGATGGGCCCGGGCAACCGCTTGTCAGATGCGAAATCGGCCAGATGAACTCCGTATCTTTCTTGCGAATCCAAGGAGTAAGAAAAACACACAGTGATTACAGAAAAATCAAACTCGCAATGCCAGGACCATGTGAACGTCACCGAATTGAGGCGGTGATGTTGCCCAATAGAGGCGACTCTATTGATAGTGTTGTGCGGGCCTTTAATTGCTACAGACACACTATCAGTAATCTGCTAGCAAGGTTCCAGCAAACAGGCGCAGTTGCAGATCGGTCTCGAAGCCGCCGGCCTCGCGTTACTGACGCCAGATTAAACCCTACTTGGAACTGACGCACACCAGACGTCGATTCCAAACGGTTATCGCTACAGCGAGACAATACGATATAAGCAGGAACACCGTTCTTCGTCAATGTGTTCGGTCCATAAGACCAAGACGGCTTTACGTCGGGAGCATACTCGCTCGACGTCATCGCGTTGCTCGTCTGAACTGGGCACAGCAACATCTCTGTTGGCGAAGGCGTCAGTGGAATGATAACTGTTTTCTCTGACGAATCCAGCTTCAACCTTAGTTACCATGATGGTAGAGTGTGGGTGTTTAGAAGGGGAGACGAGCGATTTGCTAACGCATGCGTTGTTGAAAGAAACGGGTTTGGCGGGGGCAGCGTGATGGTGTGGATGGTGTGGGTAGAGATAAAGAGGAAATAGGAAAACCGACCTCGTAATTCTGAATGGTAATCTCAACGCCGCTTGGTACATAAATCAGGTGTTGAGACCTGTTCCATTAATCTGCCAGCATGCTCCTGCCACATTGATGCATGACAACGCGCATCCACATGCGGCTCACTTTACGATACCATATTTGAATGAAAATGGTGTTAACGTCTTGACCTACGGTTTCCCCAGACCTAAATCCAATTGTGCATATGTGGAATCTTCTAGAGTAAGATCAAGGCATCATGTAAACCATTTGCAGCAGCGAGAGCATGCTCTGCAGGTCGAATGGATATAACATTCCTCCGCACGCCGTACAACGTTGCGCCGATTCCATGAGACGTCGTATTGTACAGGTAATAAGCCAAAATGGATGTCATGCCCGATATTAGTGAAATTATCAAAACTACGTCATTAGGAGAGTCTTTAACTTTATTTTTTACTCACAGTGACACCAATATCACTATTTATGTATTTTTTGTTTAGTTATGACCCCTACTACGCTATAAAAATACATCCTTACAGCCAGAGAGAAAAAGCGTCGTAAACTTTGATAGACTGTGGAATGGTTCAGAATTTAATCAGCTGTGTAAACATAGATTGATGACCAATGTATATTTTTTATATTGTTCCCGTAGACTCTATTTCAAAATCCTTGATAAACCAAACCGGTATTTGAAGTAACACTTAAAACACCATCGGAATGCTTAATAGTGAAAGATCACCCTGTAGAGATTGTTATGTTTATACTTTCTGGATGACCTCCCTTGCATTATTTTTTTGATTACACTGATAATTTTATAGGCGAAGGATGCCGAAAAACTTAGATATTGCATCGCAATAAAATGTGCCCCTGTTAGAACAGATGACTGCATTTGATTGTTTTAAACGTGAATTTAGGTCTAAACGCGCCTTTAACTTAAAGAGTTCCACGAATAGAAATAAGGAGTATTGTACAAAGAAAGCCCCGCTAAGTAGGGAATTTGTATTGGAGTTTAACACCATTTTAACAGCTCAAGTCATATCATGGCGGTCAGTGACGCACCCATGTGTTTCCTGGCTTTCTCACACCAGTACTGATACAACTTTCTTTCCAAAGCCACTAACTACTTTTCTCACATGCATCAGAGGTGAGAGTCGAAAAATCGACAAACGGGGAGATTACTCATTTTGAGATTTTAATCAGCCCACGTATTCAGAAGATCTCCAACCATACAATTCATTGCATGAGCCTACAGTGTGACAATATAAGACTGATTATAAATCCCAAGTTTTAACAACCCTGAGAAAGTAGCCTTTTGAAAACATTTCGGGAAAAGAAGACAATGCTTGTAACCAGTAACCATATCAAAGACAAATTCCATCATTTAAGCCAAATTTAAATTGTCGTCTGCAAATGCTTTCAATTTGTAGATCTGCTGTTTTGTCGTGTGGTAAGAAGTTAAAAATCTAAAATCTTAGAGTTGATCAATAACAGCGATTAATCCCAATTCATAACTTTCCTCTGTCCCAGCACACGTATACATGTATAACTTCGTGTGGTGTCCGTGGTTGTAAGGTAGAGCGTCGGCCTCGTAATCAAAAGGTCCTGAGTTCGATACCCGGGAGCAGATGTCAACTTTGGGACTGTTCATTGACTCACACATTAGGCGCGAGTACTGGTGTAGTTTCCAGGAAGCAGAATCGAGAGAGATTTGTTTAAGTTTTAAGAACTTGTGGCTCAATCGATGTAAAACAAATATGTATCAACTAAACTATCAAAACGTAGAAAGCACTGGTGTGGCATTTGTCAAGGGAGCCATTGTGTGGAATTAATAATTTGAAAAACAAACAGTAGAAATAGTTTCCAAATATTCACTTGAAAGACAACCTACTTAAAGTCATGCAGAATCCATTAGAGTAGCGAGCAATCATGTGAGACGAATAAACCAGAGCGAACAAGCCCAGTGACGAAGTGGTTTTGGCACGAACAAGAACGGAGACAAAGTTTATGTGTATCATTGCGCCAACAGAAGGCTAAACTGGTACCCGTTGTATTTCCCGTAGCCGTCCGATAGTTGATTCAAAGATCGATAACAGGCTGCCAGTTTAACAGAAGGCCATAGTGGGCAAAGCTATTTCTAACAAAAAAAAAAAGAAGTTTTTCCACAATCAGTGGCCTAATGCAATTTATTCTAATGCGCCATTTTCTATTTATATCTGAATGCAATCGAAACACCTGTTTGTCTTAGAAAAATTGATGGGGTTTACTTCCTTTGGTTTTGCACAAACTACGATACATAATTTTCAAAATGCTGAATTGTGGCAATGTCCTCGACAAATACCACAAAAACTATGTAACTTCGTAACATGCAAATAAAATCAGTCATCTCAAAGTGTTGTAGTATTTGGCTTTTGAAAAAATGTTTTGGACAAAGGGGAAAATGTTGATTTTTTCTCTTTTTCTCACAACTTTTCAATGCTTTCAGACCAATGTCATCACAGGAGTCATCGTGTTATCTGGCGAATTCTCGTTTTTCTTTGTCATTTAAGGATATATCTATCCTCATTTTCAGCCAGTTTTAACCCCTTTCATCTTTTTTTTATGCAATTATAATCATTCTTGTATCTTAGTGCCAATTATTGCCTCTGACGGTTGCAAGCTTGCACAGATAACGACGGATAGAAGAAATTGCATTTTATTTTCTGGGGGCCTTCAAAGTAATAACTGTTGTGGTTTCCGGTTTTAAATGGGGCAAATTCCTTGAGTCTCTATAGTCTTTACACAATATATATTGGTAATTTATCTGTGTTTACAAAGCTGACTAAATTCCGAGCCACTCTACACTCTATCAAGTTTTAACAACGTTTTTTTTTTTCTCTCTGGCTTCCATCGCGCCTGGCATTTTATACATTTTTGCTGAAAGCAAGAAATTACAGTTGAGTATCCCTTGTAGTTCACGTGTGGTCACTTTATTGAGTACATAATTGTAAAATGAGTAAGTACAACCCAAACCACAGGCACACGTGAAAACGTGTCTAGAAACGAAATGATGACTTTATACTCGTTAGTCAGCCAGAATGTGGTAACAAATGCATGCAGCACTGATGGACGGCTGTCAATCCAAATTACAAAGTACGCGTTTTGTTTATGTCTATTTCGATCGTAAATAATTCGTTCCGCTCATCTTTCGCTCCCTATAATATAAGTGTGTGCATACCAGCATATAGAAAACTTCGATGCGTTCACTGAAAAGATGTTGACACAGATAATTATTGTAAGCTAAGGACTTTCTCTTGGCAGTGAAAGATGAAGAGATGGCATTTCATTTCTTGTGTAGATGGAAGCAGAACATAGATAGATCGACAGACGGACGGACGGACGGAGGGGGGCACAGACAGACAGACAGACAGACAGACAGACACACAGACAGACACACAGGCGGACAGACAGGCTGGTAGTCAGATTAATAAATTGGCATGGGGGCGGAGGGAGGTGCTAAGGGGTTGAAAATGTGAGAGACAAAGACAGAGCCCATTCGATCCTCTTGTTTATTTTCAGTACTACAAAGATTCGCATCATAAACGTACATGTAACAGGTTTTGCGTCATTTTATACACCTTCGATTAGCCTCAGTACTTTGATTGATGAGCAAAACGCACAAGGCATCTGTCAATCAAATATAAATATAAATAATCGTTTAGGTGACATATAAACGGCTAATAGAAATCTCCTTTTGCATAACTAATTGTCGTAAAGGTGTACTATTTGACATAACCAAAGCAAGGCTGTCAAAAGTATCACATGGAAAAATACTGAAAGAAAGAAAGAAAGAAAGAATATGGCAATTCATAAGGTTTTAATAATTGCACGAGGAATTAACAGTCATTGTGTTTCTTGAGGTGTCTTTCCCTGGTAAAGCTGGTTTTTTCTTACAAACAATATGTGACGAAGTAGACCGTCATTAAAAGCTGACCAAACAATGTCAAAAGTAAAAAAAAAAACCTCGCATATCAACCAAGAGAGCACGCGACGAGAACAGAAAGTCAGTTTTTTATGCTTTTATAGCATTTTTTATCCAACAGACAGCCTTGTAGTTCTGTTTTTAAAGAAATAAATGTCGACCTAAATGACTGTTAACTTATCTGTTAACAAAACAAACGTACATCGACTGTGAGTTTTCTAAAAAAGGATCGCGGAAAGTAGATGTTGTTCATTTGAGCGATTTTTCCATCTGCACGATGTTTTCTTTTCCATACATACATCAAAGTTTTATCTTGTTAAATAAGATCTTTACAACAGAGACCCTTCAATAAAGGTAGATGTTTTGGGAAATTGCATTTTGAGAGAGGGTTAACCTCAGTTTGGAGTCTCGAAATGAAGTAAAAGTGAGATTGGCACACGGACACGTCAAAACTTATTCTATTGCAAATTACAGAATTTACGAGCAGTTTTACTATATCATGAGTAATCACAGGTGAGCAGTTTTGATATTGAATCTAGGACCGTATTCACCAACCATGCTTAAGTACATTCTTAGTCTTATTCTCAAGAATTTAAAAAAAAATTGAAAGTAACACTACTTCAGATAAGCTAAACCAAACTGTTTAGCCAATCAGAAGTTGTGTTACTTTCTAAATCTAGAATTAGACTTAGAGTATTCTTAAGAATGGTTGGTGAATATTGGTATGAAACTGGCTTTAAGGAGCCGAACTGTGAAAGGGCCTGACCAGGATTTTAGAATCATTACGCACCCCGAATCCAGGCTAATATTTAATCATCTAAATGCCGAACAGATAAATAAATGGAACTTCTCAAACAGGAAAAAGGAAAGAAAACAATACAACGTCAACATTTTTTTTCTATGAGGATACTGAACGAACCAGGTTGCAGTGTAGATCCAAGATCAGGGTCCGTATTCATCAACCATTCTTAGGAATGTTCTTAGTCTTATTCTCCAGAATTTTCTACATTTGAAAGAAACACAACTTGTGTCACTTTCAAACTTAGAAAATCTTGAAGAATAAGACTAAGAATATTCTTAAGAATGGTTGGTAAATACGGACCCTGACTTCGAGTTACCGTAGTCCTTATGTGGAACGTCAGTGTGTGGGCCATACATCTTGACTTTTTTGTAAGACAACAAATCTTAGTCTCGTTCATACTGATAGCAGGTGGATGCGACGAATCCAATTTGTCTCAAAGATGTCCTTGAAATGGTATGAAATATTATTGGAAGAACAGGAAATGCAGGTCAAGAGCCAATAGTTAAAGCCCAAATATTGCGAGTTCAAAGTTCATTCGCAGCAAAAACTTTGGTCGTATCATACAGTAAAGATCAACAGAACGAGCAGTCTGACCTTAATCGACATGGATCTAAGAGTACCTCGAGTTGTGATTGGCAGCTTAACCCTTTCCCAAACAAGCCCTGGTTCTCACGTGTCTGCAGTACAAGTTTTTGAAAACACTGTGGGAAAAGGAGAAATTGCTCGTAACGAGCAATTTCTCCTTTTCCCACAGTGTTTTCTACCCTTTTTGAGACCTTTCTGCTATTTTCATCAAATTTAAAATTGTCGTCTGCAAACTCTTTAAATTTGGACCAGTCCAAAATTTGTCGTTTGGGAAAGGATTAATGCTTAACAGCCAGAACGACTTTCTAACACCATACTGGCAACTTGTCACAACGTATTAGAGAAAGAAAGAAAGAAAAAATAAATGTAATGTTGTATAAATTCAACTTTTGTACCTTTGCAAATGCAGATTTTGAAACACTGAGGGAAAAGGAGCGTTTTATTGTATAACCCAATTGCTCTTTTTCCTACCATGTTTTCTGCGACGTTGAAAAGAATATTTTTGTTTTCCTTATCATTTTTGTCCTTTGTGTAACTTCTTATAGTTTCTGGGTCCGTCTAGAATTAGACACTTATGGAAAAGTATCAAACTGACCAATCGAGAGCCGGTACATTTGGCCTTTTCTTGCTGCTCTTGTAATTTATAAACTTTCTTCTGTCCTTCAGTTTTGTACAATAAAAATGCTGGTTCCTTCTTATAGCCAAGCCTCTGGTACATTCCACTAGTAACAGACTTTTGAAAACCATAAAAGTGAATAAACTGCAAAAAAGCCAAAAGGTACCGCCAAAAATAAACAATGCGGTTGTTTAAAGGGTATTGAAATGCATGTTGATTCAAGTCCTGCCTTATATAAGTATTGATATTATTGTGAAAATGAGTTTATTATGCAGTCGGTCTAAGTGTTATGCTCGTAGTCGCTGGCAGAAAAACGAGTTTTAAAATCATGTAAAAATGTAAACAAAAGTTAGAGCGACTTGGCAACTTTTTGCCTAGTTTTAAAATTCATTTTTTCCGCCAGCGACAAACGTTTGGACCGATCGTGCAATCACAGATTGTCATCCGTACAATAGTTTCCGTACTTTAAATGGTATGAGTTAAATTTAAATGTATTTAAACACTCGCATTGCTACCTTTTGGCCGCCACTGGGCCTTGAATTATTCTGCATCGATTATTTTACATGTATATTTTTCAGACTATTCAAATTGTGATCACTGAAAATTCAGGGAAGAGTTTTGATTTCATAATTGATTTAACCCTATAACCCTTTACCAAACGACAAAATTTTAGACTAGTCCAAATTCAAAGCATTTGCTGACAACAAAATAAATGTGACTCAAAAATATAAAATTGTTCTGGGACGGGTAGAAAACATTGTGGGAAATGGAGAAAATGCCGGTTACCAGCATTTTCTCCTTTACCCACAATGTTTTCAAAAAGCTTTTTCTTCAGGGTCGTTAAAAATCGGGATTGTGTGGTAAAGGGTCAAGACACAATCACGTATTCTAACTCTCCTGGAGCAGAAGGCTTTTGAAACAATGTGGGAAAAGGAGAAAATGCTGGTAACCAGCATTTTTTTTTCCATTTTCCACAATCTTTTCTATCTCTCAAGGATAAACACATCAATTGGGTATCATTCTATTTGTCGTCTGCAAATGCTTTGAATTCGAACCAGTCTAAAATTTCGACGTTTGGTAAAGAATTAAGTGCTGCTAAATATAGAATGCAGCCGCCTGTGCATCGTTCCTCATACAAGTAAATTTAAACCTTCCTGAGGGATTAGGCAACTGAAAACATAGTCGCTAACTGGGAGGTCGTGGCAAACAACAAAATTTTGGAATAATCAGTATTGATGGCATTTTGCAGACGACGAATGAAATGGTGCTAAAATGATTGGACTTGTATTTGAAAGAGTAAAAGACATTGTAGGAAGAGGAGAAAATTCTGGTTCTCCTTTTACCACAATATTTTCAAACTCCTTCTACATTGGGGTTGTTAAAATCTGGGATGGTGAGGTAAAGGCTGAACATAGACGAATTTCTAGATTTCCAATACAGTCTCAGAGTCTTGTTATTTTTATCTTTATACTTTTTTTTTTTGTAAAATTTGAAATTTGACATTTCTTTAACCCCGCTGAGAGAGAGAGAGAGAGAGAGAGAGAGAGTATTCAGCCAAAATCTATGACTGTGTCAATATTGAGTTGCATGCGTCTAGGAAAAAAAAAAATAAATAATGGACAAGATCAGATGTTTGCTTAGTCATGCGTATACAGCCATCACTTATAAATAATTACATGTCCAAATATGGAAATAACTATGGTTTTTACATGCTCCTATTTGAAACAGGCGCCTTACGATTTTAATGAATACGCGACGCTAACTTACTTATAAAAAAAAAGAGAAAAGAAAGAAAAAAATAGTGTGGCAGGAATAATGAATTTTCAATTAACAGTGCTTTTCGTGTCCTTCTTTGTGATAATTGCAGGTAAGTAAAGTTAAAACAATATTTTTGTTTTGAGATATTTCAACACCAAACTTTAAGACCCCTCTTTGTGAAAGAAATATTTATTTATTTATTTATTTATTTATTTATTTATTTACAAGGTTATTAGTCTATAAAATGTTTGATATCGCTGTTTGAGATTCTCGTAATGAGAAAATTGCAGATTTCATAAGCCGAACTGTCAGAGTATTTGAGAATCACCTTTCCATACCCCTTTTCTACATTCAGCTTTCTAACTTTCATTACAAAATGCATTGTAAACGAAGGTTAACCGTTAAGCTGCTAATCGCGATCTACTGACCTTTCGCGGACAGTGTAGATCAAGATCAGACTGCACAGAACGTGCAGTCTGATCTTTGATCTACACTGTCCGATACGGTATTTTCTTTCCGGTGAAATTAACCTTGAAACCGCAATGTTTGGGCTTTTAGTATTGAGTAGAAATTTGCGTTCAATTCATTCAGCAGCTTAAGTGTTAAAAACTTGGTAAAAAGCAATTTTAGTGGGTCCATTTTAATTGCATAATTATCACCATTTACAGTGGTTGCCTTGTTAAGATTATGTACAGATCTGATTATTATTTCTTTTATTATAACAGTAAAGATAAATCATAACGCATTTTTGTCAAAAATTGTATATATTTCATTCTATGCTCTGGCAAAAGGGGGCTTAATGCATCTCCGTGAAACATTGTACCGAGCAAGTTGACACATAACTATGAATCCACAAAATCCACTCACTTTGTCTTGCAACCGACTGAGTCATGAGGTAGATTGGTCCTTGGACATGCAGAAATTTTACCAATAGCGGAGAGTTTCGGCCCAGCTCAGCCTGCGCGGACCGCCATGCATTGGCAAAAGGGGGCTTAATGCTTCTCGGTGATTCATTATACCAAGCAAGTTATCGCTTAATTCTGGATCCAAAAAATCTATTCAGTCTAAAAACTGACTGAATTTATGAGGAAAAGTGGTCCATGGACATGGAGAAAATTGACCAATAGCAAGAAGTTTCGACCCATGTCATCCTGCGCAGGCTGGCATGGATTGATACTTTTTTGCAAAAGCATTAAACCACCTATTCACAGAGCATGGCTCAAATGCTTTGTACGCTTTCTTCGTATATTGTTTAACGCCGTATTTAACCATTGTTAACTTATAATTACTGCGGCAGCCATTGCGTCTATCTACGCTTTGTTCGCGATCTTCAACCAGTATTTTGCACAATATCATTTTCTAAGCACTTGCTGTTTTTCCAAATAACCACCGTTGAAACATAGATCAGCGGTGAGAGAGGAATGTATCCCGGAAGAAATTGGCCGATGTGGGAATTCGAACCGACGACCCACTGGATTAAAGCCCTGTAAGTTACCCTGAGCTACCGGACTTGGCCCAAAACAATTGCGCTTTATTGGTCAAGGGAAATTGAAGAAGAACCAGTGTTAGCTAGACTCTCCTCGATAATAGTGTTTTTTCACGGCTATTTTTGCGGGAAAAATATCTCATTATCGGACATTTTAGATCCTAGATCAGTTTGCACGTTATGTGCAGTCTGAACTTTGTCAACACTGTCCGCAAAAGGTCTTTGAGTCGCGCTTAGCAGGCTGAGGGTTAAATTCCGCTGGTTTTGTGTTTCAAACTTTTGAAGAACGTAGAATTCAGCTTCTATTACACGTCTTAACGTTTGTATCCAAAAATTTGATCAACCATGGCATATCAAGTGAAACAGCAAGATTCGAAATACTAAACATGGCAAATACAAGGATTGGCATTTGAATTTTCCTTACACCTCAAATGCGCTAACAGTAGTTAACAAAATAGTTCACCTCCCAATAATAATGAAAACGTTTTTAAATCAATACAACTTTATCAATTTAACATTCAGTAATGTTAACGGAAAAGAAGTGTAGAAGAATGAACATTATCTATCGGTTTTTTTACTGTAGCTGCAGGTGCACCGAACTGAAAATGAAAGGCGTGCAATTCATCATAAGCTGTCCATTTTGTTGTTGTTAAATGTTAATACATGTACATTACTTCTTCTTCACAGTAAATACTGCTAAATCCCAGCAGGTTGGTGGTGTAAAAAGAGAGCGCCCAGTAGACCTTCCCAGGTCTTCTACAAAGAAAGGAAAACGTCCTCCAAGAATACCATTTAGAGCAAATAACCCTTTTCAAAATAGATGGGGTCCGCCACGCCCGCCATCACCGCCAAGGAACCCTTTTAACTTTAATTATTTCGAAAGACGGAAAGAACCTTTCATTCCTGTAGAACTACACCCACCAATTCTAGAACGACCGAAGCCAGAAAACACCGCAAGACAGAGACCAAGAAGCCGGCCTGCAGACAGGCCTAAGCCTAGACGCCAACCAACAACAACAATCCCAACCACTGAGTTTCAAACCACGGAACTCCTAACAACTGTACTTCCAGAAAGAGAGCCTCCGACTACAAAAGCTACGATACAAACAACGGTCAAACAGGCACCGGTAGTTAAAACAACTCCATTGAACAAAGTTCCATCGACAACTATTCCAAAGGTAAACAATGTTCAAACATCAAACCAAAATCTGTCTGTAGGACAAAAGGTACCTTCTGTTGTTGCATCGAGCCCTGTTAGTAATATAGATATTGCTGCACCCGGAGGACAGCCAGTTAACAATGTTCCTTACAGACCTATTATTACAGGCTCAATATTTGGCCAAAATAAGATACCGAGGCCTCCACCTTTACCGCCTAAATTTCAGGGACAGTCGAACAATGTGGCACCCATACCTACGAAACAAAGTCAACCCAAAAAATCAACAAATATGATACAACCGAAAGCTGCTGGTTCCTTGAAAAGATATCAAAGTAAACATGTTACAGAACCAAGAAACTTATTCAAGGTTCAAAAAGGTCAATCCGCGTTTAGAAGACCGTCCGATATACCCTCTGGGATAAAACCTCAACTTATCTCCTACATATCTACAGGACAAATGAATCGGCCACAACCAAGCAGCCCGGAGATATTTTCAAAAGGAAATAAGGCACCATCAGTGAGTATCGAAAATGATAGACAAACAGATAGAAATAATGTTCCACCAAGCCAACCGTTTGCGATGAAACCATCCCCGCCGGCGAATCCCGCGCAGTTCGGACAAAAGAAAGATATTAGTTATTCGATTGCTTTTACAAACCCAACGGGGACAAATCCAAATCTTATCGGTCTTGAAAGCAGACCTGGGCAAAACCCTGGAAAAAATAATTTCATTAGAACTGACATGGCGTCAAACGTTCCCGTAAAATCTTCCCTGGGCATAAATAAGGCTCCTGCAACTGCTTTTCAAAATCAGAAACCAGTACCAAAGTTTGATCGAACGCGTGTTGCACAACAAATAGTTGGTCCGAATCTGTCCGGAGGGGGACAAAGTCTGGCAATACCTTTATCGCAACAGACAAGTAACCAAAGATCTCTTCCAGTGGTTGATACCAGATCTTTGTCGAGCAATACTAAAATGTCGAGCATGGATAATCTTCAGTTACAAAAACCGGCTTTGGAACAATTAACAAATACGGAGTTTTCACAGTCAGTCTCCATTGGCCAATTTTCGTCAGGTCAGCGAAAACAAAATGCAAGGCCATTAAAACCCACCTCTTTCATACCGAAAACTATTGAGTCATCATGGAAAAATCAACAGTTAGAATTCTTTGCTACTGGAACTTATGCAAGCCAAGTTCTACCATCCTCCGATCCCTCAATTCCAGTTCTACAACAACGGACACAGTCGATGTATGCTGAACCCCTCAAGAAAGGTACCGTACAAGGGAAGGGCAGCAATGTGATGAGAGCAGGATCTACATCGAAGCAGTCATTTAGAAAAGCTTCAGTTGTAGGGACGTCAGGTCTATCAAGTCAGGCTGTACAACGACAAACGATATCGACATCCGTTGAACCAAACAATAAAGGTCTCTCTACAATGGGTAACTTCGGGGGAAGGAGAAGTAGCGTGGCGATGAACGAGGTCTCACCGAAACAATCAGCTAGACAATCTGAAAATACAGGGAAGTCTGTTCTATCAAGCCAAGTTGTACCACAAGAGACACAGTTGGCGTATGGTTTAACATTTGGAAAAGATGTCTCTTCCGCGGGCGCCTTAGGGGTTAGAGGAAGCGGTTTAGCAATTGCTGGTCCATCGAAAAAGGTTGCTAGCCAATTTACAGCTTCAGAGAATTTAGATCGATCTAGACAAGCCGTGCAACAACAGACTCAGTCACAGACGCACATTATATCACCCAACAAAGGTCTTTCGTCAAGGGACACCATAGCGGTCAGATATAGCGGCCCGGTAAGTAATGGTTCTCCAGCGAAACAGTCTCTAGCTGCAGGAACGTCAGATTTATCAAGATCAACTGGAAAACAGCAGATTATGTCAGAGACGCACATTTTATCATCCAACAAAGGCAAGCCTGCAAAGAACACCTTAGGAATTAGAAGCAGCGGCTCAGGAAGTGTCGTTCCTCCACCGAAACAGTTAGCCAGACATTCCCAAGCTGCATGGACGGCAGATCCATCAAGACAAGCTGTGCAAAAACAGCCATACTCGACCTTGGTCGCGTCACCTGGCTCAGGTATTCCTACAACAAACACTGAAAAGGGTATGAGCAGTACTTTATCTAAATCTGTATTTCCTACAAAGAAATCCGGTGGTCAGACTCCGGGTACACGAATGTCGAATTTCAAGTCAAGTCAGTCAGGAAGCAGAGGAAACCTTGCATTGCGACAGCAAGCCCAGACCTTGCGACCAGGTGCAACAAGCGTAAAACTGGCTTCGTCGACTAACAGAAAATTTAATACTCCTCATCGAATGTCAATGGATCAACAAGCATTTAAAAAACACAGTCATGCCGGTAAATCTTTTGTCAATCAATTATCTAACCCTTCAATACAACAATCCAAATCATTACAGTCTCCGTCCGAGGTTGGTATGGATACAGGCTCACTATCACGAAGTAAACCAAACAATTCACAGCAAACATTAAACTCTGCTGAAACATTAGACAAAGGCACCAAACTAGCTCAAAGTTCAAAAGCCACAAAACAAGACAGATCAATCGTGAATCTGGCTCCGTCTGCGACTAAAACGCTAAACGATCCCAAGCAGTCACTTAAACAGACGAACACTGAACAAGTACAACTTGCCCCTGCAAGAAAGAATGTCAATGCAAACTCTTCCAACCAGCCACCAATGAAACCAAATATGTCTACAGGAAAGTCAACAACAAATACATCGCAATCAAGGCTTCAGAAAGTTGGAAATTTGATGCTCCAAGCTTTCAACGATTTCTTGTCTAAATTTAACGGTGTATCGCCTATAAAAGGCCCCATTTCGCGTAAAAAGCCTGTGACAAGAGTGCCGGCGGGTAACATGGCTAGCACAAAGACAAAAGCAAACACAAAGTCCAGTTTTATAAACACTAGCAAGCCAACAAATGATCCTTTACCTAAAGGTGCAGGAATGTTGGCGTCGAAATCTGAAAGCAGTCAAAGTGCAGTCAACCGTGAAAAGAACACAATTGGTGTCAATAGGTCTGTTGGCAGGTCTGGAAGTGGCGGTAAAAGCAAAAATGTTAGGATTGAAACAAAAGCTAATGTGAAAAAATCAGTATTGCAAAATGTTGATGGTCAAACTCCTAGTAAAAAATTGGGAAGAAAGTTTGGCTTGGTGCAATCAAATAAAGAATCCAAGAACGCGAACTTAGGCAGTAACTCAGTGCCAACAAAGGATAACAAGAAGTTTGTAGATAACAGTAGTGCTATCAAGTCACAAAGACAGTCAAATGTTGTAAGAGCAAAGCCATCTAATATTTCTCAGTCTTCCGGCAAAGGTAGTCTTGAAGGCACTGCAAAAAGTAAAGTGACAAATATAAAACGTTCAAGAACAATCAATCAGAATAACATAAACTCAAAAACCAAAGCGAAGCAAACTGGTATTCCATCAACAGAAGTGATTCGCGGTCCGCCACCACCATCATTTAGGCGGGGTAAAAAACCAAGGGCTGGCAAAAAGGGTCGGCGAGTGAATAAACCACGAAGGAGGGTAATCGAAAAGGAACCTCCAGGTTTTAATGTACCGCCTAGCGCGCATCCACCGGTTCTAACAAGACCAGAAGGAACTGGCAGTGTGACCAAAGACAAAGTTCTCATGAAGAGTGTTGCCAATGGGCAAGATATCGCTCAAAACTCTGTGCCCACTTCACAAGAACAAATAGCGGTAAGAACTAACCCAGTACAAGCGTCATGCAGTCTGTCTCCGGTGTGTGGTTCAGATGGATTTACGTATATGTCAAACTGTTTCCTTTGGGAGTAAGTTGACTTTTTAATATTCTCATTTCCATTTTTTACACATAATTTTTTGTCAGTCATACAGTATTTTACCAAAATTGGTATAACCCTTTAACCCACAATCCCGAGTTTTAACGACCCTGAAAGAGGGTGTTTTGAAAACATTGAGGGAAAAGGAGAAAATGCGGGTTACAAGCATTTTCTTCTTTTCCTGCGATGTGTGCTACCCTATCAAAAACACAAATCACCATTTGAGTTGCACTGAATATGTCGTATGCAAAAGCTTTCAATTTGGTAGAGTCCAAAAGTTTATCGTTTGGTAAAAAGATAAGGATATAGCGGGACTCCCCGAGTCTCAGTTGTAAAGATGTTAGATTTGTACCTAGAGAAATCCTTGGTCCGTATTCACCAACCATTCTCATGGTCCATATTCACCAACCATTCTTAGGAACATTCTTACTGTTATTCTCTAAGATTTTCTAAATTTGAAAGTAACACAACTTATGATTGGCTTAACCAAATAGTTTAGCCAATCAGAAATTTTGTTACTTTCTCAATCTAGATAGACAAAAAATGTCATTAAGAATGTTTGGGGAATTTATAATATATATATCCTGATCAAACAATCAAAAAAGTGAATGTTATTCTTATCTCTTTCTCTGATTACTTTCCCATACAAATTTGCCGCAAACGACTTTTAAAACAATCTTGACTACTAGCTATTATCAATCAGATTGAATGCTTGACTTCACCCAAAAACATTGCAGCAAAAGGAGAAATAATTGTTCGTCACGAGCAATTTTCCTTTTGTCTCTTTATTTTCAAAAGTGGTTCGTTGTAAGACAAAAAAGTAGTCTGCAAGTGGCTCTGAGCCTTTGTCATTTACAAGGTATCCAAAACATATCTATATTTGCCAGCAAATAAGCAGGGGCTCTTAGAATGAACGTGTCTACATTTCTGATCACAGGGGCCCTTAGGATAAACATGTCTACATAATTATTTGATCAATCACATATTTCTATTTATTCGTTGTTTATCAGTATCAAAAAAATAGGTCAAAAGCATTTAGCTACGCCGAAAAATCTTGGTGGACACGATAACCTAAACTTTCTATTTATGAAAATATTTGTTTTTCTTTCTTACTGTGGCTTTAAGATCTTTACCACAAAAAACCGAGATTTAACGACTCTAACAAAGAAGACTCTGGAAAACAAAATGGGAAAAGGAGAAAATGCTGGTAACCAGCATTTTCACCTTTTCGCACTATGTTTTCTTCCCTATCATAAATGAATTCCAAATAATGACTTAATTTTTTACCACACAATCCGGACCTTGCCAAAGAAGGCTTATTTAAAGCATAGTGTGAAAGGAAGAAATTACTGGTAACTAGCATTTTCTCCTTTTCCCTCTATGTTTTCTACCCTATCAAAAACGAATTTCATTATTTGAGTCATATTCAAATTGTCGTCTGCAAATGCTTTGAACTTGGACTTGGCCAACATTTTGTCGTTTGGTTAAGAGTTAAACTTAACAAGAGTTCATGTTGACATTTAACCCTTTCAGCGCCATAGGCGAAAACAGGGACTTTTGCGGACGGCATAGATCAAGATCAGACTGCACAGAACGTACAGTCTGATCTTTGATCTATATCTTCCGCTTGTTTGGTCAAGCCTTTATGATAAAAATCTTCCGGAGACACAGTGGATTCTATATACAGCCATTAAAAGAAGCCGTGTTTGTTTATTTGGCGCCGAAAAAGTTAAACACCTGATGAAATATTTTACTTAACCCTTTCCCAAACGACAAATTTTGGACTGGTCCAAATTGAAAGAGTTTTGCAGACGTCAATATTAACTTTGATGAAATTGGCAGAAAAGTCTCAAAAAGGGTAGAAAACACTGTGGGAAAAGGAGAAATTGCTCGTTACGAGCAATTTCTCCTTTTCCCACAGTGTTTTCAAAAGACATGTACTGCAGACACGTGAAAACCAGGGCTTGTTTGGGAAAGGGTTAACCTCAGTGACCGAATAATGCATGAAGAAGCAGTTGATTATGTTTACTACTCTCCAGTTAACCTCAGTGACCGAATAATGCATGAAGAAGCAGATGATTATGTTTACTACTCTCCAGTTACGAAATAATTATTCCTTAACTTGCTATAATAATAATATAATAATAATTATAATTAATAATAATTATTAATATAATAATAATTAATAATTATTAATTAATATTAACTATTAATATAATAATAATTATTCCTTAACTTAAGAAGCAGATGATTATGTTTACTACTCTCCAGTTAACCTCAGTGACCGAATAATGCATGAAGAAGCAGATGATTATGTTTACTACTCTCCAGTTACGAAATAATTATTCCTTAACTTGCTATAATAATAATATAATAATAATTATAATTAATAATAATTATTAATATAATAATAATTAATAATTATTAATAAATAATAATTATTAATATAATAATAATTATTCCTTAAGAAGCAGATGATTATGTTTACTACTCTCCAGTTAACCTCAGTGACCGAATAATGCATGAAGAAGCAGATGATTATGTTTACTACTCTCCAGTTACGAAATAATTATTCCTTAACTTGCTAAATAAGTGAGATGAGACTTTCAAGGCGATAGCAAAACCCATAATTTTGATATGTCAAGGGTATTTTCTGGGGGGGGGGGGGGGGAATATCTCCTTATCGGACAGTGTAGATCAAAGATCAGACCGCATGTTCTGTGCAGTCTGATCTTGATCTACACTATCCGCAAAAGGTCATTGGGTTCCATTCAGCAGTCTAATGGTGAAGACACCAACATAAATCAACACCAAATCAAAACGTCTCCATGTAAAATGGATACCATTTATTTTTATAGATCATATGCAGGGGTGAAGCAAACGACGCGCAATTAATCATTTGCGTATAATTAGAAATGAAAAGCTATAAATTTTATAAAAGTACATATTTATTCGACAGTGCACTAGAACTAATCGAAATGCTCTGCGGAGCCGCTGCATGTAATCTATAGTTTTAAAATGTCCTTTTGGAAGAGAGTCTCAAACGAGGGAGTCGGGGCATATTCTACACCTCAAGCCGCCCCCGCCCCCTTCCTCCTTGACGCTTTGCTGCATTACTGACTGATTAAACATTAGTTCTTGTAAGCTACGCCCCTAAACTGAAAATTCACGTCATGTGAAATCTTTCCGTATTTGGTAATCGTTTAATTGCTATCTGCATCAGAAAAGGCAAGGACGGTCAATTTTTAGAGGGTAGGAAAAAATCAACAGAAACACTTAATCAGAAAAAAGAAAGACCCGGATTCTTCAAGTTTAATACTTTTCACGAGTATTTTGGTCAGAATATTTCGAATAATATCAGACAGTATGGATAAAAGATCAGATAGCACGATTTGTACCATAACTGGCGTGCAACACACGAAAAGGGTCCTTCGGGCAATTGCGTAAAGTGTTGTTCCGAATTAGCCTGCACAGTCCGCGCAGGCTAATCCAAGACAGCACTTTACGACCACATAAGATTTTTTTTCATACGGTAGACTTTCGTGAAATAGAAAATCGCACAAAAAACGGGAAGTGTCGTCTCGGATTAGTCACAGACTGCACAGGCTGATCTGGGACGACACACTTTTACGCATATATGTCCGTAGGCCCCTTTTCGTATGTTGCACCCCAATTATGATTTTGACCTGCACTCTTCGCACCAGCGGCAGCCAAACCAAAAACGTCTGAAGTGGAGGTAAGAAGATTTGTTTGAAAAACAACATAAAGTTGAAGTTCAGACAGACTTCCTTTTCTCAAATTACATAATAGTGATTATTATGTGAATAAATTAACATATTAATATGTAGATAAACAAGCAAAAATAACAAGTTTGTGGGGGAGAGGTTAAGTATGCACCTATTTGTTTGTTTGTGTTGTTTTGTCGGTTGATATTAAAGGTGCTTATTGCGGTTTTCGAGGGTTATTTTACAGTGGCCAGTACACCTATTCACACGTTCCTAATATTTCTGAACCACTGCGCATTAGTGTGTTATCGGAAAGATTAATGAGTCACGCTCTGGCAAAAGGGGACTTAATGCATCTCCGCGTTGCACGATACCAAGCAAGTCATCAGAGTGTTATGGATCCCCTAAAATCCATTTTGTTTCACAACCGACTGAATCATGAGGGAGACTGGTCCTTTGACATGCAGAGACTTTAAAGATAGCAAAAAGTTTCGGCCCATGTCAGCCTGCGCGAATTGCGCAGGCTGACATGGGTCGATACTTTTTGCAGATGCATTAAGCCCCCCTTTTACAGAGCATGGCTCATATAATGATGATTATTATGTGATTTAATTAGCATATTAACTAGAACATAAACGAACAAAAATAGCAAGTTCGTGGGGGAGAGGTTGAATGTGCACCTATTTGTTTGTCTGTTTTGTTTGTTTATATCAAAGGTGTTTATGACCGTTTTCCGGAGTTATTTTGTTACCGCACACCACGCGTTACTGTGTTATCAGAAAGATTTGAGCCATGCTCTGGCAAATGGGGGTTTAACGCATCTCCGTGACACATGGTACCAAGTCTTCACATTACTACGGATACATAAAATACATTTTGTCTAACAACCGACTGAATTCCGAGGCAGAATGGTCCTTGGACTGTGCAAAAAAATTCACAAAAGCAAAAAGATTCGACCCAGGTCAGCTGCTCGGACTGCGCAGGCTGACCTGGGTCGATACTTTGCATTGATCTTTTCATATGAAAGACCATGATGCATCTGCAAAAAAGAATATCAACCCAGGTCAGCCTTCGCAGTCCGCGCAGGCTGACCTTGTTCGATGCCTTTTGCTATTGGGTCAATTTTCTGCATATACACTCAACTAAATTTATAAACCGCCACTCATAACATGTGATTCCACTTAGACCTTTTTTTGCATCACTGTCCAGAAAAGAGATATTTCGTTCTGTTTGATTTTTTGCAGAATGTTTGATCAGTGCAATAACATAAATTCAACCGAAGTCTGAAAATAATTTATTGACTTGTTATTGTTCAAGGAGCTTATTTAACAATCATTCACTCAACATTATAAATTGAAAAATCAAACTGTTGAACATTTCTTACTCGTTTTCTCGGATTATACCTTTTTTTCAGAAAATAATTTTCATGTTATTTTTTCTTATTGCTGACAACATTTCAGTAATTCAAGCTTCTCTTTTTAACCTGTTTTGGCTCATAGACACCACGCATGCGCAACTGATATGTTTTCCCCCTTTTTAAAAAGGCAAACCTTCTGTTGGCAGAATCGAGAACCTTTTTATTACAATACCATAGCTAACGCCAAGATGTATGTTGCAATTTGTTTCTATTTACCTGTCTATTACATGGTCAAATTTACAGAAGAAACAAAAGTGGCGGTTTATAAATTTTGCTCTGTGTAAAAGCACCAGTTTACCTCCTGATTCAGTCAGTCGATAGACAAACTTGATTTCAGTGACCCATAATGATGCCATGACCTCTTTGGACGTCTGTTAACCCTTAGGCTGCTTATCGCGACTCACTGACCTTTTGCGGACAGCGTAGATCAAGATCAGACTGCACAGAACTTGCAGTCTGATCTTTGATCTACACTGTCCGGTAAGGAGATATATCTCCTCCAAGAATACCTTTGAAGCAGGAAAGTTTAGCGCTTATACTATCGGCTTGAAAGTTTCACTTCTTTTATTCAGCAGGATAAGGATTAATACAACCCATTGTGACTCAGAATTTTTTTTATCATATAGGCTTAACTAAACAAGCGGATGGTATAGATCAAAGATCAGACTGCACGTTCTGTGCAGTCTGATCTTGATCTATGCCATCCGCAAAAGCCCCTGTTTTCGCCTATGGCGCTGAAAGGGTTAAAGCACTTTTGCCAGAGAGCGGGTCAATTTTTTTGATCGCTCAAATGGTGTTTTAGAGTATTACAATGGTGTTTTTTCCTCTTTCAATAGTTTTTAAAAGATACATCCTTACAGCGAGAGAGAGAAAAACAAAAACGCTGTTGAAACTTTGTTGTGTTTAGAATGGTTCAGAATTTAGTCAGCTGTGTAAACATAGATAAATTACAGATGTGTACGGTGTAAGGGATAGGGAAACTCCAGGGATTTGTCTTCAGTTTAAAACCGGAAACGGTGATTTCTTTGATGGCCTCCAGAAAATGAATGCGTATTCTGTCCGTCGTAATCTGTGCAATCTTGCCACCGTCAGGGGCAACATTTGGCATGAAGAAACAAGAATGATTATAGTTTGATAAAATAAAGATGAAATGGGTTAAAAAAAAAAAAAAAACTGGCTGAAAACGAGTGTAGATGTATCTTTAAATCATAAAGCGAAGGAACTCACTTATTCATGTCCTTTTTGGGTATCACCTGTGGTAATTTAAGGCTCAAAAACACTACTAGTATTCAACAAGGGTTCTACAAAACCTTGCCCAAGGACAGTCTAACGTGATCGTCCCAACGAGCAGGGATCGAATCTGGATTTCCTGGTTCGACACCTTCAAATGAATCCCTTAGCAACGCGGAAAAAGACCATAATGATATGTTAATGTATACGCCTGTATAGGGTCGCCGTGACAAATGTAAAATATGTCTTTTAACATAAATGAACTTCAAGCTTGCAGTACATTTACTCATTACCCTCTGGAAAAAAAATTACATTGCGGCAAACGGCCTTGAAAACGACTCTTTACCATACAATCCCGAGTTTTAACCACGCTGAAAGGAAAAGATTTAAAATTGTGGGAAAAGGAGAAAATGCTGGTAACCAGTACTCTTTACCACACAATTACGAGTTTAAACGATTCTGAGAGGGAAGACTAAATGAGTCATGCTCTGTGAAATGGGGGCTTAATGCATCTGCGAAAAGTATCGACCCAGGTCAGCCTACGCAGTCCGGGCAGGCTGACCCGGGTCGAAACTTTTCGATATTGGTTAATTTTCTACGTGTCAAAGGACTAATCTACCTCATAATTGAGCTGGTTGTTAAAAAAAGTGGCCATTATGGATCCATAATTATGTGATTACTTGCTCGGTATCATGGATCATGGAGATGCATTAAACCCCCTTTTCACAGAACATGACTCAAATGTTTAAATGGAAACAAAATAAATGATCTTTCAGGATTAACTTGTTTTTTTCTTTTACAATGAGTATAGTGGAGATCAGACAATTAGTTGGGGATCGAGGAGAGAAGAGT
Organism: Tridacna gigas; assembly: GCA_945859785.2. Lineage (NCBI taxonomy): Eukaryota > Metazoa > Mollusca > Bivalvia > Cardiida > Cardiidae > Tridacna > Tridacna gigas. Next base: position 10,602,213 of record OX244031.2, on the reverse strand, counting down.
AAGATCAGGCTGCACGGACCGGCAGTCGGATCTTGTTCTACACTGTATGAAGATGACATTAGTGGGAGGATGGGAAAGTGAAAAGAGAGATTGATACGTTATATTAAATTTAGGCTGACTATGAATGAACTAAAATTTACGAAAAATGATAACTACTGCTCTTCTTAAAAGAGAGAGAGAGAGAGAGAGAGACGGACGCACCATTCACACTTTTATTATACATGTAGATTATTTAGACCGCCTCAAACGAGGGAGTCTACACCTCAAGCTGCCCCCGCCCCCTTCCTCTTGGGTGCTTTTGCTGCATGACTGATTGAGTACACATTAGTTCTTGTAAGCTACGCTACGTCAAGTGCAATCTTTCCATATTTGATACTGGTTTAATTGCTATCTGCAAAATAAAAACAAACCCCGATCGGTCAGAATTAACTTGTTTGTTAAACACTCCTGAAGGTCAAACACACCTGGTTAAAATCTCAGTTGACCCAGTTATATATATATATATTTTTTTAAGACTAAGCACTTCTTTTTAGTTTATTACTTTTTTGACGCTGATTTAATGCGGAAATAGGTTCATTTTTTAAGTGAATTATGCTACATCACTGCTTTTTTTTTTTTAAACAAAGATCAAATGGAACGAACTTTTTAGCCACTAAACATCCTGGGTACGGCAAGGTCATGACTCTTTCCGAACCGAATATCTTGCAAGACATCAAACAGTGAAGATCTAAGATCAGATTGCATTTTCGATGCAATCTGATTTTGTGATCTACACAACTGTCAAACAAAACTGTCGACGGGTTAACAAAGGTGTAATCATTTTTTTTTCTATATGCAAAAATGACAAAGCGTCTTTCTGTATCCAGAAGCAATTTCTTATGGACTAATGGGTCAGTTTAATCTTTTCAGCACTACAGGCGAGAACAGTGGCTTTTGTGGACGGCATAGATCAAGATCAGACTGCACAGAACGTGCAGTCTGATCTTGGATCTATACCGTCCGCTTGTTCAGTGAAGCCTATAATATAAAACCGTTCTGAGTTTCAGTGAATCGTATTTTCAGTCGTCGAAAGAAACCGAGGTTATATATTTCGTGCAGAATGAGTTAGCTTTTTTACCTCCTTGAACAACTTCGCAACGCACAAGTTTGAAAACTAACGTCCTTGTGAACTTGGAAAATGAGAGTGAATAAAGGTTTAAAACACAAACCCATGCGACAAGATAGAATCAAAAGAAGAAAATTTCCTCTTACTACAGTGTATTACAAAAGAGATCAGCTGAAAGACGAAAAAAAAAAAACTCTTCTAAATGGGGCAATGCGTTTTACGACCGTGCTGTTTTTGTTTCATAAATCAAAGTGAGTGATCCACTAAGTTAAAAACGAACAATATCCTCAAATGTCTACATTAAAATCACCTGTATGATTTTGTTAAATTTTGTAACATTTTATTAGTTCTATCATAACATTTGTCAGATTTTTGTTACGTTCATTTTACATTGTTAATGATCCATAAATCTTCACGAGTCGCTGTTTTTCACGTTAGTCCGTGATAGCCGTCATTTTGAAGGAAATTTATTTCTCGAGATATCATAACATTTTCATTGCATTCTTGTGAAGTGTCTTTTTTATGAAGATCTCTGGTTTTGAAAGAACCCGGACATTTATGATTAAATGAAGAAATTACTTTGTCAGTCGAAATCTGTCTTTATTGGTCAAGATTTGAAATTTTTACTTAGCTGTGTTATAGCGGGTGATTGTTACGGAATTTCCAATTTCACTTTTATGAGCGATATCAAAAGCTGTTGTGGACGTTGTAGATCAAGATCAGACTGCACAAGACATGCAGTCTAATCTTGGATCTACATCGTCTACACTTTTAGTTTTTGGTATGGCAAAAAGTTCCGTCATTTCGAGTTTAATGTAATTGAGCCATGCTTTGTGAAAAGTGGACTTCATGTATCTGCAAAAAGTGTCGACCAATTTCAGCCTGTACAGTCCTCGCAGGTTACTATTGGTCAATTTTATGCAGGTCAAAGGACCACTTTTCCTCCAGATTCAGTTGGTAGTTAGACAGAATGGATTTTATGGATCCCTGATTATGTGATGAATTGCTTGATATAATGCATTAAGCCCCTTTTGTCAGAGCATAGCTCAGTTAGCCGTCAGAAACAGTCGAGTTTATTTCAACATGGCAGTGTGAGAGTTAACAGGAAATACTGGGCGCATTACCGTCAACAAATACTTTTTCCGCGATGAAAAGAAAAACCTTTCAAAGTATTTTTTGTAAACAGTGAAAAATGATATTACTGATACTTCTAAATTTCGCTGTCTTCTGTCGTAGCTTTCATTCTCGTTTAAATTTGCTTTGTGGAAATTTTGAATATAGAAAAATTATATAACTATGATAATAAGCCTAGCTCGCAGTACTGTCTGTTCTTTGATTTACCACTTGGGCCTTTCTTCGGTTTGAGTTTCGCATTCTTTCCCGCCCAAGTTATAGATGTATAAATCACAAATACCATTTCACGTCAATGGTGTATATTTCCCCCAATCAGTCAATGTCAGTCATGTAGCATCGTACAGCATTGTGACAGGCGAACAGATAGTGTACAATAGTGACGCACTTAGAGGGCAAGCTAATAAAACTTTCTCGTCTTCTTTTTCCGAAATATTACAAGTCAGCGGCTCACTTTGCTAATTTGAAATGAAAGGCTCGGGAAAAAATCGAACCTTAATTCTTAACTTGCGGAATAGATTAGACAAAAATTCTCAGCCAATACTTAAATACAAAATACCAACTTTCCGCTGGAGTAGATCTCTCAGTGTCGGACAGTGTAGATTCAACATCAGACTGCACGTTCTGTGCAGCCTGATCTTGATCTACAATGTGTGCAAATGTGCATGGAATTTGCGGTTAACAGGGCAAGAGTTAATGTATGAATAAAATAGACCCTTCTGTACGTTGAGAAAAACTTAACTCTTGTACTCTACGATAAAATTGTTAACAACTGATTAAAAAAAATCTCGGATTTTTACAAACCTTGATGTAAAAGGCCCTTGACAACATTATGGGAAAAGGAGAAAGTGTCGGTTACCAGAATTTTCTCCCTTTTCCCCCATAATGGTTTTTACTCTTTCATATAAAAATCATATAATTTTAAAGCATTTAATTTATCGTCTGCAAATGTTTCCAAAATGGACAAGTCAAAAACTTGTCAGGTAAAAATTGACCGTTAAACTGCAAAATAACTAACGCTTTTTCCTAACAACAAAGTTTTAGACAGGTCCAATGTATCTGCAGAAAAACCTGATTTGGCTAAAATTATGATATATGTCTTTGAAACAGTAAAACATTGTGGAAAAAGGGAGAAAATGCTGGTTACCTGCATTTTCTCCTTTTCCCACAATGTTTTCAAAAGCCTTCTTCTTCAGGGTTGTTAAAACTCAGGACTGTGTTGTAAATGGCTAAATGATGACTTTCAGCAAAGACCTAACGAAAATCTCATCGTATCGGTTTGTGTGGAGCTAAGGTCAGACTGCACGCTTCTTGAGTGTTTCATTGAATCTTGTATGACAGTTTGAACATTTTTCTTTGGTACAACTTCGTGTTTATAACCCTTAGGCTACTAAGCACGATTAATGAACCCTTTTCGGACAGTGCAGATCAAGATCAGACTGCACAGAACGTGCAGTCTGATCTTCGATCTACACTGTCCGAAAAGGAGATATTACTTTTCCCTCGAAAAATAGCTTTGAAATAGGAAAGTTATGGATTTTACTTTCGGTTTGAAAGTTTCATTTCACTTATTTAGCAAGTTAAAGGTCCTACAGCTGCTAAAGGTAAACAATGAGGTGTTAAAACGCATCAGAATTTTAAATCATACCATTCAGAAGTGTGTAAATTTTTGTGAGGATCACAACATGTTATTGTACAGTAGGTCCATGTGTTAGTCGCTGGCAGAAAAATGAAATCTAAAACTAGGTTAAAAGTTGCCAGGTCTCTCTATCTTTTGTTTACTTTTTGCCTAATTTGAAAATATTTTTTTTTTTATGCCAGAGACTTACAGTTGAACCGACTGTGCAATAATAGATTGTCATCTTCGCAATAATTTCCATACTTTTAAATGGTGTGATTTAAATTTATATGCATTTTACCAACCTTTCGTTTACTTTTAGCCGCTATTGGGCCTTTAAGGGTTAACCATAAAAGTTTTACCGTGTTTTGTAATAATTACTTACACAGTCGTTATTAGTCGATAGTGATTACAGATAGATCTACACAGAAAAATATCTGTTATAATTATAACATATTTATGACCACAGTGTCACATAGATTTGTCTTCGTACAACATTTATGGTGGTTCGACTCTTTATTTGCCGACCCTGTCTTTTGAAAACAGCGTCGGAGAAGGAGAACATGTCGGTAACCAGCATTCCTTCATTTTTTACGTTTTTTAATAAACCTTTTTAAGACAAATTACATATATGGTACACATCTAATTTGTTATCATCAAAATGTCTTCATTTTGGACGAGTCTAAAATTTTGTCTCCTGGTAAAGTGTTACACCACAGCCATCGAGGTTACTGTCACTGGACTGATTGATAGTATGGGGCCTTACCTTATACCTCCTTGTCGAAATAACCCTTAGAATGCCGAATAAACCTAACATACATTTTATGTCTAGAAATACGGCCCAAAATATCCAAGTTTCAAGACTGCTTTTGTATAAGGTGCTTCAGCTAAGAGGACACTATAGATAAAAAATCAGGCTGCACGTTTTGTGCAGCCTGATTTTGATCTATACTGTCCGCAAAGGCAACTATAGTTGTGAAAGACGCTTTGTGGTTTAAAAGGTAGAATTTGCGACCTATGTCTTGAAAATATTGGTGACGAATACCATTACTTATTGGAATGTAAAATTGTCTGTGAAGAACGGAAGTCATAATTACCATCTACATATGAGCCAAACTCTGTAAAAAGGGGGTTTAATGCATCTGCGAAAAGTATCGACTCAGGTCAGCCTGCGCAGTCCGCGCAGGCTGACCTGGGCCGAAACTTTTCGCTATTGGTCAATTTTCTACATGTCAAAGGACCAGTGTACCTCGTGAATCAGTTGGTTGTTATACAAAATGGATTTTATTGATCCATTAATATGTGATGACTTGCTTGGTATCGTGGATCACGGAGATGCATTAAGCCCTCTTTTGTCAAAGCACGGCTCATGTGCAATTAACCATATCGTAATCAAATTCGATTATTTCTTAATTGCAGTTCTACCCATGAGTTGATAAGATTATGTAAATTTATAAAAAGCTGTTTTTGAAAAATCATGATCAAATGATGAAATTTGAACTCTATTAAAGGCCCTATAACTGCAAAGAAGTAAATAGTAGGGTGGAAAAAATACATTTGAATTTTAATCATACCATTTAAAGGTGTGGGAATTATTGTGAAGATGACAATTTATTATTGGGCTTTCGGCTTAAGTGTTAATCGCTGGTAGAAAAAATGAATTTTCAAATCAGGTGAAAATTAAACAAAAGATAGGTCGACCTGGCAACTTTTAACCTAGTTTTAGATTTCATTTTTCCGCCAGTGACCACCAAATGAGCAGACCATACCATCGCAGATTGTCATCTTCACAATAATTTACATACTTTTAAATGGTATGATTTCAATTTAAAAGTATTTTGACATCCACAGCGTTTACTTTTGGTACCTGTAGGGCCTTTGAATATAACGTTGATCTTTCAGCCTATTGGCCAGTATCCCTTTATTCCTAACCCAAAAGCCTAATAATTGTTTTACATATTTGTTAATCCTTATCCTGTTAAATAAGCGAAATGAAACTTTTGAACCGATAGTGTACACTCAAATTTTCCTATTTCAAGGGTATTTTTGGAGGAATGATATCTCCTTATCGGACAGTGCAGATCCAAGATCAGGCTGCACGTTCTGTGCAGTCTGATCTTGATCTACGTTGTCCGCAAAAGGTCAGTGCAGTGAGTCGCGATGAGCAGCCCAAGGGTTATTTTTTACCTTATGTTTTCCTGTACCGAACCTGAAATAATAAAAGACTTTTGTTTTGTATTGTATTACGTTGTACTTATGAAAACTAGTTGTGTCTTGCATCATACCTGCTTTGAAAACATTGCGACCAAAGGAGAAATTGCTCCTTACGTTAATATCTATCAGACACAATGGCACGCTTGCTAAGCTAGTCAACTCTTTACTTAACTACAATATCTAAAATCTTCTCAAAATAGCATTTGCAGACAACAAATTAAATGTGGCTCAAAAATATAGAAAAGGATGGGAAACGTTGTGGGAAAACGGAAAAAAATGTTTGATACCAGCATTTTCTCCTTTTCCCACAATGTTTTCCTAAGGGTTGTTAAAATACGGGACCGTTTGGAAAAAATGGTTTATCTGTCAATATTCTTACGATTCGAAGAGTATTCTCACCACTTTGATTTCTTTATATCCTCAGAGGTCTGACAGTAGCCTGCCATGGATATTGCCCATGTGCAACAGATCCGACCGGGCAACCGCCTATGTCGCAGACGTCTCAGCAGGCGGTGATAAAGGAACCAGTGCCACGTAGCTTGGGGTCACAGATTGAATTCTCGACTTGCTCCTGTCCTGCTGTTTATGAACCAGTGTGTGCAACATCCGGAACTACTTTTGAAAATGACTGCGCCAGGAGATGCATGTAAGTTGAGTTTTGCTATGAACTTTACGAACTTTTTAGTTGTACGTTAACTGTCTGTAATGGAATTAATGAGGACCATTCCTGTAATTCAATTTATCTCCCTTGCCAGATGAAAGACTAAAGGTAAGCAAATAATACACTGATCTTTTTACCCGTGTTCCTTTGTTTTTATCCTTGATTCCCATTGGGGATGTTGCGATAAATATAGTTTGATTTATGACTATATGAAAGGTCCCCATGTAATTTTAAAGCAAATCATGATCTCAATCATCGGAGAAATGCGTATATATCGATTTGTAAAACAATCTAACCACATTTAGCTGAGATATTATCTCTAGAACATATTTGTATAGTGCAAGAAAATCAAGGATAAAAATCAAGTAATCCTCTTATCAGGACTCATGTAGTGCTAGGGCCCCAGACCACGGTTGTCGGTGAAACGCGTGTCGATTGTCAACACTCCAAACAGAACTTCTTCGACAAAATGTCTATAGAATCAGCCTGAAATGATAAAGAGCACTTAAATGCAACAGCATAACCCAAATTTTTTAGATTTCATCAAGAAATCATGTTAAACTTGTGAAATAGTGAAATTACTGACCAATACTGGCAACTGGCATGGTCGGAAAAAAATTGACAAAATAAGCCATTTTAGCCTTTATTCCAAAAGTCACAAAATGCAAGCCCAGGAGGCTAGCCTGAAAATGCCAAGCTAAAGTGAAACTCGAAACATTACATAATTTGGGGATAAAATCAAAAATAGTACGTTACCATGTCATTTTTTCGCAATCTTTCATTGCATTACCCCGCCATTGTTTTTACGGCTAAAGCTAGCCACTGACTCCAAGACCCCTCAGTTTCGCATTTGGGTCAAAACTTAGGAACAAAGAAGGAAAGGTCAATGACCTCCTATTTCAAAGACAAACTGAATGCTTCTTTTCAATAATCTTACACAATTCATGGATGTAATAACTGCTCTTCTTATCAAAATTGCATTGAAATACCTACCTTTCTCCATTATTTCTAATTTTGACCATGGCCAGTTCGAAAAGAACTGTTTACATGTGCCTAGAGAGGAATTAGGGGAATAATTGAAAAATGGCCCTCATTATGAAAATCACTATCTATACATGTGCTATGTGCTAAAACATAGCGGCCGATATATGGTATCAGTTTGTGTTATATCCAAAAACAGAGTGCTTCCGGTGATGGTAGAAAAAAAACAGTTCTGTTTAGAAATTGGATAGCAAACATTTTACATTCCTGTTAAAAAAAATGCAAAGATTTTTCCTTCAAACCTAATACTTGGAATAAACCATTTCAATCCAAATTATGTCGCATAAAGTCTAAATTCAGTCTTATCTGTTCAATTTGACAAATTCGGTTGCATTTCACTTATTCCATAGTGGTTAAAGGAAAAATTATTCAGTATTCTAATTATTTTAATTAAGATGTATTATTATTAGATCTATGGACTAATAAATACATTTTGACATATGTATCAGCAGTAATTTCACTTATAAGAAAAATCATAGTTAGTGACTGATTAATTTTCGATGAAAAAGCACTAAAAGAAAAATAAACACACACGAGACAATATATGTGTTTAAAATACGCCAAAATCTAAACTGAAGACAATAGGTACCCATTTCTTCATATTGACATGAGCCATGCTCTAGCAAATGGGGCTTAATGCATTTCTATGCATGATCCATGATACCAATCGAGCTGTCATATCATTATGGATCCACAGTGGCCACTTTCTTTAACAACCGACTTTATCATAAGGTAGACTGGTTCTTGGACATACAGAAAATTGACCAATGGCGAAAAGTTTCGGCCCAGGTCAGCCTGCGCGGACTGCGCAGGCTGACCTGGGTCGATACTTTTCGCAGATGAATTAAGCCCCCTTTTCACAGAGCATGACTCACATCTTTTGAAAATTCTGCAGTCAAAGGTTTTTGGAAAAATATCATGAAAGATAGGGGAGAACTTATTAATTTCTTTATGTTTTTTATGCCTCTTTCTAAGCGATTTCCACAACCGTTTCGTTTTCAATATGCTTTTGATGCGCATTGCAGAATGCATAAGGTGATATTTTAGGGCAGTATCAATGATTTATTTTTTAAAAAAAAAACATTTTTTTAAAAATTTTAATTTGATCTTTAAAACTGAAAAGATGATAAATTAAAAGGCATGTGTTCATTTGCCCTTGTTTACGGGAGAAGTCTGTTTCGATTAATTGTTTTTGTCTGTTACTTGCAAACAGCAATTAATCATAAAGACCACCAAAAAAGCGATGATTTATACAGGTCAAAATTTAATTTTTGTAGATATAGAAGAAAATAGTGTTTGTCTTCTTAAAGTTAGGAATATAGCAGTACTTGTGCCAATTAATATAGAAGTGAAATCGATTACATCACTTCTAACGGCTGCTGAGAGCATGTAGATCAAAACAGAACGTGCAGTATGATCTTGAATCTACATTGTTCGATACTGAGATGCCATAAGGGGAAAAAGGAGAAAAATTGAAGTCACTTTTTATTGCTTGAACGGATGGAAATTTTCATCACTTTACTAGTTTAAGAATGAAAGTTTCTTAATACAAATTTGTAAGTTTAAAACATGAGTACTTTACAAAATACCTTCAAGCCATAACCATACCAGTTTGACTTTGTATGCCCTGCTAGTGGCCAGCTTTTGATATCAATTTAGGAAAACGAGTAATTGCTTACTGTTACAAGCAGTGTCCTTTTCTTTCCCCACAATATTTTCAATATTGGTCAGATCATAAAGTCCAGAAATAGATGAATGAATGAATGAATGAATGATGTTCTGACTCACACTAGTATGGGGATTTTCTAAAAGTAGCCTTAATTCTAAAGATGTTTTTTTCTTTCAAAGCTTTATGTAAAAGTCATCAATTATAAAACTACATTTTACTGTCCAATGTTTTCTTCTATCCGCCTTGCCACAATGTCTAGACGTCATGCTTTTGTTACGGAATGATATGTTAAACTTATGCAAATGGTGTTGACCCTTACATGTCAAAAAATAATGTGCCTCATCCCAAAGTGCAATTTATCATGCTGGATGACTATATATCTTGCTGGCTCGTCAAAAATTTATGTCCGCTTTTCTTTTCGTAGAGACCCCTCGGCTTCAGAGTAAACATTACCAAATCCTTGGGCAGTATTCACAAAGCATGCTCATTTGCTATCTGATCACTCAAGCATTTTCTAAATTGCAAAGCAACACACTCTCTGATTGGCTAAACCGCAAATAAGCAGCGTCCTACAGAAAGGGGTTTAAGGTATCTCCGTAATGCATTACACCAAGCAAGTCAGTCATAATCATGGATCCTTAAAATCCGTTTTGCCGAGCCCCGTAGCTCAGTCGGTAGCGTACAGGACTTGAGAACAGGAGGTCGCTGGTTCGATCCCCGGCTCGGCCAATTTCTTTCCGAGGATTGATGATAGTCATTGCGACAGGATTCATTCCTCTCTCACCGCTGACCATTGTTTCGACAATGGCTATGTGGGAAAGCAGCCAGTGGCTTGGAAAGAATATTGTGCGAAGTACTGGTAAATGAAACTCCAGGAAAGCATGGATAGGTGCACTGGCCGCCGCAATATAACTAAAATAATGTTGAAAACGGCGTTAAACACCATACAATCGATCAATCAGTTAAAATCCATTCTGTGCAACAACCGACAGCATCATGAGGTAGAATGGTCCTTGGATATGCAGAAAGGCTATAAAATGCAAAAAGTTTCGACCTACGTCAGCCTGCGCGGACTGCGTAGGCTGACATGATCGCTACTTTTGCCTGATGCATTAAGTCCCTTTTTCACAGAGCATGGCTCAAAGGGTTTAGCCAATCAGATATTGTGTTACTTTGAAAATTTACAAGCAGTGATACAACATTGCAACAAATATTTACTAAGTATAGTTTATCTTGTCGGAAAGATCTCAAACGGTGAAGGGACTTTGTGGCTTACGTAGATATCAGTGAAAGAAAAGAGATCTTGCCGAAGTATTCCCTTGCTCGAAGGTGTGGGAACCTCTGCCACAAAAAATAATTGAGCCATGCTTTGTGGAAAGAGGGTTTAATGCATCTGCAAAAAGTATCGACCCATGTCAGCCTGCGCAGTCCGCGCAGGCTGACATGGGTCGAAACTTTTTGCTATTTCAACCAATTGTCAATTTTCTGCTTGTCAAAGAACCATTCTACCGCATCATTCAGTCGGTTGTTAGACACAATGGATTTTATGGGTCCATTGTGATCTGATTACTTGCGTTGTATAATGCATTAAACCCCCTTTTGCCAGAGCATGGTCCAATTTGATTTTCGAGGTCACTCTTCAAGATTTGTGATGTTAGAAATTTCAGTAAGCTGAACTCAAATTTAATGAATTCAGGAACAGTAAAAACTGTGAAAGCTTTATTTCTTTGGGTGACACTTAGGTTGACATAAAACGATGCCGTATCTTTCTCTTTTGGCATTCAGATAAAACTGGTATTAATGTATTTAAATGGCAAAAAAATTCTAATTATTCATCAAAAACCTTTATTGCGGATCCGTGCACGAATTTTACCATGAGGAAAAATTCATATGACTACCCACAAGATAGGTTTTTAGAGCAGATATGATGATTTATATACATAGACCGTAACATCTCGTCACTTATATTTATTACATAACTTTCATCTAAAAGTGAATTATGGCTTCCTGTCATATCAGTAACGGCTGTTTGTTTCTTTTTTCTCAAAATTATTCTAAAATTTTATAACCAAGGGCAAATCTTACATATTTCTCCCATTCTCTATTTCAGCCATGCCACTGCGAATTAGCTTGGCCAGTATTCATCAACCTTTGTAATAATATTCATTGTCTTATTCTGTATAATTTTATAGGTTTAGAAAGTAACGCAAATTCTGATTGGCTGAACCAAATGGTTCAGCCAATCAGAAGTTGCGTGACTTTCTAAATGTATGGCAAGACTACGAATGCAATTAAGAAGGGTTGGTGAAGACGGGCCTTATTAGTACATTTCTGTATTCCTTTCGAGGCCTAGGGCGGTTTTATCATACTTAACCCTTTCCCAAACAAGCCCTGGTTTTCATGTGTCTGCAGTACAAGTCTTTTGAAAACACTGTGGGAAAAGGAGAAATTGCTCGTAACGAGCAATTTCTCCTTTTCCCACAGTGTTTTCTACCCTTTTTGAGAACTTTCTGCCATTTTCATCAAATTTAAAATTGTCGTCTGCAAACTCTTTCAATTTGGACCAGTCCAAAATTTGTCGTTTGGGAAAGGGTTAATCATTCGCTATTTCTGCGGACTGCCTAGATCAAGGTTAGAATTCACAGAACGTGGTCCCATTTCGTGATACAACTTTGTATGAAAAATAACTATAGAGATGTGAATGGCTAAGCCTTTTTCACTTACAGAAATTATCATGCCTATTAGAGAGAGAGTCAAAGAAATCAAATATACTCGTGAGAAATTGAACGTTTTTCAAGTTGAAATTTCTTTCCATTGATAGATAATTGTGTATCAGAAACATATGCATTTTACTCAATCGTATAAGTTAGTTTTCTTTCTTCCTTTTTGTCTTCATGTTTGTCTTAGCAACCCTTTTCATTCGAGAATACAGAAATGTACTAATATGAAAAAAAGTGTCATAAATCTGTTAACGTTTAATTCGAATTAATTGGAAAAAAAAAAAAAAAAAAGACTTATATATCTGATTACCAGCATCTTCTCCTTTTCCCACAATATTTCCTACCATACGTATCAAGGACAAGTTCCAGCACTTCAGTCACATTTGAATTATTGTCTGCAAATGCTCTCAATTTGGACAAGTCTACGTGTTTGTCGTTTGGTAGACTTAGAAGCCGTCTGTTACAATGTTGTTTTGGTAACCCCACATTAAAGCAATCTTTATTATTACTATGGATACTAACATTTGTGTTTACTTACTATCAGCGGCGCTCAACTTGCCTGCAATGGCGAGTGTCCTTGTGCAAGCGAAACAGCGACGAGTGCTCAACCTTGCGAGAACCAGTGCGAGGCTGCTTTCTCCCCAGTGTGCTCGGTTTTGGACCACACGTTTGACAATGACTGCCTGAGACAGTGCAGGTAAAGGGTGTATCGTTAAACTTGCCAATTGGCACTTTTTACGGCATGTTTTATTTTGTGTGCTGCGCATGTTTGGCTTTGTAAAAATTGCTACTGGAACAATTAAGTGGGATAAGCAATCCAAATTGTTGTAGAAACAAGTCTTAGTCTACCTTTATTTAATATTAATGATTTTAAACATAATTGATTGATTGAATGTATGGTGTTTAACGCCGTTTTCAACATTATTTCAGTTATATCGCCGCGGCCAGTGCACCTATCTATACTTTCTTAGAGTTTCTGCTACCACATTATTACTCAAAGGCCACTTGCTGCTTTCCTACATAATCGTCGTTGAAACAATGATCAATGAGAGAGGAACGAATCCTGTCGCAATGACTATAATCAACTGGCCGAGCTGGGGATTCGAACCCCTGTTCTGGAGTCCAGGGCCCGTATTCACCAACCATTCTTAAGAATATTCTTGGTCTTATTCTCCAAGATTGTCCAAATTTGAAAGTAACACAACTTCTGACTGGCTAAACCAAATGGTTTAGCCAATCAGAAGTTGCGTTACTTTCAAGTCCAGAAAATATTGGAGAATAAGACTAAGAACGTTTTTTAAGAATGGTTGGTGAATACGGACCCTGTACGTTACCGACTGTTCAACCGGACTCGATGATAATAAACATACATACTTGTAGGTGACGCAGATAACTCTCTTTGACATTAAATCAGGGAGTCCAGGGTCCGTGCTCATCAACCATTCTTAAGAATACCGTTTATCTTATTCTAGATTTAAAACGTAAGATAAGTTCTGATTGGCTAAACCATTTGCTTTAGCCAATCAGAACTTGTGTTACTTTCCAATTTAGAAAATCTTTGAGAATGAGACTAAAAATGTTATCAAGAATGGTTGCTGAATACGGATCCAGGTTAGATTTGCAATGGCGGCACTGGCCATGTTGGAATGTCCTTTAGCAAGACACTGTAGCCCTAGCCCCGAGCTTGTGAAACCAGAATAAACACGGAGTTGAACTGGCGCCTTCACATGACTAAATCGGTTGAAAGCAGCGAAAACGTTGTACAAAGGATTCAAACACTTGACAGTGACTTTACCGTAACCTTTATCTTGCAATATGCGGCTTTAGACTTTAGATTTTAGACCAAGATCAGCTTGAATGTATGTGCCGTCTGATTGTAATCCATAATTACCACTTGTTCTTTTGATGATTTCATATTGTCCATATTTCTGTTAACGATTAACTTAAGGCTATCTATTTTGTGACAAACTTAGACATGTGCTCGGTAGGATAACTTTGTGTCTACGATTCTGAATAGGAGGGCTCTTAAAAACATTTTGGAAAAGGAGAAAATGCTGGTTTTCTCTGCTTTGCAAAGTAAGCCCCATCATTTGTGCCCACATTATTTTGTCGTCTGCAAATGCTTTTAATATGGACAGGTCTAAATTTTGACGCCTGGTAGAGATTGACCTCTTTGCCAAACGGCAAATTTTAGACTGTTCCAAATTGAAAGCATTTGCAGGCAACAAATCAAATATGGCTCAAATAATAGAATCGTAGAAAGGGCAGAAAACATAGTGGGAACAGGAGAAAATGCTGGTTACCAGCATTTTCTCCTTTTCCCACCATGTTTTCAAAGGGCTTTTTATTCGGGGTCATTAAAACTCGGGATTACTTGGTTAGGTTTAATCTTAGCTTATTCTCTTACAGCGGTGAACCAAAGGCGTGTGACGGAGAGTGTCCCTGCGTTGTATCCTCCATGCCCGACATGGCGCCGTCGCCCGTGTACGAAGGTAACGGCCGTAGCGTCGAGCCTAGTAACCAGCCGCTATCAACATGTGAGTGTTTACCGGGAGACATAGATCCCGTCTGTACAAAATCCGGGGAAACACTGTGGTATGGGTGCGAGGCGATTTGTCTGTATGTATCCCTAGTCTTTAGATTTTTAGCTTTTTTGTTCTTTTTAATTAACTCTTTACCAAACGACAAATTCTTCGACTAGTTCAAATTGAAAGCATTTGCAGACGACAAATAAAAAGAGACTTAAATGATGGATTTGCCTGTGAAAGGTCAGAAAAGATTGTGAGAAAAGAAGAAAATGCTGGTTACCAGCATTTTCTCCTTTTTCCACAATCTTTTCAAAAGGCTTCTTCCTCAGGGTCGTTAAAACTCGGGATTGTGTGGTACAGGGTTAATAAAAGACATATCAAAGAGACTGAAAACCAGATATCTAAGCAAAATGAAAAACTGATACGAAAAAGGTGTTTCAAAATACTCCATCTCTGTTTCTAATTATTACGTTTCTGACGCGCGTGTCTTTCAGCTTGTTAACTCTTCATCAAATGACAAAATTTTGGACCTGTCTAAATTCAAAGTATTTGCAGATGACAAATTAAAGTTGGCTGAGATAACGAAATCTGTCTTTAAAAAGGAGGAAAACATTGTGGGAAAAAGAGAGAATGCTGGCTACCAGCATTTTCTCCTTTTCCCACAATGCTTTCAAAAGTCATATTCCTAAAGGTCGTTAAAACACTGGATTGTATGACAGACGGTTAAGGGAAGTATCTCTGTTCACAAGCGCTATGTTGAGCTTCAGGTGTTTCTGCAGAAAGTGTAGATTAAGATCATGCTACATAGTGCATGCATGCAGTCTGATCTTGCAAGTTGTTCAATACCCGATATTCAGGCTTTTTTTCCGGAGCTGAAAATACCCATTTCAATGTATTTTTAGTTATTCTGGGAAAATTAAGACTTGAAATTATCAAGTCTGTTTTAGTGACAAAAAATGACGATGTCGAAGTGGCTAGCTCTGCAGCTAATCATGTTACTGACGCTGAATACAAAACTTTCTTAGCTGGAAATCATAACTATTTCAGAACTTCTTCCAGGGTGTCCGCTCCATCAGTAAATCAATAGAATCCGACATTCTCTGTCAGCCATGCTCGGTATATTCCGTACATGATCACCCCAACCGACTCCTACCGGCGCATTTCGTCCATGATCGTCAGTTCTGACTACTTCGTCCGGAATATGCCGGGAGTATTCGGACTGGAATGAAATTACGCGATCTGTTCTGATTTGATTATATCTCAAATACCTTTATTAGTACATTAAAAATTAGTTAAAAAGAAAAGGGGGAGGACGAAATTAATGGTCATGTAACTACATTCTGCAGATTTGTCCTGAATATCAACATGTCTTTATGAATAATTCAGAATTGAGTCTGGTATACAAGTCTCTTTAATATGTTTCTTTTTTGCATTTTGCCATTGAAAATCTCAAACGTGTAAGAGTCATACAGAGTTACCCTTAATTAAATTACCCAACAGAACAAGTCACTGTTCAGAAGGTCCATCTATTCTTTAACCCTTTACCGCACAATCCCGACTTTTAACGTCCATGGAGAAAGAGACGCTTTGAAAACATTTGTGGGAAAAGGAGAAAACGCTGGATTTTCGCCTATTCCTACAATGTCTGCTTTCCTATCAAAGACGAATTCCATGTGAGACTTAACAGTTGAACCATGTTTGAATTGTCGTCTGCAATAGCTTCCAATTTGAGTGAGCCTATATGTTTGTTTTGTTGTAAAAATTTAATTCTTATAGCAGAACTTGACCCTTTTCCAAATAATTCAGTATTCTCACGATCCTGATAGAGGACTATTGAAAACATTGAGGAAAAGGAGAAAATACGAATAGATAATAAACAGATAGAGAGTTGTGATGAGATTTTTGTCCTTTTGCCACAAAGCTTTTTTCCCTTCAAAGACAAATCTAAACTTTGGCCATGCTCTGTGAAAAGAGGGTTAAAAGCATCTCCAAAAAGTATCGGCCTCTGTCAGTCCGCGCAGGCTCGTGAACAACATCATTCGGTAAGACTTTCACTCGTAGCTGGGCCACTCGTGAAAATATTACCGATGATGTTCACTCGATGAATTTAAGTCCGATCTTTCACCAAAAAAAGCAAATATCCTATATGTATTTTTTCTTAAAAGATCAAAATAGAAGACACACGATTCGCTCATTGACAGTTTGGCATGTCGCTTTCTCCTTTTTGGAATGCATGCAGGATAGATTGTATATGATCATTGAATGACCGGTCCCTGCATGCGGTGTTTAGTTCGTTTAAACTTTATCCCGCTAAATAACTAACATAAAATTTTCAAGCCGATAGTACAAACCCGAATGCTGCTAGTTCAAGCTTATTTTTTGGAGAAAAACATCTTTTTATCGGACAGTGTAGATCAAAGATCAGACTGCACGTTCTGTGCGGTCTGATCTTGATCTACACTGTCCGCAAAAGGTCAGTGAGTCGCGCTTAGCAGCTGAAGGGTTAAAAGAAATTCGGAACAAGTAGGTTACCGATTGTGCATGGATTCTTGAGTAGCCTCGATAGTCTGTGAGAATTTTTCCTATCTGCATTTACATGCAATACATATATATAAGTTTTTATGAAAATAATTGTAGCTTTAATGTGACGTCCAAAAATACATACAAATACTCGTAGTAAGATATTTTCATTGGATAGAACATTCCAAGAACACTTTGTACAATAGACTTCGAAAATATTTAAATTAAGCAATATACGTAAACATCAGTGTTCCTGCCATGTTAAATCTCGTCTATGCAAAGCACATCGCGAGACTTTTTGCTTGTTGCCTCTATTTCAAAACAGTCATGAAAGAATTAACAGTTCCAGGGAGATTTTCGAGAAAATCTGCGTTAGATTCTTAAATTTTGCACAACGTTTTTGACAAGGCAGATATAACGCAAAACTTTTAAAATCTTGCTTTTACATATTTAGTGTTTTTTTCCCCCCATAAAGTCAAACGACTTTACAAGGAGTGATTTAATGTTGCGGGAAGAGGATGCCACAGAGAATCAATGTATTGACAGAATAGCATATGTGGAATAAGTGGTCTTATTAAAGATAAAAGTTGTTGGTCCATTCAAAAGTGAAGAAAAATGGTCGAGCCTGGTTATTACGTCCGATCCGGTCCAATCCAGTTATTAAATGTGATCCTATACGGTCCGGTATAATCCGGTTATTAAGTTCTAGACGGTTCGGTCCGGTGATTTTACCTGCCGTTCATAGTCATTTACTGGTCTCTTTATAGGAAATGCCATGAAAAAGGTTTGATTTTTAATTGCTAAAAAAGCAAATGAAGAACATTTTAATTTGATGATTTGGCATTTGTATATTTTCTAAGTTCACTTTAGATGAACGTTCCATGCTTTTTCACTTTCTTTTATCGGTTGAGCGAACTCGTAGTCAGGCGAGACCTACACCCGCGAAAAATGTGAAGATAAAAAAGTTGCTTTGGGATAAGTAAAGATGAACCTTATTTGCATAGGTCACTGACTTAATTTACATACAGGCAACCAGCTTATATCCATTGAATCTGGGTCTCTCTCGATGACTATAGACTGGCGTTTGCTGCTCTAAAAAGCTAATGATTATTGTTTAACATGTGACGCACATTTTTCTATTTCAGCGGAGCAGACGTTGCCTGTACATCAGCGTGTCCCTGCTAACCTCCCAATTTACGTGTTTTCGTGGACCTGATTGTTACAGTGACAAAACTGGTTGATGTCAATTGCCTCCTGAGACACTGCAGTGCTCGGAGATTTAGAGGGTCCATGACTTTCAAACGGAAGTTTACAATCCTTATATTTATTAATTTCACCATGAAGTGTGTTGTATAAATAAACTTATATATGCTTACATTTTGTGAATTTTGAATAATTTGGTGCATTTCATGAAAGTCTTAGAATGTTAAGGGAAAACAAAAGGATCTATGTGGACGGTGTGGATCAAGACCACAGAATGTTTTTTCTGCACCGTCTGGGCTTTTGTATTTTTCGTTATATAACAAGTTTTTTTTTTTTAATTATTTGTGTCATAACATGTCAAGGAAAAATAAATGAGCCATATTCAGAGAAAAGAAGTTTGATGTAAAATCACAAAAAGTATTGACCCATGTCAGCCTGCGCAGTCCGCGCAGGCTGACATAGGTCAAAACTTTTTGCGATTTGTAATTTTTATGCATGTCCGAGGACCATTCTACTTCAGGACTTAGTCGATTGTTAGTCAAAATAGATTTTATGGATCCGCATTGACATGTTGACTTACTTGGTACAATGCATCACGAAGGTGCATTAACCCTCTTTTTACCAGAGCATGACTCAAATGAAATTGAACTTTTTTTAAAAGTAACATAACTTCTGATTGGCCAAACCATATGGTTTAGCCAATCAGAAGGTGTGTTACTTTCAAATTTGGAAAAATCTGAAGAATAAGACTAAGAATGTTCTTAAGAATAATTGGTGAATACGGACCCTGACCTTGTACACAAAGTACACAAAAGCAATTGAAACCTATAAAACTTTAAATGTGATCTTACGGTCAGGATGAAGATTTAGGTCTAGAAAAATAAAAAGCTTTATCCAGCTGCAATGGTGGAAAATTTGTTGGGGAAAAATGATAATAGGTCTATTCTAACCTCATTTTGGAAATACTGTCAGATTGATACTGCGCATTTTTGAGATCCTCTAGAAACAGAGTTCTCTTTTGCTTTGCGCTGCTTGTGGATAAAGTGGGAAAAGATGTGGTGGTGTAGGTTGATTTTCTTTTTTCTGTGGTAGCATAATAAATCAAAGGTACAGATCGGCTGATGTATCAACCCTTTATAAGACGATAAGATTTTAGACCTCACCATCTGAAAGCATTTGCAGACGACAAATTAAATGTGACTTAGAGCATGGGATTTGTCAATCAGATGGTAGAAAATGTTGTGGGGAAAGGAGAAAATGCTGGCTACCAGCAGTTTCTCCTCTTCTCACTAAGTTTTCTAAACGCTTCTTCCTCAAGGTCGTTAAGGTCGGGACTGTTCAGCAAAGGGTGAAAGTCCTAAAACATTTGCAAAAAGTTTCGATCCGTGTCAGCCTGCGCAGTCCGCGCAGGCTGACATGGATCGAAACTTTTGCTATTTCTTACGTTTTCTGGATATTCAAGGACAGACTACCTCATGATTCAGCCTGCTGTTAGACAAAATCAATTTTATGATTTCATAATCATATGATGACTCGTTTGGTTTAATGCATCACAGAGATGCATTAAATATTAAACTCCCACTTCTTAATTCAACTCTCTTATCATTATTAATGTATTCAAACTTTTTTCGATTTAAACGGTTTCACTTTTATTATCTTTTGACACAGATATGCGCGCTAAATGACCAAAGCTGTCGATGCGCCATAAAACAACATTTATTCATTCATTCATTCATTCCAACGGCACGGTTCGACAGTACTTCGCACATGTCGTGGCGACAGGCGCACCTGTACATGCCTTCATGGCGTTTCTCTCGCCAGCACTAACACTCGTTCCAGACTGTTAGCTTCTTTCATAGCGTAACTCTTTGCCAGACGACACAATTTTAGACCAGCTCAAATTGAAAGCACATGCAAGTGATAACTCAGATATGGTTAAAATGGTAAAATCTGTCTTTTAAAGACGTCAAGAAAACATTATGGGAAAAGGATAGAATGCTCGTTACCAGGGTTGCGTTTTTATAAACTGCGTACTTTACGCAAATTATTTGGGATTGTGTATATACACATAAAATCCCTGCTTTACCAAAAGGTATGAACTGGCGTAAAATTATGGTTACTCAATCGTAAAATTATAGTTTACTGAAATTTGTTTTAAGACTTTATGCTTGCTTACCTAAACTGCACACGCAAATTTCGTGCGTACACAGTGTTTAGTGAAAGGCGGCCCAGAAGTGTGTTCAACTCGGAGATAGGAAATAACCGTGCTGCAATGACTTAGGTTTATCCTTGTAAAGAGCTTTTGCTAAGCCTATATCGAACACACAACCCTGTTTTCACCAGCCTTGTGCATTACCATCGAGCTATCGGAGCTGAGTGTCTATGAAACGCTGTAGAAAGACACCTATATCTAGAGTTTACTTCTGCCATGCATTTTATTGCAATTTATTTCTAGAATTTCAATCGTTAAATAATTGAGCCATGCTCTGGCAAAAAGGGGGTTTAATGCATCTTACCAAGTAAGTCATAACATAAAAATGGATCCATAATGGCCACCTTTTCTAACAACCGACTGAACAATGGGGTAAACTTTTCCTTGGGCATACAGAAAACTGACTAATAGCAAAAAGTTTCGGCCCAGGACAGCCTGCGCGAACTGCGCAGGCTGACCTGAATCGATACTGTTCGCAGATGCATTAAGCCCTCTTTCATAGAGCAGTGCTATTTTCACATGCCATTGTTTATTAAACCTAAATTTATGTCGATTTTTCCCCATTTTAAAAAATCGTGGTAAACCGCTCTGAAGACCTGACGTCTTAAAAAATGAGCACCGCATGCGGGTGTCAACGCTCGACTGCAGTTGCTTATTGAAAAAAGGTTGATTTCCAGTGAACATTTCAAGTCGAAAATGGAGCATAGCTGAGTCAAGAATATTTTTCTGGTTACCTGCCCTTGTTGTATAAGTTCCCCTTTTGATAGTTAACAACTTGTCCAAGTTTGAAGTAAATATCTTCAGTAATGGCAGAGATATCATAAAATGTCAAAGTCTTTGCACAAAAACGCAGACAACGCCAGGGCTGTGACAATACCTTCGAAAACAGCCGAGCTAAAAATGGAGAGTCTGATCATATCGATGAAGTTGGCTTGCGTGATTTTAAGACGTTGACAGAATTCTCAAAAGTTCTGAGAAAGTCAAAAAAGAATAATCACATTTCCACCTATTGGTCTGTGTTGGTCACATTCATGTCGTCGTTTGTGTGACAACAACCTTACGTTTAGAACACACGTAAAAAAAATCAAGAACACAATACTGCAAGAGTCGTATATTTATAACGATATAGTTTTCATTTAATATAAAGATATTTCTAGAATCCCTCTATTTTTTCCCTTATCAAACATGAAAAAAATGATTCTATTGCAAAGTCCCAGAAGTAGCCGGATGGTCTTGTGGAAATATGGCTGAGATTCATCTAGGGTTGCTTTTGCCAGAACGATCGACCCATCATGCCAACAAAACCTACAACCAGAGCTCGTGTCACTGACCAGTCGTCTCTGTAAAATCATGAAATAAGATGATACTTAAACAATGAAATGAAAACCTATGAAATGATGTAAAAAATGAGTTTTAGCTCTTGGTCAGCTTAACTAACTGCCACACTTTCTGTCTTACAGTAGTCCGCCTCTTGAAACCCGTGATGCAAAAGAAAAGGCAAATACTTCTCAGCAAATTTATTGACTGGTCCCAGGACTGAGGAATCCTTAGAATTGTAGCTTCAATAGTTTCCAAGAAAGTAAAACTACTAACATTGTTATAAATTGTTAAAACACTTACCTTGTTACAAATTTGTGTGGAATTCTTGCATTGTAACTAAATGACTATTAGCGCAGTAGTTACATAAGCGATTGAGTATAGTACCTACAATAATGGTCACCTAATGCCTTCCTGCTTGGTTTCCTTGTATAAAAGTTAAAATGGGAAGTAATTTCATTTTACGACAAGTGTTAGTCGCTGGCTAAAAATGAATTTTAAAAGTAGTTCAAAAGTTGCTAGGTCGCTCTATCTTTTGATGACTTTTTACCTGGTTTTAAAAATTATTTTTCTGGCAGCGACTCACACTTGGACCGACCAAACATGATCATCATCTTCATAATACTTTCAATACTTTTAAAGGGTATTATTTAAATTAAAATGAATCGTAACACCCTCACTGTTTACCTTTAGCCGCTATTTGGGCTTTAAGATTTTGGCTGGCTCTTCTAAATAAGGGGTGGTACTGGTAAAAAATGCCTTGCAATTTCGTTGTAGTTTCGTATAATTATGGTGTGAATTGTATAAAGTACATGCATTATAACAAATGTTCACAGTACTTACATTGTGAGATATTGTGAAGAGAACCACGACTGAATGGTACTTTCTGGCTTCTTGTATGATACCGGCATCGCCTGTAAAAAAAACAGGGATGAAATTTTAACTACAGCACAAATAGTTTACTGACAGGTGACACAGGATTACATGTATTTTATTTTTTTCATCGAAATTATCTCCTAGTTTAATTCTAAAACCCCAGATAAAGATTTGCGGTTATAAAACAGGCATCATAAAAGCTCGAGGTTGGGGTTATAACCAAAAATATTGATGCAAACCGAGTAATTGCTCGTGTAAACCAATTTCTCTTTTTGCCACTATTTTCTTAAAAGTTTGTGCTGCACGATGAAGAAGGTGGTCTGCCTGGGTAATGAATAAAGAAGGGGATGGTAACCGATTACCTTAGGATATTTCATGATAAATATGACGTCGACGCAGTAGTTATACCAACCAATTACACTTATATTTCTGGCAATGTACAATATTGTCTACAAATTCTAAAACCTGATAATTTGACTTGCACAGGCAGGAAAATCAGGGTGCTCACAGGCGGGAAAATCAGGGTGCTCACAGGCGGGAAATTCAGGGTGCTCACAGGCAGGAAAATCAGGGTGCTCACAGGAAGGAAAATCAGGGTGCTCACAGGCAGGAAAAATCAGGATGCTCACAAGCAGCAAAGTCAGGGTGCTCTGTGAAAATGGAGTCCGCGCAGGCTGACCCTGACCAAATTACCTCATGATTCATTCAGTTGTTTGATAAACCGGATTTTATGGATCCGTAATTATGTGATGACTTGCTTGGTAAAATGCATAACAGAGATGCATTAAACCCCTTTTTCCCAAAGCATGTCTCATGTATGTAACCAATTGCTTTAAAAACACGCATGACATTTTGACAGACTTTTGAAAGCTTTCAATAATGTGCGGTACAGGAGCAAATGGTGGTTTTCATTTAATATTTTCATATCATTCAAACAGACATTTTCTTTTCTTTCATATTTCAGTTTCATGTTTCTTGTACTGGTTCAAGGTATGTCAAGAATTAAAGCATATTGTAATAGGGTATATTGCAGTTGTACTAAATAGACCACTATTAGACCTACAAAAAACATTTTTGCAAGTAACAGAAAGGGCAAACATTTAAGGGAAGAAAGTGTTTTCCAAAAGTGGGGAAAAACGTGAGAAAATAGTGTCATTGCTCTATACAGTTAAATCGCTGTTTTTTCCAGAACGTCTTTTTCAAGATTATCAACTGCAGGGGCGTAAAAGGTATAAACCAATGGTTCAAGAAATACTCGTACGTACCAGCCGGTCAAACGATGTCGACAGTCTTTTTTCCAGCTTTCTGTCAATCTGCGAACCATATGCAGCTTCTGAGAATCTACTTTCGTCTCTAGAAACCCTTTCTGTTATCGCATATCTTCTTTGGAACTCGCGAGCCGGTTGTCTGTATGCACATCTATTCTTGTTGAGCACATGTTGCACCCGACGTCTATCTTCTCTCACATATCTGTCACTCCGTCTGTCTGGCACGGCACTAATTCTTCTTTTAGTATCCAGGAGGTCATGACGATTCAATCGCCTTCTTGAAGTATCTTCACGCCTGCTCTGATCTTCATATTTTTCTGTCTTGCCATCTCGATGATAAATCTTTTGGATTTGAAAGAACCTGTAGTCGATGGTCAATGGATGCAGATTGGATGTAGAAATCCTTCTTGTGTGACTTTTATTGTATGTAGCGCCGTCGGTACCTCGATTAATTCTGGCAATGTTTTCTGTTTGCTTTTCGGAGGGTTTCTGAACCTTTGAAACAGTTGTCAACTTGTCAGTTCTGTTGACGTTATAATTGGAATCGCTTCTTGTAATTCTGCTCCTATTTGATTCTAATCTTGTTTCTATTGGTTGACGTCTATTATTATCTATGTTTTCATTTCTTCTTTGATTTCTAAGACGTTTTGGGTCCAATGACATATTTATTTCTTGTCCACTGATTCTTGTTCCTCTTACCTCAAAATTCCTTTCTATTCTTGAGAGCTGTGAAGCAATTGCGTCTCTTTTCCTCGGAGAATAAGGAGTATTTCTCATTCGTACATCTACATTGTCCATCCGTCTAGAGCCTAAACTCTTGTCTATCCTTCCTGACGTTTCTTGCCTCCTTTCTTGCATACTAGCGGAAAATCTCTTGTCTAAATACAAAACATTGTCAGATTTGCGAAACTTTCTCTCTTCATCAGTTTTTCGATCTTCATGTCCTTTATTTATACGTCTTTGACGCCTTAAGTCGCGTCGATCATATTCGGCAATCCTTCGCCGACTCTCTCGCCTAGGTAAACTTCTCATTCGACTGGTCAAAGTAATTTTTCTTTCATTGCTAACAAATCTTGCGTCCTCCAGTCTTTTTGAATCCATTCTTTCACGTCTGTCATTTCTGTTGCTTTCAAGTCGGTCATTTCTTTCTTTCCGTCTGTGTGACAATACAGGCTGTGATCTACCAATTTTACCAGTATCATCTCTCACTATTTCGCGTCTTTCAAACATTTCCCTAGTTCTTGAACTCGGCATACTTCTTACTTCATCATTTGCATCACGTCGTCTTTCGTTCGGCAAGGTCTTACCAGAAACTGATCTTCCAACCATGTTGAGACCGTCAATTTTACCGACATTTTCCAATCTTTGATTCTGTGGTTGTTTTCTGGACTTATTTTTCCTTTCGTCTGATGCATATCTTGATGCATGTTTTCTAAACTCAGTTACTCTTTTGTTTGACTCGTAGCTCGATACGTCTTGCATTATTCTCAGTTCACGCGACTCCCTTGAAATATATCTTCTTTCGGTGTCTGTCATACGAATATCAAGTCTTTCATCTAATCGGTTTCGCCTCACATCAGTTATTCTTCGGTCTGCAAGACGCCTTGTTTTATCTGTATCGTCACCCAGCCTTTTCATATCACGAATCTCTCTCACATCAAAGCTGCTTCCTGTTATACCACGACTCGGTAGTTTCCGACTGTCAAATCTGCTTCCGGAGATCTCCGTCTTACATCCCCGAATCAAAACCAGTAGCATCGAAACCAGAAGATAAAACGCTGTGGTTCGCCTCATTGTGATTCCGTCGATGGCTGTGTAAAAAGTATTATGATCGGATGGTTAGCTTGCTTGAATATAACTCTTTTACCATACAACAAAATTTTAGACATTTTAGTTGGCAACTTTAACTCAAGTTTAAAATTAATTTTTCTACAAAAGGCAGGAACTTTGACAGACCGCACTGTAACACATTGTCAGACTCATAATAATAGCCTTACATTTTAACTCTTATCCTGCTTAATAACTTAACCCTGAACCAAAAATATAGACTTTTCCAAATTTAAAGCATTTGCAGGCAACAATTTAAATGTGACTCAAATTGTGGAACTTGTCTTTGATAAGGTAGAAAAAGATGTGGGAAAAGGAGAAAATGCTGGTTACCAGCATTTTCTCCTTTTCCCACAATGTTTTCAAAATGCTTCTTCCTCAGGGTCGTTAAAACCCGGGGTTGTGCGGTAAAGAGTTAAATAAACCTTTCAAGCCGATAGGTAAAAACCGAATAATATAAATTTCAAACTTATTTTTAGAGAAAATATCTCCTTGTCGGACAGTGTAGATCAAGATCAGACTGCATTTTTGAGCAGTCTGATCTTGATTTACACTATCCTCAAAAGGTCAGTGCAGCTAAAGGGTTAATAGAATGGAATTACTGTGAGTATTTCGACGACAAAATCATTTACTTTTGCCAGCTAGTGAGCTTTTAAGGAACTGAGCTGCTGCAAATTACAAACAGACGTCAAGAGGTGAAAATAGGCTAACTTTGTCAAGTACTTTTTTTTCCTATTGTAACAATATTCATATTTTTTTAAACTGACATGTGAAGCAAAACTGTCCATCATAACTTAATTCGAGCGTTACTCCGTATTTTTGTCTTGCAAAACAGACTGAAATGCAGTTACTTTTAACCCCTTGAGAGCCAAGCCCCGTAGCTCAGTCGGTAGCGTACAGGACTTGAGAACAGGAGGTCGCTGATTCGATCTCCGGCTTGGCCAGTTTCTTTCCGAGGATTGATGATAGTCATTCCGACAGGATTCATTCCTCTCATTATTTCGACGATGGTTATGCGGGAAAGCAGCCAGTGGCTTGGAAAGAATATTGTCCGGAATACTGGTAAAAAGAAACTCCAAGAAAGCATGGATAGGTGCACAGGCCGCCGCGATATAACTGAAATCATGTTGAAAACGCTGTTAAACACCATACAATCAGTCAATCAATTACCCCCTTGAGGCAAAAACAGGGGCTCTCACGAACGGTTTATCTCAAGATCAGACTGTGCTGAATGTGCAGTCTGATCTCAGATCTATACCGTCCGCATGTTTTGGTCAAGCCTATCACATAAAAAATCTTCCTGACTTATAGTGTATTATATTACAAGAGTAGATTAGATAATGCTTGATCTGGCTCACCCTCATTCACCCCCCTCACCCCCCTTATACAACAAAATAAGCTTAATCTAAGTTCTATCTTAACCCTCACCAAATTTCATGTAACACGCCCTCTAAAATCGCATGCTCATAAAATTATCAAAACCAATAGGTTAAGCATTCATAATTAAATCAAACTAACCTCTACCTTAATCCTTTTACCTTTTAATTCAATCATTATAACATATCAATCCCTTATGTAGTAGATGAAAAATCTTCGAAAAAAAAAAAAAAAAAAAAATTTAATTTTAAAAAAATTTCATCATCACGCGTCATTGCTTCAGATACTGAGTTACTCAGAGATACCGAGATACTAATTCAATTAAGATACTGAGTTACCGTGTTACTGAGTTGCTCAAGACAAACTCTTACATCAGTTAATCGCTGAAACCCCCCATCAACCAACGCATCACGCAATGGCTAGCCAGTTTATGAGATAGTGGGTGGGTTGGGATGATGGTGAAAAAAAAAAATTTGATTTAGAAGTTAAAAAAAAATTTAGCAACATAATAGGACCATGAGTTCGACAAAGTTGAATGTGTTAAACAGACTTAGTAAACAGAAAATTAAAACATTAAATAGATGTATTAAAGATAAAGCTATTTCTTTTGAAATCTTGGAATGCCGTGGGAATGATATGTCATTTAATTTTATTATAGAACAAAATCCAACCATTTGTGAAGATAGAAGAATTAAAAGATTTAAATCTTTGTTTTATTTTGCTTTAAGTATGGAATTAAAAAGAAGAAATAATAAACTAAATTTTTATTATGGCATATGTTTTAGACTCGGCATGACAGATGTTAGTATTGGGTTTGCTGCCTCCTTTCCTGCCATACATAAACCACCAAAGTTAGATGAAGATATTATATACAAGGCAGCTTTTATTTCCCAAGAAATGAGTTTGAATATTATTGGTTTTTCTTCAATTACATTTCTTTTTAGAGAATAAAATTTTTATTTTTATTTGTTATTAACAAATAAAAATTTTTATTTTGTTTTTGGTCTTGCCCCTATGCTTTATCAGTCAGTCTATAATGGCCCCATGATAAAGTTCTATAACTTCCATCCCTCAGTATCAAACCCTTTTTATCATCCTCAAAGCTTAATGCTATTTTATTCATTTTTATAGTTGTTAATTCATGATGTTTACTTTTTATTCCCCCCATAGTTACACAAAAATCTTTTTCAGTATCCAAACAATCTTTATAAGTTTTAAATTTTAGGTCTTTTTTTATTACAGACTTTTTAACTCCTTTACATTTTTTAGTTTCTGATGAACTATCTTCATAAACAAACATACCATTTTTATCAGTTAACGCATTACCATTTTTATCTTTTCTTAAGATAAATTTTTTCATAGCATAAGTTTTTGCTCCAGGACTTACAAATCCAGTTAAAAGATCTCCCTTTAGTTCATCCTTAAACTTACCTAACACATTACAATTTTTATCACTATACAATGGATGATTTTTTGGATAATTACTAAAGTCAAACAAATCATCGGCATCCTCTTTTAAATCTTCATACAAATCTTCAGTTTCTATTTTTAAAACATAACTATCAGTATCAGTATAGCACATAAATACTTTATCTTCACCAAATTTATTTTTAAAATAGTTATAATAATCTTCTAACATAGTTGTTTTGCTAATATCAAGTATACTTACTCCTAAATAAATTGGTTTATCATATTTAATCCATGTTTTTTTCAT
Source organism: Tridacna gigas (assembly GCA_945859785.2). Taxonomy (NCBI): domain Eukaryota; kingdom Metazoa; phylum Mollusca; class Bivalvia; order Cardiida; family Cardiidae; genus Tridacna; species Tridacna gigas. The sequence goes on along the minus strand of OX244031.2, from coordinate 10,573,212 downwards.
ATGAACAGCAACCAAATTTTCATCAAATATAGTATGATTATGAAAGTTATGTTTTGCTGTTAACTTTTTAAAACGTTCACTATTTTCACCATTAACTAATTCTATGTTTACTCTATTTCTTATATTTTCCATGGTTTTACCAAAAACAGAATTCATTGCTAACTTCCATAAATTATCTAAAAATTTATTTTCATCCTTCTTTGCTTGTGTTCTTAATTCTACACACTTATCAACATATTTTTTAATAGCGGTACTCTCTTGATATTTAATTCCACAATGTATTTTTTTAATTTTTAATCCTAATCTCCGGTAAGTCTTTAAAGCTTCATAATGAAGTAAATATTTTTCCTTATCATTTAAGTTTGGTATTAACTTTTCTACTTTACTTACCTTTAATCTTTCTGCCGCTAAAGGCATTTCATTATGCAAATCATGTAAATCTTTAGCATACTCCAAATCAACCTCCAGGGTACACGGATATTTTTCCCAGTTATTTAATTCTTCTTCTGTCATCCATTTAAAACCACCTACTGGTAAAGGCTTACTCATAGCCCAAGGATAAAGACTGTTTTTATCAATATAAATCCCATATATACTAGGTTTAGTTGCATCATACTCTTCACCCATATACTTATTGTTCGCTTCAAAATGTCTAATACTTGTCATGCATACGCCACCCCTTTTTGATGCTTCAAAAAAGTTAAGCATATCAATATCAGTAAGTTTTTCTAATTTTATTTCGCTTACCTTAAGCATAGCATCCCATCCATATCCAGGTAAAGTATAATACCAAGCAGGATCTAAGTCAAATTCTTTATGCATAGAAAATCTAAAGTTTTCCATAACATCAGCTAAAAGTACAACATCTGTTTCATTGTATAGTTGTAAATAATCAGACATAGTTTTGCAACCAAAAACATCCCACACTTTTAACGCGTGTGTTAGATCTTTTTCTTCAATTCCTTCTCCATTTAAGCTTGAATAAAATTCTTCTATAGGTGGTAGTTGTGTTTCTTTTAACTTATCAAAACTATCCATCCATTCATAAGGAAAGATACCCTTTCTACTTAACAATTTTAATTTTTCTTCTGTATAACCACCACGATGTTTTTCTAAATAATACTTTAAATTTTTAAAATTTTTATCTTTTAAATTTTCTACAATTTTTTCTAAACTACTAGCTAAAAACTTAAAACTATCAAGAAATCTTAACTTAATATGTTTATTTCCTACCATAAGATGTTTTGTAAAACTAATATATTTTTCTTCTGTGTTGGGTAAACAATCAATTCTACCACTAGTTTTACCAAGATACTTAATAAAAATATGTGCATCATAACCAGATAAATTATGAAAGATAACAGGTATAAAATCTGGAACTTTTGCTTTAAGATTACAATTATTATGTGCGGCACCTCTATAATTACCAGTAAAATGACAATGATCTCTTACTTTATAATTTTCATGAGTAAATTTACCTCCACATATCCAACATTTTACTTCATTTTTATGTTTTCTAACTTTATCTTCAGTTAAAATTTCCATTTTTACTGGGTTTTCATAAAATTCTTTATAAAGTTGTTTGGCATCCTTAGTTAAAGTATCTATAAAATGTTTTTCGGCATCCTCACCTACATATCCTCTTAATACTGGTTTCATAATTTTATCATTAAAAGGACAAATTAAATAGTTATAACTTACAGGTATATGCTTTTGTGTTTCAATAGTATTACTTTTTTGTTGTTGTTCTATTTTTTGTAATATACATTCAAAATCAGCAATAACTACAAATGGTACCTTAATTTTTCTACAATAGTTTTTAAACTTTATAAAAATTTCTTCAGGATTTTCAGGATCAAACTTTGGCATTATTAAATCAACTCCATCATGATCTTCACAACGCTCCATATGCTTTTCTAAAAGTTTTTTACTACCAAAATGGTTCATACAAAGCATACAATACTCAACATTATTATTAGAGGCAGTTTGAGTTCTAAGTAAAGCTTTAATATTTTTTATTAAAACATAATGTGTTTTTTCTTCTTCATCTTCAATATATAACAAATTTATATGATTTTCTTTTAAACTTTTTATAGTTCTAATACGTTTGATTTTTTCCTTACCTTCTACTATCCCAAAAACATTAACGCTAATTGTTGGATTTTGTCTTTCAAACTTATCTATATCCTGTAAAGAAACAGGATATTTAATTCCTTTCATATTTAAGATATTTTCCTTAGATTTTAAATCACAAATTCTTTCATTATTTTTTTCTTTAAGATTTAAATGCCTTAAAACACACCATTTAAAACATTCATCATCCTTACTTTTCATATTAATACATGCCTTTTTATTTTTAATCCAATCAGGTAAATCTAACCATTCACCTGCTCTTAATGGTTCATAAATAACACTATGTAACTTTAAATGAACCACACTATTAAACTTCCAACCACTACCATTTGAAGTAAATTTAATAAAATTTTCTATAATTCTTTCCATCATATTTAAGTATACTTCTTCTATATTGGTTCCTTCTAAGAAAATCTCATAACTACCAGAAGAAAAATTTGCTTTTACTATTTGTCTATTATTATCCTCTCCTCTTTCCATAAAACATTGAAGATTTAATTTTACTTTATGACTATGCATGCTACTTAAAAGTTTTTCAATTGTTGGTTTTGTTAGCATTAAAAACTCTTGTAACGTTTTAACAGGTATACCGTCTATTTTATGTTCAGTTGCATAATTATTTAAGGCAGATCTATTTTGTAATATTTTTATTTTTTCCTCTCTTTCTTCATCATATAAACTTTTTATTTTATTTTTTAAAGCATTAAGTTCTGGTGTTATACTTGGTTGTTCTACTCTTACATTTTCTAAGCTCCTTAGCAAATCATTAACTGAAGTAGTTGGTTGCCTGGTTGGTCTTTGTCTTAGTGGTATATAGGGCGTTGGTTGTAATATTGGTGCATCAATGGCAACGATATCCCTATCTAATATTGAAGGTCCCGTATTTATCAAAAGAGTTATTAATTCATCACGTCTAAGCCTTGAGTATCTTCTTAATCCCCTTTCCCTTGCTAAATTTCTTAATCCTTCTACATTATATCTATCAAATTGACGATCCATTTTTTTTAAATAAAAAATTCTTTCCTTAAGTCAAATTTTATTATTTTTTCATAAATAATAAAATTATTGAATATCAATTCTATATTTACCTTTCCATACTCTACCATTCCAGTTTTCAATCGTTTGTGGACATTTATCTATATACTTAGAAGCCTTGTAAATTGATGGAAACTCTTTCACCTCTTCAGTTTCTACATCCTTTAAGGTAACCCTCTTTGGATTTTTAGCAATATCCTTTAATCTATCATAATTAGGAATTTTTTTTAAAAATTTTTTTTCTTCCTCTTCAGGATACAAACCATGCTCTTTTAACACATCAATATACTTTTTCTTGTTCCAATAGGAATACCACTTAATATTGTTATCTGTTAATATTTTCTTAAAATCAGCAACCTTTTTCATATTATTTTATTTAAGTAAAAATTTACTTAATACACTACACTCATCTTATTTCCATCACTCTGGAAGTTAATTAGTCTATCACTAATTAAAACTGCATAAGCTACAGTATTTGGAAGAGGATTTGGATTATCAGCTGCGTTTCTTGGAGCAAATGTTGCTTTAACGTGAATATCAGTAACAGAATACTTAAGCCTTTCACTTTGTTTTGATAAATCAAACACATACAAAGGAAAGAGAGTTTTATAGTCTGAAGGAGTAATATTAGGGTTTGATACCAATTCATCCATATTATAAAATTTCTTTCTAAAAGAGGATGCTTCACCATATATTCTACTAAATATATTAAGGGGAAAATTAATATAATAATCATAAGCAGGATATTTTTTTGAACCTAGCATTACACTAATATTTTGTACAAGTATATTATCAAATATGGCTGGGTTTTGTTCTTGATTATTACTTTTTCCTGATTGAAAACCTACAATTAAGAAACGTGGTACCTCAGGAGATGATTTAGATGATAACCTCCAAGTAAAACTTGATGCTTGTGGAACTGCAATACTGTCGCTTTGTATCATTCTATATCCAACTGGGAATTTTTCTTTCTTCTCAATAAATTTAAAAAGTTCCAACTTATTACCATCTTCTGGCGTTACATGGGGCATAAACCAAGATATTCTATCTATTACAACTTTACCAACATCAACTGCTGGTATATCCGCCCCGCCAGGTCCTGCCCCTGGAATTACACCTCTTCTAAAAATTGCATCGTTGTTATTATTTCTTGTTAAGGTTAAAGTTTGCTTCATACCATATAAAACTTTGTTGTAATCTTCACAAAAACCAAAAATATGTTTCAATGGTATTCTAAAATTAAATGCTCCTTTATTATTGTTTGTTATATTAATATCACCTGTACCTAAAATATAGTCTCTTCTAATTTTAAAACCTGTATTATTAGCATCTGCATTCGTACTAGTATCTTTAAACCACAATTGATTTAGTCCCTGTGATTTAGAAAAGTCATCAGGGTATTTTAACAGTCCTAACATTGTGGTAGTTTGACCAGGATAATTAATGCTTTCTATCTCTTGCCCACTAAGTTGATATCTAATATTTTTAAATAAATACATCAGCCCATTATTTGTTAAGGTTACCAAATCACCAGCATTAGTTGAATCATATACATTTCCATTTTCTTTTACTAATCTACCATTAATCTCAAGATATGATTCTGAAGGATGATAAAAAATATCTTGTGTTTCAATATCAATCCTAATATTTCCTCCAGGGTTGTCTAGATTAGTCCCTGTAATAGGAAGATATTCATAGTATTCATATTCATTAATACTATCGTCTTTAAAAATTGGCGCTTTAATATTTAAAATATCCATTTTATTATATACAATTATAATTTTTAAGTCAAATTATAATTGTTTAAATTAATTTGCCCATAGTTGAGGGAATGACTTGTTTTCATTATTTACATACACCCCCTTAAGTTTAATATTTTTAATTTTTTCTACTGAAAGGTTTTTTTTCATTTTTAGATAAATTCTATTTCCGTAAAGAATGGTTACCTTAGGCATATTATTTTTTTTTAGATATTGATTTACATCTTCTTCAAATTCCTTAATGATATCAGCTTTTTCAGGTGACAATTTTAAAACAACCTTTTTATAATCATAATTTGTATCACTGCTATCTAATACTTCACAATCTTCATCAAGTTTTAAATTAGCATAAAGGATACTAACCTTTTTTGTATCGTATTTTTCATAATGCGTTAAATTAAATTTTAGATTAGTCATTCTTTTTATTTAATGTAATAATTTACTTAACTTAAATTTCATATTACCTTAACTCCGGAACCCTTTTTACTATTTAACTTCTTAACTAAATCTTGAATAGCAATTGCACTACCATCTATTAAAGCATTAATATTTTGCGCTGCAGGTTGAGTTGTTGTAGTAGGCTTTTGAGTATATTTTTCTATAATCTTTTTAGATTTTGGTGTTAAAGCCTTTTGAACTAACTTTTTACCTGCATCAATTGCTGCCGTCTTTCCAACCTCTAACGCTTTCTTTGCTCCTTCCTTAGCTACGCTCTTACCAACATCAACTGCTGAAGATGCAATTTGTTTAGCTGCGCTGCTTGTAAAGAGTTTTGTAAGAAAATTGGTTAAAGTATCAAATACTCCGGCTCCTCCATATGCATAACTTCTTTTAAATCCTCTCTTTTGTGATGTAATCATTTTTATAGTTCAGACATTAATTTTTTATAAGCTTTTGTATCTAATATACGCTGTCTTTTTAATTCATCACAAATACTTATAAGCTCATTTCTTACACCTGTATGACCGGCTCCTTTACTTGCCATTAAGAGGTCTAATCTTTCTAATAGTGCATTGGGGTCAGATGGGATAATGGTAATTCCTCTACCTGAAAAAGGAGAATAAGGATAATAACTTCTTTCATTTCCTATTATTGGAGATGTAATTAATGGTAATCTTATTCTACTAGCCTTTTTTTCATCCCAAATTTTTTTAAATATATGTCTCCACTTATATGTTTTAGTGTTTTTAGGAAAATTATTGTTCGGGTTATCATTTCGATGAAGAGTATTACTTATTAATATTATCTCCTTGTAATTATCAAGATCCACATCAGTATATTTATCTTCGTCTGGTCTTTTAGCCACAATTAACTCCCACAAACCTGGTGTGCCTTTATATTCATTATTACCAATGTAAAAATTATCATTTACAATATCAATTTTTTTATCACCAATATATAATTTTTTATCTTCTTCATATAAACCATATATTAAATCAACTTCATCTTTATTTTTAAATCTTCTTAACTGTGATAATTCAAATGAACTAATAATTAATTTTGATATATTATCATCTAAACCTTTTAATTCTAATAAATCAAAAAAATAGTTCATTTCATCTTCTTCTTGATTACTTAATTTTAATGATTCAAAAACATTCAAAGTAGGAAATTCATCAAGTTTAGTTTTAAATTTACTAATCATATTTTTAATAGAACCTAGTTCTCCTTCAATCTCCTTTGATGTTTCTTTTTGTGCTTCTGTAACGGGTCTAAAAAACCTAGAAAGTTGTTGTTGATATTTAAGTTTACCTTCTTTCTCTGCAAGCTGATTATCATGAATTCTTTTCTTCAGTGCAAGATATTCTTTTACTGTTTGCTCCCTTTTTAAAGGGTCTTTTATCTTCAAAAATGACATTTTTTAAAAAGTAAAAAAAATATTTAATTTGTGTTATCTATCTCACATGCACAAGAACACTTAAACTTAGGCGGTTTTGGCTTTAGCCCCGTTGGTATTTTTAATTTGAATGGCTTCCATTGTGTCTTTCTACTAGTCTCCTGAATTCCTCCCGTGCTTCTATTCGCCCCTTTTCTATTAAACTCTCCGATTCCTCTAGCTTGCTTTTTTTCTTTGTGTTTCTTCTAATTTCTTCCTTCATTGACTTGTATTTTTCCAATTCTTCCATAATTAAAGTAAATTCTGAATGATCTATTTTGTTGTCTGATATTGCTTTTGATATATGCGTAAGTAGTGTATTTAACTTTGAATCTGCTAATATTTTAATCTGAAGATGTTTTTCTGATTTTGTTCTGCTTCTTCTAACCACAAACTTACCCACCAATGCGGCTAACCCAACAACTAAAGCACAACCTTCTAGAACCATAGTTGCAGGTATCGCTACTACGGTTGATAGTAAAGCGATTCCCCCTGCTCCGGCACCTAGTGCTATAACGGTTAGTCCAGCTTCTACATTGTCCACATTCTTACTAATCTTCAAGTATTTTTTACTTAGTTGCTCTCTTTCCTTAACTTCATTTTCTAGAAAATCCTGTATCTCTGATATCTTTTTAAGTCTGAATGATTGACCATTGTCTTCTGCTGATAGTATTGGCTGTATTGATGGTGCATTTGGTATATTTCGTGCTTCTGGTAACTCTGGATAAATCTTTTCTTTTAGTTCCATTTTATTAACAACAGCATTTTTTTTAAATAGAATAGTAAAGACGACACAAAAATTCACCTTCATCAATTTTTACTAACTTTTTTGAGTTGTTTGTAATTGTGGTAACCATGTCATCCACTTCTTCTAATGTAACTTCATTTGTAATAGATATTTGATTAAGTTTTAGAGCATAAGATAGAGAAACTAAAACAAAACCTTTACTCATATTAAAACCCATACCTAAAGCCATCGTTCTTGTTTTGCCTCCTTCTAATACTAATGGTTGTTGAGTAAAAATATCCCATGAAACAGAATTAACTTTTTTAGCAGGATACTTACCTTCAACAGGTTTCCAAAAAATAGTTTTTGGTTGAACTATTTTATGATATCCATTTTTATTTCCATTTCCAAATTTATGAACATTCATATTTTTTAATTTATAATATTGCGCCTAATATAGGAATATTAGCAAATGGGCTATTAGGTCCTAAAAGAAGACCTTTTCCATCATAAATTTTTCCACCTTGTTTTAAATACAATCCATCACCAACGGAACTCAATCTGTTACCCTTTGCTGGACCAAGAAATAAACCTTCACCATCAGTTTCTACTTGACAGACGCAACCACCTTTCTTAAGATATAGACCATTACCCATTGCTTTTTGGACTCCTGAAGAAGCTAGACCAGATAACGCACCAACTCCTATAGCAGGTAAAACGGTTCTTGCTAATGTAGGTAGAACTGATGAAGCTAATCCTGCCAACAAAGGTAAAAATCCTCCTTCTACTTTCATATTATGCTTAAGTTGTTTAGTTGACATTCTAAACGTTGCCCCCTTACCACCTTTATAAGCTTTTGCAAGTTTATTTACTTGTGGTTTGGTTAAAGCTATTACATCATTACCATGAATATCCTCATACTTTAAACGAATACTTGCTGGAGCTTTGTTTCTAAAAGAATGTAAAATTTTTTCCTTTTGTCCGTCTGATATATTTATTTTAGCGTTAATATAGTTTGTCATTTTTTATATCTATCTTGCTTCTCTTATATGAAATCTAATTGTTAAATTTTCCCCTCTTAGATTTAGTAATGTTCCATCTTGATCTGTAATTGATACATTTAAATCATGTATTTCATTTAATGTTATAGGAAGATAAACAAGGTTTACCGGATTTTCTATTATTTTATACCCTGGTGATACATTAGGGAAAAAACTGTAAATCGTATTTTTTTGTGAACCATTAACATAACTACCTGAAATTAAATCAATATTAACTAACAAGCTATTGATACTAAGAATATTTACTACATTTTCAGATTCATGAAATCCTTGTAGATATTTTGATCTATTAAATCCTAATACTTTTCCGATACTTCTACCTTGGTTAAAATCAACCTGATATCCATTTTCAACATAAAGAATAGATTTTAAAGTATTAGTGTTTGCGGAAATATTAATATAATATTCTTCATTAACTAGGTCATAATGTCCCCTTTTCCTCATTTCTTGTTGTATTGTATCATTAATATCAACTAAATCATAAGATCCCTCTGGTAATTTTAGTTTTACCCATGTTGCACCATTGTCTGGTGAATAAACAAAAGTTCCATTGCTTTTATCAATATTAGGAAATGAATAGTAAGTTTCAAGATTAACCAATGCTATTTCATATTCTTTATCTTGGTCTAATTTAAGTGGTGGAGTAAATCTTGTTTTAAACTCTGTTTTGTTATCGCTTACGATAATTTGAAATGATGTTTTATGGTTAGTGTTTTTTACTATCTTTTCCAGTAATTCTACTTCCATTTTATAATTTGTAAAATATATTTTTAATGAAAATATATTTTTAATGGTAATCCTTGTAATCTCGTGGTATGTAAAAGTTGTCAAAACCACATCTATATTTTCCATCGTTACGGTTCTTAGTTAAATCAATCACAACAAAACCATGTGGTTTTCCCCAACAGTTTTTACAAAAATTGATAAACTCTGTTTTAGTCATATCATCTCCAACATGATCACTATAAATATGATTAAGATTTTTTAAGTCTTGTCTAAACAAGCATATTAAGTTAGCATTTTCTCTAATAGTTTGACGTGGTAGTCTAAAATAATTTTGTGCAAGATAAAAACAATCAGCATTACTATGTCTTCCTCTTACATAATAGTTTTCACACTTGTTTTGCCTTTCTAAAAGTAAGTCATCAAATATCATTAAGTTTTTATTTGATGCATTTAAATCTCTTGGGTCAGGAACATCACTAGCATATTCAAAAAATTCACAATTGATATCAGATTTTTCCTTAATTGTTTTTGCCCATTCTTCAACTAATGCAGTAGGTGAAATATCACGGTTTTGAACTTCATCTTTAAGTGAGAACAACCTTAATATGTATTCTTTTGGTATTTTTTCTTCAAAGGCTTTTTTAAGTATGCGATATTCTGGTTGAAACAAACTTTTTCCAAAAACGCATAAGTTGTTATAATCTAACCAATCAGGTCTTAACAAAAGGTTAAGTAAAAGTGTAGTTTTACCACATCCTGATTTACCTACTATTAAGCCCCTGATGCTTCTAGGTAAAAGGGAATGGTTAAATCTTTTTGCTAACGCTTCATTCCATGATAAATTAACAATATCCATATTTTAATTAAAAAAATTTATTTTAATATATAAAAAATGTATTGCGTTAAATGTAAAAAGAAAACTGAAACTACAGATATAGAATATGTGGTAAGTAAAAATGGTAAAAATATGGCACGAGGAAAATGCGTTAATTGTGGTACCGTGAAAACACAATTTATTAAACAACAAGAAGGTGGTTCGTTGTTAAACAAAGCAATCAATAACTTACCTGTTGAAATGCATTTACCTGGTCATAATTTTACTGGTCCTGGTACTAAGTTAAAGAAAAGATTAAATCCAGACTTAACACCTAAAGATTGGTCAAAGCCTGTAAATCGTGTTGACAAAGCAGCATATCATCATGATATCTGTTATCTTAAGCATAATGATACTAAAACACGGAATGATGTGTGTGATGCTAATATGCTTAAAGAGTTAAACGGTATCTATAATCCAACTATTAAGGAAAGAATGGAAAGAGGATTGGTTTCTTCATTAATAGGAACCAAGAAAAGATTTGGTATGGGAATGAGTAAAAAAAAAATTTAGAAAATATAGTGCTAGCAGAAGAATTACATAAACCAGTAAAAAGAAAATTTAAGAAAAGGAGAGTTAGAGTAAATGGTATTGATAGAATATGGGCAGCAGATTTAGTAGATATGCAAGCATTTTCTAAACTTAATCGTGGAGTAAAATTTCTTCTTGCTGTCATTGATATCTTTTCAAAATATGGATGGCTAATACCATTAAAGGATAAAACAGGGAAATCTGTTTCTGCTGCACTGAAGAGTATTTTTAAGGAAAGAAAGCCTGAAAAAATGTGGGTTGATAAAGGTAAAGAGTTTTATAACAAAGATGTTAAAGATTTGGTTGAATTGTATTCTACTGAAAATGAGGAAAAATCAAGCATTGTTGAGAGATGGATTAGAACAATGAAAGAAAAAATGTGGAAGTATTTCTCTGCTCACTCAACAAATGTATATATTGATGTATTACAAAATCTTGTTAAGGAATACAACAACACGAGGCATTCTTCTATTAAGATGACACCAATTGAAGCAAGTAAGAAGAAGAATGAAAATAAAGTTTGGACAACATTGTATCCTGATTATGACCAAGTAAGGGAGGATATCAAACCAAAGTTTTCTGTTGGAGACAAAGTAAGGATAAGTAAAAAGAAAAAGACTTTTGAAAAAGGTTATACTACGAGATGGACTGAAGAGGTTTTTACAGTTTCAGAAGTAAAACAAACATCACCTGTAACGTATAAAATTAAAGATTTAAATGGTGAAGAAATAAAAGGTTCTTTTTATGAACCTGAACTACAAAAAACAAGTCAAGAGGTGTATAGGATAGAAAAGGTTATTAAAAAGGGAAAAAAGAAATCTTTTGTAAAGTGGAAAGGTTATTCTGATGAGTTTAATTCATGGGTTGACAACAGTTCTATTATAAATATTTAAATATATAAAAATGAAAGATATTGCAATTGATAATGTAACTTTAAAAAATAAACCTTTAAGTAATTTTGAACTAAATGATGCTGCAAAAAAATTAAAATTAAAAAATTTTAGAGGAACATTTTTAAGAGATGCCCTACCAAAAAAGAATAAAAAAAATGAATGCGGTATATTAAACCTTGATGACACTGGTGGTCCCGGTACTCATTGGGTTGCATGGTTTAAAGATGGCAAAAGAAAAATTTATTTTGATAGTTATGGTATTCAACCACCTAATGAAATTATAGATTATTTAAAACAACCTATATACTACAATACTGATCAATTACAACATGCGGGTGAAGTATTTTGCGGTCATTTATGTTTGTTTATTCTTAAAGAGTTATGCGATGATAATGAATTTCAAAATGTTTTAAATAAACTTTTTTAGTAATATTAAAAAACGATGCCTGTTGATAAATTTGGAAGAATGGATGATGTTAAAACAAGTGGTGATGGTGGTGTGTCACTTGCTTACATTACTAACAACTTTTTACGTAAAGATGGAACAACCACTGTTACCGGTTCCATAAATATGAATGGCAACACATTTACGAGGGTAAGTAATCCAGTAAATCCTCAGGATGTTGCGACAAAGGATTATGTTGATAATACAGCAGGGGGTAACGCAGAATCACCACTATTAAAAGAAAATGGAAATTTTATTGCTACTGCTCCATTCAATATGGGTTTTAAAAAAATACTTAATCTACATGACCCTGAAGAACCACATGATGCGGCTACCAGAAGTTATGTAGATAAGGTTAGTAGAGAAAGTGTTATTGTTAAACGTAATGATGGAAGATTTGTTGCTACAGGAAATATAGATATGAGGAATTATGGGTTAGTTAATGTTCTGTCACCTGCTGAACCTGATGATGTAGCAACAAAGGGGTATGTTGATAGTCAATCCTCACCATTTTTGTATAACCCCATTGATAACTTTTATACTGCAATAGGAGAAATATCTATGGGTAACCGGCGAATTCATTTTGTTGCTTCACCAATTGAAAATAGTCATGCAGCAAATAAGCTTTACGTAGATAGTGTTATTGAGATGGCTACCGCAGGTGAAAAGGCTTTAACAAAAAACCAAGACGGGTCTTTTTCAGTGGCTGGTAAAATAGATATGGGTGGTAACTCAATTACTGGTTTACCAAATCCTATAAATCTTAACGCTGCTGCTAATAAAAATTATGTTGATAATGGTGGTGCCATTGTAAAAAATCCAAATGGAAGCTTTACAGCAATATCTGATGTAGATTTTCAAGGTTTTTCTATAAAAAACGCTGGGGCACCTGTAGATGAGAGAGATTTAGTAACAAAATCCTATGTGGATGGAAGGGTATCGCTTTATAAAACAATTATAAGCGTGTGTGCCGAGGAGCAGGGTCCTTTAGCAGACGGCCAATATGAGTTTTCTTTTGGTAATGGAAGTGCCGGAGTAAGTCATGGGATGGGAGGTTATTGTATGTCTGCTTCTGGTAGAATTATAAGAGGGACTTTAATGATTGTTAAGGGAACCGGTATTCTAAAAGAAGAAGCAAAAGTTAATATAGTCGTAAATGGAGTTGAACAGATTGACTACTCTATAATAAAAAAGAAAGGAGAAGGTTGTAGTTGTGTAGTTTTTCCACAGCCTTTAGAATTAGACCAATGTGATGTTATAAACTTTATAACAAGAACAAATAATCCTAATGCTAAAAATGCATATTTAACAATACTGATAGAGTTAGACTTGTAAATTTTTTAACCCTTTACTGGGTTAAGAAATAATAATATTTGCTTTGATTAATGAGTTATAAATTAAGTTCAGTATATCAAGTTTATCTAGTATCGCTCTTCTAAACAAAATCTTTCTTCTTATGTTTGGATATCTTTTAACCATGTTATCAATTTCATCTAAAACACTGTTAACATAAGAAACCGTTATTAACTTCATTTGATGATTTTTATCCTCTCCTTTAGGTTTAGAAAAATGGATAAATTTTAATACATCATAAAAGGTTGCATTAGAAATATTCTCGGTGGCTAAAATTTCTTCAATTAAATCTATAATAGATTTAGCAACCTTATTAAGGTCTTCAGTTTTGACTTCTCTTAAATTATTATTGTTTCTCGTGTAAGAGATTTGTGCTTTTCTATTAGCTCCAAGGGCTCTTCCTCTGTTCATCTTTGTAAACTATAGGAATTTATAAATTTTAATTCAAATTTATAAATTATATAAACTTAAAGTTTATGCTATATTCTTCAATATCGTTAATACAACTTTCAAGGAAACTGTGTTCGTTTGGACAATCTATAAATCTTTGTTTAAAGAGAGATATCAAATTGGTTAAATCTTTACTGTAAAAACAATGTTTAACGCGTATATTGTTACCACCAGCATAAAATGTTATGTTTAAAGTATCTTCTTTAGGTTGTTCATAAAGCATTTTACTGCAGTAGTAGTATATATCGCTAAACCATCTTGGGTTTTTATAAGGCATTAGACCGGTTCCATTTGTGTAAATGATTTTATTTGTGTTTATAGGATAAATATTTGATTTATCCCTAAGTAGGTCACTTAACTTATGTTTAAAATCAGGCTCTAGTTCTAGCATTTTATTTTATGAAAATTTTTGTTTAATATTCTATTTCTGCTATTTCATCTAAAATGTCTTCTTTAATTTTCTTATTTTCTTCTTCTATCACAGCTTTTAACTGTTGTTCTGGTACCGTGATACCCTCTTTCTCTTTTAACAAAAGATTTTCTAGTTTTGTATAAATTTCTTCTTTTTTCTTTTCTAAATATGTTTTTATACTAGCTAGGGTTTCTCTTTTAAAATGATCATAAGCATTGCAAAACTGTTCTTCCATTTCAGATATGCGACTATCTGTTGAAAAGCCGTTTTCTAGTTCTTCTCTTTCGGATATTAGATGATCTAGATAGAAACATTCGTCTCCAAATTCACAGTTCTTATCAAACCATTCTTGCATTACACCGCCGTATATGCTATGGGTTAGGTAGTAAGTATAACAATTTATTTCTTCATAGAATTTTTCTAGTTCTCTATATTTTTTTATCACTTTTACCACGTGTTCATATTCTTCATCCTCTACGGAAAATGCTACACATCCTCTGTTTGTTATTTCTTTAAATAACTCATAACTATGATCAATATCTATAGATGCTCTTGATAGGAATTGATCTATTACCCATTTGTCTTCTACAGTTTTACTTGCTTCAATTTCTTTCTTAAATTTTTCCATATTTTATATATCTCTGGTTCTTTAACTAACTATGTTTGCTGGAACTTTTATGACTTAAATTCAATTTTTTATTTCTATTGAAGGAATAAAAAATTTAAAATTTTTTTCTGGTTATTTAGACCAGCATAAATACTTATTTATTTACTGCTGGGCATCGGTAATATATGGTTTTAGATGAAGAGTAAACCATTCATAAAATTCTTCACCAAGGAAGTTGTCAACATGACTTTCTTTTTCTTCTTTAATCTCTGATACTTCTTTATGGCCTGCATCTTGGTTTATTTCGTTAAAATCAGATTTTATAATTTCGTCTTCACAGTTATCAAAAAAGACATTAACTGCTTGGATAACCTTGGTTTTCAATCTATCAAGCTTATATCTAAAATATTCTAGCACCTCCTCTTCATCTTCTTCAATCAATTCTTCTCTTGTCATACTTGTTGTAGGGTTATTTCGTAGATCTGACATCTTACTTATTATGTTGGTGCGATCTTTTACCTTAAAATCAAATTTTTTTTTTTCACCATCATCCCAACCCACTCACTATCTCATAAACTGGCTAGCCATTGCGTGATGCGTTGGTTGATGGGGGTTTCAGCGATTAACTGATGTAAGAGTTTGTCTTGAGCAACTCAGTAACACGGTAACTCAGTATCTTAATTGAATTAGTATCTCGGTATCTCTGAGTAACTCAGTATCTGAAGCAATGACGCGTGATGATGAAATTTTTTTAAAATTAAATTTTTTTTTTTTTTCGAAGATTTTTCATCTACTACATAAGGGATTGATATGTTATAATGATTGAATTAAAAGGTAAAAGGATTAAGGTAGAGGTTAGTTTGATTTAATTATGAATGCTTAACCTATTGGTTTTGATAATTTTATGAGCATGCGATTTTAGAGGGCGTGTTACATGAAATTTGGTGAGGGTTAAGATAGAACTTAGATTAAGCTTATTTTGTTGTATAAGGGGGGTGAGGGGGGTGAATGAGGGTGAGCCAGATCAAGCATTATCTAATCTACTTACAAGCCATCGATAGAGGTCAAACTTGCCTGGCGCTGAAATAATAAAGTCTGTTTTGACAAGAATATAATGTACATGTATCTCACACAATACCATTTAAAGTAAAATATGACCTACCAGACTAGCAGATCAAGAGTTATGTGAGATCCGTATATATTTCGACTGCATTTTTGCTATAAACAAACTGTTTTGTACTTTCCATTGTGAATGAAATTTATCATCTTTATTTTAAAGGAACTTTAAGTTCCTGGTGAAAAGGAAAATAGTCATATGATATACACACAATCTTACTTTTAAAACATAAATATGGCTATAAAAGATGAAAGCTTAAGCATAAAATTATTTGAAGAAAAAAAAAAAAAAAAAAAAAGAAAGGAGAAAATACTGAAAATAATGATATAACAGTGTAACGAATACAGATGAGCCTTGCTCTGTAAATTGGGGGTTAAATGCATCTGCAAAAAAGTTTCGACCCTGGTGAGCCTGCACGGGACGCACAGGCTGACCTGGGTCGATACGTTTTGCTTTTGGTAACAATGTCTGCATGTCACGTTCTACTTCCAGATTCAGTCGATTGTTATCAAAAATAAATTTTGTGGATCCATAATTATGTGATAACTTGCCTGGCATAATGCATCAGGGAGATGCATTAAACCCCCTTTTCACAGAGCATGGCCAATAAAACAAAGAAATATAGTGGTTTTAGAGAAACAAAAACAAAAAAAAAAAAACAAAACAAAAAAAAACAAAAAAAAAAAAAAAAAAAAGAATTTCCTTGATTTTTATGTAATGAAAATAGAATTATAGAAAAGAATTACCTTCCGAGCAGCCAAAACTGATGAAGTCCAGAGTAGATCGCGAGTCCTCACTATGTCTGCTTTATAAGGAGCATGGCAGCATATCAGTTTTACAGTTCAGTGTGCACCATTGATGACTTCATTAAGGATGTCCCCGTGTCCAAAATATAACTTAATGAGATTTAGACAGAATGAATTATCCAAGGTGCCAAAATGTCAATGCAATAAATTGGTTTTCAAGATTTTCTATTTTCTTCTAGATCACAATTTACCCTGAAACCGTTAACCCTTTCCCAAACGACAAATTTTGGACTGGTCCAAACTGAAAGAGTTTGCAGACGACAATTTTGAATTTGATGAAAATGACGGAAAGGTCTCAAAAAGGGTAGAAAACACTGTGGGAAAAGGAGAAATTGCTCGTTACGAGCAATTTCTCCTTTTCCCACAGTGTTTTCAAAAGACTTGTACTGCAGACACGTGAAAACCAGGGCTTGTTTGGGAAAGGGTTAAATAAATTGAGCGGCACTACGGAGAATAAGGTGAGGAGGGGGTAGGGGGACGGGGGCTAAATGCATCTCTGATGCATTACACCAAGCAAGTCATCACATGATTATGGATCCACAAAATCCGATCCGTCAAAGTACCGACTGAATCATGAGATAGACTGGTCCTTTGACATGATTGATTGATTGATTGATTGATTGATTGTATGGTGTTTAACGCCGTTTTCAACATTATTTCAGTTATATCGCGGCGGCCTGTGCACCTATCCATGCTTTCCTGGAGTTTCTTTTACCAGTACTCCGCACAATATTCTTTCCAAGCCACTGGCTGCTTTCCCACATAGCCATTGTCGAAACAATGGTCAGTGGTGGGAGAGGAATGAATCCTGTCGGAATGACTATCATCAATCCTCGGAAAGAAATTGGCCGAGCCGGGGATCGAACCAGCGACCTCTTGTTCTCAAGTCCTGTACGCTACCGACTGAGCTACGGGGCTCAGCCCTTTGACATGAAAAAAAAAAATGATCAGTGGTAAAAAGTTTCGACACAGGTTCAGACTGCGCAGTCCGCGCAGGTTGACCTACAGTAGGTCGATACTTTTTTTTTTCAGATGCACTAAAACCCCTTTTTTACATAGCATAGAATATGTGCTAACAGTAAAACGCAATTACTTCAATATTAACCCTTTACCAAACGACACAATTTTAGACCAGTCCAAATTGAAAACATTTGCAGATGACAAACTAAACGTGAACCAAAAATTGAAATTTGTTTTGGGTAGGGTAGAAAATATTGTGGGAAAAGGAGAAAATGCTGGTTATCAGGGCCGTTCAAAGTCGGGATTGTGTGGTAAAGGATTGAGTTAGTTTACTTCAGAAATACTTGTCAAAACATTGGACAGTGTAGACCCAATGCACGATCTGTATGTATGAACTGGCGTCAAGATTACCTGCAGTGTGTGTTACCACTGAGTTACAGGAACCTGGGTCCGTATTCACCAACGTTCTTTGTCTCATTCTCCAAAATTTTCTAAATTTGAAAGTAACACAACTTCTGATTGGCTAAACCGTTTGGTTTAGCCAATCAGAAGTTGTGTTACTTTCAAATTTAGAAAATTCTGGAGAATAAGAATGAAGAATGTTCTTAACAATGGTTGGTGAATACGGACCCTGGCTTTGAAAACCGACATAAAAAGGAGAACCCCTTTTGTGGCTTCTAGTTGCTATTTTTAATCGAGTTTAATCCCTAGACTGCTAAGCCGGACTTAACTCTTTACCACACAATCCCGAGTTTTAACGACTCTGAGAACGAAGCCTTTTGAAAGCATTGTGGGAAAAGGAGAAAATGCTGGTAACCAGCATTTTCTCCTATTCCCACAATGCTTTCCACCCTTCCCAGAACCAATTTCATCTTTTCTGTCACAATCATTTTGACCTCTGCAAACGCTTTCAATTCGAACCAGTCTAAAATTTTGTCGTTTAGTAAAGAGTTAAAGACCTTTTATGGACAGTGTAGATCAAGATCAGACAACATAGAACGTGCAAAACTGATGTTTTTTCTATCGGCTTGAAAGCCTCATTTTACTCATTTGGCAGGTTAAAGGTTAAACCTGTCCAGACTTTTTGAACAGTTTTAGTTTCAGATGGTGCTTACTTAAGGTACTTAAGCACATATACCGCTACCTTATGATATTTGCCAGCCAGCATACCACTGGTTTGAGAATATTATCCATATGACGGCGATAGCTCATTCACTCACGCCTTTTCTTGGTTTCGCCAGTACAGAGACTGGGCTGGGGCTTCAAAGTACCTTACCAATGGACACATCGCGGCATTCAAACGGCGCCGCCAGCTGGGACTTAAATCGGGTTTCAAAATCCAACGACGACATGAAAATGGTGTTAAACTTATGAATAAAATATTAGAAATTGATATTTCATCACATGTCCTGTTGAAAACTGATTGAGGTAAAAACAATGTTATACTATTGTCAATCTGTAGATTACACGATCTACATTCTCCGATATCTTTATATTTGTGTCTGTGTGTGTGTGTGTGTGTGTGTGGGGCGGGGGGGCGGGGGGAGGAGGTGTTTAGATTTGAACCTTGTTTTAGCAAAAGGAGGTTACACGCATTTCCATGATGCATTATACGAAGCGGATGATCGCATAACTGGATCCGTAAAATCCATTTTTGTTTCTAACAACCGACTGAATCATGAGGTAGACTAGTCCTTTGACATGCAGGAAATTTAGCAACAGCAAAAAGTTTCAACGTAGGTCAGCCTTTCTCGACTCCGTCGGCTAACCTTGGTCGATACTTTTTTGCAGATGCTTTCTACCCCTTTTCACAGAGCATGGCTCATTCATTTCACTAATTTAAATCTAGTTGAAATAATCTTAAAAGTTCAATTAGTGGACTCCGGACACATTTTGAAAAAATCAATGGGTGTTAATAATTCCTCAAAGCTTTGCCAGATACATGTAGTCCTGTTTTAACTACCCTTTGAAAGGTTTGAGAATACTGCGGGAAAAGTGGAAAAAATGTTGATAACCAACATTTTTCCTTCGAACACAATGCTATTTCATTTTTAAAAAACGAATTCCATCGTTTGTGTCTCATTAAATATGTACTAATCACAGGCGTTCGTTTTGTTACGAACTTCGCCATCTATATAATATAATACTACCATTCGGCATACCTCGGGTGATCCGGTGATCAAATCCCTCGGCTGTATCACGTAGCTTGATATGCACCTACATGGTACATTTCGCACATCTCCGGAAGCACACAGCTTGTAAATTGTAAGGCTCCTCTTTAGAAAGAACAACGCATGAGTAAATTTTCTATCGTTATCTTTCTAAGAATATTTCAGTCGGCAAACAGTTTGTACATTCAATTTTTAGCATGGTTTATCAATTCCGTTAGGAGCTTTCATCGGCAGATCGATAGAAGTGAATAACTCCACAGTGGTTGTTCATGTCGTTGCTAAGCGATCTACAGGGGCGCCGCCATGTTTAAGATCATGTGATTGGTAGTTCAAAATGGAAGCCTCCATTATAGAGACGAGGTTAGATGTAGGTACGGAATCGGCCGAGTTGTGACGAGTGATAATATTACATTATATAGATGGCGAAGTTCGTCACGAAACGAACGACTGTGGTACAAATCTAAAATTTTGTCGCCCGGTAAAGAATTAAACAGATTTTTTTCCCGAAATAGTAATGACAGATTCATTTAACCCTTTACCACACAATCCCGAATTTTAACGAACCTGAAAAAGAAGGTTGTTAGAAAACATAGTGGGAAAAAGGAGAAAATGCTTGTAACCTGCATTTTCTCCTTTTTCCAAAATGTTTTGACCTCATCCAACGACAGAAATCATCATTTTACCTACATTCACTTTGTCGTCTTCAAAAGCTTTTAGTTTGGTAGAGTCCAAACTTGTCGTTTGGTAAAGAGTTAATTAAATCTTTACCACACAATCCTGACTTTTAACGAACCAGAGAAAGAAGCCTTCTGAAAACATTGTGGGAAAAGGAGAAAATGCTGGTAACCAGCATTTTCCTCCTTTTCCAACAATGTTTTCTACTCTTCCCAAAACAAATTTCAATTTTTCTATTACATTTATTTTATCGTCTGCAAATGCTTTCAATTTGGACCAGTCCAAATTTTTGTCGTTTGGTAAAGATTTAAGAAGAGAAAAATGTGGAAGAAGCTGCTGATAAGTCAAAATGACTGGTTTATCTTTATCAGCACAAAATATAATAAATTCGTTGACTGAAAATACAATCCACTGAAGCGTAGAAAAATGTTTGGCTTATCAGCTTTACTTAACAAGCGGACGGTATGGAGATCAGACTGCACGTTCTGTGCAGCCTGATCTTGATCCATACCATCCGAAAAATGCTGCTGTTATCGTCTATGGCGCTGAAAGGGTTAGCCCTTTACCACACAATACCGTGTTTTAACGACCCTGAGGAAGCCTTTTGAAAACATTGTTGGAAAAGGAGACAATGCTGGTAACCAGTATTTTCTCCTTTTCCGTTAATGTTTTCTACCGTATCAAAGACAGCAATCATCGTTTGAACTATATTAATTTTTGTCTTCTGCAAATGCTTTCAATTTGGTCGAGTCCAAAATTTTGTCGTTTGGTAAAGAGTTAAACCGAGTGTCCTTCTCTAATTAACTTGAAGAATTGCCAATTTTCGCGGTGATATGGCTTTCATACGCATGGCAAAACTAGCTGAAAAATGTAATCATTGCCATGGGCAGGTGACAGATGAACCAATCGTTTTGGGTGACAGATTATCGTTTAATCCGAGAATAATGCCTAATGTCCTCGAAAAAGGTTTTAGAACGTTCTGTATAGTTGGCCAGATAGGGAGAAAAGTGAAAATATTGTTTTTTTTTTTGGGGGGGGGGGGGGGAGTTCCTTGTACAAAACAGCACCATGAAAATAATTTGGACTTTATTTAACGTTAGAGGGAGGGATAACGGTGTGTTTCGAAGAGGTTTATGAATATGAGCCATGCTCTGTGAATAGGGGTTTAATGCATCTGCAAACAGTATCGACCCATGTCAGCCTGTGCAGTCCGCGCAGGCTGACATGGGTCGAAACTTTTTGCGATGGGTAAATTTTCAGCATACCAATGGACCATTCTACCTCCAGGGTCCGTATTCACCAACCATTCTTAAGAACATTCTTGATCTTGTTCTCCAAAATTTTCCAGATATGAAAGTAACACATCTTCTGATTGGCTAAACCATTTATATGAAAGTAACACATCTTCTGTCTAAACCAGATATGAAAACCAGATATGAAAGTAACACATCTTCTGATTGGCTAAACCATTTGGTTTAGCCAATCAGAAGTTGTGTTACTTTCAAACATGGAAAATCTTGAAGAATAAGTCTAAGAACGTTCTTAAGAATGGTTGGTGAATACGGACCCTGGTCTAGATCTAGTCGATTGTTAGACAGACGAACTGGATTCTAGGGATTCACCATTATGTGATGACTTACTTGGTATAATGCATCACAGATTTGCACCAATCCCCCTTGTGCCAGAATATGGTTCATATTTATTCGTTGCACTGTCAGTGAGATTTGAAGAAAGGTGAAAGGGGCAAGGCGACATGAGATTGGAGACCTTGGATTATTTACTTTATAAAAAAAACTTTCAAGTTCAACTGTGTTTCAGTCAACCACCCGGAGCTATGAAGTTCAATGTAGTTTATCGGTAGTGGTGCATTCCTCACTGTATTAATTTCGAGACAAAATACCTACCGCTCTTTATCATTCCCGGAAGATTTAAATGTTTTGGTGACAAGAAAAAAAGTGAAAAAAATAATAGGCCTAAATTTTCCCTAATTAGGCATAACTTTATGTGCTCGTATACAAATAAATAACGAAGACATGAAAACTCGAGGACTATGTATAGTCGCAGCATTAATGATTGTATGTGTTCTGGCCTATATTTTTGTGGTGCACTGTCAGTGTTCGACAATCGAGAAATTTATAAAATGGTCCAAACGTAGAGTAGCCATTAAAATAATGGACATATTCCAACTATCGGACATTCATAACAGCAGATGTATCTTAAAAAATTCGTATATTAAAAATCAGAGAAACGTAATGGACGAATGTAACATGTGTGAAAATACAAACGCATTTGTAGTTTACAATATCACAGATGACTCAAATTTAACTGATGAAATAAATCGAGATATACATAATGAGGTCCCTATTGTTGTCCCAAGTCACTCAAACCATTTTGATCAAGATAGTAATTTTCTCATAAGTGACATTGCTTACCAGATCGGCTATCTACAGTCGGTTTATCTTTATAAACAGTGTCAGTACCAGAGCAGTTTCAAGGCGCGTTTCAGCGAACTGCCACATCTGATGAACTATATTGCGAGTGGTGGAAGAATACCATTTTACGCATTCTGGGAAAATTGCGCAAGCCAGGCTATGAAAGAGTTTCGAGTGTTCTATCAGCGACCAAGTTTTCTGGGCGGCCATGTTCAATTGACAGGATCAAACTGGATGTACATGTGTCGGAACTTTACCGGTAAAATATACAGACAAGTGGAACTATTTTCACCGTTTGTTATGGTGATAGTACAGGCTGGAGAGATGCTCGTGAAACTCAAAGCGGCGGAGGAATGTGCGGAAATGTGTGACAGTCTTGAAAGGACCTTGATGACTGGGGACACACTGGTGTTTAGCTCTAACATTTACTCCCTGTTTTATAAACCTGTTTGTAACAATAGCGAGACGATTGTAGTCGGTGTTGAAGGCTATATGTACTAATTACTTTTGTAAAACTGTTAGAAATATGTGAACTTTCTGAAAGCAATGAGTGAAAGGGGAAATTGCTCGTAACAACAAATCTTTTCCCACAACGTTTTCTGTATTATTCACTTATAATGTTTTCCTTCTCTTCCAATATCGCCCCTTTAACTTTTTACCAAACAACATAATTTTAGACTGGTTCAAACTGCAGGCATCAGTTGCAGACGAAAAACTGACCTTCATTCTGCTAAATAACTTAACTCTTTACCAAACGACAAAATTTTAGACTGGTCCAAATTGAAAACATTTGCAGATGACAAAATAAATGTGACTAAGAAATTGAACTTTGTTTTGGGAAGGGTAGAAAACATTGTGGGAAAAGGAGAAAATGCTGGTGACCAGCATATTCCCTTTTTCACAGCGTTTTCAAAAGCTTTATATCTCAGGGTTGATATTAGTAGGGAGTGTACGGTAAAGGGTTAACTCTTTACCAGATGACATAATTCTAGACTGGTCCATACTGAAAGCATTTCATATCAAAAATTCATGAGTGGGTAAAAAAAAATGAAATTTGTACTGAAAGTTGTGAAAAAAAAAAAAAAAAAAAAAAAAAAAGAAACATTGTGAAAAAAGGAGAAAATGCTGAGTACCAGCATTTTCTCCTTTTCCTACGATGTTTTCAAAAGCATTCAGGCAAGGATCGTTAAAACAAGCGATCGTTTTGTTTAGGGTTAAGTCTCTCCTTGTAGTTTTCAGTACTTAATTATAAAACAGACCCCCAGATAAGAGGGAGTGATAGTATTCTAAATCAAATAATTCTCTTCCAAACCCCATGTTGTGGGTACTCGTTAGAATCGTCTCGATGAGACGATTCTAATGAGTACTCATAACATAGGGTTTGGTGGAGAGGGATTAATATTTTCAATTTTAAATTCAAAATCACTCCCTCTATCTGGAGCCCTGAATTATTACGATAGCAAAACAGATTTTACGGTGAGTAACGGGTAGATCCTGCTCTATACTGGCTTACAAGTTGTTTTTCCCTCAACGGAAACATAGTCGAAGTATGTTCAACAATGGGAAAATTATCTTGTCGCAGTGACTAGATCACAAAGACTTCTATACTGTAATGATTTTTTTTTTAAAGATAAGAAAGAGTCATGTCTTGTGAAAAGATGGTTTTATGCATATATGCAAAAAGTATCAGCTTGTGTAGCCCGCGCAGATGTGGGTCGTGGTCTATTCTTTTTGCAACTGGTAAAATTTCTGTCAGTGGACCATTTATTTCATGGTTTGGTCGGTTTTAACCCATAAAGCGCTGGAGCCGACTTAAATTGTTTTTGCGGACAGTGTAGGTCAAGATCAGACTGCAAAGAACTGCTAAGTTTTTGCATATTCTGGCCAAAACAACCTTGAAATGAATATTTCAAATGATATTTCCTGTTTAAAAAGGTCCATTTCATGAATTCAGCATTCTAAGAATTAGGATTAGATGGGATCATTATTTGTCAGAACGTGGTTGGTACAATGCATTATGTTATCACGATAATGCATTAAACCCCCTTTCCCCAGAGCGCCGCTCAAACAAAAAATCCTACAATTAGAGGGTAGCGTATTTCTCCTTCCTAAATAGTACTTAGTCCCTTAGTCTGGTACCCCGCCGTACTTCAAGAGTACGATAACGTAGTGGTAGGGGCAGGTAATCCAGGCTATTAGTCCCTTTGGACTCGATCGCTAATCCTCGATCAGAGTTAGGGAAACTCTAGCTAGGATTCAAACCCGTGATCCCTGATGTAGTAGCCGAGTGCGTTAACGATTAGCCGCAAATACATCTTAAACTCGCCTTTAGCACCGAAAGGGTCACTGAAGGACTTCTTCAACGTCTTACTGAATACCAGAGGCCTTTCAGCACTTTGATTATTTTGGTCGTGAGATTGTTACTATTTTTAGAGTGGCGTTTTTCGTTCCGATTTCGCCCCTTTGTCTTTGGTATGAGACTGTTTCGAGCCTGGATTAACTGGCACAA
The DNA here is from genome assembly GCA_945859785.2 of Tridacna gigas. Classification (NCBI taxonomy): domain Eukaryota; kingdom Metazoa; phylum Mollusca; class Bivalvia; order Cardiida; family Cardiidae; genus Tridacna; species Tridacna gigas. The sequence continues at coordinate 10,547,659 of OX244031.2, read as the reverse complement.
TTAATCAAGTTAATCTGCTATTTAATTTTTAAGTACAAGTAGGGCGAATGAAATGTCTTTGTGGTTCTGTAATGTTTATACAGAAAGATTATCATGAACACTAGTAATCGTTCGCTATTTACATCAAAAATCGAGTTCAAGTCTCTTTCGTAATTTTACGACATTCTCCTTTGTAGAGAGTATCACAGTTTTCCGGTTTGTATTTGCGCGGGAATCAAAGCTGGGCCGAATATTTTGAAAAGTTAATTTTGCGGATTTGTAAGAAAAATTCGCTGCTAACCTTGATTTTGCAGCACTGTAAGGCCATATGCGATTACAAAACTTTTCTTTACTGTATTTCACTTAGAGCTAAAGGGGAGTTTATGTTTAAATGTTTTTATTATCATCAAACAACCACAGTAATATTTCTGTCATATTGTTTATTTCTTTTAATCCATTGCATTAAATGAGGGTTAGATCTATATAACTGAGCAAAGCTGAGAGTGTAGACAAGGATCCTGAGTATGCAAATATGTGGAAGCTGATCTTGGTCCACTGTGTTCACAAAAACACATGGATCCATAGTTGCATTCTGCGGAATAATTTATGAATATGCAATTCTCTAAGAAAATAATATCATGTGGGATAAACAGATCTTTTACATTTTTCTTGTTTGACATTTGCATGTTTGACAGATGAAGGACAGCATTACACATACAATGAAGCATGCAAGATAGATAAAAAAGGTGAAATATCGTATAGAAATTGTGTTTGTTTTCTTTTTGCCACATCAACATTATTTTAATTGCATCAGAGCAGGCTTTGCATCAATCTATGGACTTTTCTGTAATAATAAGCTAGTTGTGTGGCCAGGTCTAGTATAATTTAGTGCTTATACTGACTTGCTGTAGAGAACTAGGTTTTTGTAGCTACCTGGTAGGGTATTTGCTTAACTCTTTGCCAGACAAAAGAAAAGGTCATGCTTGTTGAAATTGAAAGCACTCGCAGATGACACATAAATTGAAATTAAAAAAGAAAAACATTTTCTCAAAGATAGTAAACATTGGTTACCAGAATTTCTTCTTTTCCAGTAATGTTTTCAAAAGCCTACTTCCTCAAAGTCATTGAAACATAAGAATATTTGATAGAGGGTGTTAGGCACACGGTGGTTGTTTGTTTGATCCCGTTTCTAGACAGGCTGTTCATTGGCCCAATTAATCCTCTACCAGATGATATCTCATATTTGACTCTTTCAAATTTGACTCTGCCAAATAACAAAACTTTTGTTTTGTCCAGATCCAAAGCACAAATTAAAGGTGAATGAAACTGGAAAATATATTTGAAAGAATACACAACATTGTCGGAAATGGAGAAAATGCTGGTTACCAGAATTTTCGCCTTTTGCCAAAATTTTTCATAAGGATTCAATGTTTTGAAAGCTTTCAATATTGTCAAAAGCCGTTTCCATTAGGGTTGTTGAAACTTGGAATTGTGCCACAATTTCTTAAACCATTTTCAGACGACAAATAAAATGCAGCTGAAGTGATGTAATTTTTGTTTTAGAGGAAAGAAAAGAATGTGGGAAAAGGATAAAGTACTGGCTACCAGCATTTTCTCCCTTTCACACAATGTTTTCCAAACGGTCTTTTGTGTGTGTGTGTGTGTGTGTGTGTGTGGTCACATTCTTAGTACATACAGTCCGAGCAGTCTGATGTTGATCATCAATGTCTGCAGTTTAAACTGCTTAAGTTGTACTTCGAGCTCTAAATGTTAAAATTAGAACATTGTATTGAACTGTTGATAAACACAACCAATATTCAGCAGAAGTATCAAAAGGTTACTCCTTAAGCACATAATTCTGAGTTTCAACAACCCTGACGGAGGCCTTTAAAAGCATTGTGGGAAAAGGAGAAAATGCTGGTACCAGCATTTCTCCTCTTCCCACAATACTTTTTACCCTTTTACAGACAAATTCCATTTATCTAATTTTGATTTGTCTTTTCAAATGCTTTGAATATGGATGAGTCTAAAATGTGTCATTTGGTAAAGAGTTATTTAAGCACAAAGAAAAGGAATTCTTTAATTATTATGCAATGTGACAGGGCAGTAAGAAAAATGATATCTACTTATTTCATGTAAAAGTTGGGATAATCAACACTGGTGATTTTGTCCATTAGCTTTCATGATGTTCTTTAGTAAGATTTAAAGGAAAAGGAAAAAATATTAAAAAAAAAAAAGCACAAATGATCAACCAAAAGTTGCAAGCAATTTCTATTAAACTTTTACCACAAAATGCAGAATTTTAACGACCGCGAGAAAGAAACTTTTGGAAACATTGTTGTAAAACTTTTCTCACTTTCCTAGAATGTTTTCTACCCTTCCTGAAACAAACTTCAGTTTTTGAGTCATGTTTTTTGTCATCCGCAAAAGTTTTGAATTTAGTCCAGTCTAAAATTTTGTCGTCAGGTAAAGAGTTAAAAGTACAAATGACCAATCAAATAATGCAAGCAATTTTTTTATTAGAGACAAAGCAGGTGTCTACATTAGTGTTGATCTACGTCCTAAAGTGACACCCTCCGGATGAAGACCTAGTAGTCAAAGACATCTAAGATACCATTTATGGAGATTTCTCTCTTTAATTCTTTCTAGGTGTTTATTTACCCTATGAAGAAGTGAGAAACTTAAATAGATTAGATCCCATGATTAACCCTTTAACTCTTTACCTCACGACAAAAATGTACACTTATCCAAACTGAAAGTATTTGCAGACAACAATCTAAATATGGTTTAAATGATTGAATTTGTCTTTGATAGGTTAGAAAACATTGTAAGAAAAGGATAAAATGCTGGTTACTAGCATTTTGTCCTTTTCCCACAATGTTTTCAAAAGGCATCTTCCTCAGCATCGTTAAAACCTGGGATTGTGTGGTAAAGAGTTAACACATAATTCCGGGTTTTAACAACCCTAAGGAAGCAGGCTTTTGAGAAAAAAAAAAAAAAAAAATGCGGGAAAAGAAGAAAATGTTGGTTACCAGCACTTTCTCCGTTTTCCACAATGTTTTCTATACTTACACAGAAAAAGTTCAGTGTTTTAGTTGCATTTAATTTGTTCTCTGGAAATGCTTTAAATTTGGACAGGTCTAAGATTTTGTTGTTGTTAAATAGAACACTTTAATCTACAGATACCAACAAATCACCACCTGCAGTTTTTTTTTTTCATACTGCTGTAAACCACTTTTGAAAACATCGTGGCTAAAGGAGAAATAAATCCAAGCAAGCGAATTCTCTCATTGCTACAATCTTTTTGCACATACTGGTGTTCTATGCCTTAACTCTTTACCAAACAACAAAATTTTAGACTAGTCCAAATTGAAAGTATTTGCAGACAACAAAATAAATGTGACTCAAAAATTGAAATTGTGTTGGAAAGGGTAGAAAACATTGTGGGAAATGGAGAAAATGCTGGTTACCAGCATTTTCTGCTTTTCCCACAATGTTTTCATACTGCTTTTTGTTCAGGGTCGTTAAAACCCGTGATTGTGTGGTAAAGGGTTAATTTATAAATTGATAGTTATAAAGCCATTCAATGGTCTGCAGCAAATCTGTGTCAGAAAGCAACATAACACAACATTCTAAACTTCTTAGAATCATGCTTCTTGTGAAGCTAAAATTAACTTTACCCATACGCAAAAATAAAAAACAACATGATCCCAAACATTGGAATGACAGATGGCAAAAAATGGCAAAAATGATATAATCGTTTCATGGTTCTAACAAATTTCCTGTGTCTGTTCATTGTACCACCAACAGCAACAACAACAACAAAAAAATGCAATACAAAATTTCTCTTTTCCGGGCTTTAAAAGGATTTCTAAAAGAAATATTTTTCGTGGGGGGGGGGGGGGGGGGAAATCATGAATGGTCTAAGGGAAAGAACTCATACAACCTTGCGTCTCATGTTTACACAAGAGTAGCGTCCCTTACAGTCGATGACGGCATAAAACCAAAGACGAACAAAGACGCGTTGGAAACATATTCAAGATGATGGTCAGTATGAATTAAAACGAGTTTTGTTTTTATTTGAACCATTTTGAACAGAATTATACACGTTTAAAGTTCAGAAGGAATCGTGACATCAGACACAAGAGCATTAAAAGTCATTCAGGATTAAACTATTTTTTTACAGACGGTGGTCTCCCTTGTATTTCATCACATTTGTAAAACACAACAACCGCCAAAGTTCAAAGCAGGAAATAACGATTTTGGTTATCAAGGTAAGATTTCACCTCGATAGATTTCATAATTTATTTTAGACTATGAAACATCTATAGTAAGCGTCAAATGTTACTCAGATCACTAGACGTATACATGAATACACTAGATCTAATTTTTAAAAAAATCAGTGATTTATCTATCTAGGTCAAGATTATTTGTTCCTGCTCATAAGCTTTTTACAAAAAACCATAGAGTCAGCAAATGTGCCACGATATCGTACATCAATCATAAGAGATTTAGTGCGAAACCCTCGACTCGTAGGAATGTAAATGCTGATGGCTTTCGCTTTTAAGCGCACTTTTTTCTCAGCAAGATGCTCGACATCTGAAAATCGTCTTCAAGCAGGATACATTTGACATTTCTTGTTACGGATCTAAACCCAATAGGTTACACATAAAGGTTGAAATCCTACTAAATTCTTGTCAAAAGTTATTAGAATTTTCCTTAAAGTAAATAATGCAAACATTGGTCTCTGTTTTTTTCTGGAGTGTTGACATATGATTCAGGTGGCGCGGGGGGGAGGGGCTTATTATAAGGGAGGTCACTCTTGGTAAATTTCAATTTAAGGCTGTATGAGTTATATCCCTTAGACCACAAAAAAAAAAAAAAATACAAATGAATCATCCGATCGTTTACAGCAGTCTACTTGCCCGCAACCATATTGTTTGATAAAAGTAGAGATTGAACATTGTTAACACTTTACCACACTGTCCTGAGTTTTAACAACCTGAGAAAGAAGCTTTTGGAAAACATTGTGTGAAAAGCAGAAAATGGCAGTAACTAGCATTTTCTCCCTTTCCAACAATGTTTTCTACCCTCTAGAGACAAATTCAATCATTTTAGCGACATAAATTGTCTTCAGTAAGTGCTTTGAATTTGGAAAAGTCTACATTTCTGTAGAGTTAAATGCATGATACGTAGTAAAAAAAGTGACCACAATACACAATTTTGCCTCTTTTCAGAGTCTGGTGTCAGCATCTACGATTTAATCCTTTACCATAAAGTCCCAACTTTTATCTACCCTGAGAAAGAAGGCTTTTGAAAACAATGTGGGAAAAAGGAGAAAATAATTTGCAAAACAAAAGCTGATGCATCTCATTTTAGCCTGTTACCAAACAATCCCGCATTTTAATGACCCCTAGGCAAGAAGGTTTTTCTAAATATTGTTGAAAAAAGAGAAAATGATGGTAAACTGTCAACCCTGTAAGCCTGAAATCAATGATTTTGATACATTTAGTCAATAAGAAGAAGCTAGACATCACTGTTTCAACGATGTTTTGGATAAAGATGCCTAGCAGAACTCAGGTATGGGATCAGAATATACATGTATGTCATCCAGTCTTGTCCTACAGTGTTGCACAAGCTAGATATATACTTATATTGCATTAGATGCTGTAGTTCAAAACAAACAAGACAGCTTCAGTTACTTTAACCTTGTACTCCACAATCTCCAGTTTTATCCACCCTAGGGAAAAGGCTTTTGAAAACTTTGTGGGAAAAGGAGAAAATGCTGGTAACCAGCATTTTCTCCTTTTCCCTCAATGTTTTCTCCTCTTTCAAAGACAATTTTTACAGTTTGAGCTTCATTACATTTGTGTCTGCAAATGGTTTTGATATGGACAGGCTGGAAATTTTGTGGTTTGGTGAAGATTTATCCAGGGATGTCTGCAGATAAGCAAAACTTGACAACCCTTTACCAGACAACAAAATTTTAGACTTGTCCATTTTGAATAATTTGCAGACAACAATTCAATCTGGCTAAAATGTCTGTTTTTGAGTTTAAAGGGTTGTAACCAGCAGTTTCTCCTTTTCCAATAATGCTTTCAAAAGCTTTCTTCTCTCATTAAAACTTGGGGTTGTGTGGTGAAGGGTTAAATACAGATCATGTAGTTCAGGTTAAGACTGCAGTTTTAGTAATTTTTGTCTTGGATACACACTTTTGGAAGCTTTGCGAGACGTTTGAGACAATATGTACAGTCTTTGAATTTGAATACTGAGGTTCATTTGTCTATCAGCACCACTTTTTTTTTTCCCAATTATGATAAGGATTGAACATAGCTGCTTCGTAAGATTAACCAGTTTTTAAGGGCAGTTAGCAGATTAGTTATTACAGAACTATTGATTAGAAAACATTTTGGGAAAAGGAGAAAATGCTGTTTTTATCCTATCAGACAACTTGAGCTCATCTGTACTAATTTTGAACATGTCTTCTGCAATTGCTTTGAATTTGGGAGAGTCTAAAATTTTGTTGTGTGGTAAAGGGTTAAGCATACAAGTGACACTTAACCCTTTACCACACAATCCCAACTTTTAACGACACCAAGAAAGAAGCCTTTCGAAAACATTGTGGGAAAAGGAGAAAATGCTAGTAACCAGCATTTTCTCCATTTCCCACAATGCTTTCTAACCTTCCAAAAACAAATTTCAATTTTTTTCGGTCACATTTATTATGTCGTCAAATGCTTTTAATTTGGACTAGTCAAAATTTTTGTTGTTGGTAAAGAGTTAAATGGCCAAAAAAGAGAACAATTCAAGAAAATAAAGATATGTGTTGTAACACAAATTTCGGAGAAGAAGGTAATATTGAAATAGGAGAAAAAAATTTCTTTCAGTGGCAAACTTTTTGAAGTCAGTAAGAAAGGGGAGCAAGCTTTGACAGTATCGTGGCACTGAGCAGAGAAAGTAAATACTTCATAAATTATCCATGAGTAAGAAATATTAGTGATAAACAAATCTAAAAATAATAGCCACTGAACTCTTGGTAACACACGTATGGGTAAATTTGGCCGAATTAGGATGGGTCGAACGTGCATTGGGCCGAGTGTAGTTGGTTGAGTTGTCTTAAGACCCTACATGACAGCATTTGCGGCTCAACATTTTACCCTGCGTCTTAACAACCAAAATGGCGGAAAAAGAAAATAAGGAAAATGTAAGAAGCTCATAAATACTGAACTATATCTTAACGGCATCGGTTTAATATTTTTTTTAGTCATTTGACCTTTATACGTCTTCTGTATATTGCAGTCTAAACAATTTAGATTAATCGGGATAAAATAACAGAGAAATTTCGACATCATCTGTCGATTTTCTTGTCGGACAAATTGACAACAAATTGAAAGCATCTTGACGACTACTGTATCGGAATTGTGATTTTCCTGCAATCTCTTGAACTGAGAAGTGCCAGGAGCGCCCATGCAGAGAGCAAAGAGTAGACAATAAGACTGAACTCTCTCTGTCCATGTGACAAGTTCTCCAGGCTTTCATGCAGAATGTTTCAGACGTGCAGACTTGTTCCTGACAAGGGCCTGACAACTGCCTGACAATTGATTAAAGTTTCTTCACCCTCTACAGTATAGTATGGTTAACTCCAAAACTTTAGGGAAAAGGTGATGGTAGGCAGTCCAGATAACTTGGCATGTTTCATTACATGCTTGTAAGCAATGGGTCTGGTGTTTGAGTGTGGCCGCACAAAAATACACCACAGCAGTAATTTACACCACACATACGCTGCAGGAGAAAATGATATGCCACAGCATATGTATGACTTTCAATACATAATTTTCAGGTTTAATTGTCTTTATTAAGATGGTGTATAAAACTAATTCCTTGAATAATTGTGTGTTTGTACAACTTAAGATAAATTTATTTTTCAATTCTTTGCATATTTAACGATATTTAGAATTGAATCATCACTTTGTAAGCCATATTGTATACAGACTATTTTTGTAAGATCTATACAAATATAATGAATGGAGATAACTAAAAAACAAACACTGAGTACTTCGTAGTCATTTGAAATCAAATCTATACCACAGACTACAAAGGCAGTGGCAAATAAGTGATGATTCAATTCTAAATATTGTTAAATATTTGAAGAATTGAAAAAAAAGTTATTGAAAGTTGCACAAACACAGATCTTCAAGAAATTCATGTTTTATACACCCATAGCATCATAGAGATCATGTACAACACAGAAAATAATGGCTATCTTTCTACATCAACATTATTTTCGAGCAATATACATAAAATTTCCTAGCTATGCTTCAAAATATCAAAGATTTAAAGTTAATTAGGACATTTAAACAAAAAATTACTTTACCTTATTTTAAGGTTAAAAGGCCCATGTCAAATGGAGTTGGTAACAAATAATGTGCAGACATCATTGGCAAAATGGCAGAAGTGTGTTCGCTAAAGTGCATTCTACCCCATAGTCCTCTTAACCCTTTCCCAAACGACAAATTTTGGACTGGTCCAAATTGAAAGAGTTTGCAGATGACAATTTTAAATTTGATGAAAATGGCAGAAAGGTCTCAAAAAGGGTAGAAAACACTGTGGGAAAAGGAGAAATTGCTCGTTATGAGCAATTTCTCCTTTTCCCACAGTGTTTTTAATAGACTTGTACTGCAGACACGTGAAAACTAGGGCTTGTTTGGGAAAGGGTTAAGTAGGGGTCCAGGATTTAAATCAAATGCCCATTTCACTGTTTCTTTTAGAGATTTACTTCAATGGCCTTATGAACCATGGGAGTTGGATAACTAAAAAAAAATCAGGAGGGGAGAGAATGTAGTGATAATTGATAGCGCGAATGTTGAGTGGTCCAGGGTTTGTATTCACCAACCGTTCTTAAGAATGTTCTCCGTCTTTTTGTCCAAGATTTTCCAGATTTGAAAGTAGCACACTTTCTGATTGGCTAAACCGAATGGTTTAGCCAATCAGAAGGTGTGTTACTTTCAAATTTGGAAAATTCTGGAGAAAAAGACAAAGAACAGTCTTAAGAATGGTTGGTGAATATGGACCCAGGTGACTCAGTGGTTGGGGCACTTGGCCTGCAAGATTGAAGAATCACATCATGATAATGATATTTTTCTTTTTTTTTTCAAGGCCGCCAACAAAGAACAGAAAGAAGAACAAAATGAAAGAATAAAAACAGGTATGTATAGGCTGTTTTAAAGTAATGAGTCTGTATGGTTGACTATCGTGAAAACAGATCTCAAGAAGTCGTATGATATTTTATGATTAGATGGCCAAAAATAATACGAGAAGAATAAATGATATTCCCTGTTTACACCAAAATCAGAACCAAACTGCATAAATGTGCAGTCTCATCTTGGTCTGTACTCTTAGCAAAATAATTCTATGGGTATATCTATGTTAGGATAAGGTTTGGTTACAAATATCAAAGAAAGAATTCTTTTTGGAAATTAAAATGACATACCAGTAGCTAGAACTTATATATGAGTCATGCTAGATGTGAAAAGGGGGCTTAATGCATCTGCAAAAAAGTATCAACCCAGGTCAGCCTGTACAGTCCAACCTGGGCCGAAACTTTTTGCCATTGGTAAATTGTCAAAGGACCAGTCTATCTCATGATTTAGTTGGTTGTTAGAACCAACTAGATTTTATGGATCCATAACGCATAATTATGTGATGACCTGCTTGGTATAATGCATCCCAGAGATGCATTAAGCCCCCTTTTGCCAGAGTTTGTTAGTTGGCAAAACGCATGAAAAATGAAAAGCTGCAGGAGTGAGAGGGTTCCACGGTGGCTCAGAGGTTAATTTTGGATCTGCAGTGGCCATGCTAGCCACATTGTTTTTGTCCTTGGGCAAGGCATTTGTACTAGTGATACATGGGAATGACATGAGTGAGTTGTCCTCATAATATCAATGTTGTAGGTGGTATGAAAACACAAGCCTATCAAACAAAATCTCTCCTTATGATACAAAATATGGTCAAATCAGGCCACACAAATTTACCTAAATTTTTCTTCTTATGTCTAAATACCTAGAAAACCAAGAGAAAAATACAGAAAGTCAAGAAAAAGGTGATGATAAAAATGATCAAAATGGAGCAAAGCCAGGTCTAGATGTGATGAAAGAAACTGACACAACCATTGAAAATCCTGACAAGGAAACTGAAGAGAAAAACATCTCTAATAAGTCAGAGAAAACAACAGAAAATACAGTTAAATCTGGAGAAAATGGTGAAAAAGAATTGGATCAGAAGGATGGTACAAAAGATAAGAAAGACAACCAGGAGATACCAGCAGAAAAACCCAAACCCATTGCCATAGATTTAAAGGCTGTTCAAACTCATTATAGAACACACACTAAAACTACTTTACCTCATCTGCTTACTGGATATGGCTTTGAAGACAAAACACAACCAAAAAAGTTTAAGGTAAATTTTTTTTTTTAATATAATTTGATTTATGTTCTGTGAAAAGGTGGTTTAATGCATCTGCAAAAAAGTGTCGACCCAGGTCAGCCTGTGCAGTCTGCACAGGCTGACCTGGGTTGACAATTTTTGCTATTCATTGATTTTCTGCATGTCGAAGAACTGCTTTACCTCTATTTCAGTTGCTGGTTAGAGAAAATGGATTTTATGAATCAAGTATGTGATGACTTGCTTGGTTGAATTCATCATGAAGATGCATTAAACCCCCTTTTGCCAGAGCATGGCCCATATGTTTAAGTCTTGTCCTGTTGAATTTATGTACATGTGGCCAGATATCGCATACTGCCACGTAGGCAGAAAACGATGATTGTGGGAGGGGTAGAGGGCAACAGTCCTGGGTGAAGTCGGCCTGTTTTGATTTTTAGGGTAAAATTCATGTATGACAATCATGAAAACATAACATCGATATTGAAGCTGTCAGTGATGATGACAGACACAATTCTGTGCTTTTTCCTTGTATCAGCTGTACACATACATGGTTAGAACTCACTTTAGCTTAATTTGTGATTACTTCTATTTACTTTGGAAATATTAGGAGGGGGAGGAAAGGAGGTTAGGAAAGGTAGGCAGAAGATTCATGATTCTGTTATATACTTTTTGCCTGGAAAATATTGGGTTGGAAGGAAAAGTAGGCAGATCTAGTGAGATATAAGACAGGGTCTGTCATTCTAATTCTTTATTAGCTTGGCAGTTTTTCAAGAAAACATCATGCTATTTTCATTACCCTGTTCTTGTCTGGGTCATCATCATCTGTGTCGTAATGCAAAAAGTTTGACATTTTTTGATATCCTTTTCCTTTTCTGAAGATATTTATTTCAAACTGACTAGTTGTTAACTTTCAAAATGGGAACCCATACAGTAGGGTACTTCAAACTTAGACTAGTTGTTAACTATCAAAATGGCAACCCATACAATAGGGGCAAGTAACCATCAAAATATTTTGGGTGAATTTATGCCCCTTTTCAATTTAGAATTTTCACTGAAAATCAGTCTATTTCTAAGAGCAACTGCAGCAGAGGGTTGGCACCCACACATGGTGCTCTTTTTTCATTTGGGTGATAACAAATACTATGGTCAGAAACAAGGTAAATTGGATAAGTCGAAACACAGATACAGTATTCCTCTTGGATCTTGTATGCCCAAAGAAGATGTAAAATGATCCCTTTACATCAGTTCTGCATCTGATCACATACAGTATCTTCACACTTGATAGAATTTAATGTATTATCAATCTCATATTCATTTTTTAGAAGGATAAAGAGAAGTCAAAAAAGAAAAAGAAGAAAGTGGAGATAGTTGAGACAAGTGATGATGAAGACAGGCATAACAGGAAAGTGAGAGAAGAGGTAAAGCATAGGGAATTAAAGCTTACAGTGTAGCATATCTCTTTATTAAAGCAACATTTCATGCCACAGGTTTTGACAACTTTAGAAAGTGTTGGAAAAGGAGCAATCTCATATTTTCTTTAACTTTAACCCTGAAAGCACTGAATTAATGATTTGGACCTTTTTAATTAGGAAAAACAGCCTGAAATATTGCTGTTTCAAGGTTGTTTCTGTTATAATATGTGACATAGTAGCAGACAGTGTAGATCTAAGGTCAGACTGCACGTTATGTGCAGTCTGACCTTGATCTACACTGGCTGCAAAAACAAATTAAGTTGGTTCCATGGCTTCAAGGGTTAAACATTAATCCTTTGTGTTATTTGTAACAGGCTTTGGTAGCTCTAGAAATAGTCTGCGTAATAAAGGGTTTACTCAATATCCTTACAACTATGACTTCTCCAGGGTCTGTATACACCAACCAGTCTTAGTCTAGGTTTAGAAAGTAACAAACTTCCTGATTTGCTATACCCAGTCAGTGGTGCTCTGGCAAAAGGGGTTTTAATGCATCTCTGTGATGCATTATACCAAGCAACTTACAAATAGCAAAAGATTTGACCCATTTCAGCATGCTTAGACTGCACAGGCTGACGCGTGTCGATACTTTTTGCAGATGCATTAAACCCCTTTTTCACATAGCATTGCTCAAATGGCTCAGCATGGCTCAAATGGTTTAACTGTCACGAATTAGAAATTGCATTATGATGCATTTTAGAAAATTCTTGAGAAGTACACTGAGGATGATATTAAGAATGATTGGTTAATATGGACCCTGGAGTAAACAGGTTCTTACAGCAAAGCATACCTCACAAGATGTAGGTATTTGCAGGAAAGATCCATTTTGTTGCCTTTATAAACCGATACCTAATTTGTTTGCATGGTGTATCATACAGCTGTCAACACTGTTGTCATATGTCCTTTATACATGCCTTTCTTTGCACATTGCCATGTGACCAGGGGCAGCATTTACCAACTATTCTAAATTGCATTTTTAAGTCTTATTCTAAAGAATTTCTAAAGAAACACAATATTTGATTGGCTAAAGCAATCAGGTATTGTGTTACTTTCCAAATTTAGGGTTAGACTAAGAATACAACTTAGAATGGTTGATGAATACAGGACTAGTGGGGATCTAAGCCAGATTTACTGTCAAAGTCCATGCTTTGACAAGAGAGGACCTCTTGCCTTTGTCTATACCAAACGACAAAATTTTAGAATGAACCAGATTGAAAGCATTTGCAGACAACATATTAGATATAGCCCAAATGGTGATATTTGTTGTCAGTATGATAGAAAACCAGCATTTTCTCCTTTTCCCACAATGTTTTCAACAGCCGTCTTTCTACAGGGTCGTTAAAAGTCGGGATTGTGTGGTAAAGGGTCAGTACAGTTTAACTCTTTACCACACAATCCCGAGTTGTAACGACCCTGAAAAAGAAGGCTTTTGAAAACATTAGGGGAAAAGGAGAATATGCTGGTAGCCAGCATTCCCTCATTTTCCCACAATGTTTTCTATCCTATCAAAGAAAAAATGCACCATTTGAGCCACATTGAAATTGTCGTCTGCAAATGCTTTCAATTTGGATAAGGCTAAAATGTTGTCATTTGGTAAAGAGTTAATGCATGGATATTGTGGGTTAAAAACATTGATGGCGGATTTTACATGCGTTTATTTTACAGAAATTCAGTCAGATGTTGGGTGACAATAGAAATGTTGATAAATATTATGCAGAATATTTAGACTTCTTGCACGAAAAAGTCATAAAGCAGCGTTTACAAGCTCAAAAGAGGAAGGAAGAGGAAGAAAGACTGGCTGCTCTTAGAGAGGAGGAGGAGGTTTGTGTTTTTTACCATGATATTGCTTCTTTCTTATCAACATGATTTCTCCTGTACAAAAAGATCTCATACTTCCACAGCTTTTAGGAAAATGGCTTTTGAAAACATTGTGAGAATAGAAGAATATGCTGGTAACCAGTATCTTCTTTTCCTGCAATGTTTTCTGTCATTTTGGAACATATGAATCCCTTCATTTGAGCCTAATGTGTGCAAATTACCTAAATGTAGACAAGCCTTAATTTTTCTTCTGTGGTAAGGAACTTAAGCATTTTATATTACATTTTACTTAGAGATCATGTCCAGCTCACACTTTGATTTCTAGCAATTGTTTTGTAACAACATTGTTTTTTAATAGGAGGAAGCATTACCAGCAAATATTTATTTTAACCCTTTCCCAAACGACAAATTTTGGACTGGTCCAAATTCAAAGAGTTTGCAGACGACAATTTTAAATTTGATGAAAATGGCAGAAAGTTCCCAAAAAGGGTAGAAAACACTGTGGGAAAAGGAGAAATTGCTCGTTACGTGCAATTTCTCCTTTTCCCACAGTGTTTTCAAAAGACTTGTACTGCAGACACGTGAAAACCAGGGCTTGTTTGGGAAAGGGTTAAGTGATAAGGTAGCTGCTCTGACCTTTCTCTGTTACATAGTATGAATCAGTGATATTTACATATAAAAAGTTTGCAAAGGTTTTCAATGCACAAGATTTCAATAGATGAATTTTAAAAAAGGAAAAACTGTTGCTTCTTTATTGACATAAAATACCTTATGGATGTATAGCTGTATGATGTATTGGACCAAAAACCATCAACTGTGGACATACCACAGTCACTGGGATCACTAGAAGAGGTATAGTCAAAAAAGGAAGGAATAAACACTCACAATATGATGAAAATAATTTTGCTACCTTGGCTAATTCCAAGTAATATCTAAACATGTGATACAGATATGAGCCATGCTCTGTAAAAAAGGGGTCAAACATATTGGCAAAAAACATCCACCTATGTTAGCCTGTGCAGACCGAGCAGACTGACATGGGTTGAAACCTTTTGCTATTGGTCAATTTTCTGCATGTCAAAGGACTTGTCTATCTCAGTCGGTTGTAGGACAAAATGGATTTTGTGGATCCATAATTACATGATGACTTGCTTGCTATAGTACATCATGGAGATGCATTAAACCCCCTTTTGCCAGAGGACAGCTCATATATAAGTAATAGTCACTAAGAAGTGAGAAAGATTATGTACAGCTCATTTACTTGTGATTAAAAGAATAAAACCATGTAGGTCAACAATGCAAGCATTTGAAAATCTCTTTCAGTTGTGATAATAACAAAAAATGAAAGCGGGAATGATAATAAGATTGTGAGAATTGACCAAGCATCTTGCACAGTTTCTAGACATGTTTTTATTTTTTTTTTTGACTCCTGGTAAATCTTGTTAGTAAAGGAGTACTATACAAGTAATTAATTGCTTCTGTTCTCTAAAGGTTTTCAAGAAATATTTACAGAATGGGATGCAAAAGATTTAAAATTGATTTATCCTGTTGTTTCTAATATCTTACCATAGTCAATTAAGAGATGAGCTTTATTTTGATAGAGGGGAAAGTTAACACAAAATTCAAAATACCATTTCTGAAAGTGTGAATATCACATGTTTAAAATTCACTCACAGAATGAACTTTTAACACAAACAAAAGTCTCACTTTGACATGTTTGTCCGACACAAAAATCTGGAGCATACACTGTGTGGATACTGATATATACTTAACCCATTACCACAATCACATGTTCTAACAGCCTTGACAGAGAAGATTTTTGAAAACAACTTGGATAAAGGAGAAAATGCTGATAACCAGCATTTTCTTCTTTTCCTACAATGTTTCTGCCCTCGCAAGGATAAATTAATCATTTTAGCCATTTTTGATTTGTCATCTGCAAATGTTTTCAATTTGGGCTTGTGTAAAAGTTTGTCGTCTCGTACAGAGTTAGTAATCATGTGTTGTAGAAGAATACAAACTCATCAGTGGATGGAAATGAAATCAACAATATGGTATGAATAAGGCTAGTTGTTCCTCCCTATGAGAATTTGTAGGGAGGAGTACTGGAACTACCTCAGTCCTGTTGGTTGGTAATAGGGTGTTGATCTGTATGTCTATCTGTTGGCCCACATTTTTACTATACATATTGTAGAACAAACTTTTATTGTTTCCTTGATATCAAATTTGAAATTTTGAATATGACGAGCATATTGATAAAAAAGATTTGTTATTGCTGAAGATTTCCCCCCCCCCCCCCTTTTTTTTTTTCATCAGCCCTTGAATTTAGACCATTTTTGGGGAAAGATTTCCTGGAAAGAACTTTATTTGTTTAACCCTTTCCCAAACAACAAATTTTGGACTGGTCTAAATTCAAAGAGTTTGCAGACGACAATTTTTAATTTGATGACAATGGCACAAAGTTCTCACAAAGGGTAGAAAACACTGTGGGAAAAGGAGAAATTGCTCGTTATGAGCAATTTCTCCTTTTCCCACAGTGTTTTCAAAAGACTTGTACTGCAGACACGTGAAAACAAGGGCTTGTTTGAGAAAGATAACAATCTCTGGTAGTAAAGGAAGATGTACTTTTGTGTCATATGCTAAGAAGCATAGAGCCATGCCTGGTAGCTCAGTTGGCAACTGAAGGGCTTGAAATTATGGGGTCATTGCTTTAAATCCCCAGCTCGGCCGTTTTCTTTTCCATGAATTGATGATATTCATTGTAACAAGATTCACTCTTCTCTCAGAGCTGATCATTGTTTGACAATGGTTATGTGGGATGTAGCTTGGGAATAATACTATGTGAAGTTCCAGTAAAAGAAAATGTAGGATAGCATGGACAGGCACCACAATATAGCTGAATTTATGTTGAAAATGATTTATAAATACAAGAAGCATGGAGTCAGCAGAAGTTAATACCTTTTACCATACATAATTTTATGTGTGAAATAACAATCATTTGTAATAAAGAAAGATGATCTTTGTAGAAATTTGTCAAGACACATTATACAGTAGTCTATGAACTTAAAACATTTTTGCATATGTTTTAACAACTGTCATCTTTAATGAAGCACTTAGCAGGGGTATTAATTTATTTTTAATGACAGTTCTAGTTTGTGATGTTTTATATTCAGAGTTTGTTTAAAGCTCAAAATCGTGTGAGCCATGCTCTGTGAAAGGGGGTTTAATGCATCTGCAAAGAGCATCAACTTAGTTTAGCATGCACAATCTGTGCAGGGTGACCTGGGTCAAAACTTTTTGCTATTGTTAAATGTTCTGGATGTCCAATGACCATTACACCTCGGGTTTCAGCAGATTATTTGACAAAGTGGATTTCAGGGATCCATAGTTATGTGATGACTCACATGCTACAAAGCATCACAGAGATGTATTAAACCCCCTTTTGCCAGAGCATGGCTTATATTTTTCTGTTGGCTTTTTACAGGTTACTTTTGAACTTTTCAAAATTGAAAAGTTTTGCAATGGAAATAAAATACACACAGTGTGAAATTTCTACATACATTCAGGCTAAAATGCTTTTTTGCTATTTTTTGTAGATTTTAATTAGGTAATAATATTTGATTAAATATACCGCAGTTTAATACGTATACATGTTTAAATTTTAATAAATGCATGAGGTAGAATAGTGAGGAAGCTGTAACACAATTCAAATTGAAAGTGTCTTTCTAAATTTTTGTTGCCTTTGCTGACAGTGTAGATCAAGATCAGACAGCACAAAACATGGAGTCTGATATATTTGGTCTACACTGTTTGCTCTGCTGCGAAATGTTGGACAAAAGGAACTTTATATTACATCATTTGGCCAATATAAATGAGCCATGCTCTGTGAAATAGGGGCTTAATGCATCTGCGAAAAGTATCGACCCAGGTCAGCCTGCGCAGTCCGCGCAGGCTGACCTGGGCCGAAACTTTTCGCCATTGGTCAATTTTCTGTATGTCCATGGACCAGTCTACCTTATGATTGAGTCTGTCATTAAAAAAGTGGCTATACTGAATCTATAATTATTTGTTGGCTTGCTAGGTACAATGCATCATGGAGATGCATTAAGCCCCCTTCTACCAGAGCATGACTCAAATTGTTCTTGTTACACTAAATAATTTTTTTAAGATTATTCAGAGTGCTGAGGGTTGAAAAAGTGAACTCTTAGAATGTCAAGCATACATTTAGTTACTTTATCACATAAAACCTCCTCCAGCAGTATATTAAAACCATGATTTATTTTCAATGATACACTAGTGTATTATCGTTTTTTGGGTCCTGGTTCTGATCAGTTTTTAGTCATGAGTGTGTGAAGCCGGAGAAACCAGCCACAGCATGTGCTGGAATTTGTTGTACTACAACATTTCGTGGAAACAACGTCATTGTTGCTAAGACGTATGCACATGGAAAGTCTTTTTATTTTCATGTGTAATAAAAACCAAGAAATGAAGTGAAACTTTTTTTTTTTTTAAATCAACAAAATTGCGGAAATAGGTGGACTTACCCCTCAAGATACTGTTTCATTTTATTTTTGATGTAATTGTCAAAGTGCAATCTATTTGTGTATGTACACATTTAAAACCAAACTACAACTGTAAACATGGACCCATGAACGGTATAAGGCTGAGGTGAAGCAGGATGTTTTTTTGTCTGTCATTCATTCTATGTGATAAATTGAATCTCACATTCGTGTTTTTGTACTTTCATTTTTTATCAAACTCATTGACTAAAATGTATTTGATGCTCGCCAAGGCTAGCATCATACATTTTTAGTCAACTCCTTTGATAAAAATAATAATACATAAACACTCATGTAAGATCCTCTATTATATGAATAGTGTTGATAAAAATCAGTCTCCACAGAGCATGAAGGCTTTTGAATTTCAGCCGACTCAAAATATTAGGGAGATATTGTGACCTACACTACCTTGAAGTTGCAGGTCATGGTGTTTTTTTTTTCTTTTAGAAGACTAAAAGTGAACTTTTGATCTATATAAGACTGAGCAGGTTAACACACAAACCATCATAGGTCCTGTAGACACGAAAATATACAACAATTTCTGTTTTATGTCATACATTTACTGGATGTAACCAGAGCTCTAGATGAGAGGGAGTGATGGTATTTTAAATCCATTATTTCTCTTCCAAACCCTATGTTGTGGGTACTCATTAGAATCGTCTTGATGAGACGATTCTAATGAGTACCCATAACATAGTGTTTAGTGGAGAAAAATTCATATTTTCAATTTTGAAATCAAAATCACTGCCTCAATTTGGAGCTCTGTGTAACCCTTGGCCAAAGGAAAAAAGAATGCCAGTTGCCAGTATTCCGTCTTTTCTGCTGATGTTTTCTAACCTCCACAGACAAATTCCATCATGAGACATGTATATGTGATACGATGTTTGTAGAAGCTTTTTATGTGGACAAATCTAGTATTTTGTGTATGATAGTAAAAAGTTAAATGTCTTTTCTAAATTTGAATGGGAATCTAAATGCCAGTTTTTGTTGCTTCAATTTTCATCTTTTTTGCTAGAACATATGTAGAAGAGAGAATTTTGTTGTGAAAATATTTTCCGTGCCTTTTTTCATTGTTGCTTGAATTTGCCAGCAACTTTACTTTAAATGTTATTTGGAAATTATTGAAAGTTACTTTCATTTGAAGCAGACATTTCAGATGACACTTTTAAACATATAAGGAATGTACAAAGCATTTCTTCTTGCCCGACACCAAACAGTTACATGCTTTAACTCTTTACCAAATGACAAAAGTTTAGACCTTTCCAAATTGAGAGTGTTTGCAGATGTACAAATTAAATGTGACTCAAAAATTGAAATTTGTGTTGGCAAGGGTAGAAAACATTGTAACATTGTGGGAAAAGGAGAAAATGCAGGTTACCAGCATTTTCTTCTTTTCCCACAATGTTTTCAAAAGGCTTCTTTCTCAGGGTCATTAAAAGTCAGGATTGTGTGGTAAAGAGTTAATCACGAAAAGAAAAAAAAACTTCGAAAACACTGTCGGAAAGGTAGAAAATTCCTTTCCCATGATGTTTTTTACCTTTTGAAAAACAAATGCCATAATTTCAACCACATTTAATTTGCATTTACTTTCATTTATTGTTCGTTCTAAAATTTTGTCATTTGGTAATAAGTTTAACCTTTACCACAAAATCTCGAGTTTTAATAACCCCAAGGGAGAAGTTTAGAAGCCATTTGAAAAGATAGGTGGAAAAGGAGAAAATGCTGGCAACCAGCATTTTCTCCTTTTCACAGGACGTTTTTCGTGTCAAAGATAAAGTTCATCATTTGAACCAAATTTGAATTGTCCTCTAAATACTTGCAATTTTGGACAAGTGTTCTGTTTTTGTTGTGTAGTAAAGAGTTAAATCACTACTGTTTAGCCTTTTTTCATACATAATAGTGAAAAGTGTTACAATTACATGACGAGAATACTTTTCAAGAGATGGAAAATATGATTTTTAAATGACCAGGAAAGAATTGTGGGAAAAGAAGGAATCGCTTGTGACAACGTCCCCAAAAGATCAAGGATATAGCAGGGGTGTTGGAAGTCGATTTTATTCAGTAATGGGTTAAAGTAAAGATGTTTAACACTTTACCAGGCTGCAAAATATTAGACATGTCCATGCTGAAAGCATATTTGCAGATGACAGATGTTGTTCAAATAACAGAAGTGGTCTTTTGAAGAGTGTAAAACATTTTGGGAAAAAGAGAAATTCTGCATACCAGCATTCTCTCCTTTCTCTGAAGTTTTCCAAAACCTTCCTTCCCAGGGTTGTTAAAACTTTAGATTGTTTTGTGTAGGGTTAAATTGAAAAAATTGGTAGGGGAAAAGTCGTAATGGTCATAATTATTATTCGCAAAGGCCTTTTTTCCTACAATATAATAACAGATGAAATTAATTCTGTGTTTTGTGAATTACTTAACTTAACCCTTTACCACACAAGTCCTCACTTAAAGACATTGAGGAAAAAGCCTTCTGAAAACATTAAGGTAAAAGGAGAAAATGCTTATAATCAGCATTTTCTCCTTTTTCCACAATGTTTTATACCCTTTTCAAAAACAAATTTCAAGTCTTGAGACATTTATTTTGTCGTCTGAAAATTAACAATATCAATTTGGACTAGTGTAAAATTTTGTCATTTGGTAAAGAGTAAATACATTACTTCTTGCAGATGACCTTTTAGGTCCAGCAGCTGTCACTCTTGATAACACTTTGGCAAACTTTGAAAAGGTGAAATTGCCTAATGAGCAATTTCTCATACTTTCCCAGTGTTTTAACTCAATTTTATTGTATTTTATTTACATGTATTACACTTGTCAAAATATTATGTGTTTTTGACCTATTGCCTTATGATGCCTAGATTATCTTTTTTACCTAAAACAAGTCTGTAATATAAACTTATATATCTTTTGAAAGCCAGTGCCTTATAATGCCATCTTACTAACAGCACTAGGCCGTGGCATATAATTATGTCCTATGTACAAATTTCTTGTTTATAAATATCTTGCATTGGAAAGAGTTTTAAATTTTGTGAATAAATCTGGAGACTTATTACATTTAATGTCTACTTTTTCAGCATAAAACCAGACACATGTTTACACGGCGTCTGACGAGGATTGAGCTTACTCATGATGATTCCTTCTTGAAAGATCTTCCGAAAACAGATCTAGCCAGAGTATGTATAAAATTTGTTTATAAAAAGACTTTGTAGTACATTTAGAAAAGGTATGTTAATCCTTCCCTGAACGACAAATTTTAGTCTTTTCCTTATTGAAAGCATCTGCAGATGACAAATTCGAAAGTGGTACAATTAACCTGAAGTTCTTAGACAGAGTAGTAAACATTGTTGGTAAATGCTGGTAACCAGCATTTTCTACTTTTCCTTTTCCCGCAATGTTTTCAAAATACCTCTTCCTCAGTGTTGTTAAAATACAGGATCATTGGTAATAGGTTAAATTATGCTACAGAAGTTTTTAATGTTATCTGGACTGATTTTAAGTTTAACTCTTAAGAAATAAGCACAACTTAGTTGCAGTTGTGAACAGTTTAGATCAAGATCAGACTGCTTAGATAGTGTGGTTTGATCTGAAAGATATTGATCTGTAAGATATTCTGTCAAAAACAGCCTTGTTAGTGCAACATGTATTCTTTCATCGACTTAAAATCATTCAGTACTTTGCAGCTTAACTCTTTACCAAACAACAAAATTTTTGACTGAACCAAATTGAAAGCATTTGCAGACGTCAAATTATATGTTGCTTGATTTCTGTCATTGATAGGGTAGAAAACATTGTTGGAAAAGGAGAAAATGCTGGTTACCAGCATTTTCTCCTTTTCCTACAATGTTTTCAGATGGCTGTCCCGTCAGGGTCGTTAAAAGTCGGGATTGTGTGGCAAAGAGTTAATCAATCTCCATTCCTTTCTCCTTGACTTGTACATGTGATTCATACTTGAATCTATTTGTTCAGGTTAAACAGTGCTGCTACACATGGTTCAAGAACTAGTCCATCTCAGCCTGTAGTTTTAATTGATCCCTTTACCAAAATCCCATGTTTTTTTTCTACGTTGTTGGAAAAGGGCAAATGCCAGTAACCAGCATTTTCTTATCTTCCTACAATGCTATCTACTATTTCAGAGTCAAATCCCATCAATGAGCTACATCTAATTTGTAGTTTGCAAATGCTTTCATTTTGGGTAGATCTTAAGTTTTGTCATAGGTAAAGAGTTCAACTGGCACATATTGCATATTTGAAGATTCAAACCTATATCTAGTGATGTCTTTTCTGACCAGAGCAGACCAAGATCAGCCTGCACTAGAGTGTTTTCTGATGTTGGTGTCTTTTCATTAGCTCAATAATTGTTCAAGCTTTTTGTATTCATCCGACACTGAATGTATTTTTCAACAATTTCAACTAGTAGGTTAGTCTATGATGATGTCACCCATGATATGCCGTAATTCTTACCTGTTGGTATTTAAAATACCAGGACACAGATTTATGTGTATCTAAGTCTTTCTGATGTTCATGTTCTTAGATATTACTTGGACCAACATTCAAGTCTTGGGTAAGAGTCATGCACGTTTTCATTGTTGCACTTCTTGGACAGGGTGAGAGCAATGAACACACTATGCTATTTTGTTTTACATGTATATACTTGAAAGATTCAATGTTGAAGAGTGCCTTTCATTACCTAAGTTGCTTTTGTGGCCAGTATAGATCCTTGATCTACAAGATAGATATTTTGAGACATTTCCAAAAACAGCCTTCAAACTGCAGTATTCCAGTCTCTCTTTTTCAGAGTGTAAATTTCATTAATTGTTTATATAGCATTCAAAAGGTTCAGATATTTTTTAAAAAGGAAAGCCTGGTGGTTTTATCAATGATTCTTTTCATGGGCGTCACCTTATACATGAGCCATGCTCTAGCAAAAGGGGGCTTCATGCATCTCAGCGATGCATGATACCAAGCAAGTTATCACATGATCATGGATGAAGTCTTATTTTGTCAAATAACCAACTGAATCATAAGGTAGACTGGTCCTTTGACATATAGAAAATTGACCAGTAGCAAAAAGTATCGACCCAGGTCAGCCTGTGTAGACTGACATGGGTTGATACTTTTTGCAGATGCATTATGCCCCCTTTTCACAGAGCACCATAGTGTTGTTAAAACGTGGGATTGTTTGATAAAGAATTAAGCTACATTTACTTTGTCAAATGCTTTCTGCAAATGCTTTCAATTTAGTCGAGTCCAGAATTTTGTTTGGTAAATTGTTTGCTGAAAATTGTCCAAGTATTTCAACATAACTACATGACCATGGCTGACAATGTGCAATAAAACAACAATTATTGATTACTACATGAGAAACATATTGTTTATACTGCAAACAGCATACTTGACAGTATAGATCCTAGATGAGATTTGATGTTCTGTGCTGAATCTTGAAGCTTCTCTTTCTCTCCATACCTTCTACCCATAATTGTAAGATATTCTTGCCAAAATCCAAAGTATTTGCGGATGACAATTTAAGTGTGGCTCAAGTTGTGAAAATTGTCTTTGAAAGATTAGAAAACATTGTAGATAAAGGAGAAAATGCTGGTCACCAGCATTTTCTCCTATTCTCACAGTGTTTTCAAAAGGCTTCTTCCTGAAGGTTGTTAAAACTTGGGATTGTTTGAAGGGTTAAAGAGCCATGTAAATGTGATATTTTGGTGTTTCTTTTCAGACTGAAAATAGTCAGCAAACATCTTTAGAAAGATGGGCACATATTTAGTCATTGCTTTCATTATCTCCCGCTAGATGGCATTCTACAAATACACATCTATCTAATTTGGGCATCCTGGGTACAGAAGCGGAGTAATTTTTCAAAACAACAACCGTGACTTTGAATTTCAAATGAAATAAACGTTTACTCAATAAAATGCTACCTGGTGCCATTTATTTAGCTATGATCGGCTAGCATGTAACTTATGCACCAACCATTTATTAAAACAGCCCCTACATGCTTTCGTTATAGGCTAATAGCTTCGATATAAGCCCTACTTTTCCCCAGTATACGGGGGATGGGTGATGCGTCATAGCAGACAGGTCGAATCTTCGAAGAATATGACATGCGCAGACAATGCATTGTTTTTGATTGCGTAAATGAAATTTTGACTGCTAAAATGTGTGAAAATCTGATCTTGAAAGTACACTGCCTGATACCCAGGCCTCATACAACCTTTGAATGTCAATATTGAAGTCATTTTGTGGCTGCATGATTCAATTTTTATACGAGTCAAAAGGTTATGTAATGTTTAACTGCACCCAAAGTTGTAATGATTATTGCGATCTTATTTCTCACATGTAAACATATTACTTTTCAGTGTATTGGTACATGTATATTCAGATCATGTGGTGTGTGTGTAAACAACTTTTCAGGTGTAATAACAGAATATCAGTATGCTTTGATTGTTCAAAACTAAACATTTCACAGACTGTTTTAACCCTTTACCACACAATCCCGAGTGTTAGCGACCCTGAGGTAGAAGCCTTTTGAAAACATTGTGGGAAAAGGAGAAAATGCTGGTAACCAGCATTTTCTCCTTTTCCCACAATGTTTTCTACCATATCAAAAACAGTTTACATCATTATACCCATGCAAATGAAGTTTGTGGGGGGTATACTGGAATCAGCCTGTCGGTCGGTCGGCCGGTCGGTCATGCGGTCGGTCGGGCGGTCGGTCTGTCCGCAAAATCTTGTCCGGACAACTCCTCCTATAGTTTCTGTCTGATTCACTTTAAACTTGGCAGAAGTGTTTATTAGGAGCTGTAGATGTGCAAGACACACATTTTGTAAAAATTCAATCAAGAATTACTGAGTTATTGCCCCTGATTTGACTTAAAAATGCTTGTCCGGACAACTCCTCCTACAGTTTCTGTCTGATTCACTTTAAACTTGGCAGAAGTGTTCATTAGGAGCTGTAGATGTGCAAGACACACATTTTGTAAAAATTCCATCAAGAATTACTGAGTTATTGCCCCTGATTTGACTTAAAACTGCTTGTCCGGACAACTCCTCCTACAGTTTCTGTCTGATTCACTTTAAACTTGGCAGAAGTGTTCATTAGGAGCTGTAGATGTGCAAGACACACATTTTGTAAAAATTCCATCAAGAATTACTGAGTTATTGCCCCTGATTTGACTTAAAAATGCTTGTCCAGACAACTCCTCCTACAGTTTCTGTCTGATTCACTTTAAACTTGGCATAAGTGTTCATTAGGAGTTGTAGATGTGCAAGACGCAACTTTCGTGAAAATTCTATGAAGAATTAATGAGTTATTGCCCCTGATTCACATGTAAAATGCTTGTCCGGACAACTCCTCCTACAATTTCAGTCCGATTCGCTTTATACTTGGCAGAAGTGTCCATCTGGAGTTGTAGATGTGCAAGACACACATTTTGTAAAAATTCCATCAAGAATTACTGAGTTATTGCCCCTGATTTGACTTACAAATGCTTGTCCGGACAACTCCTCCTACAGTTTCTGTCTGATTCACTTTAAGGAGGTCTTTTCTGTCATATGTATAGTTGGCCAACATTATGCGAAAAGGCACCTTTGGACATTTGCAACAAGCGTGGATCCAGACCAGCCGCTGTGTCTGAGACATATTGTCAGATCATGGACTACACTTTTTTACACTCATTATACCCCCGCAAACGAAGTTTGTGGGGGGTATACTGGAATCAGCCTGTCGGTCGGTTGGTCGGTCGGTCGGTCATGCGGTCGGTCGGGCGGTCAGTCTGTCCGCAAAATCTTGTCCGGACAACTCCTCCTACAGTTTCTGTCTGATTCACGTTAAACTTGGCAGAAGTGTTCATTAGGAGCTGTAGATGTGCAAGACACACATTTTGTAAAAATTCCATCAAGAATTACTGAGTTATTGCCCCTGATTTGACTTAAAAATGCTTGTCCGGACAACTCCTCGTACAGTTTCTGTCTGATTCACTTTAAACTTGGCAGAAGTGTTCATTAGGAGCTGTAGATGTGCAAGACACACATTTTGTAAAAATTCAATCAAGAATTACTGAGTTATTGCCCCTGATTTGACTTAAAAATGCTTGTCCGGACAACTCCTCCTATAGTTTCTGTCTGATTCACTTTAAACTTGGCATAAGTGTTCATTAGGAGCTGTAGATGTGCAAGACATACATTTTGTAAAAATTCCATCAAGAATTACTGAGTTATTGCCCCTGATTTGACTTAAAAATGCTTGTCCGGACAACTCCTCGTACAGTTTCTGTCTGATTCACTTTAAACTTGGCAGAAGTGTTCATTAGGAGCTGTAGATGTGCAAGACACACATTTTGTAAAAATTCCATCAAGAATTACTGAGTTATTGTCCCTGATTTGACTTAAAAATGCTTGTCCGGACAACTCCTCCTACAGTTTCTGTCTGATTCACTTTAAACTTGGCATAAGTGTTCATTAGGAGCTGTAGATGTGCAAGACACACATTTTGTTAAAATTCCATCAAGAATTACTGAGTTATTGTCCCTGATTTGACTTAAAAATGCTTGTCCGGACAACTCCTCCTACAGTTTCCGTCTGATTTACTTTAAACTTGGCAGAAGTGTTCATTAGGAGCTGTAGATGTGCAAGACACACATTTTGTAAAAATTCCATCAAGAATTACTGAGTTATTGCCCCTGATTTGACTTAAAACTGCTTGTCCGGACAACTCCTCCTACAGTTTCTGTCTGATTCACTTTAAACTTGGCATAAGTGTTCATTAGGAGTTGTAGATGTGCAAGACGCAACTTTCGTGAAAATTCTATGAAGAATTAATGAGTTATTGCCCCTGATTCACATTTAAAATGCTTGTCCGGACAACTCCTCCTACAATTTCAGTCCGATTCGCTTTATACTTGGCAGAAGTGTCCATTTGGAGTTGTAGATGTGCAAGACACACATTTTGTAAAAATTCCATAAAGAATTACTGAGTTATTGCCCCTGATTTGACTTTAAAATGCTTGTCCGGACAACTCCTCCTACAGTGTCTGTCTGATTCACTTTAAGGAGGTCTTTTCTGTCATATGTATAGTTGGCCAACATTATGCGAAAAGGCACCTTTGGACATTTGCAACAAGTTTGGATCCAGACCAGCCGCTGTGTCTCAGACATATTATCAGATCATGGTCTGCACTTTTTTACACTCATTTAGTTTTGTGTCCAATTAAATTGATACTTTGCATAAATATTCACCAGGAGCAGTAGAGGTTCAAGATGCATTTTTCTCAAATGTTTGCCAAATTAATTACCCCTGAATTTACTCAAAACTTCTTGTCCAGAGAACTATTCCTTCAGTTTAAGTCTTATTCACTCGATATTTGTCATGATATTCACCAGGAGCAGTAGATGTGCAAAGCACAAATTTCATGAGTGTTGGCCTAATGATTACGGAGTTATTGCCCCTAAATTGACATTGCAGAGTTATTGCCCCTGTGACATGAAATATAGGGGCGGGGGTATTTATCACCTTTAGTGATAGTTATTCTAGTTTGATTCATATTTTAGTTGTCGTCTGCAAATGCTTTCAATTTGGACCAGTCCACAGTTTTGTTGTTTAGTAAAGAGTTTACTGAATTAAGTGAAGTGTGTTGTAGAAAATGGTTTAAATTGGGAGAGAAGAGAGAGGAGCATATTGAAACAGAAGGCACATACGTGATTTTGTGTGTTTATATGCAACATACTGATGATAATCATTTATGCATCTCATTAATTGACCACACTGTGATTCTATAATTCTCTACACAACAAAGCAAAATCCAACTGACTGAACACCCTACCAAACAGCCTTGTATTTCTACAATCCTGAGAAAATAGGCTTCAGAATAACATCATGGGAAATGGAGAAAATGATGGTTATAAGCATTTTCTCCTTTTTCCATAATTCTTTCTATCTGTTGAAGGACAATTCCCATCACTCCAGCCTCATTTCATATGTCTTCTGCAAATTTTTCACAGAATTGATGGGTTGAAAATTTTGTCCTCTGGTAAACAATTAACTCTTTACCAAACAACATAATTTTAGATTTGTCCAAATTCAAAGCAATTGCAGATGACAAAATTAATGTGACTCAAAAAATGAAATTTGTTTTTGAAAGGGTAGAAAACATTGTGGAAAAAGGAGAAATTGCTGGTAACCAGCATTTTCTCCTTTTTCCACAATATTTTCAAAAGCTTTCTTTCTAAGGGTCGTTAAAATTCGGCATTGTGTTGTAAAGGGTTAAATATCTTCTATGAAATTCCCTTAAAAGGGTATAAGTGAATATAAATGACCGGAATGTAATGTTGTCTTACTAATGAAAAGGTCTTTATCTTTCTTGCAGATAGTAAAGTTACAAGACAAAATGAAAAGGGAAGGTAAACTGAAGACGCAGGCAGATGTGGACAAGTTTTGGTCCGATATCAGAGACCCAGATGTTTTCTATGCCCAGTTCAAGGTCAAAAGGACTTTTGGTAACTAGATTTTTAATGATTCTCAATTTTCACACAAAATGGCTCAAAGCTGTTTGGAAAACTTGCATGACAAATGAATTAATATTGGTTGAAATCAGAGTATATTTTCTCTTATACATTCTTTACAGATACTTATTTTACAATTTCAGTGTGGATCAATCGAATTAGATCTAGTTAATCCTCTTTAAACCATACTGTATATTCACAACTCAAGTTAAGTAGGTTAATTCTGTACCAAACAGTAAAATTCTACACTGGTCAAACTTGAAAGCATTTGCAGGTAACATATTAAATTCAACTGAAATGATGGTAATTGTCTGTGAAAGTATAGAAAACATTGTGGGAAAGAGAGAAAATGCTGATAACGAGCATTTTCTCCTTTTTCCACAATGTTTGCAAAAGCCCCCCTCTGTCAGGGTCGTGAAAACTAGGGATTGTGTAGGAAAGGATTAACTCTTTACCAAACGTCAAAATTTTAGACTTGTCCAAATTGAAAGCATTTGCAGATGACAAATGTGGCTCAAAAATTAAATTTTTTTTGAAAAGGGTAGAAAACATTGTGGGAAAAGGAGAAAATGCTGGTTACCAGCATTTTCTCCTTTTCCCCCAATGTTTTCAAAGGCGTTCTTTCTCAGGATCGTTAAAAGTCAGGATTGTGTGGTAAAGGGTTAACTAACCTGAATAATTCGAATTATTTGGTTCTTGTTTGTAGACCCAGGTCCATCCCCTCTCAGAAAGCCTTTGACCCCACAGCCAGACCTTCCACCCAGATCACTTAGCCATATATCTGAGTCTTCCAAAGGGGAGAAGGAACCCTGGGCTATTACCCAGAAATACCAAAGTGTACATGGACATAAAACATCAACAGGGGTAAGACTGCTTTTCATGTATTACTGTCCTGGTTATGAAATTCTATATAGACCTTTTAAGCCTGGACCTTAACCGGTTGTGGTGTCCGTGGTTGTGAGGTGAGTCGGCCTCACAACCGTAAGGTTCTGAGTTTGATTCCTGGGAGCAAGTGTCAACTTACAGACTGTTCATTTGGTGCAACTACTGGCGTGGTTTCTAGGAAGCAGAATCAAGATTAGTATAAGTTGCAAGAACTTGTTTCCAAATCACTGTAAAATGAATATGTTTAATCCTTTACCAGTAACAAAATTTTTACACTCGACGGAATTGAAAACAATAGCAGAGGACAAATAAAACATGGCTTAAATGGAGTGATTTGTCTTTGAATGTGTAGATAACATTGTGGGAAATGTGGAAAATGCTTGTCATTAACATGTTCCCCTTTCTTACAGAGTGATTTTGTGGCACAGTGTTAAAGGGTGATACCAAGATTTTGGTCAAATGGTTGTATTGCAATATTCAGAATAATTTTTGGTCTTATTTTTCTGTATTTTTTAAGTGGAATGATTCTGAATCGTTTCTTTATTTTTTTCTCATGTATTAAGTCCACATGACAAAAATTCCATATTTGCTAACTTCCCATGAAGTATATGCTTGCAAAGATGTATAGAATACAAGTGTATCACAGTGCTCCAGCTAGGTTTGGAAAAGGGCAGGGTGCTAGTGCCCTTTCAGGGCACTCCGAGTCGCAAAGCGACGAGTCGGGGGAGGGCGTGGGAGGGGATGTCCCCTTCCCACGGGGGGGGGGGGGTTGTGGGGGCCTCCCCCAAGAAAATTTTGCAAATATAGTGCTTAATGATGGGCTCTGGTGGGTTTTTGAGAGATAATTTGAGTTTTATTTAAAAAAAAAAAAAACTGTTTCAACCCCTCCATGAGTCTCATCAGGCAGGTGGCAGTAGAAGTCTTTTGAAAACAAACACTGCAGATAATCCCCTACTGCAGTCTTTTTTAGCTCACCTGAGCACAAAGTGCTCAGGATGAGCTATTGTGATCACTCACCGTCCGTCGGCGTCCGTCGTCCGTCCGTCTGTCCGTCCGTCCGTCGTCCGTCCGTCGTCCGTCCGTCCACATTTTTTTGTTTACGCTCTAGCATCTACAAATATTAACCAATCAGCACCAAACTTGGTCAAAATGTATATGACCATAAGATCTCGGATGAGTTTGATTATGGGTGTAATCGGACCAGAACGACTGGAGTTATTTGCCCTTGAATTAGAAAAATTGCTATATTTGAGTTTGTTTACACTCTAGCATCTACAAATAATTACCAATCAGCACCAAACTTGGTCAAAATGTATATGACCATAAGATCTGGGATGAGTTCGATTATGGGTGTAATCGGACCAGAACGACTGGAGTTTTTTGCCCTTGAATTAGAAAAATTGCTATGTTTGACTTTGTTTACACTCTAGCATCTACAAATATTAACCAATCAGCACCAAACTTGGTCAAAATGTATATGACCATAAGATCTGGGATGAGTTCGATTATGGGTGTAATTGGACCAGAACGACTGGAGTTTTTGCCCTTGAATTAGAAAAATTGCTATGTTTGACTTTGTTTACACTCTAGCATCTACAAATATTAACCAATCAGCACCAAACTTGGTCAAAATGTATATGACCATAAGATCTGGGATGAGTTCGATTATGGGTGTAATCGGACCAGAACGACTGGAGTTATTTGCCCTTGAATTAAAAAAATTGCTATATTTGACTTTGTTTACACTCTAGCATCTACAAATAATAACCAATCAGCACCAAACTTGGTCTAAATATATATGACCGTAAGATCTCGAATGAGTTTGATTGTAGGTCTAATAGGACCAGTTATTGCTGTGTCATGGAAAAAGGGGGCTTGACGTATATTTTCATTGTGGACCAATATCTCTTTAACTACAGGACAAAATGTCATGAAACTTCATCTTCTTATTGTTTATTGCAAGCCACAGACAATAGTTATTTGTTTTTAGCTCCACTGGCCGAAGGCCAGCGGGCTTATGTCATGGCCTGGTGTCCGTCGTGCGTCCGTCTGTGCGTGCGTGCGTGCGTCCGTCTGTGCGTTAACGTTTATTTCAAACATCTTCTTCTCTGAAACTACCCATCCAATTTTCATGAAACTTCACAGAAATGATCCTGCCATGGTCCTCTTCAGAATTTCTTGAAAGAATTTGATTCCTTCAAAAACTCTGGTTGCCATGGCAACAAAACTGAAAAATATTGGAAATCTTTAAAAATCTTCTTGTCTGAAACCATAAGGCATAGGGCTGCCAAATTTGGCATGTAGCTTTATGTAGTAGACCTCTATCATGTTTCTTGAAATTATAGCCCTGAGGTCAAAATTGGCTCTGCCCCAAGGGTCACAAGTTTTACATAGGCTTATATATAGAAAACTTTAAAAACCTTCTTGTCTGAAACCATAAGGCATAGGGCTACCAAATTTGGCATGTAGCTTTATGTAGTAGACCTCCATCATGTTTCTTGAAATTATAGCCCTGGGGTCAAAATTGGCTCTGCCCCAGGGGTCACAAGTTTTACATAGGCTTATATAGAGAAAACTTTAAAAATCTTCCTGTACCTAGCCATAGGGCCTAGAGCTACCAAATTTTGCATTTAGCTTGATCTAGTTGGGGTCTACCAAAAGTGCCCAAATTATAGTCCTGGGGTCAATTTGGCCTCATGCTGGGCGGGGCGGGGGGGGGGGGTTCACAAGATTTACATAGGCTTACATAGGGAAAACTTTTAAATCTTGGTGTACATAGCCATAAGGCTTAGGCTACCAAATTTTGCATAATTATAGCATTATCTAGTGGACAACTACAAAGAGGGCCCAAGACACAGCCCTAGGATCAAGTTTGGCCCTGCACCAGGGGTCACAAGTTTTACATGGGTTTATGGAGTGAAAAGTTCTGAAACCGTCTTGTTACTAGCCATAAGGCCAAGAACTCCCAAATTTGGCATGTTATTCTTCTAATACACATATTCCCCATTTAGTCCGACTGTAGCCCTGGGGTCAAAGTTTTATAAGGGCTTATATAGTGAAGACTTCTCTTCATGGTTTATATTTATAAGCCAGTGGAGCGATACAGGGCCATCATAGGGCCATCATGGCCCTCTTGTTATTTCATGAAACGCCATGTCATGAAAAAAGGGGGCTAAATATTTAATTTCGTCATGGACCAGTGACCATCTGTTTGTCCATCTTTCAGGACAGATATCTTCTAAAATCCTTGACAAAAATTAATAGAAATTCATGCAGGTGTTCCTAATGATGTCTGCTGATATTTATTGTTTTTTTTTTTTAGCTCACCTGAGCACATAGTGCTCAGGGTGAGCTATTGTGATCGATCATTGTCCAGTGTCCGTCCATCCGTCCGCCAACAATTACTTAAAAAATCTTCTCCTCTGAAACCACCCAACAGATTCCAGTGAAACTTCACAGAAATGATCCTTAGGTGATGCACTTTCAGAATACTTCAAAGATTTGAATTCCATGAAGAACTCTGGTATCCATGGCAACTGAGAGAAAAAACTTTAAAAATCTTCTTGTCCCAAACCGTAAGGACTAGAGCTCTCGTATTTGGCATGTAGCATCATCTAGTGGCCCTCTACCAAAATACTTCAAATTATGGCCCTAGTGTTGAAAATGGCCCAATGTTGTGGGTTCTCGGATTTCACATAGAGATAAAGAAGGAAATCTTTAAAAATCTTCTTGTCCCAAACCATAAGGGCTAGAGCTCTTATATATGGCATGTAGTATCATCTAGTGGCCCTCTACCAAAATACTTCAAATTATGGCCCTAGAGTGGAAATTGGCCCTATGTTGTGGGTTCTCGGATTTCACATAGAGATAAAGAAGGAAATCTGTAAAAATCTTCTTGTCCCAAACCGTAAGGTCTAGAGCTTTCATATTTGGCATGTAGCATCATCTAGTGGCCCTCTACCAAAATACTTCAAATTACGGCCCTAGTGTTGAAAATGGCCCTATGTTGTGGGTTCTCGGATTTCACATAGAGATAAAGAAGGAAATCTGTAAAAATCTTCTTGTCCCAAACCATAAGGGCTAGAGCTCTCATATATGGCATGTAGTATCATCTAGTGGCCCTCTACCAAACTACTTCAAATTATGGCCCTAGTGTTGAAAATGGCCCTATGTTACGGGTTCTCGGATTTCACAGAGATAAAGAAGGAAATCTGTAAAAATCTTCTTGTCCCAAACCTTAAGGGCTAGAGCTTTCATATTTGGCATGTAGCATCATCTAGTGACCCTCTACCAAAATACTTCAAATTATGGCCCTAGTGTTGAAATGGCCCTATGTTGTGGGTTCTCGGATTTCACATAGAGATAAAGAAGGAAATCTTTAAAAATCTTCTTGTCCCAAACCATAAGGGCTAGAGCTCTCATATATGGCATGTAGTATCATCTAGTGGCCCTCTACCAAAATACTTCAAATAATGGCCCTAGTGTGGAAATTGGCCCTATGTTGTAGGTTCTCGAATTTCACATAGAGATAAAGAAGGAAATCTGTAAAAATCTTCTTGTCCCAAACCATAAGGGCTAGAGCTCTCATATATGGCATGTAGTATCATCTAGTGGCCCTCTACCAAAATACTTCAAATAATGGCCCTAGTGTGGAAATTGGCCCTATGTTGTGGGTTCTCGGATTTCACATAGAGATAAAGAAGGAAATCTTTAAAAATCTTCTTGTCCCAAACTGTAAGGGCTAGAGCTTTCATATATGGCATGTAGCATCATCTAGTGGCCCTCTACCAAAATACTTCAAATTATGGCCCTGGTGTTAAAAATTGACCCTATGTTGTGGGTTCTCGGATTTCACATAGAGATAAAGAAGGAAATCTTTAAAAATCTTCTTGTCCCAAACCATAAGGGCTAGAGCTTTCATATTTGGCATGTAGCATTATGGTGTTGAGCTGAGTTGCATTTCAGGTGAGCGATTTAGGACCATCATGGTCCTCTTGTTTTTTTTTTTTAACTTTGATTGAGACATGCCCAAGCAAAAGTGCACAAATTAAATAAGTTCAGACTAGGAAGTTCATACTGGCAGACCATTCATGTCAACAGTTTTTTTTTTCCAAATTCTGCAAGGTTGATCTGAGTCTTTTCATGATAATTTTTGCTTATGCATGGCTTAATAAAGTTTTTTATTTTTTTTTATAATATACAATTATATACATTTAATTCTTTTATTTATTTATAACATCCATTTTCTTTTCTGTTTTATTTTGAAGTATGTAGCTTTTAAATTACAACATAAAAAATATTAACATTGTCAGTGGGAAAAAATTTATTAATTAAAAAATTAATTTCCACGCATTTAGTTTTCATGAATAATTAATATTTCAAACTGAAATTCGCTAATCGCAGCTGCCGCAAATTGTAATTTAAATAAAAAATATAATGTGGGTCGAAAGGGCACGATTCCTGAGGACAAAAATAAATAGTCAGGAAAGGTACAACGGACACTCATTTTCCGACCTTACACTTCTGCCGAGCGCTATTACGCCATATCTATAATCAAGGTTTTCTGTTAGAAGGGTATCAGTTTCGAACATCACCCCCGCAGTCTTGTCATAGCTGTCTGAATCCTTTAATTGGTGTTTGTATACATACAAGTGTCAAAAACGATAAACTGGCCTGTGCCATTTGTCATCCATAGATTATCGGGAACTGCTCGATCGATAACGAATCGCGCATTCTGATTGGTTGTACTTCTCGATATTCTCGATATTAGCCACGCCTTCCTCTTCTAGTGCCCGATTTTAATTATCACCCGTGTATTGGATTTATACGCATCGGTGATCACGTCGAAGTCAAGTGATTTATCAAACAAAGGCTGTA
This sequence comes from Tridacna gigas, assembly GCA_945859785.2. Lineage (NCBI taxonomy): Eukaryota > Metazoa > Mollusca > Bivalvia > Cardiida > Cardiidae > Tridacna > Tridacna gigas. The sequence continues at coordinate 10,512,126 of OX244031.2, read as the reverse complement.
ATATCAAAAGGTAATTGCCGATTTGGGATGCGTGTTATGAAATTCATAATTGTTTTTAGGGCAGGGCGTCGTAGAAAAGGGCAGGGCGCTGGTTTTTGAGGGCAGGGCGCGGCGCCCTTCCAAAAGGGCCTAGCTGGAGCACTGGACTATCTGTAACTACATACTGATGTAAATACTGTTTAGGGAGTCTAACGGTTGATTGATAAGACTAGAAGCTAAATAAAAACATTGAAGATACAGAAAATTTGCAATGTTTTCTACCCTATCAAAGACAGAAATTATCATTTTGGCTACATTTGTCTTCTGCAAATGCTTTCAATTTGGTCAAATCTGAAATTTTGTCCTTTGGTAACGATTTTTACACACAAACAAACACCAAGTAGATCAGAGATCAGACAAAAAATTAATGAAATGAAGACAAAACTCTTAGCCTCATTATAGATAGCATAATAAAAAATAAGATGCAAAGAGACGCAAGGTAGGGAAAAAAAGACATGTTTTACACATAAAAAAAACAAAAAATTCTGGTTGTAGAGAATTATCACTAAATTAGTGAAAGTTTATTTCTATATTTTTTTATTTTTTTTTTCCAGGAGAAACCAAGAAAGGATTCAGCTCAGCTTGCTAAGGAGGCAGCTGCAGACCTTGAGAAAAGATGTCCAAAGGTAAATAAATACGGAATATTATGTTGTAGTGACTTTTCCAGTGCTTGTATTTAATTCGAGCAGCATAAGAAAATTTGATATCACGCGAGACCTAAGGTCGAGCCGTACGTCAAAATTTTCTTACGCAGCAAGAACTAAATACAAGCACCAAGAAAGTTACTACAACATAATATTCCTTTTATTATATATACCTACCACTCTCAAAGACAAAATTTTGCAGTTTTTGACAATTTATTCGATAATGGTAAACTGGATAAAAGAAATAAGGGTAAAGTGGCCAGTAACTTCATTTTTAGGAATCACAGATGAATATTATAGAGTGACATTTTGACCTATCAATTTGCAAATCAATTTAGCGCATGAGGTATGTCATCATACCATATTTGGAACCGTATTTCACAGTTTATAGATACTGATTTTTTTCTGTCGTGTATGTTATTTTATCCGTGTGCAATGCATATATTTGAGCTGGAAAATTTTCAGGTATATGATAAATTCACTCTTCTACCAAATACCACCAGTGGCTGTTCAAGATGTTACACTGGTGAACAAACACAAGTCATCAGGATGCATTTAAACTTCTTCATCCCTATGGGCAAAGCAAGTAGTATCAGTGTATTGTATGTACCAAGATCAGGCTGCGATCATATCTTTGGTATTGGCTGTCAATTTCTTGATTCCAAACAACAATAAAAATGTTTCTTAACTATTTACCAGACAATAAAGTGACAGACTTGCCCATTTTCAAAGTATTTGCAGAAGACTGGAGTGGCTTAACCCTTTAACAGACAACCAAATTTTAGCCTTTTCCAAATCGAAAGCATTTGCAGTCTGACTCAAATGGTGCAATTTTTCTTTTTACTAGGGTAGAAATATTGTGGGAAAAGGAGAAAATGCTGGTTACCAGCATGCTCTCCTTTTCCCACAATGTTTTCAAAGGGCTACTTTCCCAGGGTCGTTAAAAGATGGCATTGTGTGGTAAAGGGTTAAATAGTAAGATTTGTGTCTAAAATAGTAGAAAACATTATGGGATGACCAGCATTTTCCCCTTTCATCACAATGTTTACAAAAGCCTTCTCCACGGTTGTGGAAATAAGGGATTAATTGTTCTCTAAAAGTGTAATTTGTTTTCAAAAGGGACTTAACATTATGAAAAAATAGAACTTAAGTGGTGGTTAGAGAAGTAAATAGAGTTCTTATTGTTTTTATGTTTTAGTTGGAGATGCCTCCATTAGCCTGCTTCTCTTTGAAACTTGGGGAAAAACCACCAGATCCAGCTGAGGTAAGAGTAATTTAACCCTCTGCCAGATGACAAAATTTTAGGTTTGTCTAAATTGAAAGCATTTGCAGACGACAGTTTCACTGTGGCTCAAATGGTGCAGTTTCTCTTTGATAGGGTAGAAAATATTGTGGGGAAAGGAGAAAATAATTGTAACCAATTTTCTCCTTTTCCCACACTGTTTTCAAAGGGCTTCTTTCACGGGGTCTTTAAAAGGTGGCATTGTGCAGTAAAGAGTTAACTCTTTACCAAGCAACAAAATTTTAGACCAGTCCAGATTCAAAGCATTTTCAGACAACAAAATAAATTTGTCTCAAAATTTGAAATTCCTTCAAGGAAAGGATGAAAACATTGTGGGAAAAGGAGTAAATGCAAGCATTTTCTCCTTTTCCCACAATGGTTTCTTAAAGTTTTTTTTTTTGTCCAGGGTTAAGAAAACATATGATTTTGTGTTAAAAAGCTGCAACATCTATATTTATCGAGAAGCCTTTAACAGGAAGCATAATGAAGCTAATCATTGCAAATTCACAAAATCTTTCAAATATTTAACAATACATCCCAGATTTGATCGCATTCAGACTGCTCAGAATAGATGCATGCGGTTTTATTGTTGATCTACGGCGCTATAAATTTTGTTGCAAGTTTGAGCAAGCAGTCATGAAATTGACATTGAAAGTTCAATATGCCTCAAAACAATAACTGTAAACACATATTTATCTTGGTTGCCAGCTGTCATACATATACAAGTGATCCTGTTTAGGGAAGTAGTGCAACAGCAGTTCTGAAGTCTGCAATGAGCAGTCAAAACCGCTACTATACCATTTCTAGCTCTGCTGTTTTCAAAGCAAATGTAGAGGTTTTGTCAGAGCCCTGTCTTTGTCTGCATAGCCCTGTCCTTGTGTAAAACTTTGATATTTCACAATGTCATTGCCATTACTGCAGATATCTACTTCAAAACTGGACTAGTTGTTAAGGGAAACCCATACAACAAGGGGAGGTTTTTTATACAATTATGTCCTTTTTTGACTGATAAATTTCGCTTAAAATCAATCTACTTTTTAAAAGCAAATGCAGCCTTGGCACTTGCATATGGTGCTCTTGTTTAAGATGGACTTCTTTCTGATCAACCCTTTGAATAAGCCATTACAGATCTATTCAAATTGTCCTAAGTTTTTGCAGTTTACATGTGGAGGTCTGTATAGTGGTTCTGATGTGCAGTGATGTTTGACACATTGTTTTCTGCCACAAAATGTTTCAAGTTTATAAACATTATCCATCTCTCAGGTTCAGAAAAAGGTTGAGCTAAAAGCCAAGGAAAAGAGCAGGAAGAAGTTCCAAAGAAAATTACAGAAAATGTATCAAATGGCTATGACAAACTTGGCTGCATCAAACAGGTAACTGACACTACATATACCTTATCTAAAGAGAACAATGGAATGTTCATTCTTTTGAAAGCAGGATTTACAATGTTGATGGTATTCTATCAATAATATTCTGTTGATTTGCCTACCTTTTTGATAAATAGCTCCTAGGTTTTTTAATGGATTGCTGTTTAGGTTAATGTGAGACCTACCAGAAAAAAAAAATTGAAAAAAATTACACAAAGGAATGAAGGAAGGAAAATGTTTTTTCCAACAGTATAGTTGAATTGCTCCTTCAAGAGGTTTGAACTGCGGGGTGCTATATGTAGTATTGACAATATTTGGTTAGCAGGGTTTTTTAATGACAAAATGTAGGCATCATCTAAATTAAAAGCATTTGCAGTCAGCAAATTAAATGTAACTCAAAACATGAAATTTGTCTTTCATTGACTAGAAAACATTGTGGGAAAAGGAGAAAATGCTGGTTAACAGCATTTTCTCCTTTTTCCACAATGTTTTCTAAAGGCTTCTTCCTCAGGGTCATTAAAAGTCAGGATTGTGTGGTAAAGACTTAAACACTAATAAATACTGCCACATATAGTTTTCTCTACATCTGTAATAAGCCAGAGTGCTACATAAGATAAAATTGTGGATTTTAGGGTTAAAATGTCAGGATGGTCGTTTGTAATTGGGAGTTGTCGATTTTTATGAAAGCAAGAATGACATCATTGTACTTATTTGAATACAATCCCACTTAATGGGCATGGCATGTCATTAATCACGTGACAATTCCAAAAGCCTGTACAAAATTATGTCTTAAAATAATAAGATATCATTAGATGCTACCTATCTCCTTAACCCTTTACCAAATGACAAAATTTTGGGCTGGACCCAGTTGAAAGCATTTGCAGACAACAAATGAAATGTAGCTCATTTTTCAAATGATTTCTGTTTTCAACAGGGTAGAAAACATTGTGGGTAAAGAAGAAATTACTGGTTAAAGCATTTTCTCCTTTTTCCACAATGTTTTCAAAAGCCTTCTTTTAGCGAAGTTAAAACTTGGGACTGTGTGGTAAAGGAAATAACAAGATTTCTTTCTACACTTCTCTTTCTTACCTATGGATGGTTCATAAACAGTAGCATGACTAAGTTCAGCATAAAATATTTTACAAAAATGAGTTTTGCATGATTTGCTTTGTTCAAAGTATTGATGCCACAGTATCGATCTATCTTACTGAGCAAAAGGACAACCCTGTTTTTTTTTGTCTTATTTTAGGCATATGGGCAAATCATATCTCAAACTTGTATCTACACAATAATTGGCAATATTTTGGATGTTTTAGAACTAAATGATTTTCAATCTTCATTTTGTAACATTATTATTCCTTTTTTTAATCTTTGATTCCAGAATTCTTGCCCAACATGGTGATTTAACAGCCATCATGGATGGAGGAACTTTAAGAGATGTTGTAAGTTTATATTGTATTTGTCAACATGACACAACCCTCTATTTAGTAATGAAAGTGTTTTGATAAAGTGCATGTGTATGTCTTGGATGTCAGAATTGCAATTTTTTCACCAGATATTTTGTTATGTTGTTGTTCCATAATCTGGTAAAATGATAATGATTGAACTCAATACCAGACAGCAAAATTTTAGACTGCTCCAATTTGAAAGCATTTGCAAGCAATAAATGAAATGCGCCTTGAATGATAAGATATGTTTTAGAAAGGGTAGAAAACGTTGTTGGAAAAGGAGAAAATGCTTTCTCTCTCAGGGTAGTTAAAACTCGGGATTGTGTGGTAAAGGTGTGAAGCTAGATGCATATTTATCTGAATATATTCTTTTGGACAACACTTATGACATTTTATTATATACATTGATATTGTCCCCATGTATTTGCTCTGGATGAACGTATGCAATATTTTTTTTTATATTGCATACTTTCATATTACATACTTCAGAGCTTCTTCACGTGACGCTAGGTATGAAACTATTTTTTAATGCGACATTTGTTCAAAAAACAAAATATGAATGGCCGCCATTATCATAAATTTTATTGTGAAACATGATCATGTTTTACTAACATTTCAGTGCATAGTGCTAAATGAAAAACATAAAAAATAACTGGACATTTATTTTCATATAAGTCACTACAGCGATACGAAAAATGTGTTTATTGGTAATGAAATTATTAAAGTGATGCTCAGTCGCCATCTTGTTTGTTTACATACGTCTAGCATGGTGACATCATCATAAGCCAATATTCTACAAAAGCATGGTTGGTCGACGAAACAGATTTCTTATCACTTTTAAAATAAACAAGACAGTACAAAGATAAAGCAGTGTATTTATTGAAAACGCTGTTGAATCACAGGAAATTATGTAAGCAATATCAAAGTAGATAATAAAAAGGTTATTGCACTTGTATGGGAATATATTGTGTTGAACTTGTACTCTTGGAGTACGAGTTGCTCTCACAAGCTTGGGCAATTCTACTAGAACTCATTCAACACAATATATACCCATACAAGTGCAATAACCTATAGTATAATGTAGTATGATTTATTGGAGGATTTTCAAGTATAAATTCATAAATAGTGAAATGAAAAAAAAAAAAAAAACCAAAACATCATTTCAACTATGTTTGCATAATTTAACATATTTCATGTACACGTATATGCTCGACTATAAGACGCCTTCGCTTATAAGACGCTCCCCCAACTTCATGATTCAAAATCGGGGATTTCATTGATGACCTCCTATAAGACGCAGGTAGACTTCACACTGATCATAAGAATGCTAAAATTTTGAGTATTCAGCTGGAAATACGCCTCGCAGACATTACGGTCTATGGGAGTTGCATCATTCCCAAAATACATCTCTTGTATCTTAGCCGATCGTATCTTGATTCAAGTCTAATTTCTTTTTAAAATTGAAAAAAAAAAAGAAAAAAAACTTGAAAAGAATGTAATGCATAGTCCAGAAAACTCGCGTTTTTTGTATAAATAATCCTATCAGGGAAATTAGGCCTTCGATGGTTTACTCAAAATTGTTATTTATCAATGGGTGTAGAAAGTTTACCTCGACAGTGAAGAGTTACATTACAGGATCAAAGTACTCTAGTACCTTACACCCAGCACAATGTGATTTAACTCTTTACCAAACGACAAAATTTTAGACTTGTCCAAACTGATAGGATTTGAAGGAGAAAAAGGTAACTGTGACTCAAAAATTGAAATTTGTTTTAACTAGCGTTTTCACCTTTTCCCACAATGTCTTCAAAATTATTTTTCTTTCGATTTGTTAATAATCTAGATTTTTGATAAAGAGTTAAATATCTACATGGCCAGGATAATTTTTGGTCGTTAAATCATGAGCTATCAAAATGGAGACCATGATGCTTGCTGATTTAATCTGAATAATTGTATAATCAGCTATCCGGGTCGTAAATTCAAGCTAATTGTTAATCTCTGGTGTATTATCAGCACTAATTTATCGATGGGATGCTTGGTCAGTTCAAGCTGTGAAAGTTTTGACATCTAGCTGTTAATCTCATTAAAAACAGGTGTTGTCTGTGTGGTAAAACAAAGACTGCGATCACAACCCTTTACTTCCTTACCTCGATGATCACCCGATAAACACTACCAAATTTCTATTTAGATAGAAATATTTGGGAGTTTTTGCCTCTGTTAGGTTACTTGTGTTATTACATAGTTTTAATTCATCTCAATGATCAAAATTATCAATCATCAAAAAAGTATCGATTCATCTTTAAATTTAAGAATTGCCAAAAGGGTCAATTAATACACATGGTACTTTGACATGTATCACAGTCAACTCGAGGGCCGTATTATACACTGAGTGCAACAACAACAACAAAGAGGAATACCCCCCCCCCCCCCAAAAGTCTGGAATGATTTTAAAGCTAAAACAACAAGTAAAACACACAAAAAAGTTTGTTCCAAACCTTTATTTCTTCACATTGACGGCAATTACAACCATTTCTGAGACACTTAAAACTTTACATCAGCGTGACTAGATCGGGAGGTGATAGTATCTCTTCGTGTTGGTCGGCAGGTAAGTAGGTTCCCCAGATGGAATTTTACAAAGTCCTTTGATTATGCGCTTATAAGACGCTCCCCCTACTTCAAGCTCAAAATTCTAGGGAAAAAAATGCGTCTTATAGTCGAGTATATACGGTATATGGATAACTCCCATGTAAACTTCCTATATTTCTTGATCTAAAATGATTTCTTTGCCAAGCAAGATATTTTTATTGTCAGTGAACTTTCTCAATCACGAAAACATTGCAGGAGGTTACTTACTTTCATAGGCAGTGGGTTTTTAATTTCGTTTTGTGTATGTAGATCTAATTATTGAACAATTGAAAAACAATAAGAAATGGCAAAGAACTCACTTTACGACCATCTTAGTAATCAGCAAGGTCAGTTTCACTTTTCCTTCATATTTATTCTTCTGTATGCAGTACTGATCCTTTACTATAACCTTCGATAATCAATATAAATGAAGTTCGTGCATGAACAGCAGTGAAAACTTTGTGGCAAAAAGAGAAATTGCTTGTTCAAAGAAATTTGACACATGACCACATTGTGGGTGTCATCAACCAGAATAATGTCTGACAGGTAATGAAAGATTTATTTGCAATTTAGAAATCTTCCATCTATTCATGGGCAACCATTCTATACCAAATTGTAATATAGATTTATATATATATATTTTTTTTTGTTGGAAGATAATCAATTTATCGGCTGAATTTGAGCTCTGCAATCTATTTTATTTTCGTTTTGAAAAAGAAAATTATCAACATTGCTAGAAATGGGAGAGTTTGTTTTAATTGTCTTTGATGAATTTGGTCATATGTTATTAGATATACTCATCTTTACTAGACATCAAAGTCTCAGACTGTCCATATTGAAAGCACTTGTGGATAACAAATTCAACATGGCTCAAATCGGACTTGTCGTTGAAATGGTAGAAAATATTGTGGTTAGAGGATGAAAATGCTGACAACATGTATATTTTCCTTCAGTATTGTCAAACATTGAAGTACAATATCAACTAATGATGTGTCCGAACATGTTTATTATGAGTGGTGTACACTATTACAATTTCAGAGGAACTTCTGTTGTGAACCTAGAGAAGTAGGTTCTGTGCACAGCTTGCAAGCCAGCGAGTTTTTTACATGCGTTTTGTTGCAAATTGACTTAAAACTGCAATCTTCTTCTATAGATCCAAGAACACCATTTAAGCATTCCAAACATAGACTTATATTTGTATTTGAGAGCTTTTTGTACCTTTCAAAAGTGGTTAATGATAACTCGGATCTTAAATCTTTACCACATAATCACAGGTTTTAAGAAACCTGAAGAAAGATTCTTTTGAAACACTGGAAAAAGGAGAAAATGCTGGTAACCAGCATTTTCTTTTTTTCCCACAATGCTTTCTACCCTTCCCAAAATGAATTTCAATATTTGAGTCTCTTTTATTTTGTAGTTTGGAAATGCTTTGAAGTTCGACGGGGTCTAGAATTTTGTCGACTGGTAAAGAGTTAAGTGGTTGGATTCTCATCCTAAAAATTTGGCTCAATACTTCTCAGTAGCACTGGTCCCTAGTAAAGGCATTATAATTGGTAAATGAGCTTTCATTGTGATAAGACCACATTCTCTTGAAAGTGGCTTCAAACTCCTTTCAAATTCTGTTTTTTCTGAAATCTGAAAAAGTGATTTTAATGAAGGTATGATTATCATAATAAATGAAGTGCAGTTTTAAGGGAGGATTCAGTTCAGTCTTTTTTTTTTTTTCATCTATAATGCTTACAGATTTAACTTCAATTTGTAACTCTTATTATTAACTTACCCATAATGGCCATATTCAGACCCATCAAACTCTGGTTAAAGTAAACCAAAGTGTGAACATTTGAAGGGAAGGAAAGTGTACTCCATTTTAATGATATGAGAAGCAAAGTGGGTAAAGGAACAAAAGAGTGCAGCAAGACATTTTCCGCGTTTTTTTTCTTTCCGTAAAAGTTGTGTATTATTAGGGTGTGATTTTTAAACTTGGGGTAATAGGTAAATCATTATAAAAAGAAATTTTACACGACAAGAGGACTTTGGAAATAGTTATTCAGCACAGACCATTATATAGTGATATGCCTTTGAGAATAAGAGATGTGCCTATTTTGTTGATGAAGATAAGAAAGTGCCAAAGACTTGAACTGAATCTGTATTATTGTGTCACTGCTACATGTAACAATTCCAGGCTACTGAATGCTACTTTTCAGCCCTAAATCCTGAGAATGCCAAATTGTAATGAATGTTTGAGTCTGAACATATGCTCAAATTTTGCAAGGAAAACCTGCATTGGTCAAAATATCTTGCAAAATATGAGACAGTGAAAGTCCTAGGTGAGACTGCATGTGCTGTGTAGAGTCTGATCTTGAGTCTATGGCATTCTAGGGGTTTAAATATTCAGCTTTCAAGTGTTCAAGTAAAATACAATTACATACATTTACAAAGAGAATTAACCAATGTTTGTAGTCGATGAAATAGCACAATAGTAAGTACTTAGAACTACATGAGCCATTCTCTGACAAAAGGTGGTTTAATGCATCTAAGTGGTGCATTATTTCAAGCAAGTCATCACATAAATATGGGTCCATAAAATCCATTTTGTCTATAAATCGACTGGATCTGGAGGTAGAATGGTCCTTTGACATGCAGAAAATTTACTAATAGCAAAAAGGTTCGACTCATGTCAGCCTGACATAGGTTGATACATTTTGCAGATGCATTAAGCCTCCTTTTCACAGAGCATGGCATATATCCACTGCTGCTTGATACTGTATAACCCTTTCCCAAAGGACAAATCTTGGACTGGTCCAAATTGAAAGAGTTTGCAACGGCAATTTTAAATTTGATAAAAATGGCAGAAAGTTATCAAAAAGGGTAGAAAACACTGTGGGGAAAGGAGAAATTGCTCGTAACGAGCAATTTCTCCTTTTCCCCCCAGTGTTTTCAAAAGACTTGTACTATAGGCACGTGAAAACCAGGGCTTGTTTGGGAAAGGGATGACAGTGTTTGCCCTAGTAAATGAGATGCAAGTCTGCTCTACATACTAGATATATTGGCAATAAATGAAAGATAGACTCGTCAGATTTTATGGAAAATTGTATCAAGGTTTCTGTGTTTTGACTGAACAGACAAATAGAGCAATTAAACAGTTGAAGGCTGGATTTTCCCTCCTCATCAGCTACACAATTTTGTTGTTCCTTCCAGTTTTCTGCACAAATAATAGGCATATCTGCCCTTTTGTATAACCTATTCATTCTGCCCTAATAACCCGTTTATATTTCACTTAATAATTAATACAGAAGGAAATATTCAAATTTCAAGACTTTCTGACAAGTTATTGGACTATAGATCTGATATGAGAGTACATAGGCCATTTTTGGCATTTCAGTCGATTTGAAACAGGTTGACCAGTTTTTGGAATCAATACCTGGGATGTATACCACCAGCCTATTTAACCCTTTCCCAAACGACAAATTTTGGACCTTTCAAATTCAAAACATTTGCAGATGACAAATTCAAAATTACTAGTGAGCTTAGGGTAGAAAACTTTGTGGGAAAGGGAAAAAATGTAGTTACCAGCATTTTCTCCTTTTCCCCACAATATTTTCATAACCCTTCTTTCCCAGGGTCGTGAAAACCCGGGATTATTTGGTAAAGGGTTAAATAAAACAACACATAGCAAGCATGGCAAAGTCCTTGTGCTTTTTTGACAACTCGACAAACTCTTCCAGTCTTTACAATAAAAAAGATTCACAATTTTTTCAAGTCAAAACAAGAAATTTATCTATCAAAGGGTAGAAAACATTGTGGGAAAAGAAGGAAATGTTGGTAATCAGCATTTTCTCCTTTTCCCACAATGTCTCAAAAGGCCTCTTTCTCAGGGTGGTTAAAACTCTTGAGTGGTAAATAGTCAATTAATTTTTATATAGCCATTTTTTAAGGCCATTGTAAAAAGTAGGAAAATAATTTTATGTTAACAAGGGTAAAATTGTATTGCTATTCCATTTTAGTGCATAGCTAAACTTCGGTGTTAGATCATCAAATTTAAAGATTTGTGGCATAAGCCCCAACTTCCTTTCTACATCGAAGAAGACTGATCAGTTGCTAGATGCAATATTAAGAGTATTTGGATGTATACAGGAGCCGAGGTTGAAGATGCTCGAGTTGTTTTTTGCAAAGCAATGCCTACCAGATGGTTTCTCAAGCTATGTATTTGTTGCTGCAATTAGTCGTAAGAGATGATGATTTGCTTGCTACACTAAAGCTAGCTGAAAAATAAACTGTTGTGAATCTATGTAGGAATAACATACTCAGACCTTGAAATGCTACTGAAAAACTGAGTATACATAATTAGATAGGTTTGAATTTGCCTTTAATAAGTGATGTAATATAGAAAGTTCATGTACATTTGTAGTTTGTATTATTTCAAAACATTTACCTTTTCCAGTGAAGTATATGCTACAATGTGGTTTGTTGATTCAATGTAGGCTGGCGTTAAAACTTTTTTTTTAAAATGTTGCAGTAATACATGCCTTTGATGTAGATATAGGCAAGCCCCAGTAGTGTACAGGACATGATAACAGAGGTTGCTGGTTCAATTCCCTAGCTGGCCTTCTTTCAGAGAATGATGATAGTCATTGCTACAGTCTCAATTAATTCTCTGATGATGCTTATCCCATTACCAAATGACAAAAATTTTAGACTAGTTCAAATAGAAAGCATTTGCAGAAGACAAAATAAAGGTGACTAAAAATTGAAATTTGCTTTTAGAGAAGAAAACATTGTGGGAAAAGGAGAAAATGCTGGTTACCAGCATTTTCTTCTTTTCCTGCTATGTTTTCAAAAGGCCTCTTTCTCAGGGTCGTTAAAACTCGGGATTGTGTGGTAAAGGGTTATCTGGAAAAGCAGCCAGTGGCTTGGAAAGAATATTGTGCAAAGTGTTGGAAACAGAAACTCCAGGAAAGCTTGAATAAGTGCACTGGCCTCTGCATTGTAAATGAATTGATCAAATAATGTTGAAAATGGAATTACAAACACAATACAATCAATCATTGATACATATATTAGGACCAAGTTTTATTTTCTTAACTCTTTACCATGCAATCCTGAGTTTTGATGACCTTAGGGAAGGGGCTTTTGAAAACATTGTGGGAAAAGAAGAAAATGCTGGTAACCAGCATTTTCTTCTTTTCCCACAAAGTTTTTTACCCTTTGAACAACAAATTTTATGATTTGAGTAACATTTAATATGTTGTCTGCAAACGCTTTCAATTCTGACCAGGCTTAAATTTTGTGGCAATGAGTTAATCCAGATTTATCAGTAGATAGTTGATCTATTGTTATTTTACAAAGGAAGTTACATGTATACACAAGTAGCTGAGGAGACTCATGATCTACTTGGTATACATCCTACAGCATAACGTTGTTCAATGGAGTTATGACAATTTAACCCTTTCCCAAACGACAAATTTTGGACTGGTCCAAATTGAAAGAGTTTGCAGATGACAATTTTAAATTTGATGAAAATGGCAGAAAGGTCTCAAAAAGGGTAGAAAACGCTGTGGGAAAAGGAGAAATTGCTTGTTATGAGCAATTTCTCCTTTTCCCAAAGTGTTTTGAAAAGACTTGTACTGCAGACACGTGAAAACCAGGGCTTGTTTGGGAAAGGGTTAACTGCGTTATTTTTAACCAAAATTCATGTGAAAATTTCATCTGAGCAGCAGTCTGGGATTAAGGGGTTGGATGCATCTCCATGATGCATTGTGCCAAGCAAGTCATCACATAATTGGGGATCCATAAAGTCAATTTTGTCTAACAACCAACTGAATCATGAGATAGAATGTCCTTGGACATGCAGAAAATTTACAAATAGTGAAGTTTTGACCCATGTCAGTCTGCGCAGGCTGGCATGGGTTGATATTTTTTGCAGATGCCTTAAATGTCCCTTTTCTCAGAGCACAGTTCATATACATGTATTTGTGTTTGAGGTTGATAGCTTTTGAAATCATTGTTAAGAAAGAGCAATTGCTTTTAACAAGCAGTTGTTCCTTTTCATGATTTTCCATTCTCTGCTTCAAATGTTTGATCTTGGATCCTGAGCTTGACGAATTTCTGTCGGAGGATCGACGATGGTCATTGTGACAAAATTCATTCTCTTGCCTCTGATAAGTGTTTTGATGATGGGTATGCGAGAAAGCAGCCAGCGGCTTGGAAAGAATATTGTGCATACCGCTGGTAAAAGAAACTCCAGGAAAGCATAGATAGGTGCACTGGCTTAAGCTATATAACTGCAATAATGTTGAACACAGCATAAAACACCATACAATCAATCAGTTGAGCTTAGAGTGACATGTATTTGTAAATTGTTGTAGGTAGCTCTAAATACAGACTGTAATTTTCATTAGTATGTGTTACTAATTACAAAGTTTTTGAATGCTCTAATTGAACTGTACTAAATCCTACTCTACATAGCATTTGAAAACATGGGGGAAAGGGAGCAACTGCTTCTTGCAATCAGTTGCTTCTTTTATGACAATACATGTATTTATTTCCATCATTAGTGTTCAAAGAAAAATTTACTTCCCTTCAAGAGATCTATTGACTTTTGTCCTTTGACTCACCTGTGATAATTAGTAGTATTCATGGAAATGGCATCTAGGATAATTGATTAACCCTTTACCCAACAATCCCAAGTTTGAAAGCACTTTCAATTTGGACAAGTCTAAAATATTGTTGTGTGGTAAACAACTAATAGAGGCTTTTTAATACAAAAAGTAGCATAATAAACTTGAATGTAGAGACAACCAAGAAAACAAGGTGACAATTTTTTTGCCAAGAGCAATAAATTATTTCTCTATTACTTTAGCAGCATTACAAGGCACTAGCATCAGGGAAAGGAACCATACATGTTTTTACTAAATTTTCTTTGATCTTGCAGCTAGCTGTATTTGATGAACCCTATACCCTGGAGCAACATTACAGAGATCTGACAGATCCAACTAGACAGTTAGATCAGCTGCCAGACCACATATCTGAGGCTAGTCACACATCACTGGGCTCAAGGCGGTCTAGTGCAGGTAGCCGTGGTCGCCTTACTCCCATCAGTCAGGCAGGCAGGAGACCAGGATCTTTAATTAAAAGGTATTAACCTCCTGTTTTTGTCAAATTTCTAATGATGTCAGTATACTGACATATAACCTATCAGTAAGCAACTTTTTTAAATGCCAGAAGAGTGTATGGTCATGGTATGGTGTTCCTTGTCTGACTCTATCCATGGGCCAGATCAGTCTGTATAACTTTTATTTCATACATTTCCTCTCAAAACTTACAGTACTAACTTCAACCATACAATTTGTCTGCAATGTCACCCATACATTGTTAACAACTAGGTGCTAATGGGCCTTTAACTCTTTACCACACAATCCTGACTTTTAACGACCCTGAGGAAGAAGACTTTTGAAAACATTGTGGGAAAAGGAGAAAATGCTGGTAACCAGCATTTTCTCCTTTTCCCACAATGTTTTCTGCCCTTAAGTGAGAAAACAGGTGCAGATTTCAGCAGTGTGTTGTACATGAATTTTTAGTGGCAAAGTCTTCAGTGGTGTGACATACATTACATTTATTGAGTTTCAGTCTGTAATTACAATGTACCTAGAAATAAGAGTAAGAGGGAACTTGAAATGAAGTTTGGATTCTTTTCTGAATGAATAAGACTTTAAACTCTTGGAGTGCCAAATAAACCAGACTGACATATTCAGACTAGTACTAATTATTTCCAATTTGATGGTTGCTTTTGTCTATAGTGTTTAAGCTAAGAGGACAGTGCAGGTCAAAGATCAGACTGCACATTTTGTGCAGTCTGATCTTGATGTACACTGGCTGCAAAAACCAACTATATTTGTGAAAAGCACTTCAAGAGTTAAAATGAAGAACAATAATGTTATTTTAGGGTAAAGAAGTCTCCAGAGATGCTAGAAGCTCCACCAGCTCCTGTCCCATTGTCTTATGATGAAGTATTTACAAGGGAGAAAACTATGGTGAGTAGCCTTAATCACATGTCAGCAAAACAGTTTTCAGGGCCATACTGGAATTAGCTTGTCTACAGGGCTGCTTATAGCATGTGCAAAATTTATATGTGCAATATTCTTGGTCAATTCTATTTTCTTTGTACTACAAACTTGGAAAATTATTAACTAGAAAATGTAAATGTGCTTTATACTATTTTCAGATTTCGTCTTTAAAGCATTGAACATTTATTTTCCATTAATCTTTGACCTTGAGATATTTTTTGTATGAAAATTAATGTTGACCATCTGTTTTTCTTATAAAAGTGCTTGGTCAGGAAATGGTTGCTTTTTGTGACACTTCTATCATATTACCTCTGATTTCACTATTATTATCATCATGATGATCTTTTTACCAAAAAGATTTTTGATTCACATGATTCTCATAATCTAATATTGGGCTAAATCACTTGTACACTTTAACCCTTAACCACACAATGCCACCTTTTAAAGGCCTTTGGAAAGAAGCCGTCTGAGAACACTGAGAAAAGAGAAAATTCTGGTAACTAGCATTTTCTCCTTTTCCCACAATTTTTTCTACCCAATTAAAGAAAAATTGCATCATGTGAACCACACTGAAATTGCTGTCTGCAAATGCTTTTGGTTTGGACAGGACTAAAATTTCATTGTCTAGTTACGGGTTAAACAGTTGCAGTAAAATGTATATGAGCCATGCTCTGTGAAAAGGGGGCTTAATGCACCGGTTGCCTGCGCAGGCTGACGGGGGCCAAAACTTTTCGCTACTAGTCAATTTTCTGTATGTTAAAGGACTGGTCTACCTTCTGATACAGTTGGTTGTTAGACATAATGGATTTTATGGGTCCCTAATTATGTGATGTCTTGCTTGGTATCACTCAATACGGAGATGCATTAAGCCCCGTTTTCACAGAGCACAGCTCATATCTAAATCATTACCTCCTGAATCAATAGCCAATCATTTGCATGTTGACCATCATTACTATACATGAATGGTGTGAAAGCTGTCTACTGCTAATTGGTTTCAAGGGGTAATGAGTTAACTCTTTACCGTACAATGCCACCTTTTAACGCCCCTGGGAAAGAAGCCTTTTGAAAACATTGTGGGAAAAGGAGAAAATGCTGGTAACCAGCATTTTCTCCTTTTCCCACAATGTTTTCTACCCTATCAAACAAAAATTGCAACATTTGAGCCACAGTGAAATTGTCATCTGCAAATGCTTTCAGTTTGGACAAGGCTAAATTTTTGTTGTCTGGTAAAGGGTTAACTCTTTACCACAGGACAAAATATTAGACTGGTCCAACTTGAAAGCATTTGCAAACGGCAAATCAAAAAGTGGCCAAAAAATAACAAACTGTCCTTGATAAGGTAGAACACATTGCAGGGATACTTTCTCACACTGTTTTCAAAAGACTTCTACCTCGGGTCATTAAAAGTCAAGATTGTGTGGTAAAGATGGAAAAGGATTTTTATGATCTTGAGTGTAAGTTTGGCAAAGAATATTCCCTTGTTCCCTTGGTTCTAAACAGTGGTGCTCTTTCATTGACAGAAGACCAAAAGTAGATGAAACTGAAAATAATTTTCCTCTCTCATATTTCTACTTCCAGGGGGCAAAGTGTTTAAGTACATACTGGAGCAACTACATGCATGCTGGGAAAAGTGTTTTTGCACCAACATAATGGAATGTCTGACCAAAAAATAAACTTTACACCTTTGAATTAGTATTAGTTAAATATTTTTTTTAATATTTAATTGTGTTCTCCTGTGAAAAGTGATATTAAAGTTAACCGTGAAATAAGTTTTCCTTTCTTGCCTTCTTAGTCACAGATCAGCCCAGAGAGTGCCTAACACAGCAAACATTTCCAGTCAGGGAAGAACTGAACTAAATAACGCTATTTCAAGACTTCTTTTGGCAGGAGTATTTCATACTAAACAGTTGATATAGTCAATCTAAGATCAGACTGCATACCCTGGTCAGTCTGACCACGAAAGCAATTCACTTTTGCTGGAGACAGATTAGGGGTTCATAATTATCCTTTACACATTGCAGATATATGGACTTAAAAAATATCATTCTGCATGTTCTTATATCTACATATTACATTTCAAGTCTATCCCATTCCTAAACCACTATCTTTAACCCTTTACCAAACAATCCCGAGTTTTAACGACCCTAAGGACCAAGCCTTTTGAAAACATTGTGGGAAAAAGAGAAAATGCTGGTGACCAAATTTTCTCCTTTTCCCACAATGCTTTCTATTCTTTCAGACACAAACTAAATCATTTGAGCCACATGTAATTTGTCATCTGCACTTGCTTTCAATTTGGACCAGTCTAAAATTTTGTCATCTGGTAAAGAGTTAAGTCTGGAACAGTACCCTGTAAGTGCCAAATAAACGAACAATGTGAGATACTTAGAAGTGCTTTGGATCTGAGTACCTCACGAACTATCAGAATCAGCAGTTCAAAGATCAGACTTCATAGTCAAAAGTCAAATGAAATTCAACTGTGTTGAATGTTGAGAATGTATAAAAGAACTAGTTGTAGAATAAAAGGGAAGTGAAAACAGCTGTAAGTGTAAATGAAACTTCAAAACTTTGATGCCGCCTTCAAAAGATCAGGCGTTCAAACTTGTCCTGTCATCCTGTTTCTCTACTTTTGACAAGATCTCACCATATACTCCACTCATCTGTTTGAATATAAAGTTAACCCTTATAACACCAAATAAACTAAACACATTTTCTCTCAAAAAGTAAGACCCAAATAAATGGAATTTCATGGTTTCCTTTTGTCTATAAAGATTTAGCAAAGCAGACAGTGTAGATCAAAGATCAGACTGTACATTTTGTGCAGTCTGACCTTGATCTTTACTGGCCACAAGGCAACTGTAGTCATGAAAAGCGCTTTAAGGGTAAAATGGTAAATGTCTGCGATTCCATCATTCAAAATGTATGCAAGGTCTGAATACTTGCCAACAGTTTTGAGTATTTTTCCGAGTCTGAATTTCAAGACTACCCATTGGATTTACTGGATTAAACGTACATTTTCAACCAGTTTAAGAAACTTAAAGATGAATATTAACCCTTTACCAAACAATCTCTTTCGTAACAATACTTTCTTTCCTTTCATTGACAATTCAAATAATTTGCAAGACATTTTACTTGTCTTCTGCATTTGTTTTAATTTGGACCAGTCAAAAATTTTTTGTTTGGTAGAGTTAAATACAGTGTTGGCCAGAATACCTAACAAAATACTGGGTACTGTAGATCCAATGTCAGAAAACACCATTTGAATCTGAACTTAACACAGTCAATATCATAAAAGCTGGTTGACCTTAACTCTTTACCAGATGACAAAGTCTAAGGCTTGTCCAAACTGAAAGCATTTATGGACAACAAATTGAATGTCATACTAATGATGAAATTTCTTTTTGAGCAGGAAACTTTGTTGGAAAAGGAGAAAATGCTGGTTACCAGCATCTCCTTTTCCTACAATGTTTAAAAAGCTTTTTCTCTGGGTCTTTAAAATTAGGACTTGTGTGTAAAGGGTCAAGTTGCTCTCAATATGCAGAAGATTAAATACTGATCACACATAACCACCTGCAGAAAGAACTGTAGCAAAAACAAAATAGACAGGCCTCATGATCAATTTTTCCTACAGCTACAATGTTTTTCAATGTTCTGTCAAACCTAAGATGACCTTTACTTGCAGTATTTCACTGGACGTTTTCAATGTTGTCTACAGTAAATTAGTTTACACTGTAATTGATGTAAGCAGTAAACATTTGTATAGAGTACTTACATGATTTTCATAACTAGACTTGTAGGAGTCAAGGTATTTCAACATTCCCATACTCATACCACACCATTTTTCAGCTTCACTGAACTTACTGCAGCTGCATTACAATTTGTAAAATAAAAAAATGTAAATGATATATACAGAATTTACAACAGTAAACCCAGTGAAAAGGAAAGAAATGGTGTTGATATCACCTATTTACACAATTATTATATAGCATCTTATCTGAAATTATGCAATAAATTAATTAGCCATTTTACCCTTTACTACACAGTCCCAACTTTTAACGACCCTGAGAGAAGCCTTTTGAAAGCATTGTGGGAAAAGGAGAAAATACTGTTACCAGCATTTTCTCCTTTTCCCACAATATTTTCTACAATTTTCTTAGACAGTTTTCTCCAATTCAGCTACACTGAAATTGTCATCTGCAAATGCTTTCAATTTGGACGAGTCTAATATTTTGTCGTTTGGTAAAGAGTTAATGATGACGGAATCTCTGAAGCAGGTATATCAGAATATCATGCCACATAATTGTTAAGAATAGTTGCCTAAATGGAATATAGAGTGTATATAGGGCAGTATTTACCTACTAGTATTCTAAATTTTGTTCTATGAAGGGCTTAAAAGTGAGGTGTCAGCCCTGGGTTTCATACACTCAAAACACTGGTTTTCTTGTGGGAGTGTTGTTAAACAAGACTCTTCATGAATGAATGAATGAATGTTGTTTTATGGCGCATCGACAGCTTTGGTCATTTAGCGCGCATATCTGTGTTGAAGGAACGATTAAGGCGGATTTTTTTCTTAAAAGATTTGAGACATGCTGATAGTAAAAGAGTTAAATTAAGAAGGATCATGTGCGATCTAAGTATGTATAAAAGATATAATTGAGCAACAGGGCTTCCCTATTAACTCAAAAAGGTTTTGAATAATGATGTTAAGACTGCGATAAAAAGATTTGAACAGTCTTAAATTGATAATGAAGGAGTCTTTAAATGAAAAAAGGTTACGTGTAACTGACAATGTGCATAAAATATGATATTGAGTGGCTGGGCATTCCCTGCCTACTCAAAAAGTTTTAGATTAAAAAGGTAAGTTTGTGAATCAGCTGACAAGGTATTTTATATAAAGATGTGTAAAGAATGTAAAAAGGTGGATAAGAAACTAAAAAGTAAATATCACAGTTTATTGTAAATGCCAATCTCCTTTATGAAAGCGATAATAGATTCAACGCTGACAGAATCAAAAAGATTTTTTAAGCTATCGATGCTGAAATATTTTCTACCAACTGGCTGAAAGTCAATGCAATCTAGTAGGATATGTTTTATAGAAAAGGATGCATTGCATGGAATACATTCAGGGGTATCATCTCTGGTCAAGAGCCAGGAATGTGTGATACGCGAATGGCCAATTCGAAGTCGTGCAATTATCACTTCTTCTCGACGAACAGACCTGTAAACGGGGTACCATTCACCAAGGGAAGGTTTAACTGAATGCAGTTTATTGAAAACATCAGCATCCCATTGGGATTGCCAAGAAGATTGGATATGTGTTAAAACAGAGGATTTAAAATCAGTGTGTGGAACTTTAAAATCTGAAATGGGAAGGTTAAGTGCAGATTTGGCAGACCTATCGGCATTTTCATTGCCTTTGATGCCTACATGACTTGGAAGCCAGCAGAACACCAATCTATTCATAGAAGAAATTTGTGAGATCCTTTCAAGTAAAGTACAGATCAAGGGATTCTCAAGTCGTTGATTTGAAAGGGCCTGTAATGTTGACAAAGAGTCCGAAAAGATAATGAAACGGTTGGAATTAGAATGTTCAGCTAGATTAAGGGCAAGATCAATAGCTTTAATTTCTGCAGAGAAGATAGAGGAATTGTTTGGAAGGCGGCACTTTAAGCTCCTTTCTCCATAAATAGCGGCAGCTGCTACAGAATTTCCCTCTTTAGATCCATCTGTATAGATTGGTTTGAAGGAAAAATAATGCTCCTTTATCTCGTTGTATCTAGCATGAAACACAGTTCTATCCGTGACTGACTTTTTGTCGGATGCAAGGTCAAATCTGAATTCTGCACTGTTTAGTGTCCATGGAGGGATTTCAGAGATTTTGTAGTCGGCAATAGACTCAATGTCTATGCCAAGGTTATCTACAATGGGCTCCATGCGGATACCAAATGGAGGAATAACATTTGGTTTCCTTTCAAAAAGACATTTATACTGAGGTTTAAAAACAACTTTATGAGTTGGGTTAAAACGATTTGACTTCAGTTTTAAAAGATATTGAAGTGAGAGTTTTTCCCTCCTGTAAGAAAGAGAAGGTTCATTAGCCTCAACATAGAGACTATTGACAGGAGAAGTTCTGAAAGCTCCAAGAACAAGACGCAGGCCTTCGTGGTGTATTGGATCGAGAATTTTAAGGCAAGATTTACGGGCTGATCCGTATACAATAGATCCATAGTCTAATTTGGAGCGAACTAAAGACCGATAAAGCCGCAAGAGGACTTTACGGTCTGCTCCCCATTCAGAATGGGCCACAACTTTTAGAAGATTAAGAGCCTTCTTGCATTTCTTTTTAAGTGCAGTGATGTGAGGAAGGAAGGAAAGCTTTCTGTCAAAGATGACTCCGAGAAATTTAAATTCAGAAACGACTTCAATTTTGGTTTTGTCCAAATACAGTTCAGGGTCTGGATGAACACCACGTAAATTACAAAGGTGCATGCATTTTGTTTTGGACTTGGAAAATTTGAAGCCATTTTCTTCAGACCACGTTTGGAGTTTGTTGAGACACTGTTGAAGTTGTCTCTCAATAATATTCATATTTCGAGATCTGAAGCATATAACAAAGTCATCAACATAAAGAGAACAGTCTACACCAGGACAGATAGCTTTAACTATACTGTTTATTTTTACACTAAAAAGTGTAACAGAGAGAATACATCCTTGGGGCACACCCATCTCCTGTTCACGGGCTCCCGAGACAGTATTGCCAACTTGGACACGGAAAAGACGTTTATCCAAGAAGGCTGAGATAAAAAGAGGAAGACGGCCTCGAAGACCAAAGTCATGTAAGTCTTTAAGAATTCCGTATTTCCAAGTCGTATCATAAGCGCTTTCAAGGTCGAAAAAGACAGATACTACATGTTGTCTATTAATAAAGGCTTCTCTGACAAAGGTTTCAAAGCGGACAAGATGATCGATGGTACCACGCTGGCGACGAAATCCACTCTGTACATCAACGATAAGGTTGTTTTTCTCTAAAAACCAGACAAGCCTGTCACTGACCATACGTTCTAGGGTCTTGCAGAGACAACTAGTAAGAGCTATGGGACGATAGTTGGCTGGGTCACTAGCATCCTTGCCAGGTTTTGGGATAGGAATGACTAGTGCCTCTCGCCAGGACGAAGGAAAATCACCGGACTGCCAGATATCATTAAAAATATCAAGTAAAACAGAGAGAGAAGTAAAAGGTAAGTGTTTTAAAAACTGGTAATGAACTTTATCTTGGCCGGGAGAAGAATCGTGAGCTTTATTCAGAGCAGATTTTAATTCTTTAAAGGTGAATAGTTTATTATAATGCTCTGAATTAGAAGAATTGAAATTAAGTTTTTTCTTTTCTTCTGTGGCTTTATTCCTCTGAAACTTTTCAGAATAGTTTGTAGAGGAGGACTTTTTGCAAAAGGTGTCGGCAAGAGCATCAGCTATATCCTGGGGTGTTTCCAACGAAGTATTGTTAACTTCAAGGTGACTGAGAGGGGGTTGGCCTTTGCCATTGATCTTTCTGATCATGTCCCAGGTTTTTTTAGTAGTAGTTCTACTATTTAATTTAGAGACATATTGTCTCCAAGCCTTGCGCTTATTTTCTCTAATGGTACGACGAGCCTTTGCCCTGGAAATACGGAATAAGTCATGATTTTCTTTGGTAGGTCTGAGGTTAAACTTTCTAAGGGTTTGTTTTCTGTCTCTGACAGCCTGTTTACAATCATCATTGTACCAAGGCTTGTCAGGACGTTTTGGATTTGTCGAGGTCTGAGGGACAGACTGTTTAGCTGAATCAATTAACAGCGAAGTAAAAAGTTTTGCTGGATCATCGCAATCTCTAAACTTGTCATGTGTAATGGTCTGTTCACAGAGGGTTTCAAATCTGTTCCAATTGGCTTTAGAGAGCTTCCATTTCTGCGGTCTTACACTGCTGGATGGTTGTGTAGATGAAAAGATAATAGGGAAGTGATCACTTCCACACAAATCCTCAGTCACTTTCCAACTGAAATTGGGAAGTAAGACTGGGCTGCATAAGGTTAAATCTATAGATGAGTAAGATCCAGTTGCTGGATGTAGGTAGGTTTTGGACTTGTTATCATTCATGAAAGACAAAGAGTTGTTCGAAATGAAGTTCTCCAACTGTAAACCTCTCTGGTTAGTGTCATCACAACCCCACATAACATTGTGACCATTAAAGTCCCCAGCAAGAATATAGGGGGATGGCAATTGGGAAATGAGATCATTCAGATTGGTCTCATTAACAGGTGTGCTTGGGGGGAGATATAAAGAACATAGTGTAACGGCACTGTGTAAAGATAATCTGATGGCAACAGCTTGCAAGTTTGTGTTAAGAGAGATAACTTTATGAGGTATGTTGTTATTAACAATAACAGAAACACCACCTCTAGCTTTCTCGCCTTCGGTAAAGACTTTATTGTAAATGGAATGGTATTTGATTGAGATATCATCCTCCCGTTTAAGGAAGGTTTCTTGAAGACAAACAGCAACTGGTTTGTGATCACTAATTAAAAGGGAAAGTTCGTCAAAGTTTGACTTCAGACCTCGACAATTCCACTGGATTATGGTATCCATTGTGCATGAAGAAAGTATAAAAGCTAAAGTAAAAAAAGAGGTTGTAAACCAATGCATTTTAAAATAGGCTGATTAAGACTTCATTACAGTTGTCTCGGGTTTGGACGTGTGCCAAGTGTCAGTGTCCTTGTTCCAAGTATCTTTAGAAATGGACCAGATAGAGGCTTCTGAATCTGAAGCCTCACCTTCCAGATTTTCAGCATCTGCATCCATGTCCTCTAGCTCCGAAAATCTGTTGGAGGTAGGGACAGGATCATTTACTCTGACTGTGATTTCACAAGATTCATGGGAATCTCTAGATTGTGGTTTAGGTTTGGAAGAAGACCTTTTAGGAGATCGAGGTTTATGATTAGGTTTGTTATCTTTAGATGAAACATTAGATTTTATTGTAGACTGTGAAGATGGAGGTTGGGGTTTCTTTGGAGGCTGTTGTGAAGGGGGAGATGGCTTTGAAGGTTTTTTTGAAGAGATATTTTGCGAAGAGGTAGACGGCTTTGAAGTTTTTTGTGAAGAAATACTTTGAGAGTTCGTGGGTTTTGAGGTTGCAGAAGGGGTTCTGTTTGTTGTAGACGCAGATGGAGAGTCAGGAATTAGTTTGGACAAGGTGGATGGAGGGAGAAGTTCTTTCAGCTCAGTAGCTACATCAGGAAATTTTTGAAGGAGAACTTTCGCCAGAATCTTACAAGTGCTGCAGTCATCCTTTTCAGTTGACGAGCCAACAACACCTGCATAGCTAGGACTAGAAGAGGTTTTCTTTCTTTGTTCAAATATTTTCCTTGCTTCTGGAAAGCTAACATTATTGTTGTATTTAATGGACAGCACTTCTTTTTCTTCTCTCCATACAGGACACTCTCTAGAAAAGGTAGAGTGTGGAGACTTGCAATTAATGCAGAGAGGGGGATTGGAACATGTAGTACTGTCATGGTCAGGTCCTTGATGAGCACATTTAGAGCATGTTTCTTGATTTTGACATTTACTGATGTGATGGCCGTATCGCTGGCATTTAAAACATCGCAAGGGATTTGGCACATACACATCTACTTTTACAATTTGGAAACCTATCTTGATAGATGTTGGGAGAACAGGTGAAGAAAATGTTAGAATGTATGTGTTTGTAAGTCTCTGTTCTCCATCTCTGCGTACAGAAATTCGCTGAACATCGGATACACCTTGTTGTTTTAGGTTGTCTTTTATTTCTTGCAAGGAGTTGCAGTAGGAAAGCTCCTTGCATCTAATTACTCCTTTACAAGAATTGAGTGAGGGATGTGGGAAAATTTTAACATCTGTGTCAAAGAATTTTTTGTGTTTTAAGAGATTCAGTGCCTGTTGATTTGTAATACATTCAACTAAAAGGGTCTGATCTTTGAGTTTTTTGACAGATTTGGGAGTTCCAAGGATGCTAGTTATTTGTTTTTCTATTACGAACGGTGAGAGTTTTGTTATAGGTTTTGAAGGATCTTTGGACTGTATAATTATGAATCGTGGAGAATGAAAAGAGGAAGTAGGAAGTGAAGGTTCTGTTTCAGATTCACTATCTGAAAGAGAACGTTTGCTTTCATTCAGCTTGGCCTTTTTTTGGGACGCCATGTTTGTGTTTAAAGTTTCACCACCGATGCTCCCCACCCGCCATGGAGCCCAACAAGGGGACATGGTCTGGGGAAAGCCCATTCGCAGACCATGACAGGGATACATCAGTGGTATACTCGGTATGAAAGGGCTAGACTGGACAGATGTATTCTCACAGAAAGTTCTACCAAGCTTATACAATCATAGAGAGGTTACAAATGTCAGCCAAACACCAAAGAACTTTCACCCGATTGACCCATGAGCCACCGCCTTCTAGGGCAGAACAAGAAATATGAAATTTGGAAAGAGTGTGGGTTAGATATGGAGAGGACAGTAAATTTAATGGAGAGAAGGGTATAAGAGAAAGAACATATTAGATGCCCTAGGGCAAGGCGTGACCAGCCGATTGATCAGGACGGGCCTTCCTGACCTCTCGTTTAGTTCAATTCAAGGCCAAAGTGGTGTGTTGCGAAAACAGAGCTATCAAACAGCCGAGCCCTGAATCCACTCAACCACCAGGATCCCGTCATCGAACGACACGAGTTGCAGCCCACGGCAAACGGGCAGGCACAGTGGGGGGGTCTTACCCCTGCTGTAGTGCGACAGCTGAGCTATTTCTATCTCCCCACCCAGCTGGGGGCACAAGACTCTTCAGTGCACTGGTCTAGTGCAGATGAAACTCAGGCTTTATTATATTGATAAATGAGCTGTAGCTTTTACATGACTGAAATAAATGATAAAAGGAGCATAAAGCATCATTCTATCAATTTGAACATGAAAGCCAACAATCTACATGTACTTGGCATCCATGGTGAAGCTTGGCGGCATAAGGGTTGGTATTTTTTTCCCATGCAAGACATGTTTGATGGACAAATTTCCACCTTAGATAACCTGTTCCTTCTTTAAGCAGATCACTATTAAAATCTTTGAGGCAAAAGGAGAAATTCCTGACATGCAAATGTTTTCCCCAAATTCTATTCATTTTGATTATCCGTATTTTACAAGGATGTTTTCAAGGTACCAGTAGTCTGCAAATTCAGCTGGTACTGATAATGATGTTCTTTCAACATAAAACACCAGTTTATTTGTAACTGCACTTCATACGATGTGAATATTTAACTCTACCTGAAAAAATTAATTCCACAATTCCATGCTTTTGTCATCAGCCATACAATCTCCATTTCTGGATACTGGCCCTTTAAAGAATAATATAGGATACGATATAAGCTAGCTTCAGAGATACATTTTCTCAGGCAAACCTATAATAACTTTATTAACCCTTTACCACACTATCCAGGGTTTTAACAACCCTGAAAGAAAAGGCTTTTGAAAACATTGTGGGAAATGAAGAAAATGCTGGTAACCAGCATTTTCTTCTTTTCCCACAATGTTTTCTATCCCATCAAAGACAGAAATCATCATTTGAGCAATATTTAATTTGTCATCTGCAAATGCTTTCAATTTGGTCTATTCCAAAATTTTGTCATTTGGTAAAGAACGAATATGTCACCACAACCAAAATTTTACTTCATGTCGATATTGAAAGCATTTTCAAATGACAAAATGTCTTACATAATTGAATTTATCTTTGAAAGATCAAGGAAGAAGGTGGGAAAAGAAGAAAGTACTGGTTGCAAGTACATGTACTGTGTTTACGTTTTCTGACTTTTTTTGAAAGCCATCTTCCCGGTAAAAACAAAGGTTTGTTTGGGAAAGGGTCAAGAGAGCTATATTAGATCTTTTGTTGTCAAGTTCAACAAACTTTAACTCAAAATCAAGTGAATATCAGATTCCTGTACCTCAAGAATTAGGGTTCATTATATGAGTAGAAATACATGAATCACAAGATGCTTATGACAAGCGCTAGCTAAAAAGGAAAATTTCTGATTGCAATGCAACACTGCACTGTAATTGCAAAATTACATAATAAGCAACAGTAGTTAGGTAATCAAATATAATCACAATGATATAGAACACAACAGTAGTTAAGTAATGAAATATATTTACATAGATAAAACCTATTGAACAACTGACTGAATTTAAATTAACTTGATATGGACAAGTATTTTTCAAACCTTGGCTGCTTGTTTTCCTTTTTGATGTGAAGGGTAACTAAAATCAAAGTACTAGTTTAAGCTTTTACATTTCTTTGGGGGAAGAAAGTTCAGCAGGAGCCCTGATTACCTATAATGTTGAATTATCCTCATTATTATTTGCTTGAAGGTTTATAACACAGAAATCTACATTCTGTATACTGTTGAGGAGATTAAAAAAAACAACATAGTTTAATATGATTTTTAGTTCATCTTGGAATGAAAACATCAAAGTATCAGTGTTCACTTAACTGAGGCAGTATGAAAATGAGAGTGGTTGAAATCTGTTAATAAATATTACTTCAACTGTCATCAGAAAAATTACTGGAGTATTTAACCCTTTCCCAAACAAGCCCTGGTTTTCACGTGTCTGCAATAGAAGTCTTTTGAAAACACTGTGGGAAAAGGAGAAATTGCTCGTAACGAGCAATTTCTCCTTTTCTCACAGTGTTTTCTTCCCTTTTTGAGACCTTTCTGCCATTTTTATCAAATTTAAAATTGTCGTTTGCAAA
This sequence comes from Tridacna gigas, assembly GCA_945859785.2. Classification (NCBI taxonomy): domain Eukaryota; kingdom Metazoa; phylum Mollusca; class Bivalvia; order Cardiida; family Cardiidae; genus Tridacna; species Tridacna gigas. The sequence goes on along the minus strand of OX244031.2, from coordinate 10,483,865 downwards.
CTCTTTCAATTTGGACCAGTCCAAAATTTGTCGTTTGGGAAAGGGTTAAATGAACTTTTAAAATACCTGTTTGTATTTCTCAATTACATTCAAGATCTCTTGGTAGTAAGTCCACACCTCCTCTTTACCATTCAGGTCCTCGGAGCTACCAATACTGAGACACAGCTGTATGAGACTGTGGAACAACTTGCTGAAATAAAATCATTTAACTCTTTACCACACAATCCCAAGTTTTGACGACCCTGAGAAAGAAGCCTTTTGAAAACATTGTGGGGAAAAGGAGAAAATGCTGGTAACCAGCATTTTCTCCTTTTCCCACAATGTTTTCTATCCTTCCCAACAAAAAATTAAATTTTTGAGTCACATTTATTTCGTCGTCTGTAAATGCTTTGATTTTGGACAAGTCTAAAATTTTGTCCTTTGGTAAAGAGTTAAATGCTTCAAAACTTTACCATAAAATTACCATTTTTTAATGTTTCAGATTAAATACAGATTAACAAGTGCTTGTGAAGCACCAGATCCCCCGCCGATTGGGCTTTTTCTAACACAGCACCGAAATAAGAGCTTGAAGTGAAGATAAAAAAACAAGCATATTTTCTTTTTTGAAATACAGGTCCAAGTTATGAAAGTTTGCATTAACATGATATAATAACTACAAAACATTAAAACTTAATCAATAATGAAGTTTCTGAAAAAGAAAAAAAGACACTTTTTCTTTTTAAAATGCATACAAGAGTTATAAAACTTTTTTGTGTTTATGCCATAAGTATGAAACTTGGCCAAGAATGGGAAATGTGCGAACAAAAATCCAAAGTAAAAATTTACAAAGGGCAATAACTCCAAAAATACTGAAGATAGAGTTATGGTTCTTGTGCACTGCACTTCTCCTCAATTAGTTCTATATGTGTGTGAAGTTTCAAGTTCCTAGCTTTTATACTTTTGGAGATATACGCCAGACAGAAATCCAAAGTAAAAATTAACAAAGGGCAATAACTCAAAAATTACTGAAGACAGAGTTTTGGTTTTTGTGAACTGCACGTCTCCTTAATGAATTCTATAAGTGTATACAGTTTGAAGTTCCTAGCCTTTGTACTTTTGGAGATATGCTCCTGACAAAATTCCAAAGTGAAAATTTACAAAGAGCAATAACTCAACAATTACTGAAGACAGAGTTATGATTCTTTAGCACTGCACTTCTCCTTAATTAGTTCTATATGCGTGTGATGTTTCAAGTTCCTAGCTTTTATACTTTTGGAGATATGCTCCGGACAAAAATCCAAATTTAAATTTACAAAGGGCAATAACTCCAAAAATACTGAAGACAGAGTTATGGTTTTGTGCACTGCACTTCTCCTCAATGAGTTCTATATATGTGTGAAGTTTCAAGTTCCTAGCTTTTATACTTTTGGAGATATGCTCCGGACAAAAATTCAAAGTAAAAATGTACAAAGGGCAATAACTCCAAAAATACTGAAGACAGAGTAATGGATCTTGTGCAATGCACGCCTCCTCAATGAGTTCTATATGTGTGTGAAGTTTCAAGTTCCTAGCTTTCATACTTTTGGAGATATGCTCCGGACAAAAATTCAAAAAAAAAAATGTACAAAGGGCAATAACTCCAAAAATACTGAAGATAGAGTAATGGTTCTTGTACACTGCACGCCTCCTAAATGAGATCTATCCACTAATGAAGTCTGAAGTTGATATCTCAAATATTTTGGAGACAAAAATGTGGGACGGAAGGACGGACGGACGGAATGACGGACGGAGACTATTACCATATCCCCCGCCGCCTTTTCGGCAGGGGATAACAAAAGCACACACACACAAATGCACACACACTTTCTCCTCCTCTCACAGCTGTGTCATATGTATGTAAATTTTGTTTGTTTGTTTGGTGTTGTTACTAGCACTTTCTCCATTTCCAACAATGTTTTGAGAAGTCTTTTCTCCCACGTTTATTGAAAGATGGAGTTAATTGGTGAAGGATTATGTAGAAGGAACTCTCTTGCCTGCATCTGAGTACATCTGGCTTTTCAAGCTGTAGATGTTTTCTGACAGCAACTTTCAGAGCTCTTATACACAGACTTTTGTTGTACACAGGAGGCTCCATGGAAATTGCTGTGAATTAAATAGGCAGCAATCTGGCAAAAGGGGGTTTAATGTATTTCTGTGATGCACTATCTCAAGAACATCATCACATACTTCTGGATCCATTAAATCCATTTTGTCAAACACCCCAGTGAATCATGAGCTGGTATGGTATGGTCCTTTGACATGGAGAAAATTTACAAACAGCAAGAAAGTACCAACCCATGTCAGCCTGCACAAACTGAGCAGGCTGACATGGGTCAATACTTTTTGCAGATGCATCAAATCCTGTTTTCAGAGCATGGCTCAAACTTTTTCATTATCATCCACAGACTCCCTGTCATACTACTGCAGATATTTTTTGAAAAGCAATGCAATAAAATATGAGGGCCATAGGCCCTAACATGCTCATCTGAGTAAAGTCATTTACAGTTGATAAAACTGAAGAAATCCTGGTTTTAACGATATAAAAACAAATGAGTGTACGTGACCTACTTTCTGATCCAACATGACCCAATTTTGGATTTGTCCAAGATTTCACCAAGACAAACATTTTGATCAAGTTTCTTGACTATCAGGCTAAAAGTGTGGCCTCTGAAGTTTACACAAGGTTTTTAAAAAATTTGGCCCAAGCACCTACTGTTTGACCCGACATGACCCAATCTCAAAGTTATCCAAGAAAATCATCAAGGCAAATATTCTTACCTAATTTCATAAGTATCTGGCTGAAAATGTGGCCTCTAGAGTGCACAAAAGGTTTGACCCTGTGACCTATTTTTTGCCCTGACATGACCAAATTTCAAATTTGTTTGCGATATCAACAAGACAAACATTCTGACCAAGTTTCAAGAGTACCAGGCTGAAAATGTGGCCTGTGCAGTGCTTAAAATTTTTTTCTCAGATTTGGCCTAGTGACCTACTTTTTGACCCAATATGACCCTTTTTCAAAATTGTCCAAGATATCATCAAGACAAACATTCTGACCAATTTTCATAATTATCCGGCTGAAAATGTGACGGCTAGAAAGCACACAAGGTTTTTCTAAGATTCGACCCAGTGACTTACTTTTTTGATTCAACGTAAACCAATTTCATACTTGTCCGAGATATCATTAAGACAAACATCCGAACAAAATTTCATCAGTATCAGGCCGAAAATGTAGCCTCAAGAGTGCGCACAAGGTTTTTCTACGATTTGGCCCAGTGACCTACTTTTTTACCCAACATGACCCAATTTCCAACTTGTACAAGATATCATCAAGACAAACATTATGACCCAGTTGCAAAAGAACCAGGCTGAAAATGTGGCCTCTAGAATGTACACAAGGTTTTTGTAAGATTTAGACTAGTGACCTTCTTTTTGACCTGACATGATGCAATTTTGAAATTGTCTAAGATTTTAACAAAACAAAGATTCTGACCAAGTTTCATGAGTATCTGACTGAAAATGTGGCTTCTAGGGTGCACAAAACTCACCTTGAGCACAATGTGCTCAGGTGAGCTAAAACTGGTGATAAGCCATTTCTCCATTGGTCCCGTGTTTTGACAAATGTACATGAACAGCCACTTCTCCATAGCCATTAAAAAAAATCTATCAACAATGCATTCCTTATGCCTTGATTTTTCTTTTCCAACTAAGTATATCTCAACATGTCAGACTGCTGATTTAATTCTTTACCACACAATCCTGACTTTTAACAAACCTATGAAAGAAGCCTTTTGAAAACATTGAGGGAAAAGGAAAAAAATGCTGGTAACCAGCATTTTCTCCTTTTCCCTCAAGGTTTTCTACCCTTTCCAAACCAAATTTCAATTTTTCAGTCACATTTATTTTATCTTCTGCAAATGCTTTCAATTTGGACAAGTCTAAATTTTTGTTGTTTGGTAAAGAGTTAAATACAGCCATACCCTGATCTATATTGCTTAAAAAAAAGAGAACCTGCAGTAGCTCTTGACAATCAAGTATTTTTGTGAGACATTCTAACTAAAACAGCTTTGAAAACTGAATTTGAAATAAAATTCATTTATCGCTGTAGGTTTTAGAAATCAGTTGAATTTGACTTATGTCACAAGAAGTACAGTCACACCTGTCTTAATGGCCACTTCTTTTGGGCGTTGAGCCTATATTTAGAGGCCAACATTTTGGTTCGACACTGTCATCTGTATTGAGCAAGAGCTTTTTAATCATCCCTTACCTGTTGCTTATTGGGACTGTGTGCTTAATGCGAACAATCAGCATTTTCTCCATTTCCCACATTGTTTTCAACCCTTTCATAGACAGTCACATCATTTGAGCCACAATGAATTTATCGTAAGCAAAATAAATTCTTTTAATATGAGTAACTCAAGTAAAGAGATAATGAAAATATGTCAAAGTTGGGCAACATAAAAAAAAAAATGGAGGAAAAAAAAAGTGTCATTTTGTCTACTGGAAACTTATTTCTTAAAAGATTTTGCACAACACTTTGTGGTACAAACACAGTTTTGAACAATCTAACTTTTTGAATACTCAGATCAGCATCCTGGGAAAGCTTACCTGCCAGTGTTTCCAATGCCTTGGGGTCTGGACCAGATACACTGATGGCTTTTTCCAAAATTGATTCTACACTTGGATCTTTTAGCTGTATTTTAGCCTCAAATTCATATAGCATCATTAGAAGATCCATCTCTTTCTCTCGCACTTCTGTTTATAGACACAAAACAGGAAAATAACAGTCGAAAAAAGTATGAAGGGTAGGGTTGGAAAAGATATTGGTCTTGATATCATCATAAGTGTTGTATCAGAGTTGGATAGTTTTAACCCTTTACGACATAATCCCATGTCTTTAACAGCCCTGAAGGAGAAGGCTTTTGAGAACATTATGGGCAAAGGAAGAAATGTTGGTTACCAGCATTTCCTCCATTTCCTACAATGCTTTCTATCCTTTCAAAAACAAATCAAAACATTTGAGCAATACAAATATACAGACAAAGTACAGACAGACAGTACTACTGATTATACACAGCAAATTTGTCACAATAACCTGTGACGAATCAAAATTCGATCAAGAATTCTATCGGAGGTCCACTTAAGGATGATGTTAACATAATGAGAAAGACATCTGATTCAGGGTTTTGGAAGAGTTCTACTTTCTTTTTTTTTGCCGTATGGGCAATTAGAGTCCCCGAAGATTAAATTGTATGAAGGAGTTTTGAAGAGGACCACAGCAGGATCATTTCTGTGAAACAACATTAAAATTGGTTTAACAGTTTCAGAGAATAACATACAGGAAAGGTTAAAACACAAACCAACAGACATTTACACTTACAGCAATTCACCCTTTACCAAACAATACCTACTTTTAACAACCCCGAGTAAGAAATGTTTTGAAAACATTGTGGAAAAAAGAGAAAATGCTGGTAACCTGCATCTTCTCCTTTTCCCACAGTGTTTTCTAACCTATCATAGACAAATCCTACCATTTAAGTCACATTTGATTTGTTGTCTGCAAATGCTATAAATTTGGACAACTCTAAGATTTTGTCATTTGGCAAAGAGACACTGTGCCTCGACATAATACCCCTGGCCATCAGCCAGTGTTTCTAAAAATATTTTTTGTGATGATTGAAGATACCTGACAAACTCAAACTCTGCTGTTTCAAATTATTCATCAGTCGTTTACTTGATTCAAGATAGCCTAGACATTCCTCAAGAACTGGTTTCTTAAAAAAAAAAAAGGAGATATGTTAGGTTCAGTTCAACATTTCTACAGGTAAAGCTCTCGTGAGTGAAAAGACAGAATGGAATGTAAAGGTCAGTAGGAGAATACTTATGACATCAGCATGATTATAAAGTTCAAACTTTACAGCATTGCAAAGTTAGCCCTCGGCAAGTTTTTAGTGCTTTCTACACATGTAGATCAAGACCACATGGCACACAGCCATGGTTTGGTCATAGGATTTACATTAATATCATAGGAGGTATTTTAAATGGTCTATAACAGCACTGAACTTGCAACAATATTTACTGCTAAGTGTATAAGAGGAAATTAATTATATTTGAACGTTTGCCAAGAATGTTTTAACCCTTTCCCACACAATCCCCACTTTTAACGACCTTGAGAATGAAGCCTTTAGAAAACATTGTGGGAAAAGGAGAAAATGCTAATAACCAGCATTTTCTCCTTTTCCCACAATGTTTTCTACCCTTTCCAGAGCAAATTTCATTTTCTCAGTTACAATAATTTTGCCATCTGTAAGTGCTTTCAATTTGGACAGGTCTAAATTTTTGTTGTATGGTAAAGAATTAAAAGTCACCAGTATCAAATTTGTTTTAGTGCATAATGTTATAATTGATGCAATAGTACATGTATTAACTCAGTTGCAAGTTTCCATCAGACCTAAATCCAATAGGATGAAAATTTGATAAAAGTACTCCTTATTGAAGCTGGCATCTTATATTCACGACTTGCTCAACATTACTTATACCTGCATGCAATCACAAAATACTATGCACTATGTATTAAACATACACAAATCTCAACTCCTTACCAGACAACAAAATTTTGGCCTTATCCAAATTGAAAGCATTTGCAGACGACAAATTCAATGTAACTCAAAACATAAAATCTGTTTGTTGTAAGGTAGAAAACATTGTTGGAAAAGGAGAAAATGCTGGTTACCAGCACTTTCTCCTTTTCCCACAATGTTTTCAAAAGACTTCTTCCTGAAAGTCATAAAAAGTTGGGATTGTGTGGTTCAGGGTTTAACTCATTTCAAACAAATTTAACTCATTTAAAAGACAATCTCTTACGACCCAGGGAGCAAACCTTGTCAGTTTCCAGACTTATCTCCCTGTTAACTTGTAAACAAGCAGCAGCAGACATCAACATACACGTCAACTGTTTGGACTGAGATCCTGAATCATGGGCTACCAAATCAAGCAACTGAAAAAGAAATGTATTTATTGCTCAACCTTTTCCCAAATAATCCTGTGTTTTTACTATTCTGAGGAAGAAGGCTGTGAAAATAATGTGGGAAAATGAGAAAATTTTCTTCATGTTCTTCACGTTTTCTGCCCTACTAAACTCAAATCCAATCACTTGGTCATATTTAATTGTCATCTGTAACTTTCAATGTGGACAACTCTAATATTCTGTCATTTGGTAAAGAGTTAATGAAAAGCTGATGCCTGTTCATGGCATAAAAGGTTCATAGGACATTAAACCTTATCCTGCTAAATTAAAGAAACAAAACTTTCAAACCAATGGTAAAAACTCTAATTTTCCTATTTCAAAGGTGTTTTTGGAGGAGAGAGATCTCCTTATCAGACAGCGTAGATTCAAGATCAGACTGCACATTCTGTGCAGTCTGATCTTGATCTATGCTGACTGCAAAAGGTCAGTGAGTCAGGCTTAGCAGCCTAAGGGTTAACCATTGCAGCCCTGAATTATATCAGAATAACTTATGTAGTCATTATTGAAAATCCACAGATATTTGACTTTCATGGCTGTTTTGATAAGGTTGTTTCCAAAATTATCAGACAGAAGAAAAATCCATACAATCTGATCAGATCTGGATCTGTTTGGTATAGAAAACCAGCAAACTTGTGCTTAGCCCTTCAAGAGGTTAACCCCTAGAGTGCCGAATAGACCTATTAGACATTTTCATCCCAGAAATACAACCCAAATAATTGCAATTTCATGGTTGCTTTTGTCTACAGTGATTCAGCAAAGCGGACAGAGTAGATCATAGATCAGGCTGCACATTTTGTGCAGCCTGATCTTGATCTACACTGGCCGCAAATGCAACCATAGTCGTGAGAGGTGCTTTAAGGGTTAACGGATATTTCATCTCATTCAGGTTGAAATGGGTTAACCCTTTAAGAGAAAATCCCATATTTTCACGACCCTTAAGCTTTTGAACAAATACATTGTAATGTGAAAAAGTAGAGCTGGTATTCAGCATTTTCTCTTGACATTCAGTCTGCCATATGAAAATGCTTTTTAATTGGTTGAGCCTAATCATCTGGTAAAGAACTAAACTCACTCCTTAAGCTACTATGTGTCAGTGTCTACTCCAGAAACTGAAACTGAGGGGAGATTCCCCCCCCCCCCCCCCCCCCCATCTAAAAAATATGCAGGATTTTTAAAAAGTAGGCAGGACAATTTTATGTATAACAGACATTCATTTCAATCCAAAACTATACAGTAGACTTACTGACCTGTTTACTTGTCGAAATTAAATTCATTTTTGAAAAATGAAATAAGAAAAGGATAGTCTTCAAATTAATTCTGATATACTTTATTGCAATAGCAGTAGTCTTAGACTGGGTAAATTTGGCCGTTTAGGCCCAGGTTGTTATGTTAGTGGGCCATTTTGACCCACTTCCTGTCAAGGGAGGTTACTTTAAAAGACATAATATCTTGCAAAACAGCTTCGGCAATAATGCAGTTTTATTAAAAAAATTGGTATTTTCTGTGAGACAAGAGAGAATTCTTTATTTTTGGGAATTTTTACAGTTTATTTTTTTACGCAGGACTGTCATGCATTTGGTCTGAATTTATGCGGGATCTGAAAATTGTGAATCCCACAATGGCACATCCTACTATAGACATTTTATGTGTACAGAATGTTCTAGAAAAAGGATTTTTGCTTTATCAGATTTTTCTGAATCAATTGCAGTAGATAACTAATAAACACATGGGAAATGCAAAAACAGCTTTACTTTAGCAATTACTCAACATTATTACTTTGGCTCTTTCCAAATACTAAATTCAACAACTACATCTTTTGAAGCTTTACATATGATAATGTCCTGCATTCTAATAAACTCTAGAGAAAGGGCATTTGACAACAATATTGGAAATGTCCCCACAATGTTTTCTATCCTTTAACTCTTTACCAAACAACAAAATTTTAGACTCGTCCAAATTGAAAGCATGTGCAGGTAACAAAATAAATGTGACTCAAAAGTTAAAATCTGTATTGGGAAGGGTAGAAAACATTGTGAGAAAAGGAGAAAACGCTGGTCACCAGCATTTTCTCCTTTTCCCACAATATTTTCAAAAGGCTTTTTTCTCAGGGTCATTAAAAATCGGGATTGTGTAGTAAAGGGTTAACAGACAAATCCCATCATTTTACTTTCTCTTCTACAAATGATTTTTTTTGGACAATTTTAAGTCCAAAATTTTGTTATCGAGCAAACAGTTAATCAGACAAATTCAAATCTGCCTATTGATAAATGTATTACAAAGTTGTGCATTACAAGCACTGATTCAATGACAATGAATTATTTACATGTGAACATAAAACAAACAGGTCCTTCATCTTTACTGGCATGTCCTGACATTGTAATGCTAAATTCCAACCTGCAGATATATAAAACAAATACATGTATTAATACATAAATGAATTGTGCATCACTTACGTAGGTGAAATCCATGAGCCATGCTCTGACAAAAGGAGGCTTAATGCATCCCCGTGATCCATGATTCCTATCAAGCCATCACATAATTATGAATCCATAATAGCCACTTTTTTAAGAACTGACTTAATCATGAGGTGGACTGATCCTTGGAAATACATCAAATTGACCATTAGGGAAAAGCTTCAGCCCAGGTCCGCGCAAGCTGACCTGGGTCAATACTTTTTGCCGATGCATTAAGCCCCCTTTGCACAGAGCATGGCTCATATATTTCAGGTTATAATGAAAGAGGTTCTACAACACATATCAATAACTGTTGATGATTGCTTCCTAAAAACCTTAACCAGTACTGTTTTCATAAAATAGTAAGCAATGCATATCCAAAATTAGAATGTGCCTGTTACAATGATTTTATAATTGCACATACAAGACACACATATACATGAAAAGTAAAATGTGCAATCTAATTTTATTCCTATTTTCTGTTTGTATTTTTGAAGTAAGCTTGATGTGGTATCTAGGTTGCAACCTACTATATTACCCCTTGGACAATTTTTTTTACTTCTCTCATATTTTAAAGCATTTGTAGAAAAAAAATTAAAGATACATCCTTACAGCCAGAGAGAAAACATGCTGTTAAAATAGTTAAAAGTGTGTAGAATGGCTCAGAATTTAGTCAGCCATGTAAACAGACATAAATGGCCAATATATATGGTGTAAAAATTCAAAGGATTTGTCCTCATTTAAAACCAGAAACGACAAAAGTGACTTCTTTGAAGGCCCCTAAATGAAATGCATTTTCTATCTGTCAAAATCTGTGCAAGCTTGCAGTCATATGGGGCAATATTTGGCATGAAGACAGAAAATTAAGAATGGTTACAGTTAAAAAACAAAATGGGTTAAAAACTGGCTGAAAACGAGTATAGATGTAACCTTCAATGCTTTCATATGGAACTTGGATGAAAACAGTCATAAAACCATTCTGATAGATATATGGCTCGTTATGAGCAATTTCTCTACTTGTTGCAAAATTTTCAAATGCTAGTAACTGAAAAAGGTGTCAAATAAAAAGAAAGTGTAACATCAGCATGGTACAGAAGTGTAACAAGGTGTTTACTTATTTTCATGAACCATGTAACTTCAGTCTGTAAACGTGGTGTGAATTTGCCATCATCATGAAGTTTCTTCAGTAATTTGTGAGCTGCAAGGAAATAATTTTAAATCTATGTATAAGTATAGACTAAGAATATTTTTTTTTTGCTTATTAAATTTAACTCTTTACCAAATGACAAAATTTTACACTGGTCTAAATTCAAAGCAATTTGCAGACAACACGATGAATGTAAACAAGGCTACGACATTACCTCCATGTTTTTTTCAAAAACAGCCAAGAAAATCATGGCACTGAAAGGCATCTATATAAGGACTACTGATAGTGTAGCTGAGAGTGTGTAGAACAAGATCAGACTGTTGGACACTCTCCACTAGATACAATAAATACAAAATACTCTAAAAAGCTTGCTATCAATCATGCAAGTGGTCTCCTCTTCCCATATCGTTTTTAAAAATGGAGACCTTCTTCAAGGTTGTTAAAGCTTAGGATTGTTTGGTGTTGGGTTACCTTTACAACATAATAAAATTTTGGACTTTACCAAATTCAAAGCATTTGCAGACAAAATATGAAACACAGCTCCAATAATGTGGGTTCTAGGTAAAAGTTAAGAAAATATTGTGAAAAAACTGAGAAAATGCTGGTCACAAGCATTTCTCCTTTTTCCACAATGTTTTCATAAAGCTTCCATCTCAGAATCGTTAAAACATGATTGTTTGGTAAAGAGTTCAGACACTCCCTACTGCAGCAAATGTGCAACAAACAACTCTGAAAACAATTCTGCAAAGTATGGACAATAAACAACATGAGCTGAGGTTAAATACATGAACGCAGCAGAAAGACTTTGTGGTTGATTTTGAGCCGCTGCAATTTCAAAGGTCTACTGTCTGCCCATAAAGGTTTGCAAGATTATTTTTTCTGAGGCATTTACAGCCATCCGTGGAAGGTACTATTTGGAGAATGAAATAAAGAAATTCAGAAAAAATCTAAAAGAAACATGGTCAAAAATCGTTGTATGATTTTATTTTTCTGCCAAACACCTAAACTTTAAAATGTTCACTTCTTATACTGATTTATACCTGTGTATTCAGCTTTACATTCTTGTTAAATTGGAAGCAAACTGAATTTTACCTGAATTTATTTGCCTTGAAATGCAATCTACATCATACCTGTGAAAACAAACAGCATAGGCTATCATTGAACTTCATACCACCTTGATGTAACTTTCAAGTAAGGGTATGTTACTCATCTGTCCCATACAAATTATTGTGGGTGTATGGCACTTAAATTCATTTCTTTGGCTTTGCACAAATGAACTAGAGGCCCTTGACGGCCTGAAATCGCTCTACTGGCAGTGATTTTGCTTTTTTTTTCTAGCATACATTATGAATTCATGATGCAAAAAGGTGAAAGACAAACACGCACACCCCCCCCCCCCCCCCAAAAAAAAAAAACTAGAAGGCCCTGAAGGGCCTGAATATGCTCTACTGGCAGGGAATTAAATCTTGCTTTTATGCTAGCATACATTATGAATTCATGATGCAAAAAGACAAATTTTCAACAAAAAAAAATGGCTACTTTTCCCACATTGTTTCTTGGATTTTTTTTCAAAATCAATAGGATTCAAGCTGTTGATGAGACAAAACAACTGGGTGAATTTCACAAAAATCTGATTACAAATGCAGACTTTATCATGTAAACAAGAATTGGAAATTTTCAACATGAAATGGCTACTTTTCCCACATTGTTTCTTCGATTTTTTTTTCAAAATCAATAGGGTTGAAGCTACTGATGAGATAAACAAACTGTGTGATTTTCATGAAAATCTGACCAGAAATACAGACTTTATTGCGTAAACAAGAACAGAAAATTTAAATTTTCAACTTTAAATGGCTACTTTTCCCATACTATTTGTTGGATTTTTTTCAAAGTCGATAGGGTTGAAGCTATTGATGAAATAAACAAACTGTGCAAGTTTCACGAAAATCTGAAGTTATTTGCAGACTTTATCGCGTAAACAAGAACTGGAAATTTTCAACTTGAAATGGCTACTTTTCCCATACTGTTTGTTGGATTTTTTTCAAATTCAATAGGGTTGAAGCTATTGATGAGATAAACAAACTGTGCAAGTTTCATGAAAATCCGGCAACAAATGCAGACTTTATCGCGTAAACAAGAAAAAGACTAACGGACAGACAGACGGACGGACGGACAGACGGACAGACAGACGGACGGACGACGGAAACCCCGCCATGACATAAGCTCTGCTGGCTTTCAGCCAGTAGAGCTAAAAAACCAAAAAAAAAACAATGGAGGTGTTGTTGTAACTGGGCTTGAACCCGCTAAGAAAGCACAAGTAGGCATGTTGAATTGAACAAATAGTGAAAAAAATTGAAGTACAATTTCTCAAAACCAACTGTTTGGAATCCAGCCAAATTTGATAGGGTTTCAGTACTCATTGTATTAAACAATCTCTAAAAATTTCAAAGAAATGTAACTAAAAATGTGGACCATGTTGAGTAAACAATAATAAAAAACAACAAAAAATATAAATTTTCAACTTTAAATGGCTCTTTTTCCCATACTGGTTGTCCAATGTTTTTCAAAATCAATAGGGTTCATGCTATTGATAATATAAAGCAACTGTGCAAGTTAAATGAAAATTCCACCACAAATGCCAAGTCATTGTAGCGTAAACAAGCAATGTAAATTTTCGAATTTAAATGGCTACTTTTCCATTACTGATTGTCAAATTTTTGTTCAAAATCAATAGGCTTCAAGCTATTGATAAGATAAACAAACTGTGCAAGTTTTACAAAAATCTGACCACAAATATAGACTAAAACACATAAACAAGAAAAGGAAGCGGTGAACTTTAAATGGCTACTTTTCCCCACACTGATTGTCAGATTTTTTTCAGAATCAATAGGGTTCAAGCTATTGATGACATCAACAAACTGTGCAAGTTTTACGAAAATCTGGCCACAATTGCAGACTTTACTGCATAAACAAGAAATTAAAATGTTGAACTTTAAATGGCTACTTTTCCTACACTGATAGTAAGATTTTTTTCAAAACTGATAGGGTTCAAGCTACTGCTGAGATAAACAATCTGTGCAAGTTTCATGAAAATCTGAAAACAACTGCAGACTTTATCATGTAAACAAGGAATTTAAGTGTTGAACTTTAAATGGCTACTTTTCCTACACTGATTGTCAGATTTTGTTCAAAATCAATAGGGTTCAAACTATTGAAATGATAAACAATCTGTGCAAGTTTCACAAAAATCTGATCACAAATGTAGTCTTAATCATGTAAACAAGAAGTTTATATGTCGAATTTTAAATGGCTACTTTTCCCACACTGATGGTCAGATTTTTTTTAAAATCAACAGGGTTCAAGCTATTGAAGAGAAAACAAACTGTGCAAGTTTCATGAAAATTTGACCACAATTCCATACTTTATCGCGTAAACAAGAAATTGAAATTTTGAACTTTAAATGGCTGCTATTCCTACACTGTTTGTCAGATTTTTTTCAAAATCAATGGGGTTTAAGCTATTGATGAGATAAATACGCTGTGCAAGTTTCATGAAAATCTAACCACAAATGCGGACTTTATCGCGTAAACAAGAAAAAGACTAACAGGCGGATGGACAGACGGACGTACGGACAACGGAAACCACATCATAACAAAGGCTCTGCTGGCTTTCAGCCAGTAGAGCTAAAAATTCAATTTGTTCATTTCTGTAGCTGGTTATGACTTGTGAAAGAATTTCAACGCTTAGGTTAACATCAGCTGGAACAAAACTGGCAGAGTCAACTTTGAAAACATCCTGTACAATTTGCAAAATTAAAGGTTTAATATATTACAATATCCTTTTCTGCCTACAAAAGTAACTAAATTGAAAGCATATGCAGATGTCAAAATAAATGTAGTTCAAATAATGATTTCTGTCTTTGATAAGGCAGGAAAGATTGTGGGAAAAGGGGAAAATGCTGGTTACTAGCAATTTCTCCCTTTCCCTTGATGTTTTCAAAAGCCTTTCTTTCCAGTCGTTAAAACTCATGAATGTGTGGTAAAGGGTTAGGAAAGGTGCCCAGAATCAGTTATTATCACAACTTTGGACACCTTATTCTCTAAAGTGCAGAATCTCAGGTATTCTTTCAAAAATGTTAGTGTCCTTGAAATACGTTGGACAAATTTTATGCGTTGATTCCTGAACTAAAGTAGTCACAGCCATCCTATGTGCTGATACAATAACTAATCTTAATTATTCCTACCCCTCTTCCATTTTCAATTCCTCATCACCCAATTTCAGTCTAATTAAGCATCTAAGTGAAGCAAGTGCTTGTTCCTCATCTAGGCTGCATGTCGAGAGATGTTCTAAAGCTATCACTGCAGCTTCAGTATGATCATGCTGAAATAATCAAATATTACATCAATTGTTTGAATAAGACAGATTATTTTTTTACTTTCAACAGTCCAATTAAAACTTGTTATGTAGACGGGAAAATTACATGTCAGTAGTAATGTAATACATCACCACCTCCAACTTGTTGCATCCTGCTATCGACTACTTTTTTGAAAACACTCTGTACAAAGGAGAAATAAATTTCAGCACACAATATCTGTCTTTTGCCTCAATTTGTTCCACTACGTATATACTAAACACAAGATTCACAATAAATTCTTCTAAGTCATTAACTGCTTATTTGATTTAGGGGGTTACGAGTTTAATACATTTTTACATTCATAATCTACAATTTCTTTTCTGGCTTCAATATTTTCTGAACTGTTTCAGCATCATCAGATTATCTGTCAACCCGTAGATTGCCCATATCAACTGTAATTGCTTATGCTCCAAGTATAGATCCAGATCAGAAAGTACAGTATGTGAAGCCAAAACTTGGGTCTAAACCAAATACTGTAGCAAGATATTTTAATACCCTTGAAACTTTTATGATTGGGCTATTTTCAGACTGAAAATAATAGCACTTGAATCGTTTACTATACAAGGCCGACTTTTAACAACCTTGAATAAGAAAGCTTTGAAAACTTTGTGGGAAAAGGAGAAAATGCTGGCAACCAGCATTTTCTCCTTCTCCCACAATGTTTTTCATTCTATTAAGGATAAGCTTTGTTGTTAGGGCCACCTTTAATTTGTCGTCTGCAAAAGCTTTCTATTTGAGCCAGTCTGAAATCCTGTCGTCTGACAAGGATTTAAGCTTAATTCTGTTACTGCCAAGCAAATACATTAAAATTTAGTTTATTCAAGGTCTACAACTAAAGTACAATACCAAAGCATATAAAGAGACTTTCTAAATCCATAGTTTAGAATGAGGCCTTGGAATCTCTTAACTCTTTACCACATCGAATAAAAATGTAGGCTTGTCCAAATTGAAAGCATTTGCAGATGACAATATAAATGTGGCTCAAAAGATGGAATTTGTCTTTGGTTACCAGCATTTTCTTCTTTTGCTACGATGTTTTCAAAAGGCTTCTTTCTTATGGTTGTTAAAACTTGGGACTGCGGGGCAAAGGGTAAATCAACAATCAGACTTCATATTCTGTTTAGTTTGATCTTGATCCTTACTGGCTGTAAAAGCTACATATGTTATTAATGACAATGAAAGAATTACCATGTTTTACCTTTTCCTTAAAATACCTTTAATAGAAAAAGTCTGCAAATTGCAGAATGGGAATGTATGAACATGTATGTTTTTAACCCTTTACTGCACAAGCCACCTTTTAACAACCCTGGGAAAGAAGCCTTTTGAAAACATAGTAGAAAAAGGAGAAAATGCTGGTAACCAGCATTTTCTGCTTTTCCCACAATGTTTTCTACCCTATCAAAGAAAAACTCCATTTGAGCCACATTGACATTGTCATCTGCAAATGCTTTCAATTTGGACAAGGCTAAAATTTTGTTGTATGGTAAAGGGTTAAAGCCAACAGCATTATCTGTATGAGATTTAACCCTTTCCCAAACGACAGATTTTGGACTGGTCCAAATTGAAAGAGTTTGCAGATGACAATTTCAAATTTGATGAAAATGGCAAAAAGGTCTCAAAAAGGGTAGAAAACACTGTGGGAAAAGGAGAAATTGCTTGTTACGAGCAATTTCTCCTTTTCCCACAGTGTTTTCAAAAGACTTGTACTGCAGACTCGTGAAAACCAGGGCTTGTTTGGGAAAGGGTTAAAAGGCTAGACAACTTTCTTTCACCTCTAATGCATGTTGTGCTGCCAAGGCAATCAATCCATTTGCAGTAATTTTTTCCTCGCCATTTTCATTTGTGCAGTCTCTATCAGCCAGCTCACAGAGTGTCTTCAAACTTTGACATCCTAATAATAGTCAATATGAAGTTTAAGAAAATGATATGCTCAGATGAGCATACAAATAATTCCTTTAAAAACCAAAACACAGTCCCTACACACTCCACTTTTTAACCTTTTACCACACAATGTTGACTTTTAATGACCCAGAGGAAGAAGCCTTTTGAAACCATTATGGGAAGTGGAGAAAATGCTGGTAACCAGCATTTTCTCCTTTTCCCACTATGTTTTCGACCTTATCAAAGAAAAACCACATCATTTCAGCCACACAGAAATTTTTGTCTGCAAATGCTTTCAATTTGGACGGGTCTGAAATTTTGTCATGTGGTAAAGGGTTAAGCAATGGCTGAAGAAAGCATATTGGCACCAAAAGCTGTCTGCACTTGCTTTTAGACATACATTAATTTTCAGTAAAAAATAGCAAGTCGAAAAACAACAGGGCTTTGACAATGCCTTGACTTTTTCTTCAAAAACAGAAAAAAAGTTCAGCTAAAGACAAGTGATTGCTCCTTTTTTCACTATCTTTTCTAAAAAGTTTACTACCAGTATTTCATGCTTTTTGGTAGTTTATCTGGAAATAATGGTGGATTATGGTTTGATAATTTCACCATTTCCATTAGTTAAATTTACCAATTTGGTAACTCAGTGGTAAGGAACTATTTAGATTCTTGCACCATGTTTAAAACTTTGCCCTTTCAAATGCATCAGATCTATTTCAGACAGTGATTAAATTGAGAAATATAAAATAAAGATCCTACCTTTTCAAAATCTTTATTAATCCTGCTAAATTCAGATTTATGAGTGTTGTTGAGTGTTGTTGTGTCACTTCGAATGTACATAAATGGCAACACTAATGACACTTACTTGGAAGGATGTATTTGGCAAATCAGAAGATTGAGAAAGAAAGTGGAAGATTACAGATTAAAAGAATGTTAATTCGAAAGTGGATTTTTGTCTTTTTAAAATAATTTACTGAACTTGACATTTTCTCAAATCGCTTAACCTTTTACCACAGAATGTCGACTTTTGATGACCATGAGGAAGAAGCCCTTTGAAAATATTGGGGGAAAATTTTGTCTCAATTCTGGTCTAAATCAACAAAGTGTTTTCTTCGTGAAATGGTAAATATATTGTCATTTTAATGCCGTCTTATATGGAAGGTACAAGCAATTACCGAAAACACCTGTGCTGGATTTTAATTAGAGTCCCAACAAAAATGGGGTTAGAAGCATGAAATAAATAGAATATTTGTTTTTTTCTGTGAAAGATCGAAATTTATTTCATCTCATGAACATCATATGGTAATATTTTCACTAGGGCTGTACCACTCATGAAAGTATTACCAATGATGTTCACTCGATGAAATAAATTTTGATCTTTCACAAGAAAAAAAAAAAAAGCTCTTTATATTCACTTTCCTTCAAACTTTAATGCCTTGTATTGTTTGGAAAAAAAAAAAAGGTCTAATGATGGCTTGTACAGTAATTGGTTAACAAGAAAAATGGCAAACTAAAATTCCTTTTTGCTTCTATGACAATATTTTCTCCAATTATGGTATGCCCCATCAACATTGAGTACAACTAATTCTACACATATACTGGCAGAGACAGGGCTGTCATAGTAAAGTTTTGTAAAATACGTGCTTATACACCCCAAGCAAGTAAAATACATTCTTATTAACCCCAAGCATACCTACATCTCAGGGCCACTGTCTGCATTTGATAAGTAGTATTTTTTTATTCTTAAAGCATGAAAGGGGAGCACCAAACTACAATGGCTCCTTCCCCTGTTGTAATGGGAGTTCAGCCAGGACCTCCTTCAGAAATGTCATCCGACGACCTCCCTAGCAGAAATTGTAAGCTAAATAAGAGTACCACATGTGGGTGCCAATGTTGGCTGCAAACTGCTCTTAGATATAGACTGATTTTCTTGGAAAATTCTTAGAAAAGGGGCATAACTGTGTAAAAATATTTTGATGGTTTCCTGCCCTTGTTGTATGGGTTCCCCTTTTAATAGAACAACAAGTAGCCCAAGCAGTTGAAGTAAATAACGATTATGATGCAGACAACAGCAATGATGACAGGACTATGACAACACCTTAACGTTTTTGTCAAAACCAGAGCTAAAAATGTGGTTCAGCCATGGCCATTCTGCCCTACCATACCTTTTCAGTCTAGTAGAAGCCCAAATGCAAGGAGACTGCAACTATTACAATTATTCAAAAGTCTGCTATAGTACATAGTTACCTGTATCTGGGTCTTTATCCAGCATGGCAAGTTTATACATTATGAAATGTCCATGAACTGACTGTGCATCCAGTTGCAAGGATTCTTTAATAGCCACTCTTGCCTTTGAGACAAAAAGTGAAATTTTATGGCCAGCAGTGAGCAATTCATCTCATATACTGCAAATAGTATCTTTGTCTTTGACGATAGTGCACAAAAAGTGCAGTCTGATCTTAGATATTCATTTTCCATTAACCCTCTACCACACAATTCAGGTTTTACTGACCTTGAAGAAAAAAGCTTTTGAAAGCATTGTGGGCATAGGAGAAAATGCTGGTCTCCATAAACTGATGATTTTAGAATAACAATGCTTGTTTTAATTATTCAATTCAAAATCACATGGTTTTATGTCAGCTTCATTGGAACATTCTTGTCCCGAAAATCTACTCATGGCCATGCAGTGAGTCTGCCTAATGAACATGCTGCTTTTGCACAAAGCTTTTATAATTATATGTGTATTTCTTGAGATACAGTACTGTGATGAGAATAATCTAATATTCTGCTGCTTTTGAGATAAAATTTTATTAAACTCAAAAAAAACCCCCAAAATTTAGTGAGCTTTTGGCATGCTTAGGATAATTTTTTTAAGACTTAATTAACAAGAGTACCACATACAGGGGTAAATGCCCGAAAGTAGTTGCTTGATTTTCTGTGAAAATTCTGAGTCCAAAAAGGGGCATAACTGTGTCAAAAATACTTTGATGGTTATCTGTCCTTGTTGTATGGATTCCCCTTTCGATAGTGAACAACTTGTCCGATTTTGAAGTAAATATCTTCAGTAATAACAAAGACATTACAATTATGAAAAGTTTTTGCATGATGATGCAGACAAAGACACTGGGGCTACAATAATAAAGTTTTCTTTGAAATCAGCCCAACTAATAGAAAATAATCTCAAAATCAACCTTTTTCATCTCCTTTATATCTTTTGACATATCTTCTTAAGAAAATACTTCAAATAAACAATGGATTTGAATTATAGCTGACTAACTCTTTACCAAACGACAAAATTTTAGACTGGTCCAAATTGTAAGCATCTGCAGACATCAAAATAAACGTTACCAAAAATTGAAGTTTGTTTTGGGAAGGGTAGAAAACATTATGGGAAGAGGAGAAAATGCTGGTTACCAGCATTTTCTCCTTTTCCCACAATGTTTTCAAAAGGCTTCTTTCTCAGGGTCGTTAAAAGTCGGGATTGTGTGGTAAAGAGTTAAGAAAAACTGAAGTTTCATTTACATATATTTTACCTTATTTAGTTGTTGCAGAGCTAGATAGCAGTTTGTTCTATTTCGATGTAGTTTTGCCAGGTTCATATCTCTAGGATCAGACTTGCTGTAAATGCTGAGAGAGTAATTGTACCAATCTAGAGCACCTTGTGAATCTTCTCTCTTTACATGAAAACAGACGTAAATACACTTTGATGCATTTATCCACTATCACGCTTGTTAACCCTTTACCACACTATCCCAAGTTTTAACACACCTCAAGGAAAACAGCTCTTGAAAACATTGTGGGAAAAGGAGAAAATGCTGGTAACCAGCATTTTCTCCTTTTCCCACAATGTTTTCTACCATTTCAAAACAAATCTCACTATTTTAAGGCACATCTTATTTGTTGTCTGCAAACATTTTGAATTTGGACAAATATAGAATTTTGTCATTTGGTAAAGAGTTAACTCGGCCTGTAACAAAAACTAAAAGTACAAAGGTAAAAATTGATGGGAACATAACACACTCTTTTGAGTTGTATGAAAAATGCATTAGGAAAAGGAGCAATCACATTTTGCAATTCCTCCTTTTCCCTCCATGTCTTTTTTTAAAGACTCTATTACAAGAATGAAGATAGTCTTACTTATTAAGTAAACAGTTAACCCTTTACTACACAAGCCTGAGTATGAATGACCCTGCAGGAAAAAGGCTCTAGAAAACACTGTGGAAAAAGGAGAAGGAGCTGGCAATCAGCATTTTCTCCATAAACCCCTATGTTTTCAGTCCTTCGAGAAAGAATCTCCACATTAGAGTTATTGAATTTGTAGCCTTTTAGACCGCATATTTTGTCAAAATTGTAAGTTCCATTCATTATACGGTATGTCTTTCTTACCTCTGTTGCAATTGCTGCTTGCTCCCAAAGCACAGAATGAAATCTTCTTTTGATATTAAAGTCCATTGGCTGACCTGAGTGATGTGCTAAAACAGATATATATAGAAATATTTACTGTATATTATCTTAACCCTTGACCGCACAATGCTGCCTTTTGATGCCCCTGGGAAAGAAGCCTTTTGAAAACATTGTGGGAAGAGGAGAAAATGCTGGTAACCAGCATTTTCTCCTTTTCCCACAATGTTTTCTACCCTATCAAAGAAAAATTGCACCATTTGAGCCACATTGAAATTGTCGTCTGCAAATGCTTTGAATCTGGACACGGCTAAAATTTTGTCGTCTGGTAAATGGTTAAATATATAATATCAAGATCCAAAATGTATGCTTAATACATAAATCATAGAAAATCTTTAGATATATTCAAACAACTTGTTTTGATGCCATAATATTTTTAAAAGTGCTCTACGTAACAAAGAAGAGCCATCTGCTGGTGGTAATGTGCTATTAACCCTTTCCCACACAATGCTGAGTTTTTAACAACCTTGAGGAAGAAGGTTTTTGAAAACATTGTGCAAAACAGAGAAAATGATGGTAGTCAGCATATTCTACTTTTCACACAATGTTGTCTACCTTTTCAAGGACAATTTCCACCATTTGATTCACATTTGATTTATTGTCTGCAAATGCTTTGGATTTGGACAAGTCGAAACTTATCATGTTTCGTGAATGAGTTAACACTTTACCAGACAATCCCGACTTTTAACGACCCTGTTGAACCGAACTTTGGAAAACATTATGGGAAAAGGAGAAAATGCTGGTAACCATCATTTTCTCCTTTTCCCACAATGTTTTCTACTCTTTCAGACACAAATTCAATTACTTGAGTCGCATTTAATTTGTCGTCTGCAAATCCTTTTAGTTTTTACCAGTCTAAAATTTTGTCGGCTGGTAAAGAGTTAAACAATAGAATGTCTGGAGTAACTTCTGTTTTTTTTTTTTCTTTTATGCCTCAATAAAAATCAAACTATGAAGGACACTCTCCATAACAGCCTTTTTCATATTGTTAGTTGCATATCTGGAGTGGCACTCTGACAAAAGGTGGCTTAATGCATCTCCATGATGCATTAAACCAAGCAAGTCATATCATAATTATGGATCCATAAAATCCATTTTGTTTAACAACCAACTGAATTACAAGGTAATCCTTTGAAATGGAAAAAAATTAGCAAAATTACCAAAAAGTTTCAGCCAAAGTCAGCCTGCATTGGCTGCGCAGGCTGACATGGGTCGATACTTGTTGCAGATACATTAATCCCCTGGCCCCCGTCGAAGTTTTTGCATGTCAATGATGATGATGCAGATAATGCCAGGGTTATGACAATACCTCTATGTTTTCTTCGATAACAGCCAAGCTAAAAATGGCGACTGTGCTAAACAAAGAAATCAAACCATTGATGCAGTATTCTACAAATTCCTTTGCTTCAGGGATCATGCCAGCCTCAAGGAGTACCTCTAGGTTTGTAATCAGCAACTTTCCTATCTCAGGAGATTTGTCAAAACGCTTTAATAGCTCTTCAATCATCCACGGTACAATCTGAAATCTGGGAAAGGGACTAAACTGTTAACCCTTACAGGCTGCTAAGTGTGACTCACCAACCTTTTGCAGACAGTGTAGGTCAAGATCAGACTGCACAGAATGAGCAGTCTGATCTTGGATCTACACTGTCCGATAAGGAGATATTTTTCTCAAAAAAATAAGTTTGAAATAGCGTTATTTTGGTTTTTTACTATAGGCTTGAAAGTTTCATTAAACTTTTATTTAGCAGGATAAGGGTTCACCAGACAACACATTTTAAGACTTGTAAAGATACAAGACTTGTAGCATTTGCAGGCATCAAATGATGAGATTTGTCTTTGGTAAGGCAGAAAACATTGTTGGAATTGGAGTAAATGTTGGAAAGATAAATATAATATGTACAAACAAATACTTAGGATCAGCTTATTCATTTAGATGGTAATACTGTAAATTTCACACAACTAACCTGCCCCCTGGAGGGCTGTTTTCAGGCATGATAATGGAAGTCAGACAAAAGTGAAGTACATGCAAGAAAGGAGAGTATCTGTTTTCCATTGTAAAGAAACTATTGCTGGAACACAGCACAGTAACAGGTAAAATGGGTATCAAATAGTGTAGACTAACCTCTGAGTGTGTAAAAGTGCATGCTGGTCCATCTATGGTAATCCAGGTACACTGAATTATAATACAAGTTTTACTCATTTACTCATAACATTTCCTCATTCTCATGAATTATCAGTTGGACAATCTGATTAGTGGTCTAAGTACATGTATTTCCATATAAAAAATTAACTTTGTTTAATCCCACTTAAGCCACAAACAACAATCATACCAAAGATTTAAGCCTTTACTGAACAATCTTGAGTTTTAACAATCCTGAGAAAGAGGTCTTTTGAAACCATTATGGAAAAAAAAGAGAAAATGCCGGTAACCACTGTTTTCTTCTTTACCCATAATGTTTTCTCTATTTGTAAATGCAGTCCCCACCAATTTAATGGCATTTCATTTGTTGTATATATATGTTGTAATATGGACAAATCTAAGATTTGTTGTTTGGTAAACAAATAATATGCATGGCAAAGTCACAACTCTGAGCCACACAGCTCCCAACTGTTGGCCACACAGCTCCAATGTTTGCTCTATCTCAATGTAAATGCTATTTCTACCTACCTCTTCTGTTGACAAATCAGTTGTAGCAGATACACACTAAGATCTACATTTAGTTCCGGCAACTTGATCAAGTCCATTGATGCTAAAACAAACAAGAGCACCACATGCAAATGCCAACGCTTGGCTGCGGATGCTACATTTTCAGTGAAAATTCTGAGTCCAAAAAGGGACATAACTCTTCAACAATAATAGAGATATTTAAAAATGTAAAAGTTTTCAGATGAGGAAGCAGACAACAACAATGCAGATGACACCAGGGCTATGGCAATACCTTGATGCTTTCTTTGAAAGCAGCCAAGCTAGAACTATCTGTGTTTTACCCTTTACAAAACAATATCCTGTTTTTCTGACCCAAAGGAATAAAACTTGTAAAAACCATCGAGAAAGAAAGCAAATGCTGGTAATCAGCACTTGTCCTCTTTCCAAAATTGTTTTCACTGCTATTAGAGACAAATCTCATCATTTGTGATAAGTCTGATTTGTTTTCAGCAAGTGTTTTCCTGAAGTGCGAGTCTAGAACCTAGAGTCTACAGGCAAAAAAGCTCAGTCCACAAAAAGTGAGCCAAGTATACCCACATATGAAGGAAAAACATATTTTTAGGCAATTCAAAAAGTCTACTTGTAGCAACTTCGACCCGCATCGAGCAGAATTAATATAAAGTATCCAACAATGTAGATCCAAGATAAGAAAGGAATATTACAACAGTCTGCATTTCTGTGTGGTTGGATCAGGAAGAGTTGCATGTGTAAAGAGGTTTGTATTGGATGAGACTGCCAGTAGAATCCATGGCCCTTATTTGGAAGAGTGTAAAATTTGTGGTTTGGTAAAGCACCAAAGATGAAATGGAAATATCACCATAATTATAAAAAAACTAACTGTGACAATTTCAAGACTGTATTTGGTTGGAAAACTTGTATGTTTATCAGATAGTTAACATCCAAGGTCAGACTTCATATATTATGCTTTGTGATCTCAATTTAAACTGTCCACTAAAGCATGTAGATCAAGCTATTACTGACAGTCCAGGGTTAAAAAAAATTTCAAATATCAAATTCAATCTTGAAAATAAGAAACTCTAATAGAATGAGTAGCAAAAAGCATGAAGGAATTCCAAAAGAAAATTACAATGTACCTATTTTTACAACATCCAATTCAGTGTTTTGAAAGAGCAATATTTTTAGCTTAAGAAACAGACCAGCAGGGTGACAATGTTCCTGAAATGAGAGTAGAACATGCAATCTTAACCCTTTAGCACACAATCCTGACTTTTAACGACCCTGTAGAAAGAAAGCTTTTGAATACATTGTGGGAAAAGGAGAAAATGCTGGTAACCAGCATTTTCTCCTTTCCCCACAATGTTTTCGACTATTTCAGACACAAACTCTATCATTTTAGCCACATTTAATTTGTCGTCTGTAAATGTTTTGAATTTGGACCAGTCTAAATTTTTGTCATGTGGTAAAGAGTTAAGTGTCTGGGAAGCCCTTATTAAACAGCATAACAACAGTATTCACAAAACATCTTGACATTTTTACAACATCTTGGTTTGACTGTCACAAAATGCCTTTTACCAATACATGTATCATTACTGCATCCCTGTATTTTGTGAGGGATGCTCAAAGTATGGAAAAGTCAGTGGTGTGCATTGCTCTCTTCTGTTTTTGATTTGAAGGTAGTTTTGTCAACAGACCTTACTTCATCTTTCAGGAAAAGCTCGTGTCATGTTTCGGCTTTTTCCTTGGTTTTATCATTACTAAGCTGAGGCTCTGCAGTACACACACAAGCAGCAGCACTAGCAGGGATTAAAACCAGTCCTGATCGCAAATCAAAAGCTTTAACCATTAAGCCATGGTGGACCCCTAGTGTGCTTACGTCATACAATAAATTCTGGTAAACATCAACAGAACCAAAATTTTACACATCATATTATCAAAGCATGATAGTTGAATTAATCATAACTATGATAAGCTGCCTTGATCTTTAAGATGGACCAATTAAACCAATTAAAGTACAGGCTAATTCTCTGCAATACAAAGTATAAAAATTTGAAGTGAAGAAGGGGAAACAGTTAGGCAACTCCTCCTTTTCCAACAATGTTTTTAAAAGCTGTCATTTGCAGGGAATTATCTTAGCTAAAGAAAGTGGACCAGTAACTGTCTGTAAATCTATGCAATCCAACCTTGCACTGTATTCTTTGAGGCCATTTTAGTTTCTGTTTTAGCATTTAATAACAGTAATTGAATCTAAAACTATGATTGGATAGGATGACTATTTCTGCCATGCAGGGTAACACTGAAATGTGAACAAAAAGAAAATTACTTACTTTGTTGGCCAAACTAACAGAATTCAAGGCATTCTGTAGATTTTTGTCTGGATCAAGTTCAAGATATATATTGGCCAATAACCTCAGGGTCCTTGCCTGTTCAATAAAACAGTGTAACACAGGACTATATCTACAAAACAACTGAAAATGACTTTCTCAACCCTTTACCACACAGAAAAATTTTAGACTTTCCCAAATTTAAATGCATTTTCAGACAGCAAATTACATGTGGAAAACATGATTGAATTTGTCTCTGAAAGATTAGAAAACATTGTGGGAAAAGAAGAAAATACTGGTTACCAGCATTATTTTTGTTTCCCACCATGTTTTCAAATACTTTCTTTCTCAGAGTCGTTACAGACAGGATTACGTTGTAATAGGTTAATCCTGTATCACATCTATAACAACAGGAGAAAATGGCTTGCAACCTACAATTTCTCCTTCTTAAAAGATTTCCTTCACAAATATTCAGACATAAAAATCAATTCAAAATACATAAATACAAAATACATACTTGAAACCTTATTAGTAAAGTCACCTGTTGCAAATTTGTTTAAATCAATTAACCCTTGACAACAGAATCCCACATTTTCATGGCCCTTAGGATGAATGCTTCTTAAAATATTGTGGGGAAATGGAAAAAAAATGAAGCTACCCAATTCTTTTCCTTTTCCAACAAAGTTTCTACCCTTTCAGATACAAATCCTGTCATTTTAAAGCACACTAAATCTGTTGTCTATAAATGCTTTGAATTCTGAGCGGTTCAAAATTTTGCTATCCGGTAAGGAGTTAACTCATAAACGACAAGATCTTAGACCAGTCCAAAATGAAAACATTCACAGATGACAAATAGAATGTGGCTCAAATGAGAGATGTCTTCAAATGGGTTGAAAATATTTTAAGAAAAGGCCAATATGTTTCAAATGACTTCTCAAGGATTGTTAAACCTTGGGGCTGTTTGGTGAAAGGTTAACTCTTTAGCTGCTAGGTGCAACTCACTGACCTTCTGCAGACAGTGTAGAACAAGATCAGACTACACAGAGCTTGCAGTCTGATCTTGAATCTACACTATCCGTTAAGGAGATATTTTTCTCCTAGAAATAAGTTTGAAATAACATATTAAATTGTGTTTTTACTAACAGCTTGAAAGTTCTATGCAACTTGTATAGCAGTATAGGGTTAACAGGCTAACCTATAAAAACCCCATATGTGAAGATCTTTTAGCCCACTACCTCTAACTCAGGACTTCTTCTTGCCTTACAAGTTTAACCCTTTACCACATAATCCCGAGTTTTAATGGCTCTTTGGAAACAGCCTTTGGAAAACCTTGTGGGAGAAGGAGAACATGCTGGTAACCAGCATTTTCTACTTTCTCCACAAGGTTTTCTTCACTTTCACAGACAGCTATCATCATTTCAGCTAAATTTAATTTGTCATGTGTAAATGCATTCAATTTGGACAAGTTTAAAATTTTGTCATTTGGTAAAGAGTTAAAACATTGTGGTAAAGAATAAAATCTTTCCAAAGTTGTCTGTGCAAATTTGTTTCAGACAATAAAATTTGAATCATTTTCAAGTTTGCTATTTTCTGAAGACTGTCTTCGTTCTGTTAACTATGTGCAAATTTTGAACAACTGCCATGTATTTTATTCTTATTCTCTGCATACATATTCTACATATTCATACCATCAGTAACTTTGTTACATTTTTCCAAATTTAGGAATACCCCAATTACTCATTACTTCATGAAACAAAAGGATGACTTTGAAAGCATCTTTGTAAACCATGAAAAATCAGAATGAATTATGGTTTGCGACAAGAATACATTGTGGCAAAAGGAGAAATTGCTATCAACAAGCAATTTCTCCTTTTCTCACCATGTTTTCAAAAGTGGCTAGATTAAAGACAAAAGATTCTCCACAGGTGGTACTGTGATTAATAAATGAGAGATGGCACTAAAATGAAAAGAAATTTTTCATGCAAAGAGCGTTATCTTACTAGGGAATGTCATTAACACACAAGTCTAGCGCTAAGTTAATGCCTTACTTGAGTTTTATAATTGATAGCCTGTCCATATTTTCCTAGCTCATAACTCTCCCTCAGCCACACAACAGCACTGTCGAGTTTCTTTCCCTGATATAGTTCCACTCCAATGTTGTAGCACATCATTGCTAAGTAATTGCCCTGTATAGTAAAATTCTACACAAATTTCATTTAACTCTTTACCAAACAACAAAATTTTAGACCTGTCCAAATTGAAAGAACTTCACAGACAACAAAATAAATACATATGACTCAAAAATTGAAATGTTTTCTTGGAAGGGTAGAAAACATTGCGGGTAAAGGAGTAAATGCTGGTTACCGGCATTTTCTTCTTTTCCCACAATGTTTTCAAAAGCCTTCTCTGTTAAGGTCCTTAAAACTCAGGATTGTGTGGTAAACGTTTAAAATGCAATCAAAAGTAAACAAGGAAACATTACAATGTAAACCATTTACCAAACAATATCCTGTTTTCATGACCCTGAGGAAGAAGGCCTTTGGAAAATATCTGGAAATCCAGGAAGATCAACTCAAAAACAAAACTAAGAATTTTCAAGATTAATGCACTGGGAGTCCTCCTGTATGGGGCAGAGTCTTGGAACTGACAAACTCCATCACAAACAAACTAGACATCTTTCAGACACGCTGCATCAGACATATTCTACATATATTTTGGCCTAAGACAGTATCCAATAAAGAACTTTGTAAGAGAACAAACTCCTGCCCTCTTTCATTAAAAATCTAGGAAAAAAGATTGAAATGGATTGTCCATGTACTTAGAATGCACCCAAATGCCATCCAAAGGGTAGCTATGAGATGGAATCCAACAGGGAAGACGAACATAGGAAGACCCAAAGAAACCTGGAAACGCTCCCTCAAGAAAGAAATCAAAAACTGAAAATGGTCATGGGATCAGATACAGCAATGGGCCAAGGACATATCAAAGTGGAAAGCACTGGTAACAGCCTTATGTGCACCCCAGCACAAAGAGGAGTAAGTAAGTAAGTAAGTAAGTAAGTAAGTAAGTAAACAGCATTAATCCTTTGAGTTCTAATCACAATTGGAATTAGGTTTGTTGACGATGAAGATCAAAACTGGACAGCATATTCTGTGCAACCTGATTTAAGATCTACTCTTTCTGCTATGTAGAGATATTCTGGTCAAAAACAGCCCTGAAATAGTGTATTTTTACTTCTTGAAAGACAAGGTCAATTTTGGTATATTCAGTTCTTTAACCCATTACCGCTCAATGACGCCTTTTGACGCCCCTAGGAAAGAAGCCTTTTGAAAACATTGTGGGAAAAGGAGAAAATGCTGGTAACCAGCATTTTCTCCTTTTCCCACAATGTTTTCTACCCTATCAAAGAACAAGAGGGCCATGATGGCCCTGTATCGCTCCACTGGCTTATGAATATAAACCATAAATACTAAACATTTCAATTCTGAGCCAAATGGTTTCAAAATGAAGACTTACAAAGTTTTCTCTGTAAAAGCCCATGTGAAAGTTGAGACCCGCAAGGCAAAGCCATTTTTGATCCAAGAGCTATAATTACTTGAACCCTAGTAGAGGTCCACAAGATAAAACCACATGCCAAAATAATACAAGTCTATGCTGTATGGTTATAAATATGGTGATTTTCAAGTTTTGTCCATATGAAGCCTCTGCAAAACATAAGACCCCTGATGCAAGGCTAATTTCAGAAGAAAAAAAAATCAAAACAGGAAGATTTCTTAACTTGTCACTATGTAAGCCCATGTAAAACTTGTGACCCCAGCGGCGGGGCCAATTTTGACCCCAGGGCTAAAATTTTGGCCCCCTTGGTAGAGGCCCACTAGATATAGCAACATGCAAAATTTGGTAGCTCTAGGCCTTATGGCTAGGTAGAGGAAGATTTTTAAAGTTTTCTCTATATAAGCCTATGTAAAACTTGTGACCCCTGGGGCAGAGCCAATTTTGACCCCAGGGCTAAAATTTTGGCCTGCTTGGTAGAGGCCCACTAGATATAGCAACATGCAAAATTTGGTAGCTCTAGGCCTTATGGCTAGGTAGAGGAAGATTTTTAAAGTTTTCTCTATATAAGCCTATGTAAAAATTGTGACCCCTGGGGCAGAGCCAATTTTGACCCCAGGGCTATAATTTGAAGAAACTTGATAGAGGTCTACTACATAAAGCTACATGCCAAATTTGGTAGCCCTCTGCCTTATGGTTTCAGACAAGAAGATTTTTAAAGATTTCCAATATTTTTCAGTTTTGTTGCCATGGCAACCAGAGTTTTTGAAGGAATCAAATTCTTTCAAGAAATTCTGAAGAGGACCATGGCAGGATCATTTCTGTGAAGTTTCATGAAAATTGGATGGGTAGTTTCAGAGAAGAAGATGTTTGAAATAAAAGTTAACACACGGACGGACGGACGGACGGACGAACGGACGGACGGACGGACGGACGGACGCACGACGGACACCGGGCCATGACATAAGCCCGCTGGCCTTCGGCCAGTGGAGCTAAAAATTGCACCATTTTAGCCAAATTGAAATTGTCGTCTGCAAATGCTTTCAATTTGGAGAAGGCTAAAATTTTGTCGTCTGGTAAAGGGTTAAATACCTGCTAATAATTGAGTCATGCTCTGGCAAGGGGGAGTTTAATGCCTCTCCACGATGCATTATACCATACAAGACATCACATTAACATGGACCCATAAAATCCCTTAAGTCTAACAGTCAACTGATTCATGTGGAAGACTCATCCTTTGACATGCAGGGCTTTGACCATTAGCAAAAGATACTGACCCAGGTTAGCCTGTGCAGATTGCAAACCCCCTTTCCACAGAGCATGCATCAATTTATTTCTGACAAAAAAATTCATAACAAAACTCTTTAATCTATATGCTTCAATAAGCATTAGTGTTTTATATAAACAGTATTTCAGTTCATTAATTGCACCTGCACATTATTCATGTTTCCAATGCATACAGACATGATTAAAATGACAACCCAAGATGAACAAGCAAAATCAAGAAGAGGAAAATATTTTATACAAAAATATTTGCATATGTGACAATTGTTTCAAACCCCTCTGCTCCATGAACATTAAAAATGTTCTGTCCGATTTGATTACTTGGCATTTAACAGTGTTTTCAACATTATTTCAGTTTCATCACAACAGGACTTAAACAGGTAGTGCACTATTCAAGCAGAACTGCAGTTTCTAGTACCAGTGCTTTGCAAATGTTTCATAATTTTGGCACTACATGTATATAAATGCCATGTATCTGTATTATTTGTATTGTTCGGTAAAGGTTAAAATGACCCGACTGACTGACCTGCATGGTTCCCAGTTTGAGAGAAAAAAATCAAACCCATGCTACATGTAACATTAATCAAAATTACAAATTAATAGTTTCTTATGAAAACTTCAAACCTCTTTAGGAAATTTTGGAAGCAAGTCCTTGGCACTGGTCATATGTTTTAATGCATCCTCAACTTTATCTAGCGCAATACTCTGTAAATTCAAAAATACATTTACATGTTAAAATCTAACATATGTGTCATAAAATTTACCTATTTGAGTCTGAATCTTTCCACTATCTAGGAAACATGAAGAAGGTATAAAAATCAATTAGCATGGAGATATTAAAAAAAAAGCATTGTGGAAAAAAAAAAGAGTGCTTGCTTCCTGCCAGCTATGTAAATATTTACATTTCTATCAAATCAAAATGAACCTACTGCAACATGTGCCAAAGTTTGTGCCTGTATGAGAAATCATAGCTTTTCAATCCAAATTTTTAAGATTTAAATCAGCAATCTTGACAAATTTTCATTTTTTTTCTTATTTTCTTGCATCAATCCACTTTTGATTTAACATCGTGACAAAAAGACTATTTGCTCATAATGAACAATCTCCCCTCTTGCCACAATGTCTTCACATGGGTTGATGTATCAAACCTTTGTTCAGGATGATAATTCATATGAGCCCTGCTCAGGCAAAAGGAGGCTTAATGCATCTCCATGATCCATGATACCAAGCAATTCATCACATGATCATGGATCCATAAAATACATTTTGTCCAACAACCGACTGTATTGTAAGGTAGACTGGTCCTTTGACATACAAATAATTGACCAATAGCGATAAGTATCGGCCCAGGTCAGCCTGTGAGGACTGCATAGGCTGACCTGGACCGATACTTTTCGCAGATGCATTAAGCCTTCTTTTCATAGAGCACAGCTCATATCTTTTAAAGATGTTTTTCAAGTTGTCTACTGCAAAGTTAGATTTAACCCTTTACTACACAATCCCGACTTTTAACAACCCTGAGAAAGAAGCCTTTTGAAAACATTGTTGGAAAAGAAGAAAAAGCTGGTAACTAGCATTTTCTCCTTTTCCCACAATGTTTTCTACCCTTTCCAAAACAAACTTAATTCTTTTAGCCACATTTATTTTGTCGTCTGCAAATGCTTTCAATTTGGGCCAGTCTAAAATTTTGTTGTTTGGTAAAGATTTAACCCTTTCCCACACAGCAAGTTGTTGACTCTTTCAAACTGAAATTAACTACAGATGGAAAATTCTAAATTACCACAAATGAGCTGCAGTTCTCCGATAGGGTAGAAAACATTGTGGGAAAAGGAGAAAATGCTTGTTACCAGCATTTTCTCCTTTTCCCACAATATTTTCAAAAGCCTTCTTCCTCAGGGTCATTAAAACTTGGGATTGTGTGCATAAGGTTTAAGGAGGTAGTGAGCCAGGGCTTCAGATAAGAGGGAGTGATGGTATTCTTAATCCATTATTTCTCTTCCAAACCCTATGTTGTGGGTACTCATTAGAATCGGCTCGATGAGACAATTCTAATGAGTGCCCATAACATTGGCTTTAGTGGAGAATAAGTGATATTTTCAAATTTGAAATCAAAATCACTCCCTCTGTCTAGAGCTCTGATGAGCTATGGGTGATAGCATATAAAAAACACTTACAGCCTCCAAACGCTGACAAAACAGGGTGAAGAGGTCCTGATCTATCTCAGATTTCATCTTCTCTACTGCTGACTTCTCGGCGCTTTCATCTGAGGATGACTGATGGACCTTTTGCTTAAGTTTCATTATACACTGAAAGAATAATTAACATGTTAGCATTTGAGGCAAATCTGAGCTGATGACTACATTACCTAAACTTTTACCACCCAATCCCAAGTTTCAACAACCTGCGGAAGAAAGCTTTTGAAAACATTGTGGGAAAAGACTAAAATGCTGATACCAGCATTTTCTTGGTGTCCTACAATGTTCTCTACTCCTCCAGAAACAAAATTCCACAATTTGAATTACATTTGGTAGGTCATCTGCAAATGATTTAGACTTGAACAAGTCCAAAATTGTGCTAGTTTGGTAAAGATTTAAGGTTTGGTAAATAAATACATGAAAAAATAAATGCAGCAAAAGCATAAATTGCTCAAAAAAAGCATTTTGTCCTTTTGCCAAAATGTTTTCAAAATACGGTATGCTGCAAGATGAAAAAAGTTGTTTGCAAGAGGTACTTAAGGAGTACAGGTTTCAACATTTACCAGACTACAAAATACAGACTTGCCGCCTTTTAAAGCATTTGTAGATATCAAAGTATATGTTGCTGAAAAAAAAAAAATTGAGATTTGTATTTGAAAGATAGAAAGTTTTTGTGAACAAAGGTGAAAATGCTGGTTTTTATGAAAAAAGGAGGGAAAAAATTAAGGACACCAGTAACAGAAGCTTAAACAAATCCTTTCCTCTCTTCAAACCCTTCTGACACAATAATTTGAGTCATGCTCTGGCAAAACGGGGCTTAATGCACCTCCGTGATGCATGGTACCAAACAAGACATCACGTAGATATGGGCCCCATAAAGTACATTTTGTTTAACAACTGACTGAATCATGGGGTAGACTGGACTTTTGACACACAGAAAATTTAAAGACAGCAAAAAGTTTCGGCCCATGTCAGCCTGCGCAGTCCGCGATACTTTTTGCAGATGCATTAAGCCCCCTTTTCACACAGCATGGCTCATTCGTTGGTTTCTCCAGATTCTATTAGTACTCTTTCCAAAGATAAAATGTGAATTTTTATAGAAGCTTAAAACTCAGAGCAGCCAATAGATAGTTTTTGAGATATACTGAATAAAAGGCTTTTCTACCCATGGATGATGTTTACCAATACTGCAGCAGATGGTGAAAATTATTTTGTTGAACATCACATCAGTTCCATACATTTAAAAAAAAAATAATGATTAACCCTTAAAGCTCCTATCACAACTTTAGTTGCATTTCAGGTCAACTTAAATCAAGATCAGACAGCAAAAACATGCAGTTTGACTGCTAACTGACTGCTTTGCTGAGACATTCTGGACACGAGGGCTGTGGGGGCTGTATTGCTCCACTTCCTTTTGAATAATTGTAAGATGCACTTAAGTGGCATCAAAAGAGCTATGAATCGTAAGAAGTTTGTATGGCAATAAACTTTCATAGATGAAAATAACCTAACACCCCCCTCCCCTTCAACACACACACAAACACAAACTGAACATTTCTATTCCCAATACTTGAATAACCAACACTATTGCAGTTTAATTATCAAGGGAGGTAAATGGTTACAAACTAAGATAGATCTGTTGTTAGTGAAAAGTATTTCCTATGATCAGTATGTGTGTAGCTGGTCATTATGGACTTCATGTACTACCATGTAAAACTTGTGATCCCTGGAGTGGGCACAATTGACCCCAGGGCTATCACTGGGACAATCTTGGTACAATTGTGACCCCAGGGCTATAATTGGGACAATCTTGGCAGAGGTCTATTTGGTAAAGCTGCATGCAAAATTTGATTGTGCTAGGTCCTAGGGTTAGGAGCTAGAGGATTTTTGAAGTTTTCACTATCTATGGCCATGTAAAACTTATGACCCCCCCCCCCCCCCCAAGAGGGCCAATTTTCACCCCAGGGCTATAATTTGAAGAATCCTGGTAGAGGTTTACTAGATGAAGCTACATACCGAATTTGGTAGACCTAGGCCTTATGGTATTGGACAAACAGATTTTTCAATAATTTTCAGTTTTGTTGCCATGGCAACCAGAGTTTTTAATGAAATCAAAATCTTTCAAGAAGTTCTGAAGAGGGCTACGCAGGAACATTTCTGTGATGTTCCAACAAAATTGGAAGTTTCAGAGAAGAAAGGCTATGCAGGAACATTTCTCTGAATTCCAACAAAATTGGGAGAGTAGTTTCTGAGAATTTTGCACGGATAAAACACACAATGGACACAGGGCCATGACATAAGCTTGCTGGCTTTAGGCAGAGCAATTGCTTGTTCAAAGTATGGAAATTGTAACAATTTAGGTCTAATTTTCTAGACAAAAAATGTCTGTTAGTATTATCCAAGCTGTAAGGGTTAACATAATTTCAATTCAATGGTTCAGTACTACTAAATATTGTTCCAGTGGCAAACTTCAAATAGATTAATATAACCATACAGACCAAATACAAATACACTAAACAAACCTTCTCAGTCAGTATCAAAACATCATCTGCTTGCTCTGGATTGCTACATTCTGAAGCAAAAGATTTCAACAGCTGATTGATCAAAATTTCAAATCAAGTCATTGTGCTCAATTTATTGTTGGTGCTTACAATACACATGAGCCATGCTCTGTGAAAAGGGAGTTTAAAGCATCTGCAAAAATCATCAAACCAGGTCAGACTGCACAGTATGTGCTGGCTGACCTTGGTTGCACCTTTTTTGCGATAGTTAAATTTAGTGTATTTTAAAGGACCAGTCTACCTCATGATTCAGTCGTTTGTTAAACAAAATTGATTTTATGAATCCATAATTATAAGTTGACTTGCTTGGTATAATGTATCTAAAAGATGCACTAAACACCCTTTTCCCAGAGCAAGACTCAAAAAAATTCAAATTCTGTTTGTTTAAGCTATTACAGTACAAACACAACATTTTTTTACATCCATAGCAGTGAAAAAATGAAAACATTGTGGGAAAAGTAGCAACATGATTGTTTTTAGTGGGTTTAAAATGAGCCTATACAGCTGGCTTAAATCTTTACCCGATTGCAAGATATATTGTCCAAACTGAAAGCAACTGCAGATGACATCATAAAATGTGTCTAAAAATGGTGAGCATTTTCTCGCCTCTTCACAATGTTTTCAAAAGCTCTCTTTCTCAGGGTTGTTCAAATACTGGTTCCTTTGGTTTTAAAACAGTTAACCCTTTCCCGCACAATGCCTCCTTTTAACGACACTGGGAAAGAAGCCTTTTGAGAATATTGTGGGAAAAAGGAGAAAATGCCTGTAACCAGCATTTTCTCCTTTTCCCACAATGTTTTCTTGCTTGCAAAACTTTGCGTCCATGATGGATTCGCAACATTTCATCAAAAACCATGTTCGTCGAAAACGATCCCTAGCTCTGACCCTTACCCTAACCCAGCCGAGTTGTGGCTAAAATCTTCGTTTGAGACCGAGCTTTAATGAAATAAATCTAGAAATTTACAAATCTGTATTTTGAAACATACATAGTTTTTGATAAAGCACCCTTTCGACGAAATGTTGTGCGCCGTGCCTTGATATATTTATATACCAACATACTTGTATTTGTTAAATACAAGTAGAAGAGCAGATTACAAAAAAAAAATAACTTCTCCCAATATGCTTTAGAACTGGATTGGGGAAGATGGTACAGAGAAGGGGAGTAATGTGGAGTTTGAAGAGTAATATATCTCTTTAACTCTTTACCACACAAGATAAATGTAGAGTTGTCCAAATTGAAAGCATTTGCAGACAACAATGCAGATGTGACTCAAAGGAGAGAGTTTGTCTTACGTAAGGAAACATTGTGGAAAAAGGACAAAATGTTACCAGCATTTTTGCCTTTTCCAACAAAGTTTTCAAAAGGCTTATTCCTCAAGGTCGTTATAAGTTGTGATTGCGTGGCAAAGGGTTTAACCCTTTACAACACAATCCCAAGTTTTAACGACCTCAAGGAAGAAGCTCTTTGAAAACATCATGGGAAAAGGAGAAAATGCTGGTAACCAGCATTTTCTCCTTTTCCCACAATGTTTTCTACCCTAACGATCACCACAGCTCTAGTGAGTACACTAAACATAAGTTTTAGATTGTTTGTATAGTGTTTAATGCTGATTTCAACATTATTTCACTTATATCACAGCAGCCAGTGTACCTATCCATGCTTTCCTTGAGTTTCTGTTACCAGTACTTTGCACAATATTCTTCCAAAGCCACTGATTTTTGCCATTTCATAACCAATGTCCTAGCATTGTTCAGCAGTGAAAAAGAAATGAATCCTGTTACAAGAGCTATTATCAATCCTCGGGCAGAAATTGGCCAACCTGGGCACTCAAACCAGCATCACCTGGTTCCAAGCCCTGATTATTACCGGCCGAGCTAATGAGCTTGGCACATATGTTCTAGAAATAATGTTTACAGAATTTGATGACACTCCAACATATATATAGACCTATGACGAGGTGTTAGAGAATTCCATGACAGTATCTGTGCTTAGACATACAATTGTATCTTTTGTGCTTTTGCATCTGCTGTTGGACATTCCATGTTTCTAATCTGGAATTAATTTGGCATCTGTGAACAATTACAAGTGTCTGAATTTCCCCAAGCTGCACTGTTGAGCATTTAGCCCATGCACATGCAAATAAGACTTTGATACCACTGCAGAAGAAACGTTTTAACCCTTAAAGCGCCTTTCACTACTATAGTTGCTTTTGCGGCCAGTGTAGATCAAGATCAGGCTGCACAAAACATGCAGCCTGATCTTTGATCTACACTGTCCGCTTTGCTGAATCACTGCAGACAAAAGAAACCATGAAATTGCCGTTATTTGGGTTGCATTTCTAGGACGAGAATGCCTGATAGGTTTATTAGGCACTCTAAGGGTTAAAATTTTGTTAGTAAAGGATTAATCTTGTACCAAATAATTATGTGTTTTAGCAACCCTGAAAAAGACGGCTTTTGAAAGCATTGTTGGAAAATAGAAATTGCTGGCCACTTGTATTCTCTCCTTTTCCCACAATATTTTCAAAGCTTTCTTCTTCAGGGTCATAAATTCAGGATTGTGAGGTACAGGATAAGCTCTTTACTAGACAACAGAATTTCTAATACATCCATAGTAAAAACATTTGCAGACTACCAAAAAAGTGTGGCCAATACAATGGAATTTGTTCATAAAAAGTTAGAAAAATACTGTGGAAAAATGAAAAAGTCCAGTTTACCAGTATTTTTTTCCTTTTCCCACAATATTGTTTAATGCTTTCTTCTTCAGGGCTGCTTAAATTGAGGGATATTTGATAATGGGATAAGAAGGAATCAGACTGGACATGTGGATACAGAAAACATTAGCATCCTGCTGCATTACACTAAACGTATAATAAATATGGAATATTACAACAGTCTGCACTTCTGCGTGGTCGGATCATGTCGAGTTGTGTGTGTAAAGAGATGCGTATCGGATGAGACCGAAGGTTGAATCCAATGCGCATCTCTTTACACATGCAACGAGACATGATCCGACCACGCGGAAATGCAGACTGTTGTAATATTCCGTTTATTATATACATCACCACTATTACTGCTAAGAAACATCACAAAATCAATAAGAATAACCAAAAAAACTGAGAACTACATTTCATTGTACATAAATGCACAATATTTATGAATGGCGGATGAATATACATAGATAATGGTAAGTCTGCATGGATCAGAATGCATTTAAATATGGCGGTTGCAGTTCGAGCCGCTAGGACAAAATAAACAACAACAGTGCCTTAAACACTATTTATTAAACACTGAAAAGGTAGTCAGTGGTTGTTATTCACTGTCATTGTCAAGAACAGTTCATTTCACTTCATTTCAACATATGATGTGAGTCAAACTTGGGATTATTAATCGCTATGTTGAAATCATAAGTGTACTGTACAGTAGCATTTGGAAATACCCTTCCGAAACAACACCTGTTTATGTAATGGGCACTGATATTGGACAAAATCAAGTTCTGCATAAAAACGATTTCTGAAAAAAGTAGATGACAAACAACAGTCGAAGTAACTCTAAATACACTGATAAGAGGGGTTTTCGTGCTTTGTCATGCTAGCTTCGTCATACCAGCTTCAAACGTAAATGATTGAAAATCCCGAATGTTATTACCCAGAAGTAGTCTGTGTACACGATTATCCTGTACACACAGTACTAGGCTGATACAGAAAAATTTTCTGTGAAGTTAGATAAGGCCTGTATTTTACTAAGATCATCTATAGGTATACATAACAAAAATATTTACCTAGCCATGCTTTTGATGCCTTCAGTCCCATCTATAAAAGAAAAGCAAAAAATGGGAAATAACAGAGGTATTGAGTGATATTATTTTTTCTTTTTCCATAGAACCTGAGAAGAGAGCATAAGGAACAATGTGGACCAAGCCCTTTGGCTTGTTCCATAAACTGCCTGTATCATTCATTTTTATTATTATCATGAAACTCCAATAAAACCATCAGAAAAACTCTGACAGGAGTTTGTCCTGCTATTGCACAACGTCTCTGGTGAATTGTGGCCCAATTGACAAATGGACCAACTGACTAAGGGCCATAATTACTTGCCATTGTAAATTCAGTTCTAATTCTTAAATCTACGTCTGAATTCCAAGACTAGCGAAATGATTGCCTGATACATTTTGTCTCATCCAATTAAATGGCTAGTCTCAGACATAGTATCAGCAGGGCCCATACTCACCAGCCATTCTTAACTGCATTCTTTGTCTAATTTGCAAGAATTTCCTGGATTTCAAAGTAATATAATTTATGATTGGCTAAACTAGTCAGATATTAGATAGCTAGAATTACACTGTATGAAGATGGATGGTAAATATGGACCAAGATAATTCTAGTTTATTTCTAGCAAATTTCAGTTACATGTACACAGATGTAAAAAAAAGAAAATCAAAATGAAATTAATACACTACCATAATCTGTCTTTTCAGTAAATTCTCCACATCTGACTGCTGTCCACTAAATACCAAAGTTTTGAAGGCAATATGTCTCACTGCAAAGAAATACCAGTACCTCACCTGTCACAAAAACTGCCCTTTGGTGATATTAATTTAACCCTCAACCACACAATCTCTACTTTTAATGACCCTGGGAAAGAAGACTGGTAACCAGCATTTTCTACCCTTCCCAAAACAAATTTCATTTTTTTAATCACATTTATTTTGTCGTCTGCAAATGCTTTCAATTTGGACCAGTCTAAAATTTTGTCGTTTGGTAAAGAGTTGAAGCACTTGATAAACCCAGTGGACATTTTCATTTTAGAATATGGCAGAGATAATTGCAAATTCATGGCTTCTTTTTGCATGTAGTGTTTTAGCAAAGCGGACAGTGTATATCAAAGGATCAGACTGCACATTTTGTGCATTCTGATCTTGATCTACAGTGATGGCAAAGGCAACTTTATTGGTGAAAGGCACTTTAAGGGTTAATCCTTTACCACATGACAAAATTTCAGTCCTGTCCTATTCCAAAGCACTTGCAGACAATAAATTAAATGTAACTCAAACTGTGGAAGTTGTCTTTGATACAGTAGAACAAATTGTGGGAAAAGAGGAAAATGCTGGTTATCAGCATTGTCTCATTTTCCAACAATGTCTTCAGATATCTTCTTTTTCAAGGTTACTAAAAGTCTGGATTGTGTGGTAAAGAATTTAAGGGGCCTTTTTAGACGTTTTTGCAGCAAAACTAATTTCTTGCTAAAAACTGATTAATACTATCTTTTCCTTGCAAATGTAAAGAAAGTGAACTATAAAAAGGTGCAAATTTTGTGTTGAAATAACAGGTTGATCATTTGGCAATGGGTAACTCTGTCTATTTCATGAGATCAAATATGACATCATTGTACCAATTTGAATACTTTTTCACATTTATTGACTCATGTTAATAATCACAAAAAGCTTAACTCTTTACCACAAAATCCTGAGTTTTTAACTACCTTGAAGAAAGACAGCTTTTATAAACATTGTGGGAAAAGTAGAAAATGCTGGTAATTAGCATTTTCTCCTTTTCCCGCAATGTTTCTACCCTATCAAATCATCATTTGGATTACATTTATTTTGTCATTTGCACATGCTTTCAATTTAGTAAAGTCCAAAATACATGTATTGTCATGCAGGAAAGAGTTAAGAGGCCACTTGGACCACTGAAGAAATACAGTGATATGGTAATCTGACGAAAATTCTTACTTTCATTTATATAAAGTACAAAATACCTTAGTAAATCACATTGCACATATCCTTATGACCCACACACAACTTTCAAGCAAGTTTTTTGATAATTCATGCATAAATGTATATATACACAGACTATCATAATCTGTAATAATCTCTATTCCAATCACCCTGTTTTTTTTTCTTTTTCACTAGCATATCACACTATCAGGGTGGAAAGAGAGAGAATGAAGGAGGGGAAACAGGCAGATAGCAGGAGGGCAAGAGAAATTACCAAAATAAGGATAAAAACTTACTTTTGGCATGAGAAGATGCATCTAAAGAACCTCTAATCTTTGTTGTAACTGAGAAGTTCCAGAGCTCAACAGATATATTTTCCCGCTGAAATACCAAATTAAACTTTCCTTGAGTAGAGCTTTGGCATCATTACAGCTGCATGTAAGGCAGGGTTTGGCCATATTATCTCATAAAGAATTTGACAGTGCAGATTCAAGATCAGACTGCATACAATTAGCAGTCTGATCATCATTTACACTGCCCTTAAAAGAACAAGAAGTTAACCTCTGTACTCATAGGCTTAACCCTTCACCACACAATCTTGACTTTTGACGACTGAGAAAAAAAGCTATTGAAACATTGTGGAAAAAAGGAGAAAATGCTGGTAACCAGCATTTTCTCCTTTTCCCACAATATTCTTCCCACCCTTCCTAGAACAAATTCCAAGTTCTGAGTCATTCATTTTGTTGACTGGAAATGCTTTCAACTTGGACAAGTCTAAAATTTTGTCTTTTGGTTATGAATTAACTATAATTGTTCCTCATTGTTAAGAAATTAAAGCAAAATATAAATACAAACTTTACACTTTCCCATTACACAGTTTGTACCTTAATCCTGTACCACACAACAAAAATTTAGAGTGGTCCAAATTACAAGCATTTGCGAGTGACAATTTAAATGTAGCTAAAATGATGGAATTTGTCTTTGATAGGGAACAAAACATTGTGGGAAAAGGAGAAAATGCTGGTTACAGGCATATTCTCCTTATCCTTTCTTGTTTTCAAAAGTTTTAAAAGTTTTCTTTTACAGGGTCGTTAAAATAATGGGATTGTGTGGTAAAGGGTTAAATATCAACAGCATATTTCATTCATTTTGACAGCAGTCAAGGAAAATGATGGTATTAAGCACTTTCTCCTTTTCCCACAACATTTGGTATCCTTCTACAAACAAATTTCAATTTTTTGAGTCACAATGATTTTGTTATCTGCATATGCTCTCTATTTGGATAGGGCTAAATCTTGTTATGTGGTAAAGAGTTAAAACTTTGGTAAACATAGCAATAGCTTTACTAGAAATTGCCCCTTTCTCCACAATGTTGCTGTCATCATAAAGTAAGTAAAAAGGTTCTTTTTCCTTCCAACTGTTGCACTTTCTCACTGCCCAACTT
Source organism: Tridacna gigas (assembly GCA_945859785.2). NCBI lineage: Eukaryota > Metazoa > Mollusca > Bivalvia > Cardiida > Cardiidae > Tridacna > Tridacna gigas. The sequence continues at coordinate 10,440,720 of OX244031.2, read as the reverse complement.
TGACTATGCACAGTAGTTGCTAAAATAGTCTACAGTAATGGCAAAACAATTGAATTCAAATTATGGCATGCTTAAATCAAGAAGATCGGACTGTATCAATTTTCCATTTACCTGACGAAAGTCAACTTCTGGATCAGCTTTTTCCAACACATTGAGACTTTCACAGAGTTTAATACCTCTTTCAAGTGTTGATAGCCACTCAATACTTCCTTCCTTCTGTTCATTACACAATTCTGCCAGCAGCCCTACAAAACAAACAGTAAGGCTGTTGTGAGTATCAGTATTAAGATATATATCTGCAAATCCTACAAAAGTGTCCATTTTGAAAGATCTGTAATTTCAAAGATCACTACATTGTCACCTTTCATATTTTAACAACAATTATTGTATTTGTTTCTCCTTTAATCCTTTACCACACAATCCCGAACTTTAACAACCCCCAAGAAAGAAAGCTTTTGAAAACTTTGTTGGAAATAGAGAAAATGCTGGTGACCAGCATTTTCTCCTTTTCCCACAATGTTTTCTACCCTACCAAAAAACAAAGTTCACTTTTTTGAGTCAACTTTATTTTGGCATCTGCAAATGCTTTCAATTTGGAAAAGTCTAACATTTTGTTGTTTGGTAAAGGGTTAAAACTCTTACTGAAACAACAAACTTTGAGTGATAAATTGATTGAATGGTGTTTTATGCCGCTTTTAACATCATGTCAGTCATACCACTGCGACAGCTAACTTATTCATGTATGTCATGCGTTCCACCAGTGCTAGACTAGGGCTCTGAAGTGTCTGGCCAATGAAAACTCCCACAAAAAAACCCAGTGGATCCAGTAAGCTTTGAACCCCTGGCCTCCAGGTCACAAGTCCTACACTTTATCACCGAGCCATGCAGGACCCAACAAAATTTAAGACTGATCCAAAGTGAAAGCATTTGCAAATGACAGATTAAATGTGGCTCAATTTATTATTATTTTTTTTGAAAAAGGATGGAAAAAATTGTGGGAAAAGGAGAAAATGCTGGTTACCAACATTTTTCCTTTTCCCACAATGTTTTCAAAAGCTTTCTTTCCCAGGGTCATTAAAAGTCGGGAAAGCGTGATTAAGCATTAAAGTCAAAACTTCAACAGAATACAATGTACTTTCATTAATGACGCTTGGTACTGATTAAATGGTGAATTTATTTTGTCCAACTATTGAAGAAATACATATACATAACAGACGTTTTTGCTTTGCAGAGAGTGACTTTTGACTGTTATATATTTGATTATTTTCTCAGCAATAAAAAGGAACTAGTCTATGTTTTTAATGAGGCCCTCAAGTTATGAATCTTCTTGAATTCTTCTTGTAGATAAATTCAATTCAATTTGACTAATAGGTCCTTATCCAATATCTAACAAAGTCTAATACTCTATTTTAAGTCATCAACGCATGACAAGCACATAAAACTTGCATAAAAACAAAAGCTCTGGACAGCTAGCAATATATGCTCAAAGGAAGATTTGAAATAGCTCACCTTTAAATTCATCTACAATATTTTTTATTTGCAGATTTTGCTCCATCTTTATGGTCCAGCAATACCAGCTAATATCTCTGATCTATATAAAGAAACATTGAATCAGTGGCAAAGTTAGAAATTAATATTTAACCCTTTACCACACAATCACAGGTTTAAACGACCCAGAACAAAAAAGCCTTTTGAAAACATTGTGCGAATAGAAGAAAATGCTGGTAACCAGCATTTTCTCCATTTCCCACAATGTTTTCTACCCTTCCCAACACAAATTTCAATTTTCGAGTCACATTTATTTTGTCATCTGCAAATGCTTTCAATTTGGACAAGTCTAAAATTTTGTTGTGTGGTAAAAAGTTTACTAAAACAAAGATAGGGGTCCTACAGAGCTCTACACAACTCTACAACATACATCAGCTTGGTTTTGACACATCGCCATAGCACTAATAGATCTAGTAATAGGCCTTGGGCCACATAAACTGGGTAAGACAGTGTTGGCAACTCGATGAGTTGAGCTTTGTATTGTTTCAAGCTGATGGCATGTGTGATTGTTCAAGCACAGGAATGAACGTTATGCAGACTTTTGCATACTGCAACACAATCATTTTGGGGTTGGGGGGTCAGTTATAGTGTGGAGCGGTATTGCTTACGGGTATTGCATGCCACTTGTCATTATTGAAGGAAATTTAATGCCCCAAAATATAGTGAAGATATTCTAGGCCCTGATGTTGTCCCTCTGCTTCAAACCCATTATGTAATGGACATGACAAAAACCCCGCGACTCTTGTAATAAAATATACCTAGTGCTAGTGAAAGAATTTTGCTCCAAAACCTTGAACAATTAAGATTAATTTTTAAAATCAGAATTTTATTAGTTGAGTTTAACTCTTTCGGTGCCAAATAAGCAAACTTTGCTTCATTGATGGCTGTAAATACAATCCACTGAGTCTCCAGAAGATTTATATTCTATAGGCTTAACCAAACAAGCGGAGGGCATTGATCAAAGATCAGACTGCATGTTCTGTGCAGTCTGATCTTGATCTATGCCATCCGCAAAAGTCCCTGTTTTCGCCTATGGCGCTGAAAGGGTTAACATTCACTTTCAGTTTTCTAAGGTTTCCTCCTTCATATAAGACTTTTCAATGGAGGAAATTTCATACAAGGAGATGTCTTCCATGGGTGATGTCTGAATTTGCATGAGTTTACTTTAGGAAGGGGTCTTTTCAGTAAACATAAAAGTATAACGGACTTGGAAAAAAAAAGCACCTCCCTTTCAACAAATTAAAACTTAGGAAATAAAAAAAGAGTTTAGCAATTTTTTTTTTCCAATGAAATTTCAGGAATTTTCAGTTATTTTTAAACATCTTTTATGAAATAACTGTACAAAAAAAAAAAGATAAAAAAAGACAAAAAAAACAGTCTTAAAAATTTTTGCCGTCGAACCTTTACTTGAACCCACACAAAGTGACATTATCATAATCCATGCAAGTCTTCATATTGAACTGAACAAATAGTAACCAAAGTGTAATTTCTCAGTACCTATGCCTACGGTTCTGAATCAAGCAAAATTTTGGTAGGGCTTCATAAATAATCTTCATTACAATCCTTGAAAGTTCTGAAGAAACCAGGTCAGTTATGTGGATTTGGTCGTTTATGCACAGGGATCATACATAATATGTAATTTACAATCCCTGGTATACAAAAATATCCAAGTCACTCCTGTTCCTTAACAGGTAATTGGGATGTCTTAAATTTAGATAAAATGCTTAAAGATACAAATGATTGTGCAAAATTTGAACGAATCAGATAAAAGGAAAATGTTCAGCATTAAAAGGCACCTTTTACTATATTCATTGTTAGATTTCCTTCAAACTCAGGAGGTCCAAGCTATTAATAATACATGTATCAATGACATTAACAAAAAAAAAAAAATGCCAAGTTTCACAATATCCGACGATAAAGGACGGAACTTCAAAACCGAAGACAAAAAACCACGTCATTTTTTTCCTCTCGGACAGTAAAGCTAAAACTGGCTATGAAATGGAAAAAGGATTCGTTGTCGTGATCTACAATCATAGATAGATGACGATTCCAAGATTTTCAATATTGTCCGACGACTGTTTCATCCGACTTTCACTGTAGAAATATGTATTGACAAATCAGTATGTGATTTACGGTGTTATTTTTCAGCTAAGAAAGATGCTAAGATCTTTTTACTCGGAGAAAATTACAGTCTACTAAAAAAAATATTACGTAATATAAACAAATGTTAAAAGAAATTTACACAATGATATACTGAAAGTAAAATTAGGCTGCCTTTTTTTTCGTCTGCAATGTAAGAGGTCGAACCAAACACGAAATGCTTCCGGGTCCGAGCACTTCAGCGAATCACTCGTCACAACTCGGCCGATTCCGTAACTACACTGATCAAGGGATCAGCTGAGGTTTACGTGATTTACGGTGTTATTTTTCAGCTAAGACAGATGCTAAGATCTTTTTACTCGGAGAAAATTACAGTCTACTAAAAAAAAAAAAAAAAAAATATATATATATATATAACTAAATATAAATATATGTTAAAAGCAATTCACACAATTATATCCTGATTAGTAAACTCAGGCTGCCTTTTTTTCCCGTGTGCAATGTGAGAGGTAGAACCAAACACGAAATGCTTCCGGGTCCGAGCACTTCAGCCAATCATTCGTCACAACTCGGCCGATTCCGTAACTACATTTAGTCAAGGAATCACCCAAGGTCTACCGAATGTTCTTCGAATAAGGACAATTTTCTGTCGAAATCTTTTCGAATAAATCTACATTTCCGTTGACAAACAATATGTCAAATCATTTTCAAGGAGGTTTATACATTCCGTAGGTAGTTTTCACCGACAGATTGATAGTTGTGAATAACATCACTGTGTTTGTTGTTGTTGCTGCTGAAGTAATTCTATTGCCATGTTTAAGATAATTTTATTGACAGTATTTCAAGATGGAAACCTACTTGATATGGACTTACCCTATTCCTTAACTATATCTAACCTCGTCCGTATCGAAGATCCATTTTGAAGGCATATTGTCAGTCACATGATCTTAAACATGGAGGCGCACATGTTAATCGATCACTTGTCACAACTCGACCGATTCCGTAACTACATCTACAACCTGGTCCGTATAGACATGGGGGTGCCCGTGTAAATCGATTAGCAACGGCAACAACAGTCATGGTGATAAGCAACCTATCGCTGAAAAATGCCAAATTAATTGATAGACCGAATTAGAAATAAGTGTACAAACTGTTTGTCATCGGCAATGTATTTGGAAAGATTCCCACATAAAATCGTTTGCAATCTTCATTATCCTTCGTTTAAAATGATACGTTAAGAAAAGAAATATGTAGGTCTAGGCCTACAGTCACTTGTCAGCTGTTGATAGAATGTTCAGTCGATTGTACAAAAATATAATTTCCTACTTTTGAGGAACGAATTAGAAGGAAATTATTTTCCCTTGTTCGATGACGCTTCGATGTGGTACATAGTTCAGCACTGTAGCTCTGTAGTACTGTCGGTAATTCATAGCAAGAATACCATCGAAACAGTCGCATCATTCACGAAATAAATCACTTGATTTCCACGACCGTTGTTATGCTCATTTAACCAATTCACTGAAGTTGTTTTTGGTAGGTTAAAATCCAATTCATTGAATGAGGCCCAACATTCCATGGCACCAGACGTTGACAAATGGGCACAGGTTTCCAGAGTTTTTTCTACTTGTAGTTTTTATCTCTGGTTTTTCCGGGGCGAGTCGGCCATACAATAATTGATAAATGCAATGAACGATGCTCATGTTAATGTTACTGTTGAAGAGACAGAAATCACAATTCCATTGCTAGCACACGTAGTATTACTTATAGTCATTTATTGCACATAGTGGATTGAGCTGTAAATTGAACAATATTGTTTGTCGTATAGACGTATTGATGTATTTGTGTCGCTGCGCATACTAGCATCTCTGCACAACAGATGTTGTTGTTGTTGTCGTTTGTTGACAACATGTAAGGAGAAAAGTTTTAGTTCCTTAAGTTCGGTTAAGCTAAATAAGAGACGATGATTGATAGAGGTGTTTTAAAGTTAGTTGTGATGTAATGCAATGTACTTGTACGTATATACACGCTTGCGCTCTCAAGTGCTCCCAACCACGTTATCATTAAAATAAATATATTTATGACTTGTGTTGTACTATGAGAAGGTCTAAGGGTTAAGGGAACTCTAAGTTTCTCAATGTGCCATTTCAAACGAAGGATAATGAAGATTGTACATAGTAACCGTGTATCATCGACTCCGGAACTTGATACCAGCCGAGTCAACACAAAAGGTAGTCATGGCACGTAGTGGGGTGAATCAATCGTTTTTTGAATGGCTTTTAATGAGTGTCTTCCACCCAAATGATAAGCATCGGTGTTTAGAGATGTCCAACTGTTGTCCATGATCGTGAGTCAAAAATACTATTCATGCATGCTGCAAAAAACAGCGAAATCCTACCAGCTGGTACTGCTCAAACCACCACATCCCATTGAAAATCGTTCGTTTTGCGTTGTTACAAAGCTTGTTACCCATGGTTTTAATATCAAAATATTCCGGACATTTGGAATTGTCTTCGGTATAAGTTTCATATGCAACAATCAAGATTTGATTGAATTATTCTCGAAAACAAGAATCCTTGAGAGTACGGCGATTTGAAAGGTTGGTGTACGGCAACATGAAAATTTTACTAGAGTAACTGTACGGAAACTTGCATCGGTATGATACAGCAAAAGTGGCTATTTTGACGCATTCTTTTATCCCTTTGCAGGTTCTAGTGCCCTTCGCTAGCGGATGTTGCTCCGAGAGGCGTCTAGATCAGCCCGAATAACATATTTAGCGTTTTGGCGTCACAGAAAGGCAAAAATAGTCCGGTTACAATATAGAAAAGGACTACCATGAACCACGGCAGTAAGTTATTTAGAAAAGTAATTAGAAATATCTTTAAAAAAGACAGACGGCGTAAGAGATACTGGAATATGAATATTGAAACTCCTTTGTGGCTCAATATGAAGTAAAATAATGAAAAGTAGCCTCACGAGCAATTTGCTTCTTTCTCCTCAGTGTTTTTAATTTTGTTAAAAAATAGTATCGGGCTATTGGGTAACGCTCAGGAAAATATTTAGTTTCCAAATAGCACAAGAAAAGAATTATTCCGTGCTACATTAGTTTGCTATGGTATGAATCAAGGCCGGGGGCATCGATTAGCAGTAGCAACATTTGTTGATAGTGGTTTTCATAAAGTGCGAGAAAATATGCCAGCAGGTTCCCGCCGAACATGTGCACATATTTTACCAGTCGCAAATTACCATCTATTCATTCTTTATTAATACCAAGAAGTTGGTCAAAAGCCAGCGCATTTACCTACGCCGAAAAAAAGGTTGCATTCTCGTGGTACTAAACAGTTGTCCGCGATTCATGGTGGTCCAAGATTTTAGGTGACTGGATGCTAATAAATGAGCCGGAGCACAACAAATTCTACAGTTTATATGTGCATCCTGCTAAGATCAGCCTGTTCATTTAGATCAGTGTCTTCAATGACCGCTCTGTTGATAGCTAAGGACCTGGCAACCCTACTTCAGGCGACCAGCGAAGACTCTGACCAGACTCTGACTATAGATACGGAGGCTGAGCTGATGTATTTGCTGGGCGCGCTTATTGGTTGTACGAGTTGCTGCGGCCCGATACGAGGGCCGGTGGAAAAAGTTCATCTGCGGCGATTTCCCACCTATGAAACCATTCATACTTGATATCATTGTAAAGATCAACAACTACACTTTAACATGTTTAATGCGCAATCCGTATGCATGCATCTGCTACAAAATACAGTAACAAGAACATACTGTATTTATACTGGAAACTTGCATGGTCAGTTACCACCATCACCCTGCTCAGAAAAAGGATGGGGCGGGGGGGTGTTGGGTTTGAAATAATGTTTCTGCGAGAAAATGCCAGACACTGAAAATTTAAGAACGAAGAATGAGTCGCAGGTCGTCACAGTGTTCTGCTTTAAGAAATACCTGCTTTCCTTTAGTTTTGTGGTCGTGGTAGGGTCAACAATAGAGATTTTATGGCATCATATATATATACACCGGGAAAACACCCGGAAACAGAACATCATGCACGGTAACAGGCCGCGTGAGTCGTCAAGTAATGCCATACTCAGTATGACAGTTTCTTTAAAGAAAACTGATTAACATTTAAAGTACAATTTCATTATTGTAGTAGCTCACTTTTCTACAACATGTACGGCATGGCTGTACCAGCGTCTCGAAAATCTCAAAGAATACCACCGATATTGTTACAGTTTGTGACACGTTTTATTTCACTAAGGTTCAAACTTTCCTTTATACGAGTTCACCGTTTAAAACTATGTCTCTACTATAAATACAATGTACCCTACAAAATTAATGGCCCTCGTATAAATGAATCCATCTTTAGCTCAAGATACTGGAAATACTGTATTTCTCTCGGGTTATATTTCCCGAATTATAAACTTACTGTCACAGGCCGATATACGACTCGGTAGTTTTGTGGCTAGACTACTCGCACGGCCTGCGAGAGGAATTGGCTTCCAGTCGAGCTGTGTGCTTTTTTCTTTCAATATGACCATACTCCAACAAAGAAATTCTCTTGTAACTAATGTTGGCAACTGTGAAAATGGTACTAATTAGGAAATAATACCCTTTTGCGCGCTACATTGCATTAAATTTTATCATTTTCACAGTAAATCGCAGTACAGTTAGCTGGCAAGACGCCGTCCAGTATTTTTATGCAGTGCCTCAAGTTGCCGTACTAAAGCCTCCCGAGTTATATGATGTTTTTATCGAGTTCCATTATTGTTTTGAGAAAACTATTGATTATATATAAGCACTGGTGATGGGAATGCATATGCATAATAATGGACTGAAATTTGTCACAACCGTTTGTATGATAAACAGGTGGGTTTTGACGAAGACACATAATTTCGGCAGTATCAGGCAGCTCGCTTTACAATAAAAAGTGAACTTAAAATTATTTTCATATCATTTCTGGATGTGCATTTTAAACCAAAATATATTCCGTAAATGGAGACACTCTCACTGACGCATAATATCGCGACATAACATCAAAATAAAGAATTTTCTTAACCTGGACATGACTAGTTTTTGTTCATCACCGCTTCAGCTGGTACCAAGTTCCGGAGTCGATGATACACGGTGATCAAGATTAGATTGCACAGAATGTCAAGTCTGATCTTCGATATAAAACGCCCGCCAGTTACTGAACTCTTGACCACACGTTCTCGAGTTTTAAGGACTCCAAGGATATAGCCTCATGAAAACCTTTTGGAAAAAAAGAGGAAAATGTTCTCCTTTTTCCTACAAGGTTTTCTGCAATTTCACAGCCAATAATCAACATTTCAGCTAAATCTAACTTGCCGTTCGGAAATGTTTTCAATTTAGACAAGTCTAAAATTTCATCGTTTTTTAAAGATTAACTGGTTTTCAATACCTCATGTTACAAACTTTAATACATATTTGGTATTGTATGCTCCGAGTTTGCTATGCATCGAAATGGTTATGGGCCGAGATGTCATATCTGGACAATTCTGACAGGAAAAAATAAGGCATATATACCAGTCAAATACATACTTATAACTTTAGACGCGAGGTGCACAGTAATTTTACGAAAATTAAAATCTTGCCGAGGTTTTGAGACACCGTTTTCAGAGAAAGAGCACATCGTCTGCGTAAAATACGCTATTATTATTTGTCATTCACATGATGAGTAGAAAAAGGATAAACGAACGATTCCGATTAGTGCTCGGCAACAGCACTCGTCACAACTCGGTCGTTTGCGTACCTACATCAAAACATTTGATCAACGATCACCCGAGGTTTGTCAATTGTTTCTTTCACTGTTAAGCACATGAATTTGCAGTCATGAATAACCTCACGAGGGCCCCAAATTCTCAGTCAACACTTTCGTACGATTAAAATCGCACATCTACGAGTATCAAAGTTTGTTGTGTAATTAAACCTTACTGTGATGTTCAAATCGAAATATTTTATTATTTAAAGGGGTCGTTTCCTTCAGCGTAGTGAGATGTATTGCAGGCGGTACTTTTCACTTTTAGTCGGGTTTTTCCGTAAATGCTTGACTCGGGTTTTTTTCCGTAAATGCTTGGGTGGGGTTGAAATTTTAGTATACGATTCCTTTGGCCTTGGGCTTGGCAAGCCAAGCGAAGCCCAGGCCAAAAACTGTTTTCTCAGCGAAAAATGTATCAACGGTTTCTTCAGTAAGGTTTGGTAACAAAGTCGACTACACCGTGTATCATCGACTCCGGAACTTGGTACCAGCTGAAGCGGTGATGAACAAAAACTGGTCATGTCCAGGTTAAGAAAATTCTTTATTTTGATGTTATGTCGCGATATTATGCGTCAGTGAGAGTGTCTCCATTTACGGAATATATTTTGGTTTAAAATGCACATCCAGAAATGATATGAAAATGATTTTAAGTTCACTTTTTATTGTAAAGCGAGCTGCCTGGTACTGCCGAAATTATGTGTCTTCGTCAAAACCCACCTGTTTATCATACAAACGGTTGTGACAAATTTCAGTCCATTATTATGCATATGCATTCCCATGACCGCTGCTTATATATAATCAATAGTTTTCTCAAAACAATAATGGAACTCAATAAAAACATCATATAACTCGGGAGGCTTTAGTACGGCAACTTGAGGCACTGCATAAAAATACTGGACGGCGTCTTGCCAGCTAACTGTACTGCGATTTACTGTGAAAATGATAAAATTTAATGCAATGTAGCGCGCAAAAGGGTATTATTTCCTAATTAGTACCATTTTCACAGTTGCCAACATTAGTTACAAGAGAATTTCTTTGTTGGAGTATGGTCATATTGAAAGAAAAAAGCACACAGCTCGACTGGAAGCCAATTCCTCTCGCATGCCGTGCGAGTAGTCTAGCCACAAAACTACCGAGTCGTATATCGGCCTGTGACAGTAAGTTTATAATTCGGGAAATATAACCCGAGAGAAATACAATATTTCCAGTATCTTGAGCTAAAGATGGATTCATTTATACGAGGGCCATTAATTTTGTAGGGTACATTGTATTTATAGTAGAGACATAGTTTTAAACGGTGAACTCGTATAAAGGAAAGTTTGAACCTTAGTGAAATAAAACGTGTCACAAACTGTAACAATATCGGTGGTATTCTTTGAGATTTTCGAGACGCTGGTACAGCCATGCCGTACATGTTGTAGAAAAGTGAGCTACTACAATAATGAAATTGTACTTTAAATGTTAATCAGTTTTCTTTAAAGAAACTGTCATACTGAGTATGGCATTACTTGACGACTCACGCGCCCTGTTACCGTGCATGATGTTCTGTTTCCGGGTGTTTTCCCGGTGTATATATATATGATGCCATAAAATCTCTATTGTTGACCCTACCACGACCACAAAACTAAAGGAAAGCAGGTATTTCTTAAAGCAGAACACTGTGATGACCTGCGACTCATTCTTCGTTCTTAAATTTTCAGTGTCTGGCATTTTCTCGCAGAAACATTATTTCAAACCCAACACCCCCCCCCCCCCCCGCCCCATCCTTTTTCTGAGCAGGGTGGTGGTGGTAACTGACCATGCAAGTTTCCAGTATAAATACAGTATGTTCTTGTTACTGTATTTTGTAGCAGGTGCATGCATACGGATTGCGCATTAAACATGTTAAAGTGTAGTTGTTGATCTTTACAATGATATCAAGTATGAATGGTTTCATAGGTGGGAAATCGCCGCAGATGAACTTTTTCCACCGGCCCTCGTACCGGGCCGCAGCAACTCGTACAACCAATAAGCGCGCCCAGCAAATACATCAGCTCAGCCTCCGTATCTATAGTCAGAGTCTGGTCAGTCTTCGCTGGTCGCCTGAAGTAGGGTTGCCAGGTCCTTAGCTATCAACAGAGCGGTCATTGAAGACACTGGTTTAAATGAACAGGCTGATCTTAGCAGGATGCACATATAAACTGTAGAATTTGTTGTGCTCCGGCTCATTTATCAGCATCCAACCACCTGAAATCTTGGACCACCATGAATCGCGGACAACTGTTTAGTACCACGAGAATGCAACCTTTTTTTCGGTGTAGGTAAATGCGCTGGCTTTTGACCTACTTCTTAGTATTAATAAAGAATTAATAGATGGTAATTTGCGATTGGTAAAATATGTGCACATGTTCGGCGGGCCCCTGCTGGCATATTTCCTCGCACTTTATGAAACCACTATCAACAAGTGTTGCTACTGCTAATCGATGCCCCCGGCCTTGATTCATACCATAGCAAACTAATGTAGCACGGAATAATTCTTTTCTTGTGCTATTTGGAAACTAAATATTTTCCTGAGCGTTACCCAATAGCCCGATACTATTTTTTAACAAAATTAAAAACACTGAGGAGAAAGAAGCAAATTGTTCGTGAGGCTACTTTTCATTATTTTACTTCATATTGAGCCACAAAGGAGTTTCAATATTCATATTCCAGTATCTCTTACGCCGTCTGTCTTTTTTAAAGATATTTCTAATTACTTTTCTAAATAACTTGCTGCCGCGGTTCATGGTAGTCCTTTTCTATATTGTAACCGGACTATTTTTGCCTTTCTGTGACGCCAAAACGCTAAATATGTTATTCGGGCTGATCTAGACGCCTCTCGGAGCAACATCCGCTAGCGAAGGGCACTAGAACCTGCAAAGGGATAAAAGAATGCGTCAAAATAGCCACTTTTGCTGTATCATACCGATGCAAGTTTCCGTACAGTTACTCTAGTAAAATTTTCATGTTGCCGTACACCAACCTTTCAAATCGCCGTACTCTCAAGGATTCTTGTTTTCGAGAATAATTCAATCAAATCTTGATTGTTGCATATGAAACTTATACCGAAGACAATTCCAAATGTCCGGAATATTTTGATATTAAAACCAAGGGTAACAAGCTTTGTAACAACGCAAAACGAACGATTTTCAATGGGATGTGATGGTTTGAGCAGTACCAGCTGGTAGGATTTCGCTGTTTTTTGCAACATGCATGAATAGTATTTTTGACTCACGATCATGGACAACAGTTGGACATCTCTAAACACCGATGCTTATCATTTGGTTGGAAGACACTCATTAAAAGCCATTCAAAAAACGATTGATTCACCCCACTACGTGCCATGACTACCTTTTGTGTCGACTCGGCTGGTACCAAGTTCCGGAGTCGATGATAGACGGTGTTGATCTCTATAGGTATATAGGCTGACCTGGATCAAAAATTTTTGCTTTTGGCAAATTTTCTGCATGTCAAAGGACCAATGTACCTCATGATTCAGTCGCTTGCTCCACAAAATGGATTTTATGGATCCATTAATATATGATGGCTCGTTTGGATTGATGGATCAGGGAGATGCTTTAAACCCCCTTTTGCCAGAGCATGGCTCATTGTGTTTTCCATATTCACAAACAGGAGCTCCTCAAATTTATCAGTCCTAGATGACTTTACTCAGATGAGGGCTTTAGATCCAACGGCCCTCTTGTTCATGAAAACGACTTTCCAACTTGGTTGATCATGGCAACTTAGAGATTCCATAGACTTTCAATGCGAAAGTTGAAAGGTGGCATTTACAGCAGATATTTTGACAAAACTTTTATAGAAATGTACCTTGGGCAGTCTTGTATCATCCATATGATTTTATTCAACTGGTAGTCTTTAGCTCATCTGTTTACGAAGAAAGCATCATGCTATTGTCAAAGCCCATGCGTCATTGTCGTCGTGCAAAAACTTCGACATTTTTAATATCTCTGTTATTCCTGAAGATATTTACTTCAAACTTGTACAAGTATTTTACTGTCAAAAGGGGTACCCATATAACCGAGCAGGTAACCATCAAAATATTTTTGACACAGTTACGCCCTTTTTCTATTGCTTTAAATTTCCAGAACCTTTGGCATTTTATCATATCTGTAATTAATGAAGATACTTTCTTCAAACTTGAACTTTTTGTTAACTATTAAAAAGGGAATTTATATCAGTACAACAGAGGCAGGTAACCACCAAAATATTTTTGGCAAAGTAATTAGTTATGCCCCTTTTCGACTGAGAACTTTTAGCTCAGCTGTTTTTAGAGACAGGGTATTTTCATAGCCCTAGTGTCATCATCTTCGTCGTTTGTGTCGTCGTCATGCAAAATATTTGACATTTTACAATATCTTTGTTATTACTGAAAATGTTTACTTAAAACTTGGACAAGTTGTTAACTATCAAAAGACAACATAAACAATAAGGGTCAATAACTATCAAGTTATGCCCCTTTTTCAACTGTGTGTTTTCACTGAAAATCAACCGAGCATTTGCGCCCGAATGCGGACATCTTTTTATTTGTTGCCATAGAAACCAAAACTAAAAAAAAAAAAAAAAAAATACGTAAAAGATTGTCTTCTCAGACACCAAATCGTGCTCTGTGATATTAGCCTTTAAAGACTTTGTGTTTTTCCTTCTCATTGCTCAAAGGACATGGTTACTCTTTCAACCTATAGACTGAGTGTGGTAAAATGAAAGATAAATATGATTTAATGCTTGGTCATTGTGGATTTTTGCACTTTCCAGCAGAAATATTCCCTGTTGTTGCATACTGCTCATTTTGGTTTGTTACCATGATTTTTTGCCAAAGCAACGTAAAGGAAGAAAATAGGAAGCAGAAAATCCTTTGAAAATTATCTCCTTTCAATCCATAAAGACCATGAGGCAAGGCTATACAAAAATACTCATTATATTGGCCTTTAGAAATTTGTTTTTCCATTCTGTTGTCAACTCCACTGACTGTCAGTGTGAGACATGTAGATATTTTTTTATTAGTCTGTACAAATGTGATAGCAGTTTTTAAGCCTGTACAAATGTGATAGCAACTCTGAGCTTCTGGGCCTCATATTCCTACCTATTCACCCCTTCTGATGCCCAGGCCTTCAGCGCTTTCAGCGCTTTGATTAACCCTAAGTAATTTCAAAAAAAAAAAAATCATCTGTATTTTTAGCACGGTCAACTGATCAAGGCATCCCCATTGCTCTAAGGAAGGTTCACAGCGTACACACGTGTTCCTGATATGGTCTACTCTTAACAAACAAATAGATCTAACTAGATATGGAAATTTTCAAAATAAATGAGAAAGTACCGACTTGACTTACGGTGTGAACACAATTTTGAACACCCAAGTGCAGATTGTCACTGTACAGAATCCAATGTCTTTGGCATGAAAAATAGATCACTGCAAAGAACTCGAAATCCCATGACACTTCAAGGGTCAGTTTGACACCATCCGATCAGGGGCACCCCATTTTATCGGTTGTCAAGATGACAGTATTTTGGTTTCAGCATTTGAATCATTCCACAATCCTCCTAACAACCCCATGTTTTGGGTATTCATTGGAAATCACAACGAGATATTGTCTTCAGGTACTAACTACAAAGGCCTGATCCCAGTCCGGAGGGAAATTGAGTTGGATAAGGAAGTAAATAGGCCTACAGCTCTTATCTGGAAACTGAAGCTGAAATGAATTGAAAATAGCTTTACCTGATTCTTTATCATTAATCACTGTTTCGTAGAAGAAAAAAACCAAGTTGCTTCCGTATAGGCCCTAAACCTTTTTTTCAGGCTTAGTTTTTTGTACGATCGTCCTACTCATTTTTCATTCACTCTTGTTTCAGTGCTCTTAGCTGCAAGACAGGTACCTTCCCCGCCCCTACCATCCCCTTGCTAAGTTATGTAGGTTGTCCGAACTCATTTTCCATATAAAGATCATTTTACCGTTTTTCTGATAACTGAATAGAAATTTCAGTCCCTTCATTTTTCCATGTGGTGTGTATGCAAGCCAGTTGTTTAAAGCCAAATATCGAGGCTAAATAAGATAGTGTGGAGGATCTTTGATCGGACGACGTTGACACGACATTTGTTATGTCCTTGGATTTCGTAGTTTGGTTTTCCATGACGGTAAAATTTTGAACAAGAGGACCATGATGGTCCTAAATCGCTCACCTGAAATGCAACTCAGCTCAACACCATAATGCTACATGCCAAAAATGAAAACTCTAGCCCTTATGGTTTCGGACAAGAAGATTTTTAAAAATTTCCTTCTTTATCTCTATGTGAAATCCGAGAACCCACAACACAGGGTCAATTTTTAACACCAGGGCCATAATTTGAAGTGTTTTGGTAGAGGGTCATTAGATGATGCTACATGCCATATATGAAAACTCTAGCCCTTACGGTTTGGGACAAGAAGATTTTTATAGATTTCCTTCTTTATCTCTATGTGAAATCCGAGAACCCACAACATAGGGCCAATTTCCACACTAGGGCCATTATTTGAAGTATTTTGGTAGAGGGCCACTAGATGATACTACATGCCATATATGAGAGCTCTAGCCCTTATGGTTTGAGACAAGAAGATTTTTAAAGATTTCCTTCTTTATCTCTATGTGAAATCCGAGAACCCACAACAGAGGGCCATTTTCAAACTAGGGCCATAATTTGAAGTATTTTGGTAGAGGGCCACTAGATGATGCTACGTGCTAAATATGAATGCTCTAGCCCTTACGGTTTGGGACAAGATGATTTTTACAGATTTCCTTCTTTATCTCTATGTGAAATCCGAGAACCCACAACATAGGACCAATTTCCACACTAGGGCCATTATTTGAAGTGTTTTGGTAGAGAGCCACTAGATGATACTACATGCCATATATGAGAGCTCTAGCCCTTAGGGTTTGGGACAAGAAGATTTTTACAGATTTCCTTCTTTATCTCTATGTGAAATCCGAGAACCCACAACATAGGGCCAATTTCCACACTAGGGCCATTATTTGAAGTATTTTGGTAGAGAGCCACTAGATGATACTACATGCCATATATGAGAGCTCTAGCCCTTATGGTTTGGGACAAGAAGATTTTTAAAGATTTCCTTCTTTATCTCTATGTGAAATCCGAGAACCCACAACATAGGGCCATTTTCAAGACTAGGGCCATAATTTGAAGTATTTTGGTAGAGGGTCACTAGATGATGCTACATGCCAAATATGAAAGCTCTAGCCCTTAAGGTTTAGGACAAGAAGATTTTTACAGGTTTCCTTCTTTATCTCTATGTGAAATTTCGAGAACCCACAACATAGGGCCATTTTCAGGACTAGGGCCATAATTTGAAGTATTTTGGTTGAGGGTCACTAGATGATACTACATGCCAAATATGAAAGCTCTAGCCCGTAGGGTTTGGGACAAGAAGATTTTTAAAGATTTCCTTCTTTATCTCTATGTGAAATACGAGAACCCACAACATAGGGCCATTTCCAAGACTAGGGCCGTAATTTGAAGTATTTTGGTAGACGGTCACTAGATGATGCTACATGCCAAATATGAAAGCTCTGGCCCTTACGGTTTGGGACAAGAAGATTTTTACAGATTTCCTTCTTTATCTCTATGTGAAACCCGAGAACCCACAACATAGGGCCAATTTCCACACTAGGGCCATTATTTGAAGTATTTTGGTAGAGGGCCACTAGATGATACTACATGCCATATATGAGAGATCTAGCCCTTATGGTTTGGGACAAGAAGATTTTTACAGATTTCCTTCTTTATCTCTATGTGAAATCCGAGAACCCACAACATAGGGCCAATTTCCACACTAGGGCCATTATTTGAAGTATTTTGGTAGAGGGCTACTAGATGATACTACATGCCATATATGAGAGCTCTAACCCTTATGGTTTGGGACAAGAAGATTTTTAAAGATTTCCTTCTTTATCTCTATGTGAAATCCGAGAACCCACAACAAAGGGCCATTTTCAACACTAGGGCCATAATTTGAAGTATTTTGGTAGAGGGCCACTAGATGATGCTACATGCCAAATATGAGAGCTCTAGTCCTTACGGTTTGGGACAAGAAGATTTTTAAAGATTTTTCTCTCGGTTGCCATGGCAACCAGAGTTCTTCATGGAATTCAAATCTTTGAAGTATTCTGAAAGCGCATCACCTAACGATCATTTCTGTGAAGTTTCACTGAAATCTGTTGGGCGGTTTCAGAGCAGAAGATTTTTTAAGTAATTGTTCACGGATGGACGGACACACGGACGGACGGACGGACGCCGGACAACGATCGATCACAATAGCTCACCCTGAGCACTATGTGCTCAGGTGAGCTAAAAAGGGTTTCGAATTGTTTTGACATACACGGAAGGAATGAAAAGCATCGTTTTCTGTGTTGGATCTAAGTCGGTATTGAAAAACTAATTTATTAAAAAGTAATTGTGAAGAGGAAACTTAATTCTAGGTTTTTTCATTATACGAGTTTGAAAATGATTGGCATAGACTATCACAAAAGAGATGTCATTGTTTTTATAATATCGGTATAAACTTAAGTAATTAGCATAATCCGTATAATCCCTTTCCGGTCATTGTTATTTGTTGTCAAGGATCCTCGTTTATCGAGGTTTAAAAGACCATATACACTAACCCCTGAGCTAAAAAGAATTCTCCCTAATGCAGTTGTCTGGTATTGAGTTTATACGGGAAGAAGATATGCGTAAGGAAGGAGTGATTTCCCGTAACACACCCCCTCTTAACAGAGGTCATCATTTTGATGACGGAAAGCCTTTTTAGGCAGGAAGTCTATTATTTAGACAACAAATGGCTCAATGGCCAATAACGTGCAGACAACAAATGGCTCAAAGGCCAATCCCGGACGAGCCCCCATCTTACGAACATGAAAGTTCGCAACAAATGCATATCTCATATACAAATCGCACTGACTGGGATTCGAGCCAGTGTGGGCAAAGATTCTCGCTTATCGAGGCTTAAAAGACCAATACACTAACCCCTGAGCTAAAGAGAATTCTCCCTAATGCAGTTGTCAGGTATTGATTTTATACGGGAAGAAGATATGCGCAAGGAAGGAGTGATCTCCCGTAACACACCCCCTCTTATCAGAAGTCATCATTTGATGACGGAAAGCCTTATTAGGCAGTAAGTCTATTATTTAGACAAGAAATGGCTCAGTAGCCAATAAGGGGCAGACAACAAATGGCTCAAAGGCCAATCCCGAACGAGCCCCGATCTTACGAATGTGAAAGTTCGCAACAAAGGCATAGCTCAAATACAAACCGCCACGGCTGGGATTCGAACCAGTGCGGGCAAAGATCCTCGTTTATCGAGGTTTAAAAGACCAATACACTAACCCTGAGCTAAAGAGAATTCTCCCTAACGCAGTTGTCAGGTATTGATTTTATACGCAAAGATGCTATGCCGTAAGGAAGGAGTGATCTCCCCTAAGACTATATAGTACGTATATGATATCGTTACGCTCGATTAGTATTAATAGGACTACGTATAATTTAGTAGACGATAGAATAATGTTATTTTCGGCATTTGAGGAATCGAATTAGAAAAATTAATTTCCCTTGTAATAGTCTAAGCTCCGATAGGAGGCGTTTGTGTAGCGCACGAGTATAACGCTCGCGCGCGGGTTCTTCAGTTCAGAGTTAGAACCGAACTCGTCCTGCGACTAGACGTACTTTTTCATCTTTTCAATTTTTCATTTATTTTTTTTCTCTACTATATTATGAGTTTGGAAGAGGGTTTGCCAATGAACAGTGAGTTGAACAGTGACATTAGGACGCTTTTGGCAGAAGTTCGCGAACATAGAGGCGAATTAAATTCTTTTAAAGAGGAATTGAGAGGAGATTGTTTGTCGGTTGAAGCAGACGTTAAGCGACTTAAGAAAGAACAAGAGCTGAAGTGGCGATATATAGGGAATAAGATTCAGAATGAATTTAACGCTTCTTTGTTGGATAATTTGAAGCAAGCTTTGTAGGCTCTTGACAGTTGTAAAACTGACTAAGCTGGTGAAATTTTGGAGAAGGTTTGTGAAAGTTTGAAGAAAAGGAATATACATGTGCGCATTGCTGACACGTCAGAAGCGGGATGGGAAACGGTACGTCAATAGAAGCTTTATCCCGTCGCCAGCGACTCGAAGGACGAATCAAGGATCAATCGAGCCGAATCCCGAGCACTTAAGAGAAAGAAGTCCCAGAAATCTAAGATGTCTAAGCCTACTGCTACTTTCCCTTGCAATCATCATAATTTTCTATCCGTAGCTTCGGGACACTTTCACACTCAGCCAGTGCATCAGCAGCAGTCCTTTCGTCCCTTTCCAGTCTTCTGTTCATTATGCAAAATTGGCACGTTTTTATTCCAGGTTTTGGTGTAGGAGGCAATAGGTGTAGATGCATTCAGCTATGACTGAGGTCATGGTTTGGTTTGTTCGTGCCTCCGATTATTTTAGTACCCAGTGTAATGGGTAAGATGAGGGCTTTCAAGGCTCGTGTAATTTTAATTGTTCCTGAATGGAGATCGGCTCCTTTAGGCCGATGTTATGTTCACGAGCGAATGAAAACTTTCGCTCCTTTGTAAAAGATTTCATTTTTTACCTACATGTAAAGATTATGTTCCATGTAAAAATGGTTCAGGCAGATTTAAAGTTCCGAATGCTTACGTTGTATATTGATTTTGGACCATTTCATAAGGGAGAGTAATTCATGATCGATGGGCTAGATATACTGTAAGAGTTATTTCCCTTGCATCATACTGTTACAATGGGATCAGTCATGGACGAGCATGGATGAGCATAGGATATGTTTACTCATTGCGTTTTCATTTTACATTTGTTTCTTCAGAGATATGGAACGGAGCCGCAAGATTTGGAGTTGCCTGGGGGCGTTGGCTGACAGGGTGTCTTCTTCACCACAGCTTCTTAAGGAGTCGAGAGCTGACAACACCTTGATAACGTATGAACGCGGATTTCAACGTTGGCGGAAATGGGCTGTTATAAATGGTCTGAAAGTGGAAAATACCTTGCCTGCGAACGCGTTCCACGCGACTCTTTATCTGTCAGCTTTGATTCAGTTATGTAATACTCCTAGCCCAGTTACGAATGCCTTTTGTAGTATTAAACGATTTCATAATATGTTTCATTTTATAGATCCCCTACAGATAGTAAGCTAGTGTCTAATGTGCTGGATGCGGCAAGAAGGAAACTTGCAAAGCCGGTTCATAAGAAAGAGCCTATGACTGTTGATATTTTACATAAAGTGTATAACGGGCTTTATACTGTAGGAAATGTTATGAATCAAAGAACTATTTGTATTTGTTTAATGGCTTTTGCTGGTTTTTTTAAGAAGTTGAGAGATTTTGAATTTGAAAAGAAATGACATTATGTTTTTTGATAGTTACATGAGTAAAACTGATAAATTCAGAGAGGATGCCTGGGTTTATATTGCTAGAACAGGAACAACCTTGTGTCCTGTACTTAACTTAGAGAAAAGTATCTCAAGTGGGCTAAGATAAAGGACGAGTCTGAACAATATTTATTTTCACGGTTAAGTGCAACCAAAAAAGGTTATCAAATGAAGGAAAAGTAATCAGCGATTATCGTATAGCAATTTTGAGAACTCTGAAGCCCTTAGTTGAAGACGTCGATAAATTGTGTTTGTATTCCTTGCAAGCAGGCGGTGCGTCCGCGGCAGCTAACAATGGGATCTCTGACAGACTCTTTTAACTCTTTACCAAACTACAAAATTTAGGACAAGTCCAAACTGAAAGCATTTGCAGATGACAAAATAAAGGTGGCCGAAATAATGAAATTTGTCATTGATAGGTTAGAAAACATTGTGGGAAAAGGAGAAAATGCTGGTTACCAGCATTTTCTTCTTTTCCCACAATGTTTTCAAAAGCCTTCTTCCTTAGGGTCGTTAAAAGTCGGGATTGTGTGGTAAAGAGTTAAACGTCATGGTAGATGGCTTAGTGAGTCCGCCAAAGATCACTACATGTATATCAAAAATTCTGTTGAGGAAAAAAATAAGGGTTTCTGAATCCCTGGGATTATAACCGGTCTATTCTAGCTAATGTGTTTTGAGTGAATTTACTCTTTTTCCTAACATGGACTGTAATATTAACGGTGTCTTCCCGTTTGTCCCACATCTTAAAAAAACAACAAGGCACTTACCCGCACGGGTTAGTGGTGATATAAGAGTAACTGTGAATATAGTCTGTATCAAACAGATTAATTTGGGAGGCAATAGTTTTGTACTGGTTGCAACACAAAAATATCACTTCGTGAAAACATTTTTTCCACCTTCTATAAATATTAAAACACTTGCCTTCAATGCAGACATACCTCCATATTTTTGATGGTTTTAATTAAAAGGCAGTTTGTAGTTATTTCTTAATGAATCACAAAGTATTTTACATAGCTCTGTTTGCACCATTAAGCATAGAAACAAGCTTATCCGTATAGCTGATAGTTCCCCCGGGGGCTGGTCGACTGTCCGCGAGTATGAACAAGTCAGCCTCGGCCGCGATAGTGAGGACGAGAAAAAGCTTAAAAGAGGTGAATCTCGCGCTGTCAAAAAGATTAAAGCAGCTTCTTCCACCAAGCATTCTTACCATCCATACAATAAACATTCTCGTTTCGTGCCTTCCATGGGAAACGCAGGTGTCAACCAGAGCAGGGGCTATTCTTTCCAAGGAGCTGCTGAGAAACAGACCAAGCCCTTTCAGCTTTTTTGTCCACGAAGACAAGCTACAGAGCAAGGTACGTGCTTCTCCTGCGGAAACAAAGGCCACTTCCGTCGAGACTGCATCTCTTCGAGACAAGATTTCTGTGTCAGCAGTGCTAGAGACTCCAGAATCAGTAAATGGAAAGTACCTTAACATTTCTTTTGAATGTGCAGACAAAAAAGAACTTGAACACTGTAATAACAATGCGACAAATGTTAAAGGGAGATTAAAGAAACACGTAGCATTTTGGAAAAAATCGGAGCAAATTACTTTGTAATAGACACACTTAAAAATGGGCATAAAGTTCCCTTTCTGCATAATCCAGATAGGTCTGTTTCCGTAAACAATCGATCCGCGATGGAAAATATTTTCTTTTTCTCTGAAGCAATAGACGAACTTATGACGAATGGATGCGTTGTTAAAACGCCGTTTGTCCCTCATGTAGTTAGTTAATCCCTTAAGTGTATCTATTAACAAGTCGGGTAAGAAACGACTTATTTTAGATTTACGCAAGTTAACATGTTGGTTTTGAAGGAAAAGGTTACATTCGAAGACTGTGAAACAGGTCTAGAATATTTCAAAAAGGAGGCTTTTTGCTGTAAGTTCGACCTTTCCAAGGGTTACCATCCCATAGATATATTTTCAGAACACCGAACTTTTCTAGGTTTTTCTTTCAAGGGCAATTACTACTGATTTACTGTTTTACTGTTTGGCTTGAGTTCTGCCCTTTATATCTTTACTAAAGTTTTGAGAGAATAAGTAAAATACTGGGGTTTTCACTGTGTTAAGATCGTTGTTTCTCTAGATGACGGGTGGGGTACAAGTGACTGTCTTGAGCAAGCTGTTGATGACTCATTGTTTGTACGAAATAGCCTTGTTCATGCCGGTTTTAGTGAAAATGTCGAAAAGAGCGTTTGGGAGCCAGTTCAAGTAAATGAATGGCTAGGCCTTATTTGGGATAGTTGTAATTTTTGTCTTATAATACCGGAAAGACGTATTTCAGATTTGAAAATTACCCTAAATCAGATTTTAGAAAACCCCAGCAGAGGTACTGCAAGGGGTCTGGCTAAGTGTTCCGGAAAGGTTATCTCCCTTATATCCGTAGTAGGTAATATAGCCAGGATCACGACAAGGTACATGTATTTATATATGGAAATTCAGACTAGGTCCTCTTGGGATACCCATTCTCATTACCTCATGATAGCGCATGCTTAACCCTTTCCCAAACGACAAATTTTGGACTGGTCCAAATTGAAAGAGTTTGCAGACGACAATTT
Organism: Tridacna gigas; assembly: GCA_945859785.2. Taxonomy (NCBI): domain Eukaryota; kingdom Metazoa; phylum Mollusca; class Bivalvia; order Cardiida; family Cardiidae; genus Tridacna; species Tridacna gigas. Next base: position 10,417,222 of record OX244031.2, on the reverse strand, counting down.
TAAATTTGATGAAAATGGCAGAAAGGTCTCTAAATGGGTAGAAAACACTGTGGGAAAAGGAGAAATAGCTCGTTACGAGCAATTTTTCCTTTTCCCACAGTGTTTTCAAAAGACTTGTACTGCAGACACGTGAAAACCAGGGCTTGTTTGGGAAAGGGTTAAGAGAAGTACGGTTTTGGAATCGTAATGTAGATGGCTTGAATATGAGAGGACTTTCTTCTTACCAACCCATTCTTCCTTAGTGTATTCTGACGCACATCATAAAGGTACAGCATCCTTCATTGTGAACTGCAAAAACTGTTTTTCATAGTGTTTGGTCAAATGAAGAGAAGAGTAAAAGTTCGACTTTTAGAGAACTTAAAACGTTTTTTTTTTCTGGCCTTGAGAGCTTTTGTGGAAGTTCTAGCCAATAGATCAGTCAAATGGTTTTCGGATTCACAATCATGTGTCCATATTGTGAAATACGGAAGTACTAAAATAGAGCTTCAGAACATGGCCTTTTCTATTTTTGATCTTTGTCTTACTCATAAGATTGACCTAGATATTCAGCGGATCCCTCCTACGCTCAATTCAGTAGCAGACCAAATCAGCAAATTGTCCGAGTAATACAGATGAGTTGGAGGTTTCGAAAGATTTCTCTGATTTCATGAATGAGTTGTGGGGTCCTTAAGATATAGACAGGTTTGCTAGTTACAAAAAAAAAAAAGAAGAAAACTAGAAAGATATAATTTTCAGTTCTTGGATTTTGAGTCCGAAGCAACGGACGGTTTTACCGTGACAGTCTTGGAATGTTGACAATAACTGGCTCGTTCCACCAATCAATCTAGTTTGTAGAACTATTTTTCACATGTTAGAGTGTAAAAGCAGCGGTACCCTCATGGTTCCTAATGGCCCAGTGCAGCATTTTGGCCTTTACTGTTTGACAAATATAGCAAAAAACAACCCTTTGTTTCAGATATTCTTGATTTCAAGTCCGATCAAGGCATATTTACCTTCGACGTGGCAGATAAATGCACTTTCCATCCTTCTAGGTTTAATAGTAAGGTTTTAGCTATAAAATTTCATTAGAAGCCAAAATGGCTGTTATGAGATGTGGATATAAGCCCTGCTGGTGAAACAAATATAGGACATGAGTTAAGGAGCCATAGCAGTGACATGACTGAATTGTTGCTGAAAGTGGTGTAAACTCTATACAAACTATCTTTACCCTGTCAGTTACTGGTTAGGTAATGTTTTTTTGGAATTAGCCCAGGTCGACTGGGTAGTATTTAAAGAAATGAGAGCCCCGTGTTCATTGCACGGGTTGCCTGGGTCGACTGGGCAGCTCGATTAAAAATTTGAACCTCGACATCATATAAGTCGAATTGCCCGGGTCGACTGGGCGGTATGATACGTAATTCAAACCCCATCATAGTTGTTGGGGTGCCTGTGTCGACTGGGCGATATGATTAGAGATTTGAACCCCGACATCATAAGCGGGGTTGCCTGGGCCAACTGGGCGGTATGACAAGGTCGGGAATTTGTTAAGGTCGGGAATTTGTTTAGGCCGGCTAAGCGGCATGCCTATATATTCCGATACTGCTGGAATGTTAAGTTGGCTTACTGCCATTTTTAGGGATTCGAACCTGACGTTGTAGAGAGTGGGTCTGGGTCGACTAGGTTATTTTATGAGGGATTTGAACCCTGATTTGGCTGGTAGAGAGATCCTGGGATGACAGGTTGGTATGATTATGCAATTGAATCTCGACCTTGTTGGTCAAAGTCAATTTGGTGGTAAAATTAGGGAATGCCTTATTATAGGATCAATCAGGATTTCCCAGATGGCTATTTTTAGACCTTACTTTCCGAGCGAATGTACGAGGGTTGTCCAAAATACACGCAGACTTTTTAAATGGCCTCTCTGTGTTTAAGAGCCATTGCAAACAATAACTATTTTCAGAGAGGAAAAATATTTTATAAGAAAATGTTAAAATTCATTTACTATTTCATTTCATTTACCTTGTACCAATATTGTTTTCCAGACAATTTGAAACACTAAATATACAGGAGTTATCATATTAAGCCTACAAATTTTTTGGACAACCCTCGATACTGTATAACTTGATAAACACGCTGAATTTTATAATCATGTTTGCTTGCTAGGGAATGGCCCATGAATATAGGAAGGAATATAGAGTGAAAGAATTACTTTGTGAGAAAAAAATGATATTGCCCAATTCAGTTTGATAGTGCCCAATTCAGTTTTTAAAATTTAGACCGTTAACATACAACGAAGCGACTTACACATAGACACACGATCAATGGTCATTCAGGCCTATAGCCCAGTTACGCTCAAAATTGCCTTTGCTTGTCAGTGATCTCGTTCGAATTAAGACTAGAAAGTCTGAAAATTAAGTCATTAGTGGTATTTTTTATAACTTTCTATTTTGTTTTCATTGGATGATGTTTGTTCTCATTATAAATAGACACAGTATAATTGTGTTCTGTCATAGACTATATTATAGTGTGTGATTTCTTCTTAATCATACAGTTATTAGTTCATAATGAAGGAAAAGTCGTTGCCGGTGCTACAGCTAAGGGGCCCCCTGAATTTAAAAACCTTAGATCACATGAAAATGAAAAATTTATTGAGATTCAATATCCAAAGTGTTTCAAAAGTCAGTGTGACGTGTATCGAAAATAATGAACTTACAAAAACAGATACGGATGATATCCTGTGGATGGAGGACTTCGAAAGAGTGTTGCAATCTGGTGGTAAAGCTGGCACTAGCCGTCTAAATGGCGAGCAAGATGGTCCGTCACTACTGGCTTGGTGCAAAAAAAGACGAAAAATACTGTTGGTAAAACTGGGAGATGAATTGTGTCATATTAACGACAAGAACAACTATAACTTAATAAAATCTTTATTAGATTCAAAACTAAAGAAATCAAAGCCATGTTTCAGAAAAGTCGACTGGCTGAAGCTGTTATCATACCCTGAGGTACATTCTGGTTCCAGAGAGCGCCATGAATACGGTAATTTAAGTTTCTTGAACAAAACAATCAATTTTCAAGACTGACTCTCTCTCTCTCTCTCTCTCTCTCTCTATATATATATATATATGAGAGCCATACTCTGGCAAAAAGGGGCTTAATGCATCTCTGTGATGCATCGTACTAAGCAAGTCATCACAGTAAATACAGTCCTAAAATCTTTTTGCATAACAGTCACTGAAACATGAGGTACACTGGTCCTTCGACATGCAGAGAACTGACCAAAATCCGTCTTTTCATACAGCATGGCTCAAGTTAAAAAAAAAAGAAAAGAAACATTTTTTTCCTCAACAAGGAGTCTCAGTATTCTTTTCTTTGTCCACTCTAAACGATTTTGTAGAGCAAAAAGAAACGAACGTAATGATTAAGACCCGAGTTAAGTCTTTATCAATTATTGGTCCAAATTTTAACGACTGTGAAGAAGAAAGCTTTTGAAAACATTATGAGAAAAGGGGAAAATGGCAGTAAACAGTGTTTTCTCCTTTTCCTTTTTCCGCCTTTGCTTTCCACCATTCCAAAAACAAATGTGAGTCACATTTAACGTCTCTTCTTGAATGCTTTCAATTTGGGTATGTCCAACATTTTGTTGTGTATTAAATAGTGAAGTTTATCATAGTACCCGAGCGACACTACCGTCTTTCAGCGTCCCGTTAAAAAATGGGCCAGCGTTATGACGAATTTGTATCCCCATAGAAAATGTTCTTCCGAGGCCAAATTCAACATAGAAAATGTACTCCTCGTGTCATATTCTACAATATGTATTCCCCTGCCGTAGAGGTGCAATCAGCTGTTACAAGCAATATTTCAACTCTTCAACCCTTTATCACATGACAAAAATTTATAATCCTCCAAATTGAAAACATTTGCATAAAACAATTTAAGTTGGGCTCAAATGATGTGATTTCTGTTTGATAGGTTAGAAAACATTGTGGGAGGAGAAAATGCTGGTTACCAGCATTTTCTCCTTTCCCTACAATGGTTCTTCAGGGTTAATCAAAAGTCGGGATTTTGTGGTAAATGGTTCATATTCTGTCTGTGTAATAACTTAACCATTAACAACACATTCCTAGGCTTTAATAACCCTGAGAAAGAAGTCTTCTGAAAACATTATTGAAAAAGGGGAAAATGCAGGTAACCAGCATTTTTTCTTTTACCATAATGTTTTTACTAAATACTGAACAAAAATAACTGTTTATGCCCATTTAGACAGCAACTTTGGACAGCATTCTTTAAGTAATGTGCAAGCAACTGAAATCTAACAGTAACAATACAGGTCTGCTTCTACTTTTAGAGCTGCTTAACCCTTTACCACACAATCCCGAGTTTTAACAACCTAAGGCAGAGGCCTTTTGAAAACATTTTAGGAAAAGGAGAAAATGCTGGTAACCGGCATTTTCTGCTTTTCCCACGATGGTTTCTATCCTTCCCAAAACAAAATTCAATTTTTGAGTCACTTTCAGTTTGTCGTCTGACAATTATTTCAATTTTGGACCAGATTAACATTTTGCCGTGTGGTAAAGAGTTAAAGTATCACAGGAAATACAACTTTTGGATAATCAAAGAAAGGAAAACCATTTTCTGCTTATGTTTGGAGGCAAAGTTTGATATCGTTTTTTAAATGAAACAATTGTTTAATATCTCTCAATGTTATGATTTTTTTTTCAAGAGAAAAAAAAAAAAAAAAAAAAAAAAAAAAAATCCCCTAAGTTTATTGGGTAAATTGGTAATCTCACTCTGACATAAAAGTTATCTCCATTAACATTCTTTTCTAGCCATCTGCCTGACTGTTTACAAAATTGTTCATAAATATTTAGCCTGTTACTAGTCTTACTTTGGCTTAATGTTTAGCTATATATGTGGGGGATATACAAGCAGTAAAATAAAAAAAAAAAAAACTGTTTGATTATTGAAGGCTTAACCAGACAATCTTGAGTTTTAATGACCCTGAGAAAGAAGCCTTTCGAAAACATTATGGGAAATGGAGCCCCTGGTTTTCATCACTGGTTTTTAAGCGTGTAAAATAACCCCAGTCAATACTTCCAAAGTTGTCAATACTTGTCATTAGTGGTTAACTGAAAACTTTTGTGGCTGATTGGTCAGAAAGTTTGATAATCATGATGTGAAGTATTAAAGCAAACCTATCAATTCATATACATTGTATACAAAATGATAGGGATTGTGCGGGGGTTGGGGGTGGGGGGTGGCTCTAGAAACAAGAGCCATGTCTGGCCACTTATATTTCAATCAACCAATGAAAACCGATTAAAATCAGTATTGACCACTGACCTGGTCAGTACTCACATGGACCGGCTCTTTGCCAACCATGGTGTACATCGAGATTAGACCGCATAGAACTTGCAGATATTTTTCAGGCAGAAAGAAATTTGAAATGACACAAATTTATTTTCTTTTAGACCAGCAAAGATTTTTTTATGGGATTAATTTAAAAAATTAACAATTTACCACACAATCCTGAGTAGATTATAAAAGGCGGATTCATTTGCCACCCCCTATTTTGCCCGTTAATCCGTTTCACAAAATTACGTGTCCCAAAAAATATTTTAACCATAACAAACCAGCAAACCAATCAACCCATGCAAAAATCAACACACTTAACAAATCTCACCACCCTTAACCAACAAACCCACGATTAAGCATATGGCTAGCCCTTATATGATAAAACAATATAACAATATAAAACATAATAACAATTTTATGAAACATTAACATGCTCATAAAATTAAAAACAAAATGGGTTTAACATAACAATCTAATTAAGGTCAGCAAACAAAATGGCATAACCTTTTTTATAAACATTTTTTACTTAAATCAAATTTAAAAAAAAAAAAATAAAATAAAATAAAAATAAAAAAATTTAAAATTGAAAAAAAAAAAAAAAAAAAAAAAAAAAAAAAAAAAAAAAATTTATTGCATGCATGCATCAATGCATAATTACATAAGTCAGAGCAAAACGGTCATTGATAAAAAAATTTTTAAAAAATAAAAAAAAAATTTGCATTGGCATGTTATTTTTCTGAAGGTAATTTTCATGAAAATGAACCGCAAAATATTAATGATGATAAAATTTTTAAATCAGAAGAATGTATAATATGTTTAGAAAAAACACCAAATATTTATTTTGTTGATTGTGGTCATATTTGTATTTGTAAAGAATGTTTTTTAAAAGATATTAATACAAATTTATTTATTGGAAAATGTTATTTATGTAAAACAAAAAATAATATAATAGATGAATTATAAATATTTAACCTTTTTACTAGGTTAAATATTTAATATGTTTTTAGTCTTGCACCTTGTTGCTCATATTTTTTTTCTTTCTTCTTCAGTTAATTTTTTTTCTTTTTCAATATTTTTAATTCTATAATGTCCCCAAGCTAAAGTATCATTACTACCATCCTCTAATATATATCTTTTATCATCAGCATAACTTAATGCTTTTTTGTTTATTACTTCAGTGTGCATTTCATGTTTCCTACTTCTTAACACTGGCATGGTTCTATAACAATTTTTTTTTGTATTCAAACAATTTTTATAATTTTCTAATTTTATTTTGTTTTCAACAACAGACTTTTTAACCCCCTTACATCTTTTACCTTCATCAACACCTTCCCATATCAATTTTCCATTTTTATCTAAAATTGGTTTTGGTTTTGGATTTTCATCAGTTTTTTCTTCTCTTAATATAGGAAATGTTTCATAAGCATATGTTTTTGCACCCAAACCAGCCATCTCAATCATAATATCTCCATTTAATTCATCTTTAAACATACCTAATACCTTTTTATTTTTTTCACTGTGTAAATCATGCTCTTTAGGATAACCACTCATATCATACATCATATCACCATCTTTTTTCATATCCTTATAAAAATCTTCAGTTTCTATTTCAAGAATAAAACTATCAGTATCAGTGTAGCACATCCTTACTTTTTCACCATACTTTGCTTTAAAGTAATTATAAAAAGTTTCATACATATGTATCTTACTAATATCTAATATGCTCATACCTAAATAAACGGGTTTGTTATATTTTATATTTGTTTTCTTCATATGAACAGCAACTAAATTTTCATCAAATATTGTTGTATGGTGATAGTTTGGTTTAGCAATAAGCTTTTTATAACGATAGCTAACCGTATCATTAACTAATTGAATATCAACCCTATTTCTTAAGTTTTCCATTGTCTTACCAAAAAGACTATTCATCATTAATTTAAAAAAATCTTTTTCAAAATCATTTTTTGCATTTTTTCTTAAATCAACATTTTTATCAATATATTTTTTAATACAATATGTTTCTTCAAACATGATGCCACGATGTATCTTTTTAATTTCTAATCCTAATTCTAAAAATTTTTAATGTTTCATGATGTATAACATATTTTTCTTTATCGTATAAGTTAGGAATTAATTTTTCCACTTTTTCTATTTTTAGTTGCTCAGGAGCAAGAGGTAAATCATTATGTAAATCATGCAACTTGTCAGGATACCCCAAATTAACCTCTAAAAAGCATGGTATTTTTTTCCATTCTTTTAAATCATCTTTATCCATCCATCTAAAACCACTAGTTGGCAACAGTTTGCTCATTGCCCATGGATAAAGACTGTTTGCATCTATATATATTAAATATTTTGATGGTTTAGTTTTATCATACTTTTTATCCATATATTTGTTGTTAGCTTTTGCATATCTTTTACTACACATTGATACTCCACCACGTATTCCTTCTTCAATCATTAAAAGCATATTAGGGTCTGTTAAATACTCAAATTTTGATTTTGTTGTTTTAAGCATAGCATCTAATGCTAATCCTGGAATGGTATAATACCAACAAGGGTCCAATTCATAATGCTTAAGACAAAGTTCTCTAAAGTTTTCCATTATATCAGCTAAAAGTAAAACATCTATTTCATTGTAAAGCTCTAAATATTCTTTAAACGTTTTCATATTAAAAGTTTTCCAAACATTTAATGCATGCTCATAATCTTTATCTTCAATATGTTTATCATTTAAGCTTGAATAAAATTTTTCTTTAGGTGGTAGCTGAGTTTCTTCTAATTTTTCAAAAGTATCTAACCATTCATATGGAAAAAATCCTTTTTTTCTTAATAGTGATAAATGTTTTTTAGGATGAAATTTTAATAAAATTTTTATCTGTTTATCACTTAAAGTTTTTGAAAGCTCATCTAAACTGCTAGTCATAAACTTAAGGCTATCTAAAAACCTTAACTTATGTGTTTTATTATTTCCAACCTTAATAAATTTACTAAAGCTAATATATTTTTCTTCATTGTTTGGTATGCAATCAATTTGTCCTTCAGTTTTACCAAGATTTTTTATAAAAATATGACTATCATAACCACTTAAATTATGACAGAAAACAGGTGTAAAGTCAGGATTTTTTGCTTTAAGATTACACTCAGTATGTGCTGCACCACGATACTTACCTGTAAAATGACAATGGTCTTTTACTTTATAATTTTCTTTTGTAAATTTACCATTACATATCCAACATTTTTTTTCATCCTCATATTTTTTTTCTTCATCTTTAGTTATATTAATTGGTACTGGTTTTTTATAATATTTTTCATATATTTCTTTAATATCTTCAGTTATCATATTTACAAAAACCTCTTCAGCATTTTCATCAGTATATTCTCTTTTTATAGGTTGACAAACTTCATCATCAAAACATTTAATAACATATTTAAAACTACAAGGAATATGTTTTTGTGTTTGTATGGTACAACTATTTTTTTTAATTGGATAATATGCTTGTATAGGTGATAATACACATTCAAAATCAGCATATACAACAAAAGGAACCTTAATTTTTCTTTCATGATATATAAATTCTAATACCTCTCCAGGTTTAGGCATATCTAAAGCAACCGGAGCATGTTTATCACAATACTTTTTATGTTTTATCAAAAGGTCTTCTCTTCCAAATGCATTTAAACATCTTTTACAAAAATACTTTTTACGATGGTTATTTGATATTTGACTTTACATTAAGCGGCTAAAAGTTTTTATTAACACATAGTGGCAATTCTCTTCATTTGTTAAGTAAAGTAAATCAACATGTTTACTTTTTTCTTCATTAGTAATTCTCAATGGATAAAATTTATTTAAAACTTTTTTTTCTTCAACACCAAAAACAGAGTAATAGCTATAAACATTAACGCTAATTTCAGGATTTTGTTTTTCAAATTTATTAATATCCTGTAATGAAACAGGATAATTAATACCATTCATATTTATTTTTTTAATTTGTTCTTTTAATTTACTATCAACTCTTTCAGGATGATTATCTTTTGGTAAAATATGCCTTGCTATACAACAGGGAAAGCACCCATCATCTTCATTTTTTATATTGATACATGCTTTTTTATCAGCAATCCACTTTGGAAGAGGAATAAATGATGAAGCTCTCATTGAATCAAAAATAGCTGTATGTAAATCTAAATAAACCACACTATAAAAAGAATAACCGCTACCTTTTCCTAAAAAGTTTTCATATTTTTCTAAAATTTCAGAAACCATTGTTTGATACAACTCATCTACATCAGTTCCACTTAAGTTAATTAAATTTTCATCTGATTGAAAATATGCTTCTACTGGATGGTCAATATCATAAAATTTATACATTAAACATTTAAGTATCATCTTTACTTTAACTCCACTTTTATTTCTTAAGATATTTGTTATAGCTTGTTTGCTATCCTCTAAAAAATCAGCAGGATGATCAACGGGAAAACCTTCTATCCTATATTGTCTTGCCCAACCATTTAACGCAGAATTACTTTGAATTACTTCTATATCTTCTGGTCTTCTTCTTGGTATTATTATTTCATCTATATTTTCCTCTATATTTCTTTCAACTTCATCTATTACCTGTGGAATTTGTTCTGGTTCAACATTACCGGCTACCCAATTAGTAAAATTTCTTACTCTTCTTCTGACACTCTGAGGAATTACCGCTGAGGCAACCCTTCGAGCACCACTATATAAATTAGATGCTAGCCTTTGACTACCATCTGTTAATCTGTTGATAAATCTTCGTGAAAAAGAATTCATCGCCATAATTTTTTAAAACAAATAATTTTTTGTTTAACTCAAATTTTTTAATTTAATTTATTATTTTTTAAAAAATAATAAATTATTATTGAATATCAATTCTATATTTACCATTCCAAACCCTACCATTCCAATTTTCAATCGTTTGTGGGCATCTATCAATAAACTTACTAGCCTTGTAAATTGATGGAAATGTTGTTTCTTCTTCAGTTTCAACATCCTTTAATATTACCGTTTTAGGATTTTTACCTATATCGTTTAATCTATCATAATTAGGTGTTTTCTTAAGTGGTATAGCTTCTTCAGGATACAATCCATGCTCTTTTAAAACATCAATATACTTTTTCTTGTTCCAATAGGAATAAAACTTAATATTGTTATCTGTTAATATCTTTTTAAAATCAGCAATCTTTAGCATAATTTTTATTTAAAATAAAATTTACTTAATACACTACACTCATTTTATTTCCATCACTCTGAAAGTTAATTAACCTATCACTAAGTAAAACCGCAAATGCTTCAGTATTTGCAGGAGGATTTGCAGTAAATGCTGTTTTAATATGAATATCAGTTATAGAATACTTTAACTTTTCACTTTGCTTTGATACGTCAAACACAAACAAAGGAAAAAGATTTTTATAATCTGAAGGAGTAATATTAGGGTTTGATACTAATTCATCCATGTTAAAAAACTTTTTTCTAAACAAAGCAGCTTCACTATATATTCTACTAATTTGATCAGCAGGAAAATTTATATCATAATCATATAGCGGATATTTTTTTGAACCTAACATTACATAAATATTTTTAACATTTAAGTTGTCAAATATAGCTGGGTTTTGTTCTTGATTACCACTTTTACCAGTTTGAAAACCAACAATTAAAAAACGTGGCACCTCAGGAGATGATTTAGCTGATAGCCTCCAAGTAAAACCTGTTGCTGCCTGTGGAACCGCAATACTGTCGCTTTGTATCATTCTATACCCAACTGGAAAATTTTCTTTCTTCTCAATAAATTTATAAAGTTCCATCCTATTACCATCTTCCGGCTCTACATGAGGCATAAACCAAGATACCTTCAGTAAATTAACTCTACCAGCATCGGTACCACCAGCTCTAAAAATTGCGTCATTGTCATCATTTCTTGTTAAGGTTAAAGTTTGTTTCATACATATAAAACTTTGTTGTAATCTTCACAAAAACCGAATATATGGTTCAAAGGTATTCTAAAACTAAATGTTCCAACTGGATTTGAACTAAAAATATACTGTCTTCTTACTGAAAAACCAGCATTAGTAGCACTAGCTGCATTAACTCCTGTATCCTTATACCACAGTTGATTTAACCCTTGTGATTTAGCAAAGTCATCTGGGTACTTTAAAAGTCCAAGCATTGTTGTAGCCTGACCAGGATAATTAATGCTTTCTATCTCTTGCCCACTAAGTTGATATCTGATATTTTTAAACAGATATAACAGACCATTATTTGTTAAGGTTGCCTCATTAGCTGCACCATAAACGGTACCATCATTTTTTACTAATTCACCTATAATTTGTAAATAAGACTCAGAAGGATGATAAAAAATATCTTGTGTTTCAATATCAATCCTAATATTTCCCCCAGAATTGTTTAAATTGGTCCCTGTAATAGGTTCATACTCATAATATTCATATTCATCAATACTATCATCTTTTAAAATTGGTGCTTTAATATTTAAAATATTCATTTTATTATATGCAATTATAATTTTTAAGTCAAAATTATAATTGAGTTGTGTTTTTAATATTCTAGCCATAGTTGAGGGAATGATTTGTTTTTATCATTAACAAAAACACCCTTAAGTTTAATATTTTTAAGTTTTTCTGCAGAAAGCTTTTTTCTTATTTTAGGATAAATTCTATTTCCGTAAAGAATGGTTATCTTAGGTATATCATTTTCTTCTAAATATTGATTTACATTTTCTTCAAATTCCTTAATGATATCAGCTTTTTCAGGTGATAATTTTAAAACAACCTTTTTATAATCATAACTTGTATTATTTACTTCAAGAATTTCACAATCTTCATTTATCTTAAAGTTAGCAAAAAGGATACCAACCCTTTTTGTATTGTATTTTTCATATTCTGTTGATTTAAATTTAAGATTTGACATTTTTTTTTTTATTTAATGTAATATTTTGCTTAACTTAAATTTATTTTTTTTTTCATAATACTTTAACACCGGAACCCTTACTATTATTTAATTTCTTAACTAAATCTTGAATAGCAATGGCACTACCATCTATTAAGGTGTTAATATTTTGCGTTGCAGGTTGAGTTGTTGTAGTAGGCTTTTGAGTATATTTTTCTAAAATCTTTTTAGATTTTGGTGTTAAAGCCTTTTCAACTAACTTTTTACCTGCATCAACCGCGGCACTCTTTCCAACCTCTAATGCTTTCTTCGCTCCTTCCTAAGCTACACTCTTACCAACATCAACTGCTGAAGATGCAATTTGTTTAGCTGCGCTGCTTGTAAAGAGTTTTGTAAGAAAATTAACAAAGCTATCAAATATCCCTGCTCCTCCATAAGCATAATTTCTTTTAAATCCTCTCTTTTGTGATGTAATCATTTTATAGTATAGACATTAATTTTTTATAACTCTTTGTATTTAATACACGTTGTCTTTTTAATTCATCACAAATACTTACAAGCTCATTTCTTACACCTGTATTACCAGCTTTTTTACTTGCCATCAAAAGGTCTAATCTTTCTAATAGTGAGTTAGGGTTAGATGGGATAATGGTAATTCCTTCTCCACTAATGGGTCTTTCTAACCAGATTTTGGAAAGAATTTTTTTCCATTTGAATGCTTTACTGCTTTTTGGTAAATGACTATCTTTTTTATTATTTTTATGAAGGGTGCCAGATTTTAACATTATCTCCTTATAATTTTCAAAATCACTATCAGTATATTTATCTTTGTCCGGTCTTTTAGCTACAATTAACTCCCACAGACCAGGTGTGCCTTCATAGGTTTTATTTGCAATCAAAAGATCATCTCCTAAAATTTCTAATTCCTCATCGCCGATATGAAATTTACCTTATTTGTCATATATCCCATACGTTGTATCAGCTTCATCCTTATTGGTAAATCTTCTTAGTTGCTTTGCTGCAAGTGGTCCAATAAGTAATAATGGATCTTCTTCTTCTTCCATCTGTTCCTTAAACCAAAAAAATTCTTCTATATCTTCATCACTTATTCCCGGTTTTTCATAAGCTTTTATAGCAGGAAAGGCTGGAAATGTAATAGCATTAGGTAAGTCTTTGATACCCTCTTTAATAGGTTTAAGTTCTTCTGTAATTTTTGTTGCTGCTTCTTTTTGTGTTTCTGTAATAGGTTTAAAAAACTTTGAAAGGCCTGTTTGTAATTCAATTTCACCTGTTCTCTCTGCAAGCTGACTATCACGAATTCTTTTCTTTGTTGCAAGATATTCTTTAACCATTTGGTCTTTTATCTTTAAAAATGACATATTTTTTTAAGTAAAAAATTTTTTTATCTTATTTTTTAATCAGTATTACCTATCTCACAAGCACAAGAACATTTAAACTTAGGTGGCTTTAGTTTTAATATGGAAGGGGTCCCCCATTTCTCTTTTCTACCAGACGTCTGAATTCCTCCCGTGCTTCCTGTTTCCCCTTCTCGATTAAGCTCTCTTGTTCCTCTAACTTGCTTTTTTTCCTTGACTTAGCCCGTATCTCTTCCTTCATCGCCTTGTATTTTTCAAGTTCATCCACAATTAAAGTAAATTCTGAATGTTCTACTTTGTTGTCATTGATAGCTTTAGATATATGTGTAAATAGTGTATTTAACTTTGCATCAGCTAACATTTTAATTTGAAGGTGTTTTTCAGATTTTGTTCTGGTTCTTCTAACAACAAACTTTCCTATCAATGCTGAAAGTCCAACAGCTAAAGCACAACCTTCTAAAGCTATCGTTGCTGGAATTGCTACAACGGTACTTAAAAGTGCTATTCCACCTGCTCCGGCACCTAGTGCTAAGGTGGTTAGTCCTGTTTCAACGTTATCCACGGTCTTGCTAATCTTCAAATACTTTTTACTTAACTGTTCCCTAACCTTAACTTCATTTTCAAGAAATGTTTGAATTTCTGATATTTTTTGTGGCCTGAAGCTTTGCCCATTGTCTTCTGCTGATAGTATTGGTTGTAATGATGGTGCATTTGGTATATTTCGTGCTTCTGGTAATACTGGATAAATCTTTTCTTTTAGTTCAATTTTATTAATTAAAACTATTTTTTAAATAGAATAGTAAATACGACACAAAAATTCATTTTCCTCTATTCTTACTAGCTTACTTGAGTTGTTTGTAATTGTGATAATCACATCTGGGGTTTCCTCCAACACTACCTCATTTGTTATACTTAATTGTTTAATTTTTAAGTTGAATGATAGAGAAATTAAAACGGCTCCTTTACTCATCATAAAACCAAAAGCTAAAGCAATAGTTTTAGTTTCTTTTGGGTTTAATATAATAGGTTGTTGAGTATAAATATCCCAACTTACAGGATTAACTTTTTTAGCTGGATATTTAACTTCTACAGGGTTCCAAAAAATAGTTTTTGGTTGAATTATTTTAGGTTTATTTCCAAATTTATACACATTCATTCTTTTTAATTTACAAAATTGCTCCTAATATAGGAATATTAGTAAATGGGCTATTAGGTCCTAAAAGAAGACCTCCCCCATCACAAATTTTTCCACCTTGTTTTAAATACAATCCATTACCTTTATTTTTTAACCCTTTTCCTCTATATGGTTTAAGATATAAACCTTCACCATCTGTTTCAACTTGGCAAATACAACCACTTTTCTTAAGATACAATCCATTACCCATTGCTTTTTGAACTCCTGTTGATGCTAAACCAGTTAGGGCACCCACACCCAAAGCAGGTAATACTGTTTTTGCTAATACAGGTAAAGCAGCTGATGCCAATCCAGCTATCAAAGGTAAAAATCCTCCTTCTACTTTCATGTTATGTTTAAGTTGTTTAGTTGACATTCTAAACGTGGTTCCCTTTCCACCTTTATAAGCTTTTGTAAGTTTATTTACTTGTGATTTGGTTAATGCTATTACATCATTACCATGTAAATCCTTATGTTTTAAACGAATACTTGCTGGGCTTTTGTTTTTAAAAGCATGTAAAACTTTTTCCTTTTGCCCTTCTGATATATTTAATTTAGCGTTAATGTAGTTTGACATTTTATATTTAACGTGATTCTCTTATATGAAATCTAATCGTTAATGTTTCTCCTCTTAAATTTAATATGTTTCCATCTTGGTCAGTTAGCGTAAGGTTTAAATCATGTATTTCCTTCAACGTTAAAGGTAAATATACCAGATTAACTGGATTTTCTATTATTTTATAACCTGGAGCAACATTTGGAAAAAAGCTGTAAATTGTGTTTCTTTGAGAACCATTAACATAACTACCTGAGATTAAATCAATATTAACAAGTATGCTATTAATACTTAAGATATTAACTAAATTTTCGCTTTCATGAAACCCTCGAACATATTTTGCTCTGCTAAATCCTAATACCTTTCCAATACTGTTTTCATGATTGAAATCTACCTGATATCCATTTTCAAGAATTAAAACTGATTTTAATGTATTAGTGTTTGCTGATAAACAAATATAATATTCTTCATTAAATTGGTCATAATGTCCTTTTTTCTTCATTTCTTGTTGTATATAATCATTGATATCAACTAAATCATAGCTACCTGTTGGTATCTTCATCTTTTCCCATGTTCTACCACTATCTTGTGAATAAATAAAAATGTTGTTGCTATCAGTAATATTAGGAAATGAATAGTAAGTTTCAAGATTGACTAAAGCTATTTCATATTTTTTATCACGTTCAAGTTGAAGTGGTGGAGTAAATCTTGTTTTAAAATTTGATTTGTTATCACTTACGATAATTTGAAATGATGTTTTATGGTCAGTGTTTTTTACTATTTTTTCAAGTAATCCTGTTTCCATTTTTTTATTTACTAAAAATATATTTTAAAACAAAAATATATTTTTAATAGTAATCTCTGTAATCTCGTGGTAAATAAAAGTTGTCAAAACCACATCTATATTTTCCATCATTACGGTTCTTAGTTAAATCAATCACAACAAAACCATGTGGTTTTTCCCAACAGTTTTTACAAAAATTGATAAACTCTGTTTTAGTCATATCATCACCCACATGATCACTATAAATATGATTAAGATTTTTTAAGTCTTGTCTAAACAAGCATATTAAGTTAGCATTCTCTCTAATAGTTTGACGAGGTAATCTAAAATAATTTTGTGCTAGATAAAAACAATCAGCATTACTATGTCTTCCTCTTACATAATAGTTTTCACACTTGTTTTGCCTTTCTAAAAGTAAGTCATCAAATATCATTAAGTTTTTATTTGATGCATTTAAATCTCTGGGATCTGGCACATCAGATGCATTTTCAAAAAAGTCACAGTTAATATCTGATTTTTCCTTAATTGTTTTTGCCCATTCTTCAACTAATGCTGTAGGTGAAACATCAAAGTTTTGAACTTCATTTTTAAGTGAAAACAACCTTAATATATATTCTTTTGGTATTTTTTCTTCAAAAGCTTTTTTAAGTATGCGATATTCTGGTTGAAACAAACTTTTACCAAAAACACATAAGTTGTTATAATCTAACCAATCAGGTCTTAACAAAAGGTTAAGTAAAAGTGTAGTTTTACCACATCCTGATTTACCAACTATTAAACCTCTAATACTTCTTGGTAAAAGGGGATGATTAAATCTTTTTGCTAACGCTTCATTCCATGATAAATTAACAATATCCATATTTTATATTAAAAAAATTAATTTAATATAAAAAATGTATTGTGTTAAGTGTAAAAAACAAACTGAAACAACCGATTTTGAATGTGCGGTAAGTAAAAATGGTAGAAATATGAAACGGGGTAAGTGTGTTGAATGTGGAACAACTAAAACTCAATTTACTAAAAAAATAGAGGGTGGGTCGTTGTTAAACAAGGTTATCAATAACTTACCTGTTGAAATGCACTTACCTGGTCATAACTTTACTGGTCCTGGTACCAAGTTAAAGAAAAGATTAAATCCTGATTTAAAACCTAAAAAATGGTCAAAACCTGTAAATCGTGTTGACAAAGCAGCATATCATCATGATATATGTTATCTTAAACATGATGATACAGCAACAAAAAATGCTGTTTGTGATGTTAATATGCTTAAAGAGTTAAAAGGTATCGTCAATCCAACAATTAGGGAAAAAATGGAAAGAGGATTGGTTTCCTCATTAATTGGTACCAAGAAAAGATTTGGTATGGGAATTAAAAAAAAAAAAAAAAAAAAAAAAAAAAAAAATGACCAAAATATAACGCTAGCAGAAGA
This sequence comes from Tridacna gigas, assembly GCA_945859785.2. Lineage (NCBI taxonomy): Eukaryota > Metazoa > Mollusca > Bivalvia > Cardiida > Cardiidae > Tridacna > Tridacna gigas. The sequence continues at coordinate 10,399,641 of OX244031.2, read as the reverse complement.
ATTACATAAACCTGTAAAAAGAAAATTTAAGAAAAGAAGAGTTAGAGTAAATGGTATTGATAGAATATGGGCTGCTGATTTAGTAGATATGCAAGCATTTTCTAAACTTAATCGTGGTGTAAAATATCTTCTTGCTGTCATTGACATCTTTTCAAAATATGGATGGCTGATACCATTAAAAGATAAAACAGGAAAATCTGTTTCTATTGCATTGAAGAGTATTTTTAAGGAAAGAAAACCTGAGAAAATGTGGGTGGATAAAGGTAAAGAGTTTTATAACAAAGAAGTTAAAGATTTGATTGAATTATATTCCACTGAAAACGAGGAAAAATCAAGCGTTGTTGAGAGATGGATTAGAACAATGAAAGAAAAAATGTGGAAGTATTTCTCTGCTAACTCAACAAATGTTTATATTAATGTATTACCAAATCTTGTTAAAGAATATAACAACACGAGGCTTCTTCTATTAAGATGACACCAACTGAAGCAAGTAAGAAGAAGAATGAAAATAAAGTTTGGAGAACATTGTATCCTGATTATAATCAAGTAAGGGAGGATATCGAACCAAAGTTTTCTGTTGGAGACAAAGTAAGGATAAGTAAAAAGAAAAAGACTTTTGAAAAAGGTTATACCACAAGATGGACTGAAGAGGTTTTTACAGTTTCAGAAGTAAAACATACATCACCTATAACATATAAAATTCAAGATTTAAATGGTGAAGAAATAAAAGGTTCCTTTTATGAACCTGAACTACAAAAAACAAGTCAAGGGTTGTATAGGATAGAAAAGGTTATTAAAAAGGGAAAAAAGAAATCTCTTGTAAAGTGGAAAGGTTATTCTGATGAGTTTAATTCATGGGTTGATAATAGTGCTATTGTAAATATTTAAATATATAAAAAATGCATGATATTTTAATTGATAATATAACTTTACCAAATAAACCTTTAAGCAATTTTGAGCTTGAGGATGCAGTAAAAAAATTAAAAATAAAAAATTTTAGAGGAATATTTTTAAGAGATACCCTACCAAAAAATAATAAAAAAAAGGAATGTGGTATATTAAACCTTGATGACACTGGTGGACCTGGTACTCATTGGGTTGCCTGGTTTAAAGATGGTAAAACTAAAATTTATTTTGATAGTTATGGTATTCAACCACCTATTGAAATTATAGATTATTTAAAAAGGCCAATACACTACAATACTGACCAATTACAACATGCAGGGGAAGTATTTTTTTGGTCATTTATGTTTGTTCATTCTTAAAGAGTTGGGTTTAGGTAATAAATTTCAAAATGTTTTAAATAAACTTTTTTAACAATATTAAAAAAATGCCTGTTGATAAATTTGGAAGAATAGATGATGTTAAAACAAGTGGTGATAGTGATGGTGTTTCACTCGCTTACATAGCTAATAATTTTTTACGTAAAGATGGAACAACCCCCGCTACCGGTTCTATAAATATGGCTGGTAATACATTAATACGGGTTAGTAATCCAGTAAATCCTCAGGATGTTGCAACAAAGAGTTATGCTGATGGTATCTCAGGGTTGTTAGATGAAAACGGTGGATACATTATGACGGGATATTTAAACATGAGTTTTAATAAAATAAGAAACATACCTGAACCTATGGAGCTAAGTGAAGCTGCTAATAAGTTTTACGTAGATAATGGTGGTGCTATTGTAAAAAATTCAGATGAAAGTTTTTCCGCTATTGCAGATATAAATATGCAAGGACATACTTTAACGGATGTTAAGGCACCCTCAGAACCACAGGATGTTGCAAATAAGCTTTACGTAGATACAGTTGTGAATGAGGCTACCATTGGTGAAACAGCTTTAACAAAAAACCATGCTGGGGCTTTTTTAGCAGCTGGCAAAATAGTTATGAATGGTAATCCAATCACCGGCTTACCAAATCCAATAGACCGTGATGCTGCTGCTAATAAGAATTATGTTGATAATGGAGGAGCTATCGTAAAATATCCTGATGGAAGTTTTTCAGCTGTTGCGGATATAAATATGCAAGGTTTTTCTATAAAAAATGTTGGGACACCTGTAGAAGAAAAAGATTTAGCAACAAAATCTTATGTGGATAAAAAAGTATTGCTCCCTAAACCTATTATAAGCGTGTGTGCCGAGGAACAAGGTGCATTAGCAAATGGTAATTATGAGTTTGCTTTTGGTAATGGAAGCGTTGGAGAAAGTCATGGGTTAGGAGGTTATTGTATGGCTGCTCCTGGTAGAATTTTAAGAGGAACTTCAATGGTTGTTAAGGGAACCGGTATTCTAAAAGAAAAGGCAAAAGTCAATATAGTCATAAATGGAGTTGAACAGGTTGATTACTCCATAGTAAAAAAGAAAGGAGAAGGTTGTGGTTGTATAGTTTTTCCACAACCTTTAGAAATAGACCAATGTGATGTTATAAACTTTATAACAAGGACAGATAACCCTAATGCTAAAAATGCATATTTAACAATACTGATAGAATTGGACTTGTAAAAATATTTAACCCAGTAAAGGGTTAAATATTTAAAAAAAGGTTTACATTGATACACACTCCAATATCACGTGGTATAGTATTTCACAACTTTTTCCAATATTTTGTAATACACTTTAGACTGGACTTTTAAGGGAGATGGTTGTTTGTTATGATATTAATAATTTTTTTGCTTTGTTTTTTCTAAAAATGAATTGTATATGGTAATTGTATAAAATATGATTTTTTTATTTATGATAAATAAAGCAGTCTTACTTCCTTGTTGAAAAAAAAATTATTACTAATAACATGATAACCTCTGGCGCGGTTTAACAACCCGTAAGTTAATACCATATCACAATGTTGTAAGGCTGCTGTTTAAAAAACAATATTAAGTATTTTATACAATTATTGTACAAGTTAAACATTTTTTAAAAAACAGGGTAAAAATTTTTTGTTAATATTATAATGTTCAACCATTTTCAGTTTTAGTGTGTTAAGCAAAAGTTAAAGGGTTGTGCATTAAATAACTTCCTCTTTCGTTTTTGGTTAGGAGGCATGAAAAAATGGTATATATTATGGTAGTTTAACGTTTTTCAACATTAGCAAAGGCAGGAATATCAAAGTTTAAGTCTATCTGTGTTTGGGGTTCACAGAATTTATCCTTAGATAAATACGTCCCCCGATATTCCTGTTAAAAAAGTTATATCTCTCTTATAACATCATTATTTGTTTTACAAACAGGACAATCCTTCCTACCATTTTTTACATAACTTTCAAAACAATTACTACAACAGCATAGATGTCCACAATTTCCAAATAAAATATTAGGTTTTACATTTTCATCTAAGCACAATACACAAGTATCAGATTTAAATGTTTTTGTTGAGTTGATAGCTGGTCGTGGTTGTGGTTCTTCTTCTATTCTTTCAATTCTTACAATACCAAAATTATTATATCGGATAAAATATCTTCCTGAATAAAAATGATCTTGATTATTCATCCAAAAACAACCAAAATCACTTTCTTGGTATCTATCATTTTCAGTTGTATTTACAGCTAAGGATAAATACTCTGTATATGCTGGTGTTAAATTTTCTTCTTCATCTGTTTCACTTTCATCATCATCTGTTTCACTTCTATGTGGTGTTATATCACATAACTCTGTAAATGTTGGATAGTTGTTTTCATCTTCCTTTTGAAAATAAATAAAAAATACTGCTTCTCCATGACCATAATATCTATAAATTGTTTGTTCATTTTCTCCTATTGTTTTAAAAGTACCATCTAACATTCTAAAAAAAGATGTTAAGTTTACACTAAAATTTAAAAATATTTTTGTTAAACATAATTTTTTATTTCCTTCTGTAAATTTTACACATAAGTTTAACCAAAATTTAGCATTTGGGTTTTCATATTTCATTCGGCTATACTCATAATAGATATTTGAGTTAGAATAGTTTGCTTCATAAGGCATTATATCTCTATAAACGTAAAAATATACTTCTCTTTGCCCATCTACATATGGGTTATAGATACATGTTTTATCTTTTAAGTTTCTCATTATGTTAATGGTACCATCAAAATTTTTATTTAAAAATTTAGTTTCATTTCTTCCTTGTCTGGCGTTTCTAAAATCTTCCATCTTATATATCATATTAGAAAACTTTTAAAAATAAATTCAATTTTTATTTAAACACATAGATATAAAAAGATTTTTTATTTGTTGTAATATAACAAATGAAAAATAAAAGATTTTATATCAGGCAAGATGGTGTTTGCGGTATCCCATTTGATGTTATTCATGGGATATATAACATACAAATGTTATGTATCCTATTCTTTAGCTTTTTTATCCTTTTCACTTTTTATTCTTAAAAGCCTTATTTTTTCCTGTGTTAGTTCTTCTTCTTCATCCATTCCTAACATTTTTGCGGTTATCCAAGGCTCATTATTTTCTTTTACTATAAGCGGTTCATCAATCTTTTTACTCATGCTTATATATTATATTTGCAGGATTTTTAAAGAAAAATTTAATTTTTCTAAAATTTTTAAATTTTTTTAAAATTATTAAATTCTTTAAATTTTTTTTTTATCAATGACCGTTTTGCTCTGACTTATGTAATTATGCATTGATGCATGCATGCAATAAAATTTTTTTTTAAATTTTTTTTTTTTTAATTTTAAATTTTTTTTTTAATTTTAATTTTTTTTTTTTTTAATTTTAATTTTTTTTTTTAATTTTAATTTTTTTTTTAATTTTAATTTTTTTTTTAATTTTAAATTTTTTTATTTTTATTTTTTTTTAAAAAAAAAATTTGATTTAAGTAAAAAATGTTTATAAAAAAGGTTATGCCATTTTGTTTGCTGACCTTAATTAGATTGTTATGTTAAACCCATTTTGTTTTTAATTTTATGAGCATGTTAATGTTTCATAAAATTGTTATTATGTTTTATATTGTTATATTGTTTTATCATATAAGGGCTAGCCATATGCTTAATCGTGGGTTTGTTGGTTAAGGGTGGTGAGATTTGTTAAGTGTGTTGATTTTTGCATGGGTTGATTGGTTTGCTGGTTTGTTATGGTTAAAATATTTTTTGGGACACGTAATTTTGTGAAACGGATTAACGGGCAAAATAGGGGGTGGCAAATGAATCCGCCTTTTATAATCTACTATCCTGTGTTTTGACGACTCAGAGGAAAAGGGTGACCAGTATTTTTTCCTTTTCAGACAGTAATTTCTACCCTGTCACACACAAATTCCATGTTTGGAGCCAAATTTGATTTTTCATCCATAAATGCTTTCAAATTTGGCTATTCCAAATTTTTGTTCTGTGTTTTGACCTAATCTACCATTGAAATCTAAATAATCACATGCTTATAATTAGGTTCACATGTTCTGTTTTAGATGATTTTTTTTTTTTTTTTAATTGTTCACCTGCAGAATAGACTCCCTTTAAAAGGTCGCAACCTATAAGAAAGTTGTCGTATGAAAATTTATATCGCAATCTAAATATATCAAGGTGCATATAACCGGCCAATATAGCTCAGTAGGTAGAGCGTAGGACTCGTGAACACAATGTCCTACAGATTGTGGGTTCGTATCCCCGGCTGGACTACTAAAAATTACTAATAGTCTTTCGGATGAGACATTAAACCGAGGTCCCGTGTGACGGTGCTATACGCCGAGCACGTTAAAGAACTAGGCGAAGCTCTCAGTAGTTTCGACCTGTATCCTTGCACTATCCCCCGTAACAACTAACCGTCTTCTGGGGGCGTCGCTCAGATGGGCAACCGGTAGCGACGATAAATAACCAACCAATCAAGGTGCATTCAATTACCAGGCTTGTTTAACGTTTTGGTCCGCTCTTTGACATAATGGCGATGCTTAGAACACTAAGAATCATGAATTGAAGCAGCATAGGCAAGCAATCTACTCTAAGGGGAAAAAGGTAAATGAGGATTAGTATGATAACCTGATATAAACAGGTTTAGTCGCTCGTCAGTTGGTAATTGGATCTGATTCCAACTATTACAACACCATAATCAGTATTCCTATTGCACCGTTTTTCTGCAGAATTCGTATCGGTGCACGTAATCTTCGGAAACAAAATTCAAAATTTGGAAGTTGATTTCGGGGAAAATAACGCCCATGAAACTGAAACAACAACCCCTTTCGGCAACTCTAAATCTCAGTTTGACGGGATGATGGGTTGCATCCCGGGGTCCGTACCAAATATGCCTAGAGCACGGAGGGACCTAATTAAACTACAAATCAATCAATCAATCTAAGGAGCATTGTAACATTGTAACTGAGCATCTACCGATAATTCGATAAAGGACCTTTTACCAACGAATCAAATTCTAATGCTCTTTGACCCTAGTCCTGCTAGAAATATGAAATGAGACTTTCAAGCCGAGATTATAAACAAAGTTTTTCTACTTCAGCGGCATTTTTCGAGGACAGATAATGCCTTATCGAATGGTGTAGATCCAAGATCAGACTGCACGTTATGTGCATTCTGATCTTGATCGTCAATTTCCTCAAAAGGTCCTTGAGTCGCACTTAGAGCCTAAGGGTTAATACTTCTCTCTCGTAACTAACAGTACAACAAAAATGAGTAAACACAACAGGGTATTGTCACTAGATGAATAAAGGGTAGTGTGAATTCAGGGTACTAAACTATTTAACCCTTTCCCAAACAAGCCCAGGTTTTCACGTGTCTGCAGTACAAGTCTTTTGAAAACACTGTGGGAATAGGAGAAATTGCTCGTAACGAGCAATTTCCCCTGTTCCTACAGTGTTTTCTACCCTTTTTGTGACCTTTCTGCCATTTTCATCAAATTTAAAATTGTCGTCTGCAAACTCTTTCAGTTTGGACCAGTCTAAATTTTATCGTTTGGGAAAGGGTTGAGGGTTTCAGCTAGCAGACGTACCAAGTTTATATTGATTGTCAGAAACATAATTTTTTCCCCGTTATGAGCCTGCTCCTTATAGATAACACAATTATAAAAATAGAAATCCATGAAAGATAGCAACTGACATCAAGAGCGCCAGATCGTCATTCGTGCTCCCATTAGGGCGAGGGATCTGCACGGTCCGCCATTACACGCTAATACGTAACGTATATATATAGGTTGCAAGGTCGCCTCAGAGGATTGCTTTTGAAATCATTGCGGGAACAGTAGATGGTACCCAGCGTTTCCTCCCTTTTCCTTCAATGCTTTCTACCCAATCAAATGCGTATTCCGTCATTTTAGCCATTTCAAAATTGTCACCTGCAATCCTTTCAATCGCGGTAGACCACTCGTAAAATTTGTTGTTTGGTAAATGACCTATTTATCTTTGCTATTATGAAACAAAAATAAACTTCATAACAATAATTCCAAATTTATAAGCGGGCTGATCTCTGCCCACATCTCCGCAAAAGTGACCAATTCATAATAAGTAACAGTACATGTACGTGACAACTTTCGAAGCAGACTGTTTAGGCAGAGTTCAGATCCCCATATGATCTTGTAGCCTGATCTCTGTGTGTATCCTCTACCGAGGCGACCAGTTTACTATTAATAGGAGTGAGCCATGGAAGTCGGGGTGTATGGACAGTGATCGGACCCCAGTATGTGTTGGCTGACCCTAAGAGAAACGGCTCTTCACATTTCTAGTAAGGAGAAAAAGGTGACCAGTATTTTATCCTTTCCCCACAATGTTTCCTGTCGTATCACTAGCAATTTTTTATAATAAATTTTGCTGAATGCTTTGAACTTGCACAGTCCTAATGGTTTGTCGTTTTGTAAAGTGATACAAACCCTAAAACATAAAGAGCGACGTGAGCCAATCTATTACCTCCCTTTAAAATGTATACCTAAAACTGATGGTCTGTTTCGTGACTTTATTAAATATAGGATATCCAGTACATTTGTTAAATTCTTTTAGTGTATTTAGGATAATATCTTGAAAATGGGGAAAAAAGTAAGTTTTTTTATTTTTTTTTTTGTAATCAAACTTTATTCATGAGCATTTTAAAAAAATATATATAATGAGCAAAATTCTATTTGACGCAAAATCGATTCCAAGAAAAACTATAATGCATACGTTAAAGCCCCAATAAAGTCCAAAATCAGAATTTTTTTATGCTTGAAAAAAAGGCACGAATCTGTTAGATTTACTCTTATGTTGTCGCCAAGGGGATAGGGGCGTTCATTGCAGCATCAGTTCAAGTCACAGAACCATACAAAAAATCCTATTTTTTTTAATCAGTTCTCCCAAGTGACGTTGCCACGCACTATTCGGAATCATTCTGGTGTCCTATTTGTAGACACCATGTGACCGATGACGTATTACACACAGACGATGTGCTTTCTCTCCTTAAAAAACGTTGCGAAACTTCGGTAAGTCTTTAATTTTCGTTAAATTACCAGCGCTCATCGTATCTAAGTTATTTGTATGCATTTGATTGGTAAATCGGAGTTGTGTTATCTTTATTTCGATCATGATATGCCTATTTCTTCTTGTCAAGAGTCGCCCGTCTAAACATCGAATGACATCTCGGCCTATAACACTTTCGGCCTATAACAATTTCGACTAGTAAGAAATTCGGCGCATACAAAATCGAATGTCTACACAGGGTATAAAGGTTTGTAACATGAGCCATGGAGAATAAGTCATACAAAATGTGGACATTTTATAACGAAGATCAGACTTTACATTACGTGCGATCTGATCTTGATCTTCGTAGGTAATGAAAAAGTTAAGAAATTTGTGGTGTTTTTTTTGGTCTGTAATTACTAGCGAATTTTGACCTGAGTTTAGCATCAGGTGATGGACGTTTTATATGGAAGGTCAGACCTCTTACTAGGTGCAATCTGGTCTCGATCTATGCTGTCAACAAAGGGTATTTCTTAACTTTCAAGAGTTTAGTAAAACATTGCTTATAGGTATTTCTACTGCTAGTTTTTGAAGACAGAGTTGATGTTACTTCATCAATCAAGTTATTGCATGCAGATGAACCATACTTTTCAAAATTATAGATACATATTCCAAAGCTGATTAATACATGTATTTCAAGTTGTTGGAGTTCAAGACAATTGAAGACAAAAGTAGAAGTTTACTAGTACTCAAGTAATATTTATCTACCACATTGTGATTAAGAAAAATATTTTTTATGTCATTGTTTATTGATCTCTTTTCTTTCCAATCTAAAAACAGTGTATCTTTTTAGGGTGTGATACAGAGAGACCAAGATGTTTGTTAACCGACAAATAGATATCCCAGTCTGGTGTTATATCTCTGCTGTACGACGATTTTTTTTTCACAGATTTTAGCACAGTCCATGTCAACAGGTATTTGAATGATATTTAGATCTACATCTATTACACATTAATGTTAGAACTTTGAAGTCTATTATATTTCAAGCTTAGAAAGGATCAGCTGCTGAAGGGATAATTGATCAAATACAACTTTTTTACACCCTTGCCATAAATTTTTGAAAGGAGCAATTGTTTGCTACAAGCAACTGCTCCTTTCTCACATTGCTCCATTTAGATGATTTTTTTTTTTTTTTGTGTGTGTGAATATTTGCCAGTTGTCGATTGTTTAAGGCCATTTTCAACATTATTTCAGTTTATCACGGCAGCCAGTGCACCTGTCCATCCTTATCAAGAGTTTCTGTTTCCAGTACTTTGCATAATATCCCACTGGCTGTTTTTCCACATAATCATTGTAAATACAATGATTAGCATTGAGAGAGGAATGTATCCTGTTACAATGACTATCATCAATCCTGGGAAAGAAATTGGCTGAGCTAAGGATTTGAAGCAGCAATCTCAAGTCCTGTATGCGACTAGCTGCACCACTAGGGCTCTGCAGTAGTATTTCGTAAAAGTAATGTACTCTTGACAGAGAAAAAGGCATGCCTTGGGGCTAAAACAAATTAAAGTCCATCTTTTAGTAAGCAAGCACAAAAGGTACACGCGAAAGTTGCTTTGTATTAAGCCAGCACCAAAGAGACTCTCAAACTGTGTGTGTGTTTTTTCTTTTACCTTGAAAAAGAAGGCTTTTGAAACATAATGAAAAAAGGTGAAAACCAACATTTTCTATTTCCAAAAGTGATTTTACCTTTTTAGACAAGTTCCGTCATTTGAGCCACATTCAATTTGTTGTCTGCAAATGCCTTCAATTTGGACAAGTTGGAAATTTTATCAGCTTGAAAAGAATTAGTATAAAGGTGGCCACCAGGGCAGGGTTTACTGTATAAAGAAATGAGCATATCTTGTAAAACAGTTCTAGAGATACAATCTGAGAGTAGTATATTAAAAATACATGTGTTTTTCAATCTAAATTTACTTCATTGATTGAATGGTGTTTAATGCGGCATTCAACATTAGATCAGTCATTTCATTGCGTCAGTTTGCTTGTTCATATATACCCTGGGTTTTAATGGTACAAGGCTATGGCTCTGTAGTGTCATGCCCAAGGACACTCTTATGAAAAACCCATTGCTTCCAGTGAGGCTCAAAGCTCGGACCTCCGGGTTATGAATGCTACACTTTACCACTGAGCCAGGGAGACCTTATATAAATTTGTATTTCAGACTCAAAATGCGAATGCATTCTCAATGGCTGTGTAAGATACAAGGACATACTTGTTAAATGGCCTCTTTAGGAGTTCATTTAACTCTACCAAGCAACAAAATTTTGGACTAGTCCAAATTCAAAGTATTTGCAGCCAAAAATTTAACTGTGGCTCAAATGATGGAATTTGTTTTTAATAGGGTAGAAAACATAGTGTGGAATCAAGAAAATGCTGGTTACCTGCATTTTCTCCTTTTCTCACAATGTTTTCAAAACGCCTGGAGATGCATTCAGCCCCCTTTTGCCCGAGCATGGCACATACTTACTTTGCATTATTTAACTCTTTACCAAACGACAAAATTTTAGACTAAACCAAATTGAAAGCATTAATTTTGCAGACGAAAAATTAAGTGTTGCTAAACTGATGATTTCTCTTTTTGATAGGGTAGTAAACATTGTGGGAAAAGGAGAAAATGCTGGTTACCAGCATTTTCTCCTTTTCCCACAATGTTTTCAAAAGCCTTTTCTTTCAGGGTCGTTAAAAGTCGGGATTGTGTGGTAAAGAGTTAAAAAGAAGTTTATGTTCTTGTCATTTCAGTGTCTCATTTTGGACGGAGTGACGTGACATTTGAACAGTGTGGACAGGGAAAAAATCGCTCTCAGTTTATAGACAAATATGGACAATATTAGTGTATCTACTAACGTAAAAATATACCGGTAACATCAGAATGGACTACTGCAGTGATTGGTGATCGTAATTTTAGAAATTTTGGATCAAAATTGTGCATTTTGGAGGTTTCTTTTGGAACAATTTGAGTGAGTAAAATTCAAAATAAGTACTCTACCAATACAGATACCTATACACATCATCTACACACAATAAAGCTAGAAAACAAGTTTGGACAGATACAGTTATGAACAGTTAGACCGTTAGAACAACAGGAATAGCAAATTTTACCTTGTTATTGAACTCAGCTCATGAAATTTGACTGATTTGTAGGGTAGCAGTTACACAAAGTTTTACATAAATTAAGAATTTGCTTTTGAAACATATGAGCTATTGCTTTCTGAGTGCTGGAATAGATAATGGGTATAAGATGACTGATTTTGCTTATGAGCTATGCTATGTAATAAGGGGGTTTAATGCATCTGTGAAAAGTATCGACCCAGGTCAGCCTGTGCGGACTGCACAGGCTGACCTGGGACAAAACTTTTCACTATTGGACAATTTTCTGTATGTAATAGGACCATTCCACCTCATGATTCAGTCAGTTGTTAGAAAAAAATGAACTCTGTGGATCCATGATCATGTTATGACTTGCTAGGTATCATGCATCACAGGGGTGCCTTAAGCCCCTTTTGCCATAGCCATACACAGATATTTACTTATGAACAGGACAAAGCCCAGGTAGCTCAGTCAAGGACTTGAGAACAGGGAGTCAGTGGTTTGATTCCTGGTTTTCCAGTTTCCTAGAATTGATGATATTCATTGTGACGTGTGGGAAAGCAGCCAGTGGCTTGAAAAGATTATCGTGTGAGGTACTTTAAAAAGGGTTTTTGTCGGTTTAACCCTTTACTAAACATCTTGAGTTTTCACGACCCTAGAGATGAAGACTTTTGAAAACATTGTTGAAATTCACTGGTTACCAGCATTTTTTTTTTTTCATTTTTCCCATAACGTTTTCTACCCTTTCAAAGACAAATTTAAATACTTGAGTCCCATTTATCATCTGCAAATACTTTCAAGTCTAAAATTTTGTTGTTTGTCAAGAGTTAAAAACTATGTGCAGAAATGGGTTAACCATTTACCACATGACAGAATTTGGACAAGTCCAAATTGGAAGTGTTTTTAGACAACTACTGTAATTCAGTGTGGCGTAAAGGATTAGATTTGTCTTTGAAATGGTAGAAATCATTGAGAGAATATAAGAAAATGCTGGTTACCAACATTTTCTCCTTCACCCACGAAGTTTCTAAAGCTATCTCCTTGGGGTCATTAAAAGACAAGATTGTTTGCTAAAGGACCATTGTATACTTGATTTAAAAGCTTGAAAATAAGTAGACAGTGAAAACAATTGCAGTTTGCTCAGATATACTTTTTATTGGTCTTGAACTTTGTAAGATATGGTTTTATTTTAAAACTCATAAACATGAATTAAAACTGTAACCCTTTACCAAATGACAAAATTTTATGCTAGTCCATATTGAAAGCATTTGCAGTTGACAAAATAAATGTGACTCAAAAATTAAGATTCTTTTTGGGAAGGGAAGAAAACACTGTGGGAAAAGGAGAAAATGCTGGTTACCAGCATTTTCTCCTATTCCTACAATGTTTTCAAAGGGCTTCTCTCTCAGGGCTGTTAAAAGCCGTGAGTGTGTGGTAAAGGCTCAAACTGGAAATAGAGTTTAGTATCTTTCAATAATTTTCCTTTTAGTAATAAAAAACAATGGTCACAGAAATATCACACTCAACTCTTTACCACACAATCTCGGGTTTAATGACCCTAAAGAAGAGGGCTTTTGTAAACATTGTGGGAAAAGGAGAAAATGCTGGTAACCAGCATTTTCTCCTTTTCCCACAATGTTTTCTATTCTTCCCAAAACAAATTTCAATTTTTCAATCATATTTATTTTGTCGTCTGCAAGTGCTTTCAATTTGGACCAGTCTAAAATTTTGTTGTTTGGTAAAGAGTTAATCATATTGGTAATCTTAATTCAATATTCTTCATGACTGTTGGAAAAACTTAATACTGGCTATCTGTATCTTGGGCAAAAATACTGTTCATGTAAAACTTTCCATCATAGAGCACCTAAGGTAGGAAGAGAAACAGAAACAAGTAAAAGTATTTGACTGATATATGTCACAATGCAATAAATCTATTTTCAACAGTATTTCAACTGTATAGCAGTAGCTGTACACTTACTCATGTTCACTGATATCCCTTTACCACACAATCCCGACTTTTAATGACCCTGAGAAAGAAGCCTTTTGAAAACATTGGGGGAAAAGGAGAAAATGCTGGTAACCAGCATTTTCTCCTTTTCCCACAATGTTTTCTACCCTTCCCAAAACAAATTTCCATTTTTTCAGTCACATTTATTTTGTCGTCTGCAACTGCTTTCAATTTGGACCAGTCTAAAATTTTGTCGTTTGGTAAAGAGATATTACTGGCAATAAAGCTGGGGGAGGTCACTTTTTGTAGGAAACTACCTATCAAGCTCCAGCTACAGTTGAATTTTGAACACGTTTTACAAATCATATCAACCAAAAGGCCATGGTGGGCTTGCAAGCATTTTCACGTCCTTGTTTATTAACTCTTAACCACACAATTCCGGATTTAAATGAATCTATGGAAGATGCCTTCTGAAAACATTCCGGGAGAAAATGCTCGTTACCAGCATTTTCTCCTTTTCCCACTGTATTTTCTACCCTACCAGAAACAAATTTAAATTTTGAGTCGCGTTTATTTTGTCTTCTGTAAATGCTTTCAATTTGGACCAATCTAAAAGATTGCTGTGTGATAAAGAGTTAGGTGTCATTGCAACAGGATTTGATCCTCTCAAACTCCTGAACATGATTTGGGTTTGCTCATGGGGGAAACAGCCAGTGAATTTTAGAGAATTTGCTGAGAATTACTAGTATATGAAACAGAGGTAAAAGATTCATTATTAAATTGAAACCTTTTTCAAACAATCCAAGTTTTAACAACTCTTAGTAAGACAGCCTCTCCAAATATTGTGGGATAAAGAGAAAATTTTGGTACAATATAGCCTGTAGAAAAAGCAGAAAATGTTGGTAGCCTGCATTTTTTTCTTTTTTCCCCACACTGTTTTCTACCCTTCCAGAGAGACATTTATTGTGTTGAGTTATATGTACTTTTTCATCTGCAAATAGTTTCAATTTAGACGAGACTAAAATGTTCTTCTCTTGTAAAGATTGGGTGTTTATTTGTTGAAGCATTTTGCACCACTTTGAACATTATTTCAGATTTTTATTCATGTCAGTGTGACAACTCATTACTGTCTTTTCTGTATTTCACCAACACAAAGCTGGGGCTCTGCAATGTCTTGCCTAAGGACATTCCTTAACCCTTATTGGATTGATTGATTCTATGGTGTTTAATGCCATTTTCAACATTATTTCAGTTATATCGTGGCGGCCAGTGCACCTATCCATGCTTTCCTAGCATTTCTTTTAGCAGTGCTTCGCACAGTATTCTTTCCAAGCCACTGGCTGCTTTTCCCACATAGCCATTGACAAAACAATGGTCAGCGGTGAGAGAGGAATGAATCCTGTTGCAATGACTATCATCAATCAGCGGAAAGAAATTGGCCGAGCCGGGGATCGTACCAGCAACCTCCTGTTCTCAAGTCCCTTGCGCTACAGACTGACCTACAGGGTGCGGCTTAAAGCCCTGGAACCAACTTAAGTTGTTTTTGCGGACAAAAGTTGTTTTTGCAGACAGTGTAGATAAAGATCAGACGGCACATAACATGTAGTCTGATTTTAGATCTATACTGTCTGCTACTATGAAACAAGTTTTGTCAAAATAAAGTAAGACGGCTACCATTTTCTTACTTTCCAAGCAGGTGCGCAACCCTTTACCAGTTGGTAAAATTTTAGTTCAGTTGTTCAAATTGGAAACAATTGCAGATGAAAAATTGGACGTAGTAGCTCAAATGAAAAGATTTGCTTCAAGAAGAATAGTAAACATTATGGGAAAAGGAAAAAATACCGGTAACCAGCAATTCTGCTATTTCCATAATGTTTCAAAAGCATTTTTCTTTGTTAAAATGATTAAATAGTGCTTTACATAATAACTTGGATGTTTTGGTTAATCCTTAACCACATACTCCCAACTTTTAAAGACTCTTGGAAAGAAGCCTTTTGAAAACATTGTGGGAAAAGGAGAAAATGCTGGTAACCAACATTTTCTCCTTTTCCTACAATGTTTTCTACCTTTCCCAAAACAAATTTCAGTTTCTGAGTCCCATTTATTTTGTCGTCTGCAAATGCTTTCATTTTGGAAATGTCCAAAATATTGTTGTTTGGTAAAGAGTTAAGGGTTGAGGGCAAGCAATAGCTTCTAACATTGCTCTGTATGTATGAATATATTTTTTTATTTTTTGCCCACAAATTCTTCTTGTAAGACTATTGTGATGTACATGTAATTAAAATAATAAAATAATATTACACAATATTGCCTTGATTGTTGCATGAAACATATCTGTCTTTGTAAGAGCTGTGATCTGCACCAGCCAGTTTTATATCGTAATACTGAAGGCCAAGTATTCACATGCTACATATTCTTCAGCAACACCACAGAATATGTCTTTGGAAATCTGATTATTCTGCTGTATATCTGAAAAATAAAAAAAAGATGTATTCTCTTTTTTAATTTATCTCAATCTGAAACTGTAAAAAAAAAAGACAGCAGTATAGTAATAGGTGTAGGTTTACTCCAACTTCATTCCATTTGATAACAGAATTGATTGCAGCATTTGTCCAGCATGTGGTTGAACTTAAATAATGTTGAAAACTGTACATGTATGAAGTCATAACTGTACAAATACAGCTTTTAACAAACCTGTTTCGAAACAGCATTGGTAATTACTTATCATTTGTAGGGAAGAATCATGTGATCCATCTTCCACAATGTTACTTTTCCATATGGATCAAAATTGACTGCTGCTGCATTTCCAACCTTGTACTAATTTTCTTCACGTGTTCTTTACTCTAGTATGGCATATGTCTCAAAGCCCGAATAGTAGCAAAAAGTACACAAAAAGTAGGTCAGCAGTTGATATGCTGCTCTATCTTTTGTTAACTTTTTACTTGATTTCAATTTTTTTTTTGCCATTGACTTACACTTGGATTGACTGTACAACAACAGATTGTCATCTTCCCAACATTTTCGTACTTTCAAAAGGTATGACTTAAATCAAAATGCATTTTAACACCCACTTTGTTTACTTTTGGTGGCTGCTGGGCCTTTAAACAGTAGCACATACAATCATGGGTATGGGCTATACATCAAACAAATGAATGTAGTTTTTAGCCTTTCAATTTCTGACAATCCTTCTGTTTACATGTATGATACATGTAAATTCTAGAACAGTGTAATGCAGTATCTTTTACTCAATAATCAGCACTTTTGCAAATGAAGCCCAGTTTGATTGAGTGAGTGATACATATGTGTAGCTTTCAACATTATATCAGTCATACCATTTTGACAGATCATTTATTCATCTGTTTCCTGAGTTTTAACAATTTCTGAAGTAACTTGCCCATGGACATCCCAACGAAACCCAGTGAGAATTGAATCTGAGTCATGGATTACTTATATTATGCATTTACCACCGAGACATGAAGTAATCCTTGAGCCCTTTACAGCTGTTCAGTTGAATAAAATTTGTGGCATTACAAGTATCACAAGGGTCAGCTCAAGTAATATAGGAGAACTGTGAAGCTCTAAGTGACAAAACAAAATTCAGTCGCATAAGCACAGTAGTAGCTTAATCAGCTGTCTACCGGTATTTTGTCCAACAGCATATTTTCAAGAATTCTGCTCCATTTTCATCCTGGCCTATAATAAGGGTTTTATTCAAGATCTAGCAAAATGAGACAGCAAAAGCTTCTTGCAGTATACCAGTAATCTTGAATCTACACTGCTTCTTTAAAGGTATATAGCCCATGCGGTGGGTTGAGGTGAATCCCTGAACTGCAATACATTGTTTTGAATTTTCATTACTTTACCAGTCGTGTAAATTTTGTGAATTTGGCTATTGAAAATAAAATTTGTTTTATCTGATTGAGACACATGTACCTGAAAAGTGGCCGCCAAATTCTGAATCTACTGGAATGGAATCACAATCATGACAGAGTCAGAAACCAAGGCTCATCTGCATCTGCACAGTCAGTATAATTCAGTATGTGTATCATCATGTAGGAGGATCCATTCACATTGGCCAGAGATGTGTAAAGTAATTATCTCCATACTCTGGAATATCATTTACATATCATTTAACATTCTGTGCTAGAAATTTAATGGTGTTTTACTCCTCTTTCAACAGTATTTCAGTAATATCATGGCAGCATCACACAAATTCATGTATTTCCTGGAATTCACCAGTACTAGGCTAGGGCTCTGAAGTATCTTGCCCAAAGACATTCCCATGAAAAAAAAGCAGATCGAACCCCAGACCTAATAATGTGCAAATTCATCTTTTACTCTTTACCAAACGACAAAAATTTAGACTTGTCCAAAGTGAAAGCATTTGCAGACGACAATTTAATGTGGGCCAAACGATAGAATATGTCTTTGATAGGGGAGAAAATATTGTGGGAAAAGGAGAAAATGCTGGTTACCAACATTTTCTCCTTTTCCTACAATGTTTTCTAAAGGCTTATTTCTCAGGGTTGTAAAAACTCGGGATTGTGTAGTAAAGGGTTAACATACAATCCAGTGCTGTAATGACCCAGAGGCATAAACCTTTTCAGAACATTGTAGGAAAAGGAGAAAATGCTGCTGGTGACTAGTATTTACCTTTAATTCAACAATTGTTTCTCCTGTTTCAAATACAAATCATGTAGATCCAATACAAGCTATGTCGTCTGCAAATGGCTTCAATCTAGACAAGTCCAAAATTTTGTCATCTGCTAAAAAAAAACCACCAAGATTCCATTGATATGTGCACTGACCAGATTAGGGAAAGATAATTGGGTTCTACGTTCAAATTTGTGTCACCCAAGAAATTCAGCAAAATTTTTAAAAAAAATGGTGCAGATTTAATTCAACACATTGAGTTTCAATTGCATTTCTAAAGTGTTATACACACACACACACACACACACACACACACCAAATACTTAGCCTTGTCCAACACTAAGGCATTTGCGGAAAAACAAATATTTCTCAAATAATGAAATTTGTCTGTGATACAAGAAAAATATTGTGGAAATAGGAGAAAATGTCGGCTACCAACTTTTTCTCATATTTCAAGTATGTTTTCAAAAGCATTTTTTCAATATCGTAAAAACTAGGGATTGCTAGGTAAATGGCCAATCTCCGAATAAATATGCGTCGCGTATATCCGAGGTTCAGACTACATTCATGCACATTTAATCATTATCTGCATTCTCTGCGAAGAAAATGGGTCAATCGGGTGCTGCGCAAAAATGAAAGATCACTTTCATCTCACAGGTGAACGGCGAGCGACAGTATAATTCATGTATTACACATTAAGTAATAGTAAATTAGTGTGTAATATATGAATTATACTGTCGCTGGCCGTTCACCAGTGTGTCATCTTACTAGCCGATATTCATCAATCAGAAAGTGCTTACGTATCCTGTTCCAACAGTAAATGGGGAAATCGATACAGATATAGCGATAAATCTGTTTTTAACACAATAAATGTAAGATGAACGTAAGGCGACTTACCAATTCAAGAATGCGAACTGAAATCGGATAATCCGCATCTGTTTCCGGACAGTTCGCTCATTCTGTATATTTACACGGAGCTTATTGTTCAAAACAAAAGAAACAAATCCTAAAATAGACGCCCGTTTGTTCTTTCTGTGTCGCTCTTCGGCAAATTCGGTAAACGAACTTGGTTTTCTGTCGAATATGATTCTCACACCGTCACACCGTCCTCCATTTTGTTTTTAGTTTACCCTAGCTCCAAGGTATCACGTGGTGTACCTACGTCATCGTTATTGATGTAAACAAAAGTTAGAGATACCTGGTAGTATTTCTTGTAGTTTTGAAAGTAATTCTTCTGCCAGCGAATGGAACTTTGACCAATCGCACATTAAGAGAGTGTCATCGTTATATTAATTTACATAGTTTTAAATGGTATGATTAAAATTTAACTTCATTTTTTACCCCGCATTGTTTACATATGGACTTTATTGGGACTTTAAAGTCACTAGATGGCATGATGCATCAAAAATTTCAATAATAATTAGTCTTCAATGGGTATACCGGGAACACCAAATTTTATAGTGATGATAATATCGCAAATATAATTTTTGCAACTATGATCAAGAATTAAAAGAAAACACCAGATAAAATTTGAAAAAAGATTAAAATTAAAGTCATATGCAAGGCACAATTCTTTTTTTAGGAACAACTAGAATAACTTCGTAAGTTCTGATTGCATAATCCAATTAATTGTGCTCTTCTGCATATTTCATACCACTGTTAGTTCATGTTGATGTTTATCTAGTCTATGTTTAAGATATAACGAAAAATACCTGCTTCTCACAATTTATAAAACTGTGGTCAACATTCATTCTTGGTATCCTATTTGGTTTCTCATACTTTAATGAGTTTCCAGGTCAGTTAATTGCCTGCGACACATTCAGTATAAGTTAAAATTGAAATATTATCAATCATGTTTCAGTAATAATTTGCCGCATTTGCATAAAGCAAAATTCAAATTTGTTTTTTCCTTTGTAAAAAGAGTAGCTCATAGTTTCGACAATGGTTATGTGGATAAGCAGTCAGTGGCTTAGGAAGATTATAATGCAAGGTACTGGTAATAGAAACTTAAGTAAAGCATTGAGAGATGCACTGTCTGTTGCAATACAACTTAAATAATTTTGACAATGCCATTTAACACCATATAACCAGAAAAAGAATACCTTTTTCAAGTACCAATGTATCATCTTTGAACAATAACAACAAAAAGGTAAGGATGCAACTCAAGACATGTAGATCTACATTTTTTTTTGTTGATGTAATATTTCTGTTACAATGCATCATTGCTTTTTGACACAGAGGTCAATTCCATATTAATAGGGGAAAAAAATCAGAAGTAATAGACTTCCCAGGAATGACACAAATAAGTGGACTGTAAGTGTCATATGACTGAAATAGAATGCAGAAAACCACCTAAAACACAATTAAATTAGTAAAGAGTAACTTCTGTTTATGTATGTGCTGATTGTCTCAACAATAAATAAACTTCATCGCAATGATTCCAAATTTACGTGTGGGCTGATCTCTGCCCACATCTCCGCAGTAGTGACCAATTCAAAACAAGTACATGTATGTGACAACTCCCGAAGCAGACTGTTTAGACAGAGTTCAGATCCTCACATGACTGTGTAGGCTGATCTGTGTGTATACCCTCTACCAATTAAGATGATCAGTTCACTATAAATATGTCCGAGTCCTGGAAGCAGGGTGTATGGATAGTGATGAGACCCATGTATACATGTATGTTGGCTGACCTTAAGAAAAAAAGGCTCTTCATTTTCGGAAAACAAATCAAATGAATCTCCGCTCAAATTTTAAACTTTGTTGTCTAGATGGAAAAGGACGAGGATTTCTTCTTACTTCATGGAAAACAAAGGAAAGGTGCAATCAGTAGTTACAAGCAATATTTTAACTCTTCAACCCTTTACCACATGACAAAAATTTATAACTTTCCAAATTGAAAGCATCTGCAGATGACAATTTAAGTGTGAATCAAATGATGTGATTTCTGTTTGATAGGTTAGAAAACATTGTGTTTTTCCTACAATGTTTCTTCAGGGTCATTGAGTCGGGATTGTGTGGTAAAGGGTTCATATTCTGTCTGTGTAATAACTTAACCTTTAACAACACGAACCCAATTTTCTCCTTTCTCAAAACTCTTTTCAAAAGTTGTCTTCCTTTGGGCATCTGGGATATGAAATGTTCTGATGGATTATATCAAGACACTCTTTCCAGAATCAATTATTGCTTGAAACCAAATAATTAATCGCCAGCTCGCCGTTTTTCAGTACTTTCAGTACTTTGATTCTATTATGTTTTACCATAGCATCAGTTCTTATTTAATAAATATGTCGTCTGCTACAGACCAACTCGCCCAACAATTATCAATTACGTCACGCGTTCTTGAACATTCCTTTGCATTAGGCACTGCTAAAAATAAATTTGAAAATTCTCTCAATTCTCCCTCATCCAAAATGGCTGGTTTATATAGACTAAAGAACAAATGTTCTGGTCTATTATCATGCTATCGACTCACTCGTCACAACTCGGCCGATTCCGTACCAACATCTAACCTCGTCTGTATAAAGGAGGCTTCCATTTTGAACTACCAATCACATGATCTTAAACATGGCGGCGCCCCAGTAGATCGCTTAGCAACGACATGAACAATCACGGTGAAGTTATTCACTTCTATCGATCTGTCGATGAAAGCTCCAGACGGAATTTGATAAACCACGCTAAAAATTGAATGTACAAACTGTTTGCCGACTGAAATATTCTTAGAAAGATAACGACAGAAAATTTACTCATGTTTTCTTTTTTAAGAGGAGCCTTACAATTTCAATAACGGTAAAGGGGCGTGCTTCCGGAGATGTGCGAAATGTACCGTGTAGGTACATATCAAGCTACGTGATACAGCCGAGGGATTTTGATCACCAGATCACCCGAGGTATGCCGAATGGCTATCGACTACTGCTGTCAATGCTTGTGTGACAACCGGCACCTCATTTCACACCATTTCACTCTAGACAAGGGATACGTAATTTTATGATAGAATAGAAAACATTATGGGAAAGGGGGAAATAGTTTGAAAACAGCAATTTTAGCGCAGCGGTTGCTTTCCCGGATTTTCAATAACATATGTACAAAGTGCTTCATTCTATCAATAAATCACATTGAGTTCAAATAGTTATAACCCATTGGCTGCAAGTACCATTTGCAGACGGTATAGATAAAGTTCAGTCTGCACAGAACGTGCAGTCTGATCTTGGATCAACACTGACCGATAAGGAGATATTTCTCTCTTCCCCATCCCCAAAAATATGACTTTGCAGTTGCAATTTTTTTTTCCATCGACTTGAACTGTTTCATCTAAATTATTTATGGGGTTATGGGTTAACATAGCATTTCAGGGTTCTTTCTGGACCAATAAGCTTTAGTGGGCCCTCTAGTTATTCAAAAAGTATGAACGTTGCCTATACACCTCAAACCTCTACCTAACCCATCAGTACCTCGTGCTTATTTTACAAAATACATTTGTATACTCGTACATATGACTCATAGAAATACAGCAAAACATCTGTGGAAAAAAAGAGGATAATGGCTCAGCAGACATGATGGGAAAAGAAGTTGCTCATTATGAGAAATTTTTCCCCTTCCCACAACGGTATTGAAAGCGGAAATAGCTATACGTCTACAGCGTCAAATTTGCCGCCTTTGTTATCTTGTTTGGTGTGTAACGATGTGTCAATTGTATCGTTTGATTAATTCACAGTGACAGTTCACAGATTTTTTTTCTCTGAACTAATACTGTCCAAAGAAAGTGATACTTTCATCGGTTCACCGTTAGTATTACCATTTCAGTGAAAAAAAAAAACACCGTTAGAGTTACTATCTATGAGAAAAACACATGCACAGAATGGATACGCGTGATTATTTGTGATATGCTCCTTTAAGATTGTTCTTTTGTTACAATTAGTCAACAACTCTATAACTATGTACATTTTTTATAACATTTCTTAATATATTTTGGACGAATATCCCTATACATATCACAAATCAAGACGAAATGATACTTGTCTTCTATATCTGCATGTATCTTACTACAAATAAGGTAACTTCTTTCGTTTTGCGAAATACAGTTTCTCCCACACCTGCCTGTCTCTATTCTAAAATTATGGGACGAAACTCGAAGATGAGTCAACATGCTTTTAAAATAGATCTATCTCATCATTAAACATCAAAGCATGCAACTACGGAACGGCGGCAACAAATACCAAAATCTGTCCCAAATCTACCTAAATCAGTCCCAAATTTACCCAAATCTTTCCCAAATCTGTCCCAAATCTTTCCCAAATCTGTCCCAAATCTGTCCTAAAATCTTACTCATCTATTCAAGAAATCTACTAGAAAGGTTGATTGATTGTTTGTATGGTGTTTAACGCCGTTTTCAACATTATTTCAGTTATATCGCGGCTGCCAGTGCACTTATCCAGGCTTTCCTGGAATTTCTTTTACCAGTATTCTTACCAATATTCTTTTCAAGCTTCCCACATACCATCGTCGAATGGTCAGCGGTGAGAGAGGAATGAATCCTGTCGCAATGACTATCATCAATCTCTACATATTTGCACCAAGATGATGTTAAAACTTCGAAAAAGAAGTTTTTTCGTTGATATGATACCCCTCGCCGAAAAAGACCATTTTTGATAGAAACATATAAGAGGTGTTGTGTTTTGCTTGTACACGCGGCCTTTTTGTTGTTGGTCCATAATGAAATTAAACATTAAGCCCCCTTTTTCCATGACATGGTTCTTCATTAAATAAAAACAAATACTTATTGTCTGTGGCTTATGATAAAGAATATAAATATGAAGTTTCATAAAATTTTGTCAAGTAGTTAAAGAGATATTGGTCCATAAAGGAAATATACATCAAGCCCCCTTTTCCCATAACATGGCGTTAAATGATAATAATGATGATGATAATAATAATAATAAAAAGTGTATCAGCGGACTATCATAAATAACACATGTATGAATTTTAATAAATTTTCGTCAAGGATTTTAGAAGATATCTGTCCAGACAGAGGGATGGACGGACAGAATGACGGACAGATGGGTGGAAAAAGGGATAGACGGACAACGCAAAAACTATACCATCTCCCCAAAATTTGGCGGGAAGTAATAAGAAGAACCTAAGAAACAGGACAATAAATCACTTTATTTCTTTTTATCAGATAGTAGTTCGAAATTTATTTACTTAAGAAAGAAATTGTATTGGTTACATATGGGGAGATTTGGGGGAAAATTTGGGAATTTCGTGCCGTCCCCGTGGGCAGCACGAAATACCCAAATCTCCACAAATCTTTTGGGGAAGGTTTGGGAGAGATTCGGGTAAGATGTGGGACGATTTCTGTATTTCATGTCGCTATATAACGAAATGTGCTTCTCCAGTCAAGAAAACAGACCAAATCATCTGAATTTCATAAAAATACTTTTGCCAGAAAATAAAAACTAAATAGCAGACAATCTACGACGGTCAGTCAAAAATAACCGAGCCCTACCTCATAACTTTTTACAAAAGTTTAACAGAGGACTCACTTGTTTATTATCCCTCAAAATAACGTTCCTTGGACCGAATGACCGAATTCCATCTCCTCAGCAATGCCTGGATACCGGTTGCTTGGCAGCTGAAGTTGATTCGTCCACAGGCCTTTGAAGCTCCACTGGTCTATCAGGGAACACTAAAATTTTCCCTGGTCGATCATTGAACTCTTTTGTTTACTGGTGCATCGCCTGTATATCACGGAAGTAGTAGGTATTATACCAATTTGACCAAAAAATCGTCTCATACCGTCTCATACCATCTCATACCATCTCATACCGTCTCATACCGTCTCATAACTAAATGTTCTCTAAAAAAGGTTCCTAAAATATTTTATGTTCTCTAAAAAAGGTTCCTAAATATTCTATGTTCTCTAAAAAAGGTTCCTAAAAAATTAAAAAAAATTAAAAAAAAAATTTTAATTTCTTTAAAAAAAAATTTCTTCATCATTGCATTATTGCATCATTACATAATTGTATCATTGTATCATTGTATCAGTTAGCCAGACAAACTCATAAACCCAGACAATCTCATAAATCAGTTAATTGCTTAACCTCCCCATAAACCAACGCACATGCAATGGCTAGCCAGTTTATGAGTTAGTGGTGGGCTTAAGATTTTGGTAAAAAAAAATTTAATTTTAAAAAATTTCATCATCTCACGTCATTGGTTAACAAGACGCACCAGTTAACTACTTAACAAGACGCACCAGTTAACTACTTAACAAGACGCAACGGCTAACCAGCTTATAACCTTTGGGTGGCTTAAGATTTTGGTAAAAAAAAATTTTTCTATTGACAAAAAATAAAAATTGAATTTAACATAAAAATTTAGCAAAAATAACTATATATCAATTATGGATATAAAAGATTTTAGAAAAGAAAAGGTATCATGTGCATTTTCACCTACAGGGATTAGGGAAATAAATATTACCAGAGCAAACACCCTTGAAGAACAAATCCAAAACTACATTGTTGAAGTATTTAAAGCTCTTGTTTTTTACATAAAACATAAGGAACATGAAATCATTGGCCATGGTAACAACATAATAAAAATAAAAGTAAATGTTCCAGGTGATATAAAAAAATTTGATGAGGTTGATGAATATCTTACAAATGAAATAAAAGAAGTAACAAAAAAGATAACTTTTAATACTAAAAAAGAAGTAACAAAATATATATTTGGAAAATGTGATGAACTAGTAGATTTACTACTTTAATTAAAAAAAATATTTTTTATTCCTTTTGATAGAAATAAAAAATTGAATTTAAGGTAAAAGATCGCGCAGAGACAGTAGGTAAGATGACAGACTTACAAGATAAAATAAAAAGGTATCTACCTCCAATAAAATATCCAGTTTCATTTTATCCAATAAATTTTATACCATATTCATTATCACGTATAAAATACACTGTTAATGATTTTAATTTATATTATGATTTAGCAAAAGCTATTACTTTAAAAGAAAAATATGAAAAATTAAAAAACGGAATAAACTATAATACAGAGAAAAAAATACAATATGGAAAAGAAACTTATATTAAACTTTTACAGAAATTAAAGAATCATGTTCTTTTACTTAACACAAAAGAAAAATATAGAGATACTTTAACAAAAGAAGATTTAGAGATAATTGGAAAGATAAATGAAGAAGTAGTCATCATTAATAACTTAATATCAGATTATAATGAAAAAAGAAGAGGGCTATGTAAGAAAATGCAGGAATTAACAAATTGGAGAGAATATACAATTTTTGAAAATAAAAAATACGGTCTTTTTAAAGAATGTTATAACAATCTTCATCATGAAAATAATTGTTTAGGCAGATTTGAAAGAAAACTAAAAGAAAACATATCATTAAATGATATAATGAATTATATTACAGGAAGAAATATTGATGAAAACTATGTTTTAGAATGTATAACATGTGGTAAAATTAAAAATTTATAATTTTTATTTGTTCTTAACACAAATAAAAATTTATTTTTTGTATTCCTCTATCCTATGATGTCCCCAAGCAAGTGTATGAATTCCATCAGGTAAAATAAACCTTTTATCATCATTTGCACTTAATGCTATTTTATTAATTTCTTCCGTATAAATTTGATGCTTATAACTTCTTAAATTTGTCATTGTTCTATGCTGTATATTATTTTTTTCTAAACAATTCAAATAATCCTGATGTGTTATAGTTTTCTTAATTATATTTTTCTTAATCCCCTTGCATTTTCTATTTTTCACCCCATCATCCATTTTAATACTATACATTTTTGGTTTTAATCCAATATATTCTTCTATTTCCTTTCCGTTTGTTTCATCCTTAAACATACCAATCACCTTTTTATTTACACCAACTGGAATACCTGAAGGATGCCCCTCTTTTGGATAGTCACTTGTATCAAACTTTTCTTTAACATCATCTGAAATATCTTTATAAAAATCTTCTGTTTTAATTTCATACAATAAACTATCCGTATCAGTAAGTCCTAAAGTTGCTCTATCTCCGTATTTTGCTTTAATATAGTTATAGTGAAAATCATACATCAATGTTTTACTTAACTCAAGAATGGAAAACCCTAAATATATTGGTTTGTTAAATGTTATTTGTGTTTTTCCCATATGAATGCTTATCAAATTTTCATTAAATATTTCTAAATGCTTAAAGTTTGGTTTGTTTACAAATTTTCTTGCTGTTTTTTTACTTCTGACGAGCCTAACATTTACCCTTTTTCTTATATTTTCCATAGTTTTACCAAACACTGAATTGTTCATTAACTTATAAAAATCTTTTTCAAAATCATTTTTTGCTTTTGTTCTTAGTTGTGTGTTTAAATCTATGTATTGTTTTAACCAATCACTCTCTTTAAACTTAATCCCTCTATGTATCTTCCTCAATTTTAAACCAAGACTCAAACACTGTTTTAAACTTTTATAATGTATAATATATTTCTTTTTATTATGTAAATTTGGTACCAGCTTTTCAACTTTATTTACTTTTATTTTCTCTGCAGCAAGAGGAAGGTCATTAAAATAATCATGTAGTTCTTTAGGGACATCTAAATCAACTTCTAAAAAACAGGGATGGCGTTCCCAGTTGTTTAATTCCTTTTCCGTCATCCATTTAAATCCATCAATTGGAAGCTTTTGACTCATTGCCCAGCCATACAAGTTATTAGCATCTAAATATTCACAAAATACTGAAGGCATATTCGAATTGTACTTTTTACCTAAATATTTATTATTAGCTTTTATATGTCTTTTAACAATCAATGAAATTCCACCTCGGATCCCCCTTTCAATAAATTGGATTTTATTTTCATCTCTAATCAGTTTTAACTTAACACCAGTTAACTTTAATGCGGCATCCCAAGCTAAACCAGGCGCAGTAAAATACCAAGCAGGGTCTAATTTATAAACGTTAAAACAAACTTCTCTAAAACTTTCAAACACATCAGCTAAAAGAAGAACATCCGTTTTTAAATATAAATCATGATATTCACCAAGAGTTTTAATTTTAAATGTTTTCCATACCTTTTTTGCATGTTTATAATCTTCTTCTGTAATTCCTTCCCCTGCAAGTTTTGAATAAAATGCTTCTATAGGTGGTAATTGTGTTTCATTAAGTCTTTCTAATGAATCAATATATTCATATGGATAAACACCCTTTCTACGAAGAAGTTTAAACTCTTCTTCTTTTGGAAATTTACTTTTTAAGTTTTTGAATTGGCAATCTTTTAAATTTTCTGCTAGTTTTGCTAAACTGCTACCCATAAATTTAAAACTATCTATAAACCTAATATCCTTATAAATATCTTTACTTTTATACTGGCCTACTAAAGTCTTTTTTGTAAAGCTTATATATTTTTCTTCATTATATGGAATTACATTAATTTCCCCCTCACTAACACCAAGATTTTTAACAAACAAATGAGTATCATATCCAGACAAATTATGAAAGACAACAGGAAGAAAGTTTGGTTTACGAAAGTTAAGATTACATTTATTATGTGCGGCTCCTCTATATATACCACTAAAATGACAGTGGTCTCTTACTTTTTTCCATCTATCTTCATCTTTTTCCTTTTTTTCTTCTTTTTCTTCCTCTTCTTCCACTCCATCTTCTTCATTGCTTTCCTCTTCTTCATCCCTTTTTTCTTCCTCCCCAAACTTTATAATACAAAGATAACAAGTATCTGCTTTATTAAATTTTTCTGCATCCTCTTCAGTAAGTATCATATCTTTTTTTGGTAATTTAAAAATCTCTTTGGTCAGACTTTCTATTTCTTCCACAAACTTTTCCTCTGCTTTTTCTCCTCGATATAGTAACAATCTAGACTTAAAAACATTTTCATCAAAACTTTTTAAAAAGAAAGCATAACCTGTTGGGACATGCATATGAGTTTTTGTTGTTGAACTTTTACTTGGGTCTGGTTTTGCATGTTGTATTGGTATTTGCATCGTTTCAAAATCACCATAAGCAACAAAAGGAAGCCGTTGTGTTTTAACCCAGTTTTTAAACATTACGGTACACTGGTTTTTTGATGGCATTTTAATTCTTACAGCATCTTCTTCATAGCAAAACACTCTATGATCTTCTAAAACTCTTTCACTCGTAAAATGTCCTAAACAACTCCAACAAAAAGAAAGTTTATGTCCATCTTTGGATATTTTTGATGCTAATAGTGCACTTGGATTTTTTACCCAAACATAATGACTATTTTCATCTTCATCTTTTATTAACAAAAGAATTACTAAATGTTTTCTATCAAAAGTTTCTTTTCTTTGCCTTCTAAGAGGATATAACCCATCTTTCTCATCATAACCTATAACAACAATAGAAAAATCTGGATTTTGATTTTCAAATTTATTAATATCACACAATTTAACGGGACATTCTATTCCCCTCATATTTAATTCTTTGATTTGTTCTTTTAATTTTTTATCAACTATTTGTGGATTTTCTTTTTTTGGATAAACAACCCTCATACAACAGTATGAAAAACAATTATGATCTTCTTCGTTTTTAATATTAACAAGTCCATTTCTGTTATTTGCTCTTCTTAATCCTGCTGGTAAAGGCAACCATGAACCGGCACGCCCCTCCCATGCTTGTATATTTTCTACAGAATGTATTGTTAAGCTTATAACCCTCTCAAAATTCCAACCAGTTCCTTGTATTAAAAAAGTTTCGAAATTGCTCATAACTCGTTCTACCATGTCATCATAAGCGTCATTTACATTACTTTCCCTTGTTATAGTTTCATGACTTGAAGAAAGTTTAACTTCTTTATATTCAATACCACCACCAGGTTTTTCCCTTGAAAATAAACATACTAGTTCTAACTTTACCTTTGTATTTCTATTATTTCTTAAAAAATTAGTTATGCTTTCCCTACATATTTCTAAAAAATCATTTGCTCCCCATCCCCCCACTCCATCTATAACATGCTGTGCTGCAAATTCTCTTAATGCAGAAGCTTCTTGCCTTAATACAAAGTTTGGTATTTCTCTTCTTGGCAAGTCTTCTTCTACATTTTCTAAAACCTCGTTTATAACTTGTGGAATTTGCTCTTCTGGAACATTACCAGTTATCCAATTAGTAAAATTAGACACTCTTCTTCTAACACTTTGAGGAATTACTGTTGAGGCAATCCTTTGAGCACCACTATATAAATTAGATGCAATCGTTTGACTAGCATCTACCAATCTATTGATAAATCTTCGTGAAAAAGAATTCATCGCTATAATTTTTAAATAAAAAATTCTTTCCTTAAGTCAAATTTTATTATTTTTTTCATAAATAATAAAATTAAAGAATATCAATTCTATATTTACCATTCCATACTCTACCATTCCAATTTTCAATCGTTTGTGGGCATTTACCTATAAACTTGCTGGCCTTATAAATTGAAGGAAATTCTTTTACCTCTTCAGTTTCAACATCCTTTAAGGTAACCCTCTTAGGATTTTTAGCAATATCCTTTAATCTATCATAATTAGGAATTTTTTTTAAAAATTTTTTTTCTTCCTCTTCAGGATATAGTCCATGCTCTTTTAACACATCAATATACTTTTTCTTGTTCCAATAGGAATACCACTTAATATTGTTATCTGTTAATATTTTCTTAAAATCAGCAACCTTTTTCATTTATTTAAGTAAAAAATTACTTAATATACTACACTCATCTTATTACCATCACTCTGGAAGTTAATTAACCGATCACTAAGTAGAACTGCAAATGCCTCAGTATTTGCTGGAACAGGTGCACCAAATGTTGCTTTAACATGTATATCAGTAACAGAATACTTAAGCCTTTCACTTTGTTTTGATAAATCAAACACAAACAAAGGAAAAATATGTTTAAATTCATAAGGATTAATATTTGGGTTTGATACCAATTCATCCATATTATAAAATTTCTTTCTAAAAGAGGATGCTTCACCATATATTCTTCCAAGTTTATTAGTTGCAAAATTAATATCATGTTCATAGTTTGGATATTTATTTGGACCCAACATTACATAAATATTTCTAACATCTATATTATCAAATAAAGCCGGGTTTGCTAATTGATTATTACGTTTTGCTGTTTGAAAACCAATAATTAAGAAACGTGGCACCTCGGGGGATGATTTAGATGATAACCTCCAAGTAAAACCTATTGCTTGTGGTACCGCAATAGAGTCACTTTGTATCATTCTATACCCAACTGGGAATTGTTCTTTCTTCTCAATAAATTTAAAAAGTTCTAACTTGTTTCCATCTTCAGGTGTTACATGAGGCATAAACCAAGATACTTTACTTAATACAACCCTACCAGGTTCATGTCTTTGATTACCACCTACTGCAGCTTCAGCAAGTCTATAAATTGCATCATTATCATTTTCTCTTGTTAAGGTTAGTGTTTGTTTCATACCATATAAAATTTTGTTGTAATCTTCACAAAAACCAAATATATGCTTTAAGGGCACCTTTAAACTAAATGTTCCAGTAGGGTTTGAATCGAAAATAAAAGCCCTTCTTGTTTGAAAACCAGGATTATTTATCACACCAGTTGTATCCTTTTGCCAAAGTTGGTTTAACCCTTGAGATTTAGAAAAATCATCAGGGTATTTTAACAGTCCTAGCATTGTTGTAGTTTGACCAGGATTTAAAATATTTTCTATCTCTTGCCCACTAAGTTGATATCTTATATTTTTAAACAGATACATCAATCCATTGTTTATTAGGGAGACCTGATCCTCATCATGACGAACATTGCCATCCATATTATAACCAGGATTAGCAACAACAAGAGACTCTTTTAGCAATCTTCCTTCAATTAGTAGATATGATTCTGAAGGATGATAAAAAATATCTTGAGTTTCAATATCAATCCTAATATTTCCTCCAGAGTTGTTTAGATTAGTCCCTGTAATAGGCAGATATTCATAATATTCATATTCATCAATACTATCATCTTTTAAAATCGGAGCTTTAATATTTAAAATATCCATTTTTATTATATACAATTATAATTTTTAAGTTAAATTATAATTGTTTTATTAATTTGTCCATAGTTGAGGGAATGACCTGTTTTCATCATCTATATACACACCCTTAAGTTTAATATTTACAATTTTTTCTACTGAAAGGTTTTTTTTCATTTTTGGATAAATTCTATTTCCATAAAGAATGATTACCTTAGGCATATTATTTTTTTTTAGATATTGATTTACATCTTCTTCAAATTCCTTAATGATATCAGCTTTTTCAGGCGACAATTTTAAAACAACCTTTTTATAATCATAATTTGTATCACTGCTATCTATTACTTCACAATCTTCATCAAGTTTAAAATTTGCATAAAGGATACTAACCCTTTTTGTATTGTATTTTTCATAATGTGTTAAATTAAATTTAAGCTTTGACATTCTTTTTATTTAATGTAATATTTTACTTAACTTAACTTAAATTTATAATACTTTAACTCCGGAACCCTTACTATTTAATTTCTTAACTAAATCTTGAATAGCAATGGCACCACCATCCATTAACTTACTAATATCTTGCATTACAGGTTGAGCAGTTGTAGTAGGCTTTTGTGTATATTTTTCTATAATCTTTTTAGATTTTGGTGTTAAAGCCTTTTGTACTAACTTTTTACCTGCATCAATTGCAGCCGTCTTTCCAACCTCTAACGCTTTCTTTGCTCCTTCCTTAGCCACACTTTTTCCAACATCAACTGCTGAAGATGCAATTTGTTTAGCTGCACTGCTTGTAAAGAGTTTTGTAAGAAAATTAACAAAGCTATCAAATATTCCTGCTCCTCCATAAGCATAATTTCTTTTAAATCCTCTCTTTTGTGATGTAATCATTTTTATAGTATAGACATTAATTTTTTATAACTTCTTGTATCTAATATACGCTGTCTTTTTAATTCATCACAAATACTTACCAACTCATTTCTTACGCCTGTATGACCGGCTCCTTTACTTGCCATTAAGAGGTCAAATCTTTCTAATAGTGCATTAGGGTCAGATGGGATAATGGTAATTCCTTTACCTCTAATCGTTCCCCAAATACGTCTAAGTATTTTATCCACTTAGGCCCTCTAGCAGATTTAGGATGTTTACTCTTCGGGTCATTATTGCGGTAGAGGGCGTTGGTTTGTATTATTAAATCAGAATATTCATCAAGGTCATTTTCTGTATAAATGTTTTCATTAGGCTCTTTAGCAACAATTAATTCCCATAGACCAGGCGTTCCGTTATAAAATCTACCTTCAACCTCAATATCATCATCATTAAGCCAGGTTAGTTTGTTACCAATATAAAATTTACCATCTTTGTCGTATAAACCATATGTTCTATCAACATCACTTTTTTTACCAACAAATTTTAATAAATATTCTTTAGCAATTGGACCAATAAGATGGGCAGGTTCATCTTTCCACCATTCCTTCCTCCCCATAGTTGCCATTTGTCCTTCTGAGGTATAAGCTTGTATTGTTGGATAATTTGGTAAGTTAATAGCCTGTGGCAACTGTTCAATCCCCTCTTTAATAGGTTTAAGCCCTTCTGTAATCTCCTTTGTTGAAGCTTTTTGTGTTTCTGTAATAGGTCTAAAAAACTTAGAAAGGTCTGTTTGTAATTCGATATCCCCGGTTCTCTCTGCAAGCTGATTATCACGAATTCTTTTCATTGTTGCAAGATAATCTTTTACTGTTTCTTCCCTTTTTAAAGGGTCTTTTATCTTCAAAAATGACATTTTTTTTAAAAGTAAAAAATTTTTTTAATTTGTATTGTTTATCTCACATGCACAAGAACACTTAAACTTAGGTGGTTTTAGTTTTAATTTGAATGCCTTTCTACAAGTCTCCTGAATTCCTCCCGTGCTTCTATTCGTCCCTTCTCTATTAAACTCTCTGATTCCTCTAGCTTGCTTTTTTTCTTTGACTTACTCCTAATTTCTTCCTTCATTTGTTTGTATTTTTCCAATTCTTCCACAATTAAAGTAAATTCTGAATGATCTATTTCATTGTCTGTTATTGCTTTTGATATATGTGTAAGTAGTGTATTTAACTTTGAATCAGCCAACATTTTAATCTGAAGATGTTTTTCAGATTTTGTTCTGCTTCTTCTAACTACAAACTTACCCACTAAAGCGGCTAACCCAACAACTAAAGCACAGCCTTCTAGAACCATAGTTGCAGGTATCGCTACTACGGTTGATAGTAAAGCGATTCCTCCTGCTCCTGCGCCTAGTGCTATAACGGTTAGTCCTGCTTCTACATTGTCCACACTCTTACTAATCTTCAAGTATTTTTTACTTAGTTGCTCTCTTTCTCTAACTTCACTTTCTAGAAAAGTCTGAATTTCTGATATCTTTTGTAACCTGAATGATTGACCGTTATCTAATGATGGTGCATTTGGTATGTTTCGTGCTTCTGGTAGCTCTGGATAAATCTTTTCTTTTAGTTCCATTTTATTAACAGCAACTTATTTTTAAATAGAATAATAAAGACGACACAAAAAGGTGTTTTCTTGTATTTTTTTTATTTTACCAGAGTTGTTTGTAATTGTTGCTATCATATCATCCACTTCTTCTAATGTAACTTCATTTGTAATAGATATTTGATTAAGTTTTAGAGCATAAGATAGAGAAACTAAAACAAAACCTTTACTCATATTGAAGCCCATACCTAAGGCTATCGTCATCGTTTGTCCTCCTTCTATTACTAACGGTTGTTGAGTAAAAATATCCCATGTAACAGGATTAACTTTTTTAGCTGGATACTTAACTTCTACAGGTTTCCAAAAAATAGTTTTTGGTTGAACTATTTTATGTTTTCCATTTCCAAATTTATGCACATTCATATTTTTTAATTTACAATATTGCTCCTAATATAGGAATATTAGCAAATGGGCTATTAGGCCCTAAAAGAAGACCTTTTCCATCATAAATTTTACCACCTTGTTTTAAATACAAACCATCACCAACGGAACTCAATCCTTTACCTTTAGCTGGACTAAGAAATAAACCTTCACCATCTGTTTCTACTTGACAGACACAACCACCTTTCTTAAGATACAATCCGCTGCCCATTGCTTTTTGAACTCCTGAAGATGCTAACCCAGAAAGTGCCCCCACACCCAATGCTGGTAAAACGGTCCTTGCTAATGTAGGTAGAACTGATGAAGCTAACCCCGCTAACATTCCAAGAAAGCCCCCTTCTACTTTCATATTATGCTTAAGTTGTTTAGTTGACATTCTAAACGTTGCCCCCTTACCAGCTTTATAAGCTTTTGTAAGTTTATTTACTTGAGATTTTGTTAATGCTACTACATCATTACCATGAATATCCTCATGCTTTAAACGAATACTAGCTGGAGCTTTGTTTTTAAAAGAATGTAAAATTTTTTCCTTTTGTCCGTCTGATATATTTATTTTTGCATTAATATAGTTTGTCATTTTTTATATTTATCTTGCTTCTCTTATATGAAATCTAATTGTTAAATTTTCCCCTCTAAGATTTAGTAATGTTCCATCTTGGTCAGTAATTGACACATTAAGATTATGTATTTCATTTAATGTTAATGGAAGGTAAACTAGATTGACTGGATTTTCTATAATTTTATATCCTGGTGATACATTTGGAAAAAAACTATAAATTGTATTTCTTTGTGAACCATTAACATAACTACCTGAAATTAAATCTATATTAACTAGTAAGCTATTAATACTAAGAATATTTACTACATTTTCTGATTCATGAAATCCTTGTTCATATTTAGCACGAGAGAACCCTAATACTTTAGCAATAGAATTTTGTTGGTTAAAATCAACCTGATATCCATTTTCTAAAACAAGAATAGACTTTAAAGTATTAGTATTTGCTGAGATGCTAATATAATATTCTTCATTAACAGTATCATAATGACCCTTTTTTCTCATTTCTTGTTGAATTACATCATTAATATCAACTAGATCATAACTTCCTTCAGGTATTCTTATTTTTACCCACGACGCACCATTGTCTGGTGTATAAACAAAAATGTTATTACTTGCATCAATATTAGGAAATGAATAATAAGTTTCAAGATTAACCAATGCTATTTCATATTCTTTATCTTTTTCTAATAGAAGTGGGGGAGTAAATCTTGTTTTAAACTCTGTTTTGTTATCGCTTACGATAATTTGAAATGATGTTTTATGGTCGGTGTTTTTTACTATCTTTTCAAGTAATTCTACTTCCATTTTATTAATTTGTAAAATATATTTTAATTAATAATCTTTGTAATCTCGTGGTATATAAAAGTTATCAAAACCACATCTATATTTTCCATCATTACGGTTCTTAGTTAAATCTAACACTACAAAACCATGAGGTATTTCCCAACAATTTTTACAAAAATTGATAAACTCTGTTTTAGTCATATCATCTCCTACATGGTCACTATAAATATGATTAAGATTTTTTAAGTCTTGTCTAAACAAGCATATTAAGTTTGCATTTTCTCTAATAGTTTGACGAGGTAGTCTAAAATAGTTTTGTGCCAGATAAAAACAATCGGCGTTACTATGTCTGCCCCTTACATAATAGTTTTCACACTTGTTTTGTCTTTCTAAAAGTAAGTCATCAAATATCATTAAGTTTTTATTTGATGCATTTAAATCTCTTGGGTCAGGAACATCACTAGCATATTCATAAAATTCACAATTGATATCAGATTTTTCCTTAATTGTTTTTGCCCATTCTTCAACTAATGCTGTGGGCGAAATATTACGGTTTTGAACTTCATCTTTAAGTGAAAACAGTCTTAATATATATTCTTTTGGTATTTTTTCTTCAAATGCTTTTTTAAGTATTCGATATTCTGGTTGAAACAAACTTTTACCAAAAACGTATAAGTTACCATAATCAAGCCAATCAGGTCTTAATAAAAGGTTAAGCAAAAGCGTAGTTTTTCCACATCCTGATTTGCCTACTATTAAACCTCTGATACTCCTAGGTAAAAGAGGATGATTAAATCTTTTTGCTAAAGTTTCATTCCAAGATAAATTAACAATATCCATTTTATATTAAAAATTATATTTTAATATAAAAAATGTATTGCGTTAAATGTAAAAAGAAAACTGATACTACAGATTTAAATTGTGTAGTAAGTAAAAATGGTAAAAAAATGGTGCGAGGAAAATGTGCTATTTGTGGTACCGTGAAAACACAATTTGTTAAACAAAAAGAAGGTGGTTCTTTGTTAAACAAAGCAATCAATAACTTGCCGGTTGAAATGCACTTACCTGGTCATAATTTTACTGGCCCCGGTACCAAGTTAAAGAAAAGATTGAATCCTGACTTAACGCCTAAAGATTGGTCAAAGCCTGTTAATCGTGTTGACGAGGCGGCCTATCATCATGACATTTGTTATCTTAAACATGATGATACTAAAACACGTAATGATGTGTGTGATGCTAATATGCTTAAAGAGTTAAAAGGTATCTATAATCCAACTATTAAGGAAAGAATGGAAAGAGGATTAGTTTCTTCATTAATAGGAACCAAGAAAAGATTTGGCATGGGTGTGAGTAAAAAAAAAATTCGCTAGCAGAAGAATTACATAAACCTGTAAAAAGAAAATTTAAGAAAAGGAGAGTTAGAGTAAATGGTATCGATAGGATATGGGCAGTAGATTTAGTAGATATGCAAGCATTTTCTAAACATAATCATGGAGTAAAATTTCTTCTTGCTGTCATTGACATCTTTTCAAAATATGGTTGGCTTATACCATTAAAGGATAAAACTGGAAAATCTGTTTCTGTTGCACTGAAGAGTATTTTTAAGGAAAGAAAGCCAGAGAAAATGTGGGTAGATAAAGGTAAAGAGTTTTATAACAAAGATGTTAAAGATTTGGTTGAATTGTATTCTACTGAAAATGAAGAAAAATCAAGCGTTGTTGAGAGATGGATTAGAACAATGAAAGAAAAAATGTGGAAGTATTTCTCTGCTCACTCAACAAATGTTTATATTGATGTATTACAAAATCTTGTTAAGGAATACAACAATACGAGACATTCTTCTATTAAGATGACGCCAATTGAAGCAAGTAAGAAGAAGAATGAAAATAAAGTTTGGACAACATTGTATCCTGATTATGATCAAGTAAGGGAGGATATCAAACCAAAGTTTTCTGTTGGAGACAAAGTAAGGATAAGTAAAAAGAAAAAGACTTTTGAAAAAGGTTATACTACGAGATGGACTGAAGAGATTTTTACAGTTATAGAAGTAAAACATACGACGCCTATAACGTATAAGATTGAAGATTTAAATGGCGAAGAAATAAAAGGTTCTTTTTATGAGCCTGAACTACAAAAAACAGGTCAAGAGGTGTATAGGATAGAAAAGATTATTAAAAAGGGAAAAAAGAAATCTCTTGTAAAGTGGAAAGGTTATTCTGATGAGTTTAATTCATGGGTTGATAATAGTGCTATTGTAAATATTTAAGTATATAAAAATGGAAAATATTTTAATTGATAATATAACTTTACCAAATAAACCTTTAAGCAATTTTGAGCTTGAGGATACCGCAAAAAAATTAAAAATAAAAAATTTTAGAGGAATATTTTTAAGAGATACCCTACCTAAAAAAGTAAGAAATAAAGAATGTGGTATATTAAATCTTGATGACGCGGGTGGTCCTGGTACTCATTGGGTCGCTTGGTTTAAAGATGGAAAGAAAAAAATTTATTTTGATAGTTATGGTATACAACCACCTCTCGAAATTATAGATTATTTAAAAAGTCCATTACACTACAATACTGACCAATTACAACAAGCAGGTGAAGTATTTTGTGGACATTTATGTTTGTACATTCTTAAAGAATTGTGCTTGGGTAATAAATTTCAAGATATTTTAAATAAACTTTTTTAGCAATATTAAAAATGCCTGTTGATAAATTTGGAAGAATGGATGAAGTTAAAACAAGCGGTGATGGAGTATCACTTGCTTACATCTCAAATAATTTTTTACGTAAAGATGGAACAACACCTGTTGCTGGTTCTATAAATATGAATGGAAACACACTAACGAGGGTTAGTAATCCAGTAAATCCGCAGGATGTTGCCACTAAGAGTTATGTTGATGCAAACGCTGGGCTGTTAGATGAAAATGGAGGATATCATATGACAGGATATTTAAATATGGGTTTTAATAAAATAAAAAATATAGCGGACCCAGAGAATCTTAGCGAAGCAGCTAATAAAAAATATGTAGATGCTGCTGAAAATGCTTTTGTTTTGGGAGCAGATGGTACCGCAAGAGGAGACATTTCTATGGATGGATTTAGGATTAAAAATGTTGGTTCACCTTTAGAAACTCAGCAAGTAGCAAATAAGTTTTATGTTGATACCGCTATTGAGGCAATAACTGCAGGTAATAATGCTTTAACAAAAAACCGATATGGAACTTTCTTAGCAACTGGTAAAATAGATATGAACACTCACCCACTTACTGGATTACCAAATCCTACAGATCGTGATTCTGCTGCTAATAAAAATTATGTTGATAATGGAGGAGCCATTGTAAAAAATCCTGATGGAAGTTTTACGGCAATATCTGATGTAGATTTTCAAGGTTTTACTATAAAAAATGCTGGGGCTCCTGTAGAAGAAAGAGACTTAGCAACTAAATCTTACGTGGATGGAAAAGTATCACTTCCTTCTCTCATAGGTCCTAAACCTATTATAAGCGTGCATGCTGAGGAACAAGGAGAATTAAAAACTGGTAATTATGAGTTTGCTTTTGGTAATGGAGCAAGTGGAGAAACTCATGGGTTAGGTGGTTATTGTATGTCTGCTCCTGGTAGAATTTTAAGAGGAACTTTAATGGTTGTTAAAGGAGCCGGTGCTCTAAGAGAAGAGGCAAAAGTTAATATTGTAATAAATGGAGTAGAACAACCTAACTACTCCATAATAAAAAAGAAAGGAGAAGGTTGTAGTTGTACAGTTTTTCCTAAACCTTTAGAGGTGGAACAATGTGATGTTATTAACTTTATAACAAAGAGAAATAACCCAAACGCTAAAAATGCATATTTGACAATATTGATAGAATTGGACTTGTAAGAGTTAAATATTTAACCCAGTAAAAGGGTTAGATATTTATTTTTGATTAAATATTAGTAATAATATCATATATTAAACTACCAGTAACAGCTAATGCTTCAATTTTACTCACTATCAAATTTTTATATGAAATCTTTTTTCTTATGGTTGGGTATCTTTTAACCATGTTATTAACTTCATCTAAAATATTATTAATATAAAAAACTATCATTAACTTCATTTTTTGAATTTTATCCTCTCCTTTAGGTTTAGAGATGTGTATATATTTTATTGTTCTATAAAGGACCGTATTGGAAACATCACCGGAAGTTAATTTTTCTTCAATACAATCTACAATCTCCTTAGCATATTTAACGAGATCTTCAATATTTTTTTTAAAAAATTCATTCTGTCTCTTATAAGAAACATACGCATCATTTTTAACGATTGAGATTCTTCCTTTGTTCATCTTTATAAACTGTAGGAATCTATAAATTTTATTTCAAATTTTTAGATTATATAAACTTAAAGTTTATGCTATATTCTTCAATATCGTTAATACAACTTTCTAAAAATTCGTGTTCATTTGGGCAATCTATAAATCTTTGTTTAAAGAGAGATAGCAAATTGGTTAAATCTTTACTGTAAAAACAATGTTTAACACGTATGTTGTTACCACCAGCATAAAATGTTATGTTTAAAGTATCTTCTTTAGGTTGTTCATAAAGCATTTTACTGCAGTAATAGTAGATATCACTAAACCATCTTGGATTTTTATAAGGCATTAGACCGGTTCCATTTGTGTAGATAATTTTGTTTGCGTTTATAGGATAAATATTTGATTTATCCTTAAGTAGGTCACTTAACTTTTGCTTAAAATCTGGCTCTAGTTCTAGCATTTTTAAATAAAATATTTTTTTTTTAAATATAGATTAACGTTTAACTCCTATTTTAACATGTTCTATAATCTTCAACATAATTTTGTAACCAGTCAGTAAAGTTATCCTTCATTAAAACAATATAACTTACAATGGCAGTATCTATATCATAATCTTCTTCTTTTTCATTCTCTTTAACACGTTCTAAAAAATCTTCTGCACTACCTTCAATATAATCATCAATAAAACAAATTAAATCATCTTTAAATTCTTTTACATTATTCAAAAAGTTAAATTCAACTTCTTCATAATAATATTCTTCTAGTCTATCTAAATCAAGATACTCAAGAAAATCTAAATTTGTTTTAGGGCAATACAATCGTATGTAGACACATCTTTCGTTATAGTCTATCCATAACTCTGCTTCGTCTAAATCGTATTCTTCATATTTAGATTTGTTTACCTCTCCCCAGTCTTTTACATGATCTGGGTACCCTTTGTATTCACTTACTATTTCTTTTGCTGTTGTTAGTATCCATTTTTCTTTCTTTGTATGGTCAGTTCTTTCGTATAGATCTTTAAGGCTATAATGTTCCCAATGGGCTGGGGATAGTTCTTCATGTTCTCCAATATTAAATGTGTTTGTCTCGGGGTTATAGTTTTTATAACGGAAAACCATCTCAGTTTTATATTCTAGATTATCATAAGGAGAAACATTAACTTCATCATATTGTGTTTGTTCACTATCTGCGTTATTCATCTTGTAAGTCTTATTATCTTACCTATTATGTTGCTGGAACTTTAAAAAGTAAAATCAATTTTTTATTTCTATCAAAAGGAATAAAAAATATTTTTTCCCCACTAACTCATAAACTGGCTAGCCATTGCATGTGCGTTGGTTTATGGGGAGGTTAAGCAATTAACTGATTTATGAGATTGTCTGGGTTTATGAGTTTGTCTGGCTAACTGATACAATGATACAATGATACAATTATGTAATGATGCAATAATGCAATGATGAAGAAATTTTTTTTTAAAGAAATTAAAATTTTTTTTTTAATTTTTTTTAATTTTTTAGGAACCTTTTTTAGAGAACATAGAATATTTAGGAACCTTTTTTAGAGAACATAAAATATTTTAGGAACCTTTTTTAGAGAACATTTAGTTATGAGACGGTATGAGACGGTATGAGACGGTATGAGATGGTATGAGACGGTATGAGACGATTTTTTGGTCAAACTGGTATAATACCTACTACTCACGGAATATTCAAATTTTCATTTACACCGTTACTATAAATAGCACATCGGTGACTGCCTCTATATTGTATAAAGAGAATACGTACATAGTGTTGTCGTAGATAAAAAATATCTAACGAGGTTGGGAGAATTGATAATTGTCGAGCCTTGGCGCGGTAAACGAGCATTCAAATGACGTCACGGGCAGGAATTAAGTAGGCAGATCATCGGAAAGTAGCGCGCGTGCTATGACATCGTTCTTTTTTCGCGGGCTTTCTGTAGTAATCGTTACTATTTTTGGAACGCATTTCATTCATAAATGGTGATGGGGGCGGAGTCAATGGAACTTACTGTTCTATAAGTATCCGTGGTATATATATATATATATATATATATAAATATCGCATGGGTGTTATTGCATGGATATCCGATTAGTTGAAAGATAAAAAATAAGACAAGGTGTGCAAGGAAAATCGAAAAAAAAAAAAAAAAAAAAAATTGACCCCCATCACCTTTCAGAGATAATATTTAACCAAAAACGGAAAAATAAACTTAGTTACTGTTGCAGATGGGTTCAAAGATAATTTTTCTTGTGTACCCTGAGCTTCGAAAGTTCCAAACGGCTCTTGCGATCAAG
Organism: Tridacna gigas; assembly: GCA_945859785.2. Lineage (NCBI taxonomy): Eukaryota > Metazoa > Mollusca > Bivalvia > Cardiida > Cardiidae > Tridacna > Tridacna gigas. The sequence continues at coordinate 10,356,660 of OX244031.2, read as the reverse complement.
CAATAGCTCTGATCTAAAAAAAAAAAAAAAAAATTAAAAATCTTCCACATTTTCCGGATCGCCATGCGCTGACGTCATATAATTCATTATGACGCAGCGAATAATAACGCACGTGAATTCACTATCAAAAGACGCGCCAAAGTTTTTTACCAATAAACGGTAAATACGCATTTGAAAATATCCGAAATGGAAAATGAAAATTGCGATACTGTATTAGATGAAGATATACGTCATAACAGACGAAGTATTAATTTTATAATTTCATCAATATACCAACAAAAGAATTTTAGATCTTTGTTTGAAAAAAATATTTTAGTTATGATTCGCTGCGGGATAATGAATTGTGTGACGTCAGCGCATGGCGATCCGGAAAACGTATAAGTTTTTAATTTTATTTTAGATAAGAGCTATTGTTTGATTGCAAGAGCCGTTTGGAAATTTCGAAGGTCAGAGCAAACAAGAAAAATTATTTGTTAACCCATCTGCAACGGTAACTAGCTTTATTTTTCCGCTTTCGTTTAAATATTATCTCTGAAAAAGGACAATTTTGTTGCACACCTTGTTCTTCTATATACGATTAGAGGCAGTCGCCAATGTGCTATTTATAGAAATGGTGTCGGATAAGGAAACTTTCGTTATCCCGTTTTAAACCAATGGAGTTTCAGTGGCCTATGATTCGTCGGACCTCCCTGTTCACGGCACATTCTAACTCATCTAAACTAGCAAAACTGATTCCTCGAACGGGTTCTTTCAACTTTGGGAACAAAATCTGAAGAATAAGGGGGGGGGGGGTGATCAAGCACTTCCCAGACATATCCCTCCAACAGCTTCTTCACAACGTTACTTTTGTGGGGTTATGCGTTGTCTTGCAAAATGAGCGGCGTGCAGTCAATAAGGTCTGGGCGCTTTCGGCGTAATGCTTGACAAAGTATTGTCCTAAGATACGTCTTGTAGTACTCTTTATTTACCGTCTCATCTGTCGGTACCTTGTGTGTGGTCAGTACTCCACGTTAATCATATGCATTCAGCAAATATCATCATCATCTTAGTTCTGACCTTGGCGGAATTTTACCGGTCTCGGCGAGTTTTTGTTGTGCCACTCGCTACTCTGTCGCTTCAATTCAGGTTCAAACGAACGCATCCAAGTTTCATTAATAGCAAGGTTTCTTTGCAGCATTTCATCGCTTCTGCATCGTACCTTTTCTTGTAGAACCGAGGGCTTACCTGTCTAGTTATTCTTGCCAATAACCAAGTACAGGGTATTCCTCTAACAACTCCTTGGCTTTCAGAACTCTTCGCTAGTCCCAAAAACGTCTGTTCTCTTCAACTGTCGTTCTTTGACGGATTAGTCGCATGCTGTTTTCACAGCGAACCCCGCTAAACCAGTCAACCAATAAATGCCTCTCTTACGTAACTTACCAAGGATACATACCTGCAGGCGTAGTTTACCACACTTTTTAGGAGTGATCGGGCAATATTCACATGTTAGTGTTTTTCCGTTTCTGAAAGCATGTGGGGTACTCACCTAGCGGCAATCTTCCTCATTCGCAAACGTTTAGTCAGAATGTGATTTACCGACACGTAACTTATGTCCAACTCGTATGCGATCTCATCACACGTATATCTTCTATCAGCCTCAAGTAGTTTGGCAACTTTTTCAACATTTTCATCATTTGTCGCTGACAAAGTCCTGCCGCATAGATGTTTGTTGCTAAAGACAGTTCGTCCATTATTAAATTCTCGCACCCATCGCTTGATCGTGCTGTATCCGAGTATAGACACTGAATCAACTTCCACAATAGTTTTTAGAATTTCAGACGCGCTTTTTCCCCGTCTAACTTCTATCTTAATGTACGCAGTCTGTTTTTTGCACATCAGCGTGAACGCACCTTCAGCTATGATGTTACAATAAATGACGTCACATGTTTAAGACCTGACATAACGCTATTTTTTCCCGCGCAAAGGATGCACGAGATATTGGTCAACAATTGTGCCACAAATAATTACCGTGTGTCAAATTATGAAAAAGTTATGAGGTAGGGCTCAGTTATTTTTGAGTGACCCTCGTAGATCAAAGATCAGACTGCATGTCTGTGCAGTCTGATCTTGATCTAGATTGTCCGCCAATGTGCAGTCTGATCATTTACATTGCTTGAAAATTAACAAAGTTGTGTTTGGCTCTTTAAGGTGCTTATTTTGCTAGAGGAAAAACATCGAAAATTTATAGTAAAATGGTCTAGATCTCTGTCTTTAGCTCACTACATTTCTGGCTACGTGCCTGTTGACTATATTGTTTATCTTCTTTGCTTCAGACCAATCAGAAACCATAGGTGATAAGATACTACACCCAAAAGAGGTAAAAAAGGTAAAAAGCGTTCCACCAGAGCCACAATATGCACTTCAAGAGACCAGCGCATTTCCTATGCATTCCATTCAAATAACCGATGGGTCGAATCTATCTACAAACAGTTTAAATGGAAGAGCATCAGGCCGACGGGCCCGTTACCCGGATATGGAGGATCCTAACAGGAGACACATGAGCTTTACACAAAATGATTGGGAAAGTCACCCTGACAGACCTGATGTTACAACTCTCACAGAAAATGGTTTCTTCTTCACAGGTAGGTGCTGGTACTTCATTTATTGGAAAGAAGTTTGTTAAACATATCCTCATCTTACGGACGCACTTTCGAGAGAACTTGACAAAGAGCTTTTGTGACCGCACACCGTCTCCTCACCTGTCCGTCTGGATATCTTACCCCCCGCCCATCATTTCTTTCAAAATGATTTCTCCCCAGAAACTAGTTGATCAAATCTAGACCAGTTTCGATATTGGGGTCTCTACATAGGATGAGAGAAAGAAATTTTGTGAAGCACTGGTAAAAGAATCCCCAGAAAAAAAGGGATAGGTGCACTGGCCGTAACGATATAACTAAAATAATGTTGAAAATGGTGTTAAACTCTATACAATTTACCTAACATCAAATTATGTTCTTATGTCCTTGGGTACTACAGATGGCATCACCATGGGGTCTTATAAGGAAAAAAATCTATTGGCCTTAGACTGAATTTTATTGCAGTATCATTCTAAACATTTTCTGTTATCAAAGTTGTTCAAATTTATCCCAGACAATCCTCTCACAGAAAACTTGTTTTGTACATAGGATATTCTCATTACTCATAAACTATAAAGGCAGTCTTAATCCTTTACTAAAAAATTCTGGGTTTTAATGACCCAGGGAAAGAAGCCTTTTGAAAACTTTGTGGGAAAAGGGGAAAATGCTGGTAACTAGCATTTTCTCCTTTTCCCACAATGTTTTCTGCTCTATCATGGACAAATTTCACTGTATGAGCCATCTTGAATTTGTCGTCTGCAAATGCTTTCAATTTGGACCAGGCTTAAAAATTGTTGTTTGGTTAAGATTTAAAGTTTCATCTGGGGATAGATTACTAGACAGAGACACTCAGGATGATCATTTAACTGCATTAGTAAAGGTTAAGGTCATTACCAAAAATAGAAAAAAAAAATAATCTAAGCTATGGGTTGAGTTTATGGAACTTCAAAATGGTGATGGATGTTGATATCCAAATTGTGTATATGGAATAATTGTAGGGCTTAACCCTTTACCACACAATCCTGAGTTTTAAAGACCCTGATAAAGAAGCCTTTTCTCCTTTACCTACAATGTTTACTTTTCTACACTATCAAAGACAAGTTCTTTCATTTGAGTCGCACTTAAATGGACGTCTGCAAATGCCTCCAATTTGGACAAGTCTAATTTTTGTTGTTTGGTAAAGAGTTAACTCTTTACCACATGACAAAATTTTAGACTCGTCCAAATTCAAAGCATATGTGACAAATCAAGGGTGACTCAAATGATGAAACTTGCCTTTGATTGAGTAGAAAACATAGTGGAAAAAGGAGAAAATGCTGGTTACCAACCTTTTCTTTTTTTTCCACAATGTTTTCAAATGTTGTGGTACTCAAGGTCGTTAAAACTGGGGATTATGTGGTTAAGAGTTCATCAAAGCTCAAAATCACTGATTCTTAATTAGGAAAAACAAAAGAATCTGAAGCAATTTCAGCAATCTATGAGCTACACTTTTGAAACTTCACATGTAGATAGATATGCCAGTATGTAGATTATCGACACACCATAATTTTAATTTCAGTATGAAGGTCACCTTCTGTGTTCCTAAATGAAATATAGAAAAAAAAAAAAAAAAAAAAAATAATAATAATAATTTAAGCTCTTAAAACTTTTACTGTGCAAAAGTCAAGATCTCGTTAACTCAGCTGAGCGAATTGTGGGACTATCATGGTTCTCTTGCTAAAAGGGTTTGCCTGTAACCCATTTTGTCTTTTTCTTCAAATTTCGAACCTTTTAGTACATAGATAGTAAAGTGAAATATTCAGTTATTTAGTAAATAAGCCTAGGTACATGTGCATTTATTAATTCTCAAGATCAGAGAACGTATATTGAGAAGAAAAGCAATGTAAAAGTTAACGACTTCAAGGTCTGACTGCCAAATATTGAGATTTTTATCACATGATATCAAATAAATCAATGATCATTTTTCTCCCTCAAGGCTAAATTTCTTAAATTACAGGTAAACTTATCGTAGTGGCCAAAAATTAAAGGCCTGATCCGGACCAAAAATAGCATTTAACGCCAGAATTGTTTTCAAATACCTTGTACCTCAGGGTCATTAAAACTGGGGTTTCTGTGGGTAATGGGTTCACCCTTTACCACACAGTCTCAAGTTTTAATGACCCTGGTGGAGAAGGCCTTTGAAAACATTGTGGGGAAAGGAGAAAATGTTGTTTACTGGCATATTTTCCAGTTCCCACCATGTATTCCTCCCTTTCATGGACAAATCCTATGATTTGATTCTTATCTTATTTGTTGTCTGCAAAATGCTTTGAATTTGGAAGAGTATAAAACTTTATCATCTGGTAACGGGTTAAAAGATTACAATACAAAAAGCACTGTATACAGGGATCAAGTGTTTCGAGTCATATTTCCTTCCTTTTTCCTTAACTCTTTGCTAAGCGGATAAATTTCAGACTGGTCTAAATTGAGAGCAATTGCAGGCGACAAATCAACCATGACTCAAAAACTGAAATTTGTCTTTGGAAGGGAAGAAAACATTGTGGGAAAAGGAGAAAATGCTGGTTTTTCTCTTTTATTTCACAATGTTTTTCAATAAGTTTCTTCCTTAACGTCTGAATTGTGTGGTAAAGGGTTAATATACTCGTCTAACTTTCAACTTGAATTAAAGTGTAACTTTCAGCTTGAATTCAAAGCGCGACAGAAAACCAGCAATTTTGTATCATTTAACATTTGTCACCCGATCTGTAATGGTACTTTATCATAAATGTTATCTTTAGACAATACTTATATAAATAATTATATACATAGATCTAAAGTTGATATTAAAAACAGCGATGTATACATCATAATCAAATCTTAAAAACTTGAATGAAGGGTAAACCACAAAGGGGATTTTTTTTCTCACTTAACCAATGCTGCATGCAGGAAGTAAATTGGTTGCAAGATTAGACTGGTCCAAATTCAAAGCAGTTGCAGACAACAAAATGAACGTGACTTAAAAATTGAAATTGTCATTGATAGGGAAGAAAACTTTAAGGGAAAAGGAGACAGTGCTGGTTACCAGCAATTTTTTGAGCAATTTTCCTATTTCTGTAAATGCTGTAACACCCCTGAGGCGGAATGCTTCTGAAAACATTGTGAGAAAAGGAAAGTTCAGATCACAAGCCTTTTCTCCTTTTTCCACAATGTTTTCTACCTTTTCCAGAACAAATCTCATTATTTGACTTATTTAATTTGTCGTCTGCAAATGCCTTAAGTTTGGACAAGTCTTAAATTTTGTCTGGTGAAGGATTTAAATGGGAACCCAAGTTTATCCAAGTCTTTGTTATTGTAATACCACAATGCTGGTTATTTAGGTTAGTTAACTCTTTACCACACAATCACAGGTTTTAACGACCCTGAACAAAATGCCTGTTGAAAACATTGTGGAAAAAGAAGAAAATGCTGGTAAACACATTTTCTCCTTTTCCCACAATGTTTGCTAGCCTATCATGCACAAATTTGTCATTTGGGCCACCTTTTATTTGTCGTCTGCAAATGCTTTCAATTTGAACAAGTCTAAAATTTTGTTGTTTGGTAAAGAGTTAATCAGCAAAAACCAACATGTGTATAAAAACCAAACCCTGAAATCACAGAGCTCTAAGCTAGAATGGATATTTTCAACCAATGTCACAGCTGCATGCGTTTGGAAGAAACACCCCATCCCCCCAAAGTTTTCTTTCAGTCTTTGTAATTTTAACATTATCATGTGATATTGTGTATGAAAGGCTGAACAATGCCCGTTATACATATAAGTACATCATGCTGTTAGCTGAAGATAAGTGTATGTCAACCCTAAAAATACAGATTAATTAACTACAAAAGAGGGCTTTTTGAAACAAAAGTATCGTTCTCTACAAAATTCAAGATACAAGATTGACAATGGGAAAATGTTGTGCTCAGAACCAGCATTTTCACCCTTCTCCACAATGCCTTCTATGCTTTCTAAGAAAAAATCAATCATTTAAGTCATCTGCTAAATGCTTTAATAGGTTTCACAAGTACATGTATTAAATTTTAGTGTTGCCAGGTTAAGAGCAAACCAAAACTCTTCTTGATGGTACATGTACTCATGTGACCTGTGTTATAGGAACCACTTATATTAACCCTTTCTCACAGGATCCCGACCTTTAACGACCCTGAGAAAGAAGCCTTTTGAAAACATTGTGAGAAAAGGAGAAAATGCTGGTAACAACCAGCATTTTCTCCTTTTCCCAGAATGTTTTCTGCCCTTCCAAAGACAGAAATCATCTTAGCAGCATTAAATTTGTCGTCTGCAATTACTTCCAATTTCGTCAAGTCCAAAATTTTGTCGTTTGGTAAAGAGTTAATTTGGCACACTTGCATGGGTTTTGATGAAGAAGTACTGACTTTGTTATAGGAAATCCAAATTCATCCGTATCTCTCATGTACATGTAACTGATTCAATAAAAGCACACTATTTCATGCTTTTCGGTCGTTTAGCAGGAAATAATGGACGGATTATGGTTTGATAATTTCACCATTTCAACCAGTGAATTTACCAATAGATAAACTCACTGGTACAGAAATACCAAGAGCTCCCCTGTACGTCGCAAGTCCCAACACAAAAAGGGGTTAAAAGCATGAAATAAATTGAATATTTGTTGTTGTTGTTGTTGTTTTCAGTGAAAAATCAAAATTTATTTCATCTCGTGAATATCACACAGTAATTTGATTACCTTGTGATGTTCACCCGATGAAATAAATTTCAATCTTTCACCGAAAAAAACAAATATCCTCCATAATTATGTTAACCCTTTACCAAGCAATCCCGGGTTTTCACGACCCTAGGAAAGCAGACTTTTGAAAACATTGTGGGAAAAGAAGAAAATGCTGGTAACCAGCATTTTCTCCTTTTCCCACAATGTTTTCTGCTCTATCAGAGAGCTTAAACCGGTTTGTTCCAAAGTTGAATTTGGCATCTACAAATGTTTTGAAATTGGACTAGTCTAAAATGTTGTCGTGTGGTAAAGAGTTAAGTAATTGATATAAACTTACCCTTTACCATGCAGTAGTGTTTGGTAGCTATAATGGTAAAAAAACCTCCGCAGTCCTATGTCTACCTTTGACCACACAAACCTGCATTTTTACTTCCCAAAGGAAAAAAAGGCATATGAAAACATTAAGGGAAAAGCAGAAAATACCCAGCATTTTCTCCTTTTCCAATATTTTGAACCTTCTTACAGATAAATCCGATTAATTTGGCCAGATTTCTTATCTGCAAATACTTTCAATACAGATATACATGTATCTAAAATATTGTCATTTTGGAAATGGTTAATTCTACAATTTAAATCAGGGATCATATATAGGTGTATATAAGATCCCTGCCTTAATTGAGATCAATGGAGGATCATAGAAATAATCTCTACAAGAAAATATTGATGCTGAACATCAATGGCGCCGCAAACTAGTTGTTTCTGTAACAGGGCACAATGCACTGGGTTATTTCCTAATACGCACCTCTTGCACAATCTTCGTAGAGGTCCAAGTGGTGATACTGTATTTAAACTCTGGGCCATCTGGTTTTTGACAAGATTTTTAAATTTCATATCATTGAAGGCTATTTGCAAACTTCTTATCCATGGACTGGGCCATTTCTTTATCCACAGGACATCATTTGGACACAATTGGTAGATAGAAATGTTAGAGCTGTTGCCTTTCTGATATTTGATAGAAGATTTTGAAAAGTGTGCAACAAATATGGCTATGCGCAAATTTGTGACATCTGGGTGGAGGGGAGCATATGGCAACTTTTGACCCGAAGGCCACCATTTGAACATACTAGTACTTGGTAGAGGTCATTGTAGCGATACTACACATGAAATATCAAAACTCTCGACCGTCTGATTTTGAACAGGAAGATTTTACATTAACGAAAGAAAAGTCTGTTATCGGATTGTGCTAAATCTGACACTCCAACACATATGTCTGGTATCATACAACCCCTCTTTATTATAGATATAATAAAGACTTGAATGAAGTCCTTATATCTATATAGACTAGAGGGGTTGTATGATACCAGTCATGTTAGGCGCTCCAACATTGATTTATGGATGTTTCTGTAACAGACGAGTTCGGTAAATTGGACTTATAGAGTAAATTGATTGGATGTTTCGGTAACAAGGCAGTAATATAGTGCCGTGACGTTTTTCACACCCATGGCTTCTGTTTGTGCAAACGTTTTTTCTTTTAATTTGCAATTCTCACTCGTTTTCTGACGTAAATATATTTGTTGTTCTTTCCATGCTGTATAAATAAATACCTGAAATTAGTAAATTTTGATCACCATATCTTATTTTCGTTTTTCACCCATAGCTGATTCATGTAATGAATAATATACGATCCCTGATAAAACCCAGCCCTAAGCTTGTAGCCGTATTACTTAATCGTCCTACAGATAACAGACTCCAACTTTAAGCCAATCCTCAAGTTTTTTAAAAATGTTTTATTAAAAATGACGCTATTCTTGTCAACGTTTTCTGTGTGAAAAATAATTTCTTCCGGAAACAAATTGGTCAACTTCCAAACCAGCCATTTACCCTCAGAACACCTTTCACTCTTGTTGCCCTTGCGACCGATTCAGACAAAGATCCAACTGCAAAGCAAAAAAAAAAAAAAAAAACCAGAGTCTGATCGTTGGTTTACGCTGCCAGCTTTTCTACGACATTATGAGGAAGGACAACTTTGCTTTGAAATAGCTAATATTAGACCAGGGATCGTATGTTGTAATATATATATTGTTCTGTTTCTAAAATGAAAATAGCCTTTACTTTTTTCGATGCTCTAAGGGTTAAAATTATGAATAATTGACGTGAATTCAGAAATAAAGATAATGCATTTGAAACATTGTGGCAAATGAAGAGAGGGAGTGAGAGATAGAGAGAGAGGCCTTGACAATAATGCTTTCGTGCATACTTCTTGTGATTTTGACCATGAACATTTGTGCCCATCTAAAAGATGTCTGTTCTGTATTGTTCCTCTCCATTTTCCACACAGTTTTCAAATCTGGTCTGGTGCACAAAAATCGGCGTCTGCTGGTTTTAAAGTGCGTTCATCAATACAACACTGCATAAAAAAATCATATGCGTACTATTTGAGAGCGAAGGGAGTACTGTATATTGTATATAGACGCGTTTACAGCCTGTTTTTACACCTCCCATTGCCAACAAGATAAAGAAGATTAACCCCGGTTTATGACAACCTGAAACACCAATGGACAAGAAGAAACTCGCAGATCAGACTGCATGTCTGGGGATTGGGCATGTTTAGATCACACACTGCTCGTGCAGTTTGAAAAAAGTATTTGTCAAAAAAAAGTATTTGCTACTATCTATCTCTCGCGCTCACTCTCTTCTTTTGCCACACTATTTTTTAACCTGTATTACCTGTGTTTCTGAACTAAATTTAACTATCCATAATTTTAAATCTAAGAGCGTCGAATAAACCCAACGGTCATTTTCATTCTAGATATAAAACCTATTTTTAGCAGTGTCAAGGTTTTCTTGTTCAGAATGTCTTGCAAAATTGACAAATGAAGATCAAAGATCAAACTCCGTGTTTGGTGTACTCTGATCTCGATCTGCACCGGCCGCAATGGCAACAACAGTAATGACAGACGCTCTAAGGCTTAATGGCTGGTTTGGAAGTCTTTCAGTAAGAAAATATTTTCACATTGAAAGGATCATAAAGCATTGATTTAAAAGGAGATACAACGTGTTTCAAGTTTAGGATTGGGTGTTGTTATTCGTTACCTCAACTTTGATTCGGGTATCATTTTACGTACAGCATGACAGTAGAAACATAACAAAAATATTATGTCTTAAAGTGTGTGGAAGAAAAAAGAGAAACAATGAACGAATCAGAACCAAGACTTTATTTGGTGTGAAAAACGTCACGGTGCATTACCACTATATAATTACCTTGTTACCGAAACATCCAATCGATTTACTCTATAAGTCCAATTTACCGAACTCGTCTGTTACCGAAACATCTGTCACCCCCAACATTGACCTAGTTACAGTTAGCTGGTCTTAAAAACACGATCGCGAAAGGAAAACAATATTTCTACAATCCATACAATACTAGAACAAAAATATAAGTGGGGTCACAAGTACCACATAGGGTGCTCTAGGGGTCAAAGAGCTTGAAAATGCCTCTTAACCTTTTCCAGCGTAAGATATTTAAAATGGTGGCTTCGAAAATTTGTGACAGATAATTTTTGATCACGTGAGTTATTATTCGAAATGCATTTTTTATTTTTCGAAAGGAAACTGTTGATATGTCTACGATCCGTGTTTTTATCCATCTAACAATGAAAGTGCAATATACAAAAAAAAAAATCCCCACAAATAAATAAAAAAGTTATTATGGACCCCGATCTGGTAATCAAAGTACAGTAGATATAGGTGGATGTTAAAACAAAGCATGGAACCAGTTCAATATGGCTGCCTCCATAGGCACTTAACAAAACCGAATAAAAATATAGTGCCGCCGCTCATGCGGCGCCACAATAAGGTTTTAACTGAATGCACTAGCTTTTGACCTACCTCATGATAGTTGATATGTTTGAACGAGTAAATTTATAGAAATTTGTGATTGATAAAAAAAAAAAAAAAAAAATGTCGTCATGTTTATTTTTAGGCCTCGTCTAGGCCTATTTGCTGGCAAGTATACACATTCTATTTCAAAAGAAATTTATCGTTTTAAACCAGCCAAGTAATTCGGCAAATGACCTTATTGCTTAAAATATTATGGCAAGTGTTTTTTTTTTTAAATTAACTCAGCAATTTGGCAATTAAATGGCCATGTTGTCTAAGTTTTCAAGCGCTAAATACCTTCACACGATCGAGTAAAATACATCCATGGAACATTCAAACTGAATTTAAATTCAGTTTGAATGTCCATGTATCTTACTTCAGTTGTGAAACAAGGTCTTAATCCTTTACCACACAATGCCGCCGCCTTTTGATACCCCTGGGAAAGAAGCCTTTTGAAAATATTGTGGTAACCAGCATTTTTTCTTATTCCCATAATGTTTTCTACCCTATCAAAGAAAAATTGCACCATTTCAGCCACATTGAAATTGTCATCTGCAAATGCTTTTAATTTGGACAAGGCTAAAATTCTGTCATCTGGTAAAGGGTTAATACAAATATTCATCCTTTACCAGACGACAAAATTTTAGCCTTGTCCAAATTGAAAGCGTTTGCAGACAACAACTTCAGTGTGGCTTAAATGGTGCAATTTTCTCTGGATAGGTTAGAAAACATTGTAGGAAAAGGAGAAAATGCTGGTTACCAGCATTTTCTCCTTTTCCCACAATGTTTTCAAAAGGCTTCTTTCCCGGGGTCGTTAAAAGGCGGCATTGTGCGATAACAACTTTTTACCAATAACAGATATAAATTGCTGATGCGCAATCTTAGATACCTATAAATTATTCTTCAGCAGAAACAACTCCAACCTCTTTAAGCAGATATCTGTGGAAAACATGCAGTCTCATTTAGATTCAAAATATGGAGTAAGAAATTTAACTCTGTGCCAAACGACAACATTTTAGACTGGTCCAAATTGAAAGCGACAAAATAAATGTAATTGAAAAATTGAAATTTGTTTTGGGAAGGGTAGAAAACATTGTGGGAAAAGGAGAAAAATGCTGGTTACCAGCATTTTCACCTTTTCCCACAATGTTTTCAAGAGGCTTCTTTTTTAGGGCCGTTAAAAGTCGGGATTGTGTGGTAAAGGGTTAAATATGATGTTGTGTTTGCTTATGCAGATAGCTGCTTAACCCCTTCCCAAATGACAAATTTTGGACTGGTCCAAATTGAAAGAGTTTGCAGACGACAATTTTAAATTTGATGAAAATGGCAGAAAGGTCTCAAAACGGGTAGAAAAAAATGTGGTAAAAGGAGAAATTGCTCGTTACGAGCAATTTCTCCTTTTCCCACAGTTTTCAAAAGACTTGAACTGCTGACACGTGAAAACCAGGGCTTGTTTGGGAAAGAGTTAATAGAAGAGGATGTTAACACAGGGTAATCTCTTTCCTTTTTTTTTTAACAAGGTCTGGCTGATCTAGTACGATGCTATCAGTGTGGTATTGGCTTGAAAGACTGGTCACCGGAAGATGTGGTCATGGACGAACACATTCGACACAGTCCGGATTGTTCCTTTCTTGCAGAAATACTTGGTCAAGAACGACTGAACCAGCTAAAGGTATGATAGTATCCAGAGAAATCACTTTTTACAAGATAAATACGACTTTCTAATTGTCTATGTCCTTTCTGTTAAAAACATTTTAAGGCATTATGGGGTAACTTTTCCCAGAGTATTTTCCAAATCATTTATTACTATTTTAGTTCTTTACCAAACTACAGAATTTTAGACCTGTCAAATTGCATTTATAGATGATAAATAGCACCCATATGATAGGAACTTTCCTTGATAGGGCAGAAATCATTGAGGGAATAGGAGAAAAAATGCCGGTAACCAGATGACAAATGGTATCTGTATGACAGGAATTCTCTTTAACAGGGCAGAAGCAAAGAGGAAAAAGAAAGAATGCTGGTAATCAGCATTTCCTCTGTTCCCACAGTGTGTTCAAGAGGCTTCTTCTTCTGGGTCTCTAACCCTTTACCAAACAATCCTGGGTTTTAACGACCCCAAAGAAAAGGACTTCTGAAAAAATTGTAGGAAAAGGAGAAAATGCTGGTAACCACCATTTTCTCCTTTTCCCACAACGTTTTCTAACCCTCCCGAGCCAAATCCGTTAAATTGAGCAGCATTTAAGTTGTCGTCTGCAACTGCTTTGAATGTAGCACAGAATTTTGTTGTTAGGAAAAGAGTTAAACCAGAGGATCCATTGCTTGGTAGAGGTTTAACCCTTATCCTGCTAAAATTTTCAAGCCGATTATAAAAACCTGAATAATGCTATTTCAAACTTATCTTTTGGAGAAAAAATATGTCCTTATCGGACAGTGTAGATCGAAAATCAGACTGCACATTCTGTGCAGTCTGATCTTGATCTACGCTGTCCACAAAAGGTCAGTGAGTCGCGCGCTTAGCAGCCTAAGGGTTAACATTTTTCAGTTAGATGTCCGAGGGATATTATTTCAAACAAAATATATCCCATTTCAATCCTATAGGTTGGTATCTCTTTTCGTAAAACTTTTTCTTGATATTGTTTTGCATTTACCTTTTTAGGTACTGGTAAATTCTTCTTTGTAGAGACATTTTACTTGTCAGTATCTTGCATTAGTGTAATAGAATGTTTAGAAAATTGTTAAAGGAGTTAGTAACTCCGAGTTACACTATAGACCATGTATTTCAGCCATGCACTTGCAAAAGATGGTTTAAAATGCATCTCCGTGATGTACTGCAACAAGTCATCACACAACTAGGGATTCATAAATTCCATTTTGTCTATTAACGTAATAAATCATGACGCAGAATGGTCCTTTGAAATGCAGAAAATTTGACCCCTAGCAAGAAGTTTCAGCCTTGGTAAGCCTGTGCAGACTGCACTGGCTGACATGAGTTGATACTGCAGATGCATTAAGCCTGCCTTTCATAGAGCATGGCTCATTTAGTAAACTATTGCCCAGCCTTAATTTAATAAAAAAATTGTATTATCTAAACTTTCAGTGTACAATTTTGTCAAGCACAATGTTTTCTACCTTTTCAAGAACAAATCTCATTATTTGACTAACTTAATTTGTCGTCTGCAAATGCCTTAAGTTTGGACAAGTCTTAAATTTTGTTGTCTGGCGAAGGATTTAAATGGAATCCCAAGTTTATCCAAGTCTTTGTTATTGTAATACCACGAACAATGCTGGTTATTTAGGTTAGTTAACTTTTTACCACACAATCACAGGTTTTAACGACCCTGAACAAAATGCCTTTTGAAAACATTGTGGGAAAAGAAGAAAATGCTGGTAAACAGCATTTTCTCTTTTTCCCACAATGTTTTCTACCCTATCATGCACAAATTTTGTCATTTGGGCCACCTTTTATTTGTCGTCTGAAAATGCTTTCAATTTGGACAAGTCTAAAATTTTGTTGTTTTGGTAAAGAGTTAATCAGCAAAAACCAACATGTGTATGAAAACCCAGACAGAGCTCTTAAGCTATAATGGATATTTTCAACCAATGACACAGCTGCATGCTTTTGGAAGAAAACCCCCAAAGTTTTCTTTCAGTCTTTGTAACATTATCATGTGATATGTGTATGGAAGGCTGAACGATGCCAGTTATATATTTAGGTACATCACGCAGTCAGCTGAAGATAAGTGTATGACAACCCTAAATTACAGTTTAATGAACTACAAAAGACTGCTTTTGAAACAAAAGTATCATTCTTAACAAAGTTCAAGACACAAGATTGACAATGGCAAAAGGTTGTGCTCAAAACCAGCATTTTCTCCTTTTTCCACAATGTCCGCTATCATTTGTATCATATAGGTCATCTACTTTAGATGGTGTAATAGGTTCCACAAGTGTGAAATCTTGTTGCCAGGTTAAGAGTGAACCAAAACCCTTTTTGATGGCACTTATGTCACCTGTGTGATAGGGACCACTTATATTAAGCCTTTACCAAACAAACCCGGATTTTAACAACCCTGTGGAAGAAGCCTTCTGGAAACGTTTTGGGAAAAAGAGAACATGCAGGTAACCGGCATTTTCTCCTTTTTCCACCCTATTGAAGACAAATCCAAACATTTGAGTATTGTTTAATTTGTCATCTGCAAATGCTTTCAGTTTGGTCAAGTCCAACATCTGATGTTTGGCAAAGAGTTAATGTGAGCTACTTGCATGGGTTTTGATGAAGAAGTACTGACTTTGTTGAAATCCAAAGGTACATCCTTATCTCTGATGTACATGTAACCTATTCAATAAAAGTACATTATTTCATGCTTTTCGGTAGTTTAGTGGGAAATAATGATGGATTATGGTTTGATAATTTCACCGTTTCAATCAGTGAATTTACTGATGGATAAACTCAGTAGTACGGAAATACCAAAAGCTCCCCTTTACTTCGCAAGTTCCTACAAAAAAGGGGTTAGAAGCATGAAATTGAATGTTTGATGTTGTTTTTTTTTAATGAAAGATCAAAATTTATTTCATCTCGTGAATATCACACGGTAATTTGATTAGAGGGATATTATTTCAAACAAAATATATCCCATTTCAATCCTATAGGTTGGTATCTCTTTTCGTAAAACTTTTTCTTGATATTGTTTTGCATTTACCTTTTTAGGTACTGATACTGGAAACAGACAGTGGGCTAGGATATGCAGGAGCACCCCTTACTGAAGGTAAAGCATCATGTGTCGTGTACATTTTCATGTGTTACATGGAAAAAATCAAACTTGTCTTCCTTTTTTAATTGTCAACTTTAAATTTTAGCCCTTTACCACACAATCCCGAGTTTTGAGGACCTTTTTAATTATTTACACAAGGTTTTTAAAGAGCAACATATGCTTTGGGAATGCAAAAAGTTGTATTTGGGTGTTGATGAGTTATCTTAAGACCATCGCATCTTTTTGTCAGTTTTCATGTATCTTATATTATTAATCAAAACTGGAAAGAGTGTATTGTCTTACCAAAAATAAAGTATCATGGCATCAGTCCTTGAAATGAAATAAGAGGTCACAAGCTGAAGTAACTTGTTCAAGAGCCTTTCAATTGTACTTAATGCTTAATGGAGGAAGTGTTTTGTATATCAGCAATCCATCCACCCACCAATCCCTCATTCATTCATTCATTTGTTTGTTCACTCATTAACTCATTTGTTCACTCACTCACCCAACCACCAACCCACATACTCATTTGCTCATTCACTCACTCATTCTTCATTGATAGTTCCTGCTGCAGCAAGAAGTGAGAACCTTGCCAGGTCAGGCTCTACACAATCTCCTAAACAGGGCCAAAATAAGAACGCTAGCACAGAGTTGACATATCCTATTCGACATCCTGGCTACCGGACTGTGGACTCAAGACTGGCTTCTTTTGTAAATTTTCCTCCCAGTGCTCAACAGGATCACAGAAGATTAGCCATTGCAGGTTTCTTCTACACAGGTACGGTTTTATTTGTATTTGTTGACCTTCCACCCCTCTGTCAATTATCATCTTCAAGTAAAGGACTTCAGATGTTCATGAAATAGTAACCTTTTCCCAAACAATCTGGAGTTTAACGACCTTTGGGACAAACACTTTTGAAAACATGGAAAAAGAAGAAAATGCTGTTAACAAGCATTTTCTCCTTTTCCCACATTATTTTCTGCTCTTTCTTTTTACCACATTATTTTCTACCCTTTCACAATTTAGTATCATAATTCCAGTCATGCCTGAATTTTTGTCTCCAAATGCTTTTCAATTTGGACAACTCCAAATAAGTTGCTTGGTAAAGATTTAGTTCTGTAAATGAATATTGAAGACAAAGATATTTTGTTTTTAAAATCGTTCTTTTGATTAGGTACCATAACCTCTAAAATGCTCAAGTTATATAATTTTCTTTTCCAGTAAGGAGGCTTTTGAAAAATTTGTGGGAAAAAGAGAAAATGCTTGTGACCAGCATTTTCTTATTTTCCCACAATCTTTCCTACCCAATCAGAGAGAAATCATCATTTTAGCAACATTTAATTTGCCATCTGCCAATGCTTAGAATTTGGACCGATCTAAAATTTTGTCATTTGGTACAGAGTTGATAAACCAGCAAAAGAAGTTTCAATCATAGCAAAGCACCCTGGAAATATAACAAAAGTACCTTAACTTTAATCCTGCTAAATAAGTGGAATGAAACTTTCGAGATAATAGTAAAAACCCAAATTTTGGTATTTTTAGGAATTTTTGGGGGGAAAGATATCTCATTATCGGACAGTGTAGTTCAAGATCACACTGCACGTTCTCTGCTGTCTGATCCTGATCTACACTGACCGCAAAAGGTCAGTGAGTCACGCGTAGCAGCTAAAGGTTCTTTGATAGATTAAAACTTTTTGCAGGCACTATGGACATTTGTCGCTGCTTTTGCTGTGATGGAGGCCTGCAGCACTGGGTGGCTGAAGATGACCCTGTACAAGAACACGCAAAACACTTCTCAACATGCGCATACATTCGACAGCTTAAAGGCGATGAATATATCAACAGGGTGAGAGTTGAGGCTGCAATGGAAACCTTAGGGGTCAGTTTAAATTTTTTTCTTCAATCATTTACCACACTATCCTGTATTTTAATGACCTGGAAGAAAAAGCCTTTTCAAAATGTTGTCGGAAAAGGAGAAAATGCTGGTAACCAGCATTTTCTCCTTTTTCAGCATTGTTGTCTACCCCTTCCAAGACAAATCTCAACATTTGAGCCACATGCAATTTCTCATCAAATACTTTCAGTTTCGACAGGTCTAAAGTTTTCTTGTCTGGTAAAGAGTGAAGTTCATTCTCAGTTTTAGTGTAAAAGTCTGTTAACTTTCCTCTTAAATATTACAGGAACATAACTTTATGTATCCATCAATGAAAGGCTTTCAAAGACATAGTTACTTGTAGGCTAATAGAGAAATTGTTCAATACTAAAAAATTCTCTATCTTCTCTATTTCTTTACTTAAACTACATTGAATTACAATTATTATTATCATAGAAGACTTGTTCCGTCTATATATTTATCATTATTTTTAATTGTCACTGACATCATCATTGTATTAATTTGATATCAAATAGAACACAGCTTAAAAACAGAACTATAAATAGTTTGTTTATATTTTGACATACTTTCAAAAAAATGCTCAAACCATTCTGTATTCCTGGACAAAATGTCCACTTTCTGTATTCTTGAACAAAATGTCCTCAGTGCTAAGATAGAAAAATCTTTAATAAATAATTTCAACATAATATATATAGCCATATTCATTTGTACAATATTGATCAGGTGACCAATCCTAGGGCCTCTACTGAACCCAGCATTCATTTTATTTTTGTAGCAGGCTGAAATAAAAGCCATATTGTAATAACCATGTGCTGTCAGTCATTTAATTAATTCCTCCTCTTCCTTGTCCTCTTCTTCTTCTTTAGTTCTTCAGTTTGTTCCTTGTAATCATCTCCTTCATCACTATTATTATTATTATTTTTATTACAAAATCATATGGCACATAGGAAAATTCACAAGCTAGCCAGTCGTCAGAGACAGTCACATCCCAGATGGCTACCTTAGCTCTAAATACAAATCAAGGTAAGTTTTGGAGCTGAACATACATGCAGGCATTTAGATCTACTTATTTTGTATTCATCGCCACTCTGTAAAATCTTTACAGAAGGTCTTTAAATCTATACACGTACTAGAAACGCTTGACCTGTGCATGTTTGTTTATACATGTATGTGTGTATGTGATGTCTTGATTTGGGGAAGCTTTGTGTCAGGCCCTATACAGCTGTACTAATGAAATCTATAAAGCATGCTCAAAAGAGAACCCAAGGATGAACTTCAGCTTCCTGATTGGTCAGTTGCTTATAAACCAACCTATAAAACGTATGATAAGATTCTTTCTTGCGTGTGAATTACTCTGTTGGGGATTCTAAACCATTCACCGAACAATTCTGAGTTTTAACGATGCAGAGAAAGAAGGCTTTTGAAAACATTTTGGGAAAAAGAGAAAGAGCTGGTGACCAGTAATTTCTCCTTTTCCCACAATTTGAAATTTTGTGGACTGGTAAAGAGTCAAGCGCATTCAATAAGCATAGCGTCCTGTTCTATCTAGTTTCTTTTATTATTACCACAGCTTTCTATCTATGTGTATACATGTATTATGAGCCATGCTCTGTGAAAAGGGGGCTTAATGCATCTGCGAAAATATCCGCGCAGGCTGACCTGGTCTGAAACTTTTTGCTATTGGTCAATTTTGTGAATGTCAAAGGACCAGTCTACCTTATGATACTGTTGGTTGTCAGACATTATTGATTTTATGGGTCACAAATTATGTGATGACTTGCTTGGTATCATGCATCACGGAGATGCATTAAGCCCCTTTTTGCCAGAGCATGGCTCAAATAGATTTAACCCTTCACCATTCAGGCTATTTTTATAAGTACCACTAGATACATTCCAGTAAATTAGAGGAGAGAAAACATGCTTTGTGGCCTGTACCAGATCAGTAGTTTTCATACACACCTGAATATTTTTTGAAACACAACATACCATGGTTTTGACTGCTTGCATCTGTAATTAGAATTTATATATACATCATTCTGTAAGTGTTTTACCATACAGTCTCGACTTTTAACAATCCTGAGAAAGACAGCTTGCAAAAACATCGTTGGAAAAGGAGAAAATGCTGGTAACCAGCATTTTCTCCTTTTCCATCAGTGTTTTCCACCCTATTAAAGACAGCTTCCACAATTTTAGGCACATTTATTTTGTTGTATGCAAAATGCTTTAAATTTGGATAGGTCTAAGATTCTGTCACTCGGTAAAGAGTTAAGGCATGTCTGTTCTAGCAAAGACTTCAAATGAATTGAAAGTCTTCTTTTATCATATACTGGTATTTGAAGAATTTGGATCTTTATTTTAGTTGAAATTTTCGTTGATTTTAGGTACATTGTCTGGGAATTCTGATTTTAACAGATCTACAATATTGAAAAATGTACTTGCATCTGGATTTGAAAAAGACAAGGTCATGAAGGCAGTAGATGTCTTAGTTAAAAGAGGTGAGTATCCAAACCCGTCTTCATGTAAAGGATTTTTAGAAATTTCTTGTTAGCTCTATTGGACAAAAGCCAACGAGTTTATATGTCGTGGTCCTGTGTGTCAATCGTGCATTTGTGCATGCATGGTCCGTGGGTGGGTTATTTCAAACATCTTCTCTGAAACTACCATCCAATTTTGATGAAACTTTACAGAAATAATCCTGCCATACCACTCTTCAGAATTCCTTCAAAGAATTTGATTCCAGTGAAAACTCTGGTTACCATAACAATGAAACTGAAAAATATTGTAAATCTTAAAAAATCTTGTCTGAAACAATAAGGCTTAGGGCTCGCAAATTTGGTATGTAGCTTCATTCAATAGACTTCTACCAGAATTCTTTGAATTATAACCCTTTGGTCAATTTTGGCTCCTTGCCAGGTGTCACAAGTTTAACATGGGTTTAAATACTCAAAACTTTATAGAAAAATTAAAAATGTTCTAACCATAAAGCATAGGGCTACCAAAATAGACAAGAATCTTTACCTAGTAACAAAATTCAAATAATAGCCCTTGGGTTAAAATTGGCCATGTCTCAGGGATGACAAGTTTTTCTTGGGCTTGTATAGTGAAAACTTCCCTTTGTAGACTTTCTGGAATTTTCACCGAAAATCAATCTATATCTAAAAGCAACTGCAGCGAAGCTTTGGCACCCACATACTTTTTTAGATTTTTTCCAGGTCTTAAGGGTAGCTGGTGAATTTGCTCTAAATCAGATACATGTACTACATTGTCTGTCAAACATACTAAATGATGATGTTGAATTTCAATCAAGTTATGAGGTAATTTTACTTTTTTTTTCTACACAGGAATGAGTACATTTACAGAAGATGACATTGTAAACACAATATTAGATACACCAGAAGTAAATGAAAGTTTGGAGTCCAGTGCTGATACAAATGGTACAGTATTTTTACCAAAACCAGCGTTCTTTGAATAAGAATAGAAATGGAACAGTACTTTCACTATAGTCACCAAATCCTGATATTAATTTTATCATTATTTGATAATAATCCTGAATTTAAGCGGCACAGTATAAAGTTACACTGGTATAATGATCCGTCATGTACAAATACAAATGGAACAGTTTTTAAATTGAAATCTTAATAATCTTTCTAACTAAATTATACTTTTTTTTTATACTAACCTCTTAGTATTTAGAATATATACAAATGAGGTGCATTTTAGCAAATGGGGCTTAATGTATCTCTGTGGCGTATTATACCAAGCAAGTCATCACATAATTTTGGATCCATGACATCCATTTTGTCTAAAAAGCAGCTGAATCATGAGGTAGACTGGTCTTTGTACAAGCAGAAAATTGACCAATAGCAAAAAGTTTAAATCCAGGTCAGCTGCATTACACCCCCTTTCGCAGAGCATAACTCAAAAAGTTCTGTATCCACACAAATAATTGACATGCATACATTTCAACATCTTCGCAAGCCAAGGTGACGATCACTACGTGGATCTAACCCCTTGGGTGATCGTATCGAAATTAGCACGGCGACGCCACCTACTGGATTTTGATTGTCATCACCCCCTAGTTTACGTCATCGAAAACTAATCAAACGTCGCGTAACATAACTCTTTTGGCCAAAGACTTGTTTACCTTTCTAGGTGTTGGGCTATGATCTGTCAAGAGCTTCGGTGTTGTTGTTTTAACGGTGATCCTTGACAATTGGCCTCTGATATTTGGTTCAATTATAGTTTGTTTAGCATGCTTTCTCCGTAATTCGCCAACAATTGACTGCTCTTCAGATCGCAAACTTGACAAACGATTTATCAAGTTAAAATCTCTTGTTGAATCTTAAGTTTCGCGAAGCAAAGCCCACACACTTACTTTGACAGTTCATCGTCTGGTGTTGGGGTGTATCCTTAAACTTACATTTAATTGATTTTTGACAGTGAATGTTGAAGAAAATATTTTTCGTCTGTATTTTGTTGGTTATAATTCCCAGTAAATCCGCTAACTTTCTCCTGTGGGCATTTTTATTTACGCTATTCTTATGTTGGATAGCAAATGTAACGCGCTATTGGATTGGTGCTCTCAGTCCTGACAGCAACCAATGATTACTCGTATCGCGAGGCTAACAAATTTCGACTCGATCAGCCAAGAGGTAAGATCCACGTGGTGGTCGTCACCTTGGCTTGCGAAGATGACATTATAAATACAATTACACATGATACTGTTTTTGTCCCTTACTTTTGCAAAGATACAGAAATCACAGAAATCAGTGTTTGAAAAGAACCTATTACCTGTAAAAATATGGGGAGTTATTTACTTCTAAGACTAAGCAGCAGTTGCCAATTACTTCTTTTCCACAATTCTTTTTGTAAATGCCGATGAAGGGTGGAAAAAAATAGTCCATAGTTTAATATTTATTAAATTTGTTTTGCAGAACTAGAAACTTTGATTCAAGAGAATGAACGGCTGAAAAGTTTCACGAGATGTATGCTGTGTCATACTGCAGAAACAAATATCTTATTTCTTCCTTGTGCGCACCATAGGGTGTGTGCAAAATGCTCAGAAAACTTGAAAAGGTGTCCTGTATGTCAAAAGCAAATTGCGCAAAAAATTAGAACGTACATGAGTGGGAAACTTTCCAGTAGAGCCAATTCTTCATTTTAAAGCCACCAATTGAATATGGAGCTTGAGGTAGCGCACACTTAAGCTAAGATGAAAATGATGTTTTCGCTTGGCAAATACAGGGAACCTAGCAGACTTATCTCTTGTGAGTAAAAGATACTACAAGATGGAAGTTTTGTTCAGTCTGTGGAGGAAAATGCTGATTGTTGGAGAAATTTCTTTGAATCAATTAGTGTCTTTCACAAGTTCTTTCTTGTTCTGTTATGAACAAAAAGCGTCAGTCTTTTTTCATTTGGTTTGTCTAAACTCACTTTTTAAGTCAAGTATGTTCTTTCATAAAATTATTGAAAGAGTAAATGATCGTGTTGAGGAACTATATTTTCCTGTGCCATCACTGTACAGTAAAACCGGTGTTACATGAAACAAGATGTTGGTATGGTGATCTACAGTGTGTGATGCACTGGTGAAGAAACGCCAGACATGCATCGAGAGACAAACTGGTCCTTTCATACACCAAAAAAATTGTAAAGGTCCTTAAACGCTAAACAGAAAAAACAGTCGTTAGAAGTTCAAATATCTGAAGTTGGATGGTAGAGTTCTTGTTATCCATACACAAGGAACAACCAAGATGGATATAACCTGGTAACAGACTGTGTGATAACTTTATTGACTCTTTACTAAACAGTCCCGTATTTTAACGACCCTAAGAGAGATTTTGGGAAAAGGAGAAAATTCTGGTAACCAGCAAATTCTCCTTTTTCCACAATGTTTTCTACCCTGTCAAAGAACTTCAATTTATTTGTATCACTTTTGAAATTTTTGTCTGCAGAAGCTTTTAGTTTGGGAGAGTCCAGAATATGTTGTCTGGTTAACTTTATCCATACTGTGAATTTACTGAAATTTAAACAATCGAATGTAACAGAGCAATGTTTGTTTACATGTTGAAAACTACTCATGATGTATATAAACTGATGATAGACAGTATGGTGACAATCAAGACTTGGAGTTACATGTAGCAAGGTATAACCCTACTGTAAAGGATATAAACTGATGATAGACAGTATGGTAACAATCAAGACTTGGAGTTACATGCAGCGAGGTATAACCTTACTGTAAATTTACTGCTTTTACATGAAGCCAGGTGTAGCAACAATGTAAATTTACTACTTTTACATGAAGCTAGGTATAGCCATAATGCAAATTTACTGATTTTTACATGAATTCAGGCCTATGTATGGTAGCTTCCAGCGTAGGCTAGGTGTCAATTTTTAAAAGATATTGTAAGTAGCAGGCTGCTTAAAAACTAAGTCAACGACATACTCAAGGAATGACCAATGAATACACGTTGGCAAGCAGTAGACAGTGTTGGGCATGGAAAGTCACTATCTTATATTTATATTGGGTTTAGCTATGACTGCATGTACAAGTTTGAATTTTGCACATTGAAAAGTTATAAAAGTTGGATATGAAAAACATAGTGTCGTGCAGTTCTTTTCTATGGAGAGGTTTTTTTTTTTTTTAATTTTTACTCAGATGAATATGTTATGTATGCCGAGTAAAAGAAAGAAAAGAAAATCATATGTTGCAGAGCAAAATACAAAGATACAGGTCTTCAAAATAGGTAACTCTTATCAAAATTACAGAAAATAGGCTTTAATTTCAAACCTGAAACAAAAAGGTTCTTCAAGTAACAAATACTGCTCAGATAAATGATTTTTCTCAGAAATGTGATGTTTGCCAGTAATAGTAAGATTTTTTTTACTTATACTTGCACATGTATAAGTCATATACATTAACAAGAGATACAGTGCATTTTAAAGAGTTATTGAGAAATGAATTACCTCCCTTTATAATAAACGTCTATTTTGGCGTGATTTGGCATCACGATCATTTATAAATGTACTATTTATCTTCCGCGTTCGTGGTTTCCAGAGCTTTAAAAGGCAATGGACATATTACAGATAAAATTATACTATCTCGCTGTCATAGAAACCCAAATGAACTGTAATATGAGTTACAAATAGGAAAGTGAGCAGAGAAAATTGCGGCATTTATCCTTACAGAGCAGTACATATAGATATACACAAGGAACAACCCATGAAGGATGTAAAGCAGTAATAGACTGTTGTTATTCAAAAGTTAGTGCTTCAAATTAAACCTATGTTTTTGCAGTTTGATCTTGATCTCTAATGGCGCAAAAGCATTTTCAGTTAAGCCTTGTGCTTTGAGTGTTAAAGACCTACACATCAAAGGATAAAAAAAATTGTAAACTGCTGAGACACAGTGCATACTACTGTTAAGTAACTGGTGTTACTTTGTGTCAGGTCTTATGTAATTATAAAGTTGAAAAAAGAACTTACAAGAGCTCTCTGATCTGGGTCTGCTCTGCTCTTTTATAAATATTATGGAGCTGATGCTGTTGGTTGTGGTATAATTATTATTTGCTTTAAGTGCAAACAAGCAAAACTAGATAATGATGTTGGATGGAACTTTAACATGTTTTAATAATCAGTAGGTCAACAATCAAAGGACAATAAGAACTCGGAATATGAAGCCCAGTCTAGTTAAACCTTTAAAGTATTGCACATTTTCATTATTTGCATAAATCAAGTGAACTGCATGTTTTGCAATCTTCGACTGTAAAATAAATCTGTAATACTAGGTAAAAAAACAGCAAAAAAAAAAAGATAAAGAAAACAAGGGGCTGTAACTCTTACTCCTTTACCAGTCGGTTCCTTAGTTTTTACGAGTCCGCAGCAGACGACATTAGAAATCATTGTCAGAAAAAGGAGAAATTGATCATAATAATCTATTTCTCTTTTTCGCACAATGATTTCTTACCCATCAGAGAACTGCGATTCATAAATACTAGGTTTTGATTCTTTCGTCTGCAAACTGGTTAAATTTAAGAGTCTAAAATTTGTCGTTTGGTAATGGGTTAAATGCTTACATCAGTATTTCATTTATATGCTGTGGATTGGTTTATTGTGAGCAACAGATTTTCTTCTTGTCAATATTATTATATTGTTGAAAAAATTTTGATAGTGTACTTTATTTAAGTAGGGACAAAACTTACATTTACTCATATTAAAATGCATTTTCCCAAAAACTAAGGCTGGTGACCTATTTGTTTTAAGCCTGAAACTTGTAGTTTAGTACCTAAATATTATCCATGGAAGAAAAAAAAAAAAAAAAAAAAAAAACAGAATGTTTGAACATTGAAAAATATAAACTTTAGAAATACTCTTGTTTTTATTTTATTTTATTTAATTTTATTTTATCATTTTTTGTTTTCGAAACAAAGGTGTGTTTTAGCCACAGATAAAGGTATTTTTAATAGATTGACACTCAGTAATCCTTTAAATCATTTGGTTCCAATAAATTTGATGTTTCGACAATATAATGAGATAAATAGAGGATCTTACATGAGTGTTTATGTATAATCATTTCTATCAAATGAGTTGACTAAAAATGTATGACGCGAGCCTTGGCGACCGTCAAATACATTTTGGTCAACGAGTTTGATAAAAATGATAATACATAAACACGAATCTGAGATTCTATTTATCACATAAAACGAATGACAGGCAAAATATATCCTGCATCATCACCTTTAGCATATAAACCAGTCATGGGTCCATAGTTACAGTTGTAGTTTGGTTTCAAATGTGTACATACACAAGTAGATAGTTCTTTGATATTTACACCGAAAGTAGAATGAAATGTTTCTAGAGGGGATAAGTCCACCTATTTCCGCAATTTTGTTGATTTAAAAGACTTTCGCTGCATTTCTTCGTTTTTATTAAACATGAAAATCAAAAAAATTTCCGCGGGTATACGCCTTAGCAACAACGACGTCATTTTTTCCGCGAAACGGCGTAGTCGCACAAATTCCGGCACGTGCTGTGGCTGGTTTCTCCGGCTTCACGCGCTCACGACTAAAAACTGGTCAGACCCGGGAACCAAAAAACGATAATACATTAGTGTATTATCAAAAATAAGTCATGGGTTTAATACACTGCCGGAGGAGGTTTTATGTGATAAAACGTGTTTATAATTGTAATCAGTTTTTATTTCATGTTTTTGTAAAAAAAAATGATGAAACTGTAGCGATCGTCTTTAAGCTGCTATCCGCGGTTCACTGACCTTTGGAGGACAGTGTAGATTAAGACCAGACTGCTTAGAACGTGGAGTCTGGTCTTGATCTACATTGTCCGATAAGGAGATTTTGTTCTTCAAAAAAAAAAAAAAAAAAAAAGTAAGTTTGGAATATCATTATTCGGGTTCTACCTATCATCTTGAAAGTTTTATTTAACTTATCTCTATCAGGATAAGAGTTAAAGAAAGAAAGCAAAGTGTGAATAGTCTAGTGTAATACATTCCTAAGCCCTGATACCGTGTGTGAACAGGACAGCCGATGTAAACTTGTCTGATTTTCACCCATACTGGAAAAATAAAAACCTATCCGACGCCATGAAAGAAAACTTAGGGTAAAGTTTCCAAGTTTTGTCAGGTTTAATCATGCGTAGAATTTGGTTTTCAATAGTTCATTGAAAGTCTGATGTAATCTGTAAGACCACATCAGTGGTCGATCTAATCTTCTATCTAATCAGAACCCCCAGGTTCCATTAAAAAAATGCATGACGTCTGCCATCAGTCAATAAAACTAAAAAAATACACCACTTTTCAATTCTTAACCCTTAACTCTTTACCAGACGACAATATTTTAGACTTGCCCAAATTCAAAGCATTTGCAGACGATAACCTAAATGTGGCGCAGATGATTGGATTTGTTTCTGAGAGGTAAGAAAACATTGTGTGAAAAGGAGAAAATGCTGGTTAACAGAATCTTTTCCTTTTCCAACAATGTTTACAAAAGTCTAATTTCCAAGGGGCGTCAAGGACCTGTTGCAAACTGTGGTGATCAAGATCAGACAACGCAGAAGATTAACACTAGTCATTGTGTGGTAATGGGTTCACCTGCTAAATAAGTGAAATGTAACTTTTTAGCCTAGTAAAACCCATAATTTCGATATTTCAAACTTATTATTTTTGGGGAAAAAATATGTCCATATGGGACAGACTAAATCCTGGATCAGACCGTACCCTCTGTGTTGTCTGATCTTGATCACCACAGTTCGCAAAAGGTCCTTGAGTCACACTTAGCACACTTAGGGTTAATATGTATTTAAGTGATATTTTATTTAAACATAAATATTACTAAAATATTTACTAAAAGATAAAGCACATGCACTCGTTGGAATACCCGTTGACACAACATGATCTTCGGCTAAAGACTAAATGTAGTGATTTTGCACATGCGCCTGGTGCAGCTTAGATACATATCGGGTGGTGAGGTCATCTTCCGCAAGCACTCCTCACAACTCGGCCGAATCCATATCATATTACTGCATAATTTGTCTATCAAAATATTTTAAGATTAATACAATAGCCTGATCAGAAATTATAGCTATTACTCACATTCTTTTTACCCATAAAATGTATGTGTATGTATGAGGGTGTCATAGTTTATTACATAATCCCAGAGTTGGCATGGACTATGGAATCTAATCTATCTGTGGCGCTGTTTTCCAACACTTCTTTTTCGTGAAACCTGGCAAAAGGGCCTTGTTTTGATAGCCTATAGACAAAAAGTCTGATTTTTTAAAGATTTTCTGTCCGAAGAAGCCTTGATTTCGCAATTGATTTAGACCTACTCTTTTTTACTGCATGAAAATATCTGTTTAATTACAATTTTTTAATAAATATTTTTTCAGCTTTGTTTAAACTTTGTAACAAAGTGGAACGAATAAAGATTGAAAAATATTCATTACTGTAGGGGAAAAATGCAGAATTTCGGGATTTTGGGAGTTTTGTACTGGTTAAATTTCTCCTCTATTTCCTTCTAGTAAAGTTAAATAAAGTGTTGCGTTTTTCTTTTTTTTTTTCAATAGCGTGATTAGATAATTTCTGAAACCAAAGGGTAGGTTTGATGCAGTTTAAAGCATACATACGCCTTCATATTTTCAACTACCCTTGACCTTTCACCAAACAATCACTCTATATAACAACCCCTAAAGAGGAGATTGAGAACATAAGGGAAAAGGAGAAAATGTTGGTCACTAGCATTTTGTACTTTTCCAACAACGTTTTCTACCCGATTCGCAGACAAATTCCACAGTTTGAGCCTTATTTAATTTGTCGTCTGCAAATGCTTTTGATATGGATGAGTTTAAACTTTGGTCGCCTTGGTAAAGAGTTAACAACTATTCATGATTTTAAAAAAGAAAAATACCCCATTTTTGGGAAACCAAAGTACATGCATTTCGGGAGCCTAGAATATTTGTTTTATGGTGGCGCAGAACTACTGTCACTTAACAGATAATTTAATTGGGCCATGATCTGGTAAATAGAGGCTTAATGCTAACCTGGGCCGAAACTTTTCGCTATTAGTCAATTTTCTGTACGTCAAAGGACCATTCCACTAATGGTTGTTTGACAAAATGGACTTTATGGATCCCTAGTCATGTTATGACTGGCTGGGTATAATGCATTGCGGAGATGCATTAAGCCCCCTTTTGCCAGAGCATGGCTCAATTGAGTGGTGTTCTACGCCGCTTTCAAAATTACTTCAGTCATATCACGGCGACAACTCACACATTCGTGTATTTAAACTTCGGTCGTCTTGGTAAATAGTTAACTACTGTTTATGTAAAAAAAAATACCGCATTGTTGGGAAAGCAAAGTACATGTATCTTGGGATCCTAGAATATCTGTTTTATGGTGGCGCAGAGGTGCCGTCACTTGGCAGATAAACTAATTGATTGAGTGGTGTTCTACGCCGCTTTCAACATTATTTCAGCCATATCACGGCGACAGCTTACATATTCATGCGTTTCCTGAGTTTCACCAGTGCAATGCTAGAGCCCTGTACTGTCTAGCCGAAGGACACTCCCAAGAAAGCCCAGTAGAATCTCAAACCCGGGGCCTACAGCTCACGAATCCCACACTTTAACACCGAGTCACTCAGGACCCCAGCAGATAAGTACGTCGAATGTAACGTTATTTGAACAAGAGGGTCCTGAAGCCGCTCACCCGAACCTTTTGACCAAATATGATTAATATCCAATCTCTTGCAATATGACATGACAAGCATTCTAACAAACTTTCACGAGTATTGGACTGAACATATGGCTTCTAGAAGGTAAACAAGGTTTTCTTTTCAAAGATTTATCGCGATGACCTAGTTTTAGACCCAATGTGACCCATTTTCAAGAAATTATCAAGACAAACATTCTGATCAATAATTGTTATGAGCATTGGACTGAAAATGTAGATTCTACAGAGTATACAGAGTTTTTCAAAGATGAAGCCAGTGACCTACTTGTTGACCCAACATGACCCATTTTCAAAGTAGTTCTGAATATCAAGGCAAGCATTCTGACCAAATTTTATGAGTATTGGACTGAAAAGGTGGCCTCTAGATCCAACACAAGGTTTTTCAAATATTTGACATAGTGACCTATTTTTTAACTCAACATGATCCATTTTCAAACTCGTCCTAGTTTTTATCTAGACAAACATTCTGACAAAGTTTCGTAAGTATCGGACGGAAAAGGTGACTTCTACAGTGTACACATGGTTTTTCTAAGATTTTACCTACTTACTTACTTTTTGAACCCGCATGGCCCATTTTTGAACTCATCCGAAATATTATCAAGACAATCATTCTGAAAACTTTCGTGGTTATCACACTTAAAATGTGGCCTAAAGATAGCACGCAAGGCTTTTAAAAGATTTGACCTTTTTAGCTCACCTGCGAACGAATTGCTCAAGGCGAGCTTTTGTGATCGTGACGAGTCCGTCATGGGTCGTCCGTCGTCAACTTTTACCCTTGGGGCTTCTTTGTCAGTCCCATGCTCATGGTCAATGTTTGTCTTGACAATATCTTGGAAGAGTTTGAAAATGGGTCAAGTCGGGTCAAAAAGTAGGT
Organism: Tridacna gigas; assembly: GCA_945859785.2. Taxonomy (NCBI): domain Eukaryota; kingdom Metazoa; phylum Mollusca; class Bivalvia; order Cardiida; family Cardiidae; genus Tridacna; species Tridacna gigas. Next base: position 10,325,681 of record OX244031.2, on the reverse strand, counting down.
CATTGGGTCAAATCTTTGAAAAACCTTGTGTACACTGTAGTATAAGCCACATTTTCAGTCCAAAACTCATGAAAATCATCCAGATTGTTTTTCTTGGTGATATCTCGGACAAATTCGAAAATGGGTCTTGGCGGGTAAAAATCTAGGTCACCATGTCACATCTTTGAAAACCCCTGTATACACTCTAGAGAATATTTTGCATTTGAAATGAAGGATTATTGAATATGCAAGCTTGTAACAAATTGTCTTCAAATTCTACTTTCGTCGTCAATTTGTGACAAACGGAAGAGCTTAAACTTGCACACAAAATCTGAGCGGATATTTCAACCATTTTCTTTCGCGATCGTCTCTGTACCTGAATCCGACCCATCAAAAACCAAAATCGCAATGGGGGACGGTCATCAATACTTAATTTACGAGGACATGTACAAAATGATTTGGAAATATACCGTAACTATTTTTAAATTTCTTGTATTACATTATCATGAGAATTGGATTGAGGTGGCAGCTGAGATTAGAAATAGAAATAGGATCATGTTAAGCTATTTGTCTTACATCATGATAGAATAACAATGATCATCTGCATAATATCGTTATTTTGCAAACAACGTTTGCCATGATTATCTGGTAAATGGTGGCATTTCTGTGGCACCATATCATTTTAATTCTTTACCTGCTAAATAAGTAAAGTGAAAACTTCAAGCGCAAGTGAAACCCCAAACTTTGCTTTTCAAAGGTATTTTTCTCAGGGAAAAAATCTGTTCATTGGACAGTGTAGATCCAAGATTAGACTGCATGCTCTATATAGTCTGATCTTGATGTACATTGTCTGCAAAAGGTCATTGAGTCACGCTTAGGAGCCCAAGGGTTAAGTAGATATGACACTTATAAAGCTTAAGCACGTTTTCATGTCTGTCACGAATGCACGCAACGCTGAGAAAATGATTTTATTCACACTTCACTTTACGATACAGTTTTTTTTTTGTCATTCAAATTTTCTTGATTCGAATAGTTTGACACCAACAATTTTCAAAATACGATCCAGTCTAAATCTTCTGCTTTTGAAAACATTGTGGGCAAAGTAGGAAATGCTGATAACCATTTTTTTCTCCTTTTGCCACAATGATTTCAAACCTCTTACAGACAAATTCATTCATTCGATCCACATGTACTTTTTCGTTAGAAAATACTCTCAATTTGGGCAAGTCTAAAAATTTGTCATGTGGCAAAGGGTTAACCCGGAAAGATTTTTACCTTGTATGCTTGTGTAAACAAGCAGACGGTATAGATCCAAGATCTAACTGTATGACCTTTGCTGTCTGATCTTGATCTATGCCGTCCGCAAATGCCCTGTTTTAGCCCATGGCGTTGCAAATGTCAAACTATTGTTGGCTTTCTGATTCAAGAAGAGTCGATCTCTTTCCGAGTAATTTCCCTTTTTCATTTAATCAACGGTTGAAAAATACGGTCGCCTACAGGAAGTAATATGAGTTTTTTAAGTTGCATTCATGGTAAGAATGGATCCGCAACATTTCGTCGAAAATTATCCCTAGCCCTGACCCTTACCCCAACCTAGACGAATTGTGGTTCAAATCTTCCTCCCAAACAGAGCTTTTAATGAAATAAATCTAAGAATTTAGCAATCGGTATTTTAAAACATACATGGATTTCGATGACACACCCCCTTTTAACGAAATGTGCACCGCTTATAAAACGATCCCGTTGTTTTAAGATTTCCAGATAAGGCAGCTATGCAAAAGATTGTAGGTATAGGAGAAATTGCTGGTAACCAGCATTTTCTCCTTTACCCACGATGTTTTTCACCGTATCAACTTCAGTTTTATTAATTAAAAACTTGTCGTCTGCAGATGTTTTCATTTTCGAAGTTTAAAATTTGTTGTTTTTGGAAAGGTTAACCCTAACGACGATCGCGACAGTTTCCATTATCACGGTAGTGTGACTACCACGCTCACCGTTTACTCGAACCCAAACTTCACACAGTCGATCCTGTAGATTGGTTACCTCCCCTGATACATATGTAATCTACAACGGGGACCAGTTCATCGATCCTGTTAAACTTGCTAATTAGTCTGGTACCCCGCCGTGCTACAAGAGTACGTCAGGCAAAGCGTAATAATGGCGGGATATTGTTATTTCACATGATCAGATCGGATCATGGGCTGAATTCAAAACGGATCGATTGCAATAAAGTTATGGTAGTGAGGTTTTCTACATGTCGTTCTTATTTAGCGAGAAAAACTACATATCAGAAATGCCTTAAGTATCCGAAATGTCAATGGACCTATATGACGTTCGAAAAAAGGGCTACTTTTAAAATGATTCATAGTCGAATTTATATTTAAACCATACCCAAACAGCACGTTTGAGGTTCGGTAATGTATTTTTTGTACATACTTGATCTCATTTAATCAACTGATCAATCTGGATCACATGAAATTGGGGAAAACGGGGAAGAATGTAAGTTTTTTTTCCCGGTTCCATTTGTGAAAAAGTTGGACATTTTTCTACTCTCAATAAAACTGGATTTTTCTCAGTTTGAAATTGGACTATATCCTTTGTACTTTCTGTATGTAGTTACATCTTTGACTTATCATAGGGATCGTTATTATTCTAATTAGATGATGAAGTCTAAAAGTGGTTTTAAAAGGAAAAAAAAAAAATTTCCTTTGTTCGCTGAGTGAGTAGTTTTCACTTAAGTCATTTATTGTGTGTGTTTACACACATGGCGGGACTTAACGACAGCCGACACACCTTAACAGAACTGCAGAATGTGGTTGATAATAGTATACCCAGTTAACACCCGCACAACGAAACTGCGGACAGGGACAAAGCAAATCGGACTTAGATGAGTCGCAAACATGCGGCATGAAGCTGTATGCGCCAGCTTACAAAAGGATAAACGTTACTCAAGAAAACGTTGATTGTTTGTTTGATGAGAACTGTAGGTCCCCTCCCCCAATAGACTTCAAGTGGCCTGTAGTGGACAGAGTGAAGGGTTTGTTCAGGAATGCCACGAAAGATGATTTTATTGCAAAAATAATTGTGGAAGCGGAAGCTAAGGGTGATAAATTGGACGAAATTCGTGTACGAGCCATGTCTAGCGCTGTCTAATTACCCGCTTCCTAAAGATGTTGAGCTTAAACGCCGGAAAAAATACTAAAAAGGGTGAGCGTGTTTCGAATAAACTGCCAAATGACATATATTAGCTCTTGTCAGCTTTGGAAAATGAATCCTTTGAGGGAATTCAGGATATCCTAAGCCTACCCAAATCATATAACAAAACAGACTTAAATTCTACATTGTGTGATAACGAACGAATATCTTCTTGTTTGAATGAAATTTCCTTGTTGAAAGAGATGCAGTCTAAGAGTCCAATTGATATCATATCGTTAAAGCAAGATCGGGAAAACTTTAAAAAGTCTGTCACTGAGGAAGTAAAATCTATTAAAACAGAGCTAGCTGAGCTGCGAAATGATATTTCTAGTCAGATAGATACCAATAAAATTGACATTGGAGAAAAATCGTCCGGGATAGTTAGTTTAAAAATGGAATGAAATTGGTGTCTGACGATTGCAAGCTGATCAGTGACAATGCTGTGAGCGAAAGCAAATGCATCCTTGATACTATTACTTCCTTAAGTAAAAAGGTTGATAAACAATTTCAGATGCTGGATTCTAAAGTGTCGGATCTGAGCAAAATGTGTAACAAGGACCTGCATGATATTGAAAAGTGCAATAATGCTTCGTCATATGAAATGTCTTCCAGTCTAAAGAACGACAGTATACGTCACTCTGTATCATTCAACGAGGTATTGACGGGAAAAGGGTCAAGCAAGGAAAATCCCATGCAGGTCAATGATCAAAGGTCGCTCATGACGCCATGGAGCAGACAAAACAGTTTCCTAGCACGTGATTCCCCGAGTAGTAGGTGTAACGCCCCCAAAATATCCAATGGAGTACGTGACCCATGTGTCATTACGTACAGCTCCGGAAGTGGCAGCTGTAATACCGCCCAAGGAATCCCTACTATCATTACCAACAGGAATAGGGTTGAGTCTAAAAGAACAGCGTCAGAAAAGGAGCAAAATGTGTACGTAAGAAGCAGATCTAGAGAACGCTACAGATACCTGATCTCTGATGTTGCCGGTTATGGTAATGCCAATGAGGATTATGATGATGAGGATTTCACAGAATGTGTGATCAAAAAGACAAAGCGATTCTATTTAGGTGGTTTCAGATCATCAATAAAAACTCAAAAGCTAGTAAATTACGTGACAAATAGAGGATTAAAAGTTACTATGATAAGGGTATTTGGTCTTTGCTCAGGCCGATCTGTTATAATCAGGCTAAATGTTGAAGCCAAGAATTCAGATATACGTTTAGAGTCAGGATTTTGGCCTAGGAGTGTGATATGCAGACCTTGGATGTCTAAAAAACAATATATGAACATATTTCCCTCCAATACTGGTACTGTAGACATTAGTGCAGAGGACGAGCATCTTAGCGAAGATATTGTACACTACAGCCCGAAATAGAAAAAAAGAGGTATAACCCCTCTCCGTTTCGATCAGACAGTAACGACTTTGATCAGCACCGAAGCTATGGGAACTACTATGGCGGTGATGCTGATTATAGAGGCGACTCAGATATAAGGCATAATAATTATAGTAACTATGACGACACAATCGTTATCGTCGTCATGGTATAGGTAGTTTGAGGTTCATAGGGACCCCCTGAATTTTGAATTATCTTGAAAAATCCTGTATCAATTATTATGAAACTTTCCAAAGTCTTTTAATATGACCATACCAACTCTCACAGCGAAATTCAGAATTTTTCTTCCACAAGAATGAGTATTTTGCCTATTCCAGTAATGTTAAAATTTTGTTCTGAAGCTTGACTTGCTCCGATGGTTTCGCACAGTGACTAGAACAGCAAACATAACTGAACAAGTGCATGACTTCAGTACCTCACTTTAGTTAAATATGAGGCCCTGAAATTGTTTTTTGTACAAATAATATAGTTCTATACCTTACCTTAAATATCGCTTTTGTCACTTTCATACAAACCTTCGAGGTCTAAAATGATTTGTCCAGTGTTCTCTTATAGGGTGTGAGTTCTCCACTATTTGGTTTCGATTTTATTTTCGGCATGACTTCATGTTTTATACCACTTCTGTTGAGATAATTATGTGTTCAAAACCACCTGACACTCAGACTCGAAGGTCTTTCAGGGTTTGTTTTGAACTGTTTTTCGCGATGATCTTTTCAATTTGCCCAGTATTAGTTCAACTGGATTTTTTGTCACAATGATAGGGTGGTAATTTTAAAGATACTGTGTCTCTTTGACCGTGAAAATTCATCTACAATAATATTTTGGAGCTTGTTTATGGAACTTAACTAGTTCATACAATTCACCCTTCTTCGTGTTATTGTTGTAGTCTATACCACATGATGTGAGCTAAAGTTTGACTGGGTTTCAGAAAAAACATCTTTGGCTGGGCGAGGAAAAGAAAACAAAGTGTAAACAAGTGCGTGCAAGTCTCCGATACTGAATCATTAGAATAAACCCCAAATAAAAAACGAGACAGGGGCCTCAAAAGTTGAAGTTTTTGCTGTTCAAACAATAGACGGCCACAGTTACTGTACTTGCATGAGAATTTTTTTCATAAACAAGTAAACCCTTTACTCGGAATAGCCTCCAACCCTCCCTCCGATTTTGAGCTGTTTTGTTCATACATTTTAACATTGCATTGAATGCAAAAAAGTCAAACCAAGTTACCAAAAATTCTGAAAATTACACCCAGAGTTGGTAAAGGTAATATCATTAGTTAAACAAATTTTCAGTAAAATAGCTGCAGCACTTTTTAAGATATTTCAAAATTCAGGGGGTTCCTGTGAATCTCAAACTACCTATAACCATGAGTATTAATTTAAATTACATTTCAATTTTAATTAGGGGTTATACCGCTGGCAAATGTTATACTTCTGACTGCATAAACGTTTTAATTTGCATAGTGTATGCTTTTTTTTTTTCAATTATTTTTACATGATGTCCACCCGTCATATATGCTCTTAAAATGCCACCGGCTTAATGTCAAGTGCACTGTATCTCAGTGACTTGCTCGATTCTGAAGGCATTGATATATACGGAGTATCCAAGCATTGGTTATATCCCACTGACTTGCATTTTCTGAATAGCATAAACCCAAACTATAACAGCTTGGGTATATATTTGCGACTCGGATCTAAATGTATATAGAAATAGAAGTGTTGGTAAAGGAGGTGTCGCCTTATTGTAGAAAAAGAAGCTCAGTCAGTCAATCTCTCCACTTTGCACTGAAAGTAACAAAATAGTAGGCATACAGGTGCAAATATCACATGACAATTTTGTGTATATTTTGCAGGTGTACTTACCGTGCTCTAATCACAGAATAAAGCATTTTCGTGAGCATATCGAGCAATTGTTCAATTAATCAGTATGTTAACATAGCAAGGGTCCGTTATAGTAATGGGCGACTTTAATGCCCATTTAAATGGCTCGAGATACGTCAGACAGATTGATAGGAGAGGTCAAGATCTCTATGATCTGATATCTCAATTTAACATGTTTAACTTTACAACTTCGTCGTTTTGTGTGGGAAGCCAAAAAAGCTACTTTTCTTGTGATAGACGCCACGAATCACTCATTGATCATGTATTTATTACAGATAACTTAGTTCATGTTGTATTCTGAGATTTATCGTCTCACCGTCCGATTTGTATGAAATTTGGGTTAAGTGCGTTTCAGCATTCTGATCATGTCGAACGCTTGAGCAAACCTGTGAAATGGGACAAAGTATCTGAAGATCAAAAACATGACTTTCAAGTTTCCCTTAGTCATAGTCTTAAAAACAGGGTAGATGCAATACCTTCTGAAAGTATCTCTGGTTTTATAGATAAGCTTTATCATTGCATTGTAAACTGTATCAATGATGCGTCCGATACAAAACTTCCACACTCGCGCTATCATCCTTATCTTAAGCCCAATTGGTCTACCGATTTACGGAAATACATGTACCATGTGACTATGAGAAGAAAGCGAAAGGCTTGGATTTTGGCCGGCAGACTAAGGGGTGATGGTTTTATCGCGTACAGAGAATAAAAGGGGGCTAAGCGTGTTTTTCGACAGATGCATAGATTATCTTGTAGCAGCTACCTACATCAAATAAATGCTGATATTGACAGCGCAGCTGGTATTGACTGTCCGCTATTTTGGCGATTATTTAACTCAAAAAAAAAGCAAACCCAAAATATGTCAAACGAAATTGTTTCGAAATTCGTCTGAAATTTGTCTGGAATGGGGTACTCATTTCGCTAACCTCTTCTCTGACACAGACAGTGTAACCTACGACCGAAATCACCGCGACTACGTCACACAATGTGTCTCTGAAATTGAAAATGAACCTACGGTGGTCAATGATGACCATATTTCAGAAGAAGAAGAAGAAGTGTCGTCTGCTTTATTGTCGCTGAAATCAGACAAAATTTGCCGGTTAGACAATGTTTGAAATGAACATCTTATTCGCGGTGGTTTATTACTGAAGCACTATATTACATTCTTATTAGCTCACCCGAGCACAACGTGCTCAAGGTGAGCTTTTGTGGTTGTCCGATGTCCGTCGTGCGTCGTCCGCCGTCAACATTTACCTTGTGGACACTCTAGAGGCCACAATTCTAACTCAATTGACCTAAAAAATTGGTTAGAATGTTTGTCTTGATCAAATCTCGGTTGAGTTCGAATTTGAGTAACCTGGGGTCATAAACTAGGTCACTAGGTCAATTTAAAGAAATACCTTATGGACTCTCTAGAGGCCGCATTTCTTGCTCAATTGACCTGAAAATTGGTCAGAATGTTTGTTTTGATGTAATCTCGGCTGAGTTTGAATTTTGGTCTACCTAGGGTCATAAACTAGGTCACTAGGTCAAGTTAAAGAAATACCTTGTGGACACTCTAGAGGCCACATTTTTTATTCAATTGACCTGAAAAGTGGTCAGAATGTTTGTCTTGATGAAATTTTAGATGAGTTTGAATTTGGGTCACCTAGGGTCATAAACTAGGTCTCACTAGATTAACTTACAAAAATTCCTTGTGGGCGCTCTAGAGGCTACAATTCTTACCCAATTGACCTGAAAATTGATCAGCATGTTTGTCTTGATAAAATCTTGGATGAAGTCAAAACTGGATCACATAAGGTCATAAACAAGGTCACTTGGTCACATTTAAGAAATACCTAGTGGGTCATAAACCAGGTCACTAGGTTCAATTGAAAGAAATATCTTGTGGACGCTCTAGCGGCCACAATTCCTGCTCAATTGTCCTGCGAATTGGTCAGCGTATTTGTGCTTGATGATATCTCGGATGAGTTTAAAATTGGGTCACATAGGGTCATAAACAAGGTCACTGAATCACATTGAAGAAATACCTAGTGGGCACTCTAAAGGCCACAATTCTAGCTAAATTGACCTGAAAACTGGTTTACATGTTTGACTTGATGATATCTCGGATCAGTCAGAAATTGGGTCTCATAGGGTCATAAACTAGGTCACTAGGTCAAATTAACGAAATGTATTGTGGGTGTTCTAGAGGCCACAAGTTTTGCTTAACTGAACTTAAAATTTGTCAGCATGTTTGACTTGATGATATCTTGAATGGGTTTGAAATTGGGTCACATAGGGTCATAATCTAGGTCACTAGATTCCAACACAACCCAACGAAATGTTCAATTGTTGAGTTTAATGAAACGAAACGTTCCTTTAAGAATAGATCACGTTCCTGGCTAATAGGTACATATGAAATAGCGGAACTTGAGAAAGTCACGCATCTTGGCATTTTTTTTTTTATGATAAATACTCTTCATCATCTGCTGTTGTGAAACACACTGACTGCAAACTCTGGGGTTCTTTCTTTGGGTTGGTAAGGAAGGCTTGCATAGAAACGGACTTAACCCACTTACACGCTTCAAGATATACAAATCTGTTGTATTGCCAATGGCTCTTTTTGGATGTGAAATGCTGCAGTCCCTCTCGGACCGAGATACTTTAACCCTTGAACGGTCACATAGACTGTGTTTAAAGCAAATACAGGGTTTTCTCAATAGATCACGTACATAGTTCTCGGGTTAGTTAGTTCCTTACCCATTCAAGTGTATATTGAACATAGAAAGCTTAATTTTGTTGGTAAGATGTGTCGGTTGGAGAGAGACTGTGCAGCTAAACAATTATTTCTTTATCGACTCTGTTCCCTTTTCATTAACTCCTCATCTCAAGGCATTATCTCTGACATAGTCAATATTTGTACGAAATATGATTTACAGTATTTGTTAGATGATTGCAGGAGTTTTGGTATATTTCCAGACAAACAGGTCTGGAAACGTTGCTTTTGGCCAAAGATAAAAACTTATATCGTCAATGAATAGGATCTAAGGACTTCTGCACCGGAGTCTGCGTTGTACAGACAAATTCATGTGTATTTTTCCTTAAGTCCATTATAGCTTTTTGCTCGTCGCTACCCACGCCTGCTTAATGCATGTTTTTCAGTTGCGCAACTTTTAGCGTACCTACCGCTTTTCAAATCTGTCTGCTTCTGCTGTGAGAAAGACAATATTACTCTTAATACCACTGAACATATATTAACAGAATGTGTAAGTGTAAATGGTTGCAGACTATTCTTTGATCAAACTATTTCCTTTTGTTTTGGGGCAACTGTACCTGACTACTGGAAGGCATTACACAGTAACGGCTATGTTAAGGCTCTCTTTGGGCTGGATGAAAATTTAGGGGACATCTTAGGTGCAAGCCTTGATTATTTTTACAACAAAGTTGTCACTTTTTTACATGCAATTTGGACTGGTTATGGTTTTAGGTATAGCTATATGAACTAGTCTGTTCATTATAATTGTGCACTTACAGCTGTTTTTTTTTTTTTTTTTTTCCAGGAATTAATTATTTAGAATTAAGCCTTCTTCAGACGAGTTATGAAAAATAAAAACGCTGTCTCTTTTGTGTGTATGTTATAGTTCTCAATGTAATTTGATATGGTTATGCTAAAATTGTTCCCTTTTGAGTTAACTTCTCTTTTCGTTTCGGTTAAGTTCTCTATATAGGAGGGAATAACTTTATTTGTCCTCTCTCTTTCTCTCTGCCTCTCTGTCTCTGTCTGTCTGTCTCTCTCTGCCTCTCTCTCTCTCTGTTGTCTGGCTTCCTAATTATTTTCTTTTTCTTTTTTTGTAAATTATTAGATGTTCATATTCATATGTTTGATGCACACTTGTATTATTATATCTTCAAATATGGAGGAATTAAATAATAATTATAATAATAATTACTGTACGGGGAAAATGCAGAATTTCGGGATTTTAGGAGTTTTGTAGCTGGTTAATTTTCTCCTCTATTTCCTTCTAATAAAGTTAAAGTGTTGCGTTTTTTTCAATAGCATGTTTAGACAATTTCTGAAACCAAAGGGTAGGTTTGATGCAGTGTAAAGCATACATACGCCTTCGTATTTCCAACTACCCTTGACCTTTCACCAAACAATCACTCTGTATAACGACCCCTAAAGAGGAGATTGAGAACATAAGGGAAATGGAGAAAATGTTGGTCACTAGCATTTTGTACTTTTCCAAAAACGTTTTCTACCCGATTCGCAGACAAATTCCACATTTTGAGCTTTATTTAATTTGTCGTCTGCAAATGCTTTTGATATGGATGAGTATAAACTTTGGTCGTCTTGGTAAAGAGTTAACAACTATTCATGAAATTAAAAAAGAAAAATACCCCATTTTTGGGAAACCAAAGTACATGCATTTCGGGATCCTAGAATATTTGTTTTATGGTGGCGCAGAACTACCGTCACTTAACAGATAATTTAATTGGGCCATGCCCTGATAGAAAGAGGCTTAATGTTGACCTGGGCCGAAACTTTTCCTATTAGTCAATTTTCTGTACGTCAAAGGACCATTCCACTAATGGTTGTTTGACAAAATGGACTTTATGGATCCCTAGTCATGTTATGACTGGCTGGGTATAATGCATTGCGGAGATGCATTAAGCCCCCTTTTGCCAGAGTATGGCTCAATTGAGTGGTGTTCTACGCCGCTTTTAAAATTACTTCAGTCATATCACGGCGACAACTCACACATTCGTGTATTTAAACTTCGGTCGTCTTGGTAAAGAATTAACTACTATTTATGTAAAAAAGATACCGTATTGTTGGGAAACCAAAGTATCTTGGGATCCTAGAATATCTGTTTTATGGTGGCGCAGAAGTGCCGTCACTTACCAGATAAACTAATTGATTGAGTGGTGTTCTACGCCGCTTTCAACATTATTTCAGCCATATCACGGCGACAGCTCACACATTCATGTATTTAAACTTCGGTCGTCTTGGTAAAGAGTTAACTACTATTTATGTAAAAAAAATACCGTATTGTTGGGAAACCAAAGTATCTTGGGATCCTAGAATATCTGTTTTATGGTGGCGCAGAAGTGCCGTCACTTACCAGATAATCTAATTGATTGAGTGGTGTTCTACGCCGCTTTCAACATTATTTCAGCCATATCACGGCGACAGCTCACACATTCATGTATTTAAACTTCGGTCGTCTTGGTAAAGAGTTAACTACTATTTATGTAAAAAAAATACCGTATTGTTGGGAAACCAAAGTATCTTGGGATCCTAGAATATCTGTTTTATGGTGGCGCAGAAGTGCCGTCACTTACCAGGTAAACTAATTGATTGAGTGGTGTTCTACGACGCTTTCAACATTATTTCAACCATATCACGGCGACCGTTCACACATTCATGTATTTAAACTTCGGTCGTCTTGGTAAAGAGTTAACTACTATTTATGTAAAAAAAATACCGTATTGTTGGGAAACCAAAGTATCTTGGGATCCTAGAATATCTGTTTTATGGTGGCGCAGAAGTGCCGTCACTTACCAGATAAACTAATTGATTGAGTGGTGTTCTACGCCGCTTTCAACATTATTTCAGCCATATCACGGCGACAGCTCACACATTCATGTATTTAAACTTCGGTCGTCTTGGTAAAGAGTTAACTACTATTTATTTAAAAAAAATACCGTATTGTTGGGAAACCAAAGTATCTTGGGATCCTAGAATATCTGTTTTATGGTGGCGCAGAAGTGCCGTCACTTACCAGATAAACTAATTGATTGAGTGGTGTTTTACGCCGCTTTCAACATTATTTCAGCCATATCACGGCAACAGCTCACACATTCATGTATTTAAACTTCGGTCGTCTTGGTAAAGAGTTAACTACTATTTATGTAAAAAAAAAAAAAATACCGTATTGTTGGGAAACCAAAGTATCTTGGGATCCTAGAACATCTGTTTTATGGTGGCGCAGAAGTGCCGTCACTTACCAGATAAACTAATTGATTGAGTGGTGTTCTACGCCGCTTTCAACATTATTTCAGCCATATCACGGCGACCGTTCACACATTCATGTATTTAAACTTCGGTCGTCTTGGTAAAGAGTTAACTACTGTTTATTTAAAAAAGAAAAATACCGTATTGTTGGGAAACCAAAGTATCTTGGGATCCTAGAATATCTGTTTTATGGTGGCGAAAAAGTGCCGTCACTTAAAAGATGATTTAATTGATTGAGTGGTGTTACATGCCGCTTTCAACATTATTTCAGCCATATCACGGCGACAGCTCACATATACATGTATTTCCTGGGTTGGGTGTCACCAGTACAATGCTAGAGCCCTGTAGTGTCTAGCCGAAGGACACTCCCACGAAAGCCCAGTGGATCCGGTGAAGCTCAAACCCGGAGCCTCCAGCTCACAATTCCAACACTTTCACACTGAGTCACTCAAGACCCCAGCAGATAACTACGTCGGATGTAAAGTTATTTGAACGAGAGGGTCCTGAAGTTGCTCACCTGTGCCTTTTGACCAAACATGATCAATATACAATCTCTTGCAATATGACATGACAAGCATTCTAACAAACTTTCATTAGTATTGGACTGAAAATATGGCCTCTAGAAAGTACACAAGGTTTTTTCCAAAGATTTGTCCCGATGACCTAGTTTTGGACCCAATGTGACCCATTTTCAAAGTCTAATTTCATGAGAATTGGACTGAAAATGTGGCCTCTAGATCCAATAAAAGGTTTTTCAAATATTTGACATAGTGATTTATTTTTTAAACCAACATGATCCATTTTCAAACTCGTCCGAGTTTTTATCTAGACAAACATTCTGACAAAGTTTCATAAGTATCTGACGGAAAAGGTGACTTCTACAGTGTACACATGTTTTTTCTAAGATTTGTCCTAGTGACCTACGTTTTAAACCCGCACGGCCCATTTTCGAACTCATCTGAAACATTATCAAGACAATCATTCTGAAAGCTTTCATGGGTATCACACATGAAATGTGGCCTAAATAGAGCACGCAAGGCTTTTAAAAGATTTGACCTTTTTAGCTAACCTGCGCACAAATTGGTCAAGGCGAGCTTTTGTGATCGTGCCGAGTCCGTATAGGGTCGTCCGTCGTCAACTTTTACCTTTTGTGTGCTCTTGGGGCTTCTTTGTCAGTCGGATACTCATGGTCAGAATGTTTGTCTTGATAATATCTTGGAAGAGTTTGAAAATGGGTCACGTCGGGTCAAAAAGTATGCCACTGGGTCAAATCTTTGAAAAACCTTGTGTACACTGTAGTAGAAGCCACATTTTCAGTCCAAAACTCGTGAAAATCTTTAAGATTGTTTTTCTTGGTGATATCTCTGAAAAATTCGAAAATGGTCTTGGCAGATTAAAATCTAGGTCACCATGTCGCATCTTTGAAAAACCTTGTGTACACTCTAGAGAATATTTTTCATTTGAAATGAAGGATTATTGAATATGCAAGCTTGCAAAAAATATGTTCAAATTCTAGTTTTGTCGTCAATTTGTGACAAACGGAAGAGTTTAAACGTGCGCACAAAATCTGAGCGGATATTTCAACCATTTTCTTTCGCGATCGTCTCTGTACCTGAATGCGACCCACCAAAAACCAAAATCGCATTGGGGGACGGTCATCAGTACTTAATTTTCGAGGACATGTACAAAGCGATTTGGAAATATTCCGTAACTATTTTTAAATTTCTTGTATTACATTATCATGAGAATTGGATTGGGATGGCAGCTGAGATTAGAAATAGAAATAGGATCATGTTAAGCTATTTGTCTTACATCATGATAGAATAACAATGATCATCTGCATAATATCGTTATTTTGCAAACAACGTTTGCCATGATTATCTGGTAAATGGTGGCATTTCTGTGGCACCATATCATTTTAATTCTTTACCTGCTAAATAAGTAAAGTGAAAACTTCAAGCCCAAGTGAAACCCCAAACTTTGCTTTTCAAAGGTATTTTTCTCAGGGAAAAATCTGTTCATTGGACAGTGTAGATCCAAGATTAGACTGCATGCTCTATATAGTCTGATCTTGATGTACATTGTCTGCAAAAGGTCATTGAGTCACGCTTAGGAGCCTAAGGGTTAAGTAGATATGACACTTATAAAGCTTAAGGACGTTTTCATGTCTGTCACGAATGCACGCAACGCTGGGAAAACGATTTTTCCCACACTTCACTTTACGGTACATTTTTTTTTTGGTCGTTCAAATTTTCTGGAATTGAATAGTTTGACACCAACAATTTTAAAAAATACGACCCAGTCTAAATCTTCAGCTGTTGAAAACATTGTGGGAAAAGAAGAAAATGCTGATAACCATTTCTTCTCTTTTTGCCACAATGCTTTCAACCTCTCAGAGACAAATTATGTCATTCGATCCACATGTACTTTTTCGTCAGAAAATACTCTCAATTTGGGCAAATCTAAAAATTTGTCATGTGGCAAAGGGTTAACTCGGAAAGATTTTTACCTTGTATGCTTTTGTTTAAACAAGCAGACGGTATAGATCCAAGATCTAACTGTATGACCTTTGCAGTCTGATCTTAATCTATGCCGTCCGCAAATGCCCTGTTTTCGCCCATGGCGCCGCAAATGTCAAACTATTGTTGGCTTTCTGAATTCAAGAAGAGTCGATCTCTTTTCGAGTAATTTCCCCTTTTGCTACAAGGTTTTCAGTTGAGCAACGGTTCGAAGAATACGGTCGCCTGCAGGAAGTAATATGAGTTTTTAAGTTGCATTCATGGTAAGAATGGATCCGCAACATTTCGTCGAAAATTATCCCTAGCCCTGACCCTTACCCCAACCCAGACGAATTGTGGCTGAAATCCTCCTCCCAGACAGAACTTTTAATGAAATAAATCTAGGAATTTAGCAATCGGTATTTTAAAACATACATGGATTTCGATGACACACCCTTTCGACGAAAAGTCGTGCACCGCTTATAAAACGATCCCGTTGTTTTAAGATTTCCAGATAAGGCGGCTACAGAAAAGATTGTGGGTAAAGGAGGAATTGCTGGTAACCAGCAATTTCTCCTTTACCCACGATCTTTTTCACCGTATCAACTACAGTTCAATTTATTAATTAAGAAGTTGTCGTCTGCAGATGTTTTCAATTTCGAAGTTTAAAATTTGTTGTTTTTGTAAAGGTTAACCCCTAACGAGGATCGCGACAGTTTCCATTATCACGCTCACCGTTACTCGTACCCAAACTTTTCACAGTCGATCCTGTAAAACTTGTCAATTAGTCTGGTACCCAGCCGTACTACAAGAGTACGTCAGGCAAAGCGTAATAATGGCGGCCCCGTTGTTAATAGAGGAGACGGGATATTGTTATTTCACATGATCAAATCGGATCATAGGCTGAATTCAAAACAGATCTATTGCAATAAAGTCATGGCAGTGAGCTTTTCTACATGTCGTTCTTATTTAGCGAGAAAAACTACATGCCAGAAATGCTTTAAATATCCGAATGTCAATGGACCTATATGACGTCCGAAAACAGGGCTACTTTTAAAATGATTCATAGTCGAATTTATATTTTAACCATACCCCAACAGCATGTTTGAGATTCGGTAATGGATTTTTGGTACATAACTGATCTCATTTTATCAACTGGTCAATCTGGATCACAAGGAGGCCGCCATTATTGCGCTTTGCCTGACCCGATAACGTTGTGGTAGGGGCAGGTAATCCAGCCTACTTGTCAATCTGCAGAAATGGATAACGTAAGAAATGAATTGGGCGTGTCGTGTCAGCAAAACACTAAATACGAAAACATTTTAATCAAGCATTATACATGCGAGTCAAGAATCTGACGGTAAAGGTTTCAAAAGACCAAATTGGAAGCGAAAGTAGGTCAACAAACGAGTAAAGATGGACACATTCAGCTGGAGCATCTTCCAAATCAGATGGAATGTGAACGTATTTTAGAGTTGAAAATACTGTTGAAGAAAGACATTGCGAGGAATGTTCAAATATGAATGCATCTAAGCATCTAAAATTTGATTCTCCATAGTTTTCACTGTTTTTTTTTTTTTTTTTGTTCCCTCAAAGTAGGCCTATTCACCTCCAATAGATATAAAAAGTTTCAGTGCTCGGATTCAATCTTTGAAGGCATTTTCATAAACTTCATTTAAGTATACTATGAAGACACTGGAATTCATTTTCTGTCATTTCTATTTCAACGTATTACTGTCAGTTTCAGTCCTCGTCTTTTGTACGAGGTGCAAGACTTTCTGAAGCAGGAAAAAGTCGTTATGCTCCTCCACCCTCCGTATTCACCTGACCTTACCCCGTGTGACTTCTTTTTGTTTCCAAAGCTAAACAAATACCTTTCAGGTCGAAAACTAGTTCATAGTATACCTAAAAAAGACTATGAAAATGCCTTCAAAGATTAGATCCGGAGACTGAAACCTTGTATATACATATCTGTTCGAGGTGAATACTTTGAGGAAAAAAATAACAACAGTGAAACTATGAAGAATCAAATTTTATGTGCTTTAAAGATGCATTCATATTTGAACATCCCACGTATGGATTTGGTTTTATGTTGCAAACAGGATGTGACTGCGCAGAGTAAGAGACAACGTCTAAAGGGAATTCAAAGGATCAATTTTAGAGCTTCAAATATGTAAAAATATAAATGTGGTGAGTGGAAAGTATGTGTGTAAAATCATTGTGGTAAAGGAAGAAATTGCTCGTTACGAACAATTTCTCCATTTCCCATAATACTTTTTAGAATTAGTCGAATGCAGATCCATCAAAAGTCTTTTCCGCGAGTGAAAGGTTAAACGTGTGTTGAAAAGTGGGCATTATTTTCAATATTAAAAAACAAAGAAGTTGTGGCCATTACCAACAGAGAATAATTAGATAGATCTATGATATAGTACAAATTAGTAAATCAGGCATACCCCGATTCATCATCTTACAAGAGCTCTCTGATCTGGATTAGCTCTGTTTCTTTTTAAATAACATGGAGCCTATGCTATTGGTTTTGGTATAATTATTCGGAGTGGCTATTTACAGTTAACTGTAAATAGCCAAAAAACGTAAAATCGGCTATTTACAGTTAACTGTAAATAGCCATTTTAGCGTTTTTTGGCTATTGACAGTTAACTGTAAATAGCCATTTTAACGTTTTTTGGCTATTTACAGTCAACTGTAAATAGCCAATTCTACGTTTTTTGGCTATTGACAGTTAAAATTGATTTAATAGACCCGAGTTAACATACTAAATGATCATGATATTTACAATAATTTACAATATTTTAGTCTCACAACTTCCAGCAAATCATGAATCAATATTTTCGACCACAGTTGTGTGCACATTGTAACTTTTGATGATTGTATTCTAGAGCAGCAAGTCTCTGATTCTTTGGGTCAGGTTTAGCGCCATGTTTTGGAAGATTGTTTGAACGTTTATGGTTGTCATGTAATGTTTTGAGGACAAAGAAGTTGAGTATATTAGAATTTTGTTAATTTTTTTTAAAGAAAATGGAGTTGTTTAATAAAATGCAAACACCATGGCACTTGAAATATACTATATGTAGGGGAAAAAAAGAAATGTCAGCCTAGAACCATGAGATTCACAGAAACCATCTTGAAACTGTAAGTCGTCTGTGAATTCGTGCTGAACAACATTGAATGAGATATTGCAAGCAATGGACGAGGTAGTTGGTCCATGGGTCGCAAGTTTTCTAAAACTGCATGCTGTTCGCATGAGAAAGACCGTGAGGTACATGAAGTTGATGGGACACCAGCCCGTTCTTCAAAGCTAGTCCATACGGTTGGCTGGGCTTTTGTTTTTGCTGTTTTTGTTTTTAAAAAGAAAGTATATGTCTTTCTTATTTATCTCTCTTTTTTTATCACATTGATCCGCTTGGTGGCTGTAAAAATGCAACCGACAGACCGGTACCTTTTAATCTCCCTTAAACTATTATTTATTTATCGAAAATCAAACAGAAACCAATCAAGCCATTTTCGATTGATTTGTTGTTCAGTACATATTGCCACTTTTTACTCCAGGGTCATAATGACCCAATTTAAAACTCATCTGAGATATTATTAAGACAAACATTCTGACCAATTGTCAGGTCAATTGAGCTGAAAATGTGGCCTCTGGAGTGTCCAAAATGTCTTTCTTCAATTTGACCTAGTGACCTAGTTTATGACCCTATGTGACCATATTTCAAACCCATCCGAGACATCAAAACAAACTTGTTGACCAAGGTTCAGGTGAATTGGGCAAGAATTGTCACCTCTAGAGTGCCCGCAAGGTATTTCTGTAATTTGACCTAGTGACCTAGATTATGACCCTATGTGACCCAATTTCAAATCCATTTAAGATATCATCAAGTCAAACAAGCTGACAAATTTTCAGGTCAGTTGAGCAAAAACTGTGGCCTCTACAGTGCCCACAATACATTTCTTTAATTTGACCCAGTGACCTAGTTTATGACCCTATGAGACCCAATTTCTAACTGATCCGAGATATCATCAAATCAAATAGGTAGACCAACTTTCAGGTCAATTTAGCTAGAATTGTGGCCTCTACAGTGCCCACAAGGTATTTCTTCAATGTGACCCAGTGACATTGTTTATGACCCTATGTGACCAAATTTTGAACTCCTCTGAGATATCTTCAAGACAAAAAATGTGGCCTCTAGAGTGCCCACAAGGTATTTCTTTAATTTGACCTAGTGACCTACTTTATGAACCCAGATGACCCAATTTCAATCTCATCCAAGATTTAATTAAGGCAAACATTCTGATAAATGAAGAAAATCCAGCTATCGGTACTGTTTTGACCTCTGTCATTCTTTATCTCCACCGTTCAGTTTACTGCCCATCCAACATTTTTTTTCTGCTGGTTGAAATTAGGCCCCGTGCTTATAAAACTTTCTTGAGCACAATCTCATGCTCAAGGAGCGGTTTCTTGCTCAACCTTGAGTCCGACTCAGAATTATGTGCTTATAAAGAATCCTGAGCTTGAGATCGTACTCACCTGAACATGAAACTCAAACTCTGCTGAGTATGGTCTGAACCAGACTCAAGAGAGTTTGCCCTGTCTTGATAATGAATGCCACCGCATACATTGGCCTCTGTAGAAGACAGATTCTGTGTGAAAGGAGGCAAAAACCGCGCTCTTTCGAAGATCGAAGTTAGCCCTTTGGAGTTTCGTACAAGTTCGTGACGGTAGAGAATTTGAACGATATCGGTTTAGAATAGGGACGGCATAGTTTTATCATTGGCTTGCTCAAAACTAGCGCAACTGCGATTTCTAAAGAAAAATATGTCCCTCCTGACATGTATCAACCCTTTTAGTTGGATTGCTCCTGAAGAGGAATTTAATAGCGACCGGTGCGATTCATGATTCGTGTCGAGGACAGTTTGAATAGGCCTATAGATAGAACGACGGCAGAACAGTGTATACGAAGAAAAGAGGTGTTGGTTTAAATGTTTTGCCAACAGATCTGTCGTTTTCCCCATCGAAATCGAAGCTAGAAAGACAAAACAGGAGTCCTTCAAGTAAAATGCTGGTAATTTAATTTTAAAACAAAAACTCGACAGAATTCTATTTTTAAACAGAAGTTGATTGGTTGTCATGTAATCAATACTATTAAGGTTGGTGGCTACTTCTGTTATCAATACATTTTAAGGTTGGTGGCTTCATATCTGAGAAAGTACTACCGAAGCTAGTGTATGCAGTGATTTCGTTAAAACTGCTAAAATCTTCCATAATGTTTTGCTCAGAGCTAGAATTCATTTTTTTTTTTTTTCTTGCAGGATCCGGCAAACTAGCTGGATCGGCATAAGTATCAGCTGTCAACAGCATCCGATTAGAAATTGCTATTTTTGTGTGCAGGACAATTCGACCAAATGCAAACAGTGGAGAAGATTTCGAGATACTGTCTTACTTTTGCCCATTTACGTAACTTTCCTTGTTTGCTTTTATATAATTCGGATATTCTCCTATTTCCATTCAGATATTATGATACTACACGTATGGGAAAACCAGGTAAATTCGGACAAACGTATAAATCAGGACGGTTGTCTAAAATCCACGTTTTTTTTAATGAAAAGCAGAACCAATTCCTTAATCTATCACCTCTTTGAAATTGGCTTTCTGTCCTTTTTAAGGAATTCCATAAAGTAATTACGTCACGGAGATGGTGACTTAGTTTGAGTTTCTTAAAGTCATCCACCCATGCGTTCGTTTTGATAGTTGGGTGACTTCAAAACAAGGCGGATTCATGCAGGTCCCGTTCTCGAACCAATAAAAGGTATAGTATGAAGGAAAACAATTATAGAACTGATGTTTGTTGACAGATGAACTAATAAGCAACACGATTATAACAATTTTAACTACTTTTAGACAAAAAAAAAAAAAAAAAAAAGAGAAAATAAGGAGATTTTAAGTTGTCCGAGTTTCCCCCACTATTTTTCAGATATGGTATAAATTCGGACTGGCAGCAATCAACGTATAAACTGGTATAAACCGATAGCTAATGCTAGGGTTTATTCCGATCGGTCATTCCAAAAAAACATATTGCTGTAAATGTAACAAAACTCATTGTCTAGAATAGGGTTGATAAAGGTTCTTTGTAGTTTTGTTAAGTTGTTAAAGAAAATCCTCGGAATAACAAACAAGTGGATTTAGTAACAATCATCCATGCTTATCAATACATTCTATGTCAGTGATCAACTGATTAGCAAAGAATATTACGCATATTGATGAATCTCATTTCTGAAAATCTATAATTGATGATTTAGATTTTTAAACAAAAGTTCAAGCTGTCCGAATTTTACCCTGCGATAACTAACTTGTCTGGGTTTCCCACCTTTTGTGTCCGTATTTTTCCTATCGCGTCCGAATTCACCTGTTTTGCAGTAGGTTGAAGAAACGCTCTTCCTCAACATCTTGCCGCATATTTCACTAGACATTTTGCAAATAAAATGTAAGTAAAATGATAGCCCGATTGAGTAACGGTGGACTTGCGTCCGAGTTTCACCACTTTACAGCATAATTGAACCTCCGCAAAGATGCTGCAAAAACCGTCCGAATTTACCCGGCTTTCCCTTACATCAGGGATCGTATATTACTGTAATATACGATCCCTGCTTACATGTACGTACATATACGTACGTGTAATTATTTAGGCCTGCCTGGATTGACTGTATATAAATCGATTATGTTTGAAATATAAACTAAAGGTATAATCTGTATTATGTACCTATGCGTGTTTTTGCTCATATTTGATCTTTGACAATGTTTTGTTGTTTTTTTGGGGAAAAAAAGTAGTGACAATGCATCAGCATGCCACAACATCTGCTTATGGCAGAATCGGAAATGCTGTTCAAAACACACTTCAGTTCAAGCCTTTCTCAATTTTAAGTCTATTAAATGCCCAAGGAAATACATGAGCGAGTGACTGCAACTAAGGTTCATATCAAGGGGGACAGGGTTTTGATAAATAACAACGAAGTTCGGTAAGAAGGATATCTATGGATGGTTAATTGATTTAAATTGTAGAAAATGGATAGAGATACTGCAGAACGGCGTTTATCACATCTTTACCTGATTTTCATCACCAACACCTGTCTCCAATCAAGGAACAAAACCTAAACAATGACAACTTCTTAAAAAGTGTGCAAGGGGGGGGGGGTCGGGGTCTTGGAACCATTTAAAAAATGAAATAGTAGAAATAATGATAATGAAGTACTTAATGTATGCTTAACTTCTATTGTTATATAATTTATTGTTTCACGGAAACCTCAAATCATTTACTATATATATCATTTACAATAAACGTGCAACTTCCCGAACCTATATATGCCATAAATCTTGACAAGTTATACATAATCATACTTGGGCAACGTAACTGCACCGAATCTTCTCATTTTCGGGCCGAATTTTCAGAATATCTGGGCCGAATATTCTCTAAAAACGTGGTCGGTCATGGGCCATAGGTCGAATCTTCTTTGGGTCGAATCTGCTGGTATCGGCTATTTTTAGTAGTTTGGTCGCTTACGTTCACGAAGTTTTAAGTGCGTACTGTGCTCAGCTGAGAACGTTCTCAAGCGACGTTTATAAGCAACGTCTGAGTTCAAAACTCCCGTGAGCAAAACTCAAGCCGTTGAGTACGGTTTTGTGCTGTGCATGAGATCGTTCTCAATATTTCTTTATAAGCACGGGGCCAGATCATGGGATCTTTGAGTGTGAAAAAGAGGTTTTTCTATGTTCCATATATTTATGGCCGGACGAGTCTCCAATTCATCATGTTTTAAATGTTAATTTGTTTGAATTGCTCGAACAAGATATTTTTCATTTTAATCAGTTGGGTTCCATTATGTTGGCAGGAGACTTTAACGCGCGTGTTGGTCAAATGAAAGATTATATTTTACATTATAAAAGAGTCGATGATCTCGATTCAAGCGATTACTGTTCTGATGAGCCCCTAGACAAGGCCTCCTTAGATTATACATGTAATAGTAGAGGTAAATTACTTCTAGATTTGTGTAAGTCAACATCGCTCAGTATAGCTAACGGCAGACTCGGGGCAGATAAAAATACAGGAGCGTTTACGTATTATTCAAAACATGTTTGTAGTACAATAGACTACCTTTTGTTAAATAGGTGTGATTTCCATTTTATTGTTGATTTCAGAGTTGGTGATTTTACTATATACAGTGATCATGCACCGTTATTATTTAAACTTGGCTTCCCTATTACTCTTCTTGAAAAACGTAAAAATGAGAATTCAAGTGTTTATTATAAATGGGTTGATGGGAAAAGGGATGAATTTCGGGCCCAGTTACTCAACTAAGCAGTTTAAACCGTGTTATATTTGGTACAGATCAGACAAGTAGATGTTCTGTAGAAAAAATGATTGTATCCTTTTCAGAAATTATCTGTAATGCGGCAAAACCGCTTTTTCAACGCACAGTGAAACAATGCGCAAACCAGAACCAACAGCAGACAAAAAATAAGCAATGGTTTGATAGCGATTGTATTTCAGCTCGACATAATTATCTCGAAGCTTTGCATTTATTCAATAGCAACAAATCCAATAAAAATAGAGAATCAGTATGCAGTAATAGATTAACTTACAAAAAATTAATTCGTACTAAAAAGCGCCACTGAGTTTAAAATAAAACAATCACGTGCATTCGAAAATCTGCGTAGAAAATAACCCAAAAACTTTTGGAGTTATTTCCGAACAAAGAAAATGAATATTAACTGTGATATAAGCCTTCGACAAAGTATGCCACAAAGGTCTTCTATATAAGCTACACAAAGCTGGAATAGGTGGCAAACTTCTCTCGTGGTTTTCAGACTACTTCTCAAATAGGTATCAGAGGGTTGTTATACCTGGTGCTGTCTCAGACTTAAGTTCTATTAATGCGGGAGTTCCACAAGGATCTATTCTCGGTCCTCTTCTATTTCTAGTCTACATTAATGACATAGTAAATGATATTGAGGCAAACATAAACCTATTTGCAGATGACACCAGTTTATCCAGGTGATCCTGATACAGCCGGTGCAATTTTACAAACAGACATCAATAGAATTACAGATTGGGCAAATAGGTGGCTTGTAAAATTTAATCCCTCAAAATCAGAATCTCTAATAATATCTCGCAAACGTAATAAACCTGTTCACCCTGAGCTTTTTATGCTATCGGAAAAGCTCTTAAGGCCATGCATGTTTTATATAGTAACATTTGTAAACATTTTGTAAACCCAAAAATTTCGTTAGAATTATTTGATGCCTTTGTTAGTCCAATTGTCAACTTTGGATGACAGATATGGGGGTTTACTAAATCCAAAGAGCTTGAGCAAATTCATCTAAAATTTTGTAAAATGATTCTCGGGGTCAAACAGTCTACTTGCAATGCTGCCGTTTATGGCGAATTAGGACGTTATCCATTGTATATAAATAGATACGTCCTTATGTTAAAATATTTTTTTAAAATAATACAGACAGAAAACATCCTAATGAAAACTAGGGCTCAAGATAAACAATCTATGCAACTTTCACGAAATCCGACTACATATGAAGACTTAATCGCGTAAACAAGAAAAAGACGGACGAACATAAATAGCTTTAACTCAATTGATTCTGTTAATCAATATCAACCATTAGTAACGGAAAAGTAGCCATTTAAAGTTAAAAAATTCAATTTCTTGTTAACACTTTAAATTTCTTTTTAAACTTTGACAGATCATTTGTATCACCAAGGGATTGAACCTTATGGAAAATGATTTCAGAAGGGGAAATATTTTTTTTAAATGCCAAATGTTTACTGCAAATCTCTGTACATAGACAGTTTCGAAAAACAGACATGGGGAAAAGCGAGATTACCTTTCGTTATCGGTCAATTTTCTGTATGTCCAAGGACCATTCTACTTCATGATTCAGTCGACTGTTGGGCACAAAATGGACTTTATGGATCCACGATCATGTGATGATTGCTTGCATCACGAAGATTTACTATAATAAGGAGAACTTACTATAAATCCCCACGACCCGCCTTGGATAATATCAGAGAAAAAGAAAAATCCATACACGAAACAGATATTATCAAAGAGCAAAGAAGACCAACTCAGATCAGCTCTAAATAACGTTTAAACGGTTAAGAAATGAATTGAGTTCCTGTATTCGACATGCGGAAAAAGATTATTTTGATCAAATGGCATTTAAACTAAAATCTGGTGATTTAAATCCACGTGACTGGAGGAAAATTCTCAAGTCGTTTATATCTTCAACTTCAGCGTTAACACTTCCGCCCTTTTTTGACTCTACCTTTGACAAGTTTGCAGTAGATGACTATAAAAAAGCATATGTCTTTTATTCTTTTTTCTCTAGTCAGTCTATGACAGACGATTCTTCAAATTCTGTTCCGCGTGATTATCTTCAACAGTTAGGTAAAAAGTTAAATCGTATAGTCATAACGCCAGAAGAGGTTTTTGATGTATTACACACTCTTAGTTCTGGAAAAGCATCTGGTCCAGACGCTATCAATAACAAGATCTTGGTCGAATCAGCATTTCGGATTTCATCTCCTCTTTGTCGATCATTAATCTTTGCATGTCCTTCCTACCACTTGGAAAACATCCCTGGTTTGTCCTATTTTTAAAAGAGGTGATCCCTATATCCCATCTAACTATCGACCTGTTTCACTCTTAAACACGATGGAAAAAGGGTTCTTGAAAAAATAATTTACAAGAATGTTTTTAATCATCTTAAAGAAACAAATTTCTTCACACCACATCAGTCTGGTTTCCTGCCAGGGGACTCCACTATTTTTTTTATTTTTTATTTTTTTATTTATTTTTTTTTCGACATAAGTAAAGCATTTGACAAGGTATGGCATAAGGGTCTCATCTTTAAATTACAGGCTGCAGATCATCCTCGTTGACCCAGTTCCGATGTATTCCGTAAACTACATTCATTGCCCCTGGGTTATCTAGGGTATGTTTTTTCGTTCTCATGAATTATTCATGAGGCATTTTGATTGGTAATCTCAGTTTTTCAGTGAGAAAATTTAATATTTTTTTATCAACCATATGACATCATTTCTATTTTTACACCAATCAAATCGCTGGTTTCAAATCAAGCTTGGCGATACTTTAAATATGGCTGAGGCCGTGAACATCATTGACCAAAGTTTACAAAAAACATTCGGCGTCACCCAGAATGCCTTAGTATACAAGGATTTGTAATGTCTGCCCTGGATTGTCTTAAGGCTAATGCCACAGAAGGATGGCCCACCGGCGGCCGCCATATTATTCGTTGATAATGATAGTGGTTTTACCCGGTTTGTTCATAGTAACGGAAGAAATGTGATTATCCTCCACAACAAGAGAGTATCGTTATGTTATCGACAATTCGATTGGCTATTGGGTGTAATTCGCAATCTTATGAATATTCATAGAAACGACGGTTTCGCAATTTAATGTCCCGGGGTGATGAATGGTAATACCGGTACTTCACACCTGGGTTAACGAGGGTGGCTGCAGGTACAGATGGCAAGGTTTTATCATGTTTACAGGATTATCTGGCTAGCAGAACTCAGAAAGTGGTCCTATTGTATGAAATCGTTTCTACCTTCAGCAGTAGATGCGAGGAACTGTTTGCCACAATCTACAAGAAAGACAGACTCTCTCTCTCATCTTTTAAACGCATGCTGGATATAGATAAGCCAATTCCCTACACACTGTTTTAATTTGGGGAAAGAAGACTGCAGGTTATAAATACTCGTCTTAGAAATAAATTTGGTGAATTAAAACAGCACCTCTCCTGGAAAAATATTGTAGAAACCCCACCTCGTAGTTGGGAGAAATAGAATCCAGTAAACACTACTTATTCGATTGCATATTACATCGTAATATCAGGATAGTATTCAGCCAGTGTATTAGTAAAATATCTGATTATAATATTGATACCGTCCTATTTGGCGACAACAATCACTCCCTTGCAGGAAAAAAAAAAAATAAAAAAAAATGCAGTTCATGCTTTCATTGAGAGTAGTGGTAGATTCGCTTGAGTTTCGATTTATATTGAATATATAGATGGTGCCTCTCTTTTCACATTGTACTGCCGCGGACATAGATACACATATACAATTTAATTTTCCAATTTTCCCTTCACTCTGCTCAGCCTCCTACGATTATTCCTTTCTCCGTACTTCTTTTTTTATTGTCGATCTCTGAAATCGTCACTATCAGTTTAAATTTTTGGTGTTTATTTATTTTATTGGACTTACTGTAATTTGTTACATCACATGACTGTTTTTAGGGAGAGGAACTATATAAGCTTTTATGCTTCCGTTCTAATCCTTTTCGCAATGCTTTGTTGTTCTAGATGTAATGTATGGAAATATATTGAATAAAATATGTTTAAACTAAAATGGACTTTGTGGATACATGATCGTGTGATGACTTGCTTGGTGTAATGCATCACGGAGATGCATTAAGCCCCCTTTTGCCAGAACATGGCTAAAATGTTAAATTTCTTCAGATGTAAAACACCTGTACTTCACATGCTATACAAATAGGTTATGTGCATGGGTGATTCAATCAATCACGGATCGTAGGCCTATACACTAGTCATACTCTGTGAAGAGGGTTTTTGTTATGCAACTGCAAAAAGCAGTCCGCTGCAGGCTGATCGGAGATGAAATCTTTTGCTATTGGTCAGTTTTCTGCCAGTCTAAAATATGAGTCCATCGGTTATGGGAAAAAAAAAAAAAAAAAAAGACTTTATGGACCAAACATTATGTAATGACTATCTTGGTATAGTGCATTACGGAAATGCATTCAACTCCCTTTTGCTGGAGCATAGCAGTAGGTAGCCTTATTACTTTAGGTAAGTTTTTTTTTTCCTTCTTTGTCTATATAAATCCGCCATTATGTTTTGAGGAGTCAATTTTCGGAATATATTTTTAACTATGCCTAATGCCAAGGAATGTTCAAGAATGCGTAACATATGTTTCGAGCAGACGATACTATTCTATGGCAGTAAGATTCGATTCCTTATGTAAAAACATTGTGGAAAATGTGTTTGGGAGGCAGTAGCTAATCTATTCTTCATCAGGGTCGATAATAGTATAAAAGACAGTTTTACATGGTGGGAAAAGTCGTACTCTCTGCCTGACGGACAAGCAATCAAATCTCTTTCTCGTAAATGTGAACCATCATAGACGGGAGGACGTAAATTTTGGGAATCTATTTTTAGTCACCGGGTTCAACAATGCGTGACATACATGCAGGTTATCATCGAGTCTCGAACAGACAATATATTCGATGATAGTATCAGTCAATTCGCAGTGGAAAAACATTGTGGAAAAAGGTATTTGGGAAGCAGACGATATTTTACTAGTTCAGTATAATGTACCTTTTTTTAACCTTTCTTTCACCTTTTGATTTCCAGTATCTTAGCGGAATATGGATTCATTAACAGCATTTTTGGCCATGCTCTTATCAAAAGAACAAACAAGGTATATACTTTACACTGTTTATTTGTATATATTGACACTTTTATAATAAGATTGATGAAAACATAAAATGCTATAATATACACACAGTTTTTTGACTGGTACATACAAATATTTACAATTAAAATCCATAGGCGTACGACACATAATTGTCCCTGATTACGCGCTTGTCAAATACTAGTCGGTAGTCTTTCCGTTCGGTCATGGTCAATAGTTTAACAATATTCCTGTCTCGCGAGATTTTGTGGGTATTTAAAAGAGACACCGAGGCATTTGGGCAGTTTGTGACAAAAGTTTTGAGTACGTCAAAATTCACATTTAACATCTTTTTATAGTTTAGAGTAATTTCTCGCACTTAACAATGAGTTTCGTTTTTTCTCCCCCGCCCCCCGTCACAAAGGTCTGAATACGACTGTTCTGAATTTCGTCTGTCAATCACCTAAATAATCACGCAATGAAAGCTTCTGCTCTCCTGGCTTAGATGTAAAAAATGACTGAGTCGGTGTCGGCATACATTGCCCTAGACCCTAATATTTCGAGGTATGAATACAGCTTGAGACGAGCCTGACTGATTGTGTAAGCAGCAATGATAACATTGGTCTTTGTATTGGTTTCAACAAGCTCCACCTAATATTTCCATCTCATTTCTACTGCATCATCAGAGAGATAGGTGACTGAAGTCACGTCTTCACGATCTGGGGTTAACTTATCAAAATGAATTAGGGGTTCGTCAATTATGTCAACCTGTTACATGTTCAATCTTTGACCGAATTTCCCCAGGGTGAATTTAACATAAGCTTGGCCAAAGCTCTCAAACCAGGATATTTCTTAATCTTATTGTAATCGAGATGAACCCCATTCCTTTTGTTTATAACAATCGATATACGAGTACGTTTGTCTGTCATTTTCGGTCTGGCACCAGTTAGGCCATCCACTAGCTTCCTGTTTTATTTTGAAGAAAGTGTTGACATAATCCGTAAAAAGACCACCAGTCATGGTCTCTGGGTCGTATCTATATATCTCGATGAAATGCCGTATTTCGTACACTTTGATTACTTCAAAACACCGTGAAATAGCGTATTTCAGCTCGTGTGTCACCCATGTACCAATTAAGGACCTTTCGTCATCGGTATGAGTGCAAGGTGCCTGTTGTTGAGTCTCTGCACAACTATTGCACAGATGAAACAACAGCTTTCCGTTCATTTTATAGGGTAGTACTGGGTGAAAAAGACCTTTTGGAGGAAGAACTTTACATTTGATATGTCATAATAAATTTTTTGTGACAATTTCATGGTGTTCCACCGGTACTTTTCCCTTCTTTTGACCCAAGGGTACAAAGATGTGATGTCAAAATAATCTGTTTCCACATCGTCAGAAGCCTCTTTAAACAATGTACAGACTTCAGTTCGCCCGCCGTAAAAGACGTCTCTTAGTTCCAGAGGTCTGACGACTTCCAAAAGCTCGATAAATGAACTCATTTCTGGATTTTCGCGGCATTCTTTATCAAAGTCTGATTCCCATATAGATAAATAAGTGTAACCTTGATCTACCAAGTACTTTTGCTTTTCTAGTGTTTTATCAAACAGCTCCCCAATAGTCAACTGATTGACAGGATTAACCGTGGATCGTGAAAATATGGTTGGATTACCATGCCAAAGGTCACCGTGGAATTCCATCACCATTTTTTGTCCGTTATCAGTCTCGTAATAACCATCAAGGCGATAGTGTCCGATAGACTTTTCTCCGCCATTTCTAGCATGTTGTATCCCGTGTCCCTGTACATGTGACAAATACTAAATCCATTGGAAAGCCTTGAGTGATTTTTTGTTCGGGTTTACAGCCCCTATGAGGAATTAAGGCGGTGGTCTCAGGTTGAAGGAAATTCGTTCTGAAGACAAGATTACATGCCGAAGCAATGATGATTGATTTTTCGAAGGGATCAATATCCGTGATTTCAATGAAGTCTTCTCTGAATTTTAAAAAAACAACATCTCAAAATGTCCACGTCAGATCGACAGTACGCCAATAAATCTTTTTGTCGAAAATTAAACTTGTCATGTTTATGCTTATCATACCAAGTCAGAAATCTATCTCTGTCAGTAGACTTCATAGAGTCAGGGTTATAGCAGGTAAGAAGTCTTAGAAGTCTGTCAAGTACAACGTACTGGTTTTCTTTCCTGTTGAAAAAGACGTGGGAAGTTCCCCTTCTTTAGTTCCTCAAAGCCAAACATAGCCGGTAATTTAAGGAGAGTCATTGGTAAAAAGTTAATGGAGTCAATCAGTTTGATTTTACAACTCTCCACAGTGTGGCACATAATATTCGCACCATTAGGTACAATCGTAGGCATGAAAGTATTTTTACATAAATATTGCAAAATAGGATAGGACTCATAACCCTTGAAATTGTGACATAGTAAAGTACTGGCATAATTTTATTCGGAAAACAGCCACTGACAAAAGTTCTGTAGTGTGCTCTCACCAGAGAAGACATGCTCTCTTTCACGACAATTCTCACATTCTTCCTCTCTAGTAATACATAACATGCAAGCTTCCTGCACTACACAGAGATTTGGTTTATGTTCATAAGCACCACAGCTGTATTTTAAACAATGAAGACATTTTCCAACAGTGTCTGGTGTATAGTCATCCTCAAACTGTATCTAGTCATCTTGGATACATTCAAAGTAAAAAAATATGAATGTCTTCGCGTTCTCTATCTCCCAGACCAGTTTTTCTTCGAAAGACACAGGTTCTTTGTCGGTATCTTCAAGCATCATATAACATTTAGGATTTTGGGGGTAAAAATCCCTACACGTGTAACAAAAAGATATGTCAGCATTTGTGCATTTTGTCTAGTTTTTTTAATTACAGTTTTTCACAGTCTGTGCAACGATATATGAATTCGCAAGTTGAATTGCCTTTCGTGTGGTTTGGTATGAAGGTCAAATCACTGTTGGCCACGGAAGAATGGATGACACTTGTCATACAGAATCCGATCTTCTTCGGAACTTTGATGTACTTTACGACAAGCGTGGCACACGTTGTTACACTTGTGGTCTTCTTTGTGATCATGGCCTTTGCAACACTTTGTACAGTAGTAGCTTCTTGAAAAAAAAGCAGGCAAACTAGTTATAACGTCGGGCCCACTGTAGATGATACCATTGAAATACTCCTGGGACAACACATGGATCTGATAATTTGGTAACACCTCTTGAAATTTCTTTATTTCATCAAGGCCACCTTTTCCAACAGGAACCCCTGCTTTTTGGTGCAACTGATTTGCTATAATAATTCTTGAAGTTTTCCTCCTTTCGTATATTCTCCCATTTCTCGTGCTGGTCTATTTTCGCCCTTGCCGTAACAATGGCTCTGACACAACACAAGTTATCATTGTTCTGGATTCGGATAATGCAATTTTTGTTTTTGAGAAATTTCTCAGTGTCAACGAACTTGCATCTCTTCTTGTTACCCCCTTTCGGCATATCCACCAGTGTCACTTCAAATATCGTTAAAGGGTAGTCTAAGGAAGAGCTTTGGACTGTAAGTCGAACTAAATCCCTGGGCTTCGATTCCCGTGTTAAGTCTTCAAAGAGAGCTGTAAATAATTTTCTGAGAGAACTTAATACATCCTCTGCCACCTCGATATCTTTGAAGTTGACTTTGTAGCTAGATGTATAGTTCTAAACTTTTCGATTCGCTGCTCTTTGATCTTTTGGATGCTGTAAAACTGTCGAGAGTCGCCGCCGCTCTTCAATCATTTTACTGTTTGCCCGTTTTCCTCACTGTCAGTTAAGGGTCGTTTCTGCCCTCCTTCAACTTGATGTTTTTCCATCATATGACGTTGTAGATTGTCAGGTCAACTAAAGGCCTTTCCGCATTCTTCACAATGAGCAATGTTGGAAGCATTGTGCTGCTCCATGTGTCGGTCCAAATCATTATTTCTTGTAAACCACTTGCCGCACATTTCACATTTAAACTTTTACCAGTGATTTTCTTTTCGCAAATGTATTTCTTTTTTTTTTTTCCCTTTCAGTTGGCTGAGCTTGGAGAAATTAGCTCCACATTCTGAGCATAGGTAAGCCATGTTCAAGGTCTGTAAGTAAAGTCAAACAAGTGTGAGTACACGATTTACCCGCGAATAATACATGTAGTGTTAAAAAGTAAAATCCGAGTGGCTATATTGCCGATACATCAAATAATCACATTACTGCTTATAGATGTAATGTTAATCAGGACTATCCTTTGAAGTTTTTACAGAGAGAAAATAAACCATTCATTTATCATTCAAAATCGTTTATATTCATTTGTTTCTTTCATACGTTTATTTATATGACAAGATATGTCTTTTATAATGTTATTTGTACTTGAAAAAGGCTACAGCTTGTGGTAAAACATCACTGGTGAAGGACCCTCGTTTAAACATTCGGGATGTAGTATCTCCTCCTATACATGGCTCTATAAAAGATTGCAGCCTTTATACAACGTTATGTATGGAACCGTGGCTCCACAGGCTGAGTTCATACAAGGTATATCAGATGATTTAGATGACGATGACTATTTCGACAATACACAGAACAATGTACTTATTTCAGATGATCTAGATGATCTATGTTCAACGGAAGCTAAAGGCAAACGTATCACAGATTTGTTTACAGAAGAATCACATCACCGTTCCCTGTCAGTGATTTCCATTAATCAAAATCTGTGGACAAGCAATCTGTTATAACACTTGCCCGTCAGATGCATCCTGGAAACATAGAACGTTTCATGAAAATTTACTAAAAGGCAACCAAAGAACCTTACGGCCATTTATTTGTGGATTTGAAACCATTAACTCCCGAATGTAATATATTGAAACAAGGTTTGAAGTGGCAAAAAATCCCTTGTTTTCTGAACTGACCAATGAGGAAGAACTACCAGCTCAGACAATTATAAAAGAAGCTGAAACAAGAGGTTTGGATCATTTGTCAGTTGGAGCCCAAACAGTTCACACCAAGGATAATACTGCAGAAAATAAATCGGAGCAAATGTCTGAGAAAATGAATGCCTGTGATGACTGTGGTATTCTTTTTAGCTCACCTGAGCACAACGTGCTCAAGGGGAGCTTTTAGGATCACCCGGTGTCCGTCGTCCGTCGTTCGTCGTGCGTCTGTGCGTCGTGCGTCGTCAACAATTCTTTAAACATCATCTCCTCCTAAACCACCGGGCCAATTTGGACCAAGCTTGGCAGGAATATTCCTTGGGTGGTCCTCTTTAAAAAATTGTTCCAAAATTTGAATCCATCAAAAACTCTGGTTGCCATGGCAACGAAATGGAATTTTCTAAGAAATTCTTTAAAAATCTTCTTTTCTAAAACCGCTGGTCAGACTTTGAAATAATTTCACAGGAATGTTCCTTGGGTGACCCTTTTCAAAGATTGTCCGCGAAATTTTGATATGTCGAAAAACATGGCTCTGGTGACTGGGGGCTACTTGCAATATACGGCCATGAAGAAATTCTTAAAAATTCTTCTTCTCTGAAACGGCTGGTCAGATTTTGAAATAATTTCACAGAGATGTTCCTTGGGTGACTCTTTTCAAAAGTTGTTCGCGAAATTTTGATCCGTCAAGAAACATGGCTCTGGTGACTGGGGTCAAATTAAAGCAATACCTTGTGGGCATTCTAGAGGCCACATGTTTTGCTCAATTGACTTGAAAATGGCTAAATTAATTGAAGATATCGGCAACCAGTGGTAATCGGAAAGAAAGTATCAGGAAAAAAGTATCAGTTGCGGTAAAGACAGCATATAGTGTTGTTTTTTTTTTAAATACATGGTTTATAACTAAGGTTCAGCTAAAAAATATTATGGGAGAAGGCAAAATTGCTTGTTACCCGCGATTTCCCATTTATCACAATAGTTTCAAAGCAAATTACCAGTAACGTCAGATTTGTTTAAATCTTTATCGCGTAAACAAGAAATTGAAATTTTGAACTTTGAGTGGCTACTTTTTCCACACTAATTGTCAGATTTTTTTTCAAAATCAATAGGGTTCAACCTATTGATGATACAAAGCAACTGTGCAAGTTTAATGAAAATCCGATTACAAATGCAGACTTTATCGCGTAAACAAGAAATTGAAAGTTTGAACTTTAAATGGCTACTTTTTCCACACTGATTGTTAGACTTTTTTTCAAAATCAATGAGGTTCAACCTATTGCGTAAACATGAAATTGAAATTTTGAACTTTAAATGGCTACTTTTCCCACACTGATAGTCAGATTTTTTTTTTTTTTCAAAATAAATAGGGCTCAAGCTATTGATGCAAT
Organism: Tridacna gigas; assembly: GCA_945859785.2. NCBI lineage: Eukaryota > Metazoa > Mollusca > Bivalvia > Cardiida > Cardiidae > Tridacna > Tridacna gigas. The sequence goes on along the minus strand of OX244031.2, from coordinate 10,290,884 downwards.
CTATGCAACTTTCACGAAATCCGACCACAAATGAAGACTTTGTCGCGTAAACAAGAAAAAGACGGACGAACATAAATAGCTTTAACTCTATTGATTCTGTTAATCAATATCAACTATTAGTAAGGGAAAAGTAGCCATTTAAAGTAAAAAAATTCAATTTCTTGTTAACACGTTAAAGTTCTTTTTAAACTTTGACAGATCATTCGTATCACCAAGGGATTGAACCTTATGGAAAATGAAGAAAATCCAGCTATAGGTTTAGAAAAAGCAGCCATTTGATGACTTAGTCTAGTTTACCCTACAAATTCCACATTATTGGACCCATTTCTTTGAAACTTGGAAGGAATGTCCAATACAATAAGTGCTAAAACCGTATCATATTTGACTGGGTTCTAAACAATTGGTTTTGAGAAATTCGATTATTTCATTAGTTGTTCCACACCATGCCTACTTTTTGTGCGGTCTTAGTGGGTTTCCATTTGCAACACCCGCTTTTTTTGTATGTTTTGTCTTTTTCATTTTGCTTCATGGATTGATGATGCTAGGAAATAAGCATAATGTTTCTTTTTAGTGCTGGTAGTATTTCAGTCATGGCTTTAACCTTATTTTATATACAGCCCAACCAGTCTAAATAAAAGACAACCCACCTGCTTTAAGTGAACAGTTTTCTTTCTTCCCCATAGTAGTCTCATATCACAGGTTTGACTGTACAGAGATATTTTTAACAAGTACAAGAGATCCAGAGATGAAAAGCAGCAATTGCTCATTAAGAGCGATTTCTTCTTGTGATCCCAGTATCCCAATCCCAATACGCTGGAATTGCTGTATTGCAAAGTGTTGCCTGATTAGATATATATGAACCGTGCTCTATAAAAAGGGGGCTTAATGCATCTGCGAAAAGTATAGATTCAGGTTTGCCTGCACAGTCTGCGCAGGCTGATCTGGGCCGAAACTTTTCGCTATTGGTTAATTTTCTGTATGTTTAAGGACCAGTGCACCCCATGATTCAGTCGATTGTTTAAAAATGTGGCTATAATGGACCCATAATTATGTAATGGCTTGATTGGTTAAAAGTGTCACAGAGGTGTATTAAGCCCCCTTTTGCCAGAGCACGGCTCATATCATTTAACTTATTGCTTAGTATTTGGAAAAGTTTAGAACGTGATATTCACTAATACTCTCCTCGAACATCATTTTGTAATTTTATTGTTTCCTGTGTATGATTTCACAATAAAGTAAAGTTTTTGAAAGTTTGATGGCGATTTCTTCCTTTGCTTAACGTAAAACGTCGATTCCCACACTTTAAGTACATGTATATCACAGCAGTCAGTGTACCTATTCTTTCGAAGTCACCTTCCCACATAAACATCGTCGAAAAGATGTTTAGTGGTGAGAGAGGAATGAATTTTGTCGCAATGATCAAAATCAATCCTCCAAAAGAGTTTGACCCAGCTGCGATAAATTACATCGCTGTGTTTCAAGCCCTGCACGTTACAGACGGAGCTACGGGGCATTCATTAGGCTACTTTAAAACATCCTAAAGGGAAATGACAATCAGCAGTGAACTTTTTTTTACCAATTTCAGTACTCATACAACTTTTTGAGCCCTTGATGTCAACTGTCTTCAATGGCAGTGTCACGAACGGAGCAACAGCTTGTAAATTTGTTTCTTTTCACGCGATAAAAAGCAAATTGTTTATAGACTAGAACTGTTGCAAATGGTGCTTTTATATCCCTTTCCAGTGTTACAGACAGATTTTTAAAACTTATGTGCATTTCGTACAAAAATGACTGGGTTCCGTGGAAAATTATGTTTTAACCCTTAAGCTACTAAGCGCGACTCACTGACCTTTTACGGACAGTGTAGACCAAGCTCAGACTGCACAGAACGTGCAGCCTTATCTTGAATCTACCCTGTCTGATTGGGAGATTTTTTTTCTCCAAGAATTAAGTTTGAAATAACATTACTTGGGTTTTTTACTATCGGTTCGGAAGTTTTACGAAAATTATTCAGCAGGATAAGGGTTAAACGTTAACAGTGAGACTCCCGGAAATCCCATCTTTGACATAAACAGTTCCTTGTTGGTAAATGTTTAGAGTTTATTATAACTCTTAGGCTGCTAAGCGCGACTCAGCACCCTTTTGCGGACAGTGTAAATCAAGATCAGACTGCACAGAACGTGCAGTCTGATCTTGGATCTACACTATCCGATACGGTGATTTTTTTCCAGCAACAAGCACTTTGTAATCGAAATGCCTCGACATATACTGTTGGCTGGAAATCTTTATTCTATTTAATAAGCAGTTAAAGGGTTAATGACCGCAAAATGAGGGCGGAATTCGCGACACCAAATGGATATTAAACGAAGACAGACACATGGACAGGGTGGTTTGAGTATACGCCAGCAAAAATTCGATCTAATGATTTCGGCTTTTTTCTTCAAATAGTTTTCCTTTGTGTGGCATGTTACATTTTTATGGTTAGTGCGAAAGTACTCTGTAAATCAATGGGTTAGGAAAATCATTTTTAGGAAAATCTGTCTACTTTTCACTCACCATTTGACGAGGACGGCCTTATAGCGTAAGACGCACGTACGATGCAGTTTTAATGATAAACAGTTTACAGCCTGATTAGACTAGGCAATACACTCAATAGATTTTTTTTTGCCGGAAAAAAAAAGCATATTAGTCTGCGTAATATATTCAGTAATTTATAGTAAACTTAATGCACACTGAATTGTATTTAAATATGTTTGCTTGTTTTTCGATAGAAAACTGTTCGTTAAATGGAAATAGAGAATCAGACTCGGCGCTGCTTTAAAATGAAAGACGTCTTGTCTGTAGAACTAACACTGAAAAAAACTGTAAACTTGTGCCTCACTGTTTTTTATACAATTAAATCAGTGTTAACTGTAACTTGCCAAAAAACGTTAAAATAGTTCAAACAATAAATGTTCTGTTCTGTTAACTGTAAATAGCCAAAAAACGTAGAATTGGCAATTGACAGTTAACTGTAAATAGCCATTTTAACGGTTTTTGGCTATTGACAGTTAACTGTAAATAGCCATTTTAACGGTTTTTGGCTATTTACAGTCAACTGTAAATAGCCAATTCTACGTTTTTTGGCTATTTACAGTTAACTGTAAATAGCCTCTGCCTAAAAATAAACATCCAAAGGCAGCTTTTTCTCTCACATTCAACATGCAAAGATGACTTTATCTGTCACATTTGTGTTCTATGATTATATTCAATCTTGCTTTTTTTTTTTTTTTTTTACCTAATTATGAGTATGATTGCAAGTGATAGACATACCAATGTTTTACAGACTTAAAGCAATTTTTCAGTTATAAATACAAAATAAACTGCTACCTCACTGAAACTGACATATTTACATACATGAGCACCAAAAATACATAGCCTGTGAAGCAATTACCAGTGATACATCAATGGTTATAGGAACATATTGTGAAATCTTCTTCAGATCCACTTTGGTAAATAGATCTACTATCAACAAGAAAATATTGTTGTAAATCTTCTTCATTGTGGAGAGTTTTAACAGGTTTGTGTATTTTCTTGTCAAAGATAGTTTCTTTGTAGAAATGAAAAGGTGAAAATTTTCATAAGAAAAAAGGTTGTTGTTGCTTTCATTTCCAGTAGGTATCAGACTTAGTAAACGTTTAAAGTTATAGCATGGTCAACAAATATCTGTGATAGTCATAATACTAATTTCAGAACATTATCCTTAACCTCAACTGCCAAATCTGTACAGTTTACTATATCATGTTCAGTCAATTATTTTCAGTAGACTTTCTGGTGATAAATTTCTCAAAGAAGGAGTGAAAGGATGAGACTAAAATTTGACTGTTTGTAGCTAGACTGCATGAGCATATAGGGTGATTTTGGTGTACAAAGGCAAAATTTCACTCATGATATATATAGCATCAAAGTTACAAAAGTGAGCTGGGTAGGTCTTTGCAACTGTCATTCAGAGATGACATCCATCACTTAACTCTAAACCAAACTGAAAAGTTAAGGACTGGTTTCATTTTCGGACAACAAATTAAAGTGTGGCTCAATTGATGAAACAGTCTTAAAAGGTATAAAACATTGTGGCTAGCGGAGAAAATGTCAATTACCAGCATTTCCCCGTTTCTCATGTTAACAAAGTCCTTCCTATGGATACTAAACCAGAATAAGGGTTAACACAATTAATTCTCTCTCCTCAAAAGAATGCATTTCTACATTAAATAGGTAAAGACAAAGACATTCAGTGCAGTATGATGGTGCCTGGACAATACCATACCATTTTTTCTCCAGACGGGTGCTTTGGTATTATGAGAGGCTTACATGGAGAGCTATTGCATAATTTACATTAAATCAGTTGAACTCTAGTGTATAAGTGTCCACAGTGTGCCACAGTTGGTAAAGGATACTTGAATATGTCACTTGTGCAATCAATCTTTTTCTTTTTAAAACCAAAGCTATTTGAACCATGTAAGTTACAGATGTCCAGTCAGTTAGATATTCCTTTTCTTACTGACAATTAGCTCAAGATCAGACTTCTTTTACAATGTAGATCAAGATCAGACTGCAAAAAGTGTGCAGTCTGATCTTTGATCTGTATATTTCGTGTTGACAATACTTATGGCAGACACCTGTGTAATTATATTTCTATTGGCCTTTTTTCTTAGACTGGAAAAAGTCCATTTAACACCTTACCAAATGACAAAATTCTAGCCTGGACCAAAATGAAAGCATTTGCAAGGACAAGTAACTGTTGATAAAATGATGATGATGATTTCTCTTTTTGATGGGATAGAAAACATTAGGGGAAAACAAGAAAATGCTGGTTACTGACATTTTCTCGTTTTCCAATAATGTTTCCAAGAGGATTTTTTTTCTGGGGATGGGGGCCGATAAAACTCTGGATTGTGTGGTAAGCGGTTAAATTGTATGGTAGGAGTTAAACTAATTTGTATATTTCAGTACATGTATTTTTGACAAATTTGGATATTTGCTTAGTTTATTACAAATGTTACGTGTATATAATCAATAGTCGTGGTATGCTACAGAAATAAATAACTTCGAGTAGTAATACTGTTTTTTGTCACTGTCCCACATTCAGGCTTGTATTGACATCCCTCTCTAACTGGATTTAAAACAACTTTAGTAGATAGATAAGTACCGGTTAGAGCACAGTTTAACCATCACCCAACCACACACCCCTTTCTTATTTTCAACCACAAAAACATACCACAAACCCATATAATTCAACTCCCTTATACATATTATACATATTGCATTTACCTAAGCAATCTCACGACGCTTAAGCATATTGCATATCCCTATCCATTCCCTCCATCCTTAAGTTTATAGCTAACCCTTATACAATACAGCAATATAACAATATAAATCAATATAACAATTTTATGTACATTATCATGCTCATAAAATTAAAAACAAAATGGGTTAACAAGCCAATCTAATTAAGGTCAGCAAACAAAATGGCTAACCTTTTTTATAAATATTTTTTACTTAAGCCATTTTATTAAAAAAAAAAAATTTTTTTTAAAAATTAAAAAAAATTTGTTGCACGCATCAATCACTCACTCACTTAACTAACCAACAAACCCTTACATCAGACAATTGCTTAACCTTTTACCTCCCCCATCAACCAATGCATGGCACATTAGTTAACCAATCACTCACTCACTTAACTAACCAACAAATCCATACATCAGTTTATTGCTTAACCTTTTACCTCCCCCTTCAACCAACGCACCAAGGTATGGCTAACCGGCTTATGAGTAAGTGGGTGGCTTAAGATGTTGATAAAAAAAAATTTAAAAAATTAAAATTAAAAAAAATGAATTTATTTTCTTCAACACACAATGCTATATGCTTAAAATTTTTGAAAATATCTTTTTTGCTCTAAAACATAACAGCTTAATAATTAACCATGTTGAGCAACAGACACAAACAGAAGGTAAATATAAAGGTCCTAAAACAAAAAGAAAATAAATTTAAGGAAACAAGAGAATCTGAAATCATGAAAAATAAAGCCATATTATCATCTTGTACTCTTGACCAGTTGAGAATACTTGCTAGAAGGAAACAATTAAAAAATTATTCTGTCTTAACTAAACAAAAACTTGTTGAAGAACTATCAGTGATTTTAACCAAAGCAGATTTTCCACTTCCTTGTTAAAAAATAAAAAAATAAATTTTTTTTAATCTATGCTTAATGATAAAAAAACTGATTTTAACTTAATAAATCACACAAACTGTATATATAGTGAAAATGGCAGACTATATAGAAGGTATAAAAAATAAACAAGAAGAAAAGAAAATTAAGCAAAAAGAACTTGCTGATAAAGCACATGATAGGCTAAAATAAGAACTTGATGATTTATCTAGAGAGTTAAATAAGTCAGACACTTTTGTTATTGATAAACTACTTGGTGAGTTAGATGATGACTTATATGATGAATATGTTATTGAAGATGAAAGTAAAATAGAAGGTTATATAGAAACATATAAAGAAGCATATCAAAAACTCTTTAATATTGAAAAAATAAGAAGGCTTAGGCAACAATAAATAAATAAAAAAAAAAAAAAAAAAAAAAAAAAAATGTTTTTATCTATTTGAAATGATAAAAAATTTGAATTTTTCTTTATTAAGTTTAAAAATATATTATAAAAAAATGCATGTGTTAAATAGAATTACAAATGATTTTGCAATAAAGTTATGCCGGACTTTATTAAATAAAAAATGTATATCTCACCATATGTACGATTTAGAAAAAGAACTTTTTCAATTTTATTTTAGTTTTACAGAAAAAGAAAAGGATTTTTTTTATTTGCTTACAAAATTAATGCCTTTTGTTTATCATGAACATAGTAACCATAAGTTAGAAGAATCTGATTTTGAAACAATAGTTTATGTTGCATTTCCTGATACACGCGTGCATTCGGGTGATCCTTGTCGATATATTGGTAGACCTATTTATACTGGTATTAGAATTCCATTTAACCAAAGTGATAATTTTTTAAGTATTTATAAAAATGCATTAAATGATTTACTTAAAAATATTTATAGAGAGAAACAACCTGAGAATTATTACATATTTCCACTATTAACATTTAAAAATATTCATCATGCTTTACCTCTTGAATATTCTGGTGATTTTACATCTTTTGTTGAATATTATGGTGAATGGTGGGGTGATTTACATTATTATCTCTATAGTGAAAATGAATCTTATACAATTAATCACGGTGAAGGTTATCAAAGATTTAATGATGTTAATAATGTTAATTATGAAGAACAAGAACTTACTGAAATTTGGGATATGTATGAAGAAAATTATGGTAATGTTAGCATAAATGAAACCTATAAATCGGATACATGCGTTTTATGCTTAGATGAAAACACAAAACCAAACATTTTATTTTGTGGTTGTGGCCATCTTTGTGCCTGTGAACCATGTTTTGCAAGTTACAACAAAAAAGATTGTCCAGTTTGTAGAGTAAAAAGTGATATCATTAGTAAAATATAAATATTTAACCTTTTTACCAGGTTAAATATTTTTATAAATCCAATTCTATCAGTATTGTTAAATACGCATTTTTAGCATTAGGGTTATCTGTCCTTGTTATAAAGTTTATAACATCACATTGGTCTATTTCTAAAGGTTGTGGAAAGACTATACAACCACAACCTTCTCCTTTCTTTTTTACTATGGAGTAGTCTACCTGTTCAACTCCATTTATGACTATATTAACTTTTACCTGTTCTTTTAGAATACCGGTTCCCTTAACAACCATTAAAGTTCTTCTTAAAATTCTACCAGGAGCAGCCATACAATAACCTCCTAACCCATGGCTTTCTCCGGCGCTTCCATCAGGATTTTTTACAATGGCACCACCATTATCAACATAATTTTTATTGGCAGCTGCATCACGGTCTGTAGGATTTGGTAGCCCAGTGAGTGGGTGAGTGTTCATATCTATTTTACCAGCTGCTAAAAAAGTTCCATATCGGTTTTTTGTTAAAGCATTATTATCTGTATTTTTTGCTTCAATAGCGGTATCCACATAAAACTTATTTGCAACTTGTTGGCTATCTATAGGTGAACCAACATTGTTAATCCTCCATCCACTCATAGAAATGTCTCTACTTGCTGTATAACCATCAGCTCCATAAACAAAAGCACTATTAGCAGCATCTACATATTTTTTAGTAGCAGCTTCACTCGGCTCCTCAGGGTCAGCTATATTTTTTATTTTATTAAAACCCATGTTTAAATACCCCGTCATATGGTATCCTCCATTTTCATCTAACAGCCCTGAGTTGACATCAACATAACTCTTAGTGGCAACATCCTGAGGATTTACTGGATTACTAACCCTCGTTAATGTATTACCATTCATATTTATAGAACCGCTAACGGGGGTTGTTCCATCTTTACGTAAAAAATTATTACTTATGTAAGCGAGAGACACACCATCACCACTTGTTTTAGCTTCATCTATTCTTCCAAATTTATTAACAGGCATCGTTTTTAATATTGCTAAAAAAGTTTATTTAGAACATTTTGAAATTTATTACCTAAACCCAACTCTTTAAGAATGTACAAACATAAATGACCACAAAATACTTCCCCTGCATGTTGTAATTGGTCAGTATTGTAGTGTATTGGCCTTTTTAAATAATCTATAATTTCAAGAGGTGGTTGTATGCCATAACTATCAAAATAAATTTTAGTTTTATCATCTTTAAACCATGCAACCCAATGAGTACCTGGACCGCTAGTATCATCAAGATTTAATATACCACATTCTTTATTTTTTACTTTTTTAGGTAGGGTATCTCTTAAAAATATTCCTCTAAAATTTTTTTTTTTTTTATTTTTTTGCGGCATCCCCAAGTTCAAAATTGCTTAAAGGTTTATTTGGTAAAGTTATATTATCAATTAAAATATTTTTCATTTTTATATATTTAAATATTTACAATAGCACTATTATCAACCCATGAATTAAACTCATCAGAATAACCTTTCCACTTTACAAGAGATTTCTTTTTGCCCTTTTTAATAATCTTTTCTATCCTATACACCTCTTGTCTTGTTGTTTGTAGTTCAGGTTCATAAAAGGAACCTTTTATTTCTTCTCCATTTAAATCTTTAATTTTACATGTTATAGGTGATGTATGTTTTACTTCTGAAACTGTAAAAACCTCTTCAGTCCATCTTGTAGTATAACCTTTTTCAAAAGTCTTTTTCTTTTTACTTATCCTTACTTTGTCTCCAACAGAAAACTTTGGTTCGATATCCTCCCTTACTTGATTATAATCAGGATACAATGTTCTCCAAACTTTGTTTTCATTCTTCTTCTTACTTGCTTCAGTTGGTGTCATCTTAATAGAAGAATGCCTCGTGTTGTTATATTCTTTAACAAGATTTGATAACACGTTAATATAAACATTTGTTGAGTTAGCAGAAAAATATTTCCACATTTTTTCTTTCATTGTTCTAATCCATCTCTCAACAACGCTGGATTTTTCCTCGTTTTCAGTGGAATATAATTCAACCAAGTCTTTAACATCTTTGTTATAAAACTCTTTACCTTTATCCACCCACATTTTCTCAGGTTTTCTTTCCTTAAAAATACTCTTCAATGCAACAGAAACAGATTTTCCTGTTTTGTCTTTTAATGGTATCAGCCACCCATATTTTGAAAAGATGTCAATGACAGCAAGAAGATATTTTACACTACGATTAAGTTTAGAAAATGCTTGCATATCTACTAAATCTGCTGCCCATATCCTATCAATACCATTTACTCTAACTCTCCTTTCCTTAAACTTTCTTTTTACAGGTTTATGTAATTCTTCTGCTAATATTATATTTTCTAAATTTTTTTTTTAATTCCCATTCCAAATTTTTTTTTGGTTCCTATCAATGAGGAAACCAATCCTCTTTCCATTCTTTCCTTAATAGTAGGATTATAAATACCTTTTAACTCTTTAAGCATATTAGCATCACAAACAGAATTTCTTGTAGCTGTATCATCATGTTTAAGATAACAGATATCATGATGATATGCTGCTTTGTCAACACGATTTACAGGCTTTGACCATTCTTTAGGTGTTAAATCAGGATTCAATCTTTTCTTTAACTTGGTACCAGGACCAGTAAAATTATGACCAGGTAAATGCATTTCAACAGGTAAGTTATTGATTGCTTTGTTTAACAATGACCCACCTTCTTGTTGTTTAATAGATTGTGTTTTAGCTGTACCACAATTAACACATTTTCCTCGCATCATATTTTTACCATTTTTACTTACATAACATTCTATATCAGTAGTATCAGTTTTCTTTTTACATTTAACGCAATACATTTTTTTTATTAAAATAAAATTTTTAATATAAAATGGACGTTGTTAATTTATCATGGAATGAAGCTTTAGCAAAAAGATTTAACCACCCCCTTTTACCAAGAAGTATTAGAGGCCTGATAGTTGGTAAATCAGGATGTGGTAAAACTACCCTTTTACTTAACCTTTTGTTAAGAGAAAATTGGTTAGATTATGACAACTTATGCGTTTTTGGTAAAAGTTTGTTTCAACCAGAATATCGCATACTTAAAAAAGCTTTTGAAGAAAAAATACCAAAAGAATACATATTAAGGTTGTTTTCACTTAAAAATGAAGTTCAAAACCGTGATATTTCACCTACTGCATTAGTTGAAGAATGGAGTAAAACAATTAAAGAAAAATCTGATATCAATTGTGAATTTTTTGAATATGCTAGTGATGTTCCTGACCCAAGAGATTTAAATGGACAAAACAAAAATTTAATGATTTTTGATGATTTACTTTTAGAAAGGCAAAACAAATGTGAAAGCTATTATGTAAGAGGTAGACATAGTAATGCTGATTGTTTTTATCTATCACAAAATTATTTTAGATTATCCCGTCAAACTATTACAGAAAATGCTAATTTTATTTGCTTGTTTAGACAAGACTTAAAAAATCTTAATCATATTTTTAGTGATCATGTAGGTGATGATATGACAAAAACTGAGTTTATTAATTTTTGTAAAAATTGTTGGGAAAGACCTCATGGTTTTGTCATAATTGATTTAACCAATAACAAATACAACGGTAAGTATAGAAATGGATTGGACAACTTCTATATACCACAAAACTACTACAATTATTATTAAAATTTTTTTTTAAAAAATTTTTTTAAAAATATATCTTAAGCAAAAAGATATATTTTACACATATAACAACCTTTTTTAGTAATAAAAAATGGAAGAATTACTTGAAAAGATAGTAAAAAATACTGACCATAAAACATCATTTCAAATTATCGTAAGTGATAACAAAACAAGTTTTAAAACAAGATTTAACCCACCACTTAAATTAGAGCAAGATAAAGAATATGAAATAGCATTGGTTAATCTTGAAACTTACTATTCTTTCCAAATATTACCGAAAATAACGGTACCTTTATTTATTCTCCTGATGGTGGTTCCACATGGAATAAAATAAAAATACCTGAAGGTTCTTATGATTTAGTTGATATCAACTATTATATACAACAAGAAATGAGGAAAAAAGGTGATTATGACCAATTTAATGAAGAATATTATATTACCTTATCAGCAAACACTAATACCTTAAAATCAGTTTTAATTCTTGAAAATGGATATCAGGTAGATTTTAATCATGAAAAAAGTATTGGAAAGGTGTTAGGATTTAACAGAGCAAAATATGTTCGAGGGTTTCATGAATCAGAAAATTTAGTTAATATCTTAAGTATTAATAGCTTACTAGTTAACATTGATTTAATTTCAGGAAGTTATGTTAATGGTTCACAAAGAAATACAATTTACAGCTTTTTTCCAAATGTATCACCAGGGTATAAAATAATAGAAAATCCTGTTAATCTTGTATACCTACCTCTAACGTTGAATGAAATACATGATTTAAACATTACGCTAACTGACCAAGATGGAAATATATTAAATTTAAGAGGAGAAACATTAACTATTAGATTTCATATAAGAGAATCACGTTAAATATAAAAAATGACAAACTATATTAACGCTAAAATAAATATATCAGATGGGCAAAAGGAAAAAAATTTACATTCTTTTAAAAACAAAAACCCAGCAAGTATTCGTTTAAAACATGAAGATTTACATGGTAATGATGTAATAGCATTAACCAAATCACAAGTAAATAAACTTACTAAAGCTTTTAAAGCTGGTAAGGGAACCACGTTTAGAATGTCAACTAAACAACTTAAACATAACATGAAAGTAGAAGGAGGATTTTTACCTTTGTTAGCAGGATTAGCTTCATCAGTTCTACCCACATTAGCAAGGACTGTTTTACCTGCTTTGGGAGTTGGTGCGTTATCTGGTTTAGCATCTTCAGGTGTTCAAAAAGCAATGGGTAATGGATTGTATCTTAAGAAAGGTGGTTGTATCTGTTAAGTTGAAACTGATGGTGAAGGTTTATATCTTAAACCATACAAAGGTAAAGGATTAGGTGCCGTTGGTGATGGATTGTATTTAAAACAAGGTGGAAAAATTTATGATGGAAAAGGTCTTCTTTTAGGACCTAATAGCCCATTTGCTAATATTCCTATATTAGGTGCAATATTGTAATATTAAAAATATGTATGTACATAAATTTGGAAATAATAAACCTAAAATATTTCAACCAAAAACTATTTTTTGGAAACCTGTAGAAGTTAAGCATCCAGCTAAAAAAGTTAATCCTATTACTTGGGATATTTATACTCAACAACCCCTAGTATTAAAAGGTGGTGAAACTAAAACAATTGTTTTAAATTTTGGTTTTATGATGAGTAGGGGTGCCGTTTTAATTTCACTATCTTATGCTCTAAAAATTAAACAATTTAGTTTGACAAATGAAGTTATTCTTGAGGATAATGATAATGTGATTACCACAATTACAAACAACTCTGGTAATCTAGTAAAAATTGAGGAAAATACCTTTTTGTGTCGTCTTTACTATTCTATTTAAAAAATAGTTTTAATTAATAAAATGGAACTAAATGAAAAGATACATCCAAGCTTACCAGAAGCACGAAATATACCAAATGCTCCAAGACTAGAAGCAGTAATTTTAAGTGATGACAATGGTCAATCCTTCAGGCTACAAAAAATATCAGAAATTCAAACATTTCTAGAAAATGAAGTTAAGACAAGAGAACAACTAGCTAAAAAGTATTTGAAGATTAGCAAGACTGTGTATAATGTTGAAACAGGACTAACCACCTTAGCACTAGGTGCCGGAGCAGGTGGAATAGCTCTATTGAGTACCGTAGTAGCAATTCCAGCAACGTTAGCCCTGGAAGGTTGCGCTTTAGCTGTTGGTCTTGCTGCAATTGTTAGTAAATTTGCAGTTAGAAGAACCAGAACAAAATCAGAAAAAACATCTTCAGATTAAAATGTTGGCAGATGCAAAGTTAAATACGATACATACACATATATCTAAGGCTATCGCTGACAACAAAATAGAACATTCAGAATTTACTTTAATTATGGATGAATTGGAAAAATACAAACAAATGAAGGAAGAGATGCGTGTTAAGTTGAAGAAAAAAAGCAAGCTGGAGGAACAGGAGAGTTTAATAGAGAAGGGGAAACAGGAAGCACGGGAGGAATTCAGGAGACTAGTAGAAAGAAACAATGGAACCCATTAAGACTAAAACTAAAACCACCTAAGTTTAAATTTTCTTGCACACGTGAGATAGGTAATACTAATTAAAAAATTTTTTTTACTTAAAAAATATGTAATTTTTAAAGATAAAAGACCCTGTGAAAAGGGAACAAACAGTAAAAGAATATCTTGCAACAATGAAAAGAATTCGTGATAATCAGCTTGCAGAAAGAACAGGAGACATTGAATTACAAACAGACCTTTCAAAGTTTTTTAGACCTATTACAGAAACACAAAAAGCCGCAACAAAGGAGATTACAGAAGGGCTTAAACCTATTAAAGAGGGTATCAAAGACTTACCTGATGCTATTACGTTTCCAGCCTTTCCTTCTATAAAAGCTTATGAAAGACCGAAAATAAGTGATGAAGAACGTGAAGAAATATTTTGGTTTAAGGAACAGATGGAAGAAGATGAAGACCCATTATTACTTATTGGACCACTTGCAGCTAAGCAACTAAGAAGATTTACTAATAAGGATGAAGCTGATACAACGTATGGGATATATGACAAAAAAGGTAAATTTTATATCGGTAATGAGGAAGCTGAAATTTTAGGAAATGATATTTTAGTTGCAAATAAAATCTATGAAGGTACACCTGGTCTGTGGGAGTTAATTATAGCTAAAAAACCGGACAAAGATAAATATGATGACGAGGATTTTGATAATTACAAGGAAATAATGTTAAAATCCGGCACCCTTCATAAAAATAATAACAAATATAGTCATTTACCAAAAAGCAGTAAAGCATTCAAATGGAAAAAAAATCTTAAAAATTTTTGGCTAGAAAGACCCATCGGAAAAGGAATTACCATTATCCCATCTGACCCTAACGCACTATTAGAAAGATTAGACCTCTTAATGGCAAGTAAAAAAGCTCGTAATACAGGTGTAAGAAATGAGTTGGTAAGTATTTGTGATGAATTAAAAAGACAACGTGTATTAAATACAAAAAGTTATAAAAATTTAATGGCTATACTATAAAATGATTACATCACAAAAGAGAGGATTTAAAAGAAATTATGCTTATGGTGGAGCAGGAATATTTGATACTTTAGCTAATTTTCTTACAAGGATTTTTACAAGCAGCGCAGCTAAACAAATTGCATCTTCAGCAGTTGATGTTGGCAAGAGTGTAGCTAAGGAAGGTGCAAAGAAAGCATTAGAGGTTGGAAAGAGTGCCGCGGTTGACGCAGGTAAAAAGTTAGTTCAAAAGGCTTTAACACCAAAATCTAAAAAGATTATAGAAAAATATACTCAAAAGCCTACTACAACAACTCAACCTACAATGCAAGATATTAGCAAGTTAATGGATGGTGGTGCCATTGCTATTCAAGATCTAGTTAAGAAATTAAATAATATTAAGGGTTCCGGAGTTAAAGTATTATGAAAAACGAATTTAAGTTAAGCAAATTATGTACATTAAATAAAAAATAATGTCAAAGCTAAAATTTAAAATAACTAAATATGAAAAATACAATACAAAAAGGGTTAGTATCATTTTTGCTAACTTTAAACTTGATGAAGATTGTGAAATTCTTGAAGCTACCGATACAAGTTATGATTATAAAAAGGTTGTTGTAAAATTGTCTCCTGAAAAAGCTGATATCATTGAGGAATTTGAAGAAGATGTAAATCAATATTTAGAAAAAAATGATATACCTAAGATAACCATTCTTTATGGAAATAGAATTTATCCTAAGATGAAAAAAAAGCTTTCTGAAAAAGAACTTAAAAATATTAAACTTAAGGGTGTGTATGTAAATGATGAAAACAAATCATTCCCCCAATTATGGTTAGAATAATAAAAAACAAAACTCAATTATAATTTTGACTTAAAAATTATAATTGCATATAATAAAATGGATATTTTAAACATTAAAACACCGATTTTAAAAGATGATAGTATTGATGAATATGAATATTATGAATATCTACCTATTACAGGAACCAATCTAAACAACCCTGGAGGAAATATTAGGATTGATATTGAAACACAAGATATTTTTTATCATCCTTCCGATTCATATTTAGAAATTGAAGGAAAATTAGTAAAAAATGATGGTACAGTTTATGGTGCAGCTAATGAGGTTACCTTAACAAACAACGGATTGATGTATCTGTTTAAAAATATTAGATACCAACTTAGTGGGCAAGAGATAGAATCAATTAATTATCCTGGCCAGGCTACGACAATGCTAGGTCTGTTAAAATACCCAGATGACTTTTCTAAATCACAGGGATTAAACCAACTATGGTGCAAGGATACCGGAGACGTTGCAAATAGTGCTAATAATTCTGGTTTTTCATTAAGAAAAACCTTTATTTTTAGTTCTAATCCAGTTGGATCATTTAGTTTTAAGATACCCTTAAAACATATATTTGGTTTTTGTGAAGATTATAACAAAATTTTATATGGTATGAAACAAACTTTAACCTTAACAAGAAATAATGATAATGACGCAATTTTTAGAAAAGGGGAGATTATAGGTCCGGATGGTGCCGTGGCAACCCCAGCAGTTGATGTTGGTAAAGTTGTATTAAGTAAAGTATCTTGGTTTATGCCTCATGTAACAAGTTGGAACGTTTTAAATTTATTGAGAAGAAAGAAAAATTTCCAGTTGGGTATAGAATGTTACAATGCGACACTATCACAGTTCCACAAGCAACAGGTTTTACTTGGAGGTTATCATCTAAATCATCTCCTGAGGTGCCACGTTTTTTAATTGTTGGTTTTCAAACAGATAAAAGTAATAACCAAGAACAAAATGTTGCTACATTTGACACTATAAGTATTAAAACTATTTATGTAATGTTAGGTGCAACAAAATATCCAGCATATGATCATGGTATAGATTTTACTACTAATAAATTTAGTAGAATATATAGTGAAGCTGCTTCATTTAGAAAAAAGTTTTTTAACATGGATGAATTAGTATCAAACCCTAATTTTAATCCTTATGAATTTAAATATATTTTTCCTTTGTTTGTGTCTGATTTATCAAAACAAAGTGAAAGGCTTAAGTATTCTGTTACTGATATCCACGTTAAAGCAACATTTGGTGCAGCTGTTCCAGCAAATACTGAGGCATTTGCGGTTTTACTTAGTGATAGGATGATTAACTTTCAGAGTGATGGAAATAAAATGAGTGAAGTGTATTAAGTAATTTTTATTTTAAATAAAAAATATGCTAAAGATTGCTGATTTTAAAAAGATATTAACAGATAACAATATTAAGTTTTATTCCTATTGGAACAAGAAAAAATATATTGATGTTTTAAAAGAGCATGGATTATATCCTGAGGAAGCAATACCACTTAAGAAAACACCTAATTATGATAGATTAAAAGATATAGGTAAAAATCCTAAAACGGTAATATTAAAGGATGTTGAAACTGAAGAAGAAACAACATTTCCATCAATTTACAAGGCAAGTAAGTTTATTGATAGATGTCCACAAACAATTGAAAATTGGAATGGTAGAGTATGGAATGGTAAATATAAGATTGGCATTCAATAATTTTATTATTTTTTAAAAAATAATAAAATTTAAAAAATGTTGACTTAAGTTAATTTTATTTATTTTAAAAATTATGGCGATGAATTCTTTTTCACGAAGATTTATCAACAGATTAACAGATGCCAGTCAAATGATTGCATCTAATTTATATAGTGGTGCTCAAAGGGTTGCCTCAGCGGTAATTCCTCAGAGTGTTAGAAGAAGAGTATCTAATTTTACTAATTGGTTAACTGGTAATGTTGAAGAAGAGCAGGTTCCACAAGTTTTAAATGAAGTTATAAGAAATGTGGAGGAAAGAATAGAAAGAATACCAATACCAAACTTTGAATTAAGAGAAGAACAATCAGCATTTAGTAATTTTGTAACACAATATGTTATTGATGGGGTGGAAGGGTGGGGTCCAGATAATTTTTTAGAGGCTGCTAGACAAAATATAACATCATTTTTAAGAAGAAATAGAAACAACAAGGTAATGTTAAGTCTTTTTTGTGTATTAAAAAAGGAAAACGATCATACAATTAAAGTAGAAAGACCATTTAGGTCATATCACGAGTACAATACAAGAGAAACTAATGTAGATGAATTATATGATTTTATGGTTGCACGTGTTATAGAAAATTTGACAAGTTTTATGGCAAGGGGTAGTGGATGGGTATTTGATAAGGTTATTACCTTAACTTTGTTTGGTGGTGAATATACCCCATTGCAAGCAAGTTCATGGTTGCCTCTACCAACAGGATTAAGAAATAAAAAATTAATTAATATTCAAAACAAAGATGATAGTAATTGCTTTCAATATTGTGTAAAAAGTGTGGAATATCCACAAGAAAAAACCCTCAAAGAGTTACTAAAAAATTAAAAGAACAAATAAAAGAATTAAATATGGTAGGAATAGAAAGACCAGTTAAGCTAAATGATATTAATAAATTTGAAAACCAAAATCCCAAGTTTTCTATTGCTGTTTTAGGTTATGATGAAAAAGATGGTTTTTTATCCTCTTAGAAGACAAAGAAAAGAAACTTTTAACAGAGAATATCTTGTTGTTCTTTTGTTGTTAACAAATGAAGAAGGAAATAGCCATTATGTTTTAGTGAAAAGTCCTAGTGCATTGCTTGCTTCTGGTTTATCAAAAGATGAACATAAAATGTTTTTTTGCTGGAGCTGTTTAGGTCATTCTACAAGTAAAGAAGTTTTAAGAAAACATCAAGAATATTGTTATACTCATGATATTGTAAAAACAGTAATGCCGAAAGAAAACAAACCAATAGAATTTAAAAATCATATTTAAAACACAATGGTTTTCTTTTGTAATATATGGCGACTTTGAGTCATATTTAATACCAATACATACTACTCAACCTAACCCAAGCATAAGTTATACTAAAAAATATCAAAAACATGAACCATCAGGGTTTTGTTTTTATGTAAAAAGTTTTAATGAAGAAGTTTTTAAATCAGAATTAGTAAGGTATACAGGAAAAAATGTTGCAGAAAAATTTGTAGAAGAAATAGAAAAAATTGTAAAAAGGATTTATGATATCCCTGAAGTAAAAATAATATTTACAGCAAATGAACGAAAAATTTTTAATGAAGCAAGAGTATGTTATATTTGTAAAGAAGAATTTACAAAAGAATTTAAATATAAAAAGGTTAGAGACCATTGTCATTATACAGGAAAATTTAGGGGCGCCGCACATAGTTTATGTAATCTTAAGCATCGTAAGCCTAACTTTATCCCTGTCTTTTTTCATAACCTTAGTGGATATGATAGTCATTTATTTATTAAAAGTCTTGGTTTTACTGAGGGTGATATTAACTGTATTCCCAACAATGAAGAAAAATATATTAGCTTTACTAAAAAGTGTGTTGTTGATCAATACTTTGATAAAAAAACAAAAACAAACAAAGATAAAACTATAGATATAAGGTTTTTAGATAGTTTTAAGTTTATGGATTCTAGTTTATCAGATTTAGCAAGTTATTTAAAGGATAATCAATTTGAAAACTTAAGAAATTTTTATCAAGGAAATGAATTTAATCTTTTACGTAAAAAAGGAATTTACTCTTATGATTATGTTGATTCACCAGAAAGACTTAAAGAAACAAAATTACCACCAAAAGAAGCATTTTACTCTAAACTTAATGATGAAGAAATTCGTGATGAAGATTATGAACATGCAAAAGAGGTATGGAAAACTTTTAAAATAAAAGATTTAAAAGAATATCATGATTTATATCTAAAAACAGATGTTTTACTTTTAACGGATGTTTTCGAAAACTTTAGAAAAGAAGCATATGAAATTTATGGATTAGACCCTGCATGGTATTATACTGCTCCAGGTTTATCTTGGGATGCAATGCTTAAATATACCAAAGTAAAATTAGATTTAATAATAGATAAAAAAATGTTTTTATTTATTGAAAAAGGAATTAGAGGAGGTATTTCAATGATTCCAAAAAGATATGCAAAAGCTAATAACAAATATATGGATGATTATAATCCTGATGAAGAGGAAGTGTTTATTATAGATTTAGATGCAAATAATTTATATGGTGCCGCCATGTCAATGGATTTACCCACTGGTGGTTTTGAGTGGATGACAGAAAATGAGCTAAAAAATTGGAGAAATCATTCATGTATGTTAGAAGTTGATTTGTATGTGCCAGAGGAATTACATAATTATTTTAATGATTATTCCCTTGCGCCTGAAAGTATTAAGGTAGGTAATGTCTATAAATTAACACCAAATTTAAATGAAAAAAGAAATTATATAATTCATTATAAAAACTTAAAACAATATTTATCTTTAGGAATGGAATTAATAAAAATACATGAGGGGGTTAAATTTAAAGAAAGTGCTTGGTTAAAACCATATATTGACTTAAACACAGAAAAAAGAATAAAGGCATCAAAAGAAAAAAATGCTTTTAAAGAAAATCTTTTTAAATTAATGAATAATGCTATTTTTGGAAAGACAATGGAAAACTTAAGAAATCGCGTTGATATTAAACTTATTACAAATAAAAAGTCATTAAAAAGGTATATTAATAAACCAAACTTTAAGCATTTAAATATTTTTTCAGAAAACTTAATATCTATTCATATGGGAAAAACAGAAGTAAAATTAAATAAACCAATTTATGTTGGTATGAGCATCTTAGATTTAAGTAAATATATAATGTATGGTTTTCATTATTTTTATATCAAGCCAAAATATGGAGACAAAGCATCACTTTTAAAAACTGATACAGATAGTTTAATGTATGAAATTAAAACAAAAGATTTTTATAAAGATATATCTAAAGATGTAAAAGATAAAATTGATACAAGTAAATATCCAAAAGACCACCCCTCAGGTATAGAAAGTGGATTAAATGAAAAAGTAGTAGGTATGTTTAAAGATGAATTTAATGGACGAAATATAGTTGAATTTGTTGGATTAAGGCCAAAAATGTTTAGTATTAAAACAGAGGATGAAAAAGAAATTAAAAGATGCAAAGGAATAAAAAAATCAGTAGTTAAAAAAAGTATTACACATAATGATTATTTAGATTGTTTAAAAACAGGAAAAGAACAAAAAAGAAAAATGAATATTATAAGAAGTTATAATCATGTTAACTACACGGAAGAAGTAAATAAAATTGCATTAAGTGTTAATGATGATAAAAGATATATATTACCTGATGGAATAAATACTTTAGCTTGGGGTCACCATAGGATTAAAAATATGACAAAAGAAGATAGAATAAAATATGAACAACAGGGAGCGAGACCAAAAACATATTAAAAAATTTTTATTTGTTGTAGCATAACAAATAAAAATAATTTTTTTTTTAATTTAGTTTAACATATTATTTAAAAATATTAAATTGATTGCTTTTTCTTTAACTAAATTTGCTTCATTTTTATCATTAAACCATTTAATATTTGGATAAAAAATTTTGTTGTTAAATTTAATTTTTTCTTGTTTTATATTTAATATTGTTTCAAATAATGATAAAAAATCATTGTTATTACTATCATAATAAAACCTATTAAGTCTATCTGTTGCAATAGGAAACATTATTTGCAGTTTAACAAGATCTTGATGATAGTTTTTTAACAATGAAAAATGATAATATACATAACCTTTAACTGGTGAAAAATCATTTTTTATATCAAATGGAACCTTATTTTCATTAATAAAAAGTCTTCTTTCTTTTTTATAAAAAACCTCTTTTTTTTATTTTTCAAAACAAAATTTAAATTTTCTATCTCTTCATCTGTTAAATTATCTAATACATGCTTTTTAGATTTATCTTTAGAATATGTCTCTCCCATCTTTATAATACTTTTTTGTACAATTAAAGAAAATAAATTCATTTTTTTTAATTTTAATTTTTTAAAAAATTTTTTTATCAACATCTTAAGCCACCCACTTACTCATAAGCCGGTTAGCCATAGCCTGATGCGTTGGTTGATGGGGGAGGTAAAAGGTTAAGCAATAAACTGATGTATGGGTTTGTTGGTTAGTTAAGTGAGTGAGTGATTGATGAGTGCAACAAATTTTTTTTAATTTTAAAAAAAAAAAATTTTTTTAATAAAATGGCTTAAGTAAAAAATATTTATAAAAAAGGTTAGCCATTTTGTTTGCTGACCTTAATTAGATTGGCTTGTTAACCCATTTTGTTTTTAATTTTATGAGCATGATAATGTACATAAAATTGTTATATTGATTTATATTGTTATATTGCTGTATTGTATAAGGGTTAGCTATAAACTTAAGGATGGAGGGAATGGATAGGGATATGCAATATGCTTAAGCGTGGTGAGATTACTTAGGTAAATGCAATATGTATAATATGTATAAGGGAGTTGAATTATATGGGTTTGTGGTATGTTTTTGTGGTTGAAAATAAGAAAGGGGTGTGTGGTTGGGTGATGGTTAAACTGTGCTCTAACCGGTACTTATCTATCTACTAACTTTTTATGTCTCTGAAGCTGAAAGCTTTAAAAGGAGAAATTGCGTGCAAAAGTTGATTGAATATCATCTTATTATGTTTTTGATGCTGCTGAAAAAAATATTTTCCTCTGTTATATGTAAATCTGTGTGTTCTAGATATGTAATTTGTAATGGGGTTTGGACAGTCTAAAATAGCTGGTAAAGTAAAGGGTTAAAGTGTAGGTTTGATCGGTTTAGAGTAAATGATTTGAGGTTTCCGTGAATCAATAAATTACATAACAATAGAAGTTAAGCATACTTTAAGTACTTCATTATCATTATTTCTACTATTTCATTTTTTAAATGTTTCCAAGACCCGCCCCGACCCCCCCCCACACACCTTTTAAGAAGTTTTTATTGATTAAGTTTTGTTCCGTTATTGGAGACAGGTGTTGGTGATGAAAGCCAGGTAAAGATGTGACAAACGCCGTTCTGCAGTACTGCAGTATCTCTATCCATTTTTTACAATTTAAATCAATTAAGTATCCATAGATATCCTTCTTACCGAACTTCGTTGTTATTTATCAAAACCCTGTCCCTCTTGATATGAACCGTAGTTGCAGTCACTCATTCAAGTATTTCTTTGGACATTTAATAGACTTAAAATTGAGAAAGGCTTGAACTGAAGTGTGTTTTGAACAATATTTCCGATTCTACCATAAGCAGATGTTGTTGCATGCTGAAGCATTGTCACTTCTGCTTATTGTCAAGGATCAAATATGAACAAAAACACGCATAGGTACATAATATAGATTATACCTTTAGTTTATATTTCAAACGTAATCGTTTTATAAACAGTCAATCCAGACAGGCCTAAATAATTACATGTAAATATATGTACCTACATGTAGGGGAAAGCCGGGTAAAATTCGGACGCTTTTTGCAGCACCTTTGCAGAGGTTCAATTATGCGGTATAGTGGTGAAACTCGGACGCAGGTCCACCCTTACTCATTCGGGCTATCATTTTACTTGCATTTTATTCGCAAAATGTCTAGTGAAATACGAGGCAAGATGTTAAGAAAGATCGTTTCTTCAACATATTGCAAAACGCGTAAATTCGGACCCGATAGGAAAAATACGGACACAAAAGAGGGGAAACCCGGACAAGTTAGTTATCGCAGGGTAAAATTCGGACAGCTTGAACTTTTGTTTAAAAATCTAAATCATCAATTATAGATTTTCGGAGATGAGATTCATCAATCTGCGTATTATTATTTTCTAATCAGTTGATCATTGACATAGAATGTATTGATTAGGATGATTGTTACTAAATCCACTTGTTTGTTATTCCGAGGATTTTCTTTAACAACTTAAAGAAATTATAATGAACCTTTATCAGCCTTTTTCCAGACAATGAGTTTTGTTATATTTACAGCAATATGGTTTTTTGGAGGGACCGATCTGAATAAACCTTAGCATTAGCTATCGGTTTATGCCAGTTTATACGTTGATTGCTGCCTGTCCGAATTTATACCAAATCTGAAAAATAGTGGGGGAAACTCGGACAACTTAAAATCTTCTTATTTTCTCATTTTTTTTTTTTCTGTCTAAAAGTAGTTAAAATTGTTATAATCGTGTTGTTTATTAATTCATCTGTCAACAGACATCAGTTCTATAATTGTTTTCATTTATACTATACCTTTTATTGGTTCGAGAACGGAACCTGTATGAATCCGCCTGGTTTTGAAGTCACCCAACTATCAAAACGAACGCGTGGGAGGATGACTTTAAGAAACTCAAACTAAGTCACCATCTTCGTGACGTAATTACTTTATGGAATTCCTTAAAAAGGACAGAAAGCCTATTTCAAAGAGGAGATATATTAAGGAATTGGTTCTGCTTTTCGTAAAAAAGAACGTGGATTCTAGACAACCGTCAAGATTTATACGTTTGTCCGAATTTATCCGGTTTCCCCCTACGTGTAGTATCATAATATCTGAATGGAAATAGGAAAAAATCCGAATTATATAAAAACAAACAAGGAAAGGTACGTAAATGGGCAAAAGTAAGTCAGTATCTCGAAATTTTCTCCACTGTTTGCATTGGGTCGAATCGTCCTGCACACAAAAATAGCATGTTCTAATCGGATGGTGTCGACAGCTGATGCTTATGCCGATCCAGCTAGTTTGCCGGAGCCTGCACACAAAAAAAAAAATTAATTCTAGCCCTGAGCAAACCATGGAAGATTTTAGCAGTTTTAACTAAATCACTGCATACACTAACTTCGGTGGTACTTTGGGGAAAACGATATAAATATGTTGGCAAAACATTTAAACCAGCACCTCTTTTCTTTGTACATACATTGATCTGTCGTCGTTCTACCAAAATAGGCCTATTCAAACTGTCCTCGACACGAATCATGAATTGCACCGGTCGCTAAATTCCTCTGAGCAATCCAACTAGAAGGGTTGATACATGTTAGGAGGGACATATTTTTCTTTATAAATCGCAGGTGCGCCAGTTTTGAGCAAGCGAATGTTTACCTCAGACTTTGTTCCTTGTCATTTTTGCACATAGGTCTTGTTGACAGTGAAAAACTGCAAGCATCCAAAGATGGCTTGAAAAGAGTTAATTCATTTCCCCATTTATCTTTCGCATTGCGCTGAGCTGAATCACATTTATTAAAAGTATGATTTTCAACCTGTTTTTCTTAAAACATCTGACAGGATTTCAGGGTACTATTGAGTGGATACATAAAAGATAAACAAACTTTTTTTTTTTTTTTTTCTTTCTTTCTTTAATTTTCAACAACAAAGACATCACAATATTATATCAACTAGCTGATCTTCAACAAATATGTTAACTCTTTACAAGATGACAACATTTGGTCGAGTCCAAATTGAAAGCATTTGCAGACGACATTTTTATCACGAGCTCAAATGATGGGATTGTCTCTAGAAGGGTAGAAAACATTGTTGGAAAAGGAGAAAATGCTTATTTTGAGCATTTTCTCCTTTACCAGCAATTTTTCAAAAGCCTTCTACCTTAGGGTTGTAGAAACAGCTTATCTAGTAAAGGGTTAAAGGAATATATTTTTAGTCTTAAAACTCTTACAAGGTCCATGTAAAAAGTTTCTTAAAAAAAAAAAAAAAAATCCCTACCTACCCTACCTACAGAATCTCGGACTGAAACCCTAAACACAGATATTTTTTAGGCCTCATATATTGCAGGAAAAGTACTAACTGCTTGAGCGTTATGTGTACAGTCGTTGCATTTTTTTCTTTTCCCGCAACGTTGTTCATACCTCTCCATGAAGTTTTTTTTTTTCCTTTTCCCAACACCAAGATCTCTTTTATGTCGCTTGCACTTTGCAAGAAGCCAGGTATGTATTGGATTAACTCTTTATCAAAAAAGGTGTTCGACAACCCCACGGAAAAAGGATTTTAAAAACATTGTGGGAAAGTAGAAGATACTGGTAACCAGCATTTTCTCCATTTCCCACCATGTTTTCTTTTTGCAGCGCAGACCATTTGAGCCACAGTTTATCTTGTCGTCTGCAAATGCTTTCACATATTAAAGTGTCGAAAATTCTCTCGTCTGATAAATAAGTAAGCATCTTGCGATGTATAAACGCAAACATCTAAACCGCTGTATATCGCTAATTAGTAAGAATGTACGTGTATCACGCGCGGTGCAGTGCACAATGCATTTATTCGTCATTTGCAAATTTTGCGTAAAAAAAACTAAGTACTTGTACAAGACTTTCGTAAAACCTTTCTCAAAATGGGGACGTTTACATGTATAAAGTCGACAGAAAAATACACTATTTTCGTCTTTTTCTTGGGTGTTTCTACGTCCAAAAAACTTTGCCGACCCCTCGGCAGCTCACCTCGCAGTGCTGGCTTTCAGAAGCTGCTGAGTTCAAATCCCGACTTGGTCATTCCTACTTTCCTCTCTCAACGTTGAACGCACTGCCGACTTAGCGTGGGAAAGCAGCCAGTTGCTTGAAAAGGTTGTTGTGGACTGTACTTGTAAAAGACTATCAGGAATGCATTGATAGGTGAGCTGGATATACTGAAGTAATTCTGATTCGGCATTAAACATTTGAGCCGTGCTCTGGCAAAAGGGGGCTTAACGCATCTCCGTAATTCGAAGCAAAACATCACCGAATTATGGACGCATAAAATCCATTTTTACAAACAGCCGACCAATCCATGAGGTAGAATTATCCTTTGACATGCAGGAAATTTAAAGTTAGCGAAAGGTTTCGGCCCATGTCAGCCTTCGCGGATCGCGCAGGCTGACATGGGTCGATACTTTTCGCAAACGCACTAAGCCCCTTTTCACAGAGCATGGCCCATTTTGCGGACGACAAGCTAAATGTGGATCAATTCGTGGAGGTTTCTGAAACAGGTGTTACCAGCACTTCCTCCCTTTTTTATGGTGTTTTCTCCTCCGTGCCGTTCCTGCACGCAATTGTATGTAATGGCTTTAAAGTTTTTAAAACATCGATATAAATGGATATGGTTTTTTATCCTAATTCCATGTTTTTATGACCACCTTTGGGGAGAAGACACTGTGTGAAAACGAGAAAACGCTTGTATCAAACTAATTTTGCCCTTCCAAAGGCACACCCCATCAATTGATCTGCACTTGGTTTGTAGTCTGCAAATACTTTCAGGCTGACCTGGACCGGAACCTTTCGCTGTTGGTCAATTTTCTGTATATCCAAGGACCCGTGTATCTCATGATTCAGTCGTTTTCTTAAAAAAAGTGGTACTTATGGATCTTTAATCGTGTGATGGCTTGATTGGTATCCTGGATCAGGGACATGCATTAAGCTCCCTTTTGTCAGAGCGTGGCTCAAATATTGTGCAAAGGGGAAATGCTATGCAGTTTGCATCGTTTCAATTGTGACATATTTGAAAACAATGACAACAAACATTGGGAGGAAAGTATAAACTATGTCCGACCATAACTAAATATTATGTGAATAAATAAATATGTCAGCTCGACAACCCTTTTTCACACAATCCAGTATTGAAACCCTGAGGAAGAAGGCTTTTGAAAACATTCTGGGGGAAAAGGAGAAAATGATTACCAGCATTTCTCCTTTTCGTACATTGTTTTACCCTATCTAAGCCATCGGTCACGTGACAATATGGTGGGACGTGTTTTTCTCGGCTCTCTGGAAAATTTTAAATGTTTGCGCTATCTCGGTGAAAACGGACTTTAGAGCGATTATTTTCAGTGGATATGTGATTAAGTGATATGGGTCACGGTTGTAGGAATAGACAAAATAAGCAGAAAAAGCAAAATAAGAGGAAAAAAGGGAGCAGTAGTAGCGACGAAGAACAATACATATCAAAACAAGCAAAACAAGGAGGTGCGGCGGGGGTACAAGTAAGTGACATTCTTAGTCAAACAAATTCTGTATTATTTGAGGAAGATTTCCCTGTCTTCAACACCATTATGGAGCATTCAGAACAAGCAGAAACAGCAGAAAAGAAATTAGATATTCAGGTACCATCTAATGCAGACTAAATGAAATTTTTGAACAGAATAGAAGGAAAGTTACCTGAGGTGAATGAAAAGTTGAAGGTATTGGATAGTTTGGAGAAAAAAGTGTATGAATCTGACCAAGACCTGAAAAGGTTAAGTGCTTCTGTTGAGAGAGATAGAAAGGAATACACTGAAAAGTTAGAGGTCGTTGGCGAAAGATTGGCTAACCTTGAATTAAGTGGCGGGGAAAATCTTGATAGCCTTCGTAAATTAGAGCAGAAGAATCAAAAACTGAAGGACAATCTATGTTATCTCCAATCTCAATCCATGCGGAACAATTTGGTGTTTTGCAATATAACAGAAGACTTAAATGAAAGACCTGAAGGTACTGAGACAAAAATGAGACAATTCATGATTGATAGACTCAAAATGGCGGAGAATGTTGTGGAAAAATTACAATTAGAAAGAGTTCATCGAATGGGGGCGCCAAATCCGAAGTACAAAAGTAGAAACATTGTCTGCAAATTTACTTTTTTTAAAGACAGAGAAAAAGTAAGGAAAAGAAGCCACAACTTAAAGGGTACGGATTATTTTATTCAAGAGCAGTTCCCCAGCGAAGTGGTGGAAAAGAGAGAGAAATTGATGGTAAAGCTACGAGAGGCCAAAAAGAGCGGAAAGAAGGCCTGGTTGACATAAGATACTTTGTACATAGACGGGAAACCAGTGAAAGGATAGGATCTAGAGGAGGATGTGAAACAGAAAGGAATTAACGTGTCAGTCTGGAACTACAAAGCGAACATCTTTCATCTTTTTTAAAAGAGAATGAATTAATCATTATAAGTGAGGCATGGCCGAGCACGTTTTTAGAGAATATCCGGCCCAGATATTCTCAAAATTCGGCCCGGAAATGAGAAGATTCGTTGCAGTTACGTTGCCCAAGTGTGATTATGCATAACTTGTCCAGATTTATGGCATATATAGGTTCGGGAAGTGGCAAGTATAATAAAAAATATATATGTGACGCCGGCAAGAGAAAGGGGTCTTACGGCTCCGACGTCAATTTCGAGAAAACATGTTTTAAAGTTTGCGCGTCATATTTTTATACGACTACCACCATATTTTTGGCTTTAAACACATATTGTTGTTTGTATATTGTCTACTAAGTCTGTCTACACGTACTTCAGTCACAAATCGATAAAATTAAGGCCGCCGAAGTCATTCAGTCCGTACCGAGTGTATCACTTCCTGCATGAAAACAGCGATGACCTCATTTAGATACGATGACATAAAAATCAGTTTTAAAGGTAACTACGGTGACTACATACAAGAATATGCCTTAGGTAAGATTTGTGTATTTTTACATTTTGCGATAAGAATTTCTATCTCAATATTTCTTGGCGAAAATAAAAATTTTCGACGCTTTCAATGACCCGTAAGTTGTGTCATCGGTAACTAACTAGTACAAGTTTTGTTTGTAGCAACGGTTTTGTTGTACATTGTCCGCCAAAATTTTAAAAGTAACTGAACAAACAAGTCCGCAAACTTACTCTCCCACTGTCAGTACGATTTTACATAAAATAATCATGTATCAGGACAACATTTTTGTTGAATAATTGAGAACAATATATCGGTTGTCATGGTTGAAAAAAACTACCCAACTTTTGAAAACAAACTTGATGAAGAATCCAGTGTTTTAAATGTAGACATATGATCCATTGTGAATCCGATAATTATTCAGGCAATGCCAACAGTGTTATATTTGAAACCGAAAACTAAGAATCTTTATGTTTGTGTGTGTTGGCCTTTATTTATTACGTTTAAAGTTTATGGTTATTCAGTAAAAAGGCAGACATTGAAGTGGAACTGTGTGTTTTGCATCTCTTGTTAAGTTAACTAAAACTTGAATGGAAATGAAACATGATGAACATGTTAGATTCTGAAACTTATCATCATTTACCTAAATATTATCCGACTTCAGTTTGGCTTGTATTTATACCATTTCATAAATAAACTGAAGGTGAGAGCTCTATGGTAAACAGTCAGGCATATAGAAAGTAACAATGATTCTTCAGCAATTTGACAGAGGATCAGACAATTGGTTGATTTCAGATTATCGGATGGTGATTGGAATTCTAAAACCTGTATTGCAGATATTCTTTCTTTATTCCACTAAGTACCCACAACACAGGTTTCATGTCATTTAAGTTATTTTCAGTATGTATATTTTCAGTATGTATATTAGTTTTATTCTTGTCAGTGCAAAACTTTCATTACTTTCATTCTCATCCCAGGTAAATAGACACATTTGACTGATGGTGAAGTGGTTAGTGAAGGAACAGACAGTGTAGTTTGCATGGCCCAGCATTATTTCTGATCTTCAAGACCTGGAGGTCAGCATTCATAGAAAATGACAGGTATGTCTTGTTCAACAATCTAGCTTACAGAATGTTACTTTTAACTCTTTTGCTGCCAAAATAAATGAATTCAGCTTATTTCAAAGTCTGAAAGTAGATTAAAAATAAGGCAGAGGCTATTTACAGTTAACTGTAAATAGCCAAAAAACGTAGAATTGGCTATTTACAGTTGACTGTAAATAGCCAAAAAACGTTAAAATGGCTATTTACAGTTAACTGTCAATAGCCAAAAACCGTTAAAATGGCTATTTACAGTTAACTGTAAATAGCCAATTCTACGTTTTTTGGCTATTTACAGTTAACAGAACAGAACATTTATTACTTGAACTATTTTAACGTTTTTT
This sequence comes from Tridacna gigas, assembly GCA_945859785.2. NCBI lineage: Eukaryota > Metazoa > Mollusca > Bivalvia > Cardiida > Cardiidae > Tridacna > Tridacna gigas. Next base: position 10,260,414 of record OX244031.2, on the reverse strand, counting down.
GGCAAGTTACAGTTAACACTGATTTAATTGTATAAAAAACAGTGAGGCACAAGTTTACAGTTTTTTTCAGTGTTAGTTCTACAGACAAGACGTCTTTCATTTTAAAGCAGCGCCGAGTCTGATTCTCTATTTCCATTTAACGAACAGTTTTCTATCGAAAAACTAGCAAACATATTTAAATACAATTCAGTGTGCATTAAGTTTACTATGAATTACTGAATATATTACGCAGACTAATATGCCTTTTTTTCCCGGCAAAAAAAAATCTATTGCGTGTATTGCCTAGTCTAATCAGGCTGTAAACTGTTTATCATTAAAACTGCATCGTACGTGCGTCTTACGCTATGAGGCCGTCCTCGTCAAATGGTGAGTGAAAAGTAGACAGATTTTCCTAAAAATGATTTTCCTAACCCATTGATTTACAGAGTACTTTCGCACTAACCATAAAAATGTAACATGCCACACAAAGGAAAACTATTTGAAGAAAAAAGCCGAAATCATTAGATCGAATTTTTGCTGGCGTATACTCAAACCACCCTGTCCATGTGTCTGTCTTCGTTTAATATCCATTTGGTGTCGCGAATCCCGCCCTCATTTTGCGGTCATTAACCCTTTAACTGCTTATTAAATAGAATAAAGATTTCCAGCCAACAGTATATATCGAGACATTTCGATTACAAAGTGCTTGTTGCTGGAAAAAAAATCGCCGTATCGGATAGTGTAGATCCAAGATCAGACTGCACGTTCTGTGCAGTCTGATCTTGATTTACACTGTCCGCAAAAGGGTGCTGAGTCGCGCTTAGCAGCCTAAGAGTTATAATAAACTCTAAACATTTACCAACAAGGAACTGTTTCTGTCAAAGATGGGATTTCCGGGAGTCTCACTGTTAACGTTTAACCCTTATCCTGCTGAATAATTTTCGTAAAACTTCCGAACCGATAGTAAAAAACCCAAGTAATGTCATTTCAAACTTAATTCTTGGAGAAAAAAAATCTCCCAATCAGACAGGGTAGATTCAAGATAAGGCTGCACGTTCTGTGCAGTCTGAGCTTGGTCTACACTGTCCGTAAAAGGTCAGTGAGTCGCGCTTAGTAGCTTAAGGGTTAAAACATAATTTTCCACGGAACCCAGTCATTTTTGTACGAAATGCACATAAGTTTTAAAAATCTGTCTGTAACACTGGAAAGGGATATAAAAGCACCATTTGCAACAGCTCTAGTCTATAAACAATTTGCTTTTTATCGCGTGAAAAGAAACAAATTTACAAGCTGTTGCTCCGTTCGTGACACTGCCATTGAAGACAGTTGACATCAAGGGCTCAAAAAGTTGTATGAGTACTGAAATTGGTAAAAAAAAGTTCACTGTTGATTGTCATTTCCCTTTAGGATGTTTTAAAGTAGCCTAATGAATGCCCCGTAGCTCCGTCTGTAACGTGCAGGGCTTGAAACACAGCGATGTAATTTATCGCAGCTGGGTCAAACTCTTTTGGAGGATTGATTTTGATCATTGCGACAAAATTCATTCCTCTCTCACCACTAAACATCTTTTCGACGATGTTTATGTGGGAAGGTGACTTCGAAAGAATAGGTACACTGACTGCTGCGATATACATGTACTTAAAGTGTGGGAATCGACGTTTTACGTTTAGCAAAGGAAGAAATCGCCATCAAACTTTTAAAAACTTTACTTTATTGTGAAATCATACACAGGAAACAATAAAATTACAAAATGATGTTCGAGGAGAGTATTAGTGAATATCACGTTCTAAACTTTTCCAAATACTAAGCAATAAGTTAAATGATATGAGCCGTGCTCTGGCAAAAGGGGGCTTATTAGATCTCTGTGACACTTTATACCAATCAAGCCATTACATAATTATGGGTCCATTATAGCCACATTTTTAAACAATCGACTGAATCATGGGGTGCACTGGTCCTTAAACATACAGAAAATTAACCAATAGCGAAAAGTTTCGGCCCAGGTCAGCCTGCGCAGACTGTGCAGGCTAACCTGAATCTATACTTTTCGCAGATGCATTAAGCCCCCTTTTTATAGAGCACGGTTCATATATATCTAATCAGGCAACACTTTGCAATACAGCAATTCCAGCGTATTGGGATTGGGATACCGGGATCACAAGAAGAAATCGCTCTTAATGAGAAATTGCTGCTTTTCATCTCTGGATCTCTTATACTTGTTAAAAATATCTCTGTACAGTCAAACCTGTGATATGAGACTACTATGGGGAAGAAAGAAAACTGTTCACTTAAAGCAGGTGGGTTGTCTTTTATTTAGACTGGTTGGGCTGTATATAAAATAAGGTTAAAGCCATGACTGAAATACTACCAGCACTAAAAAGAAACATTATGCTTATTTCCTAGCATCATCAATCCGTGAAGCAAAATGAAAAAGACAAAACATACAAAAAAAGCGGGTGTTGCAAATGGGAACCCACTAAGACCGCACAAAAAGTAGGCATGGTGTGGAACAACTAATGAAATAATCGAATTTCTCAAAACCAATTGTTTAGAACCCAGTCAAATATGATACGGTTTTAGCACTTATTGTATTGGACATTCCATCCAAGTTTCAAAGAAATGGGTCCAATAATGTGGAATTTGTAGGGTAAACTAGACTAAGTCATCAAATGGCTGCTTTTTCTAAACCGATAGCTGGATTTTCTTCATTTTCCATAAGGTTCAATCCCTTGGTGATACGAATGATCTGTCAAAGTTTAAAGAGAACTTTAACGTGTTAACAAGAAATTGGATTTTTTAACTTTAAATGGCTACTTTTCCCTTACTAATAGTTGATATTGATTAACAGAATCAATAGAGTTAAAGCTATTTATGTTCGTCCGTCTCTTTCTTGTTTACGCGACAAAGTCTTCATTTGTGGTCGGATTTCGTGAAAGTTGCATAGATTGCATCAATAGCTTGAGCCCTATTTATTTTGAAAAAAAAAAAAAAAAAAAAAAAAAAAAAAAATCTGACTATCAGTGTGGGAAAAGTAGCCATTTAAAGTTCAAAATTTCAATTTCATGTTTACGCAATAGGTTGAACCTCATTGATTTTGAAAAAAGTCTAACAATCAGTGTGGAAAAAGTAGCCATTTAAAGTTCAAACTTTCAATTTCTTGTTTACGCGATAAAGTCTGCATTTGTAATCGGATTTTCATTAAACTTGCACAGTTGCTTTGTATCATCAATAGGTTGAACCCTATTGATTTTGAAAAAAAATCTGACAATTAGTGTGGAAAAAGTAGCCACTCAAAGTTCAAAATTTCAATTTCTTGTTTACGCGATAAAGATTTAAACAAATCTGACGTTACTGGTAATTTGCTTTGAAACTATTGTGATAAATGGGAAATTGCGGGTAACAAGCAATTTTGCCTTCTCCCATAATATTTTTTAGCTGAACCTTAGTTATAAACCATGTATTTAAAAAAAAAAGAAAAAAACACCATATGCTGTCTTTACCGCAACTGATACTTTTTTCCTGATACTTTCTTTCCGATTACCACTGGTTGCCGATATCTTCAATTAATTTAGCCATTTTTAAGGAGAAAAAAAATTTTGGATGGGCAGTAAACTGAACGGTGGAGATAAAGAATGACAGAGGTCAAAACAGTATACGATCCCTGGTCAAAACGACCCGAGAATTAGACAGATTTCTGAAAATGATGCCTGTTTTTTTTTTTACATAAACACTTTAGTATCAATTTCGATTCTTTGGCTGCAAAATCAATTCCACACACATTTCCAAAGAGTAAAGGGTAACAAAGGTTCAGCCAACAAAGAACATACCGTCATGCAACGATAATCACAATAACCATCTCTTGTTGTATGAGAGGGTAGATAACCCTTGACTCTAAAAGCGAGTTAAGTGTGTGAAATGACCATCACGTCCGAATCCTGTAATCTGATCTTGAATAAACACTTTTTTTTTTCGGATGTATTCCTGCAAAATACTTCCAAAATTTGATATCTTACTGTAAATGTCTATTTCAGTTATTTCGTGTCGAGAGGGCTAAATAGATTTGCTTGAAAAGGAAAAATCATGCGAATAAATTTAGATTTATTTAATGCCAAAAAGAACATAATAAGATGAAATGGTGAGACCTAGTTGTCATACAATAAATTAACGAAACTATCCTTAATCCAGTGTAATATTCGGATTAACAAAGGTACGAAGATGTGGCTAGCATAAATTAACCATTACCATGGTTGTTGGTTGATGTTGGTTGATGTTTGAAATTTTTGTAAGACACGGAAAAAAACGTAAAGATAATAATTCTGGAATACGTCCCTATCTCGAATGTCCCGAGCTACATACAGCTTACGGTATACTAGCATTTTCTCCTCATGTTTTCAGGACCTTCTTGACAAGACATAAAAATAAGTCTAAACCAAAGAAAGGATTTGACTGGTCTTAAAAGTGAAGGTCGTAAAAACATGGGATCGTTTTAGCACTAGACGCGCCTTTTACTACTTGCTTTCGCAGCCAGTACAGATCAAGATCGGACTGCACAAATTGCGTTCTTTGGCCAACACTAGCCATTCTGCCGGGATACTCTTTATAGAGGCAACTTTGAAATTGCTCTTTTAGTGTTCTTATTTCTAAAATTATTCGTCGCTGTAAGGGCCAAGCAATATACAATCTAACCCTTCTTTAAAGTAATCTCTATCTAGAAAGATGAGAGACGGTCATTAAATCAATCTTAACCCTTTGTGCTGAATTCAGGGATTCAATGATTTCGTTAGTAGTGCGGACCCTGGTAAAATTTCAATAACAACCCTTAGCCAAACATTTGCGGCATTTAAACGATCTTGGCGAAAAAAGCAACGGAAAACAAAGACGGAAAGGAGAAAAGGATTGTAGGTAATGGGCAGGAAAGAGGGGTAAAGGGTAAGGAATGGAAAAGGGTAGGATATAAAACATGGAGGGTATAATGAGGCTAGGATGGAAAGAAGAAGGGATGAAAAGGATAGGGATGGAAAGAGGGCGAACGACAGTAGATTTTTGGAAAGACTGATAGATTTGTATACATTTTTTTGTTGTTTACGACAGGTTCAATTGGTCAAAAATGGATACCTCCTAATTTATGGCCCTTATCTACTCTCAGTAGGGGGTAAAGACAAGTGATATTCTGGTATTAATGAGTGAAACACCTATACAGATGGTCTTTGACCATTTCAATGCCTGTCACAACCAAAGGTTGTCTTTGTGATCATTTTGGTTCATGATCAGACATAACAATTAATACAACCCGATCTTGGATCTTTGATATACAATACATTAACCTTTCAATCCTGAGAGCGCCTCTTAACCCTTTACCACAAATTCCCGACTTTTAACGACCCTGAAAAAAAAAGCCTTTTGAAAACATTGTGGGAAAAGGAGAAAATGCTGGTAACCAGCATTTTCTCCTTTTCCCACAGTGTTTTCTACTCTTCCTAGCACAAATTTCAGTTTCTGAGTCATATTTATTTTGTCGTCTGCAAATGCTTTCAATTTGGACCAGTCTAAAATTTTGTCGTTTGGTAAAGAGTTAAACCCAATAGACACTTTCAGCTTGAAAATAAGCCCAAAATAATTACATTATCAAGCTTTTTTGTTTGTTTGTTGATTTTAGCAAAGCGTAGAATGTAGATCAAAGATCAGACTGTACAAAATGTGCAGTCTGATCTTAATTTACAGTGGCTGCAAAGGCAACAATCGTTGAGAAAGGCGCTTCATATACATCTTACAGTCAGAACGAAGTAAATCTTATTCAGCCAAGCAGATTAAATACGCTTTAGACATTAGCAAAAACTGTAAAAACTCAATGATTGCTTCTTAACGCTTTCGCTGCCAACTAAATAAGTCTGATTATTTTCCAGGCCCTAGGCTATTTTATACTGCAATTCAATATGATTTTGAGGTACTCACCTACGTATCATTAATTTGTCTCCCACCATACAACTGCAATAGTATTGTACAATGTATTTGGCTATCAACACATGTATGTTTTAACTATGTCATGGCAGATAAATTCATTTGAGTTGAGAATTTAAAGACATAATGGTTGAGTGCTCTTTAGAATGTGTATACGTGTACATGGACACAATTATGAAAGTTGATCAACCTAGAGGATGAAAATAGAGAAACTAGAGATTGCACTAGAAGAACTACAATGTCATGTTATTATATAGTCTGGTAAACTATCAGCCTCTGTGTGAACTCTTAGACTGATAGGCACGAGTCAAATCGCTTTTAAGTACCTTGTAGATGAGGATCAGATCGCACCGAGCCACCATAGGATATTAGATCCACACATACCGGTACGATCAGATTTTCCCGAGAAAAATCACAATTCATGGCTTCTCAATATTTGATGAGAATTTCAGTTTTGTCTATTTCTTCCTGAAGCAAATTTACTGCAGACATCTTATAAAACATCTAGTAACCGAGGGATACTCAAGATAAATCATGGTTGAGCACACAAGAAATCGGTCAAGCGAAAGAATAACTATGCCCATTCAAAATTTCTTTTAAAAAGTGGCATCTTTGCAAGAGTTGGGGAGTTAAATCATTTAAATCTGGCCGCTGAGTTAAACGTACCGGTCTGTCGGTTGCATTTTTACAGCCACCAAGCGGATCAATATGATAAAAAAGAGAGATAAATAAGAAAGACATATACTTTCTTTTTAAAAACAAAAACAGCAAAAACAAAACCCCAGCCAACCGTATGGACTAGCTTTGAAGAATGGGCTGGTGTCCCATCAACTTCATGTACCTCATAGTCTTTCTCATGCGAACAGCATGCAGTTTTAGAAAACTTGCAACCCATGGACCAACTACCTCGTCCACTGCTTGCAATATCTCATTCAATGTTGTTCAGCACGAATTCACAGACGACTTACAGTTTCAAGATGGTTTCTGTCAATCTCATGGTTCTAGGCTGACATTTCTTTTTTTCCCCTACATATAGTATACTTAAAGTGCCGTGGTGTATGCATGTTATGAAACAACTCCATTTTCTTTAAAAAAAAAAAAAAAAAAATGAACAAAATTTTGATATACTGAACTTCTTTGTCCTCAAAACATTACATGACCATAAACGTTGAAACAGTCTTCCAAAACATAGCGCTAAACCTGACCCAAAGACTCAGAGACTTGCTGCTCTAGAATACAATCATCAAAAGTTACAATGTGCAGACAACCGTGGTAGAAAATATTGATTCATGATTTCCTGGAAGTTGTGAGACTAAAATATTGTGTTTGTCAAGGTCATTTAGTATGTTAACTCGGGCCTATTAAATCAATTTTAACTGTCAATAGCCAAAAAAACGTAGAATTGGCTATTTACAGTTGACTGTATATAGCCAAAAAACGTTAAAATGGCTTTTTACAGTTAACTGTCAATAGCCAAAAAACGTTAAAATGGCTATTTACAGTTAACTGTAAATAGCCGATTTTACGTTTTTTGGCTATTTACAGTTAACTGTAAATAGCCTCTGCCTTATTTTTAATCTACTTTCAGACTTTGAAATAAGCTGAATTCATTTATTTTGGCAGCAAAAGAGTTAAAAGTAACATTCTGTAAGCTAGATTGTTGAACAAGACATACCTGTCATTTTCTATGAATGCTGACCTCCAGGTCTTGAAGATCAGAAATAATGCTGGGCCATGCTAACTACACTGTCTGTTCCTTCACTAACCACTTCACCATCAGTCAAATATGTCTATTTACCTGGGATGAGAATGAAAGTAATGAAAGTTTTGCACTGACAAGAATAAAACTAATATACATACTGAAAATATACATACTGAAAATAACTTAAATGACATGAAACCTGTGTTGTGGGTACTTAGTGGAATAAAGAAAGAATATCTGCAATACAGGTTTTAGAATTCCAATCACCATCCGATAATCTGAAATCAACCAATGGTCTGATCCTCTGTCAAATTGCTTAAGAATCATTGTTACTTTCTATATGCCTGACTGTTTACCATAGAGCTCTCACCTTCAGTTTATTTATGAAATGGTATAAATACAAGCCAAACTGAAGTCGGATAATACATAGGTAAATGATGATAAGTTTCAGAATCTAACATGTTCATCATGTTTCATTTCCATTCAAGTTTTAGTTAACTTAACAAGAGATGCAAAACACACAGTTCCACTTCAATGTCTGCCTTTGTACTGAATAACCATAAACTTTAAACGTAATAAATAAAGGCCAACACACACAAACATAAAGATTCTTAGTTTTCGGTTTCAAATATAACACTGTTGGCATTGCCTGAATAATTATCGGATTCACAGTGGATCATATGTCTACATTTAAAACACTGGATTCTTCATCAAGTTTGTTTTCAAAAGTTGGGTAGTTTTTTTCAACCGTGACAACCGATATATTGTTCTCAATTATTCAACAAAAATGTTGTCCTGATACATGATTATTTTATGTAAAATCGTACTGACAGTGGGAGAGTAAGTTTGCGGACTTGTTTGTTCAGTTACTTTTAAAATTTTGGCGGACAATGTACAACAAAACCGTTGCTACAAACAAAACTTGTACTAGTTAGTTACCGATGACACAACTTCCGGGTCATTGAAAGCGTCGAAAATTTTTATTTTCGCCAAGAAATATTGAGATAGAAATTCTTATCGCAAAATGTAAAAATACACAAATCTTACCTAAGGCATATTCTTGTATGTAGTCACCGTAGTTACCTTTAAAACTGATTTTTATGTCATCGTATCTAAATGAGGTCATCGCTGTTTTCATGCAGGAAGTGATACACTCGGTACGGACTGAATGACTTCGGCGGCCTTAATTTTATCGATTTGTGACTGAAGTACGTGTAGACAGACTTAGTAGACAATATACAAACAACAATATGTGTTTAAAGCCAAAAATATGGTGGTAGTCGTATAAAAATATGACGCGCAAATTTTAAAACATGTTTTCTCGAAATTGACGTCGGAGCCGTAAGACCCCTTTCTCTTGCCGGCGTCACATATATATTTTTTATTATACTTGCCACTTCCCGAACCTATATATGCCATAAATCTGGACAAGTTATGCATAATCACACTTGGGCAACGTAACTGCAACGAATCTTCTCATTTCCGGGCCGAATTTTGAGAATATCTGGGCCGGATATTCTCTAAAAACGTGGTCGCCATGCCTCACTTATAATGATTAATTCATTCTCTTTTAAAAAAGATGAAAGATGTTCGCTTTGTAGTTTGTCTTCCGTCAACCCATTACAGTTCCAGACTGACACGTTAATTCCTTTCTGTTTCACATCCTCCTCTAGATCCTATCCTTTCACTGGTTTCCCGTCTACGTACAAAGTATCTTATGTCAACCAGGCCTTCTTTCCGTTCTTTTTGGCCTCTCGTAGCTTTACCATCAATTTCTCTCTCTTTTCCACCACTTCGCTGGGGAACTGCTCTTGAATAAAATAATCCGTACCCTTTAAGTTGTGGCTTCTTTTCCTTACTTTTTCTCTGTCTTTAAAAAAAGTAAATTTGCAGACAATGTTTCTACTTTTGTACTTCGGATTTGGCGCCCCCATTCGATGAACTCTTTCTAATTGTAATTTTTCCACAACATTCTCCGCCATTTTGAGTCTATCAATCATGAATTGTCTCATTTTTGTCTCAGTACCTTCAGGTCTTTCATTTAAGTCTTCTGTTATATTGCAAAACACCAAATTGTTCCGCATGGATTGAGATTGGAGATAACATAGATTGTCCTTCAGTTTTTGATTCTTCTGCTCTAATTTACGAAGGCTATCAAGATTTTCCCCGCCACTTAATTCAAGGTTAGCCAATCTTTCGCCAACGACCTCTAACTTTTCAGTGTATTCCTTTCTATCTCTCTCAACAGAAGCACTTAACCTTTTCAGGTCTTCGTCAGATTCATACACTTTTTTCTCCAAACTATCCAATACCTTCAACTTTTCATTCACCTCAGATAACTTTCCTTCTATTCTGTTAAAAAATTTCATTTAGTCTGCATTAGATGGTACCTGAATATCTAATTTCTTTTCTGCTGTTTCTGCTTGTTCTGAATGCTCCATAATGGTGTTGAAGACAGGGAAATCTTCCTCAAATAATACAGAATTTGTTTGACTAAGAATGTCACTTACTTGTACCCCCGCCGCACCTCCTTGTTTTGCTTGTTTTGATATGTATTATTCTTCGTCGCTACTACTGCTCCCTTTTTCCTCTTATTTTGCTTTTTCTGCTTATTTTGTCTATTCCTACAACCGTGACCCATATCACTTAATCACATATCCACTGAAAATAATCGCTCTAAAGTCCGTTTTCACCGAGATAGCGCAAACATTTAAAATTTTCCAGAGAGCCGAGAAAAACACGTCCCACCATATTGTCACGTGACCGATGGCTTAGATAGGGTAGAACAATGTACGAAAAGGAGAAATGCTGGTAATCATTTTCTCCTTTTTCCCCAGAATGTTTTCAAAAGCCTTCTTCCTCAGGGTTTCAGTACTGGATTGTGTGAAAAAGGGTTGTCGAGCTGACATATTTATTTATTCACATAATATTTAGTTATGGTCGGACATAGTTTATACTTTCCTCCCAATGTTTGTTGTCATTGTTTTCAAATATGTCACAATTGAAACGATGCAAACTGCATAGCATTTCCCCTTTGCACAATATTTGAGCCACGCTCTGACAAAAGGGAGCTTAATGCATGTCCCTGATCCAGGATACCAATCAAGCCATCACACGATTAAGGATCCATAAGTACCACTTTTTTTAAGAAAACGACTGAATCATGAGGTACACGGGTCCTTGGATATACAGAAAATTGACCAACAGCGAAAGGTTCCGGTCCAGGTCAGCCTGAAAGTATTTGCAGACTACAAACCAAGTGCAGATCAATTGATGGGGTGTGCCTTTGGAAGGGTAAAATTAGTTTGATACAAGCGTTTTCTCGTTTTCACACAGTGTCTTCTCCCCAAAGGTGGTCATAAAAACATGGAATTAGGATAAAAAACCATATCCATTTATATCGATGTTTTAAAAACTTTAAAGCCATTACATACAATTGCGTGCAGGAACGGCACGGAGGAAAAAACACCATAAAAAAGGGAGGAAGTGCTGGTAACACCTGTTTCAGAAACCTCCACGAATTGATCCACATTTAGCTTGTCGTCCGCAAAATGGGCCATGCTCTGTGAAAAGGGGCTTAGTGCGTTTGCGAAAAGTATCGACCCATGTCAGCCTGCGCGATCCGCGAAGGCTGACATGGGCCGAAACCTTTCGCTAACTTTAAATTTCCTGCATGTCAAAGGATAATTCTACCTCATGCATTGGTCGGCTGTTTGTAAAAATGGATTTTATGCGTCCATAATTCGGTGATGTTTTGCTTCGAATTACGGAGATGCGTTAAGCCCCCTTTTGCCAGAGCACGGCTCAAATGTTTAATGCCGAATCAGAATTACTTCAGTATATCCAGCTCACCTATCAATGCATTCCTGATAGTCTTTTACAAGTACAGTCCACAACAAACTTTTCAAGCAACTGGCTGCTTTCCCACGCTAAGTCGGCAGTGCGTTCAACGTTGAGAGAGGAAAGTAGGAATGACCAAGTCGGGATTTGAACTCAGCAGCTTCTGAAAGCCAGCACTGCGAGGTGAGCTGCCGAGGGGTCGGCAAAGTTTTTTGGACGTAGAAACACCCAAGAAAAAGACGAAAATAGTGTATTTTTCTGTCGACTTTATACATGTAAACGTCCCCATTTTGAGAAAGGTTTTACGAAAGTCTTGTACAAGTACTTAGTTTTTTTTACGCAAAATTTGCAAATGACGAATAAATGCATTGTGCACTGCACCGCGCGTGATACACGTACATTCTTACTAATTAGCGATATACAGCGGTTTAGATGTTTGCGTTTATACATCGCAAGATGCTTACTTATTTATCAGACGAGAGAATTTTCGACACTTTAATATGTGAAAGCATTTGCAGACAACAAGATAAACTGTGGCTCAAATGGTCTGCGCTGCAAAAAGAAAACATGGTGGGAAATGGAGAAAATGCTGGTTACCAGTATTTTCTACTTTCCCACAATGTTTTTAAAATCCTTTTTCCGTGGGGTTGTCGACCACCTTTTTTGATAAAGAGTTGATCCAATACATACCTGGCTTCTTGCAAAGTGCAAGCAACATAAAAGAGATCTTGGTGTTGGGAAAAGGAAAAAAAACCTTCATGGAGAGGTATGAACAACGTTGCGGGAAAAGAAAAAAATGCAACGACTGTACACATAACGCTCAAGCAGTTAGTACTTTTCCTGCAATATATGAGGCCTAAAAAAATATCTGTGTTTAGGGTTTCAGTCCGAGATTCTGTAGGTAGGGTAGGTAGGGATTTTTTTTTTTTTTTTTTTAAGAAACTTCTTACATGGACCTTGTAAGAGTTTTAAGACTAAAAATATAGTCCTTTAACCCTTTACTAGATAAGCTGTTTCTACAACCCTAAGGTAGAAGGCTTTTGAAAAAATGCTGGTAAAGGAGAAAATGCTCAAAATATGCATTTTCTCCTTTTCCAACAATGTTTTCTACCCTTCTAGAGACAATGCCATCATTTGAGCTCGTGATAAAAATGTCGTCTGCAAATGCTTTCAATTTGGACTCGACCAAATGTTGTCATCTTGTAAAGAGTTAACATATTTGTTGAAGATCAACTAGTTGATATAGTATTGTGATGTCTTTGTTGTTGAAAATTAAAGAAAGAAAGAAAAAAAAAAAAAAGTGTGTTTATCTTTTATGTATCCACTCAATAGTACCCTAAAATCCTGTCAGATGTTTTAAGAAAAACAGGTTGAAAATCATACTTTTAATAAATGTGATTCAGCTCAGCGCAATGCGAAAGATAAATGGGGAAATGAATTAACTCTTTTCAAGCCATCTTTGGATGCTTGCAGTTTTTCACTGTCAACAAGACCTACGTGCAAAAATGACAAGGAACAAAGTCTGAGGTAAACTGGTCTCCTGCTGTAAGCCTCTGTCGGGGTTCTCACTAGGTCCTGAATCTCCAGTCAGTCATTGACTCTTGGGCCCATATTTTCAAGAGTCCACGTGGAATTTCCCAGAGTCAAAAAGAAATGTCCAAGGGTCAATAATTGATTGATTGATTGTTTTGTGGACTTGAGAACAGGAGGTCAAGTCCTGTACGCTACTGACTGAGCTATGGGGGCTTGTCTCCAAGGGTCAAAATTACTTGGTTATTATGGAGAGATAAGAGTGAAATAAACACAATTTTTCATTTATTATGTTCTTAATTTATGGATAGAAATTAAACAAGAAAATACCTAGTATGAACAGACTTGTTGGAGTAAAGTGTTTGGATGAATTTTAATTTGCAGCCCTAGCATACAGTTGATCACTATGGACACAAACAATCTTTTAACTGTTTACCAAGACATAATTTTAGACTCGTCCGTATTTAAGCATTTGCAAATGATAATTCATATGTGGTTCAAATGACTTGAGTTGACTTTCGTAGCTTGGAACATTGTGAAAAAGGAAGAAAATAACGGTCACATTCTTTAAATATATATTTTTTAAATTCTTTTCTTCTTTCTTTGTATAAATGTCCAATACCTTCTTCTTTAACACTTGTTCCAGTGCTAACACTGTAAGACTTGAAGGCCTATCCTCCTCTCATCCCAGTCTAATTAACCAAACGACAGACGATAGATCGCTCCTCCCACTGATGTCACGTGACCCGCGAATCTAAAAACCTAGACAAACATTACCCAGACACGAGGGCTTAGCTCGGAGACATATGCAAGTTACCAGAAGATATTTTAACACGAAATAATTGTTCAAGATAAAATAAGCATGGGAACAATTTGAGAAAAGGTAGTTACATCTTTTGGATTTAGGTTTTTCGAAGTTTTATAGGTGAAAATTGAAATAGAGGCTGTTTATTTCGAAGTCAGTTGACTTACACCTCTTACGCCATTTACATTTGATAATGTAGGTATAATACGTGTATGTGTAACTTGTGCTTCCTAAAAATTTCTTAAAGTCATTTGTCTTCAAATGCAATTCATCTTTTACTGGACAAAAGTAAGCTTTTTCAAGGTTCAGACTTCAATTACAGAGATATTTCCATTACTTAGTCCGAGATATATGCTTCAATAATTTCACCACAAATTGCAAGACTTTTACATTACCAAGTAAATTATACAAGTTTTTAACAGGGTAATATGATTACCAGATGTTTGAATTGAAATTAGAAGATACATTAACAAATGATAGGTTTACCAAATTGATTTTTTCAAGTTCGAAAGAAAAACCCGAGGAGAAGAATAAAATGAATAAAAACATGAATATATTTCTAAGCATTCGCCGCTTAATACTATGCTGTAAGAGTAATAGAAAAATAAATTGACTTACACATTGAACACGTATAATCCAAATTTCAAACACTAATAATCGTTGAAAGGGGCTATAGACGGTCACAAAGAGTCAGACTGATATGACACGGGTGTGTAATTTTACAAGTCAGACAGTGCCAGACGCTTTTGGGGTGGTATAGACCCTTTTAGTCTCTGACCACTTCCTGGTTACGAGACCGGAAAACTGCGCATGCACACTCGTGTAGGGCAAAAAGACCAAATAAAACAGCGGCAGATTATTGAAAGTGTACACAAAATTGTTAAATTATGAGCGATTATATGAAAAGCTTACTCCCAGAGGCAAAGAAACGATAATCAGACTAACTTATTTGCTAAGGGTTCAGTAACGTGGAAGAAAACGATCCGTATTTTAGTGACAATTTAAGACGAAGACGTAAAAAAAAGGTGTCGCTGTTTTGGGTTGACGTTATCATCAAAGGAAATGTTAACCGACCCCAGGCAGTAACAGACAAACACCGTGAAGCATGGGCTGGAACACTGCGGGAATGGGAAAAATGCATGTTACCAGCATTCTTTACTTTTTGCCGTAGTGTTTCCCCAAGCCCATTGATGTAGGGTCGTTAATTAAGACAAGGGAGAGCTAGGTAAAGGGTTTATAAAGGGTAGCCATCTGATATATCACATACATTTAGTTTAATCGACAATACAGTGGATATTTTAGTTTAATTTCAATGGCGGAGGGTGTAGGTCGAGATCAGCGTTGTTCATGCTTTACCTCTAGTAGTTTAGAGAGTGTGTATTGTGATCAATTTCATCATGAAACAAATTTTGGCGCAGACGTATCTGAAAACCTGAATGAATGAATGAATGAGCGAGCGAGCGAGCGAGCGAACGGATGGATGGATGGATGAACTAACGCGCGAATGAAGAACGAACGAACATCTGTATATTGTACGGTTGTGGTCTGTAGCTGCTCTTTCCATAATTGCTTTCCACCAAGGATCGGTAGTAACATGTGATTTAGAAACATTTCTTTTCTGAAAACAGTGTTGGAAAAGGTTGAAATAATGTTAACCAGCATATTCTCTTTTTCTCACAATGTTTAAAAAGCTTTCTTTTCTCTTGGTCGTTAAGACTTGTGATTGTTGGGTAAAGGGTTAAATGGAAATTGTAACAGTAATTAGTTGAGCACATTGTATACAGGGGGGCATTTTAGCGTGTCATATGCATGATAATGTAGGGAAACAATATGGACCTTAGCCTTAACCCTTAGCCTCTGTTACGTGACGGTGATCTTGAATTTACTCTGCGAAAAGCATAATGAGAGATCTGTTTGCACATTGGGGTAGCGTGGACTTGAAATACACCGTTACAAATCCTAATTATGGTTTAAGTAACACTAATTAAGATTTATGACATAAACTTGACGCGAATTCCTGGCTTGTGCTGGTCAGAAATATAAGTACGGAAGGATATGGGTAAAAAATTAATAACGTTAAATGACGATGGTCAATAAAGTACAAAAAATTAACGGTGAAAAATCTCTTTAAAAAACATACGAGGTCAAACAAATAATTTGAATAAAAATATACGGGGACACGTTTAGGAGACGTTTTAACCAATTCGTCATAAAAATTGCGGACGTTTTAACCAAAAGTAGGGCGTTTCGACACAAGGACGTTTAAGTCAGATACTAAGTTACTAATCTGTTTGTACATCCCGGTGCACAGCATGATAACGGCATCCTGTAACATGATTAATCTTCACAGACTTTAATCAGCAAAATCTTTCGCCAAAGCCAAGACATTGCGTGTGAAAATAGCTTTCAACAGTGGCGATATTGAACTTTTTGCCCTACAAACAATGCGCATGCGCGAAAAGTGAAATTCTGGGATCGTATTTCCTTGGCAACGAACCGCGTTGTAAAAGGGTCTATACCGATATCAAAGAAATACCGCATAAACCCTTGCTCCACGGTTTGCGTAAAAAGTGGCAACATGTACTGAACAACAAATCAAACGAAAACGGCTTGATTGGTTTCTGTTTGATAGTTTAAAGGAGATTAAAAGATTAAAAATAAAGGGACTGGAAAGATGGTAATATATACAGGGTGGCATATCATCTTTAATTTAACAGGCTTTAAGTTTGCATTCATAGATATGTTAAAATACAGAGACCAATGGGAACAACGTTTTTAATGGTTTACTGATGGAGGAAGATGGCATTTTTTTTTTTTTTTAATTTGAACAAATGTGTAAAGTGTGCCTACATTGCATTTTATTTTAAAAGCAGGGGTGGGGGCGCTGTTTAGGTTTGACTTCTATGAAGACTATATGAAAAGCATTTTTACGCGAATTTCGTCGATTCAAATTTTATTGAAGGATAATTTGCGAGGGGAAAAAAAGAATCAACAAAAGAGATATAACAGCATTCAAAATAACAACTCAACTCGATTCGGTAAGAAAATGAATTATCGAGTATATATTTAAATGAAAAATAAGGTAAAGGAAATAAAAAACTGAAGATGACAAAGTCCAATCAGTTGTCTGAAATATTATCTATAGATTTCTTTTAGTAAAGAAACGGGTATCTGTTACCAAGATTGAAATTCTGGAAAATTTATGACAATAAAAAAGCATGTTAACAAGAAGTATTCATCTATTTTTCTCCTTTTAAATCTGAATTTGTCTTCTGCATCAACAGTTTTACCTGGTGTAACTCTGCATCTTGAAATTGCAGTCCTAAGGATTAATAATGGATATCAAGTTTAAAGTTATTCATCAGTTTTTTTCTCATAAATACACTATACATTTATATATAGTTATAACTCCTAATGATTCAGAATGTCTAGGTTTTATAACGACAAGACGGCTTCCGCTCTGAATGGAAAAATGCTGATCGCTGATTGGCTTATTGATTTTTTTGATTGCCAGCTGTCGTTTGGTTAATTAGTAAATCTAGGTTGTTATAGACCCATTTAGTCTCTGACCACTTCCTGGTAACGAGACCGCAATACTGCGCATGCGCACGCGTGTAGGGCAAAAAAGACAAAACAGTGGCAGATTATTGAATGAAAGTGTACACAACACTGTTAAATTATGAGCGATTATATGAAAAGCTTGCTCCCAGAGGCAAAGAAACAATAATGAGACTAACTTATTTGCTAAGGGTTCAGTAACGTGGAAGAAAACGATCCGTATTTTAGTGACAATATAAGACGAAGACGTCAAAAGAAAAAAAAAAACGTGTCGCTGTTTTGGGTTGACGTTATCATTGGAGAGGTCATCAGACCTCTCCAACAGTGGTGAGTTTAAAAGGCAGACTGCCACACAAATAGCTGTCTAAATCCATTTGTTTTTGCGAAATTGTTCTGATACACAGTCCATTTCGTCATGGTTTTATAAACAAAGCTAAATCAAAAAACTGAAATAGGAAATAAACGTTTTTTTTTTTTTATATGACGGATTTCCAAAAAGATTTTATTATACTATATTGATTGTAAATGATCTCTCCAATAATTGCAATTTTTCATTAAACAAATAAATCTAAGCAAAGAGAAAAAATTTTCGTTAAAAAAGAGAAAGAACACCGCGGGAAAAGATCACATGACTTGATACTTTCTGGAGAATTCGTACCCTGGAGAACTCGTACCCTAATCTCAAAAGCACGAGTTCTCTGGAGAACTCGTAACCCACAAATAAATATAAATAGGTTGATCATTATGTTTTCAAGTTCTATTTTTCAAAACTGACCAGACTCTTGAATTTTTCTCATTTTATACAAAAATTCTATGGATTTATAATGATATAGATTTGATGAAATAACACACAGAGTTGCTTCTATTATGCGGGATTGCGAGAATCCCGCGAAAATCAACTTATGAGCGGAAAAAAGTCGTGCCTCTTCGCCCTACGTACCGCACACCTCAAAAGAGACCGTGGTTCTTTGGTTTTGGGCGGATTGCGCAGGCTGACACGGTCGATACTTTTTTGCAGATGCATTAAGCACCCTTTTCTCAGAGCATGGCTCATTTATTTACTTTCTTAAATTTTCAACGTTTAGACAAACAACCTCTTCATTTTACATGTCTGCAGCAGACAACTTTTCAAAATATTGTGGGAAGAGGAAAAGCTGCTAGTCACTGCAGTTTCTCCCTTTGTCACAATGGTTTCCATCGCATCAAAGCACCATCTTCCACATTAACTATCTAAGTTTGAATTGTCGTCTGCATGCTTTTTCTGTTTGGGACAGTCCAAAAATTGCTGTTTGTTAAAGGATTAAAAGATGTTACATTTATTTTTAACATGTCCGGTACTTGTATTATGTATAGGCCACCTTTATTTATTATCATTAGGTAAGATTCTTTCTAATTCAGTGGAATTAGCATATCGTATCAAATTTTAATTGAACGATTTCTCCTTTCCAAAAATAATTTGGCTTATCTGAGCACACATAACAAACATTCATTAGAGGTTTGTTCCTTTTGAAAATGAGCCAAATGGGTCATCATCTTCAGTTTTGTGTCCTTGAATTTTGAAAAAATATGCATTTCTGAGCATGTTAATAGCATATGGCCTACAATTCCTAGAATATTATAACAATGTGGAACATGCACTGTTTTGTGCCTTTACACCAGCATAATTGAAAAAAAAAGATGTTTTTTCTCATTCATTTAATTCCTAACTTGTTTGTTTACATCTACCAAAGTATATTGAAATCAAAGGCCAATAAACTATTTGAAATCATTGATGCCGACCTCTCCTGGCTTCTTTTTTAAAGAAGCCAACTTGTCAAAGGAAATGTTAACCAATCCCAGGCAGTAACAGACAAACCCCGTGAAGCATGGGCTGGAACACTGCGGGATTGGGAAAAATGCATGTTATCGGCATTCTTTACCTTTTGTCGTAGTGTTTCCACAAGCCCATTGATGTAGGGTCGTTAATTAAGACGAGGGAGAGTTAGGTAAAAGGTTTACAATGGGTAGCTATGTGATATATCACATACTTGTTAATTCGATGGCGGAGGGTGTGGGTCGAGATCGGCATTGTTCATGCCGTTACCTCTAATAGTTTAGAGAGTGTGTAGTAGAGTTGTCGTTCGTTATCCAAGTTTAGTGAGCCAAGTGCGTTCGTCTGCACCTACGGCCAATAGGCCTACCACGATTTTACGTTTGTTTTATATATATATATAGCGCATTCTATTTCTGATTATAAAACAGATATATTTGTCAATCTTTCTCAAAAAGGTAATTAGCATGCACGAAAAACAAGGAGAACTATGGCGGAATGGTTGACTCGCTATATACCAGTTACCGTACACGCTGATATTCGGATGTGACAAGTCGTAACTTACTCTTTAACAAATTCATCCACCATTTTAGATTTTATGAAAATTTAAGTTGATTTTTTTTATTTTAAAACAGATATTAACCTGTAATTGAATCGATAGTTAAATCATGGTCACAAAAATAACATCGGAGCTAGGCCCCGAGTTGGGGGTAGTTGTACGGGGCACTCCGTTCTCCACCCATGATTGACGATTTATTTTGTCTACATTTACTTCTCCTGAATATAACAAGAGACCCCCCGTCCCCCCCAAAAAAGGGGGGGGGGTTGCCTTGCATTTTTCAGGCTGCTAAGCGGAACTCAAGGATCTCTTGCGGACAGTATTGATCCAAGTTCAGCCTGCACAGATTGTGCAGTCTGATCTTAGATTTACACAGTCCATTAAGGAGATAACTTTCCCCCAAAATCCAAAAATACCTTTAAAATAGCAAAAGCTTGGTACCCAACCAAAAAATAAGATAGGAACATAGTTTTTGGTCTGTTCACATCATAGATCTTTAATTATTAATACATTATTGATTGCCATGCCCGTGCTGTAGAGATCGTTCATGCATATTTCTATGCAGAAACCAGACAATCAATTTGATTACAAAGCAGCATTCAAAAAGTGGGTTGATGTGAAAAAAAGAAGAATTTTGTGAAAATAACTGTAATAAAGAGATAGACTAAAGTTACTGTTTAACCATTTACCATATAAGGCCAAGTTTTAATGACCCTCATGAAAAGGACTTTTGAAGACATTAGGCAAATAACTGAAATATTGTGGGAAAAGGAGCAATATTGCTAGAAATGGTATTTAGCAAATTCTCCTTTTCCCACAATATTTTCTACATTAAAAATATATGATCATTTTTTTATTTATTATTATAATGCAAGTCTGAAACTGTGAAGTATGAAATAAAGTTTGTTCATTGCTAAAGGTGCATGTGTTTCTTTTTTACCAACTTCGCGTGCTAATTTTGTCTATTATTTTTTTCAATAAAAATTTGTTGGCCATTATTTTACTTGGGCTAGAGCTAGCACTGGTGTACTGTGATCAATTTTATTATAAAACAAATTTTGGCGCAGACGTATTTGATTGAATGAATGAATAAATGAATGAATGAGTGAGTGAGCGAGCGAGCGAGTGAGCGGATGGATGGATGGATGGATGGATGAACTAACGCGCGAACGAAGAAAGAACGAACAACTGTATATTGCCCTGTTGGCATCTGTGGCTGCTCTTTCCATAACTGCTTTCCACCAGGGATCGTATTTAACATGTAATTTAAAAACATTCCTTTTCTGAAAACAATGTTGGAAAAGGTTGAAATAATGTTTACCAGCATATTCTCCTTTTCTCACAATGTTTTAAAAGCTTTCCTTTTTCTTGGTCGTTAAGACTTGTGACTGTTGTGTAAAGGGTTAAATGGAAATTGTAACAGTAATTAGTTGAGCACATTGTTTACGGGAAGGCATTTTAGCGTGTCATATACATGATAATGTAGGGAAACAATATGGACCTTTGCCTTAACCCTTAGCCTCCGTTACGTGACGGTGATATTGAATTTTACTTTGCGAAAAGCATAATGAGAGATCTGTTTGCACATTGGGGTAGCGTGGTCTTGAAATACACTGTAATTATGGTTTAAGTAATACTAATTAAGATTTATGACATAAACTTAACGTCTTCTGCTGGTCAAAAATATAAGTACGGCGGGACATGGGTCAAAAATCAATAACATTAAATGAAGATGGTCAATAAAATACAAAACATTAACGGTGAAAAATCTCTTTAACAAAACATACGAGATCAAACAAATAATTTGAATAAAATGTACGGGGACACGTTTAGGGGACGTTTTAACTAATTCGGCATGGAAATTGCTGACGTTTTAACCAAAAGTAGGACGTTTTGACACTGGGGCGTTTAAGCAGGATACTAATTTACTAATTGTTTGTACATCCCGGTGCACAGCATGATAACGGCATCCTGTAACACGACTAATCCTCACAGATTTTAATCAATGAAATCTTTCGACAAAGCCAAAAACATTGCGTGTGAAAATAGCTTTCAACAGTGGCGATATTGAACTTTTTGTCCTACAAACAGTGCACATGCGCGGAAAGTGGAATTCTGGGATCGTATTTCCTTGGCAACGAACTACCTATATTTTCATTGCACAAAACAACCCAGGTTATTTTCCTCATCATTAAACAGAGATCTTAGAGTCCACTTATTGTTTTATACTGATATTCATGTAAATTCACTGTTTAAATTAATTATCAAAGATGAAAAGACAGTTTTAAGCGTCTCTGATCGGACGATGCTAAAATGACCTTTGTTGTGTCTTGGATTTTCGCGGTTTTTTTTCCCTCGGCGATCTTCTATGAATGTAAATTACATGTATTTTTTGGAGAAGTACCGCATGATTTGTCATGAATTTATCAGTTATGGTAGCAGGTAACCATCAAACTAGTCCTATTTATAAGCCCCTACGTACGTTATTTTTCATTCTGACATTCATCGTGTACGTAGGGTCTTATCGGCTCCTTCATAGTTTCCTTTAGCAAACTCCGACATCGAATTTTGTCGCTGTTTGAACAGCAAATTTGGATCCTTTAAACTGAACTTGTTCAATAAATATACATCAGAAGTAAGACAAATGAATAATTTCTCGATTGAAAAAGGATATTTGTCCAAAACTTGCCTATTTATGAGCTAAATCCATTCCGATTCCACACCACTCTGTTTTGTTATGAATTGCCGTGGAAGAGATACGATTGTTCCGAATGAACCGTCATGTGCGGGTCAATGCAACTTACAGAATGGTATTATGTCTTTTTTTAAAACGAAATTTTGTTCGCTTCGGTCTTGTTTGGTTATTGTAACAGATTTCGTTCATAAACATAAAGTCAATTCTTATTTGTTATGCAACCGTCTGCATGACTGAAAAATATGGCGGCGGCTCTGTCGGCAATCCAACTTGCGAGTGATTTTATTGAATTCTGAATGAATCTGCCCATTATTTATCTAGACAGTGGCTGAATATTTTCAAAAAAAAGTTCTACCTACAGTTAAATGAAGTTCTCTTTCGTTATAATACTGGTTTTAGAGAGATCGGATTTGCTACATAGAACTGAATGGGACCCGTTTAGACGTTACATGCAATAAGAAAAATCAAATGTGAAATGTCCGATGATAAATGTTGAAAGGTAAATAAGCATGTATACGTCTAAATATTTGGACTACCATCAAACCTGCCATTTTACACTTGCTAAGTTGCTCAACGCAATTTTCGTGTTTTTTTTCAGCCAATAAACTCATGCGCCAGATCAGGGATTTTATATACACATGACCCCTGGCCAGATTGACGCTAAGAAAGATATTTTTTGAGCGTCATAAAGGGTAATTTCAAGTATCCAAACGTCAAAACCCGGGTCAAGGGTCATATGGAAACTCTTCTCTATCGCTACTCTCTTGTAGCTGTTGATAAGAGACAAGTTTCAGTCCGAGGTAAAAGACACTTGCAACCATGCAGACTGATTCAATGTTATCGTTTTTTTTCCCCGTTCTACATTGAGACATCAGGTAAAGACCCGTCCCTATTTTTTATTTTTGTAAATTAGTTACCTCGCCGGATAGCTATCGCATATCATATTATTTACACGAGAACCTTTTCAGTTTTTTCGATGCTAAACTGGCCGCCTGTTCGTTAAATATACACCGCATTTTTATCATAGATCCGTGACAGGATGATTTCCATATAATGAAGAATATAGGCGTGATTCGTGATTGGTTCGCAGAAGATATTGCGCCACCACTGAATGTAGATAGGGCGTGGCGAAATTGACATTTTTATTGATTAGCACTGTGTGGTGTGTATGCATTTATGGTGTGTAATAGACAATACCCAACCTGTTACCGATCTTCGGACGGCTACGGGAGATACAACACGAAGCAGTTTATTTCGATACAGACGATTTCGAAAGAGCGAGATTGCAACAGCCAAAACCTACCGAGATGTACCGAAATTGCACCCCACGGATTTTTTTTTTTTTTCCGATCGTAGATCTAGCCGAAAAAAAGTTTAGGGTCGACAGCATTTTTCTAGGTAGGGTCGGGAAACCCGAAACAGAGATTTTTTTTTAGGCCTGAGTGCATGAGTAGTGTACTTTTGCCGAGCGGATGCGAATCACGGTGATTTATGGATGATACTTCTATACAGATAATTACAAAGAAATGAAGTGATGAACGAACTCAATCTGTAAAATTTAAACCTTGTTTATAACATTTTTTCACCAGCTATACGATTGTATAAGCGCTAGGATATAAAATGAAAACAGCTTAATCTGAGACAATAATCAACAATACAAATCAAGAATGGCTATTTCTAGATTACCTGTCTATTTAATTTACAATGATTTACAATAATGTACATGCAATATCAATCAAATGGGCCTCGTCTCCTCAAAACTAACACAGCTCGTCTCCAGTCTGAAACACCTCCAAAATAGATGAGACCAGAATGACAAGCACTAATACATTGACTGATAAAGGTCTCCCCTATGACCAAAGACACTGGTCATCAATGGAAACTCTGCAGTGATATTACCTGTCAACTCTAAACCCACTCTGTTTAATTGGAGCAAAGACCTATAACCTAGCCATCGGTTATAGAATAATAATAACTTGTTAATTCGCATTAATGTTGACTCCATGAATTAAACAGCCAGACTGACTGGTTATGGTTGGTTGGTTGGTTATTTCCGTTTATTTATCGTCTCTACCGGTTGCCCATCTGAGCGACGCCCCCAGAAGACGGTTAGTTGTTACGGGGGATAGTGCAAGGATACAGGTCGAAACTACTGAGAGCTTCGCTTGGTTCTTTAACGTGCTCGGCGTATAGCACCGTCACACGGGACCTCGGTTTAATGTCTCATCCGAAAGACTATTAGTAATTTTTAGTTGGCCAGCCGGGGATACGAATCCACAATCTGTAGGACATTGTGTTCACGAGTCCTACGCTCTTACCTACTGAGCTACATCGGCCGGTGACTGGTTATTTCTGAGCAGACCCTATTTATACTAGATGGCACAACGCCACCTCTTGAGCAAAAATGCAAGTTAAATATGTTTTAATGAGCGCCCAAAACGTTCCCATTTCCATTTCGAATTGGTTAAAACGTCCCCCTAAAACGTCCGGTTTATTTTATTAATATTATTATTTTGATCTTGTTTGATTATTTTATAGATCGTGTACAGTCAGTGTTTTATATTAAAATCTTGTTCTTATCGCGATCGGTTATTGATTTTTAACCCTTATCCTGCCGAACTTACAAGTTAAAGCAGCCTAACATCAATTTTCGGTACATTTTTTGACGGTTACATTATTAGTATGACTTAAATCATAATGAGATATCGTAACTGTGTATTTCAATAGCAGACAACACTTGTGTATTTCTGTGGTTTTCGCTTGGTAGAATGAAGAAAGTGTAATGTAAGCTAAGTAGGATCCAGAATGTGTGTTGTAGACTAATGGTTATGAATGTTTATTCGACAGGCTCTAATGCCTCCCTGTGTACCATGTTATAACTAATTAATTTTTCGTGTGTTACCATTTAACCCTTAGCAAAAAAAAAAATCCAACGACTAACAGGAAACATTCAAAACACCGTTGGGATATGAGAAAATGCAGGTAATCAGCAATTCAATTTTTTCCAACAATATTTCACTTTTATTGCTTTTAAAACACCTTTGTAATTGTAATTGGAAATGAATAATTCAGTTTTCCTTCAATGATATAGACAAAAGACATCATTTTTTCTCTATAAATTCACTTTTGAAAAATAATAGGAAACATTGTGGGAAATGGAGATAAATTAGGTATGTGGGATTATATACTGTGCCATATGTTCGCAATCACTCTCTTTATCTCCCTGTTTCAGAATTTATTTCTCTCTCCCTTTTAGGTTTTATTAAATTTGGGAATACGTGATAATGAGATCATGTCGTTAACCGGCACATGTCCTCTCCCAAAAGAAGGGGTGGTAATTGGTAATGAATTTTGCAAATGAGACATCGAATGCTATGTGGATTATGCTTATGACAAACAATTGGCTTTATCCATAATGTTTTCAAATGAATTAAGCAGGTTCGATTATTAAAAGGGCTTGGGAAATAAAATCCAAGACAAATTATACAAGGTACGAAAATTTTAATTAATGTCAAACTATTTCATACAATGAATTCACCCTTAACCACACAATCCCGAGTTTTAACATCAGAGGCTATGGCAAACATTGTAGGAAAAGGAGAAAATTCTTGTAACCAACACTTTTTCATTTTCTCACAATGTTTTCTATCCTCTCAAATCAAAAGTCATTTTTTGAGTTGCGTTTTTTTTTTTTTTTTTTCGTCTGCAAAAGCTTCCAATTTGGTAAAGTATAAAAATTTCTCGTTTGTTAAAGAATGAATAAATTTATAATGTACAACGATAAAACTGTAAATATTTGCAGACGACAATTAAAGGTTGGGTAAGTGAAGAAACCGATGCAACTACGGGACATGGTATATGGGGTTATTGGTTGGAGAGGGATCATGTACAGGGTGTTCTTGAATTTCCATAGGCTCTTGGAAAGAGTTCTCTATTGTAAATGTCAACCTTCTTGCCTCTGGGTTGTCTGAAACCGATGCAACTACGGGACATTCCTGAACAGCAGCAGGCGTAGGGATTTGTGTGATGGTTGCTAGGGTAGATGATGTAAATGATGATGTTTCCCCGGAGACTGCGTGTTCCAACGAGGGACTTGCCTGTACGGGTGTTGTTGGTGTTAATGGTGTGTTGGAAATGTTTTGGGACCTTGTGCAATTACTGCATATGAAATCAATTTCAGAACCTGTTCGAACAGCGTGTCGGTACACATCTATGCTTATCCCTGAAAAAATCAGAGATTGCTTTTTATATGTGAGCCATGCTCTCTGAAAAAAGGGGATTAATGCACCTGCGAAAAGTATAGACCCAGGTCAGCCTGCGCATGCTGACCTGGGCCGAAACTTTACTCATTTGGTCAAACTTTACTCATTTGGTCAGTTTCCGGTAGGTCGTGCTTGGTATAATGCATCACGGAGATGCATTAAGCCCCCTTTTGCCAGAGTATGGCTCACGCTCACACACACACACACACACACACACACACATATAAACACCTATTTCTGTTCTTTTACTTCTTTCAATATTATTATAATTAGTGGGAGCGATTGTATATAGTAGTGGTAGTAGTAAGATTTTGGCTGTTGTAGTTGTTCTTCGTGCGACACTGTGCACCTTTTTTAACAGTGAGATTGTGTGTAATTGTTTAATACGGTCTTCCATTACCATTTATAACCAGTCAACACTTTACTTTAACAATATGCTGATCCCACACACAGACTCGCAGGAAAAAAGAAGTCAAATATTGCGCTCATTGTTCATTGAATTTATACATTATGCAAGAATAAATTGTTTTATGGTGTTTAACGCTGTTTTGAACAATGTTTCTTTAATTCCATTTACGTGTTATCCACAACATTCTTTCAAAGCCACTGGCTGCTTTCCCACGAAACTATGGTCGAAACAATTATCCTCGGAGAGAAATTGGCCGGAATGAACACCCCTTTGCCACTTTGTAAAACATAAGACGCAGACGCTCAAATGATAAATTCTGTCTTTGTTTCAGTTAATTAGCGGCGGCCAGTGCATCTATCCATACTTTTCTTTATATCCTTTTACGAGTAATCAAAACAACATTCTTTCAAAGCCACTGGCTGCTATCCAACGAAACCATCGTCGAAACAACGATCCTCTGTGAGAAATGGGCCGGAACGAACACCCCTTTACCACATTGTAGAACATAAGAAGCTCAAATGATAAAATCTGTCTTTGTTTCGGTTAATTAGCGGCTGCCAGTGAACCTATCCATACTTTTCTTTATTTGTTTAATACGGTCTTTCATTACCATTTATAACCAGTCCACACTTTACTTTAACAATATGCTGATCCCACACACAGACTCGCAGGGAAAAAAAAGTCAAATATTGCGTTCATTGTTCATTAAATGTATACATTATGCAAGATTAATTTGTTTTATGGTGTTTAACGCTGTTTTGAACAATGTTTCTTTAATTCCATTTACGAGTTATCCACACAACATTCTTTCAAAGCCACTGGCTGCTATCCCACGAAACCATCGTCGAAACAACGATCCTCTGTGAGAAATGGGCCGGAACGAACACCCCTTTACCACATTGTAGAACATAAGAAGCTCAAATGATAAAATCTGTCTTTGTTTCGGTTAATTAGCGGCTGCCAGTGAACCTATCCATACTTTTCTTTATTTGTTTAATACGGTCTTTCATTACCATTTATAACCAGTCCACACTTTACTTTAACAATATGCTGATCCCACACACAGACTCGCAGGAAAAAAAAAGTCAAATATTGCGTTCATTGTTCATTAAATGTATACATTATGCAAGATTAATTTGTTTTATGGTGTTTAACGCTGTTTTGAACAATGTTTCTTTAATTCCATTTACGAGTTATCCACACAACATTCTTTCAAAGCCACTGGCTGCTATCCCATGAAACCATCGTCGAAACAATGATAATCAGAGAGAAATGGGCCGGAATGAAAACCCCTTTACCACATTGTGGGAAAAGAAGAAAGGGCTGGTAACCAGCATTTTCGCCTCGAAAACAGCATTTTCTCCTTTTCCCACAATGTTTTCTGCCCTCCCCAAAACAAAATTCAGTTTTCCCCAACATTTATTTTGTCGTCTGCAAATGCTTTCAATTTCGACCAGTCTGAAAATTTGTCATTTGGTAAAGCGTTAAAGACCTTCTCATAGAGAGTTATTGAAACTTGGGCTTATGTGTTAACATGAATCTCTGAGATGTTAAATGCATGTATATGGATAATCTCTTAACATTAACTTACCAGTATTGCAGATGCGATGCTGCCAGCGTTCACAAGTACATTGCAGAGCATGCTGGCGTTTTCTTACTTCTCTCTCACACACAACACACAAGTTTTCCGTTCCACTCTATTACTATTACTGAATATATACTTTGGATCGCTATCGACGAGCAAGTGACTAATCTCCCAGAAAAGTTGATGCTTGGATGTATCTATATTCCTCCAGAGAACTCTAGATTTTTCACAAATGATGAATTTGAATTATTTGAATATTCTGTATCAGATGTTTGCAGTAATCATAAGTATGTCATCATCACTGGTGATGCAAACTCGAGAACTGCACAGTTGTCTGACTTTGTCCGACCCGACTCCTTCCTCTTTGATTACTTTGACGTTGAAACAGACGATCAATATGATCTCGAAAAGTACACACTTTTGCAAAATCTGTCAATTCCGTTAAACAGGAAATCTATGGATAATAAAACTAACGCACATGGAATACGATTTATTGAATTATGTCGCAATAATAATCTGTTTATATTTAACGGTCGCATCCATAATGACATGAATGGTCAATACACATTTAAAGATAAATCAGTTATCGATTACACGATTGCTACAGTCGAATGCTTCCAATTCACCCGAGATTTCGATATCAGAGCAACCGACAGTCTCTTTTCAGATGGACACTCACTATTACAGTTTAAGTTCGAAACGCAATATGAGCTTGTCACCCACAAAGTTGGTCCATCTGTACCTGAATATAAGTCTTCTCGTTGGCAATTAGAAAAACTCGACGATTTTATCGCCAATATAGACGCCGATCGTGTCGAATCTATCTCAGTTCAACTTAATTCGTATCCACATTCTCAGGGAACCATTGAGCACATTACTAATGAAATCGCTTCTTTATTTGATACAGCATCAAATTTGGCTTTTACGGGCCCTCCCGCACGTCATGTACCTACATATACAACTACATGTAACAATAAACCTTGGTTTGGGTCACAATGTAATCGTGCACGTAAAAAATACCATCGTGCTAAACGTAAGTACAATTCATCCCCTTCAAACTTACATAAACGTATGTTAAATAAGACTAGTAAAGAATATAAACGTGTCATTAATTTTCACGTATCTAAGTATAAACATAGCAATGCTAAAAAACTTCGCCATATGGCCTCAAATCGACCTAAACATTACTGGAAATTCCTAAATAAGTTAAAACCAAAATCAAACGACAACAATAATTCCCCGTCTTTGCATGACTTTTATGAATATTATAAAAACATCAACGGTCTAGACGTTGGGGTCAGCCAATCGTCAGAAACCCCGTTGAACGCTGGTGTAAATCTCGAACTAAATATGCTAATATCGCCGTCTGAGATTGAGAGGTGCATACAAAACTTGAAAAATGGAAAGGCTTGCAGTCCAATAGATAAGATTTTAAATGAGTATATCAAATATTCTAAAGATATGATTTTATCTTTACTGACAAAACTGTTCAACTGTGTCTTTGATACTGGCTTTATCCCAGAATCTTGGATCAAGGGTATCATTATCCCTATATTTAAAAATAAGGGCGACCCCTCGGATCCGAAAAACTATAGACCGATCACTATCTTAAGTTGTTTAGGAAAACTTTTTACGTCAATTCTCAATAAACGTCTGAATACTTACCTAGAATCCAATAATCTGTTGCACCAAAATCAAACTGGTTTTCGTAGTGGTTACAGCTGTCAAGACCATATATTCACGCTTCACTCCATTATCGACATTCTGAAAAAGAAAAAGAAAATTTTTTGTGCATACATTGATTTTTCTGCTGCGTTTGATAAAGTACACAGAACAAGTCTGTGGCAAAAAATCCTTGAAAATAATATAAATGGCAAGATATTCAATGTTATCTATAACATGTACTGTAATATTAAGTCTTGTGTCTCTTTTAGTGGATCTTTTTCATCATTCTTCAAGTGTGAAAATGGAGTCAGACAAGGCGAAAACCTTTCCCCTATCCTCTTTGCACTATTCTTGAATGATATGCAGTCATATATCGAGTCTAAAGGTGTGCACGGCATAGAGTTTTTCGACAATGATCAACACGAACTATGGCTTAGACTGCTCGTATTGCTCTATGCTGACGACACAGTAATCTTATCGGACAACGCTGATGACTTTCAAAATTGCCTAAATGCTTTCAATAATTACTGCAACGAATGGCACTTGAACGTAAACTTTAGTAAAACAAAGATCATTATCTTTGGTGCTAGAAATACAAAGAACTTCAATTTTACTTTGGGAAACGAGTCGCTTGACATTACAAATACTTACCATTACTTAGGCATTACATTCTCTGCTTCGGGTTCCTTTTTAAATGCGCGTAAGCATATAGCACAACAGGCTAAAAAAGCCATGTATCTTCTTTTTGCTAGAGTTCAAAATGCTGATTTACCAATTGACTTAACCCTGAAATTATTTGATCACACAATTCTTCCAATATTGACTTATGGAGCTGAAATATATGGATTTGAAAATCTTGATATCATAGAAAATGTACATAAAGAGTTCCTTAGAAAATTACTGAAAGCACGCAAAAGTACGCCCCTGTACATGCTGTATGGTGAAGTTGGACGCTACCCAATATCAATAACAATTAAATGTAGAATGATTGCTTTCTGGTCGAAATTACTTTCGACACATAATAAAATTTCAAATAAGATTTATTTCAGCCAACAAGTAAATAATTCGAAATGGCTTACTAGGATAAAAGAAATTCTTGACTCCGTAGGGCTATCCGATTTCTGGCTTCATCATTTGAATAATGGTCATATCCCATTAAACTTGCATAAACTAGTCAAGCAAATCTTGATAGACCAGTACAATCAAGAATGGCAATCTTCTATGCTCGAAACAAATAAAGGAAGAATATACAAGCTAGGGAAAGAATGTTTAGAACCCGAAACCTATCTTAAAATCTTACCGATGTATGATGCCCTTAGACTTTTCAAATTTCGAACGGCTAACCATAAATTACCTATTGAAACAGGACGGTGGGATGGCACTATTTTTGAAAATCGAAAATGTAATCTTTGCCAGCGCGAAGAAATAGGTTCGGAAAAACACTATCTCTTCTCATGCGACTATTTCAACGAGTCTAGAAGAAGATTTCTTCCAAATTCAAATATTGATGACACTGAATATAATTACATGCAACTGATGCAGTGCTCGAGTGAACATGTCATGTCTAATCTTGCACGTTTCGCAGGAGTCATTTTGGCTACATTTGACTAATGACTCTTGCGAATTTATCTGAATATGGTGTGATCTGATCGTACGTCACACTAAGTTGTCGCATGTCATTTTGCTAGCCAAGCGGCTTACTTACACCATACCCTCACACACTCTGATCTGCATAGTATGCAGAATTATATGCCTACTTAAACTGTATCCCATCAAAATGAAGTTGCTATAAACGACAGAGAATGCCGGAATATGTGTCTGCAGTTTTGCAGACTAATAGTCTGCGACACTGTCTGTCGTAACGGTCGAAATGTTTAAATATACATCTTTTCTAGTTATATGTCGTGTAATTTACCGTTCACCCCCCCCCCCCCCCCCCCCCCAAATTGGTCAGTCATCATGCATGACAAATGGGCGGCAGAATACTGGCATGTATTCATGTAGTCTGATCTTGTGCCACATTTTTTTCTTTTTTTTGCAATAATGATAAACTTCATTTCATGGTAAACTATCGAGAGTGAATAAAAATTGGCTGTGTAAAGGGATGACAGAACACCGGCCTGCATCTCTGTAATCTGATCTTGAGTCACAGCAAAAGTGATACTGAACATCTTTATACCTATTTTGTTATATACCGCCGTTTGGCAAGACAAATGGGTGACAGGATATCGGCCTGTTTTCCTGCAGTAAGATTTTGTTGTTTTTTTTCATATCGATTCCCACATTTCTCTGTAATTAACTTCATATATGTCACTTTGATTTCGGTGTTTGGTTTTATTATATGGTTGGCATTATATTTACTTGTATTTCTGCGATCTGATCGTGCTCCACCATTTTGACCCATGATCAAATCCAGAAAGTTTTCGTGCAGTTGTTTTGACAAGGAGATGGCAGAATATCGATCATTGCATCAGAGCAGCCTGATCCTATGCCATACTTTTTGTTAAAGCGATCATCACACATTTAATCAGTCGTACGTGAACCCAACAAATATTTATTTGTTATTATAGACCTAAATATGTTGTGGTCTCGTAAACTATCTGGTACAGACCTGTAAATAGTCAGCTACTGGTTGCTTGCTTAAAGTTACATGTGATCAACCTGTAGAAAAGAGCAACCCCTGACATCCTGCGGGCACTGCAGACCGGAATGAGTCCTATATAGGGCTGATTCAGGTCTGCACTACTCGCCGACCACGAGCAGTAGTAATAAAAATGAAAAAAAGTAGCCTATTAAACTAGATTTACATCTAGTTTAAAACCTATCATATATTTATTGAAAATTTTATTTCTGTACTTACCTTTGCTTTAAATACATACTCCATTCCGTTTGTTTATAAATGTCCCTTATTTATATGCCAGTTTCAGGCAGGGCAAAGCGTCTATTTTGCTCATCCACGTGTGCACGGCAAAATCAAAGATCTCGGATGAATCTCGTGGTTAGTGTGGGATTACGGTAGGCTAACCGCCCGAATTAATGTCGCAATTCACGTGATCCCGCAAGTAGCTCGAATGGGCGGACACATTTCATTAGACTCTATCGCTGTCTGAAATTCCCCCCTCCCCTTCTTCTTCTCTCTTTTTTTTCCCTTCACCTTATCATCCTCCTACTTCTTAACCGAAAATGATATTCAACAATGGATCTTCTTTCCTCTACTATATTTATCTCTTCTATTTTTTTTTTTTTTTATCAGACTGATTAATTTGTGTATTTTCTTGACCCCTTGTATAATGTTTAACATTACTGGGTGAAATAAAGTGAATGTTATGTTATGTGTTACTAAACTTCCAAAAATAATATATATCTATCTTTAAACTTCACAGTTACAAAATCACCGAATCAAAATCCAGAAATCTTAACAACGCACGCTTTTATATCTTATTTGTGAAAACAACAACTGACTTGAAAAACTTCATGACAAATAATAATCATAATTCCGTTAAACTTATCTTATATACTTTCAAATTCGGGGTAAGTTTGAATAAAAAGAAGGTAATTATGTAATTTGTCTTTGAAAAACTGCTTTATCGGCAAAAAGGAAAAATTTCTAAAAATGATTGATCCATATAATTCCGTCTTTAATTAACCGTCATTATTCATTACCGATTAATCAACACACTTTTCTTTTCACGTGTACCCGATTGACCATAATTGCGATTAATTTCAATAAAACTGTTGACAAACAACTTTATTATTTATCACTCATAGCAAAATTAACCAAATATATTAATAGCTTCAACATTTACCAGCAGTTGTGAGAACAAAAAAAAAATAAAGCGAGGGGGAGGTTTTAACCATTTTCGGGGGACGTTTTAACCAAATGGGGGACGTTTTGACTGGGGGACGTTTTTACTGTGGGACGTTTTGACTGTAAACCAGCACAAGTGTTTACCTGTATTTCCTAGCAACTAGCTGTTACGAACGGAACACACCAATCCAAATGAAAATCAAAGTTCCTAGGGTATTTTCATTACACATGTGTACACTCCATTGGTTGATTGATTGATTGATTGATTGAATGGTGTTTTACGCCGCTTTCAACAATATTTCAGTCATATCACTGCGACAGCTCACATATTCATGTATTTCCTGGGTTTCACCAGTACTAGGCTAGGGCCCTGAAGTGTCTTGCGCAAGGACACTCCCACGAAAAACCCAGTGGATCCAGTGAGGCTCGAACCCGGGGCCTCAAGGTTACGAGTTCTACACTTTACCACTGAGCCACGCAGGACCCCATACACTCCATTGGAGTAAACAGTCGTAATTATAAGGGGCAAGTGGTTAGTTAACTTTTTTCTTGTGGAGTTACATTTAGCTGACTTTGTTCTGTTTTATGAACTGTACTTGCACTGATTTCCTCTCAGTTCATTTGACTGGCAGACAAAACGATTGCTTTCATTTGTTTTCCCACCAAAAACAAACTCAAAAACATCAGGAGAAATATATTTTTAGATATCACAGGACTGCTGAAATAAATTAGATTAATTAACCTTTTACCACACAATCCCGAATTTAAACAACCTTGGAAGAAAATGCATTTAAAAACATTGAGCGAAAAGGAGAAAAAGCTGGTGTCCAGCATTTTCTCCTTTGCCCACAACTTTTTTATTTGAGCCATGTTAGATTTGCCTTCTGCAAGCACTTTCAATGTAGACAAGCCTAAATTTTGTTGTGTGGTAAAGAGATAGAAGATTTTCGTTTTTTTTTTTTTTTCGGTGAAAGATCGAGAATTATTTCATCGAGTGAAGATTTTCACAAGTGGCACTTGCTTGTTTGTATGCTTGTATTAGAGTTTAAATTTTAACAGCTTAGGTCATATCATGGCTGTCAGTGACGCACCCACGTGTTTCCTGGCCTTCTCACCACCAGTACTGACACAAGTTTCCAAAGCCACTGACTACTTTTCTCACATGCATCAGAGGCGAGATGCGAAAAATCACCGGAAAGAAGGTTTGCCTCAACCGGGTGTCGAGCTCACAACCACCAGGTCACGAGTCGGATACGCTAACCACTGAGCTACCCGGGCAGGCTTGCAGTGAGTTTATCAATCGATAAATTCACTTGTCTAAACGGTGAAATTATCAAGCCATAATCCACTATTAATTTCCTGATAAACTAGCGAAAAACATGAAATAATTAAGATTCAGAGTGCATAGGACAGTTGTAGTTTCTTTTATGTATGGCGCGAATCAAGATCGGTTGATTGAATAGAAGGTACTGTCTGATGTTGGCCACACACTGCACAATATCACAAGTATTACGGGTGGACTTGAAACTGTTGGGTTTCCTACTTGACTGAAGTCGAACCATGGTAGCTCAGTCGGTAACGTACAGGAATTGAGAACAAGGGGTCGCTGGTTCGATCCCAGGCTCGGTCGATTTCTTTCCGAGGATTGATGATAGTCGTTCATTCCTCTCTCACTTCTGACCGTTGTTTCGACGATAGTTATGTGGGAAAGTAGCCACTGGCTTGGAAAGAATATTGTGCGTAGTACTGGTAAAAGAAACTCTAGGAACGCAAGGATAGGTGCTCTGGCCGCCGCGATATAACTGAAATAATGTTGAAAACGGCATTAAACACCATACAATCAATCAATCAATCTACTTGACTGAAAATACTCATTCCTACCCCACCTTTCCCCCTTCTGTTTACATGCTGATATTTCAAAAGAGTTGACTCAAGTCTAGCTGTATACCCAAAACCAGTGGAGAGGCTCTGCATATCAAGGGAGTAGCAACGGTGGTCGTATTAACTGCTAGACAAATAGATTTTTTTCCAGATTCATAAAACAATCCGGAATGCGGTCAACTTCAGCCAAAGGCTGCAAGGTAGTAAAGGCATAGGGTTTGCAGTGGAGAAAAGTGCCCATCTCTACTTGTTGGAGTTAGTCTTTTTTTGATTCTTCAAATATACCAGAGGAATGGTGTAAAAGTATAATTACGCCGATTCATAAAAAGGGGAGTTTCGAAGATCCAAATAACTATCGTGGAATCTCACTATTAAACTCTATCTCTAAAGTATTCATGAGTATCCTTACTAAAAGATTGACGAACTGGTGTAATGAAAATTGTATTATTGATCAAGCACAAAGTGGATTCCGAAAAGATTTTTCAACTATAGATAATATTTTTGTGTTAATGTCACTGACACAGAAATATCTTTCGAAAAGGAGAGGCAGATTTTATTGTATATTTATCGATTTTGAAAAAGCATTTGACAGCATTAGACATGACAAATTATGGGACGCGCTACGCAGAAAGGGTGTCAGTGGAAAGTTTCTCTCTACATTTCAATCGTTGTATGGACAGTTAAAATCTTGCGTGAAAATAGACGATACTTTAACGGAACACTTTAGATGCACGGTCGGAACACGTCAGGGTTGTGCTGCAAGTCCTCAAATATTTTCCATTTTCATCAATGATTTAATAGATTATGTTAACCAAAGTAGTGGGACGGGTATTTTTGTAAGTAATGCAATTAGAGAATTAAACTGCCTGCTGTTTGCAGACGACGTATCTAGTTTTTCGGACACAATTATACAGTTGCAGAGACAGATTGATTATATCTCTAAATTTTCCCGTTCAGTTGGTCTGAATATTAATGCAGAAAAAACAAAAATTGTGGTCTTTAGAAATGGAGGCATCATCAAACAATCTGAAAAATGGTTTTGTAACAATAAAGAAATTGAAATAGTACCTGTATACAAATATCTAGGACTTTATCTCACTTCCAATTTATCACGGAATACAACTATTGATATGCTTTCACGACAGGCATTTAAAGCCATTGGTATTATGTGCCGAATACGTAGGAATTTTGGCTTTCTCGAACCTGTGGACATGTTCAAAATATTTGATTCTGCAGTCAAACCTATTCTTTGTTATGGAAGTCAAATTTGGGGTTACAAGTACATAGATAAAATTGAAAGGGTTCACATTAAGTATTGTAAAATTGTCGGCAACCTAGCTCATAAAACATGTGACGCAATGGCATTAGGTGAATGTGGAAGACTGCCAATTAGCCTAACTTACATGAAACTTTGTATGAAATATTGGTTGAAATTATTGCGTATGGATACTAACAGATACCCAAAACAGTGCTATGAGATGTTAAGACGGCTTGATACAACAGGTAGACATACTTGGGCAACAAATATTAAAGATCTTTTATTTCGTTATGGTTTTGGCTACGCATGGGTTGCCCAAGAAGTTGGTAACGAAAACATATTTCTAAGACTATTTTGTCAGAGAGTAAAGGATATTTTTACCCAGAAATGGTTTTCTGATATCGACAGTACACCAAAAGCTCATCACTATAAATACTTTAAATCAAATTTAGCACCCGAATACTACTTAAGTCTAGATATATCATATGTGTATAAGAAAATGCTTTCTAGTTTTAGATGTTCAAATCATGATCTGATGATCGAAAAGGGGAGACATTTAGGGATAGACAGACAATTACGAATTTGTCCTTTATGTAAACAAAAAAATCTAAACATAATTGAGGATCTCTTTTTCGAATGTATGGAATACGAAAATCTAAGACTACTTTATTTCAATAAAAACTGGCTTCGCAATAAAAATAGAAATAAGTTTCACAGAATTTTAGAACTTAAAGACAGGGGTACAGTTTTAAAAGTATCGAAGTTTCTTGTTGATGCTTTCAACTTGAGAAAAGCCCTTCTAGAGAATCAGTAATTTTGTGTTTATATACTGTCGAAAAGAAACTTCTCGCTGTTACAATGAAATATTATAAATTGTTAATTGCTCATATATCTTTTAATCTGAAGATTTGAGCCAAATAAAGTATTTTGAATTGAAATTGAATATAATCATTATATAACCAACCATCTATGTATTTTGTTAATTGTTGTTTGTTTTCTCTCTCTATTTGAAAGATTTGCTTAATTTAAGGAGTATAAAAGCAGTATTAATGCATTACCAAACAATCCCTACTTTTGACGACCCTGAGAGGGAAGCCTCTAGTGGGCATTGTGTGAGGGGGAGAAAATGCCGGTAACCGGCGTTTTCTCCTTTTCCAACAATATTTTCTATCCGTCACAGGTTGAATTTTAAATTTTCAGTCACTTTCATTCTGTCGTCTGCAAATGCATTCAATTTGGGCGGATATGGGATGTTGTTGTTTGGTAATGAGTTAAATAAAATAAGGGTGTGCTCGTAAGCATTGTAAATATCGTTTTTTTCCCTTTAAAATATGTTGATATTATGAGTCTATCTCATATCAATCTTTGTATGTAATGCAACCTTTTGCCACAATGTTTTCATAAGTTTCACTTTAAAAAAACGAAAATTCGCAGCATTAACATCAGTTTTGCTCTAAATGAGCATAAACATGTAGTTGTCACATCACCTTTTATCGCAAAGTTTTCAAGGGAATTCATTCAGAGGTACATGAAAAGTCGAAATTTATTAGTGGTCTTCCTCCAAGACAGTATGACAAGTCGCAATTTTTTGAGAGCTTACCTCTACCAGAACATTAAAATACCAACCTTAGTAGGTGACCATCTGACACAATGTTTTCAAAAGATTTCCTGTAAATGGGCATGAAAAATCACAATGTTTTTAAAAGCTTTGCTCTAAAAGAGCATAAAGGATCGCTGTAATACTTTTTATGCCAACGTTTATATAAAGTGATTTTTTTTTTGTCACTAATTTTTGTCTCTTCAGTTTTTTTTTTTTTTTTTTGTTTTTTTCATATACTTGTTTTAAATATCAGTTGTAATGTTGTGTATATAAATGAGGTTTGTATAGAGTTTTGTGTCGATTTAGACATGATGTTAATCACTTTTCTCCTAATCTACAAACTGCAGAATAAACACTGTTATATTCTAGCAGCATTGTCACATGTACTTTGATTCTTTGCCAATCGTTTAACCCCTAGGCTGCTAAGCGCTACTCGATGACAGTTGATGGGCTGTTTGGATCAGGATCAGACTGCACAAAACGTATGGTCTGATCTTGGATCTACACTGTCCCATAGGGAGGATATTTCTCTCAATAACATAATCTTGAAATATTACTGGTTGGGTTTTACTATCGGCTTGAAAGTTTTATTTGAGTAATTTGGCAGAAAAAGGGTTAAGAATGTATCTTTTGTCATAATGCTTCCAAAAGGTTGAAGACAACATAGTTTTGATAGTTCTTTTCTTTTTTTTAATCTTTTCAATGAATAACACACTTCTGTCACAATATTTTCAAAATTGTCAACTATCTGAAACATTAAGATAACTAGCAAACTTGTGGGAAGACATCGAGAATTTATTTTTTAAATGTTAACGTTTAGTTGTATTAGGATCTTCTGTCAATTTTTTTCTTTAAGGTCTTCAGCTATCAGTTTTTTTTTGCTCACATGTTCACTGGTTTAAGAACATTGTCAGTAGGTATTATATTTTCTCTTTCTTTTTTTCAATTATAAGCTGAAGATGTATTACAACGTATATTATAATTTTCTCAAGAGTTGTTAACTGCAGGAGCTTATAAATTGTTTTAAATATGTCACTCATTGTACAAAATTGTCGTATATTATGTAAGTGTATATGGGCCAGAGGCCTAAATACTTGAATAAAGGTATATTGATATTGATATTGTATTTGACACATAAAGCATATGTACGTATACATATGCACTTATAGGGCAAATCAACAGGTTTCAGCAAATGTTAATTTTCAAACTATTCGAAAAAAAACTCAGTATAAGTCGTTTATTCCAATTTATATTTCTGCTTAATACCTGTTACGACATCGCGTATTTGTTGCGTCTGGTTGCGTTCATTTATTTATGACGTCATTGGCGTACTTGTTTCAAAATGGACGTTGTTCACCATAGTGACTCTAGCGATATTGAAGACGAATTCTGATCCGGTAAGAACGTGTTCGAACCAGTGTGTAAAGAAAATAATACACTTTCCGAGGATGAGAGGGTCGATGACAATATAATTTTTCATCTGCTGATGACCATGAAAATGACAATCTGGTGTCGGACGTTTCAACATGGCGAGTATCGTGCGTTGGAAAATACGAGGCGGATATTACTTACTGAAGAACTGATTTATAAATGGTAGATTTATAAATGTTGCGTAAATTTCATTTGAAACAGTTTCGGTCGGTCGATGTGCAGAATAATAATAAAAAAAAAAGGGGGGGTGGTAATTGTTACGTTCACATTTTGTGGATTGTTAATTGAAAAGCTTTTCAAACACTGGAAAAAGCTTTGTACCTTTATCCACGATATCTTCTGTCCTTTCAAAGACAAACTGTGATCCATATTTTATTTGTGGTATTCAAATGCTTTGGATTTGGACAATTCTAAAATTCTAAAATCTTATAATTTGGTAAAGGGTTAACCCTTTACTCCCTTTACTAAACGGTAGAATTTTAGACTTGTCTACACTGTAAGTATTTGCAGATGACAAATGTGGCTTTGACAATGGGAAGGGTCTGATAAAGGGTAGAAAACATTGTAGGAAAAGGAAACAATGCTGGTTTCCAGGAATTTCTCTTTTTCTATTCATATTCTCAAAAGCCGTCTCCGTAAGCATGGTTAAAAGTCAGGACTGGGAGGTAAAGAGTAAACGGATTGATTTGTGAAGCTGGTCAGGAACATTCTGATTCCTATTAACTTTTTTCCACTTTACAAAACATAAATTGGCCAAGTTGAAAGCATTTGCAAACAACAATTTTACTGTGTTTCAGTACTGATGAAGTTTGTCTTGAAAAGGGTGGAAACATCATGAGAAAAAGAGAAAATGCTTGTTACCATCATATTCTCCTCTTCCCACAAGGTTTTTCAAAGACTTTGTTTCTTAGGGTTTTTAAACCGCAGGATTGTGTCATGAAGTGTAATTTCAGCAAAATGCAGATCTGTACTTTTTTACCATTTGCATATTTTTTCTGATTACCGGAGAGCATGACTTGTATCAAAAGTTCAAATTTCACAATTTTCATACTGACACATGAGTTAAAAAGATTGGTGCCAATAGTTTGGAAAATATCATATGGATGCGAACAAGTGAATACTTTGATAAACCCCAAATTACATACAGAGTTTGTTTGAAATGAGTTTACAAATCAATTTTCAAACAAAGTGAAGACAGTGACACTGTCACAAACAAACATAACAATGTAAATGGGTGAGATATGCAAGTGTTATGTAATCCTTTCCTGAATTTTTTTAAATGGTTGTGACAATTGACATTTATGACCATGACCAGTGGAAGCAAGGGCCTGAGTTCACCCTTTACCAAACAAACCTGGTTTTGACCACATGTGCCCTTAAAAAGAAAGTGTTTGAAAATCATTATGGGGAGAAAAGGCTACCAAATGTGCTGGTTTTCCCTTCATTTTCTAATATGGGGTTTATTGGCCTCCCTTCAAATGAACAAAAGAAGGCAAATCATTTGAATTTTAATTTTGGGAGGTCATTAGCCCTTTATCGCACAATCCTGACTTTTAACGACCCTGAGAAAGAGGCCTTTTGAAAAAATGGTGGGAAAAGAAGAAATGCTGGTTACCAGCATTTTCTTTCTTTCCCACAATGTTTTCTACCTTTTGAAAGACAAATTTTATGTTTTGAGCCACATTTAATATGTAATCTGCAAATGCTTTCAATTTGGACAGGTCTAAAATATTGTCATTTGGTAAAGAGTCAAGAAAATTTGGGGGTCCAAATTCAAGGAACCTGGCAGGCAAGGCAAAAATCCTTCAAAAACGTAACCAGCATTTTCTGCTTTTCCAACAATGATCGTTATCTTCTGAAAGACAATTAACCCTTAACCACACAACCCCGACTTTTAACTGCCCTTAGGAATATTGCTTTTGAAAACATAGTGGGAAATCGAGAAAATGTTGGCAACCAGCATTTTCTCCATTTTTCGCAATGTTTTCTATACATCCAACGACAAAAACCATCATT
This sequence comes from Tridacna gigas, assembly GCA_945859785.2. Lineage (NCBI taxonomy): Eukaryota > Metazoa > Mollusca > Bivalvia > Cardiida > Cardiidae > Tridacna > Tridacna gigas. The sequence continues at coordinate 10,218,063 of OX244031.2, read as the reverse complement.
TTAGTCACTTTCATTTTGTCTTCTGCAAATGCTTTCAATTTAGGCAAGTCTAATATTTTGTGGTCTGGTAAAGACTTACCATAAATCATATGATCAAAATTGAATTTGTTGTCAGCAAAATTTTGAAATCAGATGAATCTAAAATTTCGTTTTCTGGTAAAGAGTTACGCTTTAGCACATCACCCAACCCCCAAACCTTGAGGAATAATGCTTTTGAAAACGGGTCACACAAAAATACGCCACAACATGAAATTGAAAACATTTCGGAAAAAAAAAAGGAGCAAGATTTAGTCGGGAGCATTTTCTCTTTTTCTTACAATGAAGAGATAATGTAGAAAACGGTAAAAGAGTACAAGTACCAATTCAAAATATCTTCATTTCAAGAAAAATATTTTTACCTCATGCTGAAGTTTCTTTTTGGAAATGGCTCTCGCGGAGTGTCTGGGTTTTTCCTCTTACCGATTTGGAGTTTCGAATAATGTTGGCACAGCGTCAGGTTTCAATCGTAGCCTAAAGTTGCTATAACCAACTGTCTTTGCTAGATTTGGACTTATTAAAAACTGACTGTCCACAAAGTGTTTCAGACACAGTTTAGAATTATTCGTTGACACGAAGTGCGTCGTTACTGTCCGACCCCGGTTTAAACGTTGAATCCATTGCTTTCTCCTTTTTGATTCTCTTGTTTGAACATACAAATTCTATGAGTTCCCGAATTGACTTTAGAGCCAAAGGCTACATAAATTGTTATTTTTTGGGAGTAAATTTCCATTTCACATTTGAATAAACGCGTCCAAATATCAACATCCCTATGTAAAGGTAGAATACTAAATGCTGCCATGACGTCACACAAGGACGGGAGATAAGCAAATCAGGGGAAGTAAGCGACGCACCATTTTCGGGCCGTAAATCATATGACAAATGAACCGTGGTTTATGGTATTTTACCGGGTAGTAAATGCGGAAATGACGCACAGATGTTTTACTGACATCATTTACAGATGATTGAAGGGAAAAATAAGCTAAGTCAAAAAATCTTCGGATTTGCCCTTTAAAGGTACATTCCCTTTGTGCATTTACATCACACATAACGCGAGTGTAAATATTTCAATGGTCATTACATTTGAATAGTTATGTATGCGTTTTTTTTTTTTTTGCCCCCGGCAAACCATTGTATAGGATGTTATGTCTGTCTGTGTGTAATAAATTTGGTATGTATTGCTAAACTTTGATTATTCACTTAGGAGAGAAAGCAAGAAATTTGCTCGGGGTATCAGCATTGACCTTGATCGTAACCAGCTCCGATTGCAAGGTCGTGCCTATAAGAACGCTCGATTCGTCATTGTTATTCGCCCAAAATGAGGTTAGACATTCCTCAACGCTCACCGAATTACTTTGGATTTTTTTTAATAAATTTAGATTTTTAACTGCGGATAAATGCACTGAGGATGCTTAAAATCCAAATCATAACACTGCTTGTATATTGCAGTTTGATGATTTTCAGGAATGAGCTATTTCATTCTCGAGCATCAAGACATACAATTATTTGCATGCCTTACATGCTTAAAACACGTGAAGAAAAAATTTTCGGCGTAGCTGAATGCGCTGGCTTTTGACCTACTTCATGGTATAATGAAACCGAATGAATGGATTGTGATATGCGACTGGTAGAAAATTTGCACATGTTTATTCGGCGGGACCCTAGCTGTCACAGCAATGCGGTATGACGTGCGGCTCTTCGATGAAGTTTAGCGACGCACACTAAGTTTAGTGCCAAATCATGATGCGATACTAAAGTATGTCCGTACATTTTTTAAAACCTTTCTTTTCCTTTTCAATGATGATTTGGATTTACATGTAATCTTGAAATTTATATTTTACTAAAGATCCCTCTATTCAACAAAATGAAAAACAATGAGGAAAAAGATGCAATTGCTCTCGAGGTTATTTTTTAAACTATTTTTCTTCATTTTCAACCACATTATGGCAAAAGCGGTTCCGGTTATGGAAGACTAGATTTGTTTTTGTTCCGTGGTCTGTTTACATTGTTTTTTGTAGGAACTACTATGAATTGCGTGTCATAAATGAGCAAGTAATAAGATTAACATTCAAGGTTTATAAGCAGAATCTCTCCAGGTACATTTTGTGCATTTTGTGCGACATTTGTGAATATTTTATTTACCGTATTTATTGTTTTCAAACTTCACGCTTCAGCAAACCCTTTACTTTTACTATCGAAGCTGTGATTGGCCAAGGCGCACGTTCAATTTTTTTTTTTTTTTTTGTATACTGTTCAAAATTGTTAAGGAATCATGAGTGCCACTAAATCAACACCCCAGAACAATCCAAAAAAGAAGCGTCCCCTGTCCTCTCCAGCAGATCAGGCGGAACTGAAGAAGACTAAGCCTGTAAGTGAGAAAGAGCACACAAGTTTTACCATCCCCGAGGGAGCTGAAGCTGGTAGTTCTCCAACACAGATCACCCTCAGTGAGGACAACTTAGCACAGATTAGCGTCTATTTGAGGAGTTCTTTTGAGAACGAGCTACCGTCTCTAGTGTCGAGTATAGTTGAAGGTGTGGTTAGTAGTTTAAGTGAGAAGATAAGTCTACTCTCTGATGAAAATGCCCAACTGAAGCGTCGTGTCGAGGAACTTGAGATTAAAGTGGACAGAGTGGAACAGTATAGTAGGCGCAATTGTCTCAGGATTTCTGGCATTCCTGAAGCTGATGGTGAGTCTGTCGATGAAAAGGTGGTACAGATGGCTTCAGCAGTAGACAGTGACGTTTCAATTATTGATATTGATCGTAGTCATCGGTTGGGTAAGCCTAGACGAACGAGCGGACAGAATGTGAAACCTAGAGACATCATCATTAAGTTCACAAGTTATAGGGCAAGACAGAAATTAATGAAAAACAAACCAAAGTTAAGATCCAGAGGTTACAATAATGTGTTTGTAAATGAAAATTTGACCGCCCTCAGGGACAACATTTTCTATCAGACGAGAAAACTTGCGAGAGATAGAATTATTAATAGTACCTGGACCAGTGATGGCACCATAATTGTTAAAGACAAACATTTAAAGCTACACCGTTTGGAATCTCATCAAGACCTTGAGCGGCTCAGGTTCTCTGTCGACAGTGCTTAGGTTTCTGTAGAAGCATTTGCTGTTTAGTGTTTGACCTTTATCCTGGTAAATAAATGAAATAAAAACTTTCAAACCGACAGTGAAAACCAAAATCTTGCTATTTCTCAGGCAAATTTGGGAAAGAAATCTCCGTATTGGGCGGTGTGGATCGGAGATCAGACTGCACGTTCTATGCAGTCTGACCTTGGATCTAATGTCTGCAGAGAGTCCTTGAGTCGCGCTTAGCAGCATAGGGATTAATTTGACTCCGTCAGAGATCACTCACATATTGGATTGTTATTATTTCATTACATGTATGTGTCATTATCGTAAACATCATAATAATTGCGTCACATTGGAAGGTGTTGATTGTGATCGGGCTGTACATAACACGCTGTCTGATCTTGCATCTACATTGTCCGTTTCTCTGATGCTGTTGTTTTGCTGTTGTTGAAGGAGGGCATCTAGAATGAGCGGTTCACGGGCACTGCGAGTTGAGGAACATCAGACCTTTTTGGGCTGGTGGTCCTTTTGTCGCATTGCTTTATGAATAAGTTAAGCGTAATGTTGAATTATTGTCCATGTAGTATGTTCACTTTTTCGTACAGTATACAGGTCAGGGTTTTCCAGATTGGGGGGTATTGTTGAAATGCATGAATGCACTGTTCGTAAGGAAAGAATGTGAGTGTGTTGACAATTGACCCTAAACTCTTTACCAAATGACAAAATTTTAAACTTTTCCAAATTCAAAGTTATTGCGGACGATAAGTTATATCTGGCTCATTGACGAAATTTACCTTTGAGCGTGTAGGGGACATTGTGGAGGGAGGAGAAAATGCTGATTCTAGCGTTTTCTCCATCTCCCTCAATGTTTTCAAAGCCTTTTGTTTCGGGGTGTGTGAGAGTCGGGTTTGTGTGGTGAGGGGTGAGGGCGCTTTGCTTTCCTTACTTTGCCGCACAGTATGGATCTTGACCAGACTGCACATAAATGCGGTCTGATCTTTGATCTGCGCTTTTCTATGTGTCTTGACAATTAAACCCTTCTAGGCTTGTGCACTGCTTTCGTTGTGGTCTTGTACATTGTTGGTTGAGATTGGACAGCACAGAATTGTGTTTTGAACTTCGATCGGCACTGTACTCTGTATTAAGATAAATGCTGGTCAAGATCAGCAATTGATTTATCAAGTTTGATTGCCTTTCCTCATTATGACAGTCCATTTCATTTATATTTTAACTCCATGAGTTAAAAACGAAAATATGAGCTTGGGATAGAAAACGGTTGTCTTTCTGTCGGAAAGTCTGAAAATTTTGACAATTTGACAATTTCATATTATGATCAGAAATGATAATATAAACTTGTAATAGAAAAACGGTTGACTCTCTGTCGGGAAGTCTGAAAATTTTTGACATTGTGATTCTGTAGATGTAAGTTCAATGTACATAGATTTGAAATACGATTCCTAGTGTATTTCAACCTAACGCTAATTCCGGATGACAGAGTCGGTCGTTTTCAATAAAGTATCGTTGTTACTAGGGTAGGCTGTCAAACTATATACTCTTTACTGTGTTTTTTTTTTTCCATTGTGCATGATAAAGTTTTAAACATGTGCATAATAAAAGTATTTGAAGACAATTATAAATGACTCAGCTAATGTGATTCGTCCTTGAATCGCTGGAATACATTGTTGGAGAGCGGAAAATGTGCTGTTGATCGTTTTTTTTTTTTTTCTTCTTTTTCCATCAATGTTTTTATAACGCCGTCTTATGGTTGAGCAAGGTCATTTTGAGAAGAGTACGGGTTAGTACTTTAAGCTCGATTAGTATTTAATAATTCTTTAGTATTCATTATGAGTATGTATACTATTGCTCTCTCCAACTGTGTGTCTGTCTGTCGATCGGTCTGTCTGTCTATCTGTCGGTCCGTCTGCTTGTCTGCCTGTATCAGTCTCTCTCTTCTCTCTGTCAAACAGTCGGCTGAATTTTTTAACCCGCCTGTTTGCCAATAGTTCCAGCTTTGTATGTAAAGCCAAAATGATGACCTCCACGTCTGCAGTTACGACAGCCGACTCCATTGCCCCTGTGTTTACTATATACATGCTTATTTACATTGTCTGATTGATTTTGTTCGACCATTATTCCTCTACAGTCAAGGTCATAATTTTTATATTATTATGTAAGGTAGTTTTTCTGTACTTCTACATGCAGTCATTCGTTGAAATGTAGACTATTTATAAATAGTGTAGCTTTGCACTTTGCATTGAAGACAAATCCTACAAATTTACTATAACGAACCAATGTTGGAATCTACTTGCACTTATCTGTCAAGATGATTATTTGTAGTTATTGCCTAACAGTGATGACATTAATTTATAAACAATGTCCACTTCCATTATTTATTTCATACTATTGTAAATATTGCGATTAAGTGATTGACATGTACATGTATTTTACTTTTGACCACTCCATTTTGATTTTCCACTTTTAGATCTATGTATTGTCTATTTTCACGTTTTTCTTTCTATTATTTTTTGTTTTTGTCATGTTGTTTCTTTTTCACATCTTTATTCCCTTATCTACATAGTGTGGAGTGTAAACCTATTTTGATTGACTTGACTTACATTATGACTTTGGGGTATTATAAATTTTGTAGATTTGATCACGTGTTGTGCTGCTACATATTGTTCTTATACTTATTATATTCGGTTACATGAGCTGTAGATTTTACAGGTATATCTGTAGCCAGCCAACACATTGTCAAAAACTTCACTTCCATTTGACTATCACACTTATTTTTATTCTCCCAGTTCTTCACACAGTCTTCCACCCATATTCAGTTCTAATTGATATTAGACAATCAAGATTACTGACAAGACACATCGTACAACACAATAAAAGAGGGTTATTGATAACCAAACGCTGTAAGGTGAACGTTGAATTTTGCAGACTGATAATCCACTTCATTCTTTTCAACTTATTACCTTTGTCACTAGTGATTCTTTTATTGATATTACAAGCAGGCGATGTTCACCCGAACCCTGGTCCGCGTTCTGACGAGTCTTCTTGTAGTGTGTCCACTACATCTGATATTTACAATTTTCTTAATCTTCCAAATCACCTGTCAACTGTACATTATAACGTACAAAGTATAGCTACCAAGCTTGATACTTTGATTGCAGAGTTCTCGATTTTTGATATTTTTGATATTGGGTGCATAATGAATATTCATCAAACGATCTGATTTTCCCTTCCTTTCACCCACCTGAACGGAAAGATAGAATCGATGACAGATATGGTGGTGTTATCCTATATGTTAAAAATACTTTGTCTTATATCCGAAGACATGATCTTGAACCGAACAGACTTGAGTGTATATGGATACAAGTCAAGTCCAGTAATAAAAGAAATATTTTGTACGGTGTATTCTATAGACCACCAAACTCTGACTCCGCTTATTACTCACTTATCGAAGATTCAATTGGTCTTGCTATGGATTCGGGTATTTCTGATGTCATTATTACTGGAGATTTTAAAGCCCCAATAAAGTCCAAAATTAGAATTTTTTTATGCTTGAAAAAAGGCACGAATCTGTTAGATTTACTCTTATTTTGTCGCCAAGGGGATAGGGGCGTTCATTGCAGCATCAGTTCATGTCACAGAACCATACAAAAAATCCTATTTTTTTTTTTATCAATTCTCCCAAGTGACGTTGCCACGCACTATTCGGAATCATTCTGGTGTCCTATTTGTAGACACCATGTGACCGATGACGTATTACACAGACGATGTGCTTTCTCTCCTTAGAAAACGTTGCGAAACTTCGGTAAGTCTTTAATTTTCGTTAAATTACCTTCGCTCATCGTATCTAATTTATTTGTATGCATTTGATTGGTAAATCGGAGTTGTGTTATATTTATTTCGATCATGATATACCTATTTCTTCTTGTCAAGAGTCGTCCAAACATCGAATGACATCTCGGCCTATAACACTTTCGGCCTATTACAATTTCGACTAGTAAGAAATTCGGCGCATACAAAATCGAATGTCTACACAGGGTATAAAGGTTTGTAATATGAGCCATGGAGAATAAGTCAAACAAAATGTGGACGGTTTATAACGAAGATCAGACTTTACATTATGTGCGATCTGATCTTGATCTTCGTAGGTAATGAAAAAGTTAAGAATTTTGTGGGTTTTTTTTTTTGGTCTGTAATTACAAGCGAATTTTGACCTGAGTTTAGCATCAGGTGGTGGACGTTTTATATCAAAGGTCAGACCTCTTACTAGGTGCAATCTGATCTCGATCTATGCTGTCAACAAAGGATATTTCTCAACTTTCAAGAGTTTAGTAAAACACATTGCTTATAGTTATTTTTACTGCTAGTTTTTGAAGACATAGTTGATGTTACTTCATCAGTCAAGTTATTGCATGCAGATGAACCATACTTTTCAAAATTATAGATACATATTCTAAAGCTGATAAATACATGTACTTCAAGTTGTTGGAGTGCAAGACAATTAACCAAACGACAGCTGTCAATCAAAAAAATCAATAAGCCAATCAGCGATCAGCATTTTTCTATTCAGAGCGGAAGCCGTCTTGTCGTTATAAAACCTAGACATTCTGAATCATTAGGAGTTATAACTATATATAAATGTATAGCTTATTTATGAGAAAAAACTGATGAATAACTTTAAACTTGATATCCATTATTAATCCTTAGGACTGCAATTTCAAGATGCAGAGTTACACCAGGTAAAACTGTTGATGCAGAAGACAAATTCAGATTTAAAAGGAGAAAAAATAGATGAATACTTCTTGTTAACATGCTTTTTTATTGTCATAAATTTTCCAGAATTTCAATCTTGATAACAGATACCCGTTTCTTTACTGAAAGAAATCTATAGATAATATTTCAGACAACTGATTGGACTTTGTCATGTTCAGTTTTTTATTTCCTTTACCTTATTTTTCATTTAAATATATACTCGATAATTCATTTTCTTACCGAATCGAGTTGAGGTGTTATTTTGAATGCTGTTATATCTCTTTTGTTGATTCTTTTTTTCCCCTCGCAAATTATCCTTCAATAAAATTTGAATCGACGAAATTCGCGTAAAAATGCTTTTCATATAGTCTTCATAGAAGTCAAACCTAAACAGCGCCCCCACCCCTGTCTTTAAAATAAAATGCAATGTAGGCACACTTTAGACAATTGTTTAAAAAAAAAAAAAAAAATGCCATCTTCCTCCATCAGTAAACCATTAAAAACGTTGTTCCTATTGGTCTCTGTATTTTAACATATCTATGAATGCAAACTTAAAGCCTGTTAAATTAAAGACGATATGCCACCCTATATATATTACCATCTTTCCAGTCCCTTTATTTTTAATCTTTTAATCTCCCTTAAACTATCAAACAGAAACCAATCAAGCCGTTTTCGTTTGATTTGTTGTTCAGTACATGTTGCCACTCTTTACGCAAACCGTGGAGCAAGGGTTTATGCGGTATTTCTTTGATATCGGTATACCACCCCAAAAGCGTTTGGTACTGTCTGACTTGTAAAATTACACACCCGTGTCATATCAGTCTGACTCTTTGTGACCGTCTCTAGCCCCTTTCAACGATTTTTAGTGTTTGAAATTTGGATTATACGTGTTCAATGTGTAAGTCAATTTATTTTTCTATTACTCTTACAGCATAGTATTTAGCGGCGAATGCTTAGAAATATATTCATGTTTTTATTCATTTTATTCTTCTCCTCGGGTTTTTTTCTCGAACTTGAAAAAATCAATTTGGTAAACCTATCATTTGTTATGTATCTTCTAATTTCAATTCAAACATCTGGTAATCATATTACCCTGTTAAAAACTTGTATAATTTATTTGGTAATGTAAAAGTCTTGCAATTTGTGGTGAAATTATTGAAGCATATATCTCGGACTAAGTAATGGAAAAATCTCTGTAATTGAAGTCTGAACCTTGAAAAAGCTTACTTTTGTCCAGTAAAAGATGAATTGCATTTGAAGACAAATGACTTTAAGAAATTTTTAGGAAGCACAAGTTACACATACACGTATTATACCTACATTATCAAATGTAAATGGCGTAAGAGGTGTAAGTCAACTGACTTCGAAATAAACAGCCTCTATTTCAATTTTCACCTATAAAACTTCGAAAAACCTAAATCCAAAAGATGTAACTACCTTTTCTCAAATTGTTCCCATGCTTATTTTATCTTGAACAATTATTTCGTGTTAAAATATCTTCTGGTAACTTACATATGTCTCCTAACTAAGCCCTCGTGTCTGGGTAATGTTTGTCTAGGTTTTTAGATTCGCGGGTCACGTGACATCAGTGGGAGGAGCGATCTATCGTCTGTCGTTTGGTTAATTGAAGACAAAAGTAGAAGTTTACTAGTACTCAAGTAATATTTATCTACCACATTGTGATTAAGAAAAATATTTTTTATGTCATTTTTTACTGATCTCTTTTCTTCCAATCTAAAAGCAGTGTATCTTTTTAGGGTGTGATACAGACAGACCAAGATGTTTGTTAACTGACAAATAGATATCCCAGTCTGGTGTTATTATATCTCTGCTGTACGACGATTTTTTTTTTTCACAGATTTTAGCACAGTCCATGTCAACCGGTATTTGAATGATATTTAGATCTACATCTATTACACATTAATGTTACAACTTTGAAGTCTATTATATTTTAAGCTTAGAAAGGATCAGCTGCTGAAGGAATGATTGATCAAATACAACTTTTTTACACCCTTGCCATAAATTTTTGAAAGGAGCAATTGTTTGCTACAAGCAACTGCTCCTTTCTCACATTTCTCCATTTAGTTGAATTTTTTTTTTTTTTTTTTTTGTGTGTGAATATTCCCCAGTTGTCGGTTGTTTAATGCCATTTTCAACATTATTTCAGTTTTATCACAGCAGCCAGTGCACCTGTCCATGCTTATCAAGAGTTTCTGTTTCCAGTACTTTGCATAATATCCCACTGGCTGCTTTTCCACGTAACCATTGTCAATACACTGATTAGCACTGAGAGGGGAATGTATCCTGTTGCAATGACTATCATCAATCCTGGGAAAGAAATTGGCTGAGCTAGGGATTTGAAGCAGCAATCCCCCAATCTCAAGTCCTTTATGCGACTAGCTGCACCACTAGGGCTCTGCAGTAGTATTTCGTAAAAGTAATGTACTCTCGAGAGAGAAAAAGGCATGCCTTGGGGCTAAAACAAATTAAAGTCCAACTTTTAGTAAGCAAGCACAAAAGGTACACTCAAAAGCTGCTTTGTATTAAGCCAGCACCAAAGAGACTCTCATATTGTGTGTGTGTGTTTTTTTTTTTACATTGAAAAAGAAGGCTTTTGAAACATAATGAAAAAAGGTGAAAAGCAACATTTTCTATTTCCAAAAGTGATTTTACCTTTTTAGACAAGTTCCGTCATTTGAGCCACATTGAATTTGTTGTCCACAAATGCTTTCAATTTGGACAAGTTAGAAATTTTATCAGCTTGAAAAGAATTAGTATAAAGGTGGCCACAAGGGCAGGGTTTACTGTATAAAGAAATGAACATATCTTGTAAAATAGTTCTAGAGATACAATCTGAGACTAGTAGATTAAAAATACACGTGTTTTTCAATCTAAATTTACTTGATTGATTGAATGGTGTTTAATGCGGCATTAAACATTATATCAGTCATTTCATTGCGTCAGTTTGCTTGTTCATGTATACCCTGGGTTTAAATGGTGCAAGGCTATGGCTCTGTAGTGTCATGCCCAAGGACACTCTTATGAAAAACCCATTGCTTCCAGTGAGGCTCAAAGCTCGGACCTCCAGGTTATGAGTGCTACATTTACCACTGAGCCAGGGAGACCTTATATAAATTTGTATTTCAGACTCAAAATGCAAATGCAGTCTCAATGGCAGTGTAAGATACAAGGACATAGTTGTTAAATGGCCTCTATAGGATTTCATTTAACTCTACCAAACAACAAAATTTTGGACTAGTCCAAATTCAAAGTATTCGCAGCCAAAAATTTAACTGTGGCTCAAATGATGGAATTTGTTTTTATTAGGGTAGAAAACATAGTGTGGAATCAAGAAAATGCTGGTTACCTGCATTTTCTCCTTTTCTCACAATGTTTTCAAAACCCTGGAGATGCATTAAGCCCCCTTTTGCCCGAGCATGGCCCATACATACTTTGCATTATTTAACTCTTTACCAAACGACAAAATTTTAGACTGAACCAAATTGAAAGCATTAATTTTGCAGACGACAAATTGAGTGTTGCTAAGTTGATGATTTCTCTTTTTGATAGGGTAGTAAACATTGTGGGAAAAGGAGAAAATGCTGGTCACCAGCATTTTCTCCTTTTCCCACAATGTTTTCAAAAGCCTTTTCTTTCAGGGTTGTTAAAAGTCGGGATTGTGTGGTAAAGAGTTGAAAAGAAATTTATGTTCTTGTCATTTCAGTGTCTCATTTTGGACAGAGTGACGTGACATTTGAACAGTGTGGACAGGGAAAAAATCGCTCTCAGTTTATAGACAAATATGGACAATATTAGTGTATCTACTAACTTAACAATATACCAGTAACATCGGAATGGACTTCTGCAGTGATTGGTGATCGTAATTTTAGAATTTTGGATCAAAATTGTGGATTTTGGAGGTTTCTTTTGGAACAATTTGAGTGAGTAAAATTCAAAACAAGAACTCTACCTATACATATACCTATACACATCATCTACAGACAATAAAGCTAGAAAACAAGTTTGGACAGATACAGTTACGAGCTATTGCTTTCTGAGTGCTGGAATAGATAATGGGTATAAAATGACTGATTTTGCTTATGAGCTATGCTCTGTAATAAGGGGGTTTAATGCATCTGTGAAAAGTATCGACCCAGGTCAGCCTGTGCGGACTGCACAGGCTGACCTGAGACGAAACTTTTCACTATTGGACAATTTTCTGTATGTAATAGGACCATTCCACCTCATGATTCAGTCAGTTGTTAGAAAAAAATGAACTCTGTGGATCCATGATCATGTTATGACTTGCTAGGTATCATGCATCACAGAGGTGCCTTAAGCCCCTTTTGCCATGGCCTGGTTCATGTTACTATACACAGGTATTTACTTATGAAGAGGACAAAGCCCAGGTAGCTCAGTCAAGGACTTGAGAACAGGGGGTCAGTGGTTTGATTCCTGGCTTTTCCAATTTCTTAGAATTGATGATATTCATTGAGACATGTGGGAAAGCAGCCAGTGGCTTGGAAATATTATTGTGTGAGGTACTTTTTAAAGGTTTTTTGTCGGTTTAACCCTTTACTAAACAATCTTGAGTTTTCACGACCCTAGAGATGAAGACTTTTGAAAACATTGTTGAAATTCTCTGGTTACCAGCATTTTTTTTCATTTTCCCATAATATTTTCTACCCTTTCAAAAGCAAATTTCAATACTTGAGTCCCATTTATCATGTGCAAATACTTTCAAGTCTAAAATTTTGTTGTTTGTCAAGAGTTAAAAACTATGTGCAGAAATGGGTTAACCGTTTACCAGATGACAGACTTTGGACAAGTCCAAATTGGAAGTGTTTTTTGACAACTACTGTAATTCAGCGTGGCGGAAAGGATTAGATCTGTCATTGAAATGGTAGAAATCATTGAGGGAATAGAAAAAAAATGCTGGTTACCAACATTTTCTCCTTCACCCACGAAGTTTCTAAAGCTATCTCCTAGGGGTCATTAAAAGACGAGATTGTTTTCTAAAGGACCATTGTATACTTGATTTAAAAGCTTGAAAATATGTAGATAGTGAAAACAATTGCAGTTTGCTCAAATGTACTTTTTATTGGTCTCGAACTTTGTCAGATATGGTTTTGTTTTAAAATTCATAAACATGAATTAAAACTGTAACCCTTTCCCAAATGACAAAATTTTATGCTAGTCCATATTGAAAGCATTTGCAGTTGACAAAATAATTGTGACTCTAAAATTTAGATTCTTTTTCGGAAGGGAAGAAAACACTGTGGGAAAAGGAGAAAATGCTGGTTACCAGCATTTTCTCCTTTTCCTACAATGTTTTCAAAGGGCTTCTCTCTCAGGGCTGTTAAAAACTGTGAGTGTGTGGTAAAGGCTTAAACTGGAAATAGAGTTTAGTATCTTTCGATAATTTTCCTTTTAGTAATAAAAAACAATGGTCACAAAAATATCACACTCAACTCTTTACCACACAAAACCGGGTTTTAATGACCCTGAAGAAGAGGGCTGTTGAAAACATTGTGGGAAAAGGAGAAAATGCTGGTAACCAGCATTTTCTCCTTTTCCCACAATGTTTTCTATCCTTCCCAAAACAAATTTTAATTTTTCAATCACATTTATTTTGTCGTCTGCAAGTGCTTTCAATTTGGACCAGTCTAAAATTTTGTTGTTTGGTAAAGAGTTAATCATATTGGTAATCTTAATTCAATATTCTTCATGACTGTTGTAAAAACTTAATACTGGCTATCTGTATCTTGGGCAAAAATACTGTTCACGTAAAACTTTCCATCATAGAGCACCTAAGGTAGGAAGAGAAACAGAAACAAGTAAATGTATTTGACTGATATATGTCACAATGCAATAAATCTGTTTTCAACAGTATTTCAACTGTATAGCAGTAGCTGTACACTTACTCATGTTCACTGGGTCAATAACTGATATCCCTTTACCACACAATCCTGACTTTTAACGATCCTGAGAAAGAAGCCTTTTGAAAACTGTGTGAGAAAAGGAGGAAATGCTGGTAACCAGCATTTTCTCCTTTTCCCACAGTGTTTTCTACCCTTCCCAAAACAAATTTCAATTTTTCAGTCACATTTATTTTGTCGTCTGCAACTGCTTTCAATTTTGACCAGTCTAAAATTTTGTTGTTTGGTAAAGAGATATTACTGGCAAGAAAGCTGGGGGAGGTTACTTTTTGTAGGTAACTACTTATCAAGCTCCAGCTACAGTTGAATTTTGAACACATGTTTTACAAATCATATCAACCAAAAGGCCATGGTTGGCTTGCAAGCATCTTCACGTCCTTGTTTATTAACCCTTAACCACACAATTCCGGGTTTAAACGAACCTATGGAAGATGCCTTCTGAAAACATTCCGAGAAAAGGAGAAAATGCTCGATACCAGCATTTTCTCCTTTTCCCACTGTGTTTTCTACCCTACCAGAAACAAATCTAAATTTTGAGTCACATTTATTTTGTCGTCTGTAAATGCTTTCAATTTGGACCAATCTAAAATATTGCTGTGTGGTAAAGAGTTAAGTGTCATTGCAACAGGATTTGATCCTCTCAAACTCCTGAACATGATTTGGGTTTGCTCATGGGGGAAACAGCCAGTGAATTTTAGAGAATTTGCTGAGAATTACTAGTGTATGAAATAGAGGTAAAAGGCACATTATTAAATTTAAACCTTTTTCAAACAATCCAAGTTTTAACAACTCTTAGTAAGACAGCCTCTCCAAATATTGTGGGATAAAGAGAAAATTTTGGTACAATATAGCCTGTAGAAAAAGCAGAAAATGTTGGTAGCCTGCATTTTTTCTTTTTTCCCCACACTGTTTTCTACCCTTCCAGAGAGACATTTATTGTGTTGAGTTACATGTACTTTTTCATCTGCAAATAGTTTCAATTTAGATGAGACTAAAATGTTCTTCTCTTGTATAGATTGGGTGTTTATTTGTTGGAGTATTTTGCACCACTTTGAACATTATTTCAGATATTTATTCATGTCAGTGTGACAACTCATTACTGTCTTTTATGTATTTCACCAGCACAAAGCTGGGGCTCTGCAATGTCTTGCCTAAGGACATTCCTTAACCCTTAAAGCCCTGGATTGATTGATTCTATGGTGTTTAATGCCATTTTCAACATTATTTCAGTTATATCATGTCGGCCTGTGCACCTATCCATGCTTTCCTAGCGTTTCTTTTAGCAGTGCTTCGCACAGTATTCTTTCCAAGCCACTGGCTGCTTTTCCCACATAGCCATTGTCAAAACAATGGTCAGCGGTGAGAGAGGAATGAATCCTGTCGCAATGACTATCATCAATCAGCGGAAAGAAATTGGCCGAGCCGGGAATCGAACCAGCGACCTCCTGTTCTCAAGTCCCTTACACTACAGACTGAGCTACAGGGTGCGGCTTAAAGCCCTGGAACCAACTTAAGTTGTTTTTGCAGACAAAAGTTGTTTTTGCAGACAGTGTAGATAAAGATCAGACTGCACATAACATGTAGTCTGATTTAAGATCTATACTTTCTGCTACTATGAAACAAGTTTTGTCAAAATAAAGCAAGACGGCTACCATTTTCTTACTTTCCAAGCAGCTGCGCAACCTTTTACCAGTTGGTAAAATTTTAGTTCAATTGTTCAAGTTGGAAACAATTGCAGATGAAAAATTGGACGTAGTAGCTCAAATGAAAAGATTTGCTTCAAGAAGAATAGTAAACATTATGGGAAAAGGAAAAAATACTGGTAACCAGCAATTCTGCTATTTCCATAATGTTTCAAAAGCATTTTTCTTTGTTAAAATGATTAAATAGTGCTTTACATAATAACTTGGATGTTTTGGTTAACCCTTTACCACACAATCCCAACTTTTAAAGACCCTGGGAAAGAAGCCTTTTGAAAACATTGTGGGAAAAGGAGAAAATGCTGGTAACCAGCATTTTCTCCTTTTCCCACATTGTTTTCTACCTTTCCCAAAACAAATTTCAGTTTTGAGTCCCCTTTATTTTGTCGTCTGCAAATGCTTTCATTTTGGAAATGTCTAAAATATTGTTGTTTGGTAAAGAGTTAAGGGTTGAGGACAGGCAATAGCTTCTAACATTGCTCTGTATGTATGAATATATTTTCCACAAATTCTTCTTGTATGACTATTGTGATGTACATGTATTTAAAATAATAAAATAATATTACACTATATTGCCTTGATTGTTACATGAAACATATCTGTCTTTGTAAGAGCTGTGATCTGAACCAGCCAGTTTTATATCGTAGTACTGAAGGCCAGCTTTTCACATGCTACATATTCTTCAGCAACGCCACAGAATATGTCTTTGGAAATCTGATTATTCTGCTGTATATCTGAAAAATTAAAAAAAGACGTATTCTCTTTTTTAATTTATCTCAATCTGAAACTGTAAAAGAAAAAAGACAGCAGTATAGTAATAGGTGTAGGTTTACTCCAACTTCATTCCATTTGATAACAGAATTGATTGCAGCATTTGTCCAGCATGTGGTTGAACTTAAATAATGTTGAAAACTGTACATGTATGAAGTCATAACTGTACAAATACAGCTTTTAACAAACCTGTTTCGAAACAGCATTGGTAATTACTTATCATTTGTAGGGAAGAATCATGTGATCCATCTTCCACAATGTTACTTTTCCATATGGATCAAAATTGACTGCTGCTGCATTTCCAACCTTTTACTAATTTTCTTCACATGTTCTTTACTCTAGTATGGCATATGTCTCAAAGCCCGAATAGTAGCAAAAAGTACACAAAAAGTAGGTCAGCAGTTGCTATGCTGCTCTATCTTTTGTTAACTTTTTACTTGATTTCAATTTTTTTTTTTTTTTGCCATTGACTTACACCTGGATTGACTGTACAACAACAGAATGTCATCTTCCCAACAATTTCGTACTTTCAAAAGGTATGACTTAAATCAAAATGCATTTTAACACCCACTTTGTTTACTTTTGGTGGCTGCTGGGCCTTTAAACAGTAGCACATACAATCATGGGTATGGGCTATACATCAAACAAATGAATGTAGTTTAAAGCCTTTCAATTTCTGACAATCATTCTGTTTACATGTATGATACATGTAAATTCTAGAACAGTGTAATGCAGTATCTTTTACTCAGTAATCAGCACTTTTGCAAATGAAGCCCAGTTTGATTGACTGAGTGATACATACGTGTAGCTTTCAACATTATATCAGTCATACCATTTTGACAGATCATTTATTCATATGTTTCCTGAGTTTTAACAATATCTGAAGTAACTTGCCCATGGACATCCCAACGAAACCCAGTGAGAATTGAATCTGAGTCATGGATTACTTATATTATGCATTTACCACTGAGACATGAAGTAATCCTTGAGCCCTTTACAGCTGTTCAGTTGAATAAAACTTGTGGCATTACTAGTATCACAAGGGTCAGCTCAAGTAATATAGGAGAACTGTGAAGCCCTAAGTGACAAAACAAAATTCAGTCGCATAAGCACAGTAGTAGCTTAATCAGCTGTCTACCGGTATTTTGTCCAACAGCATATTTTCAAGAATTCTGCTCCATTTTCATCCTGGCCTATAATAAGGGTTTCAGTCAAGATCTAGCAAAATGAGACAGCAAAAACTTCTTGCAGTATACCAGTAATCTTGAATCTACACTGCTTCTTTAAAGGTATAGCCCATGCGGTGGGTTGAGGTGAATCCCTGAAACTGCAATACATGTACATTGTTTTGAATTTTCATTACTTTACCAGTCATGTAAATTTTGTGAATTTGGCTATTGAAAATAAAATTTGTTTTATCTGATTAAGACATATGTACCTGAAAAGTGGTTGCCAAATTCTGAATCTACTGGGATGGAATCACAATCATAACAGAGTCAGAAACCAAGGCTCATCTGCATCTACACAGTCAGTATAATTCAGTATGTGTATCATCATGTAGGAGGATCCATTCACATTGGCCAGAGATGTGTAAAGTAATTATCTCCATACTCTGGAATATCATTTACATATCATTTAACATTCTGTGCTAGAAATTTAATGGTGTTTTACTCTGCTTTCAACAGTATTTCAGTCATATCATGGCAGCATCACACAAATTCATTTATTTCCTGGGATTCACCAGTACTAGGCTAGGGCTCTGAAGTGTCTTGCCCAAAGACACTCCCATGAAAAAACCAGCAGATCGAACCCCTGACCTAATAATGTGCAAATTCATCTTTTACTCTTTACCAAACGACAAAAATTTAGACTTGTCCAAATTGAAAGCATTTGCAGATGACAATTTAATGTGGGCCAAACAATAGAATATGTCTTTGACAGGGGAGAAAATATTGTGGGAAAAGGAGAAAATGCTGGTTACTAACATTTTCTCCTTTTCCTACAATGTTTTCAAAAGGCTTATTTCTCAGGGTCGTAAAAACTCGGGATTGTGTAGTAAAGGGTTAACATACAATCCAGTGCTGTAATGACCCAGAGGCATAAACCTTTTCAGAACATTGTAGGAAAAGGAGAAAGTGCTGCTGGTGACTAGTATTTACCTTTAATTCAACAATTGTTTCTCCTGTTTCAAATACAAATCATGTAGATCCAATACAAGCTATGTCGTCTGAAAATGGCTTCAATCTAGACAAGTCCAAAATTTTGTCATCTGCTAAAAAAAAAACACCAAGATTCCATTGATATGTGCACTGACCAGATTAGGGAAAGATAATTGGTCTCTACGTTCAAATTTGTGTCACCCAAGAAATTCAGCCTTTTTTTTTTTTTTTTTTAAATGGTGCAGATTTAATTCAACACATTGAGTTTCAATTGCATTTCTAAAGTGTTATACACACACACACACACACACACACACACCAAATACTTAGCCTTGTCCAACACTAAGGCATTTGCGGAAAAACAAATATTTCTCAAACAATGAAATTTGTCTGTGATACAAGAAAAATATTGTGAAAATAGGAGAAAATGTCGGCTACCAACTTTTTCTCATATTTCCACCATGTTTTCAAAAGCATTTTTTCGATATCTAAAAACTAGGGATTGCTAGGTAAATGGCCAATCTCCGAATAAATATGCGTCGCGTATATCCGAGGTTCAGACTACACTCATGCACATTTAATCATTATCTGCATTCTCTGCAAAGAAAATGGGTCAATCGGGTGCTGCGCAAAAATGAAAGATCACTTTCATCTCACAGGTGAACGGCGAGCGACAGTATAATTCATGTATTACACACTAAGTAATAGTAGATTAGTGTGAAATATATGAATTATACTGTCGCTCGCCGTTCACCTGTGTTTCATCTTACTAGCCAATATTCATTAATCAGAAAGTGCGTACGTATCCTGTTCCAACAGTAAATGGGGAAATCAATACAGATATATAGCGATAAATCTGTTTTTAACACAATAAATATAAGGTGAACGTAAGGCGACTTACCGATTCAAGAATGCGAACTGAAATCCGCATCTGTTTTCAGACAGTTCTCTCATTCTGTATATTTACACGGAGCTTCTTGTTCAAAACAAAAGAAACAAATCCTAAAATAGACGCCCGTTTGTTCTTTCTGTGTCGCTCTTCGGCAAATACGGTAAATGAACTTGGTTTTCTGTCGAATATGATTCTCACACCGTCACACCGTCCTTCATTTTGTTTTTCGTTTACCTTAGCTCCAAGGTATCACGTGGTGTACCTACGTCATCGTTATTGATGTAAACAAAAGTTAGAGATACCTGGTAGTATTTCTTGTAGTTTTGAAAGTAATTCTTCTGCCAGCGAATGGAACTTTGACCAATCGCACATTAAGAGAATGTCATCGTTATATTAATTTACATAGTTTTAAATGGTATGATTAAAATTTAACTTCATTTTTTACCCCGCATTGTTTACATTTGGACTTTATTGGGACTTTAATCTGAATGTAATGAATCAAAACCAATTCCGTAAAGTGGAATCCCCGTGTAATGAATATAACATGACTCAATGTATAGATGAACCCACTCATTTCACAGAAAATTCTATGTCTACTATTGACCTTCTTTCGTTAACAATAAAGAGTCTGTTCTAACAACAGGCGTCGGGGAACCCTGTCTCGGTCTTACAATGCGTTATCACTGTCCTGTTTTTGGCGTTTTTAATTTCCTTAAACCTAAGTTTAAAAATGTCAAACGAACAGTTTGGAAATATGACCAAGGAAATTATGATGAGCTCCGAACTACTCTGACAAATTTTGATTGGAACTCTTTACATGATTGTAACATTAATACTTATGCTGAAAGAATTGCGGATGTCATTACTGATAACGCAAATAGGTTCATCCCTAGTAAGGAAGTTATTGTTAATCCGCAAGAACCACCCTGGATGAATTTTGCAATCAAAAAGGAAATTCGTCGTCGTAAAAGATTATATAGGAAAGCGAAACTTTCAAACAATGTTAATCACTGGTCGAAATTCAAATCTGTTAGAAACAATGTGAGCTCTTTAATTCGACAGAGTAAATCAACCTATTATGAACGATTGTCATTGAAGCTAAAATCTGGTTCCCTGTCTCCGCGTGATTGGTGGAAAACCCTCAAGTCAATGATATCTTCACAATCATCAACATCTATTCCTCCTCTCTTTGATATTTTTAGTGATTCGCTGATTATCGACGAACATGAGAAAGCAAATGTATTGAATAATTATTTTGCTAACCAGTCATGTATAGATGATTCATTCAGTACCCTTCCTGATGAACGTTTCAACGTCATGCATGAAACTTTGGACTCAATTCATGTCGAGCCGTCTGAAGTGCTGGATGTTCTAAGAACATTTAAAACGGGCAAAGCCTCTGGCCCTGACGGCATAAATAATAGGATTCTTATCGAAGCAGCTGGTCAGCTGGCACCGCATTTGTACGATCTATTTAATCACTCACTATATACCAGATCTGTTCCTTCATCATGGAAAATATCGAATGTGTGTCCCATACTTAAGTCGGGTGACCCTTCTCTTCCTGCTAATTACAGACCCGTTTCATTATTAAATAATATTGAAAAAGTCTTAGAACGAATTATATTCAAGCACGTTTATAACTATCTAAAGGACATCGATTTCTTTACTCCATATCAGTCTGGTTTTATGTGAGGTGATTCTACTGTTAATCAAGTGAGATGTCTTTATAATAATATATGTAAAGCTTTAGATGATGAATTGGAATTTAGAGCAGTATTTTTTGACATAAGCAAAGCATTTGACAAAGTCTGGCATAAAGGCTTGATGTTTAAGTTGCGAAGAGCGGGTATTAGAGGTAATTTATTGTCCTGGTTTTCTGATTATCTTTCTAATCGTTTTCAACGAGTTATTGTACCTGGTGGTTTCTCAAACTTTTGTCATATTCAAGCCCGTGTGCCTCAGGGATCCATACTGGGACCTCTTTTATTCTTAATTTATATTAATGATATTGTTGATGACATTCATGCAAATATTAACTTTTTTGCAGATGATACCAGTTTATCAATGGTTGTAACGGACCCGGTTGCCGTTGGAACTATGTTACAAACAGCTATCGATAAAATTACTCATTGGGCGCAGAGGTGGTTGGTCAAGTTTAATCCATCAAAGTCTGAATCTTTAGTTATATCTCGTAAACGTATTAGGACTAACCATCCAGACCTTTTTATGTCAAATATTGAAATTCCTTCTGTTACTAGTCATAAACACTTAGGCATATTTCTTTCTAACGATGGGTCGTGGGACATCCACATAGGTAAATCTATCGAAAAGGCATGGAAAAGAATCGGAATTATGCGACTCTTGAAAACCCGTCTAGATCGCCTTTCACTCCAAATCATGTATTTCTCTTTTATCAGACCTATTCTTGAATATGGTGATGTTATATGGGACAATCTGTCTCAAGGGTTGAAAGATCGACTGGATAAAGTGCAAAATGAAGCTGCTCGGATTGTTACCGGTTGTACTAAGCTTGTTTCTATCGTTGATCTATACCAGGAGTCTGGGTGGGAAACTTTAAGCCAACGACGGCGCAAGCACAAGCTTATTCTTTTCTATAAAATGATTAATGGGCTTTCCCCAAATTATCTTAATACTCTTGTTCCACCTACAGTTGGCAATTCTTGCTCTTATAACCTTCGAAGGCCTAACAATTTAAGAAACATTGTAGAACTAGCTTGTACAGTACTTCATTTTTGCCATCTGTGATTAATGATTGGAATTCCCTGCCAGATGAAATTAAAAACTCTGAATCATTGTCATCTTTTAAATACCGTTTGAATGTAGATAAACCCTGTCCACGGAGGCTTTACTTTTTTGGCGATAGGAAAATTCAGATCATACATGCTAGATTAAGAAACAAATGTAGCTGTCTCAATGAACATTTGTACTTGAAAAAAATGGTGCAATCACCACTTTGTAGATGCGGTACAGTGGAATCAACCCAACATTTTTTTTTAGAATGTCCGTTTTACAATAACCAAAGAATTATTCTAAGCCTAAGTATTAACAGTATAACAAGACTTACACTCCAAATCATTCTATTTGGAGATGAAAACCTTAATCTGCTTGATAACCAAAGATTATTTGCTGCTGTGCACACATACATCCGTGATAGTAAAAGGTTTACAAGTAATGCCTGATTGCCCACCTTTAAATAGTTAAACAGTTACAATTTGTTAAATTGTGATGGTCAAGCTGGAGTTTCTATAGCCATTATACAAGAGTCTTCAATTGAAATCTTTATCAATAACACTCCACACTCTTCTGTTATTTTTCCTATCTTTTTTCTAAATGAATTTACTTTTTTGCAATTAGTAATGATACATTCATGTAATACTAGTAACCGTTACCCGAAATTTGGAGAAGAACTTTATAAGCTTAAGCTTCCGTTCTTATCCTTTTCTTCAGTATATTTGTCATATGATTGTATTGTATTCTGTTAACCTGTATCTTATACTGTTGAATAAAATATGGTTAAACTTAAAACCACATTATGATTGACTGTCTTACCCGAAATTGTTCAGCTGCTGAGTGATTCCCGTAACGTTTATTTCTGTATTCGGAAATATCCGTATCTTGGACAGATACGGAAAGGCCCGAGTTCCTTTGTATTTGACCGGATCTGACGAGGATCTGGTCTGTACACTGAAACACTGCTTCAAATTGCGTGATTGTCAAGGGTGTCGGGAATCATAGGTCAGAAACGCACTTAGTACCCGTCTCTTACAATGTACGTCATTTCCCACTCGTCACAACTCGGCCGATTCCGTACCTACATCTAACCTCGTCTGTATAAAGGAGGCTTCCATTTTGAACTACCAATCACATGATCTTAAACATGGCGGCGCCCCTGTAGATCGCTTAGCAACGACATGAACAACCACGGTGAAGTTATTCACTTCAATCGATCTGTCGATGAAAGCTCCCAATGGAATTGATAAACTACGCTAAAAATTGAATGTACAAACTGTTTGCCGACTGAAATACTCTTAGAAAGGTAACGACAGAAAATTTACTCATATTTTCTTTTTTAAGAGGAGCCTTACAATTTCAATAACGGTAAAGGGCGTGCTTCCAGAGATGTGCGAAATGTACCGTGTAGGTGCATATCAAGCTACGTGATACAGCCGAGGGATTTGATCACCGGATCACCCGAGGTATGCCGAATGCGTCACTCCCATCCGCCATTTTTTAATTTGTATAGATTTCCTTCACAACTTTTTCGACACCTACAGGTATGTATATTTTTCCCACCTTCTCTACCAATAGATCTCTCGCTTACGCGACGTCTCTTGTGCGCTGCTCGCTATAAATCTGTTTTTTTTTTTTTTTTTCCCGTGATTTAGCCATTTAATTAGCAATTTTAACCGATGGAACTGATACAGACGGGTTGTCTGCGCATGTCAATATTCTTCGAAGATTTAACCTGACTGCTATGACGCATCACTATCCAGTACAGGCGGTGAGTAAATTGCCGCTTAAAAAGTGCAGGCGGAAAATGGCAATAAATAAATTGTCTGTGGAAAAATCAAGTCAGTTTTTCGCTACAAATTTTCTTAAAAAAGCAAGATGATTTCAGAAGGGGAAATATTTTTTTTAAATGCCAAATGTTTACTGCAAATCTCTGTACATAGACAGTTTCGAAAAACAGACATGGGGAAAAGCGAGATTACCTTTCGTTATCGGTCAATTTTCTGTATGTCCAAGGACCATTCTACTTCATGATTCAGTCGACTGTTGGACACAAAATGGACTTTATGGATCCACGATCATATGATGATTGCTTGCATCACGAAGATTTACTATAAATCCCCACGACCCGCCTTGGATAATATCAGAGAAAAAGAAAAATCCATACACGAAACAGATATTATCAAAGAGCAAAGAAGACTAACTCAGATCAGCTCTAAATAACGTTTAAACGGTTAAGAAATGAAGTGATTTCCTGTATTCGACATGCGAAAAAAGATTATTTTGATCAAATGGCACTTAAACTAAAATCTGGTGATTTAAATCCACGTGACTGGAGCAAAATTCTCAAGTCGTTTATATGTCCAACTTCAACTTCAGCGTTAACACTTCCGCCCTTTTTTGACTCTACCTTTGACAGATTTGCAGTAGATGACTATAAAAAAGCATATGTCTTTTATTCTTTTTTCTCTAGTCAGTCTATGACAGACGATTCTTCAAATTCTGTTCCGCGTGATTATCTTCAACATGTAGGTAAAAAGTTAAATCGTATAGTCATAACGCCAGAAGAGGTTTTTGATGTATTACACACTCTTAGTTCTGGAAAAGCATCTGGTCCAGACGCTATCAATAACAAGATCTTGGTCGAATCAGCATTTCGGATTTCATCTCCTCTTTGTCGATCATTAATCTTTGCATGTCCTTCCTACCACTTGGAAAACATCCCTGGTTTGTCCTATTTTTAAAAGAGGTGATCCCTTTATCCCATCTAACTATCGACCTGTTTCACTCTTAAACACGATGGAAAAAGGGTTCTTGAAAAAATAATTTACAAGAATGTTTTTAATCATCTTAAAGAAACAAATTTCTTCACACCACATCAGTCTGGTTTCCTGCCAGGGGACTCCACTATTTTTTTTTTTTTTTTTTTTTTCGACATAAGTAAAGCATTTGACAAGGTATGGCATAAGGGTCTCATCTTTAAATTACAGGCTGCAGATCATCCTCGTTGACCCAGTTCCGATGTATTCCGTAAACTACTTTCATTGCCCCTGGGTTATCTAGCGTATGTTTTTTCGTTCTCTTGAATTATTCATGAGGCATTTTGATTGTTAATCTCAGTTTTTCAGTGAGAAAATTTAATATTTTTTTATCAACCATATGACAGCATTTCTATTTTTACACCAATCAAATCGCTTGTTTCAAATCAAGCTTGGCGATACTTTAAATATGGCTAAGGCCGTGAACATCATTGACCAAAGTTTACAAAAAACATTCGGCGTCACCCAGAATGCCTTAGTATACAAGGATTTGTAATGTCTGCCCTGGATTGTCTTAAGGCTAATGCCACAGAAGGATGGCCCACCGGCGGCCGCCATATTATTCGTTGATAATGATAGTGGTTTTACCCGGTTTGTTCATAGTAACGGAAGAAATGTGATTATCCACCACAACAAGAGAGTATCGTTATGTTATCGACAATTCGATTGGCTATTGGGTGTAATTCGCTATCTTATGAATATTCATAGAAACGACGGTTTCGCAATTTAATGTCCCAGGGGTGATGAATGGTAAACCGGTACTTCACACCTGGGTTAACGAGGGTGGCTGCAGGTATAGATGGCAAGGTTTTATCATGTTTACAGGATTATCTGGCTAGCAGAACTCAGAAAGTGGTCTTATCGTATGAAATCGTTTCTACCTTCAGCAGTAGATGCGAGGAACTGTTTGCCACAATCTACAAGAAAGACAGAATCTCTCTCTCATCTTTTAAACGCATGCTGGATATAGATAAGCCAATTCCCTACACACTGTTTTAATTTGGGGAAAGAAGACTGCAGGTTATAAATACTGGTCTTAGAAATAAATTTGGTAAATTAAAACAGCACCTCTCCTGGAAAAATATTGTAGAAACCCCACCTCGTAGTTGGGGGAAATAGAATCCAGTAAACACTACTTATTCGATTGCATATTACATCGTAATATCAGGATAGTATTCAGCCAATGTATTAGTAAAATATCTGATTATAATATTGATACCGCCCTTGCTTTCATTGAGAGTAGTGGTAGATTCGCTTGAGTTTCGATTTATATTGAATATATAGATGGTGCCTCTCTTTTCACATTGTACTGCCGCGGACATAGATACACATATACAATTTAATTTTCCAATTTTCCCTTCACTCTGCTCAGCCTTCTACGATTATTCCTTTCGCCGTACTTCTTTTTTTATTGTCGATCTCTGAAATCGCCACTATCAGTTTAAATTTTTGGTGTTTATTTATTTTATTGGACTTACTGTAATTTGTTACATCACATGACTGTTTTTAGGGAGAGGAACTATATAAGCTTTTATGCTTCCGTTCTAATCCTTTTCGCAATGCTTTGTTGTTCTAGATGTAATGTATGGAAATATATTGAATAAAATATGTTAAACTAAAATGGACTTTATGGATACATGATCGTGTGATGACTTGCTTGGTGTAATGCATCACGGAGATGCATTAAGCCCCCTTTTGCCAGACCATGGCTAAAATGTTAAATTTCTTCAGATGTAAAACACCTGTACTTCACATGCTATACAAATAGGTTATGTGCATGGGTGATTCAATCAATCACGGATCGTAGGCCTATACACTAGTCATACTCTGTGAAGAGGGTTTTTTTATGCAACTGCAAAAAGCAGTCCGCTGCAGGCTGACCGGAGACGAAATCTTTTGCTATTGGTCAGTTTTCTGCCTGTCAAAGGACCAGTCTAAAATATGAGTCCATCGGTTATGGGGGAAAAAAAAGATTTTATGGACCAAAAATTATGTGATGACTATCTTGGTATAGTGCATTACGGAAATGCATTCAACTCCCTTTTGCTGGAGCATAGCAGTAGGTAGCCTTATTACTTTAGGTAAGTTTTTTTTCCTTCTTTGTCTATATAAATCCGCCATTTTGTTTTGAGGAGTCAATTTTCGGAATATATATTTTAACTATGCCTAATGCCAAGGAATGTTCAAGAATGCGTAACATATGTTTCGAGCAGACGATACTATTCTATGGCAGTAAGATTCGATTCCTTATGTAAAAACATTGTGGAAAATGTGTTTGGGAGGCAGTAGCTAATCTATTCTTCATCAGGGTCGATAATAGTATAAAAGACAGTTTTACATGGTGGGAAAAGTCCTACTCTCTGCCTGACGGACAAGCAATCAAATCTCTTTCTCGTAAATGTGAACCATCATAGACGGGAGGACGTAAATTTTGGGAATCTATTTTTAGTCACCGGGTTCAACAATGCGTGACATACATGCAGGTTATCATCGTGTCTCGAACAGACAATATATTCGATGAAAGTATCAGTCAATTCGCAGTGGAAAAACATTGTGGAAAAAGGTATTTGGGAAGCAGACGATATTTTACTAGTTCAGTATAATGTACCTATGTTTAACCTTTCTTTCACCTTTTGATTTCCAGTATCTTAGCGGACTATGGATTCATTAACAGCATTTTTGGCCATGCTCTTATCAAAAGAACAAACAAGGTATATACTTTACACTGTTTATTTGTATATATTGACACTTTTATAATAAGACTGATGAAAACATAAAATGCTATAATATACACACAGTTTTTTGACTGGTACATACAAATATTTACAATTAAAATCCATAGGCGTACGACACATAATTGTCCCTGATTACGCGCTTGTCAAATACTAGTCGGTAGTCTTTCCGTTCGGTCATGGTCAATAGTTTAACAATATTCCTGTCTCGCGAGATTTTGTGGGTATTTAAAAGAGACACCGAGGCATTTGGGCAGTTTGTGACAAAAGTTTTGAGTACGTCAAAATTCACATTTAACATCTTTTTATAGTTTAGAGTAATTTCTCGCACTTAACAATGAGTTTCATTACCGTCTTTGTCAGGATACACAGGATACCTTAGCTTATAACCATTTTTTCTCCCCCGCCCCCCGTCACAAAGGTCTGAATACGGCTGTTCTGAATTTCGTCTGTCAATCACCTAAATAATCACGCAATGAAAGCTTCTGCTCTCCTGGCTTAGATGTAAAAAATGACTGAGTCGGTGTCGGCATACATTGCCCTAGACCCTAATATTTCGAGGTATGAATACAGCTTGAGACGAGCCTGACTGATTGTGTAAGCAGCAATGATAACATTGGTCTTTGTATTGGTTTCAACAAGCTCCACCTAATATTTCCATCTCATTTCGTCAGAGAGATAGGTGACTGAAGTCATGTCTTCACGATCTGGGGTTAACTTATCAAAATGAATTATAGGTTCGTCAATTATGTCAACCTGTTACATGTTCAATCTTTGACCGAATTTACCCCAGGGTGAATTTAACATAAGCTTGGCCAAAGCTCTCAAACCAGGATATTTCTTAATCTTATTGTAATCGAGATGAAACCCATTCCTTTTGTTTATAACAATCGATATACGAGTACGTTTGTCTGTCATTTTCGGTCTGGCACCAGTTAGGCCATCCGCTAGCTTCCTGTTTTATTTTGAAGAAAGTGTTGACATAATCCGTAAAAAGACCACCAGTCATGGTCTCTGGGTCGTATCTAGATATCTCGATGAAATGCCGTATTTCGTACACTTTGATTACTTCAAAACCCCGTGAAATAGCGTATTTCAGCTCGTCTGTCACCCATGTACCAATTAAGGACCTTTCGTCATCGGTATGAGTGCAAGGTGCCTGTTGTTGAGTCTCTGCACAACTATTGCACAGATGAAACAACAGCTTTCCGTTCATTTTATAGGCTATTACTGGGTGAAAAAGACCTTTTGGAGGAAGAACTTTACATTTGATATGTCATAATAAATTTTTTGTGACAATTTCATGGTGTTCCACCGGTACTTTTCCCATCTTTTGACCCAAGGGTTCAAAGATGTGATGTCAAAATAATCTGTTTCCACATCGTCAGAAGCCTCTTTAAACAATGTATAGGCTTCAGTTCGCCCGCCGTAAAAGACGTCTCTTAGTTCCAGAGGTCTGACGACTTCCAAAAGCTCGATAAATGAACTCATTTCTGGATTTTCGCGGCATTCTTTATCAAAGTCTGATTCCCATATAGATAAATAAGTGTAACCTTGATCTACCAAGTACTTTTGCTTTTCTAGTGTTTTATCAAACAGCTCCCCAATAGTCAACTGATTGACAGGATTGACCGTGGATCGTGAAAATATGGTTGGATTACCATGCCAAAGGTCACCGTGGAATTCCATCACCATTTTTTGTCCGTTATCAGTCTCGTAATAACCATCAAGGCGATAGTGTCCGATAGACTTTTCTCCGCCATTTCTAGCATGTTGTATCCCGTGTCCCTGTACATGTGACAAATACTAAATCCATTGGAAAGCCTTGAATGATTTTTTGTTCGGGTTTACAGCCCCTATGAGGAATTAAGGCGGTGGTCTCAGGTTGAAGGAAATTCGTTCTGAAGACAAGATTACATGCCGAAGCAATGGTGATTGATTTTTCGAAGGGATCAATATCCGTGATTTCAATGAAGTCTTCTCTGAATTTTAAAAAACAACGTCTCAAAATGTCCACGTCAGATCGACAGTACGCCAATAAATCTTTTTGTCGAAAATTAAACTTGTCATGTTTATGCTTATCATACCAAGTCAGAAATCTATCTCTGTCAGTAGACTTCATAGAGTCAGGGTTATAGCAGGTAAGAAGTCTTAGAAGTCTGTCAAGTACAACGTACTGGTTTTCTTTCCTGTTGAAAAAGACGTGGGAAGTTCCGCTTCTTTAGTTCCTCAAAGCCAAACATAGCCGGTAATTTAAGGAGAGCCACTGGTAAAAAGTTAATGGAGTCAATCAGTTTGATTTTACAACTCTCCACAGTGTGGCACATAATATTCGCACCATTAGGTACAATCGTAGGCATGAAAGTATTTTTACATAAATATTGCAAAATAGGATAGGACTCATAACCCTTGAAATTGTGACATAGTAAAGTACTGGCATAATTTTATTCGGAAAACAGCCACTGACAAAAGTTCTGTAGTGTGCTCTCACCAGAGAAGACATGCTCTCTTTCACGACAATTCTCACATTCTTCCTCTCTAGTAATACATAACATGCAAGCTTCCTGCACTAGACAGAGATTTGGTTTATGTTCATAAGCAACACAGCTGTATTTTAAACAATGAAGACATTTTCCAACAGTGTCTGGTGTATAGTCATCCTCAAACTGTATCTAGTCATCTTGGATACATTCAAAGTCAAAAAATATGAATGTCTTCGCGTTCTCTATCTCCCAGACCAGTTTTTCTTCGAAAGACACAGGTGAAAAAAAAGCAGGCAAACTAGTTATAACGTCGGGCCCACTGTAGATGATACCATTGAAATACTCCTGGGACAACACATGGATCTGATAATTTGGTAACACCTCTTGAAATTTCTTTATTTCATCAAGGCCACCTTTTCCAACAGGAACCCCTGCTTTTTGGTGCAACTGATTTGCTATAATAATTCTTGAAGTTTTCCTCCTTTCGTATATTCTCCCATTTCTCGTGCTGGTCTATTTTCGCCTTTGCCGTAACAATGACTCTGACACAACACAAGTTATCATTGTTCTGGATGCGGATAATGCAATTTTTGTTTTTGAGAAATTTCTCAGTGTCAACGAACTTGCATCTCTTCTTGTTATCCCCTTTCGGCATATCCACCAGTGTCACTTCAAATATCGTTAAAGGGTAGTCTAAGGAAGAGCTTTGGACTGTAAGTCGAACTAAATCCCCGGGCTTCGATTCCCGTGTTAAGTCTTCAAAGAGAGCTGTAAATAATTTTCTGAGAGAACTTAATACATCCTCTGCCACCTCGATATCTTTGAAGTTGACTTTGTAGCTAGATGTATAGTTCTAAACTTTTCGATTCGCTGCTCTTTGATCTTTTGGATGCTGTAAAACTGTCGAGAGTCGCCGCCGCTCTTCAATCGTTTTACTGTTTGCCCGTTTTCCTCACTGTCAGTTAAGGGTCTTTTCTGCCCTCCTTCAACTTCATGTTTTTCCATCATATGACGTTGTAGATTGTCAGGTCAACTAAAGGCCTTTCCGCATTCTTCACAATGAGCAATGTTGGAAGCATTGTGCTGCCCCATGTGTCGGTCCAAATCATTATTTCTTGTAAACCACTTGCCGCACATTTCACATTTAAACTTTTGCCAGTGATTTTCTTTTCGCTAATGTTTTTCTTCTTTTTTTTTTTTTTTTTTTTCCCTTTCAGTTGGCTGAGCTTGGAGAAATTAGCTCCACATTCTGAGCATAGGTAAGCCATGTTCAAGGCCTGTAAGTAAAGTCAAACAAGTGCGAGTACACGATTTACCCGCGAATAATACATGTAGTGTTAAAAATTAAAATCTGAGTGGCTATATTGCCGATACATCAAATAATCACATTACTGCTTATAGATGTAATGTTAATCAGGACTATCCTTTGAAGTTTTTACAGAGAGAAAATAAACCATTCATTTATCATTCAAAATTCGTTTATATTCATTTGTTTCTTTCATACGTTTATTTATATGACAAGATATGTCTTTATAATGTTATTTGTACTTGAAAAAGGCTACAGCTTGTGGTAAAACATCACTGGTGAAGGACCCTCGTTTAAACATTCGGGATGTAGTATCTCCTCCTATACATGGCTCTATAAAAGATTGCAGCCTTTATACAACGTTATGTATGGAACCGTGGCTCCACAGGCTGAGTTCATACAAGGTATATCAGATGATTTAGATGACGATGACTATTTCGACAATACACAGAACAATGTACTTATTTCAGATGATCTAGATGATCTATGTTCAACGGAAGCTAAAGGCAAACGTATCACAGATTTGTTTACAGAAGAATCACATCACCGTTCCGTCAGTGATTTCCATTAATCAAAATCTGTGCACAAGCAATCTGTTATAACACTTGCCCGTCAGATGCATCCTGGAAACATAAAACGTTTCATGAAAATTTACTAAAAGGCAACCAAAGAACCTTACGGCCATTTATTTGTGGATTTGAAACCATTAACTCCCGAATGTAATATATTGAAACAAGGTTTGAAGTGGCAAAAAATCCCTTGTTTTCTGAACTGACCAATCAGGAAGAACTACCAGCTCAGACAATTATAAAAGAAGCTGAAACAAGAGGTTTGGATCATTTGTCAGTTGGAGCCCAAACAGATCACATCAAGGATAATACTGCAGAAAATAAATCGGAGCAAATGTCTGAGAAAATGAATGCCTGTGATGACTGTGGTATTCTTTTTAGCTCACCTGAGCACAACGTGCTCAAGGGGAGCTTTTAGGATCAACCGGTGTCCGTCGTCCGTCGTTCGTCGTGCGTCTGTGCGTCGTGCGTCGTCAACAATTCTTTAAACATCATCTCCTCCTAAACCACTGGGCCAATTTGGACCAAACTTGGCAGGAATATTCCTTGGGAGGTCCTCTTTAAAAAATTGTTCACAAAATTTGATTCCATCAAAAACTCTGATTGCCATGGCAACGAAATGGAATTTTCTAAGAAATTCTTTAAAAATCTTCTCCTCTAAAACCGCTGGTCAGATTTTGAAATAATTTCACAGGAATGTTCCTTGGGTGACCCTTTTCAAAGACTGTCCGCGAAATTTTGATATGTCGAAAAACATGGCTCTGGTGAATGGGGGCTACTTGCACTATACGGATATGAAGAAATTCTTAAAAATTCTTCTTCTCTGAAACGGCTGGTCAGATTTTGAAATAATTTCACAGAGATGTTCCTTGGGTGACTCTTTTCAAAAGTTGTTCGCGAAATTTTGATCCGTCAAGAAATATGGCTCTGGTGACTGGGGTCAAATTAAAGCAATACCTTGTGGGCATTCTAGAGGCCACATGTTTTGCTCAATTGACTTGAAAATTTATCAGAATGTTTGCCTTAATTAAATCTTGGATGAGATTGAAATTGGGTCATCTGGGTTCATAAAGTTGGTCACTAGGTCAAATTAAAGAAATACCTTGTGGGCACTCTAGAGGCCACATTTTTTGTCTTGAAGATATCTCAGAGGAGTTCAAAATTTGGTCACATAGGGTCATAAACAATGTCACTGGGTCACATTGAAGAATTACCTTGTAGGCACTCTAGAGGCCACAATTCTAGCTAAACTGACCAGAAAGTTTGTCTACCTATTTGACTTGATGATATCTCAGATCAGTTAGAAATTGGGTCTCATAGGGTCATAAACTAGGTCACTGGGTCAAATTAAAGAAATGTATTGTGGGCACTGTAGAGGCCACAGTTTTTGCTCAACTGACCTGAAAATTTGTCAGCTTGTTTGACTTGATGATATCTTAAATGGATTTGAAATTGGGTCACATAGGGTCATAATCTAGGTCACTAGGTAAAATTACAGAAATACCTTGCGGGCACTCTAGAGGTGACAATTCTTGCCCAATTCACCTGAACCTTGGTCAACAAGTTTGTTTTGATGTCTCGGATGGGTTTGAAATATGGTCACATAGGGTCATAAACTAGGTCACTAGGTCAAATTGAAGAAAGACATTTTGGACACTCCAGAGGCCACATTTCAGCTCAATTGACCTGACAATTTGTCAGAATGTTTGTCTTAATAATATCTCAGATGAGTTTTAAATTGGGTCATTATGACCCTGGAGTGAAATTTCGCCTATTGACTCAGGTGAGCGATCCAGGGCCATCATGGCCCTCTTGTTGATACACCGCACGATGTACAAAGACATGTCAATCGCTGACACTGTTTTGAAAAGGAAGAACCGCAAAGGAAAAAGCTAAAACTAGAGGATACAGAAACAGACTATGACATCGACCAAGGACCACATTAAAATGAGGGCTTTATAAACTTGTGGCAAAAAGCCTAGGAAAATGGGGAAAACAAATTTGTACGATTCAAAAAGCGTTACTTGTCTGATGGGGAGAGTGAAGATGATGCTACAGATATGGCGGAAAAGCGGATGCAATCACACAATGAGCAGGAATTTTTCCATTTATATACACAGCTGCTTGAGAAATATTTTATACCCATGAACAACGGTGGAATACACAAGCATATCACCAAAAAAATAACAAGGATAAATTTGACCGTTTATTTGACATCAAAAATGACGAGAGTGAAACTGAAGAAACTGATGAAAGTAGCTCAGAAGCAGAGACTGAAACGGAATAAATACAGAGAACCTCGTCCAGTTTGATCATTTAACAGCATAGCCCTCTGCAGTGAGGACATGGGTTCGTGGGAAAACTACTAAGAAGGATCTATTATAATCCATCGACCCCAGCGAGTTTTGCAGGACGCAAAAACTGCATTTGTGAAAAACGAAGGAAAATACGACATTGGAATGCACAGAATTCGCAAGTTCCTACAGAAGCAGGAAGCATTCAGCTTACACAAACTAGTGAGAGGTCGATTTAGGCGTAATCACGTCATAAGTGCAGGTATTGACGATCTGTGGATGTGTGACTTGATCGATATGGCTAAATTCGAGGCCTGGAATGAGGGGAATAAATACATACTCCTCGTAATAGATGTCTTTTCTAAGTACGTTTGGATGCGACCTCCTGAGAACAAGACCGGAAAACTTGTGGCACAGGCATTTTCGGACATATTTTCGAAATAGAACAGAAAGCATAAACGCCTCAAGTCTGACAAGGGTCAGGAATTTAGCGCACGAGTAGTACAGCAGTTGATGAGAGAGAAAAATATTCTCTATCTATTTCATGCTTTTCGGTACTTTATGGAGAAAAAATGGTGGATTATCGTTTGATATTTCATGAAAATACCCATTTTACATTTTTTTAAATGAATTCAATTGAAGGCGGAAACAGTAGTTCTCGCGCACTAACTACATAGGTAATCATCACGTGCCAATTAAATGGAGGGGAATATGACGTAATTTATGCTCTATTTCTCGCGCTTGACATAATATTCTAAGGCGTTGTTATGTGAGGGGGTACGCCACGGGGAATTACCAAAAAACAACTGTACTAGATTTTGATAACATATGTAGTTCTTGAATAGCAGAACAAAGACACTATTTAATCAATACCAAGCATAATCAATGTAAGTACATTGTATTCTGTTGAAGTTTTCACTTTAACGCTTAATCACACTATCCCAACTTTTGATGACCCTGAGAAAGAAAGCTTCTGAAAACATTGTGGGAGAGGGTATCAAGCATTTTCTCCTTTTCCCACAATTTTTTCCACCCTTTTTCAAAAAAAAAAAAAAAAAGAAAAAAAAAAAAAAAAAAAAAAAGAAAAAAAAATTGAGCCACATTTAATCTGTCATTTGCAAATGCTTTCACTTTGGACCAGTCTTAAATTTTGTGGGGTCCTATATGGCTCAGTAGTAAAGTGTAGGACTTGTGACCTGGAGGCCATGGGTTCGAGCCCTACTGGATCCACTGGGTTTTTTGTGGGAGTTTCATTGACCAGACACTTCAGAGCCCTATCCTAGTAGTGGTGGAACACATGACATACATGAGTAAGTTAGCTGTCACAGTGATATGACTGACATGATCTTGAAAGCGGCATAAAACACCATTCAATCAATTTATCTCTCAAAGTTCATTGTTTCAGTAAGAGTTAACCCTTAACCAAACGACAAAATGTTAGACTTTTCCAAATTGAAAGTTGACTCAAAAAGTGAAATTTGTTTTTGGAAGGGTAGAAAACATTGTGGGAATAGGAGAAAATGCTGGTTACCAGCATTTTCTCCATTTCCCACAATGTTTTCAAAAGCTTTCTTTCTTGGGGATCGTTAAAGGTCGGGATTGTGTGGTAAAGGGTTAAAGGAGAAACAAATACAATAATTGTTATTAAAATATGAAAGGTGACAATTCAGTGATCTTTGATATTACAAATCTTTCAACTTGGATCTTTTTGTAGAATTGGCAGATATATATCTTAACATTGATACTCACAACAGCCTTACTGCTTGTTTTGTAGTCCTGTTGGCAGAACTGTGTAATGAACAGAAGGAAGGAAGTATTGAGTGGACATTAACACTTGAAAGAGGTATTAAACTTTGTGAAAGTCTCAATGTGTTGGAAAAGGTAGATCTGGAGGTTGACTTTGACTTTCGTCAGGTACATGTACATGTATATATGGAAATTAGATACAGTCAGATCTTGGTGATTTAAGCATGCCATAATATGTGTAACCAAGGTTTAATTTTGATTGTACAATTCCATGTCATGTATATATGCCGTCTTGTATATGTCTAGTCCTATTTATAAGCCCCTACGTACGTTATTTTTCATTCTGACATTCATCGTGTACGTAGGGTCTTATCGGCTCCTTCATAGTTTCCTTTAGCAAACTCCGACATCGAATTTTGTCGCTGTTTGAACAGCAAATTTGGATACCTTCAAGTGAACTTGTTCAATAAAATTTACATCAGAAGTAAGATAAATGAATAATTTCTCGATTGAAAAAGGATATTTGTCCAAAACTTGCCTATTTATGAGCTAAATCCATTCCGATTCAACACCACTCTGTTTTGTTATGAATTGCCGTGGAAGAGATATGATTGTTCCGAATGAAACGTCATGTGCGGGTCAATGCAACTTACAGAATGGTATTATGTCTTTTTTTAAAACGAAATTTTGTTCGCTTCGGTCTTGTTTGATTATTGTAATAGATTTCGTTCATAAACTTAACGTCAATTCTTATTTGTTATGCAACCGTCTGCATGACTGAAAAACATGGCGGCGACTGTGTCGGCAATCCCACTTGCGAGTGATTTTATTGAATTCTGAATGAATCTGCTCATTATTTATCAAGACAGCGGCTGAATATTTTCAAAAAAAGTTCTTCCTACAGGTAAATGAAGTTCTCTTTCGTTATAATACTGGTTTTAGAGAGATCGGATTTGCTACATTGAACTGAATGGGACCCGTTTAGACGTTACATGCAATAAGAAAAATAAAATGTGAAATGTCCGATGATAAATGTTGAAAGGTAAATAAGCATGTATACGTCTAAATATTTGGACTAGTATATGTCCTGTGTATATGTACGCTTGTGAGTACTTTTTAGAATCCCGATGTGTGCAAGTTGTCTTCGCCCGTGTTTTTCTTTCCCGCTGTTTTACTTCCCGCTCTTTTATTTGCTGCTCTTTTACTAACATTGTTCACCGCTCGGCACTGTCGCTCTGTACTTCACCAGTTAAGAGACATATTTTTGCACTGTCATACCGCGATTATCTTTTCTTCTTCCATTTCACTTTGGAAGAAAACAACTTTTACTGCTTCGGTAAGAATATTTCATTTTTGTCCTGTATTGTCTTACCGTAGAGATAAATATTGTTTTAGCAACTTATCAACCTTGTACATATATCTAGTTGCTAAGACCTTTTGTATGTATCTTTGCAGGTCTTACTCTTACCTTTACTCTGTTATACTTCATGTACATGGATTAAATCGAATATCAAGACAACCTGACTCCTTTCCTATTTATACCCCGGTCGACAATGGCTCCCCGACGAATTTTCTTGTGAACAGAAAAGACCGGAACAGCACCCAACTTACCACGACGTTAGCCACAGCGAGTAGAGACGAGTCACCTCCCACAGGAGCGCTCCGGCCTTCTTTCGACTGTCCGTGCTTTTCGTGTAGCTAGCGTGTGTGTGTGTCATAGAGCTCTATAAATCTATACATCTACCCATTTTTTCCTACCGTACAATTTATTGTGCATGTGATTGGATTTTTTTTTCCGTTTTCACCTTGTTTGCGAAACCCTATCTACTCGCAGATCTGCTTCTCAAGACTGTGATATCTGTAATTCCCAGCATGTTTTTTTTTTTTTTTTTTATTCTCAGCGGGAGAACTGTGGAGAAAAGGACGTTGAATTGTGTGATAGTGTTTTAAGAATAGTTTTAGGATAGAAATCATGTAAGTCATTTTCATTTTTCATTTCTTGTATGTAACGTCATTGTACCGTCACCATTTTCATTTTTGGCTCATAGACCATACTCATATTGCTGTAAATATTTTGATAGTGTAGCACTTTCCCTGTAATACAATTATCGTCTGTCTGTATATACCACCATATCTAGATTACTTCTAATTTATTTGGTGAGTGTACTTACTTCTATCATAAATTTGTGATAATTTCAAGTCCACCTACCTGACCATTTAATCTCCTTATTTCATTTTCCATAATTACTTAAAAAAAGTCCGTCGGGGTCAATTTATCAAGTCTAAGTAAGCCGGCAAAAGCACCGTGTATTTATTTCAAAAAGTTGTCAAACCTTAGTGCTGCACGAAATTCTCGTGCATTTCGTTGTAAATCGTAGTACACCCGAGGTATAAATATTTCATTCATATCCATTGTTGTATAAACACGACTGATCTGTTTTGATTAGAACAGTATTACAAATAATCTAGCCCCTTCAGCAAAAATCTGTCGTAATCAAAACATTGCAGTGGCAGTTCTAGTTATTTCTGTTCTTTAGAATGAAAACAGCGTAGCGGCTGTCAGCACTGTTTTTGTGCTTTTCATATTTGCTTGTATCTCGGCATTTTGTACCATACTGGTAGTAAATTTTACTTCGTTTCGTATGCATTTGAAACGCTAAGCAGTAAAAATAAATGGACAGTCTACATTAACTTTTTTTTTTCTCGTATTCTGATCCAAATTAGTTGATATCCTAACTTGAAAGCATTGCATTAACTTGTTTCTGCTTATACTTGTAAGTCAGTACACAGATACTTGATTTTGCATTGTTGTATTCCTAGTTTCTACTAGTACTTGTAGTTTAAGGCTCGAAAACACTGTAAAAGTTCTGTCTTGACAATAGTGTTCCTACTAGTACTCAGTTTAAGACGTGAAAACAGTCTAAAATTTCTGCCTTGACCATTGTGTATATATATTTCATTTGAAATTTTTAGCAACGTAAAATCTTGTTCATTTGGGCTTATCTTAGTCGATTTCATTCTTTGCATTTTTTTTTTTCTAATGTGCTTTTTAACCTTCTCTGTGTGAGATTGATTCGAGTGTGTGAGTTATTGTATTTCATCCTTCTGTTTATCATTTCTGTTTCTTTGTGTTGTGATATACATGTACTAATACTAGCAGCAGGTTTTCCATCCGCTGATCCGAGAAAGAGAGCAGCTAAGCATCCTAATTTAGGAGAGGTAAACTTTTCTGAAAATTTGTTTAGCTGTCATTCTTTTCAGGATTTCCCCCTGAATAGCCCCGATTCTACCCCCATTATACCTTCAGTTTTTTTTCCAGGTGTACCCGTATCCATTTCTTTTTTCCGTTTTGACATTTTATCCAACTTCAGATCTATTCATTTTTCAGTTTTAACTTATAGAAATAGATGGTTGGTGTCTTGGATGGGTTAAGTTTATCGGGCAGAGAGGAAGAATTTATCTGGTGAGCCAAAGGCGAATCGGATAGATTCCGGGGCCGAGCTCGATAAACTTAAACCATCCAAGACACCAACCATCTATTCTATTTATCCTGTCACGCAGTATGAAAGAACAAAACAAAACGAAAAACAAACATTGACATAAAGACAGTACCCTTTATTCAATATTTTTATGGTACTGATACCATAAAATTCCGGAGCCGAGCCCGATAAAGTTTTTCAGTCCAAGACACTAACCATCTATTCTTCAACTTACCCAGTCCAAGACACTATATCCAAGACACTATTCTATTTATCCACTTTCTCGTTTTCAATTCAAAACCCGACTAGATAGAATATTTTGCTCGAAATTAAGGCACGAACTGACACAATTCTTGCTATGACACATGTGAACACACACAAATGGCGATCTGTGTAAAGCGCTCTGAATATGCAGCTGCAATAATGACGTCATGAATGACATTGACTACGTCATAAACGTGACGTTTATCCTCAGAAGAATGTTGTGGCGAAGAATTCTATTACATCCTAAATATTAAGAAAAATCAACATCGGCGTCGAATTTTAAGCGATAATGTCATTGTAAAATATTGATTTCGTGCACAGGCACTCTGAAAAAGTAGTTCCGGCTGGTCACAAGAGCAACTAGCCTTATAAACCTTGATCACGTGACCAACTGACATAATAAACCTAGTCTCGTTGTCAGATGACCGTATATCACCAAGTTTATATGACCCCGTGTTATACGACGGGATTTATAGGAGGTGACAGGATAAATTCATTTATTATTCACAAGTGTTACAGGAAAGGTAATTTGTGTGGGTTTAGATTGGACTGTGGGTGTCAGTAGTTGTTGGTTGTACAGGTTTAGATCAGCTTGGTTGTGCTTGGGATTGAACTCTTAGTGCTTCGGTTGTTTTAGTCTTGCTGATTCTGATCAGACAGTTTGTCGCCATACAATCAATCAATCAGTTTTAAAGAATAAAACAAGGAAAGATTATGAATCCTGTACTAACCTTGACGAATTACTTCGTAAGATTCGGATTAAGGAAAAAGAGCTCCTTTCATGTTGATTGATTGTATTGTATGGTGTTTAACGCCATTTTCAACATTATTTCAGTAATATCGCGGCGGCCAGTGCACCTATCAATGCTTTCCTGGAGTTTCTTTTTACCAATACTCCTCACAATATTCTTTCCAAGCCACTGACTGCTTTCCCACACAAACAGCGTCGAAGCAACGGTCATAGATGAGAGAGGAATGAATCCTGTCGCAATGACTATCATCAATCCTCGGAAAGAAATTGGCCAAGCCGGGGATCGAACCAGCGACCTACTAATCAGTCCTCTACCAGTCCAAAATCTAGGACAGAGCATATCATTCTTCTAAGAAGGCTCATCACGACCCTGTCAGTTCAGCATCTGACACTTCATTTGATCAGAAATTGTAAGATTTAGAAGTTCGTCTCAATTCCAAGTTCACGAACCAGTTTTCATCCATGCAGTCTAGACTAGATGGCATTGATAGTAAATTTAATCAGATAATGAAAAAGTTTGATAGTGGGAATTCTAATACCCAATCTCAGCAGCGATGGAGACGTAGTAGGCGTAAATGGAAGCAGAAAC
Source organism: Tridacna gigas (assembly GCA_945859785.2). Taxonomy (NCBI): domain Eukaryota; kingdom Metazoa; phylum Mollusca; class Bivalvia; order Cardiida; family Cardiidae; genus Tridacna; species Tridacna gigas. The sequence continues at coordinate 10,176,928 of OX244031.2, read as the reverse complement.
AAAATCAACAGTTCACGCCTTCGTCTCAGCCAAAAGAGTAACCGCCTCCGTTGAGGGTCAAACTGAGGCCGGTGATTCTAAAGACCCTTCTTTTATTGACAGGCTAATGGGTGAGGCTAATGAGAGCCATGTTACCATAGATGGCTGTACTTTCAAAGCACTTTTAGATAGTGGGTCAATGGTAACCACCATGTCTGAATCGAGTTTCAGATCTTTACCGACAAGTCCCCCTCTGAAGAATCTTGATTCTTTGTGACTTACTTTGTCCATTGCTGATGGAACTTCAATGAAATATACTGGCTATTTTGAAACTAGTATTTCTGTTCCTACGCTGCCTGAAAAAATTGTTCTTGATGTTCCTATTTTAGTCATACCTGACAACCATTTTAATTTTGTTTGTCCCCTAATGATAGGAACAAATGTTTTACGCCGTTGCAACGATGTCATCTTGCAGTCTGCTACAGTTGATGACGCTTGGTCATCTGCAATTAACAGTTTAGACTGTAAAACATTTCCTGTCAAATGTCTAGGGTTCAAACCAGTCACTGGTGGTTTCTAACAGGTAGTGTGTTGTCATTATACAAAAAAAAGTGATGTCATCATCGAATAGATGCTATTTCGGTGCATTTTATTGAGATGCTACTTTATTGCACAAATTTAACTCTATGGTATCTGATACTTTTATTTGCAAGACTGTTGTAAGTTGAGATACTACAGTCTTGCAATGGCAGATTTTGTAAATTTGACTTACTACTATATGGCAATTATTAAATTTCTCTTAAAATTGTTTGATTTGAGGGGTAATATTTTTACAGGACATGTATTGTGGACTAAAATGTACAAAACCGTATAAACATGAATTTTGGAAAAAAAATGTAGTTACTACAGTCTTGCGTTGAACCCTCGATTAGTCGCTCCACTTGTTTAAGCATACTATAGCACCAGAAATGACTCAGCTGGCTTCTCGCCTCATTACTTGATGTTTGGTTGGCACCTCAGAATTCCAGTCGACGCCTACCTCGGTGTTGGTACTGGCGCCCAGGAGGATCGCACTGCCGATCGGAAAACCTATGCAGCACAACTGAAAAAGAGGCTCGAATACGCCTACAAAGCTGCAGCAGCAGAAACCAGCAAGCAGGCCTCCAAGAACGAGGACAGCTACAACAAGCGGGTCCGGGAGACAAGATTGGAGGTCGGAGACATTGTTCTTGTACGGAACGTGGGTCTCCAGGGGCAGCATCAGCTTGCCGATCGTTGGAACCAACATGCTTATGTTGTTCTGGAGATGCCCAACACTGATATTCCGGTCTACAGAGTCAGAGGGCGCGACCAAGTAGGTCCAATACGATGTCTTCATCGGAACATGGTACTTTCATTTACATTTGTACCTGTGTTCCCAGTGAAGAGCCTGGAGACATCCGCAAGGATCTTCCAAGACGCCAACGAAAGCAGCCCATTTCCAGTACCTCAGTCGATACATCTGAATCCGAATCGGACACTCGTGTGCCCCGATATATTATACCGCAGAAAAGGTATACATCAAGAGATCCTTCAGGAGCTCGAACCGATGACAAGGTAGAGCGTCCTACTACTCAGACCTCAGCCATTTCAACTCCCAGGACCGATTTTAAGACAGCCTGATCAAGAGCCAGAGCTGAGACCTAGCAAGGTAGGAAAAAAAAAATGGGTAGATGTATAGATTTATAGAGCTCTATCACACACACACACACACACACACACACACACACTAGCTAGCTACACGAAAAGCACGGACAGTCGAAGGAAGGCCGGAGCGCTCCTGTGGAAGGTGACTCGTCTCCACTCCCTGTGGCTAACGTCGTGGTAAGTTGGGTGCTGTTCCGGTCTTTTCTGTTCACAAGAAAATTCGTCGGGGAGCCATTGTCGACCGGGGTATAAATAGGAAAGGAGTCCGGTTGTCTTGATATTCGATTTAATCCATGTACATGAAGTATAACAGAGTAAATGTAAGAGTAAGACCTGCAAAGATACATACAAAAGGTCTTAGCAACTAGATATATGTACAAGGTTGATAAATTGCTAAAACAATATTTATCTCTACGGTAAGACAATACATGACAAAAATGAAATATTCTTACCGAAACTGTACAAGTTGTTTTCTTCCAAAGTGAAATGGAAGAAGTAAAAATAATCGAGGTATGACAGTGCAAAAATACGTCTCTAACTGGTGAAGTACAAAGCGACAGTGCCGAGTGGTGAACAATGTTAGTAAAGAGTAGCAAATAAAAGAGCGGGAAGTAAAACAGCGGGAAAGAAAAACACGGGCGAAGACAACTTGCACACATCGGAATTCTAAAAAGTACTCACAAGCGTACATATACACAGGACATATACAAGACGGCATATATACATGACATAGAATTGTACAATCAAAATTAAACCTTGGTTACACATATTATGGCATGCTTAAATCACCAAGATCTGATTGTATCTAATTTCCATATATACATGTACACATATTATGGCATGCTTAAATCACCAAGATCTGATTGTATCTAATTTCCATATATACATGTACATGTACCTGACGAAAGTCAAAGTCAACCTCCAGATCTACCTTTTCCAACACATTGAGACTTTCACAAAGTTTAATACCTCTTTCAAGTGTTAATGTCCACTCAATACTTCCTTCCTTCTGTTCATTACACAGTTCTGCCAACAGGACTACAAAACAAACAATAAGGCTGTTGTGAGTATCAATGTTAAGATATATATCTGCCAATTCTACAAAAGGATCCATGTTGAAAGATCTGTAATATCAAAGATCACTGAATTGTAACCTTTCATATTTTAATAACAATTATTGTATTTGTTTCTCTTTTAACCCTTTACCACACAATCCCGACCTTTAACGACCCCCAAGAAAGAAAGCTTTTGAAAACAATGTGGGAAATAGAAAAAAATGCTGGTAACCAGCATTTTCTCCTTTTCCCACAATGTTTTCTACCCTTCCAAAAACAAATTTCACTTTTCGAGTCAACTTTATTCTGTCGTCTGCAAATGCTTTCAATTTGGAAAAGTCTAACATTTTGTCGTTTGGTTAAGGGTTAACTCTTACTGAAACAACGAACTTTAAGTGATAAATTGATTGAATGGTGTTTTATGCCGCTTTCAAGATCATGTCAGTCATATCACTGTGACCGCTAACTTACTCATGTATGTTATGCATTCCACCAGTACTAGGATAGGGCTCTGAAGTGTCTGGTCAATGAAACTCCCACAAAAAACCCAATGGATTCAGTAGGGCTCGAACCCATGGCCTCCAGGTCACAAGTCCTACACTTTACTACTGAGCCATTCAGGACCCCACAAAATTTAAGACTGGTCCAAAGTGAAAGCATTTGCAAATGACAGATTAAATGTGGCTCAATCCTTTTTTTTTTTTTTTTTTTTTTGAAAAAGGGTGGAAAAAATTGTGGGGAAAGGAAAAAATGCTGGATACCCTCTTCCACAATGTTTTCAAAAGCTTTCTTTCTCGGGGTCATCAAAAGTTGGGATAGTGTGATTAAGCGTTAAAGTGAAAACTTCAACAGAATACAATGTACTTACATTGATTATGCTTGGTATTGATTAAATGGTGTCTTTGTTCTGCTATTCAAGAAATACATATACATAACAGACGTTTTTGCTTTGCAGAGAGAAACCTTCAACACTTTCAACTGTTATATATTAGATTATTTTCTCAGCAATAAAAAGGAAACAATTTATTTTTTTAATGAGGCCTTCGAGTTATGAATCTTCTTGGATTCTTCTTGTAAATAAATTTGATTCGACTAATAGGTCCTTATCCAACATTCAACCAAGTCTAATACTATATTTTAAGTTCTCATCACATAACAAGCACATAAAATTTGCATAAAAACAAAAGCTCCAGAGAGCCAGCAATATATGCTCAAAGGCAGCTATCAAGATCACGACATCTTCGAACCCTGCTGTGACCTTGATCTTTGAGCAAGGTATTTGAAACTTAGCCTCTGCCTACCTCTCATCAAAGTGAAAACAGGTTCAATATTTCTAACCCTTAGGCTGCTAAGCATGACTGAAAGACCTTTTGTGGACAGTGTTGAGCAAGATCAGGCTGCACAGGATGTGCTGTCTGATCTTGGATCTACACTGTCTGTTAACCCTTTACCACACAATCCCATGTTTTAACGACCCTCAGAAAGAAGCATTTTCTCCTTTTCCCACAATGTTTTCTGCTTATTAATGACACACACTACCATTTGAAAAACATTTATATTGTCGTCTGTAACTTCCTTCATTATGGATGAGTCTAATATTTTGCCATGAGATAAAGGGTTGAAGTGATATTTTCCCCAAGAAATAGCTTTGAAATAGCATCATTTGGATTATTACTATTGGCTGGAAAGTCTCATTTAATTAATTTAGCAGGTTTAGGGTTAACTCTTTACCACACAATCCCAAGTTTTAACCACCTGAGAAAAGATGCTTTTGAAAACATGCATTTGGTAACCAGCATTTTCTCTTTTTCCCACAATGTTTTCTACCCTTCCAAAAACAAATTGCACTTTTTTTAGTCATGTACATTTTTCAGTCTGCAAATGCTTTCAATTTGGATGAGTCTAAAATTTTCTCATGTGGTAAAGAGTTAATAGTGGGAAACAAATATTTTCAATGGACCAGGGGTTCAAGCTTTGTGTCGCAGGCATGATTCAAGAGCAAGTGACCTTTGACCTTCTGCTATCATTTTTAAATTTGGGTCTGTCATCTGAAACCTCAGCTCTGCACATTGTGTCATCAAGCTGAAGATATCTGTGAAATATTTTCAAACTCAGTGGTCAAAAAGCATGTTGTGGACAAAATTCAAGAGCATACATGTATCATCTGAACCCTGTTGTGATCTTGACCTTTCAGTCTGAAACCTCTGTTCTGTACACCATTTCATCAAGGGGCACACATGTGTGATTTAAAAAAAAACACAAAAAAGGCATACTGGAAATGTGGAGTACACACATATATTAAAGATCATGCAACATTTGATCCCCTGCTATGACCTTTAAACCTGCCACCTGATATCTGTGATTTGCACATCATCTCAAAATGCACACATGTGAAATATTTTCAAAATAAGATCACTGGTTCAAGATATAATTATGAGGCTGACATGATTTAGAGGCATGAGACCTTTGACACCCTGATGTGACCTTGACCTTGGAGCTGGTTACCAGCATTTTCTAAGCCTTTACCAAAATCGATAGATGTCTGTCAATTTTCATTTAAAAACAGCCCTTTTGCATGATTTTGCCCACTTTTTTCGCTATAGACAACTACATGTGTATTTTGCATTTGAAATTAGAGATTTGTGATGAAAACATCAGCTTGTACATAGCATGTCAAGGGTTTTTGAAATGCAGATGCAATTAAGTGTCAAAATGCAATTAAATAGCTGAATGTTCAATGTAATCAAATGACTGAATGGACACTGAGTGCTCAACATTTTATCAAATTTCTGCTACATATTGTATTCGTGTCGTCGGAATTCTGTCTTCTATTTATACCTACGTGGCTGGGCCTATGCAGTGGATTTGGCCTATATTGTGGGTCCGATTGCTTGACGACGAGATTGTCAGATGAATTGGCGTTTAATGTAGACGATGGACGAATATATGGACATACACACAGACATTGACGATTACGACATCTGAAAACAAGCATAACAATAATAAGCTTTCTCTCCATTGTGGTGAAGGAGGTTTACATACATTTTCCCGGACAAGGGTCGAACAATGAAAATCTATGTGAACAGTTAAACTAACGAAATACAGACGAACAAATATCACAGTACAACAAATAAACATTTAACAATCATTTGGTAGACTAACAGGGATGTTACCTGAATATATACTAGAAGGCCCTGAAGGGCCTGAATATGCTCTACTGGCAGGGAATGCAGACTTTATCATGTAAACAAGAATTGGAAATTTTCAACATGAAATGGCTACTTTTCCCACATTGTTTCTTCGATTTTTTTTTCAAAATCAATAGGGTTGAAGCTACTGATGAGATAAACAAACTGTGTGATTTTCATGAAAATCTGACCAGAAATACAGACTTTATTGCGTAAACAAGAACAGAAAATTTAAATTTTCAACTTTAAATGGCTACTTTTCCCATACTATTTGTTGGATTTTTTTCAAAGTCGATAGGGTTGAAGCTATTGATGAAATAAACAAACTGTGCAAGTTTCACGAAAATCTGAAGTTATTTGCAGACTTTATCGCGTAAACAAGAACTGGAAATTTTCAACTTGAAATGGCTACTTTTCCCATACTGTTTGTTGGATTTTTTTCAAATTCAATAGTGTTGAAGCTATTGATGAGATAAACAAACTGTGCAAGTTTCATGAAAATCCGGCAACAAATGCAGACTTTATCGCGTAAACAAGAAAAAGACTAACGGACGGACAGACGGACAGACGGACAGACAGACGGACGGACGGACGACGGAAACCCCGCCATGACATAAGCTCTGCTGGCTTTCAGCCAGTAGAGCTAATAATGTATATTTGGAGATGTATCTTCAATATTTTGAAAACATGTATGAGACATAAAAGTGAAGTCGCAGTGCGCGTAGGAAGAGTAGTCAGGCCAGGTTATTCAACAAGGTTAATTAGTGTTAGAATTACCTACCCTAGACCATAAGCAAAAACTAAACTAACTACGGTGGACAAGACGGACCAGAATAATTGGTAATGAAATGAAAAACAACGTCGCTATCATTTCAAAGTACATTTTATTTCAACGAACGTCCACCCTATGACATTTGCAAAATGTGGATGCAAAAATACTTTTTTTTTTTAATAAAAATTCACAAATACAAAGGCTTCCCTGCTTACTGGGAAAAAAAGGAAGATTTGAAATAGCTCACCTTTAAATTCATCTACAAAATTTTTCATTTGCAGATTTTGCTCCATCTTTATGGTCCAGTAATACCAGATAATATCTCTGATCTATATAAAGAAACATTGAATCAGTGGCAAAGTTAGAAATTAATATTTAACCCTTTACCACACAATCACAGGTTTAAACGACCCTGAACAAAAAAGCCTTTTGAAAACATAGTGGGAGTAGGAGAAAATGCTGGTAACCAGCATTTTCTCCATTTCCTACAATGTTTTCTATCCTTCCCAACACAAATTTCAATTTTTGAGTCACATTTATTTTGTCGTCTGCAAATGCTTTCAATTTGGACAAGTCTAAAATTTTGTTGTGTGGTAAAAAGTTAAGTAAAACAAACATAGGGGTCCTACAGAGCTCTACACCACTCTACAACATACATCAGCTTGGTTTTGACACATCGCCATAGCACTAATAGATCTAGTAATAGGCCTTGGGATACATAAACTGGGTAAGACAGTGTTGGCACCTCGATGAGTTGAGCTTTGTATTGTTCAAGCACAGGAATGAATGTTATGCAGACTTTTGCATACTGCAACACAATCATTTTCGGGTGGCGGGGTGGGTCAGTTATAGTGTGGAGCGGTATTGCTTACGGATATTGCATGCCACTTGTCATTATTGAAGGAAATTTAATGCCCCAAAATATAGGGAAAATATTCTAGGGCCTGATGTTGTCCCTCTGCTTCAAACCCACTATGTAATGGACATGACAAAAACCCTGAGACTCTTGTAATAAAATATATCTAGTGCTAGTGAAAGAATTTTGCTCCAAAAGCTTGAACAATTAAGCATAATTTTTAAAATCAGAATTTTATTAGTTGGTTTTAACATTCACTTTCACTTTTCTAAGGTTTCCTCCTTCATATAAGACTTTTCAATGGAGGAAATTTCATACAAGGAGATGGCTTCCATGGGTGATGTCTGAATTTGCATAAGTTCACTTTAGGAAGGGGTCTTTTCAGTAAATATAAAAGTATAACGGACATGGAAAAAAACACCTCCCTTTCAACAAATTAAAACTTAGGAAATAAAAAAAGAGTAGCTATTTCTTTTTTTTTCTTTTTTTTTTTTTTTTTTCCAAATGAAATTCCGGGAATTTTCAGTTATTTTTAAACATCTTCTATGAAATAATTGTACAAAAAATAAATAAATAAATAAATAAAAAAAAGGCAAAAAAACAATCTTAAAAATTTTTGCGATCGAACCTTTACTTGAATCCACACAAAGTGACATTATCATAATCCATGCAAGTCTTCATATTGAACTGAACAAATAGTAACCAAAGTGTACGTTCTCAGTACCTATGCCTACGGTTCTGAATCAAGCAAAATTTGGTAGGGCTTCATCAATTATCTTCATTACAATCCTTGAAAGTTCCAAAGAAACCAGGTCAGTTATGTGGATTTGGTCATTTATGCACAGGGATCATACATAACATGTAATTTACAATCCCTGGTATACAAAAATATCCAAGTCACTCCTGTTCCTTAACAGGTAATTGGGTTGTCTTAAATTTAGATAAAATGCTTAAAGATACAAATGATTGTGCAAAATTTGAACGAATCAGATAAAAGGAAAATGTTCAGCATGAAAAGGCACCTTTTACCATATTCATTGTTGGATTTCCTTCAAACTCAGGAGGTCCAAGCTATCAATAATACATGTATTAATGACATTAACAAAAAAAAAAAAAAAAAAAAATGCCAAGTTTCACAATATCCGACGATAAAGGACGGAACTTCAAAACCGAAGACAAAAACCACGTCATTTTTTTCCTCTCGGACAGTAAAGTTAAAACTGGCTATGAAATGGAAAAAGGATTCGTTGTCTTGATCTACCATCACAAACAGATGACGATTCCAAGATTTTCAATATTGTCTGACGACTGTTTCATCCGACTTTCCCTGTAGAAATATTTATCGACATATGAGTATGTGATTTACGGTGTTATTTTTCAGGTAAGAAAGATGCTAAGATCTTTTTACTCGGAGAAAATTACAGTCTACTAAAAAAATATTACGTAATATAAACAAATGTTAAAAGAAATTTACACAATGATATACTGAGAGTAAAATTAGGCTGCCTTTTTTTTCGTCTGCAATGTAAGAGGTCGAACCAAACACGAAATGCTTCCGGGTCCGAGCACTTCAGCGAATCACTCGTCACAACTCGGCCGATTCCATAACTACACTGATCAAGGGATCAGCCGAGGTTTACGTGATTTACGGTGTTATTTTTCAGCTAAGACAGATGCTAAGATCTTTTTACTCGGAGAAAATTACAGTCTACTAAAAAAAATATATATTACTAAATATAAATATATGTTAAAAGCAATTTACACAATTATATCCTGATTAGTAAACTTAGGCTGCCTTTTTTTCCCGTGTGCAATGTAAGAGGTCGAACCAAACACGAAATGCTTCCGGGTCCGAGCACTTCAGCGAATCATTCGTCACAACTCGGCCGATTCCGTAACTACATTGGTCAAGGAATCACCCAAGGTCTACCGAATGTTCTTCGAATAAGGACAATTTTCTGTCGAAATCTTTTCGAATAAATCTACATTTCCGTTGACAAACAATATGTCAAATCATTTTCAAGGAGGTTTATACATTCCGTAGGTAGTTTTCACCGACAGATTGATAGTTGTGAATAACATCACTGTGTTTGTTGTTGTTGCTGCTGAAGTAATTCTATTGCCATGTTTAAGATAATTTTATTGACAGTATTTCAAGATGGAAACCTACTTGATATGGACTTACCCTATTCCTTAACTATATCTAACCTCGTCCGTATCGAAGATCCATTTTGAAGGCATATTGTCAGTCACATGATCTTAAACATGGAGGCGCACATGTTAATCGATCACTTGTCACAACTCGACCGATTCCGTAACTACATCTACAACCTGGTCCGTATAGACATGGGGGTGCCCGTGTAAATCGATTAGCAACGGCAACAACAGTCATGGTGATAAGCAACCTATCGCTGAAAAATGCCAAATTAATTGATAGACCGAATTAGAAATAAGTGTACAAACTGTTTGTCATCGGCAATGTATTTGGAAAGATTCCCACATAAAATCGTTTGCAATCTTCATTATCCTTCGTTTAAAATGATACGTTAAGAAAAGAAATATGTAGGTCTAGGCCTACAGTCACTTGTCAGCTGTTGATAGAATGTTCAGTCGATTGTACAAAAATATAATTTCCTACTTTTGAGGAACGAATTAGAAGGAAATTATTTTCCCTTGTTCGATGACGCTTCGATGTGGTACATAGTTCAGCACTGTAGCTCTGTAGTACTGTCGGTAATTCATAGCAAGAATACCATCGAAACAGTCGCATCATTCACGAAATAAATCACTTGATTTCCACGACCGTTGTTATGCTCATTTAACCAATTCACTGAAGTTGTTTTTGGTAGGTTAAAATCCAATTCATTGAATGAGGCCCAACATTCCATGGCACCAGACGTTGACAAATGGGCACAGGTTTCCAGAGTTTTTTCTACTTGTAGTTTTTATCTCTGGTTTTTCCGGGGCGAGTCGGCCATACAATAATTGATAAATGCAATGAACGATGCTCATGTTAATGTTACTGTTGAAGAGACAGAAATCACAATTCCATTGCTAGCACACGTAGTATTACTTATAGTCATTTATTGCACATAGTGGATTGAGCTGTAAATTGAACAATATTGTTTGTCGTATAGACGTATTGATGTATTTGTGTCGCTGCGCATACTAGCATCTCTGCACAACAGATGTTGTTGTTGTTGTTGTCGTTTGTTGACAACATGTAAGGAGAAAAGTTTTAGTTCCTTAAGTTCGGTTAAGCTAAATAAGAGACGATGATTGATAGAGGTGTTTTAAAGTTAGTTGTGATGTAATGCAATGTACTTGTACGTATATACACGCTTGCGCTCTCGAGTGCTCCCAACCACGTTATCATTAAAATAAATATATTTATGACTTGTGTTGTACTATGAGAAGGTCTAAGGGTTAAGGGAACTCTAAGTTTCTCAATGTGCCATTTCAAACGAAGGATAATGAAGATTGTACATAGTAACCGTGTATCATCGACTCCGGAACTTGATACCAGCCGAGTCAACACAAAAGGTAGTCATGGCACGTAGTGGGGTGAATCAATCGTTTTTTGAATGGCTTTTAATGAGTGTCTTCCACCCAAATGATAAGCATCGGTGTTTAGAGATGTCCAACTGTTGTCCATGATCGTGAGTCAAAAATACTATTCATGCATGCTGCAAAAAACAGCGAAATCCTACCAGCTGGTACTGCTCAAACCACCACATCCCATTGAAAATCGTTCGTTTTGCGTTGTTACAAAGCTTGTTACCCATGGTTTTAATATCAAAATATTCCGGACATTTGGAATTGTCTTCGGTATAAGTTTCATATGCAACAATCAAGATTTGATTGAATTATTCTCGAAAACAAGAATCCTTGAGAGTACGGCGATTTGAAAGGTTTGTGTACGGCAACATGAAAATTTTACTAGAGTAACTGTACGGAAACTTGCATCGGTATGATACAGCAAAAGTGGCTATTTTGACGCATTCTTTTATCCCTTTGCAGGTTCTAGTGCCCTTCGCTAGCGGATGTTGCTCCGAGAGGCGTCTAGATCAGCCCGAATAACATATTTAGCGTTTTGGCGTCACAGAAAGGCAAAAATAGTCCGGTTACAATATAGAAAAGGACTACCACGAACCACGGCAGTAAGTTATTTAGAAAAGTAATTAGAAATATCTTTAAAAAAGACAGACGGCGTAAGAGATACTGGAATATGAATATTGAAACTCCTTTGTGGCTCAATATGAAGTAAAATAATGAAAAGTAGCCTCACGAGCAATTTGCTTCTTTCTCCTCAGTGTTTTTAATTTTGTTAAAAAATAGTATCGGGCTATTGGGTAACGCTCAGGAAAATATTTAGTTTCCAAATAGCACAAGAAAAGAATTATTCCGTGCTACATTAGTTTGCTATGGTATGAATCAAGGCCGGGGGCATCGATTAGCAGTAGCAACACTTGTTGATAGTGGTTTCATAAAGTGCGAGGAAATATGCCAGCAGGTTCCCGCCGAACATGTGCACATATTTTACCAATCGCAAATTACCATCTATTCATTCTTTATTAATACCAAGAAGTTGGTCAAAAGCCAGCGCATTTACCTACGCCGAAAAAAAGGTTGCATTCTCGTGGTACTAAACAGTTGTCCGCGATTCATGGTGGTCCAAGATTTTAGGTGATTGGATGCTAATAAATGAGCCGGAGCACAACAAATTCTACAGTTTATATGTGCATCCTGCTAAGATCAGCCTGTTCATTTAGATCAGTGTCTTCAATGACCGCTCTGTTGATAGCTAAGGACCTGGCAACCCTACTTCAGGCGACCAGCGAAGACTCTGACCAGACTCTGACTATAGATACGGAGGCTGAGCTGATGTATTTGCTGGGCGCGCTTATTGGTTGTACGAGTTGCTGCGGCCCGATACGAGGGCCGGTGGAAAAAGTTCATCTGCGGCGATTTCCCACCTATGAAACCATTCATACTTGATATCATTGTAAAGATCAACAACTACACTTTAACATGTTTAAAGCGCAATCCGTATGCATGCATCTGCTACAAAATACAGTAACAAGAACATACTGTATTTATACTGGAAACTTGCATGGTCAGTTACCACCATCACCCTGCTCAGAAAAAGGATGGGGCGGGGGGGGGGTGTTGGGTTTGAAATAATGTTTCTGCGAGAAAATGCCAGACACTGAAAATTTAAGAACGAAGAATGAGTCACAGGTCGTCACAGTGTTCTGCTTTAAGAAATACCTGCTTTCCTTTAGTTTTGTGGTCGTGGTAGGGTCAACAATAGAGATTTTATGGCATCATATATATATACACCGGGAAAACACCCGGAAACAGAACATCATGCACGGTAACAGGCCGCGTGAGTCGTCAAGTAATGCCATACTCAGTATGACAGTTTCTTTTAAGAAAACTGATTAACATTTAAAGTACAATTTCATTATTGTAGTAGCTCACTTTTCTACAACATGTACGGCATGGCTGTACCAGCGTCTCGAAAATCTCAAAGAATACCACCGATATTGTTACAGTTTGTGACACGTTTTATTTCACTAAGGTTCAAACTTTCCTTTATACGAGTTCACCGTTTAAAACTATGTCTCTACTATAAATACAATGTACCCTACAAAATTAATGGCCCTCGTATAAATGAATCCATCTTTAGCTCAAGATACTGGAAATACTGTATTTCTCTCGGGTTATATTTCCCGAATTATAAACTTACTGTCACAGGCCGATATACGACTCGGTAGTTTTGTGGCTAGACTACTCGCACGGCCTGCGAGAGGAATTGGCTTCCAGTCGAGCTGTGTGCTTTTTTCTTTCAATATGACCATACTCCAACAAAGAAATTCACTTGTAACTAATGTTGGCACCTGTGAAAATGGTACTAATTAGGAAATAATACCCTTTTGCGCGCTACATTGCATTAAATTTTATCATTTTCACAGTAAATCGCAGTACAGTTAGCTGGCAAGACGCCGTCCAGTATTTTTATGCAGTGCCTCAAGTTGCCGTACTAAAGCCTCCCGAGTTATATGATGTTTTTATCGAGTTCCATTATTGTTTTGAGAATACTATTGATTATATATAAGCACTGGTGATGGGAATGCATATGCATAATAATGGACTGAAATTTGTCACAACCGTTTGTATGATAAACAGGTGGGTTTTGACGAAGACACATAATTTCGGCAGTATCAGGCAGCTCGCTTTACAATAAAAAGTGAACTTAAAATTATTTTCATATCATTTCTGGATGTGCATTTTAAACCAAAATATATTCCGTAAATGGAGACACTCTCACTGACGCATAATATCGCGACATAACATCAAAATAAAGAATTTTCTTAACCTGGACATGACTAGTTTTTGTTCATCACCGCTTCAGCTGGTACCAAGTTCCGGAGTCGATGATACACGGTGATCAAGATTAGATTGCACAGAATGTCAAGTCTGATCTTCGATATAAAACGCCCGCCAGTTACTGAACTCTTGACCACACGTTCTCGAGTTTTAAGGACTCCAAGGATATAGCCTCATGAAAACCTTTTGGAAAAAAAGAGGAAAATGTTCTCCTTTTTCCTACAAGGTTTTCTGCAATTTCACAGCCAATAATCAACATTTCAGCTAAATCTAACTTGCCGTTCGGAAATGTTTTCAATTTAGACAAGTCTAAAATTTCATCGTTTTTTAAAGATTAACTGGTTTTCAATACCTCATGTTACAAACTTTAATACATATTTGGTATTGTATGCTCCGAGTTTGCTATGCATCGAAATGGTTATGGGCCGAGATGTCATATCTGGACAATTCTGACAGGAAAAAATAAGGCATATATACCAGTCAAATACATACTTATAACTTTAGACACGAGGTGCACAGTAATTTTACGAAAATTAAAATCTTGCCGAGGTTTTGAGACACCGTTTTCAGAGAAAGAGCACATCGTCTGCGTAAAATACGCTATTATTATTTGTCATTCACATGATGAGTAGAAAAAGGATAAACGAACGATCCCGATTAGTGCTCGGCAACAGCACTCGTCACAACTCGGTCGTCTGCGTACCTGCATCAAAACATTTGATCAACGATCACCCGAGGTTTGTCAATTGTTTCTTTCACTGTTAAGCACATGAATTTGCAGTCATGAATAACCTCACGAGGGCCCCAAATTCTCAGTCAACACTTTCGTACGATTAAAATCGCACATCTACGAGTATCAAAGTTTGTTGTGTAATTAAACCTTACTGTGATGTTCAAATCGAAATATTTTATTATTTAAAGGGGTCGTTTCCTTCAGCGTAGTGAGATGTATTGCAGGCGGTACTTTTCACTTTTAGTCGGGTTTTTCCGTAAATGCTTGACTCGGGTTTTTTTCCGTAAATGCTTGGGTGGGGTTGAAATTTTAGTATACGATTCCTTTGGCCTTGGGCTTGGCAAGCCAAGCGAAGCCCAGGCCAAAAACTGTTTTCTCAGCGAAAAATGTATCAACGGTTTCTTCAGTAAGGTTTGGTAACAAAGTCGACTACACCGTGTATCATCGACTCCGGAACTTGGTACCAGCTGAAGCGGTGATGAACAAAAACTGGTCATGTCCAGGTTAAGAAAATTCTTTATTTTGATGTTATGTCGCGATATTATGCGTCAGTGAGAGTGTCTCCATTTACGGAATATATTTTGGTTTAAAATGCACATCCAGAAATGATATGAAAATGATTTTAAGTTCACTTTTTATTGTAAAGCGAGCTGCCTGGTACTGCCGAAATTATGTGTCTTCGTCAAAACCCACCTGTTTATCATACAAACGGTTGTGACAAATTTCAGTCCATTATTATGCATATGCATTCCCATCACCGCTGCTTATATATAATCAATAGTTTTCTCAAAACAATAATGGAACTCGATAAAAACATCATATAACTCGGGAGGCTTTAGTACGGCAACTTGAGGCACTGCATAAAAATACTGGACGGCGTCTTGCCAGCTAACTGTACTGCGATTTACTGTGAAAATGATAAAATTTAATGCAATGTAGCGCGCAAAAGGGTATTATTTCCTAATTAGTACCATTTTCACAGTTGCCAACATTAGTTGCAAGAGAATTTCTTTGTTGGAGTATGGTCATATTGAAAGAAAAAAGCACACAGCTCGACTGGAAGCCAATTCCTCTCGCAGGCCGTGCGAGTAGTCTAGCCACAAAACTACCGAGTCGTATATCGGCCTGTGACAGTAAGTTTATAATTCGGGAAATATAACCCGAGAGAAATACAGTATTTCCAGTATCTTGAGCTAAAGATGGATTCATTTATACGAGGGCCATTAATTTTGTAGGGTACATTGTATTTATAGTAGAGACATAGTTTTAAACGGTGAACTCGTATAAAGGAAAGTTTGAACCTTAGTGAAATAAAACGTGTCACAAACTGTAACAATATCGGTGGTATTCTTTGAGATTTTCGAGACGCTGGTACAGCCATGCCGTACATGTTGTAGAAAAGTGAGCTACTTCAATAATGAAATTGTACTTTAAATGTTAATCAGTTTTCTTAAAAGAAACTGTCATACTGAGTATGGCATTACTTGACGACTCACGCGGCCTGTTACCGTGCATGATGTTCTGTTTCCGGGTGTTTTCCCGGTGTATATATATATGATGCCATAAAATCTCTATTGTTGACCCTACCACGACCACAAAACTAAAGGAAAGCAGGTATTTCTTAAAGCAGAACACTGTGACGACCTGCGACTCATTCTTCGTTCTTAAATTTTCAGTGTCTGGCATTTTCTCGCAGAAACATTATTTCAAACCCAACACCCCCCCCCCCCGCCCCATCCTTTTTCTGAGCAGGGTGGTGGTGGTAACTGACCATGCAAGTTTCCAGTATAAATACAGTATGTTCTTGTTACTGTATTTTGTAGCAGGTGCATGCATACGGATTGCGCATTAAACATGTTAAAGTGTAGTTGTTGATCTTTACAATGATATCAAGTATGAATGGTTTCATAGGTGGGAAATCGCCGCAGATGAACTTTTTCCACCGGCCCTCGTACCGGGCCGCAGCAACTCGTACAACCAATAAGCGCGCCCAGCAAATACATCAGCTCAGCCTCCGTATCTATAGTCAGAGTCTGGTCAGTCTTCGCTGGTCGCCTGAAGTAGGGTTGCCAGGTCCTTAGCTATCAACAGAGCGGTCATTGAAGACACTGATCTAAATGAACAGGCTGATCTTAGCAGGATGCACATATAAACTGTAGAATTTGTTGTGCTCCGGCTCATTTATCAGCATCCAATCACCTGAAATCTTGGACCACCATGAATCGCGGACAACTGTTTAGTACCACGAGAATGCAACCTTTTTTTCGGCGTAGGTAAATGCGCTGGCTTTTGACCTACTTCTTAGTATTAATAAAGAATTAATAGATGGTAATTTGCGATTGGTAAAATATGTGCACATGTTCGGCGGGCCCCTGCTGGCATATTTCCTCGCACTTTATGAAACCACTATCAACAAGTGTTGCTACTGCTAATCGATGCCCCCGGCCTTGATTCATACCATAGCAAACTAATGTAGCACGGAATAATTCTTTTCTTGTGCTATTTGGAAACTAAATATTTTCCTGAGCGTTACCCAATAGCCCGATACTATTTTTTAACAAAATTAAAAACACTGAGGAGAAAGAAGCAAATTGTTCGTGAGGCTACTTTTCATTATTTTACTTCATATTGAGCCACAAAGGAGTTTCAATATTCATATTCCAGTATCTCTTACGCCGTCTGTCTTTTTTAAAGATATTTCTAATTACTTTTCTAAATAACTTACTGTCGCGGTTCATGGTAGTCCTTTTCTATATTGTGACCGGACTATTTTTGCCTTTCTGTGACGCCAAAACGCTAAATATGTTATTCGGGCTGATCTAGACGCCTCTCGGAGCAACATCCGCTAGCGAAGGGCACTAGAACCTGCAAAGGGATAAAAGAATGCGTCAAAATAGCCACTTTTGCTGTATCATACCGATGCAAGTTTCCGTACAGTTACTCTAGTAAAATTTTCATGTTGCCGTACACCAACCTTTCAAATCGCCGTACTCTCAAGGATTCTTGTTTTCGAGAATAATTCAATCAAATCTTGATTGTTACATATGAAACTTATACCGAAGACAATTCCAAATGTCCGGAATATTTTGATATTAAAACCAAGGGTAACAAGCTTTGTAACAACGCAAAACGAACGATTTTCAATGGGATGTGGTGGTTTGAGCAGTACCAGCTGGTAGGATTTCGCTGTTTTTTGCAACATGCATGAATAGTATTTTTGACTCACGATCATGGACAACAGTTGGACATCTCTAAACACCGATGCTTATCATTTGGTTGGAAGACACTCATTAAAAGCCATTCAAAAAACGATTGATTCACCCCACTACGTGCCATGACTACCTTTTGTGTCGACTCGGCTGGTACCAAGTTCCGGAGTCGATGATAGACGGTGTTGATCTCTATAGGTATATAGGCTGACCTGGATCAAAAATTTTTGCTTTTGGCAAATTTTCTGCATGTCAAAGGACCAGTGTACCTCATGATTCAGTCGCTTGCTCCACAAAATGGATTTTATGGATCCATTAATATATGATGGCTCGTTTGGATTGATGGATCAGGGAGATGCTTTAAACCCCCTTTTGCCAGAGCATGGCTCATTGTGTTTTCCATATTCACAAACAGGAGCTCCTCAAATTTATCAGTCCTAGATGACTTTACTCAGATGAGGGCTTTAGATCCAACGGCCCTCTTGTTCATGAAAACGACTTTCCAACTTGGTTGATCATGGCAACTTAGAGATTCCATAGACTTTCAATGCGAAAGTTGAAAGGTGGCATTTACAGCAGATATTTTGACAAAACTTTTATAGAAATGTACCTTGGGCAGTCTTGTATCATCCATATGATTTTATTCAACTGGTAGTCTTTAGCTCATCTGTTTACGAAGAAAGCATCATGCTATTGTCAAAGCCCATGCGTCATTGTCGTCGTGCAAAAACTTCGACATTTTTAATATCTCTGTTATTCCTGAAGATATTTACTTCAAACTTGTACAAGTATTTTACTGTCAAAAGGGGTACCCATATAACCGAGCAGGTAACCATCAAAATATTTTTGACACAGTTACGCCCTTTTTCTATTGCTTTAAATTTCCAGAACCTTTGACATTTTATCATATCTGTAATTAATGAAGATACTTTCTTCAAACTTGAACTTTTTGTTAACTATTAAAAAGGGAATTTATATCAGTACAACAGAGGCAGGTAACCACCAAAATATTTTTGGCAAAGTAATTAGTTATGCCCCTTTTCGACTGAGAACTTTTAGCTCAGCTGTTTTTAGAGACAGGGTATTTTCATAGCCCTAGTGTCATCATCTTCGTCGTTTGTGTCGTCGTCATGCAAAATATTTGACATTTTACAATATCTTTGTTATTACTGAAAATGTTTACTTAAAACTTGGACAAGTTGTTAACTATCAAAAGACAACATAAACAATAAGGGTCAATAACTATCAAGTTATGCCCCTTTTTCAACTGTGTGTTTTCACTGAAAATCAACCGAGCATTGGCGCCCGAATGCGGACATCTTTTTATTTGTTGCCATAGAAACCAAAACTTAAAAAAAAAAAAAAAAAAAATACGTAAAAGATTGTCTTCTCAGACACCAAATCGTGCTCTGTGATATTAGCCTTTAAAGACTTTGTGTTTTTCCTTCTCATTGCTCAAAGGACATGGTTACTATTTCAACCTATAGACTGAGTGTGGTAAAATGAAAGATAAATATGATTTAATGCTTGGTCATTGTGGATTTTTGCACTTTCCAGCAGAAATATTCCCTGTTGTTGCATACTGCTCATTTTGGTTTGTTACCATGATTTTTTGCCAAAGCAACGTAAAGGAAGAAAATAGGAAGCAGAAAATCCTTTGAAAATTATCTCCTTTCAATCCATAAAGACCATGAGGCAAGGCTATACAAAAATACTCATTATATTGGCCTTTAGAAATTTGTTTTTCCATTCTGTTGTCAACTCCACTGACTGTCAGTGTGAGACATGTAGATATTTTTTTATTAGTCTGTACAAATGTGATAGCAGTTTTTAAGCCTGTACAAATGTGATAGCAACTCTGAGCTTCTGGGCCTCATATTCCTACCTATTCACCCCTTCTGATGCCCAGGCCTTCAGCGCTTTCAGCGCTTTGATTAACCCTAAGTAATTTCAAAAAAAAAATCATCTGTATTTTTAGCACGGTCAACTGATCAAGGCATCCCCATTGCTCTAAGGAAGGTTCACAGCGTACACACGTGTTCCTGATATGGTCTACTCTTAACAAACAAATAGATCTAACTAGATATGGAAATTTTCAAAATAAATGAGAAAGTACCGACTTGACTTACGGTGTGAACACAATTTTGAACACCCAAATGCAGATTGTCACTGTACAGAATCCAATGTCTTTGGCATGAAAAATAGATCACTGCAAAGAACTCGAAATCCCATGACACTTCAAGGGTCAGTTTGACACCATCCGATCAGGGGCACCCCATTTTATCGGTTGTCAAGATGACAGTATTTTGGTTTCAGCATTTGAATCATTCCACAATCCTCCTAACAACCCCATGTTTTGGGTATTCATTGGAAATCACAACGAGATATTGTCTTCAGGTACTAACTACAAAGGCCTGATCCCAGTCCGGAGGGAAATTGAGTTGGATAAGGAAGTAAATAGGCCTACAGCTCTTATCTGGAAACTGAAGCTGAAATGAATTGAAAATAGCTTTATCTGATTCTTAAGCATGCAATATCATTAATCACTGTTTCGTAGAAGAAAAAAACCAAGTTGCTTCCGTATAGGCCCTAAACCTTTTTTTCAGGCTTAGTTTTTTGTACGATCGTCCTACTCATTTTTCATTCACTCTTGTTTCAGTGCTCTTAGCTGCAAGACAAGTACCTTCCCCGCCCCTACCATCCCCTTGCTAAGTTATGTAGGTTGTCCGAACTCATTTTCCATATAAAGATCATTTTACCGTTTTTCTGATAACTGAATAGAAATTTCAGTCCCTTCATTTTTCCATGTGGTGTGTATGCAAGCCAGTTGTTTAAAGCCAAATATCGAGGCTAAATAAGATAGTGTGGAGGATCTTTGATCGGACGACGTTGACACGACATTTGTTATGTCCTTGGATTTCGTAGTTTGGTTTTCCACGACGGTAAAATTTTGAACAAGAGGACCATGATGGTCCTAAATCGCTCACCTGAAATGCAACTCAGCTCAACACCATAATGCTACATGCCAAAAATGAAAACTCTAGCCCTTATGGTTTCGGACAAGAAGATTTTTACAGATTTCCTTCTTTATCTCTATGTGAAATCCGAGAACCCACAACACAGGGTCAATTTTTAACACCAGGGCCATAATTTGAAGTGTTTTGGTAGAGGGTCATTAGATGATGCTACATGCCATATATGAAAACTCTAGCCCTTACGGTTTGGGACAAGAAGATTTTTATAGATTTCCTTCTTTATCTCTATGTGAAATCCGAGAACCCACAACATAGGGCCAATTTCCACACTAGGGCCATTATTTGAAGTATTTTGGTAGAGGGCCACTAGATGATACTACATGCCATATATGAGAGCTCTAGCCCTTATGGTTTGAGACAAGAAGATTTTTAAAGATTTCCTTCTTTATCTCTATGTGAAATCCGAGAACCCACAACATAGGGCCATTTTCAAACTAGGGCCATAATTTGAAGTATTTTGGAAAAGGGCCACTAGATGATGCTACATGCCAAATATGAAAGCTCTAGCCCTTACCGTTTGGGACAAGATGATTTTTACAGATTTCCTTCTTTATCTCTATGTGAAATCCGAGAACCCACAATATAGGGCCTATTTCCACACTAGGGCCATTACTTGAAGTATTTTGGTAGAGAGCCACTAGATGATACTACATGCCATATATGGGAGCTCTAGCCCTTATGGTTTGGGACAAGAAGATTTTTACAGATTTCCTTCTTTATCTCTGTGTGAAATCTGAGAGCCCACAACATAGGGCCATTTTCAAACTCGGGCCATAATTTGAAGTATTTTGGTAGAGGGCCACTAGATGATGCTACATGCCAAATATGAAAGCTCTACCCTTACGGTTTGGGACAAGAAGATTTTTACAGATTTCCTTCTTTATCTCTATGTGAAATCCGAGAACCCACAACATAGGGCCTTTTTCTACACTAGGCCATTATTTGAAGTATTTTGGTAGAGGGCCACTAGATGATACTACATGCCATATATGAGAGCTCAAGCCCTTATGGTTTGGGACAAGAAGATTTTTACAGATTTCCTTCTTTATCTCTGTGTGAAATCTGAGAGCCCACAACATAGGGTCATTTTCAAACTAGGGCCATAATTTAAAGTATTTTGGTAGAGGGCCACTAGATGATGCTACGTGCCAAATATGAATGCTCTAGCCCTTACGGTTTGGGACAAGAAGATTTTTACAGATTTCCTTCTTTATCTCTATGTGAAATCCGAGAACCCACAACATAGAGCCAATTTCCACACTAGGGCCATTATTTGAAATATTTTGGTAGAGGGCCACTAGATGATACTACATGCCATATATGAGAGCTCTAGCCCTTAGGGTTTGGGATAAGAAGATTTTTAAAGATTTCCTTCTTTATCTCTGTGTGAAATCTGAGAACCCACAACATAGGGCCATTTTCAAACTAGGGCCATAATTTGAAGTATTTTGGTAGAGGGCCACTAGATGATGCTACGTGCCAAATATGAATGCTCTAGCCCTTACGGTTTGGGACAAGATGATTTTTACAGATTTCCTTCTTTATCTCTATGTGAAATCCGAGAACCCACAACATAGGACCAATTTCCACACTAGGGCCATTATTTGAAGTGTTTTGGTAGAGAGCCACTAGATGATACTACATGCCATATATGAGAGCTCTAGCCCTTACGGTTTGGGACAAGAAGATTTTTATAGATTTCCTTCTTTATCTCTATGTGAAATCCGAGAACCCACAATATAGGGCCAATTTCCACACTAGGGCCATTATTTGAAGTATTTTGGTAGAGGGCCACTAGATGATACTACATGCCATATATGAGAGCTCTAGCCCTTATGGTTTCGGACAAGAAGATTTTTAAAAATTTCCTTCTTTATCTCTGTGTGAAATCTGAGAACCCACAACATAGGGCCATTTTCAAACTAGGGCCATAATTTGAAGTATTTTGGTAGAGGGCCACTAGATGATGCTACGTGCCAAATATGAATGCTCTAGCCCTTATGGTTTGGGACGAGAAGATTTTTACAGATTTCCTTCTTTATCTCTGTGTGAAATCCGAGAACCCACAACATAGGTCCAATTTCCACATTCGGGCCATTATTTGATGTATTTTGGTAGAGGGCCACTAGATGATACTACATGCCATATATGAGAGCTCTAGCCCTTATGGTTTGGGACAAGAAGATTTATAAAGATTTCCTTCTTTATCTCTTATGTGAATTCCGAGAACCCACAACATAGGGCCATTTTCAAGACTAGGGCCATAATTTGAAGTATTTTGGTAGAGGGTCACTAGATGATGCTACATGCCAAATATGAAAGCTCACAACATAGGGCCATTTTCAAAACTAGGGCCGTAATTTGAAGTATTTTGGTAGTGGGTCACTAGATGATACTACATGCCAAATATGAAAGCTCTAGCCCTTAAGGTTTGGGACAAGAAGATTTTTACAGATTTCCTCCTTTATCTCTATGTGAAATCCCAGAACCCACAACATAGGGCCATTTCCTACACTAGGGCCATAATTTGAAGTATTTTTGTAGAGGGCCACTAGATGATACTACATGCCATATGTGAGAGCTCTAGCCCTTATGGTTTGGGACAAGAAGATTTTTACAGATTTCCTTCTTTATCTCTGTGTGAAATCCGAGAACCCACAACATAGGTCCAATTTCCACATTCGGGCCATTATTTGATGTATTTTGGTAGAGGGCCACTAGATGATACTACATGCCATATATGAGAGCTCTAGCCCTTATGGTTTGGGACAAGAAGATTTATAAAGATTTCCTTCTTTATCTCTTATGTGAATTCCGAGAACCCACAACATAGGGCCATTTTCAAGACTAGGGCCATAATTTGAAGTATTTTGGTAGAGGGTCACTAGATGATGCTACATGCCAAATATGAAAGCTCACAACATAGGGCCATTTTCAAAACTAGGGCCGTAATTTGAAGTATTTTGGTAGTGGGTCACTAGATGATACTACATGCCAAATATGAAAGCTCTAGCCCTTAAGGTTTGGGACAAGAAGATTTTTACAGATTTCCTCCTTTATCTCTATGTGAAATCCCAGAACCCACAACATAGGGCCATTTCCTACACTAGGGCCATAATTTGAAGTATTTTTGTAGAGGGCCACTAGATGATACTACATGCCATATGTGAGAGCTCTAGCCCTTATGGTTTGGGACAAGAAGATTTTTACAGATTTCCTTCTTTATCTCTATGTGAAATCCGAGAACCCACAACATAGGGTCATTTTCAACACTAGGGCCGTAATTTGAAGTATTTTGGTAGAGGGTCACTAGATGATGCTACATGCCAAATATGAAAGCTCTGGCCCTTACGGTTTGGGACAAGAAGATTTTTAAAGATTTCCTTCTTTATCTCTATGTGAAATCCGAGAACCCACAACATAGGGCCAATTTCAACACTAGGGCCATTATTTGAAGTATTTTGGTAGAGGGCCACTAGATGATACTACATGCCATATATGAGAGCTCTAGCCCTTATGGTTTGGGACAAGAAGATTTTTAAAGATTTCCTTCTTTATCTCTATGTGAAATACGAGAACCCACAACATAGGGCCATTTCCTACACTAGGGCCGTAATTTGAAGTATTTTGGTAGACGGTCACTAGATGATGCTACATGTCAAATATGAAAGCTCTGGCCCTTACGGTTTGGGACAAGAAGATTTTTACAGATTTCCTTCTTTATCTCTATGTGAAATCCGAGAACCCACAACATAGGGCCAATTTCCACACTAGGGCCATTATTTGAAGTATTTTGGTAGAGGGCCACTAGATGATACTACATGCCATATATGAGAGCTCTAGCCCTTATGGTTTGGGACAAGAAGATTTTTACAGATTTCCTTCTTTATCTCTATGTGAAATCCGAGAACCCACAACATAGGGCCAATTTCCACACTAGGGCCATTATTTGAAGTATTTTGGTAGAGGGCTACTAGATGATACTACATGCCATATATGAGAGCTCTAGCCCTTATGGTTTGGGACAAGAAGATTTTTAAAGATTTCCTTCTTTATTTCTATGTGAAATCCGAGAACCCACAACAAAGGGCCATTTTCAACACTAGGGCCATAATTTGAAGTATTTTGGTAGAGGGCCACTAGATGATGCTACATGCCAAATATGAGAGCTCTAGTCCTTACGGTTTGGGACAAGAAGATTTTTAAAGATTTTTCTCTTGGTTGCCATGGCAACCAGAGTTCTTCATGGAATTCAAATCTTTGAAGTATTCTGAAAGCGCATCACCTAACGATCATTTCTGTGAAGTTTCACTGAAATCTTTTGGGCGGTTTCAGAGCAGAAGATTTTTTAAGTAATTGTTCACGGATGGACGGACACACGGACGGACGGACGGACGCCGGACAACGATCGATCACAATAGCTCACCCTGAGCACTATGTGCTCAGGTGAGCTAAAAAGGGTTTCGAATTGTTTTGACATACACGGAAGGAATGAAAAGCATCGTTTTCTGTGTTGGATCTAAGTCGGTATTGAAAAACTAATTTATTAAAAAGTAATTGTGAAGAGGAAACTTAATTCTAGGTTTTTTCATTATACGAGTTTGAAAATGATTGGCATAGACTATCACAAAAGAGATGTCATTGTTTTTATAATATCGGTATAAACTTAAGTAATTAGCATAATCCGTATAATCCCTTTCCGGTCATTGTTATTTGTTGTCAAGGATCCTCGTTTATCGAGGTTTAAAAGACCATATACACTAACCCCTGAGCTAAAAAGAATTCTCCCTAATGCAGTTGTCTGGTATTGATTTTATACGGGAAGAAGATATGCGTAAGGAAGGAGTGATCTCCCGTAACACACCCCCTCTTAACAGAGATCATCATTTTGATGACGGAAAGCATTTTTAGGCAGGAAGTCTATTATTTAGACAACAAATGGCTCAATGGCCAATAACGGGCAGACAACAAATGGCTCAAAAGCCAATCCCGGACGAGCCCCCATCTTACGAACATGAAAGTTCGCAACAAATGCATATCTCATATACAAATCGCACTGACTGGGATTCGAGCCAGTGTGGGCAAAGATTCTCGCTTATCGAGGCTTAAAAGACCAATACACTAACCCCTGAGCTAAAGAGAATTCTCCCTAATGCAGTTGTCAGGTATTGATTTTATACGGGAAGAAGATATGCGCAAGGAAGGAGTGATCTCCCGTAACACACCCCCTCTTATCAGAAGTCATCATTTGATGACGGAAAGCCTTATTAGGCAGTAAGTCTATTATTTAGACAAGAAATGGCTCAGTAGCCAATAACGGGCAGACAACAAATGGCTCAAAGGCCAATCCCGAACGAGCCCCGATCTTACGAATGTGAAAGTTCGCAACAAAGGCATAGCTCAAATACAAACCGCCACGGCTGGGATTCGAACCAGTGCGGGCAAAGATCCTCGTTTATCGAGGTTTAAAAGACCAATACACTAACCCTGAGCTAAAGAGAATTCTCCCTAACGCAGTTGTCAGGTATTGATTTTATACGCAAAGATGCTATGCCGTAAGGAAGGAGTGATCTCCCCTAAGACTATATAGTACGTATATG
The DNA here is from genome assembly GCA_945859785.2 of Tridacna gigas. Lineage (NCBI taxonomy): Eukaryota > Metazoa > Mollusca > Bivalvia > Cardiida > Cardiidae > Tridacna > Tridacna gigas. The sequence continues at coordinate 10,150,422 of OX244031.2, read as the reverse complement.
ATATCGTTACGCTCGATTAGTATTAATAGAACTACGTATAATTTAGTAGACGATAGAATAATGTTATTTTCGGCATTTGAGGAATCGAATTAGAAAAATTAATTTCCCTTGTAATAGTCTAAGCTCCGATAGGAGGCGTTTGTGTAGCGCACGAGTATAACGCTCGCGCGCGGGTTCTTCAGTTCAGAGTTAGAACCGAACTCGTCCTGCGACTAGACGTACTTTTTCATCTTTTCAATTTTTCATTTATTTTTTTTCTCTACTATATTATGAGTTTGGAAGAGGGTTTGCCAATGAACAGTGAGTTGAACAGTGACATTAGGACGCTTTTGGCAGAAGTTCGCGAACATAGAGGCGAATTAAATTCTTTTAAAGAGGAATTGAGAGGAGATTGTTTGTCGGTTGAAGCAGACGTTAAGCGGCTTAAGAAAGAACAAGAGCTGAAGTGGCGATATATAGGGAATAAGATTCAGAATGAATTTAACGCTTCTTTGTTGGATAATTTGAAGCAAGCTTTGTAGGCTCTTGACAGTTGTAAAACTGACTAAGCTGGTGAAATTTTGAAGAAGGTTTGTGAAAGTTTGAAGAAAAGGAATATACATGTGCGCATTGCTGACACGTCAGAAGCGGGATGGGAAACGGTACGTCAATAGAAGCTTTATCCCGTCGCCAGCGACTCGAAGGACGAATCAAGGATCAATCGAGCCGAATCCCGAGCACTTAAGAGAAAGAAGTCCCAGAAATCTAAGATGTCTAAGCCTACTGCTACTTTCCCTTGCAATCATCATAATTTTCTATCCGTAGCTTCGGGACACTTTCACACTCAGCCAGTGCATCAGCAGCAGTCCTTTCGTCCCTTTCCAGTCTTCTGTTCATTATGCAAAATTGGCACGTTTTTATTCCAGGTTTTGGTGTAGGAGGCAATAGGTGTAGATGCATTCAGCTATGACTGAGGTCATGGTTTGGTTTGTTCGTGCCTCCGATTATTTTAGTACCCAGTGTAATGGGTAAGATGAGGGCTTTCAAGGCTCGTGTAATTTTAATTGTTCCTGAATGGAGATCGGCTCCTTTAGGCCGATGTTATGTTCACGAGCGAATGAAAACTTTCGCTCCTTTGTAAAAGATTTCATTTTTTACCTACATGTAAAGATTATGTTCCATGTAAAAATGGTTCAGGCAGATTTAAAGTTCCGAATGCTTACGTTGTATATTGATTTTGGACCATTTCATAAGGGAGAGTAATTCATGATCGATGGGCTAGATATACTGTAAGAGTTATTTCCCTTGCATCATACTGTTACAATGGGATCGGTCATGGACGAGCATGGATGAGCATAGGATATGTTTACTCATTGCGTTTTCATTTTACATTTGTTTCTTCAGAGATATGGAACGGAGCCGCAAGATTTGGAGTTGCCTGGGGGCGTTGGCTGACAGGGTGTCTTCTTCACCACAGCTTCTTAAGGAGTCGAGAGCTGACAACACCTTGATAACGTATGAACGCGGATTTCAACGTTGGCGGAAATGGGCTGTTATAAATGGTCTGAAAGTGGAAAATACCTTGCCTGCGAACGCGTTCCACGTGACTCTTTATCTGTCAGCTTTGATTCAGTTATGTAATACTCCTAGCCCAGTTACGAATGCCTTTTGTAGTATTAAACGATTTCATAATATGTTTCATTTTATAGATCCCCTACAGATAGTAAGCTAGTGTCTAATGTGCTGGATGCGGCAAGAAGGAAACTTGCAAAGCCGGTTCATAAGAAAGAGCCTATGACTGTTGATATTTTACATAAAGTGTATAACGGGCTTTATACTGTAGGAAATGTTATGAATCAAAGAACTATTTGTATTTGTTTAATGGCTTTTGCTGTTTTTTTTTTTTTTTTTTAAGAAGCTGAGAGATTTTGAATTTGAAAAGAAATGACATTATGTTTTTTGATAGTTACATGAGTAAAACTGATAAATTCAGAGAGGATGCCTGGGTTTATATTGCTAGAACAGGAACAACCTTGTGTCCTGTACTTAACTTAGAGAAAAGTATCTCAAGTGGGCTAAGATAAAGGACGAGTCTGAACAATATTTATTTTCACGGTTAAGTGCAACCAAAAAGGTTATCAAATGAAGGAAAAGTAATCAGCGATTATCGTATAACAATTTTGAGAACTCTGAAGCCCTTAGTTGAAGACGTCGATAAATTGTGTTTGTATTCTTTGCGAGCCGGCGGTGCGTCCGCGGCAGCTAACAATGGGATCTCTGACAGACTCTTTAACTCTTTACCAAACTGCAAAATTTAGGACAAGTCCAAACTGAAAGCATTTGCCGATGACAAAATAAAGGTGGCCGAAATAATGAAATTTGTCATTGATAGGTTAGAAAACATTGTGGGAAAAGGAGAAAATGCTGGTTACCAGCATTTTCTTCTTTTCCCACAATGTTTTCAAAAGCCTTCTTCCTTAGGGTCGTTAAAAGTCGGGATTGTGTGGTAAAGAGTTAAACGTCATGGTAGATGGCTTAGTGAGTCCGCCAAGGATGACTATATCAAAAGTTTTGTTGAGGAAAAAATAAGGGTTTCTGAATCCCTGGAATTATAACCGGTCTATTCTAGCTAATGCGTTTTGAGTGAATTTACTCTTTTTCCTAACATGGACTGTAATATTAACGGTGTCTTCCCGTTTGTCCCACATCTTAAAAAAACAATAAGGCACTTACCCGCACGGGTTAGTGGTGATATAAGGGTAACTGTGAATATAGTCTGTATAAAACAGATTAATTTTGGGAGGCAATAGTTTTGCACTGGTTGCGACACAAAAATATCACTTCGTGAAAACATTTATATAAATATTAAAACACTTGCCTTCAATTTCAAGTATGCATGTCTATGCAGACATACCTCCATATTTTTTATGGTTGTAATTAAAAGGCAGTTTGTACTTATTTCTTAAATGAATCACAAAGTATTTTACATAGCTCTGTTTGCACCATTAAGCATAGAAACAAGCTTATCCGTATAGCTGATAGTTCCCCCAGGGGCTGGTCGACTGTCCGCGAGTATGAACAAGTCAGCCTCGGCCGCGATAGTGAGGACGAGAAAAAGCTTAAAAGAGGTGAATCTCGCGCTGTCAAAAAGATTAAAGCAGCTTCTTCCACCAAGCAGTCTAATTCTTACCATCCATACAATAAACATTCTCGTTTCGTGCCTTCCATGGGAAACGCAGGTGTCAACTAGAGCAGGGGCTGTTCTTTCCAAGGAGCTGCTGAGACACAGACCAAGCCCTTTCAGCTTTTTCGTCCACGAAGACAAGCTACAGAGCAAGGTATGTGCTTCTCCTGCGGAAACAAAGGCTACTTCCGTCGAGACTGCATCTCTTCGAGACAAGATTTCTGTGTCAGCAGTGCTAGAGACTCCAGAATCAGTAAATGATAAGTACCTTAACATTCCTTTTGAATGTGCAGACAAAAAAGAACTTGAACACCGTAATAACAATGCGACAATTGTTAAAGTGAGATTAAAGAAACACGTAGCATTTTGGAAAAAATCGGAGCAAATTACTATATACTTAAAGATGGGCATAAAATTCCCTTTCTGCATAATCCAGACAGGTCTGTTTCCGTAAACAATCGATCCGCGATGGAAACTATTTCCTTTTTCTCTGAAGCAGTAGACGAACTTATGACGAATGGATGCATTGTTAAAACGCCGTTTGTCGCTCATGTAGTTAGTTAATCCCTTAAGTGTATCTATTGACAAGTCGGGTAAGAAACGACTTATTTTAGATTTACGCGAGTTAACATGTTGGTTTTGAAGGAAAAGATAACATTCGAAGACTGGGAAACAGGTCTAGAATATTTCAAAAAGGAAGCTTTTTGCTGTAAGTTCGACCTTTCCAAGGGTTACCATTCCATAGATATATTTTCAGCACACCGAACTTTTCTAGGGCTTTCTTTCAAGGGCAATTACTACTGATTTACTGTTTTACTGTTTGGCTTGAGTTCTGCCCTTTATATCTTCACTAAAGTTTTGAGAGAATAAGTAAAATACTGGCGTTTTCACTGTATTAAGATCGTTGTTTCTCTAGATGACGGGTGGGGTACAAGTGACTGTCTTGAGCAAGCTGTTGATGACTCATTGTTTTTACGAAATAGCCTTGTTCATGTCGGTTTTATTGAAAATTTCGAAAAGAGCGTTTGGGAGCCAGTTCAAGTAGTTGAATGGCTAGGCCTTATTTGGGATAGTTGTAATTTTTGTCTTATAATACCGGAAAGACGTATTTCAGATTTGAAAATTACCCTAAATCAGATTTTAGAAAACCCGAGCAGAGGTACTGCAAGGGGTCTGGCTAAGTGTGCCGGAAAGGTTATCTCCCTTATATCCGTAGTATGTAATATAGCCAGGATCACGACAAGGTACATGTATTTATATATGGAAATTCAGACTAGGTCCTCTTGGGATACCCATTCTCATTACCTCATGATAGCGCATGCTTAACCCTTTCCCAAACGACAAATTTTGGACTGGTCCAAATTGAAAGAGTTTGCAGACGACAATTTTAAATTTGATGAAAATGGCAGAAAGGTCTCTAAATGGGTAGAAAACACTGTGGGAAAAGGAGAAATTGTTCGTTACGAGCAATTTTTCCTTTTCCCACAGTGTTTTCAAAAGACTTGTACTGCAGACACGTGAAAACCAGGGCTTGTTTGGGAAAGGGTTAAGAGAAGTAAGGTTTTGGAATCGTAATGTAGATGGCTTGAATATGAGAGGACTTTCTTCTTACCAACCCATTCTTCCTTGGTGTATTCTGACGCACGTCATAAAGGTACAGCATCCTTCATTGTGAATTGCAAAAACTGTTTTTCATAGTGTTTGGTCAAATGAAGAGTAAAAGTTCGACTTTTAGAGAACTTAAAACGGTTTTTCCTGGCCTTGAGAGCTTTTGTGGAAGTTCTAGCTAATAGATCAGTCAAATGGTTTTCGGATTCACAATCATGTGTCCATATTGTGAAATACGGAAGTACTAAATTAGAGCTTCAGAACAAGGCCTTTTCTATTTTTGATCTTTGTCTTACTCATAAGATTGACCTAGATATTCAGCGGATCCCGCCTTCGCTCAATTCAGTAGCAGACCAAATCAGCAAATTGTCCGAGTAATACAGATGAGTTGGAGGTTTCGAAAGATTTCTCTGATTTCATGAATGAGTTTTGGGGTCCTTAAGATATAGACAGGTTTGCTAGTTACAAAAAAAAAAAAAAAGAAAACTAGAGAGATATAATTTTCAGTTCTTGGATTTTGAGTCCGAAGCAACGGACGGTTATAACGTGACAGTCCTGGAATGTTGACAATAACTGGCTCGTTCCACCAATCAATCTAGTTTGTAGAACTATTTTTCACATGTTAGAGTGTAAAAGCAGCGGTACTCTCATGGTTCCTAATGGCCCAGTGCAGCATTTTGGCCTTTACTGTTTGACAAATATAGCAAAAAACAACCCTTTGTTTCAGACATTCTTGATTTCAAGTCCGGTCAAGACATATTTACCTACCACGTGGCAGATAAATGCATTTCAACCCTTCTAGGTTTGATAGTAAGGTTTTAGCTGTAAAATTTCATTAGAAGCCGAAATGGCTGTTATGAGATGTGGATATAAGACCTGCTGGTGAAACAAATATAAGACATGAGTTATGGAGCTGTAGCAGTGACATGACTGAATTGTTGCTGAAAGTGGTGTAAACACTATACAAACTATCTTTACCCTGTCAGCTACTGGTTAGGTTATGTTTTTTTGGAATTAGCCCAGGTCGACTGGGTAGTATTTAAAAAAATAAGAGCCCCGTTTTCATTGCACGGGTTGCCTGGGTCGACTGGGCAGCTCGATTAAAAATTTGAACCCCGACATCATATAAGTCGAATTGCCCAGGTCGACTGGGCGGTATGATACGTAATTCAAACCCCATCACAGTTGGCGGTTGCCTGGGCCGACTGGGCGGTATGACAAGGTCGGGAATTTGTTTAGGCCGGCTAAGCGGCATGCCTATGTACTCCGATACTGCTGGAAAGTTAAGTTGGCTTAGTGCCATTTTTAGGGATTCGAACCTGACGTTGTAGAGTGGGTCTGGGTCGACTAGGTTTTTTTATGAGCGATTTGAACCCTGATTTGGCTGGTAGAGAAATCCTGGGATGACAGGTTGGTATGATTATGCTATTGAATCTCGACCTTGTTAGTCAAAGTCCGAGTCAGTTTGGTGGTAAAAGTAGGGTTTTAAACCCTGACATAGTTTGAGGGTAAGAGTCGACTGAGCAGTATTCCAAGGTATTCTAGTACATAACTATGAAAGATTCAATTTCATTTTTTTAACGGTTGGCATTCAGTTGATGTTATCGAATTAGTCTAATTTATTATTGATTCGCAGATAGAATTTTTGACCGAAGTTTATTGATTCTCTACATTTTTCAGAAATTTTCAAAGTTGGAATTTGGATGAGGCTGGTTACGCAGCAGTTTCCTGTTGCTTTGAAGGTAGAAAAAGAACGGTTAGAATGCTTTTGCCTTAAATCGAAATCTGAAAATACGGTTAGAGACTATAGATCCAGTTTTAATAATTTCTGCAAATGGTGTAAAACTTACAGTTTAACATCTTTACCGGCTTCAGATAGATGTTCTTATGGCCCTTTACCTGTCTTCCCTCGCTAGAGTCAGTAATTCTAGGTCAAAAATAACTTAACACTTTATAGCATTTCCTGGGCTCACAAACTTGGGGGATTTGCAGATCCATGTAACAGTAATTTGGTGGTTTCTGTTAAAGAAGGCGTTTTACGGTCTATAGGCAAACCTCTTTGCTCGAAAGAACCTATTTCTGTTGGAGATATTGCGAAAATTGTTTCTCATTTCGGTTACTCAAATCTCATGTAACTTCGATTTGCCACTATGTTTGTAATTAGCTTTGCAGGTTTCCTTCGCTTTAGTGAAGTTGTTAAACTGCAACGACATGACGTGAAAATTGATGATCAGCAGGCAAAAATATCAGTTCATTCCTCGAAAACGGACCAGCATTCCAAGGGTCAACTTGTAATTATTGCACGTACCGGAAAACATACATGCCCCGTTAAACTGCAAGAGAGGTATTTAAGTGCATCCAATTCTGTAGCAATATCAGATGATTACATTTTCAGGGAAGTTTATTTTTGTTAAAAAAGAAAATTGTTACAAGTTAAGGAAAGGGTCCCCGATCTCCTACAGCAGGGCAAAGGAAGTATTTATAGAAAAGATGACTAAGATCGGACTAGATCCCAGTAAATTAGGTTTACAATCCATAGGGTCTGGTGGGGCTTCATCTGCTGCTTCCTCCGGTGTGTCGGATAGACTGTTGAAGAAACACGCCAGATGGAAGTCAGATAAGGCGAGACTGCTATATGTGAGAGAAAGCGACACTGAGAAGCGACCTGTGTCCCTGAATCTTGGAATCTGATTAATGGCGTGGGGTTGTATTATTCAGGTCGTTCCTTGAGTGGCAGGTTATAGTTAGTTCTAGGATAGCTTTGAGATTAAGTTCTTCAGTTCCTCTTATTTTCATGCTGATATTACTTTTGATATTGCCGACTGTTGTTTCGAGTTACAATATTCCCGTTCTTTTCTGTCGAATACAATGCGTAGTCTATGCCGCAACTCCTATTACTGACTTACGTTGTTTATTATTCCATAATAGGTCCATGCAGTAGAACATAAATGTTTTATTTTTGTCTAGATGGAACGAAAGCGAATGTATAGCCGTGGGATCTGATCAACGGCCGAGTTGTGACGAATGCCTTATTATAGTATCAATCAGGATTTCCCAGATGGCTAATTTTAGACTTTATCTTTCAGCAAATGTACGAGGTTTGTCCAAAATACACGTAGACTATAGCCCAGTTAAGCTCAAAATTGCACTTGCTTGTCAATGATCTCGTTCGAATTAAGACTAAAAAGGTTATAATTCAAAGTCTGAAAATTAAGTCATCAGTGTTATTTTTTATAACTTTCTATTTTGTTTTCATTGGATAGTGTTTGTTCTCATTATATATAAACACAGTATAATTGTGTTCTGTCATAGACTATACTGTAACGTTAGTGAGTGATTTCTTTTTAATCATACAGTTATTATTTCATAATGAAGCAAAAGTCGGTGCTACAGCTGAGGGGCCTCGTGGAGTTAACAACCGTAGATCGCATGAAACGTTTATTGAGGCTCATAATCCAAAGTGTTTCAAAATTCAGTGTGACGTGTGTCGAAAGTAATGAATTTACACAAACGGATATGGATGATATTATGTGTATGGAGGACTTTGAAAGAGTTTTGCAATCTGGTGGTAAAGCGGGCACTCGCCGTCTAAATGGCGAGCAAGATGGTCCGTCACTACTGTCTTGGTACAAAGATAGACGAAAAATACTGGTGGTAAAACTGGGAGATAAATTGCATCATATTAACGACAAGAACAACTATAGATTAATAAAATCTTCATTAGATTCAAACTTAAAGAAATCAAAGACATGCATCAGAGAATTCGACTGTCTGAAGCTGCTATCATACCCTGAGGAGTTAGATCTACACCTTGGTTCCAGAGAGCACCATGAATACGGTTACACGAGTCTCTTGACCAAAACAGTCAACTTTCAAGAGCCTATTGGTAGATCTATATAATATAAATGAACCATGCTCTGGCAAAAGGGGACTTAACGCATCTATGTGATGCATCGTACTAAGCAAGTCATCACAGTAAATACATTCCTAAAATCCTTTTTGCATAATGGTCACTGAAACATGAGGTACACTGGTCCTTTGACATGCAGAGAATTGACAAAAGCCCCTCTTTCCACACAGCATGGCTCAAGTTAAAAAAAAGAAACATAATTATGTTTTCCTCTACAAGGAGTCTCAGTCTTCTTTTCTTTGTCCACTCTAAACAATTTGGGAAAGCAAAAAGAAACGAACGTTATGATTAAGACCGGAGTTAAGTCTTTAACAATTATTGCACCGAGTTTTAACGACGGTGAAGAAGAAGGCTTTTGAAAACATTATGAGAAAAGGAGAAAATGATGGTGACCAGTATTTTCTCCTTTTCCAGCCTTGTTTTCTACCATTCCAAAGACGATGTTCTTCCGGTCAAATTCAACATAGAAAATGTACTCCTTGGACAATATTCTACAGTATGTAATTCCCTACCGTAGGGGAGTAACGTTAGTTCTGAATGGAATTCATGCCATAATAGCTTTTACCATAGTTCATATAGTAATCGAGGCCTCTTGTACAATTCTACATAAGCTATTTAAATAGCTTCTAAAGGCCCGTTTTGGTGATTTTTTCCCAGACCTCTAATTTGTATTCCGGATACTTTAATCGCTTTATTCACCATTATTATATGTTCATGGTTATTACTTACCACATAATATAACACATCCATACACTATATTTATTATAGAAAAGTAGACACTCATTCTTACGTGAATTGAAATCAATTGTGCATATATCATGTATCAGATTTACTGTATCTATGATTATGAGCAATTTAATGAGTATCCACAACATAGGGTTTGGAAGAGATATAATGGATTTAGAATACCATTATCTTGGTTTAACTCTTTACCATGGTGCACACAATCCCGAGTTTGAACAATCCTTGGACACAGAGCTATTGAAAACATGTGGGAAAAGAAAAAATGCTGGTAACCTGCATTTTCTCCTCTTCCCACAATGTTTTCTACCTCTTCAAAGACAAATCCAAACATTTTAGCTACATTTGTCTTATGCAAATGCTTTCAATTTGGACAGGTCTTAAATTTTGTTGTCTTGTAAAGTGTTAAGTAAAAGTTCAGGTATATACATTTGAGTCATGCTCTGTAAAAAGAGGGCTTAATATGTCAGCAAAAAGTGTTGACCATGTCAGCCTGTGCAGTCTGTGCAGGCTGACATGTGCTGAAACTTTTTGCAATTCGTAAATTTTCTGCATGTCCAAGGACCATTCTTCCTCATGATTCAGTCGGTCATTAGACAAAGTGGATTTCATTGATCTACAGTTTTGTGATGATGTGGTTGGTATGATGCGTCATTGAGATGTATTTGGCCCCCTTTTGTCAGCGCATGGACCATTTTTCCCCAAGGAAATTATGATAATATAATTACTATATACACAATATTAAGCAACAAAATTATTGTCAAGAATAATGCTTTTTGTTGAAACAATGATACCGTCACTGTTAGTCTCAGAGTTTATTTGTTATGCCTGGGTGGGACAGAATGTGTGTCATAGAATACCATGCTAACCCCTTTACCAAATAAACCTGGGGAAGACAGCATTTTCATCTTCTTTAACAATGTTTTCTATCCTTTCAGAGACGAATTTCATCATTTGTCAACTACATGTAGTAAATTATGTTGTCTGAAAATGCTTTCATTTTGGACAGGTCTAAAATTTTGTTATCTGGTTAAGAGACAAAACTTTACCACACAATCCCATGTTTCAACAACCCTTAAGAGGAAGGCTTTTGAAAACATAGTGGAAAAAGGAGAAAACGTTGGTAACCAGCATTTTCTCCTTTTTCTACAATGTTTTCTACCCTTAAAGAAAAACAAATTTCATGTTTGAAGTTAAATTCAATTTGTTGTCTGCACATGCTTTCAATTTGGATAAGGGTAAAATTTTGTCATTTGGCAAAGAGTTAAGAGACCAACCCTTACCACACAATCCTGTGTTTAAGCAACCCTAAGGAAGAAGGCTATTGAAAACACTGTGGGAAAAGGAGAAAAAGCTGGTAACTAGCAATTTCTCCTTTTCCCACAATGTTTCAAAGCAAAATTTCAGTTTTTCAGTCACTGTAAATGCTTTCAATTTGGACAGGTCTGAAATTTTGTTGTTTGGGTTAACCCTTTACCACACAATCCAGACTTTTAACGACCCTGAGAGGGGTAGATTTTGAGAACGTTGTCGGAAAAGGAGAAGATGCTGGTAACCAGCATTTTCTCCTTTTCCCACGTTTTCAATCCTTCTTAAGTCAAATTTCAGTTTTTGAACCACACTTTTTTTGTTGTATAAAAATACAATGCTTTCAATTTGGACCAGTCTAATATTTTGTTGTATGGTAAAGAGTTAAATGTTTACCATACAACAAATTTTAAACACATCAAAAACATTTGCAGATTAGACACTAAATATGGCTAAAAAAATTGAGCCATGCTCTGAGCAAAGTGGGCTTAATGCATCTGCAAAAAGTATCAACCCAGGTCAACCTGCACAGTCCTTGCAGGCTGACGTGGGCCGATACTTTTTGCTATTGGTCAATGTTCTGTATGTCCAAGGACCAGTCTACCTTATGATTCAGTCAGTTGTTAAAAAATGTGGCTATTATGGATCCATAATTATGTGATGACTTGCATGGTAGAACGTATCACGGAGATGCATTAAGTCCCCTTTTGCCAGAGCATGGCTCAGTTATTTTCTACTATTTCAAGGCTTGTTTGGACCTCACAAAATACTGGACTGTGTTGATCCAATATGAAACCATATTTTGTGCTGTCTGGTGTTGACCTCTACAGGGGTATGTTGTTACTGTCAGATGAAAGCCTAAGCCTGGTAGCTCAGTGGTTAGTTTATCTGTCTCATGACCTGGTGGTTGCAGGTTCAATACTCAGCTGAGGCAAACTTTCTTTCTGGCGCTTTTTCAACTCTCACCTCCGATACTTGTGAGAAAAGTAGTCAGTAGTTTTGGAAAGAAAGTTGTGTCTGTACTGGTGTGAGAAAGCCAAGAAACATATGTGTAGGTGCACTGACCGCCATGATATGACCTAAGCTGTTAAAATGGTGTTAAGCTTCATTACAAACAAACGAACAAAAACTGTTAGGTGAAAGGTCAAAGCTTTGTACACCAACCTTTATTTTTCTATGTTATTTCAGGAACAGACACTCCAAGAGTGACGGGCAGGGAGTCACCAGAGTCAGGGTCTGCTGATGATCTCAAACCAACCGTAAGTTTGTCTGCCTCACTGTTTTCGATGTTCTTGTTAGGTTGCTGCATAAAGACATATTCAGTAGACATATCACATAGATCAGGAATTGGCACAAGAAGCTTTTTGTCTGCATAAATATGAACCATGTTCTGGCAAAAGGGGAGCTTAAAACATCTCTATGATGCATTATACCAATCAATTCATAGCATGATTATGGATCCATAATTTAGCAACATTTTTTTTAAGAACCGACTTAAACACGATTTAGAATGGTCCTTGGACTAACAGAAAATTGACCAATAGCTCTGTATTCTGCACAAGCTGATCTGGGTCGATACTTTTTGCAGATGCATTAAGCCTCCTTTTCACAGAGCATGGCTCATCTTTAACTCCTTAATAGATGGCAAAATTTGCAATTGCCCATTTCAAGTCACCAAATTAGATGTGGCTCAAAGGATGGAATGTGTCTTTGAAAAGGTAGAAAACATTGTTTGAAATGAAGAAAATGCTGGTTACCAGCATTTTCTTTGTTTCCCAGGGTGATTTTAAAAGCCATTATTCTGAAGGGTATTAACACACAGGGACTACTTGGTAAATATACAACCTATTGAATGAACTTACTTAACCCTTTACCAAACAGTCCCAAGTTTTAACAACCCTGGGGAGGAAGGCTTTAGTAAAACATTGTGGGTAAAGGAGAAAATGCTAGTAACCAGAATTTTCTCCCTTTCCCACAATGTTTTCTTCTCAATCAGAGACAAATTTCGTCATTTGAATCATATCTGATTTGTCGTCTGCAAATGCTTTGAATTTAGATAGGTCTACAATTTTGTTGTGTGGTAAGGAGTTAACCCTTTACCACACAATCTCGAGTTTTAACAACTCTTAGGAAAGAAGCTTCTGAAAGCAGTATGGGAAAAAAAGAAAATGCTGGTGACCAGCATTTTCTCATTTTCCCACATCATTTTTTACCCCTTTAAAGAACATCATTCATCATTTGAGCCACATCTAACTTGTAGTCTGTAAATGCTTTCAGTTTGCCCAGGTCCATAAATTTGTTGTGTTGAATAGTTAAATCCCAACATGCCTAAATAAATAATTATTTATTTTGGATAAAATGAAAAAAAAAAGGCCGAAGATATTTACCCGACTGTCGTGTACACACTGAAGAAAAAATACACTGCGAGGCCGACTGTCGTGTACTCAATGAAGGAAAACTTGGTGGGTGCCCGACGGTCGTGCCAGGACTGATGAAATATTGTCTTGGAGGTACGACTTATGTGCGCGCTATTTCCGATTTCTTCATTCAGTACAAGATGCGGACGTGTACGCACTGAAGAATCGGACTCTTGCGTACACTGTGTAAATGGGTTGGGCTAAAACGCGGAATGGCATGTGAACCGGCACGGCGTAGACGGTCTCAGTGGAGCACACAGCAATATAGTCATTTATACAGGGTGTCAAAGAACAAATGCACAAGCGAAGCTGGCATCCTTTTTATACGCCCAAAGGGTCGTATTATGTTATGCACCCGGTCGTCCGTCCGTCCGTTAGCAATTTCTTGTGTGCGCAACTCCTCCTACAGTTTCCATCGGAATTAGATCTACTTGAAACTTGCCACAATGAATCTCCATGATGTCTATTTGTGCATGTGACTCTCAAAATTTGGATCGCTGTTTGCGTTCTAAAATTATCTGCCCTTGATTTCTGAAATAGCCAACTTTTCACTTTGAAGAAAATTCATACTGTGAGGCCGACTGTCGTGTACTCAATTGCATGCCTGCCATTGCCATGAATGATGATGCGCATTGATTGCAAATTGCTTACATTGCCCACTAAAAAGAGTGCAGGCCAATGTACTAACCGCTGGTTTGGTCTTTTTCCTGTGCTCCTTGAATGGTACTGCCCCCCATGTTTGCAGGTGAACCGAAGGTGCGAATACTTCAGCTGCACTGGAAATTTACTCTCAGCCCTGGTGACCAATTTGTTGGCTTGCTCGACCGTTCTGCTATCGACCACAACATATTTACAAAAGGTGGAGTCCTCAAAATTCTTGAGGAACTCTTTAAATTCGCGAATTTTTGGCCAACTGACATCGCAACCGTCAGAGCGGCAGCGGCCATCTTGATTTCTTCAGCTGTGGATGGTTATACAATGAGTTCTCTCCCCTAACGCTCGTATACGAATGTGCCGTTTTAATCGGTGCGTACACGACGGTCGGGTAAATAGTCACTCCGAAAACAAAAAAAGGATGATATAGTTGTTAGATAAGAATAAAAAGAAACAGTAATATACAGGGTAGTGGTGAAAGGGTTTACCGATTAACCGCGGTCTATTCAAAGAAATAAACCGAAACCGGTTCGAATTTTACCGTATCGGTATTTCTGCAATATGTCAACTTCTCTTAATTGCATCAGAAAGTCCGATTTTCCCAAAAATTCTGTCAGAAATCGATCGTTTTTCAACTTATAGTTCTAAAGATTTCCGAAAGGGAAAGTTGTTTATTTTTTCCACAGGCGGTGTCACCGATGTTTAGGTAAAACTATGACCACATAAAATTCACGACACGAACTCCAACATTCGTCACAACTCGGCCGATTCCGTATCTACATCTAATTTGATCACCGGATCACCCGAGGTATGCCGAATGGAACTCCAAATAACCGTCGAGCTTTAATGCTTTTGGATCAACGGAGTTTGTATGTTATTCATTCCTTATAACTTTGCTCACACTTATTTTGCGTTTTCCGGTAGTTAAGCGGCAAAGTATTAGTGTTAGTACAGTAAGCAACTGAGTAAGTTAGTGCATCGCACTGTCTACTCTGTTGAGCTCCCGAAGTTCGGTATAGGGTATGTCGGCGTGACGTCACTTCCCGTAGCAACATGCGGACGCTATTTTCGGAGGTGAAAATGTTACGTAGCAACCAGCTATTACTGTAGGCTGATCGGGATTTTGATCGTAGAATAAGAACTATTTTTTGCGATCAGAAACTATTGCGGTCCAAGAATTTTGTTACAGATAGATTTAATATTATGTATGTAGAGTTGACTAATATATCGGGGTAGAGGTAAAACCACCAAGTCATAGTAGGTATGAGGGACCGGGCGCGAGGTGCGAAGTGTCAGCAGAAATTGCTTGTTACCTTTTCCACCATATTTTCGAAAGCTTTTTTCCTCGCTCAAAGCTGGAATTGTGTGGTAAAGGTATAATTGCTCTAACGTGCTTGATCATTAATAATTAAGAATGAATTTTCATTTCTGTCAGAGGCATTGCATATTGCATTATTGATCTATCCATGGCTGAAAGTCATTTAATCCTTTTAATACATTCAATCCAGTGTTTCAACCACCTCAACGGTTGCCTTCAAAAACATTATGGGACAAAGAGAAAATGCTAACTGCGGTTCCTAGCAGCCAGCATTGTCATCTTGTTGCACAATGTCGTCTACTACTTCAAAAACAAAATACATGTACATGTAAATGTCATCAATTGATCAATATTTAGTTTACATGTGTGCAACTGCTTTTAACTGGCCAAGTGTAAAATACTGACACCCACCCATCCCCTTAAAAAAAGGAGAATATAAAACCCTTTTATCGACATAGTGAAATATTCAAATCCAAAAACTGAATTGTGTTAAGATTAAGTAATTTATTTTACCCGTAATGGTTTCACACTTTGAACATCTAATTCCACTACAAGAAATGTGTAACTGATAAAAAATGGTATTTGTTTTGAAAAAATATATATGTTAACAGTGTATATCCTTGACTGAATTGCTATGTCAAAGGTATTATGGCTCAAAGATAACAGTCAAGGGTCCATAAAACCCTGTGGCTGTAAAAAAATAACCAGTTAATCCTTTACCATATACAACCCAGTGTTTTGAGGTCCCTGGAAAAAAAAACAGGCCTTTTAAAACATTGTGGGAAAAGGAAGATGCTTACTATTCACTTTTAGACAAATCACATTAGTTGAATCATATTATATTTATTATCTGCAAATTGATTAGTGGTAGAGGGTTAAGGAGCCTCTGGGAGTCAAAGGATGTTTCATTGGAGAGGTCATGAGACCTCTCCAACAGTGGTGAGTTTAAAAGGCAGACTGCCACAGAAATCGCTGTCTAAATCCATTTGTTTTTGCGAAATTGTTCTGATACACAGTCTATTTCGTCATGGTTTTATAAACAAACCGAAATCAAAAAACTGAAATAGGACATAAACGTTTTCTTTTATATGACAGCTTTCCAAAAAGATTTATTATACTATATTGATCGTGAATGATCTCTCCAATAATTGCAATTTTTCATTAAACAAATAAATCTAAGAAGAGAGAAAAAAAAAAAATTCGTTAAAAATAAAAGAGAGAAAGAACACCGCGGGAAAAGATCACGTGACTTGATACTATCTGGAGAATTCGTACCCTGGAGAACTCGTACCCTAATCTCGAGAGCACGTGTTCTCTGGAGAACTCGTACCCCACAAATAGATAGAAATAGGTTGACCAGTATGTTTTCAAGTTCTATTTTTCAAAACTGACTAGATTCTAGCATTTTTCTGTTTTATTAAAAAATTCTATGGATTTATAATGATATAGATTTGATGAAATAACACCACAGAGCTGCTTCTATTATGCGGGATTTCGAGAATCCTGCGAAAATCAACTTATGAGCGCGAAAGAAAGTCGTGCCTCTTCGCCTTACGTACCGCACACCTCAAAAGAGTCCGTGGTCCTTTGGTTTTGGGCGGATTGCGCAGGCTGACATGGGTCGATACTTTTTGCAGATGCATTAAGGGCCCTTTTCTCAGAGCATGGCTCATTTATCTACTTTCTTAAATTTTTAACGTTTAGACAAACAACCTCTTCATTTTACATGTCTGCAGCAGACAACTTTTCAAAATATTGTGGAAAGAGGAGAAGCTGTTAGTCACTGCAGTTTCTCCTTTTGTCACAATGGTTTCCATCACATCAAAGCACCATCTTCCACGTTAATTATCAAAGTTTAAATTGTCGTCTGCATGCTTTTTCTGTTTGGGACAGTAAAAAAATTGTTGTTTGTTAAAAGATTAAAAAATGTTACATTTATTTTTAACATGTCTGGTACTAGTATTATGTATAGACCACCTTTATTTGTTGTTATCAGGTAAGATTCTTGCCTCCTCAGTGGAATTAGCATATTGTATAAAATTTTAATTGAATGATTTCTCCTTTCCAAAAAAAAAATTGGCTTATCTGAGCACACATTACAAACATTCATTTGAGGGTTGTTCCTTTTGAAAATGAGCTAAATTGGATAATCATCTGCGGTTTTGTGTCCTTTAATTTTGAAAAAAATATGCATTTCTGAGCATGTTAATAGAATATGGCCTCCAATTCCTTGAATATTATAACAATGTGGAACATGTACTGTTTTGTGCCTTTACACCAGCAAGATTGGAAAAAAAAAATGTTTTTTCTCATTCATTTAATGCCTAATTTGTTTGTTACTTCTACCAAAATATATTGAAATCAAAAGCCAATAAACCATTTGAAAACATCGATGCCGACCTCTCCTGGCTTCTTTTTTAAAGAAGCCAACTTGTTGTTTCACTAAATTTATCCAATAAACACCACATCATCACCCTCCTTTGATCTTTACCAGGGAGGGATATGCTGAGGGTCATAAATTACTCCTTATCACACAAGAAACTTAGAATGGTCCAAATTCAAAGCTTATCTAGACAGCATATTAAATAGGGTTTAGAAGATGGTATTGATCTCTAGGAGCAGAAAACACTAAGGGAAAGAAGAAAATGCAGATTTCTAGTAAAATTAATGTTGCATTTGGTAGACAATTTTCTCCTTTCCCAAATTTTCCTTTTCTATCTTTACTCTTTACCATACAGCAATATTCTTGATAGACCTGTACAAACTGAAGGTATTTGGAGATGACGAATTAAGTGCAACACAAATGATGGAATTTGGATTAGGAAGGATAAAACATAGTGGGAAAAGGAGAAAATGCTGGTTACCAGCATTTTCTCTTTTCCACAATGTTTTCCAAAGTTACTTTCCACAGTCATTGTAATATGGGGTTGTTTGGTAAAAAGTTAAAGATTAAAACATTTGATAATACAAGTAATACAGGAAACCAGCATTTTCTTCATTTCCCACTGTTTTCTCCCTTGTAACACCATCATTTTGAGCCATATTGACCTATTTATCTGCAAGGGCTTTCAAACCAGACAAGTTAAAGAAACAAAGCAAATGCTGGTAATCAGTATTTTCTTCATTTCCCAAAGTCTTTTTAACCCCAAACAGGATATTTCATCACTATTTGAGCCATATCTAATTTTTCGTCAGCAAGTGCTTTTGAGTTTTGACAAGTTTGAATTTCATTATTTTGGTCCATGTGGGTAAAAGAGAAAATGCAGGTGACCAGCATTTTCTCCTTTTTCCCACAATGTTTTCTATCCTATCAAAGACAAATTTAATCATTTGACCAATGTTTAAAGTGTTGTCTGCAAACATTTTCAGTTTTTGACAAGTCGATATTTTTGTTGTGTGGTAACAGGGATCGTAAATTAGGTGTAATATACGATCCCTGGTGGTAAGGAGTTAACCCTTTACTCTTTACACAAATGGCAAAATTTTAGACGAAATTTAAAAAGAGAAATGCTGGATAAAAGCATTTTCTATTTTTCCAAATGACACTGCAGATTTTCGGCATATCTATCGCTTTTACGACGAATTTCGGTGTTAAAATATGACTCGTTCACTATCAAACACTACTAAAAATGACGTCTATTTTCACCTCCGCGTCGTTTACTATCACGTGATCAACGAAAGTGCCCGGATGTCCGTCATACCCTATAGCAGCGCTGGTTTTTATATAAACAAGTACGCTCTTGAAGAGAAAAAAAAAGGCAGACGAAAATCGTCAAGATAGCGAGTTTGACTTTGTTAAGAATACAAAAGAAAAAGCGCTGTTTGGGCAAAAGAATTGCTTTTTAGTTCATTATCTTGAAAGAATGGAAGAGTTCCAAGCACATGTACTAGCTTTCTTTATCACCTTTTGAGCATATGCTACCCTAACAGTGACTACAAGTGGTCAGATATGCTAAATGTCAGCATATACAGCATATTGCAATACGTATATTGCAATACGGGTCAGCCATATTGCAATATATTGCAATACGCTTTTTACCGTATTGTTTCACCCCTAATACAGGGTGTCCCAGAAGTCTCACACCATCCAGATTTCCATTAAAATCACCTTTTTATATCAAAAACACCTTTATTGATCATACTCATAATAAATGCCCAAAATATTAGCCATCATTAAATAGCAAAAGAAAGAAAGAAGTGTAAAATCAGTGTTACATGGGAAACACCACAAAATAAAAAAAGAACGAAAATTAGTATGGTGCAAGACTTCTGGAACACCCTATATATTATCTAATACCTCACACTGACCTTTTCTTTAACTGGATATCAGAGAGAAACGTAAATAAAATATTATCAGGCAAAATTCTTGTCAGTTAGAAATGACAGTAAACAAATAAAAGGGGAAAGATTCATCATACAAGTGAATATTGTTCGTCAATACTTTTTAGCTCAACTGAACACAAAGTACTCAAGGTGAGCTTTTGTGATCATGTTGTGTCAGGCGTCAACTTTTACCTTGTGTGCGCTCTAGAGGCCACATTTTCAGTCCGATACTCATGAAACTTGGCCAGAATGTTTGTCTTGTTCATATCTCAAACGAGTGTGAAAAAGGACTACATCGGGTCAAAAACTAGGTCACTAAGTCAAATCACAGAAAAACCTTGTGTACACTCTATAGAAGCCACATGTTCAGTCCGATACTCATGAAACTTAGTCAAAATGTTTGTCTTGATGATATCTCGGATACTTTTGAAAATGGGTCATGTTGGTTACAGAACTGGGTCTCTAGGTAAAGTCTTTAAAAAAACCTTGTGTATGCTTTAGAAGCCACATTTTCAGTCAGATACTCATGAAAGTTGGTCAGAATGTTTGTCTTGATAATATCTGGTACAAGTTTGAAAATGGGTCATGTCGGTTCAAAAACACATTTGTTGTCTGCAATGGTTTCAATTTGGAAAAAGTCTAAAATTACATGTATGTCATATGGTAATGAGTTAAACATTGACTGAATGTCAAACCTGGATGTTCTTTCTTTTATTGCAGACCTCATGCTCACTGTTTGGGAGCTGTTTTCGTGGATGTGCTGAGAAAGATGGATCTCAGAGCTCGGAAGTGGGAACGTCATCAAGTCTGTCAAGAGGTAGGTCAATATTTGCAGACCAGATAATGCTGTTTTCTCTTCTCAGGCAGATGGCCAGGCCTTGGTTTTGCAGTTGGAAGCAGCATTTTCTCCTTTCCCCACAATATTTTCTACACTTCCTTAGACAAATTTTAGTGTTTGGATCACATATGTCAGCTGCAAATGCTTTCAATTTGGATCAGTCCAAAATTTTGTTGTGTGGTAAAAAGTTTGATGGTTATGTTGGAAAGCAGCCTGTGGCTTTGGAAGAATATTGTGCGAAGTACTGGTACGTAACAGAAACCCTGGAAGGCATTGGTAGGTGCCTAAAACAGCAACGTCTGCGAAGATGGTTGCTACAGCGAAAGAAATACTTAATCCCGATGCAAGATGCACTAGGCAAATATGACAGTATCGTTGGCATTTCATTAGGAGCAGCACATACCATTCTCAAATGTGACTTGAAGATGAGAAAGTTTACTAGATGTGCACATCATTACAAAATGCTATACTCGTTTTGAAAAAAAAAAAAACCATATATTTGTCATGGACGTACTTGTACTCCATATGACATTCTTTTTGGTTTTGAAATTACCTAATCTGCATCCTCATTAGGGCAAGCAACTTTCAATGTTTATACACCTGATTTCCATTCCACTGTTCAGAAATTTGTCTAATGTTCTTCTTAGGCAGCCTGTATACATGTAAGTCCAGGGTCCGTATTTACCAGTCACTCTTAATAACATTCTTAGTCTTATTCTCAGGAGTTATCTACATTTGAAAGTAACACAATTTCTGATTGGCTAAACCAAATGGTTTAGCCAATCAGAAGCTGCGTTCCTCTTCTAAATTTAAAACATGTAAGATTCAGAATGAAATTAGGAGTGGTTGGTGAATATAGGCCATGGTGCACAGGATACTGCCTGCTCTCCCTCGGAAACTGTTATTTGAAAGGCATTGTCTATCTGTCAGCCCGTCTGGCAAAAACTGTTTTCCGCTTTTATGTCAGGAACTGTCAGGGTTAGAGTCTGCAAACTTCCTAGGAATACTGATGAGTACGAATTGTTTTGCACCTGAGTATTTTGAATTCTCTGTCTTCTCTATTAAAACCTGTCAATTGGACAAGTTTAAAAAGGATTTGAGTGTTAAAGATTTAAACCTTAGTAGATCTACTAAACAAGTGCCAAGGCTTCATCATTAACTATGGGCTGCACAAAATTCCCAAATCTTCCCAATACCCAAATCTCTCCCAAAATCTACCCGAATCTACCCCTCCCCCCCCAAAAAAAAAATCTTTCCCAAAATCTACCCCAAATCTCTCCCAAATCTTACCCATCTATTTAGGATATCTACTAGGAAGGGAACTTGACCGGGTTAGGTTGTGCAGATCAAAATCGGACTGCACAAAACTTGCAGCCTGATCATTGATGTACATTGTCGGCTTGCTGACACATTCTGTACAACAGTAACCTTGAAACTTCAATTATTTATGCCTTATTTCTTGACAGAAAATGCTCGCTGGGTTTAATAGCGCTCTAAAGAGTAAACTCTCGGGATTCAGTTGTATGCAAGATATTTCCTTCCAAGATAAACTAGAGTAAATTGATGCATCGTTTTAGTAAGTCCGAAGATGAAAATAGTCATGGTGTGAAAACAATAGTGGAACACATTAACGCTAGTATAAGTAGTTTGCAGTTCATAGGGACCCCTGAATTCTGTCATAAAGATTGCTTCAGTTATTGTATTGAACTTTTGCAGGGTTAAATTATAACTATTAACAACTCTCAGTGAAATTTTCAGAATTGTTGATAACTTAGTTTGACATTTTGCCATTCAACACAGTGTTAAAATGCACGAACAAAACAGCAGGAAACGGTGGGAGGGGAGAAGGTTATTCGGTGTAAAGGGTTTCCCTGTTTGTGAAAACAGTTTTCGTGCAAGTACAGTAACTGTGGTTGTCGACTGTTTGAACAGCAAAAACAGAGGTCCATATCTCCTTTTTTATTCGGGTTTTAGTTTAGTGGTTAAGTATCGAAGACTTGTACGCTTTTCTTTACACTTTGTTTCCTTTTTGACGCCTGCATGGATATTTTTCAAAATACCCAGTCAAACTTTGACTCACATCATGTTGTATAGCATACAGCAATAAACTGAAGAAGGGTGACTTGTATTAACTGATTAAGTTCCACAAACCAGGCCTAAAGTATTTTGTAGATGAGTTTTTTACTGTCAAAGGGACACAGTGTCCTAAAAGATTACCACTCTAGTTCTGTGATCTACATCAAATTGAGATTATTTTGGGCAAACTGAAAAATATATGATAGCGAAAAACAATTCAAAACAAACCTGAAAGACCTTCGAGTCCTACTGTCAGGCGATTATAACACATATCTCAACAGAAGTGGTATAAAACATAAAGCCATGCGGAAAATAAAATTGAGACTAAATCTTAGAAAACTGACAACATACACGAGTTTGGGAAATCACTTTAGACTTTAAAGAGTTGTATCCGAGTGACGAAAGCGATACGGTAAGATACAGATCTGTATTATTTGTACAAAAGATACAATTTCAGGGCCTCATTTTAAGATAAAGTGAGGTGCTGACGTCATGCGCTTGACCAGTTAGGTTTGCTGTTCAGTTCAGTGTGCGAAACCGTCGCAGAAAGTTAATGCTTCAGACTTCAGAACAAAAATTTTACACTACTGGAATGGGCAAAATGCACTTTCTTGTGGGAGAAAAATTCTAGTTTTCGCTTTGAGAGTTGTCAGGGTCACTTTAAAAAACTTCTAAAAAGTTTCATAAAAATCGATAAGGTATTTTTCAAGATATTTTGAAATTCATGGGGTCCCTATGAACTTCAAACTACCTATAATACTAATGAATGTTTGGCCCAATGAAAATGGCACAATGTTGATTGCCACTCTGAGCAATCGAACATAGAAAGTCTTGATCGCAAGACCGACACTCTGAGTTACGACCAAAGACACCACCAAACTTTTTGCCAGTTTGTAACAAACCTAACATATAAGCTTTGATGGGCTGCTTTATTTAACGTGAAATTTGTGAATAATCTCTACTTATATGCACCGAATTGATGTAAAAGCTTATAAGAATTAGACGGCCCTAAGAAATAGGAAAATAAAACACTTTATTCCTTTTAAAATCAGACAGTAGTTCGAAATTTATTTACTTAAACCAATTTTGTAATGGTATTGGTTACACTAGGGGAGATTTGGGGGAGATTTGGATAGATCCGCAAAGATGGGAATTTCGTGCCACCCCAGTCGACAGCACGAAATACCCAATTATTCCCGAATCTTTTTTGGGGAAGATTGGGCTAGATCTGGGAGAGATATGGGTAGAGTTGGGAAAGTTTTGGGTAGATTTGGGAACATTTGGTATTTTGTGCGGCCCTTAACTTTCGAAGCATGAAATAAGGAAATGCGCTTCCTCATTCAGGAAAATGGATAAATTCATCTGAATTTCAAAATTACTTTTGCCAGAAAATAAAAAATAAATGGCGGGCAATGCACGCTCTGACCTCTGTGCAGTCTGAT
Organism: Tridacna gigas; assembly: GCA_945859785.2. Lineage (NCBI taxonomy): Eukaryota > Metazoa > Mollusca > Bivalvia > Cardiida > Cardiidae > Tridacna > Tridacna gigas. The sequence goes on along the minus strand of OX244031.2, from coordinate 10,126,624 downwards.
CTTGATCTACATTGTCTGCAAATATGCAGTCTGATCTTGATTTACATTGTCTGAAAAATTAACGAAGTTGTGCATGGTTCTTTAAGGTGCTAACATTTATTTTGCAACAGGAAAAACGTGGAAAATTTAGAGGAAATTGTTCTATATCTTAGTAGCCTACTACACCTTTGGCTACACACCTGTGGATGTTTATTTTCTTTGCTCCAGTCCAATCAAAAACCAAAGCTGATAAGATACTAAGCCCAACAGAACGGATAATGTTCGGCGGCCCAACAAAAGGGGTAAAGTGTGTTCCACCAGAGCCACTAGATGAACATAAATTGACCCTCGCACCCGTTGACAAAACTGTGTACAAAAATGGTCTCGGTAGGGATGGAGGGAATGTTCCTATGCATTCTATTCAAGCCACCGATGGGGCGTGCTCTTATCAACCTATGAGTAGCGTGGTGTCCAGTATTGGGCCACAATATAAATCCATTATACAAAGTAAGCCAGGGTCGAACCTATCTTCAAACAGTTTAAATGGAAGAGCATCAGGCCGACGGGCCCGTTACCCGGATATGGAGGATCCTAACAGGAGACACATGAGCTTTACACAAAATGATTGGGAAAGTCACCCTGACAGACCTGATGTTGCAACTCTCACAGAAAATGGTTTCTTCTGCACAGGTAGGTGCTGGTACTTCATTTATTGGAAAGAAGTTTGTTAAACATATCCTCATCTTACGGACGCACTTTCGAGAGAACTTGACAAAGAGCTTTTGTGACCGCACACCGTCTCCTCACCTGTCCGTCTGGATATCTTACCCCCCACCCATCATTTCTTTCAAAATGATTTCTCCCCAGAAACCATTTGATAAAATCTAGTCCAGTTTCGATATTAGGGTCTCTACATAGGATGAGAGAGAGAAATTTCGTGAAGCACTTGTAAAAGAATCCCCAGAAAAACAAGGATAGGTGCACTGGCCGTAGCGATATAACTAAAATAATGTTGAAAATGGTGTTAAACTCTATACAATTTACCTAACATCAAATTATGTTCTTATGCCCTTTAGTACTAAAGATGGCTTCACCATGGAGTCTTATAAGGAAAAAAAATCCATTTGCCTTAGACTAAATTTTATTGCAGTATCGTTCTAAACATTTTCTGTTATCAAAGTTGTTCAAATTTATCCCAGACAATCCTCTCACAGAAAACTTGTTTTGTACATAAGATATTCTCATTAATCATAAACTATAAAGGCAGTCTTAACCCTTTACAAAAAAATCCCAGGTTTTAATGACCCAGGGAAAGAAGCCTCTGGTAACCAGCATTTTCTCCTTTCCCCACAATTTTTTCTGCTCTATCATAGACAAATTCCACTGTATGAGCCTTCTTGAATTTGTCGTCTGCAAATGCCTTCAATTTGGACCAGGCTTAAATTTTGTTGTTTGGTAAAGAGTTAAAGTTTCATCTGGGGATAGATTACTAGACAGAGACACTCAGGTTTCATGTTTCGCACCCCCAGCCGGACGGAGGGGTAGAATACGCCGGCTGCCAGTCCTGCAGAGTGGTAAGACCTCACCAATGGACCCGCCTGTTTGCCGTGGGTGGAGACTCGTAAGCCGGAAAAGAGGGTCCTGGTAGTTGAGGGGAGCCCAGGGATCTCCAGCTCTTCAACACACTGCTTCGGCCTCGGCTTCGGTCTAAACGAGAGCCTAGATGGGCCCGGTCTAGCGCAATCGGCTGGTCGCTTTTAGATTTGGGCACGACTTTTCTTGTTCAAACTTAATTAAAGTCACTGTAATGTTTTTGAAAAATAATGATTGCATGCATTTGAGAAGTTTTCTCAGTAGTGCACGTATTCTCTACAGCTCTTGCGTAGATTTGACTCAATTAAACATTGCTACCTTGTCCAACTTACTGTTTTAAGTTGTTTTACATGTTTTTAGTCCCTAGTCTAATGTAGGCTCATGGGCTAATTGGGTGGCGGGGATTCTGGGGTTGGGGCACCAGCTTCCATGGATATTCTCTGATTCCCAGGAATAGGCCATGCCTGCTGGAGGTCGCTCCTCTTTATCTATGTTGCCCAAGTATATCATCTGGGTAACCCTGGCATGGGGAGCTGGAATGCCGCTCCACTATACATGCCCCCTTGTTGGGCTCCATGGAGGGCGGGGGCCGTGGATGACGAAATTTATAAATTTAAACCTGGAACAACAAACCAAAAAACGAACACGCGGCCAATTGGATATGGACTCGGACAACGAACAATCACCTTCTTTTCCTCGATTTTTAATCACTGAATCGACCAAAGCAGATCAACCTTTGACGAAACTGTCACCCTTCGTAATAGAGAAAGTTTTAGTTTCTCTAGCAGGATCGCCAAAGTCTGTTAAAAAGTTAAACTCTGGTTCACTTCTGGTTGAAGTCGAGAAAGCGAAACATGCTCAGAACTTGTTGAAACTATCTCGCTTTTTTGAAATCCCTGCCAAATGTTACCACCACACCTCTTTAAATACATCTAGGGGAATCATCCGATGTCCGGATCTTGCAGGTGTGACAGAAGAAGAAATAGTTTCCAGTTTGGCAGACCAGAATGTAACTGCAGCTCGACGAATCACGGTTTTCAGAGATAATGTTAAAAGGAGTACTAACACCATTGTTTTGACATTCAACACCTCTATTCTACCAAAATGCCTCAAAGTCGGATATTTGAAAGTGCCTGTGGACGTATACATACCTAACCCGCTTCAGTGTTATGCATGTTTCAAGTACGGTCACCATGAGAAAAAATGCAGGTTGCATGGAGGAGATGAACTCTGCAGACGTTGTGGGGATACTATAATCACCCATAACGAAAACATATGCACCAAGGATATGAAATGTGTAAACTGTGGTGAAAATCATCCCTCTACCTCTAGGTCATGCAAAATTTGGAAAAAGGAAAAAGAGATTGTTACAATCAAATATAAAGAGGGCTTATCATTCCCTGAAGCCAGAAAGATTGTTGAAGCCCGTTACAATCTCTCCTTTTCCACCGTACTGAAATCTAATAAAACGAATTCGATCGAACTCAAAGATGCTCAAACTCAGACAATTGATACATCAACACAAACGAATACGCCACAGAACCAAACGCCTACAAATGTGAAACAATCTCAGAAACCTGTAGTGAACAAAAAACCAGAGAAAACTGCCCCTAAGAGTCCAACTAAATCTCCTAAAAAGGTCCTCTCAGACCGCCTCCCAAAGGGGTCTGATGACCAAATTCTTCAGCATAACCGCTTCCAATGTCTCGATGATGAAGACATGGAGGCGGATGCTAATCATGCAGAACCATCAAATACAAATAAGCAAGGTCGCATTATCAAATTAAATAAGAAATGAATCAATACATACATTCGTACTTCCATTGTTCTATGGTATCTTTCTTACTCTAACTCTAGCAATGAATAATCATATTCTGCAATGGAATTGTCGTAGCATTAAAGCAAACCTCGAGGAATTGAACCTTTTAATCAATGAACAAAAACCAGTAGCAATTTGTTTACAGGAGACATTTCTTAAAGACTCCGACAAGTTTACTTTAAAGCACCACTCTTGTTACTTTAGACACAATAGTGGCAATTATAAAGCTTCAGGAGGTGTTGCCGTTCTTGTGAATAATGGTGTTCCTCACCATTTTGTTAAGCTTGAAACTACATTGCAGGCTGTTGCGGTAAACATTTCTCTAAACAAAACCTTTACTTTGTGTTCTGTGTATCTTCCACCAGGGTCGCCAATTGATGTCAAGAAACTTGATGATGTAATAGACCAATTGCCGAAGCCTTTTATTTTAATGGGAGATTTTAATTCCCACCATACTTTATGGGGATGTACAGACACGAATGACAAGGGTAAAATCATTGAAGAATTTGTTACGAAACACGACCTTGTTCTGCTCAATGATCAGTCTTCAACCTATCTTCATCCTGCTACTGGTTCGTACTCCGCTTTAGACCTTACTGTATGTAGCTCTGGAATTTATCCAGACTTTAACTGGAAGGTTTGTGATGACCTTCATGGAAGTGATCACTTCCCGATCCAGATATCGGAAATAGGACCATCTGTACAACAACGTCCAGAACGTTGGAAACTCCACAAGGCTAACTGGGAACAGTTCAAAGTCCACTGCGAACAATCAATTCATCCCAGTGCCTTTGATGCCTGCGAAAATCCTGCAGAACTTTTCACTTCCTTACTTTATTCGGCTGCTGAAAAATCAATTCCTCGGACATCGACAAATCCAAAGAATCCAAGCAAGCCATGGTTTAACGATGATTGCAAAAAGGCTATAGCTGAGCGAAAGTCTGTTCTCAGACAATTTAATCTGCGACCGACTCAGGAAAATCTTTCAAAGTTCAAAATTGCACGTGCAAAAGCACGACGAACTATCAAACAAAGTAAACGTGCGTCTTGGCGACAGTACGTATCTAGATTAAATTCTAGATCGTCTGTCAAAAAGACATGGGATATGATTAGGAAAATTAATGGGAAAAGTTCCTCGTTAAACGTCGGGCACTTAAATTCGGATGATGGTGTTGTCACATCCAAAGCAGATATTGCTAATGTCTTGGCAGAAACTTTTGCAGAGAAGTCGTCTTCCTCAAACTATACGACTACATTTCGAAAATTCCAAGACATCAAAGAAAAAACTAAACTGAATTTCAAGTCAAATAATACAGAGCATTACAATAAGGATTTTACTCTGAAAGAACTCAAAAAGGCTCTGAAGAAATGTCATGATACTGCTGTTGGATGTGATGACATCCATTATCAGTTTTTAAAACATTTACCGTTTCGATCCCTTGAATGTTTACTGAGTATATTTAATCAAGTCTGGCATACTGGTACTCTTCCAGATTCCTGGAAGGAAGCAATAGTAATTCCCATACCAAAACCAGGTAAAGACTCTACGAATCCTGCAAACTATCGTCCTATAGCCTTAACAAGTTGTATTTGCAAAACCATGGAAAGAATGGTTAATGACCGCCTTGTTTGGTTTCTAGAGAAAAACAAACGTATTGCTACCGCCCAGTGTGGCTTTCGTAAACAAAGAGGCACTCTTGACCACTTAGTTCGCTTCGAAACTTTTATTCGCGAAGCTTTTATCAAAAAGGAACATGTTGTTTCTGTATTTTTCGATTTAGAGAGTGCGTATGATACCACATGGAAGTATGGAATCATGAACGACCTCCATGATTTCGGTATAAGAGGTCGCCTTGCTTATTTCATTTCGGCATTTTTGAATGAACGTCAGTTTAGAGTCCGGGTAGGAAATACTTACTCCAACCCCCATGAACAGGAAATGGGCGTTCCCCAGGGAAGCATTCTTTCCGTTACACTCTTTAGTGTCAAAATAAACAATATTGTTAAGTCTGTTTGTCCTGGTGTGGAATGCTTTTTGTATGTTGACGACTTCTGCATTTGCTATAGGTCTAAGCATATGCATACCATTGAACGGCAGTTGCAACAAGTGTTGAACAACTTAGCCAAATGGTCAGGAGAAAATGGTTTTAAATTTTCAAAAACCAAGACCAAATGTATGCATTTCTGCCAGTCAAGAAAGTTTCATTTGGACCCAGAACTTTATTTAGATGATGTACAAATTGAAGTCGTCCCTGAATTCAAATTTTTAGGTCTTTTATTTGACTCTAAGCTGTCGTTTATTCCTCACATCAATTACCTTAGCAATAAATGCCAAAAAGCTCTTAATCTCTTACGTGTTGTCTCCAGTATGGACTGGGGAGCCGACAAAAAAGTCCTTTTGAGACTTTACAGAACACTCGTCCGTTCAAAGTTAGATTACGGCTGCATTGTATATGGCTCAGCGCGGAAATCGTACCTTCGGAAATTGGATTCTATCCATAACCAAGGTTTACGTTTAGCACTTGGCGCCTTTAGAACATCTCCTATCAATAGTTTGTATGCAGAGGCAAATGAACCATCTTTAAATCTACGCAGGAAGAAACTTTCCTTGCAATATTACCTGAAATTAAAGTCAAATCCCGCCAACCCCACGCATAAAACAGTATTTGAACCGCTCTACAAGGACAAGTTTTTAAATAGAGGAAATGTAATACCACCTTTTGGTTTGCGGTGTGAAGCGGACATAACTTGTATTGATTGCGATCTGGAGGATGTAGCAAAACAAAAATTCTCTGAAGTTCCTTTATGGACCTCTAAAAATCCAAGCTATATATATAATCTTGCTTCAGACAAGAAAGCTACCACAGATCCCATGATTTTCAAAAACATATTCCTTGAAATAAAAGAACAATACTGTCTTCACGAAGAGATATATACCGATGGTTCTAAAGATGGAAACAAAGTTGCTGCAGCTGCCGTGCTCGATGGCGAGTTATATCAGTTTCGGCTTCCTAATAATTCTTCGATTTTTTCTGCGGAGTTAAAAGCGATCGACCTTGCTCTCAACCATATTCAACAAGACGCTTACTGGCGCTACATTATCTTTACTGATTCTTTATCTGCCATGCAAGCACTTGAGGGTGAGAAAACAGACAACCCATTAATAGTTAGTCTCCTTGAAAAATTATCAGGAATCTGTGAAAAAGCCGATATTGTTTTCTGTTGGCTCCCTAGCCATATTGGTATCAGTGGCAATGAAGAGGCAGATAAAGCTGCCAAGGAGGCATTGTCACTGGAAGTTTTACCTTTTAAAGTTCCTTTTAACGATTTTAAACCATTGATTAATGATTTTATCCGAAATGTATGGCAGCAATCCTGGAATGACCCAGCTAACAAAGATAACAAGTTGTTTACAGTGAAGCCAACACTTGGCGAGTGGCTTCCAGGGTTGCGGACAAGTCGCCGTGAAGAAATTATTTTGGCCCGTCTTCGCATTGGTCATACATACATGACACACTCGTACCTCCTCAAAGGAGAAGAAGCACCCCAATGTATTTCCTGCAATGCACCTCTTACTGTTAAACACATACTTGTAGACTGTATAGACCTTGCACCTACAAGGGACAGGTTCTTTCATGTTGACAGTATGAGTGATTTATTTGATACTGTAAGGTTGGAGTTTATTTTTGACTTTTTGAAAGAGGTAAATCTCTATAAAAAGATATGATTTTAGGCCCTATTGACCATCTGTATTCTTAGACTGTGTCAGTAGTCTTGTTTATCCTTTAGTGTTTACACAGCTGATATTTTAAGCCTTGTCCGTAACATTACAGTTTCATAAATTAAATGCATTGCATTAGTTGTTAGTGCGCCCAATATGACCTTTGATGTCGACGGGCCTTAAAACTTCATTCATTCATTCATTCATTCATGTTTCGCCTTGAATCAAGGTCAAGATTACTGATACTAAGACTGAGAAAATAATGAAGTATGCCATACTTCAACAATATATGGCCTTAGTATAAGAATTAAGCATGAATAGATTTTGAATTGAAATTATGCACATACAGTGAATTTATGGCAAAGTAAATGTCAAGGCCGTCAATACTTATATCAGAAAAAACAACATGAAGTTTACACTTCAAAAATCTGTCTGAGCTATAAACCCTTTAGCTGGTAAGTGTGACTCACTAGCCTTTTGCGGACAGTGTAGATCAATATCAGACTGCACAGAATGTGTAGTTTGATCTTGGATCTACACGGTCCGTTAAGGAGATATTTTTCCCCAAAACATAACTTCGAAATAGCAGTATTTGGGTTTTTACTGTTGACTTGAAAATTTCATTTTAGTTGTATAGCAGGATAATGCATGCTGATGCAACTGAAGTACAAACTACCGGTATGATAATTTTACTGCAGAAGTAAAGGTTAAGGTCATTACCAAAAATGGAAAAAAAAAATAATAATCTAAGCTATGAATTGGGTTTATGGAACTTCAAAATGGTGATGGATCTTGATATCCAAACTGTGCATATGAAATCATTGTAGGGCTTAACTCTTTCCAACACAATCCTGTGTTTTAATGACCCTGAGAAAGAAGCCTTTTTCTCCTTTTCCTACTGTCGTGAATCACTGTAGTTTTAGCGCCGCCGTGCAGGTTACGCGGGAAATCGTACGACGTCAGCGACGTCACTTTGTTTTTGTATACATGTAAAGAAACCGTTAGAAAACTGAAGACAAAAATATACAGTAGTGAAGACACAACGCATCTTTGGTTTCATTCTTTTTACCCGCTATACGATATTGGTGCCGTGACCAGGATCCGAAGATGTCTAAGACGAACCTACAGAAGCTGCAAGCTACGAGAGCTGGCATTAAATCAAATATTTCCATGCTAATTGAAACAGCCAAAAAAGCGAAGATGGAGTTGAACAAAGACGAATTCAGGCTGGTGTTTGAGGAGCTGGAAATTGAGGCGAATACACTGAGCGAACTTAACGAGAAGATATTGCCAGCGACCGATGCAGAACACACGGAAGAAGAAATCGTCACGACAAGAGCCGTATTAAGCTGAAATTAAGTGGACTTAGATCGTTTCTACGGGAGCTAAATCCTAAAGACTCGAACGTAAATCGTAACGCTCAGAACGGACATTGTGCAGACGGAGGTGTCGAGACGGAGACGGAACGAGACGAAGCCGACAGAGTGCAAACGGAAGTGACCGGGGTAGACGTGAGTGTAGACGGAGATCCAAGAGGTGGCGTCGCAATCGGGCCGAGTACTGATGCCGGAAGCCAAACGTCACAACAGGTGGTAAACTTACAGGGGAGTGGGTCGCAGACCGCTACAGGTAATGTCTCACTTTCTGCTAATTATCACAGATTACCGAAGCTAGCTCACCCGATGTTTGATGGTGATGTCCAAACTTGGCAAACTTTTTGGGACTCTTTCGAGTCTACAGTGCATCAGAACTGTAATTTGACAAATGTGCAGAAATTCTCGTACCTAAAGAACCAGTTAGTAGGTGAAGCAGCACGTACCATTGATGGTTTTGCCCTGACAAATATTAACTATGCAAGAGCGATTGACTTGTTGAAAGAGAGATATGGTCAGAGACATAAAATCGTTCACGCTACTATGCAGACATTGATCCAACTTCCCGCCCCTAGTAACACTCTACACAGTTTGAGAAAGTTCTATGACGATATGGAGACAAAGATCCGCTCGAATCTCTCGGAAAGCCGCAAGAGGCTTACGGCGACGTGCTCGTGCCGATCGTACTCAACAAATTACCCGGTGATATAAGAGAACATTTAGCGCGTCAGCACGGTGATGATGACTGGTTATTGAGTGACTTACGTCGTGCAATTTTCAAGGAAATAAACATTAAAGAAGCCGGTGCGCCATCAAACGTGTTCCAACCGGAAGTAGAGTCATACGGGTCTGCTGCATCGTTGTTTGCGGGCGCAAAACATGGTGGTGATGGTAAGGCAGAGAGTCCGAGAGACAATAAACAAACATTAAACTGTCTATTATGCGGAGATTCGCATGTTGTGAGTCAGTGTAAGAAATAACCCAATGTACAGTCAAAGTTGAAAGTTGTGAAGGAGAAGAAACTGTACTTTAACTGTTTTCGAAAACATGCAGTGTTCTCGTGTAAAAATAAGAACCGTTGTCAACGTTGTGACAGAAAGCACCACACAACCATTTGCCAGACGAACACAGGTAATTCTCAGACAACTGGAACGGCTGACCCTCAGCCGCAGACGACAAGAAATCATCAAACGACGAGGGATGCGGTCGTGTTGTATACATCCACACGACAATCACGCGCAGGCGTTTTGCTGAAAACAGCCATTACGGACGTGTGCTATAAACACAATATGAGTTCAGCAGCAGTACTCTTTGACGAGGGCTCTCAGAGAAGTTTCATTACAGAAACATTAACAAACGAGTTACAGCTACCTGGCAGAGTACAGAAGCCGTTAGTTTATCTGCTTTCGGTGGTAGCAGTGAAAAGTATCAGCACATAGACACTTCGACCGTGTACGTAGTCACAGAGCAGCAGCAGAAGATTCCTATCCGTGTTCTAGTTGTGCCGACGATAGCTACGCCAATTGACATTAGTCACAGATCAGACATTACAAAGTTATCTTATTTGAAGGGACTAAAATTAGCCCATCCCATCTCATATGCTCGTGAATTCCCAATTTCGTTGTTAATCGGTGCAGACTTTTATTGGGATTTCATTGAGGACGAAATCATTCGAGGTAACGGTCCAACAGCTGTCAAGTCTAGGCTTGGTTACCTACTCTCCGGGCCATTCAACAGTTCTACAACGGGCCGGGGTAGTGAACACATTCTGAACGTGATGGTGTCGAGAATCCGAGAAGAAGAATCATTGCAAAGGTTTTGGAACTTAGAGAGTCTCGGGATCATAAAGAACGAGCCCGATTGTAAGCTAGAACAAGAACTTGAAGAGTATCAGAAGACATCGGTTGAATACCATGATGGAAGGTACATTGCCAGGTTACCATGGAGACCAAAACATCCGGACTTACCGACAAACTACAACATAGTGCTGAAGAGAACCGAAAATACCGTGCGTAGACTTGCCAAAGAACCTGCAGTGTTGAAAACCTACGGTGAAATCATTGCCGAGCAGGAGCGACGAGGTTCCATTGAAAAGGTACCGGACACAGACCTCGACAGCGACAAGCAGATCCACTATATTCCTCATCACCCTGTGAAGAAAGAGTCGTCGACCACGCCCATTAGAATCGTCTACGACTGTAGTTGCAGACAGACTCCAGAGTCAGCGAGTTTGAATGATTGTCTAAATTCAACACCCCCGGTTCTAAATGAACTCACTTCTATTCTATTGAGATTTCGACAGCATGGATTTGCAGTCACTACCGACATAGAGAAAGCGTTTTTAAACGTTAACCTTCACCCTGACGACCGTGACGTCACAAGATTTCTATGGCTACGAGATCCGCGTGACCCTAACAGTGGATTCGTGACTTACCGTTTCAGAGCGGTGCTGTTTGGTGCTACATCATCGCCATTTATACTCAATGCCACCATACTTAAGCATCTAGAATCCAATCCAGACGTACCTGCCTCAGAAATTCTACGGCGAGATCTTTACGTCGATAACGTCATTTCGAGTTTCCATGACGAAAACGAGTGCGTCCAGTTCTACAGTGAATCCCGTGCCCTGATGTCGAGCGCTGGTATGAATCTGAGGTCATGGGGCTCGAACAGCGAGAAGTTGCTTCAAATTGCCGAAAGAGACAATGTCATGGACAAAGATGAGATCACGAAGGTTTTGGGTTTACGCTGGGACCCGTCCAAAGACGTGTTGACATTTGCACAGAGAACGATTCCTATTACCTGCCATGTAACCAAAAGATTCGTATTGAAGAATTCATCCCAGATCTACGATCCCCTTGGACTACTAAGCCCTGTTTCAGTACGTGCCAAGATCCTGATGCAAGAAATGTGGAAGCAGAAACTTGACTGGGACATACCCCTACCAGAGGATTTACATAAAGTGTGGAACTGTATTGCCAAAGATTTAAAAACAGTTACACAGATCACATTTTCGAGACAATATTTAAGCAACCCCACTGAGAGTGAAAAGAGACGTTTACACATATTTGTTGACGCAAGTATGGCGTCATATGGAGCCGCCGCCTTCATTTGTGATAAAGAGGAATCGAGACTAGTTATGGCAAAGAATCGAGTTGCCCCTCTCAAGACTTTGACACTCCCGAAACTAGAATTGATGGCAACCCTGATTGGCGCACGACTGGCTGATCATTTGCAAACGACATTTCCTGCAACAAATGTGACTATGTGGTCAGACAGCCAGATAGTATTACACTGGATAGCTACCCAGAAAGTACTTCCAAAATTTGTGGCAAACCGTGTGAAAGAGATCCGAGATTTGACAGGGCAGTACAAGTGGAAATATTGCCCTACGAAAGACAACCCAGCAGATTTACTTACAAGGGGCATAACTGCCAACAACTTTATGAAGAATGACCTCTGGATGACAGGACCTGAATGGTTATGTGACAGAAGTCGATGGCCGATATGGGAATTCTCGGAAAACCAAGTGCAGATCCTGCTGGAAGAACCCGGATGTACACAGATGTTAATCACTGACCAGACAGCTCGTTCCACACCAGAGGGAAATATACAAAATGTGATGAGCGTACAGAAGTACAGTAGACTCAACAAACTCTTACGAGTTACAGGATACATCCTGAGATTCATCAAAAATAGCAAGGCAGGCCGAGCGAATGCGAACCTTGATCCGCTATTTGCGAGTGAAATACAGCAAGCTCAGTTGCTATGGATACGTGGTTGCCAAACAACATACTACAGAGAAGAACTACAGGAGCTGAAGACCAGCAAGCCACGGGCCTCGTTGATTAGACAACTACGTTTGTTCCTGGATCCGACCGGAGCTATCAGATGTGGCGGCAGGATCTACAACGCAGAAGTTGACGACGTCACAAAATTTCCGTACCTGTTGCCAAAGAAACACATACTTACGACGTTGATGATTCAAGCAGCTCATGAATTGGACATTCTGGCTTGAATTCTACAGTTACAAATATCAGACAGAAGTTTTGGATACCAGCAATGTGGCAGTGTGTCAATGCAGTCATCCGGAAGTGCGTCATATGCCGCAAGGTCCAAGGAAACCCGTACAAGTCGCCAGAAGTACCGCCACTGCCGAAACTTCGTGTCAAAGAAGCCCCTGCCTTTACCGTGACCGGTGTAGATTTCACAGGCGCACTGTACATAAAAAACCCCACTGGAACAGAAACCAAAGCATACGTATGCCTGTTTACATGTGCCGTCACCAGAGCCGTACATCTAGAGGTGGTAACCAGCATGTCTGTCGACTATTTTCTACAAGCCTTCCGGAGATTCTCCAATCGAAAGTCTCTACCTTCTTTGATGGTATCAGACTATGCTAAAACTTTCCAGAAAGCGTCTACCTATTTGAAGTCCATGTTCGAATCCCTGAGAGTTAGAGACCACCTAACAAACGCTGGAGTAGACTGGCAGTTTATACCCGAGAGAGCGCCGTGGTACGGTGGTTGGTGGGAGAGACTAATAGGCATAACAAAACGAACTCTCAAGAAGATCCTTGGCCGTGCCTTGGTTGACCTGGAGACACTACAGACGGTCGTAACGGAAGTCGAGTCCATCTTGAACGACCGTCCGCTGACGTATGTTTCTTCGAGCCTTGAGGATCCTGAGCCGTTAACCCCAGCACACTTGATATCAGGTCGTAAAATCCGATCGTTGCCTCATACTAGAGCCGACATTGATGATGGAGCAGTGCTGGTGGATCGTAACGACATCTCGAAGCGAGCGAGGAATCAGTCACGCTTGATTGATCAGTTTTGGACTCGCTGGAAGACGGAATACTTGACAGCACTTCGTGAGCGCAGCGACAAACCCGGGTCCAACTCCCAGACCATCCGTGTTGGTGAGGTCGTACAGGTCCATGACGAGTCCACCAGGATCCGTTGGAAACTTGCCGTGGTGGAGAGCCTCATCTACGGGAACGACAGATTAGTCCGCGCCGCGAAAATTAAATTTGCAAATGGACTTATCGCGACTAGGCCAATTATTAAGTTATATCCGCTTGAAGTGATAGACAATGCCGAAAATAGTGATTAGTGATAGACACATTCGTGATATTATTCAGTGATAAGTTCGTTAATCTCTCGTGAACATTATGACATTGAAAGAGACTATAATGATTTTTCTTGCAGAGACTTGATTAATGCAAGAATAACCTATCTACTTATAACTTTAATTAACTGCAAACTTTTCTTACATTAAGAAACTTAGACTTAATTGCATTATATTAATGTTTTGATTAATTTGATTCGATTAGTATGATTATATCAAATGTGTTTAATACTAGGATACGTGCACTTTTTTCTCGTTAAAGTAACTTTTTGCGGCCCCCAGTATGTCGTGAATCACGGTAGTTTTAGCGCCGCCATGCACGTTACGCGGGAAATCGTACGACGTCGGCGACGTCACTTTGTTTTTGTATACATGTAAAGAAACCGTTAGAAAACTGAAGACAAAAATATACAGTAGTGAAGACACAACGCATCTTTGGTTTCATTCTTTTTACCCGCTATACGATACCTACAATGTTTATTTTTCTACACTATCAAAGACAAGTTCCTTCATTTGAGTCGCACTTAAATTGACGTCTGCAAATGCCTTCAATTTGGACAAGTCTACATTTTTGTTGTTTGGTAAAGAGTTAACTCAAGATCTGAGAACGTATATTGAGAAGAGTTAACGACTTCAAGGTCTGACTGCCAAATATTGAGATATTTATCACATGATATCAAATAAACCAATGATCATTTTTTTCCCTCAAGGCTAAGTTTCTTAAATTACAGGTAAACTTATCGTAGTGGCCAAAAATTAAAGGCCTGATCCTGGCCAAAAATAGCATTTAACACCAGAATTGTTTTCAAATACCTTGTACCTCAGGGTCATTAAAACTGGGGTTTCTGTGGTAAAGGGTTAACCCTTTACCACACAGTCTCAAGTTTTAATGACCCTGGTAGAGAAGGCCTTTGAAAACATTGTGGGGAAAGGAGAAAATGTTGTTTACTGGCATATTCTCCATTTCCCACCATGTATTCCTCCCTTTCATGGACAAATCCTATGACTTGATTATTATCTTATTTGTTGTCTGCAAAATGCTTTGAATTTGGAAGAGTATAAAACTTTATCATCTGGTAAAGGGTTAAAAGATTACAATACAAAAAGCACTGTGTACAGGGATCAAGTGTTTTGAGTCATATTTCTTTCCTTTTTCCATAACTTTTTGCTAAGCGGCTAAATTTCAGACTGGTCTAAATTGAGAGCAGACGACAAACATGACTCAAAAACTGAAATTTGTCTTTGGAAGGGAAGAAAACATTGTGGGAAAAGGAGAAATGCTGGTTTTTCTCCTTTATTCCACAATGTTTTTCAATAAGTTTCTTCCTTCACGTCTGAATTGTGTGGTAACGGGTTAATATACTCGTCTAACTTTCAACTTGAATTAAAGTGTAACTTTCAGCTTGAATTCAAAGCGCGACAGACAACCAGCAATTTTGTATCATTTAACATTTATCACCCGATCTTTAATGGTACTTTATCATAAATGTTATCTTTAGACAATACTTATATAAATAATTATATACATAGATCTAAAGTTGATATTAAAAACAGCGATGTACATCGTAATCCAATCTTAAAAACTTGAATGAAGGGTAAACCACAAAGGGGATTTTTTTTTTTTTTCTCACTTAACCAATGTTGCATGCAGGAAGTAAATTGGTTGCAAGATTAGACTGGTCCAAACTGAAAGCAGTTGCAGACAACAAAATGAATGTGACTTAAAAATTGAAATTGTCATTGATAGGGAAGAAAACTTTAAGGGAAAAGGAGACAGTGCTGGTTACCAGCAATTTTTCGAGCAATTTTCCTTTTTCTGTACATGCTGTAACAACCCTGAGGCGGAATGCTTCTGAAAACATTGTGAGAAAAGGAAAATTCAGATAACAAGCCTTTTCTCCTTTTTCCAAAATGTTTTCTACCTTTTCAAGAACAAATCTCATTATTTGACTTATTTAATTTGTCGTCTGCAAATGCCTTAAGTTTGGACAAGTCTTAAATTTTGTTGTCTGGTGAAGGATTTAAATGGAAACCCAAGTTTATCCAAGTCTTTGTTATTGTAATACCACGAACAATGCTGGTTATTGAGGTTAGTTAACTCTTTACCACACAATCACAGGTTTTAACGACCCTGAACAAAATGCCTTTTGAAAACATTGTGGGAAAAGAAGAAAATGCTGGCAAACAGCATTTTCTCCTTTTCCCACAATGTTTGCTAGTCTATCATGCACAAATTTGTCATTTTGGGCCACCTTTTATTTGTCGTCTGCAAATGCTTTCAATTTGAACAAGTCTAAAATTTTGTTGTTTGGTAAAGAGTTAATCAGCAAAAACCAACATGTGTATGAAAACCAGACCCTGAAATCACAGAGCTCTAAGCTATAATGGATATTTTCAACCAGTGACACAGCTGCATGCTTTTGGAAGAAAACCCCCCAAAGTTTTCTTTCAGTCTTTGTAATTGTAACATTATCATGTGATATTGTGTATGAAAGGCTGAACAATGCCCGTTATACATTTAAGTACATCATGCTGTGTTAGCTGAAGATAAGTGTATGTCAACCCTAAAAATACAGATTAATTAACTACAAAAGAGGGCTTTTTGAAACAAAAGTATCGTTCTCTACAAAATTCAAGATACAAGATTGACAATGGGAAAATGTTGTGCTCAAAACCAGCATTTTCACCTTTCTCCACAATGCCTTCTATGCTTTCTAAGAAAAATTCAATCATTTAAGTCATCTGCTAAATGCTTTAATAGGTTCCACAAGTATTAAATTTTAGTGTTGCCAGGTTAAGAGTAAACCAAAACTCTTCTTGATGGTACATGTACTCATGTGACCTGTGTCATAGGAACCACTTATATTAACCCTTTCCCACAGGATCCCGACTTTTAACGACCCTGAGAAAGAAGCCTTTTGAAAACATTGTGAGAAAAGGAGAAAATGCTGGTAACAACCAGCATTTTCTCCTTTTCCCAGAATGTTTTCTGCCCTTCCAAAGACAGAAATCATCTTAGCAACATTAAATTTGTCGTCTGCAATTACTTCGAATTTGGTCAAGTCCAAAATTTTGTCATTTGGTAAAGAGTTAATTTGACACACTTGCATGGGTTTTGATGAAGAAGTACTGACTTTGTTATAGGAAATCCAAATACATTCGTATCTCTCATGTACATGTAACTGATTCAACAAAAGTACACTATTTCATGCTTTTCGGTCGTTTAGCAGGAAATAATGGACGGATTATGGTTTGATAATTTCACCATTTCAACCAGTGAATTTACCAATATATAAACTCACTGGTACGGAAATACCAAGAGCTCCCCTGTACTTCGCAAGTCCCAACACAAAAAGGGTTAAAAGTATGAAATAAATAGAATATTTGTTATTGTTGTTGTTTTCAGTGAAAAATCAAAATTTATTTCATCTTGTGAATATCACAGTAATTTGATTACCTTGTGATGTTCACCTGATGAAATAAATTTCGGTCGTTCACCGAAAAAAACAAATATCCTCCATAATTATGTTAACCCTTTACCAAACAGTCCCGGGTTTTCACGACCCTAGGAAAGCAGACTTTTGAAAACATTGTGGGAAAAGAAGAAAATGCTGGTAACCAGCATTTTCTCCTTTTCCCACCATGTTTTCTGCTCTATCAGAGAGCTTAAGCCGGTTTGTTCCAAAGCTGAATTTGGCATCTGCAAATGCTTTGAAATAATGGACTAGTCTAAAACGTTGTCGTGTGGTAAAGAGTTAAGTAATTGATATAAACTTACCCTTTACCATGCAGTTGTGTTTGGTAGCTATAATGGTAAAAAACCTCCTCAGTCCTGTGTCTACCTTTGACCACACAAACCTGCATTTTCACTTCCCAAAGGAAAAAAAGGCACATGAAAACATCAAGGGAAAAGCAGAAAATACCCAGCATTTTCTCCTTTTCCAACAATATTTTGAACCTTCTTACAGATAAATCCAATTAATTTGGCCAGATTTCTTATCTGCAAATACTTTCAATACATATATCTAAAATTTTGTCATTTTGGAAATGGTAAACCCTCTACCAAACGACAAAATCTTACACTGGTTCAAATTGAAAGCATTTACAGACAACAAAATAAAAGTGATTCAAAAATTAAAATTTGATTTGGGAAGGGTAGAAAACATTGTGGGAAAAGGAGAAAATGCTGGTTACCAGCATTTTCTCCTTTTCTCACAATATTTTCATAAGTTTTCTTTCTCAGGGTCGTTAAAAGCCGGGATTGTATGGTAAAGAGTTAATTCTACACTTTAAATCAGGGATCATATATAGATGTATATAAGATCCCTGATTTAATTGAGATCAATGGAGGATCATAGAAATAATCTCTATAAGGTTTTAACTGAATGCACTAGCTTTTGACCTACCTCATGATAGTTGATATGTTTGAACGAGTAAATTTATAGAAATTTGCGATTGATAAAAAAAAAATGTGGTCATGTTTATTTTTAGGCCTCGTCTACGCCTATTTGCTGGCAAGTATACACATTCTATTGTAAAAGAAATTCATTGTTTTAAACCAGCCCAGTAATTCGGCAAATGACCTTATTGGCCAATTTGCTGGCAAGTATACTCATTCTATTTCAAAAGAAATTTATTGTTTTAAACCAGCTAAGTAATTCGGCAAATGACCTTATTGCTTAAAATATTATGGCAAGTGTTTTTTTTTTTTTTTTTTTAATTAGCTCAGCAATTTGGCAATTAGATGGCCATGTTGTCTAAGTTTTCAAGCGCTAAATACCTTCACATGATCGAGTAAAATACATCCATGGAACATTCAAACTGAATTTAAATTCAGTTTGAATGTCCATGTATCTTACTTCAGTTGTGAAACAAGGTCTTAACCCTTTACCACACAATGCTGCTGCCTTTTGACACCCCTGGGAAAGAAGCCTTTTGAAAATATTGTGGGAAAAGGAAAAAAATGCTGATAAACAGCATTTTCTCCTATTCCCACAATGTTTTCTACCCTATCAAAGAAAAATTGCACCATTTCAGCCACACTGAAATTGTCATCTGCAAATGCTTTCAATTTGGACAAGACTTAAATTTTGTCATCTGGTAAAGGGTTAATACAAATATTCATCCTTTACCAGATGACAAAATTTTAGCCTTGTCCAAATTGAAAGCATTTGCAGACAACAACTTCAGTGTGGCTCAAATGCTGCAATTTTCTCTGGATAGGTTAGAAAACATTGTAGGAAAAGGAGAAAATGCTGGTTACCAGCATTTTCTCCTTTTTCCACAATGTTTTCAAAAGGCTTCTTTCCCGGGGTCGTTAAAAGGTGGCATTGTGGGATAACAACTTTTTACCAATAACAGATATAAATTGCTGATGTGCACGCAATCTTAGATACATACAAATTATTCTTCAGCAGAAACAATTCCAACCTCTTTAAGCAGATATCTGTGGAAAACATGCAGTCTCATTTAGATTCAAAATATGGAGTAAGAAATCTAACTCTGTACCAAATGACAAAATTTTAGACTGGTCCAAATTGAAAGCGACAAAATAAATGTAATTGAAAAATTGAAATTTGTTTTTGGAAGGGTAGAAAACATTGTGGGAAAAGGTGAAAATGCTGGTAACCAGCATTTTCTCCTTTTCCCACAATCTTTTCAAGAGGCTTCTTTTTTAGGGCCGTTAAAAGTCGGGATTGTGTGGTAAAGGGTTAAATATGATGTTGTGTTTGCTTATGCAGATAGCTGCTTAACCCATTCCCAAATGACAAATTTTGGACTGGTCCAAATTGAAAGAGTTTGCAGAAGACAATTTTAAATTTGATGAAAATGGCAGAAAGGTCTCAAAAAGGATAGAAAAAACTGTGGTAAAAGGAGAAATTTCTCGTTATGAGCAATTTCTCCTTTTCCCACAGTGTTTTCAGAAGACTTGAACTGCAGACACATGAAAACCAGGGCTTGTTTGGGAAAGAGTTAATAGAAGGGGATGTTAACACAGGGTAATCTCTTTCCTTTTGTTTTAAACAAGGTCTGGCTGATCTAGTACGATGCTATCAGTGTGGTATTGGCTTGAAGGACTGGTCACCGGAAGATGTGGTCATGGACGAACACATTCGACACAGTCCGGATTGTTCCTTTCTTGCAGAAAAACTTGGTCAAGAACGACTGAACCAGCTAAAGGTATGATAGTATCCAGAGAAGTCAATTTTTACAAGATAAATATGACTTTCTAATTGTCTATGTCCTTTCTGTCAACAGCATTTTAAAGCATTATGGGGTAACTTTTCCCACAGTATTTTCCAAATCATTTATTACTATTTTAGGTCTTTACTAAACTACAGAATTTTAGACCTGTCAAATTGCATTTGTAGATGACAAATGGCACCCAAATGATAAGAATTTTCCTTGATAGGGCAGAAATCATTGAGGGAATAGGAGAAAAAATGCTGGTAACCAGATGACAAAATGGTATCTGTATGACAGGAATTCTCTTTAACAGGACAGAAAGCATTGAGGGAAAAAGAGAGAAAGCTGGTAATCAGCATTTCCTCTGTTCCCACAGTGTTTTCAAAATGCTTTTTCCTCCGAGTCTCTGACCCTTTACCAAACAATTCTGGGTTTTAAAAGACCCTAAAGAAAAGGACTTTTGAAAAAATTGTAGGAAAAGGAGAAAATGCTGGTAACCAGCATTTTCTCCTTTTCCCACAATGTTTCCTAACCCTCCAGAGCCAAATCCCACAAACATTGAAGTTGTTGTCTACAACTGCTTTGAATTTAGCATAGAATTTTGTCGTTAGGAAGAGAGTTAAATTAGAGGATCCATTGCTTGGTAGAGGTTTAACCCTTATCCTGCTAAATAACTAACATAAAATTTTCGAGCCGATAATAAAAACCTGAATAATGCTATTTCAAGCTTATTTTTTTGAGAAAAATATCTCCGTATCGGACAGTGTAGATCAAATATCAGACTGCACATTCTGTGCAGTCTTATCTTGATCTATACTGTCCATAAAAGGTCAGTGAGCCACGCTTAGCAGCCTAAGGGTTAACATTGTTCAGTTAGATTTAAGAGGGATATTATTTCAAACGAAATATATCCCATCTCAATCCTATAGGTTGGTATCTCTTTTCGTAAAACTTTTTCCTGACATTATTGTTTTGCATATAGTTTACCTTTTTAGGTAAATTCTTCTTTGCAGGGACATTTCAGTTGTCAGTATTTTGCATTAGTGTAACAGAATGTTTAGAAAAATGTTAAAGGAGTTACACTGTAGGCAATGTATTTCAGCCATGCTCTGGCAAAAGAAGGTTTAAAATGCGATATATTGCAACAAGCAAGTCCTCACACAACTAGGGATTCATAAATTCTATTTTGTCTGTTAACCGAATAAATCATGACACAGTATGGTCCTTTGAAACACAGAAAATTTGACCACTTGCAAAAAGTTTCAGCATTGATAAGCCTATGCAGACTGCACAGGCTGACATGAGTTGATACTTTTTGCAGATGCATTAAGTCTGCTTTTCATAGAGCATGGCTCATTTAGTAGACTTTTGCCCAGCCTTTACACATTCTATTTACTGTTATTTAATAAAAAAAAATTGTATTATGTAAACTTTCAGTGTATGATTTTGTACGGAACAGAAATAGACAGTGGGCTAGGATATGCAGGAGCAGCCCTTACTCAAGGTAAAGCATCATGTGTTGTGTACAATTTTATGTGTTACACGGAAAAAAAATCAAACTTGTCTTCCTTTTTTAATTGTCCACTTTAAATTATAGCCCTTTACCACACAATCCTGAGTTTTATGGACCATGAGGTAAAAGGCATTTGAAAACATAGTGGGCAAAGGAGAAAATGCTGGTAACCAGCATTTTCTCCTTTTCCCACAATGTTTTCTACCCTTTCTGATGCAAATCTCATTGTTTGAATGCCATTTTATTTGTTGTCTGCAAATGCTTTCAATTTGACCAGTCTGAAAATCTGTTGTTCGATAAAGAGTTTTCAGATCCATATGGACAAAAACTGTCAAGAAAAAAGGGAACGATTAAATCTGGGGAAAAAAGAAGAGAAAATTGCTCTCATTTTAGTTTTTACGCAATGTTTTCAAAACCCTTTACCACACAGTGCCGCCTTTTGATGACCTTAAAGAAGGCTTTTTAAAACATTGTGGGAAATGGAGAAAATGCTGGTAACCAACATTTTCTCCTTTTCCTGCAATGTTTCTATCCTTTCAAAAACAGTTTTCAATTTTTGAGTCATGTTTTATTTATTTTGTCACCTGCAAGTGCTTTCGATTTGAAAATGTCTATAGCATTGCTGTGTGGTTAAGGGTTAAAGACCAACATATGCTTAGGGAAAGCAAAAATTTGTCTCGATGAGTTATCATAAGACCATCCCATCATTTTGTCAGTTGTCAAGTATCTTAAATTATCAATCAAAACTGGAAAGAGTGTATTGTCTTACCAAAGATAAAGTATCATGGTATCAGTTCTTGAATTGAAATAAGAGACCACAAGCTGAAGTAACTTGTTCAAGAGCCTTTCAACTGTACTTAATGCTTAATGGAGGAAGTGTTTTGTCTATCAGCAATCCATCCACCCAGCATTCATTCATTCATTCATTTGTTAGCTTGTTCACTCATTAATTCATTTGTTCCCTCACCCACCCACCAACCCACATACCCATTTACTCATTAACTCACTCATTCTTCATTGACAGTTCCTACTGCAACAAGGAATGAGAACCTTGCCAGGTCAGGCTCTACACAGTCTCCTAAACAGGGCCAAAATAAGAACGCTAGCACAGAGTTGACATATCCTATTCGACATTCTGGCTACCGGTCTGTGGAATCAAGACTTGCTTCTTTTGTAAATTTTCCTCCCAGTGCTCAACAGGATCACAGAAGATTAGCCATTGCAGGTTTCTTCTACACAGGTACGGTTTCATTTGTATTTGTTGACCTTCCACCCCTCTGTCAATTATCATCTCCAAGTAAAGAACTTCAGATGTTCATGAAATAGTAACCTTTTCCCAAACAATCCGGAGTTTAATGACCTTTGGGACAAACACTTTTGAAAACATTGTGGAAAAAGAAGAAAATGCTGGTAACAAGCATTTTCTCCTTTTCTCACATTATTTTCTACTCTTTCTTTTTACCACATTATTTTCTACACTTTCACAATTTAGTATCATAATTCCAGTCATGCCTGAATTTTTGTTTCCAAATGCTTTTCAATTTGGACAACTCCAAATAAGTTGCTTGGTAAAGATTCAGTTCTGTAAATGAATATTGAAGACAAAGATATTTTGTTTTCAAAAGCGTTCTTTTGATTAGGTACCATAACCTCTAAAAGGCTCAAGTTATATAATTTTCTTTTCCAGTAAGGAGGCTTTTGAAAAATTTGTGGGAAAAAGAGAAAATGCTGGTGACCAGCATTTTCTTATTTTCCCACAATCTTTCCTACCCAATCAGAGAGAAATCATATCATTTTAGCAACATTTAATTTGCCATCTGCCAATGCTTAGAATTTGGACCGATCTAGTATTTTGTCATTAGGTACAGAGTTAAACCAGCAAAAGAAGTTTAAATCATAGCAAAGCACCCTGGAAATGTAACAAAAGTCCCTTAACTTTTATCCTGCTAAATAAGTGGAATGAAACTTTTGAGATAATAGTAAAAACCCAAATTTTGGTAATTTTTGGGGGAAAGATATCTCATTATTGGACAGTGTAGATCCATGATCAGACTGCACATTCTATGCTGTCTGATCCTGATCTACACTGTCCGCTAAAGGTCAGTGAGTCACGCGTAGCAGCCTAAAGGTTAATTGATAGATTAAAACTTTTTGCAGGCACTAGGGACATTTGTCGCTGCTTTTGCTGTGATGGAGGCATGCAGCACTGGGTGGCTGAAGATGACCCTGTACAGGAACACGCAAAACACTTCTCAACATGCGCATACATTCGACAGCTTAAAGGCGATGAATATATCAACAGGGTGAGAGTTGAGGCTGGAATGGAAACCTCAGGGGTCAGTTCAAATTTTTTTCTTCAATCACTTTTACCACACTATCCTGTATTTTAATGACCTGGGAGAAAAAGCCTTTTCAAAATGTTGTCGGAAAAGGAGAAAATGCTGGTAACCAGCATTTTCTCCTTTTTCAGCATTGTTGTCTACGCCTTCAAAGACAAATCTCAACATTTGAGCCACATGCAATTTCTCATCAAATACTTTCAGTTTTGACGGGTCTAAAGTTTTCTTGTCTGGTAAAGAGTTAAGTTCATTCTCAGTTTTAGTATAAAAGTCTGTTAACTTTCCTCTTAAATATTACAGGAACATAACTTTATGTATCCACCAATGAAAGGCTTTCGAAGACGTAGTTACTTGTAGGCTAATAGAGAAATTGTTCAAAACTAAAAAATTCTCTATTTTCTCTATTTCTTTACTTAACTCTTTACCACACAATCCCGACTTTTAACGACCCTGAGAAAGAAGCCTTTTGAAAACATCGTGGGAAAAGGAGAAAATGCTGGTAACCAGCATTTTCTCCTTTTCCCACAATGTTTTCTAACCTTTCAGAAACAAATGCAATCATTTTAGCCACATTTAATTTGTTGTCTGCAAATGCTTTCAATTTGGACCAGTCCGAAATATTGTCGTTTGGTAAAGAGTTAAACTACATTGAATTACAATTATTATTATCATAGAAGACTTGTCCCATCTGTATATTTATCATTATTTTTAATTGTCACTGACATCATCATTGCATTAATTTGATATCAAATACTACACAGCTTAAAAACAGAACTATAAATAGTTTGTTTATATTTTGACATACTTTCAAAAAATTGCTCAAACCATTCTGTATTCCTGAACAAAATGTCCACAATGCTAAGATAGAAAAATCCTTAATAAATAATTTCAACATAATATATATAGCCATATTCATTTATACAATATTGATCAGGTGACCAGTCCTAGGGCCTCTACTGAACCCAGCGTTCTTTTTTTTTTTTGTAGCAGGCTGAAATAAAAGCCAGGTTGTAATAACCATGTGCTGTCAGTCATTTAATTAATTCCTCCTCTTCCTTGCCCTCTTCTTCTTCTTTAGTTCTTCAGTTTGTTCCTTGTAATCATTTTTATTATAAAGTCATATTATCATTTTTATTACAAAATCATATGGCACATAGGAAAATTCACAAGCTAGCCAGTCGTCAGAGACAGTCACATCCCAGATGGCTACCTTAGCTCTAAATACAAATCAAGGTAAGTTTTGGATCTGAACATACATTCAGGCATTTAGATCTACTTATTTTGTATTCATCACCACTCTGTAAAATCTTTACAGAAGGTCTTTAAATCTATACACGTACTAGAAAAGCTTGACCTTTGCATGTTTGTTTATACATGTATGTGTGTATGTGATGTCTTTTTTTGGGGGGGGGGAAAGCTTTTTGTCAGGCCCTATACTAATGAAATCTATAAAGCATGCTCAAAAGAGAACCCAGGGATGAACTTCAGCTTCCTGATTGGTCAGTTGCTTATAAACCAACCTATAAAAAGTATGATAAGATTCTTTCTTGCGGGTGAATTACTCTGTTGGGGATTCTAAACCGTTCACCGAACAATTCTGAGTTTTAACGATGCAGAGAAAGAAGGCTTTTGAGAACATTTTGGGAAAAAGAGAAAGAGCTGGTGACCAGTAATTTCTCCTTTTCCCACAATTTGAAATTTTGTGGACTGGTAAAGAGTCAAGCGCATTCAATAAGCATAGCGTCCTGCTCTATCTAGTTTCTTTTATTATTACCACAACTTTCTATCTATGTGTATACATGTATTATGAGCCATGCTCTGTGAAAAAGGGGCTGAATGCATCTGCGAAAATATCCGCGCAGGCTGACCTGGTCCGAAACTTTTTGCTATTGGTCTATTTTGTGTATGTCAAAGGACCAGTCTACCTTATGATTCTATTGGTTGTAAGACATTATTGATTTTATGAGTCCCAAATTATGTGATGACATGCTTGGTATCATGTATCACAGAGATGCATTAAGCCCTTTTTTGCCAGAGCATGGCTTATATAGATTTAACCCTTCACCATTCAGGCTATTTTTGTAAGTACCACTAGATACATTCCAGTAAGTAAGAGGAGAGAATACATGCTTTGTGGCCTTTACCAGATCAGTAGTTTTCATACACACCTGAATATTTTTTGAAACACAACATACCATGGTTTTGACTGCTTGCATCTGTAATTAGAATTTATATATACCGGTACATCATTCTGTAACTGTCTTACCGTACAGTCTCGACTTTTAACAATCCTGAGAAAGACAGCTTGCAAAAACATCGTTGGAAAAGGAGAAAATGCTGGTAACCAGCATTTTCTCCTTTTCCATCAGTGTTTTCCACCCTATTAAAGACAACTTCCACAATTTTAGGCACATTTATTTTGTTGTATGCAAAATGCTTTCGATTTGGACAGGTCTAAGATTCTGTCACGTGCTAAAGAGGTAAGGCATGTCTGTCCTAGCAAAGACTTCAAATGAATTGAAAGTCTTCTTTTATCATACACTAGTATTTGAAGAATTTGGATCTTTATTTTAGTTGAAATTTTCGTTAATTTTAGGTACATTGTCTGGGAATTCTGATTTTAACAGATCTACAATATTGAAGAATGTACTTGCATCTGGATTTGAAAAAGACAAGGTCATGAAGGCAGTAGATGTCTTAGTTAAAAGAGGTGAGTATCCAAACCTGTATTCATGTAAAGGGTTTTTAGAAATTTCTTGTTAGCTCTATTGGACAAAAGCCAATGAGTTTATATGTCGTGGCCCTGTGTGTCAATCGTGCATTTGTGCATGCATGGTCTGTGGGTAGGTTAACTTTTATTTCAAACATCTTCTCTGAAACTACCCATCCAATTTTGATGAAACTTTACAGAAATAATCCTGCCATACCACTCTTCAGAATTCCTTCAAAGAATTTGATTCCAGTGAAAACTCTGGTTGCCATAACAACAAAACTGAAAAATATTGTAAATTTTAAAAAATCTTGTCTGAAACAATAAGGCTTAGGGCTCACAAATTTGGTATGTAGCTTCATTCAATAGACTTCTACCAGAATTCTTTGAATTATAGCCCTTTGGTCAATTTTGGCCCCTTTCCAGGGGTCACAAGTTTTACATGGGTTTAAATACTCAAAACTTTATAGAAAAATTAAAAATCTTCTAACCATAAAGCATAGGGCTACCAAAATAGGCAAGAATCTTTACCTAGTAACAAAATTCAAATAATAGCCCTTGGCTTAAAATTGGCCCTGCCTCAGGGATGACAAGTTTTTCATGGGCTTGTATAGTGAAAACTTTCCTTTGTAGACTTTCTAGAATTTTCACCGAAAATCAATCTATATCTAAAAGCAACTGCAGCGAAGCTTTGGCACCCGCATACTTAGATTTTTTCCAGGTCTTAAGGGTAGCTGGTGAATTTGCTCTAAATCTGATACATGTACTACATTGTCTGTCAAACATACTAAATGATGATGTTGAATTTCAATCAAGTTATGAGGTAATTTCACATTTTTTTACACAGGAATGAGTACATTTACAGAAGATGACATTGTAAACATTGTATTAGATACACCAGAAGTAAATGGAAGTTTGGAGTCCAGTGCTAATACAGATGGTACAGTATTTTTACCAGAATCGTTGTTCTTTGAATAAGAATACAAATGGAACAGTATTTTTCACTATAGTCATCAAATCCTGATGCCCTGAATATAAACGGCACAGTATAAAGTTACACTGATATTATGATCTGTCATGTACAAATACAAGTGGAACAGTTTTTAAATTGAAATCTTAATAATCTTTATAACTAAATTATACTTTTTCTTATACTAACCTCTTAGTATTTAGAATATATACAAATGAGGGGCATTTTAGCAAATGGGGCTTAATGCATCTCTGTGATGCATTATACCAAGAAAGTCATCACATTATTTTGGATCCATGAAATCCATTTTGTCTAAAAAGCAAATGAATCATGAAGTAGACTGGTCCTTTGACAAGCAGAAAATTGACCAATAGCAAAAAGTTTCAATCCAGGTCAGCTGCATTATTCCCCCTTTTCACAGAGCATAACTCAAAAAGTTCTGTATCCACACAAATAATTGAAATGCATACATTTTAAATACAATTACAAATGGTACTGTATTTGTCCCTTACTTTTGCAAAGATACAGAAATCAGTGTTTGAAAGAACCTGTTACCTGTAAAAATATGGGGAGTTATTTACTTCTAAGACTAAGCAGCAGTTGCCAATTACTCCTTTCCCACAATCATTTTGTAAATGCCAATAAAGGGTGGTAAAAAGTTGTCCTTGACCGAAGTTTAATATTTATTAAATTTGTTTTGCAGAACCAGAAACTTTGCTTCAAGAGAATGAACGGCTGAAAAGTTTTGTGGAATGTATGCTGTGTCAGACTGCAGAAACAAACATCTTGTTTCTTCCTTGTGCGCACCATAAGGTGTGTGCAAAATGCTCAGAAAACTTAAATAGGTGCCCTGTGTGTCAAAAGCAAATTGTGCAAAAAGTTAGAACATACATGAGTTAGCAACTTTTCAATGGAGGCAACTCTTCATTTCAAAGCCACCAATTGAATATGTAGTCTGGTACCCCGCCGCACTACGAGAGTACGGTATGATTACGTAGTGGTGGGGGCAGGTAATCCAGACTATTGAATACAGAGGTTGAGGTACCGCACAGTTAAACTACTGTTACAAGATGAAAATGATGTTTTTCGCTTGGCAAATACAGGGAACCTATTAGACTTATCTCTTGTGAGTACAAGATACTACCAGATGGAAGATTTGTTCAGTTTGTGGATGAAAATGCTGATTGCTGGAGAAATTTCTTTGAATCAATTAGTGTCTTTCAAAAATTCTTTCTTGTTCTGTTATTAACAAAATGCATCTGATTTTTTTTTCTTTTGGCTTGTCTTAATTGACATTTTAAGTCAAATATGTCCTTTATGTATTTATTTAAAGAGTGAAATGATCGTGTTGAGGAACTACATGTATAATCATTTATGCATTTTCCTGTGCCATCACTGTACAGTATCACCAGTGTTACAGGAAACAAGATGTTGGTATGGTGATCTACAGTGTGTGATGCACTGGTGAAGAAACGCCAGATCTGCATCGAGAGACAAACTGGTCCTTTTATACAGCAAAAAAGCTGTAAAGGTCCTTAAATGCTAAACAGAAAAACAATCAATAGAAGTTACAATATCTGAAGTTGGATGGTAGAGTTCTTGTTGGCCATACACAAGGAACAACCAAGATGGATATAACCTGGTAACAGACTGTGTGATAACTTGATTGACTCTGTACTAAACAGTCCCGTATTTGAACGACCCCGAGAGAGAAGTATTTGAAAAAAACATTGTGGGAAAAGGAGAAAATTCTGGTAACCAGCATTTTCTCCTTTTCCCACAGTGTTTTCTACCATGTCAAAGATTTCAATTTATTTGTATCACTTTTTAATTTTTGTCTATAGAAGCTTTCAGTTTGGAAGATTCTAGAATATGTCGTCTGGTTAAGAATTAAGAAGTCTGAAGAAGTGTTACGTCATGCCAATTATATCCATACTGTAAATTTACAGAAATGTAAACAATAGAATGTAACAGAGCAATGTTTGTTGACATAAGCAAGGAACTACCCACGATGGACATAAATTGGTGATAGACAGTGTGGGGACAATATTAAGACTTGGACTTACATGTAGCTAGGTATAACCCTGCTGTAAATTTACTGCTTTTACACGAGGCCAGGTGTAGCCACAATGTAAATTAACTGCTTTTACATGAAGCCAGGTATAGCCACAATGTAAATTTACTGCTTTTACATGAAGCTAGGTATAGCCATAATGTAAATTTACTGCTTTTACATGAAGCTAGGTATAGCCATATTGTAAATTTACGGATTTTACATGAATCCAGGCCTATGTATAGTAGCTTCCAGTGTAGGCTAGGTGTCAATTTTTAAAAGATATTGTAAGTAGCAGGCTGCTTAAAAACTAAGTCAACGACATACTCAAGGAATGACCAATGAATACACGTTGGCAAGCAGTAGACAGTGTTGGGCATGGAAAGTCACCATCTTATATTTATATTGGGTTTAGCTATGATTGCATGTACAAGTTTGAATTGTGTGCATTGAAAAGTTATAATAGTTGGATATGAAAAACATAGCAGTTCTTTCCTACGGGGAGGTTTTTTTTTTTTTCTTTCATTTTCACTCAGATGAATATGTTATGTATGCGGAGTAAAAGAATGAAAAGAACATCATATGTTGCGGAGCAAAATACAAAGATACAGATATTCAAAAGAGATAACTCTTGCCAAAATTACAGAAAATAGGCTTTAATTTCAAACCTAAAGACAAGGTTCTGCAAGTAATAAATACTGTTCAAATAAATGACTTTTCTTAGAAATGTGATGTTTGCAAGTAATAAAAAGGGTTAATCGAAAGAATTTATGGCACTAGACAAATCACAGTAGCAGTCAGAAATGTTCTAATGTGTCAACAAAGACTAATTTTCTGATCAATTTTCTGCAATAAAAAAAAGTTTCAGGGGACATATTGATTAAAAAAAAATCACAAAAATATTACTTTCTAATACCTTGTAAAACAAATGAAAAAGTTAATCAAGCGTGGAATTTTTAAGATAGATGATAGATTTTTTTTTTACTTATACTTGCACATGTATAAGTCATATACAATAATAAGAGATGCAGTGCATTTTAAAGCGAGAATTACCTCCCTTTATAATAAACGTCTATTTTGGCGTGATTTGGCATCACGATCATTCATAAATCAACTATTTTTCTTCGGCGTCCGTGGTTTCCAGATCTTTTAAAGGCAATGGACATATACAGATAAAATTATACTATCTCACTGTCATAGAAACGCAAATGGAATATAGTATGAGTTGCATAAAGGGAATCAGTGATCAGAGAAAATTGCGGCATTTATCCTTACAGAGCAGTACGTATAGATATACACAAGAAACAACCGATGAAGGATATAAAGCAGTAATAGACTGTTGTTATTCAAAAGTTAGTTAGTGCTTCAAATTAAACCTATGTTTTTGCAGTCTGATCTTGATCTCCAATGGTGCAAAAGCATTTTCAGTTAAGCCTTGCGCTTTGAATGTTAAAGACCTACACATCAAAGGACAAAAAATTGTAAACTGGTGAGACACAGTGTATAATACTGTAAAGTCACTTGTGTTACATTATGTCAGGTCTTATATAATTATAAAAGTTGAAAAAAGAACTTCTTAGCACATAAAGACCTATGCCACAGTTGTCACTGCCTACCTGTTTGCGCATGTTTCCTTTTTGTAACTCTGTTATATTCCCAAAGGGTTACTATGACAGTGAGATGGTGTATTTGTATCTGTAATATATCGGTTGCCTTTTAAATATCTGAAATCACAGATGCCGAAGAAAAAAGGGAGATTTACTTAAATGAGACATGTTTTATAGATGTTAGTGTGAAGTTTCATATCATTGCATAATTTATTTATCAAAATATTTTAAAATTAATACAATAGCCTGATCAGAAATTATAGCTATTACTCGCATTCTTTTTACCCATAAAATGTATGTGTATGTATGAATACGTCATAGTTTAATAAAGCCAATCAATATTTTAGTGTCAATGTTTATTACATAATCCCAAATTTGGCATGGAGTATGCAAACTAATCCATCTGTCGCACTGTTCACCAACACCTTTTTTTCGTGAAACCTGGCAAAAGGACATTGCTTTGATGGCTTATAGACAAACAGTCTGATGTTTTTTTTAAGATTTTCTGTCCAAAGAAACATTGACTTCGCAATTGATTCAGATCTACTCGTTTATTTACATTTTTTTTTTTCTTCAAATCTTTTTAAGCTTTGTTTGAACTTTGTAACAAAGTGGAAGAAATAAATACTGATAAATATGCAATACCTCTAGGGGAAAACTGCAGAATTTCGAGATTTTGGGGAGTTTTGTAGCGGGTCAAATTTTTACTGTTTCTATTGAATTACATGTCGGTGGTGCGGGTTTTTTTTTTTCAAGTACGAATTGTGATGAGATACTTCCTGTAACCGAAGGTAAGTTTGATAAACTTAAGAACACGAATACGCCTTTGTATTTCCGACCACACAAGACCTTTCACCAAACAATCACTCTATGTAACGACCCTGATAAAGGAGATTGAGAACAATATGGGAAAAGGAGACAATGTTGATCACCAGCATTTCCTACTTTTCCAACAAAGTTTTCTACCCGATTCGCAGACAAATTCCACAATTTGGGCCATATTTAATTTGTCGTCTGCAGATGCTTTTGATATGCATCAGTTTAAACTTTGGCCGTCTTGGTAAAGAATTAAGCAACTATTTATGTAAATACAAAAAAAAAAATACCGCATTATTGGGAAACCAAAGTACATGTACATGTATCTTGGGATCCTAGTATATCTGTCTTATGGTGGCGCAAAACTACCGTCACTTAACAGATAATTAATTGAGCTATGCTCTGGCAAAAGGGGGATTAATGCATCTGCGAGAAGTATCGACTCGGGTCAGCCTGCGCGGACTGCGCAGGCTGATCTGAGCCGAAACTTTTCGCTATTGGTCAAAGGACCATTCTACTTTATGATATAGGTGGTTGTTTTACAAAATGGAGTTTATGGATCCCTAGTCATGTTATGACTGGCTGGGTATAATGCATTACGGAGATGCATTAAGCCCCCTTTTGCCAGCGCATGGCTCAATTGATTTCGTGGTGTTCTACGCCGCTTTCAACATTATTTCAGTCATATCACGGCGACAGCTCACACATTCATGTATTTAAACTTCGGTCGTCTTGGTAAAGAGTTAACTACCATTTATGTGAAAAAAATACCGTATTGTTGGGAAACCAAAGTATCTTGGGATCCTAGAATATCTGTATTATGGTGGCGTAGAAGTGCCGTCACTTACCAGGTAAACTAATTGATTGAGTGGTGTTCTACGCCGCTTTCAACATTATTTCAGTCATATCACAGCGACAGCTCACGCATTCATGTTTTTCCTAGGTTTCACCAGTACAAGGCTAGAGCGTTGAAGTGTCTTGCCGAAGGACACTCCTACGAAAGCCCGGTGAATCCGGTGAGGCTCAAACCCGGGGCCTCCAGCTCATGAGTCCCACACTTAAATACTGAGTCACTCGGACCCCACCAGATAATTACGTCGGATTAAACGTTATTTGAACAAGAGGGTCATGAAGCCGTTCACCTGAGCGTTTTGACCAAACATGACCATTCCAAATCTCTTGCAAGATAACATGACAAGCATTCTAACAAACTTTCATGAGTGTTGGACTGAAAATATGGCATCTAGAAGGTATACAAGGTTTTCAAAGATTTGTCTCGGTGAACTAGTTTTGGACCCAATGTGCCCCATTTTCAAACTCATTAAAGAAATTATCAACACAAACATTCTGGTCAATTGTCATGAGCATTCGACTGAAAATGTGGACTCTACAGCGTATATAAAGTTTTTCAAAGATTAAGCCAGTGACATATTTTTGAGCCGATATAATCCATTTTCGAACTAGTCCTAATTATCATAAAGACAAACATTCTGGCCAAATTTCATGAGAATTGGAATGAAAATTTGGTCTCTAGATCGTACACAAGGTTTTTCAAAGATTTGACATGGTGACCTCGTTCTTGACCAAACATGACCCATTTTCAAACTCGTCCGAGTTTTTATCAAGCCAAATATTCTGACAAAGTTTTATAAATATCGGACGGAAAAGGTGGCCTCTAGAGTGTACACAAGTTTTTTCTAAGATTTGAAAAAGTTACCTATTTTTTTACCAGACATGACCCATTTTCCAACGCGTTCAGAATATCATCAAGAAAAACATTCTGACCAACTTTCATGAGTATTGGACTGAAAATGTGGCCTCGGGGGTGTACACAAGGTTTTTTAAAGATTTGACCTAGTGACCTAGTTTTTGACCCGACGTAACCCTTTTTAAGATAGTTCGAGATATTATCAAGACATACATTCTGACCAAGTTTCATGAGTATCGGACTGAAAATGTGGTCGCGAGAGTGTGCACAAGGTTTTTCAAAGATTTGACCTGGTGACCTACTTTTTGACCTCGCATGGCCCATTTTCGAACTCATACGAAATATTATCAAGACAAACATTCTGAAAAACTTTCAAGGGTATTAGAGTGAAAATGTGGCTTCCAGTGAGTACACAAGGCTTTTCAAAGATTTGACCTAGTGACCTAGTTTTTTATTCGACCTGATCAGTTTTGAAAAAATATCCCAGAATTATTAAGACAAACATTTTCTGACGAAGTCTCATGAGTATCGGACTGAAAATGTGGCCTTTAGAGTGCACACAAAGTTTTTTTTTTTTTTGTTTTGTTTTTTTTTCCCTAAGATTTGACCTAATGACCTAGTATCTGACCCGACATGACCCATTTTCGTATTCGTCCGAAATATTATCTGGACAAACATTTTGACCAAGTTTCATGGGTATCGGATCGAAAATGTGGCCTCTGGAGTTGACGACGGACGCCGGACACAGCACGATCACAAAAGCTCACATTGAGCACTTTGTGCTCGGGTGAGCTAAAACAGGTACAGATATAACTTAACATGACTTTTTTTTTTTCCTATTAGTGCTCTAAACTGTAGTAACTTATTGAAAACTGCTCTGCTTCTTGTCCAGTGATGAAATGGATTGACATCTAATCGTGAAAAATATAACTGCTTCAACCAACGTACAAAACAAAGAGATACATGTAATTGCTGGCGCGGTTACGTTTTAGCTAACCTGTTCTCAAATTGCTCAAGGCGAGCTTTTGTGATCGTGCTGAGTCCGTCTTGGGTCGTCCGTCGTCAACTTTTACCTTTTGTACGCCCTTGGGGCCTTTTTTTTAGTCCGATAATCATGGTCAGAATGTTTGTCTTGATAATATCTCTGACGAGTTTGAAAATAGGTCACGTCGGGTCAAAAAGTAGGTCACTGGGTCAAATCTTTGAAAAACCTTGTGTACACTGTAGAAGAAGCCACATTTTCAGTCCAAAACTCGTGAAAATTTTTCAGATTGTTTTTCTTGGTGATATCTCGGACGAATTCGAAAATGGGTCTTGGTGGGTAAAAATCTAGGTCACCATGTTACATCTTTGAAAAACCTTGTGTACACACTAGAGAATATTTTGCATTTGAAATGAAGGATTATTGAATACGCAAGCTTGCAACAAATATGTTCAAATTCTAGTTTTGTCGTCAATATGTGGCAAACATAAGAGTTTAAACGTGCCCACAAAATCTGAGCGGATATTTCAAGCATTTTTGTCGCGATCGTCTCTGTACCTGAATCCGACCCATCAAAAGCCAAAATCGCATCGGAGGACGGTCATCAATACTTAATTTTCGAGCACATGTGCAAAATGATTTGGAAATATGCCGTAACTATTTTTAAATTTCTTGTATTACATTATCATGAAAATTGGATTTGGGGGACAGCTGAGATAAGAAATAGAAATAGGATCATATTAAGCTATTTGTCTTACATCATGATAGAATAACAGTGATCATCTGCATGGTATCGTTATTTTGAAAACAACGTCCGCCATGGTTATCTGATAAATGGTGCCATTTCTGCGCCACCATATCATTTTAATTCTTAACCTGCTAAATATGTAAAGTGAAAAATTCAAGTCCAATTAAAACTCCAAATTTTGCTATTTTAAATGTATTTTTCATTGTTGAGCTAGAGCATCTTTCATACCAGTTGGAATGTGATAGATGTGAACGTATTTTTGAGTTGAAAATACTGTTGAAGAAAGACATTACGAGGAGTGTTCAAATATGAATGCATCTAAACACCTAAAATTTTATTCTTCATAGGTTTCACTGAATTCTTTATTTTGTTCCCAGTCAAAGTAGGCTCACCTCCAAAAGATATACAAAGTTTCAGTCTCCGGATCCAATCTTTTTTTTTTGAAGGCATTTTCATAGTCTTATTTTGGTATACTATGAAGACATTGGAATTCATTACTATTTCAACGTATGTAGGCTGATCCATCAGTTTCAGTCCTTGTCTGTTGTACGAGGTGCAAGACTGTCTGAAGCAGGAAAAAGTTGTGCTCCCCCACCCTCCGCATTCACTTGACCTTGTCCCTTGTGACTTCTCTTTGTTTCCAAAGCTAAACAAATTAATACCTTTCAGGTCGAAAATTTGTTCATAGCATACCTAAAAAAGACTATGAAAATACCTTCAAAGATTAGATCCGGAGACTGAAACTTTGTATATCAGTTAGAGGTGAATACTTTGAGGGAACAAAAAAAAAAAACAGTGAAACTATGAAGAATTAAATTTTAGGTGCTTTAAAAAGATACATATTTTAACATCCCTCGTATGGGTTTGGTTGCAAATAGAATGTGACTGCGGAGAATAAGACACATCGTCTAAAGGGAAATCAAATGATCAATTTTAGAGCTTCAAAAATGTAAAAATATAGATGTGGTGAATGGAAAGTATGTGTGTAAAAACATTGTGGGAAAGGGAGAAATTGCTCGTTATGAGTAATTTCTCCTTTTCCCGTAATACTTTTCATAAGTAGTCGACTGCAGATCCGTCAAAAGTCTTTTCTATTAGGGAAAGGTTAAACGTGTGTCGAATAGTGGGTTTTATTTTCAGTATTATAAAACAGACGTTGCGGCCATTACCAACAGAGAATAATCAGACAGATCTATGATACTGTACTAATTAGTAAACCAGGCTTATCCTGATTCATCATCTCTTACAGGAGCTTTCTGATCTGGGTCTGCACTGTTCCTTTATAAAATATTATGGAGCTGATGCTGTTAGTTGTGGTATGAATATTATTTACTTTAAGTGCAAACAAGCAAAACTAGATAATCATGTTGGATGGAATTTTAACATGTTTTAATAATCATGAGGTCAAGGGCTATAAAAGGACAATGATAACTCGGAATATAAAGCCAAGTATTGTTAAATCTTTAAAGCGTTTGAAACATTTTCATTATTTGCATAAATCAAGTAAACTGCATGTTTTGCAATCGTCGATTGTAAAATAAATCTGTAACATTAGGTAAAAAAAACCCAGAAAATTAACGGTATACAATCACCAGACAAAGTTTCGTGAAATTCAGAATGTTTTGAAAAAAAAAAAATGATGAAACTGTAGCGATAGTCTTTAAGTTGCTATGCGTGGTTCTTTGACCTTTGGCGGACAATGTAGATTAAGACCAGACTGCACTGAACGTGCAGTCTGGTCTTAATGTACATTGTCCGAAAAGGCAAATATTGTTCTCCAAAAAAGTAAGTTTGAGATGTCATCATTCGGGTTTTGCCTATCATCTTGAAAGTTTTATTAAATTTATCTCTATCAGGGTAAGAGTTAAAATAAGAAAGCAAAGTGTGTATAGTCTAGTGTAATACATTCCTAAGCCCGGATATCGTGTGTGAACAAAACAGCCGTTAATATGGCGGATTATTTTCGGCTTTCCTTATAACAAGAAGTGTTCTTTTTTGTTTTGCTTGCAATGAGAAATTTATGCGCATCTCATGCACAATGTTAACTTGTCTAATTTTCACCAATACTGGAAAAAAAACTATCCGACGCTATGAAAGACAGCTTAGAGTAAAGTTTCAAGGTTTGTCAAGCGTAAATTTGGTTTTCCAAGCTGCAATGAAAGTCTGATGTAATATTGATCTAATCTCCTATCTAATCAGAACCTTGGATTCCATTTAAGAAAAGATATTGGATGACGTCTGCCATCAATCAATATAAATACTAAAAAAAAACCCACTTTTCAATCCTTAACTCTTTACCAGGAGACAAAATTTTAGACTTACCCAAATCCAAAGCATTTGCAGACGACAAACTAAATGTGGCGTAGATGATTGGATTTGTGTCTGAGCGGTAAGAAAACATAGTGGGAAAAATGAGAAAATGCTGGTTACCAGCATTTTCTCCTTTTCCCACAATGTTTTCAAAGGTCTAATTTCCAAGGGGCGTTAAAACTCGTCATTGTGTGGTAACAGCTTAACCTGCTAAATACATGTAAGTGAACTGTAAGTTTGATATTTCAAACTTATTATTTTGGGAGAAAAAAAAAAAAATGTCCTTATCGGACAGACTAGATCCTAGATCAGACCACACCTTTTGTGTTGTCTGATCTTGATCGCCACTGTTCGCAACCGGTCGCACTTGGCAAACTAAGGATTAATACAGTTTGTATTTAATTAAAATGTTATGTAAACATAAATATTACTAATAGACAAAGTACATGCACTCGTTGGAACACCCGTTGACCCAAAATGATCTTCGGATAAAGACTACATGTAGTGGTTTTGCACATGCGCCTGGTGCAGCATAGATACATATCCGGTGGTAGCGTCATCTTCCGCTAGCACTCGTCACAAATCGGCCGATTCCGTAGCTACATCTAACCTCTTCCATATCAAGGAGACTTCCTTTTTGAACTTGCCAATTGCACGATCTTAAACATGGCGGCGCCCATGTGTATCGATTAAGCCCCTGTCAGACTATACGGCGTTTCCACTGCGTTGGGTCGGTGTTGATTCATGTCTAAGAGCACCATCATATCGCAAGAAAAAATCGGATATTTTTCCCCAAAGATGGGGATGTCAAGGCGTTCTCAAGGCGACCAAGACGTTGCTACGGAGCTCCTGTTGAGTATTTTTGCGATCCTGCGGTTCCTTCTTCTCCTTTGCACTCTCACGGCGCTTCGACTGCGTGCACTGCGCTTTTACAGTGCTCACATTGCGTACACTGGGCTTTAAAGTCGCTCACACTGGATGACGGCGTTTTTCGTTTGCATGATCGGTAAAGGTTAAGCCTAACTTACTCGTACTCAGTGCTGCTTTTGTGGGCAGTGAGGATTCAGATCAGACTGCAAAGAGCACATATCATAGTCCTACACTGTGCCATATCTCGTGATCTGACCAAATCAGCCTTAACCCTTGACCTGCTAAATTAGTTAAATGAAAGTTCCTAGCCGATAGTAAGTAAAAACCCAAATGTTGCTATTTCAAAGTTATCGGGGGGGAGGGATATCTCCTTATCGGACAGTGTAGATCAAGATCACTGTCCGCAAAAGGTCCTCGAGCCGCGCTTAGCAGCCTAAGGGTTAAGATTGCAATGTTTTGGCACATTTCAGTTATTCAGATGTATGAAATCTATGAATACATTTTGTTTGGCCTAGGAGTTGTGTTCAGGAAAACCAACATTACAAACCCATTTATTTTACCCTTTACTAAACAATCCCGAGTTTTAACGACGCTTAGTCAGACGTCTTTTGAAAACATTGCGGGAAAATGAGATAATGCTTTCAATTTGGACAGGTCTAAAATATTGTCGTTTGGTAACGAGTTAATAGATTCTTTTCAAGCTAGGAACCACCTAAAGACAAGCAGACTTTTTACGGCGTAGCTGAATGTACTGGCTTTTGACCGACTTTTTGGTACTGATAAAAAAGGAATAAGCAGGAATTTGTGATTGGTCAAAAATGAAGACATGTTTAGCTTAAGGGCACTTGCCTATTTGCTGGCAAATTTACGCCGACTATCTTTCTTTATAGATATATCTTGTTTTTTTTTTTTTCTGTCTTGCATCAGACTGATTTGAAAACGTCATAACAAACAGAATGAAACGATCATAGAATTTCTCCTTTTTCCACAACACCCTTTAATGCTTGCTCTACTGATCAAACCTTAATATGAATTGATTTTTAAGCCATGATGTTTCAAACCTTTTACTAAAAAATCCAGAATTTCAACGATCCAAAAAAAGAAGGCTTTTGAAACATTACGAGAAAATGCTAGTAAAAAGCATTCTGTCCCATTCCCACAATGTTCCTCTACCCTTTTAATGACAAATTCCATCATTTAGAACACATTTAATTTGTCTTCTGGTTATTCTTTCAATATGGACTAGTCTAAAATCGGAGCTCCAGATAGAGGAAGTGATTCTGAATTCAAAACTGAAAACATTAATCACTCTCCACTAAACACTATGTTATGGGTACTCGAGACGATTCTAATGAGTACCCACAACATAGGGTTGGGAAGAGAAAAAATGGATTTAGAATACTATCACTCTCTTTTATCTGGAGGTCTGTTTAAAAATTTAGTCGTCTGCTGCAAAATTGTTCTAGGCGATAAAGGTGAAACGATAAACCCAGTTACTATTCTGAACACAATAAACCTTCTCTTCTGAACACAATAACCCTTTTCCACACAATCCTGAGTTTTAACAACCTTGAGGAAAAAGTGTTTTTGAAACATTGTGGGAAAAAGAGACAATGCCGGTAAACCAGCGCTTTCTCCTTTTCCCACAATGCTTTCTACTCACAATGCCTTCTGCCCTTTCAAAGACAAATTCCATCATTTGAGCCAATTTTAATTTGTTGTATGCAGTTGCTTTGTATAGAGGCAGTTCCAATTTTTAGCTCTACCGGCTGTAAGCCAGCAGAGCCTATGTCATGGCGTGATTTCTGTCGTCTGTCCGTTGACCGTCTTTCCGTCTGTCCGTCCGTCCGTTGGTCTTTTTCTTGTTTACGCGATAAAATCCGCATTTGTGGTCAGATTTTCGAAAAACTTGCACAGTTTGTTTATCTTATCAATAGCTTGGACCCTATTGATTTTGAAAAAAATCTGACAATCAGTGTGGGAAAGTAGCTATTTAACGTTCAAAAATTTCAATTTCTTGTTTACGCGATAAAGTGACAAACAGTCAGTTTGTGGTCAGATTTTCGTGAAACTGTGGTCAGATTTTTGTGAAACTTGCACAGTTTGTTTATCTCATCAATAGCCTGAACCCTATTGATTTTGAAGAAATTCCGACAATCAGTAAAAGTAGCCATTTAAACTTCAACATTTACATTTCTTGTTTACACGATAAAGTCTGCAGTTGTGGTCAGATTTTCGTGAAACTTGCACAATTTATTTATCTCATCAATAGCTTGGATCCCATTGATTATGAAAAAATCTGACAATTTGTATGGGAAAAGTAGCTATTTGAAGTTCAAAATTTTCTTTTCTTATTGATGCGTTTAAGTCTGCATTTGTGGTCGAATTTTCATGTAACTTGCCAAGTTTGTTTATCTCATCACTAGCTTGAACCCTATTGATTTTGAAAAAAAAAAGAAAAAGAAAATCAGTCAATGTGGGAAAAGTAGCCATTTAAAGTTCAACATTGCAATTTCTTGTTTACTCCATAAAGTCTGTAGTTGTGGTTGGATTTTTGTGAAACTTGCACAGTTTGTTTATCTCATCAATAGCTTGAACCCTATTGATTGCCAATCAGTATGGGAAAAGTAGCCATTTAAAGTTTAACATTTCAATTTCTTGTTTACACGATAAAGTCTGCAGTTTCGTCTGATTTTCGTGAAACTTGCACTGTTTATCTCATCAATAGCTTGAACCCTATTGATTTTGAAAAAAATCTGACAATCAGTATGGGAAAAGTAGCCATTTAAAGTTCAAAATTTCCTTTTCTTGTTTATGTGGTTAGTCTACATTTGTGGTTGGATTTTCGTGAAGCTTGCACAGTTTGTTTATCTAATCAATAGCTTTAACCTTATTGATTTTGATTAAAAAAAAAACTACCGATCAGTATGGGAAAAGTAGCCATTTAAAGTTCAAAATTTACTTTTCTCGTTTACGCGATGAAGTCAGCATTTGAAATTAGATTTTCATGAAACTTGCTCATTTGCTGTGTATCACCAAAAACTCGAACCGTATTGATTTTGACAAAAATTTGACAATCATTATCGGAAAAGCAGCCATTTAAATTTGAAAATTTACAATTCTTGGTTACACTACAACGACTCGGCATTTGTAGCGAATTTTCATGAAACTTGCAAGTTGCTTTGTAGATCGAATTCTTTTGAAACTTGCAAAGATTATTTGTATCATCAAGGGATTGAATTCTATTTAAAATGAACAAAATCTAGCAATCGGTTTAGGATAAGCAGCCACTTGAAGACTGAGTATTATTTACTCAACACAGTCCACGTTATTAGTCACATTTCTTTGAAATTTGCAGGGATTGTTTAATACAATAAGTACTGAAACCCTATCAAATTTGGCTGGATTCCAAACAGCTGGTTTTTGAGAAACTGCACATCAGTTTTTTTCACTACTTGTTCAATTCAACATGCTCACTTGTGCTTTCTTAGTGGGTTCATGCCAAGTTGCAACAACACCTCCTTTTTTTTGTGGGGCGGGGGGGGAGGGGCGGGGGGGTTGTCTTTCACCTGTTTGCATCGTGAATTCATAATGTATGCTAGAAAAAAGGCAAAATCACTGCCAGTAGAGCGATTTCAGGCCCTCAAGGGCCTCTAGTTTGTCTGTTAAAGAGATAAAGCAAATTTAGATTGTTATCT
Organism: Tridacna gigas; assembly: GCA_945859785.2. Lineage (NCBI taxonomy): Eukaryota > Metazoa > Mollusca > Bivalvia > Cardiida > Cardiidae > Tridacna > Tridacna gigas. The sequence continues at coordinate 10,084,499 of OX244031.2, read as the reverse complement.
AAACCCGCAGCGATTAAGGGCATTGTAATAAAATGACTAGAGCATGTTACTTCCTGTAAGGCGGTTAGAAATAATACGGGAAACACGTTATTGTAAACCTGTATTTCTGGCCAATGAAAATCTTTGTGAGATCTGACATTTTATGGGGGGGGGGGGGGGGGGCGGGGAGGAAGGGATTTAATATGTACCACATGCACGTGTTTTTCACTTCCTATATCTTCACTTTCTATATCCTAGATACAAGACGAGTTGTCTATTTCGTGCCGAATACACCCAGAGTCAGTTGACAGTATTTTTCACCTATTTCTGAACTCGAATGTAAAAGATTTATATATGTACTCATATCGTGTTCTATAATAATGTATCTTCAATCTGATACATAGGACAGAAGAAATGGATTGATTTCAAGGGAGTAATACAGGCAAAATCTTTGCAGCGGACACGTTTTTACCTTCCCGCAGTGATATGGAAATTTTAATATGGCAGTGAATGTATTGAACGAATCTAACTGGCCAATAAAATTTGAATATCGCAATAACGGCGTGATACTAAAAATAGCGTCGACCATTAAGATTCTTCCAGTGTGCCAAAATCCAAGTGCCTTTGGTCGGTACACGTATACATCCTTGTGAAAGTCTTTTTGAGAACAAACTATTACATACAACGTTATTTTCCAGCGAAAAGAAAAGCTTTATGTTTGGTGTTTTAAAAAAAAGGGCTAGGTACGCACTTGTAACACTCAAAATCATCGATTTTGATCCCGTCATGTTGGATAACCTCATATCAAACTACACCAAGAATCGGTACCTCACTTGTAAGAGTTTTGATATTTTGTATACACGTTACATAACGACATGACCCTTTTTCAAAGTTGTAAAAGATGTGGCACATAGGATCAATAGGTGGCACTATCCAAACGTTTACACGAGCCATGCTCTGGCAAGAGGGGGTTTAATACATCTGCATTATACCAAGAAAGTCGTCATATAATTATGGATCCATGAACTCCATTTTTTTGTCTAACAATAAACTGGGTCTGAAAGTGCGGAAAATTTACAGAAAGCAAAAAAGTTTTGAACCATGTCAGCCTGTGCGGACTGCACAAGGACTACACAGGCTGACATGAGTCGGAACTTTTTGCAGGCGCATTAAACCCCCTGTTCACAGAGCATAATTTACACGTTTTAGGTAGAGCTTATGATAATGCATCTAAGCATGATAATAAATTTTGATATGCAGAGTACGCACAAACTTAGATTCTTTCTTATAAGTAGAGGTCAATGTCATTGTTTCTAGAAAAATCAAAATAGAAATATGGCAATGACTTTAAGATTTTGCCCATATGTTTCTTGATATGCAAATAATGGACAAAGTTTCATTTTTATGACAGAGGTAAAGTTTAATCGCAAATTGAAAAAAAAAAAAATGAATTTGTAATAACATTACTCTATGAGCCATGGATATTAACCTTCCTAGGGCAATAAGCCTCTATATTCAGATTATGAATACACCATCTTCTTTAGGTTCTGAATAGTCCAACTTTTAACTGGTTTTTAATGGAAAGATTCCAAGGTGAGCGATACAGAACTATCATGGTCCTCTTGGTTTTTCGGTTCAAGTTTTTTTTTCTTTGGTTACCCCAGGCATTGATTAATATTCGAGACTCTTCCTTGTGAAAACATTATTCAAAATAGTTTTACACCATTTTAACCCTATACAACACAAATCTGACTTTGAACGACCCTGGGGAAGACGTTTTTTCTTAAAAATTGAGGGAAAAGGAGAAAATACTGGTAACCAGCATTTACTTTTTTTCCCACAATGTTTCCTACCCTTCCAGAAACAAAATTCAAGTTTTGAGTCACATTTATTTTGTCGTCTGCAAATGCTTACAATTTTGACAAGTCTAAATTTTGATCGTTTGGCAAAGGTTTAACAGGATATATTCTTTTCCTGTAATTGTCCCTGTTGTCTTAACTCTTTACCAGACGACAGAATTCTAGACTGGTCCAAATTGAAAGCATTTGCAGATGACAAAATAAATGTAACTAAAAAGATTGAAATCTGTTTTGGGAAGGGTAGAAAACATTATGGAAAAAGGAGAAAATGCTGGTTACCAGCATTTTCTCCTTTTTTTTCCACAATGTTTTCAAAAGGCTTCTTTCGCAGGGTCGTTAAAAGTCGGGATTGTGTGGTTAAGAATTAACGTATCACTCCAACTGGTTAGCCTTTGGTTTGTCTAAAAATAGCCCATGAGTGTTCATGTGAAAGCGGTACTTTCATGTGAAAGCAGTACTGTACTTTTAATCGCGCCCATTTTTTTCTGCCCCATCCTTGAATTGTGCACTGAGGTTTTTTTTTTTGTGTGTGAAAAACCAAATTGAAAAATTTAATTATAAACATGACAGCAGTTTTTTTAACCCATAACCACACAATCCCCACTCTTAACGACCCTAGAGAAGAAGGTTTTTGAAAACATTGTGGGAAAAGGATAAAATGCTGGTAATCAGCATTTTCTCCTTTTCTCACAATGTTTTCTACGCGTTCAAAGACAACTTTCATAATTTGAGCAATGTCTAAACTGTCGTCTGCAAATGCTTTCAGTTTGGACCAGTCTAAAATTTTGTCGTGTGGTGAAGAGTTAGATCGTAATTATTTGAGTCACGCTCTGGCAAAAGGGGGTTTAATGCATCTCCGTGATGCATGATACCAAGCAAATCATCACAGAGTGATGGACCCATAAAATCTGTTTTGTCTAAAAACTGACAGAATCATGCGGTAGGATGGTTCTTGGACGTGCATGAATTTTACAAATGACAAAAAGTGTCGACCCATGTCAGCCTGCGCGGACGGCGCAGGCTGACATTGGTCGATACTTTTTGCAGATGCATTAAACCCCATTTTCACAAAGACATGACTCATCTTTATAAGTTCGAAATCGAAATCTCATTCCCATATTCATGACGTGATGTCATTCATTTGTCGGTCTCCCTCATTAAGTAAATACGAAAACCCCTATAAATGAATTATGAATCACTGAGGTTTTCCAGAAAAACCCACTCCTAACGATTTTTTGGTTTCCATTAGGGATACATCTATACTCGTTTTCTGCCAGTTTTTAACCTATTTTGTCTTTATTTTATCAAAGTATATCCATTCTTGTATCTGCATGCCAAAAGTTGCCCCTGATTGATTGTATGGTGTTTAACGCCGTTTTCAACAGTATTTCAGTTATATCACGGCGGCCAGTGCACCTATCCATGCTTTCCTGGAGTTTCTTTTACCAGTACTTCGCACAATATTCTTTCCAAGCCACTGGCTGCTTTCCCACATAACCATCGTCGAAACAATGGTCAGCGGTGAGAGAGGAATGATTCCTGTCGCGATGACTATCATCAATCCTCGGAAAGAAATTGGCCAAGCCGGGGATCGAACCGGCGACCTCCTGTTCTCAAGTCCTGTACGCTACCGACTGAGCTACCGGGGTTTGGCTGTTGCCCCTGACGGATACAAGGTTACATATATTACGACCGATAAAAGTGCATTTCATTTTCCTGCAGGCCTTCAAAGAAATCACTATTGTGACGTTTCCGGTTTTAAACCAAAGATTTCCGATATACATGTATGTCTTTATTCCTTACACCAAGTATATATCGGTAATTTATCTGTGTTTATACAGCTGATTAAATTCTGAACCATTCTACGGTATATCAAACCATAACAGCGTTTATCTCTCTGGCTGTTCGTACGAACATAAAAGTTCTCAACAAAGCATAGCTGAAATGCCAACCGGCCCTGCTGGGATTCGAACACATGCGGTAAAGATCCTAGTTTATCGAGGCTTAAAAGACCAATACACTAACCACTAACCGCAGTTGCTAGGTATTGATTTTAAACGGGAGGGAGCTATGCTGAAAGGAAGGAATGATCACCCGTAACATACCCCCCCCCCCCAAAGGTCATGAAACCTTATAAGGCAATTAAGTCTAGTTGTTAGACAACAAATGACTCAATGATACAATCCCAGAAGAGCCCCATCTTACGAACATTAAAGTTCGTAACAAAACATAGCTGAAATACAAACTGCCCCGGCTGAGATTCGAACCCCTGTGGTAAAGATCCTCTTTTATCGAGGCTTAAACGACCAATACACTAACCACTTAGCTAACAAGAATTCTCTCTAACACAGTTGCTAGGTATCGATTTTAAACGGGAGGAAGATATGCTGAAAGGAAGGAATGATCACCCGTAACACACCCCTCTCTTAACTCTTTCGGCGCCAAATAAATAAACTCGACTTCTTTCGGTGGCTGTAAATGCAATCCACAGAGACACAGACAGATTTTTTATCGTAGGGTCTTGACTAATTAAGCGGACGGTACAGATCAAAGATCAGACTGCACGTTCTGTGCAGTCTGATCTTGATCTGTGCCGTCCGCAAAAGTCCCTGTTTTTGCCTATGGCGCTGAAAGGGTTAAAGGTCATTATTTTGATGACATGAAACCTTATTAGGCTATTAAGTCTATTTGTTAGACAACAAATGACTGATTGAGAAATTCTCGGACAAGCCCCCATCTTACGAACATGAAAGTTCGCAACTGCAAAGCATAGCAGAAAAATATGAACCGCCCCAGCTGGGATTCGAACCCGTGAGGTAAAGATCCCCGTATATCGAGGCGTAAAACACCACTACACTAACCACTGGACCAAAGAGAATTCTGCCTATTGTAGGTGTTAAGTATAGATTTTATACGGGACAAAGCTAAGCCGAAAGGAAGGAGTGATCACCCTTTACATTGTAAGGATGTATCTTTAAGTCTTTCAACACCAAATATATTGAGGCATGCTCTGGGAATAGGGGGCTTAATGCATCTCCATGATCCATGTTAAGAAGCAAGTCATCAAAGCATTATGGATCCATAAAATCCATTTTGTCAAACAACCGACTGAATCATGAGGTAGTCTGTTCCTTGGACATACAGAAAATTGACCAGTAGCGAAAAGTTTCGGCTCAGGTCAGCCTGCGCGGACTGCGCAGGCTGACCTGAGTCGACACTTTTCGCAAAAGCATTAAGCCCCATTTTCACAGAGCTCGGCTCAAAACTCGACCTCTTTCGACGGTAGAAATACTATCCGTTGAAAAGAGTTTTATCTTATAGGCTCGACTAAAGAAGCGGAAGGAATAGATCGAAGGTCAGAGTGCACATTGTAGGCAGTCTGATCTTGATATTTACCGTCCGCAAAGCCGTTGGGTTTTTTCTTTTTACGTCCGTGGCGTTAAACGATTGAACGCCGAGCCCCCATAGCTCAGTCGGTAGCGCACAGGACTTGAGAACTGGAGGTCGCTGGTTCGATCCCCGGCTCGGCCAATTTCTTTCCGAGGATTGATGATAGCCATTGCGACAGGATTCATTCCTCTCTCACCGCTGACCATTGTTTCGACGATGGTTATGTGGGAAAACAGCCAGTGGCTTGGAAAGAATATTATGCGTAGTACTGGTAAAAGAAACTCCAGGAAAGCATGGATAGGTGCACTGGCCGCCGCGATATAACTGAAATAATGTTGAAAACGGCGTTAAACACCATAAAATCAATCAATCAATCATTAAACGATTGAACGATCTTAATCAATACAAAAGCTCTCGAAAGATTCCGGGTAAGCTGCTGAATAAATGAAGCGCAAATTTCTACTCAATACTAAAAGCCCAAATATTGCGGTTTCATGGTTGATTTCACCGGAATGAAAATACTATATCGGACAGTGTAGATCCAAGATCAGACTGCACGTTCTGTGCAGTCTGATCTTGATCTACACTGTCCGCAAAAGGTCAGTGAGTCGCGATTAGCAGGTTAAGGGTTAATGTTTCATACGGGTTTCCCCGAAACTACATGTTATTATGTTCTTTTTTAAACCGGTTCCAAAGCATTTTAACCCTTATCGTGCTAAATAAGTAAAAACAAAACTTTCAAGCCGATAGTAACAACCCGAATAATGCCATTTGAAACTTTTGCTTTAGAGGAAAAATATCTACTTATCGGACGGTGTAGATCCAAGAACAGACTGCACGTTCTGTGCAGTCTGATCTTGATCTACACTGCCCGCAAAAGGTCCGTGTTTCGTTCTTAAGCAATTTATCGGTTAAAATGAAAGATGTAGTAAACTGAGCAATACTCTGGCAAAAGGCGGTTTAATGCATCTCCGTGATGCAGTGTACCAAGCAAGTCATCTCAAAATTACGTATCCATAAAAGTCATTTTGTCCAACAACCGGCTGATTCCTGAGCTAGAATGGTCGATTGACATGCAGAAAATACACCTAAAGAAAGAAAAGTTTTGACCCGGGTCAGCCTGCGCGGACTGCACAGGCTGACCTGGATCGATAACTTTTTGCTGATGTATTATACCTTTTTTCTAAGCATGACTCAGTTATATGATCAATAATAAGCCCCTGCAAATCGAAAATCCTACCTTTTGTAAAGATGTTCCAGCCTAAGTCCTCCAATTGAAAACTCTGCACCAATCTGCGTTTTCTCTTATCTAATTGCTATCACTGGTTTCCCTCAGTATCTTTCAAATTACCAAATATAAAGTTCTTATTCTAGGCATGACAATTATAAATAAGCATCATCTGTGTACCTGGAATTGAAGATGATCCATATTAGCTTAGGTTTCGTTCCTTTCCATTTCATCCATTGTGTGTTTTTTTAGAACTTTTAGTTTACTGCTGTCAACATCACATTTTCAATTTACATAAGTCTTTTTTGACCTTTCGGTTCAAAATATTTTGAAACATTAATTTGTCCTATTGAAATATGCTTTTGTTTGTTTTTTAATGATTACTGACATCACCGTCAACAGAATTTCAGTCAGGTGACGGTGAAACCTCGTTTACCAATGTCATTTCTTGGTTTCACCTGAGCGAAGCCGGGACTCGGCGGTACCTTGGCCACCCCACGTGACTTCTCACACCTGCAGGGATTTAACCTATTTCTGTGCTGATCAAGAAATGAAGAGAACAACTTACTGATTGTAGGGAAACATTGTACTAATTATACACAGACTTTGTCTTCCGATCCGTCTGGTATATAAAAGGAGATAAGTACGGAAATGACATCTGTATTTCTAGGATTGGTTATTCCCCTTTGCAGAAACTCGCACTTTCTCTAAATTAAAACTGAAAAATTAGAACATAAATGTAATGCATGTGTAAAATCCATTTTGTCTTACAACCGACTGAATCAAGAGGTAGACTGGTCCTTTGACATCCATGTCGGTCTGTACCGACTGCGCAAGCTGACATGGGTGGATACTTTTTGCAGATGCATTAAGACCCGTTTTTACAGAACATGGCTCATAAGTATGTATTTAGATCGTCTGTCTGCCAGCCTGCCTATCTGCCTACCTGTCTGTCTGCCCCCCCCCCTCTCTCTCTCTCTCTCTAACATACCATATACTCATGAAGGGTTTTTATCCCATCAAATCACCATACTCCTTCAGTGACACTTCCTACTACCCTACATAAAGTCAAACCAGTGTCTCGAGGTGACAAAACAATTAATACTGTCGCTTTCCTGTGACGATAAGTCATCATTATCGATCAGACTTTTGTCCTGGACTCGAACTTATGACTGATAGAATTCTACCTTTGTGCTTTTACCTGTATGGTACCGGGTCTTAACCTGGGTTCAGACAGTAATAGCTTTTTAGTCACTCGGTATCGTGGTCTCCTTTCGCAGTCCATACAGATCTGCGGCAAAAGGGTTTATTGCTCCTGTAATCTTCATCTTTTGACAGAGTAACGTCCGCATATATGGACCATGCTCTGTGAAAAGGAAGCTTAATACATCTGCGAAAAGTGTCGACTCAGGTCAGTCTGCGCAGTCCGCGCAGGCTGACCTAGGCCGACACTTTTCGCTATTGGTCAGTTTTCTGTATGTCCAAAGACCAGCTTACCTTACGATTATGTTGCTTTTTAAAAAAGTGGCTATTATGGATTCATAATTATGTGATGGTTGGATTAGTATGATGCATCACGGAGATGCATTAAGCCTCCTCTTCCCAGAGCATGGTCCATATACAAGAATTAACATGATCGGGCTTGAACCTAGGCTGACCAGGTCTCGCCTATGCTATTATTCTACTCAGCCCATTACCATACAATAAAATTCGTGGACCGGTCCATAACGAAAGTATATGACAGACGACAAAATTAAGTGTTGCTCAAATGTTGGCTTACACAGGGTAAAAACATTGTGGGAAAAGAAGAAAATACTGGTAATCAGCATTTTCTCCTTTTCCCAGAATGTTTTCAAAAGCCTTCTTCCTCAGAGTTGCAAAAATACTGGATTGTGTTGCAACGGGTTTTCGAGGTTACATGTTTATTTATACATATATATTTAGTTATCGTCAGACATAGTTTATACTTTCCTCCCAGTGTTTGTTGTCATTGTTTTCAAAATATGTCACAATTGAAACGATGCAAACTGCGTAACATTTCCGCTTTCCAAATCTATATATTTCAAATCTTATAAATTTATTTTGGTTGTATGTATGTGTGGTGTGTGTGTGTAATGTGTGTGTAAGGGGGGGGGGGGGGGGGGGGGGAAGGAAGAGGGGTTGTTATTTTGCATACAACTCATCAACCCATGTGCAATTTTCCGACAACTCTGATCATTCGAGGAATTTTTAGAAAAGATTTGCCAGGCCGGGTAGCTCAGTGGTTAGCGTATCTGACTCGTTACCTGGTGGTTGGTGACTCGATACCCAGTTGAGGAAAACTTTCTTTCCGGCGATTTTTCGTCTCTCACCTCTGATGCATGTGAGAAAAGTTGTCAGTGGCTCGGAAAGAAAGTTGTGTCAGTACTGTTGGGAGAAAGCCAAGGAACACATGCGTAGGTGCAGTGACCGTTGTAATTTGACCTAAGCTGTTAAAACGGTGTTAAAATTCCAATACAAAGAAACCATGTGCACTTTTTGGCTACTCTAATTCTAGGAACTGGAGAATAGATTTAATTTGACAAAACGATTTTTATCACATGACCCCCTCCAGCAGTGCATGAAATCCATGGCTTACTTTTGATGATACACAAATGTATTATCATTTTTCGGTCCCGGTTCTGGTTATTTTTGTAGTTTTGAGCGCCATGAAGCACGTACCGAAATTTGTATTTTTCCGCCATCGCGAGCGGAAAAAAAGACGTCGTTGTTGCAAACACGTATACATACCTGCGGAAAATTTCATAATTTTTATGTTTAATAACAACAAGAAATGCAGCATAAGTTATTTAAAGTCAACAAAACCGTGAAAATATTTCGATTTACTCCCTCTATATATTGTTTTATTCTAATTTCGATGTAAATGCTACAGAACTGTCTTCTTCTGTGTGGACATATTTCAAACTGAACTACATCGGTAAACGTGGACCCGTGAACGATAATCATATACAGGCTAAAGTGATGACGCAGGATACTTCTTTGTCTGTCATTCGTTTTATCATCTTCGCAAGTCAAGGTGACGATAACCACGTGAATTTGTTAGCACGGCGACGCGCCACCTACTGGATTTTTATTGTTATCACCCTTAGATTTACGTCTTTGAAAACCAATCACTTCGCGTAACATAACTCTTTCGACATTTCATTAAATATGGCCAAAGTCTTTTTTTTACTTTTCTAGGTGTTTGGCTATGATCTATTAAGCGGTTCGGTGTTGTTGTTTTAACGGGGGGGGGGGGTGTCCATAACAAATGGCCACTAAGGTTTGGTCCAATTCTGGTTTGTTCAGCATGCTTTCTCCCTAATTCGCAAACAATTGAAATCTTGTTAAAATTCGCGAAGCAAAAGCCACACACGTACTTTGACAGCTCATCATCTGGTGTTGGGATGTATCCTAAAACTTCATTTAATTGATTTTTGACGGTGAATGCTGAAGAAAATATTGTTCGTCTGTATTCTTTTTGGTAATAATTCCTAGCATAACTGACAACTTTCTCCTATGGTCGCCATTTTTGTTTACCTTCTGCTGGACAGCAAATGAAACGCGCTATTTGATTGGTGCTTTCAGTCCTGACTGCAACCAATGATTAAACGTATCGCGAAGCTAACGAATTTCGACTCGATCAGCCAAGGGGTAAGATCGTCACCTTGGCTTGCGAAGATGTCGTTTTATGTGATAAATAGAATCTAACATTCATGTTTAGGGGTCCTGCGTGGCTCACTGGTAAAGTGCAGGACTCGTGACCTGGAGCCCCTGGTTCGAGCCTCACTCGATCCATTGGGGTTTTGGTGGGAGTTTCTTTGGGTAAGACACTTCAAAGCCCTAGTCTAGTACTGGTGAAACCCAGGAAATACATGAATTGTGACCTGTGGCCGTGATATGACTGAAATAATGTTGAAAGCGGCGTAAAACACCATTCTATTTTTCAATCAATCATTCCTGTTTATGTGGCAAGGCTCGCGCCATTTAATTTTAGTTATCGAGAATAGTAAAGGAGGGGGGCTCCGGGACAGCGTCCCAGAGCCCCCCTCCCTGGAGCAAATTTGTCCCTGTATTGCCCTACCGCGAGAGCAAATTTGTCCCTGTACTGCCCTATTTTCGTCCCGCTGCTCCCCTACCGCTACTTTTTTTCTGATTTTCGGATTTTTTGGGCTGGTGCCCAGCCCTGCTGGGCCCATTTTCAATTTTTGCCACTATACTATTGGTCCAGCGCAGAATCGGTGCAGACAGCCTATTGTACTGATGGGCCCATGCTATTGTAGCGGTGAGTCCATGCTGGGTCCATGCTGGATCCACCAATCAGAAGCCAGCATTCGATCGTTGTGATCACGTGATTATATGACGTCACAGATTGGGCCCAACCAATCAGACCCCAGCACAGACTCAACACAGACTCAGCGCAGACTCAGCGCAGACTACTCTACTCCTATACTGGGCCCAGTAGGCAGCGCTCAGCTCAGTCTGTTCCATGAAAAATGGGGCTATGCTATCCCTTCTCAGCTTGGGTCAGACAAAGACCATCGTTGGACTTAGTCTTTTTTCCACGATATGGGCTATATTCCCTCCTAACGCTGGCTCAGGTAGAGATCATCGTTGGACTTAGTCTTTTTTTCCACGATATGGGGTATATTCCCTCCTCACGCTGGTTCAGACAGAGAGCATCGTTGGACTTAGTCTTTTTTCCGTCTTTGTTCGTCTCAATCTTTCTCTATCACCGTCGGACTTAGTCTTTTCTTTGACTCCTAGCAGTATAATCTTTAGACATTGCCTGACTATATGATCTGACTGTGGGGTTTTTTCCGGCATTTCCCGGAAATCAACTCGTCTAGTCTTACCCGACCTTAGACTTATTCGTCCCTAGTTTTATTCGTCCCTAGTTTTTTATCTGCAAAACTTTTTTTAATTGTAAAAAAAATTTTTATCCGAAATTTTTATCCGAAATTTTTATCCGAAATTTTTTATCCGAAATTTTTTAATCGTAAAAATTTTTTCTATCGAAAAATTTGTCTGTAAGATTTTTTATTTGAAAAAAGTTTTGTCTGTAAGATTTTTTGTCTACGACTTTTTTTTAATCGTAAAAATTTTTCTATCGCTAAAAAGTTTTTCTCTCTGCAAGATTTTTTTATTTGAAAAAATTTGTCTGCAAGTTTTTCTCTTTGCAAGTTTTTCTATCGCCAAAAAAGTTTTTTCTCTCTGCAAGATTTTTTTAATTGAAAAATTAGCTGCTCCATATTTGATTTTTTCTCGTCTTGGTATACTTTATGATTTATTTGCACTACTCGAGAAACGAGAGACGAATGATTATAGGAAAAAATCTGTTTGCATTTATAGCTTAGTGGAGGGATTGACCTGCTTTTGTCTTGGAATTAAGAGCACGGTCCTGGGGTTGAGCATGTAGATAGAACATAACATTTTATATGATCTATCTACAATTTCCAAGACTGATCTTTTTTGGAAGAAATGATTGAATAAAAATGCTTTCATTGTTATTTATGTTGTCATTTTATTATTAATCCTTAAAGAGAAAAGTAAAGAAATCATGGAGGTGGATGTACAAGCTATTTTATTTCAACATCCTTGTAATATTTTCATCACAGGTCCGAGTGGTTGTGGAAAGACAGTCTTTGTTCATAAATTAATTGACTATCGAAAAGATTTGTTCAATATCGTTCCTGAAAGAGAATGGTAGTATGCTTACAATCTTATGCAGGAGAAATTCAATTCGCAGTTTGAATTAATAAAATTCGTGGAAGGAATTCCTGACGATGAAAACGAGATTGTCAGCGATGTATCTAATCCGCATTTAATCATCTTTGATGATATGCTGGGTGAAAAAGATGAGGAAAAAATTAAACTTTGGTTTACAAGAAAAGGACATCACCGTAATGCAAGCGTGATTTATATCACACAAAATATGTTTCAACAGTCGAAATCGAGTCGAACCATCAGTCTTAATTCAAGATACATGATTTTATTTCGAAATGAACGAGATAAAAATCAGATTAAAACACTAGCTCACCAAATGCAAGCTCCACATTTATTGTCTGCTTATGAAGATGCTACATCGATGGATCATGGATATCTTGTCATAGGTTTCCATTCACGAACAAATAAAGAATTAAGACTGCGAACAGATATATTTCATCGTTATGAAGAAGATGAAAGAGGTCCAACCGTTTATTCCCCTGCTTAATTGTTATAATGTTTTTTTAAAATAAAAATGACTTCATTTTAATTTATATTGTCATTCTATCAATAGGCGACAGTGAGTAAACATGGCTTTATCATCCACGCCAACTTCAATTTTAGCTGCTTTGCGAAATTTAAGTCAACAAACCAATAGATATGAAAGAGAATCTGTGTTGAAAGCAGGATTAAAAGAAATTTTAAAATGGTTTACGTTGGCAGCACAAAACATCATTGAAGATAAAATCAAATTACCAAAACGAACTACCACGTATATGACAAAACATAGAGCAGATATCGAGCAGTTAGCAGATCCGAATATTGATGTGGAGATTAAACGTAGAATTATTTTAAAACCTGGAGGTGGTGGATTTCTAGGTGGTGTTATTATCAGAAGTTTACTGAAATGGGATGGAACAAAAACCGTTAGGAAATTTGGGGATGAAAGGCAACCTCGAAAACGTGCTCCGCGAAAGAGGAAATCTCCAAAGAAGAAAAAATCTCCAAAGAAGAAAAAATCTCCAAAGAAGAAAAATCCCCCGAAAACGCATGCAAGAACTACCACTTCACCACCTATGATTGATGAAAGATTTGTTACTATGCGAAGACCTGTAGGAAGTAGCATTTCAGAACATCAACGCTATCCAAAATCCAGAAAGGAACTATTAAGTGAAAGAATGCACAAACTCAGAACAAAGTATTCACAATTTATAGAACCAGGGAGAAAAATGAAGTTTCAACCCATTCCATCCGCCTCATGGTCTCCAAATACATTAGCTAAATATGAAAAAGGTAAAAGAGAAGAAGATCGACTGTTTGGGGATATAATCCAATATAACCTTGACACAGGGAAATATCGTGTTGACTATGACAACCGTCTGATTCACCTTGGTGGTGGAAGAACCATCCCTCTGCCCGACAGAGGCTCAGATAAAGAAGAAAAAGAAAGCGAGGATGAAGAACTCACTGATTCCGATTCGTAGTTTTTTCTTAAAAGTAATTCTGACTGTAAAAGACAGTATGTTAAAAAAGTTTTCTTTTGTAAAAAAAAAGACAGTATGATAAAACAGGTATAAATGATAGTGACATGGAACTTTTATTTTCATTTGATGTGAAATAGTGATAAAGTCAACATGAAGAAAACACCTCTGATAAAAAAAAAACACGGCTCGATGGTTATGGCCATGATGCAGGCCTCACCAAAAATACGCAAAAAGCTTGTCAAAGATTCACCCTCAGAAGCGATAAGGTGTATATCAGAATGCTGTCATAATGTTTTAAAAGGCAATGTACATTTATCACCAGATCAGAAGAAGAAGTTGTATTCAAGCCGACAACATCTCAGACGTTTAGCTTCAAAATCGGTCTCTGTAAAAGATAAAAAACAAATTTTAAATCAAAAAGGTGGATTTCTTTCATTGCTTGCGCCTGCATTATTACCTTTATTAGGAAAAGCCGTTATCGGAGGAATAGGAGGAGCTCTAAAAGCCTTGTAGATAAAAAATTTCAATGAAAAAAATCTTGTAGATAAAAAATCATGTCTGTTAGAAAAATGGTTATCGTGCCTTACCAGGTCTTAAAAAATATGAAACGGTGGAAAGCCGAACAAGCTCAAAAACCTCGTTTACCACCTAATCCACAAGTTGCAGATGCATCACATCTTCGACAAGATATGAGTCAAATTTTACAAAGAACCGATCTGTCAGAAACAGAAAAGGCTCAAAGATATGGCGAAACTTTAAGTTACAAAATTCGCTTCAGAAAACAAAACCAACTTCGATCAATTTTCTTCCAAAAACTGATGATGGTGTACAGGAATCAGTATCTGTTGGACTGCAATCTGTTGCCTTGTATGATCGAATTTTGCAAAGTGTGCCAAAAACCATGAAAAGAAAAGCTGATTTACTTTTGAGTATGATAAAAGACAACGATAATTTAACTTGGGACGAACAAGGGGTGGTGTCATATAAAGGTACACGCATTCATGGTTCCAATATCATTGATCTTGTCAATGATGCGATACGTCAAAGAAAAGGCATCGAGCCCAGAGGATGGAAAACATTTTCAAAGGCATTACGTGAAAGCAATATACCTCAAGAAGTTATTGGCAATTTGAACAGATGGAAATGGATGCAAAAAGTCCATGATAAATCACCGAGTAAATCATTGAGCGAAAATGAAGAATCCCATGCAGAATCCTATGGAGATTCCGATTACTTATTTCACACACCAAAAAGCGTACGAAAAAGTACTAAGTTATCTCCTATAAAAAGAAGTATGAAAAGAATAAAAGAAAAATCTCCATACATGAAACCTGAAGAAAGAGAACGATTGAAGCAATTCTATGTTAAAGAACTGCTAACTCCCCCAAAGTCTATAAAAAAGACTCCGAGCCGTAAAACACTTCAGTTATGGGAGGCATGGTAAAGTCAAAACTTGATTACGTGTTAAGAAAGTTGTTTTATGATCCTAAAAGTACTGTCGCATTTAGTGGAGTAAAGCAATTGTATCACGCTGCGAAATCTGTTTTGAAAGGAATAAGATACAAAGATGTTCAAGAATGGTTACAGGGTGAATCCACCTACACCTTACACAAACCGATTCGTCGTCGTTTCAAAAGACGAAAAACTATTGTAGGTGGCATAGATTATCAACGGCAGGCTGATTTGGCTAACATGCAACATTTAGCAAAACAAAATGATAAAAAGAAATATTTACTTTGTGTGATTGATGTGTTTTCGAGATTTTCATGGGTTATCCCTATTCCAGATAAAACGGGTAAAACTTTGATCAAAGCATTTCAATCTATCGTTCAGAAATCAAAACGAAAACCTTTAGCGCTTCAAACAGGTAAAGGTTCGGAATTTAAAAACAAATCGTTTCAAGACTACTTGAAAAAGAATCAGATTCATTTTTTCACCACTGAAAACCCAGAGACAAAAGCAAGTATTGTTGAAAGATTTCAACGAACTGTGAAAACGAGAATGTGGAAATACTTTACGTACAAGAAAACAAGGCGTTACATTGACGTATTGAATTCTTTAGTTAAGAATTACAATCATACTTTTCACAGAAGTATAAAAACATCTCCTGTAATGGTAACAAAATCCAATGAGGCAGAGATTTCAAGAAATCTGTATCCTCAATTACCGACAAATGTAATGACAAAAAAGCCGAAATTCAAAATTGGAGATCATGTTCGAATCAATAAAACAAAACGTACATTTGATAAGGGCTATTTACCGAATTGGACGCAAGAAATATTTGAAATCAGCCATGTCAACAAAACATTTTCGCCTATTACCTATAAAGTAAAAGATCTGCTGGGAGAACAGATTTTGGGAACTTATTATGAATATGAACTTCAATTAATAAAAGATGATGATATTTATGAGATTGACTCAGTTCTTGATAGACGCACAAGACGTAAGGGTAAAAAATTAATCAAAGAAATAAAAGTCAATTGGAAAGGCTATCCAAAAAAATTTCAAAGTTGGATACCAGAATCCTATTTGGTGTAATCCTATTTTAGTATTTTGAAAACATCTTTTCTTATAAAAAAATCTTATAACTTAAGAAAAGTTATAAAAAGTCAGTACATTCATGATGAATCCACAGTCAAACATCGAGTGTGGAACAGAAAAGTCTGGAACAGAAGAAAAGTTCGGAATAGAAAGCATCGATAGCAGTAGTAATACCAGTAAGAACTACAATTGCCGTGGAAATCGTGTCCCAAAGAATCAGTTTACCTATATTTCACAGATTATAGTCATTTATGCAATTATTGCGACCTCAATAGTACATTTAAGTATTCAAAGTCAAGATCGTGAATTGTGGCTGATCCTGTTAAGCAGTTCGCTTGGATATATTCTTCCATCACCAGGGTTAAAATTCAGCAGATCAGGACAAAAACAGCCAGAGTGGATCGATAGTAAAAAATGAATTCGTTTTATCTCACTCTACCCAGCGATAGTTCCATGGACCTTTATCCGAACAACACCCAATGTTGTTTTAAGGTTCATTTACCAAAGACAGTTCATATTGACAAGGAAACTTCGGAAGTCGCACTAGTTCAACTTATTACTCCCTCTCAGTTCTTAAACATAAGTGAAGAAGAAGCACAGTTCGATATTATAACAACGGATAAGGATTTAGTCAAATTAATATCACAGATAGACAAAAGAGGAGATAATATGCAAATAAATATATTAAGACGAAATAGTGGAGGTGATATAATAAAATGGGGAATTCGATTTACCTTTCCATCCGGGAGTTACGCTTCACCTGAACATCTTATAGACACGATCAATGATGTGATTCAATCCACTATAGGTTCTGCTCTTCGTAAGAATTCGGCGGATCTGTTCATCACTTATTCACCTTCAATCAAACGTCCAAAAATTATATTTAATGATATTATAAAATCAGGGCTCAAATTACATCCATCCCTGTTTTTAAAACTGGGTGGATCACCAGAATTCAAACGTGATACATTTTTTCAGGGTAAAAATATTTTCAAATACTTTAAATATAATCCAAACATTGATGCTGGCTACAATCATCTGTATATTTATTCAGATATTGCTGAACACACTATAGTGGGTGATACACTTGCTCCCATACTTCGTGTTCTACCTTTCAAAACATCCGATTTGGTTGAAAATGGTTATGGTTGTCAACATACCAATCATGAAATTACAATACCGCATTATATTCCCGTTTCGAAATCCGATTTCGATCATATTCACATTCATATAACAGGGGATTTAGGTATACCGGTTCATTTCATTACTGGTAAGACAATCGTGAAGTTACATTTCAGACAACGTTCAACTGACAACCATTGAAAATAATTCAAAAATGCTACCAGTTTATCGTGGTGTAAAACATCAGTATGGCTATGGATTAGGGTCACTATTTAAATCGGCAATTAAAGTAGTGACTCCATTGCTTAAACCGTTGATTAAATCTGGTTTTAATGCCGTGAAAAAAGAAGGAATCAAACAAGGAATAGGCGGAGTAGAAGATATCCTTTTACGTGGTGAAAACCCCAAAAAAGTTGCAATTTCAAGGGGAAAACAAGCCATTCATGATCTAGCAGAAAGGCTAATACCAGGGATAAATAAAAGAAAATCACGAAAACCACGTCATTCCCCCTATCGCCTTCGCAGTGGTAAGATCATAAGACAAAGAGACAGACGACCTCTTGATATATTTGATTAATATATTGAATTCATCTACTTGAATTATATAAAAATGATACAAAACGGGTCCTGTGAATGCAGTAAGTCAGAACTTGATGTTCTTTCTGTACCACCTACAATGACAACTATGCAAGAAAGTCAATGGATTGAACATTTTCCAATATCGTCTTTGGCAAACAATGCACCGATAGAATTCATCATACCACCTCAAACTGAACATTGGACAGATTTGTCTCAATCGTATTTGTATGTCAAATACAAAATCGTTCAAGCTGACGGTACTAATTTAGATGTCAATTCAAATGTGGCCCCTGTAAACAACTTCCTGCACAGTTTGTTTAGCAGTGTCGATTTGTATCTAAATAATAAACTAATCACCAGCAATTCAGATACCTATCCATACAGAGCATATATCGAAAATCTTATGTCATATAATTCTGACAGCAAGACTACGCATTTGAAAGCTGGTGATCTTTAGACTGAAGACACCTCTGCTCATTTCAATTCACTCAACCATGATGGAGATAATGAAGGTTTACAAGAAAGAATGCGTGAAATTGCACAAAGTAGAACCGCCGAACTTTTTGGACGCTTGCATCTTGATCTGTTTCAACAAGAAAAATATTTACCTAATGGTATTGAAATCAGACTTAGATTAAACAGGTCTTCGCTAAACTTTTGTCTCACAGGAGGTACTGGTGCACCAGCTTCAAAAATTGTACTGGAAACAGTCAGTCTTCATGTGCGAAATGTCGAATTGTTGCCTGTTGTTGCAAATGATCTAAATCATGTTATTGCTCAGCAGAACATGAAAATCCCTATTCGTAGGGTGAAGTAAAAACTTTTACCATTTCTACAGGCCTTCAGTCTAAAGTTGAAGATCATTTGTTTCAAGGACAACTTCCAAAACGCATTTTCATTGCAATGGTAGCAAATACTGATTATAATGGGGATTATGGAAGAAATCCATTTTTCTTTCAACATTTTAATCTGTCAAAAATTGATGTATCATGTAATGGTCACAGTATTCATAACAGACCCTTTGAACCTAACTTTGAAGCAGGATTGTATTTGAAATCCTTTCTATCATTGTATCAGGCTAACTCATCTTTAGCACTCAATAAATCATTTAATATTGCTAAAGAAGACTATGTTGGTGGATACTGTTTGTGGGGATACGATTTGACAGCGGATCAAGGTAGTGAAGAAGGACAACTTCATCCTATAAAAACTGGAAATCTTCGAATTGAACTTCAGTTTGCTCAAGCTCTGGTAGCAGCTATCAACGTTATTGTCTTTGCTGAATTTGACAATCAGATTGAAATCAACAGTTTGAGAGAAGTTATCACAGATTATTAATCCTGGAAAAAATCAACAGAAACTCTCTGATCAAAAGATAGCTTTCACAAAAACAGTCCTTTTCAGGACTAAGGAATATAATATCGAAAACGATAGTCCTTTTCAGGACTATTGAAAAACAGTCCTTTTCAGGACTATCAACAGGACTAAAGAACTGAAAAAACAATTTTGGGACTCAGATTTGCTATAACCCTTAGAGAAGAAGCAGAAAAAGTGAAATATTCCGTATCGAAGTGCATCTCTACTCGGAAAAATGACATTCACAACAGCTTCGAAAAACATATGACTGAAAAATTAAAAAATCTTATTGTCAGTGAAGTTACCAACCAGTGTTACGGATGTCAAGTGGATCATCCCAGTCAAACACAGCATGAACTGTGTTTATTCAAGGATAGACAAGAACATACAGATATTTTCATAGAAAAAGCCATGATGGAATTAAATCCATACGAAATCATGGAAAAATGGTATCCTGAACTCATAGAAATGAAACTCGATGAAAGTGACTATGTGGAAGCCTACAGATTATGGCGAAATATAAAATAAAACATTTTATCTGAATTCACGGAGTCGTGGTTACAATACTGGTGTGACAAAGTAAAACAATCCTGGGAAGAAAGTGATTAGAAAAATGTATACTTCTGAAATTCAATACATATTGGATCACGGAACATGGATAAAAAATCTACAGGCAAAAGTCTGTGCAAAAGATCAGTTGCCTCGACAAAAACCCAATCATGTGAAAGCCTACATTGTGAACACAGAGAAATCAACCGATCCAGGACAAACTGGGTAGCCGTGATATTCAACAATAATGGCAATGTACTATACTTTGATCCCTACGGCCTACCACCACTTGAGCCAGAAATCATTAACTTTTTAGACAATCATTCTTATTCGTGGAGATACAATCGACAAACTCTCCAGAGTCCACAGGGGAAAGTTTGCGGATTTTACTGTATCTTCGTATTGGATGCTGCTGCCAGAGGATACAACATACAGAAATATCTTCAACAGAAATTCGTCTCAACGGAACATCGACGAAACGATCGAGATGTAGTGTTACGGTTCAATCAGCAGTATGGAATTCTATTCAATAAAGCTCTGAGACTTTTCCCCGCAAATAGTATATAAATGTATAATAGTTCTTTTATCTATGTGTTTGTTGTAAATATGTTCATTGCTCAGTTCATTGTTCAGTTCTGTTCAAATAAAAGTTAAACTGTTTAAATGGTGTTTTTCATTCTTTTTTCCACAAAGATAATTTCTCCACAAAATATCAGTCTTGGAAAAAATGTAGATAGATCATATAGTACATTATGTTCTATCTACATGGTCTCGCCCACGTTCGTACTCTTAATTCCAAGACAAAAGTAGGTCAATCCCTCCACCAAGCTATAAAACCAGCAAATTTCTCTATATACCATTTCATTTCCACGATGGGTTTGTTCAGATTCTGCTGTGGACTATTTGGTAGAAGTCGAAGGAACGAGGAGAAGAGAAAACGTCAAAAGACAAAGACGTCGGCTGAGTTCTCTGCAAGACAAGGGCATAACCCCTATACCCAGAACCCAACACCTAATTTCTACCCCGATCTTTGGGTTATACCAACTGATGATCCAATCTTTGGGGAGTCTGTGATATCAACTAACCAATGAGGTCATGATGAGGAGGTTTAGAATCCTCTATCTTTCTCTGATTTTGGAATTAACTTGCTCGGATGATTAATTTAATTCCGATCCAGAGAATGGTAAAAAAGAAAAAAAAAAAGCTGTTTTCAGGGCTAACATCCATCCCAGAAAGTCCTATCTTCGAGACTTGTCAATTTTACGATTGAGTAGCATCCCAAGAGTTACATTCCAAACGATATACTCCAAAACGAATTAACTCAAAAAAAAAAAAAAGTTAAGCCCAACACGACGTCTGTATGGTAAGGATTTATGCTATAAGGCGTCTCTGATCAACTCAGAAGATGCCTACAGCATAAAGGAGTCAAATCTTGTCTGACTAATTCAATCAAAACGACAAATAGTGCTATACATCACCTCAGCTCTCAGATCTTATAGACAAGTTACAAAGCAATATGATCTTTAACCCCTAAAGTTAGTTAAAACTGAGTTCGCCAGACAAATATCTAAAGATCATACTGCTAGGAGCCGAAGAAAAGACTAAGTCCGACGGTGATAGAGAAAGATTGAGGCGAACAAAGTCGGAAAAAGACTAAGTCCAACGATGGTCGAGAGAAAGAACAGCTCTCCAAAAAAAGACTAAGTCCGACAGAGTCTTTTGCCTGAGTCAAGCTGAGGAGGGTTATAGCCCATATCGTGAAAAAAGACTAAGTACAACGATGATCTCTGCCTGAACCAGCATGAGGAGGGAAAATAACCCATATCGTGGAAAAAAAAAGACGAAGTCCAACAGAGTTTTTGCCTGAGCCAAGCTGAGGAGGGAAAATAACCCATATCGTGGAAAAAAGACTAAGTCCAACGGTGATAGAGAAAGCCTGAGGCGAACGAAGACGGAGAAAAAAGACTAAGTCCAACGATGACAGAGAAAAGCCTAAGTCAAACGATAGTCTCTGCCTGAACCAGCATGAGGAGGGAAAATAACCCATATCGTGGAAAAAAAAAGACGAAGTCCAACAGAGTTTTTTGCCTGAGCCAAGCTGAGGAGGGAAAATAACCCATATCGTGGAAAAAAGACTAAGTCCAACGGTGATAGAGAAAGCCTGAGGCGAACGAAGACGGAGAAAAAAGACTAAGTCCAACGATGACAGAGAAAAGCCTAAGTCAAACGATAGTCTCTGCCTGAACCATGTCATTACGATCCGCGCGCACGTGCGTGCAGATGCATTAAGTCCCCTTTTCACAGACCATGGTTAAAAAAGGGACCCCGAAGACGGTGAAAATGGTGAACATCTACCTCCGGTTTGACAATTTGACCGGTCTTTTGAGAGTAAGTCCAACGATAGTCTCTGCCGAACCATGTCATTACGACCCCTTTTCACAGACAATGGTTAAAAAGGACCCCAAACACGGTGAAAATGGTGAACATCTACCTCCGGTTTGACAATTTGACCGGTCTTTTGAGAGTAAGTCCAACGATAGTCTCTGCCTAACCATGTCATTACGGCCCGTGCGCGCGTGCGCGCGCAGATGCATTAAGACCCCTTTTCACAGACCATGGTTAAAAAGGACCCCAGCCGCGTCAAAGATGGCGGACATCTGCTTCCGGTTTGACATTTTGACCGGTCTTTTGCCCCCCTATCACCCGCCACGTAGGGCGATAGGGGGACAAATTTGCTCCAGGGAGGGGGGCACCGGGCAAAATGCCCGGTGCCCCCCTCCTTTACTACTATCGAGTTCGATAAAAGTGATAATACATAAACACTCATCTAAGATCCTCTATCTCTCTGTACCAGACTAACAAAAGACTTGTCCATGTTGAAAGTACATGTATTTGTAGATTAGAAATCATAGGTGGTTCGAATGATTGAGTTTGCCCGTGAAAGGTCGTAATTATTTTGATACAAGCGTTTTCTCGTTTTCACCCTGTCTTCTTCCACAGGGTCTTAAAAACACGGCATTGAGTTAACCTTTTACCGCTCAATCCCGAGCTTCAACAGCCTTGAGGAATAAAGGCGTTAGAACACACTCTGGTTCAAATAGGAGAAAATGCTGGTTACCAGAGAAAATTACCAAAACAATGATGGAAAAGGAGAAAATGCTGGTAACCAGCATTTTCTCCTTTTCCATCAATGTTTTCTACTCTTTCAAAGCATAAGTTGAGCCACTTTCAAATTATCGTCTGCACATCCTTTGAATTTGGACAAGTCTAAAATTTTGTCGTTTGGTACAGAGCAAGAAAACTTCTTCAATTTATTTATTATAGATGTTTTTGAAAAAAAAAAAAAAACTTTTAAAACTTTTTCTTTTCCAAACAATCTTGTATACGAACGACATGGAGGAGTGAGGCATCTCATGGAGAACATTCTGAAAAAAAAAAGGAGCAAATGCTGGTAACCATCGTTTCAAAGAAAAATCCCATTACTTGACCCACATTTCATCTGTCGTCGGCAAAAGCTTTCAACATAAACAAGTCTGATAGTTTGTTGTTTGGTGAAAAGATAACAACAAGTGTAAATGTTTAACGCCGTTTTCGGAATTATTTCAGTTATGTCCAGTGCACCTATCAATGCATTCCTTGTAGTTGCGCAACAATCTGTACAAGCGAATGGCTGCTTTCCCGCGCTAACTCGACAGTAGGTTCTGTGTTGAGAGAGGAAAAAGACATGACTTTCATCAAACCTTGGACATAATATTGACCAAGTCAGGATATGAACTCAACAGATCCCGGAAAACCAGCACTGCGAGGTGAGCTGCCGAGGATCTGGAAAGTTTTTTGGATGTAGACACACCCAAGAAAAAGACGAAAAGAGTATTTTGCTGTGGACTTTAAAAACGTTCCCATTTGAAAAAGGGTTACCAAAGTCTTGTGCGTGTACTTTGTTTTTTTTTTAAGCTAATTTGCAAATGACGGATAAATGCATTGTGCACTGCACCGCGCGTGATACACGTACATTCTTACTAATTAGCGATATACAGCGGTTTAGATGTTTGCGTTTATACATCGCAGGATGCTTACTTATTTATCAGACGAGAGAATTTTCGACACTTAAATATGTAAAAGCATTGCAGACGATAAGATAAACTGTGGCTCAAATAGACCTATCCTGCAAAGAGAAGAAAACAGTGGGAAATGGAGAAAATGCTAGTTACCGGCATTTTTTCCTTTCCCACAGTGTTTTTAAAAGCCTTTTTCCGTGGAGTTGTCGAACAACTTTATTGATGAAGAGCTAATCCAATACATACCTGGCTTCTTACAAAGTGCAGGTGACACAAAAGAGGTCTTTGTGATAGGAAAAAATATCTTCTTGAAGAGATATGAACAACGTTGCGGGAAAAGAGAAATTGCAACCACTCTAACGCTCAAGCAGTCAGGGCTTTCCTTCAATGTACGAGAGCATGTGTACACTCCATTGGAGTAAACAGTCGTAATTATAAGTGGCACGTCGTTAGTTAACCTTTTTCTTGGAGAGTTAATATTTAGCCGACTGTGTCCTGTTTTATGAACTGTACTTGTACTGATTTCCTCTCAATTCATTTGACTGGCAGACAAAACGATTGCTTTCATCTGATTTCCCACCAAAACAAACTCAAAAACATCAGGAGAAATCTATTTTTAGATATCACAGGACTGCTGAAGTAAATTAGATTAATTAACCCTTTACCACACAATCCTGAATTGAAACAACCTTGGAATAAAATGCATTTAAAACATTGTGGAAAAAGGAGAAAAAGCTGGTTTCCAGCATTTTCTCGTTTGCCCACAACGTTTTTATTTGAGCCATGTTAGATTTGCCTTCTCCAAGCACTTTCAATGTAGACAAGCCTAAAATTTTGTTGTGTGGTAAAGAGATAGAAGATGTTTGGTTTTTCTTTTTTTTTTTTTCGGTGAAAGATCGAAATTTATTTTATCGATTGAAGATTTTCACAAGTAGCACTTGCTTGTTTGTATGCTTGTATTTAACAGCTTAGGTCATATCATGGCGGCCAGTGACGCATCCACGTGTTTCCTGGCTTTCTCACACCAGTACTGACACAACTTTCTTTCCAAAGCCACTGACTACTTTTCTCACATGAATCAGAGGTGAGAGGCGAAAAAACACCGGAAAGAAGGTTTGCCTCACCGGGTATCGAGCTCGCAATCACCAGGTCACGAGTCAGATACTCTAACCACTGAGCTACCTGGGCGGGCCAACAAGTGGCACAGCCACGAGTGAAAATATTTCCGTTTGATATTCACAAGACGAAATAAATTTCGATCTCTCACCGAAAAACCCGAATATTCTATTTATTTCATGCTTCTAACCACCCCCCCCCCCCTTTTTTTTTTTGCATGGACTTGCGAAGTACAGTGAGCTCTCGTTATTTCCGTACCAATGAGTTTATCAATCGATAAATTCACTGGTCGAAACGCTGAAATTATCAAACCATAATCCACCATTATTTCCTGATAAACTAGCGAAAAACATGAAACAAGACTCAGAGTGCATAGGACAACTTGTAGTTTCTTTAATGTATGTGCGAATCAAGATCACTTGATTGAAAAGAAGGTACTGTCTGATTTTGGAATATCACAAGTGTTACGTGTGTACGTGAAACAGTTGGGTTTTCTACTAGACTGAAGTCGAACCCCGGTAGCTCAGTCGGTAGCGTACAGGACTTGAGAACAAGGGTCGCTGGTTCGATCCCCGGCTTAGCCAATTTCTTTCCAAGCATTGTTGATAGTCGTTGCGACTGGATTCATTCCTCTCTCACTGCTGACCATTGTTTCGACGATAGTTATGTGGGAAAGCAGCCAGTGGCTTAGAGAGAATATTGTGCGTGGTACTGGTTAAAGAAACTCTAGGAACGCATGTATAGGTGCACTGGCCTCCGCGATATAACTGAAATAATGTTGAAAACGGCATTAAACACCATACAATTAATCAATCAATCTACTTGACTGAAAATACTCATTCCTACCCCACCTTTCCCCCTTCTGTTTAAATGCTGATATTTAAAAAGAGTTGACTCAAGTCTAGCTGTATACTCACACCAGTGGAGAGGCTCTGCATATTAAGGGAGTAGCAACGGTGGTTGTATTGACTCTTTACCAAACGACAAAATTTTAGACTTGTCCAATTTGAAGGCATTTGCAGACAACAAAATAAATGTGACTCAAAAATTGAAATTTGTTTTTGGAAGGATAGAAAAAATTGGGGGAAAAGGAGAAAATGCTGGTTACCAGCATTTTCTCCTTTTCCTACAATGTTTTCTAAAGTCTTCTTTCTCAGGGTCGTTAAAAGTCGGGATTGTGTGGTAAAGGGTTAACTGCTAGACAAATATATTTTTTTCCAGATTCATAAAACAATCCGGAATGCGGTCAACTTCACTCAAAGGCTGCTAGGTAGTAAAGGCATAGGGTTTGCAGTGGAGAAATGTTCCCATCTCTTCTCGTTGGAGTTAGTCTTGACGAATAAGTCCTTTTGGTAAGTATCAACCGCAGACAGGAGCCTAGCTGCCTGTACACAAAAACGCAGTTGCGTATACTTTGCACACACAAAAAAATGCCAAAAAATGCCATCAGAGGCCATTAAATACTTCTCCAATTCAAAATTGTTTTGGGAGGAGACCCCTCGGACCCTCTCGGAAAATTCCTCTCCCCTTTCTCGGCACTTGGTGCCTCGGTTAACTCTTTGCTACACGACAAAAATTGATTGTCTAAATTGAAAGCACTTGCAGACGACAAACTAAATATTACACAGCTTAGGAATTTTTTCTTCGAAGTGGTAAAATCTTTGTCGGAAAAGGAGAAAATGCTGGCTACAGCATTGTCTGCTTTTCCCGCAATGTTTTCAAATGTCCCTTTCTTTTGGGGTCGTTAAAATCGGGTATGTGTGGTGAAGGGTTACTTAATAACTTCGGTATTACATTTGCGAACACTTTATTCTAGGCTAGCTACGCCCCTGGCAGACCTAGTTCTTGTATTTGACACATAAAGCATATTTACGTATACATATGCACTTAAAGGTACATTCCCTTTGTGCAGTTACATTGCACATAACGCGAGTGTAAATGTTTCATTGGTCATTACATTTGAATAGCTATATAATTTAGTGTTTTTTGGCCCCCGGCAAACCATTGTATAGGATTTTATGTTTGTCTGTGAGTAATAAAGCTGGTATGTATTGCTAAACTTCAATTATTCACTTAGGAGAGAAAGCAAGAAATTTGCTCGGGGGTATCAAGCGTTGACCTTGATTGGAAATGGGCTCCGATTGCAAGGTCGTGGTTATAAGAAAGCTCGATTCGTCATTGTTATTGGCCCAAAATGAGGTTAGACATTCCTCAACGCTCACCGAATTACTTTGGATTTTTGTTATAAATTTAAGATTTTTAACTGTGGATAAATGAACTGAGGATGCTTAAAATCCAATTCATACCACTGCGTGTATATTGCAGTTTGATGATTTTCTGGAATGAGCTATTTCATTCTCGAACATCAAGACATACAATTATTTGAAATTCTTACATGCCTAAAACACGTAAAGTGAATTTTTGGCGTAGATGAATGTGCTGGTTTTGACCTACTTCTTTATATAATGAAACCGAATGAATAGATGGTGATATGCGATTAGTGAAAAATGTGCATTTGTTTATTCGGCGGGACCCTGCGCAGTAAGAGTTCAAGTAGCTGTCACAGCAATGCGATATGATGCACGGCTCTTCGATGAAGTTGAACAACGCACACTATGTTTAGTGCTTGGATGGGTGACCAAATCGTGATGCGATACTGAAGTATGTCTGTACATTTATTAAGACATTTTTTCCCGTTGTCAGTGCTGATTTTGATTTACGTGTAATCTTGAAATTTATATTTTACTAAAGATCCCTCTATTCAAGAACATGAAAAACGATGAGGAAAAGATGCAGTTGCTGTCGAGGTTATTTTCTTTTTTTTTTTTAGACATTTTTCTTCATTTTGAGCCATAATATGATTGACTGGCTTACCCGAAATGGTTCAGCTGCTTATTGATTCCCGCATCTTCGCAAGCCAAGGTGACGATCACTACGTAGATCTTACCCCTTGGCTAATCGAGTCGAAATTTGTTAGCCTCGCGATACGTGTAACCATTGGTTGCAGTCAGGACTGAAAGCACCAATCCAATAGTGCGTTACATTTGCTATCCAACAACAGCAGAATGTAAATAAAAATGACCACAGGAGAAAGTTATCGGATATGCTGGGAATTATAACCAACAAAATACAGACGAAAAATATTTTCTTCAACATTCACTGTCACAAATCAGTTAAATGAAGTTTTAGGATACATCCCAACACCAAATGGTGTACTGTCAAAGTAAGTGTGTGGCTTTTGCTTCGCGAAACTTAAGATTTCGAACATGGATTTTGACTTGATAAATCGTCTGTCAAGTTTGCGATCTGAAAAGCAGTCAATTGTTGGCGAATTATGGAAAAAGCATGCTGAACAACTATAATTGAACAAAACCTTAGTGGCCAATTTTCAAGGACCCCTGTTAAAACAACAACACCGAAGCCCTAAACAGATCATAGCCCAACACCGAGAAAGGTAAACAAGTCTTTGGCCAAAAGAGTTATGTTACGCGACGTTTGATTGGTTTTTGATGACGTAAATCTAGGGGAGATAACAATAAAAATGCAGTAGGTGGCGCGTCGCCGTGCTAATAAATTTCGACACGATCAGCCAAGGGGTAAGATCCACGTAGTGATCGTCACGTTGGCTTGCGAAGATGTGATTCCCGTAGCTTTTATTTCTGTATTTGGAGATATCCGTATCTTGGACAGATACGGCAAAGCCCGGGTTCCTTTGTATTTGACCAGATCTGGCGAGGATTTGCTCGTCTGTAGACTTAAACCCTGTTTCAAATTGCGTGATTGTCAAGGGTGTCAGGAATCGTAAGGTAGAAACACGCTTAAAACCATTCTTTTACGTGCTCTGGCAAAAGGGGCTTAATGCATCTCTGTGATGTGCATGATAATATGGAAGTCATCATATTGTTATGGATCCATAAAGTCCATTTTGTCTGACAACCAACTGCATCGTTTGGAAAAATTGTCCTTGGATATGCAGAAAACTGACCAATAGCAAAAAGTTTCTACCCTGGTCAGCCTGCGCAGTCCACGCAGGCTGTCCTGGGTCGAAACTTTTTGCAGATGCATTAAGCCCTCTCTTCACAGAGCATGACTCATATGAATAACTTTACTGTAGTTATTGTTGTTGTTGATCAATACTTTTCAAGGGCGCCGCCATGTTCAAGATCATGTGACTGATAGTATTTCGAAATGAAAACCTTCTTGATACGGACGCGTTGTCTGCGCATGTCAATATTCTTTGAAGATTTGGCTTGTCTGCTATGACGCATCACTATCCTGTAAAGAATAAATATTAATAGGCGATGCGTAAATTGCCGCTTAAAAAGTGCAGGCGGAAAATGGTAATAAATAACACGTCTGTGGAAAAATCACGCCAGTTTTTCGCTACAAATTTTCTTAAAAACAAAATGATTTTAAACGGGGATTTTTTTAAATACCAATTGTTTACTGCAAATCTCTGTACATAGACAGTTCCTAATTATAGACATGGGGAAAACCGGGATTTGTGCAACAGATTGATAACAAAAATAACGTTCCCACCGTCTTGGGCTTATACCGGGGCTTTTTTCTAAGCTAATATGGGCTTAATCTGGTACCCTGCCGTACTTCAAAAGTACGCCAGGCAAAGCGCAATAATGGCGGCCCCCGTTTGTAAAATGCAGAAGTAACAGATTATTGTTAGTTCACATGATCAAATCCTACTAGAGTCTGAATTGAAAACAGATCGGTTGCAAAAAGGTATGGTAGTTAGTTTTTAATCGGTCGGTAGACCGATTAGAGAGATGGCAAATTTCGGAAACCCGTCTGCTCAGGGCAAACTGAGGTAACTGCAATTCCTAACAGCTTTTACTTACAGCGTTTTGACGCTTATACCTGCTGTGATGACCTTATTACAAAAACTACTTTTGACCCAGATAAGCGCACTTTTGACCCAGATAAGCGCAGGAATAGTAATTAGCGATAAACAGGCGTTAAGTAATGCCAAGTAATCCCAAAATAACTTTTAAATTAGGTAATAAACGGCGGTTACAATTTGTTTAGTATTGAAGTATGTCATAATTACAGTATTATCAAAATCTCTGGCCAGCAAAAGCTGTAGCAGTTTACTTTCAACACGATTATAAGAAATAGGGTCAGTGATTAGCAGCAACTTTATGAATGAAACGAGTGCGAATCAAGTGTATGGGGTGATGTGAACACATCTTTTAGTCGTCTGCTGTCCATATCATTCGGCAAATTTCGAGTGATCCGTTGATAGTTATACGTAGTTACGGAATCGGCCGAG
Source organism: Tridacna gigas (assembly GCA_945859785.2). Classification (NCBI taxonomy): domain Eukaryota; kingdom Metazoa; phylum Mollusca; class Bivalvia; order Cardiida; family Cardiidae; genus Tridacna; species Tridacna gigas. The sequence goes on along the minus strand of OX244031.2, from coordinate 10,054,230 downwards.
TTGTGACGAGTGCTCTCCGTATATGTAGCAGGTGTTGAAAAGATAATAGGTCATTTTGGTCTTGAGAGGAATAAAATCGCAACAGAAAGGAGTTTGTAAAGAAACATTGCTTTACAAGAATTTGAAAAATTAGATTGCTCTGTCTAAGAGAAAACTGATGTAAACGCAACTCGTAACAGCCGTAAGTTTAAAATAGTAACCGGCCGTTGGTCGTTTAATGCAGGGATCGTATATGTGAGGCGAAGCGTGTGAAGCTATGGGGACAAAGGGTATAGAGTTGTGTAAAGGTTATGGCCCTCGCGGAGAGGTCATTACGTAAACATTTTCAGAATGGACTGGAGATTCACCGCTTGCAATCTTAGTACCCAGACTGTCCATTCACAATACTGACTGATTACGCATCTTTTAGCGTATGATGTATTAACCCTTAGGCTGTTAAGTGCGACTCACTAACCCTTTCGCGGATAGTATAGATCGAGATCAGACTGCATATAACGTGCAGTATGACCTTGGATCTATACTGTCCAATAAGGAGAGATTTCTTCTCACAAAAAAGAATAAGTTTGACATAGAATTAATCGGGTTTTACTACCAGTTTGAAATTTCATTTCAATGTTTTCACAGCCCCTCCTCCTCTCCGAGCCATGCATGGCACTACCATTTTACACAGTCACTTACATGTTTCTTCTTGGTGAGTTTTTACAGACTGGAATCAGTCTGTTAACCCTTGACCAAACAATCCTGTGGGGCTTTGAAAATTTAGTTCGAGAAACTGTATGTATTCAGCATGTTCTTTTTTTTTTTTTTTTTTTCGACAGCGTTTTTTACCCATTTGAAAGATTTTCAAAATTTTGTCAAATAGAACATTTTCATCGAGGATAAAAAACCCTGAAACTGTAACACGAATAAGGTCACTTACTGTTATGTTCTCCTTATCTGAATCAACGGACCAGGGAAAAAGTCTTTACAGAGAGTGCAGATTCAGACCAGACTGCTCAGAAAATGCAATCTTATCTTGGATCTGCATGCCAGTTTTCCGAGTTATTCTACTCAAGACAGCAATGGTCCTGCAATATTTAGGCTGCTTTTCCAAGCTTAACATGTCTATTCTAACAATTTAGCGCTCTAAGCGTGCAGATGTCAGCAACATGTTTGTCTCATCAGCTATTCCATATTGGTCGATTCTCATCCTTTCCACATTTCAGATAAAGAGATCAAGGCTACCGCAGTTATGCTCTTGCTGATTACAATGACTCAAATATAATGACCTTTGTTGGCTATGGACAAGTAAAATCGCTTTTGAAGACAATAAAATATAAAGATCAGACTGTCCTTTGAACGCAATGCAATTCGACATCAGAGACGTCCATATCTTAGATCTAATTGTCTATTTATTTGGGATGTACGAGGGTTGTTCTGGAAGTTCGTAGAATTTTTTTATAGGACAAGTTATAATCGCAGTTTAATAAAATAGAATATACGGGCACAAATTTCAGATTTTATTCTATCCATTCCCTGTGTATTTTTCTAGTATCTTAAATAGCAAAATTTTCCTAACAGAAATAAAACAGCGTGTAAGTCATACCCGGAGCACGCCGACGTCATAAGTAACGTCAAGCGTCATTTAAGTCCAACGAACGTCGCACTTTCTCCACATAGTCACCCGCAAGATCCACGCATTTCCGATGCCTGCTTATCCACTTAGTGTACGTTTCTACATACCACTCTTCAGAAAATGACGACACAACTGCTTGGGCTTGTTTAGTAAGGTCGTCAGCTGAATCAAACCGTATTCCGCGTAACTGTGCCTTGAGCTCCGGGAACACGCGAAAATCCATGGGGGCGAGGTCAGGACTGTATGGTGGGTGCTTCAAGACCTCAAAACCCAGCAGAGTGATCTCTAGCTGTGTAGATTCCGCTCGGTGTCCCGGTGCATTATCCTGGTGTAGTATTACTTGGTCATGGTTCAAGTGGGGCCGTTTCTTCCGTATCGCGTTAACGAGATCCCGCCAAAAAACCTAAAGAAAGAAATGCACGATTCATTAGGTTTGCGTAAATCAATATCTCATTTTTTGTTATTTATTTGATTGATTTATTTATTTATTTAGATTTATTTATTTATTTATTTATTTATTTATTTATCATTTACCTTAGAATAGTATGCCGTTGTGACTGTTTGGCCCTCTGGAATTCGGTGCTGTAATAGCATCCCGTGCCGGTCCATGAAGTAAACGAACATCTGTTTTCCTGCGCTTTTTTGGACCCGAGCCTTTTTTGGTGGAGGGGTACGCGGGGTTTTCCACACCGATGACATGCGCTTAGTTTCCGGGTCAAAGTGGTGCAGCCAGGTCTCATCCGTGGTGATAATCCTGTCTAAAAATGCGTCTCCCTCTGTTTCGTAGCGGGTAAGAAACTCCTGTGAACATCGCACCCGGCATTCTTTTTCACTTTCCTTGAGCAATCGGGGTACCCAACGCGCACTAACTTTAGACATGCCCAGTTCATCTGTTAATATCCCATGCACCGTGGATACCGAAACATCGAGTTCATCTGCAATCGACCTGACAGTAATTCTCCTATCACAATTTACCATGTCTTTCACTCGATCCCTAACTGAACACACTACGACGGCCGGCCGACCAGATCTAGGATCGTCCTCAATAGAATCATGTCCGCTTCTAAAACGCGCATGCCACTTATATACAGCAGCTGGGCTGCATTTTTTATATTTTCCTGTAGATTTGATCATGTTCAGCGTTTCTGTTGGTGATTTTTCCAGCGCGACACAAAATTTCACAACACTTCGCAATTCGACGTCGCCGGTAGACGTCATCTCTTCCGGTCAGCGACTTTTTGATATCTCCTTCAAAATCGTGTAGCTCGTTTGAAAGAACCGAAAACGTTATGAAATTTGCAGGAAATGACGTCATGACGTTGTGTTAACGATTGACGTTTTCGCGCCATTTTGATGCCAATAGAAAGTATAAAAGATACAATGTAAAATCTGTTATACTATGTTATACATTGTTAAGAAATGGACTGCTCCGGTATCCCGATATTGTGTTGCTAGGGTTACCGCTATTTTCGGTTATTGTTGATATTTTCGAAGAAATCTTTTGGAAATGTAGTCACGGTATGTTTAAGTACTTATACCTTGATATTTACCTATAAATTACAAATGATATGGATTTTAGAGCAAAATCCTACGAACTTCCCGAACAACCCTCGTATATGGGGAAAAACGACCGTGAAATTGTAGCCTAATGTTTGATATTGTTTTCCTGACTGTAAAAGGCTAGTCGATTAACTGAGTGTTTTAACTCTTAACCAAACTATTCTTTTTTAATACCCATGAGAAAGCAGTTGAAAACATAGTGAGAAAACGGGAAAATGTAGGTTACCATTTTCTCCTTTTCCCATTTTTTTTTTTTTTTTCTTTCAACGATTCAAATCATCATTTGGTCTACATTTAATTCGTCATGTGCAATTGCTTTTGATTTGGACAAGTCTAAAATTTTATCATTTGATAAAGATTTAACGGTTATGGTGCTATTGGTTATCTACACGCTTTGAAAATATAATGAAGGAGAAATTTGCCAGCAGACGTTTGGACTGGACGATTTAGCCCGCTAAAAAATAGGTAGGAAAGTTTGTCAAGATGAATACGATGTCTTGTTAAAAATGGAAAAATGAAAGGTCCACAAGCAGCCAAAAGTAAATAATTCCAAAGTTATAATGCAGGCATATTTTATATGGCTTTTTTATGTTACAATGCAGTTACCAAAGTTGTCAAAGTTACAGAAAAGAATATATGTATTTTTTCACTGTTTTAAAGGGTTGGTAGGTACTGCTGTTCATGATGAGTGATATCTAAAACTTGATAATGGGTATTGCTGATCAGAATTGTCACATATTTTTTACGTTCTATTGCTGTCGGCTGGCAAACATAGCCTATATTTTAACCAATCGTTAAACTACTAATTTGTAAAAGACAGTTTAAAAAAGTGGGATCCTACGTGGCTCATTTGTAACGGTGTAGGACTTTTTGTCCCATACATAGTTCAAACATCTACCATTTGATTTGTGATTTCAAACCACTGTAGTTATTCGGTGTCGACCGATTACAGTGCTTACAGCACTTTGATTTTAATTGTCGTTCTGATTTAGCGAGAAAAACTAATCAGAAATGCTTGAAGTCTCCGAAATTTCAATGGACTGATATAACGTCCGAAAACAGGGCTACTTTTAAAATGATTCATAGTCAAATTTATATTTAAACCATATCCCAAAAGCACGTTTTAGATTCGGTAGTATATATTTTGTTAGAATTGATCTCATTTTATTCACTGATCAAACTGGATCACATAAAATTAAGGAAAGCAGGAAAGCATTTAGTGCTGAGCTTGAGGTCGCCATGGAGGCCGCCATTATTGCGCTTTGCCTGACCCTATAACGTAGTGGTAAGGGCAGGTAATCCAGACTAATATGGACCATGTTTATAAACGGCTGGTGCAAATTTTTATATGTTTCCTAACCATAGCTAGATGAATCGTACAAGGTAGGTTTTAGTGAGTAAACATATATTTTACTTTGAAATTCGTTGCATTGATTGCAGCTTTGAAAATTAGTCCGGTTCTATGCCCAGAATGCCCATATCAGATAGGTTATTTATTTGAAAAATGCCACCTAGCGGAAGATAATGGATACGGACGAGGTTAGAAACAGTTACGGAATCAGCCGAGTTGTGCAGGTGCAAAGGGTGAATGACTCAGAAATTTCTATTATTACCGCACAGGATGTAAGAAAGATTGATTATGTAGACTGCAAAATTTAACAAGAAAAGAAATGTTAATTTCTTCAGATGTAAAACATCTGTACTTGACACGCTATCCAAATAGGTTATGTGCATGGGTGATTCTTTCAACCACGGATCGTAGGCCTATTCACGAGTCATGGACTTTGAAAAGAGAGTGTTTTATGCATCTGCAAAAAGTATCGACTCAGGTCAGCCTGCGCAGTCCGCGCAGGCTGACCTGAGACGAAACTTGTTTGCTATTGGTCAATTTTCTGCATGTCAAAGGACCAGTCTAAAATACGATTCAATCGGGGATGAGAAAAAATAGATTTTATGGACCAAAAATTACGCGATGACTAGATTGGTGTAGTGCATTGCGGAAATGCGTTCAACTCCCTTTTGCTAGAGCATAGCTCACATACACTGATAAGATGCCTGTTTCAATAGAGACTCAATATTTCCATGAGGTGATATAGGAAGAAAACAAACAAAATATTCTGTGGTGGTGGTGGTTGTGGTTGTGGGGGGGGGGCGGGAGATTCTTGCCGGTTGCCCGTTAAACCGGATAAAGCTCGAAATTTCTCCTAATGAAGAAAAGAAAACAGAAAACAAAAAATCACGTAACATTGTAAGTTTGACTCTCTCAAGATTATGTCAAATGCGGAACAAAACCTAGAAAATGATCAAATGACAGAACAAACCACATTTTGGTTAACAGAGAATTCGTACATAATAACGATGCTTACCATATGTATTTGAACCATGCTCTGGAAAAAGGGGGCTTGATGCATCTCCGTGATCCGAGATACCAATCAAGCCATCACCTAATTATGCTTCCATGATAGCCACTTTTTCTAACAAGCGACTGAATCATGTGGTGGGCTGGCCCTTTGACATGCAGAAAATTGACCAATAGCGAAAAGTTTCGGCCCAGGTCAGCCTGCGCAGTCCGCGCAGGCTGACCTGGGTCGATACTTTTCGCAGATGCATTAAGCCCCCTTTTTCACAGAGCATGGCTCATTTGTTTTTCCACTTGTCACAATGTTTTACGCGTGGTCTGTTTTCAGACCTGGTTCTTAGCTATCTAGGTATGAGGAAGAGATTCGTGCACACCTGTCAAAAATTACATAATTGCTGTGCAGAGAGCGTTAGAAATGCTAGCTCACGCCTGTGAGTGTCTTTTCCTGCCTAGATATGTTCGCTCGTACACAGGTTTGCTCGTACTCTTCTTCTATAACCCACTGACATAGATAATTGAACCATGCCCTGGCAAAAGGGGGTTTAATGTATCTGCGTAATATCATACCAAGTAAATGATCACATAATTATGGATCCACAAAATCCATTTTCTCTAATAACCGGCTGAATCATGAGGTAGAATTGTCTTTGGACATGCAGAAAATTGACCGATAGCAACAGGTTTTGATCCAGGACAGCCTGCGCGGACTACGCAGGCTGACCTGAGTCGATACTTTTTTCATGCAGATGCATTAAACCCATTTTCACAGATCATGGCTCATTAATTTACCATCTTTTAAATTTTTCATGGACAAATGTAAAGTCCCGACCTCTTACGGCTGTCGAAATTACAACGAAATGAATGACAATTCTTTATTTTATAGACTTACTAAAGAGGACGGTATTTATAAAAGTTTAAACATTGGACTGCACGTTCTGGACAGAAGCCTGTTTTTTTTTTTTGTTTTTTTTCCTATTGGGCTTAGAGGTTCAAGTCCCTACAGAATAAGCTTTTGAAAATATTGTGGGGAAAGGAATGGTTGTTTTTTTACAAGCGAATGTTCCATTTTCCACCTTATTTCTCATAGAGCTATCAGTTAGGAGAAAACAAACATTTTATCTTTCCTATATAGTGTTTCTGGTTCGTGTTTGGTGCAAAGTGCCATACTGGAACAGTTTACAAAGATGGACAAGTATGGACTGATTAACTTTTGTCGTGAAGAAAGTCAAAAGATCATTGTGACAGATGAATAGATTGTATAGCGTGGGATATTATTTTATTCGTTAAGCAGTTCTTTTTACTTTCTTTCACTCTTTATCGCACAGTGCTGCCTTATAACGACCCTGTGGAAAAAGCCTTTTGAAAATATTGTGGGAAAAGGAGAAAATGCTGGTAACCAGCATTTTCTCCTTTTTTCACAATGTTTTCTACCCTATCGAAGACAGAAATAATCGCTGGAGCTATATTTCAGTTGTTGTCTGCAAATGCTTTCAATTTGGTCTAGTCCAAAATTTTGTTGTTTGGTAAAGGATTAAAAATAGCTACAAGTTTACACGTGTTATCAATTTCTCACAGAACGTTCATATTATGTGAAATGAGGTAACAAAAAATATATACTTACTAAAATCATTTAAAAATAGCTACCTGCCACAGGTTCGTTGATAGATGCACGCACACAAGCAGACGAGTCAACCCTTTACTATTCAGTATTCTACCATACAGGCCTTTGTTTGTTGTCTGATAAAAAAGAAGCAATTATGACAAAAGGTAGAGAACTATTTACAAGACAGGAAAATGAATTTTATTATCTCGTTAATGAAGAACTTGGTAGAAAAAATGACAGGCTGCTTTTTAGACGCCAATTCCTCCCTTTTCAAAAGCTGTTTTTTCTTTAAATGTTTAAGTTGCGTAGTTTTACATTACAGAGCCAGTATTCACCAGCCATTCTTAAGAACATTCTTAGCCTTATTCCCAACAAATTTCTAAATTTGAAAGAAACACACCTTCTGATTGGCTAAACCGTTTGGTTTAGCCAATCAGAAGTTGTGTTACTTTTTAAGTCGAGACTAAGACTAAGAATGAAACTAAGAATGATTGGTGAGAAAGGGCAAAGGACAATGGGAAAGGAAAAAGTCGTGATATGTTTTTTAATGGGTGAGGTGACAGATAAACTAGTGTTGAATGTAAAACATTACCCCATAAAGACAACTTCGCATCAAATCACTGTGGAAAACATTGTGGCAATAGGAGGAACCTCCCATTAAACCAGTTTGCAAAACATTGTTACAAAAGGAGAAACTTCGCATCACTTTCCAAAACATTGTGGCAAAAGAGGAAACTGTTTTTTCTCTCGTATTCATGCAGTGAACCTTATGTCATGTCCACCAAGAATGATTTCAGTTATCTGTCTGCAGATTTGCCTCAAGATTTAAAAGGTTGACTCATTATCAAACGGCTGAAATTTAGACTAGCCCAAATTGAAAGAATTTGCAGACGACAAAATCAGTGTAATAAAAAAAAAGAACTTGTTTTTTTTTTTTTTTTTTGAAAGGTAGAAAACATTGTGGGAAAAGGAGAAAATGCTGGTTACCAGCATTTTCTCCTTTTCCCACAATGTTTTTAAAAGCCTTCTCTTTCAAGGTCGTTGAAAGTCGGGATTGTGTGTGATAAAGGGTTAAACCTTAGAACGGCGAGTCCAGAAATAAATGCTAAATGATAAAAACATTGGTTGATTTTTGTGCGTAAAGGCTCGGCAAAGCAGACAGTGAAGCTCAAAGATCAGATTCCAGGTTTTGAGCCGTCCGATCCTCATTTACACTGAACGCAATGACAACTGTAGTTATGGAAAGTTCTGTAATAATGATCTATCCCTTTTGCAAACTATCCCGAATTTTGGCGACCCTGAAGAAGAAAGGCTTTTGAAACATTGAAGAAACTAAGGAAAAAATGCTCGTAACTAGCATTTTCTCCTTTTCCACGATGTTCTCTACCCTTCCATAGACAAATAACATCATTTGTATAAATCTAAAATCATTTGCATAAACCCGAATTTATCGTCTGCAAATGCCTTCAATTTGGATGAATCTAAAATTTTGTCGTCTGGTATGGAGTAAAGTGTAGAAAGAATGTAAATTGCATTTGGTGCACCAAGCCGAACAGATATCGCAGTCAGTTGCAACAGCCGATCGGAGTTATATCTGTTTCTTTGGAAAGCAGGTTTGATTAATTTTTTTTTTTTCAATGTCTTTTTTTTTTAGACAACAGCTATGTTCTGGCAAAAGGCGGGCTTAATGCATCTCCGTGATGCATAATACCAAGCGAATCATCACATGAAAATGGATCCTTAAAGTTCATTTTGTCTAACAACCGACGGAATCATGCCTCAAACTGGTCCTCTGACATACAGAAAATTGACCGATAGCAAAAAGTTTCGGCCCAGGTCAGCCTGCGCGGACTGCGCAGGCTGACCTGGGTCGATACTTTTTGCAAATGCATTAAGCTTTCTTTGCACAGGGCATGTTTCAATTTAATTTTACTATTCATATCAATTAGTGTGTCAAAAATACATTCATAGGCAAAGAAAAAATTACAATATTTTTCATATGTAACCCTTTACCACACTATTTCAAGTTTTAAAGACCCCGAAAAAGAAGGCTTTTGAGAACATTGTGGGAAAAGGAGAAAATACTGGTAACAAGACTTTTTTCCTTTTCCTACAATGTTTTTCTACCGTTTCAAAAACAGATTCCATAATTTCGGCCACCGTTAATTTGTTTTCTGCAAATGCTTTCAATTTGGATCAGTCTAACATTTTGTCGTTTGACAAAGAGTTAAATGCTTTGTGTGTGGGCGGGAGGGGGTGGACTATAAAAAAAGTCTAGGATAATGTTTACATTCAAGATACATTCACTGCCTGTGCATCCTGATCTTGATCTACACTGCCTGTAGTGTAGACATAACAAAAATTGTGCTGGACTCGCCTAGGTTTCTCATGACGTCGTCTGGGAATTGATATGTGAACATTTCTCCACCTGCAGGACGAAGTTTTTGCTATGCGGCATACCAGCTTTGAAAATATTATAGTAAAACAAAAAATGCGCTGACAGTGTGTCTACACAGGTATCTCTACTATCTAAGTTCAAAACCCTTTTTCTTGTTGATTTTGATGCATCTGCCAAAAGTATCGACCCAGGTCAGTCTGCGCTGTCCGCGCAGACTGACCTGGGTCATACTTTTCGCAGATGCATTAATCCCCCTTTTCACAAAGCAAGGCTCACTTGAGTTAAATGAGTTTATATCATTTTTTTATTGATTAAAGTTGATATAAATGTGACGGCAACGTCTGATCCGGATCTACAGTACTTGTACTTGATATAGTGGTGTTATTCCGACTCGTGAACTGGATTTATCCGGCAGTACAGGGAACTGTTGATACCTACCATATTGACATATACAGTCACCGGATTGTCACCGAATCAGTACCCACAACATTGGTTTTGATGAAGAATGACCTAGTGGTTAGAACAGAACACTTATCGAGCCGTGCTCTGGGAAAAGGGGGCTTGATGTGTCTTCGTGATGTATTATACTAAAGCAGATAATTTCGAATGCATAAAAAAACATTTTGTCTAACAACCAGGCACTATGGTAGTAGTATAGGAGGGTAGACCTCGGACAAAATCCGTTTTGTCCGAGGTCTACCCTCCCTGAGTGCCATTTTGTCCGAGGTCTACCCTCCCTGAGTGCCATTTTGTCCGAGGTCTACCCTCCCGGGGAAGCAAAAGACCGGTCAAAATATCAAACCGGAAGTAGATGTCCACTTTTTCTGCCCCCCCATGCCACGGTCAGAGCCCCTTTTTAACTATCTCTGTGAAAAGGGATCTTAATGCAGCTGCGCACGCGCGCACACAGGTCGTAACGATATGATTCAGACATGCCGCGGTCAGGTGTTTATGAGTTATGATCTGGTAGAAATGGGGTCGTAATGACACGGCTCAGGCAAAGACCATCGTTGGACTTAGTCTTTTTTTCCACGATATGAGTTATTTTCTCTCCTCATGCTGACTCAGGTAGAGAGCATCGTTGAACTTAGTCTTTTTTTCCGTCTTTATTCGTCTCCATCTTTCTCTATCACCATTGGACTTAGTCTTTTTTCACCACGATATGGGTTATTTCCCCTCCTCAGTTTGGTTCAGCCAGAGATCATCGTTGGACTTAGGCTTTTTTCTCCGTCTTTGTTCGTCTTAACCTTTCTCGATCACCGTTGAACTTAGTCTTTTTTCCACGATATGGGTTATTTCCCCTCCTCAGTTTGGTTCAGCCAGAGATCATCGTTGGACTTAGGCTTTTTTCTCCGTCTTTGTTCGTCTTAACCTTTCTCGATCACCGTTGAACTTAGTCTTTTTTCCACGATATGGACTATATTCCCTACTTACGCTGGGTCAGACAGAGACTATCGTTGAACTTAGTCTTTTTTATCCGTCTTTGTTCGTCTTAACCTTTCTCTATCACCATTGGACTTAGTCTTTTTTCCACGATATGGGTTATTTTCCCCTCCTCAGCTTGGCTCAGACAGAGAGCATCGTAGGACTTAGGCTTTTTTGGAGAGTTGTTCTTTCTCTCTATTACCGTTGAACTTAGTCTTTTTTCCACGATATGGGTTATTTTCCCCTCCTCATGCTGGTTCAGGCAGAGATCATCGTTGGACTTAGTCTTTTTTTCCGTCTTTGTTCGTCTCAGGCTTTCTCTATCACCGTTGGACTTAGTCTTTTTCTTTGACTCCTAGTAGTATGATCTTTTAGATATTTGCCTGACGAACTCAGTCTTTTTTAAAAACTAGCTTTAGAGATAAAGATCGTATTGCTTTGTAACTTGTCTATAAGATCTGAGAGCTGAGGTGATGTATACCACTATTTGCCGATTTGATTGAATCAGTCAGACAAGATTTGACACTTTTATGCTATACGCTATCTTCCGAGTTGGTCAGAGATGACTTATAGCATAAATCCTTACCATACAAGCATCGTGTTGGGGCTTAACCTTTTTTGAGTTAATTTGAATTGAAGTATATCGTTTGGAATGTAACTCTTGGAATGGTACTCAGTCGTAAAATTGACAAGTCTCGAAGATAGGACTTTCTGGAATGAATGTTAGCTCTGAAAAGAGCTGTTTTTTACCATTCTCTGGATTGGAATTAAATTAATCATCCGAGCAAGTTAATTCCAAAAATCAGAGAAAGATAGAGGATTCTAAACCTCTTCATCATCAACTCATTGGTTGGTTGATATCACAGACTCCCCAAAGATTGGATCATCAGTTGGCATAACCCAAAGATCGGGGTAGAAATTAGGTGCTGGGTTCTGGGTATAGGGGTTATCCCCTTGTCTTGCAGAGAACTCAGCCGACGTCTTTGTCTTTTGACGTTTTCTCTTCTCCTTGTTCCTTCGACTTTTACCAAATAGTCCACAGCAGAATCTGAACAAACCCATCGTGGAAATGAAATGGCATATAGAGAAATTTGGTGGTTTTATAGCTTGGTGGAGGGATTGACCTACTTTTCGTCTTGGAATTAAGAGTACGAACGTGGGCGAGACCATGTAGATAGAATATAATGTACTATATGATCTATCTACATTTTTTTCCAAGACTGATATTTTGTGGAGGAATTATCTTTGTGGAAAAAAGAATGAAAAAACACCATTTAAACAGTATAACTTTTATTTGAACAGAACTGAACAATGAACTGAGCAATGAACATATTTACAACAAACACATAGATAAAAGAACTATTATACATTTATATACTATTTGTGGGGAAAAAAGTCTCTGAGCTTTATTGAATAGAATTCCATACTGCTGATTGAACCATAACACTACATCTCGATCGTTTCGTCGATGTTCCGTTGAGAGGAATTTCTGTTGAAGATATTTCTGTATGTTGTATCCTCTGGCGGCAGCATCCAATACGAAGATACAGTGAAATCCGCAAACTTTTCCCTGTGGACTCTGAAGAGTTTGTCGATTGTATCTCCACGAATAAGAATGATTGTCTAAAAAGTTAATGATTTCTGGCTCAAGTGGTGGTAGTCCGTAGGGATCAAAATATAGTACATCACCATTATTGTTGAATATCACGGCTACCCAATGTTCTCCTGGACCGGTTGATTTCTCTGTGTTCACAATGTAGGCTTTCACATGATTGGGTTTTTGTCGAGGTAACTGATCTTTTGCACAGACTTTTGCCTGTAGATTTTTTATCCATGTTCCGTGATCCAATATGTATTGAATTTCAGAAGTATACATTTTTTCTAATCACTTTCTCCCCAGGATTGTTTTACTTTGTCACACCAGTATTGTAACCACGACTCCGTGAATTCAGATAAAATGTTTTGTTTTATATTTCGCCATAATCTGTAGGCTTCCACATAGTCACTTTCATCGAGTTTCATTTCTATGAGTTCAGGATACCATTTCTCCATGATTTCGTATGGATTTAATTCCATCATGGCTTTTTCTATGAACATATCTGTATGTTCTTGTCTATCCTTGAATAAACACAGTTCATGCTGTGTTTGACTGGGATGATCCACTTGACATCCGTAACACTGATTGGTAACTTCACTGACAATAAGATTTTTTAATTTTTCAGTCATATGTTTTTCGAAGCTGTTGTGAATGTCATTTTTCCGAGTAGAGATGCACTTCGACACAGAATATTTCACTTTTTCTGCTTCTTCTCTAAGTGTTATAGCAAATCTGAGTCCCAACATTGTTTTTTAGTTCTTTAGTCCTGTAGATAGTCCTGAAAAGGACTGTTTTTTCAATAGTCCTGAAAAGAACTGTCGTTTTCGATATTATATTCCTTAGTCCTGAAAAGGACTGTTTTTGTGAAAGCTATCTTTTTGATCAGAGAGTTTCTGTTGGTTTTTCCAGGCTTAATAATCTGTGATAACTTCTCTCAAACTGTTGATTTCAATCTGATTGTCAAATTCAGCAAAGACAATAACGTTGATAGCTGCTGTCAGAGCTTGACCAAACTGAAGTTCAATTCGAAGATTTCCAGTTTTTATAGGATGAAGTTGTTCTTCTTCACTACCTTGATCCGCTGTCAAATCGTATCCCCACAAACAGTATCCACCAACATAGTCTTCTTTACCAATATTAAATGATTTATTAAGTGCTAAAGATGAGTTAGCCTGATACAATGATAGAAAGGATTTCAAATACAATCCTGCTTCAAAGTTAGGTTCAAAGGGTCTGTTATGAATACTGTGACCATTACATGATACATCAATTTTTGACAGATTAAAATGTTGAAAGAAAAATGGATTTCTGTTATAAGTCCCATTATAATCAGTATTTGCTACCATTGCAATGAAAATGCGTTTTGGAAGTTGTCCTTGAAACAGATGATCTTCAACTTTAGACTGAAGACCTGTAGAAATGGTAAAAGTTTTTACTTCAACCCTGCGAATAGGAATTTTCATGTTTTGCTGAGCAATAACATGATTTAGATCATTTGCAACAACAGGCAACAATTCGACATTTCGCACATGAAGACTGACTGTTTCCAGTACAATTTTTGGATCTGGTGCACCAGTACCTCCTGTGAGACAAAAGTTTAGCGAAGACCTGTTTAATCTAAGTCTGATTTCAATACCATTGGGTAAATATTTTTCTTGTTGAAACAGATCAAGATGCAAGCGTCCAAAAAGTTCGGCGGTTCTACTTCGTTCAATTTCACGCATTCTAGCTTGTAAACCTTCATTAGTTCCATCATGGTTGAGTGAATTGAAATGAGCAGAGGTGTCTTCAATCCAAAGATTACCAGCTTTCAAATGCGTAGTCTTGCTGTCAGAATTATATGACATAAGATTTTCGATATATGCTCTGTATGGATAGGTATCTGAATTGCTGGTGATTAGTTTATTATTTAGATACAAATCGACACTGCTAAACAAACTGTGCAGGAAGTTGTTTACAGGGGCCACATTTGTATTAGCATCTAAATCAGTACCGTCAGCTTGAACGATTTTGTATTTGACATACAAATACGATTGTGACAAATCTGTCCAATGTTCAGTTTGAGGTGGTATGATGAATTCTATCGGTGCATAGTTTGCCAAAGACGATATTGGAAAATGTTCAATCCACTGACTTTCTTGCATCGTTGTCATTGTAGGTGGTACAGAAAGAACATCAAGTTCTGACTTACTGCATTCACAAGAACCGTTTTGCATCATTTTTTATAATTCAAGTAGATGAATTCAATATATGAATCCAATATATTAATCAAATATATCAAGAGGTCGTCTGTCTCTTTGTCTTATGATCTTACCACTGTGAAGGTGGTAGGGGGAATGACGTGGTTTTCGTGATTTTCTTTTATTTATCCCTGGTATTAGCTTTTCTGCTAGATCATGAATGGCTTGTTTTCCCCTTGAAATTACAACTTTTTTAGGGTTTTCGCCACGTAAAAGGATATCTTCTACTAAGCCTATTCCTTGTTTGATTCCTTCTTTTTTTACAGCATTCAACCCAGATTTGACCAAGGGTTTAAGCAATGGAGTCACTACTTTAATTGCTGATCTAAATAGGGAACCTAACCCATAGCCATACTGATGTTTTACACCACGATAAACTGGTAGCATTTTTTACCAAATATTTTATTTAAATATTTATTTGTCAAATATTTTTATTTTTTCTGTCTGAAATGTAACTTCACTATTGTCTTACCAATAATAAAATGAAACGGTATGCCAGAATCCCCTGTTATTTGAATGTGAATAGTATTGAAATCAGATTTCGAAACGGGGACGTAATGCGGTAATGTGATTTCATGGCTGATATGTTGGGTTTCATAATTATTTTCACCTGATATGTTTGCTTTGAACGGAAGAACACGAAGTATGGGAGCAAGTGTATCACCCACTATAGTGTGTTCAGCAACATCTGAATAAACAAACAGATGATTGTAGCCAGCATCAATGTTAGGAGTGTATTTAAATACATCTAAAATATTTCTATTTGAATAAATTATCTCATATTTGAATTCTGGTGATCCTCCCAGTTTTAAAAACAGCTGGGGATGAAATTTGAATCCTGTTCTTGTTATATTTACGAACCCCAATTTTGGACGTTTGCTTGAGGTTGAATAGCTAATAGACACCCCGATTGAATGCTTCTGAAAGATTTCACTTAGGTTATTTTGAATCAATTCTTCCATTACCTCTATAACATGTTTTGCTGAAGTGTAACTACCCGGTGGAAAAGTAAATCCGATTGACCATTTTATTGCTTCACCTTTTGCGTTTCGTTTTAATGGAATTACCTTCATATTATCTCTTCTTTTATCTGCCGCTGCTGCTGCATTGTATAAATTAAGATCTGCAGTTATAATTTCGAACTTCGCTTCTTGTTCACTTATGTTTAAGAACTGAGAGGGGGTAATAAGATGAACTAATGCAACTTCCCAAGTTTCCTTGTCAATATGAACTGTCTTTGGTAAATCAACCTTAAAACAACATTGGGTGTTGTTCGGATAAAGGTCCATGGAACTATCGCTGGGTAGAGTGAGATAAAACGAATTCATTTTTTAAATATTTTATTTTTTACTGTCAACGAAATCAACCCCACTAGTTGTTTTTTGTCCAGACTTTGTGAATTTTAATCCTGGTGATGGAAGAATATACCCGAGTGAGCTGCTTAACAGGATCAACCACAATTCACGATCTTGACTTTGAATACTTAAATGTACTACTGAGGTTGCAATAATTGCATAAATGACTAAAATCTGTGAAATATAGGTAAACTGATTCTTTGGGACACGATTTCCACAGCAGTTGTAATTTTTAGTACTAATACTATCGACACTTTCTGTCCCAGTCTCAATGTTTGACTGCGAATTTATCATAATTGTATTGTCTTTTTATTTATAAAAATCTTGTAGATAAGACTTTTTTTCCCGATCAAGATACCAAATAGGATTCTGGTATCCAACTTTGAAATTTTTTTGGATAGCCTTTCCAATTGACTTTTATTTCTTTGATTAATTTTTTACCCTTACGTCTTGTGCGTCTATCAAGAACTGAGTCAATCTCATAAATATCATCATCTTTTATTAATTGAAGTTCATATTCATAATAAGTTCCTAAAATCTGTTCTCCCAGCAGATCTTTTACTTTATAGGTAATAGGCGAAAATGTTTTGTTGACATGGCTGATTTCAAATATTTCTTGCGTCCAATTCGGTAAATAGCCCTTATCAAATGTACGTTTTGTTTTATTGATTCGAACATGATCTCCAATTTTGAATTTCGACTTTTTTGTCATTACATTTGCCGATAATTGAGGATACAGATTTCTTGAAATCTCTGCCTCATTGGATTTTGTTACCATTACAGGAGATGTTTTTATACTTCTGTGAAAAGTATGGTTGTAATTCTTAACTAAAGAATTCAATACGTCAATGTAACGCCTTGTTTTCTTGTACGTAAAGTATTTCCACATTCTCGTTTTCAAAGTTCGTTGAAATCTTTCAACAATACTTGCTTTTGTCTCTGGGTTTTCAGTGGTGAAAAAATGAATCTGATTCTTTTTCAAGTAGTCTTGAAACGATTTGTTTTTAAATTCCGAACCTTTGTCTGTTTGAAGCGCCAAAGGTTTACGTTTTGATTTCTGAACGATAGATTGAAATGCTTTGATTAAAGTTTTACCCGTTTTGTCTGGAATAGGAATAACCCACGAAAATCTCGAAAACACATCAATCACACAAAGTAAATATTTCTTGTTATTATTTTGTTTTGCTAAATGTTGCATGTTAGCCAAATCAGCTTGCCATTGATAATCTATACCACCTACAATAGTTTTTCGTCTTTTGAAACGACGACGAATCGGTTTGTGTAAGGTGTAGGTGGATTCACCCTGTAACCATTCTTGAACATCTTTGTATCTTATTCCTTTCAAAACAGATTTCGCAGCGTGATACAATTGCTTTACTCCACTAAATGCTACAGTACTTTTAGGATCATAAAACAACTTTCTTAACACGTAATCAAGTTTTGACTTTACCATGCCTCCCATGACTGAAGTGTTTTACGGCTCGGAGTCTTTTTTATAGACTTTGGGGGAGTTAGCAGTTCTTTAACATAGAATTGCTTCAATCGTTCTCTTTCTTCAGGTTTCATGTATGGAGATTTTTCTTTTATTCTTTTCATACTTCTTTTTATAGGAGTTAACTTAGTACTTTTTCGTACGCTTTTTGGTGTGTGAAATAAGTGATCGGAATCTCCATAGGATTCTGCATGGGATTCTTCATCTTCGCTCAATGATTTACTCGGTGATTTATCATGGACTTTTTGTATCCATTTCCATCTGTTTAAATTGCCAATAACTTCTTGAGGTATATTGCTTTCATGTAATGCCTTTGAAAATGTTTTCCAACCTCTGGGCTCGATACCTTTTCTTTGACGTATCGCATCATTGACAAGATCGATGATATTGGAACCATGAATGCGTGTACCTTTATATGACACCACCCCTTGTTCGTCCCAAGTTAAATTATCGTTGTCTTTTATCATACTCAAAAGTAACTCAGCTTTTCTTTTCATGGTTTTTGGCACACTTTGCAAAATTCGATCATACAAGGCAACAGATTGCAGGCCAACAGATGCTGATTCCTGTGCACCATCATTGGTTTTTGGAGGAAAATTGATCGAAGTTGGTTTTGTTTTCTGAAGCGAATTTTGTAACTTAATCAAAGTTTCGCCATATCTTTGAGCCTTTTCTGTTTCTGACAGGTCGGTACTTTGTAAAATTTGACTCATATCTTGTCGAAGATGTGATGCATCTGCAACTTGTGGATTAGGTGGTAAACGAGGTTTTTGAGCTTGTTCGACTTTCCATCGTTTCATATTTTCTAAGACCTGGTAAGGTACGATAACCATTTTTCTAACAGACATGATTTCTTATCTACAAGATTTTTTATCTATAAGATTTTTTCATTGAAATTTTTTTATCTACAAGATTTTTTTTATCTACAACGCTTTTGGAGCTCCTCCTATTCCTCCGATAACGGCTTTTCCTAACAAAGGTAATAATGCAGGTGCAAGCAATGAAAGAAATCCACCTTTTTGATTTAAAATTTGTTTTTTATCTTTTACAGAGACCGATTTTGAAGCTAAACGTCTGAGATGTTGTCGGCTTGAATACAACTTCTTCTTCTGATCTGGTGATAAATGTACATTGCCTTTTAAAACATTATGACAGCATTCCGATATACACCTTATTGCTTCTGAGGGTGAATCTTTGACAAGCTTTTTACGTATTTTTGGTGTAGCCTGTATCATAGCCATAACCATTGAGCCGTGTTTTTTTATCAGAGGTCTTTTCTTCATGTTGACTTTATCACTATTTCACATCAAATGAAAATAAAACTTCCATGTCACTATCATTTATACCTGATGTTTTATCATACTGTCTTTTTTACAAAAGAAAACTACGAATCGGAATCAGTGAGTTCTTCATCCTCGCTTTCTTCTACATCTGACCCTCTGTCGGGTAGAGGAATGGTTCTTCCACCACCAAGATGAATCAGACGTTTGTCATAGTCAACACGATATTTTCCTGTGTCAAGGTTATATTGGATTATATCCCCAAACAGTCGATCTTCTGCCTTTCTACCTTTTTTATATTTAGCTAATGTATTTGGAGACCATGAGGCGGATGGAATGGATTGAAACTTCAATTTTTTCCCTGGTTCTATAAATTGTGAATACTTTGTTCTGAGTTTTTGCATTCTTTCACTTAATAGTTCCTTTCTGGATTTCGGATAGCGTTGATGTTCTGAAATGCTGCTTCCTACAGGTCTTCGCATAGTAACAAATCTTTCATCAATTATAGGTGGTGAGGTGGTGGTTCTTTCATCAATCATAGGTGATGAAGTGGTAGTTCTTGCATCAATTATAGGTGGTGAAGTGATAGTTCTTGCATGCGTTTTCGGGGGTTTTCTCTTCTTTGGAGATTTTTTCTTCTTTGGAGACTTTTTCTTCCTTGGAGAATTTTTCTTCTTTGGAGATTTCCTCTTTCGCGGAGCACGTTTTCGAGGTTGCCTTTCATCCCCAAATTTCCTAACGGTTTTAGTTCCATCCCATCTCAGTAAACTTCTGATAATAACACCACCTAGAAATCCACCACCTCCAGGTTTTAAAATAATTCTACGTTTAATTTCCTCATCAATATTCGGATCTGCTAACTGCTCGATATCTGCTCTATGTTTTGTCATATACGTGGTGGTTTGTTTTGGTAATTTGATTTTATCTTCAAGGATATTTTGTGCTGCTAACGTAAACCATTTTAAAATTTCTTTTAATCCTGCTTTCAAAACAGATTCTCTTTCATATCTATTGGTTTGTTGACTTAAATTTCGCAAAGCAGCTAAAATTGAAGTTGGTGTGGTTGGTAAAGCCATGTTTACTCACTGTCGCCTATTGATAGAATGACAATATAAATTAAAATGAAGTCATTTTTATTTTAAAAAAAACATTATAACGATTAAGCAGGGGAATAAACGGTTGGACCTCTTTCGTCTTCTTCATAACGATGAAATATATCTGTTCGCAGTCTTAATTCTTTATTTGTTCGTGAATGGAAATCGATGACAAGATATCCATGATCCATCGATGTAGCGTCATCATAAGCAGACAGTAAATGTGGAGCTTGCATTTGGTGAGCTAGTGTTTTAATCTGATTTTTATCTCGCTCATTTCGAAATAAAATCATGTATCTTGAATTAAGACTGATGGTTCGACTCGATTTCGATTGTTGAAACATATTTTGTGTGATATAAATCACGGTTGCATTACGGTGATGTCCTTTTCTTGTAAACCAAAGTTTAATTTTTTCCTCATCTTTTTCACCCAGCATATCATCAAAGACGATTAAATGCGGTATAGATACATCGCTGACAAGCTCGTTTTCATCGTCAGGAATTCCTTCCACGAATTTTATTAATTCAAACTGCGAATTGAATTTCTCCTGCATAAGATTGTAAGCATACTGCCATTCTTTGTAACACCAGACAACTCTTTCAGGAACGATATTGAACAAATCTTCTCGATAGTCAATTAATTTATGAACAAAGACTGTCTTTCCACAACCACTCGGACCTGTGATGAAAATATTACAAGGATGTTGAAATAAAATAGCTTGTACATTCACCTCCATGATTTCTTTACTTTTCTCTTTAAGGATTAATAATAAAATGACAACATAAATAACGATGGAAGCATTTTTATTCAATCATTTCTTCAAAAAAGATCAGTCTTGGAAATTGTAGATAGATTATAACATTCTATGTGAATGAATTTTTACAGTACGTTATGTTCTATCTACATACTCAGGCCTCGTTCGTGTTCTTAATTCAAAGACAAAAAACAGCCCAAACCCTCCACTAAGCTATAAAAATCCAGTGAACTTTTCCTATAATCATTCATCTCTCGTTTCTCGAGTAGTGTAAATAAATTATAAAGTATACCAAGACGAGAAAAATCAAATATGGAGCAGCTATTTTTTCAATTTTTAAAAAATCTTGCAGAGAGAAAAACTTTTAGATTAAAAAATCTTATAGAGAGAAAAACTTTTAGATTAAAAAATCTTGCAGAGAGAAAAACTTTTTTATCGATAGAAAAAATTTTTCAAATAAAAAAATCTTGCAGAGAAAAAATTTTTCAAAAAATCTTACAGAGAAAATTTTACCGATAGAAAAAATTTTACGCTTAAAAATTTCGGATAAAAATTTTCGGATAAAAAATTTTTACAATTTTAAAAAAGTTTTGCAGATTAAAAACTAGGGACGAATAAAACTAGGGACGAATAAAACCTAAGATTGGGTAAGTCTAGACGAAGTGGTTTCCGGGAAATGTCGGAAAAAACCCACACTCAGATCATATAGTTAGGGAATGTCTAAAGATCATATTGCTAGGAGCCAAAGAAAAGACTAAGTCCAACGGTGGTAGAGAAAGATAGACGAACAAAGACGGAAAAAGCCTAAGTCCAACGATGATCTCTGGCTGAACCAAACTGAGGAGGGGAAATAACCCATATCGTGGTGAAAAAAGACTAAGTCCAACGATGCTCTCTGGTTGAACCAGTGTGAGGAGGTGAAATAACCCATATCGTGGTGAAAAAGACTAAGTCCAACGGTAATAGAGAAAGCTTGAGGCGAACAAAAGACGGAAAAAAGACTAAGTCCAACAGTGATCTCTGCCTGAGCCAAGCTGAGGAGGGGAAAATAACCCATATCGTGGAAAAAAGACTAAGTCCAACGTTGATAGAGAAAGGTTAAGACGAACAAAGACGGAGAAAAAAGACTAAGTCCAATGGTGATAGAGAAAGATTGAGGCGAATAAAGACGGAGAAAAAAGACTAAGTCCAACAGTGATAGAGAAAGGCTGAGGCGAATAAAGACGGAGAAAAAAGACTAAGTCCAACACGGTGATAGAGAAAGATCGAGGCGAACAAAAGACGGGAAAAAAGACTAAGTCCAACGGTGATAGAGAAAGTTCGAGACGAACAAAAAGACGAAAAAAGACTAAGTCCAACACGGTGATAGAGAAAGACCAAACCGAGTGAAGATGGTGGCACACCTTCTTTTTTCCCCGAGTCAGTCTGTGATGTCACACGTTTTCAATTCAAATTTTGGCTGGAAAACGTCTCGACCAATCAAAACGCAGGATCAACCCGAACAAAACATGGTGACACACCATTCTTTGCTAGGAATTCCACTTCCGGTTTCCTCTTTTGTTTTTTACATTTTTGCAGTGGTGTGAGGAGGGGGGGCAGAAAAAGCGGACATCTACTTCCGGTTTGATATTTTGACCGGTCTTTTGCTTCCCCGGGAGGGTAGACCTCGGACAAAATGGCACTCAGGGAGGGTAGACCTCGGACAAAATGGCACTCAGGGAGGGTAGACCTCGGACAAAACGGATTTTGTCCGAGGTCTACCCTCCTATACTACTTATGGTCTTTGGACATGCGGAAAATTTACAAATAGCAAAAAGTTTCGACTCATGTCAGCCTGCGCGGACTGCGCAGGCTGACATGAGTCGATAGTTTTTGCAGATGCATTCAACCCCCTTTTTCACAGAGCATGGCTTCATTCTAGGCTTGAACTCGTAAAACGTTTCTTGCATTTCCAACATGGATTATATACAGTAGAGAATCTCTGATGCGTATTCATATTACGTTGTATTCCTTAAACGACGATTACCTAAAACAAGCTGAAAACGAGGCTTGTCGAATTTTCAACTTGTTTTGGATGAGAGGTTTCATAAATTCAATATAAAATGAACTCGAGTATAAGATTCCATTTATAACATGATCAGGCATTATTTGACAAAACTCCAAAATGGGCTTGTCTGGAGCCCCATGGTAGGGCGAATACGCTCGTAGTAAGATTTTGTTATGCGGTTTCCCATGGACACACAGGCGGAAAAAGCAGTCCCGTCCTGTCTGGCCTGATCTGAAGCCCCACGTAAGGGCAACTTGAAAGATTTGTTGTACGGTTCCTCGTGGACATACTGTCGGAAAAAAGTAGTTCTGTCCTATCTGGTCTTATCTGGTGTGCCTCAATACGGCAACAAGGAGATTTGTCGTACGGTTTCTCATAGACACATTGTCAGAAAAAAGTAGTTCCGTCCTATATTTTTTATTTTTTAAGGTAATATTCCATATAATTTAAAGCAGAATACGTATGGAATATCAACAAGGGGGGGGGGGGGGGGGGCTGTCAGCTGTTTAAGTGTACTTGACGGTAAAACTTTAGGGAAGAAAGGGAACTCTTTGGGTCTCAGCGGATTTTTACTTGATAATAATTTTACGGATGTAACTACACAGTTCGTACACATTTATACCCGCCTTCAAGTTTAACATTGTACTTTTTTTTCTTTACACCGGGATAAAAATACAACCATGAAACGTAACTCTACTCAAGGACATGCATCGTCTGTTAAAAAAAAAAAACCTGTAAGAAAAAGGGAAAATATCGAGATGGTTTTCATTCAAGGACACCAAAATTCAGTATTAGCCACTCGTGCAGATATCGACTTTGGTGGTCTCTTAAAGGCCCAATAGCGGCTAAACGTACATATTTCTGTGTATAAAATACGGTAAGATTTTATTCATACCATAAAAAGTATGGAGATTGTCATGTCTGACAATCGGTTAACTCTTTACCAAACAATCGGTTAACTCTTTACCAAACGAAAAAAGCTGTGCGTAGTCCAAATTGAAAGCATTTGCAGACGACAACTCAGATGTGCCTGGAATTACCCGTATGCTTTATGGCCGTGAAAGGGTGTCTAGAAAACATTGTGGTTAAAAGGAGAAATGTTGGTTACCAGTATTTTCTCCTTTTCCCACAATGTTTTCAAAAGTTTTCTTTGTCATGGTCGTTAAACCTCGGGACTGTGTGGTGAAGGGATAAAAAGCGGTTTGTCAAGATTTCATAAACTGGCAGTACTACGGAGCCCGGTAGGTGTCATGCTCTACACATTTTTTATTTCGAAATAACGAAATCTTAAATCGTTCAAACGAAATACGATTTCGAGAAAACGAAATACTAAATCGTTAAAACGAAATGCTAAATCGTTAAAACGAAATGCTACTTCGAGAAAACGAAAAACTAAATCGTTAAAACGAAATGCTATTTCGAGAAAACGAAATGGGTATGTTCGGAACACTTTGTTGTCATCGTCCACCATGGCCATGTGAGATGAGTGGCTACACAGTCTGTACGGTAAGAATTTATTAAATCGGCAACAATTTTCTTTTTAATCTGTATCGTTATGGATTTTATGGCCTTTAATTTTTCTTAATCGTGACTTCGTTTTAACGATTTAGTATTTCGTTTTCTCGAAATAGCATTTCCTTTTAACGATTTAGTATTTCGTTTTCTCGGAATAGCATTTCGTTTTCTAGAAATAGCATTTCGTTTTAACGATTTAGTTTTTCGTTTGCTCGAAATAGTATTTCGTTTTCTCGAAATAGCATTTCGTTTTAACGATTTAGTATTTCGTTTTCTCTAAATCGTATTTTGTTTGAACGATTTAGGATTTCGTTATTTCGAAATAAAAAATGTGTAGAGCATGACACCTATCGGGCTCCTTACAGTACAATGACTATTAAAACTAAGATTAATTTTGCCTATATTAACCTTGGGCTGCTAAAAGCAACTCACTGACCTTTTGCGGACAACGTAGATCAAGATCAGACTGCACAGAACGTGAAGTCTGATCTTTGATCTACACTGTCCGATAAGGAGATTCTTTATCCTAAACATAAGTTTGAAATAGCATTATTTAAGTTTTTACTTTTGGCTTGAAAGTTTCATTTAACTTATTTAGCAGGATAAGGGTTAATTCTGGTTGTAATATCCCGATCACATACCGAATAGTCTGGGTCCCTATTCACCAACCATTCTGAAGAACAGTCTCAGTCTGTCTATCTGAGATTTTCTAAATTTAAAAGTAACACAAGTTCTGATTGGCTAAACCACATCGTTTAGCCAATCAGAAGTTGCTAAACCAAATCGTTTAGCCAATCAGAAGGTGTATTACTTTCAATTGTAGAAAATTCCGGAGAAGAATGGTTGGTGAAGAACATGAACCCAGGGCCCGTATTCACTAGCCAATCTCCTAAGAACGTTATTAGTCTTATTATCCAGAATTTTCTAAATTTGAAAGTAACACAACTTCTGATTGGCTAAACCATTTGATTTATGATTTGAATATGGACCCAGAACTCATTTCCAGTTACCCACTAACACAGCTAATACAGTTTCTGCTCATTCCGGCATAGAAAAATCCATAACTACATCTAGCTCAGCAGGTCAGGTCGATGACATTGGCCATCAGCAGTAAACACCCCCACCTTATCCTCTTTATTTTCTCTTAATTCTTTACCACACAATCCCGACTTTTAGCGACCCTGAGGAAGAAGCCTTTTGAAAATATTGTGGGAAAAGGAGAAAATGCTGGTAAACCAGCATTTTCTCCTTTTCCCACAATGTTTTTTGCCTTACAGAATCAGAAATCAACATTTGAGCCACATTTGATTTGTCGTCTGCCAATGCTTTCAATCTGGTCCTGTCCAAAATTTTGTCGTTTGGTAAAGGGTTAATCCTTTGCCAGATGGCTTAAACTTAGTCCTTTCAATACTTAAACCTTTTAAAGACGAAATATTGAACATATCTCAAATGGTGGTATTTGCATTTGAAAGGGTAGAAAACATTGTGGGAAAAGGAGAAAACGCTTCTAACCATATGTACATTTCATTCATAAACTGCCAAGCCCCCGTAGCTCAGTCGGTAGCGTACAGGACTTGAGAACAGGAGGTCGCTGGTTCGATCCCTGGCTTGGCCAATTTCTTTCCGAGGATTGATGATAGTCATTGCGACAGGATTCATTCCTCTCTCACCGCTGACCATTGTTTCGACGATGGTTATGTGGGAAAGCAGCCAGTGGCTTGGAAAGAATATTGTGCGAAGTACTGGTAAAAGAAGCTCCAGGAAAGCATGGATAGGTGCACTGGCCGCCGCGATATAACTGAAATAATGTTGAAAACGGCATTAAACACCATACAATCAATCAATCAATCAATCAATCATTCATAAACTGCAACGAACAAGAGGGATGGAATTTTCACAGTCAACAGTGGGCAAAACATATTGTTTTTGTTACACGTGCAGGTTTTGTGCAGTCTAGTCTGAATTTACATTGTCCGAAAAAAAATCATTATAGGTTGTTTGTAGAAATGATAATGCTTTTAAGAACACTGGTAACCCTTAATTAATCTTTACCACACAATCCCGAGTTTTAACGACCCTGGAGAAAGAAGCTTTTGAAAGCATTGTGGAAAATGGAGAAAATGCTGGTAACCAGCATTTTCTCCTTTTCCCCACAATATTTCTACCCTTTCACAGACATTTGAGTCACATCAAAGTTGTAGTCTGCAAGTGCTTTCAATTTGGACAAGTCTAAAATTTTTTTTTTTTTTTGTAAAGAGCTGAGTGCTAAATTAACAAGGTTGTCTGCAGGCAGCCGAAAAGACCCAGATATTGCAATGTTAGATGTGTTTTTGCCGAAATATTGAACAATAAGTAGGCTATTTTTATCAAGATCAGCCTGCACACTTCATACAGACTGATCTTGATGTACAGTGTCTGAAACGATAAATATTTCCTGGCTACCCAAGAATGATAACTCTTTACTGTGCAGGCTGTTTTTAGATAGAAAACTATTTCTAATGAAACAAAGGAAGAACAATCGAAGGAAAGAAAAACAATGAAACGCTATGAAAAAGTTCGAGGGAAAAGGGGCACTTTTTTTTCTTTTTTCCACATCGTTTTCCAATGCTGTCAACAACAGGGAAATAAAAAGTCGTATGAGTAACGGACAAAATATCAGCAAGCTGGATGTGACGACAAGGGTTTGTAACCCTTAAGTTGCTGACCTTTTGCGGACAGTGTAGATCAAGATCAGACTGCACGGAACGTGCAGTCTGATCTTGGATCTGCACTGTCCGATAAGATGTTCTTCAAAAAAAAAAAATAAATAAATAAAAATGAATAAGTCTGAAATAACATTTTTCGTGTTTTTACTATCGGTTTGAAATTTTTATTTAACTGATTTAGCAGGATAAGGATTAACTTCTATAATGTCATGCATAGAGTTTCATTGAAATAAGTACCAGCCGTTACATCGAGATAAAACAGATGGAAGATATAATGTGAATAGTAAGTTTTGTATGACCTTTTTTTTTTTCATGTGTGATTTCAGCTCCACTGGCCAAGGGCCAGCGAGCTAATATCATGGCCCTGTGTCCGTCGTGCGTCTATGTGTGCGTCTGTCGGTGCGTTCGTGCGTTAACTCTTATTTCAGACATCTGCTTTTCTGAAATTACTCCGGCAAGTTTGACCAAACTTCACAGAAATGTTCCTGCCATGGTCCTCTTCAGAATTTGCTCAATGAATGAGATTCCTGGAAAAACTCTGGTTGCCATGGCAAAAAAGCTTAGAAATATTGAAAATAGTTAGAAATATTCTTGTCCGAAATCATAAAGCCTTGGGCTACCAATTTGGCATGTAGCCTCATCTAATAGACCTCTAACAACGTTCTTCAAATTTTAACCCTGGGGTCAAAATTGGCACGGGGTAACAAGTTTTACATGGGCTTATACAGTAAAAACTCTTAGTCTTTTCGTTCTTAACCGTAAAGCCAAGGGCTACCAAATTTTGCATGTAGCTTTATCTAGTGGACTTCTACCGGAATTATTCAAATTAAAGCCCTTGGGTCAAAATTGGCCCCACCCCATAAGTCACAACTTTTACATAGTCTTATAAAGTGAAAACTTGGAAAACCTTCTAGTTCCCTTATGAGCTAGAGCTGTAATATTTTGTAAATGTTATCATCTGGTATGCCTCTTCCAAAATTGTTCAGATTAAAGCCCTTGTGTCAAAATTAGCCCCTATCCAAGGGTCATAAATTTAACTTCAGCTAGTTGATCACTTTTGAATATGTTCAAAATTTAGTCCTAGTATCGGAATTAGTCTGGCCTCGGAGGCATATGTTTTACAGGGGCTTTATACTGAGGAAACTTTAAAAATCTTTATGTTAGCTATACAGCCTAGAACTGTATCATTTGGTATTTCGCCTTATTTTGTAGACCTCTATCGGGATTCAAGTAATCAAAGAGCTTTCTGTGGTCAAAAATGGCCTGGCCCTAGGGTCTCAACTTTCACAAGGGGCTTTTAAAGAGAAAGCTTTGAAAATCATCTAGTTTGAAACCATTTGGCTCAGAACTGTAATGTTTAGTATAATTTGTAATTTTTAGACAGTGGAGCGATACAGGGCCATCCTGGCACTCTTGTTGGCGCTTTTGCTTACTATGAAGGTCAGGATCAGACAGTAACAAAGGTTATTTCTTTTCTTCAATTTAGACTGTCATAAAATTTGTGAGGTATTCCGAAAAAAAAAAAGAAATCTTTAAAATTTGAATATTTTCATTACACTTATTCGTTGTTGTGGAGGTTAACCTCTATTTGTATGAGCCTGGTATGGACTTGGTATTTTTTATTTATATAACTATGCTTAATACTTCTTTATCCATTAGGCTGCTAAGCGCGACTCAAGCAACCTTTTGGTGACAGTGTAGATCAAAATCAGACTGCACAGAAGATGCAGTCTGATCTTGGATCTACATTCTCCGATCAGAAGATATTTTTTCCCCCAAGATGACTTTGAAATAGCATCATTTAGGTCTTTACTATCGGCTTGAACTGCTTTATTCAACTTATCTAGCAGGTTAAGGGTTAAAACATTGATTTGGATGATAACCGAACTTGTATTTTGTACATACTGATTTGTACATAAAATTCAATTATAGATAATAAGTATTTTCGTACTCACTAGCGACAAACATAATTATGTCGGTGGATTAGAGGTAAAAGGTGGTATCTGAATATTGATAGGCATGGTAGATATAAACTTTTACTTTTAACTCATCGTTATAAAAGTAGCATGTATTTTATTGCAGATGTTTTGAAACTGAACGTTTTCCACCAGGTTACTTCGAAGGAAACGAGAAACAAATATGGCTTCAGAAATGCATCCGCCATGGTATAGAGTGAATAAGCGCCTACTTCCGGTGAAAGTTTTGTACTTCCTGTTTCTAGCAGGTAAAGTAATATATATATACTTGTATTTTACATATTCAGCCCCCTAAAAAAAGTCGGAGACAATGCAAAAGACCAAGGTCCGTACTCACCAACCGTTCTTGAGAATATTCTTAGTCTTATTCTCCAAGATTTTCTATATTTGAAAGTAATACAACTTCTGACTGGCTAAACCATTCGGTTTAGCCAATCAGAAGTTGTGTTACTTTCAAATATATAAAATTCTGGAGAACAAGACTAAGAACGTTCCTAAGAATGGTTGGTGAATACGGACCCAAGACGAGACCGCGCATTCTTTGATCAACGTTGCCAGGTATATTGAAATATTTTTTAGCAAACATAACGAGAAAACTGTAATATCTGTAATATCTGTTTAATGGGCGAAAATGCCATGTTATTCCAGCTGTTCCGCCTGGTCTTGGATTATGTACTGTTAAGAATATGAAAGTTCGCATCAACGTATAGCTGAAATACAAACCGCCCCAGCCGAAGATTCGAACTCGTGCGGTAAATATCATCATTTATCGAGGCTTAAAAGATCAAGTCTAGCCACTGAGCTAAAGAGTACCCCGGTTAACGTAGTTGCTAGGTATTGATTCTATACAGGAAAAAGTTATGCATTATAGATAGTGTAATCTCCAGTAACAGCATGTCTGATATTTTCAGGGATCTTCATGGTCTGGATTACCTGCCCCTAACATTACGGTTCAGGCAAAGCGCAATAATGGCGGCCTCTAGGCAACCTAAAGTGTAGCACATAGAGGTTTCCTGTTGTTCCCAATTTCATGTGATCTAGGTTGATTAATGAATAAGATAAGGTCAAACTTGTACAAAAATTACATTACCGAATCTAAAATGCGTTGTTGGGGTATGATTTTGATATAAATTTGACTATGAATTATTTTTAAAAGTAGTCCTATTTTCGGACGTTATATAGGTCCATTGACATTTCGGATACTCAAGGTATTTCTGATATGTAGTTTTTCTCGCTAAATAAGAACGAACGGTCATTTAAAAAGAAACTCACTGCCGTTACTTTATTGCAACCAATCCGAATTCAGCTTACAGTCCTATTTGATCAAGTGAAAAAAACAATATTCCGTTATCTCTGCATATTACCATCTGGGGCCTCCATTATTGCACTTTGCCTGACCTACTTTTGAAATACGGCGGGGTACCAGACTAGGATCTTCAGGCCAAAATATCCTTGAAATTCAATATATTCGTATGTTCTCTTTTACGCAATCGATTATGTCGTTTTATTTATTCAGTCACCCGTGGGTTTAGTTATGACTGCCATCTAAACCAAAGGTTTCTTTATTTCTTGTCAAAAATATGCTCATCTGTTTATAATTTAGCCATGCTCTGGGAAAAGGGGGCTTAATGCATCTGCGAACAGTATCGACTCAGGTCAGCCTGCGCAGTCCGCGCAGGCTGACCTGGGCCGAAACTGTTCGCTATTGGTCAAATTTCTGTATGTCCGAAGACCATTCTACCTGATGATTAAGTCGGTTGTTACAAAAAGTGGCCATTATGTATCTATGATTATGTGATGGCTTGATTGGTATAATGCATCACGAAGATGCATTAATCCCCTTTTTGCCAGAGCATGACCCAATTATATTACTGGGCTTACTATTATACTTCGTCAAGCCAAGCTAAATTCTTCCAGACGACAAATTATTGAGCGTTTGCAGACGACAAATTAGATGTGGCTCACGTGATTGGATTGACTCTTGAGGAATGGAAAACATTTTTGAAAAGAAAAAACAATTCCTGTATAAACACGCTACCAGCCTCAGTAAAAACAATCAAACTTATACCTTTTAGCTGAGAAAAAGCCGTCGGTATTTACAAAGATCCAGATACAGTTGTTCATGTACTATTTTCATAGTATTTCCATTATTTTCCCATATACAAATCTATGGTAGACTGGGCTTTATATTCTCCGAAAGGTCAATGTATACGAATGACTCAAAAGAAACTTCCTGCAGTACGAAATGTGAGTATTTATTGGGTCATTATTTCCGCATACAAAAATTTCTCTCTTGGAAAAAAAATGCAACAGCAGTTCTGAATCAGAAAGGACTCTGCTCTGTTTTACCGACTTATAATCGTTCAAGCTGTATTAGAATATATTTTGGACTTGACACAACTGAAAGCTTTGGCAGACGACAAAATTATTGTGACTCAAAAATAGAAATTTATCTTTGGAAGGGTAGAAAACATTTTGGGAAGAGGAAATTAAATATTTTAAAATGCCTTTTCCTAAGGGTCTTTAGAACTCGGGATTGCGTGATAAAGGGTCAATCGACATATTCGAATAATTGAATATTCGTATAAAAGAATTTTGACAATTTATTTCAGCTGTTGGAGATCTCCTCCCATTCATTTCTGTTTACTTTAAACAACTCGGACTCACCTCAACCGAGACAGGATTTATTTTTGGAATTATGCCGTTCATATCATTTTTCGTTCGACCTATATTCGGAGCCATAGCGGATAAAACAAAGAGATACAAACTTGTGATGGTGGTGTGCATGGTACTCACAGGGCTGTGCTATTGTCTTCTCCTAGTACTACCGAGGTATCTATCAGATAATAGCAAGTTTAAGGGGTTCAAAACTCAGTTGCATTGCGGGGAAAGTGGTTCTCATATACGTCATTGTCAAGAAGTCGATTTCAGAGCAAATAGTGATGAATCATCTCAACAACAGATGTGTGATACAACATATATGAAATCTTTGAAACACTTGGGAGCGATAGGACATACAGTGTATTGTGAGGTTTTATGTAAGTTAAGTTCATCACTTGTTATGAACACAAAGCTTTGTTTGACCAGTGATAACAGTACATTCGAAGACCGCTGTACACAATTAGGGAATCTAACAACAGATTGGAATATTTCTTTAACAATAGATAATATTACAAAACTCCTAGAAAATGAAATGTTTGTAGGAAATGCTACTGACTATAGTCAAATTTGTCGTCATTACCCTCTCATGAACATTCGTCAAAACAATGTAGAATATATAAATGTGTCATGTAGTTCTGAAATGCTATTCGACTGTAAACTTCTTTGTAGTGAAACAATTCCTCAATCATGCTTTTCTGCCTTTGGCCTTAGCAAGACCTTTTGGATAGTATTTGTGACATTTCTGTTCTGTAATATTTTTTATTCCCCAATACTCAGCCTAATAGATGCCATTGCCTATGATATGCTGGGAGAAAAAAGGGGACTTTGGGGTCGCCAGAGAACGTGGGGCACGGTTGGGTATCTAACATTTGCTTTGACATCTACCTTTATAATGGATGCCCTCAGTAAATCAAACCAAGAGATCAATTATTCAATATCATTTTATATTTTTGCGGCTCTATGTATAAGTTCAGCTTTCGTAACCCATTTTGTTCAAATTTCTGAAAGTCTACATTGCCGCAATATGTTTAAAGATCTCAAAGAGCTACTTAAATATCTGGAGATAGCAGTATTCTTTCTAGTGGTCTTAATCTTTGGAATTCTGAACTCTGTCGTTGAAATTTTTCTATTCTGGTTCCTAAAGGACCTGGGAAGTTCGCAAATCACTCTTGGACTGTGTATTGTTTTTAATGGGGTACCAGGAATCGTCATGCTATATTTCGCTGGACCAATCATGAAAAGAGTTGGAGAGATATCCTGTTTGTATATTGCGGCAGCGGCGTATTCCATCCAGTTTTTTACATACTCGTTTCTTGCCAACCCTTGGCATGTTCTGCCTGTGGAACTGTTACACAGTTTGACGTATGCTCTGTTCTATGCCGCGGCCTCAGCCTATGGAAGTCGGATAACCCCACGTGGCATGTCGGGCACAGTTCAAGGACTGATTGGGGGACTATATTTCGGCTTTGGTACGTTTTTTTTTTTTTTTTTTACATGGAAAT
Organism: Tridacna gigas; assembly: GCA_945859785.2. Taxonomy (NCBI): domain Eukaryota; kingdom Metazoa; phylum Mollusca; class Bivalvia; order Cardiida; family Cardiidae; genus Tridacna; species Tridacna gigas. Next base: position 10,021,051 of record OX244031.2, on the reverse strand, counting down.
GAGCCTCCTTCTGGCAGAAGGGGCTTTAATGCATTTCCGTAACGCATTTTACCAAGCAAATCATCACATAATTATGGATCCATGAATTCAATTATGTCTAAGAACGGACTGAATCATGTTGGTCCTTTGACATATAGAAAATTTACCAAAATCAAAAAGTTTCGACCCAGGTCAGCCTGCGCAGATTGCGCAGACTGACCTGGGTCGATACTTTTTGCAGTTGCGTTAAACCCCCTTTTCACAGAGCATGGCTCATATTTCATAGATAGAATGAAATATCGATTATTCGACAAACTACCGGGTAACTCGTTACCAACCGAAACAAATTTACTGCAAACGACTTGAAAACTCATGGTGAAGAGGGATAATCACCGTGAATTAAGGCTTATATACTTGAATATAGTTTCAAAAGATTGTGGCAAACAGAGATTTTTTTTAATTAAAAGGAAGGGATTTGTTTTACATGTACTTTATTCAAACAGTGTAATTCTAGAAACTTCGCGATCCGCCGCTGCTAGTCTGAGTAAACGCTGTTTGAAGTATAGATTGGTTTTTTTTTGTCGTTCTTTTTTTTTTGTCGTTCTTTTTTTTTTTTGTCGTTCTTTTTTTTTTTTTTTTTGTCGTTCTTTTTTTTTTTTTTTTTTTGTCGTTCTTTTTTTTCTTTTTTTTTTTTTTTTTGTCGTTCTTTTTTTTTTTTTGTCGTTCTTTTTTTTTTTTTTTTTGTCGTTCTTTTTTTTTTTTTTTTTTTGTCGTTCTTTTTTTTTTTTTTTTTGTCGTTCTTTTTTATTGTAACTTTATTGTCCACGTCTTTATGGTACTTGAGTAGATTGGTTACCTCCCCTGATTCAGCAAGTTTATGGTGATCGGTACAGGCTATTAAAAACGGGCGGAATTCTGCCCGTCTATTTTTAGAACAGCCATGTCGCGAGACTATTAGAGATTCAGGGGAGGTCACTCTCACTTCCTGAGCAGGGAATTTTCCAATTTTTTTTTTTTTACGTTACGAGTAAGTGAAATGTATTTTTGGTATCCCCTTTTAATGTTTATGTCTGCTAATATTCTTTTTAGTTTCGATTACCAATTTCAAATTGTGCAAAATATCGCAGTGTTACCTATACAGCCAAACTGGAAATGTGTAAGCCTCTCTGATTGGCCATTCTGTGATATACATGGGACCCAATGGAAAGCAACGACACAATAGCCTGTGCCAGTTGTAATATGTATATCTACGAGTACAACGGGGGACCAGTTCATTGGAAGTACTGGTATACGTTGGAGTAAGTCCTCCATTGCTCTGTGGTTAAGATCATACAAAAAGGAAGTAAATCGAGCCAGCGTGTCAATTTAACATTTCACTGATTCTGGCGAGAGGACACAGGCTTCTGACGTAATTTATAAATTTTCATTAGGTTTTCAAAGTCAAGGTTAAGGCTTATTAAATTAGATAACACTGTTAACGAAGTTGAATGCGTAGTACGCATGCGCAGCTGTGAGGATTTTGTTCCGGTTAGACCGATAACGATAAGCAGGTTCGCTATACAAATCTGCTAAGAATGAATTTCTCTTTATCATATCATTTACAGAAGACATTGCCCTTTTTTTTAAATATTCTTCGATGACTTGCAATTTAAGTATCTCCTAAAACATTGTTTGTTAACTGGTTGAATTATTTTGTAGGTAAAGGTATCGGAAGTTTAATCACGGGTAAGTTGGTAGAACCTGTCTCAGGACTCGGGAGTAGATGGACTTTCCGGTTTTACGGATTTGTTTCAGTTGTCCTTCTGGTATCGTATGCAGCAGTCCAGTCGCTAGCCTTCAAAAGAAGCTCAGAATCGCCGCCCGAATCATCCAAAGATATTCAAGGTAAAGAGTGTCCTTTTTATTCCTCCTTCATAAAGATGATGATGATGATTGTCTTCTTCTTCTACCAAAACTTCTCTGGCTGGCTGGTTGTCCGTCCGTCCATCCATCTGTCCATCTGTTCATTCATCGATCGATATATCTACTTATCAATCCGTCCGTCCGTTTGTTTGCCTACTTGTCTTTTGTCTCACTGGGTGCAATTCCCCGCACACCCATCTATCTATCTATCTATCTATCTATCTATCTGTCCATCTCTTTCCTGCCTACATAAGCGCGCCCGCACGCCCAACAACCCTTTCCATCCATCCATCCATCGCCCTGTCTTTTTTATTTACATATCTTTATCTTTATTTTTATAGATGCTGATGCTGCCACGGCTGACGATATACTCCTGAAAAACAATGCTGAATCGAAAGCAAATACATGCACAAGTGTTTGATGAGTTCACCATCTGATCAAATTAGGTCATTTAACACAATTACAGATCTATCATTAATGATATATACATGTATACAGCTGTTTCATACATAGAGTTTTAATCTTTCCTCGGAGTTACTTATCAGATAATGTCACACATTCATCAAAGATATGGTTTTCAATATTTCGATCGATGACCCCTTATCAGGTTGAAAAACGAAGTATGTCAAAAATAGATATGCACTTTGAATGCCGGTTTGTAAACAAAGGTTGGTATTGTTATGCTACAACGTATGCATTTTTAGTTTTTATAAATTATGTGTTTTCTTGATAACGACCGACGACTGAAAATACTAAAAAAAAAAGCTTTATTTGAGCTATGGTTTAGGAAAATGGTGTTAAAAGCATCTGCAAAAAGTATCGACCCATGTCAGCCTGCGCAGTCTGCGCAGGCTAACATGGGTCGATACCTTTTGCTTTTGTAAAATTTCTGCATGTCCAAAGACTATTCCATCTGATGATTCAGTAGTTTGTTAGACAAAATGTAGTTTATGGATCCAGAATTCTGTGGTGTCTATACTGCATCACGGAGATGTATTAAACCCCCTTTTGCCAGAGCATGTCTCATTTATGTGTGACATTCATAGTTATATTTTCTTATGGAATTAAAGTTCATTGTGATGCTAAACGCTGAGAAAAATATCGATATCCGATAACTGGGTGATACCTATAGGACAGGTGCCCGGCAATCAGTTACTCTCGAGTAACTGGACACTGATGATTATTGTCCATGACTATACAAGAGTACTTGACATTATTAACCTCGAGGTCAGTTACTTAATTTGATTAACTCGAGGACCAAGTAACTCGAAATCATTACCTTCGAGTTACATGGGGACTCAACCAAGCTACTCGACATTATTAACCTCGAAGTCCAGGACTTGACCCTTTACCACTTAACAAAATTTTTGCACAAGTTCAAAGTGAAAGCACTTGCACTTGCAGACGACAAATAAAATGTTTCTCAAATACTGGAATTTGTCATTGAAAAGGTAGAAAACATTGTGGGAAAAGGAGAAAATGCTGGTAACCAGCATTTCCTCCTTTTCCCACAATGATTTCAAAAGGCTTCTTCCCAGGATCGTTAAAACACGGGATTGTATGGTAAAGAGTTAAAGAATTTCGCTCGAGTGACAGGATATTCAACATTATTTCATGCTTTCCGGTAGGATATCGAGAAATAGCGGTGAAAAAATTTTTCGATATTACACGGGTACGACCAGTGAGAATACCGATTTCATTTTTTTTTTTTTTTAATGGAAGTCTCGACAAAAAAAGGCGTTAGAAGCATGAAATAAATAGAATGTTTGATTTTTTTTTCGGTGAAAGATCGAAATTTATTTCATCGAGTGAACATCATGGGTAATATTTTCACGAGTGGCGCATCGAAATTTATTTCATCGAGTGAACATCATCGGTAATATTTTCACGAGTGGCTGCGCCACTCGTGAAAATATTACCGATGATGTTCACTCGATGAAATAAATTTCGATCTTTCACCGAAAAAAACAAATATCCTCTATTTATTACCCATGAGTTCCACACTCTTCAACATCATCGTACAAGAAACGAGCATTCTCGTATTTTAGCATGGATGTGTGGAATGAAATTCCTACTTCCATCAGAGATGCGAAATCATTACCTATCTTTAAAAAACAGTTCAAGCAACATTTATTAACCTTACAGTCCTCATTCTAGTTAGGAAATCTTACAACTTAACAAAATATTGCACAGTATAGAAACGTGTGTCTGTCCGTAGATTTCAGATTCCATCATTATTTTACCATTAATTCATCTTCTTCATTTTCAAACACCACAATCATAAGTATCCGTCATCAATATCTGCATTAATTTCGATATTATTACTATCATTATTATTGTTATTCCACTCATTTTGAAGGCAACATTGTAAAAAAGACTTGAAATATGTCTTAATTTTTAACCTTCACAAAATAAAGATATTATTATTATTATTATTATTATTATGATTATTATTGCCCTCGAGTTCCTTTAGGACTCGACGTTGGTAACGTCGATTAACAGAGAACTGTATTAAACCTTAGCTTCAGCATCCGGTATGATTACCACCGACCTACACCATTGGGACTCGACAGTATTAACCGAGAGGTCAAGCACTCAATATTATTTCACTCGAGTACCAGGATGGTCGACATTTTTACCCTGAAATATCTGGCGACTAGAAATCAACACCCTCCAGGTTTAACACTTGACATCGTAAACCTCGAGTAACACGGTACTCGGCGTTATTTCAGTTTAGTACCTGGGGACCTCGACATTATGACCCTCGAGTACCTTGAGACAAGACATTATCAAACTCGAGGTAGAACCCGAGTACCAAGATACTCGGCATTACATTGATCAAGTTCCACATTATTGTCCTCGAGTATCAGAGTAAATCAAACTGCTACAGCAAATGGAAATAACCAATCAAAGGTTAAAAAATACAAATAATGCGATTTTTAAGTCCCTGTCATCCTAGAAAGTATTCCTGTATCGGACATCTAAGATCTAAGATCAGACTGCACGATCTGTGTGGTCGGATTTTATTCTACAATGTCTGCAAAAGTACTTGGTAGCCAAACTCCTCAGAATATGATTTCTTTCAGACCCCTTCGAAAACAATTTTTGTTTTTTACAATACGGAGTATCATGAGTTAAAGGTTACATAAAATACATCTGCATACATTATCAACAAAGGAGAAATTAAAATTTCCCATTTGCCACAAGACGAAACGAGTGGCAGCGAAGTTATTTCACTTTCCAAGGGAGGCGACTGTGAAGTAGTTATTGTTATCTATCTTTAAGTTACTTCCCTTCACTATTTGATCGTAAAAGGTCATTGAAAGAAGTTTTTTAAAAAGGTCTTTAATAGTACAGAATCACTTTAGCGTTAGTTAGTTGCAGTCAGCTCATAAGTTTGTTTAATTTGTTAAAACATATTAATATTACAACGAATGTGAAACAAGCCCACAACTTTTATCATTTTCGACATCTGCTCTCTGGAAATCTGACTGGTACTCTCGACTTATAAGTGAGTCATGCTTCCGAAACAAATCTGCAGCATAACAACTTTTAAAACATCATTTTTAGACATTGATTATTATGAATTGATGTTTAATCCTTTATCAAGCAATCTCAAGTTTTAACGACTCTTTTGAAAACATTGTGGGAAAAGGAGAAAATGCTGGTAACCAGCATTTTCTCCTTTTCCCGCAATGTTTTCTAAAGCCTTCTTCTTTAGGGCCATTAAAACTCGGATTTGTGTGATAAAGGGTTAATGTATACTGGCTGAAACTTCAGAAGCGGACAAGTTTTCTTATACCACCTCCAAATGGAAAATTTGATACCACTATGAAAACGTATCGGACAGGGCTATTCTGAAGAGGATTTTTTCTTAGACATTGAAACTTAAGGCTACTACAAGCTGCTTAAAACAGCACTGACCACTCAGTCTATGCATAGGTGCACTGGCTGCCGCGATATCAGAACAGGACAGAACAGAACAGAACAGACATTTTATTTAGACGTATACATAGTACATTGTCTTGTCAGAATGTAAGTTTTTCAATGAATGATGTCACACGTGTATATACATATCAAAAGTGAAGTAACCAAACTGTAGAAAAAAATTGTTAACCTATAGTTACCGATCAGAAGCAGAAATAATAGGAATTACATAAAAACCTAGTCAACAAGAAACAATATGTATGAAGAGAAATAATATATAGAGGATTTTTGTCGAAGTCCATTAGATGAAGCTACATGCTAAATTTGGTAGCTCAGGGCCATATGGTTTAGAACAAGAAGATATTTAAAATTTTCACTATATAAACCTATGTAAAACTTGTGACCCCCATGGCAGGGCCTATTTTGACCTCGGGGCTATAATTTGACGAGTTTTTGTAGAGGTCCATTAGATGAAGGTACATGCCAAATTTGGTAACCCTAGGCCTTATGGTTTTGGACAAGCAGATTTTTAAAGATTTCCAATATTTTTCAGTTTTGTTGCTATGGCAAGCACGGTTTTGATAGGAGTCAAATCCTTTCAAGAGTTTATAAAGAGGGCCATTCCAGGATCATTTCTGTGAAGTTTCGTTAAAATCCGATGGGTAGTTCCAGAGAAGAAGATGTTTGAAAATATTTTAAAGTTTTCACTATAGAAACCTATGTAAAACTTGTGACCCCCAGGGCAGGGTCAATTTTGACCACGGGGCTATAATTTGAATGTTTTTTTGTAAAGGTCTATTAGGTGAAGCTACATGCCAAATTTGGTATCCCCAGGCCTTATGATTTCAGACAAGAAGAATTTTAAAAATGTTCAATATTTTGCAGTCTTTGACCCACGGGGCGGGGCCAATTTTGACCCTGAAGCCATGATATAGACAGAACAGAACAGACATTTTATTTAGACCTATACATAGTACATTGTACACAGTACATTGTCTTGTCAGAATGTAAGTTTTTCAATGAATGATGTCACGTGTGTTATATACATAACAAAAGTGAAGTAACCAAACTGTAGAAAAAAAGTTAACCTATAGTCACCGATCAGAAGTAGAAATAAAAGGAATTACATAGAAACCTAGTCAACAAGAAACAAAATATATGAAGAGAGATAATATAATATAAAGAGGGAGAGATGACCACATAGTCAAACCATGAAGAAAAAGCGACAAGGTAATCCTTAAAGTCCCCTTGTTGCGAAACGCGCCTGAATGCGTTCTTGTAGTATGGCGGACAGTGTAGGACAAGATCAGCCGCACTCAAAGTTCGGTCCAATCACAGGTCCATACTTTCCTATACTTTGGGTGCTAAGAGTGCAGAGCAAGATCAGGCCGAACTCCAAGTTCAGTCTGACCACAGGTCTGCACCTTCGAATAGATTGGGGTTTTAAAAGTGAAAGTATTCTTAAAGACATAAAATTCGGGTAATACATATATTATCGGAAAGAAAGACAAGGCAGCCTTCTTTCATTAAAGGTATACATATAAAAAGATAAATTTTATATAAGATTTATTCATTTAACTCTCTTACAGATGACAATTTTTGCCTTCATCAAAGTGCAAGCATATCACTATATTAATGTTACAAACGGCCTAATTGACTAAACACAAAATAGTTGTACTTTCTTCTGCTCTAAAACACAAGCATGTGAACTGCTCGGGGAAGCGAATTAGTCATTGCTGTTAGTTTTTTTGTCGAGGATTATTCACGAGTTTGACATGTATCACATCACATGACCTAATATGCATTAAGTTCGACAACAGCAATCGGTTTAATCTTTTACAAAACAGCCGTGTTGTTTTTAACGACCCTGACGAGGAAGGTTCTTTTTTTTTTTTAAACCCATGAAGATAAAAGAGAAATGCTGATAACCAGCATTTCTCCTTTTCCTACAATTTTGTATACCATTCCAAAGATAAATCTTATTATTCTATGCAACTGTCTTATGCAAATGTTTTCAGTGTGGGCGAGTCTAAAGTTTTGTCCTCTGGAAAATAGCTTATTATCTCATGTAGACGATTAACTGTACATTTTCGAAAACATCGTAACGAACATTTTCTTCCTTAAGCCGCAATGTTTTCAATTGCCTTCATGTTGTCGACTTCAGTTTTGTTGATCATCCGTATTTAACTCTTTGCCAGACGACAAAAAATTAGACTTATTCAAATTGAAAGCATTTTCAAACGACAAAGTTAATGTAACTCGAAATATTGAACCTGTCTATGAAGGGTAGAAAACATTGTAGGAAAAGGAGAAGATGCTGGTTACCAGTATTTCCTCCCCTTCTCACAATATTTTTACCCTATAAAAGAAAGATTTTGTCATTTGACACCCATTTGAATTATCGTCTGCAAAGGCTTTCAATTTAGACAAGTCTACATTTTTGTCGTTTGGTAAAGAGTTAAAAGGGATATTTTAACCCTTAGGCTGCTAAGCGCGACTCACTGACCTTTTGCGAACAGTGTAGATCAAGATTAGACCGCACAGAACTTGCAGTCTGACCTTGAATCTACACTGTCCGATGAGGAGATATATTTTCCACAAAAATACCTATGTAATAGCAAAAATTTGGACTTTACAATATGCTTTAAAGTTTCGTTTCATCTATCCAGCAGCTTAAGGGTTAAAATTCGTTTGCTACAAATTTATTTCAGGGCACGATAATTATTTGGCCCAATACTTCCATGCTAATTTCAGGCCAAATCCTTTTTACAAGTGTCAGAAAGTAGAAACACTCGAAAAAAATAGCTCCTTTTCCTTTTTGTCGACGAAGCTAAATGTGCTGGCTGTTGACCTACATTTTGGAACTGATAACAAATGAATAAATAAAGATTTGTGATTGGTCAAAAATGTAGGCAAGTTTATCTTAAGGGCCCCTGCTGGCAAATTTACGCTGTCTATCTTTTTTTATAAAGATATTTCTTGTTTCTTTCGCTGCCAACTTAATGATGTCGACTTTTCACGAGGCCTTAACTCTTCCAAACAGTCCCGGCTTTTAACGGCCCTAGAGAAGGATACTTTTGAAAACATTGTGGGGAAAGGAGAAAATCCTGGTAACCAGCATTTTCTCCTTTTCCCACAATGTTTTCTAGCCTTTCAGCAACAAATTTTGTGTTTTTTGAGTCATATTCATTTTGTCGTCTGTAAATGCTTTTAATTTGGTCAAGTCCAATTTTTTTGTTGTTTTGTCGACAGGAATTGAAGATGATCCTGGTACATAGTTTCGTATTCTGATAAAGACCAAACTGCACGTTCTGTTCGGTCTGATCTTGAACCGCAAAAGCTTTTTTAGTCGCCTCTCGTCATGAAATAGCAGACAGTGTACATCAAAGATCACGGTGCGCATTCTGTGCAGTCTGATCTTGATCTACGCCGTTCGCAATAAAAAAAAAATAAGTCATCCCTGGCAGTGAAGCAGCGTACAATGTAGATCCAAGATCAGACTGCACGTTCCTTGCATACTGATCTCGATATACGCCATCTGCAAAAGCTGTTTACGTCGCTTTTGACAATGGAACAGTGAAGGTTTGACCTGTTTAGCTCAAAACAGCGCAATTTGGTAGATAGTGAGGCGGAACGACGAAACTATATTTATATACTGTTTTACGAGATAAGAGCACACGCTCTGAATTTGAGAGAAATATTTTCAGAGTGTTATGTTTCTAAATTTAGATCAGTTTCATTCGAGTGAAAAGGTCGAACTCTACACGATAATTACATTCTGGGGCAGGCTATGACTTCTAAAGGTTGGGAATAAACGGAAGGGTGAATTAACTTCCTTTACGGATATATTGATGATTATCGCTGGATGCATTTTGACTCATCTCACGAGAGATACACAGAACTGTGGTAAATTATCGAGATATTGCTATAAAGATTTGTAGATATATAATTATTCTTTTTATCCTTAAACTTAAGACTTGAAAGTGAACGATGGCAGATACAGAAGTTGTTCCGGAAAATTCAAAACCATTCGGTGAAGGTTAGTTGGTTAGTTGCATCAATTTTTTTCAAATTTTCTTAATTTTCCGATTTCCTGATTTTCATACGTGTTGTTTCTCTTTCTCTCTCTCTCTCTCTCTGTCTGTATGTTTGTGCGTTGGTTAGTAGTTGAAGGGTTTACTTTGTAACGTCTTTCAATCTCTCGGCCTCCTACCATCTGTCCCCCTCCCTCCATTCCGTCCTTCCTTCCGTCCGTCTGTCAGTCTCTCTGTTTATCTCTTTCTCTTCGCTCGCTCCCTCTCTCTCTCCTGTCTGTCTGTCTGTCTGTCTGCTTTAGATGCCAAAGTTTTTACTTTGTTAATACAATCAATCAGTAACCATCGCTTCCTTCCTTTTTTTCCTCCCTTCATGTGTCTGTCTGTCTCTCGCCAGTGAAACTTTTGATAACCTTCAGTTGTTATGCCGCGACTTTTAGAGTGAAACACCATGCTCGATTTCAGCCCTTTCTCTCCCCGACCATCTGGCTCTCATTATTGTCTTGTGTTAGGCTGAACCCTTTCGGGGGAAGAGACATTCTAGTCACTTTTGCGAACAATGTAGGCAATGCAGATCGAGATCAACCTGCACAGAAAATGCAGACCGTTCCAGAATCTACACACTTCGATATTTGGTGAAAAATTCCTTCCAACAAATAAGAAAGTCTAGAAAATCAGTATAACTAGGTCATTTTTTGTGCGACCGAATTTGTTCAGTTATCGATTTCACTCTGCATGTATGGTTCAACTCAAAAACTCATGCAGACGGCGTTTTACATTCTGCCGAAGACTGCTTTGAAAAGCATTGTCGTAAAAGGAGAAATTGCTCGTAACGAGCAGTTTCTCCTTTTACGACAATGTTTTTCAAATATATTTACGCTTAATTCTTGTTGATTATCCATATTTTACACATTTCAAAAGTCGTCTGCTACAAACTGGTCTAGGAGGGTAAAGAGTTCACCCTTTACCAAACAGTCCCGTGTTTTAACGACCTCGAAGAAGAAGCCTACTGGAAACATTGTGGTAAAACGACGAAATGATGACAACGAGCATTTCTCCTTTTTTTCCCACAATGTTTTCTAACCTTTTTAAGATAGAAATGATTATCATGGGCCAGATTTTATATGTCGTCTGCAAATGCTTTGAATTTGGAATTTTTTCGTCAGGTAAAGAGTTGAAACAGCGTCTGGTACCTCTTTCGTGTAAACAGATTCCTTGAATCATTTGTGACTTTAAACTTTTAACCCTGTACCCTTTCTGCGCCATAGGCCGAACACAGGGACTTTTGCAAACGGGATAGATCAAGATCAGACTACACAGAACGTGCAGTCTGATCTTCTATCCATATCGTCCGCTTCACTAGTCAAGCATATCAGATAGAAATCTTTCTGAGAACCAACGAATTGTTTGTTCTTTTTTCATGATTTAGTCGGTTGTCAGACAAATTACATTTTTGGAGCCATTTTTTGGATGCATTAAACCCCCTTTTGCCAGAGCTTGACTCAAATAGGTTTAACTATTTGCCACACAATCCGTAGTGTTAACGACCCTAGAAAAAAGGCTTTTGAAAACAATGTAGGAAAAGGAGAAAATGCTGGTAACCAGCATTTTCTCCTTTTCCAACAATGTTTTCTATCCAATGAAAGACAAATTTCATTTCTGGAGTAGCATTTAATATGTTGTCTGCAGTTTCTTTCAATCGGGACCGGTCTAAAATTTTGTCGTTTGGTAACGAGTTAACTCTTCCCCAGACGCTAAAATTTTGGACTCGTCGATATTGAAAGTATTCGAAGCGGTCAAATGAAATGTGGGGCTAATGTTTGGATTTTGTCCATCAACCCTTTCCCAAACAAGCCCTGGTTTTCTGTAGTACAAGTCTTTTGAAAACACTGTGGGAAAAGGAGAAATTGCTCGTAACGAGCAATTTCTCCTTTTCCCACAGTGTTTTCTACCCTTCTGGAGAACTTTCTGTCATTTTCATCAGATTTAAAATTGTCGTCTGCAAACTCTTTCAATTTGGACCAGTCTAAAATTTATCGTTTCGGAAAGGGTTAAAGAGTTTTAAATTTTTATCCTGCTAAATAAAAGAAATAAAACGTTCAAACCGACTGTAAAAACCCAGATTTTCCTATTTCAATCGTATTTTTCGAGGTAAGCTATCTCCTTGTCGGACAGTGTAGATCCAAGATCAGACTGCACGTTCTGTGCAGTCTGATCTTGACCTATGCTGTCCGCAGAAGGTCAGTAGGTCGCGCTTAGAGCCTAAGGGTTAAAAAGTGGTAACCAGCTTTTTATCCTTTTTCTAGAATGTTTTCAAAAGCTTTCAGGTTTGTTAATTTTTTGGATTATTGGGTGAAAGGTTAAGGGAATGAAGAAGGTATCATGGATTAAATCAAATCTTTATTAACCCTTTACCACACGACTTTTAACGACCCAGGGGAAGAAAGCTTTAGAAAACATTGTGAGAAAAGAAGAAAATGCTGGTAACCGGCATTTTCTCCTTTTACCACAATGTTTCCCATCCTTCCCAAAACAAATTTCGATTTTTAAGTCAAATTAACTTTGTCGTCTGCAAATGCTTAGAATTTGAACGAGTCTAAAATTTTGTCGTTTGGTAAAGAGTTAAGCGACAAAATATAAGGCTTCCTCCAAATTGAGAGTTTTTACAGTGCACAAATAAGTGTGACTGAAAAACTGAAATATGACTCTTGAAGGGAAGACAAACACTATGGAAAAAGAAGAAAATGCTGGTTACCAGCATTTTCTTCTTTCCCCACAATATGTTCAAAAGCCTTTTCTCTCAAGGTCGTTAAAATTCGGGATCGTGTGGCAAAGGTTGAAAAACCACCTTATAAGGAACCTCTGATACATGTCAAAATTATGAGATAGGGGAATTTTAAATTTTTTATTTTTTTTCTTTCATTTCGCTTTCGTTTAGATTTAAATTTTATCAAAACGTTTATGAGTTTATTGACAAGCACGTACGTTAATAATAAATATACTTCCTCTCTCTCCATGCAGTTTCTATTTTATGTATTGACTGTGAAAAGTTTAAAAGATAGCTTACTGTCTGTCTGTCTGTCTGTCTGTCTGTCTGTCTGTCTATCTATCTGTCTGGACCACAGTCACACACACACACACACACACACACACACACACACATCATCCCTCTCTCTCTCTCTCTCTCTCTGTCTCTCTCTCTCTCTTCCGTGTATTCCATGTCTCTCTCTGTCTGCGTACTTCAGGTAGCACTTTACCACAATGTTTTCTGCCCTTTCACTGAGAAGTTGCTTCCTTTGCCCTGTAATTCGTCATCTTAAAATACTTTCAATACAGAGCAGCGTAAAATTTTGTCGTCAGAGAGTAGAAAAGATCAAATCAAATAATGCAGTTTAAAGGCCGTTTTTGGCTAGACTCAATGCAAAATATCTTTTTAGCGGAAATATAAGTTCAGATTGAATGTTGTGTGAAATCTGATCTGATCTTTATATAACATAACATAAACATTATATACTTCCCACGAAAAAGCAAATCGCGTTTTTCTAGTATTTAACTCTTTACCAAACGTGAAAATTTTAGACTGTTCCAAATTCAAAACATTCCAGACGACAAATTTGAAGTGGCACCAAGGATGGCGCTTATCAGAAAGAGCAGAAAACATTTTGGGAAAATAAGAAAATTTCCTCCTTTTTCCACAAAGCCGTCTTGCTCAAGGTCGTGGAAGTTCGGGATTGTGTTAAAGGGTTAAAGGGTGAAAGGATTGCCCGAATTATTGAGCCATGGTTTACTAGTTGAAGGTTTTGATTCCGATCTTCGCTGGCGGTAACTGTCACGTGGAGGTGTCCCCGAGGCAAGACATTGCATTGCACCAGCCAAGACTTGATAATATCAGCAAAGCAGTGCAGTGTCCCAGCCTAGAGTTGACTTAACCGAGAAGAGATTTTCGAATACGTAACCTGTCAGCTTGATGTAATCTTTATATAACTGAGATACTGTTGGCAGCGGAAAATATCCTTAAAAAATGTTAACCCTTATCCTGCTAAATGAAAGAAATGAAACTTGCAAGCCGATTGTAAAAACCAAAATGTTCCTATATCAAAGACATTTTTGGAGAAAAGATATCTCCTTATCGGACAGTGTAGATCCAAGATCAGACTGCACGTTCTGTCCAGTCTGATCTTGATCTACGCTGTCCGCAAAAGGTCAGCCTAAGGGTTAAGAATAAGACACCACTGAATATGGATATATTCTCACGAAAAGTAATTATTTTCCGTTTGCGCCATGCATACAAAAACAAAAGCACTTAATCAAAGTACTTGTAATACTTCCTTGTTGAAACAAGATCCTAGTGACTTCATTATAAATACGACAAGTGCTTTTGTGGGGGAAAATAATATTATATAGTTAAGCCATGCTCTGTGAAGAGGGGGTTTAGTGCACCTGCCAAAAAATATCGATTCAGGTCAGCCTGCGCAATCCGCGCAGGCTGACCTGGATCGAAACTTTTTGGTATTTGTACATTTTCTGGATATCCAAGGACCGTTCTACCCAGGACTCAGATGGTTGTTTGAAAAAAAAAAAAGATTTTATGGATCCACAGTTATGTGATGACTTGCTTGGTATGTTTCACGGAGACGCATTAAACCCCCCTTTTGCCAGAGCATGGCTCAGTCGAGTCGGGGCCATTCCCACATGTTGATGACTGGGTTTTTTTTTTTATTGGAGTTTTAAACTCCATTGTCCTGATACAAACATACCACCTTGAACTTCCTTATTGTGGACAACTTTTAAAAACATCATGGGAAAAGGAGCACCTACCCCTTACAGGCAATGGCTCCTTTTTTCATTTGTGTTTTCAGTATGAAAAGAAGGAACTCTCATTTCCTTTCTGGTTACCAGCACTTTGTTCTTTACCCACAACGTTTTCAGAAGCTTTCTTTTTCATGGTCCGGTTGAAACCATTCCTCTCTCACCGCTGACCTTTGTTTCGACGATGGGTATGTTTGAAAGCAGCCAGTGGGTTGGAAAGAATATTGTGCGGAGTACTGGTAAAAAGAAACTCCATGAAAGCATGGATAGGTGCACTGGCCGCCGTGATGTAACTGAAATAATGTTGAAAACGGCGTTAAATACCATACAATCAATCAAATACGGAATTGTTCTGTCAAGGGTTAGATATTTACTGTATCGTCAGCACAAGGCATACATAAAATTGCAATTAGATTCACTAGCCATAATAATTACGCAACATTTTGGATAATTCATGATAATTCTTAACCTTAAATAGCATTTAAGCCATGCTGTGTGAAAAAGGGGTTTTAAGGCATCTGCAAACAGTAATTGTCCATGTCAGTCTGTGCAGTCCGCGGGTGCCAATTGTAAATTTTCGGCTGGTCAAAATGATCAGTGTACCTTATAATTCAGTCGGTTCTTTGACAAAAAGGGCATGTATGTTTAACGCCGTTTTCAACATTATTTCAGTTATATCGCTGCGGCCGGTGCAACTATCCATGCTTTCCTGGAGTTTCTTTTACCAGTACTACGCCCAGTATTCTTTCCAAGCCACTGGCTGCTTTCCCACATAACCATAGTCGAAACAATGATCATCGGTGAGAGAGGAATGAATCCTGTCGCGATGACTATCATTTGACAAAAAGGAATTATGGGTCCATAATCACGTGATCACTTGCTTGGTACAATGAATCAAAACATTTATCCATTACCTTACAATCCCGACTTTTAACGTCGCTGAGGAAAAAATCCTTTTGAAAACATTGTGGGAAAAGGAGAAAATGCTGGTAACCAGCATTTTCTCCTTTTCCCACAATGTTTTCTACTCTTCAAAAAACAAAGTTCAATTTCGGAATAACATGTATTTGTGGTCTGCTAGACTGGTATCAGTCGGTCAAATAGAGCATTTTCATTTAAAAAAAAAATCATAAAATGACACAGCATAACAAATACACTCATATAATGTTCTCAAGGTCTGATTTCCTGTATTTTAGATAAAGAGCAAGTAACAACATATATTCCTGAGGGTTTACAATAGTTGTGTACCTTGTTTACTAGAATGACTCAAATGCAGGGCCTGAATGCCAGGCTAGTGGTCTGCTAAAGCTGTCAATTTCGACTGGTCTAAAATTTTGTCGTTTGGTAAAGTGTTAAACCCCCTTTTGGAAGAGCATGGGTCATTTATAGACCCTGTAATGCCATGAAACTTATTCGATGCTTTTTTGGAAAATTAGGACCAAGATTAGACTGCAAAATTCGAGGACTCTGGTCTTGCTCAGTACTGCACGACAAACGAGATATTCTAACCTTAAACAGACAGTGGTATTTCTCACTGGATAAAAAATGGTGTTTATATAAAACGCCCCTTTAAACATTATTTCAGTCATATCACGGCGACAGCTCACATTTTCATGTATCTCCAGGGTTTCACCAGTAACAGGCTAGGTCTCTGAGTTGTCTTTCGCACAAAAAATCAAGTGCTTCTACTGAGGCTCGAACCAAGGACCTTCAGGTTCCGTATCTTACACTTTACCACTGAGCCATGCAGGACCCCATTGAGAAATGGGTGAAATATATGAGCCATGCTCTGATAAAAGGGGGCTTAATGCATCTCCGTGATGCATGAAACCAAGCAAGTCATCACATGATCATGGATCCATAAAGTCCATTTTGTCTGAGAACCGACTGAATCATGAGGTAGAATGGTCCTTTGACATACAGAAAATTGACCAATAGCGAAAAGTTTCGGCCCAGGTCAGCCTGCGCGGACTGCGCAGGCTGACCTGGGTCGATGCTTTTCGCAGATGTATTAAGTCCCCTTTTCACAGAGCGTGGCTCATATCAATTTTGTTTATTTAGCACTTTCCCTCTGTATCTGCTGAAATAAGCCTTGAAAAGAAAAGAAAAAGCACAATCAAGACGATTTGTTAATCATTACATGAGAAAGCATTGTGGCAAAAAGAGAGATTCGGTACGAACAACTTCTCCTTTTGCCACAATGTTTTGATGGAAAGTTGTGTACTTCAAGACGGCAGGAGAAAATCAGTTCAAGGATTGAAGTTCGAACTGAAGACGAAAACAGTGCAAAATAATGAAATATCATTGAAAATATTGGATTACAGAAACACCTAAAAAATGTTTGAGCCATGCTCTGTGAAAAGGTAGTTTATTGCGCCTGCGACTTAGCTCAGCCTGCGCAGTCCGTGCAGGCTGACGTGAATCGACACCATTTCTTATTGGTCAATTTTCTACATGTTAAAAGACCAGTCTACCTCATGATTCAGTCGGTAATTGGACAAAATGGGTTTTGTGAATACATAGATATATGACACCTTGCTTGGTATAATGCATTTCGCGTCTGTCTGTCTGTCTGTCTGTCCCTCCCTCCCTTCCTCCCTCTGTCCTTCTCTGTCTGTCTGTCTGTCTGTCTCTCCTAAATCCATCTAGGAAGCCAGTGTTATTTTTAACATTTATGTTTATTTCATAACATTATGATAATAAAATGATAAATACGGTATTTACAGAGGTACTCAACCCTTCGATCCCCTTCAGGTGTTCAATCCAGCGACTTGTGTTGTAGCACACAGTTTAGATCAAGACCAGACCTCTCAGAATGTGCTGTCTGATCTGTTATAAAAACTTTTGTCAAGATAGCCCTGAAAATACGATGTTTTGTTCATTTTTTCTTGCCATGAAATTTCAAAGTCGATATATTCAGTGTGACAAGGATAAATGTCAATATAAACAGCCACAGACAATCCATCAGTCAACGACATTTCGACATTAACCCTTTCCCAAACAAGCCCTGGTTTTCACGTGTCTGCAGTACAAGTATTTTGAAAACACTGTGGAAAAAGGAGAAATTGCTCGTAACAGTGTTTTCTACCCTTTTGGAGACCTTTCTGTCATTTTCATCAAATTTAAAATTGTCGTCTGCAAACTCTTTCAATTTGGACCAGTCTAAAATTTGTCGTTTGGGAAAGGGTTAACTGCTCATACGTTATATTGTAATGCAGTCAGTCTATCATACACGGTCCATTAGTCAAGCCGAGCCTGGTGGCTCTGTCAGTAACCTGCAGGGCTCGAAACCCAGGAGCCATTCACCAACCATTCTTAACTGTTAAACTGCTAAGCGCGACTTACTGACCTTTTGCGGACAGTGTAGATCAAGATCAGACTGCACAGAACGTGCGATCTGATCTTGATCTACACTGTCCGACTTACTGGCCTTTCGCGGACAGTGTAGATCAAGATCAGACTGCACAAAACGTGCAGTCTGATCTTGGATCTACATTGTCCGATAAGGAGATTTTTTTTTTTTCCAAAAAATAAGTTGGAAATAAAATTATTCGGGTTTTTACTATCGGTTTGAAAGTTTCATTTCACTTATCTATCAGGATAAAGGTTAAGAACGTTCTTATCCTCCAGAATTTTCTGAATTTGAAAGTAACACAACTCCTGGTTGGCTAAACTATTTGGTTTAGCCAATCAGGAGCTGTGTTACTTTCAAATTTAGAAAATGTTGGAGAATAAGACTAAGAATGTTCTTCAGAACGGTTGGTGAATATGGGCCCAGGAGTCGTATTCACCAACCATTTTTAAAAGCATTCTTATTCGCCAATTTTTTTCTAAATTTGAACGTAACGCAAATTTTGATTGGCTTAAGCATTTGCTTTAGCTAATCAGCAATTGTGTTATTTTCAAATTAAGAAAATCCTCGAGAATATGACTAAGAATGTTCTTAACTCTTTACCAGACGAGAAAATTTTAGCCTTATGCGAATTGTAAGCATTTGCAGACGACAAATATAGGGTTACTCACAACACACTGTTTGTCTTTCATAGGGTAGAAAACATTGTGGGAAAAGGAGAAAATGCTGGTTACCACAATGTTTTCAAACTTCTTCCTCTTTAGGGTCGTTAAAACTCGGGGCTGTGTTAAAGAAACTCCGGGAAACCATGAATATGTGCACTGGCCTTCGCGAAATAATGCAAATAATGTTGAATACGACTTAAACACAAAACAAATAAACAAACGAAAATCCATAAGTCGTTATTTTGTACAGCCGATGACGACAGACAGACAGACAGACAGAGAGACAGCCAGAGGAGGTTGAAGAGAGAGAGTGAGAGAAAGAGCGAGAGAGAGAGAGAGAGAGAGAGAGAGAGCGCTAGCTTAATACATTACTGCATATCTGCAGTCATTTTACGATGATTTGTCAAGTGTATATATTTCCCAGGGGCACTTTGAACCCGTCACTTTCTCTGTAGTCATGTACAAACTATTTCATGTATATACATGTATATAAATTACATTCAAACGACAAAGAAGCCTTATTTTAACCCTCTGTATGAAAAGGGGGCTTCATGCATCCGCAAAAAGTATCAACCCAGGTCAGCCTGCGCAGTCCGCGCAGGCTGACCTGAGTCGAAACTTTTTTGGTTTCTGGTAAATTTTCTGCATGTCAAAGGGCCATTGTACCTCGTAATTCAGTCGGTTGTCAGACAAAATTGGATTTTATGAATCCATAATTATGTGATGACTTGCTCGGTATAATGTATCACGAAGATGCATGTAACCCCCTTTTGCCAGAGCGTGGCACATCTACTGTTTCACATTGCTTCGTCACTGAAGGTTTTGGATAAAACATTTTTACAAAGAATAAGGTTTGCGAAGATTGAAAACTAATCAAAGTGTTCATTGCGGTGCTGATTTATGAAATATTATTATTAAACAAATGTGCATTTTTGAACCCGTAACCCTTAAGCTGCAGCTACGCGCGACTCACTGACCTTTTGCGGACAGTGCAGATCAAGATCAGACTGCACGGAACGTGCAGTCTGATCTTAGATCTACACTGTCCGATAAGGAGATACTTTTCACCCCAAAAAATAACGTCGAAATTGCAACATTTTGGTTTTTACTATCGGCTTGAAAGTTTCATTTGACTTATTTAGCAGGATAAGGGTTAACATTTTCAACGCCATACACAAAGACAGATACTTTTTAGGATGGTGTAGATCAAGATCAGGCTCCACGAAAGGTACAGTCTGGTCTTTGATCAGTACCGTCACCTTGCTTAGTCATATCGAGTGAAACAAAATCACTTTAAGTTACAGTTTCTTACATTTTCAGCAGTCAAAAGAGAGCGAGTTTTGACGTACTGAATGAAGGATGAAAATAGTGACTTTTCTGTCGGTGGCGTAGCTCAAGATCAGATAAAACGGAACGTCCAGTCTGGTCCTTGATCAGTACAGCGCACTTGTTAAGTCAAGTCTAAAAGATAAATAAAAAATAATTCTAAGTTTCAACGGCTTCCATTTTCAGCCGTCGAAAGAGAGAGAGAGAGAGAGAGAGAGAGAGAACGAGTTTTGACGTGGTGAAAATGTTGAAGGGTGAAATTGGTTTTATTTTTTAATAACGTAGTTCAATATGCACATTGAATTTACAATATTCGATATTTTGTAATATTCGAGTCAATGATAGACTTGAAAAATTAAGATTTGTTCACATGTTCAGTATATCTTTTTTGCGTGTATTAACCTTTTACCGTACGACAAAAAATTTCCACTGGTCCAAATGGAAAGTATTTGCAGACGACAAATGTGGCTCAAATGTTTGGATTTGTCTCTGAAAGATTTGAAAACATTGTAGGAAAAAGAGAAAATGCTGGTAACCAGTATTTTCTCCTTTTTCCACCATGTTATCAAAAGTTTTCTTTCGAAGAGTCGTTAAAACTCGAAAATGTGTTGTAATGGGTTAAATTTGCAATGTAAAAACAGGGGCTTTGTGCAAACCCTGAGATATAAAGATCTGTGTTCTTTTAAGTCACGAATTCGGAAGACAATCAAAAATTTCCGCCAGTATTTGATATAAAGGTTACTTTGTTAAAGACATTTCTGGGAAAACAGATCTTAGTCACAGTGGAGTCACTTTAGCTGGACAGTTAGTCTGCGGTTTATTTAGTATGTGAATTGATGAGTGTCCGTTAGCCGATGCGACATCATAAAATTAACATAAAACGTGAAAAATACACATTTATGAACCCTTAAGCTGCTACAGGCGACTCAGTGACCTTTTGCGGACAGTGTAGATCAAGATCAGACTGCACTAAACGTGCAGTCTGATCTTGGATCTACACTGTCCGTTTAGGAGATATTTTTCCGAAAAAAGTAAGTTTGAAATAGCAACAGGATTTTACTATCGGCTTGAAAGTTTGATTTAACTTATTTAGCAGGTTAAGGGTTAAAACCATTTGCTGGAGAAGTTCGGTTTTATTAATACTAGTGGTGGTTTGCGATGAGTGGTTTATTATTACCTGGTAAGTTTTGCTTTTCTTTATTTATCATACTATTAGCTTTGTATGATATCTGTGATGGAACACGTCGTGATTTCTTAGTGTAAACCTTTTTACCAATGATTCCCATGTTTAAAGGCCCTGAGGTAGACGGGTTTTGAAAACATTGTAGGAAAAGGAGAAAATGCTGATAATCAGCATTTTCTCCTTTGCCCACAATGTTTTCTATCAATTTATGGGCAAATGTCATAGTTTGAGGCACATTTACTTTTTCATCTTTACGTGTATTTCTAAATTGCTGGGGTCTAAATTTTTTGTCGTTTGGTAAAGGGGGGGGGGGGGGTAACGCTGACCTGAAGGAATTTTGCAGCAGACGACTTAATAACAGGGCTTTGAATATGAATAATCAATCAATCAATCAATCAGTCAACCAACCAACCAACCAACCAATCGACAAACT
Source organism: Tridacna gigas (assembly GCA_945859785.2). Taxonomy (NCBI): domain Eukaryota; kingdom Metazoa; phylum Mollusca; class Bivalvia; order Cardiida; family Cardiidae; genus Tridacna; species Tridacna gigas. Next base: position 9,999,441 of record OX244031.2, on the reverse strand, counting down.
AGTCAGTCAGTCAGTCAGTCTGCCAGCCAACCAACCAACCAACCAACCAACCAACCAACCAACCAATCCATCCATCCATCCATCCATCCATCAATCCATCAATCAATCAATCAATCAATCAATCAATCAAATATTAATCATCAATCAAATATTAATCATCAATCAACCAATCAATATGAATATAAGTTAATTCCACTAATAGGTACATGTGAGGCCATTTTGGTTAAGGTAAAAAGTGTTCGTTATGAGTTAAACCTCCGTTTGCTAGACTATTTTTAAAGGTTATACTCAACAGGACGAAACAAAGTGCAAGAGGTAACGAGCTATGAGCTGAAGGCAAGGTTTTCAATCAACCCTTTATCTTATTTACCTCTGTACTAAACAGCAAAGTTTTATCCCACTTGAAAGCCCTTGCAGGCAAAAACATGAATGCGGCTCAATTAATAGGACTCGTCTCTAAAAGGGTAGAAAACATTGCGGGAATAGAAGACAATGCTGTTTCTCCAGGGTCGTTCAAACACTGGACTACCGGTGAGAGAAGTCATAGTTTTATAGATGGTTACAAGTAGATGGGTGCATAGTTTGGAGCATGTATAAATGAATGCATAGATTGGATGATAAAATGGTTGTCAATTAAAGCAATAGAATCTATTATTTGAAGACAATTACTGGTCTGCAAGAAAATGGTTCCCTAACAACGGGAATACACTAGCATATGCCCAGGTCTCCGTTGACATCAGAATTATAGCATGGTGTCTGTGTCATGTGACCAAAATAGATACGCGCATTGAAAGCCTGTTCCGCTCAAGTTTTACATTCATTAACTTCTCTATGGTCAATTCTAAATCTAACTTCGACCGCAGACCATCTGATGGACAGAGACAGAATTTCACAGCCGATCAGATTGATAGTCTTAGAATTCTTGATTAGAATTAAGTTAACAATAGTTTTTAAATAAGGGTAATCGTTTCACCTTGTTATGACTGATTGAGAGAAGACGCCGACAAGAGCCTCTTAATCCTCAGGTTGCCTGATAAATGATACTGGCAACTTAAATCGTGCTGGGCACTCGGAAAACACACCAAAATGAGCCATACTCTATGAAAAGGGCGTTCATTGCAGTTGCAAACAGTATCGGCCGAGGTCAGCCTTCGCACGCTGATCTGAATCTAAACTTTTTAGTATTCGATTATGATTAAATTTTCTGCATCTCACAGGACATTCTACCTCATGAATCAGTCGGCTGTTCGACATGATAGATTTTATGTATCCATGATTATGTGATTGGTATGATGCGTCACGAAGATGCATAAAACCCCCTTTTGCCAGAGCGCCATTCAAATGAATAGTAATATGGTCAAGAACTTGTCTGCGGAAAATGACGAGCTATATAATCAAGTCTCTCTATATATATTTAAATTGCTTGTTTTGGCAGCTTCCTTTCGCCAACGACAACTTTCAGTTGTCTGAAATTAATGGGAGCCGAAGTTTCAGTGCACGTGGCCATTCTGGTTACGTGGGAAAGACACACCTTTTAAAGGATATGAAATGGTCTTCTGTTTCGGTGGAGCGACTATGCAGCGATAAAATAATTGAATACCAAACCGAATGTCATAGGTTCGAATTCTGGGCAAGAGGTGGTTCGGAGGGACCCTGCCTCTCCAATGGTGAACTCCTATGAGACACAGAGGTAGCCTTGCAGTATCGGTACGGTTCGACGGGCACTTAAAGTAACCAAGAGTTATAGTCAAGAACGATTGGTTAAGGTGTAGAAAAGGTCCCGGATTCGATCCTTAATCGAAGCGCTGTTTTTTTTTTTTCGTGGGGTACCTTTGGACAGGACATGTCAGAGAACAAGGCCAGTACAATGAAACCAAGTACACACATGACAAAATGAGCTATCTCCTTGATAAGATTGGAATAATGTTGAAAGCGTCAATAATAAATTAGTCTAGCCGAATACCTTCTTTGGAACCGTATCATCTTCTGTACCATTGGTTCTCTCGACCAGATTTGCCTGGAGCAGAGCACGAAGGGATCTGAACCTTTCGAAATCATTATTGTCGGGTCGGTATACCAGTGATTTTAGCCGTACATGACAATAAAGATTGTACACACAGTATCAGTTTTCATGTTTTAACATGATAATGTCAGAAAAAGGACAGTCAAATAGTATCATTTTACAATTAACCCATTGAGCCGCTAAGCGCGACTCAATGACCTTTTGCGGACAGTGTAAATCAAGATCAGACTGCACAGAACGTGCAGTCTGATCTTTGATCCACACTGTCCGACGATGAGATTTTTCCCCTCAAAAAATACCTTTGAAATAGCAACATTTGAGTTTTTACTATATTTTTAAAATTTTCATTTCTCATATTTAGCAAGTTATTGGGTAAACTATTGTAGTGGTTTGTACAACTTCAGTCGCTTTTGCAGCTATGGTGAACCAGGATAAAACTCCTCTAAAAGTGACTAGACTGCAAGACTGCAAAAAATTGTAATATGATCTCAGATCTACACCGTCCGCTTTTTGAGATATTTTTGTCAGAAAGAGTTCAAGAGTTGTCAAATCTAGGCCTTTTTCCAACCTATAAACGTCCATTAAGTTTATTCGAGGCGCTAAGGGTATACGACAATAACTCTTCCCCAGACGAGGAAATTTTAGACTCATCGAAATTCAAATTATTTGCATTCGACAAATCAAATGTGGCTCAAATGATAGGACTTTTTTCCGAAAGAGCAGAAAACATTTTGGGAAAAGGAGAAAATACTGGTTACCAGCATTTTCTCCTTTTCTCATCATGTTTTCAAGAGCCTTCTTCAACAGGGTAGTAAAAGTATGGGCTTATTTGGAAAAGGGTTTACTAACAAGACGATAAGCTGAACTGCAGGTGTTGTTGTGGACAGCATAGATCAAAGATCAGACTGCAAAAAATCTTAAATATATACTGACTGATATATCTTAGCTGTATAATTTCTGGAAAAGTTTTTTGAACATCGTTATAGGGGTCTTTCTTGTCGTGGCTGAATGTGCTGGCTTTTGATCAACTTTTTGGTACTGATAAAAAATGAATAAAAAGAAAGTTGTGATTGGTCAAAACTGTAGACTTGTTTATTTTAAGGGCCCCAAATTTACGCCGTCTATCTTTTCAGAGGTATTTATTGTTTCAAAACAGTAAGGGTCCATTTTTTTTTTTGTTCGCTATGGGTAAACTATTTGTTCGTCGTCCTCCATTTTTATTTCCTGTTCGGTTTCATCGCTCCAAATATAGACACACATTGCCATACAAGATAGGACCGTTTTTGTTCCCGCAGGGAAAAAAATTTAAAACGAGTATGGTTGGCCCTTTACCAAACCATTCCGAGTTTTATTCACTTTGAGGAAGGAGGCTCTTGAAAACGTTGTGGGGAAAGCCATCTGATCTTGCTGAGACGTTCTTTTCTCACGTTTTTGTGTTCTTTCAAAGACAAACCCCATCGTTTGAAATTTATTCAGTTGTCGTCTGCAAAATTTGAATAAATCTAAAAGGTTGTCGTCTGGTAAAGACTTAAAGGGGCAATTGCTTTTTGACAGCAATGTTTCTTTCCCCAAAATCTTTTTCCAAAATGTTCTAGAGATGTTATTTTCATTCCTTCGAATTTGTTCGAGTATATCATCGAATATTCATTTTTAGAAATTTGTTTAAGAGCCCAAAATTTGATTGATTGATTGTATGGTGTTCAACGCCGTTTTCAACATTATTTCAGTTACATCACGGCGGCCAGTGCACCTATCCATGCTTTGCTGGAGTTTCTTTAACCAGTACTCCGCACAATATTCTTTCCAAGCCACTGGCTGCTTTCCCACATAACCATCGTCGAAACAATGGTCAGCGGTGAGAGAGGAATGAATCCTGTCGCGATGACTATCATCAATCCTCGGAAAGATATTGGCCAAGCCGGGGATCGAACCAGCGACCTCCTGTTTTCAAGTCCTGTACGCTACCGACTGAGCTACCGGGGTTTGGCCCGAAATTTGAATGTCCGAAAACTGGTAAACATTTAGCCTATGCTTTGTCTAACAGTTTTAAATCAAACATGCACGCATATAGTATTTACCAGCCATTCTAAATGCAATTCTAATTGAGCCATGCTCTGTGAAAAGGGGGCTAAATGGATCTCCGAAAAGTATCGATTCATGTCAGCCTGCGCGGACTGCGCAGGCTGACATGAGTCGAAACTTTTTCCTGTCGGTCGATTTTCTGCATGTCCGAGGACTATTGCACCTCACGGTTCATTCGGTTGTTTGACAAAATGGATTTTATAGATCCCTTGTTATATGATTGCTGGGTCTAATAGATCACGGAGATGTATTTAACCCTTTACCTCACAACCCCGACTTTTAACGACCTTGTGAAAGACGCCTCTTGAAAACCTTGTGGGAAAAGGAGAAAATACTGGTAACCAGCATTTTCTCCTTTTCCCACAACGTTTTCTACCCTTCCCAAAACAAATTTCAATTTTTCAATCACATTTATTTTGTGGTCTGCAAGTGCTTTCAATTTGGACCAGTCTAAAATTTTGTCGTTTGGTAAAGAGTTAAACCCTCTTTTTCCAGGGCATGGCTCATTTCTTAACACTTAAGCTGCTGAATGAATGAAAAGAAAATTTCCACTCAGTAGTAGAAGCCCATACATTGCGTTTTCCAAGTTGATTTCACCGGAAAGAAAATACCGTATCGGACAGTGTAGATACAAGATCAGACTGCACGTTCTGTGCAGTCTGATCTTGATCTACACTGTCCGCAAAAGGTCAGTTAGTCGCGATAAGCAGCTTAAGGGTAAATTCCAAAGTGGCCATCTGAGGGGCCGAAAATTTTGTCTCGGCCTATCAGTTAGCATGTACATGTATTGGGATTTAGTTTAAGAACAATATTCATAGGCATCAGGTTGAATTGATATGACTCTAGGGTTTTGTTCACCAACCATTCAGTTAAGAAGGTTCTCAGTCTAATTCTCCATAATTTTCTAACTTTGAAAGTAACACAACTTCTGATTGGCTAAACCATTTGGTTTAGCCAATCAGAAGTTGGGTTACCTTCAAATTTTGAAAGTCTTGGAGGATGAGACAAAAAATGCTCTTAAGAATGGTTGGTGAATAACGGACCCTGAATTAGGCCTGCATGTTACAGTGTGAAAATACCTTTCAGGTGTTGGACCAAAGAAATATGGCATCAAGACCGACCCTTTCGAGGAGTCGATTGAAGCAATTAACAGGGTAAGTTGTTGTTGTTGTTGTGGACAGTTACAGCGCTTAGGCACTTATCCTTATCCTGCTATATAAGAGAAACGAAACTTTCAAGCCGATAGTAAATACCCATATTTTCATATTTTAAAGATATTTTGGGAGAAAAGATATCTCTTTATCGGACAGTGAAGATCCAAGATCAGAATGCATGTTCGCAGAAGGTCAGTGAGTCGCGCTTAGCAGCTTAAAGACTTATATCTCGATGTTTACAAAAAAAATCAAAAATATTTTTATGTGTTTGAGATTAGTTTCATTTTGGTTTTTTTTTTATTTGGAAAATCAGCGGAGCGCTGGAGTACCCCTTTTAGTTGTCTTTTTCGACAGTGCTCATCAAGATCAGACTGCCTTTTGGGGACACTGCAGATCATGATCAAGCTATGCAGAACATACAGTCCGAACTTGGATCTTCCCTGTCCGCTTTCCTAAGACATACCCGGGCAAGACAAAAATACCTTTGAAATAACAGTGTTTGGGTCTCAGACTGAAAACAAAGTATACTTTGAAATCACCCTTATAATACATGGGTATTCTACAGAAATACACTCTGCAAGAGACGACAAAATGATTGGACCCGTCCATTTTAAAAGCAAGTGCAGACCGACAATTTAAATGTGGCTCTTATGATGGGATTTGCCTGTAAGAGGATAGAGACCATTGTAAGAAAGAAGGAAGTGCTAGTTAACAAACATTTTTCCTCCTTTTTCATGATGATACAGATGAGCCATGCTCTGGCAAAAGGGGTTTCAATGCTTCTCCGTGATGCAAATTACAGAGCCGAGTCGTCATATAATTATGGATCCATAAATTCTGTTTTGTCTTAGAACTGGCTGACTTATCATGAGGTAAAAAGGTCCTTGGACATGCAGAAAATTTACCAGAAGCAAAATGTTTCGACACAGGTCAGCCTGCGCGGACTGCGCAGGCTGACCTGGGTGGATACTTTTGCAAATACATTAACCCTTTACCGTATAACTTTTAACGACCGTGTGAAAGAAGCTTTTGAAAACATTGTGAGAAAAAGGAGAAAATGCGGGTAACCAGTATTTTCTCCTTTTTCCCACAATCTTTTCTACACTTCCAAAGAGAAATTCCAGTTTTTGAGTCATATTTAATTTGTCGTCAGCAAATGCTTTCAATTTGGACAAGGCTGAAATTTTGTCGTTTGGTAAAGAGCTAAACACCGTTCCCACAGAGGATAGTTCACGTATTTTCAAATTTTCTTTCTTGGGGTGCTTAAAGATACTGTCTGGAAGAGGGTTAAGGTTTTAACACGCTTCGGGTACCTTTTTCCTTTTGTCACAAGCAAAGCCGGCGTAGCTCAGTCGGTAGCGTACAGGACTTGAGAACAGGAGGTCGCTGGTTCGATCCCCGGCTTGGCCAATTTCTTTCCGAGGATTGATGATAGTCATTGCGACAGGATTCATTCCTCTCTCACCACTGACTATTGTTTCCACGATGGTTATGTGAGAAAGCAGCCAGTGGCTTGGAAAGAATATTGTGCGTAGTACTGGTAAAAGAAACTCCAGGAAAGTATGGATATATAGGTGCACTGGCCGCCGTGATATAACTGAAATAATGTTGAAAACGGCGTTAAACACCATACAATCAATCAGTCAATCCTTTTGTCAGAATGTTTTCAGGTATGATCTGCTGTAAGAATGTCCGCAGGTGAACATGTATAATTTATGAATTTATTTTTTACACAGGCCTTTGAAGCTCCATTGGTTTATCACGGATCACTAATATTTTCCTTGGTCGAACATCGAACACTTATATTGGGACAATTGTGCATCGCCTGTATGTATAATGGAATACTGAAATTGTCACTAACACCGTTACTATAAATAGCACATTGACGACTGTCTCTATGTTGTATATTATAGTAAGTCTTACTATATAGGATATAGAGGCAGTCGTCAATGTGCTATTTATAGTAACGGTGTTCGATAATGAAAAATTCCGTATCCCGTGATAGACCAGTAGAGTTTCAGTGGCCTATGATTTTTAATGCAGCAAATTATGGAAGACGATGATTACAAAGATGTTGAAGAATTGGAGGAAAAGTTACAGTCATATAAAGGTAGGTAGAACTGTCCTTTGAGATGCAGAAAATTTACCTTTTGCAAAAAGTTTTGACCCAGGTCAGCCTGCGCGGACTGCTCAGGCTGACCTGGGTCGAAACTTTTTGCAGTTGCAATATTCCACCTTTTCACAGATCAGGACTCATTTAGTAAATCGCAGGTTTAGTTTCTGTGTCACTTTAACTCTTTTTCTTCGTTTGGCAGCATTAGTGTGTTTGTTTGTAATGTTTGTATTGGAGTATAAGGCCCTTTTAACAGCTTAGTCATATCACGGCGGTCAGTGAATCTATGCATGTGCTTCCTGGCTGTCTCGCACCAGTGCTGACACAATTTCCTTTCCAAGTCACTCGTACCTTCACACTTAACGAACGTTTATATTTATTTCAGCCAAATTTCTGGAGTTTGAGCCTGATAAAGAGACCGGACTTATCGGTAGGTACCAACAATACTGATTTATGTAAATAACCCATTATATAACCGTTACGAAAAAGACACGATTAAATCCGCTAAAGAACGAGCTTCTTTATTCGTAGAAAAGGTGAGGGGGAGAGAGAAAGGGGAGGAGAGAGGAGGATGTGGAGAAGGAAAAAGAGAAGGGAAGACAACCAGAGACACAGACAGACAGACGACCGGACGGACAGATTGTAAAAGTCCATTGTATTGATTCAGCTTTTGTTTGTTTGTATTGGAGTTTAACGCCGTTTTAATAGCTTAAGTCATATCACGGCAGTCAGTGCACCTACGCATGTGTTTCCTGGCTTCCTCACACAAGCACTGACACAACATAATTTCGAAGTCACTGACTACTTTTCCCACATGAATTAGAGGTGAGAGTAGAAAAATCGGCGGAAAGAAAGTTTTGCCTCAACCGGGTCTCGAACTCTTAACCGCCAGTTTATCGAAAAGTCAGCCCAAAATATCTATGTACTGTAGTCCATTTGCTTCCAAAGGCATTCGAACCGTCGTCGCATACAATGTAGATTAAGATTAGCCTTCACCGTCTGCGTCCGCTATCCGACGGTCTACTCTGCTTACCTATTTACCAAACTACAAATTTTGGGAATGGAGAAAATGAAAGCATTTGTAGACGACAAATAAAATATAACTAGAATGACGATTTCTGTCTATGATAGGGTAGAAAATATTGTGGGAAAAGGAGAAAATGCTGGTTACCAGCATTATCTCCTTTTCCCATAATGTTTTCAAAAGCCTTCTCTTTCAGGATCGCTTAAGTCGCGATTGTGTGGTAAAGGCTAAAACCGGTCTTCAGTTTTGGTAGAAGTGTACTTACAGGCCTCAGAAAACGTCGGATATGTTAATTTTGCAGTAGAGTTTATGGAATAACGTACACGTGCATTTTTACATGTTAAATCCATCGTTCACATTTTCATTCTGACCGTTACATAGATTAGCCTTTATCGTCGATTCTTCGTATGGTCGTGAATTTTCCGATCTTGATAGAAACGAATAATCACGGTCTTACTCTTCGGTAAAAGTACTACTACTACTACCTCAACTACTCCTGCAACTACTACTGCTTCTACTTCTACCATTACTTTTACTGCCAATACTACCACTTCTCCTACTACTACCACTACTTCCACTACTACTACCACTACTTCTGCTACTACCACTACTTCTTCTACTACCACTGCTTCTACTACTACCACTACTTCTACTACTACCACTAGTTTTACTACTACCCCTACTTCTACTACTACTGCTACCACTACCACTACTACTTCCACTTCCACTTTTACTACCACTACTTCTACTACTACCTCCACCACTACTACCACCACCACTTCTACTACTACCACTACTTCTACTACTGCCACTACCACTACTACTACTTCTACTACTTCCACTACCACAACTACTACCAATACTTCTATCACTACCACTACTACTAACACTACTACTACTTCTACTACTACTTCTACTACTACCACTACCACTCCTTCTACTACTACCATTACCACTAGTTCGACTACTACCACTACTACTATTTCTACTACTACCACTACCACGACCACTACCACTACTTCTACCACTACCACTACTTCTACTACTACCATTACTTCTACCACTACTTTCTACCACTACCACTACTTCTATTACTACCACTATTTTTACCACTACCACTACTTCTACCACTACTTCTACTACTACCACTACTTCTTCTACTACCACTACTTCTACTACTACCACTACCACTTCTACTACTACTACTTCTGCTACTACAACTGTCACTACTACTTCCACTTCTACTTCCACTACTTCTACTACTACCACCACTTCCACTACTACTACCACTACTTCTACTACTACCACAACCATTACTACCACTACTTCTACTACTACCTCCTCCACTACTACTGCCACTACCACTACAACTACGACCACTTCTACTACTACCACTACTTCTACTACTACCACTACCACTACTTCTACTACTACCACTACCACTTCTTCTACTAATACCACTACCACTACTTCTACAACTACCACTACCACTACTTATACTTCTACCACTATCACTACTTCTACTACTACCACTACCACTACAACTACCACCACTTCCACTACTACCACTACCACTACTTCTACTACTACCACTACCACTACTTCTACTACTACCACCACTTCTACTACTGTCACTACCACCACTTCTACTACTACCACTACCACTACTTCTACTACTACCACTACCACTACTTTTACTACTACCACCACCACTACCACTACTTCTGCTACTACCACTACCACTACTTCTACTACTACCACTACCACTACCACAACTTCTACTACCACCACTACCACTACTTCTGCTACTATCACTACCACTACTTCTACTACCACTACTTCTACTACTACCACTACCACTACTACTATCACTACCACTACTACTTTCACCTCCACTACCACCACTTCTACTACTACCACTACCACTACCACAACTTCTACTACTATCACTACCACTACTTCTACTACTACCACTACCACTACTTCTACTACTATCACTACCACTACTTCTACTACTACCACTACCACTACTACTACCACTACCACCACTTCTACTACTACCACTACCACCACTTCTACTACTGCCACTACCACTACGTCTACTACTACCACAACCACTACTTCTACTACTACCACTACCACTACTACTATCACTACCACTACCACTACTTCTACTTCTACCACTACCACCACTTCTCCTACTACCACTACCACTCCTTCTACTACTACCACCACAACCACTACTACCACTACTACTACCACAACCAGTACTTCTACTACTACTACCACAACCATTACTACCACTACTACCACCACAACCATTACTACCAATACTACTACCACAACCATTACTACCACTACTACCACCACAACCACTACTACTACCACTACCACTACTTCTGCTACTATCACTACCACTACTTCTACTACCACTACTTCTACTACTACCACTACCACTACTACTATCACTACCACTACTACTTTCACCTCCACTACCACCACTTCTACTACTACCACTACCACTACCACAACTTCTACTACTATCACTACCACTACTTCTACTACTACCACTACCACTACTTCTACTACTATCACTACCACTACTTCTACTACTACCACTACCACTACTACTACCACTACCACCACTTCTACTACTACCACTACCACCACTTCTACTACTGCCACTACCACTACGTCTACTACTACCACAACCACTACTTCTACTACTACCACTACCACTACTACTATCACTACCACTACCACTACTTCTACTTCTACCACTACCACCACTTCTCCTACTACCACTACCACTCCTTCTACTACTACCACCACAACCACTACTACCACTACTACTACCACAACCAGTACTTCTACTACTACTACCACAACCATTACTACCACTACTACCACCACAACCATTACTACCAATACTACTACCACAACCATTACTACCACTACTACCACCACAACCACTACTACTACCACTACCACTACTGCTACCACTACCACTATTACCAACACTACTACTATCACTACTTCTACTACTACCACTACTTCTACTACTACCCCTGCCTCTACTACTACTTCTACAACTGCTACCAATACTACTACTACCACGAATACATTACTACGATCACTACTATCACTACTACTACTACTTATAATAATAATAATAATAATAATAAAATGCATTCTTGATTTAAATATTTTCTCAGATATGTTTGGATTGAAGAGAATGATGGAAAAACTAGGCCAACCCAAAACCCACTTGGAGCTCAAGAAGATGATTTCAGAAATAGACAAATCTAATCTAGGGAAGATCTGCTACAATGACTTTGTTGTGATGATGGTGGGACCAAAGACTTCAGTATTAAAACTGTAAGTAATAAAGTCATGGTCGAAATCTGCAAGCCTGGTAAAAACATGATTGGCTAGTTCCCCTGCAGGGCCCGTACATTCGCGGACCATTGTAATTGCATTTTTGATATTAGATTTAGAAAGTAAAGCAATTTATGATTGCCTTAATCATTTGGTTTAACCAGTCAGAAACTGCGTAACTTCTAAATGTAGAAAATTCTTGATTTAGAATATTGTTAAGAACGGTTTCTGAATATTTGTAACCTGGGTCAAGTGTCCGTATACAACAACCATTTTTAAGATCATGTTCAGTCTTTTTCTCCAAGATTTTCTAAATTTGAAAGCAAAAGAACCTCTGACTGACTTAACCAAATGATTAAGCCAATTAGAAGTTGTGTCACTTTCAAATTTTGAAAACTCTGGAGAATGAGTCGAAGAACTTTTTAAGAATGGTTGGTGAATGCTGGTCCAGGCGGTATTAAATTTTTAATCACTTCTTATATTGGTCTTCTTTCACGATTTAAACATATGAGCCATGGTCTGTGAAAAGGGGGCTTAATGTATCTGCGAAAATTATCAATCCAGGTCAGCCTGCGCAGTCTACGCAGGCTGACCTGGGCTGAAACTTTTCGCTATCGGTCAATTTTCTGTATGTTCAAGGACCAGTCTACCGCAAGTCAATTGTTAAAAAAATGTGGCTATTATGGATCCATAATTATGTGATGGCCTGATCGGTACAATTCATCACAGAGATACATAAAGCCCCCTTTTGCCAGAGCATAATTGTTTCATAAAGGCTTGGAAGCAATCAGAAGTGCTTCCACTCCTTTTCCCGTTCATACATGTGAGCCATGCTCTGTAAAAAGGGGGTTTAATGCATCTGCAAAAAGTATCGAACTAAGTCAGCCTGCGCAGTCCACGCAGGCTGACCTGAATGGAAACATTTTGCTATTAGTCAATTTTCTGCATACCAAAGGACAACTCTACCCCGTGATTTAGTCGGTTCCTAGACAAAATGTTCTTTATGGATCCATAATCATGTGATGTCTTGGTGCAATGCATTACGGAGATGCATTAAACCCCGTTTTGCGAGAGGACGAGTCATTTATATCGACAAATAAATTTTTCTGATTGGATGTCTTTTCAGAATTTTACTTTTCGAAGAGAAAGCTAAAGGCCAGGAGAAAAAGACCGGCGTGGCACCTAAACGAGATCTCTCCAGTCTTCCATGAAGCACTGTCAATCTTGCTGATTTTCATTTTTTTTTTACGTTATGTACAAAATTCCTATTAACATGGCAATAACTGTTGAACATTTTATAACTGGATTGTTAGTTCGAATCAGAGAAACTCCATCATTCCAATATGTAATGTGCCTGTGCGCATGCTCGTGTGCAAAATACCTCCTATCTCATTATAATATTTCAGATCTTGCATCGAAATACATGTATGTATGACGGCGGATCCCATTATTATCTTCTAAATTGATGTTTAAAAGCCCAGTAACGGCCCAAAAATACAATGCAGGTGTTAAAATGCATCTAGATTTAAATCATACAATTTAAAAGTATGGAAAATATTGTAAAGATGACAATCTGTGTGGTTGGTCCAATTCGCTGGCAGGAAGATGAATTTTAGAATCAGGCAAAAGTAAACAACAGATGGACTTTTAACCTAGTTTTGAAATTAATTTGTCTACTAGCGACTGACATTTCGACCGACAATGCAATTACAGACTGGTCCAAATTGAAAGCATTTGCAGACGACAAACTAAATGCTACACAAATTAGGACATTTTTCTTTGAAAAGGTAGAAATCATTGTGGGAAAAGGAGAAAATGCTGGATACCAGCATTTTCTCCTTTACCCACAATATTTTCGCAATGTGTGTTAAAGGGTTAACTAAATTTAGACCGAATCAACACGATATCAGCCATTCTTAAGATTATTCTTGGTCTAATTCTAGATTTATAAGGTAATACAACTGATTTGCTAGACCATTTGGTTTAGCCAATCAAAAGTTGTGTTACTTTCGCATTTTAGAAAATTCTGGAGAATAAGACTAAGAATGTTCATAAGAATGGTTGGTGTATACGGACCCTGATTACCTTAACATTTGGTGGAGCCAATCAGAAATTGTGCTATTTTCTAAATTTAGAAAATTCTGTGAAATTAGAATTTGAGTGCAATTCAGAATGGTTGATGATAACGGCCTCTGGTTGGTATGATTATTTCACGATATATATAGCGGACAGGATGAATCTCAGATCAGACCTAGGTTGTGTGCAGTCTGATCTTTGGCCTAATCTGTCCACAGTACTTACTGCAATTTTGCTTGGAGTTCTAAGTGTTAAAAAGAGTATTGCTTCACATGGGCCAAGTATTGAAAATGGTAAGAAAATATGTTGTGTATATGAGAGAGAGAAAGAGCGAGAGAGAAGGTGGTATCTTCGTCAATAAAATGGTGGACCTTTAGATCTCTGTATATATTCTTATTAAATTACATTCTTTCATCAATTTACTGGCTCTTTTTTTGAAATCAACAAACTTTATCTGTTACTTTCTCGAATCCTGTTTGCGATTACTGTTCTTTTCTTTTTGTAAACCTTGATATCAGTGTTTAACCCTTTCCCAAACAAGCCCTGGTTTTCACGTGTCTGCAGTACAAGTCTTTTGAAAACACTGTGGGAAAAGGAGAAATTGCTCGTAACGAGCAATTTCTCCTTTTCCCACAGTGTTTTCTACCCTTTTGTGCCATTTTCATCAAATTTAAAATTGTCGTCTGCAAACTCTTTCAATGTGGACCAGTCCAAAATTTGTCGTTTGGGAAAGGGTTAAGTTAGTCGCGCTAAGGATGACAGAAGGTTTAGACATTTTTAACAGACATTGCATATTTTAAGGTTGCCGGAGTGGACATTTTATTTCTGCCAAAGTGGTTGCGGCCGCGCCTGCCAGCAGTCAATTCTTTTACATTTTACCAAACAACCTCGAATTTTAAGAACCCTAAGGGAGTAGGCTTTGAAAACAGTGTTGGAAAAAGAGATAATGCTGGTAACCAGCATTATCTCCTTTTATTACCAGCATTATCTCCATTCCCAACTATGTTTTCTATCTTTTCAAAGACAAAACCAGTCGTTTGAACCTCATAATATTATGTGATTTGCAAATTTTTCCAATTTGGATTACTTTGTCAGTTATCATAACTTAAACCCCAGTCACACGAGACAAATTTCCCACAACGGCAATGTAAAACCAGTCCGACGTAATACGAACTTTAACGACGTAGAAGGGACATTTGAAAGTAATCCAACTCCTGATTGGCTAAACCAAATGGTTTAGCCAATCAGGAGCTGTGTTACTTTCAAATATAGAAAATTCTGGAGAACAAGACAAAGAACATTCTCAAGAATCGTTGGTGAATATGGACCCCGATGTGGGCATGATACGATCTATATGGTCTTGGCTTATGTGGGGGAATTTTGAACATTTGAACATGTTAATCCTTAAGCTACTGAGCGCGACTCGCTGACCTTTTGCGGACAGTGTAGATCAAGATCAGACTGCACAGAATGTGCAGTCTGATCTTGGATCTACACTGTCCGATATGGAGATGTTATCACCAAAAAATACCTATGAAATAGCAAAGATTGGGCTCGACTTGACAGTTTTGTTTGATTTATATAATGAGTGAATGACTTTAGTGACTTATACATCCTGTACATAGTCAGTTACAATCAAAATAATTTTCAAAGTGTCCCACGTGATACAACTCTCTCTCTCTCTCTCTCTCTCTCTCTCTCGCTCTCTCTCTCTCTCTCTCACATTTTCTGTCACCGCTCTTTCGCTCTCAAAATTACATCATGTTTATATATTTGATCAATTTACGAATATAAAATATTCAAAGTACTCTGTCTCTCGGACAATTATATTTATATTTAACTCTTTGCCAAGGGACATAATTTTAAACCGCTCCCAATTGAACATTTTTGCAGATGACAAATAAAGTAAGACTTTAATGATGGGTTATATCATTAAAAAGGTAGAAAACACGGTGGAAAAAGTAGAAAACGCCGGTTACCGGCATTTTTTCCTTTTTTCCACCATGTTTTCAAAGTCAGCTTAAGGGTTATATATCAGCTTAAGGGTAAAGAAATAGCTTAGCAAGGACGTGATCGAGTTTGGACGCAGTACTAAGGGCTCATTAAGGACGTCGGAACAAAGGCATTGCTGTGGTACCAACTGGGCATACATCGTACGCGGTCTCCTCTGACGTGGTACAGATCTGACATAGACGGAATAGATTGCATTGTGATTTAGTTCCAGAAAACTTGCAGAGCGAATGAGAACGCAGTGCACGTTAGACATAGGATAACCCTTTCCCAAACAAGCCCTGGTTTTCACAGGTCTGCAGTACAAGTCTTTTGAAAACACTGTGGGAAAAGGAGAAATTGCTCGTAACGAGCAATTTCTCCTTTTCCCACAATGTTTTCTACCCTTTTGGATAACTTTCTGCCATTTTCATCAAATTTAAAATTGTCGTCTGCAAACTCTTTCAATTTGGACCAGTCCAAATATGTCGTTTGGGAAAGGGTTAATAAGATCATGAAGAAGAGTATAATGAGAACTTAGCAAACGCGCAGTAAGTGCATAGCGCGATCCAAGACGTCTTAGAGAGAACGTTGTAAGAACGCAAATGACGTTATGTGTGCTTGATCAAGAGTGCGACAAGAATTAGCTGATACGTGCAAGACACAATGACATCCTGTCAGGGGCGTAATAAAAACATAAAACCTACTTGAACACTGCCAAATGCATCAGCCAATCAGAACTTGCGTTACATTCTAAACCAAGAATTAGACTAAGACTGCAATTTAGAATGGTTCGGGAATGCGGGTCCTGGGTCTAACTATAACTTCTGACTGGCTAAACCATTTTGGTAAGTCTAACAGAAGCTGTTTTGGATCTACTTTCAAATATAGAAAATTCTTGAGAATAATATGAAAAATGTTCTTAAGAACGATTGGTGAATACAGCCCCAGGACCCGCCTTCCCGAACCATTCTTAAGAACATTCTCAGTCATATCCTCCAGAATTTTCTAAATTTGAAAGTAACACAACTTCCGATTGGCTAAACCATATGGTTTAGCCAATCAGAAGTTGTGTTTCTTTCAAATTTTGAAAATCTTGGAGAATAAGACAATAATGTTCTTAAGAATGGATCGGGAAGGCGGGTCCTGGGGCTGTATTCACCAATCGTTCTTAAGAACATTTTTCATATTTATTCTCGTGAATTTTCTATATTTAAAAGTAGAACCAACACAGCTTCTGTTTGGCCAACCAAAATGAGTGCCAATCAGAGGTTGTGTTACTCTCCAAATCGAAAAATTAGACTCAGACATCATTTTAGAATTGTTGGTTGAATACTACAAATAACATCCTTTCCAAGCTAGAGGCACACCCACACTCACATCAGGCCCCAGCGCAACAAAAAACCGTTAGAATGCTCGGTGGTGAGTCAACGATGACTAACGTTGCCTTTGACAGAATGCTTGCTTTTATTTCCATTAGTGATACTCTTCAAGTTAATGGCGTGTTTAGAAGTACTGTCGGAACCACGTGAAGCAAAAATCAGTGGCATCATACATGAAGTGCAATCAAACGCAGCAATCAGCACATTTCGTTGCAATGCAGTGTCAATTCAGCATATAAAGGCTTTCATTCCTCATTTTCTTTTCCATTATTAGTTAGTGAAAACAATCTTGCTACCCTGCAGGTTCCGATACTATCGCGCTGTCTCGCGAGACTTGTTCATTTTCTTACCATTTTTATGCAGAAGAGTGCTCAAAGACAGGTATCTCAATCGAACTAGAAAATCCCGCTTGCAATCTTTGCATATTTGCACTACAAACAAACTCAGCAGAATCCGACTCGCCAAATAAGGCGACATCGTCCATCTGGTACACTGTGTGTAGAAAATTGATGTTTCAATACAAATGATTTATTCTCTGTGAAAAGGAAGTTTAATGCATCTGCAAAAAGTTTCGACCTATGTTAGCCTGGCTGACAGTGGTCGAAACTTTTTGCTTTTGTTAAATTTTGTTCATTTTCAAGGACCATTCCATACGCATGGTCCAGTCGGTTGTTAGACTACATGGATGTTATGGATCTATAATTATGAGATATCATTCTTGGTAAAATGCATCATGGAGATGCATTAAGTCCCCTTTTGCCAGAGCGAATTCCGAATACTTCAACATGTCCAAATAGATCCACTACAGTACGTTCAATCCTTGGCTGGTATTCACCAACCATTCTTGACTTCAATTCAGAGCTCCAGATTGAGGGAGTGATTTTGATTTCAGAACTGAAAATATTAATCACTCTTCACTGAACCCTATGTTATGGGTACTAATTAGAATCGTCTCATCGAGACGATTCTAATGAGTACCCACAACATAGGGTTTGGAAGAGAAATAATGGATTTAGAATACTATGACTCCCTTTTATCTGGGTCTGACTTCATTCCTAGACTTATTCTAGATTTAGAAAGTAACACAACTTCTGATTGGCTAAACCATTTGGTTTAGCCAATCAGAAAATGTGTTACTTTCAAATTAAGACAATTCTGGAGAATAGACTAAAAATGTTCTTAAGAATGGATGGTGAATATGGACCCTGTGTACTGAGCAAGCTGCTAAGTGATAACAGAGAGATGGTTCCTGAGGGCATGTGATTGCGTTATGCAAGTACTGGAAGAATTTTTTACTAATGTTTCCCGTTCAGAAACTGAAATGCAGGCCACAGGTTGGTTGTTTAAAACAGGCTGTCACTGAGACAGGTTTGACTGTATTCTGTAAAGGTTGATCTCTTTGAACATGCACCTATCTACGCTTTTCTGGAGTTTCTTTTACAAGTACTCCGCACAGTTTTCTTCCCAAACCACTGGCTGCTTTCCCACATAACCATCGTTGAAACAATGATCAGCGATGAGAGAGGAATGAATCCTGTCGCAATAATTATCATCAGTCCTCAGAAAGGGATTGGCCGAGTTCGAACCAGCGACCAGCTGTTCTCAACGGCTACAGAGACGACAGAGGCAGAATTACAGACTTGGTCTTTGACTTTATGAATAGAGGCTTCTGTACCAAGCACTAAGAACAACAAAATATTGCTTATGACAAGTAATTCATTTCTTTTGCCGCAATGTTTTACCAATATTCCAGACACAATAAAACCCGAAGCAAGAACGTAATTGATTTCCCAAAGAAGGCAAATATATGAACCATGCTCTGTGAAAAGGAACTTCATGCACCTACAAAGAGTATCGACCCATGTCAGCCTGAACAGTCCGCGCAGGCTAACCCGAGCCGCTACTGGTTGATTTTCCTCATGTCTAAGGACCAGGTTACCTCGTGATTCGGTCAGTTGTAATACAAAATGGATTTTATGTATCCCTAATTATGTGACGACTTGCTTGGTATAATGCATCACGGAGATGCATTAAATCCCCCTTTGCCAGAGCATGATCCGTGTTGAAATGCACCTGTACTAAGCAAGCACCTATCTGAAGCAAGGCAATAATTTGAGTATCCCATGGGTGCTTGCTCCATACTTATTTTACAGTATGTACGAGGGCCGATTTATAAGTTGTGAACCTCATATATGAGGATTTGACTTTTGGCGGACATGTTGCATCAATTTGCAACATATTCCCTTACATTATCTATATGAGCCATGCTCTAGCAAAAGGGGGCTTAATGCATCTTCGTGATGTATCATTCCAAGCAAGACATCAAAAAGTTAGAGTCCCATAAAATTCATTATGTCTAACAACCGACTGTATCATATGGTAGACTGGTCCTGTGACATACAGAAAAACGACCAACAGCGAAAAGTTTCGGCCAAGCTCAGCCTACGCGAACTGCGTAGGCTGACCTGGGTCGATACTTTTCAAAAATGCATTTAGCCCCCTTTTCACAGAGCATGGTTCATATACCTTTGCCAGCGATGTTTAAGGACCTCAATGTCACTTTTAAAGAAGTCCTTTTCTTAACGTTCAGAAAGTCCCCCACGTCCTCTATGACGTCATCATCTGATTGAAAGTGGGTATCGGAAATGGTATTTTGGCAATTGATGAAAGTCTGGTGGAGCAAGATCAGGCGAATAACGTGGATGCTCAATCAATTCATAATCCGCAATCGTTTATGGCAGCCATGGCAATGACAAACTTGAGAACAGGGGTGTTGTCCTGGTGGAACAAAAGCCACTTGTCTTGTTCACTTTAGAGTGCCATCTCTTCGACATAACCTGACCAAACGACACCGGTCAGTCCTCGGGTACATAACTTTAAATGGTCAGAGAATAGTAGGTCTGAAAAAAAAAAAAAAAAAATCCCCTGCTTAAAGATACATCCTTACCGAAAAAAAGATACTGTTAGAACTTGAAAGTGTGTACAATGGCTCAGAATTTGGTCAGCTGTGTAAACATAGATAAAGTACCAATACATATTGTGTAAGGAATAGAGAAACTCGAGGAATGTGTCCTCATTTAAGACCGGAAACGACAACAGTGATTTCTTTGAAATGCATTTTCTTCTATCTGTCGTAATCTGTGCAACGTTGCAACCGTCAGGGGCAATATTTGGCATGAAGATACTAAAATGATTACAGATGAACTGGGTTATAAATTGGTTGAAGGTAAAGATGATGTGCATTCAAAACTTGCTAATAATGAGTATAGATGTATCTTTTAAACTCCTTAGAATTAAGGCTTACAACTCATCATTCAGCCCTCGTAAATTAATTTATGTTGCCCAGAAATAAGGTTATTGAAAGCAGCAAAAATTGTTTTATGGGTAAAGTAATTTATCATATACCTGAATTTTTTCTGGCTAAAATACATGCGTCACACGCGGACAAAATGACACACAACAGAAAAAAAAAAATCCGAATCTACACGCTGTGAAATACGATTCCAAATATGGTATTGACGACGTAACTCACGCACGGAAAACATTAATCTGGATTACCTGCCCCTACCACTACGTTATAGGTGTCACACCACTGGTTTTTTGCCGTACTGAAAAAAGAGTGAAATTGACCATCTTTGAAGCTTCACAAATCGCTTAATGGCAAAACTTTGGATTTACAGTCTCTTGCTCTCAAAAGTACAGTCATAGTCCGTCAAGAAAAATTCATAAAAAACAACATGTCAACCGATTGCATTTTTCGCTAAACCACAATCAATACAGGCACCCTAGAAATTGTCCTCTCAAAAACGCCTGTTCACCGCCATGACCCCAATTTTTTGTTCCTCCACTGACATAAAATAGTCCAATCAATATATGAAAAAATCACATCTAAATGGTCACCCACTACCTAAATTTGAAGCAAATCTAAATTATATACCACCAAGCCCTCTCAGCTCCACGGCACAGTGCAGCAAAAGTGCTACTGCAAAATTTCACATCGGACTACTTTGGACTACTACGACCTGGAAGCAATCTCGCCGTGGTGCGACACCTATAGGGTCAGGCAAAGCGCAAAAATGGCGGCCTCCTACGCGTCCTCAATTGTACCTCTACGTGCTTCCCCGTTTTTCCCAATTTCACGTGATCCAGTTTGATCAATGAATAAAATGAGATCAATGTAGTACAAAAAAATACGATACCGAATCTAAAACATGCTGTTGGGGTATGGTTTGAATATAAATTTGACTATGGATCATTTTAAAAGTAGCCCTGTTTTCGGACGTTACAAAGGTCCATTGACATTTCGGATACTTAGAGCATTTCTGATATGTAGTTTTTCCTCGTTAAATAAGAACGACATGTGGAAAAACTCACAGTCATTACTTTATTGCAAGCGATCTGTTTGAATTCAGCCTATAATCCGATTTGATCATGTGAAATAACAATATCCCGTCTCCTCTGCATATTAACAACGGGGCCGCCATTATTGCGCCTTTCCTGACGTACTCTTGAAGTCCTACCAGACTAGGAAAACATACGTGTTGATTTGCAATTTGATTGGTCAAAATTTTCGCAATGATATTTATCCGCCATTCATAAAAATGGCGTTATTAGCTTCTACACCATTGTTCATTCTATTTGCCAGTTTACGAATAAAATGTCAAGAACAGCAAAATGTTGTTGTTGAAATTTGTAGGTATATAATAAAATGAATACTATGTTCTAATAATTTTACTGATGCTTGTATTAACTTCTCGCCTTCGTAAGGAAATTTTAACATCTCGCTCGACCTTCGATCACAAGCGATGTCAAATTTTCTCACGCTGCCCGAATTAAATACAAGCACCACTAAAGAAAATACAAAGTAATTTTACGTATGTACGACTGTTAAAATCGCTACTTCCTTGAAGATCAGGAATCCGAGAAACGATAACAATTTGAGAAAAAATATCTATGGCATCAGGGAAAACCCAGGGCTGACTTTGCCTTCTTCTTCTTTTGAAATATGATAACACAGGAAGATAAATGGTGTTTTCCTCCCTTATCAGTCAGTCAGAATAAAAGAATAATTGTCAAAATCTATTGTGCATTAAACAATTAAACCTGATAGTTTTTTTTTTTTTTTTTTTTTCTATTCTTCCTTTCTTCTTATCGTAGCCCTTTACCAAACATCTCATCCCCCCCCAAACCAACCCGTGAAAAACATTTGAAAACATTGTGGGAAAAGGAGAAAATGCTGGTTACCAGCATTTTCTCCTTTTCCCACTTTTTTTCTATTCTTTTACAGCCTAACCCAGTCATTTGAGCCATATTTTATTTATTGTCTGCAAATGCTCTGAATTTCGACGAGTCTAAAAGTCTGCTGTCTGATGATGAGTTGGATAGCTAAAACTTGTTTTACATAAAAACTGACGTTGTGAAACTAATTCTATACTTTTTTTCCTGTTTCTTGACGGTGGTTGAAACAAGTTTAAAAGGAAAAAAAAAAAGGTACGTGATTATCATCATTATTTTTAATATCATAATTTCTTATTATTGTTATTATTATTATCAATGATAGTAGTATATTTATTCATTAATAAATCCATCGTCAGCTAAAACTGACATTTGCGACAGGTGCCTCACAGAAGGTCTTTGAAAAATGTTGATAATAAAAATAAAATAAGATACTGAAATGTGTATGAAAACTTTTTTGCAAAAGGAGAAATTAATCGTTACAAGCGAATCCTCAGGCCAAAATGTTTTAAAAATGGTAGCTGCATGGCGAAACTTGTATGCAGAAGCTAATAAATAAATTTAGCTTTTATTTATGCATTTGTTTATTTATTTATTTATTTATTTATCCATCCATCCATCCATCTATCTATCTACACCTACCTACCTACCTACCTACACCTACCTACCTACCTATCTATCTATCTATCTATCTATCTATCTATCTGTCTATCTATCTCATACCTACTTCCGTTATTTAAGATTTTTTTTTTTTTTTATCATCTAATGATTTAGATTGCGTAAATAGAATTTAAAAAAAAAAAAAAAAAAACAGAAATTCTCGTTTGAATTTGCCAATGTTGTTTTTTACTTAACACTTTCAGCGCAATAGACCAAAACACGAGGCTTTTGCGGACGGCATATATCAAGATATGTCTGCACAGAACGTGCTGTCTGACCTTGGATTTATACTTTTCTCTTGTTTTGACAAAGTCCATATAGTTAAAATCCTTTAGAGTTTCAGTGGATTGTACTTTGAGCCATTGAAAGCGGTGGAATGAATACGAGCCATGCTCTGTGAAAAGGGGGCTTAATACATTTGCAAAACTCATCGAGCCATGTCAGTCTGAGCAGTTCGCGCAGGCTGACGTGAGCCGAATTTCGTTCTTTTTTCTTTTGGTCCATTTTCTGCATGTCAAAAGACCAGTGTACCTCAAAAATTCAGTCGGTTGTTGAACAAAATGGATTTTATGGATCAATAATTATGATGACTTGCTTGGTACAATACATCATGGAGATGCATTAAGCCACCTTTTACCAGAGCACGACTCATATACATGAGCCATGTTCTGTGAAAAGAAGGCTTAACACACACACACACACACACACACACACACACATATATAATGATTTATCTGTCTTTAATGACATACTTAACTCGTTACATAAAGATATAAAAATTTAAGATGGATATGAACTCAAATAAAATGCCTTTTCTAGACGTGTTAGTGATAAAAAATGGTTGTACAATTGTCACTGATATTTATTTCAAAATTACAGATTCTAAGCAATATTTGAATTTCAGGTCATGTCACCCAAAACATAACAAGGTCAACATTCCGTTCTCCCAAGCGCGAAGGATCTGCACAATAGTATCTGACAGAAAAATTCTACAGTTAAGATTACGTGAACTTGAAAACATTTTAATTGAAAGAAAATACCCTAAAGCAGTAATCTTAGCAGGTATAAATAAAGCTCTTAATATTCCAAGACATACTCTCTTACAGGTAAAGGTTAAACATGATGACAATATAATGGCATACATTTCGACATTTAATCCTAAAAACAGAGAGTTATTTGGAATTATTAAGAATAATTTTGAAATTTTGGAAAATGATCGAACAATGTCACAAATACTAAGTAATACCAAATTAATTAAAGGTAAGAGACAACTTCCAAATCTTAAACAGATTTTGATTAAATCAGAATTCAAAGACAAAACTTCAAAATCTTCTGTGAAAAAATGCAATGAGTCCCGCTGTGGACTCTGTAAACATATTATCGAAGGAAATGAATTTAAAATCAAGGACAAAACTTTTACTGTTAAAGAAGATATGGATTGTAAAGTTTCTAACTGTTTGTACCTTTTAGTATGCAATGGCTGCCAAGAGTTTTATATCGGTCAAACAGGCGATAAACTTAGAAATAGAATTACAATACATAATCAACAGATTAGGGACCCTTCAACAAGACAAATACCATTGAGTTCTCATTTAGATAGTTGTTGTAAAACAGATCCAAAATTTTCAGTTTTGCCATTTTTTAAATGCAAATCACCCGACGTTTCATCTAGAGTATCAAAGGAAAAATATTTCATAAACATTTTTCGTCCAAAATTGAACTGTATTTAACCGTTGTTCTATGACGTCAAAATGACGTTAGTTACGATGTTTCATTAAAGCGTTGACCTGATGAGCGAAAGCGAAACCGGTTGGCACGTTAAAAACTATTTGTAGTGTCATTTCTCTTTTATTATTATTATATATATATATATATATATATATATATATATATATATATATATATATATAGCAAGACTTTACAAAACTATGGATCCATAAAATCTATTTGTCTAAAAAAACCGACAGAATGATGAGATACAACGGTCCTTTGACATGCAGAAATTTACAAATAGCAAAAAGTTTCTTTCACGTAATGCACAGGCTGACATGTGTCGATATATTTTGCAAGTGCATTAAACTCCCTTTTTACCGAGCATGACTCACATGTATTCGGTACTGAAAGACACAATATTTTTCAATACTCATTAATCAAACGTTGATTCATGTTGATTATCTTTGAATACAATATGGATGCTCTCAAAGTCGCCAACTATGAGAGCCCTGCCGGGTAGCTCAGTGGTTAGCGTATCTGACCCGTGACTTGGTGGCTGCTGACTCGACACCTTTTGCGGCGATTTTTTGCCTCTCACTTCTGATGCATGTGAGAAAGTAGTCAGTGGCTTGGAAAGAAAGTTGTGTCAGTACTGGTGAGAGAAAGCCAGGAAACACCATGCGTAGGTGCACTGGCCGTCGTGATATAACCTTAGCTGTAAAAACGGCGTTAAGCTCTAACACAATAATCTACCTCAAATTTGTTTCAGTAAGAATGGGTTATAAGCCGATAAATTATCAGAACAACAATGTCCACGATTTAATAAAATTACACCCCTCTTCTGCTGGAAAAGTGTTCGGCGCTTCGATTTTCATAACAATTTTATATACATGTATATAGATCTACTTTTTTATTTATCCAGGACAAGATAAGATAGAGAAACCAAGATGACTTTACGAGAAGGCCAACGTCGTTCACGCATTTCGAGGCTACGCAAATCTATCGCGATCATCGTCAAAGAAAGATCAGCAAACTATTTCATTATTGCATTTATCCTCTTTTCGACGCTTTTTCAAGTCATCGCTTTCGTCACTTCCGGATGGCTCGTAATGGATGTCAAAGCCAATAACCCGCAGTTCGAGGGGTCTTTCGACCTTGAACTTGGTTTGATATACGTACAGCACTGTACCAATGGTGTTTGTAAAACGGAGATTGTGGATAATTTCAATCACGAAGGTTTTGGTAGGTTTCTTGTAGACCTACTTTTTTTGTGTGTATGTATCTGTATAAGTAAGCTTTTGACCTACTTCTTGGTATTAGTCTCGAATGAATATATAGTAATTTGTGATTGGTCAAAATTGTCCCGGATCAATAAATACCTTTTACCATTTATCTTTAATGACTGAATTGTGTCTTACATCCCTTTCAACATCATGTCAGTTGCATCACGGGTACATCTTTTTTACCTTTGTATGTCCTGGGTTTTACGAATCCTGGGCTTGGGGTCTGAAGGTCTTGCCCAAGGAAAGCCCCACGAGTAACCTAATGCTTCGAGTTTGGATAGTATCCGGACCTTGTGATTTCGAATCCAATACCTTCCTCAAAGATCCACGAAGGACATCTCAGGCATTTATTTCCGTCCTAACGCATTACCGTCTGCAAGCGTTTTTTTTTTTTTTCGTGTAGTAGTCAGATCTGGGTCCGTATTCACCAGCCATTCTTAGGAACGTTTTTTTTTTTTTTTGTCTTATTCTCTAAGATTTTCTGAATTTGAAACTAACACGACTTCTGATTGGCTAATTCATCTGAGTCACGTTCTAGCACAAGGGGGTTTAATGCATCTCCGTGATGCATATTTTCAAGGAAGGCATTTAATTGTGGATCCATAAAATCCATTTTGTCTGACGACCAACTGAATTATGAGGTAGAATGATCCTTTGGCACGCAGAAAATTGACAAATAGCAAAAAGTATCGACCCAGGTCAGCCTGCGCGGACTGCGCAGGCTGACCCGGGTCGATACTTGTTGCAGATGCATTAAACCCCCATTAAACCCCTCATATCTTTCTTGTTTCAGTTTCTGACGACGAATTACTAGAGTACCGTATCGAAGCTGCGATAGGTCTGGTCACAACATTCCTTGCCACCATCTTGACATGTAAACTGACATGCTGTGGCGAGAGGCTGAAATCTAAAACGAATTTTTTATTTGCTAATTTCATCATCTCTGCAATTTCAGGTGAGAAACAAAAATCACATTTTTGACCTGTTTGGTTTTTATTTATTTATTTATTTATTTTATTTATTATTATTTTTTATTTATTTATTTAAACCGGTCGAAAAGTGAGGGGCACTTTCAAAAGATTTTAATCCTATCAGAGTGACAGACTACTTGTTTTTACATGTTTCCATGTGGTACGCCTTAACTGAGACATCTTCGCAAGCCAAGGATGTGTTACGTACCCTTGGCCGCTCGCCTCTTTAAAAATCGGAACTCCCGCTGCGCCACCTATCGAATATCACGAGTTGCTGATGTTATTTCTGACCAATCAAAATGCTCGTTATGAAATTTGTTAGGCTATGCATCAAATATGGCTGCGCTTTCGGATTCATCACAATTTTCTGAAATTAATCAGACATACGATGATTCGCAATCATTTGGCTGTGGAACCCGTTCTAATATTTCACATAATTGATCATGAACTATAAAAAAAACTCATTAAATATCGATCGTCTACACTTTTTTGGCAAATTTTCGTCACAAACACGACAACTTTCGTTTTTGACGGGCGCCGCCATTATTGTTTTCTGTTTCGTAAACTGGCAGCCTGTTATCGATCTTCGTATCAACAACAGGTAACACCCAATGCTTACAAGTCGAGTTTCTGCCCGGTTCGAGATTTCATGAGATAACGCGAGACTTGAAAATTTAAATCATAATCTTATTTAGGCACAGAAATAGACATTATGGATAAAGATTAAATTCCTTAACGATTTTGATAAATTGATTGTGGTCAGAAAAATCTTTGTCTATCATGAAAATCTTAGCCAAAGATAGAATATTGCTCGGTTATTTTAAAACAAAATAAGGCATTCTGCTACGAGCTCTCTGATTGGTGGATTTGGTACATATGAAGACCAATACCTGCCGTCGATAAATCGGGTGTTGCCTGTTGTCTATCGGATGGCTACAGGAGATACAACGGGTACCAGTTTATCTGTTTCGCGGAAGATTTCTTGTTACGGATGGTTTGATTGGACGAGATGGGTTTTGATCGCATCCAATGAAATGGCGCAGCGGGAGTTTCGATTTTTAAAGAGGCGAGGGGCCAAGGGTACTAACTTAGTATCCTTTGCTTGCGAAGATGTAACTTAGACTGATTTCCCTGTTTTACGAGTGTGTTTGAAAGTCGTCTGTAGTAGATCTGTTTAGGGTTCAACCCTGTACCACACAATCCTGTGTTCAAGCGACCCTAAAGAAAATTGTTTTTCAAAACATTGTGGATTTAGGAGAAAAAAGCAGGTTACCAGCATTTTCTCCTTTTTTCCACGATAATTTCTAGCCTAACAAAGAAATTTTCTACAATTTCAGCCACACTTTAATTATCGTCTGCAAGTGCCTTGATTTGGACAAGTTTGAAACTGGGTCGTTTGGTGAAGAGTTAATGAGATATAAGCCTTTTTTAAAAAAAAATCCCAATTTTTAACGACCCTAAGGAAAAAGACTCACCTGCAAACATTATATATATGAGATTTTTAGTGTCCCCGTATATTGGTGTGTGCGGGTCGGGGAGCCATCCCTCTCAACATCTTACAAAATTTATCACAAAGTAATGATTATACACAACTAAGGACAATAAAACAAGAGCTAAGGATAAACATATGAAGAAAAGTAATTAAGAATGAAAAAACAGGGAAGAAAAAGGTGTAAACGAACAGGCGAAGAAAAAAAAAAAAATAAATAAATAAATAAATAAATAAATAAAAGAGGATAAAATGCAAGTAACCAGCATTTTAATGTTTTCTGCCCTTCCAAGAACAAGTTTCAGTTTTTTAGCACATTTATTTTGTTGTCTGCAAAGCTTTCATTTCGGACAATGCTAACTTTTTGTCGTTTGGTAAAGAGTTAAGCCGGTATATTTGAACTGTCTCTATGTTTCCCATTACCTAGCTTTGATTTTAGCTCCGCTGTTTTCGAGGAAAGCGTCGAGGTATTGTCTTAGCCTTGGCGTCGTCGCCGTGCAAAAACTTTGACATTTTACAATATTTCTTTTATCACTGAAGATATTTACTTCAAACTCGGACAAGTTGTTTACTATCAAAAGGGGAACCTATAGAACAAGAGCAGATAACCGTCAAAGTATTTTGACACAGTCAAGCCCCTTTTTCGGCCTACGATTTGCGTGACTGAAAATCAAGCATCTGTAGCCGAGCGTTGGCACCCGCATACAGTGATCTTGATTTTTGTAGCGGCACTGGTTCTGACTCTCGTGGGACAATTTGGCCTTGACATCCTGGAAAATCATCGAGACCTGGGAGACAATAGCCCCTATAAACCTCCTTATTCCTTGATCATGGGCGTCGTGGGTGGCATCTTCGCGGCCTTGACCGCAGTGACGTCATTCATCGAATTCTGTAGAGCCTGGTATGAGCGAAGTAGAACACTGGCCGTAGTAAATGAATAATATATCATCGAGCAGGGAAAGGTTAATATCACGAAGCACTTAAAGAGAGTTTTGCAGTTGTTGGCTTTTTATTTTCGTTTTTAACATTTGAAAGATATATATGCACTTAACCCTTAAGCTGCTGATCGCGACCCACTGACCTTTTGCGGACAGTGTAGATCAAGATCAGACTGCACAGAACGTGCAGTCTGATCTTTGATGCACACTGTCCGATAAGAAGATCTATTTCCTCCAAATAATGCCTCTGAAATAGGACAAATTGGGTTTATACTATTGGTTTGAAAGTTTCATTTCTTTTATTCAGCAGGATAGGGGTAAACGAATAAAGCCCTCCAGTAGATGAGTCATGTTCTGACAAAAAGGGGTTTAAAGCATTATACCAATCAAGTCATCACAAATTGTGGACCTATAAATTCCATTTTGTCTTAAAACCGACTGAATCATGATGTTGACTGATCCTTTGACAAGCACAAAATTTGTCCAAAAGCAAATGGTTTCGATCCATTTCAGCCTGCGCGGACTGCGATACTTTTTGCAGATGCATTAAACCCCCTTTTTACAAAGCATATCTCAAATACTTTCGTAACTGCGTGTTCGCAAGGATATCACTTTGATGTTATCTTTTACGTGTGTTTAAGTTGGCGAAAATGGTTCGTCTCTGAATTTGTTAGTTTGTTTTTGTTTGTTTTTGTGTTTTGAGCTGTTTTGCGCAGTAATTCATTTGTATGAAGATGGCCAGTGCACATGTCCAAGTACTCTAATTTTTTTTTACCTCAAATACTAATCACTTAACCTGTACGAGCAGACTACAACGTAAAATATTTTTTCTATGTCAATGGCTGTTATCAGGTACTACAAAAAATAGAGACGAAACTACGTGTATGTACAGCGCTGAGGTAGAAAGAAACGTATTGATCACTCGTCACAACTCGGCCGATTCCGTACCTACATCTAACCTCGTCCGTATAAAGGAGGCTTCCATTTTGAACTACCAATCACATGATCTTAAACATGGCGGCGCCCCTGTAGATCGCTTAGCAACGAAATGAACAACCACGATGAAGTTATTCACTTCTATCAATCTGTCGATGAAAGCTCCCAACGGAATTGATAAACTACGCTAAAAATTGAATGTACAAACTGTTTGCCGACTGAAATAGTCTTAGAAAGATAACGATAGAAAAATTTACACACGTTTTCTTTTTTAAGAGGAGATTTACAATTTTAATAACGGTAAAGCGGTGTGCTTCCGGAGATGTGCGAAATGTACCGTGTAGGTGCATATCAAGCTACCATTCGGCATACCTCGGGTGATCCGGTGATCAAATCCCTCGGCTGTATCACGTAGCTTGATGTGCACCTACACGGTACATTTCGCACATCTCCGGAAGCACACCGCTTTACCGTTATTGAAATTGTAAGGCTCCTCTTTAGAAAGAACGCGTGAGTAAATTTTCTATCGTTATCTTTCTAAAGAGTATTTCAGTCGGCAAACAGTTTGTACATTCAATTTTTAGCGTTGTTTATCAATTCCGTTAGGAGCTTTCATCGACAGATCGATAGAAGTGAATAACTTCACAGTGGTTGTTCATGTCGTTGCTAAGCGATCTACAGGGGCGCCGCCATGTTTAAGATCATGTGATTGGTAGTTCAAAATGGAAGCCTCTCTTACACAGACGAGGTTAGATGTAGGTACGGAATCGGCCGAGTTGTGACGAGTGATCAAGCTACGTGATACAGCCGAGGGATTTGATCACCGGATCACCAGAGGTATGCCGAATGACGTATTGATCAGGATGACTCTCGTCGATCCACTTCAACTCTTTACCAAACGACAAAATGTTGTACTCTACCAAATTGAAAGCATTTGCACGCGATAAATTGAATGTAGCTCTAACGACGATTGCTGGATTTGATAATGTTGAAAATATTGTGGAGAAAAAAAGAAAATGCTGGTAACCAGCACCTTGTCCTTTTCCCACTATGTTTTCAAAAGCCTTCTTCTATAGGGTCGTTAAAACCTAGGACTGTGTGGTAAAGGGTTTAAATCTTTACGAATTGATCGAAATCTGCACGTATGTAAGTTGAAAGCATTTGCAGAGAATGTTTCTAATGCTAGTTACCATATTTTCTTCTTTTAATACAGATTTTTAAAAGAGTGTCTCGCTTAAGGTTGTTAATACACGGGATTTTTTGGTATAAAGAGTTAAAAAAAATTCTGCTACGGTCGATCCGTAATTCGATCCCACAACCCCCGTGTTACTAGCCTAAACGTCACTAACTAAACTATCAAAGCTGAACTGTCATTCATGATTCCGCTGAAAAATGAATATATTCAACTTTTTATTTTCGCTTCCTGAAATTCAAATACACTGCAAACGAAGCCTTGGAAATATAGCTCTTATTTAGAATCAAGTTACGGGTGATACCTGTAAAGGCTAATTTACACGGTATGACTGTTTTAAGAGAATGATATTGTAGATCTAATTTCAAGCATATCTGTATTTTACGTTTACACGGTATGTTAAGAAGATTTGCCTCCTATTATCTATTTTACGCCTTCAATGGGATAAATCACCACCTGTCAGTTGTGTAATTGTATGTGACTTTCCACAAGATAGGGGTCTGTTTAGCGTATAGAAAACAAAAGCAATCATTTGGATGGTACTAAAGGTATAATTAATATCAAGATAAAGGGCTCGAATCTACCATACTGAGCACTGATTGGTCCGTTCTTTCTGAGAAAATAGGGAGAATAGAACATGTCCTATTTTCTCTGCTTTACAATTTTGCTAGCAATTCTCCCATTAAAATAGGGTTTACACGATGTGATCTAGCACATCATTCGGCATACCTCGGGTGATCCGGTGATCAAATCCCTCGGCTGTATCACGTAGCTTGATATGCACCTACACGGTACATTTCGCACATATCCGGAAGCACACCGCTTTACCGTTATTGAAATTGTAAGGCTCCTCTATAGAAAGAACGCATGAGTAAATTTTCTATCGTTATCTTTCTAAGTGTATTTGAGTCGGCAAACAGTTTGTACATTCAAGTTTTAGCGTGGTTTATCAATTCCGTTAGGAGCTTTCATCGACAGATCGATAGAAGTAAATAACTTCACAGTGGTTATTCATGTCGTTGCAAAGCGATCTACAGGGGCGCCGCCATGTTTAAGATCATGCGATTGGTAGTTCAAAATGGAAAACCCCCTAATACAGACGAGGTTAGATGTAGGTACGGAATCGGCCGAGTTGTGACGAGTGCTAGCACATGTGTTGCAACAGATTTGAAAAAGCAAGTCGTGTAAACTGGCCTTAAAAGTTTGCGTATTCTGCACAGTCTGATTTCTATCTGGGTGAAAACTCTGCACAGACGACTTATGGTACACAAATGGTAGTGAAAAAGTTCAATGATGACTTAGATTGTGGGTTAATTAGGTAAAATTTTATTGCAAAATATTTCCATATATACATGTCATTGCTCTGTGTAGTTGTTCCCTGTTTGACTCTTTACCACACAATCCCGTTTTTCACGACCTTGGGAAGAAAACTTTTGAAAACATTGTGGGAAAAGGAGAAAATGCTGGTAACCAGCATTTTCTCCTTTTCCTACAATGTTTTCTACCCGTTTTACGACATTTCGATAACATTTCATTCGTCGTCTGCAAATGCTTTCAATTAGGGAGGGTCTAAAATTTTGTCGTTTGGTAAAGAGTTAAGTAGAGGCGTTGTTAATTTTTGTCTTCGTGTTTTTGTTACTTTACGTGCTCTTTTTAACTAAACTCTTGGGACAGACAGACAGACAGACAGACAGTGTATGTTCATCATATTTATATTTGAGGCATGCTCTGTGAAAAGTTGGCTTAATGCATTTGCGAAAAGTGTCAACCCATGTCGCCCTGCGCAGTCCGCGCAGGCTGACATGGGCGGAAACGTTTCGCTATCTAAATCTTTTGCATGTCAAAGGATAACTCTAACTCGTGATTCAGTCGAATGTTTGACAAAATGGATTTTTATGAATCTATGATAAAGTTATGTCTTGCTTTGTATAATGCATTATGGAGGTGCATTAAGCCCCCTTTTGCCAAAGTATGGCTCATTTATTAGTGTAAGGGATGTGTAATGCCATCAGCACAGTTTTTTTTTTTTTTTTTTTTATGTACATGTATATAGTTTACTGAATAAACGAATGCAAAAATTGCAGGTACAATCAATTGTTATTTTTCAACCTCTTTAAAAAAAAAACATTTATCTAAAACCTTAACCTGCTGGATAAATTAAATGAAACTTTCAAGCAAAATATATACGTAGAATCAAAAGTGAGGGAACCCTTGTATTTCATCTTGAGGTAATTCTTTATCTTACGTAAAAAATACGACAGATACTGAATCCAATTACAGTATTTGGATGGGGTATGTAACCATGCATTTATACCTTGTCCCGCTGGCTCTTTCGTCATGTTCGATACACGGTACTACCAATTTTGTTTGCAATATAACGACGTTGATGGAGAACTTCGGATATTGCCATTATAATTGAGCCATGCTCTGTGAAAAGGGGCTTAATGCATCTGAGGAAAAAAAAATAAATAAAAAATTTAAAAAAGTAAATAAATAAATAAAATAAGTAAAAAAAAAATAAAATAAATAAATAAATAAAAAATAATAATAAATTTAAAAAAAATAAAATAAATAAATTTAAAAAAAAAAAAAAAAAAAGATAATAATAATAATAATAATAATAATAATTTAAAAAAATTAATAATAATAAAATAAAAATGATAATAATAATAATAATAATTATAATAAATTAAGAAAGTATCGACCAGGTCAGCCTGCGCAGTCCGCGCAGGCTGACCTGGGTCGAAACTTTGGTTTTGGTAATTTTCCTGCGTGTCAAAGAACCAGTGTACCTCATGGTTTAGCTGATTGGTAGACAAAACAGATTTTATGGTTCCATTCTTATGTGACTTGCTTGGTATAATGTATTACGGAGATGTATTAAGCGCCCTTTTGCCAGAGCATGACCCAATTATACTCTATAATGACATTCATGATGTGAAACGATATTGAAATAGGTCGAAGATATGTTTTTTTGTTATTTTCAATGGGGAAAATGCTTTGTCATTACTGGATGTATCTGATGAATCGTGTTACGTACTGATTATAGATGTTAACCCTTATCCTGCTGAATAAAAGAAATGAAACTTTATAGTAGATAGTAGAAGCCCAAAACTTTCTTGTTTCAAAGGTATTTTTGGAGGTAAGATATCTCCTTACCGGACAGTGTAGATCAAAGATCAGACTGCACGTTCTGTGCAGTCTGATCTTGATCTACGCTGTCCGCAAAAGGTCGGTTGGTCGCGATAAGCAGCCTAAGGGTTAAGGCTCACAAGAAAAAAAAAAAAAAAAAAAGGGAGAGGGAGAAAATCGGATTCAGTAAGATATCGAAAAGAGTCGAACACAGTCTTACTTACATATGAGCCATGCTCTGGCAAAAGGGGTTTTTATACTGGCATCTCGGTAAGGAATTATAGCTTGGCACTTCATCATATAATTGAGCCATGCTCTGTGAAAAGGGGCTTAATGCATCTCCGTGATCCATGACACAAAGCAAGTCATCACATGACCGTGGATCCATAAAATCCAGTTTGCCTAATAACCGACTGTATCATAAGGTATTTTGGGCTTTTGACGTACAGAAAATTGACCGGTAGCGAAAAGTATCGATCCAGGTCAGCCTGCGCGGACTGCGCAGGCTGACCCGGTCGATACTTTTCGCAGATACATTATGCCCTCTTTTCACAGACCATGGCTCAATTATTGATCCATAAAGTCCATTTTGTCTAACAACTGACTGAATCGTGAGGTAGAATGGTCCTTGGACCTACAGAAGGTTTACTAAAAACTAAAAGTGTCGACCCAGGTCGGTCTACTTTTTGCACATGCATTAAACCCCCTTTTCACAGAGCATGATTCATATATTTGATATAAAAATATTCAAGTGACCTCTCTCTGTACTTTTATTATTAAAGTTTAAAATTTTGCATTCTTTTTAAGTCGACTATGTGACCACTTCTACATGTTTTAGGCAGTAAAATTGAGAAAATGCTTCTTCCAAACAGTCTACTTCCTTTGAGATGTGGCGGGTGGCCTACATACCGGTCAGCTCTTTGTAATACTTGATACACTAGGTCGAATTGGCTGCAACCTTTGTGCCGAGACTTGAAATCACTATATTACCCCTAAATTCAGATAAGTTACTGGAATATGGCCATCGATCACGTATCATTACGGTTACATTTATTTTGACCCAAACCGATGCCAATACTAAAAGCCTATATGAAAGGTACAACAATTCGAAGTACGTGCACATGAATCGGTTACAGAAGGAGTGTGGGAAATTGAGGATCTTACGTGAGTGTTTATGTATTATCATTTTTATCAAACGAGTTGACTAAAATTATATGACGCGAGCCTTGGCGAGCGTCATATACATTTTAGTTAACGAGTTTGATAAAAATGATAAGACATGAACACGAATGTGAGATTCTATTTATCACATAAAACGACTGACAGACAAATAAGTATCCTGCATCATCACCTTTAGCCTTTATACCGTTCACAGGGCCACGTTTACAGTTGTAGTTCGGTTTCAAATGTGTACATACGCAAGTAGATAGCTCTTTGACATTTACACCGAAAGCAGAATGAAACAGTTTCTATAGGGGATAACTCCACCTATTTCCGCAATCTGTTGATTTTAAAAAAAACCTTCAGTTGCATTTTTTTGTCTTTATTACACATGAAAGTAAAAAACTTTCCACGTGCATACGCCTTTGCAACAATGACGTCAT
Source organism: Tridacna gigas (assembly GCA_945859785.2). NCBI lineage: Eukaryota > Metazoa > Mollusca > Bivalvia > Cardiida > Cardiidae > Tridacna > Tridacna gigas. Next base: position 9,963,067 of record OX244031.2, on the reverse strand, counting down.
TTTTCCGCGAAACGGCGTAGTAGTATAAATTCCGGTGCGTGCTGTGGCTGGTTTCTCCGGCTTCATGCGCTCATGACTAAAAATTGATCGGAACCGGGAGCCAAAAAATGATAATACACTAGTGTATTATCGAAAATAAGTCATGGAATACACTGCCGGAGGAGGTTTTATGTGATAAATATATTTTCATCAAATAAACAAATATTTCATCCAGCTGAAGCCTTAATTAAATATCGATTGGCCAACGCTCCTGTTCAATAATCACGGTTCAGCAGGTCGGATGCCGGGGAGTGGTTAAGCGATAATAAAACACATGACTACCAGTCTGAATGTCCTTTGTTTGACTCTTGGCCCCTGACTCTGGACTTAAGATTTCAGAAACCGTGACTTTATATTCACTGAAAAGCTGAACTGTTCGAAACCCAGAGGAACCCTAACAGATCTGTATGCATCATTGCTTAATGACAGGGCATGTAAAAAACTTAAGTGTTGTTCGTGTAGGAGCTAGGGTATCGTAACCCACTTTCTTTTTTGTCGATCATCTCATAAACGTTTGTGCATTAGTCGGGGCAAATCATCTTCGTAGTCTTTTTGAGACATCTAGTTCTCTCCGAATTTCTGATTGTGAGGGGTCCTGCGTGGTTCAGGGGTAAAGCGTAGGACTCGTGACCTAGAGGCCCGGGTTCGAGCATCACTGGATCCACTGGATTCCTCGTAGGAGTGTCCTTGGGCAAGACACCTCAGAGCGCTAGCCTAGTACTGGTGAAGCCCGGGAAATATATGAATATTTGAGCTGTCGCCATGATATGACTGAAATAGTGTTGAAAGCGGAGTAAAACACCATTCATTCGATCCAATTGTGATTGGCTAGCAGTCACCGTGGAGACATTCATAACTTGCGCTTGACGCCCATGTTTCATGGTGTAGACACGGGGTACTGGATATACATGTATATAGTTGTCAACTAGCAATGACCATGCCTCGGAATACCTCACCGGCTATGGTAAAGCTGCTATGCAACTGGAGACCTGGTGTGCTTTTAACCCTTCACCAAACAGTCCCGTATTTTAACGACTTGAGGAAGAAAGCTTTTGAAAACATTGTGGGGGAAAAGGAGAAAAAGCTGGTAATCAGTGTTTTCTCCTTCCTTCATATTTTTTTTTTTACCATTTCAAGGAAAGAAATTTACTTGTCGCCTGCAAATGCTTTATATTTGGTTGAATCTAAAATTTTGTAGCGTGGTAAAGGATTACTTTCCTGTAAAATGCAAAAAAATACATAAAACCACTCAGTTGTTTAATAAAATGATATTAAAAGTTATTTTTGTGTGCGTTTGTACGATTTGATATATGACTGACAAACCGCAAATTTTAAACGAAAAATTAGTGAAAACTAACAGGCATCCTACATCAAATGATTCTGCAGGTACAATGCAAAATAATTATGAGTCCTTTTTAGGATTTTTTTGTTTTGAAAATCAAATTCATTAAAATCATTTTGCATCAAAAGGGGGATAATTCTACATTTGAAAAAGCTGGCGAATGAGTCGTTTTAACCAATCAAATTTTAACATTTGTGACAATGTGTTTAGCTTTTAACATAGGTAAATGACACCCATATAATTTTAAAATACAGCGATATCCGTCCGTTATGAACAATTCTAACGATGCTGGAAAACCATACTTTGTGACGTTCTGTTATTTCTGAGAATCGTTTTTTTTTTTTACTTAACCGGAAGTATACTCGGAAATAGAATTAAAACTGAAAACATTCCGAATGAGAAATCCACGAGTTACCGGCAAGATGTTTTGGTGAATTATTTGCAAATTCTCGATATTTGTGGTCCTGTCAGATGTTAAAATGTTAAATACCATAGCCTTTCGAGTGCTTCATTACATCCTAACCTTAAGTTCTTTTATAAGACAATGGTTTTTCAGAATTCCGGCACTAACTTATCTGAAAGGGAACACCTCCGCTATTCAATCTGATGCAAGAAATCTGAAGAAACTTCCACTGCACTTGGCTTTTATATTTCAAGAAGACAATTTTAGTTACAACGACATAGCTAATGCTATTCTTTGGTCGGTTTCAATGGGCATTTCATACATATCTTTGTATGATATACACGGTAAGAACAATTTTTTTTGTTGTTCTTTACAGTTCTTTTCTTTGAGCTTTTGGAGGTATTTATCTAGGAAGTGTCTAGGGTACGGATCCGTATCTCAAGCCTCGGAGGCTAGAGATATGGATCCGTACCCCTAGCTTATCAGGCTTGGGGTACGGATCCGTATCTCTAGCCTTTCCGATTGAGCCAGGCTAGAGGTACAGTTATAGCAAGGTTTGACCGAATCTTGATTTAATCACTCCATTTATTGTTTATAAATATGATACAGAAATTATTGTTGAACAAAATTTAGGCCTGTCATGTATTCCATGCGATTTGCAAAGTGGAATTTAACTCTTATAAAGGAAAGTAGCCACTAAAGGGAATACGAATTCTGATAGATGGGAAAGGACAGCGTTATGTTACTTGATTAATATATGATTCAAGCTGTGGCAAAAGGGGTTTTAATCCATATCTGTAATGCATTGTAACAAGGTAATTATGCAGTATTCGTGCACTTTATTTTACACCAAATACGTGGCTTTCATTTGCGTCTCTATTCGAATGGTAGATATTTGTTACTGTTTCTCCGCTGTAGAGACACAATCACTAAAATGACATCAGCTGTGCTACCCACCCAAATAGAGGTAGAATATTTTTTTAAAATTTTTATATAGCGTGTCTGATACCTATTAGAACTGAGCAGTTCTCTGGCAAAAGGGGATTTAATACATCTCCATGATGCATTATAACGTTATCCGGTTAAACGGCTCCACAGTCAAAACATTAGACTTTTGGTTAAAATGTCCCTCATGTCCATTCCGAATAGGTTAAAACCTCCACCCAAAATATTTCCGTATATTTTATTCAAATTTAATTGTTTGGTCTTGTAGGTTTTTTTTTTTTTTTAACTTTTTGGGTTTTTTTTTTTTTTTCTTCAGAAAGCCTACATAGTTGATGTTATATTTCAACGATGTCATCAATCATGACCAGCATAAGAGGAATTTTTATTAAAGTTTATACCATTTTCCTAAAATAGTATGACTTGAAGCATCAGTAGAATTTGCAACAGTGTATTTCAAGATCAGACCACCCCTATGTGCATACTGATCTTTTATCACCCTTTCCGCTAAGTAGATTCAAGATCACGTCGTACAAGTAAAGGGTTAAGGTCCATATTGTTGCCCTACTTGATCATTTATTCGATCGCCCAAATGCCTCCCTGTGTAGTACAATATTCACGCATCTACTGCTTAAATTTCCATTTAACCCCATCAACCCCAAATCTTAGTGACCAAGAGAAAGAAAGATTTCGAAAGCATTGTCATAAAAGGAGATAATGCTGGTAACCAGCATTTCAACCTTTCACACAATGTTTCCGGAAAAGAAATGTTTTTTTTTTTTATGGGGAAACAATTATAGAAAACAGCAACCACAGACGACAAATTTTAAGTACAATTTGTTCCTTCGTTTGTTTGTTCGTTCATTCAGTCATCCATTCATTCATACAGATTTTTTTTCAAATACGTCTGCTGCAAACTTGGTTAAAATTGATCACAGTACATTCTCCTCTTAACTCTTAGAGGTAACAGCAAGTGATACCAATCTCAATCCACACTCCTGCCATTGAAGTTAACTAAAATGACTGCTATTGTCCATAAAACTAACAAGTATGTATATCAGATAGCTATCCTGTATTAACCCTTTACGACCGTCTGAATTAACAACCCTACATCTATTGGGTCTAGTAACAAGAATTTTCCTACCCTATCAAAGACAAAACCAATAATAGTACCAAACTATCTAGAGTCCTAATGAGTTTACATGGCTTAGGGAAACACGTATTATGGTAAGAGGTATTTTACGTGCTGGTAGCATGCACTGATTTTCTTTTTCCTGCATTGTTTTCTACCCTATCAAAGACAAAACCCATCATTTTGTAGAAAATTTGATTGTTAGTCAGCAAATGTTTCCGAAATGGACCAGTCTTAAATTTTGTATTCTGGCAAAGGTTTACCTACGACAAAAATGTGTCTTTTGGCCATACGAATGTGAAATCGGATAATACGCTAGCATTTTACGGCAAGCTTAGGTCAAGATCGGACTGCACAAAACTTGCAGTCTGATTTTTGATGTACATTGTTCCCTTGCTGAGACATTCTGTACTTGTACGTAACAATGAAACTGTCATTATTTACATCTTATTTCAAGACTGAAAATGTTCACTGGGTTTATTCGGCACTCTAAGGGTTAAACTCGCGGGCTTCAGCTATATGCCAGATATTTCCTTCCGAGACTAACGAGAGTAAACTGAGGAATCATTTTACTATGAAGATGAAAATATTCATCGTGTGAAAACAATTTGTCAAATACACTAACATTGGTAACACTGTTGAATGTTTGGCTCAAAGAAAATTGCATGGGTTGATGGCCGCTTATAATTAAACATAAAAAGTCTTGATCACAAGACCACAGACACTATACCGAAATTTTCACCAGTTTTTAACAAACATAACATATAAGCTTTGATCGACAGCTTTATTTAACATGAAATTTGTGAATAATGTCTACTTACAGTATATGCACCAAGATGATGTTAAAACTTCTGAAAATAAGGAGACCCTAAGAAACAGGAAAATAAATCTTATCTTTGAATCGGATAATTTAGTTCGAAAGTTATTTACTTTAGCCCATTTTGTAATGACATTAGGGGAGGTTACTAATGCAAGCTGCTTTATGGTTCACGTAGGGGGTGGCTCTGATGTCATTTTTGTGATTGTGTCTCCACAGCGGAGAAACAATTACAAAAATAAGGCTGGAATTACCGTTCAAATAGAAACGCAAGTGAAAGACAGGTGTAAAAATTGTCAAGTGCATGAATACTGCATAATTACCTTGTTACAATGCATTACTGCATAATTACCTTGTTATAATGCATTACGGAGATAGATTAAACCCCCTTTTGCCACAGCTTGACTAATATATTAATCAAGTAACACAATGCAGTCCTTTCCTATCTATCAGAATTCGTATTCCCGTTAGTGGCTACTTTCCTTGGAAGAACTATATTCCACTGTGCAAATTGCATGGAATACATGACAGACCTAAATTTTGTATAACAATAATTTCTGTTTCATATTTATTAGCAATAATCAGGATCATTAAATCAAGATTCTGTCAAACCTTGCTATAACTGTACCTCTAGCCTGGCTCAATCGGAAAGGCTAGAGATACGGATCCGTACCCCATGCCTGATAGGCTAGGGGTACGGATCCGTATCTCTAGCCTCCGAGGCTAGAGATATGGATCCGTACCCCTAGACACTTCCATTTATCTTGTTTAGATACTGTAAATGTGGGATCCTTTGTGGCCCAGGGGTAAAGATGTAGAATTTTTAACCCGTAGACCCAGAGTTCTGTCTTTAGGGGAGGTGATAGATTTTCCTCAAAGTGTCCTCGGCAAGACGCTTAAGAGCCTATATAAACAGTTGTAATTATCAGCGTATTTTACATAAAATGTTGATTTATGGCTTAAAAACAAAATATGCACCTTTAAATCAATGACCTATGTTTATGGAAAAGACATTTGTCTGCCACAATTTGGCAGTTTTCTTACATAATAATTCTTTGACCCAAGCATTATCGACTTAAAGCACTGTCATGTTATATTGAAGAATTTGTTGCAGGTGATTAAAAATTGTGTAGAAAGCTCAAGATTAAATCTCTTAGAACTGAGAGCCTGTGAAAGAAAGATACCAACAAATTTAAACAAGTACATCTTTTTTCTGTCACATTCCATATTTACAGTCCTAGAAATCCATCGATATGTAGAAGATTGGTTGGTTTTAGAGCAGTTTATAAAGTGAACACTATTATCACTATGGAAGACACATTGGTTGTAATAAAGAGACGGTGTTCAGAGTTTGAAAGCAAATGTACTCTAATAGCATGATGTACATAAATAAAGAATTTAATATTTATACCGGTGTTTGTATTTCAGGTGTTTTAAAAAGAAATGAAAAGTTACTGTATGATACAATAAATAAACATAGAGGATCCAGAATGGATTTAGAGCAGACAAAAGCTGATATATGTTTACATTCTACATTAGGACTTAAAGATTCTAGTAAGTTGAAATTTGATTTCGTATATACCTGTGAATGGCAGGGCTGAGGCCCTCCTACTTGTTGCTGCAAACTTCCTTGACTCTTTACCACAATCCTGAGTTTCAAAGACTCTGAAAGAACAATTTTGAAAACATTGTGGGAAAAGGAGAAAATGATGGTAACCAGCATTTTCTCCCTTTCCCACAATGTTTTCTACCCGATCAAATACAGAAATCATCATTTGATGCACATTTATGATTCACGAATGCTGTCAGTTTGGTCCAGTCCAAAATTTTGTTGCTTGTTAAAGGGTTAAATCACCTTGAATTTATACCCTTTCTCTCGTAGACTTCCTCAGGTCCACTGCCTCTACTTTCATTTACAAAGTTCCTTACATTTCTATATTGTAAAAGTGACTTAAGGGCAGATAAAGCAGGTAATGTTTTAGCAGCTGGATCTTTATATAGATGACAGTGGATTTAAATCAGATGAGAAAGCTTATTGTATAGCATGTGTAGCCCTGCAGTGTCTTAACCCTTTACCCCATAATGCCGCCCTTTGATGACCCTGGGGAAGAAGCCTTTTAAAAACAGTTTGGGAAAAGGAGAAAATGCTGGTAACCAGCATTCTCTCCTTTTCCCACAATGATTTCTGCCCTATGAAAGAAAAATTGCACCATTTGAGCCACATTAGAATTGTCGTCTGGAAACCCTTTCAATTTGGATAAGGCTAAAATTTTGTTAACCATTTACCAGATGACAAAATTTTAGACCCATCCAAATTGAAAGCATTTGCAGCGGACTAATGAAATTTAGTATAGATTATGAAATTTGTATCAGAAAGGGTAGAAAATATTGTGGGTAAAAAGAGACTGCTAGTTACCAGCATTTTCTTCTTTTCCCACAATGTTTTTAAAAGCCTTCTTTTTGAGGGTCATTAAAAGTGGGGATTGTGTGGTAAAGGGTTAACATATAAGGACAATTAGACATCATTTGACCTATATTTAATTTGTGGTCTGCGAATGCTTTCAGTTAGGAGTAGTCTTAAATTTTGCTGTCTGATAAAGAGAGTGAAGAACAATCAATTATTTCTTCTTTTACCACAATGCTTCAACAGTGGTGCAAGTCTATAGTTAATTATCTGCAGGAGGTTGTGAAATATCTCTCAATGCTTTCTTCATATTGATAAACTTGTATTAACTCTTTACCAAATGACAAAATTTTAGACTATTCCAGATTGAAAGCATTTGCAGACGACAATAAATGTGACCCAAAAATTAAAACTTATTTTTAGAAGGGCAGAAAACATTGCGGGAAATAACATAATAATTGTGACACAAGAATTTAAATTTGCTTTGGGAAGGGTAGAAAACACTGTGGGAAAAGGAGAAAATGCTTGTTACCAGCATTTTCTCCTTTTTTTCAGTGTTTTCAAACGCTATTTTTCTCAGGGCCGTCAGAAGTAGGGAATAACATCATGAATTTATGGTTTCAGATATAGGTACGTCAACTGTAGATGTATTTCTGTTATCATTAGAAGATGGCAGGAATTCTTTAGTGAAAGTTGCAAAGACTATATCTCAAAAAGTGTGTGAAAAGCATATTAAATCCATTGATATCTCTCCAGAGTATGTAGACAAGTTTTTACAAGGTAATTGGTTATATTAATTTGATATATTCTTCTTTAATTATTAATTAACTCTTTCACTTCTAATGATGACTTGAATAGCTTTTGCAGACAGCATAGATCAATATCAGACTGCACAGAACGTACAGTCAGATATTGGATCTACACCATCAGCTACCCTGTTTTTAAACTATGGCAAAAGTCATTTTCAGTAGCAGTGAAACTCTATTTTTAGAACTCTGAAAAAAGAGGAATTTCCAGGGTCAGTAGTGAAAAAGTTAACCCTGTAATCCTTTACCGCACAATGCAGACTTTTAACAACCCTGGGAAAGGAGCTTTTTGAAAACATTGTGGGAAAAGGAGAAAATGCTGGTGACCAGCGTGTTTTCCTTTTCCCACAATGTTTTCTACCCTATCAAAGAAAAAGTGCACTACAATGCACTACAACTGAGCTACAATGAAATTGTCTGCAAATGCTTTCAATTTGAACACGGCTACAATTGTGTCGTCTGGTAAAGGGTTAACTCTTTACCAAAAAACAAAATTGTAGACCAGTCCAAATTGAAAGAATTCACAGTTACATTTACATGTTATGTAGTCTGAACTTGATCGTGTTTGTATCGTGTTTATTGCCATTTTCAGCATCATTTCAGTTATATAACAGCGACCAGGGCACCTATGGATGCAATCCTGGAGTTCTGTTACCAGTACTTTGCACAGTATTCATCCCTAGCCACTGGCTCCTTTCCCACATAATCATTCTTGAAACAATGATCAGGGATGAGAGAGGATTGAATCCTGTTGCAATGACTATCATCAGTCCAAGGAAAGATATTGGCCAAGCTGGGGATTCAAACCATCGACCCCTTGTTTCAAGTCCTGCATGTTAATGATGTAGCTACTGGGCTCAGCCTAATTCTGATCTACACTGGCTGCATATGCAACTTGTTTGAAGGGCACTTTATGATTTAACAATATATCTCAAGAAATATTTCTACAGCCGTTATATGAAAGGCTAGAAGGATGAAGATTCCCGTATTTGTTTTCTAAAACAGAAATTGGAAACATCACTATGCCTTTAGTGATTGGACTAATTATAAGTTTTTCATAGGAAAGGTTCAAATTTTCCCCTAAAATTCAGTTTGAAAAACAGATTCTAGGAATCGAGTGCTATTGATATAAAGTTGGATGGATAAAATTTAGTATAGTTTCTGTATCAACTGAAATTGTCTCAACCCTTTACTAAACAATCCCAGGTTTTACCAAGTGAGGGGAAATGCCTTTGTAAACATTGTGGTAAAAGAAGAAAATGCTGGTAAGCAGCATTTTCTTCATTTACCACAATGTGTACTGCCCTAACACAGACAAATTCTCACATTTGAGTCATTTTGTTGTTAACTGCAAATACCTTATATTGGGAAAAGTCTAAAATCTTGTTGTTTGTTGAAGGGTTGAAACAGTTGTTTACTTCATACCAGAAAACAAAATTTCAGACCTTGTCCAAAAAAGGGCTTTTGTGCATAACAAAGACAGTTTATCTTAAATACTAAGATTTGTCTTTGAAAGGGTATACAGCTCTTTGGGAGAAGATGATGGTTATCAGCATTTACTCCTCTCCCCACAATGTGTTCAAAAGCCTTCATGTTTTTTTAACATGTGATACAGATAGTATGGTATAAGGTCAAATAACTGGCATATTGACATGTACATAACAGTAGGGTGATAAGGTGTCTTTCTTAAATTTCAGAGGAATTACACTATCCAGATCCAGATTTGATAATAAGGTTTGGACAAGTGGAGTCTCTTCTAGGTTTTATGCCATGGCAAGTGCGTCTCACAGAAATTTTGTAAGTTTGAGTTTACACATAATTTCACAGACAAACTGAACAATAGGAGAGTACTTAGCTCAAATTCAGTCGCTAAAAGAACAGGGAGTGTTTGTTTTAGCTTGGCTGTTTCAAAGGTATTGTCATAGCCCTGGTGCCGTCTGCATTGTCATGCAAAAACTTAGACATTTTGTAATAACTCTGTTATTGTGGAAGATATGTACTTCAAACTTGGAAAAGTTGTTACCTATCAAAAGGGGAACCCATACAAAAGGGGCAGGTAACCATCAAAATATCTTTTTCACAGTTATGCACCTTTTTTGACTTGGAATTTTTAAAAAACTTTGACATTTTATAATACCTTTGTAATTACTGAAGATATTTACTTCAAACTTGGACTAATTGTTAACTATTAAAAAGGACACCTATACAACATGAGCAGGTAACCATCAAAATATTTTTGACACAAATTGCCCCTTTTTTAACTTAATATTTTTCACTAAAAATCAAGCACTTGCAGCCGAGCGTTGGCATCTGCATGCGGTGCTCTTGTTTAGATCAAAGTGCAGGGAATGCATGGTCCAGTTTTACATCTACATCATTACATTAATTTTTTTTTTTTTATATTTGGGCAACAATATGCAGTTCTTTTTTCATGAAACTATCATACATAGTTATTTAGAGCGTGAATTGTTAACTGTAAAGAGCAGTTTTTCTTGCCTTTATGTAGCATTGGCACTAAATTGGCAACTGGATGTTTGACCAGAAATTCATTTGATGCAGGGGCTAGCTACCAACACATGCATCAACGCATGGCTCAAAGAAACCAATAGGCAATAGAAATCAGTATCGCCTAGCTACAATACTGAATGTAGACAGGACCCCATCTCTGAAAAGGTAAAAACATGGGGAAAAAAAAGGAAACATTTACTAGCATTTGCTACTTCCCTACATTGTTTTCAGAAGCCCACTTTCTGAGTATTGTAGAAACATTGAGTCGTTTTATAAAGGATTAGATGCATAAAAGATTATGTTTTACTGTTTTGTGCTTTTCAGATCATTGCCAACACATAAAGGGATAGACTACAAGACATTTAAATCTATTTTAGTTTCATACGGTAATACACAACAAAGATTTGGTAAATAATAGTCACATATAGAGAGAGAGGTGAATTCTACAGGTAGATGCAAGTTACGCATAAAATTTCGGGTGGATGTGTTTGGAAAGGTGATAACATGGGAAAGGATGTCCAGAGGATAAACAAAGTCATAAAACCTGCAGGGAACTGTATTGGACAAAAAAGACAATTCATTTTGTACCGTCATTTGCTTACTTCAAGCTGGTTACTTATGATTGCTTTAGCCTGTATCTAAATTTTAGTCTTGTCTCTAATATATAATAATAAAGCATTTGCAGACACCAAAATGATTGAGGCTCAAATGATGGGATTTGCTGCTGAAATGGTAGAAAACATTGTGGGAATAGGAGAAAATTCTAGTGACCAGTATTTTTTCCTTTTGCCACAATGTTTTCAAAAGCCTTTATTCCTCAGGGTTGTTAAAGGATTAGTTGACAAAAAGGGCATTTTTGTTGGGTACGAGACAAAAAATATTGCTAGAATATCACTCACAATATCAGACAGTCTACATTCAAGATCAGACTGCACTTTATGATATTGATCTACACTGCCTGCAATAGCCTCTGATGTTTTTCATTGCATGCAAAGACTTAAATTTATGACAAAAGCCAATTGCATATGAGCCATGTTCTCATAAAAGGGGGCTTAATGCATCTCTGTGATGCATCGTACCAATCAAGCCATCACATAATTATGGATACACAAGAGCCACCTTTTACAACAAGCGACTGAATCATGAGGTAGACTGATGATCCTTTGACATACACAAAATTGACCAATAGCGAAAAATTTCGGCCCAGGTCAGACTGCGCAGGCTGACTTGGGTCGATACTTTTTGCAGATGCATTAAGCCCACTTTTCACAGAGCATGGCTCACATTAGAGTATTCACAAAAAAGACAATTGTATATTAGAGTAGAGTAGATAGCCTAGTAAAGAGGTTTATCTTTAGATATTAGATCTTTGACACTTTACCCGACAACAAAATTTTAGACTTGTCCAAATTGAAAGCGTTTGCAAGTGACAAATTTAGTGTAGAACATCATGAAAATTATAAGTATAGAAAGGTTGGAAAACTTTGTGGGAAAATGAGAAAATGCTGGTTACCAGCATTTTCTCCTTTTCCCACAGGGGTTTTCAAAAGTTTTCTTTCTCAGGGTCATTAACTCTTCAGATTGAGTGGTAAAAGTTAAAGTAACAAAAGCTGCCAAAAGTAAACAAAGTACGTGTTTAAAGTACTTGCATCTAAATCATACCATTTAAAAGTATTGAAATAACTGTGAAGGTGACAATCTGTTATTGTAAGGGTGGTCCAAGTGTTAGTCACTGGCAGAGAAAGTAATTTCAAAACTAGGTTAAAAGTTGCCAAGTCACTCTATCTTTTTTTTACTTTTTGCCTGATTTAAATATTCATTTTTCTGCCGGCAACTTGCGCTTGGACCGACCACAAAGTAACAGATTGTCATCTTTACAATATGATTTAAAGTTAAGTGCATTGTAACACATGCATTGTTTTATTTTTTTGGCTACTATTGGGGCCAGATCTGTTTCTGTATAGGTTGTAAAAAGGGTAAACCTATCACAATATGAAAAGAAACGCACACATTTTATACCAAACAGTTGCCAGCTATTGAAATCATTGTGGGAAATTCAACATTAAGTTGTTAGAAGCAATAATTTCTTCCAATGTTTTCCAATCTAGTATTATTCAAAACAAAGAAGATAATTTTCCTTGTAATATTTCTCCATAGTGGGTTCCTGCAAGGGTCAGTGGTAAAGTGTGGGACTCACAGCCTGGAGGCCCTGGGTTTGATCTTTTCTGGAAGCTCTGTTTTTTTTTTTCATGGGAGTGCTTGTGGGCAAGACACTTCAGAGCCTAAGCCTTGTACATGTACTGGTGAAACCCAGCATGTACATGAATATGCGAGCTGTTGCCAGCATTTTCTCTTTTTCCGCAAAATGTTTTTAAAAGCCTTCCTCGGGGTTTTTTAAAACTGGGATTGTGTGGTAAAGAATTAAACCTTCACAGAATGATCGTGTGTTTTAACCCTGAAGAAGAAGGCTTTTCAAAACATTGTGAGAAAGGAAGAAAATGCTGTGGATCAGCATTTTCTCTTTTTTCCACAATTTGTTCTCTCCTTTTAATGGTAAATCCCATCATTTAAGCAAAGGCTTCAGACTTGGACTTGTCTAGCTAGCTGGGTAAAAAGTTATGCAAAAAATAGTACCTGTATTTTGATAGGAGTAGATAGCTTTTCAGTCACTTTTTATAACTGTAATTGAACTATTGCCAATATGAAAAACCCTTTTCACATCTTCAAGGTACAGGAAATTTCGGAAACATTTCGACAAATGGGAAAATTGCTAAGAATGTGTAGCAGTAGGTGTGATTACTAGAAAAAGAAAGTTGGACACCTGGTGGTGCTGCACTATTTTCTTGACCCTTAACCACACACTCCCGATTTTTAGCTCCACTGGCCGAAGGCCAGCGGGCTTATGTCATGGCCCGGTGTCCGTCGTGCGTCCGTCCGTCCGTCCGGTCGTCCGTCCGTCCGGTCGTCCGTCCGTCCGTGCGTTAACTTTTATTTCAAACATCTTCTTCTCTGAAACTACCCATCCGATTTTCACGAAACTTCACAGAAATGATCCTGACATGGTCCTCTTCAGAATTTCTTGAAAGAATTTGATTCCTTCAAAAACTCTGGTTGCCATGGCAACAAAACTGAAAAATATTGGAAATCTTTAAAAATCTTCTTGTCTGAAACCATAAGGCATAGGGCTACCAAATTTGGCATGTAGCTTTATGTAGTAGACCTCTATCAAGTTTCTTCAAATTATAGCCCTGGGGTCAAAATTGGCTCTGCCCCAGGGGTCACAAGTTTTACATAGGCTTATATAGAGAAAACTTTAAAAATCTTCTTGTCTGAAACCATAAGGCATAGGGCTACCAAATTTGGCATGTAGCTTTATGTAGTAGACCTCTATCATGTTTCTTGAAATTATAGCCCTGGGGTCAAAATTGGCTCTGCCCCAGGGGTCACAAGTTTTACATAGGCTTATATAGAGAAAACTTTAAAAATCTTCTTGTCTGAAACCATAAGGCATAGGGCTACCAAATTTGGCATGTAGCTTTATGTAGTAGACCTCTATCATGTTTCTTGAAATTATAGCCCTGGGGTCAAAATTGGCTCTTCCCCAGGGGTCACAAGTTTTATACATAGGCTTATATAGAGAAAACTTTAAATATCTTCTTGTCTGAAACCATAAGGCCTAGAGCTACCAAATTTGGCATTTAGCTTGATCTAGTTGGAGTCTACCAAAAGTGTCCAAAGTATAGTCCTGGGGTCAATTTGGCCTCATACTTGGAGGGGGGGGGGTTCACAAGATTTACATAGGCTTACATAGGGAAAACTTTTAAATCTTGGTGTACATAGCCATAAGGCTTAGGCTACCAAATTTTGCATATAATTATAGCATTATTTAGTGGACAGTTACAAAGAGGGCCCAAGTTACAGCTCTAGGATCAAGTTTGGCCCTGCACCAGGGATCACAAGTGTTACATGGGTTTATGGAGTGAAAAGTTCAGAAACCATCTTGTTACCAGCCATAAGGCCAAGAACTCCCACATTTGGCATGTTATTCTTCTAATACAATATTCCCCATTTAGTCAGACTGTAGCCATGAGGTCAAAGTTTTATAAGGGCTTATATAGTGAAGACTTTTCTTCGTGGTTTATATTTATAAGCCAGTGGAGCGATACAGGGCCATCATGGCCCTCTTGTTTATTAACCCTGAGGTAGAAAGCCTTGGAAAACATTTTTAGAAAAGCAGAAAATGCTGGTAACCAGCATTTTCTGTGTTTCCCAAAATGTTTTCTACCATTTCACAGACAAATTCTGTTGTTTGGTAAAGGATCAAGTAATTTCCCGCTTGTTACAATGTTTAGAAGTCATGTACCTCTTTTGTACATTTGGTTAAGTAGTTAAGTTTTCTCTCCAAAATGCTTCAAATTAGGGACATCCAAAATTTACACAAGGTTCACTCTTTAACATTAGACAAATGTTAGACTTGCCCAAAGTGAAAGTATTTGCAGACAACAACTGTGGCTCAGGTAATGGAATTTGTCCCCGAAAGTGTAGAAAATGTGAACAGTTAACCCTTTCCCAAACGACAAATTTTGGACTGGTCCAAATTGAAAGAATTTGCAGTCAACAATTTTACATTTGATGAAAATGGCAGAAAGTTCTCAAAAAGGGTAGAAAACACTGTTGTTATGACCAATTTCTCCTTTTCCCACAGTGTTTTCGAAAGACTTGTACTGCAGACACGTGAAAACCAGGGCTTGTTTGGGAAAGGGTTAAGGAAATTATCTGAGGTCAAGCATTTTGTCCTTTTCCCCACAATTTTTTAAGAGCAATAAAAGAAAAAAAATGGATCAGTGCGCTGTTATGACATAACTGAAGAACTGTTAAAAATGTTAACACCTAACCAAACCAAACACCTGGAGATATTTACTTTGGTAGCAAGTATTTTCTCCTCCCTCTATGTTTTATACCCTTTTAGAGACAAATTATATCATTTAGGTTTTTGTCTTGCAAATACTTTGAAAATTTGTCAGTTAGTAAAGGGTTAAACCTTTACCAGACAACAAACTTTTAGCCTTGTCCAAATTGAAAGCATTTGCAGACGACAATTTCAGTGTGGCTCAGATAGTGCAATTTTTCTTTTATATGGTAGAAAACATTGTGGGAAAAGGAGAAAATGCTGGTTATCAGCATTTTCTCCTTTTCCCACAATGTTTTCAAAAGGCTTCTTTCCCAGGGGTGTCAAAAGGCAGCATAGTGTGGTAAAGGGTTAAACAAGAAATTAACCCCAAACCTTAATTATTTTTATGACTACTGACCCAGTGTACCTTTTTTTTTTATTTTTTAAAGCCTAATTATTGGTGCTTTCTCTTCCTCTAATGTTGAAATCTACAGTCAATTGTTAGTCTATTGTGTCAAATTGGACCCCAGTATTTTTTCATATCTTTTCTTAATTTTATTTGTAAAAAGCACAAACTTCTGCATTGTCAAATATGGTTTGGTAATGATAAGTTGTCTAAGAAGTTACTTCTAGATATACATGTTATGTAAACAAAATCCACCACTGAATAGTGCTATGATCATTTTGTGCAGTCTGATCTTTATCTACACTTTAAAGTTATTGTTAAGTTGTGCCCAGTGCTTGAAAGGTTACATTATTTTGATACAAGGCAATACTCCTTGAAAATATGTAATACACCAATTGTGATTGATCATTAGGCATGTTATTGTTTAACTCTTTGCCAAACGTCAAAATTTTGGACTGGATCAAATTGAAAGCATTAACAGACGACAAATTAATTGTAGCTTAAATGGTGATTAATGTATTGGATAGGGTTGAAAACGTTGTGGGAAAAGGAGAAGATGCTGGGTACCAGCATTTTCTCCTTTTCCCACAATGTTTTCAAAAGGCTTTTTCCTCAGGGTCGTTAAAACTTGGGATTGTGTGGTAAAGGGTTAAATTATACTGATTATTTTGGAACAATTAAGTGATTTAAGGTTAAGTTCATTTTAGTTGCTGTTGCAGAGTGACACAGTTTAGATTCAGTTCAGATCGAGCTGTCTGATATTGGATCTACACTGTTCAAGGGTTATTAAGATATTATGACCAAAAAACATAGAACTTGGACTACCATGGTCATCATTACCAACCTAAAATATCCAATTCAAGTACTTTGGCATTCCTAAATTTAATATTGATTCACATCAGTTTCATGGGTATTCATTCTTATTTCCACATGTTAATTCTATTCTGTTTGCTTATCAAATCATGTAACCCTTTACCACACTATCCTGGGTTTTAACGACCCCCAAGGAAAAGGACTTTTGAAAACATCGTGCAAAAAGGAGAAAATGCTGGTAAACAGCATTTTCTCCTTTTCCCACAATTTTTTCTACCCTTTCAAAGATTTCATTATTTGTGCTGCATTTGCAAATGCTTTCAATTTAGGCAAGTCTAAAATTTTGTAGTTTTGTAAAGAGTTAATTGTGAGTGCTTTTTCGCAAATCAGCTATCACTCTCTGTTAACCCATTTTTGCCACATAAACCCGTTCAACCCGTTACCAGATAATCTTGAATTATGCAACTCCAAAGAAAATGCCAATTTAAAACATTGTGGGAAGAGAAGACAGTTTTGATAACCAGCTTTTTCCCTCAAAGTTTTCTTTCCTTTCAATGCCAAATTCCATCATATAAGCCTCATTTGTTGTCTGCAAATGCTTTCAAGTTGAACAAGTCTGGAACTTTGTCATGTTGTAAAGGGTTGACCTTTTGCCACACAATCTTGAGTTTTAACAACCAAAGGAAAGATGTTTTTGAAAACATTTTGGAAATAAGAGAAAATGATGGCTATCAGCATTTTCTTCCTTTTCAACAATATTTTCTACTCGAAGCCAAGTTCAAGCATATTGGCCACAGTTCGTCATCTGCAAATACCATTTGATAAATCCAAATATTTGTCGCAAAAAGGTTATCACAAAACACCCCCTTTTGCTACATACATAATGTAGTTGTTAAATGCTAATTGAACCATTTTTTTTTTTTCTTTGTTTCTAATGGAGATGAAGATCAGACTGTAGGGTAGTTCAGTTTGCAGTCTGATGTTTGATTCTTACTTTTATTCATAAGACATCAATGTTTGGGTTGAAATTCTAACCGAGGAAAGTCCCATTTCATCAGTTTAGTGTCATATAAGATCAAAAAAGATGTTTAACCCTTTCAGTGCCATAGGCGAAAACAGGGACTTTTGTGGAAGGTATAGATCAAGATCAGACTGCACAGAATGTGCAGTCTGATCTTTAATCTATGCCCTTCGCTTGTTTGGTCATGCCTATATGATAAAAGTCTTCTTGAGACTCAGTGTATTGTATTTACAGCCATCAAAAGAAGCCAAGTTTGTTTATTTGGCGCCGAAAGAGTTAAAGATCTTTACCAATCAATTCTGGGTTTTCAGGACTTTGGGAAAGCAGGCTTTTTGCACCATTGTGGGAAAAGGAGAAAATGCTGATAACCAGCATTTTCTCCTTTTCCCACAATGTTTTCTAGTTACCAAAGACAGAAATCATAATTTCAGCAACATTTAATTTGTCATCTGTGAATACTTTCAGTTTGGTCCAAGCCAAAATTTTGTCGTTCGGTAAAGAGTTGATGTACATGTATATCCATGGGAAAATATTATCATCACATGTCATCTGCTGCTTTGAAGTTGTTTTTCTTTTGCATATACGGTACACGTAATCATGGTTGAGACGAAAGTGTGAAAGTTTTTTTATGAATTTTACTACCCAAGAAAAAATAGACATATAGGTACCTAATGCATATTTATGTGAGATAAAAGATAGCCTAATTTTATATGAAAAGTTAAATAAAAATGTTATGGAGATAACTGCAGATTTTTGTTTGTCTCTGGAAAGTCTACATTAGTCTGGTACCCAGCTGTACTTCAAAAGTACGTCAGGCAAAGCCCAAGAATGGCGGCCCCTGTTTGTAATATGCAGAAGTAACGGATTATTGTTATTTCCCTTATCAAATCCTACTAGAGTCTGAATTGAAAACATATCAGTTACAAAGTAATTAGTTTTTTTGATTGTTGTTCTTATTTAATGAGAGTAACTACATATCAGAAATGCTTTAGTATCCGAAATGTCAATTGACCTATACAACGTCTGAAAACGGGGCTACTTTTAAAATGGTTCATAGTCTTAATTTATATTTAAACCATATCCCAAAAGCACATTTTAGATTCGGTAATGTATATTTTGTACAAAATTGATCTCATTTTATTCACAGATCAAACTGTATCACATGAAATTAAGAAAAATAGGAAAGCATTTAGTGCTAAGCTTGTGGTCGCCATGGAGGCCGCCATTATTGCGCTTTGCCTGACCCGATAACATAGTGGTAGGGGCAGGTAATCCAGACTAAGACCACACTTGCCCTTTACCAAACAATTTTGATAACCTTGTACCAAACAGTTCCCCAGTTCTAACAACTTTTTAAGTGAGAAGGCTTTTGAAAAACTTTCTGATTACTAGCATTTTCTCCTTTTCCCATAATTTTTTCAAAAGACTTTTTCAGGGTTGTTAAAACTCGGGATTGTGTGGTAAAGGGTTAACTTGCAATTGCTCCCTTTTGTAACTAATTCTACTGCTTTATCCTGCAGAGGTAATCCTGATAAATCAGTTGCAAACAGGGTTTGTAATCATGGAGTTGTGAGTTTGAAATCAAACTTAATATTGTTCTTGAAGCTTGAAGATAATCATTGCAAAAGGAACCACTTTTAACTTACTGCTACTCATTGTTCGACTTAATTTTGTGGGAGTGTCCTTGGGCAAGACACTTCAGAGGCCTAGCCTAGTAATGGTGAAATCTGGGACATTCATGAGTATGTGGGCTGTTGCAGTGATATGACTGGAATAATGTTGAAAGAGGCTTAAAACACTATTCAAATAGTCAATCTGACTTTTAATGCCGATGGTGACTTTGACCAGGTTTCTTCTTTCTGCTGTTCAGAGAAATTTCGAACAACATAAAACTTACAACAGAAATAATTGAAATTAGAGATGAACAAATTGGCTCTCAGCATTCATAGTTTAATGTACAAAATTTACAAAAAGTAACAACTAACATTTTTGATTCATCTTACAAATTTCATACACATTTTATAAACCAGTACAAATAAAATACATGTAGTACTTGGTATTTTTAAACCAGATCTCTGTTCTAAAATATTTATTGTAAAAAATAAACATGTATTTTGAGGAAGCAAGCAAGAAACAAAAAAAGGAATGCAACATCTTGATCCTATACAAAATATGTATTTTCATGAAACCTGAGACAGAAAGCATTAGAAAACACTTCAGTTCTCATGGTTTAACCCTTTCCCAAACGACAAATTTTTGGACTGGTCCAAATTAAAAGAGCTTGCAGATGACCATTTTAAACTTGATAAAAATGGTAGAAAGGTCTCAAAAAGGGTAGAAAACACTGGGGGAAAAGGAGAAATTGCTCGTTACGAGCAATTTCTCCTTTTCCCACAGTGTTTTCAAAAGACTTGTACTGCAAACACATGAAAACCAGGGCTTGTTTGGGAAAGGGTTAACAATACTAAAATTCAACAGATTACTTTGGACATCTATACAAGAAATATACAAACAGACAAAACAACGTGCATAAATTATAACGTTACAAAAGTTCAGAAGAAAATGAAAGATCCCTATTTTGAATTTCACATTATTGCACTGACAAGCTATGATAAGACATCACATTCCATTGCTTTTCTTTCTTTTCTGTCATGAAAGTGTCTAGCAAAGCACTTCGGAGCCCTAACCAGGTACTGGTGACACGAAGGAAACTCGGGCAAAAGCAAGCTGTAAATATATGACTGAAATAATGCTGAAAGCGGTATAAAACACTATTAACTCTTTACTACACAATCCCGACTTTTAACGACCTTGAAAAAGAAGCCTTCTGAAAACACTGTGGGAACCAGCATTTTCTCCTTTTCCCACAATGTTTTCTACTCTTCCTAAAACAAATTTCAATTTCTGGGTTACATTTATTTTGTCGTCTGCAAATGCTTTCAATTTGGACCAGTCTAAAATTTTGTCATTTGGTAAAGAGTTAATGAATTCTTTTGAACATGTTTTTCTGAGCTGTTCACTAACAATAAGCTCCAGTAAGTTTTGCAAAAAGGGTGTGTGTTTTGAGATAGCCTTGATTATCTCTGACCCCTGCAACCGACTACTTTGAAATTATACCTGTTAAAGAAAATATCAACCATTGGGCTGCTATATAAGTGAAATGAAACTTTCAAGCCAGTAGTAAAAGCCCAAATTTTGCTATTTCAAAGCTATTTTTTGGGAAAAAAACAACAAAAAAACTCCTTATCAGACAGTGTAGATTGAAAATCAGATTGCACATTCTGTGCAGTTTGATCTAGATCTGTACTGTCCACAAAAAGTCTTGGAGTTTCACTTAGCAACCTAAGAGTTAAGTACAAACATATGAAGACATTGTGGAAAAGGAAGAATTGCTTGTTACAGGCAGTTTTTCACAAGGATTCTACTTTCTGCACATGGTATGCAACCAGATGAGAGTCTTATCTTGGATCTGAACCCTGTACCACACAATCCGGACTTGTAACGACCCTGAAAAAGGAGCCTTTTGAAAACATTGTGGGAAAAGGAGAAAATGCTGGTTTCCAGCATTTTCTCCTTTTCCCACAACGTCTTCTACCCTTCCCAAAACAAATTTCAAATTTAAAGTCACTTTTATTTTGTCATCTGCAAATGCTTTCGATTTCAACCAGTCTAAAATTTTTGTCGTCTGCAAATGCTTTCAATTTCAACCAGTCTAAAATTTTGTCATTTGGTAAAGAGTTAAACTAATATTACAAAAAAAATAAGCTATGTTACAAAGGAAATAAGCTTTAAGTCTTTTCCAAACAATCTCAGGTACAATGACTCTAAAGATGCAGACATTTGAAAAGAATAGGGAAAAAGGAGCAATGCTGGTCCCCTTTTCCAAAAATCTTTTCTATCCTTCCATAAACAAATTTCAATTTCTAAGTAACATCTGCTGTCTACAAATGCTTTCAATATTGGAAAGGCCTAAAATTCTGTCGTTTAGTAAAGGGTTCACAATATTGTATTTTCATATTTGCACTTTCTATCCCTTAAAATTTGACAATGAGATGTCTGTAAGAAAAAAGCATGAAACAAAACTCAAATCAATATAAAAATCTGAATCTATTTCCTTTAGTCATTATCTCCTGAGACAATTAATGCCAGACAACTCTTTACTCTTTCCCACACAATAAAAAATGAGCCATGCTCTGACAAAAGGGGCTTAATGCATCTGCAAAAAGTATCGACCAAAGTCAGCCTGCGCAGTCAGCGCAGGCTGACCTGGGCCGAAACTTTTTGCTATTTTTTAATTTTCTGTATGCCAAAGGACCAGTCTACCTCATGATTGACTAGGTTGTTAAAAGAAGTAGCTATTATGGATCCATAATTATGAGATGACTTTAACCCTTTACCGCACAATGCCGCCTTTTGACGACCCTGAGAAAGAAGCCTTTTGAAAACATTGTAGGAAAAGGAGAAAATGCTGGTAACCAGCATTTTCTCCTTTTCCCACAATGTTTTCTACCCTATCAAAGGCAGAAATCATCATTTCAGTAACATTTATTTTGTCGTCTGCAAATGCTTTCAAATTGGATCAGTCTAGAATTTTGTCGTATGGTAAAGGGTTAATGGTATGATGGATTACCGGGGAAGCACTAAACTATCTTTTACCAGAGCCTGGCTCATTGACTTGTCCGAATTGAAAGAACGTGCAGACAACAATTTAAGTTCGGCTCAAATGATGGAAATTGTCTTTTATATAGTGGATAACATTGTGGGGAAAAGGAGCAGATGCCGGTCACCAGCATTTTTTTCCTTTTTCAACAATGTTTTCATAAGGCTTCTTTCTCAGGGTGGTTAAAACTCAGAATTGCGAGGTAAAGGGTTAAAGAACCTCTCCTTTAAATTTTTATTATATTAACTCTTTAGCAAACAACAAAATTCCACACTTGTCCAAATTCAAAGCTTTTGCAAATGATGAAATGCATGTGACTGACAACTTGAAACTTGTTTTTGGAAGGGCAGCAAATATTGTAGGAAAAGGAGAAAATGCTGGTCACCAGCATTTTCTCTTTTTCCCACAATATTTTTAAAACCGTCTTCCTCAGGGTTGTTAAAACTCAGGATTGAAATATTATATCAAAGGAAGCTACTCTTCCTTTTACCACACTATTCTTAACCCTTTAACACACAATGTCACCTTTAAACGTCCCTGGGAAAGAAGCCTTTTCGAAAACATTGTGAGAAAAGGAGAAAATGCTGGTAACCAGCATTTTCTCCTTTTCCCACAATGTTTTCTACCCTATCAAAGAAATATTGCACCATTTAAGCCACATTGAAATTGCCACCTGCAAATGCTTTCAATTTGGACAAGTCTAAAATTTTGTCATCTGGTAAAGGGTTAACCAGACTGCATGCAGTGAGACAAAAAAGTCTGTAGACTGCGATGTGTCAATCACACTTCATCCCATTGATCCAGAACTTGAAGATGTTCCGTGCCGAACGTAATGTTTCCCTGGTACATATCTGACATTTTCTGGACGAGCTGTGGTGAAGGATGTTGGCCATGAGGTACTTGAACCTGTAATTTAAACCAGACACATTTCTCAATTAATGTCAAAGAAAGTGAGCCATGCTTTGTGAAAAGGGGGTTTAATGCATCTGCAAAAACTATTACCCATGTCAGCTTGTGCAGTCAGTGCAGACTGACATGGGTCAAAAATTTTTGCTTTTTGTAAATGCACATTAAAGGACCATGCTACTTCATGATCAAGTCTGTTGACAGACAAAATAGATTTTATGGATCTATAATTACATGTAAGTGATATTTTGCTTGGTATAATACTTAATGAGATGAATTAAATCCCCTTTTCCTTGAGTATGGCTCAAATGAATATACAGTAGATTATTTATCCCTTTACCACATAATCCAAAGTTTTAATGGTCTTGTGGAAAAGGCAATTGAAAACATGGTGGGTAAAGGAGAAATTGCTGGTACCGAGCATTTTCTCCTTTCCACACAATGTTTTCTACCCATCTAAGGGCAAATTTCATATTTTGAGTTACATTTACTTTTTCATCTGAAATTGCCATCAAATTTGACCAGTCGAAAATTTTGTAGTTTGGTAAAGAGTTAAAGCTGTAAGCCTGGATTTAGTTGCTTATGCAGACATTGTAGATCAAGATCAAACTGCTCACACCATGAACTCTAATCTTAAAACTACACTATTCGCTTCTTTAATCCTATTCTCTAATAAAAATAGCTTTTGAATTGCAATACATGCATCTTTAGTACTTCAAGAAAAATTAATGTTCATTTTAATTTTTTAGCACCACGAGGGTTAACTCATTATGTGACTTTTGAAAACGACATAATTAGACGAAAAAATGAAGAGCAATTTTGTCTTTTTCCCCTTTGCTTTCAGTTGTATTTATATATAATTTCAATAACCTTTTACCAAACTGTTTCGATTTCTAATGACCTTGAGTGAGAGGGCTTTTGAAAAACATTGTGGGGAAAGGAGAAAATGCTGCTTACCAGCATATTCTCCTTTTCCTACAATGTTTTCAATAGGTTTCTTCCTAAGGGTTGTTAAAACTTGGCACTCTGTAGAAAAGGGTTAAATTTTCCATTTTATAGATCCAAAATTATGTAATGGTTTGATTGGTAAAATGCATCATAGAGATGTCTTAAGCCCCCTTTTGCCAGAGCATGGCTCAAATAGAAAATCCAGAAAAAATGTCCCCCCTTTGACCTCTACAGATGTCTTTCATTAGAAACAAAATTTTAATTAAAAACAAAATTCTCATGCAACTTTGAAAACATTTAACCTGAAATGAATTATTAGTTGTAAATTTGAGTTTGCTCTCCTATTGCAATGGTGATTCTAGTTGGTTTGCAATGAAGATCAAGACCACGCTGAAAACAGTCAGTTAACTGATCTTGGATGTGCAGTCAA
Source organism: Tridacna gigas (assembly GCA_945859785.2). NCBI lineage: Eukaryota > Metazoa > Mollusca > Bivalvia > Cardiida > Cardiidae > Tridacna > Tridacna gigas. Next base: position 9,938,599 of record OX244031.2, on the reverse strand, counting down.
GATATTTTCTGGTAACTCTGACCACAATAACTTTTGGATACATGTTACTTAGTCTTTTTCACCACCTGAAGATGGCTATCTCACTTTACCAAAAACAATAATAAATTAAAATCAAACAAACAAACAACCAAAAATGACTCTAATAAAATACAGATAGTAAAAAAACCCCCAAAACCCAATAAAATTGAAGAGCCCAAGAAACTCAAAAAAAAAGACAAACCACTATTTTCCAAATTTGTGCTTGTAATTAAGAAATTACTTTTCAATCCAGATTTTCTTTATTTTTTTTTTAAAAGATTTCAACTAGATGGTAGTACATGTATAATGTAGTATTAATGAAACCGGTTTTACACTACCATGTGTCAGAGCACAAAATATCTGAATGTATTAAAGTCTCTAGAGTCGTGAGTGATTTTTTTAGAATGAGGCCTGTCCAAAATATTGATATTTTGACAGAAAAGTCCTCTCCTTTGTAAGTCAGCTACAGAAATGACCAAAAATTGTAGTGGTAAATCACTATTTTTGTTAAATTCAAAGTCATCTTTACAAATCCCTAGGAAAATGCAGCCTACATGTCCAATGTTGTCTTTATTAGTCAAAGGGAAATTGTAAAATAAAGAGGTAATTTAACATACTTTGGAACAATATTAAATTTAGTTGGATTCATACACTGCCCAACCAGTCGCAGTTGCAGCCTTGACCATAAAATAAACTTGTTCTGCCCTCCTAATATAATAATGCTTTTGGAAAAGGGGGTTTATTGCATCTCCATGATAAATTATAACAAGCATGTCATCACATAATCATGGATCCATTAAAATCCATATTGTCTCACAACCAACTGATTCATGAGGTAGAATGTCCTTTGCAGAAAATTAACAAACAACAAAAAGTTTCCATCCAGATCAGCGTGCAGGCTCTCCTTAGTCCATACTTTTGTAGAGGCATTAACTCTTTACCACACAATCCAGACTTTTAACGACCCTGAGAAAGAAGCCTTTTGAAAACATTGTGGGAAAAGGAGAAAATGCTGGTAGCCAGCATTTTCTCCTTTTCCCACAATGCTTTCTGCCCTTCCCAAAACAAACTTCACTTTTTCAGTAACATATATTTTGTCGTCTACAAATACTTTCAACTTGGAAAAGTCTAAAATTTTGTCGTTTGGGAAAGGGTTAAGCCCCCTTTTTCACACAATATTTTACCTAAGCATTCTAGATAACCACATAGTACTAAAATACCACAAAACACTGTTCTCTTGAAGCACTGCTATTGAAGGCAATTTTTGCCAACGTGATTTAAGTAACTATATGCATTTCAAAGAAACAGTAACTGTTGGTTAAAGGTTAAACCCCAAACATCTAAACTAAAATTAGATTTCAACATCAGGTTTCAATTTAAAACTTTTATCTTCAGTAACTTTACCTTTCTCCCAAACACAAAACACTTTAACCCTCAAAGTTCACTGAAACAGTACAAAACACATAGCTTCTTACATCACCTGCTTCCTAAAAGCCTTAAAATTTCTTATTCTTAAGTCTTAACCCTTTACCACACAAGCCTGAATTTTAACAACCCTGACGAAGAAGTCTTTTGAAAATATTGTGGGAAAAGGAGAAAATGCTGGTAACCAGCATTTTCTCCTTTTCCCACAATGTTTTTTACCTTATCAAACAAAAATCACAGCATTTGAGTTAAATTGAAATTTTAGTCTGCAAATGCTTTCAATTTCGACTGGTATAAATTTTTGTTGTGTGGTAAAGGGTCAAGCCGATAGTAAAAGCCCATTTTTTGTTATTTCATCCGAATTTTTTGGGAAAAACGCCTCCTTTTCCGACAGTAGAGATCCATGATCAGACTGCACGTTCTGTGCAGTCTGATCTTGATCTGCACTGTCTGCAAAAGGTCCCTGAGTCACGCTTAGCAGCCTAAGGATTAACTATTCAAAAATATCTTGAATAAATGACCTGATAAACTAGATTTTCATAGAAAACGTCTTCATTGAAAAAGTAACTTTTTCTGTTGTAACTTCCAACACATAGACAAAATATACAGATAAAAGTGACAGACATCTAGCTCACATACCAAAATGTTTCTGGACTTACATACAAAGGATTTTAGATTCAATTGAAACAACAACAAACATGTCAATGACTCCTTGATACAAGTAAAAATTACATATGGCAAATCATGACTCATATCTAAGAATAGCTGTACAATGTTTCGAATTTGTTTTCATCAATACATTGACTCTTTACCCAATGACGGTAATTTAGACTGGTCCAAACTGAAAGCATTTGCAGACGACAAATTAAAGATGGCTCAAATGAGAAAATTTGTCCTTGATAGATTAGAAAACATTGTGGAAAGGGGAGAAAATGCTGGTTACCAGCATTTTCTCCTTTTCCCACAATGTTTTCAAAAGGCTTCTTCCTCAGGATCGTTAAAAGTCGATACTATGTGATAAAGAGTTAAGACAAAACCAATGGAAGTGCTTTTCTCAAATATAGTTATTCAAATTTCTTTATTTAGATGTGCTAAAAAAAAAAAAAGTCTTTAGAAGAGATTCCAATTCATCCATTGTCAATATCTTTTACCTGATTCTGAGCTACCTGGAGATGTTTCCTGTTTGGCTCTCTCAGCAGATAAAGCTTCCAGTTTTTCTGTGTAAAATCCATTAAAGTCCAGCCTGAAATTTATACAATCAAACATAGAGAATTTTGACTTTTTTTAGGTACATGTTAATCCATTTAAGTCCAGCCTGAAATTTATACAATCCCACATAGGGAATTCTGGCTTTTTTCAGGTACATGTTAACTGTAATGATAAAGAGTGCCAGACAAAAGAAACAGATATTTTCTGTCAATAAAAAAAGACCATAGCATTGAAAATTTGGGCTGATTTCAACAGAATACTTAAAATAGTGAAGGACAGAGCTGATCCAGGACCAAATGCCCTAAATTGCCCACAAAAGCAAATGAAGTTATCAGAGGTAATGGTAAATAATATTTGTACTTCTCTGAAATAGAAATACCACATTTCATTTTACACTGTACTTTAATCATAACACAACCAAGACTGAATACAGGTTGACCAGTTTCATTCAAATCCATAATTTATTAAAAGCACACTAGTAACCAAATGTTAACAATTTGGGATCAAAATGCAGGTAAGTTTAATTGTACCCTTTATGTCATTACGATGTTAATTTGAATCTGACAATGTGTTATAGTATGATTTGTCAAAGTTCAAAACGCTGGGAGAACAAGAGCTCCGCATGCTGGTGCCAACTCTCAACTGCAAGTGCTTGATTTTTGTTGAAAATTCTTCATTGAAAAAGGGGCATAACTGTGTCAAAAATATTTAGATTGTTACCTGCCTCTGTTGTAAAGGTTCCACTTTTGATACTAGTAGTTAACAGCTAATCCAAGTTTGAAGTAAATATCTTCAGTAATTACAGAGATATTATAAAATGTCAAAAGTTTTTGAAAATTCTACTTCAGAAAAGGGGCATAACTGTGTCAAAAATATTTTGATGGTTATCTGCCCTTGTTGAATGGGTACCCCTTTTGATAGTTAAAAACATATCCAAGTTTGAAGGAAATGTCTTCAGTAATAAGAGAGGCATTACAAAATGTCAAAGTCTCTGCATGATGACATAGATGACAGTGACGACAATGCCAAGGCTGTGATCCTACCTTAAAGTTTTCTTCGAAACGAACCAAGATTAAAATGTACAGTAAAAATAGAACAAAAGTTGAAAACTATGCAAATGCTTTCAACTTGGACAAATCTAACATTTTGTCCGATAAAGAGTTAACCCTATATCACACAATCCCAAGTTTTAATGACCCCACAAAAGAAGCCTTTTGAAAACATTGTGGGAAAAGGAGGAAATGCTGGTAACCAGTATTTTCTCCTTTTCCCACAATACTTTCTACCCTTTCAGAGAAAATTCTCATCATTTAAGCCACACTGAAATTGTCATCTCCAAATGCTTTCAATTTGGACTGGTCTGATATTTTGTTGTGTTGTAAAGAGTTAATAGACAAAATGGATAGGAATGATTGGTCAATACAGCCTCTGCATTATCAAGTCTACCCTTACCTGTGTAAGATATTCAGCAGTTTGACCTCAACATCACTGGTTGAGAACTCCATGATTTTTTCTAATAACTCTAGCAGCAGTTGAGAGAAGTTGGAATCAAAGTTGGCAATTGTTCTCTCAAAATTCTCATTTCTCAGCAGTTCATTAACATGTTCTGAAACCACCTATTTGAGAGAGAAGAAAAAAATTGGTTTTCTTTGTCTGGTTTGTGGTGTGTTTTAACTCTTTAGCGAATGATAAAAAAATTCAGACAAGTCCAAATTTAAAGCACTGACAGACGAGAAATCCGACATTGCTTAGAAAATGGGATTTTGCTTTGAAAGGGTTGAAAACATTGTAGGAAAAAGAGAAAATGCTGCTTACCAGCATTTTCTCCTTTTCCGACAATGTTTTCAACAGCCTTTCTCTACAGAGTCATTAAACCTGGGGTAAAGAGTTAACACCATTATTTCAACAGTGTGTCAGTTATAACGGACAATTGACCTTTCTGCAAACACGAGTTTGGCATACTCACCTTAGTAACATGGTATTTTGGTCGTTAAGTCCAACAAACAAACCAGAAAATGGCATCGAATACACAGAGAAAGAGAGATTATTTCAGTTTTATTCTAGCTTATGTTTCGCTATAATTAAAGTACCCCATGCTTTTTTCCCGAAGTTCTTTTCGTTTGAAATGGACATGCATTATTCAATCAGGCAACAATTGTTGGGAAAACAAACAATCGTTCGAACCAGGCAAAAGTGACATTAACAGTCACATGCAATCAGGTTTATGAAGCAAGAATAAAATATGAATGCTCTCTAAAGTATTACAACAAGAATCATATGATGACGTTTGCAATGTCAACTTCTTTTTGAAAAAAGATGACCAGTGGCTGTCAATAAAATATCCTTTTTCCTGTCACTCGTTTCGTATGTAATGATAACGACCGTCTAGGAGTATTGGTTTGGAATTTGAAAGATGTACATGCAGTTAGATTTCAATACAGGTAGTTTAACAAAACAGTTTGGCACAACTGTTCTTTCTTTCCTGAAAGACTGGAAAAAAAAACCCTGCTTTTCTATCGTTTGGTCGAATAGCTGGTTTTTCGGAATCCTGGTTAAACCTACCGGCGACATTTTACATATATCTAGGTTTTTGGAATGGATAAATTCAGTTTTCCTTTCAATGTATATTATTTAACAATTACCTTAACACATGATTCTTACATGTAACTTTAATCCATTTTGAAATAGTTATTGTATAATCCAGTCTTAGAACTATGGTTTAAACAAAAAGAAAACAATAACATTGTCAATAGTAAAGTCTATCACTTTGTCCGACCCTGTGTGTTTACATGTCGTGCTATACTGCATTTTGATTGGCTGATAGGACCTGTCAATCAAAATCAGCAGAAAGGTCAATAAGGTGATGGCTATGAAAGTTTTACCCGTGCATTCCTCAAGTTTCTTATAAGAATGCAAACTATGCACAACACTTTGACACTTTACCACATGACAAAATTTTAGACTTGTTCAGTTTCAAAACATTTACAGACGACAAATTCAACTTCCATACAAAAGAGCTTAAGCTCTCTGATAGAGCAGAAAATATTGTGCAAAAAGGAGAAAATGCTGGTTAATGTTTTCAAAAGCCTTCTTTCCCAATGCCGTGAAACCCGGGATTGTTTGGTAAAGCCATCGACTGCTTTAACTTAAAAGCAATGAAATTTTTTTCACCACTGAAAGGGAAATATCAATCCTGAGAGAGAGAGAAGGATAAACATATACCTTAGATTTGACTTTATTCCTCTCTTTCTGTCTCCAATCAGTTGGGTCTACTTTGGGGTCTATCTCACCCATCTCTACTTCAATGCTTTTATTCAATCTCTAAATAGATGTATAGCAAAATATGAAATCCCTTAAACATTTAGAGTGTTATGTACAATTACTGTTGATTATGCACATAGTGCAGATTAGCATCAGACTACAAAGAGCAAGCATCCTGACCTTTGATCTGTTGTTAAATATTCTAGCAAAGACAGCCTTGGAGACACATTATTTTCAGCCTAAAACATGACATTGTGTAGCAAATTAAACCATCTAAGTTAGGTCTTTTTACATGCTATAAAAAATCTTTTTCATTCATCTTGTGCTCTATAAGTTAATCATTAGAGCAGGTAACAAACATTTTCAGTCTTAAAAATAAGACACAAGAGTTGATTCTTAGAGTGCCAAATAACCTGAACAAACATCAGTCTTAAAATACAGTAAAACCCCTCTATTAAGACCACCCGTGGTACTTTTGAAAATTGGTCTTATTAGCGGGGTGGTCTTGGTCTTATTAGCGGGGTGGTCTGATTTCCGGGTTTCACCCACCTAGATTTTGAATCAAACCCAGACTATGTGTAGACTTATGTGGATTTAAATTATGTTCCGAGTAATGTATACATATTTTAGTTGGGGAAGCCTATGCCCACACATTTAAATGACAACAAGAAAATTTTCATGTTTATTGTAAAGTTAATATGTAACTTGAATTTTTATGAATAAATTCACATGACAGTGAATGCCCATTCATAATTGCCTATTTAAACTCTTACAGCAAGATATGTACATTAATCAAGAATCTGAAATTAAAGACTACATAATTAAATGTTACTGATAGAACTTGTCATATTCCCTGTTTTAATCTGCTTTTTTTTTTTTATCTTGTGTAGTCTCAAGAACTCCTACTCCACCCGCTCGTTTTCATTTTTAAACAAAGAATTTCGAATATTATTGAAGAGCCTGATGTTTTTTTTTCCCCCATTTTGATTCGAGTTGAATGTTCGAACAGTCCTACTAATCGTCGATCGCCAAGTTGAAGTGTTCACTAGTTCAAAAATCGCATATTCTCTACGATATAAGTATGGCTTTAATGTGTAACAAAAACCAAATAATTATCCCATCCCGATCACTAGATATTAACCCAAGCGTCTCAAATTACAAAAGCTAAATGTACAAAACAAATCGTAATTACCCGGATGTCGACATGTCTTTCACCCGTGTCAGCAATGTGTGATAAATGCCTGATTACCGCATAAAAGCCGAATTAATCATCACCAATTCATTGGTCATTTGATTATGTAAGGTAACACCTTGATCACTTAACACGATTGTGTTACTGTAGTCAACAGATAAACAAAAGATCGCTAATTGATTGTCTACTCCATCAGACCCAAAAATATTCGTACATGAAGCACGGCCTCCACTTCGCGTGAAAATTAGCTGGTCGTAAAAAAAATGTGAAAATTAGTGGTCGTTTCACGGGGTTAAAATCTACTGGTAATTACTCATTGGCACTGAAAATGGTGGTCGTAATTTCGGAATAGCGGGGTGCCCGTATTTCCGGGGTCGTGGTCATTGATTATGAAGAAGGAAAAATTCCGTTCTGACAAAAATCGTTCGTAATAGCGGGTTGCTCGTATTACCTGGGTGGTCGTGAGGAGAGGTTTTACTGTAAGACCTATGTCATTGAAATTTAACTCTTTACAAAACAACAATATTTTAGACTGGTCCAAATTGAAAGGATTTGCAGACGACAAAGTAAGTGTGACTGAAAAATTGAATTTTGTTTTGGGAAGGGTAGAAAACATTGTGGGAAAAGGAGAAAATGCTGGTTACCAGCATTTTCTCCTTTTCCCACAATGTTTTCATAAGGCTTCTTTCTCGGGGTCAGGATTGTGTGGTAAAGGGTTAACAGATGCTCTTGTCAGGGATATCTCAGGTAAGCAGACAATGTAGATCAAAGTTCAGACTGCACATTTTGTGCAGTCTGATCTTGATCCACGCTGGCTGCAAAGGCACCTTAGTTGTGAAATGTGCTTTAATCCTTTTCTGCACAATGCCACCTTTTAACAACCCTGAGAAAGAAGCCTTTTGAAAACATTATGGGAAAAGGAGAAAATGCTGGTAACCAGCATTTTCTCCTTTTCCCACAATGTTTTTTACCCTATCAAACAAAAACTGCACTATTTGAGCCACTTTGAAATTGTCGTCTGCAAATGCTTTCAATTTGGACCAGGCTATAATTTTGTCATCTGTTTAGCGGTTAAGGGTAAGGGTAAGGGTATTTATTTCCTGTCAGCTTCCTACAAATATAATTCAACCCCAGATCACAAAGAACAACTAAAACTATTCTTGCAGGTAATGTAGCTTAAGATATGACTGCCTACTGTGAACCGACAAGATCAAGATCAGACAACATAGAACATGCAGTTTGAACTTGTATCTACACTGTCTGCTATTAAGTGAAACACTATTGAAAAAATACCATATAATATTGCAATGGTTTGGTCTGTTTTCATATATGAGAAAGTCCATTTTCATTTCACTGGCACTCTAGATTCTGTATCAAATTCTTACAAGTGTAACTAGGGCAAGGAATGTTCGCTTGTAAGCATTCTGGCAGAATTTCTTTTATATTTCAACATCTTTTTCAAGTAGTTCTTGACATATCTTCTATTTTGAAACATGAATTAAGGTTCAAGACATGAATTCTCATAAAAAACATTCTGGTAAAAGATGTTGACCATAGTCAACAATTTCTCCCTCTTAACCCTCTATTGGACAATCCCGCCTTTTAATGACTCTGGGAAAGAATCCTTTTGGAAAAATTGTGGGAAAAGGAGAGAATGCAGATAACCACCATTTTCTCCTTTTTTCACAATATTTTCTACCCCATCAAAGAAAAATTGCACCATTTCAGCCACACTGAAATTGTCGTCTACAAATGCTTTCAATTTGGACAAGGCTAAAATTTTGTCATCTGGTAAAGGCTTAAGCAATGTTTTCGCAAGCCATCACCTGCAAAGGGTTACCTGCAGTTGTAACAAGTAGCTCGTGACTGTGAGCTTCACTTACCTGTATAAAGTTGGAAAAAGTGACACAGACCATCATGAGTTTATGTACAATTCTCAGTAACTGGGGGTTGGTCAGCATACAGTCATTCAGACAGTTATTTAGGAAGTCAGTATGATATCCTAGCACATCATCTACGTTGGAAACCTGAAAATAATAAAAAATCACATTTTATACGAGGACTGTTCAAATATGAACAAAGTTTCAGTCTCTGGATCCAGTCTTTGAAGGCATTTTCATAGTCTTTTTGTGGTTTACTATGAAAACACTGGAATATTGCAGACCTGAGGTGTTTGCACTGAACAAATTTTCGACCTGAAAGGTATTTCTTAGCTCTGGAAACAAAAAGAAGTCACAAGAGGCAAGGTCAGGTAAATACAGAAATTGGGGGAGCACAACCACTTTTTCCTGCTTCAGAGTCTTGCACCTCATACAAAAGACAATGACTGAAACTGATGATTTAAACATGTTGAAATGGAGTTGACAGAAAATGAATTCCAGTATTTTCATAGTATACCTAAAAAAAGACTATGAAAGTGCCTTCAAAGATTGGATCCAGAGACTGAAACTTTGTATATCTGTTTAAGGTGAATACTTTTGAGGGAAAAAAAATAAAAAATTCAGCGAAACCTATGAAGAATCACATTTTAGTTGCTTAGATGCATTCATATCTGAACACTCCACGTACTCAACATATTTATAGAAAATCAAAGTCACTAAATTTGAATTTAACAAAAAAAGGATGATTACAATAACTTTTTTCAAGATGGTCTGATACTGAGTTGATTTAATTGCCAGATAACAAATATTAGATACATACACAATGAAAGTAAATGCTGGTGACACATCCATATTGAAAGCGTTTTTTCCCAACAATGTTTTCAAAAGCCCTCTGCCTCAGGTTCGTAAAATTCATGATTAATTGGTAAAGGGTTAAATAACATTTTGACATCCAAGTCTTCTACTTCAGTTCATACCTCCCATCGAGACAATGTAGAAATGACCTCCAACCCTCTACTGACAGATCAAGTTCTTGTATGACCATGATGGAGAAAGCTCTTGAAAATAATGGGAGAAAGGGAAACATTTTTCTACAATGTTTTCTACCCTTTCAAAGACAACTATCATTTGAGCCATATCTAATTTGTTGTCAGCGATTGCTTTCATTTTGGATAAATGTATAATTTTTGTAATCTGCTAAAGAAATAAAGAACACAGCACAGCTACTTACACTGTCCATGTTTGTATTGAAGACATGCCAATTTGGTTCCACAACCTCAAACATCATGTAGTATTCAAAGTTCTGTACAAAGTTCAACATTCTATGTCGTAGAGCAAAGGCTGCCGAGTACCATCTAGCTGATTGTAGTGAATACATCTTGGCAGACTTGTTCCCAATCCAAACGCTAAAATGTAAGAATAAATTTTTGTGTACACAGAAAATTTCTAATAGATAACCTACACATACATTATGAACAGGACATACATGAGACTCTTTTTCTCTAATACTAACAGAAGAGACATCACAGTCAAGTCTATTAAATGTCTGTTTCTAAAGTTGCTTTAACCCTTTACCACACAAATCTTACTTCTGATGACCCCTAAAGACAAGGCTTTTGAAACAATTGTGGAAAAAGGAGAAAATGCTGGGCTGGTACCAGCATTTTCTCATTTTCCCACTATGTTTTCTGCCCTATCAAGGATAGAAATCATTATTTCAGCAACATGCAATTTGTCATTTGCATATGAATTGAATTTGGTCTCATCTAAATCTAAAAAATTTGATGTTGGTAAAGAGTAAATCTTTTGCAAGAAGAATGAAATTTGTGATGTGTTCCTATCAGAAAAAAAAAATTCCTCCAAAAAAAAAAAAATCCATGTTTTTTGAGTAAAGAACATAATGCGGTCAAAGAAAAAGAATCTGCCTATGTAACTCCCTCTAAGCATCAAATCAGTGTACTGGAATATTCAGTCAGACCACATGATACCTACATCAATAATAACGCAACATTCAGTTTACCTGTGGTTTTTTACCTAGAACATAACTATTTCAACTCATTCAATTGTAAACACTTCTGCCACTTATGACTATGTTTCCAAATGGATTAGTCTTAAATTTTGTCATCAGTGACAAGCTTGGGGTAATGAGAGAGACGTTAAATATATGCAAAATGAATGTGAGAGGGTTTGGAAAAGAAAACATAAGAAGAGAGTTAGACAGCAGAGAACAAAACCTATCCTTGGAAGTCTACATAAAAATGTTGTCATAGAATCTTCCTATATCCAAAACTTTATCAACTTGTTATTTACTGCAGATGACTTTTCTTGTCCCATCACATACCACTCTGTGACAATGGGAACAATGACTTACCATGCCTGCTTCAAAATTGTTTCAGAAAGTATGGAATTAACCCTTTACCACACAATGCTGACTTTTAACAACCCTGAGGAAGAAGCCTTTCGAAAACATTGTGGGAAAAGGAGAAAATGCTGGTTACCAGTATTTTCTCCTTTTGCCAGAATGTTTTCTACCCTAACACAGAAAAATTGCATTGTTTGAGCCACACTGAAATTGTTGTCTGCAAATGCTCTCAATTTGAGCAGGTCTAAAATTTTGTCATGTGGTAAAGGGTTAATCACATATGGTCAAAGTTGTATCATACTATTGAGCTTGAATGAGTGCAACTTCTAGATGAAAAGTAACTCCGATACATGTAATGTGTTAACAGAATTTCGCAGTCTTTATGACATTGAATAACAAGGAAAATTCAGAGAAAATAAGAGATGTTTGTAAAACATGTATGCCCCCCTAATGGCATCCAATTCTAAATATAACATGTGATTATAAACTGTTAAGTTCAAAGTGTAAAAACGAACAAAGGGTAATTACTCAAAAATTATTAATGATAAATTAACAATTCTTGGGCACTGCACTTCCCATTTATGTGAACTATCAACTTATAAGGTTTCATGATTTTACCTCACATACTTTTTGAGTTATGCTCCGGAAAAAAATTAAGTACGAAAATCAACAAAGGGCAATAACTGCAAAAATATAATGGGCAGAGTTATGGTTCTTGTGCAATGCACTTCTCCTGAATAAGATCTATCCACATGTAAAGTTTCAAGATGATATCTGAAAAACCTTTTGAGTTATGCTCCGGACAAAAATTAAGTATGAAAATCAACAAAGGGCAGTAACTCCAAAAATATGATGGGCAGAGTTATGGTTCTTATGCACTGCACTTCTCCTTAATAAGATTAATCCACCTATGAGGTTTCAAGGTGATATGTGAAATACTTTTTGAGTTATGCTCCGGACAAAAATTAAGTATGAAAATCAACAAAGGGCAATAACTCCAAAAATATGATGGGCAGAGTTATGGTACTTGTGCACTGCACTTCTCCTTAATGAGATCTATCCACCTATGAGGTTTCAAGATGATACCTGAAATACTTTTAGAGTTATGCTCCGGACAAAAATTAAGTATGAAAATCAACAAAGGGCAATAACTCCATAAATATGATGGGCAGAGTTATGATTCTTGTGCACTCCACTTCTCCTTAATGAGATCTATCCACCTATGTAGTTTCAAGATGATACCTGAAATACTTTTTGAGTTATGCTCCGGACAAAAATGTGGTCTACGGACCGACCGACGGACCGACCGACAAGTGCAAAGCAAATTACCCCCGCTTCTTCGAAGGGGGGCATAATAAGGAACATCCGAACAAACCTAACTTAATCTCCAAGGTTAATCTCCATATTAGTATTAGTTAGGTCTGTTCCCACCATTAATAAAAAATTGGATATATCAAGACTAGGTATCTGAATAATTCCTTCTCAGCCAAAAGGATGGTGTATCTTGGAATTCAGACTTAGAACAATTTAAACCTTTCCCAAACGACAAATTTTGGACTGGTCCAAATTCAATGAGTTTGCAGACGACAATTTTAAATTTTATGAAAATGGCAGAAAGTTCTCAAAAAGGGTAGAAAACACTGTGGGAAAAGGAGAAATTGCTCGCAATGAGCAATTTCTCCTTTTCCCACAATGTTTTCAAAAGACTTGTACTGCAGACACGTGAAAACCAGGGCTTGTTTGGGAAAGGGTTAATATGTATTCAGTTTAAAAAGTTTTAACCCTTTATGAAACAATCCCGGGTTTTCACGACCCTGGAGAAAAGGCTTTTTGAAAACACAATGGGAAAAGAAAAAAATGCTGTTTTCTTCCCTTCCAAAGGCAAATTTCAATTTTTGAGTCATGTTAATGCTTTCAATTTGGACCAGTCTAAAATTTTGCAATTTGGTAAAGAGTCAAGTTATGAATTTATTTTCATCTATAAATGGTTACAAAGCAAGAGACAGTTGAAAGAAAAAAAGGACAGAAAGTACTTGCCAAGATACAGTCGATTAAAATGCTTGTTTGTATGTTTTGTGTGAACTCCTCTTTACCAGAGGACAAAATTTTAGACTTGCCTAAATTAAAAGCATGTGCAGCCAATTAACTCTTTACCAAACAACAAAATTTTAGACTAGTCCAAATTTAAAACATTTGCAGACTACAAATTAATTATCACTTAAATATTGAAATTTTTTTGGGGACGGGTAGAAAATACTGTGGGAAAAGGAGAAAATGCTGGTTACCAGCATTTTCTCCTTTTCCCACAATGTTTTCAAAAGGCTTCCTTTTTAGGGTCATTAAAAGTCTGGACTGTGTGAGTAAAGAGTTAAATGAGGTTCAAATAATGGAATCTTATCTGACAGGAAAGAAAACATTGAGAGAAAAGGAGAAATTTTTGTTTACTAACATTTTCTTCTTTTTCCATAATGATTTCAAAAGCCTTCTTTTCTAATGGTCTTTGGTACTCAGGACTGTATGGTAAATGGTTAACAGCATTTGCGCAAGTACTGACTGACTTAATGGTGTTTTACACCACTTTCAATGTGACCACATTTATATCAATCACTTATGCATGTCATTTCCAGGTTCCACCAGTTTTAGGCTATGGCTCTGAGGCGTCTTGCCCAAGGATACTCCCACATAAAACTAAGTTCCTCAGGTGAGGATCAAACCCAGGGTTTTGATCCTACACCGCCATCAATGAGCCATGCAGGACTTCATATGAATCCTAAGGAAAAATCCTAGCTAGATAGGATTTCAATTAACATTCCCTGGACCAATAATTATTGTCCTCTGTGTCACCCTCCACTTACCAAAGGTACACCTTCATTCTGGGTGAAACATTGATTGATTGAATGTATAGTGTTTAACACCCTTTTCAACATTATTTCAGTTATACAGCAGTGGCAAGTCCACATGTCCATGCTTTCCTGGAGTTTCTTTTACCAGTAATTTGCATAATTTTCTTCCCAAGCTGCTGGCTGCTTTCTCAAATAACCATCATGTGAATGGTCGGACATGAGAGAGGAATGAATCCTGTTGCAATGACTATCATCATATCCTTGGAAAGAAAATGGCCAAAGCTTGGGATTTGAACTAGCAACCCTGTTCTCCAGTCCTGTGTGCCACCAACTGCGCTACCAGGGCTCAGCCCTCTGAGTAATACAAAAGGTGAGCGGAGGGTCAACTCTTGGACAAGTAACATGCTATGTACAAGTTGATAGAGAGAGAAACATAATTCAAAAACACTTTGAAAGAAAGTAGTATTTCAGCTGAAGGTTTCATTTTGATGCAGTTTTCAGCCACAGGTTACAGTATACTTGAGAAGACAGAGTAAACACTGGTCTTTAAAGTAAGTTCATGGCAATCTGTAATATATGCGATTAAATTTTGACCTCCTTTAATACGGAATTTTGTTATGCGCAGCATAAAGACCAACCTTGTAAAACATGGAAAAAACTTTACCACACGACAGAGTCTGAGACTTGTCCAAACTGAAAGCATTTTGTAGACTACAATTTAAATGTGACTCAAATGATGAAAATTATCTTTGAATGGACAGAAAGCATTGTTGAAAGGGAGAAAATGCTGGTTACCAGCATTTTCTATCTTTCCCCACAAAGTCTTCAGAAGGCTTTTTTTTTCTCAGGGTCGTTAAAACATGCGATTGTGATGTAAAGGGTTAATCCTTTAATGACCCTGGAAAAGAAGTCTTGAGAGGGAAAAGAGCAAATGCTCTTAACTAGCATTTTTCCCTTTCCCACAATGCTTTCTACCCTTTCAAATACACACCTCATTGCTTGACACACACTTAATTTGTTATCTGCAGATGGTTTGAATTTGGACAGGTCTAAAATTTTGTTGTATGGTAAAGGGTAAATGAACACAGTGTGGCAAAAGAAGAAACACTGCAGCTGGTTACCAGCAATATCTCCCTGTGAAACCAGCTTTTCAAAAGTGCATGGTGCAAAATGTTGTTTGCAGATGGTAACAGGTGTTACAGCTGCAAACCCTTATCCTTCATCCATTAGCAAAAAACAAAACCTTCTAGAAAGTCTTTTGAAAACATGCTGGTTCCCTGTATTTTTCTCCTTTACACACAATCTTTATAAACTCCTATAGAGCTCCTTAGGGTCTTTAACCCTTTACCAAACAATCACTGTTTTTAACGACCTTGAGGAAGAAGACATTTGAAAACATTGTTGGAAATGGAGAAAATGCTGGTAAAACACAGTATTTTCTCCTTTTCCCACCATGTTTTCTACCCTGCAAAGACAAATCCCACTTCTTGAGTAAAATCTAATTTGTTGTCTTCAAATGCTTTCACAATGTAAGAGTCCAAAATTTCATCCTCTGGGAAGGGGTTATTTAAAAGACAGGACTGTTTGGTACAAGGTTAAAATTACCTCGACTGATTACTGCTTTCCTCATGGGGACTGGCCTAGCTTATTTAGAGAAAGAGTTCCCCCAATTGTACAAAAATGTTTGACAAGTCTTCATCTACAACCTTTTTCCCCTCTACTTCTAAGATGCTTCAAAATCAGATGTTTATTCAGGTCTGGCATTCTTACTTCCAACTTCCAAGTCATCCTTTTATTCACCAAAACTAATATTTTAGGCTTATACTTCCAACACAAGTCTTCAGACCCTTTAACCACTGTAGTGCTTAAAATCATTTGATACATTTTCAGTATAGGGAAGTATAAGATATATTGCTAACTGAAGGCTGTTTTTTACCAAAATATTCACAAGATCAAGGACAATATAGATGCAAAATCAATCAGTATGTATGCACTGCTTGTCGAAGTAAATCAAGCAACTGAGCACTTTAAGAATCAAATCAACCCATCCCCAATCTAAAATTCAATTGATATAAATCATGCCAAGTGTACATATACTAAAATCAATCTTTAATCAATTGCCCAACAATCCAGTGTTTAACAACTCTGAGAAAGAAAGCTTTCGAAAACGTTTTCAGAAAAAGAGAAAACTGCTGGTAACCAGCATTTTCTATTTTTCCCACAACATATTACTATTCTCCTAAAAATAAATTCCATCATTTAAGACATATTTTTTAATGTCATTTTAAAATGCTTTCAATATGGATCAGTCCAAAATTTTAGTGTCTGGGAAATAGTTAAAAGCCATACTAAACAAGCATTGATGATTCTGCAACAATGAGCACATAATGTGACCGTCGAACTACAATGTCCATTATTTTCTGTACTATTCTGACCAAAAACAGCATTAAAACATCAGATTTATTTTTATTGTCACTGAACCCTTGTAGTGCAGAACCAAGAGTTAATTGCTTAATTCTTTCCCACACGACAAAAATATAGAATTGTCCAAATCCAAGGCATTTGCAGACAACAATTAACATATTGCTCCTACGACCGAATTTATGATATGATAGAAAACATTGTGGGAAAAGGAGAAAATGCTGGTTACCAGCATTTTCTCCTTTTACAACTCTGTTTTCAAAAGGCTTCTTTCACAGGATTGTTAACCCTTGGAATTCTGTGGTATGGTAAAGGGTTAAGCATACAGTATATGTCAAGATTAGATTGCAACGAAGATGCAGTCTTATCCAAGATCTTCACTGTAAGCTTTTTTAACCAGATACTCTGACAAAAACTGCCTTGAAATTGCAACATCTGCATCTTTAGTACTGACATAGATTGTCTGTTTCATTCAATTAAAAGCATGACAAGGGCAAAATATAAATTCAATAGTTTCGCATTTCTTGTGATGCAAACAAAATACACAACTGCACATGATTTTACGTCTTTGACCATGAACTCACTTCCTTATCCAGTGTACCTTGTTAAACAGATTTCTCCCATGTTTTTAAAGAAAAACCAGCACCTCTTACCTTTTGGCTACTTCTTGCATCCTACCAATACAAGACGGCACTTAAAGTTTACAGTATCAAATATCCTGCACATGGTAGAACCTTGCCTTTCAAATTAAACACAATGAAGAGCAAAAAAAAAAACCCACTTTTTTTCTGCCAATTTCATCAAAGTTGCACAAATGTATTTATGGTTATGTTTAAGTCTTTACCAAACAAGAAAATTCTGGACTTGTTCAAATCCAAAACAAACTGCTGTCAACAATTTAAATATGGTTCAAATGATAGAATTTGTAAGGGTAGAAAACATGGTGGGAAAAGTAGAAAATGCTGGTTACGAGCATTTTCTCCATTTCCAACAATGTTTTCCAAAGGATTCTACTATAAGGTTGTTAAAACTTGGTCTTGTGTGGTAAATGATAAAGCATTACAGTGCCTATGACAACAAACGTTATATTTTCAGACAGTATAGATCAAATGTAATCAGCATGGAACTAATCTTGGGTCTACAGTGTAGACATTCTTGCAAAATCAGATCAAAATGCAATAACTGCATCCTTTTAACTGAGTAACAAGAGCAGAGCATCCAGGTGCCAACACTCAACTGCAGTTGCTTTTGGAAATAAAATGATTTTCAGTGAAAATTCAAAGTCAAAAAAGGGGTATAACTATGTCAAAAATATTTTGATAGTTACCTGCCCTTATTGTACGGGTTCACTCTTTTGATAGTTAACAACTAATCCGAATTTGCACTAAATATTTACAGTAATAACAGAGATATTATAAAATGTCAAAGTTCTTGTACAAGTACAACAACAACAGGGCTATGATAATACCTCAATGTTTTTTTCAAAAAAAGCTGATCGAAAAATGATCATTGTATTTGTTTGTCTTTCAAATGAATAGTCAAAATTTCCAAAACATTGTGAAAGAAGTATTTACCCAGGATCCTACTTGTCTTATCTTTTTTGTTACCACTTATGAAATTGAAAGAAAAAAAAGGCGAGAAAGGCAAAAAAGCTTTGTAAATTAACCCTTTACCATACTACAAAATTTTACACTTGCCATAATTGAAAACATTTGTAGACAACAAATTAGATATGGCCCATATGGGGAGATTTGTCTGTAACAGGACAGAAAACATTGTGGGAAAAGGAGAAAATGCTGGTTACCAGCATTTTCTCCTTTTCCCACAGTGTTTTCAAAAGGCCTCTTTCTCAGGGTCGTTAAAACTCGGGATCGTGTGTTAAAGGGTTAAAGATGTAAAATATCAATAAGAAAAAAAATCAATCAATGGGTAATCCCCAGCCCTTAGCCATAAAAGTACCTCAACCACATGATTTTATGATAAGCAACACGGAACAAGGGCTAAATATGCATGCTTGGGATAAAAGTAATGTGAAAAAGTAGTAATGGGATAGCATTAAAATAATTTAATGTTTCAACGGATAAACCTCAACACTTCCTGCAACCCCAAACTGTACCTATTGGAAGCAAAGGTTTGATGATGTGCAATGTTTCAGGGGCAAAATGTCAGCCATATGTGCATGAATACTAATGAAAGGAAATATTAAAGTTACATACCTGCACAGTTGTCTTTCAACATGTTTTGTATAAAACAGGTGTCTGAATAACATCTGATATCTAGTCAATGCCTACGGTATAAAAGAGGTAAGATAAATAAAAGAACACTAAATACTCTTGGAGCAGGGTTTTTAAAAATCATACAGGGGGGAGGCTTGCAAGGTTTGTACGTTCATTGTATAACTTAGTACCCCAGAAAATACAATTTCATAAAATGAGACAAGCCCTCCAGACTGATCCCATTGTAAGAATGACTGAGATTCTATTAAATAAATGTAAAAAATCTATAGCAACATGTATGAGCCTGATTTAAAATTCTTAATCAGTGTTTTGGCCTGTGCCTTTTTCAGGATATTTATAGAATTTACTGAAATTTAAGATGTTTGATGACATAGACTTGCTCTGCACAATAACATGAAACAGTAATTAGCAGATAGATTTTTTAAAAATTACTATTAAATGCAAATGCAATATTTTTAACTCTTTACCACTCAATCACGACTTTTAACGACCCTGAGAAAGAAGCCTCTTGAAAACACTGTGGGAAAAGGAGAAAATGCTGGAAACCAGCATTTTCTCATTTTCCCGCAATGTTTTCTGCCCTTCCCAAAACAAACTTAAATTTTTCGGTAACATTTATGTTGTCATCTGCAAATGCTTTGAATTTGGACCTAAACAATTTTGTGGGAAAATAGGGAATGAGCAATATGAAAATAAATGACAAACTCTCGCAAACCATTCATGAAAATGTAGACTGAGATCTAACTACACTGACATGCTGGTGGATCCTTGGCTGTATTTATACAAGGAATTCTAAACAAATGAAAAAGCTGTAGCACAGTAGGATTTCTCTCTCTCTCATGTCTATTAGAAGTTTTGGTAATGAATCTTATAATCTTTTCATGTTTCCATGGTCATGTATTCATGTAATGAACTTTAATTCTTAACCCTTTCCCAAACGACAAATTTTGGACTGGTCCAAATTGAAAGAGTTTGCAGACGACAATTTTTAATTTGATGAAAATGGCAGAAAGTTCTCAAAAAGGGTAGAAAACACTGTGGGAAAAGGAGAAATTGCTCATTATGAGCAATTTCTCCTTTTCCCACAGTGTTTTCAAAAGACTTGTATTACAGACACGTGAAAACCAGGGCTTGTTTGGGAAAGGGTTAATTCATGTTGATGATGCACTGTATTTAACTCTTTACAAAATGAAAAAAATTTTGGACTTTGGTTACCAAATTGAAAGGATTTGCAGACGACAAATCAAATGTAGCTCAATTGATGTTTTGTGTTTTTAATAGGGTACAAAACATTGTGGGAAATAGAGAAAATGCTGGTTACCAGCATTTTCTCCTTTTCCCACCATGTTTTCAAAAGGTTCCTTCCTCGGGGTTGTTAAAACTCGGGATTGTGTGGTAAAGGGTAAACAGTCACATTTTGTAAGTCCTCTGATGCATTGTTTAGGTCAGTAATGAGGTAACTCTTTCCTAGACGGGAAAATTTTAGATTCATCCACAGTGAAAGCATTCAAAGACAACACATTTGAACATTAAATGATGGGATTGTCCTCTAAAAAGCAGAAAATATAGTGGGAAAAGGAGAAAATGCTAGTTACCAGCAAAAGCTAGTTACCAGCATTTTCTCCACCCATCGTGTTTTCAACTTCTTCAGTCATTAAAACAAGTGATACCTAGGTAAAATGTTGATTCGAGTACAGACAAATCTTACCTTCCTGTTCAGTACCAAGGACACAGGCCATTTTACCACGTAATCAAATGAAAATGATTCTAGTCCTGACAAATGGAGATCAGTTGGGTCACTTCTGAACTTTTTATAATCTGAAAGAAAAAGAAAATGTTAGTTCATTACAAGTTGACAATCATGGTCTATATTTAGATACTAAAAGTAAGATACTTTTTAGCAAAGAAAATACATTATTTTTAAAACCTTCAGACACCATTTGAAAAACTACAGGTGGTTGTGAGGTAAAGGATTAAAGCATTCTAAAACTGAACCAAGGACTCAACCATACAGAATGTATTTTAAACAAATTTCTTTTTTTCATTTCTAAAAACATCACTCCATTTAAAAGACTTCTGGGGAGGTAACAATTCCACAACACGGTATCATGTTAAACTGTCCTGTGGAATTATTGTTGTCCTTTTGAAAGTATTCAGATATGATTTGTTGTCATGTATAATTTTAAGTCTGTTATCATCACTTAAATGCACATATTTTTCATGACTAAGAACAATTTTGCAGTGACCCTAAATGTCCACTATTTCCCACTATACTTGAATAGGAGTGTTATTTTTTCAGGCGAATGGGACAATCGACCCTCTCCAAGTAATCTTTGGTAGAATACTGTGCTCACTTAATCCGTAAATAGTAATGGATGCAGATACAGACGTAGAGGACTGAAACATTTAAAACTGAATATAAGCCATGCTCTGCCAAAAGGGGGTTTAATGCATCTCCGTGATGCATGATTCCAATCATGCCATGACATAATTATGAATCCAAAATAACCACTTTTTTAAACAACCTACTGAATCATGAGGTAGAAAGGTCCTTGGACATACAGAAAATTGACCAATAGCAAAAAGTTTCGGCCCAGGTCAGCCTGCGCAGACTGCGCAAGCTGACCTTGGTCGATACTTTTTGCAAATGCATTATGCCCCCTTTTCACAGACCATGGCTTATATATATGTGTCACATACCTCCTTCGAGACTGGTTTCAATAGATAATATCTTAAACATCTGTGTGATAAGGTCAAACCTCAACAAATCAACTCTGAAATAAAAGAACAGAAAATCATGTTAAGATCTTCAAACCTTCTACTATATGGACCAAGAACCAACTACAAGAACTTACACAAAAGTCACTATCAATCTTAAAACTGTACTTGCTTAAACCTTTACCACACAATTCGGAGTTTTAACGACCTTCAGGAAGAGGGCTATAGAAAATATTTTGGGACAAGAAAAAAAAGCTGATAATCAGGTGTTTTTCTTCCTTTTCCAGGGATGTTTTCTACCTTTTCAAAGACAAATCCCATCATCTATGCTGGTAACCAAAATCTTCTCCCTTTTCCCATGTTGTTTTTTAACCTTTCAAAGTCATTTCAGCATTTGAGCCATAGTTTTGTTGTCTTCAAATTTACATATTGAAATTGGAAAGGTCTAAAATTCTGTCATTTGGTAAAGGTTTAGGATGTAGTTTCATTTCGACACATTTGCCTCCTCCTAGAATGCAAAATATGCTTAACCCTTTACCATGCAATCCAGACTTTAAACGACCCCGAGATTGAAGGTTTTTGAAAACACTGTGGGAAAAGGAGAAAATGCTGTAACAAGCATTTTCTCCTTTTCCTGCAATGTTTTCTGTCCTTACAACAACAAATTTCAATTTTTGAGGCACATTTATTTTGTCGTCTGCAAATGCTTTCAATTTGGACATGTTTGAAAAATTGTCATTTGGTAAAGGGTTAATAAACGTTGCTTGCTTGACAGAAGGTGGTCACAAGGACAGGCTTCACTGTACTTACTTGAGATCATCTTTGTATGGGTCTACATTTGCAGTGCTTGTCCTGAGAGCCAGTTCAAGGAGAGATTCAAGCCTAGTTGGCATTATTTCTTCTATTTCTAGTTTCATCTCATCTTCTGTCATGTCCATAAACTGCACAATAAAATCTCCTTTGTCCAGTAAAAAGTAGTGTTTGATTGATCTACAAATAAAAGAAAAATCCCATATAACTTTTAACCCTTTACCACACAATCCCGACTTTTAACGACCCTGGGAAAGAAGCCTTTTGAAAACATTATGGGAAAAAGAGAAAATGCTGGTAACCAGCATTTTCTCCTTTTCCCACAATGTTTTCTACCCTATCAAAGAAAAATCACACCATTTGAGCCACACTAATTTGTCATCTGCAAATGCTTTGAATTTGGACAAGGCTAAAATTTTGTCCTTTGGTTAAGAGTTAAATAAGTGGTAGAGACATTTTCAATGACTCTTAATGTCTTTACCAAACAAGCCAGTGTTTTCCCTGAGGAAAAACGCTTCTGAAAACATTGTGGGAAAAGGAGGAAATGCTGGTAGCCATTTCCCACAATATTTTCTGTCCATGCAAAGCCCAAATTCCAACAAATGAGCCACATCTGTCATCAGCAAACTCTTTCAATATGAACATATATATATAAAAATATAAATTTTTATCATCGGTAGAGTTAAAACAATTTTGCAGCTGAAGAGAGATTTTGAAAACATCCTTGTCAGATAGGTACTGTTGAGATGACTTCAGAATTTGTAAACCAATACATGTGACAGCATTGTGGCAAAATGACAAAATCTGCAAAACGTGCATTTTCACCTTATGACAAGATGTTTTCAAAATTGACCCAGAGCAACACAAAAAAGTACTCTGCAGGAAGTAATGTCTCAGTAGAAAAGCCCCAGTATTGCATTTATAAAGTGATCTTGGCTGGAATTAAAAAGCAACAATAAGCCTGCTGAATAAATACTGAATCTTCCAATTTCTCTCTTTTCACTCTTTACCAAACGACAAAATTTTAGACTGGTCCAAATTGAAAGCATTTGCAGACGACAAAATAAATGTGATTGAAAAATTGAAATTTGTTTTGGGAAGGGTAGAAAACATTGTGGGAAAAGGAGAAAATGCTGGTTACCAGCATTTTCTCCTTTTCCCACAATGTTTTCAAAAGACTTCTTTCACAGTGTCGTTAAAAGTCGGGATTGTGTGGTAAAGAGTTAATGCCTTTACTTGTTTTGGCTGTCTTTAGCTTCCATTTCAGGTTGTATATCCATTCTAGAACTCTCACAGAAGATATTTCCTCAACTCCTAACTCTTTCAACAAGAAGATAAATGCTCAAACCTAGTGCACAATACCCACAAATATGTCTTAGTTTAAGGAGATACAGCTCATTCACAGTACATGCAAACATCTAAAAGTTGTGTTGTACATTGGGTTCTAGATTCTGGTAGATAGTTGTACAAAATTATAAAGACATGAGAGCAAAACTGGTGGAGAAATGTTCAGCACAAAAATTAACCTATTTGACTGTCCATAGATAAGATGAACATGAAATATCTTTTGTTATGTCTCTCAACACCAGTCACTCAAATATTTGACCAATGATGCATTAAATTCAACCAGTTAAATTTATTTGTATTAGAGTTTAACGCCGTATCAACAGCTTACTTCATACCATGGCAGTCGGTGCACCTAATTATGTGTTTTCTGCTTTCTCACACCAATACTGACAGAACTTTCTTTTCAAGTCACCAACTACTTTTCTTACATGCATCAGAGGTAAGAGGCAAAAAATCGTCGTAAAAAAAAGTTTGCCTCAACCATGTACCAAACCTGCAACCAACAGATCATGGATCAGATATGCCTGAGCTACCTGGCCAAGCTCAACCAATGAAAATACAAATTCTTTTTTTTTAATATTCTTATGTATCCAGCATATTCTTCACTCTTTAAGTAATAACTAGAACTGTGGCAAAGCAGACAAATAACCCCGACCGGCATCTTGTCACTGAAGCAGTACTATCAGAGAAAACAAAGTTTACCTGTGACCTTTGACCTATGTGACCCCAAAACAATAGGGCACCTCCTTGTGTCATGGGGAACAGTTGCATGAAGTTTTAGGGTCCTAGGTCAAACAGCTTCTGAGTTAGAGCAAAGAAACAAAAAGATGGATGGACTGATGGATGGGCAGACAGACAGACATGGTGAAACCAGTATACCGGTACCCCCACTACCATATAGGTGGAGGGTATAAATGAATGTTTACCTTATTCTGGCAAGTAATTCTTTTTCCTGTATCAGAAGATCTAGTAAAAGTTTACTGGCATAGCTGTACGCTCTCTCTATCTGATCAAAATATTTCTTCTCTTTTAAAGTATAAACAACCTCCTCTGCATTAGGACATTTCACATCACGACCTGAACATACAATATGAACATATCATAGGACAAATATTACTTTCTATACCCGTGCAGTACATAGTTCTTGAATATACCATGGGGAAAGAGGCATCTTTTTCTTCACTTGTGTTTTTGAGAAATTAAATTTTGTTTCAATTTAGGACTGGAAGTTCAACAAAGGCTGAAGTCTTAACTCTTTACCCCTAGAAAAATTATCATCATTTTCTCCTTTCACATGTACTATTGACCCTTAGGCTGCTAAGCGCGACTCACTGACCATTTGTGGACAGTGTGGATCAAGATCAGCCTGCACAGAACATGCAGTCTGATCTTGGATCTACACTGTCCAATAATGAGATATTTCCCCAACCCCCATAACTTTGAAATACCAACATTTTGGTCTTTACCATCGACTTGAAAGTTTCATTCAAGTTATACAGCAGGATAAGGGTTAACCCTTTACCACACAATGCCGCCTTTTGACGCCCCTGGAAAAGAAGCCTTTTGAAAACATTGTGGGAAAAGGAGAAAATGCTGGTAACCAGCATTTTCTCCATTTCCCACAATGTTTTCTACCCTATCAAAGAAAAGTTGCACCATTTGAGCCACATTGAAATTGTTGTCTGCAAATGCTTTCAATTTGGACAAGGCTAAAATTTTGTCGTCTGGTAAAGGGTTAACAGGTTTAAAATTAACCTTCAGGATCCATGGCTTAATTTCAGTCTTACAGAGTCTGCGGAAATCTAATATGGAAATTAGTATTTTTAGCTTTTTTACATCTTGGGGGAAAACTAGAGGCGCTTGAGCGCCTGTATCGCTCCACAGGCCTGATATTTCTATAATGGCGAAAAGAAGTTTTTAACAATTACCATTCAATCCTGCATTTTAGCTCACTGAAGAAAAAAGGTATGGAAAAAACTTGTGAGAAAAGAAGAAAAAAATGGTAACCAGCATTTTCTTAGTTTCCCACAATAATTTCTATCCTTTTTTACATGTCTTACTAATTTGAAGATATGTTGTCTGCAACAGGTCCTTTCACAAACCATTTTGGGTGGGGAAACATCAAAATATAGAAAATATGTCTTTCTCAGGGTCGTTAAAAGTTGTGATTGTGTGGTAAAGGGGTAATCTAAAAGAACAGCTAGGAGGGCAAATGAATGAATGTTATAGCAATATAGATCAACTTACATCAATACACCAGATAGAATGAAATATGCTGGCATACAATGAACACCTAATCCCTAATAATCAACTTTTCACAGTCACAGTTAGAATGTCTTCTGTGGCAAACAACACAAAATGGTCTACAAATGCATTTACATAAATCAAATATCCTGCTCCAGGGCACAGATTAATTCTGGTGTACTGAAGTTGTGCGATCAGTTTGACTGGATAACATTAATGCCTTATCACAAATGTAAAGCCCTGTCCCACTATGTACCAGGTCACCAGGATTTACATCCCTTCTGTCCACTCTGCATTTACTCATTAGTAGGTCAACAAACCTTTACCAGAACTAATAAAAGTGCAGAGGTTCTCTTGTTCTATATCAAAAGGACTATAAAGTACCTACAACATGGGGGTTTTGTTATTAAAATACTTTTTCTTTTTTATCTTGGCATGGTTACTCAGGCTTAGTAATAAGGCAAAATTGAAAAGCTCAAGTTGTGAAAGGTGCTCAAGCTTTTATCTTATTTATGGCCAGTGATATTTTATTACTAGTACTAACTAATAGCATATCATTGGAGTAAATTGTGATCTTAATACCAAGGAAAATGTGTGGGCTTAAATAGGACAGCCCTGACTAGGTCAAGTCAATCCAATTTTATTCCTTTTTCTTTGTTAGTCGATAAAACTAACACAATAAATAGTTTTGGAGAAGAACATTTTTTTGAAATATAAGCCTTGTCTATAAAAAAATGTGTTTTTAGGTGTATCATTTTTTTAAAAGGAATTTGGTATACAACCACCATAGAAACAATTTGGCAGACAACCACCATAGGAACTTACCTGCAAAACAACAATGAAATCCAATGAATAGTTTTAGAGAAGAAATTTTTCAAAGATTTTACTTTATACCATAAAAGGAAAATGAGTCTCCCATAAAAGCCATGTTTTTTGACAGATCATTTTTTTTTAAAGGAATTCTGTAAACCTGTATCTAAGGAACATTCCTGCAAAATAATAATGCTATCCAAAGAGCGGTTTGGGAGGAGAAGATTTTTAAAGGTTTTTTACTTTGGTTGCCATGGCAACCAGAATTCTTCATGGAACACAATTATTTGAAGGAATTTGAAAGAGGACCACCAAAGGAACATTCCTGTGAAATTTGGTAAAAATCCAGTCTATAGTTTCTGAGGAGAAGTTTTTTAAAGAAAAAGTTTACGGACGCACGCACGGACGAACGGACGGACGGACGCACGACGGACACAACGCCATGACAATAGCTCGCTGGCCTTCGGCCAGTGGAGCTAAAAACAGTAATATCATCCTTAACCCTTTCCCAAACGACAAATTTTGGACTGGTCCAAATTGAAAGAGTTTGCAGACGACAATTTTAAATTTGATGAAAATGGCAGAAAGGTCTCAAAAAGGGTAGAAAACGCTGTGGGAAAAGGAGAAATTGCTCCTTATATGTTTTCAAAAGACTTGTACTGCAGACACGTGAAAACCAGGGCTTGTTTGGGAAAGGGTTAAGATGGATGATCAACATAAATTGATGTGTAATGCATAAGTATAGATGAAAACATTGTGGTAAAAGGAGAAATTGCCTATTATGGACAATTTCTCTTTTGGATACAATGCTGTCATGGTGAAAAAGAGTTGTTTGAGTAGTAATGTTTTAATATGTCAAAGTGCTTTAAATACTTACCACACTCTCTCACAACATTCAGATATTTTCCTGTGTTGAGGATTTTGTCTGCAACTTGTTCTAAAAATACTGGAATTCTCTCTCTACATATCGTGTAATGTTGCTCCCAATAAGTGCTCAAAGTCAAGAAAAAACAAGATGTTTTGTTTTTGTTGAAGAGATCACAGAAAACAAATTCTTGTTAAACATACAGTGAAACTTGTCTGATCTCTGATCTGTACCAAAACAACCATGGTTCAAGCTTTTACTTCAGCTGCATGAAACATGTACATTGCAGTCAGAATATATTTATCCGCTCAAGTTGCAAGCAAAAGAAAAATGTGTTCTTTCTTAAAAATTATAATTGATAACTTTCTACATGGTAAAAAATTATGTTTGGTACTTGAAACATCTGCAGGTTGATTCATCACATCCTGCAGATAACATTTTTGCCTTTGCTGCAAGCCCCTTTCGAAACAACTGTGAATACAAGAAAAGTTTGCTTGTAAAAAGTTATCTCTCTTTTAGCCAAACTTTTACATGCATGCATGTATTATAATTCATGTATATGGCCCGCAACATGCAAAATGAGACCTTCTGACATTTGCGTAAAGTGTCGTCCCAGATAAGCAAGCGCAGTCTATGCAGGCTAATCCGAGACGGCACTTTAGGACTTCATAACATTTTTTCATACAGTAGACTTCCATGAAAGAGAAAATCGCACAAAAACAGGAAGTGTCGTCTCGGATTAGTCACAGACTGCACAGGCTGATCTGGAAGGACACACTTTTACACATATGTCCGAAGGCCCCTTTTTGTGTGTTGCACACCATATAATCTGTATTTTACAAAAAATGCTTGTCAAGTCATCTGTTGCATATATCTTTGCAGGAGGTTAATTATTTACTAAACAGTACTGACATTTTACTACCTGGCAGAGAAGCCTTTTGAAAACTTTGCAAGAAAAGGAGAAAATACTGGCAACTAGCATTTTCTCCTTTTCCCACAATGTTTTCCACTCTTTCAAAGACAAATTCCATCACTGAGTTGCACTAAATTTGTCGTCAGCAAATTCTGTCATTTTGGACTAGTCCTAATTTTTGTTGCCTGTAAAAAAGTTAAATGAATCAATCCTACAAGAGAAAGTATATACATGAAATGAAAAACATAGATAGTCCAACATCACTGCAACTTGCATATATATCTCAACAAAAAAGGATATCTGTCATTATATTCCTCCTGAAGTTTTTCTTTATGTATGGTCTCATTCTCCTCCACCAAAAACTGTAATAAAACAAGAAGGTTATGACAAACCTGATATTCTCAAACTGAAACCTCAATATCTAATAGTCAATGTCTGTAAACTATGTCTTTTAACCCTTTACCACACAATCCCAAGTTTTAATGAACCTGAGGTAAAAAGGCAATTTGAA
Organism: Tridacna gigas; assembly: GCA_945859785.2. Lineage (NCBI taxonomy): Eukaryota > Metazoa > Mollusca > Bivalvia > Cardiida > Cardiidae > Tridacna > Tridacna gigas. The sequence continues at coordinate 9,909,533 of OX244031.2, read as the reverse complement.
ACATCGTGGGAAAAGGAGAAAATGCTGGTATACCAGCATTTTCTCCTTTTCCAACAATGTTTTTGACCCTTTCTGATACATATCCCATTATTTGAGTATCATATTATTTGTCAACTGCACATGCTTTCAATTTGGACCAATTCTGTCACTTGGTAAAGAGTTAAGAGCATGACACATTGAAACTGTTCATTTTAATTGGTAGTGCAATAATCTGACACACCTTATAAAGGTTCATAAAATGATGTTGCATACTACCCATACATATCAAAGGTCTATGTCGTCTAATTTGAGAGAAAATAAAACTGTTTTCTAAACTTTCCCCTTTTTGAATTCCGTAAGAAAAATCTGACCCCTGGGCTGAAATATGAACATTCTCAAGAGAGGTCTATAAGGGTATACAACATACAATATATCACATATCCAAGCCTAAGGTTTCAGATAGAAGCATCTTCCCTATTTCCTGAAAGCCTTGAAGTGAAACAAGTGATGCGTCCCACTATTTTTGTCGTCTGCAAATACTTTCAATTTGGGTTAGTCCAGAATTTTGTCATTTGGTAACAAGTTAAGTTATGCTAAAGGAATTGCTTGGCTTTTTTGATCATCTATGCATGAAGATAGATCAAAATTAAAATGCCCATTTTTTTGATATTGGTATAGATATTATAAATATTTTTATCATGGAGAAAAATAAAACGTTAATAAAATAAATTCCCCTTTTCATACCAATCAGTTTCTCTTATGTCATACATACTCTTACTACAACAAAGTCTGAAGGTGTAAATCCACCTCCTTTTTTCATTTTTTATTTCTCTTCAGACGGACTTCAATGAGTCACTTTCTCCATCTCAAAATATTCAACATTCTGAAGTCTAAGAATATGAAGCTCAGTGATTATACACATAAGATGAAAATAAGACAAATACCTCTGAATATGGATCATTGATGATGCCTTTGTAAATCCACTTTTCCAGAATTTCGAAGTATGGAGCACAGGCCTAAGTAAGAAATAAGAAAATATTATCAGATCTTTAAAAAGTCTGATTAGTTCAGAGCATTTATAAAAGAAGTGTAAATCATTCCGCTTCCATGAACATGTTAAGTCCATCTCCTGTTCTAATGCAGCATATTCTAATTTGATTGTGGAACAACACAACAAAAAGCAATTATGTTTTACATCACTTACAACATTGTTTCAGTCATATCAAGGCAAAAGCTTTTTTTATTCAAGTTTTCTGAATTTTTACAATGTTTGGCTGAAACTCCAAATTGTCTTGCCCTAGGACACTCCCACAAAGAGCTGTATGCTCCAGGATGGAGCCTAGAACCTCTGAATTACTAATCAAACACTTCAACCCCTCAGCTACACAGACCCCCACAAGAATAAACAACATAGGCAACCCTTTTCATTCTATTTTTGTTAACTCTTGATTTGGTTCTGCCGTTAATATAAGACCTTTGATGTCTCAGCAGTTAACTCTATACCAAACGACAAAATTTTAGACACATCCAAACTCAAAGCATTTGCAGACGACAAATTAAATGCTGCACAAATTATGAAATTGGTCTTTTATATGGAAAAAAAACATTGTGGGAAAAGGAGAAAATGCTGGTTACCAGCATTTTCTCCTTTTCCCACAATGTTTTCAAAAGGCTTCTTTTTCAGAATCGTTAAAAGTCAGGACTGTGTGATAAAGGTTAAAAGCCATAAAAAGGTTGGAGAAAAGAGGCAAAACCATGGTAACAATGTTTTTATGCAGCTAAGAGAAGAACTTTTTCCATTCACTGAAAAAAATCTTTGTCCTTTGTTTTGTCTGGCCAAGAGATAGCCTAAAGGGTTAAATCCATCGACGACCTTTTCATTATGTGCATTAATACCAAAACATAAAGCTCATCTTAATGAGCCATGCTCTAGCAAAAGGGGGCTTAATACATCTCCATGATGCATTATACGTAGCAAGCCATCACATAATTATAGATCCATAAAAATCCATTTTGTCAAACTGACTGAAACATAAAAGAGGTAGAATGGTCCTGGACATGTAGAAAATTGACAGAGAGCAAAAAAAATTTGACTCAGATCAGCTTGTAGGACCTGGGTCAATACTTTTAGTGGATGCATTAAATCCCTTCTCCGATAGCAAGGCTCATTTATAACATTTCTACATGCATTACTTACTGACTGTGTCAGGTATAGACAGAGTTCTTGTCCTTTGATATCACTGAAATGAAGGTAGAACAGAGACATATATGATTCATATCATTCAGTAATCATCTCAGTAATTACATACACTTGAAATGAAAATAAAGCTTTAACACTGTTACTACTTAGTCTAAATAGGGGCATTACTGTGTCAAAAGTATTTTGATGGTTACCTGTCCCTGTTGTATTGGGTTCCCCTTTTTGAAGTTAACAACTAGTCCAAGATTGAAGTAAGTATCTTTATTAATGACAAAGATATCATAAAATGTAAAAGGGCTATAACAATACCTCAAATCATTCTTCGAAAACAGCCAAGTTAAAAATTACTCAAAACAGGCTATTCCTCCTTTTGCCGTAGCTCAGTCAGTAGCGTACAGGACTTGAGAACAGGATGTCACTGGTTCGATCCCCGGCTTGGCCAATTTCTTTCCGAGGATTGATGATAGTCATCGCAACAGGATTCATTCCTCTCTTACCGCTGGCCATTGTTTCGATGATGGTTATGTGGGAAAGCAGCCAGTGGCTTGGAAAGAATATTGTGCGGAGTACTGGTAGAAGAAACTCCAGGAAAGCATGTATAGGTACACTGGCCGCCGTGATATAACTGAAATAATGTTGAAAACAGCATTAAACACTATACAATCAATCAACAATCCTCCTTTTGCCACTATGGCTTCGGCAAGCATTTATGCATAGGACAATAACACATGATGGTTAGATATATTTTGAAATATGCTTTTCCAAACTTGTCTGCTACAAAAATGTTCCTGCAGGTAAATGGTCAAAATCTACAAACACCTGGGGTCCTGTGTGGCTTAGTGGTTAAGTGTAGGACAGGTGACCTTGAAACCCCCCGTTCGAGCCTCACTGGATCCACTGGTTTTTTCATGGGATTGTCCTTGGGTAAGACACTTCAGAGCCCTAGCCATGTACTGGTGAAACCCAGGAAATGCATGAATATGTGAGCTGTCACCATGATATGACTGAAATAATGTGGAAAGTGGCATAAAACATCATTTAATCAATCAATTAATCAATATGGCCACATTTAGCTACTTCATGGATAGTTTAAACCTTTACCACACATCTGGAGTTTTAATGATCCTAAGATAGAAGACTTTTAAAAATATTGTAGGAAAAGTAGAGAATGCTGGTTACCAGCATTTCTTCCTTTTCCAATGATGCTTTCTATCTCATCACAGACAAATCTATTCTGAACTAAGCAACCTTGACAGTGAAATATCTTGAACTTTTTTTACTGACTGATATCTATTTTAATTTATTTGATGCACTAAGGATTAGAAATCAAGGCTGTATAGTCTAAGTGTTTTACATACCCTATATAGCTTGATGTTTTTTCATGCAATAAGCTCAGAACTGCACCTCCAATGCATTCACCCTGAAAAGTACCCACGAAAACATAAGCAAATTCTGTTTTGGTGTTTGTAAATATGTTGTCTGACTGTGTTTGCCTTAAAACTTTACCAAATAAACCCAAGTTTTATTAACCTTGAGCAGTCAAGCTTTTGAAAACATCACAGGGAATTCTAATGAATGTCTAAATAGTGAAAAGTTTAACTCTAAACCACATCACAAAATTTATGACTTATCCAAACTGAATTGATTGTTGATTGATTGTATGGTGTTTAATGCCGTTTTCAAACATTATTTCAGTTATATCACGGCGGCCAGTGCACCATGCTTTCCTGGAGTTTCATTTACCAGTACTCCGCACAATATTCTTACCAAGCCACTGGCTGCTTTCCCACATAACCATCGTCAAAACAATGGTCAGCGGTGAGAGAAGAATGAGTCCTGTCGCGATGACTATCATTAATCCTTGTAAAGAAATTGGCCAAGCCAGGGATAGAACCAGCGACCTCCTGTTCTCAAGTCCTGTATGCTACCGACTGAGCTATGGGGGCTTGGTATCCAAAATGAACCCATAAGAAGACAACAAATATTTATCAGTCAGAGCAACAGAGATGGCTTCTTAGACTTGCCTAGAAATAAACTATAACAAGAGCAGAGCATGCAGGTGTCAATGTCTGGCTGTAAGTATTTTTTGAGTGAAAAATCTAAATCAAAAAGGAATATAACTGTGTCAAAATATTTTTAGGGCTTCCTGCCATTGTGGTATGGGTTCAGCTTTGAAAGTTAACAACTAGTTAGAGGTAAATATCTTCAGTAATGATAGAGATGAGAGACAATGTCAAAGCTTTTGCAGATGATGATGCAGATGACAGGGCTATCACAGTACCTAAACTCTCTACCAAACAACAAATATTGGCACTGCCCAAATTCAAAGCATTTGCAGAGAACAAAATTAGTGTGGCTCAAATGATCATTTGTTTTTTTATAGGGTAGAAAACATTGTGGGAAAAAAAGAGAAAATGCTGGTTACCAGTATTTTCTCCATTTCCCACAATATTTTTAAAAAGCGTTTTGTCCTTGGGGGTCATAAAAATTTAGGATTGTGTGGTAAAGACTTAATACTCGCCTATTTTCTCTGGAACAGGCAAGCCAAAAAAAGGAAAAAGATTTCAAGGAAAGCTAAATATCATTTATCATAAGTATGGAAAATATTGTGGGAAAAGGAGTAATTTGTATTTTTACAGGAATGGGCAAACATTTCTCAAGAATATAACTGGGGGAAAGTCTGAGAAAATAGAAATATTGCTTCATACCCTGTTAATGGAGTTTGCTATGGAAGCCAAGATATCAAAAGTCCTCATTGAAGGTTGAATGTAAAACCATAACTTCTGAAGAGACAGATTTCCCTGCAAAAAGTAAAGAGAAATATTGTTAACTCTTAGTATGGAATGGGCAACACTGCATATACTTTTACCTAAATGATCAGAATTTAATTCTTAGAGTGGTATCTTCAACACTGAATTCTATATGGATGGTATATAGATCAACATCAGAGTCCATATTCTCCAACCATTCTTAAGAATATTCTTAGTCTTGTTCTCCAAGATTTATTACATTTGAAAGTAACACAACTTCTGATTGGCTAAACCAAATGGTTTAGCCAATCAGAAGTTGTGTTACTTTCAAATGTAGAAAATTTTGAAGAATAAGGTGAAGAACATTCTTAAGAATGGTGTGATGAATACAGATCCAGACTTAAAAAAATGTGGGGTCTGAATTTTGAGATTTACGCTGTTCAAATCTTTCTTGCAGTAGTATATTCTTGCTACAACAACTTTGACTTAGCAATATTTTGGGCTCTTCTACAGACAATAAACGGTCAAAATCAGTTTATTTATTTTCACACTTGTCCTGTTAACAAGAGGGCCAGGAGAGCCTGAACCAATGCACTGGTTGTTTGAGGCAAGACATTAAATCTTTACTGAGGTTTTTTAACTGAAGAACAGAGAGATACAGTAAAACCTCAATAATTCGAAGTCCCACGGGGACAAGCAAAATGCTCGAATTATCGCAGTTCTCGAATTATCCAAAATATCAGTGAAAACAACGTTGCATTCCGTTTAAGATCGGCAATCACAGTATACTTCCCCGAGCAATACAACCGAATTTTTGTTCGTTTTTTTTCATAATGTTCAAAGAATATCACATCGAGTGATTATTTTTGTAAATTCATGACTGTGTTTTGATTGTATGAGTTCTTGGAAATTAATCACTCTAAGTCACCTTTTTTCCAGGAAGGTCGGTACTGTAGTTTTTACGAAATCGTAAAATTTCTCCTGTTGCATTCGCCCCCAATAACTGTCACCCCACAGGAAAGTATGCAAACTTTTATTTGTTTACTGAGAAAACGTCAGAATGTAATACTGATATGGTGCTTGCACTATTCTAGAAAATAAAAATTCGAAAATTTACACTTATATCTTCCTCCAACACTGGTGTTTCCCTGAAATATATTTGAATACGGCGACATGCAACTAGAAATGAGTTGAAAACGATCGAAGAATGAAAGCGGGCAAGATGTCAAAAAATAAAAAAAAAAAAGAGAGAATATGCGATTCACTTCTTGCTAAAACTCATGAATGTAAGGAAAAGTTATTTTGATGTCGATATATGTGAACGTTTACAAGCGGTTCTGTGTTCCACGGTGCTTTTCAATGTCCATGAAAGAAGAACGCACCGTGATATCTACACACCCGTGAAAAATAACATTAACCTGTCAGTGTCAAAGTCAGGAAAATTTCTGTGACATGTAAATAAACCAATGGTATTCACGCAAACTTGAAACACGATGTCATCGTAACAAGATGGGGAAAAATGTGATCAGACTTTTTTTTTTATTTTGTGACGAAGCAACTTGGGAAAACCCTGATGCTATAAATAGATAGACACGAAAACGGATAAGAAGTTAAACATCGTCCGATCACAAACGCTTCAAACTGTCTTTTTAGCGTCAACAATGACTTTGAACCGTTGATGTACAAACATACTACAGAAAATTGTAGTCGGGAGATAAAATCACTTGTTTAATAAGGAATAAGATACTTTTGTAAATTTTATAAGACGAAATATATCAGACAACCTAAATGAGATGGGGAGGTCGTCACAACTTGTCATCATTAATCTCTCATCATCAAATCAATGTCAATTTCTTCCCAAATTATTGGGTAATGTGAATCCCCTGTAGTAATTGTCATGGATTGTAAAACTTACACCACACTGTACACGGGCCGACTCACCAAATCCTTTGAGCAGAAAAGGTGTGAAAACAATTACTCGAGAGATGAGAAAGTATTGTGTTCGAATTAACAATCAATTTAAAGAAGCAAAATGATGACAGGGACCAACATACGTGTTCGAATTTTCAGATTATTGAGACTCGAAATTACCGATCTGCTTTTGGTGCAATATAGTGGAGTTTTTGCCGGGACTATGGAAATTCCTGGAATAATGCGGGGTTCTTGAATTTTCGAGACTGGAAATATCGAGGTTTTACTGTATTTGCAACTTTTATCAACAGTAAAGTCCTTTTACAAGAACTGTTGGTGTACATATTCAAAGAATGAGGGTTTTAACCAGAAACATGGGTTTAAAACGAACAAGAATAAAGAATGAAATGGCTCCTTTTTCTTTATCAATTGTTCGGTCTTGTCAACTTCCAATGTGGTTTAAGACTGTGGTGATTCAAATGATCTGTGCAACAAAGAATCAAATAAAAAAAAGCAGACTTTCTTGTATATCCAACAGAAAAGTAATTAAAAGGCCCTTTTTCGGAACCTAGAAGTTAAGACATAGATGGGTGCTTTGAGATGAAATTGTATAGGAGAGTAAGTTCAGTGATTATCAAATGAATTTAATTTGCAATGGACAATTTTGAAAAAATTACACAAAAGATACGGGTAAACAACAAGGATAAGGTTTAAACATGATTTTAGAACAAATGTTGTTGCTTAACTCATTACCAAACTATAAAATTTATGACTAGAAATCCAAGGCATTTGTAGATAACAAATCAAGTGCTGCTATAATTTTGAGATTTTTCTTTGAAATTCTAGAAAACACTGTTGGAAAAGGAGAAAATGCTGCTTACCAACATCAAATAACAGACCATATCTACTTACAATTCTCAACTGTTGTTCCAACTGTGCCACAAATACCATGTAGTCCTTAAAAAAAAAAAAAGAAGTTGAAAATTCATCACAAAATGCTCCCTTAACTCTTTACCAAACAACATAATTTTAGACTGGTTCAAATTAAAAGCATTTGCAGGCAACAAAATAAACATGACTGAAAAATTAAAATTTGTTTTAGCAAGGGTAGAAAACGTGGGAAAAGGAGACAATGCTGGTTACCAGCATTTTCTCCTATTCCCACAATGTTTTCGAAAGGATTCTTTTACGTGGCCATTAAAAGTTAAGATTGTGTGGTAAAGGATTAAGTTTTCAAACACAAAAAGTAACCCAACCAATAAAAGCTTTATTTTTCAACACGTTTTACTGGAAGTAAAACATACACAAGAATCTAAAGAAAAAAAAAAAATGTCTGCAACACCAAAGTACTTAATCTCATGCCTGGGAAGTTTACCTGTGCAAAATAACACATGATTATCAACCATCTACAAGCCAAACCTGAAAAACTCTACAATAAAAGAAATACAAGAGGACCATGATGGTCCTATATCGCTCGTCTGAGTAGCCCCTGATCTATCGATGTGGGGGCATAAAATGCATCTACAGTTACCCCCTAGACAGTATGGAATGCTCGAACTGTTTTGATATAGAGGGCTATGCGGGCATGTCTGTTTCATGCAAAATATGAATATTCTAGGTCTCAAAGTTTGAGGACAATATTTTTAAAGATTTCCTTCTCTATATCTATGTAAAATCTGTGATCCTACAATGCAGGGCTTATTCTCATTGTACCATGACTATTTGAAGTGTTTTGATATTAAACCACGGGACATTCCAAATATTAAATCTGCAGGCCTTATGGTTTGGGCCAAAAAGTGTTTTCAAGATTTCCTTCTTTATATCGATGTATAATCTGTTATCCTACAACATAGGGATTACTTTCATTGTAAAGTAATAATTTGAAGTGTCTTGATAGAGAGCTATTAGACAATGGGACATTCCAAATATGAAAGCTGTAGGCCTTACAGTTTGGGAGAAAAAAGGTTTTCAAGATTTCCTTCTTTATCTCTATGTAAAATCTGGGATCCTACAAAATAGGGCTAATTTCAATTGTAGAATAATTATTTAAAGTATAATGATAGAGGGCCATCAGGCCATGCTACATGCAAAATTTAAAAGCACAAGGCCAATCGATTTGGGAGGAGATGATTTTTACAGATTTCCTTCTTACCTCTATGTAAAATCTGGGATCCCACAACCTAGGGCTAAATTTCAATGTGAAGTCATAATTTGAAGTATTTTGGTAGAGGGCCATTAGACAATACTACATACCAAATATGAACACTCTACGCCTTACGGTTTTGGAGAAGATTTTTTAAGTTTTTTCATTCTGTTACCATGGCAACCAGAGTTCTTAACTGATTTCAATTCTTTGAAGTATTTTGAAAGAGCATGACCTAAGGATCATTTCTGTGAAGTTTGATTGAAATCTGATTGTTAGTTTAGGAGGAGAAGATTTTTTTTGTAATTGTGAATGGACGGACGGACGGACGACGGACATTGACCGATCACAATAGCTCACCTCGAGCACTTCGTGCTCAGGTGAGCTAAAAAGGCATACCTTTATCAATGTTCTCATAGCAGCACTCAAGGCCTGGTTTACCAAACCATATTCAAATGCTGACTTCTCTGAAACAAAAGATAAAAACATTCACCGTTTTCGCACCAACTGGAATTGAATGCTGTCAAGGCAGGTATCAATATTATTTTCTTTTTCCATCTACATTTATCATGTAAGACTGAGAAATAGTGATGACAGATAAATTTTTACACAAGTCACCTTGACTGTTAACCTTTTACCACACAATCCCGACTTTTAACAACCCCAAGGACAAAAGGCTAGAGAAAACAATGTGGGAAAAGGAGAAAATGCTAGTAACCAGCATTTTCTCCTTTTCCCACAATGTTTTCGACCTTTCCCCAAACAAATTTCAAAATTTCAGTCACATTTATTTTATCGTCTGCAAATGCTTTCAATTTTGACTTGTCTGAAATATTGTCGTTTGGTAAAGAGTTAAAGCTAAAATTAACCCACTACAAATCAAAGTATCAAAGTATGTATACAGTATAATTAACCCACCACAAATCAAAGTATCAAAGTATGTATACAGTATAAATTAACCCACCACAAATCAAAGTATCAAAGTATGTATACAGTATAAATTAACCCACCACAAATCTAAGTATCAAAGTATGTATACAGTATAAATTAACCCACCACAAATCAAAGTATCAAAGTATGTATACAGTATAAATTAACCCACCACAAATCAAAGTATCAAAGTATGTATACAGTATTAATTCAGCACAAAGTGTATGACTCACCTTCCATAAATCTAACAACATTTGAATAATTTGAACACAAGGGTAATATCTTTTTCACAAGCTCTTGCAGTGAAGTATCTGAAAATAAAGATGATTTGCAAATTTATGACATGCTTTTAAACAAGGAATTTCTTATCCACCACAATTTATGTAAGGCAATCTAACCCTTCATCAAAAGAGTAACCTGTGACGTCCATATAACGGATACAAAGAGTTTTGCTTTTCTAAACACTCTTCAACAATATAGCATTTAACCCATTACCAGACGACAAAATTTTAGCCTTGTCCAAATTGAAAGCATTTGCAGACGACAATTTCAATGTTGCTCAATGGTTACCAGCATTTTCTCCTTTTCCCACAATGTTTTCAAAAGACCTTTTTCCCAGGGGCGTTAAAAGGCGTCATTGTGCGCTAAAGGGTTGATATATAACAATTTACACATGTACAAAAGGAAATTGAAAATATCATACCTGTATTATATTGATATTTACATATACTAACACTGTTACAGCAATACTAATACTTACTTTAGATCTTAAAATTGTTCTAAATCTAAATTTAACTAGCTATCTAATTGAATCTGACAAAATAATCTTAGAATTGAAATCAGAAGTCAATTTCCAATACTTTAACCCTTGTCCAACTTACAAGCATTTGCAAATGACAATTTCAAGGTGGCTCAAATGGTGCAATTTTCTCTTGATAAGGTAGAAAACATAGTAGGAAAAGGAGAAAATGCTGGTTACCAGCATTTTCTCCTTTTCTTACAATATTTTCAAAAGGCTTCTTTCCCACGGTTGTTAAAAGGCGGCATTGTGCAGTATAGGGTTAAAAAGCCTGTTCCATGGGATGTAGTGAATGTAAATATCAGTCCAATTACTGGTAGAGTTTTCTGCCACTTCAAGGACAAAAAACCTTATCATTTCAGCCACATTCTCCTTATTGTCTGCAATACTTTTAAACTGGACAGTATCTCTGTTGTCAGGAAAATATTTCCTTGACTTACCAAGACTTTGATCAATGATGAACTCTCTGGGTGCATATCTCTCTGTGAGAGGTCTTGCTGTGATGTGTTCACCCTCTATTCCCTGAAATCATGTTTTATATGTTTGACTCTTTTACCAAACAACATTATTTTAGACTGTTCCAAAATGAACACATTTGCAAATGACAAATCATATGTGGTTCAAATGATTTGATTTGTGTCTGAGGTTAGAAAACATTGTGGAAAAGGAGAAAATGCTGGTTACCAGCATTTTCTCATTTTCCCACAATGTTTTCAAAAGCCATTTTCATCAGGGTCGTTAAAAGTTGGGATTGTATGGTAAAGGGTTAATCCTTTACGATAACCAGCATTTTCTCCAGTTCTCACAACATTTTCCATTGAATCAAAGATAGAAATCATCATTTCAGCTACATAATTATATCTTATATTGGTTACCAGCATTTTCTCCTTTTCCCAGAATGTTTTCAAAAGCCATTTTCATCAGGATCGCTAAAAGTTAGGATTGTGTGGTTAAAGGGTTAACCCTTTACAATAACCAGCATTTTCTCCTATTCTCACAACTTTTTCTATTGTATCAAAGATAGAAATCATCAATTGAGCTACATAATTATATTTTGTCGTCTGCAATTGCTTTCAATTTGGTGAAGTCCAAAATCTTGTTGTTTGGTAGAATTAAAGTGCCTTTCACAACTATAGTTGCCCTTGCCGCCAGTGTAGATCAGACTGCACAAAACCTGCACACTCATGCTTTATCTCCACTGACACATTCTGGACTAAAATTACCTGATATTGTGATTTTTTGGGTCCTATTTATGCAAACAAAATTAGTCTCAGCAAAGGTAGAGGCGACTGTGTTTTCATGAAAAATCATCGGTCCCATTTATACAAACAAAATTAGTCTCAGCAAAGACGGAGGCAATTGTGTTTTCATGAAAAATCATCAGTCCCATTTATACAAACAAAATTAGTCTCAGCAAAGATAGAGGCAACTGTGTTTTCATGTAATATCATTGGTATGAAATCTCATTGATTTCTTAAATTCAGCGACTTCACTGGACCGTAAATTCTTTGATTTTTCTGTTTCCCAACTGATATTTTTACAAATAAATCAGATTTGATCTTTTTACCCCAGCAGCATGAAAAAGGACACAAGAATGTCCCAAAAAAGGACAAGAGTCGGATGTTGACAAATACACAAGTATCATACAGAGTGCTAAGGATGTAAGGTTTATGACACTTATCTGATAATTTGATCAACAGGCATGAGTCAATCAATTAAGATATGTGTTATTACTTATAACCTACACTGTTATATTTGAAACCTTGATGTCAGAGTTTGCAGTCAAGGTTTTCAGCCTAAGAGACTAAGAGTGTGCTCCTACAAGTCTTTTGGGATAATTTCTCTTTCTTCCCTACATGTCCTTGTCAAACAGGTGCTTATGAAAGCAAGAGTGCTTACTGTTGTTATGACAGTGACCTTTTTGGAAAAATAATGGCATTACATCAAGATTTATTGCCAAAAATATCAGTAAGAAACATAAACTGTTTCAGATAGTCAAATTAACCCTTTACCACACAATCCCAACTTTTAATGACCCTGAGAAAGAAGCCTTTAGAAAACATTGTGGGAAATGGAGAAAATGCTGGTAACCAGCCTTTTCTCATTTTCCCACAATGTTTTCTGCACTTCCCAAGACAGATTTCAATTTTTGAGTCACATTTATTTTGTAGTCTGCAAAAGTTTTCAATTTGGACTGGTCTAAAATTTTGTTGTTTGGTAAAGAGTTAATGCATAGTAGCAAGGAAGAATTCAATTCCAGCATAGGAATAGGCATTAATATACATTCAGATGCATTTTATACAAAGGTATTTATGCTGTTGACACCAGACATAAGATAAAACAATGAAAAATCAACATATTCATTCAGTAATGGTTAAATCTTTGCACAATCTTTATGTAAATAATGATTCTAAGGTGGAAATAAGTTTCAGTTTGATAAAGCGTGTGTACATGTATACATAATGTGGGCATATTCGTCAGCAATAAATGCTGAACCCGGCTACGTCGGAGTGGGTCATGGACCAACCTTACATTGAGAAATTGAAATCATTGACTTACCAACCCATGAAATCAACAAAAATTAGTACTCAATGAATATTACTGGTTCCATAGTAATTCCTAAAAGAATCAATAATTAAATTACCTGCATGCAGTATAAGAGATCATCAATTATAGCTTGCTCTTGCATTGTTGATGGTAAACTTCCAGGTGGCACAATATTCTGTAATACAAGGAGGAAATTCAGAATAAGACAACAGAATTATTTCTTTCAATTTTCCCTCCCTATTTTCCAAAAATGTGACTACAACAGTAAAAACAGTAATTATCTATCCTGTAATTCACAATCATCATCTTCATCATTATTATCGTAAAATATGTACCAGTGTTTCTCTTCTGAAATTTTTATGGTTTTAACTCTGCTTTCACTAGTAGTTCAGTAATAAGACAGGGATCACTCTCTTACTCATATGTTTCATATTTCACAAGTGGCGGCCTGGGCCTCTGCAAAGCTATTATTTTTCACTCATTTTGAATACATACATGTACTTATTCTCTTATAACATAGGTTTCTGGTTCAAACTTTGTAATGAGTGGGTACCTCTTTAGCTGTTCACATTTTGGAGTGAGTGCTAATTAGGTTTCCAGTAAGTAGTGTTTCGAGTTTAAGAACTTGTTTCACAGTCAAAGTAAAGAAATAAGTTACTTGGTATACAAGTTAACACTTTAGCACACAATCCCGAGTTTTTAACGACCCTTACACAGAAGCTTTTCAAAAACATTATCGGAAAAGGTGAAAATGCTGGTAAACAGCATTTTCTCCTGTTCCTACGATGTTCTCTGCCCTATCAAATACAAATTCCATCATGTGAGGCACATTTAAAATGTTGTCTGCAAATGCTTTCAATTTGGATAAGTCCACTTTTTTGTCGTTTAATAAAGATGATAATCCACAACAAAGCAGACTAATTTTAAAGTAGTGACAGACAGGATGATACAAGGTAAAAAAAAAAAACAATCTTACTTTGTATAGTATGGATAACATTGTTGCAAAAAAAAAAAATCCTTGCAGAAAAGAAATTACTCCTTTCCCCAATTAAGGTAGCTTCAAAAAACATTTTGGGAAAAGGAGAAAATACTCATGTCTGCCATTTTTTCCTTTTCCAAAATTGCTTTCTGCCTTTTCAGAGACAACTTGCATCCTCTGACATACCTTCAATTTGCTGTCTGCAGAAGAGTGGTTAATGCATCTCTGTGACACACTATACCAAGCAAGTCATCACATAATCATGGATCCATAAAATGTAATTTGTCTTTCAAACATCTGAATCAAGAGGTAGACTGGTCCACTGACATGCAGAAAATTTACAAAAAGCAAAAAGTATTATCCCAGGTCAGCCTGCGTGAACTGCCCAGGCTGTCCTGAGTCGATACTTTTTGCAGATGTATTAAAACCCCTTTTCCCAGAGCATGGCTCATATATTTGTGCAATAAAAGCAAGGTGCCAATGTAGCTAACTTACAGAATCTTTTGTAAATTCCATTCCATCAATAAAGTCCATGGTCAGAGCAGTTCTTTGAAATAACCATTCAGGTTGGTGGGGTATGTTAACTATAATCATAATGAAAGTAATAGTAACCAACAAAATTAATTATCAAACTACAGAAAGGAGCACTGCAAATGGATACCAATCCTTTACTTACAGTTGCTTTAACCCTTTCGCAAACAAGCCCTGGTTTTCACGTGTCTGCAGGACAAGTCTTTTGAAAACACTGTGGGAAAAGGAGAAATTGCTCATGACGAGCAATTTCTCCTTTTCCCACAGTGTTTTCTATCCTTTTTGATAACTTTCTGCCATTTTCATCAAACTGAAAATTGTGGTCTGCAAACTCTTTCAATTTGGAGGAGTCCAAAATTTGACGTTTGGGAAAGGGTTAAGAAATATATACAGGCAATGTTCTTTTCAAAGCAACTGTATATGTACTAATTAAATTGAAAAAGGGGCATTAGTATGTCAAAAATATCTTCAAGATTTCTTGCCCAATTTGTTTGGGTTCCCCTTTTAACTCTTTACAGCAGGACAAAAACGTAAACTTGTTGAAGTTGAAAGCAGTTGAGAAATGACAACACAGACACAGACAAGGCTACGCCAATAGGTGACATTTTTTTCAAAAACAGCCAAGCTAACAAAATAATTCTTAACTCTTTACCACACAATCCCGACTTTAAACGATCCTGAGAAAGAAGCCTTTTGAAAACATTGTGGGAAAAGGAGAAAATGCTAATAACCAGCATTTTCTCCTTTTCCAACAATGTTTTCTACCCTTCCCAAAACAAATTTCCATTCTTCAGTCATATTTGTTTTGTCGTCTGCAATTGCTTTGAATTTAGACTAGCCTAAAATTTTGTCGTTTGGTAAAGAGTTAAAAAACCAATGCAGTAATTCAAGATGTTTGTAAAAACAATATAAATGCAAATGTAAACCAAACAGTTTCCCTTTTCCAATTAGTACTTCAGTCATTATGATAAATTAAGACACTAAAATGCCTCTATTTGATGAAGAACAATCAAGGACTACAAAAAGGTACCTAACCTTTATATCAAAATTTTCTTCATAATATTACAACAATTAAGTATTTAGGCCTCTGACATATATACAATTACAGGTATTACAATTTATTTACAAAGAGTGATACTATATAACCAACTTTACAATCTAAATTAAATTTAACCAATATTTCTAAGCTAGTTCTGTAATAATTAAATGATTATCATAAAAACACACTAACAAATAGCAATATTTTCTTCTTTATCCATTACAATATTAGTGTAACGCTCATGTGGTTTAAAATTTTTGAAAACATTGTACCATAAAATAGCACTTCATTCAAATATAGAGCAGATGAAAATCAAATGATTGGGTTTATCTACCGACCGACCCATCAGTGTTAGAAAACGATATTTTATTTTATGTCATGTAAAACTTTTGAGAAACATTGTGATGACAGATAGCATATAATATATGGATATGCAGAAATCAACAGATATTTCAACATACAAACCATTTCTTTTCACTTGTCTTTCTCTAAGAGCTTTCCTCAGTACCTCAGATGAATACACCTGAGATACCGCTGGGCCTTCTTGTAACTTGCGCAACTGCATCTGTACCTGCAGTGTGCCAAAATTCAAGACAAAATTTTTTTCTGAACAAGCTAGCACTAGCAAACTAGTATTTCACGTTTGAAGACATTGAGAAAATAACTCCTTTTACCACAATATTTCAATGACATTCATGCATCAAAGCTTACATAATTGTTGAATACATGTACTTATATTTGCAACAAAGTTTTCAAAAAACATGTTTTGTTCCAGAGGTAATGATAAATTTAAAATACAACAAAGCAACACATGCTGGTGCCAACGCACGGCTGCACATGTTTTGGTGAAAATTTCAAGTGAAAAAGGGGCATAACTCTTGTCAAAAATACTTTGAATGGTTACCTGCCCTTATCGCATGGGTTCCCCTTTTGATAATTAACAACTTGTCCAAGTCTGAAACAAATATCTTCAGTAATAACTTACTAAACAATATCTATTTCATGAGATACATAACATAAACAATATGTAAAAGGTAACTCTTTACCATGCCACAAAATTTTATCCTTGTCTAAATTGAAAGCATTTGCAGAAGACAAATGTTATTCAAAACATAAAATTTGTCAGTCATAGGGTAGAAATCATTGCAGGAAAAGTAGCAAATGCTGGTTACCAACATTTTCTGCTTTTCCAATAATGTTTCCAAAAGCCCTCCTTCTCACGAGTCATTAACAGTCAGCACTGTGCAGTAAAGGGTTAAACCTAAAATTGCTCATTGAATTAAATGAAAATTCCCATCCAATAGTTCAGTCAGGTAAGTACATCATATTTCAAAGTTCTTTGCACAAGAAAAATCTATGTCAGACATTGTAGATCAAAGATCACACTGCATCTTTTGTGCAGTCTGATCTTGATCTACATGGTCCAAAAAATCAAAGTTTGTGCTAAGAAGTCCAAGGGTTAATGCACTCACATCTAATACTGTCTGTGGGGTGTACTTTGTGCCAGGTGGGAGCAGAATGGGCATTTTGTGTTGCTGGGTCGTCATTCCCTGTGCTTCTGCTTTGTCCTTGTAATTCTTCTCCAACATTGCCTTTGTCTAAAACAGAAATTTCAGCGTCTAACCATCCCCAAGTTTATAATCTCATTAACTCTTCAAACTAATTCTACACAACAAATATTTGAGAATGTCCTTATAAAATGTAGAAAAATCAACATGAAATAAGGACAAATAAATACATAAAAGTGACATTGTGCCAACAAGAAGCATTGCGAAAAGACAGTTCTCCTTTTACCACAATGTTTTCAGAAGCAGCCTGCTACATGGTGGAGAAGTCCGAAGCAGGTGGAATACTACATGACCAGGGCCAGTATTCATCAATCATCCTTAAGAACATTCTTAGTTTGATTCTCCAGAATTTTTTAACTTTGAAAGTAACACAACTTCTGATAGGCTACACCATTTGTTACTTACAACTTTAGAAAATCTAGGCAAATAAGACTACTGAACTCTTAAGTTTTTCAGTGGTGTATATAACACTTAGAATCTAGAATCAACCTGTAAAACTATGACCAAAATAATAACAACAAACTAATATGCTAGCCATAATGGGGCAAAATCAAAGCATAGGGGATAAGAAAATTCTGTCATTTTTGACATCTATCAATTTCTAATTTTAGCATGTTTCAATTGCTTACTAGTCAAACTCAGACATTTTACTTCTTGCCTTACCTCTATATCCAACAACAAAACCTTGGACTTGCCAAATTTGAAAGCATTTGACAAACTAAATGTTACTTAAAAATTAAATCTGTTTTTGGAAGAATAGAAAACATTGTGGGAAAAGGAGAAAATGCGGTTACCAGCATTTTCTCCTTTTCCCACAATGTTTTCAAAAAATGTTTTCTTCCTCGGGTCGTTAAAAGTCTGCATTGCTTGCTAAAGGGTTAACTCTTTACCAAACAACAAAACGTTAGACATGTCCACATTAAAATAATTTTATTTATACACAACACATTAGGTATGCCATAAATAATGGGATCAGTCTATAAAAGGGTTGAGGTCTTTCTGGGTAAAAATTTAAAATTTATTTTTGGAATAGAAAACATTGTGGGAAAAGGAGAAACTGCTGGTTACCAGCAGTTTCTCCTTTTCCCACAATGTTTTCAAAAACCTTTTTCTTTCCCCAGTCGTTAAAAGTCTTCATTGTTTGGTAAAGGGTTAACTCTTTACCAAACAAAAAAACTTTAGACATGTCCACATTAAAATAATTTAATTTATACACAACACATTAGGTATGCCATAAATAATGGGACTAGTCTATACAAGGGTTGAGGTCTCTCTGGCTAAAGGAGAAAAGGTTTGCAACCAATTTTTTTCTCTTTTTTTCCACTATTTTTCCACTATCTTTTTAAATCCCTCTCCCTCGGAATCATAAAAACACAGGATGCTCATGTAAGGCCTGAAAATGATAACGATGAGTATGTGTGTTAAACTGTGTTTTGGGGGACACTATAGGTAATCAAACTACTCATTCTATGAAGTATGATGGTAAAAGTTATCTATAAATTTTTTTATGCCAGATAGTTAGGCTGAATCAGCTACACAGCTGCAATTACTGGACCCCACCTACCAACAGCAAATGGCAATTTCATTTATGGGTAATTATTGCCAAGCAGTTTGATGGTTATGGACAGGTTTGCATCTAAAATCAAATCCCTATGGTTAGCCCTTTACCACAAAATCCTGTTGTTCAATAACTCTGTGGATGGATGCTTCTAAAAACATGGCAGGAAAAGGATAATAAATGCTGGTTAGCTGCATTTTCTCCTTTTCTTACAATGTTTACTGTGCTGTTGAAGACAAATTCCCTTTACTTTGTTGTCTGCGCCTGCTTTTGATTTGGGCCGATCCGAAATTTCCTTGTCTGGTAAAGAGTTAAACCTTCACAAAACAATCTTGGGTTTTTGACTGGGGGGGAAGAGGCCTATTGAAACCATTTTGGGAAAAGAAGAAAAATGCTGGTAACCAGCATTTTCTTCTTTTCCCACAATGTTTTCTTTCCTTCCAAATGCAAATTTCTGTTTTTGAGTCATGTTTAATTTGAGGTCTGCAAAATTTAATGCTTTCAATTTAGACAAGTCTTGAAACTTTGTCATTTGGTAAGGAGTTAAAAAGTTACACTAAGACTCAAGAAAAAAGGTTATACTAACAAGACTTTATCTCAATCAAGAGCATCACATATCCATGCCAACACTTGGCTGCATTTGCTCGATCTTCAATGAAAATTCGAATTCAAAAGGGGGCATAACTGTGTCAAAAATATATTGATAACTACCTGCCCCTGTTGTATGGGTTCCCCTTTTGCTAGTGAACAACTTGTCCAAGTTTGAAGTAAATATATTCAGTAATGACAGAGATATTATAAAAATGTCAATGTTTTTGAAAAGGTCAAAGCTTTTGCACGAAGATAATGCATACGACATAAGGGCTACAACATTTTCTTCGAAAACAGACAAGCTAAAAGTTCAAGTGGAACCTTCTTCAACCCTAAATTGCTCTACTTCATTCTGTGCAAGAGTCCATTCAAAGTGGCTATTTATGACACATTAAATTCAAAATCTGTAACCACATCCCATTTCCCAAAAATTCTTTTATCCGTGTTGTACACTACCTTCTCCACAAAATTAATGCTGTTACCTGTGCTGATGAATTCTTAAACTATTTACCAAACAATATTATTCTACACCAGTCCAAAATGAAAGCATTTGCAGGCGACAAAACAAATGTGGTTCGATAATTGAAATTTGTATTGGGAAGTGTAGAAAACATTGTGGGAAAAGGAGAAAATGCTGGTTACCAGCATTTTCTCCTTTTCCCACAATGTTTTCATAAGGCTTCTTTCACAGGGTCGTTAAAAGTTGGGTTTATGTGGTAAAGGGTTGACAAATGGCAAAAGACAGAATAGAAACAACAGAAACGAAGAAAATCAAAACAAATTATGTGCTGCCTGTCTTACTGATTTCAAACATGTGTAGTTAAATGTGCTATTGAAATATCTTGGTATCAGTAGATCAACACATTTCAAGTGCTAGTTATTTGCTGACACAGAAACATCTATGCTATGTCTATTAGATATTTAGATTTTTTTTAAAGGACTGCCATATCTTTTTAGTCAGAGACTGTCCCTGTACAAAATAAAAAGAAAATGAATGAAGTAAAGAAAAAGTATTCCCACTTCCCAAACCTTGGAATATCAAATTTTGTCAGCAATTTTTGGTATCTCTCAATCAGTTTGATGTGTCGACATGGAATAAATTATGAAATCACTGCAGCAAACATAAAAGTACTCAATTTTAATAGACAATTTAGAATTGCTGTTTACAAAACAAAATGTCTTCTGCAAACTGTATGGATCATGATCAAACTACAATGAAGATGCTATCCGATTTTGGATATACAATGTCTGCTATTTGGTGGAATATTCTGGCAAAAATACTCTTGAAATTGGTATGTTTTGGTCTGTTTTTCTGGTTGAGAAGATTTATTTCATTTACGAATATCTAAGGCTTTATTGTCACAAGGGTATCAACCGTTTACCATACAATCCTGACTTTTAATGACCCTGAGAAGGGAGGCTTTTGAAAACATTTTGGGAAAAGGAGAAAATGCTGGTAACCAGCATTTTCTCCTTTTCCCAAAATGTTTTCTACCCTTTCAAATACAAATCTTATTATTTGAAACGTTTAAAGTTTCTCCTCTTCCTATGCTTTCATTATTGATGAGTCAACAGTTTTAGTTGTGTGTTAAAAATTGAGAGAGGTATACCAGATAACCCTAAAGATACCAAAACGATAGATGACAGAGTGCAAGAAACACCTAGGGACAAACCAATGTATCATTAGATAAGAATGAAACATTTGATAAAAGTGACTCAAGAAACGTGCTTTAGTAAAACCTGGATGTCTATGTACAAAGAATACCTGAGATGAATTTAATGTTTGGCTTTCAGGATGGGTCAAGGAAGAACTATGACCGCTGTCTGCTAGAGACAACATACTCTGAGTCAAGTCACTGACTGTTTGATCCAGAGGTTGTGAGCTATTGGCTAGAAACTCCTTAATCTGCTTTGCTTGCTGTCCCATACACAAAGAAGCAACAAAAAAATATGAAATGAAAAAAGCAGATAGAGTCAAACCTGCTTCAACTGTAAATGCTGTTCAAAACATAGATACTGCTAGTTATACAGTAATTTTTTACCATTAACTCTTTACAAAATTACAGTATTTTGGACTTGACCAGACTGAAAGCATTTGCACACAACAAATTAAGTGTTGCTCAAATAATGACCTCTGTCTTTGATAGGGTAGAAAATATTGCAGGAAAAGGAGAAAATGCTGGGTACCAGCATTTTTTCCTTTTCCCTCAATGTTTTCAAAAGCCTTTTTCCTCAGGACTGTGTGGTAAAGGGTTAACATGTGAAGATTAAGATCAGACTGCACAAAACCTGCACTCTGATCTTGAATCTACACTGTCTGCTTTGCTGAGACTTTCTGGATAAGACTAACCTGGATAAGAGTAACCTTGAAATTGTAATTATTTAGGTCCAATTTATAGATATAAATGTCAATTGGGTTTATCCGTTGCTCTATACAATACACTTTTTTTTCTTAAATCAATTATTAACTCTTTACCAAATGACAGAATTTTAGACTAGTCCAAATTCAAAGCATTTGCAGACGACAAAATAAATATGACTTAAAAAAACAAACTTTGTATTTGGAAGGGTTGAAAACGATGTTGGAAAAGCAGAAAATGCTGGAAACCAGAAAATCTGTGTCTCAGGTTTGTAAATATTACCAGGTTGTTAGGTAAAGAAATAAACCTTGGTAACAAGCACATGCTTATACAAATTACCAAATATAAATTCTACCTCACAATGCTTGTTTACATCAAGTTATCCTTGGCTCATCAGTAATGATAGGCCAACAGTGTTCTGCCAAGGGAAGATTCTGGGACATTGTTCCATTCGGTTAGAACAAGAGCATGGCATGTTGGTGCTAACGCTTGGCTGCAGCTACCTGATTTTCAGTGAAAATTCTAAGTCAAAAGGGCCATCACTGTGTCAAAAATGCTATGGTGGTTACCTAGCCTTGTTGTATGGGTTCCCCTTTTGACAGTTAACAACTAGTCTGAGTTTGAAGCATCTCCAGTAATAACAGAGATTTATTTCATGCTTTCCGGTAGGATATCGAAAAATAGCGGTGAAAATATTTTTCGATATTACACGGGTACGACCAGTGAGAATACTGATTTGTACTGATTTTTTTGGAAGTCTCGACAGAAAAAGGCGTTAGAAGCATGAAATAAATAGAATATTTGTTTTTTTCGGTGAAAGATCGAAATTTATTTCATCGAGTGAACATCATCAGTAACATTTTCATGAGTGGCTTCTCGGAATTTATTTCATCGAGTGAACATCATCGGTAATATTTTCACGAGTGGCTGCATCATCAAGTGAACATCATCAGTAATATTTTCACGAGTGGTGCAGCCACTCGTGAAAATATTACCGATGATGTTCACGAGATGAAATAAATTTCTATCTTTCACCGAAAAAAACAAATATCCTCTATATCTAAAAATGTCAGTTTTTGCATGATGATCCAGATGACAACAACAGAGCTATGACAATACCTTGACATTCCCTTTGAGAATAGCCATGCTAAAATTTCCCACCATATTGTGATGGATTAGACTTTGTCACTTTCAATTTTTTCTTATCATTAGTCTTGAGTGCATATATTTCACTGGTTGTGGAAGGGCTCCTTATTTCTGCAAGTTTATGAGACAATCCTCCCCTTTCTTATCAATCTTTGGCAGAACACTGTACTAAGATGCAATCACTTATTTTACAGGTAACATACCTCATCATCTTCACACAGTTTGGACAGCAGGAACACAAAGGAATCCAAGTCTCTCACACTTAAAAATAAAGAACAAAATCTGGTTAGTTCATAAGAATCCAAGCTTTCAAGCTAAAAATGAAGATTTAATTGTGGTAAACTGCTGAATATTGAATTTCATTTCCATGCAATATAGAACTACCCCAGCATAAATCTCGATTCAATGTTACAACAATTTCTAAATCTGATCTATGAATTTTGTTATTGTATAATACGAAATTTTTAGAGATCATCATTCTTATTTTATGTATTATAAATTCAAATTTGGATTTGCTGTAACATAAAATTTTCCTTTGAAAAGCAACTAGCAGGAGAGACAGACTGACTGAGGAACAAAGGAAATGGACAGAAAGTCTGTCAGAGACCTAAAACCTTGCAGGGATCCAAGTTTAAAAAACAGGCCGACTCTGAATCTGTGTGCTTAACCCTTCACCACACAACAAATATTTGAACTTATCCATATTCAAAGCATTCGCAGATTAAAAATCAAAAGTAGCTAAAATTATGGAAGTCGTCATTGAAAGGGTAGAAAACATTGTGGAAAATGAAGAAAATGCTGGTGACCAGCATTTTCTCCTTTTCCCACATTGTTTTCATAAGGCTTCTTCTATTTGGGTCATTAAAACTCGGGGTTGGATTGTAAAGGGTTAAACTAGTGAGAAATGTGTATTATCTTACTTTTTAGATTTCAGCTCATCATACTTGGCTAAAAACTCTATGGGTGTTTTTGAAGATTCTGCTATTTTTCTCTTAGCCTGATTGGCAGATACCTGGATGAAATGGAAATAGACAATGAAAAATCACTAAGGCCAAGATCAACCAGTTTTTCTATAGCTAAATATATAAACACAACCTCTTTCCATGGCTTAAAATACAAATCTACAGAGAGTCAAAAGATCTTTATCCTGTAGGCTTGACTAACAAATAGTAAGTACAGATCACCGAACAAAGTGAGTTACCTGAGCAGTCTGATCATCATGTGTGCTGTCCACAAACCATCTTTATCAGAGCTCTATATATATACTAACAGACAAGATAAGATCATAGGCAAAGCTCTAAATAGAGCAGAGAAAAAGATAATGTCATTTGCAGAGCTTACGTGGCATTTGTTACAGTACTGGCAAGAGCACTGTGAGATGTATCACAGTGGCAAACATGGTTAGCTTTTATAAACTCTTCCCAATATTAAGGCAGCTTCCCCTGAATCTGCAGTAGATTGACAAAGGATTTTGAACACATTCTGACAGATAGAAATCTTGATTTAAGCTGGCAATTTTTTACTTTGTCATAATGCCTTGTTTTACCACGATGGAAGTTTTATTTGTATCAATACAGTTGTCTTTTTCTCTGAAGAATTTGAACTGTTACACTGAATGACATTGTTATTTAGCAATGGAAAACAAGTTCACTTTCTTTGAATTTTTTACCCTTTTCAAAACAAACTTGGGTTTTTTAATCACCCTGAAGAAGAAGATGTTTGAACATACTGTGGGAAAAGGAGAAAATGCTGTTATTCAGCTTTTTTCTCCTTTTTCAACAATGCTGTATGCAAAATCTATCAATTTGGACAAGTTTAACATTTTGTAGTCTGGTAAAGTGCTAAAGTTCTGTAGTGTTAGTGTAGCAGAAACTGTTAATGGGTGACAAAAACTTACATTTGTAGTTACATATGGTGTGGTATTTTTCAGCAGCATATCAGTATAAACCTCTGCACCGACTGTATCTGTCGACTTGACCCTGTTAAAATGTATATCAGTTATCCTCTGTGAAAAGGGGGCTTACTGCATCTGCAAAAGTGTTGACCCATCAAGACAGCCTGCGCAGTCTGCTCAGGCTGACATGGTTGAGAAGTTTTCGCTATTTTCAAATTTTTTGCATGTCAAAGGACCATCCTACCTCTAGAATGAGATCCAGTGATTCCAGTCAATTGTTATACTTTATGGATTTTATGGATCCATAATTATGCAATGAGTTGATTGGTATGATGCGTCACAAGAGATGCATTAAGCCCCCTTTTACAAGATCATGCCTCATTTATAAATCAAACTGATAAAGATGAAACTCTTATCAAAATAAGATCATTTCATTCACGCTAGTTAAACATGATGGCAAATTTTGGTAATTTTCCAAGACACCTGGACCCACATTCACCAACAATCCTAACTTGCATTCTTAGTCTAATTCTAGATTTAGAAAGGAACACAATTGTAGGACAGAACGCAACTGAATATATAAGAAAATAGTTTGTTAACTCATTACCACATGACAAAATTTTAGAACTGCCAAAACTAATAGCTTGAGAAAATAATTGTGACTCAAAAATTAACCTTTGGAAGGGTAGGAAATAGTGTGGAAACAGAAGAAAATGCTGGTTACCATATTTTTTCCTTTTCCCATAAGGTTTTCAAAAGTCTTCCATCTTCGGGCCAATAAAACTGGGCTGGGAATGTTTGGTAAGGGTTTAATGAGTATAGTATTCTCTGACAAAGACTTGTTCGCTGACAGTGATCTTACCCTAACTGGTTCATCAGCTCACTGACATGGTGATGGATCTTGAATTCACTCATTTTGTCAGTTTTTTTTTTGTCTAGTAAAATTTTGTTGACATCAATTCACAACACCATTCTGGCTGCACCTGAAGAAAAAAAGTTAACACTTTACCAAACTACAAAGTTTCACATTGAAAGCGTTTGTAGACCACAACATGAATATTGCTTGAATGATGGGTTTGGTCTCTGAGAGGGTAGAAAACATGGTGGGAAAAGGAGAAAATGCTGGGTACCAGATATTTTCTCCTTTTCCCACAATGCTTTCAAAGCTTGTTTTCTCAGGGTTGTCAAAATTCAGGACTGTGTGGTGAAGGGCTAAGTATCCATGTTTAATTCTGAGCAGACATGTTAATTCTGAAGGCTTCTGCACGGTCAGTGTTTCATACAAGATGACCTCGGAGAGGGGAAGATCTCCCATCATAGAATCAGAAAGGGCGGGGGGGGGGTGTGTGTGTGAAAAGTTT
Organism: Tridacna gigas; assembly: GCA_945859785.2. Taxonomy (NCBI): domain Eukaryota; kingdom Metazoa; phylum Mollusca; class Bivalvia; order Cardiida; family Cardiidae; genus Tridacna; species Tridacna gigas. The sequence goes on along the minus strand of OX244031.2, from coordinate 9,883,247 downwards.
GTGTGCATTGCAAATGAAACTTAGGCCTAAAAAAAAAATATCTGCGTTTAAGGTTTCCTGACCCTACCCAGAAAATGCTGCCAATCCTAAACTTTTTATACTATGATTGAAAAAAAAAACAACTTTTTTTGGGGGGTGGGGGGGGGGGGGGTGGGGGGGTGATTTCAGTACATAGTCCATGTAATAAGTTTCTGGGAAAAAAAAGAAATCCCTATCTACCCTACCTACAGCATCTGGGACCGAAACCCTAAACACTGATATTTTTTTGTTAGGCCTAATCTCAAAATCCTTAATTTAACATACCTTTTAACTCTTTACCAAACAACAAAATTTTAGATTTTGTCCAAATTGAAAGCATTTGCAAAGGACAAAATAAATGTGACTGAAAAATTGATTTTTGTTTATAGACGGGTAGATAAAACATTGTAGGAAAAGGAGAAAATGCTGGTTACTAGCATTTTCTCCTTTTCCAACAATGCTTTCAAAAGCTGTCTTTCTCAGTGTCATTAAATGATTGATTGTATGGTGTTTAATGCCGTTTTCAACATTATTTCAGTTATATCACGGTGGCCAGTGCACCTATCCATGCTTTCCTGGAGTTTCTTTTCCAGTACTCCGCACAATATTCTTTCCAAGCCACTGGCTGGTTTCCCACATAGCCATCGTCGAAACAATGGTCAGCTGTGAAAGAGGATTGAATCCTGTCGCAATGACTATCATCAATCCTCGGAAAGAAATTGGCCAAGTCAGGGATCGAACCAGCGACCTCCTGTTCTCAAGTCCTGTACGCTACCAACCGAGCAGTGTCATTAAAACTTGGGATTGAGTAGTAAAGGGATAAAGAAACAAGTGTCTTAACCCTTTCCCAAATGACAAATTTTGGACTGGTCCAAATTGAAAGAGTTTGCAGACGACAATTTCAAATTTGATGAAAATGGCAGAAAGGTCTCCAAAAGGGTAGAAAACACTGTGGGAAAAGGAGAAATTGCTCGTTACGAGCAATTTCTCCTTTTCCCACAGTTTTTTCAAAAGACTTGTACTGCAGACACGTGAAAACCAGGGCTTGTTTGGGAAAGGGTTAACCATTATAGATACTCGCATTAACACTTTTGAAATAAATATCTTACTTTTTTTTACAATGTTACTACTCCTTCGAAATCAAATGATGCTAACTGCCCACCCTCAGGGTTTTCATTTAAAGCCGATTGCCGATCAAAAACATCGGTTGAAATCGGCCTTTAATCGGTTGTTTTTGCTGGATCTTTGAAAAATCGATCGCGTTGTTTATATCGAAAATATTTCACGCGTTGGTAACTGTACTGCTACACCGGTTCAATTTTACCTCGAAACCAGAAACAATTGGTTTATGAATGTTACGCGGTCATTCATTGGATACTTGCATCCAATGATCCAATCGTAGGCTACAATACGTTTCTCCGATCTCCATTTGGTAATCATGGACGCCAAAGCCTAGGCGGCTCCCTTGACCCTCAGCCTGTTGTTTTTGTCAATCAATCGGTTGATTCCTTTCAAAATGAAAACCCTGCACCCTAAATTTGAATGAGCATCATTTGATTTATACGGCCTTAATGCCTCTCTTTGAAAAAGTCTTAGTCTGTGATTTGTTAGTTGGCATAATCCTTCATATGTTTTAAATTTAACCTGCGATAAAAATTTAGGAGGTTAAAACATGGCTTGATGAACTTCCTCAATAACATGTGTTGAAATTACACCCGAGGCATTCCACAATAGCATTTATATCCCTAGGCCTTATGATGTCAAGGTCTCTTATATTCATATGGGCAATTCCACAGCTATAAAATTTATGTGTATTACTATTTTTATCGAAAGCAGTTATTTATATATATATCGTTTGAATGACATAATCAAAAGCGTTTGCATTCTTTTTTGTGTGTGTGAAAATGCAATTTTATTGCACACAGACTACTGTTGGGCTGGGGATTAATTTTGTTTCTGCAAGACCCCAAAAAAATTAACAAGAGGGCCATGATGGCCCTGTATTGCTCCACTGCCTTTCAAATGTATGATGGCCCTGTATTGCTCCACTGCCTTTCAAATGTACCATGGACTTAACTGGCACTGACAGAAAACTTTCATAGAGAAAATAGCCCCCCCCCATAAAAAAAGTCAATCATTTTCAAGTGCAAAGATGATGTGAGTGACTACAAGCAGGTGTAATCACCTATCATTCATATCAAATATCACTATAACAAGGAGATTTCCAAAACTTAGAAGCAGAAACCGTTTTTTTTTTTTTTTTTGCATGAATAGTAAAGTTCTTCAACAAAAATCTGAAAGAGAGAAACCTTACTACAGAATAAACTTTCAGCCAATCAGAGCATGACTATTAACATCAAAATAAATCAGTCCCTCTGAAAACTGAACATTTTCTAATAAAATAACTGGAATTAAAAACGTCAATCATGTCCCAGTGCAGTTTGATAATCAAGGGAGGTAAATGGTAACAAACTATATAAATGTTATAACCTGAGCTTTTTCCCTTGATCAGTGTTATAACTTAGAAGCTTAATATATTGTGTTCATTTACTGTACTATGTAAGCCTATGTAAAATTTGTGAACCCAGGGCTGGGCCAATGCTGACCCCAGGGCTGTAACTTGAAGATATTTGGTAAAGGACTATTAGATGAACATACATGACAAAATTGGTAGCCCTAGGCATTATGGCTTTGGACAAGAAGATTTTTAAATCTTTTCAAAATTTTTCAGTCCTGTTGCCTTAACAACCAGAGTTTTAACTAGAATTAAATTCTTTCAAGAAATTCTTAAGAAGGCCATTGAAGGAAAGTTTCTGTGAAGTTTTATCACAATTGGATGGGTAGTTCCTGGGATGACTGAGGTAAAAGTTAACACACAGATGGTCACACGGACAGACAAACTGACGCACAATGGACACAGGGTCATGATATAAGGTAACTGGCCTTTGGCCAGTGGAGCTAAAAATTGCCGACTTGACGGTGTAGATAGCAAGATTACACATATTTGCATATATTGATAAGTGTTCTAAGATAAAACTGCAAAAGCTAAACAAAAAAATTAATCTTCAAATATGTGCAAAAAAATTATCATTTGGGGACGATTTCTACAGGGGACGATTTCTACTTAAGCCTCGACTTATTTTACTTCTAGCAGCAACTCACTTTCCAGCGTATTTTTAAACCTAGTTCAAAATGAAATTAATCGGTGTGAATCTGACAAGAAGATCAGTCATCTTGTAAATTTATAAATGCATGAACACTTAATTGATGGCTTAAATGCGGTTGCTTTTAGTGACATAATTCATGGTCCGTTTCAAAACTTTTCAAAACTACCGTTCATTCCTTCCCGCGACCTCGTCCTCCATGTTAGATCACGTTTGTGTTGTCACGTGACTTAACTTAAAATCGTATATTTGAGGCCGTTGCCAAAATAAATTTACAGCATTTAAGCACAGTCTTGAAAAAAATTAATTATTCTTCTATTTCATATTGATTAAAACTATGTCTTTGATGCAAAGAGCTTATGATAGTCAAACGAGTTTTCAAAAAGCTGCGAGAATTCGCGAGAGATACATGTTTCCACTGTAAACAGTAAAGATGCGAAGCGTAACTTAATATGCTCTTAGTTTTTGTTTCACTGTGACAATACGCCGAATCAAAAAAGGTAAATACGTGTTTGTAGGATTTTGAAATGTTCCACAGATTATATTCTTAATTAAATCACTTAGTTTGATACCAGTTTGTCATTAAGATGGGTTATGTTTACTCGGGAGGTAGAAGATTCGACCCCAAGAATATTCGACTGAAATGCAAAAAGTCGGGACGATTCCACCCCAAGAAGATTATACCCTAATTGTTTTCTAAAGCCTTTTTCTTCAGGGTTGTTCAAATACCTGACTGTTAAATATGGGATTAACCCTGTACTAGATAATAAAATTTTAAATGGGCAAGACTGAAAATGGAATGAAACTCAAATAAGTAGATTGTATCTGAAAGGGTAGCAAACAAAGTGGGTCAAGAGGAACTGCTGGTAATCAGGATTTTCTCATTTTCCCAAAATGTTTTAAAAAGTGCCGGTTCTCTGGGTTGTTAACAGGGACTGCCCTTGCCCCCCAAAATAGGGAGAAGTGACTTCTCCTTCCAGCTGAAATAGGGTGAAGTTTGGTAACTTTATCAGAGGTGGGATAATCCCCATATCATGGTAAATGCAAAGCCATAACAGTGCGCATGCACTTACAATAGTTTTAAGCTTGTCCCGCAACCTTGTTTTGGCTTTTTAACCACAAAATTTAAGACTTTTCCAAGATGAAAACACTCACAAAATATCATTCAAACAAGGAAATTTATCTTAGAAGAGGTATGGAATATTGCTGAAAACAGAGAAAATTCTTATCAGAGTTTCTCCCTTTCCCACAATGTTTACAAAAACTTTTGTGGATATTTAGCATATGCATGCGGCCATGAATAGGCCGACAAACCACAGACGACATTCTGAATGTACGTATTCCGTGATTTTGGCAACTTTTCAAGTATAAAATGTAACAGTCTGAAATATTTTCCGATGATAATTAAAAAATTATGAGGAACAAGGAAATCTTCAAAGTTTGACCAGTCCCAGTTCTACAAAATGCAACCCTTGCTTCTTACTTGTCACATGCCAAATGAAAGCGCCTACTGATACAGAATGGGTTTGTCTCAGTTTATAGACCTTACACAGTCAGTATGTATGTGTCAAGTGCCAAAATGTGTATTTCAGCAGATCAATTAGCATATTATGACTAATTATACCCCCGCAAAACGAATGTTTTCGGGGGTATACCGAAATCAGCCTGTCTGTCCATCCGTCTGTGTGTCCGTCTGTGTACAAAATACTAGCAATTTTGTGTCGCGAACTCCTCCTAGAGTTTTCCTTCAATTGCATTGAAACTTTGCACATATATTGATCATATATTGAAGATTTGCTAGTGTCAACTCCCCCCGGTTGAGGAATTATCTCCCCTTGAACTTGACACTTTTTTCCTGTCAAAGCGCTTGCGGGGGTATTAAGTCACATTCAGTGACAGCTCTAGTTAATTATTGGGTTAACAGCAAGTGTCAGTTGGCAGATAACCCAGGAGTATTGCCATGCTTCACATAGCTCACATTATAGCCATAATTATTTCCAAGGTGTCGGCAACAGATATGATAAGATGCACCCATCAAAGAAAATCAGGGCGACTTGAACATCGCTTTTCTAGGGGGAAAGGGCGAAGTGAAAAAGTTTACAGTGAAGTTGTCGCCCTTGGGGCAGTCCCTGTTGTTAAAATAGAGAATTGTTTGCAAAGGCTTAAAAGTTGACCCTTTCCCAAACAAGCCCTGGTTTTCACGTGTCTGCAGTACAAGTCTTTTGAAAACACTGTGGGAAAAAGAGAAATTGCTCGTAATGAGCAATTTCTCCTTTTCCCACAGTGTTTTCTACCCTTTTTGATAACTTTCTGCCATTTTCATCAAATTTGAAATTGTCGTCTGCAAACTCTTTCAATTTGGACCAGTCCAAAATTTGTCGTTTGGGAAAGGGTTAAGCCAGTATACTTTTCTGTACGACTTAACAGTTGTTGTGTAATCTTTATGTCTTTACAGGTTCGCTGAATGGGAGTAAGGAATTGAGGCCATACTCAACCATGCTAGTGGAAAGATACCGTCCAATACTGTATCTGCAGTATTTACTGCTATTTGTAGATCTGTTCATGAACTCCTTTATTGAAGTACTCAGATATGAGAATGTCATACTTCTTGTATTACTTGTGTAAGTACTTCAGATTTCTGTAAGCTGACTTAACCCTTTACCACACAATCCCAAAATTTAATGCTCCTAATGAAATGACCTTTTGAAAACATTATGGGAAAAGGAGAAAATGCTAGTAACCAGCATTTTCTCCTTTTCCCACAACGTTTTCTACCCTTCCAAAGGTGAATTTCTATTTTTGAGTCACAGGTATTTTGTTGTCCATAAAAGCTGTCAATTTTGGAAGGTTTAAAGTTTTGTTGTTTGGTAAAAGGTTAACTCATTACCAAACAGCAAAATTATAGTCTTATAGAAAACATTTGCAGAAAACAAATTGATTTTATGCAAAACATGAAATTTCTATTTTAATGGCATTTTCTCCTTTTCCAACAATGTTTTCTCTCCTTTTACAGACAAATCTCACTGTATGAGCCATATCTAATTTGTTGTCTGCAAAGACTTTCAAATTGAACAAGTCTGATATTTTAGTCATCTGTCAAAGAGTTAAGAGCCAGAACACATCCTTTGAAATATCATATAAAATGCCAGAATACACCTATATAAATATGAGACACTCCTCACATCGGAATACACATTTTGGAACTTGAATGCATATGTCCTAGAAACCATGGATGCATTCTAGAACTTTGGTGTATCCATGTATTTTTCTGCACGCCCCCCCCCCCCCTTTTTTTTTCTATAACTATTGAAATAATTATTTAATATTCAAATTCATATTCACTATCGTTTTTCCTTCTTCCCTGATAATGGCTTACAAAACTGAAAAGTAGTAGATTGAGTTAACCATTTTGCAGGGTGATGACAAACTTTAACTCTTTACTACTCAATACAGACTTTTAACGACCCTAAGAAAGAAGCCTCTTGAAAACATGGTGAGAAAAGGAGAAAATGCTGGTAACCAGCATTTTCTCCTTTTCCCACAATGTTTTCTACCTATCCCACAACAAATTTCAAATTTTCAGTCGCAATTATTTTGTTGTCTGCAAATGCTTTCAATTTGGACCAGTCTGAAGTATTGTTGTTTGGTAAAGAGTTAAGACTTGCCCAGATCAAAACAAAAGCATTTAATGTTCTTGTTTCAGGATACAAGATCTGTGTATCATGTTCGCAGTCATAGTCATTTTCCTGGTGTTTTTCAACACCTATATCTTCCAAGCGGGTTTGGTGAACATTCTAGTGAACAAGTTCAAGGTGACCATTGCAGTGGTGTTTATTTATTTCTCCTTGTGTGTCGGATTCCATGTATGGTATATGGTGAGTGTTTTCTTCAGTCTATAGTATATTTAACCCTTTCCCAAACAACAAATTTTGGATTGGTCCAAATTGAAAGAGTTTGCAGACGACAATTTTAAATTTGATGAAAACGGCAGAAAGGTCTCAAAAAGGGTAGAAAGCACTGTGGGAAAAGGAGAAATTGCTCGTTACGAGCAATTTCTCCTTTTCCCACAGTGTTTTCAAAAGACTTGTACTGCAGACACGTGAAAACCAGGGCTTGTTTGGGAAAGGGTTTACTCTTTACCAGATGACAAAATTTTGGGCTTGTCCAAATTGAAACAGTTTGCAGAAGACAAAATAAATGTGACTCAGAAATTGTAATTTGTTTATGGAAGACTACAGAACATTGTGTGAAAAGGAGAAAATGCTTGTTGCCAGCATTTTATCCTTTTCTCACAACATTTTCTAAAAGCTTTCTCATTCAAGTTTGTTAAAAATGGGATTGTGTGGTAAAGGGTTAACTCTTTACCATATTAGAAAGTTTTAGACTTGTCCTAAATTGAGATCATTTGCAGAAAACAAATTAAATGGGACTCAAAATATGGAGTTTGTTCCATAAACATAGATAGAAAACACTGTGGAAAAAGACAAAATCCTGGTTCCCAGCTTTATGTAAGTTTCAGTAGTGCTTTCAGAAGCCTTCTTCCTCAGGATGGTTAACTCTTTACCACACAAGGAAAATGTAGACCTATCCAAATTGAAAGTATTTGCAGACAACAATTTAAATGTGACTCAAATGAGGAATTTTGCCTTTTCTATGGTAGAAAACATTGAGGGAAAGGGAGAAAATGCTGGTTACCAGCATTTTCTCCTTTTCCCACAATGTTTTCAAAAAGTTTCTTCGTCAGCGTCATTAAAAGAAGGGATTGTGTGGTAAAAAGTTAAGACCCGAGATTGCTCCAAAATTATTGGGTCAAGGAATAATTTTTTTTTTTTTAAATTTATTTTCCAGGATTGATTAAGGTCAGTGAAACAGAATCTCACAGCTGAGCATTATTTCAGCTATGTTGTATTTTTAGGAAAAAATAAATGTTGTGCATGGTATTGGTATACAAACCACCATGGCTTCTATAGGTGAACTGGCCAACATGATATACTATGTGCTAGTGACAGAAGCACTGTTGGAAACAGTGAGAAGGGAGTTCGGGAGCGGGGTTGGGGGGAGAGAGAGAGTGACTTTTTTTTTTTGTCTGAAAGACCCAGATAATGAATTAGATACTCATGAATACCATGCAAAATTTTGAGCTTTAATCTAAGATCAGACTGCATGTTCTTTATAGTCAGATCTTCAAAGACTGCAAAAGAATTTGTCTTTTGCGTTCTATGGGTTGAAATATATTGCAGCAATACTTGTCAAGACACTATCAACCAATATAGGCATGAATATTGGTGGCAGAGACAAGTTTTGTTGTTTGTTCTAGTTTTAGCTAACTGTGAGTACAGCTGTATATAATCATGCATATAGAAATTCCAAATGTCTGGTTAGCGTATCTGACTCATGACCTGGTGGTTGCGAGTTTGATAACCAGTTATGGCAAATTTTCTTTCTGGCAATCTTTTGCCTCTCAACTCTTGATTTATGTGAGAAAGTAGTCAGTGACTTAGAAAGAAAGTTGTGTCAGTACAGTTGTGAGAAAGCCAAAAAGCACATGGGTAGGTGCACTCGCAACCATGATATGACCTAAGCTGTTGAAACACTGTTAAACTTTAATACAACCCATAACCAAAGGTCTAATAAATTTTTGCATTCATTTTCTTTTTAGCATTTTGAAGTTATGAGTAATTTTTAGCTCCACTGGCCGAAGGCCAGCGGGCTTATGTCATGGCCCGGTGTCCATCGTGCGTCCGTCCGTCCGTGCGTTAACTTTTATTTCAAACATCTTCTCTGAAACTACCCATCCAATTTTCATGAAACTTCACAGAAATGATCCTGCCATGGTCCTCATCAGAATTTCTTGAAAGAATTTGATTCCTTCAAAAACTCTGGTTGCCATGGCAACAAAACTGAAAAATATTGGAAATCTTTAAAAATCTTCTTGTCTGAAACCATAAGGCATAGGGCTACCAAATTTGGCATGTAGCTTTATGTAGTAGACCTCTATCATGTTCTTGAAATTATAGCCCTGGGGTCAAAATTGGCTCTGCCCCAGGGGTCACAAGTTTTACATAGGCTTATATAGAGAAAACTTTAAAAATCTTCTTGTCTGAAACCATAAGGCATAGGGCTACCAAATTTGGCATGTAGCTTTATGTAGTAAACCTCTATCATGTTTCTTGAAATTATAGCCCTGGGGTCAAAATTGGCTCTGCCCCAGGGGTCACAAGTTTTACATAGGCTTATATAGAGAAAACTTTAAAAATCTTCCTGTACCTAGCCATAAGGCCTAGAGCTACCAAATTTTGCATTTAGCTTGATCTAGTTGGGGTCTACCAAAAGTGCCCAAATTATAGTCCTGGGGTCAATTTGGCCTCATGCTGGGGGGGGGGGGTTCACAAGATTTACATAGGCTTACATAGTGAAAACTTTTAAATTTTGGTGTACATAGCCATAAGGCTTAGGCTACCAAATTTTGCATAATTATAGCATTATCTAGTGGACAACTACAAAGAGGGCCCAAGTTACAGCCCTAGGATCAAGTTTGGCCCTGCACCAGGGGTCACAACTTTTACATGGGTTTATGGAGTGAAAAGTTCAGAAACCATCTTGTTACTAGCCATAAGGCCAAGAACTCCCAAATTTGGCATGTTATTCTTCTAATACACATATTCCCCATTTAGTTTGACTGTAGCCCTGGGGTCAAAGTTTTATAAGGGCTTATATAGTGAAGACTTCTCTTCATGGTTTATATTTATAAGCCAGTGGAGCGATACAGGGCCATCATGGCCCTCTTGTTTGATAACCCATCATGTTAACTATGGTAATAATTTATTGGTCCTTCCCTTTAACCCTTAGAGTGCTGAATTTATGAAATGGATTTTTTCAATGACAAAAAAAATCTGAAATATCATCATTTCATGTTTTTTTTAGCCAGAAGATGTAATGAAGTAGCTGACAGTGTAGATCAAAGATCAGACTGCACGTTCTGTGCAGTCTGATCTTGATCTACACTATCAGCAAAAAAAAAAACAACTTAAGTTGGTTCCAGCGCTTTAAGGGTTAATATTTAAGCTGCTCAGGTTAGTGTTCTAACTTGTATTTTTCAGACACTGAGATGGCTAGATCCAAATAGATATATCTGGGACACACCAGGAATCAGGGCTTTATATGTTATTCAACGAACTGGTAAGTTACGCAATTGAAGCGTGTGGATATGAGCCATGCTCTGGCAAAAGGGGCCATAATGCATCTTCATTATCCATTATACTAAGCAAGTCATTGCATAATTATGGAACTATGTAATCTATTTTGTCTAACAACCGAGTTATGAGGTGTGGACATGGACAATAGCAAAATGTTTTAACCCTGGTCAGCCTGCGCAGGCTGACATGGGTTGATACTTTTTTGCAGATGCATTAAGCCCCCCCCCCCCCCCCCCCCTCCCCTTCACAGAGCATGGCTCATATTTTTTGAGAGAATATAGTTTGTACTGATGTTTTTCTCCTAAAGAAAAGAGCTCTTTCCACACTGCTCATTTATGAATTATAAAAGAAATGGTTATTTTAACAAACAAAAGCAGAACATGTTAACAGACTGCTATTTTGACATTTATCATCAAAGTATCAGGTAAATCAAATCTTTGAATCTCCTAGTTACCTTAGAAATACTGCAAAGGATCATAAGATGTTTCAATACAGGCTAAATATAGGTGAATCAAAAACAGGTTACTAAAGAGAGAAACATTTGAAGGAAAGGGAAAATAATTTTATTGATTTGTATAGAAAACTGAAGGAAAAGGGCCAACTTACAATCAGCTACTCCTTTTCCCTCATTGTTTTTAGCAGCTGTCTATTTCATGGTCACACACAAGAAAAAACCCAATGTGTTTGTGTGGCAATGGATTGAAATACATGTCAGCCATGCTCTGTAAAAAGGAGGCTTAATGCATCTGCAAAAAGTATCGACCCATATCAGCCTGCGCAGTCCACGCAGGCTGACATGTGTCAAAACTTCTTGCTATCGGTCAATTTTCTACATGTCCAAGGACCAATCTTCCCCCAAATTCAGTCAAATGTTGGACTAAATGGATTTTATGGATCCATAATTGTATGGTGTCTCGTTTCGTGTAATGCATCAAGGAGATACAATAAGCCCCCTTTTGTCAGAGCATAGCTCATATTTTTTTTTTTTTTTTTTTTTTTTTTTTTTTTTAGCATCTGTGTTGTACTACTACTTCTATAAAAGAACTTGCCTAAAGTTGGGAGACCCACGCTTCTATCAAGACTCAGATTGGATTAAACATGAGTTTGAAAAGAGACGTTAGCAGCACTGGAATTTTTGTGATATTTCTTACTTGCTAATTTCTGTGATTATAGGTTATTTAACCCTTTACCGCACAATACGCCCCTAAGAAAGAAGCCTTTTGAAAACATTGTGAGAAAATGCTGGTAGACAGCATTTTCTCCTTTTCCCACAATGTTTTCTACCATATCAAAGAAAAAATGCACCATTTGAGCCACATTAGAATTGTTGTCTGCAAATTAATGCTTCGAGTTCGGACTAGGCTAAAATTTTGTCGTCTGGTAAAGGGTTAACACATTATTAGACAGGCGTGTGGTAGACTCTAGTGTAAGTGACAGCAAGGAGAAGCTCAGAATAGATAAGGAACAATCTTTTATGAATTCTGTGAAAACATGGAAGGGAAACATGGTAGGGAAAGAAACATGGAAGGAAAACATGGTAGGGAAAAGAAGCACTGTCTTGGAAGCAGCAGTTGCTCTTTTTCTCTCAATTGTTCTCAAAAATTATTCATTGCAGGGAAGAAGAAAGTGATTTCTGTGTTATTGTAGGCTAAAAGTTTATCGCGAGGGATTTGTGTCATTTATGTCTGAACCCTATACCAAGTTATCCCATGATATTATATGCCTGAGGAAAACAGTTATTGAAAACATTATAGGAAAAGGAGGAAATGCTGGTACCCAGCATTTTCTTGTTTGCGTACAATATTTTTTGTTCCTTTTCTGATACAGATCCCATCATTTGAGTAACACTGAATTCATTGATTTCAAATGCCTTCAATTTGGCCAAGTCTAAAATTTTTTGAATGGGAAACACTGACTTTTTACCCAATGAAAAAATTATTTCTGTCTTTGTTATGGTAGAAAACATTGTGGGAAAAGGAGAAAATGCTGGTTACCAGCATTATCTCCTTTTCTCAGCGTTTTCAAAAGCCTTCTACTTTAGAATCATTAAAACATGGGATTGTGTGATAAAGGGGAAATGAGTGAATGAAGAGTAAAAAGAAATTTGTCAGCATTTCAGTTTACACATTACCACCTTCAGACAACTTCTCTCATCTTGCAGCAGACAGTTTTCCAAATTATTGTGGCCAGAGGAGAAATCTTAAATTTTACAAAGAATTTCTACTTTTGCCTCAAAGTCTTGTAAATGTATGCATGTGTTTTACCTTAATTTGTTGTCTGCAATGTATGGATCTGTGGCGATGAGATAAACCGACTTCCTTTGTTACCGTCATTAAGGGCTCACAAACAAACGCAGTAAATACATATACAGTATAGCAGAAAGACTACTTAAATTGTGCTGTCACGCCTGTTTCTTTCTATTAAATTCAGGAAAAATATTCCTTTTCATATGTTTCTGCCGATGATGGATTCTCGGCTAGAAATATATGGATACCTGAACTTATTTACTCAAGGATTTGTACAAAAAGTGAATTTCAGGGGCTACAGACAATGTAATACATGTGCCAGCAAAGTTTTGAACTTCTACGAGAAAGAATGAAACAACTCTTTATCCTCGGTTTTGCTTAAAAATAATAGAATTAAAGATGATTAATATTTTTGTAAGGCTTGTTAGGTTGTCTCAACATCGTAATCAATAATAAATTACACTAAATTACAAGCATTTTGAAATATTTATAGATTGTCTCATTCAACAGAGAGGTGAAAGTCTGAGAAATGTTGAAATTTCAAGTTAAGGGAAAATGGTTCCCTGATGATTTTAAAAGAGTGTAAAGTGTGCTGTCAATTAACAAACTTGTTAATATCATTGGCAGTAGTTTGTTTTATCTTATGATATACTGAAGAAAACGGGTGGCCAAGTGGGTCACAGCGGCAATCAAACACGCATCTTATCAGTTAACAGCTTACTGACATACCCTTTGAAATGGCAGATGTTCTAATCCACCTAAATATGGCTAAGTCAAAAGCTAATTTAATTAACATGAGTTGCCTTTAGAGCTGAACTTCCAAAACTGTACCAAACAGAACTTAGTCTGTTTCATAATTGAAATCTACATGTACAGTACTTTCAGTAAAGAATACACGTAAATGTACATGTACTTAATTTAAGTAGCAGGTATTTTGAATCCAAGAATAAACTGCATTTTTTTTTCGCTCTGATCTGTATCTATACATTCAGCATTCTTCACGCACCAAGGGTTAGTGTTAACATCATAATGAAAAACTGATGACATGTGCCCCTTTTTTGGATGTGCTGAGGTTATTAAACATGATTAGCTATTTGAATGAACATACTTTCTCTTTATTAGTATTTCATAAATTTTACCTTTGTTTTCCACTGTAAAGCAGTTTAATTTTTTTTTTTTCGGAGAGTTTCAGAGGAAAAAAAACTAACATTAATTAATCCATTGAGTAATATAGCGTTGATCAAACTCTTTGCTCATGTCCCATTGTCAATCATAATCGTAATCCAAACTTAAAATCACTTTGTATATCTCACGTAAGCAGTACACGATCGCAAAGCACATCTTTTAAACTTCTTTTCTAAAATTCAAGCGTTGTAAACACACATATTATCGCACTTCTCCATCATTAACAGTCGCTTGTTTGTGAGCTGAAATAGCAGACAGCAAGGCTGCACACTGGGCCAAATAAATGCGATGACCTAATTGGCCAAATACCGATTTCCACGGATCCATGTATTGCTTTCCATTTGGATAAGTTTAAAATTTTGTCGTTTGGTAAAGTGGCTTAGTGGCCAACACAACTATCTTTTATCTGGTTTTTCTTCATCATTGCTACGCACATCGTCCTCCCAAAGCCAGGGGTGTAGCTGCCTGTGCATAAAAAGGCAGATGCGTACACTTTGCTAGAAAAGAAGAAAATTGTGCCAAAATTGTCACCAGAGGCCACCAAATAATTTCCACAATTTAAATATTTTTGGGGGGCACTCCTGGGATATCCTCTTTCCTCTCCGCCGCCCGCCCCGCCCCCCCCAATTCAGCACTTTGCTCCTTGGATAATACCTTCGCTATTACTTTTGCATTGCATATACTTTATTTTGGGTTACCTACACCCCTGAAAGGCACCTGTGACTTTTCTTTTAAACAAAATGTGGCCGATAATGAATCTTTCAGATGTTTAAGCATAGAAGGAATAGTTTAAGTATTTTCTGCATAAACTTCAAAGCATCTTAAGAGGCATGCTCAAAGTCTACATTTTTTTTTTTTTTTTTTAATTTTTAATTGTCAGAGATCTTCAAGTTGAGGAAAATACAAGGAGTAGATTGAAATTGTTCTGCAGTGTGGTCATTGAGTTGACAATGATACATTAGTACAGTTTGTTTTGTTTTACCAAGGCTGCTTGATGTTTTCTACACTGGCTTTGAAAGAAAGGCCTTTATAAAAGCTAACATTTTTTTTTCAATGCAGACACACTCCAGCACTCTAGTTATTTTTAACTCTTTTCCACACAATCCCGACTTTTAACAACCCTACAGAAAAAGTCTTTTGAAAACATTGTGGGAAAAGGAGAAAATGCTGGTAACCAGCATTTTCTCCTTTTCCCACAGTGTTTTCTACCCTTCCCAAAACAAATTTCAATTTTTGAGTCACATTTATGTTGGTCTTCTGCAAATGCTTCCAATTTGGATGAGTCTAACATTTTGTTGTTTGTTAAAGGGTTAAAAGGGTTGTGATAAGTTTCCGTCCACTTATTGGTATTTCAGAGAAGGTAAAGAATCTATTCATATTTATCTTACAAACCATATGATTATATATACAAGTATATCTGTTACATTTTTATCAATGAAAATGAAAAGAATAAAAATGATTCTGTTCATTGACTGTCATTGAGACTTGTACTTGTGTGGTAATAAGTTAAGACTACTTGGAATCTCCATGTATATTATTATTATTTTATGGTTTTTTTTTTTTGACAGAGCATTTCTGCATTAATCTCATTAAAAAATTCAAGCATTTGATTCTGGTGTTAGTTGTTTTGAATTAAAAAAAAAAGGGGGGAATCTTTTTGTTCACCAAGAAAGAATTTGCACAGGTACTATTTACTTCATACATTATATTCTGATTTTTTAAGTGATGTTCAGACAGTTACATAATGTATACATACAGATAATACCATACTAGTATACATGTTAATGTATTTTTGTTGTGTCATTGATATTTGTTATGTATGATTAATCATTGATATGTGTCACTGTACATTGTATATTTATATTTGATAGAATAAAATAGAATTAAAAAATGTTTTTTATTTATATGGTTTATTTTTTAGCTCACCTGAGCATGAAGTGCTCATGGTGAGCTATTGTGATCGTGCTGTGTCCGTCGTCCGTCGTCAACTTTATACCTTGTGTACACTCTAGAGGCCACATTTTCAGTCTGATCTTCATGAAACTTGGTCAGATTGTTTGTCTTGATAAAATCTCGGATGAGTTCGAAATTGGGTCATGTGGGCTCAAAAACTAGGTCACTAGGTCAAATCTTAGAAAAACCTTGTGTACGCTCTAGAGGCCACATTTTCAGTCCGATCTTCATGAAACTTGATCAGAATGTTTGTCTTGATGAAATCTCGGACGAGCTCAAAACTGGGTCACGTGGGGTCAAAAACTAGGTCAGTAGGTCAAATCTTAGAAAAACCTTGTGTACGCTCTAGAGGCCACATTTTCAGTCCGATCTTCATGAAACTTGATCAGAATGTTTGTCTTGATGAAATCTCGGATGAGCTCAAAACCGGGGCACGTGGGGTCAAAAACTAGGTCACTAGGTCAAATCTTAGAAAAACCTTGTGTACACTCTAGAGGCCACATTTTCAGCCAGATACTTGTGAAATTTGGTCAGAATGTTTGTCTTGATAAAATCTCGGACGAATTCGAAATTGGGTCATGTGGGGTCAAAAATTAGGTCACTAGGTCAAATCTTAGAAAAACCTTGTGTACGCTCTAGAGGCCACATTTTCAGTCCGATCTTCATGAAACTTGATCAGAATGTTTTTCTTGATTAACTCTCAGATGAGGTAAAAATTGGGTCATGTGGGGTCAAAAACTAGGTCACTAGGTCAAATCTTAGAAAAACCTTGTGTACGCTCTAGAGGCCACATTTTCAGCCAGATACTTGTGAAATTTGGTCAGAATGTTTGTCTTGATAAAATCTCAGATGAGTTCGAAATTGGGTCATTGTGGGTCAAAAACTAGGTCACTAGGTCAAATCTTAGAAAAACCTTGTGTACGCTCTAGAGGCCACATTTTCAGTCCGATCTTCATGAAACTTGGTCAGAATGTCTGTCTTGATAAAATCTCAGATGAGTTCGAAATTGGGTCATAAGGGGTAAAAAACTAGGTCACTAGGTCAAATCTTAGAAAAACCTTGTGTACGCTCTAGAGGCAACATTTTCAGTCCAATCTTCATGAAACTTGTTCAGAATGTTTGTCTTGATAAAATCTCGGATGAGTTCGAAATTGGGTCATGTGGGGTCAAAAACTAGGTCACTCGGTCAAATCATAGAAAAACCTTGTGTACGCTCTAGAGGCCACATTTTTAGCCAGATACTTGTGAAATTTGGTCAGAATGTTTGTCTTGATAAAATCTCAGACGAGTTTGAAATTGGGTCATGTGGGCTCAAAAACTAGGTCACTAGGTCAAATCTTAGAAAAACCTTGTGTACGCTCTAGAGGCCACATTTTCAGTCCGATCTTCATGAAACTTGATCAGAATGTTTGTCTTGATGAAATCTCGGACGAGCTCAAAACTGGGTCATGTGGGGTCAAAAACTAGGTCAGTAGGTCAAATCTTAGAAAAACCTTGTGTACGCTCTAGAGGCCACATTTTCAGTCCGATCTTCATGAAACTTGATCAGAATGTTTGTCTTGATGAAATCTCAGACGAGCTCAAAACCGGGGCACGTGGATTCAAAAACTAGGTCACTAGGTCAAATCTTAGAAAAACCTTGTGTACGCTCTAGAGGCCACATTTTCAGCCAGATACTTGTGAAATTTGGTCAGAATGTTTGTCTTGATAAAATCTCGGACGAATTCGAAATTGGGTCATGTGGGGTCAAAAACTACGTCACTAGGTCAAATCTTAGAAAAACCTTGTGTACGCTCTAGAGGCCACATTTTCAGTCCGATCTTCATGAAACTTGATCAGTATGTTTGTCTTGATTAACTCTCGGATGAGGTAAAAATTGGGTCATGTGGGGTCAAAAACTAGGTCACTAGGTCAAATCTTAGAAAAACCTTGTGTACGCTCTAGAGGCCACATTTTCAGCCAGATACTTGTGAAATTTGGTCAGAATGTTTGTCTTGATAAAATCTCGGACGAGTTCGAAATTGGGTCATGTGGGGTCAAAAACTACATCACTAGGTCAAATCATAGAAAAACCTTGTGTACACTCTAGAGGCCACATTTTCAGCCAGATACTTGTGAAATTTGGTCAGAATGTTTGTCTTGATAAAATCTCAGATGAGATTGAAATTGGGTCATATGGGGTCAAAAACTGGGTCACTAGATCAAATCTGAGAAAAACCTTGTGTACGCTCTTAGAGGCCACATTTTCAGTCAGATACTTGTGAAATTTGGTCAAAATGTTTGTCTTGATTAAATCTCAGACGAATTCAAAATTGGGTCATGTGGGGTCAAAAATTAGGTCACTAGATCAAATCTTAGGAAAAGCTTGGGTGTGCTCTAGACGCCACATTTTCAGTCAGATACTTGTGAAAGTTGGTCAGAATGTTTGTCTTGATAAAATCTAGGATTAGTTTGAAATTGGGTCATGTTGGGTAAAAAACTAGGTCACTAGGTCAAATCTTAGAAAAAACTTTTGTGTGCTCTAGAGGCAACATTTTCATTCAGATACTTGTGAAACTTGGTCAGAATGTTTGTCTTGATAAAATCTGGCACATGTTAAAAAATGGGTCATGTGGGGTCAAAAACTATGTCACTAGGTCAAATCATAGAAAAACCTTGTGTGAGCTCCAGAGGCCTCATTTTCAGTCAGATACTTGTGAAACTTGGTCAAAATGTTTGTCTTGATAAAATTCGGACAAGTTTGAAATTGGATCATGTGGGGTCAAAAACTAGGTCACTAGGTCAAATTAAAGAAATGCCTTGTGGGTACTCTAGAGGCCACATTTTTCGCTCAATTGACTTGAAAATTGGTCAGGATGTTTTTCTTAATTAAATCTCAGAAAACTTGAAATTGGGTCACCCAGAGTCATAAAGTAGGTCACTAGGTCAAATTAAAGAAATACCTTGTGGACACTATAGAGGCCACATTTTTCGCCCAATTGACTTGAAAATTGGTCAAAACATTTGTCTTAATTAAATCTTAGATGAGTTTGAAATTTGGTCACCTGGGGTCATTTTGCCTATTGGCTCAGGTGAGCGATCCAGGGCCATCATGGCCCTCTTGTTGTAAATCACTTTGAATGTTAGCTACTATGTTTCATTTAACTCTTTACCAAATGACAAAATTTTTTCCATGTCCAAATTGAAAACGTTTGCAGACAACAAATTAAATGTGATCCAAAAGATGAAATGTGTCTGTCATAGAGTAGAAAACATTGTAGAAAAAGGAGAAAATGCTGGTGACCAGCATTTTCTCCTTTTTCCACAATGTTTTCAAAAGGCCTCTTCCTTGGGGTCGTTAAAAGTCGGGATTGTGTGGCAAAGGGTTAAGGGATGTTTGGGAACAGTTTAGATCAAGATCAGTTTTATTTCTTTAACTCTTTGCAGAACCACAAAATTTTAAACTTGTCTAAACTGAAACTATTTGCAGACGATAGATTAAATATGGCTAAAATAATGGGATTTGTCTTTGAAAGGGTAGAAAATGTTGTCTGAAGAGGAGAATATGCTGGTTGCCAGGATTTTCTTCTTTTCCCTTAATGTTTTCAAAAGCCTTTGTCTTCAAGGTTGTTAAAACACAGGATTGTGTGTTAAGCAATTTCACTTCTAAATAAATAAGCTTCACTCTTTCAAAGGCCACTAATACAGTTTGGCTGCAAGATGAAGTCCCACTTTGGTCATAATCTAGAATAAAGTAGTGGACAGTGTAGATCAGAGACCAGACTACACATTCTGTGTAGTCTGATCTTGATCTACACTCTCCACGGAAGTTTTTTTGTCCTCTACAGTAAGGAAAGAGTTAAGAGTTAAACAGTCAGTGTTTCAACCATATCAGAGGAGCAGCTCACTCAATCATGCCCTTCCTGGGTTTCACATACACGAACTAAGCTGCACTGCCTTGCTCAAGGATACTTCCCAGTGAACCATGATGTTAGCAAGGGGTCAATCTAGGATTTCCTGACCCAGTGAACCATGATGTTAGCAAGGGGTCAATCTAGGATTTCCTGACCCAGTGAACCATGATGTTAGCAAGGGGTCAATCTAGGATTTCCTGACCCAGTGAACCATGATGTTAGCAAGGGGTCAATCCAGGATTTCCTGATCACAAATCCAATATGTGAAAGGGAGCTATTCAGAATTTAATAATCTCGCCAAACTGAATTTAAAAAAATGATTTATCAATGAATCAAGTAGGGAGATAGCTGGCAAATCATCAGTAAGGATCGAAGAAAGACAAAATTAAGATTTAAAATTTTCATTGGTATTTCCCTAGTTAGCCATGTAGCCACTTGAAATATTTTTAGATTTTGTGCCAGACTTTTGGGAATGTCACATGATTAATAATGCAAGTCAGCTATGAGGATTTATATTCAAATCGGTATGATGTCAAATCTGATGAAATAAATATAGACTGATTTATCGACTGCAAAACAACCTCCCTTTATTTAACTCTTTACTCAGATTTCTATCTTTGATAGGATAGAAAACTTTGTGGGAAAAGGAGAAAATGCTGGTTATCAGCACAATGTTTTCAAAAGGGTCCTAAAGCTTGGGATAGTGTGGTAAAGGAAATACAATTGGTAGCGTACAAGATTTGAAAGAAATTTAAGGGGTTGCTGGTTTGAATACCCATCTTGCCAAATTTCTTTCCTGGGACTGATGATTATCATTTGGAAAAAATTCACTACTCTCTCATCACTGATCCATGTTTTGATGATGGATATATTGCAGAGCATACATTGGCTTGGGAAGATTATTGTATTAACTCTTTACCACACAATCCTGAGTTTTAACGACCCTGAACAAAAAGCCTTTTGAAAACATTGTGGGAAAAGAAGGAAATGCTGGTGACCAGCATTTTCTCCATTTCCCACAATGTTTTCTACCCTTCCCAACTCAAATTTCAATTTTTGAGTCACATTTATTTTGTTGTCTGCATATGTGTTCAATTTTGACAAGTCTAAAATTTTTTTGTGTGGTAAAGAGTTCAGAATTGGTCAAAGAAAGTCCAAGAAAGCGTGGATGGGTGCACCCCTGTAAAACTGAAATTGTGTTGAAAAGGTGTAAACATGTATCACATGACAGAAAACAGTGGAGGAGAATAAGTTACCTTTCTGAAAATATAGAAAAAAAAATGGAACGTCAATAATGGTCACAGTATTTCCAGAGAAGATTTGTCTTATGCTTCTTCTGTTTGCTTTTTTTTGTAAATAAGATATTTCCTCTGTTATCAATAAAAAAGTAATTAATGAGAAAATTAACCCTTTACCAAACGACAATTTTTGACTGGACCAAATTAAAAGCATTTGCAGACGACATGTTAAAGGTGGCTCCAATGGGGAAATTTGTCCATGAGATGATGGAAAACATTGTGGGAAAATGAGAAAATGCTGGTTACCAGCATTTTCTCCTTTTCCTACAATGTTTTCTAAAGGCTTCTTTCTCAGGGTCGTTAAAAGTTGGAATTGTGTGGTAAAGGGTTGACTAGGACATTTTGTCATGGTAGATTGTATGGTGTTTAACGCCATTTTCAGCTTCATCTCAGTTATATCACAGTGACCAGTGCACCTATCCATGCTTTCCTGGAGTTTATTTTACCAGTACTCCACACAATATTCTTTCAAAGCCACTGGCTGCTTTCCCACATAACCATCGTCGAAACAATGGTCAGTGGTGAGAGAGGAATGAATCCCGTCGCGTTGACTATCATCAGTCCTCGGAAAGAAATTAGCCAAGCCGGGGATCGAACCAGCGACCTCCTGTTCTCCAGTCCTGTACGCTACTGACTGAGCTACGGGGGCTTGGCACACATTTAGTCATATTCCCCTGACTGGACCAAAGAAGAAAATGCATAATGTATTTGGTGTAAAGCAAGATTCTTTTCATCGTCATAGATGAAAAATATGGAAATAGCAGCAATTTTTGTTTGCTAAATGCAGTTGCTCGTCTTTTCATATTTTTCAAAGCAGTTTACTTAAGGAGCATAGAAATGTTAACCCTTTACTACACGACAAAAAATTATACCAGTCCAAATTGAAAGTATTTGCAGACGACAATTTCAGTGTGGTTCAAATGATGCCATTTTTGTTTGATAGGGTAGAAAACATTGTAGAAAAAGGAGAAAATGCTGGTTACCAGCATTACTCCTTATCCCACAATGTTTTCAAAAGACTTCTTTCTCGAGAGTGTTAAAAGTCGGGATTGTGTGGTAAAGAGTTAATTGTCTGATAATGTACACAAAGCTTTGATTATAAAAGGGAACCTAACTTTTATTCATACGTAAAAGATTAGAGATAAGATGTAATGTAAACAAATGACGCTTCAATTGAGCTCCAGTTTTAAAATAAAAATTTGTTAGCTTTTGTGCCTACCTCGGTAGATTTTTTCTTAACTCTTTACCACACAGTCACATGTTTTAATGACCCTGCAGACAAAGCATTTTGAAAACATAGTGGGAAAAGGAGAAAATGCTGCTGACCAGCATTTTCTCCTTTTCCCACAATGTTTTCTATACCCTTTCCAAAACAAATTTCAATTTTTGAGATACATCTATTTTGATGTATGCAAATGCTTTGAATTCGGAATTGTCTATAATTTTGTCGTTTGGTAAAGAGTTAAATTTATGGACTTCTTTTGGAAAAATGTGAATTGGAGCTACCTGACTGGTATAGTTTTTATAAATTGATCATTCCATCATCTCTTCTTTTTTTGGTTTTCTTTTTACCAAATACCAAAATTTTAGACTTGTTCAATTCCAAAGCATGACAAGTTGGAATTTTACTTAACTCCTTACCAAACGACAAAATTTTAGACTTGTCCAAATTGAAAGCATTTGCACACGACAAAACAAATGTGACTCAAAAATTGAAATTAGTATTTGGAAGGTTAGAAAACATTGTGGGAAAAGCAGAAAATGCTGGTTACCAGCATTTTCTTCTTTTCCCACAATGTTTTCAAAGGGCTTTTTCTTCAGGGTCATTAAAACCCGTGATTGTGTGGTAAAGAGTGAAATGATGAAATTTGTCTTTTAACCCTTTGCCATACAATCTTGAATTTTAATGACCTTGACATAAAAGGCTTTTGAGAACATTGTGGGAAAAGGAGAAAATGCTGGTAACCAGCATTTTCTCCTTTTCCCACAATGTTTTCTATTCTTTTAGAGGCAAATTCTGTAATTTGAGCCACATTTAATTTGTTGTCCGCAATTACTTTCATTTCGGACAAAAATTTTGTTGCTTGGTAAAGAGTGAAAGGGAAGATAAAATTGTGGTAACCTGCATTTTCTGCTTTTCCCACAATGTTTTAATGCTTAGAGTATCTATCACACACTGATTTTGGTGAAAATTGTACATAATCAACATCAGAATGTGTTTCTTGACCTAAGATCCACACTGCCAGACATTTTATGACAAAAATTCTTTTTAACTCTTTCCCAAACAGCAAATTTTGGACTGGTTCAAATTGAAAGAGTTTGCAGATGACAATTTGAAACTTGATGAAAATGGCAGAAAGTTCTCAAAAAGGGTAGAAAACACTGTGGGAAAAGCAGAAATTGCTCGTTACGAGCAATTTCTCCTTTTCCCACAGTGTTTTCAAAAGGCTTGTACTGCAGACACGTGAAAACCAGGGCTTGTTTGGGAAAGGGTTAAAGCAGCCTTAACATTGCAATAACTGACTGTGACAAACACTGTGATTTTGTGCTCTAATTTGAAGCAGATGACTTTATAAAACATCCTCATTATATAAATGCAAAGAGTTACTTACCTACGATGGATTAACTCTTCACCAAATGACAACATTGTATACCTGTCCAGATCGGGAGAAATTTGCAGACGACAAATTAAATGTGAATGAAAAATTGAAATTTGTGTCTGGATGGATAAAAAACATAGTGGGGAAGGGACAAAATGCTGGTTACCAGCATTTTCTCCTTATCCCACAATGTTTTCAAAAGGCTTCTTTCTCAGGGTTGTTGAAAGTGGAGATTGTTTGATAAAGGGTTAACACTTTACCACACAATCCCGACTTTTAACGACCCTGAGGAAGAAGCCTTTTGAAAACATTGTGGGAAAAGGAGAAAATGCTGGTAACCAGCATTTTCTCCTTTTCCCACAATGTTTTTTATTCTTCCAAAGACAAATTTCAATTTTTGATTCACCTTTATTTTGTTGTCTGCAAATGCTTTCAATTTGGACTGGTCTAAAATTTTGTTGTTTGGTAAAGAGTTAAAGGATTAATTCATGAATTAAGTCATGATTACACTGGAAGAGATTGTGACAAAATTGCTAGCAATTTTTTCTTTTCCAATAAGGTTTTCAAAAGTGGACTTCATCATGATGAATAAGTCAATTAACTACATTCAGTCCCAAAATATGTATATTACTGTTTTCCCTTGACCAGATGACAAAATGTTAAATTTCCAATTAGAAAGCTTTTTGCAGATGATACAAAAAATGAGGCTCAGGTTATAAGATTTGTCTTTGAAAAGGTAGAAAACATTGTGGGGAACGGAGAAAATACTGGTTACCAGCAACAATGTTTTCAAAAAGTTTTTTTCCTAAGTGCCGTTAAAATATGGCATTATGATTGTGGTAATGGCTTAACCCTTTCCCAAACAAGCCCTGGTTTTCACGTGTCTGCAGTACAAGTCTTTTGAAAACACTGTGGGAAAAGGAGAAATTGCTCATAACAAGCAATTTCTCCTTTTCCCACCGTGTTTTCTACCCTTTTTGAGAACTTTCTGCCATTTTCATCAAATTTAAAATTGTCGTAGGCAAACTCTTTCAAATTGGACCAGTCCAAAATTCGTCGTTTGGGAAAGGGTTAAAAGACTAAGTTGAAAGAGTTTGAATGTCTAGAATACATCTGGAAAAATTTAATCCATCAAGATAAGTTTATTTTTTCTTACATCATTTTGGATAGATATGAAACATGATGAATCTATTATGTTACCTATTGATTTTCTTTGTTTTCCTACATTCTTGACTTCATGCAAGGGTTTGAACTGTGAAAAGAAATTATATAGCGATAAAAATGGAAAGTGTTGACTGTGAGGAAGATACACATTTACCACCATTAGCGGCAACTCCAAGATTTCTAACAGCACAGCCATACAGTGTGACAACACAGCCATCTGACCTTCAGCTGTCTTCAAGGTCATTACCTTGGTCATCCAGACAGGTTGCTCCAGTAACAAAAGACACCCCAAGACGCTCCCTGAAACAGGTCAGCAAAGGTCACAGAGCATGGAAAAGTGGGCTATGTGACTGTTGGAATGATTCATTTGTCTGTGAGTAAACTTTCCTTTGTATTCTTTCACACTTAGAGATACATCCTTAAAGCCAGAGAAAAAAAAAATGGTTCAGAATTTAGTCAGCTGTGTAGACATAGATAAATTATCAATATATATGAGCCATGCTCTGACAAAAGGGGGATTAATGCATCTCTGCGATGCATTATACCAGCAAATCATCACATAATTAGAATCCATAAAATTCATTTTGTCTAACAGCTAACTGTATCATAAGGTAGGATGGTCCTTTGACATACAGAAAATTGACCAACAGTGAAAAGTTTCGGCCCAGGTCAGCCTGGGCGGACTGCACAGGCTGACCTGGGTCGATACCTTTCGCAGATGCATTAAGTCTCCCTTTCACAGAGCATACCACATATGGTTGAAGGGATAAAGAAATACAAGGGGTAAGTCTTTGATTTAAAAGCAGAAACAACAACAGCGATTTCTTTGCAGGCCACCAGAAAATGAAATGCATTTTCTATCAGTCACAATCTATGCAACCTAGCTGCTAACCGTCAAGGGGCAACATTTAGGATTAAGATACAAGAATAATTATAGTTTCATGAAGTAAAGAAATGGGTTAAAAACTGGCTGAAAACGAGTATATCTTTAATATTTACTCTTTCACCCCTACAGGCTTATGAAAATATATTATAGCAGATAACATAGATTCAGACCAGATTGGATAGAACATAGAGTCTGATCTTTGATTTACATCCACCACAACTCAATTAAAAACCATGACTAAAAAGTCCCTTTCTGGGGAGCAGAGTAGTTTGGCTCTTGACCAGACAACAAAATTGTTGATAGGTCCAGGTGGATATTGCAGACAGCAAGTTAGATGTGGCTCAAATTATGAAATTTGTCTGTAGAAAACATTGTTTTCATAGGTCTTCCTTCTAGGGATTGCTTAAACAATGGAGCCATGCTCTGGCAAAAAGGGGCTTAATGCATCTCCGTTTTGCATCATACCAATCAAGTCATCACAAAGTTATGGATCCACAATAGCCACTTTTTTTAACAACCGAAGCAGATTGTGCAGGTTGACCTGGGTTGATATTTTTCACATGTATTAAGCCCCCTTTTCATACAGCATTGCTCAATGGTATTGTTTAGGTTAGCTCTTTACCAAATGACTAAATTTTATGCTTGTCCAAACTCAAAACTGTTGCAGACGACAAATGTAGCTCAACTGATAAAACCTGGCTTTAACTCTTTTCACTACTAACTCCAGAAATTACATGTTTTTTCTGAGCTCTAAAAATAGATTTCCACTGCCATTCCACGACATTCATCATAGTTTAAAAATAGAGTAGCGGACAGCATAGATCAAGATCAGACTGCACGTTCTGTGCAGTCTGATCTTGATCTACGCTGTCCGCAAAAGGTAGTCAAGTTGTCATTAGTAGTGAAAGAATTAAAAGAGTAGAAAACATTGTGGGAAAAGGAAAAAATGCTGCTTACAGGCATTTTCTCCTTTTCCTACAATGTTTTGAAAAGGTATCTTCCCCATGGTCCAGAAAACTCAGGATTGGGAAAGGGTTAAGGTTCAAAACTAGGCAAATGATTTTCCTGGCTACAAAACAGTTCAAACTTGTGTTCTACTTGATTTCAGGCTTCTTTTCTTGTATTTGTCCCTGCTATATAAAATGGTCAATAGCAAAGTACCTTGGTGAAACACGATGTGTAGCATGCATACCTGGCTCAGAAGTGGCCATGAGAACAAAAGTTCGAGCATTGGGTGGAATTAAGGTAGGAGTATACTATCCCCACCTGGCAAGTTGCAATATGAATTGCTAAATTAGATCTACATGTATCTTGTATAGCATTTTTTTTTTTTCGATTTTTGCTCCCTCTGTTCACTGTCACATGGAAAATTTGCCCCTTCTGCACACTGTCACATGGAAAATTTTATGGTGTAAATATTGATGTGGTATAAAAATGTCAAATTGCACTTTTGATCCAAAAATTAAGAAAAATCTGATAATTTATAATTATGATCTATTAGTGGATCTTTTGCCACAGGAAGGTGAAAAAAAAAAAACCAAGTTACTTGAAAGAAAGGTCAGGTAAAACACTATCTGGGGTAGGGGCCTACGTGCTTATCTGAGAGTACATGTATTGCATAGATCAATAAATTCATTGACTGATACATGTATACGGTATGTATATCTAATATATTCATTTAAGTTGATTTAACTGTAATGATTATCATAAAAAGAAACAGATGCATTTCATTTACTTCAGTCCAATGCTGAGTTTCTGATTACCAGCATTTTCTCCGTTTCCAACAATGTCTGTTACACTTTTAAAGAAAAATTTCACCATTTCAGACACATTTTATTTTTGTCTGCAATTTCCTTCAATTTTTACTGGCTTAAAATTTTGGTAAGATCGAGTTACGGCAATTACAGAATTCTTTTCATCAACGGAGCGCGCATATACTTCTACAACTAAAACTGTCTGTTCATGACATCACATATTGTCTTTCTAATTGGCAGTGGTTGACAGAAATAAGGGAGATTAATTATAAGGTCATAAAGCCTAAGATAGTAATAGTTTTCTCCCTTAGACAATGTGTGTGTGTGTGTGTGTGTGTGTGTGTGTGTGTGTGCGCGCGTGCATGCATGTGTGTGTGCTTGCTTTCAAAAGTAGGTCAGTTGTTTATCAAGTTTTAGTTAAAATTAGTAAAAATGAAGTGTATTTATTATACAAGGATCCATAGAGAATGTCATTAAGAAAATATAACATGGATATACAATGTTAAGCAGTTCTAGTTATAATTACTTAGTATAACCTGACCATGGATAATATATTATCTGCAGATCTTTGATCAGCTTCTCTATTCAGTAATTTCTATTATCTGTTGCAAACAACAACTGGGTGAATAATTGGCCGTTTTATTTTTCATTGTTTTATTCTGATCTGAGATCATTTTTAGCCATGTGCATTCTGATCTTGATCTACACTGTCTTGATCTTGATCTAAAAAGGGAGCAAACTCTTGGTTTAGTTGTATTAAGGGTTGAGTCTCTGCCACAAAACAAAATTTCATTCAATCGTATTTAAGCCTTTAATTACCACACAATCTGGACTTTTAACGACCCTGATAAAGAAGGCTTTTGAAAACATTGTGGGAAAAGATGAAAATGCTAGTAACCAGCATTTTCTTCTTTTTCCACAATATTTTCTATCCTTTCTGTTACAAAACTGTACTTCTATTTGAGTTACATCGAATTTTTTGTCTGCAAATGCTTTGAATTTGGACCAGTCTATAAATTTGTCATCTAGCGAAGGGTTAAACCATTTGCAGAATCTGGTGACTAGTTGGCTTACAAGATGATTTTTGTATTTGAAAGGGTTTAAAACATTATTGGAAAAGAAAAAAAATACTGGTTGCAAATATTTTCTCCCTTTTTCGCAAAAGTTTCAAAAGTCTTCTTCCTCAGGTTCTCAAGAGTTCAGGGCTGCCTTTCACTTAACAGTGCACACACGAAATTTGCATATGCAATTTAGGTAAGCAAGCATCATCACAAGTCTGAAAACAAGTTTGACTAAACTGCAAAAATTTACAATTTAAGTAAATATTTGCATAACTTTGCAAATATTTACATTTGCATAACAATTTAAGTAAATATTTGCATAACAGCTTATACCTTTTGGTGAAGCATGGATCATATACATGTATATGTGTACATACAATTGCATACAGTTTGCGTAAATCTACACAGTTTAGTGAAAGGGGCAGCCCAGGACTTTTTTATTATATGGTAAACTGGGCCTGTATTCACCAACCTTTCGTAATTTTATTCTTTGTCTAATTCTCAAGAAGTTTCTAAATTTCAAAGTAACACAGTTTCTGATTGGCTAAAACAAATTGTTTAGCCAGTCAGAAATTGAGTTACTTTTTCAATCTAGAATAAGACCGAGAGTGCAATTTTGAATGGTTAATGAATAGGTCCAAATTGAAAGCACTTGCAGACGACAAATCGGAAGTAAATTGAGAATTAGAAATTTGTTTTGGGAAGGGTAGAAATCATTGTGGGAAAAGGAGAAAATGCTGGTTACCAGAATTTTCTCCTTTTTTCACAATGTTTTCAAAAGCTTTCTCTCTCAGGGTCAGTAAAAGTCGGGATTGCGTGGTAAAGAGTTAACTTCTCTCTTTTACAGGGATCTATTCTGCAAGATACTTGCGTGACCTGTTGTTGTCCTTGTCTTGGTATCAGTCAGACGATGCGAGAAGTTGATCACATGATTATACAACCAGAAATCTATGTGAAACCTGTGCAGTACTGACATCTTACAAATGCAGCTTTTCAATCAATTAATTCTTGTGTTGTACAGTTCAAGTTCCAACTTAAAATATATTATGAACTAATATTTTTTAATTGAATTTCTAATTAATTAATCAACTCCATTTATCAATTAAATTTCTAGTTAATTAATCAACTGCCTTACGACTTTTATCTCAAGCAGACCACTCACATTTTTTCCCAAAAACTAGCAACTTATCTTTTTACCACAATTTTCTATATGCTTTCACAAGGGCTTAACCAGGGTTTTGAAATAATCCAACACTCAGATGCCAGCTGATATTTCATGAAAAGAATAAGAGTATAAATTATATGAGCAGTGCTCTGTAAAAAGGCTGACCTGGGCCAAAACCTTTTACTACTGGTCAATTTGCTGTATGTCAAAGGACCATATTACCTCATGATTATGTCAGTTGTGAAAAAAAGGTCTATTATGGATCCATAAATATGTGCTGGATTGATAGGTATAACTCATCATGGAGATGCATTAAGCCCCCTTTTGCCAGAGCATGGCTCATATATATATATATATATTTCCTTTTGCCGTAATTACTAGCATTTGATGATTTTCCCAGACACTGTCTGTTTGTTGGATGATTTTCCCATTTTTCCCAAAATGCACTTAGGTGTTGTGGGTAAAGTGTGCACTTCATGTCTCTGTTTTTGTATGTTAAACCTAAATTCAGGTTGTTTATCCATTCTTTGTAGGGCATTCTCAATATCTTCTGCTGAAAGTTTATATCAAAATGAGACAAAATGAGTGCGCACCATGATGTGGCCAGCAGAATTTGATCATTTTTTATTTCCTTTACAAAAGAACCTTGTGTTTTATCCCTTTACCACACAATCCCAAGTTTTAAAAACCCTGATAGTGCAGACTTTTGAAAACATTTTGGTAAGAGGAGAAAATGCTGATAACCAGCAATTTCTCCTTTTCCCACAATGTTTTTATCCTATGAAAGACAGAAATCATTATTTGAGCAGCATTTAATTTGTCATCTGCAAATGCTTTCAATTTGCTTGAGTCTAAGATTTTATTGATAGGCAAAGAGTTAACAAACCCTAATATAGATCTTAATTAAGTTTTCTTTTTTAACTCTTTCGCAAATGACAAAATTCTTGACATGTCCAAATTGCAAGTATTTGCGGTCAACAAAATAATTGTGACTAAAAAATTTAGATTTGGTTTGGGAAGAGTAGAAAACATTGTGGGAAAATGAGAAAATGATGGTTACAATGTTTTCAAAAGCTTTCTTTCTCAGTTTCATTAAAAGTCGGGACTGTGTGATAAAGAGTTAAAACATTTTACTTGTGAAATTGGTGTTTCATGCCACCTCAATATATAGAATATCAGTCATATCATGTTGATTTCAAGACTTCTATTTCATGTCTTTCCCGAGTTTCACCAAGTCTAGGCTGCAGCCCTGCAGCGTCTTGCTCAAGGACACTCGCAAACACCAGAGGTAGGAATGCTGATAGTGATTGGATCCTAGCCTGTAATACAGTCAATACATTTTACAGTAATGAGAGAAGCATTTCTATCACTCTTCATTGACCTTTAAGGTTGTCTCAACTCTTTTCCAGATAACAAAATTTTAGACTTCTCTAAACTGAAAGCACTTGCAGACAACAAATTAAAGGTACCTAAAAAGATGACATATGTCTTTAATAGGGTAGAAAAAATTGTGGGAAAAGGAGGAAATGCTGGTTACCAGCATCAATCATCTCCTTTTCCCACAATGTTTTCAAATGCCTTGTTTCTCAGGGTCATGAAAACACAGACTATTTTGGTAAAGGGAACCAGGGAACATACACAGACAAGTCTTGTGTCTGATCTGTGATTGAACCTTGAAAAGACTTTTGGCTTACATAACACTTTCACCCAAAACTATATCAATTAATGTTTGATCATACATCAGATTTTCATCCGGAAATGGATAAACTTGATTTCTACACAAATAGATCTATATCTACAATTTATTTTCAAAATTTTTGAAGGCATCTTTGAATAGTAAGAATTTCTCACAAGTCATTGCTATCTCCTCACAATTTTTCCTGCATTGTCAAGGAAAAGCTTCTTGTTTGTATTAGCCTATATAGATCTATACTGCAATTTATAAGTCCGACTTTTAACGACTCTGTGAAAGAAGCCCTTTGAAAACCTTGTGGGAAAAGGAGAAAATGCTGGTAACCAGCATTTTCTCCTTTTCCAAAACTGTTCTCTACCCTTCCTTGAACAAATTTCAATTTTTCAATCACATTTATTTTGTCGGCACCAAATGCTTTCAATTTGGATTACTCTAAGATTTTGTCATTGGTAAAGAGTTAAAAACCTTAAGGAAAATGGCTTTTGAAAACATTGTAGGTAAAGGAGCAGGATTTCCTCCATTTCTCATAATGTTGTCAACCTGTTCACAGACATATTCTACTATTTGTACGATATCAAATTTGTCGTCTACAAATGCATTCAATTTTAATAAGTCTAAAATGTTGTTTACTAGTGGAGGGTTAACAAAATAGGAACCAACAGTACATAGGTAGAGTTCCTGCATCACACATTTATAAGGGCCCCGGTTATGGGTTTGCATTAACTGACTAGATTTGTAGACGCTGTGGATTGAGATCATCTAGACTGCCATGGTATCAGTCTGTTAAATAGAGCATTTTCATTTAAAAAAAAAATAATAATAAAATAAAACAGCAGAACAAATACACTCAGATAATGTTCTCCAAGTCTGTATTTTAGATAAAGAGCAAGTAACAACATACATGTATATTCCTGAGGGTTTACAATAGTTGTGTACCTTGTTTATTAGAATGACTCAAATGTAGGGCCAGGCTAGAGATCATCCAGCACATGTTCATCATAGTCCAAATATTTAGACGTATACATGCTTATTTACCTTTCAACATTAATCATCGGACATTTCACATTTTATTTTTCTTAGTGCATGAATGTCAAAATGAGAAATAACGTACGTATGGTCTTATAAATAGGACTAATGTTCATCAGTGCTGTCGTCTTTGATTTACATTCTTCAACACTGTTTGTTTTATTCACACAAAAGCAGCTTTGATATTGAAAAATCTTATCTTTTATTCTTGAAAGACTGTCCACATTTCATTCTTTATGACTATCCTTGCAGAAAAAGTACTCGTAACTAGCGCTGTACAAGAGGGCCATGATGGCCCTGTATCGCTCCACTGGCTAATAAATACAAGCCATACATACCGAAAATTACACTTCTGTCCAAATGGTTTCCAAGAAAAGATTTTCATTCAAAGATTTCTGTATAAAAGCCTGTGTGAAAGTTGTGATGCCAGGATGATGCAATTTTTTATCACAGAGCTATAATTACATGTACTTGAATCCTGATAGAGGTCCACCATTTGGTGTCTACACACAGTGTATATGTCGTAGGCCAGATAAGAATTTAGCCAAGCCTAAAATCTGTCTAAACCAGATAGGAATTCCTGTCTGGACTAGGCCAGATAAGAATTCTTATTTGGTCTTGCCAGATTCCAGATCTGACTAAAAAATTTTTCGCCAGATCTGGAATTCTTATTTGGCTAAAATGATTCTGAATCCACCTTGGCCAAATAGGAATCCTTATATTATGGGTACTGGCCACCACTAAAACTTGATAATTTGACTGCTAGTTTATTACATAATTTAAGACCTCCAATGTTTTGTTCGATGAAGTGTACAGAAATCAGGCAGAAAAATTAAATGAAAGTAATTGTCAGTTTCACTTTCAGGGACAATTATGATAGTTTCGGCTTCATTTAATTTGTGGTCTGCATATGCTTAAAACAATTCCAACAAGTCTTAAAATTTTATTGTTTGGTAAAGAGTTAGCTTTTTTCACACAATCATGTGTTTTAATGACGCTGAAGAAGAGGACTTATGATACTGATTTGGTAAAAAGGTAAATGCTGGTAATCAGCATTTTCCTTTTCCCACGATTTTATCTACCCCTCCCTAAACATATTTCAGTTTACGAGTCAGTTTGTCTTCTACAAATGCTTCCAGTGTGGATGAGTCTAACATTTTGCCATCTGGTAAGGAGTTAAACTAAAGTAGCTGAAGGTGGTCTGTATTTAGGTTAAGAGCTGGCCACTCCACACAAACAGTGTGCATTTAAATGATAAATAGCCTGATGCATTTAAATGGTAACTAGCATTTTGTCATTTTCCCACAATGTTTTCTACCCTATGAAAGAAAAAATTGAAGTCATATCTACTTTGTTGTCTGCAAATGCTTTTAATTTGGACAAGGCTAAAACTGTGTTGTTTGGTAAAGAGTTAAAGGGCTAGGTAAAGAATGGCCAAAGACCAAGAACAGATATATTTAAAAACCTGCCTTTAACACCAATGGAAAAGGGGCAAACACAAAAACAACGCATTTTAAAAAAATGAGACCTGCACAAGCGATAAGCCAAATGGACAGCTCTTTCTGTATATCAGCTATATGTCTGTAAGTATCACATGATGGAAAAATGCCCAGATATACTCAGGAACACTCACTAAAAACTTTTAAATACAAAGATTCCTATCTGGCCTAGTCAAATAAAAAATCGGTAGAGCCCAAACAAGGGTTCCTATCATGTTGGTCTGGACAGATCTGGAATTGGTCTAGCCAGATAAGAATTCCTTTCTGGCTAAAAACTGTGTCGCCAGATCTGGAATCTGGCTAGACCTTGCACAAATTCTTATCTGGCCTAATCCAGATGGGAATTCCTATCTGGTCTAGCCAGATTCCAGATCTTGCTGAATTCCTATCTGGCCTATGACGTATGCCTATGTAAAACTGGAAACTTGTGTTGTGTGACCAATTTCGATCCTAGGGCTATAATTTGAACATACATGCAAAATTTAGTAGCCAGAGCTTCTAAGGTTTGAAACTATTATTAGAGTTTTAAAATTTTCACTATATATATAAGCCCAATTTCAACCCCAGGGCTCTAATTTGAAGAATCTTGGTCAAGCTTCTTTAGATAAAGCTTAATGCCAAACTTGCCCTGTGCCTCAGTTTTAAAGATTTTCAATATTTTTCTATTTTGTTGCCATGGCAACCAGTGGTTTTTTTTTTTTTTTTTTTTTTTTTTTTTTTTCAGGAACTAAATTCTGTTAAGAAATTCTGAAGAAGACTATGGCAGGATCATTTCTGTTAAGTTTCATCAAAATTGGATGGTTAGTTTCAGAGAGAATGTTTGAAATTCCCGTTAAAGCACGGATGCATGACCGACACAGGGCCGGTGTAAACTGGTACCCATTGTATCTCTCGTAACTGTCCAATAGACAACAGGCAACACCCAATTTATCGACGGCAGCTATTGGTTTTCACATGTGCCGAATCCACCAATCAGACAGCCCACAACAGAATGCCTTTATTTGTTTTGAAATAATCGAACAATATTCTATCTTTGCTAACGGTCTTCAAGACAAGCAGAGATTTTTCTGATGGCGATCAATTTATTAAACTTGCTAAGGAATTTATTCTCTATCGATAAGGTCTATATCTGCGTATAAATACAGCCAAAATTTAATTTTTTAAGTCTCGTGTTATATCGGGAAATTCCGAAATGGGCAGAAAGCTGACTTGTAAGCACTGGGTGTTACCTGTTGTTGACACGAAGATCAGTAACAGGCTGCCAGTTAAGGGCCAGTGGAGCGAAAAAGTATTAACCCTCAGGCGATTAGTAAAAAAAGATAGGGTCATTTGTTCGTTTAATCGAACAAAATTTATAAATTTCGCTTTTGAGAAAACAAGCAAAACTTGCGTCGTATTACTTTCGTAATACTGTTAGATTTTATTGATATGATAAAATGGTACTTTCACTTAGAATTAAAATGAAGCAATTTTGATGTACTTTAAGATTTAGTAATGATTACCTCAAACTTCAGGAACACATTCGTATTTCGTTTATTTATGAAATTATCGAACTAAACAAAGCTACACAATGGATACAGAAAGTAAGACGGAAAATGGTAGATAAACTTCAATTGTTCATGTCTGTAGTGATGTATTTTCAATAGATAAAAATTCCCTCCATTTAAAAATGGGGTGCTTAAGTCTCTGGTAGTCATTCGTATCCTAAGTTTTACATAGCAGTCCTATTTGTTGCATACCAGTGCAACAACATTTGGCGCCAAATTTCGTGATAAAGTTAGCGTTTGCTTCGCTTTGCATCAGTTTACCATGTTTTGTGTGAATTTCTGCATATGAAAATGAATATAAATGTCTGAATGTATTTGTCATTCAGGGACAAGTCGGACTCGCAAAGTCGGCTTGTAGCAAACTCGGCTGTCTACGAACTCGGCCCGTGAAATGTTCGACGTACCTATTTTCGGGGGGGGGGGGGGAACGTCGTGGGGTACCTGTTTTCGAAACCCGAAATGATACATGCTTCCCAACTTTCCCGATTTCGTCGGGAGTCTCCAGATTGAAGACGAAATACCCGATCACCCCGACAGACAGTTAAAAAGCCCCGATTTGGAAAAAATCAGACGTAAGGGTAAAATGGGAAGTGATAAATTTGTACCCGAGGTACATGTATGGTGGTCTTACCTATTTTCGTGGGACTAAATTGACAACTTTAGCTATGTATATCTAAATGAAGAACTGATCACAAAAAACATTTTATAAACAAAAAAATCAAATTTAAATGCATATAAAAACACAAATTCTGCCTGTATCATTCATATTCAACGGCAAGAACATATTTCACCCTTCAATATTTTACCGGAAGCTGAATTGGCGCATGGGAAAACATGCCCTCATTTCATGGCTTTCAATATCTATAGAACAGCTCATAAATAAAAAACTAAAATTCATTATGTACACCAAAACTTATTAAAAGCCTTAACTATCACAAGGAGGGACTGTTTTGAAAAATGAAAATGAGCAGCTCTGAGTCAATTACCCAAAGTTTTTGAAGCGTGATGAAAAGGATGGATTAGTGTCATGGCAGCCATTGCCCTTTCGTGACAGCAGCATCAGAATACTAAAATAACAAAAATGAAGGCATTCTGGTCCCTTCTATTAATTTATATGCACCTATGAGGACAGATTAGGAATTATTTTAAACACTTACCTTATCGTAAAACATCTGAAAATTATTGAATCTTAATAAAAGGGCTGGAAACATTTTCTCTCTGTAACAGCGAATGTTCTGGAAAAATTGTTCATTCATAAGCGACCGAACAAAATAGGTCACGAAATTCTCTGATCTAATTATAGACCGGACTCTTGTCACATTATTCCAGTATGGTCACATGACTTTTTGGCATCGAGACTGACTATGTCACATGTCGGGAATTTTTCACGATTAAAATAAAGTATTAGACTGAGAATTTAAATTAGGCACGTGTCGGGTTGAAAAAAGTAATAAGAAATTTGTCACTAAAATTGATCTTTCTTTTAGTAACAGGGCTTTAGCTAGCCTCTGAAAATCAGGAGTCAATGACCCCTTGACCCTAAAATTTTAGGGGTCAAATGTAATTTTTCAAGAGTCAAAATGGAAAATTTAAGAATCTAAAGTCACAATTTATTGTTGTTGTTTTTGGACTTATCATTAATATTGCAGTAAAGATGTGAAATTAACAACTGATTGGTAAAATTTTACATTTCAATGAGGACCGCCCCCCCCCCCACACACACACACATACACAATATGTTCAAGGAGGCTAAGGTTAAAACCTTGTGGACCTAAGCAATCAAGAAGAAAATTATGGTTAATAAATTTAACTGAGAATTCCTTTTTAAAACTTTGCTGAAATAAAGATAAGATTTATTTATCCAATTTCTAGTACCATCCAGAAATATGTAAAGTATTATAATTTTCTTGGTCCCGAATAATTCAAGTTATTTTTATTCATAAGGAAAGTTTAAGGTATCTTTTTGTGTGAAATGAGATGCAGATATAAGTTTCATAGGTTACTTTCATTAACTTACTGTTTTTAATAAAATTAATAAAAGTACGATCATTATTGGGTACAAATGTTCAGCAAAATGGTGGACATCAGCGAGTGAAGATGTTTTACAATATCCATACATCAATGCTTAACTTCAAAAGGATACACCAAAATAGAATTTATTGCCCTGTCTGTCACTTTTAACAAGGTTAGTGCCAGCTGTCAACCTACGCGTATCATAGGTAACAAGTCAATTAACACTTTCCGGTCACACTTTGCTGATTATATGCAGCAGTTTAATTGATGTTTAACACCA
Organism: Tridacna gigas; assembly: GCA_945859785.2. Classification (NCBI taxonomy): domain Eukaryota; kingdom Metazoa; phylum Mollusca; class Bivalvia; order Cardiida; family Cardiidae; genus Tridacna; species Tridacna gigas. The sequence continues at coordinate 9,845,606 of OX244031.2, read as the reverse complement.
TTGCGATTTTCACGCCTTTTAAATGATTATCTTTTGATATGATTGTTGTTATATAAATTTTTGATGCATCTCTGAAAATTCTGGGGGGTCAAAATGACCCCTTGATCGGAATTTTCTGTGCGTCAAAAAGGGGTATTTGGAGATTTTTGTGCGTCAAAACTCGGGTTTACGGGTCTAACTAAAGCCCTGTAGTAACATGCGTACTGTCTCGTTTTTGTTGCAGTTTATAAATTAGCAGCTGTGACACTGTTGTTTACATTCAAATTTGCGGTTCACTCAAAACATTGACGTCATTTACTTCATAGTTCCCAAGAAAACTTGGATATCATTTCGGGTTCGAAAACAGGTACCCCACGAAAATAGGTATGTCGACCATATATTATCCGAAGTTTACAACTAGTTGACACGTGTGTGTGTTTCACGCTCAATCAGGTTTGTTGTCTATAAATAGGAATCAAGATACTGAGATTTATCAATCGATGATTGTGAACCAATCAAATTTGAGAACGGGCCAAGGTACTTTTCAGAGTAAACTGGCAGCCTGTGTTCGATCTTCTATCGGATGGCTGCGTGAGATACGAGTACCAGTTTACTTTCAAAGTGGAAATCAAAACGTCATTCACCTGACGTTTAGCAGGTAAATTAGGTTCTAAGTGTATAGATCCATAAACTCAAAATACCAGTGCTCATTGCGTCCCCGGGACGCAGACAAAAATGAGTGAAGAAACATTAAGTTAATAATCAGCAGAAACAATGAACAAATACGAAGTTTTAAACTCTTACTGCTCAGTGACCACTGGAATTCCAATTTATGTAAAAATAGATCAACCGGAACGTGATCGTAGTTTATTTAAAGCAATGATGTAGCAATATTCGACTGGTTACCGGCAATAGGGTAATATTGTAATGCTCGGGGCACTGATTGGAGGAACCAAGTGTTACCTAGCATTACCGATGCTGACATTTGCTTCCAGAATTTTTTTGTGTGAAGATTGTCTCCAGATTTTTTTTTTTTTTTTTTTTTTTGAAAAGTGCATTTTTTTTTTTTAATTTTCTTCATGCTTTTGAGATATTTTACTGATGATTTATGCAGACAAAAATGATACTCAAACGGAACTCAGTGGGACTTGACTCTTTTTTCGAACAGTATGACAGCTTGTCCTTTTGATAGTTAGCAGCAATTCGAGCCGGATTATTTGAGGTTTACTTGATATACCTGTTTGCGATTATTGTGTACCAAAGAGAATGAATAATATAAGGATAAAATGTGGTACTCTGTAGTGTATATTTCAAGCTAAAACAGTATGGGTACAATATAAAATGGCAGAATATCTTTACACAATAAGTCAAAATTACATGATATACCGTATATGCTCGACTATAAGACGCCTTCGCTTATAAGACACTCCCCCAACTTCATGATTCAAAATCGGGGATTTCATTGATGACCTCCTATAAGACGCAGGTAGACTTCACACTGATCATAAGAATGCTAAAATTTTGAGTATTCAGCTGGAAATACGCCTCGCAGACATTACGGTCTATCGGAGTTGCATCATTCCCAAAATACATCTCTTGTATCTTAGCCGATCGTATCTTGATTCAAGTCCAATTTCTTTATAAAATTGAAAAAAAGCAACTTGAAAAGAATGTAATGCATAGTCCAAAACACTCACATTTTTTGTATAAATAATCCTATCTGGGAAATTAGGCCTTCAATGGTTTACTCAAAATTGTTATTTATCAATGGGTGTATAAAGTTTACCTCGACAGTGAAGAGTTACATTACAGGATCAAAGCACTCTGGTATCTTACACCCAGCACAATGTGATTTAACTCTTTACCAAACGACAAAATTTTAGACTTGTCCAAATTGATAGGATTTGAAGGAGAAAAGGGTAACTGTGACTCAAAAATTGAAATTTGTTTTACTACCGTTTTCACCTTTTCCCACAATGTCTTCAAAATCCTTTTTCTTTCGATTTGTTAATAATCGAGATTTTTGGTAAAGAGTTAAATATCTACATGGCCAGGATAATTTTAGGTCGTTAAATCATAGAGCTATCAAAATGGAGACCTTGATGCTTGCTGATTTAATCTAAATAATTGTATAATCAGCTATCCTGGTTGTAAATTAAAGCTAATTGTTAATCTCTGGTGTTATGCCAGCACTAATTTATCGATGGGATGATTGGTCAGTTCAAGCTGTGAAAGTTTGACATCTAGCTGTTAATCTCATTAAAAACAGGTGTTGTCTGTGTCGTAAAACACAGACTGCGATCAACCCTTTACTTCCTTACCTCGATGATCACCTGATAAACACTACCAAATTTCTATTTAGATAGAAATATTTGGGAATATTTGCCTCTGTTAGGTTACTTGTGTTATTACATCATTTTAATTCGTCTCAATGATCAAAATTACCAATAATGAAAAAAGTATCGATTCATCATTAAATTTAAGATTTGCCAAAAGGGTCAATTAATACACTTGGTACTTTGATATGTATCATAGTCAACTCGAGGGCCGTATTATACACTGAGTGCAACAACAATGGATTTAAAGCTGAATTAACAAGTAAAACACACAAAAAAGTTTGTTCCAAACTTTTATTTCTTCACATTGACGGCATTTTTAACAGTTTCTGATACACTTAAAACTTTACATCAGCGTGACTAGATTGGGAGGTGGTAGTATCTCTTCGTGTTGGTCGGCAGGTAAGTAGGTTCCCTAGATGGAATTTTACAAAGTCCTTTGATTATGCGCTTATAAGACGCTCCCCCTACTTCAAGCTCAAAATTCTAGGGAAAAAAATGCGTCTTATAGTCGAGTATATACGGTACTTACAAAACAGTGAAAACACAATGGACAAAGTAGCATTTGATAATAAACATTACAGTGCTTCTTTACCATAGTCACTGCTTTCTATATATTCATGACTGTAATGACTGCTTTTGTTTTAGCTCTAAATATTCACATGTATACACCTGAAAAACAATAATATTCAGTAAAGAATAAAAAAAGAAATAAGTAAATAGATAAATCATAAACCAGACTTTTGTTCAGTTGTAAAGTTATTTAGCCTAAAATGGTTTAAAAATGATCTTTAGAAGTACCTTCCGGTACACCTCAAAAAGTTTCCCCCTTGAAACCCCAAATCTCCCCCTTTGAAACTCTCAAAAACCCCCTTTGGTGTTCGAAAAAGTTGGGAAGCATGATGATATCCAAGTTTTCTTGCGAAGTCTGAAGTGAATGACATCACTGTTTTGAGTGAAATGCGAATTTGAATGTAAACAACAGTGTCACTGCTGCTAATTTATAAAATGCAATAAAAACAAGACGGTACGCATGTTCCTAAAGGAAAGATCGGTTTTGGTGACAAATTTCTTATTTCTCTTTTCAACCCAATACATGGGGATACTCTCGAGAAACTTAAAAATTATTGTTACGATCTTCTACATTTAACCACAGGAATTCCTTCAAGCACGCCTCGTTTAAAAAAAAAGTTTTTGTCATAATTCTTGTCATGGTCCGTTTTACGTGTAGAGTATCCCCATGTTGCGGACATGTCACTTTATGTATACCTTTTAAAATTGTTTTGTTTTGGACAAGTGAGCCACTCTGGTGGACAAGTAGATTTTTGTAATTTACTCGTCGGCGGACAAGTAGAAATTTCTAAGATTTCCACACCCCTGAATCAGGTCATTAAGACTTATGACTATTTGGATTGATTTTGTGGTTGATATTGTCTTACTATTGCCAATTTATGTAAATTTTCCTGTTTTTTTAAGTTATTAAAATCTATTGCAAACTTTTTGACATTTTTCTTATTTCCATTTAGATATTACCATTATTAGCTGACAAATCTGGATTGAATATTCATGAAACTATTTCTTTAGAAATATGAAAAGTAGGTGAAGTGTATTTTATGCATGCAATGTGTTTGTCTCAGTTCATGATTTGACCTTTGAAAATGTCCGAGTTTTATTGTTTTTGCCAAATTTTGAGAAAAAAAAAAGTTGTGACACAGCATCAGCATGCCACAACATCTGCTGATTCAACTATATGAGCGGTGGCAGCATCCAATCAGTTAACCCTTTACCACACAATGCCGCCTTTTGACGCCCCTGGGAAAGAAGCCTTTTGAAAACATTATGGGAAAAGGAGAAAATGCTGGTAACCAGCATTTTCTCCTTTTCCAACAATGTTTTCTACCCTATCAAAGAAAAATTGCACCATTTGAGCCACATTGAATATGTCATCTGCAAATGCCTTCAATTTGGACTAGGCTAAAATTTTGTTGTCTAGTAAAGGGTTAATAGGTCAATTCATTGAACTTTTCCATAACTGGAACTACTATAAATTGTCAAATACATGTGTTTAACCCTTTCCCAAACGACGAATTTTGGACTGGTCCAAATTGAAAGAGTTTGCAGACAACAATTTTAAATTACATGAAAATGGCAGAAAGTTATCAAAAAGGGTAGAAAACACTGTGGGAAAAGGAGAAACTGCTCGTTACGAGCAATTTCTCCTTTTCCCACAGTGTTTTGAAAAGACTTGTACTGCAGACACGTGAAAACCAGGGCTTGTTTGGGAAAGGGTTAACTCTTTACCAAGCAACAAAATTTTAGACTAGTCCAGATTGAAAGGAATTGCAGACGATAAAATAAATACAACTGAAAAATTGAAATTTGTTTTTGGGAAGGGTAGAAAACGTGGGTAAAGGAGAAAATAGTGGTCACCAGCATTTTCTCCTTTTCCCACAATGTTTTCAAAAGGCTTCTTTCTCAGGTCGTTAAAGTTGGGATTGTGTGGTAAAGGGTTAACTTCCTGCTTTTGTTGTGATGAAAGATTAATTGAAAGATCAATAATTCCAACGTCATTTCCTTTAAATGTATGTTTTTCAGATGCACAATAAGGTCAAATTGAAGCTGTAACACTGCATATTAACTGACAATGGCAAAGAACCAGCTGATGGAAAGAGAGGAAGGTTTGTCATAATGACAAGTTTTATAATTTGTTACTTTTCATGTCACTCTCAACGAGCTAAAAATAATATGTATGGTAGTCTGACCTTTGAAATCTGTTTTTTTTTTTTTTTTTTCTTTCTTCTTACAGCCAACCAATTTTGAAAACATTGTGCCAAAAGGAAAAAATTGTTTTTTAATTAGCAATTTATTATTTCACTACGTTCTTTAACTTGCATTCCTGTAATGAACTTTAACCCTGGTGGAGTTTTTAACCCTTTAACACACAGTCCGAAATTTAAACACCCTGAGGTAAAAGGCTATGGAAAACATTGTAGGAAAAAGGAGAAAATGCATGTAACCAGCATTTTCTCCTTTTCCTACAATTTTTTCTACCCTTTCAAAGACAAATACCAATGTTTGGGTCAGGTTAAACTTGTCGTCTGCAGATGCCTTCAAGTTGGACAGGTCTAAACTTTTCTTGCCTGGTACAGATTGTTATGGGAGATCACTCCTTCCTTACGGCATAGCTTCTTCCAGTATAAAATCAATACCTGACAACTGCGTTTGAGGAGAATTCTCTTTAGCTCAGTGGTTAGTGTATTGTCTTTTAAACCTTAAACGAGGAACTTTGCCGCATGGGTTTGAATCCTAGCCGGAGCGGTTTGTATTTGAGCTATGCATTTGTCACAAACTTTCATGTTAGTAAGATGGAAGCTTGTCCGGGATTGACTTTTGAGCCATTTGTTGTCTATAAAATTGCCTGTTATTGGCCATTGAGCCATTTGTTGTCAAAATAATAGACTTCCTGCCTAATAAGGCTTTCCGTCCATGATGACTTCTCTTAAGAGGGGGTGTTCTATGGGAGATCACTTCTTCCTTACGGCATAGCTTCTTTCCGTAAAAAATCAATACCTGACAACTGCTTTGGGGAGAATTCTCTTTAGCTCAGTGGTTAGTTTATTGGTCTTTTATCTCTTTACCAAACGACAAAATGTTAGACTGGTCCAAATTGAAAGCATTTGCAGACGACAAAATAAACGTGACTGAAAAATTGCAATTTGTTTTAGGAAGGGTAGAAAACATTGTGGGAAAAGGAGGAAATGCTGGTTACCAGCATTTTCTCCTTTTCCTACAATGTTTTCAAAAGGATTCTTTTTCAGGGTCGTTAAAAGTCGGGATTGTGTGGTAAAGGGTTATACCTTGATAAACGAGGATCTTTGCCGCGTGGGTTCGTCTCGAATCCCAGCCGGGGCGGTTTGTATTTGAGCTATGCACTTGTTACGAATTTTCATGTTTGTAAGAAGATTCTAGAATCTGTAGTTTGGTAAAGAATTAAAATGGGTGCTATTTGAACTTTTGCCAGATTACAGTGCCTTAGACTTGTCCAGATTGAAAGCAGTTGCAGGTGACAAAAGAAATATGAATCAACTCATACGGTCAGATTTGTCTTGGAAAAAGGGTAGAAAACAGTGTAAGAAACTGAGAAAATTCTGGTCTTTAATCCTTTCCCAAACGATAAAATTTAGACTGGTCCAAATTGAAAGAGTTTGCAGACGACAATTTTAAATTTGATGAAAATGACAGAAAGTTCTCCAAAAGGGTAGAAGACACTGTGGAAAAAAGAAGAAATTGCTCGTTTCGAGCAATTTCTCCTTTTCCCACAGTGTTTTCAAAAGACTTGAACTGCAGACACGTCAAAACCAGGGCTTGTTTGGGAAAGGGTTAAATCTCCAGATTTTTTGATAAAGGGGCAATATAAAACCGCGATTTTCCCTTGATTTAAAACACACTAGCAAGATTGACAATAACAACAAATACTTTAAGGTGATTTCTTATTATACAAGAGAAATTGAGCTTTGACATAATTCCAGCTGATTATATTAATACTGTTTTTTAACATACTGTTTCAGACTACTTTGATCTTCTGTATGGAAGTATGTCGGATGGAAACTCTGAGGACCAAATAGACAAGAAGAATAAGGTATTGAACATCTTTTATCTACATGTATTTTCTTTATAGTAAATGGTGAAGTTGTTCAGTTTCTTGCTCTCTGTTGAACAAAAGATTTTTCGACCTACTTCAGCTTAACCCATTTAATTTCAAGGATATTTGTAGTTTAAGCTTTTTATACACAGCCTAGATCAGAATCAGACTGAGCATTTAGTACAATCTTATTGTAATCTAACTGTCTGGTAACATGGTTCCCATTTTTGCACGCGCACGCACAGGTTTCAGGGTTCCCGCTGGCGATTGCCATTTGGGACAAGTTAGAAAATATGTCTCCAGAACTGAAGCACTTGCAAACTTACTGGCAACAAGTGATGTCTTGACATGATATTTGAAAGATCTAATTTCTGACATCAAGTGTGGAGGATGCATGGGTCACTGTTTATCACTGCTAATGAAGCTGTAATAACATTTACATGTATTTAAAAGTATTAATGATAATGATCCGCTTTTCTAGTGCAAAGTTACTTGTTATGAAGTTACATGCTACCCTAATTGACAAATTTATCACTATGTCAAATCATGTGGAAATACTACTCCAAAAATTAAATGGCATGAAAAAAAAGATTGCTGGAAAAAACCTGTGACACAAGAAAGATTGGTTTGGCATTGTCCCATCATGGGCATTTAAAATTGTCTATTCAGCTTTAATTATGACTTTTAACAGTGAAGTGAAATAAATCTCTCTATAAAACAATAAGAGATGGATGGCTATTTAGTGTCTGAAATTGACAGTGAACTGAAAAGTCTTACTGGCTATCAAAAAAGTTGTCCCTCTGAACCCGGTCCCGTGAGCAAGGAAACGTTAAAAGCAGTTAAAAGCTAGTTGAAGCAATGTCACTTTTAAATTACCCATGTTGTTATCAGGAGCAGATGACTGCAGAGAGAGACTTGTCAAAACAAATTTTCATTACACCAGAGCCTTACTTTCTTCCATAGAAGGTCGAAAATTGCCATTATCAAGATTAGTGTGTTCCTAAAATTTCTCTTGCACTCCAAAACTTGTACCCCAGGGAGCACATACACTCCCCAAAAAGTTGTGAGTGGGAACACTGTATTTGGTTGAAATAATGTAGCTGAAAAAAGGACGAAGACCAACACTATTGCAATTTTAACAGTTTATCGCACAATCCCCACTTTTAAAGATCCAGAGAAAGAAGGCTTTTGAAAACACTGGGAAAAAGAGAATATGCTGGTAAGCTTCATTTTCTCCTTTTCCCACAATATTTTCTACACTGTGAAAGACAGATTTCCTCTTTTTAGTTACATTGTCATCTGCAAATTCTTTCAATTTGGACAGGTCTAGCATTCTATCATTTGGTAAAGAGTTAAGACATTTTTAGACAAAAGAAGTCAAAGTGTGAATTTAGTACATTGTATCAAACTTCACATTCTGGCAGACTGCAGATTTTGATCTATCAAAAAAGGCGAATGAAACTTTGCCTAATGTTTCATGGGTGAAAAATTATGTTTATTTTAGGGGGATGTTAAATCCCACACCAGTGGAGATCAAGATGAAAAATTAAATGAAACATTTGAACTTTATGCTGATTTGAGTTTGGAAGATACTGAGAGTGGACCCTCACATACAGAGGTATGATGTTCGATTTTCACCAACCATTATAAATTCAATTTATGTTCTGAATTCCAAAGTTGTTACTGTAAGAAAACTTTTAACTTAGTGCATTTAACTTAGTGCAGGTTAAAACCTTGACTCTGTTTAAAGTTAAATATCCCTGATGTGATTTTTGTTTTAATTCTGCTTTATACATATGATAGCTTCCTGTAATTTCGTTGCCAGTTTTTAGTGAGTAGTTGAATGAACTTATCAACCGTAAGACCACCATGTGAACAAAATGGATATTTTTAGTTATCAAACAAGGCCCAAACGTTGCAATGTTTGATCTCTTTTTTCCCAGAGTAGAAGGAATAGATCCAAGATCAGGCTTCACATTCTGTTTCTCGATCGACGTTGTCTGTAAAAACTGCCATAGTGATGTGACACTCACAAATGATTTGTGATATAATCTCTACCAAACGACAAAGTTTTAGACTTGTCCAATTTGAAAGCATTTGCAGACGACGAAATAAAATTTTATATGTGACTCAAAAATATTTGTGCTTAAATGGGTAGAAAAACATTGTGGAAAAGGAGAAAATGCTGGTTACCAGCCTTTTCTCCGTTTCCCACAATGTTTTCAAAAGCTTTCTCAGGGTCGTTGAAGTTGAGATTGTGCAGTAAAGGCTTAATTTGATAAATTCTGAACTTCAATTACCATGTTTACAGTCAAAAGCTGACAGGCTTAATACGATGGAGGATAAAGGGACAGATAAAGTGACAGATTTAGATCTGTACGATGATATGCTCACGGAACAAGATACAGAACAAAGGCAGTCACTGGAGGAAGTATGTACATTACAGATTAAGGCTATAGAGTCTCTTTTCTCATTAGATAGATATTTCGTCACAAAGTTCAAAGTTTATCTTTTTGACCTCTTTTTAACCCTTTCCCAAACAAGCCCTGGTTTTCACGTGTCTGCAGTACAAGTCTTTTGAAAACACTGTGGGAAAAGGAGAAATTGCTCATAACGAGCAATTTTTAGCTCCACTGGCAGAAGGCCAGCGAGCTATTGTCGTGGCGTTGTGTCCGTCGTGCGTCCGTCCGTCCGTCTGTTCGTACGTCCGTAAACTTTTTCTTTAAAAAACTTCTCCTCAGAAACTATTGACTGGATTTTTACCAAATTTCACAGGAATGTTCCTTTGGTGGTCCTCTTTCAAATTCCTTCAAATAATTGTGTTCCATGAAGAATTCTGGTTGCCATGGCAACCAAAGTAAAAAACCTTTAAAAATCTTCTCCCAAACCGCTATTTGGATAGCATTATTATTTTGCAGGAATGTTCCTTAGATACAGGTTTACAGAATTCCTTTAAAAAAAAAAGATCTGTCAAAAAACATGGCTTTTATGGGAGACTCATTTTCCTTTTATGGTATAAAGTAAAATCTTTGAAAAATTTCTTCTCTAAAACTATTCATTGGATTTCATTGTTGTTTTGCAGATAAGTTCCTATGGTGGTTGTCTGCCAAATTGTTTCTATGGTGGTTGTATACCAAATTCCTTTTAAAAAAATGATACACCTAAAAACACATTTTTTTATAGACAAGGCTTTTATTTCAAAAAAATGTTCTTATCCAAAACTATTTATTGTGTTAGTTTTATCGACTAACAAAGAAAAAGGAAGAAAATTGGATTGACTTGACCTAGTCAGGGCTGTCCTATTTAAGCCCACACATTTTCCTTGGTATTAAGATCACAATTTACTCCAATGATATGCTATTAGTTAGTACTAGTAATAAAATATCACTGGCCATAAATAAGATAAAAGCTTGAGCACCTTTCACAACTTGAGCTTTTCAATTTTGCCTTATTACTAAGCCTGAGTAACCATGCCAAGATAAAAAAGAAAAAGTATTTTAATAACAAAACCCCCATGTTGTAGGTACTTTATAGTCCTTTTGATATAGAACAAGAGAACCTCTGCACTTTTATTAGTTCTGTTAAAGGTTTGTTGACCTACTAATGAGTAAATGCAGAGTGGACAGAAGGGGTGTAAATCCTGGTGACCTGGTACAAAGTAGGACAGGGCTTTACATTTGTGATAAGGCATTAATGTTATCCAGTCAAACTGATCCCGCAACTTCAGTACACCAGAATTAATCTGTGCCCTGGAGCAGGATATTTGATTTATGTAAATGCATTTGTAGACCATTTTGTGTTGTTTGCCACAGAAGACATTCTAACTGTGACTGTGAAAAGTTGATTATTAGGGATTAGGTCTTCATTGTATGCCAGCATATTTCATTCTATCTGGTGTATTGATGTAAGTTGATCTATATTGCTATAACATTCATTCATTTGCCCTCCTAGCTGTTCTTTTAGATTACCCCTTTACCACACAATCACAACTTTTAACGACCCTGAGAAAGACATACTTTCTATATTTTGATGTTTCCCCACTCAAAATGGTTTGTGAAAGGACCTGTTGCAGACAACATATCTTCAAATTAGTAAGACATATATAAAAAAGGATAGAAATTATTGTGGGAAACTAAGAAAATGCTGGTTACCATTTTTTTCTTCTTTTCTCACAAGTTTTTTCCATACCTTTTTTCTTCAGCGAGCTAAAATGCAGGATTGAATGGTAATTGTTAAAAACTTCTTTTCGCCATTATAGAAATATCAGGCTCAAGCGCCTCTAGTTCCTTTTCCCACAGTGTTTTCTACCCTTTTTGATAACTTTCTGCCATTTTCATCAAATTTAAAATTGTCGTCTGCAAACTCTTTCAATTTGGACCAGTCCAAAATTTGTCGTTGGGGAAAGGGTTAAAGTCTCAATAGCAATCAATGCAGGTGTTAAAATGCATTTAAATTTAAATCATACCGTTTAAAAGTATGGAAAATTTTGTGAGGATGACAATCTGTCATTGTCTGATTGGTCACTGGCAGAAAAATAAATTTTAAAGTAAAGCAAAAAGTAAACAAAAGATAGAATGACTTGGCAACTTTTAACCAAGTTTTTATAAATTAATTTGTATGCCAGCGACTAACACTTAGACTGATTGTACAGCAACAGATTGTCATCTTCACAACAATTTCCATACTTCTAAATGGTATGATTTAAATTTGAATGCATATTAACACCTGCCTTGCTTGGTTGTGAGCTGTCACTGTGATACGACTGAAATAATGTTGAAAGGATTAAACACAATTCAATAGATCTCCTTTGCCCTCACTGTTTTGGATCAGTGCTGCAGATAATGTTTTGGAGAATATTGTCATGTGGGAAAGAAGCTGGTGGCTTGGGAAAAATATTGTGTGAAGCACTGGTATAAAAAACTCTAGGAAAGCATGGATAGGTGCACTAGCTACTGTGATATGACTGAAATAATATTGAAAACGGCGTCAGTTGTAGTGCAACAATCATGTAAGGAAGGTGATAAAAGAAGATTACATTACATAGTTAACGTTTACCAAACAACATGATTTGCACTTGTCGAAACTCCAGAACTTTTTTTTATATAGAGCATTGAAATGTGGCTCAGACAGAGAGATTGTCTTTGAAAGGGTAGAAATCCTTGTCACAAGATTTTTCAAAGTCTCTTTTCATTGAGGTTGTTGAAACTTGAGATTGTGTAGTATAGAGTAAATTAATTGCCTCCAGAAACAAATTTGCAGTTTCTGAGTTTGGAAATATTCTTAAAAATAGATATGATCAACATGTAATTTGGTTTATTGCATCTGTGCACTTTGGACCATTGTTGCAAAAGGAGACAGTTAACATTAGGTACAATTTGGTGGTTAGCTGTAAGACTTAAAATGTGCAAGAGTTACAGATTTAATTCTAACTCGGACGCCCCATTCTCTCTGTGGCAAAAAAGAAAGAATTGTAATACAGAGTTGGAGTCAGCCGATTTGATAAAGATTAGAAATGCATTTAAGTCATTCTCTGTGAAAAGGGGGTTTAACCCTTTCCCAAACAAGCCCTGGTTTTCACGTGTTTGCAATACAAGTCTTTTGAAAACACTGTGGGAAAAGGAGAAATTGCTCGTAATGAGCAATTTCTCCTTTTCCCACAGTGTTTTCTACCCTTTTTGAGAACTTTCTGTCATTTTCATCAAATTTAAAATTGTCGTCTGCAAACTCTTTCAATTTGGACCAGTCCAAAATTTGTCGTTTGGGAAAGGGGGTTTAATACATCTCCGCAAGGCATGATGCTGAGTGATGCATCTCATTATTATTGATGAAATCCATTTGTATAACTACTGACTGTATCATGGGATATACTGGTCCTTTGACATGCAGAAAATCTACCAAAAGCAAACAAATTCAACCGGGGTCAGCCTGTGCGAACTGTGCCGGCTGACCTTGGTCGATACCTTTAGCAGATGCACTAAACCCCCTTTTCCCAGAGCACAACTTGTATATAAATAATATCAACCTTTTACCAGACTGTCTGGTAAAAAGGGGTTTAATGCATCTGCTTAAGGTAGCGACCCAGGTTAGCCTGCACAGGCTGATCTGGGTTGAATTTTTTTTATGTCTCTGAAGAAGAAGCCTTTCGAAAAAAAAAATGTGGCAAAAAGAGACAATGCTGGTAATTTGTATTGTTTCCTTTTTCCACAATGTGTTCTTCCATTTCAAAGACAAATGCCATTATTTGATCAATTAAAGTTTCATTCTCTGTCTGCAAATGATTTCTTCTTTGACAAGTCAAAAAAAATTGACATATTGTAAAGAGTAAATGGGTGAAAATAGTTGAACAGTACCAAACAGAAATGTTTTGTTTATAAAGGAAATCTATGTTGTTGGTACATGTATTTATGTGAGTTGTCTATCATCATATTGTAAATTTCAGAAATGCAGAGAATTCGAAATGGCTAAAAAACTGATTGAGAAACTGGAAGCAGAGAATAAGAAACTGAAAGAGGATCTTTTGAAACAGACAGCTGTGAGTGAAAATGTCCAGAAAAACATGTCAAGTTTGCTTATAACAGCAAGGGGTGAAATCAGCAGAAAGGACAGAGAAATAAGCAGATTGAGGTAGCTATTAACCCCATACTTGCTGAATAAATTAAATGAAACTTTCTATCCGATCATAAAAAACCAAATATTGTTATTTCAAAGTCATTTTTGGAAGAAAAAATGTTTCCTTATCAGACAGTTTAGATCCAAGATCAGACTGCACATTCTGTGCAGTCTGATCTTGATCTACACTTTCCACAAAAGGTCCTTGAGTCACCCTCGGCAGCCTAAAGGTTAATAAATTTTTTGTCATAGCTTTTTTATTTTTGGTATGTGTTGTGGTCATGCAAAGACATTTTCAGATATCATGGTCATTCTTCTAGGTAAAGCAGTTGTGAAAAGTAGTGGTCGTTTCACAGGTAATTTCTCAGTGGTACTGAAAATGGTGGTCATAGTTTCGAAATAGTGGTATGCCTTTATTTCTGGGCTTGTGATCATTGATTATTAAGAAGGAAAAATTCCATTTGTACAAAAATTGTTTGTAATAGCGGGTTGCTTGTATTGCCGGCGTGGTCATGAGGAGAGGTTTTACTGTCTTAGGTATGAATGATACTTGATAAGACCTGTGGGGTCTTGTGTTGCTCAGTGGTAAAGTGTGGTATATGTAATCTGGAGGCTCCAGGTTGGATCCTCACTTGAAGCACTAGGCTTTTTGTTGGAGTGTTGTCTGACCAGACACTTCAGAGCCCTAGCCTAGTACTGGTGAAACTCTGGACATTCATGAATATGCAAGCTGTTGCTGTAATATGACTGGAAAAATTTTAAAAGCAGCATAAAACTCCACTGGATCAATCAATCAATTAATGATAAGACCTGCTTGTATTTAGTAACATCATCTTGGCAGATGAAAATAATATGATTTTTGGGCTGGGCTTATTTTTATTTTGCAATGCTATTACAGACTTCTTACAGTTTTATGACTGTCATTGCTAACAACATGTATGGCACAATTGTATATATGGCAGAGGAGCATTATAACAGGGCCATCAAGGCAGTCTAGTATTCTTGTAAATCATCCTTGCATTGGTAAGAGTGTTGTCTCCCTGATATGACTGAAATAATGTTGAACGCAGCATGAAACACTATCAATCAATCAAGCTTCCCTTGTTTTCCAAATCCTTTGAATGTTAGATGCATTTGTTTCCTTAAACTACAGTGTTTCTATAGTACTTAAATATGCTTCTTTACGTTTGAATTTGAGCTATGCACTGTGAAAGGAGGGCTTAAAACATCTGCAAACAGTATCGACTTAGGTCAGACTTTGCAGTACACACTGGCTGGCCTGGGTCAAAACTTTTTTCTATTGCTATTTGTTTGGTAAATGGAAATTAATTCCTGACTTTGAGACTGGAAAGACTGAATGACAACTTATAATGACAACTTATGATAATTCCAGAAAGAGGCATCATGCTCCATCAAGTCATAACTACAGAAATCCTCTGCCCCCAAAAGAAGGACATGAACAGATACAAGAGAAAGACAAGAAAAAGGCTTTTAGGCTAAAAGAGGAAAAGGAAGAGAACTCCAGAATATCTGCAAATCATGTAAAAGATGATGCAGTGCAAGCACAGAACTTTGACAGAACCAGAAATAAGCAAAACAAATATGGTGAGTCAGGCACCTCAAAATGGAGTGGTTCTGATGGTAAAGTTAGATCCTCACATTCCAAGCCAGAAATAGATGTTAGCAATTACAGATTGAAAGATACTGATATAAAAAGCAATACACTAAAAGAAACTGTGAAGAAAGACAGTGCCAACCATAGATCAGAAACTACAGGCACAGATGATAAAAGTTACAAATTCAAAGGCACAGGTGTAAGAAATGCAAGTTCAAATCAAAACTCAGAAACCGGAGATTCCAAAAGGAAAAAATCCAGTGTTAGTTTATCAGAACATGTGAAATCCACATCAGAAATTGTTAAAAGATCTTCTGAAAATAACACTGAGAAAGATAATTATCAAGGTTTCAAACACAAGGGACTTGAATTTCATTCCAAAGAATATGATAGAAAAAAAGTTGACTATAGAAAATATGTAATGGAAGAACAACTTGAAAATAATGCTGGAAGAGATGGAGCAAAGAAAAATGACTTTGAAAGTAAAAATAATCAAATAGTACAATGTGCTACAGAAAGGGGCATATATGGGCGCAAAGCTGAAAATGGAGAAGGTAGAAATGATGTGAATGAAAGGTTTGAAATCAGTAGAAATCGAAATGAAGAAGACGGTAATTTCAGTGATAGAGAGAAAAGACATGGTAAATTTGAGAAGAGTAAATCTCAGGATTCAGAATCCAGCAGAGAGAATAAAGATGGAAAGAAAGAGAGAAAAGAAACTGATAGAATTAGGAAGGAAAAGCTGTGTGAGAAAAGAGTTATAAAAGATAAAAGTGAAATACAAACAAAAACTGATGCAATTGTGGGCACTAAAGTAAAAGTTAAGGAAAGTGTGAGTAAAGAACTCACTGACTTGTCAGAAAACAAAAGGTTGAAAACTAGCATGGAAAAAAACACGGACAGGATGGATATCCATGTTACAAGAGAGAAAAAACAATTCTCTGGACCAAAAGTCTTGGATCTTAGAGAAATACTGAAGCAGAAAAGATCCCTATTGTCTAATAAGCCTTCATCAGAGACTGATATAAGGATTGAAAGTTGCAGCATTCACATTGATAAAGAAGGCATATCAAAAGACAAAGTATTCAACAAAGATCAGTCTCGGCAGGCACTTAAAGAAGTAAATGAACATTTCAAAAATCAGAATGAAATCATATTTTCTGAACAGAAAGTTGATAGTAGGCAAGAAAACACTGAACTTTCAAAAGACAAACACTTCCTTGAATCAATAAAGAGAAATGATCGAGAGAGACGGTGTCCAAAAGCAGTAAGTGATGTGAGTAGCAAACATAATTGTGATGTTTCAAAGAATAGGTCATTAGGTCCTTCAAGTTGTTTTAAGCGGTCAAACTCATATAATGGTCGAGATCTTGTAAGCTATGAAGATTTTGGTCTGTATAGTAAGTCTACGATTGAAAGTCTTGAAAGCAAAGATGAATTTAGTGGACATGAACCATTGACAAATAGTATGATTAAATTGGATGGTAAAACAAGTACTAATCAACAGCATTCAAAGCTATCTGCAAATGAGAAGAATGTCTATAGAAAAGTGCAAGAAAAAAACAGAGAAATCAATAATGAATCAAAAACAGTACCTTTCAATCCAAGACACAATCCCAAATCTGACAGTACATGTGATAATGAAAAAGAAGGTACTGCTGAACTTGATGTATGTGGTAAAAACCAGAAAGTAGCAAACAATACTTACGAAGGACATATAGATGAGCGATCTGCCCGTACGTTTCAAAATGATGAATTGAAGAGGAAAGGTGGATCAAAATGTGGATCTAACTCTGATGAAGTGTTCTCTGAAATAGAACCTGTTTATACAGCAAATAAAGTTGAAAGGAGAAGGTCATCGGAAAAGAAAAAGAAAAACTATAGGAGGGTTACATCTGAAACAATTTCTTCTGTCACCTCTTCTGAAGAATCGCCAAGTGTTGAAGAATTTCTCAGAAACTTGAGACAGGAATGTGAAAGTAAGGATAATGAACGTAGTCAAATCAGTAATGCACAGAATGAGATTGATATGAATGATAAAGGTAAAAATTGTGCTGCAAAAGATGACATTAAAGTTAAACATCCATTATGTTCAAAAGAAGGTTGCCACATTAAAGTGAATCATATTCACCCTAAATCAAAACTTTGTTCAGAATTGGTTGATATTTCTCAAGCACAGAATTCCTTTACCAGTTCTGCCAGTATTGACGAAGATGAAATACCTTGTTCTAGTGTAGACAGCACAAAGATATTTAGTGAAAATACAGAATATTCATATTTTTCATTTTCAAAATCTGGGACTGATACACAAACCAATGATTCCACAAATGATCCACAAAGTTCTTTTCATATAAATAACAGTAATCAGGGGGAAAAAAGTCACCCTTGTGATCCTTCAACAAAATGCAATGCTTTAGCTGAGAAACCTTTTGGAAGTCAAGAGAGAATGCTTGAAATGAGTTGTGCAGAAAGTGTAACAGATGTACCAACTATTGATCAAGATAAGCCTGTGAGTTCAAAAAATGTTAGGGAATGTGCAAAGGATCAGTGTAGGTCTGAGAACAAGAACACATTGAATGATCAAAGTGGAAGTGAAAAGAACCAGAGCGAAACGGACAAGAGTTGTAGTCCAATGGAAAACAAAAATACAAGAAACACTGGTATACAAACAGTGAATGGGAAAAGGCAAAACACAGAGAAAGATATTGAACTTAATTTTGTTGACAACACAGCAGAAAAGATGCAATATTCTACCAGTTCATTAGAAGACGACAGTAGCAGCTCGGATGATGAGTCTAAAAGTTACACAAATAGTGAATTTTACAGCAGCTCAACCGCTGATAGTAGTAGTAGTAACGATGAGAGCAGTGATGAGAGAAAGACTGTAAAATCTTGTGAAACAGAAGAAATGAAAGATAATCATTCAACAACCAATTATGTTGATTCTCTACCCTTGAAATCACCAGCAGAAAACACTGTTGAACATGAGAAATTCAATTCTGTAGTAAATGTAAACAACATAAGGATAAACTCTGGCTCAGAAACAGTTAGGGAGCCAACAAAACAAGATTCAACTCACCATATTGAACTTAATCATAGAGATGAAAGGAACACAATTATATTGGGAGAAAGAAATACATTAGGGGATTTGTTGAAGGATCCAGATTCTACACAGTCAAACAGAGGCCGTGATAGAGGCAGTCCAGCAAAATGTAAAACACTTGATATTTCCACAGTTTTAGATAAAAATATGTCAGAGAAAGCATATTCAGAAAAAACTGAAGCATTACAGACAAAATCTTTCTTGCTCCAGAGTCTTTTGTGTGGGATTGATATGGTTGTACAACAGAAAAAGGAAGATGAAAAATACCTTTCAAAAAAAATAGAAGTGAGAAATGAGTCACACGAGCATTCTGGTAAAAGCACTGTTGACAGATGTAATATTACCCAGTCAAGTGTTAACAAAAGCCCAGATAAAAAGGAGACTGCTGGGAACAAAATTTACCATGTAGTCCAAAATAAAATAAGAACTGGTACTGAATCTGAGAGGAAAGAGCAAGCTCTTGAAAGGACAAATACAGGTACTGTGAAAATAGACAGTGACAGAAAAGAAAATAGTTTTGAAGATAAAGTGGACATCAACAATAGAACTCTTAACATAGCTACAACAGTAACAAATCAAAATGTAATTGTTGATGAATACGACAGGCCAGGTAAAGCTTATGAACTTAATAGAAACAAAGACACATGTGACCATGAAGAAGTTAACAACAGCATTGTGTATGATGAAAATAATAAACATGTTGTTAATGATTTAGGCGCATCCACAGTGGAGAAAAATATCTTTGGAAGTCTGTCATCACTATCCTCTGACGATTCAAATTCATCAACCTCTAGTTCTGAGTC